>CM077674.1:294288152-299228152 GCA_039707655.1 Elymus sibiricus
TGCCAGTTATCTTAACGGTCAGTTATAGAAATCTTGCTTATGGCTCTCTAGTAAAGAGGTGGAATCAGATTATCTACCTTTGCCTTCCCCTGTGATTCTTAAACTAACTCTAAGCTAACTCGCAACTCGAAGATCCCATGGACCACGGCAGGAATGGGCAACCCTATTCTTAGTCATAATGTCAATAGGGCGTGAAATGACGGACGACAATAGTCTTTCTCTTTTTTCACTCGAGCCAAACTAAGTGTTTTCCCGGAACGGAATAGCGGAAATTCCATACGTTGATCACCAATGTTGCATGTCTTTCCTTAAGCTGGAGTACTTTGAGTTAGAAGGCCTACTTTATTCGTCCTTTTAAAGCCTACTTATTCGTCTAGCTATTTCCAATTCTAATAAATAACCCGATCATATCATATCTTGGAAAACCCTAAGACTACCCAAGGCTGTACCCTACAGTGTTACCTATAGTCTATACTTGTGTATACGTTGCCTTCTGGGGTGGCAAGCTAGAACCAAGTAGTCTAGGTATCAATTCCAATTTAAGTCAATGATCCTCATTTTCTCCAACATTAAGAAGATTATTGGTAAGGTGACCAACCATCACGCAGGATTTCGGGTCGGAGTAGCACCTCTTGCCTGATATATACAGGTCGTTACTGGCGATTCGTTTGTGCCCTATGGTGTTCAATTGCTCGTTTGTTCCCTCCCCCTCGGGACGGGTCAACCTACTTTGCCCGCTCAGGCGCTCCAAAATGCTCTGACTAGACCGCCGACACCCATGATTTGTCCATCATTCAAAATGGCATTTCGTAAGGGCTCATAAGGTAGGAGGAATCAAAGATCCTCCGTGCACTTTCGCCTAGAGTTAGTTTTTTTTTCACTACTGTCTGAGTGGTGGCTAAACCCTGAAACTTTTCCTTGAAATGAAATAAAGATCTAACTTTATTCCAGTAGTGGTTTCCGCAAATGTAGATAATCTTGTTGATTAACACCCACTTTCCATACCCTGCAATTCAGAGGCCATCACCTCTGGTCTTTTAGTAACATATCAGTAAACAAGGCTCTCCTCGTGTAGCTTTTTGTTCTCAAGGAAGAAAATCTCATTGATTACTTATAATGCCGGATGAAGCAAGTTACAGCATTGGTTCTTTCGTGATTCACGTATATTTGAAATCTCTTTCTTTAGGAAATGGGATGGCATTCAATTCTAACTTAGGGATTCTCTTCTTCCTGAACATTCATGAAAAGAAGGACTCTGGCTTTAATGCTAAAGTTTAGTACTGGGCCGAGCGTACTTACCTACTTAGACAAGAGGGATACTTATAGATCTCTATGAGCGTAAGGCAAAGTGGGCAAGACTACTTCCACAACTACATTTTCGCTTAAGCAGGACCTGTGAGACCTCGAAGCAACCGTCTACTACTAGTTATAGATGCTATTTCTAATTGAATAGAATGGATGCTTCACAGCGGTTCTGCGACAGGCAGGGCAGCCGGGTGAACATAGCAGCTGTTCCTATAGAACACAAGTCTTTCTCTAAAGCACGACCTTCCGATTGGACTACGTCTGGTCTCTATCCTTTTTATTCCAAAAATGGGTCCTCGATCAAAATGATCTGGTGTCTATGTCCATGCCTGAGGTTGGTAAACCCTATATCTATTGCGGGGTGGTTTGAGGAAGGGACAGCTTGTAACCCACGACTTACTACTACGAAGATTCTGGCGGAGAGCTTTTCACATATAGATAGGTCGGGATGAGGAAGCTCCGTAGTCAACTAATAGATAGAAAATCCACCTTGTGAACCGTGTTTGTCTTAAAGTACTGTCTGAGAAGGAATATACCTGTTCCAATCCCTCTAGTGGCTATACTGATTGACATAGGTAGCTTTCGTAGTCAAAGCTCACAGGGCCAAATGCTCTATTGGAGTGGGCACGAACACACACAATCAAGGTTCGAAGAACTTCTACTTCACGCCTTGAGGATTCTATGACGCTCACTCAATGGTGTTGTGGCGATTGCAAGCAATCAATAAACGAGGAAGCCAAATTATGGATCCAGGAAGGCTGCATCAGAAGGAAGAGTAGGTGTTGCTATGCCGTTGGCTGGGACTGAGACAGAGAGAGGGGAGCATAGCCCCTATGATCCCGGTAAAGAGTTCCAACTAAGCTCTTCTCAGGTTCTTTCTTTCTCTTCCATTCTTATGTTTATATATTAAAGTGTAGTTTTCTTACTTAAATATAATAATATTAATCTAATATGCCCATTGGTGTTCCAAAAGTACCTTACCGGATTCCCGGAGATAAAGAAGCGACTTGGGTTGACTTATACAATGTTATGTATCGAGAAAGGACACTTTTTTTTAGTTCACTGCCCTATACATAGAAAGAAGTGCTTTTCCACCGGTATCAACATTCTATCTGGAATCAGTAGCGATAATTGTTGTATTGTGAGCCAGCCCCGTAAGACACTACGCACCTCCAAATTCTATATGATTTTTCCAATCATTTCATTTATACGACCTGCAAATAAGATAAGATCTTGGCTCGCCCTACAAAACAACAACTATATGCCCTATAAACTTGCTTGCTTCTTCGAATCTCGAAATAACATATAGAAAGTGTTTCTGTGATGAGACCATTCTCGATCGATAAATGCGATAGGAGCTTATGTGTTTCACGGGCAGCCGACCAATAGGGGAAGGTTGTGAATCCGGCGAACCGACCGCTTTAAGAACGTGATTGTCTTCTCTCACTCAGTTATCAATTGACAAAGATGACCCATTCTTTTTCGCCCTAAAAACTACAATGGTATGGTACTTTTTCTTCAAATCGAGATTGTGTGGGTGTCCGCTCATGTTCACGTTACATGCTAAATCAGGCTTTCCTTGGAAAAACCAAGGACAACCCCTATCTCAGTCTCCTTTCTCTTTTCGGGAGCAGAGCTGAAAAAGATGGAGTTACCTGGAGATGAGATTGATTTCTACGGATATGAAGGATAGAAATATGCTATTTGCTGCTATTCCATCTATTTGTGCATCAAGTCCGAAGAAGATCTCAATCTATAATGAAGAAATGATAGTAGCTCGTTGTTTTATAGGCTTTCTCATATTCAGTCGGAAGAGTTTAGGTAAGACTTTCAAAGAAACTCTCGACGGGAGAATCGAGTCTATTCAGGAAGAATTGCAGCAATTCTTCAATCCTAACGAAGTAATTCCGGAGGAATCCAATGAACAACAACGATTACTTAGGATCAGCTTGCGAATTTGCAGCACCGTAGTAGAATCATTACCAACGGCACGCTGTGCGCCTAAGTGCGAAAAGACAGTGCAAGCTTTGTTATGCCGAAACCTAAATGTAAAGTCAGCAACACTTCTAAATGCCACTTCTTCCCGCCGCATCCGTCTTCAGGACGATATAGTCACAGGTTTTCACTTTTCAGTGAGTGAAAGATTTGTATCCGGGTCTACGTTCAAAGCTTCTACCATAGACCTAATTCGAGAAGGCTTGATAGTCCTAAGAAAGGTGAGGGTGGGGGGGTTCTATTTAGGAAGAATAAGAAGAATCTCATTCATGTGTTCATGCTAACAGAAGAGCGGATCCAATACACATAAGACTTTTTAGCAGGAAATTCCTAATGTAAATGATGAATTTGGGATGTCATGCCCCACAAGTTAGTTGCCCAAGCGCTCCCTAGGAGGGCAGTCTACCACAAGATAGAGTTTGAGCCTGGAGCCAAAGCCCCAACCCCTCCATTTTAGGTTTTTATCAGGAAAGAATTTCTGGAAGTCATATCGGCCAGATAAGCCTCTGATGGCTCCATATTGATTTTTCCCCAGTTTTCTTTCAGAAGAAGCGGGAGCCATTTTGCATTGAAACTCGGTATCAGCAGAGTCATCTCCTGAGAAAGACTTCTTTCTTATTTATACAAGATTTCAGAGAACATAGTGAAGCCCTCAAAGCGCTAACAAAGTCCTAAGTAGAGAAGTTTTCCAAAAAGATACCTCGTTTTTCCATTAAGTGTGCGTTGTCTGATGAAGAATAACGGGGGAGCCAACTCAATAACCTAGCGGAGGAACCGTCCGGACTTGAAACAGCGGATGCAACCCTTGCATTTCGTTCTTTTGTTCTTTACTCTATTTTCGCTTTGGCACTCACTTCCTTTGGAATAAGGGCATTTTTCTTCTCTACTCGTTCCGTTGACCATCAAACAGTTTCTTAATTATGTTATGTCAAATGATGGGAAAAAGGAAGGAGTAATCAAAAAAGACTAGAACTACCCGATCCGTTGAAATACGATACGAAGGAAACGGACTTCAATCCCTCATTCTTATTGTTTGTTCTTCTGAACCCCTTGTTTTTCACTCGCTTAATTCGGAAGAGGAAAACGACAGCAGCTAAAGTGAGAAATAAACAACTGCTCGGAAAGCTTCGGTTTGAGCGTTGGTTTTGATGACAGTGAAGAAAGCTCGCCCAAAAGACGTACGTGGAACCAATGATACCAAAAAAAAGAATCAAATATGAGGAGAACTGGGTGCATTGGTAAACGGCTCCGCCATAGCTTGTACGACTTCTGAATCCTATTAATGGCGCTCTCCGAATAAATAAGTAGATACAGGCGGACTACATACACGTGCTCTCCGAGTAGGGAAAGTGAGAAATCTACGGTCTTCCATCTGCGGATGTGACAAATCCAATCCAATTTGGTCTTGCCCCGTGGCTCGGACCCGGTCGCGTAAATGCAGCTACCACTACGACGGGATACTCTAGTTATTTACTCTGTTTCAATCCCTATTTGGCCATTCAACAGTAGCGTACGGCCTTTGGAAAGCATCTCTTCCTAGAGGGGACTCCCGCTTGTGATCTTCTTCCTTGGGTCGGAGAAAATATAACTTACCAATTGGAAATGGAAATGCCGAATGAATTGAACCAAACTACGGAAACTGTGGTTGAGCTTGCCTGTCATCAACGAAGGATGGTTGTGAAGTTGGTGGAAGAAAGCAAACCAATGAATGCAGCTAGTCACCCCGAAAGGCGAGCCCATGTCTTTTGAGAAACTGACACAACCTGTTGTGTTGACTTATCTTATACTAAGGGTCCGTCCCAGCCAACAAGGGATTTCTCATAATTCTAGGATGAAACAGCATCATATCTCAACTTGATTATGAGAGAGATTGAAGTGAAAGAACCCGGTTTCAGAGCGTGGAAACGGAAAAGAATGAGGTGAAAGGGCCGACCCATGCGGCCCACTTAGAATGTGCTTTGACTTCCCCAGGTTGTACAATAGCACTATTTTCTGGACCCAAGTTCGAAAGTATTAGGGCACTGGATTGAAGAATAGCTCAGTCCGATAGAAACTTAGGTTGGGCTGGCGGAGGGATGAGTGGAGCTTCTGTATGACATGTACTGGTGTTTCATTAGTCCCTTGATCGGGTACCCGAAGCTCGCTTTGAGGAAGCAGTGCCATTTGGTTCTTCCTTCTTTCACGCCCATCCGCGAATGATTTGATAATTCTTTTCATCACTGTTTGGATCGCAGACTTGACCGTTGTCTATAGAAAGAAAGTGCTCACTCGTTTTCTGTTTGTTTTCATGTGCGCATACACTCAGCCTAATTTAGTAAGTGTGAAGTGGAAGGGCGAGTACGGGTGAAAGCCCACTACCTTCCGGATAAAAGATATGCTCGATTTATAGATATATTTGCTTCACTATATAGCGTGGGACGAATTGATAAGCTCTGAATGCAGGAAGGGAAACCTTAGAGCTTTCTTCGCTTATCTTCCCAAGCAGACCATATGATTCTCATTATTCTATTTCTCTGTGTTTCCAACCAGCATTCCCGCTTATTCTGATTGGAGTGATGTGTGGTACCGGGGATAATGCAATTGATGGTGCTTGTGGCCCCACGGAATGACCGTATAAAAGGAAATAGGCAGCAAGGGAGTTGGGTAGACTAAAGATACTGCCTTTAGCCCTCTGCGGCCTTTTTTTAAGTCGAGTCGTAAGGAAAGATCGATAGGATTTGGTCCATTTGGTGTCCTTCCAGACGGAGAAGCGAGAACCCTTTCTGCTTTGACCGCTTGCCCTCCTGGCACAGATGTGGGAAAAGGTCTCAGTTGCGGAATCAAATATGAATGAAGTTAGAACAATCAGCGTAAGCTCTTTCTCTAGGGCCACTATCAATAATGACAAGAACTCTTACCAACTAGCTTAACGCATTCGGTCTCCTTCTCCTTCGTACCCCTAGCGGATATGAATAATAGGAAGAAACAGGTCCTTTCTAAAGGCGGGCATTAGACCAGAGTTTCGTGAGCCGGAGAAGATCGATAAAGCTTAGAACTTGCTCGTTTGCAGGAGGAGGCGGTGGTATGACTCCGTCCGTTGAACGAGCATTTCGTGCCACCTGTTCGGCGTCCACATCCACTACCATTTTCTGATCCCAGTATCTATAGCAAAATCACTATTTGCCTCACTCTATAGAAGGCCTCCCGTATGTAAGATCACCAACCAAGTTCCTTTCTTCTTTTGTTTGTGCCATCTTTACCAACTTCTACTTCTTGGCTGGCTTGATGCTTACAGGTCTTGCCTTTGCTGATACTGGTCATGGGGACAAGAACTCCGTGGGAAGAGAGCAGATACCAATCCTAAACAACCCTTAGAATGGCCTCATCCAAATGGATGATTGTCATTGATAAGACGGGCAGGTGGTATGTTGATACTGAGCCGCTTCCCCTGTAGTTGTTAGCTCGTTCTTGACAAATCCGATCGGGTCTTCATAATCTGGAGTAAAAGGATTCGAACCTTTGCATGCCGATACCAAAAACCGATGCCTTACCACTTGGCTATACTCCAAACAAACGGTAGGTTCCTGGAGAACCGTGGAAACTAGTTAGTTCAAATCGAACTCAAAAGCAATGCGCATTATCTACGCCTTTTTTTGATTCACCAAGACCCGCTAAAGGCTGATACAAACGAATAGTGGGAGTTCTTTCTTACGAATATAAATGGAGGAAATAGCCCTAGTACCTTTGTCCTCTGCAAAGATCATAAGATCAGATGGAGTTGGATTGATTTCTCGCATCTACTAGATCAGAGATCAGAGTCAGGGGAGCTCTCGTAAGTGAGCCTAAGTAAGTAGTGTGGTTCGAGCGGATCAGTCACCGCTGAGTTCTGCTTTCCTCGCAGAGTTGGTTTTAGCCGGAACCACGCTCTTGCCTTCTTCTTGTGCCCCTTGATTATTGATCTGAATTCAAGTTAGATTAGAGAATACCGGTGCCTTTTGATCCACCCTTAGGTTTTAAAACTGTGGAGGTTCAGTTACAAAATGCAGTTAATGAGGCTGCTTTGTATGCCAGTGTGCAGGAAGGAGAGTTGGAAGATATACCTAGATCCCCCAATAGAGAAAAGAGCGAGCAGGTTACCTACTCTTGTGGTGGATGGCGGCACTAGAAGTTGATGCTTTTTATGGACGGACATAGAAATTCGATTTCCAATAGAGCTGCAAACGCTACTGTAAGCCGAAGACGAATGCTGGCCAAAAGTAAGCAAAGCAGGAGAGGCGTCGTTTCCTTCAGTTGGTCAACCAACAGGTCTCCTCACTCTAGCATTTCTTCTTTGTTCGGTCGCAAGGCAGGGAAATGGAGGATTTGTTTCTGCTCTGTCCTTTACCGCATCGATGGATTCAATTTCAGTGGATAGAGCTCAACCTGTTGCCATCGTCATTTCAATCACAATTCACTTGGTAGGTAGACGCTTGTTCCGACCTCCATAGTGGCACTTTGACCTTTTCTCAACAACATCTACTTCTAATCTGCTTGAACGGCCCTCTTGTCATTTGACCCAGAATTGAACGAGATGACACCCACCAATATCTTCCAACACAGGATCTCCCTTACAGGGCCGTCCTTCTCTCTTTCTTCCCAAGAACATCGGGGGTCTGTTCTCTGAACGAGTCAGCACCAGCCCCGTTACCAATACGGGGATCTCGGCCATGAGAACTTGTAGAACTTGTCTCTTGAATTGCACCCCCCCTAGGCCGACCAGCTAAGTAGGACCCACTTAGCAAAACAGGTCTATAGGGCGCTAGGGAAGGGGTATAGAATGGTACTTGAATCTATCTATAGACATAGGATCCCCCAGCCACTGGAATCCATTGGTTTCTGTCTCAATTTGTCATTTGAACTGAAACTAACCACGAAGGGAAAAGAAAAGAAGGATTCTAGTTTGCCACTACTTGGACTCAACTTGGACTTTCGGAGGAGAAAACCATTTCCATTAATATATGACTCAGTCATAGCCAAGAGATCATCATTCTAATAACAAGGATCTAGTTTATATATCTCGAATTGGGTTCCATAAGATGCCAAAATAGTGGAAGTACCATCACGTCTACCTAAAGCAAATGGTTTCTATAGATTGAGAAATGGTTTCTATAGAATGAGATATAGTCGAATGTACCTTTAATACTTCACGTGCATTCTTCGCTTATAAATTTAGCCAAGATCCAAACATCTCAATCTCTTCATACGTTCTTCCTGTTGAACTCTTCTTTTCGCTCAACAAATGCAAGTTCGTCAGGGTTTGGTTACTAGTTTTCTTGGAAGGGTTTTCTCCCTTGATCTTTTCCCTTGTTTTATGATTGGAATGAAAGTAGGATTGTTTATCCAATCCAAACTATTTATTGAGGGAAAGTAAGATCAATAGTTGGCCCTATTGTCTGTGCTCTGTTCTGTTAAGGATTTCTGTATTGGAAACATAGGCATCCTGCTATTCCCTGCTCTAGTTTCAGTTCAGTCATAAACCTATTGCCCGGGTCCTTTGATACTTGATTTCCTGGGTCAACGGTACCTAGATTCCCCTTTGGCTTGATCTTACCTTGGATTTCTGATTGGAATACAGATTGGATAAACAAGAGGAACTTGGAAAAGAGGGTTGGCCAAAGCATAACGATAGTGCATTCAATCGATTCCACTCTAGTTTTTCATATCTTTTCCCTCAATAAATAGTTTATATATGAAAGAAAGTGCCAACTTATTGTTCTTGGAATGCTGATTTCCATGGATTTCTTCTTGGCATATCCCCCCTGATTTGATGACCTGGCTAAAACACCTATTCCTTTTTTCTGGAAATGCTGCCGAAAGCCTGTTTGCAGCATCCATAGCAATACGTGTTAGTACTCAATTTCTTTGATTTTCATTTGATGAAGTGAAGACACTTATCTATATACCATTTATAGAGTGGTAGAGTAATCTTGCAATGCGGCATGAATTGGATGACTTAATAGTTTTCTGCAGTTTAGTACTAACATGCCTGTGTGGTGAACTAACTACCTTGGGAAGCAACAAATATGCCCCCAATCACGCTGCCTATGTGAACAAATTCTAAAACTTTGCATAAGCAGCTTAATTAAGTAGAAAAACCTAATCGATAGCCTACTACTTATACTTCTTACTTTCACTTTGATTTATACTTTGACATTCAATACCTCTCCCCTAGTGTACTCGAGAGCTTGAAGGGGAAGACAGACTAGAAGACTTCCACACCATAACTTCCTTCCTTGGCTGACTGCCTGGCCTTCAAGAAACTAGAAAAACTGTAATAACTCACTTCACTATGATAACTATCTTTCGAACAGGACTACTACTTAAAGGCTAAAAAGACCTACCGCGACTGGCTCACTTGCTTGAAGGACTAATGAAAACACGTCGAACTAGCTAAAAGGATGTAAGCTAACAACGAAACTCAAACAAAAACGGATGCTGACTCCGATATAGATATTGAGGATTTTCTACAAGCCACCGCCTCACCCTGCTCGCTTACTTCCCACATGCTTGCTTAACTCACTATCTTTTGGGGTAATACACTGTATAGATAGGAAAGAGATAAATGAAAGAAAAAGAAGATAGAAATGAATTGATAGAGTCAGATGATGTCACTAGCTTCAATGAAAGGACTAACGAGAACTTTGAAAGTTCTTCCTATCAGCATTAGTCAGCTTTCGAGTTAGCTTTCCTTCAAGCGAGTGCCGCAGGGAAAGGAAGAGTATTTCATCATGGCCATTTATTAGGACTTATTGGATAAGTTAGGACAGTTTCTCTAAGGCCAGCTATTGAGTTAGTCGGTTCATAGGTTGTCGTAAAATATGGGTGTAGGAAGCCTGGACTCTGATTACCGATTATGAAAGCGAGGACTCTTTTTCTCTCTCCCCATTAACGGAAAACTATCTTAAGATCATCTCCTCCTTCAGCAAGTTCGTTATCTACAAGTAAGTTAGAGAATTCCTGTTGTCAAGCTAGTTATCTTATACAAGACTTTTCTATAAGGCCTGCAAGCAGGTTCAGGTGGAAGCAGGAAAGTAACACCACCTGGTTTTAGACCGGGTGTAACTCTTTCTCTTTTGCCCTTTATGCCAGCCTGTTCCCTAAGTAGGATAAGTTCATTGTGTTATTACAGGTAGTATTGCTCTCAAAGCTAGGAAGGAAAGGTAAGGAGCAAGCTTATTTACTAAGATCCTAGCGAGTGGAATACTTTGAACGAGCAGGGGAGCGAGCGGAGTACTTTACGCAAGTAGTGGTTTACCAGGAACTCGTATAAGAGCTAGTCATATAGTCCTTGAAGCATTATTCCTTTTATCGGTAGGGCTGTTAGCAAGGAGTTTGAAGCTTTAGTACTTTCAGCTTTCCTGTTTTAGCTAGGAATGAAGTTGGTTCAGAGGTGTCAAGTAGAGAGGTTAGATCTTCTCTTCCTTCTCATACTGCGAGTAATATCTCTACTACACTTTCCACTTTATGTTGATCAGTTTGAGCATGAGCAGCTCGTTCAGGAGCAGCCGCCCGTGGAACTCTTGTTTTGAGGAAGCAATGAACATTGTCTTTTTCCATTCTCAATAAATGAGGAAGGAGGGGTGAGGTCCTCACTTGCGAGTGAGGCAAGGCTTTCTTTTATAATACATCCTACCCGATTTTGGTTGATGATTGCGTTCTATTCCAATTATTCACTTGTTTTTCTTGTCACTGTGGCGAGACCAGATGAGAGAGAGAACTATTTTCCATTTCCAGACAGACCCCGAGCCGAGGTTGGAACAATTCTTTATTTTCTTGTTGGTTCCTTCTTTATTATTTATTCCAAGTTTTTCTCTTCCATTCGGTTCATTAGCTTTAGGAAAAATAGAAGCTGCGGAAATGCTCGCTTCTAAAAGGCTTAAAGGCTCTGATCAAGGCAATGAACATTTTGCACTTGGAAACTAATAAGAATGGAATTCAAATCATAGTTCAATACAGACTTTTTCTCTTTTAAGAAGGGTGAAACTTTCCTTCCAATACTTGTGCGCTCTACCCATCTCTACTGAACAAACCCACTACACATCGAGTGGCAGGGTATGTGTGTAGGCCTTTTCAAGGACATTCGAAACAACATGTCGATAAATTGCTATAGAAAGTGGGGCTAGATCGAGAGTTCTGACCTTTTCGTGGGTTGGGTGATCTTCAAACTCTTGTTTTTCTAGCGAAAGAACGCCCTTCTGAGCGATGATCTCCTACAAGCGAGTATAGTAAGGTTGACTTCAATTGAGACAGAAATGTCACTGGTCAGCTCCTTAGCGTGACAATTAACACCACTTTCTTATTACCTAAGAGATTAGATAAGGGAAGAAGGCAGGCCAAAGCTTATAGATTCGGAGATCGTACTTCTAACGCTTTGTCTGAGTCAGTCCTACGACCCCTTCCGGCTGAGACACGAATCCTAGCCTATCTGAGTTGCAGAATGAAGGGCTCTTCAGAAGGCGCCACCCAAGTCTCCTTTGATACTTCGGAGTCAGGAATTTTTTTTCCAAGGAAGGCGGATTTTTTGCGTTCCGCAGCACGAACAGGGTGTACAGAAGATCGATGTGCCATCTTTCTAACCACCTTCATTTGTTGTATGATCAGTAGGGAAGGGAGCCTTTGATAAAGGGACCCCCAACCAAGAAATCTACTGTCTCAGAGCGACAGTCAAGCTCGTATCGCGGAACTAGAACATTTCTTTGATTGATAGGTCAGATAGGAAGCAGGCAAGCAAACCAAGTTATAGGTTTGGAAGTTAGAACTCGGAAAGGTTGTCCTGTGACTACCTTTGAAGTCTTTGGGTAGGACATCAGGCTAAGGTCTTATGATGAGCCACGCGCATATGAGGTTTACTGCAGCCCTAAAGCTCTGTCCCCTATCCTACCACTAGATCTCCTATGCCGGAACATGAACAGAGAAAGCTGTGAGTGTAGTCTTAGGAACGAACCCGGGGTTGCTCTCGCAAAAAGATTGTACTAAAGAAAGCTAGAAAGCTCAATTCCAAGCTTTAAACCTCTGGTCCACGGGTCGGTGAACGAATGGGTTTTGGGAAATAGAGAACATGGACTCGATTGAACAAAGGTGGCACCGGAATGAATAGCCCACTTGTTTCGGGCAAGAATGAATGGGACTGATCGACTCGAGTTACCGAGCGACCTCCACTCTTCGACTCGAGCTTTCGCTTCTGCTTTTCTCTTGTTTTGATTTATTATCTTTTTAGGGAAGGAAGAGGGTCTGAAATACAACTATGTCTACGAGTGCCGCGAATGAACCTTCGGTTCTTCCCAAGAACAAGGAGACACAAACTAAATAACTCGTATCAGGCTACGGGAATAGTGAACGGGAAGAAGGAACTAGTGAGGCTTTCGTTGGTCATACAATATGCCCTCCTCACTTGAGGAGAGTGAAGGTCATGACTTATTGAAGCAGAACGTCAATTGGCCAAGAGAAGGGGAACTCCTTTCGTCGGTAACTATTGAATTGCCTATCTAACAGTGGAGCAAAGCGGAACGTTGAACGGGAAACTCGTGTCATCGGTTATCCAATTTCCCTCCTTTCTGTTTCGACAAAGAAAACGTTTAGGTATCGGTAATAGGATTCCCACTATGATTTGAAGAAAAAGATAGATTATATAATAATCCATAAATAATATATAGAATCAGGCTCCGTAATCAAGTGCTCGCTGTGAGAAGAAGATCTACAGGCATGTACCCATTTCTCCCTGCAAAATAAGTTTGAACCCGAGTGAGTATGGACCATACGCTCATCTTTCTTCTCAATCTACACCTCGTTCCGCGAGAGACCTATCCTCGTTTCGAAATAAAGGACCATAGTGAGGATCGATTCCGGATAAGCGAGTCAGTGTAGGGACAGAGGCTGATGATTCTAAAGGTGATTTCTAAGTACAAGATGACTTTATTTGAAAACGGAATCCAAATATCAACAAAAAGATGAATGGAAAGTCTTGTCGATATGAATTGATCTTCAACCCAATGACAATGCTTCGATTTCGATCTTTACTTCTTTCTTGGATGCCTGAAGTTTGTGTTCGCATTTCATCAAAGGAAAAGTGGGCTGTACCCACATGAAGAAAAGAGTTGCTCGTGTAAAAGCAATATCTTCTATTTGACTTATCTAGCCGTGTCTTGTCTTGCACATACTCGGCTCGGTGAATGGTTCATCTTCGATTGGCATGGTCCTTTGGATGTAAGAGATCTCGTTTGCTGGCCGGGCCCTTCCATGAGTTTAGATCTCTATGTATGAATCTCTTATGAAATCCCATACTTTTTATCATTTCAGAACGATCAGCATACTGTGTGACTTCTGCGTGACAGTTCTTGCATTTCGTTTGTTGCTTTGCATGAACATTTAGATATTGGAAAGCGAACTCCCTGAATTAGGAATTTCATAGATAGAGAAGGACGGGCAAAAAGAGAGAGACTGACTAACTACCCGGATCAATGCTGATTGACGACTGAATAAATAGCCGGAAGCAACAACTGCACGAGAGATAAAGAGCGGATCCAACTAAGGAAATGCAGTACCTGTTCTGTCGGAGCTAATCATGCAAAGCTAGCGTAGCGCCAGCCGTCGAAGTGAATGAATTCGAAAGAACGCAGAAGTAAGGAAATGAGACGACTCTTTCTTGAACAATTTCGTGGTCTATATCATGCGAGTTATAGCAGTCCTAGGGAATTTGTTCGGTGTCTCGGAGTTGTCATATTCCTATTAATGATTGTGACAGCTTTTATAGGATACGTACCACCTTGGGGTCAGATGAGCTTTTGGGGAGCAACAGTAATTACAAGCTTAGCTAGCGCCATACCAGTAGTAGGAGATACCATAGTGACTTGGCTTTAGGGTGGTTTCTCCGTGGACAATGCCACCTTTAATCGTTTTTTTAGTCTCCATCATTTACTCCCCCTTATTTTAGTAGGCGCCAGTCTTCTTCATCTGGCCGCATTGCATCAATATGGATCAAATAATCCATTGAGTGTACATTCTGAGATGGATAAAATTGCTTCTTACCCTTATTTTTATGTAAAGGATCTTGTAGGTCGGGTAGCTTCTGCTATCTTTTTTTCCATTTGGATTTTTTTTGCTCCTAATGTTTTGGGGCATCCCGACAATTATATACCTGCTAATCCGATGCCCACCCCGCCTCATATTGTGCCGGAATGGTATTTCCTACCGATCCATGCCATTCTTCGCAGTATACCTGACAAAGCGGGAGGTGTAGCCGCAATAGCACCAGTTTTTATATCTCTCTTGGCTTTACCTTTTTTTAAAGAAATGTATGTGCGTAGTTCAAGTTTTCGACCGATTCACCAAGGAATATTTTGGTTGCTTTTGGCGGATTGCTTACTACTAGGTTGGATCGGATGTCAACCTGTGGAGGCACCATTTGTTACTATTGGACAAATTCCTTCTGTCTTTTTCTTCTTGTTCTTTGCCATAACGCCCATTCCGAGACGAGTTGGAAGAGGAATTCCAAAATATTACACGGATGAGACTCATCGCACCGGATCCTTAGACGGATGAGACTGATCACACCTGATCAGTGATCAATTCTGGCACAATGAATTTACGAGTTATTTTACACAATGAATTTACAAGCAGATGATGATTTTGGCTATAAAGATACGCTCCTTTCGTTTCAGATTTAGGAAATGCTTGGAATTGGAATTGGTTGAAAGGAAACCGGAACTGGAAGATCGACTCGGGGAAACAGGACCTTAATAAGCGCCTTCCGAGACTTGGACTCGAGGAAGGTAAGAACCCCCGGTTTTCTACACGCGGGAACCCCTAAGCTGCGGTTGGAAAAGCTCTCTAGTTTGATTGTCTGGTTTTTTTCTAGGCAAAGGAAAGGGCTTGCATTGCTCAAGTCTTCCTGGACATCTGAGATGGAAGATCCTTTGTATTCTGTTGATCTTGCTCTTATTATTTGTAATGAAAATGCATTCAAAGATGGATTGTTATTTTGATACGAGAAACTCAAACTCTACAAAGAAGTTCTCAGTTGCTACAAGCAAGCTCTCGATCACGAAGGTTTAATTGCATGCTGTAAGAAGCTAGGGGACTCATCTCAAGGGGGGGATCCATCTCTGTGGGGTGATCTGTTGAAGTTGGGGATCTTGGGGAAGATTGCTCTAAGGAAGTGAAAGAGGTCTTGACCTACATTGAGAAGGAGGATGTTTTGCCTCCCATCGTTGTGCTACATACACTATCAAAAAACCCATGCTTGATGCTCTCGGTTGTCAAGGATTACATTGCTCGCAAACTTGAGCAAGAATCAAAGCTTATTGAAGATGCTAGAAAATCTATGAACAAGTACCAGGTTAGTAATTCAATTGTGATATCTTCTGCAGCGTTTTCTCTCTGTTGCTATTCTCAGCACTTTTGAAAGTATCTATGCAAAGGAATTAGTATTAAGAATAGCTTGGTTTGGTGCAAATGTAATATAAAAAAGGCATTCCCCTATATGCTGTTAGATGTACTGCAAAAAGGTCAAGTTAAAGAAAATTAGGAAAATTGTTTCGGCTGTCTGTGCTATCATTTTTCTGGAAGCTTTTAAGCCTGTTGTCCAGATGCTGCCGCCTCCAAGTAGTTCTTGTAAATTGTTTTCTTGTGGTCTTGTTCTCTGTATTGTTTTTGGAAACAAAGTACTCTATATTGTTCATGTGCTGAACTTCATAGTTGGAGGTAGCACAGCAGCAGCAGCTACTCTCACCAGGTGCCTTTCGCCAAGGATACCGTCAACCGATTAAACCTTTGCTAATGGTGGAATTGCCAAACCTTTGCCCATGCCGAAAAAGAAGCCAAGTCCGATTCAATAATTACCTTTCTTTTGTCTCTATCTTTGGACTGAATCAGAATCAGAAGAAAAGCAAGGCTATCCTTCGTTGCACACCTAATGGAAAGCACTGGCTAGATTTCCGATGAAGGAAGCCGTCTACTAACCGGAATACTACAGCAGAGGACAAAACTAGGGACTTCGAAAACGAGGATAGTTTGCCAGGTAGGGATACCGTTGTTCGAATTGAAAAAAGATACCTTTCCCCAGAGAGATAGGATTCGAAAACAAACCATTCATGAAACTCATGCAGGAGCATGCGGTGGTCACATTAATGGACATGCGCTAGCTAAGAGAACTTCTAAAGTTAGGGTACTATTGGCTGGCTTACTATGGGGAAGGGGAGAAGGCAAGCCGCGTATGGATTGATCCCTAATTCAGTTCTTTTTTCGTGGTTTTCTTTCCATCTCACAACTTCCATTTCTTGAGCCGACCTTGCCCGCTGGAGGTATGATTCCGATCTTTGAATCGAATTGGATTTTTTGTCTTAAAGTGAGGGCGATGAGTGGGGAAGGAAGCTGACGATTTTATTAGTGTGTAAGGTGGCCCCGAGAGCTGAACCAAAGCCGGCCGTTTCGAGACCAGGGAGCTTTAATAGTTTCTACTTAAACTATGTGTTCAGCTATGTGTTCAGATTATGCTATTTTATTAGTAGCTTTCGGTCTTGATTCGCCCTTACCTCGGAGGGATCAACTACTTCGCTTAGGCAAAAGATTGAAAAAGTCTGTATCTGTCTACATGTGCCTCCGTCTATGTTACCCCTTCCCCGGAAAGGAGATTATACGTTTAGTAAAAAAACGAGAATAAAAAATCAAAAAGAAAGAAGAGAAAGAACTGGGAGTTGGCGCCTACATAATAGGTAGCTTGCTTACCAAGCCGTCCTGGCAAGCTCCTACAGTTCTCTTATTACTCTTGACTTGACTTATTAATAAGAAAACTACTCACTAACAAAATGAAAGACGATCTAGAATCTACCCAAGAAGATAGAGAGTCCCACATACGAGAAAAGGTCACAAATGGAGTTGAACCAAGTAACATTGCAAAGGCATAATGATAGTAGGGTCGGGATATCCCCGCCCTCCGAACCGGACGTGAGGGTCTCCCCTCATCCGGCTCTCCGCAGGGGAATCTCCACTCACTGCTTCCCCTAATATCCTCCCTTTACCACATCATGGGGGTTTACAGGAGATCCCAGAGACTCGCTCGAAAAGGCTGCTATACCAAACATTATTACTTAACTACAAAGAAAGAAAAGACTATAGTAGTCACTAGACTGACTATAGTAGTCCGTCCGGCTGCTCTTGCTTAAATCATTACTCTTCATTCTCCCGTGCTCTAGCAATTGCGCTCCCTAGACCACTACCATTTAGTTAGGTAGGGACAATCAATCCATAGTTACGGGAATAACGGAATGCATGGGGATAAAAAAAATAGAAAAATGCAGATTTTCTATGAAATCCTTTCTTTCCATAGATGTATCTGGTCTGAGACGATACAGTACTCTACGAGAGGAATGCAATGGGATGGATGGTAGAGGGCTGCCTGCGCCCAAAAGCGATGATTCACTTGTCCCCTTGTCTATAGGGACCTTGTGGCATACAACCGCCACGACTCCTGCGTTATAGCCGCCCCTTTCTCTCTTTCTTTTGACTGCCTCGTGGACGGACGAAAGAAGGGAAGTTACAGAAGGGGGCAGTGAAGGCTCGCCAAGTAGACAGCAAGCCCCCACCCCGTCAGTCCTGTGTTGCCGTAGCGTGCCCTACTTCAATAAGGTATTACCTCGCCGATTTTAAAGGGGATGGGATTGGATTCATTCACTTGCATTCCTGCTAGCACTACAAAAAGCTCCGGTCTTAACGCCCCTACGGAAGCTGTGCAGCCTTTCCTCGGGTTCGTAGAGTCTGGTTTCCCGTTTACCCACAACGGAGGAGCCGCCCCCACCAACCAAAGCAGGTAGGCGGCCACGGTTCATAACGCACTCTTCGCACAACAGATCCACTTTGAAGTTGACTTATTCGCTCGGCTAATCGTCGGAATGTGTACGAGATACCATAAGGGCCCAATATCTCAATAGCACCCTTGTCTAAAGCTTCGAATGAGACTGAATATCCGAAACGCAGGAACGATCTGACTAGAAAGTCATTCAAAACTTGATCGAAGAACCAGCGTTTATTAAAGAAGCTATAGAGTCGATTACAAAAAGTACTAGTTTGAAAGGCTCGTTGGAATTGATCCGCTACGAGATTTACATTATACGCTAGAGAAGCACCTGAAGTACTAAACAGAATAGGTATTAGTTTTGTAATGGTTGGGGCAGCAAACTCGGATTCGGCAAGAATCTCATTTTTTGGTAGTACGAAGGGGGAATTGGCCCAAAAATTGGATAGGGGTAAAGACGCAGCCGGGTGCCGGCGGCTTATTCAAATGCCCCCCGAACCGCGCGAAATGGTCGCCTATTACACGGCTCACAAACTCTGCCTGGGGTGGGGCTACCTATTATTCGTGGCGGTACGTACGGCGCACGCAGGGCCTCGGTTTGCTACGTGGACTGTCTATGCATTTCCTACAGAGTGTAATGGAACCCAGCTCAGCTCCGCCGAGCCAAAAGAAAAGAACAGAACAGCCGGAGGCGAAGAGTAGAGTATAGCCAAGGGGCTTTCGTCGTCCGTAAAGGACCTAACGGAAGACCGTGCTCCGAAGTGTGCACTGAGAGTTTTGTTTTAAGAACACTTGGCCTTACCCCTTCATTTTGAGCCATGTCTAGGTAGAATCGGCAAGATTGAACCGAGGCCCGCCCGGGCACCGCCGGGGGACAACCAGACCAACCAGTAGGCTTTCTTTCCGAAGTTTCCTCCCGGGGCCCTTAAATCATTGAATTCATAGGCATAGGGGCGTCCCAGGCAGTGGTTCATTCAATGAGAAAGAAAGACAGGAGGGCAGGATTCGTCGTGTCGGGCTAATTCTTTCTGGGAAAAAAGGGGGAAGGGAGTCACCTGAGCTATGCGAAGGGAAGGAAGTCGTGGGCTGAGCCGGAGGTCACTTTTCCCGATCCATCCCGAAGGGTTTTTTCCCTCTCTCGCCCCATCATCGTACCCAGTCCTGCTATCGGCTCAGCCCTATCTATTCATCTCTTTTTTTTTACATGGAGATTTTTTGGATCTCTCTTGTTCATAGATCTTGAAAGCGGATCAATAGAAATTTCTCAAAGGATCTATCTATAGAAAGATCTAGATCTCTATCATCATCTATCTCTATATCTAGATATGGAAGAACCCTCGAAGCCTGTCCCCGACGACGATGCCCCCTGGGCGAAAGGAAAGGGGCCGCCATTCTCTTTCTTTCCTCAATCGTTCCGATCATTTCTCTGATTCCCTTTTGTTTGTTTTTTCGGGTTGGTTCGTTTCCTCCTCCTATCTACGCAATTCTCTGTCTTCGTTCGTGATCATCTTAGGCGAAAGGATAGGTATACATTTTGTGGAGGGGCGGCTGTGAAAGGGCGATTCCCCCTTTTCCATTGAAGTAGGGAAGGGGGTGATTGATCTTTTTTTGAATCAGGCCTTACTGACCAAGTGGTGGTATAAGCTTCATTGCGGATGAAAATAAGTCCTTGTGAGCGGAGCTACAAAAGGAAGTTCAAGCTCAAGAAATCCTCTCAATAGGGATTGGGCAAGCAAGCTGTTTGTTTATTTGATCTTACCCGGTTGTGAGACGGGACGCGAAGTCAACCAAGTACATGTGTGTTCATAGTGTCCCCGGCACCTTCCTCCTAGCTGAGTATGGATGCTGAAGTTAGCTGGAGTGTGGGGCGAGTGCGTGGTAGATGGAACTCCTATTTACCGCATTTCTTCTTGCACTTCCAACTTGAAGAGGAAGAAGCATCTCTCTTTGCATCTTCAATAGATAGGAAAAAGGATCTTGACTTGAAGCCTTCGACCAAAGAAAGGGAGACTTGGTGAAGTCAGAGGTGGTTTTCCTTCCCTAGATTCATGGAAGGACTTTTTGAAGTTTGAGTGAGGAAGGAAAGTAAGGAAAGCGGGAAAGGTCCGATACAAAGGAAAGGGTTGCGAGGCTTAATGATTTAGAATATAGCTGTTGAGGTGGCACCTGTTCCCCCGGGGCAGGGGTATATGCCCGTAGCTTTCTTCTGTCACTTCTTTCAGATCAATGAAGTGGAAAAGTAATAGAGTAAGGGACCCTTGTTTACAAAGAAAGCTGTCACTCCAAGAACTCGAAGTCAAGTATCTTCGGGAATATCCAGATTAGTCTTCAACTAGAGAAAGGATAGGAATCTCCTTTGCTGAGTTTTCTTCTCCAGCGGATGTAGCGGTAAAAGATTCTATTCTTTCCGCGGTCTAGTTACGTCTTTCCTCTCCCTATCTAAAGAGCTCTATTAACATAGACCCTCTCCTGACTCTCTATCATTTTAAGAAAGCAGCAAATCCTTCTCTCTATTCTACTATCCGATCTCGTCTGTTGAAAATCGATCTGAAATATGGTCATATCTTCGTTATCCCAATAGTAAACCTTCTTACTTCTCTTCGCATCTCGAAAGACGCAAAAGATCTGTTATTAGCTTATTTATAAGCTGTCGAAGGTCCTTAAAAGCCTTTATTTTTGGCTTACGGCTTACTTGCCTTTTTCCTTAAAGCCTATATAGACAGACATAGACTGAGGGCATTCTGGGCATCCATGCTCCTGGCAATGGCAAGATCCGAGATGTCAGTTGCTTGTCTTCAAGCCTCAACCTTATTCTGACTCCTACTAGGGCAATCAGGTTTAAGTTAAGCCCGAACAGCTTAGTTTTCCACTTCTCTTCCGACACAAGCTTCTTTGCCAAGCCTTCCCCATCAACTGGAAATCCAGTAAGAAAGGCAAGGGGCACAACGGCAAGGCAATCTCAAATCATAATGGGAGTTTTAGGTTTATTTAGATAGATTCGCCTTTGGGGTTGTTACAGAATCGGTTCTTCAAGAAGGAGCTCTTAGTACGGTGGATGCATCGAATGCAAGCTGTAAGGAAGAATAATTCTCTTAGTAGACAAGAATGAAATTCAATTAGTCCCACACTTCCCGCAGGAATCGAAGAGTACGCAAGCACATTCATTTAATGGGAAAGCTTTCCTTGGCTAGGCCCCTATGAAGAAAGATGCCAATTCCCAAAAGCAGTAACAATAGCAATAGCAGTAGGAGTAGCATTAGGAATTAAGACCGTCAGGCCTCATTCATCAAAGTAGCAGTCCTTAGGGGCTGAAAAAGAGCCCAGATTCCCCGCAACAAGCTTGGAAAGGAAGAAGAGGCGGAAACGTCGGCCGGCCCGTCCGAGTCACGGAAGCGCCCCCGAGAGGAGGAAACAGAGAAAGGTTCGAGGAAATTGGCAGATTTTCATTCTCAGGGAGATTTTGATACTGATTCGTGGGAGGACTGATAAGCAGGAAAGGTTGAAGCTAGAAAGAGTTGGCTTAGACCTTATATTCTGAAAGAATTGCGCGGTTTCTTGGGACTTAAGGGATACTACAGGAAGTTTGTAAAGAGATATGGCATCATTAGTAAACCACTCAAGGAGCAATTGAAGAAAGGAGGGTGGAATTGGGGACAAGAGGAAGACATGGCATTTGAGCATCTTAAGAGTGCCATGACGCATGCACCAGTTTTAGCACTTCCTTACTTTTTAAAAACCTTTCTACTAGAGAAAGATGCATGTGATGTCGGTATTGGTGCAGTGCTTATGCAAGACGGAAGACCTCTTTCTCGCAGCAGAGTATTCGAATGGAACCGCTTTTTCGGCTAGTATTTTTTATTATCACAACACTTCTTCTTAGACTGGACTACTTATCATTGCAAGGCCGCTAGGTTTGACTTCAGAAACTTTTTATTCGGCTAGGAAGTTGTTCTTTCACTGCTGATGAGACTGCTTTTAGCGTAAATAAAGGCACGCTGTGAAAGAATCCACTCGTGTGAACTAGGTTTGCAGGCCTTTTGCATTCTCAAGAGACTTCTGCCTTGAACTGTTTTTTGCTATCAACTACTTATTGCTGTTATCCACTACTGTATTTGGGAGAACTCTTGCTTGAAAACTCCTTACTCTGTTGAAGGACAGAATGGTACAGCTTATCGCTTGGCAGAATGGGATTGACCTTCTTTGGCAACAGAGCTATTGCAATAGAGAAATCGAGGGAAATAGGCTTAACCTACAGAGAAAGAGTGTAAGGAAAGAATGCAGAAAAAGATAGAAAAAGTGAGTGAAACAAATGAGATCAGAGTAAGAAATCTCACAAATAGTAGGTTTTACCGGACTAGAACAAACGAATTAGCTTGTTTTAATTAAAAAGCACAGTTGAGCAGGAACGAAGTGTGAACATAGGCACAAAAACAACGTTTTGGTGATCCTGTGTAGTTGCTTGCTTTCCGCTTGAGCTACTTTCACTGTGAAGAAGAGGACTTCATCTCTTCACTTACCCAAGGAAACTTGGAAATAACGCGTCTGGCTTGGAAAGCTAGTTAGGGATATTCGATAGAGGAAGGACCCGAAGCCGAACTAGGAAAACAGGGAAGTACGTACGAAACTAAAGGGATGTCGTCAAAGGGGAATTTGCTTATTACCTACGTCTCAGTTCTGCGAGGTCATAGAAAGCTCTTTTTTTTAGCCTCGCGCCTGCCTCTCACCTGAAAGGAGTACCCGAACAAAGGGGGAAGCTTGGTTTAAGCATATTTCCCTTGCCCGAGGATACGAATCCGAGCTATTAATTGAAAAGGCAGGGAAGGATATCTCGGAACTACAATATTCTACTACTATTGAATCCGAAATAGGAGCCTACAACTATTTCATTGATTGATTTCTTTCATTCGTGGGGATCATTGGATAAAAGCGCTGGGAATCATAGGAGCAATTCGTATTGGTTTTAAGCCGAGAAAAGGGACTATCGGAGGATGTGTCGAGCCGTGGCCTAGCCCAAGCTGTCGATGATCACCTATAGCTATCAATTAACGTAGGGAACGTACACTACTACAAATGGTTCTACACATGCCGTAACAAAGCTAAAGGAAGCTGATCAATCGAGTACGAACCTACACCGTGGCCGTTGTTCGAAAGTCAACCGGAAACCGAGCCCTAACCTTTAATTGATGAGAATTTCAATACCCCTACTACTCGTATGTATTGGCGTGGGTTCGTATGTAAACATTCGTATTGGCTTAGCAGAGCACTTTGTATCCCGCCACAACCGATCCTTTGCTTCCTTCTCACTCAGCTTTTTGACTCAACAGTCGTTCCCCCTGTTACACAAAGCTACGTATACAGGGGTAGTTGTTCATCCCTTTTGCTCGTGACATATCCCCTCGCTCTGTCTTCTATTCCTTCTGTGCGTTACGTTACTAAGGCCATCGGTCTTATGGAAAGAGAAGGCATATAATTGATTCTTTGACCGGCTTTGCTTCTTTCGTGATTCACGTAGATTGGAATTCACTTTCTTTAGGGCCTGGCTAGTTTCGGGTTTTCTAAAACCATCGCCCAACTCTTTCTTATTCAGACACGCCAACTGATATGTTGGATTAACAAGCTAGGGAATAATTGGGGCTTATGTGGACCCCTTCCCTTTAATTTAAGAAAGAGGTCTTCCTAGCTGACTTGAAACTAGATCTTCTTCCGAGTTTCGTTCTCTATGGCTTGTGAATTGCTGTACTGCCTGTTTCACTCTCTTCTAAGGGATCTCCTCCTATGGAGGTATGTAAAGTGGGTTCTATCGCATTTTCCATCTTAGGGCGAGCAATATAAGCAATTCTGGTATCAACAGATACATTGTTTGGGAAAGAAAGTGAAAACAATAGATCCAATTCTGGGTTTTGGGGATGGATTTCTCACAACCCCGAGGTGCTTGCTAATCTCTCGGACGAGTCGATGTCAATAGCAATTCTGATGAAACATCTTAAACATCTTTAGTGCCTTTTGCCTTTGAGCTCAATCGATCAGAAGAAAGGGAATATAACCTGCCCCTCATTGTCCTTCAATCATGGTGCAATGAATATCGTAGATAGAGTGATTTCGATCTCATATAGCTAGCTTTCCTTTCAAAGTGAAACGATTTTCCTTTTACGTTGAGATATTTGAATTGGATTTTCTTTCACCACTACTATCGTAACGCACAGAAAACACTGACGTTTCCGCTCGCTTTCAACCACTGCCACTTTACCTGAGCACTGTGACGCAGTCGGTCAAGTATTGAGTTTCTGCTAGTATATCAAGGATTTATGAGAACTGAAAAGATAAAAACTAAAAAAGGAATTCTCAAAGTTCATTGAATTAAGGGAGGACCATTCGTGGGGGGTTCGTGGAAGAGTTGGGTTCGATTCCCTTTATACGCGATGTGGCGAAAAAGACTGATTCAACGAAATATGCCATGCCAGCATTAAGATTTAAAACGTGTCGTCTACTTCCAGGAAATGTTTGGAACAGAGAACTTTCTCTAATCCAATGCCGTATTCTCCGAAGATTGAGGAACAAGAGGAGATCCATTAAAAGAAATCTTTCTCGGAGAGAAAATCTAAACAGTAACATCAAATCACAAACTACACGAAAGTTGTCTCTTTATTATGGGGATTTACCCATAAGGGAGATGCACAGAGGAAGAGAACGAACTTCATATATCCCTTTTTTACTCAATCAAGAAACAAGATCGGACATGATTCCGGTTCGTCTCCATTTTAGTGACACTCTTCCTCAAGCAAGGCAGCCGATAAGTCATCGAAGGGTTTGTTTGAATAATGGACTGGTAACCATTACTCATTTGAAAGTTTCCCATGGTGATCTAATATCTTTTAAAGAAAATGACGCGAGAACCCGCGGTTTTGAAATAAGGAGATCTTTCTATATCGACATATCAGTTGGAAAAATCATAGGAAAATTCCTATCGGCCATATCAGTTGGAAAAAGAAGAGGAAAATTCCTACCGGCCAGAATCTGGAGAAGAACAAAAACAGAAAGGTTCCGCTTACTCACAACTCAGAGGGGATGCCGCTTACTACTCAAATCCATGGAATTGCAAGAGTTGCGTTCTTATATGCAAGAAGAATACTTTGAAAGAACAAAGAAGTTTGGATCCGCAAAAGTATGCTTAGGCAGTTCCTTCGCTGAGCACAACAGAATGAAGAGGAATTTGTTTCATTTCAAATACTTCTTCTTATTGAAAAGAGGGAAGGAGAAAAACCGAAATCTTCCTACTTGAACAATAAGTCCTTTTGTTTACAAGTCTTCTTTATATAGTAATTCGACCTATTGCTCCGGATCCCCGTTTACTAGGAAGATAAGAATCAAAAGGATCGAACTACCTACTCATTATTCGGAGGTGAATCATAGAACACTAAAAGCTGTGGTATCTTATGGACCTAACATAGGTCACATCCCTCACGACATAAGATTGAAAGATCCAAACCTTCCTCTTCGGAGCGGAAACGGACGTGGCCAAAACATATAAAAAAAGATCGGCCTAGTCGCTCATAGGGACATATCTATCCGGATAGAGGATAGTCTAGATCAATTTGGAGAAAAATGTCTCTCTATATAGATAGGTATCTCTGTGGATAGAGATAAAGATAGGGATCCCTATAAATCGAAATATATGGAAAAAGTGCACTTTTTGACTACTACTACTATTTCTTAGACTTTTTCAAGGAAACATCGTTTTTTCGATTTTGACTGAATTGGTCGGAGCGTAGACGAGCAAGCAGAGCCCAGGAAAGAGGTCAGATCGTCATAGAGCAGTCGACTATAAGTATAAGACTGCTGGCCTGAGAGAAGGCAGTCTCTCTCGGGAAACATGGCCCAATTTCTCTTCTTTCTTTTCACACGGGCAACAATTGGGAATAAAACAGACCATGAACATGAGTTTAAAATGTAAAAAAAAGGGAAGAGTGCATTCTCCACTTTCTTATCTCGAAAATGCGTAATATAGTGATGTCATGTGTCTATTTGTCTGAAAAGGTGGGTTGGCCCTTAGGGCAAACAGTAGTGCCAGGTTCCATTGTGGAACGGTCGTTTGCCGGTGACCTTTGTCCGCTGTAGTACGAGTGACTGGCGCATCGCATAAAATCTCTCATGTCAATGAGTCAGTTAGAAAACTGCTCCAAATGAATCAGTGATTTCCCCTTTATTTCCCTCGGAGCGCAAGGGGAAACAAGATTGAGAATGAATTAAAACACACCAAATGTTTCATTTTTCCTATTATCAGTGGTTAGCTCTGATACAAACCAGGGGAAAAATAACCTGGAACGGCTTCTTTATACTCGAAAGCCGTTGCCTTTCCAACTCGAAAGAACGAAGTTGCTAATAAAGAAATTCTCGATTGTGTGGGTGTGAAGTCTACCGTCAAGCTAGTTTCTAGTCAGTCTAGCTCTTTCTTTCTCACGGCGTGGACTCGAACCACAATTTCTCCTTTTAGTGGATCGTGATTTGGTCTGTCGTCCTCCTCATTATAGTCCTCCTAGAATCCAAGGCATTTCGTCGGAATACATCCTGTCTTTTCACCTTTGTAGTCCTATGCATAGTAAGTACTATAGCCCCAATCATAGCTACTAATAAAATCAGACTAGAAACCAAAAACCAGACGGAATAGTAGGTATAAAGTAAATTGCCCAATGTTTCCAAATTAGTCCAACTTCGTACCTTTCCGGCATAAACCGTATATCTCAGAGAGGTCGTATTTCTGTGGGTTGGTAGTAATGGAATGGTTTCATTATCTAAAATGAAGAACATTTCCCACCAAAAGATCAGTCCAATAATACCACTCACTGGTAAATAGCGCAATACTTCTTCGTGAATCTCCGCTATTTGAATATTGAACATCATAATCACGAATAGGAATGAAACGGCAATAGCTCCTATATGAACTACTGGGGAGATCATAGCGGAGAAGTCGAGACCTAACAAAATAAGTAAACCAGAAGTGTCGCAAAAGACTAGGATGGGAAACAAAACGGAATGTACCGGATTTTTAGCACGTACAACCATCAAACCAGAGACCAAAGCAGGGCTCGACAAAACAGAAAGTATCATGGTACGTCGTCCTCCCTTGAAATGGAACTTGAATGCTGGAGCAAGAAGACGCATTCAAGTCGATCTATTACAACCAGCGCGGTTGTTCGTATTTCATTTTCTTCTTCCAAGCCGACGCTCTTCTTATAAAAGAAAGCACTCACTGAATTACTTACTGAATCTCGTCTTTCTCTCGGCGCCGAGAATTTTTGACGTGTCCGGGTCGATCAGAGGTTTGGCTTGCTTCTCCCCCACCCTCGCCTATGAAATGGATAACCCTTGCTGCCATAGCAGCAGGATTTTAAGGGCTTCTGTTGAAGCGGAATAGGAGGAAGCCATGCATTCTTTCAAGAATCTCCAAACCCCCCCCCCCTTTACCTTCTCTTTCTATTCTATAAAAAGGCGAACATCTAATCTAGGCCCGGTCGCCTTTCTATGAAGGCGAGCAGCCCAGCCCCCTTGTTGAAATTTGGATATTAAGGAAGCCGTATTTCGCAATAGCAGCTCCGAGAAGCTGGGCTTAGGGTGCGCCTCCTGCGGTCGTTTCAGTGACTCAATTGGCTGGCTTCCCTCAGCTCAGACTGGTGTCGCCACCTCTCCCAGGACCGGAATGATTATCCCCGCCCGATGGGTCTACATTCATCTCTGAATGTCGTCGGGTACTCTTCACTTCCCCGCCATTCTTGTAACCGTCACCTATAATCCGCGCAGGTGTGTCCGCACCCCCTAGAGTGGACGAGAAAGAAAGGATTTTTTCTCGGAGCAACCCCCCCAGGTTCCAGACCCAGGAGTTCACTTTCCCGTATGAGCATTCGGTACATATATAAGTCAGTGGAAGAGTCAAAGGGTCACCACTACTGAGGATCTCCCCCCTTATCTTAGAAGGGTCGTCTGAGGGTTCGCCGCGGTTCATTTCTGTGCTTACACACTAGTCTACCCTTCTCCGAAAGCTCCGCGGGACCACCTATCACTAGTCTTCGGCCGGAGGGGTTTATTGCACAAAAAGGCCGGGACGCGGGCTCCCGCAGAGGAAAGCCCAACGAATGTCAGATGCAAAGCCCCGCACCTCATTAAGATCATATTGGCATACTCTCCTAAAAAAAAAGAGCAGACCCCATTGAAGACGGGAGTGAGGTACAACAAGGCCATTTCCGTCCACCTTCTCACGGAGCCGCACGTGGACGTTACCGCTCATACAGCTCCCAGCCAGCAAGCAGTTAGCTTTCCTCTAGAAGTCATGGAAGTGTGGATAAATCGACAGAAGGTTTTTATTTCTTAAAAAATCGCCCTAACCGTCCTAAATATGGACGGAGAGCGGTCTCGAGTTTTTCGGGGTCCTCGAGATCGCATTTTAGGTCGAGTAGAGACGCTAGGGAGTCTGTGGGCTTCCCTTGGCATTTCAAGATGGCCTCTATCGTCTTTTCGAGAGCCTCCCGTTTGCCCGTCAAGGGGCATTTGACATCCAGAGACAAAAGCAGTCCCACACGAAACTGGGAATTTTCCCAATGGACGTAACCAGCTCTGCTTTCGCGGTCTCAAAAGGAGAAGCCCCGAACGCTTGCAGTTGCTTTTTTCTCTTTATTCCTTCTAAGCAAGCCTCTAAAGACTCTACTCCTACTTTAAACTTAGAGTCCGATTCTTCCAATTCTTCCAAAGACAAAGTAGAACTTCGTTTTGAGGAGTTTGCCCCCCGTTCGCCGCCGTCCAGCCGGCGGCTACTCTGGGATGGATCGAGGTTTAGGCCAACAGAGGGGGCTTGCTACCTTTCTTCTGGAGCTAAGGAAGGACCTACGGGTGGCGTTTCCGGTAAAGGGGGAATCTCAAGGAGGGTCTCCAGACCTTCGAAGTGCCCCACCACCAGGGTTGGCGTTGTGTCGACGACCCCCTCTGGCTCCGGGCTAGAGGTAATTTCGATGATCTCCCCGGCCCTTTGTTCCTCGTCACCATCGCAATAACAATAAGGAGACGCGGTGACGTCGTCATCCAGAAGGAAAAAGAAAACCCCAAAGGTACCGAATGGAATTCTACTTGTCGGGCTTGGATTCGTTTCGTTTATCAAAAATCGAAATAATAAATAACAACCCATAAATAAAAGAGAAATTACGATAACAAATCTAAAGTGAAGCCAATCGCTTATAAAAATAAACCAGTCTCCTTTTAAAAGGAACTGGCCAATTAACTTCGAAAAACTACGTTCTAACTTGAGCAGAAAAATTGGTGGCATTTGACATCTAAAGTTTCACCACCCCTACTACTGCCCGAAATCCTGCTTTGGTGAGCTTTCCCCAAGGTGACACCGAAGGTCTACCTCCTTTCGTGCGCCCCTCACCTCCTCCATGAGGATGATCCACTGGATTCATTGCAACATCATGAACAATGGGGCATCTGCCTAAGCACCGGCACCCCCACCACGCTTACGGCTCTATACCTACTAGACCTGTATTCGGTAAAGCTTTCTTTCTATATGCTAATTCTCATGCAGTTCATATTGTCGATATGATTATAATTGCCTCGAGAAATAGATAAGAATTCCTTCCTTTACCGGTAAATGAATAGGAATCATGTTAATAAAACCGGAACTGTTTCCGCCTTCCTCTCGAACTGAGCTATTTCTCTGAAATATACAGTTTCACATCATTACAGGAAATCCTATACCTGTGTATTACCACCCGGTATGGAGCCATCGTCGTCTTCGGCGTAGCGTGAAGACCTTCCCACGGTCTTCGAGTCGTTCTTGACTGGCTAGCAAGCACCAGTGGAATTTAACCGCCTTGTGGTCGGGACACCGCCTTCTTCTCTAGAATCACGCAAGTGGTACCGCTCCTCACGGTAAGGAGAAAGACCTTAAGGCATAAACGTAGAGCCTGAGTCCACAAGATAGTATTTTCTCGGTGACGATAGTGGCCATTTTCCGGTTCAGTGGTTGTATCCAGAAAGATTCTAGAGTCATTTGCCGTACCCTCCCAACCAACCATCACATATGTGAAACTCATGTGAAAATAAAAAGCACACAAACTCTTCTGTGTTGGCGAAACTCGTTTTCCACGATAACGTATTTGGTTTGCTGTTGGAACTCGGGCAGAAATGTGTGTCCCGGCTCCAACGCTATTCTAGAAATGCAAAAAATATAATAATAGATGAATTAGAAAACTCAACTGTTCTTTGTGATTCGGTACCGCTTGAACTAACTGGCCCAATTCTTGGTAGGTACTTATTAGGGGGAGGGCCAACCACCGAATGAACAACGATCTCCCGGTCCCCCTTGATTCCTGGGGAATTTAGGGAACCCTGCGGACTTGACTCTTTTAAGAGGAAGAAATTCGAAGTGAAATATCTAGAATATGCTTTACACTCCATTTTCACACAGGTATGCCCCCCTACCTTTCTGTAGATTGATGCACTAATAAGACTCCAAATCCTTGGTTTGAGCATCCCTTTCTTTTGTAACCTCTCTTAGGAACTTCAAACGGAACAAGGCTAGGATCCTAATCTCTATTCCTTCCTCCTTGGCGTCAGATAACTCCAATAAAGCATGACTGAAGTAGATATAAAACGTGTCGAAGAGCAATAGACTCTTTTTTTTATAGAGCTTTTCATTGTCATTGATTGACCAGCATGACTTATGGATTGAATTTTATACTGTGCTATTTGAATAGCGAGATTCTTGAAAGGCGGAGGAAATAGACTTTCTTGCTCCTGCATCATTCTTGCTAAGGGCATCTAAGGAACTAATCAAAGGTTACGAAAGAGAAGGCTTGAAAAGGAGCTTACTTTTCCCGCTAATGCTACTTCCGCTATCTCGTAAGGAGGATACGACTGATAAACCTCCCTTGGTATTTGGGTAGGGCGAAAGATAATTAATTAGACTGAGTGAGGATTGTATACAACTACTGCTCAAAAGGCAATAAGAAGCACGCACTCCTACTAGACATGGAAGGAGTAAACCTAAAATATGCTTTCTTCCCTTATGTTGAATCGACTTCCTTGTCTCTTTCTAGAAAGTCAGCAGCTGGCCCAAGGTGACCTACTGGGAAATGAAAAAACAATTGGTTCAATCGAGTACTTATAAGCCGAACGGAGTTCTCTCTCATATTGTTATGTTTACCTGGAATGCCATAAGCCTGCTCTCAAGGAACAACTCGAATCACTGCTGACGCGGGACTTGCTTTCGCACGGGGAGTTGGATAAATTACCCTCTTGTGGGTATGGCGATAGATAGCAATAGCAATGGATTGATTATGATTATGATTAAGTAGACTGACTGTTGGATGAGCTCCAAAAGGTGATGAGCCTGATGAGTCAACCAAAGGGAGTGGGCCCTTTAAACCCCTAGGGCGTAAGCATTTCTGCCTATCCAAAATAAGAGGTCAAGTCAATCTTGAATGCGGTTAGTACCTATTAGTATTAGATACAGAATCCTATTTGCTTTGAGCGCCCCTATCCTATATTCCCTCTATCTATAGATGGAGAAAGACATGCTCGATATGAATTGGGACAAAGAAGAAAGTCAAAAGCAGGAGGTAGGTCCGTGGTTTCAAGTTGAGTAGTGAGTGGTTCCTTGAGGGGAGTCGGCAGAAACCTTTACTCATTTGATTTCCTCCCAAAAGAAGGAGGGCTTTTCCTGTGGTAGGCGCCAAGAAAGATACCATGAAATTAGGCACCAGGTACTATCCATCAGACTTAGAGTTGGTATTTATTGTTTGATTCGAATCCCTGCTTACCAAACAGTTGTCATAACAGATTTGAATGACGATATCCAATTATGAAATGGCTAGAGGAGGCACAGAGATAAGACAGAACTGATGGTAAGGTAAATCAAAGGTTTTCATTTACCTTATCATCGTCGTAACTTTCTTATCTATTTGGGTATGCTATTAGAAAGGGAAATTCGATACAACCAACGCGCAAAACCTTCCGTCTTTCCTATGAAAACTACTTCCGCCTGGATAGAATAGTTAGCCAACATGAATTCCTGCTTATTGTCCTTCCTACCCATAAGTGAGAGCAAGGCCGAAGTAGAGCATAGAGCTTAGAAGTAGGATCTGGTAATTGGTTCTGCTCAGCAGATGCAAAAAAAGAGGTGTTTTTGGGGTGAGTCCCTGCCAAGCGGCTTTTGATGACGGCGTCGTCAACGTACACTTCTGCATTACGACCCAACTGAGACCTGAGGATGAGGCTCATTAGGCGCTTAAATGTGGCGCCGGCATTTATCAAACCGAAGGGCATCCGCTTGTAGCAGAAGGAAGGGGCGATAAAACTAGTTTTTTCTTTGTCTTCCTCAGCCATATAGACTTGCTGATACCCAGAGTAGGCGTCGAAGAAGCTCAACATCTCGCACCCTGCGGTGGAGTCGACCAGTTTAGTCCTTGTACTTTGGTGGAACCAAATTCCAGTATATGGATTGCAAACCTTTTCTGCTTTGGGTCTTAAGTGAATGAAAGGGTGGGTTAAAAAACCATGGCCAGCCCCCCTCAAGAAATCTCGCCCGTAGGTTACTGATGGGATGCTAGCTGCCGGTATACAGGAAAAACGTGGTGCAGAGCACGAACAAGATGTGCTAACACATATCCCTTATATTTATTGGTTCTACAGAAGATGTATGATAAAGAGCTGGCATTAAGTCATGCAACGCGCTCAGGCTTTGTATAATAAGAGGAAAGACTCTCGCCAGTATAGATTGAACGTACGGCGCTTGCTTACAAGACTGCTACTGAAAAAGGCTACCTCTTCAAACTGCTGAATGCCCTATTCCATATGATAGACTGTCTATCTTTCCCTGAAAAAGCGTATACTTTTTTTCTATAAGCAAATAAAGCATACTTCTTTTGCGGATCAAGCAGTCTTCTACCTTGGTGGGTAGCGGAGAATCAAATCAATATCGGAGTATTGCTCTAGCTGCTGCTGAATTAACCTGGATTCAATCGTGACTCTCTGAACTAGGCTGTACTTTGTCTTCCCCTCTGGACCTCGGAAATGGAAAAAAGTTACCGGTGCGTAATTGAAGATTCGGTGAAAACTAGTCGACCTTTCATCACAAATTGAAGCAGAGGCTGTTAGTTGAAAATCCATTTGCAGATCCTGTTGTTGAGGTAGAACCAGCTTCACCAATAGCATAGACTCTATCAGTCGAAGAGATCAGCAGGTACGAGGATAACAGACACAGAGATAAAGGCTTCGTCAGCAGAGACGAGAGCGGGGCCCTTTTGAAAATCAGAAATAAAAGGGGCGATCAACGAATTGACCAGGTGTAAGCAGAGGGAACTGGAGCAGAGCAATATGTAGCATACTTTTCCGTTCGAGACCCGTATCTAGACCCTTGTGATCGATAGCCGGACCCATGCTGACGGCACCGAAATCCTGCCCCTCCCGCGGAACTAGTACCACCAATAGATAGGCCCGTCCCTTCTTGGGCAACCCTGAAAGTATCTTCTTGTACGGACTGAAACAAGACAAACTACTCGCGGGACCCACTTAAGATCTCTTTCTTTAGTTTTCTGCTTTATTCCTTTCTTAGAAAAAAGTAGCTTGCCTTATTAGTAGCGCTAGTATCTTTTCATAATGATGACTTTTTTTCAGAGCTTCCTAGATTTTGAGAAGCTGAGGCATTGCCGGCTAGGGGGAAAATTGATCGAAACGAATAACAACTAGTCACGATTAGGGACAAAGCTCAGCTAGTATACGTAATGTGTTCAAGGCGCATTTCCTCCAACAACTAGACTAAAGAAAATAAGGGCGGAAGGATTTACTTAAACGTTGTTGCATGAGCGGCTTCTAAATGAGTGGTTGATGATTCACTTTCTGATTTGATTAAATACTTCTATGTTGTATGATAATAGAAAGTCAAGATCTCACTCGCTTTTTCTGCTTTGTATTCTCGGCTGTTGCCTTTTTCCACATCGATTGCTATAGGAGTTCCATCCTCAACCTATGTATGCTCAAAGAACTGGATCACGGAACTCTCAGCCCTTCGCCCCAAGGCTACGAAAACGTTTCTACTCCCTTTCCCTTCCCAACGTCATATCTTTCTTCGACAAGAAGGAAAGATCACTCTCTATCTAAATGATAGAACCACTGGCACGGTACCTTTCACATTGGTAAGTCAAATCCTGGTGAAGACATCACGAGCAATGACACGATGACATCATCTCCACTTCGTAGCCCATCGGTCTTCATTCATTGAAGCCAGGGCATTGACTGACTTTCAGCGATCGCTATAAGAAAGACATAAAAAAAGTTCTCCTAAACCTGTTCCTTTCCGTTACTACTACTTGGAATTGGAAGTCTAGGAGCAGGACTAACCTTTTTCTTTCGTTTAAATAAAGTCGAGATGTAGCTTTCTCTATCTCAAGAAATTATTCCACCTCCATTCATTGGAGAACAAAGCGTTATCTGATTAGATCCTTGCTTCAAACTCAACCGAATCAAGTTTCAAAAATAGATGTGGAAGAGGCAAAGGGAAGAGCGGGGTTGCCGAATTGTTTCTCAGAGCCGGACGAAACATCTATCTCTATTTACAATACCCTTACCCCCAAGAAAACTTTGTCGAAAAAGGTTGTCATCGTAATAGGGATTGCACCTCAACATGGCAGCCCTCAATTCTGCCAATTGTGTGTGACTTGTACTCTTCTAGGCTTCCTCTTTGCCTCAAGTGATTAAACTCATCAACTACACCAACCACATTTCTTACCTCAAACCTCTCTACAATATCTTGAATTCACTCTTGCCAAGATACTTGTCCCCTATTCACTAAGAAACTGTTGTACCAACTTTCAGCTCTCCCCCTAAGGTGCATAGCCGAAAGTTCTACCTTGTACCAATCCGTAACTTGGTACACCGAAAAGTAATGTTCACACTTTTGTATCCAAGACCTGGCCCCTTCAAATATTGGAAAATAAACTCTAGGAGGTTGATGTATCTGCTGCCCATATTGATATTGATTTTGCGGCCTTTGTTCTTGCAGGTATTGGTACGGGTCATGCTGTTGAGTTGGAAGCGGTTGGTTAAGGTAAGTATATATTGGCACTTCTGGTTTCATGGAATTTCCAGCATAGGGCAAAAGTATTGGTTGGGAAAATTGGATATTTGGTATTGAATTGGGTCTTGGTTGTGGTGGTGGAGGTGCAGGATTAGGTCTAATATTATCATGTTTTGAGCTGTGAGGAAGGCCATAGGTGGCTGGAAACAAGTGTTCGTGCCAAGGTTTTGAGGGGGATAGAGAGGGTTATTTTTGTGATTGGGTCTTTTAGTTGCTTTGCTACTAGAGGTCTAGGTGGTCAGGGGTTTAAAGGTCTGGAATAGGTGTGAGTGGTGGTCGTATTCAGTACCAATGGTACGGTAATTGGAGGTTCAGGCGGTTCAGGCCTAGGATAAGAGCTAGAGGCTTGTTGAGGGGTAGCCATGGTTTCAGCTTCACTGGCAACAGCTGGTAGGGACATTTGTTGTGGTGTTCTAGGAAAATGAACCATATTGCCCCTAGTTGTGTTAGTCGAGCTATGCTCTTCTTCAACGCTCCGCGCCTTCCAAAAAGTAGTTTTGGTGCTTGCGCTTTAATTTAGGAGTTTCAACTTAACTAGCATATGTGCATTTGGGTTGTTGGCATATGTCGGCTACATACTGGATGCTTTTCCATCATTGTTCGACTTGCACAGAAACAATGGGTTCCTTCTGGTTTCTTTTTCTCCCTCCAAGTTTGTTCTTCACTGTAATGTGTGTCAACTCAACAAGAGTGAGCACACCCTTCCTGCTGGTCTTCTTCAACCTTTGTCTGTTCCATTACAACCTGGGTCTTCTATTTCAATGGATTTTCTTGAGGCACTCCCCAAGTTTTATGGTTATAGCTCAATACTTGTGGTCGTGGACCGTTTCACTGGCTCATTTCATTCCTCTATCTCACCCTTTTAGCTGTATACCCTATCTTGTATCCAGTAGTAAGTCTACTCTTCTTACCCCCTCTCCTCTACCTTTTGTGGCCCATCTATTAGCTTTTTGACCATCTTTGAGTCATAGCGAGACGGCTCTATCTCTTTTCACAAGTACAGCCGTAAGTACAGTTGCGGGCGTCAACGATCAGTAGTACTGAGCTACGGAAAGTCTATCGAATTATAGCTACGGAAAGTCTATTGAAAGGACCTAATCAAAGGCTACTACAGCTATAACTGACCCGCCTATGGAATCTATTGGCTCGGCTGAACCGACATGAAATGAAAGAGAGGAAGGCGGAAGCTATTGGCAAATAGAGGGGGGATGTTCTCCGTGTCTTTTAGCCCTCACTAGATGACAACTTGCTTACTTTTCACTTCTTCTTAAGCTTGGCAGACTAGTTCCTGACTGACTTGATAGTGCGATGAGCTTACTTGCTCTAGTTCTATCCTCAGGATTGACTTACCTGAGTACCTAGCACCGAGGATCGATGTAATTTACTTTCAAAAAGATGCTGTTGATGCTAACACGCATATAAATAGATGTTCCCCACTGCTTGCTCCTCTTACCCGAATGGGGTTATATGCCTTAGTGAAACTCAGGGTAAAGTGGCAGAGGTATGACCTCAGGAAGAAAGAAAGATCGGGCGGGGAAAACGGGGTTCGAACCCGCGACTTCTGGCATGACAGACCAGCACTCTAACCAACTGAGCTATTTCCCCCTTTCATAACTACTGTCGATTCAACAGTCACCTACCGGTTACCTTTGTAACTATACCAAAGTAGCTGTACAACAGAATGCCCTTCGCCTTTAGTACTTTTCTTATATATATTATGTTATATACTAAATGTGTCAAAGCAATAGAACTTATTGAAAAAAAAAACAAGCCCATCTTTCTCAAAAAGGAAGAGAGGGTGCGCCCCCCCAGAGAGAACCCCATTCTTTCAAGAAAGTTCTAATTAATTATGTCGAAAAATAAATAAGGAAAATAGGAGTAAGCGAGTAGGGTCAACAAGATTCTAAACGAATACCACAAGTGACGGAACCGACGATGATGAAGAGATAAGGGGCGAAGGATATTTTTTCTATTATTCCAATTCTTATTTATTGATTGATTATCTAATTTATTTAGATCCATATTCATTTTCATTTGCAAATACAAACTCTCTTTCATTTTCTTTTTACTTTTGCGCTAAGGATAAGGGAACTGAGAAAAAAAGAGCTGGCTTGGCTGGTACATCAAGCATATGACATATTGCTTGTTCGGTGTGGTACACATATCTGTCAATGTCAATCAAGTAAGAAAATGCATTCCCACTGTCTGAGGAAAAGGTGAAGAATTGCAATTTATTGAGCTTGTAAGGCCCGTTGAAGTCCTCGAGAAAGGGTATAAATAGGGCTATAAGTAGGCCGTTTGCTATTGCAATAAGGGCTGCTCGCCTTTCCTTTTGACGGCTTGGCTTCCTATCGCTCCTATGTAGTGGTCGGCCTTAAAAGGAGTCTTCCTACCATACCATCATGCATGCCTTTGTTATAGTGCGTTAAGCTTCGCCAGAAGCAAGCAAGATGATGAAGCGAAGCTTCGTAGACAAGGCTCGTTCCGTGCTTGACTTACGAGCTCGTGTAGTAAGGCCTCACCCTACTTCAATAAGGGCTTATGCACTCCACTCGTAAACGAGCGTTAGAGCTTTTTGAGCGAGCGAGCGAAGCCTTCCTGGAGCTTCCCCCTTCCCTCACCCGAGAATTGCATTTCCGCTTCAGCTTCCCCGGTTTAGTTGGTTTGGAGGATTAATTGATTGGATACCCAATCCACATAATCTTTCAAAGTCACTGCTTCTACGACGATAGGCGTAAAGGCATGATTAGTTCCACGAATCTCATTGCACTGACCATAGTAAACTCCTTCTCGTTGTACCGAGATGGAGGTAAGATTTGAACGACCAGGTACAGCATCACATTTGACACCTGAGGAAGGTACAGCCCAACTATGAGGTACATCAGCGGGTGTTACAATCATACGTAGATGAGTTTTGGCTGGTACAACCACTCTATTGTCAACTTCTAATAAACGTGATTGACCCAATTATGGATCATCTTCTGGAATCGTATAACTGTCAAAAGTGAGTGACTGTTCATCGGAACTGTTATAGTCCGAATACTCATAAGGTTGGGTCGACGCCCGCCTCCCCCCAAACTTGACTTGCAAGTTTCCCCGCAAAAAGCTCTCCACGCCTACTCTTATTTATAAAGAGCACTATTCTTCTTTAGTTAGGTAGTTCTCCCCCCTCTATGAGACCGTAAGACCCCGGTGGAATCGAAGGCCCGCTTACTAATAGGCAAGAGGGGACCCTTTCTCGCCCAGCTCTACCTACATCAGTGAAGCTGGAACCGAGGAAGACAATGTTCAACACACATGAGACAAAATGAAGGTATGGGACGGCCAGTTCACCACGGAAAGCGAATTCGATCCTTTAGTTTAGTAGTCTTCTTTGTTCGAAAAATGCGCAGTGGAAAGGGATGCTTGTCGGCTTTGGCGTAGTTGTAGGCCCCAATAGATCAGATCAAGAGTGATTCCTCACCTATCCTGCCAGGGGCCAAGTCGAAGGCTCGAGTATAGATTCCCTATGCTCATGTGAACGGTCGGCCCGTAGATCTAAAAGGATCCATAAAAAAGACCGGAAAGTATGTTTTTCCACGAAAAAAAACTCGTTCATGAGACCTCGAATTCCCACGTTCCAGCCTGCATTATGCCAGCAGGTCCCACCCCCAATTTCTTGAGTCACCCTTATCTAAAAAAAAAAGGACGGAGTCTATCTAGATCATAGGATCACTGTATTCAGAGGTCAATTCTCTTTCTTTGACCTCCCACCGTTCACGACATCCCTTGCTTCTCGCAAGAACGGCTCCTCGGTGGAGGAGTAGAAGCGCTGGTCCCCTTCGGTCAAGTGCTTGTCCGTTCTCTTACCTACCGTAGGACCTCCGTCCCCGAAGCGAAGAAGGAGGAGCAGGAACAACAGGTTGTCCTCTCTTGGCCCAGTAGTTCCGCAACTACCACCGTGGTTGTTGCCAACGGGGATCCCCCATTCCGAAAGGTAATGGGACCAGCCCTTAGGTCCAAAGTTGTATGCCACTGCTGTGGTGCCGATAGATTCACTACTGAAGCCCCGTTATCGGACATTGCAGGCTTAGCATCTATTTTTCGTATATCGCTCCACCACACCGAGAAGAGGTATGTGTACCTCCAGCAATAACAAGAATGGAACCATAGGCTCCTATGCTGGGAGCATTTCGGGGTATAGGTCTAACCACCTCAACTCCCCGTTTCTGGCATGCTATAGTTCTTTTAGTCTCTCGACGACGGGAATGGGAGATGACCGGTAAGCCAGATGCTTCGCAAACCACCGGTACATTTTGTTGCACTTAAATCACCCTCGTTAAGAGGCGCACTCCGATACCATTGATGTCCAATAGCTTTGATAGTAATGGCTGGATCTACTAATACCCCGTCCATTGAGTATAACAGAGCAAACGATGGTATAGCAATGAACAAAAGAATGACACTTGGAAATATGGTCCGAATAATTTCGATAGTAGTTCCATGAACAATCCTTTGTGGGATTGGATTAGTTTGCTCGTTGAAATGCCATAAAGCGCGAACCAACATCCGTGATACGAAAACCAAAATAAGAATGAGGAAGAAAAAGATATCGTGATGTAAGTCAATGATTCCTTGCATCATAGGTGTTGCTGCGTCTTGAGATCCTAATTGCCATGGTTCCGCAGCATCACAAAGAGCGATTGTGAGGAATCGACATGATAATGAACGAAGAATCATTGGAATTTCCCATCTTTTTCAGCTCTGCTCCCAAAAAGAGAAAGGAAAGGAGACTGATCTTGACGTCGGCGTTGGTTTTTCCAACGAAAAACAAGAACATTCTTTCACGAACTTCCATGACAAAATGCTAGTTGCCTTGTAATGCATACACTGGAGCGTTTGTCCCATCGACGAAGGCCACTATACGCGTTTTCTGAAGAGCAACATTCTCTTATAACCAAACATCGCAAAGACAGAAAGGAGTATCCTGAACGTAAGGCCAATGGCTAGCATACTTCGCTGAACACTCACTATATTCAGCTAAAGCTGGATGCATATTATATTATATTATATTATATTATATTATATTATATCTTGCCTTGGTAGAGCGAAACTTTGAACCCAACACAAGCAACTCTCCCGGTTTAGCGATATTGATGGGTTCCAGCCTCATTCCACTAGCCCTAAAAGCATTCTAAATATATAAAAGAGGGGGAATGGATTCTACAAGAAAAGGCGGGCAAAGATAGTTCAGGGGTCAATTCTTGGAGCATAGCTCATTTCTAAGTCCCCAACCCATCTCGTGCTCGTGCTGTACGCGATCGAATCTTGCGGCCGGATAGAGCAATGGAATCACCGAGTCGTATGAAAAGAGGGCTCTTCTTTTTAATCTTAACACAAAGGCTAGCTCCCCTGGGGGTTGTCATATTACAATCATTTGTATTACTTTCCTACCAATCCTGAACTAGCTATGACCCTTATAGCGAGCCTCGCTTTACCGTTTCAGATAGAAACATATGGCGCTCCTAAAGTCGATTGGATACTTTCTTTTTTATTGAATTAAGCTAAGCCGTGGACTTTCTCACGTGAAGAACTCCTTCTTATGAGCTCATGGACTTGATCAATGCTAGTTCAAGTTCACGTCATATTAAGAAATTAGTTCATTAATTCGTTTATTTGCCAACGAAGAAGCCTTGCGCTACTCGGAAAGTACTGACTAGAGGGGCGTGTGGATCCACAGTCCTAGCCATTCTCACAACGGGATAATAAAGCGAACAAAGACCATGAGAAGAGATTACAACATCCAGAACGAAGCCTGTCAAGCCAACCTTCCCTCACTGCGAAAATGCAACATCCGGCGTACTCATTGGCTTTGACCTCAGATTCATTACTTGCTAGAGAAGTAGTTTACATAACTGTCACAGCTCCAATGCGATAATCTTGTTAATCAGCAAAGTAGCTAGCCTAAATAAGGAGTTTACAATCGCTTGACTATAAAGTAAAGAGCGGCTAATGGGAGATTGCTTGAGTAGGCTCGGTAAGGGATTACCCGTGGGCAGGGTGAAAGAGCTTTCATTAATAGTATGAACTGGTGGATCAGCAAGATAGCTAGAGCTCCTTAAAGGAAAGCAAAATCCAATTCTATATTATATCAAACTATAAAGCAAAGATGAGGAAGCTGCGCCTTTACGCGCTCGAATTAGAGGAAAAAGGGGATATGCAGCAGTAACAGCTTTTCTTTCAATAGTAAGCAGGAAATGCGAATAAGAGAAGGGTAGAAGAAGCGATCCGCGCATTTCCTTATTTCACAACGGATTTGACTCGTTAGAGAAATCATTTCGTAGGTATGCTACATTCTTTGAAGAAAGAGTAGGTTCTGCTATTTAAGACTTAGAGGAAGTGATTTCCGGGAACTAGCAGACCAAGCCAATCAACAAGGAAAGCCTGTCAAGCAAGGAAGCCACCAAGCAAACCTTTAATAAGCATCTCTAGCGCAGTCACTTCTCTATAGAAAGAAAAAACCTGCAGTCAAGACTAGTCACATTAGTGAAACAAGTGATTCGCTGACATTCAATTCAAATAGAAAGAGTAGTCACAGCTGCGACAAGTTGCTCTAAGAGGAAGGAGTTGACTTACTTTCAATTCCTAATACAGCAAGAGCGGATTTTTTTCATGTAGCATTTCTACCCCTATAGGATTTCCCATCTTAACCGAGAATGGGTGCCCACCTTGTACGTACCGAGAATGGGTGCAGCCCACCCCATCTAAAGTAGCCTGAAATTCGTTCCTCTACAATCCAGAGCAGTCCGAACATGTACCGCGATCTGGACGGACAAAGAATGCCGTACACTTGAGTGACCCCCTTTTCTGTGACCACCACCAAATTCAAAAGAAGAGGTGAGATCACCCTGAAAAAATCCTTTGTAGCTCTTAAAATATGGGCCAACCTCTCCATTAATATTGATACTCACTGCACCTCCTTCTACCACTTGTTTAATCCAACCTCTCCACTTCTCACTAAAGAAAACCCTTTTTAAGCAAAACCTCTTGTAGAAAATCCCAATTCACCCTGTCATATGCTTTTTCAAAGTCTAGCTTTAGTATGACCCCCTCTTGTTTAGTCCTCCTAAGCTCATGAAACACCTCATGGATAGTGACCACCCCATCTAAAATATTTCCGTTTTTCATAAATGCCGTCTGACTCTTACTCACCACCTTATCTGCAACTCTCTCAAGCCTATTTGTCAGTACTTTAGTCACAATTTTATAACAAACATAATATAAACATATTGGCCGATATTGCTTGATAGTTGCAGCATCTTTCGTTTTAGGAATCAGAGTAACCACCCCATAATTAAGTCTTCTAAGTTGCAACTCCTCAGCATGCGGGCTATCAAGCATTCTTTTGACCATCTCTTTAACCATCTCCCAAAAATGTTTCTAAAAGATTACTGGTAAGCCATCTGGGCCAGGAGCTGTATTGGTTTTCATCTCTTTAACTACTAACTCTATTTCCTCCATAGTGAAAGGCTTAGTCAACTCTTTATTGTCTAGTTCTGATAGCATGTGCTCTGTTGACCAAGGGGCTTCCACCAAGAGATATGTCCCCCCTGTCCTCTGAACCAAATAGTCTCTTATAGTAACTAGAAATGTGTTCTTGCAACTCTTTCTCATCTTGTATAACATTTCCTTCATGTTCCAAAGAAGCAATATTACATTTTATGTGTCTTCCATTGGCAGCACTATGGAAGAATGAAGTATTTGCATCTCCCTCAAGTAACCACTGACAAACTGACTGACAATGTGGACTGCATGAGCAATGTCAGGCCGGGTCACAGTGAGGTACACAAGGCTGCCTACAAGATGACGATAGCGAGTGGTATCCCTCAAGAGGAGTACCATCACTAGGGCGCAATTGGAGATGGAGCTCCATGGGTGTAGCGGCAGTGTGTGTATCAGTAAGACCTGAGCGTGAGATCAAATCCTGAGTATAGCGATGCTGAGAGAGATAGTAACCATCATTAGTTTGATCAACCTCAATTCCCATAAAATAACTGAGAGAAAATCAATCTGACATCTTGAATTGCTCACTCAACTTTTTCTTAACAAAAGCAATGTACTTCTGATCATCTCCAGTGATCAACATATCATCAACATAGAGAAGAAGCAAGGTACGACCGCGGTCAGATGTATGAGTGAAAAGTGCAGGGTCATGCTCACTAGAAGAGAAACCAGCAGCTTGAACCACAGAGCTGAACCGCTCAAACCAAGCACGAGGTGGTTGCTTTTTTCCCATAGAGGGCCTTTCGAAGGCGACAAACATGACCATCAGGGACTTCAATACCCAGAGGTGGCTGCATATAGAAAAAACTCATGTAGATCACCATGAAGGAAAGCATTTTTGACATCCATTTGAGAGATTTGCCAAGATCGAGCTGCAGCCACAACAATCAGAGTACGAACAGAAATTGAAACAACGCAACCGTACTATCTATTTACGATAATTTGATTGCTGACAACACGACAACATCACGCTTCTCTTTCTTATTCTTATTTATATAACTGTCACTTTACCGGGCCGGAAAAGTGACACCGTCACGTCTCAGGGTCGTATGCCTGGAACAAGAAGGGTCGTCGTACAATTTCGGTGATTACAAAAAAGAAGGAGGCGAGCTCCCTATCCCTCTTTGTCTTTCCACTTCCCTCGTTCAGGAACAAACACTTCGCCAAATTCTTTTGAGTCCCGGCCCGGTTTTTCCCCACTAACCAATTACGTTACGACCACTGAACAAACTTGGTTGACGAACATGGTTTATGCGCCGCTAATCTAGCGGCTTGTCGAGCATTTGACAAACTCACACCATCCATTTCAAATGGGATTTGTCCCGTGGACACACGAGCAATCCAACCCGTCGGATTTCCTTTTCCTCTTCCCATTCGAACTTCTGCGGGTTTCCCCGTAATAGGAAGATCTGCGAGAACTCTTACCCATATCTTACAATTTCTTCGGAATTGTCCACTCATAGCACGATGGAATTGTCCGATTGTAGCCCGATGCGCTGCTTCAATGGCTCGATATGAAAGACGACCAGCTCTACAACTTTTGGTGCCATATCTTCCAAAACCAAGTTGTGTACCATCCGGTTCGCGACCCCTACTACATCTGCATTTAAAATATTTACTATATTTCGTACGTTTCGGATATAGCACGTCCCTTCTTATTTTGACTATATGAGATCCGCACTTTGACACCTGAAATTCCGTTACGAGTAGATACTTCCGCAGGAGCATAATCGATTTTTTGGTTAAATACATTACAAGATGTTTTTCCATACTTTCCGCATTCAGTTCTAGCTATTTCCGCACCCCCTAATCGACCAGAACAACAAATACGTATCCCCTCCACCCCTTTTGGCATTATTAATGGAATATCCTTCACTATTTGACTAAAAATGGAACGAAATGAGATTGGATTGTTCCTCAGTTGAAAAGAGATGTCTTGAGCAATCAGAGAAGCACTTTGATAAACAGATTTGATCTTTACCGACTCAATTAAGGTATTAGTGTTTGTTCTATTAGACAAAAAAGATCGCATTTTTTGCACTTCGTTCAAATAAGAGTTGTACCCGTAGGGAATTATCCTCTTTCTCAGTATGATCTCTATCATCATCTCTATTCGCTTTATCAATTTGCCTATCCTACCTAGGTCTATGAATTTCTCTATCAATTCCATTACCTTATCCTTACCCATGAGGTTCCTACATTTGATCCTAAATTGAGCTAGGAGTTGTTCCCGGGCATACTCAAAAAAAGGGTTATTATACACCCCAACCCCATCCCTTGGAAAAAAGAAGGTAGCACCGAAGAAAGGAAAGAGCGATATGGTGGTTTTTGTTGTTCCCGCGAAGCGAAGATCATTCGCTTGGCGAATGAAGTGGATCAACCTCTTTTTGGCTCGGGCCAAACACTTTTTCTCGCTGGTAGAGCTTTCTAAAAAAAAAGCGATGCGAGAGCGTATTCTCTTATCTAAGCTTCCTCCCTTCGCTCCCCCCATCGTAGATGGTTCAGCCACACCCGGTGCCACGAAATGATTGAGAACTAGGACGGGGTCGAAATGCATTTTATTCTTAGTATTAAAAAAGTATTGCATGACCGAATAATTCAAGGAGGGGCGCACAGCGGGGAGGGTCCTTTTTAGTAGATGACTCGTCGGGCCGTCAGAGCGGGACTTCTTTGGTAAAAATAACTTGATTCTATTCCTTTTTAGTAAGGAGGCGGCATTTCCCATAAGGAAAGGTATGTCATTTACAACCCCGGCGTATTGAGGCCGCTTGAAGGCCCCGCTCACCCGAAGTGATTTATCAAAATTCTTCTTTCTCGATGGTGATCGGTCATGGTATCCATAACGTTGCATCTTTTTCGGCCAAATCCGGATTTCGTTTTGCTTCTCCCGGTCGATCGACTCGACTCTTTTCCCTGCCCCCCGGCCTCTCACTTCGTTTCGTTCTTCCTCTGTACCCTCGCTTGAATGAAGACACCCGATCGGCCCGACTTTCCCAAATGTCGGCCACCAGCCCTTTTCCTGTAGTACGGGTCCTGATTTCTTGTCTTGTTTTCGTTTTAGTCGTGGTGATCGCCCGGGAAGAAAGAAATGAATGAATGTCCTTTTGGGAAAATGTAGAATAATACACGTACCGAGACGAAAGCCAAAGGCGAGTTTCGTAGGTGGACGTATCGAACTAAAATAAGATCTAAGATTGACATCTTGATACAATGATTTACCATAATAATAAATAGAGTCAATGGTGACAGAGCCGTGGGAAGAGCCGCTTCTTTTTTGCGGCGGGGGCTTCCATTCACCAGCGCAGACTACATACACGTGCTCTCCGAACCATGCTAGATAGTCACCCATCACACGGCTCTCAAACCCAACCTGTGGTGGATCCCGGGGGACAAAGCAAAGTCAAAGCGCTTGATCCTTTGCCCCATACTTTGAGATCTTCCTCCCCGCCGATCAAGCAGCAACGCAGCTCGTGATAGGCTTAGCTTAAGCCGCTAACGTTCGGTTCGGATAAGTAAAGTCCCTTCGGTCGGTTCGCTCAGGTGGTCTTCCCTTATTTTCCCTAACGTTCAGAGTTGTTCTGGTTTGAGAAAGGAGCACCGCCAAGTCCACTAGGGGCGCTCTGAATGAATAAGAAATGGACAGCTGAGGTCAGGCTTGCATGAAAAAAGAAGATAATAAGTTAGATGTACACACCTGAGGTTGGTAAGAACTGAGGGACAATGCCCCCCTCACTGGGCCCATCAGCGAAAGCAACTGCTACTTAATCGTAGGTTTGCTTTTGTGCAAGGCCCCCGCTGCTGGAACAGGCGGTTGTCATTTTCAAGTAAACGCCCCGCCCCCTTTCTTTGCCCGCCGGCCGCCTAGCTCGTTATTCTTTGAGATCTGGATAGAGTCTCGCTTCGGGGCGGGGGAAGCATGGATTCGATAGATCTATCGAATCCATGCTGTAAGCAGCAAGCGTAGGCTAAAAAGGCAATAGTCTAACGTTGGGGTAGGGCGCGCCAAAACAACCAGGGGCCCCGGAGGGGTCAGTACAAAAGTACTATATTCTTTCCACTTACTTTCATTGGCTAGCTGCCTTTTGTAGCGCGCGTACTCTGATCCTCTTCTACGAATCTACAACTCTCTTTACTGAGCGAGACTTCATCTATATCCCTAAAAGTGGATTTGGATTCCCATTTATTCTTTGAATGACAGCTTCAACTAGGCTCCACCTTAGAGAGGGTTTTCGGTTTGAATCAAGATAGGGTCAGGGGCGCGTCGGAACGGTAGCTGCTTAGTCTCATCCGAGAGTCCAATCTCTTTGTACTGTGCTTGCTTTTGTGTCTTTGAATAAAAAAGAAAGAAGGGGGTCGATTTAGGCTCCTTCCCTTCCACTGCATAGCTGCGCTATCAGGTACTACGAGCCCTCTGCCCCACGCATCTAACCAGCTCGCGTGGTTCACCGGTTCCACCGAAAACTCTCATTTGTTGAAGCGGAGCATAGTGTGGCGTCGAGCGAGAAAGGTCTCTTTTTTGGTTTATTCACTGATCTGAAATGAAACTTAGAACTTGTTTTTTTATTGATTCCTGGGGCTAGGCGTTCGCAGAATCAGTCTATCCGAACCGCAGACGCACTTTTCAGATCAGTGACGGCCTCTCCAGCAGAGCTGGGCACCGGGGCCCTGGATGCGCTAGCGATCGGCACATTAGGGGAGTACTTGCCCGGGTTTCTCGGCCTGGTATCCTTATCCTCGCATTCATGATATCTACATTCAACTGTGCCCCGGAGACACGGTCGAAGCACGCCCGCCCCGTGTGCGTCTTTCACGACATGCTCTGGTCCCGGGTTTCTTCCTGTGGCCTTCTAGCGTTAGAAGAAGTCGTGTCCGTCCCGGACATCTGCAACGTCCTCTCACGCCTTTTTTGGGGGGACAAACAAAGATCAGGAAAAGACGGACCGAACCCATTCGGTGACTTTCGCGGTCGCCCTCACTGAACCGACTTGGATCTGAACTACGATTCAGATCAAGTCTTACCGAAATTGGATTTCCTTTTCGTGCCATATGTCGTTAGACTTTACTTTTTCCCCTTTCCGCCCTTTCCTCTATTTGTTCGATAGGGTCTTCGTTTTATTCTAATTCTAAACCCATTGTCGTCCACAGTTTCCTTGTCGACGCGAAGGGGCCAGCAGCCCCCAAACCAAAGTCTGAGATCAGAACTCATACCGCGGTTGTGGCTTGAAGGCCGCATGCAAGTTCTTCAATATTTAGAGAGTATGTGTTAGTACGAGATCGCGCTATCAACTTATTTAATCTTTCTCGATGATTAGGACAAAATTGTATCCCTTAGGAACCGTACATGCACCTTTCTTTGGATGCCGATCTAATATTGTTACAATACGAAATACTTGAAGGCCACACGCAATTAACTCACCTACATTTTATGCTCCCACCCTTTTGTAGAAAAAGCCTCTGCCTCTGGGGAAGTGCTCACATCAACTCCAATTTGGATGGAGCTTCTCGATGGGTTAGAGCGTTTGCGAACCAAAAAGGGGAAAAACCCATCCTCCAAAGTAGTGAAGTGAGCCAGTACAATAAGACAATAGGTCTCATGGGCCAAGCCTGCTATCAGGCAGTGAGTGGGAATCAATCCTGAAAGAGAGAAGGTCTAGTGCTCTCAGAAAATATTTGATTCGCCGAAAAATTGGCTTTATCAGACCAATCCATGTTCAGAAGCCTTCCATCAAAAGTCAGTGGTCTAGGCCGCTTTCCTTGACTTTGAGTTGGATCTCATTCTTCTTCCCGGCACAAAAAGAGGGTAGACTTCATCCGAGACACATGGGTTCTTTTGCTTCCTTCAAAGAACTCGTCTTTGAGCCTCTAAAAAGAAGGGCATAGTATCCCAGCCACCTAGACCACCTAAAAGGAAGGAATTGGTCTTTAGCTTTGAGTGATCCAATCATTGGTGAATGGGTTCAGTAAGGTAGAAGGAAAGGGCCCCTCCCGACCTGGGAAATTCACAGCAGGAAAGACTGGCGCCGATCAGCGAAAGCGAACCCTTCAGTACATCGCGTTCAGCCCTCCCTCAAAATCCCATTTGTTTTATTGAGGAATCACTCTTGATCCTCTAAAGGCTCTTCTCCGTCTATAACTCAAAGTCCATCTGTCTCTCGTGGAAGCGCTTTAGAGTGCCTAGAAGATCCAGCAAACGGGGGTGCCAATGCTGTCCCAAGACCAGATCACGGTAGGTAGCTGCTTTAAAGAGGTTGGGAGACAGACTGGTGAACAATCTTCTTCTTGTTTTCTCCGACCTAGAGCACTCTTTTTTCAATCGTACGAAGAAACTCCGTGAAAAACCTAGCTATCACTCCTATGAGACGGCTAACTCCCAACTCCCGATACATTCTTTAGAGTCGACCAAAGGACTCGTTGGTTTGGACATAGTTTCTTTGTTCCTGTGTTTCTGTTTTGCTCTCCCCCTTTTTTCACTTAGTTTAGTTGGAATGGAAAGAGAACTTCCTTCAGTTTTTCTTTTTTTTTGTTGCCTGGTTCGGTCTCTCCGAGTGGAATAAGTGGGTCCTTCTTCTTTTTCCTGACTGATGAAGGTCGAAACTGAAGATCGAATCAAGCGGAGTCTGGATTCCTATGTTCGTACCAACTCAAATGATTGATGAATTGGATCTTGAGTATGCTCACTTCGCTACTCAGCAAGGGTGAAAGAATGACAAAGAGACTGACATCACAGAGGATGGGAAGGACCCAATCGCCTGCCTCTTTCTTGGTCCACCCCCCCTGGTGGGTACTTTATAGCTCACAACACGAGATAGGCAGATATGTGACATAGAAAAATTGCTTTCATTGACAACAAGACTCTCTTCCTGATTGGGATTGGTCTGTGCAGGATCTCCTTCCCTATGAGACTCTTGCTTCCCTTTGAAAGAGGCAGACCCCCACTTCAATTGTCATCTGACGACTCTTCCCCAGCTGTGGACTCAGACCTCTCACAACCAAAAAAAAGAAAATCAAAATCAAACGAATCCGAATATAACCAATCTATCGCCTTTGATGACTCGTTGACAGCCTCGTCAACCCAAGCTTCCATCTCCTGCTCCAGACATCGGCGCTTGCCCGCGCCAGTCCATGAAAGGCGGATGAAGGTGAGTTTGACTACGAACTCGAGGATGCTAGGAACGATCTCTTTTCGGGGAATCACTCCCGTCGAGAGGCCCTCTTCCTCCCTTTTTCTGAATCTGGGAGAGAGGCAAAAGAGAAGTCCAGAGAGACCTCGACTCTTTCAGGGAAAGGAGGGAGATCGAATGCGAGATGGAGTCCCTGCCGAATGGAATGGACATCCTTGGGGACAGCTGTGTAAGACTTAATTTACCATAAAATTGGACGGAAAAACTACTACAAAGATCACAAGAAACCCAGCTCAAAGTGAATGGAGAGAGAACCCCTGCGCCTTGGAAGGATCTGAAGCTGTTCGGACACTCATAGACAAGTGAACTCCAATCCAGGATCCCTCGAAAAGTGAAGTGAACTAGCCAGGTAGAACAGTCAGGTTAGGAAAAGAGTCTTTCATGTCAAGGTGAACATAGACAGACAAGGTTAGTTTGTTTTCCTTAATTCTCAGAGAAAAGACTCGTTGCTGGAACCGAGAGCACTGGCGATTGCTTTCTTTCTGACCTTCAGCCGAGAAATTCCATACCTTCCACCGACTTCTTTTGTGTGTGGCCAGAACGTGATGCTTTCCAATGCCGAGTACTTTTCTTAACAATGTATGAAGCCCGTAAAACCGAAATCGATCCAAATCCACGACCTTGACGATCGAGGAAAAAGGGTATGTATTATTATGGTGTGAGCCTTCTTTCTTTTTGGCCTTAGATTATCATAAGCGAGGAATGGTGCGTGCTAGCCTTCAGACTATACTTTATTGTAGGGAAAGGGAAAAAATGGAGAATATCTTTAAGAACCCTAGAAAGAATTTCACTTGGAGCAACAAGGGTCAGGTCACACTATATCAATATCATAATTCTCTTTTTTTTAATTGATACTGATTAGCCGTAAATCAATTTGATTTTGTTATGCCATTAAGGAAACACTATTTGGGATACAATACCCATTTTAGAACCGTTCGCTACTAACAAATAGAAAATATCAAAATAACAAATAATAACAAATAATATAGTTAATGGTTCCAATTTTTCCTAAATTTGGCAGTCTGTGACTGGAAATCCTTTCTCTTTTCAATAGAAAGAGAAGGTATTTAAGCAATGTGTGTTTTGAGATACAATCAATCGAAGAGAATAAAACTGGGTCCAATAAAAAATAGGAATGAATTTATTAAAAGGGATTGGAAAGGGATAAGTACAAAGGGATTCAACGATCTAAAAAAAATCAAAAAGGGTTTAATAATCCCCTCCTACGAATACTAATTAGTAAAATAATGTGGATGAATAAGATTTTGCTCGATTTTGGATCGGATTTGGCGGCATGGCCAAGCGGTAAGGCAGGGGACTGCAAATCCTTTATCCCCAGTTCAAATCTGGGTGTCGCCTGGCCAAAAAAATACTTAGGATTTCTTATTGTACTGATTGAACTCGACAAATTCTTGCCCTGCATAAGCAAAGGAAAAGAACTAGGCCTGTCGATACTGGATTTTACCATAGTTCTAGTTCTAAAAAAGACTGTCAATTTGTTCTTAAAAATAGGGCTCTGGCAGGGTTCTGGGTAGTGGCCCAAACCGATACCAATAGGGATGAGGGATATATACTTATTAATTTCATAATTGATTCTATTCCGCAATTCATAACTACGAAAGTAAGAGGTCGGAAATCTTGGTATCCAAAGGTCCCTAAAGGACATTCCTTTTTTGCTCCTAGGATTGAAGAAGAGATTATACGAAAGACTATCAAGACTTCCTAATTATCTGACACTACCTACACTAAAGTAAGGTCTACTGACTCTGTCTGGAATTAGATTGGATAGGCTGATGGGAAATTTAGGAGTTGTGGAAAGAAGAGACTTTCTTTCCATACTTACGAGAGACTCCGAGTACTCAAACATTCAATCAGGATGGTCGGTTAGCTCTTATCTTTTAGAATAACTTAGTAAAAAAAAGTCAAAGTAATAAATAAAATGAATCTCCTAACTCGGTAGCCCATGAGGTTCCAATGGTTAGTTTTGGATTTTTTCAGGCAAGAAAGCAAAGAAGAAGGGAGGATTCTCTATTACCAACTTCCCCCATTGTCCTGTCCTCATTGGTCATTCATCTTTCCCGATCTAGTGCCATCGTTCTTCAAGGTGCCGGAGGGTTTGAAGCATACCTACTACCCCTCCCCTGAGCTTAGTTCAGAGTTGCCTCAGCGCGCTCAAGTAATAACTGGGAAAATCAAGGCTGGACAGGTCTTCGAGCCAACTTCAGGAAGAAATGCAAGTGAAAGAGAATGCTCTCGAGGGCGCAGGAGTCTTTTTCTGTCTTGATTATTTGAAATCCAAATCGAAATGCCTCAACTTGATAAATTGACTTATTTCTCACAATTCTTCTGGTTATGTCTTCTCCTCTTTGTTGGAAGATGAGTACACATCGGGTAATCCGCCCACGACAGCCCAATCACAAGAGGCTCATACAGAAAGCAATCAGCCCATAGCCCAATATCGAGACCACAGCCTATTATTCAAACCACAAAGGATCCGTCTTTCATCGTCCAATCTTCTCGATCGAACATATTGACATCAATACTCCTTTCCATGGCCATTCACGGCCCGCGAAGATCAACCACTCGTGCCCGAGATCACTATCCAATCAAAAACCAGACTTCCAAGATCCATCTCACTCAGACCCTTTTGAATGTAGCGGATAACAACGGAGTGGGGCTATCGAATTGATATGTATTCGAATCTTAGGAGCTGGTAATCACTGATATGCTCATATTGGTGACGTTATTGTTGCTGTAATCAAAGAAGCAGTGCCCAAAATGCCTCTAGAAAGATCAGACAGAAGTAAGACGAGCTGTAATTGTACGTACATGTAAAGAACTCAAACGTGACAACGGTATGATAATACGATATGATGACGGTTGTCATTGATCAAGAAGGAAATCCAAAAGGAACTCGAGTTTTTGGTGCGATCGCTCGGGAATTGAGACTTATGAATTTCACTAAAAGAGTCTCATGAGCTCCTGAGGTATTAAAAATACTAGTAGTAGAGACTATGATATAGTAGGGTATCAGAATATAGATCAATTAGTAGATTGTGTCTGACGCATATACATGAAAAAAAAGAATAATTAGATAATAATAAGAATAAGAATTCTAATCTTAATAAAAGGAAGGGTTCGAATAGCATCTACTAATATTACCGAAAACTTTGTGAAAATACTTCTACGAGAAGGTTTTATTGAAAATGTTCGAAAACCATAGGGAAAGTAACAAATCTTTCTTGGCACGTGCCCCTGCTCCTGGTCTTCGAACTAGTCATTAATGGTCGGCAACATAGGTACCCTTTTTTCGGTATGCGTTGCGAACACTTTCATTTTTAGCGTCTCATCTTCTCTGGAGAAGCTCAAATCGAACGGATAGAGCAGATGGTCCAACTACAGAACTTCTTCTTTTTCATTACTTCCATGGTCGTGCCCCGTGGCACGGCAGCACCCGTACTATTGAAATGGTTCGTCAGTAGAGATGTTCCCACTGGTGCCTCTTCTTCCAATGGTACTATAATTCCTATTCCTATCCCTTTATTCCCTTTTTTGGTCTATCTACATTTAAGGAAATTCATACGCTCCATGGACAGAGCAAAAAGTGGAGTGTTGGTCAAAGCAAGCCGCCCTATTCTATTACCAGACAAAATGGAGAGAAGCTCATCCGCTAGAAATGCTTTATTTCGTTTCGTTCCCGTTCTTCATTTCCTTATTATCGAATCCATGGGGGACTTGTCATATTTAGAATCTTTCTGCGGTCTGCTCTGTTTACAATTCTTTCGTACTCTCTTCTCTTTACCACGCGATAGGTCAGCGAAGCGTGAGCGGGCGCTCCGAAGTAAAGGCCAAACACTTCGGCCTAAGGGGAATGAGCAACAAAATGACAAGATGAGGTGCCCCGGGCACCCCCATATAGAAAGAAGGGTCGAAGGTTTTGGGCCTGTAGCTTTCCCCGCCCCCCCCCTCGTCGAGTGGTGCTTGTTTGGGGGGTGTGCCACCAGAAAGCGGGCTTGAAGCTCTCGCCTTACCAACGAGCTGACTGCTGATGGCTGTTGGTCACGACTACTACAAAAAAGTGAAGATGAATCTTTCTATTTCACATGGAGGAGTGTGCATCTTTATGTTGGGTGTTCTTCTGTCGTGCGACCCGATGGCTTATGTGCGACCTGTGGCCCACGCCTCCTATTCTATTTGTTCAGGGCGGGCAGCGTGAACTCTGATTCGATCCGGGTATTCAATCCCACCGCTGAGATGCTCAGTTGACTCCTTAACCTTGATAGGAAGATGGCTTATTCCAAAATTCGTGCATAAGGGTAAGGAACTTTGGATGAATTAATGTGAATGGGTGTAAGCCTCGCTGCTCGGAAACACCCAGTGCTGACCACACTGAGACACACGAAAGCGCAGGTAATGCCAGTTGGCGAAGTGGCGTTAAGCATCCCTAGCGGTACGCAAAGAGAGGTCGTGATGATATCATCTACGTCCGTACCGCTCCTCGTGGAGTAGATCCCGCATCCAACCAACCCTTTTTTGACCAGGGAACGGGAGAATTCCCACTACCGCTGGCAGGCCAGCCGGGCCGTGAGCGCGGTGGGAACGGGCTTCCCAAAAAGCGAGCCCCGGCCCGGGTCAGCATAGAATGGGGGGGACGGCCCTAATGTTGTGTTGGCCGGGTTGCGGGCGGATAAAAGCGGATGTGGGGACTCGGGTCGGGGCACAGCGTAACTAAGAGAGCCATTCCATTTAGGGCGAGACAGAATGGGCGGGCACAAGCGGTCTGGTGTCCGAGCCGATTGGTCAGACGACGACTACTGCACATATTATATTAGCCGCCTATCCCGGAATGGACTGGGATGGAATAGAAAGAACGCGAAGCAGCAAGCAAGGGATGAGCGCTTTGTTGCGCCTGCGCATACGTTTTCTTGCTGGGTCGGTTTGTTTTTGGGGGGTGGGGCAATAAGCTTGCTTCTTCACAAGCTTATCCCCGCCCCCTTTCCTGTTCGTCCCGACCGGCAGCAGTTGGGTCTCCCCATCTCTCCTCAACTTCCCCGGTCTTCGGCCCGAGCTGTATGAGGCAGAAACTCGTCCCACGTACGGTTCGGAGGCCGAGCCCCACCCCTGCAATAATGGTGCGGCTTAGGTCAACTAATACGAATAAGATACAGTTCACTCAACGATTGCCCTTGGGTCCCGAACTCCATATGGGGAAGGAACGTTCTTGTTTGCGAGGTCTCGATCATTTACATGGACCCACTTCTCATTCCATTTGTGGGAATTTGATGATTTATAAACCGTCCCCAACGAGCGAAAGGTTCATGTTTGAACATGATGAATCACTTTGTGCCGACCTGTTGCCCATAAACTTTCCTGCCTCATATGAGAATGGAAAACTGGAAGATTTTCTGCATCGGTGGATGAAGAATCACGAACATAAGAATTTCTGGTTTAGCATGTTCCCAGAAAGAAGATACTTTTTTTCCATTCGAGAAACGAGGAGCACGACTGAAGTGGCTATACATACAAATCCATTTACGGATCTATATGCTCCGATTGGAACTGGAAGTTCCAGAACTGGCGGCTGGTATACCACCATAATGAAATTGCCTTTTATTTTTAGTATTCGGATAGGATTTCTGTTGGCTTCATCGGGAGGCTCGCGTAGTTTGTTACGTCAACTCCAAAAGGATAAGTTGCATTGGAATCGAGAAAGTTTCGTTCATAATTGCATAAAAGGAGTAAAAATAGTGGCTGCGGCGCGTCGAGGGTCAACCTTGATATCGAATAACCTTTCGAGCCTTCCCCAATGGATCTCTATCCTCCTTTGAAACCAATAGAAGTTCACTGACCATCCCTGTCAAACATAACCCAAGGTAGGATCAAGAGGAGAAGAATAGGACTCTTGCTAGTATCATAACCTCTCGATGGGAGAATGAAACCATTAGATTAGTGGAAAGAAGAAAGAATGGGAAGAAAGCAGCCATGGGCAAGCTTTAATTAATAGAAATAAGTAGGAGTTACAGCCTTTAAATTCGAGTGAAATGAGCCTTTGACGTAGTCACAAATTCGACTGCCCTTTCACTATTATTATTATTTCGAGTAATAGCGGAAGGAGTGCCAAAGCCCATTTTAGTAGAAAGCTGCTGCCCTTTTATAGTAATGCGGAGTGACATAATCAATCGAATTTGACTGGTTGGTTCCCCTTATTAGTCAATTGCTTTTGACGTATCAGGTGGGAATGGGAGAGCCTCTTTTCTTTCCGCAATGGAATCGGCTTAAGCTCGACCTTTTCTTTCATTTCCTATCATAGGGATATAAAAATAAATCCAATTGTGTTTTTCTTAGTTTAGAATATCAAAAGACATCCCACAACCCGGTCTTAGGTTCAGAGTCGCTTTGTGGGAACTTCAAGAGAGAGAAGAGAGATCATAGCTTAATATCAAAGGTCAGGTATACCTGCCTACGTTCGGCATACACATTCACTAGTTCCATTCGGAACCTTTCTCTAGATGGAATCCTGATTCGACTTTCAAATGCAAGAGCAAGAATGCCGTGAGGGAGCCCTATCTAAAAAATGCAAGGCCAGATCCCACTTTCTTTAATCGAGCGGGCAAGGGATCGCAAACATCTTTTCTTTTCAGAGAAAAGGTTTTCAAAAGATATCCCGAAGGGGTCTTAGGTAAGGTAAGGAGTGACAGCTCTATTCAATAAGCTGGCTCTTTAAGGGAAGATAGGGCATCTCCTAAAATGTGGAAGTTTGGTGCTTTAGAGATAGGGCCGGCACGCTTTGCTGGAAAGCAATAAGACAACAAAACAAGGTAGGTCTACCCCCTAATAAAGGTTTCGCTCGACGACCCTGTATCCATTCTCGATTAAAGCACGGAGAGTTAGGTTTATTATCTCCAGTTTGATGCTATCTTCTCCACGACTTGGTTCTTATGGATCTACTCCAGGTCCTAGGCATCTTGTCTCTAGCTCTGCTCTCTATCGGTAGTCAAATCAGTACTTTGTCTTTGCCTGTCTCTGTCCATTCCTTCAACACTGATGGACTCGGAGTGGCATAACCCCTTTAATAAGAAGCATAAGACCTAAAGCGAGGAGATAGAATCGAAAGAATGATAGCAAGTTCTTTGAAAGTGGGAAGAAAGCCAAGGATACGGTGGTGTGTAGGGTCTTTCAAGTCAATCAGGAAAGCGTGAGCTGAGAAGGAACACGGCTTTCCGCGCCTTGACAAGTGGATCTACCAAGAATAGCTTTTTTCAGCCGTTACTTATTATATAATAGCTCGATCCGCTCACGCATGTGATTGATTTCTCCCCTCTCTTTCGAAAATCTTCCATTCGAACAGGAAGATTCCCTTCTCGCTGTGTATCCAGAACCTGAGGATGATGAGGATCTATAAAGGTTCTTTGATCGAGCTCTCGCTTCGGCTTCTTTTGTTGCCGAAGACCAGGACCCGTCTTATTTGCTGAAAACCTGTCTGTTTAGGGACTCTTTCCTTTCAATGGACATACTTGCCTGGAACTGATTCTACCTTGAGAGCGCTTCCCTCTTTTCTGATTCCTTCCCTTTGACCACCGAAAATACAACTTCTAATAGCCATTTCATTTTTTAGATGTTTCAAACAAGTGATTTTACACTTTTATCCTTCCTGTCTTTCCCCGATAGAGGAGTTTGACCCTTCCACTTCTGCCTTTGCCCTTTGTACTTCTTCCCGCAATTGAGATCCCTGTTAAGGAAGAATATCTCGCTCGTGCTTTTTTGGACTCCGCTTTTGCAGGATCCTGTGAGGCATCGAATTCTTTGGCAAGTCTCTTCTTGCTAGTGTTGTACGCGTTTTATTCCTTCGCCCGACATGCTTTCGTGATAAAAGAATCATAGAAACATAGCGTGAGGTTCCATAGGTTGATGAGCCTGATCAGTCGTGTAAGCTATTTACTACAGCCGTCTTAGATGGCCCCAGGTATCCTCTTCGGCTTGATCTTTCCTTTGCTTCGATCGCCAACTTGCACTTCCTTATTCCACTATTGCGATATCTTTGTCCTGGACAAAGACCAAGAGCTGGTGCAGGTGAAAGAATAGCTTATGGGGCTGGAGTCAAAGGAGCTTTCATAGACATAGAAATCATAATAGAAAGAGCAGGCCTGCGAGCAGCGAGTGCCCTTTGTAAGTTGCGAGCCTGCCTTACCGCCCCCCCCCCCTTTCTTTTTTGAATTAGAAAGAAGGGGATGAATTAGAAAGAAAGAGATCAGGTTATTTATGATCGGAGAAAAGGAAGGGGCGTGGTTGATGTGTCACTGGGGAACCCGTAGGAAGGGGAGACGACCGGCCTCATTCACATCTGAAATCGCCAACATGAACACAAACGAAATCGTCTGAATTTCGTATAGAAAGAAAAAAAAGGAAACAAGTAAAAAAGCGTGGTCCCCGGGGATAGGTACTTCGTCCGGCGCGGTATCATTGCTGAGCGATCGCTCGCTATCTGGAAATGGAGTGTTAGTTTCAAATAGAGATTGTGTGGGTGTGAAGTGTACTGAAGATCGAGGTTTTTCTTCTTACTAACTTTGTCAAAGAGGCTAAAAAAACAATAAATGACCAACGAAACTTCGAGTGAGTAGGATAAGGAGGAGTAGTCGGAGGATCTGAGAAGGGAATTAGAGAAAAAAGAGCAGCAGCTCAGTAATAACACCTAGGCTTTTGAATTAACTCTGCGATTTGGAAGACGGAGGAAATGAAAGTAGAAGAAGTTATCGAAACTCGGAACCACATGTTCAATCTTTTTTTAGCGGTTTCCCCAGAGATCTTTATCATTAACGCAACCTTCATTTTGCTCATTCATGGAGTTGTATTTAGTACCTCTAAGAAAGATGATTATCCACCGTTAGTTAGTAATGTGGGTTGGCTTGGATTACTTAGTGTTGCGCGCCTAGGAGGGCAGCGCGCTTGGGATGCGGAGGAGCTATTATCGCCCAGCTCCCTAACCTAATGCGGCCGGACCACAGGGAACCTTAGCATGGGGGGACGTCCTAATCCTTTTGCCGCCGCAAGGCCGGCTAATCGTACGCAGCAGGAGCAAGGGAACTCCCCTGGTTCAGGAAGGCACATGAGTCCGAACGTTATTTTGAATGTGCGACCGACACTACACTACGTAGGTACCTGTGCATGCAGGTGAGGCGTCGGTCGGTCCTAGAAACGGCGGCAGCTAGCGAGGAGTTAACGACCGGACGTGCTGCAACCTAGGGATCACCAGGCAGCTCTTTCGCTCTATAGGGATATCGGGGGGGGGGGCATAGCACAATTCTTCTTGGAGGAGGGTTTTGGTTTGCCCAGGTGACTGATCCTGCCATAATATACTCCCGCCAATTCTATTGCACCGGCAACCGAAGTCGAACATACATACGACGATCTTCATGCGTGAAGGGACGGGAGGAAAGAAAGGGCGGTAGATGATAATGCGAAAGGGCGCCGCGTCTGGCTTGATAGTAAAGCCAAAGAAAGACGCCCCAAGACAAGATACAACTGTTGGGAAGGGGACATGATCAATAGAACCTGGCTGGATCCGGGCTGGGATAGTGGCGCCCATTCCTAACCAGTTCTGAAAAGGTTCGCTCATGCTGGAGGTACTAACCACTTAGTGATCGGTCCGCTAGTTCACGCAAATCCGAAGAAGTTATCACGGACGAGCCACATGCAGGGAAACTTGCACGTGTGGTTCTGGCCGGGCTTTCCTTCGGTATCTAATAACCTTGCTTCTGCTCGCCGCTGGCGCACCTCTCCTAACTATTGCCCATTTATTCTGGAATAATTTTTTTAGGAGGGACAATTTTACATATTTCTGCCAAATCCTTCTATTATTAAGTACGGCTGGTACCATTTCGATGTGTTTCGATTTTTTCGAAAAAGAGAGGTTTGATGCTTCTGAATTCATTGTATTAATTCCACTTCCTACTCGCAGTATGCTCTTAATGATCCCGGCTCATGATTTAATTGCCATGTATTTAGCTATTGAGCTTCAAAGTTTATGTTTTTATGTGATCGCAGCATGAAAAAGAAAGTCTGAATTTTCCACGGAAGCCGGCTCAAAATATTTGATCTTAGGTGCATTTCCCTCTGGAATATTATTGTTCGGGTGCGACCGGACTACTACCGATCAATTTTTTGGAACTTCTTTATAGACTTGTAGAGACCCTCTACGTAGTTGTAATTCTAGGGCAATCGATCCACTTTCCCCATAGCCCTAAGGCTGTGTCTCGATCTCCTACGCGCGAAAGATAAGATACGGGAGACGGGGTCCTATGGTATGGGTCTTCGACCCTTGGTCTAATTCCACGACGGAGAGTCGGCGTGGCATAAAGTGAAGATTGGGGGGAATAGAGCGAAATCCCCGTCTGGGGTATTCCGAAGGTGTAACCTAGGCAACGAAAAAGGGGCCCGATACTTCAACTAAAGGAGCGACCTGTTGGTTCACCAAACCCCGACCCAGTGTCACACGTTCTCCAGGTCCGAAGGGATCCAGTGCCCAACTACCGACTCCTCCCGGAATTGCGTTATCGGAGCCGAGCCAGGAATAGCCGTTAGTGGACACCTACCACTTTTCACCGGTTAGAGAGGCCCTCTTTAATACATTAAGAAAATATGTTCACAGGGGCCAGAAAGACTCGGTCATAGGAACTTAGACCACCTACGCGCTGGTAAACGAAAACCACCTCGACCGGATCTACCGAACGAAGAAGGCCGCCCCGTCGAAAGAATTAACACGCCAAAAGGGCCACCAGCTTTCCCCCAAAAAGGGGAGATCCGCTGCTTACTGCTCACGGAAACATCCGACCTTATGGTCAAGTCGTCCGCCTATCTTTCTGATCTCATTCGTTTTCCGATCGCATAAAAAGTCATGAGATCAAAAAAGAAATGTGAGAATGTAGTTACAGATGTCAAAAAAGTCAATATCTCGTTCTCTTGTTCTTAAATCATGAATTGGATGATGTGCGTTTCATCAAGTATGAACATATTGCATTTTTTGCTATGCAATTTCAGTACCGGATCGACGTCCATTTATTTCTGTGTCCTCATCCGCGTGTATGTCTGTGTTAGATAGGCTCTAGAAGGCCTTACTTTACTAACAGGTAGGGCGCGTTACTTTTATTCTTTTTTTGCTGCTTACCCGCATGTTTAGATTATTTACTTGCCCTTTCACTTTTTCTTCGGCTGTCACCAACTTTGTTCAATGCTAGTCCCTAACCCATGAATAAGGGCTCCGCTGGCTACCGGGTTCAGAGAAGTTTGTAAGCTCTTTCTCTTTTTTCGTTTTTCGCCACCTCCTGTGTCTTTCCGTTTAAGGTCTTTAATTCGGCATTAGCTTCGTTAGAGAAAGCCATGCGTGAACTACAAAGCATGGGATCCTGAACACCACGAAAGAAAGCGTACTACTTTTCAATAAGGTCCGACTTCAGAGAGGAGAGACATGAACTTGTTTTAGGCGTAGAAAAGGCATACGGTATGAAAGATTGATTGAAAAGAGGTAGGGACTGGTCTCGCTGCTAAGGGAGAAGGAGACCTCTGTCGGAGCAAGCTAAAGAGCCCACTTTATATCGTCGATTTCAGGTAAGGCACTCGATCAAGCCTATACATCCGGGAATTTAGCTCCAAACCAAAGACGACTTGCTTTGCTGCATTTCTTGGGCCGGGGCTTTACTTGATTTTGGCGAAAGAAAGGCCATATGATCTACTTTCTGGTGCCGGTCCCTTCACAAAGATAGCCCCTTCTTGCTCTTATTCTTATTCTTATTCTTATTCGGTGGAATACAAGAGTTCTGAAGCTCCTTTCTTTCAAGTGAAAGTTGCCTATCTTTCTTGGTTCGGAATCCAATCCAGTTGAAAACAAACAATTGCCCGATGGCAAAGTCAGATGAAAGGCAAGGAGTGTAAACCACGTACGAGCGTGGCGCAGAAAGCGAAATGTTTTGCAGCGAGTCAAGCGTAATACGATCAAAAGGAAATGGGGTCGATGCTAAAACTCAAACAGTTCCCCAGAGGGGGCCCCGGGTTGAAAGAGCGAGCTACATTCTTTCATAGAAGACAGAAAATAAGAGGACTGATGCTTTCTTACTTCATCTTAATATAGGGATGCTTTATGTAGCTTCCAATGAATAGGAAACAAGATGACCCATGGGGCACTCAGTGACGTATCTAAACCGTCTATCCAGTACTGGCTTTTCACACTCGGGAATAGAAACTGTCGGCACTTGAAGATGAACGAAGCGAAATTACCCCCCAAAAAAAGCCCTTATACTCACCTTGGTGGGGACTGACTGCTCTCCCCTACGAAAGTAGCATCGCGATGCGGAGATCAACAACACATATTCGCATACCATGCTTATCTATTGATGTCGCAGATCAGCGGCAACTCCCATACTAAGTATGATGTCGCATATCGGTTGTCTAACTACAAGGGTGGAACCTTTTCTTTTTAACTAGTCTTAAAGTGGATGTCGCAGCCTTGAGTTCTTTTTATTGAATTCACGAGATTGAAAATTAGGATGGAATGAATAACCTGGAGATATATTCCTTTTCTCAAATAGTTCTTTAAGTTTTTTCTCTCTATCCTTGGCTTATTCAATAGAGCTTTCCTTCTTTTCATTATTCGATACTGCTGTGAGATACTACGAGAGCTCGTAGGCAATATGAGATAGAGCTGACTAAGAGAAAGAAGTAAGCAGATCTTGCAGCTGTTTTCATTCCTTTATTTAGGTCTTGAACCTATTAAGTAGAAGATCAAGCACTGATCTGATGGATCAAATGCTTTCGGATGAACTACTCGATCAAGGGCTTCCCAATATATTTACTAACTTCTCTTCGTTCCGCATGAGAGAAAGTTATAAAGACAGATTTCCGAATCGTTTTTTTAGTCATGTTAGCACCACGCTTCGCTTTCCAGTATCAGGTATATAGCATTTACTCTTTCTAAGCTTTTCCGGTTATAACTCGTTTATGATATACCAACTGCGGCCTGAAGCACCAACCACCAGTAGCATTTCAACCAAACCTTGTTTCTCGATCAAAAAGAGTGCCCTTCCATTTCTTTTTTAAATCAAACGTAGATAGGGACAAAAGCCTGGCCGATAGAGGAATAAGTGGATGGGTCTACCTATGGTGGTTTGAAGTCATTCACAAAGCTACTCAGACTTTTAGTGGATTTGATGCCGGGTCTTAATCCCCAACTAGAAAAGAATCTGAAACTCGATCTCGAGATATGCCGGCCGGAATGCCGCAGGCTCGGAAGGAGGTAACTTGAGGCAGGGTTGATGTATCAGAGGTGGAAAATGGACTTTCTATTTTGCATTTCCAGATGAAAAAACCAGACAATGGGTATTAGAAGGTGGACCCTTGGCACATTGCTAACATACCATTACTGTTGAGACAATGGCAGCCAAAATTTCAGTTGAAAAAATGGGAAAAAAGAAAAATCCCAATTTTAGAAAACTGTGGGGAGTTCCTAAGGAGTACATTAAAAAAGAAGGACTGAGCTATATTGCTAGAGCTAGTGGTTTGGGGAAGCCTCTCTAGATGGATAAAGTGACTGAAAAAAATACAATATTTGCTTTTGCAAAAGTAAAAAAATACTTTTTCAAGGATCTTGGAAACTATCTTAGTAATTACTTACTTATTAAGGAGACGAGATTGAGATTAAAGCAGAATATGCATGGAAGCCCAAATCCAGTGCTGTTTGCTAGGAGTTTGGTCATGACATTAGCAGATGTCCTAAGAAGAAGATAGTAGAGTTTGCTCCTGTCAAGAAGAGTATTGAAGCTGTTACTGCAAAGCAATATATGTAAAAAGAATATAAGTTTAGATTACCGGTCTGTCTCCTTAATAAAGAGTCGAGGAATAGGAGGAGAATCCCCAGGCAAACAACTAGGGTTCCAGATTCACTGGGCAGAGAAGGGAGAATAGTATCCTCTCACAGTAGGTGACGTTTTGGGCGAACTCACTAGTCTCCTAATTAATTCCCCACGATAGGAAAATAGAGAGAGCACAAGACTTTTAAGCACCTTAGGGGTTGATGTAGAAAGCTTGCCGCGAGTCAACAAGGACCAGCGGTGTTGAGGCAACTTGCCGCAAGTCAGAGTAGACTTTAAGACCAACTTGGTGTAGAGACGACTATGATGGTCGGCCTCCACAGACTGAACGCGGGAGGTTCTTTCACCCTGTTTTTAGTAGTGCGAGGAGGATAGAGCTCCCAGCAACGAGTGATTGTTCGTACGAGCGAAGGAGCGAGCATGCTTTACCCTTAGAGTGAAGTTGACATTCACAGGTCTTGTGGGAACTCCTTCAGTTCAGGTAGCCATAGTCACTCAGGGCTATAGTGGTAGTAGCAAGATCGAAATTGTGAGATTGGCTCGATCACAAACTATCAAGAAGAAAGATCAAGATTCACTTTTGTCGGGCAAAGAACTCTATTGAGGAAATGACTTCGCTCACTGAAGACCAAGCAGCAGCCATTCTAGATGAAAGGACACAAGCCTAAAACTTGAATGCGGATCTATTTATCTTGAATTCCTATCTTCAGAAATAAAGAGTTGCCTATCTTCAGAAATGCTGGTATAGTTGACTTGCCTCTGTTCTCGCACCGGTGTCTGCCAGGGTCTGAACCATTAGGTAGAGGATCAGCTGAAAGAAAAGGCAGACAGGGATCTTGTGCCAGATCCGTATACATTCAGCACCCTCATTACAGCATTTGCTAAGCATGAAAAGTGGTTGGAGCTATGCTTATGTGCACGAAAATGCAGGAGAAAGGATGGCACCCAGAGACGAGGAAGGGCGTAGCAAGCGACGAAATGCTTCGGGGAGTTGAAAATAAGCATAGATCCGGAGATTCCCAAATAGGTCAACCTTTTGAACTGCCTGCTGAATCCATGAGCAGGCAAGAGACAACCTGGCGAACTGAAACATCTTAGTAGCCAGAGGAAAAGAAAGGATAATGTTGCTCTTCAGAAAACGCGTATAGTGGCCTTCGTCGATGGGACAAACGCTCCAGTGTATGCGTTACAAGGCAACTAGCATTTTGTCATGGAAGTTCGTGAAAGAATGTTCTTGTTTTTCGTTGGAAAAACCAACGCCGACGTCAAGATCAGTCTCCTTTCTCTTTTCGGGAGCAGAGCTGAAAAAGATGGACAGTAACGATCGCGTAATATCAATTTATCGGCCTCGTCATCGAAAGCGGCTTCCAATTGCTCGGAAATTCTCAGCTATATGGGGGACTTTGATGGTGAGCAAAAAGAATTGATCAAGAAATTGGTAAACTTTCGCATGATCGATGGTAAAAGAACGAGAGTTCGTGCTATTGTTTATAAAACTTTTCACCGCCTAGCTCGAACTGAACGCGATGTAATAAAACTTATGGTTGACGCCGTAGATAATATAAAGCCAATATGCGAAGTGGTCAAAGCAGTATATACTCTTCTATCCCACCGTACCACATAGGGTATCGCGGGCCTTTTGTAGTATATTCTTTTTTTTCAAAGTAGTATACCTTTTTAATGTAGTGTATACCTTTTTTCAAAGTAGTGTATATCTTTTCTCACGGTGAAGTATGTTCATGTAAACATGATTATGTACATGAACATGAAGTATATTTGACTGAAATTTGAGTATGTACAGAGAACAAAGGAGGAGCATGTCCAGCAAAAAATCAATAAACATGACTTCATCAGTTGCGAAGATGCAAAGATATATGCTAACTTTTTTCACATGCATATACTGATATGCAACGTACTAGCCAGATTTGCCATGCAACACCCACATGATCTATTTGGAATTTGCATTCTGGCCGGCATGCACATGCGTAGTACTAGATCGGAGAATCAGTAGCCATGCATGAGGCCACAACTCTTCCGTCGTCATGGTGCACTGCCACCACACTAGTTCGTTGTCGCTGTCCGCTGGCCGATCTTCGACTCCGCCGTCAGAGCCACCGCCGGCTTCATGCATCTTGTATCGTCGCCGAGCCACCGGCGGCCTCATGCATCTCGTGTCCGTCGCAGATCCGTAGCATGACTTCATGAGACCGACCGGCACTTCCAAGTCCAATTACCCTGCCGCCGCACGAGCCATCGGTCGTCTCCTAGGAATACAGTGAGAAATCCCAGCTTCATGCACACAAGTTAGAAAAATATGACTACTCACGTGATTAGATGCTTACCCGAGCAAGCAACGAACTGTAAGTAGAGCTAGGTTGTGATTGGCGCCGTGTTATTCTCGGATCTTGAAGATGGGGTACATACAATTTCTCCACGACTCGATTTGGAATTCGCCGTCATCAAAACGTGGTTGTCTGCATATCATCCCCGCCGTCGTCGAGCCAACGGTCGTCGTCGTCTCGTCTCCGTCACCGTGGTTCGCCTCTGTGTCGCCGCCGTCGTCCTTTTCTCGTCGCTGTCCTCGTCGATCCGCCGCCGTCCGCGTCTCGTAGTCGCAGAGACGCCAACAGCCGCTCTCGTCTCTGCCATCATCGTCAGGCCATCTCATCAAGCCGACTCGCTAGCTGCATCCGTGGCCTGATATTAATACGTTTATCCATCCAATCCCTGAGACCACGGAACAAACTTTTAAATTAGTTCGGAACCATGCAAAGAGATAAGATCGGCTGTTAATTATTAATAATTCAATTAAATAAAATCCCAAATGGGTGGTTAGGTGGTGGGAGTACATACACCTAGGTGTATCAACTCATTTTCCTATATATATATATATATATATATATATATATATATATATATATATATATATATATATATATATATATATATATATATATATATATATTCCGTGAGTGAGTATATAGACATTTTCTGGTGAGTGAGTATATATGTTTGTTTGTGAGACGGTATATAATTCTTGTCGTTCAAGAATTATGAAACGGAGGGAGTAATATTTTTTTTGAGTCTTTATATAGCCAGAGGTACCTTTGGCCTTTTTGGCAAAAGGGTATATTACAGGAGTTTATTTTTTACCGAGTAAGGGCATCTCGAACGCCGACCCTCAAACCCCGCATATGTCTGGATCGTGCGGTCCGGACGTGTTTTGCCATCCAACGCGGTCCTATATAGGTTCGCAGGCCAGTTCGGATGCACTTTTTTCCAGCAAACCAGAGACAAAATGGGAAGGGGGGGGTGGGGTGGGGTGGGGGGAGGGGGCTTTGCGGGCGTTCGGACCGCTGTCACGCCCGCTCTTGACTACCCTGGCTCACCAAAAATCCTCCTCCTTCGCCCGCGTGCGTTCCCGCTCGGCGTCAGCTGCCCGCATTCATGCCGCTGTAGAGCGGCCGCTCCGCATTGACGCCGGCCCAGAGTGGACGTGACCTCTCACTGGCGCCGGCATTGAAGCGGCGCCGGCCGAGAGCGCCGCGCCCCCGGTGTCCGCGTCTGTTCAATGCCGGAGAGACGATTACTATACGGGACGGGACGAATATCTACCATGCCCGTTCAATGCCCGTCCATCCATATGCCGCCATTAAGCAGGCTCGCCGACCGAGGAACCAACTCCGACACCGCGCGTTGACGCACCCGGACGCTTGGCCTCACCGGAATCCGCTATTTAACCGCAGCCACACCCGGCTAATTAAACTCAACACCACAACATATCCGCTTCACATCCTCCTCCCTTGCACCACATCCACCATGACCATGAGCGGGAACGCTCTGTGGGGGAGCCTGTCGACGGAGACGAAGCACGAGGTCGCCGCCCTTGCGGCCGCCTGGCAGAGCCGCCGTGCCAGGCGGATCGAGGCCGGCATGCCGGCCATCTCCCCTGAGGTCTCCGACGACGACCCCACAATGGAGACGGGGTCCGACGATGACACCGTGCTGGAGCCCGTGCCGGTGCATGCCGGCTTGACCATGGAGTAGGTGCAGGCGCACTACGACGCCACCATGGCGGACGAGGAGAAGCCGGCTCCTATGTCGGCGTTCCGGCAGGCGCAGGAGGAGCAGAGGTACAACCTGCTCCTCCTCGAACAGCACCGGCTGGCGGAGGGCCAAATCTACGGCAAGCGCACAAGCGAGGGGGTCGTGGTCGCCATGGCCGCGGCGAACCCGAACTTCGTTGCGGAGCAGCAGGCGCTCAACGCGGCCACGCGTGCTCAACGCGATGCTCACAACGCAGTGCTGACACAGCCGGACGCGGACGTGGCTGCACAAGCGCTGGCAGCACAGGTGGTCGAGGACGAGAACACCGCCAGCTGCGGGTACTACGCGCCGCCGTCCAACTTTTGGGGGTGCATGTGGCAGGTGGATAGTGACGGACCGTCCATGTCCATCATCGACCTCACGTCCACCGGCACCGGCGACGGACAGGTCGCGGACTCCTCCGAGGATGAGTAGGGCATGGGAGGCGGCAGGGCATTGTGTCCCAAGTGGGCCGGTCCATCTCTCATGTTCTACTCTTCCTCGCCGGAGACCGCACCTCCACTTCACGGGTCTTGAACTCCACCGCCGTTCATGGACCCGGAAGATGGAGGACTTGGTCGCCGATGCGGAATACAAAGAAAGTGGACGACGGGCGCCGCCATAGGATAGCTTTAGGGCCCGGCCACTTTTTTTTAATGAAAATGGTTTGAAATGTAATAAATTTCCTTCGGTTTATATGAAAATCCACCGTGTTTGCATGAATTTCATCTGGTAAGTTGAAACTTGGTTCGAAATATATGCGGGCAGCGTTGGATGACCGGCTTCCACATTCGTGTCCGCAAACTGATCTCCTGTCTGCGGACGCCCTAATTGAGCACGCATTGCATTTTTGCTGAGAGGGCATGCATGTACCATTTCTTGTGATAGCATATACTACCAAAAAACGATTACCATGTTGATTAGTCAGAGGGAGTGAATAAATAAGTAATACGACGTGAGTCTGCACTGATGTTTATACATGTACCTTTCCGTGAGCAGACCACTATGCATGGCCTAGAACGAGGATCACGTCTCGTCGTTATCACACGGATCAGGATGAAAGGAACACTAGCGTCGTCGTCGCTGGCGGCTAGCAGCTGACAGCGGCCGTGCTACATGAAAGCGTCCACGGTCCACTCCACGGAAACTGGAAGGGATGTTCAATTGTTCAGACGTTGTTTTCGTCGGTCGTCGCCGGCGGCGGATAAGGGAGCAGGGGACTGACCTTACAAAATACTCACTCTGTAAAGAAATATAACAGTGTTTAGATATTTCTTTACAGAGGGAGTAGTAATCACTAGCGTCGTCGTCGCTGGCGGCTAGTGGCTGACGGCAACTGCGCTACATAACAGCATCCTCTTCATGGGTGTTGAGACGTTGTGGTCGTCGCGGCGGCGCATAGGGGAGGAGGGGATTGAGGCCTAACAAAAGAAACACTAGCGTCATGGTCGATGGCGGCTCACGGTTGATGGTGACCGTGCTACATGAGAGCGTCCTCTCACGGGAAGGGATGTTTAGAGCATCTGTTTAGCGCAGCTTCGGATTGGAATATCTCATACCTACTCGCCGGCATGCCTACAAACGTGGGATCAGTTTAACAATATTTTAAACGGTGTTGTTATCTGGTGAACATTAGCCGGGAAGGGGGTGACAAGCGAACATTCTTCATGGCAGGTTTACGTGGTGGGAGATGGTAAATCCTTCTTTTTTTTTAGCAATTTTTGTTCTTCTTTCCCGAAGTTGTCATGCGTTTCTGAATAAATTGTCATCCTCCCACAACGTAAATTGCCAATCAAAACGTTCGCAATTGCCATGCCTTCCCAGCTGACGTTTGCCGGATAAGAGGGTTCTTTTTTTAATCGCATGCAATCTGTCGAGATGAAGTTAAAGTAAATGGGTTTTGGTCGCTGCCACACCCGATAAGTGGATTGTACGGTCCACTTGTGATGGACGGCTTGGCAACGCAAGGAGCACGTACTCGTAATCGTAAAGGCATCTCCAACGGAGTATCTCAGACTGGATACATTAAACGTTCGCGGATGCGTCCGCGGACTCGGTTATGGAAGCCAGCCACTCAACCCGTGCACCAAAGACCTGGCCCGATTCGCCCCTGTATGTTTTTCTATGTCCAACGCACTCATCTATAGCATAAATAATTCTTCAAGTGTGCAAATATTCAAATGCAACAATAGTTCAAATATAAATATTCCAAACATTAAGTTTTAAAATAAAATAGTTCAAATTTGAATTTAATTTAGTCTTGCATATGTTTTAGTTCTTCGCTTTAAGGGGCCACAGATACTCAAACAGATCATCCGAACCTGCTTATGAGTTGGTCGATGACGAATCTGTTGATGTATTTTGATAAATTAAACATCGCCGATTTCGGCTCTGAAAGTTGGATAGGATCAGCCATGTGCTCAAATTGCAGACCTCCGTCAACTCCTTCACACTCATCCTCCACAAGCATGTTGTGCATGATCACACAACAAGTCATCACCTCCTACAATGTCTTCGAATCCTGTTGTTTAGCATGTCCAAGAACAAATGTAAAACGGGCTTGGAGCACTCCAAATGCCCCCTCCACATCTTTTCCAGCTCCTTATTGTCTTTGGACAAAGTGAGAATTTTGAGTATTTGGCTCAAAGATGGTCTTGACAATAGTCACCCAGGGAGGACATATACCATCAATAAGATAGTAGTCCATGTTGTAGTCATGATCATTAATGGTATAGTTGCACGGAGAAGCTTGTCCTGCTGTCAACCTAGCAAACAATGGAGACCGCTGTAGCACGTTGATGCCATTGTGAGACCCAGGCATGTCAAAGAAAAAGTGCCAAAATCCAGAGGTCTTGTGATGCAATTGCTTTAAGAATGATGGTAGGCTTCTTAACATGACCTTGATATTGCCCTTGCTAAATATATATGGGCATTTCTTCCATTTCTTGCGCATGCAATCAAGGGATCCGAGCATACTTGGCCACCCTCTTGCTTCCGAGAGTGCCTGAGCCTTTCGATGCCTGCGGTAGTTGGGTCTCTCAAGTAATGCGGTCCAAACACCTTGACCACCGCACTAGCAAACCAGACCATGGCATGTTCGCATGTGCTTTCAGACATCCAAGCAAGCATCCTCAATGCGGTTGTGCAGTTCTGATAACCAGAGAAGCCAATGGTTCCAATGTTGTCCTTCTTGAAGATGAAGGAGTGAGCAAAGGCTCAAACACCATTGTATAGGTGATCGAAAACATTTTGCCGCATCTTAAAGTGCTAGTGAAAATGGTCCTCGAATAAGGCATTAGGAATAAAGTAGTGGTCCATCAACATCAAATTCCCATGTGCCCTATTTTGATTCAACACTCGATGTCCCTTAATTGATCCTTTGAAATTGAGAACATAGTCGTCCGCATGCTCCGCGTCTGCAAGGACCGCCCTCATCACCGCCATTTCATTCTCATATTCATTTCATCCGACGAGGACGAATCGATGAAGTTGTCGTAGAAGTACTACATGTCCGAATCCATCGTGATTGCTTCAAAGTAAGGAATCAATTGTCGACAGTTTGGCTATGGCATTATGCCAAACACTTTTCTGGCATGGTGTCCACCATGGACGACATCTGCAGGGGCTGACGTTACTTGGGCGGCGGATGGACGATGGGCGCAACGAGGGCAGACTCCAAGGTGGGTGGGCGCGTGGGTCGGGCATCTCAGGTCCGACAAGGCCTAGGTCGGCGCCCGAGGTGGCGCATCCACAATGGTGGTTTGGCAGTGAGAGGCTACAAAGCACGGGCGAGAGGGGGGTGACAAAAACACAACTCCAATTGGGGTTTTTGGCGGGTCGGGGGTGTCAGAGTCCTACATGGCGAAGGTCTGGACGCCCGCAAACCCCCCCCCCCCTCAGTTTGGTGCCGGTTTGTGGGAATTCAAACATGCAGACACGTTTGCGGACGTTGACGACACAACGTTGGATGGCACAAAATGTCCGGACACCGCGGTTCGTATGTTTAGGGCTGGTTTTATGTATGCCATTGGAGATGCCATGAGAATACTAGATCAAATGTTGGCCGATGCTAGCTGTCAACTGACTGATGGGACGCCAAAATCGGTCACCTTGCGAGCCGTATGGTTGGCCCCAGTGTGACCATTTTGTTGGGGAACGTTGCATTAAAATCAAAAAAAAATCCTACGGACACCCAAGATCTAATCTAGGACATGCAAAGCAACGCGAGGGGAATCTTCTACGTACCCTTGTAGACCGAAAACGTTAGCGTACGTAACGCGGTTGATGTAGTCGTACTCGTCGTGATCCAATCACGATCCAATCCTATCTAGTGCCGAACGGACGACACCTCCGAGTTTAGCACACGTACGGCTTGGTGGCGTCCTCTCCTTCTTGATCCAGCAAGCGAGGGAGAGGAGGTAGATGAGATCTGAACCAACATGATGGTGTGGTGGTGGTGGCAGCAGCGGAACTGCAGCAGGGCTTCGCCAAGCGTCTGCGCGAGGTGGGCGAGGTGTAACGGTAGGGAGACGGGCAAGGGTCGAAGGGTGGCTGCCCCCAATGCCTCCTCACCTTTATATAGGCGTGGAGGGGGCTGGTGGCTTGCCCTCCAAGCCCCTAGGGTCATTGGTCAAGAGGGGAGGAAGGAAATCCCTCCTTTCCCCACCGATCGCTATCCCCCTTTTTTAGGGATCTTGATCTTATCCCTTCGGGATATGATCCTATTCCTTTTAAGGGGGGATCTTGATGCACCTAGACCAAGGGTGTGGGGCCATTACCCACTACCCACGTTCATGTGGGTCCCCCCATGCAGGTGGGCCCCACTCCGGAACCTTCTAGAACCTTCCCGGTACAATATCAGAAAAAATCAAACTTTTTCCGGAACCCAAAATATGACTTCCCATATATAAATCTTTACCTCCGGACCATTCCGGAGCTCCTCGTGATGTCCCGGATCCCATCCAGGACTCCGAACAACCTTTGGACTTCACCATATTAATATCTCATTTCTACCCTAGCGCTACCGAACATTAAGCGTGCGACCCTACGGGTTCGGGAACATGCAGACATGACCGAGACACCTCTCCGGTCAATAACCAATAGTGGGACTTGGATGCCCATATTGGTTCCTACATATTCCACGAAGATCTTTATCGGTTGAACCCCGATGTCGAGGATTCAGTTAATCCCGTATGCAATCCCTTTGTCCGGTGATATGTTACTTGCCCGAGATTCGATTGTCGGTATCTCCATGCCTAGTTCAATCTCGTTACCGGCAAGTCTCTTTACCCGTTCTGTAATACAAGATCCCGTGACTAAACTCATTAGTCACATGCTTGCAAGCTTCTTATGATGTTGTATTACCGAGAGGGCCCAGAGATATCTCTCCGGCACACGGAGCGACAAATCCCAGTCTCGATCCATGCAACCCAACAAACACCTTCGGAGATACCTGTAGAGCACCTTTATGATCACCCAGTTATGAAGTGACGTTTGATAGCACACAAAGTATTCCTCTGGCATCCGGGAGTGGCATGATCTCATGGTCTAAGGAATAGATACTTGACATGAAGAAAGCTGTAGCAAATAAACTAAGTGATACGATCTGATGGTAAGATTACGGTTGGGTCTGTCCATCACATCATTCTCCTAATGATGTGATCCCATTATCAAATGACAACTCATGTCTATGGTTAGGAAACCTTAACCATCTTTGATCAACGAGCTAGTCTAGTAGAGGCTCACTAGGGACACGGTGTTGTTTATGTATCCACACATGTATTTAAGTTCCGGTCAATACAATTCTGGCATGAATAATAAACATTTATCATGAACAAGGAAATATGATAATAACCAATTTATTATTGCCTCTAGGGCATATTTCCAACAGTCTCCCACTTGCACTAGAGTCAATAATCTAGTTCACATCGCTATGCGATTAACACCCAATGAGTTCTGGGGTTTGATCATGTTTTGCTTGTAAGAGAGGTTTTACTCAACGGGTCTGCAACATTCAGATCCGTATGTACTTTGCAAATCTCTATGTCATTCTGTAGATGCTGCTACCACTCTCCACTTGGAGCTATTCCAAATGACTGCTCCACTATACGTATCCGGTTTGCGACTCAGAGTCATCCGAATCGGTGTCAAAGCTTGCATTGACGTAACCCTTTACGACGAACTCTTTATCACCTCCATAACCGAGAAACATTTCCTTAGTCCTCTTTAGGTACCTTAGGATAATTTTGACCGCTGTCCAGTGATCCACTCATGGATCACTCTTGTACCCCCTTGCCAGACTCACGGTAAGGCACACATCAGGTATGGTACACAGCATGGCATACATTATAGAGCCTATGGCTGAGGCATAGGGGACGACCTTCATCCTTTCTCTTTCTTCTGCCGTGGTCGAGCTTTGAGTCTTACTCAACTTCACACCTTGCAACACATGCAAGAACACCTTCTTTGACTGGTCCATTTTGAACTTCAAAATCTTGTCAAGGTATGTGCTCTGTGAAAGTCCTATCAGGCGTCTTGATCTATCTCTATAGATCTTGATGCCCAAAATGTAAGCAGTTTCACCCAGGTCTTCCATTGAAAAACTCTTGTTCAAATAACCCTTTATGCTTTCCAGAAATTCTATATCATTTATAATCAATAATATATCATCCACATACAGTATTAGAAATGCTACAGAGCTCCCACTCACTTTCTTGTAAATACAAGCTTCTCCATAAGTTTGTATAAAACCAAAAGCTTTGATCACCTCATCAAAGCGTATATTCCAACTCCGAGATGCTTGCACCAGTCCATAGATGGATCGCTGGAGCTTGCATACCCTTTTAGCATCCTTAGGATCTGCAAAACCTTCTGGTTGCATCATATACAACTCTTCCTTAAGGAAAGTATACAACAATTGCTAACATAATTCTAACAGACTTAAGCATCGCTACGGGTGAGAAAGTCTCATCTTAGTCAATCCCTTGAACTTGTCGGAAACCCTTTGTGACAAGTCGAGCTTTATAGACAGTGACATTACCATCAGCGTATGTCTTCTTCTTAAAGATACATTTGTTCTCAATGGCCTGCCGGTCATCGGGTAAGTCTACCAAAGTCCATACTTAGTTCTCATCCATGGATCCTATCTCGGATTTCATGGCCTCAAGCCATTTGTCGGAATCCAGGCTCATTATTGCTTCTTCATAGTTCATAGGTTAGCTGTTGTCTAACAACATGACTTCCAGGACAGGATTACCGTACCACTCTGGTGCGGAACGTACCCTGGTCGACCTACGAAGTTCAATAGTAGCTTGATCCGAAGTTTCATGATCATCATCATTAGCTTCCTCTCCGGCTGGTGTAGGCATCACGTGAACTTCTTGCTGTGATGTGTTACTCTCCAATTTGAGAGGAGGTACGATTACCTCATCAAGCTCTCCTTTCCTCCCACTCACTTCTTTCGAGAGAAACTCCTTCTCTAGAAAGGAACCATTCTTGGCAACAAAGATCTTGCCCTCGGATCTGTGATAGAAGGTGTACCCAATAGTCTCTTTAGGGTAACCTATGAAGACGCACTTTTCCACTTTGGGTTCGAGCTTATCAGGCTGAAGCCTCTTGACATAAGCGTCTCATTCCCAAACTTTAAGAAATGACAACTTAGGTTTCTTACCAAACCATAATTCATACGGTGTCGTCTCAACGGATTTAGACGGTGCCCTGTTTAAAGTGAATGTGGCTGTCTCTAATGCATAACCCCAAAACGATAGTGGCAAATCGGTAAGAGACATCATAGAATGCACCATATCCAATAGAGTACAATTATGACGTTCAGACACACCATTACGCTGTGGTGTTCCAGGTGGCGTGAGCTGTGAAACAATTCCACATTGTCTTAAATGCATACCAAACTCGTAACTCAAATATTCACCTCCACGATCAGATCGTAGAAATTTAATTTTCTTATTACGATGATTCTCCACTTCACTCTGAAACTCCTTGAACTTTTCAAATGTTTCAGACTTGTGTTTCATTAAGTAAATATACCCATATCTACTCAAATCATCCGTGAAGGTAAGAAAATAACGATATCCACTACGTGCTTCAACACTCATTGGACCACATACATCGGTATATATTATTTCCAACAAGTCACTTGCCCGCTCCATTGATCCGGAAAACGGGGTCTTAGTCATCTTGCCCATGAGGCATGGTTCACATGTATCAAATGATTCATAATCAAGAGATTTCAAAAGTCCATCAGCATGGAGTTTCTTCATGCGCTTTACACCAATATGACCTAAGCGGCAGTGCCACAAGTATGTGGTACTATCATCATTAACTTTGTATCTTTTGGCATCGATATTATGAATATGTGTATTACTACGATCGAGATTCAACAAGAATAAACCATTCACAAGGGGTGCATGACCATAAAAGATATTATCCATATAAATAGAACAACCATTATTCTCTGACTTAAATGAATAACCGTCTTGCAATAAACAAGATCCAGATCTAATGTTCATGCTTAACGCAGGCACCAAATAACAATTATTTAGGTTTAAAACTAATCCCGAAGGTAAACGTAGAGGGAGCATGCCGACGGTGATCACATCAACCTTGGAACCATTTCCGACGCGCATCGTCACCTCGTCCTTAGCTAGTCTCCGTTTATTCCGCAGCTCCTGATTCGAGTTACAAATATTAGCAACCGAACCAGTATCAAATACCCAGGCGCTACTACGAGCACTAGTAAGGTACACATCAATAACATGTATATCAAATATACCTTTGTTGACGTTGCCAGCCTTCTTATCTGCCAAGTACTTGGCGCAGTTCCGCTTCCAGTGACCATTCCCCTTGCAATAGAAGCACTCAGTCTCAGGTTTGGGTCCAACCTTGGGTTTCTTCACGGGAGCGGCAACTGGCTTGCCATTCTTTTTTGAAGTTCCCTTTCTTTCCCTTGCCTTTTTTTTCTTGAAACTGGTGGTCTTGTTGACCATCAACACTTGATGTTCTTTCTTGATTTCTACCTCCGCGGCCTTAAGCATCGCGAAGAGCTCAGGGATCGTCTTTTCCATCCCTTGCATATTATAGTTCATCACAAAGCTCTTGTAGCTTGGTGGCAGTGACTGGAGAACCCTATCAATCGCCACTTCATCCAGAAGATTAACTCCCAACTGATTCAAGAGATTATAGTACCCAGACATTTTGAGTACGTGCTCACTAACGGAGCTGTTCTCCTCCATCTTACAGCTAAAGAACTTGTCGGAGGTGTCATACCTCTCAACCCTGGCATGAGCCGGAAATACCAATTTCAGCTCTTGGAACATCTCATATGCTCTGTGGTGCTCAAAACGTCTTTGGAGCCCTGGTTCTAAGCCGTAAAGCATGGCGCACTGAACTATCGTGTAGTCATCGTTCATAGCGTCCAGATTTGCGGGAGTGGGTGGATCTCCTAGCGGTGCATCAAGGACATAAACTTTCTGTGTAGCAGTGAGGATAATTCTCAGATTACGGACCCAATCCGCATAGTTGCTACCATGATCTTTCAACTTTTCTTTCTCTAGGATCGCATTAAAATTCAGGGGAGCTACAGCGCGAGCCATTGATCTACAACATTAATTTGCAAAGACAATTAGAGTAAGTTCATGATAATTGGTTCTTCAAATCAAATTACTAAAGAACTCCCACTTAAATCAACATCCCTCAAGTTGTCTAAGTGTTACATGATCCACATCAACTGACCCATGTCCGATCATCACGTGAGATGAGGCAGTCATCAATGGTGAACATCTCCATGTTGGTCATATCTACTATATGACTCATGTTCGACCTTTCGGTCCTCCGTGTTCCGAGGCCATGTCTGTACATGCTAGGCTCGTCAAGTTTAACCCAAGTATTCTGCATGTGTAAAACTGGCTTACACCCGTTGTATGCGAACGTAGAGTCTATCACACCCGATCATCATGTGGTGCTTCGAAACGATGAACTTTCGCAACGGTGCATACTTAGGGAGAACACATTTTATCTTGAAATTAAGTGAAGGGATCATCTTATAATGCTACCATCGTCCTAAGAAAAATAAGATGCATAAAAGGATAAACATCACATGCAAATCAATATGTGACATGATATGGCCAATATCATCTCGTTCTTTTGTTCTCCATCTCCAAAGCACCGGCATGATCTCCATCGTCACCGGCATGACACCATGATCTCTATCATCATGATCGCCATCATCGTGTCGTCATGTGGTTGTGTAACATCCCAAATTTTAAGATTTGGAATGTTAATAGGATCATTATTTTTCATCATGATTCCTATGCATATTTGAATTTTCTGAATATTCAAATCATTATTGCAATTTAAGGCAAAATTATTGGAGTGGAGATAACATGACTTCTCCCTTGTTATAAAAAGTTCATAATGACCAGAATATTATTTGGAGTTCACCTGGTGTACTTTTGCAATTTTATGAACTCAAATGATTTTTAGATTTGTCTTTTACTGCTCTTTGTGTGTTCTTTATTGCATAAAATAATTTGCATTAGGGCTGGAAATGTATTTCCTGTAGTATATATTAGTAGTAATATTTTACATTGTGTTCATAGTATTTTAGAAATTCGTTTTTGTATTTTTTCAAGCCAACATATGCCCTGTATAGTATGTTTATAAGCCAGTTTTACTATTCATCTATACAAACAGTACGCAGCCCAGCAACCCAGCAGCGCTGCCTAATTCTATCGCTCGTGCGCGCTAACCAGCTAGTAGGCCAGCCCATTTTGGTGCAGCAAGCAGCCCACCCCGCAGGCCTCTTCTCCTTCTGTTTTTTTACTTCTCAGCCGCTGCCAACCGGGTCTCGCCTGTCATCTCCCTCCTGGAGACGTGTTCGTCCCGAACACAGGAACACCAAACCGAATCGAATCGATGATTGCGATCGATTCTTGAGCTCCAGGACACAGGATCCACCCTATATATGATCTCCAACCCCTCCTCTTCCGATTTTTCTCCCGTTTGTCAACTTTCGTGTCCTAGCTCGCCCGTACGAGCCGATTGGATCTCGCCAGCGAGCGCCGCCCCTGAAGCTCCTTCATCGGTCAATTCCATCACCCAGCGGGTCGAGCTTGTGAGCAAAGATCGAGCCACCGGAGTTCCTTCGGAGCACCATCGGGTGCAGCAGCAACAGGAGCACGCCCCACTCTACGGTAACCCACGCGAAATTACCCCGACGCACTGAGAATACTCCCTGTCATCGCTCTGTCGCCGGAGACCCTCCGTGGTTGTTGACCGCATCACCACCGAGCCACTTCGCCGTTCTTCTTCAACTCCGGCGCCACCCAGTCTCTGTTTTCCGGTGAGCTTGATGATCCGTCCGATCTGTTTTACACGGCTAGGATTAGATCTCTGTTTTTTTCGTTGAAACATTTTTCTGTTATATGCTGGCCGTCCGTCGGTGGCCACAGCAGTGGACACCGACCATCCAATCATCAAGCGCCACGTGGCACACACACAACAACCGCAGCAGAAACTCCAGAGAAATTGACAGATTTTTAGTGCATTTTCGTCTAGTCATATCTCTTGATCCGCAAATCCAATTTAGGTGATTCTTCTTCCTGTGTACTCGTATTGATTAGGAAAATACTGTAGCACCAAAATTTCACTCTTTTTAACATTTTAAATTTGAATTTGATCAAATTTAAATTTAACCTTCCGGAGGCCATATCTTTTAAACCGTTTATCCAATTTAGTTGATTCTTTTCTGCTTTGTGATCCTACTGGCATGTAGATAATCTATACCTACTGATATGTTTCTGTTATTGGAGTTTTATTTGAGTTCTTTGCTGTTGACTTTATTTTAGTGTTATGTGAGTACGATTTATTTATCTATGCCTTCGTTGAACGTATAGATTGTCCGGAGTGGATCAGAATTAAGCGTTGGAGTACTTCAACACCGTTAAAGGCAAGTTGCACTTTTGATTATGCTCATCCTATATTCTGCTATGCATGTGTGGGACTACTGTGCTATGTTATGTGTTTGGTGTGATTCCTTTATTCCTTGTCGCCATATTTGTGTATTGTTTGCATTGTTTAATTGCATGCTTGGTTTTGCTATGGTAGACGTGGGCTTGGTGTCGAGTGTTTCATGGAAGTGGTGAGTGTTTATAGCTGTAGGCTCGGGACTTTTTACCAGGTGAATGCGTCACTGGCTGAGCGCTCTATTGTCCCTAGAGAATGCGCCATGACTGAGCACACTTGAGTTGTCGGGACATAAATCAAGTGAATGCGTTGATTGCTGAGCGCTTTGGAGTCCCCATTGAATGCATCATCAACTGAGCGCACTTGAGACATCTAGAAGATCTTTGTCATCTCATCCTATGTTTCTGAGGGTTCCAATGTGTGGGTAATTAGGACGTGGTCTAGTTAGCCGTGTGACAACTGTGATTGAGTAAACCTTGACCAGTTAAGTGGAGGTAGGTGAAGTTAGCTTTATGCCAAACCAAACTTGAGTGTTCTGTTTGTCGTACATTGCTTGTAGATATTGGTTTGCTAAATCATTATATGTGATTTGCCAATACATTCAATGTATTGACCCTTGTGGCTGCAACTTATCATGTTGCAGGATATTCAGATGATCAGTGAGATACAGTAGGGCCGCGAGTCTTCACTCAACATTTCGCTAGTGGGCATTGATGGGACTCATCGTTTATTTATGCTACATTTTCACTGTTATTGTTGATTAAAGCTAGCTATGTTCTACACACTTTGTAATACTTTATAAATTCTGGATCATGCGTTGTAGTAAATGATGCACTTGTTATTTTGATATTCATATGTACTGTGTGTGCTAGCAAATCGATCTAGGGACTAGCACAGTAAGCACAGAGACATCGAATCTTATCAGGTTCGGGTCGTTACAGATGGTATCAGAGCAGTGTGTTGACTGTAGGTCGTGACCCAAGAAAATGGATTAGAAAAGTCATAGGAGTGAAAAACTTATTTTGTAGCTTTTGTCTACTTGTTAGTTTTTACTATCGTACTCGTACCTTCTCTTTTCAAATATAGATGACCCTTGTAGTTATATTAGTATCGAGGAGGTTTAGTAGCAGACTACCATTGTTATATTATATAGTTATGCGGTTGTTTAGTTTGTTAGATCATATGTGCTCTTTTGATGTGACTACTTTAGGATTGTTTTGGTGATTTGTGTGAATTGTGTGAATTGAGTGTTTGGTTTTTAGTAGGAGTTTTTGTTGCTATCATGAGCATATGGGTTGTGTTTCCCTTAGACCTATTTCTATCTATATCTCATCTATGCTTACCCATCAGATGCCGCCAAGGCGTAACCCTAGGGGCAGTGGTTCAGTAGACAACAATAGTGACATACCACAAGACATGCAACAGTTGCTTCAGGGACAGGCTCAGTTGATCCAGTTGCTTGCTCAGAACCAGAACGACAACAATAATTCACCACCCCCAGTTGATGCACTTACTCGTTTCTTGAGGTTGAATCCTCAGAGATTTTCTAGCACCCCTGAACCTATTGTGGCTGATGATTAGCTTCGCTCAGTTAATAGGAATTTGGAGACAGTTGGTTGCACAGATGCAGATAGAGTGAGGTTTGCCTCACATTTGTTAGAAGGACCAGCCGCAGCATGGTGGGACAATTACTTGGTCACTTATCCTATTGCTACTATCACCTGGGCACAGTTTCAGGCAGGTTTTCGCGCCGCACATGTGTCTGCTGGTGCCATGAGTCTCAAAAAGAAGGAGTTTCGCAGCTTGTGTCAGGGTGGTCGCGCTGTGAATGCATATGTGGAGGAATTCAATAAACTTGCACGTTATGATCCTAATGATGTTAACACTGATGCAGTTAGGCAAGAGAAATTTCTGGAAGGTCCGAATGATGAGTTGGGTGTTCAGTTGACAGTGGCGACATTCAACAACTGTCAGGAGCTTATTGATAAGGCTATTGTACTTGAAGGCAAGTTTCAAGAGGTGGAGAACCGCAAGAGGAAGGCAAGCGACACAGAGTTCAACTCTGGAGGACAATAGAAGCACCGTAGTTCATCAACATCTTCTGGGTACTATGATTCTGAAGTGGACATGTATAATGGTCATAACCGCAATGGACATCATCATCACAACGACAATGTACACAACCACAATGGTCAGAGGAATGGCAACAACAACAACCACGACCTTTCGACACCCACAAAGAAGGATATAAGCCAGTTACTTTTTTACAGATGCAGGAACCCAGGACATTATTCAAACAAATGTCTTATGTTGAAGAACATGAATTATGGCAATGGGAATTCCGAAGAAAAGAAGTCGGATCACTTCGAAAGTGGACATGTGAACCACACGAGGGTGGGAAGAGCTCATAATGCAGCAGTCTTCGGTAAGATTCTAATCAAGTCCAGTATCATGATTGCACCTTCATTATTGGTACATCGCAGTTAATCATATCAACCCAATATTGGAGACAAGCATGAGAACTTTGGAATATGGATTATATTGAGTATCCGTCTTCAACCTTTGCTAGCCAACTCGAATCTCGAGGATGAGATTCATTTTAAGGGGGGTAGATTTGTAACATGCCAAATTTTAAGATTTGGAATGTTAATAGGATCAATATTTTTCATCATGATACCTATGCATATTTGAATTTTCGGAATATTCAAATCGTTATTGCAACTTAAGGCAAAATTATTGGAGTGGAGATAACATGACTTCTCCCCTGTTATAAAAAGTTCATAATGACCAGAATATTATTTGGAGTTCACCTGGTGTACTTTTGCAATTTTATGAACTCAAATGATTTTTAGATTTGTCTTTTACTGCTCTTTGTGTGTTCTTTATTGCATAAAATAATTTGCATTAGGGCTGGAAATGTATTTCCTGTAGTATATATTAGTAGTAATATTTTACTGTGTGTTCATAGTATTTTAGAAATTCGTTTTTGTATTTTGTCAAGCCAACATATTCCTTGTATAGTATGTTTATAAGCTAGTTTTACTGTTCATCTATACTGAACAGTACGCAGCCCAGCAGCGCTGCCTAATTCTATCGCTCGCGCGGGCTAACCAGCTAGCAGGCCAGCCCATTTTGGCGCAGCAAGAAGCCCACCCCGCAGGCCTCTTCTTCTTCTGTTTTTTTCCTCTCAGCCGCTACCAACCGGGTCCCGCCTGTCATCTCCCTCCTGGAGACGTGTTCATCCCGAACACAGGAACACCGAACCGAATCGAATCAATGATTGCGATTGTTTCTTGAGCCCCAGGACACGGGATCCACCCTATATATGATCTCCAACCCCTCCTCTTCCGATTTTTCTCCCGTTTGCCAACTTTCGTGCCCTAGCTCGCCCGTACGAGCCGATTGGATCTCGCCGGTGAGATCCGCCGCTGAAGCTCCTTCATCGATCGATTCCGTCACTCAGCAGGTCGAGCTTGTGAGCAAAAACCGAGCCACCGGAGTTCCTCCGGAGCACCATCGGGCGCAGCAGCAACAGGAGCACGCCCCACTCTACGGTGACCCACGCGAAATTACCCCGACGCACTGAGAATACTCCTTGTCATCTCTCTGTTTCCGGAGACCCTCCGTGACCATTGACCGCATCACCACCGAGCCGCTTCGCTGTTCTTCTACAACTCTGGCGCCACCCAGTCTCTGTTTTTCCGATGAGCTTCGTGATCCGTCCAATCTGTTTTACACGGCTAGGATTAAATCTCTGTTGTTTTTTTTCGTTGAAGCGTTTTTCTGTTATATGCCGGCCGTCCGTCGGTGGCCATAGCACTGGACACCGACCGGCCAATCATCCCACGCCACGTGGCACACACACAGCAGCCACAACAGAAACTCCATAGAAATTGACAGATTTTTAGTGCATTTTTGTTTAGTCATATCTCTTGATCCGTAAATCCAATTTAGGTGATTCTTTTTCCTGTGTACTCGTATTGATCAGGAAAATCCCGTAGCACCAAAATTTCACTCTTTTGAACATTTTAAATTTGAATTTGATCAAATTTAAATTTAACCTTCCGGAGGCCATATCTTTTAAACCGTTTATCCAATTTAGTTGATTCTTTTTGCATTGTGATCCTACTGGCATGTAGATAATCTATACCTATTGATATGTTTTTGTTATTGGAGTTTTATTTGAGTTCTTTGCTGTTGACTTTATTTTAGTGTTATGTGAGTACGATTTATTTATCTATGCCTTCGTTGAACGTATAGATTGTCCGGAGTGTGAAGCGGATCAGAATTAAGCGTTAGAGTACTTCAGCACCGTTAAAGGCAAGTTGCACTTTTGATTATGCTCATCCTATATTCTGCTATGCATGTGTAGGACTACAGTGCTATGTTATGTGTTTGGTGTGATTCCTTTATTCCTTGTCGCCATATTTGTGTATTGTTTGCATTGTTTAATTGCATGCTTGGTTTTGCTACGGTAGACGTGGGTTTGGTGTCGAGTGTTTCATGGAAGTGGTGAGTGTTTATAGCTGTAGGCTCGAGACTTTTTACCAGGTGAATGCGTCACTGGCTGAGCGCTCTATTGTCTATAGAGAATGCGCCATGACTGAGCGCACTTGAGTTGCCGGGACTTAAATCAGGTGAATGCGTTGATGGCTGAGCGCTTTGGAGTCCCCATTGAATGCGTCAACAACTGAGCGCACTTGAGACATGTTGAAGATCTTTGTCATCCCATCCTATGTTTCTGAGGGTTCCAATGTGCGGGTAATTAGGATGTGGTCTAGTTAGCCGTGTGACAACTGTGATTGAGTAAACCTTGACCAGTTAAGTGGAGGTAGGTGAAGTTAGCTTTATGCCAAACCAAACTTGAGTGTTCTTTTTGTCGTACCTTGCCTGTAGATGTTGGTTTGCTTAATCATTATATGTGATTTGCCAATACATTCAATGTATTGACCCTTGTGGCTGCAACTTATCATGTTGCAGGATATTCAGATGATCAGTGAGATAAAGTAGGGTCGCGAGTCTTCACTCAACATTTCGCCAGTGGGCATTGATGGGACTCATCATTTATTTATGCTACATTTTCGCTGTTATTGTTGATTAAAGCTAGCTATGTGCTACACACTTTGTAATACTTTATAAATTCTGGATCATGCGTTGTAGTAAATGATGCACTTGTTATTTTGATATTCATATGTACTGTGTGTGCTAGCGAATCGATCCAAGGACCAGCACAGTAAGCACAAAGACATCGAATCTTATCAGGTTCGGGTCATTACAAGTTGCAAGTTGTCTCACCAACTATTGTTTCTACAACTATTGCTAACGCATAGCGATAAAGTAAAGCAATTACATGGCGTTTAATGATTGACACGCAGGTCATACAATAAATTAGAGACAACCCTATGGCTCCTGCCGGATGCCATACTCATCGACATGCAAGTCGTGAACCTATTACAAAACATGATCATCTCATACATCAACATATATCACATCACGTTTTGGCCATACCACATCACAACATGCCCTGCAAAAACAAGTTAGACGTCCTCTACTTTGTTGTTGCAAATTTTACGTGGCTGCTATGGGCAACTAGCAAGAACCATTCTTACCTACGCAAAGCCACAACGATGATATACAAGTTGCCTTTTAACCTTCTACAAGGACTGCCCTCGTCAAATTAGATTCAACTAAAGTGGGAGAGATAGACACCCGCAAAGCCATTTTTATGCAATACAAGTTGCATGCCAGTCAGTGGAACCGGTCTCTTGTGCGAGGACAAGTAAGGTTGGTCCGAGCCGCTTCATCCCACAATACCGCCGAATCCAAATAAGACAAAGGAAGTAAGCAATTTGAACATCAACGCCCACAACTTCTTTGTGTTCTACTCGTGCAAATACATCTACGGATAGACCTAGCTCATGATGCCACTGTTGGGGAACGTTGCATGAAAATCAAAAAATTTCCTATGGACACCCAAGATCTAATCTAGGAGATGCAAAGCAATGAGAGGGGAATCGTCTACGTACCCTTGTAGACCAAAAGCGTTAGCGTACATAACACGGTTGATGTAGTCGTACTCGTCGTGATCCAATCACGATCCAATCCGATCTAGTGCCGAACGGACGGCACCTCCGAGTTTAGCACACGTACGGCTCGGCAGAGTCCTCTCCTTATTGATCCAACAAGTGAGGGAGAGGAGGTTGATGAGATCTGAACCAACACGATAGTGTGGTGGTGGTGGCAGCAGCGGAACTGCAGCAGGGCTTCGCCAAGCGTCTGCGCGAGGTGGACGAGGTGTAACGGGAGGGAGACGGGCAAGGGTCGATGGGTGTCTGCCCCCAACGCCTCCCCACCTTTATATAGGCGTGGAGGGGGCTGGTGGCTTGCCCTCCAAGCCCCTAGGGTCGTTGGTCAAGAGGGGAGGAAGGAAATCCCTCCTTTCCATTCCCCACCGATCGCTATCCCCCTTTTTAGGGATCTTGATCTTATACCTTCGGGATATGATCCTATTCCTTTTAAGGGGGGATCTTGGTGCGCCTAGACCAGGAGTGTGGGGCCATTCCCCACTACCCATGTTCATGAGGGTCCCCCCATGCAGGTGGGCCCCACTCCGGAACCTTCTAGAACCTTCCCGGTACAATACCAGAAAAAATTGAACTTTTTTCGGAACCCAAAACATGACTTCCCATATATAAATCTTTACCTCCGGACCATTCCGGAGCTCCTCGTGATGTCCCGGATCCCATCCGGGACTCCAAACAACCTTCGGACTTCACCATATTAATATCTCATTTCTACTCTAGCGCTACTGAACGTTAAGCGTGCGACCCTACGGGTTCGGGAACATGCAGACATGACCGAGACACCTCTCCGGTCAATAACCAATAGCGGGACCTGGATGCCCTTATTGGTTCCTAAATATGCCACGAAGATCTTTATCGGTTGAACCCCGATGTCGAGGATTCAGTTAATCCCGTATGCAATTCCCTTTGTCCGGCGATATGTTACTTGCCCGAGATTCGATCGTCGGTATCTCCATACCTAGTTCAATCTCGTTACCGGCAAGTCTCTTTACAAGTTCTGTAATATAAGATCCCGTGACTAAACTCATTAGTCACATGCTTGCAAGCTTCTTGTGATGTTGTATTACCGAGAGGGCCCAGAGATATCTCTCTGTCACACGGAGCGACAAATCCCAGTCTCGATCCATGCAACCCAACAAACACCTTCAGAGATACTTGTAGAGCACCTTTATGATCACCGAGTTATGAAGTGACGTTTGATGGCACACAAAGTATTCCTCTGGCATACGGGAGTGGCATGATCTCATGGTCTAAGGAATAGATACTTGACATGAAGTAAGCTGTAGCAAATAAACTAAGTGATACGATCTGATGCTAAGCTTATGGTTGGTACGTCCTCATCATCATCTTCTTCTTCTTCTTCGTTGATGTTGTCGTTGTTCGCTTGTGGAGGTGGAGAAGGAGGTTGAGGTGGATCATCTTGTTGCACTTCCTCATTTCCATCGTCTTGACGTGTTCCACTTGTGGACGCCTCCATATCAACTTGTTGTTCACCTTGATGTGAGGTTGGGGCTTCCACTTGAATTGACGAGGTACTCTCCTTTACTTCCACGGGGCGAATCTTGCCAATGGACAAGTCTTGGATTGCTTCCGCTGGTTTTTGATCTCGTACATCAAGTGGCAATTGCTCGACTTGCGAGCCGTTAGTCTCATCAAACTTCACATCTACCGTCTCTTCAACTTTTCGAGTGAAGTTGTTGTAGACACGGTAAGTGTGAGAGTTCGATCCATAACCAAGCAGGAAACCTTCATGAGATTTAGGAGCAAACTTTGAACGACGATGCTTATCAAGAATGTAACATTTTGAGCCAAATACTCGAAAGTATCCAACTTGTGGTTTGTTACCGGTGAGCAGTTCATACGCCGTTTTACCAAGAAGCTTGTGAAGGTAAAGTCGATTTGTTGCATGACAAGCTGTTTCAACTGCTTCCGCCCAAAAGTGTTTTGGCGTCTTGTATTCATCAAGCATTGTTCTTGCCATCTCAATAAGGGTACGGTTCTTCCTCTCAACAACTCCAATTTGTTGAGGTGTGTACGTAGCCGAGAACTCATGTGAAATACCCTCCTCATCAAGAAAGGTGTCCACATTGGCGTTCTTGAACTCCGTTCCGTTGTCACTCCGAACCTTCTTGATCTTCACTTCAAATTGATTTTGGGCCTTTCTTGCGAAGTTCTTGAAGATCTTTTGTACCTGCGATTTGTCATCGAGAAAGAACACCCACGTAAATCTGGAAAAATCATCAACAATAACCAAACCGAAAGAGTTACCACCAAGACTCTTATAGGAGTTGGGACCAAAAAGATACATATGAAGTAGCTCGAGTGGTCTCCTCGTGGTCATAATGTTCTTCACGGGATGGCTTCCTCCAACTTGTTTTCCTGCTTGGCAAACACTACAAAGTCGATCTTTGTCAAATATAACATCTTTCACTCCAAGAATGTGATCTCCTTTAACAAGTTTATCAAGGTTACGCATGCCAACATGTCCAAGTGTGACATCCCCAAGTATTAAGTACAGTGATCACCTCTTAATCATGCCAAGTCACCATGCATAACAGTGCTTAATCATCATTGGAATCATATCTCATTTCAAATTCCAATTCAAATTGAAATTCAAATTTAAAGTGAAAATAAAAGTTGTTCCAATTTGGAAACTAAAATGTTCATTAAATAGCAAATAATCCATAACTAATTATGTTAAGAAAAACAACATCACCTAAATTACCTAGATGACTCTAACCTCGTCAAAACAGTACCAAACAGCAATATTTAATACCATTTTGTTTAATAAAATTTCAAATGCAATCGTATTGTCTCCAAACCAATTTCTGGTAGTAGTTAATATTGCACTGTAATTATTGAGCTAAGTCACCTATTTTACAAAAGCCAAATTGTAGCCCAACATTTTACAAAACAGAAAGAAAACAGAAAACAGAAGAAAAGAAAAAGAAAAAGACAGAAACTCACTAGCGCGTTGGGCCTTGAGTGCACAGTGCAAATTGGCCCAGTCCGCCGAGGCCTTCCCCTTCCTCGCGCCAGGCCGAAGCCATGGCGTGCGGCCGTGCGCGTGCAGCCGTCCACGCGCGGATGCGGCTGCTGTCGACCATCCGGCGGTTCCCCGCCTGGATAAAGATCCCCCTCGACCCCATGGACGAACCCTAGCTACCTCTCTCTCTCTCTACATCGCTCTCCTCCCACACCCGAACGGCGCCATGGAGTCGCCGTCGTAAACCGCACGGCCACCGCACTCCCCTCGCCGCCCTGACCTGTCTACCGGCTTCCCCTCCCTCGCCTACGTCGGCTACGCCAACTGGTTGGAGCTCGGAGCCCCCACATCGACGCCGACGAGCTCATCTTCAACCTACGGGCGCCGGACTTCGCCGCCTCGATTCGCCGCCGTCGCCCTTCCCCGAGCCCGCCTTTGCATGTCTACGGGACCCTAGTGAGCACCGTGTCCCTCTCCCCCTCTCCCTGAGCTCTCCTCCGTGCCGTAGCCGCCGCATTCTTCTCGGCCGAACCCATCGCCGCGGAGCTCGTCACCGGCGAGTCTCCGGTGAGCATTTGGTCATGAGCTCATGCCCGTTAGATTCGCCACACCGCGTAGGCCTCGCCTAGCCCGTTGGTTCGCTCGCTACCGTGCTGCAACGCCATCCCCGATCATCACCCGTAGACGCCGCCGCCCGCCGTCGTCGCACTGCCCTGTTCCGGCCACCCCAGCCGCCGAGACCGCCACCATCCGACGCGCGGCTGAGTGCTCGTTCCAGAGAGCCAAACCCCGCGTGAAATGATGCACCGTAGAGAAAATCCGAGCTCGCCAGAGTTCGCCGCCGCGCTCGGGCTCGCCGAAGCGCTCTCTGGTGCCGGCGTCCGACGTGGCTGCACGCCCCCCTGTGCCACTGACCGCGGGCCCTACGGGCCCCAGTTGACTGGGTTGACCCAGACAACTGCTGACTGGGCACCCATGGGCCACTGACATACGGGCCCCACCGTTTAAAACATTTTTAATAAATAAATAAAAGGTTAATTAATCTGTTAATTAAATTAATTACTAATTAGTCACTGACTAATGGGCCCCACCGCCTAATTAATTTGTAATTAGTTTAAATAACCCCTAATTAACTACTGTCTCACTGACCAGTGGGACCCACTGGTCAGGTTTGACCTGGCCCAGCTGGGTTTGACCCGCTGACGTCACACTGACGTCATGCTGATGTCACCTTACACTGTTTCGGATAATTCGAATTTAAATAATTAAAAATAATTCCAGAAATTCAATAAAACTTTGAAAAATCATATAAAATAAACCGTAACTCGGATGAAAATAATTTATATATGAAAAATGATCAGAAAAATATGAAGAATCCGAATATGCCACCCACATGTCTGTAACACCTCTCTAACATGATGAACATGGAACTTTCCCCTCCAGTTCATCTGTCCGATAAATGCCCGGAGCTGGTAAAACACCTCCAGATGTTTCCCGCTCCGACTAACTTGCGTAGTACTGCGTTAGGGCACTCCTCGAATAGCGTGCTGCCATGCCATGCATCTGTGATTGCATTTGTTGCTTGTATTTATTGTTTCTTCCCCCTCCTCCTCTCCGGTAGACCCCGAGACTGACGCTGCTGCCGAGTACGACTACATCACCGACGACCCTGCTTCCTTTTCAGCAGAGCTTCCAGGCAAGCAAAACCCCTTTGATCATTCCTATAGCACCTATTCCTTCTCCCTCCTTCTTGCATTAGAAATTGCTACTGCTCTGTTTTATCCTATTCTGCTGCATAGCCTATTTTTGTAACTGTTATTGATACCCGCCTGTTATCCGAGATACTTAGTATAGTTTGGTTGATAATCCATCGGTGGCCCCACCTCCTTGCTCTAGTTGCCCCGCTTTTTTACTAATGCCCCGATCGATGTGATCGGCGGGCTGAGACCAGCACAGCACTGCACACCCCATAAATTGTTCGACTCTACAGAGTTATCCTCGAGTGACGAGGGTGACACCTCTTAACTCACTCCCGATGATGCCCTTGTAGCACAGCTAGTCGGACGTGGATTACCGAGGGTGATTCCTCTTCCTCCATCTCTGATGAAGCTTCTGTCGTGCAACCCCGTAAGTTTGAATACCATCGAGGGTGATTCCTCCGGGTTCGCTCTGACGGGTACATTGAGTAGGAATCCAACGAGGGTGATTCCTCGGATTCCTCCTTGAAGTTCTGAACACACAGTCACCGGGATTTTACTATATTTACTGAATAAAGTCGGGTCGACCCCGAGGGGTACCCGCGAGAGGTGTGAAGTCGGGTTGACCGTGAGGGTACCCACGAGATAATTACGAGGTGCGGCCGGGCAGGCAGAGACCGCCCTAGAGAGGGATGGGCCTGGCCCTTGTTGCACTTCCTTGAGATGGGGCAACAGGAGCACTGATCGTCGCCGCGAGCTCCCAACTCACTAACGGATTTGGGTATTTGATCTGAGTTGGCCACTGGCCTATACGCACTACCACCACATGGGATAATGGTTTAATGGGGCCCTCGGCGTCGTATGTATCAGCCGAAAGCTCTGTCAGACTCCAATACTTTCTACACATGCATATCTAGAGATTGAGCAGCGGAAATAGTAAAGCATACAAAAGTACGGAATGTAAAGGGTAGAGTATGGAAGATCAAACGCAATGAAGACATGGTGGTTTTTGGCGTGGTTCCGATAGGTGGTGCTATCGTACGTCCACGTTTATGGAGACTTCAACCCACGAAGGGTAACGGCTGCGCGAGTCCACGGAGGGCTCCACCCACAAGGGGTCCACGAAGAAGCAACCTTGTCTTTTCCACCATGGCTTACGTCCATGAAGGACTAGCCTCACTCGGGGTAGATCTTCACGAAGTACGCGATCTCCTTGCCCTTACAAACTCCTTGGTTCAACTCCACATCATGTCGGAGGCTCCCAAGTGACACCTAACCAATCTAGGAGACACCACTCTCCAAAAGGTAATAGACGGTGTGTTGTTGATGAACTCCTTGCTCTTGTGCTTCAAATGATAGTCTCCCCAACACTCAAACAACTCCTCACAGATTTGGCTATGGTGGAAGAAGGATTTGAGTGGAAAGCAACTTGGGAAAGGCTAGAAATCAAGGTTCAAATGGTTGGATTGGAATGTCTTGATCTCTACACATGAGTAGGTGGTTCTCTCTCCGAAAATGTGTGGTGGAAGTGTAGGCACGTTTTGATGGCTCTCCTTACTGAGAAGGAAGTGGTGGAGGGGTATATATATCCTCCACACAAAATCCAACCGTTACACACTTTTAACCCAACTCGGTGGCACCGATCAGAAATCTTGGTGGTACTGAACTGTGTAAAATATATGAACATTAGGAATCTCGGTGGGACCGACTGGAACAACTCGGATGGACCAAAGTGCAATGGTTAGGGCAAACCTCATCTTGGTGGCACCTATTGCATCAACTCGGTAGGACCGAAGTGAAGCAATAAGGCAACAGAGACTTAGCAAGCCATCTCGGTGAGACCGATTTGCAAAACTCGGTGGGACCGAAGTGAGTGCAAACAATTACAGAGAGTTGGCAAGGCCATCTCGGTGGGACCGAGATCCATATCGGTGGATCCTATTTGTTAGGGTTTTGGCAGTGGCTAAGTCCAGATGAACTCGGTGACTCCGGATAGAGAATTTCGGTGGGTCCGAGTTGGAATGAAGGTCTTGGACATATTTGGATGGAGAAAGTGGTTGAGGGTTTAGGGGTACTGTCACTAAGCACTTGAGCAAAAAGACCATTAAGCAACACATCATCCCCTTTTAATAGTATTGGCTTTCCTATGGACTCAATGTGATGTTGGATCACTAAACCAAAAATGTAGAGTCTTGATCTTTTGCCAATACTTGTCCTTAGCATTTTGAAGGGGTTCCACATCCTCTTGTCCCTGCCACGCCATTGTTGAACTTGTCTGAAATTCACTGGATAAAAGCATTAGTCCAACAACATGTATGTTGGCATAAATTACCAAAACCACCAAGGGAGCTAATGTGCTTTCACTACTGTATTCTAACTTCTCCATGGCTTATAGCCCCTGATACAATCCATAGTTTCATCAAAACAAGCAAGCAGTGCATCAAAAACAGAATCTGTCAAAAACAGAACAGTCTGCAGAGATCTATTTAAAATCCATACTTATGTAACTCAAAAAATTCTGAAAACTTAGGAAAACGTGGGAAATTCATATACCAATACTGTGTAAAAATTTCAGATTTTTCTGAGGCTCCAGTACAGAACTAAAATTCTAGCACTGGGCGCAAAACTTTCTGTTTTCCAAACAGCATCAATTATACTATCTTCCAAATCATCCCAAAGGCTTTACTTGGCACAAACACTAATTAAAACATAAAAACACAATCATAATAGTAGCATAATTGTGAAAACACACAAGAACTTATTTTATCCATTGGGTTGTCTCCCAACAAGCTCTTTCTTTATAGCCATTAAGATAGGCTTGAGATTTCAATGATGCTCTCATGAAAGATAATAATAGAAACACAAAGAGAGCATCATGAATCATATGAAAAACACACTTAAGTCTCACATACTTCCTATGCATAGGCATTTTATAGGATAACAAATTATCAAGACAAGCAATCTCTAGCATATGCAAATAGGAAGAATGAAGCATGAATAATTTCAACATCATGAGAGGCAATTTAGTAACATGAAGATTTCTATAACCATATTTTCCTCTCTCATAATAATTGCATGTAGGATCATAATCAAACTCAACAATATAGCTATCATAAACAGTATTCTATCTATGATCCATCTGCATAAAAGTTTTATAATCTTCCAAAATAGTGCGATTATCATCAACTAAAGTCATGACCTCTCCAAACCCACTTTCACCAAAAAATTCATAAGATTGAACTATCTCCAAAGTAGTGGGATCATTATTACCTAAAGTTAACGCTCTTCCAAACCCGCTTTTAATAGTATTGCAAATTTTATTATCAATAACATATTCATCATGAGGCTTAAATAAATTTTCAAGATCATAATAAGCATTATCACCCCAATCATGATCATTGCAATAAGTAGTGGACATAACAAAATTATCATCCCCAAGCTTGTAGTTTTGCATATTATTAGCACAATTCACATTAATAGAATTTATAGTAACATCATTGCGATCATGCTTTTCAATCAAGGAGCTATCATGAATCACTTTATAAATTTCTTCTTCTAACACTTCATCACAATTTTCAGATTCATGATTTTCAAGCAAAACTTCATAGAGAAAATTAAGAGCACTCAAATCACTAGCAATTGGTTCATTATAATTGGAACTTTTGAAAAGATTAGCAAGTGGATGAGGATCCATAGTGATCTTAAATTTTTTCTTTCACTTTCTGTTCTTGAGTGTTGTCATGGCAATAAAAGCAAGCAAGCAAACAAACAAGTAAATAAAAATATTTTTGTGTTTTTGTAAAAACTTTTTAGAAGTGGGGGAGATGAAAATGAGAGGCAAAGGCAAATAAAATAAATGCAAGGAGATGAAAGTTTATGCGTAGGTACTTGATAGATGTTGATGATGTCTCCCCGGCAACGGCGCCAAAAATTCTTCCTGCTATTTGTGAGCTGTGTTGGGATTTCCTTGAAGAGGAGGGGATGATGCAGTACAGTAGAGATAAGTATTTCCCTCAGTTATGAAACCAAGGTTATCAATCCAGTAGGAGAATCACGCAACACCTCATTAACAGTACCTGCACACAAAATAACAAATCCTTGCACCCAACGCAAACAAGGGGTTGTAAATCCCTTGGCGGTTAATTGCAAGATTAAATTGTATGGTGATAGATAAATAGATCAAACAAAAATACAAAATAAAATAAACAAAGTAAAAGTGCAGCAAGGTATTTTTAGGATTTTTAATATATGATTTGGATAGACCCGGGGGCCATAGTTTTCACTAGAGGCTTCTCTCCTGAAAATAGCATATGGTGGGTGAACAAATTACTGATGGGCAATTGATAGAAAAGCAAATAATCATGAGGATATCCAAGGCAATGATCATGTATATAGGTATCACGTCCGAGACAAGTAGACCGACTCCTACCTGCATCTACTACTATTACTCCACACATCGACCGCTATCCAGCATGCATCTAGTGTATTAAGTCCATAAAGAACGGAGTAACGCGTTAAGCAAGATGACATGATGTAGACAAAGTAAACTCACGCATGAATAAACCCCATCTTTTAACCCTTAATAGCAATGATACATACGTGTCATGTCCCTTTCTGTCACTGGGATTGAGCACCGCAAGATCGAACCCATTACAAAGCACCTCTCCCATTGCAAGATAAATCAATCTAGTTGGCCAAACCAAATCAATAGATCGAAGAGAAATATGAAGCTATAATAATCATGCATAAAAGAGTTCAGAGAAGACTCAAATAATATTCATGGATAATCTGATCATAAACTCACAATTCATCGGATCCCAACAAACACACCGCAAAAAGTGATTACATCGGATAGAACTCCAAGAACATCGAGGAGAACATTGTATTGAAGATCAAAAAGAGAGAAGAAGCCATCTAGCTACTAACTATGGACCCGAAGGTCTGTGGTAAACTACTCACGCATCATCGGAAGGGCAGCATGGTTGATGGAGAGCCCCTCCGTGATCGATTCCCCCTCTGGCGGAGTACCGGAAAAGGCCTCCAGATAGGATCTCTTGAGTACAGAAGCTTGCGGCGGCGGAAAAAAGTATTTCGTGGACTCCTCTGTTGGTTTCCTGATTTTAGAGAATTTGTAGTGGTGGAATTAGGTCAAACGGAGCTATGTGGGCCCCATGAGCCACCAGGGCGCCCCTCCTGGGGCGCGACGTGGCATTTGGACTTCGTTTGGTACTGATATTCTGGAAAACCAAAAACAGGCAAAAAATAGCAACTGGCGCTGGGCACTAAGTTAATAGGTTAGTCCCAAAAAATGATATATAATTGCTGTAAATGTATATAAAAACATGCAAGATTGATAATATAATAGCATGGAACAATAAAAAATTATAGATATGTTGGAGCGTATCAATATCAACACATGAGTAGGTGGTTCTCTCTCAGAAAATGAATGGTGGAAGTGTAGTTTCGTTCTGATGGCTTTGTCATAGATAAAGTGGTGGTGGAGGGGCATAAATAGCCTTCACAGAAAATACAACCATTACAACCTTTTTACTAACTCGGTGACACCGAAATGAAAATCTCGGTGAGACCGACCTGTGTAAAAGATTTGAACTTTGGACGTCTCGGTGAGACCAAATGGAAAAACTCGGTGGGACCGATGTGCAATGACCTAAGGAAGACCTCGTCTCGATAGTTCCGTTCAAACCAACTCGATGATTCTGAAGAGGTGTGAAAGGTTACAGAAACTTGGTCACCTCATTTCGGTGAGACCGAAATTCATCTCGGTACAACCGATTTTCTAGGGTTTGGCTGTGGCTCTGTCTAAGATCAACTCGGTGGGTCCGGATATGGATGTTTCGGTGGGACTGAGTTGGGAAGTTAGGGTTTGGACAGATAGGATTCGGAGAAAATGGTTGAGGGTTGTCGGGCCACTGGAACCCGGGGTATCCAGGCCCGTCTGCCTTTGGCCCAGGGCGCAACGCATGGCGTGGGCCCAGCGGGCCGTCACCACCGAACTCTCACCAAGACCCCTCATGAGGCCTCCCCTCCCCAGGGAATAGCAAGCAACGCTCAGCACCACCATCAACGGTCTCGCGAGGTCCTCTCACTAGGCGGCTTCCCGAGTGGCCTCGCGAGGCGGCTTTCCGAGGTGGCCTCCCGAGGCCCCCTCATGCAGACGCTCGAGACGAAGGTTGTCCGCCTTGCCGCGTGGCCTGGAGCCCGTCACGTGGGTGACGCGCGCGGCGACGAACGTCAACAGAAGCCGCGCCAGCAGGCACGGATGAAGATGGTTTCCTCTTTTGTGTTAGAGGAGCAGGGCCAGCTATCTACTCTCCAAAGCAACCCCAAAGGTTGTCGGATCGGCGAAGGAAGACCAAGACGACGGGCGCACAGGGCGGAGGTCATCACCGAGCCCACCGGCGCGTCATGGATCATGCTTTGGCAGGCGAAGACTACCTTTAGTTAGGATAGCCTGAGCGCCTGTCCCCTTTCAAAATCGCCAAGTGTGGCAACCCTTACCGCCTAAGTTTCCAGGGGGAAGAGGACCATGGCCGATATAAAGGGCAGAGCAGCCGTTGTAGGGGGGATCGGCCCTAGTTCCGACCATCCTCAACCTTATACTCACACATGCACCAGAGCAATACCAGACAAGTAGGAGTACGGTCTTACACCGCAAGGTGGCCCAAACCTGGGTAAACCACTGAGTCCTCGCCCCATCCCTCACTATCGCGCTCTCGCCGTCACCTCTTCATCGCTTAACCGTGGTAGGAGACGAAGTAGGTAGAACAAGCTCACCCCAGTGTTCGAACCTTTGCGTCCCCGGAGCCCCGCTTCCGACATTTGGCGCGCCAGGTAGGGGTGCGCTACTGTTCTTCTGCTCCGCCCTCAGCTCCACCAACCCCATGGCCGACGCACGTCGTGAGAGCACCGAGCGCAGGGCTGGCCGCGTGGTTCAGACGGAGCCGGTGGCCCGCGGCAATCGCAGCCGTCCTGAAGTCATACCCACCGCCACCGACCCCGCTGCCCATGAGCAGCAGGACTCCTCCCTGCACCCCTCCGTGCGGGCGAACGGCCACACCGCCTCGGCCTCCTCCCTCGCCCACCATGGGCCGCCAAACCCGCAGGCAGCGCTACTCATGGCGCGTGAGCTGCTTCGCTACCGTCCGGCTGACGCCGCCTACGACGCCTGGCTCGGTCGCATCACCGAGCTCGTCAACGTTGCCGGGGACTCTCCGGCACCTACTCACTCGCTCCGCCCGCCGCCGTCTCGTGCTGGGGAGCTGGCGCACGGCGCTCCTCCGCTGCCTCCTCTGCGTGACGAGCGCGCCGAGCCCCAGTGCAGCGCGCGGGCTCGTTAGCCATCCCGTGGCGCATCCTCGCCAGACCGAGACGAGGCCAACTGCCAGATCATCTGCCGCGCGCCCCCCGACGCGCGGGTGCTCCTCGAGCGGCAGCGCCAGCGCCAGGACCAGGCCGTTCAGGATGTCGCGGCAGCCGGGCGTCAAAACCGTGCCGCCCTCGCTGGCGGCGTCCCCTCGAGTGGCGTGGGCTGCCGTGCCTTCACCCACGAGCTGCGTCACGTGGTCTGGCCCGCGAAGTTCAAGCCCGAGCTGCCTCCGTGCTACGACGGCAGCCCCAACCCCACGGAGTTCCTCTAGCTCTACGCGCTGAGCATCGAGGCGGCGAACGGCGACGACAAGGTCATGGCGAACTGGTTCCCCATGGCCCTCAAGGACGGCCCGCGCTCCTGGCTCATGAACCTCCCCGAGGCTTCCATCTCGTTGTGGGCCGAGCTCTGCAGCCAGTTCATCGCCAACTTCAAGGGCACGGAGGACCGCTCCCTCACCAGCAACGACCTGCGGCGTGTTCGACAGCGCCCAGACGAGACCCTCCGCAGGTACATCCAGCACTTCAGTCAGGTGCGCAACAAGATCCCGCACGCTTCCGACGCGGCCGTCATCTCCGCGTTTTCCACCGGCGTCACGGACATCAAGATGCGCGAGAAGCTTGCCATCAACGGTGAGCTCGACTCCATGCTCGAGCTGCTCGACCTCACCGACAAGTGCGCCAAGGCTGAAGAAGGCCGCCTCTTCGTGCACAACGACCCCGACGCGGCGCTCGACGGCGCCAAGGCCAAGAGCAAGGATGTCAAGCGCAAGGGCCCTGCCGTACTCGTGGCGGAGCCCGAGCAGAAGCGCGGCCGCGACCGCGATTAGCCCAGGAAGGACAACCGGCCACTCTGCGCTTTTCAGAACGTCCGCTCCCACAGCACCGAAGACTGTCAGGAGCTCAAGCTGCTCCGCGACGAGCGCTAGAGCCGCCAGGACGACCGCAATGGCCGCGGCGCCGGCTGCGGAGGTGGCCGCAGTGGCAGCCGCTGGGACAGCCACAACAATAATGGCAACTTCCGCCAGGGCTGGCGCGATCAGCCTCGTGAGGCCACCTGGCGCGATCAGCCTCATGAGGCCGCCTAGCGCGACCAGCCTCGTGAGGCGAATCCTCAGGCCAATGCCGCTCTCCCGCCGCTGCCACCGCCACCCCGAAGGAACGACATCAACCAGGCTGACGAGGGCGCTGGGGGCTATCAGGAGCCTCGCGCGGTCGCCTGCATCCTCGGCGGGTCCCAAGCCCCCGCATCCATCCGCCACTTCAAGCAACTCTCTTGCGAGGTGTATGCTGCTCTCCCGAGGCCAGAGGCTTCGCGGCCCCTCAAGTGGTCGCAGTACGCCATCACCTTCGACTCCAAGGACCACCCCAAGTCCACGGCCTCCACAGGCGCGCTCCCCATGCTGTGCACTCCCACCATCAACAACGTCGCGGTCACCAAGACCCTCATCGATGGGGGTGCCGGCCTCAACGTGCTCTCCGTCGAGACCTTCAAGACGCTCCAGGTGCCCTACGACCAGCTGATGCCGACCAGGCCCTTTTCCGGAGTAACCGATGGCTCCACCATTCCGCTGGGGCAAGTGCGCCTCCCCGTCACCTTCGGCACCCGCAAGAACTACCACACCGAGCTCATCGACTTTGACGTAGCGCACATCGGCCTGCCCTATAACGCCGTCTTGGGCTACCCAGCTCTCACCAAGTTCATGGCGGCCACCCATCATGCCTACAACGTCCTCAAGATGCCCGGCTGCAGCGGCATCATCACCATCGCTTGCGACGAGAAGGACGCGGCCAGCACCCTCGAGCGTGCCTACAAGGCTGCCGCTGTCGCGCACCCAGCCGACGAGGATGCGGCCGAGCCTTCCGAGGCCGCGCCCGCGAAGAAGAAGCAGCTGTTATCTCAGGACCGCGCCGAGACGAAGAAGGTGTCGGTGGACGGCAGCGGCTCCGGGCCTGCCTTCACCATCGACACATGCCTCCCTCCTGCATAGGAAAGCGCGCTCGTCACCTTCCTTCGGGCAAACTCGGATGTTTTCGCCTGGAAAGCATCCGACTTGTCCGGTGTGCCGAGGGAGGTGATCGAGCACCACTTAGCGGTGTGCCCCAATGCACGCCCAGTCAAGCAGAAAGCACGGCGCCAGGCACCAAAGAAGCAAGAGTTCATCGTCAATGAGGTTCAGAAGCTCCAAGAAGCCGGAGTCGTTCGTGAGGTGCACCACCCCGAATGGCTCGCCAACCCAGTCGCCGTCCCCAAGAAGGGCGGCAAGGAGCGCATGTGCGTCGACTTCACCAGCCTCAACAAGTTCTGCCCTCAAGATCCGTTCCCGCTGCCCATCATCGATCAGATCGTGGATTCCACCACCGGGTGCGATTTGCTATGCTTCCTGGATGCCTTCTCAGGCTATCATCAGATCAAGATGGCGGCCGAAGACGTGGAGAGGACGGCCTTCATCACCCCCTGCGGCGTATTTTGTTACGTCTGCATGCCCTTCGGTTTAAGGAGCGCGGGCGCCACCTTCCAATGGCTAATGCACATCACTCTGGGGCCTCAGATGGGGAGGAATGCGGAGGCCTACGTCGACGACATCGTGGTCAAATCTCGCGAGGCTGGATCCCTCATCGCGGACCTCTAGGAAACATTTGCCAACCTGTGCAAAGTCAACCTCAAGCTCAACCCGGAGAAGTGCGTCTTCAGAGTCCCCTCCAGCAAGCTCCTCGGCTTCCTAGTCTTGCACCGTGGCATCGAGGCCAACCCAAAGAAGATCAAGGCCATCGAGAAAATGCGTCCTCCCCGGACCCTCAAGGAAATGCAGCGCTTGGCAGGATGTATGGCCTCCCTAGGGCGTTTCATCTCCAAATTTGGCGAGCGAGCCCTGCCCTTCTTCAAGCTCCTGAAGAGGTCCGGCTCCTTCAAGTGGACTCCTGAGGCAGACGCCGCCTTTGAAGCCTTCAAGAGGTACCTCACGAGTCCGCCCATCATGGTCGTGCCGCGCTCTCGCGAGCCCTTGCTCCTGTACTTGGTGGCCACCCCCCAGACGGCCAGCACGGCGTTGGTGGCGGTGCGGGAGGAGCGCGTCTGTGCCAAGGAAAAACCCTCGGCGCCCCTGCAGGCTCACGAGCCCGCTGAGCCTCGCGAGCCCCTGGGGCCTCGCGAGCCTCCTGAGCCCTGTGAGGCTGCCGTCCCTCGCCAGCCTTCTGAGCCTCGCGAGCCTCCTGAGCCTCGTGAAGTTCCCGAGCCTTCCGAGCCTCACAAGGCATCTGAGGAGCAAGCTGTTGCAACAACTACGTGCCTCGTCGAGCACCCCGTGTACTTCGTCAGCACCGTGCTAAGGGACGCGCGCGAGCGCTACCCCATGCAGCAGAAGCTCCTCCTTGCGCTCCTCGTCGCCTCCAGGAAGCTGCGCCACTACTTTCAGGGTCATCCCATCAAGGTCATTTCCTCCTACCGCTTAGAGCAAGTACTGCGCAGCCCCAACGCCGTCGGCCGCGTCACCGAGTGGAACATCGAGCTGCAAGCCTTCCAGCTGGAGTTCTCCACCACCAGAGTCATCAAAGGCGCGGCTCTGGCCGACTTCATGGCAGAATGGATGGACACGTACGAGGACGAGCCTCGCGAGGCCCGGTCCCTCCTGCCAGGGGATGAGGCGCCTCGCGGATGGACCATGCACTTCGACGGCGCCTTCTCCCGATAGGGCGCGGGGGCTGGGGTTATGCTCACCTCGCCAACAGGAGACATGCTCTACTACGCTGTACAGCTCTGCTTCAGGCACACCGACAAGGTCTCCAACTACATCGCGGTGTAAGAGGGCCTCATCGCCGGCCTCAAGGCCGCATTTGCCCTAGGCATCAAGCGTCAGACTATCAAGGGCGATTCGCAACTCCTCGTCAACTTCTCCAACAAAAGCTACAAGCCCAAGGACGAACACATGGCCGCCTACCTAGAAGAGGTACGTAAACTTGAGAAGCGCTTTCTTGGCCTGGAGCTGCAACACGTCCCCCGTGGCAGCAACAACGAAGCCGACGACATCGCCAAACAAGCATCGCGCCGCGAGCCTTAGAGCCCCGGCGTCTTCGAGGAAAGGCTCCTCAAGCCATCTGCCGCACCCCCAGCCGCGAGCACGGCGCTCCTTCGCGAGGAACTCCCGCCCGCACCACCCACGGGCGCACCAGACTGTGGCCCGGCCTCAGGAGCTCGCCTGCTGCTGGCGCTTGAACCTCAGGCGGATAGCTGGGCCGCGGAGCTCAAGGCTTATTTGCTCCGCGGAACCCTCCTGGAGAAAGACTCCGAAGCAGAGCGCGTGGCTCGGCAGGCCACCGCCTACTGCCTACAGGATGGCGAGCTGTACCGTAGGTGCCCCAATGGCGTCTCGCTACGGTGCATCTCTGAAGAGCAAGGGCGCGAATTGCTCGCTGATATCCACGGAGGAGACCGCGGTCACCACTCCTCGTCACGCACCCTCATCGGCAAGGTGTTCCGCAGTGGTTTCTACTGGCCCACTGCGCTGCGCGACGCTACCGCACTGGTCCAAGCATGCGAGGCCTTTCAATTCCACGCCAAGCAGATCCACCAGCTGGCACAGGGCCTCCAGACGATTCCCCTCTCATGGCCTTTCGCGGTCTGGGGGCTGGATATCCTAGGGCCCTTCCCATGCGCGGCTGGCGGTTACCGCTATCTCTACATCGCCATCGACAAGTTCACCAAGTGGGCAGAGGTCGAGCCGATGCGCACCATTCCGGCAAGCTCTGCCGTCAAGTTCATCAAAGGCCTCGTGAGCCGTTTCCGAGTTCCCACCGCATCATCACCGATAACGGTTCCCAGTTCACAAGCGGCCTCTTCAAGTCCTACTGCGCCAGCCTCGGCACGCAGATCTGCTACGCCTCGGTGGTGCACCCACGAAGCAATGGCCAGGCCGAGCGCGCCAACGCCGAGGTCCTCAAGGGCCTCAAAACAAGGAGATTCAAGAAGAAACTCGAGGCTTGTGGCAAGGGCTGGCTCGACGAGGTGCAGTCCGTGCTGTGGTCCATCTGCACGACAGCAAGCAAGCGTACTGGCGAGACACCCTTCTTCCTCGTCTACGGCGCTGAAGCGGTCCTCCCATTGGAGCTTAAGCACGGTTCCCCGCGAGTCCTTGCCTTCGACGAGGCGCGTCAGCAGATCTCGCGCGAGATCGATCTGCTGCTCCTTGAGGAGGGCCGCCGTCAGGCTGCCCTTCGTGCCGCGAGGTACCAGCAGGCCTTGCGTCGCTACCACAGCCGCACCATCCGCCCTCGTACTCTCGAGGTCGGCGACCTCATCCTACGCAGGATCCTCTCCCGAGAGGGACTCCACAAGCTCTCACCCATGTGGGAAGGAACTTTCCGGGTTACTCATGTCTCCAGGCCCGGCTCAGCCCGGCTGGAGACGTAGGACGGAGTTCCTGTGCCTAACGCCTAGAACATCCAACACCTCCGCAAGTTCTACCTGTGACCCTCACGCGTACGAACGAAACGGGGCTGTACACGCCCCGGAGCCTCTCATTGCGTTCGCCTGATGGGCCCGCGAGAGCTCCCGCCCACGCCCAAGTGGAAGCCCCATGCTCCGCGCTGGTGGAACGATCGACCCGCGATCATACCCACCCCCCTGTGGAAGTCCCATGCTCCGCGCCGGCAGAACAGTCAACTGAGGGTGCCCCACGGGCTGCACCAACCTCAAGCTGACCCGTGCCGGACACGGCAGCACTCTTTTTCTCATTTTTGGTGTGTAATTGAGGGCGCCCCACGGGTTGCACCAACCTCAAGCTGACCCATGCCGGACACGGCAGCCGCATCTTCATTTTGTTATGTAATGAGTTGCTATCTTCTTTCAGTAAAGCTTCCGTTTCCTTATATGGAGTTTCGTTTTCCCCTTGCCTAATGAGCCTCACGCGAGTGGGGGCTGGACACGGTGCCTGCGCTCGGGCCAGTCCCAGTAGCACTGAAAAACCCAAGCAACCGGGCTCTGGCTCGCGGGCCTGCTCCTGTGCATGCCACCCCACCAAGGTCCTTGGTGTCCTGTCTCCTCGCGTAATACCCATGAGCGAATCGACGAGCACGCGCTGTCGTTAAGTGCTCTGTGTGCAGTTATCTCAGGAGCGGGTCCCCTGAAAGATCTCGCGAGGTAGCTCCCTCAGGACCTCAGGAGGCCAACAGGCCCCGCCTCGGGAATTAACCCTCGGTGGCCGTCTCAGCAGGAGATCTCGCGAGCGGAACCCTCACAAGGCGCACCTTGCAAGAGATGGTCCACCATACTACCGTGTACAGAGCTAAGTCTCCCGTCTCGCGAGCCACCCTTGCTATCTCTCGAGCCTTCCCCTCTGACGGCCTCACGAGCGCCAGCGTTTCTCTTGGCGCAAGCCGCTTGTGCGTTAAAGGGGGGCTCCCTGAGCATCGCGCCTCGGGAACCCCCACTAGCTCCCGGTGCCCCTCGCCTCCTGGCCTTGTTTAGGCATCGCGACCTCACATACCAGCGACGGCTATGGCCGCGCGGGGGGCTGGGTCCTGACAACGTACAGCATCATGGCGAGCAAAGAGAGGAAAGCAGGTCTTAAGAGAGAGCCTCGCGAGGGCACGAGTGTTCATTACAGCAAATCATGAAATATTTAAACACCAAGGCATCGTCTTCACGCCCCTACGGGCCACACCGATCTAGCGCAGGGTGATGAAAGGAAAGGGACCCTAGGATCTCGCGCCATCATCGTCTTCACCCGCGCCGTCATCGCCACCAGAGCTCTCGCCGCTGCCGCAGGAGTACTTCCCGAGTAACGCGCCCACATGGCCTTCCACCACCCTTGCGAGCCCATCGTGAAGCTCCTCGGGGACTGGGGCTATCACCTTGTCAAAGTCAAAGTTGGGATCGGAGTGGAGGAGGTGGTTGAAGACGCGAGCCGCCGCCAGGGAGAAGAGGCTGCGGCACTCCTCCTCCAGGATACCGTCCACCTCCTTGGCTCCGTCCTCAAGCCGTTCCACGAGCTTGGTGGAGAAGCCGACGTAGTCGGCATCACGGGACTCGTGGAGGGCCCCAAGCTTTCCCTGGCATATGGAATTCAGGGCGTCATGGGCGCGGATCTCGAGGGAGCAAAGTGCCTTGACGCGCTCTCGCTGCTCCCGTTCCTGATCGGCGGCGCGGCTTCCCGGCGGGTCTCCGCCTCGGCGAGTGCCGCCTTGAGATCAGTGACCTCCTGCCAGAGCCGCTCGCGTTCTGACTCGAAGGCATCCCTCTGCTGCGACAACGCTTTATCGTGCTCCTCAACGAGTGTCAGGAGTGCTTCCGCTACCTTCGCGTCAGCATTCTTTTGGACCTTCTTGTCCTTGGCCTCCAGTTGGGCGTTGGCGTCGGTGACGCGTTTCGTGTGAGCCTCCTGGGCATCGGCCAGCTGGCGCCCCAGCGTCTCCAGACGCTCCTTCTTTGCGGCCTGCTCAGCCGCCGTCTTCTCGAAGCCCTCCATGCGAGTCTCGAGGTCCGCTTCGCGGGCTGTGGCCTCCTTCTCGCAAGTGGCGAGGGCGCTTTCCCGCGCGAGGAGCGACCACGCCTGCTCGGCGTGTTGGTCCTGGAACTCTTTCATGAGAGCCTCCACTTATTCGCGGTGCGCGATGGCAACTTCGGCCCCCTGGAGGGCTCTCGCGCGAGCCCCCTCCGCTTCGGCGGTGTCCTTCTCGCGCTGTGCGCGAGCATGCTCGTCATGGCGCCGGGCCGCATCGATGGCGATGCTGAGCCGGCGCCACCCGTCGGCAAGCTTCAGGCGTTCCTCGACGAGGCGCGTCTCCGCGTCCTGGAAGTCCATGCCGAGCCAAGCAAGCGCGGCCTTGGCGTCGCGCAAGGCTTCAAGCCTGAGCAAAGTGCAGTCACTCACAAGGACCAGGGGCCAGTCCGGGCCGGGCCCTCCAGCACTCTCAGTCGCAGCGGCAAGGGAACACTCGGTGCCGCTTGTCTTGGGCGGCGGGCTCGCCGGGCCGCCCCCCTCGTACGGCCGCGACGGTACGCTACGGGGGCTCTCCGTGCCGGTCGTGGTGCACCCCACAACTCCTGTCCCCGCGCCCAAGGAGCCCCCCGGCGAGGGGGGGGGGTAGGAGCTTCGGCCTCCCCCGTCGCCGCTTCCTCGCTCGCGGTGGGGTCAGGGGGGACGGCGTCCCCACCTCCTGAGGCTGCCTCCCGAGGCTCCTCCGCCACGGCCTCGCGGGATGCACCCATGTGTGACCCCGAAGGAGCGACTGCCCCCTCCTCGACTTCCATATGCCCCGCTTCGGCGTCGGGACGGCGGGTAGCCTCTCCACGACCCCGGTACCGGCGGCGGGCGTCGACACCCCCTGCGGGCTGTGGGTAACCCTCGCCTTCGTCGTCTTCATCTTCTTCTTCTTCTGATCCGCAGCAGGCCTCCTGCGCGAATGGTGGCTCAGCTCCGAGCCCGGATAGAGGAGCAAGAATTAAGAGCACCGAGGGGAGGCAGAAGGCTTACTCGTCACTAATGTGCCACTTCCTCTTCTTCTCCCCCGCGGAGAGCATGCCCACGCTACCCACGCCGAGCATCGCCTCGGTGCCGCCACTCGGGCCCCCGGGGCATGCCGCGGTAGACCCGGACGCGTCGTCGCCCGCCTCCGGGCCCTGGATTGCTTCAGCCTCACGACGGGCCTCAAGTGCTGGGGGCTCGCCCGCCCTCGGGTCGGGAGCCCCTGCCACCGCGGGCGGGACACTCTTGGCGTCATCGTCCTCGGGCTCGCAAATGAGCTGACGGCGGGCGCGCGGTGGTGCTCGGCTGGTGTCCTCCTCCGCTGCTGACTCCTGAATCCACCTCCACCACGAGGGGGTTGTCGCGGGGCCCGACGTGGCCCTCCGGCACAAGGCCCCACTGGTCGAAGAGGGGCATCTCCTTCACCAGCTCCGCCTTCTCCGGGTAGCAGAAAAGTGGGAGCGCCCCCTCTGGCGTTTCCGCGCCAGGGGTGCTGAGCAGAATTGCCAGGGCCCCGTCCAGCATGTCTGGCCCCAGGCTGCCCGGCTTCAGCCTCATGGCGTCGCCCGCGCCGGAGTACTCCCACATGGGGCGCGAGTGCTGCTGAAGTGGCGCGATGCGCCGCCGCAGGTATTCCCTGACGACCGCCGTCCCCGATAGTGTTGCGGCCCGGTGCGCTGCCATCCGCTCCAAGACGTGCTCCATCCTCGGGTCGGCGAGCTTCTCGTGCCCCCACACGTAGATCTTCTCGGCCGGGTCCGTAGGGATCATCAGGAGCCGATTGTTCTGACGCGCGTCCATATAGACCCAACGCTGCCAGTAGCCTTCCACCTTCTTCGCGACCCTCAAGTTGATAATGCCGTCCTCCATTCCCTTGACGGCAAGGAACGACGCGCATCCGGAGCGCTGGTCCACCGCAGTTAGCCGCAGGCAGAAGAAGTGACGGAAGAGCGCCACGGAGGGCCTCACGCCCATGAAAGCCTCGCAGTAAAAGGCGAACGTGGCCAGGAGGAAAATGGAGTTGGGTTGACGATGAAGAGCGTGAACCTGATAGTGGGTGAGTATGGCATAGAAGAAGTCCGAAAATGGCGGCATCAACCCTGCATATACGCTGTGGAGGAAGAAGGGGTAGGCCGTTGCCCCCAGGTCGCACCGCGCTCGCGACCCCGGCCAGATTTGGGTCGCCTGGTTCTCATTCTGGCCGCCGGCCACGAACGGAAGCACCCTGCCCAAACCTTCTTCGTCGTCGATGGCGGAGTGTTGCAGCGCCGCCCCAAGGACGGGCGCGCTTGGGGACGGGGCCACCTCCTTCCCCCTCTTGCCGGCGGGAGCCATCTGCGCGGCGAAGGCGCAGATCGGGAGCAAGAGCAGGCAAAGTTTGAAGGGTGGAGTCACGGGGGAACGCGCGCGAGAAGGGAAGGCGCGGAGAGGTGGAACGTGTGAAGAAGGCAATGATGGCCTCGCGCCGCCCGCGCCAAGATTTATGTCAGCGCGGCGGTTACCGAGACGTCGTGGGGAAGTGGGGGCGTCCCCCGTCACATCATGCGCCACGCGTCGCGCCTGGCCACAGGCGGTTAGGGCCCGCGCCGCTTCGTCCCTCAGTATGCGGGAACGCGCGCGCCGCGGGCCCGGGGGCTACTGTCGGGCTACTGGAACCCGGGGTATCCAGGCCCGTCTGCCTTTGGCCCAGGGCGCAACGCATGGCGTGGGCCCAGCGGGCCGTCACCACCGAACTCTCACCAAGACCCCTCATGAGGCCCTGGCCTCCTGAGGCCTCCCCTCCTCAGGGAGTAGCAAGCAACGCTCAGCACCACCATCAACGGTCTCGAGAGGTCCTCTCACTAGGCGGCTTCCCGAGTGGCCTTGCGAGGCGGCTTTCCGAGGTGGCCTCCCGAGGCCCCCTCCTACAGACGCTCGAGACGAAGGTTATCCACCTTGCCGCGCGGCCTGGAGCCCGTCACGTGGGTGACGCGCACGGCGATGAACGGCAACAGAAGCCGCGCCAGCAGGCACGGATGAAGATGGTTTCCTCTTTTGTGTTAGAGGAGCAGGGACAGCTATCTACTCTCCAAAGCAACCCCAAAGGTGGCCGGATCGGCGAGGGAAGACCAAGATGACGAGCGCATAGGGCGGAGGTCATCACCGAGCCCACCGGCGCGTCATGGATCATGCTTTGTTAGGCGAAGAGCACCTTTAGTCAGGATAGCCTGAGCGCCTGTCCCCTTTCAAAATCGCCAAGTGTGGCAACCCTTCTTGCCTAAGTTTCCAGGGGGAAGAGGACCATGGCCGATATAAAGGGCAGAGCAGCCGTTGTAGGGGGGATCGGCCCTGGTTCTGACCATCCTCAACCTTGTACTCACACACGCACCAGAGCAATACCAGACAAGCAGGAGTAGGGTCTTACACCGCAAGGTGGCCAGAACCTGGGTAAACCGCTGAGTCCTCGCCCCATCCCTCGCTATCGCGCTATCGCCGTCGCCTCGCCGTCGCTTAACCGTGGTAGGAGACGAAGTAGGTAGAACAAGCTCACCCCAGTGTTCGAACCTTTGGGTCCCCGGAGCCCCGCTTCCGACAAGGGTTAATGATATTTGTATTGTTGCCATTAAGGATAAAAAGATGGGTTTTAATCATATTGCTTGAGTTTACTTTGTCTACATCATGTCATCTTGCTTAAGGCGTTACTCTGTTTCATACTTAATACCCTAGATGCATGCTGGAAAGCGGTCGATGGGTGGAGTAATAGTAGTAGAAGTAGACAGGAGTCGGTCTACTTGTCTCGGACGTGATGCCTATATACTTGATCATTGCCATGAATCCGTCATAATTATTTGCTTTTCTATCAATTGCCCAACAGTAATTTGTTTACCCACCGTATGTTTATGTGCTCAAGAGAGAAGGCTCTAGTGAAAACTATGGTCCCCGGGTCTATCTTTATTATATAAAAAACCTAAAAATACCTTGCTGCAATTTATTTACTTTTATTTTAATTAGTAGTTTAGTTTATTTATTTACCTCGATAATATTTAATCCTTGCAAATAACCTCTAAGAGGATTGACAACCCTCTTAATTGCGTTGGGTGCAAGTGTTTGCTCTTGTGTGTGCAGGTGCGCTTAACAGAATTTTGCTTGGTTCTACTGGATTGATAACCTTGGTTCTTAACTGAGGGAAATACTTATGTCTACTGTACTGCATCATCCTCTCCTCTTCGGGGAAATACCAACGTAGACTACAAGTAGCAGGAAGAATTTCTGGCGCCGTTGCCGGGGAGACATCATCAAAATTACCAAGTACCTTCGCACAAATTATCATTCACTTGCATTTACTTTATTTACCTTTTATTTGCATTTGCCTCTCATTTTCATGTCCCCCACTTCTAATTTTTTTTACAAAAACACAAAAATATTTTGTTTGCTTGTTTGCTAGTTTGCTTGTTTTGTCGCGATGTCTCAAGAAAATACAAAATTGTGTGACTTTTTCAATACTAATAATAATGATTTTATTAGTACTCCTATTGCTCCTCCCGCCACTAGTGCGGAGTCATGTGAAATTAATGCTGTCTTGCTTAATCTTGTTATGAAAGAATAATTTTCTAGTAGTCCTAATGAAGATGTTGTATCCCATCTAAATACTTTTGTTGAACTTTGTGATATGCAAAAGAAGAAAGATGTGGATAATGATATTGTCAAATTAAAATTATTTCCGTTCTAACTACGAGATCGTGCTAAAACTTGGTTTTCATCCTTGCCTAGAAATAGTATTGATTCTTGGGATGAGTGTAAGGATGCTTTTATTACTAAGTATTTTCCTCCCGCTAAGATTATTTCTGTAAGAAATCAAATTATGAATTTTAAGCAACTTGAGCATGAACATGTTGTCCAATATTGGGAGAGAATGAAATTAATGATAAGAAATTGCCCTTCTCATGGTTTGAATTTATGGATGATCATACAAAATTTTTATGCGGGACTAAACTTTGTCTCTAGAAATTTGCTAGACTCTGCCGCAGGTGGCACTTTCATGGAAATTACATTGGGAGAAGCTACAAAACTTCTTGATAATATTATGGCAAATTATTCTCAATGGCACACTGAACGAACTCCAACAGGTAAGAAGGTAAATTCTGTTGAAGAAATTAATACTTTGAGTGATAAGATGGATGCTTTATTGAAATTGGTTGCTAGTAAAAATGCTCATATTGATCCTAATTATGTGCCATTGTCCACTTTGATTGAGCAAAATAATGATGCTATTGATGTGAATTTTGTCACTAGAAATAATTTCAACAACAATGCTTATAGGGGTAATTTCAATGCTAGACCGTTCCCTGGAAATTCCTCTAGTAATTATGGCAATCCTTATGGTAATTCTTATAATAATAATAGGATGCCCTCTAATCTTGAAAGTAATATTAAAGAATTTATTAGTTCGCAAAAGAATTTCAATGCTATGATAGAAGAAAAATTGAATAGAGTGGATGAATTGGCTAGGAACATGGATAAAATTGCTCATGATGTGGAAAATATCAAAACTAAAATTTTGCCATCTAAGCATGATATAAATGATTCTATTAAAGCTATCTATGTCTCCATTAATGAGAGTAAAGAAAGGACCGCTAGGTTGAGAGCTAAGCGAGAATTTCTAGAAAAAACGATTCCACCCGGTTTCTATCGTAGTAATGACGAAGATATTAAAATGATTGGTGTTACACCTATTGAATCTTTGTTTAATAATATAAAACTTAATGAAAAAGGGACTGAATAAGAGTCAACTTTAGAAAGAAGGAGCCCCACTTGCTTGGAGGGTGATAATTTTGATCATAAAAATGAAAAAGTGGGTTTGGAGAGGTTAAAACTTTAAATAGTAATGCACCCACTACTTTGGATTATAAGGACTTTAATTATGATAGTTGTTCTTTAATTGAGTGTATTTCCTTGTTGCAATCCATGATTAATTCACCAAATGCATATGAACAAAATAATGCTTTCACTAAACATATTTTAGAAGCCATGATGAAAGCGCATGAAGAAAAACTTGAGTTGGAAGTATCAATTCCTAGAAAATTAAAGATGAATGGGAACCCACTATTAAAGTAAAAATTAAAGATTATGAATGTAATGCTCCTTGTGATCTTGGTGCTAGCGTTTCCACTATACCAAAGTCTTTGTGTGATGTGCTAGGTCTCACCGACTTGGATCCTTGTTCCCTTAATTTGCATCTTGCGGATTCCACTATTAAAAAGTCATTGGGTAGGATATATGATGTGCTTATTCTTGAAAATATAAATTATGTGCCCGTGGACTTTATTGTTCTTGACATTGAATGCAATCATTATTGCCCCATAATACTTGGTAGGCCTTTTCTTCGAACTATTGGTGCTATTATTGATATGAAAGAAGGTAATATAAGATTTCAATTTCCACTAAAGAAAGTGATGGAACACTTCCCTAGGAAGAGAATTAAAGCACCATATGAACCCACTACGAGGGCCACTTATGGAATCAATTTGAAGGATGATAACACTTGAAACTATGCATTATGCCTAGCTAGGGGCATAAAACAATAGCGCTTGTTGGGAGGCAACCCAATGAATAAAATAAATTTTTGCTTTTACCTACTGTTCTTGAGTGTTTGCATGATTATAGCTTCTGTTAGGATTATGTTTTTTTGTTTTAATTAGTGTTTGTGCCAAGTAATGCCTTTGGGATGATTTGGAAGATAGTATAATTGATGCTGTTTGGAAAACAGAAAGTTTTGCGTCTAGTGCTGGAATTTTAATTATGTACTGGGCGTCCGGAAAATCTGAAATTTTTACACAGTATTGGTATATGAATTGTAAATGTTGTCCTAATTTTTCAGAAATTTTGGAGTTACAGAAGTATGGCTTTTAAATAGATCTTTACAGACTGTTCTGTTTTAGACAGATTCTGTTTTTGTTGCATAGTTTGCTTATTTTGATGAATCTATGGATCGTATCGGGGGGTATGAGTCATGGAGAAGTTGGAGTACAGTAGCATTATGCCAATATTAAATATGAATCAATTTACTACAGTACATAAAGTTTAAAATTTGTTTGTTATACTAACGGATCTCACGAGGTTTATGTTGAGTTTTGTGTGCTGAAGTTTTCAAGTTTTGGGTGAGACTACGTTGGACAAAGGAATAAGGAGTGGCAAGATCCTAAGCTTGGGGATGCCCAAGGCACCCCAAGGTAATATTCAAGGAAGACTCAAGCGTCTAAGCTTGGGGATGCCCCGGAAGGCATCCCCTCTTTCGTCTACAATCTATCGGTAACTCACTTGGAGCTATATTTTTATTCATCACATGATATGTGTTTTACTTGGAGCGTCTTGTGAAATAGTTTGTATGCTTTTGTTTGCTTTTTAGTTTGTCACAATCATCTTTGCTGAACACACCTTTTTGAGAGGGACACACATTATTCGTGATTTGTTAGAATACTCTATGTGCTTCAGTTATATCTTTTGAGCTAGGCAGTTGCTCTAGTGCTTCACTTATACCTTTTAGAGCACGGCGGTGATGATATTTTGAAAAATAGTTGCACTCTCATGCTTCACTTATATCTTTTTGAGAGTCTCATGATAGCAATGGTAATATGCATGGGTTATGAATTTGGTCCTGATGTGATAGGTATTCAAGAGGGATATAATAAAAACTTTCATGTAGATCACTAAATATGATAAATTTGATTCCTTGCAATAGTTTTGCGATATTAAGATGGTAATATGTGGGAGGTATTAGTAGATGATTGTGGTTTAGTAAGAATAATTGTGTTAAGGTTTGTGATTCCCGAAGCATGCACGTATGGTCTGTCGTTATGCTAAGAAGTTGGAGCATGAATTATTACTGATTGACTTCCTTTGTGTGGCGGTCGGGGGCGCGCGATGGTTAACTCCTACCAACCTCCCCCCTAGGGGCATGCGTAGTAGTACTTTGCTTCAAGGGCTAATTAACTTTCGCAATAAGTATGTGAGTTCTTTATGACTAATGTGAGTCCATGGATTATACGCACTCTCACCTTTCCGCAATTTGCTAGACTCTTCGGTACCGTGCATTGCCCTTTCTCACATCGAGAGTTGGTGCAAACTTTGCCGGTGCATCCAAACCCCGTGATATGATACGCTCTATCACACATAAGCCTCTTTATATCTTCCTCGAAACAGCCACCATATCTACCTATCATGGCATTTCCATAGCCATTTTGAGATATATTGCCATGCAACTTCCACCGTTCCGTTTTTATGACACACATCATCATTGTCATATTGCTTTGCATGATCATATAGCTGACATAGTATTTGTGGCTCAGCCACCGTTCATCATTTTTATACATGTTACGCTAGCATCATTGCACATCCTGGTACACTGCCAGAGGCATTCATATAGAGTCATATTTTTGTTCTAGTATCGAGTTGTAATTTTGAGTTGTAAGTAAATAGAGGTGTGATGATCATCATTACTAGAGCATTGTCCCAGTGAGGAAAGGATGATGGTAACTATGATTCCCCCACAACTCGGGATGAGACTCCGGACGAAAATAAAAAAAAATAGAAAAAAAAGAGGCAAAAAAGAGCCATGAAAAAAAATTATAAAGAAAAAAAGAAGAAAAATAAAGAGAAAAGAAAAATAAAAAAGTAAATGAGAGAAAAAGAGAGAAGGGGCAATGTTACTATCTTTTTCCACACTTGTGCTTCAGAGTAGCACCATGTTTTTCATATAGAGAGTCTCCTATTTTGTCACTTTCATATAGTAGTGGGAATTTTTCATTATAGAACTTGGCTTGTATATTCCGATGATGGGATTCCTCAAATGCCCGAGGTCTTCATGAGCATGCAAGTTGGATGCACACCCACTTAGTTTTCATGTTGAGCTTTCATACACTTATAGCTCTTAGTGCATCCGTTGCATGGCAATCCCTACTCCTCGCATTGACATCAATTGATGGGCATCTCCATAGCCCATTGATTAGCCTCATTGATGTGAGACTTTCTCCATTTTTGACTTCTCCTATTTATCTCTATCACCATACTCTATTCCACCCATAGTGCTATATCCATGGCTTACGCTCATGTATTGAGTGGGAGTTGAAAAAGCTGAAGCGCGTTAAAAAGTATGAACCAATTGCTTGGCTAAAACCGGGGTTGTTCATGATAAATACTTTGTGTGAAGAAGATGGAGCATGACAGGATTATATGATTTTGTAGGGATAATGTTCTTTAGCATTTTTATTTTGAAAGACATGATTGTTTACTAGTATGCCTATGTATTGATGTCTTTATATCAAATTATAGACTATTGCTTTGAATCATTTGGATCTTATTATTCATACCATAAGAGAGAGATTACATGATGAAACATGATAGGTAGCATTCCACATCAAAAATTCTGTTTTTATCATTTACCTACTCAAGGACGAGCAGGAATTAAGCTTGGGGATGCTTGATACGTCTCCAACGTATCTATAATTTTTTATTGTTCCATGCCATTATAGTATTAATCTTGGATGTCTTTATATGCAATTGTATGCAATTATATATCATTTTTTGGGACTAACCTATTAACCCAGTGCCTAGTGCCAGTTGCTGTTTTCTACTTGTTTTTGGCTTTTCAGAGAAACAGTACCAAATGAAGTCCAAATGCCACGAAACTTTTTGGAGATTTTTTTCTGGACAAAAGAAACCTGGGAAGCTTCGGGAGAAGGCCAGAAGCCTCACGGAGGCTTCACAAGGCACTAGGGTGCGCCCCAGGGGGGGCGCCGTGGTACCTTGTGGGGCCCACGTGACTCCGTTTGACCTAATTCCACTTCCATAAATTCACAAATATTGGGAAACCCCTAGAGAGAAGAAGAGAAAACCTTTCCGCCGCCGCAAGCCTCTGTTCTTCCGCGATCCCATCTGGAGGCCTTTTCCGGTACTCTGCCGGAGGTGGAATCGATTAGGGAGGGTTTCTACATCAACCTTGCTGCCCTTCCGATGATGTGTGAGTAGTTTACCACAGACCTACTGAAAGCACACTTGCTCCCTTGGTGGTTTTGGTAATTCATGCCAACATACATATTGTTGGACTAATGCTTTTATCTAGTGAATTTCAGACAAGTTCAACAATGGCGTGGCAGGGACAAGAGGACGTTGAACCCCTTCAAAATGCTAAGGACAAGGATTGGCAAAAGATCAAGACTCTACATTTTTGGTTTAGTGATCCAAGATCACATTGAGTCCATAGGAAAGCCAATACTATTAAAAGGGGATGAGGTGTTGCTTAATGGTCTTTTTGCTCAAGTGCTTAGTGACAGTACTCCTAAACCCTCAACCACTCTCTCTACCCAAATATGTCCCAAACCCACATTCCAACTCAGCCCCATCGAAATTTCCTATCCGGAGCCACCGAGTTCACCTAGACTTAGCCACTGCCAAAACCCTAACAAATCGGATCCATAGATATGGATCTCGGTCCCACCGAGATGGCCTTGCCAACTCTCTGTAATAATTTGCACTTACTTCGGTCTCACCGAGTTTTGCAAATCGGTATCACCGAGATGGCTTGCCAACTCTCTGTTACCTTATTGCTTCACTTCGGTCTTACCGAGTTTACGCAATCGGTGCCACCGAGATGAGGTTTGCACTAGCCATTGCACTTCGGTCCATCCGAGTTGTTCCTATCGGTCCCACCGAGATTCCTAAAGTTCATATCTTTTACACAGTTCGGTGCTACCGAGATTATGGTTTCGGTGCCACCGAGTTGGGTCAAAAGTGTGTAACGGTTGGATTTTGTGTGGAGGCTATATATACCCCTCCACCACTTGTTTCTCAGTAAGCAGAGCCATCAGAACGTGCCTACACTTCCACCATACATTTTCTGAGAGAGAACCACCTACTCATGTGTTGAGATCAAGAGATTCCATTCCTACCATTTGAACCTTGATTTCTAGCCTCTCCCAAGTTGCTTTCCACTCAAATCCTTCTTCCACCATAGCCAAATCTGTGAGGAGTTGTTTGAGTGTTGGGAAGACTATCAGTTGAAGCACAAGAGCAAGGAGTTCATCAACAACACACCGTCTATTACCTTTTGGAGAGTGGTGTCTCCTAGATTGATTAGGTGTCACTTGGGAGCCTCCGACATGATGTGGAGTTGAACCAAGGAGTTTGTAAGGGCAAGGAGATCGCCTACTTCGTGAAGATCTACCCCGAGTGAGGCTAGTCCTTCGTGGACGTAAGCCATGGTGGAATAGACAAGGTTGCTTCTTTGTGGACCCTTCGTGGGTGGAGCCCTCCATGGACTCGCGCAGCCGTTACCCTTCGTGGGTTGAAGTCTCCATCAACGTGGACGTATGATAGCACCACCTATTGGAACCATGCCAAAAACCACCGTGTCTTCAGTGCGTTTGATCTTCCATACTCTACCTCTCTACATTCCGTACTTTTGCATGCTTTACTATTTCCGCAGCTCAATCTCTAGATATGCATGTGTAGAAAGTATTGGAGTGATCTTAACTTATGCCCAAATCTGCCTAAGTTCCAAGAGAAATTAAAATCTGCAACTTTGGTTGGTTAAGTGTCTATTCACCCCCCCTCTATACTTATCTCCTCGATCCCACACCTATGGGTCCATAGCTAGTAGCTAGATGGCTTCTTTGATCTTCAATACAATGTTCTCCTCAATGTTCTTGGAGTTCTATCCGATGTAATCTTCTTTTGCGGTGTGTTTATTGGGATCCGATGAATTATGAGTTTATGATCAGATTATTCATGAGAAATATTTGAGTCTTCTCTGAACTCTTTTATGCATGATTGTTATAGCTTTGTATTTCTCTCCGATCTATCGGTTTAGTTTGGCCTACTAGATTGATTTATCTTGCAATGGGAGAGGTGCTTTGTGATGGGTTCAATCTTGCGATGCTCAATCCCGGTGATAGAAAGGGACATGACACGTATTTGTATTGTTGCCATTAAGGATAAAAAGATGGGGTTTATAAATATTGCTTGAATTTGCTTCTTTACATCATGTCATCTTGCTTAAGGCGTTACTCTGTTTCATACTTAATACCCTAGATGCATGCTGGATAGCGGTCGATGGGTGGAGTAATAGTAGTAGATGCAGGCAGGAGTCGGTCTACTTGTCTCAGACATGATGCCTATATACAGGATCATTGCCATGAATTTGTCATAATTATTTGCTTTTCTATCAATTGCCCCAAATGCCTATATACAGCTATCTACTCTCCAAAGCAACCCCAAAGGTTGCCGGATCGGCGAAGGAAGACCAAGATGACGAGCGCATAGGGCGGAGGTCATCACCGAGCCCACCGGCGCGTCATGGATCATGCTTTGTTAGGCGAAGAGCACCTTTAGTCAGGATAGCCTGAGCGCCTGTCCCCTTTCAAAATCGCCAAGTGTGGCAACCCTTCTTGCCTAAGTTTCCAGGGGGAAGAGGACCATGGCCGATATAAAGGGCAAAGCAGCCGTTGTAGGGGGGATCGGCCCTGGTTCTGACCATCCTCAACCTTGTACTCACACACGCACCAGAGCAATACCAGACAAGCAGGAGTAGGGTCTTACACCGCAAGGTGGCCCGAACCTGGGTAAACCGCTGAGTCCTCGCCCCATCCCTCGCTATCGCGCTATCGCCGTCGCCTCGCCGTCGCTTAACCGTGGTAGGAGACGAAGTAGGTAGAACAAGCTCACCCCAGTGTTCGAACCTTTGGGTCCCCGGAGCCCCGCTTCCGACAAGGGTTAATGATATTTGTATTGTTGCCATTAAGGATAAAAAGATGGGGTTTAATCATATTGCTTGAGTTTACTTTGTCTACATCATGTCATCTTGCTTAAGGCGTTACTCTGTTTCATACTTAATACCCTAGATGCATGCTGGATAGCGGTCGATGGGTGGAGTAATAGTAGTAGATGCAGACAGGAGTCGGTCTACTTGTCTCGGACGTGATGCCTATATACTTGATCATTGCCATGAATCCGTCATAATTATTTGCTTTTCTATCAATTGCCCAACAGTAATTTGTTTACCCACCGTATGTTTATGTGCTCAAGAGAGAAGGCTCTAGTGAAAACTATGGTCCCCGGGTCTATCTTTATTATATAAAAAACCTAAAAATACCTTGCTGCAATTTATTTACTTTTATTTTAATTAATAGTTTAGTTTATTTATTTACCTCAATAAGATTTAATCCTTGCAAACAACGGCGGAGCCATGTGTATTCCTGGGGTGGCTGTGCCCCCCCCCCCCCCCAGCTTTGAACCAACTTGTGAAGAAAATTTTGTTGGGAGGGCTTAGATGAGAACTTTTTTAGCATTTGCCCCCCCCCCCAAACACTCGTATTTTGTTTTTCACCCCCCTGCACATTTTGTCTAGCTCCGCCACTGCTTGCAAATAACTGCTAAGAGGATTGACAACCCTCTTATTTGCGTTGGGTGCAAGTGTTTGCTCTTGTGTGTGCAGGTGCCCTTAATGGAATTTTGCTTGGTTCTCCTACTGGATTGATAACCTTGGTTCTTAACTGAGGGAAATACTTATCTCTACTGTACTGCATCATCCTCTCCTCTTCGGGGAAATACCAACGCAGACTAAAAGTAGCAAGCTTCTGTTCTTCCGCGATCCCATCTGGAGGCCTTTTCCGGTGATCTGCCGGAGGGGGAATCGATCACGGAGGGCTTCTACATCAACCATGCTGCCCTTCCGATGATGTGTGAGTAGTTTACCACAGACCTTAGGGTCCATAGATAGTAGCTAGATGGCTTCTTCTCTCTCTTTGATCTTCAATACAAAGTTCTCCATGATCTCCATGGAGTTCTATCCGATGTAATCTTCTTTTGCGGTGTGTTTGTTGGAATCCGATGAATTGTGGGTTTATGATCAGATTATTCATTGAAAGTAATTGAGTCTTTTCTGAACTTTATTATGCATGATTGTTATAGCTTTGTATTTCTTTCCGATCTATCCGTTTGGTTTGGCTAACTAGATTGATTTATCTTCAGCGGGAGAGGTGCTTTGTAATGGGTTCAATCTTGTGCTGTCCTCACCCAGTGACAGTAGGGGCAGCGAGGCATGTATTTGTATTTTTTTCATTAAGGGTAAAACATTGGGATTTATTCATATTGCTTGAGTTTATTCTGTCTACATCATGTCATCTTGCTTAAAGCATTACTCTGTTTGTCATGAACTTAATACCATAGATGCATGCTGGATAGCGGTCGATTGGTGGAGTAATAGTAGTAGATGCAGGCAGGAGTCGGTCTACTTGTGACGGACGTATTGCCTATATACATGATCATTGCCATGAATAACATCATAACTATGCGCTTTTCTATCAATTGCCCAACAGTAATTCGTTTACCCACCGTATGCTATGTTTCGAGAGAGAAGCCTCTAGTGAAAACTATGGCCCCCGGGTCTACTTTTTTCATATTCGAAAACCCTAAATTACTTTGTTGCAATTATTTTACTTTTTATTTACTTTTCAATTTATATATCTATCACTATCAGATTTGATCCTTGCAAGTAACGAGTTCAAGGGGATTGACAAACCTCTTGCCCGTGTTGGGTGCAAGTATTTGCTCTCTTGTGTGTAGGTACTGCTTGACTAGGATTTGCTTTGTTCTCCTATTGGTTTGATAACCTTGGTTCTCACTGAGGGAAATACTATCCGCTACTATATTGCTTCACCCTTCCTCTTCGGGGAAAATCCCAACACAGCTCACAAGTAGCAGAATGAATTTCTGGAGCCGTTGCCGGGGAGACATCATCAAATACCTACAGGTCCATTCACACAAATTATCAATTACTTATTCTACTTTTTATTTTCTTTTGTTAGTTTCATTAAAAAATCAAAAATACAAAAATATTTTATTTTGCTTGCTAGCAATAATTATGTGACTCAAGAAAATAAAAATAAAGACATATGGACCCTCATCCACTTGCTAATCTTTTCAAACTTGCTTGTTGTAAACCAATAGCTAATAATGAAGAAGTGATAAAAGAAAATGCTATTGGGATACATTTATTGAATGAAAAGCATGATTGCAAGTGTGTTAGTATAAATTCTATGAATGTCAATTGTGCTAATGATCATGATTGGGGTGATGATATTTCTTTTGATCTTGAAAATTTATTCAAGTCTCATAATGAATCTACTATTGATAATGAGATTTGCAATAGTATTGAAACTGGGTTTGGAAGAGTGTCAACTTTAGGTAAAAAAGAATCCCACATATTTGGAGAGTGTTCAATCTTATGAATTTTTTTGATAAAAGTGGGTTTGGAGAGGTCATGACTTTAGTTGATGATTATCCGACTATCTTGGAAGATTATAACAATTTTATGCATGTGAATCCTAAAGGGAATGTTTTACATGATAGTTATATTGTTGAGTTTGATTATGATCCTACATGTAATTATTTTGAGAGAGGCAAATATGGTTATAAAAATCCTCATGTCACTAAATTACCTCTCTTTGTGTTAAAATTACTAATGCTTCATTCTTCCTATTTGCATATGCTAGAAGTTGCTTTTCTTGATAATTTGTTTACTTATAAAATGCCTATGCATAGTAAGTATGTTAGACTTAAATGTGTTCTTCACATGCTTCATGATGCTCTCTTTGAGTTTCAATTATTATCTTTCATGTGAGCATCGATAAAATCTCAAGCCTATCTTAATGGCTATAAGGAAAGAGCTTGTTGGGAGACAACCCAATAGTTATCATTTTGTTATTATTTTCAAACACAATTATTGCTACTGTAATGATTGTGTTTTTACCTTTTATTTAGTGTTTGTGCCAAGTAATGCCTTTGGGATGATTTGAAGGATAGTATAATTGATCCTGTTTGAAAGCAGAAAGTTTTGCACCCGGTATTTGATTTTTAGTTTATTACTGGAACATCAAAAAAATATGAAAATTTTACAAAGTATTGGGGTACAAATTTATTACGTTGTCCTAAGTTTTCAATTTTTTTGGAGTTACATAAGTATGGATAAATATTCTGTCATTACATACTGTTCTATTTTAGACAGATTCTGTTTTTATTGCATAGTGTGCTTGTTTTAGTGAAACTATGGATTATATCGGGGGGTATCAGTCATGGAGAAGTTAGAATACAGTATGTATTATGCAAGAACAATTATGAATGATTTTATAACAGTACCTAAAGTGGTTGATTGATTTATTATACTAACGGATCTCACGAAGTTTCTGTTGAGTTTTGTGTGCTGAAGTTTTCAAGTTTTGGGTGAGATCACGATGGATGAAGGAATAAGGAGCGGCAAAACCCTAAGCTTGGGGATTCCCAAGGCACCCCAAGGTAATATTCAAGGAAGACCGAAGCGTCTAAGCTTGGGGATGCCCCAGATGGCATCCCCTCTTTCGTCTACAATCTATCGGTAACTTACTTGGAGCTATATTTTTATTCATCACATGATAACTTGGAGCGTCTTGTGCTATAGTTTTGTTTTGCTTTTAGTTTGCCACAATCATTGTTTGCTGGACACACCTTTTGAGAGGGACACACATTTATCGTGATTTGTTAGAATACTCTATATGCTTCACTTATATCTTTTGAGCTAGGCAGTTGCTCTTGTGCTTCACTTATACTTGTTAAAGCACGACGGTGGTTATATTTTATAGAAATGATTGCACTCTCATGCTTCACTTAAATATTTTTGAGAGTCTTAAATAGGAAGTGGTAATGTGTACGAGTTATGAGATTAGACCAAAAAGGATAGGTATTCAAGAGTGCTATAATAAAAAAATTCATGTAGATCACTAAATATGAAATGTATGTTTAGTTATATTGATGTCGTAATATGAAAGGGTATTAGTTCATGATCATTGGTTAGTAGAAATATCGAGATTAAAGCTTGTGATGCACAACTCATTTAAGTGTCCGTTATGGCATGGTGGGGACATTTGAGCATTTTTATATCTGGTTGAAATCGTTGAGCGCTGTCATAATCGGGGGTGCGCGATGGTTAACTCCTACCAACCTCCTCCCTAGGGGCATGCGAGTAGTACTTTGTGTAGGATCAAAAGTATGTCTAGAGGGGGGGTGATTAGACAACTTGACCAAATAAAAATCTATCATTTTCCCAATTTTAGTTGTGGGCAGATTTTAGCAAGTATATCAAGTCAAGTAACACCCTACACATGCAATTCTAAGAGTATAGCAGCGGAAAGTAAAACATTGCACATGTAAGTAAAGGAGGGGATCGGAGATTTCAAACGCAACGAAGACACGACGATTTTTGGCGTGGTTCCGATAGGTGGTGCTATCGTACGTCCACGTTGATGGAGACTTCAACCCACGAATGGTAACGGCTGCGCGAGTCCACGGAGGTCTCCACCCACAAAGGGTCCACGAAGAAGCAACCTTTCCTATTCCACCATGGCTTACGTCCACGAAGGACTAGCCGCACTCGGGGTAGATCTTCATGAAGTAGGCGATCTCCTTGCCCTTACAAACTCCTTGGTTCAACTCCACATGATCTTGGAGGCTCCCAAGTGACACCTAACCAATCTAGGAGACACCACTCTCCAAAAGGTAATAGACGGTGTGTTGATGATGAACTCCTTGCTCTTGTGCTTCAAATGATAGTCTCCCCAACACTCAAACAACTCCTCACAGATTTGGATTTGGTGGAAGAAGGATTTGAGCGGAAAGCAACTTGGGGAAGGCTAGAAATCAAGGTTCAAGTGGTAGGATTGGAATATCTTGATCTCAACACATGAGTAGGTGGTTCTCTCTCAGAAAATGTATGGTGGAAATGCAGGCACGTTCTGATGGCTCTCTTACTTGGTAAGAGGGTGGTGGAGGGGTATATGTAGCCTCCACATGAAATCCAACCGTTACACACTCTTGACCAAACTCGGTGGCACCGATTTGAATCTCGGTGAGACCGACCTATGCAAAAGATATGAACGTTTGAAGTTTCGGTGGGACCGACGGGGAACATCTCGGAGCAACCGATGTGCAATGGTAAGGGCTAGACCCAGTCTCGGTGGCACCGATTGCATAATCTCGGTGGGACCGAAATGATGCAACTTGGCAACAGAAACTTGGTCACTCCATCTCGGTGTTACCGCGTGCAATTTCGGTGGGACCGAAATAATTGCAACAAGGCAACAGAAAGATGGTCACCCATCTCGGTGGGACCGAGATCCATATTAGTGGATCTGATTTGTTAGGGTTTGGCTTGTGACACTGTCTTGATGAACTCGATGGGTCCGGATGAATAGGAATCGGTGGAACCGAGTTAGACTTTGGAACTTTGGAAAAGTTTGGATAGAGAAAGTGGCTGAGGGTTTTGGAGCAATATCACTAAGCACTTGAGCAAATAGATCATTATCAAAACCTCATCCCCTTTTAATAGTATTGGCTTTCCTATGGACTCAATGTGATCTTGGATCACTAAGCCAAAAATGAAGAGTCTTGAGCTTTTGCCAATGCATGTCCTTAGCATTTTGAGGGGTCCACATTCCCTAGTCCTTGCCATGCCAATCATTGAACTTCCTGAAATCTTTCACTTGAATGTTTATTAGTTCAATGAGATATATGTTGTAATGAATTACCAAAACCATCAAGGGAGCAAATGCACTTTCAATCTCCCCCTTTCTGGTAATTGATGACAACATATAGATCAAAGCTTCGATAGAGGATATAATCAATGAATAGTATCATCGCTTTGAGAAGTATGTGATAAGCAAGAGCTCCCCCTAAATTTGTGCATTATTTAGAATTTGCGTTTGAATGCAAATGCACAACCGATTAGGATCATGGGTTACTTTTCCATGTCACTTACAACTTGGTGGAGCGTACAAAATGATATGAGTGGAATAATAAGCACGTATCACCAAAACACATGTGAATGATCATACATAGATAGAGATAAAGATAACCAATGTGCACAACAAGTAGCTTGGTATGATCAAACACACAAATAACCAACATAGTCTCAAGCATAAGGAACAAAGTAGCAAGCACACAATCAAACACTCTCAAAAGAAATCAAACAAAGCAAAAGACAAGACACGCTCTCTCGAAGCCTAATGATCTATACATATTCTCCCCCTTTGGCAACAAGTACCAAAAAGCTCGAATAGGCATAGAGTTAGTCGTCACTCTAGGCACGATCTCCAGCAGCTCCTGGAGGTGAAGATCTCTGGCTGGCAGCTCCGGTGTGCGTAGACGGCATTGAGATCACCGCGTCTGCAAAGGCTTCGGCTGAAGTCTGCTGTGCTGGTGGAGTGGACACTGGAGGTGGAACTGATGGAGCAGTAGCTGGTGCAAAAACTATAGTCCTCACATCTGCAGTGGGTACAGCAGCAGACCTTGGTGCCCTAGGCACTGTCTGAAATCTGTCTGTGGTTGGTCTCTCATTCCCACTGTCAGACTCTCTGACTCTGTCCACATCTCTCTGTAGCTTCTCTACGGTGGTCTAGATCTCTGTGACTTTGACATCAAGATCATAAAACTTTGTTTCCACAATCGGCTCTAAGCTTGCCTAATTCTTGACAAGGTTGGATAGACTTTGTTCAATCCTCTGGGTGGCTTCTAGCAGATAAGCCATTTGATCCGACTTAGTTTTGAGCTGAGCTGTAGATGAGCTTGGAGCTGATGCTTCCTTTGTTGCCTTGGCTGCTTTAGCTGCTTCAATCTTTGCCTGTGCCTCAGCAAAAGTAGGGTCAGATGGATCCATCACCACTGCATTATCCTCAAACTCAGGAAACAGTGGAAGGTGTTGTCTGTCAAGAAGATATGTGCTCGTTCCAACCTTGGAATTGATGAGCAACTGAATGTGCAGAGCAAAACCACATGACCTCTTTTGGTCAGCTGTTGTCCTCATTATGGTCTCAATAATTAGACTCATAACCTTGAATTTGTGAGGTACATCAAATAGGTGCAACATGTTGATGGAGTGGCCACGAATCATCTTGTCATCTCCAGATTTGGGCATCAAAGTGTGCCTCAAAATAGTGTTGGTAGTGGCTAAACCAGGTAGTAAATGCTTCACTGACCCTAGCTTGTGTGTTTCAAGATCCTTATCTGGTATAGGATTGTACATGTTCTTTATGGAATTGTGATCCATCTTGGGCTTGGCATAGACATCAACATCATCCTCTTCTTCCTTAGGGGCTTCAAGAAGGGCAGCCCACTCAGTGATGGAAGACTGGTATCTCACACCTTCAGTCATCCACATTATTTTCCCATCTGGATAGAAGTGTGCTGTGGAATAAAATTGCATTATCATCTCATCACTCCATGATGTAAGCTTCCTTCCTATGAAGGTATCAACTCCAGCAAGCTTGAAACTTTCACGCACATGAGGAAAGTTGTCCTCATTCTCATCAATGTATTCCCACTTGACCCATCTCATGTCACTGACTATTGGCTTCTTGTCTAGCAGCACTGTCTCATAGAAGTCTTGTTGCTCTCTAGTGTGAAACCTATAGTCACAAGCTGTTCTTCTACTGATAGAGTAAGGATCACTCTCTCTCCATTTCCTCAGACCATTGTCCCTTCTTGCCTTCATATCCTCTGCAATAGGATGAGTGTCATCATGATCAGGCAACTTCGGCCTTAGCTTCTTGAGCACTGGAGGCTCATCATCAACTTTAGCTTCAGGCACTGGGCCTTGTTCTTCTGTTTAGCAGAAACATCTCTTGTTGTTCTCTTAGGTCTGGTTGTTGTAGCTTTCTTTGTCTTGGAGGAGGTGCTGGATTGCATTACACTTGCCATAAGCTTTTGTTGCTTTGCAGGAGGTGGATTTGCTGGTACTTCCTCATCAGTAGCATCATCTCTCCTCATGGAGGTTGGTTTGTAGATCACATGGGCAATTTGTTTTCTCTCTCTCTTCTTTCCTGCAACTTTTGCTTTTGAGCCACTTGGCTCCTCAAGAGTGAGTTTGGTTCCTTTCTTGGCTGCAGATGACTCTGACATTTTCCTTGCAACTCCTCTTTCTTTCCTTGTGCCATATTCCTTGGCAACACCTACTGGCTTCTTCTTCTTGGAGGTAGCTTCCTCGGCTGCAAAGTCCTCATCATCATCATCATCTGAATTTCTCGTCTTTCTGTATCTGGTAGCAGCTTTGGGCAGTTCTGGAGAACTCCTTTCTCCTTCATTATAACTTTCCTCAGGGCTTGACCCTGCACTCAGCTCTGCTGCCCTTTCTGACATGTTCTGGCTATCACTTGCATCAGACATCTTGCAAACAGACCCTATGAATAGATTGGTATAGGCAGAGTAGATGAGTTATCACAAAAAGATAGCTGGTTTTTCAAATGTGAGTTCAAATCTTAGTTTCAACTTTTCACAGAAGGGATTTCGGATCCTCCGAATTGATCATTTCGGTGATACCGAAGCACTCAACAGAAACTTGGCACACAGTTTTGGTCAGACCGATTTGTGGCTCGGTGTCTCCGATATGCTAGGGTTTCACATAAACTTACTTTCGGTCTCACCGATTCGTACAACTCGGTCGCACCGAGGGGTACTAGTGCAATGGCTAAAGCCAAATCGGTGACTCCGAAAGTTTCAGTTCGGTTGGTCCGAGATGCATTCTGCGAAAACTTAAACCTAATTTTTTTGCTCGAATCTAATCTAAGAAGTTTTATATGAGGAAAGAGCATTGCAAACTGTGGCGTGAATCATGGCGAAAACCCTAGTGCATAGAATTAGAAATTGAAATACAAGGGGATCGGATTTTACCCTAACTTGGCGCAAACCCTCTACTGCGGCAACGGAGGGAAAGATTCCTGTTGACGGCGATGGAATCCAACGGCGAAGGCGCGCTGGATGCAAGGGCGACAGTTTGGAGACCTGGCGACGGCAGCAGTGGGGCGCGGGTTCGAAGGGGTTTGAGAAATTTCAATCGAACGGACCCACTGGATATATATACCCACTGGCTGTCGGTGGCTCCGATTTGAAGTGAATCGGTGGCACCGAGACGAGCAACTGCTTGCAGTTAGACGTATCGGTGGCTCCGAGATAGTTCATGTCGGTTGCACCGAGATGGAAAATCTGATCAGTCTAAATGGTTTCGGTGAGACCGAATGAGAGTGAGTTGGTCTAACCGAAAGTCATCCAGAAGGTTTTGGAGTTCAGCCCTTTCAAATCGGTGACTCCGAGTGCGCCTCACCCGGACGGTCCGAAAATGACTTGTTCAAATTTTGTGAAATAGCAATAACAGAATTTGAGAGAAGAAAGAATAGATAGCTAGAGAAGGTTCCTAGGCATTCTTGTACATCCACTTGGCCAGTAAAACCAAGACAATCAAAACAACAAATGGATGTCCTTGAATGAAGAAAAATATGCATTCCAACACGCTCACACAATAAGATAGCAAAAGAAATATGTGTCAAACATGCACAACCAATTCTAGCATCTGGCAAGCAATGGGCGATGACAAAGTCATCTATATATGAGTATATTGACTTAGGAGTCAAATGAGAACATTTGATCATAGGTCATACTCATCGTTTAAGCACAAGTGGGGTTACCACTTTTACATAAAGCATTAACGTATTCACACCATTAGAGTTGCTTTAGCTCAAGTCTTAGAGCAAAGCTCCCCCTAGATGTGATATCCCCCCAAAAGAGGGATGAACTAACCTTGGGTTTTGTCGATGATGACTTCATGTAGATGTTGAAGATGTGAATGCTCAAAGTTGATGTAGACCATCAAGAGTTGGGAGCAATCCTTGGAGTTGTGCACTTTCATTACCTACATGGGTTAGTCCCACACAAGGAACATACAAAGATATCCATAGACTTAGAGTGAAATACACATATGATGATGTCCATGAATGCATTGAATACCTCGTCCCTTGCCTTACCAACAAGAGGGTTTGTGACTCCATGAACTAGTGCAAGATGTTGAAGTTGGTTGCACAAGTTCTTGCCATAAATGAATGTGAGTGAAGTTTGTTGGCGGAGTCACCCTCAAGAACTCTCTAGTTCTTCTTCTTTGGGACCCACATCAACTTGATGGGAATCCTTGGAGTTGTAGTAGCACTTGATGAAGTAGAACTTGATGAAGTCTTGGGAGCCCACTTGACCAAGGCTTGAGGTGCTTCTTCAAATGAGTCAATCTCCTCTTGAAGCTTGTCCTTGCCTTTTAGCTTGTGGTCTTGGGGTGGAAGATCTTCTTGAGCTTGTGTTCCCTTGAAGGAAGTAGGATCATACTTCTCTTGTTGAGGAACAAACTTCGTCTTGGGGTATTGATCTTCTTCCCACTCAACTCCATTAGAATTGAACTTTCATTCAAAACCAACACCTTGATTCTTCCGGTGCCTTCCTTGCTTCCGTATAATTTCCTCAAATTGCTTACTCCCGGCAAGGCTCTTGTAGACACCTTTCTCTATAATTCCTTTCAATAGATTGTTTTCTTGCTCAAGTGTAACTTTTCTAAGAGAATCATTAGTGGATTCAATAGATGTAACACCCCCCATGTGTTAGCCACAGTGATCACCTTTTGATAATGCCAAGTGACCATGCTTAATAGTGCTTGATCATCATTTGCATCATATCTCATTTCAAATTCCAATTCAAGTTGAAATTCAATTTTAAAGTGAAAATAAAAGTTGTTCCAATTTGGAAACTAAAATGTTCATTAAATAGCAAATAATCCATAACTAATTATGTTAAGAAAAACAACATCACCTAAATTACCTAGATGACCCTAACCTCATCAAAACAGAACCAAACAACAATATTTAATACCTTTTTATTTAATTAAAATTCAAATGTAATCGTATTGACTCCAAACCAATTTCTGGTAGTAGTTAATATTGCACTGTAATTATTGAGCTAAGTCACCTATTTTGCAAAACTCAAATGGTAGCTAAACTATTTACACAACAGAAATAAAAACAGAAAACAGAAAGAAAGAAAAGAGAAAAAGAAAAGGGCCGCTGTTACTGGGCTCTAGTGCTATAGCGCCAGGCCCAGCCCACCCCGGCGTGTCCTTCTACTGCTAACCGCGGTCGCCCGCGCACGACCGCGCCCGTCGCCGGTCGTCGTCGCAGCCGCGCCCTCCTCGCCGACCGCGTCGCTATAGGGCACCCCTGGGGGATAAGGACGCCACCGCGGCAACCCTAGCCAGCCCCAAAACTTTTCCCCCTCTCCTCCCTCGCTCTCTCCCACCTCGCCCGACGACGCCATGGACGCGCCGCCGGCATAGCCGTCGCCACCGTCCTCCTCTCGCCGTTCCGACAGGTCCGGCATCCTCCCCGTGCTCGACCTCATCGCCTCCGCCCGCTCATTTGCTCGGGGAAGCACCAAGGCGACACCCTCAACCTCTTCTTCCCCGACGCCGTTCGCCACTGCCGCCATCGATTCCGGCCGCCCCGAGCCTCCCCCGAGCCCACTTAACTCGCCTTTCGGATCCCAGTGAGTTTCTCCCCGTTCCTCCTCCCCTCTCGCCATCGATTTCGACCTATAGTGCCCGATCCCGACGTGCCCGAGCCCGCCGCCGAGCGAGCTCGTCGCCGGCAGCCGTTCGGTGACCAAATGGTCATGCGCCGCTGCCCATCGTGCTTGCCCGCGCGCGTAGATGCCCTCTGGCCTAGCCGTTTGACTCGAGCGCGCCCACCTCGCCGTTTCCTCTCGCGCCCGACTCCGGCCGTCCGCCGATGAGCTCGCCGCCGACGAACTTGGCCTCTGCAGCCCCTGCCATGGCCACCACTCGACGCGGCGTCGAACGCCCGTTCGAATGGGCCAAACCGCGCTCCTCCTCGTGCTCTGTGGGCGAAACCCGCCGCTATCCCGATGCGCGCCGCCGTGTTCTGCCTCGCCGGCGCGTCTCCGGTGCCGACTGCCGACGTGGCACCTCTGGGTCCCACCCCAGAGCCACTGACGCTGGGCCCGACGGGCCCCAGTTGACTGCTGACTGGGCACCCGTGGGCCACAGACATGTGGACCCCACCTGTTTAAACGTTTTTAATAAATAGATAATCTGTTAATTAATTAATTAATTTAATCACTAATCAGTCACTGACTAATGGGTCCCACCGCCTAATTAACCTCTAATTAGTTTAAATAAATCCTAATTAGTTACTGTGACACTGACCAGTGCGACCCACTGGTCAGGTTTGACTCTGGTCAGCCAGAGTTGACCGATGACGTCACTATGATGTCATGCTGATGTCACCAAATACTGTTCCGGATAATTTGGATTTAATAATTGAAATAATTCCAAAAAATGATTAAAACTTTGAAAAATCATATAAAATAAACCGTAACTCGGATGAAAATAATTTATATATGAAAAATGATCAGAAAAATATGAAGAATCCGAATATGTGGTCAAAATGCTTGACCATCACTCCTATCTAGATGAACATGTAACTTTTTGCCCGTCTTCGATAGATGAATAGTGCATTACCTTAATAAAATAAATCCAAATAAATTCCTAATTCCTCTAAAGCAGTTAGATAGGCGTTATATCACCTCTACATGTCATTTAGGTGTGTCATGCATCGCTGTTGCATTGTTGCCATGAATTTATTGTTTCTTCCCCCTCCTTCTCTCCCGATAGACGCTGAGACCGCCGCCGACGCAGCTGAGTACGACTACGCTCCAAACGAGCAGCCTTCAGACGACCAGCCCCTCTCAGCAGAGCTTCCAGGCAAGCAAAACCCCCTTGATCATCCAGATATTGCCCACTCCTTCTCTCTTATGCTTGCATTAGAATTGCTTCTATTGATATTCCGATAGCTCCTATTCTGATGCATAGCCTGATTTCGTCGCCTACTATTGATACCTACCTGTTGTCCCATGATGCTTAGTTAGCTATGCTATTGATTCATCTGTGGCCCTTCACCCTTGTCCGTTTGCCATGCTTGTTATCGGGCCGTGATCACTCTAGGTGATGATCACCGAAATGTTTACATATTGCAATACTTTAGACTGTGTAAGTCGGGCCGGCTCCAAGAGTGCCCGCGAGAGAATAATATTAAAGACGGGTCGGCTCCAAGAGCACCCGCGAGCCGTGTGTTATCAAGTCGGAGCGACAGGGATCCTGTTCGTCTCTACGAGTTACTAAATACGCCTACCGGATTTGGGTATTTGATCTGAGTGGGTCGTTGGCCCTATACGCACTACCACCACGTGGGATAATGGTTATGGGACCCTCTACGTCGTATGTATCAGCCGAAAGCTCTTCAGACGTCACAGCTCAGAGATGCGGGCTGATTGCTGGGGTGGGCTGGTTATGTCACTGTGTATACAGTGTCGCGCCTGGGCCCCGGCCAGTCACGCAACGTGCAGGAGTGCGAAGGGCGATGGCCCAAGACCCCTTCATGCTTAGGATTTAGCCGGCGTGCTGACCTCTCTGCTGAGCCTAGGTAGGACTGCGTTGTGTTGATCACCCGAGGCCGGACATTACCCAGCAAGTGTGTCCGGCCAGATGTGATCAAGCGTGTTGGGTAACAGTAGTGCACCCCTGCAGGGAAGTTATCTATTCGAATAGCCGTGTCCATGGTAATAGGACGCTCAGAGTTGTATCCTGATCTGCTACAGCTTCAAATGGATACTGATACAATGATAAACTGATACTACTGCTCTCGGGATCAGTTTCTCACAGGGTAGTCGAGGAAGGATCTCAGGGCGTTACTAAAATATGAATGATTATATATTATCTTGCTCTACTCTCTTCTATTGCTGCAAGGAATGCTTCAAGATGCTAGTCTTCGATAGGCTAGGCCTCCCCCCCTCTGTTCTGGCATTTCGTGACATTGGCTCATCTTCGAGCTCAGGACAAAGGCGTAAGATATGGATTCCCAACAGCATGTATCGTCCAGCTGCTCCCGCGCTAAGGCCTTCTTATGCTGCACCCCGTCTGCCTCCTCCACCACCGAGGCAGCCAAGAGCTCAAGTTGCTCCACCACGTGCTGCTCCTCTTCGTCCTGAAGACGGTCTGTGTTTCAAGTGTCGCCGCCCAGGTCACCTTGCCAAGAACTGCCCCCAGAATCAGAATCAGTTGGCACTTCCTCATGTTGGCCGTGGCAATGGCCGTGGCAACAACCAGACCCGCAACTATAATACTGGGCCTGCTGCTTATGGACGTGGACAGGCTTACCACATCGATATTGAAGAAGTTCAGGATCAACCTGAAACTTTGATGGGTACCCTTCTCGTTAACTCAGTACCCGCTTCTGTTTTATTTGATTCAGGAGCATCGCATTCATTCATGATAGAAGCATTTGCATTAGCACATGACATTGCATTTGAAAAGATGAACCTACCCATAGTTGTCCGCACCCCTGGAGGCCATTGTCACACCTCCATGACGGCACACAATGTCACTATTGAAATCAAAGGACTCGAATTCCTTGCTTCACCTATCATCTTGAAATCTTCCACGATAGACCTCATTCTGGGAATGGATTGGTTGAAAGCTCACATTGCTACGATTAATTGTGCCACTAAAGTCGTCCAACTCCTTCACCCCTCCGACGAGATAGTGAACTACACCGCCCGAATTACCCGGAATGCCGAAGCTCAGATATATGCTCTGAATGCTTTGAACGCTTCACCTCTTGAGGGAATTGAGAATGTTCCAGTCGTTCGCGTTTTTCCGGATGTCTTTCCAGAAGAACTTCTAGGAATACCCCCGGTTAGAGCTGTCGAGTTCGTCATCGACTTGAAACCTAGCACTACCCCTATTGCTAAGCGCCCCTACAAGATGCCACCACATGAACTCCTTGAACTTAAGGAGGAAATCGACAAGTCACTTAAAAAGGGTTTCATCCGCCCCAGTTCTTCTGCTTGGGGAGCACCTTCTCTCTTTGTTAAGAAGAAGGATGGAACTAACCGTTTAGTCCAGGACTATCGGGCTATTAACCAAGCAACAATCCAGAACAAATATCCACTTCCCCGGATCAACGATCTTTATGATCAGCTTGCTGGATCCTCTGTGTTTTCTAAACTCGACTTAAGGTTGGGTTACCATCAGATCCGAGTTCGTACGGAGGATATTCCGAAGACCGCTTTCGTTACTCGTTATGGATCATACAAGTACACCGTTATGTCCTATTGCTTAACCAATGCTCCAGCAACCTTCTCTCGATTGATAAACTATATCTTCATGGACTACCTCGACAAATTCGTCGTGGTTTATTTGGATGATATCCTTATATTTTCCATGAATGAAGAAGAGCACGCCGAACATCTTCGGCTTGTATTGGAAAAACTTCGAGAACACCAGCTGTATGCCAAGTTTTCCAAATGTGAATTCTGGTTATCTGAGGTGACTTATATTGGTCATGTGATTTCCAAAGATGGCATTGCTATTAACCCAGAACGAGTTCAGGCTATTCTTGACTGGACTCCTCCGCAGATTGTCAAGCAAGTCAGAAGTTTTCTCGGTCTCGCCAGCTATTGCCGCCGTTTCGTCGAGAACTTCTCCAAGATTGCTAAGCCACTGACTGATTTGCTTCACAAAGGCAAGAAGTTTGAGTGGATGGAAAAGTGTCAAGAAAGCTTTCAGACACTTAAAGATTAGTTGACATCTGCCCCAGTGCTAGCACCCCCAGATACTCGCAAGGACTTTGTGATATATTGCGACGCCTCCCGTCAAGGATTAGGCTGTGTCCTAATGCAAGAGCGCAAGGTGATTGCTTATGGCTCTCGTCAGTTGCGTCCTCACGAAGATAAGTATCCCACACATGATCTCGAGTTAGCAGCAGTTATCTATGCTCTGAAGCTGTGGCAACATTACCTTCTCGGTAATCGTTGCGAGATATACACGGACCACCAAAGTCTGAAGTATCTGTATACTCAACCAGATTTGAACCTCCGTGAACAAAGATGGCTCGAGACAATAGCCGACTATGACATGGATATTTCTTATACCCCTGGCAAGGCTAATGTAATGGCCGATGCCTTGAGTCGCAAGTCTTATTGCAACAACCTCATGGTTCAGCAAGCACAACCTCTTCTCTATGAAGAACTTCGCAAGTTGAACCTTCACATTGTCCCATAGGGTCATCTCAATACCCTGGTGGTTGAACCAGACCTCGAGGACCTCATCAAGCATATACAGAAAGCTGACTCGGAGGTCGAGAAGATTAAGCGCGATCTCAAAAGGGGAAGGCCCTCATTCTTCGCTATTGATGCTAATGGCACCTTGTTCTTCAAAAATCGCTTAGTGGTTCCTAGAAAGGACAACCTGGATCTGACCCCGCGTGTCATGAAGGAAGCACATGACACACCTTTGTCTATTCATCCGGGTAGTACTAAGATGTACCAAGACATTCGTCAACGGTATTGGTGGCCTGATATGAAGCGAGACATTGCGCGTTATGTTGCTGAGTGTGACGTTTGCCGTCGCATCAAAGCAGAACATCAAAGGCCTGCTGGAACTCTGGAGCCACTTGATATTCCTGAATGGAAATGGGACAAAGTCGAAATGGACTTCATCACTGGTTTTCCCAGATCGCAGAAGGGTCATGATGCTATCTTTGTCGTCATTGACCGATTCTCAAAGGTTGCTCACTTTCTGCCAGTCAAGGAGACAATCACTACTAGTCAGTTAGCAGACTTCTATGTTTCCAGAATTATGTCACTCCACAGTGTTCCGTTGGAGATCAGTTCAGGCCGTGGCAGCCTCTTTACGTCAAGATCTTGGAACAGTTTCCAAGAAGCTATGGGAACTCATCTGTCCTTCAGCACTGCTTTTCACCCTCAGTCCCAGGGACAAGTTGAACGAGTCAATCAAGTGCTTGAAGATATGCTTCGAGCTTGTGTCATATCATTCGGTAAGAAATGGGAGGAATCTCTCCCGTATGCCGAATTCTCTTACAACAATAGCTATCTGGCTAGTCTGAACATGGCACCATTTGAAGTTCTCTATGGACGTAAGTGCCGAACCCCTCTAAATTGGTCAGAAACTGGAGAACAGTCACTCGTTGGCCCGTACATTATTCAACAAGCTGAAGAGCAAGTCCGCATTGTCCGTGATCATTTGAAAGCTGCTCAGTCTCGTCAGAAGAGCAATTATGACCGCAAACATCAGGTAATGGTCTATCAACCTGGCAAACAAGCTTACCTTCGTGTTACTCCGATGAAGGGCACTCGTCGATTTGGGATCAAAGGCAAGTTAGCTCCTCGCTACATTGGCCCGTTCCGTATCCTCGCCCGACGTGGAGAAGTGGCATATCCGTTGGAATTGCCGCCAAACCTTTCTCAAGTTCATGATGTCTTTCATGTGTCGCAACTCCGACGCTGCTTCAAGGATCCTATCCGAGTAGTGGATCATGAAATACTTGAATTGCGAGAGGATCTTTCTTATCAAGAGTACCCAATCCGTATTCTTGATCAAGCTGGACGTTGAACCCGTCAGAAGGCAATCAAGTTCCTTAAAGTTCAGTGGTCGAATCATTCTGAAGATGAAGCCACTTGGGAAAGCAAGGATCATCTTCGTGAAGAATACCCCACTCTCTTCCAGCCTACCTCTTAATTCTCGGGACGAGAATTTCTTTTAGAGGAGGAGAGTTGTAACACCCCCCATGTATTAGCCACAGTGATCACCTTTTGATAATGCCAAGTCACCATGCTTAATAGTGCTTGATCATCATTTGCATCATATCTCATTTCAAATTCCAATTCAAGTTGAAATTCAAATTTAAAGTGAAAATAAAAGTTGTTCCACTTCGGAAATAAAAATGTTCATTAAATAACAAATAATCCATAACTAATTATGCTAAGAAAACCAACAGCACCTAAATTACCTAGATGACCCTAACCTCATCAAAACAGAACCAAACAGCAATATTTAATACCTTTTTATTTAATTAAAATTCAAATGTAATCGTATTGACTCCAAACCAATTTCTGGTAGTAGTTAATATTGCACTATAATTATTGAGCTAGGTCACCTATTTTGCAAAACTCAAATGGTAGCTAAACTATTTACAAAACAGAAATAAAAACAGAAAACAGAAAGAAAGAAAAGAGAAAAAGAAAAGGGCCGATGTTACTGGGCTCTAGTGCTACAGCGCCAGGCCCAGCCCACCCCGGCGTCTCCTTCTACTGCTCACCGCGGTCGTCCGCGCACGACCGCGCCCGTCGCCGGTCGTCGTCGCAGCCGCGCCCTCCTCGCCGACCGTGTCGCTACAGGGCCCCGCCCTGGGGGATAAGGATGCCACCGCGGCAACCCTAGCTAGCCCCAGATCTTTTCCCCCTCTCCTCCCTCGCTCTCTCCCACCTCGCCCGACGACGCCATGGACGCGCCGCCGGCATAGCCATCGCCACCGTCCTCCTCTCGCCGTTCCGACCGGTCCGGCATCCTCCCCGTGCTCGACCTCATCGCCTTCGCCCGCTCATTTGCCCGGGGAAGCACCAAGGCGACGCCCTCGACCTCTTCTTCCCCGACGCCGTCCGCCACTGCCGCCATTGATTCCGGCCGCCCCGAGCCTGCCCTGCGCCCGCTTAGCTCGCCTATCGGATCCCAGTGAGCTTCTCCCCGTTCCTCCTCCCCTCTCACCATCGATTTCGACCTCTAGTACCCGGTCCCGACGTGCCTGAGCCCGCCGCCGCGCGAGCTCGGCGCCGGCAGCCGTCCGGTGACCAAATGGTCATGCGCCGCTACCCATCGTGCTCGCCCGCGCGCGTAGATGCCCTCTGGCCTAGCCGTTTGACTCGAGCGCGCCCGCCTTGCCGTTTCCTCTCGCGCCCGACTCCGGCCGTCCGCCGATGAGCTCGCCGCCGACAAACCTGGCCTCCGCAGCCCCAGCCACGGCCACCACTCGACGCGGCGTCGAACGCCCGTTCGAATGGGCCAAACCGCGCTCCTCCCCGTGCTCTGTGGGCGAAACCCGCCGCTATCCCGACGCACGCCGCCGCGTTCTGCCTCGCTGGCGCGTCTCCGAAGCCGACCGCCGATGTGCCACCTCTGGGTCCCACCCCAGAGCCACTGACGCTGGGCCCCACGGGCCCCAGTTGACTGGGTTGACCCAGTCAACTGTTGACTGGGCACCCGTGGGCCACGGACATGTGGACCCCACCTCTTTAAATGTTTTTAATAAATAGATAATATGTTAATTAATTAATTTAAACACTAATCAGTCACTGACTAATGGGTCCCACCACCTAATTAACCTCTAATTAGTTGAAATAAATCCTAATTAGTTACTGTGACACTGACCAGTGGGACCCACTGGTCAGGTTTGACTCTGGTCAGCCAGAGTTGACCGATGACGTCACTATGATGTCATGCTGACGTCACCAAATACTGTTCCGGATAATTCAGATTTAATAATTTAAATAATTCTAGAAAATGATTAAAACTTTGAAAAATCATATAAAATAAACCGTAACTCGGATGAAAATAATTTATATATGAAAAATGATCAGAAAAATATGAAGAATCCGAATATGTGGTCAAAATGCTTGACCATCACTCCTATCTAGATGAACATGGAACTTTTTGCCCGTATTCGATAGATGAATAGTGCATTACCTTAATAAAATAAATCCAAATAAATTCCTAATTCCTCTAAAACAGTTAGATAGGCGTTATATCACCTCTGCATGTCATTTAGGCGTGTCATGCATCGCTGTTGCATTGTTGCCGTGAATTTATTATTTCTTCCCCCTCCTTCTCTCCCGATAGACGCTGAGACCGCCGCCGACGCAGCTGAGTACGACTACGCTCCAGACGAGTAGCCTTCAGACGACCAGCCCCTCTCAGCAGAGCTTCCAAGCAAGCAAAACCCCCTTGATCATCCAGATATCGCCCACTCCTTCTCTCTTATGCTTGCATTAGAATTGCTTATGTTGATATTCCGATGAGACTTTCTCACCCGTAGCGATGCTTAAGTCTGTCCGAATCATGTTAGCAATTGCCGCATTTTATGATTATGAAATCTGGCAAATGGATGTCAAAACTGCATTCCTTAATGGTTTTTTCAAAGAAGAGTTGTATATGATGCAACCAGAATGTTTTGTCGATCCTAAGGGTGCTAACAACGTGTGCAAGCTCCAGCGATCCATCTATGGACTGGTGCAAGCATCTCGGAGTTGGAATATACGCTTTGATGAGGTGATCAAAGCATATGGTTTTGTACAGACTTACGGTGAAGCCTGTATTTACAAGAAAGTGAGTGGGAGCTCTGTAGCATTTCTAATATTATATGTGGATGACATATTGTTGATTGGAAATGATATAGAATTTCTGGATGGCATAAAGGGATACTTGAATAAGAATTTTTCAATGAAAGACCTCGGTGAAGCTGCTTATATATTGGGCATCAAGATCTATAGGGATAGATCAAGACGCTTGATAGGACTTTCACAAAGCACATACCTTGACAAAGTTTTGAAGAAGTTCAAAATGGATCAGTCAAAGAAAGGGTTCTTGCCTGTCTTGCAAGGTGTGAAGTTGAGTCAGACTCAATGCCCGACCACGGCAGAAGATATAGAGAAAATGAAAGTCATTCCCTATGCCTCAGCCATAGGTTCTATTATGTATGCCATGCTGTGTACCAGACCTGATGTGTGCCTTGCCATAAGTTTGGCAGGGAGGTACCAGAGTAATCCAGGAGTGGATCACTGGACAGCGGTCAAGAATATGCTGAAGTACCTGAAAAGGACCAAGGACATGTTTCTCGTTTATGGAGGTGACGAAGAGCTCGTCGTAAAGGGTTACATCGATGCAAGCTTCAACACTGATCCGGATGACTCTAAGTCACAAACCGGATACGTATTTATATTAAATGGTGGAGCTGTCAGTTGGTGCAGTTCCAAGCAGAGCGTCGTGCGGGATCTACGTGTGAAGCGGAATACATAGCTGCTTCGGAAGCAGCACATGAAGGAGTCTGGATGAAGGAGTTCATAACCGATCTAGGTGTAATACCTAGTGCATCGGGTCCAATGACAATCTTTTGTGACAACACTGGAGCAATTGCCATAGCCAAGGAGCCCAGGTTTCACAAGAAGACCAAACACATCAAGAGACGCTTCAACTCCATTCGTGAATATGTCAAGGATGGAGACATAGAAATTTGCAAAGTACACACGGATCTGCATGTGGCAGACCCATTGACTAAGCCTCTTCCATGAGCAAAACATGATCAGCACCAAGACTCCATGGGTGTTAGATTCCTTACTATGTAATCTAGATTATTGACTCTAGTGCAAGTGGGAGACTGATGGAAATATGCCATAGAGGCAATAATAAAGTTGTTATTATTTTATATTTCCTTGTTCATGATAAAGGTTTATTATTCATGCTAGAATTGTATTGACCGGAAACTTAAATACATGTGTGAATACATAAACAAATACCGTGTCCCTAGTGAGCCTCTACTAGACTAGCTCGTTGATCAAAGATGGTTAAGGTTTCCTAACCATAGACATGAGTTGTCATTTGATAACGGGATCACATCATTGGGAGAATGATGTGATGGACAGGACCCATCCGTTAGCTTAGCATATGATCGTTCTGTTTATTGCTACTGCTTTCTTGAATGTCAAATACATGTTCCTCAGACCATGAGATCATGCAACTCCCGGATACCGGAGGAATACCTTGTGTGCTATCAAACGTCACAACGTAACTGGGTGATCATAAAGATGCTCTACAGGTATCTCCGAAGGTGTCCGTTGAGTTGGCATGGATCGAGACTGGGATTTGTCACTCCGTGTTTCGGAGAGGTATCTCTGGGCCCTCTCGGTAATGCACATCATAAGAAGCTTGCAAGCAAAGTGACTAAGGAGTTAGTTACGGGATGATGTATTATGGAACGAGTAAAGAGACTAGCCGGTAACGAGATTGAACTAGGTATGGAGATACCGACGATCGAATCTCGGGCAAGTAACATACCGACTGACAAAGGGAATTACGTATGTTGTCATTGCGGTTCGACCGATAAGATCTTCGTGGAATATGTAGGAACCAATATGAGCATCCAGGTTCCGCTATTGGTTATTGACCGGAGAGGCGTCTTAGTCATGTCTACATCATTCCCGAACCCGTAGGGTCCGCACGCTTAACGTTCGTTGACGATATAGTGTTATATGAGTTATGTGAATTGGTAACCGAATATTGTTCGGAGTCCCGGATGAGATCCCGGACATCACGAGGAGTCTCGGAATGGTCGAGAGGTAAAGATTTATATATGGGAAGTCATATTTTGGGTTCCGGAAAAAGGTGCAGTTTTTTCGGTATTGTACCGGGAAGCTTCCAGAAGGTTCTGGAGGATTCCGGAGGGGTCCGGAAGTCCACAAGTGGGTCCACCACGTCCCAAAGGGCTGGCATGGGCTAAGGGGAGGCACCGTGGCCTTATTGGGCCAGGCGCACCAAGTCCTCAAAAGCCCGCGCAGCTAGGGAAGGAAAAAAGGGAGAGTCCTAGTAGGAATAGGATTGGACTTTGGAGTCCAAGTCAACGTGTGTACTATTCACGGTTACTGTTCACGTGGCACTATTCCTTCTACTCCAAGCCCCTACACATATATAAATAGAGGAGAGGGGGTGCCCCAAAGGAGACACAACATTGTCTTAGCCGTGTGCGGCGCCCCCCTCCACAGTTCCGTCCCTCGGTCATATTTTCGCAGTGCTTGGGCGAAGCCCTGCGGAGATAGCATCACCATCACCGTCACCATGCCGTCGTGCTGCCGGAACTCATCCACTACCTCGCCGTCTTGCTGGATCAAGAAGTTGAGGACGTCACCGAGCTGAACGTGTGCTGAACGCGGAGGTGTCGTACGTTCGGTGCTCGGTCGGTTGGATCGTGAAGTTGTTCGACGACATCAACCGCGTTGTTCTAACGCTTCCGCTTACGGTCTACGAGGGTACGTAGACACACTCCCCCTCTCGTAGCTATGCATCTCCATGGATAGATCTTGCGTGTGCGTAGAAATTTTTTGTTTTCCATGCAACGTTCCCCAACAGTTAACGGGCCGTGATCACTCTGGTTGATGATCACGAAAATGTTTACATATTGCAATACTTTAAACTAGGTAAGTCGGGCCGGATCCAAGAGTGCCCGCGAGAGAATAGTATTAAAGACGGGTCGGCTCCAAGAGCACCCGCGAGCCGTGTGTTATCAAGTCAGAGCGACAGGGATGTTGTTCGTCTCTGCGAGTTACTAAATACGCCTAACGGATTTGGGTATTTGATCTGAGTGTGTCGTTGGCCCTATACGCACTACCACCACGTGGGATAATGGTTATGGGACCCTCTACGTCGTATGTATCAGCCGAAAGCTCTTCAGACGTCACAGCTCATTGATGCGGGCTGATTGCTGGGGTGGGCTGGTTACGTCACTGTGTATACAGTGTCGCGCCTGGGCCCCGGCCAGTCATGCAATGTGCAGAGTGCGAAGGGCGATGGCCCAAGACCCCTTCGTGCTTAGGATTTAGACTAGCGTGCTGACCTCTATGCTGAGCCTAGGTAGGACTGCGTTGTGTTAATCACCCGAGGCCGGGGATTACCCAGCAAGTGTGTCCGGCCAGATGTGATTGAGCGTGTTGGGTAACAGTAGTGCACCCCTGCAGGGAAGTTATCTATTCGAATAGCCGTGTCCACAGTAACATGACGCTCACAGTTGTATCCTGATCTGCTAAAACTACAAATGGATACTGATACAATGATGAACTGATACTACTGCTCTCGGGATCACTTTCTCGCAGGGTAGTCGAGGAAGGATCTCAGGGAGTTACTAAAATATGAATGATTATATATTATCTTGCTCTACTCTCTTCTATTGCTGCAAGGAATGCTTCAAGATGCTAGTCTTCGATAGGCTAGGCCTCTCCCCCTCTGTTCTGGCATTTCTGCAGTTTAGTCCAAAGATATAGCCCCATTCCTTTGATACCGCTGCATATTTAGTATAGTTCTGATGTCAGTCTTGCGAGTACTTTGGATGAGTACTCACGGTTGCTTTGCTATCTTTTTCCCCATACCCGCTTGCTATAATCAGACGATGGAGTCCCAGAGCCAGACGCCACCGCAGGAGACTACTACCAGGAGAGTCCCGGAGGCACGTACTACTGGGTTGAGCCAGCCGACCAGGAGTAGTTCGGAGGCCCTAGGCAGGAGGCCTTCGCCTTTTCGATCAGTGTCGTTGTTTGTGCTAGCCTTCTTAAGGCAAACTTGACTAACTATGTTTGTACCCAGATATTATTTGTGTGTATGACTTATGTATTCGGGTCCTCGTGACCCCTAGTTTGTAATATGAAGAATTATGTTTAAATTTGAGTTTAGAGTTGTGTTGTGATATCTTCTCGTGAGTCTCTGATCTCGAGCATGCACGTTTGCGTGTATGATTAGTGCACGGTCGAGCAGGGGCGTCACAATAGAACTACTAGAAGCAACAACATTGGATTTAGCATTGTTATTGTTGCTACTAGAGGTAGAACCCTTTTTACCTTTGTTATTAGTTTGCTTACATTTAACTTGTGGCATAAAGGTAGACAAGAGTAAACGTTTGGCAAGATATGAGGAACTCTTCTTTCGAATATCATCATTGATAGCTTTAAGAAACTCATGCTCTTGCTCTAAATTTAGCTTCTCGAAGCTTAGCTTCTCATGAGTTCTTAGAAGTTCTCTATGATCCTCTTCAGTTGTTTCATGAGCTAACTTAAGAGCATTTAGTTCTTTAGTTAGACACTAAATCTCCTTCATGGCATTGTCATTCATTTCCTCTTGACTATCATGATTACTAGCATTTTCATTGTAGCTCACATCACTAGCCTTATCAACAAGTAAATCATCATCACCAAGCAAATCATCATCATCACTATTGAAGATAAAGTATTCGGGGTGTGATACCTTGGGCCCATTTGCCATGAAGCATCTTCCAATTCCTTCATTTGGTGAATCAAATAGATCATAGGAGTTGGATGACACAAGAGCAAGTCCGGCAACACCTTCATCTTGACTATAGTCAGAGTTGGAGTGATAGCTTCTCTCGGAGTGGTTATCGGAGTCGGAGCCAAAAATCCATTCACCAATATGAGCTTGATGTCTTCTTCTTGTGTAGCTCTTGGATGACTTGTCCTTCCTTTCCGAATCCTTGCTTCTTTGAGTGGGTCTTCGTTCATAACAATCATCTCTGCTCCTTCTGTCCTTGTGAGGTGATTCATCTCTTCTATGTCTTCCTCTTGGTGATTCGTCTATTTTCTTGTGAGGTGCCGCACACTCATTGGAATAGTGTCCGGGCCTTCCACAATTGTAGCAATTTCGGTCACGACTTGATAATCTTCTCTCATAGTGTCTTGAGCTAGAGCTTCTTTCTTTTCCTTTGTTCTTGTAAAACTTGTTGAACCTTTTCACCATTAGGCTTATCTCTTCATTGGATACTAGCTTGTCGCTTGAAGTTGTGGGAGCATCGGTTGAGGCTTTGTAAGCACCACTTGATTTGTTGTGTAGCTCCTCTTTGTCCTTGAGTGACATCTCGTGAGCAACAATCCTTCCAATGACTTCCATGGGCTTGAGATCTTTGTAATTTGGCATCATTTGGATCAATGTGCACACGGTATCATATTTTCCATCCAAAGCTCTAAGGATCTTCTTGATGATGAATTTGTCGGTCATCTCTTCACTTCCTAAGCTGGCAATCTCATTTGTGATGAGAGCAAGCCTAGAGTACATTTCAGCGACTCCTTCACCATCCTTCATCTTGAACTTGTCAAGTAGACTTTGAAGCACAACCAACTTAGATTCCTTGACGGACTCGGTACCCTCATGCATATCAACCAAAGTATCCCAAATTTCCTTTGCATTCTCGAGGCGGCTGATCTTGTTGAACTCCTCGGGGCACAAACCGTTGAAGAGAATGTCACAAGCTTGAGCATTGTATTGCAACATCTTCAATTCTTCCGCGGTTGCTTCACGATCCGGTTCCTTACCATCCTCAAAGAATTCACCTTGCAAGCCAACACGAACAACAGCCTAAACGGCGGGGTTATGACCAAGAATATGCATTTTCATCTTATGTTTCCAACTAGCAAAGTTTGTACCATCAAAATATGGACCTCTATGGTGATAGTTACCCTCACTAGACGCCATACTCTCCTAGGTTGTGAAACCAATGGGATGGAGACCAAAGCTCTGATACCACTTGTAGGATCGAAAGTATGTCTAGAGGGGGGGTGATTAGACTACTTGACCAAATAAAAATCTATCATTTTGCCAATTTTAGTTGTGGGCAAATTTTAGCAAGTATATCAAGTAAAGTAACACCCTACACATGCAATTCTAAGAGTATAGCAGCGGAAAGTAAAACATTGCACATGTAAGTAAAGGAGGGGATCGGAGATTTCAAACGCAATGAAGACATGATGATTTTTGGCGTGGTTCTGATAGGTGGTGCTATCCTACGTCCACGTTGATGGAGACTTCAACCCACGAAGGGTAACGGCTGCGCGAGTCCATGGAGGGCTCCACCCACAAAGGGTCCACGAAGAAACAACCTTGCCTATTCCACCATGGCTTACGTCCACGAAGGACTATCCTCACTCGGGGTAGATCTTCACAAAGTAGGCGATCTCCTTGCCCTTACAAACTCCTTGGTTCAACGCCACATGATCTTGGAGGCTCTCAAGTGGCACCTAACCAATCTAGGAGACACCACTCTCCAAAAGGTAAAAGACGGTGTGTTGATGATGAACTCCTTGCTCTTGTGCTTCAAATGATAGTCTTCCCAACACTCAAACAACTCCTCACAGATTTGAATTTGGTGGAAGAAGGATTTGAGTGGAAAGCAACTTGGGGAAGGCTAGAAATCAAGGTTCAAATGGTAGGATTGGAATATCTTGATCTCAATACATGAGTTGGTGGTTCTCTCTCAGAAAATGTATGGTGGACATGTAGGCACGTTCTGATGGCTCTGTTACTTGGTAAGAGGGTGGTGGAGGGGTATATATAGCCTCCACACGAAATCCAACCATTCAACACTCTTGACCAAACTCGGTGGCACCGATTTGAATCTCGGTGAGACTGACTTGTGCAAAAGATATGAACGTTTGAAGTTTCGGTGGGACCGACTAGGAACATCTCGGAGCAACCGATGTGCAAAGGTATGAGCTAGACCCAGTCTCGGTGGCACCGATTGCATAATCTTGGTGGGACCGAAATGATGCAACTTGGCAACATAAACTTGGTCACTCCATCTCGGTGTTACTGAGTGCAATTTTGGTGGGACCGAAATAATTGCAACAAGGCAACAAAAAGATAGTCACCCATCTCGGTGGGACCGAGATCCATATCGGTGGATCCGATTTGTTAAGGTTTGGCTTGTGGCACTGTCTTGATGAACTCAGTGGGTCCGGATGAATAGGAATCGATGGAACCGAGTTAGACTTTGGAACTTTGGACAAGTTTGGATTGAGAAAGTGGCTGAGGGTTTTGGAGCAATATCACTAAGCACTTGAGCAAATAGATCATTATCAAAATCTCATCCCCTTTTAATAGTATTGGCTTTCCTATGGACTCAATGTGATCTTGGATCACTAAACCAAAAATGAAGAGTCTTGAGATTTTGCCAATGCATGTCCTTAGCATTTTGAGGGGTCCACATTCCCTAGTCCTTGCAATGCCAATCATTGAACTTCCTAAAAAAATTCACTTGAATGTTTATTAGTTCAATGAGATATATGTTGTAATGAATTACCAAAACCACCAAGGGAGCAAATGCACTTTCAGTTTGCTTCGAGGGCTAATAAAACTTTCACGATAAGTATATGAGTTCTTTATGACTAATGTGAGTTCATGGACAATTATGGACTCCCACCTTTCCACACTTTGCTAGCCTCTTCAATACCGTGCATTGCCCTTTCTCACCTCGGGAGGCGGTGCAAACTTCGTCGGTGCATCCAAACCTCGTGATATGATACACTCTATCACATATAAGCCTCCTTATATCTTCCTCAAAACAGCCACCATACCTACCTATCATGGCATTTCCATAGCCATTCCAAGATATATTGCCATGCAACTTCCACCGTTCCGTCTTATGACATGTGTGTTCATTATCATATTGCTTTGCATGATCATATAGAGCTGACATGATATTTGTGGCAAAGCCACCATTCATCATTGTTATACATGTTACGCTAGATCATTGCACATCCTGGTACACTACCAGAGGCATTCATATAGAGTCATCATGTATCAGTTTATCGAGTTGCAAGTAAAAAAAAGTGTGATGATCATCATTATTAGAGCATTGTCCCAGTGAGTAAAAGAATGATAGAGACAGATGAGTCCTCCAAAATGAGGGGATGAGGTCCATGAGATTGTTCTAAAAAAGGAGAGAAAAGAAAAAATGAGAGAAAAAGAGAGAAGGGACAATGCTCTATCTTTTTACCACACTTGTGCTTCAAAGTAGCACCATGTTCTTCATATAGAGAGTCTCCTGAGATATCACTTTCTTAGACTAGTGGGATTTTTTTCATTATAGAACTTGGGTTGTATATTCCAATGATGGGTTTCATCAAATGCCCGAGGTCTTCATGAGCAAGCAAGTTGGATGCACACCCACTTAGTTTTCATGTTGAGCTTTCATACACTTATAGCTCTTAGTGCATTCGTTGCATGGCAATCCCTACTCCTCGCATTTCGATTGATGGGCTTCTCCATTGCCTATTGATCCGCTGAGTTGATGCGAACCTTTCTTCCTTTTTGACTTCTCCTATATACCTTTACCACCACATTCTATTCCACCTATAGTGCTAATGTCTATGTCTCACGCTCATGTATTGAGTGGAGTTGAAAATGTTGAAGCGCGTTAAAATGTATGATACAATTGCCTGGTTTGACACCGGAGTGCTCATGATTTATATTTATGCGATGAAGGAGGAGTCATGCCATGCTTACATAATTCAATGAGTAGGGATAACATTCTTTGAGCATCGTATGTTTTGAAAATTTAATGGTTATGTTCTTGTATTCATGGATATTACTATGTTGATATCAATTACTTCATCGTTTCTCAATATTTACAACATAAGAGAGATTACATGATAAACATGCTAGGTAGCATTCAACATAAAAATTCTGTTTTTATCATTTACCGACTCGAGGACGAGCAGGAATTAAGCTTGGGGATGCTGATACGTCTCCAACATATCTATAATTTTTTATTGTTTCATGCTATTATATTATCAATCTTGGATACTTTATATTCAATTTTATATCATTTTTGGGAACTAACCTATTAACTCAGTGCCCAGTGCCAGTTGCTGTTTTTTTTGCCTGTTTTTGGTTTTTTTTAGGAAATCAATATCAAACGGAATCCAAACGGAATAAAACTTTACGTTGATTTTTTCTGGACCAGAAGGGACCCTAGAAGGTTCGGGAGGAGGCCAGAAGCCCCACGGGAGAGCCACGAGGTCACCTGGCGCGCCCCTGGGGGGGCGCCACCTGAGCTCGTGGGTCCCACGCAGCTCCGTTTGACCTAATTCTACTTCTATAAGTTTACATAAATCCAAAAACCAACAGAGAGCCGCCCGAAATAACTTTTCCGCTGCCGCAAGCTTCTGTTCTTCCGCGATCCCATCTGGAGGCCTTTTTCGGTGATCTACCGGAGGGGGAATCGATAACGGAGGGCTTCTACATCAACCTGGCTGCCCTTCTGATGATGTGTGGGTAGTTTACCATAGACCTATGGGCCCATAGCTAGTAGCTAGATGGCTTCTCCTCTCTCTTTGATCTTCAATACAAAGTTCTCCATGATCTTCATGGAGTTCTATCCGATGTAATCTTCTTTTGCGGTGTGTTTGTTGGGATCCGGTGAATTGTGGGTTTATGATCAGATTATTCATTGAAAGTAATTGAGTCTTTTCTGAACTTTATTATGCATGATTGTTATAGCTTTGTATTTCTCTCCGATCTATCCGTTTGGTTTGGCCAACTAGATTGATTTATCTTCAGTGGGAGAGGTGCTTTGTAATGGGTTCAATCTTGCTGTGTCCTCACCCAGTGACAGTAGGGGTAGCAAGGCACGTATTTGTATTGTTTCGATTAAGGGTAAAATGATGGGGTTTCTTCGTATTGCTTGAGTTTATTCTGTCTACATGATGTCACCTTGCTTAAAGCGTCACTCTGTTTGTCATGAACTTAATACCATAGATGCATGCTGGATAGCGGTCGATTGGCGGAGTAATAGTAGTAGATGCAGGCAGGAGTCGTTCAACTTGTCATGGACGTGATCCTATATACATGATCATTGCCATGAATAACATCATAACTATGCGCTTTTCTATCAATTGCCCAACAGTAATTCCTTTACCCACCGTATGATATGTTTGGAGAGAGAAGCCTCTAGTGAAAACTATGGCCCTCGGGTCTACCTTTATCATATTAGAAAATCCTAAATTATTTGCTGCAATTATTTTACTTTTTATTTACTTTTCAATTTATATATCTATCACTATCAGATTTGATCCTTGCAAGTAACGAGTTCAAGGGGATTGACAACCCTCTTGCCCGTGTTGGATGCAAGTATTTGCTCTCTTGTGTGTAGGTACTGCTTGACTAGGATTTGCTTGGTTCTCCTATTGGTTCGATAACCTTGGTTCTCACCGAGGGAAATACTATCCGCTACTATATTGCTTCACCCTTCCTCTTTGGGGAAAATCCCAACGCAACTCACAAGTAGCAGTCCATAATCACCTTTCCTTGCCATGCCAACATTGAACTTTCCTAAAATCTTTCTTTGAATAGGCATTAGTTCAATGACATATATGTTGTTATAAATTACCAAAACCACCCGGGGATTAGTTGCACTTTCACCATGGGTCTATCACCTCAAACGTGGCCTTGAGCATCTCATTATTGGTCGTGAGCGTTTTCGGGGTTGGTTCGGTGGTGGCCTTACTCTTCTCTGGAGCTCTCTGTCTCAGGGGGGGGGGGGTCTGCCTCCCGCATATGCTCCAACTCATTGACAAGTGCCTGTTTCCTAGAGAACTATGTCTCTGATTTTGAAGAATCAATGGTTTATCAAGTGAAATGCCACACGACGGGTTTGTCCGCCAACATCGGCAAATCTTTGCCCGGTACTCCAGGATCCAGAAACTGAGAAGTAGAAGGCGACCTAAAGGAAAACACAATCTCAATGAGATTCAAATAAAAAAGGTAGTGAGGATCGATCGGTGCATTGCAAAAGAAAATTGGAAATAAAATATAGCAACATCACTGATTCGCTCACATTCCCTTCGTTGGGGGAGAAGAACAATGGTAGAAGCGAGTGTTTGTTTTCTTGAAGAAGATGAGGGAGAAGCAAATTCAGCATAGAGTGAAAGGATGGTTGCTTCATCTGTCCAACTTAATGCAAAAGGTGGGGTTTTTTTATATGATAGCTCATCAGTTCCTTCTCTTTGGCTAAGCAAAACAATTGTTATTCAGATCGTCGTAGATTAAGGACATGAGGCAACTTTGGAAATAGAAGTAGACGCTCGGTCTAGTGATAAAATCATGGCAATCACTTCATGCTAGTGTGGTATAAATGATTCAAACTTCAGGATACCCCCTAACACTTGTCTTACTATTCTGGTTGAAATCAGCATCAGTGGATGTAAGTGCATCTAGTGCCACCCCTTGTTGGTTTTGGAGTATTGAAGAAAAACTTGGTTGAAGGGACTAATGTGTTTGTAATATTCACAGGAGAACACAGGTAGAAGTCCCTATTAATTCGGTTTACCCATCAAAGATGACCGATAAAAATGTATGAAGACATTGAAGACAATGGTGGTTCACGAAGACATTCGTGTTGAAGATAATGGCTCACGGAGACATTCACTTGAAGCCAATGGAATGCGAAGACTTAGTATTTTGATAGTTTCATTTTCTTATTTCTTGAGTCATAGGAACCACCATACTATTAAGTGGGGTCGAGGTAAACGAAGTCAGAAACTGACGTGATGCTCAACCTAAATACTATGTCTTCGAGCGAAGACAAATGAGAGAAAACCTCTTCCAAAGTTGGTTGAGTCAGCTTTGCTTGGAGCCCAAGTAAAGTTGCCGCGTGTGTTCAAATTCCGACCATTGGACACATGTCCATTCCTGTCGGGGGGATAACCCCCGGGTAGGCGATCGAACCCGGAGCCCTTTTCAAAACTTCGGGACAGCCCGTGCCCTTCCAATCCGGCTGGCCGTCCGGCCGGCTTCCTGACGCTGGCCGGCTGAGCTTGGTCCCGTGCCGGGTCCGGCTGGCCGCTAGCCGGCTGGAGACGGGTCAGCGGCCATCCCATCGCTCCGTACGACAAGACGACTCTCCACGGCGGGAGAGCGTGGCTACAGCGCCGCGAACCCAGAAGAGCATGTCTACAGTGCCGCCAACCCCGCTGACCTGGGCGACCGACGTCAGCGCGGCGAGCCACTGTAGCCCCATGACGCCAACCACTCCGTGACGCATGAGGCGACGGGCCACAGTGCCGGGCAGCCGGTGGGTCCCAGCAGCCGGTGGGCCCCACTGCCGGCTCCAGACGCCGACATCCAGGTCCTGCCCGCATGTAGATTTACCCATGTAACCCTGGGGGGTCGGGCTATAAGACCCCCCGGGAGGCCTCCATGCAGAGGGGTCGCCTTCACCTAGCTCCACTCATAACACACACACACACTCACAGGAGAGGCGGAACGGCGGCGTAGCCCCTTCTTCCTCCTCTGCCCAAACAGCTCCAGGAGCAACCTTGTAGCCCTTGTGCACTCCATACTACATTCGGCAGGACTAGGGGTGTTACCTCTCTGGAGGGCCCCGAACCTGGGTACTGATACGTCTCCAATGTATCTATAATTTTTGATTGTTCCATGCTATTATAGTATCAATCTGGGATGTTTTTATATGCAATTATATGCAATTATATATCATTTTTTGGGACTAACCTATTAACCTAGTGCCCAGTGCCAATTGTTGTTTTCTGCTTGTTCTTGGCTTTTCAGAGAAACAGTACCAAATGAAGTCCAAATGCCACGAAACTTTTTGGAGATTTTTTTCTGGACAAAAGAAACCTTGGAAGCTTTAGGAGGAAGCCAGAAGCCTCACGGAGGCTTCACAAGGCACTAGGGCGCGCCCCGGGGGAGCGCGCCGTGCTACCTTGTGGGGCCCACATGACTCCGTTTGACCTAATTCCACTTCTCTAAATTCAAAAATATTGGGAAAGCCCCAGAGAGCCAGAAGAGAAATCCTTTCCGCCGCCGCAAGCCTCTGTTCTTCCATGATCCCATCTGGAGGCCTTTTCCGGTACTCTGTCGGAGGGGGAATCGATCACGGAGGGCTTCTACATCAACCTTGCTGCCATTCCGATGATGTGTGAGTAGTCTACCATAGACCTATGGGTCCATAGCTAGTATCTAGATGGCTTCTTCTCTCTCTTTGATCTTCAATACAATGTTCTCCTCGATGTTCTTGGAGTTCTATCCGATGTAATCTTCTTTTGCGGTGTGTTTGTTGGGATCCGATGAATTGTGAGTTTATGATCGGATTATTCATGAGAAATATTTGAGTCTTCTCAGAACTCTTTTATGCATGATTGTTATAGCTTTGTATTTCTCTCCGATCTACCAATTTGGTTTGGCCTACTAGATTGATTTATCTTGCAATGGGAGAGGTGCTTTGTGATGGGTTCAATCGTGCGATGCTCAATCCCAGTGACAGAAAGGGACATGACAAGTATTTGTATTGTTGCCATTATGGATAAAAAGATGGGGTTTATTCATATTGCTTGAATTTGCTTCTCTACATCATGTCATCTTGCTTAAGGCGTTACTCTGTTTCATACTTAATACCCTAGATGCATGCTGGATAGCGGTCGATGGGTGGAGTAATAGTAGTAGATGCAGGCAGGAGTCGGTCTACTTGTCTCGGATGTGATGCCTATATACATGATCATTGCCATGAATCCGTCATAATTATTTGCTTTTCTATCAATTTCCCAACAGTAATTTGTTTACCCACCGTATGTTTCTGTGCTCGAGAGAGAAGCCTCTAGTGAAAACTATGGTCCCCGGGTCTATCTTTATCATATAAAAAAACCTAAAAATACCTTGCTGCAATTTATTTACTTTTATTTCAATTAGTATTTTAGTTTATCTATTTACCTTGATAAGATTTAATCCTTGCAAATAACCGCTAAGAGGATTGACAACCCTCTTATTTGCGTTGGGTGCAAGTGTTTGCTCTTGTGTGTGCAGGTGCGCGTAACGGAATTTTGCTTGGTTCTCCTACGGGATTGATAACCTTGGTTCTTAACTGAGGGAAATACTTATCTCTACTGTACTGCATCATCCTCTCCTCTTCGGGGAAATACCAACGCAGACTACAAGTAGCAGGAAGAATTTCTGGCGCCGTTGCCGGGGAGACATCATCAAAATTACCAAGTACCTTCACACAAATTATCATTCACTTGTATTTATCTTATTTGCCTTTTATTTGCATTTGCCTCTCGTTTTCATCTCCCCCACTTCTATATTTTTTTACAAAAACACAAAAATATTTTATTTGCTTGTTTGCTTGCTTGCTTTTATTGCCTTCATGTCAAACACTCAGGAACAGAAAGTAAAACAAAAATTTAAGATACTATGGATCACCTTATGGTTTTCTACTTGGATCATCTTCGATCCATTTGTGCTCGTGCTGAAACCCCAACTAGTTTAGTTGAGGGAAAATCATTATATGAGCATGCTCATTTTGTGCTTCACTGTTTGTCTGTAAAAGGGAGACTCTTATGGAATCAAATAAATTGTTTGCTATGCTATGCTTGGAATCTATGTGAAATTTATGATTTTACTTGTTGCTCTAAGAACCCTAAAACACACCTTCCCTACCTATGTGAGTTTAATGATAATGAAATCTTTTCTTCTTATGCCAAGGGTGTTTATAGTTACTATGATATCAAACAAATTAATGAATTTGTTGCTTTTAAGGGTGCTTATGAAGTTGCTTCTTTAATTGAAAAGTATGATATTATTCTCTACAAATCTGAAAATTTTGACATACTTAAATATTGCTATGAAAACTATGCTCCTAATGCCTATGTTAGAGAATTTATTGAAAGGATGTCTGCTACTTTGAAATAAAATAATGATATGCATGAATCCATTGATAATTATGATTCCGTTGATTCGATTGAAATATCCCCTGTTGATGAATGTGATGCTTGCTCTTCTTATGGCCATGATGCCAATATTAATGATGCTTATAAAGATGAACTTGCTATAGTCCCTTATGTTAAAAATGAAATTATTGCTATAGCACCCATACTTGATAGCTCCTTGAATGAAAAGCATGATTGCAATGATTTTATTATAAATTCTATTAGTCTCAATTGTGCTAATGATATGCAAAGCTACAAGCTTGGGGATGATAATTTTGTCATGACCACTACTTATTGCAATGATCATGATTGGGGTGATAATGCTTCTTTTGATCTTGAAAATTTATTTAAGCCTCATGATGGATATGATGTTGATAATAATGTTTGCAATAATATTGAAAGTGGGTTTGGAAGAGTGTCGACTTTAGGTAAAAATAATCCCACATATTCGGCGAGTGTTCAATCTTATGAAATTTTTGACAAAAGTGGGTTTGGAGAGGTCATGACTTTAGTTGATGTTAATCCCACTATCTTGGAAGATTATAATTTTTTTATGCATGTGGATCATAGAGAGAATATTGTTCATGATAGCTATATTGTTGAGTTTGATTATGATCCTACATGTAATTATTATGAGAGAGGAAAATATGTTTGTAGAAATCTTGATGTTACTAAATTGCCTCTCGTTATGTTGAAATTATTAATGCTCCATTCCTCCTATTGGCATATGCTAGATATTGCTTGTCTTGATAATTTGTTTGCTTATAAAATTCCTATGCATAGGAAGTATGTTAGACTTAAATGTGTTTTTCACATGTTTCATGATGCTCTCTTCGTGTTTCAATCACTATCTTTCATGTGAGCATCATTGAAATCTCAAGCCTATCTTAATGGCTATAAAGAAAGAGCTTGTTGGGAGACAACCCAATAAACTTTTTATTTCTGTTCTTGAGTGTTTGCATAATTATAGCTTCTGTTATGATTGTGTTTTTATGTTTTAATTAGTGTTTGTGCCAAGTAATGCCTTTGGGATGATTTGGAAGATAGTATATTTGATGCTGTTTGGAAAACAGAAAGTTTTGCGTCCAGTGCTGGAATTTTACTTCTGTACTGGAGCGTCAGAAACATCTAAATTTTTTACACAGTATTGGTATATGAATTTACCACATTGTCCTAAATTTTCAGAATTTTTGGAGTTACAGAAGTATGGCTTTTAAATAGATCTTTACAGACTGTTCTGTTTTAGACAGATTCTGTTTTTGTTGCATAGTTTGCTTATTTTGATGAATCTATGGATCGTATCGGGGGGTATGCGTCATGGAGAAGTCGGAGTACAGTAGCATTATGCCAATATTAAATATGAATCAATTTACTACAGTACCTAAAGTTAAAGATTTGTTTGTTATACTAACGGATCTCACGAGGTTTCTGTTGAGTTTTGTGAGCTGAAGTTTTCAAGTTTTGGGTGAGACTACGATGGATAAAGGAATAAGGAGCGGAAAGAGCCTAAGCTTGGGGATGCCCAAGGCACCCCAAGGTAATATTCAAGGAAGACTCAAGCGTCTAAGCTTGGGGATGCCCCAGAAGGCATCCCCTCTTTCGTCTACAATCTATCGGTAACTCACTTGGAGCTATATTTTTATTCATCACATGATATGTGTTTTACTTGGAGCGTCTTGTGAAATAGTTTGTTTGCTTTTGTTTGATTTTTAGTTTGTCACAATCATCTTTGCTGAACACACCTTTTTGAGAGGGACACACATTATTCGTGATTTGTTAGAATACTCTATGTGCTTCACTTATATCTTTTGAGCTAGGCGGTTGCTCTAGTGCTTCACTTATACCTTTTAGAGCATGGCGGTGATGATATTTTCAAAAATAGTTGCACTCTCATGCTTCACTTATATCTTTTTGAGAGTCTCATGATAGCAATGGTAATATGCACGGGTTATGAATTTGGTCCTGATGTGATAGGTATTCAAGAGGGATATAATAAAAACTTTCATGTAGATCACTGAATATTATAAATTTGATTCCTTGCAATAGTTTTGCGATATTAAGATGGTAATATGTGGGAGGTATTAGTAGATGATTGTGATTTAGTAAGAATAATTGTGTTAAGGTTTGTGATTCCCGAAGCATGCACGTATGATATGTCGTTATGCTAAGAAGTTGGAGCATGATTTATTATTGATTGTCTACCTTATGAGTGGCGGTCGGGGATGAGGGATGGACCTTGTCCTACCAATCTATCCCTCTCGGGGCATGTGTAGTAGTACTTTGCTTCGAGGGCTAATAGACTTTCGCAATAAGTATGTGAGTTATTTATGACTAATGTGAGTCCATGGATTATACGCACTCTCACCTTTCCGCAATTTGCTAGCCTCTTCGGTACCGTGCATTGCCCTTTCTCGCATCGAGAGCTGGTGCAAACTTCACCGGTGCATCCAAACCCCATGATATGATACGCTCTATCACACATAAGCCTCCTTATATCTTCCTCAAAACAGCCACCATACCTACCTATCATGGCATTTCCATAGCCATTCCGAGATATATTGCCATGCAACTTCCACTGTTCCATTTTTTATGACACACATCATCATTGTCATATTGCTTTGCATGATCATATAGCTGACATAGTATTTGTGTCACAACCACCGTTCATCATTGTTATACATGTTAGACTAGCATCATTGCACATCCTGGTACACTGCCAGAGGCATTCATATAGTGTCATATTTTGTTCTATTATCGAGTTGTAATGTTGAGTTGTAAGTAAATAGAGGTGTGATGATCATCATTATTAGAGTATTGTCCCAGTGAGGAAAGAATGTTGGAGACTGATGAGTCCTCGAAAAAGTGAGGATGAGGTCCATGAGATCGTTCTAAAAAAAAGAGAGAAAAATACAAAAAAAAGAGGCAAAAAAGAGCCATGAAAAAAATAAAAATAAAGAGAGAAAAAATGAGAGAAAAAGAGAGAAGGGGTAATGTTACTATCCTTTTCCACACTTGTGCTTCAGAGTAGCACCATGTTTTTCATATAAAGAGTCTCCTATTTCGTCACTTTCATATACTAGTGGGAATTTTTCATTATAGAACTTGGCTTGTATATTCCGATGACGGGCTTCCTCAAATGCCCGAGGTCTTCATGAGCTAGCAAGTTGGATGCACACCCACTTAGTTTTCGTGTTGAGCTTTCACACACTTATAGCTCTTAGTGCATCCGTTGCATGGCAATCCCTACTCCTCGCATTGACATCAATTGATGGGCATCTCCATAGCTCATTGATTAGCCTCGTTAATGTGAGACTTTCTCCATTTTTTGACTTCTCCTATTTATCTCTACCACCATACTCTATTCCACCCATAGTGCTATATCCATGGCTTGCGCTCATGTATTGAGTGGGAGTTGAAAAGGCTAAAGCGGGTTAAAAAGTATGAACCAATTGCTCGGCTTGTCATCGGGGTAGTGCATGATAAATACTTTGTGTGAAGAAGATGGAGCATGACAGGATTATATGATTTTGTAGGGATAACGTTCTTTAGCATTTTTATTTTGAAAGACATGATTGTTTGCTAGTATGCCTGAGTATTGATGTCTTTATATCAAACTATAGACTATTGCTTTGAATCATTTGGATCTTATTATTCATACCGTAACAGAGAGATTACATGATGAAACATGATACTCCCTCCGTCCTTGAAAGAGTGTACTTCCAACTTTGTTGGAGGGTCAAACTATCTTAAAGTTTGACCGAGTTTGTGCAAAAATATATCAATGTTTATGAAACCAAATAAGTATATGATGAAAACATATTTTATCATGAATCTAATGCTACTAATTTGATGACACAAATGTTGATGTATTATTGTATAAATACGGTCAAACATAAAACATTTTGACTTTCCAACAAAGTTGGAAGTACACTCTTTGAAGGACGGAGGGAGTAGGTGGCATTCCACATCAAAAATTCTGTTTTTATCATTTACCTACTCGAGGACGAGCAGGAATTCAGCTTGGGGATGCTTGATATGTCTCCAACGTATCTATAATTTTTTTTTGTTCCATGCTATTATAGTATTAATCTGGGATGTTTTTATATGCAATTGTATGCAATTATATATCATTTTTTGGGACTAACCTATTAACCTAGTGCCCAGTGCCAGTTGCTGTTTTCTGCTTGTTTTTGGCTTTTCAGAGAAACAGTACCAAATGAAGTCCAAATGACATGAAACTTCTTGGAGATTTTTTTCTGGACAAATGAAACCTTGGAAGCTTCGGGAGGAGGCCAGAAGCCTCACGAAGGCTTCACAAGGCACTAGGGCGCCCCCCGGGGAGGCGCGTTGTGCTACCTTGTGGGGCCCACGTGACTCCGTTTGACCTAATTCCACTTCTATAAATTCAAAAATATTGGGAAACCCCCAGAGTGCCAGAAGAGAAAACCTTTCCGCCGCCGCAAGCCTCTGTTCTTCCATGATCCCATCTGGAGGCCTTTTCCGGTACTCTGCCGGAGTGGGAATTGATGACGGAGGGCTTCTACATCAACCTTGCTGCCCTTCCGATGATGTGTGAGTAGTTTACCACAGACCTATGGGTCCATAGCTAGTAGCTAGATGGCTTCTTCTCTCTCTTTGATCTTCAATACAATGTTCTCCTCGATGTTCTTGGAGTTCTATCCGATGTAATCTTCTTTTGCGGTGTGTTTGTTGGGATCCGATGAATTGTGAGTTTATGATCAGATTATTCATGAGAAATATTTGAGTCTTCTCAGAACTCTTTCATGCATGATTGTTTTAGCTTTGTATTTCTCTCCGATCTATTGATTTGGGTTGGCCTACTAGATTGATTTATCTTTCAATGGGAGAGGTGCTTTGTGATGGGTTCAATCTTGTAGTGCTCAATCCCAGTGACAGAAAGGGACATGACACGTATTTGTATTGTTGCCATTAAGGATAAAAAGATGGGGTTTATTCATATTGCTTGAATTTACTTCTCTACATCATGTCATCTTGCTTAAGGCGTTACTCTGTTTCATACTTAATACCCTAGATGCATGCTGGATTCGGTCTACTTGTCACGGACGTGATGCCTATATACATGATCATTGCCATGAATCCGTCATAATTATTTGCTTTTCTATCAATTGCCCAACAATAATTTGTTTACCCACCGTATGTTTCTGTGCTCGAGAGAGAAGCCTCTAGTGAAAACTATGGTCCCCGGTTCTATCTTTATCATATAAAAAACCTAAAAATACCTTGCTACAATTTATTTACTTTTATTTTAATTAGTATTTTAGTTTATCTATTTACCTCGATATGATTTAATCCTTGCAAATAACCGCTAAGAGGATTGACAACCCTCTTATTTGCGTTGGGTGCAAGTGTTAGCTCTTGCGCTTAACGGAATTTAGCTTGGTTCTCCTACTGGATTGATAACCTTGGTTCTTAACTGACGAAAATACTTATCTCTACTATACTGCATCATCCTCTCCTCTTCAGGGAAATACCAACGCAGACTACAAGTAGCAGGTACGTCTTGTGTTTCGCACCTGCGCGTACCGACCTCGCTTCCGGAACCCACCAGCGTCCTCACACAGCCCCCCATTTTTAGCCATCTCATGGCATCTGCCGTGATTTCACCACGACAGTTGGCGACCACCGTGGGGCTGCTCGCGGCATCGGCCGGAGTCAAGTTCCGGACGAGGCCCTTCACCAGCTCTGGTGAGCGCATTGCACACGGCTTGGTCCGCGCGCCTTGCGCGGCCAACCCGGCCGGCTGCGATGCTGCGCCAGGCGCGGATGCAGCCCGCCCCGTAGGCTGCTCCATCGTCCCCTTCGGCGCGTTGCGCGTCTTGTCGCGCTCATCCCCGACGAGTACCCTAGTGAGGTACACAGCTTCATCGACTCACCTGTCCCTGTCGGCTGTACCGTCTCCAGCGACGTTGCGGACCTCTGCACCCGTGCGGAGGTGCTGACCATTGATGCTAGCTCCGGCTCCTCGCGTAGCAAGGAGAAGGCCGTTGTGGCCGCTGCTGCCGCAGCTGCGGCCCATGCCCACCGTGACGACCCGCTTTGCGAGACGATCCGGACCCTGCAAGCCCCCATCATGCCCGATGCCGACCCGGCGGCCGCGGCGGCTCAGCTCGACGAGAACCGTCAGCAACTGCAGGACGAGGCCACGGCGCTCACGGCAACGCGGCGCTGGCTTGAGGCCACCCAGCGGGAGTATGACAGCATCCACGGCTTCACGCCGGCACCCGCTGAGCCCAGCCGGGTTGCGGAGGTGCGATTCCGCGGAGGCGCCATCAGCCTCGCGCTAGGTGCTGGCCGGCCCATCTACGACACCCCCGTCAAGAACATGCGCGCGGCACAGGCGGCCATGGCGGATCTTGAGTTCCTGGAGGGCGAGGAGCTGCAGCAGCAGCAGCAGCAGCAGCGCGTCCGCGACCTCATCACCACGGCGAACGAGCAGCAGAAGCACTTCGATCCGGCCCAGCCCGCCGCCTCTGCCTCGGGAAACACCGCGGACCCGGAGAGGGTCCTTCGGGACACGCAGCAGGCATCTTCCCCTACCGCTAGCGCCAGCCGCTCTGGCCGGCGCCGGGCAAGCCAGAGCTGGCACAACCGTGCCGCGATGGCCGGCGACATCATCGCCGACGAGACTGCCGGTAACGACCGGGTCCGACAGCAGGAGCTTCCTCCCCCGCCACCTCGGCGGCCCCAGCCAGCTTCCGCCGGCACGGTGCCGCACGGCCCCGTCGCGAGCCGGCTGGGTCCCCGCGAGCCCTACGATGAAAACGATGCCTGCCATCGCATCGACCGGCTGGCGCGGTCCACGGCCCTCGAGGAGGAGAGTTTCGTTGGCCCCGCCTGTTTTGGACCACGCATCCGCGAGGAGAACTTTCCCAAAGGGTTCACGCTGGCCCGCGACACCCCCAAGTACAGCGGCATCACCAAGCCGGAAGACTGGCTAACTGACTACACCACGGCTGTCAGCATAGCCGACGGCAACAGGCGCGTGGCGGTCCGCTACGTCCCCCTCATGCTGTTCGGCTCGGCCCAGACATGGCTTAACAGCCTGAGGGCCGGCAGCGTCAACTCCTGGTTGGACTTCGAGGATGCGTTCGTACGCAACTTCACCAGCACGTACAAGCGTCTGGGTCGGCCTCGCCAGCTCTCCATGTGCGTTCAGGGCCCGGACGAGCCTCTCCGCGACTTCCTCACATGGTGGACCGAGCTGCGCAACTCCTGCGAAGGGGTTCACGAAGTGCAGGCCATCCAGTACTTCATCGACGGGTGTCGAGATGGCACCCTGCTCAAGCACCGGCTAATGTGTGATGAGCCAGACACCTTGGCGGAGCTCATGGCTGTGGCGGACAAGTATGCCACGGCCGACTCTGCGATGCGTGTGAAGATTTCGGTTGACATATCCGGCAAGCTTGTCCCGGTCCAGCCGGCCAACCCTTGGTTGGCTGGCGACAACAACTAGTGCCGGTAAGACAACAACAACAACAACAACAACAACAACAACAACAACAACAACAACAACAACAACAAGCGAAAGGGCGAGCAGCCGGCTCCCCGCTACAACAACCAGCAAGTGGCCGCCGTGGCGGAGGAGCAGCCGGCCGAGCAAGGCGGCGGCAAGCGCCAACGCACCGGCAAGGTGGCCTGGCAGCCCAAGCTCTCCTTTGAGCAGATGCTCGACGCTCCCTGCAAGCACCATAGCGGCGCGAAGCCATCCACGCACACGCTCCGGAACTGTAGCATCACCCAGCGCCTGATGCGTGGCGACCTTCCGGCTCCACCGCCCGGCCCCAGCCCGCAGCTTCTGCCACCTCCCCCGCCACCTTCGGCAGCCGGCGCCCTCGCCAACAATGCCTACCCTCAGCAGGACACGGCCTACATCGTCTTCACCAGCGAGGGCAACGACAAGCACAGCAAGCGCAAGTACCAGCACGAGGTGAATGCCGTTGTCCCCCCGGTCCCCCAGTACATGCACTGGTCCGACTGTCCCATCAGCTGGACCCGGGAAGACCACCCGGCCGTGATGCCCACACCGGGTGGCTACGCGCTCGTCCTTGACCCCACCTTCGTCGCTGAGAAGCGCACCTGCCACTTTTCGCGGGTGCTGATCGATGGCGGCAGCAGCATCAACATCCTCTACCGCGACACCATGATCAAGCTTGGCATCGAGGAAAGCCAGCTGCAGCCTACCCAGACGGTGTTCCACGGCATCGTGCCGGGTGCCTCTTGCTCCCCATCGGCAAGGTCTGGCTGGACGTGCTATTCGGCACCAGCGCCCACTTCCGCCGCGAGCCGATCTGGTTTGAGGTGGTCGACCTGGCCAGCCCCTACCATGCGCTTTTGGGCCGGCCCGCCTTCGCCAAGTTCATGGCAGTCGCCCACTACGCCTACCTCAAGATGAAGCTGCCAGGTCCCAAGGGCATCATCACCATCACCGGTGACTACAAGAAGTCCCTGGAGTGCGCTAAGGCTGGCTCTAAGCTGGCCGAGTCGCTGGTCATTGCCGAGGAGAGGCGACAGCTCGACTGTCTCGTCGCACTGGCAGGTGAGCAGCCGGTCATGCCGGCTCAGCTCAAGCAGCCGGCCGACGAGGGGTCCTTCAAGCCGGCCAAGATCACGAAGAAGATTTCACTCGACCCGTCCAACCCCAACTCTAGTGAGTACGTTGTCGTGCGCACCGGCCTCGACAGCAAATAGGAAGGCGAGCTCGTCAACTTCCTCCGTGAGAATCGGGACATCTTCGCATGGTCCCCCAAAGACATGCCGGGTGTTCCGAGGAAGTTCGCCGAGCACAAACTCCACGTCTGGCCGGACGCCAAGTCGGTCCAGCAGCCGCTACGCTGCTTCTCCGAGGAGAAGCAAAGAACCATTGGTGAAGAGATCGCCCGGCTGCTCGCAGCCGGGTTCATCATGGAAGTGTTCCACCCTGAGTGGCTGGCCAACCCAGTCCTCGTCCTGAAGAAGAACGGCACCTGGCGCATGTGTATCGACTACATCAGCCTGAACAAGGCCTGCCCCAAGGACCCGTTTGCCCTACCCCGGATCGACCAAGTCATCGACTCCACAGCCGGCTGCGAGCTTCTGTCCTTCCTGGACGCCTACTCCGGCTACCACCAGATCAAGCTGGACCCGGCGGATGCCCTCAAGACGTCCTTCATCACCCCCTTCGGGGCGTATTGCTACATCACCATGTTGTTCGCACTGAAGAACGCTGGCGCCACCTTCCAGTGCTGCATGCAAAAGTGCCTCCTGCCACAGATTGGCAGGAATGTGCACGTCTACGTCGACGACATCGTGGTGAAGACCAAGCAGCACCTCAGCCTACTGGAGGACCTCAGGTAGATGTTCGCCAATCTACGTCAGTTCCAAATCAAGCTCAACCCGGAGAAATGCGTCTTCGGCGTGCCAGCTGGCCAGCTCCTTGGTTTCCTCATGTCGGAGCACGGTATTGAGGCCAATCCGGAGAAGATCAAGGCGGTTGAGCGCATGCGCAAGCCGGCTCGGCTGCGCAATGTCCAAAAGTTCACTGGCTGCTTGGCCTCTCTCAGCCCGTTCATCAGCCGGCTGGGGGAGAGGGCCCTACCCCTGTATCAGCTGATGAAGAAGACGATGCCCTTCGAGTGGTCCGACCAGGCAGACGAAGCTTTCCGCGACCTCAAGCGCATGCTCTCCACTGCACCCGTCCTGGCCGCGCCAGCCGAGAAGGAGCCGCTCCTGATGTACATCGCGGCAACCACTCCTGTGGTTAGCGTGGTGCGGGTGGTCGAGCGCCCTGAGCAGGGCAAGGCGCAGCCGGTCCATCGCCCTATGTACTACCTGAGCGAGGTCCACTCCACCTCCAAGCAGAACTATCCCCACTACCAGAAGATGTGCTATGGCGTGTACTTGGCCGCCAAGAAGCTAAAGTAGTACTTCCAGGAGCACGTTATCGGCGTGGTGAGCACGGCTCCCCTCGGCGAGATCATGGGCAGCAGAGACGCCTCTGGCCGGGTCGCCAAATGGGCCATCGAGCTGGCCGGCCACACCATCCTCTACGAGCCCCGCACCGCCATCAAGTCGCAGGCGCTGGCCGACTTCCTCGTCAACTGGGCGGAGACGCAGTACTTGCCGCCGGCTCCCGACTCAATGCACTGGCACATGCACTTCGACGACTCGAAGATGGTCTCCGGCTTGGGAGCCGGCATCGTGCTCTCATCCCCCAAGAACAACCGGCTACGCTACGCGCTCCAGATCCACTTCGCCGCCTCCAACAATGTCGCTGAGTACGAAGCCCTCATCCACGGCCTCCGGCTGGCCAAGGAAATCGGCATCCGGTGCATCCTCTGCTACGGCGACTCCAACCTGGTGGTCCAGCAGGTCTCTGGCAAGTGGGACGCCAGGGACGCCAACATGGCCAGCTACCGCAACCAGGTCCAGCAGTTGACCGGCGGCTTCGACGGCTGCGAGTTCCTCCACGTTCCTCGAGCCGAGAACGAGGCGGTAGATGCACTTGCCAAGATCGGTTCCTCCCGGCAGGCCATCCCAGCCGGCGTCTCCCTCGAGCACCTGCGCAAGCCCTCCATCAAGTCGTCTCCAGATTTGGAGTCCATCTTCGTCCCGGTCGACCCAACAATCCCTGCTTCTAGCTCGGGGGCTGCCGGCTCCGGCTCGGGGAATGCCGGCTCCAACCCGGGGACTGCCATTCTGGTCCCGGGGGCAGCCGTCTCTAACCCAGTCCCGGGGGCTGCCATCTCTGACCCAGCCCGGGGGCTGCCGGCTCCGGCTCGGGGGCTGCCGGCTCCGGCTCGGGGGCTGCCGGCTCTAGCCCGCCGCCTCCCGACCCGGCCAGTCCCGTGCAAGCTGCCGTCTTCACGGTGGTCGAGGCACCATCCTGGGCGCAGCCAATCCTCACCTTTTTGGTGTGTGGCGAACTCCCGGCGAATGAGGTCGAGGCCCAGCAAGTGCAGCGCCGCGCCTCTGCCTACAGCATCATCAACAATGAGCTTGTCAAGCGTAGCACAGCCGGCGTCTTCCAGTGCTGCGTCGAGACGGTCAAGGGCCTCGAGATCTTACGAGACATCCACCAGGGCGAGTGCGGGCATCACGCTGCCTCCTAGTCCTTGGTGGCCAAAGCCTTCTGCCACGGCTTCTACTGGCCGACTGCTCTGAAGGACGCATAGGAGTTGGTCCTCAAGTGCAAGGGTTGCCAGCACTTCAAAGCCCAGAGCCACCAGCCGGCTGCGGCTCTCCAGACCATTCCCATCACATGGCCCTTTGCCGTCTAGGGCCTTGACATGGTGGGACCGTTCAAAACCGCTCGAGGCGGCATGACGCACCTGTTGGTGGCCGTCGACAAGTTCACCAAGTGGATCAAGGCAAGGCCGATCAAGAAGCTCGACAGTCCCACAGCCGTCAATTCATCAAAGACATAGCTGTCCGCTACGGCGTCCCCAACAACATCATCACCGATAACGGCACCAACTTCACCAAAGGCGCGTTGGCTCGTTACTGCTCTGTCTCCGGCATCCGGCTTGACCTGGCCTCCGTCGCACATCCTCAGTCGAACGGCCAGGCGGAGCGAGCAAACAGCCTCATCTTAGCCGGCATCAAGCCATGACTCGTCGAGCCACTCATGTGTTCATCCGGTAGCTGGATCGACGAGCTGCCGGCCGTCCTATGGAGTCTTCGGACCACGCCCAACCGGTCAACCGGCTTCACCCCCTTCTTCCTCGTCTACGGGGCCGAGGCGGTCATCCCCACGGACCTTGAGTTCGACTCGCCTCGGGTCACCCTATACACGGAGGTAGAAGCCAAAGTAGCACGTGAAGACGGCGTCGACCTACTCGAAGAAGCGCGCCTTCTGGCCCTCAGCCGGTCGGCCATCTACCAGCAAAACCTTTGCCACTACCACAACAAGAAGATCAAGCCCCTCGCTTTCCACGAGGGCGGCCTCGTACTCCGGCTGGTCCAGCGGACAGCCGGCCAGCACAAGCTGTCCTCCCCATGGGAGGGCCCGTTCATCATCAGCAAGGCCCTGTGCAACAACGCGTACTACCTCATCGACGCGCAGAAGAAAAACAAACGCAAGAGAGACGCCTCCGGCGAAGAGACAGAACACCCCTGGAACGCGGAGCTCCTCCGTCCGTTTCACAGTTGAACCGTGTATGTATGTATCGCTACCCCTTTTGGAAGTTAATGAAAACAGTAGGTCCCCCGAACGACACTCGGGGGCTACCTTTTTCATCTCTATCGAGCTATACTTCCTCTTGCGTACTTTCCACATTTTCCTCCCTCCTGCTGGGTCGGCACGTCCGGCTCAGGAGCTCGCCGGCTAGCCCACGCCCCATTCTTCTAAACCCGGCCCAGTAGCGTGCGCACCGCCGAAGCCCTCTCTCTGCCACAAGCCACAGACCGGCTCCCGGCTGTCCGGCAGGCAAGACCCAAAGGCTGAAAGCATCCTCACGCGAAAGGCGGCTAAGGAAGAACGTCCGGCTCGGCCAACCCGGCCCTCACTTTCACTCACCGCTGCACAGACCGGCTGCGCTCCAGCCGGCTTCGCCACCTGCAGCCAGCCGACCCAGTGGGTGTTTTCGCTTGCGCTCAAATCCTAAAGCCTAAGTACGGTACGCTCTCTTTCGAGTCCGGCTCCCCGTCCCAGCTACAGACCGGCTCCTGGCTGTCCGGCTGGCAGGGAGAAGGTCGAGAAGGGGGGGGACAAGAAAACAGCCTGAGGAAATAAGCTAGGGCGAACCGCCAGACGGCAAAAAACTAGCGTAGAAGGAAACAAGCACGCATATATACATAGCAAAAGGCCCACGGTCAGGAGTTCATTACATAAACATACACCCCCAGTGGGTGAACTTGCCGGCTAACAACAGTTTCAAGTTCAAAACAAAAGACAAGAAAAATAAAAGCCCTAAGTGGCAGCCTCGTCGGCATCGCTCGGTGTCGGATTCTCCGTGGCGGCGGTGTCGTCCAAGGTGGCATCGTAGTCCGCCCCGGCTTCTGTCTCGGCCGAGCTGCCCTTCGGGTCCTCAAGCGCCAGGCCAAAGTCGTCGACAGGAAGCTCCGCACCGTCTAGCGCCCGCTCCGGCACGAACTCCTCGTGCGGGGTAAATGACGCAATGTCGCAGGCCCGCACGGCGATTGCCGTCGCCCGCTCTGCCAAGTCCGCCTCTGCCCTGGCCCTCCGTGCGCGCAGCTAGTCCAAGCGAATGCTCGGGTACCAGGACAGCACGAACCCGAGCGCCATCTCCGCGCCGGCCCGGGCCGCGGAGGCCCTCCACACGCTAAGTCACGCTGCGCCGGCTTCCAGCCAACGTGCCAGCCGGTTGACGGTGGTCGGCACCACTGCAGCCGGCCAGAGAGCTCCCACCATCGACAAACCGGCTTCGAAGAGCCGGTTCATGTCGCACTCCACCGTCTCTAGGCGGGCCATGGCAGCCATGGTGATCTCCACCACCGTCCAGGCGGCGTACTCCTCGACATCGGCTCCCGCCGCCCTCTGCTCCTGCCGGTGGGCGCTCACCGCCTCCTCGGCCAGCACTTGGGTCTCAGGGAAGACCCCTAGAGAGGAAAGGGAGAAGATCGATCAAAAGGCCGAAGGGCTGGAACCGGAAAGAAACAAAGACAAAAACAAGTGAAAACACTTACGCGTGAGGAGCTCGTCGATGTACAGCGCCTCCTACAGCGCCTCCCGTTCCCTCGCCGCCAACGCGTTGGCGCTGCGATCGCAGGTCGCCTTGAGCTGGGCGACCTCCTCGACGGCCTTCTTCGCCTCCTCCTCCTTTCTCCCCATCGCCTGGCGGTGCTCCTCTGCGAGCCAGTCCAGCTCGGCCTTGTGGGCGGTTGTGGCCTCGTCCCTCTCCCGGACTGCCCGGGCCGCCTCCTCCTGCAGCCGGTCATGCTCTGCAGTCGCCTGGTCACGGAGCTGGCCGACCCTAGCCAACTAGCGCCGGAGCTCCTGCACCTCGGCCAGGTCGACGGCGGCGGCTGCGCGGCCGAATCCGGGTTCCAGTCAGAAGCCGGACGGAAAATAAAGAAGAAAGCAAAGAGCGAAGCAAGAAGATTCGACCCGGCTGCTGTGCAACCGGCCCGAATCTTGGGGGCTACACCCAGTGGGTGCACTAGCGCGCCCCCACTGGAAGCATGCACAAGTTACCTTTGGCCTGGCGGAGCTCCTCCTCCTTGGCCGCCAGCTGGGCCTTCGCTGAGCGGAACCTGCCCAGGAGTTTGTTTTACACCGCCACCCGCTGGTCGTAGATGGACTGCAGGGAAAAGAATTAGCGCAAGATGCCTGAGAAGGCCCAACCCGCCTGCTGCGTAGCCAGCCCGGGCCTCGGGGGCTACACCTAGTGGGTGCGCTGACGCACCCCCACTGGAGAGCGACCAAACCGGTCAAGAAAGGGAAAGAAGAAACAAGACGCAGTCGCAAGAAAATGCAAAGAATAAGCAAACTCACAGCGACGGTCTGCTCCAGGTGCAGCAGCCGGTCGTTCTCCGCGTGGGTGAAGCCTAGCCACTGGCCGTGGTGGTCGGTGAACTGCAGCCGCAGGGAGTCCACCGCCGTGTCCAGCTCGCTCCGAGGGGCGCCGCTCGTCGCCTCGCTGGAGCTCGCTGCCCAGTTCCGCTGCGGCAAGGCCGAGGACCCAGCGCTGGTCCCGCTGCCCGTCGGCCTCAGCTCGAGGCTGCACCCCGCAGCCCACGGCTCCACGGTCACCATGGCGCGGGAGCTCCCCGGCGTGGCCCCCGCGCTCGGGGGCGGTGTTCCCCCTCCGCCTAGCACGGCCTCTGCCCCGCGGCCTCCTTCGTCTCCATGACCGGCTTCGTCGGCCTGGTCGGTCGCTGGCGGCTCCTCCGGGTCGGCCGTCTGGTCGGCCGCCGGCTCGTGGTTGTCCGTCTCGCCGTGGCTGGCTGCCTCGGCGGCGGCATCAGCGTCCGCCTCCGCCCGGCGGGCCGGGTCATGCACCGATTTGGAGCGATGCTCCGCAGCCGGTGACGGCGATGGCGAGCTCGTCGACCAGGCCGGCCATTCGGGCCCCTCGGCGGTCCTCCTCCACCTCGCCGCGGCCTCGGCCACGATGCCGGCCCATGCCCTTGCTGAGGCCTCGGCCATCTCCTTCTCGGCCTCCTGCCATGCCCTCCAGGCCTCCCTCTCGGCCTCCTCCAGCGTGGCGCCGGGCTGGCGGGCCGCGAGCACCTCCTCGGTGGTCTCCACCACCTCGCGCTTCCCCGCGCCGCTCCGGCCCCTCTGCCGGTTGGCTTCCTCCGCGGCCGCCGCTACCGCGGCCGCCTCCGCCAGCTTGAGCGCGTTCCTGGTTGATGTGCGAAGAAGATAAGGAAGAAGAAAAACAACACATCAACGAAAAAGGACAAGAGCGAAGCATAAGGAAAACTTACCCTATGGCCGTGGGAACCGCCCGCTTCGGGCCCGCCGATGGCGCTGCCCAGCGCGCCTTCTTAACGAACCTCTTCATGGCGCCCGGCTGCGCCGTGGCTGGACGCTTCGCGGCCGGCCGCACCTCGACCGGCTGCTTCCCGTGCGGCCGGGTCGGGGCCGCCGGCTCCCCGGCCGTCCTCCGCTGCCGCCCCCTAGGGGCGGCCCTGTCACCCGCCTCCGCGTCCGGTCGTGCTACATCGCCCGCACCATTCTCATCATCTTCTTCGTCGTTCGGCCACTCGAGCAAAGGATCCGGGATTAAGGACTTACCGGCTTGGCCGGACCCGCCGGCTTCCGCGTCCATGAGGCACTCCTCGCTGCCTCCAATTTCCGCGTCACTGTCTCCCTCCTCCTCCGGGTCCGAGTTGGCCCGATCCGGTTGTAGGACCAGGGGGTTCAGGCCATCATAAATCAGCTGACTCGGGAAGTGCTGCAGCCGGCCCAAGGCGTCAGGGCGCATGAAGAGGGCGGACACTGCAAAAAAAGGGACCAAGGACTCACCGCTGGCGCCGGGGCATCCCGGCTGTACGGCTCCTTGCCGAATCGCCACTCCTCCCCCTTGAGCCTGGCGGCGGAGATGTCGTTGACGCGTTGGGCAATCTCGGCCAACGTCAACTCCTTCGTCGACAGCCGGCCGCTCATATCGTAGATCCGGTGCGGCCATCACTGCAGCGGCAGCACCCGGCGACCAATGAAGGCCGCAATGAGGTCCACGGCGGCGAGCCCCTCGCGGTCCGTCATCTACTTGATCCGGCGAGAGACGCCCACAATCTCCGCCGACGGGCTCCTCAGGTTGTGGCTCCAGTTTAGCTTCTTAGCTGGCGGCGCGTCGACGAAGGGGGGCAGGTTGATGCAGTCGACGGCCGGGTCGACGTTCCTCACGTAGAAGAATGACTTTTGCCACTTCTTGGCGGATTCCTCGAGGGGAAGCTTCAGGAAGGGTCCCATCGGCTGGGTAACCACCACGGCCGCCCCGCACTCGGACATAGCGCCGGCCAACACCCCCTGCTGCTTGAGGTAGAACAGCCGGCACCACAGCCCCAAGTACGGGAGGAGGCCGACGTAGCCCTCGCAGAGCGCCACGAAGGCCGCGAGCTGTAGAACCACGTTCGGGCCTAAGTGGTGCGGCTGGAGGCTGAAGAAGGTGAGGAAGCGGCAGAAGAACGGCTGGCGGGGAGGCCGAGCCCGTGGAGGAAGTGGGTGTAGAACACCACCACCTCGCCGTCCCGCGGCGCCGTCGCAGTCTCCTCGCCGGGCGCGCGCGCCTCCACCTCCTCCGCCGGCGGCAACCATCGTGTGCGGCGGAGATACGCGATGTCGTCGTCAGTCACCACAGACCCCTCCCAAGAGCCTTTCGGCGGCACCATCGGCGGGAGCGGGAGGGGCGCGGTCGAGAAGGACGGTGGCGAAACTGAGAGAGAGACCCCGCTCGCAAGTTGCGGTGCGGCGCGGCTGTGGCTCGAGCAGGCGTCGCCGCGGCAGAGCTTCGCTCACGCGTGCGAGAGGGAGAAGAGGAACAGTGGAGGAGACAAAGCAACGGGCGGGGGCGAGAGTGCGAATGCCTCGGCCTCTCCCCCTCCCTTCCCATTTAAAGCCCGCGGCAGACGTGGGGGAGTGGGATCGTCTGCGCCCACGTTCCCCACTCCCCCGCAATGTGTGGGCGCATTACTCTCGTGCCATAACTACACCGAAAACCCAACTGTCGCGCGTGGCCACAATAGATCCCACGCGCGGGCCGAGGCCGCGGCTTGGTAGGACACAACCCACTGCGACGTCCCGTCGTGCGCGTGGCCTGGCAGGCCTCGTCCGCCGCTGGGCTGCACGTGGCGGGATTTTGTTAGGCGGCTGGTGCGACCCCCCATGCCGTTCGAACTCCGTTTCGGCCAAGCGTCCCGACCCGGCTCCCGGCAGCCGGCATTCGTGGTGGCAAGCCAGCGTTCCTTCATCAACAACCGCTCTCCTTCGGGGGGATAAGATGCAAAGCCTCTCCCGCTTGGAGCCGGCGAGCTTTTACAACTTCGGGGACTACTGTCGGGGGGATAACCCCCGGGTAGGCGATCGAACCCGGAGCCCTTTTCAAAACTTCGGGGCAGCCCGTGCCCCTCCAATCCGGCTGGCCGTCCGGCTGGCTTCCCGACGCTGGTCGGCTAGGCCCGGCTGGCCGCTAGCCAGCTGGCGACGGGTCAGCGGCCGTCCCATCACTCCGTACGACAAGACGGCTCTCCACGGTGGGAGAGTGTGCCTACAGCGCCGCAAACCCAGAAGAGCATGGCTACAGTGCCGCCAACCCTGCTGACCCGGGCGACCGACGTCAGCGCGGCGAGCCACTATAGCCCCACGATGCCAACCACTCCGTGACGCACGAGGCGACGGGCCACAGTGCTGGGCAGCCGGCGGGCCCCACTGCCGGCTCCAGATGCCGACATCCGGGTCCTGCCCGCAAATAGATTTACCCATGTAACCTTGGGGGGTCGGGCTATAAGACCCCCCGGGAGGCCTCCATGCAGAGGGGTCGCCTTCACCTAGCTCCACTCATAACACACACACACACACACTCACACTCACAGGAGAGGCAGAACGGCGGCCTAGCCCCTTCTTCCTCCTCCGCCCAAACAGCTCTAGGAGCAACCTTGTAGCCCTTGTGCACTCCATACTACATTCGGTAGGACTGGGGGTGTTACCTCTCCGGAGGGCCCCGAACCTGGGTACGTCTTGTGTTTCGCACCCGCGCGTACCGACCTCGCTTCCGGAACCCACCGGCGTCCTCACGCAGCCCCTCATTTTTAGCCATCTCATGGCATCTGCCGTGATTTCACCACGACAGTTCCCCAATGACCCAAGGTCATTTCGGACAAATCATGTTGGGTTGCCTCGTGGCTATAAATAGCCACCGCCTTCCACCATAAATTGGTGGCTGCTTCGAGTTAGTGCACGGCTTTTGTTGTTTGAGAGCAACCCACCTCGAAGCCTTTGAGAGAGAATCCTTGTGAGGACAAAACCCAAAACACCCAGAGATCAAAGTGATTGAGCATCACTGAAGACATTCTGTTCTGAGTGAACCGAAGACTTATTACACTTGAAGACTGTGATCTTCCAGCCGGTTAGGCGTCATGTTCTGAGCATCCAAGAGGCATTGTGGATTGCCGGTGAACGAAGTCTGTGAAGGTTTGGAAGTCTATGTTGAAGACTTACCAGAGTGATTGGGCAAGATCTGCGCGTCTTAGCTCAAGGGGAATAAGGTGAAGACATGGTCTTCTGAGTTCAATCCCAGCATCCCTAACCAAATGTACAACTGTCACAACAGTTGGAACTGGTCAAACAAATCATTGTCTTCCCCGAGCTCCTGGTTCTATCCCTTCACTTCCCTTACTGTTTAGTACTGTGAAGTCCTTCCATGCTTGTCTGTGTTTGAAGATATTCCCTGAAGCCATTCATCTGTCTGCCTATTTGTCATCATGCTTCTTGTGTTTATGTTCAACGCATGCTTGTATGTATGATGCCTATGCCTGTCATATCTGTTCATCTTAGTTACTACTGTTGTTAGTTTTCATCGTGCTTCCAGTAGGAGAACCACACAAAACCCCTTTAGCAGCACCTACACACACAAAAGAAACACTTGCACCCAACGCAAATAAGAGGGTTGTCAATCCTCTTAGCGGTTATTTGCAAGGATTAATTCTGATAGTGATAGATAGATAAAGTAAAATACTAAATAAAATAAAGGTAAATAAATTGCAGCAAGGTATTTTTGGATTTTAATATATGATAAAAGTAGACCCGGGGGCCATAGTTTTCACTAGAGGCTTCTCTCTCGAACACATAGCATACGGTGGGTAAACAAATTACTGTTGGGCAATTGATAGAAAAGCAAATAATTATGACGGTTCATGGCAATGATCATGTATATAGGCATCACGTCCGAGACAAGTAGACCGACTCCTGCCTGCATCTACTACTATTACTCCACCCATCGACCGCTATCCAGCATGCATCTAGGGTATTAAGTTAATAAAAACAGAGTAACGCCTTAAGCAAGATGACATTATGTAGACAAAGTAAACTCAAATAATATGATTAAACCCCTTCTTTTTATCCTTAATGGCAACAATACAAATATGTGTCATGTCCCTTTCTGTCACTGGGATTGATCACCGCAAGATTGAACCCATCACAAAGCACCTCTCCCATTGCAAGATAAACCAATCTAGTTGGCCAAACCAAATCGATAGATCAAAGAGAAATACAAAGCTATAATAATCATGCATAAAAGAGTTCAGAGAAGACTCTAATATTTCTCATGAATAATCTGATCATAAACTCACAATTCATCGGATCCCAACAAACACACCGCAAAAGAAGATTACATCGGATAGAACTCCAAGAACATCGAGGAGAACATGGTATTGAAGATCAAAGAGAGAGAAGAAGCCATCTAGCTACTAGCTATGGACCCGTAGGTCTGTGGTAAACTACTAACACATCGTCGGAAGGGCAGCAAGGTTGATGAAGAAGCCCTCCGTGATCGATTCCCCCTCCGGCAGAGTACCGGAAAAGGCCTCCAGATGGGATCGCGGAAGAACAGAGGCTTGCGGCGGCAAAAAGGTTTTCTCTTCTGTCTCTCTAGTATATTGGGAATATTTGGGAATTTATAGCATTGGAATTAGGTTAGGATGTGCCACGAGGGGCCCACAAGCCTGGGGGGCGCGCCCTACCCCCCAGGGCGCGCCTCCCAAGCTTGTCGCTCCCTCGTGGATCATCTGGTCTTCTCCCGAAGCTTCAAGGGTCCCTTCTGGTCTAGAAAAAATTAATCCAAAGTTTTTTCTTCGTTTCAATTCCGTTTGATAATGATTTCTGGAAAGGCAAAAACAAGCAAAAAAACAACAACTGGCATTGGGCACTCGGTTAATAGGTTTGTCCCAAAAAATGATATATAATGGCATATAATTGCATATAAAACATCCAAGATTGATACTATAATAGCATGGAACAATAAAAAATTATCGATATGTTGGAGACATATCAAGCATCCCCAAGCTTAATTCCTGCTCGTCCTTGAGTAGGTAAATTATAAAAATAGAATTTTTGATGTGGAATGCTACCTAATGATACGTCTCCATCGTATCTATAACTTTTGATTGAGTCATGCCAATATTCTACAACTTTCATATATTTTTGGCAATATTTTATATTATTTTTGGGATTAACATATTGATCCAATGCCTAGTGCCAGTTCCTGTTTTCTGCTTGTTTTTTGTTTCACAAAAAATCCATATCAAACGAAGTCCAAATGCAATAAAAATTGACGGAGAATTATTTTGGAATATATGTGATTTTTGGGAGGTGGAATCAACGCAAGGTGGTGCTCATGGGCCCCACGAGGCACCAGGGCGCGCCAGGGGGGCCCGGCGCGCCGTGGTGCCTCGTGAGGCCCTAGTAGGTCGGTTGGTGCTATTCTTCAGGTGCAAGGAAGCTAATATCCGGAAAAAAATCATGTCAAAATTTCAGCCAAATCAGAGTTACGGATCTCCGGGAATTTAAGAAATGGTGAAGGGCCAGAAAACAGGAACGAGAAACAGAAGAGAACAGAGAGAGAGAGATCCAATCTAGGAGGGGCTCCTGCCCCTCCGCCGCCATGGCAGCCATGGACCGGAGGCGAAACTCTCCTCCCATCTAGGGGGGAGGCCAAGGAAGAATAATAAGAAGAAGGAGGGGGGCTCTCTCCCCCTCTCTTCCGGTGGCGCCGGAACGCCGCCGAGGCCATCATCATGACGGCAATCTACACCAACAACTTCGCCGCCGTCAACACCGACTCTCTCCCCCTCTATGCAGCGGTGTAACCTCTCAATACCTGCTATAATTCTCTACTTAAACATGGTGCTTAATGCTACATATTATTATCCAATGATTTGTGGCCATCCTATGATGTTTGAGTAGATTCGTTTTGTCCTATGGGTTGATTGATGATCGTGATTGGTTTGAGTTGTACGTTTTATTTTGGTGTTGTCCTATGGTGCCTTCCATGCTGCGCACACGTGGGGGATTCCCTCTGTAGGGTTAGCAATATGTTCATAATTCTCTTATAGTGGGCGGCTAGAGTGACAGAAGCTTACACCCGAGTAAGGGGGTTGTTGCGTATGGGAGTAAAGAGGACTTGATACTTAATGCTATGGTTGGGTTTTACCTTAATGATCTTTGGTAGTTGCGGATGCTTGCTAGAGTTCCAATCATAAGTGCATATGATCCAAGTACGGAAAGTAAGTTAGCTCATGCCTCTCCCTCATATAAAATTGCAACAATGATTACCAGTCTAGTTATCGATTGCCTAGGGACAAATCATTCTCTTGTGTTACAAAAGCTTTCTACTAAACAACTAACTTTTATTATCTTGCAAATTACTCATAGTTTTATTCTCGCAAAGTACTTCTATTTTTATTCTTGCAAACCTATCCTATCACCTACAAAATAGTTTCATACTTGTTCTAGGTAAAGCGAACGTTAAGTGCGCGTAGAGTTGTATCGGTGGTCGATAGAACTTGAAGGGAATATTAATTCTACCTTTAGCTCCTTGTTGGGTTCGACACTCTTATTTATCGAAAAAGCTACAATTGATCCCCTATACTTGTGGGTTATCAAGACCTTTTTCTGGCGCCGTTGCCGGGGAACAATAGCGTGGGGTTGGTATTCTCGTGTGTGCTTTTTTGCTTTATCACTAAGTAGATTTTGTTTTCTGTTCTAAGTTGCTTTATATCTTTAGTTATGGATATGGAACACGAAACACCAAAAAAATTAGTTGTACTTGCTACTCATGGAGATGGGGAACCTCCTAAAACCCTCGATGCTCGTTATGTGGAAAATATTAAATACTACTTTGATAATCCTGATAAAACTCCATTCAACTTGATAATGGGAGTTACTTTGGATCAACTGGAATACTTTAGGGATTATCGCTTGTCTCAAAAAGGGAAACACTTATGGGATCAAATTAAAATGTTGCAATGGTATGCTCGGAATTTATGCTTAAGATATGATTATACTTGCTGCTCTAGGATGAAGGTTCCACACCTTCCCTTTTCATGTGAATTTAATGATAATGAAACTTTGGCTTCTTATGCTAATGGTATATGTGATTACTATGATGTGGAACAAATAGAAGAATTTGTTGCTTTTAAGGGTGCTTATGAAATTGAATCTTTGTTTGAAAAGTATGAAAATTATGATGATGCTGTTTACCGATCTGAAAATTTTGCTATACTTAAATATTGCTATGAGAATTATGAATACAATGCCCATATTGATCAATTTATTGAGAAAGTCTCCGCTGTCCAAAAAGAGACAAATATTTTGCAGGCTCCTATGGAAGAAGAAAATGATGACACTGTGAGCTCATTAGATGAAAAAGATGAGGAGGAGAGCGAAGAACAAAAGGAGGAAGAGCGGATTGATCACCCGTGCCCACCTTCTGATGAGAGTAACTCTTTATCTCATACATTGTTTAATTTCCCTTCGTGCTTACCGAAGGATGAATGCTATGATAATTGCTATGATCCCTTGGATTCGTTTGAAATATCCCTTTTTGATGAAATTGGTGCTTGTTATGCTTGTGGTCATGATGCCAATTTGAATTATGCTAATGGAGATGAACTTGCTATAGTTCCTTATGTTAAACATGAAATTTTTGCTATTGCACCCACACATGATAGTCCTATAATCTTTTTGAATTCTCCCAACTACACTATATCAGAGAAGTTTGCTCTTATTAAGGATTATATTGATGGGTTGCATTTTACTACTACACATGATAATTTTGATAGATATAATATGCATGTGCTTGCTGCTCCTACTTGCAATTATTATGAGAGAGGAACTACATCTCCGCCTCTCTATGTTTCCAATGCGATAAAATTACAAGAAACTGTTTATGCTATGTATTGGCCTTTACTTGATGGCATGAATTGTTCTTCTATGACATGCCGATGCATAGGAAGAGATGTGGCACCCCGGCTCAGAGAGACCGGAACACCCCGTATTCCAGCCCAGAGATCAAGTCTTCTGGAATACGGCACTGCTTGGCATAGAACAAATCAGCTCTGTATTGCAAATAACACGGGTACAAGGGTCCGATATTACAAAGGTTACGGGGGCACGGCGACACTACGCCTGCTCAGATAGCTCTATGCTAGCAGCGGAACAACTCGTAGCGGAATAACTTCTAGCAGCAGGACAGCGACAACGGTGATGAACTCCACTCCGCAGGGACTCTGGCTGGGACGTATCCTAGAGCGCAACCTTGGGGTCCTCGACAAACAAGCAATCACGGCATCACCTGCAATCTGGCATGACACGCCAGGTGAGTACTTTGAATGTACTCGCAAGCTCACAGCAACCAAAGCAATCAAGACATACAACAGCATGGCATTTGCAGGTTAATCATCAAAGATGAACACGATACTACTAGAACAACATGAGCATGGCAACAACATGAGCATGGCAACAACATATAATTCATGATATGAACAGGATGATTCTAGCACTAGCATGAGAGGGGAATCGACGTTTAAGATCCCTTGGACCAACTTACTCTTGCCGGAGGTTATCTCATAACCACAAACTTACCATCGTGATCATCACATGATCACACGGAGCTTGATCTCTACATGTGATCATCGCATGACCACATAAAGATCAACCAACTTCTTTTCTCATCGAACCGAGGTTGTTATTATTCAGATTATTATTACTGTTGACCCATAGTGTGATCTACTACGAACTGTGTCCATGACCGAGGACGCGGCTATCGATAGATTATACACTCTGCAGAGGTTAGTACACTGTACCCACACTACGGAACTCATGGCCTCGTGCTCCCATTCGGGTGGACCAACGACGTTCCGACAAAACCAGTCTATTGCATGACACTCTCCTGGCCACTCCGACAAACTCCCCTTTGGGCTATGTCCTGGGTGACCCTGATGTCAACATGTGACATCCGCCACCTCTGTGGCTGCCACCGTCGTGGCCAAACATCAACATTGTCCCAAACGGGGACCTCGGTACCATCAAAACTCGGGTCCTCAAGGCTATGGTAGCCTACCTGATCAGGGTAGCGCGCACCCATAACCTTCCCTCGTAGGAGGCACCGGCGAGAGGCATGAAAATAGACCGCATTAGGGCCTCCCCATCCAGGCAAGTGTGGTTGCACTGGTGAGCTCGATTCGGTGGCACCATGACTCAGCCAACAGATTTGTTCAAGTTCGATTAATGTCAGGTTCAACTTGTATGGTGATGAGCTGAGTCACAGAAAAATAATATGACAATGCATATGAGCATGATATCAGTGTAACCATGGATGGGCAACATAACCATTTAATATCATAATATCAACAAGGATAATCCATTTAATCTACGGGATGGCATAATGACGATGACGAATATCACAAGTATTTTTATATCAATCCATAATGATTCATATGAGCATGTCATTATCACTAGCAGCTGAAATGATTACAAGGATAAAACATGATAAGAATATCCTTAGCAATTAATCATATTACTTACTAGATGAAAATGAACAGGGCATAAACAATGAGCATGGATTCACAAGCATATTCGAAGCATTCACAAAATAATTAAATGCGCAAACAATTATTAAATATTCAAGTGGAAACCATGGCTATTGCAGTGCCATCATGCAAGTGGCTGTTGTGACTTGCCTGGGGATGAAGGAACCATCGGGGAGAGGTGCGATGAACTCGCGGAAAGAATCGCCGGAAAAGTTTCCCTCTCGGTGGAGCTGTTTTAAGGGCAAGGGCAAAATGGTCATTTTCACAGTGTGACAACCTCATGAAAATGATGCCATCGGACGGGCTCGACGAACTAAGATTGTGGGCTTTGGAAGCACCTGCTTCAGAGTTACGGTTGCGAAGTTACGGCCGTTCGTTCGTTAGGCAGAAAAGGAATTAAAAACTGTCCATTTCTGGCTTTAACGGACGAACGTCCGCTAATTAGCAGTTTCGACCGACGGCTGAAAAACAGAAAGCGCACTTTAGAAAATACACTTTCGCCGTGGGAAAGCGTATTCTCTTCTTAGGCCGGGCAGGAGTACGCTTTCAGATACAGAACACGTATTAGGTGGAGTACGTCTCCACTAATACACGTCAGCGGGCCGGGGTCAACTCCCCGTGTGGCTGACTGGTGGGGCCCGCGGGGAGGTGGGGCCCACCGACTGGGTCTTCTTCTTCCCTCCCGCGTGCTCGCGCCTGAGTGAGGACAGAGCCGACCCTGCCGGCGATTGCCGCCGCCGTAGGCCGTCTCCGGCGACGCCCTCGCTACCGGCGAGCTCGGCTGGACGGCGCGCACCTGCCTGGGCCATCCATTCTTGCCGGTGAGCTTGCAACCGAGCTGGGCAAGAGCTGCGGCGGACGGTGGCTTCGGGCGAACTCGGGCGCACGCCGATAGGCCACCGGAGGAGGAGATGAAGGGCAGAGGAGCTCCGTCGTACTTCGGTGAGTCCTCTGGAGTAGGAATGGCGAGGGGAAAAGCTCGGTCGGGCTCGGATTTAAGGCGAGGCCGACGTCGGCCATGGCTACAATGGCGAGCAAGGAGAGCTCCTCGAGCTCGTTTGACTGGTCGGGGAGGGCTAGAGGGAAGTGGGGAGGAGGATAGAGTGCTCGGACGGGCTCGGGGTGTCTTAAATAGCCAGGACGGAGGTGGTGCCGCCCCCGGATGTCACCGCGGCCGGGCGGAGCGTGCTCTGGCGAGGGCAGGACACGCGTGGGCCCTTGAGGCAACGGGAGAGCCAGAGAAGATGCTGGGCGGCGCCAGGGACGCGCGGGCGCGGACGGGTGAGCACAGGGGCGGTCGGCCACTCGGGCAGACGGCGCGCTCGCGTGCGGAGGCTGCTGGGGCCGGCGGCAGGCGATGCAGGAGGGGGAGAGGGGTCCAGCGAGCTACGTGGCCGAAGGGGGAGCGAGATGGCAGTAGAGGGCGCGAGGGAACGGTCGGGCAGAGGAGTCCCGAGGCTAACCGACGAGCGGAGCGCGCCAAATGCATGCCAACGGCGTGGTCACCACGTGGCATGGCGAGGAGAGAGCACGAGGGTCTCCCAAAAGGTGTCTACCGAGTTGTCCCTCCAACATACAGTCCGATAGATGTGATGGCTCGGCCAAAGGCACTTTGTGTTGATGGGAGAGGTCGATGGAAGTTTGCTGTAGCAAACTTTGACCAATAGCTGTGGTAAAATGGTTTGGTTAAATGGTCAAATAAGATGTCACACAGGTTTAGGGTAGGAAGGACTATGATCCTGTGAATTTTCAGGTCATTAGAACAAGTATTTAACCTAGTTGCTTTGCAACTGCAAAAAGTAGGCCAGAACCTAGATCAGGAAGTAGCACTCGCATAGATGCTTGGATTGGGCTGAAAATATGTGGAGCATTATCATTTGGACATATGAAGGTACCATAAAAATTTCATCCCATTTGGAAAAGCCAAAATGGTACTTCCTTCACAATGATACCCACTGGACAGAAACTTGGGGGAATTTTGCAGATAAATTGGCTTGGCAAAATAATGTGAGTTTTGGCATGCTCACATTATTTAGGGATATTTTGGACTTGGATTAATTTCAGAATTTTTGAAGCAATAAAAATTATAGTTGCTTCACAAACTGAAATTGTGACCAAAAACCAAGATTTGAAGGTGTGCTCACATATTTTGTTGGATGGATATGGAATTTTTTGGAGAGCAATTATTTGACAATATAAATGATCTACCAAAATTTCAACTCATTTGGATTATCCTAGCTAGTACTTCCTTTACAAAGCTTCTCTCTGGACAGAAAATTTGGAAATTTGCTGAGGAAGATTTACTAGGAAAATGAGGCTGAATTTTGGAATGTGGAAATTATTTGGATATGAGAGAGTGCCCAAAATTTTTGAGGGCAATCAAGAAAATATAAATAGCACTTCCTTCACAAAGTGTCATTCTGGACAGAATAGAAAATGAATATTCCTGGATTATTTTTGAACTAGGCAATGATGGGTTTTGGCATATTTCTAGAAGATATGATCCAAAGAATTTATGAGAATTTTGTGGAAGCCAGAAATATAGGTTGCTTCACAACCTAGGGCAAACAGGGTTATTCCTTTAATAGGAAAAGGAATATTCCCAATAAATAAATATTGGGGTTGGGCTAAGATGGAAATGACATGGCCTTGGGATAGATTTGAGAATGACAAGCCACTAGGAAGTGGCAGGAGAGAAGATTTTCCCAGGTTTCAAGACCACATAGCCACGGAAAAAGAAACTCCAAATGCAAATTCGAAGAAATCCAAAAGAAAAAGAAAGGGCCAAAAATCGGGGTGTTACAAACCTACCCCCCTTACGATAAATCTCGTCCCCGAGATTTTGTTGCTCAGGGAACAAGTATGAATATTCTGACTTAAGGATACCGTTTCCAACTCGGGTATCCTTTTCCTTGATGTTCCCTCTGAATTCCATCTGACTTGCTCTGGGGTGGTTTGCTTCACCGTATCCCACATTCTGACAGGTCTTCCTTCATATGTTCATCCTTTCTCTGACCTCAATTCTTTGATGCCTGCTGGCTTGTCTGATATTATCATGACCGGGATTTCCCATAAGTCCGGGAGTGACATTCTTTTCTCCAGCACCGATAGTATCAAATGGAGTTGTGAACAAATTTCCTCGGTGGGCAGGAAACTTTTAATCCTTGCATCAGATTACTCAAGTAGATGCATATCCTCCGTGTTCAAATCAATGCTGAGAATCATGACCGTTCTCTTGGCGGAATCTGACTGCTTGTAGGTAGTTCTGAATTACCTTGGTTGGCTCCACTGTCTTGAGTATCAAGTCCGTACCATGTTGTTCATGCGACAATTATCACATCTGTATTACCGGTCTTGCGCCTTCATTATTGTTCTCTTTTCTGAATCTTTTGCTAAAAGAGCTTGGCCATAAATATCTTTAATTCTTTGTGTGACCATAGGTGCTGTCAGGTGCAATATTCTGGCAATCATACCTTATCCGTATCCTCAGGCAGTGCAGCAACGTTTAACTGGCAAGTTCATCATCTCACAAGCTCTAACTGTTGGGCAATGATCATCCGAACCTTTGCAAGAAATCGGCAAATAAATCAGTAGCCACCAGAACGGTCTTTACAACTCAGATCTGGGACACTACTGAAATAACTCAACCCTGGCTCACGACGGCTGAAAAGCAGCTCAGAGCATGAGGCAGTGTTGATAAGAAGAATGTAGCAGTTCCCTAAGACGGCCGAAGAACAGCTCAGAGCATAGGGTCACTGCTACAAAAGGAAACTCAACAGCTGCCCGAGACGGCCGAAAAGCAGCTCGGAACACGGGCCAGTTGTTGAAAAGAGAAATATAAAGGCGGCATCCACCCTGGACGGCCAAAAGCAGCTCAGAACATAGGCGTGGTGCCATTACCAAGAAAAGGTAAACAAGGGTTCATCATGATCATGTACCAGGTTCACGGTTAATTGTATAGAGCTCACTGCTGTGGTCAATCCTTCATGACAGTGACAAGGGTTAACGATATCACCTTGTCGGGCGTGAGGAAGCTGGCCTTGATATCCACTGTCAGGATTGTCGTCCCAACGTTGTATTACTTCATAGCTTGTCAGACATTGCATCCCACTAAGGTGTATAACTTGCTTTCTTCCTCTTACATACTCACGGATTTGTTGGATTCTCACTGTGCTGGTATCATCGTACGAGTGACTTGCATTATCTTGGCAGCATGCTCACAGTATGGAAGCATGTGTAGCTGAGCATTTGATTCCCAAGGCAGACACTTGTGTCTTGACTGATTCTTGCTTCTGACAAACTGTTGCGGATCTGATTCTTGGGATGCACTACCATATGCTGCCAACTCACTGTGTAATATCTTGTACCACTGTCGATGGTGGTTTGTAGTGCCGTACTGACGAGGACCGGATAGCTTGTGTTGGAAGCTATCTGAGAGTAGCGTGCCGAGGAAGACTGGATATCTTATGCTCGAAGCTGTTGCCGGGATAGCATGCTGAATAAAACCGGGTACCATACTTCAGAAGTTTTTCCCTTGGTTACTTTCTGAGGAAGATTCGGTAACTTATGCCGAAAGCTGTCTGCGGTGGCTTACCGAAGAAGACTGAGTATCTTACACAGGAAGTTATCCATACATCTTACCGAGGAAGACTGTGGAACCTTACATCGTAAGCTTCTCTGGTAGCATGCGGAGGAAGACTGGGTTGCTTACACCAGAAGCTTCTCTGGGTGATATGCAGACTGAATACCATATATATGTATATATCCTTGATATTCCTTTGACTAGAAATGTGTTGTTGTCTTGCACAAATTGTCTTCCAGCTGGTTTAATCATTACGATTGTGATAGTTGCACACTAATGTAAACTTGATGCTGATAGTCATTCCAGAATATCATTTGTATTCAGATCAGATATTCCCAATATAATGCAGTCGGCTGAGAGTTTCATAATGCTTAGCTGAGTTTTTCAAATAGAACTCCTCACTGCTTCTTCGAGTCCGGTGTTGGTTGGTGAGAAACTTTTCATAAGGGGAAATATGGTAACACCGAGGGCCCAAAGAAAGAAGCCAAAAGAAACGACTAAAACAAAAGCACACACAACATCAAGATTACATACAACCAACATCACATATTACAGCTATTCACCTCACTATGCATGCCTACTTAAGCACACAATTCTCAAGGGAACTCTGGTACTACGAGCTAATATGCTGTGGCGGTGTGCACGAAAATGAATCAACGTGTGGAGGGGTTGGTGTAAGCAGAGCTACACCAAGAGCTGGCTCAGCACCGGTTGCATCAGGACCGGCTTAGCGGTGAGGACGGACTCGGTGATCATGTAGCGTGAAACGGATGTCACGATCACATCATCATCAAGAGTACGGAAGGTGACCGTACTCGTCCAGAGAATGGGTGATAGGGTAGGCTAGCGGTGGAAATCAGGGTTTGCTGGCATTGCCCTTTTCTGATAGCAAAGACCAGTGAGGGTTGCCAAACAGCGGGTTGGATGGCAAGATCCGGGGTAGAAACGTGTCTACCACCGAAACGATAGGTGTCGCGGAAGAGAAAATATTGGTGCGGTACCTGTGCATCAATCCTGCAAGTGATCGACACCACTAGGTATCTCGGCATCACTCCGCTGGGACAAAGATGACACCAAACACCAACGAGCAAAAATGCTAAACAGGAGGGTGCAGGTAGTGGATCGAAACCGATGTCACCTACACTCACAAGATCAACGGTTAGCGACAAGATAATAAGTCTATATGCATGCTATGCGACAAACAAATGCAGCAATCAAGTGCAGCAAGCCGACTAGACTCTATACTAACGGTTTCTAACGCTCGCGCTGACTAGGGCGTCCTACAGCCAGACCTGCTCTGATACCAAGCCTTGTGGCACCCCGGCTCAGAGAGACCGGAACACCCCGTATTCCAGCCCAGAGATCAAGTCTTCTGGAATACGGCACTGCTTGGCATAGAACAAATCAGCTCTGTATTGCAAATACCACGGGTACAAGGGTCCGATATTACAAAGGTTACAGGGGCACGGCGACACTATGCCTGCTCAGATAGCTCTATGCTAGCAGCGGAACAACTCATAGCGGAATAACTTCTAGCAGCGGGACAGCGACAACGGTGATGAACTCCACTCCGCAGGGACTCTGGCTGGGACGTATCCTAGAGCGCAACCTCGGGGTCCTCGACAAACAAGCAATCACGGCATCACCTGCAATCTGGCATGACACGCCAGGTGAGTACTTTGAATGTACTCGCAAGCTCACAGCAACCAAAGCAATCAAGACATACAACAGCATGGCATTTGCAGGTTAATCATCAAAGATGAACACGATACTACTAGAACAACATGAGCATGGCAACAACATGAGCATGGCAACAACATATAATTCATGATATGAACAGGATGATTCTAGCACTAGCATGAGAGGGGAATCGACGTTTAAGATCCCTTGGACCAACTTACTCTTGCCGGAGGTTATCTCATAACCACAAACTTACCATCGTGATCATCACATGATCACACGGAGCTTGATCTCTACATGTGATCATCGCATGACCACATAAAGATCAACCAACTTCTTTTCTCATCGAACCGAGGTTGTTATTATTCAGATTATTATTACTGTTGGCCCATAGTGTGACCTACTACGAACTGTGTCCATGACCGAGGACGTGGCTATCGATAGATTATACACTCTGCAGAGGTTAGTACACTGTACCCACACTACGGAACTCATGGCCTTGTGCTCCCATTCTGGTGGACCAACGACGTTCCGACAAAACCAGTCTATTGCATGACACTCTCCCGGCCATTCCGACAAACTCCCCTTTGGGCTATGTCCTGGGTGACCCTGATGTCAACATGTGACATCCACCACCTCTGTGGCTGCCACCGTCGTGGCCAAACATCAACATTGTCCCAAACGGGGACCTCGGTACCATCAAAACTCGGGTCCTCAAGGCTATGGTAGCCTACCTGATCAGGGTAGCGCGCACCCATAACCTTCCCTCGTAGGAGGCACCGACGAGAGGCATGAAAATAGACCGCATTAGGGCCTCCCCATCCAGGCAAGTGTGGTTGCACTGGTGAGCTCGATTCGGTGGCACCATGACTCAGCCAACAGATTTGTTCAAGTTCGATTAATGTCAGGTTCAACTTGAATGGTGATGAGCTGAGTCACAGAAAAATAATATGACAATGCATATGAGCATGATATCAGTGTAACCATGGATGGGCAACATAACCTTTTAATATCATAATATCAACAAGGATAATCCATTTAATCTACGGGATGGCATAATGACGATGACGAATATCACAAGTATTTTTATATCAATCCATAATGATTCATATGAGCATGTCATTATCACTAGCAGCTGAAATGATTACAAGGATAAAACATGATAAGAATATCCTTAGCAATTAATCATATCACTTACTAGATGAAAATGAACAGGGCATAAACAATGAGCATGGATTCACAAGCATATTCGAAGCATTCACAAAATAATTAAATGCGCAAACAATTATTAAATATTCAAGTGGAAACCATGGCTATTGCAGTGCCATCATGCAAGTGGCTGTTGTGGCTTGCCTGGGGATGAAGGAACCATCGGGGAGACGTGTGATGAACTCGCGGAAAGAATCGCCGGAAAAGTTTCCCTCTCGGCGGAGCTGTTTTAAGGGCAAGGGCAAAATGGTCATTTTCACAGTGTGACAACCTCATGAAAATGATGCCATCGGGACGGGCTCGACGAACTGAGATCGTGGGCTTTGGAATCACCTGATTCGGAGTTACGGTTGCAAAGTTACGGCCGTTCGTTCGTTAGGTAGAAAAGGAATTAAAAACTGTCCATTTCCGGCCTTAACGGACGAACGTCCGCTAATTAGCAGTTTCGGCCGGCCGCTGAAAAACAGAAAGCGCACTTTAGAAAATACGCTTTCGCTGTGGGAAAGCGTATTCTCTTCTTAGGCCGGTCAGGAGTACGCTTTCAGATACAGAACACGTATTAGGTGGAGTACGTCTCCACTAATACACGTCAGCGGGCCGGGGTCAACTCCCCGTGTGGCTGAATGGTGGGGCCCGCGGGGAGGTGGGGCCCACTGACTGGGTCTTCTTCTTCCCTCCCGCGTGCTCGCGCCTGAGTGAGGACAGAGCCGACCCCACCGGCGATTGCCGCCGCCGTAGGCCGTCTCCGGCGACGCCCTCGCTACCGGCGAGCTCGGCTGGACGGCGCGCACCTGCCTGGGCCATCCATTCTTGTCGGCGAGCTTGCAACCGAGCAGGGCACGAGCTGCGGCGGACGGTGGCTTCGGGCGAACTCGGGCGCACACCGATAGGCCACCGGAGGAGGAGATGAAGGGCAGAGGAGCTCCGCCGTACTTCGGTGAGTCCTCTGGAGTAGGAATGGCGAGGGGAAAAGCTCGGTCGGGCTCGGATTTAAGGCGAGGCCGACGGCGGCCATGGCTGGAATGGCGAGCAAGGAGAGCTCCTCGAGCTCATTTGACTGGTCGGGGAGGGCTAGAGGGAAGTGGGGACGAGGATGGAGTGCTCGGACGGGCTCGGGGTGGCTTAAATAGCCGGGACGGAGGTGGTGCCGCTCTCGGATGTCACCGCGGCCGGGCGGAGCGTGCTCTGGCGAGGGCAGGGCACGCGCGGACCCTTGAGGCGACGGGAGAGGCAGAGGAGATGCTGGGCGGCGCCAGGGACGCGCGGGCGTGGACGGGCTAGCACAGGGGCGGTCGGCCAATCGGGCGGACGGCGCGCTCGCGTGCGGAGGCTGCTGGGGCCGGCGGCAGGCGATGCAGGAGGGGGAGAGGGGTCTAGCGAGCTACGTGGCCGAAGGAGGAGCGAGATGGCACTAGAGGGCGCGAGGGAACGGCCGGGCAGAGGAGTCCCGACGCTAACCGACGAGCGGAGCGCGCCAAACGCATGCCAACGGCGTGGTCACCGCGTGGCATGGCGAGGAGAGGGCACGAGGGTCTTTCCAAAAGGTGTCTACCGAGTTGTCCCTCCAGCATACAGTCCGATAGATGTGATGGCTCGGCCAAAGGCACTTTGTGTTGATGGGAGAGGTCGATGGAAGTTTGCTGTAGCAAACTTTGACCAATAGTTGTGGTAAAATGGTTTGGTTAAATGGTCAAATAAGATGTCACACAGGTTTAGGGTAGGAAGGACTATGATCCTGTGAATTTTGAGGTCATTAGGACAAGTATTTAACCTAGTTGCTTTGCAACTGCAAAAAGTAGGCCAGAATCTAGATCAGGAAGTAGCACTCACATAGATGCTTGGGTTGGGCTGAAAATTTGTGGAGCATTATCATTTGGACATATGAAGGTACCATAAAAATTTCATCCTATTTGGATAAGCCAAAATGGTACTTCCTTCACAATGATACCCACTGGATAGAAACTTGGGGGAATTTTGCAGATAAATTGGCTTGGCAAAATAATGTGAGTTTTGGCATTCTCACATTATTTAGGGATATTTAGGTCCTGGATTAATTTCAGAATTTTTGAAGCAATAAAATTAGAGTTGCTTCACAAACTGAAATTGTGACCAGAAACCAAGATTTGAAGGTGTGCTCACATAGTTTGTTGGATGGATATGAAATTTGGTGGAGAGCAATTATTTGACAATATAAATGATCTACCAAAATTTCAAATCATTTGGATTAGCCTAGCTAGTACTTCCTTTACAAAGCTTCTCTCTGGACAGAAACTTTGAAAATTTGCTGAGGAAGATTTACTAGGCAAATGAGGCTGAATTTTGGCATGTGGAAATTATTTTAATATGAGAGAGTGCCAAAAAAATTTGAGGGCAATCAAGAAAATATAAATAGGACTTCCTTCACAAAGTGCCATTCTGGTCAGAATGGAAAATGAATATTCCTGGATTATTTTTGAACTAGGCAATGATGGGTTTTGGCATATTTCTGGAAGATATCATCCAACCAATTTATGAGAATTTTGTGGGAATTTTGTGGAAGCCATAAATATAGGTTGCTTCGCAACCTAGGGCAAACAGGGTTATTCCTTTAATAGGAAAAGGAATATTCCCAATAAATAAATACTGGGGTTGGGCTAAGATGGAAATGACATGGCCTTGGGATAGATTTGAGAATGACAAGCCACTAGGAAGTGGCAGGAGAGAAGATTTTCCCAGGTTTCAAGACCACATAGCCACGGAAAAAGAAACTCCAAATGCAAATTCGAAGAAATCCAAAAGAAAAAGAAAGGGCCAAAAATCGGGGTGTTACAAGAGAGTTAGACTTCGTCATTGCATGATATATGTTGCTTTGTGCTCACTACTAAATTTCAAATCATTGTTAATTAAAATTGGCTTTGATATACCTTGGGATCCGGGTGGATCAATTACATGAGCACTTTATGCCTAGCTTAATGGCTTTAAAGAAAGCGCTGCCTGGGAGACAACCCGGAAGTTTTAGAGAGTCATTTATTTCTGTTGAGTGCTTTTATAAAGTTTAAAAACAAAAAAATATAGAGGGGAACCTAAAACTTTTTCAAAAAGAAAAGTGAAAGTAAGAAAGACGAGCACCGTTGAAGTGGGGGAGCTCCTTGAACTTTGTTCATGCCCATGGAAACTTTGCAAATCTTGAATTACAGAAACTTTTCAACAAAAATAATTATCCCGTTGTACAAATCCATTGTATTATAAAAACAATGTGCCAAGATTTACCGTTAGGATGTTTAAATTGCTTGTTTGGTATGTGCGGTGCAAAAACAGAAACTTCTGCTGTAGTGCGTGAATTTACATTTTTTACTGGAACGTGAAAAAATTCTGAAATTTTTAAACAGTACTTCTATGCAAAAAAATTATTTTGTCCTAATTTTTAAGAATTTTTGGAGTTACATAAGTATGGTCAATATTCAGATTACTACAGACTATTCTGTTTTTGACAGATTCTGTTTTTGATGCATTGTTTTGCTTGTTTTGATGAAACTATGGATTGTATCGGAAGGTATAAGCCATGGATAAGTTAGAATACATTAGGTATAATGCAAAAATAAAATATGAATGGGTTTGCAATAGTACTTAAAGTAGTGATTTGAGTTTTGTTAAGTTTTGTGTGGATGAAGTGTTCAAAGATCGAGAAGGTATTGATATGAGAAGCATGAGGAGAGGCAAGAGCTCAAGCTTGGGGATGCCCAAGGCACCCCAAGTAAATATTCATGGAGACTCAAGCGTCTAAGCTTGGGGATGCCCCGGAAGGCATCCTATCTTTATTCAACAATTATCGGTATGTCTCGGTTTTTGTTTTGTTCACATGATATGCGTAAATTCTTGGAGCGTCTTTTGTGTTTATTTTTCCTTTTATTTTATGCACCATGCTGGTATGAGATAGTCCTTGGTTGATTTATAGAATGCTCTTTGCACTTCACTTATATCTTTTGAGTATGGCTTTATAGAATGCTTCATGTGCTTCACTTATATCATTTGAAGTATGGATGCATGTTTCTCTTCATATAGAAAACCGTTATTTATAGAATGCTCTTTTGCTTCACTTATATTTATTAGAGCATGGTCTTTTGTAGAAAGAATTAAACTCTCTTTCTTCACTTATATCTATTTAGAGAGCCAACAGGAATTGGTCATTCACATGGTTAGTCATAAAATCCTACATAAAACTTGTAGATCACTGAATATGATATGTTTGATTCCTGGCAATAGTTTTGCGATATGGAGATGGTAATATGTGGGAGGTACTAGTGAATGATTGTGGTTTAGTAGGAATATTGGTGTCAAGGTTTGTGATTCCCGAAGCATGCACGTATAGTCTCTCGTTATGCTAAGAAGTTGGAGCATGATTTATTATTGATTGTCTTCCTTTGCGTGGAGGTCGGGGGCGCGCGATGGTTAACTCCTACCAACCTCCCCCCCCTAGGGGCATGCGTAGTAGTACTTTGCTTCGAGGGCTAATAAACTTTCGCAATAAGTATGTGAGTTCTTTATGACTAATGTGAGTCAATGGATTATACGCACTCTCACCTTTCCGCAATTTGCTAGCCTCTACGGTACCATGCATTGCCCTTTCTCACCTCGAGAGTCGGTGCAAACTTCGCCGGTGCATCCAAACCCCGTGATATGATACGCTCTATCACACATAAGCCTCCTTATATCTTCCTCAAAACAGCCACCATACCTACCTAGTATGGCATTTCCATAGCCATTCCGAGATATATTGCCATGCAACTTCCATCATCATCATATACATGACTTGAGCATTCATTGTCATATTGCTTTGCATGATCGCAAGATAGCTAGCATGATATTTTCATGGCTTGTCCGTGTTTTGATATCTTTGCTACGCTAGATCGTTGCACATCCTGGTACACTGCCAGAGGCATTCATATAGAGTCATATTGTTCTAGATATCGAGTTGTAATTTTGAGTTGTAAGTAAATAGAACTGTGATGATCATCATTATTCATTATTAGAGCATTGTCCCAGTGAGGAAAGGATGATGGAGACTATGATTCCCCCACAAGTCGGGATGAGACTCCGGACAAAAATAAAAAAAAGGAAAAAAAGTGAGGCCAAAAAGAGCCCAAGAAAAAAAAGAAAAAAAAAGAAATAGAAAAAAGAGAAAAAAATGAAATGAAATGAGAGAAAAAGAGAGAAGGGGCAATTTTACTATCCTTTACCACACTTGTGCTTCAGAGTAGCACCATGTTTTTCATATAGAGAGTCTCCTATTCTTTCATTTTCATACACTAGTGGGAATTTTCATTATAGAACTTGGCTTGTATATTCCGATGATGGGCTTCCTCAAATGCCCGAGGTTTTCATGAGCAAGCAAGTTGGATGCACACCCACTTAGTTTTCAGTTTGAGCTTTCATACACTTATAGCTCTTAGTGCATCCGTTGCATGGCAATCCCTACTCCTCGCATTGACATCAATTGATGGGCATCTCCATAGCCCGTTGATTAGCCGCGTCGATGTGAGACTTTCTCCTTTTTTTGTCTTCTCCATATTAATCTCTACCACCGCATTCTATTCCACCCATAGTGCTATATCCATGGCTTGCGCTCATGTATTGCGTGGGGGTTGAAAAAGTTGAAGCGCGTTAAAAAGTATGAACCAATTGCTTGGATGACACCGGGGTAGTACATGATAAATACTTTGTGTTAAGAAGATGGAGCATGACAAGGCTATATGATTTTGTAGGGATAGTGTTCTTTAGCATTTTTATTCTGAAAGGCATGATTGTTTGTTGGGATGCCTGAGTATTGATGTCTTTATATCAAATTATAGACTATTGCTTTGAATCACTCGTGTCTTAATATTCATGCCATGATTAAATTTCATGATCAAGATTGTGCTAGGTGGCATTCCACATCAAAAATTATTATTTTTATCATTTACCTACTCAAGGACGAGTAGGAATTAAGCTTGGGGATGCTGATACGTCTCCGTCGTATCTATAATTTTTGATTGTTTCATGCCAATATTCTACAACTTTCATATATTTTTGGCAATATTATATATTATTTTTGGGACTAACATATTGATCCAGTGCCCAGTGCCAGTTCCTATTTTCTGCTTGTTTTTTGTTTCATAGAAAATCCATATGAAACAAAGTCCAAATGCAATAAAAATTTACGAAGAATTATTTTGGAATATATGTGATTTTTGGGAGGTGGAATCAACGCAAGGTGGTGCTCGTGGGGCCCACGAGGCACCAGGGCGCGATAGGGGGGGCCAGCGCGCCGTGGTGCCTCGTGAGGCCCTCGTAGGTCGGTTGGTGCTATTCTTCGGGCGCAAGGAAGCTAATATCTGGAAAAAAAATTGTGTTAAAATTTCAGCCCAATCGGAGTTACAGATCTCCCGGAATTTAAGAAACGGTGAAGGGCCAGAAAACAGGAACACGAAACAGAAGAGAACAGAGAGAGAGATCCAATCTAGGAGGGGCTCCTGCCCCTCCGCCGCCATGGCAGCCATGGACTAGAGGGGAAACTCTCCTCCCATCTAGGGGGGAGGCCAAGGAAGAAGAAGAAGGAGGGGGGCTCTCTCCCCCTCTCTCCCGGTGGCGCCGAAACGCCGCCGGGGCAATCACCGTGACGGCAATCTACACCAACAACTTCGCTGCCGTCAACACCAACTCTCTCCCCCTCTATGCAGCGGTGTAACCTCTCAATTCCCGTTGTAATTCTCTACTTAAACATGGTACTTAATGCTACATATTATTATCCAATGATTTGTGGCCATCCTATGATGTTTGAGTAGATTCGTTTTGTCCTATGGGTTGATTGATGATCGTGATTGGTTTGAGTTGTACATTTTATTTTGGTGCTGTCCTATGGTGCCTTCCATGCCGTGCACACGTGGGGAATTCCCGCTGTAGGGTTTGCAATACGTTCATAATCCTCTTATAGTGGGCAGCTAGAGTGACAGAAGCTTACACCCGAGTAAGGGGGTTGTTGCGTATGGGAGTAAATAGGACTTGATACTTAATGCTATGGTTGGTTTTTACCTTAATGATCTTTGGTAGTTGCGGATGCTTGCTAGAGTTCCAATCATAAGTGCATATGATCCAAGTACGAAAAGTATGTTAGCTCATGCCTCTCCCTCATATAAAATTCCAACAATGATTATCGGTCTAGTTATCGATTGCCTAGGGACAAATCATTCTCTTGTGTTACAAAAGCTTTCTACTAAACAACTAACTTTTATTATCTTGCAAATTACTCGTAGTTTTATTCTCGCAAAGTACTTCTAGTTTTATTCTTGCAAACATATCCTATCACCTACAAAATAGTTTCATACTTGTTCTAGGTAAAGCGAACGTTAAGTGCGTGTAGAGTTGTATCGGTGGTCAATAGAACTTGAAGGGAATATTAATTCTACCTTTAGCTCCTCGTTGGGTTCGACACTCTTATTTATCAAAAAAGCTACAATTGATCCCCTATACTTGTGGGTTATCACCTAACATGTTTCATCATGTAATCTCTCTTACGATATGAATAATAAGAACCGAATGAATCAAAGCAATAGTCTATAGTTTGATATAAAGACATCAATACTCAGGCATACTAACAAACAATCATGTCTTTCAAAATAAAAATTCTAAAGAAAGTTATCCCTACAAAATCATACAATCCTGTCATGCTCCATCTTCTTAACACAAAGTATTTATCATGCACTACCCCGATGACAAGCCGAGCAATTGGTTCATACTTTTTAACGCGCTTCAGCTTTTTCAACCCCCATGCAATACATGAGCGCAAGCCATGGATATAGCACTATGGGTGGAATAGAATGTGCTGGTAGAGATTAATAAGGGGAAGTCAAAAATAAGAAGATAGTCTCACATCGACGCGGCTAATCAACGGGCTATGGAGATGCCCATCAATTGATGTCAATGCGAGGAGTAGGGATTGCCATGCAACGGATGCACTCAGAGCTATAAGTGTATGAAAGCTCAACATGAAAACTAAGTGGGTGTGCATCCAACTTGCTTGCTCATGAAGACCTTGGGCATTTGAGGAAGCCCATCATCGGAATATACAAGCCAAGTTCTATAAGGAAAAATTCCCACTAGTATATGAAAATGACAAAATAGGAGACTCTCTATATGAAAAACATGGTGTTACTTTGAAGCACAAGTATGGAAAAGGATAGTAACACTGCCCCTTCTCTCTTTTTATCTCATTTTTTTCTTTTCTCTTTTTTCCCTTTTTTCCTTCCTTTTTTTTCCTTTTTTTCGTGGGCTCTTTTTGGCCTCTTTTTTTCTCTTTTTTTTATTCCTCACTGGGACAATGCTCTAATAATGATGATCATCATACTTCTATTTACATACAACTCAAAAGAAAATTACAACTCGAAACTGGAACAAAATATGACTCTATATGAATGCCCCTGGCGGTGTACCAGGATGTGCAATGATACTAGCGTAACATGTATGAAAAATGATGAACGTTGGCTGAGCCACAAATACTATGTCAACTATATGATCATGCAAAGCAATATGACAATGGTGATGTGTGTCATATAAAAAAAGAACGGTGGAAGTTGCATGGCAATATATCTCGGAATGGCTATGGAAATGCCATCATAGGTAGGTATGGTGGCTGTTTTGAGGAAGATATAAGGAGGCTTATGTGTGATAGAGCGTATCATATCATGGGGTTTGGATGCACCAGCGAAGTTTGCACCAAATCTCGATGTGAGAAAGGGCAATGCACGGTACTGAACAGGCTAGCAAATTGCGGAAAGGTGAGAGTGCGTATAATCCATGGACTCACATTAGTCATAAAGAACTCATATACTTATTGCAAAAAATTATTAGCCCTCGAAGCAAAGTACTACTACGCATGCCCCTAGGGGGATATATTGGTAGGAAAAGACCATCGCTCGTCCCCGACCACCACTCATAAGGTAGACAATCAAGAATAAATCATGCTCCAACTTCTTAGCATAACGACAGATCATACGTTCAAGCTTCGGGAATCACAAACCTTAACACCAATATTCTTACTAAACCACAATTATCTACTAGCACCTACCACATATTACCATCTTAATATCGCAAAACTATTGCAAGGAATCAAACTTATCATATTCAGTGATCTACATGAAAGTTTTTATTGTATCCCCCTTGAATACCTATCATATTAGGACCAAATTCATAACCCATGCATATTACCATTGCTATTCATTAGACTCTCAAAAAGATATAAGTGAACCATGAGAGTGCAACTATTTCTTTAAAATACAACCACCGCCGTGCTCTAAAAGATATAAGTGAAGCACTAGAGCAACTGCCTAGCCCAAAAGATATAAGTGAAGCACATAGAATATTCTAACAAATCACGAATAATGTGTGTCCCTCTCAAAAAGGTGTGTTCAGCAAAGATGATTGTGACAAACTAAAAAGCAAACAAAAGCAAACAAACTATAGCACAAGACGCTCCAAGTAAAACACATATCATGTGATGAATAAAAATATAGCTCCAAGTGAGTTACCGATAGATTGTAGAGGAAAGAGGGGATGCCATCCGGGGCATCCCCAAGCTTAGACGCTTGAGTATTCCTTGAATATTACATTGGGGTGCCTTGGGCATCTCCAAGCTTAGGTTCTTGCCGCTCCTTATTCCTTTGTCCATCGTAGTCTCACCCAAAATTTGAAAACATCAGCACACAAAACTCAACAGAAACCTCGTGAGATCCGTTAGTATAACAAATAAATCTTAAACTTTAGGTGCTGTTGTAAATTGATTCATATTTAATATTGGCATAATGCTACTGTACTCCAACTTCTCCATGACTCATACCCAATCTGTCTAAAACAGAACAGTCTGTAAAGATCTGAATTAACGTCATACTTCTGTAACTCCAAAAATTCTGAAAAATTAGAAAAACGTGGGAAATTCATATTCCAATACTGTGTAAAAAATGCAGAAGGTTCTGACGCTCCAGCAAAAAATAAAAATTCCAACACTGGACGCAAAAGTTTCTGTTTTCAAACAGCATCAATTATAATATCATCCAAATCATCCCAAAGGCATTACTTGGCACAAACACTAATTCAAAGATAAAAACACAATCATAACAGAGGCTACAATTGTTTAAACGCACAAAAACAGAAAATATTGGGTTGTCTCCCAACAAGCTCTTTCTTTATAGCCATTAAGATAGGCTTGGGATAACAATGATGCTCACATAAAAGACAAGAATTGCAATGCAAAGAGAGCATCATAAAATATGTGACAAACACATTTAAGTCTAACATACTTCCTATGCATAGGCATTTTATAGGAAAACAAGTTATCAAGACAAGAAATATCTAGCATATGCAAAGAAGAAGAATAAAACATTGACAATGTCAACATAACGAGAGGTAATTTAGTAACATGAAGATTCCTATAACCATATTTGCCTCTCTCATAATAATTACATGTAGGATCATATTCAAATTCAACAATATAGAAATCATGTAAAATATTCTCTTCATGATCCACATGCATAAAATTGTTGTAATCTTCCAAGATAGTGGGATTAACATCAACTAAAGTCATGACCTCTCCAAACCCACTTTTATCAAAAAATTCATAAGATTGAACACTCTCCAAATATGTGGGATTCTTTTTTCCTAAAGTTGACACTCTTCCAAACCCACTTTCAATAGTATTTCAATCATTATTATCAATATCATATTCATCATGAGGCTTAAATAAATTTTCAAGATCATAAGAAGCATCACCCCAATCATGATCATTACAATAAGTAGTGGACATAACAAAATCATTATCCCCAAGCTTGTAGTTTTGCACATTATTAACACAATTGAAATTAATAGAATTTATAACAAAATCATTGCAATCATGCTTTTCATTCAAGGAGCCATCATGAATCACTTTATAAATTTCTTCATAACAATTTTTAGATTCACGATTTTCAAGCAAAACTTCATAAAGATAATCTAGTACACTCAACTCACTAGCAATTGGATCATCATAATTGGATTTTTTGATAAGATTAGCAAGTGGATAAGGATCCATTATCAATATTTTTTTAGGAAGCAAAGATGCAAGCAAATAGGAAGCACATGGCAACACAAGCAAGCAAACAAAAATATTTTTGTGTTTTTCTAAAATTGTTTTAGAAGTGGGGGAGATGAAAACGAGAGGCAAAAGAAAATAAAAAGGCAAATAAAATAAATGCAAGTGGATGATAGTTTATGTGAAGGTACTTGATAAATTTTGGTGATGTTGCCCCGGCAACGGCGCCCGAAATTCTTCCTGCTACTTGTAGACTGCGTTGGTATTTCCCCGAAGAGGAGAGGATGATGCAGTATAGTAGAGATAAGTATTTCCCTCAGTTAAGAACCAAGGTTATCAATCCAGTAGGAGAACCACACAAAACCCCTTTAGCAGCACCTACACACACAAAAGAAACACTTGCACCCAACGCAAATAAGAGGGTTGTCAATCCTCTTAGCGGTTATTTGCAAGGATTAATTCTAATAGTGATAGATAGATAAAGTAAAATACTAAATAAAATAAAGGTAAATAAATTGCAGCAAGGTATTTTTGGATTTTAATATATGATAAAATTAGACCCGGGGGCCATAGTTTTCACTAGAGGCTTCTATCTCGAACACATAGCATACGGTGGGTAAACAAATTACTGTTGGGCAATTGATAGAAAAGCAAATAATTATGACGGACACATGGCAATGATCATGTATATAGGTATCATGTCCGAGATAAGTAGACCGACTCCTGCCTGCATCTACTACTATTACTCCACCCATCGACCGCTATCCAGCATGCATCTAGGGTATTCAGTTAATAAAAACAGAGTAACGCCTTAAGCAAGATGACATGATGTAGACAAAGGAAACTCAAACAATATGATTAAACCCCATCTTTTTATCCTTAATGGCAACAATACAAATACGTGTCATGTCCCTTTCTATCACTGGGATTGAGCACCGCAAGATTGAACCCATCACAAAGCACCTCTCCCATTGCAAGATAAACCAATCTAGTTGGCCAAACCAAATCGATAGATCGGAGAGAAATACAAAGCTATAATAATCATGCATAAAAGAGTTCAGAGAAGACTCAAATATTTCTCATGAATAATCTGATCATAAACTCACAATTCATCAGATCCCAACAAACACACCGCAAAAGAAGATTACATCGGATAGAACTCCAAGAACATCGAGGAGAACATGGTATTGAAGATCAAAGAGAGAGAAGAATCCATCTAGCTACTAGCTATGGACCCGTAGGTCTGTGGTAAACTACTCACACATCATCGGAAGGGCAGCAAGGTTGATGAAGAAGCCCTCCGTGATCGATCCCCCCCCCCCGGCAGAGTATCGGAAAAGGCCTCCAGATGGGATCACCGAAGAACAGAGGCTTGCGGCGGCGGAAAGGTTTTCTCTTCTATCTCTCTGGTATATTGGGAATATTTGGGAATTTATTGCGTTGGAATTAGGTCAGGATGTGCCACGAGGGGCCCACAGGCCTGGGGGGCGTGCCCTACCCCCCAAGGCGTGCCACCCTAGCTTGTCGCTCCCTCGTGGCTCATCTGGTCTTCTCCCGAAGCTTTGAGGGTCCCTTCTGGTCCAGAAAAAATTAATCCAAAGTTTTTTTCTTCGTTTGGACTCCGTTTGATAATGATTTTCTGAAAAGGCAAAAACAAGCAAAAAACAGCAACTGGCACTGGGCACTAGGTTAATAGGTTAGTCCCAAAAAATGATATATAATGGCATATAATTGCATATAAAACATCCAAGATTGATACTATAATAGCATGGAACAATCAAAAATTATAGATATGTTGGAGACGTATTAGCATCTCATGATGATCTTCGAACTGAAACGATTCACTACTCGCTCAACAGATCAGTACCGCTCAGGATGAATTTGTGCCACCTTGCTTGAAATGCCTTGAGAGTGATAACGCTAATTCTTCTGCTGAATGTTCCACTGGTTTTGAATCTACAATATCTTCAACTATTGATGTGGCCACTAACCCCTCATCTGAGGAAGCCACTGCTCTTACTGATGAGAATGCCAGGTTGAAGACATTGCTTGAGACTGGCATGTATAAGAGTCTGAAAGGGCATTAGACTCTTTGTGATGTCCTCAAGAAACAGATCATAAACAGGAACCCTAGGAAAGAGGGCATTGGCTTCGAAAGAAATATGAATGTTGATGGTACTTATTGGAAGCCTGAGCAGTACCCCAAAACCACTTGGGTTGCTGCAACAGGCCCCCAATAGACCCATCCACATTATCTGGCTATACCTGTGCTAACCCCGTCATCATTGATGTGTCCTTCGACTCAAACTATAAACTATTCAAAAACCAGAATGGTGAAGTGTTTGCCAGGTTTATTGGAATTAACTGCAGGAATGGTTCTCCCGTGAAAAAGATCTGGGTTCCCAAAAGTCTTCTGGAAAGGCTTCCCGTGAATGTCATCATGACACCACCCGGGAAGAAGACAATCCCCAGAGCAAAAGCTTCATATAGACCAAAGTCTTCACACAGACAGAGGTCTTCGTATGATCGTACTAACTCTCATGTTTCACAGGGCTACAATGATCAGACTCATGAATATGAGAGACGTTCTTCAAACCATTATGTTCACAAATCAAAGAATTTCTCTGCTTATTCATTTGAGTACTCTAACCCCCTGTGAAGCTATTTGTTAGGGCTCCAAAGCCAAAGTTCTCAGATGATGCACTTAGCCTCATTGCTTCTAAGCCACCCCTTCAGATGTGGGTGGTTAAGAAGAACTGATCTTTCTTGCAGGGTCGGGTCTCCAACCAAAATGCATTGGGTTCTGAAGACAATGCTGGGGACCTGAAAAATCTTGTCGGACGCAAGATAAAATGTCCAAATGGTCTTTCCATTTATTTCGTCCATGGATTTCTTGATGATCATCCTACTATATCCTCCAAGAAACTTACATTCTCTGAAACTCTTCATCGTCAAATGTTTGCACTTCACAATTGTCTTGGTGAAGCCTATCCTACTAACTGTACTGTAGGGTACACTTCCGAAAGCTACTGAATGGATCCTGGATAGTGGCTGCACCAACCATATGACTGGTGACCGAAGCTTGCTCATGGACTCGACACTTCGTCCATCGACACAAAGTCACATTACATTTGCTGACACTGGGAAAAGCAAGGTATTGGGTCTAGGTAGGGTTGCAATCTCAAAGGATCGGCACATGGATAAAGTAATGCTTGTTGAATCCCTTGGATTCAACCTCATGTCGGTCTCAATGCTTTGCGATCTAGATATGATTGTCATCTTTGGCAAATTTCGTTGTCTTGTGCTAATGGCTTCTGACAAAACTCAAGTCTTCGAAGGTTATAGAAGCGGTGACTTGTACATGGTAGATTTCTTCACAGGACCATAGCTTGCCACATGTCTTCTAGCAAAAGCTTCAGAATGCTGGCTTTGGCATCGACGACTAGGACATGCTAGCATGAGGAACTTGCACACCCTTGTGAAGAAGAAGCACATCATTGGGATTGAAGGCGTCAAGTTCAAGAAGGATCATCTATGTGGTGCCTGTGAAGCTGGGAAGATGACTAGGGCGAAACACCCCTCGAAGACAATCATGACGACTACTCGTCCCTTTGAGCTGCTACACATGGACTTATTTGGCCCTACTCATTACTCCACCCTTACTACTTCTGCACATCTATATGGCTTCATGATTGTTGATGATTATTATCGATATACCTGGGTGCACATAATTCTGTATAAGAATGAAGTGCAGGATGTCTTCAGGCGGTTCGCCAACCGGGCCATGACCAACTATGGCATCAAGATCAAGCACATCAAGAGTGACAATGGCACCGAGTTCAAGAACACTGGGCTCGACACCTATCTTGACGTTCTTGGCATCACTCATGAGTTATCAGCTCCATACACTCCATAGCAGAATGGCGTCGTGGAGCACAAGAACAGGACTCTCATTGAGATGGCTCGCACTATGCTTGATGAATACAAGACACCACGCAAGTGGTGGCCTGAAGCCATTGACACTGCATGCCACATCATCATCACGGTATATCTTCACAAGTTCTTCAAGAAGACATCTTATGAACTGATTACTGGTAAGAAGCCAAATGTAAGTTATTTCAAAGTATTTGGTGCTAGGTGCTGGATACGGGATCCACATCACACTTCCAAATTTGCACCGAAAGCACATGAGGGTTTTATGCTTGGCTATGGAAAGGATCACACACCTACAGGGTCTTCAACCTCTTTCACCATAAAGTGGTTGAAACTGTAGATGTGCGGTTCAATGAGACTAACGGCTTGCAAAGAGAGCACCTGCCACATGTGCTAGATGAACTTCCTCCAAGTGAATCCATCAAGCTAATGGGTACTGGAGATATAATACCCACTGAGGAACCTGGAGATGAAGAGGTGGTGAGACCTACTCCTGTCTTGTGTGAAGACAATGATCAGCCTGAAGATAATGCTGAGCCTGAAAACAATGCTCAGCAACAGCAAAGTCTTCACCCTGTTCATCCTCGTGTGGCCAATGAAGTTTAGATCGAGAAGATACTTGACAACATAAATGCACCTGGTCCTCTCACTCGCTCTAGAGCCACACAGCTAGCAAACTTTTGTGGACACTTTGCTTTCGTCTCCATCACAGAGCCCACCAAAGTCACCGAAGCTTTCATGGAACCAGAATGGATTCAAGCTATGCAAGAAGAGCTTCAGCAATTTGAGCTCAACAATGTGTGGGAACTTGTCAAGCGTCCTGACCCTCGAAAGCACAAAATCATTGGAACCAAATTGATCTACCGCAATAAGCAAGATGAACATGGTCAGGTTGTCAGAAACAAAGCCCGTCTTGTTGCTCAAGGTTACACACAAGTGGAAGGAATTGACTTTGATGAAACCTTTGCTCCTGTGGCTAGACTTGAAGCCATCCGTATACTTCTCGCTTATGCCAATCATTATGATTCTCGCTTATGCCAATCATCATGATATACTTCTGTATCAAATGGACGTGAAGAGTGCCTTTCTCAACGGCAAAATTGAAGAAGAAGTCTATGTTGCTCAACCACCTGGGTTTGAAGATCCAAAGCACTCTAACAAGGTCTATAGGCTCAACAAGGCACTGTATGGCCTCAAACAAGCTCCACGAGTCTGGTATGACACACTCAAGGAATTCCTAAAAAGCAAAGGCTTCAAACCTGGTTCACTTGATCCCACTCTCTTCACCAAATCATATGAGGGTGAATTGTTTGTATGCCAAATCTATGTGGATGACATTATCTTCGGCTGCACTGACAAACGATATAGTGATGAGTTCAGTCATATGATGCAAGAGCAATATGAAATGTCCATGATGGGAGAGCTGAAATTCTTTCTTGGTCTTCAAATTCGTCAACAACGCAATGACATCTTCATATCACAAGAGAAGTATCTCAAGGACTGCTTGAAGAAGTTTGGTATGCAAGATTGCAAGGGTTACAAGACGCCAATGACAACGAATGGTCAACTGAGCTCCGACGACAATGGTAAAGAGTTCGATTAAAAGGTATACCGCTCCATGATTGGTTCTTTATTGTACTTATGTGCATCTAGGCCAGATATAATGCTTAGTGTTTGCATGTGTGCCCGATTCCAAGCGGCACCAAAGGAATCGCATCACCTCGTGGTGAAGCGAATACTTCGATATTTGGCTCACACCCCAACGCTAGGATTATGGTATCCAAAGGGCTCAGAGTTTGATTTGGTTGGATTCTCCGATTCTGACTATGCTGGAGATAGAGTGGATCGCAAATCCACATCAAGCACTTGTCACTTTCTTGGCCGTTCACTTGTATGTTGGTCTTCAAAGAAGCAGAACTGCGTATCACTCTCCACTGCTGAAGCCGAATACATTGCTGCTGGATCCTACTGTGCTCAGCTTCTCTGGATGAAGCAAACCCTGAAGGACTATGGCATCAACAAGAAGAAAGTACCTCTATTCTGTGACAACGAGAGCGCCATCAAGATTTCACACAATCCAGTTCAGCACTCCAAGACGAAGCATATTGAGATCAGGCACCATTTCCTTCGTGATCATGTGCTCAAAGAAGACATTGACATCATTCACGTCAACACTGAAGATCAGCTGGCAGGTATCTTCACGAAGCCTTTGGATGAGAAGAGGTTTTGCAAGTTGCGATGTGAGCTAAATATCTTAGAATCTTCAAATGTCCAGTGATAGGACATGCATCCAAATGCCTATGTATTTTGATGACTTAGGTGCACAACACACGAAGTAACGTATGTCTTCAATTCATGAAGATATACACTCTAAGTGTGAAAATATTAACACGGAATTTGACTTCAGAGCGCCATGATAATTGTGCGCTGTGTCTGGGTCTAATACTTCCTATACGATGGGTGATGCCACCACAAAATTTTCTTGAAGATTTTGATTTGGCGTCACATCTATTGCATTATCTTCTTAATTTGGTTTGTCTTCACCAATGGCTTTATCTTCACACTTTATTTGATCTCAATGCCTATACTATATATATATATAGGGTGGGTCTATTCTGCCAACCCCCTTAAGATCTTATTCTACCATCTTTTCGCTTATTCTGCCAACACCTGAGAACTCACACCGCCCGATCCAAAACAAAACGGCCCAAAGAAACCACTTCGCCCCCAACCCCCACAGCCCACCCACCCACTCCCCATGCCCACGACCTCCCACCCACCTTCCCACACTGCCCCGATCCCCACCAACTTCCCATCGGCGCCGCCCACCCCGACCTTCCAGCACGCCGCCGCGGCACGGCAACTCACGGCCGGCGCCACCCCACCCCGACCTCCAGCTTCCGCTTCCTCCTTGACGGACGCCATCTTCTTCCTCCTCGGCTACTACGCGAGATCCACGCTACCCCGTCCCCAGAAACCTTTAGAGAGCCACCGCCGCCTCGATCTGTGAAGCCCCGCCCCCGGCGACCTCCGGTAGCAGCCGTCGCTGCAGGGATACGGGCAATCCCGCCCCGAACGACCTCTCGTGGGCCATTGCCGCCTAGATCGGGGCAATCCTGCTCTCGGGCGACCACCCATGGCCATGGCCCATGGGCGACCTCCTCCCATCACCATTGCATGGCGCGACTGCGTCGGCCGCCACGCCAGCCGGAGGCCTGCTACATCCCGACGTTGTCTGGTCCCTGGATCCGCGCCCGCCTTCACCTGCATCCCTCCTGTCCCCAACAGAGGTCGCGGCGGCCCAACTCCCTGTTGCATCTCCTCTTCCCTCCGCACGCGAGGGAGATGAATGAACGGCGACACGACATGCAGTTCGGCGACCGTGGACGTGCAGGTCGGAGGTGTGCTTGAAGCGGTTCAGTGCTCGTGCACTTGCAGACTTGGGCGTTTTTGCGTGCGGTTCCAGTTCGTCCAACGCCACATCCTGCACAAGCTCCTCCTCCATCGAGGATGCCCAGATGAACTCCTTCACCAGCGCCCCCTCTTTTTCAGTTCGCATGGAGTACAGTTGCAGGTTGTTGTCGTTGACACGGTCCCCTCTGGCCGTGCCCGTAGTTCTGACTAGAGCTTATTGAGGTTCAGTCAGCAAAAATGTATGGATAACAAAAAGTTTAATGGAGTATTTGGGTGAATGCAATTCGTTTCGATTGTTTGAGAGAAAAATGTGAATTGAAACCGCAGTTCATTTTAAATAATTATGGAGTTCATTTTGTAAAAGAATACAAAACTGCAGTTTGTTGAATAACAGTGCATTATTCGTGGATGCAGTTGGGTATAAAACCTTTTGTAGTTCACTTTGCATAAAAAATGACAAAGAAAACAATACATAGAAGTTCACTAGCATCAACATGAAAAAAAGAAGTGCACTGAAGTCCGCTATTGTTAATTGTTGCGGTTCGGTTTAATTTCTTTTGCAGGAGAGAGCCGAAGAAGCAAACAAATAGAGAAGTGCACTGCACACTCAGAATAAAAAAAATTGTGGATGATAGTTTGCTACTTGATGAATCATGCAGTTAATGTGTCTTATGGAGTCCACTGTTTGCTGTCCTCCCGGTTCAGTTTACTTTTTTTGCAGCAAAAAGATGATCAGTGAAAGAAAAGTGCACTGCACACCTTTGTTGGGCCTAAAGAATAAATAAAAATATTATAGAAAAAAGACAAAAAAAAATCATACGGTTCACTTAGACTCATGTCTCCGTTTCATTTTTCACTTGATGTGGTTCACTTGCCCTTATCTCTGCGGTCCACTCTCGTTCATAAAAAAGTTAGAAAAAAAGACAACAAAAACTCATGCGGTTCACTTTGATACTGTCGCGGTTCACTTATGCCCAATGTGAAGTGCAGAAAAGTTATTACGAAAACGACAAAAAAATGTAATGTGGTTCACTTCTCGATGGTGTTTGCGGTTCACTTATGACCGATGTGAAGCGAAGTCCACTTTCCCGTCTGGAAAAATTTACGTCTAACAAAAAGAAATCATGCAGTTCGCTTGCCCGTCTGATGCAGTGTGATTTTCAGTTTGAAGCAGTGCGGTTTTCTGTCTGATGCGGTTCACTAGTCGATTTTGGTGTCGCGAAAAACAAAGTGACCGCATTTCGGTAAAATGAAAACTGCTCTTAAACCATAAGGAATTAGAGAGAGTGTTCTACATGAAAAAGTTGCGCCTCGTCGATATCTTTCCAATAGCGCATCATTTGCATCAATCCGATGAGTGGTTTGGAAGAAATCACGAAAAAACGGCCGCTGTGATCCGTCCGCTGCCGCACCGTTTTCAAAATTAAATTAAAACCGTAAGGAATCTCAAAACATGTTCTACATATGAAAGTTGAGCCTCATCCGTAGCTTTCCAACGGCGTATCACACACCTCATTTCGACAAACGGTTAAAAAACTGGAGCGAAAACAGTACCGAAAAATTGCAAAATTTTGAAAAAACAGAATTTCGCGATTTAGTAAATTTGAAACTGCTCTTAAACCGTAAGGAATTAGAGAAAGTAATATATATCAAAAAGTTTCGCCTCGACAATATCTTTCCAACGGCATATCATTTACTTCTTTTTGACAAGCGGTTTGCGGAAAAACGCGAAAATATGCTCGCTACCACTCATCGGGCGTCCACCGTTTTCGAAACTGCTCTTAAACCGCGAGGAATCTCGAAAAAAAATTAACATGGCGAAGTTGCGCCTAATCCATAGCTTTCCAACAGCGTATTACATGCCTCGTTCCGACAAACATTTAAAAAATTGGATCAAAAACAGTACCCAAAAACACCACGTGCAGTTTTTTCGACGAGAAGTTCTCTAGTCTCTGTATTGCAGTGCGCTTGTTTCAGAAAGTGCAGTGCCCTCGCGTTGAGCGTGCAGTTCGGAAGTGTGGGCAGAATAACTATTCTGCCAATATTGGCAGAATAGACGGGCTGTATATATATATATATATATATATATATATATATATATATATGAGTTTGTCCTCAACAGCATTTACTTATAGCTATGTCTTCAAGTTGGATTTTTCTGAACTAAGTGAATGTGATCGGACCCTTACCTCCTCTATGCTTATCTCTTCAAATCTCACTAAATCTTCATATGCATTCTACTTGACACGTGTCGATTGTCTTCACTGTGTCCTTGTCAGTCAAAGATTTTGAGACCAAAAATTTAAAATGTTTTAATATCCTTATCCATTTTGCCGGCCGCCGTAGAAGTCGGAACGACCTCCCGCCAAAACAGCTATGTTGTGGGGTCAAGGCGTGGCTGTCAAAACTGCATCTGCATGCCACGCGTCGAGCAAAGATGTATCGCCAGGGGCAGCACAGTAAATTCACCTTGATGAACTCCTCCTTATAAATACTTCGCCCCTGCGGTCATTAAATTCTTTCACACCTGTCGCTCTCGCCTTCGCAAACCCTAGCACCGTCGCTAGCTTCCATCGATGCCGGAGAAGAAGCGCTTCGCTGCCGCGACCTCTTCGACGCCGTACTCACGCCGGCCGCGGATATCTTCTCGCCGCCGCCACCGTAGCTGTCTTCCACTCCCAAGTTAGGGCGTGGGAGATCGAACTGCTCAGCTTCCTTCGCGCTTCATTGAGTTGTTCATCGTGCGGTAAATAAAAATCACTTTTTTACCATTTGTTTGATCCAAAAAATTTCCATATCTCTTCAGAAGTTGTTCTTTCACCTTCAAATCTTTATCTTCAGTCATGCACATCTCATATCTTGCAAAGTTACTTCACTTATGCTACATGATTCGTATGATTCCTCACTTGTACCTATTTTCGGATTCGTACAAATTTGGAACCAACACTCTATAAGTGAATGTCTTCGCACTATGAGGTCATTGTCTTCAAACTGATTTATCTTCAAAATCCTCTGAGAATGCATATGACCTCTCCTCCTTCCCTTGCATCTCTAATTCTTTCACAGGTACATGTCCGTGGGGGAGTCACTTGGTTCTCATAGTCTGAATTCATTTGCAGACTTCTTATAGCTTCATCTCGATTCTCCTGAAGCCAGTTCCTGTCGAATCAGCAGAGCGAAGCCAATCAGCCCTTTGAAGCCAATGGCTGGTGGTAAATCTTCAAAGAAGGGAGGAAGACAAAGGCGAGCAAACACTGCTCTTGACCTCCCTCCAGATCTGTATGAGCAGTACAAGTCAGATCCAGAGGAAACTTACGGAGAACGCAAGTCACGTGTGCAATGGATCAGAAGATATTGGGCTGAGGAGTGGTTCTACCATCATTTTGTTACACCTGGTTCTACCATCATTTTGTTACACCTGAATATGCTGACAAGAATGCAATCAGGCCTCCATGGGCAGATATTGTCTACAGAAAACTGATTCCGAAGACAAAGGCTAACGCCATTGCTCAAAACTTCTATCCATGCATGGTCAGAGGTGTGAAGCCACAAGATGCTGGCCCATCCAGTATCATATGGTGTCGTGAAGACGATCTTTTTGAAGCCAATTATCAGTTTGTAAAGGGTTCTGCAGATCAGAACCAGAAGGACTATGGTGTTGACTTCAACCCTGGCCCAGCTAAACCAAGGCCGATGGCACTCGTGAAGCCAATCCAAATCTGACTAGGCCTTGGGACAGTCTTCAAGCATACATTGAGCATATTGATGCTCTTCGTACTGCCGCAGCTGCCGCTCGTGGTGAAGCTCCTGCTGAAGACATTGCTCCTACCTCCCCCAAGATGCAACGAAAGTCCAAAGCTTCCAAAGCTAAAGAGGGGCAATCTACCAAGTCTACTGCTGAACCAAAAGCTTCAAGAGTGAAGCCTAAGAGATCTGCACCTCCTGAATCTAGTGTGCAATCTGAAGATGTGTCTCGGAACTCTCCAAAGACAAAGCAATCTGCTGGGCGAGGACCCAAACCATCAAGCAACCTACGAGATGATGATGACATCATTAATTTATCTAATGATGAGTTTGATGATGATGCTCTTGAGCAGCTCATCAAGAACAAGCAGGAAGAGGCCGATATCTTCAAGGATCTGCCTCTGTTCGATCATGACATTCTGAACAACTTCATTGATGAATGGTTTCGCAACCCATCTCTACCTATCAACGATCTGCAGCTTCCAATTGACATCAGTGTCACTTTCCAAGGCTTCATCAACAAGGAACTTGCAGTCGTCCAAAAAGTGCTTGAACAGAAGAACAAGATTGAGCATGAGAAACAGCTTTTCAAGAAGCATCTTGCCAAGTTCAGCATCAAGGAAATTCAAGGCTACAAGAAGATGGTGGCTGACCTAAAAGAGGAATTTCAAAAGCGTCGCAATGACGCCAAAGGTGCCAGAGATCGCCTCAAGCACTATGCTGAGAAGACTGTGCAAGCCCACAGCGAGGGCTTTGTCGGGCCCGTGGAACCCAGGGTATCCAGGCCCGTCTGCCTTTGGCCCAGGGCGCAACGCCTGGCGTGGGCCCAGCGGGCCGTCTCCACCGAACTCTCACCAAGACCCCTCATGAGGCCCTGGCCTCCTGAGGCCCCCTCCTCAGGGAGTAGCAAGCAACGCTCAGCACCACCGTCGACGGCCTCGCGAGGTCCTCTCGCGAGGCGGCTTCCCGAGTAGCCTCGCGAGGCGGCTTTCCGAGGTGGCCTCCCGAGGCCCCCTCCCGCAGGCGCTCGAGGCGAAGGTTGTTCGCCTTGCCGCGCGGCCTGGAGCCCGTCACGTGGGTGACGCGCGCGGCGACGAGCGGTAGCAGAGGCCGCGCTAGCAGGCGTGGATGAAGAGGGTTTCCTCTTTTGTGTTAAGGGAGCAGGGCCAGCTATCTACTCTCCAAAGCAACCCCAAAGGTTGCCCGATCGGCGAAGGAAGACCAAGACGACAGGCGCGCAGGGCGGAGGTCATCACCGAGCCCACCAGCACGTCATGGATCAAACTTTGGCAAGCGAAGACCACCTTTAGTCAGGATAGCCTAAGCGCATGTCCCCTTTCGAAATCGCCGAGTGTGGCAACCCTTCCCGCCTAAGTTTCCAGGGGGAAGAGGACCGTGGCTGATATAAGGGGCAGAGGGGACGGAGGAGAGAGAGGAGAGACCCAATCGATTCCCTCATCTCCTACCTTGTACCTTGTACGCAGGAACGCTCTTGCCCTTGCAATCCCAACCACAAGCAGGAGTAGGGTCTTACACCGCAAGGTGGCCCGAACCTGGGTAAACCGCCGAGTCCTCGTTCCGTCCCTCGCCGTCGCTTAACCGTGGTAGGAGGCGGAGTAGGTAGAACAAGCTCACCCCAGTGTTCGAACCTTTGGGTCCCCGGAGCACGACCTCCGACAGGCTTGAAGAGGAAAGCACTTGGCCACCCCACAATTGATCCGCAGTTGATCAAGAAGAAGAAGAAGAAGCCAGTGACTCCTGATGCTGAGGCCTCAAGGCAAGAAGTGCCAAGATTGTCTTCCCGCCAAGCTTTTCTGGCTCGAAGCCATCTGCCCCATCTATTGCTTCAGAAAGGAAGAAGACCCAACAAGCCGAAGCCGAAGCTCGTAAACATAAGCACCAAGATGCCTCTGCTGCTTCTCCTTCTCAGAAACGCCAAAAGACAAAGTCTTCAAAGGCTTCGCGCAGGGCACAAGCATCAACTGCTCCATCAGCTACTCAAGAGTCGCTGCTTGTGACGCCAATCCCAGTTGTGCCCCCTGCCTCAGTTAACACAGAGAGAAGAGTTGTTGTGCATGAACCTGCTTCCACAGAGGTTCCTGTCACTGAAGATATTCCAGATGTTGACCCCACCGCAGCTGAAGACATTGGTACTGAAGCCAATGTAAGAAATGAAGATGATGAAGTCTTTCCTCGGATTACCCAAGATGTGGTATCATCGCATGTTCAAGAGAACAGTGAACCTATCAGCATTGGCAGACCCCTGATGCCAATGGCACATGATGAATGCTGGGATGAGCAGCATCAAATCTCACCGCTGCATGAAGTGATTCCCACTACTCCACCTCCTCAAGCTACAACTACTGATCTGCCCCCGATACAAGGAACACCTGAAGCCATGGAGGAAGACAATACGTCTCCAAAGGCGTCGCCCTCATTTCGAAGGCTTCGCCATGGCCCAAAACCTTCAACCTCCATGTCCAGCATTCCTGAGGAGGAAGTGCGTCCAGAAACCTCTGTTTCTCAAGAGGTAGTTCAAGAAGATGTTCCCCCCAACTCCACAGCACATCCTGAAGATGTACCAGTTGAAACTGTTCAGATCGCATCAGTTGAAACCCATTCTGAGCATGAAGCCAAACAGCCTGAAGACATTCAGGCTGCAACAACTAAAACTATTCGAGAGCCGATGTCTGAAACTGCTGCTACTACTGCCACTGAGGCCCTTGTGCCTAAAGTCAATTTGTCTGACACTCATGAAGCTCCTGCTCCTGACGCCATTGCTCCATCTGAAGCCAATTTGCCCAATACTGCTTTGGCCTACAATCGAGCTGGTGAGCTGGTTCCTGTTTTATGGCCAACCCTCACTCCTCCTGTGCAGCATGGACCGCAGTATGAATTCAACATCAACAATCGGCCACTCATTCAGAGACCTATGCCCAGGATGCCAAGGCTTCATAGCGCACCATCAACTGACTGCACATTTAATGTTGCTGCGTTCAGAAATGAAAACACCTTCTTTGACAGCTCCAATAATCCTTTCAAAAAGGAGCGTATATCTTCTGATAGATTCTGGACTCATCATCAGCGCAGCTACTATATGTGCGTACTATACAATCAAGACCGGATTCATCCTCATAGGCGCCTGGATCGTGAAGCCATGTCTGGACTCCCATGTCTCGATCAAGCTCTGGACTGCTTCAGGGATGTTGGATTGTTGCCCTTCGTCATGGACAAGGAACACTGGAATGAGGAGCTCGTACTCCAATTTTATGCAACTCTACACATTTCTGCCTACAACAGGGATCCCAAGACTTGGACCCTTGAGTGGATGACAGGTGATGTTCATCATGAAGCCAAAGCTCAAGATCTTCTCGAGCTCACTACCTTGCCTACTCCTGGCGACTTCTACAATCCAGGTTGTTCTGCCTATGATAAGGAAGTTGAAAGCATCTTCCAGAAGCCTGAGCCAAACATGACTGAAATGCTTACAATGATGAAGCCATTGCCTTTTGAAGCTGAATACCCCAAGGAATTTTTCGTCAATGACCTTGAGTACTTGCCTCGAACTGTCTATCGCATTCTTCGCAACACTCTATGGCTAATTAAAGGGCATTCATCTTCAACCAAGCTTGAAGGCACCATGAAGACATTGGTATACTATATCATAAATGGCATCAGATTCAACACGCATGACTTCTTTATCAGACAGTTTGCTGCCTCTGGGATGGATCTGTTTGGCCTCAAGTTTTATGCGCCATGGATCATGCGCCTCATCAAGCTTCGCTCCACATTGCAATATGAAGCCTCTGGTCGCACACATCACATCTTTCTGTCTGAAGTTGATGCACCTCATGAAGTCATTTACCCTTCAGCAGATAAAGATCTAAAATTGTTGAAGCAAGCCACTCTGCTTATATGGAAGCTATTCATCTTCCCAATGTGGCCCCTACTTCAGAACTTGCTGGTCAGTTTCGGCAACCACGTCAAGACAACACTGAAGCCACTACCAGTACAGTTCCTCAAAGGCCTCAGAAGCGGGCCAAGGTGATGACAGACAGGGAGCTTATTGTTTCTCTTCATCAGAAGCAAGATAAGCATCATGACTAGCTCAAGAGGCAAATGAACAGCATCATATCTGATCTCAACAGAGTGCGGAATCTCTCCACGAAGAATGCTTTTGTCGCTCATGAAGCCAGTCGCCGTGCTTGGAAGAGCCTTACACTTCTATGCTCTGAAGACGACCTTGCTGCCGATGGCTTCAAGGAAGGCTTCAAATTTGACTCCAAGCCCCCGGCCACTGAGAAGTGGCGTGCTACATCTTCACTTGAGGACTCAGACTACTCTTCGTCAGCGCCCACAGTTCATGCCAGGGTGATTGATGAAGAAGATGATGCCACTTCTCCTGCGATGACTTCACTGCATCACGATGCTGCATCAGGCCCGTCTGCACCGCCAAACTCCAACATCGACCCGGCTGCCCCAACATCTTCATCGCCTTCTCGGGACGTTTAGACACCCTATGTCTTCACACCTTTTTGGTCATTCGATGACAAAAGGGGGAGAAGCATATGGGTTGATAGTCTTCAAGCAGGCATTTTGGGTCGGGCTTGATATATTTTGTTAAGTTTGCAACTCTCGTTCGGGAACATTTGGTTATTTGGGTTATAAACTTAACTCCTGATGGACGTCTGCTACATTTGCCATTTTTCATTTCTGCGCGACTGTGATATCAGATCTTATGCGCTTAAAGTCATTCTGCAGATGCCCATTTTTCATCGTGCATTTCATTATCTTCATAATATCTCTATGCACTATGTTTTGACTTCATGAAATAAGGGAGATCTCCACAAAGCAAAACATGCCATGTGCATTTTCATTCAAAAGCAAATTACTTCTATGCACATCTTCAGGGGGAGCTCCTCATAATTCATGAAGCCAAACACCTTGTTCCTTAAACTTTCACATATTTTTATCCCCGTTGAAACTTCAACCAGTTTGTCATCAATCACCAAAAAGGGGGAGATTGTAAGTGCATCTAGTGCCACCCCTTGTTGGTTTTGGAGTATTGAAGACAAACTTGGTTGAAGGGACTTTTGTAAGATTCACAGGAGAACACAGGTAGAAGTCCTTATTGATTCGGTTTACCCATCAAAGATGACCCCTAAAAATGTATGAAGACACTGAAGACAATGGTGGTTCACGAAGACATTAGTGTTGAAGATAATGGCTCACGAAGACATTCACTTGAAGCCAATGGAACGCGAAGACTTAGTCTTTTGATAGTTTCATTTTCTTCTTTCTTGAGTCATAGGAATTACCGTACCGTTAAGTGGGGTCGAGGTAAACGAAGTCAGAAACTGACGTGATGCTCAACCTAAATCCTATGTCTTCGAGCGAAGACAAATGAGAGAAAATCTCTTCCAGAGTTGGTTGAGTCAGCTTTGCTTGGAGCCCAAGTAAAGTTGCCGTGTGTGTTCAAATTCCAACCGTTGGACACGTGTCCGTTCCCCAATGACCCAAGGTCATTTCGGACAAATCATGTCGGGTTGCCTCCTGGCTATAAATAGCCACCCCCTTCCACCATAAATTGGTGCCTGCTCCGAGTTAGTGCACGGCTTTTGCCGTTTGAGAGCAACCCACCTCGAAGCCTTTGAGAGAGAATCCTTGCGAGGACAAAACCCAAAACACCCAGAGCCCAAAGTGATTGAGCATCACTGAAGACATTCTATTCCGAGTGAACCAAAGACTTATTACACTTGAAGACTGTGATCTTCCAGCTGGTTAGGCATCACGTTCTGAGCATCCAAGAGTCATTGTGGATTGCTGGTGAACGAAGAAGTCTACCTTGAAGACTTACCAGAGTGATTGGGCGAGATCTGCGGGTCTTAGCTCAAGGGGAATAAGGTGAAGACGTGGTCTTCTGAGTTCAATCTCAGCCTCCCTAACCAGACGTACAATTGTCACAACAGTTGGAACTGGTCAAACAAATCATTGTCTTCCCCGAGCTCCTGGTTCTATCCCTTCACTTCCCTTAATGTTTAGTACTGTGAAGCCCTTGCATGCTTGTCTGTGTTTGAAGATATTCCCTGAAGCCATTCATCTGTCTGCCTATTTGTCATCATGCTTCTTGTGTTTATGTTCAATGCATGCTAGTATGTATGATGCCTATGCCTGTCATATCTGTTCATCTTAGTTACTACTGTTGTTTGTTTTCATCGTGCTTCCGCTTGCTTCGAAGACATTGCCTGTTTTCGAAGCCTTTCATAAAAATCACCTATTCAGCCCCCCCCCCCCCTCTAGTCGATAACTAGCACTTTCAGTGGCCTAACTCTAACTGCTAGGAAAGGCGTTGTTCTGAGCAAGCACAACTAGCTGTTGGAAGAAAATTATAGACTTCATCCTTTTGTGACCTTTGCTAATAATTCTGATGGGAAAGACGATTATGCTGATCAATGAGCAGAAATACAATAATTCATTTGTCTATCAGGCACATAATAACCAAGTGTACAATAACAAAATCAATACTCCATTACACATTCACAAGAGTATGCTATAGGCCAGTCACGTAAAAGAGAATATTCAAACCACTCACCACTTACTCTTCTTAACGGTGTGAAAAAAATCGTGTAAGTGGATGAGTGTGACGTTCCTGCCAAAAAGCATGCCTTGATTCAAAGGTTAGCATGATAACTGCACAGAAGCAAATGCACCATACCTCCCTATCATGGCAATTTCCATAGCCATTCTGAGATATAGAGCCATGCAACTTCCATCATCATTACATTGCATGGCTAGAGATGTGGTCTAAACTGTCCTTTGCTTTGCATGATCATATACAGCCCGCTTCATATTGATATGACACAACCATTATTCTTCATTTTCATATGCTACACTTAGGATGCCATCATCACCATATATAGCTTTCATATAGGTATGACAATAAGAGTCCGAAGCATGGTGGTTAAGTGCCCGGGCGTGTGGTAGTTCGTCGGAACAAGCAAGCCAGGAATGAGAAACTTATGCTGGATTATATTGAAGAAAATGTATTGCACAGACATAAAACTTTTCGGAGAAAGTTTTGTATTTTGAGAGATCTGTTCAAGCATGTTGCAGGATCGAAAGTATGTTTAGAGGGGGGTGATTAGACTACTTGACCAAATAAAAACCTAACCTTTTCCCAATTTTAGAAGCAGGCAGATTTTAGCAAGCATACAAGTCAAGCATCACCCTACACATGCAATTCTAAGAGTGTAGCAGCGGAAAGTAAACAATTGCATATGTAAGTAAAGGAGGGGATCGGAGATTTCAAACGCAATGAAGACATGGTGATTTTTGGCATGGTTCCGATAGGTGGTGCTATCGTACGTCCACGTTGATGAAGACTTCAACCCACGGAGGGTAACGGTTGCGCGAGTCCACGGAGGGCTCCACCCACAAAGGGTCCACGAAGAAGCAACCTTGTCTATTCCATCATGGCTTACGTCCACGAAGGACTAGCCTCACTCGGGGTAGATCTTCACGAAGTAGGCAATCTCCTTGCCCTTACAAACTCCTTGGTTCAACTCCACATCATGTCAGAGGCTCCAAAGTGACACCTAACCAATCTAGGAGACACCACTCTCCAAAAGGTAATAGATGGTGTGTTGTTGATGAACTCCTTGCTCTTGTGCTTCAAATGATAGTCTCCCCAACACTCAAACAACTCCTCACAGATTTGGCTATGGTGGAAGAAGGATTTGAGTGGAAAGCAACTTGGGAAAGGTTAGAAATCAAGGTTCAAATGGTTGGATTGGGATGTCTTGATCTCAACACATGAGTAGGTGGTTCTCTCTCAGAAAATGTATGGTGGAAGTGTAGGCACGTTCTGATAGCTCTCCTTACTGAGAAGGAAGTGGTGGAGGGGTATATATAGCCTCCACACAAAATCCAACAGTTACACACTTTTGACCCAACTTGGTGGCACCGATCAGAAATCTCGGTGGCACCGAACTGTGTAAAAGATATGAACGTTAGGAATCTCGGTGGGACCGACTGAAACAACTCGGATGGACCGAAGTGCAATGGTTAGGGCAAACCTCATCTCGGTGGGGCCGATTGCATCAACTCGGTAGGACCGAAGTGAAGCAATAAGGCAACAGAGAGTTGGCAAGCTATCTCGGTGAGACCGATTTGCAAAACTCGGTGGGACCGAAGTGAGTGCAAACGATTACAGAGAGTTGGCAAGGCCATCTCGGTGAGACCGAGATCCATATCGGTGGATCCGATTTGTTAGGGTTTTGGCAGTGGCTAAGTCTAGATGAACTCGGTGACTCCGGATAGAGAATTTCGGTGGGGCCGAGTTGGAATGAAGGTCTTGGACATATTTGGATGGAGAAAGTGGTTGAGGGTTTAGGGGTACTGTCACTAAGCACTTGAGAAAAAAGACCATTAAGCAACACCTCATCCCCTTTTAATAGTATTGGCTTTCCTATGGACTCAATGTGATCTTGGATCACTAAACCAAAAATGTAGAGTCTTGATCTTTTGCCAATCCTTGTCCTTAGCATTTTGAGGGGTCCACATCTGTAGTCCTTGCCATGCCAATCATTGAACATCCTGAAATCTTTAACTTGAATGGACATTAGTTCAATGAGATATATGTTGTTATGAATTACCAAAACCACCAAGGGAGCAAATGTGCTTTCAATCTCCCCCTTTTTGGTAATTGATGACAACATATAGATCAAAGCTTCGACAAATGATTAAATGAATGGAATACATCGTCGCTTTGAGAAGTATGTGATAAGCAAGAGCTCCCCCTAAATTTGTGCATTATTAAAAATTTGCGTTTGAATGCAAATGCACAATCGATTAGGATCATGGGTCACTCTTCCATGTCACATACAACTTCGTGAAGCGTGCAAAATGATATGACTGGAATAGTAGGCACGCATCACCAAAACAAGTGAATGATCATACACAATAAAGATAAGCATAAGCATCACATGGAACATAGTATGATCAATCACATAATGTAGTAGCTCACAAACATAACGATCAAAGTATCTCACAAATGTAGTATCAAGCACATGCATCAAAACAAAGTACCATAAAGGAAATAGTAGCAAAAGAACTCCAGAAACAATGAGCAAAGCAAAGCAAGACTCTCTCTCTCGAAGCCTAAGATCTATACAAATTCTCCCCCTTTGGCAGCAACTACCAAAAAGCTCGAATAGTTATAGGACTAATACGGCACTCTAGGCACGATCCTCGGAAGCTCCTGAAGGGGATCTCCGGCTGGCAGCTCCAGTGTGCGTAGACAGCGTCGAGAGAAGTGCATCCGCGAAGGCTTCAGCTAATGTCTGCTGGGCTGGTGGAGTGGAGACCGGCGGTGGTACTGTAGCAGCAGCAGCAGGTGCAGAGATTGTGGTCCTCGGATCCACAACTGGCACTGCAGCAGACCTGGCTGCCCTAGGCACTGTCTGGAATCTCTCTGTTGTGGGTCTGTCATCTCCACTGTCATCTGAAGTGGCTGCCCTGGCTGCAGCAACATCGTCCTTCAGCTTTTCCACTATAGTCTGAACCTCAGTGATCTTGACATCTAGATCATGAATCTTCGTCTCGACTATCTGCTCTAAGCTAGCCTGGTTCTGGGTGAGGTTGGCCAAACTTCGCTCAATCCTCAGGGTGGCTTCTAGAAGATAAGTCATCTGGTCAGTCTTAGACTTGAGGTTGGCAATGGGAGCATTGGGAGCAGATGCATCCTTGGCTGCTTTTGCTTCTGCGGTTACTCGGATCTTTTCATGTGCTTGAGCAGAGGTGGGATGTGAAGGATCCATCACAATGACATTGTCCTCAAACTCTGGACGCAGTGGGAGATGCTCATGATCAAGAAGATAAGTGCTCGTTCCAACTTTGGAATTGATGAGCATCTGGATGTGTGGAGCATATCCGCAAGATCTCTTCTGATCAGCAGCTGTCCTCTTGATGGTTTCAACAATCAAGCTCATCACCTTGAACTTTTGAGGTGTGTCAAAGAGGTGCAGCAAGTTGATGGAGTGGCCACGTATCATCTTATCATCTCCTGACTTGGGCAATAGAGTGTACCGCAAGATAGTGTTTGTGGTGGTCAAACCAGGCAGCAGGTGCTTCACTGACCCTAGCTTGTGTGTCTCGATGTCCTTCTGTGGAATAGCTATATACATGTTGGCCATGGAGTTGTGGTCCATCTTGAGCTTGGCATAAATATCTATGTCATCATCTTCTTCTTCTGGAACACCAAGAAGAGTAGCCCACTCAAAGATGGTCGACTGGTACCTGGAACCCTCAGTCATCCACACAATCCTGCCATCGGGATAGAAATGAGCTATGGAGTAGAATTGCATGATCATCTCATCATTCCACTTTGTCAGCTTCTGTCCAACAAACTCATCAATACCAGCTATCCGGAAACTCTCATGAACATGGGGGAAATAATCCTCATTGGCATCAATGTACTTCCAATCCACCCATCTCATGTCGCTGACGATTGGCTTCTTATCAAGCAGAACAGTCTCATAGAAGTCTTGCTGTTCTCTGGTCTGGAAGCGGTAATCACAAGTTGTTCTCCTCCTGGCGGCATAGGGATCTGACAGTCTCCACTGACGCAGTCCTTTATCCTTCCTTAGCATCATGTTCTCTGCTACTGGGTGTGCATTGTCATGGTCTGGAATCTTGGGCTTTAACTTCCTAAGCACTAGTGGTTCCTCATCAACATCAACTTCAGGCACTGGGGTCTTGTTCTTCTTAGTTGCTGGAATATTTCTTGTGGATCTCTTTGGTGCTGAAACCTTTGGCTTGGACTTGGGGGCAGCAGTCCTTATAGCATCTGACATAAGTTTCTAAGACTTTGCAGGGGGTGCATCAGCTGCTGGTTCCTCCTCTTCCTCCTCATCAATCATCATGGAGGGTTTGCCAATCACACGGGCAGTAGTTTTCCTTACTCTCTTCTTCTTTCCTCCTGCAGCTGCATGACTTGGTTCCTCAAGTGTAAATGTCATAGTTTACTTAGGGACTTTCTTCACTGTTGTCTTCTCTTTGGTTCTAGCAGTTGGTTTGGTGTTATACTCCTTTGCAAGCACAACTCTCTTCGTCTTTGATGCTGCTTCACTAGCAACAAAGTCCTCATCCTCACTATCTGAGGTTATCTTCTTCCTGGTCCTTGTTGCAGCCTTTGGAAGATCTGGAGAGATTCTCTCTCCCTCATAAAAGCTTTTTGCAGGACTAGAGCCTGCGCTGAGATCTGTGTGCTGCTCTGACATGTTCTGGCTATCGCTGGCATCAGACATCTTGCAAAGCTGACCCTGTGAATAGATGGGTATGGGCAGAGTAGATGAGTCATCACAAAATGCAGAAGTTTTTCATAAAAATTGAGTTCAAATCTTAGTTTCAAGTTTTCACGGAATGCATTTCGGATGGACCGAGTTGATCATCTCGGTGATACCGAAGCACTCAACAGAAACTTTACACGCCATTTCGGTCAGACCGAGATGGGGTTCGGTGACTCCGAGATGCTAGGGTTTCACAGAGATTTTACTTTCGGTCTCACCGATTTGTACAACTCGGTGGCACCGAGACGTACTAGTGCTATGGCCTGGGGCCAAATCGGTGACTCCGAAAATCTCTAATCGGTCGGTCCGAGATGCGTTCGGTGGAAACTTAAACCTAAATTTTTTACTCGAATCTAATCTATGGGCATTGCAGTGTAAAGGGAGTTCTCAATCCGTGGCAAGAATCATGGCAATCCAATCGTGCATTGAATCAAAAATTTGAGCACGAAAGCGGTCGAATCTCACCCTAACTTGGTGGAGATCCTCTACGGCGGCAACGGCAGAGAAGATTGCCGTTGACGGCGGCGGATTTCGGCGGCGAAGGCGCGCTGGAGACAAAGGCAACAATCCAGAGACCTGGGCGACGGCAGCAACGGGGTGCGGGAACGAGAGGGTTTGAGAAATTTCAACCGTTCGGGCCCGCGCGGTATATATACCCATATGCCGTCGGTGGCTCCGAGTTGGACAACTCGGTGGCACCGATATGTGTAACTGCAAGCAGGTTAGCACATCGGTGGCGCCGAAATGGTTCAACTCGGTGACACCGAGATGAAAACCTAGATCAATCTAAATGATTTCGGTTGGACCGAGTTTGAGTGAATTGGTTTGGCCGAAATCATGTAGAAGGTTTTGGAGGTTCAACCCTTTCAGATCGGTGGCTCCGAGTGCTCCTCACCCGGAGGGTCTGAAAATGACTTGTTCAATTTTTGTGATGTAGCAAGAATAGAATTTGAGACAAGAAAGCATAGATAGCTAGAGAAGGTACTTAGGCATTCTTGTACATCCACTTGGTCAGAAAAACCAAGACAATCAAAACAACAAATGGATGTCCTCGAATGAAGAAAACATGCAAACCAACATGCTCACACAATAAAATAGCAAATGAAATATGTGTCAAACATCCACAACTAATTCTAGCATCTATCAAACAATGGCGATGACTAGGTCATCTATATATGAGTATATTGACTTAGGAGCCAAATGAGAACATTTGACCATAGGTCATACTCATCGTTTAAGCACAAGTGGAGTTGCCACTTTTTCATAAAGCATTGATGTGTTCACACCATTAGAGTTGCTTTAGCTCAATTGTTTAGAGCAAAGCTCCCCCTAGATGTGATATGCCCCCAAAGAGGGATGAACTAACCTTGGGTTTTGTCGATGACTTCATGTAGATGTTGAAGATGTGGATGCTCAATGTTGATGTAGACCATCAAGAGTTGGGAGCAATCCTTTAGAGTTTTGTGCTTTCAATACCTACATGGGTTAGTCCCACACAAGGAACATACAAGGATATCCATAGACATAGAGTGAAATACACATATATGATGTCCATGAATGCATTGAATACCTTGTCCCTTGCCTTACCAACAAGAGGGTTTGTGACTCCATGAACTAGTGCGAAATGTGAAAGTTGGTTGCACAAGTTCTTGCCATAAATGAATATGAGTGAAGTTTGTTGGCGGAGTCACCCTCAAGAACTCTCTAGTTCTTCTTCTTTTGGACCCACATCAACTTGATGGGAATCCTTGGAGTTGTAGTAGCACTTGATGAAGTAGAACTTGATGAAGTCTTGGGAGCCCACTTGACCAAGGCTTGAGGAGCTTCTTCAAATGAATCAATCTCTTCTTGAAGCTTGTCCTTGCCTTTTAGCTTGTGGTCTTGTGGTGGAAGATCTTCATGAGCTTGTGCTCCCTTGAAGGAAGTATGATCATACTTCTCTTGTTGAGGAACAAACTTCGTCTTGGGGTATTGATCTTCTTCCCACTCAACTCCATTGGCATTGAACTTTCGTTCAAAACCAACACCTTGGTTCTTCCGGTACCTTCCTTGCTTGCGTACAATTTCCTCAAATTGCTTACTCCCGGCAAGGCTCTTGTAGACACCTTTTTCTATAATTCCTTTCAATAGCATATTTTCTTGCTCAAGTGTAACTTGGCTAAGAGAATCATTAGTGGAATCAATAGAACTACTAGAAGCAACAACATTGGATTTAGCATTGTTATTGTTACTACTAGAGGTAGAACCCTTTTTACCCTTGTTGCTAGTTTGCTTAGGTTTAACTTGTGGCATAAAGGTAGACAAGAGTAAACATTTGGCAAGATATGAAGAACTCTTCTTTCGAAGATCGTCATTGATAGCTTTAAGAAACTCATGCTCTTGCTCTAAATTTAGCTTCTCGAAGCGTAGCTTCTCATGAGTTCTTAGAAGTTCTCTATGATCCTCTTGAGTTGTTTCATGAGCTAACTTAAGAGCATTTAGTTCTTTAGTTAGACACTCAATCTCCTTCATAGCATTGTCACTCGTTTCCTCTTGACTATCATGATTACTAGCATTTTCATTATAGCTCACATCACTAGCCTTATCAACAAGTAAATCATCATCACCAAGCAAATCATCTTCATCACTATTGAAATCAAGATACTCGGGGTGTGATACCTTGGGGCCTTTTGCCATGAAGCATCTTCCAATTCCTTCATTTGGTGAGTCAAATAGATCATGGGAGTTGGATGACACAAGAGCAAGTCCGGCAACACCTTCATCTTGACTATAGTCGGAGTTGGAGTGGTAACTTCTCTCGGAGTGGTTGTCGGAGTGGGAGCCGGAAACCCATTCACCAACATGAGCTTGATGTCTTCTTCTTGTGTAGCTCTTGGATGACTTGTCCTTCCTCTCCGAATCCTTGCTTCTTCGAGAGTGTCTTCGTTCATAACGATCATCTCTACTCCTTCTCTCCTTATGAGGTGATTCATCTCTTCTATGTCTTCCTCTTGGTGATTCGTCTCTTTTCTTGTAGGGAGCCGTACACTCATTGGAATATTGTCCGGGTTTTCCACAATTGTAGCAATTACGGTCACGACTTGATAATCTTCTCTCATAGTGTCTTGAGCTAGAGCTTCTTTCTTTCCCTTTGTTCTTGTAGAACTCATTGAATCTTTTCACCATTAGGCTTATCTCTTCATTGGATACTAGCTTGTCACTTGGAGTTGTTGGAGCATCAGTTGAGGCGTTGTAAGCACCACTTGATTTGTTGTGTAGCTCCTCTTTGTCCTTGAGTGACATTTCATGAGCAACAATCCTTCCAATGACTTCCGTGGGCTTGAGATCTTTGTAATTTGGCATCATTTGGATCAATGTGCAGACGGTATCATATTTTCTATCTAAAGCTCTAAGTATCTTTTTGATGATGAATTTGTCAGTCATCTCTTCACTTCCTAAGCCTGCAATCTCATTTGTGATGAGAGCAAGCCTAGAGTACATCTCTGCGACTCCTTCACCATCCTTCATCTTGAACTTGTCAAGTTGACTTTGGAGCACATCCAACTTAGATTCCTTGACGGATTCGGTACCCTCATGCATATCCACCAAAGTATCCCAAATTTCCTTTGCATTCTCGAGGCGGCTGATTTTGTTGAATTCCTCGGGACACAAACCATTGAATAGAATGTCACAAGCTTGAGCATTGTATTGCAACATCTTCAATTCTTCCGGGGATGCTTCACGATCCGGTTCCTTGCCATCCTCAAAGAAATCACCTTGCAAGCCAACATGAACAACAGCCCAAACGGCGGGGTTATGACCAAGAATATGCATCTTCATCTTAAGTTTCCAACAAGCAAAGTTTGTACCATCAAAATATGGACCTCTACGATGATAGTTACCCTCACTAGATGCCATACTCTCCTAGGTTGTTAAACCAAGGCTATGATCACCAACGCAATGGAAATCAAGGCTTACAGAGACCAATGCTCTGATACCACTTGTAGGATCGAAAGTATGTCTAGAGGGGGGTGATTAGACTACTTGACCAAATAAAAACCTAACCTTTTCCCAATTTTAGAAGCAGGCAGATTTTAGCAAGCATACAAGTCAAGCATCACCCTACACATGCAATTCTAAGAGTGTAGCAGCGGAAAGTAAACAATTGCATATGTAAGTAAAGGAAGGGATCGGAGATTTCAAACGCAATGAAGACACGGTGATTTTTGGCGTGGTTCCGATAGGTGGTGCTATCATACGTCCACGTTGATGGAGACTTCAACCCACGGAGGGTAATGGCTGCGCGAGTCCACGGAGGGCTCCACCCACAAAGGGTCCACGAAGAAGCAACCTTGTCTATTCCATCATGACTTACGTCCACGAAGGACTAGCCTCACTCGGGGTAGATCTTCACGAAGTAGGCGATCTCCTTGCCCTTACAAACTCCTTGGTTCAACTCCAAATCATGTCGGAGGCTCCCAAGTGACACCTAACCAATCTAGGAGACACCACTCTCCAAAAGGTAATAGATGGTGTGTTGTTGATGAACTCCTTGCTCTTGTGCTTCAAATGATAGTCTCCCCGACACTCAAACAACTCCTCACAGATTTGGCTATGGTGGAAGAAGGATTTGAGTGGAAAGCAACTTGGGAAAGGCTAGAAATCAAGGTTCAAATGGTTGGATTGGAATGTCTTGATCTCAACACATGAGTAGGTGGTTCTCTCTCAGAAAATGTATGGTGGAAGTGTAGGCACGTTCTGATGGCTCTCCTTACTGAGAAGGAAGTGGTGGAGGGGTATATATAGCCTCCACACAAAATCCAATCGTTACACACTTTTGACCCAACTCGGTGGCACCGATCAGAAATCTCGGTGGCACCGAACTGTGTAAAAGATATGAACGTTAGGAATCTCGGTGGGACCGACCGGAACAACTCGGATGGACCGAAGTGCAATGGTTAGGGCAAACCTCATCTCGGTGGCACCGGTTGCATCAACTCGGTAGGACCGAAGTGAAACAATAAGGCAACAGAGAGTTGGCAAGCCATCTCGGTGAGACCGATTTGCAAAACTCGGTGGGACCGAAGTGAGTGCAAACGATTACAGGGAGTTGGTAAGGCCATCTCGGTGAGACCGAGATCCATATCGATGGATCCGATTTGTTAGGGTTTTGGAAGTGGCTAAGTCCAGATGAACTCGGTGACTCTGGATAGAGAATTTCGGTGGGGCCGAGTTGGAATGAAGGTCTTGGACATATTTGGATGGAGAAAGTGGTTGAGGGTTTAGGGGTACTGTCACTAAGCACTTGAGAAAAAAGACCATTAAGCAACACCTCATCCCCTTTTAATAGTATTGGCTTTCCTATGGACTCAATGTGATCTTGGATCACTAAACCAAAAATGTAGAGTCTTGATATTTTGCCAATCCTTGTCCTTAGCATTTTGAGGGGTCCAATGGACTCAATGAGTCTCTAGTCCTTGCCATGCCAATCATTGAACATCCTGAAATCTTTAACTTGAATGGACATTAGTTCAATGAGATATATGTTGTTATGAATTACCAAAACCACCAAGGGAGCAAATGTGCTTTCACATGTCGGATATGCCTTGGAACTCATTGTCCATAATTCATGCAGAACAAGAATGCAGTTGGTCAACTTGTTCACAATGCTTTGAAGAAGGTTGCGATGTCGGTGCCCATGCTTGCCTATGGTTGTCATGATTAGATTGGAATTGCAGAGAGCATGGTCATAAAAGGTTTGAAGAAATTTGTGAAGGTTGTCACTGAGATCTTCGAAGAGAGATATCTCCAAGTACCAAATGAAGCGGCACTAGAAGGCTCGTGCAGATGGGTCCACGAAATGGCTTCACCGGTATGCGTGGAAGCATGAAATGTATGCACTGAAGGAGAAAGACTAGGATTTAGGTATGAGGGGGAGAAGGAAAAAATGACCGCATATGAGACTTTTTTATTCTTACACACGTCTGGTGTGTCATTTCCTATTAGAACATTTTTTAAGATAAAGTGTCACAGTATATCAAGACTCAATGTACCATTGATATTCTCACAAAATAATTCTCCCTCCGTCCCAAAATAAGTGTCTTTGATTTAGTATAACTTTACTACATACCGGTGGTATGGAAGCATATCAGTATCCTCGCAAAAAAAAAGCATATCAGTATATATTTGGCAACACACAAAAAGACTTCATTTCTATTAGATTGAATTTAGCTCTAGACTATCATACCTATTAAACAATAAGGTAATCCCATCTGGATGACCCTCATCTTCCACGAACCGAAAGACACATCTAATTTTTGAATTAATCGCATGCAAATGCAAATGAGTCCATTAATTAGACTATACTGCAACCCATAAAACAAAACTCCGCGATACCTTTAGACTTCAGTGCCCGCGGAATAAACAAGGTGAATGAATGGACTCGTGATCCATGGAACGACACAACGATCATCATCGCGGCAGGATCTACACCAGTATCTATTACCCAGGCAGAGACATCGGGCATGGGTAGCATGGAGCAGCAGTGGTGTGGCTGTGTCTCCTGTGGCGTATGGTGACTAGCGTAGTGCATTCTCTGTACTTGTTGATCTTTTTAGTCTAAATTTTCCAGTCAGTTTAGGATTTTTGTTTTGCAACATCATGAATGATGCATGTCTTTTATATTGGACTGCAAGCTCCATTTTAACATTGTTGACATATTTTTTTTTGAAGAAAAGAAGGGCTTCCCCCTTCCGATTTCCATTAAGGGAAACCAATAGTACGAGCTACAAGCAGAACCACAACCAAACTCCCAAACAGCTCACCCCCCCTATTCTCAAGCAGCACATGCGCAAAACAAGAGCAGCAGAGGGGAGTTAACATATCACAAGTCTTATCAAAATAAACAGGAACATGAACCAAACAAAGGCACTCGACGCAACCTAGACCACTATTACTACTACTAGAGAAGAAGCACGCCATCTCCAATAGCTAGCATCAAGCGGGGCCTTCCAGATCCTCACCCTCCCAGCCTTGGCATGTTGTACCTCCACCCTTGTGAAGCTTTATACACATCACTTGCTACATGTTCTAGTAGCCTTGTTCCCAACTCCAGCACCCTTTTGTTTTGTTCCTTTGTCTGCAAAATAGACCAAGCCATTATCCAATAGTTCATCAGTAGAATCAATGTCATTGGATCATTGTAAATTTTGTTATAAAAAATAATCCCATTTCTACATTTCCAAATAGTCCAAAACATAGCAGCCACCCAACCAGAACTAATTTTCTGTCCACCTTTCTAAAGGTTTTAATCCAGCTCCCAAAGCAATTTTCAATAGAAGAGGGGGTAGATCTTAAACCAAAGGTGCATTTAAGTAAGCTCCATATCAGTGAAGCAGCAGAACAAGAGAAAAGTAAATGATTGACAGTTTCATCTTTACCACACATCACACATTCCTTGGGACCTTTCCAGCCCCTTTTCAATAGTGAATCTTTAGTTAGGATACTTTTTCTATTAACCAACCACAAAAACACTTTGATTTTGCCAGGTACTTTCACCTTCCATAGGAATTTTTGTGAAAAATTACAGTCCTCAGTGATCATTTTCCTATATAAGGATTTTACTGAAAATTTTCTATCTCCAGTCAAAACCCACTCCACCTTATCTTTACCACTCCCCATTTCAATTTCTTCACATCTGTTTTTTAGACTATTCCACAACTCCAGGGTTTCCCCCGCAAAGTTCTTCTAAATGTGAAACCTGGCCACCCTTTCTAGATAGCCTCAGCTACTATAATGTCATGATCAATACACATATCATATAGCCTAGGATAATCATCTTTCAATGTCTTATCATCCACCCAAAATCTAGAGTTTTTTCCATCACTCAGGTTTTTCTTAGCATAATTATAAAAGATATCTTTCACTTTTAACAGACTAGACCAAAATTGGGAATCTTCAGTCTTTTTTTAACTCTAGAAATGCAGCCATCGGGTACATATTTCCCTAATAAGACAGATTGCCAAGCCCTTCTTCAGTTTCCAATTTCCAAAACCATTTAACTAACAGAGATTTGTTCATGATATCTAGATTAAGAATCCCCAAACCCCCAAAATCTTTAGGAAGGTAGCATTGCTTCCAATTAACTAAATGGTATTTCTTCTTACCTTCATCTTCTTGCCAAACCAGTCTAGCCCTAAAAAAATCTACCTTTTTCATTATGCCCACTGGCATGGGATAAAAAGACATCATAAAGAGAGGTATGTTGGTCAAGCAAGATTGCACCAAAGTTATCCTCCCTGCAATGGATCCCAAAAGTCTTCCCTGCCAGCAACTACATCTTTTTGTAATTTTCCCCACCACCCCTTTCCAGTGCTTATTTCTGATCCTAATGTCAGAAACTTGCATACCCAAATATTTCATGGGCAACTCTCCCATCTTACATGTGAAAATTTCCTGATATACCTCCTTTTTCTCAATAGCTCTCCCAAAAAGTAGGAGCTCACTTTTATGGAAATTAATTTTCAGCCCTGACATTTGTTCAAAAGCACAAAGAATGAATTTTAGGTTTTTTGCACTCTCAACATCTTCTTGCAACAAAAAAATGGTGTCATCAGCATATTGCAGCATATTAATCCCCTTAGTAGAATTGTTCCCCAGCACTCCTTTAACTATGTCATTCTCTCTAGCATTGTTCATAATAACAGCAAGAGCATCAGCTGCCAAATCAAATAGCAAGGGGGGCATAGCATCTCCTTGTCTAAGCTCTTTAAAGGTTTTAAAGTAAGGTTCAATATTATCATTTACTTTGACCCCTACTTGTCCACCTCTCATGGTCATCATCACCCAGTCACACCATTTGTCAGGGAATCCCTTGAGTTTTAACATTTTAATTACAAAAGGCCACTTAATTTTGTCATATGCCTTCTCAAAGTCTACTTTAAAAATCAGAGCATTTTGTTTTTTAACATGAATAGAATTTAAAGCTTCATGCAAAATAACCACTCCCTCCATGATATATCTCCCCTTCACAAAAGCTGTTTGGGTGGGAGAAATCACTGGATACACACACCTGCTTAATCTGTTCATGAGCACCTTAGTTATAATTTTAAAACTAACATTCAGCAAACAAATGGGCCTGAATTTCTGTATTTGTTTAGCATCAACAATTTTAGGAACCAGGGTAATAATCCCACAGTTTAATCTAGAAATATCTAAGGTTCCTTTGGCAAACTCATCGATCAAAAACTTGAGGTCCCATTTGACCAAACCCCAGAAATCTTGATAAAAATTAGCAGGGAAACCATCTGGGCCTGGGCTCTTATTTCTTTTCATTCCAAACACCACTTCCTTGATTTCTTGTAGGGAAAAAGGCTCAGTAAGTTTTTCCACATCTTCCTTAGAAATTTTAGCAAGATTCTTCTCAGTCAAAGAAATGCTGGTCACATTAGGATGACCAAAGAGATTTTTGTAAAAATCAATAATGTAGTTCAGTAATTGTTCCTCTCCCTCTATAATCCCTTCTTCTTGTTCTAAAGAGGTAATCCTATTTTATCTTCTTCTCCCATTTACTTTAGCATGATAGTATCTAGTATTTCCATCCCCGTCACTAATTTCTTTGTCTTTATATCTCTGAAGCCATTTAACTTCTTCTTGTTTCAGGAGCCTATTCGGTTGTTCTCTAAGCTCTTTTTGCTCCTGTCTAGCATGAGCAGTGAGCCCTTATCTTTCTGCCATCTTATCAATCCCATCAAGTTTTTCAATAATCTCAATCTTGATTTTCTTATACCAAGCATCTACATTCTTGTTCCACCCTTTAGTTTTTTTCCTCAAATTCCTAAACCTAAGTTGCCATCTCTTCAAATTGCCCCCTCTGTATGGTGCATTCCAAATTTTATAAATAAAATCCCTGAAACCTTCTCTCATATTCCAATAATTTTCATATCTAAAAATGGGCTCACTTCTACTGTGTTCCCCAGAATCAATGAACAGAGGGGTGTGATCAGAAATTTCCCTAGCAAAAGCCTGTACAATTGTAAGAGGATATTTTTCCTCCCAAACAGGACAACATAGTACTCTATCTAATTTCTCATATGTAGGGTCAGGCAGGTTATTTTGCCCAGGTAAATCTTCTCCCATTCAGAGGGAATTCCCTAAGTCTAACATTTTCTATAATAGCATTGAACACAAAACTCCAATGTTCATTACTCACATGTTTATTTTTTTCAGTATCTTTTCTAATTATGTTGAAATCACCCCCACCAAACAAGGGATATTATTATCATTATAAACTCTAGCCAATTCTGCTAGGAAACCAACTTTTCTGTCAGATTGGGCATCTCCATATACATCAATCAAATTCTAGTGGAACTTAGCAATTTTGTCAAAAACCATGATTCTAATAAAGTATTCCCCATGTTCAACATGTAACACATCAAAATAGTCTTTATTAACCCCCACCAGAGTGACCTCTTGGAGGATTCCAATACCAATCAAAGTTCTTACCATTACACAGATTGTACAACTCATTTTTAGTGAAATTAGTTTAATAGTCTCCAGTATACCTACAAAATCCAAACTATGCTCCACCACCATTTCTCTAATGTATCTTTTCTTGGGATCTTTTCCCATTCCTCTAGCATTCTAGAAAACTCCTTTCATTTTGTCACAAAAAACAAATTAAGTTTTTAACAGATAAAATAGGAACAAAGAGGGAAGTCTCACTAATTAGGAGATTTTTTTTCTTTCTCCCTCTTCTTTTCAAAGGACCAATAAAGTGTTTCACACAGTTCAGAACTGGTGAGCTATCTCTATTCATTTTCCCCCAGATTTCTTTTCTTAATTTATCAAATTCATCTTCTTCCAATTCAATGTCTGAATGCTCCAAATCAGAGCACATTTCCTCTAAAGTAGCATCTCAAGTGTCAATATACACTAGTGTGCTGGGAACTGTATCAGAGGCCTTAGCTTGTCTGGCTTTTTTTTTTGATAAAAAACTCTTTTCTAGCAATTTCCATTTTCTGAATAACTTCCATATTCCTATCAATCATCTCAATAGAACACCCTAAATCAATCCCCACCAGAGAAATCATGTGAAGCAAAGAACTATTAACTACATAGGGGTCAACATTCTAACCATAGTTATCTCTTTCTTCAGCTCTAGTCCTAGCCAGGTCTTCAACTTTTTGGTCTTCTTTTTCATTGTATCTCAAACTTCTTCTAAGTTCTTCATCTCTGTCTTCCTCTTGCCCTTCAGTCATTTTCTCCATGGATAGCTGTCATCCTTTCGCCAAAGTTTTCTAACTCTTGGCTAGCATTGTAATCAGTAGGTTCAATGTAACCTCCTGTCTCAGATCCACTCTTTTTACTCTCTTCCTTTTTCTCAATCTCCTCCATCTCCTTATTAGCCAATTCCAATTCATACGGTTCTCTATTGGCAACCTCCTGGACTAACTGGTATAGTGCAGCCTGTTGTTTAGCTAACTCTTCTTTCAACTGCAACTTGTCAGCCTCAATCTCAGCAACTCTTTTTTCTTCTTTGGCCCATAAAGTAGTGTTTAATTTTTACCTCCTCAAGAGTTTGGATTTTCCTAAACATGATATCCATTTGCTTCTGCATCTTGGCCCTCTCAGCGGCCATCTCTTTTATCATAGCTCCCATAGTGTTTTCAATAGAATTTTTGACCAACTCATTTCTCTTATTGATTTCCTCAACTTGAGGCAAAGACAAGCTTCCCAAAGATATCTGATTTCTATTATTCTCATCCATTCTAGCTTTTTTCCTAACTTCACTCACTTCTTCTCTGTCTTCCAGCTCATTGTTTCTCAACTCCTTCCTCTTATCTTCTTTATACCACCCCAGCTCCACCACCAGCTCTAACTCAGACTCAATTCTAAACATCAACAGTTCTTGGGAAGTTGTCTCAACATGAGGTGGGATTTTCCCCATATCTCTTACCGCACATTTAGCTCTAACTTTTTCCTGATTAATAGTGTCCATATCTATTTCTAGAACAGGCCCTACAGTAGCAGCAACTTCACACATACCACAAAAATGCCTAAAGCAATCAGGAACCACACCAGATCTTACCTAAGCAGTGTGCAATTTCCCAAAAGCCTGATGATCCAAAGTCCAACCCTGTACCTTAATCACAACTCTAGTGTCCAACAAATTGAAATCATTAAACTTTGCCAACTCCACCAACTTAGCCTTGTTGGGAAATCTCATCAGATAGCAGTTCTGACCATATTCTCTAACTCTTCATTGACATCCCCAGCTGAACATTTCACGAAAGGCCTGCAAAAAAGTCAGTTTCATTGATCTGCCCTGATCTAATAATAACCACAGCCAAAGGATTAGTATGCTCTGCCGCCATAACATCCTTGTAGCTCTGCACCAGCAATACACCCAGACCTCTAGTTGCATAGCCTACATACTTTGGGACAGGTTTCATTGTTGACATATATGACCTACAGTGTTCAAGCAGTTGTATTTTTGGCTAAATTTTAAATGAAAAGACTTGAATTACAGTTTCAGCTCTTTTTTACTTAGCTTGTCAATCAGTTAACTATCCAAGTACAGCCTAAGAACCTGTCGTTATTTTTTGGGATAAGTATATTTTTCGTCCTCGAACTCTCGCCAAAGTATAGAAATCATCCCTCAATTCCAAAACCACCAAAACTCAGTCCCTCAACTATCAAAACCGGATAGTTTTCGTCCCTCATGCCACTTCGGGCGGTTTTAGTACGCGGTGAACAGTAACTCGATGAACAGTAAATTCGAAAAAAATAGCAACAAAAATCAAAAAAATCTGAAATTTTACGGCATCGAAGATACACTGCTGCGCAAGGTGCGTGCTAAATTTCGTGCTGTTTGGACATTCGAGCAGCTCATGGCAAAAACAAAACCGTAAATCGGCTATAGCGGTGAACAGTAAATTCAAAAAAATAGCAAAAAAAATCAAATAAATATGAAACTTTTTGGCATCAAAGATGCTCAGGTACGCAAGATGCGTGCAAAATTTCGTGATCAAATGACATCCGAGGAGCGCTAGCCAAAAAAACAAAATAGTGCACTTTTTCAAAAAAAAAAAAATCTGAGCCAAATTTTGTTTTTTTTGCCACGAGCTCGTATAATGTCCAAACACCACGAAAATTGGCACGCACCTTGCGCACCCAAGCCTCTTTGATGCCAAAAAATTTCATATTGTTTTGAATTTTTTTGATATTTTTTTCGAATTTACTGTTCACCGACGTACATATTTACAGTTTTTTCTTTGCCACGAGCTGCTCGAATGTCGAAACACCACGAAATTTTGCACGCGTCTTGCGCACCAGAGTATCTTTGATGCCGTAATATTTCAGATTTTTTTGAATTTTGTTGCTAAATTTTTCGAATTTACTGTTCATCGAGTTACTGTTCACCACGTACTACAACCGCCCGAAGTGGCACGAGGGACGAAAACTATCTGGTTTTGATAGTTGAGGGACTGAGTTTTGGTGGTTTTGGAGTTGAGGGACGATTTCTATACTTTGGCAAGAGTTCGAGGACGAAAAATATACTTATCCCTTATTTTTTTTGGAAAAGGCAGATTTAACGCAGCCTCATTTGACGTACAACTGTCGTTTTTCTATTCGGTCTAAAATTTGACTGAACCTGTATTGAACCTTATTTTATTTTATTTTGCAAGGCAGGTTTAGCGCAGCCTCATTTGACAAACATACATAACACACAAGATTCAGCGCAGCCTCATTTGACAAACAGGCATGTCTTAGTTCTTGAATGATATATATATGCCTTCATAGACACTGTCTGATCACCACTGCTTTCTGTTGTTGTCAGCTGCATCATGGGCGCCGGAGGCAAGATGACGGAGAAGGAGCGGGAGAAGCGGGAGCTGCTTGGCCGCGCGGGCGCCGGTGAGATCTTCCAGCGCGCGCCGACGGACAAGCCGGCATTCACGCTGGCCCAGATCAAGAAGGCAATCCCGCCTCACTGCTTCCAGCGCTCGGTGATCAAGTCCTTCTCCTATGTGGTCTACGACCTCGTCATCATCGCGTCCCTCCTGTACGCCGCGCTGGTCTGGATCCCAGCACTCCCGACCATGCAACAGCTGGGCGCCTGGCCGCTCTACTGGGCCGTGCAGGGCTGCGTCATGACCGGCGTCTGGGTGATCGCCCACGAGTGCGGCCACCACGCCTTCTCCGACTACTTGCTTCTCGACAACATCGTCGGCCTGGTGCTCCATTCGTGCCTGCTCGTCCCCTATTTCTCGTGGAAGTACAGCCACCGCCGCCACCACGCCAACACCGGCTCGCTGGAGCACGACGAGGTGTACGTCCCAAAGAAGAAGGAGGCGCTGCCGTGGTACACCCCCTACATCTACAACAACCCCGTGGGGCGTCTGGGGTACATCGTCGTGCAGCTCACCCTCGGGTGGCCGATGTACCTGGCGCTCAACACCTCCGGCCGCCCGTACCCGCGCTTCGTCTGTCACTACGACCCCTACGGCCCGATGTACAGCGACCTGGAGCGCGCACAGGTCTTCATCTCGGACGTCGGCGTGTTGGCCGTCTCCTTCGCCCTGTTGAAGCTCGTGTCGGCCTTCGGGTTCTGGTGGGTGGTGCGGGTCTACGGGGTGCCGCTGCTGATTGTGAACGCGTGGCTGGTCGTGATCACCTACCTGGCTCACACCCACCCGGCGCTGCCGCACTACGACTCGACAGAGTGGGAATGGCTGCGCGGGGCGCTCGCCACCATGGACCGCGACCTGGGCATCCTCAATCGCGTGTTCCACAACACCACGGACACGCACGTCGCGCACCACCTCTTCTCCAGCATACCGCACTACCACGCCATGGAGGCCACCAAGGCTATCAAGCCCATCCTCGGCGAGTACTACCAGTTCGAATCGAACCCCATCGCCAGGGCCACATGGCGCTCGGCCAAGGAGTGCATCTACGTCGAGCCCGAGGATCGCAAGGGAGTCTTCTGGTACAGCAACAAGTTCTAGCCGCCATGATCCTACCAAGTAATCCCATCCATCTACCTACATACGTACTATATATGATTACCTGTTGGGAGTGCCTAGGCTCAGTCGATTGAGAAATAACTACTGAAGTATTACTCAATCGGCTGACGTCATCGTGGTTCAGTCGCCCGTGTTGTCGCTACCACCTACGTGAGCTGTCGTCGGTTGTTTTTTCCCCTCGTGCTGGCTTCTTCTTCGGTTGTTGTTTGGGCTGGGTAGGGCTTGTTTCGTAGCCATTTGCCATGAAAAAACTTGTATCTTCATGTGTCCCCGTGATGGTGTACAATAAAACTTGCCCTAGGCTGCTTTACCTTGTGTGGTTGTATTATCTTTCGAAAATGATAAGTACCTGGCGTCAGGTACGAGCACATGGTAAATCGAACGTTTTCGATGGCAATTTTAGAGGCGCAAGTATGGCAAGTTCGTTGACACACACTGCAATTTTCTGTTAAAAATAAACTGAATCACGAAGTTGTCATGCTTACCAACTAAAGTTGTCATCCTCGCATCACTAAACTTGCCATCAAAAATGTTCGATTTGCCATGTGCTCGTACATGACGTTCGAGCGTTATCAGATTCCTTCTCTTTTGAAGCAAGATATTTGGCGAACGTTACTTTTTTATCAGGGTACCGAACGATTCATTTTTCTTGCGTATCCATGCACACGAAGGGTGAGGCTGATCCTTGATCGAATTTTTATTGCAAGCAATGATTCTGTTCCTACTAGGTGCATTTTCCAAATGATTAAGTGTGCATGTATGCATATGAGGCAAAAATACTGATGTCACTAAAATATTTCATTTAAATTCGAGATTCAAAATGGTTTATGGCCCAATCATCGATCCGATTCAAAATCCGTTTTCATCATAAAATTTGTCACGATGAGATTTTCGAAACTAGTTCTCATGTTGATATGTTCCGATGACTTTTTTTTCAAGTCAAAAGTTACCAAGACTGTAATACGTTTTTGCTTTTGCCCCCAGACATCCTCGTCGCAGTTTTCATTTTGAGAAGATTAGAGCATCTCCAACGTCATGTCGTAAATTGGACACACTAAATGTCCGCGGATGTGACCAGACACGTTCACGGACCCGGATACGGGAGCCGCCATCCAACCCTATATCTCAAATATCCGCCTCTATTAACTTTTTAGAAGAAAAAAACTAGCAATGGCCTTCCACCAAATAGCAGCGGCCTTCCGCCATCCAACTCACACGGAGAGGAGAGAGGGGTTTTGGCGTGGGGTACGTGGTGGCTTTTGGTTGGTCAAGCAGACATCCGGACTCTCGCAAACATCCCACAACTTTGCTTTCGGTTTGCGAAAATTCAAACACGCGGACGTATCTGCGGACGTATGTGGCATCACGTTGGATGGCAAAAATGGTTCAGACATTAGCGAGCAATTTGAGGTGGACATATAAGAGTTCCGAATCAAATCTCCTTACAAAAAGAAGATCTTTTGTCTCATGGAGTCATGGTAGTCTGCTCTAGTCCCTTTACGAAACTTTCGTTATTGGGTCCTTCTCCTGTTGCTTGATTCACATGGCATCATCAAATGATACAAGTCTTGGATAAGAATCTACAATGCACTAGAACGCCCTTGTTGATGATTCTTTACTGCGACTGCATCCAGCTCGAATAATGCGATATCTCACACCAAGTTCAAAGATACTTAACCCTTCCTCCTCTTACTAATATTACAGAATGTTCTTGTATGCCCAAAACCTAGTATAAGCAAAATCCAGAAGTGAATCGTACTAATTTCCTTTACGTAAGGCAGAGTTGGATTTTTGGGGTTTCTAGTGGAAAAGTCAACAGAGAAGGATCAACATATCCTTGTTTAAATAGGTCCACTAGACCTTAGCCACTTAATTAACGTGTGGACATGTCTGCGGACGTATGCGGCATCGCATTGGATGGCAAAAAATGGTTCAAACTTTTGCGAGCAATTTGAGGTACGCCATTGGAGATGGTGGCCCCTGCTACTACAGTAGCCCTGCTGCCCTGAACAACAACAGAAACAAAGGACCAGGCTTCTTTGCTAAATGGGTAGCTAGTATGTCAGTCACATTGATTAATTGAAATTTGCAGGACTCACATTGATTAATTGAAATTTGCAGGACTCAAACGTCCATCTTGACGGAAATTTCTTTAAAAAATTCAGACAAAAAGTCAGTGAATGATGGGATCAGAGATCCTCTGGAAAATGCCGAAGGATGTAGCAGACGAAATCCATAATTAGAGGGGATGGAAAAGGTGCGTTTGTTAAAGGCAGCCGCAGCTTGTTTTTCTTTTTTGTGTGGCAACAGGCATTGATAATCAAATAATAGTTACTCCCTCTGTAAAGAAATATACGAGCGTTTAGATCACTAGTATTTCTTTACGGAGGGAGTACATCGTTCACGAGATTACACACAAGATAGCTGGGGGTTCATCAACCCAAGTACAGGTGTTCTTATTCGGCAGCCCCAGGTCGTTGTACCACTGGTGCCATGATTTACCAAGCATACAACTATCCTATTACGGGTGTAGTCAAATGTGGACTACAAGAATTCTGAAAAAGAAGAAAAGGAATGAATACTGCGCAAAACACTGATACTACAGCTTTTATAAGGTTTTCCCAACAGATAGTCGAACTATGATTTAATACACAAGCTGGACGTAAAATCATCATAAAGTTCCAACACAACATAGTTCAGCAACTACAAAGTACAAACAGAAATAGACTTTCTGACTCTTAGTTTGACGCTTGAAGCAATAGAACAAATTTTGTAAAATCACAATTTCAAAGGTTGTGGTAACAATATTGCGTCACATGTGATTATTATCGTAACCAATGATGAAGCAAACTAAAGAAAGATATTTATTCCAGGTCTGTTGTATTGCCCTCGAGCAAAACAAGTTACTACAGCTTTGCAAAGGAACTAGGTGCATCAACAAAACAGACATAACAGCACGCATCAGCTCAAAAATTCACCGAGCTGATGGCTTGCATGATTTGTGCTACAAATACACAACCTTGGTCAATGCGCAGGCTCGGGCTTCTTTTCCGTTGTGTATGCATGGTACGCTTTGCCATTGTCCACTCTGGTAGTATTACCACCAACGTCCAGGATGGCAGATGTGAATGCCAGGCTAGAACCACCGATGAGGGCAGACTTAATGCTCTTTCCTGTCAATTGGCACAGTTAGAAGTCTTCCTAGCCAATAATACTGGTTCATATGAATATGAATACAATTACACTAATAAAGAGGAATATGTTCTATCTGACTGGGATATCCTAGATGACTATTTGTCACTATCCAATATCAAAATTCTGTAAAGGATCTTTAACGGTACTCCCTCCGTTTTTCTTTACTCTGCGCATAAGGTCAGGCCCGCATACCAAGGAGAGGCTTGCTGGTTTTTTTCTTGACTGTTTTGCCCATGCGCCTGTACAGATCAGAAGCTGGCCGCTATTAACGCGCATGCAGGCGATTGGGCCTTCCCAACCGTCTCCATATTTTATTCCCTGCGTGCATGCACGAACCTATCACTCTGCATGCGAGTAATTATGAGCCGTTGCATGTGAAGCGAAAAGCAGGGGCACGATTGGAAACTATCGCTGAATCACTGGATCGCGCAGAGTATTGAGAGGAAAAACGAAAAAAGTTATACGCAGACTAATTAGGATCGGAGGGAGTAACTGGATTCATATTTCTGATGCCCACATGCATGATCTCGACTAATACCACTTGGGTTCTTCAAGTTGCATAAACAGAATCCGTGATATTATGCAGATTTATCAGGAGCCATACAACATGCTACATACACCAGAGTTGTACTCAGTTAGTTTTTTTTTCGTACTCCATACACACTACAAGGACTGTTATTTTGAAGGGGTTGATGTTGAGCCGTTTGCTTTGTACTCCAAACTCCTTAATTAATGAATGAGGCAAGTCTTTTGCCTCGGTTTCAAAAATACTAGGATAGTGTTATTTTATGGCACGGCAAACATGCATAAATAATGATCTCATGATTCAAACTGATACCATGAGTCTAATGGTCTGCCAGACGATAAGATCTAGTTTAGCCCTATCTAATTCAGATTCATTAAAAGGCGGCTTATTAACATCATTGACACACCTTGATCGTTAGGTAAAAAGGTACAGGTCCTCTTTGGACAATTCAGTACTTAAAAATCTCAATATTCGTAAACAACGATTATTGATCAGTTTCCCATGAAATACAACAGTTTATGAGAACCAGTTTTTGTATAGTATTTAGACAGGATCAATGTGTTTGATAGTTGCAGTATTTAGTAATAGTGTTATGTCTAAAGTGTAGGAAGGTTAGCTATCTGTTGTTACTCTGATTAAAAGCACATGCTGAACAACAAAATCTACATTCAAGTTGTAATAATAAGGAGGGCGGGCGGGCCTAGCACAGTGGTAGTCTCTCCACTTGTGGCCTGGAGGTCCTGGGTTCAACCAGCCTCCTTGCACAATTATTATGCAAAGGGTAACACTGTCTAGAAATACCCTTCCCCAGACCCCACCTTGTGGGAGCTTTCAGCACTGGGTACGCCAAGTTGTAATGACAACCTTAAGATCGATAAAGGTCCGTACACAAAACCATGTCCATAAGTCATCATATAGCTAGTTGTACGCACAAATGTTTTTTAGTTAAATATAACAAATATATCTAACACAGGAATATGATCTGCTTCCTTTTTCTGTTCTTTAGGTTAATTTTTGAAGAAAGAGGGAGATAAAACTGAAGTGGACGCAGACATGATCATCCAGAGACATACTCGATTTTGGACGCTTGACTTCAGTTTAGCACACTTCCAAGAATATTAAAATATTACTCTAATAGTATTTACCACACTATGATATCATAAAACTCTGGAGTTTGTTATATCCAAACACCTCAAATTTTTCTACAACATATATCTCTGGAACCCAACAATAACAACAACAACAACAACACATTTCAGTCCCAAACAAGTTGGGGTAGGCTAGAGTTGAAACCCAGAAGATCTCGAAACCTAGTCATGGTTCTGGCACGTGGATAGCTAACTTCCACACACCCCTGTCCATGGCATATCTCTGGAACCCATAGTATCAAAAAACTCCAAAAAATATAACTTGCCGGAACTGGATCCAAATACTATTCTTGGTTAATCTTACGTCACCATCCCCGGTTAGAAAAACATTTTCAGGCATTGAGCTTAATACAGCCAGAGCTAAGCCAGGGAACCCATTTTGCAAAAACAAGATAAGTCTAATGTGAATTGTGAAATACAGTAATGTCTGACCCGTATCTGTCCACGCAATAACTCTTACTGCATAGTCACCACAAGCCAATGACTATAGGAGCATAAACTATGCCATCAACCAATATTAGGATGGGACAATCCAAAATGCTCCAGATCTGATATATCTAATTAACTGTTCCTCAAACAGGAGAATCATACTTTAATTTAGTGTGGTTCCCAATATCATTAACAAAAGGAGGAACACTTTTAAGTTATTTATGAGAACCACAGTTTTTTCACAGTACTGAGACAAGTCCAATGTGTTTAATAGTTGCAGTATTTAGTATAGCGTTATGTCTAAAAGTGTAGCTAGGATAACAATCTGTTGTTACTCTGATTAAAAGCTCATGTTCAACAACAATATCTACATTCAAGTTTTAACAATAACTTGAATATCAATAAAGGTTCGTACACAAAACCATGCACATAAGTCATCATACAGTTAGTTGTACGCACATAAATATATGTAACATAGGGAATATGATCTTCTTCCTTTTGCTGTGCTTTAGGTTTATTTACAAAGAAAAAAGGACATAAAGCTGAAGTGGATGCAAACAAGACCATCCAGAGATGTGCTCGACTTTGAAGACTTGGCTTCAGTTTTTAAAAAGGGAATTTAGCACACTTCCAAAAATCCTTAAATATTATTAGTATTTATTTACCATGCTGTGATTTCATAAACCTCTGGAATTTGTTAATAGCGTATATCTCTAGAAGCCATAGTATCCAAAAACTCCAAAAATACTACATATCAAAAATGGATTCAAATACTATTCTCAGTGAAGCTTACCATCCCCAGTTAGAATAAAACTGTTTATGCATTACTTAATACGACCAGATCTAAGCCAGGGAACCCATTTTACGAAAACATGGTAAGGCCTCCTTTGATTCATAGGGTAGGAAAATCATAGGAATAGAAAAGTCATAGGAAATGAGATGACATGCATCTCAAATCCTATGAGTAGGAAATAGGAAAGGAGATGTCCTTTGGTTCACATCATAGGATTTTTTCCATTGAGTCTAGGCTAATGTTTATTTTCCTATGAAATGTGGAGGATAGGAAGAATTCCTCCATAGGAATAGAATTCTATTCCTACAAACCAAAGGGTTCTAAAGGAATTTTTCCTATAGAAATCCTATCCTATGGAATTCCTACAAAATTTCTCCAAACGAAAGGAGGCCTAAGTCTAATGTTAATTGTGAAATCCATTATACATGTCTGACCCGTATCTGTCCACACAATAGCTCTTCCTGTGTAGTCACCAGAAGCCAACTACATATAGGAGCATAAACTATGCCATCATCCAATATTAGGATGGACCAATCCAAAATGCTCCAGATATGAGAAATTTAGTTAAAGGTTCCTCACACAAGTTAATCACTCTTTCATTTAATGCGCTTCTCCAAATATCATTTATAAAAGGAGGAACGCTTTCAAGGTATTTAAGATGGTAACAAACATCTTATAGAACTATGGAAGTATAAGGGCCACCAGTTTATTCAGGTTTACCAACAAACTTTTATTATTATGCGTGGAAATAATTCTCAAAAAATTATTTCCCAAAAGAAACTGTGCCCAATGACATGAATAAAACTTTCATTGATACAAGGACCTAGCGAAAATCATTTCATCAAGCTGCAATAGGAACAAGTACTTACAGCTGAACTGCATTTCAAAATGGGCAAAGTTTGAGTGATTTAACCTATGATATAATGGCAGTGATTGTCAGAGAGCAAGCAATGCTATTCAATCAACCAATCATAGTGCATCTCCTCTTCTGACGCCTTTCGTCAATGATAATCCCTCAAAATATAACTAGACTCACAGATCTAACAGAACCCAGTTCGTGTAAGATGGATCATCTCATTATCATATTCAGTGCCAGTCAAACACAATGCAGGTTGATACCCACAACACTGCATCGAATATCGACCCAAAAAACAGAGAAATACCGCAACCCCCCAATTTATCACTATCCATTAGCAAATGCAAATCTCAACGTGTGATCGGTGGTCAGGATATATAAACCAAGTTGCACGCGCAACTTTGGAGGACGAAGAGAGCCTGTATCTAACCTCTGTAGCCATAGACGGTGGCGCCGGAGACGAAGGCGCCGATGGCTCCGTTGACGAAGTCGCGCTTCTTGCGCTGGCTCTGCACAAGCTGCTCCACGCCGATGTAGAGCCCTCCGACGGCGGCGAAAGTGACCCCGTAGCTGCCGCACATCTTGAGCGTCCGGACGAGGCCCGGGAGCGCGACGTGACGCTCCACCCGGGGCACGTCGTACCAGGTGGCGACGATGGTGCCCCAGATGGTGCCTGCGGCCAGACCCGTCACGGCGCCCTTCACCGTCTTCGTAGCTGGCGAGTCATCCTCCATCGCTCCCTTTTCCACTTCCTGCAATAGCAACATAAAAAAAAATAAACGCCCGCTCGAGCTCGTGAGCCGAGGAACCCTAGAGCGAGATCGAGATCTGGCAGAAGAAGAGCGCGGTCTGCTCGATTTGATCGGAGGCCCGAACGACGCGGGCTGCGGGCGTCCGGTCTGAGAGGTGCGCATGGCGGGGAGAGGGGGCTGGGGATTTACCTGCGCAGCGTGTGCCGGCGGCCGCGTGCCAAGGCGGAGGCGGAGAAATGGTTGGGATTTTCGGGGCGGAAGGGAGGAGGAGTTGGGGGGTGGAAACGGGAGAGGGGATCGCGTCGTAGCTCGTAGGAGTGCGGGTGAGAGAGAGTGAGACGGGCGCAGTGGCCGCTACGGATCGGCGATGCTCGCTCGCCCGCGCCGTTCGTCAAGGTTTGGGCTCGATTGCTTTTTTTAGCATTGGGCCCGGTTGCTAGGCCGATCATTTCATTATGTACGGCATCTCTCATGGGCTTCCAAGGCCCTGTTTGGATTAAAAAATGTTTCTTTAGATCTCCAGTTCGAAAATTCAACTTTAAACTAACTACTGCGACTATCTCGAGAATTGCCTCCTCCCTGGACTGCCTGAGAGGATCGATGAAACTTGTGTTGATGTCATGATCTATGAGTCTAATATTGATCAACGATTTGATCAAGCCTACAACAAGACATGGAACATGATTTTGCTATCTTGGTTTCCCATTCACCCTCACTTTTCTTGTGCTTTTATCTACATCGAGCGAGAGTTAGATCGGAGCACAGCAGTTAGGACAAGGCCGCACCGTCAAAGGTGAATGAAGATGGTAGGATGTGTCACAACGAAACGACAATGCCCTTCAGGTTTGAGGAGGGAGTGGGTGGTGGGAGATGAAGTAACATTGATTTTTGGGAAGAGAAAAAAGGCACACAGTAGAAAGAGGATGGCTATAACATCAATGAAGGCAAAAAAAAAAAGGGGAACAAGAGATATGAGTAAGAGGTAGGTAGGACACGAGAGCACGATATCGCAGAAACCGACAGCAATGAAGGAAGTAGAAATTCATCTCTCTCTCTCTCTCTCTCACTCTCTCTCTCTCTCTCTTTGGTGGTAGGTGGGATACAACCCTAAAAATATGTGGTGTGGAGAAGGAATCATTTCTCCGCTTAGGTGTTCAACACCGTTCCTTTCAAAGTTTCTTCAATCCTAAAAGTCGACCGAACACTGTCTTGGGCAGTTAAAACTTACTCATGGGCAACCAAGATAGACGGTACTCACACAATGTAACACACAGTGTTCATTCTTTTGAAATCTTGCCAATGTGACCAACATACTTGATATAGGTTAAGTTGAATTTTCTTTTCTTTTATATTCTATAAAGATGGGGATCGATCGGTAAGGTCTGTTTCATCTATAGATTGTATGACATGTCTGATCTAGATCAAACAGCTCTGTCACAAATTACTTTGTCAGTAAATTGTGGAACGACAAGTGAGCCCTCAAGTTTGATCCGTTGATCCCCATTTGGGCACAATCATGTGGCCCGACGCGTTGGATAATGTGAACTTTATCAACTGGTAGAAGCGCACGAAGGACATGCTAATATGTTGAAATGGTAAAAATGGAAAGAGGCCTCCTTCGATACACACCCCCTCCCCCCCCCACACACACACACTCACATATAACAAAAAAAGTCAGTCTAGTCTTTAGCCCTTAAATAAGAATTATCCCGATTAAATCGGGTTGGCCCGCCGAGATCCAAACCTAAGACTGTATACCCACATACGTATAGGTATACGGTCAAACCTAGCCCAACCGCCACAACATCCCGATTCGCGGCCCCTCCCAATCTGCAACCTCTCATGATCCCCGCCTCCTCATGACCCCGACGAACATCTCCACTCCTCGTCGGCACCTCCCGATCCCCACACCAGCAGCCACATCAGCGCCGTCAATGGCACGAACTGGAGCCAATCATCTTGATGCCAGCGTCGGCGCGGGCGTCATCTGAGATTCCCTGAGGTGCGTCCTAGGGCGGGATGGTCCATCGTCGTTGGAGCACCCGGTCATCGTTGCAAAATTGTTGTTGTAGTTCATCGTTAAGAAGCAGAAGCTGGGTGGTACATCTCCCTTCCCCGACACTACTCTCACGTACTCCATTGAAGTTTCTTGTTTATACTGACATCAGCACATGCATATTAGTAATCCATTAACCCCTTTCATGAGATTGGTGATGGAATTCGTTTTGTCATGTTAAACTGAACCTCTAGGCTCCAGTGCATATTAGAGCAGATACATTTTTTTTAGTTTTCCAATGTTGTCGTGGGGAAGATTCCGACAATACGAGAGAGAGAGAGATATGTGCCTAATACAAGAGATATCTGTTGATCAGTTAGTCAAATGGGACAAAGGGGATGACATCTGGGCTACTGTTGTGCTACATTACATTGTGGCAGCTCCTGATACTTCAGTGCCTGAGGAAGTTTAGTAGCTATTAACTGAAATAAAATAGTGTTTGCAGAACATAAAACCTTACCTCCCCACAGGGGTTTGGATCATGCTATACCCCTTGTACCCAATGCAGTGCATGTGAATAGCAGACCTTATAGGTATTCTCCACTACAAAAAGATGAGATTGAAAGACATGTGTCAGAGATGTTGAAAGCTAGTCTAATTACTCCCAGTTTAAGTCATTTTGCTTCTCATGTCCTGTTAGTGATGAAAAAAGATGGTACCTGGAGGTTTTGTGTGGACTACAGGAGATTGAATGCCCTACTGATACGTCTCCGACGTATCTATTATTTTTGATTGTTTCATGCTATTATATTATCATTCTTATATACTTTTTATGCAATTTTATATCATTTTTTGGGACTAACCTATTAACTCAATGCCCAGTGCTAGTTGCTGTTTTCTGCTTGTTTTTTGTTTTACAGAAAATCTATACCAAACAGAGTCCAAACGCTACAAAACTTTTTGACGATTTTTTTCTGGACATAAGAGACCCTGGAAGCTTTGGGGGTGGACCAGAAGACCTACGAGGAGACGACAAGACAACAAGGCGCGCTGGGGGGTAGGCATGCCCTGATGTCTTATGAGACCCTCGTGGTTCCTTTTGACCTAATTCCAGCGCTATAAATTCTCAAATATTTCAAAACCCCCAGAGAGCCACCCGAAATAATTTTTTTGCCGCCACAAGTCTCTGTTCTTCCGCGATCCCATCTGGAGGCCTTTTCCGGTAATCTGCCGGAGGGGGAATCGATCACGGAGGCCTTCTACATCAACCTTGTTGTACCTCCGATGATGTGTGAGTAGTCCACCACAGACCTACGGGTCCATAGTGATTAGCTAGATGGCTTCCTCTCTCTCTTTGATCTTCAATAAAATGTTTTCTTCGGAGATCGATCCGATGTAATCTTCTTTTGCGGTGTGTTTGTTGGGACCCGATGAATTGTGTGTTTATAATTTGAATATTCATTGAAAGTAATTGAGTCTTTTCTGAACTTTGTTACGTATGATTGTTATAGCTATGTAATGCTTTCCGATCTATGGGTTTTCTTTGGCCAAGTTGATTCGTTGATCTTCAGTGGAAGTGGTACATAGTAGTAGGTGCAATCTTGCGATGTCCTCACCCAGTGACAGCAGGGGTAGCGAGGCACGTATTTGTATTGTTGCTACTAAGGATAAAACGACGGGGTTTAATCATATTTCTTGGTTTTATTCTATCTACATTATGTCATCTTGCTTAAAGCGTTACTCTGTTCGTCATGAACTTAATACCATAGATGCAGGCAGGAGTCGGTCGATTGGTGGAGTAATAGTAGTAGATGCAGGCAGGAGTCGGTCTACTTGTGACGGACGTAATGCCTATATACATGATCATGCCATGAATATCGTCATAACTATGCGCTTTTTTATCAATTGCCCAACAGTAATTTGTTTACCCACTGATACGTCTCCAACGTGTCGACTTTTCCAAACACTTTTGCTCTTGTTTTGGACTCTAATTTGCATGATTTGAATGAAACTAACCCGGACTAACGTTGTTTTCAGCAGAACTACCATGGTGTTGTTTTTGTGCAGAAATAAAAGTTCTCGGATTGGGTTGAAAATTTACGGAGAATTTTTCTGGAATATATAAAAAAATATTGGCGAAGAGATCTACTGGAGGGGGCCACCACAGAGCCACAAGCTCAGGTGGCATGCCTCCCTCCTAGGGCGCGCCACCAGAGCTTGTGGGCCCCTCAGGCCTCCGTTTGCCCTACCTGACCGGACTTGCAGTCGGTCTTGCCCAAAAGCACTTTGGTGCACTCGGTCTTTCATGTTTCTCAACTGAAGGCGCATATTCTAGATCATACTCTAGTTTTCACAAAGATTCCCGAGCCTTTGGACTTGTCACTTTGAGGTATGATGCCTGAGGAAATTCTTGATCCCCGTTTAGTGAAAAAGGGCAATAATGCAGCACATCTTCAGGTATTGATCAAGTGGTCTTCGGTACCTGCGGTGTCAGCAACATGGGAGGATTATGAAGTGTTGCAGGCAAAGTATTGATGCTCAAGATGGAGTTGTTGGATTTCCCCAAGGAGGAAGGGTGAAGTACCATAATAGCAGATAATATTTTCCATAGTTAAGAACCAAGGTTTTATCGAACTAGTAGGAGGCACCACACTAACAACTTTAACAACACATGCACACAAACAAAACAATTGCTTGCACCCAACAAAGGCAAGGGGGTTGTTGATACGTCTCCAACGTATTTATAATTTTTGATTGTTCCTTGCTATTATAGTATCAATCTTGGATGTTTTATATGCAATTATCTGCCATTATATATCATTTTTTTGGGACTAACCTATTAACCCAATGCCAGTTTCTGTTTTTTTTGCTTGTTTTTGCCTTTTCAGAAAATCATTATCAAAAAGAGTCCAAACGAGAAAAAAAAACTTTGGATTAATTATTTCTGGACCAGAAGAGACACACGAAGCTTCGGGAGGAGACCAGAAGAGCCACGAGGAGGCGGCAAGGGAGGCACACGCCCTCCAAGCTTGTCGGCCCCTTGTAGCCCCTCCTGACCTAATTCCAACGCTATAAATTCCCAAATATTCCCAATATACTAGGAAGACAGGAGAGAAAACCTTTCTGCCGTCGCAAGCCTCTATTCTTCCGCGATCCCATATGGAGGCCTTTTCCGGTACTCTGTCGGAGGGGGAATCGATCATGGAGGGCTTCTTCATCAACCTTGCCGCCCTTCCGATGATGTGTGAGTAGTTTACCACAGACCTACGGGTCCATAGCTAGTACCTAGATGGCTTCTTCTCTCTCTTTGATCTTCAATACCATGTTCTCCTCGATGTTCTTGGAGTTCTATCCGATGTAATCTTCTTTTGCGGTGTGTTTGTTGGGATTCGATGAATTGTGATTTTATGATCAGATTATTCATGATAAATATTTGAGTCTTCTCTGAACTCTTTTATGCATGATTATTATAGCTTTGTATTTCTCTCCGATCTATCGATTTGGTTTGGCTAACTAGATTGGTTTATCTTGCAATGGGAGAGGTGCTTTGTGATGGGTTCAATCTTGCGGTGCTCAATCCCAGTGACAGAAAGGGACATGACACGCATTTGTATTGTTGCCAATAAGGATAAAAGGATGGGGTTTAATCATATTGCTTGAGTTTACTTTGTCTACATCATGTCATCTTGCTTAAGGCGTTACTCTATTTCATACTTAATACCGTAGATGCATGTTGGATAGCGGTCGATGGGTGGAGTAATAGTAGTAGATGCAAGAAGGAGTCGGTCTACTTGTCTCAGACGTGATGCCTATATACATGATCATTGCCATGAATCCGTCATAATTATTTGCTTTTCTATCAATTGCCCAACAGTAATTTGTTTACCCACCGTATGCTATGTGTTCGAGAGAGAAGCCTCTAGTGAAAACTATGGCCCCCGGGTCTACTTTTATCATATATTAAAATCAAAAATACCTTGCTGCAATTTATTTACTTTTATTTTATTTAGTATGTTAGTTTATCTATCTATCACTATCAGAATTAATCCTTACAAATAACCGCTAAGAGGATTGACAACCCTCTTATTTGCCTTGGGTGCAAGTGTTTGCTTTTGTGTGTGCAGGTGCGCTTAACAGGATTTTGCTTGGTTCTCCTACTGGATTGATAACCTTGGTTCTTAACTAAGGGAAATACTTATCTCTACTATACTGGATCATCCTCTCCTCTTCGGGGAAATACCAACGCAGTCTACAAGTAGCAGGAAGAATTTTTGGCGCCGTTGCCGGGGAGACATCACCAAAATTATCAAGTACCTTCGCATAAACTATCATCCACTTGCATTTATTTTATTTGCCTTTTTATTTGCATTTGCCTCTCATTTTCATCTCCCCCACTTCGAAAACAATTTTACAAAAACACACAAAAAAATCGTTTGCCTGTTTGCTTGCTTGCTTGTGCTGCGATGTGCCTTCTATTTGCTTGCATCTTCGCTTGCTAAAAAACTATTGATATGGATCCACATCCACTTGCTAATCTCTTCAAAAAATCCAATTATGATGAACCAATTGCTAGTGAGTTGAGTGCTCTAGATTATCTTTATGAAGTTTTGCTTGAAAATCGTGAATCTGAAAATTGTGATGAAGTGTTAGAAGAAGAAATTTATAAAGTGATTCATGATAGCTCCTTGAATGAAAAGCATGATTGCAATGATGTTATTATAGATTCTATGAATGTCAATTGTGCTGATGATATGCAAAACTATGAGCTTGGGGATGATAATTTTGTTATTTTCACTACTTATTGCAATGATCATGATTGGGGTGATAATGCTTCTTATGATCTTGAAAATTTATTTAAGCCTCATGATGAATATGTCATTGACAATAATGTTTGCAATAATATTGAAAGTGGGCTTGGAAGAGTGTCAACTTTAGGTGAAAAGAATCCCACATATTTGGAGAGTGCTCAGTCTTATGAATTTTTTTATAAAAGTGGGTTTGGAGAGGTCATGACTTTAGTTGATGTTAATCCCACTATCTTGGAAGATTATAAAACTTTATGCATAAGGATCATGAATATAATATTTTATATGATGACTATGTTGTTAAATTCGAATGTGATCCTACATGCAATTATTATGAGAGGGGAAAATATGGTTATAGAAATTTTCATGTCACTAAATTACCTCTCTTTGTGTTGAAATTTTTAATGTTTCATTCTTCCTATTTGCATATGCTAGTAGTTGCTTGTCTTGATAATTTGTTTACTTATAAAATTCCTATGCATAGGAAGTATGTTTGACTTAAATGTGTTTTTCACTTGCTTCCTGATGCTCTCTTTGTGTTTCAATTATTATCTTTCATGTGAGCATCGATAAAATCTCAAGCCTATCTTAATGGCTATAAAGTAAGAGCTTGTTGGGAGGCAACCCAATGAATAAAATAATTTTTTGTTTTACCTTCTATTTTTGTGTGTTTACACAATTATAGCCTCTATTATGATTGTGTTTTTATCTTTTAATTAGTGTTTGTGCCAAGTAATGCCTTTGGGATGATTTGGAAAATAGTATGATTGATGCTGTTGGAAAACAAAAACTTTTGCGTCCAGTGCTGGAATTTTTATTTTTTGATGGAGCGTGATAAAATTCTGAATTTTTACAAAGTATGGATATATGAATTTCCCACGTTGTCCTAATTTTTCAGTATTTTTGGAGTTACATAAGTATGGCTCTTAAATAGATCTTTATAGACTGTTCTGTTTTAGACAGATTCTGTTTTTGTTGCATAATTTGCTTATTTTGATGAATCTATGGATCGTATCGGGGGGTATGAGTCATGGAGAAGTTGGAGTACAGTAGCATTATGCCAATATTAAATATGAATCAATTTACAACAGTACCTAAAGTTTAAGATTTGTTTGTTATACTAACAGATCTCACAAGGTTTCTGTTGAGTTTTGTGTGCTGAAGTTTTCAAGTTTTGGGTGAAACTACGATAGATAAAGGAATAAGGAGCGGCAAGAGCCTAAGTTTGGGGATTACCAAGGCACCCCAAGGTAATATTGAAGGAAGACTCAAGCCTCTAAGCTTGGGGATGCCCCGGAAGGCATCCCCTCTTTCGTCTACAATCTATCGGTAACTCACTTGGAGCTATATTTTTATTCCTCACATGATATGTGTTTTACTTGGAGCGTCTTGTGATATAGTTTGTTTGCTTTTGTTTGCTTTTTAGTTTGTCACAATCATCTTTGTTGAACATACCTTTTTGAGAGTGACACACATTATTCGTGATTTGTTAGAATACTCTATGTGCTTCACTTATATCTTTTGAGCTAGGCAGTTGCTCTAGTGCTTCGCTTATATCTTTTAGAGCACGACGGTGGTTATACTTTAAAGAAATAGTTGCACTCTCATGCTTCACTTATATCTTTTTGAGAGTCTAATGAATAGCAATGGTAATATGCACAGGTTATGAATTTGGTCTTGATATGATAGGTATTCAAGAGGGATATAATAAAAACTTTCATGTAGATCACTGAATATGATAAGTTTGATTCCTTGCAATAGTTTTGCGATATTAAGATGGTAATATATGGGAGGTGATAGTAGATAATTGTGGTTTAGTAAGAATATTGGTGTTAAGGTTTGTGATTTCCGAAGCATGCACGTATGATCTGTCGTTATGCTAGAAAGTTGGAGCATGATTTATTCTTGATTGTCTACCTTACGAGTGGCGGTCGGTGTCGGTTCTAAATCCGGCATATCTCGTAGTAGGGGTCCTAAGCTAGGAGTCATGGAGCGATGGTAACATGGACACAGAGTTTTACCCAGGTTCGGGCCCTCTCGAGGAGGTAATACCCTACGTCCTACTTTTGATTGTATTGATATGGGGTATAGTACAGAGTACATGTGGCTACCACGAGATTGTTCTAATGGATATGAGATCATCTATTGACTAGTCTAGCCTCGGTTTATATAATGCACCGGAGGCCTAGGGTTTAGGAGAGTCCTCGGCTTGTGCACCAAGTCTTGTAGAGTCTTCCTTGTATGCGTCATGGGCTGCCTGAAGTGGCCCATTAGTGAACCGCCATGGGGCTCCTCGGCTCAACCCACCTGGTCGGGAGACGATGTGGTGAGTACCCCCTAGTCCAGGACACCGTCAGTAGCCCCCTGAACCGGTCTTCAAGTTGGGGACGCTCCTCGGTTCTTCCGAACTGTTCTTCGTCTTCGGTCGTCGGTCTTGAAAACTGGTTCATCAAATCTTCCCATCTCCGATCTTGAGGATCACCGAGGTGTATCCGAAGAGTTCATACGTCGGGTATCCGAGGAGTCCTTTAAGTTCTCGGCCTTTATCAATGCCTTGTTATTTTTTACGCCACACCTCGGGTTCGAAGTGTTTCCAGTGCGGCGGTGTCCTCTTTGCATCCGAGCTCCAACGCTGGACTGCATCCGAGGTGTCTTTTGCAGCCGAGCTCCAACGCCGGTCTGTATCCAAGGTGTATTTTTGCAGCCGAACTCCAACGTCGGACTGCATCCGAGGTACATTTTAGCAGCCGAACTCCAACGCCGGTCTGTATCCGAGCTCCAGTGCCGGACTGCAGCCGAGGAGGCATAGAGTACCTCGTCTTTGAAAAAGTTTGAAGGAGGTTATCTGAGCTTAACGCCGAAAAAGTTCTCTATGGAGCCAGCCACTCGCAGCCGAGCTTTATGCCGAACTGCTTCCGAGGTGGTGCACCACCTCGGCCGTGAGCTGGTTTTTTGTGGATTGGTGCAATTTATTCTCTGCCGAGATGTATAGCCAGTAGCCCTCAAGGTGTGTGTCGGTCTAAAATCCGGGATGCACCTGAAGGATAACATAAAACCGCCAATCCCAGTAGCCCCTGAGACTCAGGTCGATTCGCGAAATCAGCCTGAGGATCAACTCCCAGCTCGGCAGCATACTTAGAAACAGAAATGCGGTGTGCATAGTTCTCGAGACTCAGGTTGGGTGCGGCCGACCAACCTGAGGATCATAATCTCCTCGAAAATTGTTTCGCACTTTTTTTAAATTGTCTGCATTGAATAGGCAAAGAAGTAGCCCCCGAGACTTGGGTTGGGCAACATGGCCGACCCTAGGATCGTATCTCCTCGGAAACTAGTTCAAGTGCCATGTACGTTTGGACAACACCAAGGTGCAGCTCGGCAGGAAAGATGCCGAACTACAGGTCGGAAAAATTCCCCGAGCAAAACCATCACGCAGAACACCTCAATGAAGAGGATGCCCCGCCTCCTGAAAAAAAAAACATAAAATTAAGTTAAAGGTGCCATAAGCTCGGAAAACCAAAAAACTTATGTGAAAACTTTACGTCCGAAGTAAATCAAGTTTTTTGGTGCCAATCCGAAAATTGGTCTTAAAATTAGTTTGTCCTTCCGTCGTGCTTTAACATGACACATCCGATCTCAAGACTTCAAGCGGGTCAGCCTTCGGCTTCAACCTCCTATTCCCGAAGGTGGAGTGCTTCTCAGGCCAGTTTAGCGAACCAAACTCGAGCGGCTTTAGAGAGAAACCAGGCTATCCGGCTATTGACCACACACTCGTGTCAAGAAAGGAGTGGTAGAAAAAGACTTTGCAACGACTTAGAAGAAAACACTTATTATAAAACGGCTCGTATAAATTTAAGAGCCCCCAGTTAACATGGGTAAATGGAGTGTTTTTAACAAACAGAGGTTCTAACAAACTAAGTGTTTAACTAAGAACTTGTCTAGTTAACACAAAAGCATAACGCTTGGATGAACCAAACAAAAATTGAAAATTGAAAAACGTTAAGCATGAAAGCGACTTAGCTGGTTAATGTGCTCGGCGTTGATGACGTGGTGTGGGCTTGTGGCGGGACGAAGACGCATAGTCCTCAGCTTGATCGAGGTTCCAGATCCCAAGCCCAAGGTGGCCGAGCGAGGAGCTCGGCACTCCGAAGTAGCGACACAGTACGGTCGATGTGGCGAGGCGAAGCCCCCGGTCCAGCCGAGGTGATGAAGCTGATCGGCTGGTGACGCCGAAGTCTCCGGAGTCGGTTGATGAAGAGATGGCGAAGCCCCCGGTCTAGCCGAGGTGTCGGAGCAGGTTGGTAAGGTGACGTTGCAACCCCCATGTCAGCCGAGGTGTCGAAGCAGGTCGGCGAGGTGGACGTCGGCTCGAAGAAGCAACGGCGCGGCGATGCCGACGCAGGTCGAAACTTTGTGACGCGCTCAATGCTGGCTTGAGAAGTGACCGCGCGGCGATGCTGGCGCGCCCGACCCGTGCAATCCGTAAGGTGACGATGTTATCTTGACGATCATTAGGGAGAGCGGTGCCGAACTCTTGATCGGCTCGCCGAGGTGATGATCCGAGGTGGTTGTCGTCGGCTCGATGAAGCGACGGCGCAGTCGATGCTGGCGTAGGTCAGCAGCCATGGAGCAACGTGGCCAGGCTGGTTTGACACCGGCGCGACGATGAAGATCGCCTCGGAAAAGGCTTAAAATTTGCAGGCACGTGCTTGAAAATAAAACACAATACCCTATAAAAATTCTCTTCAAAAAGGATGTCCGATAATCTGTTCATGAAAAAGATGAACTCGGGCCGGATTCGTTTTCGCGCAGAAAACAGATCCGAAAATTGATTCACTCATCGGACGCTTCCCGGAGTTTGAACGGTCGGATCGAGTTGAAATTTTGAGGGGTGGTAGATATGGGAATTCCGCAGGCGATGAACGGTTGGATCTTCCAAAGGACGTCCGAGCTGACTGCTGGACTCCTCGCCCTAAACTCGTCCAGATTCCCGTCCAGATTCGACAGGGCTCCGGTATATCGGAGATCGCCGGAGATTCCTCCATCGGAACGCGACGAAATTTTGCAGGGTTGTTCTAGACTCAATTCCGCACAATTCCACTGAAGAGATCGTCAAAGCGACGCTCGAGGAGGTGGTGACGGCGAACACGAATCCGTGGTCCAGAAAAAACTGCATGATCGTGCGAGTGCAATGTTGACGTCGAGCCCCCGAGCTCCATGGATGATTCCCCCATGATCTTGATAGAGATCGGAGTTGATGATGATGAACGTATCCGTCCGATCTTGACGATCCGACGTGGAGCATAGTCCTCAGCCTAGCCGAGGTGACCAGTCGAGTCGGCGACGAAGATGCCGACGTTGATGATGTAGCTCGGTTCCGATGCGTAGATCGCGTCGGAGCCGATCTGAATTCCCATCGCACCGCGGCGACTGTCAGCAGGCTCTCAATGAAAGCACCAGTGTCGGTTCTAAATCCGGCATATCTCGTAGTAGGGGTCCTAAGCTAGGGGTCATGGAGCGATGGTAACATGGACACAGAGTTTTACCCGGGTTCGGGCCCTCTCGAGGAGGTAATACCCTTCGTCCTGCTTTTGATTGTATTGATATGGGGTATAGTACAGAGTACATGTGGCTACCATGAGATTGTTCTAATGGATATGAGATCATCTATTGACTAGTCTAGCCTCGGTTTATATAATGCACCGAAGGCCTAGGGTTTAGGAGAGTCCTCGGCTTGTGCACCAAGTCTTGTAGAGTCTTCCTTGTATGCGTCATGGGCTGCCTGAAGTGGCCCATTAGTGAACCGCCATGGGGGTCCTCGGCTCAACCCACCTGGTCGGGAGACGATGTGGTGAGTACCCCCTAGGCCAGGACACCGTCAGTCGGGGACGAGCGATGGTCTTTTCCTACCAATCTATCCCCCTAGGGGCATGCATAGTAGTACTTTGCTTCGAGGGCTAATAAACTTTCACAATAAGTATATGAATTCTTTATGACTAATGTGAGTTCATGGATTATACGCACTCTCACCTTTTCGCAATTTGCTAGCCTCTTCGGTACCGTGCATTGCCCTTTCTCACATCAAGAGTTGGTGCAAACTTCGCCGGTGCATCCAAACCCCGTGATATGATACACTCTATCACACATAAGCCTCTTTATATCTTCCTCAAAACAGCCACCATACCTACCTATCATGGCATTTCCATAGTCATTTCGAGATATATTGCCATGCAATTTCCACCGTTTCGTTTTCTTATGACACACATCGTCATTGTCATATTGCTTTGCATGATCATATAGCTGACATAGTATTTGTGGCTCAGCCACCGTTCATCATTTTTTATACATGTTATGCTAGTATCATTGCACATCCTGGTACACCGCCAGAGGCATTCTTATAGAGTCATATTTTTGTTCTAGTTTCGAGTTGTAATTTTTTGAGTTGTAAGTAAATAGAAGTATGATGATCATCATTATTAGAGCATTGCCCCAGTGAGGAAATTAAAAAAAAGAGAAAAAAAGAGCCCATGAAAAAAAATGAGAGAAAAAAAGAGAAGGGGTAGTGTTACTATCATTTTCCATACTTGTGCTTCAAAGTAGCACCATGTTTTTCATATAGACAGTCTCCTATTTTGTCACTTTCATATACTAGTGGGAATTTTTCATTATAGAACTTGGCTTGTATATTCCGATGATGGGCTTCCTCAAATGCCCGAGGTCTTCATGAGCAAGCAAGATGGATGCACACCCACTTAGTTTTCATGTTGAGCTTTCATACACTTATAGCTCTTAGTGCATCCGTTGCATGGCAATCCCTACTCCTCGCATTGACATCAATTGATGGGCATCTCCATAGCCCGTTGATTAGCCTCGTCGATGTGAGACTATCTTCATTTTTTTGACTTCCCTTATTAATCTCTACCACCATACTCTATTCCACCCATAGTGCTATATCCATGGCTTGCCCTCATGTATTGCGCGGGGGTTGAAAAAGTTGAAGCGCGTTAAAAAGTATGAACCAATTGCTCGGCTTGTCATCGGGGTAGTGCATGATAAATATTTTGTGTTAAGAAGATGGAGCATGACAGGATTATATGATTTTGTAGGGAGAACTTTCTTTAGCATTTTTATTTTGAAAGACATGATTGTTTATTAGTATGCCTGAGTATTGATGTCTTTATATCAAACTATAGACTATTGCTTTGAATCATTCGGATCTTATTATTCATAACGTAAGAGAGATTACATGATGAAACATGATAGGTAGCATTCCACATCAAAAAATCTATTTTTATCATTTACCTACTCGAGGACGAGCAGGAATTAAGCTTGGGGATGCTTGATACGTCTCCAACGTATCTATAATTTTTTGATTATTCCATGCTATTATAGTATCAATCTTGGATGTTTTATATGCAATTATATGCCATTATATATCATTTTTTGGGACTAACCTATTAACCAGTGCCCAGTGCCAGTTTCTATTTTTTTGCTTGTTTTTGCCTTTTCAGAAAATCATTATCAAAAAGTGTCCAAACGAGAAAAAAACTTTGGATTGATTTTTTCTGAACCAGAAGAGACCCACGAAGCTTCGGGAGAAGACCAGAAGAGCCACGAGGAGGCGGCAAGCCTGGAGGGCACGCCCAGAGGGGGTAGGCGCCCCCCAGGCTTGTGGTCCCCTCGTAGCCCCTCCTGACCTAATTCCAGCACTATAAATTCCCAAATATTCCCAATATACTAGGAAGACAGGAGAGAAAACCTTTCCGCAGCCGTAAGCCTCTGTTCTTCCGCGATCCCATCTGGAGGCCTTTTCCGGTACTCTGCCGGAGGGGGAATCGATCACGGAGGGCTTCTTCATCAACCTTGCTGCCCTTCCGATGATGTGTGAGTAGTTTACCACAGACCTATGGGTCCATAGCTAGTAGCTAGATGGCTTCTTCTCTCTCTCTGATCTTCAATACCATGTTCTCCTCGATGTTCTTGGAGTTCTATCTAATGTAATCTTCTTTTGTGGTGTGTTTGTTGGGATCCGATGAATTGTGAGTTTATGATCAGATTATTCATGAGAAATATTTGAGTCTTCTCTAAACTCTTTTATGCATGATTATTATAGCTTTGTATTTCTCTCCAATCTGTCGATTTGGTTTGGCCAACTAGATTGGTTTATCTTGCAATGGGAGAGGTGTTTTGTGATGGGTTCAATCTTGCAGTGCTCAATCCCAGTGACAGAAAGGGACATGACACGTATTTGTATTGTTGCCATTAAGGATAAAAAGATGGGGTTTAATCATATTACTTGAGTTTACTTTGTCTACATCATGTCATCTTGCTTAAGGCGTTACTCTATTTCATACTTAATACCCTTGATGCATGCTGGACAGCGGTCGATGGGTGGAGTAATAGTAGTAGATGTAGGCAGGAGTCAGTCTACTTGTCTCAGACGTGATGCCTATATACATGATCATTGCCATGAATCCGTCATAATTATTTGCTTTTCTATCAATTGCCCAACAGTAATTTGTTTACCCACCATATGCTATGTGTTCGAGAGAGAAGCCTCTAGTGAAAACTATGGCCCCCGAGTCTAACTTTATCATATATTAAAATCAAAAATACCTTGATGCAATTTATTTACTTTTATTTTATTTAGTATTTTAGTTTATCTATCTATCACTATCAGAATTAATCCTTGCAAATAACCGCTAAGAGGATTGACAACCCTCTTATTTGCGTTGGGTGCAAGTGTTTGCTTTTGTGTGTGCATGTGCGCTTATCGGGATTTTGCTTGGTTCTCTTACTGGATTGATAACCTTGGTTCTTAACTGAGGGAAATACTTATCTCTACTATACTGCATCATCCTCTCCTCTTTGGGGAAATACCAACGCAGTCTACAAGTAGAAGTCGTCGCTCCCATTGTTCTTTCTAGCCACAAGGTTAAAAGCAGATAATGATAGATAGAGCGGCAAAAAGTAAAAGGACAAATTAAAAGAGCAATTTTGGAGAATTTTTGTATTGATGGAAGATATACCTCGGGGGCCATAGGTTCACTAGTGGCATCTCTCTCGAAAGCATATCAACAGTGTGGTAGACAAATTACTGTTAGGCAATTGATAGAATTGAGCATAGTTATAATTGTGATCATTCATGGCATAATCAAACATAGGCATTACGTCTGTGACAAGTAGACCGTTAATCCAACTACATCTACTACTATTACTCCACCCCGAGACCGCTATCGAGCATGCATAGTATTAAGTTCATGACAAACAAATTAACGCAATAAGCAAGATGACATAATGTAGACAAAATAAGATCAATAAATATGACCAAACCCCGTCATTTTATCCTTAGCAACAATACAATACATGCCTTTGCCGCTCCTGTCACAGGGCAAGATCACCGCAAGATTGAACCTACTACAAAGCACCTCTCCCACTGAAGGTAGATCAATCTAACTTGGCCAAAGTAGACAGATAGATCGGAGAGAAATACACAACTATAAAATTATGCAGCAGAGAAACTTCAAGAGATTCATATAAATTCAATGAATAATCTGATCATAAACCCGTAATTCATCGGATCCCAACAAACACACCGCAGAAGATTACATTGGATTGATCTTAGAGAAGATCATTGTATTGAAAATCAAAAGCGAGAGAGAGAGAGAGAGAGAGAGAGAGAGGGTGAGAGAGAGAGCCATCTAGCTACTACTATGGACCCATAGGCCCTGAAGGAACTACTCACACATCATCATGGAGGCAGCAAGGTTCATGAAGATGGCCTCCCCATTGATTCCCCCCTCCAGCAGAGTACCGAAACAGGGCTATAGATGAGAACACTTTGGAACACAGGCTTGCGGCGGTGATAAAATTCTTTCGGGTCTCCCTCTGAGGGTTTCTGGAAACTATGAAATTTATAGGTTTGGAATTAGGTCAAACGGAGTTGTGGGGCTCCCACAAGCCTGTCCGACAGGCCCCCCGGGCCCGCGCCCCTGGGCTTGTCGGGCCCACAACCCACTTCTGGCTCTCTCTTCTGAAGCTTCTAGTGTTGCATATTTTCTACAAAAATTCCTCGTAAATTTTCATGGTGTTTGGACTTGTGTAGGTATGGATTTTCCGTGAAACCAAAAACATGCAAAAAAAAAGAACTAGCACTAGGCACCAAATTAATATGTTAGTCCGGAAAAATAATATAAAATGACATATAGAAGCATACAAAAGTGATAATATAATCACATTTAACAATAAAAAATTATAGATACGTTTAAGGTGTATCAGCATCCCCAAGCTTAATTCCTACTCGTCCTCGAGTAGGTAAATGATAACAAAAGAATTTTTGATGTTGAATGCTACCTAACATGTTCTTGATCAAAAGATGTAATCATGATATGAATATTGGGATATGAGTGATTTAAGGCAATAGTCTATCAATTTGGCATTGAAACAATAATACATAAACATACTAGTAAATAATCATTGCCTTTCGAAATAAAGATGCTAAAGAACGCGATCGCTACACACTTAATCATGAAAAGCATGGCATGCTCAGTCTTCCTAGTATAAAGATATCAAGTCATGAACAACCCCGGTGCCAATTGATAACCCACAAGTATGGGGATCGCAATAGTTTTCGCGGGTAGTATTTCACCCAAATTTATTGATTTGACACAAGGGGAGCCAAAGAATATTTGCGAGTATTAGCAGTTGAGTTGTCAATTCAACCACACCTGGAGAACTAAATATCTGCAACAACGTGTTTAGTAGCACAGTAGTATGATAGTTTCAAGAGCAGTAGTAACAGTAGTAACAGTAATAGAAGCAGTTTTGTAGTAATTGTAACAGCAGCAGCAACGAAAGTAACTTAGCAAAGATCAATATGTGAAAAGCGTAGGCATTGGATCGGTGATGGATAATTATGTTGGATGACACTCGTCATTTAACAGTCACAACCTAGGGCGATACACAATAGCTCCAATTCATCAATGTAATGTAGGCATGTATTCCGTATATAGTCATACGTGCTTATAGTAAGAACTTGCATGACATCTTTTGTCCTACCCTCCCGTGGCAGCGGGGTCCTTAAGGAAACTAAGGGATATTAAGGCCTCCTTTTAATAGAGAACCGAAACAAAGCATTAGCACATAGTGAATACATGAACTCCTCAAACTACGGCAATCACCGGAAAGAATCCCAATTATTGTCACCTTGGGGTATGCGGATCATGACACGTAACAGGCGCATATAACTTGCAAGATAGGATCAAGAACTCAAATATATTCATGAAAACATAAAGGGTTCAGATCTGAAATCATGGCACTCGGGCCCTAGTGACAAGCATTAGGCATAGCAAAGTCATAGCAACATCAATTTCAGAACATAGTGGATACTAGGGATCAAAACCCTAACAAATTGACTCGATTACATGGTAAATCTCATCCAACCTGTGACGCCTCGACTCAATCGTGCACTAATCATACACGCAAATGCACACGATCAAGCCTAAGGACTCACGGGAAGATATCACAACACAACTCTAAACACAAGTAAAAGTCATACAAGCTTTGTATTACAAGCCAGGGGCCTCGAGGGATCGAATACATAAGATCGAGTCATACAAGCATCAGCGGAAGCATTAGCATCTGAGTACAGACATAAAGGAAAACAAGTCTGCCTTAAGAAGGCTGAGCAAAACAACGACATCTGATCGAAAAGGCCCAGGCCTCCTGCCTGGGAGCCTCCTATCTACTCCTGGTCGTCGGTCTCCATGTAGTAGTAAGCTCCACCGGTGGGGTAGTAGCAGTCGTCGACTGGGGCAGCTGGCTCCGGGGCTCCGTCATCTGGTCGCAGCAATCGGGTATGGGGAAAAAGGGGAGCAAAGCAACCGTGAGTACTCATCCAAAGTACTCGCAAGACTTACATCAGATCTAATCTATTTATGCATCGGTATCAAAAGAGGGGTTGTATCTATGGACTAGACTGCAGAAATGCCAGAATAGAGAGGGAAAGCCTAGCCTATCGAAGACTAGCATCTTCAGCGTCTTGCAGCATTAGAAGAGTGCAGATTAGCAGTATAACATAAAGTATTAATTATGTAATAGCAATGCCCAGAGATCCTTCCTCGACTCCCTGCGAGAAAGCGATCCCGGAGCTAACATATTAATTAAGTTCACAATTATCCAGTTCTAGTTGTAGTAGATCGGGATACTCTCTGAGCGTCCGTTACCGTGGACACGGCTATTCGAATAGATATACTGCCCTGCAGGGGTGCACCAACTTACCCAACACGCTCGATTAACTCCTGGCCGGACACACTTGCTCGGGTCATGCCCGGCCTCGGCTGATCGACACACCGTAGCCCTACCTAGGCTCAGCAGAGAGGCCAGCACGTCGGTCTACACCCTAAGCGCTCAGGGGTCTTGGGCCCATCGCCCTTTGCACTCCTGCGCGTTGCGTGAGCGGCCGGGACCAGATCTAGCCCATGTATACACACACAGGCTGTCGCGATCCACCCGGGCGTGCGCCGCTCAGTTGCTGACGTCTGAAGAGCTTCGGCTGATACATACGACGCCGAGTGCCCATACTATTCCCGTGTGGTGGTTAGTGCGATAAGGCCAGAGGCCTACTCAGATCACATATCCTAACCCATTTGTGTGTTGGGAGCTCGCGGTGACAATCAGTGATCCACGATCTGTGGTCCCGTCGCCCCGTCTCGTGGACTTACGGCAAGGGCCAGGAATGCCCGACCGTGCCACGTAATTATCTCGCGGGTACTCTCCAGGTCAACCCGACTTCACATCTCTCGCGGGTTCCCCTCGGGGTCGACCCGACTTGAACAAAGGACTAAGGTAAGTTCACAGTATCCGTGTGTCCATAACATCAAGAAGGAATCCGAGGAATCACCCTTCGTGGGATTCCCACTCGATGTATCCGTCAAGGTGAACTCAGAGGAATCACCCTCGATGGGTTCACACTTGAGAGGCTGTACGACAGAGGCATCATCGGAGGTGGTGAAAGAGGAATCACCCTCGGTAACCCACATCCGACTAGCTACGCTACAGAGATATCATCAAGAGTGAGGTAAGAGGTATCACCCTCGGCACTCGATAGTAGCTCTGCAGAGTCGTACAACTAAGGGGGTGTGCGGTGCTGTGTCGGTCTCTGCACGGCTATCACATTGATCGGAACACTGGTAACAAAGCGGGGCAACAAGGACAAGGGTGAGGGGTCACTGATGGATTACTAACCAACCTATACTAAGCATTTAGAATAGCAGGTAAGGTATCAACAGCAGTTACAAAAACAGACTATGCATCAGAATAGGAGCAATCAATTATAGTATCAAAATCTAATGCAAGCATGGCGGAGAAAGAATATGCGATATAGGAATGATCAAGGGGGTTTGCTTGCCTGGAAGCTCTGCTGAAAAGGTCTGGTCATCAGGGGCGTAGTCGTACTTGGCAGCAGCGTCGGTCTCGGGGTCTACCGGAGAGAAGAGGGGGAAGAAACAAATAAATAAAAAGCAAACAAAAGCAACATAGATGCACGACATGGCAATAAGCTGTGCTGAGGGTGATCTAACGCAGTGCTACTCATTACAGACGGAGCGGGCAAATATCTGGGAATATTTTCCCGGTTTTAGGCATCTGTCAGACAGATGAACCGGAGGGGAAGGTTCCATGTTTGCATGGTTGTGGGCATGTGACAGCTACATGGAGGGCATATTCGGATTCGTCTCATTTTTCTGATCAACTTTCATGTAGAAAACTTTTTCATACGAGCTACGGATTATGTTCTATGATTTTTTAAAGTTTTAAAACATTTTCTGGAATTAAAACAATTTTGAAAATAAAAGGGAAATTGCTAAATGCACACAGACAGTGTACACAGCACAGTGCAACAGAGGCTGACAGTGGGCCCAGTTGACTGGGTCAATTGCCCAGTCAGCGCCCAGTCAGCAGTGGCTGACAGGTGGGGCCAGCTGCCCAGTCAGCAGGCTGACTGGGCCAGCCTTATCCACTGGAACAGTGGCTGGCCCCACATGTCAGTGACTGTTAGTAAAAACAGATTTGAACTAATCTAACGGGTTAATTAGTGAGGTGGAACCCCACTGTCAGTGTCACATTAGTTAACAAATTAAGTTAATTAGGTTAACAGTGATTTAAACGAGTGGGGCCCGCATGTCAGTGGCACAGTGCTGCACAGTCAGCACGGTTGACCAAGTCAACATGGTCAACCGGGCCAGGGGGCCCACTGGCAGTGACTCAGGTGGGCCCCAGGGTAGGCCACATCAGCGGCCTGCGCTGGAGTAGCTCCGGCGAGCCCGAAACACGGCAGAGCGCGCTGGCGAGCGTCGGGATTTGGCCACAGAGGACCAAATCGAGCGGGGCCGGTGCCGTTCGAACGGCCGTTGCGTCGCACGTGCACTGGTGGGGCTAGCTCGTGCGGGGGAGGCTCAGAACGACGCCGGCGACGAGCTAAGCGGGCGCCGGAGTTTTGTCAAAGGCGAAACCAGAGCTAGGGACATCGCAGGGCTGCGTGTGTGCGCACGTTCGACTACCGGGAGCTCCAGGAGCTCGGTGGTGGTACGGACGCGACACGAGAAGTACCAGAACGACGGCGACGAGCTCGTCTGTGGTGACCGGAGCCCGGCAGCAGCAGTAGCTCGATTGGGGCACGGAAGCAAAGGGGCAAAAGGAGAGGAGGAAGCGGAGCTCACCGTGCGGCTCAAGGAAGCCGGCAAGAGGCTTAGTAGCTGCAGGCGGTGGCTGGAATCGCCGGTGGTCGCCGGTGACCGAAGAGGAGGGAGGCGCTCGATCCGTTCAATGCAGAGCTCCCCGGCTCCCGTGGGTGGTCGAGGAGGATGTAGTGGTGTACGGCGCACCTCCCAGACACGGTTTCCGGGCACGGGGGCACCGGTGGCCACGAGATCTCAGCGACGCGGTGACGGCTGTGCTCGAATGAGCTCAAAAGCGAGAGAGAGAGCGAGCCAGGGGGGAAATGGGGGCTAGGGTTTCGTCGACGAGGCCGAGGGGATGCTCTTATCCACGCGGGGCACGGCGGATGGCCGGCGCGTGGCCATCGGTGGCTCGGACACGCGCGGCGCTGACACGCCAGGAGAGAGGCGGGAGGAGGGAGAAGGCAGGGGGAGTTGGGCTGGGCCTGGCACTGTTTGAACTTAAGCCCATATGCACAGTACATCCTAGCCTTTTTCCAATTTCTTTTTTGTTTCCTTATTTCTCCCACTGTTTTGCATTTTCTTTTTGCACCAAAAGACTTTTGCAAAATATGGAACTTGGCCACAAAAATACAGTGCAATACTTGACACTGCCACAAAAAGTTTGGAAGAGGTTTGAATCCATTTGAATTTTTCATAAATGAAATGGCATTTTTAAATGCTGAAATAGCACTGTTTTAATTGCTATAGCTCATTTTAGCAAATAGGTGATGTTGTTTTCCTGAACAAATATTTGTTTTGGAATATTTGCTAAATGATGAACTATTTTGCAGCAATTTTTGTGCAACTTCAAATTTCACTTATAATTTGAATTTGAATTCAGTGGTGGAATTTGAAAAGAGATTTGAATCCATATTGATCAAGCATTGTAATTCAAGGTGACTTAGCATAATTATGATGGATTACTGTAGCTCATTACACAGGGGTGTTACAATTCTCCTCCTCTAAAAGAAATTCCCGTCCCGAGATTTCAGGAGGTAGTAGGAAAAAGGTCAGGATATTACGGGAAGTTCTTCTGGAAGTACCTCTTAAAAGTCGTGAACGACTAGAACGTTTCAATTCCTCAAATTTAATGCCATTCATGTATGAAGAGCTTCGGATATAAATGAATGCGATACTTCTGAATCAAATAGAACAGAAGTTGGTACTTAATTAACAAGGAGAGTACCCATCACAGTAGCTGACTGACCTTGAGCTTTATTCAGATCAACGTGGTAAGCTTGACCACGACCATAAGAAGGTCTGGTATTGTTGTTGTGGGGCTGATTGTTACCACGGCCATTACCACGGCCAGCAGAGGGAAGTGCAAGCTGATTCTGGTTCTGAGGGCATTCTCTGGCTCGATGACCTGGACAGCCACACTTGAAGCAGGCGATCAGTGCACCTATATGCTGATGTAGATCGTACTGCAGCCGGCGGCTTGCGCTCGTCAATTAGGCAGCTCGTACAGGCGAGCATCACACTGATATGCTGATGTAGATCAGACCATGGGTGGCGTCTTGCGCTCATCCGCTGGGCGACTTGAACGGACAAGCACAGCACCAGTATGTTGATGTAGATGTAGGAATCAGCCGCGCGTTTGAAGATGGCGCAGTTGTGATAGACGGCCGCGGCATTGTAAGCCGGTATGGTCGGGAGAGGCGGCCGCGGCATTGTAAGCCGGTGCGGACGGGTGACTCGGCCGCGGGCGTTTGTAAGCCGTCGCGGACGTATGAGTCGCCCGTGAGTTGATGTAGATCGGACCACAGGTGGTTTCCGTGCGTCCGTTGGACAACTCGTACGGGCGGGTGCTGATTTGAGCTTTGTACCCGCAGTATGCCGGTCACCTTGCCAGTCCTGCATAACGACATCACAGACGAGAGTAACTGTTCTCGAAAGAATAATAAATGTTTTCAAAAAATTTGAATGGACAGATTTCACCTGATTCGTCCGGACGACAGACGGTCTGTTCTGTGAACATGCCCCAGTAATTTCAATGGCGATTTAGCCAGTCTTTCGAGGCCGCGGCAGAGGCGGCGGGCCGTAACGACGAAAACAGCTCGAGGCGAGACTGTGGATGATGAGGCAGATGTGCCTCGCATTGAACGCGCGACGGCTCAGAAAAGCCAACAGGCGGTGGGCCAGCGCACGGTCGCGGCGGCGATGGCGAAGATGGCGATTTGAAGTACGACCGCAGCAGAGCCGAAGCTGGGCGGCTTAGAATAGACCCTCCGGGTCGTGTTTGACCCTCTTTTTTTTTTTTTTTTTTTTTTTTAACCCAGGCGGCTGTTATCTTTTCTTCCAACCCCCTTCTTATCTCTGTTTCTTTTTAACTTTATTCTCCCACCAGCCCTCTTATCCCTTCTCAGTCAGCAGGAAGCTGGGCGGCTGAAGTGAGCAACGGCGGCTCAAGGCGAGGCAACGGAGGCCGGCCCGGCGGCGGCTCAAGGCAGAGGGGCGCCCAGCGAGGCGAGGCAGCAGAGGCCGGCTCGGCGGCTCCTCAAGGCGAGGTTGGAGGTCGGCGCGGCGGCGGCTCAAGGTGCGGCGGCCCCAGGCGGAGGTGGGTCGGCGAGCCCGGCGGCTCGGCGTGGTCAGCAGGGCGAAGGGCGAGGCCGGCGAGAGCGGCAAACAGCCGGCGCGCGCGGGACCGGGGACGGCGCCGGCGACCCGGTGGGCGGGTTGCGGTGCGAGGCGGAGGAGACCGGCGGCCAGCGGAGGCGCGGGAGCAGCGCGCTCGCGAGGCCATCAGTCGAGGCGGATGCGGTGGCTCGGAGTGGCGGCTCGATGCGGCCGGGGCCGGCTTGGACGCGCCGGCGCGGCGCGCGGCGGCGGCTTGGGGGGTCTCCGGCGGCTCAGTGGAGGCGCGGGAGCGGCGGCTCGATGCGGAGCGAGGCCGTGGCGGGCCGAGCAGCGGCTCAGACGACGGCGAGGGCGTGGCCGTGGGCAAAGTAGCGGCGGCCCCAGGCAGAGGCGGGTTGGCCCGCGCGGCGGCTTGGCAGCACGGGGCGGGAGCGGCTCACCGGCGGGTCAACGAGGTCGTCTGCCTGCGGCGGCGGGTTGGAGAGGCGGCCGCGCGGATGAGGACCCGGCAGCTGAGCAAAACCTGCCGGGGGAGACGGCGGCCCGAGGCGGCGCAAGGTGGATGCGAACCCGGTGCAGCGGGGCGGCTCTCGGACGAGGCCGCAACGGAGGCGGCGACTCTCGGAACGGAGGCGCGGCGAGGCGGCTCTCAGGCGGAGGCGAGGCGAGGCGAGCCAGCGGCGGCTGTAGGCGCGGCAGAGATCAGCGCAGCGGCAGCATGAGGCGCAGCGATTCGGCTCGCGGCGACGGCGGCTCGGAGAAGGCCCCGGCGGCTCGCGGCGACGGCGGTTCGGAGGCGCACCCGGCGTCTCGAGGTGAGCGCGAGGGCGGGGCGACTCAGAGGCATCGGCTTCGGCTGGCCTTGACGGAGAACGAGGCCGAGGCGGGCCGTAGCAGAACCAGCCCGTAACGGAGGCGAGGTGCCGGCGGCTTCGACGCGCGGGGCGGAGCTGGCGGTTGGGCGCACAGCGGCGGGGCGGCTCGAGGCAACGGCGATGGTCGGCGGCTCGAGGCTGCACCCGCGGACGCGGGCTAAACGGCGGCAAAGACCACAGCGGCGACAGAGGTCAGCGCGGCGGCTCGACGTGAGGCATAGTGGTCAACAGGGCCGGTCAATGGAGGAGTCCCAGTCCGTAAATAACTCGCTTCCGGGTCATGGTCGTGCCCCCCCCCCTTTTTTCTTTCCTTGACTTGTATGCTTGAGCCTCGTGATAAGGCATGATTTTCATCGGATGTTTTTTAGGACTTTCTCTAATGATGACCCTTGACTCTTCCAAACGGATGTAGCAGCGATCCTTCCAATCAGGAGATGTATCATCGGTAGCACCAAGGAAAAAAGAAAAAACCCTGGCGACTGGATTCTTGTACGGGTCGGTCCAGAGGACCAGCATCTTCCGTGTGACCCTCCGTCCAGAGGAGAACACGGTAAATCTAGTTTTAATAAAATCAGACCAGACTGATCCCTGTGTTGCTCGGACAGCAGTTCGCCTCAGATCTATTTTAATAATACTAGCCAACCCAGTATTTGAGGCTGCTGAGAGCTGTCCACGGTGCAGCCAGCAAAAAAATGAGGCCGAGAAAAGGTCCAGGTCGCTGTCGGTTCTGTCTTCCATGTTTCCTCATCTCAAGCGTGGCTTGCATTTGTTGACGTCTTTTTTGTCTGATCTCATCTCTTTTGGTCTTGGTCTTTGCTCCTGGCGCCTTGCAGCAGAACCTCAAGATCGACTTGGCTTAGATATCTTAATTGTACAGGGAACAAACGCCTATCGGTCTCGGCGGTTCGTAGGACGGCGGCAGCGAACACACATAAGCCCAGCGATCCTTTCTTCTTGAACTTTAACCTTGTGCTACCCACTCAAAAATTTAATCCCGACTTCAACAATGAACTTTACCGGCTCTGCCCAAAGTTATGTTATGCCGGGTTATCCTGCGAGCCTTTTCTTCTTCTTCATCTAGTCAACCGCGAGCTTCTCGATCCATGTGAGAGATCCCTCCAAAAACTCAACACCACCGTGCGCAGGCCCCACGGTGGGCGCCAACTGTCGTGGATTTGTCACGGCAGATGTCCGGGTTAACGGACTTTAAGGTGTGGGGTCATCGCACGTAACTGGTAGCTTGAGAGGGGTTGAGCGGGACGAGAGACGCGGAGTTTTTACCCAGGTTCGGCCCCTCCGATGGAGGTAAAAGCCTACGTCCTGCTTTGTGTCTTATATTGATGACGATGACGATCTCGGTTACAAGGGTGCGGAGTCGCTACCTCTAATCTCGAGACCCTCTAATCTGACTATCTTTCTGACCTGTCTATGAGACCTGTCTATGAGACGTCTAACCTGACCCTCTTGGGGTGACCCGCCCCTCCTTATAAAGGCTGAAGGGGCGGTTTACATGTAGAGTCTAAGTCGGATTGATGACTTCCCATCGCGGGCTTCTCTTCATGGGCTTCCGAGTCCTGGGCTTGTAACCCATCCCGGGCGGCTTACACCGGGCGGGTTACAACCAGGGCTTATCTTCAGAGACCCGTCTCCGTGACTCTGATAACACTGTTCACCTCCTGGCACTGTAGCATCCGGGTTAGCCTCCTGACACTGTAGCCGGGTTAGCCTCCTGACACTGTAGCTGCCGGGTTACACCCCTGACACTGTAGCTGCCGGGTTATACCCTGACACTGTAGCTGCCGGGTTAGAACTGTAACCAGGTCTGTACTGTTTGCCGGGTCAGCATGTCTGCCGGGTCAGTACTGTTCTCCGGGTCAGTACTGTTCTCCGGGTCATATCGCGGGGTAATATCCCCGTCAGAGCCCATCATTGGGATGGGGAGCAGGAGCTCGAAGCAGTGGAGCCTGAGGTCTTGGCTGCCCCGGCGGTGGAGGAGGTGCAGCTGGATGGTACATGTTGTGAGGAATCCAGATACGGCGCTTCTGCGATGACGAGCCCAAAGATGAGCCCGCATCATGGGTGCGCTTGAGAGCGTCCTTGTGTTCCTTTAGACCAGTCTCAACCTGAATGGCTTTGTTCACCAGGGTGGCGAAGTCAGCAAAGTCTTGGACAAGGAGCGCGAGCTTGATATCAGGGTTGAGCCCTTCATGGAACTTCTCCTATCTCCGGGCATCAGTAGCGATATCTTCTTCAGCATAGCGGGATAAATCAAGGAACTCTCGCTGATAAACATTGACAGTCTTACTGCCCTGAGTGAGGTTGCGGAACTCACATTTCTTCCGGTCCATGATTCCCCGAGGAATGTAGCGGGCATGGAAAGCAGCTTGGAATTCCAGCCAAGTGATGATGGTTCCAATAGGTAGGGTATGCCTGTGACTGTCCCACCATTGAGCAGCGGGACCCTTCAGGAAGTAGGATGCAAACGTGACATAGCTGTCAGGGGCAACATTGGCTGACTCCATTTCATAGGTGATGTCACGAAGCCAGTTGTCAGCATCAAGCGGCTGAACGGAGTTGCGGAACACAGCAGGGTTGAGGCGAACAAAGTCTTGCAGACTTATTGGGAGGGGCTGCGGATTAGCATTCGGACGAGGGAACTGATCCATAATCCCTTGCATGAATTGACGGTTCAGTTCAAACTGTTGCATCATTGCAGCCATATAGTCGGGCGGTGGTGGATTGTTGGCACCACGGCCACGACCTGCGGGTCTAACCATCCTGCTAAAGTCAACAGGGGGTAGTTTAGCAATGAGCATTGCAGTTGTATGGAATCATTCATGAAGTAACACGCACAACAAATGGAAGTGCAATAGATACAACACAATAATACATGACATACAGATCCATACATAGAGTCGGTTACAAGCCAGCGGTACAAGTTTGGAAAGGAAAAGCTTGACACTCTAGGCGGCACGCAGGCACACGGTGGAGGGATACAACAATGGGACATAGCGATAGCTACATCAACGTCGGAGAAAACCACTGAAGCCAGGCAGCTGCAAGTGACGACACAAGGTACCCTCGAAATGAGGCTCCTGCGCTCCGTGAACACTCTAGTGCAGAACCTGGTCCCGAACTGGAAGAAGAGGACCACGTGGAGGAGTACAACCTCCAACAGCAGGCCACTCAAGACCTGGTGGCATCTCCGTCCTGCGTGGGTAAAGGATGTACTGAGGATGTATCCCTGCACTGACTACTGGCAGCAACTGTGTCAGAGCATCATAAAGACGAGCACAAGTGGCGTACAACTAGACAACAAGAGCTCGGGCAGTGCGATCCAGAGCCTCAGTGTACTGTACCAGAACCTGCGGATCATAACGACGTCGCACGTAAGGGGTACAGACAGCAGTGTAATATCCACTCTCATCCCCAGCAGGGGCATACGGGATATATCTGAAAGCAGTCTCCTCCAAGAGACTGTGCTCTCCACGGAGACGGGCAATAGCAGTATAGGCAGCATCATGGACTGCCATGTCAACAGTCACTCCAACACCATGAAAGGTGTGCAACTCAGTGATGGAGTTGTTCTGCCGATCAAAGATACGAACCACAGCGTGGTACTTGATACGTCCATTTTGCATCATGTTTTACTACTGTTATTTATAGTGTTTTTAATCAATATAATACTTTGTGGAGCAATTCTAATGCCTTTTCTCTCTTAATATGCAAGATTTACATAAGGAGGGAGATTGCCGGCAGCTAGAATTCTGGACCTGAAAAAGCTATGTCAGAGATACCTATTCTGCACATCTCCAAATGAGCTAAAATTTCACGGAGATTTATTTTGGAATAAATAAAAAATATTGGAAGAAAGAATTACCAGAGGGGGCCACCCAGGTGCCCACGAGGCACCAGGGCGCGCCACCCCCCCCGCCCTGGTGGCTTGTGGGGCCCCTGGCCAGCCTCCGGTGCCCATTTTCTGGTATATAAGCCCATTTGCCCTAGAAAAACAATAAAGAGAAGACTTTTGGGACAGAGCGCCGCCGTCTCGAGGCGGAACTTGGGCAGGAGCACTTTTGCTCTCCGGCGGAGCGATTCCACCGGGGATACTTCCCTCCAGGAGGGGGAAATCGGAGCCATCGTCATCACCAACGATCCTCTCATCATGGGAGGACCAATCTTCATCAACATCTTCATCAGCACCATCTCATCTCAAACCCTAGTTCATCTCTTGTATTCAATCTTTGTCTCAAAACCTCAGATTGGTACCTGTGGGTTGCTAGTAGTGTTGATTACATCTTGTAGTTGATGCTAGTTGGTTTATTTGGTGGAAGATTATATGTTCAGATCCATTATGCTATTTAATACCCCTCTGATCTTGGACATGAATATGATTTGTGAGTAGTTACTTTTGTTCTTGAGGACATGGGAGAAGTCTTGTCATAAGTAATCATGTGAATTTGGTATTCGTTCGGTATTTTGATGATATGTATGTTGTTGATTCTCTTAGTGGTGTCATGTGAACGTCGACTACATGACACTTCACCATCTTTGGGCCTAAGGGAATGCATTGTGGAGTAGTAATTATATGATGGGTTGCTAGAGTGACAGAAGCTTAAACCTTAGTTTATGCGCTATTCCATAAGGGGCTGATTTGGATCCATATGTTTAATGCTATGGTTAGATTTATCTTAATTCTTCTTTCGTAGTTGCGGATGCTTGCGAGAGGGGTTAATCATAAGTGGGAGGCTTGTTCAAGTAAGAACAGCACCCAAGCACCGGTCCACCCACATATCAAATTATCAAAGTAGCGAACGCGAATCAAACAAACATGATGAAAGTGACTAGATGAAATTCCCATGTGTCCTCGAGAACGCTTTGCTTATTATAAGAGATCGTTCCGGCTTGTCCTTTGCTACAAAAAGGATCGGGCCACCTTGCTGCACTCTTTGTTACTATTGCTACTTGTCGCTTGTTACAAATTATCTTGCTATCAAACTACTCGTTACCGATAATTTCAGTGCTTGCAGAAAATACCTTGCTGAAAACCGCTTGTCATTTCCTTCTGCTCCTCGTTGGGTTCGAAACTCTTACTTATCGAAAGGACTACGATTGATCCCCTATACTTGTGGGTCATCAAGACTCTTTTCTGGCGCCGTTGCCGGGGAGTGAAGCGCCTTTGGTGAGTGGAATTTGGTAAGGAAACATTTATATTACGTGCTGAAATTTACTGTCACTTGTCACTATGGAAAGTAATCCTTTGAGGGGTTTGTTCGGGGTATCTTCACCTCGACCGGAAGCACCAATAGTTGCCCCTCCACCCATTGCACCTACTGAAAATACTTGTTATGAGATTCCTTCGGGTATGATAGAGAAACTGCTAGCTAATCCTTATGCAGGAGATGGAACAATACATCCTGATATGCACTTGATCTATGTGGATGACATTTGTGGATTGTTTAAGCTTGCAGGTTTATCTGGAGATGGAGTTAAGAAGAAAGTATTCCCTTTATCTTTGGAGGGAAAGGCATTGACATGGTATAGGCTATGTGATGATACTGATACATGGGACTGGAACCGATTGAAACTGGAATTTCACCAGAAATTTTATCCTATGCATTTGGTTCATCGTGATCGGAATTATATATATAATTTTTGGCCTCGTGAAGGAGAAAGCATCGCTCAAGCTTGGGGGAGGCTTAAGTACATGATGTACACATGCCCCAATCATGAGCTCTCAAGAGAAATTATCTTACAGAATTTTTATGCTCGGCTTTCTCATGATGATCAAACCATGCTCGATTCTTCTTCGACTGGCTCCTTTATGAAGAAAACTATTGAGTTTAGATGGGATCTTCTGGAAAGAATTAAACGCAACTCTGAAGATTGGGAATTCGACAAAGGTAATGAGTCAGGTATAATACTTGAGTTCGATTGTGTTGAATCTTTTATGGATACCGATGCTTTTCATAAGTTCAGCACTAAATATGGACTTGACTCTGAGATAGTAGCTTCCTTTTGTGAATCATTTGCTACTCATGTTGATCTCCCTAAGGAGAAGTGGTTTAAATATCATCCCCCTATTAAAGAAAAGATTGAGGAACCCGTTAGTGTTAAAGAAAAAACAATTGTTTACCATGTTGATCCAGTTGTGCCTACTGCTTATTTTGAGAAACCACCCTTTCCTGTTAGGATTAAGGAACATGCTAAAGTTTCAACTGTGGTTAACAAAAGTAATATTAGAGCACCTAGACCCTCTGAACAAATTAAAGTTGAACCTAATGTTGCTATGGTTAAAGATCTCTTGGTCGATAATATAGATGGGCATGTTATTTACTTCTGTGATGAAGCAGCTAGAATTGCTAAACCAGACCCTAAAGATAAAAACAGACCTGTAGTCGGCATGCCTATTGTTTCTGTTAAAATAGGAGATCATTGTTATCATGGTTTATGTGATTTGGGTGTTAGTGTGAGTGCTATTCCGTTTACCTTATATCAAGAAATTATGAATGATATTGCACCTATTGAAATAGAGGACATTGATGTTACTATTAAGCTTGCAAACAGAGATACCATTACGCCGCTTGGGATCATTAGAGATGTTGAAGTCTTGTGTGGAAAAATAAAATACCCTACTGATTTTCTAGTCCTCGGTTCTCCACAAGATAATTTTTGTCCCATTATATTTGGTAGACCTTTCTTGAACACTGTTAATGCCAAGATTGATTGCGCTAAAGAAACTGTTAGTGTTAATTTTGGTGGTATGTCTCATGAGTTTAATTTCTCCAAGTTTCGTAGACAACCTCATGATAAAGAATTGCCTAGTAAAGATGAAATTATTGGTCTTGCTTCTATTGCCATACCTCCTACTGATCCGTTGGAACAATATTTACTAGACCATGAAAATGATATGCATATGAATGAAAGAAATGAAATAGATAGGATGTTCTTTGATCAACCACCTATCCTTAAACACAATTTGCCTGTTGAAGCTCTTGTAGGCCCTCCTTCACCTAAGGGTGACCCTGTATTTGAATTGAAGCAATTGCCTGATACATTGAAATATGCTTATCTAGATGAAAAGAAGATATATCATGTTATTATTAGTGCCAACCTTTCAGAGCATGAAGAAAAGAGATTACTAAAAACTTTGAGGAAGCACCGAGCTGCTATTGAATATACTCTTGATGATTTTAAGGGCATTAGTCCCACTCTATGTCAGCACAAAATTAATATGGAGCCTGATGCTAAACCAGTTGTCGACCACCAACGACGATTAAATCCTAAGATGAAAGAGGTGGTAAGAACTGAAATATTAAAGCTTCTGGAAGCAGGTATAATCTATCCCATAGCTGATAGTAGATGGGTAAGTCCCGTTCATTGTGTCCCTAAGAAAGGAGGTATTACCATTGTTCCTAATGATAAAAATCAACTCATTCCACAAAGAATTGTAACTGGTTATAGGATGGTAATTGATTTTAGAAAATTAAACAAAGCCACTAGAAAAGATCATTACCCCTTACCTTTTATTGATCAAATGTTAGAAAGATTGTCTAAGCATACACACTTTTGTTTCCTAGATGGTTATTCTGGTTTCTCTCAAATACCTGTATCACCTGAAGACCAAGAGAAAACCACATTTACTTGTCCTTTTGGAACTTATGCTTATCATTGTATGCCTTTTGGTTTATGTAATGCACCTGCCACCTTTCAAAGATGTATGACTGCTATATTCTCTGACTTTGGTGAAAAGATTGTTGAGGTTTTCATGGATGATTTTTCCGTTTACGGAACTTCTTTTGATGATTGCTTAAGCAACCTTGATCGAGTTTTGCAGAGATGTGAAAAAACTAATCTTGTCTTGAATTGGGAGAAGTGCCACTTTATGGTTAATGAAGGTATAGTCCTTGGGCATAAAATTTCTGAAAGAGGTATTGAAGTTGATAAAGCTAAGGTTGATGCTATTGAGAAAATGCCATGTCCTAAAGATATTAAAGGTATAAGAAGTTTCCTTGGTCATGCTGGTTTCTATAGGAGATTTATTAAAGACTTATCTAAAATTTCTAGGCCTCTTGCCAATCTTTTGCAAAAAGATGATCCATTTGTTTTTGATGATGATTGTCTAGAAGCCTTTGAAACACTTAAGAAAGCCTTAACCACTGCACCTATTGTTCAACCACCTGATTGGAACTTGCCTTTTGAAATTATGTGTGATGCTAGTGATTATGCTGTTGGTGCTGTTCTAGGACAGAGAGTTGATAAAAAATTAAATGTTATCCATTATGCTAGTAAAACTCTAGACAGTGCCCAAAGAAATTATGCTACTACTGAGAAAGAATTTCTAGCAGTTGTGTTTGCATGTGATAAATTCAGATCTTACATAGTTTATTCTAAAGTAACTATTCACACTGATAATGCTGCTATTAAATATCTTATGGAAAAGAAAGATGCTAAACCTAGACTCATTAGGTGGGTTTTATTGCTACAAGAATTTGACTTGCATATTATTGACAGAAAGGGAGCTGGGAATCCCATAGCAGATAATTTGTCTAGAATAGAAAATGTTCTTGATGACCCACTTCCTATTAATGATGATTTTTCTGATGAACAATTAGCTGTCATAAATGCTTCTCGTAATACTCCTTTGTATGCAGACTATGCTAATTATATTGTTGCTAAATTTATACCACCTAGTTTCACATACCAACAAAAGAAAAAGTTCTTCTTTGATTTAAGACATTACTTCTGGGATGACCCACATCTTTATAAAGAAGGAGTAGATGGTATTATTAGACGTTGTATACCTGAGCATGAATAGGAACAAATCCTACGGAAGTGTCATTCCGAGACTTACGGAGGACACCATGCGGGAGACAGAACTGCACATAAGGTACTACAATCTAGTTTTTATTGGCCTACTCTTTTCAAGGATGCTCGTAAGTTTGTCTTATCTTGTGATGAATGTCAAAGAATTGGTAATGTTGGTAGACGTCAGGAAATGCCTATGAATTATTCACTTGTTATTGAACCATTTGATGTTTGGGGATTCGATTACATGGGACCTTTTCCTAAATCCAATGGGTATACTCATATTTTAGTTGCTATTGATTACGTTACTAAGTGGGTAGAAGCTATTCCAACTAGTAGTGCTGATCATAACACTTCTATTAAAATGCTTAAAGAAGTTATTTTCCCGGGGTTCGGAGTCCCTAGATATTTAATGACTAATGGTGGTTCACATTTTATTCATGGTGCATTCCGTAAACTGCTTGCTAAATATGATGTCAACCATAGAATTGCATCTCCCTATCACCCTCAATCTAGTGGTTAAGTTGAATTGAGCAATAGAGAAATAAAGTTAATTTTGCAAAAGACCGTCAATAGATCTAGAAAGAATTGGTCTAAGAAACTTGATGATGCATTATGGGCTTATAGAACTGCTTATAAAAATCCTATGGGTATGTCTCCTTATAAAATGGTTTATGGAAAAGCATGTCATTTACCTCTTGAGTTAGAACACAAAGCATATTGGGAAATTAAAGAACTCAATTATGATTTTAAACTTGCCGGTGAAAAGAGGTTATTTGATATTAGCCCACTAGATGAATGGAGAACCCAAGCCTATGAAAATGCCAAGTTATTCAAAGAAAAAGTTAAAAGATGGCATGATAAAAGAATTCAAAAACGGGAATTCAAAGTGGGTGAATATGTTCTACTGTACAATTCTCGTTTGAGATTCTTTGCAAGAAAACTTCTCTCTAAGTGGGAAGGACCGTATATCATCGAAGAAGTTTATCGCTCCGGAACCATCAAAATAAACAACTCCGAAGGCACTAATCCGAGAGTGGTGAATTGGCAAAGAATTAAGCACTATATTTTAGGTACTCCCATTAATGTTGCAACTAATATTATTCAAACTATGACACCGGAGGAATACATAAGAGAGACCTTCCAGAACACTCCAGAACCCTGAAAAGGAAGAGGTACGTGATACGGTAAGTAAACCAACTCCAAAAATTCCATAAAAATACTTTCTATTAGTTTTGGAATATTAGAAAAAATACAAAAATAAGAAACAACAGAGGGGACCCATGAGGTGCACACGAGGCACTAGGGCGCACCACCCCCCAGGCGCGCCCTGATGGCTCGTGGGCCCCTCATGAGCCTTCCCGACTCCGTTTTCTTCTGGAATACTTGTTTTGCAAGATAAAAATTCTTTATATATACTCCTGGACGTTTTGACCACCGCATCGCAAGATTCTCCTCTGTTCTTGTTTCGTGCTATTTTTCTGACAGATCTAGATCTCCATGGCCCCCCAAAAGCTCCGTGCCAAGCACCGTATTGTGCAACCATCGCCAGGCAAATGCCCCTACAGCGAGGTTTACTACGAGTTGTCATCGGGAGAGGAAGACAATGGCAAGGAAGACAAGGTCGAGGAAGTAGCGGGCGCCCAGACTCCAGAAGGAGGGCAAGCCGTTCCCATGGAGGAGACCGCGGAGAAGGAAGATATCCTTCAACCCTTATATGACCATCTTCCCCCATCTGTAATTGAATCCCTAAGAGTCTTTGAAACAATTTGTGCTCAAAATACATCTCTCACTCGTGAGGTTATTTTGTGGGAAGAGCAAAACATCGCCCTTTGGAGCATCAACCGTAAATTGGAGTTCCTGCTAAAGCTGAAGGACAAGCCCACCACTTCATCATCACCATCATCACCGAAGAAAGAAACTTGAGCACATGGGTATGGGCACTCCCATTGGCTTGTGCCAAGCTTGGGGGAGGTGCCCGGGTATCATATAACCATCACTTTTGTTATCTTTACCTACTTTTAGTTCGATCCTTAGTTATTTCGTGATTTAGTTGAATAAAAGTTTAGTATGATCTATTTTCGAGTGCTAGTTTCGTGATCTATCTATCTATGTAATTGAGTTGAGAGTTATATAATAAAGAGTAGTTTGAGTTTTTGCTTCTTTACTTTTATGTTTCAATCCTAGCAATGAAAATAATGAAAAAGATCATATGCTAATCTTATGGAAAGTAATGACATTACATAAAGAAAAGTATAAGTGGTAAAATTTATTGAAAGTTAACAAGCATAGCATTGGTCAATGATGCAATTCATGAAAAAATTAATAGGGAAGAGAAGATTCACATGCAAATACACTATCTTGGACATCTTTTATGATTGTGAGCCCCCATTAAGTATTTTATGTCAAATTGTTGACGTTGGACAAGGAAGACAACGTAATGAATTATGTTTGCTTATATTCACATAGAAGTTATATTGTCATAGATCCTCCAACATGTGGTGCTTGCCCAATATCTTTGCTAGCCAAAAATCCGCACCAAGTAGAGATACTACTTGTGCATCCAAAACCCTTAAACCCAGTTTCATGTCATGAGAGTCCATTATATCTACCTATGGATTGAATAAGATCCTTCAAGTAAGTTGTCATCGGTGCAAAAAGCAATAAAAATTGCCTCTAAATATGTATGAACTTTTATTGTAAGGGAAAATAAGCTTTGTACGAACTTGTGATGGTAAAGAAATAAAAGCGACGGACTGCATAATAAAGGTTGCTATCACAAGGGGCAATATAAAGTGACGTTCCTTTGCATTAAGAGCTTGTGCATCCAACAACAAAAAGCGCATGACAACCTCTGCTTCCCTCTGCGAAGGGCCTATCCTTTACTTTTATGTATCTACTTTTTATGTAAGAGTCAATAGTGTTCTCCTCTATTCCTTTTTATTTTTCTCTTTTGCAAGCATCATGTGGTGGGGAAGATCTAGGCACATATATCCAGTTGGATATGAGTGATCATGAGTTATTATTGTTGACATTACCCGTGAGGTGAATAAGTTGGGAGGCGAAATTATAAGCCCCTATCTTTCTATGTGTCTGGCTAAAACTTTTTGCTCCATATATATGTTGTGAGTGTTAGCAATCATACAAGACTAAATGATGGTTGAGTATGTGGACATGCTAAAAAGCTCCTACATGAGACCCTTCCTGAAAATATGATGAATTGCAATTGCATTGTTGACTGAGAACATAGTTTGTTAGTTTTCAAGAAAGTTTATGCCTTATACTTCGTTATTGTGATGAATTGTTACTTGCTCATGAGAAGTTCTATGATAAGGAATATTGCTGTTATAATAATGATCATGATGCTACTATGTCCATATTTTGTTTTTATCGACACCTCTCTCTCTAAACATGTGGACAAGATTATCGATATCGGCTTTCGCTTGAGGACAAGCGAGGTCTAAGCTTGGGGGATTTGATATGTCCATTTTGCATCATGTTTTACTACTGTTATTTATAGTGTTTTTAATCAATATAATACTTTGTGGAGCAATTCGAATGCCTTTTCTCTCTTAATATGCAAGATTTACATAAGGAGGGAGATTGCCGGCAGCTGGAATTCTGGACCTGAAAAAGCTATGTCAGAGATACCTATTCTGCACATCTCCAAATGAGCTAAAATTTCACGGAGATTTATTTTGGAATACATAAAAAATATTGGAAGAAACAAGTACCAGAGGGGGCCACCCAGGTGCCCACGAGGCACCAGGGCGCGCCACCCCCCCAGGCACGCCCTGGTGGCTCGTAGGGCCCCTAGCCAGCCTCTGGCCCCCATTTTCTGGTATATAAGCCCATTTGCCCTAGAAAAAAATAAGGAGAAGACTTTTGGAACAGAGCGCCGCCGTCTCGAGGTGGTACTTGGGCAGGAGCACTTTTGCTCTCCGATGGAGCGATTCCGCCGGGGATACTTCCCTCCGGGAGTGGGAAATTGGAGCCAGCGTCATCACCAACGATCCTCTCATCATGGGAGGACCAATCTTCATCAACATATTCATCAGCACCATCTCATCTCAAACCCTAGTTCATCTCTTGTATTCAATCTTTGTCTCAAAACCTCAGATTGGTACCTGTGGGTTGCTAGTAGTGTTGATTACATCTTGTAGTTGATGCTAGTTGGTTTATTTGGTGGAAGATTATATGTTCAGATCCATTATGCTATTTAATACCCCTCTGATCTTGGACATGAATATGATTTGTGAGTAGTTACTTTTGTTCTTGAGGACATGGGGAAGTCTTGTCATAAGTAATCATGTGAACTTGGTTTTCGTTCGATATTTTGATGATATGTATGTTGTCAATTCTCTTAGTGGTGTCATGTGAACGTCGACTACATGACACTTCACCATCTTTGGGCCTAAGGGAATGCATTGTGGAGTAGTAATTAGATAATGGGTTGCTAGAATGACAGAAGCTTAAACCCTAGTTTATGCGCTATTCCGTGATACGTCTCCAACGTATCTATAATTTATGAAGTATTCATGCCATGTTTATTATAGTTTTGTATGATTTTGGTGCACTTTTATATGGATTTTATATGATTTTCATGGACTAACATATTGACCTAGTGCCCAGTGCCAGTTGCTGTTTTCTGCTTGTTTTTGGTTTTCCAGAAAATCCATATCAAACGAAGTCCAAATGCAGTGAAACTTTTTGACGATTTTTCTGGAAGGAAACAGACCCAGGAAGCTTTGGAGGAGCAGCAGAAGAGCCACAGGGGCCCCATGAGCCACCTGGGCGCGCCTGCCCCCCCCAGGCGCGCCCTGATGCCTCGTGGGCCCCCTGTGGCACCTCTTCGCATGATTCCAATGCCAAAAAATCATATATATTCAGAAACCCCCGAAAGTTAACCTAGATGAGTTTTTACGCCGCCACAAGCCTCTGTTCCGAAGCGATCTCATTTGGAGCTCCGTTCTGGCACCCTGTCGGAGGGAGGAATCATCACCGAAGGCCATCTTCATCATCCCGACGGTCTCCATGACGAGGAGGGAGTAGTTCACCCTCGGGGCTGAGGGTATGTACTAGTAGCTATGTGTTTGATCTCTCACTCTCATGTTCTTGATTTGGCACGATCTTGATGTACCACGAGCTTTGTTAATATAGTTGGATCATATGGTGTTTCTCCCTCTCTATCTTGTTGTGATGAATTGAGTTTTTACCTTTGAGGTTTCACTATTATCGGATCGAATACTTTTATGGATTTGAGAACACTTGATGTATGTCTTGCATATGAATACCCGTGGTGACAATGGGGTATTATATTGATTCACTTGATGTATGTTTTGGCACTCAACTCGTGGATTCCCGAGGTGACATTGGGGTAATCTATGCATAGGGGTTGATGCACGTTTTCGTCCTACTTTCCCTGATAGAAATCTTGGGGCACTCTTTGAAGTTCTTTGTGTTGGATTGAATATTATGAATCAGAAGTTGTTTGATGCATATCGAATAATCAACTCACGGATACTTGTGGCGACATTGGAGTATCTTGGTGACATTAGAGTTGGTTGATGCGTATCATATGGTGTTATTTTAGTACGAACTCTAGGGCTGTTCGTGACACTTATAGGGATGGCTCAATGGATCGATCGGAAAGAATAACTTTGAGGTGGTTTCATACCCTACAACAATTTCTATCTTATGTTCTCCGCTAGATAAGAACTTTGGAGTGATTCTTTGTCGCACGTTGAGGGATTGTTATATGATTCAACTATGTTAGCACTGTTAAGAGATTGCACTAGCGAAAGTATGAACCCTAGGTCTTGTTTTTAAGCATTGCAATACCGTTTGTGCTCCGTTTTATCACTTGCTACCTTGCTATTTTTTTTATTTTCAGATTACAAAAACCTATATCTACTATCCATACTACACTTTTATCACCATCTCTTCGCCGAACTAGTGCACCTATACAATTTACCATTGTGTTGCGTGTGTTGGGGACACAAGAGATTTCTTGTATTTGGTTGCAGGGTTGTTTGAGAGATACCATCTTCAACCTACGCCTCCCATGGATTGATAAACCTTAGGTCATCCACTTGAGGGAAAATTGCTACTGTCCTACAAAACTCTGCGCTTGGAGGCCCAACACGAGTCTACCAGAATAAGTTGTGTAGTAGACATCAAGCTCTTTTCTGGTGCCGTTGCCGGGGAGGTGAGTGCTTGAAGGTATATCTTTAGATCTTGCAATTGAATCTTTTAGTTTCTTGTTTTATCACTAGTTTGGTTTTATAAAAGAAAACTACAAAAATAAATGGAATTGAGGTTGCCTCATATTATTCATCTTTATAATGTCTTTCTTGAAAATAAGGATTCCGATAATTGTGCTCAATTGATAGAAGAAGAATTCAATAAAATGTTTGGCATAAAATCTTTGAATGATGAGCATGATTGCAATGTTGTTAGTATGCTCTCTATGAATATCCATGATGCTAATGATATGCAAAGCCATAAGCTTGGGGATGCCCCGGATGGCATCCCCTCTTTCGTCTTCAACATTATCGGTAACCTTACTTGGAGCTATATTTTTATTCATCACATAATATGAGTTTTGCTTGGAGCGTCATTTTCTTTTGTTGAGATTTTCTTGCTGTTATCAATAATCATGTTTTGTATCTTTTAGTTCAATAAAATGCCAATTATAGCCTTTACCATGCTCAGTTTGCAAGTTCATGTGTTGCTGTTTGAAAATAGAAAGTTTTCTGTTATGTCCAGAATATTCCTGAATAGTCAGAACATTATAAAAATCTGAAATTTTTACAAAGTAAGAATGCATGAGTTATCTGTCACGTGGTAATTTTTCAGAATTTGTGGAGTTAGGGAAGTATGGATTCTTATTCAACCTTTACAGACAGTTCTGTTTTGACAGATTGCTGTTATAGTTGCATTGTCTGCATATGTTTGCTAGTTTAATGTTTATATTTGTGGATAGGAGTATTAAATATGCAGAGGCATTTAGTATGCAATGTTTAATTATAATTTTAGTGATTTGTTACAGTAGAGAATGTCAAGGTTTTGAGTTGATTTATACTAACTTATATCACGAGTTCTTGTTGAGTTTTGTGTGGATGAAGTTTTTAAGATTTAGGAGAAGCCATGATATGAGAGGAATTAAGGAGACACAAGAGCTCAATCTTGGGGATGCCCAAGGCACCCCAAGATAACATTCCAAGAAGTCTCAAGCAACTAAGCTTGGGGATGCCCCGGTTGGCATCCCACCTTTCTTCATCAACACCTATCGGTTAGCCTAAGTTTTTGCTTCTTCACATAATATGTGCTATTCTTGGAGTGTCCTTTTATTTTCATTTTGTTTGCTGTTTTAATAAAATTATCAAGATCTGAAATATTTATTTGGAGAGAGTCTTCACATAGCTACTTAATTTATTTAACTACTCATTGATCTTCACTTATATCTTTTGGAGTAGTTTGTCCTACACTCTCATGCTTCACTTATATTATTTTGAGAGTTGACAATAGTAATGGCAATATGCTTAAGATATGAAATTGATCCCAAAGTGATGAATATTCAAGAAGGGATATAATAAAAAACTTTCATGAAAGATCATTGGATATGATAAGTTTGATTCCTTGCAATAGTTTTGCGATATGGAGATGATAATATGTGAGTCATGTTAGTGAGTAATTGTGATTTAGTAAGAATATTAGTGTTAAGGTTTTTGATTCCCTATGCATGCACATAAAGTCAATAGTTATGCAACGAAATTATATCCTACTTATGGTGCATTATTCGGTGTTAGTTATGTTCAATGCATGTTTATGACCGTTTTTGCTTTTTGGTTGGTTGCTTCTCAATCTATTTGCTAGCCTTCATTTGTACTAAGCGGAAATACTGCTTGTGCACCCAAACTCCTTAAACCCAAGTTGTGCCAAATGAGTCCACCATACCTACCTATATACGGTATTGCCATGCCGTTCCAAGTAAATTTGCATGTGCCAAATCTATTTTTTTTAAATAATTTTTTGTTTTGTGTGCCCGTACCGCTCATGAAGCGGCAGGGGGTGGCCAATATTTTCCATGCTAGGTGTGTTATTCTCACGATGAGTGTTTATTCACTGGCCATTGCATGAGAGAGTGGCTGGTAACAGGGATGCCCAGTCCCACAATGAATCAAAAATTAATAACAACAAAATTCCTTGGAAAGTGTTGGTATGGAGGGCACCCGTGGATACGACTAGCCATGGATTGTGAAAGAATGGTGGAAAGGAAATAAACTTTACTTTCTGTTTGGGAACCACCTATGATGTGTCTAGCATGGAAAATATTGGGAATTCTCGGCCGTTTTTGTTGACAGGAAAAGCATGCTTCTCAAAATAATTTTATCTCTCTAATTTAAGCTTTGAGCTCTGGCACATTAGTAAATCTCTGCTTCCCTCTACGAAGGGCCTATCTATTTACTTTTATGCAATTTTTATTTTTATTTGAGTCACCATATTCTCTTATAAAGCACCAACTAGAGAGCACTATTGTCATACTTGTGCATTGTGTGTAGCTAATATTGAGTGTGTCTCGTGAATGGATCAATGATTGAGCATAATGGGCTAGGGATAACTTTCTTTAGCATTGATATTTAAAAGACATGGTTGCTTGTTAGTATGCTTGAGTATTTATGTCTTCATCTCAAATTATAGACTATTGCTTTGAATCATTCAAATCCAATGTCCATGCTATAAAAGAAAAGAATATATGATGATTATGATAGGTAGCATTCCACATCAAAATTTTTGTTTTTAATTGCTACTTTATCATGTTGAGTTTTATGAGAAAAAGTTGCTGTTATGATGCTAGGAAAAGTGATTGAAATTATCACTGATCAAACTTATGCACTATGCTAGCATTCACACTTCATAAATTATTTCTTTTATCATTTACCTACTCGAGGACGAGCAGGAATTAAGCTTCGGGATGCTGATACGTCTCCAACGTATCTATAATTTATGAAGTATTCATGCCATGTTTATTATAGTTTTGTATGATTTTGGTGCACTTTTATATGGATTTTATATGATTTTCATGGACTAACATATTGACCTAGTGCCCAGTGCCAGTTGCTGTTTTCTACTTGTTTTTGGTTTTCCAGAAAATCCATATCAAACGAAGTCCAAATGCAGTGAAAATTTTTGACGATTTTTTCTGGAAGGAAACAAACCCAGGATGCTTAGGAGGAGCAGCAGAAGAGCCACAGGGGCCCCACGAGCCCCCTGGGCGCGCCTGCCCCCCAGGCGCGCCCTGGTGCCTCGTTGGCCCCCTGTGGCACCTCTTCGCGTGATTCCAACGCCAAAAAATCATATATATTCAGAAACCCCCGAAAGTTAACCTAGATGAGTTTTTACACCGCCGCAAGCCTCTGTTCCGAAGCGATCTCATCTGGAGCTCCGTTCCGGCACCCTGCCGGAGGGGGGAATCATCACAGGAGGCCATCTTCATCATCCCGGCGGTCTCCATGACGAGGAGGGAGTAGTTCACCCTCGGGGCTGAGGGTATGTACTAGTAGCTATGTGTTTGATCTCTCTCTCTCGTGTTCTTGATTTGGCACAATCTTGATGTACCGCGAGCTTTGTTAATATAGTTGGATCATATGGTGTTTCTCCCTCTCTATCTTGTTGTGATGAATTGAGTTTTTACCTTTGACGTTTCACTATTATCGGATCGAATACTTTTATGGATTTGAGAACACTTGATGTATGTCTTGCATATGAATACCCGTGGTGACAATGGGGTATTATATTGATTCACTTGATGTATGTTTTGGCACTCAACTCGCGGATTCCCGAGGTGACATTGGGGTAATCTATGCATAGGGGTTGATGCACGTTTTCGCCCTACTTTCCCTGGTAGAAATCTTGGGGCACTCTTTGAAGTTCCTTGTGTTGGATTGAATATTATGAATCTGAAGTTGTTTGATGCATATCGAATAATCAACTAACGGATACTTGTGGCGACATTGGAGTATCTTGGTGACATTAGAGTTGGTTGATGCGTATCATATGGTGTTATTTTAGTACGAACTCTAGGGTTGTTCGTGACACTTATAGGGAAGGCTCAATAGATCGATCGGAAAGAATAACCTTGAGGTGGTTTCATACCCTACAACAATTTCTATCTTATGTTCTCTGCTAGATAAGAACTTTGGAGTGATTCTTTGTCACATGTTGAGGGATTGTTATATGATTCAACTATGTTAGCACCGTTGAGAGATTGCACTAGCAAAAGTATGAACCCTAGGCCTTGTTTTTAAGCATTGCAATACCATTTGTGCTCAGTTTTATCACTTGCTACCTTGCTGTTTTTTTATTTTCAGATTACAAAAACCTATATCTACTATCCATACTAGACTTTTATCACCGTCTCTTCGCCGAACTAGTGCACCTATACAATTTACCATTGTATTGGGTGTGTTGGGGACACAAGAGATTTCTTGTATTTGGTTGCAAGGTTGTTTGAGAGATACCATCTTCAACCTACGCCTCCCACGGATTGATAAACCTTAGGTCATCCACTTGTGAGAAAATTGCTACTATCCTACAAATTTCTGCGCTTGGAGGCCCAACACGAGTCTACAAGAATAAGTTGTGTAGTTGACATCATTCCGTAAGGGGCTGATTTGGATCCATATGTTTAATGTTATGGTTAGATTTATCTTAATTCTTCTTTCGTAGTTGCGGATGCTTGCGAGAGGGGTTAATCATAAGTGGGAGGCTTGTTCAAGTAAGAACATCACCCAAGCACCGATCCACCCACATATCAAATTATCAAAGTAGCAAACGCGAATCAAACAAACATGATGAAAGTGACTAGATGAAATTACCATGTGTCCTCGAGAACGCTTTGCTTATTATAAGAGATCGTTCCGGCTTGTCCTTTGCTACAAAAAGGATTGGGCCACCTTGCTGCACTCTTTGTTACTATTTCTACTTGTCGCTTGTTACAAATTATCTTGCTATCAAACTACTCGTTACCGATAATTTTAGTGCTTGCAGAAAATACCTTGCTGAAAACCGCTTGTCATTTCCTTCTGCTCCTCGTTGGGTTTGACAGTCTTACTTATCAAAAGGACTATGATTGATCCCCTATACTTGTGGGTCATCAGTACTGCTCCTAGTTGAACTCGCGGTAGTCCTCGTAAACAGTGTACTCGGGGTACCAGCGATATCCCAGCCTGGTCAAAAGGTCGACCAGAATAGCAGGGAATCCAGTGGCATCAACAACCATAGTATGGCGTACGAGCTGTCTTGCGGGACGCATCTGAAACAAGGGAGTGCAAGATGTCAAATGACAGTGTGAGAAGCATATGATAGCATTGAAAGGAATGTTTGCAGATAATCCAGCTCTCCGGGTGAATGTGAACACGAGAACCTAATGTTAGTGTTAGCAAAAAATTTAACCCAAAAAGAAGAGAGATCAGAATCCCAGAGTAAGGAAGAGGAATAAAAGATCCTAAACCCATCCATTGGCGACGTGGGCCCGTAAGCCACACAACCATGTTAGTAAAATAGTTTTTCAAAGACTAGACTCAACTTCGGCCAAGGAGTTGGAAAGGGGGCTTCCTACAGACAGTCCGCTCTGATACCAACTTGTGACGCCCCGACTCAATCATGCACTAATCATACACGCAAATGCACACGATCAAGCCTAAGGACTCACGGGAAGATATCACAACAAAAAGTCATACAAGCTTTATATTATAAGTCAGGGGCCTCGAGGGCTCGAATACATAAGCTCGAGTCATACAAGCATCAGCGGAAGCATTAGCATCTGAGTACAGACATAAAGGAAAAACAATCTGCCTTAAGAAGGCTGAGCAAAACAATGACATCTGATCAAAAAGGTGCAGGCCTCCTGCCTGGGAGCCTCCTATCTACTCCTGGTCGTCGGTCTCCACATAGTAGTAAGCTCCGCCGGTGGGGTAGTAGTAGTCGTCGACTGGGGCAGCTGGCTCCGGGGGTATTTGATCTGAGTTGGCCACTGGCCTATACGCACTACCACCACGCGGGATAATGGTTTAATGGGGCCCTCGGCACCGTATGTATCAGCCGAAAGCTCTGACTGACGTCCCGTTCAGCATTGCGGCATGGCTGACAGCAGATACCCACAGGCACAACGTGGTGAGGCTGGCCCTGCACACAATGACCCGGAGTGTAAAGGGCGATGGGCCCAAGACCCCTGAGCACTTAGGATGTAGACCGGCGGGGACCTCTCTGCGAAGCCTAGGTAGGACTACGTCGTGTCGATCAGCCGAGGTCGGGCATTACCCGAAAAAGTGTGTCCGGCCAGAGTTAATCGAGCGTGTTGGGTAATAGTAGTGCACCCCTGCAGGGAAGTTATCTATTCGAATAGCCATGTCCACGGTAACAGGACACTCAGTGTTGTATCCCGATCTACTACAACTTGAACTGGATACTTGAGTTACTTAATAAATTGATAGCTCCGGGATCACTTTCTCATAGGGAGTCGAGGAAGGATCTCGGGGCAATGTTACTATACTTATTACTTTATGTTATGCTGCTAATCTGCACTCTTCTAATGCTGTAAGACGCTGCAAGATGCTAGTCTTCGATAGGCTAGGCCTTCCCTCTATTCTGGCATTTCTGCAGTATAGTCCACAGATACAGCCCCTTCCCTTTGATATCGATGCATACTTAGCATAGATCTGATGTAAGTCTTGCGAGTACTTTGGATGAGTACTCACGGTTGCTTTGCTACCTTTCCCCCCCTACCCGATTGCTGCGATCAGATGGTGGAGCCCCGGAGCCAGCTGATCCCGTCGACGACTACTACTACCCCACCGGCGGAGCCTACTACTACGTGGAGACCGATGACCAGGAGTAGTTTCGGAGGCTCCCAGGCAGGAGGCCTGCGCCTTTTCGATCTAGTGGTCGTTGTTTTGCTCAACCTTCTTAAGGCAAACTTGTCTAACTATGTATGTACTCAGATACTAATGCTTCCGCTGACTCTTGTGTAACTCGAGCTTATGTATTCGAGCCCTCGAGGCCCCTGGCTTGTAATATAAAGCTTGTATTATTTTATTTTGTGTCTAGAGTTGTGTTGTGATATCTTTCCGTGAGTCCCTGGGCTTGATCGTGCGCATTTGCGTGTATGATTAGTGCACGGTCGGAACGGGGGCGTCACAAGCTGGTATCAGAGCCGACTGCCTGTAGGTAAGCCCCTTTCCAACTCCTTGGCCGAAGTTGAGTCTAGTCCTTGAAAAACTATTTTACTAACATTGTTGTGTGACTTACGGGCCCACATCGCCAATGGTTGGGTTTAGGATCTTTTATTCCTCTTCCTTACTCTAGGACTCTGATCTCTCTTCCTTTCAGGTTAAAGATTTTACTGATTCTAACTCTAGGTTCTCGTGATCACATCCACCTGGAGATTTGAATCAACCCTTCTTTGAATTGTGGGCCAGGTTCTGCTTCCTAATGTTCACGGACCGCAGGATCCTTTTATCGAGGGCACCCTGCGTTGTCACTTGCAGATTCCTCGCTCCAGTGGTTTTCTCCGACATTGATGTAGCGTTTGCTATGTCTTATTGTTGTATCTCTCCACCGCGTGCTGCGTGCCACCTAGTTTGTCTAGCTGCGTATGTTTTTGAACTCACGTTGTCCGTTTGTATCCAACTCTGTGCATGGATCTGTATGTCTTTAATGACTACTAATGTGTATCTAATGCACTTCTTGTTCATTACTCATGTTACATTATGAATGACCCCATTCATTTGCAGTTGTTCTTGCTAAACTGCCCCTGTTGTTTTAGCAGGATGGCTAACGATCCTCTGCCTCCACCCTATATTGCCGCAATGATGCAGCAGTTTGAACTAAACCGTCAGCTCAATGAGAGTCTGGTAAACCGATTAGAACGCAACAATGCTCGTCAGGAGCCTGGCCCGATCTCACTGCAAAATTTCGTGCACCTCAACCCGTCTATTTTTCGCAACTCCACCAATCCTATGGATGCTGATGATTGGCTTCATGACATCCTATTCGAGATGGAGTCAGCTAATGTTGCCCCTGACAGTTACGTCACCTACGCGGCATTTCACCTGAAGGGTCCAGCTGCACAATGGTGGGAAAGCCACAGTCGTATGCTGCCTGCTGGAACTGTAACCACTTGGCAGGAATTCCAGTCAGCCTTCCGTGCACGGCACATTCCTCAAGATCTGATGGACCAGAAGAAGGAGTTCCGCAAACTCACTCAGGGCAAAATGACTGTGGATGAATATCAGAGGAAATTTCTCGAATTATCCCGCTATGCTGAAGATGACGTCTGCACTGACGCTCGCAAGCAGGAGAAATTCTGTGAAGGACTGTGTCCTGATATAAAGCTCGCACTTGTTGTCCATGATTGCGCGGACTTTGCGACGCTTGTCAACCAAGCTTTCCGAGCTGAAACTGGTCTGACTGAGTACCAGGAGTCGCTCAAGCGTACTCGAGATGTTGGCCCATCCTCAGGTCAGCCTGCTCAGAAACGTCAAGTCTGGAACCCGCACAATGTCTATCACCGACCTGCTCCAACACCAAGGCCGTCTTATGTTGCACCTCGTCTGCCTTCACCGCCGAGACAGCTCAGAGTTCAGCCCAATGTTGTGGTCCCTCCTCGTCTGGCCGCACCGCCAAGACAACCCAGTGCTCAAAATAGATAGCCCAATACTATGGCTCCTCGCCCCGCACGTGTAGTCTGTCGTAAATGTGGACTGCCAGGTCATCATTCCAGGTTTTGCACACGGAGCCAAAATGTCAGACCAACTGCTGTTGTACTTGGCCTTGTCAACCATGTTAATGCTGAAGAAGTTCGTGAGGCCCCAAAAATTGTGATGGGTACCCTTCGCGTTAATTCAGTGCCAGCCTCTGTTCTCTTTGATTCAGGAGCATCGCATGCCTTTGTGTCCCAACAATTTTCTCAGTTACATGAGTTGGACATGGAAAAATTACCCACTCCTTTAGCGGTTCAATCTCCGGGATCCAAGTGGCAAACCACAATGGTAAGCCCTCACAACCAAATCGAAATTGGAGGTCTACTTTTTCCGGCTTCTCTCACTGTGCTCGGACCTTCCAACATAGACATCATTCTTGGCATGGAATGGTTGACAGCCTATAATGCTTTGATCGACTGTGCCGCCAAGACAGTCCAGCTCACACACCCTTCTGGCCAGGTGATCAACTACTCGGCCCAGATAATCCAGAATGCCGAGAGCCAGATATATGCTCTGAATGCACTGAATGCTTCACCTCTTGAGGGAATAGAGAATGTTCTAGTCGTTCGTGAATTCCAAGATGTCTTTCCAGAAGAACTTCCAGGAATACCCCCTGCTAGAGCTGTCGAATTCGTCATAGACTTGAAATCGGGCACTACTCCTATTGCCAAGCGCCCGTACAAGATGCCGCCGCATGAACTCCTTGAACTTAAGGAAGAAATTGACAAGTCACTTCGTAAGGGTTTCATCCACCCCAATTCTTCTGCTTGAGGAGCCCCTTCTCTCTTTGTTAAGAAGAAAGATGGTACGAATCGGTTGGTCCAAGATTACCAGCCCATTAACCAGGCAACAATTCAGAACAAGTATCCGCTTCCCAGAATCAACGATCTGTATGATCAGCTTGCTGGTTCTTCAGTATTCTCTAAACTTGATTTGAGATTGGGATACCACCAGATCCGAGTTCGTAAAGAGGACATTCCGAAGACAGCCTTCGTTACTCGTTATGGTTCTTACGAGTACACTGTCATGTCCTTTGGCTTAACCAATGCTCCAGCAACCTTCTCCCGACTGATGAACTACATCTTCATGGATTACCTCAACAAATTCGTCATGGTTTATCTGGATGATATCCTTGTATATTCGAAGAATGAAGAAGAACATACCGAACATCTTCGGCTTGTACTGGAGAAGTTACGTGAACATCAACTATATGCCAAGTATTCCAAGTGCGAATTCTGGTTATCTGAAGTGACATATCTCGGCCACGTGATTTCCAAAGATGGCATTGCTGTTAACCCGGAACGATTTCATGCTATTCTTGAATGGACTCCTCCGAAGAATGTCAAGCAAGTCAGAAGTTTTCTCGGACTCGCCAGCTATTGCTGCCGTTTTGTCGAGAACTTCTCCAAGATTGCCAAGCCTTTAACTGATTTGCTTCACAAGGGCATTAAGTTTGAGTGGACAGAAAAATACCAGCAAAGTTTTCAGACACTCAAAGACAAGTTGACATCTTCCCCAGTGCTTGCTCCTCCAGATTCTCGCAAGAACTTCATTATTTATTGTGACGCATCCCGTCAAGGATTAGCCCGTGTCCTAATACAAGAGCGCAAGGTGATTGCTTATGGCTCTCGACAGTTGCGTCCTCATGAAGAGAACTATCCAACGCATGATCTCGAACTTGCATCAGTTATTTATGCATTGAAGTTATGGCGACATTACCTACTTGCTAATCGTTGCGAGATCTACACAGATCATCAAAGTTTGAAGTACTTGTTCACTCAGTCATCTCTGAACCTCCGTCAGCAAAGATGGATGGAGGCCATTACAGACTATGACTTGGGTATTTCTTATACCCCTGGCAAGGCCAATGTAATGGCTGATGCCTTGAGCCGTAAATCCTATTGTTGTGAACTTGAGGTTCAGCTACAGCAACCACTCCTGTATGAAGAACTTCGAAAGATGAACATCGAGATAGTTCCTCAATGATATCTAAATACCTTGGTTGTTGAACCAGATCTCGAGCGCAACATCAAGACAAGGCAGAATTATGACTCTGAAGTCGAGAAGATTAAGAGCTATCTCTCCAAAGGAAATTCATCGTTCTTTACTGTTGATGATGATGGTGCCTTGTTCTTCAGAGGCCGCCTAGTGGTCCCCAGAAAGAATAATCTGGACACCTTTGTCTATTCATCCGGGTAGTACCAAGATGTACCAAGACATTCGTCAGCGGTACTGGTGGCCTGATATGAAGCGAGACATTGCTCATTATGTTGCTGAGTGTGATGTTTGCCATCGCATCAAAGACCTGCTGGAACTCTGCAACCACTTGCTATTCCCGAATGGAAATGGGACAAAGTTGAAATGGATTTCATTACTGGATTTCCCAGATCACAGAAGGGTCATGATGCTATTCTTGTCGTCATTGACCGATTCTCAAAGGTTGCTCATTTTCTGCCAGTCAAGGAGACAATCACTGCTAGTCAGTTAGCAGACTTGTATGTTTCCAGAATTGTGTCACTCCACGGTGTTCCGTTGGAGATCAGTTCAAACCGTGGCAGCCTCTTTACCTTAAGGTTCTGGGAAAGTTTCCAAGAAGCTATGGGAACTCATCTGTCCTTTAGCACCGCTTTTCACCCCCAGTCCCAGGGTCAAGTTGAACGAGTCAACCAAGTGCTAGAAGATATGCTTCGTGCATGTGTCATCTCCTTTTGCAAGAAATGGGAGGAATCTCTCCCGTATGCTGAATTCTCTTACAACAATAGCTATCAAGATAGTCTGAAGATGGCACCATTCGAAGTTCTTTATGGACGTAAGTGCCGAACTCGTCTGAACTGGTCAGAAACTGGGGAACGGCCACTCTTCGGTCCGGATATTATCCAACACACTGAAGAGCAAGTCTGTATCATTCATGAACATCTGAAGACTGCTCAGTCTTGTCAGAAGAGCAATTATGACCGTAAACACAAGGTAATGGTCTATCAACCTGGCGAACAGGCTTATCTTTGTGTCACCCCGATGAAGGGCACTCACCGCTTCGGAATCAAGGGCAAGTTAGCTCCTCGCTACATTGGCCCATTCCGTATTCTTGCAAGACGTGGAGAAGTGGCATATCAGTTGGAACTAACGCCGAACCTTTCTCAGGTTCACGATGTTTTCCATGTGTCGCAACTCCGCAACTGTTTCAAGGACCGATCCGAGCAGTGGATCATGAAGTGCTTGAATTGCAGGATGACCTGTCTTATAAGGAACATCCGATCCGCATTCTTGATCAAGCTGAACATCAAACCCGTCAGCAGGTAATCAAGTTCCTTAAAGTGCAGTGGTCGAATCATACTGAAGATGAAGCCACTTGGGAACGTGCGGATCGTCTTCGTGATGAATACCCTGCTCTGTTTTCGTCTACCTCCTAAATCTCGGGACGAGATTTCTTTTAGTGGAGGAGATTTCTAACACCCCTGTAATTATGCTACAGTGATCCCTGACTAATGATGCCATGTCATCCTAATTTTGCTAAGCTTAATCTCTCCTGGATAAAATTCAAATTTATATTACAAGTCAAATTATTATTTCTTCTATCTGCAAAACAAAAGTGTTCATAATATTGCAAATAATCCACTGATTTTTTTCATGAAGAAACCCCACTTGAGAGAATTTCTAAAATGCCCCTAACTAATTTTGGAATGTACCAACAGCATTTAAAGTGGTCCAATTAAATGCAAACACAATTCTAAACAATTCCAATTGGCCCCAAACTTTTTGTGCAACCTAATAATATTGTGCATGAATTATGTGCCAAGTTTCACTTTTAACAAAAATCATTTGGATCAAAAAGAAAATAGAGAAACAGAAAAGGATAAAAAAAGAAAAAAGAAAAGGAGAAAACCCCCACTGTGGCAATGAGCTCTAGGTCTACAGTGTGGCCCAGCCCACCTAATCCCTCTCCTTCTACCTCAGTTCACAGAACAGAGGCGTGACGTCCATCCACCCGCCATGGCCGCGCCCAGGGCACGCGTCGGGCATCCCCCGGCCCTGTGGATGGATAAGGGCGTCGTCCCGGCGCCCGTGGAACCCTAGCCTCTAATCCCCTCGTCCCCCCTCTCCGCCTCGAGTTGATTCGAGCCCGAACGAACACGTCGCCGCGACGCCGTCAATCCTGCTGCCACTGGCTGCCCCACGCCGCCCCTCATTGCCCACGAGCTGTGCCTCGTCGTCCTCTCCTTCCTTGCGGAGCACCACGAGCGAGGACTACGCCGAACCGTCGCCATCGACTCACTTCCCCGCCACGGCCGCCGCGGCCATCACCATCGATCTCCACCACCGGCGCCTCCCGACCTCGCCGAGCTCGTCCATGGCCTCCCCGGGGTGAGCCTCTACCGTTCCCCCTTCCTTCCCCTCTCCCTGATGCCATTTGTCGCCGCCCCACTCCGCCCAAGCACCGGCCATTGGCCACGGTCACTGCGACCGCCCAGCCCGTGTCCGTGCGTCCCCTTGCGTGCCCCGCGCCCCGCGAGCCTCCCCAACCGCGCCCTCATGCGCGTCCACCCGCGCATGGCCGCGCCCCCCCTGCTCGCCACTGCTGCGCTGCTCCGCCTGCTGTTCCTGCTGCTGCCGCTATTCCTGCTGCTGCTTTTGCTGTGTCTGCACGCGCGCCGACAACCCACGTGCCCGCACCGCCCCAGGCCGCTCCCCGGCCTCGCCTTGTACCCGCCTGGCCGCGCCCTGCCGCTCGCACGCCCGCACTTGGCCAGCGCCGTGGCCGCCGGCGCTCCTCTGTGAGCGGCCGCGCGTGCGTGCCCAGCCAGGGCCGGTTCAGCCACTGACTAGTGGGGCTGGCCCATAAAAAAGGAATAAGAAGAATAAAATAAAATAAAATAAATAAATAAAGATGAGGCATTGACAGGTGGGCCCCATGAACAGTGTCGTTGACCAGTCAACCTTTGACTGAGTCAACTGCCCCCCCTGGACCCCACCTGTCATATCCACTGTATAAAATGTTGGGTACACTTTTGTGTACCCATAGCATTTTATATTTATTAATTTTTGAATTAAGATAAATACTGAAATTCCAGATTATTGATAAAACTTTGGAAAATCATAGAAAAATAACTGTAACTCAGATGAACATAATTTACATATGAAAAATGATCAGAAAAATAAGAGGAATCCGATTATGCCATCCACATACCTGCCACACCCTTCTAACCCATCGAACATGGAACCTTCCCCTCCGGATCAATATACCGATAAGCACCTGGAGCTGGGAAAATATTCCCGGATATTTTCCTTCTCCGTCTAAAATAATTAGTGAAGCATTAGAGCACATAATCAACCCATACTGACCTGTCATGCATCTGTGTGCATTTGTTTGCCCGTTATTTATTTGTTTCCTCCCCCGCTTCTCTCCGGTAGCCCCCGAGTCTGTCGTGACCCCTGAGGACTACTACACCACCTTCGACCCCTCTTTCACCACAGAGCTTCCAGGCAAGCAAACCCCCTTGATCATTCCTATATCACCTATTCCTTTTTCCCCGTGCTTGCATTAGAATTTTCTACCTTATTTGATTGCTCCTATTCTGATGCATAGCCTGATTTTGTAACTGCTGTTGATACCTTACCTGCTATCCTAAATGCTTAGTATAGGTTGGTTAGCGATCCATCAGTGGCCCTACACCTTTGTCCGTGTTGCCCTGCCTTGCTACCGGATGGCTCGGTCAATGTGATCGATGTGCAGAGACCGACACAGCACCGCACCCCCCTTAAGTTGTACGACTCTGCAGAGCTACTATCGAGTGCCGAGGGTGATACCTCCTACCTCACTCCTGATGATAGCTCTGTAGCGTAGCTAGCCGGTTGTGGGTTACCGAGGGTGAATCCTCTTTCACCATCTCCGATGATGCCGCTGTCGTGCAACCCCTCAAGTGTGAACCCATCGAGGGTGATTCCTCCAAGTTCACCTTGACAGATACATCGAGTGGGGAATCCATCGAGGGTGATTCCTCGGACTTCCCCCTTGATGTCATGGCCACACGGTTACCTTGTTTTTTACCTCAGTCCCTTGTTAAAGTCCAGTCGACCCCGAGGGGTACCCGCGAGAGGTGTGAAGTCAGGTTGGCCGTGAGGGTACCCGCGAGAGATTATTGTGGCGGAACGTCAGGGCAGGTAGAGACCACCTAGGAGAGAGGTGGGCCTGGTCCCTGGTCATTGGTCCGCAGGTTATTTGATCTGAGTTGGCCACTGTCCTATACGCACTACCACCATGCGGGATAATGGTTTAATGGGGCCCTCGGCGCCGTATGTATCAGCCAAAAGCTCTGACAGACATCCAGTTCAGCATTGCGGCACGGCTGACAGCAGATACCCACAGGCACAACGTGGTGAGGTTGGCCCTGCATGCAACGACCCGGAGTGTAAAGGGCGATGGGCCCAAGACCCCTGAGCACTTAGGATGTAGACCGGCGGGGACCTCTCTGTGGAGCCTAGGTAGGACTATGCCATGTGGATCAGCCGAGGCCGGGCATTACCTGGAAAAGTGTGTCCGGCCAGAGTTAATCGAGCGTGTTGGGTAACAGTAGTGCACCCCTGCAGGGAAGTTATCTATTCGAATAGCCGTGTCCACGGTAATAGGACGCTCATTGTTGTATCCCGATCTACTACAACTTGAACTGGATACTTGAGTTACTTAATAAATTGATAGCTCCGGGATCGCTTTCTCACAAGGAGTCGAGGAAGGATCTCGGGGCAATGTTACTATACTTATTACTTTATGTTATGTTGCTAATCTGCACTCTTCTAATGCTGTAAGACGCTGCAAGATGCTAGTCTTCGATAGGCTACGCCTTCCCTCTATTCTGGCATTTCTGCAGTATAGTCCACAGATACAGCCCCTTCCCTTTGATATCGATGCATACTTAGCATAGATCTGATGTAAGTCTTGCGAGTACTTTGGATGAGTACTCACGGTTGCTTTGCTACCTTTTTTCCCCTACCTGATTACTGCGATCAGATGGCGGAGCCCCGGAGCCAGCTGATCTCGTCGACGACTACTACTACCCCACCGGCGGAGCCTACTACTACGTGGAGACCGATGACCAGGAGTAGTTTCGGAGGCTCCCAGGCAGGATGCCTGCGCCTTTTTGATCTAGTGGTTGTTGTTTTGCTCTGCCTTCTTAAGGCAAACTTGTCTAACTATGTCTATACTCAGATACTAATGCTTCCGCTGACTCTTGTGTAACTCTAATAACCCACAAGTATAGGGGATCGCAACAGTTTTCGAGGGTAGAGTATTCAACCCAAATTTATTGATTCGACACAAGGGGAGCCAAAGAATATTTGCAAGGATTAGCAGTTGAGTTGTCAATTCAACCACACCTGGAAACTAAGTATCTGCAGCAGAGTGATCAGTAGCACAGTAATATGATAGTTTGATAGCAGTAGCAACAGTAGTAACAATAGCAGTAACGGTAGCAGCAATAATAGTAGCAATTGTGACAGCAGTAGCAACAGTAGTAATTTAGCAAAGAACAATATGTGAAAAACTCGTAGGCATTGGATCGGTGATTATGTTGGATAACATTCATCATGTAACAGTTATAACCTAGGGCGACACAGAACTAGCTCCAATTCATCAATGTAATGTAGGCATGTATTTCGTATATAGTCATACGTGCTTGCGATAAGAACTTGCATGACATCTTTTGTCCAACCCTCCCGTGGAAGCGGGGTCCATAAGGAAACAAAGGGATATTAAGGCCTCCTTTTAATAGAGAACCGGAACAAAGGATTAGCACTTAGTGAATACATGAACTTCTCAAACTGTGGCAATCACCGGAAAGAATCCCAATTATAGTCACCTTGGGGTATGCGGATCATAACACATAGCAGGTGCGTATAACTTGCAAGATCGGATCAAGAACACAAATATATTCATGAAAACATAAAGGGTTAAGATCTGAAATCATTGCACTCGGGCCCTAGTGACAAGCATTAAGCATAGCAAAGTCATAGCAACATCAATCTCAGAACATAGTGGATACTAGGGATCAAGCCCTAACAAAACTAACTCGATTACATGATAAATCTCATCCAACTCATCACCGTCCAGCAAGCCTACGAAGGAATTACCCACTCCCGGCGGTGAGCATCATGAAATTGGTGATGAAGGATGGTTGATGATGACGATGCCGGAAGATCCCCCTCTCCGGAGTCCCAAACGGACTCCAGATCTGGCCTCCCGATGAAGAACAGGAGGTGGCGGCGGCTCCGTATCGTGAAACGCAATAAAACTTCCTCTCTTATTTTTTTCCTGGAATTGTGAATTTATAGAGATTAGGGTCAGCGGAGCCTCATGGGCACTGGGTGGCCCCCCTCCAGTGGGTCTTGGTTCCAGTATTTTTTATTTATTCCATAAAAAATCTCCAAAAAGTTTCATCCAATTCCAAGAACTTTTATTTCTGCACAAAAAGCAACACCATGGTAGTTCTGCTGAAAACAGCGTCAGTCCGTTTTGTCAAAACGAGCATGGAAGATATTGAAAACTCTTTTGTTCTTGTATCTATATATATATGCTTAAATAGTACCCAAGTTTTCAGCAAAGATTATAACTAACTATGCAAATGATAACTCTTAGAAATTATATTCACCCATATCAATGGCATAATCAACTAGCGAGCAATAATAAGATATCTCAAATGCCAACACTTTATCAAAATGATCATGATATAATATGACAACATGGCATCTCGCTAGCCCTTTCTGAGACCGCAAAACATAAATGCAGAGCACCTCCAAACTTCAAGCAGCGACTAAACATTGTAATTCATGGTAGAAGAGATCCAGTCATGATGCACGCAACATTAACTATTCACAATGCATGAGAATGACAATAGTGCTCTCAGGACTGGTGCTTATTTGAGAAGGTGATGACTCAACAATAAAAGTAAAATAGCATAAAAGTAAATAGATAGGCCCTTCGCAGAGGGAAGCATGGATTTGCAGAGGTGCCTGAGCTCAAAGCTTAAATCAGAGATAAATAAAATTTTGGGAGGTATGCCTTTCCTGTCAACGTCACGACCGAGAGTTTTCAATATCTTCCATGCTAAACACATTAGCGGCGGTTCCCAAGCGGTAAAGTAAAGTTTACTCCCCCTCCACCAACAAAGACAAGCCATGGCTAGCCGAATCCTCGGGTGCCCTCCATACCAACAACTTTCAGGGGAAGTTTGTTTTATTATTTTACAATTTTAATAATGGGACTGGGCATCCCGATTACCAGCCCCTCTCGTGCAAGGACAAGTGAATAAACACTCATCATGAGAATAACCCGCTTAGCATGGAAGATACTGACCGCCCCCTATCGCTCCATGAGCGGTACGGGCACACAAAATAGATGTTCATTTGAATATTTAGAGGTGGCACATGCAAATTTACTTAGAGCGGCAGAGTAATACTGCATATAGGTAGATATAGTGGACTCATCTGGAATAACTTTAGGTTTAAAGGTTTTGATGCACAAGCAGTATTCCCGCTTAGTACAGGCGAAGGCTAGCAAATAGGTTGAGAAGCGACCAGCTAGAGAGCGAAAACCGTCATAATCATGCATTATGAATAATCAACATTGAATACTAGCATGAGTAGGATATAAGCACCATGAACATAAATATCGTGCAGGCTATGTTGGTTTTGAATCAACTACATGCCTGAACATGTGCCAAGTCAAGCCACTTGAAACATCCAGAGGAGGATACCATATCATCATACTACATCACAACCATTTTAATGCATGTTGACACTCAAGATAAATCATTATTCACTCCTAGCTACTTAAGCATGGCATGAGCAACTATAATCTCCAATTGTCATCATAAACATGTTTAATCATAACATGCTGAATCATGGATACTGAGTTAAACATATTTACAAAAACAAAGAACAAGTTGAGTTCATACCTGCTTTTCCTTGCCACAGTCACTTCATCAAATCATCGTCATTATTGCCTTTCACTTGCACGACCAAATGATATGAAAATAAAAATAGTGTAAGAGTGCCATGGACTAAGCTGGAATCTGCAAACATTTTATTCAAAGGAGAAGACAAGGTAATATGGGCTCTTTGCTAGATCAACAATAATGCATATGAGAGCCATTCAACATTTTCATCGTGGTCTTCTCCTTACAATGACTCAACAAAAGAAAAGAATTTCAGAGAAACACACTGAAATATTTTTGGAGTTTTTAGTTTTTCTAAGGAAAACAAAATAAAGAAGAAAAACGAAAAACGAGAAAAACTATTTACACGGGAAAGCTGCCAACAAGTAAAAGAAGAAACAGGAAATCTTTTTGGGTTTTCTTTTACTACTACGAAACTACAACCAATTAAACTAGAAAGAAAAACCGAGAAGAAGCGAGAAATGTTTTTGGATTTTCTCAAAGTTTTTCGAACACACAAGAAGAAAGCGAGAAAATAAAACTAACATGGATTATACAATGAAAAAGTATGAACACCGACAACTGGAATGAAATGTGTGGACATGAATGTAATATCGGTGAGAGATACGTACCCCCCCAAGCTTAGGCTTTTGCCTAGCTTGGTCTACTGCCATGGCTGTCCCGGATAATAATCGAAATGGTAGCTCGTATAGGCGTTCTGAGCCGCCTCCTCAGCCAGACGAGTGGCCTCTACCGCCGCTTTATACTCGTGCACCTCACCCTCCAATAAAAAATATCTTCGTTTGTTCTGAAAATCAAAGAGGGCAGCAGCAGGCAAAACAACATAGACATAGTGATATTTATTAAAAACTAAGTTATATTCATAACCCTATGCGTTGCATTTTAAAAACCTATGTTCTCGCATTGTTTCGAAGTTCAAATATTTATAAGGCAAGAGGGGATCATTGAATTTGGGCGACACCCCTAACTTTGCAGCTAAGCGGGAGGCATAAATTCCTCCATACAGATCACCATTGCCCGCATTACGCTGCAGCCTACGTGCAACAATAGCCCCAAGATTATAAAGCTTGCTACCAGTCAAAGCTGTATGAATAAGGCTCAGACCAGGGGCACAAAGTGCACTGCAGTCTTGCTTACCAACAACGCATTTACCATTAAAAAGCGCAAAATACCGAATAGCGGGAAAGTGAATGCTAATTATTCTGGCCTGCGTGACTCCCCTATCCTCACCGTTGTAAAGGCTATTAAGAACCAATTCATAATCCGATTTTTGTGATTCATCTAACGAACCCCAATATGGAATTTTGCATGCATCACAGAATTCTTCTAGAGACATATTATAGGATTTGTCATAGAGGTGAAATAAAACTCTAGAAGTGCGCGGGTGATAATCAAAGTTTTGAGTGAATGAATGAGTGAGGTTGTAATGTTGTGGTGGCTTATCTGCGATAAAGGCGGAGAGCTCGGCATTGTGAATATATTGGTCAAATTCTTCCTTGATGCCTGCACCTAGCATGAACTTGTTGCACGGCCATCGACACAATTTTGCTTTGGCACCTCGCACCGAACTTGCCCTTGGTTCCTCATATGATTGGCGTGCCGAGCTTTCACTTGATGACGCTTTCGAGGACCTCCTCCTCGAAGAACTACTCCGGAAGAAGTTCATTTTCCTAAGAACAATTTTCTGAAATTTTTTGGGCCACAAAATGATATGAATAAAACTTCACAAGATTAATAGCAACTACTCATATGGATGTCTAGAGGCTATATCAAGCATTCAAACTACTTGGAACTCAAAGAATTCAACATGCAAGCTCATTTTCAGTAGCACCAAGAGTAGCTAATCATGCAAAATATAATCCACTAGAGCAAAAACTAATTGGAGCAATGGAGGAGTTACATACCAAGGAGCAATCTCCCAAAACAGTTTCGGAAACGGAGCTCCGAGCAAAGAGATCAAAAATTTCAGGTTTGTGAGCAAGAACACGAGAGAGAGAGAGAGAGTTATCAGGAATTTTTGCTAGAGGTAAGAGACGAAGTGGGCTGAAGGGATAAGTGAGGGGGTCCCTGTGGGGCCCACGAGCCACCTAGGCGCGCCAGGGGGTGGCGTGCCCTGGTGCCTCATGGGCACATGGGGCACCCCCATGGTATGTTTCCAGTGCCAAAAATTCTTAAATATTCCATAAAAATTCATATCAATATTTTATTGCATTCTGAGCACTTTTATTTCTGGGCACTTTTTTATTGCATGGATAATTCAGAAAACAGGGTAATCATGGCATTTTATTGCATTTAATTAAAAATAACAGAAAACAAAAAGTGGGTACAGAAGGTTGTGCTTACTAAATTCATCGACCCCATGCCCCTAAAAAGAATCCATTAATAAGGTTGATCAAGTCTTATTAACAAACCATTTCCGAGTAACATGAAACCGAAGAATCTTCGTAAAACACTAGGTTACCTCAACGGGGATATGCATCTCCCCAATAATAAGAGTTTCATATTTCTTTTTAACAGTAGGAAGAGGGAGTTGAAAACTTCCAATAGTAAATGTCGGAGTCTTTCCAATAACACGAATACCATTTACTTGAAATTGTTTCTTCGGAAAGTGCACCGTATGTTCATTACCATTGATATGAAAAGTGACCTTGCTTTTGTTGCAATCAATAACAGCCCCTGCGGTATTCAAAAAGGGTCTACCAAGGATAATCGACATGTTGTCATCCTCGGGCATATCAAGTATAACAAAGTCTGTTAGGATAGTAATATTTGCAACAACAACGGGCACATCCTCACAAACACCGATAGGAATGGCTGTTGATTTGTCAGCCATTTGCAATGATATTTCAGTGGGAGTGAGTTTATTCAAATCACGTCTTTTATACAAAGAGAAGGGCATAACACCGGCTCCTAAATCACACAAAGCAGTTTTGACATAATTTCGTTTAATGGACCATGGTATAGTTGGTATTCCTGGATCTCCTAGTTTCTTAGGTACTCCATCCTTAAAAGAATAATTTAGGAGCATGGTAGAAATCTCAGCTTCAGGTATCTTTCTTTTATTTGTGACAATGTCTTTCATGTATTTTGCATAGGGAGGCATCTTTATAATATCAGTCAAACGAGTGCGCAAAAAGACTGGCCTAAGCATTTCAGCAAAGCGTTCAAATTCTTCCTCATCCTTTTTCTTAGATGGTTTAGGAGGAAAGGGCATGGGTTTTTGAACCCATGGTTCTCTTTCTTTACCATGTTTTTTAGCAACGAAGTCTCTTTTATCATAACGTTTATTTTTAGAAGGTGGGTTATCAAGATCAACAGCAGGTTCTATTTCAACATCTTTATCCGGTTCTTTATCATTATCTGGTTGGGTATCCACATGAGCATCATCATTATTATTATCATCAGGTGATTGTTCATTACCAGATTGTGTCTCAGCATCAGAAATAGAAACATCATTACTATCCTCCAAGGGTTTTTCTACCTCGGGTTCACTAGAAGTATGCAAAGTCCTATCATTTCTCCTTTTCTTTTTATTTTTAGATGGACTAGGTGCATCAACATTAATTCTTTGAGAGTCTTGTTCAATTCTTTTTGGGTGACCTTCAGGATAAAGTGGCTCCCGAGTCATTCTACCTCCTCTAGTCATTACTCTAACAGCATGATCATTCATATTGTTATTCATTTCATTGAGCAATTCACTTTGAGATTTAGCAACTTGTTCTAATTGAGTTTGAACCATAGATGCATGTTTACTCACACCTTTAACATCATTAGCAATTCTAAATAACAAGTCACTCAAGCGATCAATCATGTAGGCATTTCGTTTCAATTGTTTCATAACATTTGCATTGAAGTGATCTTGCTTAATAATATAATTGTCAAATTCATACAAGCATTGACTAGGGGGTTTGTTATAAGGAATATCACCTTCATCAAATTTTATAAGAGAATTTACCTCTACTACCTGTGGTGGTGTGTCAAGACCATGTATTTCTTCAATAGGTGGTAGATTCTTAACATCTTCAGCTTTAATACCTTTTTCCTTCATACATTTCTTTGCTTCTTGCATATCTTCAGGACTGAGATATAAAATACCCCTCTTCTTCGGAGTGGGTTTGGGCGGTGGTTCAGGAAGTGTCCAATCATTATCATTCTTCAATATATTATTCAATAATTCCTCAGCTTGTTCAATAGTCCGTTCCCTAAAAACATAACTAGCACAACTATCTAGGTAGTCCCTAGAAGCATCGGTTAGTCCATTATAGAAGATATCAAGTATTTCATTTTTCTTAAGAGGATGATCAGGCAAAGCATTAAGTAATTGGAGAAGACTCCCCCAAGCTTGAGGGAGATTCTCTTCTTCAATTTGCACAGAGTTAAATATTTCCTGTAAAGCAGCTTGTTTCTTATGAGCAGGAAAATATTTTTCAGAGAAGCAATAAATCATATCCTGGGGACAACGCACACATCCAAGAGCAAGAGTATTATACCATTCCTTAGCATCACCCTTTAATGAGAAAGGAAATAACTTAAGAATATAGTAATAGCGAATTTTTTCCTCATGAGCGAACAGGGTGGCTATATCATTTAATTTAGTGAGATGTGCCACAACAGTTTCAGTTTCATAACCATGGAAAGGATCAGATGCAACCAAAGTAATTAACTCAGGATCGACAGAGAATTCATAATCCTTATCAGTGACAAATATGGGAGAGGTAGCAAACTTAGGATCATATTTCATTCTCTCCCTCATAGATTTTTCTTTTATTTCAGCAAGCAACTTTATAACCTCATCTCTATCTTTACAAGCAAGAATGGCTCTAGCCGTCTCCCTATCAAAGCAATGTTCATCAGGTGTTTCAACTCTAGTAGGAGAGCTAGGCATTATAGGTGAATCATAATTCTCAAGAGTTTCAACATTTTCAATTTCTTAAGCTTTAGCAAGTTGTTCACTAAGAAATTCACCAAGTGGCACAGCATTATCAAGCATAGTACTAGCATCATCATAAGTATCATTCATAGCAGAAGTGGTATCATCAATAACTTGCGACATATCAGAACTAATAGCATGTGGTGGTGTTGCAAGTTTACTCAAAACAGAAGGTGAATCAAGTGCAGAGCTAGATGGCAGTTCCTTACCTCCCCTCGTCTTAGAGGGAACGATCTTGGTCTTAGCATCTTTCAGATTCTTCATAGTGATCAACAGATATAAATCCCAAGTGACTTAGCAAATAGAGCTATGCTCCCCGGCAACGGCGTGAGAAAATGGTCTTGATAACCCACCAGTATAGGGGATCCCAACAGTTTTCGAGGGTAGAGTATTCAACCCAAATTTATTGATTCGACACAAGGGGAGCCAAAGAATATTTGCAAGTATTAGCAGTTGAGTTGTCAATTCAACCACACCTGGAAACTAAGTATCTGCAGTAGAGTGAACAGTAGCACAGTAATATGATAGTTTGATAGCAGTAGAAACAGTAGTAACAACAACAGTAACGGTAGCAGCAATAGTAGTAGCAATTGTGACAGCAGTAGCAACAGTAGTAAGTTAGCAAAGAACAATATGTGAAAAACTCGTAGGCATTGGATCGGTGATTATGTTGGATAACATTCATCATGTAACAGTTATAACCTAGGGCGACACAGAAGTAGCTCCAATTCATCAATGTAATGTAGGCATGTATTCCGTATATAGTCATACGTGCTTGCGATAAGAACTTGCATGACATCTTTTGTCCTACCCTCCCGTGGCAGCGGGGTCCATAAGGAAACTAAGGGATATTAAGGCCTCCTTTTAATAGAGAACCGAAACAAAGCATTAGCACTTAGTGAATACATGAACTCCTCAAACTATGGCAATCACCGGAAAGAATCCCAATTATTGTCACCTTGGGGTATGCGGATCATAACACATAGCAGGTGCGTATAACTTGCCAGATCGGATCAAGAACACAAATATATTCATGAAAACATAAAGGGTTAAGATCTGAAATCATGGCACTCGGGCCCTAGTGACAAGCATTAAGCATAGCAAAGTCATAGCAACATCTATCTCAGAACATAGTGGATACTAGGGATCAAGCCCTAATAAAACTAACTCGATTACATGATAAATCTCATCCAACTCATCACCGTCCAGCAAGCCTACGAAGGAATTACTCACTCCCGTCGGTGAGCATCATGAAATTGGTGATGAAGGATGGTTGATGACGACGATGCCGGAAGATCCCCCTCTCCGGAGCCCCAAACGGACTCCAGATCTGGCCTCCCAATGAAGAACAGGAGGTGGTGGCGGCTCCGTATCGTGAAACGTAATAAAACATCCTCTCTTATTTTTTCTCTAGAATTGTGAATTTATAGGCCAGAGATTAGGGTCAGCGGAGCCACGTGGGCCCCACGAGCCACCAGAGCATGCCTGGGGGGGGGGTGGCGCGCCCTGGTGCCTCGTGGGCACTAGGTGGCCCCCCTCCAGTGGGTCTTGGTTCCAGTATTTTTTATTTATTCCATAAAAAATCTCCAAAAAGTTTCATCCAATTCTAAGAACTTTTATTTCTACACAAAAAACAACACCATGGTAGTTCTGCTGAAAACAGCGTCAGTTCGGGTTAGTTCCATTCAAATCATGCAAATTAGGGGCCAAAACAAGAGCAAAAGTGTTTGGAAAGTCGATACAACGGAGATGTATCAAACTCGATCTTATGTATTCGAGCCCTTGAGGCCCCTGGCTTGTAATATAAAGCTTGTATTATTTTATTTTGTGTCTAGAGTTGTGTTGTGATATATTTCCGTGAGTCCCTGGGTTTGATCGTGCGCATTTGCATGTATGATTAGTGCACGGTCGGGCCGGGGGCATCACAGTAACCCACATCCGACTAGCTGCGCTACAGAGATATCATCAAGAGTGAGGTAGGAGGTATCACCCTCGGCACTCGATAGTAGCTCTGCAGAGTCATACAACTAAGGGGGTGTGCGGTGCTGTGTCGGTCTCTACACGGCGATCACATTGATCGGAACACCGATAACAAAGCGGGGCAACAAGGACAAGGGTGAGGGGTCACTGATGGATTACTAACCAACCTATACTAAGCATTTAGGATAGCTGGTAAGGTATCAACAACAGTTACAAAAACAGGCTATGCATCAGAATAGGAGCAATCAATTACAGTATCAAAATCTAATGCAAGCATGGGGGAGAAAGAATAGGCGATATAGGAATGATCAATGGGGTTTGCTTGCCTGGAAGCTCTGCTGAAAAGGTCTGGTCGTCAGGGGCGTAGTCGTACTTGGCAGCAGTATCAGTCTCGGGGTCTACCGGAGAAAAGAGGGGGAAGAAACAAATAAATAAAAATCAAACAAAAGCAACATAGATGCACGGCATGGCAATAAGCTGTGCTGAGGGTGATCTAACGTAGTGCTACTCATTACGGACGGAGCGGGAAAATATCTGGGAATATTTTCCCGGTTTTAGGCATCTGTCAGACAGATGAACCGGAGGGGAAGGTTCCATGTTTGCATGGTTGTGGGCATGTGACAGCTATATGGAGGGCATATTCGGATTCGTCTCGTTTTTCTGATCAACTTTCATGTAGAAAACTTTTTCATCCGACCTACGGATTATTTTCTATGATTTTTCAAAGTTTCAACACATTTTCTGGAATTAAAACAATTTCGAAAATAAAAGGGAAATTGCTAAATGCACATAGAGAGTGTACACAACACAGTGCAACAGAGGCTGATAGTGGGCCCAGTTGACTGGGTCAACTGCCCAGTCAGCACCGAGTGAGCAGTGGCTGACAGGTGGGGCCAGCTGCCCAGTCAGCAGGCTGACTGAGCCAGCCTTATCCACTGGAACAGTGGCTGGCCCCACATGTCAGTGACTGTTAGTAAAAACAGATTTAAACTAATCAAACGGGTTAATTAGTGAGGTGGGACCCCACTGTCAGTGTCACATTAGTTAACAAATTAAGTTAATTAGGTTAACAGTGATTTAAACGACTGGGGCCCGCATGTCAGTGGCACACTGCTCTACAGTCAGCACGGTTGACCAAGTCAACACGGTGAACCGGGCCAGGGGGCCCACTGGCAGTGACCCAGGTGGGCCCCTGCGCCGGAGTAGCTCCGGCGAGCCCGAAACGCGGCGGACGTAGCAGTGTACGGCGCACCTCCCAGGCACGGTTTCCGGGCACGGGGGCGCCGGTGGCCGCGGGATCTCAGCGACGCGGTGACGGCTATGCTCGGATGAGCTCAAAAGTGTGTGAGAGAGAGAGAGCGAGCGAGGCGGGAAATGGGGGCTAGGGTTTCATCAACGAGGCCGAGGGGATGCTCTTATCCACGCGGGGCACGGCGGATGGCCGGCGCGTGGCCATCGGCGGCTCGGACGCGCGCGACGCCGACACGCCAGGAGAGAGGCGGGAGGAGGGAGAAGGCAGGGGCAGTTGGGTTGGGCCTGGCTGTGACACCCTGGTTTTCGCTCCTTGTTTTTTTCTTTCGCAGGATTTGACTCCCGTCTTTTTTTTCGATGTTATTGGATTTTCTCTCGCTCTTGGGTATATGAAGATGGTCATTTAGCCTTGCCTTCCCTATCCAACCAGAGATTCTCCCTAGTCCAACCTTGCCACCCAAGATTTTTTTTCTCAAGATTTTGCCACCGAAACCCTACTCTCCGATCTACCGGAAGGGAAACCCTAATTCCTTCCGTTACAAAGGAACCCCAACTTCCTTTGATCTATTGCCTCCCAAACTTTTCCTAGTGATCATCCTATCTCTGTAAACCCTAGATATGCAAAAATATTGCCAAGTCATTTGCAATATTTTTCATTTAAAATTAATTCCTTTTTCTGATGTTTAAAGGAATTAAATCCAGGAAAATATCTATCCATCTCCAAAGTTCATGAAAACTTGTGGAGATATTCTTTGTGATCCTATTGAGCTCCCATAAAAATATTGGCCATAATTAAATAAGGGAAATTGCCTTTTCCTATTTAAAGCCAATATTGCATTTTGGGCACTTTCCACAGGAGCTACCATTTTGGTGGCCAGGAAAAAAATCCCAAATAATTTGTGGAGCTTCTCCTATCCATATCTTCACCATTCCCATCAAGAACCCAAGTTCCATATTTCAATTTTTGAGCACATCATCTAATTCTTGTTTCTGGATTCATTTTGAGGTTGTGAAGCAACTATATTTTATATTGCTTCAAAATCTTGACATTAATCCAGGACCTCAAATTCCATATATTATGTGAGTATGCAAAAATTCACATCATTCTATATAGCCAATTTCTCCCAAAAATTCCATCTAGTTTCTGTCCAGATTCAAGCTCTGTGAAGGAAGTACCACTTTGGCATTTCCAAATGAGCTGAAATTTTTCCAGTACCTTCATATCTCCAAATCATCACCCTACACCAAAATTCAGCTCATTTCACCAAGCCAGTTGAGCACAACATCAAAACCTACTTTCTGGACCAAATTTAGCATTTCAAAGGAAGTGCATTCAAACTTGGTCCAAATGATCTCAAATTTTGCCAGAACCTACTCCTTCCTACCCTATCTCATTGTGACAAGGAGCCAGCTCCTCTCCTTCATCCATTTCTCCAGAAGAGTCCACCCAAGTTTGCTGTTGGAATCTTCTTCTGCAAGTTTCTCTCACCTCATGGCCTTCCAGTGGATTCCAGCCACCCCTAGGATCTATCTGACCTCTGAGCTACACCCCAGACATGGTTTCATGTCAAAGGAATGGCCAGAGCTAGACGTGCACGTGGTGACCACGTGGACAGCGGGCAGAAACGGCGCTCCGCGTGCTGTCCTCATCGGCCAGCTAGCTCCGGCCAGCCCGAGCTTGTCTGAGCTTGCCGACTAGCTCCGCACCACCCATGTACCCCTCTCCCGCACCTTCTCCCCTCCAGTTTCTTTCTCCCCACGCCATGGCGGTCGCCGCCACAGTACTGTTGCCTCGTGAGCCGTCGTCGTCTTCCTCTCCATTGGCCCTTTCCCCTCGAGCTGTCGCCTCCCTCTCTGGTTTCTTCCTCCTCGAGCCGTCCCCTCCCTCTGCCCTCGTCAGGTCGGCACCTCTCCCCATTTGCCACCTTGCCGGAATGCCGCCAAGGCATCGAGCTCCCGAAGCCTCGGTTGTCGCCGAGAAGCCCGCCATGGCTGGCTATATATAGCCATGCCCCGAGCCCCCGAGCCCTCACACCACTTCCTCCACTTCCCAGAACACCACAGCCAGAGTCCATGGAGCTCCCGGAGCTCTCCTTATTCCCCTTCGGCAATGGAGCCGCCGCAACCCCTCCTCCTAAATTCGCGAGCCCCAGCCAATCCCAGCTCCATTCGAGCCCACCACTGGCCTCCCAAGTCGCCGGAGCTCACCTCCGCCCCCTTTCCCAGCCATCCCCACCACTGAAGCCCCCCGGTTGCTCAAGGCCGCCGCCCACTGCCGCCCTTCGTCGCCGCATCTCCAGCCATCTCCGGCGCCCACGCGACCCACCCTCGCATGAGGTCGTCGTCGGCGAGCCCGTCCGTCCAGTCACCGGGCCCCAAAGCTCGCCGGAGCGCCGAAATGCTGCCGACGCCGGGCCCCTGTTCGGCATCGGGGAGAGACAGGGAGGAGGAGGAAGAAGAGATGAGGAGGAGAGAGAAGGCGGCGCGGGACCCACCTGTCGGTGTCTAAGGGCCGGCCACGTCGGATAAGTGGAGGCGCCGTCCCGCGAAGCCGTCTCCCTGCGTTGAAGACGTATTTTTGAAAATATGCCTTCTACTCTCAGGCCAGCCCCAGGCTCCAGCCGCTTTCGGCCCAGGGAAGCCCAGTGCAACAGTGCACTTTAATCTTTTCCGGCCTAATTCCAGTCAGGGGCTTGTTTGTGAATATTTTCCTTACAGACAGGTCCCTAGCAGAACAAATGCAATATCTTTTCATCCGCAACTCCGATTCAGGTGAATCCAAAGCCCACTTCTTCAGTTCGTCGAGCCCGTTCTTATGATGTCACTTTCTCCATGTTGACACTTTCTGAAAATACCCATTTTGCCCCTGCCCTCTATTCAGCCCCTCCGAGAGAGAACCCTTTCCGGCAAATTTTCCGCGAGGTGATCGCACTTCTCTCCGGTGAATTCATCGACCCCCAGGCAAGCCGACCATCTGATATATGCCCTAAAGCATTGTTCTGTGTTATTCTTGCGTGTTTAAAATTAATGTGCTTATGCTCGTGTGCATAGTGGTGAGCTGCATGTGACGCTGATGAACCCTTGCTTGCCTTTCTTTGATGACGGCACCACGCCTGTGTTCTGAGCTGCTTTCGGCCGTCCGGGGTGGATGCCGACTTTATGTTTCTCTTTTCAACAACTGGCCCATGTTCTGAGCTGCTTTTCGGCCGTCTTGGACAGCTGTTGAATTTCTTTCTGTAGCGGTGACCCTATGCTCTGAGCTGTTCTTCGGCCGTCTTAGGGAACTGCCACACTCTTTTTATCAACACCGTCTCATGCTCTGAGCTGCTTTTCAGCCGTCTTGAGCCGGGGTTGAGTTATTCCAGTAACGTCCCAGATCTGAGTTGTAAAGACCGTTCTGGTGGCTACTAGTTTATTTGTCGGTTTCATGCGAGGGTTCAGATGGTTGTCACTTACAGCTAAGACTTGTAAAGTAATTAAACTCCTGCTAGGTTGAACTTGCTATTTACATTACTCGTTAATGCTCGTCTTGTTATTGCACTAGTGACTCGTATGTAACAATATGGAGATAGGTTGTTATGTTTTCATCGTGCATTATTGTGGTTATCGCAATGATTAAAGAATGTGACTTAATAATGACAACCTCCTCCGTCGGCTGGATCAAGTCATAGTGCCACCTATCCGGACTTATCCGTGCAGCCACATTTGCCGGTATGGGACGGCCCTGACTTAGTCTATTGTCTTGCCTCTTATCAGTACCACCACACTAGGGAGGGTTATGCGTCCGTGCTGCCCTGATCAGGTAGACGACGATAATCCTGTGAGCCCGGTTTATGGTTATGTGCGCACGTCCCCGTTTGAGACAGTTTAGTTTGGCCACGACGGTGGCAGGTGTCACGGGGTGACACAGGGGCCACCCAGGACATGACCCTGGGAGGGTATGATTGTCGGTTGGACCATAAGAGTGCCAGGCAATAGACAAGGTTTTGTTGGAGCAGCACTGGTCCACCCGAATGGGAACATGTACTAAAGTACGAGGCCAGGCGCTCCATGGTGTGGGTAAAGTGCGCAACCTCTGCAGAGTGTAAATCTATTCGAATAGCCGCGTCCTCGGTCATGGACAGTTCGTATTAGGCCACTATTTGGTCTGTGTCGAGTCTGGAGGAACAAACTATATAATGTTAATGCTAAGACTGAACCAGAAAATGGTAAGGTTTGTCAAACTTGCAGTACAGATGCATGGACATCAGATGATGTCAGAGGTATGATTGCTAGCCATGCGATGGCTATGAGATGAGCGGTTGGATGACCGCAGAGTTTGGATCAGACTTGAATCATGAGAATACTCGGAGTATGAATTATTTGCTTGATGTGCTTTACCTTACTGCAATACTTATTATGATAGATAATCCTGCTAGGACATGATGATTAATGCTGCTAAATGATTAATTTTGCAAGATAATCCTGCCATATTATGATAGTTAATACTGTTAAGATAGCAAATGCATGCTTGAATGCCATGGATTGCTCTGCTTGGTGTATATGTTGGTTTGGCTTGCTTGTGAGTACATTCAAAAGTACTCAGCGGCCTTCAATGTGGCCAGGTTCACCTAAGGATTCGACGACCCCTAGCGAGGAGCCGGAGTGTTCGCGGGCTAGAAGAGTAACCCAGTCAGATCCTTGTGGATTGGAGCCGCACCAGGACCACGCTGCCTTAGATAGAGCTTTTCCGCTGCCATTCCCCTTGTAATATATCATGTAAGACTGATATATTCATTAATAGAAATGTCTGTGTTCATGATACTTGTTGTAAAAGCGCATGCCAGAGTGATTTCCTGGGCTGGTATGTGCGGTGACCATCTGACTACAGTGGTATTCAGGCGGGGCGCCACACTGGCACTGTTTGAACTTAAGCCCATATGCACAGTACATCCCAGCCTTTTCCAATTTCTTTTCTATTTCCTTATTTCTCCCACTATTTTGCATTTTCTTTTTGCACCAAAAAACTTTTGCAAAATATGGAACTTGGCCACAAAAATACAGTGCAATACTTGACACTGCCACAAAATTTTTGGAAGAGGTTTGAATCCATTTGAATTTTTCATAAATGAAATGGCATTTTAAAATGCTGAAATAGCACTGTTTTAATTGCTATAGCTCATTTTAGCAAATAGGTGATGTTGTTTTCCTGAACAAATATTTGTTTTGGAATATTTGCTAAATGATGAACTATTTTGCAGCAATTTTTGTGCAACTTCAAATTTCACTTATAATTTGAATTTGAATTCAGTGGTGGAATTTGAAAAGAGATTTGAATCCATATTGATCAAGCATTGTAATTCAAGGTGACTTAGCATAATCATGATGGATTACTGTAGCTCATTACACAGGGGTGTTACACAACCCATCACCGTCCAGCAAGCCTACGAAGAAATTACTCACACACGGCGGTGAGCATCATGAAATTGGTGATGGAGGATGGTTGATGATGACGACGGCGTTGAATCCCCCTCTCCGGAGCCCCGAACGGACTCCAGATAAGCCCTCCCGATGAAGAACAGGAGGTGGCAGCGGCTCCGTATCGTAAAACGTGATGATTCTTTCTCTCTGATTTTTTTCTCCACGAATAGGTACTTATAGCATTGGAGTTAGGTCAAATGGAGTTGCCAGGGGCCCACAAGCCTGCCAGGCGCGCCCCCAGGTTTGTGGCGCCTGGTGGCCCCCCCTCTGGTGGATCTTTGCGCCAGTATTTTTTATATAATCTGAAATAATTCTCCGTAAAGTTTCAGGTCCATCCGAGAACTTTTATTTCTGCACAAAAACAACACCATGGCAATTCTGCTGAAAACAGCGTCAGTCCGGGTTAGTTCCATTCAAATCATGCAAATTAGAGTCCAAACTAGAGAAAAAGTGTTTGGAAAAGTAGATACGTTTGGGACGTATCAACTCCCCCAAGCTTAACTCATTGCTTGTCCTCAAGCAATTCAGTTGACAAACTGAAAGTGATAAAGAAAAACTTTTACAAACTCTTTTGTTCTTGTTGTCTGTATATATACTTAACTAGCATCCAAGTTTCTAGCAAAGGTTATGAACTAACCATATTGATGATAACACTTAGGTCTCACATTTACTCATGGCAATAACATAACCAACTAGCGAGCAATAATAAGATATCTCAGATGCCCTTTCTGAGACCGCAAAACATAAATGTAGAGCACCTCTGAGATTCAAGCAACGACTAAACATTGTAATTCAGGGTAGAGGATATCCATTCATGGTCATACCCAACATTAACTATACTCAATGCATAAAAGTGACAATAGTGCTCTCCAACTGGTGCTTAAATGAGAGGGTGATGACTCAACAATAAAAATAAAATAATATAAAAGTAAATAGATAGGCCCTTCGCAGAGGGAAGCATGGATTTGCAGCGGTGCCAGAGCTCAAAGCTTAAATTAGAGATGAAAATAATTTTGGGAGGTATGCTTTTCCTGTCAACGTCACGACCGAGAGTTTTCAATATCTTCCATGCTAAGCAAATTATAGGCGGTTCCCAAGCGGAAAGGTAAAGTTTACTCCCCCTCCACCGTACCAACACAAGCCATGGCTAGCCGAATTCACGGGTGCCCTCCATACCAACAACTTTTCGGGGGAGTTTGTTTGCATTATATGATTTTGATTTGAGCATAGGACTGGGCATCCCGATTACCGGCCTCTCTCGTGCAATGACAAGTGAATAAACACTCATCTGAGAGTAACCCGCTTAGTATGGAAGATACCGACCGCCCCCTATCGCTCCATGAGCGGTACGGGCACACAAAACGGATGTTCCTTTGAATATTTAGAGGTGGCACTTGCAAATTTACTTGGAACGGTAGAGTAATACCGCATATAGGTAGATATAGTGGACTCATCTGGAATAACTTTGGTTGAGGGGTTTGGATGCACAAGCAGTATTCCTGCTTAGTACAGGTGAAGGCTAGCAAATAGATTGAGAAGCGACCAGCTAGAGAGCGAAAACGGTCATAGACATGCATTGCGAATAATTAACATTGAACACGAGCATGAGTAGGATATCAACACCCTGAACATAAATATCATGGAGGCTATGTTGGTTTTGATTCAACTACATGTATGAACATGTGCCAAGTCAAGCCACTCGAATTACTCAGAGGAGGATACCATGCTACCATACTGCATCACAACCATTTTAATGCATGTTGACACTCAAGATAAGTCATTATCCACTCCTAGCTATTTAGGCATGGCATGAGCAACTATAATCTCTAATTGTCATCACAAATATGTTTACCCATAATAATGTTGAATCATGAATACTGAGCTAAACATATTTACAAAGACAAAAACAAGAAGAGTTCATACCAGCTTTTCTTCACCGCAATCACTTCATCAAATATCGTCATTATTGCCTTTCACTTGCACAACCGAATGATGTGATAATAATAATAGTGCAAGTGTGCCGCGGACTAAGCTGGAATCTGCAAACATTTATTCAGAGGAGAAGACAAAGTAATAGTGGCTCTTTGTTAGATCAACAATAAAGCATATGGAAGCCACTCAACATTTTCATCATGGTCTTTCCCCTTATGACGACTCAATGCAAAGAAAAGAAATTCAGAGAAACACACGGAAATATTTTTGGAGTTTTTTGGTTTTTCTGAAGGAGGCAAATTAACGAAGGGAAACAAAAAAATGAGAAAAACTATTTACACAGGAAAGCTCCCAACAAGTAAAAGAAGAAACGAGAAATCTTTTTGGGTTTTCTTTACTACTACGAATTAACTAGACAAGAAAGAAACTACAACTAGTTTTTTTGGATTTTCGAAAGTTTTTCAAACACACAAGAAAAAAATGAAAATAAAACTAGCATGGATATACAATGAAAAAGGATGAACACCAACAACTAGAATGAATGTGCGAACATGAATGTAATGTCGGTGAGAAATACGTACTCCCCCAAGCTTAGGCTTTTGGCCTAAGTTGGTCTACGACCAGTTCTGGCCTGGATAATGCCTGTGATGGTAGTTCGGGTTGTACTGAAATGCAGCTGTCATAGCTTGGCGGGCTGCCTCGTTAAGGCGCTCGGTCTCTGTTGCCCTCTCGTACTCCTCAGCCTCCTCCTCAAGTATGAAATGTCTATGTTTTCCCTGGAAATCAAAGAAGGCAGGAGCAGGCAAAAGAATATGGAAAACATGACGCTTGTTAAAGATTAGCCTGTATCTGAACGGGGGAAGACCCCTCTCAAGGAACTGGTGGCGTTCCATAGCATCATTATCAAGAAAACTAGGTGGCAAAAGGGTGTCATTTTGTTTAATGGGCACACCAAGATAGGCAGCTAAGCGAGTGGCATAAATTCCACCAAAGAAATCACCAACTAGGGCATTGTTATGTAAACAATGTGCGACGATAGCCCCCATGTTAAATTGTCTATCTCCTAGCACTGCACTTTTAAGGATGGTCAATTCAGATGCACATAAATGACTAGGGTCCTGTTTACCATTGATGCATCTACCAATGAATAGAGCAAAATAATGTATGGCAGGAAAATGAATGCTCCCCATAGTAGCTTGTGTGATGCCTCTAGTTTCACCCTTAGTGATGTTCATGAGAAATTCATTGCAATCAGATTTACGAGTTTCAGTGCAAGTCCCCCAGAATGGAATTTTGCATGCTTCACTAAATTCTTCAACAGACATGTGAAAAGGATTTTCATAAAGGTTGAAAATAACATCATGTGAAGTGCGCTGATATACATACTTGAATCTTCGCACAAAGGAGTCAGTGAGGTCATAGTATTGCGGGCACCTATCTGCCAGGAACTCTGTGAGCTCGGCGTTGCGCACGTACATATCAAACTCTTCTTTGATGCCAGCTCAAATTATGAAGGCATCCGACGGCCACTCGCACGGTAGCACCGTGGGCTCTCCCGGCGGTTCGGTATCCTGCTCGTGTATTGCGGGCCTAGGAGCACTCTTGCTCGAGGAACCACCATGGAACATCTTCCTAAACATTTTCCTTTCTCTGATTTTTTTTTTGAAATTTTAGTGACTCAAAATAAAAGTGAAAAAAACTCAACAAAATTGATACCAACTACTCCCACATGTATCTAGAAGCCATATCATGCATCAAAACTACTTTGGACCATACAAATTCAACATGCAAGCTCATAAACATGGTCACCACAGCAGCAAAAATTTGCAAAGTATAGAAACATCATTTGATTCTCAGGCGGTTTTTCTATCTCAGGTTCACTAGCAGCATGCAAAGTTTTATCATTTTTCTTCTTCTTTTTCTTCTTAGATGGACTAGGTGCATTAATATTATTTCTTTGAGAGTCTTGTTCAATTCTTTTAGGATGACCTTCAGGATATAGAGGATCCTCAGTCATGCTACCTCCTCTAATAACAACTCTAACAGCATGGTCATTCTTTTTATTATTTATTTCATCAAGCAAATCATTTTGTGACTTAGCAATTTGTTCTAGCTGAGTCTGAACCATAGAAGCATGTTTACTCAAGCATTTAACATCAATAGCAGTTCTAAACATCAAATCACTCAAGTGTTCAATCATGATGGCATTCCGTTTTAGTTGATTGCTAACATACATATTAAAGTGTTCCTGTTTAATGATGTAATTATCAAACTCATACAGGCATTGACTAGCAGATTTATTATACGGAATATCACCTTCATCAAATCTAGTGAGAGAATTTACCTCCACTACCTGTGTCGGGATGTCGAGCCCATGTATTTCTTCAATAGGTGGTAAATTCTTAACATCTTCAGCTTTAATACCTTTTTCCTTCATAGATTTCTTAGCATCTTGCATATCTTCTGGACTGAGGAATAGAATACCTCTCCTCTTTGGAGTTGGCTTAGGTGGTGGTTCAGGAAGTGTCCAATCATCGGCATTTCTCAATATATTATTCAATAGTACTTCAGCCTGTCCAACAGTTCGTTCCCTGAAAACACAACCAGCACAACTATCTAGGTAGTCCCTAGAAGCATCGGTTAGTCCATTATAAAAGATATCAAATATTTCATTCTTATTAAGAGGATGATCGGGCAAAGCATTAAGTAGTTGGAGAAGCCTCCCCCAAGCTTGAGGGGGAGATTCTCTTCTTCAATTTGCACAAAGTTGAATATTTCCTGTAAGGCAGCTTGTTTCTTATGAGTAGGATTTTTTTTCCAAAGAAGTAATATATCATATCCTGGGGGCTACGCACACAACCAGGAGCAAGAGTATTAAACCATTTCTTAGCATCACCCTTTAATGAGAAAGGAAACAACTTAAGAATATAGTAATAGCGATTTTTTTCCTCATGAGCAAATAGGGTGGCTATATCATTCAACTTAGTAAGGTGTGCCACAACAGTTTCAGTTTCATAATGATGAAAAGGGTCATATTCAACCAAAGTAATTAACTCAGGATTGACAGAGAATTCATAATCCTTATCAGTAACAAATATGGGAGACGTAGAAAACTTAGGATCATATTTCATTCGCTCCCTCATAGATTTTTCTTTCAACTCAGCAAGCAATTTTATAACCTCATCTCTATCATTACAAGCAAGAATTTCCCTAGCTATCTCCCTATCAAAAACATAACCATCAGATGTTTCAGGCATTTTAACTCTAGTAGGAGAGCTAGGCATTATAGGTGAATCATAATTTTCAAGAGTTTCAACATTTTCAGTTTCTTTAGCTTTAGCAATTTGTTCATCAAGAAATTCACCAAGTGGCACAGTATTATCAAACATAGTACTAGCATCATCATAAGTATCATTCATAGTAGAAGTAGTATCATCAATAACTTGCGATATATCAGAATGAATAGCAGGTGGTGGTGTCGCAAGCCTACTCAAAACAGAAGGTGAATCAAGTGCAGAGTATGATGGCAGTTCCTTACCTCCTCTAGTCATAGAGGGGACGATCTTGGTTTTACCGTCTTTCAGATTCTTAATATTGATCAACAGATATAAATCCCAAGTGACTCAACAAATAGAGCTATGCTCCCCGGCAACGGCGCCAGAAAAAGGTCTTGATAACCCACAAGTATAGGGGATCGCAATAGTTTTCGCAGATAGTATTTCACCCAGATTTATTGATTCGACACAAGGGGAGCCAAAGAATATTTGTGAGTATTAGCAGTTGAGTTGTCAATTCAACCACACCTAGAGAACTAAATATCTGCAGCAAAGTGTTTAGTAGCACAGTAGTATGATAGTTTCAAGAGCAGTAGTAACAGTAGTAACAGAAGCAAAAGCAGTTTTGTAGTAATTATAACTGTAGCCGCAACGAAAGTAACTTAGCAAAGATCTGTGGCACCCCGGCTCAGAGGGACCGGAACGCCCCGTATTCCAGCCCAGAGATCAAGTCTTCTGGAATACGACACTGCTTGGCATATAACAAATCAGCTCTCATTACAAATGATAAAGGTACAAAGGTCTGCTATTACAAAGGTTACAACAGCACGGCGACACTACGCCTGCTAAGGTAGCTCTATGCTAGCAGCGGAACAACTCATAGTAGCGGAACGACGACGACGGTGGTGAACTCCACTCCGCAGGGACTCTGGCTGGGACACAGTCTAGCTCGCATGAACGGAATCCTCAACAAGCAATCAATCACAGCATCACCTGCAATCTGGCATGACACGCCCGGTGAGTACTTTGAATATACTCGCAAGCTCACAACAACCAAAAGCATCAAGGCAAAATAACAACATAGCATTAACCAGTTAACTTATTACCAACTACTATGAGGTGGAAGCAAAAGTTACTCAAGCTAATATGGCAAGACTAGAATCACTGATGAACCATCATTTTGGGTCACATGGACCATCACATTCTTGGCTATCCGACCAAGCAACATATCATCTCGATCACCTCGTGATCAATACATCCTTGTGATCACCGCGTGATCACATCACAATCCGATGATCATTCTCAAGATCATCTCGATGTCATCAACGACTTCCTGCCAAACTGATACTTGTCCACATAAAACTACAAGCCATAATATAAGTCATTCCGTCATTGTGAGTGTTGATCGAACGGTGTGACCTACAACGAACTGTGTCCATAACCGAGGAAGCGGCTATCGATAGATTATACACTCTGCAGAGGTTAGTACACTGTACCCACACTACGGAATTCATGGCCTCGTGCTCCCATTGGGGTGGACCAACAATATTCCGATAAAACCAATCTATTGCATGACACTCTCCCAGCCACTCCCGACAAACTCCCCTTTGGGCTATGTCATGGGTGGCCCCGATGTCACTCGTGACATCCGCCAACTCTGTGGCTGCCACCGTCGTGGCCAAACAAAACAATCTCGTCCCAAATGGGGACACCCAGGTACAACACAACTTGGGCACACAAGATTATGACTGCCTACCGGGCCAGGGCAGCGCGAGCACATAACCTTCCCTAGTTGGAGGCACCGGCGAGAGGCATGACAATAGACCGAATTAGGGCCTCCCCATCCAGGCAAGTGTGGCTGCACTGGTGAGCTCGATTCGGTGGCACCTGACCAACGAAATGACGGAATTGATCCCCAAGGTATATTCGTGAAAGAATTGTTATTCCATTGTTACATATTAATCTGTGATTCAAATCATAGCAATATCCATCCAAAATCCAAAGCATAAGATACCCATATCATTAGTATGAACTCCAATAACATAATATTCAATATGACCATGAATAAAGCATGACTACCGCTACTAGTGATCCGGAAACAATATGTCACCCTCAATCTACAAAGCATTAGTCCTAGAAACCCAAGCATCATCATGGCAGAAGCAAACTCACATATTATCCAATCATAATGCCATGAATAAATCATTTCTAAATAATGCAATATTAAGCAAATTTATTCAAATAAACCATGACATTGCATTGCAATCATGCAAATGGAGGGTGTGGCTTGCCTTGCTCCAAAAGAGAGGGGAAGAGCTCCTGGTCTTCACCAACACACCACAAACACTCTGAAAACATTTTTCAAGCATTTATAAATATCACATAATGCAAATACTTCTGTCCAGAAATTCTAGTCAGAAGAGAAAAATACCAAATTATACCAGAAAATAAAGGAGATCAAAAGAAAAATAATGCAAAAAGAATCAGTTCATTTGGACTTGTAGTTTAGGAGTTATTCAAGGTCAAAGTTTGGTCAAATCTAGATTTAAAATTGAATTTCTGGAAATTCCAGAAAATCTCTGGAGGGGTGACGTCGAAGGCGTAAAGGCTGAATACGCCTTCACTTAAAAATGTTTCGGCGGGGCGGTGGGAGGCTGACGGGTGGAGCCACCCCGTCAGATTTAAAGGGAGGGAGGGGGAACAGAGGGCGGTGGCGCTTACCGGCGTCGTACGACGGCGAGGAGGTAGCGTCGGAGCAGGGAGATGGTGGGGATGGATCGGGCACTTCGCGGCGAGCACGCCGGTACCTATCGTGGTTTTAACACGGCAGAAGCTTAACGGGGTTGATCGGGAACGAGAAGACGCCGGGTTACCCAGGTTCGGCCCCTCACGGTGTAGGTAAAAGCCTACGTCCTGCTTGTGTATATTGCTTTGGTTCTCAATTACAAGGATGCGGATTCGCTAACCTAGGTCTCGATCATATTGCAACTTGTCTTTTTCGTATAGGTGCTCCCCTTTATATACACAGGTGGAACCCTAGGTTACATGAGAGTCCGGGTCGTCCTTTGACCTGCCTCCTACTCTTTCCTTCTTATTCTCCAAGACGGTCTTCTCCTTACTCATCTTCCGGTGAGCCGACCCATTGCTTAAGCCGGCCTATCCTTGCCAGGCCTCGTTAAGCCGGCCCACCTAGAGTCTTTCAGCTCCGCAGTGAGTTGACCCGCTGAGCTTGTATCATGGCCGGGTTAACACCCTGCCGGGTCTAGATGCTGGTACACATCCCCAACATTAGCCCTCAGTTTGACTTGAATTTATTCACGTTAAACTTCACCCTGAAAAAACAAAACATCTGTAATATACTCTCCAAGTGCTTCCCAAGCCGGTACTTTAGAACGCCGTCTTGACCGGCTCAATTTGCCGGATTGCGTAGATCGACGAGTCACTCCTTCAGGTTCAGACTTAGCATTTCGCACTTCCTTTCCCTTGTGACGTCACAATCCACTACCGCAAAATCCGAGATGACATCACGCCATATCCTTGGATGGGTTCGAATCGTCATGTCAGGCGTGAAAGTCGAGGAGCCCGCAGCCAAAAATTACTGCGCCGCCTGGGATTCCTCCCCTGCCGTTTTAATTTTTTACTGCGCCTATAAAGAGGCCAGCTCACCCCAACTATCATTTTTTACCTCTTGCACGTCTTTCTCCTCGCGTCTGCCTCCTCTCGCAACCGAAACGCCGCCACCTTCGATCTCTCCGGCCACTCCGACCGCGCCCTCTCCGTCGCCCCAGTCGCCGCCGGAGCTCATCCAAGACCCTCCGGCCATCTTCGCCGGGCTCAGGTATGCCCAAATCTTTCTCTTTAGATCTGTATCGCCCCCATTTCCTGCGCAGTTCATTGTGTTCATCCATGTTCATCCTTCTCCTCTCATTTAGTAGATCTAAAATCAGTGAGATGATCCGTGTAGGCACTTCATTTACTGTGGCAATGCCATTTTCCGCATTTAGATCTCTGTATTAGCCTCCACAGACCCGCATTGACCACGGGCCCTAGTATCCATCCATTCTTAGATCTTTAAATTTTCTTTTTCGAAATATCTTTTGTTCCATAATAGCAACCGCTCCGTCGGATTCTTGTTCACAGCTAGCTCAACACTTAGGGAAAATCCAATGCACCACTACACCACTAGCGCTGGTTCATTGTCACACCGGCTTATCATTGCTTTCAGCGACTTGTATAATCCAGGTCATGACATTTAGCAACCATGATCGCCTCATTACTTTGCCGGGTTACACCTCATGAGCTTAACAAGCCGGCTTATCATTATTGCCTTTGCAGTTTAAAACTTGAAGTCGCCATGGCCCCCAAGACCAACAAATCCTGCAACTGGGTCAGATCCCAGGTCTCCACTCTTATGTTGAACGAGCTCGTGGGGCAAGGCCTCTTGCCGGCTCAAGCAACAATCAGCTGGCGGGCGCTTGATGAAGAGAGCTCCCCCCAGCCTAAGAAGGACGAAGTGGTGGTCTTCGCAGATCATCTTCATAAGGGGTTTCGGCCGCCCGGGTCAAAATTCTTCCGTGACATCCTCAGCTTTTTTGATCTCCGACCGCAGGATCTTGGCCCCAACTCAATCACAAATCTATGCCAATTTCAAGTCTTCTGCGAGGTGTATCTCCAAATAGCACCAACTGTCCTTCTCTTTCGAGAGTTTTTCTACATCAACCATCAGACCGAGTTCACCGATGGCCCCAGTATAGAACTCGGTGGCGTTTCCATTCAAAGGCGAAGAAGCACCCCCTTTCCTGAGGCCAAGCTGGCGAGTCATCCCAAGGGTTGGAACAAGACTTGGTTCTATTGCAAGAACACTGCCCCTCAAGATGAAAACCCCTTGCCAGGTTATAGATTGGACCGGCTCAATGCCACCCTTGCCTTCCCGGGTTGGCCATCAGCAGAGGAACGGAAACAGATTGCTCCAATTTATTCCAAGATAAGAGCTTTGGCTGCTAATGGCCTCACCGGGGTCGACCTGACCCGGTGTTGGGTAAGTTGGCGAATTCAGCCCCTTAGCCATAGGGGCGACTTGATGTGCAACTATACCGGCGAGCCGGCTGACGTTCAACGCTTCAGCCAAGTTAATCTATCTGTGAGTGACATCAATAAGGTCACCAAGAGGTTTCTAGGAGAGCCCCAAGATAAGTGCAACAAAACTGGGCTAGCTCCCTTCTGCTTGACCAATCCTGTGGCTTCAATAAGTACTCATACCCTCTTACTCTGTTGTTTGACTTGCTTTTTTTATCTCAATCATAATCACCGACTCATCTCAAACGCAGGCAGATGACAAGTTTTGGAAGAGGAAGAAGCCTCGACAACCCGCCTCTGCTCCAACGGGGCAGCAGGATGAGCCAGTCGATGCTGATGAGCCGGCGGCAGAAGGCGAGGCTGAGGTAGAACTTGACTCGCTTGGTCGTCTTTTTATTCAACTTGCTGACGCCCCTTCTCTTCAGGATGAAGCCAAAATTAGCCACACCAACGAGCCGGAGGTAACCTTGATTTCTTTTGATTCTGATTCTCCAATTCCTATCCGGAAGAAAACCCGGGCTATGATCCGCAAGGTTCGAAGGAAGCTCCGGGTTGCCGTCCGTAAGGTCCCTTTTTCCCACAAGGATGCTCATTTGGATCCCAAATTTGTTTTGAAGAAGAGTCATCAAACCAGGACCTCCAAAAGGAAGACCCAGAGCAGTGAAGGCGAGTTAAGCGGTGGGCTTCCATACGAGCCGCCATCCCGTAAGGCGTGAGCTGATGTGCTTCTTAGTCCAACTTCCTCTTTTCCTCTAGCTGGCCATTTTAAGGAACCCTTACATTTAAATGACTCGGCATATCAGACATCCCATTCCTCGGGTGAGTCAAGCGTGACGCAAGCGCCGGCTTTCAACATCAACCTCGGGTAAGTAAATACTGACATAGCAGTTCCTTAATTCTTCCCCCTTCAAATGAATAACTCCTTTGTTTCTTGCACAGTGCCAAAGCTATCAAGAAGAAAGCACCTACCGGGTCATCTGACCCGATCATTCAACCAGGCCCTCAAGAGGAGGCCACCTTGGTCCCCGAGGATGAGCCGGCCTTCCAGATTGACCCGCCACCTCAAGACACCGCCAGCCCGGCTCGTGTTCCCTCGCCTGTGGTACAAGAACGAGGAAATCCAACTGAGGAACAGCGCGAAGAGCCGCCCGTGGCACCGGCTCAGGATGATGTGGTGGTGATCGGAGAACAGTAAGCAACTCTAGAAGCCTCTACTGCTCTGACCAAAATCCTTGCCAAGCCTGAACTGGCCTCGAAGGACAAGGGCAAGACGGCTCTTAACTTTTCTTCATTCGAAGACCAGGATGCTAGTACTCTGCACCAGGCTGTGCTGACCCGGCTGTCTGAAAGCCGGGACACAGAGATCGCCATGATAACTTCGTTGAAACGGAAATATGAGGTAATTTGCACCTTTCATTTTGTACCATATATATATGTAGCCCCCAAGGGCCGGGTCATTATAGAATGATGACCCGGGACTTCAAAAGTAAACTTGTATGCATAACTTCAATTGGTGTCCCCAAAGGCCGGCTCACCATTCATGGCGGGCGGGTCTTCATAACTTGTAAGCCGGATAGATTAATTTATGCATTAGCCCCCAAGTGCCATGTAGAGTGCTTGCAGCTGCATGGAACTTGCCTTACGGGTTTTGAAGCTCCAAAACATGTAGCCCCCATGGGCCGGGTTGTCCTTTAGGGCGGCTTGGGTCATACATGTACATATGATGTATAACAGACTGCTCTGCAGGAAATGTTGGATCAAGTAGAAGCCCAGGCCTCCTGCTTCCGAAAGGAAGCCAAGAAGGAGAAAAATTGCGCCAAGAATACGAAGAAGCCGCCGCTGAAGCGAAGAAGTCTTTGGCCATTGTAAGGAACACCTTGCAAGAGACAGAGGCCGCAAGAGCCGCCCAAGCCGCTCGAGCTGAAGAGGCCGAAGCCAAACTTGAGCCGGCAACTCAAGAGCTGACGACTCTAAAAGGCCAGATCACCGCCATGTGCCGGGCTATCTTTGGTAAGCAAACAGACCGCCATGCCCCAAAAACTCCGGCTTAAATACGCCAAGCCGGCTTGACTGATGGAGTATACTTATTTTTGCAGGCCAAAAAAATCAAACTCTTGTCCAGCAGCCGGTGGTGAAACTGAAGGCGGTCTACACCCTGGTAGAACAATTGTACATAGGCGGCTGTCGCTGCATAATGGCCGCCAAGAACACCAAGGCGCTGCCTCAGCTGATTGCAGATACACTGAAAGAACTATCAGTCGTGCCCAAGTGGTTCGAGGACTGGAAAAGGGCGTGCTGCCGCACTGGGGCTCTGACCGCACTTGCTCGAGCTAAGGCGTACGTGCCGGAACTTGATCCGGCTCAGGTGGCGGGCGGGTATTCAGAGTTTAATGTGGACGATTCGCCATTTACCAAGAGGGACTACCAACGCTGCATCAGAGAAACCCGAGTTGCCGCCACCGAAATTGCAGAAGAAGCCGATCTGACCCGATACCAGGCGCCTTACTCCAAGGAGAACGAGCAGATAGAGCCACCAAATCATGAGCCGGTGGCCCTAACCCGTACGCGTAAGCCATCCTTTGCTCCTGAAGTCGACCCTTCCTCCCTGATATCCGATGATGCTCGATTTGAGGCGTTATGCTCAATTCAGTGGTCGACCAGCGACTCAAGCCAAGAAGAGGAGGATGACGACGGCCGCGAAGAGCCGGCTGATGGTGCTCCATCGGGCGCTGGTGCCAGTTCTGACCCGGTGATATAAACGCCGGCTTATCTTAGTAGGGCGAACTTGTAATTTTTTTTGCCATGGGCGCAGCTGATGGGCGGCTTGTAATAGTGTAGCATAAAACTCTTGGTGCTGATGCCAGTGCCATCGTGTACTGAGCTTGCGGATTGCCTGTATAAACACTGCGCTTCTGTGAATCCTCTTATGGGCCGTGAGAGCCGTTGTTTGCAATTGAGTGATTCCGCTGAAACAATAACAATGGCATGTGATGGTGAGTGATAAAGTCACCGAAAAGAGTAATCTTTGTTACTGTTTTGCAATGGATCAAAAATATCTAACTAAAGTGAATGTTATGCATGGATGTATGCATGTATGCAGAGATGAGATGAGTGCAACAAAAAGAACATAATCGTAAGCCGGAACATGCTTGAATCAGCCGGCTTATAAAGCGTAAGCCGGCTGCTGAACACAACTTGAAACGGCCGGCTCATAAGGCGCAAGCCGAAATATGCTTTCATGAAGCTGGCACCTTGGCCTGTTGGTTTGTCCTTGCTCTCTGAAAGCCGGCTCTCACACAACCAATCGGACGTTTTAGCTCTGACGAATTCAGGGTCACCTCTGTGATTGACTCATCAGACGTACTCCGGGTCGTTTTTTAGGGAGTAGCATCTTGCTAACAGGCAGGTTTAACCAACTTTGTGGCATCTCGCCGGGTTAAAAGGGTTTTGTAAGCTAAACTCAATGGAGTTGGAAGCCCCCATGTAACCAAGATCGACAAATAAAGATCCAGCACACAAATTTTGAGGCAAAACACCTTCACACAGTGCTGTTGGTCGCTATTTTATTTGATCAAAAATAGGTATATACACGATGAAAGGTATGTACAAAGATACGACCTAGTTAATGACTTAGGTGTAGTATGGCCGGAGCTGGGCAATGTTCCAGGGCCGGCTTGTTTCCTGCTCAGAGGTACGTGATTTATCTGTCTCACGTATGTCAATCAGGTAATATGACCCATTGTTGAGATTCTTGCTGACCACAAAGGGCCCTTCTCAAGGTGGTGAAAGCTTATGCATGCCTGTCTGGTCTTGTATCAGACGGAGCACTAAGTCACCTTCCTGAAAAGTGCGGCTTCGAACTCTACGGCTGTGATAGCGACGTAGGTCTTGCTGATAAATTGCTGATCGGGATGCGGCAAGGTCACGCTCTTCCTCCAGAGCATCAAGAGCGTCTTGGCGAGCCAGCTCATTATCTGATTCCACATAAGCCGCCACTCGAGGGGAGTCAAGACGAATATCGCTCGGAAGTACAGCTTCTGCACCATAGACTAGGAAAAATGGCGTATAGCCTGTTGACCTGTTGGGAGTAGTCCGTATGCTCCAAAGCACCGAAGGTAATTCTTCTTCCCAGCAACCCGGTGTGCACTGCAAAGGCACCATGAGCCGGGGTTTGATGTCGCGCAATATTTCCTGATTGGCCCTTTCTGCCTGTCCGTTGGACTGAGGATGCGCAACCGACGCTAAATCAAGACGGATGTGTTCCTGTTGACAGAACTGTTCCATAACTCCTTTGGACAGATTAGTTCCATTGTCTATAATGATACTGTGTGGGTAGCCAAATCGGAATATCAGCTTTTTCAAAAATTTGACAGCTGTAGCCGCGTCGCAGTTGCTGACCGGCTCTGCTTCCACCCACTTGGTAAACTTGTCCACAGCCACTAGTAGGTGCGTATGGTTATTCTTAGCACGTTTGAATGGCCCTACCATGTCAAGCCCCCAGACCGCGAACGGCCAAGTAATCGGGATCATCCTCAACTCTTGAGCCGGCACATGGGCCTGGCGAGCATATTTCTGGCAACCATCACATTTACGGACAATTTCCTCTGCGTCAGAATGAGCCGTGAGCCAGTAAAAACCGTGCCGGAAAGCCTTCGCAACCAGTGATCTTGAGCCGGCAAGGTGTCCACAATCGCCAGAGTGAATTTCATTGAGAATTGCGCGGCCTTCTTCAGGTGAAACACAACGCTGAAAAACACCAGTGACGCTTCGTCGGTGCAACTCGCCGTTGACAATGGTCATAGACTTGGATCGTCTAATGATCTGTCGAGCAAGGAGTTCCTCTGTTGGCAGTTCACCCCGGCTTAGATAATCCAAGTAGGGGACCGTCCAATCAGGGATTGCGTGGATAGCAGCCACCAGAGCCGCCTCTGGGTCAGGAACAACCAAGTCCTCTTCTGTTGGTAGCTTGACAGACGGGTTGTGCAAAACGTACAGGAACACATTGAGTGGCACCGGCTTCCGCTACGAGCCCTAGCGAGAGAGTGCGTCTGCCGCCTCATTCTGCCTGCGATCAATGTGATCAACTTGATAACCTTTGAAGTGTCCAGCAATATTTGTGACCGCGTGCCGATAAGCCGCCATAAGGGGATCCTTGGAATCCCAAGTACCAGAAACCTGTTGGGCCAACAAGTCTGAGTCGCCCAAACACCTGACCCGGCTCAAGTTCATCTCCTTGGCCATCCGGAGCCCATGAAGAAAGGCCTCATATTCTGCTGCATTGTTAGTACAGGGGAACATAAGTCTCAAAACATAATAGAACTTGTCTCCTCGTGGGGAAGTAATCACAACCCAAGCCCCCGAGCCTTCAAGCTGCCTTGAGCCGTCAAAGTGTATGGACCAGTATGTTGTGTCGGGCTTCTCTTCGGGAGCCTGCAACTCTGTCCAATCATTAATAAAGTCCACCAATGCCTGAGATTTGATTGCTGTACGAGGCACGTATTTGAGATGATGCGGACCAAGCTCGATAGCCCACTTAGCAACCCGGCCTGTCGCCTCCCGGTTCTGGATTATATCCCCAAGAGGTGCTGAGCTGACCATAGTGATGGGATGCTCGTGGAAGTAATGCTTCAGCTTGCGGCTAGCCATAAAGACTCCGTAGACCAGTTTCTGCCAATGTGGATACCGCTGTTTGGACTCGGTTAACACCTCATTGATATAATACACAGGGTGCTGGACTGGATACTCCTTGCCATCCTCCTTGCGCTCCACCACGACTGCCATGCTTACAGCCTTGTTATTAGCAGCAATATATAGCAACATTGGCTCCTTCTCACGAGGGGCAGCAAGGACTGGTGGCTCAGACAACTGTTTCTTGAGGGCCTCAAAAGCCTGATCTGCAGCATCACTCCAGACGAAGTCATCTGATTTCTTAAGCAACTGGTATAATGGAATGGCCTTTTCTCCAAGCCGGCTTATGAACCGGCTTAACGCTGCGACCCGCCCAGCCAGCCTTTGCACATCGTTCAGTCTGGATGGCTTAGCCAGAGTTGTGATTGCCTTAATCTTTTCCGGGTTAGCTTCAATGCCACGCTGGGAAACAAGAAATCCTAGAAGTTTTCCATTGTAACTGTGCTTCGGACAAGGAGCCTTGAGAGCTTCCTCGTAAGTGAGAGGGCGATTTCTAGACTGCCTCCTCGAACCGTCATTCTGCCGCTGACCTTTATTCTCTGTGTTTGTGTTTGCCACCAGATCGGAACTACCATCATGACCCTTGCGTTTACCACCATTGTTGCTCTAACCATTACTGTTGTTCTGCTGCTGACCCTTGCCACCAGCCTTCTTCCCCTTGTCAGACTTCTCCTCGTCTGACAGCGGATCCTTGGTGTTATCTAACTCCGCATACCGGGTTAAGACATCCATGAGGTCTCCCATGTCCTGGACCTTTCGCTTGAGTCGCCCAAGCTTCTGGACCAGGGGCTGGAACTTGCACGTTCGCTCCAGAACGAGCACTGCCTGAGCCGCCGAGATACTGTCTGAACTGTGTATGACTTCCACCACCCGACGAGCCCAGTGATGCGCCGACTCATCCTCGCGCTGGACACAACGCTCTAGATCCACAATTGTGGTTGGCCTTTTACAGGTTCCCTGGAAATTCTTGATGAAGCGCTCCTTTAGCTCTTGCCATGTGTTGACAGAATTCGCCGGTAGGTTTTTCATCCAGGTGCGTGCAGGTCCTTCCAACATCAGAGGGAGGTAACGCGCGCATACTGACTCACTTGCGCCCAACAAGTCCATTGCCATCTCATAACTCTCGATCCACTCGGTGGGCTCCAGATTCGCTGTATAATTTGGGACCTTGCGAGGCCCTTTGAAATCGGGGGGGGGGATGCGTGCTTCTCGCAGTGCTGGTACCAAACAGGGAGTTCCAATCATGCGGCTAGAAGAGCTCCCAAGTCGGCCATCTGTCTGGGTCGCGACGGGTGAGTTAACATTCGGCGGCGGGTTGATATCCAGAGGCAGGTTAACCCGCGCCGGTGAGTTGTGCCCTGCACGCGCGTTTTCTTCTTCCCAAGCTCGCAGAATCCGAGCAGCATCTGCAACATCTTGCGGGATCCCGGGCTGGCGCTGCTCCGCCAGCGGCTGGTCGGCTCTCCTACGGTGTGCGCTGCTGGATACCGCTGGCGACTCAGGGCGCTGACTCCTGGTGCGGCTCTGATGAGGGGTCGAGTGAAGCCGATGCTGGCTATGCGAGCAGTTGGCTTGCTGCACTACGGCTGTCTTGAGCATTGCAATGGTGTTCCTGGCCTCGGTCTGAATCGGGCCGTCCCCCTCGATCGGAATAGCTGCCAAGTTGTGGGTCGCTGCCAGCACGTTATCCACCGGGTTAGAGTAGTGTCCAATTGGGGTCTGGAACCGGTGGGACGGTGACTGCTGTTGTTGCTTCGGCGTGCGATGCTATGCCGGCTCCCGCTGCTGGACCGGCTGTTGCAAAGGCGGCTCTCCCGTGGGGACGACTCCAGCCCCCGGGTTCATCGGAGCCGGCGGTGTGGTGAAAAGCTGACTCGGCTCAAGATTAGCCGGAAGCCGGCTCTAATGACGCCTCCTGTGAACGAGCTCCGACTCGGCCTGCCGGCGGTTCAGGTAATGTGCCTCCTCTTCCAGGCGCTTCCTCTCATCGGCAATCCGGGCTTGTTCCTACATCATGCGAGCGTTCTCCGCGTTGATGTCCTCTTGGATATTGGCCATCTGCTCGTGACACTTCGTGATCTCTGTGTTGCGCGCCGCCGTATTCTTCGCGGTGACCGGAACGGCCAACAGGGCTGCCAGCGTAGTCATCAAGTCCGCGAGCGCCTGAGCCCCGGTTCTCTGAGAGCCGGTAGCCAACGCGCCGGCTCCTCCTGAGCCGGCAAGGATGTTATTCTGCCCCGCTGTTGGGTTGGCCGGGTCTTGCACCGGATCTTGCCTTCCTGCCATGTACACCGCCGTGAAGCGAGGTGGATCCGGGTTCTTTGGAAAGACGTCGTTGGCATGCCCGAGCCCTCCAGCATGCAGAGGAAGGATTGACTCGGTTTCTCCCGTCGAGGACTCGCCATCAGATTGGACGAGCGTGTCGTCCTGAGACAGGGAGTTCTCCGACAAGGCCACCCCTTGGGTGAAACCCACGAAGACATGACTTGGGCCGGCTTGACGCGGGCCAGGTCTCGCCTGGCGCTGGCCAGTGCGGTGTGCCGACTTGACAACGGCGATATTCTCCAACCCAGCGGCCGGCTCGCCGACCATGCCGATGAAGGTGTGAATCTTGCCGAAGGGGACCCGGTACCCGTACTCGATTGAGTCGGCGTCGGGGCCCCAGTATGAATCGTCGATGTAGAACTTCCCGCGGCGGCTCTGGGTCATCATGCTAACCGCGTACTTCCCGAACCCTGGGAGAGATCCCGTTAAGAACTCAACTCCACCGTGCGTAGGCCCCACGGTGGGCTCCAACTGTCATGGTTTTCACACGGCAGATGCCCTTGTGAAAGGACTTAGAGATGAGGCAATCACACAAGTGTGGAAGCTTAACGGGGTTGATCGGGAATGAGAAGACGCCGGGTTACCCATGTTCGGCCCCTCACGGTGGAGGTAAAAGCCTATGTCATGCTTGTGTATATTGCTTTGTTTCTCGATTACAAGGATGCGGATTCGCTAACCTAGCTCTCGATCAGATTGCAACTTTTCTTTTTCGTATAGGTGCTCCCCTTTATATACACAGGTGGAACCCTAGTTTACATGAGAGTTCGGGTCGTCCTTTGACCCACCTCCTACTCTTTCCTTCTTATTCTCCAAGACGGTCTTCTCCTTACTCATCTTCCGGTGAGCCGGCTCATTGCTTAAGCCGGCCTATCCTTGCCAGGCCTCGTTAAGCCGGCCCACCTAGAGTCTTTCAGCTCCGCAGTGAGTTGACCCGCTGAGCTTGTATCATGGCCGAGTTAACACCCTGCCGGGTCTAGATGCTGGTACACATCCCCAACAGTACCCGTGGCTCAAAGAATGGTGGCCGGACGACGTCGGAATCAAGCTCTCCGGCGGCAACAGACTTCGGGCACCGGCGAGGTCGACGTTTCCAGCGACGATTAGCTCGGGAGAGAGACTGGGGAGGACTAGGGGAGTAAGGGGAGCTCGATGGTGGCCTTGGCTCGCCCGGAGATGCACCGGAGCGAGCTGACCAAGGAAGAGGCCGAGTGGCGGAGCTCTGGCCGGAGAGGAAGAAGAAAGGCTCCGGGGCTCGGCTAGGTGGCGCTGGGGTCGATTAGGTGCGGAGGAGGTCGAGTGGTGAGAAGAGCTGCGGCCGGGGAGGGCTTATATAGGCGAACGAAGATGCCCGAGCTCGGGCGCCGCCACGGGCAAGATGGCCGGAGCTCTGGTGAACCGCGGACGCATGGCGCACGGGAGGGCTCGGACGGCGACGTGAGCGAGCTAGTGGAGGCGCAGGAGGAGCAGACACGGGATGAGCACGCGCGGTCGGCCACTAGGGCACTGTACGCGCTCGTGCGGCGAGAGCAGGGCCGGCGTGGCGTGAGGAGAGGGAAAGAAGGAGGGGGGACTAGACGGCCAGGTGGACGTCGGAGAGGGAGTGCGGCACCAGCGGACGCGCGAACGCGGCCGAGAAGAAGAAGCCCGCAGCTCGGCGACACCCAGAGCGCGCTCTCTGCACGCAGAGCACGCGCAGACGCGTGCCCACAATGCGGTCACCGCGTGCATGGCCACGGAAAGGGCTCGTAGGCCTGGTAAACAATGTCCATAGTGTTGTCCATCCATCCTACAGCCTCACTGAAGTGATGGATCGACCAAAGCGACTTTGGGCAGAAGGGATGCATCAGGGGATTGTTGCTGTAGTCAACTTGGGTTAGAAGTTGTGGTCAAGTTACTTGACCAATGGACCAGAGAGGATATCACAAGTGTTTAGGGTAGGAAGGACTACAGTCCTGTGAATTTTGAGATGAATTGGACAAGATTTGAAGATAGTTGCTATACAACTGCAAAAACATCACAGAAACTGGATTAGGAAGATGCACTCACATGGAGTGTTGGATTGAGCTGCAATTTGGTGGAGAGTTGTGATTTAGTACCCTGTAGGTACTGGCAAAATTTCATGCCATTTGGAAATACCTAGATGGTACTTCCTTCACAAAGGTCCTGTCTGCATAGAACCTTGGGAGAATATTGTAGAGCAAATGGATTGGAAAACTAATGTGAAATTTGGTATGCTCAAAGGATATAGGGGTATTTAGGTCCTGGATTTATTTCAGAATTTTTGAAGCAATATAAAATATGGTTGCTTCACAAACTGAAAATTTGACCAGAACCAAAGATTAGAAGTGGTACTTACATAGATTGTTGGATGGAGCTAATATTTCTTGTAGGAGAATTATTTGAGCACATGGAGGGCCTGGCAAAATTTCAACTCATTTGGATATTCCTAGCTAGTACTTCCTTCACAAAGCTTCTCTCTGGACAGAAACTTTGGGAATTTGCTGAGGAAGATTCACTAGGCAAATGGAGCTGAATTTTGTCATGTGGTAATTATGTGGATAGGAGAGAGTTCTAAAAAAGTGTGAGAGCAATCAGGAAAATACAATTAGCACTTCCTTTAAAAAGTGCCAAACTGGACAGAATGGAAAAGGATTATTTCTGAATTAATTTTGAACTAGGCAGGGAAGAGTTTGGACATATCTGGGGAATATATGATACAAATAATTTATGAGAATTATTTGGGAATTTTCGGAATGACAGAAATATAGGTTGCTTCACAACCTAGGTCAAATAGGGTTATCCCTTTAATAAGAAAAGGAATATTCCCTAAGAAAAGAATTTTGGAGTTGGGCTAGAATATAGATACCATGATCTAGGGAAAAATACAAGGATGAAATACTACTTGGGAGAAGAAGAAATGATGACCTCCCAGGTTTCAAGTCCATAGAACTGCTCCAAAACGAAAACCAGAGCAAAAACCAAATAAAACCAAAAGAAAAAGAAAGGGCCAAAAATCGGGGTGTTACAAACCTACCCCCCTTACAAAAATCTCGTCCTCGAGATTGGTTGCTCAGGGAACAAGTATGAATATGACTTAAGGAAACTGTTTCCAACTCGGGCGTCCTTTTTCCTTTGTATATTGTTCCCTTAGAATTTCCTATGATCGGACTTCCCGCCTCTGAGATGATTTGCTTCACTCTACTCGAATTTCTGACGAGTCTTACCTCATACATCAAGCTTCATGCTGACTTGGATGGGTCCATGTCTGCCGGTAATATCTTGAAAATAAATTTGAATTGCAATTTGAATTGAAGTTTGAAATGAAGTATGATGCAAAAGATGATCAAGACTAGTTAATCCTGCTGACTTGGCACTTTAAAAAGGTGATCACTATGGCATTTACATGGGGATGTTACATCTTACCTCATACGTCAAGCTTCATGTTGACTTGGATGGGTTCACGTCTGCCGGTAATATCTTGAAAATAAATTTCGTGTGAACACGAAACCTTTGTATTTCTTCCATTGGTTTGCTCAAATTGAGGTGTGTCTTCCGGGTTCAAACAATGCTGAGAATCGTAGTTCTTCTCTTAACGAGATCCGACTGCCCGTGGATGATACTGCGGCATCGGGATTCGTCTCTTTGTCCTGAGCTTGCGATTTCAACACGTAGCCTCTCGAGTCTGGGCTGACAGCTGCGCTGCCGGGAGAATATTAATCATGCTAAGTTGTCCTTGTACTCAGTTTCACCAGTGTGCTCGGCTTTTGACTTACCCATGCTGTCGGTATTGTCATCGGTGTTAATAGGCCGTGAGATATTGTATCACGGTCACTGCAGTCAACATGCGGGAATGACTATGGAATCTTGCGTCAGATGAGTCAGACCGAGATAGTTCACCCTGCCCTTCTAACCATGTGTAACCGAACAAACCGGTTAACGTGACCTGAGGTCTTTACGGAACCGGATAGGCCTCTGAGTGCATGTCGATGTTGACCTTTATGGAACCATGGTCTCAATCTGACTTGGGTACCCGGACCCTGTCGGTCGTGCGGTAATTATCATATTTCTGCTGTTAGACTTACTCCTTGATTGTCAGTACTTTCTTTGTCGGAATCCCTTGCGGAAAGAGCTAGGCCACCTTTGTTTATCCTCAGTTCTTCTTGTGACCATAGTTGTTGTGGGTGCGATATTTCATTATCATGCCTTATTCTTGCGCATGAAACGAGTCCTCATCGGCATACCATATAGTTGGTACAACGTGTGTTGTTCGAGCTGATCAGACAAGGCTGTACCAAGTGTTCGTGATACCAACTTTTCCGGTGCCGAGAAACTGACCTTTGTAGTTACTGTCAAAACTGTTGTTTCAAGCTTGTCTGCTCACCAGTTGTTGATTCACATGAAATGTTTCTCTGACTTTACTTCCTCTGACAAGAATTATGGAGTTGTTGCATCCTTGTCTTCTTTTGGTAGATTTATGTGAACATAGTTGTATCCTCATATAGGTGACTTGCATGATCTGGGGTGCATGCTCCCCATTCATACGGAAATCTGGAGTTATAAACAAGGTTCTCGGAACAGACATATGTCCTAACTGACTGCTGCCAAAATTGTTGCGGACCAGATTCTGAACTTGCCCTGTCCTATACTGCCAACTCACTGTGTATTATCTTGTAGCGGTAGTGATGACGGTGTGTAGTGCCGTACTAAAGAAAACTGGATTGCTTGCTGAAGAAGGCTGGATACCTTATGCTTGAAGCTTTAGTCGTGGTAGCGTGCTGGAGAAGACTGGGTTCCGTACGTGAGAAGTTTCTCCTCTGGTTGCTTACTGAGGAAGATTCATTTCCTTATGCCGGAAGCTTTTCTCGAGATATCCTGCTGTGGAAGACTGGGTATCTTGGGCAGGAAGCTGTCCATGTGTCATACAGAGGAAACTTGAGGAGCCTTGCATCATATGCTTCTTCCGGTATCGTCTGGAGGAAGGCTGAGCTCCTTACACCAGAAGCTTCGTACTGTGATCCACGGACAGAATGCTGTATACATACCCATAACATTTTTTTATGCCGGTCAAGTGTATGAAAAGAATTGCCTGACTGTCTTTCTTGTTGAAGGTTGATCTCATAGCCCCTTCTGTCTTTCTTTTGTAGTATAACATTTTTCAAATTCCACCCGTGGCTGAAATAAAACTTTATATATATCCATACCTTCGACGGAGAATATATTGTTAACCTTGCACCTGACTTGTCTTCCTGCTGGTTTGATCATTACTATGGTAAAGGTTGCACAACTGAGGTAGACTTAATGCTGATAAATCCAAGCTATCATTTATATTCCCAATATAATGCAATCAACTGAGAGTGCCATACTGTTTAGCCGAGCTTCCAATAAGTGAGGTCCTTATTGCTTCTTCGGTCCCGATGGCGATTGATGAGCAACTTTCATAAGGGGAAATAAGGTAACACCAAAGGCCCAAAAGAAACAACAAAGAAAATAACTCAATCGAACAACGGCACACAACAGGCACACAAGCATCCCAAAAGCGACTCTGCATCCATTACTACTCAACACACACCACAACATGCGTGCTACTACAACTGATGCAACATGAGCTATACGGATACTACTGCACTATGAACAAGCTAAGGCTGAGTAGCCGACGAAGCAGTTGGTGGAGGGGTGGGTGGAGCCATTGACGCTGGAGGTGCAAAAGTCAATGAAGAAGGTCGTGGGGGTGGAGCCATTGCAGCACCGAGTAATCTCCTAGCCCGGGTCGCGTCTCGAACTAGCTCAGCAATCGGCATATAATCGGCCGTCATGAAGCGGGACATGGACGGAATGTCCACATCATCATTAGGGCGAGTAGAGGGGAACCTGACTCGCCTGGGGTTCTCGGCTATGGTAGGGTAGTAGGAGTAAGCAAGGTTTTCTTGCATCACCAGCTCCTGATGACGAAGACCCGTAATTCCTGCCAGGGCTGCAAGTTGAACTGCGCGATCTGGAGTGGCACCATATCCGCCATGGAATCTGTAGGTACATCTTCCAATAGGGATCCTGGCTTCCAGAAACACATGGGCAACATACTCCAGTAATCTGCCTCCAAGCGAAACCCCAAACACTTGGTACCGCGGCATCTCTCCATTGGGATAGAGGCTATGCCACACATCGTGAAGTATGGATGCGAAGCTGAGCGGTGCATGGGCTGCGTTGAACTCAATAGGAATGGCGGCATCTACACTCATGGAATAGATGGTCCGAAGAAAAACGGAATCTATATGGATGTTGTGCAACACCCAAATGCAGCAATCAAATACAACAAACAATCATGACTCTATACTACCGGTTTCTAACGCTCGCGCTAACTAGGGCGTCCTACAGCCAGACCTGCTCTGATACCAACAGTTGTGGCACCCCGGCTCAGAGGGACCAGAACGCCCCGTATTCTAGCCCGGAGATCAAGTCTTCTGGAATACGGCACTGCTTGGCATAGAACAAATCAGCTCTCCTTACAAATGATAAAGGTACAAAGGTCTGCTATTACAAAGGTTACAACGGCACGGTGACACTACGCCTGCTAAGGTAGCTCTATGCTAGCAGCGAAACAACTCATAGCAGCGGAACGACGACGATGGTGGTGAACTCCACTCCGCAGGGACTTTGGCTGGGACACAGTCTAGCTCGCGCGAACGGAATCCTCGACAAGCAATCAATCACAGCATCACCTGCAATCTGGCATGACACGCCCGGTGAGTACTTTGAATGTACTCGCAAGCTCACAACAACCAAAAGCATCAAGGCAAAACAACAACATAGCATTAACCAGTTAACTTATTACCAACTACTATGAGGTGGAAGCAAAAGTTACTCAAGCTAATATGGTAAGACTAGAATCACTGATGAACCATCATTTTGGGTCACATGGACCATCACATTCTTGGCTATCCGACCAAGCAACATATTATCTCGATCACCTCGTGATCAATACATCCTTGTGATCACCGTGTGATCACATCACAATCCGATGATCATTCTCAAGATCATCTCGATGTCATCAACGACCTCCTGCCAAACTGATACTTGTCCACATACAACTACAAGCCATAATATAAGTCATTCCGTCATTGTGAGTGTTGATCGAACGGTGTGACCTACAATGAACTATGTCCATAACTGAGGACGTGGCTATCGATAGATTATACACTCTGCAGAGGTTAGTACACTGTACCCACACTACGGAACTCATGGCCTCGTGCTCCCATTCGGGTGGACCAACGATATTCCGACAAAACCAATCTATTGCATGACACTTTCCCGGCCACTCCCGACAAACTCCCCTTTGGGCTATGTCCTGGGTGGCCCCGATGTCACTCGTGACATCCGCCAACTCTGTGGCTGCCACCGTCATGGCCAAACAAAACAATCTCGTCCCAAACGGGGACACCCGGGTACAACACAACTTGGGCACACAAGATTATGACTGCCTACCGGGCCAGGGCAGCGCGAGCACATAACGTTCCCTAGTTGGAGGCACCGGCGAGAGGCATGACAATAGACCGAATTAGGGCCTCCCCATCCAGGCAAGTGTGGCTGCACTGGTGAGCTCGATTCGGTGGCAACTGACCAACGAAATGACGGAATTGATCCCCAAGTTATATTCGTGAAAGAATTGTTATTCCACCGTTACATATTAATCTGTGATTCAAATCATAGCAATATCCATCCAAAATCCAAAGCATAAGATACCCATATCATTAGTATGAACTCCAATAACATAATATTCAATATGACCATGAATAAAGCATGACTACTGCTACTAGTGATCCAGAAACAATATGCCACCCTTAATCTGCAAAGCATTAGTCCTAGAAATCCAAGCATCATCATGGCAGAAGCAAACTCACATATTATCCGATCATAATGCCATGAATAAATCATTTCTAAATAATGCAATATTAAGCAAATTTATTCAAATAAACCATGACATTGCATTGCAATCATGCAAATAGAGGGTGTGGCTTGCCTTGCTCCAAAAGAGAGGGGAAGAGCTCCTGGTCTTCACCAACACACCACAAACACTCTGAAAACATTTTTGCAAGCATTTATAAATATCACATCATGCAAATACTTCTGTCCAGAAATTCTAGTTAGAATAGAAAAATACCAAATTCTACCTGAAAATAAAGGAGATCAAAAGAAAAATAATGCAAAAAGAATCAGTTCATTTGGACTTGTAGATTAGGAGTTATTCAAGGTCAAAGTTTGGTCAAATCTGGATTTAAAATTGAATTTCTGGAAATTCCAGAAAATCTCTGGAGGGGTGATGTCGAAGGCTTAAAGGCTGAATACGCATTCACTTAAAAACGTTTCGGCGGGGCGGTGGGAGGCTGACGGGTGGGGCCACCCTATCAGATTTAAAGGGAGGGAGGGGGAACAGAGGGCGGCGGCGCTTACCAGCGTCGTACGACGGTGAGGAGGTAGCGCCGGAGCAGGGAGATGGAGGGGATGGATCGGGCACTTCATGGCGAGCACGCCGGTACCCGTGGCTCAAAGAATGGTTGCCGGACAACGTCAGAATCAAGCTCTCCGGCGGCAACAGACTTCAGGCGCCGGCGAGGTCTACGTTTCCAGCGACGATTAGCTCGGGAGAGAGACTGGGGAGGACTAGGCGAGTGAGGGGAGCTCGATGGTGGCCTTGGCTCGTCCGGAGATGCACCGGAGCGAGCTGACCAAGGAAGAGGCCGACCGGCGGAGCTCTGGCCGGAGAGGAAGAAGAAAGGCTCCGAGGCTCGGCTGGGTGACGCTGGGGTCGATTAGGTGAGGAGGAGGCCGAGTGGTAAGAAGAGCTGTGGACGGGGAGGGCTTATATAGGCGAACGGAGATGCCCGAGCTCGGGCGCTACCACAGGCAAGATGGCCGGAGCTCTGGCAAACCGCGGACACATGGCACACGGGAGGGCTCGGATGGCGACGAGAGCGAGCTAGTGGAGGCGCAGGAGGAGCAGACGCGGGATGAGCACGTGCGGTTGGCCACTAGGGCATTGTACGCGCGCGTGCGGTGAGAGCAGGGCCGCCGTGGCGCGAGGAGAGGGAAAGAAGGAGGGGGCACGGGGCTAGACGGCCAGCTGGACGCTGGAGAGGGAGTGTGCCACCAGCGAACGCGCGAACGCGGCCTAGAAGAAGAAGCCCGCAGCTCGGCGACACCCAGAGCGCGCTCTCTGCATGCGGAGCACGCGCACACACGTGCCCACAGTGCGGTCACCGCGTGCATGGCCACGGAGAGGGCACGTAGGTTGGTAAACAATGTCCATAGTGTTGTCCATCCAAACTACAGCCTCACTGAAGTGATGGATCGACCAAAGCGGCTTTGGGCAGAAGGGATGCATCAGGGGATTGTTGCTGTAGTCAACTTGGGTTAGAAGTTGTGGTCAAGTTACTTGACCAATGGACCAGAGAGGTTGTCACAAGTGTTTAGGGTAGGAAGGACTACAGTCCTGTGAATTTTGAGATGAATTGGACAAGATTTGAAGATAGTTGCTATACAACTGCAAAAGCATCACATAAACTGGATTAGGGAGATGCACTCACATGGAGTGCTGGATTGAGCTGCAATTTAGTGGAGAGTTGTGATTTAGGACCCTGTAGGTACTGGCAAAATTTCATGCCATTTGGAAATACCTAGATGGTACTTCCTTCACAAAGGTCCTCTCTGCACAGAACCTTGGGAGAATATTGTAGAGCAAATGGATTAGAAAACTAATGTGAAATTTGGCATGCTCAAAGGATATAGGGGTATTTAGGTCCTGGATTTATTTCAGAATTTTTGAAGCAATATAAAATATGGTTGCTTCACAAACTGAAAATTTGACCAGAACCACAGATTAGAAGTGGTACTCACATAGATTGTTGGATGGAGCTAATATTTGGTGTAGGAGAATTATTTGACCACATGGAGGGTCTGGCAAAATTTCAACTCATTTGGATATTCCTAGCTAGTACTTCCTTCACAAAGCTTCTCTCTGGACAAAAACTTTGGGAATTTGCTGAGGAAGATTCACTAGGCAAATGGAGCTGAATTTTGTCATGTGGTAATTATGTGGATAGGAGAGAGTGCTCAAAAAGTTTGAGAGCAATCAGGAAAATACAATTAGCACTTCCTTTATAAAGTGCCAAACTGGACAGAATGGAAAAGGATTATTTCTGAATTAATTTTGAACTAGACAGGGAAGAGTTTGGACATATCTGGGGAATATATGATACAAAGAATTTATGAGAATTATTTGGGAATTTTTGGAATGACAGAAATATAGGTTGCTCCACAACCTAGGTCAAATAGGGTTATCCCTTTAATAAGAAAAGGAATATTCCCTAAGAAAAGAATTTTGGAGTTGGGCTAGAATATAGATACCATGATCTAGGAAAAAATACAAGGATGAAATACTACTTGGGAGAAGAAGAAATGATGACCTCCCAGGTATCAAGTCCATAGAACTGCTCCAAAAAGAAAACCAGAGCAAAAACCAAATAAAACCAAAAGAAAAAGAAAGGGCCAAAAATCGGGGTGTTACAAACCTACTCCCCTTACAAAAATATCGTCCTCGAGATTTGGTTGCTCAGGGAACAAGTATGAATATGACTTGAGGAAACCGTTTCCAACTCGGGCGTCCTTTTTCCTTTGTATATTGTTCCCTTAGAATTTCCTATGATCGGACTTCCTGCTTCTGAGATGATTTGCTTCACTTTACTCGAATTTCTGACGAGTCTTATGTGACGCCCCCGACTTAATCGTGCACTAATTATACACGCAATGCACACGATCAAGCCTAGGGACTCACTTGAAGATATCACAGAACAACTCTAAACACAAAGTAAAATAATACAAGCTTTATATTACAAGCCAGGGGCCTCGAGGGCTCGAATACATAAGCTCGAGATACACAAGCATCAGCGGAAGCATCAGATATCTGAGTATAGATATAAAAGTAAAACAGATAGGCCTAGAAGGCGGGGCAAAACAAAACACAGATCGAAAAGGCGCAGGCCTCCTGCCTGGGAGCCTCCTAACTACTCCTGATCGTCGGGGATCTCCACGTCGTAGCAGGATCCTCCCGAGATGTAGTAGTAATCGTCGGCGGTGGTAGCTGGTTCCCGGGCTCCATCATCTGGTCGCAGCAATCGGGTATGGGGGAAAAAGAGTAACAAAGCAACCGTGAGTACTCATCCAAAGTACTCGCAAGACTGACATCAGAACTATACTAAATATGCATTGGTATCAAGTGGAGAAGCGGTATCTGTGGACTATAAAGCAGCAAGGCCAGAATAGAGAGAAAAGCCTAGCCTATCGAAGACTAGCATCTTCAGGGTCTTGCAGCATAAGAAGAGTGCAGATTAGCATATTATTAGATATCAAGCATGTGGTAGCAAAGCCCAGAGATCCTTCCTCGACTCCCTGCGAGAAAGCGATCCCGGAGCTTACATTTAATTATCATGTATCCAGTTCAAATAGTAATAGATCGGGATACAACACTGAGCGTCCTGTTACCGTGGACACGGCAATTCGAATAGATAACTTCCCTGCAGGGGTGCACTACTGTTACCCAGCACGCTCGATTACATCTGGCCGGACACACTTTTCCGGGTCATGCCCGGCCTCGAGTAATCGACACGACGTAGTCCTACCTAGGCTCAATAGAGAGGTCCCCGCCAGTCTACATCCTAAGTACTCAGGGGTCTTGGGCCCATCGACCTTTGCACTCCGGGTCGTTATGCGACGAGCCGGGACGAGCACCACCTCATCCTGGATGGCACTGGCCCGATAGGCCCACAATGCTGAACTGGACGTCTGACAGAGCTTTCGGCTGATACATACGACGTAGAGGGTCCCATAACCATTATCCCACGTGGTGGTAGTGCGTATAGGGCCAACGACCCACTCAGATCAATAATCAAATCCGTTATCGCATTATTAGGAGCCCGCGGTGACGATCAGTACTCCTGTCGTCCCGTCTCGAGGAAGTGCAACAAGGGCCAGGCCCATCCCTCTCTAGGGCGGTCTCTGCCTGCCCGGCCGCGCCTCGTAATTATCTCGCAGGTGCCCTCCAGGTCAACCCGTCTTCCCAGGAGACTGTCGGGAACTCAGGTCCACCTCTACCGGGTGGTACCGCCTGTCCCTTCAGTCCCGCAGTAACAGTACATGTGGGCAACATTTAAAGGTAACCGTGTGTTCCTGTCATCAAGGGGGAAATCCGAGGAATCACCCTCGAGGGATTCCCACTTGAGAGGTTGTACGACGGAAGCTTTATCGGAAGTGATGAAAGAGGAATCACCCTCGGTAACTCACAACCGGATAGCTATTCTATAGAGGCATCATCGATAGTGAGATAAGAGGTATCACCCTCGGCACTTGATACCAGCTCTGTAGGGTCGAACGACTTAGGGGGAATGTGCGGTGGTGTGTTGGTCTCAGCCCGTTAGATCACATCGATCGGGGCACTGGTTCTAAAGCGGAGCAACTACAGCAAGGAAGAGGGGCCACAGATGGTTTACCACCCAACCTATACTAATCATTTTGGATAACAGGCAGGTATCAATAACAGGTTACAAAACCAGGCTATGCATCAGAATAGGATAAAGCAAAGCAGTAGCAATTTCTAATGCAAGCAGGAGGGAGAAGGAATTGGTGATATAGGCATGCGTCAAGGGGATTTGCTTGCCTGGTTGCTCTGCGGCAAAAGAGGGGTCTTCGGGGAAGTAGTCGGTCTCCGGAGTTGCGTCGGTCTCGAAGGCTATCGGAAAGAAGGGGGGAGAAGAAACAATAAATTCACGGCAAAAATGCAACAATGATGCATGACATGCCTAAAATGATACGCAGATGTGTTTTACTGCCTAACTAAATGTTTTAATTAATGTAGGAATTTATTTGGATTTATTTTATTAACGTTGAACACTATTCATTTATCGAAATCAGTCAAAAAGTTCCATGTTCACCTAGCTAGGAGTGTTGGACAGGCATTTTGATTACATATTCAGATTCTTCATATTTTTCTGATCATTTTTCATATATAAATTATTTTCATCTGACTTACGGTTTAATTTATATGATTTTTCAAAGTTTTAATGTTTTTCTAGAATTATTTTAATTAATTAAATCCGAATTATCCAGAATAGTAAAAGGTGACGTCAGCATGACGTATTGTGTGGCACCCCGGCTCAGAGAGACCGGAACACCCCGTATTCCAGCCAGAGATCAAGTCTTCTGGAATACGGCACTGCTTGGCATAGAACAAATCAGCTCTTTATTACGAATGAACGGGGTACAAGGGTCCGATATTACAAAGGCACGGCGACACTTCGCCTGCTAAGGTGGTCCTATGCTAGCAGTGGAACATCTCGAAGCGGAATAAACTCTAGCAGTGGAACAACGGCGACGGTGATGAACTCCACTCCGCAGGGACTCTGGCTGGGATGTATCCTAGAGCGCAACCTCGGGATCCTCGAGAAGCAATCGATCACGGCATGACCTGCAATCTGGCATGACACGCCAGGTGAGTACTTTGAATGTACTCGCAAGCTCACAACAACCAAAGCAATCAAGACATACAACAGCATGGCATTTACAGGTTAATCATCAAAGATGAACACTATACTACGAGAACAACATGAGCATGGCAACAACATGAGCATGGCATGTACATATAATTCATGATATGAACAGGATGATACTAGCACTAGTATGCAAGGGGGGGGGTCGACGTTTAAGGTCTCATGGACCAACTTACTCTGTTCGGAGGTTATCTCGTAACCACCGACTTACCATCGTGATCATAACACGTTCACCTCAGGATCAACCAAGCTCGGTATCAACTATACCATCGTGATCATCACATGACCACACGGAGCTTGATCTATACCTGCGATCATCGCATGACCACATAAAGAGCAACCAACTTCTTTTCTCATCGAACCGGGGTTATTATTATTCAGGTTATTATTTCTGTTGACCCATACTGTGACCTACTACGAACTGTGTCCATGACCGAGGACGCGACTATCGATAGATTATACACTCTGCAGAGGTTACTACACTGTACCCACACTACGGAACTCATGGCCTCGTGTTCCCATTCGGGTGGACCAACGACGTTCTGACAAAACCAGTCTATTGCATGACACTCTCCCGGCCACTCCCGACAAACTACCCTTTGGGCTATGTCCTGGGTTGCCCCTGATGTCAACTCGTGACATCCGCCACCTTTGTGGCCGCCACCGTCGTGGCCAAAACATAACATTGTCCCAAATGGGGACCTCGGATATCCTTGCAACTCGGGCACTCAAGGCTTATGGCCGCCCACCGGGCCAGGGTAGCGCACGCACATAACCTTCCCTAGTTGGAGGCACCGGCGAGAGGCATGACAATAGACCACATTAGGGCCTCCCCATCCAGGCAAGTGTGGTTGCACTGGTGAGCTCGATTCGGTGCCACCATGACTCAGCCAACAGATTTGTTCAAGTTCGATTAATGTCAGGCCGTGATTGATTGCTTGTCGAGGATCATTAGGTTGCGCTCTAGGATACGTCCCAGCCAGAGTCCCTGTGGAGTGGAGTCCATCACCGTTGTCGTTGTTCCGCTGTTAGGAGTTATTTCGCTACGAGTTGTTCCGCTGCTAGCATAGAGGTATCTGAGCAGGCGTAGTGTCGCCGTTCCCCTGTAACCTTCATGCCTTCAGAACCTTTGAACCCATGTTATTTGTTTATGTTTATGTTTGGCCACGACGGTGGCAGCCACAGAGGTGGAAGCCACCGAGGTGGCGGGTGTCACATGTTGGCACCAGGATCACCCAGGACATAGCCCAAAGGGGAGTTTGTCGGAGTGGCCGGGAGAGTGTCATGCAATAAACTGGTTTTGTCGGAATGTCGTTGGTCCACCCGAATGGGAGCACGAGGCCATGAGTTCCGTAGTGTGGGTACAGTGTACTAACCTCTGCAGAGTGTATAATCTATCGATAGCCGCGTCCTCGGTCATGGACACAGTTCGTAGTAGGTCACACTATGGGTCAACAGAAATAATAAGCTGAATAATAAACAACCCCGGTTCGATGAGAAAAGAAGTTGGTTGATCTTTATGTGGTCATGCAATGATCACAGGTAGAGATCAAGCTCCGTGTGGTCATGTGATGATCACGATGGTAAGTTTGTGGTTACGAGATCATCTCCGAGCAGAGTAAGTTGGTCCATGAGACCTTAAATGTCGACCCCCGTGCATGCTAGTGCTAGTATCATCCTGTTCATATCATGAATTATATGTTGTTGCCATGCTCATGTTGTTGCCATGCTCATGTTGTTCTAGTAGTATCATGTTCATCTTTGATGATTAACCTGTAAATGCCATGCTGTTGTATGTCTTGATTGCTTTGGTTGCTGTGAGCTTGCGAGCACATTCAAAGTACTCACCTGGCATGTCATGCCAGCTTGCAGGTCAGGCCGTGATTGATTGCTTGTCGAGGATCCCGAGGTTGCGCTCTAGGATACGTCCAGCCAGAGTCCCTGCGGAGTGGAGTCCATCACCGTTGTCGTTGTTCCGCTGTTAGGAGTTATTTCGCTACGAGTTGTTCCGCTGCTAGCATAGAGCTATCTGAGCAGGCATAGTGTCGCCGTGCCCCTGTAACCTTCATGCCTTCAGAACCTTTGAACCCATGTTATTTGTAATAAAGAGCTGATTTGTTCTATGCCAAGCAGTGCCGTATTCCAGAAGACTTGATCTCTGGGCTGGAATACGGGGTGTTCCGGTCTCTCTGAGCCGGGGTGCCACAAGGCTTGGTATCAGAGCAGGTCTGGCTGTAGGACGCCCTAGTCAGCGCGAGCGTTAGAAACCGGTAGTGTAGTGTCTAGTCGGTTTGTTGCATTTGTTTGCTGCATAGCATGCATATAGACTCATTATATTGTCACTAACGGCTGATCTTGTGAGTGTAGGTGGCATCGGTTTCGATCCACTACCTGCACCCTCCAGCTTTGCATACTTGCCCTTTGGTGTTTGGCGTAATCTCTGTCCCAGTGGAGTGATACCGAGGTACCTAGTGGTGTCAATCACTTGCAGGATTGATGCACAGGTATCGCACCAATATTTTGTCTTCAGCCCCACCTATCGTTTCGGCGATAGACATGTTTCTACCCCGAATCTTGCCTTCCAACCTGCCGCTTTGGCAACCCTTACTGGTGTTTGTTATCAAAAAAAGGGCAATGCCAGCAGCCCTGCTTTCCACTGCTATCCTACTCTATCGCACATTCCCTGGACGAGTACGGTTCCCTTCCGTACGCTTGATGATGATGTGGTCGTGACATCCGTATCACGCTACAGGATCACCGAGTACGTCCTCACCGCTAAGCCCGTCCAGATGCAACCGGTGCTGAGCCAGCGCTTGGTGTAGCCTTGTTTACACCAACCTCTCCACACGCTGATCCACTTTCATGCACACCGCCACAGCATATTAGATCGTAGTACCGGAGTTTCCTCGAGAATTGTGTGCTTAGGTAGGCATGCATAGTGAGGTGAATAGCTGTAAAATGTGAAATTGATTGTATGTAATCTTAATGCTTTGTGTGCTTTTGTTTTAGTCGTTTCTTTTGGCTTCTTTCTTTGGGGCCTCGGTGTTACCATATTTCCCCTTATGAAAAGTTGCTCATCAACCGACACCGGACTCGAAGAATCAGTGAGGAGTTCAAATATTTGGAAGTTCAGCAAAACATTATGAAACTCTCAGCCGACTGCATTATATTGAGAATATCTGGTTTGAATACAAATGATATTCTGGAATGACTATCAAGTTTACATCAGTGTGCAACCATCTCAATCGTAATGAACCAGCTGGAAGACAATGTGTGTGCAAGACAACAGTACATTTCCAGTCAAAGGATACACATATGGCATTCAGTCCACACACTATAGTGAGAAGCTCCTGGAGTAAGCTACCCATGCTTCCTTCACACGCTACCAGGGAAGCTTACGACGCAAGGTTCCGCAGTCTTCCTCGGTACGATATGTGGATAACTTCCAGTCTAGGATACTCAGTCTTCTTCGGTAAGCTACCGCAGAAAGCTTCAGGCATAAGGCACCAAATCTTCCACAGTAAGCAACCAAGGGAAAAGCTTCTGAAGTACGATACCCAGTCTTCTTCAGCACGCTATCCCGGCAAAAGCTTCGAGCATAAGCTATTCAGTCTTCCTCAGCACGCTACTCTCGATGGCTTCCAACACAAGCTACCCAGTCTTCGTCAGTATGGCACTACAAACAGTCATCGGCAGTGGTACAAGATATTACACAGTAATTTGGCAGCATATGGCAACGCATCCCAAGAATCAGATCCGCAACAGTTTGTCAGAAGCAAGAATCAGTCAACACACAAGTGTATGCCTCAGGAATCAAATGCCCAGATACACATGCTTCCATATATATTGTGAGCATGCTACCAAGGTCATTCAAGTCACTCGAACAATGATGCAAGCATGGTGAGAATCCGACAACCACATGAGTTATGTAAGAGGAAGAAAGCCAGTATACACCTCAGGGTGTTGCAAGGACTGACAAGCTATGAAGTAAGACAACTTGAAACAACAATCTTGACAGTGGATATCAAGGCCAGCTTCCTCCCAACCGACAAAGTGATATCATTAACCTCTGTCATGTATGATTGACCACGGCAGTGGAATCTGTCTAAGTAACTGTGAACCTGGCATATGATCATGATGAACCCTTGCTTACCTTTCCTGGTAACGGCACCACGCCTGTGTTCTGAGCTGCTTTCGGCCATCCAGGGTGGATGCCGCCTTTATATTTCTCTTTTCAACAACTGTCCCGTGTTCTGAGCTGTTTTCGGCCGTCTCGGGCAGCTGTTGAGTTTCTTTTTGTAGCAGCGACCCTATGTTCTGAGCTGTTCTTCGGCCGTCTTAGGGAACTGCTACATTCTTCTTATCAACACTGCCTCATGCTCTGAGCTGCTTTTCAGCCGTCGTGAGCCATGGTTGAGTTATTTCAGTAATGTCCCAGATCTGAGTTGTAAAGACCGTTCTGGTGGCTACTAATTTATTTGCCGATTTCTTGCAAAGGTTCGGATGATCATTGCCCTACAGTTAAAGCTCGAGAGATGATAAACTTGCCAGCTAAATGTTGCTACACTGTCTGAGGATAAGGATAAGGTATGACTGCCGGAATATTGCACCTGACAGCACCTATGGTCACACAAAGAATTAAGGATATATGTGGCCAAGCTATTTCAGCAAAGGATTCAGAAAAAGAAATTAATAATTAAGGAGCAAGACCGGTGATTCAGGTGTGATAATCGTTGCCCAAACAACACGGTACGAATTTCCAAGACAGTATGATTCCGTATCGATCACCATGGATATACACCCAAGAGGTTTATGATTCCCAGCATGGTTTTGAACCCGGGGAACGTGCATCTAGTAACCCAATGCAATGGCTAAATGTTTCATGTCCACCAAGAAAAGTTGTTCACAACTCCATTGACTACTATCGGTGCTGGATAGAAGAATATCACGCCAACTGGAAATCACTCCCGGATTTATGGAAATCCCGGTCATGGTAATATCAGACAAGCCAACAGAAATAAAAGAATTAGAGTCAGAGTAAGGATGAACATATGAAGGAAGACCTGTCAAAATGTGGGATGCGGTGAAGCAAACCACCCCAGAGCAAGGTAATCAGACCATATGAAATTTAGGGGGAACATAAAGGAAAAGGATACCCGAGTTGGAAACGGTTTCCTTAAGTCAGAATATTCATACTTGTTCCCTGAGCAACCAAATCTCGAGGACGAGATTTATCGTAAGGGGGGTAGGTTTGTAACACCCCGATTTTTGGCCCTTTCTTTTTCTTTTGGATTTCTTCGAATTTTTATTTGGAGTTCTTTTTCCGTGGCTATGTGGTCTTGAAACCTGGGAAAATCTTCTCTCCTGCCACTTCCTAGTGGCTTGTAATTCTCAAATCTATCCCAAGGCCATGTCATTTCTATCTTAGCCCAACCCCAATATTTATTTCTTGGGAATATTCCTTTTTCTATTAAAGGAATAACCCTGTTTGCCCTAGGTTGTGAAGCAACCTATATTTCTGCCATTCCTAAAATTCCAAAAAAATTCTCATAAATTCTTTGGATCATATATTCCACAAATATGTCAAAATCCATCCTTGCCTAGTTCAAAAAAAATTCAGGAATGTTCATTTTCCATTCTGCCAAGAATGGCACTTTGTGAAGGAAGTGCTATTTATATTTTCTTGATTGCCCTCAAAAATTTTGGGCACTCTTTCCTATACAAATTATTGCCACATACCAAAATTCAACTTCATTTGCCTAGTAAATCTTCCTTAGAAAATTCCCAAAGTTTCTGTCCAGAGAGAAGCTTTGTGAAGGAAGTACTAGCTAGGATTATCCAAATGAGTTTCAATGTTGGGAGATCATTTATATGATCAAATAATGACTCTCCACCAAATTTCATCTCCATCCAACTATCTATGTGAGCACACCTTCTAATCTTGGTTTCTGGTCACAATTTCAGTTTGTGAAGCAACTATATTTTATATTGCTTGAAAAATTCTGAAATTAATCCAGGACCTAAATATCCCTAAATAATGTGAGAATGCCAAAACTCACATTATTTTGCCTAGACTTTTTCTCTGAAAAATTCCCCCAAGTTTCTGTCCAGTGAGGAACATTGTGAAGGAAGTACCATTTTTGTTCATCCAATTGGGATGAAATTTTTATGGTACCTTAATGTGTCCAAATGATCATCCTCCCCAAATTTTCAGCCCAACCCAAGCATCTATGTGACTGCTACTTCCTGATCTATATTCTGGCCAATTTTTGCATTTGTGAAGCAAGTGCTATATATCTTCATCTATTTGAGCTGAAAACTTACCCAAGTAATGGCCTTAGTGTTTGATCAAGCCCAGCTAAAGATCAGAACCCTACCCCGAGTAGAACTCCCCCAGTTCGGATCAAACACCTTCCTGTGCTTTAGGCTTTCGGCGTCCTCTGGTCACATCCTTAGCCACTGTTGTTGTTTTGTTGCTTGGAGCAGCTAGTGGGGGAGTGAGTAACTCGCCAGACACACCCGGGGCAACCAGAGCACGTGGCAACGCCACATTTGCGCGGTGACCGCACTCAGTGTGCATGCTCTGCCGCAGTGGCCGCGCTCTGCGCGTCGCCTAGCGTCGGGCCCCTGTTCCCGGCGGCCCCTTCGTGTCCTTAGCGTCGCGTGCGCCTCCTCTCTGCCTCTCCAGTCGCCCTCATGGCCCTCGCGTGCCCTGCCTCCTCACCAGAGGCATCGTCTTCGTGTCCGCGGCGGCAACCGGGGACGGCATCATCGCCGTGGCTATTTAAGCCATCCCCGAGGTCCTCTGAGCTCACCACTAGCCTCCTCTCCCTCCCAGCGCTCGCCCCGACCTCTTCCCCGAGCACCGGAGCCTCTCCTCGCTCGTCATGGCCGCCATGGCCGCTGCCTCTGGCCGCTCAAATTCGAGCGCGTCCGAGCCCCTCACCTCCCCATTTCTGCACTAGGAGAACCACAAAGACCTGGCGAAGCCCCTCCGCCCTTTCCCTCGGCCGTTGGTGCCCTGTGGCCGCAAGCCCCATCAGCGCCCGTAGCCGCCGTCTGTCGCAGCCGGAGCCCTGCTTATCCCCGAGCTCCTCGGCGGCCGTGCGGTGTACTGGTAGATGCGCCTCCTCATGCTGGTCACTCCGGTGGCCGGAGCGTCGTCGGAGGTGGCCGGTGGCGCCGGGACGGCCGCCGGCATCGAGCGCCCTCCTCTGCATCACGGGCGAGCGGGAGGTTGAAGGCGTTGACCCAGCCCGGTGGGCCCCGCCTCCCCTCGGCCCCACCTGTCGGCCAGACCAGAGCGTTGACCCGGGCCCGCGCGGGTTTAAGTGAAGACGTATTTGTTGGAATACGTTTTTCCTTTAGGAAAGCGCATTTTGCTGTTACTTCGGTTGAAAATACGTTTCTGTAAGCAGAAGACGTATTTCAGCAAAAGGCGCTTTCTGTTTAAACCCAGCCGGCCGAAATCTTTATATTGCGGACGTTCGTCCGTTAGCAGCAGAAATGAATATTTTTATTTAATTTTCTGTCTCGAGCCCGTTCCGATGGTATCATTTTCATGAGGTTGTCACACTGTGAAAATGACCATTTTGCCCTTGCCCTTAAAACAGCTCCGCCAAGAGGGAAACTTTTCCGGCGATTCTTTCCGCGAGTTCATCGCACTTCTTCCCGGTGAATCCTTCATCCCCAGGCAAGCCACAACAGCCACTTGCATGATGACATTGCAGTAGGCATGGTTTTCCACTTGACTATTTAATGATTGGTTGCTCATTTAATTATTTTGTGAATAATATATGCTTGTGAATCCATGTCTATGCTTATGCCATGTTTATTTTCATCTAGTAAGTGATATGATTAATTGCTAAGGATATTCTTATCATGCTTCATTTTTGGTAATCATTTCCGATGCTAGTGATAACGATATGCTCATATGAATAATTATCGGTTGGTTATGCAATTACTTATGATATTCATGATCATCTTTATGCCATGCTCATTTGCATCCCGTAGACTAAATGAGTTATCATTGTTGATGCTATGTTGTTAAATGGTTATGTTGCCCATCCATGTTTATGTTGATATCATGCTCATATGCATTATCATTTTATTATGACTCAGCTCATCACCCTTCAAGTGAACCTGACATTAATCGAACTTGAACAAATCTGTTGGCTGAGTCATGGTGCCACTGAATCGAGCTAACCAGTGCAGCCACACTTGCCTTATGGGGGGCCCTAATGCGGTCTATTGTCATGCCTCTCGCCGGTGCCTCCTACGAGGGAAGGTTGTGCTCTGGCGCTACCCTGGCCCGGTAGGCAGTCATAACCTTGAGGACCCGAGTTGTATGGATCCAAGGTCCCCGTTTGGGATGATGTTTATGTTTGGCCACGACGGTGGCAGCCACAGAGGTGGCGGGTGTCACATGTTGGCACCAGGGTCACCCAGGACATAGCCCAAAGGGGAGTTTGTCGGAGTGGCCGGGAGAGTGTCATGCAATAAACTGGTTTTGTCGGAATGTCGTTGGTCCACCCGAATGGGAGCACGAGGCCATGAGTTCCGTAGTGTGGGTACAGTGTACTAACCTCTGCAGAGTGTATAATCTATCGATAGCCGCGTCCTCGGTCATGGACACAGTTCGTAGTAGGTCACACTATGGGTCAACAGAAATAATAAGCTGAATAATAAACAACCCCGGTTCGATGAGAAAAGAAGTTGGTTGATCTTTATGTGGTCATGCGATGATCACAGGTAGAGATCAAGCTCCGTGTGGTCATGTGATGATCACGATGGTAAGTTTGTGGTTACGAGATCATCTCCGAGCAGAGTAAGTTGGTCCGTGAGACCTTAAATGTCGACCCCCGTGCATGCTAGTGCTAGTATCATCCTGTTCATATCATGAATTATATGTTGTTGCCATGCTCATGTTGTTCTAGTAGTATCATGCTCATCTTTGATGATTAACCTGTAAATGCCATGCTGTTGTATGTCTTGATTGTTTTGGTTGCTGTGAGCTTGCGAGTACATTCAAAGTACTCACCTGGCGTGTCATGCCAGCTTGCAGGTCAGGCCGTGATTGATTGCTTGTCGAGGATCCCGAGGTAGCGCTCTACGATACGTCCCAGCCAGAGTCCCTGCGGAGTGGAGTCCATCACCGTTGTCGTTGTTCCGCTGTTAGGAGTTATTTCACTACGAGTTGTTCCGCTGCTAGCATAGAGCTATCTGAGCAGGCGTAGTGTCGCCGTGCCCCTGTAACCTTCATGCCTTCAGAACCTTTGAACCCGTGTTATTTGTAATAAAGAGCTGATTTGTTCTATGCCAAGCAGTGCCGTATTCCAGAAGACTTGATCTCTGGGCTGGAATACGGGGTGTTCCGGTCTCTCTGAGCCGGGGTGCCACACACGAGGAGGTCCTTATCGGCTCGGGGGCGCCGGCGGATGGCCGACAACGCGACGGACGGCGCCGTGTCGGCGTGCGCGCGCGACAGCGCGGGAGGAAGGGGATGACTTGGCTGGGCTGGGCCTGGCCGTACTGTGCACTCAAGGCCCTGTGCGCCAGTAGCCCCTGACCGTTTTTCTTTTCTTTTTCTATTTCTTTTCTTTATTCTGTTTTGCAAATTATTTGACCACTAAATGAGTTTTATAAGTTGTGTGACTAGGTTCAAATATTACAGTGCATTATTACCTAACACCAGAAATTGGTTTGGATAAAATATAATTTCATTTGTAATTTGGATTAAATAAAATGGTATTAAAATGTTGATGTTAGCTACAATTTGAGGTTGTTAGAGTTACTTAGGTATTTTTAGTGATGTTGTTTTCCTGAACATATTTAGTTATGATTTATTTGTTATTTAATGAACATTTTTTATTTGCAATTTGAACAACTTTTAATTTTTACTTTAAATTTGAATTGCAATTTGAATTGAAGTTTGAAATGAAGTATGATGCAAAAGATGATCAAGACTAGTTAATCCTGCTGACTTGACACTTTAAAAAGGTGATCACTGTGGCATTTACATGGGGATGTTACAATTCTCCTCCTCTAACAAGAATTCTCGTCCCGAGAATTAAGAGGTAGGCAGAAAGAAAGCAGGGTACTCTTCACGAAGACGATCCTCGCATTCCCAAGTGGCTTCATCTTCAGAATGATTCGACCACTGAACTTTAAGGAACTTGATTGCCTTCTGTCGGGTCCGACGTTTAGTTTGATCAAGAACGGGGATCGGATACTCTGGATAAGACAGATCTTCTCGCAATTCAAGCACTTCATGATCCACTGCTCGAATAGGATCCTTGAAGCAGCGTCGGAGTTGAGATACATGAAAGACATCATGCACTTGAGAAAGGTTCGGCGGCAATTCCAATTGATATGCCACTTCTCCTCGACGGGCAAGAATACGGAACGGGCCGATGTAGCGAGGAGCTAACTTTCCCTTGATTCCGAATCAATGAGTGCCCTTCATCGGAGTGACGCGAAGGTAAGCTCGCTCGCCAGGTTGATAGACCATTACCTTGTGCTTTCTATCATAGTTGCTCTTCTGACGAGACCGAGCAGTTTTCAAATGTTCACGGACAATGCGGACTTGCTCTTCAGCTTGTTGAATAATGTCCGGTCCGACGAGTGATCGTTCCCCAGTTTCTGACCAATTCAGAGGGGTTCGGCACTTACGTCCATATAGAACTTCAAAGGGTGCCATCTTCAGACTAGCTTGATAGCTATTATTGTAAGAGAATTCGGCATACGGGAGAGATTCCTCCCATTTCTTACCGAATGAGATGACACAAGCTCGAAGCATATCTTCAAGCACTTGATTGACTCGTTCAACTTGTCCCTGAGACTGAGGGTGAAAAGCAGAGCTAAAGGACAGATGAGTTCCCATAGCTTCTTGGAAACTGTTCCAGAATCTTGAGGTAAAGAGGCTGCCACGATCTGAACTGATCTCCAATGGAACACCGTGGAGTGACACAATTCTGGAAACATACAAGTCTGCTAACTGACTGGCAGTAATCGTCTCCTTGACAGGCAGAAAGTGAGCAACCTTTGAGAATCGGTCAATGACGATGAACATAGCATCATGACCCTTCTGTGATCTGGGAAAACCAGTAATGAAATCCATTTCAACTTTGTCCCATTTCCATTCAGGAATTTCAAGGGGTTGCAGAGTTCCAGCAGGCCTTTGATGTTCTGCTTTGATGCGACGGCAAACGTCACACTCAGCGACATAGCGAGCAATGTCTTGCTTCATATCAGGCAACCAATATCTCTGTCGGATGTCTTGGTACATCTTTGTGCTGCCAGGGTGAATTGAGAGAGGCGTTTCATGTGCTTCTTTCATAACGTCCTTCCTCATATCCTGGTTGTGAGTTGTAGGGACCAATAAGCGACCGTTGAAGAACAAACCGTCTTGGTCATCTAGGTAGAAGTCTGAATACTTTCCTTCCCCAAGATATCGTTTAATCTTGTGGACTTTGGAGTCGTACTTCTGCATACTTCTGATCATATGCTCGAGATTTGATTCAACAACCAGGAGGGTATTGAGATGACCCTGTGGAACAATGTGAAGGTTCAACTTGCGAAGCTCTTCATAAAGCATAGGTTGCGCTTCCTGAACCATGAGGTTGTTGCAATAAGCCTTGCGACTCAAGGCATCAGCCATTACATTAGCCTTGCCAGGGGTATAAGAAATATTCATGTCATAATCGGCTATTGTCTCGAGCCATCTTTGTTGACGAAGGTTCAGATCTGGCTGAGTATACAGATACTTCAGGCTTTGGTGATCCGTGTAGATCTCGCAACGATTACCAAGGAGGTAATGTCGCCACAGCTTCAGAGCATAAATAACTGCAGCAAGCTCGAGATCATGTACTGGATAATTTTCCTCGTGAGGACGCAATTGACGAGAGCCATAAGCAATTACTTTGCGCTCTTGCATTAGGACACGGACTAATCCTTGTCGGGATGCGTCGCAATATATGACAAAGTCCTTGCGAGTATCCGGGGGTGCTAGCACTGGAGCAGATGTCAACTTATCTTTGAGTGTCTGAAAGCTTTCCTGACATTTTTTTGTCCACTCAAATTTAACACCTTTGTGGAGCAGATCAGTCAACGGCTTAGCAATCTTGGAGAAGTTCTCGACGAATCGGCGGCAATAGCTTGCAAGGCCAAGAAAACTTCTGACTTGCTTGACATTCTTCGGGGGAGTCCAGTCAAGAATGGCCTGAACTCGTTCTGGGTTGACAGCGATGCCATCTTTGGAAATCACGTGACCAAGATAAGTCACCTCAGGTAACCAGAATTCACACTTGGAAAACTTGGCATACAGTTGGTGCTCTCGAAGTTTCTCCAATACAAGCCGAAGATGTTCGGCGTGTTCTTCTTCATTATTGGAAATATAAGGATATCATCCAAATAAACCACGAAGAATTTGTCGAGGTAGTCCATGAAGATATAGTTCATCAATGGACAGAAGGTTGCTGGAGCATTAGTTAATCCGAAGGACATGACGGTGTACTCGTATGATCCATAACGAGTAACGAAAGCGGTCTTCGGAATATCCTCCTTACGAACTCGGATCTGATGATAACCCAACCTTAAGTCGAGTTTAGAGAACACAGAGGATCCAGCAAGTTGATCATAAAGATCGTTGATCCGGGGAAGCGGATATTTGTTCTGAATTGTAGCTTGGTTAATAGGTCGGTAATCTTGAACCAACCGATTTGTTCCATCCTTCTTCTTAACAAAGAGAGAAGGTGCTCCCCAGGCAGAGGAACTGGGACGGATGAAACCCTTTTTAAGCGACTTGTCAATTTCTTCCTTAAGTTCAAGGAGTTCATGCGGCGGCATCTTGTACGGGCGCTTGGCAATAGGAGTGGTGCCTGGTTTCAAGTCGATGACGAACTCGACAGCTCTAATAGGGGGTATTCCTGGAAGTTCTTCCGGAAAGACGACCGGAAAATCGCGAACGACTGGAACGTTCTCAATTCCCTCAAGAGGTGAGGCATTCAAAGCATTCAGAGCATATATCTGGCTCTCGGCATCCTGAGCTGTTCGGGCTGAGTATTTGACTGTCTGGCCAGAAGGGTGAGTAAGGTGAACTGATTCAGCGGCACAGTCAATCAGGGCTTGATGAGGACCCAACCAATTCATGCCCAGAATGACATCTATGGTAGAAACCTTGAGGGCCATAAGGGAAGCAGTGAATACTAATCCTCCAATTTCAATGTGGTTGTTGTGAGCTATCATCGAGGTATCCCATCTGGATCCCAGAGAGCTAACCACCAGTGGAGGGTACACGTTTTTGAATGACAAGTCTTGCTTGCATGCAAACGCTTCAGAAATGAAAGAATGCGATGCTCCTGAACCAAAAAGAACAGTAGCTGGGACTGAATTCACTAGAAGGGTACCCATCACAATTCTGGGGTCCCGTCGAGCTTCTTCAACCTTTACATGATTAACATGACCACGACTGAGTGGAGGCGGCCTGGCATTACGGTTTTTGGACTGACGAGCTCGTGTACCTTGCTTCTGGGTCGGGCGACAGCTGGCAGCACGGTGCCCTGGCTGACCGCACTTGCGGCATAAACCATCATTATGGGGAGTAGCCATAGTATTGGGCTATCCACCCTGAATCGCTAGCTGTCTCGGGGGCAGCGGCAGACGAGGTGCAACATAAGACGGCCTTGGTGTTGGAGCTGGTCGGTGATATACATTGTGCGGAATCCAGACTCTGCGCTTCTCAGCAGGCTGACCCGAGGATGAGCCAACATCACGAGTGCGCTTGAGCGACTCTTGGTACTCATTCAGAGCAGTTTCAATTCGGAAAGACTGGCTGACAAGCATTGCAAAGTCTGCAGCTTCATGAACAACAAGTGCGAGCTTTATATCAGGATGAAGTCCTTCACGGAATTTCTCCTGCTCGCGTGTGTTGGTGTCGACATCATCTTCAGCATAGCGGGATAATTCCAGGAATTTCCTCTGATAAGCATCCACATTCATTTTGCCCTGTGTGAGTTTGCGGAACTTCTTCTTCTTCTGGTCGATCAGACCCTGAGGAATGTGCTATGCACGAAAAGCTGACTAAAATTCCTGCCAAGTGGTTACTGTCCCAGCAGGCAGCACACGCCTATGGCTTTCCCACCATTGAGCAGCTGGACCTTTCAGATGAAATGCCGCAAAGGTGACGTAACTGTCAGGGGCAACTTTAGCGGACTCCATTTCAAACAGGATATCGCGAAGCCAATCATCAGCATCCATAGGATTGGTGGAGTTGCGGTAAACAGACGGGTTGAGGCACACGAAATCTTGAAGTGATATCGGGCCAGGCTCCTGACGAGCATCGTTGTATTCTAATCGGTTCACCAGACTCTCATTGAGCTGACGGTTCAATTCAAACTGCTGCATCATTGCGGCAATATAGGGTGGAGGTGGAGGATCGTCAGCCATCCTGCCAAATCAACAAGGGTAGTTTAGCAAGATCAACTGCATGTGTAAGAGGTCATTCAGGATGTATCATGAGAAATGAACAAGAAGGGCATTAGATACATATTAGTAGTCAATAAAGACATACAGATCCATGCACAGAGTTGGATACAAACGGATAGTACGAGCTCGAAAACACTCGCAGCTAGACAACTAGACGGTGGAGAGGTACCACAACGAGGCATAGCAAAGGCTACACCACCGTCGGAGAAAACTATTGGAGCGAGGAATCTGCAAGGAACAACGCAGGGGATCCTCGATAAAAGGATCCTGCGGTCCGTGAATATTGTGCAGCAGAATCCTGGCCCTCATCTCGAAGAAAGGAGGGGTATATTCAGAACTCCAGGTGGATGTGATCACGAGAACCTAATGTTAGAGTCAGTAAAACTTTAACCCGAAAAGAAGAGAGAACAGAGTCCCAGAGTAAAGGAGAGGACTAAAAGATCCTAAACCCACCGATGTGCAACGTGGGCACATAAGCCACACAACACTGTTAGTAAAGCAGTTTTTGAAAGACTAGACTCAACTTCGGCCAAGGAGTTGGAAAGGGGTTAGCTACAGGCAGTCGGCTCTGATACCAACTTGTGACGCCCCCGACTTAATCGTGCACTAATCATACACGCAATGCACACGATCAAGCCTAGGGACTCACTTGAAGATATCACAACACAACTCTAAACACAATGTAAAATAATACAAGCTTTATATTACAAGCCAGGGGCCTCGAGGGCTCGAATACATAAGCTCGAGATACACAAGCATCAGCGGAAGCATCGGATATCAGAGTACAGATATAAAAGTAAAACAGATAGGCCTAGAAGGTGGGGCAAAACAAAACACAGATCAAAAAGGCGCAGGCCTCCTGCCTGGGAGCCTCCTAACTACTCCTGGTCGTCGGGGATCTCCACGTCGTAGCAGGATCCTCCCGTGGTGAAGTAGTAATCGTCGGCGGTGGTAGCTGGTTTTGGGGCTCCATCATCTGGTCGCAGCAATCGGGTATGGGGGAAAAAGAGTAGCAAAGCAACCGTGAGTACTCATCCAAAGTACTCGCAAGACTGACATCAGAACTATACTAAATATGCATTGGTATCAAGTGGAGAGGTGGTATCTGTGGACTATAAAGCAGCAAGGCCATAATAGAGAGAAAAGCCTAGCCTATCGAAGACTAGCATCTTCAGGGTCTTGCAGCATAAGAAGAGTGCAGATTAGCATATTATTAGATATCAAGCATGTGGGAGCAAAGCCCAGAGATCCTTCCTCGACTCCCTGCGAGAAAGCGATCCCGGAGCTTACATTTAATTATCATGTATCCAGTTCAAATAGTAATAGATCGAGATACAACACTAAGCGTCCTGTTACCGTGGACACGGCTATTCGAATAGATAACTTCCCTGCAGGGGTGCACTACTGTTACCCAGCACGCTCGATTACATCTGGCCAGACACACTTTTCCGGGTCATGCCCAGCCTCGGGTAATCGACACGACGTAGTCCTACCTAGGCTCAACAGAGAGGTCCCCGCCGGTCTACATCCTAAGTGCTCAGGGATCTTGGGCCCATCGCCCTTTGCACTCCGGGTCGTTATGCGACGAGCCAGGACGAGCACCACCTCATCCTGGATGGCACTGGCCCGACAGGCCCACAATGCTGAACTGGACGTCTGACAGAGCTTTCGGCTGATACATACGACGTAGAGGGTCCCATAACCATTATCCCACGTGGTGGTAGTGCGTATAGGGCCAACGAGCCACTCAGATCAATACCCAAATCTGTTACCGCATTATTAGGAGCTCGCGGTGACGATCAGTACTCCTGTCGTCCCGTCTCGAGGAAGTGCAACAAGGGCCAGACCCATCCCTCTCTAGGGTGGCCTGTGCCTGCCCGGCCGCGCCTTGTAATTATCTCGCGGGTGCCCTCCAGGTCAACCCGTCTTCCCAGGAGACTGTCGGGAACTCAGGTCCACCTCTACCGGGGTGGTACCGCCTGTCCCTTCAGTCCCGCCGTAACAGTACATGTGGGCAACATTTAAAGGTAACCGTGTGTTCCTGTCATCAAGGGGGAAATCCGAGGAATCACCCTCGAGGGATTCCCACTTGAGAGGTTGTACGACGGAAGCTTTATCGGAAGTGATGAAAGAGGAATCACCCTCGGTAACTCACAACCGGATAGCTATTCTATAGAGGCATCATCGATAGTGAGATAAGAGGTATCACCCTAGGAACTCGATACCAGCTCTGCAGGGTCGAACGACTTAGGGGGAATGTGCGGTGGTGTGTTGGTCTCAGCCCGTTCGATCACATCGATCGGGGCACTGGTTCTAAAGCGGAGCAACTACAGCAAGGAAGAGGGGCCACAGATGGTTTACCACCCAACCTATACTAATCATTTTGGATAACAGGCAGGTATCAATAACAGGTTACAAAACCAGGCTATGCATCAGAATAGGATAAAGCAAAGCAGTAGCAATTTCTAATGCAAGCAGGAGGGAGAAGGAATAGGTGATATAGGCATGCGTCAAGGGGATTTGCTTGCCTGGTTGCTCTGCGGCAAAAGAGGGGTCTTCGGGGAAGTAGTCCGTCTCCGGAGTTGCGTCGGTCTCGAAGGCTATCGGAAAGAAGGGGGGAGAAGAAACAATAAATTCACGGCAAAAATGCAACAACGATGCATGACATGCCTAAAATGATATGCAGATGTGTTTTACTGCCTAACTAAATGTTTTAGTTAATTTAGGAATTTATTTGGATTTATTTTATTAACATTGAACACTATTCATTTATCGAAATCAGTCAAAAAGTTCCATGTTCACCTAGCTAGGAGTGTTGGACATGCATTTTGATTACATATTCAGATTCTTCATATTTTTCTGATCATTTTTCATATATAAATTATTTTCATCTGACTTACGGTTTAATTTATATGATTTTTCAAAGTTTTAATGATTTTCTGGAATTATTTTAATTAATTAAATCCGAATTATCCAGAATAGTAAAAGGTGACGTCAGCATGACGTATTGTGTGGCACCCCGGCTCAGAGAGACCGGAACACCCCGTATTCCAGCCCAGAGATCAAGTCTTCTGGAATACGGCACTGCTTGGCATAGAACAAATCAGCTCTTTATTACGAATGAACGGGGTACAAGGGTCCGATATTACAAAGGCACGGCGACACTTCGCCTGCTAAGGTGGTTCTATGCTAGCAGCGGAACATCTCGAAGCGGAATAAACTCTAGCAGCGGAACAACGGCGACGGTGATGAACTCCACTCCGCAGGGACTCTGGCTGGGACGTATCCTAGAGCGCAACCTCGGGATCCTCGAGAAGCAATCTATCACGGCATGGCCTGCAATCTGGCATGACACGCCAGGTGAGTACTTTGAATGTACTCGCAAGCTCACAGCAACCAAAGCAATCAAGACATACAACAGCATGGCATTTACAGGTTAATCATCAAAGATGAACACGATACTACGAGAACAACATGAGCATGGCAACAACATGAGCATGGCATGTACATATAATTCATGATATGAACAGGATGATACTAGCACTAGTATGCAAGGGGGGGTCGACGTTTAAGGTCTCATGGACCAACTTACTCTGTTCGGATGTTATCTCGTAACCACCCACTTACCATTGTGATCATCACACGATCACCTCAGGATCAACCAAGCTCGGTATCAACTATACCATCTCGATCATCACATGACCACACGGAGCTTGATCTATACCTGTGATCATCGCATGACCACATAAAGATCAACCAACTTCTTTTCTCATCGAACCGGGGTTATTATTATTCAGGTTATTATTTCTGTTGACCCATAGTGTGACCTACTACGAACTGTGTCCATGACCGAGGACGCGGCTATCGATAGATTATACACTCTGCAGAGGTTAGTACACTGTACCCACACTACGGAACTCATGGCCTCGTGTTCCCATTCGGGTGGACCAACGACGTTCCGACAAAACCAGTCTATTGCATGACAGTCTCCCGGCCACTCCCGACAAACTCCCCTTTGGGCTATGTCCTGGGTTGCCCCTGATGTCAACTCGTGACATCCTCCACCTTTGTGGCCGCCACCGTCGTGGCCAAAACATAACATTGTCCCAAATGGGGACCTCGGATATCCTTGCAACTCGGGCACTCAAGGCTTATGGCGCCCACCGGGCCAGGGTAGAGCGCGCACATAACCTTCCCTAGTTGGAGGCACCGGCGAGAGGCATGACAATAGACCGCATTAGGGCCTCCCCATCCAGGCAAGTGTGGTTGCACTGGTGAGCTCGATTTGGTGGCACCATGACTCAGCCAACAGATTTGTTCAAGTTCGATTAATGTCAGGTTCAACTTGAATGGTGATGAGCTGAGTCACAATAATATAGCATGATGAAATAACAATGCAGATGAGCATGATATCAATGCAACCATGGATGGGCAACATAACCATGTAACATCATAATGATAAATCATTTAGTCTACGGGATGCAAATGAGCATGGCATAAAGATGATCATGAATATTACAAGTATTTTCAGATCATACCGTAACTACTCGTGTGAGCATAACATTATCGCTAGCATCGGAAATAATTATAACAATAAAACATGATAAGAATATCCTTAGCAATTAATCATATCACTTACTAGATGAAAATGAACATGGCATAAGCAATGAGCATGGATTCACAAACTTATTCGAAGCATTCACAAAATAATTAAATGAGCAAACAATCATTAAATATTCAAGTGGAAACCATGGCTATTGCAATGCCATCATGCAAGTGGCTGTCGTGGCTTGCATGGGGATGAAGGATTCACCGGGGAAATGTGCGATGAGCTCGCGGAAAGAATCGCCGGAAAAGTTTCCCTCTCGGCGGAGCTGTTTGAAGGGCAAGGGCAAAATGGTCATTTTCATAGTGTGACAACCTCATGAAAAGGGTACCATCGTAACGGGCTCGGCGAACTGAGATCGTGGGCTTTGGAATCACCTGATTCGGAGTCACGGTTGAAAACTTACGGCAGTTCGTTCGTTAGGCAGAAAAAGAATAAAAATTATTCATTTCTGCTGCTAACGGACGAACGTCCGCTAAATAACTGTTTCGGCCGGCTGGTTTAAACAGAAAACGGACTTCTGGAAAATACGATTTCTGTATGTTGAAAGCGTATTTCGGGCTGCAGCAGCAGCAAAATACGTTTTCCCAAAAGAGAAAACGGCTTTCAGAGAGTGCGCTTCCACTTAAAAACCGTGCGGGCCCGGAGTCAACGCGGCTGTGCCGCTTACAAGTGGGCCGAGGGGAGGTGGGGTCCACCGGGCTGGGTCAACTCCTTCCTCCTCGCGTGCGCCTGACGACCAGAGGAGACCGCGCGCTCCGGCGACGAGCCCCGGCGCTACAGGGCGTCTCCGGCGACGCTCCGGCCACCGGAGAGCTCGGCACGCCACGGCGCATCCACCCAGGTAGGAGACAGAGCTCGGGGAGGGCGGGAGCGCGTGCTCCCTCGACCACGGCGGACGGCGGCTACGGCCGGACTTCGGGCACGGCGCTGCGGTTACTGGAGGAGGAGGGGAAGAGGTGGGGGAAGCTCCAGTGGCTCTCGGGGTTCCTCTGGTGGTGGCTAGCAGAGGCAGGAGGCGCCGTAGAGCTCGAATTTGAGCGGCGACCGATGGCGGAGCTCCAGCCAATGGAGGCCAGAGGAGCTTCTAGAGCTCAAATGAGAGGGCAGGGGAGGTGATAGGAGGGAGGAGGGGAGCTTGGTGTGGTCGGGGGTGCTCTGGGACGGCTTAAATAGCCGGGGCGAAGGAGCCATCCCCGGATGTCGCCGCGGCCGGGTGGAGCGCGCTCTGGCGTACCGCGTACACGTGCGCTCGCAGCAGAGAGGTTGATGGCGACGAGAGGGGGCTAGTGGAGGTGCCAGGCACGCGGGCAAAGCCGCGGCGCACCGCGTGGGGCAGGGAGGGCACCTTTATGCCACTGTTCTTACGCGGGCACGCGGTGTCCGCGTCCGGACAGCGACGGGAGGGGCGGGGAGGAGGCTAAGTGGATGCAGGGGAGGATGGTCGACGCTGTAGGCACGGTGGGACGCGCGAGAACGACGAGCAGAGGAGTGCCCGAAGCTAGCGGACGAGCGGAGCGCGCCAAACGCATGCCAACGGCGTGGTCACCGCGTGGCATGGCAAGGAGAGGGCACGATGGCCTGCCAAAAGATGTCTAGAGAGTTGTCCCTCCAACCTACAGTCCCATAGATGTGATGGCTCGGCCAAAGGCACTTTGTGTTGATGGGAGAGGTCGATGGAAGTTTGCTGTTTCAATCTTAGGCACGAAATAGTGATCAACTGAGATGAGATAAGAGCTAACCATGATGTCTCTGGGGTTTAGGGTAGGAAGGACTATAATCCTGGGGATTTTGAAAGGATTTGGACCAATATTTAATATAGTTGCTTCACAACCACATATTCTGGTCCAAAAACTAGATTAGGAAGTAGCACTCACATGGATGATTTGATTGGGCTGAAAATTTGTTAGGGTGATGATTTGGTCATATGAAGGCACCATAAAAATTTCATCCCATTTCGATAAGTAAAAATGGTACTTCCTTCACAATGATCCACACTGGACAAAAATTTAGGGGAATTTTGTGGAGAAAATTACTTGGCAAAATAATGTGAATTTTGGCATGCTCACATCATTTAGGGATATTAAGGCCCTGGATTAATTTCAGAATTTTTGAAGCAATATATAATATAGTTTTTTCACAAACTGAAATTGTGACCAGAAACCAAGATTTGAAGGTGTGCTCACATAGATTGTTGGATGGATATGAAATGTGGTGGAGAGCAATTATTTTACCATATAAATGATCTACCAAAATTTCAACTCATTTGGATAAGCCTAGCTAGTACTTCCTTTACAAAGCTTCTCTCTGGTCAGAAACTTTGGGAATTTTCTGAGGAAGATTTACTAGGCAAATGAAGTTGAATTTTGGCATGAGGCAATAGTTTGGATAGGAAAGAGTTCCCAAAAATTTTTAGGGCAATCAGGAAAATATAAATAGCACTTCTTTCACAAAGTGCCATTCTGGACAGAATGGAAAATGAATATTCCTGAATTATTTTTGAACTAGGCAAGGATGGGTTTTGACATATTAGTGGAATATATGATCCAAAGAATTTATGAGAATTTTGTGGGAATTTTATGGAAGACAGAAATATAGGTTGCTTCACAACCTAGGGCAAACAGGGTTATTCCTTTAATAGAAAAAGGAATATTCCCAAGGAATAAATATTGGGGTTGGGCTAAGATGGAAATTACATGGCCTTGGGATAGATTTGAGAATGACAAGCCACTAGGAAGTGGCAGGAGAGAAGATCTTCCCATGTTTCAAGACCAAATAGCCACGGAAAAAGAAATTCCAAATAAAATTCGAAGAAATCCAAAAGAAAAAGAAAGCGCCAAAAATCGGGGTGTTACATATTGCTGACGTCAACAGTCAACAGGGGCTGACCAGAGTCAACCCTGACCAGTGGGTCCCACTGGTCAGTGACTGGACTAATTAAACAGAGTTAATTTAATTAAACTAATCCTAATTATCTAGCGGGACCCACCTGTCAGTGTCTATTTTAATTATAGATTAAGTTAAAATTTGAATTAGCACTAATTAACCGAGGGGGGGCCCACATGTCGGTCTCACTGGGTTGCCCAGTCAGCAGTTGACTGGGTCAACCCAGTCAACTGGGACCCGTGGGGCCCGTTGTCAGCCACACAGTGGTGGGCCCGGCCTCGCCACGTCGACCGGTCGGCGGCTAAACGCCGGCGAGCACGAAAACGCGGCGGAGGGCACTGGAGGTCGCCGGAATCCGCGCTCCGGCGGCCGTTCGACTCGGGACCGGGCGCGTTTGAACGGGTGGCGTGAGGCGCGTCCAATGGCGGCGATTGCAACACGCGAGGGGGATGGGAGCGTCGACGGCGACCACCGCGGCGTTGCCGAACTTCAGCCGTTTCACGCATCGGCGACGTGGGGCACGGCAGGGCGAGCGGCTGGTCGCGTTGGAACCGCACGGATGCGCTGAGCATGGCTGGGTACTCGGGCGAGCTCAACGGCGACGACATCGACGGCGACGAGCTACACGGCGGCGACGGTTACGGCTACGGCGGAATCGGCGGCTACCGGCGCGGAGAAGGACAGGGGAGAGAGGAGGACGGCGCGGAGGCTCACCGAGCGGCTCAAGGAGGCCGGCGAGGGGTTTAGTAGCGCAGTGGTTCGTCGGAGATCGCCGGAGGAGTCGCCGTGGCCGGAGAAGACGCCGAGCTTGATTCGCTCGATGCGGTGCTCCTCGTCTCAAATGGCGGGGTCCAGGCGACGTAGCGGAGGGTGGCGGTGCTTCACGGCATCCCGGCGAGGCTAGGCGGCGACGGTGGCCGCGGGATCGAGCGGAGGACGGCGGCGAGCTCTCGGGCGAGGTCGAAAGGGAGCAGAGGAGGGAACGAGAGGGGGTTCTGGTGGGCTAGGGTTTCGCGGGGGAGTGAGAGGCGCACGGGGAGGTCCTTATCGGCTCGGGGGCGCCGGCGGATGGCCGACAGCATGACGGACGGCGCCGTGTCGGCGTGCGCGCGCGACAGCGCGGGAGGAAGGGGACGACTTGGCTGGGCTGGGCCTGGCCGCACTGTGCACTCAAGGCTCAGTGCGCCAGTAGCCCCTGACCGTTTTTCTTTTCTTTTTTCTATTTCTTTTCTTTATTCTGTTTTGCAAATTATTTGACCACTAAATGAGTTTTATAAGTTGTGTGACTAGGTTCAAATATTACAGTGCATTATTACCTAACACCAGAAATTGGTTTGGATAAAATATAATTTCATTTGTAATTTGGATTAAATAAAATGGTATTAAAATGTTGCTGTTAGCTACAGTTTGAGGTTGTTAGAGTTACTTAGGCATTTTTAGTGATGTTGTTTTCCTGAACATATTTAGTTATGATTTATTTGTTATTTAATGAATATTTTTATTTGCAATTTGAACAACTTTTAATTTTTTACTTTAAATTTGAATTGCAATTTGAATTGAAGTTTGAAATGAAGTATGATGCAAAAGATGATCAAGACTAGTTAATCCTGCTGACTTGGCACTTTAAAAAGGTGATCACTATGGCATTTACATGGGGATGTTACATCATACCTCATACGTCAAGCTTCATGTTGACTTGGATGGGTTCATGTCTGCCGGTAATATCTTGAAAATAAATTTCGTGTGAACACGAAACCTTTGTATTTCTTCCATTGGTTTGCTCAAATCGAGGTGTGTCTTCCGGGTTCAAACAATGCTGAGAATCGTAGTTGTTCTCTTAACGAGATCCGACTGCCCGTGAATGATACTGCGGCATCGGGATTCGTCTCTTTGTCCTGAGCTTGCGATTTCAACACGTAGCCTCTCGAGTCCGGGCTGACAGCTGCGCTGCCGGGAGAATATTCCTCATGCTAAGTTGTCCTTGTACTCAGTTTCACTAGTGTGCTCGGCTTTTGACTTACCCATGCTGTAGGTATTGTCATCGGTGATAATAGTCCATCAGATGTTGTATCACGGTCACTGCAGTCAACATCCGGGAATGACTATGGAATCTTGCGTCAGATGAGTCAGACCAAGATAGTTCACCTTGACCCTTCTAACCAAGTGTAACCGAACAAACCGGTTAACGTGACCTGAGGTCTTTACGAAACCGGATAGGCCTCTGAGTGCATGTCGATGTTGACCTTTATGGAAGCATGGTCTCAATCTGACTTGGGTACCCGGACCCTGTTGGTCGTGTGGTAATTATCATATTTCTACTGTTAGACTTACTCCTTGATTGTCAGTACTTTCTTTGTCGGAATCCCTTGCGGAAAGAGCTGGGCCACCTTTATTTATCCTCGGTTCTTCTTGTGACCATAGTTGTTGTGGGTGCGATATTTCATTATCATGCCTTATTCTTGTGCATGAAACGAGTCCTCATAGGCATACCATATAGTTGGTACAACGTGCGTTGTTCGAGCTGATCAGACAAGGCTGTACCAAGAGTTCGTGATACCACCTTTTCTGGTGCCGAGAAACTGACCTTTGTAGTTACTGTCAAAACTGTTGTTTCAAGCTTGTCTGCTCACCAGTTGTTGATTCACATGAGATGTTTCTCTGACTTTGCTCCCTCTGACATGAATTATGGAGTTGTTGCATCCTGGTCTTCTTGTGGTAGATTTATGTGAACATAGTTGTATCCTCGTATAAGTGACTTGCATGATCTGGGGTGCATGCTCCCCATTCATACGGAAATCTGGAGTTATAAACAAGGTTCTCAGAACAGACATATGTCCTGACTGACTGCTGCCAAAATTGTTGCGGACCAGATTCTGAAGTTGCCCTGTCCTATACTGCCAACTCACTGTGTATTATCTTGTTGCGGTACTGATGACAGTGTGTAGTGCCGTACTGAAGAAAACTGGATTGCTTGCTGAAGAAGGCTGGATACCTTATGCTTGAAGCTTTAGTCGTGGTAGCGTGCTGGAGAAGACTGGGTTCCGTGCCTAAGAAGTTTCTCCTCTGGTTGCTTACCGAGGAAGATTCATTTCCTTATGCTGGAAGCTTTTATCGAGATATCTTGCTGTGGAAGACTGGGTATCTTGGGCAGGAAGCTGTCCACGTGTCGTACAGAGGAAACTTGAGGAGCCTTGCATCATAAGCTTCTTCCGGTACCGTGTGGAGGAAGGCTGAGCTCCTTACACCAGAAGCTTCGTATTGTGATCCGCGGACGGAATGCAGTATACATACCCATAACATTTTTTTATGACGGTCATGTGTATGAAAAGAATTGCCTGACTGTCTTTCTTGTTGAAGGTTGATCTCATAGCCCCTTCTGTCTTTCTTTCGTAGTATAACATTTTTCAAATTCCACCCGTGGCTGAAATAAAACTTTATATATATCCATACCTTCGATGGAGAATATATTGTTAACCTTGCACCTGACTTGTCTTCCTGCTGGTTTGATCATTACTATGGTAAAGGTTGCACAACTGAGGTAGATTTAATGCTGATAAATCCAAGCTATCATTTATATTCCCAATATAATGCAATCAACTGAGAGTGCCATACTGTTTAGCTGAGCTTCCAATAAGTGAGGTCCTTATTGCTTCTTCTGTTCCGGTGGCGATTGATGAGCAACTTTCATAAGGGGAAATAAGGTAACACCAAAGGCCCAAAAGAAACAACAAAGAAAATAACTCAATCGAACAACGGCACACAACAGGCACACAAGCATCCCAAAAGCGACTCTGCATCCATTACTACTCAACACACACCACAACATGCGTGCTACTACAACTGATGCAACATGAGCGATACGGATACTACTGCACTATGAACAAGCTAAGGCTGAGTAGCTGACGAAGCAGCTGGTGGAGGGGTGGGTGGTGCCGTTGATGCTGGAGGTGCAGAAGTCAATGAAGAAGGTCGTGGGGGTGGAGCCATTGCAGCACCGAGCAATCTCCTGGCCCGGGTCACGTCTCGGACTAGCTCAGCAATCAGCATATACTCAGCCGTCATGAAGCGGGACATGGACGGAATGGCCACATCATCATTAGGGCGAGTAGAGGGGAACCTGACTCGCCTGGGGTTCTCGGCTATGGTAGGGTAGTTGGAGTAAGCACGGTTTTCTTGCATCACCAGCTCCTGATGACGAAGACCCGTAATTCCTGCCAGGGCTGCAAGTTGAACTACGCGATCTGGAGTGGCACCATATCCGCCATGGAATCTATAGGTACATCTTCCAATAGGGATCCTGGCTTCCAGAAACACATGGGCAACATACTCCAGTAATCTGCCTCCAAGCGGAACCTCAAACACTTGGTACCGCGGCATCTCTCCATTGGGATAGAGCCTATGCCACACATCGTGAAGTAGGGATGCGAAGCTGAGCGGTGCAGGGGTTGCGTTGAACTCAATAGGAATGGCGGCCATCTACACTCATGGAATAGATGGTCCGAAGAAAAACGGAATCTATATGCATGTTGTGCAACACTCAAATGCAACAATCAAATACAACAGACAATCAGGACTCTATACTACCGGTTTCTAACGCTCGCGCTAACTAGGGCGTCTTACAGCCAGACATGCTCTGATACCAACAGTTGTGGCACCCCGGCTCAGAGGGACCGGAACGCCCCGTATTCCAGCCCAGAGATCAAGTCTTCTGGAATACGGCACTGCTTGGCATAGAACAAATCAGCTCTCATTACAAATGATAAAGGTACAAAGGTCTGCTATTACAAAGGTTACAACGGCACGGCGACACTATGCCTGCTAAGGGAGCTCTATGCTAGCAGCGAAACAACTCATAGCAGCGGAACGACGACGATGGTGGTGAACTCCACTCCGCAGGGACTCTGGCTGGGACACAGTCTAGCTCACGCGAACGGAATCCTCGACAAGCAATCAATCACAACATCACCTGCAATCTGGCATGACACGCCCGGTGAGTACTTTGAATGTACTCGCAAGGTCACAACAACCAAAAGCATCAAGGCAAAACAACAACATAGCATTAACCAGTTAACTTATTACCAACTACTATGAGGTGGAAGCAAAAGTTACTCAAGCTAATATGGTAAGACTAGAATCACTGATGAACCATCATTTTGGGTCACATGGACCATCACATTCTTGGCTATCCGACCAAGCAACATATCATCTCGATCACCTCGTGATCAATACATCCTTGTGATCACCGTGTGATCACATCACAATCCGATGATCATTCTCAAGATCATCTCGATGTCATCAACGACCTCCTGCCAAACTGATACTTGTCCACATACAACTACAAGCCATAATATAAGTCATTCCGTCATTGTGAGTGTTGATCGAACGGTGTGACCTACAACAAACTGTGTCCATAATCGAGGACGCGGCTATCGATAGATTATACACTCTGCAGAGGTTAGTACACTGTACCCACACTACGGAACTCATGGCCTCGTGCTCCCATTCGGGTGGTCCAACAATATTCCGACAAAACCAATCTATTGCATGACACTCTCCCGGCCACTCCCGACAAACTCCCCTTTGGGCTATGTCCTGGGTGGCCCCGATGTCACTCGTGACATCCGCCAACTCTGTGGTTGCCACCGTCGTGGCCAAACGGAACAATCTCGTCCCAAACGGGGACACCCGGGTACAACACAACTTGGGCACATAAGATTATGACCGCCTACTGGGCCAGGGCAGCGCGAGCACATAACCTTCCCTAGTTGGAGGCATCGGCGAGAGGCATGACAATAGACCGAATTAGGGCCTCCCCATCCAGGCAAGTGTGGCTGCACTAGTGAGCTCAATTCGGTGGCACCTGACCAACGAAATGACAGAATTGATCCCCAAGGTATATTCGTGAAAGAATTGTTATTCCACTGTTACATATTAATATGTGATTCAAATCATAGCAATATCCATCCAAAATCCAAAGCATAAGATACCCATATCATTAGTATGAACTCCAATAACATAATATTCAATATGACCATGAATAAAGCATGACTACCGCTACTAGTGATCCGGAAACAATATGTCACCCTCAATCTGCAAAGCATTAGTCCTAGAAATCCAAGCATCATCATGGCAGAAGCAAACTCACATATTATCCAATCATAATGCCATGAATAAATCATTTCTAAATAATGCAATATTAAGCAAATTTATTCAAATAAACGATGACATTGCATTGCAATCATGCAAATGGAGGGTGTGGCTTGCCTTGCTGCAAAAGAGAGGGGAAGAGCTCCTGGTCCTCACCAACACACCACAAACACTCTAAAAACATTTTTGCAAGCATTTATAAATATCACATAATGCAAATACTTCTGTCCAGAAATTCTAGTCAGAAGAGAAAAATACCAAATTCTACCAGAAAATAAAGGAGATCAAAAGAAAAATAATGCAAAAAGAATCAGTTCATTTGGACTTGTAGTTTAGGAGTTATTCAAGGTCAAAGTTTTGTCAAATCTGGATTTAAAATTGAATTTCTGGAAATTCCAGAAAATCTCTGGAGGGGTGACGTCGAAGGCGTAAAGGCTGAATACGCCTTCACTTAAAAACATTTCGGCGGGGCGGTGGGAGGCTGACGGGTGGGGCCACCTTATCAGATTTAAAGGGAGGGAGGGGGAACAGAGGGCGGCAACGCTTACCGGCGTCGTACGACGGCGAGGAGGTAGCGTTAGAGCAGGGAGATGGAGGGGATGGATCGGGCACTTCGTGGCGAGCACGCCGGTACCCGTGGCTCAAAGAATGGTGGCCAGACGACGTCGGAATCAAGCTCTCCGACGGCAACAGACTTCGGGCGCCGGCGAGGTCGACGTTTCCAGCGACGATTAGCTCAGGATAGAGACTGGGGAGGACTAGGGGAGTGAGGGGAGCTCGATGGTGGCCTTGGCTCGTCCGGAGATGCACTGGAGCAAGCTGACCAAGGAAGAGGCCGAGCGGCGGAGCTCTGGCCGGAGAGGAAGAAGAAAGGCTCCAGGGCTCGGCTGGGTGGCGCTGGGGTCGATTAGGTGAGGAGGAGGTCGAGTGGTGAGAAGAGCTGCGGCCGGGGAGGGCTTATATAGGCGAACGGAGATGCCCGAGCTCGGGCGCCGCCACGGGCAAGATGGCCAGAGCTCTGGCGAACCACGGACGCGTGGCACACGGGAGGGCTCGGACGACGACGTGAGCGAGCTAGTGGAGGCGCAGGAGGAGCAGACGCGGGATGAGCACGCGCGGTCGGCCACTAGGGCACTGTACGCGCGCGTGCGGCGAGAGCAGGGCCACCGTGGCGCGAGGAGAGGGAAAGAAGGAGGTGGGCACGGGGCTAGACGGCCAGGTGGATGCTGGAGAGGGAGTGCGGCACCAGCGGACGTGCGAACGCGGCCGAGAAGAAGAAGCCCGTAGCTCGGCGACACCCAGAGCGCGCTCTCTGCACGTAGAGCACGCGCAGACGCGTGCCCATAGTGCGGTCACCGCATGCATGGCCATGGAGAGGGCACGTAGGCCTGGTAAACAATGTCCATAGTGTTGTCCATCCATCCTACAGCCTCACTGAAGTGATGGATCGACCAAAGCGACTATGGGCAGAAGGGATGCATCAGGGGATTGTTGTTGTAGTCAACTTGGGTTAGAAGTTGTGGTCAAGTTACTTGACCAATGGACCAGAGAGGATGTCACAAGTGTTTAGGGTAGGAAGGACCACAGTCCTGTGAATTTTGAGATGAATTGGACAAGATTTGAAGATAGTTGCTATACAACTGCAAAAACATCACAGAAACTGGATTAGGAAGATGCACTCACATGGAGTGCTGGATTGAGCTGCAATTTCGTGGAGAGTTGTGATTTAGGACCCTGTAGGTACTGGCAAAATTTCATGCCATTTGGAAATACCTAGATGGTACTTCCTTCACAAAGGTCCTCTCTGCACAGAACCTTGGGAGAATATTGTAGAGCAAATGGATTAGAAAACTAATGTGAAATTTAGCATGCTCAAAGGATATAGGGGTATTTAGGTCCTGGATTTATTTCAGAATTTTTGAAGCAATATAAAATATGGTTGCTTCACAAACTGAAAATTTGACCAGAACCAAAGATTAGAAGTGGTACTCACATAGATTGTTGGATGGAGCTAATATTTGGTGTAGGAGAATTATTTGAGCACATGGAGGGCCTGGCAAAATTTCAACTCATTTGGATATTCCTAGCTAGTACTTCCTTCACAAAGCTTCTCTCTGGACAGAAACTTTGGGAATTTGCTGAGGAAGATTCACTAGGCAAATGGAGCTGAATTTTGTCATGTGGTAATTATGTGGAAAGGAGAGAGTGCTCAAAAAGTTTATAAAGTGCCAAACTGGATAGAATGGAAAAGGATTATTTCTGAATTAATTTTGAACTAGGCAGGGAAGAGTTTGGACATATCTGGGGAATATATGATACAAAGAATTTATGAGAATTATTTGGGAATTTTTGGAATGACAGAAATATAGGTTGCTTCACAACCTAGGTCAAATAGGGTTATCCCTTTAAAAAGAAAAGGAATATTCCCTAAGAAAAGAATTTTGGAGTTGGGCTAGAATATAGATACCATGATCTAGGGAAATATACAAGGATGAAATACTACTTGGCAGAAGAAGAAATGATGACCTCCCAGGTTTCAAGTCCATAGAACTGCTCCAAAAAGAAAACTAGAGCAAAAACCAAATAAAACCAAAAGAAAAAGAAAGGGCCAAAAATCGGGGTGTTACAAGATCAATATGCGAAAATCGTAGGCATTGGATCGGTGATGGATAATTATGTTGGATGACATTCATCATGTAAGAGTGACAACCAAGGGCGATACACAATAGCTCCAATTCAACAATGTAATGTAGGCATGTATTCTGTATATAGTCATACGTGCTTATAGTAAGAACTTGCATGACATCTTTTGTCCTACCCTCCCATGGCAGCGGGGTCCTTAAGGAAACTAAGGGATATTAAGGCCTCCTTTTAATAGAGAACCGGAACAAAGCATTAGCACATAGTGAATACATGAACTCCTCAAACTACGGCAATCACCGGAAAGAATCCCAATTATTGTCACCTTGGGGTATGCGGATCATGACACGTAACAGGTGCATATAACTTGCAAGATAGGATCAAGAACTCAAATATATTCATGAAAACATGAAGGTTTCAGATCTAAAATCATGGCACTCGGGCCCTAGTGACAAGCATTAAGCATAGCAAAGTCATAGCAACACCAATCTCAGAACATAGTGGATACTAGGGATCAAAGCCCTAACAAATTGACTCAATTACATGGTAAATCTCATCCAACCCATCACCGTCCAGCAAGCCTACGAAGAAATTACTCACACACGGCGGTGAGCATCATGAAATTGGTGATGGAGGATCGTTGATGATGACGACGGCGTCGAACCCCCCTCTCCGGAGCCCCGAACGGACTCCAGATCAGCCCTCCCGATGAAGAACAGGAGGTGGCAGTGGCTCCGTATCGTAAAGCGCGATGATTCTTTCTCTCTGATTTTTTTCTCCATGAATAGGTACTTATAGCGTTGGAGTTAGGTCAAACGGAGTTGCCAGGGGCCCAAGCGCCTGCCAGGCGCGCCCCCCAGGCTTGTGGCACCTGGTGCCCCCCCCTCTGGTGGATCTTTGCGCTAGTATTTTTTATATATTCTGAAATAATTCTTCGTAAATTTTCAGGTCCATCCGATAACTTTTATTTCTGCACAAAAACAACACCATGGCAATTCTGCTGAAAACAGCGTCAGTCCGGGTTAGTTCCATTCAAATCATGCAAATTAGAGTCCAAACTAGAGGAAAAGTGTTTGGAAAAGTAGATACGTTTGGGATGTATCACCAATCCAAGCAATTAAATCATACTCTTTCTCGCTTCAGCTTTTTCAACTCTCACGCAAAACTTGAGCGTGAGCCAACGACTTAGCACTTTGGATGGCATAGAGAATGATGATGGGGGTTTATAAGGAAAGACAAAAAGTTATAAGAAAGTCTCACATCAACATGGCTTGATAGGCAATGGAGAGGCCTTGCAATCGATGTTAATGCGAGGAGTAGGGATTGCCATGCAATGGATGCACTAGAGCTATAAGTGTATGAAAGCTCTCTATATGAAACTAAGTGGGTGTGCATCCAACTTACTTGCTCATAAAGACCTTGAGCATTTTGAGGAAGCTCGTCATCGGTATATGCAAGTCAAGTTCTATAATGTAAAAATCCCACTAGTGTATGAAAATGAAAATCATGGAGACTCTCTATATGAAATACATGGTGCTACTTTGAAGCAGAAGTGTGGTAAGAGGATAATAGTGTGCCCCCTCTCTCCTTTTCTCTCATTCATTTCTTTCTTTCTTTTTCTTTTCTTTTTTAGAACGGCCTCACGAACCTCATCCCCTCTTTTTCGAGGAATCATAAGTCTCCTCCAATTCATATCCTCACATGTAGGGGCACACTCTAATAATGATGATCATCACACTTTTATTTTACTTACAACTCATAAACATATGAATAACATGATGACTAAAAATGAATGTCTCTGGCGATATACCAGGATGTGCAATGATCTAGCATAACATGTATTATAATGATGAATGGTGGCTTTGCCACAAAATATCATGTCAGCTCTATATGATCATGCAAAGCAATATGAAAATTGAATGCTCACGTCATATGAATAGTAACAATGGAAGTTACATTACATGGCAATATATCTCGGAATGGCTATGGAAATGCCATAATAGGTGGGTATGATGGCTGTTTTGAAGAAGATATAGTTAGGCTTATGTGTGAAAGAGTGTATCATTTCACGGAGTTGGATGCACCGGCGAAGTTTGCACCATGTATCGAGGTGAGAGTGGGCAATGCACGGTACCGAAGAGGCTAGCAAAATATGGATAGGTGGAAATGCTTAAAGTCCAAAAACTCACATTAGTCATAAAGAACTCAAAAACTTATTGCAAAAGTTTTAGTAGCCCTCGAAGCAATGAATAACGCACATGCTCCTAGGATATCAATCAAAGATAGACCATTCTCCAACTTCCTCACCATGTCAAAGACTAACACTTTCATGTATAGGGACTCACAAACCTTAACACCGATATTAATACTAAACCATAATCATTCACTAACACACTCATATATTATCATCTCAATATCGCAAAAACTATTGCAAGGAATCAAACACATCACTGGTACAGCGAGCTGCTATACAAACAGTTTTTAACCCCTTTCCGCGACGGAGTTTTAAACCGTCGCCTTGCCTGTGTGTGCGATAGGGGGGTCCTTCCCACACGACCCAGAAACCGTCGGCGATAGGGCCTCTGGTCACACACGCGGGGCAAAAAGAGCTCGTGTGCGATCGGGCAAGCCATCGCAGACAATTATACTGGCCCAATCGTTTCTGTTCGTATGTTCATCCCACACAATGAATCTCAGAAAAACGTTTCCGTTCATATGTACATCACACACAATTTTTATGTGGAAACGTTTGTGCAAGGTGGCCTAACGCAAACATTTGTCGGCGGAAGGCGTGTGTGATTGTTCATCGATCCAACACGGCTACTTTCTAGAAACTGTGTGCGTTGTTTGAGGTCATCGCCCACGGTGTTGTCTGAGAAACCGTCTGCAATTCAAAAACCCAATAAGCAGGCTAATTGGCCTATTATTGATAATGCATTTAGTAATCAAATTGACATTTCATATCAAACACACCATATGTTTCATAGCCGTATTACGGCAACCAGGATTTCATAGCTGAATTACATTAGAGTACAACATCACATAGCTTCAGCACTCAGTTACACCATATAGGCATATAGCTAGCTACGCAATTACACAACAGCACGAAGTTTCACATGCAACATCTAAAACCTTTGGAAAGTAGCATCATATACGGTATATAGAGAGATGAATCTCATCTGGAAAACTGTTGAATCTGAAGGCGAATATTGACCCTTCAATGATGTTGAATGTCCTTGCAACTTTACGCCAGTGGCTGCGGATGATTACCCGCCCAACCTTCGTCCTCTTGAGGGAGACTTCAATATTGTACCGTGGGTGTTGAATGAGTACCTTCCTCGCCTCTTGACCACGGAGGTGGTTTGAGAGGTAATCATCGGCGAGCTACTTTGGAAAGGACTGAAAATAAAGATATGCATAAATATCTATTCTAAATTTTGAAATGGCGCATAGGAAAAAACACAAGGTAAAAGAGTTAGTACCATCCTATAGTTGACTGATGTCTTCTTCATTGTGCAAACAAAGATCTTGTTGTTATTCAACGCTAGTTTCTTTATCCTAACAATCTTTCTGAGTTTCTTGACTTGACTAATATTCATGTCCATCTCATTTCCCCATATGCAAAATGGATCGAACAGTGGGTCTAAACCTCTGACAATAGGACCTACATGTGCAAGACCAAATTGTTAAAAACCTAAATATTAGAATGGTTCCTGCAATTGCACAATAATGTGCTATTAGCCAAAGGACCATGCATGTGCAAACCTCGATGGTAAACCTCAGTGCCTCCCATTGTTTCCCTGCGACACATATAAGGCAGATATTGATCAGTTTAAGTGAGAGTTGGCATACTATTAGTAGAATATATTAATGAAAACTTGTACCCACAACAAATGAACATCACACTGCAGAATTGAACCAAAAAGTTAACTGGACACCACAACAGATGAAGCAAGCAGTTAACTGAAAATCACATTGCAGAATAGAACATATACTAGAAGATCATACAGTTAACCAAGCCTAGCGTGCTTAAGAACTACTAGGAAATATAGCATTTGTGTATGTTTCTCATGTATAAAGTACATCCAAATTCGATTTTGTTCCTCACATGCATAACAATAAAAAAATTGTACCCACAGGAATTGAAAATCACATTTCAGAATTGAACCAAATAGTTAACTGAACATCACAACAAATGAACCAAACTGTTAACTGAACATCACATTTCAGAAGATCAGATTGCATATTAACATTACAGAGGACAATTCACTAGAAGGCACCGGAGGCGGCCTTTAGAAAACACCACGAACTATCGTTTAAATTAGCCAACCGCGTGGCGGCTGATGTCTACTACGCAACTTTTATTCTTGTAGACGTTGTTGGGCCTCCAAGTGCAGAGTTTTGTAGGACAGTAGCAAATTTCTCTCAAGTGGATGACGTAAGGTTTATCAATCCGTGGGAGGCGTAGGATGAAGATGGTCTCTCTCGAACAACCCTGCAATCAAATACAAGAAATCTCTTGTGTCCCCAACACACCCAATACAATGGTAAATTGTATAGTTGCACTAGTTCGGCGAAGAGATGGGTAATACAAGTGTACGTAGTATGGATAGTAGATATAGGTTTCTGTAATCTGAAAATAAAAAAACAGCAAGGTAGCAAGCGACAAAAGTGAGCACAAACGGTATTGCAATGCTTGAAAACAAGGCCTACGGTTCATACTTTCACTAGTGCAATCTCTCAACAATGCTAACATAATTGGATCATATAACAATCCCTCAACGTGCGATAAAGAATCACTCCAAAGTTCCTATTAGCGGAGAACATAAGAAAGAAATTGTTGTAGGGTATGAAACCACCTCAAAGTTATCCTTTCCGATCAATCTATTGAGCTGTTCCTATAAGTGTCACAAACAGCCCTAGAGTTCGTACTAAAATAACACCATATGATACGCATCAACCAACTCTAATGTCACCTAGATATTCCAATGTCACCACAAGTATCCGTGAGTTGATTATTCGATATACATCAAACAACTTCAAATTCATAATATTCAATCCACACAAAGAACTTCAAAGAGTACCCCAAAGTTTCTTATCGGAGAAAAGATAATGAAAACGTGCAACCAACCCATATGCCTAGATTACCCCAATGTCACCTCGGGAATCCGCAAGTTGATCACCAAAACATACATCAAGTGAACCAATAGAATACCCCATTGTCACCACGGGTATCCACATGCAAGACATACATCAAGTGTTCTCAAATCTGAAATATTCAATCCGACAATAACGAAACCTCAAAGGGAAAGACTCAATTCATCACAAGAAGATAGAGAGGGAAGAAACACCATATGATCCAACTATATTAACAAAGCTCGCAATACATCAAGATCGTGCCAAATCAAGAACACGAGAGAGAGAGGGAGAGATCAAACACATGGCTACTAGTACATACCCTCATCCCCGAGGGTGAACTACTCCTTCCTCGTCATGGAGACCGCCGGGATGATGAAGATGGCCTCCGGTGATGATTCCTCCCTCCGACAGGGTGCCGGAATAGGGCTCCAGATGGTATTTCTTCGGTACAGAGCCTTGCGGCGGCGTCGTTGTCGAAGTTCTAGGTTTATTTCTAGGCATTTCTCTATTTATAGGATTTTTCAGCATTGGAATCACATGAAAAGGAGCTACGACGGCCCCACAAGGTATCACGATGCGACCCCCCCCCCCAGGGCGCGCCGTGGTGCCTTATGAGCACCTTGTGAGGCTTCTGGTCCTTCCACGAAGCTTCTGTGGTCTCTTTTGGTCCAAAAAATCATCAAAAAGTTTTGTCCAATTCCGAGAACTTTTATTTCTGCACAAAAAAAAAACACCACCACGGTAGTTCTGCTGAAAACAGCGTCAGTCCGGGTTAGTTCTAATCAAATCATACCAAAACCATATAGAATTGTTATAAATATGGCATGAATACTTCATAAATTATAGATACGTTGGAGACGTATCAGCATCCCCAAGCTTAATTCCTGCTCGTCCTCGAGTAGGTAAATGATAAAAGAAATAATTTATGAAGTGTGAATGCTAGCACAGTGCATCAGTTTGATCAATGATAATTTCAATCACTTTTTCTAGCATAATTATATATCATAAACAGTAGCTCATCTCATAAAACTTCTCATGATCAAGTAGCAAGCTATTCACATGTTAAAGTATAGACCATAAACTTTCTTGAAAACTAACAAACTATGTTTTCAGTCATCAAACAATTGCAATTCATCTTATTTTCAGGAAGGGTCTATGTAAGAGCTTTGATTTAGCAAATTCCACATACTCAACTATCATATAGTCTTCCATGATTGCTGACACTCAAAGCATATTTTTAGAACAAATCGTTTTAGTCAAACACATAGGAAGGTAGGGGCTTAATGTTTTGCCTCCCAACTTATTTATCTCATGGATAATGTCAACAATAATACCTCATGATCACCTATATTCAACGGGATATATATGCCTGGATCAATCCCCACCACATGATGCTTGCCAAGAGAGAAAATAAAAACGGAATAGAGAAGAACACTATTGACTATTGCATAAAAGTAAATACATAAAGTAAAAGATAGGCCCTTTGCAGAGGGAAGCAGAAGTTGTCATGTGCTTTTTATTTTTGGATGTGCAAGCTTTTAATGCAAAGGAATGTCACTTTATATTGCCCCTTGTGATAGCAACCTTTATTATGCAGTCCGTCGCTTTTATGTCTTTACCATCACAAGTTCGTACAAAGCTTATTTTCCCTTACAAAAAAAGTTCATACATGTTTAGGAGCAATTTTTATTGCTTTGCACCGATGACAACTTACTTGAAGGATCTTATTCAATCCATAGGTAGATATAGTGGACTCTCATGACATGAAACCGGGTTTAAGGGTTTTTGGATGCACAAGTAGTATCTCTACTTAGTGCGGAATTTTGGCTAGCAAAATATAGGGGGCAAGCACCACATGTTAGAGGATCCATGACAATATAACATCTATGTGAATATAAACAAACATAACCCATTACGTTGTCTTCCTTGTCCAACATCAACTACTTGATCAAGGTTGAAAATAATTAATGGGGGCTCACAATCATAGAAGATGTGCAAGATAATATATTTATATGTGAAATCTCTCTTCCTTCAATATTCTTTCATGAATTGTTCAAGTGACCAATGCTATGTTTGCTAACTTTCAATAAATTTTACAACTTATACTTTGTATATGTGAAGTCACTACTCCCCATGGGACAAGCATATGAAGCACATATAATTTCAACTTTATGATATTTAATTCATTCAACAATTTACTCTTAGGATATAAATGAAGCACGAGAGTAAACGAGAAACTACTCCAAAATATATAAGTGAAGATTAATGAGTAGTTAAACAATTAAGTAGCTATGTGAAGACTCTCTCTCAATAAAGATTTCAGATCTTGATAATTTTATTCAAACAGCAAACAAAATGAAAATAAAAGGACACTCCAAGAATAGCACATATCATGTGAACAAGTAAAAACTTAGGCTAACCGATAGGTGTTGATGAAGAAAGGTGGGATGCCCACCGGGGCATCCCCAAGCTTAGTTGCTTGAGACTTCTTGGAATGTTAACTTGGGGTGCCTTGGGCATCCCCAAGCTTGAGCTCTTGTGTCTCCTTAATTCCTCTCATATCATGGCTTCTCCTAAATCTTAAAAACTTCATCCACACAAAACTCAACAAGAACTCGTGAGATAAGTTAGTATAAATCAACTCAAAACCTTAACATTCTCTACTGTAGAAAATCACTAAAATTATAATTAAACATTGCATACTAAATGCCTCTGCATATTTAATACTCCTATCCTCAAATAGAATCATTATACAAGCAAACATATGCAAACAATGCAACCATAACTGAAATCTGCCAAAACAGAACAGTCTGTAAAGGGGGATTTAAAGTTCATACTTCCCTAACTCCAAAAATTATGAGAAATGACCACGTGACATAGAACTCATGCATGCTTACTGTGTAAAAATTTCAGATTTTTATCATGTTCTGACTATTCAGGAATATTCTGGACATAACAGAAAACTTTCTGTTTTCAAACAGCAACACATGAACTTGCAAACTGAGCATGGTAAGGCTATAATTGGCATTTTATTGAACTAAAAGATACAAAACATGATTATTTATAACACCAAGCAAATATCAATAGAATAAAATGACGCTTCAAGCAAAATTCATATTATGTGACGAATAAAAATATAGCTCCAAGTGAGGTTACCGATAGTGTTGAAGACGAAAGAGGGGGTGCCTTCCGGGGCATCCCCAAGCTTAGACGCTTGAGTCTTCCTTGAGTATTAACTTGGGGTGCCTTTGGCATCCCCAAGCTTGTCTTGCCACTTCTTATTCTCCTCATATCGATATCTCACCCAAAACTTGAAAACTTCAATCACACAAAACTTAACGGAACTTGTAAGATAAAAATAAATCATCCACTTAGGTACTGTCAAGACAAGATTCATAATTGTTCTCACATAATGCCTACTGTATTCTATCATTTCCACAATTTATATTACTCAATATAAGCTATGGAAACACTAAAACAAGCAAACAATGCACCGAAAACATAATCTGTCAAAAACAGAACAGCGTGTAGTGAGCGATTTAAAAACCATACTTCTGTACCTCCAAAAATTCTGAAACATTAGGACAACGTAAAAAATTTGTAACCCGATACTGTGTAAAAATTTCAGAATTTTATCACTCTCCAGTACAGAATAGAAATTCCAGCACTGGACGCAAAAGTTTCTGTTTTTGCACAGAATCAAATCAACAAGCATCCACACTATCCCAAAGGCTTTACTTGGCACATTATTGAAATAAAACATATAAAACATGATTACTACAGTAGATTAATCATGTGAACACAAGAAAAACAGTAGGTATAAATATTGGGTTATCTCCCAACAAGTGCTTTTCTTTAATGCCTTTTAGCTAGGCATGATGATTTCAATGATGCTCGCATAAGAATAAAGAATTGGAACATAAAGAGAGCATCATGAATCATATGACAAGAAAATTTAAGCCTAACCCACTTCCTATGCATAGGGACTTTGTGAGCAAATAACTTATGGGAGCAAGAATCAACTAGCATAGGAAGGCAAAACAAGCATGACTTCAAAACTTTCAACACATAGAGAGGAAACTTGATATTATTGCAACACCTACAAGCATATGATCCTCTCTCATAATAATTTTCAGTAGCATCATGAATGAATTCAAAAATATAGCTATCACATAAATCATTCTTTTCATGATCCACAAGCATAGAATTTTTATTACTCTTCACATAAGCAAATTTCTTCTCATTCATAATAGTGGGCGCAAACTCAACAAAATAACTATCATGAGATACTTGATTGACATAACCAAATTGAACATTAAAATCATGATGACAAGTTTCATGGTTATTATTATTCTTTATAGCATACATGTCATCACAATAATCATCATAGATAGCAACTTTGTTGTCATAATCAATTGAAACCTCTTCCAAAATAGTGGATTCATCACTAAATAAAGTCATGGCCTCTCCAAATCTACTTTTATCAATATTGTATCAAGATTCAACACCCTCCAAAATAGTGGGATCATTAGTACCTAGAGTTGACACTCTTCCAAACCCACTTTCATCAATATAATGAGCATAAATAGGAGGCATGTTATCATCATAATAAATTTTCTCATCAAAACTTGGGGGACTAAAAATATCATCTTCATCAAACATAGCATCCCCAAGCTTATGGATTTGCATATCATTAGCATCATGGATATTCATAGAATTCATACTAACAACATTGCAATCATGCTCATCATTCAAGGAACTCACATTAAACATTTTATTAAATTCTTCCTCTAACAATTGAGCACAATTATCGAAATCCTTATTTTCAAGAAAGACATCATATAGATGAAGCATGTGAGGCAACCTCAATTCCATTTTTTTGTAGTTTTATTTTTATAAACCAAACTAGTGATAAAACAAGAAACTAAAAGATGTAATTGCAAGATCAAAAGATATACCTTCAAGCACTCACCTCCCCGGCAACGGTGCCAGAAAAGAGCTTGATGTCTACTACGCAAATTTTATTCTTGTAGACGTTGTTGGGCCTCCAAGTGTAGAGTTTTGTAGGACAGTAGCAAATTTCCCTCAAGTGGATGATCTAAGGTTTATCAATCCGTGGGAGGCGTAGGATGAAGATGGTCTCTCTCGAACAACCCTGCAATCAAATACAAGAAATCTCTTGTGTCCCCAACACACCCAATACAATGGTAAATTGTATAGGTGCACTAGTTCGGTGAAGAGATGGTAATAAAAGTGTAGTATGGATAGTAGATATAGGTTTTTGTAATCTGAAAATAAAAAAATAGCAAGGTAGCAAGTAACAAAAGTGAGCACAAACGGTATTGCAATGCTTGAAAACAAGGCCTAGGGTTCATACTTTCACTAGTGCAATCTCTCAACAATGCTAAACAAATTGGATCATATAACAATCCCTCAACGTGCGACAAAGAATCACTCCAAAGTTCCTATTAGCGGAGAACATAAGAAAGAAATTGTTGTAGGGTACGAAACCACCTCAAAGTTATCCTTTCCGATCAATCTTTTGAGCCCTTCCTATAAGTGTCTGATACGTCTCCATCGTATCTATAATTTTTGATTGTTCCATGCCAATATTCTACAAATTTCATATACTTTTGGCAACAATTTATATTATTTTTGGGACTAACATATTGATCCAGTGCCCAGTGCCAGTTCATGTTTGTTGCATGTTTTTTGTTTCGCAGAATATCCATATCAAACGAAGTCCAAACGCGATAAAAATTAACGGAGAATTATTTTGGAATATATGTGATTTTTGGGAGGTGAAATCAACGCAAACGGAGGCCCACAGCCTCCACAAGCCACCTTGGCGCGCCGCCCCCCTGGCCGCGCAGTGGTGCCTCGTGGGCACACCATAATTCGGTTGGGGCTCTTCTTCAGCCGCAAGGAAGCTAATATCGAGAAAAAAATCATGTTAAAATTTCAGCACAAACGGAGTTACGGATCTCTGGATATTTAAGAAACGGTGAAAGGCCAGAAAAGGGGAGCACGAAACAGAAGAGAACAGAGAGAGAGATCCAATCTCGGAGGGGCTCCCGCCCCTTCGGGTGCCATGGAGGCCAAGGACCAGAGGGGAAAACCTCCTCCCATCTAGGGGGGAGGCCAAGCAAGAAGAAGAAGAAGGAGGGGGGCTCTCTCCCCCTCTCTCCCGGTGGCGCCGGAACGCCGCCGGGGCAATCATCGTGACGGCGATCTACACCAACAACTTCGCCGCCGTCACCACCAACTCTCTCCCCCTCTATGTAGCGGTGTAACACCTCTTATCCCCGCTGTAATCTGTACTTAAACATGGTGCTTAATGCTACATATTATTATCCAATGATGTGTTGCCATCCTATGATGTTTGAGTAGATTCTTTTTGTCCTATGGGTTGATTGATGATCGTGATTGGTTTGAGTTGTATGTTTTATTTTGGTGCTGTCCTATGGTGCCCTCCGTGTCGTGCAAGCGTGAGGGATTCCCGCTGTAGGGTTTGCAATACGTTCATAATTCTCTTATAGTGGGCGGCTAGAGTGACAGAAGCTTACACCCGAGTAAGGGGGTTGTTGCGTATGGGAGTAAAGAGGACTTGATACTTAATGCTATGGTTGGGTTTTACCTTAATGATCTTTGGTAGTTGCGGATGCTTGCTAGAGTTCCAATCATAAGTGCATATGATCCAAGTACGGAAAGTATGTTAGCTCATGCCTCTCCCTCATATAAAATTGCAATAATGATTACCGGTCTAGTTATCAATTGCCTAGGGACAAATCTTTCTCTTTGTGTTACAAAAAGCTCCCTACTAAAACTAATTTAATTATTTCTTTATCTTAAAAGCCCCTAACTTTTATTTATGTGTTCTTTATTATCTTGCACACCTATCCCTTCACACCTACAAAGTACTTCTAGTTTTATCCTTGTTCTAGGTAAAGCGAACGTAAGTGTGTGTAGAGTTGTATCGGTGGTCGATAGAACTTGAAGAGAATATTAATTCTACCTTTAGATCCTCGTTGGGTTCGACACTCTTATTTATCGAAAAAGCTACAATTGATCCCCTATACTTGTGGTTATCAGTGTCACAAACAGCCCTAGAGTTCGTACTAAAATAACACCATATGATACGCATCAACCAACTCTAATGTCACCTAGATACTCCAATGTCACCACAAGTATCCGTGAGTTGATTATTCGATATGCATCAAACAACTTCAAATTCATAATATTCAATCCACACAAAGAACTTCAAAGAGTACCCCAAAGTTTCTTATCGGAGAAAAGATAATGAAAACGTGCAACCAACCCATATGCCTAGATTACCCCAATGTCACCTCGGGAATCCGCAAGTTGATCACCAAAACATACATCAAGTGAACCAATAGAATACCCCATTGTCACCACGGGTATCCACATGCAAGACATACATCAAGTGTTCTCAAATTTGAAATATTCAATCCGACAATAACGAAACCTCAAAGGGAAAGGCTCAATTCATCACAAGAAGATAGAGAGGGAAGAAACACCATATGATCCAACTATATTAATAAAGCTCGCGATACATCAAGATCGTGCCAAATCAAGAACACGAGAGAGAGAGAGATAGAGAGAGAGAGAGAGAGAGAGAGAGAGAGATCAAACACATAGCTACTAGTACATACCCTCAGCCCCGAGGGTGAACTACTCCCTCCTCGTCATGGAGACCGCCGGGATGATGAAGATGGCCTCCGGTGATGATTCCCCCCTCCGGCAGGGTGCCGGAACAGGGCTCCAGATGGTATTTCTTCGGTACAGAGGCTTCCGGCGGCGGCGTCAAAGTTCTAGGTTTATTTCTGGGGGTTTCTCTAATTATAGGATTTTTCAGCGTTGGAATCACGCGAAAAGGAGCTACGAGGGCCCCACAAGGTATCACGGTGCGACCCCCCCAGGGGGCGCCATGGTGCCTTGTGAGCACCTCATGAGGCTTCTGGTCCTTCCACGAAGCTTCGGGGGTCTCTTTTGGTCCAAAAAAAATCGTCAAAAAGTTTCGTCCAATTCCGAGAACTTTATTTCTGCACACAAAAAACAACACCACGGTAGTTCTGCTGAAAACAGCGTCAGTCCGGGTTAGTTCTAATCAAATCATACCAAAACCATATAGAATTGTTATAAATATGGCATGAATACTTCATAAATTATAGATACGTTGGAGACGTATCAGCGGCGTCCGCGCGCGAGGGGTCGACGGTGGCCTTGACGGCGAGGTGCTCCTCCAAGATCTGGCGGTCGGCACGCATGGCAGCCATCGCGACCTCATCCGCGCGTGCGGCCGTGATTTGCTTCACCGCTGCCAGATGCTCCTTGAGCTCCTGGCTATAATGCGTGAACCATGGCTATGGGCGGCGCTTATTTGGAGGATGGGGCAGTGATTTGGGTGGAAGATGTCGCGCCGCCGGTCGAGGCATGTGAGATGGAGAAGGAGGAGGAGGATGGGGTGGGGTGTGGATTACCTGACTATATGGACGAGGCCGCGCAGCGGGAAGGAGAGCCGCCGGCGAGGAGGCGGCGCTGCAAAGAAAGCAGTGAAGGTTTGAACTTGGAAAGGAAGGAGGAAATAGTGGAAATGTGGCTTTTGGTGGGGGGGAGGGGGCGGGGACCTAGATATTTCCGCGGTTGCCAAAAATTTACGAACGATGCAGCGAAAAACTGGCGCGCAAGTGTGGTTGACGTGCGGCTGGTGGACTGTAGCCAACGAAACTTCCTGCGTAAGCCATACATGAGGGAGCCCCAAGATATTTTATACTGCACCGCACACGATTGTTGCTAACAAACTGTTTGTGGTGTAATTGATTTTTTCATTTTGATTTGAAAGACAAAATGGGGTTACGGCAGGAAAGGTCGCTGTTTGAATTGCTAGAACATTTATCTGCAGTGAACATGCAACTATAGGAGTGTCGTGCTAAAAATTTGGAATTATTCTGGGTTCGTTTGGCATTTTTTTATACATTAATTGAGTTTTCTAGGCATTTAATGTGCATAATTCAAATTTGAACTACAGGCACATGCTCCAGTGCACTAAAATGGATTGAAAAATCGTATATGTGTCCTTGGGTGAATGTTTAGGTCCCATACAAGAAATGGAAGTGAATTTCAAACATCTGGGCGTCGTGGCTCGGCCGAAAACATTGAGAAACTTGGTTTTTAAATTCCTGTAAATCCAAAAATTGCCTAAAAATCACGGAACTTGGCATGGTGTCTTGACATGGCACCAACATGCTGTGGTAAAATTTTTGTTCGATTTGGGACAAGTTTTGGTATAAGCTTCTTACAAACCGGAGCTTCTCTCAAGAAGGCTCATGGTTCCGATAGGGGATGTGTCACCTTTGTGGGCGAAACGACATACGCTATCTCTTCCTGCCTTGATTTTTTTTACAGAGGCAACAAAGACCAATAGGAGTGTCGTGCTAAAATTTGGAATTATTCCGGGTTCGTTTGGCCTTTTTTATACATTTATTGAGTTTTCTAGGCATTTAATGTGCATAATTCAAATTTGAACTGTAGGCACATGCTCCAGTGCACCAAAATGGGTTGAAAAATCGTATATGTGTCCTTGGGTGAATGTTTAGGTCCCATGCAAGAAATGGGAATGAATTTCAAACATCTGGGCGTCGTGGCTCGGCCGAAAACATGGAGAAACTTGGTTTTTAAATTCCTGTAAATCCAAAAATTGCCTGAAAATCACGGAATTGGCATGGTGTCTTGACATGGCATCAACATGCTGTGGTAAATTTTTTGTTTGATTTGGGACAAGTTTTGGTATAAGCTTCTTACAAACCGGAGCTTCTCTCAAGAAGGCTCATGGTTCCGATAGGGGGGGATGTGTCACCTTTGTGGGCGAAACGACATACGCTGCCTCTTCCTGCCTTGATTTTTTACAGAGGCAACAAAGACCAATAGGAGTGTCGTGCTAAAATTTGGAATTATTCCGGGTTCGTTTGGCATTTTTTATACATTAATTGAGTTTTCTAGGCATTTAATGTGTATAATTCAAATTTGAACTACATGCACATGCTCCAGTGCACCAAAATGGGTTGAAAAATCATATATGTGTCCTTGGGTGAATGTTTAGGTCCCATGCAAGAAATGAGAATGAATTTCAAACATCTGGGCGTCGTGGCTCGGCCAAAAACATTGACAAACTTGGTTTTTAAATTCCTGTAAATCCAACACTTGCCTGAAAATCATGAAACTTGTCATGTTGCCTTGACATGGCACTAACATGCTGTGGTAAAAATTTTGTCCGGTTTTTTGAAGGCGCATAGATTAACAACCAACAAAGTCATTTTGGAACAAAGAGCTGCCACGTTACAATCAGAAACACAGGTGTTATTCAAACCGTGGGCGTTGTACTAACCATTTACGTGCCACCATGTGTCCCCATTTTTATTGGCTAGGAGGCACCATGCAGGGTAGCTATTTGAGTAGACGGGAGGCGTGGAGCAGACCACCGCGCAGGCTCACCGGGAGGCGAGCCCTTTGACCTCCATCCGCCGCCCACCTCGCTCCCAACTTCTCCATTAATGGCGCCCGAGCCCCAGTTTTAATGACGTGGCTAGGCCTCAGTCGACTGAGATTTAAGAGAGAGAAAAGAAATCTGAAAGAAAATTTTGCATGGATCTTGATGTAAGATCTCACGGACATAGCATCGACTGAGACTTAGCAAGACTGATATATATGAAGACGATGGCAATGGATAATAATAATTGTCTTACATATTCAGGAAGATAATTAAAGATGCCACATGCAGCAACGCCAGAAGGACACAAGGGCAAAAGAAGGAAGACACAGACAACGATCTGGGTCGCTGCTCTCTACTTCACCTCGATCTACTGCGCCATCTTCGTCATTTTGTCCACCTTGATCTCCTTCACGTCCTAAATCCGTCGCTTGCGAGCATCCACGGATTCCTCTAGGAGCATTTCACGCTCGATACGGAGCTTAGCATTCTCATCCATAAGTTTCCTGACCATGACGGCCGTCTTCTTCAACACGACAGTTGTCTCCTCGTGCCGCTTTGCCTTGCCGGCAATCTTCGCCCTTAGCAGGTCGCGCTCGGTGCGGAGCCTCACCTTGTCACCCCATAGTTCCCGGATGACGCCGGTGGACTTATCCAACACGGCATAGCTCTCCTCCTGCAGCTTCGCCCAGCGGGGGATGTCATTGTCCATCAGCTTATTAAGCATAGCGCGCATGCGCCTGTGAGAGCCCTCGAGTGCCCGCGATAGATCCATCCAGGCCGCCGCGATGCGATAGGACCTCTCTGCTGCTTTCGCGGCACGGCGGGACATCTGTGCCGCTTCCTCGGCGCGGCCGGACCACTCTGCTGCTTCGGCGGCGTGGCGGGACCTCAGTGCTGCTTCGGCGGCGCGGCGGGACCTCTGTGCTGCTTCGGCGGCGCGGCGGGACCTCTCGGCTGATATCGCGGCGAGGAGGGACATCTCTGCTGCTTCGCTCGCCGCTCCGTGGTCATTTCTCGACCAAGAACTCCTCCCACGGGCCATGGCAGACGCAAGGAAGGACGAAGACTTGTTTGTTTGTTGATGAGGAATTGAGGAGGAATGTGCAGTCATTTTCGAGTAGGTGGTATTTATAACCTAGTAATAAGCTGCTAAGTGGGAAAACGTTTAGGTTTTGATCGGTGTGAACAGGTTTGCAATTACATATCTTTGTGAATCGGAGTAATTTGGAATGTGACGGGAAAGAAGCTCAAAATTATTTGATGGTTCCGGTTTCGAAGTGCGGCACGATTCTCGGATGGTGTAATTAATGTGGGCAAGCGTTCTCGGATGCGTACATGGCGTGTGCACCGCAATCGGCGATGTCAGCACACGACTTGTTCCATCAACCGTGTGCGCTTGTTATTACCATCGCGCACAATTCTTTTAATTAGAATGTGTGCCCGTATATCGCAGACTCCTTGATCTGGCTGACCGTTTCTGTTGTGTTGGGTAATCGCAAAAAGTTCATCCCAGCGAACCGCATGCCGTATATCGCACACACCTTGATCTGCCTAACCGTTTCTGTTGTGTTGGGTAATAGCAAACAGTTCATCCGAGTGAACTGTATGCCGTGTATCGCACACACCTCGATTTGGCTGACCGTGTTTGTTGTTCTGTCTTATCGCAAACAGTTCGTATGGATCAACTGTATGCCACGTATCGCACACGCGTCTCTAATCTGAATCATGTTTGTTGTTCTGTCTTATCACAAACAGTTCGTATGGATCAACTATATGCCACGTATCGCACACGCGTCTCTAATCTGAATCGTGCTTGATGTCTCCGGCATCGCACACAGTTCGTCTTATTGGCGACGGTTTTAGTACGACACCGTTTGCGATTAATCATCGCACATAGTTTGGTCGCGGGGTCTCTGATTGATGTGTCGCGTTAGGACCATCCTGCAGTTGTGCATCGTATTCAATGATCTACAAGTCCATGCAAGTTTTTATTATACCGCCGTCGTATACCTATCATTTTTGGACCAAACATATAACTCATGGAAATTACCACTTCCTATTTAACTCTCAAAAAGATTTAAGTGAAGCAAGGGAGTGCAAATAATTTCTACAAAACATATCGCCATGCTCAAACAAATATAAGTGAAGTACCGTAAGAATTGCCTCAACTCAAATAGATATAAGTGAAGTACGGATGAGCATTCTATAAATTTAGGATGAATGTGTGTCTCTCTTAATAAATGTGTCCAGGAAAGGATGATTGTGAAGATCAACAGGCAAAACTAAAATAAAAGCAAAGACGCTCCAAGCAAAACACATATTATGTGAAGAATGATAATATAGCTCTGAGTAAGGTTTACCAATAGTTTTGAAGAGGAAAGAGGGGATGACATCCGGGCATCCACAAGCTTAGATGTTTGAGTCTACCTTGAATATTACCTTGGGGTGCCTTGGGCATCCCCAAGCTTAGGCTCTTGCCGCTCCTTGTTCTTCTCATATCTCTGTCTCACCCAAAACTTGAAAACTTCATTCACACAAAACTTAACGGAACTTTGTGATATAGGTTAGTATAATAAAATAAATCATTCACTTGGGTACTGTCAAGACAAGATTCATAATTGTTCTCATATAAAGCCTATTTTATTCTATCATTTCCCCAATTTATATCCCCCAATATAAGCCGTAGAAACTTCAAAACAAGCAAACAAAGAAAACTAGACAGAATCTGTCAAAAACAGAACAACACATAAAGATCTAAATTTTTTTATCATACTTCTGTAACTCCGAAAGTTCTGAAAAATTAGGAAACTGCAGACAAATTTCATTTCAGTAATGTGTATTCAGAAATTGATCAAGTTCCAGTATAGAGAAACAATTCAATTACTGGACGCAAAGTTTCTTTTTCTGCATAGAACTTAATAAACAAGCAATTTGCAACACCCCAAAGGTTTAACTTGGCACAAAAATTGAAAGCAAAGATACAAAAACAATTACTATAGTACCAATAATCATGTTGGCACACAAAAAAAAAGGAGAAATAAAGGATAACTATTGGGTTGCCTCACAATAAGCGCTATTGTTTAATGCCCCTAGGTAGGCATAATGCAATCTATCAAGTTTTATCATCTTTGTTCAATTCCTTTAGGATCATATTATTACAAATTTCCCGCAAGAGGTCCCTTTTTTCAGTAGAAAATTTTCTACTCCCTCTGTTCCTAAATATAAGTCTTTGTAGAGATTCCCATATGGATTACATACGGAGCAAAATGAGTGAATCTATACTCTAAAGTGCATCTATATACATCCGTATGTGGTCCATAGTGAAATCTCTACAAAGACTTATATTTAGGAACGAAGGGAATTATAGGCAAGCTCAAATAATTGAAGGGACTATACCTAGTATTTTAACATCCATAAACTCAAACTCTTGTGGGATTGGGTCATCCCCACGAAATCCTTCATACATAACAGTAAATTCATCATCAATAAGAATTCTAGCAGTATATTTAAACCAATCTTTAGTGAATCCATCCTCAATCCCTCTAACAATCCATTCAAATTGATCATTAGTGCTATTAAACAAATTCTGGACTAAAGCTGAATGAGGGACTCCTTTCCTAGCATTTTCTCCAAAAGCATGATAATCTTTAGACTCCATTCTACGCATAGCATCTTGATCATGGAGAATTTCTTCTATGGGAAGACATTCATAATTTATTTGGTAAAAAGCAAAGATGTCCCTAGCTTCTTGAATTATATAATCGAACTCATTCATAAGGATAATAGTGGCTAACTTTTTAGCTCTAGGATCATGAATATTAGGAAGCTCAAGAAACAATCTTTATAAAGCGGGATGAATATGCATAAATTTTCTTTAGAGTTTAACCACAAGCATAGCAATAGCATCCAGATAGCTATTCGTTCTTTTAAGAATAGATCCTCCACTTGACGATATGACTCCCGTATAAGTAAAGAATTACTGAATAACACTTTTGCCAATAACATTCCCACTTCCAGTATGAAAACTTTTGTTTTCCAAGTCAAACGAGGTTCATTATAATGAGAGTCACTATCAAGAGTAGGTAGCTTAGGTGATTCCTCTCGAGTGTCGCTAGGATTATCTTCACTAGCACTTTCAACAACACCCTCTTCAAAAGTAGACATAGTGGCAACGCAAGCAAAGATATAAACGTAAGATGTTTTTTGGTATTTTAGAAAATTTTGGCAAACAAAGAAGAAGGCAACTAAAATGGCAAAAGGCAAGAAAACATAAACAAGTAAAAGGAAAGTGTTTGTGCGAAGGCACCTGATTTGGTACATGATGACTCCTCGACAACGGTGCCAGAAATTCGTCTGCTACTCACGATGGAGTTGTTGGATTTTCCCGAAGAGGAAGGATGAAGTAGATAGTAGCAGATAGTATTTTCCTCAGTTAAGAATCAAGATTTATCGAACCAGTGGGAGGCACCACACTAACAACTTTAACAACACCTGCACACAAACAAAATAATTGACTGCATCCAACAAAGGAAAGGGGTCATCACTCCCCTTGTTCTTGCTAGCCACAAGGTTAAAAAAAGATAATGATAGATAGAGCCACAAAAAGTAAAAGGACAAATTAAAATAGCGGTTGGACTCCTTCCACCCGGAATCCATTGCGTCCGCCCAAGTGCCGCATGGATTCGGTGCGAGGTGTGCCGTCGTTGCCTCACTGGAGGGGGTGTGGTCCGTCTGGCGTCCCAATGCGCTGGCTAATGCGCAACCGCTACGTTGGCGCGCCGAGGCGGAGATGAACACATAGGCGTCGTCCGACGCAAGTATGGCGCGACGTGCCCGCCATGTGAGGCAGCGGACGCGAGAGGCGGCGGAAGCCCTCACGGCGGACGTTGGCAAGGCGGAGTCGCACTCTCCGGCACCGCGTATGGTGCACGGCCACCCTGGGCGCCGCAACCGCGCCGTGGTGGACGTCGGTGGCTCCTCCCACGACGGATCCATCATCGATCTCACGTTCACCGGCGACGTGCACGTGAAGGCCTCCGACAGGAAGTTAAGGCATGGGAGACGGCGGCGCCTCGAGTCCCGTGAGCCGGTGCGTGTCTCATGTCCTACTCTATCTCGCCGGCGACCGGGCCAACATTTGGGCGGGCGTAGCCGGCCGCCGGACATGGGCACGATGGAGCCGGACAAGCTCTATTTCAGATTAGGTTTTACGTGCATGTGAACATATGGATTTAAGAATTTGCAGATGGGGTATCCAATTGTGAAAACGATTTTTGTCGTGCTATTCGGTCACTGTCCGTGGTTGAGGACATATTTTGCTCTAAACGTGAGAGGATCCACTTCCGACTTGACCGATGGCACGGCTTCGCGCTGTGGCCTGCTCGATTCCTCGTGCAGCGGTCAGGCCCGCTTGACCAGTACTCACAGGTGTATCATCACGCAAGTAGCCCAGAGTACTCCTCTAGTAGCCGTAGCAGTACGCCCATACCCCCAGCTAGCGAGCAAAGACAAGAGTGGCGGAGCGGAGTGCCGAATGATGGCGCGCCGGAAGCAGAGAGGGGCCGGGGCCAGGACAGGCAGCGGCAGTGGCGGCGGCGATGATGATGTCGCCCGCGCGACAGCGTCGCTGCCCCCGCCCCGTACGCGCGCGCTCGAACCTCGCTTCGCGTCTGCCGTTCCGCGCCCCTCCCTCTCGTCGGCCAGCAGCACGTGCCCGCGGGGCCGCGCAGGCCACCGCCACCGGCCAGCCGACCCACACCGTGACACCGGGCCGGGCGAGTCGCAAAGTGGCGCAGCTTTGCGGAAAGCCGCTGCCGGCCGTGCCCTGCCCCCGCGTGTCCGGACTCCCGAATCCCCCCTCCCCTCCCCGACGCGGCCTGGGTTTCCGCTGCTACAGCGACACCGCCACCACCACCTCATCTGCGACAAAGCTCCTGTCATGTGCTCCCAATTGAATTGTGGGAGCCCTGGTTGGTTGGTTGGGAGTAGATGATATGCAGAGATAACGACTATCTAAATGCAATGCTACTACATCACGTTACACACACAATGCATCAGTTTCCAGCATCAAGTTCGCACGATCGTCTCTGCTGACGAGGAGGAATTTCGTCGTCCCTCAACTTGGCACGATGGCTTCTGGAGTAGTATAATCTAGTAGTAGGAGTAGTTTTTTTTAATCTGAACATATAAGTATAATCTGGCAGTTTTGTTTGGATAAGATTGACGAACCAGAGTACGAGCCAAAAATACATAAAACTGCTTGGATATATGCCTCTTATCCTGAGTAGTACTCTACCAACAGACCAACCTACAACAAGAAAGCAAAGGAGAAGACGCACCACATGATCAAAAATTGCAACACTATCATCCCTAGTTGCTCTCAAGTAAAGCTCTGCTACAAACAAGCAAACCAAAATACTGGTAGTAGTAATCAGCCTACAACAGCTGAACAAGATTCCGTAGGTGTTCTATCACCAGTTCATACATTTTGCGTGCACATAAACACACGAATTTCAGCACTCAGTGCGTGTCATGTTTACATTTGAAACAAATTACGAAGGCTACCTGGCACCGAAAATTGTATGGATGGATGGATTGGCACTGCTCAGTGCTCACTTGCATTCTAGGCCCGCCTCCGCTGCTCGCCGGGGCGTGCTCTTCCTCCGGTTCCCAATCTGCCTGAACCCATTGGTCCTAGCCGATTCATCGCTGCTTGATCGAACGCTAGAATTGATGTTCTCTTCTAGGGCCATGTTGGGGCTCTCCTTCAGCGGCCTGCCTCTCTTCACACCAGCACTTGCCTTCAGTTTAACATCTTTGCCATCTTCATCGCCGCCATCGACGTCTTGTACAAAGTTTTCAACATCAACCTGTTCGATTTTATCGGCGAAGTGCTTCTGCGGCCTTCCTCTCCTCTTTCTCGCGGGCACGACCTCTTCACCGCTGCTTCCTTTGTCCTCATGGCTCCTGGCAATGGTCGCCGTCCTTCCTCTGCCTCTGCCTCTTCCTCTACCCATAGATTGGTTCAACTCAGCAGCAGCAAGATACTATAGATTGGTTTGGGCAACCGCTGAAGCGGCTGCTTCTGTTTATCAGCTTGCTTACTGAAACTGGAGTGCTTTACAGAGATACCTTGTGCTAAGATAATCCAGCTAAAGTGATGCTACAAATCTGCACTAGTAGTATGAAGAACAGCGGTTACAAATTTTTACTCCTGAACGAGAGGTGAAAAGCCTCGGATTTGGATTGATAGAAATCAACAAACTGACTACTGAACCAATCTACATGCCGTTATAAAACAAGCTAGTACATCACTAAATGTTCTATCGAGTTCTTGGCTAATATGATTCTTATTCATTCTCGAAAAAGTACGATTCTTATTGAGATCCATGGAAATCGAAAAGATGCAAATTCAGATCAAGCAACATAAATATCCAGACGCAACCTACATAAAACAGCAAAGCAATACGCATCTGACGGATACACAAACTTAAATAAATCTCTTACAAAACACATATATAATCTATCTATGCAAGAAAGCAGAGAGATAGATAAACAAGGACTGATTCAACAGCTGAACCATTTCTCAGATTAATGGATGGAAAGCGAGGAACTGACCTGCCATAAAGCCGGCGTCTACTCCAAGCAGCAGCACCACCAATCTCGGCAAAAAAGGATGGAGTTCTTCTGGCGCTAGAGGAAAAGAAACAATGGATCGGTGGCAATCCTTGGCCTGCGATGCCGGAAGTACAGCGGATCGGGAGGCAACAGCAAAGATTGCTATATGTGGCGTGTGGGAAGCGGGAGGGGGCACTTATCGACGAACAGCTAGCTAGCTAGCGCTCTGGTACTTCTGGATGGCTGAGCTCCAATAGCTGCTGGGGCATAGCAGGCAGCAGCTGGGGCGGGAGAGAGGGAAAGAGAGGGGCAGCCCTTCTAGATATATTGTTGAGGGGTCATTTGCCCATTGTTTATGATTTTTACTTGCAGCCTACCAACCGTTGAAGATGGCAATTTCCAGGCTCAATAAAAAGTTAATCAGCGTGGATCCCTAGGAACGTGCTTCAGTTTTACCATGATGGCATTTTTGCTCAGCGTTAGCGGATGTTTAACATCAGTAGCGGCAGTAGTTGCCTTGCCCAACGCCTGACGGCGGACAGCCCCACTGTACCTCCTAGGGTTACCAACCATTCTACTGGTCATGTTCTACTATTTACCGCGCAGTATTAGCCATGACCTGCATGTTTCTACTAATTAATCAATTATTATCTACAGCGAAATGGCACTTACTTACCACCACCAGACAGTGATTACTAATTAGACAAAGCCGAGCCCACTCCAGCTCCTGTGGCAAGTGGCTCGACTAAATTATTTTCTGAATCCTGAAAGAGCACTGCACCAGGATTGTTTCCCCTCTCTGCTTTGAATTCGTATTTCATCTTCTTATTTACAGTTTACTCCTTTCGATTTTATTTCTTACAATTTACTCGCGTGGATTTGGATCGAGGTGACTTTTTTGTAGATCAAGGACCCGGATGTACCCGTACTGATGACCAGCGCAATGGCACCACCGTATCTCTTACACAAGCATGAAGGAAGATGGGTGTACTTGCTGCTCTTGGTGCCAGGTCCTGGCCGAGTTATTGTCCTTCAATTCTCACCGCTAACTTGTGAACCTGGCATGCTTGAAATGTGAACTGTGAACTGGAAAAAAGAGCAAATTTATTCGTAAAAAACAAGATTTCTTTTTTTAATATAGTTCACTGCGGCAATTCAGGCAGCAGGGTGCATGAGATAGATGAGCAAGGAAAGGCTAAGTTGAGTTTCATCACCGTCTCCGGATCGGCATGTGCGTTTCACCAGCGCTAGGGGCATCTGCTGGGCTGCTGGGGTACATTTTACGCTGAGGTTTTGCAAATAAAGCGAGGGAGATTAGGACCACGTACGGCCCTTGATGACGCACCCTGCAGATCCACGCCATCTGATCTGCTGACACGAAAAAGGCCGGAAAAATGGTCTAGGTGCACACCAAATTGCAGGACCGCTCAAAAAAAAAAATTGCAGGAGGATCAGACCTACCGATGCCGAGCTAGGCCCCCCTCTTGTTTCAGCTCCAATCCAACACGTTTCCTTTCAGAATGTGAATCCATGCTCATCATCATCAGATGATGAAACCACTCGAGCCCAAATCTGTTGAACCGAATTTATCGTTCCTTCGAGATGGATGAGCAGTGTTACGTGCATCTTAAGTTTGTAATCTGCCTTCGTCGTCGTGAAGGCCACCCTTCACCAGCCTGAAAACAGAGAACAAGACATAAGATCAACATCAGCTGTATGTAACCTATGACGAAGCTAACCGTTTGACAAACAATTTCAGACAGAAAGAGACAGACACTATACCTGGAACACGTAACATCCTGGGTTCCAATATAATGACGTGAGTACATTTTTTGGACAGTATAAGGACATCAACCACTCACAAGTAGAAGCATGACTGTACAGAAATACCAAGATTGGATTACAGTGTCGTGATGACAATAAGATTTTCCGTGCAGCTTGCATTGCCGGGTGTAAAAACCCATATGAAATGGAAACTAAAGACTGGATCACTATCTCGAACACAACACCGAGTGTACACATACAACACGAGAAAATAGACCATGAAGGCACTATCTAAATGGTATGTTTCGTTCGTTGTTCGTCACTACACACTCTGCACACTTTCACACGGTTACAGTACACTATTTGGGCAAAGATTTGATAAAATTGACAATGAGATCTACCATCTGGGCATCAAAAGCAGGACCTTCCATTTGGAAGTGGCCGGCTCCTTCAATCAAGTGTGTATCAACCCGTCCAGCAGCCGACTTGAGCTTGTTTTGCAGCTGCTTTACGCTCGTAAAGCCATCTTTAGTTCCCATGATGAATAACTTTGGTTTCTCAGACTTGAGGATAGCATCATGATGTCTGCCGAATAGGATCGAGGCCATTAAACCAAATGGGTACCCGATGCTAACATAGCCAACCACCTGGTCAACCTTATCAACTGCAGATCCCGCAATCGGTGCTCCTGTGACAGGAAACTAGACTGAGATACATGACCAAACATAATTCAGTAGTTACATGAATGGATGAAGAAAACTAGTAGGCATAACGATTTCGTCATCATCCTGATCCAGTATTGTATTTTGTGCAACAACACAAGTTCTCTTACCTGTACTTAATTAGTTGCCACTGCTTTGCACTGTGTTAACATAACGAAATCCTAAGACCCTTACACGTCAATCCAGTTAGGAGCACAGGGAGCAGCACTGGGTAGAGGTAAGCAGAGTAGGTGTGCTTTGCACACCTCATTACTGTCAAGTCAATACTAATCTTTAGGACAGATGAGTGGCCAAAAATAGGTATAGCACAACTGTCTAATGTCCAGGTTGCTTCTGAGAAATACTAATCTTCTTGGTCTAGCATCCTGCATTAATGATCGGATGAAAAGTAGTGGTAATGACCTAGCAAGAAAGGTTGCTTCTGAGAAGATTGGGGTTACCCTAAAAATAGGATAAGGTCACCACGGGAGCCTCTTAGTCTTACGGGTTGCTTAGCACCTGCTCAACTGCCCTTAACACATTTCAGTGAGTAATACCCAGCTGTTAGTTAGATCTTTGGACTTTAGGGTCACTGAAATAGTAAGAGAACTGTATGATGAGTACATTTGAAGGCAAATTCAATTAGGACAGAAAGCTTGAGCTTTCAATTCTGATGCAACAGTGCAACATATCGCCTATTCATTAGTCGCGGGTCAAGATGAGTGTATAATTGTCAATTACTTATGCCAATTGTTGACATACAATTTCAGAAGGGCTACTTGTTTGGTCAATTTGATTATTGGCCTCACTGAATCTTGCGTCATGGCAAACTGAACATGCATCGCCGCATCGGTGGAGAAGACCGGGGTATCCTACATTAAGAATTGGCTGAAAAATAGTGGTGATAACCTAACAAGAAAAATTGCTTCTGAGAAGACTGGGGTTGCCCTAACAATACGATAAGGTCAGTCACTGGAGCCTCTGAGTCTTAAGGGTTGCTCAACAGCCCCGAGCACAAATCAGTGAGACAGTGAGTAATACCCAGCTGTTAGTTTGATCTTTGGACTTTGGGGACACTGAAGTAATAGGAAAATTGTACGACGAGTACATTTGAAGGCAGATTCCATCAGGACAAAAGGTTGTTTGAGCTTTCAATTCTGATGCAACAGTACAACGCATCGCCTATTCACATCTGGTCGCAGGTCAAGATGAGTGCTTAATCGTCAATTGCCTAAGCCATTTGCTGATAGACAGTTTCAGAATAGCTACTGTACTAGTTTGGTCAATTTGATTCCCGACTTCACTGAATCTCACAACAAGGCAAACCGAACACGTACTGAGAGGAGCGAGAAACAAAGGAGGGCATCATCGGAGTTAACCTACCGGCGGAGGAGCCGACTAGGAGGACGGCGCGAGGCTTGAGGGTGTCGGCGACCCAGCGGCAGACGGCGACGACGTCCCCGACCTCGCTGGAGCCCGTGAGCGATGCGCGGCCGGTGGAGCGCCCGGCGCCGCGCATGTCGAAGGTGACGGCGCGGTGGCCCCGCTCCGCGAGGCCCTGGGCCATGCCGCGCAGCAGGCCCTGCACGCCGCCGAGGATCGTGTAGGGGTGCACGAGCACCACCGCCACGTCGTCCGCTTCCTCCACCGGCGCCGTCGGCTTGAAGAGCCGCACGCTCAGCTTGGCCCCGTCCGCCGCCTCCACCGTAGTCCACTCCATCCTGCTCCCGTCCGGCTCCGGCCAGTCCACTCCGGGGAGTTGAGCTACTTCCTGCCCCGATTTGATCTGCCCCGTAGCAATTTTTCCTTCCCTTTTTTTTTTTTTGAGCATCAATTTTTCCTTCCTTAACTTCGGTTGGTTTTGGTAGTTGCTTGGTAATGCTCGGTGGGCTGTAAGCCTGTAAGGCCGTGGTACGGCCCGCGTCCAGTTAACTGAATCCAACCTATTGGCCGGTGCTTTCTGGGCCCGCGTCCGTGAGTTACGCGGGCTGGTATTCGTGGGCGCAAACAGGCCGGATGATTTCTTCTCTTTCGTATAGAAAACTTTTCATTGATCTGCGGACCTGCTAGTTCCAGGCTGCTGCTTGTCGCGTAGGCCCATGTCGTGCCAAGGCTGGGTAGCTGCCAGCTGCTTCCCGCCAAAAAGAGTTGCCAGCTGCTAACCTCAAGCAAAAAATCCCATGGCACTCGCGTCTAGCCAACCTGATCGACAACAGTTCATGTCAAATCCTATGGCATTAGAGTCTAGCCGACATGACCAACAACAGTTCATGGCACATTGCTCCCAGCTGTAACGATAGAGGGCTACTATTATTGTGCCACTAGTGCTTGAAAACACCTCCCAAACAAAAAACTTATAAGATGTTGGACAACACATTTGTCATGGCTGGTATCGCGGATTAAAGTTGTATAGCATCTAATAAGCGCCTTCTGCTTTGCCACAAAACACATCAAAGTTTCATTACAAAGGAACCAACGGGAGGTTTCTCTTTTTTTCTTTTTTTTTTTGCTTCAGCTTAGGTCATTCCAAGTACCACGACGGCTAGAGAGTTCTTTTTTGAAGTCGCGTCCCTTAAGGCTCTGATTCATTAAAAAAGTAGAAGAGAGTTACCCGGTTAATTTGCGGAAAACCGGGTGAAAACACGCCCACACCCCGGCCGACTTGGCTACCCACAAGACCCACCCACACCGCCGAGGAGAGGACACCGTCGAGATTGTCTACAATGTCATCGTCATCACTTCTCCCCGAGCAAGCGACCCCGACTTCACCACGGCGGGAGAGTAGCCTGCTTTCTTTAGTTGCTCTCTTCATCCATCAAATAAACATTACCCTTGCTAGTTACTTGAAAAAAATCGACACTGATTCTAATAAAAAATAATTTTTTTGTTCCAATTTATGTCATCGCCATTTTAAAGTCCTTCCGTTGAGACCTACAATGCAATTTTTAGTGGTTTCTTTCACTCATTCTTTGCATGGAACCTCAATACAAGAGACGAATCAACCCATAGAGTTAGAGGCATAGCCAAGCCCTAGCTACAACGGCCATGGCCTAGAGCATGGCTGTCAACTCCTTTACTGATTGTAGCAAGTATAGACACTATAAATACTTTAGCTAATGTTTTCCAAGTGTTGGTTTGGGGCATAGCTACGCAACTGTATAGTCCTCATTATTTTTTGCAAATTATGTGTATGGATTCCACAATTCACAAAATATTCACAAAGCTTGGCACCGATCGTTCACCCATTGGGTGATTATTCTAGGGATATGTATTCACCCTTTGAGTAACAAAGGTGGCCCCTGACTCTCAAAAAGAGCCAGAGGTTTTGATCCAACAGAAGGCAAAAGACCATTCGACTGAGTGGCAGCATCCTCAAGTCGAAGTCGAAGCACTGTCTTGAACAACCGCGCATATCCTCACCAGATTGGACGCATTGATCCTAAGCAGCTCTGTGCCTTACGACAACACCTCTCCAACTTCATTTCTATGCAAACTTGCCCAATACAACAAGGGGGCACAAACTGCAAATACAACCTCAATTGGAGTTGTAGGGAGATTAAACTCAAAAGTAGCTCTATTACATCAATTCCAGATGGCCCAACAAATAGCGGTCAATCCAAAAATATAGATTCTTTCATATCTAGGCAAAAATGCATAGCACCAGGCATAATATTGCCAAATACTATTAGGGCACAAGTTAATTTGTAGTACCATTCTCATGTCTATTGTCGAGCGCGTTGAAAACATGTTTGATACGTCTCCGTCGTATCTACTTTTCCACACACTTTTGCTCTTGTTTTGGACTCTAATTTGCACGATTTGAATGAAACTAACCCGGACTGACGCTGTTTTCAGCAAAATTACCATGGTGTTGTTTTTGTGCAGAAATCAAAGTTCTCGGATTTGGACGAAACTTTTTGGAGAATTTTTATGGAATATATAAAAATTATTGGCGCAAGAATCAACAGAAGAGGGGCCACCTGTTGCCCACAAGGCAACAGGGCACGACCCCCCTAGGTCGCGCCCTGATGCCTTGTGGGGCCCACAGGCGGCCGTCTGACCTAATTCCAACGCTATAATTTCTCTTTCCCCGAGAAAAAAATAGAGAAGAAGTTTCATCGCGTTTTACGATACGGAGCCGCCGCCACCTCCTGATCTTCATCGGGAGGGCTAATCTGGAGTCCGTTTGGGGCTCCGGAGAGGGGGATTCGACGCCGTCGTCATCATCAACAATCCTCCATCACCAATTTCATAATGCTCACCACCGGGCGTGAGTAATTCCTTCGTAGGCTTGCTGGACGGTGATGGGTTGGATGAGATTTATCATGCAATCGAGTTAATTTGTTAGGGCTTTGATCCCTAGTATCCACTATGTTCTGAGATTGATGTTGCTATGACTTTGCTATGCTTAATGCTTGTCACTAGGGCCCGAGTGTCATGATTTCAGATCTGAACCCTTTTATGTTTTCATGAATATATTTGTGTTCTTGATCCTATCTTGCAAGTTATATGCCCCTATTACGTGTTATGATCCGCATACCCCAAGGTGACAATAATTGGGATTCTTTCCAGTGATTGCCGTAGTTTGGGGAGTTTATATATTCACCAAGTGCTAATGCTTTGTTCCGGTTCTCTATTAAAAGGAGGCCTTAATATCCCTTAGTTTCCTTAAGGACCCCGCTGCCACGGGAGGGTAGGATAAAAGATGTCATGCAAGTTCTTATTATAAGCATGTATGACTATATACGGAATGCATGCCTACATTACATTGATGAATTGGAGCTATTGTGTATCGCCCTAGGTTGTGACTGTTATATGATGAATATCATCCAACATAATTATCATCACCGATCCAATGCCTATGACTTTCTCATATTTGTTTCTGCTAAGCTACTTTGTTGCTACTGTTTTACACTTGCTACAAAACTGCTACTGTTACTGTTGCTGTTACTATCGTTACTGTTGCTACTGTTGTCAAAACTATCATATTACTGTGCTACTAAATACTTTGCTGCAGATATTTTATCTCCAGTTGTGGTTGAATTGACAACTCAACTGCTAATACTTGCAAATATTCTTTGGCTCCCCTTGTGTCTAATCAATAAATCTGGGTGAAATACTACTCGCGAAAACTGTTGCGATCCCCTATACATGTGGGTTATCAAGACCTTTTTCTGGCGCCGTTACCGGGGAGCATAGCTCTATTTGCTGAGTCACTTGGGATTTATATCTGTTGATCACTATGAAGAATCTGAAAGACGCTAAGACCAAGATCGTTCCCTCTAAGACGAGGGGAGGTAAGGAACTGCCATCTAGCTCCGCACTTGATTCACCTTCTGTTTTAAGTAAACTTGCGACACCACCACCTGCTATTCATTCTAATATGTCGCAATTTATTGATGATACTACTTCTGCTATGAATGATACTTATGATGATGCTAGTACTATACTTGATAATACCGTGCCACTTGGTAAATTTCTTGATGAACAACTTGCTAAAGCTAAAGAAATTGAGAATGCTAAAAATGTTGAAACTCTTGAGAATTATGATTCACCTATTATGCCTAGTCCTCCTACTAGAGTTGAATCACCTGATGAACATGTCTTTGATAGGGAGACGGCTAGAGCCATTCTTGCTTGTAATGACAGAGATGAGGTTATAAAATTGCTTGCTGAAATGAAAGAAAAATCTATGAGGGAGAGAATGAAATATGATCCTAAGTTTGCTACCTCTCCCATATTTGTTACTGATAAGAATTATGAATTCTCTGTTGATCCTGAGTTAATTACTTTGGTTGAATCTGATCGTTTTCATGGTTATGAAACTGAAACTGTTGTGGCACATCTTACTAAGTTGAATGATATTGCCACCCTATTTGCTTATGAGGAAAAAATTCGCTATTACTATATTCTTAAGTTGTTTCCTTTCTCATTAAAGGGTGATGCTAAGAAATGGTTTAATACTCTTGCTCCTGGTTGTGTGCGTAGTCCCCAGGATATGATATATTACTTCTCTGAAAAATAGTTTCCTGCTCACAAGAAACAAGCTGCTTTACAGGAAATATTTAATTTTGTGCAAATTGAAGAAGAGAATCTCCCACAAGCTTGGGGGAGGCTTCTCCAATTACTTAATGCTTTGCCTGATCATCCTCTTAAGAAAAATGAAATACTTGATATCTTTTATAATGGACTAACCGATGCTTCTAGGGACTACCTAGATAGTTGTGTTGGTTGTGCTTTCAGGGAACGAACTGTTGGACAGGCTGAAGAACTATTGAATAATATATTGAAGAATGATAATGAGTGGACACTTCCTGAACCACCGCACAAGCCAACTCCGAAGAAGAGAGGTATTCTATTCCTCAGTCCAGAAGATATGCAAGAAGCCAAGAAATCTATGAAAGAAAAAGGTATTAAAGCTGAAGATGTTAAGAATTTACAACCTATTGAGGAAGTACATGGGCTCGATATCCCGACACAGGTAGTGGAGGTAAATTCTCTCACTAGATTCGATGAAAGTGATATTCCGTATAATAAATCTGCTAGTCAATACTTGTATGAATTTGATAATTACATCATTAAACAGAAATGCTATCATGATTAATCGTTTGAGCGATTTGATGTTTAGAATTACTAATGATGTTAAAGGTTTAAGTAAGCATGCCTCTATGGTCCAGACTTAGCTAGAACAAATAGCTAAGTCACAAAATGATTTGCTTGATGAGATGAATAATAAAAAGAATGATCATGTTGTTAGAGTTGTTACTAGAGGAGGTAGAATGACTCAGGAGCCCTTGTATCCTGATGGTCATCCTAAAAGAATTGAACAAGATTCTCAAAGAATTAATATTGATGCACCTAGTCCATCTAAGAAGTGATACGTCTCCAACGTATCTATAATTTATGAAGTATTCATGCCATGTTTATTATAGTTTTGTATGATTTTGGTGCACTTTTATATGGCTTTTAAATGATTTTCATGGACTAACATATTGACCTAGTGCCCAGTGCCAGTTGCTGTTTTCTGCTTGTTTTTGGTTTTCCAGAAAATCCATATCAAATGAAGTCCAAATGCAGCGAAACTTTTTGACGTTTTTTTCTGGAAGGAAACAGACACAGGAAGCTTCGGGGAAGCAGCAGAAGAGCCACAGGGGCCCCACGAGCCACCTGGGCGCGCCACCTCCCCTAGGCGCGCCCTGGTGCCTCGTGGGCCCCCTGTGGCACCTCTTCGCGTGATTCCAACGCCAAAAAATCATATATATTCAAAAAACCCCGAAAGTTAACCTAGATGAGTTTTTACACCGCCGCAAGCCTCTGTACCTCCACGATCTCATCTACAGCCCTTTTCCGGCACCCTGCCAGAGGGGGGAAAGCATCACCGGAGGCCATCTTCATCATCCCGGCGGTCTCCATGACGAGGAGGGAGTAGTTCACCCTCGGGGCTGAGGGTTTGTACCAGTAGCTATGTGTTTTATCTCTCTCTCTCGCGTTCTTGATTTGGCACGATCTTGATGTACCGCGAGCTTTGTTAATATAGTTGGATCATATGGTGTTTCTTCCCTCTCTATCCTTGTTGTGATGAATCGAATCTTTTCCCTTTGAGGTTTCGTTATTGTTGGATTGAATATTCAGATTTGAGAACACTTGATGTATGTCTTGCATATGAATACCCGTGGTGACAATGGGGTATTATATTGATTCACTTGATATATGTTTTGGCATTCAACTCGCGGATTCCCGCGGTGACATTGGGGTAATCTATGCATATGGGTTGATGTACGTTTTCATTATTTTTTCTCCGATAGAAACTTTCGGGTGCTCCTTGAAGTTCTTTGTGTTGGATTGAATATTATGAATCTGAAGTTGTTTGATGCATATCGAATACTCATGGATACTTGCGGTGACATTAGAGTTGGTTGATGTGTTTCATATGGTGTTATTTTAGTACGAACTCTAGGGCTATTCGTGACACTTATAGGGATGGCTCAATAGATTGATCGGAAAGGATAACTTTGAGGTGGTTTCGTACCCTACAACAATTTCTATCTTAAGTTCTCCGCGAATAGGAACTTTGGAGTGATTCTTTGTCGCACGTTGAGGGATTGTTATGTGATCCAATTATGTTAGCATTGTTGAGAGATTGCACTAGTGAAAGTATGAACCCTAGGCCTTGTTTTTAAGCATTGCAATACCGTTTGTGCTCACTTTTGTTACTTGCTACCTTGCTATTTTTATATTTTTAGATTACAAAAACCTATATCTACTATCCATACTACACTTTTATCACCATCTCTTCGCCGAACTAGTGCACCTATATAATTTACCATTGTATTGGGTGTGTTGGGGACACAAGAGATTTCTTGTATTTAGTTGCAGGGTTGTTTGAGAGATACCATCTTCAACCTACGCCTCCCACGGATTGATAAACCTTAGGTCATCCACTTGAGGGAAAATTGCTACTGTCCTACAAAACTCTGCGCTTGGAGGCCCAACACGAGTCTACAAGAATAAGTTGTGTAGTAGACATCAAGAAGAAAAAGAAAAAGAAAAATGATAGGACTTTGCATGCTTATAGTGAACCTGAGATAGAAAAACCTCCTGAGAATCAAAATGATGTTTCTATTTCTGATGCCGAGACACAATCTGGTAATGAACATACACCTAGTGATAATGATAATGGCAATGATAATGGTAATAAAGATGTTCATGTTGACGCTCAACTAGATAATGATGTAGAAGTAGAACCTGCTGTTGATCTTGATAACCCACCTCCTAAGAGCAAAAGATATGATAAAAGAGACTTTGTTGCTAGAAAACATGGAAAGGAAAGAGAACCATGGGTTCAAAAACCCATGCCTTTAACCATCTAAAAATAAGGATGATGAAGATTTTGACCGCTTTGTTGAAATGCTTAGACCTGTCTTTTTGCGCACTCGCTTGATTGATATGTTGAAAATGTCTCCCTATGCTAAATACATGAAAGATATTGTCACTAATAAAACAAAGATACCTGAAGCTGAAATTTCCACCATGCTTGCAAATTATTCTTTTAAGGGTGGAGTACCTAAAAAGTTAGGAGATCCGGGAATACCTACCACTACTAGGGAAAACCCTAGCAGTAGCGCGGGGTTTTGTAATATCAGTAGCGCGGGTGGGCGCGCTACTGCTACGGCGCTACAGCTAACTATTAGCAGTAGCGCTGTTCCACCCGCGCTACTGCTAACAGAGTTTAGCATTAGCGCGTTTAGGTGAACCTCGCTACTGCTAAAAGCTGCAGCGCACCTATTTAACACGCGCTACTACTAGACACATACCCCGCGCTACTGTTACTATTCTCTGTAAAAAAAATCTGCAGCATTTTTTCTCTGTTTTTTAATAGGTTTATACAATAGCCATCATCATCCAACAATAGTCTCATCATATCATACACACAATAGTCTCATCATATCATACACACAATAGTCTCATCATATCATACACATGCAAATATTCTCATCAAATCATGCCATCATCATCCAACACAAATGATGTCTCTCATCATCATCGATCTCGAAATAGCGATACAAGTTATGATATGTCTCGAATACATGCAAGTACATCATCATCCCATACACATGTTTCATCATCCATCTAAAACGATGATATAGAAGAGAAGAGCTATCACTTTGAGTAAGAGCGGAATTATGCTGTACATGAGGCGCCGGTTGTGATTCCTCTCTCGCGCTAGCGTGAACCTCAAGTAACTAGCTTCTGCTTCTTGTCTGCTATCAAACCCTTTATGGCTGCCGCCCGAGAACCGTGACACTTGGGCTTGACACTCGGGCCACGCATCGTACACTCCCGGAACCCTCCCTATGTACACGGCATAGCACTTCTTCGCCATCAAGGACCTATATATGTACCTGTTAGAGATGCAACAATAATATGCAACATAATATATTTGAGCAACATGAAAAGAAAGAGTTAGCTAATAGATGCAACATATAGTAAACATAATTAATCAACGCAGGTTCACCGTACCCAAACTAATTAACTAGATGTATGCAGGTCATCATACCCAAACTAACAAATTAGCGTTACGCAAGTTTACCAGGACCGTTGACATCACAAAGTTTCATCGCTACAGAAACTACAAGTTCAACCGACGCATCATCAGCGGCATCGTCAATCACTGGAAGTTCCACCCATCCATATCCGGGAGGATGCACCCTAGCTTCGTGAACGGCGTCAGGTCTTGACGTTGCATGCCTATGCGAGTTCTGACGTCAGCTCGCGATATAGGGCCGTGGTGGAACATCCCCTTCTCTTCGACAACTTCTTTCATGATGATCGTTGCAATGTCCTTCTGGATGCGAAAGAAGTCATCTCTGACTTTATAATCCAGTTTGTGTCCTAAGGATTCTGCCCATTTGCGGATATGTTCATCGTTTCTTGTTGTCATGCGAAGATGTTGGTGATCCCTTCTGAACTCCGTCATGAGATGGAGGAGGTAGAATCCAACGTTCTTGCTTGTTGTCGGTTGATGGATGGAGCAGAAGGTAGTTTTATGCGAGAAACCCGGCTTGTTCTTCCTTTGTTTCCTAATCTCCATGTGGCCACCCCTCATGCTGAAGCCGTGGAGAGCATCATCCAGAATATCCATTATGTGGGTGTAGTCTTTCTTCTTGAAGTTTCTAGACGAGTCGAAATACACGGCGTGGGAGACTCGCGGGAAAAGAACGATAAGGACGGCGCGCCCGTTGCTGTGGAAAATAAAGACACCTCAAATTAGTCTCCATATGAGCGAAGGAATGATTGAAACGTACGAAAGGGTTGTCCGGCAATGACTTACATTGGATGATAAGGCAGGAGAATCATTTCCTTGTCCTTATTCGTTACCATGAAGTATTCGATGTAGTCCCTAGCAGCTTTACATTCAAACTCGTCGAGACTCAAGAAGGACTCATGCATGTAGTATGGATCCGCCACCGAGATTTGCGAGATTTGTTCTCTCCTGATGACAAAGTTCATATGTAGCGCAAAAAGGCGGACGATCGTAAAATCGAGCCGGCTCATGAGAAACATCTCAAAGATGTGATCAAACCGTAGGAAGAACACCTCCGCGGGAAGTGTGTCGACGTAGCACTTGGCCTGAGGCACACGAACCGCGTAAAGCGGATATCCTGGATCCTCCGAGGCGAGAAGGCTTTTCTCAGTCGACAGCACATGGTCGTGCAGTCTCCTGAGATCCCCTGATATGCCCTCTAGCGGTTTCGGCGGTAGGATTGGCTCGCCCGCGACATGGTACATCGCCGCACCTTTGACCGGTACATGGTCTGCAAAATCGGTCGGCTGGCTGCTAGAAGCTTTGGCAGCTTTGGCGGCAGCAGTGCCTCTCTTCGGCGGTCTCTTCCTCTCCTTTTTCTTGGGTTCACCGTCCAGACCCATCCTTACCCCCACCACCAGTGTCGTCGGGCTAAGCACTTTACGACCCTCGGCTAGATGACCCTGCGTTGAGGCGGCATCTGGAGGCGTGTCCTGTGAGGATTGCATGAAGAGAGACTTCTTGCAATCAACTCTAGGACGTTCCTGCCCGGGCACATCATCCATCTCCTCATCCGCATGCTCATAGCCCGAGCCATATGGCTGACTCATCATTTGTCCGTCGTCATAGGCAGCACCGGTATTGAGGAACCGGAGAGGGTCCTCCTCCTCCATCTCATCATCCATTCCTTGTTCCACGAGGCCGACTACATCATCCACTATTGGACCCCCTTCCTCGCGTCCGCCGCTCTCACCCGGCACGAGAGGCGCTGGTAATTGCGTAGGCGGGGTGGTGGTGTTCATACCTTGCTGATGTGTGGTCATTGGTGTGCTCTCGGCAGCCTCCAGACGAAGAAGATTCTTCGGCCACAGCAGCATCCAACCCTTGCATTCTCCAAGCTGCATCGGGGTCTCGTCCTCCTTTCCCTCGAGCCATACTGGAGGAGTCAAATCCTCGGGGCCCGCTTTCACACTCGACAAGGTAACCCTGAAGGTGCCAACGGGGATAGGCTGGCCGTGGAACATGAGTTCCAAGGGCTTCGTTATCACTGCCTTTCCCACGTCCACCTTCCGGCCGTTGATCATGTAGAGTACGGTGCACGGGGTTTCGTCGGCCTGCGAAGACATGTCTGCGGCGTAAGACATCCAAAAGGCAACGAAAAACGGAAGATTATATATATGTTGGTGCGACGTGTAATTACCGTGAGGGCATCGAGGTCAGCCAAAGACGAAGGCCTGCCTAGCACGCCAGAGACAGAGGAAGGGCTGCTATGAGCCGGTGCGGGAGCAGGACCTTGTGCGGTAGCGGCAGCATGTGGTCGTGGTGCGATGTTCACCGAGTTGCTCCCGACGAAGCTGGGCATGGGAAAATCCTGTGCCGTCTTGTCTGGATTTTGCTTCGTCCAGTCGATAATAGCCGGAATCAAGTTAGTAGCGAAATCATTTCTGCAGGCAGCTCCAGCTGCATTGACTGCCTGCTGGACCAACTCATTTTTGTTCGCTTCTGCGGCCTCAGCTGCCTTTTTCTCGGCCTCAGCTGCATTTTTCTCGACCGCAAGCTTCACCTTCTCGTCGATGTTCAACTGACTGAATTTCTTTTTCTGCTTTTTGGCCTCCGGGCCCTCGTTGTAGTAGTACTTCCACGTGGCGCCGTCTCCGACGCCGTGCACACGTCCATATTGCGGCCGCTAGTCCAAAGGGAGTCCCTTCAGTTGGTTCAAGGTTCGGTTGAGAGGGGTGTCCCACTTGGGCCTCATCGACGACTGAGACGACGAGTCGCTTTGGGCCGCAAGCCTGTGTTGCTCCTTCTGCAAAAGGAACGTGAACCATTTACGAATGTTACTAGAACGTGTAGTCCAGTTGATCAGAAGCTAAATGTAAGGTGGTAAAAGAATAATTACCAGTAATCTAATCAATTTCCTCGTGATCGGGTCCATGTACCAAACCTTCTTTTCCTTGTCCCACTTGTACCGGGCCCTGATGAAGTCACGCTCCTGCGGGCCGGTGAACTCCGCGTAGGGGTTTGGAATCCCCGCGGCTTCACGTTCCGCGTCCTCCTTATCCCATATGGGCCTCTTGCCAATGTAGCCACGGCTTCCGAGGCGTTAGTTCCCCATGTTCCTTTGCTGAAGGCCCTTGTATTTCTCAGACTTAATCTTGGCTGCCTCAGTAGCGGAAGTGTCCTTGAACTTTTCAAACTCCTCTGCCGTAAGTGTCGGATTGTCCGCCAAAATCTTGGACAGGGGTTCGTTAGCATCAATCGCTCGTTTCACTCTCCCTTTCCAGGCAGCCAAATCGTTGCTGAACATGCCCATGGCATGGTTATTGATATCTTTCATGGCAGCATCATCCCACGGGTTTTCTATGTGGTCATCCCGGCCGGGGAACTGGAATCTCTTGTGCAGCTTCGTTAGGAGCAAGTGCTCCAGATGTGGTTTCTTCCTTAAGTCATTGTCGTTGATGCTCGCGGTTTCCTGTAGGATGCATCCGACTTGGTTGCTGTAGCACTTGCGAGGTGCATCCGACGCTATTGGCTCGAATTTGCCGGGGTGCATCTCTGTGACCAGGATTCTTCCGATGTTGAGTTTGTTAGGGCGTCGTGTCCTCTGCTTCTTCTTTTCGTTACCGCCTTCGGCGCCGGTACCTTCGGCGCCGGTCTCGGCGCCGCCATCGGTGTCGATGTCGGCGACAGTACCATCGTCCGCTATGACCAGGTCGCCCTGCAAACCTTCTGTTTGCTGACTAGACAAAAAGTCGAGGTAATCATGTTCACGGTCATATTGTATGTCGTCGGCAGTGTGGTCAGAAGCCCCAGTCTCGTCGTTGTTCGACATGTTTCCTACGATTAAGTCTGCTCGTTTAATTCTTAAACTATAATAAAATGAGTAATGACATAAAAAAAGTCCTATGGTTTGCCGGAATGCCGTTTCATTCCCGTCTAAGCAAATGTCGGGCACTCGATATGCCTACTTTCTAGCACAAGTCATGCTGAAATTCACGGGAAATTTTGGCATGACCTTTGCTAAAAAGTGGACATATCGAGCGCGTGAAATTCGCCGGAACGGAAATGACTCAACATTCCGGCAAAACATAGGCCACTCGGATCATTTCCATGCAAACAAGAAAAGCCAACATAGGCAACAATAGCACATCATCTCCATCATTTGGCACATCATATGGCAACAACAGCAGCCAACATCATTTGGCACTTCAATTATTCAAAATATGTTCACCATCAACAGCCAACATCATATATATCAAAGAAATTCATGCACTTTAATTATTCAAAGAAATTCACCATAAAGAACCCTAGTTAAATTCCTATCTACTAGGGTTAACTAAACAAAACAATAGCTACTTCTCAAAAAACCCTAGCTAACAATTGATTGATGCAAACAAGGAACTTTTGTTTTTTCTTTAAATAGCAACAATTGATTGAACTAAGATTTTTTAAATAGCAACAATTCTGTTTTAACTAGGGTTCATAATCTAGCACTAACCTAGCAATAATTCTGTTTTAACTAGCTAGGGTTCATAACCTAGCAATATTTTTTTTACTAGGGTTCATAACACTAACCTAGGGTTCAAATGGCACCTAGGTTTCATAATCTAGCACTAACCCTAGGGTTCATATGGAACTAATCTAGCACTAAATAACCTAGGGTTCGTACATATGGTAGAGAGAGAGAGCAGAGAGAGACAAGAGGGGAGGGGAGAGGAGGGGCTTACAGGGCGGCGAGGTCGATGGAGGAGGAGGAGGTTGGACTTGCGGCGACGTCGAGGAGGAGGCAGGCGCGCGGCGACGTCGAGGAGGAGGCAGGCGCGGCGAGGTCGAGGAGGAGGAGGTAGGCACGCGGCGACGTCGAGGAGGAGGCAGGCGTGGCGAGGACGGGCTCCGGCGACGGCGCGAAGAGGCAAGGGCGACGAGGGCTCCGGCGACGGCGTGGAGGAGGGCAAGGGGATGGAATGGGGGAAATGGGGGAAATTGGGGAAGAAAGGCCCGCGCGGGCGGTTAACTCAAACATAGCAGTAGCGCGTTTATGGACCCGCGCTATAGTTAACTTATCTGTAGCGCGGGATACCCAAACCGGCGCTACAGATAACTTAGCTATAGCGCGGGTGTGGACACACGCTACTACTATAGCTAACTTAGTTGTAGCACCGGTTTGGGTATCCCGCGCTACAGATAAGTTAACTATAGCGCGGGTCCATAAACGCGCTACTGCTATTCCTTTGATTTTTATTTTCATTTTCTCCTTTTGCTTTTTCTTTTCATTTTATTTTTCTTATTGCCTTTCTCCTTTTTCTTTTTCTTTTCATTTCCTTTTCTAATCCTTTCATTTTCTTCTTTCCTTTCTCATTTTTCTATTTCTTTTCATTTTCTTTTCTTTTCCGAAAGACGACCGAGGCGGGAAGAAGGGGATCGGATACAATGTATATAACTCAGGCGACGATATATATTACATATCATTTGACCGATAACGATTAAGTGCGTACACAAAATAAATACATATATATAAATGATGGTTTCTCAGCGTCGACGTTTTCGTTTCTGAGTGAGCTTCTTTCCCTTCTTGTTCGCTGTCGAATAATTGAGCCCCTCGTTGTGACTTTTCCTTTTCCATGGAGTACGATCTTTCTTAGGTAATGTAGTATTGATTCTTCTTCTGACGTATGCTTCATCATCATCGTCATCTTCCCTCATCGGGTTGCCGTACTGGTCGTAGTCTTCCTCGTTGGCGACTCCATCCATTCCGATGATGTTCCTTTTGCCTCTCCTCACGACAACACGGCTGGGATTGCTTGGGTCGGTTATGAAGAAGCATTGTGTCACCTGTCACGTGCTTAGCGTGTACCCATGGCTCGTTTTTTGCTATGGCGTTCACGGTAGCGCTCTTGGCGTCGGGTATAGACAGGGTAGTGAAATACCGGTTTTCTCTTTCGACGTTCTTAGCCCATCTGACACGGAACATCGTCGCATCGTGCAGTCCTGAGTAGTCAAGCTCCCAGATCTCTTCGACCCTTCCGTAGAATGTTTCAGTTGCGGCGTTGTCGTCGGTCATGCATTCCATCGTCACCCCTGAGTTCTGAAAACCACTGTTTATATCTTTGGCCTCCGTGTAGAACGTGTATCCATTCATATCGTATGCCTGATAGGTCGCGAGGTTGGCCGCGGGGCCATGTGCTAAGGCGTATATGAGCAATCCGTCCGTAGAGCCCTCTTCCGGGGGATTAGCAAGAACATGCTCTTTGAACCAAGGCAGGAAAGTGGAGTTGTGCTCTCTAATAACTTCGGCGTTCGTCTTGCATAGCCCCCGGTCACGGTACTTCTTTGCGATGGTTTCTTTGTGCAGTTTGCTCTGTCAAAGTCATTGCGTCGACCCGAGTGGTCCACATGCAGTTCCCTCCGGCCGTTGGTGTGACCTTCTCCTCTGAGCCTCCCAAGGTGCTTGTTAACGGGCAAACCAACAACAGGGTCTCCGCCATATAGATAATTCTCGCAGAAAGAGGTGCACTCTTGGGTCATATAGCCCTGGATGATGCTTCCATCCGGACGGGACATGTTACGAACGAATCCTTTGATGACCCCATTCATCCTCTCGAACGGCATCATGTTGTGCAGGAATGTCGGCCCGAGGTCTATGATGTCGTCCACAATGTGGACACACAGATGCACCATGACGTCAAAGAACGCGGGCGGGAAGTACATCTCAAGCTCATTTAGTATCACAACGATCTCTTCCTGTAGCCTTCGGAGCTGCTTCACACTGATCGACTTTCGAGAGATAACGTCGAAAAAGTTGCAAAGACTAATAAGCGTGTCACGGACGTGCTTGTCCATTATCCCTCTAAGGGCAACAGGAAGTATATGCGTCATCATCACATGACAGTCATGAGACTTCATCCCGCTGAACCTTTTCTTCTTGGTGTCTAGAAATCTGCTTATCTTCCCACAGTAACCGGAACTAACTTTGATTCCGGTAAGGCAGTTGAAGAATTGATCGATCTCCTTCGGACTTAAGGTAAATCAAGAAGAGGGGCAATAATTCTCTTCCTTCTTGTTGACTTTTTTGCCCTGGTCCCGCGCCTCTGTCTCCGTCTCCGTCTCCTCCGACTTTTTACAGGGCGGCATGTGGAGATCTGCCCTGATGTTCAAATCTTCCAAGTCTCTTCTTGCCTTCGGCCCATCCTTGATCTTATCCGGCATGTTCATCAGTGTTGCAAGCAAGCTCTCAAGGACATTCTTCGTGATATGCATTTGATCGAGGCAATGAGGCGTGTCGAGTTTGGGCCAGTACTCCAAGTCCCAGAAAACAGACCTCGTTTTCCATACCTTCAGCAGCGGCTCCGACACCTTTTTCATCTTTCCCGGCGCGGGGCACTGTTCCCAGTTTTTCAACAGCTCATCGATTTCGGCGCCGCTCCTCTTACGTGGAGGTTCTCGATGCTCAGCCTCACCATTGAATAGATCTCCACGGTTTCTCCACGGGTCGTCCTTCGCGAGCCATCTTCGATGCCCCATGTACACGATTTTCCCAGACCCGCCATCTTTCATTAGCTGCTGAGACGTTGTATCATCCATGCACCGCGTGCATCCGCAATATCCATGGCACACCTGGCCTGCGACATATCCGTAACCGAGATAGTCGTGCACCGTCGTCATCAGCGCGGCTCTCATATAGAAATACTCGCCTTTGCTGGCGTCCCATGTCTTGGCCGGTGTTTTCCATAATGTGTCTAACTCCTCTTGAAGTAGCCCCAGATACAGATTAATATTATTCCCGGTTGTTTCGGCCCTTGAATCAGCATGCTCATGTGTATGTACTTTGTCTTCATGCACTTCCAGGGGGATGGTTGTACATCCATACAAACACGGTCCATGTGCTATGGTTGGTGTTCTGGTTGCCAAACGGATTCATGCCATCGGTACTCGCGCCAAGCACGATGTTCCTTGGATCACCTGCGAAAAATAGATATTCGGCGTTGAACGCTCTCCACTGGCTTGCATCCACGAGGAGTCTCAGCTTCGGATCATCTCCATCGTCGGGCTTCACCCTCTCCGCGTGCCAGCGCATGAGCTTTGCTTCCTTAGGATCTACGAAATAACGCTGCAGACGGGGAGTGATCGGTAGGTACCATACAACTTTCTGGGGAGATTTCTTTCCGGCCTTCTTGTATCGAGAAGCACTGCACACCAGTCAGTTGTTTTTTCCGCGTGCTCCTTCCGATAAATGATGCAATCGTTGATGCATGCATGGTATCTAATGTGCGGCAGATCAAGAGGGCACACGATCTTCTTGGCCTCATCGACACTAGTAGGACACAGGTTCCCTGCGAGAAGAACCTTCTTTAGATACTTGAGAAGCTCAACGAGGCTTCTGTCGGTCCATTTGTTTTTAGCCTTTGTCTTTAGAAGTTCGGGCGTGAAACTCAAGCGGGTCACCTCGGGATCGCAACCATCATACAATGGAGTATGAGAGTCTACCTCCAGTTGCTCCAGCTTGGCCTCCTCTCTACAAGTAGCTCTGTCGTTAGTCGTCTTCTTGCGAAGCAGGTCTCGAACATGAGGGTCCCGCACGACTGAACTTAGTAGCGACGAATGCTCCGGCGTGTCCGCGTCTTCTCTGTCATGTCCGGCCACTTCTCCACCCCCATGTCCGGCCTCTTCTCCGCCGCCATGTCCGGCCTCTTCTCCGCCACCATTATCGGTCATCTCTTCGTCTGGTCCAATGTCGTCATTGGCTGCCCCATCGACGTCATCATCTTCACTTATCCACCGAGTATAGCCATCCATGAAACCAGTCATGAGCAGGTGCGCTTTCAAACGGCCTTCCTTAAAGGGGTCGAGCAAGACTCCTCCTTTGCATCTTCGACACGGACAGAAAATCTCCTTCCGGTTATTTTCATACATGTTGTGCACCGCGGATCGCAACCAACTTTCCACCATCGTTCCACTGACCTTCATGATCGCCTGCATGGTATAATTAATAAGCAAAAGGATTATAAATGCATCCATGCATGCATGCATCAAAGTCATACAAAAATTCGACATGACCTTCCCTAAAAAAAGGACATATAGAGTTTGCCCGAAATTCGCCGAAACGGAAATAAATCAACATTTCGGCAAAACATAAGCAACTCTCATGTCACACACAATTCGGCAAATAAACATATAGGCGGCAACTCATGCCACACGCACAATTTCCATCATATCGCCCGATTCGGTCATATCGCACACATATTTTCCATTAATTTTCCAAAAAGCACAAGTTTTTACTCACCTAGCTATCTCGAGAGAGAAGCACGGTGACTAGATGGCTTTACTCCATTAAAGAATAGATCTATTTGGGGAGTTGATAGGTTCCACTAAATGTATAGATCTATAGCTAGTAGGGGAAGGAAATGGCTAGCTCTAACTAGTGGAGGGAGGAGAGAAGAGTGAGGAAGCTAAGAGAGAAAAGTGGTGCATTAATGGAGATGGTGGAGGGGTCATTAAAGTAGAGAGAAGAGAGAAGAAAGCTAGCTAATGGGGAAAGCAAGTGAGGGAGAAGAAGTGAGGGAGAGAGGAGGGGGAGGGGGGAAAGGGGGCTGCAAAAGGTGCCAGCTGCGGCTTAGCAGTAGCGCGTGTCGGCGAACGGCGCTACTGCTAAGATCAATAGCAGCAGCGCTGGTCCGCAAACCGCGCTACTGCTAAGCGGGGACCACCACGTGGGACAGTGCAGCCGTAGTTGCAGCGGTGGGTACCTGACCCACGCTACTGCTAATAGCAATAGCAGTAGCGCCTTTTCCCCAGCCCGCGCTGCTACTATTCGTGGCCTAGTGGGTACGGTGGGGCCCATTTACCAGCAGCGATGTCACGTACACCCGCGTTACTGCTAAGTTGATACCAGTAGCGCCTGTCCTTAGAACGCGCTACTGTTAATTACCAGTAGCGCCTGTGTTTGCCCCTCGCTACTGTTAAGCCTCCACCTATAAGGTATTTCCTAGTAGTGTACTATACCATGCTCCATTAAACGAAGCTATGTTAAAACTGCTTTATGTGATTTGGGAGCCGGTGTTAGTGTTATGCCTTTCTCTTTATATAGAAGACTTGATTTGAATAAGCTCACACCTACTGAAATATCTTTGCAAATGGCTGATAAATCCACTGCTATACCTATTGGAATTTGTGAGGATGTTCCCGTTGTTATTGCAAATGTTACTATTTTAACAGACTTTTTTATACTTGATATGCCCGAGGACGACAACATGTCGATTGTCCTTGGAAGACCCTTTTTGAACACTGCGGGGGCTGTTATTGATTGCAACAAAAGTAAGGTTACTTTCCATGTCAATGGTAATGAGCATACGGTTTATTTCCCAAAGAAACAAACTTCAGTGAATGGTATCAATTGTATTGAGAAGGTTTCGACCATCACTATTGGGGATTTCAAATTTCCTCTTCCTACTATCAGAAAAAATACGAAATTCTTACTGTTGGGGAGATGCATATCCCCGTTGAGGTAACTTAGTGTTATACGAAAATTCTTCGGTTTCATGTCACTCGGAAATAGTTTGTTAATAAGACTTGATCAACCTTATTAATGAATTCTTTTTGAAGGGCATGTGGTCGATGAATTTAGTAAGCACAACTTTCTGTAATCTTAGCTTGCTCTCTGTTATTCTTAGTTTAATAAAATAAAATGCCATGATTATCCTGTTTTCTGAATTATCCGTGCAATAAAAAATGACCAAAAAATAAAAGTGCTCAGAATGCAATAAAATTTTGACATGATTTTTTCTGGAATATATAAGAATTTTTGGCACTGAAAACAACCCAGCGGGGTGCACCTGTTGCCCACAAGGCAACATGGCGCGACCACCCCCCGAGGGCGCGCCAAGATGCCTTGTGGGTCCCACAGGGACCCACTCACTTATCCATTCAGCCCACTTCATCTCCTATCTTCAGAAAAAAATCTTTGTAGCTCTCTCTCTCGTGTTCTTGCTCCCAAACCTGAGATTTTCGATCTCTTTGCTCGGAGCTCCATTTCCGAAACTATTTTGATGGATTGCTCCTTGGTATGTGACTCTCCCATTGCTCCAATTAGTTTTGCTTTAGTGGATTATATTTTGCATAAATTGCTACTATTGGTGCTACTGAAAATGAGCTTGTATGTTAAATTCTTTGAGTTCTAAGTAGTTTGAATGCTTGATATAGCCTCTAGGCACTTGTATGAGTAGTTGCTATCAATCTTGTGAAGTTTTGTTAACATCTTTTTGTGGTCCAAATTTTTTCTGAAATTTGTTCTTAGGAAAATGAACTTTCTTCGGAGGGGTTCTTCGAGCCGGAGCTCCAAGGGTGTCCTTGGGGATGCCCATGACCATGACCTCAACATTCCGCGCAGGACGGAGGTCCGACCGTGCGAGTGGCCGCACAGCACCTTCATGAACGAAGCCGGGTTCCGTCAAGAGTTCGCACAATTTGTTGCGAACGCCGGGCTGACCGACTTCCTCGCAGATGAGTGTGACCAGCACCACATCCTTACAAATTCCTTTGTTCAAATTTTTTATTTCATGCCTAGGCTCGATATCCCCACGGTGCGTTTTGATTTATACGCTGAACATCATGAGTTAACGCTAGATGAGTTTTGTGAGATATGTTTGATCCCTTCTGATGGGGATTTGAGGGAGCCTCGGCCTGAGGAGTTCGAGGACTTCCTTCGCACTTTGACTGTGGGGGAATTTAGGGGCGTTTCAAAAGCCCGTGTTACTAGCTTGCATTTTCCTGTTGTACACTACTTTGCTTTATTCATAGGGAAATGTTTGACTGCCATGGAGGAAGGTGATACGCTCAGTGCCCCTGACCTCGCCATCTTGCGCCGTGCTATTCACGGCGATAACACTTTTAGCTTGGGAGCTATTATTGCACGCCGCTTACACACCAACAGAACTAAGGGTAAAATCCATGGCGGTATTTATGCTTCGCGTCTTGCGAAATGTTTTAATGTTGCTATCCGCCCAAATGACTACTTGCTGCCCAAGGCTTATTTAGACCAACAGTGCATGATCGATCACCACTTTATTGATGAACATGAACCTCCTCAATATATTCGTTATAACCTGGTTTTTAGCGAGAGAACTCGCGGTATTATTCCATTGCCTGCACCCTTTTTGTTTGACTCTCATGCCAGGAATGGATACACCATCATGCCGGCGGACATCACAGCTTACAGGAACGAGCTGGCAGCAGGGGAGAACGAGGTCCAGCAGTGGGACCCTCAGGTGCCTCCGCCCCAGTACTATCCGCCCGGTCCTGATGGATACTACGGGTGGTGATTACCAAGCTAAGCCAAAAGCCTAAGCTTGGGGGAGTACGCATCCCTCACCGACATTACATTCATGTTCACACATTCATTTCAGTTGTCGGTGTTCATCCTTTTTCATTGTATATCCATGTTAGTTTTATTTTTGCTTTCTTCTTGTGTGTTTGAAAAACTTCAAAAAAAATCCAAAAATATTTCTCGCTTCTTTTCGGCTTTTCTTTCTTGTTTGTTAGTTCGCAGTATTAAAAGAAAACCCAAAAAGATTTCTCGTTTCTTCTTTTGCTTGTTGGGAGTTCTCCCATGTAAATAGTTTTTCTCGCTTTTCGTTTTTCTTCCTTAAATTGCTTCCTTCAGAAAAACTAAAAAACTCCAAAAATATTTCAGTGTGTTTCTCTGAATTTCCATTCTTTTCGTTGAGTCGTAGTGGGGAGAGGACCACGATGAAAATGTTGAGTGGCTCTCATATGCTTTATTGTTGATCTAACGAAGAGCCAATATTACCTTGTCTTCTCCCTTGAATAAAATGTTTGCAGATTCCAGCTTAGTCCACATCACACTTGCACTATTATTATTTTCAAATCATTCGGTCGTGCAAGTGACAGGCAATAATGACGATAATTTGATGAAGTGACTGTGGCAAAGAAAAGCTGGTATGAACTCTTCTTGTTTTTGTTTTTGTAAATATGTTTAACACAGTATCCATGATTCAGCATATTATGAGTAAACATGTTTGTGATGACAATTAGAGATTATAGTTGCTCATGCCATGCTTAAGTAGCTAGGAGTGGATAATGATTTATCTTAGAAGTCAACATGCATTAAAATGGTTATGATGTAGTATGTTAATATGGTATCCTCCTTTGAATGTTTCAAGTGGCTTGACTTGGCACATGTTCATGCATGTAGTTGATTCAAAACCAACATAGCCTCCACGATATTTATGTTCAGGGTGTCTATATCCTACTCATGCTAGCGTTCAATGTTAATTATTCTCAATGCATGATCATGACCGTTTTCGCTCTCTAGTTGGTCGCTTCTCAACCTATTTGCTAGCCTTCACTTGTACTAAGCGGGAATTCTGCTTGTGCATCCACAATCCTTAAACCAAAGTTGTTCCAGATGAGTCCACTATATCTACCTATATGCGGTATTACTCTGCTGCTCCAAGTAAATTTGCACGTGCCACCTCTAATCATTCAAATAAACATCCGTTTTGTGTGCCCGTACCGCTCATGGAGCGGCAGGGGGCGGTCAGTATCTTCCATGCTAAGCGGGTTATTCTCGAGATGAGTGTTTATTCACTTGTCATTGCACGAGAGAGGCTGGTATTTGGGATGCCCAGTCCTATGCTCAAAATGGAAAATACATAATGCAAACAAACTCCCCCGGAAAGTTGTTGGTATGGAGGGCACCCGAGGATTCGGCTAGCCATGGCTTGTGTTGGTATGGTGGAGGAGGGGTAAACTTTACCTTTCCGCTTGGGAACCGCCTATAATGTGTTTAGCATGGAAGATATTGAAAACTCTCGGTCGTGATGTTGACAGGAAAAGTACACCTCCCAAAATTATTTTTCATCTCTGATTTAATCTTCGAGCTCTGGCACCGCTGCAAATCCCTGCTTCCCTCTGCGAAGGGCCTATCTATTTACTTTTATGTTATTTACTTTATGTTATTTTACTTTTATTGTTGAGTCACACCTTCTTGCACTAAGCGCCAATCCTGAGAGCACTATTGTCATCCTTATGCATTGAGTATAGTTAATGTTGTGTGCATCATGACTGGATCTCTTCTACCCAGAATTACAATGTTTAGTCGCTACTTGAACTTTGGAGGTGCTCTGCATTTATGTTTTGCGGTCTCGGAAAGGGCTAGCGAGCTACCATGTTATCATATTATATTTTGACAAATTGTTGGCATTTGAGATATGTTATTATTGCTCGCTAGTAGATTATGCCATTGATATGAGTAAATTTAATCCTAAGTGTTATTATGAGCATGGTTAGTTCATGATCTTTGCTGAAAACTTGGGTACTATTTAAGCTTATATACGGATACAAAAACAAAAGAGTTCGTAAAAGTTTTTCTTTATCACTTTCAGTTTGTCAACTGAATTGCTTGAGGACAAGCAATGAGTTAAGCTTGGGGGAGTTGATACGTCTCCGTCGTATCTACTTTTCCAAACACTTTTGCTCTTGTTTTGGACTTTAATTTGCATGATTTGAATGAAACTAACCGGGACTGACGCTGTTTTCAGCAGAATTACCATGGTGTCGTTTTTGTGCAGAAATCAAAATTCTTGGATTTGGACAAAACTTTTTGGAGAACTTTTATGGAATATATAAAAATTATTGGCGCAAGAATCAACAGAAGAGGGGCCACCTGTTGCCCACAAGGCAACAGGGCGCGACCCTCCTAGGGCGCGCCCTGATGCCTTGTAGGGCCCACAAGCGGCCGTCTGACCTAATTCCAACGCTATAAATTCTCTTTACCCGAGAAAAAATAGAGAAGATGTTTCATCACGTTTTACGATACGGAGCTGCCGCCACCTCCTGTTCTTCATCGTCAGGGCTGATCTGGAGTCCGTTTGGGGCTCTGGAGAGGGGGATTCGACGCCGTCGTCATCATCAACCATCCTCCATCACCAATTTCATAATGCTCACAACCGGGCATGAGTAATTTCTTCGTAGGCTTGCTGGACGGTGATGGGTTGGATGAGATTTATCATGTAATCGAGTCAATTTGTTAGGGCTTTGATCCCTAGTATCCACTATGTTCTGAGATTGATGTTGGTATGACTTTGTTATGCTTAATGCTTGTCACACTACTGGGAAATGGCTTATAGGAGATCACAAATTAGTGGCGGGCACGGCGGGGCACCCGCCACAAATATTTTTGAAAGCGAGCAGTGGCGGGTAGCAAAATCGGCCCGCCACAGCTACATGAGTTGTAGTGGCGAGCGAGTTCTCTCGTCCGCCACAGGTGAACCATTCCAAATCTTATCCCATGATGAAACACGGCAACGGCGGGCGGCTGACGGCGCCCGCCATTGCTCTTTCTATCAGTTGTGGCTGGCAAGTCTATAGCCCCGCCACAGCTAAAATCGCCGTAACTTTTGTCAGAGGGGGGGGGGCAGGAGGTCATTTTAGCAGTGGCGGCTTCCTGGTACAGACCGCCACTGCTTCTTGCCATACGTGTGGTGGGCCCTATACCCTTCCCGCCACTCGTAATTCCACTACGCTGGCGGTTCAATTTTCACATGAACAACCGTTCCCCCCCCCACTCGCCAAAACTGGTCATTTCTCCCCGCGCGCCGTCTCTTCCCCCCTCAAATCTCGCCCGAGTCGCCGCCGCGCCCCTCGGTGCCGTCGCTCCTCGCCGCCACGCGCGCCCCTCGTCGTCGCCCCTCGTCCTCGCCGCCGTGCCCCTTCTCGTGCTGCCGCGGGCGGGCATGGCCTCATCCTCCAACACCGGAGGAGGCATCTCATCGTCGCCGCCACCGCCACTGCCGAGCTCCACCCCGATGGCTATCCGTGCGGCCGTGTCCCCCTCCCCCACCAACATCGAAGACCTCGGGCTGCATTCGAACTCCAAGCGTTCCACCTCTCCGGTATGCATTTTCAGATTTGTGATAGTGTAAATATTAGTAGTTTAGAAATACATGCCAATGTTTTTTAGTGTTATTTTGTATGATGGCCAAATCTGTGTTTAGGGTAAATATATACTAGTAGTTTAGAAATATTTGGTAAGTTTATGTGTACAAACCCTTCTAGTGTGGTCATGTCGAATTTTTCTTTCATTTTTTAACTAGGATCCATTATAGTATCGTTGCCTTATATTGGCAGGTATCGACATGAGTGCCAATGTTTTGGCGAAACGTCGATTCATTTCCGTTTCGCCGAATTTCTTGCACTCGTTATGTCCTCTTGTTAGCAAAGGTCATGTCGAAATTTTCTTTCATTTTTTAACTAGGATCCATTGTAGTATCGTTGCCTTATATTGGCAGGTATCGACATGAGTGCCAATGTTTTGGCGAAACGTCAATTCATTTCCGTTTCGCCGAATTTCTTGCACTCGTTATGTCCTCTTGTTAGCAAAGGTCATGTCGAATTTTTCTTTCATTTTTTAACTAGGATCCATTGTAGTATCGTTGGCTTATATTGGCAGGTATCGACATGAGTGCCAATGTTTTGGCGAAATGTCGATTCATTTCCGTTTCGCCGAATTTCTTGCACTCGTTATGTCCTCTTGTTAGCAAAGGTCATGTCGAATTTTTCTTTCATTTTTTAACTAGGATCCATTGTAGTATCGTTGTCTTATATTGGCAGGTATCGACATGAGTGCCAATGTTTTGGCGAAACGTCGATTCATTTCCGTTTCGCCGAATTTCTTGCACTCGTTATGTCCTCTTGTTAGCAAAGGTCATGTCAAATCTTTCTTTCATTTTTTAACTAGGATCCATTGTAGTATCGTTGGTTTATATTGGCAGGTATCGACATGAGTGCCAATGTTTTGGCGAAACGTCGATTCATTTCCGTTTCGCCGAATTTCTTGCACTCGTTATGTCCTCTTGTTAGCAAAGCTCATGTCGAATTTTTCTTTCATTTTTTAACTAGGATCCATTGTAGTATAATTGGCTTATATTGGCAGGTATCGACATGAGTGCCAATGTTTTGGCGAAACATTGATTCATTTCCGTTTTGCCGAATTTCTTGCACTCGTAGCAAAGGTCATGTCGAATTTTTCTTTCATTTTTTTATGCATCATGACTCATAACTGCATACTAAATTTTAGCAAACCCAACAAATGCATTCCGGAGAACCATCTTCTATGGACCCCTTAGCTCAGCGTCGTAAAAAGGGCAGAAAGCGAAAGAAGAAATCAGCCAATGAACCTACTGCCAGTAAGGCACCAGGAGAAGATGTGGTGAATGTTTCTGTCAGTCGGTGCTTCATGCAAATGTTTAAGCCCGGTGAACCGATGTTGCCACAACACAAGTTGAGTGCACTAAGCGTTGAAATTCAGCTTCTACACAAAGACGTAGTAGCTAGGTCAGGAAAGGGTGAGATGTATTACACCGCCAATGTTATAGAGGGCCTTGGATTTGTCGACGAGTACCGTGCTGATAAAATATATCTTGGATTTGAGAGTGTGGTCAATGACAATATTTTCTATGTGGACGTAATCAAGCCGTCTTTAATGAGGCTTTGGTCGCTCTGGCATGCTACAAATCCATTACTCCAGAATGAGGAAGTTGGCTTCCTTGATCCGTATCTCATGCATTGGGCCAATGTGGATTCTAATAAAGGCCAACGTCTTATGACGGATTACCTCCACAAGACCATTCTTCGTAGTCCTCGGACCAAGCACAACTTTATCGTGCCTTACTTCGAAACGTAAGTTCATTTCTTTTTGCTTGCACTATACACCTGGGTACTTTGATGTCAATCTCAGTAATGTTGAGTTGTTCAATTGTTTTGCGCAGCAATGAACACTGGATCATCATCGCACTGATGCCCCGGGATGGCTGAGCTTATTTCTTTGATTCCAGGAGAGACCCTAAGAAGCCGTGGACCGATCTGAAGAAAGTTCTCAATGCTGCTCTTCTTATGTGTCATAAGTCCGACCGTAAGAACATGCCGCATTCGCAGTACAAATTTAACACTAGCTTTTGTTGCCGGCAACAACCGAAAGGCGAAACCATGCACATGTCTGGCTACTATGCCATGGTCTTGATGGATGACTATGTGCGCGCATGACCACTGTTAAGAAGTGATTCAATGTTGCAGAAATGGTCCGAAGAGAATGAGAAGGAAGTTAAGCTAGCTCACTTTTGGACAGAGCACGAGCGCCTTCATAGAGTGCTCACGAATATCATCAGTCGCCATGTAGTGAGGGATGAGGGGATGTTCTACTGCGGGGCAGAGAGTCAAGAAGAACGAGACACGAGAATGACACATCAACATGGCGATATACATGCTCCTTTCTAGTCTAGTAAACCGTGAAAAACATTAAACTATGTCATGACACAATGATTGTTACCTTGTGATCTCTACTTTATATGTACGAGTGTCATATGTTTATATATTAACCTTGTGATCTTTTCTATATGTATATATTTTGAATGTTATTGTCTGCTAAAAATAACAGATGGGACCGCCAGAAGATTTGTGGGAGGGGGTCTCTGCGGCGGACATGGAGAAGCACTATCTATGGACACGGGAAAAGTATCGGGCAGAGCGTCTCAAGGAGGCGATGTTAGCTTGGGTCAAAAGTGTTCCAATGGCCCATTGTTCTTTCACAGCGATTGAGAAGATTGCAGAGAAGCGGTTCACTGACCTCGCAGTGTGCATCCTTGCGGAGGCGTCCCTGGATGAGAGGCTGAGGATCTGGCCGGGTATGAGTCCAACCACCATACCCACGCCCGCTGAGGTTGTGCAATGGGCTCTTCGAGAGGCCAAATCTCCAATTCCAGAGCAAGCGGCCCGTTGGTCCCCGTTCATGCCATCAAGTACTAATTCATGTAGTATGTGCGGTTTCTACTAACGGTCTGCGTGTTGAACATCTGCCAACACTCATTTCACTCAAAAAAACTCGTCAAACCATTAATTATGTGATGAGCGCGACATATGTATGCTTATTAATTATTGTAATGCACTTGTTATATTTAATAACTATTACTTTTCATTAATCTGAAATCATTGTAATGTGGTGCGTGTATGAGGATCAAGGTTCAAACCAGAATTTATGTATCAAATGCAATCTGATGATATGATCCAGGTGCAATATGCTGTAATTCAATCATGTCGGCATGCAACAATAGCAGTGGCGAGCGGTAGAAAAGAACCGCCACAGCAGCGCGAAATTCCTGTGGCGGGCAACACGGAGTGCTGTGGCAGGCACGACGTAGAGCCCGCCACTGCTCATGGTCTAACAGTGGCGGGCGGACGCCCGCCACTGATAGTGTTCTAGCAGTGGCGGGAGGTCGGTGGCGGGCGGCCCTGAGAGCCTTGCCCGCCACTGCTGGACTTTTCCCACCCGCCACTGCTAGGCATTCCTGCAGTAGTGTCACTAGGGCCCGAGTGCCATGATTTCAGATCTGAACCCTTTATGTTTTCATGAATATATTTGTGTTCTTGATCCTATCTTGCAAGTTATATGCACCTATTACGTGTTATGATCCGCATACCCCAAGGTGACAATAATTGGGATTCTTTCCGGTGATTGCCGTAGTTTGAGGAGTTCATGTATTCACTAAGTGCTAATGCTTTGTTCCGGTTCTTTATTAAAAGGAGGCCTTAATATCCCTTAGTTTCCTTAAGGACCCCGCTGCCACGGGAGGGTAGGACAAAAGATGTCATGCAAGTTCTTATTATAAGCACGTATGACTATATACGGAATACATGCCCACATTACATTGATGAATTGGAGCTATTGTGTATCGCCCTAGGTTGTGACTGTTATATGATGAATATCATCCAACATAATTATCATCACCGATCCAATACCTATGACTTTCTCATATTGGTTTTTCCTAAGTTACTTTGTTGCTACTGCTTTACACTTGCTACAAAACTGCTACTGTTACTGTTGCTGTTACTATCGTTACTGTTGCTACTGCCGTCAAAACTATCATATTACTGTGCTACTAAATACTTTGCTACAGATATTTTATCTCGAGGTGTGGTTGAATTGACAACTCAACTGCTAATACTTGCACATATTTTTTGGCTCCCCTTGTGTCGAATCAATAAATCTGGGTGAAATACTATCTGCGATAACTGTTGCGATCCCCTATACTTGTGGGTTATCAATGTTTTCAGTAATGATTGAATCTTATGAAGAATAAGTTAGAAATCAGTACGGTTGATCAAATATTTTGTTGTCGTTTAATTACTATTCTTGAGTGAGCATCCCTGGTTTTGTCATGTGAGAAAAGTCATTCTAACATTAGGAGAAGGTTTCTCGAGGCGACGAGCTTTAACAAAACCCCACTATCCTCTATCACGGCAGGCAAGTCGCATGGCATAAGAGTCACACTACTTCATCCCCAGTCTTGGTGCCGTGATCATGACAAACATGAGACTGTGTGGTGTTTTTGTCCTGTCGATCAACGGTTCAAAATCCCACAAATCGTCGACATGTGCTTTGGTCTGAATTGGGAGTGGCGACGATGATGGTAGGGGTGAGTTTTCTTTTGTCACTGGAGCTCTTGTTTCACCTTTTTTTTCTGTCAAGTCTTCTTCTGCCAACTATACAACATCAGATTAGTGGTTCGACGGTCTGCCTTGCAAGAGATGTGCTTTTGGGCATAGTGCATTCAGTTGTCTAAGGTTCCCACCAATTTGAGTGTGCGACCTATGTAGCTATTTCCTTCCTTCCCTCCCTCCCCCCGCCGCCGCCGAAGGACGCCGCCGGCCTATAGCCCGGGGGCCGACGGCGGTGGCGGGGGCCTCCCTCTCTCCTGCGCCATAGGGATGGTGCGGAGCCCCGCGGCGTGAGGAGGCGTGGCCGATCTGGCCTTGGCGGAGCGGCGGCCGTCCCTGCCTTGACCGACGGCGGCGCGACGGCCGGCTTTGCCTCGGGCGGCGATAGCTGCGGGCGCGGTGGTCGCCCTTGCTTCGGGCACCGGCGTTGGCTGCGTTCGGCGGCGGCGATCGGGTCTGCAGCGATGGGCCATTTGACCTTGGATCGGCGGCGGCGGCATGGAGGGCCTGGTGGACGGGTCGGCGCCATGCGTGGTCTGGCCTCCGGACAGATCTGATCTGGCCGATGTGGCCTGCTCGCTGCGTGGCGGCTCAGATCGGTGGCGACCCATGCACACGATGCTTGATGGAGGTTCATCGAGCGGATTCGGGTGAAAACCTTGTTCTCGGCTTGTTGCCAAGACCGGCGATGGCGGCACTCTTTTGTGTCGTTACCTTCTTGAAGGCATCGCCATGGAGAAGCTCCAGACCTCTATCCGCTACCTCCGGGGGAAACCCTAGATCAGTAGATCGGATGACGACGGCGCTCTGGTGTCGTTTCCCCCTTGGGGGCGTCATTCTTGGAGGTGTACACGGGCTCAAGGGACCAGTGGACGGCTTCTTTGGTGGAGCGGTGCTTCATCTTACACATTGATGGAGGCGGATCTCGGCGGCGTGGCGCGGTGGAGACTCGGTGTCCGATGTGCGGAGATGGACTCGCGCAGGAGAAGGACGCTGTCTGGCGTCATGGTGGCGTCGATGGCAGAGAGGCCTGGCAAGGTCGGTGCATTAGTTTCTGCTCTGAAGATGGATTGGTGGAAGACGGCGGCGACGACACATGAGAGTGCGTCGGACCGGTTTGTACCCCAAACCTAGTATGTGGCTTGGTTGGGGCCTCCGGCTTTAGATGTTAGGCTTTGGTGCGATGTCTGTTTGGTATTAGGCTCGGATTATCGGCACCCCTTTATCAAGTGGATAGGAGTAGTGACGGTTGTTGCTAAGATGGTGGTTTCAGACTACCTGATGTACTACTTTGTAAGGTCTTTGTGAATAATTAATAAAATGACTGCATGCATCGCCCAGATGCAGAGGCAGGGGGTAATCCTCCTTAAAAAAAAAAGCTATTTCAAATCTTTGAGGTTCATCCGGCTTGAGAAGGTTTCAAGCTATTTGATCGAAAGCGTATGGAAAAACCGAGATGGAAAAAATGAAGCTAGGGAGGATTACTTGGAAATACCATGATGCAACTTTTGATTTTATCAGGTGGGGTTGATTTTATCATGATTTTTCGTTGTTCATGATAATTTCCATGTCCTTGGTCGGACGTAATGCTTCTTTTGAGCAATGAAAATAGAATCGAGTGGTTGGCTGAAAAAGCTAAGCAACAAAAGAACCAGACACAAACTTGAACTTGCTTATATTCGCTAATGGAGTAGTGAGGGAAACACAATTTAAACTTGTTTCATTTACTATAAAAACAAACAGAAACAAAATCCGCATAACTTTTAGGGTTCATCACCTTAACACTTACAAGTTGCAGCCAATCTCCCAACAATAGGGATACAGCGGACGGCGTCCGCAAGTCCGCGAGGCCGAAAACACACTAAACTTTGTTACTTTAATAATTGTGCTAGACTTAATTTTCTTTCATCTTGCAGACTCGCGGACGCGGTTCGCCTGCATGCCTACCCAACAAAGAACTTGCAACTTGCACAGCTCGGTGCCAAGCTTGACGCATCACTAATCCATAGATAATCCGCAATGGCAACACGCTCCAAACAACATGTCCTCATCCATCCCCTCTTTTCCCGGCTGCTGGACTGGACCGTTCTCAGCTCATGATGCTCACTAAACCATGCACGCACGATGCTAATGTCAATATCAGCTGATCAGCCGGGTTCACTTTCACCGGCCACAACCTTTTCCTCTGGACTTTGTTTCTACCTAGATCGGTCGTAGTATCGTATCATATCCAAACAAGCCCGACCAAAGCTTTTGCCTGATCCACCCGTTTCCAACTCGCGGATGGGAAGATTCCAAGCAGGAGGGGGCAACAAAAGGAAGTTCTCCGGCCGACGAGAGTTAGGCACGGGCCGAAGACGCCACGGCCAGTCCGCATCCATCGCAGTATCCATCCAGCTGAACTCTTACAACGCTAGCGTGTACCGGGGGGGCACCGGCCGGAAAGCACCGGGCCGAGTATGCACGCTTGCTGTGCTGCTGTGATAGCAACAGGGGAAGGAGGCGCAGGATCGACCTGGATCCAGTGATAGCTTATCACATTTGGCTCTACTCTCGCCTGATCTTTTCGGCATGGTAGGCGGCGACCAAGCGACGGAGACCTCTCCGTATAGAAAGCGGGCGGCGACAAGGAGAGAGAGCTGTCACTTGACTTCTGCAAGCTGCCTGCACAGAGACGTAGAGTATCGACGTTTTTGCTAGTATATATACTGTATATATAAACTACTCCTGTGATGTGCATGCGTCACACGTCCCGTCTCACTCGTGCCGGCGCAGTGCTTCCAGTTCCAAGCCGTGGTGCTGTCTTCTGAGTTTCGTTCGTTCGTAGTTTGGCTTTCGTGCGAGATTCGTTTTACGATGACGCAACGAGACCGAGCTGACTGTTGTCTAGGGCAACAAGTTGGTGCGTGGAAAATTAAGTATGTGTTCGACTTGGCTTTGGACTCCACGGCTTAGACTTCTACACCCTACGGACCGGACGCCGCCGCCTGCTGCCTGTGTCGTGAGCTGTGTCGCACGCAAATAGGCGGGAATCTTAGCTAAGCGTGGTACGTACGTGTATATACTATTGCTATAGGATAAACCTAACGGATAGGTACGTGTGCGGTGAATGGGCAAGGGACGCATTTTATATTACGGGTGTGAGTGGCGGCATGTGGGAGTGGAACTTTCAACTTTGTAATGATACGCAGCTGTACCGTGCAAGGTGCAGCGTCTAGTTTTCAAAACTAAAAAGAGGACATACATGCACACTTTGCAACTTTCGCTCGACGTTCTAGCAAGTACTGAGACGGAGGACGTGTGTTGTGATCAGCGGTACCGTGATGTCCAAACCACGCACATGCACATGCATTTTGTTATAACCGAGTGTTCTTTGTGTGCAGGTTATAGCAAGCGTGAATGCTGCATGTCAGTTTTTTTTATCTCACCGCAATGCTACCTGTCTGGTCGATGTGGTATGACCCTAGCCAGAAATAAAATTTGGCGCCTGAGCTGGATCTGGTCCGACGAGAGGCACCGTAATTTGGACAGGGACGGACTTGGATGGCACGGGGAGCACACCCCACAAAAAATAACCAGGGAAAGCATCCGATCGCGTGCAGCCGTACAGGTTAGGCCGCTGTGGCGTTGGGTCACACATCCACAGCGACGCGCTTTATTTCCGTGTCGTCGGATCCCAGGATCCCATGTTTCTCTGGGAACATGCGTGCGTCCCGATCGACCGCGGAAAAAGATAAATGATAACACCTAAATTTCACGAGCTAGCAGCCATCCGTAAATTTAGGCTTTCTAGTTTTTTCTTCATATGACGTGACTCCGGAGCCCTGAGGTAAGCAAGATCGGTGCGCAAGCAATTCATGTATTGTCAAGTGACAAAACCTTGACTTGTGAGTAAAAATAGTTTTAAAGGGAAGGATTTGGCCTAAAGTTCCATGGTATGTTTGACCAACCCACCCAATGTTAAAACCCAAATAAAGTACGGGGAGACTCCCCACAGTCATACATGATGTAAATCTTTCTACTTACAAAAATTGGCATTGATAGTTATCCGTTCACTCATTTTTAGTCCTTCATTGCATTGATAAAATGCAAGTAGTACATAGTACTCCCTCCGTTCCAAAATATAGTGCGTCCTCGGTTTCCGTGCTTCAACTTTGACCATAAATTTGACCAACGAGACCGACTGCGGAGGAGGAAAAAATTATATCAGTGAATTCGTATTCGAAAGAAGTTTTCAATTATATAATTTTTGCTCCCGCCGCAGTCGGTCTCGTTGGTTAAATTTATGGTCAAAGTTGAACCTCGGGAAACATTATATTTTGGAACGGAGGGAGTATAAGAGATGATTCGTATCACAAATAACAATGATTTCTTAGTTTATGATATTAGCTTTAACAAGTAATACTTTGGTAAATTCGCTTAAGATTTCTCCTTGTATGAGGCAATAGACATTAAAGCTACCGAAGCTAGGGCGCAGACTATCTGCTCCCAAGCTCAAATGCTCCCCGATGAATAGTAAAATAAATAAAAGTAAAGAAATAAAAAAATTCTGAACTTTTTTTTGTTACTTTTGTCACGACTTCCACGAATGTCATTTCATGATGAATTTTTTCAAGCAATCAAAATGTTTGTCAAAGTTTGCCAAAAAAAAAATCAGATTTTTTTGAACTACTAAAAAATTCAAATTTTACTGTTCAGACCGAGCTCGTTTAAGCTCCGTAGGGGAAGAGGACTTTCGCCGAAGCTAGCACTTTCTTTTGTACCCCCTCCTTTTGTTACTTCACATTTTAGGTTTTCTTGACCATATTTCTAGAAGAAAAATATCAACATTCACAATACCAATCAATATCATTAGATCCATTATGAAATATATTTTCATATTTATTTATTTAGTATTGTATATATTGATATGTTTTAATATTTTATTTCCAACATTATCTTGTAAAATTTACAAAATTTGGCTTAAGATACGAAACACTAATATACCACCTCCGTCTCAAAATATAAGATGGTACGAAGTAGTAAAAGAGAAATGGAGGAGGTCGATTTGGTTCCGAAGGTCGACAAGCAAAGCTTCTGGCTTCTGCCCCTTCGAAGAAAGAAGACAGAGGATATCGTACTTCGATTTTAACTTAGACGAAGTAGTAGGAGTAGATCTTAATCCAATGGCCGAGAAGTAAATCCCCGTCTTCTCGTGGCCTCAAGTAAGTTACGTGCGCCGCACCGTAACTTTCTTGTGGCTAAGCCGTTCCCATCGAGCCGTAGCTGGCTCACATCACAGGATATCCGGGAAAAGCAGTCGAGAAACCAGCTGTCACGGGCCATGCACGCTGCCACATGTGTCGGCCGGCTCCTTTCCCCTGCAGGAGAAAACCAAGACGTACTAGTCACCACCACCGCGACTCCATCCAGTCGGTGACCACCACTGCCGCCGCGCGCCCATAAATACGCGGCCACCCCATCCCCGGCTCACCTCACAAACACACAACCATCTCCTTCTCCCCGCCGGCTAGAGCTAGCAAGCAAGAGGCCGGCGAACTCGCCATACGTAGTGCGGTTTTGCTCTGTAAATGTCTGGAGGCCTGCCCGGTTTCGTCGAGGTGTCGTCCGGGCTAGAGGTGGCGCTCGTTCCCGTCTTAGACGCCGTGGTCGTTTCCTTTCTGAAGCGCTCGTCGTCCCCGTCGCCGGAGAAGAAGCTGCGTGCCTGTACCGGAGGCTTCATCAACGAAGGTACATGTTATACACTAATACACATGTGCGCATGATCGATGATTCGATGTTGTCCGTGTCCGTGTCCATGCATGCGGCGATGTCAGCTCTTGCATGACTGTATCGTCCTCTCCATCTGTTCATTCTTTCACCATTCTGTGATGGAATGGCTTGATTCGAGAGCTGCTGTGCATGTACCACACGTGGGACCCTATAGGATTATGCTCGCTATACCATCCCTAAACGTTGTCTTGGATGGATATATATGTTTTTTTTCTTCAAAGAGAAAAGAGTACCAGTAGTATACACGCTTCTGAGCGGAGATCGGACAGCGCATGGCGATAAGCGCGCCACCGTCTCTACTTTGTCTGATCTGCTTATGCTAAACAAACTAACCATGTTGGTCGAAATAATGTCTTCTTCTTAAGGAAAAGAGAGGAAAAAGAAATATACTTTGGCAGTGGTCGCATGGTTTCATCCCTGACATGAGCTGTACTCGCAGGTTGAACTAATCCAGCTGCCTTTTCAAGCTTCACACAAAGAAGTATCGACCAAACTTCCTGCAGGACCGGACAAAACAACCAAGGTACGTATCGTGTGGGGCATAACATATTTCCAATATGATTGCACGCTAAAAATGTTGCAATATGCACGCCAACATTTCGTATAAAGTAAGTACTGATAAGCAGGACTGCATCTACACTGCAGCCAACCGATTAGACGTATGTAAAATACTGAAATAGAATACTAGTAGAGTATTGGTTAGGAATCTCAAGGATTATCTTTGTAATTATTTTTCTGAATTTTGTGATGGAGCAGCCGGAAGGTGAAGAAGGTTCAGAGAATTCACCGGACGAATCAAGGTGATGGCTCCAAGCTCCGTTGATCCCAAGTGCGTATCGCCCATCACTGAAGATGGGTCGATGGACAGGCGAGGAAACCCAGCAGTCAAAGCAAACACTGGGAAATGGAAATCTTCCATCCTGCTGCTAGGTAAAGCCTTGCATTTTATTTGATGTTGTTCTTCATATACCACAGTCACTCTGTTTTTGTCAATGAATTAACTGGATCTGGATTCTGATCGAGATTTCTTATGCTGTTGATGATGATGCAGTTAACTATGCGCTTGTAACGTGCGCCTTCTTCGGCGTCGGGGTGAACCTGGTGGTGTTCCTGCGGAGGGTGCTCCACCAGGACAACGCCGAGGCGGCCAACAGCATCAGCAAATGGACCGGCACCGTCTACATCTTCTCCCTCATCGGCGCCTTCATGAGCGACTCCTACTGGGGCCGCTACATCACCTGCGCCATCTTCCAGATGATCTATGTCACGGTATGCAGCTCAGATCGATCGTAGCACTATTCGCAAAAAAAAAAAAAGATCGATCGTAGCACAAAATCATTTTTGTTTGGATTGGTTGCGTGTGTTGTTCTGATCTGAACTTCTCTGATCAGGGACTTGTGATACTGTCACTCGCGTCGTGGTTCCTGCTGGTGAAGCCCACCGGGTGCGGCGACGTGGAGACGCACTGCGACCCGCCGTCGACGGCGGGGGTCGCGCTCTTCTACCTGTCGACGTACATGATCGCGTTCGGCAACGGCGGGTACCAGCCGTCCATCGCCACGCTGGGCTCGGACCAGTTCGACGAGACGGACCCCGACGAGGCGCGCTCCAAGGTGGCCTTCTTCAGCTACTTCTACCTGGCGCTCAACGTGGGCTCCATCTTCTCCAACACGGTGCTGGTGTACTACGAGGACGCCGGGCAGTGGGTCATGGGGTTCTGGGTCTCGGCGGGCGCGGCGGCGCTGGCGCTCGTGCTCTTCCTCCTCGGCACCCCCAACTACCGCTACTTCAAGCCCACCGGCAACCCGCTCACCCGCATCGCGCAGGTGCTCGTCGCCGCGTGCCGCAAGTGGCGCGACCACGCGCCCGCCCGCGTCGAGCTGCTCCACGAGCTGGACGGCGACGAGTCTTACAAGGAATCCGGCATCCGGAAGATCATGCACAGTGATCAGCTCAGGTACCTTGACAAGGCCGCGACGGTCACCGAGGAGGACTACTGCGAGCCGGAGAGGATGAAGGACCCGTGGAGGCTCTGCACCGTGACGCAGGTGGAGGAGGTCAAGTGCATCCTCAAGATGCTCCCCATCTGGATGTGCACTATCGTCTACTCGGTGGTGTTCACGCAGATGGCGTCGCTGTTCGTGGAGCAAGGGACCACCATGAACACTAACATCGGGTCGTTCCACGTGCCTGCCGCGAGCATGTCGGTGTTCGACATCCTCAGCGTTCTGGCGTTCATCGCCATCTACCGGCGCGTGCTGGTGCCGGTCATGGCGAGGCTGTCCAGGAACCCGCAGGGTCTGACGGAGCTGCAGCGCATGGGTGTCGGGCTCGTGATCGGCATGGGAGCGATGGTGGTGGCGGGCGTCGTGGAGGTTGAGCGGCTGAAGCGGGTGGCCGCGCCGGACCAGCCGAGCTCCCTGAGCGTCCTGTGGCAGGTGCCGCAGTACGCGCTGATCGGGGCTTCGGAGGTGTTCATGTACGTCGGGCAGCTGGAGTTCTTCAACGGGCAGGCGCCCGACGGCGTCAAGAGCTTCGGCAGCTCGTTGTGCATGGCGTCCATCTCGCTCGGGAACTACGTGAGCATCATGCTAGTCAGCGTGGTGACCACCCTCACCGCCGGCGACAAGAGGCCTGGGTGGATCCCGGGTAACCTCAACTCCGGCCACCTCGACAGGTTCTACTTCCTCCTCGCCGCGCTCTCGCTCGTCGACCTCGCCGTGTACGTGGCCTGCGCGATGTGGTACAAGGGCATCAAGCTCGACAGCAATGAGGAGAAGGGAAAGGTGCCGGTGCATGTTTAGGGCCTTTTTCGTCCCTTGAAGGTATCTATATATAAGTGGGCTTGCTATTGGTTCGGCCAACGTACTGGGCTGCCGATGGGCTTTCCCGTAGTAATAATAATAAGTGTGTCATCCTGTGTTTGCTGCATAGGCATGTTGCTTTCTGTCCTAGTTTCAACTCCAAGACCAAGAGTTCTTATACTTGAAAAAAAAATGTCCAAGAGTCATGGTCCATGTCATGCAAATTTCCTGACACCCAGTCCCTGAATTTGATCAATCAAAAGGAAGCAAGTTTACCGAGACTATGTCGGCGATATCAAGCAATTTGGGATGCAACAGAGTGGTGACCAGTTCGGACTTTCCGACGCTAATCAACACTACGCGATCGGGAGGTAATACTCAGGTCTCCGGATGAGGATGTTGCTTTACATAAAGATTTGTGTTCTTTTCATGATGAGATTTGGGAATTGCCTAGTAGAGGCAAACTTGGTGGTGCATGGATCAGCTACGCCTAATACCCAGTATTTGTAGTTCCCTCGAGAGGTTCTTCGGGAGGATTATGGGTGATGTGGAGTGATGAGCTGCAAGTGTCTATTTATAGTGCGTCCTCCCATGCTATCCAATGTAGGGCAAAGCCATTGGGTTGTCCCAATCTTCACAATTTGGAGGCGACAAAGGAGAAATCACAAAGAACACAAGAAACACAAGACGAGTAACACTGATGAACAAGGTTCACATCACACATGTGCTCTCAATGCATCCAAAGTAAAGAGATACATCAAGATTCACAAACAACAAAGGAAAAAGAAACAAGTTAAGGTTTCCCCAAATCTTCAAGAGAAGAGGGGTCTTGAGAGGTAGATCTTTCCCAATTCTATGGATATGGAGGTCTTGGTTAATCCCTTGGGATTCTTCTCCTATTGGAGGCCTTGATCACCAAAGGAGAAGGATAGACGAGTAAAGTCTTCTCAAGTTTAGTCTATGCTTTGTGACGGCACTGAAAACCGCCAGTAGTCACGGTAGGATGGAGAGCATGAGCGGAAGCTCCAGAAGGAATCACACAAGGGGGATTTACACATGTTCGGGCCCTCATGGTTGAGGTAATACCCTACTCCTGCTTTTGTTTTGATTGATTGTGGGAACACGCCTCGTGTGCGGGGGTTACAATATGTGTCGATATGTTACTACAGAGACGATGACTATATGTCAGATGATCTCAGACTCCCCCCTAGCCTAACCTTATAAATGTTGGGGAACGTTGCATGGGAAACAAAAATTTTCCTACGCACACACAAGATCTATCCATGGTGATGAGCATCTACGAGAGGGAGAGTGAATCTACATACCCTTGTAGATCGCTAAGCGGAAGCGTTTAAGAAACGCGGTTGATGTAGTCGAACGTCTCCGCGATCCAAATCGCAAGTCGTCCCTCGATCCGATCACGAACTAGCGCCGAACGGACGGCACCTCCGCGTTCAACACACGTACGGCTTGATGACGCCTTCACCTCCTCGATCCAGCGAGCGATGGTGAAGTAGTGGTTGAGTTCTAGCAGCACGACGGCGTGGTGATGGTGGTGAGGAACAATCTCTGCAGGGCTTCGCCAAGCGCTACGGAGATTATGACGGAGGAACTAGAGGGCTAGGGTTGCCGGCACACGGCTTGGGAAATCCTGATGTGTCCCGTGTGCTAGCCCTGCCCCTCTATTTATATGTTGAGCCTTGGGGTCTAAACTTGGAGTAAAAGCCTCCTCCAGGTCGGTTTGGCCCGCAGGGAAAGAGTCCAACTCGGATCCCTGCCGAACCGTGCACAGCCGCGCACAAGCGGTAGTACCGCTCACAAGCGGTAGTACCGCTTGGGCGGTAGTACCGCTTCACACAAGCGGTAGTACCGCTCGGGCGGTAGTACCGCTTCACACAAGCGGTAGTACCGCTTACGCGGCAGCAAAACTACTTTTTGCACTTTCCAATACCTTGTGGGCTTTTATCCCTTGGCCCATATAAAGTGTTATTGCACCCGAACACTTCGGTAAACATCCGGAACCCCTTCCGGTGAACTCTGGAACTCTTCCGGAGATCGAAACACTATTATCACATATATCAATCTTTACCTCCGGACTATTCCGGAGATCCTCGTCATGTCCGGGATCTTATCCGGGACTCCGAACAACCTTCGGTCACCAACATAATAACTCAACTATACTAATCGTCACCAAACGTTAAGTGTGTAGACCCTGCGGGTTCGAGAACTATGTAGACATGACCGAGACACCTCTACGGCCAATAACCAATAGCGGGACCTGGATGCCCATATTGGCTCCTACATATTCTACGAAGATCTTTTATCGGTCGAACCTCTATGTCAAGGATTCAGTTAATCCCGTATGCTGTTCCCTTTGTTCTTCGGTATGTTACTTGCCCGAGATTCGATCGTCGGTATCACTATACCTAGTTCAATCTCGTTACCGGCAAGTCTCTTTACTCGTTCCGTAATACAAGATCTCGTGGCTAACACTTTAGTCACATTGCTTGCAAGGCTCATTGTGATGTTGTATTACCGAGTGGGCCCTGAGATACCTCTCCGTCATACGGAGTAACAAATCCCAGTCTTGATCCATGCCAACCCAACAGACACCCTCGAAGATACCTGTAGAGCACCTTTATAGTCACCCAGTTACGTTGCGACGTTTGATACACACAAGGTATTCCTCCGGTGTCAGTGAGTTGCATGATCTCATGGTCAAAGGAACAGATACTTGACATGCAGAAAACAATAGCAATAAACTGACACGATCAAATGCTACGTTTACAGTTTGGGTCTTGTCCATCACATCATTCTCCTAATGATGTGATCCCGTTATCAAATGACATCTCATGTCAATGGCTAGGAAACCTTAACCATCTTTGATCAACGAGCTAGTCAACTAGAGGCTTACTAGGGACACAGTGTTGTCTATGTATCCACACATGTATTTGAGTTTCCAATCAATACAATTATAGCATGGATAATAAACGATTATCATGAACAAGGAAATATAATAATAACTAATTTATTATTGCCTCTAGGGCATATTTCCAACAGTCTCCCACTTGCACTAGAGTCAATAATCTAGTTCACATCACTATGTGATTTACATTGTAATGAATCGAACACCCATGCAGTTCTGGTGTTGTTCATGTTTAGCCCTTGGAAGAGGTTTAGTCATCGGATCTGCAACATTTAGATCCGTGTGTACTTTGCAAATATTTATGTCGTCCTCCTTGATGTAATCGCGGATGGAATTGAAACGTCGCTTTATGTGTCTGGTCCTCTTGTGAAATCTTGGTTCCTTGGCTAGAGCAATGGCACCAGTATTATCACAAAACAGAGTCATTGGGTTAAGCGCACTAGGCACTATTCCAAGATCTGTCATGAACTCCTTCATCCAGACACCTTCCTTCGCCGCCTCCGAGGCAGCGATGTACTCCGCTTCACATGTAGAATCTGCTACCACGCTTTGCTTGGAACTGCACCAGCTAACCGCACCCCCATTAAGAATAAATACGTATCCGGTTTGCGACTTAGAGTCATCCGGATCAGTGTCAAAGCTTGCATCGACGTAACCCTTTACGACGAGCTCTTGATCACCTCCATAAACGAGAAACATGTCCTTAGTCCTTTTCAGGTACTTCAGGATATTCTTGACCGCCGTCCAGTGTTCCATTCCTGGATCACTTTGAAACCTTCCGACCATACTTATGGCAAGGCTGACATCGGGTCTTGTGCACAGCATTGCATACATGATAGAGCCTATGGCCGAAGCATAGGGGATGACACTCATCTTTTCTCTATCTTCTGCAGTCACTGGGCATTGAGTCTTACTCAACTTCACACCTTGCAAAACAGGCAAGAACCCCTTCTTGGACTGATCCATTTTGAACTTCTTCAAAATCTTATCAAGGTATGTGCTTTGTGAAAGTCCTATTAAGCGTCTTGATCTATCTCTATAGATCTTGATGCCTAATATGAAAGCAGCTTCTCCTAGGTCCTTCATTGAAAAACTCTTGTTCAAATATTCCTTCACGCTTTCCAACATTTCTATATTGTTTCCAATCAGTAATATGTCATCCACATATAATATTAGAAACGCTATAGAGCTCCCACTCACTTTCTTGTAAATACAAGCTTCTCCGTAAACTTGTATAAACTCGAACGCTTTGATCACCTCATCAAAACGAAGATTCCAACTCCGAGATACTTGCACCAGTCCATAAATGGATCGCTGGAGTTTGCAAACTTTGTCAGCATTCTCTGGATCGACAAAACCTTCTGGTTGCATCATATACAACTCTTCCTTAAGGTAACCGTTAAGGAACGCTGTTTTGACATCCATCTGCCAAATTTCATAATCGAAAAAGGCAGCTATTGCTAACATGATTCTGACGGACTTAAGCATCGCTACGGGTGAGAAGGTCTCATCGTAGTCAACTCCTTGAACTTGTGAAAAACCCTTTGCCACAAGTCGAGCTTTATAGACGGTGACATTACCGTCCGCGTCCGTCTTCCTCTTAAAGATCCATTTGTTCTGAATGGCCTTACGCCCTTCAGGTAATACTTCCAAAGTCCATACTTTGTTTTCATACATGGATCCCATCTCGGATTTCATGGCCTCTAACCACTTCTTGGAATCCGGGCCCATCATCGTTTCTCCATAGCTCGTAGGTTCATCGTTGTCTAACAACATGACTTTTAAGACAGGGTTGCCGTACCACTCGGGAGCAGTACGCGTCCTTGTCGACCTACGAGGTTCGATAGCAACTTGATCCAAAGCTTCATGATCATCATCATTAACTTCCTCTTCAGCTAATGTAGGCTCCACAGAAACAACTTTCTGCGCTGCGCTACTCTCAGGTTGAAGTAAAGGTTCAACAACCTCATCAAGTTCTATCTTCCTCCCACTCAATTCTTTCGAGAGAAACTCTTTCTCAAGAAATGTTCCGTTTTTAGCGACAAACACTTTGCCTTCGGATCTGAGATAGAAGGTATACCCAACTGTCTCTTTTGGGTATCCTATGAAGACGCATTTCTCCGCTTTGGGTTCCAGCTTTTCAGGCTGAAGCTTTTTGACATAAGCATCACATCCCCAAACTTTAAGAAACGACAGCTTTGGCTTCTTGCCAAACCAAAGTTCATATGGCGTCGTCTCAACGGATTTCGATGGTGCCCTATTTAAAGTGAATGCAGCTGTCTCTAATGCATAACCCCAAAACGATAGTGGCAAATCGGCAAGAGACATCATAGATCGCACCATATCTAATAAGGTTCGATTACGACGTTCGGACACACCATTACGCTGTGGTGTTCCAGGCGGTGTCAATTGTGAAACAATTCCACACTGTCTTAAGTGACTGCCAAACTCATAACTCAGATATTCTCCTCCTCGATCAGATCGTAGGAATTTAATCTTCTTGTTACGATGATTCTCAACTTCACTCTGAAATTGTTTGAACTTTTCAAATGTTTCAGACTTGTGTTTCATTAAGTAAATATACCCATATCTACTTAAGTCATCAGTGAAGGTGAGAAAGTAACGATAACCACCGCGCGCCTCAATGCTCATCGGACCGCACACATCAGTATGTATGATTTCCAATAAGTCACTTGCCCGTTCCATTGTTCCAGAGAACGGAGTTTTAGTCATCTTGCCCATGAGGCATGGCTCACATGTGTCAAGTGATTCAAAATCAAGTGACTCCAAAAGTCCATCAGCATGGAGCTTCCTCATGCGTTTTACGCCAATATGACCTAAACGGCAGTGCCACAAGAAAGTGGTATTATCATTATCAATTTTACATCTTTTGGCATCAATGTTATGAACATGTGTATCATTACTATCGAGATTCAATAAGAATAAACCCCTCACATTGGGTGCATGACCATAAAAGATATTACTCATATAAATAGAACAACCATTATTCTCTGATTTAAATGAGTAACCGTCTCGCAATAAACAAGATCCAGATATAATGTTCATGCTTAACGCAGGCACCAAATAACACTTATTTAGGTTCATCACTAATCCCGACGGTAATCGAAGAGCGAGCGTGCCGACGGTGATCACATCAACCTTGGAACCATTTCCCACGCGCATCGTCACTTCGTCCTTTGCCAGCCTCCGTCTATTCCGCAGTTCCTGTTTTGAGTTGCAAATAAGAGCAACCGCACCGGTATCAAATACCCAGGCACTACAACGAGAGTTGGTAAGGTACACATCAATAACATGTATATCATATATACCTTGTTTGTTGTTGGCCGCCTTCTTGTCAGCCAAATACTTGGGGCAATTCTGCTTCCAGTGTCCAGTTCCCTTGCAATGAAAACACACAGTTTCTGGTTTGGGTCCAGCCTTGGGTTTCTTCACGAGAGGAGCAACTGCTTTGCCACTCTGCTTGGAGTTACCCTTCTTACCCTTGCCATTTTTCTTGAAACTAGTGGTTTTATTGACCATCAACACTTGATGCTCCTTCTGAATTTCAGACTCAGCGGCTTTCAGCATCGCAAACAGCTCGGCGACTGACTTGTTCATCCCGTGCATGTTATAGTTCAACACGAAGCTCTTGTAGCTAGGTGGCAATGATTGAAGAACTCTGTCAGTGATAGCCTCTGGCGGAAGGGGCATCCCCAATTCAGCCAGACGGGTAGAGTACCCAGACATTCTGAGCACGTGATCACTGATAGACCCGTTCTCCTCCATCTTGCAAGCATAGAATTTATCGGAGATCTCATATCTCTCGATCCGGGCATTCTTCTGAAAGATAAACTTCAACTCCTGGAACATCTCATATGCTCCATGACGTTCAAAACGTCTTTGAAGTCCCGGTTCTAAGCCATACAACATTGCACATTGAACTATTGAGTAATCATCAGAACGAGCCTGCCAGGCGTTCACAACGTCTAGAGACTCAACTGGAGTGGGTGGATCACCAAGCGGTGCATCAAGGACATAAGCCTTCTGGGAAGCCGTAAGGATAATCCTTAGATTACGGGCCCAGTCCACAAAGTTACTTCCATCATCTTTCAACTTAGCTTTCTCTAGGAACGCATTAAAATTCAGGGGTGCTACTGCGCGAGCCATGATCTACAACATAAATATAGCAAAGACAACTTAGACTATTGTTCTAGATAATGAGTTTAGTTAATCATATTACTTAAAAACTCCCACTCAAATTGACATCCCTCCGGTCATTCGAGTGTAACATGATCCAAATCCACCAACTCAAGTCCGATCATCACGTGAGTTGAGGTGGTTTCAATGGTGAACATCTTCATGTTGATCATATATACTATATGACTCATGTTCGACCTTTCGGTCTCTTGTGTTCCGAGGCCATGTCTGTACATGCTAGGCTCGTCAAGTTTAACCCGAGTGTTCCGCACGTGCAACATGGCTTGCACCCGTTGTATGCGAACGTAGAGTCTATCACACCCGATCATCACGGCGTGTCTCGAAACGACGAACTTTCGCAACGGTGCACACTTGGGGAGAACACAATTTATCTTGAAATTTAAGTGAGGGATCACCTTATAATGCTACCGTCGTACTAAGCAAAATAAGATGCATAAAAGGATTAACATCACATGCAAATCATAAGTGACATGATATGGCCATGAACTCGTGCTTTTGATCTCCATCTCCAAAGCACCGGCATGATCTCCATCGTCACCGGCATGACACCATGATCTCCATCATCTTGATCTCCATCAACGTGTCGCCATGAGGTTGTCGCGCCGACTGTTGCTTCCACGACTATTGCTAACGTTTAGCGATAAAGTAAAGCATTACATAGCGCTTAATGATTGACACGCAGGTCATACAATAATTAAAGACAACTCTATGGCTCCTGCCAGTTGCCGTACTCATCGACATGCAAGTCGTGATATTCTATACAACACATGATCATCTCATACATCACATATATCTCATCATGTAATTGGCCATATCATATCACATCATACCCTGCAAAAACAAGTTAGACGTCCTCTAATTGTTGTTGCAAATTTTACGTGGCTGCTACGGGTTTGCAAGAACCGTTCTTACCTACGCAAAACCACAACGTGGTGTAGTGATTGCTTTTTGATCTTCTAAAAGAACCCTCTTCATTGAACCGATTCAACTAAAGTGAGAGAGACAGACACCCGCCAGTCACCTTTATGCAACAAGTGCACGCAGCGGTAAAACCAGTCTCGCGTAAGCGTACGCGTAATGTCGGTCCGGGCCGCTTCATCTCACAATACCGCTGAATCAACTATCAACTAGTAACGGCAAGCAATATGTATACACCCACGCCCACAACTCGTTTGTGTTCTACTCGAGATCTCATCTACGCATAGACCTAGCTCAGATGCCACTGTTGGGGAACGTTGCATGGGAAACAAAAATTTTCCTACGCACACACAAGATCTATCCATGGTGATGAGCATCTACGAGAGGGAGAGTGAATCTACATACCCTTGTAGATCGCTAAGCGGAAGCGTTTAAGAAACGCGGTTGATGTAGTCGAACGTCTCCGCGATCCAAATCGCAAGTCGTCCCTCGATCCGATCACGAACTAGCGCCGAACGGACGGCACCTCCGCGTTCAACACACGTACGGCTTGATGACGCCTTCACCTCCTCGATCCAGCGAGCGATGGTGAAGTAGTGGTTGAGTTCCAGCAGCACGACGGCGTGGTGATGGTGGTGAGGAACAATCTCTGCAGGGCTTCGCCAAGCGCTACGGAGATTATGACGGAGGAACTAGAGGGCTAGGGTTGCCGGCACACGGCTTGGGAAATCCTGATGTGTCCCGTGTGCTAGCCCTGCCCCTCTATTTATATGTTGAGCCTTGGGGTCTAAACTTGGAGTAAAAGCCTCCTCCAGGTCGGTTTGGCCCGCAGGGAAAGAGTCCAACTCGGATCCCTGCCGAACCGTGCACAGCCGCGCACAAGCGGTAGTACCGCTCACAAGCGGTAGTACCGCTTGGGCGGTAGTACCGCTTCACACAAGCGGTAGTACCGCTCGGGCGGTAGTACCGCTTCACACAAGCGGTAGTACCGCTTACGCGGCAGCAAAACTACTTTTTGCACTTTCCAATACCTTGTGGGCTTTTATCCCTTGGCCCATATAAAGTGTTATTGCACCCGAACACTTCGGTAAACATCCGGAACCCCTTCCGGTGAACTCTGGAACTCTTCCGGAGATCGAAACACTATTATCACATATATCAATCTTTACCTCCGGACTATTCCGGAGATCCTCGTCATGTCCGGGATCTTATCCGGGACTCCGAACAACCTTCGGTCACCAACATAATAACTCAACTATACTAATCGTCACCAAACGTTAAGTGTGTAGACCCTGCGGGTTCGAGAACTATGTAGACATGACCGAGACACCTCTACGGCCAATAACCAATAGCGGGACCTGGATGCCCATATTGGCTCCTACATATTCTACGAAGATCTTTTATCGGTCGAACCTCTATGTCAAGGATTCAGTTAATCCCGTATGCTGTTCCCTTTGTTCTTCGGTATGTTACTTGCCCGAGATTCGATCGTCGGTATCACTATACCTAGTTCAATCTCGTTACCGGCAAGTCTCTTTACTCGTTCCGTAATACAAGATCTCGTGGCTAACACTTTAGTCACATTGCTTGCAAGGCTCATTGTGATGTTGTATTACCGAGTGGGCCCTGAGATACCTCTCCGTCATACGGAGTAACAAATCCCAGTCTTGATCCATGCCAACCCAACAGACACCCTCGAAGATACCTGTAGAGCACCTTTATAGTCACCCAGTTACGTTGCGACGTTTGATACACACAAGGTATTCCTCCGGTGTCAGTGAGTTGCATGATCTCATGGTCAAAGGAACAGATACTTGACATGCAGAAAACAATAGCAATAAACTGACACGATCAAATGCTACGTTTACAGTTTGGGTCTTGTCCATCACATCATTCTCCTAATGATGTGATCCCGTTATCAAATGACATCTCATGTCAATGGCTAGGAAACCTTAACCATCTTTGATCAACGAGCTAGTCAACTAGAGGCTTACTAGGGACACAGTGTTGTCTATGTATCCACACATGTATTTGAGTTTCCAATCAATACAATTATAACATGGATAATAAACGATTATCATGAACAAGGAAATATAATAATAACTAATTTATTATTGCCTCTAGGGCATATTTCCAACAATAAAGGGGGACGAGGCTTAGGGTTACACATTTCCCTAACCGACCTAGAGCCCTAATCAGACAAGGGGTCTTGGCTTGCACGCTGGAGGGCTCTCTGCATACCTGGAGGCCCTTAAGGATGCATATAGCTGTTGGGCCCTAAGCCTGGGCCATCATCTGGCTTGCCCACTGACAGGCCACCCCCGGTGCTACACACAGTCACTTTGCTAACCCTAATTTGAGTCCAAAGTACAGTTTATATAGCTATGGGATGAAAGGGTGGTAGGCGAGAGGGGATACACGGCCTCTTGGTCAGCTCTGCACGCAGGCAGGGGCCAGACAGTCGGGGAACCGAACCAAGCAGTCTGGGCACATGTCGGACGGTCGGGGAAGCAAGCCGTATTGTCCAGCTGCTAACGTAGGTGCGACTCTAGGCTGGTGTAGGCCTTGGGCGTCGGACGATCTCTAGGGGGCGGATAGTCTGGGTTCCAAGCCGGACTAATGCAAGTCTTTGAGCTATGTACTTCCACCTCATAAATCTTTTATTTGCTAGCGTATTCAGTACCGAGCATTGCCCACTCTCACATTAAAACATGGTGCATCATTTGCTACTACATCCAACCCTGTGGGAGGACTTTCTCTTGTTCTCCTACACATACAACCAACCATCTCCTCAAAACATCCACCATACCTACTTACTTATGGCATTTTCACCGTGTACTACGACCGTCGCCGCGGAGATGACAAGGCGCCGCGCCGGTGAATCCTGTCTTGTCATGTTCTTAAGTTCGTGAATATATCTAGTAGTACTATGTGATGAACTTGCGACCCTCTTGGTTATCTGATGATAAACTATGCGATGATCTCTTGGTTCACCTATGCAATGTAGATGAATCCTCTGTGTTCTATGTATGCTCTCTGTTCCTACGCGATCTACGTGCATGGATTTGTGGGGTGGTAAATGAGGGAACGACTACGGACAGGGACATGTGAGGGGCGAGCCCATGCTATCTGCACGGACGTATAAGGGGGCAAAATTTTGCAATCCAGCTCTTAGCAGATTGGGTTATATGAGATATCACCGTATCCGAGGATGCCCCCGCAGAGCATCGCTACTTTTGTTGGAAATTAATGCGACCACCCATAACGTAGATTAATCGGCCTAGAACGGTGGGTGAACTTCTGATCCGGGTGTACTCCTTAACTAGTGATTTTTGTAATTATATCGTCTTGGGCTGCATTAACTCTCTACGCTATGTGGGCCACATGGGCTGAGTAGATCAGAATAAGTGGGCCAAAATACGAGGAGCAGCCCAAATCTCGACAAGAATGAACAGATGAGATATCGTGAGTACTAGAGGCTAATGCTCGGTTCGCCGCGCGGTTCTCTGTTGTGGGTTTAACACTTCTATATCTCATAGATTATTGCTATCAGTTATTTTTGTCTTGATTTTATCCGTGTTGGCTTCTATTTTAATTATGTCTCGACGATGTTTTTTTCGTTCGGTTGTATGTTTTTTTTCAACCTACTCAAGTCCAAACCGTTGGGGCCCCTTAGAGGTTCTAACCATGGAGCACGAAGGTCCCATAAATGCATAGTTTCCCCTCCAAAGATAACCTCCCCAGTTGGGGAACGCATTAGATATTTACCTAAACCTGTGGGTGTACCGTGTCGGATTGCTGTTGGAGATAGTGTTTGTTACGAGAGGAGAGTGAAGTATTTTGGTGCGTGGTTGTGTTGTCTTTACAAGTCTTGGCCTCGATGTCAACCGGTGGTGGTTGCTTGAGCCTTTTGGGAGCTCCTATTCCACGCTGAAATCATGGAATTGCTGCTATAACGCTCACATGGGCCAGCCCATGAAACTCTTGCATGCTCAGCTTGGCTCCCTGCTCCTCTCGCTCATTTAGCTTTTTTCCTCTCGCCTCACTGCTAGGTTAGAAAAATCAGCAATTTTTTTACTTGAAATTTTTAGTTAAATTAAAAGATGTTCAGGGATTTTTAAAAATATTGAAAATTTTGAAAACCATGAATTTTAGAAAACGTTCACGAATTTAATATACATTCATGGATTTAAAAAAGTTCGCAAATTAAATAATTTTTCAAATTTAAGAAATGTTCACAACCGATAAAAATGACCATGAACTTCAAAAAATATCCAGAAATTTAATAAATATTAATGAATCTGATAAAATATGAAATTTATAATATAATTATGTTTTTTAATGTTCATAAATTTCAAAAAGCATCATGAATTAAAATGTGAGAAAAACAAAAACAAAAAATAAAAGGATAAATAAAACTAAACAACGCACACCCTTACAGGTGAGGCCCCAACGACCCCACAACCCCCAAGCATCAGGACAGTGATAGATGTGTGCTCATGCTCAGATAGGCACTTCGGTGTGGAGTCCTAATATTGGTACACCTATTGATCGAAGAAAACAACATCTCCATGTAGTAAACCTTAACCAACTTATACTGTTAATGTTATTATGGTAAGTTAGCTCAGTGATGGTAGAGTCCCGTCATCTTCCCGTTGGAATGACCACAACTGCTAGTCTGCTATTCACCGCTAGAATGCTAAGCACCCCATGTCGGAGAGTGAATATACGGTTAGAGGAAAGAAATGGGTTCTCTTAAAAAATAGAAAGAAACAGGAGAAGCTAGCGTTTGCATGCACTCTCAAGGTCCACTTGCTTTTTTCTACATGGAGTACAGTTTCCTTATGTATAGACTTCACACTTAGCAACCCATTCATGGATCCGAGCTTGTATATCAAAGAACATATTATTAAAATGAGATTTAAAACAATCGAACCCGATTTTACCGTTTGAATTCAAGCACACTTGCTAAAAAAAACTGGATGTAAACGCCGTTAAGTAATGACTTTTCCCCCCTTGGGATCTACCCGAACAAAGATCAGCAGATCAAAGTAAGAAATACTTTTTAAACTTCAAAAAATTAAAGGCAATTGAATCTTAACTTGTATGATATTCATCATATCATCTTGAAATCAATCCGAAGTTCTGAACAGCGAAGAAAACGGTAAGAAATATCTGAAACAAATGACATGCTTGGATGAATCTTGAACACGATGCTCATCTGTCATCGAATATATTTATTTTGCTTGCGATCATGCGTCCTCCACGAATCAGAGCCTCAAGGTTAGGTCGACCTCCTCGCCGGCTTTGTCGTTCAGCTGCGGCTCTGCGGCGTCTTCGGGCGACTCTGACATGTTTCCCTCGTACGCCACGACCGGTTGTGGCACGGGCGCCCGCAGCAGACCCACACGAAGTCTATCTCCACCTGCCGCAAAATGGGCATGTGTGGCCCTCACGGGATGGACGCAGCGGCTGTTGTCGCCATGGGTTTGGTGCGCCACCGTTGGAGGCCATCTCCCGCGAGAAGGTTTTTGGCGTGCGCGTAGCGAGCTAAGTTTATATGGTGTGGCCAACACGGCAACACCCAACCATGGTCAAAAGCAACGACAGACCGAAATTTAAACGATTGAAAACTCAGGCCTGTCTCACACCGATGAGAATGGTAAGTAACTGGCCGAGAGTGAAATGTATACGGTTAAAGAAAGAAACGAGCGATGTGCATGCGCTCCCGAGATCCCATGCATGCATGGGTCCCAGCTTGTATTCATCAAAGAACATATTGTAAAAGCAAGAATTTAAATAATCAAATGTATTAAGAAAGAAACAAGAGATTTGCATGTGCACCCAAGGCACGTAACACAAAGTTTTGCTAATGACTTGATGAGTGCCGCTAACACGTACTCACATAATTTTTTTTTTTGAAACCATATCTGGATTAAAAAGCAGGAAATACAAAGCGCTGGATACATCCGGACACGGGACAGCTGTCCCCAAATGCAGAAAACACCCTTGAGAAAAAGAAAAACACAAAGAAGGCCCTAGGATATTCTCTACTGCATCTGATCCGCCACCGCTCGTCTCGTCGCCGTCGCGCCGCCGGAGAGCCGGAGAAGGACGAAGACCAATAGAGAGGCCGCTGAATCACCAGCTCAGAACTCTTGAGGACCGAAGTCAAGCTCGTTGATGTCGCCGCATGTATTAGTGGCCGCGCATGGCGAGCCTTTGGCGCCGAGGAAGGAGCATCGTCGGGGGACACACCCCGAACTGAGCTGGTGGTTAGGCCAGCGCCGCCAACCATGGCGAACGCAGTAGCCCACAGGAGCACCAAGATGGGAACAGCAGCACAAAATCCGCGAGCTGCACTACTCGAACGAGCAGCTGCAGCCCGACTACTCCTGAACACGAACCCTCCAGGAACCATCGCCGACGTCGGAGTCACACGCCTGCGAAGCGGGGCCAGATCCGGAGGACAAAAGGCCACCGATGTGGTTGGCGCCGCCGCTGAACCAACCGCACCACGGCAACCCCCAAGCTCCTCGCCGCCGCCGTCACGGACGCCGTCGAGGTGGAGCTGGAGCTGGAGGACGGTTATTCCACACGCCGGCGCCGCAGCCACCAAGACGCCGCCGTCGGGAACAACACTCCACACCCTATTTACAGCCCGGACGCACGAAACCGGGGTTCCCCCACCCTCCCGCCGCCGGAGCGGCCGGCGCAGGGTAGGAGAACCCGCGGCGGCGCCGGGGGAAACGGGGGGAAGACGAAGCTCCTTACCTCTCGCCTCTCTCTGCACTGAGGAAAGGGAAAGGGAAAGGCAGGAGATTGAAACGAGCTTTTTCCGCGCTTCAGTCCTGGCGTGCAAAGCAGGAGTTGTTCAACAGACCAATATCGACCTTGTCCCCGTACTCACGTAATTTTGTTAGCAGAGAAGCATGCTCAATTAACACATACTCCCTCCGTCCGAAAAAGCTTGTCTCTCAAATGGATGTATCTAGCACCAAGTTAGTGCTAGATACATCCATTTGAGGCACAAGCTTGGGACAAGCTTTTTCGGACGGAGGGAGTACTAGCAGGCGGAGGCACAGCGGCACGCCGTGCCCAGGATATTCCCGTGCCCATGATGGAGCCTGTGCGTGCATCTACGTTGTTTTTTATTTTAGGAGAAGAGAAGAGGTGATAGTGGATTTGAGGTCGAGCTGGTCGCATAGAAGTCCTTGTACTCTTTAGTCCTTGTACAGCGAGATAGTGTACAAACAGAGCAAGAAACATGATCAATTCATGTACATAAAAACTCAAAGACTTGCATTACAGATTTAGGAGCCTAAAAAGAAGCAAACAAAACTAAAAAAAATCCATGCAAAGGATATAAGAAGTATGTAATCATGCATTTTAAAATACAATGTTGTCTTTTGAAATTCGGCATATCGTGTCTCTATATCAGAGAAATCAGTGAATAAGAAGTTCCATGATAATTATTTTCTGCTCCTGTCAGTAGTCCCTCCATCAAAAAGGAGCAAACATTTTATGTTTCCAACGCTTACATTCAGATTTGATTACCTTCCCTTTTCTTGTATAGAGTGAAACAATGGTATAATCTGCCACAAAGCTCATATATGATACATAACAATGAGGAAAATTAATATCTGAAGCATCTTATGAGGAGAAAATAGTTATTAGAAAATCCATATTATACACAAGATAAAATTTCTACAGAAGAATATATCGAACAAAGCATCATTCAGGCTGTCTAGTCAAATTGAAGTGACTGACAATCCCACAAAAGAATAACAATTGAAGTGAAAAAAAATCTGAGGTGCGAAAGATGCATCATCTTTGGATTTAATATATTCTTTCATCTCGGACCGTACTCAAGTCTGCACACATATATGCAGATTCATTAAGTAGTAAACAAAAATTTAGACAGATAAATATCATATGAACGGTAAATAAATATAGAGTTCGAGGGAGACGGGAGACGAGATTTTTTTAGTGAAAGAACGACGCTATGAGGGAGAAGAAAACACTCGAGACAGTCTCGGCCTCTTGGAGGACCGCGTCGCATGCAGAGGAGACGTGGCAAGGTAGAAAATGCACCAAAAAATCACACGTAGGCAGAAGACCCAATGAGCACGTAAACGGTGAACCAACCACCCAAGTTACAAAACTGGCAGGGAACCGAAATAAAAACCAGGGACACGTGTCATCAAGGGAAGATTCACACCAACGCACTGGAAATGTAGGAGATCGACGATAGCTTGGCCAGTTTAATTCTTTTATTTGTGTATACAAATGTATGCAATTTCATTTGTACTTGCTGTCCATTATTGTAGATTTATGGGAAGGGAGAAAGAAATAATATTGTTGCACATTGTCCACTACCTGAACACGTTTTTAATTCTCGAAGCCTAAAAAATCAAAAAAGAAGAAACCGGATATGAGGCAGATGCTAGAAAAAAAGAGAATATTCGTGAATACTTATTTAAAGCAGTGGCCGCCTGAATAAAGACGTGTTGTTCTAGCGTAAACCAGTCCGGGGGTGGGGAGGAAAAAAGAGGAAACTAATATGAGCTCTGAATTTTTTTGTTAAACCGAGCTTCCCGAATGTCGTCACCTCAGCGTGAAAATTTGCACAAACCTAGTAGAAGGGTCTTTTGCCTTTGATGTGTAAAAATCTTAGTTTTTTTTAAAAAAGTTTGTATTTTTATTTTTGAAAATACTATTTGCATAGATAATTACCGTTTTACCTTTTTAAAGTGTGTTTGCCTTATCCAGAAAATAATGTTCGAGAAGTACTGTTCAAGTGTGGCCACTGGGCGTAGGGGGCTGTTCATATGGGTACTGTTCATCCACAGGCACCGTTCGCTTACTGTTACTGTTCACTGTTCACCCACAGTCACTATTCACTGCTGCCATGTGTCAGTCAGAGAAGGGACGGCAAATATAACTGCGGATGCATGGCGTATGCTGTTCGGGAAGTACTGTTCAATTGTGGTCATTAGGCGTAGGGGACTGTTCATATGGACACTGTTCATCCGCAGACACAGTTCGCTTACTGTTATTGTTCACGTTCACTGTTTACCCACAGTCGCTATTCACTGCTACCATGTGTCAGTCAGAGAAGGACCGGCAAATATAACTACGGATGCATGGCGTGGGTTGTTGCTTAGCCACTTTAATTCTTTTATGTATGTGTGCATATGTGTTGTCTATGTCACTACAGCAAAAAGACTACCAGTGGCGTGCCCAATAGGGCGAATAGGGTCTACGGAGTGCACTCCATTGGTTACTAGCCACGGGTAGTTGGTTACCAGCGGTGCCGTAGTATGTGCACGTCACTGGTAGGGTAACTACACACCTCTACTGGTAGTGGCATGTGGTGAAACCACACGTTGCTTGTACACTGACGTGCACATCGAAGTGCATGTCACTCGAAAGGGTAACTAGTCTGGAGTGAATTTACTAGTATAGAATATGCAAGACTTGAGACGGCTAGTGTGAAAGAATGGTTATAACGGGAAATAGCAGAAGGATGGAGTACAGAGTACAGGTGTTTCTACCACTAGATTGTCCTATGATCCTATATGTGCCCTACCCCCTGGTATATATTGATACCGAGGGGTTTAGGGTTACAGATATGTCGGCTACAAATATGGTCAATCATGGTGTAGTCGACATCTAAGTCTTGAAGTATGCGCCAAGTCTTCGGGAGCCTTCCTTGCGTGCGTGGTCGGTCTTCTGGACATGGCCCATCAGTGAACCACCATGGGGGTCCTTGGCCCGGCCCACCTGGCTGGGAGAAGACATGGTGAGTACCCCCTGGTCCAGGACACCATCAGTAGCCCCTGAAACGGTCTTCAAGTCGGCGATGCTCCTCGATTCTTCTGAACTACTCCTCGTCTTCAGTCATCGGTCTTGAAGTTGGTTCAACAATCTTCCCACCTTCGATCTCAAGGATCACCGAGGTGTATCCGAAGAGTCTAAACGTCGGGCATCCGAGGAGCTCCACCCAGGTTCCCTCAGTCCTTTTTAGATGCCTTATTTTTTTCACGCCGCACCTCGGGTCGAAGTTTTCCCGCACGACGGTGCCTTAGCCTCGAAGTGTTCTCGCGCTAAGACCGAGCTGACAGACCGGTCATGCTCTAACAACCCTAACCGGCTTCATCCGTATTCCCACCCAACAGTGGTGTGCCATCATTTTCACGGTCATCATTATGTATGAGCATGGCTGAGGGCCCCATAATTGGCATGTTCCATCAGTAAAGGAGATATTGTCCTGATATATGTGGTAATTTAATCAATCAACCCCTCGATTCTCGCGCATGGTTAACGCCACAGTGCCTGGGGAACTGGCGCAATTACTGCCACGCGGCGTGCCTTACCCCACTGTTGCTTCATATTCTCATCTGCCTATAAAAGTCTAAGGGGGAGAGAGAAGCATGTTTGCGCTCTCAATCTTCCAAGCCCTCATCTTCTTCCTTGAGTTTTTGCCCCCGCAAGCTTTCCTGTGCTCGAACCGAAAACCCCCGCTCTTCCCCTTCCAGCCCCTTCCACTTCAGCAATGGCCGAAGAAGGGATCTAGGCAAAGCCCCCTATGGGCGGCAAGAAGGCCGCCGCCAGGGCCTCAAAGGCCTCCAGTACGAGGGGACTGTGGAGATCTTCCACGATTACCCAGGGGCGTCCAATGTTGCCGCAGCGTGCCCTGGTGACCCCACCAGGATTCCACAACCTCATGAGGGTGAGAGAGTAGTATTCATCTCACATCTCCCCTGGGGTCTCGGGTTCCCCCTTCAACTCCTTCGTTAGAGGGCTTCTTCATTTTACGGCCTCAAATCCCATCATCTGGTGCCGAACTCCATTCTCCACGGCGCCTACTTCGTTACCTTCTGTGAAGCATTCCTCTGAGATGAACAACTTAGAACCCTGCGAGTGCGGCACGGCGATGATAAGCAGGGTCCAAGGGGTCGAATGGCTATCAGGGAAGTTCATTGAGACTATGAAGAATTGGCAGGAGGAGTGGTTCTATATGTCCGATGTGCCACTAGCCAACCCTCCTCGTGTCGGGGTCGCTTCCGCCTTCACTGCGACCCCTCATGCCAAGCTCTTGTCTTGGAACCCCAAGAACATCTCCTGGGAAGAACTTGAGGCGGTGAGCAAGCTCTCCAAGAGGGTGACCGCCTTCATCGACGAGCATAAGATCACTCTGATTGGGTGACGCATGTGGCTCTAAGCCGCGGCTTCTAGCCTCTCCAAGCCCGAGCTCTCCCCATGCGGATGTACACCGGGGAAGGCGACACTACTCGGGCCATCCGAGGTCGTTTCTACGGCAACAAATCCATGAGGGTAATGTTTTCCCTCTTGTTCAAAAAAACAAGCTGATGACTTCCCCGACAACACGGAGGAACGTGGCTATTGGGTGAAGGACCCCCCAAAAAAGGTATGCTCACACATACTTAATGTCTTGGAGATCAGACAAAGCCGAGGAGTTAATCTAACAAGCCTCTCAACTCTCCTTGTACTATTGCAGAAGTGGTTGACTTCTTGGCCGGGCTCCAGTCTCTCGCCCCCAACCCCAGGACCAACATACAGATGTCTTTACCCGGCTGCAGACCGAGGACACGTCCACGGGGCTGGTGCACCTAAAGCAGGTGAAGGCTCCCACTGCTCGTGCCTCCCGAGGTGGTAGCACCGGCCCTGTCAGTCAAGGTGGGCATGGCTCCGACGGCGGATCCAGCAGCGGAGATCAATAGGCAGAGGTCAACAACCCGTCATAGTGTCTAGGGGTTGATGGGACCAGCCATGCCGAGTAAGGTGAGCATGTCAATGGTCTCCTTGTCGAGGCCATCGGTGGTGACACTGACGTCGTGCCTGAGTTGGGCAAGACAGATAAACTTCAAAAGACACATCACGATCTGGCCTCTAGCCAGGTTGCCCATGACTCCGATCCAACACCGAAGTCATCGGAAGAATCCTGGCCCAAGCTCCTCGTCAGCAATTCGAGCCAGAGCTGTACGTTCTTGTTGATTAAGTTTGGTTGGGTACGTCAGTTTTTGTAGCGCTGGCCTCTTACTTGGGCATCTTATGCAGGCTGCCTCGCCGCCCTAAAGACGACGTGGCAGCTCCCGACCTGGGCTCTACCCCCCCCCCCCCCCCCCCCGCCCGCCGTACCGACACGAGGGCCTTTATAGCCACAATAGTGGCACAGGCACCTCCTCCTCTCGACCACTCCAAGTCTATAGAGGGAAAGGTAATCTCCTCACCATCAACATCCGAAGTTGATGGAGGGGACAAGCAAACTCTCCCGCCGCCGACGTCTGAGGCTGGGGGCGGGGGTGATGATCTCATAGCCGAGGTTGACACCTCGGTTGTGGGAGATGAAGAGACAGGAGGTTGCGCCTGCTTCCTCTGCTCCGTCGGCGCTCGAGCCTGATGCCCGGGCCATTACTCCTCCTACCACCATAGTCGATGGGCATGCAGCTGACACCTTGGGGAAATCCTCGGAGATGCCCCAAACATTCTCTAAGGCCCAACTGGCAAGGCTCCGCCAAGAGGTGGAGGCGGTCCTATAGCGTCCGGTGCTGCACCCTGACCAATGAACGAGCTTCCAATCCGTCAAGAGCCGATTTGGCTTTCTTGAGGCTGGGGTACTTAATATGTTCCTCAGTTTCGCCGGGGGCATGGAGGTATGCTCATTTGATTACATTTTTTGTTTTGGGCATGATCATGTAGCCAGTAGCCCTCGAGGTGCACCTCGGTTCTTCGAGAACCTGATTGCTCATTCAAAATATTGATAGCCGAGGTCGGAATCTTTCTGAGGTACAGCTTTGCAGAGAAAAAATGATGAATTGTGGGACGGATCTTATAATAAAGGCCGCCGCGTACAGTAGCCCCCGAGCCTTAAGTTAGTTTGCCTAAAACTGACTTGAGGGTCGACATATCATTTCTTTGCAAATTTTATTAAAAAGTGTAAAAAAGACGATGATCCCAGTAGCCCTCGAGACTCATGTTGGTTTTATGAAACCCGACCTAAGGATAGAATCTTATCGTTCTAACGGTTGTACTTAATGGAAAAGCGTGATACTCAGTAACCCCCCGAGACTTTGGTCGGTTTCCAAAAAACTAACGTGAGGATCGAAACTTCCCATTTTTGGAGCCACATAAAAACTTGTTTGTTTGCTTTCTTATGCAGGGGGCGAAGACGTCAGAGCTAGAAGAGATGAAGGGCCGACTTGTTCAAGCCGAGCAGGAGGTCCTGTAGCTCAGGGGGAGCACTGGCATAGCCCCTGATAAGTTGTCAGGAACGTTAATGTATGCCATATCAAGCTCATACCCTTTTATAGCCGTTTAGGACTTCTTTCTTTGTTGATCCTTTTTGTACATTTCGGCCATACAGATGTGGAGTAGCGCTTCACCATGCTCAAAACTAAGCTGAAGATAGCTCGTGAAGAGGTGAAGGTGAACGCCGAGCTGTTCCGCGGGGAGCAGGATTCGCGTAAGGCTGCCCAATCAAGGTTGATCGAAGTCGAGGGGGGCCTCGGCAATTGCATTAAAGAATTCGACCTGTCGAGGTCTAAAAAGGAATCCCTCGCTGCTGAAGCCAAACAGCTCGGCCTGGACCTCAAGGAGGCCCGGATTCAGTCGTCATCCGCCGAGGAAGAGCTCAAGGAGGCTTCCAACATTGCCGTTGGTAAGCCATATCTTTTGCAGTGCATCTTCGAGAGTCAAGCTTTCCCTGAGTTGACTCAAGTGTGGCACTTGCCAACTGCCTTCCCCAACCTACTGGCTAGCGCCGAGCAAGCTTGCCACTTTTATAGTGGAAGCTCGGACGAGCCGCATGGGCAGGCTCGATAGTTATGGATGCAATTTCAGGATCCGGCGTGGAGCACGATCCTTGGGGAGAAATTGAAGTAGCACGAAGAGTTGAACAAGCTGGCTCATTCGATGATGAAGGAGGTCTTCAAGACACCGTGGCCCGAGGAGGATGTCCCTGCCACCTTCTTCGAGCTCTCCCACTCTTCAAGATGCGCGTGATCGAATCTAGGAGTGGAAGTCCTTCACCTGCCGCGAAGGCGCTCTCCAAGCATGGGCAATGTTGGAGGCACACTACCTGGGTCTTGATTTCGGCAAGGTTGCAAGGGTTAGCCCTCGAGGCAAGGATGGCAAAGCGAGGAAGCCAACTTTGAGCGGGTGTTGCCGTTTGCTCGGCTAACAAAACAGGATTGCCGCCTAAAGAGGATAATAGACTAGACCTCTGAGTTGCTTGACCTTTGGTATGCCGAGGAGTATATGTATAAAACTTTAGAGCTCGATAGGGTACTTCTGTTTATTTATGATGGGCAAAGCAAAATTTGCCACTTGTGTTTACTTTAACTCGCTTCTATCATGACGTTAAGTGCTTAGTTAGCCAGTCGTCGGCTTCTACCTATAAGATGATTTCTTAGAGTGCTTTCCTGGTTAACTCATTATCTGAGATGTCAAGACCCGGAGGCGACTTGACCAGAAAACTAGGTAATCGGGCCTGTAGGGCTTAAACTTAAGCTGTCAAAGAGCTTCATCGGGCGAGCATACAGCCCCCGGTGTAGGGTTCTTATGATCAGAGGATCTCCCCCTTTGCCGGTCATTAGTGCCCGACATTGTCTAGTTGTCTGCCCGCGGTATCAGTCACACTGAGCACCTGCGTGACATAATATTTAATGACTTGTCGAAAAGCCAATGTTTTAATCAGCAATGCAATAGTTAGCCATAATTATCTTCCGACATACCGACTGATTTCTTCGTGTATTGCGACAGTCAGCTTTCGGCTTTTCCCATCTGAGGTACTTGACTGGGTCGATCCAGAAGTAACAATCACAGAGGTACTCCCGGTATACCCTTAGCCGAACGAGTGGTAACGTAAGGGGTAAACATAGGAGCCAGGCAACCCAGCTTTTGACCCAAATCACAAGTCAGAAATCGATGCATATGGTGGCGTCAAGTTTGTGGGAAGTGATCGGTTGCTACTTGGAGCATCGCGATATCCTATATTTCGGTTTGCCTTGCAGCCCCTGGGTGAGTATGGGCGGGCCCGTTTTGGGCCTCCTGCCTGTGACTTCAACCCGAGGTGATAGATTGTTACGTAGATCATGGCAAATTTGTAGGACAAACATAAATAAGAGACCCCGAATTGGGGGGTCTACACTTTCTTTAATCCGAGCTAAGAAACAAAACCTAACAATCGAGCTAAAACAATAAAAAAGGGTAAAATCAGGTAAAAGATAGGTGGAGAGAGCGACATAGCGGAGATGGCGTTCCGAGGTCGAGCTTCCGGTGTCAGGTCCAGTGTTGTTGTGTCGACCCGCACACCCGCTTCTTCTCCTTACTTCTCGTCCATCCGAGGATGTTATACGATTCCGGGCTCCGAAGGACGTACTTAAGGTGCCCCGTTGCTCGTCCAACCAAGGAGCACCACACACATCGGCGTGAGCAGCCGTAAAAATAGATACTGTTGCCTTTGTACCTCGAAGAGTTTGGAAGGGGTGTTACTTTGGCCGCATACGATGATAGGCTGTTGACACACGAACACGTCACATGTACCCTCGACGCCGGGGGTGATGCACCGCAACTCACGTCGAAGGAGGCCTGCCGGAAGCGCGATACGCAAGACAATCCGGCGGGCGCTTTTAAGAACCCGAAACCCCACACGCCCGGGAGGGACCCCGTCAGGGAGTGCGGCGGCTATGGGCTGCTCTAGGTCGATTCGCTCGCCCCTAGAGCCTCGGGATTCGCAGCTCTCCAAAACGAAGAACGACGAAGAACGAGGAAGCAATAACGAGGGAGAGATAAAACTAGGGTAAAAGATGTAGATGTGTTTGTTCGATTGTGTGTTGTTTCAATCGGCCATCACCTCTTCTATTTAAGAGGGGGTTGGACTTCCCGTACAAGACACGAACCCAAATTTCCGTCCAAAGGGTCAAAAATACTAGCCAAACTCGGACTCTTCAAAATCTGTCCGAATCTGCGTGAATGGCAAGCGGTAGTACCGCTTCTTGGCACGGTAGTACCGCCCAAGCGGTACTTCCGGGTATTAGTACCGCGCCACTTCCGTGCGGGTGTCCAGAAGTGTTTTTTAAGCGGTAGTAGGGCGGTAGTAGAAGCGCGGTAGTGCCGCTCGAGCGGTACTACCTTTTATGGGAGCGGTACTACCGCCCTCTGCTATAGCAGCATCTTATAACGGCTGTAACTTTTGCATACGATCTCGGATTGAGACGATTTTTATATCAAAATCGACCAATTCGACGAGACGAAGACAATCCGTGTAGATCATTTTCTCATATGAGGTCGTCTTGGGGGCTTAATCAGCCGAATAGTATTCTGGATACAAAATCTCAGTACTTCGAACACAACTTCGGCCTTAGAGATGAGATCGGATGGCTATGGCCCAAATATCAAAGTTTCTCCTTTCGACGATACGGAACTTCCTCACTTTGAGCACTTTTCCATTTGAGGCCTTCTTAATTATGTTTTTGACCATGCCAAAATCTGGTGTCAACACATGCCCCCCTGTTTTTCGGCAAAACTTGTGTGCCGAAAAATAACTTGCACAATGCTTTTTCTAAGGACGATGTCAACACTCCATCGGCCATTTATGTTCTTAGGGCGATAATCATATATCGGCCATGTTTGCTCTTAGGGCGATAATCATATATCGGCCATGTTTGTTCTTAGGGCGATAATCATATATCGGCCATTGCCTATTTAGGCTTCTTGCCACACACTCGGGTGGTACTTCTTCAAATATTTGCCATTAAGAGCTCGAGGCAGCAATGTTCCTTGTATGGATTCCACCAAATATGAATTTCCGGGAACTATTCTTGCAATCCCGAAAGGACCTTCCCAACTTGGAGACCACTTCCCGAATTTTTTGTCTTTCGAACCAATTGGTAGAATCACCTTCCACACGAGGTCGCCAACCTTTGTTGCACCATGCCTTGAGATTCTATGCGCCCACAAAGCCTCGGACAATAGCTCATGCCATCTTCTTGGATTATCCTCAATCTTCTTCTTGATGAGCTTGATCAATATCTTATTGCTAGACTCAGCTTGTCCATTGGCTTGAGCATAATACGGGAAGGAATTGAGCAACTTTATCTTATATGATTCGGCAAATTCTCTAACTTGATGTGACATGAAAGATGAACCTTGATCCGTAGTTAATGTTTGCGGAATACCGAATCTATGAATAATGTGCTCACTTATGAATTGAATTACCTCCGTGTGTGTCATATTCTTGAGAGGTACTGCTTCAGACCATTTAGTAAAATAATCAGTTGCCACCAACACGAACCGATGCCCCTTTGAAGAGGAAGGATGAATTTCTCCAATAAAGTCTAATCCCAAACCTCTAAAAGTCCACGGCTTGATAATAGGATGTAACATAGCAGCGGGAGCCAACTGAATATCACCAAACTTTTGACAAGCTTCACATCCTTTATAATACCTGAAGCAATCGTTGATCATCGTCGGCCAATAAAATCCAGCACGTCGTAATAACCACTTCATCTTGGGGGCCGACTGATGAGTGCCGCAAATTCCTTCATGAACCTCTCCCATAGCAATTCTCGCTTGGTCTTCGTCCAAACACTTCAAGAGAACATCTTCAACCGTTCGGCGATAAAGACCATCGTCTCTCATTGTATATTTGAAAGCCATGCGCCGAACAGCCCTGTCCACCCTTCCACTCGGATTGCACAAGTAATCAATAATGGGCTTCCTCCAGTCATGATTCTCATCTGCACTAGATTTATTGTTAGTGACCGAATCAGTGGGCTCTGGTTCGGTCTCTCCTATGTTAGCAAGACAAGACATCGGCTTTAGAGAGATATGAAACATGCCATGATCGACATGATAGCCGGATGCTTGTTGTGCCAACTCGTTTGCTCTCCAATTATCATGTCTAGATATATGAGGAATGCTAAAATGATCCAAAGTAGAAATTATATCTAGACATTTATCAAGATAAACATTAAGTGATTCGTCTAAACATTGAAAAACTTTGGATACTTGTTGTACTACTAATAACGAATCACCAAAAGCCTCAATATATGTAGCACCTATAGCAAGCAAAATCTCTAAGCCGAATAACAATGCTTCATATTCGGCTTGATTATTTGTGCAAAAAATATTCTAAGCGGCATGAGGCTTCAAAAACAGCACCATGAGGAGATATATAAGCAATACCAACACCTTGGCCGTTGCTACAAACTGAACCATCAAAATATAATCTCCATGGTACTAACGAGACAAGGTTTATATCAATATCTTGCTTGTCATTAATCCGATGCTCAACGATAAAATTAGCAACAATTTGGCCTTTCATGGATTTTAGAGACTCATAAGCCAAATCATACTCAATTAAAGCATAAGCCCATTTACCAATTCTACCACTAAGAATTGGTCTATGCAACATGTATTTAATGACATCGGTTTGACAAGCTACTATGCAAGCACTTGGTACTAGATAATGTCTCAACTTTGTGCAAGCATAGTATAAGCATAGGCATAATTTTTCAATAAATGTATACCTTGTCTCGGCATCCAATAGGCGTCGGCTCAAATAAGTGATAGCATGCTCTTTTCCATCGGTTTCTTGAGTCAAAACAGCTCCAATAACGCCTTCCTCGGCTGCAATGTAAAGTCTAAAGGGCTCTCTATGCTTGGGCGCCTTCATCACCGGAGGAGTGCACAAATAATTCTTAATCATATCAAATGCTTCTTGCTGTTTTGCCCCCCAAGTAAAATCAACATCATTCTTCAACCGAAGGATATGAGTAAATGCATCAACCTTCCCTGACAAATTAGCTATGAACCTCCTCAAATAATTGACCTTGCCAAGGAATTTTTGCATATCTCTCTTGCATGTTGGAGCCTCCACTTTTTGTATAGCTTCTATCTTTTTGGGATCAATCTCTATGCCATCTTCATGAATAATGAAACCCAAAAACTTACCAGTCGACACGCCAAACACACACTTCAAAGGATTCATCTTCAGCCCATATTTCTTCATCCTCTCAAAAGCTAAACGCAAATCGGCTAAGTGAGATTCAAAAGCATCCGATTTGACAACAATATCATCAATATAGACTTCAAGTATAACACTGAGTAAATCATGAAAGATCAAATTCATAGCCCTTTGATATGTGGCGCCGACATTCTTCAATCCAAAGGTCATCACTGTCCACTCAAATAATCCAAGGAAACCGGGGCACCGAAAAGCCGTTTTGGACATGTCCTCTTCGGCCATGAAAATTTGGTTGTACCCCGCATTGCCATCAAGAAAGCTAATAACCTTATGTCCAGAAGCATCATTAATAAGCATGTCGGCTATAGGCATAGGGTACTCATCTTTGGGCGTAGCTCTATTCAAATCTCTGAAATCAATGCACACCTTCAACTTGCCGGAGCCTTTCTTTTCCACTGGCACAATATTAGAAATCCACTCGGCATACCTGGGGATGAATTCCATGGTAAAGGTATCAATGGCATGGTTGAAGAATATGAATGATGTGCTAACCGAAGATTATTTTTTGTGGACGAAAACCTTCGGCTTAATTTCTTATGAGATTCTTTCTCCTTCTTCACTTTTGTTGTACTTGTTACAATAGAAGCTTGCACATTATTTTCTGTTTGACTGCTCTTCTTGGGAACCCATGCCATGTTCTTCTTTCTCAGTTCATGTGCACTAAGCTTTTGTAATTCCTTCTTTTGCCAATACGATAAGCCGAGTGGGCACCTTAGCTGTGATTCTTGTTCAAGCAATGGCAATTCTTTTCTAACCTTGTGCACTCTCATCTTCTTTTGTTCAGATTTGGCATCTTGATTTTGAACATTTGCTTGCTCGACTTCTTTGCCTTTAGTAGCCAATGTTAACACTTTAATTGGCTCTTTATCATTTAAAATAAAATCTGAAGTGGCACACGTACGACCATCTTTTTTGACTCGATATACTTGCCTGACCACCTCTTTCTTCTTTCTTGAGCTCCAGACCGATTCCTTTTGAGTGAAACGGTCTTGGTTATGTAATTGTTCATCAAATGTTGATCTTCTTGGAGCTGCATAATCTTGATGAGATGGTTCAAAATAAGATGAATAATGTGCCCTTGAATTATACCTGTCCCGTGGTGGATATTGATTCGTATAAGCACAGGGAGGTATCCATGGCATTGGCATTGACGTCCCAAAATATGGATATGAATACGACACATTCAAATTTCCCTTCTGCCAATACCGTTCTTTAGATTCGCGCCTAGGGGGTAATCTTGATGCTTTTGAATTACTTGGCCGATAAGCAATCTTTTCCTCACTTATCTTCTGATATTTTTCCAATACCTGCGCGAAAGTGACTTTCGGCTTTTTACCTTTGCGTTTACTTCGGCCTTTGCTTTCTTTGGTTGTGCTTGCATCGATCATTGGATTTTCTTGTTGCCCCCCAGTGCTTGGCGTCTTCACCGTAACTTTGATAGAACCATTGCCTTCAAGAATATCATCATTGTACTCATGAATAATTTTTGCACTTGAAAGCTTGATCCCATCACCTGCAGCTTTTACCTTATTGTCTTTAAATGGATCGGCTTGAAGCAGCCGATGCAAAATCTTTTTGCCATCAGGACCAATAGGAATAGCCTGGTCATCCCTTGGTGTTTTAACAAGTCTCAATCGTCCGCTATCAATGGCCGATTTAACTATTTGACGAAAATATCGCAGTCCTCAAAATTATGCTTGAACGAATCATGCAACTTACAATACATTCGTCCTTGGATTGATGGCTTTACACGGTGATCAAGAATTCTAATATAATCATTCTTCAGCAACAAATCAAAAATCTGATCACACATGTTTGAATTGAAGGTAAACCTTTTATTTTCTAGCCGATCTTGCTGTGAGAACGGCTTTGGAGTTAAGCAAACGAATAGTTCAGATTTGGCACCCCATTCGGCTATGCATTGTGTCTCGCACTCTATCTCCGATGACTTTGGATAAGATATTGCAATAGCATCGGTTTTCTCAAAAGATTCAAACCTTGGCTTTATGTTTCTGAAATCAAAACTGTTATAACATATATGTCTCATTTGAGACCAAATGCAAGCCAAGTATGAAATAAGCAAAGCTACCCATGCATATATAAACTTTAAATAAGACAATGGGAAGTACTTTGACTGCGATAGTAAATCTTTATCGGTCTCTATAAATGGTGCAATGGGTTGACCAATATGCTTTATAACAATTTTGTTGCTAACAAGTAAATCACCCTCCTTCATTGGTCTTTCAAAAGTATTTATGATAATTTTTCCAATAGATGCATCAACAATAAAGTTGTGACCAAATCTAAAAATAGGTAAATCACTTGGTAGACATACCTCTTCATACACGTTGGGAGAGTATGATGGTTGTAACACTTGAATAATACTTTGATCCACTTTTGAATGACTCTCCAACGCTTTATCCTCATCTTTTCCTTGATTCCGTGCTTCATCACTCGAATGATCTTCAAGTGAACTTTGCTCAGCTGCACGCTTGTGTTCTTGATGTTCATCATTAACCAAACTTTGTTCGGCCATATTACTTTGTTCTTGATGCTCATCAATTTCCTTGGCACGGAACTCGTAGGGCAGGAAATAGGTTCCCTCAACTTCAGAAGAATCAAGCACAGCTGTTTTGTGCTTGCCATGCCCTTTCTCAATGGTGCTTGCCTCTTTGGATTTGATGGATTCGGAATACATACTAGTTGATTCGGCTTTTCCAGCCGAAGAACTTTCACTCTTCGAATCATCATTCTTTTCATTGGCTCCTATAATTGGCAAGACTTCTTCTGTAGTTGATTCGGTACATGTAATGTTTGATTCGGCCTTTTCAATAACCGAAATAACTTTGTTACCTGAATCAATACTTTTCTCTTTTTGAATTTGCAAGGCTTCTCGCTCTTGTCTAATTTTAGCCCACATCTCAGCTTGGTGAGCTTTAAATTTTTTCATCTCAATTTCTATCCAATCCTCATGAGATTGCCCCCCAATGCTTTGAGACTCTTTCGGCAATGAAACTTGAGTGTTGCCGAAACTTTGCAATTGTTTAGGAGGTATATAGCATGCTGCAACAGTAGGTGAAGACATATGCATTGGTGTAGAACTATATTTTTCCTCGCATAGTCTATCAATTGGCAATGATTCATCTTCATACAAAACTCTAGCTTTTATTGCATCATAATTAGGAAACAACCCCTTTTCATGTTGTTCAAGGCAAAGAGCACTAATCCTGTTATTTTGGGCTAGCCTCTTTTTTAATGAAGCCACGTCAGCTTCTGTAAGGAATTGCTCCATAGTATTTTCATATTCTTTCGGCAATGAGGTGTTGCCGAAATTTTGCAATTGTGTAGAGGATGCATTATATGCTACAACATTAGATGAAGGCATGTATGCTCCTGCAAATTTATCACTTATTCGGATGACCATGAAGGTGTGAAGCTGAATTATGAATATCAACAGTTGCATACGGTGCTGACACATTACTAGTATGAGGTGTAGCATATGATGGTTGATGGTAATTGGCCGAATAACTAGTAGTAGCATAGCCAATTCCACTATCCACCGGCACATTTGAATTAACATATTGCAAGTTAGGTGCCGATGAATAAAAAGGTGAAACACTTTTTTGCATATTATTAAAAGTTCCAACATGAGGTGTTTCAACTTGATTAACCAAACTCATCATGTTGTTCATCGGCATATGGATTTCTGGGGTTGCCGATGCATGAGAGTTGGAATACATATGGTGCATGTTACTAGTATCATAAGAAGTTGAAGCTTGTAAATTACTTTGAATCGGCCCTTGCACATAATTAGATGTATAATTGACAAAACTAGGGTTGGCCGATAGAGCATACTCATTGAACGATCTAGTAACACCATATGAATTATTTGCATCTACATGAGGGGATTGAGTATTCATATTACCTTTGTAGATTGCAAACCCTAGATGAAGATCTCTTCGTAGCAAGAACGGGCCGGAGACCGTTCAAAGCTTCGTCCCCAGCGGAGTCGCCAAAAAGTGTGTTGACACACGAACACATCACGTGTACCCTCGACGCCGGGGGTGATGCACCGTCGAAGGAGGCCTGCCGGAAGCGCGATACGCAAGACAATCCGGCGGGCGCTTTTAAGAACCCGAAACCCCACCCGCCCGGGAGGGACCCCATCAGGGAGTGCGGCGGCTATGGGCTGCTCTAGGTCGATTCGCTCGCCCCTAGAGCCTCGGGATTCGCAGCTCTCCAAAACGAAGAACGACGATTGTGTGTTGTTTCAATCGGCCATCACCTCTTCTATTGTGTGTTTGTTCAATTGTGTGTTGTTTCAATCGGCCATCACCTCTTATATTTAAGAGGGGGTTGGACTTCCCGTACAAGACACGGACCCAAATTTCCGTCCAAAGGGTCAAAAATACTAGCCAAACTCGGACTCTTCAAAATCTGTCCGAATCTGCGTGAACGGCAAGCGGTAGTACCGCTTCTTGGCACGGTAGTACCGCCCAAGCGGTACTTCCGGGTATTAGTACCGCGCCACTTCCGCGCGGGTGTCCAGAAGTGTTTTTTAAGCGGTAGTAGAAGCGCGGTAGTACCGCTCGAGCGGTACTACCGCTGGGAGCGGTACTACCGCCCTCTGCTATAGCAGCATCTTATAACGGCTGTAACTTTTGCATACGATCTCGGATTGAGACGATTTTTATATCAAAATCGACCGATTCGACGAGACTAAGACAATCTGTGTAGATCATTTTCTCATATGAGGTCGTCTTGGGGGCTTAATCAGCCGAATAGTATTCTGGATACAAAATCTCAGTACTTCGAACACAACTTCGGCCTTAGAGATGAGATCGGATGGCTATGGCCCAAATATCAAAGTTTCTCCTTTCGACGATACGGAACTTCCTCACTTTGAGCACTTTTCCATTTAAGGCTTTCTTAATTATGTTTTTGACCATGCCAAAATCTGATGTCAACATAGGCCAACCCACGGTTAGGCTCCGCTGGTTTGTACTAGTGACACCTGAGGTACACATCCAAAAAATCGAGCAGATAGTGATCTGTTATAAGGGCGGCCCTTTGTTTGTTGTGCCACCGGGTGTTCAGCCCCATCCGGTGAGTTATGATGTCGGGGTACTTTGACTTGTACCCAGTTAGGACCAGGGCGGAGTCTGACACCTCGTTATGGGTGAAAACATCTCGGGGTAATCTAATCGGACGCATAGCTTCCGAAATGTAGAGAAATATTGGGTTATCTAGCCACAGGCACGTTACCTGGTTATGTATATGCTTCGTAGATCCCCATGGGATTTCCAGCACGTAAGTTTGGTCCCTTGGAATTATGTTATCTTTTTTTTTTGAACACTTGGAATTATGTTATCATGCTCACGCCGGGGATCGCGGAGCGCGCACCCCTATTTTGGGTCAGGGCCTACCGAGGTCACGTCGATCTTATCTGCGGGATGTGTTCGGCGTACGTCGTTGTCGTCGTTGGATGCGTCGCGAGCCGCTTTTTGGCACTTTACCTACTCAGAGCTGCTTGACGGGCCTCTAGCTTTTGCTGCCTCATTTGCGTGTACCTTGGCTGCGAAGGCCGTGGTTTGCTCCTCAGTCTGGAGAGACCGATCTGCATTGCCACGGACAGTTATGGGGCCCTTGGGTCCTAGCATCTTCAGCTTCATATACGCGTAATGCGGGACGGCGTGAAAACGTGTGAACGCCATTTGTCCGAGGAGCGCGTGATAGCCACTCCAAAAGGGGGTGACGTCAAAGCTGAGATCTTTGACACGTGTAGTTGTCGGGTGTGCTGAATACCACGTCAAGTGTGACTCTACCTGAGCAATGAGCCTCCATGTCGGGGCTAATTCCCTTGAATTTTGTCTTACTGGGCTTGATGCAGGATGGGTCAATGTGCATTTTATTGATGGTGTCGACATATATTAGGTTGAGGCTACTACCGATGTCCATTACGACTCTCGTTAAGTGGAAACCATCAACTATGGGGTCGAGGACCAAGGCTGTTGTGCCGTCGTGGTGAACACTTGTCGGATGGTCCCAACGATCAAAGGTAATCGACATCTCGGACCATGGGTTGTACTTTGGTCGTGCGTGCTCCATAACGTACGCTTCGCGGAGCACACATTTTCGCTCCTTGGTGAAGTGAGTAGCGTAAATCATGTTCACATCCTTCACCTCGGGAGGAAAATGTTTCTTGCCGGCATTGCCTGGCCCGAGTTGCTGCCCATCCCCGTTGTTATTGTTGTTATTATTGCGGGGCTAATTTTTGCCGTTGTTTATTTTGTTTTGTTCTTTTTGTTTACACATGTCTACTTTTTTCGCGCACAATGTTTTTTGGGTTTTATACACGTTCAATATTTTTTAATACAAAAATATATTTATTTTTTAAATATATGTTTTGATGTCTAATTATTTTCATGTATGATTTAGTTTTTTCATATACATCAGCAACATTTTTTAAATACATGATTAATAGCTTTTTAATATATGTTTTAATATCTACTTTTTTCATACAGGTTGCGCATTTTTGTATACATCCAAAACATTTTTATTCATGTTTTAACATTTTTCAAATACATGATTAACATTCTAAAAATATAGGCTTCAGCATGTTTACAAAAATATGTTTTAATTTTTTTTTTCAAATTCAATTACACGTTGGCACATTTTTTGAATGACAAAAAACATTTTTTTTGAACTATGGAAACATTTTTCAAAATATCACGATCACATTTTGTAACTCATAGACATTTTCGAAAATGTAACATGAAGTTTTTTTAATGCATGCACATTTTCTTTTAAATACACAACATTTTTTCTACACTGTATAAGGATTTTGAAATGTTATTTCCATTTTTTGAAAGGCGTGCCATTTTTTCATTGTCACAATTTTTTTTTTTTGTCACACACATTTAATATTTTTCAAATGCATGAGAAACGTTTTTCAATAATTTATGTAAAGCATTTTTGTAAAAGGTATATTTATAATAGTTCAAAACATAGACAAAAGAAAAAAATAAATAAAGAAAAAAGAGAAAACAAAAATGTGAAGAAAAAAGGAAGGGCAAAAAAAAAACTTGTGACATCATCGTGATGTTAACATGACGTGACATATGGTTACTAGGCTGGCCGAGGACCAGCTTCCTGCAGGCTAGCCATGGCTAGGACTTGCTACGGGCGGCACATAGATGCACCTTGTCTATCTGTCCCTCACAAGGAGTGCCCCTATTTTTAGGGGTGCGAGCGAGCCAGCTGGCGGCGATCCCTATTTGGCGCTTCAGGCGCCCGTTCTTACTGTTTCTGCAAAAGGGCGCATACAGGCGCATTAGTTGGGCTCGGCCCATCTTCCCGGTTTTTTCTGTTGTATGCAAGCGCGCCATTTGGTATTTGAACCAGCGACCTCCTGGTCGTTCTCACCCTGCGGAAACCACCCCACCGTCCTCACCTCATGTACTCAATTACATCTTCTTCACCCTTTTCTTCTTATGTCTTTTTTATTTTTTTTCCTTTTTTGGTTTTTCTTTTTATTTGGGATTTTGTTTGGTTTTATTGTTTTTCCTTTTTCTTTTGCTAAATTGAATGAACTTTTTTTTTCAATTTTGGTGAACCTTTTTAAAAATCGAAGAAGTTTTTTTCAAAATTGAAGAACTTTTTTCAAATTCGATGATTTTTTTTTCAATTTGATGAACTTTTTTTTTTTCATATTCGATGAACTTATTTCAAATTTTTGAACTATTTTCAAAATCAATGAACTTTTTTCAAATTTGATGAGCTTATTTTCAAAATCGATGAGCTTTTTTCAAAATCGGTGAACTTTTTTTCAAATTCGATGAATTTTTCTAGAATTGGATGAACTTTTCTCAAAGTCCAAGAACATTTTTGAATTCTTGATTTTTTTAAATTTTTTTTGTGAGAATTTTATGTTTTTCGAAAGTCTAACGGGTCAACCACGACCGTTGAAACAACGCTCGAGCGAGCAACCAGGCGGGGCGACGCGTGAAGCGATCGAGCGCTCGCCAGATGGGCCAGCCCACGAGCTGGCGCCTGAAGCGCCAATTACGAGCCCCCCCCCACTCCCCAGCGGGCACCTCCTCCTGCACGCTCTATTGGGTCGACCGATGAGAAACGCCCCAGTTTTTTTTGCTTCATTTTTTCTGTTTGATTGTTTCTTCTTTAAAATAATTTAGGATTTCAAAGAAGTTCCAAATTTTAAAAATTGTGAATTTTGAATTAAAAATGTTTATGATTTTGAAAAAAATCATGATTTTTATTTTTTTTGCAAATTCAAAAAATGTCAATGAGTTTAAATAATCTTCACAAAATAAGAAATGATCGTGAATTACCAAAAAGTTCAACAATTCAAAAAATTGTCACGGATTCAGAATATTCATTGATTTGAAAAAACTGTTCGTCAAACAAAAATGTTCATGAATTTCAAAAAAATTTGATTGATTCAGAAATGCTTTGCGATTCAAATAATGTTCATTGATTCAAATAATATTCTCAGATCCAAAAAATATATTAATTGATTCAAACATGTTCGCCATTTAAAAAATGTTCATCGATTCAAAAAATGTTTCTGGATTGAAAATATGTTCAAAAAGTTTCAAAACAATGTTCACAATTTGGAACAAATTGTTCACTATTTTTTTAAAAATGTTCGCTACATTGTAATATATTCTCGAATTTGTAAAATGTTCATGGTTTGATAAAAAAATGTTCATGAATTCATTCAATTTTTCCTATTTAAAAAACTGGTTACAATCTCAAAATATGTTCGCGAATTTGAAAAAGACGTTTGCAAAAATGAAAATAAAAAAGAAAATAAAACCGAACTTGAAAAAATGAAAATGAAAAAAGAAAATTTAAAAGAAAACAAAAAAAGGAAATGGAAAAAAAATGAGAAATATAAAAGAACGAAAAATCAGAATAATAAAACAAAAAAACTGGTGCATTGAAGGTTCTAGAATCTTCCCAAAATTTGTGTGAGTAAAAAACCAGACTGGGCTAGCCCATACAGTGGACAGGTGCGGAATAGGAACGACCCCTCAATTATGAGGGATTGGGGAACTCCTATGTGCCGCTCGTTGCGGCGAATTGCCGAGCGGACGCACACAGGCGACTTGCATTAGCGTAACACAGTGAAAAATCCCAAAAATGAGTGCTCGAGGGATGGATCGAACAAGCGACCTCTTGTTGATTTGTTTTTTTTTTTTGAGAAATGTGACCTCTTGTTGCTTACGCGGGCGCCTAGCCAACAGGCTTAATTAGTTTGTTGGTTAAATATGGCGCGCGAAGCTAAAGGTAATGTCAGATCCGAACATTTTGTCAAATTCCTAACGCGGACATTATTGTGAAACAAAGTTTTTTTTTAAAAGTGAACAGTTTTCAAATTTGAGAATAAAAATAAAAAACTCAATTTTTTTTGAATATGTGAACAAATTTTTGATAAACTTAACATTTTTTGAAAATCACGAACATTTTTTGAATATGTGAACACATTTTTGATAAAGGGAGCATTTTTTGAAACTCTGAACAAACATTTGGAAACGTGAATATTTTTTGAATCCGAGAACAATTTTTGAAACAAGAACATTTTTTCAAACTCAGAACAAAATTTGAAAATGAGAACATTTTTTAATTTTCGATTTTTTTTGCAAAACATGAACATATTTTATTTAATCACGAACATTTTTAAAACTGTGAAATCTTTACCTAATACTAAAGCACTCACGGAGTGCTTCTGACCGTATACCCGTCGTCGACGATTTTGCAGAAAAGTCCCTGTCTTTTTTGCTAATCAACCCGCACTACATCTTCAGGTGAGAAATAAAAAACGATTCGTTTTGTTTTTCCTCTTTCACGAGTCCACTCCCGCGGCCCAGCTGCTGGCCCGCCAGCGCCCCACGATGAAGCCACGTCCACTTGGCATTTACCCATGTACAACTGCTGGGAGGCAAAATTACTCGCTGAATTGAGGAATCGAACACGCGACCTTGCGTTCAGCACTTTTAGTCAGTAGCCAACTAAGCTACGTCACCTCACAGGTTGGTCCTCTTATCAAGTACCTAGCTGAGGTGGGAATCAATAAGCACAACAGGGTGAGGGTGGCCGGCTCGGTTCTTTGTTCATGCACTTAGGTGGGCCAATTATAAACGGGAGATGTCGGCTTTGTATCGCTGTTTCTCAACCGCGCCGCTGCCGTCGGCATGCCGAGTGCTATCCGGCGACGTACGCAGGTATGGCACGTACAAAGCTAGCTAAAAAAAGTAGCAGGATCGATTCTTTCTTGTGTAAACACACGTACGCAGCAAACTCTACAAGTTGCACGCTACTTGGATCGATCCGGCGGCGAGTGCATGCCTCGATTAATTGCTACCGAGAACTCACACGTAAGGCAACAGGTGCACAACTATAATGATTTTTTTCTTTTCTGCTCCTCTCGAGAGTTCATGCACCCTGTGAAATCAGTTTTTCCATAGCTAATTGACTACACAAGAAGTTACTGTTCTACAAGGAGGAAAGAGGTAATTTGTATTCCTACAATTCTGAATTTTCATCTGTTCATGTATTTCTATCTGACTTCATATGTGTTTTGCATAACTCGAAGAGTGCTAGAGAAATATTTTGCAAGGATTGGGATCCTCAACGCAATGCGTATCCTAATGCATCTTACTCCCTCCGTCCCACAATATAAGATGTTTTTGCAAGCTGTTTTAGCTTGCAAAAATGTCTTATATTGTGGGTCGGAGGGAGTACCTTTCTTTGTTCATCTTCAAGGTCAAAATCATTTTATTTTCATGATGCTTTCTGTGTAGAAGAAAACCGATACTCACTTAGGCTAATTTGCATATCTAGGTCAGCAAAGGAGGAAATCAACAACTACACGTGCAAGCCCACATTGATCAATAAAGTTAGATTCTCTATAGTATTAATTGTTGAATAGTTATGTAGAGGTGTAGCCTTTTTTTTTTTAGAATAGAGGTGTAGCCTTTTGCAAAGATGGTCATGCTGAAAGCACACAATTCTTTTTTATGCTGGGAATAATTAATGTGTATCATAAATCAAATCACCACTTATATTTTAGGCCCTGTTTAGGCTTAAATCATCACATGCTTACTTGGATAGGACAGTGAGGTGTTTTTTCTTCCGTTGCGATGCACAGACATATTTAGATGGCACGGTTTGAATGTTGCCGTGCGACATTGATGGTTATTTCAATGGACACAATAATTTCTTTCCCGTTGCAACGCACGGGCATGTTTGCTAGTATTCTTAAAAAAAGGAAAAAGGAACATGAGAAAATAAGCAAAAAAACGAAAATAGAAAATGGAAAAAAATGAAAAGCAAAAACCAGTAAGAAAACCGGAACAAGCAGTATAGAAAATAGAATAGGAAAAACTCAGTTAAAAAAACTGGAGAAAATCTTCCAGAACAGCCCTAAACAGGATGCCTTTGCTAGCGTTTAGTTGGCCGGCCCACTCTGCTCGCGCCTGTGCGATTCGCTCGCAATTTGACGCAACGTGCGTCATACAGGGAATTCCGAGGGATTGCTCCTAATTAGTGAGTTTAGCGCTGGGAATTTACGCTTGCGCTAGCGACACCTGGGTCCGCCCATTAGGATAGTCGCTCAGCTGCGCTCGCCCGCTCGCTGCTTTCCCTAAAAAAAACCTCATTCGCTGCTCATTGTCAAAATAAACCAATAGTTGTTGATTTAAAAAAGCATACATGATTTTTTGGAAAATAAAACATGAATTTTCTAAAGTCGTGAACAAAACCCAGTTTTCTGGAAAAACATTTTTTATAAAAAGCTCATGAATTTGAAAAAGTTCGTGAATTTTTTAAAAAAAACATGAATTTGTGAAAAAAAAGTTCATGAATTTGAAAATAAAATTCAAAAATTTTAAAAAAATTCGTGAATTTGTAAGAGTTCAAGAACTTGGAAAATGTTCACAAATTTGAAAAAAGTTCAAAAATAGAAAAAAAATCGGTTGGAAACTTCTTGAATCTTCACAAAACGCTTCAGAAAAGCAAATGGTTCATGTTTACGCAAAAAAAAAAGGCAACATATTGGGCTGGCCCAATCCTTTGTACTCCCTCCATCTCAAAATAAGCATCGTTGATTTAGTACAAAATAATACAAACTTATATTAAATCAGCGACACTTATTTTGAGACGGAGGAAGTATGTGCTAAGAAGGGATGTGTGTCATGATTGATGAATAGATTGGAAATTTCTCTTGCAAAAGAAAAACGATGTGTGCCATGTTAGAATAGCCTATAAGTAAGGCCCTGAGCGCCAATTAGGAATTGGCGATAAGAGGCGTATGGCGTGCGTAACATATTTGTCACTCTCTGGGCTCATGCGGCACATCCTCCGTGTACGGAGAACACAAGATTCATTAGGGCATCTCAACGCCGACCATCCAAATGCTCGCAAACGTCCGGACCGCGCGGTCTAGATGTGCTGTGTCATCCAACGCATGCCCGTATCGGTCCGCAGGGCGGTCCGGACGCACTTCTCCCGCAAACCGGAGACAAACGTGGAGGGCTTTGAGGGCGTCCGGACCGCTCCCGAGCCCGCGGCTGACCGCTCCGGCCCACCCAAACCCCTTCCATCGCCTGCGCGCTTCCCGCCTGAAACGGTCAGCGCCGCTCCAGAGCGTCAGTGCCGCATTCATGCCCGGCCAGAGCGGACGCGACATCTCACTAGCGCCGGCATTGAAGCGGCGCGCCGGCCGAGAGAGCGCCGCCCGCGCCGCTTCCCGATGCAGGCGACTGCTCCGTGTTCAAACGACACGACGACCGTCCGTCTGCCGCCCACATTAAGGACACGCGGTTGCCGAGACGTCTACTCCGGCGCCACCCGCCCATCACCCTGCAGCCCACCATTGCTATATAAACTGCTGCCCCGGCCATAGCCGCAGTCATCCGTCTCCGATCCCTTTCTCCCCTCCGCATCACTACCACCATGGCTTCCTCCCGCTCCAAAGCTCTCTGGGACGGGATGACGCCAAAGTAGAAGAAGGAGATGGCCGCCATTGTTGTCGACTGGCTGGCCGGCAGGCAGCCTGAGGACGCGTCTGATAACGAGACGACGCCACCCTCCTCGTCCGTGCCACCCTCGCCGGTGCATTGCACCATGACCATCGGCGAGGCCCGTGCCCATTACATGGACATGGTGCGGGAGGAGGAGTTCCGGGAGGCGCAGGCCGATGCCGCCTACAACCACCAGCTCCTTCAGGAGCACCAGCAGGCGGAGGAGTAGCTCGCCCCGGCAGGGCGATTGTTGAGGGAACGAATCTGACAGTAAGAGAGGGGTAGGATGAAGGAGCGTGGTCTAGCTGCGGCGCAAGCGTGACACAAGAGATCTCGCGCGCGCCGTGGCGGAACTGTCGCGGATCGTGGGGAAAGTGGGGTGCGGTGCCTCGATTTCCGCCCCAAGATCCGCCACCCGTCCCACTAACCCTGTGCCGCATGATTTGAGGGCGTCGTCGGATCTTCGGATCAACGTTTACAGCTTGCCGAAGCGATTTTACGCAGGGGTATAAATTCCGGGGTCGCTAGGGTGAATCCCAGATCCCCTTCTTCCTCCTTAGCCATTGCACCGAACTCCTCTCTCGCTCTCCGCCCGACGACGGAGCTGCACGCAGAGATGGGAAAGGAGACAACCACCAAGCTAGAGAGGCAGAAGAAGGCGCGGAAGGGCTCGTCTACTAGCTCTGGCCCTCCGCCCGGGCAGGTACAGGGAGACTGGCTCCCTACCAAGGAACAAGTGCTCGAGCTCGTCTCCGACGGCCTCATCTCGGAGGAGGCGTGGCGACTGCCCGAGCCAGGCGACGTCGAGCCGGCTCCACATCGGGACGAGCGGGTCATCCTCGTTACGCACGTTCGGCGAGGTTTATACGAATGGCAATGGCATCATCTCCCTCCGAATGTGGTAGTATACTTGTCTATGTTCGTCTCGCTATGCAAGAACTTCATCGGGTGCCATCCCCATTGGGCCTTGTTTAAGCACATCTTTACCTGTCGGTCTCAGACCGTGAAGAAAGCCTCCCCCGATGGGGAGAAGACCAATGTAATTCAATTGTGTGGTGGGTTGGGGATTCAGCTTAGGGGTAAGAGCTCCTTCCCAGTCATAAGCTTCCCCGACACCGTCACAAACTGGCAGATTACGTGGTTTTACTGTAAGGATGTTCCTAGTAGCGGTTTGCAATTTGGACTTCCGCCGTACACTCGAGAGAAGGTCAAAGCTCCGCCAACACTCAAGATTTCTAAGGAGGAGAAGGCTGATGTAGATAACCTGGTGGATGTCTTTGCCGGCGTCATGAGAGCCAGGGTGGATGGAATGGATCTGCTGGAGACCTTCCTTAGTCGGCGCATTCATCCGCTTCAAGAGAGGGAGAGGTCGATGTGGACATACGAGGGTTTAAGTGACTCTTGCCGAGCGACTCCCCAGGCTCTGACTGGAACAGAGCTAGCTGATAACCCACAAGTATAGGGGATCACAACAGTTTTTGAGGGTAGTATTTCACCCAAATTTATTGATTTAACACAAGGGGAGCCAAAGAATATTTGCGAGTATTAGCAGTTGAGTTGTCAATTCAACCACACCTGAAGAAATAAATATCTGCAGCAAAGTGTTTAGTAGCACAGTAGTAACAGTAGCAATAGTAACAGAAACAGTACAGTAACAGTTTTGTAGTGATTGTAACAACAGCAGTAGCAAAGTAACTTAGCAAAGAACAATATGCGAAAAGCGTAGGCATTGGATCGGTGATGGATAATTATATTGGATGACATTCACCATATAACAGTCACAACCTAGGGCGATACACAATAGCTCCAATTCATCAATGTAATGTAGGCATGTACTCTGTATATAGTCATACATGCTTATAGTAAGAACTTGCATGACATCTTTTGTCCTACCCTCCCGTGGCAGTGGGGTCCATAAGGAAACTAAGGGATATTAAGGGAACAAAGCATTAACACATGGTGAATACATGAAATCCTCGAATTATAGTCATCCCCGGAGAGTATCCCACACAATTTTCACTATGGGGTCTACGGATCAGAACAATAACAAGTGCATATGACAAGCGGATCGCATAAGAACTCAAATATATTCATGAAAACATAAAGGGTTCAGATCTGAAATCATGGCACTCGGGCCCTAGTGGCAAGCATTAAGCATAGCAAAGTCATAGCAACATCAATCTCAGAACATAGTGGATACTAGGGATCAAAGCCCTAACAAATTGACTCGATTACATGATAAATCTCATCCAACCCATCACCGTCCAGCAAGCCTACGGAGAAATTACTCACGCCCGGTGGTGAGCATCATGAAATTGGTGATGGAGGATGGTCGATGATGATGATGGCGTCGAATCCCCCTCTCCGGAGCCCTGAACGGACTCCAGATCAGCCCTCCCGATGAAGAACAGGAGGTGGCGGCGGCTCTGTATCATAAAACGTGATGAAACTTCTTCTCTTATTTTTTTCTCGGGGAAAGTGAATTTATAGCGTTGGAATTAGGTCAGACGGCCGCCTGTGGGCCCCACAAGGCATCAGGGCGTGCCCTAGGGGGGGTCGCGCCCTGTTGCCTTGTGGGCAACAGGTGGCTCCTCTTCTGTTGATTCTTGCGCTAGTAATTTTTATTTATTCCATAAAAAATCTCCAAAAAGTTTGGTCCAATTCCGAGAACTTTGATTTCTGCACAAAAATAACACCATGGTAGTTCTGCTAAAAACAGCGTCAATCCGGGTTAGTTTCATTCAAATCATGCAAATTAGAGTTCAAAACAAGAGCAAAAGTGTTTGGAAAAGTAGATACGATGGAGATGTATCAACTCCCCCAAGCTTAACTCATTGCTTGTCCTCAAGCAATTCAGTTGACAAACTGAAAGTGATAAAGAAAAACTTTTACGAACTCTTTTGTTCTTATATCCGTATATAAGCTTAAATAGTACCCAAGTTTTTAGCAAAGATCATGAACTAACCGTGCAAATGATAACACTTAGAAACTACATTTACTCATATCAATGGCATAATCAACTGGCGAGCAATAATAACATATCTCAAGTGCCAACAATTTGTCAAAACAATCATGATATAATATGATAACATGGTATCTCGCTAGCCCTTTCTGAGACCGCAAAACATAAATGTAGAGCACCTCCAAAGTTCAAGCAGCGACTAAACATTGTAATTCAGGGTAGAAGAGATCCAGTCATGATTTACCCAACATTAACTATACTCAATGCATAAGAATGACAATAGTGCTCTCAGGATTGGTGCTTATAATGAGAAGGTGAGACTCAACAATAAAAGTAAAATGACATAAAAGTAAATAGATAGGGCCTTCGCAGATGGAAGCATGGATTTGCAGAGGTGCCAGAGCTCGAAGCTTAAATCAGAGATGAAAAACAATTTTGGGAGGTGTGCTTTTCCTGTCAATGTCACGACCGAGAATTTTCAATATCTTCCATGCTAAACACATTATAGGCGGTTCCCAAGCGGAAAGGTAAAGTTTACTCCCCCTCCACCATACCAACACAAGCCATGGCTAGCCGAATCCTCGGGTGCCCTCCATACCAACAACTTTCCGGGGGAGTTTGTTTGCATTATATATTTTCATTTTGAGCATAGGACTGGGCATCCCAAATACCAGCCTCTCTCGTGCAATGACAAGTGAATAAACACTCATCTCGAGAATAACCCGCTTAGCATGGAAGATACTGACCGCCCCCTGTCACTCCATGAGCGGTACGGGCACACAAAACAGATGTTTATTTGAATAATTAGAAGTGGCACATGCAAATTTACTTGGAACGGCAGAGTAATACCGCATATAGGTAGTTATAGTGGACTCATCTCGAACAACTTTGGTTTAAGGATTGTGGATGCACAAGCAGTATTCCCGCTTAGTACAGGCGAAGGCTAGAAATATATTGAGAAGCGACCAACTAGAGAGCGAAAACGGTCATGATCATGCATTGAGAATAATTAACATTGAATACTAGCATGAGTAGGATATAGACACCCTGAACATAAATATCGTGGAGGCTATGTTGGTTTTGAATCAACTACATGTATGAACATGTGTAACACCCCAAAAATATTTTATTTTGATTTGCAAAATCTTTTCTTTAAAAAGAAAAATGATTTGAATCACTATGGCTCTATTTCTTCTTCTTTTGTTTTGAAAGCCATTTTTATGTTTTCATTTGGGTTTCAAAAATTTTAAAAATTGTTCTGATTTGATGGTTCTTACTTGAGTAAATATTTTTGAAGGATCAAAAAAAATTTCTTTCAGATTTTTTTTTGAATAATTAAATTATTTCAATGAAATGGCCCCTTTCATTCTTTTCAAACACTTAGAATATTCTCACAAAAATTATTCTGTCATTTTTAATTATCATCCAAGTCATCCTCACACCCAAGGACAGTACCCAATACTTCTCCTCTCCACAAAAATATTTTTATCATATTTAGCAAATTCCAAAATTTGAATTTCATTTATTCCTAGTTCCTTTGATTTACAAAGGAACTATATTTTTCCCAACTCTTCTGCACCCACAAAAAATTATCCCAGCTACTTGACAGTACCCACACTCCATTTCACCAAAAACATTCTGTTCCACAGTTCAAAATTTTCAAATTTCATTCAACTGAAATTTCGACCAGATTCAAACTCTCTGCTCAAAACCTAATTTAAACTACTCCAAAAATTCTGAAATTTTGCCAGCATCTCTGTTATGCATGAGTACCTCACCACAAAAATTCTCAAAAATGCCAAAAATGCCTAGGGCCATCTAGCATTTCATCAAACACCTCATGTGCACTATAGATCACTGTCGAAAAATTCAGAAAATGCAGTAAGTTCAGAGATGGGGGTCATTGATGCTGTGCCGTGCCTTCCACTTCTCCTCTTCGTCGCTGGATCACTCCAAGCCATCAATACTTCACCACCGGACCCCCCTCGTCAGCTGCTCACCGTTGCCTGGCCAGTGGCAGGCCGGTGCAACGGCCGCTGCTCTCGGCCGTGGCGGCCGAGAGGATCAGCACGGCCACCGACAGCCGCCATCACTCCTTCCACCGCTCTCTCCTACCTCCTCTCCACGCGGCAGTAGCTCCTCCACTCCCACGCGCCGTCCAAACCGCCCCAGCCCCGCCTGTCAGTCACCGGAGCCACTCGTCGCCGTCATGGCCGTACGGGAGCCCAGCGCTGGGATAAGTGGATAGAGCTCGAGGACGTTGCGCTGGCGCTTCGGGAAGCCTCCACTAGTCTCACTGATGCGCACCGTCCATGCTAACCACCCCAAACCTACCTCGCCGGCCGGAATTACTCCGCCGCGATCTGGACAGCTCCGGCTATCTCCGCACGGCCTATAAAAGGGCACCCCGAGCTCCGTTCAGTACTGACCACACGTCCACCCACTCCCAATCGACACCCAGAGGAGTCAGACGACCTCGGGGAGGTCTTCTTCCCCGACTCCGGCCGCCCGATCCGCCACTGTCCCCGCGAACCTCACATCGTCGTTCGACCACATCCACCCCTCAAATTCCATCAGTAGCCCCCTCGTACACCCACTCATCCATTCCGCGCATCAATTCGACGTCCGGAGCCCTCCCCGGCGAGATCCATCACCACCCGACGCCGCCGTCTGCCGAAGTTGACCCCGCCATCGCCACAGTGCTCGCCGGCGACCAACTCCACCACCCACCGACGTGGAACACTTCCCCGAGCATGCTCATATCCTCGCCGCCCTCTGAAACGCCGGCGATCGCCGTCGGTGACCACCGCACCCCCTCTGTACATGCTCGCGAGGCGCGTTCAAATTTCAAACCTGATGGGTGGGGCCCACCCGTCAGCGTTTTATTCTTTTCTGTTTTATTTCGAAAGCGTCTTCTGCGTCTTTACATTTTCTGCACTGGAAGACGTATTTCTGCCCGGGGCGTTTTCTACAGGGACCCGATAGTAGTTGTTTTAATTATAGAAAGGTCCCTGGTTTTAAAACCTTTATTACTTTTTAACCATAACTCCTTTTCAATTGATTCTTTTTCTGAAAATTTTCTTTTTCACTCTAGTTTTTTTAGTATTTATTTAAAAATATTTTGAGCCAACTTTTTGTGCTATCACAAAAAAATTGATTTGAATTTGAATTCTTATTTTATAGAAAACGAGGAGGGAAACTTTCCGAAAATTTCGAGGGATTACCTTCTGCCTACTTTGATCAAGGCAAGCATTTTTGAACTTGGGATATGGTGTTTGCATGCATGTTTGCATCACTTCGAAATAATCACCGGATATGTAGTGGATAGCAAGTGCATGCATGGTCATATCTTTTTGTGCATTTCTTGCATGCATTAAAGAACTTTTCTAACTCAGATGAAGTGGTGAGAAATTAGGGGTGTACCCATGTCTTTGTCGTGCTGGTGGGCACGGGTCACATCATGACACGATGGTGTCACCGTGGCATCTGAAGCATGCCAGTCATAATAATAACACCTCCTGAGTCGACCTAGATCGAGTCTTGTTCCGTCATGCCTAGCTACAATTCATGCTGCCACTTGTCTTCCCGCGAGGGGAGTACGGCTTAGTAAGTTGCTGACCCCTTTCCGAGTGCACACCACATAGAGGGGCCATGATGAGGGTTCCATGGCCATGGACTAATGCCAATCATCGGGTCTGGGGGCATGGGTGTATCCGGCTGGGCCGAGAGGGGGGCACCCCTTGTAATCCACGCGTTATAAATAGTGATCCCATGCTATTCGAGACGATGGTCTCCCCGTCTTAGAGTTTTTCTTGAATGATGCTTTGGGTGATTCCTGGCATCCAGAAAGTTAATCTGGTGTGTGCTGGCCAGGTGTGTTTTCAACCCAAAGACCGTAATGGGAATTAGTCAGTGTCTCGGTGTTGGCTAAAGAAATCCTATACACGTGGGTAAAGAGTACACCCTCTGCAGAGTTATACCTATTCGAATAGCCGTGTCCACGGTCAAGGACGTTAGCTGGGAAGGGTCAAGTGTCGGTCCCAGTGTCGGTCTTCGGAGGGAAATAATTAAAATTGAGCATGATCCATTTTTGCAGGATAATTATTGTCACTACTGATGCCAGCATGAATATTATTGTTAACATGAATGTTATTGTGGACTAACCTTTTTCTTCTATGTGCAACCTTGAGTATCACTTGGGATGGTTAATCCACCTGGATACTCAATTTTATTTTCTTTTCTGAGTATCTCTTGGGATGGTTAATCCACCTGGATACTCAGTTCTATTTTCTTTTTTGAGTATCTCTTGGGATGGTTAATCCACCTGGATACTCAGTTCTATTTTCTTTTCTAAGTATCTCTTGGGATGGTTAATCCACCTGGATACTCAGTTCTATTTTATTTTTTGAGTATCTCTTGGGATGGTTAATCCACCTGGATACTCATTTCTTTTCAAGACCTCTCGAGGCGTCGCTTTTAGACACCCGTTTGGCATTTCTTTTCAAGACATCTCGAGGCATCGCTTTTAGACACCCGTTTGGCATTTCTTTTCAAGACCTCTCGAGGAGTCGCTTTTAGACACCCGTTTGGCATTTATTTTCAAGACCTCTCGAGGCGTCGCATTCAGACACCCGTTTGGCATTTTTCTTGGAATTCCTCGGGCGGTCCAACGCGTGATGTTCCATTTCATTTTCTTGGAATTTCTCGGGCGGTCCAACGCCCGATGTTCCATTTTATTTCCTTGGTTTATTACTAAAATGATATATTTATTCATCCACACCGTATTAATAATTATCATGCCATGCTTTAATTTCGGTCAGCATATGCATATAATTTAATCCATCATGAACATATGCATTCGGTATATCTTTTGTTCATAATGTTTGCGAGTACATTCCAACGTACTCACTGGCTTGTCCCTGGCTTGTTAATTTGGCCAGACCTGGAAGAAGACGATCATGTGGAAGAAGAGTGCGCTAGCGAGCCCGACGCTTAGAGGTGTTCCCAGTCAGTCAACTTGTGGTCTTGGAGTCTACCACGTGTATCATCCGTAGTGCTTCCGCTCCACCAATAAAATAGTCAAGCCTCACACTGACGCTTGGCTTTACTTTATTGTATCAGTGCTGTAATATCACCACACCACTGTCTTATTCCACCACCGTCATATATTGACAAGTTTGTAATAAGTGTTGAGCACTCTGGCTCAACCTTGTGTAATATTATGTATGTACTGGTTATCTATATCAAGGGAGTCCACCAGTTGTTCTGATCTTGGGGCTGGTGTGACTTGAGACTATTCCGTGATATATTCCGGAAACAGGCCCGACAACATGTGCCAAGTCAAGCCACTTGAAACATTCAGAGGAGGATACCATATTAACAAACTACATCATAACCAATTTAATGCATGTTGACATCCAAGATAAATCATTATACACTCCTAGCTACTTAAGCATGGCATGAGCTACTATAATCTCTAATTGTCATCGCAAACATGTTTACTCATAATATGCTGAATCATGGATACTGAGTTAAACATATTTACAAAAACAAAAACAAGAAGAGTTCATACCAGCTTTTCCTTGCCACAGTCACTTCATCAAATCATCATCATTACTGCCTTTCACTTGCACGACCGAATGATGTGAAAATAATAATAGTGCAAGAGTGCCATGGACTAAGCTGGAATCTGCAAACATTTTATTCAAGGAAGAGACAGGGTAATATTGGCTCTTCGTTAGATCAACAATAAAGCATATGAGAGCCATTCAACATTTTCATCATGGTCTTCTCCCTACGACGACTCAACGAAAAGAAAAGAAATTCAGAGAAACACACTGAAATATTTCTGGAGTTTTTAGTTTTTTTGAATAAGACAAATTAAAGGAGAAAAACGAAAAGCGAGAAAAACTATTTACACGGGAGAGCTCCAAACAAGCAAAAGAAGAAATGAGAAATCTTTTTGGTTTTTCTTTTTTCTTTTAATACTACAAACTAACAAACAAGAAAGAAAAACCAAAAAGAAGCGAGAAATATTTTTGGGTTTTTGAAGTTTTTCAAACACACAAGAAGAAAGCGAAAATAAAACTAACATGGATATACAATGAAATGGATGAACACCGACAACTGGAATGAATGTGTGAACATGAATGTAATGTCGGTGAGAAATACGTACTCCCCCAAGCTTAGGCTTTTGGCCTAGCTTGGTAATCACCACCCGTAGTATCCATCAGAACCGGGCAGATAGTACTGAGGCGGAGGCACTTGAGCGTGCCACTGCTGGACCTCGTTCTCCGATGTAGCCACCTCGTTCCTGTAAGCTATGATGTCTGCCGGCATGTTGGTGTATCCGTTCCTGGCATGAGAGTCAAACAAAGAGGGTGCAGGCAATGGAATAATATCGTGAGTTCTCTCACTGAAAATCAGATTATAACGAATGTAGTGAGGAGGCTCAGGTTCATCAATAAAGTGGTGATCGATCATGCACTGCTGGTCTAAATAAACCTTAGGCAGCAAATAGTCATTTGCGTGGATAGCAATATTAAAACGTTTTGCAAGACACGAAGCATAAATACCGCCATGGACTTTACCCTTAGTCCTGTTGGTGTGCAGGCGGCGTGCAATGATAGCTCGCAAGCTAAAAGTGTTATCGCCGTGAATAGCACGACGCAAGATGGCGAGGTCAGGGGCACTGAGCGTACCACCTTCCTCCCTGGCAGTCAAGCATTTCCCCATGAATAAAGCAAAGTAGTGCACAGCAGGAAAATGCAAGCTAGTAACACGGGCTTTCGACAGGCCCCTAAATTCTCCCACAGTCAAAGTGCGAAGGAAGTCCTCGAACTCCTCAGGCCGAGGCTCCCTCAAATCCCAAGGGATCAAGCATATCTCGCAAAACTCAGCTAGCGTTAACTCATGATGTTCAGCATATAAATCAAAACGCACCATGGGGATATCGAGCCTAGGCATGAAATAAAATTTTTGCACAAGGAATTTGTAAGGATGTGGTGCTGGTCACACTCATCTGCGAGGAAGTCGGTCAGCCCAGCATTCACAACAAATTGTGCGAACTCTTGACGGAACCCGACTTCGTTCATGAAGGTGTTGTGCGGCCACTCGCACGGTCGGACCTCCGTCTTGCGCGGAATGTTGAGGTCATGATCATAGGCATCCCCAAGGACACCCTTGGAGCTCCGGCTCGAAGAACCTCTCCGAAGGAAGTTCATTTTCGTAAAAACAAATTTCTGAAAATTTTTGGACCACAAAAAGATGTTAACAAAACTTCACAAGATTGATAGCAACTACTCATACAAGTGCCTAGAGGCTATATCAAGCATCCAAACTACTTAGAACTCAAAGAATTTAACATGCAAGCTCATTTTTAGTAGCACCAATAGCAGCAATTTATGCAAAATATATTCCACTAAAGCAAAAACTAATTAGAGCAATGGGAGAGTCACTTACCAAGGAGCAACCCCCCAAACAGTTTCGAAAACATAGCTCCGAGCAAAGAGATCGAAAATCTCAAGTTTGGGAGAAAGAACACGAGAGAGAGAGAGCTACCACGATTTTTTCTGGAGGTAGGAGATGAAGTGGTCTGAAGAGATAAGTGAGTGGGTCCCTGTGGGACCCACAAGGCATCTTAGCGCGCCCCTACGGGGTGGCCGCGCCCTGTTGCCTTGTGAGTAATAGGTGCACCCCCCTGGGTTGTTTTCAGTGCCAAAAATTCTTAAATATTCCAGAAAAAATCATGTTAAAATTTTATTGCATTCTGAGCACTTTTATTTTTGGGTCATTTTTTATTGCATGGGTAATTCAGAAAACAGGATAATCATGGCATTTTACTTTATTAAACTATAAATAATAGAGAGCAAACTAAGATTACAGAAAGTTGTGCTTACTAACTTCATCGACCACATGCCCTGCAAAATGAATCCATTAATAAGGTTGATCAAGTCTTATTAACGAACTATTTCCGAGTGACATGAAACCGAAGAATTTTCGTATAGCACTAGGTTACCTCAACGGGGATATGCATCTCCCCAACAATAAGAATTTCATATTTCTTTTTGACAGTAGGAAGAGGAAATTTGAATCCTCCAATAGTGATTGTCGAAACCTTTTCAATACAATTGATACCATTCACTGAAGTTTGTTTCTTCGGGAAATAAACCGTATGCTCATTACCATTGACATGAAAAGTGACCTTGCTTTTATTACAATCAATAACAGCCCCTGCAGTATTCAAAAAGGGTCTTCCAAGGATAATCGACATGTTGTCATCCTCGGGCATATCAAGTATAACAAAGTCTGTTAAGATAGTAACATTTGCAACAACAACGGGCATATCCTCGCAAATTCCAATAGGTATAGCAGTTGATTTATCAGCCATTTGCAAAGATATTTTAGTAGGTGTAAGCTTATTCAAATCAAGTCTTCTATATAAAGAGAAAGGCATAACACTTACACCGGCTCCTAGATCACATAAAGCAGTTTTTACATAACTTCTTTTAATGGAGCATGGTATAGTAGGTATTCCCCGATCTCCTAGCTTTTTAGGTACTCCACCCTTAAAAGAATAATTTGCAAGCATGGTGGAAATTTCAGCTTCAGGTATCTTTCTTTTATTAGTGACAATATCTTTCATGTATTTAGCGTAAGGAGACATTTTCAACATATCAATCAAGCGAGTGCGCAAAAAGACAGGTCTAAGCATTTCAACAAAGCGCTCAAAATCTTCCTCATCTTTGTTTTTAGATGGTTTAGTAGGAAAAGGCATAGGTTTTTGAACCCATGGTTCTCTTTCCTTTCCATCTTTTCTAGCAACGAAGTCTCTTATTCTTAGGACGTGGGTTATCAAGATCAACAGCAGGTTCTATTTCTACATCATTATCTGGTTGAGCATCAACATTTTCATTATCATTATCATTATCATTATCACTAGGTGGATGTTCATTACCAGATTGTGTCTCAGCATCAGAAATAGAAACATCATTATGATCCTCAGGAGGTTTTTCTATTTCAGGTTCATGATACGTCTCCAACGTATCTATAATTTTTGATTGTTCCATGTTGTTATATTATCAATCTTGGGTGTTTTTATAATCATTTACAGCAATTATATATCATTTTTGGAGACTAACCTATTAACTTAGTGCCGAGTGCCAGTTGCTGTTTTCTGCCCTGTTTTTGTTTTACAGAAAATCAATACCAAACGAAGTCCAAATGCCACGAAACTTTTTGGAGATTTTTTTTCTGGACAAGATAAACACTAGAAGCTTCAGAAGAGGGCCAGAAGACCCAGGAGGTGGCCACAAGCCACCAGGGCGCGCCTGGGGGGGGGCAGGCGCGCCTTGGTGCCTCGTGGGCCCCCCTTTGCTCCGTTTGACCTAATTCCAGCACTATAAATTCATAAAAAATCAGAAACCCTTAGGGGAGTCCATGAAATACTTTTTCCGCCGCCGCAAGTTTCTGTTCTCGAGAGATCCCTTCTGGGGTCCTTCTCCGGTACTCCGTCGGAGGGGGAATCGATCACGGAGGGGTTCTACATCAACCTTGCTGCCCTTCTGATGATGCGTGAGTAGTTTACCACAGACCTTCGGGTCCATAGGCAGTAGCTAGATGGCTTCTTCTCTCTTTTTGATCTTCAATACAATGTTCTCCTCGATGTTCTTGGAGTTCTATCCGATGTAATCACTTTTTGCGGTGTGTTTGTTGGGATCCGATGAATTGTGATTTTATGATCAGATTATCCATGAATATTATTTGAGTCTTTGCTACACTCTTTTATGCATGATTATTATAGCCTCGTATTTCTTCTCCGATCTATTGATTTGGTTTGGGCAACTGAGTTGATTTATCTTGCATGGGAAGAGGTGCTTTGTAATGGGTTCGATCTTGCATTGCGCAATCCCAGTGACAGAAAGGGACATGACACGTATGTATCGTTGCTATTAATGGTAAAAATATGGGGTTTATTCATACGTGAGTTTATCTTGTCTACATCATGTCATCGTTCTTAGGGCGTTACTCCGTTTTTTATGGACTTAATACACTAGATACATGCTGGATAGCGGTCGATGTGTGGAGTAATAGTAGTAGATGCAGGCAGGAGTCAGTCTACTTGTCTCGGACATGATGCCTATATGCATGATCATTGCCTTGGATATCGTCATGATTATTTGCTTTTCTATCAATTGCCCAACAGTAATTTGTCTACCCACCGTATGCTATTTTCTCGAGAGAAGCCTCTAGTGAAAACTATGGCCCCCGGGTCTATCTAAATCATATTACTAAAACCCTAAAAATATTGCTGCCATTTTCTTTTATTTATTTTATTTTGTATTTTTTTTTCAATCTATCTATCTATCACATACAATTTAATCTTGCAATTGACCGCCGAGAGATTGACAACCTCTCGTTTGCGTTGGGTGCAAGGATTTGTTGTTTGTGTGCAGGTGCTGCTAACGAGGTGTTGCGTGATTCTCCTATTGGTTCGATAACCTTGGTTTCATAACTGAGGGAAATACCTATCTCTTCTGTGCTGCATCATCCGTTCCTCTTCGGGGAAATACCAACACAAGCTACAAGTAGGAGGAAGAATTTCTGGCGCCGTTGCCGGGGAGACATCATCAACATCTATCAAGTACCTTTGCATAAACTCTCATCTCCTTGCATTTATTTTATTTGCCATTTGCCTCTCATTTTCATCTCCCCCACTTCTAAAACATTTTTACAAAAATACAAAAATATTTTCTGTTTGGCTTTTTCTTGTTTGCTTGCTTGTTATCTTGTTTGCGTATTCACGATGTCTCAAGAAAATACAAAATTGTGTGATTTTTCCAATACTAATAATAATGATTTTATTAGTACTCCGATTGCTCCTCCCGCCGCTAGTGCGGAGACTTGTGATATTAATGCCGCTTTGCTAAATCTTGTCATGAAAGATCAATTTTCCGGTAGCCCTAATGAAGATGTTGCATCCCATCTAAACACTTTCGTAGAATTGTGTGACATGCAAAAGAAAAAAAGATGTGGATAATGATATTGTGAAATTAAAATTATTCCCGTTCTCGTTGCGGGATCATGCAAAAATTTGGTTTTCATCTTTACCAAGAAATAGTATCAATTCTTGGGATAGGTGTAAAGATGCTTTTATTACTAAGTATTTTCCTCCCGCGAAAATTATTTCTCTTAGAAATCAAATTATGAATTTTAAGCAACTTGATCATGAACATGTTGCCCAATCTTGGGAGAGGATGAAATTAATGATAAGAAATTGCCCTACTCATGGTTTAAATTTATGGATGATCATACAAGTTTTTTATGCAGGTTTGAATTTTGTTTCTAGAAATCTTTTAGATTCCGCCACGGGTGGTACTTTTATGGAAATTACTTTGGGTGAAGCTACTAAATTGCTTGATAATATTATGGCAAATTATTCACAATGGCATACTGAAAGAGCTCCTACTAGTAAAAAGGTGAATTCGATTGAAGAAATTAATACTTTGAGTGATAAAGTTGATGCGCTTATGAAATTGGTTGCTAGCAAAAATGCTCATATTGATCCTAATGATGTGCCTTTTGTCCACTTTGATTGAGCAAAATAATGATCCCGTAGATGTGAATTTTGTCTCGCAAAACAATTTCAATAATAATGCTTATAGAGGCAATTTCAATGCAAGACCGTTTCCTGGAAATTCCTCTAATAATTATGGTAATCCTTATGGTAATTCTTATAATAATAATAGGATGCCCTCTGATCTTGAAAGTAATATTAAAGAATTTATTAATGCTCAAAAAGTTTTCAACACTACGATAGAAGAAAAATTGAGTAAACTTGATGATATGTCTAGGAGCATTGAAAGAATTATTCATGATGTGGAAAATCTTAAGACTAAAATTTTGCCACCCAAAATTGATATTAGTGAATCAATTAAGGCTTTATATGTCTCCATGGATGAGAGTAAGAAAAGAACCGCCATGCTAAAAGCTAAACGAGAATTTCTAGAAAAAGCGATTCCTCCCGGTTTCTATCGTAGTAGTGATGAGGATTTTAATGATTGGTGTTTCATCTATTGATTCTTTGTTTAGCAATATAAAACTTGATGAAAAGGGGACTAAAGAAGAGTCAACTTTAGCTAAAGAGCGTCCCCATAATTCGGAGGGTGAAAATCTTAATGAAAAAATTACTAAAAGTGGGTTTGGAGAGGTAAAAACTTTAAATAGCGATGTGCCCACTCTCTTGGATTACAAAGATTTTAATTATGATAATTGTTCTTTGATTGAGTGCATTTCTTTGTTGCAATCCATGCTAAATTCACCCAACGCTTATGAGCAAAACAAGGCTTTTACTAAACACATCGTAGAAGCAATGATGAAAGCGTTAGAAGAAAAGCTAGAACTAGAGATTTCAATTCCTAGAAAATTATATGATGAATGGGAACCCACCATTAAATTAAAAATTAAAAATTATGAGTGCAATGCTTTATGTGATTTGGGTGCTAGCGTTTCCACAATTCCAAAATCTCTATGTGATGTGCTAGGTTTTACCAATATAGATGAATGTTCTCTTAATTTGCATCTTGCGGATTCTACTATTAAAAAACCAATGGGTAGAATTAATGATGTTCTTATTCTTTCAAATAGAAATTATGTGCCCGTTGATTTTATTGTACTTGACATTGAATGCAATTCTTCTTGCCCCATAATACTTGGTAGACCATTCTTACGAACTATAGGTGCCGTTATTGATATGAAAGAAGGGAATATAAAATTTCAGTTTCCACTAAAAAAGGGTATGGAACATTTCCCTAGGAAGAGAATTAAAGCACCATATGAATCAATTATGAGGGCCACTTATGGAATCAACTTGAAAGATGACAATACTTGAAACTATGCATTATGCCTAGGTAGGGGCATAAAACAATAGCGCTTGTTGGGAGGCAACCCAATGAATAAAATAAATGTTTTCTGTTATTGTGTGTTTTCACAATTATGCTACTAGCATGATTGTGTTTTTGTGTTTTAATTAGTGTTTGTGCCAAGTAATACCTTTAGGATGATTTGGAAGATAATATAATTGATGCTGTTTGGAAAACAAAAAGTTTTACGTCCAGTGCCCGAATTTTGTTTCTGTACTGGAGCATAAAAAAATCTGAATTTTTTTACACAGTATTGGTGTATGAATTTCCCACGTTTTCCTAATTTTTCAGATTTTTTGGAGTTACAGAAGTATGGATTTTAAATAGATTGCTACAGACTGTTCTGTTTTTGACAGATTCTGTTTTTGATGCACTACTTGCTTGTTTTGATGAATCTATGGATTGTATCGGGGGGTATAAGCCATGGTGAAGTTATAGTACAGTAGGTATAATGCAAAAATAAAATATGAATGGGTTTGCAACAGTACTTAGAGTAGTGATTTATTTTGTTATACTAACGGATCTCACGAAGGTTTTGTTGAGTTTTGTGTGATTGAAGTTTTCAAGTTTTGGGTGAGATCACGATGGATGAAGGAATAAGGAGTAGCAAAAGCCTAAGCTTGGGGATGCCCGAGGCACCCCAAGTTTTCAAGTTTTGGATACAAGACTCTTTCTTCTACCAACCATCGGTAATTTTACTTGGAGCTATATTTTTATTCGTCACATGATATGTGTTTTGCTTGGAGCGTCTTGTATTATATGAGTCTTTGCTTTGTTTGATTTTTAGTTTGTCACAATCATCTTTGCTGAACACACCTATCTTGAGAGAGCCACACATTTATCATCATTTGTTTGAATACTCTATGTGCTTCACTTAAATTTTTTGAGCTAGGTAGTTGCTCTAGTGCTTCACTTAAATCTTTTTGAGCACGGTGGTGGCTAAATTTTGAAGAAATAAACTCTCTTGCTTCACTCATATTATTTTGAGAGTTGATTAAAATTTTGAAGAAATAAACTCTCATGCTTCACTTATATTATTTTGAGAGTTGATTAAAATTTTGAAGAAATATTTGCACTCTCATGCTTCACTTAAATCTTTTTGAGAGTTGATGATAGTAACGGTAATTTGCACAAGATATGAATTTGGTCCGAAAGTGATGAATATTCAAGAGGGATATAATAAAAACTTTCATATAGATCATTGGATATGATGAGTGTGATTCCTTGCAGTAGTTTTGCGATATGGAAATGATAATATGTGAGTCATGTTAGTGAGTAATTGTGATTTAGTAAGAATATTAGTGTTAAGGTTTGTGATTCCCTATGCATGCACATCAAGTCAATAGTTATGCAACGAAATTATATCCTACTTTTGGTGCATTATTCGGTGTTAGTTATGTTCAATGCATGTTTATGACCGTTTTCGTTTTTTGGTTGGTTGCTTCTCAATCTTTTGCTAGCCTTCATTTGTACTAAGCGGAAATACTGCTTGTGCATCCAAAATCCTTAAACTCAAGTTGTGCCAAATGAGTCCACTATACCTACCTATATGCTGTATTTCAATGCCGTTCCAAGTAAATTTGTGTGTGCCAACTCTAATTTTCAAAATAATTTTTCTGTTTTGTGTGCCCGTACCGCTCATGAAGCGGCAGGGGGTGGCCATTATTTTCCATGCTAGGTGTGTTATTCTCACGATGAGTGTTTATTCACTTGTCATTGCATGAGAGAATGGTTGGTAATAGGGATGCCCAGTCCCACAATGAAATAAAAAATTAATAACAACAAAATTCCTTGGAAAGTGTTGGTATGGAGGGCACCCATGGATACGGCTAGCCATGGATTGTGAAAGAATGGTGGAAAGGAAATAAACTTTACTTTCTGTTTGGGAACCACCTATGATGTGTCTAGCATGGAAAATATTGGGAATTCTCGGTCGTTTTCGTTGACAGGAAAAGCATGCCTCTAAAAATATTTTTATCTCTTTAATTTCAGCTTTGAGCTCTGGCACATTAGCAAATCTCTGCTTCCCTCTGTGAAGGGCCTATCTATTTACTTTTATGCAATTTTTATTTTATTTGAGTCTCCATCTTCTCTTACAAAAGCACCAAGTAGAGAGCACTATTGTCATACTTGTGCATTAGATGTAGCTAATATTTGAGTGTGTTTCATGAATGGATCAATGATTGAGCATAATGGGCTAGGGATAACTTTCTTTAGCATTGATATTTTGAAAGACATGGTTGGTTGTTAGCATGCTTGAGTATTTATATCTTCATGTCAAATTATAGACTATTGCTTTGAATCATTCAAGCCCAATGTCCATGCTATAAAAGAAAAGAATATGTGATGAATATGATAGGCAGCATTCCACATCAAAAATTCTGTTTTTATCATTTACCTACTCGAGGACGAGAAGGAATTAAGCTTGGGGATGCTGATACGTCTCCAACGTATCTATAATTTTTGATTGTTCCATGCTGTTATATTATCAATCTTGGATGTTTTTATAATCATTTACAGCAATTATATATCATTTTTGGACACTAACCTATTAACTTAGTGCCCAGTGCCAGTTGCTGTTTTCTGCCTTGTTTTTGTTTTACAGAAAATCAATACCAAACGAAGTCCAAATGCCACGAAACTTTTTGGAGATTTTTTTCTGGACAAGATAAACACTAGAAGCTTCGGGAGAGGGCCAGAAGACCCAGGAGGTGGCCACGAGCCTGGGGGGGGGCAGGCGCGCCCTAGTGCCTCGTGGGCCCCCCTTTGCTCCATTTGACCTAATTCCAGCATTATAAATTTAGAAAAAATCAGAAACCCTTAGGGGTGTCCAGGAAATACTTTTTCCGCCGCCGCAAGTTTCTATTCTCGAGAGATCCCATTGGGGTCCTTCTCTGGTACTCCGCCAGAGGGGGAATCAATCACGGAGGGGTTCTACATCAACCTTGCTGCCCTTCCGATGATGCGTGAGTAGTTTACCATAGACCTTCGGGTCCATAGGCAGTAGCTAGATGGCTTCTTCTCTCTTTTTGATCTTCAATACAATGTTCTCCTCGATGTTCTTGGAGTTCTATCTGATGTAATCACTTTTTGCGGTGTGTTTGTTGGGATCCAATGAATTGTGAGTTTATGATCAGATTATCCATGAATATTATTTGAGTCTTTGCTACACTCTTTTATGCATGATTATTATAGCCTCGTATTTCTTCTCCGATCTATTGATTTGGTTTGGCCAACTGAGTTGATTTATCTTGCCATGGGAAGATGTGCTTTGTAATGGGTTCGATCTTGCGTTGCTCAATCCCAGTGACAGAAAGGGACATGACACGTATGTATCATTGCTATTAAGGGTAAAAATATGGGGTTTATTCATATGTGAGTTTATCTTGTCTACATCATGTCATCGTTCTTAAGGCGTTACTCCGTTCTTTATGGACTTAATACACTAGATGCATGCTGGATAGCGGTCGATGTGTGGAGTAATAGTAGTAGATGCAGGCTGGAGTCGGTCTACTTGTCTCGGACGTGATGCCTGTAGACATGATCATTGCCTTGGATATCGTCATTATTATTTTCTTTTCTATCAATTGCCCAACAGTAATTTGTCTACCCACCGTATGCTATTTTCTTGAGAGAAGCCTCTAGTGAAAACTATGGCCCCCGGGTCTATCTAAATCATATTACTAAAACCCTAAAAATATTGCTGCCATTTTCTTTTATTTATTTTATTTTGTATTTTTGTTTCAATATATCTATCTATCACATATAATTTAATCTTGCAATTGACCGCCGAGAGATTGACAACCTCTCATTTGCGTTGGGTGCAAGGATTTGTTGTTTGTGTGCAGGTGCTGGTAACGAGGTGTTGCGTGATTCTCCTACTGGTTCGATAACCTTGGTTTCATAACTGAGGGAAATACTTATCTCTACTGTGCTGCATCATCCCTTCCTCTTCGGGGAAATACCAACGCAAGCTACAAGTAGCAGTTCACTAGAAGCATGCAAAGTCCTATCATTTTTCTTTTCCTTTTTCTTCTTAGATGGACTAAGCACATCAATATTATTTCTTTGAGAATCTTGTTCAATTCTTTTAGGATGACCTTCAGGATATAGGGGATCCTGAGTCATTCTACCCCCTCTAGTAACAACTCTAACAGCATGATCATTCATTTTATTATTCATCTCATCAAGCAAATCATTTTGTGATTTAGCTATTTGTTCTAATTGAGTCTGAACCATAGAAGCATGTTTACTCAATCCCTTAACATCATTAGCAGTTCTAAATATCAAATCACTCAAGCGATCAATCATGATGGCATTTCGTTTTAATTGATTGCTAACATACATATTGAAATTCTCTTGATTAACAATGTAATTATCAAATTCATCCAAGCATTGACTAGCAGACTTATTATAGGGAATATAACTTTCATTGAATCTATGAAGAGAATTTACCTCTACTACCTGTGTCAGGACATCAAGTCCATGTATTTCTTCAATAGGTGGTAGATTTTTAACATCTTCAGCTTTAATACCTTTTTCCTTCATAGATTTCTTGGCTTCTTGCATATCTTCTGGACTGAGGAATAAAATACCTCTTTTCTTCGGGGTTGGCTTAGGTGGTGGTTCAGGAAGTGTCCAATCATCGACATTTCTCAATATATTATTCTATAATTCTTCAGCCTGTCCAACAGTTCGTTCCCTGAAAACAGAACCAGCACAACTATCTAGGTAGTCCCTAGAAGCATCGGTTAGTCCATTATAAAAGATATCAAGCATTTCATTCTTCTTAAGAGGATGATCAGGCAAAGCATTAAGTAATTGGAGAAGCCTCCCCCAAGCTCGAGGGAGATTCTCCTCTTCAATTTGCACAAAGTTAAATATTTCCTATAAGGTAGCTTGTTTCTTATGAGCAGGAAAATATTTTTCAGAGAAGTAGTATATAATATCCTGGGGACCACGCACACAACCAGGAGCAAGAGTATGAAACCATTTCTTAGCATCACCCTTTAATGAGAAAGGAAACAACTTAAGAATATAGTAATAGCAAAAAATTTCCTCATGAGCAAATAGGGTGGCAATATCATTCAATTTAGTAAGGTGTGCCACAACAGTTTCAATTTCATAACCATGAAAAGGATCAGATTCAACCAAAGTAATTAACTCAGGATCGACAGAGAATTCATAATCCTTATCGGTAACAAATATAGGAGAGGTAGCGAACTTAGGATCATATTTCATTCTCTCCATCATAGACTTTTCTTTCAGCTTAGCCAGTAATTTTCTAACATCATCTCTATCATTACAAGCAAGAATTTCCCTAGCTGTCTCTCCATCAAAAACATAACCATCAGGTATCTGAGGCATTTCAACTCTAGTAGAAGGACTAGGCATAATAGGTGAATCATAATTTTCAAGAGTTTCAACATTTTCAATTTCTTTAGCTTTAGCAATTTGTTCTTCAAGAAATTCTCCTAGTGGCACAGTATCATCAAGCATAGTACTAGCATCATCAATAGTTTCATTCATAGCGGAAGTAGTATCATCAATGACTTGTGACATATCAGAATGAATAGCAGGTGGTGGTGTCGCAAGCCTACTCAAAACAGAAGGTGAATCAAGTGCAGAGTCTGATGGCAGTTCCTTACCTCCTCTAGTCATAGAGGGGACGATCTTGGTCTTAGCGTCAGTGGTACAGCGAGCTGCTATACAAACGGTTTTTAACCCCTTTCCGCGATGGAGTTTTAAACCGTTGCCTTGCCTGTGTGTGCGATAGGGGGGGGGTCCTTTCCACACGACCCAGAAACCGTCGGTGATAGGACCTCCGGTCACACACGCGGGGCAAAAAGAGCTCGTGTGCGATCGGGCGAGCCATCGCAGTCAATTATACTGGCCCAATCGTTTCTATTCGTATGTTCATCCCACACCGTGAATCTCAAAAAAACATTTCCGTTCATATGTACATCACACACAATTTTTATGTGGAAACGTTTGTGCAAGGTGGCCTAACGTAAACATTTGTTGGGCGGAAGGCGTGTGTGATTGTTCATTGATCCAACACAGCTACTTTCTAGAAACTGTGTGCGTTGTTTGAGGTCATCGCCCACGGTGTTGTCTGAGAAACCGTCTGCAATTCAAAAACCCAATAAGCAGGCTAATTGGCCTATTATTGATAATGCATTTAGTAATCAAATTGACATTTCATATCAAACACACCATATGTTTCGTAGCCGTATTATGGCAACCAAGATTTCATAGCTGAATTACATCAGAGTACAACATCACATAGCTTCAGCACTCAGTTACACCATATAGGCATATAGCTAGCTACGCAATTACACAACAACACGAAGTTTCACATGCAACATCTAAAACCTTTGGAAAGTAGCATCATATACGGTATATAGAGAGATGAATCTCATCTGGAAAACTGCTGAATCTGAAGGCGAATATTGAGCCTTCAATGATGTTGAATGTCCTTGCAACTTTACGCCAGTGGCTGCGGATGATTGCCCGCCCAACCTTCGTCCTCTTGAGGGAGAATTCAATATTGTACCGTGGGTGTTGAATGAGTACCTTCCTCACCTCTTGACCATGGAGGTGATTTGAGAGGTAATCATCGGTGAACTGCTTTGGAAAGGACTGAAAACAAAGATATGCATAAATATCTGTTCTAAATTTTGAAATGGCGCATAGGAAAAAACACAAGGTAAAAGAGTTAGTACCATCCTATAGTTGACTGATGTCTTCTTCATTGTGCAAACAAAGATCTTGTTGTTATTCAACGCTAGTTTCTTTATCCTAACAATCTTTCTGAGTTTCTTGACTTGACTGATATTCATGTCCATCTCATTTCCCCATATGCAAAATGGATCGAACAGTGGGTCTAAACCTCTGACAGCAGGACCTACATGTGCAAGACCAAACTGTTAAAAACCTAAATATTAGATTGGTTCCTGCAATTGCACAATAATGTGCTATTAGCCAAAGGACCATGCATGTGCAAACCTCGATGGTAAACCTCAGTACCTCCCATTGTTTCCCTGCAACACATATAAGGCAGATATTGATCAGTTTAAGTGAGAGTTGGCATACTATCAGTAGAATATATTAATGAAAACTTGTACCCACAACAAATGAACATCACACTGCAGAATTGAACCAAAAAGTTAATTGGACACCACAACAAATGAAGCAAGCAGTTAACTGAGAACCACATTGCAGAATAGAACATATACTAGAAGATATACCACGAACTGTCGTTTAAAGCACCCAACCGCGTGGCGGCGTCCGCACGTGAGGGGTCGACGGTGGCCTCGATGGCGAGGTGCTCCTCCAAGATCTGGCGATCGGCACGCATGGCAACCATCGCGACCTCATCCGCGCGTGTGGCCGCGATTTGCTTCACCGCCGCCAGATGCTCCTTGAGCTCCTGGCTATAATGCGTGAACCATGGCTATGGGCGGCGCTTATTTGGAGGATGGGGCAGTGATTTGGGTGGAAGATGTCGCGCCGGCGGTTGAGGCATGTGGGATGGAGAAGGAGGAGGAGGAGGATGGGGGTGGGGTGTGGATTACCTGACTATATGGACGAGGCCGCACATCGGGAAGGAGCGCCGCCGGCGTGGAGGCAGCGCTGCAAAGCAGGTAGTGAAGGTTTGAACTTGGAAAGGAAGGAGGAAATAGTGGAAATGTGGCTTTTGCTGGGGGGGAGGGGGCGGGGACCTAGATATTTCCGCGGTTGCCGAAAATTTACGAACGGTGCAGCGAAAAACTGACGCACAAGTGTGGTTGACGCGCGGCCGGTGTACTGTAGCCGACGAACCTTCCTGCGTAAGCCATACACGAGGGAGCCCCAAGATATTTTATACTACATCGCACATAATTGTTTCTAACAAACTGTTTCTGGTGTAATTGATTTTTTTCATTTTGATTTGAAAGACAAAATGGGGTTACGGCAGGAAAGGTCGCTGTTTGAATTGCTAGAACATTTATCTGCAGTGAACATGCAACTATAGGAGTGTCGTGCTAAAATTTGGAATTATTCTGGGTTCGTTTGGCATTTTTAGGCATTTAATGTGCATAATTCAAATTTGAACTACAGGCACATGCTCCAGTGCACTAAAATGGGTTGAAAAATCGTATATGTGTCCTTGGGTGAATGTTTAGGTCCCATACAAGAAATGGGAGTGAATTTCAAACATCTGGGTATCGTGGCTCGACCGAAAACATTGAGAAACTTGGTTTTTAAATTCCTGTAAATCCAAAAATTGCCTAAAAATCATGGAACTTGGCATGGTATCTTGACATGGCACCAACACGCTGTGGTAAAAAATTTGTTTGATTTGAGATAAGTTTTGGTATAAGCTTCTTACAAACCGGAGTTTCTCTCAAGAAGGCTCATGGTTCCGATAGGGGATGTGTCACCTTTGTGGGCGAAACGACACATGCTGCCTCTTCCTGCCTTGATTTTTTTACAGAGGCAACAAAGACCAATAGGAGTGTCGTGCTAAAATTTGGAATTATTCCGGGTTCGTTTGGCCTTTTTATACATTTATTGAGTTTCTAGGCATTTAATGTGCATAATTCAAATTTGAACTACATGCACATGCTCCAGTGCACCAAAATGGGTTGAAAAATCGCATATGTGTCCTTGGGTGAATGTTTAGGTCCCATACAAGAAATGGGAATGAATTTCAAACATCTGGGTGTCGTGGCTCGGCCGAAAACATTGAGAAACTTGGTTTTTAAATTCCTGTAAATCCAAAAATTGCCTAAAAATCACGGAACTTGGCATGGTGTCTTGACATGGCACCAACATGCCGTGGTAAATTTTTTGTTCGATTTGGGACAAGTTTTCGTATAAGCTTCTTACAAACCGGAGCTTCTCTCAAGAAGGCTCATGGTTCCGATAGGGGGGATGTGTCACCTTTGTGGGCGAAACGACATACGCTGCCTCTTCCTGCCATGATTTTTTTACAGAGGCAACAAAGACCAATAGGAGTGTCGTGCTAAAATTTGGAATTATTCCGGGTTCGTTTGGCATTTTTTATACATTAATTGAGTTTTCTAGGCATTTAATGTGCATAATTAAATTTGAACTACAGGCACATGCTCTAGTGCACCAAAATGGGTTGAAAATCGTATATGTGTCCTTGGGTGAATGTTTAGGCCCCATGCAAGAAATGGGAATGAATTTCAAACATCTGGGCGTCATGGCTCGGCCGAAAACATTGACAAACTTGGTTTTTAAATTCCTGTAAATCCAAAACTTACCTGAAAATCATGAAACTTGGCATGTTGCCTTGACATGGCACCAACATGCTGTGGTAAAAATTTTGTCCAATTTTTTGAAGGCGCAAAGATTATCAACCAACAAAGTCATTTTGGAACAAAGAGCTTCCACGTTACAATCGAAAACACAAGTGCTATTCAAACCATGGGCGTTGTACTAACCATTTACGTGTCGCCACGCGTCCCCATTTTTATTGGCTAGGAGGCGATGTGCGGGGTAGCTATTTGAGTAGACGGGAGGCGTGGAGCAGACCACTGCGTAGGCTCATCAGGAGGGGAGCCCTTTGACCTCCATCCGCCGCCCACCTCGCTCCCAACTTCTCCATTAATGGCCCCCGAGCCCCAGTTTTAATGGCGTGGCTAGGCCTCAGTCAACTGAGGTTTAAGAGAGAGAAAAGAAAATTTTGCACGGATCTTGATGTAAGATCTCACTGACATAGCATCGACTGAGACTTAGCAAGACTGATATATATGAAGACGATGGCAATGGATAATAATAATTGTCTTACATATTCAGGAAGATAATTAAAGATGCCACATGCGGCAACGCACGAAAGACACAAGGGCAAAAGAAGGAAGACACAGACAACGATCTGGGTCACTGCGCTCTACTTCACCTCGATCTACTACGCCATCTTCGTCATTTCGTCCACCTTGATCTCCTTCACGTCCTCAATCCGTCGCTTGCGAGCATCCACGAATTCTTCCAGGAGCATGTCATGCTTGATGCAGAGCTTAGCATTCTCGTCCATAAGTTTCCTGACCATGACGGCCGTCTTCTTCAACACTGCAGTTGTCTCCTCATGCTGCTTTGCCCTGCTGGCGATCTTTGCCCTCAGCAGGTCGCGCTCGGTGTGGAGCCTCACCTTGTCACCCCGTAGTCCCCGGATGACACCGGTGGACTTGTCCAACACGACATAGCTCTCCTCCTGCAGCTTCACCCAACGGGGGATGTCATCGTCCATCAGCTTATTGAGCATAGCGCGCATGCGCCTGTGAGAGCCCTTGAGTGCTCGCGATAGATCCATCCAGGCCGCCGCGACGCCGTAGGACCTCTCTGCTGCTTTCACGGCGCGACAGGACATCTGTGCCGCTTCCGTGGTGCGGCCGGACCACTCTGCTGCTTCGGGTGCATGGCGGGACCTCAGTGTTGCTTCGGCGGCGTGCGGGACCTCTGTGCTGCTTCGGCGGCGCGACGGGACATCTCGGCTGATATCGCGGCGAGGCAGGACATCTTTGCTGCTTCGCTCACCACTCTGTGGTCATTTCTCGACCAAGAACTCCTCCCACGGGCCATGGCAGACGCAAGGAAGGGCGAAGACTTGTTTGTTTGTTGATGAGGAATTGAGAAGGAATGTGCAGTCATTTTCGAGTAGGTGGTATTTATAACCTAGTAATAAGCTGCTAAGTGGGAAAATGTTTAGGTTTTCATCGGTGTGAACAGGTTTGCAATTACATATCGGTGTGAATCGGAGTAATTTGGAATGTGACAGGAAAGAAGCTCAAAATTATTTGACGGTTCCGGTTTCGAAGTGCAGCACGATTCCCGGATGGTGTAATTAACATGGGCAAGCGTTCTCGGATGCGTACGTGGCATGTGCACCGCAATCGGCGATGTCAGCACACGCCTTGTTCCATCAACTATGTGCGGTTGTTATTACCATCGCACACAATTCTTTTAATTAGAATGTGTGCCCATATATCGCAGACTCCTTGATCTGGCTGACCATTTCTGTTGTGTTGGGTAATCGCAAACAGTTCATCCGAGTGAACCGCATGCCGTATATCGCACACACCTTGATCTGCCTGACTGTTTCTGTTGTGTTGGGTAATAGCAAACAGTTCATCCGAGTGAACTATATGCCGTGTATCACACACACCTCGATTTGGCTGACCGTGTTTGTTGTTCTGTCTTATCGTAAACAACTCGTATGGATCAATTGTATGCCACGTATCGCACACGCGTCTCTAATCTGAATTGTGTTTGTTGTTCTGTCTTATCACAAACAGTTCATATGGATCAACTGTATGCCACGTATCGCACACGCGTCTCTAATCTGAATCGTGCTTGATGTCTCCGGCATCGCACACAGTTCGTCTTACTGGCGAAGGTTTTAGTACGACACCGTTTGCAATTAATGCATCGCACACAGTTTGGTCGCGGGGTCTCTGATTGATGTGTCGCGTTAGGACCTTCCTGCAGTAGTGCGTCTTTCAAATTCTTCATAGTGATCAACAGATATAAATCCCAGGTGAGTCAACAAATAGAGCTATGCTCTCCGGCAACGGCGCCAGAAAAAGGTCTTGATAACCCACAAATATAGGGGATCGCAATAGTTTTCGAGGGTAGTATTTCACCCATATTTATTGATTCGACACAAGGGGAGCCAAAGAATATTTGCGAGTATTAGCAGTTGAGTTGTCAATTCAACCACACCTGGAGAACTAAATATCTGCAGCAAAGTGTTTAGTAGCACAGTAGTAACAGTAGCAATAGTAACAGAAACAGTACAGTAGCAGTTTTGTAGTGATTGTAATAGCAGCAGTAGCAAAGTAACTCAGCAAAGAACAATATGCGAAAAGCGTAGGCATTGGATCGGTGATGGATAATTATATTGGATGACATTCACCATATAACAGTCACAACCTAGGGTGATACATAATAGCTCCAATTCATCAATGTAATGTAGGCATGTATTCCGTATATAGTCATACGTGCTTATAGTAAGAACTTGCATGACATCTTTTGTCCTATCCTCCCGTGGCAGCGGGGTCCATAAGGAAACTAAGGGATATTAAGGCCTCCTTTTAATAGAGAACCGGAACAAAGCATTAACACATGGTGAATACATGGACTCCTCGAATTATAGTCATCCCCGGAGAGTATCCCACACAATTGTCACTATGGGGTCTACGAATCAGAACAATAACAAGTGCATATGACAAGCGAATAGGATCAAGAACTCAAATATATTCATGAAAACATAAAGGGTTCAGATCTGAAATGATGGCACTCGGGCCCTAGTGGCAAGCATTAAGCATAGGAAAGTCATAGCAACATCAATCTCAGAACATAGTGGATACTAGGGATCAAAGCCCTAACAAATTAACTTGATTACATGATAAATCTCATCCAACCCATCACTGTCCAGCAAGCCTACGGAGAAATTACTCACGCCCGGTGGTGAGCATCATTAAATTGGTGATGGAGGATGGTTGATGATGATGATGGCGTTGAATTCCCCTCTCCGGAGCCCCAAAAGGACTCCAAATCAGCCGTCCCGATGAAGAACGGGAGGTGGCGGCGGCTCCGTATCATAAAACGCGATGAAACTTCTTCTCTTATTTTTTTCTCAGGGAAAGTGAATTTATAGCGTTGGAATTAGGTCAGACGGCCGCTTGTGGGCCCCACAAGGCATTAGGGCGAGCCCTAGGTGGGGGGTCGCGCCCTGTTGCCTTGTGGGCAACGGGTGGCCCCTCTTCTGGTGATTCTTGCGCCAGTAATTTTTATTTATTCCATAAAAAATCTCTAAAAAGTTTCGTCCAATTCCGAGAACTTTGATTTCTGCACAAAAACAACACCATGGTAGTTCTGCTGAAAACAGCATCAGTCCGGGTTAGTTTCATTCAAATCATGCAAATTAGAGTCCAAAACAAGAGCAAAAGTGTTTGGAAAAGTAGATACGACGGAGACGTATCACTAGCGGACTTGGTGAAGCTCATTACGTCAGCACGTGACAATCCTCAGGGGAGCCAAAGGGTGGCTCCGTATGAGAAGAATAGCCTTCCAGCTGAGGTAAACTTGCATTTATCCATTCACATAATTTTGTCAATAAGCTCAAGCACCTTGGTCTGACTTTCCGACTGTTTCATGAACATAACTTGCTGAACATGATTTCACAGGTAATGAGTGTTGATCGCGCCCCTGAGGACATGGCCTGCGACAACGAGCAACACGTCGCTGAAGACAACTATGAGGATGTTGATGAGGAGGAAGATGCAGTGAAGATGGGGAGGAGGCGGAGTCTTTCCTTTCTGAAGTTGTTGTTAAAGCGATTCGCTCCAAGCGGGTCCATGATCCGAGTGTTCGTGGGCTGAGTGCACAAGCGCCGAGTGCTCCGATTCTGACTGGGCGGAACCCAAAGTGTGGCCGAGCTAAGTCTGCGGAGCTAGCGGAAAAGGCGCCCAAGCAAGCGATACAAACGGCTAGCAAGCCCCGGAAGGCCGCAACCCTGCCAAGGATCAAGATGAGCGTGCCAGTCGCTTCCACGTAAGTAGTGAGACCATTTCCCATTACCAAATGTATATGTGACATCCAGTGACTGAGTGCATCTGCTTACACAATGCTGCAACTTCGACAACTTCCCCTGATCCGAATGCCACCAAGAGGAGTCAAGTTGAGGCTGACACAACAACCGCTGCTACTTCAAAAGGTATTGTTTGCTTTTGTTTCCGAATTTTGTCCGAGTGACTCGAGTATTTATTGTTGATGTATGTTGTCAGCGTCGGCAGAGGTGATCCACTTGGACGATGAAGACAAGGTCATGGAGGAGCACGAGGCAGTTGATCTACCAAGATCGCAAGGTGGCAAGGAAGTCCTGGCCACCACCGAAAACATTGTGCCAGAACTTCCCAAGAACCGACTGGGTCAAGATTCTTTAGTGAACATCGGTACAGGGTCCACGGGTCCGAGTGTTCCCTAAACGGCTGACATTGGACTCATGGTGCCGACTGCTTTGGTGGCATCAATTCCGCCATCTGCTACGACCTCATCACCCGCACCATTCAACATGTTCAGTCTGTCGAGGGTCCCGGAAGACCAAGTGGGGGTGAGCAAGGAGGCGATGATCCAAATGGAGCTGATGAACAAGCGTCTGAAGGAGGCGTATGACGCCGGTGAGGCCCTGAAGACCAATGTCCGAGTAAGTGCAATTGTAAGTACATTTGCCATTCGGATGCTTTTCTTCTAGTGGGGGCACGCTGAGTGCACCCACTGGGTGTAGTCCCCAAGACTGCAGCCGACTGCTTGCAGTTGGCTGGAGTCTTCGAGTTATTTCTTTTACGTTTTTGAATGTTGCCATTCCACTCGAAGTTGTCAAAGCATGTCTGAGTGGACATTTTCGGATCTTCGCCAGTGGATTTGCATGGAGCATACCCACTGGGTCTAGTGGTAGTCGGTTTTTCTCCCCGAGACTCTTGTCGATTGCAGGCAATCGGCAGGAGTCTTTAGAACTATAATTTTGTGTTTCCTGCACTCAGAGTACAACTCATCACTCGGCTGTCCGAGTGGTTGAAACGATTTCTGGAACCTTAGTGAATGTAGAAATGTTTGAGTATCTCGAACTGATCAAGCTTGTTCCTTCCTTAGGAGAGTTCTTGTTTTTACTACCGACTGATCGGTCTTTTCATATTTCTTCCTGACAGAGGACTTGTGAGCTCGGAACCCACTATACTGCCATGGAGCAGGAGCTGGTAAAACTTCGTGTTGATCTGGAAGCAGAGAAACACAAGAGCGCTTGTCTTGAACAAGAGGGACAAAATCTCGGAGGTAAGTTGAACACCCCGAGCAACTTCGCTTTAACAGATGTTAGTAGTGAGAACACACTTCTGCATACAAGGCTCAGGACCTGTATTTCCGTAGAAACTATGAAACAAGCCCTGGAGGACAAGGACACCCAGCTTGCTAACGCTTGGAAGGACGCCAAGGCGAAGGCCAAAGCAGCAGAGGACTCCCTCAAGAGTGTTGAAAATCTCAAGGAGTCGAATAAGACTCTAAAGATTGCAGCTGAGGCTATGAAGGGGGAGATAGCTGAGTTAAAGAACAACTATTCTGAGTGGGACAAAAAGTTCAAGGATCAGTCGAACGCCTTCGCGAAGGAGAAGAAGGAGCTTAGCGACAAGAACGCCGAGCTGCTCCAGAAGAGGCCTTAACTCGAACAATTTGTTGAGGAAGAGGTTGAGGACATGAACAAAAAACTAAATGTACGGCATTTCAGTCCAAGTGTTTTAGCTTACTTTGAGATATTTTTTGCTTGTTCTGACCTTTGTTCTTCCTTTGTGCCCAAGATTCTGTGCTGATGTTGCTGAGGAGACCGACAAGATTGAGAAAGATCTGAACCCCATGAGACTGCTTCTTCAGGATAGTACTGCCTTGTCACTCCTCCGACTGGATGAAAGGATTGAGAACATGGTGAAGTACATAAACCGTTTGAAGCTAGCCATGCAAAGCATCGAGGGAGTACTATTCCCAGAGGAAGATCTTGAAGAAGATATGGAGTCTCTGATGGACCGACTGAAGGCGGTGCCTAGCCGAGTGGATTCTTGGAAGAAATATGCGGCTCATTGCGGTGTAGATGTGGCTCTCTCGCTTGTCCATGTCCATTGCAAGGATGTTGACGAGGAGAAGCTGAAGTCTCTCAAGGTCGCCAACACGAAGAAGCTCAAGTTCCACGACTTCCTAGAGACGTTCATAGACGCCGCAACTCGGATTGCAGATGCCATCAACTTGGACGTATTCATTGAACCAGCCAGTCCTACGAAAGGAGCTTGAAAAACTTGAGGTCTGAATAATTTTGCCTCAGAATGCCAAGTGGTTATGTAACCGTTAAACTTGATCGAGCTCGGAGCCCATGCACTTAAGTTGTTTTAAGACTTGTTTGTTTATTTTGATGATTCGAACTGGTCGAATGTATTCGGATGTTTTTGCTTAATCCATGCTTTGTTTTCCACTGAGTTTTGAGAAGGGAGTTCTCACTCGGTGGAATTTTAGACTTAGGCAATTCTGGTTTGCAGCTAAGTCCCCGAGTGAGGGGGATGCTCTCACTCGGATGAGTTTTAGACTTAGGCAAAAACTGGTTTGCAGCTAAGCCCCCGAGTGGGAGGGATGCACTCACTCGGATGAGTTTTATACTTAGGCAAAAACTGGTTACAACTAAGCCCCCGAGTGGCAGGGATGCTCTCACTCGGATGAGTATTATACTTAGGCAAAAACTGGTTTGCAGCTAAGCCCCCGAGTGACAGGGATGCTCTCACTCGGATGAGTTTTATACTTAGGCAAAAACTGGTTTACAGCTAAGCCCCCGAGTGAGAGGGATGCTCTCACTCGGATAAGTTTTACACTTAGGCAAAAACTGGTTTGCAGCTAAGCTCCTCAGTGAGAGGGATGCTTTCACTTGGATGAGTTTTACACTTACGCAAAAACTGGTTTGCAGCTAAGCTCCCGAGTGAAAGGGATGTTCTCACTCGGATAAGTTTGAGAGGTTTTCCACCCACTGGAGGTGTTTTGGTGTAGCTTTTGGGCGTAGCCCCCGAGTGTTTTATGTCACCTGAGTGAAGCATAGCTCTTGGTATATTTGATCAAATGCAGAAAAAGAAAGACTTTTATTCATCGAATATCACTCGGTAAACTATTACAACGTCAAAAGATTGTTTTAAGTAAAGAACTTGCGAAGTAGGTCAGCGTTCCAAGCACAGGGCTCTTCTTCGCTTTTCTTGAAGTTGTAAAGTCGATAGGCTCCATTATTCAACACCTTTGAAATCGCAAAGGGGCCTTCCCACAGAGGGGCAAGCTTGTAGGGCTTCCGTTGGTCCAGTCGGATGACCATGTCGCCTTCCTGAAAGGCACACCCTCTAACTTGTCTGGCGTGGTATTGATACGTCTCCAACGTATCTATAATTTATGAAGTATTCATGCCATGTTTATAACAATTTTATATGGTTTTGGGATGATTTGATTAGAACTAACCCGGACTGATGCTGTTTTCAGCAGAACTACCGTGGTGTTGTTTTTTTGTGCAGAAATAAAAGTTCTCGGAATTGGACTAAACTTTTTGATGATTTTTTTGGACCAAAAGAGACCCCTGAAGCTTCGTGGAAGGACCAGAAGCCTCACAAGGAGCTCACAAGGCAACATGGCGCGCCCTGGGGGGGTCGTGTGTTGTTGCCTTGTGGGGCCCTTGTAGCTCCTTTTTGCGTGACTCCAGCGCTGAAAAATCCTATAAATAGAGAAACCCCCAGAAATAAACCTAGAACTTCGACGACGACGCCGCAAGCCTCTGTACCGAAGAAATCCTATCTGGAGCCCTGTTCCGGCACCCTGCCGGAGGTGTAAATCATCACCGGAGGCCACCTTCATCATCCCGGTGGTCTCCATGACAAGGAGGGAGTAGTTCACCGTCGGGGCTGAGGGTATGTACCAGTAGCTATGTGTTTGATCTCTCTCTCTCTCTCTCTCTCTCTCTCTCTCGTGTTCTTGATTTGGCACGATCTTGATGTATCGCGAGCTTTGTTAATATAGTTGGATCATATGGTGTTTCTTCCCTCTCTATCTTCTTGTGATGAATTGAGTCTTTCCCTTTGAGGTTTCGTTATTGTCGGATTGGATATTTCAGATTTGAGAACACTTGATGTATGTCTTGCATGTGGATACCCGTGGTGACAATGGGGTATTCTATTGAGTCACTTGATGTATGTTTTGGTGATCCACTCGCGGATTCCCGTGACCATGGGGTGATCTAGGCACAGTGGTTGGTTGCACATTTTCATCTTCTTTTCTCCGATAGAAACTTTGGGGTGCTCTTTGCAGTTCTTTGTGTGGATTGAATATTATGAATCTGAAGTTGTTTTGATGCATATCGAATAATCAACTCACGGATACTTGTGGTGACATTGGAGTATCTAGGTGACATTAGAGTTGGTTGATGCGTATCATATGGTGTTATTTTAGTACGAACTCTAGGGCTGTTTGTGACAGTTATAGGGATGGCTCAATAGATTGATCGGAAAGGATAACTTTGAGGTGGTTTTGTACCCTACAACAATTTCATCTTATGTTCTCCGCTAATAGGAACTTTGGAGTGATTCTATGTCGCACGTTGAGGGATTGTTATATGATTCAATTATGTTAGCACTGTTGAGAGATTGCACTAGTGAAAGTATGAACCCTAGGCCTTGTTTTCAAGCATTGCAATATCATTTGTGCTCCGTTTTATCACTTGCTACCTTGATATTTTTATATTTTCAGATTACAAAAACCTATATCTACTATTCATACTATGCTTGTATCACCATCTCTTTGCTGAACTAGTGCACCTATACAATTTACCATTGTATTGGGTGTGTTGGGGACACAAGAGATTTCTTGTATTTGATTGCAGGGTTGTTTGAGAGAGACCATCTTCATCCTACGCCTCCCACGGATTGATAAACCTTAGGTCATCCACTTGAGGGAAATTTGCTACTGTCCTACAAAACTCTGCACTTGGAGGCCCAACAACGTCTACAAGAATAAAGTTGCGTAGTAGACATCAAGCTCTTTTCTGGTGCCGTTGCCGGGGAGGTGAGTTTTTGAAGGTATATCTTTAGATCTTGCAATTGAATCTTTTAGTTTCTTGTTTTATCACTAGTTTGGTTTATAAAAGAAAACTACAAAAAATGGAATTGAGGTTGCCACAAATGCTTCATCTTTATAATATCTTTCTTGAAAATGATGGATCGGAAAATTGTGCCAAAGTGTTAGAAGAAGAATTCAATAAAATGTTTGGCATAAAATCCTTGAATGATGAGCATGATTGCAATGTTGCTAGTATGAATTCTATGAATATCCATGATGCTAATGATTTGCAAAGCTACAAGATTGGCGATGATATGTTTGATGAAGATGATCTTTTTAGTCCCCCTAGTTTTGATGAGCAAATTTATTATGATGATTGCATGCTTCCTATTTATGATGATTACAATGATGAAAGTGGGTTTGGAAGAGTGTCAACTTTATGTAATAACGATCCCACTATTTTGGAGGGTGTTGAATCTTATTGGAATAATGATAAAAGTGGATTTGGAGAGGTCATGACTTTATTTAGTGATGAATCCACTATTTTGGAAGAGGTCTCAATTGATTATGACAACGAAGTTGCTATCTATGATGATAATGGTGATGACTTGTATGCTATAAAGAGTAATGATAACCATAAAACTTGTCATCATGATTTTAATGTTCAATTTGATTATACCAATCAAGCATTACATGATAGTTATTTCATTGAGTTTGTTCCCACTATTATGAATGAGAAGATATTTGCTTATGTGGAGAGTAAAAAAAATTTATGCTTGTGGATCATGAAAAGAATGATTTATGTGATAGCTATATTTTTGAATTCATTCATGATGCTACTGAAAATTATTATGAGAGAGGATCATATCTTGTAGGTGTTGCAATAATATCAAGTTTCCTCTCTATGTGTTGAAAGTTTTGAAGTTATACTTATTTTGCCTTCCTATGCTAGTTGATTCTTGCTCCCATAAATTGTTTGCTCGCAAAATCCCTATGCATAGGAAGTGGGTTAGGCTTAAATGTGCTAGTCATAAGCTTCATGATGCTCCCGATATTTTTCAATTCTTTACTTTTATGCGAGCATCATTGAAATCACCATGCCTAGCTAAAAGGCATTAAAGAAAAGCACTTGTTGGGAGACAACCCAATATTTATACCTTCTATTTTTGTGTGTTCACATGATTAAGATACTGTAGTAATCATGTTTTATATATTTTCTTTCAATAATATGCCTAGTAAAGCCTTTGGGATAGTGTGTATGCTTGTTGATTTGATTCTGTGCAAAAACAGAAACTTTTGCGTCCAGTGCTGGAATTTCTATTCTCTACTGGAGTGCGAGAAAATTCTGAAATTTTTACACAGTATTGGGTTACAATTATTTACGTTTTCCTAATTTTTCATAATTTTTGGAGGTACAGAAGTATGATTTCTAATTCACTCACTACATGCTGTTCTGTTTTTGAAAGATTCTGTATTTATTGCATAGTTTGCTTGTTTTTGTGTTTCCATAGCTTATATTGAGTAATATAAATTGTGTAAATGATATATTAAGTAGGCATTATGTGATAACAATTATTAATCTTGTCTTGACAGTACTTAAGTGGATGATTTATTTTTATCATACTAACATATCTCACAAGTTCTGTTAAGTTTTATGTGATTGAAGTTTTCAAGTTTTGGGTGAAATAACGATATGAGGAAAATAAGGAGTGGCAAGACCCTAAGTTTGGGGATGCCTAAGGCATCCCAAGGTAGTATTCAAGGAAGACTCAAGCGTCTAAGTTTGGGGATGCCCCGGAAGGCATCCCCTCTTTCGTCTTCAACACTATCGGTAACCTCACTTAGAGCTATATTTTTATTCATCACATAATATGAGTTTTGCTTGGAGCATCATTTTATTTTGTTGAGATTTTCTTGATGTTATTAATAGTAATGTTTTGTATCTTTTATTTCAATAAAATGCCAAGTATAGCCTTTACCATGCTTAGTTTGCAAGTTCATGTGTTGCTGTTTGAAAACAGAAAGTTTTCTGTTATGTACAGAATATTCCTGAATAGTAGGTACATGATAAAAATCTGAAATTTTTACACAGTGATAATGCGTGAGTTCTCTATCACGTGGTAATTTTTCAGAATTTTTTGAGTTAGGTAAGTATGATTTCTTATTCACCCTTTACAGACTGTTCTGTTTAGACAGATTTCGGTTATACTTGCATTGTTTGCATATGTTTGCTTGTTTAATATTTCTATTTGTGGATAGGATTATTAAATATGCAGAGGAATTTAGTATGCAATGTTTAATTATAATTTTAGTGATTTTCTACAGTATAGAATGTTAAGGTTTTGAGTTGATTTATACTAACTTATCTCACGAGTTCTTGTTGAGTTTTGTGTTTTAAGATTTAGGAGAAGCCATGATATGAGAGGAATTAAGGAGATACAAGAGCTCAAGCTTGGGGACGCCCAAGGCACTCCAAGATAACATTCCAAGAAGTCTCAAGCAACTAAGCTTGGGGATGCCCCGGTAGGCAACCCACCTTTCTTCATCAACACCTATCGGTTAGCCTATGTTTTTACTTGTTCACATGATATGTGCTATTCTTGGAGTGTCCTTTTATTTTCATTTTATTTGCTGTTTTTATAAAATTATCAAGATCTGAAATCTTTATTTGGAGAGAGTCTTCACATAGCTACTTAATTTTTTGACTACTCATTGATCTTCACTTATATCTTTTGGAGTAGTTTGTCATCCATTCTTGTGCTTCACTTATATCCTAAGAGAAAATGTTTGAATGAATTGAATATCATAAAGTTGAAATTATATGTGCTTCATATTCTTGTCTCATGCTTAGAAATATTTCACATTTGGTTTAGAAAGTAAAATCTATTGAAGTTTGACAATCACAATATTAGTCATACAAGCAATTCATGAATGATTAGTATATGGAAGAGAAATTTCACATACAAATATATTATCTTGGACATCTATTATGATTGTGAATACCCATTAATTATTTTCAAACTTGAGCAAATTAGTTGAAGTTGGACAAGGAAGACAACGTAATGAGTTATGTTTGGGTACATTTGCATAGAAGTTATATTGTTATGGATCCTCCAACATGTGATGCTTGTTTAGAATCTTTTGCTAGCCAAAATTTCTGTACTAAGCGGGAATAATGCTTGTGCATCAGAAATCCTTGAGCCAAGTTTCTTCCATGAGTGTCCACCATATCTACCTATATACGGTTTTACCCTGCCGTTCCAAGTAAATTTGCATGTGCCACCTTTAAAACCTTCAAATAATCATCTGTTTTGTGTGCCCGTACCGCTCATGGAGCGACGGGGCGGTCAGTATCTTCCATGTTAAGCGGGTTATTCTCATGATGGGTGTTTATTCACTTGTCATTGCACGAGAGAGGTTGGTAATTGGGATGCCCAGTCCTGCAAAACAAAAATATATATAATAAAATAAAAGCTCCCCCTAGAAAGTTGAAAGTTTGGAGGGCACCCGTGAATTCGGCTAGCCATGGCTTATGTTTGAATGGTTGAGGGGGAGTTAAACTTTTCATTTCTGCATGGGAACCGCCAATAATGTGTTTAGCATGGAAGATATTCAATACCTTACTCATGACGTTGACAAGAAAGGCACATCACTCAAAATGTATTCATCTCTGTTTTAAGCTATGAGCTTTGGCACCTCAGCAAATCCCTGCTTCCCTCTGCGAAGGGACATTCCATTTACTTTTATGTTATTTACTTTCATGTTATTTATTTTTGTTGAGTCAACTTCTTATTCCAACCTATTCTATAGTTGGCAAGCATCATGTGGTGGGGATAGATCCAGGCACATATGGCCATTCAAATATATTTGATCATGAATTATTATTGTTGACAATTATCTCTATGATAAATAAGTTGGGAGGCGAGACATTAAGCCCCTATCTTTCTCTGTGTTCGATGGATACCATTTGTTCTAAAAATAGGCTTTGAGTACTAGCAATCATAGAAGATTATATGATAATTGAGTATGTGGAGCTCTTACTTAGACTTTGCTGAAATAAGATGCATTGAAATTGTTTGGTGACTAAGAACATAGGTTGTTAAGTTTCAAGAGGATGCATTGTTTGAAACATAACATGTGAATTGATTGCTACTTTATCATGATGAGTTTTATGAGAAAGAGTTGCTGTTATGATGCTAGGAAAAGTGATTGAAATTATCATTGATCAAACTTATGCACTATGCTAGGATTCACACTTCATAAATTATTTCTTTTATCATTTACCTACTCGAGGACGAGCAGGAATTAAACTTGGGGATGCTGATATGTCTCCAACGTATCTATAATTTATGAAGTATTCATGCCATGTTTATAACGATTTTATATGGTTTTGGTATTATTTGATTAGAACTAACCCGGACTGACGCTGTTTTCAGCAGAACTACCGTGGTGTTGTTTTTTTTGTGCAGAAATAAAAGTTCTCGAAATTGGACGAAACTTTTTGACAATTTTTTTGGACCAAAAGAGACCCCCAAAGCTTTGTGGAAGGACCAGAAGCCTCACGAGGAGCTCACAAGGCAACACGACGCGCCCTGGGGGGTCGTGTGCTGTTGCCTTGTGGGGCCCTCGTAGTTCCTTTTTGCGTGATTCCAACGATGAAAAATCCTATAAATAGAGAAACCCCAAGAAATAAACCTAGAACTTTGCCGCCGCCGCCGCAAGCCTCTGTACCAAAGAAATACCATCTGGAGCCCTGTTCCAGCACCCTGCCGGAGGGGAAAATCATCACCGGAGGCCATCTTCATCATCCCGGCAGTCTTCATGACGAGGAGGGAGTAGTTCACCGTTGGGGTTGAGGGTATGTACCAGTAGCTATGTGTTTGATCTCTCTCTCGTGTTCTTGGTTTGGCACGATCTTGATGTATCGTGAGCTTTGTTAATATAGTTGGATCATATGGTGTTTCTTCCCTCTCTATCTTATTATGATGAATTGAGTCTTTCCCTTTGAGGTTTCGTTATTATCGGATTGAATATTTCAGATTTGAGAACACTTGATGTTTGTCTTGCATGTGGATACCCGTGGTGAAAATGGGGTATTCTATTGAGTCACTTGATGTATGTTTTGGTGATCAACTCGCGGATTCTCGTGACCTTGGGGTGATCTAGGCATAGGGGTTGGTTGCACGTTTTCATCTTCTTTTCTCTGATAGAAACTTTGGGGTGCTCTTTGAAGTTCTTTGTGTGGATTGAATATTATGAATCTGAAGTTGTTTTGATGCATATCGAATAATCATCTCACGGATACTTGTGGTGACATTGGAGTATCTAGGTGACATTAGAGTTGGTTGATGCGTATCATATGGTGTTATTTTAGTAGGAACTCTAGGGCTGTTTGTGACACTTATAGGGATGGCTCAATAGATTGATCGGAAAGGATAACTTTGAGGTGGTTTCGTACCCTACAAAATTTGATCTTATGTTCTCCGCTAATAGGAACTTTGGAGTGATTCTATGTCGCACGTTGAGGGATTGTTATATGATTCAATTATGTTAGCACTGTTGAGAGATTGCACTAGTGAAAGTATTAACCGTAGGCCTTGTTTTCAAGCATTGCAATATCATTTGTGCTCCGTTTTATCACTTGCTACCTTGCTGTTTTTATATTTTCAGATTACAAAAACCTATATCTACTATCCATACTACACTTGTATCACCATCTCTTCGCCGAACTAGTGCGTCTATACAATTTACCATTGTATTTGGTGTGTTGGGGACACAATAGATTTCTTGTATTTGATTACAGGGTTGTTTGAGAGAGACCATCTTCATCCTACGCCTCCCACGGATTGATAAACCTTAGGTCATCCACTTGAGGGAAAGTTGCTACTGTCCTACAAAACTCTGCACTTGGAGGCCCAACAACGTCTACAAGAATAAAGTTGTGTAGTAGACATCAGGTATCATCGCAGATCTGGCTGGTAGACAACAGACCTAGTGAGGGCTAGTTCTCGCTCCTCCTCGAGGAGGTCAAGGCCATCTTGACGTGCCACTTCAGCTGCGGCCTCCGAATACAACTCCACTCGGGGGGGGGGGGGGGGTTGTGGAGTAAGTCACTCGGAAGGACAACCTCCATGCCGTATACCATAAAGAATGGAGTGTGCTTCGTGGTCCTGTTGGGAGTCGTCCGAAGACCCCATAAGACCGACGGCAACTCGGTGACCCACGCTCCTCCAGCGTGTTCCAAATCACGCATGAGGCGTGGTTTCAGCCCTTGGAGTATCATCCCATTCGCTCTTTCTGCTTGCCCATTCGACTGCGGGTGAGCCATGGAGGCATAATCGACCAAAGTGCCTTGAGTGTAACAGAAAGCTCGGAACTCAGAGTCGAAGTTTGACCCATTACCAGTGATGATACTGTGTGGGACTCCAAACCTGAAGACTATTTCTTTCATAAACTTGATAGCAGTAGCCAAATCTACCTTCTTGATAGGTTTAGCCTCTATCCATTTGGTGAAATTGTCGACAGCTACTAGCAGGTGAGTGAATCCACTAGCACCAGTTTGGAGTGGGCCAACCATATCAAGGCCCCAGACAGTAAAGGGCCAAATAAGTGGAATTGTCTTTAGCGCGGATGCTGGCTTATGTGGTTGATTGGCGTAGAATTGGCATCTGACGCACTGTTCTACAATATCTTTGGCGGCTTCATTGGCGCGCTGCCAGAAGAAACCCGCTCTGAATGCTTTGGCGACCAGCGTCCGAGAGGAAGGGTGGTTCCCACAAGTTCCCAAGTGGATCTCCTGCAGGATCTGCTGTCCTTCTTCTGGCGAAAAGCACCGTTGTAGCACACCAGAAACACTCTTCTTGTAAAGTTGATCTCCACGGACGGTGTAAGCCTTTGATTGTCAGACGAACTGCCTGGCTTCAACTTCATCCTCAGGGAGCTCTTGTATTAGAAAGTATGCAATGTAGGGTACCGTCCACTCGGGTGTGATCGCTAGGATTTCTTGGACTAGGTCGATCACTGCAAGAATTTCAACTTCGGTCGAATCCGTTGGCCCGACTGGTGTGGGGCCTCCTCTGTGAAAGGATCTTCTTTGACTGTTGGAGAGTACATGTGTTCAAGGAACACGTTCTTGGGGATCTCTTTCCGAGTGGAACCTAACTTGGCCAAATAGTCGGCTGGTTGGTTCTTGGCTCGTGGAACATGGTGCAACTCCAAACCTTCAAAGTTATTCTCAAGCTTCCTGACTGTGTTGCAGTATCTAGTCATGGCTGGACTCCGAATATCCCACTCCTTCATTACTTGGTTCACGACTAAGTCCGAGTCGCCGTATACCATCAATAGGCGAATTCCGAGTGAGATGGCCACACGCAAACCGAATAAAAGAGCTTCGTACTCCGCCTCATTGTTGGAGGAATCAAAATGAATTTGCAGCACATAGCTGAGTCGGTCTCCGCTAGGGGAGACTACAATGACTCCAGCCCCTAAGCCATTCAACATTTTAGAACCGTTGAAGAACATGGTCCAATGCTCAGGGAGGCTAAGAGTCGGCTGTTGCTGTACAGTCCACTCGGCCTGAAAATCTACCAGGGCTTGTGATTTGATTGATTTCTTCGCCTCAAATTTGATGTCCAAGGGCAACAGTTCAATGGCACATTTGGCCACTCGGCCGGCTGCCTCTCTGTTATTCATAATCTCTGATAAGGGCGCATCGCTGACCACCGTGACCAAGTGTTCTTGAAAATAGTGAGTCACCTTCTTTGCAGTCAAATAGATTCCATAAACTAGCTTTTGATAATGTGGATAACACTGCTTGGAAGGGGTTAACACTTCTGAAATGTAATACACAACTCTCAGCAGCTTTAAGGCTTTGCCTTGCTTCTCTCGCTCGACTGTAAGCAGTGTGCTAACCACTTGATTTTTAGCTGCTATGTACATAAGCAAAGGATCTTTAGCGCTCGGAGCAGCTAACACCGGCTGGGTGGAAATCATAGCTTTGAGTTCTTCGAACGCAGCTTGCGCTTCATTCGTCCATTCCAATTTATCTGATTTCTTCATCAGTCAGTAAAGCGGCAGGGCTTTCTCACCGAGTCTTGATATGAATCTGCTCAAGGCTGCAAGACAGCCCGTGAGTCTTTGGACGTCATGGAGATGTTCTGGTTTCTTCATTCGGACGATTGCGCCAATTTTTGGGGGTTGGACTCGATTCACCATTCGAAAACAAGGAAACCGAGTAGTTTGCCAACCGGAACCCCAAAAATGCACTTGGCGGGGTTAAGCTTGATCCCAAAAGCCCGAAGGTTTGTGAAGGTCTCGGCGAGGTCTGCTAGGAGGTCGGAACCTTTCCAAGACTTGACCACGATGTCATCCATGTAGGCCTTCACGTTCCGACTGATTTGCTTTTGCAAGCACTTTTCGATCATGTGCTAAAAAGTTGCGCCCACATTCTTAAGTCTGAATGCCATTGTGATATAGCAAAAACACCCAAAAGGGGTGATGAAGGCCATTTTTATTTCATCAGGACCATACATTCGGATCTAGTGGTACCCGGAGTATGCATCCAGAAAACATAAACGCTCGCAACCAGTAGTGGTGTCCACTATCTGATTGATACTAGGAAGGGGAAAATGATCCTTGGGACATGCCCTGTTGATGTGCTTAAAGTCTATACACATTCTAAGAGAGTTATTCTTTTTTGGCACCATGACGATGTTGGCGAGCCACTCGGATTGGTACACTTCATGGATGAATTCGGCTGCCAGCAGCCGTGCAATCTCCTCGCCAGTCGCCTTGTGCTTCTCAGTTGAGCAGTGCCGCAAGTGCTCTTTCACTGGTTTCACCTTGGAGTCAACATGGAGTCGGTTCTTAGCCAACTTCCTTGGAACGCCCGGCATGTCAGAAAGTTTCCATGCGAAGATGTCCCAGTTCTCATGGAGAAATTTGATGAGCCCGCCTTCCTATTTGCTGTCCAGCGTGGTGGGGATGTTGGTAGGCTGGGCATTCAGATCCTCTGGATGAATGTGAACCTGCTTCATCTTGCTAGCCAACTGGAATGCAGAATCGACCGTTGGCTTCTTCGTCTTCAGCAGCCCACTCGGGTCCACTCCCTTTTTGTACTCTTCCAATTCGGCTACTGCCATCTGCGCGTCAGCAATAATGGAACCTTGCTGCAGGCGCTCCTTGGCTCTCTGCCTGTATCCTGAGACAGTGATCACGCCATTCAGACCGGGCATCTTGAGCTTGAGGTACACGTAACATGGCCTGGCTATGAAACGCGCGTAGGCGGGCCTACCCAAGATGGCGTGATAGGCACTCCAAAAATCTACCACCTCAAAAGTCAAACTTTCTTTTCTGAAAATTTTCTCGTCACCGAACACAACATCCAAAGATATCTGTCCGAGTGACCTTGCCTTCTTTCCGGGGATGACCCCATGGAACTGCATGTTGCTCTTGCTTAATATGGACATCGGAATGCCCATCACCTTCAGTGTGTCAGCGTAAATGATATTCAGGCCGCTGCAACCATCCATGAGGACCTTGCGCAGTCAGACGCCACTCACCTCTGGATCGACCACCAGTGCCTGCCGCCCTGGGGTCGGTATGTAAGCGGGGTCATTCAACTGATCAAAAGTTATGGGCGTAATCAAGACACTTGGTGACAGATGGCATGGCCATGTTCACCTCTTGGTTTATAACATTTAGATTTCCCTTGCACTCGAGATCAGCAAAAATCATCAGGACTTTTTCCACTACGGGGAAACCGGAAGGCTTCTTTCCCCCATCGCTCTCATCTTGACCTTTCTCGTCTGACTGATCTTCAAGCAAAAACTTCTTGAGTAACTTGCACTCCCGAGTGGTGTGTTTGGGCAAGATCAGATTGCCCTCCTCATCTCTCTTGGTGTGAATCTGACAAGGCTGATCGAGAACATCACCTTCTGAGTGATTCTTTTTCTTCGGGACCCACTCCTTCTTCTGGTTTTGTGGCCCCTTGCCTTTCCCCTGTCCTGCTAGGGCTGCTGCTTCGGCATTATCAGCTGCTTCGGCTTTGTGCTTCTGCTTCTGATTGGCATTGTGGCCAGACTGATTGGCATCTCTGACCTGACCTTTGCCTCTTAGCAGTCGGTCTTCTTCTTCGCCGTTCGCGTATTGGCTGGCTATTTCCATCACTGGGCTCAAGGTCGGGGTCTCCGTTCGGCCGAATTTGAGAATTAACTCTCGGTACTTCATACCCGCCTTGAAGGCGCAAATGGCTTGATGCTCGCTTACATTTTCAACCGTGTTGTGCAACATGGTCCACCTCTGGATGTATTCCCTTAAGGTCTCGTTGCTCTTCTGCACACAGTTTTGTAACTCTACCAATCCACCCGGCTGTTTGTAAGTATCCTCGAAGGTCTTGACAAACACTCGGGCAAGATCTTCCCAACTATAGATGTTGTTGGGCGGCAACTGATTGAGCCAGGCTCTCGCGGATCCTTCAAGCATCAAAGGAAGATGCTTCATTGCTACATCATCATCATCACCACCAATTTGGACGGTCACTCGGTAATCTTCCAGCCAAGTTTCTGGCTTAGATTCGCTTGTGAACTTGCCGATCTCGGTCGCTAACCTGAAGTTGGAGGGAATGATTGTGGAATGGATGTATTTGCGGAAACATACCGGACCCGAGGAAGTGGATCCACTCGGATAATCTCTGTCAAAGTTGTCTCTGTGCGCTCGGCCTCGGTCAACCGGATTCTAGGCAAGAACAGATCTTGCGTTGAAACTGTGGATCCCGGAAATCCATTCCCTTGTGGTCTTGCGGGCGATAACCACCCGGCTGCCATGGAGGGCTGGGCCTCTGGTTGTCGTCGTATGGATGTTTGTCGTCATACTGCCGGGGCACGTATGACCTCCCGCAGAGGGGGTGTCCTAAAACGATGATGATCATCATGTTGCCGGGGGTGTGATCTGATCACGGTTCCGGTCTCCATATGGTTCTCTGCGTCGAGGATGAGCCGCATCTCTTGGAGGAGGTGACGGTCTGCGCCTCCCAGGTGCAATCGGACTATGAGCCGACTGAACTGTATCTGCGTGTACTGATTGGCTATGAATACGGTCCTGCGACTGTGATGCAGCAGAGTTTTGTGCCATGGCTATCTTCAGAAGAGCTTGGATCTGTCGAATACCTTCACCTGCCGCTGAACCAGACGGCTGGATGGAGTCGGCGACCCACGTCGCGGTCTCCAAATTTTGTAGTGGAGTGCGAAGCACTCGGTAATTCCGGTTCTCGTTGTTTGGAAACAACTGTCTCCGGTTCTGACTGGAACTAGGTTGTTGACGAAGCCGGTCATCTAGCATCTTCTATAACTGTTCGAGGCGTGTGTGCTCGGCTAACGTAGCCAAATGTGTCGACTCTAAGGCCACGGCCTTCGGAGTCGTCCATGTGATAGGAGTGTGTAGAGCCTGTTCTGCCCTCCGATTGAGTTCGTCCCTCTGCTCCCGAGTGAGAGGCGGGGCCAGAGGATCTTCGTCCTGGCGGTTGTTCCACATGCCATCATTAGCGTGTCCACGCGACGCATCTCCAAGATAATTCGGGCACCCGTGAAACCGGGTGGGTTGTGATCGGAACCAGCCATCAAAACCTCCGCAGAGGACTCGATGCTCTCGCAGTCGACTTCGTCTTTGGACCCCTCATGGAGAGAGGCAAGGAGATCATGAAAAGACTCGTCGGGCTCGAGTGTCGCCACCTGCTTGGTCGTGGCTTGAAGAGCCATGGCGTGTTTGACCCATCACTAGAGCCGCGATCAGCCGGAGCGCTTGCGACGATGTCCTATGGGGAGAAGGGGGGCCGCCAGGTACGAGACCGACGGTTGTTGGAGAAGTACTCCGAATGAACTTGTGCGGAAGTGAGCCACACCATGGATGGGCAGCGACTCCGCATCTAGCGGGGCTTCCTGAAGCCACGCAGAATCGTCGGCGATGAAGCTGAGGGCGCCGAAGCAGATCTCACTGCCGAACACCAACTCGCCGCCGAAAACCATGCTGATGATGAAAATTCCACCTGCATCATAAATCGCTAGATGCACAGCCCCAAGGTGGGTGCCAACTATCGAGGGAATGAATCTGACAGTAAGAGAGGGGTAGGATGAAGGTGCATGGTCTAGCTACGGTGCAAGCGTGACACAAGAGATTTTATGAGTTCAGGCCCCTCTCGGAAGAGGTAAAGACCCTACGTCTCGAGCTGCTCGAACTGTTTTTGTCAGGCCTGTTTCTGGAATAAATCTCGGAATAGCCTCAAGTCACACCAGCCCCAAGATCAGAACAACTGGTGGACTCCCTTGATACAGATATCCAGTATAAAAAATAATATTACACAAGGTTGAGCCAGGGTGCTCAACAATTATTACAGACTTGTCGGTATATGATGGTGGCGGTTCAAGACAGTGGTGTGGAAGTAATACAACACTGGTACAATAAGATAAAGCCAAGCGTCGGTGTGAGGCTTGACTATTTTATTAGTGTGGCGGAAGCACTGCCGATGGTACACGTGGTAGACTCCAAGACTACAAGGTGACTGACTGGGAACACCACTAAGCGTCAGGCTCGCTAGCGCACTCTTCCTCCATAAGGTCATCTCCATCCACGCCTAGCCAAATTAACAAGCCAGGGACAAGCCAGTGAGTACGTTTGAATGTACTCGCAAACATTATGAACAAAAGATATACCGAATGCAATAGAGTGCACATGTTCATGATGGACTAAATTATATGCATATTTTGATTGATATTATAGCATGGCATGATAAATATTAATATGGTGTAAATGGCTAATTATTTCTTTCAAGTAATAACCAAGAAAATAAAATGGAACATAGGGCGTTAGACCGCCCGAAAAATCTATCTATTATTATATAATACTAAAAGGAAAATACGAAGAAAAATTAGGGATATTGGCTAGAAAATCCCACGTTAATCAGAAAATACCAGCCCTTCATCTGGTGGACCCATATATATTAAGGCATTGTAACCGTTCAATCTTCGTAACATGTTTTTTTTTTTTGCTTGGACAGCTCGATTCGATGTTTCACTTAAATCAAACGGAACGTGACAAACAGCTAGAGATATAACTAGCTCGGTCGATCACGTGTAGGCCAACACGAATTAACCCACTAGGCCGGCTAAGCATGCCAAACTTTATTTTTTTCCTAATCAGAAAAATACACCTCCCGTTCTTTCTGCTACAACGGGCCAATACATGCCCTCGCTGCATCTGCCTCCCGTCGCCTCTGTTGCCGTCAAACCTCTTCTGTTCATCAACTTTTCCTTAATTAGAATCGAAAAAAAACTTTTGCTTAGGTTGATCGTCGGCCAGATCAAATTAGATAAACCAATCTCCATCCGGCAAGCATGCATGGACGCTGGATGTCTTCTACCACACGGAGCATCATCAGTCCTGCTCTACTGGATGGTGGCCTATTTATATATTGATGACTAAATGAGAACGTAGTAGGATGGCATATTTTAATCCAGTTGCCGTCACGAATCTGTAGTGAATTACTTTGTGCAAGTATCAAGCTAGCTTCTGTATGCACTATATATAGGTTACCTTCCTGGTCATATCATACTAACTGGAAACAAGATTTGTGACGCTGTAACATCATATATTGGCGAGAAAATTTCATGTTAATAAGAAAATACTGACCCTTCATCTGAGGGCGGGCCTTTATTAAGTTGAGATATTGTAGCCGACCTGGTATATTTTATTAATTACGCACATTTTTCATCATACAAAATAGACCTTTATTTACCCTTAAAAAAAGACCTTTATTTCCCATGAAAAAATATTTCCTAAAAATTGCTGCCGCGTTCGCTTGGCTTCTCCTCACATGCTCGCCGCAGCCGTGTTCCTATGGCCGGTCGATCGGGTGTCCACGTTCGCCTAACTTCTGCTCATGCCGCCACAACCACAGTTCGTTGGTAATTATGACTGGTCATCGGTAGTCCACCAGGTTTACAAAGTATCTCACATTTCAATCTAACCTGTTGCATGCATTTCTACAAGAAGGGCTTTGTACGTGATGGCGTGAAAAATTGCCTTGATGTCCCAATTTACGCGGGCGATGTCGCGGCTGGTCGATCGTGCATGCGTGTTCGCTTAGCTTCTACTCACGCCGCCACAGCCGCACCCCATTGGTAACTATGGCCAGTCAATCAGGCGTTCACCAGGTTCAAACGAAATCTCAGATTTCAATCTGGCCCGATACACATGCATCTATTCAAGGCTTTGGACGTGATGGCTTTGTCTTGCTGTTCCTGTTTATGCCACTGCAGTCGTCGCTGTAACGCTAGCCTATATATACCTAAGGCTGGTCGGTGAGACGTCGACCCAAACTTCATCTACGGCGGCCTACACTCTGGTGCCGGCTTCGTGGCCTTTTCTAGACTAGCCAAGCAATCTGCAAATCAGTCTTCTGCCAATGCAACAATCAGATCGACACCATGTTCTTGGGAGGTTATCTGCAACTTGATACGTGCCGGCAACAATGGAGCAAAGGTCTACCACAGCGAGGATGCACTCGCAAATGTCAGCTTCTGATCGATCGGCAAGGCAGCATTGATCTTCCCACTTCCGGTCATCTCTGCGTAAGCAGCATGCAAGCAAGCATGCACAATCCAAGAGTCAGGTATAAAACTTGATCATTTCCCTATTTTTGTCTCCGCGCATAAGGTATAATATTTATAAGGTACTGCATACACTAAAATTACTCATACACAAAGCGCACTCATCCCGGTGTGTACACGCATGCATCTTATATGCATGTATACATCTCTTCTCTCAGCTTTCATATCTCATCAAAATCATTTGTTACGTGTAGCATAGATAAATGATGGAATATATGTTACTATATCAAGTTGCTTACAATCTGATTACAAAAGTTAGCACAACTATTTAACTAACGACAATACACAACAAAGCACATTCCACTAAAATAAATTAAACAAATAAAGTAGCTTCCATGATATTTAGAAGTACATTTTTATGCGGTGCATATACTTTTATCTTCAATATTGTGTTAAGGCAGAGAAAAGGCCATGAGACATATTTTACAAACACAAAATATTTATAACTCTATATATTTATCACTGATTGCCAATTTCTGACTCTGTGCATAAATTAAAAATAATTAGATGAATTTACTTTTCAATAAAATATATCGCATAAATAAGAAAAATGTAAGCACAAGAAAACAATGTTTGCATGCAGATTGTAATTCGGTAGTGGCGATATGTGGAAAAGAATAATAATGAGAAAGCAATAAGTATGTGGGTGGTCAAGGAAAATGTTTGTCCACATTCGCTGGTGGTCGCTGGTGGGGAATTATGAGATTACGAAATTGAGTTGAAGATGTCAAATTGGCTTAGATGGATATTAACCTATCAATATATCATATATCTAATTTAGTTTGGGTCGTGAATCTTGGCCTCACTGAGTTTGTTTAGCCAACTTTCATATGATTATCATACATATAAAGAGATAAATATATATTTTATAATTAAATTACCGTGTTTCAAAATAGGATGGTGAAGAAAAACTTGTGGTCAAGTTTCTCTAACTTTAGTTATCGATGTATAAATATTTACTTCAAACATGCCAAAAGATAGTACTATAATTGAATTTTTCTGTAAGTACTATAAAAATATCAATGTCATATTGTGAAGATAGACCATGTCTTAACGGTCACTATTTTACAATGGAGGGAAAAAAATTACACCTTTCAGAACATAGGACAATATGAGAAAATGAAGATCTACAAAAAGCTAAATATTTTTTTAATGTTTACCTCGCCTGTCAATTAATAAGAATGACTTTTGTTATTGTGCATCACTAAGCAAATTCATTTTGATGTTCCATTAGCAAAATCACCTAAACATCATCTTGGCTTTCCTTAGGTGGACCATAAATATTATTTGGACCGTAACATAGACAAAATCATTGCTAATGGGTAATAGAAATATTCTGATCGCATAATAATTTATATCAGGTTAAAACTATTTCCTAACACATTGTATGATTTTCTAGAAATAGCATAGTAATTATTCACCCACAAACTAAAAGATGTTTCCCACGCAAATGATATGTTCATCTAGCATAATATCATGTGTGGATTATTGTTTTGTATTACTACCTAACATGTCGTAAAAAATTAATGCAAAACTATAGATTTGTGTTCATAAATAATTTTTGGGGAAATGATTAATTATTTTTGGATAATAAATAGATGCCCTCGCATTTGCGAGGGCCATCCTGCTAGTTCCAAGAAAAATAAAATGGAACATCGGGCGTTAGACCGCCCGAGGATTCCAAGAGAATAAGATGGAATATCGAGCGTTAGACTGCCCGAGGATTCCAAAATAAAATGCCAGTCGGGTGTCTGAATGCGACGCCTCGAAAGGTCTTGAAAAGTAATGCCAAACGGGTGTCTGAATGCGACGCCTCGAGAGGTCTTGAAAATAAATGCCAAACGGGTGTCTGAATGCGACACCTCAAGAGGTCTTGAAAAGAAATGCCAAACAGGTGTCTGAATGCGATGCCTCGAGAGGTCTTGAAAAGAAATGCCAAACGCTGAATGCGACGCCTCGAGAGGTATTGAAAAGAAAGTAATAACATGAGTATCCAGGTGGCATGACCTTCCCAAGAGATACTCAAAAATGCACATAAGAGAAAAAGATTAGTCCACAGTAATATTCATGTTAACAATAATATTCATGATAGCATGATAATAATCATCCTGCAAAAGTGAATCATTCTCAATTTTAATTATTTCCTCCGAAGACCGACACCGGGACCGACACTTGACCTTTCCCAGCTAACGTCCTTGACCGTGGACACGCCTATTCGAATAGGTTTAACTCTGCAGAGGTTGTACTATTTACCCACAAGTATAGGATTTCCCTAGTCAACCCCGAAACATTGACTAATTCCAATCACGGTTTTTAGGTTACAAGCACACCTAACCAGCACACACCAGCTTAACCGTTCTGATAATCGGAATCACCCAAGGCATCACTCCAGGAAAACTCTAAGACGGGGAGACCACCGTCTCGAATAGCATGGGATCACAATTTATAACGCGCGCAAATACAAGGGGTGCCCCCCTCTCGGCCCAGCCGGATACACCCATGCCCCTTGACCCGATGACTGGCATTATTCGAGGGCCATGGAAACCCTCATCGCGGCCCCTCTGTGTGGTGTGTACATGGAAAGGGGTTAGCAACTTACTAAGCCGTACTCCCCTCGCGGGAAGACAAGTGGCAGCACTATTTTTAGCTAGGCATGACGGAACAAGACTCGATCTAGGTTGACTCAGGAGGTTTTACTTTTGCAACTGACATGCTCCATCATGTCCATAGTGACACCATCGTGTCACGATGTGATCCGTGCCCACCGGCACGACATAGACAGGGGATACACCCCTGGTTTATTACCAACTTTATCCATGTTGTGGGTTCTCAGATGTATGCAAGAAATGCACAACGAAAATATGGCCATGCAGGCACTGGCTATCCACTACATAACCGGTGATCATAACTATGCCAACATGAAAGCAAACACCATATCCCAAGTTCAATATGCTTGCCTAGATGAAAGTAGGCACAAGGTGATCCCTCAAAATTTTCGGCAAAGTTTCCCTCCTCGTTTTCTATAAAATAAGAATTCAAAATCCGGTAAAAATCTTTTTGTGACAGCACAAAAAGTTGGCTCAAAATATTTTTAAATAAATACTAAAAAAACTAGAGTGAAAAATAAGATTTTCAGAAAAAAAATCAATTGAAAAGGAGTTATGGTTAAAAAGTAATGAGAGTTTAAAGTTCAGGGACCTTTCTCTGATTAAAAGTTTCACCAGCGGGTCCTTTTCTCTTTTAAAAGAAAACGTTTCGGGAAGAAATACGCCTCCCAACGTTGAAGGCGTACTTTAAGAAAAACGTGTTCAAAATAAGCAGAAAAGAAAGAAAAGTTGACGTGTGGGCCCCACCCATCAGGTTTAAAATTTAAACGCACCTCGCGCATGTGAACAGAGAGGATGCGGCGGTCACCGGCGGTGATCGCCGGCGTTTCAGGAGACGGCGATGATATGAACGTGCTCGGGGAAGAGTTCCGCGTCGGTGGATGGTGGTGGTGGCCGCCGGCGAGCATGGTGGTGACGGTGGCGATGGCTCCGGCGGAGGCGGCGTCGGGTGGTGGTGGATCTCGTCAGAGAGAGAGGGGGTCGTCAAATTGACGTGTGGGATCATCGAGTGGGTGCACGAGAGTGCTTCTGGTGGAGTTTGAGAAGCAGAGATGGAGTGGTGGCGTCGGAACCTTCTCGGGACCCGCGGCGGATCGGGTGGCCAGAGCGGAGGAAGAAGGCTTCCCCGAGGTCGTCCGACCCCTCTGGGTGGCGATTGGGGATGGGTGGAAGTGATGTGTGTGCAGAACGGAGCTCGGGGCTCCTTTTATAGACGAGGTGGGGATGACCCAAGCGGAACGGATCACGGAGGAGTAATTCCGGCCGGTGAGGTTGGTTGGGGGTGGTTGGCTTGGATGTTGGTTATCAGTGAGGTCGGTGGAGGCTTCTGGTAGCGCCAGCGTGACGCCAAGCGAGCTCCATCGCCTTATCCACGACGGGGCTCCCGTACGGCCATGGCGGCGGTGTTCATCTCCGGCGACTGGCAGGTGGGGTGCGAGCGGCTTGGACGGTGCGTGAGAGCTGCGGAGAGAGTGCCGCGTGGAGAGGAGGTAGGAGAGAGCGTTGAGGGGGAGTGATGGCCCGTCAGTGGCCGTGCTGATCGCCTCGGTCCGCCGTGGCTAAGGACGGCGGCTGTTCCACCGGCCTGCCACCGGCCAGGCGATGGTGAGCGACTGGCGAGAGGGCCCCAAGGGCGATGCATTGAAGAGCAGCAGCGACACCGTGAAGGAGAGGAGAAGGAGTGGAGTGCACGGCAGCGATCCTCCCTCTCTGAACTCTGAAGTTTCTGCATTTTTTTACAGTGATGAACAGTGCACAGAAGGTGTTTGATAGAATGCCAAATGGTCTTGGGCATTTTTGGAATTTCTAAAAAAAATTGTGGTGAGGTACTGATGCAGATCAAAGGTGCTGGCAAAGTTTCAGAATTTTTGGAGTAGTTTAGATTAGGTTTTGAACAAAGAATTTGAATCTAGTCCAAATTTCATTTGAGTGAAATTTGAAAATTTTGAACTATGGACCAGTAAGTTTTTAGAGAAATGGGTTGTGGATACTGCCATGTAGTTGGGATAATTTTTTGTGGGTGCAGAAGAGCTAGGAAAAATTTAGTTCCTTTGTAAATCAAAGGAATCAAGAATTAATGGAATTCCCATTTGGGATTTTACTAAATATGTCAAAAATATTTTTGTGGAAAGAGGAAGTGTTGGATACTGTCCTAAGGTGTGAGAATAACTTGGATGATAAGTTGAAAATGATATATGAAATTTTTGGGAGCTTTCTAAATGTTTGAAATAGATGAAATGGACCTTCCCTTTGAAATAATTAATCATTAAAAAGTTTTTCCTAAAATAGAAAGATTTTTGGTCCTATAAAATATTTATTCAAATAAGAAACCAACAAATCAGAACCCAATCTTCAAAATTTTAAAAACCCAAATGAAACTTAAAATGGTTTTCAAAGTAGAAGAAAGAAGAAATAGAGCCATAATGATCCAAATCATTTTTCTTTTAAAGAAAAGATTTTGATACTCAAAAGAAATTATTTTTGGGGTGTTACAACACCTACCCCCCTTAAGAAAAACCTCGTCCCTGAGATTTCTGCTGTCCCTCAAATAGGTACAGGTACTCAGTCCTGAGATGATCCTCTCTTTTCCATGCCGCTTCTTCTTCGGTGTGATTACTCCACTGGACCTTGTAAAACTTTATCACATTCTGACGGGTTCTCTGTTCTGACTCTTCCAAAAAAAATATAGGGCGTTCCTTATATGTAAGATCTGGCTGGATCTCCTGGTCCTGATGTTGGACTTGTTTGTCCGGATTACTGACACATCTCCTCAGTTGCGATACGTGAAACACATCATGAACATCTGACAATTCTGCTGGTAGTTCCAGTTGGTAGGCAACCTTGCCTCTCCTTGCAATTATTCTAAATGGTCCAATAAATCAGGGTGCCAGTTTCCCTTTGACTTTGAACCTTTGTAGTCCCCTCATTGGGGATACCCTGAGATACACATATTCGTCGGGGTCAAAGTTGATCTGACGGTGTTTCCTGTCATCATAGCTCTTCTGACGGCTCTGAGCTGCTTTCAGTCTGTCTCGGATAAGTTTTAGTTTTGTTTCTGCTTCTTTGAGAACTTCTGGGCCAAAGATTCAGCTATCTCCGGTTTCAAACCAATTGAGTGGTGTATGGCACCTTCGTCCGTATAGGGCTTCGAAAGGTGACATCTTTAGACTGGCTTGATAACTGTTGTTATATGAAAATTCTGCATATGGCAAACTGTCCTCCTAGCTGACTCCATAGGTAAGGACACAAGCTCTCAGCATGTCCTCCAATATCTAATTTATCCGTTCAGTCTGCCCTCCTGTTTGTGGGTGGTACATTGTACTGAATACCAGTTGAGTTCCTAAGGCTTGCTACATGTGGTCCCAAAACCTAGAGACAAACTGAGTGCCTCTATCAGAGACTATGGTCTTGGGTACCCTGTGTAAGCAAACAATCCGGGAGAGGTGTAACTTAGCAAGCTTCTGTGTTGAATATGTTGTTTTTACCGGAATGAAGTGTGCTACCTTGGTTTAGCTTCCCTTGCGAGGTGGAAATTTTCTTTGTTCCAAACTTTACTGTCTTCCCTTGGCAATTGGTGAGAGTCACTGTACGATTGTAGCAGTCTATAAAGCCTTTATTTGTGGTCAACCAGTCCATTCCCAAAATAACATCCAAATCGACTGCTTCCAGTACAATAATATTTGCTAAAAACTTCATTCCTTTTATTTCAATGTTCACATCCTGGCAGTACCATTGTGTGTTTTGCTTTGACCCCGGGGACTGAATAATCATCGAGTTTTTCAAAGGTGAAAAAGAAAATTGATTCTTCGAGGTAAATCTTTTAGAGATGCATGAATGGGAAGCTCCAGAATCAAAAAAAACTGTAGCATTAATGGTGTTGACAGAAAACGTACCAAACATGATGTCCGGTGCATTATGTGCTTCCTCAAATGCCACGTGGTTAACCTGCCCCTTTCATTGATTGATGTTGGTGTTGAGGTTGTTGTGTCGCGCAGCTGCACTAGTACTGCGGTCATTGTTGTTGGGTTTGGGGGCATTATTCCCCTGTTTTTGGCATTGCCTAGCATAATGCCCCTCTGCTCCACAGGCATAACAGGTGATGCCAGGACGGTATATTGCTTCCTTGGTCCTGTTGTTGTAGGAATTGCGGTTTTGTTGCGGTCGTGGTGTTGGAATTGCTGGTCGGGGTGCCACAGGCCTCTGGGATTCATTTCGGGGCCTGTTGTTGCGAACATGTACTGACTGGTTCATACGGCATTTGCGAATCTCATTCAGGTTGCGATGCTCATTTTCCAAAATGATGGCCTTCTCTACCAGTGTCTTAAAATCCGGAAAAGTATGGACTATCAGTTGATACTTTAAAGATGGAGCAAGCCCATCTAGGAATTTCTCCATTTTTTTGCTTTATGTCATATATTCATCATTGGCATACTGGGCTAGCTGAGTAAACTGGTCGAGATACTGGGTTACCGTTGTGCCTCGTTGCTTGAGATCCTCAATTTCTCTTTTCTTCAATTTCATGATGCTGTTTGGAATATGTGCTCCACGAAAACTTTCCTTGAATTTCTCCCAGGTGATGTCATCTCCATTGGGATGCGTGTGGCGTAGATTTTCCCACCATGATGCTGCTATTCCAGAAAAATAATGTGGAGCGTATAATACTTTTTCCTGGTGTGTACACTGAGCTATGACCAATTTTCTCTCAATATCACGCAGCCAGTCGTCTGCCTCCAAAGGTTTGTCTGTGTGAGAAAAGACAGTCGGATTGGTTCTCTGAAGTTCAGATAGCTTTGATCTGGGTTGATGCTGTCCTTGGTGATTTCCCATATTTATCAAATGCTGCATCATTTCCTGATGCTGCTGCTGACTTTGTTCATAAAGACGGCATACTTGTGAGAATGATGAATCATTGCTTTGCTGACTTGTCTGTCCTGGTGTGAAGTTATTTCCCATTTGTGCAAAGTTGTTGTTCTCTAGTGGACTGGGCATAGAACGAGTCCAGGGACGATACATTTTCTTTCTGGGGTATTTGTGTAAACACCGATGAGGAAAATTATAAAGGAAAATTTTTAAGAGACTGAAAATAATCCCCCCCCCCAAAAAAAGCATAGGCACATGCAGTAGCGAATTATATTATACATGCAAGATTTAATTATACATTACTCTCATTGTAGTCGTGATGCTTACATGACAGCTTATTTAGACTAGTGGACTTCTCCATCCTCTTAGCATGCTGCGATCCAAGGTCCACTACTCTCCATCTTACAAAGAAGAAAAGAAACAGAAAATAAATATTTTATAGCTACATTCTCATAAAAGGTGACTGCGGTGCTGATGCCTAGTCTGCTATCACGGGGTGTCTGGGACATCGCAGGCCCTGCTGAGGGTAAGTCCCAGACGGGGTGCTGAAGACTCGACCTCCTCCTCCTCGGGAATGGTCTCCAGTCGGGTAGCTATCGATGTCATGCCTGCCCATGGCGGTACTGTACTTGTAGGCGGTGAAGCTCTGACCGGAGTGGGGGCAGCCAGGCGACTAGACTCATCACTCGGGGATGGGTGTCAAATCGCGAAAAGGGTAGGAGGATCGTATGGTGGAGCCGGAATGCGAGAAGCGCGTGGTGAAGGAGAACGGAACTCACTCCTGCGGGGAATCCTTGCATGAGCCAGGTCCATCCGTGCGGCGAGATAGTCGTCCACCAGTGAGGTGAAGACTGACTCTAGAGCCATGATGTACTGGACAAGGGGCTCAATCGCCTCGTCCCTTTCTCCCGCGGTGCAAGAGAAAGCATAGTGACTAGTGTATGGAACATGGCATGGGAGGTAATGATAGGGACGTGTTTGCATCACTGGAAGAATGTCCCTAAGACGAGCGATGGCCTCTCGGGCAGCCATCTGGATAGCATGCCTCTCAGTAGGCATGACTCTCCCCATGAACCGAAAGTTGCGGTGTGGCTCGACATGTCCACCTCGAATATATACCGAGGCCTGGTACATAGTCAGGGTGTCCGAGATCCTGTCGGAATAGACTGTGTACTCCGGATGGCTCGGAGATCTCATCGCGACTCTAGCTATGACGACGAGAAGGCGGGAAAACCCCGCAGGCTCGTTGGCGAAAATCTGAGTTGGGCAGTTGCCGCCAGACATCTACAACAGTAGACAAAAATCCAAATAGTCATATCCTAAATATATGATGATTAAGGAAAATTGTTACGATGCATGAGATACTGCTAAAATTTGTTAGAATTAACTCTGCTACTAACGATCGCACCTAGGGCTTCCTACAGTCAGCCTGTCTCTGATACCAAGGTTTGTCGGGCCTGTTTTTGGAATAAATCTCGGAATAGCCTCAAGTCACACCAGCCCCAAGATCAGAACAACTGGTGGACTCCCTTGATACAGATATCCAGTACAAACATAATATTACACAAGGTTGAGCCAGGGTGCTCAACAATTATTACAGACTTGTCGGTATATGACGGTGGCGGTACAAGACAGTGGTGTGGAAGTAATACAACACTGGTACAATAAGATAAAGCCAAGCGTCGGTGTGAGGCTTGACTATTTTATTAGTGTGGCGGAAGCACTGCAGATGGTACACGTGGTAGACTCCAAGACCACAAGGTGACTGACTGGGAACACCACTAAGCGTCAGGATCGCTAGCGCACTCTTCCTCCATAAGGTCGTATCCATCTAGGTCTGGCCAAATTAACAAGCCAGGGACAAGCCAGTGAGTACGTTTGAATGTACTCACAAACATTATGAACCAAAGATATACCGAATGCAATAGAGTGCATACGTTCATGATGGACTAAATTATATGCATATTTTGATTGATATTATAGCATGGCATGATAAATATTAATACGGTGTAAATGACTAATTATGTCATTCAAGTAATAACCAAGAAAATAAAATAGAACATTGGGCATTAGACCGCCCGAAAAATTCCAAGAAAAATAAAATGGAACATCGGGTGTTAGACCGCCCGAGGATTCCAAGAGAATAAGATGGAATATCGGGCGTTAGACCGCCCGAGGATTCCAAAATAAAACGCCAGTCGGGTGTCTGAATGCGACACCTCGAAAGGTCTTGAAAAGTAATGCCAAACGGGTGTCTGAATGCGACGCCTCTAGAGGTCTTGAAAAGAAATGCCAAACGGGTGTCTGAATGCGACGCCTCGAGAGGTCTTGAAAAGAAATGCCAAACGGGCGTCTGAATGCGACGCCTCGAGAGGTCTTGAAAAGAAATGCCAAATGGGTGTCTGAATGCGACGCCTCGAGAGGTCTTGAAAAGAAAGTAATAACATGAGTATCCAGGTGGCATGACCTTCCCAAGAGATACTCAAAAATGCACATAAGAGAAAAAAGTTAGTCCACAGTAATATTCATGTTAACAATAATATTCATGATAGCATCCGTATTGATAATAATCATCCTGCAAAAGTGAATCATGCTCAATTTTAATTATTTCCTCCGAAGACCGACACCGGGACCGACACTTGACCCTTCCCAGCTAACGTCCTTGACCGTGGACACTGTCGTGGGTGCAAGTCTAACAGTAGTGTGTAGGGGTACGGATGAGAGGGCAGAGCCTAGCTACGATGCAGGTGTTACACTCGGATTTACGAGTTCAGGCCCCTCAGCGGTGGAGGTAATAGCCCTACGTCTCGGTGGTCTGGAGCTTGATTACTTGAGTGTATGTGTTACAATAGATTGCGAACCCTTGGAATGGAGCTGGGGGCGGCTTATATAGTCGCTGCCAGCCCTCCCATGAATGCCGCCATTACCAGGGGTTAAGAGGGGGTTTAAGGGCGCCAGGTAACGGGCGCATTGATTACAATTAATACAGGCGAATGTGCGTCCTGACCGTTGTGCTCCTGGAGTCTCCTGGTCTTCTCTGGTCGAGTGACTTTCGGGTGCTCCGAGTGAAATAAGCCGGTCGAGTGAACTCTTGCCTTCCGAGTGGTTCGTCGACTCCGAGTGAATGTCAGTTTGTAGAACTCTGGGTTGTTGATCTGGCCCTGGGGCCCAGTATGAGACGTGTGGAGTCCTAGGGTAGGGTCTGTAGGTCAGGCCTGTTACCCTATCCCTAGTACATGCACTCGTCATTAGCCCCCGAATCGGTCGAGGTTAGGCGGGTCGAGTCAAGGAGGACTCCCAGGCGAGTTGAGCGCTATGGAGGCGCTCACGAACTCTTACTGGTCGTTAGACGCCCTTATCCTCGTGCGGCACCTTGACGGATTCTGGACCATACGACGCTCGAGTGAAATGAGTAGTCTCCACCCGAATGAGATGAGTAGTCTCCATCCGAGTGAAAGGAGTGGTTACATGCCGTGTGTCGGAGCGGATCCGAGCGTAGATGGCACGTCTTCAAAATGAGAGCAATCGTCTTGCTGGACTCCGGATTTCGCGGGATTTGAAACCATATTTGAGGCGCGCGAACGGTTGCAGCGTAGTGAGTGGGGAAAGTGGGGTGTGACGCCTCGATTTTCGCCCCACTTTTTGCCACGTACAGCTACAATTCCGCCAGCGAGATTCGAGGAGATCTGCGGGCCCACAATTCAGTGGTGCGGATTGGGGAGCGGTGCGGGCGGCGATATAAGGGGCGGCCGTGGCGGAGAGGGAGAGAGAGACAGATCCCCTTTTCCCCAACTTCTGCAGTCCTCTCGATCTCTTCTCCCGCAACCCACTCCTCGCAAATTTTCCTCGGTGCTGGACAGCTCGGCGACGATGGCGAAGGACAAGACGGCGAAGCTTGAGAAAGCGAAGAAGGCGGCGAAGGGGAGGAAGGCGTCGAGCTCCCGAGCCGCGCTCCCGCCCGGGTGGATCCAGGGCGACCGGCTTCCGCCGACCACCACGGACGACGACGTCAGCGGGCTCGTCGTGGACGGGCTGATCCGTGACGGGACGTGGAGGCTGCCGGAAGAAGGGGAGACCGAGCCCGCACCGCGCCCCGGGGAGCGAGTGCTCCTCACCACACACGTGGAGCGAGGTTTCTCCATGCCACCCCACCCCTTTTGCCGCGGATTTTTGAACTTCTTCGGTGCTCAGGTCCATCACCTGCCTCCAAATGCCATAATGTACCTTGCCGCATTCGTTTCTTTGTGTGAAAATTTTCTGGGTTGTCCGCCGCACTGGGGTTTATTCAAACACATTTTCACGTGTCGATCTCAATCAGTTAAGAAGGTTGACCCCGATGGAGAGAGGACGCACGTGATTCAGATGTGTGGAGGCTTAGGTATCCAGATAAGGGGTAAGAGTGCATTCCCATCTATGTCCTTTCCCGATTCGGTGAGGGGTTGGCAGTCGACCTGGTTCTACTGCAACGACCTGCCATGCTCTGGTTCGTCGACTGGCCTTCCTCCTTACACGACTGAGAGAGTTCCGACTCCTCCCTCGCTGACGGTTGATAAAAAGGAGAAGACGGATGTAGGGATCTTGGTGACCGCCATGGTTAGTCTGATTCAGGGTGTATTGACTGGCCTGGACCTTCTGGAGGTCTTCCTCAGTCGGAGGATCCAGCCGCTGCAGGAGCGGACTCACCCCATGTGGCTCTACACTGGAGCCGGTGATCCGACCCGAGTGCATCTGGAAGACATCGAGGAGAAAACGATGGAACAATGGATCAGGTGCATCACTGGCGCGCGCGACAATCCGCAAGGGTCGAGACGGATCCCGCCCTACGACGCCAACAACCAACCTTTGGAGGTGAGACACGAATTTCCGAGTGAATTGCCGATGCGCGAATTATCCGAGTGAACTGAACGATTCGAGTGAACTGTCTAAACTGTCTATCTTCACCCTTCATGTCTTGTAGGAGTTCCAGAAGATGTCATCGTCTGTGCCGAATGGAGAACAACTTGCCGGTGGCGCGGAGAGCGAACATGGCAGCGCCGGGGGCAGCTACGCGGAGGACAGTGTGGAGGAAAGTGAGGACTCGGAAGGGAGCAACGAGGACGAGTCTTCTCTGTCTCTGGAGTTGCGCTCCGAGCATCGCTCCAAATGAGCTCATGATCCGAGTGCTGGTCCGGAGAAGGAGGCGGTTCCGAGTGTTAAGGCTCCGAAGCGTACTCGGCCGTCGTCGCCTGCGCTGACTGAGAAGGCCGCCAAGCAGCCCAAGGTCGCTTCCCCTAAGCCTCGGAAGGCTCTGCCCCGGATCAAGGTCGCTGTGCCTGTCGCCTCAACGTGAGTATCTTTCTCAGCTTATCTTTTCTGTCTTTGTCAACTTTCGTGATTCCTCTGACCGAGTGCGTCTTATGAATCAGTGCTGCAACCTCGACGACGTCTCCCATGCAGATTGATGGGGACCGCGCCGAAGCCGAGACGGCAGACGCGGCCACTTCTCAAAGAGGTAACAATAACTTCATTTTTACTTCGACTTGTCATTCGACTGAAACGTCTTCATCCGATTGGATCATGTATTACGGCTGATTGCGTCGAGTGAATGTAGTGCTTGCAGAGGTCATCCACATCAGAGACGACGATGAAGAGCCGCCACGGAAGGACACTGAGAAGGGGACCCCAGTTCCGACTGCTCCTCAGGCCACCACGCGGAAGACACCGCCGAGCGAAGCGCCTCAAGTTCCTCCTGCACCTGCCGTGACCGTGCCTCTGGGGCTGGGTTCTTCTCAGGCTGGAGCTGGTTCTGCCGCGGCTCCATCGACTGCTCTGGCCTCGGTTCCGACTCCTCCCGTCAATATCTTTAGTCTGTACAAGGTGCCGGAGGACCAAACCGGAGCCAGCAAGGAAGCGATGATCCAGGCGGAGCTGATGACCCATCGGCTCAAGGAGATGTGCGCAGCTGGGAAGCTGGAGTACGATGCTAGTGCCGCTCTCCAGGAGAACGTTCGAGTAAGTGCTCTTGTAAGTTGATCTCCGAGTCGTTTTTCTTCAGTAGGAATTTTAGTTGAAAAATATCCGGTACACCCACTGGGTGTTTTTATTGTTTGGCCGTCACTCGGATCTGGTGGACAGTTCCGAGTGGATACCGCTCCAGTAGGGGCACGCTGAGTTCACCCACTGGGTGTAGTCCCCGAGACTGCCGTCGACTGCGGGCAGTCGGCGGGAGTCTTAGAGCTTAGAACTTGTTCTGTTGTTGTTACTGTTGTTTTTTCTTTTGTTTGGCCGTCACTCGGAATGGACGGGCCGTTCCGAGTGGATACCGCTCCAGTGGGGGCACGCTGAGTGCACCCACTAGGTGTAGTCCCCGAGACTGCCGTCGACTGCGGGTAGTCGGCGGGAGTCTTAGAACCTTTTGTCTTGTTTTTTTTGTGTTTGGCCATCACTCGGATCTGGCGGACAGTTCCGAGTGGATACCATTCCAGTGGGGGCACACTGAGTGCACCCATCGGCGGGAGTCTTAGAACCTTTTGTCTTGTTTTTTTTGTGTTTGGCCATCACTCGGATCTCGCGGACAGTTCCGAGTGGATACCATTCCAGTGGGGGCACGCTGAGTGCACCCACTGGGTGTAGTCCCCGAGACTGCCGTTGGCTGCGGGCAGTCGGCGGGAGTCTTGGAACTTAGAATTTGATACTGGTCAAGCTTGTTCCTCCCTGTCGAAGGGGTACTTCAGGATCTGATACTGGTCAAGCTTGTTCCTTCCAGGAGCGTCGGTCTCTGGGCACTCGGCACCTTTTGTCTTGTTTTTTTTTGTGTTTGGCCATCACTCGGATCTGGCGGACAGTTCCGAGTGGATACCATTCCAGTGGGGGCAAGCTGAGTGCACCCACTGGGTGTAGTCTCCGAGACTGCCGTCGGCTGCGGGCAGTCGGCGGGAGCCTTAGAACTTAGAATTTGATACTGGTCAAGTTTGTTCCTCTTGTACTTCTTGACATTAACTGTTCTCTCTTGTATGTCAGAAAACTTGCGAGCTTGGGACTCAGTACGTGGCAGTGGAAAAGGAGACGGCTCAGCTCTGAGTGGATTTGGAGGTGGAGAGGAGGAACACGGCGCGCTCTCAAGCAGAGCTCAGGACCATGGGAGGTAGGCTTCAACTACCGAGCATTCTGCTTTCACCTTTTTACATTCTTTTAACCGAGTGACTTCACTCGAACAGATGTGCGTAGTGAAAACCATCGACTCCAAGTGCGGCTCAGAACTTCTATCTCTTTAGAAACTATGAAGCAGGCACTTGAGAACAAGGACAAAGAACTGGCGGGGGCTCAGCAGGTGGCGAATGAAAAGACCAAGGTCGCTGAAGAAAAGTTGGCCTCATTCGGGAAGCTTGAAGCAGAGAACACGTCGCTAAAGAAGGAGGTGCTCGAGCTCAAGAAGCAGCAGACCGAGTGGGAGAGCGAGCTCAAGGCCTAGGCGGAAGTCTACGAGCAAGAGAAGAAGGCTCTGAACGAGAAAATCACCCAGCTGATCGAGAAGAAGAACGCTCAGGAGAGGTACATTGAAGAGTTCACGAAGGAGATGTACACCAAGCTTGCAGGTAACTTATAGCATCCGAGTGCATTTCAACTTGACTCCGAGTGAACTTCACGCATGCTGATGCTCGACACTCCTCTTTCCTTGTTTACAGAGTACTGCCGGGATTTCGAGCTTGAGACTGATAGAATCGAGAGGGGTCTGGATCCTTCTAGGTCACTCGTCGGTGACAAGGCTACTTTAGGCATCCTGCGGGTCGAATCCCGAATTGAAGATGTCCAAGGGTACATCATCCGCCTGCGGGGTGCACTCGGGAGGATCGACAAGGAGCTATGGCCAGAAGACACCCCCGACACCGACCTGGAGGCCATGATGACTCGCCTCAACGACATCCCCAGTCGAGTGCAAGCGTGGAAGAAGTCAGCTGCCCGCTTCGGAGCCGACGTGGCCCTCTCCCTGGTCCGAGTGCATTGCAAGGACGCCAAGGAGGAGAAATTGAAGACTCTCCAAGTTGCCAACACGAAGAAACTCAAGTTCGAGGACTTCATGGAGACATTCATCGAAGCGGCCACTCGGATCGCGGACGGCATCGACTTGGATTCCTTCGTTGAATCAGCCAGCCCTACAGGGGCGTGAGAAAACTTTGAGTCCTTCCCATTAGCCTTGGTATGCCGAGTGGAATTGTAATCGTTAAACTCTTTTGGGCTTTGGGCCCGCGTACTCATATTCGCCTTTGAACTTCTGGAGTTAATCGAATGCTTTCCTTCGAGTCTTTCGAATCTTTGAACTGGGTTTTAACTTAGGCGAAAGCCGGTTCGCAGCTAAGTCTCCGAGTGAGAGGGACGCTCTACACTCGAAGTAGATCTTTAACTTGGGCGAAATCTGGTTCGCAGCCAAGCCTCCGAGTGAGAGGGATGCTCTTCACTCGGAGTAGATTTTCAACTTGGGCGAAAGCTGGTTCGCAGCCCAGCCCCCGAGTGAGAGGGATGCTCTTCACTCAGAGTAGCGTTTTTAACTTGGGCGAAAGCTGGTTCGCAGCCAAGTCCCCGAGTGAGAGGGATGTTCTTCCCTCGGAGTAGATTTTTAACTTGGGCGAAAGCTGGTTCGCAGCCAAACCCCCGAGTGAGAGGGATGCTCTTCACTCGGAGTAGCGTTTTTAACTTGGGCGAAAGCTGGTTCGCAGCCAAACCCCCGAGTGAGAGGGATGCTCTTCACTCGGAGTAGCGTTCTTAACTTGGGCGAAAGCTGGTTCGCAGCCAAGCCCCCGAGTGAGAGGGATGCTCTTCACTCGGAGTAGATTTTTAACTTGGGCAAAATCTGGTTCGCAGCCAAGCCTCCGAGTGAGAGTGATGGTCTTCACTCGGAGTAGCGTTTTTAATTTGGGCGAAAGCTGGTTCGCAGCCAAGCCCCCGAGTGAGATGGATGCTCTTCACTCGGAGTAGATTTTTAACTTGGGCGAAATCTGGTTCGCAGCCAAGCCCCCGAGTGAGAGTGATGCTCTTCACTCGGAGTAGCGTTTTTAACTTGGGCGAAAGCTGGTTTGCAGCCAAGCCCCCGAGTGAGAGGGATGCTCTTCACTCGGAGTAGCGTTTTTAACTTGGGCGAAAGCTGGTTCGCAGCCAAGCCCCCCGAGTGAGAGGGATGCTCTTCACTCGGAGTAGATTTTTAACTTGGGCGAAAGCTGGTTCGCAGCCAAGCCCCCGAGTGAGAGTGATGCTCTTCACTCGGAGTAGATTTTTAACTTGGGCGAAATCTGGTTCGCAGCCAAGCCCCCGAGTGAGAGGGATGCTCTTCACTCGGAGTAGTGTTTTTAACTTGGGCGAAAGCTGGTTCGCAGCCAAGCCCCCGAGTGAGAGGGATGCTCTTCACTCGGAGTAGATTTTTAACTTGGGTGAAATCTGGTTCGCAGCCAAGCCCCCGAGTGAGAGCGATGCTCTTCACTCGGAGTAGCGTTTTTAACTTGGGCGAAAGCTGGTTCGCAGCCAAGCCTCCGAGTGAGAGGGATGCTCTTCACTCGGAGTAGTATTTTTGACTTAGGCAAAAACTAGTTTGCAGCTAAGTTGAACGGCATACACCCACTGGGGGTTGTAAGCCAGAAAATGCGTACGAGTGAACCCAATGTGGAACTGGAAAAGTCATGCTTTTATTCACCAAATATCACTCGGGTACTTTTATTACATCTCGTGATCAAGTATAAAATCGTCGCAGCAAATCCGCATTCCAAGCACGGGGCTCGTCTGCTTGCTTTTGAAGGTTGTACAGGTGGTATGCTCCGTTGTGCAGAACCTTTGACACGATAAAGGGACCTTCCCATGCGGGAGCAAGCTTGTGAGGTCGCTGCTGATCCACTCGGAGCACAAGATCTCCTTCCTGAAAGGTCCGACTCCTGACGTGCCTGCTGTGAAAACGTCTTAGGTCTTGCTGATAAGTGGCCGATCGGATCAGAGCCATCTTCCTTTCCTCCTCCAAGAGATCAACGGCGTCTTGCCGTGCTTGCTCTGCTTCAGCTTCAGAGTACAGTTCCACTCGGGGTGAATTATGGAGCAGATCACTCGGCAGGACGGCTTCAGCTCCGTACACCATGAAGAAGGGAGTGCGATTGGTAGACCGATTGGGGGTCGTCCTCAAGCCCCAAAGAACTGACGGCAACTCGGTGACCCAAGCTCCAGCTGCGTGCTCCAAATCGCGCATGAGTCGTGGCTTTAACCCCTGCAGAATCAGTCCGTTTGCTCTCTCAGCTTGTCCATTCGACTACGGGTGCGCCACAGATGCATAGTCGACTCGGGTGCCTTGAGCGGCACAGAACGCCCTGAACTCTTCCGAGTCGAAGTTTGAACCGTTGTCAGTGATAATGCTGTCGGGCATGCCGTATCTAAAGACTATCTCCTTCATGAACTTGATCGTTGTACGAGAGTCTAGCTTCTTGATGGGTTTGGCTTCGATCCACTTAGTGAACTTGTCGACGGCAACCAGCAAGTGGGTGAATCCACTCGCCCCTGTCCGGAGGGGTCCCACCATGTCGAGTCCCCAGACCGCAAACGGCCAGACGAGTGGAATCGTCTTCAGAGCAGACGCAGGCTTGTGCGACAAGTTTGCATAGAACTGGCATCCGGCACAGTGTTGGACTATCTCCTGCGCAGATTCATTGGCACGTGGCCAGAAGAAACCGGCTCGGTAAGCTTTAGCCACGATTGTCCGAGAGGACGCTTGGTGTCCACAAGTTCCCGAGTGAATCTCTTCCAGAATCAATCGACCTTCCTCTGGAGAGATGCAACGCTGAGTCACACCGGTGACGCTCTTTCTGTATAACTGATTGCCCATCACTGTAAAGGCCTTGGACCTGTGAACGATCTGGCGGGCTTCAGCTTCATCTTCTGGAAGTTCCTGCCTGAGCAGGTATGCAATGTAAGGCACTGTCCACTCGGGTGTGATTGCTAGGACTTCCATGACCAAATCAATGACTGCCGGGACCTCGACTTCAGTCGGATCAGACGGACTGACCGTTTGTGGGGGCTCTTCCGTGAAGGGATCTTCTTTTACCGTCGGAGAACGTAAATGCTCGAGGCACACATTGCTGGGTATGGATTTCCGAGTGGATCCGATCTTTGCCAGATCGTCTGCCTCCTGATTCTTGGCCCGGGGAACGTGATGCAGCTCCAGACCTTCAAATTTCTTCTCCAACTTTCTCACTGCGTTGCAGTATCCTGTCATAGCGGGGCTTCTGATGTCCCACTCCTTCATCACTTGGTTCACAACTAGATCCGAGTCTCCGTAGACCATCAGGTGCCGGACGCCGAGTGAGATGGCCATACGTAGACCATAAAGGAGCGGCTCATACTCGGCTTCATTGTTGGAGGAATCGAAGTGAATCGGCATAACATATCTGAGACGATCGCCCTTCGGAGATACTAACACAACTCCAGCTCCTGAACCATTTAGCATCTTGGAACCGTCAAAGAACATGGTCCAGTGTTCCGGGTGGCTCTGAGTCGGTTGCTGCTGTTCAGTCCACTCGGCTAGGAAATCGGCTAATGCTTGGGACTTGATCACCTTCTTCGCCTCGAACTTGATGTCCAGGGGCAGAAGCTCGATAGCCCACTTCGCCACTTGACCAGTCACATCCCGATTGTTCATGATCTCAGACAGTGGGGCATCATTGACGACTGACACAGTGTGCTCTTGGAAGTAATGGGCTACTTTCTTCGCAGTCAGGTAGATGCCATAGACGAGCTTCTGATAATGAGGATACCTCTGCTTGGAAGGAGTCAGAACTTCAGAGATGTAATAGACTGGGCGCTGAACTTTGTAAGCCTTGCCCTGTTCTTCTCGCTCGACTGTGAGGACAGTGCTGACAACTTGGCCAGTGGCCGCGATGTACAAGAGCAATGGCTCGTTGTTGTTCGGAGCGGCAAGCACCGGTTGGGTGGAAAGCAGGGCTTTGAGCTCAACAAACGCTGCTTGTGCTTCAGCAGTCCACTCGAACGAATCAGATTTCTTCATCAATCGGTACAGGGGCAGTGCCTTCTCACCGAGACGGGAGATGAATCGGCTTAGAGCTGCGAGGCAACCCGTGAGCTTCTGTACATCATGAAGATGTTCTGGACGTTTCATTCGTACAATTGCTCCGATCTTCTCAGGATTGGCATCTATCCCTTGTTCGGAAATGAGGAAACCGAGTAACTTGCCCCCAGGAACTCCGAAAGTGCACTTTGCTGGATTCAGCTTGATATCATACTTCCGCAAATTTGCGAAAGTTTCAGCTAAGTCAGCCAGTAGGTCGGAACCTTTTCTGGACTTGACCACAATGTCATCCATGTATGCTTCGATATTTCGACTGATCTGTTTTTGCAAACACTTCTGGATCATGCGCATGAAAGTGGCACCGGCATTCTTGAGGCCGAATGGCATGGTGATATAGCAGAAACACCCGAATGGGGTGATAAAGGCTGTTTTTATTTCATCTGGCCCATACAGTCGGATCTGGTGGTACCCAGAGTACGCATCCAGAAAAGACAGTCGCTCACAACCCGCGGTGGAATCTACGATTTGATCTATACGGGGGAGCGGGAAATGATCCTTGGGGCAGACCCGATTGATGTGCTTAAAATCAATGCACATTCGGAGAGACTTGTCCTTCTTAGGGACCATGACGACGTTGGCGAGCCACTCGAAGTGGTACACCTCACGGATGAACTCGGCTGCCAGGAGCCGAGCAACTTCTTCGCCAATGGCCTTCCTCTTCTATGTAGCAGAGCGACGGAGATGCTCCTTCACAGGTTTCGCCTTTGGGTCGACTCGCAAACGGTGCTCAGCCAGCTCCCTGGGTACACCTGGCATGTCGGATGGTTTCCATGCGAAGATGTCCCAGTTCTCACGGAGGAACTGGATGAGCGCTTCTTCCTATTTGCTGTCGAGTGTTGTTGATATGTTGGTGGGAGTAGCATTGGGATCTTCCGGGTGGATGTGCACAGGCTTCGTGTTGCCGGCCGACTGAAACGTAGATTCTGCAGCCGGCTTCTTGGAGCGTAGCAGATCACTCGGATCGACATTTTTCTTGTACTCCTCCAGTTCCACCATGGCCATCTGCTCATCAGCTATCTTGGATCCTTGCTGCAAACACTCTTCCTTCTTGACAGTGATTACACCTTTGGGGCCGGGCATCTTCAGCTTGAGATACACATAACATGGACGGGCCATGAAACGTGCGTAAGCCGGCCGACCAAGGATGGCATGGTAGGCGCTGCGGAAGTCGACCACTTCAAAGGTCATCCTTTCCTTCCGAAAGTTCTTATCGTCTCCAAAGACCACGTCCAGGGCGATCTGCCCGAGTGACTTTGACTTCTTGCCGGGGATCACCCCGTGGAACTGCATGCTGCTCTCGCTGAGTCGGGACATCGGAATGCCCATCGCTTGCAGAGTATCAGCGTACAGTATGTTCAGTCCGCTTCCACCGTCCATGAGGACCTTGCGCAATCAGACGCCTCCCACGACTGGATCTACTACCAGCGCCTGCCGCCCAGGGGTGGCTATGTAGGCGGGGTGGTCCGACTGATCAAAGGTGATCGGAGTCTTCGACCAGTTCAGAAACTTTGTCGTCGCCGGCATGGCCATGTTCACTTCTCGATTGATAACTTTCAATCGGCTCCTGCTCTCTACATCTGCAAAGATCATCAGGGTTGCGTTGACACTGTGAAAAGGTTCATCTTTGTCTCCATCATCAGCGTCTTCTGGGCTCTTCTCACTTGACGGGCCCTCTCGGAACTGCTGAATCAACAGTCTGCACTGTTGAGTGGTATGTTTGGGCAATATCAGATTGCCCTCTTCATCCTTTCTGGTGTGGATGTGACACAGTAAATCGAGGACATCTTGGCCCGACTGATCTTTCTTTTTCTTCGGGATCCATTTTTCCTTAGCCTTCCCTTTGTTCTTGGCTTGACCTGCCAGAGCGGCAACCTCGGCCTGAGTCGAACCATCAGCCTTGCGCTTCGGCTTCCGATTGAGATTACTGTTTCCGGGGTTGGGCTCGCTGGTTTTCCCTTTGCCGTTACGGAGACGGTCTTCCTCTTCTCCGTTTGCGTACCGAGTGGAAATCTCCATCATTCGGCTCATGGTCAAGGATCCTGACCGACCAAATTTCAGGATGAGCTCCCGATATCTGACTCCTGCCTTGAAAGCGCAGACGGCCTGATGCTCTGTGACATTCTCCACCACGTGATGCAAGGTTGTCCACCGCTGGATGTACTCCCTCAATGTTTCATTTGGTTTCTGCACGCAGTGCTGCAACTCAGACAATCCAGCCGGGCATTTGCACGTGCCCTCGAATGTTTTGATGAACACTCGGGCTAAATCTTCCCAGCAGTATATGCTGGCCGGAGTGAGCTGGTTGAGCCAGGCGCGGGCGGACCCTTCCAGCATCAAGGGCAAATGCTTCATAGCCACATAGTCATTTCCTCCACCAATCTGCACAGCCACTCGGTAATCCTCTAACCAAGTTTCTGGCTTGGACTCACCGGTGAACTTGCTTACTCCAGCCGCCAATCTGAAGTTAGGCGGGATCTCAGTGGCCCGGATGGCTCTGCTGAAACACTCGGGCCCGGAGATGAAGGCTGCACTTCCACTCGGACGATCTCTGTCCAAGTTCTCTCTCAGAGCTCTGCCTCTGTCGACCAGGTTCTGAGCAGGAACGGATCTCGCGTTGAACTGCGGGTCACGGTAGTCGACTGGTTCTCTCTGGCGATAACCGTCACCATGACGGGGAGGGCTGGCCCTCCGATCGTTGCCGTAAGGACGCCTGGCGTCGTACGGCCGAGGCGCGTACGAGCCATCCCACGGTGGGGGCGACTGGATGCGGTGACGATCATCCTGACGCTGCGGACGCGTATTCCGACTGCGACCCTGCCCCGAGTACTAGTCTCGGTGGGGGTCTTGGTCGTTTCACCGCGGAGGCGAGTGTCTGTTTCTCCTTGGGGACACTGGGCTGTGGGCCGACTGAACGGTGTCAGCCCTTACGGATCTGCTGTGAATCCGGTTACGCGACTGGGATACTGCCGAATTTTGCTCCTCAGCCGCCTTGAGCAAGGCCCGGATCTACCGAAGACCCTCTCCCACCTCAGATCGGGATGGCTCAATGGAATATGCTATCCGACTGGCCGCCGCCAGATTCTGGACGGGAGTGCGGAATACCTGGAAACTCTGTTGCTGGTCATTCGAGAACAACTGTCGCTGCCGCCGACTGGAACTGGGCGGATGCTGTCTGCGGGCGCGGTCATCGAGTAATTTCTGGAGCACTTCCAGACGATTGCGCTCAGCCAAGTTGGCCTGGCGCACGGCCTCCAAAGCCTGCGCCTCGGGGGTCGTCCCAACGATGGGCGTCTGAAGGGCCTGCTCGGTCCTGCGCTGCTGTTCCTCCCTCTGCCGCCGAGTGAGAGGTCGGGGGACGTACTCGTTGTCGTGTCAGTCCCTGCCGCCGCCAAGATTAGGGCGCGACGGGTCACCGTTCTCCGCGCCGTCGCGACCGTACCCAGGCGGACTGGGCGGGGAATCGGCCATCAGCACCTCGGCAGCGGGATCGCTGCTCTCGCACTCGGACAAGCTTTTCGAGTGCTCATGCACGGAGGCGTACAGATCAAAGACAGGTTCATCGGGCTCGATTGCCGCGATCTGCGGGGCCGCAATCTGAAGGTCCGCCGCGTGCTTGATCCACCGCTGAAACCGAGAGCGTCCGGAGCGCTTGCGACGATGGCTGGTGGAGAGTGAAGACATCGACTGATAAGGAGTCGACGGTTGCCGAAGAAGGACGCCAAAGAAGCTCGCGCGGAAGTGCGCCGCGCCGCGAGCGGGCAACGCCTCAACATCCAGCGGGGCTTCCTAGAGCCACGCCGAATCGTCGGCGATGAAGCTGAGGACGCCGAAACGGATCTCGCCGCCCAGAGTCAGTCCGCCGCCGGAAACCATGGTGATGATCGGAAAAAATGCAACTACGCCGGAAGTCGCTAGACGCCTGCCCCACGGTGGGCGCCAACTGTCGTGGGTGCAAGTCTGACAGTAGTGTGTAGGGGTACGGATGAGAGGGCAGAGCCTAGCTACGACGCAGGTGTTACACTCGGATTTACGAGTTCAGGCCCCTCGGCGGTGGAGGTAATAGCCCTACGTCTCGGTGCTCTGGAGCTTGATTACTTGAGTGTATGTGTTACAATAGATTGCGAACCCTTGGAATGGAGCTGGGGGCGGCTTATATAGTCGCTGCCAGCCCTCCCATGAATGCCGCCATTACCAGGGGTTAAGAGGGGGTTTAAGGGCGCCAGGTAACAGGCGCATTGATTACAATTAATACAGGCGAACATGCGTCCTGACCGTTGCGCTCCTGGAGTCTCCTGGTCTTCTCTGGTCGAGTGACTTTCGGGTGCTCCGAGTGAAATAAGCCGGTCGAGTGAACTCTTGCCTTCCGAGTGGTTCGTCGACTCCGAGTGAATGTCAGTTTGCAGAACTCTGGGCTGTTGATTTGGCCCTGGGGCCCAGTATGAGACGCGTGGAGTCCTAGGGTAGGGTCTGTAGGTCAGGCCTGTTACCCTATCCCTAGTACATGCACTCGTCAGACACGGCTATTCGAATAGGTTTAACTCTGCAGAGGTTGTACTCTTTACCCACAAGTATAGGATTTCCCTAGTCAACCCCAAAACGTTGACTAATTCCAATCACGGTTTTTAGGTTGCAAACACACCTAACCAGCACACACCAACTTAAACGTTCTGATGCCCGGAATCACCCAAGGCATCACTCCAGGAAAACTCTAAGACGGGGAGACCACCGTCTCGAATAGCATGGCATCACAATTTATAACGCACGCAAATACAAGGGGTGCCCCCCTCTCGGCCCAGCCGGATACACCCATGCCCCTGACCCGATGACTGGCATTATTCCAGGGCCATGGAAACCCTCATCGCGGCCCCTCTGTGTGGTGTGTACAAGGAAAGGGGTTAGCAACTTACTAAGCCGTACTCCCCTCGCAGGAAGACAAGTGGCAGCACTATTTTGAGCTAGGCATGACGGAACAAGACTCGATCTAGGTCGACTCAGGAGGTTTTACTTTTGCAACTGACATGCTCCATCATATCCATAGTGACACCATCATGTCACGATGTGATCCGTGCCCACCGGCACGACATAGACAGGGGATACACCCCTGGTTTATTACCAACTTTATCCATGTTGTGGGTTCTCAGATGTATGCAAGAAATGCACAACAAAAATATGGCCATGCAGGCACAGGCTATCCACTACATAACCGGTGATCCTAACTATGCCAACATGCAAGCAAACACCATATCCCAAGTTCAATATGCTTGCCTTGATCAAAGTAGGCAGAAGGTGATCCCTTGAAATTTTTGGCAAAGTTTCCCTCCTCGTTTTCTATAAAATAAGAATTCAAAATCCGGTCAAAATCTTTTTGTGACAGCACAAAAAGTTGGATCAAAATATTTTTAAATAAATACTAAAAAACTAGAGTGAAAAATAAGATTTTCAAAAAAAGAATCAATTGAAAAGGAGTTATGGTTAAAAAGTAATGGTAGTTTTAAGTCCAGGGACCTTTCTGTGATTAAAAGTTTCACCAGCGGGTCCTTTTCTCTTTTAAAAGAAAACGTTTCGGGAAGAAATACGCCTCCCAATGTTGAAGGCGTACTTTAAGAAAAACGCGTTCGAAATAAGCAGAAAAGAAAGAAAAGCTGACGTGTGGGTCCCACCCGTCAGGTTTAAAATTTAAATGCGCCTCGCACGCGTGAACAGAGAGGATGCGGCGGTCACCGGCGGCGATCGCCGGTGTTTCAGGAGACGGCGATGATATGAACGTGCTCGGGGAAGAGTTCCGCATCGGTGGATGGTGGTGGTGGCTGCTGGCGAGCACGGTGGTGACGGTGGCGATAGCTCCGGCGGACGGCGGCGTCGGGTGGTGGTGGATCTCGTCGGAGAGAGAGGGGGTCGTCAAATTGACTTGCGGGATCGTTGAGTGGGTGCACGAGAGTGCTTCTGGTGGAGTTTGAGAAGCGGAGATGGAGTGGTGGCATCGTGACCTTCTCGGGACCCGCGGCGGATCGGGTAGCCGGAGCGGAGGAAGAAGGCTTCCCCGAGGTCGTCCGACCCCTCTGGGTGGCGATTGGGGATGGGTGGAGGTGATGTGTGTACAGAACGGAGCTCGAGGGCTCCTTTTATAGACGAGGTGGGGATGACCGGAGCGGAACGGATCACGGCGGAGTAATTCCGGCCGGTGAGGTTGGTTGGGGTGGTTGGCTTGGACGGTGGTTATCAGTGAGGTCGGTGGAGGCTTCTGGTAGAGCCAGCGCGACGCCTCGCGAGCTCCATTGCCTTATCCACGACGGGGCTCCCGTACGGCCATGGCGGCGGTGTTCGTCTCCGGCGACTGGCAGGTGGGGTGCGAGCGGCTTGGACGGTGCGTGAGAGTTGCGCAGAGAGTGCCGCGTGGAGAGGAGGTAGGAGAGAGCGTTGAGGGGGAGTGATGGCCCGTCGGTGGCCGTGCTAATCGCCTCGGCCCGCCGTGGCTAAGGATGGCGGCTGTTCCACCGGCCTGCTACCGGCCAGGCGACGGTGAGCGACTGGCGAGAGGGCCTCGAGGGCGATGCATTGAAGAGCAGCAGCGACGCCGTGAAGGACAGGAGAAGGAGTGGAGTGCACGACAGCGATCCTCCCTCTCTGAACTCTGAATTTTCTGAATTTTTTTATAGTGATGAACAGTGCACATAAGGTGTTTGATAGAATGCCAAATGGTCTTGGGCCTTTTTTGAATTTCTGAAATTTTTTGTGGTGAGGTACTGATGCATAACAAAGGTGCTGGCAAAGTTTCAGAATTTTTGGAGTAGTTTAGATTAGGTTTTGAACAAAGAATTTGAATCTGGTCCAAATTTCATTTGAGTGAAATTTGAAAATTTTGAACTATGGACCAGTAAGTTTTTAGAGAAATGGGTTGTGGATACTGCCATGTGGTTGGGATAAATTTTTTGTGGGTGCAGAAGAGCTAGGAAAAATATAGTTCCTTTGTAAATCAAGGGAATCAAGAATTAATGGAATTCCCATTTGGGATTTTACTAAATATGTCAAAAATATTTTTGTGGAAAGAGAAAGTGTTGGATGTTGTCCTAAGGTGTGAGAATAACTTGGATGATAAGTTGAAAATGATATATGAAAATTTTGGGAGCTTTCTAAATGTTTGAAAGAGATGAAATGGACCTTCCCTTTGAAATAATTAATCATTAAAAAGTTTTTCCTAAAAGAGAAAGATTTTTGGTCCTATAAAATATTTATTCAAATAAGAAACCAACAAATCAGAACCAAATCTTCAAAATTTTAAAAACCCAAATGAAACTTAAAATGGTTTTCAAAACAGAAGAAGGAAGAAATAGAGCCATAATGATCCAAATCATTTTTCTTTTAAAGAAAAGATTTTGATACTCAAAAAAAATTATTTTTGGGGTGTTACAATTTTCTTATGTCTGGATGATTACAATGGATTGCGAACCCCTCTCCTAGTGCTACGAGGCTGCTTATATAGAATGCGCGGCCCCTGGGTCTAGCCCGTTACAGAGAGGGGAGTGGATGAAGTTAATTACAGGCGTTACTACTGATAACTGATGCAATGATGACTAGTAACGCCTGAAGTTATGCAGCCTCGAACGCTCCAGCTTCTGCACTGGCCGTTGGACTTCTTCGTCCAAGTGATCAAAGTGTAGCCGAGTGGATGAATGATCGTCTGAGTGATCGAATGACTTCCGAGTGAAATATGTTTTGAAGTGTATCTGTGCACTGGTGGCCCAGGAGCCTTAATGACTATTGATGTGGGGCCCTAGGAAGACCTGCCCCAAGACCCTACCTGTGGTAGGTGACCACATCAGTGATCGTGCTGGATGTGGACCTGGCGGAGCAGGCGGCGCTGCTCGAGTCCTACCGCTCCGCCCGCGAGATCCGCCTCGCCCGCTGGCGGTACCGCCAGCGTCAGGCGGAACTGGAGACCGCCTACAAGGAGTTTGATGAGGCGGCGGACGAGGTGTCGGGTAAGACCGACGACAAGGCGGAGGACAACATCGGCTCCGCCGAGGTCGCGCCCCGCCGCCACGACCACGAAGCTGGCACGTCCGCGGGCGTTGCTGGCAGCGAGGAAGAGGAGAGCACGGTAGGTCGCCACCGCTCGGGTCCCAAGAAGGCCACCACTCATCCCCTCCCATTGAATCCAAGCTTGGTGGGCTGAACATCATCGGTCGGTTAGCCGCTTGGCGGCGACATGAAGGCAGACCGTTTCACTCCCCGTGTCTATGGGGGCGGAGGTTACGGAGGCAGAGCTGGAGAGCGCCGAGGCGGAACTGGAAAAGGCGAAGCTTCAGTTCTCGAGGCTCATGGCCGGACACGGGGAACGGGCACAGGCGATCATAGATTAGGAGTATTAATTATACCTCCAGAGCCAGACAAGCACCGTTTAGTTGATGTATGTCCGAAATGTAATGAAATCCGTCATATTTATATGAAATCCGGCCGTGTTTGAATGAATTTCGTCCGATTAGTTTGCATTATTGTTGAAATGTATGTGGGCAGCATTGGATGCCGGTCTCCCGTATCCGTATCCGTGGACTAGTCCCCCAGTCTGTGGACGGATGTGGACGAAAATTCGCGGGTCGCTGTTGGAGATGCCCTTACTTTCCAAAAAAACACTTGCCCCTTTTCCATGTTTATGAGGCACATTGCATACGCATATTTTGTGCTCCGAGCCTGCTAGTAGTGTGCTGTTGTCGTTCTTGTTGCATCTACAAAGAAGGCACGACAGATCATCCCTCTTGGTTGAAGGAATCCCATGCGTCCGGTACATAATTGTATTTTGTTGTCCTTCGATGGATGCTCTCATGCCCGACTTCGTCCCGGTATGTCCCAGGTTAGTAAGCACTAGCGGGTGGGTGCTCGAGGTGTGTTGTGTCGGTTTGTCGTGGGCCTGCTACGTTGAACCCGGTGCGCCCCATACGGTGTAACTTGCCTTGCATGTCTGGCACTGTGATTTTTTTGGTCCCACGCATCATTGGGATTGCGGGTTTGGCACTACCATTTTCCTCTGTTATAGTCTGCGCTGAGTCGGGTTGTGTCGGGTACTTCTTGCGTGTTGTTGTCGGGTCGGTGAACGGTCGTTTCTTTTCGGTCCAGTTTGTCGGCTACTCTTTTTGTGTTGCCGATGGCGGCTTATTCAGTCGGCCGCATGCTTCCTCTCCCGAAGAGCATGCATCCAAATTTAGGCATCCTTCCACTCCAATCCATCTATATACTCGTGTGCACCCTTGGCTAAGCCAAAAATAAGAGTAACCTATCAAGTCTCAAGACCAAGTTAACGGGAGCTAGAGCGACGATCCTTGTGAGCAGCAAGCATCTGTTCAAGATGGTCCACAACATCAAGCTATGGGCCGACATCGAGGAACGCCCCTGGATGGTACTAGCGTCTGGCACGTCAAGTACTTTTTCCAGGCCAGTCCCCTCCCCTGGTTCGAGGAGGCCGTCGTGGGCTTCCTCGACAGGTTCACTATCATTCAAGGTGAGCGGACGACCTCGCAGCACGCCCCCAACCCATGCGCCCAACTTCAGTGCTACCCGCTTTCCTCATTGGCCTCCGGGATGACGACCTCCTATGTGCGCTGGTTACTCTACAGCTGTTCGTCGTCACGCCGGAGAATTCCCACCTCGAGACCGCGCTCGCTGCAGTGTGCCTCGCCTAGTAGGACATCCTCGACTAAGTCACCCACGTGTATGAGTAGATCATCTACGAAGACAACTAAGAGACAAAAAACGACACTAGGATGACGGCCTTCTTTCGTCGTAGGTTAGCTTTTGATAGCATTGTTCAGAAGCACGTCCACCTTGCTGCCGTCGCCGCCGCTACTCCTCATCACCGACCATTGGCCTAGCGAACTAAAGTGAAAAGGAGGTCATTAATGGATACATCCTTGTCGTTCACCCCTATAATTACTGTTGCACCGCGTCGTCTCCGTCGTAATATCCTAGTATGAATAGACGATCATGACTTACAAAGGTATTTCTGTCCTATTGTAATTTCGAGGGCGAAACGTATGTTTTGCACCAACTCCCATTATCCTATATCCTATATAATTAAGAGAGTGATCCCAACTACTTTTAATTATATCAACCTGCATGCTTTTATAGCAAGCTGGCGGAAAACTATTTCGTTTGGATTACGTATGGTAAGCCGCGGCCGTTGTAAAAATCATCTGTACCAAGGTACACATGTGCCTCTGCGTTTCATTGATCATCGAACCGCTTTCAGACCATGGTTGCGTGATGGCAGGATGATCGGTCTAATCGAGAATTTGTGCAGCATGCATGACATCTCATGCGTGATGGTAGACCGTGCGATTCTCAATGCACTGTGTAGTCGTTGAGACTATGCGTGTGCAGTTGGATTGGGCACGTTTGGTCATTGGACATCCTTCGCCTATTGCATCATTTGCCACTGGTCTATTTGCTTCGTGCGCACCGGGTACGCCCAAGCGGCCGGGTACGTGATTCTCACGACCATGTGTAGTCATCGAGACCATGCGTGTACAACTAGGCTGGTCACGACATGATGCGGGACACAATAATTAAACCTGCATGTGAGCTGGTGAATAGAAGACCACCGTTTCGTCATTGGTTGTGTACTGGAAGATGGGACAAGAAGGGCAGGTAGTTCAACCTTATGCGCGTTACCAATGTAGAATAGCCATTTATTGCTTTGTTTGCCGCTGGGCCGCCTGGTTCCCCCGTGCCAGGTACGTCCATGAGGCTGGGCACGCGATTCTCAAGTCCTTGTGTAGTCATCGAGACCCTGCAAGTGTACCTGGGTTGGCCACGACATGATGCTGGCCACTGTTGAGGAATGAAGCATGAAAATCAAAAAAAATTCTATGAACAACCAAGATCTAATCTACGAGATGCATGGCAACGAAAGGGGAGTGTGTCTACGTACCCTTGTAGACCGAAAGCGGAAGCATATAATACGCGGTTGATGTAGTCGTACTCTTCACGATCCAATCCGATCTAGTGCCGAACGGACGACACCTCCGAGATTAGCACATGTTCAGCTCAATGGCATCCTCTCCTTCTTGATCCAGCAAGAGAGGGGGAGGAGGTAGATGAGATCGAAACCAGCACGGCGGTATGGTGGTGGTGGCAACAGCGGAATTCCGGCAGGGCTTCGCCAAGCGCGTACCGGAGGAGAGGTGGGAGGAGTTGGGAGCGACGGAGGGCAAGGGTGAAGGGGTGCAGCCCCCTGCGCCCCTCCCCACTATATCTAGGGGTGAGGGGGAGGGGGTGCCGGCCCTAACCCCTCCTCCAAGGGAGGGGGCGGCGGCCCTAGGGGCTGGCTTGCCCCCAAGCCAAGAGGGGCGCCCCCATCTAGGGTTCCCCCAAACCCTAGGCGCATGGGCCCATGGGGAAAAGTGGCGCCCAGCCCACTAGGGGCTGGTGTGCCCCCCTTTGCTGTCCATGTGGCCCTCCGGGGCAGGTGGACCCCCCCCCCCCCCACCCGGTGGACCCCCGGAACCCCTTCGGTGCATCCGGTACAATACCGATATACCTCCGAACTTTTCCGCAGTCAAAATATGACTTCCCATATATGAATCTTTACCTCCGGATTATTATGGAGCTCCTCGTGATATCCCGGAACCCATCCGAGACTCCGAACAACCTTCGGACTTTCCACTGTTAATATCTCAATACTACCCTAGCGCTACCGAACGTTACGCGTGTGACCCTACGGGTTCGGAACATGCAAGCATGACCGAGACTCTTCTCTGGTCAATAACCAATAGCGAGACCTGGATGCCCATATTGATTCCTACATATTCAACGAAGATCTTTATCGGTTGAACCACGATGTCGAGGATTCAATTAATCCCGTATGCAATTCCCTTTGAGCGGCGATATGTTACTTGCCCGAGATTCGATCGTCGGTATCTCCATACCTAGTTCAATCTCGTTACCGGCAAGTCTCTTTACTCGTTCTATAATACAAGATCCCATGACTAACTCATTAGCCACATAGCTTGCAAGCTCTTTACGATGGTGTATTGCCGACAGGGCCCAGAGATATCTCTCCATCACACGGAGTGACAAACCCTAGTCTCGATCCATGCAACCCAACAGACACCTTCAGAGATACCTGTAGAGCACCTTTATGATCACCCAGTTACGAAGTGACGTTTGATAGCACACAAGGCATTCCTCTGGTACCCGGCAGTGACATGATCTCATGGTCTAAGGAACATATACTGGACATGAAGAAAGCTGTAGCAAATAACTAAACGATCTGATGCTAAGCTTACGGTTGGGTCTTGTCCATCACATCATTCTCCTAATGATGTGATCCTGTTATCAAATGACAGCTCATGTATATGGTTAGGAAACCTTAACCATCTTTGATCAACGAGCTAGTCTAGTAGAGGCTCACTGGGGACATGGTGTTGTTTATGTATCCACACATGTATTTAAGTTTCCGATCAATACAATTCTAGCATGAATAATAAACATTTATCATGAACTAGGAAATATGATAATAACCAATTTATTATTGCCTCTAGGGCATATATCCAACAGTATCCCACTTGCACTAGAGTCAATAATCCAGTTTACATTGTAATGAATCTAACACCCATGGAGTCCTGGTGCTGATCATGTTTTGCTCGCGGAAGAGGTTTAGTCAACGGGTTTACCACATTCAGATCCGTATGTACTTTGCAAAGTTCTATGTCTCCCTCCTTGATGTAATCACGGATGGAGTTGAAGCGGCGTTTGATGTGCTTGGTCTTCTTGTGAAACCTGGGCTCCTTGGCAATGTCAATAGCTCCAGTGTTATCACAAAAGATAGTCATTGGATCCGATGCACTAGGTATGACTCCCAGATCGGATATGAATTCCTTCATCCAGACTCCTTCTTGCGCTGCTTCCGAAGCAGCTATATATTCCGCTTCACATGTTGATCCTGCTACGACGCTTTGCTTGGAACTACACCAACTGAATGCTCCACCATTGAATATAAATACGTATCCGGTTTGAGACTTAGAGTCATCCGGATCTGTGTCGAAGCTAGCATCGACGTAACCCTTTACGATGAGCTCTTCGTCACCTCCATAAACAGGAAACATGTCCTTAGTCCTCTTCAGGTACTTAAGGATATTCTTGACCGCTGTCCAATGATCTACTCCTGGATCACTTTGGTACCTCCCTGCCAGACTTATGGCAAGGCACACATCAGGTCTAGTACACAGCATGGTATACATTATAGAGCCTATGGCTGAGGCATAGGGGATGACTTTCATCCTTTCTTTTTCTTCTGTCGTGGTCGGGTTTTGAGTCTTACTCAACTTTACACCTTGCAACACAGGCAAGAACCCTTTCTTCGACTGATCCATTTTGAACTTCTTCAAAATCTTGTCAAGGTATGTGCTTTGTGAAAGTCCTATTAGGCGTCTTGATCTATCTCTATAGATTTTAATGCTCAATATGTAAGCAGCTTCACCCAGGTCTTTCATTGAAAAACACTTGTTCAAATAACCTTTTATGCTTTCCAGAAATTCTATATCATTTCCAATCAATAATATGTCATCCACATATAATATTAGAAATGCTACAGAGCTCCCACTCACTTCCTTGTAAATACAAGCTTCTCCGTAAGTTTGTATAAAACCAAAAGCTTTGATCATCTCATCAAAGCATATATTCCAACTCCGAGATGTTTGCACCAGTCCATAGATGGATCGCTGGAGCTTGCATACTTTGTTAGCACCCTTAGGATCGACAAAACCTTCCGGTTGCATCATATACAACTCTTCCTTAAGAAACCCGTTAAGGAACGCTGTTTTGACGTCCATCTGCCAGATTTCATAATCGAAATATGCGGCAATTGCTAACATAATTCTAACAGACTTAATCATCGCTACGGGTGAGAAAGTCTCATCGTAGTCAACCCCTTGAACTTGCTGAAACCCATTTGCGACAAGTCAAGCTTTATAGACGGTGACATTACCATCAGCGTCTATCTTATTCTTAAAGTTCCATTTGTTCTCAATGGCCTTACGGTCATCAGGTAAGTCTACCAAAGTCCATACTTGATTCTCATACATGGATCCTATCTCGGATTTCATGGCCTCAATCCATTTGTTGGAATCCGGGCTCATCATTGCTTCTTCATAGTTCGTAGGTTCGCCGTTGTCCAACAACATGACTTTCAGGACAGGATTACCGTACCACTTTGGTGCGGAATGTACCCTGGTCAACCTACGAAGTTCAGTAGCAGCTTGATTTGAAGTTTCATGATCATCATCATTAGCTTCCTCTCTGGCTGGTGTAGGCATCACGGGAACTTCTTTCTATGATGTGCTACTCTCCAATTAGAGAGGAGGTACGATTACCTCATCAAGCTCTACTTTCCTCACAATCACTTCTTTCGAGATAAACTCCTTCTCTAGAAAGGACCCATTGTTGGCAACAAAGATCTTGCCCTCGGATCTGTGGTAGAAGGTATACCCAATGGTCTCTTTAGGGTATTCTATGAAGACGCACTTTTCCGCTTTGGGTTCGAGCTTATCAGGCTGAAGCCTCTTGACATAAGCGTCGCATCCCCAAACTTTAGGAAACGACAGCTTAGGTTTCTTGCCAAACCATAACTCATACGGTGTCGTCTCAATGGATTTAGACGGTGCCCTATTTAAAGTGAATGCGGCTGTCTCTAATGCATAACCCCAAAACGACAATGGCAAATCAGTAAAAGACATCATAGAACGCACCATATCCAATAGAGTACGATTACGACGTTTGGACACACCATTACGCTGTGGTGTTCCAGGTGGCGTGAGCTGTGAAACAATTCCACATTGTCTTAAATTCATACCAAACTCATAACTCAAATATTCACCTCCACGATCAGATCGTAGAAATTTAATTTTCTTATTACGATGATTCTTCACTTCACTCTAAAACTCCTTGAACTTTTCAAATGTTTCAGACTTGTGTTTCATTAAGTAAATATACCCATATCTACTCAAATCATCTGTGAAGGTAAGAAAATATTGATATCACCGCATGCTTCAACACTCATCGGACCGCATACATCGGTATGTATTATTTCCAACAAGTCACTTGCCCGCTCCATTGTACCAGAAAACGGGGTTTTAGTCATCTTGCCCATAAGGCACGGTTCACATGTCTCAAATGATTCATAATCAAGAGATTCCAAAAGTCCATCAGCATGGAGTTTCTTCATGCGCTTTACACCAATATGACCTAAGCGGCAGTGCCACAAGTATGTGGTACTATCATCATTAACTTTGCATCTTTTGGCATCAATATTATGAATGTGTGTATCACTACGATCGAGATTCAACAGAAATAAACCATTCACAAGGGGTGCATGACCATAAAAGATATTATCCATATAAATAGAACAACCATTATTCTCTGACTTAAATGAATAACTGTCTCGCAATAAACAAGATTCAGATATAATGTTCATGCTTAACGTAGGCACCAAATAACAATTATTCAGGTTCAAAACTAATCCCGAAGGTAAACGTAGAGGGAGCGTGCCGACGGCGATGACATCAACCTTGGAACCATTTCCGACGCGCATCGTCACCTCGTCCTTAGCTAGTCTTCATTTATTCTACAGCTCATGTTTCGAGTTACAAATATTAGCAACTGAACCAGTATCAAATACCCAGGCGCTACTACGAGCACTAGTAAGGTACACATCAATAACATGTATATCAAATATACCTTTGTTGACGTTGCCAACCTTCTTATCTGCCAAGTACTTGGGGCAGTTCCGCTTCCAGTGACCATTCCCCTTGCAATAGAAGCACTCAGTCTCAGGTTTGGGTCCAGCCTTGGGCTTCTTCACGGGAGCGGCAACTGGCTTGCCATTCTTCTTGAAGTTCCCTTTCTTTCCCTTGCCTTTCTTCTTGAAACTGGTGGTTTTGTTGACCATCAACACTTGATGTTCTTTCTTGATTTCTACCTCCGCGGCCTTAAGCATCGCAAAGAGCTCAGGGACCGTCTTCTCCATCCCTTGCATATTATAGTTCATCACAAAGATCTTGTAGCTTGGTGGCAGTGACTGAAGAACCCTGTCAATCGCTACTTCATCCGGAAGATTAACTCCCAACTTATTCAAGCGATTATAGTACCCAGACATTTTGAGTACATGCTCACTAACGGAGCTGTTCTCCTCCATCTTGCAGCTAAAGAACTTGTCGGAGGCGTCATACCTCTCAACCCGGGCGTGAGCCTGAAATACCAATTTCAGCTCCTGGAACATCTCATTGCTCCGTGGTGCTCAAAACATCTTTGGAGCCCCGGTTCTAAGCCGTAAAGCATGGCGCACTGAACTATCGAGTAGTCATTAGAACGTGCATGCCAGACGTTCACAACATCCACAGACGACGCTTGAGGGGGTGGTGCACCGAGCGGTGCATCAAGGACATAAAGCCTTCTGCGCAGCAGTGAGGATAGTCCTGAAATTACGGACCCAGTATGCATAGTTGCTTCCATCACCTTTCAACTTAGCTTTCTCTAGGAACGCGTTAAAATTCAGGGGAGCTACAGCGTGAGCCATTGATCTACAACATTAATTTGCAAAGACAATTAGACTATGTTCATGATAATTGGTTCAGTTAATCAAATTACTATTGAACTCCCACTTAAATCAACACCCCTCAAGTTGTCTAAGTGTTTACATGATCCAAATCAACTAACCCATGTCCGATCATCACGTGAGATGGGGTGGTTATCAATGGTGAACATCTCGATGTTGATCATATCTACTATATGACTCATGTTCGACCTTTTGGTCCTCCGTGTTCTGAGGCCATGTCAGTACATGCTAGGCTCGTCAAGTTTAACCCAAGTATTCCGCATGTGTAAAACCGGCTTACACTCGTTGCATGTGAACGAAGAGTCTATCACACCCGATCATCACTAGGTGCTTCGAAACGATAAACTTTCGCAATGGTGCATACTTAGGGAGAACACTTTTATCTTGAAATTAAGTGAAGGGACCATCTTAAAATGCTAAAGCCGTCCTAAGCAAAATAAGATGTATAAAAAGATAAACATCACATGCAATCAATATGTGACATGATATGGCCATTATCATCTTGTGCTTTTGATCTCCATCTCCAAAGCACCGGCATGATCTCCATCATCACCGGCGTGACACCATGATCTCCATCATCGTGCCATCATGTGGTTGTCTCCGCCAACTATTGCTTCTACGACTATTGCTAACGCATAGCGATAAAGTAAAGCAATTACATGGTGGTTAATAGTTGACACCCAGGTCATACAATAAATTAAAGACAACCCTATGGCTCCTGCCGGTTGCCATACTGATCGACATGCAAGTCGTGAAACTATTACAAAACATGATCATCTCATACATCAACATATATCACATCACATTTTGGCCATACCACATCACAACATGCCCCGCAAAAACAAGTTAGACGTCCTCTACTTTGTTGTTGCAACTTTTACGTGGCTGCTAGGGCAAACTATAAGAACCGTTCTTATCTACACAAAACCACAACGGTGATATACAAGTTGCCTTTTAACCTTCTACAAGGACCACCGTTGTCAAATCAGATTCAACTAAGGTAGGAGAGACAGACACCCGCAAAGCCACTTTTATGCAATACAAGTTGCATGTCAGTTAGTGGAACCGGTCTCTTGTGCGAGGACAAGTAAGGTTGGTCTGAGCCGCTTCATCCCACAATACCACTGAATCCAAATAAGACAAGGGAGGTAAGCAATCTGAACATCAACGCCCACAACATCTTTGTGTTCTACTCATGCATATCATCTACGCATAGACCTAGCTCATGATGCCACTGTTGTGTAGGATCGAAAGTATGTCTAGAGGGGGGTGATTAGACTACTTGACAAATTAAAACCTAACCTTTTCCCAATTTTAGTTGTAAGCAGATTTTAGCAACAATACAAGTCAACCATCACCCTACACATGCAATTCTAAGAGTATAGCAGCGGAAAGTAAGCAATTGCATATGTAAGTAAATGAGGGGATCGGAGATTTCAAACGCAATGAAGACACGGTGGTTTTTGGCGTGGTTCCGATAGGTGGTGCTATCGTACGTCCACGTTGATGGAGACTTCAACCCACGAAGGGTAACGGCTGCGTGAGTCCACGGAGGGCTCCACCCACGAAGGGTCCACGAAGAAGCAACCTTGTCTATTCCACCATGGCTTACATCCACGAAGGACTAGCCTCACTCGGGGTAGATCTTCACGAAGTAGGCGATCTCCTTGCCCTTACAAACTCTTGGTTCAACTCCACATCATGACGGAGGCTCTCAAGTGACACCTAACCAATCTAGGAGACACCACTCTCCAAAAGGTAATAGACGGTGTGTTGTTGATGAACTCCTTGCTCTTGTGCTTCAAATGATAGTCTTCCCAGCACTCAAACAACTCCTCACAGATTTGGCTATGGTGGAAGAAGGATTTGAGTGGAAAGCAACTTGGGAAAGGCTAGAGATCAAGGTTCAAATGGTAGGAATGGAATATCTTGATCTCAACACATGAGTAGGTGGTTCTCTCTCAGAAAATGTATGGTGGAAGTGTAGGCACGTTCTGATGGCTCTCCTTTCTGAGAAGGGAGTGGTGGAGGGGTATATATAGCCTCCACACAAAATCCAACCGTTACACACTTTTGACTCAACTCGGTGGCACCGAAACAATAATCTCGGTAGCACCGAACTGTGTAAAAGATATGAACTTTAGGAATCTCGGTGGGACCGATAGGAACAACTCGGATGGACCGAAGTGCAATGGCTAGGGCAATCCTCATCTCGGTGGCACCGATTGCATCAACTCGGTTGGACCGAAGTGAAGCAATAAGGTAACAGAGACTTGGCAAGCCATCTCGCTGAGACCAATTTGCAAAACTCGGTGAGACCGAAGTAAGTGCAAACGATTACAGAGAGTTGGCAAGGCCATCTCGGTGGGACCGAGATCCATTTCGGTGGATCCGATTTGTTAGGGTTTTGGCAGTGGCTACGTCTTGGTGAACTCGGTGGCTCCGGATAGGAAATTTCGGTGGGACCGAGTTGGAATGTAGGTTTTGGACATATTTGGGATTGAGAGAGTGGTTGAGGGTTTAGGAGTACTATCACTAAGCACTTGAGCAAAAAGACCATTAAGCAACACCTCATCCCCTTTTAATAGTATTGGCTTTCCTATGGACTCAATGTGATCTTGGATCACTAAACCAAAAATGTAGAGTCTTGAGCTTTTGCCAATCCATATCCTTAGCATTTTGAGGGGTCCACATCTCTAGTCCTTGCCATGCCAATCATTGAACATCCTGAAATCTTTAACTTGAATGGACATTAGTTCAATGAGATATATGTTGTTATGAATTACCAAAACCACCAAGGAGTAAATGTGCTTTCAATCTCCCCCTTTTTGGTAATTGATGACAACATATAGATCAAAGCTTCGACAAATGATTAAATGAATGAAATACATCGTCGCTTTGAGAAGTATGTGATAAGCAAGAGCTCGCCCTAAATTTGTGCATTATTTAGAGATTTGCATTTGAATGCAAATGCACAATCGATTAGGCTCATGGGTCACTCTTCCATGTCACATACATCTTGGTGGAGCGCGCAAAATGATATGATTGAAATAGTAAGCACGCATCACCAACATAAGTAAGTGATCATACAAGATAATGATAAATATAAGCATTGATCATCACAATAAGCATAGTATCACCAATCACAAGCATAAATGACAGAATATCTCACATACACTGTAGCAAGCACACACATAACAAAGTAGCATCAAACAAGCAGTAGCAAAAGAACTCGAGCAAATCAAAGCAAAGCACTCTCTCTCAAAGCCTATGATCTATACAGATTCTCCCCCTTTGGCAACAAGTACCAAAAAGTTCGAATAGGTATAGGACTAGTCGGCACTCTAAGCACGGTCCTCCGAAGCTCCTGAAGGCGATCTCCTGCTGGCAGCTCCGGTGTGCGTAGACGGCGTTGAGATAAGAGCGTCCACGAAGACTTCGGCGGATGTCTGCTGGGCAGGTGGAGTGGAGACCTGAGGTGGCACTTGGCAGTAGCAGCTGGTGCAGATACTGTGGTCCGTGGATCCACAACTGGTACTGCAGCAGACCTGGCTACCCTAGGCACTATCTGAAAACGCTCTGTGGTCGGCCTGTCATCTCCACTGTCATCTGATGGGGCTGTCCTGACAGCATTAACATCACTCTGCAGCTTCTCCACTGTCGTCTGAATCTCTGTGACCTTGACATCCAAATCATGAAATTTAGTCTCAATAATCCCCTCTAGGCTAGCCTGGTGCTGGGTGAGGTTGGCCAGACTTCGCTCAATCCTCAGGGTGGCTTCAAGCAGATATGTCATTTGGTCAGACTTAGACTTTAGGTTTGCAATTGGAGCATTTAGAGCTGATGCCTCCTCGGCTGCTTTTGCTTCTTTGGCTTTGCGGATCTTCTCTTGAGCTTGTACAGAAGTGGGATGTGAAGGATCCATCACTATGACATTATCTTCAAAATCTGGATGCAATGGCAAATGCTCTCGATCAAGAAGGTATGTGCTGGTTCCAACCTTGGAATTTATCAATAGCTGAATGTGTGGAGCATATCCGCACGATCTCTTCTGATCAGCTGCAGTCCTCTTGGTAGTTTCAACTATCAGGCTCATCACCTTGAATTTCTGATGTGTATCAAACAAATGCAGCAAGTTGATGGAGTGGCCACGAATCATTTTGTCATCTCCTTACTTGGGTAACAAGGTGTACCGCAAGAGTGTGTTCGTGGTGGCCAATCCTGGTAGCAGATGCTTCACTGATCCAAGCTTATGAGTCTCAATGTCCTTCTGGGGGATAGCAGTGTACATGTTCTTCATGGTGTTGTGATCCATCTTGAGCTTGACATAGATATCTATGTCGTCATCCTCTTCCTTGGGGGCACCAAGAAGACTTGCCCACTCAGAGATGGTTGACTGGTACCTGATACCCTCTGTCATCCACACTATTCTGCCATCTGGATAGAAGTGAGCTGTGGAGTAGAACTGCATGACCATTTCGTTATTCCACTTGGTCAACTTCTTTCCGACAAAGTCATCAACACCTGCAATCCTGAAGCTATCATGGACATGGGGAAAATAATCCTCGTTCTCATCGATGTATTCCCAATCCACCCATTTTATGTCACTAACGATGGGCTTCTTGTCAAGCAATACTGTTTCATAGAAGTCTTGTTGTTCACGAGTGTGAAAGTGATAATCACACGCTGTCTTCCTCCTTATAGCATAAGGATCTGACTGTCTCCATTGACGCAGTCCTTTATCCTTCCTCAGCATCATGTTCTCCGCAACTGGGTGTGCATTGTCATGGTCTGAAATCTTAGGCTTCAACTTTCTGAGCACTAGTGGCTCTTCATCAACATTTACCTCGGGCACTGGGGCCTTGTTCTTCTCAGCAGCTGAAATGTTCCTGGTAGATCTCTTTGGTGATGACACCTTTGGCTTGGACTTGGTGAGGGCAGCAGTCCATATTGCATCAGACATAAGTTTTTGAGCTTTTGCAGGGGGTGCAGTGGTTGCTGGCTCCTCCTCCTCTTCTTCCTCCTCATCTATCATCATGGAGGGTCTGCCAATCACTCGGGCATGAGTTTTCCTTACTCTCTTCTTCTTAGCTCCTGCAGCTGCCTCTGTGTCACTAGGCTCTTCAAGAGTGAATTGCATAGTCTGCTTAGGGACTTTCCTCACAGCAATCCTCTCTTTGGCAGATGTAGGCTTAGTGCTATATTCCTTAGCAAGCACCATTCTCTTCTTCTTAGTTGCTGCTACACTAGCAACAAAATCCTCATTCTCACTGTCAGAGGTTTTCTTCTTCCTTGTTCTGGTGGCTGCCTTTGGAAGATCTGGAAAGCTCCTCTCTCCCTCATAGAAACTCTCATCAGGGCTTGACCCTTCACTAAGTTCTGCATGCTGTTCAGACCTGTTCTGACTGTCACTGCCACTTGACATCTTGCTGAGCTGACCCTGTGAATAGATGGGTATGGGCAGCGTAGATGAGTCATCACAAAAAGCAGAAGTTTTTCATAAAATTTGAGTTCAACTTTTAGTTTCAAGTTTTCACAGGATGCATTTCGGATGGACCAAGTTGATCATCTCGGTGACACCGAAGCACACTACAGAAACCTTACACGCCATTTCGGTCAGACCGATATGGGTTTCGGTGGCTCCGAGATGCTAGGGTTTCACTGAGACTTTACTTTCGGTCTCACCGATTCGTACAACTCGGTGGCACCGAGACGTACTAGTGCTATGGCCAGAGGCCAAATCAGTGGGACCGAAATTTTTGAATCGGTCGGTCTGAGATGCATTCGGCGGAAACTTAAACCTAGAAATTTCGCTCGAATCTAATCTACAGAATTCTCCTGGTGGAATAAGCATTGCAATCGTGGCAAGAATCATGGCATTCCTAACGTGCATTGAATCGGAAAAAGGAAGCACGAAAGGCATCGAATCTCACCCTAACTTGGTGGAGACTCTCTACGGCGGCAACGGCGGGGCAGATTGCTGTTAACGGTGGCGGAATCCGGCGACGAGAGCGCGCTGGAGACGACGGCGAAGTCCGGCGGCGAGAGCGCGCTGGAGACGACGGCAGCAACGGGGTGCGGGAACGAGTGGGGTCGAGAAGTTTCAACCGTTCGGTCCGCGCGATATATATATATACCCGTACGCTGTCGGTGGCGCCGAGTTGAACAACTCGGTGGCATCGATATGTGTAACTGCACACAGTTTAGCACATCGGTGGCTCCGAAATGGTTGAACTCGGTAGCACCGAGATGGAAAACCTAGATCAATCTAAGTGATTTCGGTTGGACCGAGTTTGAGTGAATTGGTTCGGCCGAAATCATTTAGAAGCTTTTGGAGGTTCAGCCCTTTCAGATCGGTGGCTCCGAGTGCTCCTCACCCGGAGGCTCCGAAAATGACTTGTTCAATTTTTGTGATGCAGCAAGAATAGAATTTCAGACAAGAAAGCATAGATAGCTAGAAAAGGTACTTAGGCATTCTTGTACATCCACTTGGCCAGAAAAAACCAAGACAATCAAAACAACAAATGGATGTCCTCGAATGATGAAAACATGCAAACCAACATGCTCACACAATAAGATAGCAAATGAAATATGTGTCATACATGCACAACCAATTCTAGCATCTATCAAGTAATGACGATGACTAGGTCATCTATATATGAGTATATTGACTTAGGAGCCAAATGAGAACATTTGATCATAGGTCATACTCATCGTTTAAGCACAAGTGGGGTTACCACTTTTACATAAAGCATTGATGTGTCACACCATTAGAGTTGCTTTAGCTCAATTGTTTAGAGCAAAGCTCCCCCTAGATGTGATATCCCCCTAAGAGGGATGAACTAACCTTGGGTTTTTTCGATGATGACTTCATGTAGATGTTGAAGATGTGGATGCTCAATGTTGATGTAGACCATCAAGAGTTGGGAGCAATCCTTTGGAGTTTTGTGCTTTCAATACCTACATGGGTTAGTCCCACACAAGGAACATACAAGGATATCCATAGACATAGAGTGAAATACACATATGATGATGTCCATGAATGCATTAATTACCTTGTCCCTTGCCTTACCAACAAGAGGGTTTGTGACTCCATGAACTAGTGCAAAATGTGGAAGTTGGTTGCACAAGTTCTTGCCATAAATAATTTGAGTGAAGTTTGTTGGTGGAGTCACCCTCAAGAACTCTCTAGTTCTTCTTCTTTTGGACCCACATCAACTTGATGGGAATCCTTGGAGTTGTAGTAGCACTTGATGAAGTAGAACTTGAAGAAGTCTTGGGAACCCACTTGACCATGGCTTGAGGAGCTTCTTTAAATGAATCAATCTCTTCTTGAAGCTTGTCCTTGCCTTTTAGCTTGTGGTCTTATGGTGGAAGATCTTCTTGAGCTTGTGCTCCCTTGAAGGAAGTAGGATCATACTTCTCTTGTTGAGGAACAAACTTCGTCTTGGGGTATTGATCTTCTTCCCACTCAACTCCATTTGCATTGAACTTTCGTTCAAAACCAACACCTTGGTTCTTCCGGTGCCTTCCTTGCTTGCGTACAATTTCCTCAAATTTCTTACTCCCGGCAAGACTCTTGTAAACACCTTTCTCTATAATTCCTTTCAATAGCATATTTTCTTGCTCAAGTGTAACTTGGCTAAGAGAATCATTAGTGGAATCAATAGAACTACTAGAAGCAACAACATTGGATTTAGCATTGTTATTGTTACTACTAGAGTTAGAACCATTTTTACCCTTGTTGTTAGTTTGCTTAGATTTAACTTGTGGCATAAAGGTAGACAAGAGTAAACGCTTGGCAAGATATGAAGAACTCTTCTTTCGAAGATCGTCATTGATGGCTTTAAGAAACTCATGCTCTTGCTCTAAATTTAGCTTCTCGAAGCGTAGCTTCTCATGAGTTCTTAGAAGTTCTCTATGATCCTCTTGAGTTGTTTCATGAGCTAACTTAAGAGCATTTAGTTCTTTAGTTAGACGCTCAATCTCCTTCATAGCATTGTTACTCCTTTCCTCTTGACTATCATGATTACTAGCATTTTCATTATAGCTCACATCACTAGCCCTATCAACAAGTAAATCATCATCACCAAGCAAATCATCTTCATCACTATTGAAATCAAGATACTCGGGGTGTGATACCTTGGGGCCTTTTGCCTTGAAGCATCTTCTAATTCCTTCATTTGGTGAGTCAAATAGATCATAGGAGTTGGATGACACAAGAGCAAGTCCGGCAACACCTTCATCTTGACTATAGTCGGAGTTGGAGTGATAACTTCTCTCGGAGTGGTTGTCGGAGTCGGAGCCGGAAACTCATTCACCAATATGAGCTTGATGTCTTCTTCTTGTGTAGCTATTGGATGACTTGTCCTTCCTCTCTGAATCCTTACTTCTTCGAGAGTGTCTTCGTTCATAACGATCATCTCTACTCCTTCTCTCCTTATGAGGTGATTCATCTCTTCTATGTCTTCCTCTTGGTGATTCGTCTCTTTTCTTGTAGGGAGCCGTACACTCATTGGAATAGTGCTCAGGCTTTCCACAATTGTAGCAATTACGCTCACAACTTGATGATCTTCTCTCATAGTGTCTTGAGCTAGAGCTTCTTTCTTTTCCTTTGTTCTTGTAGAACTTGTTGAATCTTTTCACCATTAAGCTTATCTCTTCATTGGATACTAGCTTGTCACTTGTAGTCGTTGGAGCATCGGTTGAGGCTTTATAAGCACCACTTGATTTGTTGTGTAGCTCCTCTTTGTCCTTGAGTGACATTTCATGAGCAACAATCCTTCCAATGACTTCCGTGGGCTTGAGATATTTGTAATTTGGCATCATTTGGATCAATGTACAAACGGTATCATATTTTCCATCCAAAGCTCTAAGTATTTTCTTGATGATGAATCTGTCGGTCATCTCTTCACTTCCTAAGCCGGCAATCTCATTTGTGATGAGAGCAAGCCTAGAGTACATCTCAGCGACTCCTTCACCATCCTTCATCTTGAACTTGTCAAGTTGACTTTGAAGCACATCCAACTTAGTTTCCTTGACGGACTCGGTACCCTCATGCATATCAACCAAAGTATCCCAAATTTCTTTTGCATTCTCGAGGCGGCTGATTTTGTTGAATTCTTCGGGACATAGACCGTTGAATAGAATGTCACAAGCTTGAGCATTGTATTGCAACATCTTCAATTCTTTCGGGGTTGCCTCACGATACGGTTCCTTGCCATCCTTAAAGAAGTCACCTTGCAAGCCAACACGAACAACAGCCCAAACGGCAGGGTTATGACCAAGAATATGCATTTTCATCTTATGTTTCCAACTAGCAAAGTTTGTACCATCAAAATATGGACCTCTATGGTGATAGTTACCCTCACTAGACGCCATACTCTCCTAGGTTGTGAAACCAAGGCTATGATCACCAAAGCAATGGAAATCAAGGCTTACGGAGACCAAAACTCTGATGCCACTTGTAGGATCGAAATTATGTCTAGAGGGGGGTTGATTAGACTACTTGACCAATTAAAACCTAACCTTTTCCCAATTTTAGTTGTAAGCAGATTTTAGCAACAATACAAGTCAACCATCACCCTACACATGCAATTCTAAGAGTATAGCAGCGGAAAGTAAGCAATTGCATATGTAAGTAAATGAGGGGATCGGAGATTTCAAACGCAATGAAGACACGGTGGTTTTTGGCGTGGTTCCGATAGGTGGTGCTATCGTACGTCCACGTTGATGGAGACTTCAACCCACGAAGGGTAACGGCTGCGCGAGTCCACGGAGGGCTCCACCCACGAAGGGTCCACGAAGAAGCAACATTGTCTATTCCACCATGGCTTACGTCCACGAAGGACTAGCCTCACTCGGGGTAGATCTTCACGAAGTAGGCGATCTCCTTGCCCTTACAAACTCTTGGTTCAACTCCACATCATGACGGAGGCTCTCAAGTGACACCTAACCAATCTAGGAGACACCACTCTCCAAAAGGTAATAGACGGTGTGTTGTTGATGAACTCCTTGCTCTTGTGCTTCAAATGATAGTCTTCCCAGCACTCAAACAACTCCTCACAGATTTGGCTATGGTTGAAGAAGGATTTGAGTGGAAAGCAACTTGGGAAAGGCTAGAGATCAAGGTTCAAATGGTAGGAATGGAATATCTTGATCTCAACACATGAGTAGGTGGTTCTCTCTCAGAAAATGTATGGTGGAAGTGTAGGCATGTTCTGATGGATCTCCTTTCTGAGAAGGGAGTGGTGGAGGGGTATATATAGTCTCCACACAAAATCCAACCGTTACACACTTTTGACTCAACTCGGTGGCACCGAAACAATAATCTCGGTAGCACCGAACTGTGTAAAAAATATGAACTTTAGGAATCTCGGTGGGACCGATAGGAATAACTTGGATGGACCAAAGTGCAATGGCTAGGGCAATCCTCATCTCGGTGGCACCGATTGCATCAACTCGGTTGGACCGAAGTGAAGCAATAAGGTAACAGAGACTTGGCAAGCCATCTCGGTGAGACCGATTTGCAAAACTCGGTGAGACCGAAGTAAGTGCAAACGATTAAAGAGAGTTGGCAAGGCCATCTCGGTGGGACCGAGATCCATTTCAGTGGATCCGATTTGTTAGGGTTTTGGCAGTGGCTACGTCTTGGTGAACTCGGTGGCTCCGGATTGGAAATTTCGGTGGGGCCGAGTTGCAATGTAGGTTTTGGATATATTTGGGATTGAGAGAGTGTTTGAGGGTTTAGGAGTACTATCACTAAGCACTTGAGCAAAAAGACCATAAAGAAACACCTCATCCCCTTTTAATAGTATTGACTTTCCTATGGACTCAATGTGATCTTGGATCACTAAACCAAAAATGTAGAGTCTTGAGCTTTTGCCAATCCATATCCTTAGCATTTTGAGGGGTCCACATCTCTAGTTCTTGCCATGCCAATCATTGAACATCCAGAAATCTTCAACTTGAATGGACATTAGTTCAATGAGATATATGTTGTTATGAATTACCAAAACCCCCAAGAGAGTAAATGTGCTTTCATGTTGGGGAACGAAGTATGAAAATCAAAAAAATTCCTACGAACACCCAAGATCTAATCTAGGAGATGCATGGCAACGAGAGGGGAGCGCCCCCATCTAGGGTTCCCCCAAACCCTAGGCGCATGGGCCCATGTGGAAAAGTGGCGCCCAGCCCACTAGGGGCTGCTGCGCCCCCCTTTGCTATCCATGTGGCCCTCCGGGGCAGGTGGACCCCCCCTGTGGACACTCAGAAACCCTTCAGTGCATCCGGTACAATACCGATATACCTCCGAACTTTTCCGGCAGTCAAAATATAACTTCACATATATGAATCTTTACCTCCGGACTATTCTGGAGCTCCTCGTGATATCCCGGAACCCATCCAAGACTCCAAACAACCTTTGACTTTCCACTGTTAATATCTCAATATTACCCTAGCGCTACCGAACGTTAAGCGTGCGACCCTACGGGTTCGGAACATGCAGACATGACCGAGACTCTTCTCCGGTAAATAACCAATAGCGGGACCTGAATGCCCATATTGATTCCTAGATATTCAACGAAGATCTTTATCGGTTGAACCACGATGTCGAGGATTCAATTAATCCCGTATCCAATTCCCTTTGTCCGGCGATATGTTACTTGCCCGAGATTCGATCGTCGGTATCTCCATACCTAGTTCAATCTCGTTACCGGCAAGTCTCTTTACTCATTCCGTAATACAAGATCCCATGACAAACTCACTAGCCACATTGCTTGCAAGCTCTTTACGGTGCTGTATTACCGAGAGGGCCCAGAGATATCTCTCCATCATATGGAGTGACAAATCCCAGTCTCGATCCATGCAACCCAACAGACACATTCGGAGATACCTGTAGAGCACCTTTATGATCACCCAGTTACGAAGTGACGTTTGATAGCACACAAGGCATTCCTCTGGTACCCGGGAGTGACATGATCTCATGGTCTAAGGAACAGATACTGGACATGAAGAAAGCTGTAGCAAATAACTAAACGATCTGATGCTAAGCTTACAGTTGGGTCTTGTCCATCACATCATTCTCCTAATGATGTGATCCCGTTATCAAATAACAACTCATGTCTATGGTTAGGAAACCTTAACCATTTTTGATCAACGAGCTAGTCTAGTAGAGGCTCACTGGGGACATGGTGTTGTTTATGTATCCACACATGTATTTAAGTTTCGAATCAATACAATTCTAGCATGAATAATAAACATTTATCATGAACTAGCAAATATGATAATAATCAATTTATTATTGCCTCTAGGGCATATTTCCAACAGACACAATAGTCAAACTTGCGTGTGAGGCTAATGAGTGGACGACCACTGTTTCGTCACTGGATGTGTACCAAAAGATGTTTCAAGAAGGTCAGGTAGTTAAATGTTACGCGGGTTCCCAATGTAGAAAAGCCATAATGACCTTTGGCATGTGGACACCCAAAGGGATGGAGTGAGGACATGTCTGAAAGATTTTGCAATATTTGTCAGCTGGTCTAGCGAAAGACGACCCCCCCACTGTTATGGCTAATGCGCTAGTCGGTCCCGAGCAAGATAGATCAGTCGAGTCCGGCTTCATTCGATGCATAACGAAGATAGTCCATACGGGAACCTCTCACGTGCCAAGAGACGTTGGTCGATTGTCGGTGGGGGTGAGAGGACTGCTTTGAGCTGGATTCTCGTGTTGCTCATTCCCAGGGTGTGCGGTTGTCAAGGAAATATACAATAGAAAGTCATAGTTTGTCATTCTTAGGGTGTGTACAGAAGTTTTGATTAGGATGCAGTGTTTTGGTGTCATATGTATATTAGCTAGGATTTGATACGGCAACCTTGTAGTGATATGTAACTAAACAATATTTTTGGGTTATATATACTCGATTGTTGTGTTGTTCAAGGGTTTATTGAAGATTCAACATTTCAAGATTAGTAGAGCATGGTGTGATGGCGAACAATGAAGCATGTATATGAGGTAATTGGTGGTGTTTGTTCGCAGATGACTTTTGTGAGCCATTCCATGGCTTTTCTCTAGACCATGTCATGGTCTTAGCGGCGCAGTACGGCCTGCCTTCTATACGAAGCCAAGCAACTTATGGTACCCTGCATGACTATGAACAAGCACAAATACAACCACACTAAGCAGCATATGCATAACCACATTAGCAGATATACCCATAACCACATCAAGATGTACGCACAACCCTCCCAGTGGCACAGACAGATCCATAAGGACACAGTTGCAGGCATGGTGGCCCAGTACGGACAACCTAACAAATAAGGATAACCACTCTTGGATCATGGCAAGCGCTTGTTCATGTTGGTCGCACTTAGCCATGACCTATGTGCCCAAAAGGTCAAAGATGACGACCTTGAAACCATCCCTAGCCAGGACCTTGAGGGTGAGGAAGTACCTGATCCTAGAATGACACATAAAGCTGGAACCAACGTTAAGGACACAAGGAATCGAAAGCGCACAGGGACAATTAGACCGAAAACGCAAACAGAGAAGGAAAATGACAAACAAGAGCAATAGAGTGAAGAAGCGGTCGACCTCATGTGGACCTAAGAACACACACAAATGAAGAACAAACAACTACCAAGAGGACCTGCAAACAAGAGGTGGAAAGAAAAAGGATGGCGAGCGAGGAGAAGAGGCGCAAAACAAACCATATGCAACAAATACCCAGAAATAGGGAGAAAACATCACGAGCATCACAGCGAAGAAGCAACCACCTTGAACAACACTGACGTCAATATAGAAACAGGCGTGGACAAAAAACAAAGCAGAAGCTATGGAGACCAATGGTTATTACGAAGCAAAAGAATAGTGAGCGCAAAGAAAAGACCCGACATAATCAAGGGCCAAACAAATCCGAACCAGAGCTGGTACGAAAAGCTAACGTGCCGTCGACCGCCACCGACGGCAAACAAAGCACCAACACCGAGAATGCTCGAAGAAGCCCTAACAACAACGAAAAGAAGATAGTGTGTGGGGCAAGCAGGGGAGAATAAGATGACCACCCCCATTATGTACCAGAACACCCAAACGCAACGCAGACTCACCTTCGACGAACCAATTGGAGTGAAAACCCACAAACCTACCGACATGTGGGACCAAAAAGAAAATAGTCGGCGATAAACCCATGAAACCACCGACACGTGGGACCATAGATAAAATGGCAGTCCCCACAATAAACCGACATATCACACCCTGAGCACTCACCCGCTAGCGCTTGCCAACTCAGGACAAACTGGACGAAGCCACTCGTCTACAAGGCGAGTGCGAAGCATCCTACTACCAACAGTCCGCCCACACACACCAATAATTGTACACTTAATACCCGGGCACAGCTTGTCCAGGACACATCTCAGACACGGCGAGAGAGGCTGACCAAACACACATAGGTGCGGAGAAGCATGATCGCACTGGTGCACCCGAATACAATAGAAATGTCCGCACCCGGTGTATATGGGGAAACAATCCGCACTCATGGCCCGACGAGAATGCCCGACCAAACCCACAAAGGGTGTCTGGACGCATGGGTGTACCCAGGGGGTGCCCGGACGCATGGACCTAATTGGTGGGTGACTGGACGCACAGGCGTCCCCGGCACAGGTGAAGGCAACATACAAGCATCACATAAACCGTGCACACCCAAACAACCAAGCACCCACAAAGAGCACTGGCCAGGATAACCGACCGGCCGGTTGGTCGGAAAGCCAGGGCAATCACTTTTCCATCAGACAAGGCGGCACACGCGGAGCGACGGCAATGGGGCATCCAGGCAGCCTACACGGCAGCCATGAATAAGCCCGGGAAGGGAACTCGAACAGTCGGTTGGACAGAGAGCCCGGGTAGGCGCCTCTAGAACGCGTGAGGCGGCACGCGCGATGCGAGGCCAACACCCCGAGCCATCCAGCACGCGCACGCACAGCCGAGGCTCCACACACGAGGTTTACGCGAACGAAGCAGTCCGACAGGAAGCAAACTACACTGACACGCTGACTCGGGCTCACTCGACACATGTGGAGCAGCGCACGCGACAGCACATGCGTGCGTGACAAATACCACCGCAAAAAGATGGCCCATGCGTCATGGACTCGAGAGGAAATTGGCTGGGTGCGGACCGCGCGGAGCGCGCCAGAGAATCATCGGCAGGAAGCGCGCACAAAATGGACGGTGCGGAGTGCCCTCACGGGCGCCGATGCCCCGAGGAGGCAGATACTCCATCATCCATTTTAGGAGTATTTTTTATTTTTGCGAATATAGGAGTATATAATTGCCAGGAGTATTGCCTTTGCGTGCACACAGACTTTGAGTCTGATGCTGGTACGATGTGCAATCGGATCATGTAGCTTAAACTAAAAACGTGATAGATGGCTGATCTTAGATGTGGTACAAGGATCGGACACCTAGTTGTCGTATGTATAACAGTTCTTTTCTATTTTGTATTTCTACTCTAAATATCAGAATTACATTAACTAGTGATGTGGAGCTTTTCTGGCAATTGCCAACCGCTTTACTTAGCTTCTGTAGATCCTGCAGACCGAAAGAAACTTGCGTGTCCCCTGCAAAATAAAACACATGTCAACATCATAATGATGCAGGCACAACACGTGGGAGTTTTATTCATTCAACTTGTTGCGGGTTGCAACTGTGATTTGTCATAATGATGCAGCCACAATTTTTTTTTCCGAGAGTACGCCAATAGCGTACCGTATCTATCTATCTATCTGTTATTTATTTATTATATATAAAAAGTGCTTGACGGGCTCACTAGAAAAAAAAGAAATATACTAGAAAATCCCATAAAAATCAGAAACATCCGACCATTTATTTAATAGACTAAAATATCATAGCCATTAGCTATGCTTTAATTTTAAGTGGGAGAAAATTACCCACCATTGCCATTACAAAGAAAAACTGTTCACGTGACTTAGAAAAAGGTACATGCATGAATACACGATCTGGGTTGATTTCTTTCTTTCCATACACATGCATGTCTAGGACATTCCTCATTAAAAAAAGCTACATGCATAACGTGGGCATTCCTTTCTATACGCATGCGTGCGTGCATACATGCTTCCTTTAATATAATAAGGACGCACGCCGCCGTTGAGATGATTTTTCTGTACCTACTGTCGATCGATTGATCGTCATAGCTCGAGCACATCAGGGACCTCATATTTCAATCTGCCTGATGTATGCATCGATACTTGTCGTTCATGCGTAAGCCGTCGTGTTCGCTCGGTATCTAAGGCCGGTCGATCAGACGTTCACCCCAACTTCATATGCAGCCTATGCCCCGGCACCGCCCTCGAGGTTCCTCTACAAATTGGTCTCTTTGCTCCTCTACAAATTGGTCTCTTTGCGATCAAATAAACACCAAGTTCTTAGTAGGTTATCTATACCTTCATAGGCGTAGGCAAAAACTGGGCAAAAGGCCACCACATCGTGCACAAACTCAGAAAACTTTTGATTGGTCGGCCAATTAGCGCCGATCCACTCACTGTGGATCATCGTGGTGCATGTAAATATCATGCAAGTAAGCATTAACGATCCGAGCACGGGTATGCAACTTGATCGGATTCCTTTTTTTATCGGCATGTTGTATATCACATAATAATAAATAGGGTATCCATAAATAAAATTATTCATACACAGACACATTCTCATCCCGGTGAGTACATGCACACATCCTACAAGAGTGTGGGCACCTCTTCTCTCGGTTTTCATGTCTCATTAATAACTTTGGTTAGGTATATCATACATAAATGATGGAAGACGTGTTATTATATCAAGTAGCTTATAATCCATGCAAAAAAGAAGAAAAACAATTAAATGGAATTAGTGACTATAGACAAACAAAGCACATTCCACTAACATAAATCTTTATATATTAAAGTGCTTGATGAGCTCACCGGAAAAAAGAGAAATATGCTAGAAAATTCCACAAAAATCTGAGACATCCAACCATTTATTTAATAGACTAAAAAATTTATAGCCATTAGATGTGATTTAAGTGAAAATAATTACCCACAATTGCCATCAGGAGAAAAACCATTCGTTCATGTTGCTTTAATATCATACGTAATAATTAACCACAATTTCATTATGAGAAAAACATTCGTTCATGTTGCTTGAATTGCACGTTGTTACTCATAATGACACGCAAGAGTAACAACGTGCAATTCAAGAAAAAGACATAGGTGACGTGACGTGCATGGGAGTTTCCTCCAAAACAATAAAGTACAAATCTACATGCATGGCGTGGGTGCATAGGACTTTCCTCCAAGAAAATAAAAACAAATCTACATGCATGACGTGGGTGCATAGGACTTTCCTCAAAAAAAAAAAAAAAGCTACGTATGTGGCATGGGCTGAGAAAGAAACGTTCATAATGCCTTACATAATACTAGCGTGATGGTCCTTCTCCCGATTAAATATGCAGCCTCCTGGTGTCCCCTCTTTCTTCATGTATGCCTCAGGTCATGTATTCACGTTTGATAAGTTTTTTTTTCCTTCGAGTCCACTACCTCCTAACTAATCAAGTCCAAGAAAAAAAAAATCAAAGAAAAATCAAAGAAAAAAGAGAATTTTTTTCCCCAAAAAAGCCTTCGACTACCCTACTGCCACCGCGGTCAGTACGATTTTGTTGGCGGATACCAAGGAAAAGACCAATGGCTACGTGATCTTCAAGAACTATGACCGCACCGACCGGCCACTACACCTACGCTCCCTCCAGCCACTCGATATTCAAGGGATCCCTCGCTGAGTGCGTCCACAACAATGTCCTCGAACGTGATAAGTCCTCCAACTTCTCCTTCCACGTCGTGGTCGCACAGACATAATCTTCTTCCGTGTCGAGAAAACCCGCCACGGCAGCACCATCCACCCCAAGGCGCCAGGAAACCTCATCTTACGTGTTAGTCACAACATAAAACTAAGGCTTGCACTAGGGTATTACTTCCACTCGAAGGAACACAAAGGGGCAGTGACAACTACGGAAGATATTTTTGAGATTGGACGGTTCAGAGATGTTATGCAGCATCTTCAAGATCCAATGTATGTACAGTACGTTATTCTTTTCCTTTTTATTCTCTTGCAAAAAGACACTCCCTGGCAGTAGATGCCATGAACCATTGCTTCACATTGGCCCAGATTAATTATACATGGTATGATGGCTAATTTCATTACGAACAAAACAAACATTCAGTCCCATAATTGGCTAGGCAAACCTAATTAATCAACAATGATTATCTGATAATAAGGTTAAATTTATACTAAGATGGTTGTAGTATTTACAAATGAACTATGTACAGCAACCGTTCAAGTACAGTTGGTGAAAGAGCTAAACATCTGCATCAAATATATGCGAGCATGAAAGTATAAGATATTTATTTAACTGAAGTAACTATAAGAGCTAACAAGACTTTATGGGTGATGCCATGGCAAATATTATCACAAAATAAACATCAAAAATTTGGTCAAACAGACTCCCTTTTATTTAATGAATCACAAGCTAATAGTAAGTGATCTTTTATTGGACGGACCAAAGCCTTAAAAACTCATATACAAATAATGAATCAATCACTTTAGAGACATGAAACTAAGTTCATGACTCTAGATTACGCACAGTAACCTAATGATCTTTGTTGAACTCTTGAATCGGTTTTTTATAGGTATTCACACACACATACACACATGCATTCCTCTGCAGGTAAAAGTAGTAGTGGCGCATGTTGTCTCATCCAGTATATAACCACTTGGAGTAGGTTGAAATCGGTAAATAAATAAACCAATTCAATGGTTCAACTGAAAACTAGAAGAATGATAGTGCATAACTAACAGATATTAAGTTAAAAAAAGATGCAGATAATCATTTCATATTTAATATTTCCTAGAAGATATTTATGTGTTACTTCGAGTTATGATGTGTCGTTCCTTTCATACACTCTATTGGACATTGTTCCTCCAAGACAAATGATGTTGGTGATCTATATATGTTGGTGTGGATTGAAATATAAGATTACTTCGCAGTACAAAAATTATCCTGCTAAATTGTAGAAACGCTAAAGTTTCCTCATTTTGGGATCTTTCATGGCATCTGAAATGTGGTTGCTGATAATCTGTATTGTTATATATATTGTATCCTGATGAACTGTCTAATAAATGTATCCAACGCAATATCTTCTTTACCCATTCGTATAGAGATAATGAAGGGGTCACTTTGTTTGTGATTATAACCCACCTCTCGGAGTGGTCACTAAGACTACTACCATCAGGAATACCCCTTCTCTTTTATATTGATGATGAATTAGCTTACATGATTTTTCTACACTATAGTACGAAAAGCTGCGTCTTGAGGGCTTCTAGAAAAATCATACTATTTAAAGTAGCCAAAAATTAAATATCTATATAAGACAACAACTCTAATTTGCAGAAAATATAATAAAACAACAAAAAGTGATGTTGTCAGCACAAGCGGGTGAGACATAATGAACTTATTGGCAATAGGAAGTTCTAAGGGAAAACAATAGAATACACGTATACTCAACATTTTATATTTTAACTGAAACTCAATATTTTCTTTGTTGTCTGTCCTTTATCTTTTTAAAGGAATACAATGGTGGAGTTTGTATTTTGGGAGAACAGTGAGACCATTGCAGAGACCATGCAAGGATTAGCCACGTATGCTAAAATTACTGTCTTTTGGTGTTTATACAGAAAATATCACAAAGCGACATGGTAACATGCAGAAAATTTTATATAAATATAATTTGCACAACGTCTCTGGTCATAAAAAATATAGTTAGTATGACATGCATGATTGGAAGGTAACGATAAATGGATACCATATATATTTATATGTAAATATAAAATCAAGCATACCTAAGACAAAACTATGTTCACAGAAGTCACATATTTGTAAATTTCATAACATTCAGTTCCAATATTTTCTTTAGAATAATCAAATAATATGTTCTTATTCTTGAACTTTACAAAATTCTAGCCCGCGCATCGAGCGGGCCACTCTGCTAGTTTTTATAAAAAGGCGAAAGTTAGTTACAAGAGCCTAACGTGGATGCGAACATCTACGTAGGCACACCAACACCGAACAAAAAACAAAGGCTCACTCTCACACAACGGGATCTAACCCACCAACACCGAAACATGCCTCTCTCCACTCTTTGATCTCATCTAAGACTAGGCATACTAGTTCTTGCGCCGTTTTTTGTTGTTGCGTTCTGTTGAAGACCCTCGCATTCCTTTGCTTCCACAGCAACCATGCAGTACCGATCACAAAGGAGTCAAAGCCCCGTCGAATCCTCCCGGGGAAATCGGTCCTTTGTGTGAGCCACCAATCCTTGAAGGTGTCTAAGTCTGAGGGAAGCGTGATGTTAATCTGCAACTTGTCACAGCACCCATGCCACACCTCCCTAGCATAGACACATTGAGCCAAAATGTGATCCACGCTGTCTTCCTCCTGGAGGAGACATGAGAAACATGGCGACGGCTCGTCCTGATGTCCATGCCGTGCACGCCGATCCGACGTCCAGAGACGTATTTCACAATCAACCAAGCAAAAAATTTGCACTTGAGAGGTACCCAACTTCTCCAAATGCCCGCATCCGTAGGAGATCTCTCAAGTCCTACATATAGCCTCCTATAGACTGATTTGGCAGTGTAAGTTCCTGATGGGTCGGCCGGCCAATGAAACACATCTTGTGCATCCTCATTGCGCTGAACAGTGGCGATGGCGTGACATAGGTTGGCAACTTGAATATGTGCCGTGAAAGAAAGATCTCCAAGGATATCCTGAGTCCAAGCATTGTCGATGAGTGCTTGCTCAACCGTCCTGCTGTTCTTTGCCCTGGTGCTAACAAGAGCAAACACCAAGGGCGCAATCTCACACACAGTAAATCCGTGCACCCATCTGCCCTTCCAAAAAAGCACGCTCACGCCGTTGCCCACCGAGATTTTGACCATGCTGTCAAAGACCATCTTCACCTCCTTATCCTCTGTCATCCTGATGCCTTGCCAAGGTCTCGAATGATCCGTCCGGCGAAGCCATTCCCATTGAACACGCAACGCCAATGCCTGTAATTGCAGATCCTTGACACCTGACCCTCCATAACACGTCGGTCAACATATCGTGTCCCACGCAACGAGACATTGGCCTCCATTGGCCTTTTCCTTGCCAGCCGAAAAGAAGGACCGCATGCATTTGTCGATCTCTTCCAACACCCAAGCCGAAGCGTCCAGGACCAAAAGATGGTGGATCGGCCGTGCAGAGATCACCGATTTCACTAAGATCAGCCGTCCCAGACGTTGTATAAGACTGCGCTGCCAGGCCGAAATAATGTTTCTGACCTGATCCAGGAACGGCTGCCAATCAGCCCTCGTCATTTGCTTGATGGCGAGGTGGATCCCGAGATAGCGACACGGGAAGCTACCCATCTCGCAGTGCAGCAGGTCTACAACTCTAGGCCGGTCCGCCTCGTCGCCCTGATAAGGATGGCCTTCGATTTCCTATAGTTGATCCACAAGTCGGATGCTTCTCCAAGTATCGTCAATACTTCTCGAACAGAGTACAGATCATGCGCAGAAGGCCTGATAAACAACGCAGCATCGTCGGCATAGATCGACAGTCTCTGTGTGGCCGAGATGCCTCTGAATGAACTAATTTCTCCCGTGTACATCGCTCTGCAGATCAGATTAGTGAGGGCATCCATGGCGATTACGAATAGCAGGGGGGAGATGAGGTCCCCCTGCCGAAGCCCCTTCGCGTGGCGGATGATGCGTCCCGGAACACCATTGACAATGATCTTGGTAGTAGCAGTGGACAAGATAGAAGAAACCCAACTAAGCCAACCACTGCCAAAACCCCTAGCTCTCATGATCTCGAACAGGAAGGGCCAGGAGAGCGAGTCAAAAGCGCGAGAAATATCCAGTTTCAAGAACAGTGCCTTCTCTTTCCGTGCGTGGATTTTGCGCGCGACCTGCCGGACTAGAAGGAAATTGTCATGGATACTCTTTCCCTTAATGAAGGCCGATTGATTGATGGCCACAATCTCATGCATTCTGCTGTGCGCCCGGTTGGCCAGGACCTTAGAGAACAGTTTAGAGAAACTGTGCGGGAGGCTAATGGGCCGATAATCCCATACTTCAGCGGCGTCGGCCTTCTTAGGAATAAGCACGATGTGTGCCTTGTTTTGCTTGTCGAATCCTCTGTCGTCGCCCACATAAAGTTTCAGCAAAGCCGCCATGATATCATGCTTACTGATCTGCCAAGCTTTGTGATAGAATATGCCAATAAATCCGTCCGGGCCAGGTGCGCGATCAGCAGGAATCTCCTTGATAACATTCCAAACTTCCTCTTCCCTGAAGATAGCTTCCAAACCAGAGAGGTCTAGCTCCTCCAACCCAAGGAACTGCAAGTCCAGGGTGTGCCCCCTCTGGTGTGCCGACCCCAACAAGCTCTCGTAAGACTCCGCAAAAACCTCTTCCTTCCTCTGCTGGTCCGTGATGATGTCTGTACCGTGCCTAATGCTGGGTATAAAGTTCTTCGATCTTCTACCATTGGCGACCGCCTGGAAGAGCTTAGTATTGACGCAGCCACAAATTTAAGTCCCGAAAGATACGGCTTTCGAGCCGTAGCAGTATATGGTTATGCATCCAAGTCATGACACTGACGGAAATATTGAGCTGGAAGTCTACTAGCTGGCTAATAGCTAGGCAGTGGACTAAACTTTTTCTGAAGCCTTCCCGTAATTTTTTTTTCTAAACATTCAAAAAATTCTACTAATTTTTTTCGTGATAAACATTGATGAGTGTTTTACATGCGTGCACAATTTTGTGATAGAATGACATTTGTGGAGGCCTATGAAAAAAAGTCAAAATTGATGGTCCAAAAAGAATATTTTTAAAAATATTTTGGAGCCGATTTTGTTTTCCCTACCAAATTTTCACGGATGTCATCTCATTACTAAATTTTGCACGCAGATGAAACGCTCATCAATGTTTGCTTCCAAAAAATACAGTCTTTTCTTTTTTACGGGTGAAAAAAATAGTCTTTTTGAATGAAATATTTTTACTGCTCACCCGGATGTATGTGAGCTCGCAGAAGAGCACTTTCGACCAAACTTATCATACAAGGTTTGGTATGTCCATGTGTAGTAGAACTGGTAAGCAATCCAAACTTGATGTAGAAAAAGTAATACTCCCTCCGATCCAAAGAGTAGAACTGTTTGCGCATATAGAGACGACACTTAAGGGCATGTTCAACGGCGACCAATAAATTTTCTCCCGCATCCGTTCGCGAGCAAGAGGGACCAGTCCGCGGACATGGATGCGGGAGGCCACCATCCAACGCTGTCCGCATACATTTCAACTACAATGCGAACTAACCGTACGAAATTCGTTCAAACATGGCCGGATTTCATATAAACATGTCAGATTTCATATAAACATGACGGGTTTCATTACATTTCGGACATACTTCAACTAAAAGCGATGCTAGTCTGGCTCTAGAGGTATAAATCAATACCTAATCTAAATGGTCGCGGGCCCCCGTTCCCAGTGTCCGGCCATGAGCCCCGAGAACTGAAGTTTCGCCTTCTCCAGTTCCGCCTCGGCGCTCTCCAGCTCCGCCTCCGTAACCTCCTCCTCCGGAGCCCCAGGAAGTGAAGCTGTCCACCTCCACATCGCCGCCAAGCGGCTAATCGGCCGGCGATTTGCAGCCCACCAAGCTTGGCTTCAACGGGAGGGGAGGAGCGGTGGTCTTCTTGGGACACGAGCGCGGCGACCTACCGTGCACTACTCTTCCTCTTTGCCGGCGGCGCCCGCGGACGTGCCGGCTTCGTGGTCGTGGCGGCGGGGCGCGGCCTCGGCGGAGCCGGTGATGTCCTCCTCGTCGTCGTCGATCTTGCCCCACACCTTGTCCGCCGCCTCGTCGAACTCCTTGTAGGCGGCCTCCAGTTCGGCTTGACGCTGGCGGTAACGCCAGCAGGCGAGGCGGATCTCGCGGGCGGAGTGATAGGACTCAAGCAGCGCCGCCTGCTTCGCCAGGTCCGCTTCCGGCATGAGCGCCCTACCGGCGGCGAGCTGCTCCTCAGCCTGCTGGTGCTCCTGGATGACCTGGTGGTTGTAGGCGGCGTCGGTCTGCGCCTCCCGGAACTGCTCCTCCCGCACCATGTCTATGTAATGGGCACGGGCCTCGCCGATGGTCATGGTGCAATGCACCGGCGAGGGTGGCGCGGAGGAGGAGGAGAGTGGCGCGGACGAGGAGGGTGGCGCCGGCTCGTCGTTGGCCACGTCCTCCGGCTGTCTGCCGGCCAGCCAGCCGACAGCAATGGCGGCCATCTCCTTCTTCTGATCCGTCGTCAGCCCGTCCCAGAGAGCTTTGGAGCGTGAGAAAGCCATGGTGGGAGTGGAGCGGAGAGGAGAAAGGGATCGGAGGTGGATGACTGCGGCTATGGTCGGGGCAGCAGTTTATATAGCAATGGTGGGCGGCAGATGGACGGACGGGTGGCGCCGGAGTAGACGCCTCGGCATCCGCGTGTCATTAATGTGGGCAGCAGACGGACGGACGGCCGGCCGTAGTGTCGTTTGAACGCGGAGCAGTCGCCTGCACCGGGAAGCGGTGCGGGCGGCGCTCTCTCGGCTGGCGCGCCGCTTCATTGCCGGCGCCAGTGAAAGATCGCGTCCACTCTGGCCGGAGCCGGGCATGAATGCGGCACTGACGCTCTGGAGCGACGCTGACCGTTTCGGGCGGGAAGCGCGAGCGGGCAAGGGAGAGGGTTTGGGTGGGTCAGGGTGGTCAGAAGCGAGCGTGGGTGCTGTCCGGACGCCCGCAAAGCCCCCATACGTCTGTCTCCGGTTTGCGGGAAAAAGTATGTCCGGACCGCCCTATACCGATACAAATCCGCGCTGGATGACTTTCGCGGTCCGAACCTATGCAGGCGGTTTGAGGGTCAGCGTTTGAGAAGCCTAACACGTTGTTACATCAGGCCGGACCGCATGAAACTTACAGTAGTGGCACAAATACAGCGTTGCTCTTGCAGTACTTGTGTCCTGAACTGTGACTTGACGGGATTTTGTCTCCGGAGTCGGACGCGGCTGGGCCTGGCTAAGCCACTGCCTCTTCAAATCATCCATTCCGTCCCAATGCGTAGCTCGTACTGTAGGGATGCAGCCGGCGCCGGGGACCTGCTCAAGCAAGAGACCGACTTTTTGTCTTCCACACGAGTCACGACTCGCCAGGAAAAATCCCCGTCCCCGGCCGAAGGCCTGGCTCGTTTAGTCCGGCGTCACGGTCGCCCGGGGGGGGGGGGGGGGGGGGGGGGGGGGGGGGCCTAATCTGCAACAGGGCCGCCGATCGGCGCACACAGGGTCTCACAAGAATCAATCACACAGAACGCGTGGTTAGAGCATCTCTAGCAGACCCTTTAAAACGCGCCGACCCGCAAAATAACTGTTCATTTACGGTTTCGGGCGGAAAAAGTGTCCCGATCAGACACCGTATCGGCGCGCGACCTGTAAAAAAAATTTGCGGGGTGCGGAAAAACTTCGCCCTTGACCTTTAGATTCACGGGGTGGGAGGCCGACCCGAGCTTGACCCCTATCGGCTGCGAGATTTGGCGGGAGGGACATTTCCACGCGCTTCCCCTTCCCTCTTTCGCCAACCACCTCCCTCCGCCCGCTCTGAAGCACCTTCCCCGGCTTCCCTCCGCCGCCATGGAAGCCTCCCAGCCGTCGGCCGGCACCGTGGATGTCATCCACGCGCCAACCCCTTCGGCAGATCTCGTCGCCGGCCATGTCGCGGCCGCTGCCGTTCAAGGCTCCACCGCGACCGTCGTCCAGGGCGGCGCTCCCGCAGCACCCGCCGGGAAGGCACACGCGCCCGCCGTCCCCGCCGCCGCCGATGCGAATTCGGTCGGGCACCCACCGGCGAAGAATGGGAAGGTTTCCGGTGTGAAACGCAAGAAGCTCGCCGGAAGACCTGCCCCGCCAACACCTCCCCCGATTGCCCCGACAAGAACTACCCCGAGGATGCCCGCCAAAGGCGCTGCTGCCGCCGCCCCCGAGGTGTTCGACGGAATGGGCGCAAGGTATGATGCTTCGATTACTTGCGTTTCTTTCACTTTTCTCCATTGCGCATGTTCGTGACATGTCGAGCAAAATTGTAGCGCCGGTTTGCATGCTGCGACTGCCGACTTCGTGCAAATGTTGGACGACAACACCGTCGACATCGATCAAGCACCGATCGGTGATTACGGTTACAATGAGATGGATGGTGGCGTGCACGGTCATGGTGAGGAAGAAGATGATGTGGAGGAGGTTGAGGAGGGGGTGTTCAGCGAAGCGCAAGCAAAATCACGCGCAAAATCGAAGAACTACACGCCGTTGGAAGATAAAGTCTTGATCAAGGCTTGGGAATCGGTGTCTCTTGATGCGTGCACCGGCACTGACCAAACCGCCAAGCGGTATTGGCAAAGGATAGAGGATCAATACCTCCGCATGATGGCAAAGTATCCCAACAGGACGCCACGCACCTTTCGGTCTCTCCAAGGTCGTTAGGACGTGATCAAGCCGATTTGTAGCCGTTGGGCTGCATGCTTGCAACAAGTCCGCAATGCACCTCCAAGTGGTACCGTTGAAACCGATTATGTGAGTTTGTTTTCATGTCCCAAGTTGTGCAAATCTTTTGTAGCCGTCGGAGTGATTGCATAATTTGACATTGTTTTCATTTTGTAGGACAAAATTGCGCAAGAAAGGTACAAGGACATGGAAGCTTCCGGTAAAAAGGTATTTCAACTAGAGCATTGTTGGGAACTTCTTAAAGAAAGCGAGAAGTGGAAGGTGATTGACAAAGAATCCCCACCGAAGAGAGGAGCACTCACCAAGATGGATGATGATGATGAAGATGATGATGGCCCAAGAAACAAGAACAAGCCCGATGGAAACAAAAAGGCCAAGGACAAGATCAAAAGGGAAGCGGAGGCATCAAGCTTGCGGGACAAGCTAGATCACATGGTCAAGTCCAATGAGGAATTGATGATCAAGACATTGAAGGCGAAGAAGGAGTTGGCCGAGAAGAAGGCTCAAAAGAAGCAAGAGAAGTGGCAATTACTCAAGGAGGAGACCATGCGCAAGGCCGCCATTGAGGAGAGAAGAGTCATGGCCGAGGAGAACAAAGCCATGGCCAAGCTCCTTCAAGAGGAGAGCAAGATCATGCTGATGAATAGAAATGAGATGGATGAGCTCACCAAAGAATGGCATGACATAGCAAGATTGAAAATCTTGGAGAGGAGGAGGGTAGCCGCAAGAGGCCATGCGGTGCCAAGGTTCGGTGGCGGTGGCAATGGTGGCGGTGAAGATTTGATCTTGTGATGATGATGATGATGAATGAGTGATGATGGATGCGCCGTCTTTTGGGTTGTGGCGCGAAAACTATGTTCAAATGTCGCCAAAACTGTGTTTGAATTCTCTGAATTTGTGTTTTATTTGTCAAAATCACGGTCAATTGCATTGTGTGGTTTTACGGTTTAAGGGCCGAAATCGACAACGCACGGAACAGAGCCCGCAAACCCGAGCGGTAAAAGAGAATATCGGAGTTTGCGGGCTCTGTTCCGCCGCAGCCGATTTGGGTCTTTAAAACGCGTTTTCTCAGCCCTTATCCGCGGTTTATGAGTCGCGGCTTTAATGGGTCTGCTAGAGATGCTCTTAGCAATCAAAAGGCTCGACTCGTACTCACATGACTCTTCTTGAAATCAGAGTTGAAAACACACAGCAAAGCAATCACAGCAATCATAAGGCTCGACTAACACTTGAAGGACTCATTCAAAGTTTGGGTGAGAGCATGTGATGTTTCCGTGTGGATCACTGTCGCGTGCGCTCGCAGGACGGCAGCACTCGTCGGAATTAGAGCGCCTCCCTCACGTGCACCATCAGCATGAGTTGCGACGCGTCACGGAAGCCAGCCACGGATAAGACACGTGCAAGCAAGAGTGACGCTAAACCTACTTTTTTTTAGGGGAACCTACTCATTTTTTGTTACGGAGTAGATTTATGGGCAAGCAGAAACAATGGACCCATGTGGATGACCAAATAAGTAATAACAATACTAAAGCGGGAAGCTTTCTCTTTGTCTCTTTTTTTGAATTTTTTTTTGCGGTCTACTGTACATTTTATTGTTTAGCCCAGTGCACGCCCCCATCCAGTGAACAGTACCCCTCCCCGTGAACAGTAATCATATGTGAGCAGTGGCCGAGGCCGAACAGTAATCATGCATGAACAGTAATTAGTTCTGAACAGTGCCTACTTTTGAACAGTAGCTTCAGGGAAAAATATATACATATCAGTTCAAAAAAAAATTACATATACACATACACATATACTAAGGCGGCAGTGGATTGGTCTCTTTTTTTAATTTTATTTTTGTGCTGCTTAGATCGAAGAATTACATAAAGGTTTAACCAGCAAGGCTTCGTTTTTTCCTTTTTTTTGGATTCTTTAAATGCCTAATGGTGATTTACACGCAATTGGTTGGTCTCAGCCCAACACTCTAAGTTACACTTTGCCGTCTGTGTTTTTTTACAAACGGCGAAGTAGTCTTTACCGTCAGCCCCGACGAAAAACTGACGGCAAAGAGTTCCACAGACGGCAAATTAGCTGATTCCTGTAGTGTGTATCTGTCTCAACATATTTAAAAATATTAAAATATGCACCATAACACACATACATACACTATAATTTAATACAAGTTTCATATAATAATGGGTGGCGTTATGAGATTCCATTCTTTTTTATTTTGAAAGTTTAAGGGGTTCCAACATATTTTTAACAGAAACAATAACCGAATTGTAATCCAGAGCAATACACCCGAATAAACCAGGACAACAAAAACAATAAACCAACACTATGCATTCATGTGAGCAGTAATCCAGAAGAAAAACCAAAAATAAAAAAATAAACCCAATTTTTTTAGACTCCTCCTTCCTCGACCCGGAACAGTAAAACCAGTAAAACGGAACATCACCTGAGTACACTGGAAACATTAGCCCATCCAAACCGTAAACCAAAATAGTACACGAATTGTAATCCAAAGCAATACACCCGAATAAACCGGGACAATAAAAACAATAAATCAGCACCATGCATTCAAGTGAACAATAATTCAGAATAAATGTCAGGAAAAAAATCTCAAAAAAACTAAGACTCCTTCTCCCTCGGTGCATTCATCTACGCAAGGAGAATAACCGGTGTTGTTGTCGTCGTCTACCTCGCCTTCTCCTTCCCTGTGGCCAACCAGATCGAGGCTTTAACCACAATGCGATTACTGAAGCCACCTCTACAACGCGCCCCATCACGACAGTCTATAAGCAACCAACGACGAGGCAACATGAAACTAAAAGCTGTCACTCGACCAACCTCTTGACTCCACTCCACTCCCTATTCTATTTCTTTGACCGGTTCAAGAAAAAAGAAAAAAAAATACAAGACAATAGATCATCCGTGGAGGATAGTGTTTGCTCAAAAAACTATTGTAGAACCAGTTGTTCCTTAGCTGCCAAAATTTCCCGAAGTATGGATATACCACTTATCATATATCACAATTTGAAAAGCGCATTGGGTTGAACGTCCTATTATCAGGTTAGTCATTCATAGATAGTGCGTTAAAATAAGCTTTCCGCCAATTACTATCCATTTTTACACCACGACAAATTTGGGGTTTAAATTACTTATAAAATTTGAAATTTGAATTTTATTAAATATATCCATATTTGAGAGAGAATGAAAGAATGCCGACTAGGAACTAGATATGAAATGTAGGAGAAAAAGATGCACAAACAGGACAAGAAATATTTCCCTACTATAGGGTCTACACATTGGTAGCAATCCCATTCGATCTCACTATTGATCAAACATGCCATATGAGAATGAATTCAACTACATATTACTACCGTGCCCATCACTTTTTTTTACTGACGAAAAGGAAAAATACGTTCTATGAAAAAAATATTAATAGACCAGCCGGTTTACCTAATTTGTTAAATCATTTAATGTTTGTTACGTGCCTATGTAGATCATGGGGTAAAGACACGTGTCACACAGCAAAGACGCCAACTCACCATCACCAAGGCACCAACCCATTTTTTTCCTATTTCTTCCTTCTCTCTCCTTTCGATGGCTGGTGTCTATTCGGCTGTCCGCGGATCTTGGAGTTGCTCTAGTGAGGTGTTTTTAACATCAAGGTGGAGTGCGCAGGATCCATGGCACAAATGTTTGTGTTCAACGTGCAAATGCCCTTGGGGGAAATAGGTACGCAAGGGCACCAGTCGTGGCTGTTGAGCGGGCACTTGCCCGGTTGAGGAAATCCGGAGTAGTTCGGTTTATGGGTAATTCGGGTACTCAAAAATGGGAACCGAATTTTTTTCTGCCAGAAAATTACCCGAAATTTAGGTTCGGGTAATTCGGGTACCCAAAAAAATTGAAGTATTCTGAGCACACATCAGCTTTTTGTATGAATAATTTGGTTAGTATGGGTAATTCGCGTAGTATGGGTAATTCGGGTAGTATGAGTAATTTAGTTAGTATGGGTAACATGACAGTGTAATAATAGCATAAATAATTTGGTTAGTATGAATGATTCGGATAGTATGGGTATTTCGGGTTTTACTGGAACCCGAACCCTAACACGAAAACCGAATAGCCAGGAAATGAGAACCGAACCCTAACCCCATACACGAATTACCAACAATTTGGTTCGGTTCGGGTTAGGGTTAGGGTACCCAAACGCCCAGGGTGATTGTACCCATGACCCATGGCACATGGGAGGGGGGGGGGGGGGGGGGGGGGGGGGGGGGGGCGGCCACCCACATCAACTTTAGCATAGTACAGGCATGGGCGAGAGATAATTTGGCAGTAGTAGCTTCCGTTTGCAAGACAGGCAGTTGAGGCTCCAAAAGCTGGTCCTCACATTCATATTCGGAGTTCCAGGATTATTGGCGCACAAGGTAGTTCTACTGTAGTCACACATACAGACGCAAAACTGTAGGATTTGGACTGCTTGCAACGCTCAAACACAGCTTTCAGCATTACACGGTGCATAAATGCTGGATTTGGACAGCTAACAACGCTGACCACAGCCTCCATTTTTTGGACCACAACGTGACAGTGAGATTGGACTTGGAAGTACCAATCAGAGCTGAAAGAGGGCATAAATATCAATCCAATGCAATCTTCTTCGAGTTTGTCTTCTGGACTCTGATCCTCTTCGAGTTCTCCCGTCTGGACGTAGTCGACAAAACTCCGGCGTAGATTCCTGCCGTCTACTTTGAGCGGTGAGGTTAGGGTTCCTCGTCACGTGGCGAAATTTAGTATCAGGTGCTTCAGATTTATGCAAGGGTTCAACGACAACGACTGCGGCTCCAGGGCGCTAGTCCTTAGGGCATGTGCACGAAGACTTCCCGATCGTCGACAAGGTCAAACTGGCTCCGGTAGGGGAGTGGCGACAGCGACGCGTCGGCGGCTCGTTCTGGCGGCAGTAGTGGTCGTTCGGTGGTCTCGGAATTTCAATGTAATTTTTACTATGTTCGTAATGCTTTGTACTTTTGAAGTACTTTTATAATAATAAATCTTATCATTTTCGTAAAAAAAAGGGCACACTTAGCAGGACAACCTTGGTCGACAGAGCAACCATTTCATGTTCATCCATTCCCAAAGTACTCCTTTTTTTTAAACATTCCCAGAGTACTCAAAAAAGCCCTTGGGCGTTCAGTTATTCCGCCATAAACACGAAATGATCTACAACAACACAACATGGACCGGGGATGACGCCAATGCAATGACAGACGCACACACAACACACACGGCCATGTCAATGGCCGGACACCAACGACGACCGCCGGCTAAACCTAAGCCGGCGACTAAGGCGCAGATAACTTGTTACTGTACCAGAAGACTCCCTTGCGGTCCTCGGGCTCAACGTAGATGCACTCCTTGGCCTCGCGCCATGTGGCCTTGGCGACGGCGGTGGGGTCGAACTGGTAGTACTCGCCGAGGATGGGCTTGATCGCCTTGGTGGCCTCCATGGCGTGGTAATGCGGCATGTTGGAGAAGAGGTGGTGGGCGACGTGCGTGTCCGTGATGTTGTGGAACACGCGGTTGAGGATGCCGTAGTCGCGGTCCATGGTGGCGAGCGCCCCGCGCAACCAGTCCCACTCCGTCGAGTCGTAGTGCGGCAGCGCCGGGTGGGTGTGCTGCAGGTAGGTGATCAGGACCAGCCACGCGTTCACGATCAGCAGCGGCACGCCGTAGACCCGCACCACCCACCAGAACCCAAAGGCCGACGCGAGCTTCAACAAGGCGAGGGACACGGCCAGCACGCCGACGTCAGAGATGAAAACCTGGCGCGCTCACGGTCGTTGTAGATCGGGCTGTAGGGGTCGAAGTGGCAGGCGAAGCGCGGGTACGGGCGGCCGCAGGTGTTGAGCGACAGGTACATCGGCCACCCAATGGTGAGCTGCACGACGAGGAGCCCCAAACGTCCGGCGGGGTTGGTGTAGATGTAGGGGGCGTACCACGCCAGCACCTCCTTCTGCTTGGGGACGAACACCTCATCGCGCTCCAGCGACCCGGTGTTGGAATGGTGGCGGCGGTGACTGTACTTCCACGAGAAGTAGGGGACGAGCAGCCACGAGTGGAGTACCAGGCCGACGATGTCGTCGAGCAGCGAGGAGTCGGAGAAGGCGTGGTGGCCACACTCGTGCGCGATGACCCAGACGCCGGTCATGACGCAGCCCTGCACGACCCAGAAGAGCGGCCAGGCGCCCAGCTGCAGCACGGTCGGGAGGGTGGGGATCCAGACCAGCGCGGCGTACAGGAGGGACGCGACGATGACGAGGTCATGGACCAGGTAGGAGAAGGACTTGATCACCGAGCGCTGGAAGCAGTGAGGCGGGATTGCCTTCTTGATCTGGCCCAGCGTGAACGGCGGTTTGTCCGTCGGCGAGCGCTGGAAGATCGCGCGGGCGCCGCGGCCGAGCAGCTCCCGCTCCTTCTCTGTCATCCTGCCGCCGGCACCCATGATGCTGATGACAACAACGAAAAACACCGGTGGTCAGACAGTACGTATGAAGTTATGTATCATTCAAGAACGAAGATACTGTATATTCTAACGGCATGATTCTACAAGCAGGAACAAACACTAGACTCTGAACAAGAAAAAGGATGGCTTTTCTGACATCGCTCTCCTCTCCCTCCCCCCACGCCGACCATGGCCGCCGATCTCCACCGCCGGCGGCACGAGCTGACGTCGACGCGTCGGAGACGGTGGTCGTGGGGCGCGTCCGTGTACCGCTTCGCACGCCCCGTGTACCGCAGAGGACAACCGACCCTGGGGTACTCGGGCCTGCTCCCGGGACGCGTGCCATGGCGGGACCAGGTTGCGACTCGAGCCCGGTCCAGGAGGGTCCCCTTGCTACAGAGCACGCGGCTGGGGTTACGAAGGGGATAAATCCTCCCTTGCCCCCCCCCCCCCCCCCCCCACATCTCCCATTCCAGATCTCGATCTTCTTCTTCTCCACTTCTGGGAGGCCCCTAGGGTTTCAACTCCTAGGGTTTCTACCTCGTTCGGCTCGTGGGAGGGGAAAGTGGGGGGGGGGGGGGGGGGAGACCATAGATCTTTCGCTCAGGTTGCTGCCTCTCCACCAAGAGCGTGTTCGTCCGCCGCGTCAATGGCAGATCGAGGAGTGGAGAACCGCAGCCACCACCTGGATGGCTTCGGGGCGGGGCGAGCCGGGCGTGGTGCTGGTCGCTTCGGCCAGGGCGCCGGGCGCGGTGGTGGCGGGGGTGGCCGCAACATGGTGTGGACGCGCGACATCGAGGAGGGCGGCCAGAGCTCCACCAACATGGACCATGGACGCGGGCTGTCCGACCGGGCAAGATGGGAGGCTGCAGCCATGGAGACACAGAGCGACGGCCGTCGGGTCGAACGGTGGGGCGACACCAACCAAGGCAAGGCGGCCGCGGGGAACACAGGCCAGCGTCCGCAACAAGATCTTCGTCTCCAACAGGACACGCGTCCGCAACAAGATCGTCGTCAACAGACTCCGGGGAGAAGGACCCCCCCCCCCCACTAGTGGGTGGTGCTGAGGTTGAGGGGCAGGCTACTGGCAGACAGTTAGAAGAGTTCTTTAATGCTTACATTAACACAAACTAGAAATGCTCGGCTAGATCGATTGGTCCTAATTCTTTTGTCATGAGATTTCCTTCACCCAGGGATGTTGACAAAGCTTGTTTTGTTGAAACTATGAACATTAAAAGTTCTGGGGCTGTTGTGAGTCTTAGAAAATGGTCTGAATCTGTGGGTGCCAAGGGTGTACCTAACATTGCTTGGGTCAATGTTAGCAACATCCCTCTGGATAAAAGACATGAAAGAAATATTGCATATGTTGGGTCTTTGGTTGGTGTCACCTTAGACATTGATAAAGCTACTGTTAACAGACCCGAGTCGGTCAGAATTAAGCTGGGATGTAGAGATGCTGAAAATATCCCTGCTAAGGCCAAGGGGGTGTTGGACGGTCATTTTTATGATTTCTTCTATTCGGAGGACAAGATTATTGTGAAAAATCCCCCTAAAGAAAAAATTGCTATGAACCAGGATGATGACATGGGAATCTCTTCTAAAAGGGCCAAAATCACTGGAAATGTGCAAGCTGATGGGCAGGGGGGCTCCTCCTCCACTTTGGGGAACTTCTCTGCTCCACCCAGTTCAATTGGGAGAAAGGCAAATTTGCCTACTGTAGTGGAAACCTTAGAAGAGAATGGTAAGGTTGATAAAAGGCAAGGGGATAGTGAAGAAAAAATTTCTGATGAGGAAAGCGAGGAGATTGGCAATGATCTACTTATTGATACTATAGTTGCAGAAAATAGAAGAGATCAGATGGAGGGGGTGGGGTCCCCTAAAACCCTGTCATATGAAAAAATTGTGGTGAATTCTATGCAGATCATACTCAGTACTCCGGTTAACAAACAAATTACATCATATCTGGAGGCTGTGGTGGGACATCCCCTTGTCACTGAGTTACCTCCTGATGACATATCTTGTCAGCAAATCCCATCATTGTACTCTGTACAATCCCCTGATACATCTGGGGGGTGGGAAATGTGGATGTTATTCCTACTCCACCTATGGTGGAAGAAGTGCAGGTCAGGCTGAGTCAAAGGACAGCTGGTGTTAACATTGAACACATGGGAGTTCGGGCTGAAAAAATGACTAAGAAGAGAAATCTTCAAGGTAATGAGAAGTGGAGTTTTTGACTGAGCTTTCTGACATGTGTAGCAATATTTCATGTCCTTATATTGTGGGAGGAGATTTTAATATCCTAAGATATGCTGGTGAGAAGAACAAGAAAACTAGACTAAGTCACTCTTCTGATCTCTTTAATTCTATCATCAATTCCTTTTGTCTAAGAGAAGTAGACATGAATGGTGGTATATATACTTGGTCTAATAATCAGCAAAAACCTTGGACAGAATCCTTATGTCCAGTTCTTGGGAAAGCCAATTCCCTTTGACTTTTGTTAGAAAGCTGGTTAAAGAAATTTCAGATCACTGCCCCTTGATTCTGAATACTGAAGATTTTATCCCTGCTCCTGTGCAGAAAAGAGAATTTAGATTTGATTTGAATTGGTTCAAGAATCCTGATTTCCTTCCCTTAGTTGCTAAGGTGTGGATGAAACCTGTTAAATCCAATGATCCCATTGATATCTTGAACATTAAATTGAAGAGATTTAACAAGTATTTTAAAGGCTGGGGGTCCAACATTTTTGGGAAATCTAGAAAAAATAGGAGAGAACTAAGAGAGGAACTGGAGCATCTAGAGAAACTAGAAGAAACAGATGTGCTGTCTCCTGAACTGTACTGTAGGAAAGTTGAAATTTCGGTGGAGCTTTACAATCTCCTGGTTGAAGAGGAAATTGCTTGGTTGCAAAAGTCTCATGAAAGTTGGCTGTTGAAAGGGGATAGAAACACTGACTATTTTCATAGAATAGTGAATGGGAGGAGACGGAGGAGCACTATTTTCTCTCTTAGTTGTGGTGATGCGGTGATAGAGGGGACCAAAGATTTATTGAAACATGCTACTGAATTCTACAAAGACCTTTTTGGTCCTGCAGCTGGGAATCTTTGTAAGTTGGGTGAAAATATGTGGGAACCAAATGAGAAGTTGTCAGATATTGATAATTTTATTCTCACTAGACCCTTTTCTGAAACTGAGATAAAAATGCTCTCTTCTCTATGAAACCAAACAAAGCACCAGGTCCAGATAACATTCCTATTGAGTTTTTCCAACATTGTTGGGAGATTGTCAAGGGTGAGGTGATGCTTTTATTTGAGTGGTTCCATGATAATAAACTTGATGTGCAACGCTTGAACTATGGTATTATTACACTTCTTCCTAAAGTTGCTGGTGCTAATAAAATACAACAATTTCGCTCGATATGTTTGCTTCGTTGCATTTATAAGCTGATTACCTAAGTGCTTACTATTAGATTGGAACCTTTTGTTGATATCCTGTTCAGTAGACACCAGAATGCTTTTATCAAAAAACGTGATATCATGGATGGGATTATGTCCCTACATGAAATCCTACACCATACTTATGCTAGAAGAAAATCTGGGATTGTTCTTAAACTAGACTTTGAGAAGGCATACAACAAAGTAAACTGGGAATTCTTGCTGGATTGCCACAAAATGAGAGAGTTTCACCCGCAATGGATTGAATGGGTTAGAAAAATCCTAGTAGGAGGCACGGTTAGTGTGAAACTTAATGATGAGATTGGTCCCTACTTTCAAAGCTCGAAAGGGGTGCGTCAGGGGGATCCATTCTTCCCTTTCCTTTTTAATCTTGCTGCGGATTGCCTGACTAAAATGGTACTTAAGGCTCAACAAAATGGCTTGTTTAAAGGTTTAGGGGCTGACCTGATTCCAAATGGGGTAGCCATTTTACAATATGCGGATGATACAATTTTATGCTTTGAAGATAATCCTAGAAATGCTCTTAATATCAAGTTGCTCTTGTATCTTTTTGAAATCATGTCTGGGCTGAAAATCAATTTCTTGCAAAGTGAGATTTTTTCGGTTCGTGCTGATGACGAAACTATGCAAATGTACGTCGAGATATTTAATTGCCAAATAGGTTCTTTCCCTATTAAATATCTAGGAATGCCCGTTAGCTATGCTAGTTTGAAATGCAGTGATTGGCTATTTGTGGATGTGTGAGAATTGGATTAGTGAAGTGCTCTCTATAGGAGGAAGACTTATAAAAGTGAATTCTGTGATGTCACATGTCCCAACTTTTTACATGTCTATGTTCTTGCTAAATAAAACCACTTTGGAGAAGTGGGACAAACCTAGAAGAAATTTTTTCTGGCATAGTAAAGGAAAAAAAAAGGGGTTATCATATGGTAAAGTGGAGTCGTATTTGTAGATCTGAAAAGAAAGGGGGCCTTGGGGTGAAGGACTTGAGAAAACAAAATATAAGTTTGCTGGTGAAATGGTGGTGGAAACTTGATAAAAATAAGGGACTTTGGCAAGATATTGTTAAGGCAAAATACTTGAAAAAAAATCCTCTGTTGCTATGGTAAAATCAAAAGTTACCGACTCGCCATGTTGGAAATCTCTTTTGAAAGTGAAGGATTTTTATATGATGGGCAGAGGGATCAAACTGAATAGTGGGGATGTGGCTAGACTCTGGTTGGATGAATTGGAGGGTAGGATTCCTTTTAAAGATAAATTCCCTTTGCTGTTTGAAATATGTGTTGAACAAAACTGTACTGTTGACAAAATTGGGTCCTTGAACCAAATTTCTTCTTTTAGGAGAAGGATGTCTCCTGAGATGATGAAACAGTGGGAAGAATTGAAAAATGATGTGTTAATGCTAAGATATAATGAACTCCCTGATGAGGTGTATTGGAAACTAGACAGTTCAAAAAAGTATACCACAAAATCTATGTATAGATGGCTGGAGAGAGACCTTGCTGGTTCTAACTTCAAATGCATTTGGGATGCCCAATTACCTCTTAAGATCCAAATTTTCTTGTGGCAAGTATGTCAGAATGCTATTCTAACTAGAGACAACATGAAAAAAAGGCTATGGCCAGGGAATCCTTGCTGTTCTTTTTGTGATCAGTTGGAAACATCTCAGCACTTGTTGTTCCTGTGTCCCATTTCTAGAGTGGTGTGGAGAACTGTTGGTTCTCTACTAGGAACTGAATGTTGCTCCAATTCTGTTTGGCAGTACTATACTTGGGTATATAGCTTTATGCCTTGCTTCGATAGATTGTACACTGTTGGATTGGCAGCTATATGCTGGGCCATTTGGCTGGCTCGGAACCATGCCACATTTGAACACAAATGGATTAACACTCCATTTGAGATTGTGTTTACAGCTTGTGCCTTTTTGATTTATTGGGCAGGTTTGCAGAAGCCTGAGATGGGTGAGGTGGTGAAGAGGGGTGATACGTCTCCAACGTATCCATAATTTATGAAGTATTCATGCCATGTTTATTATAGTTTTGTATGATTTTGGTGCACTTTTATATGATTTTCATGGACCCTGTGGCCCCTCTTCGCGTGATACCAACGCTGAAAAATCATATATATTCAGAAACCCCCGAAAGTTAACCTAGATGAGTTTTTACGCCACCGCAAGCCTCTGTACCTCCATGATCTAATCTACAGCCCTTTTCCGGCACCCTGCCTGAGGGGGAAATCATCACCGGAGGCCATCTTCATCATCCCGGTGGTCTCCATGACGAGGAGGGAGTAGTTCACCCTCGAGGCTGAGGGTTTGTACTAGTAGCTATGTGTTTGATCTCTCTCTCTCTCGTGTTCGTGATTTGGCACGATCTTGATGTATCGTGAGCTTTGTTAATATAGTTGGATCATATGGTGTTTCTTCCCTCTCTATCCTTGTTGTGATGAATCGAATCTTTTCCCTTTGAGGTTTCGTTATTGTCGGATTGAATATTTCAGATTTGAGAACACTTGTTGTATGTCTTGCATATGAATACCCGTGGTGACAATGGGGTATTATATTGATTCACTTGATATATGTTTTGGCACTCAACTCGCGGATTCCCGTGGTGACATTGGGGTAATCTATGCATAGGGGTTGATGCACGTTTTCATTATCTTTTCTCCGATAGAAACTTTGGGGTGCTCCTTGGAGTTCTTTGTGTGGATTAAATATAATGATTATGAACTTGTTTGATGCATATCGTATAATCAACTCATGGATACTTGTGGTGACATTGGAGTATCTAGGTGACATTAGAGTTGGTTGATGTGTATCATATGGTGTTATTTTAGTACGAACTCTAGGGCTGTTTGTGACACTTATAGGAATAGCTCAATAGATCGATCGGAAAGGATAACTTTGAGGTGGTTTCGTACCCAACAAACAATTTCTATCTTATGTTCTCCGCTAATAGGAACTTGGGAGTGATTCTTTATCGCACGTTGAGGGATGGTTATATGACCCAATTATGTTAGCATTGTTGAGAGATTGCACTAGTGATAGTATGAACCCTAGGCCTTGTTTCTAAGCATTGCAATACCGTTTATGCTCACTTTTGTTACTTGCTACCTTGCTGTTTTTTATTGTTCGCACTACAAAAACCTATATCTACTATCCATATTACACTTGTATCACCATCTCTTCGCCGAACTAGTGCACCTATACAATTTACCATTGTATTGGGTGTGTTGGAGACACAAGAGACTCTTTGTTATTTGTTTGCAGGATTGTTTGAGACAGACCATCTTTATCCTACGCCGCCCACGGATTGATAAACCTTAGGTCATCCACTTGAGGGAAAATTGCTACTGTCCTACAAACCTCTGCGCGTGGAGGCCCAACACGAGTCTACAAGAACAAGTTGTGTAGTAGACATCAAGCTCTTTTCTGGCGTCGTTGCCGGGGAGGTGAGTGCATGAAGGTGTATCTTTAGATCTTGCAATCGAATCTTTTAGTTTCTTGTTTTATCACTAGTTTGGCTTATAAAAGAAAACTACAAAAAAAATGGAATTGAGGTTGCCTCATATTATTCATCTTTATAATGTCTTTCGTGAAAATGATGGAAAGGAAAATTGTGCTCAATTGATAGAAGAGGAATTCAATAAAATGTTTGGCATAAAATCTTTGAATGATGAGCATGATTGCAATGTTCTAGTATGAATTTTATGAATATCCATGATGCTAGTGATATGCCAAGCCACAAGCTTGGGGATGCTATGTTTGATGAGAATGACATGTTTGAGAATTTATTTGCTACAATTAATATTTGTTCCAAGCTTGGGGATGCTATGCTTAATGAAGATGATCTTTTTAGTCCCCCTACTTTGAATGATCAAATTTGTTATGATGATTGCATGCCTCTTATTTATGATGATTGCAATATTTATGAAAGTGGGTTTGGAAGAGTGTCAACTCTAGATAATAATTATCCCACTATTTTGGAGGGTGTTCAATCTTATTTTAATAATTATAAAAGTGGATTTGGAGAGGTCATGACTTTATTTAATGTTGAATCCACTACTTTGGAAGAGGTTTCAATTGATTATGATGAGAACCAAATTGCTACTTATCATGATTATTGTGATGATACTTATGTTATGAAAAAGAGTGATGATTATTATTATAATACTTGTCATAATTATGAATACCCTTTTACTGAACATTACTCTTCTAATGTGGAAACAATTTATAGTATTCGAGTTTCATTTGATACTCCCACTCCTATTGATGAGAAGAAATTTGCTTATGTGGAGAGTAATAAAAATTCTATGCTTGTGGATCATGAAAATAATACTTTATGTGAAAGCTATATTGATGAATCCATTCATGATGCTACTGAAAATTATTATGAGAGAAGAACATAAGATTCATGATGCTCCCGTTATGTTTCAATTCTTTACTTATATGTGAGCATCATTGAAATCATCATGCCTAGCTAAAAAGGCATTAAAGAAAAGTGCTTGTTGGGAGACAACCCAACATTTACCCCTACTGTTTTTTTTGTGTTCACATGATTAAGCTACTGTGTTAATCATGTTTTATATGTTTTCTTTCAATAATGTGCCAAGTAAAGCCTTAGGGATAGTGTGGATACTTGCTGATTCGATTCTGTGCAAAAATAGAAACTTTTGCGTCCAGTGCTGGAATTTCTATTCTGTACTGGAGCGTGATAAAATTCTAAAACTTTTACAGAGCATTGGGTAACAAATTTTTTACGTTTTCCTAATTTTTCAGAATTTTTGGAGGTACAGAAGTATGGGTTTTAAATCGCTCACTACACGCTGTTCTGTTTTTGACACATTCTGTTTTTGGTGCATAGTTTGCTTGTTTTAGTGTTTCCATAGCTTATATTATGAGATATAAATTGTGGAAATGATAGACTACAGTAGGAATTATGTGAGAACAATTATGAATCTTGTCTTGACAGTACCTAAGTGGATGATTTTTTTTTATCATACTAACCTATCTCACAAGTTCCGTTAAGTTTTGTGTGCTTGAAGTTTTTAAGTTTTGGGCGAGATATCGATATGAGGAGAATAAGGAGTGGAAAGACCCTAAGATTTGGGATGCCCAGGGCACCCCAAGGAAATATTCAAGGAAGACCCAAGCAACTAAGCTTGGGGATGCCCCGGAAGGCATCCCCTCTTTCGTCTTCAACACTATCGGTAACCTCACTTGGAGCTATATTTTTATTCGTCACATAATATGAGTTTTGCTTGGAGCGTCATTCTCTTTTGTTGATATTTGCTTGATTTTATTAAGAATCATGTTTTGTATCTTTTAGTTCAATAAAATGCCAATTATAGACTTTACCAGGCTCAGTTTGCAAGTTCATGTGTTGCTGTTTGAAAACACAAAGTTTTCTGTTATGTCCAGAATATTCCTGAATAGTCAGAACATGATAAAAATCTGAAATTTTTACACAGTAAGCATGCGCGAGTTCTCTCTCACGTGGTAATTTTTCAGAATTTTTGGAGTTAGGGAAGTATGGATTCTTATTCATCGTTTACAGACTATTCTGTTTTGGCAGATTTCGGTTATAGTTGCATTGTTTGCATATGTTGCTTGTTTAATGTTTCTATTTGTGGATAGGAGTATTAAATATGCAGAGGCATTTAGTATGCAATGTTTAATTATAATTTTAGTGATTTGCTACAGTAGAGAATGTTAAGGTTTTGAGTTGATTTATACTAACTTATCTCACGAGTTCTTGTTGAGTTTTGTGTGGATGAAGTTTTAAGATTTAGGGAAACCGTGATATGAGAGGAATTAAGGAGACACAAAAGCTCAAGCTTGGGGATGCCCAAGGCATCCCAAATTAATATTTTAAGAAGTCTCAAGCATCTAAGCTTGGGGATGCCCCGGTAGGCATCCCACCTTTCTTCATCAACAATTATCGGTCGGTTTTGGTTGAGCCTAAGTTTTTTCTTCTTCACATGAGATGTGCTATTCTTGGAATGTCATTTTATTTTCTTTTTCTTTTTTTTTGAATAAAATAATAAGATCTGAAATTTTTAAATGAGAGAGAGTCCTCACATAGCTACCTATTTACTTAACTACTCATTTGATCTTCACTTATATCCTTTTAGAGTAGTTTGTCATGTACTTTTGTGCTTCGCTTATATCCTATGAGTAAATTGTGAAAGAATTAATATCATAAAGTTGAAATTATATGTGCTTCATATGCTTGTATCATGTCTAGTACTAGTTTCACATTTGGGTTAGAAAGTGAAATCTATTGAAGCTTGACAATCACAATATTGGCCATACAAGCAATTCATGAATGATTAGTATAAGGAAGAGAACTTCAGCATATAAATATATTATCTTGGACATCTTTTATGATTGTGAATACCCACTAATTATTTTCAAACTTGAGCAAATTAGTTGAAGTTGGACAAGGAAGACAACGTAATGAGTTATGTTTGGGTATATTTGCATAGAAGTTATATTGTTATGGATCCTCCAACATGTGGTGCTTGCTTAGGATCTTTTGCTAGCCAAAAATTTGTACTAAGTAGAGATACTACTTGTGCATCCAAAAACCCTTAAACCCAGTTTCTTGCTATGAGTGCCCACCATACCTACCTATGGATTGAATAAGATCCTTCAAGTAAGTTGTCATCGGTGCAAAAAGCAATAAAAATTGCTCCTAAAATATGTATGATCTTTTATTACAAGGGAAAATAAGCATTGTACGAACTTGTGATGGTAAAGAAATAAAAGCGATGGACTGCATAATAAAGGTTGCTATCACAAGGGGCAATATAACGTGACGTTCCTTTGCAATAAGGGCTTGTGCATCCAAAAATAAAAAGCGCATGACAACCTCTGCTTCCCTCTGCGAAGGGCCTATCTTTAACTTTTATGTATTTACTTTTATGCAAGAGTCAATAGTATTACTTCTCATTTCAACCTCAATTATTCTCTAGTTGGTAAGCATCATGTGGTGGGGAAAGATCTAGGCACATATGGCCAGTCAAATATATTTGATCATGAATTATTATTGTTGACAATTATCTCTATGATAAATAAGTTGGGAGGCGAAACACTAAGCCCCTATCTTTCTCTGTGTTCGATGGATGCCATTTGTTCTAAAAATATGTTTTGAGTACTAGCAATCATAGAAGACTATATGATAATTGAGTATGTGGAGCTCTTACTTAGACTTTGTTGAAATTAAGTTGAATTGCAATTGTTTGGTGACTAAGAACATAGGTTGTTAAGTTTCAAGAGATTGCATTATTTGAACCATAACATGTGAATTGATTGCTACTTTATCATCATGAGTTTTATGAGAAAAAGTTGCTGTTTTGATGCTAGAAAAAGTGATTGAAATTATCATTGATCAAACTTATGCACTATGCTAGCATTCACACTTCATAAATTATTTCTTTTATCATTAACCAACCCGAGGACGAGCAGGAATTAAGCTTGGGGATGCTGATACGTCTTCAACGTATCTATAATTTATGAAGTATTCATGCCATGTTTATTATAGTTTTGTATGATATTGGTGCACTTTTATATGGCCTTTATATGATTTTCATGGACTAACATATTGACCTAGTGCCCAGTGCCCAGTGCCAGTTGCTGTTTTCTGCTTGTTTTTGGTTTTCTAGAAAATCCATATCAAACGAAGTCCAAATGCAGCAAAACTTTTTGACGATTTTTCTGGAAGGAAACAGACCCAGGAAGCTTCGGAGGAGCAGCAGAAGAGCCACAGGGGCCCCACGAGCCACCTGGGCGCGCCTAACCCCCTCCCCCCCCCCCAGGCGTGCCCTGGTGCCTCGTGGGCCCCTTGTGGCCCCTTTTCGCGTGATTCCAACGCTGAAAAGTCATATATATCCAGAAACCCCCGAAAGTTAACCTAGATGAGTTTTTACGCCGCCGCAAGCCTCTGTACCTCCACGATCTAATCTACAGCCCTTTTCCGGCACCCTGCCGGAGGGGGGAATCATCACCGGAGGCCATCTTCATCATCCCGGCGGTCTCCATGACGAGGAGGGAGTAGTTCACCCTCGGGGCTGAGGGTTTGTACTAGTAGCTATGTGTTTGATCTCTCTCTCTCTCTCTCTCTCTCTCTCGTGTTCTTGATTTGGCACGATCTTGATGTATCGCGAGCTTTGTTAATATAGTTGGATCATATGGTGTTTCTTCCCTCTCTATCCTTGTTGTGATGAATCGAATCTTTTCCCTTTGAGGTTTCGTTATTGTCGGATTGAATATTTCAGATTTGAGAACACTTGATGTATGTCTTGCATATGAATACCCGTGGTGATAATGGGGTATTATATTAATTCACTTGATATATGTTTTGGCACTCAACTCGCGGATTCCCGTGGTGACATTGGGGTAATCTATGCATAGGGGTTGATGCACTTTTTCATTATCTTTTCTCCGATAGAAACTTTGGGGTGCTCCTTGGAGTTCTTTGTGTGGATTGAATATTATGATTATGAAGTTGTTTGATGCATATCGTATAATCAGCTCATGGATACTTGTGGTGACATTGGAGTATCTAGGTGACATTAGAGTTGGTTGATGTGTATCATATGGTGTTATTTTAGTACGAACTCTAGGGCTGTTTGTGACACTTATAGGAATAGCTCAATAGATCGATCAGAAATGATAACTTTGAGGTGGTTTCGTACCCAACAAACAATTTCTATCTTATGTTCTCCGCTAATAGGAACTTGGGAGTGATTCTTTATCGCACGTTGAGGGATGGTTATATGATCCAATTATGTTAGCATTGTTGAGAGATTGCACTAGTGAAAGTATGAACCCTAGGCCTTGTTTCTAAGCATTGCAATACCGTTTATGCTCACTTTTGTTACTTGCTACCTTGCTGTTTTTTATTGTTCGCACTACAAAAACCTATATCTACTATCCATACTACACTTGTATCACCATCTCTTTGCCGAACTAGTGCACCTATATAATTTACCATCGTATTGGGTGTGTTGGGGACACAAGAGACTCTTTGTTATTTGGTTGCAGGGTTGTTTGAGAGAGACCATCTTCATCCTATGCCTCCCACGGATTGATAAACCTTAGGTCATCCACTTGAGGGAAAATTGCTACTGTCCTACAAACCTCTGCGCTTGGAGGCCCAACACGAGTCTACAAGAACAAGTTGTGTAGTAGACATCAAGGGGCACGGAGATGTTGAAAGAAAATGCCTCCCAGATGATGTAGATATGCGGTCTGCCGGCCCCAACCATGGGCGGTCACGGCGATAACTGAAGAAAAGCTGCTGCAGGTCTCGTATATCTCGTTTTTTGTTCCCAGGACGTCGCTGCGATTTGGAGCTTTTGCCAGAAGACAACAGGCGTGCATTGCCCTTCGTTCCTGTTAGAGGTTCTGGGTCATGTTGGTAATCCTTTTGTGAACTATAGGCCATATGCCTGGGCCTGTTGATGTCGTCTGTAATATTTGCGATACTTGATTAGGTGCTCGTAGTGCGGTTTTGGGTGACACCAGGTTTTCGCCCCATGATCTGACGTTCCTGATGACATGCGCAGATAGTGGGTTTCCTGGTGTTGCTCCGAACTCGCTTTTCCTCTTTCCCTAGCCCTGCTAGTTTCAGTTCCTGAGACATTGTATTTTCGTTATGAAAATAATGGAAAGGGGGAATCCCGGTTCGAAAAAAAATGATTCTACACGCAGATCGCCATGAACTGCTGAGTAAATAGACAATTTTCGATTAATTTAATCCAAGAATAAATCATGAGCATGACGTAAACAGTACTAAACACGTACTGATGTTTGACCATATTAGCGCGCACTGGACAGATAGTAGAAACATCTACGCAGATCACTAGTACGGCTAAAGCAGTAATGAACAGGAGATGGATAAACGAGTTATACCCTCCGGTTGGCCAGTTGGCCGGAGCTAGGGCTGGACTAACGAGCTACTCGGCTCGTTAAGCTTGTGATCGTTAAGCTCGTGCTCGTTAAGCTCGTGATCGTTAAGCTCGTTAACAGTAATGAGCTCAAACTCATGCTCGGCTCGGTTCGTTAAATACTCGTTAAGCTCGTGAGCTCTCACGAGTACTCGTTAAGCTCCGTAGTCTCCTCTCGTCTCTTCGTATCTGTTATGTACTTCTCTAGTTCTCTTCATCAATTGTCCAGATGCGAATGTGGGGGACTGGGAGGAGATGGGCTGTAGTCGACCAGTGTCCATTGGGCCGGGCTGAGCTAAGCATTTGCATTTAGTAAAAACTAAAAAGTACTGATGTGAAAAATAACCAGCCAAACGAGCTACTCGTTAAACTCGCGAGCTAGCTCGTTAAGCTCGTTAATATTAACGAGCTAAAATTGATGTTCAGCTCGGCTCATTAACGAACGAGCACGAGCCTTAACGAGTCGAGCTTCTGAGTGCTCGTTAAGCTCGCGCGTAACGAGCTTTTCGTCCAGCCCTAGCCGTAGCAGCGGCGGCGGCGGCCTCCTCGGTCGCCTTCTTCTTCTCGGCGGCGGCTCTCTTGGCATCGGTGATGATGCAGCGGACGTGCATAGGAGACGCTCCCCAAAAACCTAATCGCCCGGCGGCAGTAGTAGCAATGGAACGGCAGTGGGAGTGGAGGCAGAGATGCGATCTGTTTCGCATGACGACTAGGGTTGGTAGTGCCTCACGTATATAGGCGCAGCCGCGTGGAGAGATGTGGGCTGAAACCACGTCCAAGATCTGACGTGTGTGAGCTCGGCTCAATCCGGCGTGGCGGGGCGGGCGGCGGAGGAGGAGCGCGCGGGAACCACTTCTCGTCTCAAACTCCAATAGCATGTGGAAGAGAATCCCTTATAAGGATGTCCAACTCCTTCTCCACTAGCGGTATGGGACTAAACTTCCCATCACATCTAGTGTCATATACCCACATGGGCCCTTAGAGATTTTTTAAAATTATTAGATGGACCTTAGGCCCACCCTATATTTCAACATGAATGACAATATCTAGCAAGTTGGTTATACTTTACTAATGCGACTTACTAATGTATATTACTTCTGTTCTGCGAGCGCACGAGAAGGCATCAAGGCAAGCCCGGCACGAGCACCCACGGTGGTGGTGGCGGAAAAGATTTTGTGGATCCCATCTCCAAATGTGGAACCGTGCATACCTGATCGCATCTGCCGCCACCTGTCCAACATCATCATCCCACGGTAGCCAGCTCAGCAGCCCTCCGCTGCGATCGGCTCCTTTCCCACGTACGTGCTCGGCTCCGTTTCCACACGCACGCGATCGGCATGGCAAGTTGGGAGATCGCGGCATGTGTGAGCATCCGCGACATGCTCATATTCTTTTTCGGATGCGTGCCCCACCAGCGGCTTCACATGTACTGCTAAGCTAAATTCGTATGTAACCATGCCTCTTAGGAGGTGTTTGTTTCTGAATTTTGTTGCCCGTCACCTGTTAACGCCGTAAAGTAAAAACAGTCCCCGTGTTTGGTAAGTCCACACCGTAAACAGGTCACACCGTAAACAGGTCCAGGCCAGTTATGTATCGATACCACCCACCCCCCACCGGTAAAGATGCGGTATCGATCCCATGCCCTCCTCCTCCTCCCCGCACAACCCTCCTCCCTCGTCTGCCGCCGCCTCCCCGAGCACCTTCGAGTCCTGCATCGGCGTCTCCATGATCCCCTTCGAGCCCCCCTCCGGAAAAAACTCATTACACCTCCTTAAACGGTGTGATCTGATTACGTTAACATTACCATTACCATTTCTGTAGCCAAATACCTCCTTAGAGGACTTCTCGAGCTTGTCTTCAACCACATGTCGGGCGATAGTGGCAGGGAAGGAAGCTTTACATATGGGTATGATCCATCAAGTTGGGGATGGCACCTCGATATCAACATGGACAAATCCATTCCAGGTATTAGTTCCATGAAACCAATGGGGCGCATGGGCTCAGCCCCATTAGACAGGGTTTCGGACCTCATTGACAACTACACCGGAAACTGGAATGCAGATCTCATTCGACAAAATTTTCTGCAGCCGGACGTGGAAGCAATTCTCAATATTCCCCTCAACCCGGCTGGGGGAGACGACACTTTAGCATGGTCTTTGGAAAAGTCCAGCAACTACACTGTAAAATCTGCGTATCGTTCTCTCGTGACTCGCAACGAACGTGGCTCTCTAGAGGAAGGGACGACTATGGAAACTTCATCGGCAAATAAAGAGCTGTGGTCCGTGATTTGCAAACTCCATGTGATACCCAAGGTACGAGTGTTCTGGTGGAGAGTACTTCGGGGTATCTTACCAGACTCAGTTACACTCAAATATAGGCACATCAAGCCCATTGGCAGATGTGATATCTGTCGGGCTATGGATGAAGATCTGATGCATGCTTTGGTCAATTGCACACATGCAAAGAGCTTCTGGCTGGCAGCAAGAGATCGCTTTGACCTGCGATTACCAAGACTGCACCCGGATACATGGGCTAAAGACATCTTGCTGGACTCTATGTTCTCGGATGATGATAGATGCAAGATAATTACCATCATGCACTCGATTTGGTCCTCCAGAAATAGATGGACACACGACGAGGAGGGTTACAACTCTGTGCAGGCAACCAAATGGGTACAGGAGACCCTATCTTTGCTGGAACTTCCGGTGAAAGGGAGAAGGGGCTCGCCAGGCCAGTGTTGGAGGCCGCCGGAGCCAGGTTAGGTGACCATCAATACTGATGGTGCGATAGCCAGGGATGATCTAAAGGGTGGGGCGGGCGGGGTCGTTCGGTCTCACCTCGCTTTTCTGGGAGCTTGGAGCAAGCCCCTTCAAGGGGTCTCGGATGCCTTTACAACTAAATTACTTGCTTTCAGAGAGGGTGTGATGTTTGCCCAGTTACGGGGGTTCTCACATGTCACAATTGAGGTAGACTGCATGGAGCTTGTCAACCTCTGCAATTCACGCAACACCACGCGATTGGTTGCCGCGTCTATCTTGGAGAATCTGGGGGAGTTAGCAGCTAGTTTTGTTTCCTTTTCGGTTACTCATGTTGGGAGAGACTGTAATATTCCTGCTGACCGGTGTGCCAAGCTAGCTTGTACACTAGACGAGACTGAGAGCTGGATATCTGAGAGTCCAGACTTCCTAGTTGACTGCCTTCGAGCAGATTGTAACCGCTTGATTTTGAAGTAATAAACCCCTAGTTCGATGCAAAAAAAAGAGGACTTCTCGAGCTCCCATCTGAGACACGCCTTTTTCTTCTCCAACTCTATCTTCTCCCTCACAATTACTAACTTGTTTATCTCAATTTGCAATTTGGTGTTCACCCTCTTTCGGTGATAAAATGAAACAATTCAACTTATCTGAGTTGACACTCCTATCCCACTTTGAGGGCGGCCGAGCACTTGTGCATAGTAACCGACATACTCGTTCACTTCCTCTTGAATGATGGACCATCGATGTTGGAGAGAGACCACATTGCGGGTGTTAATGATAGGATGTGACTCCGCATATTCCTTGTGTTCATGATAATGCTTTCAAATCTTCTCTCAATACTTGCTTCTCTTTTGCTCCTTGCCACATATAGGGTCCATGCTTGTGGTCAACCCAGTTTTAACAAAGAAGATATCCTCAAATATTGTGAATGTCAGACCTTTTGCTTTGGGCATCTTTGCCTTTCTTTTCTTGTTGGAGTTTGATGTTCCGCCAACTTCAAACGTAGGACAATTTGAATCCCCCAAGTCATAATCCATTTTGGGAGGTTCTTGATTCTCATTGATCATGTCTGACATGATATTGTCCAAAAATTATCATGACTCCAAATAAACTAACGGTATATGCAACTAATTGCTAATTGATTCAATGGCATATGAAATGTATTGATCGAAAAGGAGCAAAATATGTACCGTGTCCTGCTGCGTCATTCCATCAAACAGGACGTGGGCAGACCGGGTGCCGCCGCTACCTGTGCTTGTCCGCTCCTGTTGTAGCTACAACAAGCCACACGTGTTGTCCTCCGCCGCTTGCGTTGGCGGAAAACAGTCCGAAATGGCCCATCCAGCCGTCGGATCATCGTCGGTCGCGAGTGGGAGGGGGGGGACGACGCTTCCTTGTTGGTGGCAGGATGGACGGGGTTAGGCGGTGCAGCAGAGGGAATGCATCCTCCTCGAGGTCCACGTACAACATCCTTGGTCGGAATTCCCTGTGACGTCACTTCCCTCTCACGCTGCCTCTTTCGCCGGTCCCTCCGGGCGAAGTTCTCCAGCTTGCAGCTCGGCTCCACGAACGGGAGCCCCACGGACGACGCCGAGGCAACATCTGTGTGGCGGTTGGGGGCAGGGTACCCGGCGACGATATCTAGGGCGGCGGATGGGGGAGGAAGAGTGGACGACAGCGACGACTCGGACGCGGGAAATAGTGCATGGACGTAGGAGGATGGCGGTTTATTTGGTGGACTTGGTCATTTTGGTGCAGTTTAAGGTGGGTTTGGCCTGTCTGGTCTGACGTGGTGGACGCGTCCGGGCGTGCACAGGCCTCCCATATCCATCCCAGATTTGAGCTGGATATGAGGGGTGTCGGTCAGTTCGGCCGTATAGGACCGGTACGACGAGCCCATTTACGTCGGGTTTTTTTACCGGTCAGTAGCCGGGTCGATCGCCCAGACATATAGGGGGGTTGGGAAGCCCGGCTGTACATGCTCTAAGGGCATCTCCAACGGCGACCCGTAAACCGCCAGCATCCGTCCAGACCGCGGAAGCCATCCAACGCGGTCCTGTATAGGTCCGCCGCGCGGTCCGGACGTGTTTTCTCCCGCAAACCAGAGACAAACGTGGGGGAGTTTTGTGGGAGTCCGGACACGCGAAACGTCGCTCTCTGCCCCCTGGCCCACCGAAAAGGAAGGCGGAGCCCGACCTTTTGGAGCATCCCGCATTGTTTCCGTGTCAAAATCCCCCACTCTCTTCTTCCATCCCCTGCCGCTCTCTGCCCAATTCCCACTCTTTTCTCCCACCTCTCCTTCCTTCCGCCGCCGATGCATGGAACCCTCGGAGATGGAGCCGGCGGAGGTGCCGGAGGATCCGACCATCACGCTCTCCTGGAAGATCAGTTCGGCTACGCGGCAAAATCGCGGCGTCAAAGCGAGGGACGCAAAGGAGGAGAAGCTCAAGAAGTGGTTGGCCGCCCATGGGCCTAGTGGTGGCGTTGGGTGTGGCAGCCGTGGCGGACGCCGCCAGACGGGCGCGCCCACAGTACAGACGGCGCCGTGGCTGGAGCCTTACAAGCCTCCGTACTACTACGCTGCCAAGCTGCTCGGGACCCCCGCCGGTATGGTCTCTTACATCGTCGATGTTAACGCAGCGCCGCTCTTCTCCGAGTATTCTTTGCCGCAGCTCGTCCGGGCACGGACGGCGGGCGGGGAGCAGATGGGTGCCCGCACGCTGTTCACTCGAATGCCTAGAGCGGGGGAGCCGGCGTACGATGCCGGGGAGAACGAGATGCTCGACATCATCCACGACGGAGGCGGGGGAGGAGGAGGGGGCAATGAGGACGGGCAGGTGGAAGACTCGGATCCCACCTAGTCCAGCAACTACCAACAGCACCAGTCCTACACCTAGACGGCCACGCATCAGTCCTACACCCAGACCGGCGATGGCACACAACAACAACAACAACAACAACATTGGGCCGCCGGAGAACAGCAGCCGGAGGGGGAGGAGGAGGAGGAGGACGGTGAGGACGATGATCTGGATGATACAGTCGGCGAGCCGAAGAAGAAGGGTAGAGGAGAAAGCTTCAACATGTGGGAGGATGAGCTATTGTGCGATGCATGGTAGGCCACTAGCCTTGATCCTCTCCATGGCATGGAGCAAAAGGGCACAACCTTTTGTAGGAACATTCAGATATGGTTCCATGAACACAAACATTTCGCGCCCTACTCCGATGTGGTCATCCGCAACCGTGAATGGAAGTCCCTCAATCATCGATGGTACACCATCCAAGAGGCCGTGTCCAAGTATTGCGGGCACTTGAAGAATCTCATCGCACGATGGCCTAGCGGTGCACAATCACCGAGTAAGTAAGTTGATCACTAGTCGGATATGCTTAGTTTTTTTGATCACTAGTCGGACATGTGTTATTTTGTTGCTCACTAGACAGATATGCATTGTCGACAATGTTTCACTTTGTAGCCTACTCGTGCTTGTGTGGTGTACAAGAAGTTGGAGAAGAAGTCCTTCACCGTCATGCATTGTTGGTTGAAGTTGAATGGGCAACCGAAGTGGAACCTTTTCATTGCCAAGACCGCCGCCCAAGCCAACGAGGAAGAAACTGGTGACCCTACCGACCCAACCCAAGAATCACCGAAAAAGGTTAGAAGAAATTTACGGGGAAAGAAGTGAGAGGAGGAGAGGGCGAAGTGAGAAGGTACGGCGGCCAAGCTGACGGAGAGGTTCGAGGGCATCTTGGCGAAGAAGGAGGAGGCATGCGTGAAGCGCTCAGACATCAAGGAGGAGAAGAAGGCGAAGAGGTTCAAATTGTTGATGGAGGCGACAGACAACAAGCTCATGCTCGAAGAGAGGAGGGCCATGATCGAGGAAAAGAAGGCCGCGCTCGAGGAAAAGAGGGTGAAGATCGCCGCCAGTGCGGAGGACGCCAAGATGTTGACCTTGAATGTGGACTCTTTGGATGCCGACACAAGAATGATCATGCAATCCGTCTGCTATCAGATGTTGCAGCGGCAGAAAGATCAGTTGGCGGCTGCGGAGAATGAGGACGTGGCGGAGGCGGGCACGGAGGAGGATGCGGAGGCTGTCTACGCGGCCGCGACGGCACCACCTTGATCGGGGATTAGACGTATGGGATTGCCGGTCCGGCAGGGCAGAAATGCACAGACTGCCAAACTGATGTTCTTCTGGATTCGGGCATGTAAAAATTAAAAGCATACTTGCCTCTTTTTGATTGTGATCGGGCATGCGATCCGGCGCTGCTGTGATCCGGTGCGCTGTATGGATCGGAGCACATATAAATTTGAATTTACTGATGGACATATACAGGATAGCGTTGGATGACGGCCTTCCGCATTCATGTCCGCGGCCCTGTCCGCGGACGGATGAGGAAGGAAATTTGCGGATCGCCATTGGAGATGCCCTTAGTGCACAAATAGAGCGTTTCTCCTCCAGCCCTTGTGTTGATGTCGCTTGATCAAATTTGGTCTCTGGACACCCAAAAAAAATCTCTATGGACGGCTGGACCTGGCTATGCCGTTGCCGTTGCCATGCCCATGCCCACTCGAATCATCCATTTTGTCTTGCTGCTTCACTCTTACTGCATGGATGCAGACGGCGTAGCGGACCCGCTGGCGAGGGCTGATTTTTTGTCTTCCATACGAGCACGACTCGCCAGCTGAAAAATCCTTTCGCCCGGTGTCACGGTCACAGATAGCTCTATATCCGCCCGTGGAGGGACTCAGCCCTTAGAGCAACTCCAACGCGTCGACCCATTTCGTCCGCGCGTATCTGTTTGGATCAAAACGGACACAAAAGTCGGCCCAACGCGCCGACCCAAACGGACGCACGTCCGCTTTTTGTCCGCCTGCTGACCCATTCCCGGCCCAAATTTGGGCCTCATTTGCGTTGGCGCGGACATGAAACGAACGCGCGCGACGCCCGCCTACTCCTCCCCCTGGCCCGCCATTCGGCAGCACGGCCACCACTATTTCCCCCCACTTTCCCAAAAAAAATCCCACTCGCTCACGCTCCCGGCCGCTCGCCATGGACGACGAGCCGACCCTTGATGCCCCCGCTGGCCTCGCCTCCCTGGCCTCCTCCGGCCTCACCTCCGTCGCCTCTGCCAAAGGCAAGCCCACGCACCCCGCAAGACAGCGGCGCCGCCCAAGAAGAAGCAGTTGACAGCCGAGCAGTGGGCCATGCAGTCGGCCAAGAGGAAGGACCGGAGGCACGCGCAGGACCGCAAGCTCGAAGCCGCAGTCGCCGCCGCCCTCTCCGCCATCGCACAGCAGAGGAAACCAATGCCCGAGTCGCAGCAGCAACAAAGGAGGCCCTGCTCTACCTAGGGTTAAACCCTGGCCATCACGGGCTCGTCGGCGCCGCCGTGGCCGCGGCCAGCACGGGCTCGTCGGTATTCCCTCGGGCGGTACTGCCAGAGTCGCCGTGCGCGTCTGCCACACAGCCGATTCCCGGCCATGTCTATCCGCAAGCCTCCCACTTCTCCGAGGAATGCTCGCCGGAGGTGAGCGTGGTTGCTCCGTCCACGCCCGCGCCCGCGCCCATGGCCATCGACCTACGCCACACCGGTGGCCGGTGGATCATCCTCCGGAGGGGCGAGGAAGCACCCGCAGGAGATACCAGCCGACATGCATCCCAACGCCCGCAACCTGTTCGACAGAATGCCGGTCACCGGTGAGGACGAGACAACCAACCGTTTCATCATCGAGAACATCATCTTCGCAGGCGGTGCGGGCGCGGCTGCCTTCGATCCCGACGAGACCCAAAGCCAAGATGGCCGAGCGCCGTTCATGCCCGCCACCTTTGATCAAGATGGCTTGGACGACCCCTTCATGCAAGACTCGGTCGGCATGGGTAGCACCTTCCCGCTCGACCACGAATTCCCGGAGGACTACGGCCGTGAGGAAGAAGATGAGATGGACATCGACGGGGAGCCGTTGTTCGAAGACGAGCTCTCTGCCCAAGCCAGCGCAAATAAGAAGCGCAAAAGCAAGAGGACGAAGGCGTACATGCAGCTGGAGGACAAGCTCCTTTGTGAGTGTTGGAGGGACATTGGACAAGACCCCAAGGTCGGCGCCAAGCAAAAGGCATCTACCTTTTGGCTTCGTGTTCATCGTGAGTACCATGAACGCAAGAAGTTCACACCGTACCAAATGGAGAGCAAGCACGGGTGGGTGTCTCTCTTGAAGCAATGGAGGGTCATGCAACAAGAGTGCAACAAGTTTTGTGCAACCCTTGAGAGTATCCAGGCATGTCCCGTGAGCGGCCTCGGCCTCAAAGATATGGTATACATGCGCCCCTCTTCATATCCGTTTCCATTGTCCTTGCATGTCCATTTGCCCATATGCTTGCATGCTATTCATTTGTAGGCATTCAAGGCCCAACATGGCGGCAAGTCCTTCAACCTCACCCATTGTTGGATGGTCATTGCTACTTGTAGACCACGTTGGTATTTCTCCGAAGAGGAGAGGATGATGTAGTATAGTAGAGATAAGTATTTCCCTCAGTTAAGAACCAAGGTTATCAATCCAGTAGGAGAACCACCCATTCCTTTAGCAGCACCTGCACACACAAAAGCAAACACTTGCACCCAACGCAAATAAGAGGGTTGTCAATCCTCTTAGCGGTTATTTGCAAGGATTAATTCTGATAGTGATAGATAGATAAAGTAAAATACTAAATAAAATAAAAGTAAATAAATTGCAGCAAGGTATTTTTGGATTTTAATATATGATAAAAGTAGACCCGGGGGCCATAGTTTTCACTAGAGGCTTCTCTCTCGAACACATAGCATACGGTGGGTAAACAAATTACTGTTGGGCAATTGATAGAAAAACAAATAATTATGATGGATTCATAGCAATGATCAAGTATATAGGCATCACGTCCGAGACAAGTAGACCGTCTCCTTCCTGCATCTACTACTATTACTCCACCCATCGACCGCTATCCAGCATGCATCTAGGGTATTAAGTATGAAACAGAGTAACGCCTTAAGCAAGACGACATGATGTAGACAAAGTAAACTCAAGCAATATGATTAAACCCCATCTTTTTATCCTTAATGACAACAATACAAATGCGTGTCATGTCCCTTTCTGTTACTGGGATTGAGCACCGCAAGATTGAACCCATCACAAATCACCTCTCCCATTGCAAGATAAACCAATCTAGTTGGCCAAACCAAATCGATAGATCGGAGAGAAATACAAAGCTATAATAATCATGCACAAAAGAGTTCAGAGAAGACTCAAATATTTCTCATGAATAATCTGATCATAAACTCACAATTCATCGGATCCCAACAAACACACCGCAAAAGAAGATTACATCGGATAGAACTCCAAGAACATTGAGGAGAACATAGTATTGAAGATCAAAGAGAGAGAAGAATCCATCTAGCTACTAGCTATGGACCTGTAGGTCTATGGTAAACTACTCACACGTCATCGAAAGGGCGGAAAGGTTGATGTAGAAGCCCTCCATGATCGATTCCCCCTCCGGCAGAGTACCGGAAAAGGCCTCCAGATGGGATCGTAGAAGAACAGAGGCTTTTGGCGGTGTAAAAGTTATTCGGGGCGGCTCTCTGTTGGTTTCTGAATATTTGAGAATTTATAGAAGTGGAATTAGGTCAAAAGGAGCCACAAGGGGCCCACAAGGCAGCAGGGCGTGCCCCCCTGGGGCCGCGCCCTGTTGCCTTGTGGCTTCCTCGTGGGGCTTCTGGCCTCCTCCCAAAGCTTCCAGGGTCTCTTTTGTCTAGAAAAAAATCGTCAAAAAGTTTCGTGGCATTTGGACTTCATTTGGTACTGATTTCCTGAAAAACCAAAAACAAGCAGAAAACAGCAACTGGCACTGGGCACTAGATTAATAGGTTAGTCCCAAAAATGATATATAAATGCATATAATTGCATATAAAAACATCCAAGATTGATACTATAATAGCATGGAACAATCAAAAATTATAGATACGTTGGAGACGTATCAAGCATCCCCAAGCTTAATTCCTGCTCGTCCTCGAGTAGGTAAATGATAAAAACAAAAAATTTGATGTGAAATGGTACCTAACATGTTTCAACATATAATCTCTCTTACGGTATGAATAATAAGATCTGAATGATTTAAAGTAATAGTCTATAGTTTGGTATAAAGACATCAATACTCAGGCATACTAACAAACAATCATGTCTTTCAAAATAAAAATGCTAAAGAAAGTTATCCCTACAAAATCATACAATCCTGTCATGCTTCATCTTCTTAACACAAAGTATTTATCATGCACTACCCCGATGACAAGCCGAGCAATTGGTTCATACTTTTTAACGCGCTTCAACTTTTTCAACCCCCACGCAATACATGAGCGCAAGCCATGGATATAGCACTATGGGTGGAATAGAATGTGGTGGTAGAGATTAATAAGGGGAAGTCAAAAATAAGAAGATAGTCTCACATCAACGAGGCTAATCAACGAGCCATGGAGATGCCCATCAATTGATGTCAATGCGAGGAGTAGGGATTGCCATGCAACGGATGCACTAAGAGCTATAAATGTATGAAAGCTCAACATGAAAACTAAGTGGGTGTGCATCCAGCTTGCTTGCTCATGAAGAACTCGGGCATTTGAGGAAGCCCATCATCGGAATATACAAGCCAAGTTCTATAATGAAAAATTCCAACTAGTATATGAAAGTGACAAAATAGGAGACTCTCTATATGAAAAACATGGTGCTACTTTGAAGCACAAGTATGGAAAAGGATAGTAACACTGCCCCTTCTCTCTTTTTCTCCCATTTTTTTCTTTCCTTTTTTTCTTTTTTTCCGTTTTTTCCTTTTCCTTTTTTTCCGTGGGCTCTTTTTGGCCTTTTTTTCTTTTTTTTATTTCCTCACTGGGACAATGCTCTAATAATGATGATCATCATACTTCTATTTACTTACAACTCAAAAGAAAATTACAACTCGAAACTAGAACAAAATATGACTCTATATGAATGCCTCTGGCGGTGTACCAGGATGTGCAATGATACTAGCATAACAGGTATAAAAAATGATGAATGGTGGCTGAGCCACAAATACTATATCAGCTATATGATCATGCAAAGCAAGATGACAATGATGATGTGTGTCATAATAAATGGAATGGTGGAAGTTGCATGGCAATATATCTCGGAATGGCTATGGAAATGCCATGATAGGTAGGTATGGTGACTGTTTTGAGGAAGATATAAAGAGGCTTATGTGTGATAGAGTGTATCATATCACGGGGTTTGGATGCACCGGCGAAGTTTGCACCAACTCTCGATGTGAGAAAGGGCAATGCATGGTACCGAAGAGGCTAGCAAATTGCGGAAAGTTGAGAGTGCGTATAATCCATGGACTCACATTAATCATAAAGAACTCACATACTTATTGCGAAAGTTTATTAGCCTTCGAAGCAAAGTACTACTACGCATGCCCCTAGGGGGGTAGATTGGTAGGAAAAGACCATTGCTCGTCCCCGACCGCCACTCATAAGGTAGACAATCAAGAATAAATCATGCTCCAACTTCTTAGCATAACGACAGATCATACGTGCATGCTTCGGGAATCACAAACCTTAACACCAATATTCTTACTAAACCACAATTATCTACTAGCACCTCCAACATATTACCATCTTAATATCGCAAAACTATTGCAAGGAATCAAACTTATCATATTCAGTGATCTACATGAAAGTTTTTATTATATCCCTCTTGAATACCTATCATATTAGGACCAAATTCATATCCCGTTGATGTCTACTACACAACTTGTTCTTGTAGACTCGTGTTGGACCTCCAAGCGCAGATGTTTGTAGGACAGTAGCAATTTTCCCTCAAGTGGATGACCTAAGGTTTATCAATCCGTTGGAGGCGTAGGATGAAGATGGTCTCTCTCAAACAACCCTGCAACCAAATAACAAAGAGTCTCTTGTGTCCCCAACACACCCAATACAATGGTAAATTGTATAGGTGCACTAGTTCGGCGAAGAGATGGTGATACAAGTGTAGTATGGATAGTAGATATAGGTTTTTGTAGTGCGAACAATAAAAAACAGCAAGGTAGCAAGTAACAAAAGTGAGCATAAACGGTATTGCAATGCTTAGAAACAAGGCCTAGGGTTCATACTTTCACTAGTGCAATCTCTCAACAATGCTAACATAATTGGATCATATAACCATCCCTCAACGTGCGATAAAGAATCACTCCCAAGTTCCTATTAGCGGAGAACAAAAGATAGAAATTGTTTGTAGGGTATGAAACCACCTCAAAGTTATCCTTTCCGACCGATCTATTGAGCTATTCCTATAAGTGTCACAAACAGCCCTAGAGTTCGTACTAAAATAATACCATATGATACACATCAACCAACTCTAATGTTACCTAGATACTCCAATGTCACCACAAGTATCCGTGAGTTGATTATACGATATGCATCAAACAACTTCATAATCATAATATTCAATCCACACAAAGAACTCCAAGGAGCACCCCAAAGTTTCTATCAGAGAAAAGATAATGAAAACGTGCATCAACCCCTATGCATAGATTACCCCAATGTCACCACGGGAATCCGCGAGTTGAGTGTCAAAACATATATCAAGTGAATCAATATAATACCCCATTGTCACCACGGGTATTCATATGCAAGACATACATCAAGTGTTCTCAAATCTGAAATATTCAATCCGACAATAACGAAACCTCAAAGGGAAAAGATTCGAATCATCACAACAAGGATAGAGAGGGAAGAAACACCATATGATCCAACTATATTAACAAAGCTCGCGATACATCAAGATCGTGCCAAATCAAGAACACAAGAGAGAGAGATAAAACACATAGCTACTGGTACAAACCCTCAGCCCCGAGGGTGAACTACTCCCTCCTCGTCATGGAGACCGTCGGGATGATGAAGATGGCCTCCGGTGATGCTTTCCCCCCTCCGGCAGGGTGCCAGAAAAGGGCTGTAGATGAGATCGTGGAGGTACAGAGGCTTGCGGCGGTGTAAAAACTCATCTACGTTAACTTTCAGGGGTTTCTGAATATATATGATTTTTCAGCGTTGGAATCCCGCAAAGAGGTGCCACAGGGAGCCCACGAGGCACCAGGGCGCGCCTGGGGAGGGGCAGGCGCGCCCAGGTGGCTCGTGGGTCCCCTGTGGCTCTTCTGCTGCTTCCCCGAAGCTTCCTGGGTCCGTTTCCTTCCAGAAAAAATCGTCAAAAAGTTTCGCTGCATTTGGACTTCATTTGATATGGATTTTCTAGAAAACCAAAAACAAGCTGAAAACAGCAACTGACACTGGGCACTAGGTCAATATGTTAGTCCATAAAAATCATATAAAAGCCATATAAAAGTGCACCAAAATCATACAAAACTATAATAAACATGGCATGAATACTTCATAAATTATAGATATGTTGGAGACGTATCAGCATCCCCAAGCTTAATTCCGCTCGTCCTCGAGTAGGTAAATGATAAAAGAAATAATTTATGAAGTGTGAATGCTAACATAGTGCATAAGTTTGATCAATGATAATTTCAATCACTTTTTCTAGCATCAAGATATGTCATAATCAGTAGCTCATCTCATAAAACTTCTCATGATCAAGTAGCAAGCTATTCACATGTTTAAAGTATAGGCCATAAACTTTCTTGAAAACTAACAAACTATGTTCTCAGTCATCAAACAATTGCAATTCATCTTATTTTCAGGAAGGGTATATGTAAGAGCTTTGATCTAGCAAATTCCACATACTCAACCATCTTTTAGTCTTCCATGATTGCTGACACTCAAAGCATATTTTTAGAACAAACTATTTCAGTAAAACACATAGGAAGATAGGGGCTTAATGTTTCGCCTCCCAACTTATTTATCTCAGGGATAATGTAAACAATAATAACTCATGATCACCTATATTCAACTGGATATATGTGCCTGGATCTTTCCCTACCACATAATGCTTGCCAACTAAAGAATAAATAGAGCGGAATAGGGATGAACATTAATGACTCTTGCATAAAAGTAAATACAGAAAATTAAAAGATAGGCCCTTCGCAGAGGGAAGCAGAGGTTGTCATGCGCTTTTTGTTGTTGGATTCACAAGCCCTTAATGCAAAGGAATGTCACGTTATATTGCCCCTTGTGATAGCAACCTTTATTATGCAGTCTGTCGCTTTTATTTCTTTACCATCACAAGTTCGTACAACGCTTATTTTCCCTTGCAATAAAAGATCATACATATTTTAGGAGCAATTTTTATTGCTTTTTGCACCGATGACAACTTACTTGAAGGATCTTATTCAATCCATAGGTAGATATAGTGGACTCTCATGGCAAGAAACTGGGTTTAAGGGTTTTTGGATGCACAAGTAGTATCTCTACTTAGTACGAATTTTTGGCTAGCAAAAGATCCTAAGCAAGCACCACATGTTAGAGGATCCATGACAATATAACTTCTATGTGAATATAAACAAACATAACTCATTACGTTGTCTTCCTTGTCCAACGTCAACTACTTGATCAAGCTTGAAAATAATTAATGGGGGCTCACAATCATAGAAGATGTCCAAGATAGTATATTTATATGTGAAATTTCTCTTCCTTCAAAATTCTTTCATGAATTGTTCAAGTGACCAATGCTATGTTTGTTAACTTTCAATAAATTTTACCACTTATACTTCTTTTATGTGAAGTCACTACTCCCCATGGGACAAGGATATGAAGCATATAAATTTCAACTTTATGATATTCAATTCATTTCAACAATTTACTCATAGGATATAAGTGAAGAACAAGAGTAAATGACAAACTACTCCAAAAAGATATAAGTGAAGACCAAATGAGTAGTTAAGTAAATAGGTAGCTATGTGAGGACTCTCTCTCATTTAAAAATTTCAGATCTCAAGTATTTTATTCAAACAGCAAAGAAAACAAAATAAAATGACATTCCAAGAATAGCACATCTCATGTGAAGAAGCAAAAACTTAGGCTCAACCAAGACTAACCGATAATTGTTGATGAAGAAAGGTGGGATGCCTACCGGGGCATCCCCAAGCTTAGATGCTTGAGACTTCTTGAAATATTATATTGGGATGCCTTGTACATCCCCAAGCTTGATCTCTTGTGTCTCCTTAATTCCTCTCATATCATGGCTTCTCCTAAATCTTAAAAACTTCATCCACACAAAACTCAACAAGAACTCGTGAGATAAGTTAGTATAAATCAACTCAAAACCCTAACATTCTCTACTGTAGCAAATCACAAAAATTATAATTAAACATTCGATACTAAATGCCTCTTCATATTTAATACTCCTATTCACAAATAGAAACATTAAACACGCAAACATATGCAAACAATGCAACTATAACCAGGGGCAGAGCTGGAGCAAATGGTACCCGATGCACCACTTTAACATAGTGTAAAAATTTCACAGCTTCTAATGTAGATTTTCGAACATAATAGAAGATGATATATTAAAAAATTAGGCACTAAAATGTTTATTATAATGATAAAAACAAGAGATTTGAAAAGGGTGTCTTGCATTCCCAAATTCGAAAATACACCAGGAAACGAGATAAGAAATAGAATGAACATTCAAGTAGAACATTATAAAATGTCCCATGAATGTATTTAAATGACCAAAATTTGAGAATTACCTTTAGCACATTTTGTTACTTGTCCACGGTATGAAAACTTGTATAAACAGATAAAGTATATCCTAATTAGAAGTTATAACCCTTGAAATTGCTCACGTTTTGCCAAAACATAGCGATTTAATCTATTGACTACAAGTTTATAATAATTGTTGCAATTCATAATATAGAAAAGGCAGGTCAAGGACAGTACCAGAATTGGAGTCCTTTGCAATCTAGGGGTGAAACGGAAGATTGAACAGATTGCCGAATTGCCGAGAGCCGGACCGGACAGATTCAAAATTGCAGCATGCAGCATCGTCGCTTGCACATCAATGCGCCCGGATTCAGGCATGCAATTGGTGGTGGGCGCTGCGGCCTCCGGCATCTCTATCGCCGCCAGGCCGCCGCCTTTGACTTGTCTGCGCGAGGCGTATGGAAGGGCTACGCACGTACAAACAGGGGAAAGACTAATCCAGCTTCTTTTTTTGAGGGAAGGAAAGACTAATCAATCGATCAATCAGAGTGTGCAACCACCCGTGCGTGTAGCGTATGTGACGTGGGCTGGGAAGCAAACTGCTTTGTGCGATCGGCCTGCTTCGGCCCAATTTGGAGGCGTGCGTCTGCCTGGAAAGACAGACCCTGATGCACTGGTCTTGGGCCAACCTGATGCACAGGGCCTTTTTTGTGATAGTTACTACTAAATTTTTTCCTGGACCCGTATTCCTGTGCATCAGGGTCGGCCCAATGAGCTCCGCCCCTGACTATAACAGCAATCTGCCAAAACAGAACAGTCTGTAAAAGGGGAATAACAATCCATACTTCCCTAACTCGAAAAATTCTGAAAAATTACCACGTGACAGAGAACTCATGCATGCTTACTGTGTAAAAATTTCAGATTTTTATCATGTTCTGACTATTCAGGAATATTCTGGACATAACAGAAAACTTTCTGTTTTTAAACAGCAACACATGAACTTGCAAACTGGGCATGGTAAAGGCTATAATTGGCATTTTATTGAACTAAAAGATACAAAACATGATTATTGATAACAGCAAGAAAATATCAACTGAAGAAAATGACGCTCCAAGCAAAACTCATATTATGTGACGAATAAAAATATAGCTCCGAGTGAGGTTACTGATAGTTTTGGAGACGAAAGAGGGGATGCCTTCCGGGCATCCCCAAGCTTAGACGCTTGAGTCTTCCTTGAGTATTACCTTGGGGTGCCTTGGGCATCCCCAAGCTTAGGGTCTTGCTGCTCCTTATTCTCCTCATATCGATATCTCACCCAAAACTTGAAAACTTCAATCACACAAAACTTAACGGAACTTCGTGAGATAGGTTAGTATGATAAAAATAAATCATCCACTTAGGTACTGTCAAGACAAGATTCAGAATTGTTCTCACATAATTCCTACTTTATTCTATCATTTCCACAATTTATATTACTCAATATAAGCTATGGAAACACTAAAACAAGCAAACTATGCACCAAAAACAGAATCTGTCAAAAACAGAACAACATGTAGTGAGTGATTTAAAAACCATACTTCTATACCTCCAAAAATTCTGAAAAATTACGAAAACGTAAAAAAAAATTAACCCAATGCTCTGTAAAAATTTCAGAATTTTCTCATACTCCAGTACAGAATAGAAATTCCAGCACTGGACGCAAAAGTTTCTGTTTTTGCACAGAATCGAATCAACAAGTATCCACACTATCCCAAAGGCTTTACTTGGCACATTATTGAAATAAAACATATAAAACCTGATTAACACAGTAGCTTAATCATGTGAACACAAAAAAACAGTAGGGGTAAATGTTGGGTTGTCTCCCAACAAGCGCTTTTCTTTAATGCCTTTTTAGCTAGGCATGATGATTTCAATGATGCTCACATAAAAGTAAAGAATTGAAACACAAAGAGAGCATCATGAAGCATATGAATAGCACATTTAAGTCTAACCCACTTCCTATGCATAGGGATTTTGTGAGAAAATAATTTATGGGAGCAACAATCAACTAGCATAGGAAGGCAAAACAAGTATAACTTCAAAACTTTCAACACATAGAGAGGAAACTTAATATTTTTGAGATATGTAAAAGCATATGATCCTCTCTCATAATAATTTTCAGTAGCATCATGAGTGAATTCAATAATATAACTATCACATAAATCATTCTTGTGATGATACATAAGCATAGAATTTTTACTACTATCCACATAAGCAATTTTCTTCTCATTCGTAATAGTGGGAGCAAACTCAACAAAATAACTACCATGAGATACTTGATTGGCATAATCCAATTGAAAATTAAAATCATGATGAAAAGTTTCATAGTTATCATTATTACTTGCAGAATACATGTCACCACAATAATCATCATAGATAGGAGGCATGTTTTCATCATAATTTTTCTTATCAAAACTTAGGGGACTAAGAATATCATCTTCATCAAACATAGCATCCCCAAGCTTGTAGTTTTGCATATCATTAGCATCATGGATATTCAAAGAATTCATACTAGCAACATTGCAATCAAGCTCATCATTCAAATATTTTATTCCAAACATTTTATTGAATTCTTCTTCTATCAATTGAGCATAATTTTCCGCTCCATCATTTTCAAGAAAAACATTGTAAACACGAATAATATAAGGCAACCTCAATTCCATTTTTTTAGTTTTCTTTTATAAACCAAACTAGTGATAAAACAAGAAACTAAAAGATTCAATTGCAAGATCTAAAGATATACCTTCAAGCACTCACCTCCCCGGCAACGCCGCCAGAAAAGAGCTTGATGTCTACTACACAACTTGTTCTTGTAGACTCGTGTTGGGCCTCCAAGCGCAGAGGTTTGTAGGACAGTAGCAATTTTCCCTCAAGTGGATGACCTAAGGTTTATCAATCCGTGGGAGGCGTAGGATGAAGATGGTCTCTCTGAAACAACCCTGCAACCAAATAACAAAGAGTCTCTTGTGTCCCCAACACACCCAATACAATGGTAAATTGTATAGGTGCACTAGTTCGGCGAAGAGATGGTGATACAAGTGTAGTATGGATAGTAGATATAGGTTTTTGTAGTGCGAAAAATAAAAAAAAGTAAGGTAGCAAGTAACAAAAGTGAGCATAAACGGTATTGCAATGCTTAGAAACAAGGCCTAGGGTTCATACTTTCACTAGTGCAATCTCTCAACAATGCTAACATAATTGGATCATATAACCATCCCTCAATGTGTGATAAAGAATCACTCCCAAGTTCCTATTAGCGGAGAACATAAGATAGAAATTTTTTGTAGGGTACGAAACCACCTCAAAGTTATCCTTTCCGATCGATCTATTGAGCTATTCCTATAAGTGTCACAAACAGCCCTAGAGTTCGTACTAAAATAACACCATATGGTACACATCAACCAACTCTAATGTCACCTAGATACTCCAATGTCACCACAAGTATCTGTGAGTTGATTATACGATATGCATCAAACAACTTCATAATCATAATATTCAATCCACACAAAGAACTCCAAGGAGCACCCCAAAGTTTCTATCGGAGAAAAGATAATGAAAACATGCATCAACCCCTATGCATAGATTACCCCAATGTCACCACGGGAATCCGCGAGTTGAGTGTTAAAACATATATCAAGTGAATCAATATAATACCCCATTGTCACCACGGGTATTCATATGCAAGACATACATCAAGTGTTCTCAAATCTGAAATATTCAATCCGACAATAACGAAACCTCAAAGGGAAAAGATTCGATTCATCACAACAAGTATACAGAGGGAAGAAACACCATATCATCCAACAATATTAACAAAGCTCGCGATACATCAAGATCGTGCCAAATCAAGAACATGAGAGAGAGAGAGAGATAAAACATATAGCTACTGGTACAAACCCTCAGCCCCGAGGGTGAACTACTTCCTCCTCGACATGGAGACCGCCGGGATGATGAAGATGGCCTCCAGTGACGCTTTCCCCCCTCCGGCAGGGTGCTGGAAAAGGGTTGTAGATGAGATCATGGAGGTACAGAGGCTTGCGGCGGCGTAAAAACTCATCAAGGTTAACTTTTGGGGGTTTCTGAATATATATATATATATGATTTTTCAGCGTTGGAATCACGCAAAGAGGTGCCACAGGGGGCCCACGAGGCACCAGGGCGTGCCTGGGAGGGCAGGCGCGCCCAGGTGGCTCGTGGGGCCCCTGTGGCTCTTCTGTTGCTTCCCCGAAGCTTCCTGGGTCCGTTTCCTTCCAGAAAAAATCGCCAAAAAGTTTCGCTGCATTTGGACTTTATTTGATATGGATTTTCTGGAAAACCAAAAACAAGCAGAAAACAACAACTGGCACTGGGCACTAGGTCAATATGTTAGTCCATAAAAATCATCTAAAAGCCATATAAAAGTGCACCAAAATCATACAAAACTATAATAAACATGGCATGAATACTTCATAAATTATAGATACGTTGGAGACGTATCACCCGTGCATATTACCATTGCTATTCATTAGACTCTCAAAAAGATATAAGTGAAGTATGAGAGTGCAACTATTTCTTTAAAATATAACCACCGGTGTTCTCTAAAAGATATAAGTGAAGCACTAGAGCAACTGCCTAGCTCAAAAGATATAAGTGAAGCACATAGAGTATTCTAACAAATCACGAATAATGTGTGTCCCTCTCAAAAACATGTGTTCAGCAAAGATGATTGTGACAAACTAAAAAGCGAACAAAAGCAAGCAAACTATATAACAAGACGCTCCAAGTAAAACACATATCATGTGATGAATAAAAATATAGCTCCAAGTGAGTTACCGATAGATTGTAGACGAAAGAGGGGATGCCTTCCGGGGCATCCCCAAGCTTAGACGCTTGAGTCTTCCTTGAATATTACCTTGGGGTGCCTTGGACATCCCCAAGCTTAGGCTCTTGCCTCTCCTTATTCCTTTATCCATCGTAGTCTCACCCAAAACTTGAAAACTTCAGCGCACAAAACTCAACAGAAACCTCGTGAGATACGTTAGTATAACAAATAAATTTTAAACTTTAGGTACTATTGTAAATTAATTCAGATTTAATATTGGCATAATGCTACTGTACTCCAACTTCTCCATGACTCATACCCCCCGATACGATCCATAGATTCATCAATATAAGCAAACCATGCAACAAAAACAGAATCTGTCTAAAACAGAACAGTCTCTAAAGATCTGAATTAACGTCATACTTATGTAACTCCAATTTTTTTTAAAATTAGGAAAACGTGGAAAATTCATATATCAATATTGTGTAAAAAAAGTCATAAGATTCTGACGCTCCAGCAAAAAATCAAAATTCTAGCACTGGACGCAAAAGTTTCTATTTTCAAACAGCATCAATTATACTATCTTCCAAATCATCCCAAAGGCATTACTTGGCACAAACACTAATTAAAAAATAAAAACACAATCATAACAGAGGCTACAATTGTGTAAACACACAAAAAGAGAAAGTAAAAGATTATTGGGTTGTCTCCCAACAAGCTCTTTCTTTATTGCCATTAAGATAGGCTTGAGATTTCGATGATGCTCACATGGAGGATGGTAATTGAAACACAAAGAGAGCATCAAAAACATGTGACAAACACATTTAAGTCTAACATAGTTCCTATGCATAGGCATTTTATAAGCAAACAAATTATCAAGACAAGCAATCTCTAGCATATGCAAATAGGAAGAATGAAGCATTAATAATTTCAACATCACGAGAGGCAATTTAGTAACATGAAGATTTCTACAACCATATTTTCCTGTCCCATAATAATTACATGTAGGATCATAATCAAACTCAACAATATAGCTATCATAAACAACATTCTTTCTATGATCCACATGCATACAAATTTTATAATCTTCCAAGATAGTGGGATTAACATCAACTAAAGTCATGACCTCTCCAAACCCACTTTTATAAAAAAAATCGTAAGATTGAACACTCTCCGAATATGTGGGATTCTTTTTACCTAAAGTTGACACTCTTCCAAACCCACTTTCAATATTATTGCAAACATAATTTTCAATGACATATTCATCATGAGGCTTAAATAAATTTTCAAGATCGTAAGAAGCATTATCACCCCAATCATGATCATTGCAATAAGTAGTGGACATAACAAAATCATCATCCCCAAGCTTGTAGATTGCGTTGGTATTTCCCCGAAGAGGAGAGGATGATGTAGTATAGTAGAGATAAGTATTTCCCTCAGTTAAGAACCAAGGTTATCAATCCAGTGGGAGAACCACACAAAATCCTTTAGCAGCACCTGCACACACAAAAGCAAACACTTGCACCCAACGCAAATAAGAGGGTACTCAATCCTCTTAGAGGTTATTTGCAAGGATTAATTCTGATAGTGATAGATAGATAAAATAAAATAAAAGTAAATAAATTGCAGCAAGGTATTTTTGGATTTTAATATATGATAAAAGTAGACCCGGGGGCCATAGTTTTCACTAGAATCTTCTCTCTCGAATTACTGTTGGGAAATTGATAGAAAAACAAATAATTATGACGGATTCATGGCAATGATCATGTATATAGGCATCACGTCCGAGACAAGTAGATCGACTCCTGCCTGCATCTACTACTATTACTCCACCTATCGACCGCTATCCAGCATGCATGTAGGGTATTAAGTATTAAACAGAGTAACACCTTAAGCAAGATGACATGATGTAGACAAAGTAAACTCAAGCAATATGATTAAACCCCATCTTTTTATCCTTAATGACAACAATACAAATGCGTGTCATGTCCCTTTCTGTTACTGGGATTGAGCACCGCAAGATTGAACCCATCACAAATCACCTCTCCCATTGCAAGATAAACTAATCTAGTTGGCCCAACCAAATCGATAGATTGGAGAGAAATACAAAGCTATAATAATCATGCATAAAAGAGTTCAGAGAAGACTCAAATATTTCTCATGAATAATCTGATCATAAACTCACAATTCATCGTATCCCAAAAAACACACCGCAAAAGAAGATTACATCGGATAGAACTCCAAGAACATCGAGGAGAACATAGTATTGAAGATCAAAGACAAAGAAGAAGCCATCTAGCTACTAGCTATGGACCCGTAGGTCTGTGGTAAACTACTCACACATCAACGGAAGGGCAGCAAGGTTGATGTAGAAGCCCTCCGTGATCGATTCCCCCTCTGGCAGAGTACCGGAAAAGGCCTCCAGATGGGATCGCAGAAGAACAGAGGCTTGCGGCGGTGTAAAAGTTATTCGGGGTGGCTCTCTGTTGGTTTCCGAATATTTGAGAATTTATAGAAGTGGAATTAGGTCAAAAGGAGCCATGAGGGGCCCACAAGGCATCAGGGTGCCCCCTGGGGTCGTGCCCTGTTGCCATGTGGCTTCCTCGTGAGGCTTCTGGCCCCATCCCAAAGCTTCCAGGGTCTCTTTTGTCCAGAAAAAAATCGTCAAAAAGTTTCGTGGCATTTGGACTTCATTTGGTACTGATTTCCTGAAAAACCAAAAACAAGCAGAAAACAACAACTGGCACTGGGCACTAGGTTAATAGGTTAGTCCCAAAAATTGATAAATAAAAGCATATAATTGCATATAAAAACATCCAAGATTGATACTATAATAGCATGGAACAATCAAAAATTATAAATACGTTGGAGACGTGTCAGTCATCAACGGGGAGGAAAAGTTCAAGGCGCAATATGCTGCCGCCAAGGCGCGTGGGGGGCGGAAGCCATCGAGGAGCATGGGGAGGGCGAGAAGCCATGGCCGCGGGGTAAGACCAACTCCAAGAAGGAGGACAAGCGCGATGCGGCGTCGATTGCCTTGCATGCCATTTTGGAGGGCATGATGAGCAAGAAGGACACAAGGGAGGAGAAGCATCGGCAAGACAAGGAAGAGAAAATGAACGCCTTCAGGAGATTCAAAGGAGGAGGCTTGAGCTCGATGCGGAGAAGCAAGCCAAGTTGCTCGAGATGGAGGCGGAGAAGCAAGTGAAGATGCTCGAGATCGAGGCCGCCAATGCCAAGACCCAGGCAAAAGAGGTGTCGCTCGCTAGCATGATGACGGGGGTGGAGATCATGAAGGTGGACTTGAGCACAGTGTCACCGAGGAAGAGGCCATGGTTCGACAAGATGCAGGCCGACATGCTCAAGTTCGATGAGGAGTGATCTATGGCGGAGAGTGCTACTTGTAGCTTGCGTTGGTATTTTCCCCGAAGAGGAAGGGATGATGCAACACAGTAGCGATAAGTATTTCCCTCAGTTATGAAACCAAGGTTATCGAACCAGTAGGAGAATCACGCAACACCTCGTTAGCAGCACCTGCACACAAACAACAAATCCTTGCACCCAACGCAAACAAGGGGTTGTCAATCCCTCGGCGGTAAATTGCAAGATTAAATTGTATGTGATAGATAGATAGATTGAAACAAAAATACAAAATAAAATAAATAGAAGAAAAGTGCAGCAAAATTTGTAGGGTTTTAGTAATATGATTTAGATAGACCCGGGGGCCATAGTTTTCACTAGAGGCTTCTCTCAAGAAAATAGCATACGGTGGGTAGACAAATTACTGTTGGGCAATTGATAGAAAAGCAAATAATCATGACAATATCCAAGGCAATGATCATGTATATAGGCATCACGTCCGAGACAAGTAGACCGACTCCTGCCTGCATCTACTACTATTACTCCACACATCGACCGCTATCCAGCATGCATCTAGTGTATTAAGTCCATAAAGAACGGAGTAACGCCTTAAGAACGATGACATGATGTAGTCAAGATAAACTCACGTATGAATAAACCCCATCTTTTTACCCTTAATAGCAACGATACATATGTGTCATGTCCCTTTCTGTCACTGGGATTGAGCACCGCAAGATCGAACCCATTACAAAGCACCTCTTCCCATGGCAAGATAAATCAATCTAGTTGGACAAACCAAATCAATAGATCGGAGAAGAAATACGAGGCTATAACAATCATGCATAAAAGAGATCAGAGAAGACTCAAATATATTCATGGATAATCTGATCATAAACTCACAATTCATCGGATCCCAACAAACACACCGCAAAAAGTGATTACATCGGATAGAACTCCAAGAACATCGAGGAGAACATTGTATTGAAGATCAAAAAGAGAGAAGAAGCCATCTAGCTACTAACTATGGACCCGAAGGTCTGTGGTAAACTACTCACGCATCATCGGAAAGGCAGCAAGGTTGATGTAGAGCCCCTCCGTGATCGATTCCCCCTCCGGCGAAGTACCGGAGAAGGCCTCCAGATGGGATCTCTTGAGAACAGAAACTTGCGGCGGCGGAAAAAGTATTTCGTGGACTCCCCTGAGGGTTTCTGATTTTTTGGGAATTTATAGTGGAAGAATTAGGTCAAACAGAGCTCTGTGGGCCCCACCAGGTACCAGGGCGCGCCTGCCCCCCCAGCTGCGCCCTGGTGCCTCGTGGGCACCCCTTGGGGCTTCTGGCCTCCTCCTGAAGCTTCTAGTGTTTATCTTGTCCAGAAAAAAAATCTCCAAAAAATTTCGTGGCATTTGGACTTCGTTTGGTATTGATATTCTGTAAAACAAAAACCGGGCAGAAAACAGCAACTGGCACTGGGCACTAAGTTAATAGGTTAGTCTCCAAAAATGATATATAATTGCTGTAAATGCATATAAAAATATCCAAGATTGATAATATAACAGCATGGAACAATAAAAAATTATAGATACGTTGGAGACGTATCAGCATCCCCAAGCTTAATTCCTGCTCGTCCTCGAGTAGGTAAATGATAAAAACAGAATTTTTGATGTGGAATGCTGCCTAACATATTCATCACATATTCTTTTCTTTTATAGCATGGACATTGGACTTGAATGATTCAAAGAAATAGTCTATAATTTGACATGAAGATATAAATACTCAAGCATGCTAACAAGCAACCAGGTCTTTCAAAATATCAACGCTAAAGAAAGTTATCCCTAGCCCATTATGCTCAATCATTGATCCATTCATGAAACACACTCAAATATTAGCGACATCCAATGCACAAGTATGACAATAGTGCCCTCTAGTTGGTGCTTTTGTAAGAGAAGATGGAGACTCAAATAAAAATAAAAATTGCATAAAAGTAAATAGATAGGCCCTTCGCAGAGGGAAGCAGAGATTTGTCAAATGTGCCAGAGCTCAAAGCTTAAATTAGAGAGATAAAAATATTTTGAGAGGCATGCTTTTCCTGTCAACAAAAACGCGAGACACATCATAGGCGGTTCCCAAACAGAAAGTAAAGTTTATTTCCTTTCCACCATTCTTTCACAATCCATGGCTAGCCGTATCCACGGGTGCCCTCCATACCATCACTTTCCAAGGAATTTTGTTGTTATTAATTTTTGATTCATTGTGGGACTGGGCATCCCTATTACCATCCACTCTCTCGTGCAATGACAAGTGAATAAACACTCATCATGAGAATAACACACCTAGCATGGAAAATATTGGCCACCCCCTGCCGCTTCATGAGCGGTACGGGCACACAAAACAGAAAAATTATTTTGAAAATTAGAGTTGGCACACGCAAATTTACTTAGAACAGCATTGAAATATCGCATATAGGTAGATATAGTGGACTCATTTGGCACAACTTGGGTTTAAGGATTTTGGATGCACAAGCAGTATTTCCACTTAGTACAAATGAAGGCTAGCAAATAGATTGAGAAGCAACCAACCAAAAAGCGAAAACGGTCATAAACATCCATTCAACATAACTAACACCGAATAATGCACCATAAGTAGGATATAATTTATTTGCATAACTATTGACTTAACGTGCATGCATAGGGAATCACAAACCTTAACACTAATATTCTTACTAAATCACAATTACTCACTAACATGACTCACATATTATCATCTCCATATCGCAAAACTATTGCAAGGAATCACACTTATCATATCCAATGATCTATATGAAAGTTTTTATTATATCCCTCTTGAATATTCATCACTTTGGGACCAAATTCATATCTTGCGCAAATTACCGTTACTATTATCAACTCTCAAAAAGATATAAGTGAAGCATGAGAGTGCAAATATTTCTCCAAAATTTTAATCTTATCAACTCTCAAAATAATATAAGTGAAGCATGAGAGTTTATTTCTTCAAAATATAGCCACCGGCGTGCTCAAAAAGATTTAAGTGAAGCACTAGAGCAACTGCCTAGCTCAAAAAATTTAAGTGAAGCACATAGAGTATTCTAACAAATTATGATAACGTGTGGCTCTCTCAAAATAGGTGTGTTCAGCAAGGACAGGAAGGATGATTGTGACAAACTAAAAATCAAACAAAGCAAAGACTCATAAAATACAAGACGCTCCAAGCAAAACACATATCATGTGACGAATAAAAATATAGCTCCAAGTAAAATTACCGATGGTTGGTAGAAGAAAGAGGGGATGCCTTCCGGGGCATCCCCAAGCTTAGACGCTTGAGTCTTCCTAGAATATTACCTTGGGGTGCCTCGGGCATCCCCAAGCTTAGGCTCTTGCTACTCCTTATTCCTTCATCCATCGTGATCTCACCCAAAACTTGAAAACTTCAATCACACAAAACTCAACAAAACCTTCGTGAGATCCATTAGTATAACAAAATAAATCACTACTTTAAGTACTGTTGCAAACCCATTCATATTTTATTTTTGCATTAAACCTACTGTACTCTAACTTCACCATGGCTTATACCCCCCGATACAAACTGTCGTGGTTTTAACACGACAGATGCCCTTGTGAAAGGACTTAGAGATGAGGCCATAGCACAAGTGTGGAAGCTTAACGGGGTTGATTGGGAACGAGAAGATGCCGTGTTACCCAGGTTCGGCCCCTCACGGTGGAGGTAAAAGCCTACGTCCTGCTTGATTATATTGTTGTAGATCTTGATTACAAGGATGCGGATTCGCTAACCTAGCTCTCGAGGAGATTGCAACTTAGTCTTTTTCGTACAGGTGCTCCCCTTTATATACACAGGTGGAACCCTAGATTACATGAGAGTCCGGATCGTTCTTTGACCCGTCTCCTACTCTTTCCTACTTGTTCTCCAAGACGGCCTTCGTGCCACTCCTCATCTCCGTGAGCCGGCCCTACCGCCTAAGCCGGCCTGCCCTCGCCGGGCCTTACTATGCCGGCCCATCAAGAGTCCTTCGACCCTGCCATGAGTTGACCCGCTGAGCCTGCTCCATGGCCGGGTTAACACCTTGCTGGGTCTACATGCTGGTAAACATCCCCAACATTAGGCCTCAGTTTGACTTGAATTTATTCATGTTAAACTTCCCTGAAAGAACAAAACATCAGTAATATACTATCCAAGTGCTTCCCAAGCCAGTCTTTTTAGAACACCGTCCTTGACCGGCTCAATTTGCCGGGTTAAGTGGATCGATGGCACCCCTTCTGGTTTAGACTTAGCATTTTCAGCTCCTTTTCCCTCATGACATCACAATCCACTTTCGCAAAATTTGGGATGACATCATATCGAATCTTTGAGTGGGTATGTATCGTCTTGTCAGGCGCGAGAATCGAGGAGCCCGCAGCCGAAAATTACTGCGCCGCCTGGGCTTCCGCCCCTGCCGTTTTAACTTTTACTGTGCCTATGAAGAGGCCACCTCACCTCCTCTGTTATTTTTTACCTCTTCTTTGTCCTCGCACCTGCTCCCTCTTGCAACCGAAACGCCGCTGCCCTCGGGCTCTCCGATGACCCCGACAGCATCGTTCTCCGCCGCCCAATCGTCGCCGGAGCTCATACGAATACTCCGGCCACCTCCGCCGCGGTCAGGTATGCCGGAAACCTTCTTTTTTCAGATCTGCAATGCCTCATTTCTTTGTGTAGCTCGCCGTGGTTCAACCGTGTTCTTCCCCTTTCATCAGTAGATCTAGAAACGATTGAATGATCTGCGTAAGTATTGTGGTTATTGCAGCACTCTTGTTTTCCCATCTAGATCCTTGCATTGCCTTCCACAAACCCCCATTTGATAAACAGGCTCCTACCTTCATCCGTGTTTAGGCCCTTAAAATTTTCTTTTTTCGAAGCTTTTTTAGATCCGTAACGGCAATCGCTCCATTGGATTCCTATTTATAGCCAACTCAACTCTTAGCAAAATTCAAAGCACCACTGACTTACCAGCACCGGCTTATTGTCACGCCGGCTTATCACTGCTTTCGGCGGCTTGTGTAAATCCGGGTCATGAATTTAACCATCCTAGTTGTCTTATCATTTTGCCGGGTTATACCCTCTGATGGCTTGTCCTTCTTCAGCTTAACACGTCGGTTTATTACCTTTGCAGTTGAAATCTGAAATTGTCATGGCTCCCAAGACCGACAAGTCCTGCAACTGGGTCAGATCCCAGGTCTCAACTCTTATGTTGAATGAGCTGGTGGGGCAAGGCCTCTTGCCGGCTCAAGCAACCATAAGCTGGCGGGCACCTGATGAAGAGAGCTTCCCCCAGCCTAATCAGGACGAAGTGGTGGTCTTCGCAGATCATCTTCAAAAGGGATTTCGGCCACCCGGGTCAAAATTCTTCCGTGACGTCCTCAATTTTTTTTGACCTTTGACCGCAGGATCTTGGCCCCAACTCAATCACCAATCTATTCCAGTTTCAAGTCTTCTGTGAAGTATATCTCCAAATAGAGCCAACTGTCCTTCTCTTTCGAGAGTTCTTCTACATCAACCATCAAACCGAGTTCACCGATGGCCCTAGTATAGAACTTGGTGGTGTTTCCATTCAGAGGCGGAGAAACACTCCCTTTCCTGAGGCCAAACTGGCGAGTCACCCCAAGGGTTGGAACAAAACTTGGTTTTATTGCAAAAACACTGCTCCTCAGGATGAAAACCCCCTGCCGGGTTATAGATTGGACCGGCTCAACGCAACAGTTGCCTTTCCGGGTTGGCCATCAGCAGAGGAGCGTAAGAAAATTGCCCCTATTTACTCCAAGATAAGGGCCTTGGTTGCCAACGGACTTACCGGGATCGATCTGACCCGGTGCTGGATAAGCTGGCGAATCCAGCCCCTTAACCGGAGGGGCGACTTGATGTGCAATTATACGGGTGAGCCAGCTGACGTTCAACGCTTCAGCCAAGTCAACTTATCTGTGAGTGACATCAACAAGACCACCAAGAGATTATTGGGAGAGCCTCAAGAAAAATGCAACAAGACCGGGCTAGCACCCTTCTGTTTGACCAACCCAGTGCCTTCAGTAAGTACTTGTACCCTCTTACTCTGTTCTTAACTCGCCTTATCCATCTCATTCTTAACTGCCGACTTGTCACAATGCAGGCAGACGACAAGTTTTGGAAGAGGAAGAAACCTCGACAAGCCGCCCCCGCCCCAGTGGAGCAGCAAGATGAGCCGGCCGATGCGGATGAGCCGGCTGCCGAAAATGAGGCTGAGCTAGAACTTGACTCGCTTGGTTGTCTTTTTATTTAACTTGCTGACGCCCCTTCTCTTCAGGATGAAGCCGAAATTAGCCACACCAACGAGCCAGAGGTAACCTTGATCTCCTCTGATTCTGTCTCTCCAAGACCTATTCGGAAGAAAACCCGGGCTGTGATCCGCAAGGTTCGAAGGAAGCCCCGGGTTGCCGTCCGTAAGGTCCCTTTCTCCCATCAGGATGCTCATTTGGATCCCAAATTTGTTTTGAAGAAAACTTGTCAAGCTGGGACCTCCAAAAGGAAGACCCAGAGCAGTGAAGGCGAGTTAAGTGGCGGGCTTCCCTATGACCCGCCATCCCATAAGGCGCGAGCTGAGGTGCTTCTTAGTCCAACTTCCTCTTTTCCTCTAGCTGGCCGTTTTAAGGAGCCCTTACATTTAAATGACTCAGCATATCAGACGTCCCACTCCTCGGGCGAGTCAAGCACTACACAGGCGCCGGCTTTCAACATCAACCTTGGGTAAGAAAATACTCTTGTGACATATAGCGGTTCCTTATTCTTCCCCTCTTCAAATGAATAACTCCTTTGTTTTTTGTACAGCGCCAAGGCTATCAAGAAGAAAGCACCTGCCGGGTCATCTGACCCGGTCATTCAACCAGGCCCTCAAGGAGAGACAGAGGCTACCTTGGTCACCCAGGATGAGCCGGCAGTCCAAAACAGCCCGCCACCCCTGGATACAGCAAGCCTGGCTCACGCATCCCCTCCTACTCAGGAGAGGGAAAATATAACTGAAGACCATCCTGCCCCGCAGCCCGAGGCGCCGTCTCAAGAAGAAGCGTCGGCTCAAGAAGAAGTAGCGGTGACGAGTGAACGGCAAACTGCTGCACCAGAATCCTCCACCGCTCTTACCAAAGTTTCGGCCAAGCCTGAGCCGGCCCCGAAGGACAAGGGGAAGACGGCTCTTGAGTTTTCTACATTTGAAGACCAAGATGCCAGTACCCTGCATCGGGCTGTGCTGACCCGGCTGTCTGAAAGCAGGGACACAGAGATCGCCATGATAACGTCGTTGAAACGGAAGTATGAGGTAATTTGCGCCCTTCGTTCTGTACCATATATATATATATGTAGCCCCCAAGGGCCGGGTCATTATGGAATAATGACCCGGGACTTCAGAATTGAACTTATAAATAGGACTACAACCGGTGCCCCCAAAGGCCGGCTCGCCATGGGTGACGGGCGGGTCTTCAAAACTTAGCAAGATAGATCAATTCATGCATTAGCCCCCAAGTGCCATGTAGAGTGCCCGCAGCTGCATGGAACTTGCCTTGCTGCTTGTTTTAAGCTCAAAAGTATGTAGCCCCCATGTGCCGGGTTGTCCTTTAGGGCGGCCCAGGTCATATGTATATTTTGTATAACAATCTGTCCTGCAGGAAATGCTAGAGCAAGTGGAGACCCAGGCCGCCTCCTTCCGAAAGGAAGCCAGGAAGGAGAAGAAATTGCGCAAAGAGGCTGAAGAATCTGCTGCTGAGGCCAATAAGTCTTTGGTCATTGTGAGGAACACCTTGCAAGAGACTAAAGCTGCCAGAGCCGCCAAAGCTGCGCGAGCGGAAGAGGCCGAAGCCAAACTTGAGCCGGTCACTCAAGAGCTGGCGACTCTGAAAGGCCAAATCACCGCCATGTGCCGGGCCATCTTCGGGAAGCCAACAGACCGTCATACTCCAATAGCTCCGGCTTAAATATGCCAAACCGGCTTGACTGATGGTGAAAACTTATATTTGCAGGTCGGAAGAATCAAACTCTTGTGCAGCAACCTTTGGTGAAGTTGAAAGCAGTATATACCTTTGTGGAACAGCTCTACATAGGCAGCTCAGGATGCATTATGGCCGTAAAAAACACCACCTCACCACCACAACTGATCGCGGACATGTTGAAGGAGCTGTCTATTGTACCAAGGTGGTTTGAAGACTGGAAGAAGGCGTGCTGCCGCTATGGGGCCCTAACTGCACTTGCCCGAGCCAAGGCATACGTGCCAGAGCTCGACCCGACTCAAATTGTGGGCGGCTACCCAGAGTTCAATGTAGACGACATGCCCTTCACCAAGAAGGATTTCCAACGCTGCATCAAAGAAACCCGGGTTGCAGCCACCACAATTGCAGAAGAGGCTGACCTGACCCGGTACCAGGCACCTTACTCGAAGGATAATGAATGAATAGAGCCACCAAATCACGAGCCGGTGGCCTTAACCCGCACGCGTAAGCCAACTTTTGCCCCTGAAGTCGACCCTTCCTCTCTGATACCCGCCGATGCCTTATTTGAAGAGTTGTGCTTCATTCAGTGGTCGACCGGCGACTCAAGCCCAGAAGCGAAGGATGACGATGGCCGCGAAGAGCCGGCACAGGGCGCTTCATTAGGCGCTGGCGCCAGCTCTGACCCGGCAGCATAGGGCGCCGGCTTATCCTTTTGTAGGCGGGACTTGTAAAAAAAATTGTAGTGGCCACAATTGATGGGCGACCTTGTAATAGCGTAGCTTAAAACACTTGTTCCTGATGCCAGTGCCATCGCGTACTGTGCTTGCTGATTGCCTGTATAAACACTTTGTGCCTCTACGAATCCTCTTTTGGGCTGTGAGAGCCGGTTTTTGCAATAGAGTGATTCCACTGCAGCAATAACAACTGTGATAGAGAAAATCTCATAAATAAATAGTAATCTTTGTTACTGTTTGTAATGGATCAAGAATATTAAAATGTACCAAAATAAATGCTATGCGTGGATGTATGCATGTATGCAGTAATGAACACAACAAAAAGGAACATAAGCCGGAATATGCTTTGCAACGGCCGGCTTATAAAGCGCAAGCCGGCTGCTAAACACAACTTGAAACGGCCGGCTCATAAAGCGCAAGCCGAAATATGCTTTCACGAAGCTGGCACTTTGGCCTGTTGGTTTGTCCTCGCTCTCTGAAAGCCGACTCTCACACAACCATTCGAACGTTTTAACTCTGATGAGCTCAGGGTCACCTATGTGATTGACTCATCAGACGTACGCCGGGTCATTTTCAGGGAGTAGCATCTTGCTAACAGGCAGGTTTAACCAACTTTGTGGCATCTCGCCGGGTTAAAAGGGTTTTGTAAGCTAAACTCAATTGAGTTGGAAGCCCCCAAGTAACCAAGATCAACAAATAAAGATCCAGCACACAAATTTTGAGGCAAAACAACACCTTCACACAGCGTTGCTAGTCGCTATTTTATTTGATCAAAAACAGGTATATACACGATGAAAGGTATGTACAAAGATACGACCTAGTCAATGACTTAGGTGTAGTATGGCCGGAGCTGGGCAATGTTCCAGGGCCGGTTTGTTTCTTCCTCAGAGGTACGTGATTTATCTACCTCACGTATATCAATCAGGTAATATGACCCGTTGTTGAGATTCTTGCTGACCACAAAGGGCCCTTCCCAAGGTGGTGAAAGCTTATGCATGCCTGTCTGGTCTTGTATCAGACGGAGCACTAAGTCACCTTCCTGAAAAGTGCGGCTTCGAACTCTACGGCTGTGATAGCGACGTAGGTCTTGCTGATAGATTGCTGATCTAGATGCGGCAAGGTCACGCTCTTCCTCCAGAGCATCAAGAGCGTCTTGGCGAGCTAGCTCATTATCTGATTCCACATAAGCCGCCACTCGAGGGGAGTCATGACGAATATCGCTCGGAAGCACAGCTTCTGCACCATAGACTAGGAAAAACGGCGTATAGCCTGTTGACCTGTTGGGAGTAGTCCGTATGCTCCAAAGTACTGAAGGTAATTCTTCTTCCCAGCAACCCGGCATGCACTACAAAGGCACCATGAGCCGGGGTTTGATACCACGCAATATTTCTTGATTGGCCCTTTCTGCCTGTCCGTTGGACTGAGGATGCGCAACCGATGCTAGATCAAGCCGGATGTGTTCCTATTGACAGAACTGTTCCACAACTCCCTTGGACAGATTAGTTCCATTGTCTGTAATGATACTGTGTGGGTAGCCAAATCGGAATATCAGCTTTTTCAGAAACTTGACAGCTGTAGCCACGTTGCAGTTGCTGACCGGCTCTGCTTCCACCCACTTGGTAAACTTGTCCACAGCCAACAGTAGGTGCGTATTCTTGTTCTTAGAACGTTTGAATGGCCCTACCATGTCAAGCCCCCAGACCGCGAATGGCCAAGTAATCGGGATCATCCTCAACTCTTGAGCCAGCACATGGGCCTGGCGAGCATATTTCTGGCAACCATCACACTTACGGACAATGGCCATGGATTAATGATTAAGAATGCCCCACGGTGGGCGCCAACTGTCGTGGTTTTAACACGGCAGATGCCCTTGTGAAAGGACTTAGAGATGAGGCCATAGCACAAGTGTGGAAGCTTAACGGGGTTGATTGGGAACGAGAAGACGCCGGGTTACCCAGGTTCGGCCCCTCACGGTGGAGGTAAAAGCCTACGTCCTGCTTGATTATATTGTTGTAGATCTCGATTACAAGGATGCGGATTCGCTAACCTAGCTCTCGAGGAGATTGCAACTTAGTCTTTTTCGTATAGGTCCTCCCCTTTATATACACAGGTGGAACCCTAGATTACATGAGAGTCCGGATCGTTCTTTGACCTGTCTCCTACTCTTTCCTACTTGTTCTCCAAGACGGCTTTCGTGCCACTCCTCATCTCCGTGAGCCGGCCTGCCCTCGCCAGGCCTTACTAAGCCGGCCCATCAAGAGTCCTTCGACCCTGCCATGAGTTGACCCGCTGAGCCTGCTCCATGGCTGGGTTAACACCCTGCCGGGTCTACATGCTGGTAAACATCCCCAACACAATCCATAGATTCATCAAAACAAGCAAGTAGTGCATCAAAAACAGAATCTGTCAAAAACAGAACAGTCTGTAGCAATCTATTTAAAAGCCATACTTCTGTAACTCGAAAAATTCTGAAAAATTAGGACAACGTGGGAAATTCATATACCAATACTGTGTAAAAATTTCAGAGTTTTTTTACGCTCCAGTACAGAATCAAAATTCGGGCACTGGACGCAAAACTTTCTGTTTTCCAAACAGCATCAATTATACTATCTTCCAAATCATCCTAAAGGCTTTACTTGGCACAAACACTAATTAAAAACACAAAAACACAATCATACCAGTAGCATAAATGTTAAAACACACAATAATAAAAAAATTATTTTATTCATTGGGTTGCCTCCCAACAAGCGCTATTGTTTTATGCCCCTAGCTAGGCATAATGCATAGTTTCAAGTATTGTCATCTTTGGTTTTAGTAATCTTTGTAGGAGTTTTCTCAAACACGGGAGGTTCTTTACGCTTCCCATTATTCTCAGAAAAAGAGGCAATTTTAAGATCTAAAATATCCAATCGCTTATTGTATAAAGAAATCGAAGTGTTCGTGCGATTAAGATTTCCACTAATATTTTTAAGAGGCTCGTTAGACTTTTGCAACTCAACCAAATTTTTCTGCATATCACCCAATTTGTCTAAATCTGAGCCCCCTCTTGAGTAAAAGCAAAACCCTTTTGTGGTGGTGGAATTCCCAATATGCCTTCTATTATTTCATAGGCAGTATTGGCCTCACTCTCAATAAAATTCCCCTTTGCGGCAAAATCCAAAAGTTGTCTATGATGCATGGTTAAACCTATATAGAAATTGCGAAACAAAATTTTTAAATCCCCTTTTATAGAGCAAACACGGTAAGATTCCATTAATCTATACCAAGCATCTTTAAGATTTTCTCCTTGTTTCTGTTTGAAGTAAAGCACTTCAAAATCCGGTGACAAAGGAGGGATAGTTACACTAGTCATGATGACAAGATGAGCAAATCAAAGAGGCAAACAAGAAAAAGGCAAATGAAAAATATTTTTGTATTTTTGTAAGAACGTTTTAGAAGTGGGGGAGATGAAAACGAGAGGCAAATGGCAAATAAAGTAAATGCAAGGAGATGAGAGTTTATGCAAAGGTACCTGATAGACGTTGATGATGTCTCCCCGGCAACGGCGCCAGAAATTCTTCCTACTACTTGTAGCTTGCGTTGGTATTTTCCCCGAAGAGGAAGGGATGATGCAGCATAGTAGAGATAACTATTTCCCTCAGTTATGAAACCAAGGTTATCAAACCAGTAGGAGAATCATGCAACACCTCGTTAGCAGCACCTGTACACAAACAACAAATCCTTGCACCCAACGCAAACAAGGGGTTGTCAATCCCTCGGCGGTAAATTGCAAGATTAAATTGTATGTGATAGATAGATAGATTGAAACAAAAATACAAAATAAAATAAATAAAAGAAAAGTGCAGCAATATTTTTAGGGTTTTAGTAATATGATTTAGATAGACCCGGGGGACATAGTTTTCACTAGAGGCTTCTCTCAAGAAAATAGCATACGGTGGGTAGACAAATTACTGTTGGGCAATTGATAGAAAAGCAAATAATCATGACGATATCCAAGGCAATGATCATGTATATAGGCATCACGTCCGAGACAAGTAGACCGACTCCTGCCTGCATCTACTACTATTACTCCACACACCAACCGCTATCCAGCATGCATCTAGTGTATTAAGTCCATAAAGAACGGAGTAACGCCTTAAGAACGATGACATGATGTAGTCAAGATAAACTCATGTATGAATAAACCCCATCTTTTTACCCTTAATAGCAACGATACATATGTGTCATGTCCCTTTCTGTCACTGTGATTGAGCACCGCAAGATCGAACCCATTACAAAGCACCTCTTCCCATGGCAAGATAAATCAATCTAGTTGGCCAAACCAAATCAATAGATCGGAGAAGAAATACGAGGCTATAACAATCATGCATAAAAGAGATCAGAGAAGACTCAAATATATTCATGGATAATCTGATCATAAACTCACAATTCATCGGATCCCAACAAACACACCGCAAAAAGTGATTACATCGGATAGAACTCCAAGAACATCGAGGAGAACATTGTATTGAAGATCAAAAAGAGAGAAGAAGCCATCTAGCTACTAACTATGGACCCGAAGGTCTGTGGTAAACTACTCACGCATCATCGGAAAGGCAGCAAGGTTGATGTAGAGCCCCTCCGTGATCGATTCCCCCTCCGGTGGAGTACCGGAGAAGGCCTCCAGATGGGATCTCTTGAGAACAGAAACTTGCGGTGGTGGAAAAAGTATTTCGTGGATTCCCCTGAGGGTTTCTGATTTTTTGGGAATTTATAGTGGAGGAATTAGGTCAAACGGAGCTCTATGGGCCCCACGAGGTACCAGGGCGCGCCTGCCCCCCCAGGCGTGCCCTGGTGCCTCGTGGGCACCCCTTGGGGCTTCTGGCCTCCTCCCAAAGCTTCTAGTGTTTATCTTGTCCAGAAAAAAAATCTCCAAAAAGTTTCGTGGCATTTGGACTTCGTTTGGTATTGATATTCTGTAAAACAAAAACCGGGCAGAAAACAGCAACTGGCACTGGGCACTAAGTTAATAGGTTAGTCTCCAAAAATGATATATAATTGTTGTAAATGCATATAAAAACATCCAAGATTGATAATATAACAGCATGGAACAATAAAAAAATTATAGATACGTTGGAGACGTATCAGAGAGCGCCATCCTTTTTTTGTACGCCGGCAAGTGTGCTGGCTGGCATGACCATGGCCAAGATGGCGTGGTTGAACTCCCGCCCCTTTTTTGTGTGCTGGCATGTGTGCCGGCCCCAGGCAAGTGCGCCAGCATGAACTGTGCGGTGGTTTTTTGGAGGCTGGCATGTATGCCGGCCACTGGCATGGCGTCGGCATGAACTCTGGGCGATGGCATGATCTACGGCCGCAGACCTTTTAAAAATTATGTATGGACATGAAATGGGTCGGCGCGTTGGCCGCACGGGCGACCCAGATGAAAAACGGGGCGGACGACGAGCGGGCGGCCGACCCAAATGGACGAAAAGCGGACAAAGCGCGCGTCCGTTTGGGTCGGCGCATTGGAGCTGCTCTTAAGGTTGATCAACGACAGAGCTCTCCACGCCGTGCCCTATGGCTATGGGACCGGGCGTATCTGCGACAGGACAACCGATCGATACACGCAGTAAGGGCATCTCCAGGTTGCCCTCAAGGTTGAAAAATCCTTTGGTCCGGTGTCATTCGACACTGCCTGCATATATCTGGTCCTAAATTTTTTTAAGTCCGCACATTCAAATAGCCGCATATATATTCTAAAATAATTGAAATGTTCAAATGCAGCGGTAGTTCTTATTAAAAAAGTTTAGATATTACTCTACAACATTGTTGTCCTCCTTGACTGCCCACGGATATTTAATCAGATCTTCCTTCAGTTGCTCGTGAGTTGCTCGATGCCGAATTTGTTGATGCATTTGAACAAACTCTTCAAATGTGGCTGGATGTTGATCGGGAAGTTCGATAGGAGCACACATGTTTTCAAATTCAAGACCCGCGTCAGCATCCTCACCCTCATCCTCCACGATCATGTTGTGCATGATCACACAACAGGTCATCACCTCCCACAAGGTCTCCGCATCCTATTGTTTAGCAGGTCCACGAACAACTGCAAAACATGCTTGCAGAACTCCAAAAGCCCTCTCAATATCCATTCTAGCTGCTTCTTGTCTTTGGCCAAAGTGAAACTTTTTCTGACCAACTGTGTTAGAGATGGTGTTCACAAAGGCGGCCCAAGGAGGATAGATACTGTCAACGGATACGTCTCCATCGTATCTACTTTTCCAAACACTTTTGCTCTTGTTTTGGACTCTAATTTGCATGATTTGAATGAAACTAACCCAGACTGACGCTGTTTTCAGCGGAACTACCATGGTGTTGTTTTTGTGCAGAAATCAAAGTTCTCGGAATTGGACGAAATTTTTTGGAGAATTTTTATGGAATATATAAAAATTATTGGCGCAAGAATCAACAGAAGAGGGGCCACATGTTTCCCACAAGGCAACAGGGTGCGCCCCCCCTAAGGTGCGCCCTAGTGCCTTGTGGGGCCCACAGGCGGCCGTCTGACCTAATTCCAACGCTATAAATTCTCTTTCACCGAGAAAAAAATAAGAGAAGAAGTTTCATCACGTTTTACGAAATGGAGCCGCCGCCACCTCCTGTTCTTCATCAGGAGGGCTGATCTGGAGTCCGTTTGGGGCTCCGGAGAGGGGGATTTGATGCCGTCGTCATCATCAACCATCCTCCATCACTAATTTCATGATGCTCACCACCGGGCATGAGTAATTCCTTTGTAGGCTTGCTGAACGGTGAAGGGTTGGATGAGATTTATCATGTAATCGAGTCAATTTGTTAGGGCTTTGATCCCTAGTATCCACTATGTTCTGAGATTGGTGTTGCTATGACTTTGTTATGCTTAATGCTTGTCACTAGGGCCCGAGTGCCATGATTTCAGATCTGAACCCTTTATGTTTTCATGAATATATTTGTGTTCTTGATCCTATCTTGCAAGTTATATGCACCTATTACGTGTTATGATCCGCATACCCCAAGGTGACAATAATTGGGATTCTTTCCGGTGATTGCCGTAGTTTGAGGAGTTCATGTATTCACTAAGTGTTAATGCTTTGTTCCGGTTCTCTATTAAAAGGAGGCCTTAATATCCCTTAGTTTCTTTAAGGACCCAGCTACCACAGGAGGGTAGGACAAAAGATGTCATGCAAGTTCTTGTTATAAGCACGTATGACTATATACGGAATACATGCCTACATTACATTGATGAATTGGAGCTATTGTGTATCGCCCTAGGTTGTGACTGTTATATGATGAATATCATCCAACATAATTATCATCACCAATCCAATGCCTACGACTTTCTCATATTGGTTTCTGCTAAGTTACTTTGTTACTACTGCTTTACACTTGCTACAAAACTGCTACTTTATTGTTGCCGTTACTATCATTACTGTCGCTGCTGCTATCAAAACTATCATATTACTGTGCTACTAAATACTCTGCTACAGATATTTTATCTCCAGGTGTGGTTGAATTGACAACTCAACTGCTAATACTTGCAAATATTCTTTGGTTCCCCTTGTGTCGAATCAATAAATTTGGGTGAAATACTACCCGCGAAAACTATTGCGATCCCCTATACTTGTGGGTTATCAAGACCTTTTTCTGGCGCCGTTGCCGGGGAGCATAGCTCTATTTGTTGAGTCACTTGGGATTTATATCTGTTGATCACTATGAAGAATCTAAAAGACGCTAAGACCAAGATCGTTCCCTCTAAGACGAGGGGAGGTAAGGAACTGCCATCTAGCTCCGCACTTGATTCACCTTCTGTTTTGAGTAGGCTTGTGACACCACCACCTGCTATTCATTCTGATATGTCACAAGTTATTGATGATACTACTTCTGCTATGAATGATACTTATGATGATGCTAGTACTATGCTTAATAATACTGTGCCACTTGGTGAACTTCTTGATGAACAACTTGCTAAAGCTAAAGAAATTGAAAATGCTAAAAATGTTGAAACTCTTGAGAATTATGATTCACCTATTATGCCTAGTTCTCCTACTAGAGTTGAATCGCCTGATGAACATGTCTTTGATAGGGAGACGGCTAGAGCCATTCTTGCTTGTAATGATAGAGATGAAGTTATAAAATTGCTTGCTGAAATGAAAGAAAAATCTATGAGGGAGAAAATGAAATATCATCCTAAGTTTGCTACCTCTCCCATATTTGTTACTGATAAGGATTATGAATTCTCTGTTGATCTTGAGTTGATTACTTTGGTTGAATCTGTTCCTTTTCATGGTTATGAAACTGAAACTGTTGTGGCACATCTTACTAAGCTGAATGATATTGCCACCCTATTTGCTCATGAGGAAAAAATTCGCTATTACTATATTCTTAAGTTGTTTCCTTTCTCATTAAAGGGTGATTCTAAGAAATAGTTTAATACTCTTGCTCCTGGTTGTGTGCGTAGTCCCCAGGATATGATATATTACTTCTCTGAAAAATATTTTCCTGCTCATAAGAAACAAGCTGCCTTACAGGAAATATTTAACTTTGTGCAAATTAAAGAAGAGAATCTCCCTCAAGCTTGGGGGAGGCTTCTCTAGTTACTTAATGCTTTGCCTGATCATCCTCTTAAGAAGAATGAAATACTTTATACCTTTTATAATGGACTAACCGATGTTTCTAGGGACTACCTAGATAGGTGTGCTACTTGTGTTTTCAGGGAACGCACTGTTGAACAGGCTAAAGTACTATTGAATAATATATTGAGAAATGCCGATGATTGCACACTTCCTGAACCACCACCTAAGCCAACTCCGAAGAAAAGGGGTATTCTATTCCTCAGTCTAGAAGATATGCAAGAAGCTAAGAAATCTATGAAGGAAAAAGGTATTAAAGCTGAAGATGTTAAGAATTTACCACCTATTGAAGAAGTACATGGGCTCGATATCCCGACACAGGTAGTGGAGGTAAATTCTCTCACTAGATTTGATGAAGGTGATATTCCGTATAATAAATCTGCTAGTCAATGCCTGTATGAATTTGATAATTACATCATTAAACAGGAACACTTTAATATGTATGTTAGCAATGAACTAAAACGGAATGCCATCATGATTGAAAGTTTGAGTGATTTGATGTTTAGAACTGCTAATGATGTTAAATGCTTGAGTAACCATGCTTCTATGGTTCAGACTCAGCTAGAACAAATTGCTAAGTCACAAAATGATTTGCTTGTTGAGATAAATAATAAAAAGAATGACCATGCTGTTAGAGTTGTTACTAGAGGAGGTAGAATGACTCAGGATCCTCTATATCGTGAAGGTCATCCTAAAAGAATTGAACAAGACTCTCAAAGAAATAATATTGATGTGCCTAGTCCATCTAAGAAGAAAAAGAAAAAGAAAAATGATAGAACTTTGCATGCTTCTAGTGAACCTGAGATAGAGAAAACTCCTGAGAATCATAATGATGCTTCTATTTCTGATGCTGAGACACAATCTGGTAATGAACATGCACCTAGTGATAATGATAATGACAATGATAATGATAATGAAGATGTTCATGTTGATGCTCAACCAGATAATGATGTAGAAGTAGAACCTACTGTTGATCTTTATAACCCACCTCCTAAGAACAAAAGATATGATAAAAGAGACTTTGTTGCTAGAAAACATGGAAAGGAAAGAGAACCATGGGTTCAAAAACCTATGCCTTTTCCTACTAAACTATCTAAAAACAAGGATGATGAAGAATTTGAGCGCTGTGTTGAAATGCTTAGACCTGTCTTTTTGCGCACTCGCTTGATTGATATGTTGAAAATGTCTCCCTATGCTAAATATATGAAAGATATTGTCACTAATAAAAGAAAGATATCTGAAGCTGAAATTTCCACCATGCTTGCAAATTATTCTTTTAAAGGTGGAGTACCTAAAAAGTTAGGAGATCCGGGAATACCTACTATACCATGCTCCATTAAAAGAAGTTATGTCAAAACTGCTTTATGTGATTTGGGAGACAGTGTTAGTGTTATGCCTTTCTCTTTATATAGAAGACTTGATTTGAATAAGCTCACACCTAGTGAAATATCTTTGCAAATGGCTGATAAATCCACTGCTATACCTATTGGAATTTGTGAGGATGTTCCCATTGTAGTTGCAAATGTTACTATTTTAACGGACTTTGTTATACTTGATATGCCCGAGGACGACAACATGTCGATTATCCTTGGGAGACCCTTTTTGAACACTACAGGGGCTGTTATTGACTGCAACAAAAGCAAGGTTACTTTCCATGTCGATGGTAATGAGCATACGGTTTATTTTCCGAAGAAACAAACTTCAGTGAATGGTATCAATTGTATTGAGAAGGTTTCGACCATCACTATTGGGGAATTCAAATTTCCTCTTCCTACTGTCAAAAAGAAATATGAAATATTTATTGTTGGGGAGATGCATATCCCCGTTGAGGTAACCTAGTGTTATACGAAAATTCTTCGGTTTCATGTCACTCAGAAATAGTTTGTTAATAAGACTTGATCAACCTTATTAATAGATTCTTTTTGAAGGGCATGTGGTCGATGAATTTAGTAAGCACAACTTTCTGTAATCTTAGTTTGCTCTCTGTTATTTTTAGTTTAAATAAAATAAAATGCCATAATTATCCTGTTTTCCGAATTATCCGTGCAATAAAAAATGGCCCAAAAATAAAAGTGCTCAGAATGCAATAAAATTTTGACATGATTTTTTCTGGAATATATAAGAATTTTTGGCACTGAAAACAACCTAGGGGGTGCACCTGTTGCCCACAAGGCAACAGGGCGCGGCCACCCCCCAGGGCATGCCAAGATGTCTTGTGGGTCCCACAGGGACCCACTCACTTATCTATTCAGCCCACTTTATCTTCTACCTCCAGAAAAAATCGTGGTAGCTCTCTCTCTCATGTTCTTGCTCCCAAACCTGAGATTTTTGATCTCTTTGCTCGGAGCTCCGTTTCCGAAACTGTTTTGAGGGATTGCTCCTTGGTATGTGACTCTCCCATTGCTCCAATTAGTTTTTGCTTTAGTGGAATATATTTTGCATAAATTGCTGCTATTGGTGCTACTGAAATTGAGCTTGCATGTTAAATTCTTTGAGTACTAAGTAGTTTGAATGCTTGATATAGCCTCTAGGCATTTGTATGAGTAGTTGCTATCAATCTTGTGAAGTTTTGTTAACATCTTTTTGTGGTCCAGAAATTTGTTCGTAGGAACATGAACATTTTCAAAAGGAGTTCCTCAAGGAGGAGGTCCTCCAAGGCATCAACGAGTGAAATCCCCTCGCATCAATCGTATGTGGAACCAAGGGCAAGTTCGGTGCGAGGTGCCGAAGCAAAATCGTGTCGATGGCCGTGCACTGAGTTCATGCTAGGTGCAGGCATTAAGGAAGAATTTAACCAGTATATTCACAACACCGAGCTCTCTTCCTTCATCGCAGATAAGCCACCGCAGCACTACAACCTCACTCATTCATTCACTCAAAACTTTGAATATCATCCGCGCACTTCTAGAGTTTTGTTTCATCTCTATGACAGATCTTATGCTATGTCTCTAGAAGAGTTTTGTGATGCATGCAAAATTCCATTTTGGGGTTCACTTAGTGAACCTTGACAATCTGATTACGAACTATTTCTCAACAGTCTTTGCAATGGTGAGGATACGGGGGTTACGCAAGCTAGGATAAAGAGCATTCACTTTCCCGCTATTCGCTACTTTGCACTTTGCAATGGTAAATGCATTGTTGGTAAACAAGATGATAGTGCACTTTGTGCCCCTGACCTGAGCCTTATTCATGCTGCTTTAATGGGTAGTAGACATTATAATCTTGGGGCCATTGTTTGCACGTAGGTTACACCGCAACTCGGGTAATGGTGATTTATATGGAGGAATTTATGCCTCCCGAATAGCTGCAAGGCTAGGGGTCTCGCCCAGGCCTAATGATCTTCTTTTACCTGATAAATATTTGAATTTTGAGGCAATGCAGAACCATGAGTTCATTAAGCGCAACACTCGCAGTTATGATTGTAACTTGATACTCGATAAATATCGTTCGGTGTTTGTCGTTTTGCCTGCTCCTGCCCTCTTTGATTTCCAGAACAAACAGAGATATTTTCTTCATGAGAGCGAGGTGCACGAGTAAAATGCGGCAGTTGAGGCTGCCCGTCTGGCTGAGGAGGCGGCTCAGAATGCCTCTACGAGCTACCACTTCAATTATTATCCAGGACAACCATGGCAGTAGACCAAGCTAGGCTAAAAGCCTAAGCTTGGGGGAGTATGTATCTCTCACCGACATTATATTCATATTCACACATTCATTTCAGTTGTCGGTGTTCATCCTTTTTCATTGTATATCCATGTTAGTTTTATTTTCGCTTTCTTCTCGTGCGTTTGAAAAACTTCAAAAACCCAAAAATATTTATCGCTTCTTTTCGGTTTTTCTTTCTTGTTTGTTAGTTCGTAGTATTAAAAGAAAACCCAAAAAGATTTCTCATTTCTTCTTTTGCTTCTTGGGAGTTCTCCCGTGTAAATAGTTTTTCTCGCTTTTCATTTTTCTTCCTTAATTTGCTCCCTTCAGAAAAACTAAAAACTCCAAAAATATTTCAGTGTGTTTCTCTGAATTTCTTTTCTTTTCGTTGAGTCGTCGTAAGGAGAGGACCACGATGAAAATGTTGAGTGGCTCTCATATGCTTTATTGTTGATCTAACGAAGAGCCAATATTACCTTGTCTTCTCCCTTGAATAAAATGCTTGCAGATTCCAGCTTAGTCCTCGGCACACTTGCACTATTATTATTTTCACATCATTCGGTCGTGCAAGTGAAAGGCAATAATGACGATGATTTGATGAAGTGACTGTGGCAAAGAAAAGCTAGTATGAACTCTTCTTGTTTTTGTTTTTGTAAATATGTTTAACTCAGTATCCATGATTCAGCATATTATGAGTAAACATGTTTGTGATGACAATTAGAGATTATAGTTGCTCATGTCATGCTTAAGTAGCTAGGAGTGGATAATGATTTATCTTAGAAGTCAACATGCATTAAAATGGTTATGATGTAGTGTGTTAATATGGTATCCTCCTCTGAATGTTTCAAGTGGCTTGACTTGGCACATGTTCATGCATGTAGTTGATTCAAAACCAACATAGCCAGCACGATATTTATGTTCAGGGTGTCTATATCCTACTCATGCTAGTGTTCAATGTTAATTATTCACAATGCATGATCATGACTGTTTTCGCTCTCTAGTTGGTCGCTTCTCAACCTATTTGCTAGCCTTCACTTTTACTAAGCGGGAATTCTGCTTGTGCATCCACAATCCTTAAACCAAAGTTGTTCTAGATGAGTCCACTATATCTACCTATGTGCGGTATTACTCTGCTGCTCCAAGTAAATTTGCATGTGCCACCTCTAATCATTCAAATAAACATCATTTTTGTGTGCCTGTACCACTCATGAAGCGACAGGGGGCGGTCAGTATCTTCCATGCTAAGCGGGTTATTCACGAGATGAGTGTTTATTCACTTGTCATTACAGGAGAGAGGCTGGTATTTGGGATGCCCAGTCCTATGCTCAAAATCGAAAATACATAATGCAAACAAACTCCCCCGGAAAATTGTTGGTATGGAGGGCACCCGAGGATTCGGCTAGCCATGGCTTGTGATGGTATGGTGGAGGGGGAGTAAACTTTACCTTTCCGCTTGGGAACCGCCTATAATGTGTTTAGCATGGAAGATATTGAAAACTCTCGGTCGTGACATTGACAGGAAAAGTACACCTCCCAAAATTATTTTTCATCTCTGATTTAAGCTTCGAGCTCTGACACCACTGCAAATCCCTGCTTCCCTCTGCGAAGGGCCTATCTATTTACTTTTATGCTATTTACTTTATGATATTTTATTTTTATTGTTGAGTCTCACCTTCTTGCACTAAGCGCCAATCCTGAGAGCACTATTGTCATCCTTATGCATTGGGTCTAGTTAATGTTGTATGCATCATGACTGGATCTCTTCTACCCTGAATTACAATGTTTAGTCGTTGCTTGAACTTTGGAGGTGCTCTGCATTTATGTTTTGCGGTCTCAGAAAGGGCTAGCGAGATACCATGTTATCATATTATATCATGATTATTTTGACAAATTGTTGGCATTTGAGATATGTTATTATTGCTCTCTAGTTGATTATGCCATTGATATGAGTAAATGTAGTTTTTAAGTTTTATTATGAGCATGGTTAGTTCATAATCTTTGCTGAAAACCTGGGTACTATTTAAGCTTATATACGGATACAAGAACAAAAGAACTCGTAAAAGTTTTCTTTATCACTTTCAGTTTGTCAACTGAATTGCTTGAGGACAAGCAATGAGTTAAGCTTGGGGGAGTTGATACGTCTCCGTCGTATCTACTTTTCCAAACACTTTTGCTCTTGTTTTGGACTCTAATTTGCATGATTTGAATGAAACTAATCCGGACTGATGATGTTTTCAGCAGAACTACCATGGTGTTGTTTTTGTGCAGAAATCAAAGTTCTCGAAATTGGACGAAACTTTTTGGAGAATTTTTATGGAATATATAAAAATTATTGGCGGAAGAATCAACAGAAGAGGGGCCACCTGTTGCCCACAAGGCAACAGGGCGCGACCCCCCCTAGGGTGCGCCCTAGTGCCTTGTGGGGCCCATAGGCGGCCGTCTGACCTAATTCCAACGCTATAAATTCTCTTTACCCGAGAAAAAAATAAGAGAAGAAGTTTCATCACGTTTTACGATACGGAGCCACCACCACCTCCTGTTCTTCATCGGGAGGGCTGATCTGGAGTCCGTTTGGCGCTCCGGAGAGGGGGATTCGACGCCGTCATCATCATCAACCATCCTCCATCACTAATTTCATGATGCTCACCACCGGGCGTGAGTAATTCCTTCGTAGGCTTGCTGGACGGTGATGGGTTGGATGAGATTTATCATGTAATCGAGTCAATTTGTTAGGGCATTGATCCCTAGTATCCACTATGTTGTGAGATTGATGTTGCTATGACTTTGCTATGCTTAATGCTTGTCACTAGGGCCCGAGTGCCATGATTTCAGATCTGAACCCTTTATGTTTTCATGAATATATTTGTGTTCTTGATCCTATCTTGCAAGTTATATGCACATATTACGTGTTATGATCCGCATACCCCAAGGTGACAATAATTGGGATTCTTTCCGGTGATTGCCGTAGTTTGAGGAGTTCATGCATTCACTAAGTGCTAATGCTTTGTTCCGGTTCTCTATTAAAAGGAGGCCTTAATATCCCTTAGTTTCCTTAAGGACCCCGTTGCCACGGGAGGGTAGGACAAAAGATGGCATGCAAGTTCTTATTATAAGCACGTATGACTATATACAGAATACATGCCTACATTACATTGATGAATTGGAGCTATTGTGTATCGCCCTAGGTTGTGACTGTTATATGATGAATATCATCCAACATAATTATCATCACCAATCCAATGCCTACGACTTTCTCATATTGGTTTCTGCTAAGTTACTTTGTTACTACTGCTTTACACTTGCTACAAAACTGCTACTTTTATTGTTGCCGTTACTATCATTACTGTCGCTGCTGCTATCAAAACTATCATATTACTGTGCTACTAAATACTCTGCTGTAGATATTTTATCTCCAGGTGTGGTTGAATTTACAACTCAACTGCTAATACTTGCAAATATTCTTTGGCCCCCCTTGTGTCGAATCAATAAATTTGGATGAAATACTACCCGCGAAAACTGTTGCGATCCCCTATACTTGTGGGTTATCATCAACTAGATAGTAGGTCATGTTGTAGTCATGCCCATTAACAGTATAGTGGCATGGAGGAGCTTTTCCTTCAGTCGGCATAGCAAACAATGGTGATCGCTGCAACACATTGATGTCATTGTGAGACCCGGGCATGCCAAAGAAAGCATGCCAAATCCAAAGATCATGTGATGCAACTGCTTCAAGAATGATGGTGGACTTCTTAACATGACCCTGATATTGCTCTTGCAAAGCTTTTGGGCAGTTCTTCATTTCCAATGCATGCAGTCAAGTGATCCGAGCAAACCTATCCACCCTCTTGCTTCCGAGATTGTCAAGGGCTTCTCGGTGTCTGCCACAGTTGGTTCTCTCAGGTACTGAGGTCCAAACACCTCGACCACAACAGTTGCAAACCTGACCATGGCATCTCCGCATGTGCTCTCGGACATCTGTAGGTACTCGTCCCACGAATCAGCGGTCGTGCCATATGCAAGCATCCGCAGTGCGACCGTGCACTTCTCATAACTAGAGAACCCAATCCTTCCCACGGCATCCTTTTTCAAATGAAGTAGACATCAAAAGACCGGACGCCATGGTACAGACGATCGAAAATATTTTTGCGCATCCAAAATCGCCGGCAAAAATTGTCGGCGAAGAGGGCATCGGGGGCAAAGTTGTCGTCCATCGGCGTCAAATGGCCGCGCATCCTGTTACGGTTGAGCACTCGATGACCCTTGATCTCCCTTGAAATTGAGAACATGCTCCTCCGCACGCTCTGTGTCTGCAAGCACTGCCTGTATCATCGACGTCTCATCCACGTAGTACTCCTCGTCGGACGAGTCGGACGACTCAACATAGTGCTCGTGGATGTACTCTATATCCGAATCCATTGCTTCAAGAAGAATGGACAAAAAATTAGCTCGGGCAATTCACCGAGCAGTTGCCGGGCATGGTGAGCATCGTAGGAGCGGATGGTACCTGAGCGGCGGTCTGAGGAGAGGTGTGGAACGGCGGCGGAGGAGAAGCGGCATGGAGCCCAGGTGTACCGCTGGAGGTGACGGCCTCGTCGAGTTCCGGCAAGGGTGCGGCGTGGCGGCCGGAATGGTGGAGTGGCAGCAAAGGCAAGAGAGAAAAACTAAAGAAGAGAAAATGGGAGAATGGAGTCGTGGGGTTCGGGTGGGGTTTTGGGTGGGCCGGGGGTGTCGGAGTCCTACGTGACTGCTGTCCGGACTCCCGCAAAGCTCCCCCCTCCCACTTTGTCTCGTGTTTATCGGAAAAAATACTTCCGGACCGCTTGGCGGAGCGATACAGGTCTCCGTTGGATGGCTTCCATGATCCGGATCATACAGTCCGGACGGTTGCAGGCGGTTTGAGGGTCCGTTTTGGAGATGCCCTGACCACGCGGTTCTTTGAAAAAAAGAAATAAACAAACAACCACGCACACGCGTGGTTAGCAATCACAAAGCTTGATCCATACACTCGCATGACTATTCGGAATCAGGAGTATCACTGTTGCGTCGCGTCGTCTTCAGAATCAGAGCTGAAACGGGGCGAAACAGGGAAGCAATCAATCACAAAGAGTATCTCATAGCATGATAGCATGTGTGAGATTATGCGATGTTGCCGTGTGAACCACTGTTGCGTCTTGCGTGCGCTCTCAGGTCGGCAGGACAGACAAGGAGGAGCGCCGTCTCCCTCCCTCCCGTGTATCATCGGCATGAGTTATTGAGTTGCTCCTCCGCTCCGTTAAGATGGAGGCAGGAGTAAATCTCCTGTTCCCTGGCACGGCACGCATCTCGTTTCAAACGTCACGTGCAAATGCCAGGAAACGCGTACGCACGCCGGGTGGCACCACGACGGCACTGCACTTGTCCGGTTGACCCTACGATTCGGCGAACTCTCGGCTGGAAATCCGTAGTGCGTGCATTGAATTGAACCCATGGCTCATGGCACATGGGACGGGAGCCATATTGGCCCGGCCCCCGGCCACCGGCCACACACATCAATTTTGCATCGTACAGGCATGGGCGAGAAATAAATTTGCGGTACTAGCTCCCGTTTGCTAGAGAGACAGGTTGAGGCTCCAAAAATTGGCGGTACAAGCACAGATTCCAGGATTGTTGGCGCACATTGGACTGCTTGCGACGCTCAAACACAGCTTTCAGCATTACACGGTGCAAAACTGTTGGATTTGGACCGCTAACAATGCTGACCACACCTTGCAGACCACAACGTGACAGTGAGACTGGACTTGGAAGGACCAATCACAGGGAAATATTGCATAAATGTCCACCACAAGACATACGCCTTTCCAGTGGACGAGCTCCAACGGAGTGGACAACCTTGGTCGACCGAGCAAGCAAGCAATCATCCATTCCCAGAGACAAATAAAGTCATGAGAAAGAACATCCATGTAAACTTGGAGTACTCAAAAAAGTTGCCCTTCCTTCGACGATCAGTTATTCCGCCATAAACACGAAATGGTCTACAACAACATGACACGGACGGGGGGAGATGACACCAACGCAATGACAGACGCACACACAACACACACGGCCATGTCAATGGCCACGCACACCAACGACGACCGCCGGCCAAACCTAAGCCGGCGACTAAGACGCACAGAACAAGTAAAGACGGAACTGAACAAAGCCACGGACACGCGCTACTCCTCCTTGCACAACTCAACTCTTTCTAGCATTGGCACGGTAATAGTAGTCTTCTTTGTGCCCAAATGCCCTCTGCTATCTAAAGACTAATCATATGGACTGTAGGTAGATGGATGGAATTACTTGGTAGGATCTCTTCTCTGAGTTCTTCCTCGAGCACAGTTGATGGATCTTGGCGGCTAGAACTTGTTGCTGTACCAGAAGACCCCCTTGCGGTCCTCGGGCTCGACGTAGATGCACTCCTTGGCCTCGCGCCATGTGGCCTTGGCGACAGGGGTGGGATCGAACTGGTAGTACTCGCCGAGGATGGGCTTGATCGCCTTGGTGGCCTCCATGGCGTGGTAGTGCGGCATGTTGGAGAAGAGGTGGTGCGCCACGTGCGTGTCCGTGATGTTGTGGAACACGCGGTTGAGGATGCCGTAGTCGCGGTCCATGGTGGCGAGCGCCCCCCGCAGCCAGTCCCACTCCGTCGAGTCGTAGTGCGGCAGCGCCGGGTGGGTGTGCTGCAGGTAGGTGATCAGGACCAGCCACGCGTTCACGATCAGCAGCGGCACGCCGTACACCCGCACCACCCACCAGAACCCGAACGACGACACGAGCTTCAACAGAGCCAACGACACAGCCAGCACTCCGACGTCTGAGATGAAAATCTGGGCACGCTCCCGGTCGTTGTAGATCGGGCCGTAGGGGTCGAAGTGGCAGGCGAAGCGCGGGTACGGGCGGCCCGAGGCGTTGAGCGCCAGGTACAGCGGCCACCCGAGGGTGAGCTGCACGACGATGTGCACCAGACGGCCGACGGGGTTGTTGTAGATGTAGGGGGTGTACCACGCCAGCGCCTCCTTCTGCTTGGGGACGAACACCTCGTCGCGCTCCAGTGACCCGGTGTTGGAGTGGTGGCGACGGTGGCTGTACTTCCACGAGAAGTAGGGGACGAGCAGCCACGAGTGGAGCACCAGGCCGACGGTGTCGTCGAGCAGCGAGTAGTCGGAGAAGGCGTGGTGGCCGCACTCGTGCGCAATGACCCAGACGCCGGTCATGACGCAGCCCTGCACGATCCAGTAGAGCGGCCAGGCGCCCAGCTGCAGCACGGTCGGGAGGGTAGGGATCCAAACCAGCGCCGCGTACAGCAGGGCCGCGACGATGACCAGGTCATGGACCACGTAGGAGAAGGACTTGATGATCGAGCGCTGGAAGCAGTGAGGTGGGATTGCCTTCTTGATCTGACCCAGCGTGAACGGCGGCTTGTCCGTCGGCGAGCGCTGGTAGGCTGCGCCGCCGTTGGCGCGGCCGAGCTGCTCCTGCTTCTCCCGCTCCTTCTCCGTCATCCTGCCGCCGGCACCCATGATGCTGCTGACAACAAAAAAGCACAGGTGGTCAGATGGCACGAACGAAGTTATATATTGTACTCATAAGAGAACAAGAACAGAACAGTTTATTCTAGCAGCATGATTCTACAATATTGCCATGAACGAAAATATCTAGCAAGTTGGTTATACTTTACTCTAGTTCTGCTGGCGCACGACAGGGGCATCGACGCAAGGAAAACACGAGGGGGTGTTATATCATCGCCCACGGTGGTGGTGGCGTGCCCCGACGCTAACAAGATAAAATATTCCTTCCTTTAAAAAATATTCCTTTCCCTCTGAAGAAAAAAGATAAAATATTCCCTAGATGACATGGCAAGTGGGGGGATCGCGGCATGTGCGAGCCCAATGGCATGTTCAGATTCCCTTTCGGGTGCGTGCACCGCAGCTGCTTCACATGTACTGCTGCTAAGCTAAATTCAGATCTGCCCATCATTCCTCTGAACAATCAGACAAACCGTCTGCCGTACTTGAGTAAAACACAGGGCGGTGGAAGATGAAGGTGAGCGATCCAATGGTCAAGTAAAGCAAGTATATGCGCCAGAAACTCGTTCAAAATGAGGCAGCGCACCGCGAGTCCGGCTCATATGCATACATATCCAGTAAGATAAGGTGATCAAATCCTACCAGACACACCTTGGACGGTCAAATATAAGCCATCGGCCGTATCTTCAAGTAGAACGCCAATATGGACGAATACGTCTCTCTCTCCCGCCGCTGTAATACGACTAGGACATAATATTCAGTCAGAGCCGAGTCACCCACCTACAACCCCTCGTCTCGAGCACACTTCCCCGCCGCAGCGCAGCTCAGCACAGCAGTGGGCGACCGAGACCAAGGAACAGCAGTAAAACGAGGTACCACGTGATTACCACGTTGAACAGGGCGCATCTTCAGACGGTAGGTGGACTTTCGATTCAGATGCCATCGACAAAGTGCTAATCTCCTCGCTTTGAAGACGTTAAAAGAAGTCCCACGGCCAAACCATGAGACAGCTCTAGATTGCGACGTTCGCCTTTGCTGATTCAGGGTAATAAACCCCCCGCTAGCTGATTGATTAGGACTGGCCTGCTGATTCGGGGCAGGCACTAACCCTGGATTATACGACTGTAGGCTGGCTCCGCGTGATTAGGAGAAGCACCAGAGCGCGGCAACAGGGCACACATACGGGCTACCAACCACGGTTGCCTACAGGAAGTGCAGGGCTGCGGTGCTATCCAAGTTGGACGAGGGCCCATGGGCACCCATATCTGCGTCTTTGGTCGCTTATGCGCGTCCAGCTGAGCTGTCTGCGGCCGGAAATGAGAAAAAAAAAGGTTGTGCAGGCCCGCCCTGTGGCTGTGGGCTGTATCCGCCGAATATTGTGCGGGCTCTATCTGACCCACGCAGGCTTTTCTGTACCTTAGCGCAGGCACGCGGTCATGGGGTGACGAAACGGAAGGGGACAATCGCCACCGTCCAGGCGCCGGCGACAGGATATCTGACGGGGTCGTGAATCACGGTGACTTTTTCTAGGTCAGGAGCAGCGCGCACGAGCCCGCCAGCCGCCGCCGCCGCCGACCAGCGCGTGAGAGGCGACATGCTGAAAGGAACGGCCTAACTTTCTTTCTTTTTTCTTATGATGATAGTATCCCAACGACTTGAGCACGAGAAGCATATGGCTCCGCCTGCCGTGTTTCGTTGGAAAAAGAGATTTTTTTTTTTTGTGTGTGTTAGTCATAACGGCCACGGCATCGGCTTGCCTCTTTGAAAACTGAAAGATTGCCTCTTGTCAAAGGCCAATTAGCGTTACCCGGGAAAAAAAATAGGCAATTAGTGTTGTTATTACGGCCTAATCACGACCTGGAGTAATTCTGTTTGTATTTCTCAATGAAAATCGGGTCCTCTCATCCTTCATCGAAAGAACAGACACATGGAGACTACAATTTTGGTGCAGCTTTTCAAACAAAACTACTAACGGTAGCTGACAAAAGGCAGCTGCGCCAGAAAAGATGGCAGAATTTACGAATCTAAAATGAGTGGTAACGGCCGAGGTGCAGAGATCAGGACCCAAAAGGCATACCGAAATATCTGGATACCATCCGCACCAATATCCTGCAGATCTGGTAGCAAGATGCAACAGAGTCCGCGTTTAAATGTCTACGCGCATCAGCGCTAATCAGGGGCGATTCGTTCTAATCGTGCCTGTTGCTACCTCCGGTGAAACAGTGCATGGGACACGCACATTTCGCTGGGAATTCGGTCGGAGGTAGGTGCAGAGGCCAGCGGAGCGGCAAATTGACGGACTGGTGGCAGGAATCAGGAGCGGCAGCAAAAGGGGAAGAAAAACAGCAGCCTCTCGAGCTCCTCTCGTGGCGGCGCCGCCGGTGGCTCCACGAGGGATAGGTCGGGAAACGGGATGGACGCGGCAAGGCACCCTGCCTACTAACCATTCCCCACGGCCAAAACGGCCGGAACAGAGCAGATTCCGCACGAATCCACGCCAAAGAAAATGAATCTAGGAATTAACCATACAAGCGATGGATTTGGGCGACGAATGGCGATACCTGATAGGGGTGGTGGTCGAGGCGGCGGGAGCAGGGCAGATCGGGCCGACGGACACCACACACGCGAGCGAGCGAGCGCGCGCACCCTCTTCCTCTCCGGCGCCTCTACTCCTCTTGTTGACGGGACGAACGTGGTTTGTGCGGGGGGGAGGAGCAGGCCGCCTCCGAGTCCACCGGTGGGGGATGCTATTTAAAAGCGCCCCGTCCCCTCGCGCGCGCCCACTGGCGTGTGGGCCCCGAGAGCCAGATGGGAAGCACTAACCCAAGAAATCTGGCCCCGTACACGTGTCGCGATTTGTATCGCTCGTCTGAGGGGGCTGTGGCCCGGATCTCGCATTCCTGGCCGTCGGCCGTCCGTTGGGGCCATCCGACGGTGGTGAGCCTGCCACCAGAATGGCGTGGGATTGACCACTAGATATAGCGGCAATTTTGTCAGTCGGCTGAGGCCTTTCCCCTGTACAGAAATACAGCAAACAGATCCTGGATGATAGATACTACTCCACTTGTAACTTCGAAAAAAACATATTTTGAAGATTACAAAAAGAATGTGAAACAAAATAGTGGATAAAAAGGAATACGCACATGTAAATTTTGGTGATTTTTTTATTTAGTCCTCGAAATAGGCTTTCTCCCCACTTTATAGATAAAGCAATGAACCAAAGTACACGGCCGAACGATACAATATGGTGGGGAGGCCCCTTACAAAGCAAATCAAAAGATACATCGTAAGCCTAGAACAAGCCTAACGCCTCGCCGAGGCCTGAACAGAGACCCCCGAGCTCAATGACAACGCCCCCAAGAGGGTGACGGCGCGAAGCGTCGCCGCTGCCGAGTCTGAGCACAGACAAAGGTTTTCACCATGAGCCCTGGCACCAGGACGAGATCCACGACGACGTCTTCAAGAAGCAAGCGGCACCCGCGGGCGTCGCCGTCATCGGCACCAGAGGCGCGGAGCTTTCACTCGGACACTCGCCTGCACCACCAAGAGGGATCCTGGCCACCACCTCAACGAAGGCCAACTTGTCCAACCCAGATTTGGACACTGCCAAAGCAGACCTGAGCCTCCCGCCACTACATCTCTAGTCGCCCACACGACCAGAAGATGGAGCCACCACCGCCGCCACGAAGCCTGCCGGAAAGCCAATCGTGAAGCCCGCCGTCCAGGGCCGCCGCCCCGGCATCCATGCCCCTAGGCACCACCAATCATCCACGTCACGACCACGCGACCACAGTAGGAAGAATGAAAGGGACCACCTTTCACTCCTAGCCCGGCATCAGCCACCGGGTTTGGGTCGGCACCTCCACAGTAGGCGGCGCCCACACCTGCGTCCCCAGCCGGTCCCAGTGGACCGGGGGGGACACAACCCAATGACTACCGACGGCCACCGCCAAGCACACTCAAACGACGCCATGTCCGTGATCAAGGTCGCCGATCCGCACGACGACACAGCAACGCCCGGAGAGCAACCCACGGACCGACGCCACACAGGCACCAAGCAAGAAGGGCACAACGCGATGGCAACCAACGCGGACCAAGTCAACCCCCCTTGCCTGAACACCGACGGACACCGTCCACCACCACGATCCAGATCCGCGCCGCCCGTCGAGGACGTCAACAGCCCGGATCACACCGCCGCCCAACCAAGGTAGCAGTGCCGCCCCATCACCTCCCACGAGCACCTCCCGGACCGCACCTGACGACACCTACCCGGAGCACCAACTCCGATCTGCCTCGGGCCCAGATCTGGTCCGCCCGAGCACAAACCCTAGGACAAGGCCACCCCGGCGACCGAACTTGCCCGTCGCCAGCCCGCACCTAGGAGAAGGGAGGCCACCACCGCCACCCGCACACCGTCGCCGGACGCCAACCGTCGTGCCGCGCCCACGCCGACCACCTGTGCATCCACCACGAGCACCTACCACACGCAGAACCACGGCAGCGGAGAGCCCAACCAGAGCCACAGCCACCGGAGGGGAAATCCGAACCGGAGCAGACCGCTGAGGAGGGCCCCGCGCCACCCGAGGCGACAACAGTCAGATCTGGGGCTGCCAGATCGAACCAGGGCAGCCTCGAGCGCGCCGCCGCGCACAGCCCACCACGCAGCTCCGGGGGGGCACGACGGGCACGGGCACGCGCGAGCTCCCGCCGCCGCCACCCTTGGCCGCGCCGCCGCGCCCCGCCGCCAGCGCGTCGCCACAAGCCGGCCGCCTCCAGCCCGCGCCAGAGACCACCGGCCCAGGGGAGAGAGATCCCGCCGCTGCCGACGCCGACCGGGCTTTGCCCGGCGGCGCGCCTCGGCGGCGGCGAGGGGAGGGGCTGGGAGGAGGGGTCGGAGCCCCGGCGGCTAGGGATGCCCCCCCGGCGCGCGCGGGCGCGTCGCGGGAGGGGATCTTTTTTATTTAGTTACGGTGCAAACATCTCTGTAGAAAAATTCTGTTACATATGTATGTTTATATCATGTTGTAATCTTAATCTAGTACTCGCGCCGATCCGAGACATTGTACAGAGGTTGCGTCAATTAATTCGAATCAGAGGGAGTAGTATAGTCGGGTGTAAGTAATTTAACTTATTATTCTTATACGCAACTAGCAATTATCATTTTTCTTAATGAGTTAGACACTTACGTTAGCGCGCGCGCGCGCACACACATATATGCATTATTTATTCACATTTTTTCCAAACTTGTTGAAATGAATTTTCATTCAGTTACAATATCGTATGATTCGAGGATTAGAAATGGCATGTTCATGAAGATAAATATATGCCATTTGCATCTGAAATATTACACGGGCTTTTCGACCAGCCAATCATTCTTTCTCAGATATATGTAACATACGGTATCCACCGGTCAAGGCAACCAAGAATTATGTTGTTTCTTGGATGAGTGGCATAGCTTCTACGATTTTATTTTATTTTTGACAATAGAGATCAAAGTTTACCCGCAAAAAAAAAAATAGAGATCAAAGTTCAATTTTAGTCATGTGTTTGTCTTCCCAGACCCAAATATTGTAAATCATATGTGTATCGACGATAAAACGTATATGGTAACTTGTCGGTCTTTAAATTCCACGGTGATGTGCACGCTGCAAGCGCATTTATGTGGTACATTTCTACAAGTTAGACTTGGTGTTTCCATATAAACAAGCATTTTGCTAGTTCATTTGGCAACTATTACATTTTCTATTATTGTGATTCTTCTCAAACTTTTGTGTGTAAACTTTATGAGGCATTTTTTGTCTGTTATATACTTTTTTCAATAAAAATATCTAAAACTTCAAATATAAATTGTAAAAGCAAAACCCAACAAATGAAAAAAAAAGTATAAATAATAGCATGATGACATCATATTATCACGTACTCCCTATGTTCACAAATGTAAGACGTTTTAGAGAATTCGAGAAGCGCCCAAATCTGTGTAAAAACACATTTATGTCCTCGATTTCGAATTTCGAATCGCCCAGCCCAGCGTCTTCCTTGTCACGCCCTGCACGTCTGCCTCGCCGTACCCAGCGTCTTCGATTCCAGGATGTCGCCACGCCAAGAAGACAACGCCCAGGAGACAATGCTCCTTGCCCAGCACGTCGCCGCTCCAAGGTGCTCATAGGCAGTGGCGAATCCAGGACGAAATTGGAGGGTGGGCTCAAAGTTAACGGCTAGATTTTCCCAGATTACTACTAGAAACATGTAATATTCACTGGGATTTTTCTGGAAATTTATGGAAAATATTAAATTTTGAACCAAATTTTGAATCTGCCTAGCTAAATAGCCTTGGGACAATGTTACGGTAGTATTTATGGAAAATTCCAGTAAAGACTACAATCTCCTTGTCCAAGTATGCTCAAACTTTCGCAGAATACTACTGAAAACATGTAGTATTTACTGGAATATTTCTGCAACGTGGTCCGCCGCCGGCCGCCCCAACGCCGACCAACGCTAGGTCTGGAGCCCTGGACCTGGAGTGTGAGCAGTGCGTGCGGCGTGCCTGGAAGCCTGGATGCGTGCGTTACATACTTCGTTGCTTTGGTTGGGCAGTCCTGCGTGTGGGCTGTTGCCTGTTGTTGCGTTGATAGGCTAAGCAGAGAAGAGTAGTAGTATAGTAAAAAAAAATCATTTTTTTGGAGGGTAGGCTAGAGCCCTATGAAGCTCACCTACTGGACTCGCCACTGCTCATAGGCCAGCACGTAGCCGAGTACCAGGCGCTCCTTAACACGCACCAGGCGCTCCACCTAGAACCAAACGCTCCTCGCCACGATCAGCAGGCGCGCCTCGCCGCGAGCAGCAACACATCATCTCCTTCTCCACTTCTCCTCTTCCAGCAGCAGATCCTCTGAATCAGCAGCAGCAACAACTCCACATCTGCATCAGTGACTCCTATGCATCCTTTGCATCGGCAGCTTCTCTACATCCTTTCCATCAGCAGCTCCTCTACAACTTCACCTCCGAATCACTCTCAGCAACAGCTCTTGCGCTTCTCCTCTACATCTGGGGAAACAGCATGGTGCTCCCAGACCTGAACAACACTCCACCCGAAGAAGAACCATCTAGAGAAGAAGAGAATGTCGATCCGGACGAAAGCAGCAGCAGGTAATGTCAATTTACTCCTGACGATTTAAGTACTCCATGAATCTGCAAGTTAAAGTACTCCATGAACCAGAAGCAGAAGTAATCTGCAAGTTTAAGTACTCCATGAACCAGAAGCAGGAGTAATCTGTAGGTTCCAAGAATCTGACAATTTATAGTATAGCATATTTAGAGTAAATCCTGGAGCGGTATATGATGGTAATGTGAAAGTTCCAAGAATATGACAATTTTCGGTATACTTGGAGTAACAGAAAGTTCCAAGTATACTTAGAAAGAATATGACAATTTCCAGTATATTTAGAGTAAATCCTGGAGGAGGACTACATGTTCCAAGTATATGTGTCAACTGACACATACTCCAAGTACTCCTTGCCAGTTTCTGCAGAAGTATACTATACTGAATTTCAATCAGAACTAGAGTTTCAGTAATTCAGAGGTGAAGTTGTAGTATACTGTACTACAACTATTACTCCAAGTATACCTGGAGTAAAACAGAACTATAGTAAACTATAGTGAAATTGTCAGTGCCAGTAATCATAATTAGAGTAGTGAAATTTTCAATTTCAGTAAAACTGAATTTGCAACTTTCAGAATTTTTTCCATGTACAGTACTACAATTTCAGTAACTACTTCGAGTTTCAGTAACAACTGAAATACTGATGTTCCTGTCTCATATACTCCAAGTAACTTGGAGTATATGCAAACTTGGAGTACTTTCAGAATTTTCTAGACTTGGAGTAAAATAGAATTTGCAAGTTTCAGTAACTTAGAGTATCTGATGGATTGCAAGTTTTAGGCTGAGAGTGCCTGTTGCATTAGAAAAAAAATCTAGTTTGCAATACAAATTCCAAGTTTGCATTAGAATTTTCATTATACTCCAAGTACTTCGATTTTCATTACTCCAAGTAACTTACTCCAAGTTTGCAGTAACTTACTCACAAACTTGGAGTAGAATTTATAATAATTTACTCCAAGTTTAAAAGTTTCAGAAAATTTCAAAGTTTCATATCCTAATTTTCCTATTTCTTGCTACTGTAGGTGTTCAGCGATTACAGAGGCAAAGAAAATCACTTACAAATGAGCAGAGATATGCTACTTACATGACATTGCATGCCCTAAGTATGAGTAGAGGTGGAAAGTTGAGGGGGAAGGACAAGAAGGATGTGGTTGTAATTTTTCAAGTAGACATTAAAATTATTCAAAGAATATGGAAGACAGCAAGGAGACAACCCTTGGTATGGAGGTGGATGTGTCTACACAAAGAAAAGGAAGATGTGGCAGAAAATTAGTTGATTATTTTCTATCCCTAATCCCACAATTCCATTAAACAGAAGGTCAACCATGAGGTCAATTGCTAGGGAATTGGATGTTAGCTCTACTACACTCTACAAGAAATTCAAAAATATCAAGATAAGGAGGCACTCCAATAGTTTGAAGCCAACACTAAAAGAAAAGAATAAGAGAGACAGGATCCAATTTTGCATGTCAATGCTGGATGAAACAACCTTAGGACATGCAAGACCTAGCTTCATCAATATGCACAATATTGTGCATATTGATAAGAATAGTTTAATATGACCAAAAATAGAAACTATTACCTGCTGCCCGAGGAAGATGACCCTATAAGAACTATTCGAAACAAATACTCTATTGGCAAAGTAATGTTCCTCACAGCTGTTGCTAGACCCACGGTATGCTGTTGAAGAGAATGTGACAATTTTAGGGAGAATTGGTGTCTGGTCTTTTGTGAAGGAAGTTGCAGCAGTTAGTACAAGTGAGACTAGAGAAAAGGGGAGCTTGGAAACCAAGTCCATCATAGTGAACATGGAAGTGATGAGGTAGTATGTGATAGAAAAAGTAATCCCAACAGTACAAGCAGTGTGACCTACAGATGATGCTGGACAACCAAATTTTATCCAGCAAGACAATACGACCTAATGATCCAACATTCACTGAAGTTATGGCTGAAACTCACCCAAACATTTCAACAACCAGCGAATTCTCCTTTTCTAAATGCTCTTGATCTTGGGTTTTTCAGCCTCATACAGTCTCTAACAGATTGCAGAGCTCCTACAACTATCAAAGAACTAATTGAAGGTGTGCATGAAGAATTTGATGGATATGAAATTGCAAAACTGAAAAGAATATTCCTAACACTACAAACTTGTATGGTGGAAGTGATGAACCCTGGATAAAGAAATGACTACAAAATTCCTCATTTAACAAGCAAAGTTTGGAAAGGGAAGGACTACCTCCTAGGATTTCATTTCCTAGGGCAGTTACTGAAAGTGCCTTGGAGATTCTAGGGCAAGATGTCCATTGATTATCCTAGGAGTAGGATTATTTTGTGTGGAGTATGTTGTGGAATGATATTGTATATTTGTGTGGAGTATGCTGTGGAACGGCATTGTATATTTGTGTGGAGTATGTTATGGAAAGGCATTATTGTGGAAAGTACTCTATGTTTATTGAAGTACTACTTATAGTGTTTGTTTGATTAAAGGCATTGTTGTGGAAAGCATTACTTTGTTTATTGGAGTACTCCGTGTTTATTTGAGTATTGCTTGTAGTGTTGTGGAAATAATCAAAGCATTGTCGTGGAAATACATTGTGTGATTATTGGGGTACTTTGTTTATTCTGAAGTTACTCTGTGTTTACAAGTTGTTGAAATTACTCTGATTATTGGAGTTAGTTTTGGAGATTTATTCAGAAAGTTTGCAAATTTATTCATAAAGTATTCTATGTTTAGAAGTTTGATTATTGGAGTACTGCTTGTAGTGTTTGCAAGTTTATTTTGTTTGAGTAAATTTATTCAGAAAATTATTGTAGAGGAGAGGAGAGGAGAGTGTCTAAAACACATGGAGAGGCCAAGAGAGGTTGTACTCCAAAGCACAGTACACCAAATAACATGGAGTATACTATGTGTAACAAGGACTACAACAACTACACTGAAACTACAGCACTGCAGTAATACTGCAATATTAGTAGGAGTACTAACAAAAATCCTAAGACTAGAAGCAGCACTTCAAGCATAGACCCTGTACAAACACTTGTATAATTACTATACTCCAAGTACTATAATATCTGCACTGCAGAAGCATTGTAATATCTGTATTGTACTATACAAACACTGCACTGTACAAATAAATACTGCATTGTACTCCTAGAATTTAAACCTAGGTTAATTTAAATTTAGGTTCATTTAACTTACTCCTAGAATATCTCCAGGACAAGCATCACACTACTCCTAAAAGATCCAGCACAAGCATACACTAACTACTGCGTCACACAACTGTAACTTGGATTACATCAAGCAAAGTACTCCTATTCCAATTAAGAATACATAACTCACAAAGATCCAGTACATGTATACAGTAAGAATGCAATATTATAGATCCAACACAAGAAATTAGAAGCAGCAGCACAGATGGAAGTTTATTTCCTTGAATATTTGAAGAAGTATTCAAGGAAGAGGCACAATATGTGAACAATATTGTGCACTTCCAGCACTATTCCTAGTGAACACTTCCAGTAGTACAACAAGGAGCATCAAGCACTCTAACTAGAAGGAGCAACACTCTAACTACAGAGTAGTTCTAGAGCATTATCACTCTAAATACATAGCAGTACTCCAACAACATCACTAGATACATCAACACTCTAACTAGAGAGCATTACTACAACAACATCACTAGAATAAGCAGCACTCTAACTACAACAACATCACTAGAACAAGCAACAACATCACTACAACGACAACACTAGAACAAGCAACACTCTAACTACATACCAATATTACAATAGCATCACAAGTTTGATACGTCCATTTTGTATCATTATTTCCTACTTCAGTTTAGCTTATTTCAATGTTACATTTAATATTATGATGCAATTGTAATGCCTTTTCTCTCTTAAAATGCAAGTTACATCAAGAGAGCTGGATTAACGACAGCTAGAATTCTGACCTAAAAAGGCTACAACAGAGTTAACAATTCTCCGGAGCTCGAAATGAAGCGTGGATTTTTGGAGAATTATTTTTGTATATATAATGAATTATGGAGAAAAAATATACCAGAGGGGCTCCACGAGCCAGCCACAAGGGCAGGTGGCGCGGCCACCCCTTGGCCGCGTCACCTGAGCTTGTGGGCCCCTGGTGGGTCACCTCGCAACGTCCTTTTGCCATAAATTCTCATTTGACCTAGATTTTTTTCAAAAGATAAGTTTCAGGACTTCCCGCCGCTGTCTCGAGGCGGAACAAGGGCAAGAGCACTTTTGCTCTCTGTCAGAGTGATTCCGTCAGGGATACTTCCCTCCGGGAGGGGGAAATCGAAGCCTTCATCATCACCAACGCAACAATCATCGTTAGGATCATCATCTTCATCAGCACCATCTCATCTCCAAACCCTAGTTCATCTCTTGTGTTCAATCTTTGTATCAAACGTCAGTTTGGTACCTGGGGGTGTTAGTAGTGTTGATTACATCTTGTAGTTGATGCTTGTTGGTTTAATTGGTGGAAGATCATTATGTTCAGATTATTTATACTCACTGATCAAGATCAATATGGTGATTTGTGAGTTGTTCTATTTGTTCTTCAGGACATGGGAGAAGTCCTGTTACTAGTAATCATGTGAAGTTGATCACCGTTCAATGTTTTGATATTATGTTGTGTTGTTCTTCCTCTAGTGGTGTTATGAGAACGTCGACTACATGACACTTCACCATCTTTAGGCCTTGGGAAGGCATTGTGGAATTAGTTTGTAGATGATGGGTTATGGGAGTGATAGAAACCTAAACCCCAAGTTTATGAATTGTTCCGTGAGGGGCTGTTTTGGATCCACATGTTTAATGCTATGGTTAGATTTATCTTAATTACTTCTCTTGTATTTGCGGATGCTTGCATGGAGGGTATAATCATAAGTAGGTATTTGTTCAAGTAAGAATAGTACCTTAGCACCGGTCCACACACATTAACATTTATCAAGGTAATGAACGTTAAATCGATGAATCATGGTGAATGTAACTTGGAGATATTCCTTTGTGTCCTCAAGAACGTTTCAATCACTATAAGAATTATCACCGATTGTCCTTAGCACAATTAAGAATTGGGTCACTTGTTGCACCTTGTTACTTTTGTTACTTGTTACCAATTATCTTGCTATCAAATTATCTATCAAAATCATCTTACAACATTTGTAGTAAAATCCTTGCTGGAAACTGCCTATCAATTGCTTCTGCTCCTCGTTGGGTTCGACACTCTTACTTATCAAAAGGAGTGTGATTGATCCCCTATACTTGTGGGTCATCAAAGGTCACTGATACGTCTCCGACATATCTATAATTTTTGATTGTTTCATGCTATTATATTATCAATCTTGTATGCTTTATATGTCATTTTATAGCATTTTTGGGAACTAACCTATTAACCTAGTGCCTAGTGTCAGTTGTTGTTTTTTTGCATGTTTTTGGTTTTATAGAAAATCCCTACCAAACAAAGTCCAAATGCGATGAAACTTTTTGACGATTGTTTTTGGACAAGGAGGGACCCTAGAAGCTTCGGGGAAGGACCAGAAGCAAAATGAGGAGACAGCAAGGCACCAGGGCGCGCCCCTTGGTGTCTTGTGGGCCCCTCGTGGCTCCGTATGACCTAATTCCAGTGCTATAAATTCTCAAATATTCCAAAAACCCCAGAGCGAGACCCGAAACAATTATTCCACCGCCGCAAGCCTCTGTTCTTCCGCGATCCCATCTGGAGGCCTTTTCTGGTACTCTGCCGGAGGGGGAATCGATCACGGAGGCCGTCTACATCAACATTGCTGCCTCCATGATGATGTGTGAGTAGTTCCCCACAGGACCTAAGGGTCCATAGCAATAGCTAGATGGCTCACTCTCTCTCTCTCTCTCTCTCTCTCTCTCTCTCTCTTTGATCTTCAATACAATGTTCTCTTCGGAGATCGATTCGATGTAATCTTTTGCGGTGCGTTTGTTGGGATCCGATGAATTGTGGGTTTATGATCAGATTGTTCATTGAAAGTAATTGAGTTATTTCAGAACTTTATTATGTGTGATTGTTATAGCTTTGTATTTCTCTCCGATCTATCCGTTTGGTTTGCCAACTAGATTGATTTATCTTCAGTGGGAGAGGTGCTTTTGTTGGAAATATGAGCAATTTACCATATGATTTTATTAACAGAAATGGTAGATAAAAGCATGATTATCATAGCATATTAAGACAAGTCATGCAATCCGACAGAGAGTATGCAAATAGAATCTGAAGAAGTGAATATGAAACCGAACATATCTAGAACAGAAGCTAGAACAAGAAACTGTGGCATGCTCTCAAAAAGAAAGAACACGAACACGTACTGAGCTGCGGCAGTAGCATTGGAGTTGGCATTGACGTCGTCGCCGGCCATGTCGTCGAAGAGGTTGTCGACATCGGGGAAGAAGTCGTCGTTTGGGAAGTGGTCGTCGGCGTCCATGGCTTCCGTGATGAAGAAGTCAGTAGTCGCGCAGAGCGCTCCCCAAAAATCTTATCACCCTTCTCCCGTATAGGACTCGAAGTGGCGGGGTTTCGGAGGCCTACTGTCCCGACCTGCGGTGCACGCCGCAAGCCGGGATGGGGAAGAACCTAGCAGCAGCTCAGAGTTTGGAACTCGGTGGCGAGAGGAAGTTGATGTTCTGATGCGTCTCTCTGGAGAGGAGCGACCTCTCTTTTATAGGCACATGAGAAGGAGGCGAACAGGCAGCGACGGGAGGCGAAGCAAAAGAGGGAGACGAAACAAACAGGCAGTAGCCGAAGGGTGCAGCATTCGTATTCAATCTCCACCATAGCAAAACTTTTCAGCTCCCGTGTGACCTTTCATATACCAGTCGTGCGTGGCAAAAATTTAGACAATGGCTCGGCTCATTCCTGCAACCCGCGGCGCGTCGTGACAAGGCGTGGCGTGGCGAGGCGGGCGGAGGAGGAGGAGCGCACGTGTATGTCTCTCTTGTTCTCATCCTCATACATGTGGAGAAACAACCTCCCTTATAAGGAGGTCTAACTCCTACTAGATGGGCAGTATGGGACAAAACTTTAGTCCCACTTCTTGTCTTGCATGAATGGGCTAAGTGGGCCTCTAGGATTTATTAGGAATTCTGAAAATGCTATTGGACTGGCCCAAAAATAGACTAAATTCCAGCAATCCCCCACCAGATTCCAGAGGCACACAAAATTTGCCTTTGGGTCCAAAACACTGTTTTATATACCGGTACTGCAGTGGAGACTGTTAAGTTGAACTTCCACCTAGAACTTTATGCTACACTAGTAAGCAACTTGAACAGTGGACTAGGTCTTGAACTGCAAGTTTTCTGCGAATCTAGCTTCACACAAAGCCTTGACCGATACTGGGCTACCGTGGGACTTCCTCGCGGGTGGAGCTTATGCGTCATACTCCGAGGCCTTTCCTGAGTTTACTAGAGAGCACCCTACTCTCATAGATTGCGACGTTTAACAATCAGACTCATATAGGTGTGTTCTTCAAAAGATGTTCTGCAGGACAACATCTCTGCTTAAATAAGCCACTTAGAACACATTAAGATATATACCAACCTGCCATACATATTAGGAGAGTATTGCATCTTCATGGAGTGGTATTATTAATAGTAAGGATACGCTCCTCTCAGTTGACCAACAGCTTGTCTTCCACATCTAATTCACGGGATCTCCGATCACATAGACTAGGTTACCACTGTGAACAACTCATATGGTGGGTCTCATACCCATCTCCTTCGATGCATTATCTATCACATTACGTGATAGACCCTTAGTAAAAGGATCTGCCAGATTTTTAGATGTTTGGATATAATCCAATGCAATAACTCCGGAGTTTCTCATTTTCCTGACAGACTTTAACCTTCTCTAAACATGTCTTGATGACTTCATGTTATCCTTTGAGCGACTCACTTTCATGATCATAGTTTGATTTCCGCAGTTCATAAGGATACCTGGTACATGTTTCTCAACAACCGACAAGTCATTCAAGAGCCGACGAAGCCAATCTGCTTCGACCATAGCTGTATCTAGTGATGTGAGTTCTGCTTCCATTGTTGACCTCATTAAGATGGTCTGCTTGTAAGACTTCCAAGAAACAGCGCCACCTCCATGATTGAATACAAATCCGCTCGTGGCCTTTATCTCATCAGCATCTAAGATCCAGTTTGAGTCACTATACCGTTCAAGCACCTTTGGGTACCCAATGTAGTGAATTCCATAATTCGCAGTTGATACCTCTCCAACGTATCTATAATTTTTTATTGTTCCATGCTATTATAGTATCAATCTTGGATGTTTTTATATGCAAATATATATCATTTTATGGGACTAACCTATTAACCCAGTGCCTAGTGCTAGTTGCTGTTTTCTGCTTGTTTTTGGTTTTTCGGAGAAATAGTACCAAATGAAGTCCAAATGCCACGAAACTTTTTGGAGATTTTTTTATGGACAAAAGAAACCAGGGAAGCTTCGGGAGGAGGCCAGAAGCCTCACGGAGGCTTCACAAGGCACTAGGGCGCGCCCCGGGGGGGCGCCGTGCTACCTTGTGGGGCCCACGTGACTCCGTTTGACCTAATTCCACTTCTATAAATTCACAAATATTGGGAAACCCCCAGAGAGCCAGAAGAGAAAACCTTTCCGCCGCAGCAAGCCTCTGTTCTTCCGTGATCCCATCTGGAGGCCTTTTTCGGTACTCTGCCGGAGGGGGAATCGATCACGGAGGGCTTCTACATCAACTTTGCTGCACTTCCGATGATGTGTGAGTAGTTTAACACAGACCTACGGTTCCATAGCTAGTAGCTAGATGGCTTCTTCTCTCTCTTTGATCTTCAATACAATGTTCTCCTCGATGTTCTTGGGGTTCTATCCGATGTAATCTTCTTTTGCGGTGTGTTTGTTGGGATCCGATGAATTCTGAGTTTATGATCAGATTATTCATGAGAAATATTTGAGTCTTCTCTGAACTCTTTTATGCATGATTGTTTTAGCTTTGTATTTCTCTCTGATCTATCGGTTTAGTTTGGCCTACTAGATTGATTTATCTTGCAATGGGAGAGGTGCATTGTGATGGGTTCAATCTTGCGGTGCTCAATCCTAGTGACAGAAAGGGACATGACACGTATTTGTATTGTTGCCATTAAATATAAAAAGATGGGGTTTATTCATATTGCTTGAATTTGCTTCTCTACATCATGTCATCTTGCTTAAGGCGTTACTCTGTTTCATACTTAATACCCTAGATGCATGCTGGATAGCGGTCGATGGGTGGAGTAATAGTAGTAGATGCAGGCAGGAGTCGGTCTACTTGTCTCGGATGTGATGCCTATATACATGATCATTGCCATGAATCTGTCATAATTATTTGCTTTTCTATCAATTGCCCAACAGTAATTTGTTTACCCACCGTATGTTCATGTGCTCAAGAGAGAAGCCTCTAGTGAAAACTATGGTCCCCAGGTCTATCTTTATTATATAAAAAACCTAAAAATACCTTGCTACAATTTATTTTATTTTATTTTAATTAGTAGTTTAGTTTATCTATTTACCTCGATAAGATTTAATCCTTGCAAATAACCGCTAAGAGGATTGACAACCCTCTTATTTGCGTTGGGTGCAAGTCTTTGCTCTTGTGTGTGCAGGTGCACTTAACGGAATTTTGCTTGGTTCTCCTACTGGATTGATAACCTTGGTTCTTAACTGAGGGAAATACTTATCTCTATTGTATTGCATCATCCTCTCCTCTTCGGGGAAATACCAACGCAGACTACAAGTAGCAGGAAGAATTTCTGGCGCCGTTGCCGGGGAGACATCATCAAAACTACCAAGTACCTTCGCACAAATTATCATTCACTTGCATTTAATTTATTTGCCTTTTATTTGCATTTGCCTCTCATTTTCATCTCCCCCACTTCTATTTTTTTTTACAAAAACACGAAAACATTTTATTTGCTTGCTTGCTTTTATTGCCATGACAACACTCAAGAACAAAAAGTAAAACAAAAATTTAAGATCACTATGGATCCTGATCCACTTGCTAATCTTTTCAAAAGATCCAATTATAATGAACCAATTGCTATTGATTTGAGTGCTCTTGATTTTCTCTGTGAAGTTTTGCTTGAAAATCATGAATCTGAAAATTGTGATGAAGTGTTAGAAGAAGAAATTTATAAAGTGATTCATGATAGCTCCTTGATTGAAAAGCATGATTGCAATGATGTTACTATAAATTCTATTAATGTGAATTGTGCTATAATATGCAAAACTACAAGCTTGGGGATGATAGTTTTGTTATGTCCACTGCTTATTGCAATGATCATGATTGGGGTGATAATGCTTCTTATGATCTTGAAAATTTATTTAAGCCTCATGATGAATACGTTATTGATAATAATGTTTGCAATACTATTAAAAGTGGGTTTGGAAGAGCGTCAACTTTAGGTAATAATGATCCCACTACTTTGGAGAATTATCAATCTTATGAAATTTTTGATAAAAGTGGGTTTGGAGAGGTCATGACTTTAGTTGATGTTAATCCCACTATCTTGGAAGATTATAAAACTTTTATGCATGTGGATCATGAAGATAAAAATGTATATGATAGCTATAATGTTGAATTTGATTATGATCCTACAGGTAATTATTATGAGAGAGGAAAATATGGCTGTAGAAATTTTCATGTTACTCAATTGCCTCTCTTGAAGCTCAAATTGTTAATGCTTCGTTCTTCTTCCTTGCATATGCTAGATACTTCTTGTCTTGATAATTTGTTTGCTTATAAAATTCCTATGCATAGGAAGTATGTTAGACTTAAATATGTTTCTTACATACTATATGATGCTCTCTTTGTGCTTCAATTCTTATCTTTTATGTGAGCATCATTAAAATTTCGAAGCCTATCTTAATGGCTATAAAGAAAGAGCTTGTTGGGAGACAAACCAATATTTTGTTCTTGAGTGTTTGCATGATTATAGTTTTTGTTATGATATTGTTTTTATGTTTTAATTAGTGTTTGTGCCAAGTAATGCCTTTGGGTTGATTTGGAAGATAGTATAATTGATGCTGTTTGGAAAACAGAAAGTTTTGCGTCCAGTGCTGGAATTTTAATTCTGTACTGGAGAGACAGAAAAATCTGAATTTTTTACAAAGTATTGGTATATGAATTTCCCACATTGTACTAAGTTTTCAGAATTTTTGGAGTTACAGAAGTATGGCATTTAAATAGATCTTTACAGACTGTTCTGTTTTAGACAGATTCTATTTTTATTGCATAGTTTGCTTATTTTGATGAATCTATGGATCGTATCGGGGGGTATGAGTCATGGAGAAGTTGGAGTACAGTAGAATTATGACAATATTAAATATTAATCAATTTACAACAGTACCTAAAGTTAAAGATTTGCTTGTTATACTAACGGATCTCACGAGGTTTCTGTTGAGTTTTGTGTGCTGAAGTTTTCAAGTTTTGGGTGAGACTACGATGGACAAAGGAATAAGGAGTGGCAAGAGCCTAAGCTTGGGGATGCCCAAGGCACCCCAAGGTAATATTCAAGGAAGACTCAAGCGTCTAAGCTTGGGGATGCCCCGGAAGGCATCCCCTCTTTCGTGTACAATCTATCGGTGACTCACTTGGAGCTATATTTTTATTCATCACATGATATGTGTTTTACTTGGAGCGTCTTGTGAAATAGTTTGTTTGCTTTGTTTGCCTTTTAGTTTGTCACAATCATCTTTGCTGAACACACCTTTTTGAGAGGGACACACATTATTCGTGATTTGTTAGAATACTCTATGTGCTTCACTTATATCTTTTGAGCTAGGCAGTTGCTCTAGTGCTTCACTTATATCTTTTAGAGCACGGCGGTGATGATATTTTAAAGAAATAGTTGCACTCTCATGCTTCACTTATAACTTTTTGAGAGTCTCATGATAGCAATGGTAATATGCACGGGTTATGAATTTGGTCCTGATATGATAGGTATTCAAGAGGGATATAATAAAAACTTTCATGTAGATCACTGAATATGATAAATTTGATTCCTTGCAATAGTTTTGTGATATTAAGATGGTAATATGGGGGAGGTATTAGTACATAATTGTGGTTTAGTAAGAATAATTGTGTTAAGGTTTGTGATTCCCGAAGCATGCATGTATGATCTGTCGTTATGCTAAGAAGTTGGAGCATGATTTATTCTTGATTGTCTTCCTTTGTGTGGCGGTCGGGGGCGCGCGATGGTTAACTCCTACCAACCTCCCCCCTAGGGGCATGCATAGTAGTACTTTGCTTCGAGGGCTAATAAACTTTCGCAATAAGTATGTGAGTTCTTAGTCATTGTCATATTGCTTTGCATGATCATATAGCTGACATAGTATTTGTGGCTCAGCCACTGTTTCTCATTGTTATACATGTTACGCTAGCATCATTGCACATCCTGGTACACTGCCAGAGGCATTCATATAGAGTCATGTTTTTGTTCTAGTATCGAGTTGTAATTTTGAGTTGTAAGTAAATAGAGGTGTGATGATCATCATTATTAGAGCATTGTCCCAGTGAGGAAAGGATGATGGTGGCTATGATACCCTCACAAGTCGGGATGAGACTCCGGACGAAAAAAGAAAAAAGAGAAGAAAAGGAGCCATGAAAAAAAGGGAGAACAAAATATACAAGAATAAAAAGAAGAGAAAGAAAAAAATAGAAAAATATAAATGAGAGAAAAAGAGAGAAGGGGCAATGTTACTATCTTTTTCCACACTTGTGCTTCAGAGTAGCACCATGTTTTTCATATAGAGAGTCTCCTATTTTGTCACTTTCATATACTAGTGGGAATTTTTCATTATAGAACTTTGCTTGTATATTCCGATGACGGGCTTCCTCAAATGCCCGAGGTCTTAATGAGCAAGCAAGTTGGATGCACACCCACTTAGTTTTCATGCTGAGCTTTCATACACTTATAGCTCTTAGTGCATCCGTTGCATGGCAATCCCTACTCCTCGCATTGACATCAATTGATGGGCATCTCCATAGCCCGTTGATTAGCCTCATTGATGTGAGACTATCTCCATTTTTGACTTCTCCTATTTATCTATATCACCATACTCTATTCCACCCATAGTGCTATATCCATGGCTTGCGTTCATTTACTGAGTGGGAGTTGAAAAAGCTGAAGCGCGTTAAAAAGTATTAACCAATTGCTTGGCTAAAACCGGGGTTGTTCATGATAAATACTTTATGTGAAGAAGATGGAGCATGACAGGATTATATGATTTTGTAGGGATAACGTTCTTTAGCATTTTTATTTTGAAAGACATGACTATTTGCTAGTATGCCTGAGTATTGATGTCTTTATATCAAATTATAGACTATTGCTTTGAATCATTTGGATCTTATTATTCATACCGTAAGAGAGAGATTACATGATGAAACATGATAGGTAGCATTCCACATCAAAAATTCTGTCTTTATCATTTACCTACTCGAGGACGAGCAGGAATTAAGCTTGGGGATGCTTGATACGTCTCCAACGTATCTATAATTTTTTATTGTTCCATGCTATTATAGTATCAATCTTGGATATTTTTATATGCAATTATATATCATTTTTTGAGACTAACCTATTAACCCAGTGCCTAGTGCCAGTTGCTGTTTTCTGCTTGTTTTTGGTTTTTCGGAGAAACAGTACAAATGAAGTCCAAATGCCACGAAATTTTTTGCAGATTTTTTTCTGGACAAAAGAAACCTGGGAAGCTTCGGGAGGAGGCCAGAAGCCTCACAGAGGCTTCACAAGGCACTAGGGCGTGCCCCAGGGGAGGGGCGCGCCGTGCTACCTTGTGCGACCCACGTGACTCCGTTTGACCTAATTCCACTTCTATAAATTCACAAATATTGGGAAACCCCCAGAGAGCCTGAAGAGAAAACCTTTTCGCTGCCGCAAGCCTCTGTTCTTCCGCGATCCCATCTGGAGGCCTTTTCCGATACTCTGCCGGAGGGGGAATCGATCACGGAGGGCTTCTACATCAACCTTGCTGCCCTTCCGATGATGTGTGAGTAGTTTACCACAGACCTACGGGTCAATAGCGAGTAGCTAGATGGCTTCTTCTCTCTCTTTGATCTTCAATACAATGTTCTCCTCGATGTTCTTGGTGTTCTATCCGATGTAATCTTCTTTTGCGGTGTGTTTGTTGGGATCCGATGAATTGTGAGTTTATGATCAGATTATTCATGAGAAATATTTGAGTCTTCTCTAAACTCTTTTATGCATGATTGTTATAGCTTTGTATTTCTCTCCGATCTATCGGTTTAGTTTGGCCTACTAGATTGATTTATCTTGCAATGGGAGAGGTGCTTTGTGATGGGTTCAGTCTTGCGGTGCTCAATCCCAGTGACAGAAAGGGACATGACACGTATTTGTATTGTTGCCATTGAGGATAAAAAGATGGGGTTTATTCATATTGCTTGAATTTGCTTCTCTACATCATGTCATCTTGCTTAAGGCGTTACTCTGTTTCATACTTAATACCCTAGATGCATGCTGGATAGCGGTCGATGGGTGGAGTAATAGTAGTAGATGCAGGCAGGAGTCGGTCTACTTGTCTCGGACGTGATGCCTATATACATGATCATTGCCATGAATCCGTCATAATTATTTGCTTTTCTATCAATTGCCCAACAGTAATCTGTTTACCCACCGTATGTTTATGTGCTCAAGAGAGAAGCCTCTAGTGAAAACTATGGTCCCCGGGTCTATCTTTATTATATAAAAAACCTAAAAATACCTTGCTGCAATTTATTTACTTTTTTTAATTAGTAGTTTAGTTTATCTATTTACCTTGATAAGATTTAATCCTTGCAAATAACCGCTAAAAGGATTGACAACCCTCTTATTTGTGTTGGGTGCAGGTGTTTGCTCTTGTGTGTGTAGGTGCGCTTAACGGAATTTTTCTTGGTTCTCCTACTGGATTGATAACCTCGGTTCTTAACTGAGGAAAATACTTATCTCTACTATACTGCATCACTCTCTCCTCTTCGGGGAAATACCAACGCAGACTACAAGTAGCAGCAGTGCCTTTCAAATAACGCATAACTCTCTCTAGAGCTTTCCAATGATCATCTCCCAATTTTGAAACATATCGGCTCAGTTTGCTAACAGCAAAAGAGATGTCAGGTCTTGTAGCACTGGCTAAATACATAAGCGAACTAATGATCTAAGAATATTTCAATAGATCTCTAGCAATTCTTTGATTCTTTCAGAGCAGCACGCTAGCATCATATGGTGTTGGAGAGGGCTTGAAGTCACTATAGCCAAAGCGACTCAAGATCATTTCCACATAGTGAGATTGAAGCAATGTAATCCCACCATCATCATCTATCAATAGCTTGTTGTTCAGAATAACATCCGCTACTTCTAAATCCTTCATCTCAAAACAACGAGATAGGAAATCCTTGACCTCCTTAATAACATTCAAATTTGTTCCGAAAATCAATATGTCATCAACATATAAGCAAAGGTTAACTCCCTCGCCCCCACCATGGCGATAGTACACACATTTGTCAGCTTCGTTTACAACAAAGCCTGCAGCTGTTAAAGTTCTTTCAAATTTCTCATGCCACTGCTTAGGTGCTTGCTTAATTCCATACAAAGACTTCAACAATTTTCACACCTTTCCTTCCTGACCGTCCACTATAAACCCATCTGGTTGTTCCATGTAAATTTCCTCGTCCAACTCTCCATTTCGGAAAGCAGTCTTAACATCCATTTGATGAACAAGAAGACCATGTGAGGCAGCTAGTGAAAGTAATACTCGAATAGTGGTCAGTCGAGCCACAGGTGAGTAAGTATCAAAGAAGTCTTCACCTTCCTTTTGGGTATAACCTTTGGCCATGAGCCGTGCCTTGTACTTCTCAATAGGACCATCAGGCCTAAGCTTCTTCTTGAATACCCATTTGCACCCTATAGGTTTGCACCCATAAGGACGATCAGTGATCTCCCAAGTTTCATTTGCCAAGATGGAATCCATCTCATTACGGACTGCTTCCTTCCAGTAGTCAGCATCTTCAGATGCATAGGCCTCTGAAATAGAACTGGGAGTATCATCTATGAGATACACAAGAAAATCATCACCAAAGGACTTTGCAGTCCTCTGTCTCTTGCTCCTTTTAGGAGTCTCATTGTTATCCTCCACATGATCTTCAAGATGTTGCATCGGAATGGTAGGTTCAGAAATTGCAACTACATCCTGACTCGATGAACTAGGCAACTCCTGATTTGATGAGCTACCCATATCCTTCATGGGAAAGATATCTTCAAAGAAAGTTGCATCATTCGACTCCATGATTGTACCGACATGCATGTCTGATACCTCAAATTTTACAATCAAGAATCTATAACCAATGCTATGAAAATTATAGCCCAGGAAAACACAATCCACAGTTTTTGGTCCAAGCTTGCGCTTCTTCGGAATTGGCACATTGACTTTCGCCAAGCAGCCCCAGGTTCATAGGTAAGAGAGTTTCAACCTTTTCTTCTCCCATTCCTCAAATGGAATTATCTCTTTGTTCTTTGTGGGAACTCGGTTTAGGACATGACAAGCAGTCAATATCGCCTCCCCCCACCATGCCTTGGAGAGACCCGATGTGTCTAACATGGCGTTAACCAAATTAGTTAGAGTACAGTTCTTTCTTTCGGCTACCCCATTTGACTGAGGTGAATAGGGAGGCGTCCTCTCATGGATTATACCATGTTCCGCACAGAAAGAATCAAATTCATTGGAAAAATACTCTCCACCACAATTGGACCTAAGCCTCTTGATTTTTTGATCAAGTTGGTTTTCCACTTCAGCTTTATAGATCTTGAAAAAGTTCAAAGCCTCATCTTTTGATTTCAAAAGATACACATGGCAGTATCTAGTGGAGTCATCAATTAATGTCATGAAATATTTCTTTCCACCTTTTGTCAAAACACCATTCATTTCACAAAGATCTGAATGTATGAGCTCTTGTGGTGCCAAATTTCGTGTTTCTGCAGCTGTATGAGACTTACAAGGTTGCTTAGCTTGCACACAAACTTGACACTTAGATCCCTTGACAGTGGTGAAATTAGGGATTAAGCTCAACTTGGCTAATCGCGTCATGCAACCAAAGTTAATATGACAGAGACGTGAATGCCAAACATTTGATTCACTATTGTTGCAAACATGATTAACAATTTTATTACAAACATCTGACAAGGATAGTCTGAAAACATCCTGATTCATAACCTTTACCAACAAAAGTTCCATATTTGGACACTACAAATTTATTGGACTCGAAGACAAGCTTGTAGCCATCTCTACACAGAAGAGACCCGCTAACAAGATTTTTATTGACGGATGGGACATAATGCACGTTCTTCAGCCGTACGATCTTCCCTGAAGTAAACTTCAGATCGACCGTGCCAACACCACGAACAGAAGCACTTGAACCGTTACCCATCAGCAAGGAAGTAGTCCATGCGGCCTGATATGAAGAAAACATGGAAATATCACCGCATACATGTACATTAGCACCCGTGTCAATCAACTAATTAGGAGAATGACATACTGAGAGAATAGTGGAAAGTATACCGTACCCAACATCCTTCATCTCAGTGTCACCAATGACAACATTGGCGATCTTGTCGCCTTTCCCATGTTGAAGCTTGTCATAACGGTTAGGGCAACTAGGAGCCCAATGATCAGGATTTCTGCAGACATGACAACCACCTTTCTTCTTGTCAGTCTTCTTCTTGAAGTTGGTGTGCTGCGAAGCCTTGTTTTTCTCATCAAACTTTCCTTTACCATCAAACTTGCCCTTGTTCTTGAACTTGTGGGGTTGGAAGTTTTTCTTCTGTACCAGATTGTCACTAGAACCTCCCTCAATACCTCGAGCACGTATGTCTTTTGCTCTCGCCTTTTCTTCCACATCAAGAGTACCAATGAGATCTGGAACGGAAAAATCCTGCCTCTTTTGCTTCGGAGAGGTAGCAAAGTTCCTCCACAAGAGAGGAAGCTAAGTGATGATGCCTCCGGCAACAAACTTTTCCAGTAACATACAATTGAAGTGCTCAAGTTCTCTAGCAAAAGACTGTATCTCGTGAGCTTGCTCAACCATGGAGCGCTCATCAGTCATCCTGTAGTCATAGAATTGTTCAATGATATACAGCTCAGTGCCGGCATCCGAGACCCCAAACTTGGCCTCGAGTGCGTCCCACATATCTTTGCCATTATCAATTAACGCATAAGCATCAACTATGTTCTCACTAAGAACACTCAAGAGAGCAGCCTTAAACAAGGTATCAGTTTTCTGAAAAACTTGTTCCTGTTGAGGATCAAGAACTCCTTCAGGTTGGCCAAGAGTGGCATCATAGCAGCTCATGGTTTGAAACCATAAAACGGCTCTCACACGCCATCTCTTATAGTGCACACCCTCAAACATAGGGGGCCTCATGGAAGCAGCAAAATGATGACCCACAAGTATAGGGGATCAATCATAGTCCTTTCGATAAGTAAGAGTGTCGAACCCAACGAGGAGTAGAAGGAAATGACAAGCAGTTTTCTGCAAGGTATTCTCTGCAAACACTGAAATTATCGGTAACAGATAGTTTGATAGTAAGGCAATTCGCAACAAGTAACAAGTAATAACGGTAACAAAGGTGCAGCAAGGTGGCCCAATCCTTTTTATAGCAAAGGACAAGCCGGAATGAACTCGTATAATAAGCAAAGCGTTCTCGAGGACACATGGGAATTTCATCTAGTCACTTTCATCATGTTTGTTTGATTCGCGTTCGCTACTTTGATAATTTGATATGTGGGTGGACCGGTGCTTGGGTGCTGTTCTTACTTGAACAAGCCTCCCACTTATGATTACCCCCTCTCGCAAGCATCCGCAACTATGAAAGAAGAATTAAGATAACTCTAATCATAGCATGAAACATATGGATCCAAATCAGCCCCTTACGGAATAGCGCATAAACTAGGGTTTAAGCTTCTGTCACTCTAGCAACCCATCATCTAATTACTACTCCACAATGCCTTCCCTTAGGCCCAAAGATGGTGAAGTGTCATGTAGTCGACGTTCACATGACACCACTAAAGGAAGCAACAACATACATATCATCAAAATATCGAACGAATACCAAATTCACATGATTACTTATGACAAGACTTCTCCCATGTCCTCAAGAACTAAAGTAACTACTCACAAATCATATTCATGTTCAAGATCAGAGGGGTATTGAATAGCATTAAGGATCTGAACATATAATCTTCCACCAAATAAACCAACTAGCATCAACTACAAGATGTAATCAACACTACTAGCAACCCACATGTACCAATCTGAGGTTTTGAGACAAAGATTGAATACAAGAGATGAACTAGGGTTTGAGATGAGATGGTGCTAGTGAAGATGTTGATGAAGATTGGTCCTCCCACGATGAGAGGATCGTTGGTGATGTCGTTGGCTTCGATTTCCCCCTCCCGGAGGGAAGTATCCCCGGCAGAATCGCTCCGCCGGAGAGCAAAATAGCTCCTTCCCAGGTTCCGGCTCGAGACGGCGGCGCTTCATCCCGAAAGTCTTCTCTATAATTTTTTTTAGGGCAAACGACCTTATATAGCAGAAGGAGGGGGCGAGAGGCCAGCCAGGGGCCCCACAAGGCATCAGGGCGCGCCCAGGGGGGCCGTGCCCTGTTGCCTTGTGGGCAACTGGTGGGTCCCCTCCAGTATCTCTTTTCTCCAGTATTTTTTATATATTCAATAAAAAATCTCCGTGAAATTTCAAATCAATTGGAGCTCTGTAGGATAGGTATCTCTGACGTAGCTATTTCAGGTCCAGAATTCCAGCTGCTGGTATTCTCCCTCTTCATATAAATCTTGCAAATTAAGAGAGAAAAGGCATAAGAGTTGCATCATAAAGTGAAATAATGATAAAAAACATTATAAATAATAGTGGGAAATCATGATGCAAATTGGACGTATCAACTCCCCCAAGCTTAGACCTCGCTTGTCCTCAAGTGAAAGCCGAAATCGATAATCATGACCACATGTTTAGAGAGAGAGAGAGGTGTCGATAAAAATAAAAATACAGACATGAAGGCATCATGATCTTTATTATAACAACAATATGTCATCATAAAACTTCTCATGAAAAAGTAACAATTCAATCACAAGTTAAAGTATAAACCATAAACCAAATTGAAACCTAACAAACTATGATCTCAGTCACTGAAGCAATTGCAATTCATCATATTATCAGAAAGAGTCTATGTAAGAGCTTTATTTAGCAAGTTCACATACTCAACTATCATTTAGTCTTCTATGATTGCTGACACTCACGACATACTTATGGAGCAAAAGTTTCAATCAGACACATAGAAAGATAGGGGCTTATAATTTTGCCTCCCAACGTATTTACCTCAAGGGTAATGTCAACAATAATAACTCATGATCACCTACATCCAACAGGATATATATGCCTGGATCAATCCCCACCACATGATGCTTGCCAAGAGAAAATAAAAACGGAATAGAGGAGAATACTATTGACTCTTGCACGAACGTAAATACATAAAGTAAAAGATAGGCCCTTCGCAGAGGGAAGCAGAGGTTGTCATGCGCTTTTTGTTTTTGGATGTGCAAGCTCTTAATGTAAAGGAACATCACTTTATATTGCCCCTTGTGATAGCGACCTTTATTATGCAGTCTGTCGCTTTTATTTCTTCACCATCACAAGATCGTACAAAGCTTATTTTCCCTTAAAATAAAAGATCATACATATTTAGGAGCAATTTTTATTGCTTTGCACCGATGACAACTTACTTGAAGGATCTTATTCAATCCATAGGTAGATATAGTGGACTCTCATGACATGAAACTGGGTTTAAGGTTTTTTTGGATGCACAAGTAGTATCTCTACTTAGTACAGAATTTTTGGCTAGCAAAAGATAGGGGGCAAGCACCACATGTTAGAGGATCCAAAACAATATAACTTCTATGTGAATATAAGCAAACATAACTCATTACGTTGTCTTCCTTGTCCAACGTCGACTAATTGACATAGAATATTTAATGGGGGCACACAATCATAAAAGATGTCCATGATAGTGTATTTATATGTGAGACCTCTCTTCCCTTATTACTTTTTCATGAATTGCAACAATGACCAATACTATGTTTGTCAACTTCCAACAAGTTTTATCAATTATACTTCTTTTATGTGAAGTCATCATTCCCCATGGGATTAGCATATGATCTTACTTTTTATTCTCTTTATTTTATTTCCAAGATTGGATCAGGAAAAGCAAAACACTCAACTCAAACTACTCTTTATTATATAACTTCCACACACGATTACATAGATAGATAGATCACAAAGAAAGCACTCAAAACTAGATCATACTAAAACTTTATTCTTCTAGATCACGAAATAACTAAGGATCGAACTAAGATAGATAATGATGTTAAAAGTGATGGTGATACGATACCGGGGCACCTCCCCCAAGCTTAGCACAAGCCAAGGGTGGTGCCCATACCCATGTACTCAAGTCTCCTTCTTCGGTGATGGTGGTGATGAAGTGGTAGGCTTGTCCTCCGTCTTCCAAGGCATAGGTTCTCCATCATAAAAGGACGAACGTGTGCTACTTGTAGTCTGCGTTGGTATTTTCCCGAAGAGGAGAGGATGATGCAGTACAGTAGAGATAAGTATTTCCCCAAGTTAAGAACCAAGGTTATCAATCCAGTAGGAGAACCAAGCAAAATTCCGTTAAGTGCACCTGCACACACAAGAGCAAACACTTGCACACAACGCAAATAAGAGGGTTGTCAATCCTCTTAGCGGTTACTTGCAAGCATTAAATCTTATCGAGGTAAATAGATAAACTAAACTACTAATTAAAATAAAAGTAAATAAATTGCAGCAAAGTATTTTAGGTTTTTTATATAATAAAGATAGACCCGGGGACCATAGTTTTCACTAGAGGCTTCTCTCTTGAGCACATAAACATACGGTGGGTAAACAAATTACTGTTGGGCAATTGATAGAAAAGCAAATAATTATGACGGATTCATGGCAATGATCATGTATATAGGCATCACGTCCGAGACAAGTAGACCGACTCCTGCATGCATCTACTACTATTACTCCACCCATCGACCGCTATCCAGCAAGCATCTAGGGTATTAAGTATGAAACAGAGTAACACCTTAAGCAAGATGACATGATGTAGAGAAGCAAATTCAAGAAATATGAATAAACCCCATTTTTTATCCTTAATGGCAACAATACAAATACGTGTCATGTCCCTTTCTGTCACTGGGATTGAGCACCGCAAGATTGAACCCATCACAAAGCACCTCTCCCATTGCAAGATAAATCAATCTAGTAGGCCAAACTAAACCGATAGATCAGAGAGAAATACAAAGCTATAACAATCATGCAGAAAAGAGTTCAGAGAAGACTCAAATATTTCTCATGAATAATCTGATCATAAACTCACAATTCATCGGATCCCAACAAACACACCGCAAAAGAATATTACATCGGATAGAACTCCAAGAACATCGAGGAGAACATTGTATTGAAGATCAAAGAGAGAGAAGAAGCCATCTAGCTACTAGCTATGGACCCGTAGGTCTGTGGTAAACTACTCACACATCATCGGAAGGGCAGCAAGGTTGATGTAGAAGCCCTCCGTGATCGATTCCCCCTCCGGCAGAGTACCGGAAAAGGCCTCCAAATGGGATCGTGGAAGAACAGAGGCTTGCGGTGGCGGAAAGGTTTTCTCTTCTGGCTCTCTGGGGGTTTCCCAAAATTTGTGAATTTATAGAAGTGGAATTAGGTCAAACGGAGTCACGTGGGCCCCACAAGGCACTAGGGCATGCCCGCGCGCCCTAGTGCCTTGTGAAGCCTCCGTGAGGCTTCTGGCCTCCTCCCGAAGCTTCCCAGGTTCCTTTTGTCCAGAAAAAAACTCCAAAAAGTTTCATGGCATTTGGACTTCATTTTGTACTGTTTCTCTGAAAAGCCAAAAACAAGCAGAAAACAACAACTGGCACTAGGCACTGGGTTAATAGGTTAGTCCCAAAAAATGATATATAATTGCATACAATTGCATATAAAAACATCCAAGATTGATACTATAATAGCATGGAACAATCAGAAATTATAGATACGTTGGAGACGTCAAGCATCCCCAAGCTTAATTCCTGCTCGTCCTCGAGTTGGTAAATGATAAAAACAGATTTTTTGATGTGGAATGCTACCTATCATGTTTCATCATGTAATCTCTTTCTTACGGTATGAATAATAAGATCCAAATGATTCAAAGCAATAGTCTATAATTTGATATAAAGACATCAATACTCAGGCATACTAGCAAACAATCATGTCTTTCAAAATAAAAATGCTAAAGAACGTTATCCCTACAAAATCATATAATCCTGTCATGCTCCATCTTCTTCACACAAAGTATTTATCTTGAACAACCCCAGTTTTAGCCAAGCAATTGGTTCATACTTTTTAACGCGCTTCTGCTTTTTCAACTCCCACTCAATACATGAGGGCAAGCCATGGATATAGCACTATGGGTGGAATAGAGTATGGTGATAGAGATAAATAGGAGAAGTCAAAAATGGAGAAAGTCTCACATCAACGAGGCTAATCAACGGGCTATGGAGATGCCCATTAATTGATGTCAATGCGAGGAGTAGGGATTGCCATGCAACGGATGCACTAAGAGCTATAAGTGTATGAAAGCTCAACATTAAAACTAAGTGGGTGTGCATCCAACTTGCTTGCTCATGAAGACCTCGGGCATTTAAGGAAGCCCATCATCGGAATATACAAGCCAAGTTCTATAATGAAAAATTCCCACTAGTATATGAAAGTGACAAAATAGGAGACTCTCTATATGAAAAACATGGTGCTACTCTGAAGCACAAGTGTGGAAAAAGATAGTAACATTGCCCCTTCTCTCTTTTTCTCTCATTTATTTTTTTATTTTTTTATTTTTTTCTCTTTTTTTTCTTTTTTTTCATGGCTCTTTTTCGCCTCTTTTTTTTCTATGCTTTTTTTTCTTTTTTTCGTCCGGAGTCTCATTCCGACTTGTGGGGGAATCATAGACACCATCATCCTTTCCTCACTGGGACAATGCTCTAATAATGATGATCATCACACCTCTATTTACTTACAACTCAAAATTACAACTCGATACTAGAACAAAAATATGACTCTATATGAATGCCTCTGGCAGTGTACCAGGATGTGCAATGATGCTAGCGTAACATGTATAAAAATGATGAACGGTGGCTGAGCCACAAATACTATGTCAGCTATATGATCATGCAAAGCAATATGACAATGATGATGTGTGTCATAAAAACGGAACGGTGGAAGTTGCATGGCAATATATCTCGAAATGGCTATGGAAATGCCATGATAGGTAGGTATGGTGGCTGTTTTGAGGAAGATATAAAGAGGCTTATGTGTGATAGAGCGTATCATATCACGGGGTTTGGATGCACCGGCGAAGTTTGCACCGACTCTCGATGTGAGAATAGGTAATGCACGGTACCGAAGAGGCTAGCAAATTGCGTAAGGGTGAGAGTGCGTATAATCCATGGACTCACATTAGTCATAAAGAACTCACATACTTATTGTGAAAGTTTATTAGCCCAAGAAGCAAAGTACTACTACGCATGCCCCTAGGGGGGGGGGTTGGTAGGAGTTAACCATCGCGCGCCCCCGACCGCCACACAAAGGAAGTCAATCAATAATAATTCATGCTCCAACTTCTTAGCATAACGACAGACCATACGTGCATGCTTCGGGAATCACAAACCTTAACACAATTATTCTTACTAAACCACAATTATCTACTAATACCTCCCAGATATTACCATCTTAATATCGCAAAACTATTGCAAGGAATCAAATTTATCATATTCAGTGATCTACATGAAAGTTTTTATTATATCCCTCTTGAATACCTATCATATCAGGACCAAATTCATAACCCGTGCATATAACCATTGCTATCATGAGACTCTCAAAAAGATATAAGTGAAGCATGAGAGTGCTACTATTTCTTTAAAATATCATCACCACCGTGCTCTAAAAGATATAAGTGAAGCACTAGAGCAACTGCCTAGCTCAAAAGATATAAGTGAAGCACATAGAGTATTCTAACAAATCATGAATAATGTGTGTCCCTCTCAAAAAGGTGTGTTTAGCAAAGATGATTGTGACAAACTAAAAAGCAAACAAAAGCAAACAAACTATTTCACAAGACGCTCCAAGTAAAACACATATCATGTGATGAATAAAAAATATAGCTCCAAGTGAGTTACCGATAGATTGTAGACGAAAGAGGAGATGCCTTCCGGGGCATCCCCAAGCTTAGACGCTTGAGTCTTCCTTGAATATTACCTTGGGGTGCCTTGGGCATCCCCAAGTTTAGGATCTTGCCACTTCTTATTCCTTTGTCCATCGTAGTCTCACCCAAAACTTGAAAACTTCAGCACACAAAACTCAACAGAAACCTCGTGAGATCCGTTAGTATAACAAACAAATCTTAAACTCTAGGTACTGTAGTAAATTGATTCATATTTAATATTGGCATAATGCTACTGTACTCCAACTTCTCCATGACTCATACCCCCCGATACGATCCATATATTCATCAAAATAAGCAAACTATGAAAAAAAAACAGAATCTGTCTAAAACAGAACAGTCTGTAAAGATCTATTTAAAATCCATATTTATGTAACTCCAAAAATTCTGAAAAATTATAACAACGTGGAAAATTCATATGCCAATACTGTGTAAAAATTTCAGATTTTTATGACGCTCTAGTACAGAATTAAAATTCCAGCACTGGATGCAAAACTTTCTGTTTTCCAAACAGCATCAATTATACTATCTTCCAAATCATCCCAAAGGCATTAATTGCACAAACACTAATTAAAACATAAAAACATAATCATAACAGAAGCTTTAATCATGCAAACACTCAAGAACTTAATTTATTCATTTGGTTGTCTCCCAACAAGCTCTTTCTTTATAGCCATTAAGATAGGCTTGAGATTTCAATGATGCTCTCATGAGAGATAATAATAGAGACACAATGAGAGCATCATGAAGCATATGAAAAACACACTTAAGTCTAACATACTTCCTATGCATAGGCATTTTATAGGAGAACAAATTATCAAGACAAGCAATCTCTAGCATATGCAAATAGGAAGAATGAAGCATGAATAATTTCAACATCACGAGAGGCAATTTAGTAACATGAAGATTTCTATAACAATATTTTCCTCTCTCATAATAATTACATGTAGGATCATAATCAAACTCAATAATATAGCTATCATAAACAGTATTCTCTCTATGATCCATTTGCATAAAAGTTTTATAATCTTCCGAAATAGTGGGATTATCATCAACTAAAGTCATGACCTCTCCAAACCCACTTTTAATAGTATTGCAAATTTTATTATCAATAACATATTCATCATGAGGCTTAAATAAATTTTCAAGATCATAATAAGCGTTATCACCCCAATCATGATCATTGCAATAAGTAGTGGACATAACAAAATTATCATCCCCAAGCTTATAGTTTTGTATATTATTAGCACAATTCATATTAATAGAATTTATTGTAACATCATTGCAATCATGCTTTTCAATCAAGGAGCTATCATGAATCACTTTATAAATTTCTTCTTCTAACACTTCATCACAATGTTCAGATTCATGATTTTCAAGCAAAACTTCATAAAGAAATTCAAGAGCACTCAAATCACTAGCAATTGGTTCATTATAATTGGATCTTTTGAAAAGATTAGCAAGTGGATGAGGATCCATAGTGATCTTAAATTTTTGTTTTACTTACTGTTCTTGAGTGTTGTCATGGCAATAAAAGCAAGCAGGCAAATAAAATATTTTTGTGTTTTTGTAAAATTGTTTTAGAAGTGGGGGAAATGAAAACGAGAGGCAAATGCAAATAAAAGGTAAATAAAGTAAATGCAAGTGAATGATAATTTGTGCGAAGGTACTTGGTAATTTTGATGATGTCTCCCCGACAACGGCGTCAGAAATTCTTCCTGGTACTTGTAGTCTGCGTTGGTATTTCCCCGAAGAGGAGAGGATGATGCAGTACAGTAGAGATAAGTATTTCCCTCAGTTAAGAACCAAGGTTATCAATCCAGTAGGAGAACCAAGCAAAATTCCGTTAAGCGCACGTGCACACACAGGAGCAAACACTTGCACCCAACGCAAATAAGAGGGTTGTCAATCCTCTTAGCGGTTACTTGCAAGGATTAAATCTTATCGAGGTAAATAGATAAACTAAACTACTAATTAAAATAAAAGTAAATAAATTGCAGCAAAGTATTTTTAGGTTTTTTATATAATAAAGATAGACCCGGGGACCATAGTTTTCACTAGAGGCTTCTCTCTTGAGCACATAAACATACGGTGGGTAAACAAATTACTGTTGGGCAATTGATAGAAAAGCAACTAATTATGACAGATTCATGGCAATGATCATGTATATAGGCATCACATCCGAGACAAGTAGACTGACTCCTGCCTGCATCTACTACTATTACTCCACCCATCGACCGCTATCCAGCATGCATCTAGGGTATTAAGTGTGAAACAGAGTAACGCCTTAAGCAATATGACATGATGTAGAGAAGCAAATTCAAGCAATATGAATAAACCCCATCTTTTTATCCTTAATGGCAATAATACAAATACGTGTCATGTCCCTTTCTGTCACTGGGATTGACCACCGCAAGATTGAACCCATCACAAAGCACCTCCCCCATTGCAAGATAAATCAATCTAGTAGGCCAAACTAAACCGATAGATTGGAGAGAAATACAAAGCTATAACAATCATGCATAAAAGAGTTCAGAGAAGACTCAAATATTTCTTATGAATAATCTGATCATAAACTCACAATTCATCGGATCCCAACAAACACACCGCAAAAGAAGATTACATCGGATAGAATTCCAAGAACATCGAGGAGAACATTGTATTGAAGATCAAAGAGAGAGAAGAAGCCATCTAGCTACTAGCTATGGACCCGTAGGTCTATGGTAAACTACTCACACATCATCGGAAGGGCAGCAAGGTTGATGTAGAAGCCCTGCGTGATCGATTCCCCCTCCGGCAGAGTACCGGAAAAGGCCTCCAGATGGGATCATGCAAGAACAGAGGCTGGCAGCGGAAAGGTTTTCTCTTCTGGCTCTCTGGGGGTTTCCCTATATTTGTGAATTTATAGAAGTGGAATTAGGTCAAACGGAGTCACGTGGGCCCCACAAGGTACTACGGCGCCCCCCCTGGGGCGTGCCCTAGTGCCTTGTGAAGCCACCGTGAGGCTTTTGGCCTCCTCCCGAAGCTTCCCAGGTTTCTTTTGTCCAGAAAAAAATCTCCAAAAAGTTTCGTGGCATTTGGACTTCATTTGGTACTGTTTCTCTGAAAAGCCAAAAACAAGCAGAAAACAGCAATTGCACTAAGCACTGGGTTAATAGGTTAGTTCCAAAAAATGATATATAATTGCATATAAAAACATCCAAAATTGATACTATAATAGCTTGGAACAATAAAAAATTATAGATAGTTGGAGACGTATCAACGTGTTTCCGGAGTCCTAAAATTTGCAGCTAAATTCATACCTTTGAACTTGGCCTCATACTCAAAATTTTGATTTTGTAGATCATAGATTTGGGCTTGAAGATAATCAATCCGGTCATTGAGCTTGAAGATGACGTCCCCAATATTCTTGCCGTCCACCTTGTGCTCACGGATGAACTCCGCGATCATGGAGTGGTTAGCACTAAGTCCGCGCTCCACCATCCCTTGGCACTTGAAGATCTCCTGTTCCACTGCTTTCAGCCTGGCCTTCTCGCTTTTGGTCTTCTTAGGTCCTTGCATGTCATGGATGTCGAGCACCCCCTCACGCATCTTGATGGCCTGAGGGTGCTTCATCACCTCCGGTAGGTACGGGTTGATGACCTTCTCATAAAACTTGTCCTTGGACGAGCTTGGAGACGCCATGATGATCTAGATCTGTCAGAAAAAAAGCCCGAAACAAGAACAGGGGGAAAACTTGCGATGCGGTGGTCAAAACAACCGTGAGTATATATAAAGAATTTTTATCTTGCAAAACATGCATACAAGAGGAAAACGGAGTCGGGAGGGCACACGAGGGGCCCACAAGGCATCACGGCGCGCCCTAGGGGGGGTCGCGCCCTGTTGCCTTGTGGGCGACTCGTGGGTCCCCTCGGTTGTTTCTTATTTTTGTAATTTTTCTAATATTCCAAAACACACAGAAATATTTTTTATGGAATTTTTGGAGTCGGTTTACTTACCGTATCACATACCTACCCCTTTTCAGGGTTCTGGAGCGTTCCGGAAGGACTCTTTGATGTGTTCCTCCGGTGTCATTGTCTGAATAATATTAGTTTCGACATTAATGGGAGTACCTGAAATATAGTGCTTAATTCTTTGTCCATTCACCACTCTCGGATTATTGCCTTCGGAGTTGTTTATTTTGATGGCTCCAGAGCGGTAAACTTCTTCGATGATATATGGTCCTTCCCATTTGGAGAGAAGTTTTCCTGCAAAAAATCTGAAATGAGAGTTGTACAATAGAACTTGCTCACCCACTTTAAATTCTAGTTTTTGGATTCTTTTATCATGCCATCTTTTAACTTTCTCTTTAAACAACTTGGCATTTTCATAAGCTTGCGTTCTCCATTCATCTAGAGAGCTAATATCAAATAACCTCTTTTCGCCGGCAAGTTTAAAATCATAGTTAAGTTCTTTAATTTCCCAATATGCTTTATGTTCTAACTCAAGAGGTAAATGACATGCTTTTCCATAAACCATTTTATAGGGAGACATACCCATAGGATTTTTATAAACAGTTCTGTAAGCCCATAATGGATCATCTAGTTTCTTAGACCAATTCTTTCTAGATCTATTAATGGTCTTTTGCAAAATTAATTTTATTTCTCTATTACTCAATTCAACTTGACCACTAGACTGAGGATGATAAGGAGATGCAATTCTATGATTAACATCATATTTAGCAAGCAATTTACGGAAAGCACCATGAATAAAATGTGAGCCACCATCAGTTATCAAGTATCTAGGGACTCCAAACCTCGGAAATATAACTTCTTTAAGCATTTTAATAGAAGTGTTATGATCAGCACTACTAGTTGGAATAGCTTCTGCCCACTTAGTAACGTAATCAACAGCAACTAAAATATGAGTATACCCACTGGATTTAGGAAAAGGTCCCATATAATCAAAACCCCAAACGTCAAATGGTTCAATAACAAGTGAATAATTCATAGGCATTTCCTGACGTCTACCAACATTACCAATTCTTTGACATTCATCACAAGAAAGGACAAACTTACGTGCATCTTTGAAGAGAGTAGGCCAATAAAAACCAGATTGTAATACCTTGTGTGCAGTTCTGTCTCCCGCATGGTGTCCTCCGTATGCCTCGGAGTGACACTTCCGTAGGATTTGTTCCTGTTCATGCTCAGGTACACAACGTCTAATAATACCATCTACTCCTTCTTTATATAAATGTGGGTCATCCCAAAAGTAATGTCTTAAATCAAAGAAAAACTTTTTCTTTTGTTGGTATGTGAAACTAGGTGGTATATATTTAGCAACAATCTAATTAGCATTGTCTGCATACCAAGGAGTGTTACGAGAAGCATTTATCACAGCTAATTGTTCGTCAGGGAAATCATCATTAATAGGGAGTGGGTCATCAAGGACATTTTCCATTCTAGACAAATTATCTGCTACGGGATTCTCAGCTCCCTTTCTATCAATAATATGCAAGTCAAATTCTTGTAGCAAAAGAATCCACCTAATAAGTCTAGGTTTAGCATCTTTCTTTTCCATAGGATTTTTAATAGCAGCATGATTAGTGTGAATAGTAACTTTGGAATCAACAATGTAAGATCTGAATTTATCACATGCAAACACAACTGCTAAAAATTCTTTCTCAGTAGTAGCATAATTTCTTTGAGCATTGTCTAGAGTTTTACTAGCATAATGAATAACATTCAATTTCTTATCAACTCTTTGTCCTAGAACAACACCAACAACATAATCACTAGCATCACACATAATTTCAAAGGGTAGGTTCCAATCAGGTGGTTGAACAATAGGTGCAAAAATTAAGGCTTTCTTAATTATTTCAAAGGCTTCTACACAATCATCATCAAAAACAACTGGAACATCTTTTTGCAAGAGATTTGTAAGAGGCCTAGAAATTTTAGAGAAGTCTTTTATAAACCTTCTATAGAAACCAGCATGACCGAGGAAACTCTTTATACCTTTGATATCTTTAGGACATGGCATTTTCTCAATTGCATCAACTTTAGCTTTATCAACTTCCATACCTCTTTCAGAAATTTTATCCCCAAGGACTATACCTTCATTCACCATAAAGTGGCACTTCTCCCAGTTCAAGACAAGATTAGTTTCTTCACATCTCTGCAAAACTCGATCAAGGTTGCTCAAGCAATCATCAAAAGAAGTTCCGTAAACGGAGAAATCATCCATGAAAACCTCAACAATCTTTTCACAAAAGTCAGAGAATATAGCAGTCATACATCTTTGAAAGGTAGCAGGTGCATTACATAAACCAAAAGGCATACGACGATAAGCATAAGTTCCAAAAGGACAAGTAAAGGTGGTTTTCTCTTGATCTTCAGGTGAAACAGGTACTTGAGAAAAACAAGAATAACCATCTAGGAAGCAAAAGTGTGTATGCTTAAATAATCTTTCTAACATTTGATCAATAAAAGGCAAGGGGCAATGATCTTTCCTAGTAGCTTTATTTAATTTTCTAAAATTAATTACCATCCTATAACCAGTTACAATTCTTTGTGGAACAAGTTCGTTTTTATCATTAGGAACAACGGTAATACCTCCTTTCTTAGGAACACAATGAACATGACTTACCCATCTACTATCAGCTATGGGATAAATTATACCTGCCTCAAGAAGCTTTAATATTTTAGTTCTTACCACATCCTTCATTTTAGGATTCAACCTTCTTTGATAATCAACAACAGGTTTAGCATCTGGCTCCATATGAATTTTATGCTGACATAAGGTGGGACGAATGCCCTTAAGATCGTCGAGAGTATATCCAATAGCGGCACGGTTCTTCTTCAGAGTTTTAAGTAATCTCTTTTCTTCATGCTCTGAAAGGTTAGCACTAATAATAACAGGATATATATTCTTTTCATCAAGGTAAGCATACTTAAGTGTTTCAGGTAATTGCTTTAATTCAAACACATGATCACTCTTCGGTGGAAGAGGATCTCCCAAAGTTTCAACAGGCAAATTATGTTTAAGCATAGGTGCTTGTTTAAAGAACAACTCATCTATTTCATTTCTTTCATTCATATGCATATCATTCTCATGGTCGAGCAAATATTGTTCTAAAGGATCAGTAGGAGGCACAGCAATAGAAGCAAGACTTATAATTTCATCTTTATTGGGTAATTCTTTATCATTAAGTTGTCTACTAAACTTAGAGAAATTAAATTCATGAGACATATCACCAAACTTAAATCTAACTTTCTCTTTAGCACAATCAATTTCAGCATTAACGGTATTCAAGAAAGGTCTACCAAATATAATGGGACAAAAATTATCTTGTTGTGAACCAAGTACAAGGAAATCAGTACGGTATTTGATTTTATCACACAAGACTTCAACATCTCTAACAATCCCAAGTGGTGTAATAGTATCTCTGTTTGCAAGCTTAATAGTAACATCAATATCTTCAATCTCAACAGGTGCAATATCATGCATTACTTCTTGATATAAAGAAAACGGAATAGCACTCGAACTAGCACCCATATCACATAAACCATGATAGCAATGATCTCCAACCTTAACAGAAACAACAGGCATGCCAACTACGGGCTTGTTCTTATCTAACATATCTTGTTCATTTCTAACAGGTTTAGCAATTCTAGCAGCCTCATCACAAAAATAAATAACATGCCCATCAATATCATCAACTAAAAGATCTTTAACCATTGAAATATTAGGTTCAAATTTAATTTGTTCAGAAGGTCTAGGTGTTCTTATATTACTTTTATTAACCATAGTTGAAGCTTTAGCATGTTCCTTAATCCTAACAGGGAAAGGAGGTTTCTCAATATAAGCAGTGGGCACAACTGGATCAACATTGTAAACAATTGTTTCTTCTTTAACACTAACAGGTTCTTCATTTAGTTTTATAGGTGGATGATATTTAAACCATTTCTCTTTAGGGAGATCAATATGAGCAGCAAAAAATTCACAAAAGGTAGCTACTATCTCAGAGTCAAGTCCATATTTAGTACTAAACTTATGAAAAGCATCAGTTTCCATAAAAGATTTAACATAATCAAACTCAAGATTTATACCTGACACTTTACCTTTGTCGATTTCCCAATCTTCAGAGTTACATTTAATTCTTTCCAGAAGATCCCATCTGAATTCAATAGTTCTCTTCATAAAGGAACCAGCAGAAGAAGTATCGAGCATGGATTGATCATTATGAGAAAGCCGAGCATAAAAGTTTTGAATAATTATTTCTCTTGAGAGCTCATGATTAGGGCATGTATGAAACATATACTTAAGCCTCCCCCAAGCTTGAGCGATACTTTCTCCTTCACGAGGCCAAAAATTATATATATAATTCCGATCACGATGAACCAAATGCATAGGATAAAATTTCTGGTGAAATTCCAGTTTCAACCGGTTCCAATCCCATGTTTCAGTATCATCACATAGCCTATACCATGTCAATGCCTTTACCCCCAAAGATAAAGGGAATACTTTCTTCTTAACCCCATCTCCGGATAAACCTGCAAGCTTAAATAATCCACAAATTTCATCCACATATATCAAGTACATGTCAGGATGCACCGTTCCATCTCCTGCATAAGGATTAGCTAGCAGTTTCTCTATCATACCCGAAGGAATATCATAATAAATATTTTCAGTAGGTTCAGTAGGTTGAGGAGAAACTCTCAATGCTTCCGGTAGAGGTGAAGATACCACGAACAAGCCCCTCAAAGGATTACTTCCCATAGTGACAAGTGACAGTAAATTTCAGCACGTAGTATAAATGTTTCCTTACCAAATTCCACTCACCAAAGGCGCTTCACTCCCCGGCAATGGCGCCAGAAAAGAGTCTTGATGACCCACAAGTATAGGGGATCAATCATAGTCCTTTCGATTAGTAAGAGTGTCGAACCCAACGACGAGCAGAAGGAAATGACAAGCGGTTTTCAGCAAGGTATTCTCTGCAAGCACTGAAATTATCGGTAACAGATAGTTTGATAGTAAGGCAATTCGCAACAAGTAACAAGTAATAATGGTAACAAAGGTGCAGCAAGGTGGCCCAATCCTTTTTATAAAATAATAAGCAAAGCGTTCTCGAGGACACATGGGAATTTCAGCTAGTCACTTTCATCATGTTTGTTTGATTCGCGTTCGCTACTTTGATAATTTGATATGTGGGTGGACCGGTGCTTGGGTGTTGTTCTTACTTGAACATGCCTCCCACTTATGATTACCCCCTCTTGCAAGCATCCGCAACTACGAAAGAAGAATTAAGATAACTCTAATCATAGCATGAAACATATGGATCAAAATCAGCCCCTTACAGAATAGCGCATAACCTAGGGTTTAAGCTTCTATCACTCTAGCAACCCATCATCTAATTACTACTCCACAATGCCTTCCCTTAGGCCCAAAGATGGTGAAGTGTCATGTAGTCGACGTTCACACGACACTACTGATACGTCCAATTTGCATCATGATTTCCTACTGTTATTTATTATGTTTTTGATCATTATTTCACTTTATGGTACAATTCTTATGCCTTTTCTCTCTTAATTTGCAAGATTAAAATGAAGAGGGAGAATGTCGGCCGCTGGAATTCTGGACCTGAAATAGCCACATCAGAGATACCTAATCTACAGAGCTCCAATTGACCTGAAATTTCAGAGAGATTTTTTATTGAATATATAAAAAATACTGGAGAAAAGAGATACCAGAGGGGACCCACCAGCTGCCCACAACGCAGCAGGGCACGGCCCCCCTAGGCGCGCCCTGGTGCCTTGTGGGGCCCACAGCTGGCCTCTGGACCCCTCCTTCTCCTATATGAAGCCATTTGCCCTAAAAAAATCAAGAGAAGGCTTTTGGGATGAAGCAACACCGCCTTGAGGCGGAACCTGGGCATGAGCTATTTTGCTCTCCGGCGGAGCGATTCCGCCGGGGATACTTCCCTCCGGGAGGGGAAATCGAAGCCATCGACATCACCAACGATCCTCTCATCGTGGGAGGACCAATCTTCATCAACATCTTCACCAGCACCATCTCATCTCAAACCCTAGTTCATCTCTTGTATTCAATCTTTGTCTCAAAACCACAGATTGGTACCTGTGGGTTGCTAGTATTGTTGATTACATCTTGTAGCTGATGCTAGTTGGTTTAGTTGGTGGAAGATTATATGTTTAGATCCTTAATGCTATTCAATACCCCTCTGATCTTGAACATGAATATGATTTGTGAGTAGTTATTTTAGTTCTTGAGGACATCGGAGAAGTCTTGTCATAAGTAATCATGTGAATTTGGTATTCGTTTGATATTTTGATGATATGTATGTTGTTGCTTCCTTTAGTGGTGTCGTGTGAATGTCGACTACATGACACTTCACCATCTTTGGGCCTAAGGGAAGGCATTGTGGAGTAGTAATTACATGATGGGTTGCTAGAGTGACAGAAGCTTAAACCCTAGTTTATGCGCTATTCCGTAAGGGGCTGATTTGGATCCATATGTTTCATGCTATGGTTAGAGTTATCTTAATTCTTCTTTCGTAGTTGCGGATGCTTGCGAGAGGGGGTAATCATAAGTGGGAGGCTTGTTCAAGTAAGAACATCACCCAAGCACTGGTCCACCCACATATCAAATTATCAAAGTAGCGAACGCGAATCAAACAAACATGATGAAAGTGACTAGCTGAAATTCCCATGTGTCCTCGAGAACGCTTTGCTTACTATACGAGTTCATTCCGGCTTGTCCTTTGCTACAAAAAGGATTGGGCCACCTTGCTGCACTTTTTGTTACTGTTACTACTTATTACTTGTTACGAATTATCTTGCTATCATAACTATCTGTTACCGCTACTTTCAGTACTTGCAGAGAATAGCTTGCTGAAAACCGCTTGTCATTTCCTTCTACTCCTCGTTGGGTTAGACACTCTTACTTATCTAAAGGACTACGATTGATCCCCTATACTTGTGGGTCATCAAGACTCTTTTCTGGCGCTGTTGCCGGGGAGTGAAGCGCCTTTGGTGAGTGGAATTTGGTAAGGAAACATTTATATTACGTGCTGAAATTTATTGTCACTTGTCACTATGGAAAGTAATCCTTTGAGGGGCTTGTTCGGGGTATCTTCACCTTGACCGAAAGCAATAAGAGTTTCTCCTCAACCTATTGAACCTACTGAAAATATTTATTATGAAATTCCTTCGGGTATGATAGAGAAACTGCTAGCTAATCCTTATGCAGGAGATGGAACGGTACATCCTGATATGCACTTGATCTATGTGGATGAAATTTGTGGATTGTTTAAGCTTGCACGTTTATCCGGAGATGGAGTTAAGAAGAAAGTATTCCCTTTATCTTTGGAGGGAAAGGCATTAACATGGTATAGGCTATGTGATGATACTGAAACATGTGACTGGAACCGGTTGAAGCTGAAATTCCACCAGAAATTTTATCCTATGCATTTGGTTCATCATGATCAGAATTATATATATAATTTTTGGCCTCATGAATGAGAAAGTATCGCTCAAGCTTGGGGGAGGCTTAAGTATATGTTGCACACATGCCCCAATCATGAGCTCTCAAGAGAAATAATTCTTCAAAACTATTATGCTCGGTTTTCTCATAATGATCAATCCATGCTCGATACTTCTTCTGCTGGTTCCTTTATGAAGAGAACTATTGAATCTAGATGGGATTTTCTTGAAAGAATTAAATGCAATTATGAAGATTGGGAAATCGACAAAGGTAAGGAGTCAGGTATAAATCTTGAGTTTGATTGTGTTAAATCCTTTATGGAAACTGATGTTTTTTGTAAGTTTAGTACTAAATATGGACTTGACTCTGAGATAGTAGCTACCTTTTGTGAATCTTTTGGTGCTCATGTTGATCTCCCTAAGGAGAAATGGTTTAAATATCATCCACCTATTGAATTGAAAGAAGAACTTGCTGGTGTTAAAGAAGGGACAATTGTTTACCATGTTGATCCAGTTGTGCCTACTGCTTATATTGAGAAACTTCCTTTCCCTGTTAGGATTAAGGAACATGGTAAAGCTTCAACTGTGGTTAATAAGAGTAATATTAGAGCACCTAGACCTTCTGAACAAATTAAAGTTGAACCTAGTGTTGCAATCGTTAAAGATCTGTTGGTTGATAATATTGATGGACATGTCATATATTTCTGCAATGAAGCAACTAGAATTGCTAAGCTAGACCCTAAAGATAAAAACAAACCTGTAGTTGGCATGCCTATTATCTCTGTTAAAATTGGAGATCATTGTTATCATGGTTTATGTGATATTGGTGCTAGTGTGAGTGCTATTCCGTTTACTCTCTATCAAGAAGTATTGAATGATATTGCACCTATTGAGATTGAAGATATTGATGTTACTATTAAGCTCGCAAATAGAGATACTATTTCACCACTTGGGATTGTTAGAGATGTTGAAGTCTTGTGTGGTAAGATCAAATACCCTACTGATTTTCTTGTTCTTGGATCACCACAAGATGATTTTTGTCCCATTATATTTGGTAGACCCTTCCCGAATACTGTTAATGCTAAGATTGATTGCACTAAAGAAATTGTTAGTGTTAATTTTGGTGAGATGTATCATGAGTTTAATTTGTCTAAGTTTCGTAGACAATCTCATGATAAAGAATTTCCTAGTAAAGATGAAATTATTGGTCTTGCTTCTATTGTCGTGCCGCCTACTGATCCTTTAGAACCATATTTTCTTGAGCATGAGAATGACATGCATATGAATGAAAGAAACGAAATAGATGAATTATCTTTAAACAAGCACCTATCCTTAAACATAATTTGCCTGTTGAAACCTTGGGAGGTCCACCTCCACCCAAGGGTGATCCTGTGTTTAAATTGAAGCAATTACCTGATACTCTAAAATATGCTTATCTTGATGAAAAGAAGATATATCATGTTATTATTAGTGCTAACCTTTCAGAGCATGAAGAAAAGAGACTACTTAAAACTCTGAAGAAGCACCGTGCTGCTATTGGATATACTCTCGATGATCTTAAGGGCATTAGTCCCACTTTATGTCAGCATAAAATTCATATGGAGCCAGATGCTAAACCCGTTGTTGACCATCAAAGAAGGTTGAATCCTAGAATGAAAGATGTGGTAAGAACTGAAATATTAAAGCTTCTGGAAGCAGGTATAATTTATCCCATAGCTGATAGTAGATGGGTAAGTCTTGTTCATTGTGTTCCTAAAAAAGGAGATATCACCGTTGTTCCTAATGATAAAAATGAGCTTAACCCACAAAGAATTGTAACTGGTTATAAGATGGTAATTGATTTCAGGAAATTAAATAAAGCTACTAGAAAGGATCATTACCCCTTGCCTTTTATTGATCAAATGTTGGAAAGATTGTCTAAGCATACACACTTTTGTTTCCTAGACGGTTATTCTGGTTTCTCTCAAATACCTGTATCACCTGAAGATCAAGAGAAAACCACCTTTACTTGTCCTTTTGGAACTTATGCTTATCATCGTATGCCTTTTGGTTTATGTAATGCACCTGCAACCTTTCAAAGATGTATGACTGCTATATTCTCTGACTTTTGTGCAAAGATTGTTGAGGTTTTCATGGATGATTTCTCCGTTTACGGAACTTCTTTTGATGATTGCTTAAGCAACCTTGATCGAGTTTTGCAGAGATGTGAAGAGACTAATCTTGTCTTGAATTGGGAGAAGTCCCACTTTACGGTGAATGAAGGTATAGTCCTTGGGCATAAAATTTCTGAAGGAGGTATTGAAGTTGATAAAGCTAAAGTTGATGCTATTGAGAAAATGCCATGTCCTAAAGATATCAAAGGTATAAGAAGGTTCCTTGGTCATGCTAGTTTCTATAGAAGGTTTATAAAAGACTTCTCTAAAATGTTTAGACTTCTTACCAATCTTTTGCAAAAAGATGTTCCATTTGTTTTTGATGATGATTGTGTGGAAGCCTTTGAAATACTTAAGAAAGCCTTAATTTCTGCACCTTTTGTTCAACCACCTGATTGGAACTTACCCTTTGAAATTATGTGTGATGCTAGTGATTATGTTGTTGGTGCTATTCTAGGACAAATAGTTGATAAGAAATTAAATGTTATCCTTTATGGTAGTAAAACTCTAGACAGTGCTCAAAGAAATTATGCTACTACTGAGAAAGAATTTTTAGCAGTTGTGTTCGCATGTGATAAATTTAGATCTTATATTGTTGACACCAAGGTTACTGTTCACACTGATCATGCTGCTATTAAATACCTTATGGAAAAGAAAGATGCTAAGCCTAGACTTATTAGATGGGTTCTTCTGCTACAAGAATTTGACTTGCATATTGTTGATAGAAAGGGAGCTGAAAATTCCATAGCAGATAATTTGTCTAGAATGGAAAATGTTCTTGATGACCCGCTTCCTATTAATGTTGATTTCACTGATGAACAATTTGCTGTGATAAATGCTTCTCGTAACACTCCTTGGTATGCAAACTATGCTAATTACATTGTTGCTAAATACATACCACCTAGCTTTACATACCAACAAAAGAAAAAGTTTTTCTTTGATTTAAGACATTACTTTTGGGATGACCCTGTTGACTCCCGATTTTGGCACGGTGCAAAATACAGTAAAGGTGGACTCAAGCGGAGAAGTCTTCTATACGAGAAAATTCACATTGCCGACATGAAAGGCTTGCCGGTGAAATCTTGCCGCTCGAGCTGAAGGCTTGCCGGTTTGGCTTGTCGATTTTGAGTGCTTGCCGATTTCAGTGGAGGCCCAAACAGGAGTTGAAGATGACCCGACAAGGAGACGATCCGGCAAGGAGATGGCCCGGCAAGGAGGCGATCCGGCGATGAGATGGCTCGGCAAGGAGATGACCCGACAAGATACCCTGATGATACTCCTGGGAAGGCGGCAGCTCGTCGAAGACTGGAGATCAAGATGGACGTGAGGAGACGGAAGACAGCCCATCAAGACGGCCTCTGGAGTGGTACTACCGCCCTCCACAGCGGTACTACCGCTTGAGCGGTACTACCGCATATTACTACCGCGCAAGTTCCGCTTACGAAAATTCTTCTGGTATCCCGAGACCCCCAAGCGGTAGTAGAGCGGTACTCAGAGCGGTACTACCGCTTGAAGCGGTACTACCGTGCCCGGAAGCGGTACTACCGCTTGCCGGTACGCAGATTCGGGCAGATTTTGGAGAGTCCGAATTTGGCTAGTGTTTTTGATACTTTGGAAGGAGAGATGAATCCTTTGCTTGTACGGGAAGTCCAGCCGCCCTTTATATATGTTGGGGTGACGGCCGATTGAAACATACACACAATCGAACAAATCAATATACTACTTTTTCACCTACGTTTTGTCTCCTACCCTCGTATCTTCTTCCTCGTTCTTCGTCGTTCTTCGTGTTGGAGAGCTGCGAACTCCGAGGCCCTAGGGGCGAGCGAATCGACCTAGGGCAGCCCATTGCCGCCGTGCTCCCTGACGGGGTCCCTCCCGGGTGCGCGGGGTTTCGGGTCTTGAAAAGCGTCCTCCGGTTGTCTTGCGTATCGCGCTGTCGGTAGGACCTCCCTCGACGTGAGCTGCGGTGCATCACCCCCGGCGTCGAGGGTACGCGTGACGCGTTCGTGTGTCAACACACTTTTTGGCGACTCCGCTGGGGACTTTGATCCATCATCATCAACATCCATCATGTCCAATCTTCCCAAGCCCTCGGAGGTTGACGCCGATAACATCATCAAGCCCAATCTGGAGGAGTTATCGGCCGAACATCGCCAAGCTTATGAGGAGTACAAGAACGCACGTGAAGAGAAGGAGTTGCAGGAGTTCCTTGCAAACTTCAAGAAGGATCGCCAGGGCAATATCACTCCGGTTGGAGAAATCAGATTCCCTCCTCTTCAAACTGAGCAGGTTAAATCTTCTGTAAGTACTACCTTTTCTCCTGAGCAATGGGCTGAAATTGAGAGTCGTATTACTGATAGTAATAATCTGATCTATCAAGCTTTCTTAGACAATACTAATGCTCAGAAGAATATGCCTAACATGCCTGCTAGTATGGGAAACCCTGATTCAGCTTTGCCTATTTCATCGGCGCCTCCCATGCCGATGATTTATTTTCCTACCCATACCAATAAAATTGTGGCTGCACCACTTAATCCTTTTATGCAGAGTTCGGTGGCAACGCCGAACCAAATAGGTGGAAACACTGCTAGATCATTGCCGAACTATGGTTCGGCAAACATGTCACAATTTACACCCATGATTGCTAACCCCAATCCTCCTATGCCAGTGCCACAAGCTTCATCGTCTACTACGGACGATGCTCTAGCTAGGTTTAGAGAGGAGATGGCTAAAACACTTCGAGAGAATTTTGGTGTTGAACTACCTAGGAATCGGATTTATCAAAAGCCGTATCCTGAGTACTTTGATGCAATTTCGTGCCCTCAAGGGTATAAAATTCCAGATTTTGTTAAGTTTAATGGAGAGGGCACAAAAACCACATGGGAGCATGTTAGCCAATACCTAGCACAATTGGGTGAAGCAGGTTCGATAAATGAATTGAAAGTGCATTTATTTCCTTTGTCATTAACTGGTACCGCATTTTCATGGTTTTCTTCTTTGCCGCATGGCTCTATTCGTGCATGGTTGCAGCTAGAGCAAAAATTTCATGATCATTTTTATAGCGGCGATAATGAACTTAAGTTGTCACATCTTACATCGGTTAAGCAGAAGCATGACGAATCGGTCTCCGATTACGTCAAGAGATTTAGGGAAACAAAAAACCGGTGCTATAGTTTAGTGATAACTGAGAGAGACTTGGCTGATCTTGTGCTTAATGGTTTGAGAGCTCATATTAGAGAGAAACTAGAAGGCTATGAATTTATAAGTATCAACCAAGTCTTACAGAGGGCTTTGGCTCATGAAAGCCGAAGCAAGGAGCTTAAAGAAGTGCATAGATATAAAACTGATCGTCCAAAGATGAATATGGTTGAATATGATAGTGATCGTTCGGACAATGAGGGTGATATTTATGCTGCTGAATTTGTTTGGCCCTCGAAGGCCAAACCATTTACTTGCAATGATTTAAAGCCGATTCATAAGAATCGTGATGATGAGATGAAGTTTACTTTTAATATTGCTAAATGTGATAGAATATTTGATGCTTTGCTACAAGCTAAGATTATTAGAATATCTCATACTTCACCGCCGTTTGAAGAGCTGAAACGGCGTGCTTATTGCAAGTATCATAATTCTTTTTCTCATGCGACTAATGATTGCAATGTTTTTCGACGACGGATACAATCGGCCATTAATGACGGACGATTGAACTTTTCTGAGATGCAAGTTGATAAGCAGCCCTTCCCAATGAATACTCTGGATTTGGAGGGGAAAAAGGTGCTCATTCGGCCGGAAGTGGCCGAATCCGCTAATAAAACTAATATTGTCTTTGGTGAGCCCAGGAAAAACAGAGATGGCGACGAGGTCTTGGGAAGGCAAGTGGTGCTCGACAAGCAACCCGATGGCGGGGAGATAATCAGAATCACTGTCAAGAATCCTGCAATCGGGGGGCAACCACAAGAGCAAGAGAGTACCCGTGTCAAATTTGTCAAGCCCAAGAGTCCGGAAGTTGGCAAGTGGAAGCTGAATGAAGCCAAAGTGCAGCGCAAGAGAGCCAAGCCAACTTTTGATATGTTGCTGTCCAAGTATGCTAATCAAGCAGCCGGTTCTAGCTCTAATCGGTCATCAAATTTGAAGCGCCCAAGATCACCTCCGAGGCAAGAATTGCAGCATCACACAAGGCCATACGGGCCATGGGCGCCAGGACCGTGGATGGCGCCACCTCCCTATGCACCCTACTTCATGGGAGGATTCAATGGAGGATGGGGGCAGCCCCCAATGGCCCCTTATGCTTTTCATCCAGGATGGGCGGAACCAAGGAGGCCTATGCGTGAGAGGCTTTCTTATCCCGCACGAGGCCGTTTGAACAATGGTGTCAATTGGCCGATGCAGAATAATCAAGAAAAAGTCAACAAACAGGTGTGGCGTGTCAAATCACCAAGTGCAGCGGTTGAGTCTGAAAAGGGCAAAGAAAAGGTTGATGCCGACTCACTCATCTTGGGCACTGAGACATTCACCATGCAACAACCGACTGTGCGGAACAACCCTACTGAGCCGATACTTGCTATCGCACCAAAGCACTCGGCTAATGATCATGAAGCTAGCACAAGCAAGGCCAAGTTCAAAGATCCAAAGTATATGCAACCTAAGTGGTGTCCTCCAGGGCTGACAAAAACACAAAAGAGAAAACTACAAAGGATGAGAAGTCATGAGATGGCTGAACAAGAGGCCGAAAAGCAAAGGGATAAATGGTTCAATGACATTCGGCCCATGGTACCCACAAAACAAGTATGGGTGCCTAAGCAAATACAAAGTGCGGTAATCTCTACATCTGTCACATCAGTGCCTGTACCACCAAAGGAGGACGATGCCACTGTTATTACATCGTCCACGGCGCCTATTGATTCCGCTTCGCTCGAACAAATTTTAGAACCAATAGACGCGCCCGAGGGGAAGGAAGATATGGTGGATTGTGAGCCTACACCGGTGCATGAAGGTATGGATGTCAACATGGTGTTTTACTTACCCGCTGAGTTTCGTGCTATAGATGAAGAAGGGGAGGTGGCTCAGCTGGATTTTGGTCCTAAGAATGCAATATTTGAGAAGCCAAAAGAACCAGTGACGCACTTGAAACCGTTGTACCTCAGAGGCCATATCAACGGGTCACCGATTACTCGAATGCTTGTCGATGGTGGTGCTGTAGTGAATCTCATGCCTTATTCAGTCTTCAAGAAATTGGGTTTGCCCGATGAAGGATTGATTAAGACCAATATGGTACTCAATGGATTTGAAGGCAAAGAGAAAACCGAAGCCAAAGGGGTGATGTACGTGGAGCTTACGGTTGGGAGCAAAACTTTGGCTACTGCATTCTTTGTCGCCGAGGTACAAGGTAATTATAACGTCATCCTAGGCCGTGATTGGGTTCATGCAAACCAATGCGTGCCATCCACTATGCACCAGTTTTTAATTCAGTGGGTTGATGATGAAGTGGAAGTCATTCACGCGGATAATTCGGCTTGCGTTGCTTTAGCCGATACACCGGTAGATTGGCAACACCCCAATGCTGCTTGCTTGACGGGACGGGACTTATCAGAATTTGATTTTCTCAGCGCCACCAAAAGCGGTTTTGTACCCGTTTCTCTAAAGCCGGTTGGTAGCAATCGGCTCCAAAGCATAATGTATTTAAATGGGTGCTAATTCTGAGTGGTTGCAAAAACGGCTTGCAGAATATCGGTCCAATGGGAACGATATGTCTGAGTCTGTAGAGGAGTTAGATGATATGGATATACTTGGACAAGGTTTTACGTCGGCCGATCCATTAGAAGAAATAGATATTGGAGATGGTTCAATTCCTAGGCCGACATTTGTAAACAAAAATTTGAAAGCCGATTGTAAAATCAAGTTAATCGAGCTATTGAAAGAATATGTTTGTTGCTTTGCATGGGAATATCATGAAATGCCAGGTTTAAGCCGAGAGCTAGTGGAGCATCGGTTGCCTATAAAAGCCGGTTTTAGACCGTACAAACAATCGGCTAGAAAGTTTAATCCAAGAATATATGACCGGATCAAGGAAGAGATCGGTTGTTTGCTTAAAGCTAATTTTGTTAGACCTTGCAGGTATGCCGAATGGATTTCTAATATTGTGCCAGTGGAAAAGAAAGGCTCCGGCAAGTTGAGGGTGTGCATTGATTTCAGGGATTTGAATAGAGCTACGCCCAAAGATGAGTATCCTATGCCTATAGCCGACATGCTTATTAATGATGCTTCTGGACATAAGATTATTAGCTTTCTTGATGGCAATGCGGGGTACAACCAAATTTTCATGGCCGAAGAGGACATGTCCAAAACGGCTTTTCGGTGCCCCGGTTTCCTTGGATTATTTGAGTGGACAGTGATGACCTTTGGATTGAAGAATGCCGGCGCCACATATCAAAGGGCTATGAATTTGATCTTTCATGATTTACTCGGTGTTATACTTGAAGTCTATATTGATGATATTGTTGTCAAATCGGATGCTTTTGAATCTCACTTAGCCGATTTGCGTTTAGCTTTTGAGAGGATGAAGAAATTGTAGGGTAACGCAGTAGAAAACAAAAAATTTCCGACCTACGCACCAGCCCAGGACCACTATGGAGACTGCATACAAGGTTTGATCATTTTTCGTTACCGACTCGTAGCGCAGCGGAAGTAGAGTCGATGACGAACGGCGGTGCAGATCCCCGCAGCTAGGATTTTACAACCTCCCAACCGCGAGGATGTATACCCTCATCGGCCCCGCGGACAGCCCTCCGGGAGGCGGTCGCACAGTCCCCCGGACGGTGTCGCGGACAGCCCTTCGGGAGGACCTCCGAAACTCGGACTGTCACTCGGACAGCCCTTCGGGAGGACCTCCAAAACTCGGACGGTCACACGGACAGCCCTTCGGGAGGCACTCTCGAACTAAGACCGAAACTACGATCTCTCTACAGAGTTGCACACATACGATGTCATCTATCCGGCAGGGCTTCGCCGTCCAGAACTAGTTCCCACCGGAACCCAGACAGCCTTTCGGCTCTACGAAACTATTTCGTGGGAGGGAGAGAAGAAAGGCAGATCATGCATGCCATGTGTGTGAGAGTTGGAGTGAGGATGGAGAGCTCCTCTCCACCTCCTTATATAGTGGTGGAAGGGGTGAGGGGGGGGGGGCCCTGAAATTCAGCCCACTAAACATGCACCCACCAAACAAGGAAAACATGTTCCCACCAAACATGGAGAAAACATGTTCCCTTGTCCATGGTGTTCCCCCATGGGGCCCCACCTTCCTCCCAACACTCTCCACCATTTGTGGGGGCTTCCCCCCACCATGGGGGCCCCACCCAACACTTTGTCCAGCCACAAGGGGGCTGTCCCCTAAAGGGGGCGCCCCCAAAAACAGCCCCCACGATCCGTGGGATCTTGTCCCCTCTCGCTGGGACAAGATGTTTTCCGAAACTATTTCTTCTGAAAATTCCAGAAGGTCCCAGAACATTTCCGGCACCCTCTTAAATTATCTGGACGCGCTCCGGAACATTTCCGGTATGGTGGTTTAATTTAAAACCATCTTCGTTTACCCGGTAAACAATTCCGGAAACTCCGAAAACCTTTTTCGGTTTTTTCTCCAGAAAAATTCCAGAAATTACGAGACCAATCTGGCAACCTCCAAAACATTCCCGGTGCTTGACGAAACCTTTTTGGATCAATGGTTTTATCCGAAACAACTTTTCGGTTTTACCGAAACTTTTCCGGTGTTCTCTCCGGAACTTTTCCATCGTCTCTGAAACCTTTCCAGTGACTTTCTCTCGGACTCCTCGTCTAGTATACAGCAGATAGATGACCCTTAAGCGTGTGACCCTATAGGTTCGGTGAAGTATAGACATGACCCGGAACCCCTTCCGATCAATGATCAACATCGGAGCCGTGGACACCCATATTGATCCCTATACCCACACGAATGAATATTCGAGTGAACCTCGAGTTGCCGTGTGCTATTCCTGTTGCTTCGCGATATGTTACAAATACCCGAGGTGAGACATGTTGGCATCCCCGTGGATCAACACCTTGTACACTATGCCAGTTACCTCGTTGCCGGTATTGTTCTCTTTTCTCGTTCCCGTGTTCCGGCATCCTTGTGATCAAATCACCCTGTGTCTGGCCAGACGATGATGGATACCGTAACACCGAGAGGGCCCAGAGATATCTCTCCATCGTCGGAGGAGCAAATCCCAATCTTGAGCTATCAAGTTACTTGACATACTTTTCCATGAACCCGTAAGCCGCCGTAATAGCCACCCATTTACGGATGACGTTTAACAAACCCCAAAGTTCATGAAGCAAGCATGAAGAAACTCGATACTCTCATGGTCTAAGGAATTATGCAAACATTAACTTCCTGTGTTATTAACCATTAACTTATGACGAATGTATCTCATAGCATAACATCAATTTGGGTCGATTCAACACAAGTGTTCTACCAACAATTGTGCCCTCAAAATTGCCGGCATAGTCATGCCCATGATCAGGAAAACAGGATCATCATGCAATACTTGAGCCAGTCATAGAGGCTTGACTAGGAATACATTTTACCGTTTATTATCCCACACGTGCACATGAGTTTCCCTCCAAGCCTCGTTTTATTTGTAGACTCGAGAATCATTGCAGTTATAGCATGGAACATAAACATAATTATGAACAGGGAGATAATCAATAACATTTATTATTGCCTCTAGGGCATATCTCCTACAGAAATATGGGCTGAAGATGAATCCTTTGAAGTGTGCGTTTGGCGTGTCGGCTGGTAAGTTTTTGGGTTTCATTATTCATGAAGATGGCATAGACATTGATCCCAAAAAGATAGAAGCTATACAAAAAGTGGAGGCTCCAACATGCAAGAGAGATATGCAAAAATTCCTTGGCAAGGTCAATTATTTGAGGAGGTTCATAGCTAATTTGTCAGGGAAGGTTGATGCATTTACTCATATCCTTCGGTTGAAGAATGATGTTGATTTTACTTGGGGGGCAAAACAGCAAGAAGCATTTGATATGATTAAGAATTATTTGTGAACTCCTCCGGTGATGAAGGCACCCAAACATAGAGAGCCCTTTAGACTTTATATTGCAGCCAAGGAAGGCGTTATTGGAGCTGTTTTGACTCAAGAAACCGAAGGAAAAGAGCATGCTATCACTTATTTGAGCCGACGCCTATTGGATGCCGAGACAAGGTATACATTTATTGAAAAATTATGCCTATGCTTATACTATGCTTGCACAAAATTGAGACATTATCTAGTACCAAGTGCTTGCATAGTAGCTTGTCAAACCGATGTCATTAAATACATGTTGCATAGACCAATTCTTAGTGGTAGAATTGGTAAATGGGCTTATGCTTTAATTGAGTATGATTTGGTTTATGAGTCTCTAAAATCCATGAAAGGCCAAATTGTTGCTAATTTTATCGTTGAGCATCGGATTAATGACAAGCAAGATATTGATATAAACCTTGTCTCGTTAGTACCATGGATATTATATTTTGACGGTTCAGTTTGTAGCAACGGCCAAGGTGTTGGTATTGCTTATATATCTCCTCATGGTGCTGTTTTTGAAGCCTCATGCCGCTTAGAATATTTTTGCACAAATAATCAAGCCGAATATGAAGCATTGTTATTCGGCTTAGAGATGTTACTGGCCATGGGTGCTACACATATTGAGGCTTTTGGTGATTCGTTATTAGTAGTGCGACAAGTATCCAAAGTTTTTCAATGTTTAGACGAATCACTTAATGTTTATCTTGATAAATGTCTGGATATAATTTCTACTTTGGATCATTTTAGCATTGCTCATATATCTAGACATGATAATTGGAGAGCAAATGAGTTAGCACAGCAAGCATCTGGCTATCATGTCAATCATGGCATGTTTCATATCTCTCAAGAGCCGATGTGTTGTCTTGCTAGTATAGGGGAGGCCGAACCAGAGCCCACTGATTCAGTCACTAACAATAAATCTAGTGCAGGTGAAAATCATGATTGGAGAAAGCCCATTATTGATTACTTGTACAATCCGAGTGAAAGGGTGGACAGGGCTGTTCGGCGCATGGCTTTCAAATATACAATAAGAGACGGTGGTCTTTATCGCCGAACGGTTGAAGATGTTCTTTTGAAGTGTTTGGACGAGGATCAAGCAAGAGTTGCTATGGGAGAGGTTCATGAAGGAATTTGCGGTACTCATCAGTCGGCCCCCAAGATGAAGTGGTTGTTACGACGTGCTGGATTTTATTGGCCGACGATGATCAATGATTGCTTCAGGTATTATAAAGGATGTGAAGCTTGTCAAAAGTTTGGTGATATTCAGTTAGCTCCCGCTGCTATGTTACATCCTATTATCAAGCCGTGGCCCTTTAGAGGTTGGGGATTAGACTTTATTGGAGAGATTCATCCTTGCTCTTCAAAGGGGCATCGGTTCGTGTTGGTGGCAACTGATTATTTCACTAAGTGGTCTGAAGCAGTACCTCTCAAGAATATGACGCATACGGAGGTAATTCAATTCATAAGTGAGCACATTATTCATAGATTCGGTATTCCGCAAACATTAACTACGGATCAAGGTTCATCTTTCATGTCTCATCAAGTTGGAGAATTTGCCGAATCATATAAGATAAAGTTGCTCAATTCCTCCCCGTATTATGCTCAAGCCAATGGACAAGCTGAGTCTAGCAATAAAATTTTGATCAAGCTCATCAAGAAGAAGATTGAAGATAATCCAAGAAGGTGGCATGAATTATTGTCCGAGGCTTTGTGGGCGCATAGAATCTCAAGGCATGGTGCGACGAAGGTAACTCCATATGAGCTCGTATACGGTCAAGAAGTCGTTTTACCGGTAGAAGTAAATTTGAATGCTTTGAGAATAGCCAAACAAAATGATTTATCGACAGTGGACTTTTATAACTTGATGATGGACAACGTTGATGAGGTTGCCGATAAACGTTTGACTGCATTAAAGGCCATAGAAAGGGACAAGTTGAGGGTAGCAAGGGCTTACAATAAGAAGGTCAAGTTGAAGAATTTTCAGATTGGTGATCTTGTGTGGAAGGTGATTCTACCGATTGGTTCAAAGGACAGAAAATTCGGGAAGTGGTCTTTAAGTTGGGAAGGTCCTTTCAAAATTGCAAGAATAGTTCCCGGAAATTCATATTTGGTGGAATCCATGCAAGGAGCATTGCTACCTCGAGCTCTCAATGGAAAATATTTGAAGAAGTACCACCCAAGTGTGTGGCAAGAAGCTTAAATAGGCAATGGCCGATATATGATTATCGCCCTAAGCACATATTAATGGCCGATGGAGTGTTGACATCGTCCTTAGAACAAGCCTAATGCAAATTATTTTTCGGCATGCAAGCTTTGCCGAAAAACAGGGGGGCATGTGTTGACACCCGATTTTGGCACGGTGCAAAATACAGTAAAGGTGGACTCAAGCAGAGAAGTCTTCTATACGAGAAAATTCACATTGCCGACATGAAAGGCTTGCCGGTGAAATCTTGCCGCTCGAGCTGAAGGCTTGCCGGTTTGGCTTGTCGATTTTGAGTGCTTGCCGATTTCAGTGGAGGCCCAAACAGGAGTTGAAGATGACCCGGCAAGGAGACGATCCGGCAAGGAGATGGCCCGGCAAGGAGGCGATCCGGCGAGGAGATGGCTCGGCAAGGAGACGACCCGGCAAGATACCCTGATGATACTCCCGGGAAGGCGACAGCTCGTCGAAGACCGGAGATCAAGATGGACGTGAGGAGACGGAAGACAGCCCATCAAGACGGCCTCTGGAGCGGTACTACCGCCCTCCACAGCGGTACTACCGCTTGAGCGGTACTACCGCATATTACTACCGCGCAAGTTCCGCTTACGAAAATTCTTCTGGTATCCCGAGACCCCCAAGCGGTAGTAGAGCGGTACTCAGAGCGGTACTACCGCTTGAAGCGATACTACCGTGCCCGGAAGCGGTACTACCGCTTGCCGGTACGCAGATTCGGGCAGATTTTGGAGAGTCCGAATTTGGCTAGTGTTTTTGATACTTTGGAAGGAGAGATGAATCCTTTGCTTGTACGGGAAGTCCAGCCGCCCTTTATATATGTTGGGGTGACGGCCGATTGAAACATACACACAATCGAACAAATCAATATACTACTTTTTCACCTACGTTTTGTCTCCTACCCTCGTATCTTCTTCCTCGTTCTTCGTCGTTCTTCGTGTTGGAGAGCTGCGAACTCCGAGGCCCTAGGGGCGAGCGAATCGACCTAGGGCAGCCCATTGCCGCCGTGCTCCCTGACGGGGTCCCTCCCGGGTGCGCGGGGTTTCGGTAGTATATTGATTTGTTCGATTGTGTGTATGTTTCAATCGGCCGTCACCCCAACATATATAAAGGGCGGCTGGACTTCCCATACAAGCAAAGGATTCATCTCTCCTTCCAAAGTATCAAAAACACTAGCCAAATTCGGACTCTCCAAAATCTGCCCGAATCTGCGTACCGGCAAGCGGTAGTACCGCTTCCGGGCACGGTAGTACCGCTTCAAGCGGTAGTACCGCTCTGAGTACCCCTCTACTACCGCTTGGGGGTCTCGGGATACCAGAAGAATTTTCGTAAGCGGAACTTGCGCGGTAGTAATATGCGGTAGTACCGCTCAAGCGGTAGTACCGCTGTGGAGGGCGGTAGTACCGCTCCAGAGGCCGTCTTGATGGGCTGTCTTCCGTCTCCTCACGTCCATCTTGATCTCCGGTCTTCGACGAGCTGCCGCCTTCCCGGGAGTATCATCAGGGTATCTTGCCGGGCCGTCTCCTTGCCGAGCCATCTCCTCGCCGGATCGCCTCCTTGCCGGGCCATCTCCTTGCCGGATCGTCTCCTTGCCGGGCCATCTCCTTGCCGGATCGTCTCCTTGCCGGGTCATCTTCAACTCCTGTTTGGGCCTCCACTGAAATCGGCAAGCACTCAAAATCGACAAGCCAAACCGGCAAGCCTTCAGCTCGAGCGGCAAGATTTCACCGGCAAGCCTTTCATGTCGGCAATGTGAATTTTCTCGTATAGAAGACTTCTCCGCTTGAGTCCACCTTTACTGTATTTTGCACCGTGCCAAAATCGGGTGTCAACAGACCCACATCTATATAAAGAAGGATTAGATGATATTATTAGACGTTGTGTACCTGAGCATGAACAACAACAAATCCTACGTAAGTGTCACTCCAAGGCATATGGAGGACACCATGCGGGAGACCGAACTGCACACAAGGTATTACAATCTAGTTTTTATTGGCCTACTCTTTTCAAGGATGCACGTAAGTTTGTCCTTTCTTGTGATGAATGTCAAAGAATTGGTAATGTTGGTAGACGTCAGGAAATGCCTATAAATTATTCACTTGTTATTGAACCATTTGATGTTTGGGGTTTTGATTATATGGGACATTTTCCTAAATCCAATGGGTATACTCATATTTTAGTTGCTGTTGATTATGTTACTAAGTGGGTAGAAGCTATTCCAACTAGTAGTGCTGATCATAACACTTCTATTAAAATGCTTAAAGAAGTTATTTTCCTGAGATTTGGAGTCCCTAGATATTTAATGACTGATGGTGGTTCGCATTTTATTCATGGTGCTTTCCGTAAATTGCTTGCTAAATATGATGTTAACCATAGAATTGCATCTCCTTATCATCCTCAGTCTAGTGGGCAAGTTGAGTTTTCTAATAGAGAAATAAAATTGATTTTGCAAATGACCGTTAATAGATCGAGAAAGAATTGGTCTAAGAAACTTGATGATGCATTATGGGCATATAGAACTGCATATAAAAATCCTATGGGTATGTCTCCGTATAAAATGGTTTATGGAAAAGCATGTCACTTACCTCTTGAATTAGAACATAAAGCTTATTGGGCAATCAAAGAACTTAATTACGATTTTAAACTTGCTGGTGAGAAGAGGTTATTTGATATTAACTCTTTAGATGAATGGAGAACCCAGGCCTATGATAATGCTAAGTTGTTTAAAGAAAAAGTCAAAAGATGGCATGATAAAAGAATTCAAAAACAGGAATTCAAAGTAGGTGATCATGTTTTATTATACAATTCTCGTTTAAGATTTTTTGCAGGAAAACTTCTCTCTAAATGGGAGGGGCCTTATGTCATCGAAGAAGTTTATCGCTCCGGAGCCATAAAAATAAATAACTCCGAAGGCAATAATCCGAGAGTGGTGAATGGGCAACGAATCAAGCATTATATTTCAGGTACTCCCATTAATGTTGAGACTAATATTATTGAAACAATTACACCGGAAGAGCACATCAAAGAGTCCTTCCGGAACGCTCCAGAACCCTGAAAAGGGGTAGGTATGTGATACGATAAGTAAACCGACTCCAAAAATTCCATAAAAATTATTTCTGTCAGTTTTGGAATATTAGAAAAAATACAAAAAATAAGAAACAGCCGAGGGGACCCACGTGTCGCCCACAAGGCAGCAGGGCGTGACCCCCCCTGGGGCGCGCCGTGGTGCCCTGTGGGCCCCACGTGTGCCTTCCTGACTCCATTTTCTTCCCGTATGCTTGTTTTGCAAGATAAAAGTTCTTTATATATACTCCCATCTGTTTTGACCACCGCATCGTGAGTTTCTCCTCTGTTCTTGTTTCAGGCTATTTTTCTGACAGATCTAGATCGCCATGGCTCCGTGGAAGCTCCGCACCAAGCACCGGATTGTTCAACCTGCACCCGGGAAATGCCCGTTCAGTGAAGCATATTACGAGTGGTCGTCCGGAGAGGAGGATGCTGCTATGGAGGGGGAGCCTGGGAAGGTCGTGGAGGACCAGATTCAAGGGGAAGAAGATCAAGCCGTGCACAAGGAGGAGCCCACGAAAAAGGGAGATTCATGGCAAAATCTTTATGATAAATTTCCCCCATCTGAAGTTGATACACTAAAAGTTTTTGAAGCACTTTGTGCTTCGAATACTTTGCTCACTCGTGAAGTTATTGTGTTAGAAGAGCATAATCATGCCCTTAGAAGGATCAGTCGTAATCTGGAGTACCTGCTGAAGATGAAGGACAAGCCCACCACTTCATCACCACCATCACCAAAGAAGGAGACTTGAGTACACGGGTATGGGCACTCCCCTTGGCTTGTGCCAAGCTTGGGGGAGGTACCCCGGTATTGTATCACCATCACTTTTTCATCATCATTATCTATGTTAGTTCGATCCTTAGTTATTTCATGATTTAGAGGAATAAAGTTTTAGTATGATTTAGTTTCGAGTGCTTGCTTTGTGATCTATCTATCTATGTAATTGTGTGTGAAAGTTATGTAATAAAGAGTAGTTTGAGTTGAGTGTTTTGCTTTTGATGATCCAATCTTAGAAATAAAGAAAGAATAAAATCATATGCTAATCCCATGGGGAGTGATGACTTCACATAAAAGAAGTATAATTGATAAAACTTGTTGGAAATTGACAAACGTAGTATTGGTCATTGTAGCAATTCCTGAAAAAGAAATAAAGGAAGAGAGGTCTCACATATAAATACACTATCTTGGACATCTTTTATGATTGTGAGCCCCCATCAAATATTCTATGTCAATTAGTTGACGTTGGACATGGAAGATAACGTAATGAGTTATTGAAAGGATCGATAAGGTTGACTAGAGGGGCGGGGGGTGAATAGGCAACTACCAATTTTTAGTTTTTCTTAACAAATTAGGGTTAGCAATAAATTAGGTTGTCTAGATGTGCAACTAGGTGAGCAACCTATATGATGCTAACAATCACAACACAAGCAAGCAAGCAAGCACAAGGTACAATACAAGTAAAGCTTGCACAAAGTAAAGGTAAGAATTAACCACAAGTGGAGCCAGTGAAGACGAGGATGTGTTTCCGAAGTTCGTTCCCTTTGAGAGGAAGTACGTCTCCGTTGGAGCGCTGTGGAGGCACAATGCACCCCAAGAAGCCACTAGGGCCACCGTATTCTCCTGACGCCCTCACACAATGCGAGTTGCCGTGATTCCACTAGTGGTGCCCTTGAAGGCGGCAACCGAACCTTTACAAACAAGGTTGGGGCAATCTCCACAACTTAATTGGAGGCTCCCAACACCACCACGGAGCTTCACCACAATGGAATGTAGCTCCGAGGTGACCTCAACCGTCTAGGGTGCTCAAACACCCAAGAGTAACAAGATCCGCAAGGGATTAGTGGGGGGAATCAAATATCTCTTGGTGGAAGTGTAGATCGGGGCCTTCTCAACCAATCCCTAAAGAATCAACAAGTTTGATTGGCTAGGGAGAGAGATCGGGTGAAAATGAGCTTTTGGAGCAACAATGGAGCTTGGGGAGGAAGATGTGGTCTTCTTGGAGAAGAAGACCCCTTTATATAGTGGGGGGACAAAACCAACCGTTACCAAGTTTTCAGCCCGCACAGAGCGGTACTACTGCTCACGTGAGCGGTACTACCGCCCTGGCGGTAGTGCTCAAAGTGCAGTGCAAAAGAGCGCGGTAGTGCCACCGGAGCGGTACTACTGCTCTCCCCAGCGGTACTACCGCTGGGGTTGGAGCACAGGGCACTCGGAGAGCAGAGCAGGACAGAGGAGAAGCGGTACTGCCGCACCAGCGGTACTACCGCTGCTAACAGCGGTACTACCGCCTACGCGCGGTACTGCCGCTCTCCACTGCCGCTCTACTACCGCTGAAAAACAGAGAAGGGCACGGAGAGCAGTGCCACGAGTGGAAGTGGCAGTGGTGGTAGATGCGGTACTACCGCTTACAAGCGGTACTACCGCTTCTACTGCCGCTGCTACTGCCGCTTGCCCAGCCAGGTAAAAAGGGTGTCAGCGGTAGTATGCCAGTGGGACCACCGCTGGACTACCGCTGAACCCGACACGAAAAATCGTGTCCCGAATCGAGGCCGTAGTACGAGCGGTACTGGGAGCGGCACTACCGCTTACAAGCGGTACTACCGCTTCGAGCCGCGGTACTACCGCTGGCAGCTCTCGGAGCACTCCTACGGAACGGAAGGCGAAACTCCAAAGAAGCGGAAAGGAACGAAGGGTGCAAATGAAAGTATGTACGTGTTGATTCCACCCAAACCTTTCCGAAGCGGACCCCCTCTTGATAGTACGGTATTTCCTACGACTCAAGTCCACCGAAAATGAAACGAAGGAAAATAAACCGTCTTCACTCTAATACATCGAGGGGCAACAATCGTCTTGTGCCAAATGATGGAATATCTGAAATGCTCAATGCACACGATTAGTCCGCAAAAGCATTGTCATCAATCACCAAAACCACTAAGGGAGAAATATGCCCTAACAATCTGTAGGATCGAAAGTATGTCTAGAGGGGGGGTGATTAGACTACTTGACCAAATAAAACCTAACCTTCTCCCAGATTTTAATTGTGGGCTGATTTTAACAATAGTACATGTCAAGCATCACCCTACACATGCAATTCTAAGAGTATAGCAGCGGAAAGTAGACAATTGCATATGTATGTAAAGGAGGGGATAGGAGAATTCAAAAGCAATGAAGACACGGTGGTTTTTGGCGTGGTTCCGATAGGTGGTGCTATCGTACGTCCACATTGATGGAGACTTCAACCCACGAAGGGTAACGGCTGCGCGAGTCCACTGAGGGCTCCACCCACGAAGGGTCCACGAAGAAGCAACCTTGTCTATTCCACCATGGCTTACGTCCACGAAGGACTAGCCTCACTCGGGGTAGATCTTCACGAAGTAGGCGATCTCCTTGCCCTTACAAACTCCTTGGTTCAACTCCACATCAGGTTGGAGGCTCCCAAGTGACACCTAACCAATCTAGGAGACACCACTCTCCAAAAGGTAATAGACGGTGTGTTGTTGATGAACTCCTTGCTCTTGTGCTTCAAATGATAGTCTTCCCAGCACTCAAACAACTCCTCACAAATTTGGCAATGGTGGAAGAGGGATTTGAGTGGAAAGCAACTTGGGATAGGCTAGAAATCAAGTTTCAAATGGTAGGAATGGAATAGCTTGATCTCAACACATGAGTAGGTAGTTCTCTCTTAGAAAATGTATGGTGGAAGTGTAGGCACGTTCTGATGGTTCTCCTTACAGAGAAGGAGGTGGTGGAGGGGTATATATAGCCTCCACACAAAATCCAACCGTTACACACTTTTGACTCAACTCCGTGGCACCGAAACGATCATCTCGGTAGCACTGAACTGTGTAAAAGATATGAACTTTAGGAATCTCGGTGGGACCGATACGAACAACTCGGATGGACCGAAGTGCAATGGCTAGGGCAATCCTCATCTCGGTGGCACCGTTTGCATCAACTTGGTAGGACCGAAGTGAAGCAATAAGGCAACAGAGAGTTGGCAAGCCATCTCGGTGAGACCGATTTGCAAACTCGGTGAGACCGAAGTAAGTGTAAACGATTACAGAGAGTTGGCAAGGCCATCTCGGTGAGACCGAGATCCATTTTGGTGGATCCGATTTGTTAGGGTTTTGGCAGTGGCTAAGTCTTGGATGAACTCGGTGGGGCCGGATAGGAAATTTCGGTGGGGCCGAGTTAGAATGTAGGTTCTGGACATATTTGGGATTGAGAGAGTGCTTGAGGGTTTAGGAGTACTATCACTAAGCACTTGAGCAAAAAAACCATTAAGCAACATCTCATCCCCTTTTAATAGTATTGGCTTTCCTATGGACTCAATGTGATCTTGGATCACTAAACCAAAAATGTAGAGTCTTGATATTTTGCCAATTCTTGTCCTTAGCATTTTGAGGGGTCCACGTCTCTAGTCCATGCCATGCCAATCATTGAACATCCTGAAATCTTTAACTTGAATGGACATTAGTTCAATGAGATATATGTTGTTATGAATTACCAAAACCACTAAGGGAGCAAATGTGCTTTTAATCTCCCCCTTTTTGGTAATTGATGACAACATATAGATCAAAGCTTCGACAAATGATTAAATGAATGAAATACATCGTCGCTTTGAGAAGTATGTGATGAGCAAGAGCTCCCCCTAAATTTGTGCATTATTAAATATTTGCGTTTGAATGCAAATGCACAATCGATTAGGCGTGTGGGTTACTCTTCCATGTCACATACATCTTGGTGGAGCGCGCAAAATGATATGATTGAAAAGATAAGCACGCATCACCAACACAAGTGAATGATCATATAAGATAATGATAAAGATAATCATAGATCATCACAAGAGACATAGTATGATCAAACATCATAGTATCTCACAGGCATAAACGACAGAATATCTCACAGATACTGTAGCAAGCACACACATAACAAGGTATCAACAACTAAGCAAGAAGTAGCAAAAGAACTCTCGAGAGAAAAAAACAAACGACCAAAACACTCTCTCTTGAAGCCTATGATCTATACAAATTCTCCCCCTTTGGCAACAAGTACCAAAAAGATCGAACTGTATAGGACTAGTCGGCACTCTAGGCATGATCCTCCGAAGCTCCTGAAGGCGATCTTCTGCTGGCTGCTCCGGTGTGCGTAGACGGCATTGAGAGAAGTGCATCCGCAAAGGCTTCTGCTGGTGGAGTGGAGACCTGTGGTGGCACTGAGGCAGTAGCAGCTGGTGCAGATCCTGTGGTCCTCGGATCCACAACTGGTATTGCAGCTGACCTGGCTGCCCTGGGCACTGTCTGAAATTGCTGTGTGGTTGGTCTGTCATCTCCACTGACGCAGCCCTTTATCCTTCCTCAGCATCATGTTCTCTGTGACTAGGTGTGCATTGTCATGTTCTGGAATCTTAGGCTTCAATTTTCTGAGCACTAGTGGCTCTTCATCAACATTTGACTCAGGCACTGGGGCCTTGTTCTTCTCAGCAGCTAAGATGTTCCTGGTAGACCTCTTGGGTGTAGGTGCCTTTGGTTTGGACTTTGGGGGTGCAGCAGTCTTGATTGCATCAGACATAAGCTTTTGAGTTTTGGCTGGAGGTGCACTGGCTGATGGCTCTTCCTCTTCTTCTTCCTCCTCATCAATCATCATGGAGGGTCTGCAATCACACGGGCAAATGATTTCCTTACTCTTTTCTTCTTAGCTCCTTCAGCTGCCTCTGTGTTACTAGGCTTTTGCATAGTCTGCTGAGGCACCTTCCTCACAGCAGACCTCTCTTTGGTAGAAGTAGGCTTGCTGCTGTACTCCTTAGCAAGCACAACTCTCTTTTTCTTAGCTGCAGCTTCACTTGCAACAAAGTCCTCATCCTCACTGTCTGAGGTTTTCTTCTTCCTTGTTCTAGTTGCAGCTTTGGGAAGATCTGGAGAGCTCCTCTCTCCCTCATAGAAACTTTCAGCTGGGCTTGACCCTTCACTCATTTCTGCCTGCTGCTCTGACCTGTTCTGACTGTCACTGCCACTTGACATCTTGCTGAGCTGACCCTGTGAATAGATGGGTATAGGCAGAGTAGATGAGTCATCACAAAAAGCAGAGATTTTTCATAAAATTTGAGTTCAACTCTTAGTTTCAAGTTTTCACAGGATGCATATCGGATGGACCGAGTTGATCATCTCGGTGATACCGAAGCACACTACAGAGACCTTACACGCCACTTCGGTCAGACCGATATGGGTTTCGGTGGCTCCGAGATGCTAGGGTTTCCCTAAGACTTTACTTTCGGTCTCACCGATTCGTACAACTCGGTGGCACCGAGACGTACTAGTGCTATGGTCAGAGACCAAATCGGTGATACCGAAAATTTTGAATCGGTCGGTCCGAGATGCATTCGGCGGAAACTTAAACCTAGAAATTTTACTCGCATCTAATCTATGGAATTTGCAGTGTAACAGGAGTTCTCAATCCGTGGCAAGAATTCAGGCAGTCCAATCGTGCATTGAATCGGAGAATGGAAGCACGAGAGGGATCGAATCTCACCCTAACTTGGTGGAGATCCTCTACGGCGGCAACGGCAGAGGAGATTCCCGTTGACGGCGATGGAATCCGGCGGCGAGAGCTCGCTGGAGACGACAGTGAAGTCCGAAGATGAGGGCGACAGCAGCGACGGGGAGCGGGAACGCGTGGGGTTGAGAATTTTCAACAGTTCGGTCCGCGCGATATATATACCCGTACGCTGTCGGTGGCGCCGAGTTGAACAACTCGGTGGCACCGATATGTGTAACTGCACGCAGTATAGAACATCGGTGGCGCCGAAATGGTTCAATTCGGTAGCACCGAGATGGAAAACCTAGATCAATCTAAGTGATTTCGGTTGGACCGAGTTTGAGTGAATTGGTTCGGTCGAAATCATTTAGAAGGTTTTGGAGGTTCAGCCCTTTTAGATCGGTGGCTCCGCGTGCTCCTCACCCGGAGGGTCCGAAAATGACTTGTTCAATTTTTGTGATGTAACAAGAATAGAATTTGAGACAAGAAAGCATAGATAGCTAGAGAAGGTACTTAGGCATTCTTGTACATCCACTTGGCCAGAAAAACCAAGACAATCAAAACAACAAATGGATGTCCTCGAATGATGAAAACATGCAAACCAACATGCTCACACAATAAGATAGCAAATGAAATATGTGTCAAACATGCACAACCAATTCTGGCATTTATCACGCAATGGCGATGACTAGGTCATCTATATATGAGTATATTGACTTAGGAGCCAAATGAGAACATTTGATCATAGGTCATACTCATCGTTTAAGCACAAGTGGGGTTACCACTTTTACATAAAGCATTAATGTGTTCACACCATTAGAGTTGCTTTTGCTCAATTTCTTAGAGCAAAGCTCCCCCTAGATGTGATATCCCCCCCAAGAGGGATGAACTAACCTTGGGTTTTGTCGATGATGACTTCATGTAGATGTTGAAGATGTGGATGCTCAATGTTGATGTAGACAATCAAGAGTTGGGAGCAATCCTTTGGAGTTTTGTGCTTTCAATACCTACATGGGTTAGTCCCACACAAGGAACATACAAGGATATCTATAGACATAGAGTGAAATACACATATGATGATGTCCATGAATACATTTAATACCTTGTCCCTTGCCTTACCAACAAGAGGGTTTGTGACTCCATGAACTAGTGCAAAATGTGGAAGTTGGTTGCACAAGTTCTTGCCATAAAGAATATGAGTGAAGTTTGTTGGCGGAGTCACCCTCAAGAACTCTCTAGTTCTTCTTCTTTTGGACCCACATCAACTTGATGGGAATCCTTGGAGTTGTAGTAGCACTTGATGAAGTAGAACTTGATGAAGTCTTGGGAACCCACTTGACCATGGCTTGAGGAGCTTCTTCAAATGAATCAATCTCTTCTTGAAGCTTGTCCTTGCCTTTTAGCTTGTGGTCTTGTGGTGGAAGATCTTCTTGAGCTTGTGTTCCCTTGAAGGAAGTAGGATCATACTTCTCTTGTTGAGGAACAAACTTCGTCTTGGGGTATTGATCTTCTTCCCACTCAACTCCATTGGCATTGAACTTTTGTTCAATACCAACACCTTGGTTCTTTCGGTGCCTTCCTTGCTTGCATACAATTTCCTCAAATTGCTTACTCCCAGCAAGACTCTTGTAGACACCTTTCTCTATAATTCCTTTCTATAGCATATTTTCTTGCTCAAGTGTAACTTGGCTAAGAGAATCATTAGTGGAATCAATAGAACTACTAGAAGCAACAACATTGGATTTAGCATTGTTATTGTTACTACTAGAGGTGGAACCATTTTTACCCTTGTTGCTAGTTTGCTTAGATTTAACTTGTGGCATAAAGGTAGACAAGAGTAAACGCTTGGCAAGATATGAAGAACTCTTCTTTCGAAGATCGTCATTGATAGCTTTAAGAAACTCATGCTCTTGCTCTAAATTTAGCTTCTCGAAGCATAGCTTCTCATGAGTTCTTAGAAGTTCTCTATGATCCTCTTGAGTTGTTTCATGAGCTAACTTAAGAGCATTTAGTTCTTTAGTTAGACGCTCAATCTCCTTCATAGCATTGTCACTCGTTTCCTCTTGACTATCATGATTACTAGCATTTTCATTATAGCTCATGTCACTAGCCCTATCAACAAGTAAATCATCATCACTATTGAAATCAATATACTCGGGGTGTGATACCTTGGGGCCTTTTGCCATGAAGCATCTTCCAATTCCTTCATTTGGTGAGTCAAGTAGATCATAGGAGTTGGATGACACAAGTGCAAGTCCGGCAACACCTTCATCTTGACTATAGTCGGAGTCGGAGTGATAACTTCTCTCGGAGTGGTTATCGGAGTCGGAGCGGAAAACCCATTCACCAACATGAGCTTGATGTCTTCTTCTTGTGTAGCTCTTGGATGACTTGTCCTTCCTCTCCGAATCCTTGCTTCTTCTAGAGTGTCTTCATTCATAACGATCATCTCTACTCCTTCTCTCCTTATGAGGTGATTCATCTCTTCTATGTCTTCCTCTTGGTGATTCGTCTCTTTTCTTGTAGGGAGCCATACACTCATTTGAGTAGTGTCCGGGCTTCCCACAATTGTAGCAATTGCGGTCACGACTTGATGATCTTATCTCATAGTGTCTTGAGCTAGAGCTTCTTTCTTTGCCTTTGTTCTTGTAGAACTTGTTGAACCTTTTCACCATTAGGCTTATGTCTTCATTTGATACTAGTTTGTCACTTGCAGTTGTTGGAGCATCAGTTGAGGCCTTGTAAGCACCACTTGATTTGTTGTGCAGCTCCTTTTTGTCCTTGAGTGACATTTCATGAGCAACAATCTCTCCAATGACTTCCGTGGGCTTGAGATCTTTGTAATTTGGCATCATTTGGATCAATGTGCAGACGGTATCATATTTTCCATCCAAAGATCTAAGTATCTTCTTGATGATGAATTTGTCGGTCATCTCTTCACTTTCTAAGCCGGCAATCTCATTTGTGATGAGAGCAAGCCTAGAGTACATCTCAGCGACTCCTTCACCATCCTTCATCTTGAACTTGTCAAGTTAACTTTGAAGCACATCCAACTTAGATTCCTTGACGGACTCGGTACCCTCATGCATATCAACCAAAGTATCCCAAATTTCCTTTGCATTCTCGAGGCGGCTGATTTTGTTGAACTCTTCCAGACATAAACCGTCGAATAGAATGTCACAAGCTTGAGCATTGTATTGCAACATCTTCAATTCTTCCGAGGTTACTTCACGATCCGGTTCCTTGCCATCCTCAAAGAAGTCACCTTGCAAGCCAACACGAACAACATCCCAAACGGCAGGGTTATGACCAAGAATATGCATTTTCATCTTATGTTTCCAACTAGCAAAGTTTGTACCATCAAAATATGGACCTCTACGGTGATAGTTACCCTCACTAGACGCCATACTCTCCTAGGTTGTGAAACCAAGGCTATGATCACCAAAGCAATGGAAATCAAGGCTTAAGGAGACCAAAGCTCTGATACCACTTGTAGGATCGAAAGTATGTGTAGAGGGGAGGTGATTAGACTACTTGACCAAATAAGACCTAACCTTTTCCCAGATTTTAATTGTGGGCAGATTTTAACAATAGTACATATCAAGCATCACCCTACACATGCAATTCTAAGAGTATAGCAGCGGAAAGTAGATAATTGCATATGTATGTAAAGGAGGGGATAGGAGAATTCAAACGCAATGAAGACACGGTGGTTTTTTTCGTGGTTCCGATAGGTGGTGCTATCGTACGTCCACGTTGATGGAGACTTCAACCCACGAAGGGTAACGGCTGCGCGAGTCCACGGAGGGCTCCACCCACGAAGGGTCCATGAAGAAGCAACCTTGTCTATTCCACCATGGCTTACGTCCACGAAGGACTAGCCTCACTCAGGGTAGATCTTTACGAAGTAGGCGATCTCCTTGCCCTTACAAACTCCTTGGTTCAACTCCACATCAGGTTGGAGGCTCCCAAGTGACACCTAACCAATCTAGGAGACACCACTCTCCAAAAGGTAATAGACGGTGTGTTGTTGATGAACTCCTTGCTCTTGTGCTTCAAATGATAGTCTTCCCAGCACTCAAACAACTCCTCACAGATTTGGCAATGGTGGAAGAGGGATTTGAGTGGAAAGCAACTTGGGACAGGCTAGAAATCAAGTTTCAAATGGTAGGAATGGAATAGCTTGATCTCAACACATGAGTAGGTGGTTCTCTCTTAGAAAATGTATGGTGGAAGTGTAGGCACGTTCTGATGGTTCTCCTTACAGAGAAGGAGGTGGTGGAGGGGTATATATAGCCTCCACACAAAATCCAACCGTTACACACTTTTGACTCAACTCCGTGGCACCGAAACGATCATCTCGGTAGCACCGAACTGTGTAAAAGATATGAACTTTAGGAATCTCGGTGGGACCGATACGAACAACTCGGATGGACCGAAGTGCAATGGCTAGGGCAATCCTCATCTCGGTGGCACCGATTGCATCAACTCGGTAGGACCGAAGTGAAGCAATAAGGCAACAGAAAGTTGGCAAGCCATCTCGGTGAGACCGATTTGCAAACTCAGTGAGACCGAAGTAAGTGCAAACGATTACAGAGAGTTGGCAAGGCCATCTCGGTGAGACCGAGATCCATTTTGGTGGATCCGATTTGTTAGGGTTTTGGCAGTGGCTAAGTCTTGGATGAACTCGGTGGGGCTGGATAGGAAATTTCGGTGGGGCCGAGTTAGAATGTAGGTTCTGGACATATTTGGAATTGAGAGAGTGGTTGAGGGTTTAGGAGTACTGTCACTAAGCACTTGAGCAAAAAGACCATTAAGCAACACCTCATCCCCTTTTAATAGTATTGGCTTTCCTATGGACTCAATGTGATCTTGGATCACTAAACCAAAAATGTAGAGTCTTGATCTTTTGCCAATTCTTGTCCTTAGCATTTTGAGGGGTCCACGTCTCTAGTCCATGCCATGCCAATCATTGAACATCCTGAAATCTTTATCTTGAATGGACATTAGTTCAATGAGATATATGTTGTTATGAATTACCAAAACCACCAAGGGAGCAAATGTGCTTTCACAATCTCCCCCTTTTTGGTGGATTGATGACAACACGGGATTTGCACAAGGTATAAAACGAGATAATAAGCAAACTCAACATCTACAAAATATAGACGGGCTCCCCCTAGATGTGTGCACTATGTAGGTATGCTTTTGGAATGCAAAGCACACACACTAGGATCAACACTCCCCCTATATTTTATAGACCGGCAAAACTTGCATCAACAATATAAGAGAGATATACAAGGATGCAAGGAATAGCATGTGAGCATAAGGTTAGGGCACAAGGTAAGCATAATATCTCACAAACTAACAAAGTACTTGACATAAAGATAGGATAAGGTAGCATATGTCTTACACCATATGACTAAGACTCCAGGTCTCACAAACACAAACCAAAGCAGACGATCGATAAAAGAGTTCACGAGAGAGAAAAGCAAAGCAAATACGACACACTCGTGACTCGGCAAATCCCTAAACTCTCTCCCCCTTTGGCATCGAGACACCAAAAGGGCAAAGAGTGCTACAACGATCACAAGTGATAGCAACGCCGGAGATCCTCATCATCAATCCTCCCCGTGGTCGCTTGAGTCCTCGTCAGCATCATCAATGGTGGTCTGATCAACATCTGAGTCCGTCCAGTGACAGTGCTGAGTGGTCCACTCCTCCTCATCGGTGATCCGATCCTCTGATCCACTGGCAACCTCGACCCCAAGCTGCCTCATGATGAGCTTGTCACGACCTCGAGATTTGTTCTCTGCCACATGTGCCATGTACTGCCCGTGAGCCTCCATACAGAATAGCTTCTTCATCTTCAACTTGAGCTTCTTAGCCCAAGATGGCTCCACTCCAGCTGGCTCATAATCAGGCTTGTCATCATCATCAACTAAATTCTCATCCATAGGAGTCTCCGTCTCCGGAACAGGAGTGCCCCAGTTCTCCTTCTGCCTCAGTCGAGCGATCTCATGAGAGATCAAGTCTCCAGTCACAAACATCTCATCAGGATAAGTGAAGGCCCATGCCTTCTCAATGAGCAGCATCAGGTAAGGGCCATAGATGGGGCACTTGCGCTCAGTGATGGCAGAAAGAAGCTCCGACCACATGATGTGAGAAACATCCAAAGATTGCCCCGTGTTTGCCTCCTTCTCACTCTGACAGAACAGCAGCAAATCCACTTGGTAGGAGTGTACCTGATCCAAGTTCCCAATCCGAGGGAAGAGAGTGTGCCTGAAGATGCGATGCAGGATGTCCAGGAAAGGGCTAAGCTCATAAGTCTTCTTCTGGGTTGTTGGAGAAATCTTCAAAGTGCTGAAGGGCCAAAGAGCAGACTTGTGCGTAGCAGCCACCTCCTTGTGAGGACGGAATCCAACCGGGTTGTCAAGACCCTTATCATCATAGCCCAAAAGTTCCATGAACGCCTTCCACTTAACCAAAAGTAGCTTGCCGTTGGTCATCCAAGTCAGAGTCCTCTCCACATCAGTACCGAGGTGAACAGTGGCATAGAACTGAGCCACGATGTCTGCATCAAAATCCTTATTGAACTCCATAACCTTGATGATGTCCAGCTGATTGCACAGCTCAAGAGCCTCTCCAAAGTATTGCATGTCCTTCTGCATATGAGTTATATCAATGGATCTGACTGATACAAACAAATTCTTCTTTCCTTTGAGCACATCCAGATAAATAGAGCGCTGTTGCTTGGTCCAGAAGGGACGGTTGACAAGAGCTGGATCTTGCTCGTGACGGTACGGGTTACGGCGGCGAAACACACAAAACTCCTTAGCATTCATCTCAGTCACGGACTTGACCTTCTCCTTTGGCTTGCTTGCAACTTGCTTGGATCTTTGCAATGGCTGAGCACTTGAAGTTGCACCGGCATCCTCAGAAGTGCGATAGCGCTTGGAACCCCCTGGACGCTTTGGATTCTTGTGACGGGCCTGATGCCCAGCACTGCTATCACTTGGAACCCACAACAAAGAGCGAGGGAAAAGCAGGTGTAAATCATTGCATAAGCCAATCAAAAAGGAAACAAAGTGAGTTGAAGGTTGATATGAGGGGAGTAGAAGTTGACAGCCCTGGGCGGTAGTACCGCCCATCAGCAGCGGTAGTGCCGCCTACAAGCGGTAGTACCGCTCGAGAGGAGCGGTAGTACCGCCCGAGGCGAATGACACCGGTCTGACCACAACCGCGGCTAGATCCGGTACCACCGGGGATGCCAAATTCAAATTCCCTCCAACCAAACTTCAATCCACCTAATCTAGCAGTCTTCTACGTCCTACTCAAGCCTTGATTTGAACAACAGATCGAAGAATACCACACGCATTGCCCTAGAACCTAGATTCAAAAAGTAGAACCATAGGAGAGAAAAACGGGGGCAATACCGGCATCCATGGCAAGAGGAGAAGGTGGGAAACGATCCCACCGGACGGAATCGTGGAAGACGGCAGGGAATCGGTGGTCCGACGGTGGCCCATCGGTGCTTGTTCGTCGCTTGAGAGAGGAGAGGGCGTGGGAGAGACGAATGGGTATGGGGGAGTTGGAACTCCCCTGCCCGAGTCATAACCCCCTCGACCCGTCACAAAGCGGTAGTACCGCTCCGAGGAGCGGTAGTACCGCCCCGGTACTACTCCGCGGCAGGAGGCCGGGTAGTACCGCTCGAGCGGTAGTACTGGGGTGCTAGGGCGGTAGTACCGCTTATAAGCGGTAGTACCACCTAGACACCGCGGTAGTACCGCGCAGGCGACAGCAAGCAAGATCAAGGGAAAAAAATGGTGGCTTATGCAAATTTAGAGAGGTTGTAGATGAGATGGCTTGGGTTGGAGACTCGAAACACCAGCAAATGGGAAGAGACACTCCAAGTTCAAAAAAGAGAAAAAAGGAGGAGCAAACTTGGAGCGACTCAAAGCACAAACAAAAACCTAACGACAAAAACTCTCAAAGAGAGGGCGGTGGCCGAAGCCACCTATGTTTGAGTCAATTGGTATGGCACCGCGAAGATTTTAACCTTGGGCCCATGACCAAAACTCATCTTTGAAGCACATGAACCATCAAAAATGGCTAAAGTGAAAGACTTGATCAATTTATGCATAATGGGGGGAGGGAGAGTTCATTGAGATAACAACACTCCCCCTATGTCCATGCCTACATCTAGAGCAAGGTAATCATGATGAATGTGGTGGGGTGTGACAAGATTCAAGACACGTTGCTCGAATCAATGATATTTAGCTCATGCCTTAACTCGCGAAATCTTGCTTCATCTAATGGCTTCGTGAAAATATCCGCTAGTTGCTCTTGAGTGCCAACATGAATAACATCAATCTCTCCATGCTTGACGTGATCTCGGATGAAATGATGACGAATCTCAATGTGCTTCGTCTTGCTATGTTGCACCGGATTGTAGGAGACCTTGATTGCACTTTCATTGTCACAGAAAAAAGGCACTTTGTGACAAGTGACACCGTAATCCTTTAAAGTTTGCCTCATCCATAGCAATTGTGCACAACAACTTGCGGCGGCTACATACTCGGCCTCGGTGGTGGAGAGAGAGACACAATTTTGCTTCTTCGAGGACCAACTCACCAAAGAGCGAGCAAGGAATTGGCACCCTCCGGAAGTTGACTTCCTATCCACACGGTCTGCCGCCCAATCCGAGTCCGAATATCCCATGAGATCAAAGCTTGATCCTTTGGGATACCATAAGCCAAAGTTTGGGGTATGAGCCAAATATAGAAAGATTCGCTTGACCGCCACAAAGTGACTTTCCTTAGGCACGGCTTGAAATCGTGCACACATTCCCACACTCAACATGATATCCGGCCTAGATGCACAAAGGTAAAGCAAGGAACCAATCATGGAACGGTATACCTTTTGATCCACCGCTTTACCATTGGGATCGATGTCGAGTTGGCACTTGGTAGGCATTGGAGTCTTGGCCGGCTTGACATCTTCTAGCTTGAATCTCTTGAGCATGTCTTGGGTATATTTGGCTTGGTTGATGAAGGTTCCTTCTCTTCTTTGCTTGACTTCGAACCCGAGAAAGAACTTCAACTCTCCCATCATAGACATCTCAAACTTCTCGGTCATGAGTGCGGCAAACTCATCATTGAAAGCTTTGTTAGGAGAACCAAAGATAATATCATCAACATATAGTTGGCATATGAACAAATCCCCTTTAACCCTCTTAGTAAAAAGAGTGGGATCGATTTTCCCAATTTCAAACCCACGGTCTTGCAACATCTCGGGAAGGTGCTCATACCACGCACGTGGGGCTTGTTTAAGGCCATAGAGTGCCTTATCGAGCTTGTATACATGATTGGGGAACTTGGGATCCTCGAACCCCCGGGGTTGTTTGACATATACCGACTCATTAAGGGGACCATTAAGAAATGCACTCTTCACATCCATTTGATGCAATTTAAAATCATGATGAGATGCATATGCAAGCAACATACGAATAGATTCAAGATGAGCAACGGGAGCAAAGGTTTCACCGTAGTCAATACCCTCGACTTGGGAGTAGCCTTGTGCCACTAATCTTGCCTTGTTTCGAGTGACAACACCATTCGTATCTTGCTTGTTCTTGAAGATCCATTTGGTTCCAATGACATTATGATTCTCCGTTGGCCTTGGCACCAATGTCCACACTTTGTTGCACTCGAAGTTGTTGAGTTCATCATGCATGGCTTCAAGCCAATCCGTGTCCTCGAGCGCCTCATGTACCTTTTGGGGTTCAACACAAGAAACAAACGCGTGATGCTCACAAAAGTTTGTCAATTGACTACGAGTGGTTACCCCCTTCTTTAGGCTTCCATAGACATTCTCCAAGACATGTTGTTGATGCTTGAGTTTGGAAGCAATCTTGGCGGCACGACGCTCCAATAGTTCCTCCGAGGTCACTTGTGGAGGATCATCTTGAGCATCTTGAGCGTCATCTTGAGCTTGCACTTGATCTTGAGCATGCTCGTTGTCGTGATCTTGATCTTGGGCATCATTTGGTGCATCACCATCATCTTGAGGTTGATCTTGCCCTTGATCTTGAGCACTTGGTTGAGGGCCTTCGGTTTGTTCTTCGGAAGCGTGTGGGTCAATAGTCGGTGATGGCTCCACTTGCGTAGAGCATTGTCCTTCTCCTTCGGCCACAAGGGGTTCCTCAATGGGGAGTATTTGACCAATCCCCATTCTTCTTATGGCTTGGGGAGGAATCTCATCACCTACATCACAAAGACCACTTTGCTCCACTTGGGAGCCATTATTTTCATCAAACTCTACGTTACACGTCTCCTCAATGAGTCCGTTGGACTTGTTGAGGACACGGTAAGCATGAGAGTTTGTAGCATAACCAACAAATATGCCCTCTTGAGCTCTAGATTCGAATTTAGACAAACGAGTACCTTTCTTGAGAATGAAACACTTACATCCGAACACCCGGAAGTACTTGAGGTTGGGCTTGTTACCGGTAAGTATCTCATATGGAGTCTTGTTCAAGCCTTTGCGGAGGTAGAGCCAATTGGATGCATGACATGCAGTGTTGATGGCTTCGGCCCAAAAGTTGTACGGAGACTTGAATTCCGCCATCATGGTCCTTGCCACGTCCATCAACGTCTGGTTCTTCCTCTCCGCTACACCATTTTGTTGAGGGGTATATGGTGCGGAATATTGATGCTTGATCCCCTCATCACTAAGAAACTCATCCAAGGTGTAGTTCTTGAACTCAGTACCATTGTCACTTCTAATCATCAATATCTTTGCCTCATGTTGATGTTGAGCTTCATTGGCAAAGTCGATGACGGTTTGTTGGGTCTCACTCTTCCTCTTGAAGAAATATACACAAGTGTATCTTGAATAGTCGTCCACAATCACCAAGCAATACTTTCTTCCCCCAAGACTATCAAAGGATGGAGGTCCAAAGAGATCCATGTGAAGGAGCTCCAAGGGCCTCTTCGAGTAGATGATAGTCCTGGGTCGGTGAGCCGTCTCATGTAGCTTTCCTTCGATACAAGCACTGCAAGCACGACATTTGGCAAAACACACATTTGTTAGTCCACGAACGTGATCCCCCTTGAGGATACTTTGTAAAGATCTCATATTGACATGGGCTAGTCGGCGATGCCAAAGCCACCCCACATCAACTTTAGCCATTAGGCAAGTCGCGGTCTTAGTGGGTCGCTCCGAGAAGTTAACCACATAGAGACCATTCTCGACATGCCCAACAAAAGCTACTTTAAGAGTCTTGCTCCACAAAAGGGCCACGGTATCAAGGTCAAAGAATGTGGCAAAGCCCATAAGTGCAAGTTGACGAACGAAAAGTAGATTGTATGCAAGGGTCTCAACAAGCATGACTTTCTCAATTGATAAATCATGAGAAATCACAACTTTGCCAAGACCCAATACCTTAGATGTTGAGGCATCACCGAATTGAACATGGGTGGGCATAGATGAGCTTGGTTGCACATCCACCACCAAATGCTTGCTCCCGGTCATATGATTTGTTGCTCCACTATCGAGCAACCATGATCCTCCACCGGAAGCAAACTCCTACAAGAGATCAATGCTTGGTTTTAGGTACCCATTTTTGAATGGGTCCTTTGATGTTAGTAACAAGGGTCTTAGGAACCCAAATAGACCATTCAATGTACTCATAATAAGAACCAACAAATTTTGCATAAACATGTCCATCACTAGCACGGCATAAAACATAAGAAGGGTTAAAGTCGCCGGCTTTGTTCGATGGAGTGGGATTGCCCCTCTTGACATTTCCACCCACCACCTTGTTCTTATTTTCCTTATGAGCACCCTCTCCCTTCTTGACGAATACCTCTTTGAGCGGGAGAGGTTTCTTGGTCTTGTTGTTGTTCTTCTTCTTTGACTTGGGTGCAAACCCGAGCCCTTCCTTTGCCACAACCTCCTTTTGATTGCTCAAAAGGTCATTGAGGTTCTTTTCACCTTGTATGCAAGTCACAAGACCTTTCTCGAGTTGCTCTTTCAACTTGGCATTCTCCTCCACAAGATGCTCATGCTCACAATAAGGGTTAGTAGCAATGGCATTATCAATTAAAACGAACGAAGGACAAGTGGCTATTTCCGTTGTTAGCTTCACTTGGAGTTGATCATGAGACTCTTTGAGAGAGCCATGAGCTCTCTTCAAAACCTTGTGGGCTTTGTCAAGTAGCTCAAACTCCTCCTTGAGTCTAGCATGGCCAATTCCAAGGTCGACCTTGTCGGATTTGAGCACATGAGTAAGAACTTGAGCATGTTCAAGATCTTTCTTTAGTTGAGCAAGGTCAACGTTGTGTGACTCCTCAAGAGCCAAACGAAGACCTCGCTCTTCCTCAAGAGCAATGGAAAGATCCGCAATCTCATCGGCATAATCACGACTATGGCCTTGCAAGTTAGTGATAGTCTCTTCGTGGGACTCAATGATATCATTGGCCTCACCCAATTGTTCCAAGAGAGCAACAAAGTGCTTCTTGGTCTCACCTTTGAGCTTACTCAAGAACTTATCAAACTCCTTCTCATCAACCTTTACCATCTCACTATCATCCACACAATCCAACAATGAAGGTGTAGTAGTGGTAGTGGTTTGGATGTTGGAGGTTACCTTGTTGATACCTTTGGCCATGAGGCACTTGGCAATGATGTTTTCATTGGGGGCACCGAAGAGAGACACCTTGGTTGGGGAAGAGGTGGCAATGGCCACGGTGGCCGTTGCTAACACTTCACCACTTGTATCATCATCATCATCATCGGAGTTGTACTCTTCTTGTGCCATCAAGCCCTTTGGAGGTGCCTTCTTGTTGAAATCGTTCTTGTTGGGGAAGGACTTGGCCTTGTCTTTGCGGATGAGCTTGCCACCATTGTCCTCTCTCTTCTCATACGGACAATCCGCCACAAAGTGACTCGCATTGCCACAATTGTAGCAAGTCCTTACTCATTGCTTGCCCTTTGAGTTGTTCTTGGAGGAGTTGGGCCTTGTGTTTCTCTTGTTGCCCCAAAATTGCCTTGACGCAAGAGCCATGTGCTCGTGGTAAGCATATTTGGTGTCTTCAGGGCAACTCTCTTCTTCTTCCTCTTCTTCTTCTTCCGGAATACCCTTGGCCTTCAAAGCAAGGTTGGGTGAGGCTTTCTTTGACCGTTGGACACGAGCTAGAGCATTGTCGGCGGTCTTGTTCATGATGTTCATGGCAATAAACTCATCCAACACTTCACTTGAAGACTAGGTGTGGAAGTCCGGTCTTTGACGGATCACGGAGGACATGGCCTTGTTGAATGGCATGATGGCCTTGAGAAACTTGCACTTGATCCAATTATCATCCGTATCCTTGCTCCCATGATCTTGAAGAGCGACCGCAAGAGTTGTCAATCTCCGGCAGAGATCCCGAGGATCCTCATCTTCATTCATCACAAACTCATCGGCCTCATCAAGCACCACTTCAAAGTTGGACCGTTGAATGCTTGAGCTCCCCTTGTACAAAGATATAATGTGTTCCCAATAGTCCTTTGCACGGGAGAAGGGGCGCAAGTGAGCTAGATCTTCGGGAGGCACTGCGGATTAAAGGATGAACAATGCGGAGTGATTGTATTGATTGTCCGCCTCTTCTCTTGGAGTGAGGTTGCTTGGGTCATGTGGATAGAAGCCTTGCTCGATGATTATCCAAAGATTTGTTGAGCTGTGATTCAAATGAGTCTTGATATGAAAAACCCAATTAGCAAAATCACCCTTCACAAGCTTAGGAGGAGGACCAAGGTTGTTAATATGTGGTGTAGGGACCGGTCCTCCATAGACCGGGGGAGGGGGAACCGAGGCGTAGGTTCCCGTCCCATTCTTACCATGAGGGGAAGAGGTTTGAGTGCCTTTAGCCGCTTCCTTGCTGGAATTGGCCTCCAACACCGATGCGGTGGGATTAACCACAAGCAAAGGATCGGGAGTAGACTTCAACCCCTCAAGGATGTCTTAAGTGAAGCCATAGCTTCATTTAAGTCGTCTCGGGTGACCGAGTTCAACTCCACGGCCTCGGGCACTTCCTCATCCCGATCCCCGTCGTCAACCATACTCTCCGGGTGGTGAAACCCTTAATAAAGAGACGAGGCTCTGATACCAATTGAAAGGATCGATATGGTTGACTAGAGGGGGGGGGTGAATAGGCAACTACCAATTTTTAGCTTTTCTTAACAAATTAGGGTTAGCAACAAATTAGGTTGTCTAGATGTGCAACTAGGTGAGCAACCTATATGATGCTAACAATCACAACACAAGCAAGCAAGCAAGCAAGCACAAGGTACAATACAAGTAAAGCTTGCACAAAGTAAAGGTAAGAATTAACCACAAGTGGAGCCCGTGAAGACGAGGATGTGTTTCCGAAGTTCCTTCCCTTTGAGAGGAAGTACGTCTCCATTGGAGCGGTGTGGAGGCACAATGCACCCCAAGAAGCCACTAGGGCCACCGTATTCTCCTCACGCCCTCACACAATGCGAGGTGCCGTGATTCCACTAGTGGTGACCTTGAAGGCGGCGACCGAACCTTTACAAACAAGGTTGGGGCAATCTCCACAACTTAATTGGAGGCTCCCAACACCACCACGGAGCTTCACCACAATGGAATGTGGCTCCGAGGTGACCTCAACCATCTAGGGTGCTCAAACACCCAAGAGTAACAAGATCCGCAAGGGATTAGTGGGGGGAATCAAATATCTCTTGGTGGAAGTGTAGATCGGGGCCTTCTCAACCAATCCCTAAAGAATCAACAAGTTTGATTGGCTAGGGAGAGAGATCGGGCGAAAATGAGCTTTTGGAGCAACAATGGAGCTTGGGGAGGAAGAGGTGGTCTTCTTGGAGAAGAAGACCCCTTTATATAGTGGGGGGACAAAACCAACCGTTACCCAGTTTTCAGCCCGCACAGAGCGGTACTACTGCTCACGTGAACGGTACTACCGCCCTGGCGGTAGTGCACAAAGTGCAGTGCAAATGAGCGCGGTAGTGCCGCCGGAGCGGTACTACTGCTCTCCCCAGCGGTACTACCGCTGGGGTTGCAGCACAGGGCACTCGGAGAGCAGAGCAGGACAGAGGAGAAGCGGTACTGCCGCACCAGTGGTACTACCGCTGCTGACAGCGGTACTACCGCCTACGCGCGGTACTGCCGCTCCCCACTGCCGCTCTACTACCGCTGAAAAACAGAGGAGGGCACGGAGAGCAGTGCCACGAGCGGAAGTGGCAGCGGTGGTAGACACGGTACTACCGCTTACAAGCAGTACTACCGCTTCTACTGCCGCTGCTACTGCCGCTTGCCCAGCTAGGTAAAAAGGGTGTCAGCGGTAGTATGCCAGTGGGACCACCGCTGGACTACCGCTGAACCCGACACGAAAAATTGTGTCCCGAATCGAGGCGGTAGTACGAGCGGTACTCGGAGCGGCACTACCGCTTACAAGCGGTACTACCGCTTCGAGCCACGGTACTACCGCTGGCAGCTCTTGGAGCACTCCTACGGAACCGAAGGTGAAACTCCAAAGAAGCGGAAAGGAACGAAGGGTGCAAATGAAAGTGTGTACATGTTGATTCCACCCAAACCTTTCCGAAGCGGACCCCTCTTGATAGTACGGTATTTCCTACGACTCAAGTCCACCGAAAATGAAATGAAGGAAAATAAACCGTCTTCACTCTAATACATCGAGGGGCAACAATCGTCTTGTGCCAAATGATGGAATATTTGAAATGCTCAATGCACACGATTAGTCCGCAAAAGCATTGTCATCAATCACCAAAACCACTAAGAGAGAAATATGCCCTAACAGTTATGTTTGCTTATATTCACATAGAAGTTATATTGTTTTGGATCCTCTAACATATGGTGTTTGCCCCCTACCTTTGCTAGCCAAAAATCCGCACCAAGTAGAGATACTACTTGTGCATCCAAAAACCCTTAAACCCAGTTTCATGTCATGAGAGTCCACTATATCTACCTATGGATTAAATAATATCCTTCAAGTAAGTTGTCATCGGTGCAAAAGCAATAAAAATTGCTCCTAAATATGTATGAACTTTTATTGTAAGGGAAAATACGCTTTGTACGATCTTGTGATGGTGGAGCAATAAAAGCAACAGACTGCATAATAAAGGTCGCTATCACAAGGGGCAATATAAAGTGACGTTCCTTTACATTAAGAGCTTGCACATCCAAAAACAAAAAGCGCATGACAACCTCTACTTCCCTCTGCGAAGGGCCTATCTTTTACTTTATGTATTTACTTTCGTGCAAGAGTCAATAGTATTCTCCTCTATTCCGTTTTTATTTTCTCTTTTGGCAAACATCATGTGGTGGGGATTGATCCATGCATATATATCCAGTTGAATGTAGGTGATCATGAGTTATTATTGTTGACATTACCTTTGAGGTAAATACGTTGGGAGGCAAAATTATAAGCCCCTATCTTTCTACGTGTTCGACTGAAACTTTTGCCCCATAAGTATGACGTGAGTGTCAGCAATCATAGAAGACTAAATGATAGTTGAGTATGTGAACTTGCTAATCAAAGCTCTTACATAGACTCTTTCTGATAATATGATGAATTGCAATTGCTTTAGTGACTGAGAATATAGTTTGTTAGTTTTCAATTTGGTTTATGGTTCATACTTTAACTTGTGGATGAATTGCCACTTTTTCATGAGAAGTTTTATGATGATATATTGCTGTTATAATAAAGATCATGATGCTCCATGTCTATATTTTATTTTTATCGACGTCTCTCTCTCTCTAAACATGTGGACATGATTATTGATTTCGACTTTTCGCTTGAGGGCAAGCGAGGTCTAAGCTTGGGGAGTTGATACGTCCAATTTGCATCATGATTTCCTACTATTATTTATTATGTTTTTTATCATTATTTCACTTTATGGTACAATTCTTATGTCTGTTATCTCTTAATTTGCAAGATTAACATGAAGAGGGAGAATGCCGGCAGCTGGAATTCTGGACCTGAAATAGCCACATCAGAGATACCTAATCTACACAGCTCCAATTGACCTGAAATTTCACGGAGATTTTTTATTGAATATATAAAAAATACTGGAGAAAAGAGATACCAGAGGGGACCCACCACCTGCCCACAAGGCAGCAGGGCGCGGCCCCCCTCGGGCGCGCCCTGGTGCCTTGTGGGGCCCACAACTGGCCTCTGGCCCCCTCCTTCTACTATATGAAGCCATTTGCCCTAGAAAAAAAAATCAAGAGAAGGCTTTTGGGACGAAGCGCCGCCATCTCGAGGCAGAACCTGGGCAGGAGCTATTTTGCTCTCCGACGAAGCGATTCCGCCGGGGATACTTCCCTCCGGGAGGGGGAAATCGAAGCCATCGACATCACCAACTAACCTCTCATCATGGGAGGACCAATCTTCATCAACATCTTCACCAGCACCATTTCATCTCAAACCCTAGTTCATCTCTTGTATTCAATCTTTGTCTCAAAACCTCAGATTGGTACCTGTGGGTTGCTAGTAGTGTTGATTACATCTTGTAGTTGATGCTAGTTGGTTTATTTGGTGGAAGATTATATGTTCAGATCCTTAATGCTATTCAATACCCCTCTGATCTTGAACATGAATATGATTTGTGAGTAGTTACTTTAGTTCTTGAGGACATGGGAGAAGTCTTGTCATAAGTAATCATGTGAATTTGGTATTCGTTCGATATTTTGATGATATGTATGTTGTTGCTTCCTTTAGTGGTGTCGTGTGAACGTCGACCACATGAAACTTCACCATCTTTGGGCCTAAGGGAAGGCATTGTGGAGTAGTAATTAGATGATGGGTTGCTAGAGTGACAGAAGCTTAAACCCTAGTTTATGCGCTATTCCGTAAGGGGCTGATTTGGATCCATATGTTTCATGCTATGGTTAGAGTTATCTTAGTTCTTCTTTCGTAGTTGCGGATGCTTGCGATAGGGGGTAATCATATGTGGGAGGCTTGTTCAAGTAAGAACAGCACCCAAGCACTGGTCCACCCACATATCAAATTATCAAAGTAGCGAACGCGAATCAAACAAACATGATGAAAGTGACTAGATGAAATTCCCATGTGTCCTCGAGAACGCTTTGCTTACTATACGAGTTCGTTCCGGCTTGTCCTTTGCTACAGAAAGGATTGGTCCACCTTGCTGCACTTTTTGTTACTGTTACTACTTGTTACTTGTTACGAATTATCTTGCTATCAAAACTATCTGTTACCGCTACTTTCAGTACTTGCAGAGAATACCTTGCTGAAAACCTATTGTCATTTCCTTCTGCTCCTTGTTGGGTTCGACACTCTTACTTATCGAAAGGACTATGATTGATCCCCTATTCATCAACCACTAAAGGAAGCAACAACATACATATCATTAAAATATCGAACGAATAGCAAATTCACATGATTACTTATGACAAGACTTCTCCCATGTCCTCAAGAACTAAAGTAACTACTCACAAATCATATTCATGTTCAAGATCAGAGGGGTATTGAATAGCATTAAGGATCTAAACATATAATCTTCCACCAAATAAACCAACTAGCATCAACTACAAGATGTAATCAACACTACTAGCAACCCACAGGTACCAATCTGAGGTTTTGAGACAAAGATTGAATACAAGAGATGAACTAGGGTTTGATATGAGATGGTGCTGGTGAAGATGTTGATGAAGATTGGTCCTCCCACGATGAGAGGATCGTTGGTGATGTCGATGGCTTCCATTTCCCCCTCCCGGAGGGAAGTATCCCCGGCAGAATCACTCCACCGGAGAGTAAAATAGCTCCTGCCCAGGTTCCGCCTCGAGACGACGACACTTCATCCCGAAAGTCTTCTCTATAATTTTTTTAGGGGAAAAGACCTTATATAGCAGAAGGAGGGGGCCAGAGGCCAGCCAGGGGCCCCACAAGGCATCAGGGCGCTCCCAAGGGGGGGCGCCCTGTTGCCTTGTGGGCAACTGGTGGGTCCCCTCCAGTATCTCTTTTCTCCAGTATTTTTTATATATTCAATAAAAAATCTCCATGAAATTTCAAATCAATTGGAGCTCTGTAGGATAGGTATCTCTGATGTAGCTATTTCAGGTCCATAATTCTAGCTGCCGGTATTCTCCCTCTTCATATAAATCTTGCAAATTAAGAGAGAAAAGGTATAAGAGTTGCATCATAAAGTGAAATAATGATCAAAAACATTATAAATAACAGTAGGAAATAATGATGCAAATTGGACGTATCACAAAACCACTCGGGGTAAATTGCCTATAATAAGGTTTTTGGATTGTTGGAAATATGAGCAATTTACCATATGATTTTATTAACATAAATGGTAGATAAAGCATGACTATCATAGCAGATATAAGACAAGTCATGCAATCCGACAGAGAGTTTGCAAATAGCATCTGAAGAAGTGAATATGTACCGAACATATCTAGAACAGAAGCTAGAACAAGAAACCGTGGCATGATCTCAAAAAGAAAGAACACGAACACGTACTGAGCTACGGTAGTAGCATTGGAGTTGGCATTGACGTCGTCGCTGGCCATGTCGTCGAAGAGGTTGTCGATGTCGGGGAAGAAGTCATCGTTTGGGAAGTGGTCATCGGCGTCCGTGGCTTCCATGATGAAGAAGTCAGTAGTCGTGCAGAGCGCTCCCCAAAAACCTTATCACCCTTCTCCCGTACAGGACTCGAAGTGGCGGGGTTTCGGAGGCCTACTGTCCCGACCTGCGGTGCACGCCACAAGCCGGGATGGGGAAGAACCTAGCAGCAACTCAGAGTTTGGAACTCGGTGGCGAGAGGAAGATGATGTTCTAATGTGTCTCTCTGGAGAGGAGCGACCTTTCTTTTATAGGCACAGGAGAAGGAGGCGAACAAGCAGTGACGAGAGGCGAAGCAAAAGAGGGAGATGAAATGAACAGGCAGTAGCCGAAGGGTGCAGCGTTCGTATTTAATATCCACTACAGCAAAACTTTTCAGCTCCCGTGTGACCTTTCGTATACCAGTCGTGCATGGCAAAAATTTAGACAATGGCTCGGCTCATTCCCGCAAACTGCGGCGCGTTGTGACGAGGCGTGGCATGGCAAGGTGGGCAGTGGAGGAGGAGCGCGCGTGTATGTCTCTCTTGTTCTCATCCTCATACATGTGGAGAAACAACCTCCCTTATAAGGAGGTCTAACTCCTACTAGATGAGCAGTATGAGACTAAATTTTAGTCCCACCTCTTGCCTTGCATGAATGGGCTAGGTGGGCCTCTAGGATTTATTCGGAATTCTGAAAATGCTATTGGACTGGCCCAAAAATAGACTAAATTCTAGCAGCTTTGTGGTAGGTTCAATATTGCAGTGTCCTCACTCTGTGATAGGAGGAGTAGCGAGGCACGTATTTGTATTGTTGCTACTAAGGGTAAAATGACGGGTTTGATCATATTGATTGGTTTTATTTTGTCTACATTATGTCATCATGCTTCATGCATTACTCTATTTGTTATGAACTTAATACGTAGAGAGGCAAGCATAAAAGCGCTCTCGAAGTGGAGTTATAGTAGTAGATGCAGAATCGTTTCAGTCTACTTGTTACGGATGTAATGCCTATGTACTGATCATGCCATGAATAACATCATTACTATGCGCTTTTCTATCAATTGCCCAACAGTAATTTGTGTACCCACCGTTGCTATGTTCTGGAGAGAGATGCCTCTAGTGAAAGCTATGGCCGCCGGGTCCATTTAAATCATATTACTAAAACCCTAAAAACCTTGCTGCAATTTATATATCTACCACTATCAGAATTAATCCTTGCAATCAACGAGTACAAGGGGATTGACAACCCTCTTGCCTGCGTTGGGTGCAAGTATTTGTTCGTGCGTGTGCAGGTACTGCTAAAGGTCGTTTGCGTGGATCTCCTATTGGTTTTATAAACCTTGGTTCTTAACCAAGGGAAATACTTTGTGCTACTATACTACTTCATCATTCCTCTTCAGGCAAATTCCAACGCCTATCACAAGTAGCAGTCACAAGCAAAAGCAGATCTGAAGTACAAGAAGTACCAACACAAGCATAAGGACTCACCGTCGTCGTCGTGGTGGCTGTCATCGTTGCTGCTCCCATTGTTACGGTGCTCTCGTCCGCTTCAAATCCAGCACCACTGCTACTCCAATCCAACCACCGCTGCCTCTTCGGATCCATCCGCCACTGCTACTCCAATCCAGTTGCCGCCACTTCAGATCCAGTCGCATAGAGCCGTCAGAGTAAAAAAATTATCTTGGAGGAGTGGCGACGACGCCAGAGGAATGAAGCGGTGTCGACGCTAGAGGAGGAGGGAGAGGCGACTATGCCATAGGAGGAGGGAGAGGCGACGTCGATGAGAGGGAGGCGGTGATGACACGTGTGAGAGGGAGGCAAGCTAGGAATTTGGGAGGGGTGTGTGTGAGCGAGGGGAATGGGAGTGATCGGGTGAGTGACTAGGAGCTGTCGAGTGGTGAGCGAGTGAAGGGGTAAACTTAGAAAAAAAACATTATGTGCCGAGATTTGTACATGCGAGCAAAAAATGTGCTAGATTAATGAACAGAGGGAATAAATGTACACCCGAACAAAACATTGTCTTCTGTTCTAAATCATATGTCCATCAACGATAAAGTGCATGCGTGACTTATCATCAAGTGCCCATGAGGATGTGCACTGCTCAAGCGCATATAAGTGGTATGTGTCGGCACATTATACTTGTTTTTTTTCATATAAACAAGTGTCAATGGTATGATCAGTGTTGTTGGTGTCCGGAAACTATATACCTTTTCTATTCTTGCAGTTCATCTCAAACTTTAGTGCGTACACTTTATCATACATTTTAGTCTTTAGACATTTTTAATAATATATCTAAAACTCCAAACACAAAGTAAAGATGCAGAACCAGGCAAAAGCAACAGAAATAAAAAGCATAACGAAAACACATTATCATGTATGCAAATAATGTCTTTTAAAGATTTCAAAAGTTTCACATACAAGTAGAGGACATATGTGAACATGCACAAGTGAATTTGATGGAATAGTTAAATAATTTCTTGCACGTTTCCATGGAAAAGAATTGTGGTGTGGATTTTTTTGTATCATGTCACTGTAATGTCATATAGTTGATGTATAGTAAGCTTATTATTATTGCTCGGTTTGTCAGTTATCATATTACACCGGATTTCACATTTATATTTCTGTACATATATTTTTATGTGTATGCTTCTCTTTATGAAATTTAAAAGTCGGTAGATGTGATTCTTCACTAAATTACAGTACCATATGGTGCCCTACCCGCCAACCAACAATCAATAATTATGTTCTTGTTTGGATGATTAATGTGGCTTGTACTCTTTGTCACTAGAATCAATGTCTACTTGTATACGGTTTGTTTTGCAATAACAAAATATTGTTTTCTAGTGCATGTGGCTTTCGATGAAAACCTATGTGGTGACTTGTCACTCTTGAAGTTCCACAGATGCCCCCCCCCCCCCCGCGCAAGTGTGCTCTCTCTCTCTCTCTCTCTTGGTTTAACCGATACACACTAGGCTCCTCTTCCTTTAGTTCTCAGTTAGCCCTTTGTCACGCACGACAAAGTGCCGCAGAATCACTGATATGATACACGTGGATACCGCACAGGAATCGTACTTTTGGTGCTAGATCAACGGACCACCTTGGAAATTCTTGTGGTTGGGAGGTAATACCTAGCTGCAAGAATCACACTTCACCAATCTGCCTCGACTACTTCTGTTGTGTGAGAATTTCGTTGATGGTAATATGATCGTTATCCGTGCATCTTCATAGTGTTCATGGGTGTATTCATAGGTACGGAAATTTTTTAGTTGGTACTACGTTCCCCGACATTCATGGGGATGAGTGTATATGTGATGCATTTGTACTGTGTTCACGAAAAAGCTAGAGCATCCTCAAACTTTCCCACAATACCCCCCCCCCAAACCTATCGCATAACTACTGAAGTTGCTCTTAGAGATTGGGAGTAGTCTGCTTATGTTTTGCAAACGAAATGCACTTAACAACTTGATGCATATTATCAGTAACTATATTATTTCAGAATAAGTTTTCTTTATCCATTAAATTTATTCCCAAGCTTTCTGGGGATTACTCATTGCTTGGAATGATTCAATTTTACAGGGGAGAATATCTTTCAGAATGAGTTTTCTTTATCCATCAGATTTATTTCCAAGCTTTCTTGGGATTCTTGGATCCTCACCAACATCTATGGCCCATGTCAAGGAGCTGATATGACTATCTTTTTGGAATGGCTGAAAACATTCAGATGCCTGATGACACCAAGTGGATTCTGATGGGAGATTTTAATTATATAAGATACCCAAGTAACAGAAATAGATCTGGTGGCATTTTCTGATATGCTCAACTTTAACGAGGCAATTAACTTATTGGCTCTAATTGAAATTCCTCTCAAGGGCAGAAATTATACTTGGAGCAACATGCAAGATGCACCTTTGTTGGAAAGACTTGATTGGGTATTCACATCAGAGGGTTGGACAACTCAATATCCAAACACCATAATTATGCCTTTAGCCAAACCAGTATCTGATCATGTTCCATGTTTGATCCAAATTGGCACACATATGCCAAGAGCACCAGTATTTAGATTTGAAAATTATTGTATGGAAATTGAGGGTTTTGAGAACTTTGTCAAGTAGAATTGGGAGCAGGACATTCACATCACAGACCGTGCTAAGAGAATAACTGCAAAATTCAAAAGACTAAGAAAAGGGTTGAAAATTTGGGCAAAATCCATCTCCAAGCTTAGCACTACAATCCAGGCAACTAATGAAGCCATCTTCTTCTTTGATGCCATAGAAGAATTTAGGCCTTTATCTGACATTGAATGGAATGGTAGAACCTTTCTCAAAGATCATCTTCTAAAACTCCTTAATCTGCAAAAGATCTACTGGCAGTAGAGGGCCACCATCAGATGGGTCAGATTTGGAGAGGTAAACTCCAAGTTTTTTCAGGCAAAGGCTTCAATCAAATACAGGGTTAACCACATTGAAAGTCAGCAAGATGAATTTGGAAATAGTCATAAGGAACACTCTGCCAAGGCCAATATTCTCTGGAATGCTTTCAAGCAAAGGCTTAACAGATCTATCCCCGCTTTCAACCTTCTCAAGTTAGATAATCTGGTTCAAGAAAATGTAGATCTTTCTATGCTAGAAGAACCTTTTTCAAAAGATGAAATTGATAATCTCATAAAGGATTTGCCACCTGAGAGAGCTCCAGGACCAGATGGTTTCAACAAAAAAATTCTTAAACACTACTGGGACATAATTGCACCTGATTTCTATGCCCTCATTGAGGATTTTTTTAAATGGAAGATTAGCCTTCAGAGTATAAATACTTCCTATATTACCCTCATTCCAAAGAAGGACTGTCCAACTAGTGCAAATGATTTCAGGCCTGATACGTCTCCAACGTATCTATAATTTATGAAGTATTCATGCCATGTTAGCAATAATTTTATATGGTTTTGGTGCACTTTTATATGACTTTTATATGATTTTCATGGACTAACATATTGACCTAGTGCCCAGTGCCAGTTGCTGTTTTCTGTGTCCCCAGGGGGGCCGCGCCCTGATGCCTTGTGGGCCCCTTGTGGCACCTCTTTCCGTGATTCCAATGCCAAAAATTCTTATATATTCGGAAACCCCCGAAAGTTAACCTAGATGAGTTTTTCCGCCGCCACAAGCCTCTGTTCTGAAGCTATCCCATCTGGAGCTCCGTTCCGGCACCCTGCCGGAGGGGGGAAGTCATCACCGGAAGCCATCTTCATCCACTACTGGAATTCAGTTATTTGCCATCTGCCAGCTCTTTGCCGTCTGCCAGCTCATGGCAAAGAGGCTGTTTGCCATCTGTCTTGCCAAAGCAGACGGCAAAGAACCAGCTGATGGCAAAGAGGGTCTTTGCCATCTGCACTTCTTTGCCGTTTGCTGGCAGATGGCAAAGAGTTCTTTGCCGTCTGCCAGCAGACGGCAAAGACCAAAGTGGGCCCCACGGGGCACGGCACTGGCTAGGTCAAGCTCTTTTCCATCTGCCACTTCTTTGCCGTCTGCTGGGAGATGGCAAAAATTTCTTTGATGTCTGCCAGCAGACGGCAACGGGGTGAGGGTGGGGCCCACAATGTCACGGCGGGGGCGAGCAGACGGCAAAGAGGGGGGCTTAATTTTCGCCCCCGCGCCCAAAGCCTCTCTCTCTCTCCCTCTCTGTCTCAGCGCCGCCGCCCCGCCCTGCCCTGCCCTGCCCCCGCTGCCCCCGCCGCCGCCCCGCCCTGCCCTGCCCTGCCCCCGCCGCCGCCCCGCGCCGCCGGCCCGCACCTCCGCTGCCCCGCGCCGCCGCCCCGTCGAGCCCCCCCCCCCCCCCCGGCGAGCCCTCCCCGGCGGCACCCCCCGGCGAGCCCCCCCGACGGCACCCCCTCGACGAGTCCCCCGGCGGCACCCCCTCCGGTGAGCTCCCCCACCTCTGCCCTTTTTTTTCTTCTGTTTTTCTGTTTTTTTCCTTTTTTTTAATATCATGATTATAGATATATATAGATGCTACTGTTAGTAGATAGTAGATGCATCAATTAGGTTAATTAGTTAGATGTTGTTAATTAGGTTTTTTGAGTAGGTTAATTAGTTAGATGCTACTGGTTTCGACATCAATTAGGTTAATTAGGTTAGGAGGAGGAGAAGAAGAAAAAAGAGGATAGGAGGAGAAGAAGAAGAGGAAAAAGGAAAGGAGGAAGAAGAAGAAGGGAAAAAAAGGAAGAAAATGAAGAAAAGGAAGAAGAGGAAGAAGAAGAAAAGAAAAAAAGAGGAAAAACCCCGACCCCGACCCCGACCCGACACCCCGACCCCGACCCCGACCCGACACCCCGACCCCGACACCCCGACCCCGACCCGACACCCCGACCCCGACACGGCACCCCGACCCCGACCCCGACCCGACACCTCGACACTGACACGGCACCCCGACCCCGACACCCCGACACCCCTGACACCCCGACACCACGACACCCAGACACGACACCCCCGACACCCCGACACCCCGACCCCAACACGACACCCCGACCCCGACACGACACCCCGACACCCCGACCCCGACATGACACCCCGACACCCCGACCCCGACACGACACCCCGACACTTAAATTAGGTATATATTCAATTTTTTAGGTATTCAATTTTTTATTATGTTCATGATGATGATACACTTAAATTATATACATATTATTCACGTCAGGTATTCATTCTTTTTATGTTGTACTAATTTCGTTTACTCTTTGTCATTGCAGGTGTTGACAGATGGTGGGCGCGGGTCGAGAGCGCTCCGAGGCTCCTACCTCGGCGCGTGGTGGGAGGGGTAGTTCCATTCCACCCCATAGCCTCCGGAGAGCGTTGGATCTCAGTATGCAGACACCACCGGCGGTCGCTTCTTCTTCGGCCGGGAGAGGTCGGGGGGGAAGAAGGCTGGTAGAGGTGGACGTGGCGGCGGGAGAGGTAGGAAGGCTGCTACTACGCCTTCCTCGCCGCCACCCCCAGCTGATTCACCCGACCACAGGAGTGCTCCGTCTGAGATGGAGCCGCCTGAGGTGGACCCATCTCGGACTCCGGTCCACGAGCCTCGGGCCGACGAGCCTATGGCAGACGCGCCTACGGCCGACGAGCCTCGGGCCGACGAGCGTCGGGCTGACGAGCCTTCGTCCCACGAGACTCCGTCCCACGAGACTCCGGAGCTCAGCAGGGATCACGCTGAGTCGCAGCAGAACTCGACGGAGTCGAGTGGCCGTGCTGAGGGTGGCTATAGTTCTGATAGCTATAGCGAGGGTGAGTGGGTTGAGGGGCGCAAAGTCTACCAGCGTGGTGGTACAAAGCTCCCGCCCACCCCGGCGACCCCCGACCAGAGGTGGTTGATTGCGCCTAACGGGGCCAAGTAAGTGCATTTACTCTTTTTTAACCTTTTGCCTTCACGTTTCTTCGAATATCTAATGCGTTGGCCTTGTCATACTGCAGGTCTTGGACACACGAGCCTCATGTCCGCAGGCCCAACAGTGTCCTTGGTGTGATTTGTCGCCAGAGCTTCCCGGGGTGGGTCACGTTGCCCGGTGAGGGCCGGGTTCCAGAGTTAGGAATGACCTGGGAGCACTACTTGGCTGCCCCGGCCCCGCCGGGGCATAGGATCGGCGATGTCGAGTGCCACAATGTGGCCGACATTGTGATCCAGAAGTTTTGGGTAATTTCTCCTTTGCCGTCTACATTGTGTTTCCTTCTTTGATTGGCAACCCTAGTGATTGTACTAATCCGTGTTTTCTTGTTTTATTGCAGACCTTCTACAGGTGTGCTGAGGGACAGGAGGAGGCCGCGGCTCTGGTTATCGACAACGAGTGCAGGCGCCTACTTCAAAACTTTCGGCACGAGGCTCGGACACAGGCTATTCGAGACTACTTCGCCTCGGCTGGTATTAGGAGGAAAAGAGAGAAGTGCCGCGAGAAGTTTCTGAGTAAGGAGAAGTACATGAAGGTAATTACCTATTCTTAAGGCCTTGTACTTAGTTTCCTTGATTTGATTCGTAGGCGTAGCGCTCAAATTTCTCTTGCTTAACTTAGGTGCCCCCGAGATGGTGTGCGGATAGGATGGACTGTTGGGGGGCGTTGGTGGATGAGTGGTGCTCTCCCCAATGGCGCTCCACCCACGACACTGCAAAGGACAAGCGTGGCAAAATGAAAGGTGTCCCACACCATCTAGGCAGCGTCAACCTACATCAGTACGGGGAAAACTGGGTATGTGGTTTTCTTCATGATTCATGCAAATTTATTCTTCATGCTAGCTTGAGCCCTCAACTAATACTCTGTTCCTCTCTTTTAGGCGCGAGAGAACAAGGCTCCAGTGCCACAGCTGTTCGACCTCTATGCCATGTCCAATACTGCCTCGTACAAGAAGGCCAAGGCATTCTCTGAGTCTGACCTCGATGATCCAAAGAAATTCACCAACCGCGCCTCCCACCACAAGCTTGTGAGGTACAGAGACGAGGGGAAGGCGAGGAAAGGGCCGGACTTTAACCCGAGCCAGCAACCTCTTGATCCAGAGCTGGTGATGATATCTGGTGGCGGGAGGCCCCATGGCTCGTTAGCCATTGGGGATGGACTGATACGTTGTAGTAGCACTCTCCCGCAGATCAAGAAGCGCCAGACCGGCTCCGATCCTGAGATATTGCCTCGTGCATGGCCAGTGGAGCTCGAATTCAAGGTTAGTTATACGGACTCAGATACCTTTCCTTCATTACATTGTGTGTGCGGCCGTCGATGATTACAATGCTAACGAGTGGTGTTGCAGGCTGCTATTGAGGCAGAGAGAGCGAAGACCCAGGCTGCTATTGAGGAAGAGAGAGCGAAGACCCAGGCGATTCTAGAGGAGAGGGACCGGCAGGCGGCGGAGAGGGAGAGGGAGCTTGAGGACAGGACGGCTAATGCGTTGGAGGAGGAGAGGAACGGGAACATGATGGCTAACCGGGCCCTATACGAGATGTTCGCGGTAAGTTTCTTCTGCATATTAGCCAAATCATGCATGTAATGTTCCTTACAGTAGTATCTAATATGACTGACTCGTCAAAACCAAATGTGCAGACCATGTGCGAGAAGAGCGGCATGACCCCTCCGCTGATGCCAGTCATTGCTCCGGCGGGCACGGTGAGTTTCATTTGAATGGTCATTAGTTACTAGTCTTCACATTTGAGTTGCATCATGCTAACGATACATTGGAAATGATCTTTGGTGCAGCATAACTCCCGACAAGCATCGACCGATCCTCCTCCGTCAGCCACTGGCGCGACCGGTCCTACAACTACACCTACAACTACACCTCCGTGATGACGGTAAGTTTTCGCAAGTGTTTAGCATAATAAATGCGTACTTAGCTTAAGAAATGACCTATTTATCTCCAAAATGCCGTATACTTAGCTTAGTTTCCTCGAAAATGACATTATAACCTTACTTAGCTCCAAAATGACCAATTTTACCATGGATAGCTCTCAAATGACCTATACTTAGCTTAGCTTAAGAAATGACATATTTAGCTCTAAAATGACCTGTACTTAGCATTATTTCCTCCAAAATGACATAATAACCTTAATTAGCTCCAAAATGACCAATTTTACCACGGATAGCTCTCAAATGACCTATACTTAGCTTAGCTTAAGAAATCACCTATTTAGCTCCAAAATGACCTATTTAACCTAGGAAAGCTCTAAAATGACATATACTTAGCATTTATTCCTCCAAAAATGAATTTATATGGTTAGCTAGCTCAAAAATGACATAATAACCTTAATTAGCTCAAAAATGACCTATTTAACCTAGGATAGCTCTAAAGTTACCTATACTTAGCATTTATTCCTCCAAAATGACTCAATATGCTTAGCTAGCTCAAAAATGACATAATATGCTTAAGAAATGACCTATTTAGCTCCAAAATGACTTAATATGCTTAATTAGCTCAAAAATGGCATAATTACTTAGGTTAGCTCTGAAATGACCTATACTTAGCTTATTTAGTTCATTTATGACAAACTTAGCATATTTAGGTCAAAAATGGCCTATTTAACTAGGTTAGCTCTAAAATGACACAAGTAAGCAATAAGAAGAAGAAAAAGAAAGAGAAGAAAAATTCTTCTTCTTCTTCTTCTTCTAGTCTTCTTCTTCTTCTTTTTCTTCTTCTTCTTCTAGTCTTCTTCTTCTTCTAACTTCCTTCTTTCCCATTTTGCAGATTTGATTCACTTCACGGAAGCTTGCGTTCATGGATTCCTTGTCCTTCCATTTTGTTTTGATTTTGTAGGATCAACAATTGACACTGGCATATGTATGTATAGATGAATGAAACTTGCATATGTATGGATGAGACTTGCATATGTTTTGATTTGGTATGTGTTGGATGATCATATCCATATGGCTTGCATATGTGTTGTTTATTATGTGGTGGATGAGACATTTTATGTGATGGACTAGACATAATGTTTGCCTTATTATGTGATTCTGAATATATATATATATGTGTGTGAATTTATGTGCAAATGAATTGATATAAGAGAAAACAGTAAAAACAGGGGCTATATAGCCACTTTGCCGGCTGCTAGCAGACGGCAAAGAGGTTTGCCGTCTGCTAGCAGACGGCAAATAGGCCACGTGGCAGCAGCCTGTGCAATCTCGGGTGGCCTATTTGGCCTGTTTGCCGTCTGCGAGCAGACGGCAAAGAGCTTTCTTCTTTGCCGTCTGCTGGCAGACGGCAAAGAGCCTGCGCTGGCCCAGCTGACGCCTGACGTCAGCTGACGTCAGCTGCAGCTCTTTGCCGTCTGCTGGCAGACGTCAAAGAGCGCCGTTAGCCCCCTAACGGGGTTGGCACCTTTTGTCTGCCGTCCAGGGGCTTTGCCGTCTGCCAGCAGACGGCAAAGAGCTTGGCTTCTTTGCCGTCTGCCAGCAGACGGCAAAGTGGCCTTTACCGGCACCCGTTCGGCCGGGCTGTTCGCCGTCTGCTGGCGGACGGCAATGGCTTTGCCGTCCGCCAGGCAGGCCTTTGCCGTCTGCTATGGCAGACGGCAAAGAAGTTGATTCCAGTAGTGATCATCCCGGCGGTCTCCATGACGAGGAGGGAGTAGTTCACCCTCGGGGCTGAGGGTATGTACCGGTAGCTATGTGTTTGATCTCTCTGTCTCTCTCTCTCTCTCTCTCTCTCTTTCTCTCTCTCTTGTGTTCTTGATTTGGCATGATCTTGATGTACCGCGAGCTTTGTTAATATAGTTGGATCATATGGTGTTTCTTCCCTCTCTATCTTCTTGTGATGAATTGAGTCTTTCCCTTTGAGGTTTCGTTATTGTCGGATTAAATATTTCGGATTTGAGAACACTTGATGTATGTCTTGCATGTGGATACCCGTGGTGACAATGGGGTATTCTATTGAGTCACTTGATGTATGTTTTGGTAATCAACTTGCGGATTCCCGTGACCTTGGGGTAATCTAGGCATATGGGCTGGTACACATTTTCATCTTCTTTTCTCCGATAGAAACTTTGGGGTGCTCTTTGAAGTTCTTTGTGTGGATTGAATATTATGAATCTGAAGTTGTTTGATGCATATCGAATAATCAACTCATGGATACTTGTGGTGACATTGGAGTATCTAGGTGACATTAGAGTTGGTTGATGCGTATCATATGGTGTTATTTTAGTACGAACTCTAGGGCTGTTTGTGACACTTATTGGGATGGCTCAATAGATTGATCGGAAAGAATAACTTTGAGGTGGTTTCGTACCCTACAACAATTTCTTCTTATGTTCTCCGCTAGATAAGAACTTTGGAGTGATTCTTTATCGCACGTTGAGGGATTGTTATATGATTCAATTATGTTAGCATTGTTGAGAGATTGCACTAGTGAAAGTATGAACCCTAGGCCTTGTTTTCAAGCATTGCAATACCATTTGTGCTCCATTTTATCACTTGCTTCCTTGCTGTTTTTTTATTTTCATATTACAAAAACCTATATCTACTATCCATACTACACTTGTATCACCATCTCTTCGGCGAACTAGTGCACCTATACAATTTACCATTGTATTGGGTGTGTTGGGGACACAAGAGATTTCTTGTATTTGTTTGCAGGGTTGTTTGAGAGAGACCATCGTCATCCTACGCCTCCCACGGATTGATAAACCTTAGGTCATCCACTTGAGGGAAATTTGCTGTTGTCCTACAAAACTCTGCACTTGGAGGCCCAACAACGTCTACAAGAATAAAAGTTGCGTAGTAGACATCAAGGCCCATCTCTTTGCTTAATTGTTCTATCAAAATCATTACCAAGCTCTTGGCAAACTGATTACAAAATGTCATCTTGCAACTTGTCTACACCAATCAATGTGACTTTCTAAAAGTGAGATCAATACAAGATTTTTTAGCATGGGCATATGAATTTATTCACCAGTGTCACTCATCAAAGCAAGAGTTAATTATTCTAAAACTGGATTTTGAGAAGGCTTTTAATCTAATTGAAAACCAAACAAGCAAAGAGATTTTAAAAGCCAGGGGCTTTGGTACTAGATGGCTAATGTGGATGGACATGATCTTCAGCTCAGGGTATTCTTCTGTGTTGCTTAATGGTGTGCCTGGAAAACAATTCCTTTGCGAGAGAGGTGTGAGGCAAGGAGATCCTCTCTCTTCACTGTTGTTTGTACTAGCTGCTGATATATTGCAATCAATACTTAATGCAGCTATGCAAAACAACCTCATCAAGGCCCCTTTGCAGAGTCATTCTTGCCTTGACTTCCCTGTTATTCAATATGCCGATGACACTGTGCTCATCATGCCTGCGTGCTTATCTCAGCTCCATCATTTGAAAAACCTTTTGATGCACTTCACTGCCTACACTGGACTGAGAGTAAATTTTGATAAATCTGTGATGGTGCCCATTAGCACTAATCACAAAAAAATGCTTGCCATGGCCACAATTTTGGGTTGTAGTATTGGAAGTCTACCACTCACACATTTGGGGGTTACACTTGTGCTTGACAAAACCTAGACTGGAAGATTTTGTCCCAGTCTTGAACAGAATTGATAAAAGGCTGGTTGGTTGCTCAACATTGCTCTCCTTTGGTGATAAACTAACTCTCATCAAATCTATTTTCACTAGCTTACCCACATTCTTCATGTGTACACTTGTGCTCCCTTTTGGAATTTGTCGTACTGAAATCACGGCAGATGCCATGAGATGGCTAAAAGTGGGGGGCTGCGTGAGGACACCGGTGGGTTCCGGAAGCGAGGTTGGCACGCGCATGCAAGAGACACAAGACGTACCCAGGTTCGAGGCCCTCCGGGGAGGTAACACCCCTAGTCCTGCCGAGTGGGTTGGTAGGCTCAGTGGCCACAATGGTTACAATGGTGCTCCTGGAGCTGTTTGAGTGGAGGAGGCAGAAGGAGCTAAGTCTCCGTTCGGCCTCTCCCGTGTGTGTGTATGCGTCGGGGAAGAAGGAGTGAACTGACTGAACTAAATCGAACTGAATTAAATCGAACTGAACTCAACCCCCTGCATGGAGGCCTCCTGGGGGGTCTTATAGCTCGACCCCCCAGGGTTACATGGGTAAACTACGCGTGCCGGGACCCGGACGTCGGCGTCTGGAGCCGGCTGCGGGCCCGCCGGCTGCGGCGCCCGAGGGCGGCGCGACACTGTGACCCGTCGCTTCGAGCGTCACGGAGTGGACGGGGCGTGCACGCTTCTGCAGAGGCGTACAGGAGTGGTCGGCATGTGCGCGCTTCTGCCGAGGCGTGCAGGAGTAGACGGCGCGTGCACGCTCTGCAGAGGCGTGCCGGAGTAGGCGGCTTCGCGGGGGGCTGCACTGGCGCGCTGGTGTTGACACCGGCCGTCGCGTCAACTGGGTTGGCAGCTTTGCCGGCGCGCCCTCCCGAGACGGATTGCACTGTAGCCATGTTCTCCCCTCGTGGGGGGTTGTCTTGTCGCTGGACGCGATGGGACGGTCGCCGACCTGTCGCCAGCCGGCTAGCGGCCAGCCGGACCCGGCCCAGGGCCGGGCCTAGCCGGCTAGCGCCGAGGAGCCGGCCGGTTCGCCAGCCAGCGGGGAGGGGCACGGGCTGCCCCGACGTTTTTGAAAAGGGGCTCCGGGTTCGCTCGTCTACCCGGGGTCATCCCCCCGACAGTAGTCCCCGAAGCTGTGAAGGATCGTCGGCTCCAAGCGGGAGTGGCTTTGCAGCTTCTTCCCCCCCCCCCCCGAAGGAGTGCGGTAACGTGACGAGATTGTGCCGGCTTGAGGCCGCCATCTGCCGGTTCCGGGAGCCGGCTTGAGGTACTCGGTTTCGCCTGAGCCTGAGCGGCTTGGCCGGCTGGTCCCGCCGATATGGGGGAGCGCGCCAGTCGTCAGACGAAATCTTGCCACGTGCAACCCAGCGACCGAAGAGGCCTGCCAGGCCACGCGCGCGACGAGACGTCGCGGTGGGCTGGGTCCCGCTGGACCGCAGTCTCGGCCCGCGCGCGGGATTTACTGCGGCCGCACGCGCCTGTTTGGGTTTCCGGGCCAGTTAAGGCGCGTCTTAACGTGCCCGTGTATTGCGGAGGAGTGGGGATCGTGGGCGCAAACGATCCCACTCCCCCACGCTCGTGCGCGGTCTTTAAATGGGAGGGGGGGAGAGGCCGAGGCACTTGCTCCTCTGCCCCCGCCCGTCGCTTCGTTTCCGCCTCCCCTTCTTCCTCCTCGCGCACACCGCTGCCGCTCGCCGTCGCCCGCCAGGCTAGCCACCGTTGCCCGCCAGGCTCGCCACCGCACCGCGTTGCGACTCGCACGGCCGTCGCCTTCTCGCTCCACTGCTGCTTTCTTTCTCCCTCCTCTGTGCTTCTCCCGCTTTCGCTAATGGCGCCGCCGAAGGGCTCGTGGGAGGGGTCGGTGGTCACCGATGACGACATCGAGTATCTTCGCCGCACAAGGCGGCTGCCTCCGGCGGCGAAGGTGGAGGCGCGCGCGCCCGGCGAGGAGACGGCGCTGGAACCGCGGAATGGCGAGGTGGTGGTGTTCTACACCCACTTCCTCCGCGGACTCGGGCTCCCGGCGAGCGTCTTCTTCAGGCGCTTCCTCACCTTCTTCGGCCTCCAGCCGCACCACCTGGGGCCGAACGCCATTCTGTAGTTCGCCGGCTTCGCAACGCTGTGCGAGGGCTACGTCGGCATCCTCCCGTATGTGGAGCTGTGGTGCCGGCTGTTCTACCTCAAGCAGCAAGGAGCGGCAGCCGGCGTCATGGCCGAGTGCGGGGCGGCCGTGGTGGTGACCCGGACGGCAGGCCCTTTCCCGAAGCTGCCGCTCGAGGAGTCCGCCAAAAAGTGGCAGAAATCTTTCTTCTACGTGAAGAACGTGAACCCGGCCAACGACCGGATCAACCTCCCTCCATTCGCCAATGCGCCCCCGGCTGAGAAGCTGAACTGGGGGCACAACCCGAAGAGCCCCTCCGTAGAGATCTTGGGGATATGCAGCCGGATCAAGGAGATGACGGACCACGAGGGGCTCACCGCCGTGGACCTCAACGCCGCCTTCATCGGTTGCCGGGTGCTGCCGCTGCAGAGGCGGCCGCACCGGATCTGCTACATGAGCGGTCGGCGTGACCCCTGCCGGTTGTCGACGAAGGAGCTGACGGCGGAGGAGATCGCCGTGCGCGGCAACGACGTCTCTGCTGCCGGGCTCAAGGTGAAAGAGTGGCAGTTCGGCAAGGAGCCGTACAGCTGGGATGACCCGGCGCCAGCGGTAAGTCTCTAGGCCTTATTCTTCGCCGCGTCCGCCCTTCTCATGCGCCTTGACGCCCTGGGACGGCTGCAGCGCTTCCCGAGCCAGCTGGTGAATGACGGCCCGAGTCCCATGGTTCTGCTGCCGGACCGGGCCGAGTCGGACCCGGAGGACGAGGAGGCCGGCCACGCAGGAGCCGAAGGCGGCGAGGAGCATCCGGCGGACGCGGAAGCCGGCGGCTCCGCTCGAACCGGTATGTCTCTGATCCCGGACATTTTGCATGAGTAGCCGGATGACGACGAAGATGACGAGGACGGGACGGGTGGTGCAGCTCCTCAGGGCGCGGGAGCGGGTGACGGGGCCACCCCCAGGGGGCGACAGAAGAGGGCGTCCGGGGAGTCGGCTGGCTCGAGCCGGCCGCACGGGAAGCAGTCGGTCGAGGCGCGGCCAGTTGCGAAGCGCCCGGCTGCGGCACAGGCGGGCACCCTGAAGAGGTCCGCCAAGAAGGCACGCCGGATGGCGCTGCCGGCGGGCTCGACGCGAGCGGTTCCCGTGGCCATAGGGTAAGTTTCTTTTTTTGCAGTTGGAGTTGCCGTTGTTGCCGTTCTTTCTTTTCTTTTCTTTTCTTTTCCTCATCTCTCTCGCATGACGTCCAGGAGCGCGCTCGAGCTGGCGGAGGCTGCCACGGCAGCGGCGGCCGCGGAGGAAGCCGACCGGCGACGGGGTCGAAGTGGCACGGGGGAGAGCGAGGCGGGGGAGACCCCCGAAGAGGTGCTCGCGGCCCGCCAAGCCGGCTCCGCCTTGGAGGACGCCCAGCGGGACGCCTGGAGGGCCCGGGCCGAAGCCGAGAAGGAAGTTGCCGAGGCCTCGGCCAAGGCGTGGAGCATCCCCGTGGCCGAGGTCGTGGCGAGGCGGGCGCGGGTCGCGGAGGGGACCGCGTGGCTGGAGTGGACGGCGTCGTCGCCGCCGCCATCGCCGGTCGCGGAGCATCACTCCAAGACGGTGCATGATCCGGCCCGCCGGGCGGAGGCGGATGCTCGTGCGGCCGCCGAGGAAGCCGCCGGTCGCGGCGAATCCGGCGGCCACGAGCCGGACGCCAACCCGACGGCCGACCAGGAGGTGTCGCCGGCTGTAGACCCGGTCGACGGAGCCGGAGCCGGAGGCGGAGGGGACCACGAGCCGGAGGCAGCGCCGGGCGGAGGAGGAGCGCCGCCGCCAAGGACGGAGACCGCGCCGGAGAGCTCGCGCGCCCTGGTGACGACGGAGCCGCGGGCCGCGGGGCTTAGCCTCGAACCGAGGCCGGCCGGCAGCGGAACCAGCGCCAGGTCCGCTGTTCAGCCGCAGCGGACCTGGGCGGCGAGCTCCAGCGAGGCGACGAGCGGCGCCCCCCGGAGCGAGCTGGACGCGGCGATGGACTCTCTGCGGCTGCAGATTGCCAACCACCACAGCCAGTGGCAGAGCTTCGCCCAGGCGGAGAGCGGCCGGCTGCGCCAATTGGAGCAGACCTTCGCGGTGAGTTTTGCTTTTCGTGCCTTCTTGCTTTTTGTTTTCTTTTCGACCGGCTTGGTCGCTTTCCAGTGGGGGCGCGTCAGCGCACCCACTGGGTGTAGCCCCCGAGGCCCGGGCCGGCTGCGTAGCAGGCGGGTCGGGCCTTTTCAGGCGTCCGTGTTTTGATTGTCTTCTTTGCAGTCCATCTACGACCAGCGGGTAGCGGCGCACAACCGCCTCCTGGGCTGGTTCCGCGCGGCCAGGGACCAGCTGGCGGCCAAGGAGGGAGAACTTCGCCAGGTCCGAGGTACTGCTTCCAACTTCTTTCTTGCGTTCTTCTAGTGGGGGCGCGCCAGCGCTCCCACTGGGTGTAGCCCCCGAGATCTGGGCCGGGTTGTGCAGCAGCCGGGTCGGATCTTTGCTTTCTTGTCCGGCTTCTGACCGGAATCCGGGTCCGGATGCGCAGCCGCAGCAGTTGACCCGGCGGAGATGGAGACGCTCCGACGCCAACTGGCGAAAGCCGGCCAGCTCCGTGACCAGGCGGCCGCGGAGCGCGACCGGCTGCAGGAGGAGGCGGCCCGGGCTGTCCGGGAGAGGGACGAAGCCGCCGCCGCCCATAAGGCCGAGCTGGGCCGGCTTGCCGAAGAACGCCGCCAAGCGGTGGCGCGGCAGGAGGAGGCAGCGAAGAAGGCCGCCGAGGAGGTCAGCCAACTCCAGGCGGACCGCGACCGCAGCGCCAACGCGCTGGCGGTGAGGGAGCGGGAGGCGCTGCAAGATGCGCTCTACATCGACGAGCTCCTCACGCGTAAGTACTTTCGCTTTCGTCTTTTTGGTTCTTTCTGTTTTCCGCCCTTTGGCGTCTTGGTCAATCTTCGCCTCCTTCTCTTCCAGGGTTATTCCCCGAGACCCAAGGGTCGGCCGAAACGGCGGTGGCCGCCCACCGGCAGGAGCAGATTGCGGCGGGGGACGCTATCGAGGAATACGCCGCCTGGTCGGTGGCGGAGATCAACGTGGCCGCCAAGGCTCGCCTGGAGGCGGTGGAGCGCCAGATGAACCGGCTGTTCGAAGCCGGCTTGTCGATGGTGGCCACGCTGTGGCCGGGTGCTATGGCGCCGAGCAGCGTGAGTCGGCTGGCGCGTTGGCTGGAGGCCGGCGCGACGCGACTCAACGCGTGGAGGGCTTCCGCAGCACGAGCCGGCGCGGAAATGGCGCTCGGGGTTGTGCCGTCGTGGTATCCCACCATCCGCCTGGACCAACTGCGCGCTCGGAGGGCTGGGGCGGAGGCGGACTTGGCAGAGCGGGTGACAGCGATCGCCGTGCGGGCTAGCGACATCGCGTCGTTCGCCCCGTACGGGGACTTCGTGCCAGAGCGGGCGCCGGACGGCGCGCAGCTTCCCGCCGACGACTTCGGCCTGGAGCTCGAGGACCCGGAGGGCAGCTCGGCCAAGACAATCGCCGACGCGGACGACGACGCAGGCGAGCTAGACGACACCGCCACCACGGAGGACCCGGCGCCGAGCGACGCTGACGAAGCCGCAGCCTAGGGTTTTTTATTTTTTCCTCTTTCTTTGGAACTCGGAACTTTTGTTAGCCGGCAGATCCACCCACTGGCGGGTGTAAGTTTAATGTAATGAACTTATTGGCCGCGGGCCTTGCTGTATATATGAATGTATGTTTGTTCCTCGTGTGCTTGCGCCTGCCGTGTGGTAGTTTCGCTTTTGGTCTTTTCCCTTGGCCGTTTTCCTGTTTGCTTCCGCCTTCGTCCTTCTCCCCGCCAGCCGGACAGCCGGGAGCCGGTCTGTAGCTGGGACGGGGAACCGGACTCAGAAGAGAGCGTCTAGTGCTTGGGCCTTGGGATTCGAGCGCAAGCGAAACACCCACTGGGCCGGCTGGCTGCAGCCGGCGACGCCGGCTGGAGCGCAGCCGGTCTGTGCAGTAGAGCGTGAAGCGAGAGGGGGCCGGGATAGCCGAGCCGGTTGTTCGTACTTTAACCGTTTTTCGCGTGCGGATGCTTGTAGCCTTTGGCTCTTGCCAGCCTTGAACATCCGGGAGCCGGTCTGTGGCTTATGGCAGAGAGGGCTTCGGCGGTACGCACGTTACAGATCGGGTTGAGGAGAACGCGGTGCGGGCTAGCCGGCGAGCCCCCGAGCCCCCGAGCCGGCCATGCCGCCTCGGCGGGAGGGAGGCGAATGCGGTAAAGTGCGAAAAGAAAAACTCGGTAGAGATGAAAAGGTAGCCCCCGAGCGTCGTTCGGGGGACCCGCTGCTTTCATTAACTTCAAAAGGTGTAGTGATACATACATACATGGCTCAACTGTAAAACAGACGGAGGAGCTCCGCGTTCCTGGGGCGTTCCGTCTCTTCGCCGGAGGCGTCTCTCTTGTGCTTGCTTCGCTTTTGCGCGTCGATGAGGTAGTACGCGTTGTTGCGCAAGGCCTTGCTGATGATGAAGGGACCCTCCCATGGGGAGGACAGCTTGTGTTGGCCGGCTGTTCGCTAGATCAGCCGGAGCACGAGGTCGCCCTCGCGGAAAGCGAGGGGCTTGATCTTCTTGTTGTGGTAGTGGCGTAGGCTCTGCTGGTAGATGGCTGACCGGCTGAGGGCCAGCAGGCGCACCTCCTCGAGCAGGTCGACGCCGTCTTCGCGTGCTGTCGTGGCTTCCACTTCCGTGTACAGGGTGACGCGAGGTGAGTCGAACTCGATATCCATGGGGATGATCGCCTCGGCCCCGTAGACGAGGAAGAATGGAGTGAAGCCGGTTGAGCGGTTGGGGGTGGTCCGGAGACTCCATAGGATGGCCGGCAGCTCGTCGATCCAGCTGCCGGGTGAACGTACGAGCGGCTCGACGAGTCGCAGCTTGATGCCGTTCAAGATGAGGCCGTTTGCCCATTCCGCCTGGCCGTTGGACTGAGGGTGGGCGACGGAGGCTAGGTCGAGTCGGATGCCGGAGACGGAGCAGTAGCGTGCTAGCGTGCCTTTGGCGAAGTTGGTGCCGTTGTCGGTGATGATGCTGTTGGGGACGCCGTAGCGGACAGCGATGTCGGTGATGAACTTGACGGCCGTGGGGCCGTCGAGTTTCTTGGTTGGTCTTGCTTCGACCCATTTGGTGAACTTATCGACGGCTACCAGAAGGTGCGTCATGCCGCCCCGGGCGGTTTTGAAGGGTCCCACCATGTCGAGGCCCCAGACGGCAAAGGGCCACGCGATGGGGATGGTTTGGAGCGCCAAAGCCGGCTGGTGGCTCTGGGCCTTGAAGCACTGGCAGCCTTTGCACTTGAGAACCAGCTCCTCGGCGTCCTTCAGCGCAGTCGGCCAGTAGAAACCGTGGCGGAATGCTTTAGCCACCAGGGACCGGGAGGCGGCGTGGTGCCCGCACTCGCCCTGGTGGATATCGAGCAAGATCTCGAGACCCTTGGCCGTCTCGACGCATCGCTGGAAAACGCCGGTTGTGCTGCGCTTGACGAGCTCGCGGTTGATGATGCTGTAGACGGAAGCCCGGCGTTGCACCTGCCGAGCCTCGACCTCGTTCGTCGGGAGCTCGCCATTCGCCAGGAACGCGAGGATTGGTTGAGCCCAAGACGGCGCCTCCAGCACCGTGAGGACAGCCATTTGCGCGGGTTCGGCCGGGTCGGGAGGCGGTGTGCCAGAGCCAGCAGCCCCCGAGCCGGAGCCGGCAGCCCCCGAGCCGGAGTCGGCAGCCCCCGGGGCCGGGCGAAGGGCTGTTGGGTCGGCCGAGACGAAAATGGACTCCGAATCCGGAGACGGCTTGATGGACGGCTTGCGCAGGTGCTCGAGGGAGACGCTGGTTGGGATTGCTTGCCGGCTGGAACCAAGCTTGGCTAGAGTATCGGCCGCCTCGTTCTCATTGTGGGGGACATGGAGGAACTCGCAGCCGTCAAAGTTGCCGGTCATCTGTTGGACCAGGTTGCGGTAGCTGGCCATGTTGGAGTCCCTGGCATCCCACTCGCCGGAGACTTGCTGGACCACCAGATCGGAGTCGCCGAAGCAGAGGATGCGCCGGATGCCGATTTCTTTGGCCAGCCGGAGGCCGTGGACGATGGCTTCGTACTCGGCGACGTTGTTGGAGCCGGCGAAGTGGATTTGCAGCACGTAGCGCAGCCGGTCGCCCTTGGGGGAGGAGAGCACGATGCTGGCTCCCAAGCCGGATGCCATCTTCGAGCCGTCAAAGTGCATGCGCCAGTGATTTGCGTCGGGAGCCGGTGGCAAGTACTGGGTCTCCGCCCAATCGACGAGGAAGTCAGCCAACGCCTGCGACCTGATGGCTGTGCGAGGCTCGTAGAGGATGGTGTGGCCGGCTAGCTCGATGGCCCACTTGGCGATCCGGCCAGAGGCATCCCGGCAGCCCATGATCTCGCCGAGAGGGGCCGTGCTCACCACTGTGATGGCGTGCTCTTGGAAGTACTACCGGAGCTTCTTGGCGGCCAGGTAGACGCCGTAGCACATCTTTTGATAGTGGGGGTAGTTCTGCTTGGAGGTGGAGAGAACCTCGCTTAGGTAGTACACAGGGCGCTGGACCGGCTGTGCCTTGCCTTCCTCGGGGCGTTCCACTACCAGCACTACGCTGACCACGCGGGTGGTCGCCACGATGTACATCAGGAGCGACTCCTTCTCAGCCGGCGCGGCCAAGACGGGCATGGTAGAGAGCGTGCACTTGAGGTCGCGAAAAGCTTCGTTCGCCTGGTCAGGCCACTCGAACGGCGTCGTCTTCTTCATCAGCTGATATAGGGGCAGGGCCCTCTCCCCCAGCCGGCTGACGAACCGGCTAAGAGAGGACAAGCAGCCGGTGAACTTCTGGACATCGCGCAGCCGGGCCGGCTTGCGCATGCGATCGATGGCCTTGATTTTCTCCGGGTTGGCCTCGATGCCGCGCTCCGAGACGAGGAAACCAAGGAGCTGGCCAGACGGCACGCCGAAGACGCATTTCTCCGGGTTGAGCTTGATCTGGTACTGGCGCAGGTTTGCGAACATCTCCCTGAGATCCTCAAGGAGGGTGAGGTGCTTCTTGGTCTTCACCACAATGTCGTCGACGTAGACGTGCACATTCCGGCCGATTTGCGGCTGGAGGCATTTCTGCATGCAGCGTTGGAAGGTGGTGCCGGCGTTCTTCAAGCCGAACGACATGGTGATGTAGCAATACACCCCGAAGGGGGTGATGAAGGACGTCTTGAGGGCATCCGCCGGGTCCAGCTTGATCTGGTGGTAGCCGGAGTAAGCATCCAGTAAGGACAGGAGCTCGCAGCCGGCCGTGGAGTCGATGACTTGGTCAATCCGTGGAAGGGCAAACGGGTCCTTGGGGCAGGCCTTGTTCAGGCTGGTGTAGTCGATACACATGCGCCAAGTGTCGTTCTTCTTCAGGACGAGGACCGGGTTGGCCAGCCACTCGGGGTGGAACACCTCCATGATGAACACGGCTCTGAGCAGCCGGGCGATCTCTTCGCCAATGGTTCTTCGCTTCTCTTCGGAGAAGCGGCGTAGCGGCTGCCGGACCGGCTTGGCATCCGGCCGGACGTGGAGTTTGTGCTCGGCGTACTTCCTCGAAACACCCGGCATGTCCTTGGGGGACCACGCGAAGATATCCTGATTCTCACGGAGGAAGTCGACGAGCTCGCCTTCCTATTTGCTGTCGAGGCCGGAGCCCACGACGACGTATTCGCTGGAGTCGGGGTTGGACGGGTCGAGCGAGACCTTCCTCGTGCCCTTGGCCGGCTTGAAGGACCCCTCGTCGGTCGGCTGCTTGAGCTGAGCCGGCTTGGCCGGCTGCTCGCCAACCAGCGCGACAAGGCGGTCGAGCTGGCGCCTTTCCTCGGCGATGACCAGCGACTCGGCCAGCTTGGAGCCAGCTTTGGCGCACTCCAGGGATTTTTTGTAGTCGCCGGTGATGGTGATGATGCCCTTGGGACCTGGCAGCTTCATCTTGAGGTAGGCGTAGTGCGGAACCGCCATGAACTTGGCCATGGCGGGCCGGCCCAAAAGCGTGTGGTAGGGACTGGCGAGGTTGACCACTTCGAACCAGATCGGCTCTCTGGTGCCGAACAACACGTCCAGCCGCACTCGGCCGATGGGGGAGCACGAGGCGCCCGGCATGATGCCGTGGAACACCGTCTGGGTTGGCTGCAGCTGGCCCTCCTCGATGCCGAGCTTGACCATGGTGTCGCGGTAGAGGATGTTGATGCTGCTGCCGCCGTCGATCAGCACCCGCGAAAATTGGCAGGTGCGCTTCTCAGCGACGAAGGTGGGGTCGAGGACGAGCGCGTAGCCACCCGGCGTGGGCATCACGGCCGGGTGATCCTCCCGGGTCCAGCTGACAGGGCGGTCGGACCAGTGCATGTACTGGGGGACCGGGGGGACGACGGCGTTCACCTCGTGCTGGTACTTGCGCTTGCTCTGCTTGTCGTCGCCTTCGCTGGTGAAGATGACATAGGCCGCGTCCTGCTGCGGATAGGGGTCGTTGGCGAGGGCGCCGGCTGCCGGAGGCGGCGGAGGAGGCGGAAGCGGCGGCTGCTGGGGGCCGGCTCCGGGTGGCGGGGGTGGAAGGTTGCCCTTCAACAGACGCTGGGTGAAGCGGCACTGCCGGAGCGTGTGCATCGACGGCTTCACGCCGCTGTGGTTCTTGCAGGGGCGTCGAGCATCTGCTCGAAAGACAGCTTGGGCTGCCAGGTGGCCTTGCCGGTGCGCGAACGCTGGCCGGCTGCTTGTTCAGCCTGCCGCTCCCCTTCCACCGCGGCTACTTGCTGGTTGCTGTAGCGAGGAGCCGGCTGCTCGGCCTTCCTCTTGTTGTTGCTGTGGTTGTCTTGCCGGCGCTGGCTGGTTTCTCCCGCCGGCTTCGGGGTGGCCGGCTGGACCGGGACCGGCTTGCCATCAGCGTCGACTGTAATCTTTACACGCATCGCGGAGTCGGCCATGGCGTACTTGTCCGCCACCGCCATGAGCTCCGCCAGGGTGTTCAGCTTGTCGCACATCAGGCGGTGCTTGAGCAGGGTGCCGTCTCTGCACCCGTCGACGAAGTACTGGATGGCTTGCACCTCGTGGACGCCTTCGCAGGAGTTGCGCAACTCGGTCCACCGCGTGAGGAAGTCGCGGAGGGGCTCGCCCGGGTTCTGAACGCACATGGAGAGCTGGCGAGGCCGACCCGGACGCTTGTACGTGCTGGTGAAGTTGCGCACGAATGCATCTTCGAAGTCTAGCCAGGAATTGACGCTGCCGGCCCTCAGGTTGTTAAGCCACGTCCGAGCCGAGCCGAGCAGCATGAGGGGAACGCAGCGAACCGCCATGCGCCGGTTGCCGCCGGCGATGCCGACAGCCGTGGTGTAGTCGGTTAGCCAGTCCTCCGGCTTGGAGATGCCGCTGTACTTGGGGGAGTCGCGGGGCAGCGAGAAGCCTCTGGGGAAGGGCTCCTCGCGGATGCGGGGACCGAAGCACGCCGGACCGACAGAGCTCTCCTCCTCGAGAAGCGCGGACCGCGCCAGTCGGTCGATGCGGTGGCGGGCGTCGGTTTCATCATAGGGCTCGCGGGGACCCAGCCGGCTTGCGACGGGGCCGCGTGGCACCGCGCCGGCGGAAGCCGGCCGGGGCTGTCGAGGCGGCGGGAGGGGAGGTTCCGGCCGCTGGGTACGGCCGTCACCGGCAGCCTTGTTGGCAGCGCCATCGCCAGTGGCCGCGACGCGGTTGTGCCGGCTCCGGCTTGCCCGGTGCCGGCCAGAGCCGCGACTCTACGAGCCGGCAGGGGAAGACGGCTGCTGCGTGTCCCGAAGATCCCTCTCCGGGTCTCTGGTTTTGCCTGAGGTGGAGGCGGACGGCTGGGCCGGGTCGAAACGCAGCTGCTGCTCGTTCGCCGCGGTGATGAGGTCGCGGATGCGCTGCTGCTGCTGCAGCAGCTCCTCGCCCTCCAGGAACTCGAGATCCGCCATGGCCGCCTGCGCCGCGCGCATGTTCTTGACGGGGGTGTCGTAGACGGGCCGGCCTGCGCCTAGCGCGCGGCCGATCGCACACCCACGGGTTCGCACCTCCGCAACCCGGCTGGGCTCAGCAGCGGTCGGTGTGAAGCCGTGGGCGCTATCATACTCTCGCTGGTCGGACTCCAGCCGGCGTCGCGTTGCCGCGAGCTCCGTGGCCACGAGCAGCAAATGCTCACGGTCCTCGTTGAGCTGAGCCGCCGCTGCCGCCGTGTCGGCATCGGGCGTGATGGGGGCCCGCAGGCTCTGGATCGTCTCGTGGAGCAGGTCGGTGCGGCGATGAGGGGCCGCAGCGGCGGCTGCGGCAGCCTTCTCCTTGGCGCGCGGGGAGCCGGAACTGGTGCCGATGGTTTGCACCTCCGCGCGAACGCAGAGGTTCGCGCCGTCGTCGGAGGCGGCGTAGCCAACGGGGACGGGCGAATCGGTGAAGCTATGTACCTTGCCAGGAAACACGTCGGGGACGAGCGCGATGAAGACGCGCAGCGCGCCGAATGGGACGACGAAGCAGCGTGCGGGGCAGGCGGTGTTCGCGTCTGATACGGCGCCGCAGCCGGCCGGGTTGGCCGTGCGAGGCGCACGGACCAAACCGTGCACGATGCGCTCGCCGGAGCTGGTGAAGGGCCTCGTCCGGAACTTGACTCCGGTCGACGCCGTGAGCCGCCCCACGGTGGGCGCCAACTGTCGTGGTGAAATCACGGCAGATGCCATGAGATGGCTAAAAGTGGGGGGCTGCGTGAGGACGCCGGTGGGTTTCGGAAGCGAGGTTGGCACGCGCATGTAAGAGACACAAGATGTACCCAGGTTCGGGGCCCTCCGGGGAGGTAACACCCCTAGTCCTGCCGACTGGGTTGGTAGGCTCAGTGGCCACAATGGTTACAATGGTGCTCCTGGAGCTGTTTGAGTGGAGGAGGCAGAAGGAGCTAAGTCTCCGTTCGGCCTCTCCCGTGTGTGTGTATGCGTCGGGGAAGAAGGAGTGAACTGACTGAACTAAATCGAACAGAACTAAATCGAACTGAACTCAACCCCCTGCATGGAGGCCTCCTGGGGGGTCTTATAGCTCGACCCCCCAGGGTTACATGGGTAAACAACGCGCGCCGGGACCCGGATGTCGGCGTCTGGAGCCGGCTGCGGGCCCGCCGGCTGCGGCGCCCGAGGGCGGCGCGACACTGTGACCCGTCGCTTCGAGCGTCACGGAGTGGACGGGGCGTGCGCGCTTCTGCAGAGGCGTACAGGAGTGGTCGGCATGTGCACGCTTCTGCCGAGGCGTGCAGGAGTAGACGGCGCGTGCGCGCTCTGCAGAGGCGTGCCGGAGTAGGCGGCTTCGCGGGGGACTGCACTGGCGCGCTGGTGCTGACACCGGCCGTCGCGTCAACTGGGTTGGCAGCTTTGCCGGCGCGCCCTCCCGAGACGGATTGCACTGTAGCCATGTTCTCCCCTCGTGGGGGACTGTCTTGTCGCTGAACGCGATGGGACGGCCGCCGACCTGTCACCAGCCGGCTAGCGGCCAGCCGGACCCGGCCCAGGGCCGGGCCTAGCCGGCTAGCGCCGAGGAGCCGGCCGGTTCGCCAGCCGGCGGGGAGGGGCACGGGCTGCCCCGACGTTTTTGAAAAGGGGCTCCGGGTTCGCTCGCCTACCCGGGGGTCATCCCCCCGACAGAATTCTAGAGCAAGTTAATAAACACCAAGACATTGTTTCTGGAGAAAGTATGGAATGGAGGATAGAGGCACTGCCCTTATTACTTGGGACAAATTCTACCTACCATAAGATAGAGGGGGTTTGGGAGTCCTTGATTTGGTAGTTCACAATAAATGCCTTCTCATGAAACATCTGCACAAATTCTTCCAATCTGAAAACCTTCCATGGGTTAAGCTCATTTGGGACTCCCACTACCCTAATGGAATTGTTACAACCAGGGCTGTAGGCTCTTTCTGGTGGAAAAGTAATGCTAAAATGATACCTGATTTCAAGGCAATGGCTCAAGGTATTATTGGTCAGGGTGACACTTTTCTTTTGTGGCAAGATGATTGGAGATAGGGCATTTTCAAAGACAAATATCCTGAGCTATATTCTTTTTCTTCCAAAGAACATATCACAATTCAAGAGTTCATCCAGGCTCCAGACCCTATTCAAAGTTTCCACACCCCTTGTCTGTACAAGCTTATCAATAACTTCAGGGACTTCAACACATCACCCAAGCTATTCAAACTTCAGACAACAAAGATAAGTGGAAGTACCACTGGGTTGATTCTTGCATTTCTTCTAAGAAACTATATAAGAGATTAACCTCTAGGCCACCTGCTGACACTACTGCAGGCGACCGCTAACGCAACACATGAATCAGAGACCCCGCGACCAAACTGTGTGCGATGCATGAATCGCAAACGGTGTCGTAAAAAACCGTCGCTAATAAGTCGAACTGTTTGCGATGCCGGAGAGATAAAAAAATGATTCAGATTAGAGACGCGTGTGCGATACGTGGAATACAGTTGATCCATACGAACTGTTTGCGATAAGCCAGAACAACAAACACGGTCAACCAGTTCATGGTGTGTGCGATACACGGCATACAGTTCACTCGGATGAACTGTTTGTGATTTCCCAACACAACAGAAATGGGCAGCTAGTTCAAGGTGTGTGCGATACACGGCATACAGTTCACTCGAATGAACTGTTTGTGATTACCCAACACAACAGAAATGGTCAGGCAGATCAAGGTGTGTGCGATATACGGCATGCGGTTCACTCGGATGAACTGTTTGCGATTACCCAACACAACAGAAACGGTTCAACTTAACAAGACGTGTGTGATACATGGCAAACAGGTTAGTAATCCAAAGTGTGTGGGAAGATCGATAACAACACAAACGATTCCTGCTAATAACCCGTGTGTGTTGTGGGCAAACGCTTGCTGATATACAATTGTTAGCGATTGATGAAATCATCATCGATGGGTTCCCTAGTTTAGCCCGTGGCCGATGTGATTTGCTCTGTCCGCACAACATCTATGCTCTGTCTACACAACAACAACATATATACTTATAAGAACATTGTTGCATAACCAAATAAAACATCCAATTACATAAGTGACTACACACACCAAAGTAAACAATTACATGCACACTAAACTAGGAGAAACGATCATCTACTTCTTGTTGTGGCGATGCTTGCCATTGCTCTACTTCCGGCTGGATCCCTGGCTGTTTTGGGCAAGAAGGAGGCACTTCCTCATGTCAACGATCCGCGTGTACATCTCGTAGCTCGTGCGCCTCCTTGGCCACATACACGACGTGAGCTTCGTCGAGTTTCTCCATCCAGGCCAAGTGACAGGCACGCTTGTCCTTGTTGCAGGAATCCTTCATGTCTCTGTAGTAGGGGTCGATGATGGCCTCGGCGAGGTGAACCAGTGAGTCCTTCTCATGCTTCTTGCTGCCCCAGATCTTGTATTGGCCCTGGATGTCGACAAGATTCTGGCAGGCGATGCCCGAATTCTTGAGCACCTTTACATCATTGGTGATGTCCACCATAGCGAACACATAGTGGGGGCTATTGACAAACCTGGCGAAACGCTCGCAAGGCCTTGTGGCCAGGAAGTAGTGGTAGACGAGGACGTGATTGCGCATGCACATCTGGGTGACGACGACCTTGTGATGAGACCCGGCATGAGCGCGGGTGTACTCCAGGTCGAACCCAACCACCTTGTACTTCTCCGCAGCAAGCAACAACTCCATAGTGTGGATGGAGTTCTCCACCCAGATCGGGTTGTTGGTGTACACCACCGAGAGCTCCATGAACCTTCTGTGGGTGTCCACTACGGCATGCATGGTGAACCACCGCTCGTCGTCGGCAGCCGCTGGGACCGCCATTGGAGCCACGTAGGATACCCTCTCTGTATTTGTCGTCGTGGGTGTGCTTCTTGCAATACTGGGGCGTGGTCGAAAGGTTGAAGAGACACAAGGGTTAAATGGCCGCTGTAATAAATGTGGGCCGGACCGCCTGTAATCGTCACGTCTTGTCACCGCGTTCCTAGCGGAGGATTCCAGTGCACGCTTGAGCTGTTGAGCACGTCACACGCGTTTCGTTTGACCACGCGTGGGCTCGAAGAGGTGCCAAGTTTACCCGTGGGTGATGAGGTAAAAGTTACACAGATGGGTAATGATGGACACTCGAGTGCGATAATTCTGGGCACACAGTTGAGGAAACCAACTGTGTACAATAATGTCAAAGATCGCTGTCGTGTCCGCAATATAGATCGTTTGCGATTGAGATCGACAGGGGAAACACATTCGAGAATGGTAATAAAATCAAGTCCATTGAGGTCCAGATATTAATCGTCCATTGCATATGAATGTCAAAATAGTACTACCAATATACGAGTCTCATACGATGCCATTTCAACGATTGTACCACAAAAGCCCAAAATATTACAAGGTTCAAATTCCAGAGTTAGAAGGCTCAAATTCGAAGATTAATTACAAGGTTCAAACTGATATTAGAAATGAAATTCAGCTCATGCAGCTATAGACGCCCGCGCTGATCAGCTGAACTTGGACATATGAGAGGTTCAAACTAATATTACAACTTGTAACTCCCGTTTCGAAACCTCAACATTTCTGCAAAGGGATCAGCCACTGACAAGTCATGTATGGGCTTGACATAATGACTTCCAATTACTCTGTTAGCTGATCTTCCAAAATAAAATTCAGCTTCTGTAGAGCCTTTTCCATTCTGCCGTAGTTGCCGGCGCTAATCAGCAAACCATTCAGTTTTGCGAAACAAATGTAGGGCAAGCCTCATTACCTTTAGCACCCTTGCTCTCACAACAAAGAACCTGGCGAATATAATCTCTGGTAAGGTCCCTCAGTAGGAGTTCAAAGTAATTTCTGAGAGATGTAGATCAAGGCATTCGATGTGGTTGTTATATTGTATCACATTATCCACTACCGGGCCTAATCTTATCTGCAAAAGTAGAGAACGTATTAGTGCCTACATGAAGTTTTGAACACTACTACAGGCCTCTTTGATTTGCAGGATTTCTAAAATACCTGAATAGAGTGACATGCCATCTTCGATCCTACATGATTAACATGGGCATTTGATTACAATCTAGAAAAACGTAGGCTTCTTCCCAAGAGGTTGGAGTGGATGGAAATTTACCTACGAAAACTAGTACAGATGAATTGAAAGGAGAAATGCATATGGATTGTAACCTTATGAATCAAGCAACCACTGTAGTGAAAAAACATCAATGTACTGAAATCCTCCAAAATTCCTTCAGAAATCGTAGTACATTCGTCATTGTAAACTGTGGCGCCCCGCCTGAATACCACTGTAGCCAGACGGTCACCGCACACACCAACCCAGGAAAATCACTCTGGCATGCGCTTTTACAACAAGTATCATGAACGCGGGCATTTCTATTAATGGATATATAAGTCTTACATGATATATTTTACAAGGGTGATGGCAGCGGAAAAGCTCTGTCTAAGGCAGCATGGTCTTGGTGCGGCTCCAATCCATAGGGATCTGACTGGGTTACTCTTCTAGCCCGCGAACACTCCGGCTCCTCGCTAGTGGACATCGAATCCTTAGGTGAACCTGGCCACATTGAAGACCGCTGAGTACTTTTGAATGTACTCGCAAGCAAACCAAACCAACATATACACCAAGCAAAGCAATCCATGGCATTCAAGCATGCACTTGTTATCTTAACAGCATGAACTATTATGCTATGGCAGGATTATCTAGCAAGATTAATCATCTTGCAGCATTAATCATCATGTTATAGCAAGATTATCTAGCATGATAACTATTGGAGTAAGTACAGTAAGGTAAAGCATATCAAGCAAATAATTCATGCTCCGAATATTCTCACGATCCAAGTCCGATCCAAACTTTGCGGTCATCCAACCGCTCATCTCATAGCCATCACATGGCTAGCAATCATACCCCTGACATCATCTGATGTCCATGCATTTGTACTGCAAGTCTGACAGATCTTACTATTCTCTGGTTCATTATTAGTAACATCATATGGTTCATTCCTCCAGACTCGACACAGACCAAATAGTGTGACCTAGTACAAACTATGTCCCATGACCGAGGACGCGGCTATTCGAATAGATTTACACTCTCCAGAGGTTGCGCACTTTACCCACACTATGGAGCTCCTGGCCTCATGCTCCCATTCGGGTGGACCGGTGCTGCTCCAACAAAACTTGTCTATTGCCCGGCACTCTTACGGTCCCACCGACAATCATACCCTCCCAGGGTCATGTCCTGGGTGGCCCCTGTGTCACCCCGTGACACCTGCCACCATCGTGGCCAAACTAAACTATCCCAAACGGGGACCGCGCGCAAACAAACAACTGGGCTCACAAGGTTATCGCCGCCTACCGAGCCAGGGTAGCGCGCACGCATAACCTTCCCTCTTTGGTGGTACCGACAAGAAGCAAGACAATAGACCAAGTCAGGGCCTCCCCATCCAGGCAAGTGTGGTTACACTCGATGAGCTCGGTTAGGTGGCACTATGACTCGATCCAGCCGACGAAGGAGGTTGTCATTATTAAGTCACATTCTTTATTATTGCAATAACAGTAACAAAGCATGATGTAACAATTATGAAAACATAACAACCTATCTCCATACAATATCACAACGAGTCATTAGTGAAACAATATTTAAATGGCAAGTTATCACTTTACAAGTTCTAGCTGTAAGTTACGACCATCTGAACCCTTGCATGAAACCGGCAAATAAACCCGTAGCCACCAGAACGGTCTTTACAACTCAGATCTGGGACGTTACCGGAATAACTCAAAGCCGGCTCAAGACGGCTGAAAAGCAGCTCAGAGCATGAGACGGTGTTGATAAAAAGAGTGTAGTGGGCCCCTAAGACGGCCGAGGAACAACTCAGAGCATAGGGTCACCCCTACAAAAAGAAATTCAACAGCTGCCCGCGACGACCGAAAAGCAGCTCAGAACACGGCCAATTGTTGAAAAGAGAACATAAAGTCGGCATCCACCCCGGACGGCCGAAAGCAGCTCAGAACATAGGCGTGGTGCCGTCACCAAAGCAAGGCATGCAAGGGTTCATTAGCGTCACATACAGCTCACCACTACGCATACGAGCATAAGCATATTAATTTAAACACACAAGAGTAACACAGAGCAATGCTTTAGGGCACATATCAGATGGTCGGCTTGCCTGGGGGTCGAGGAGTTCATCGGAAGGAGGTGCGGTAGCCTCGCAGGAAAATCCGCCGAAAAAGGTTCCCTCTCGGAGGGGCTGAATAAAGGGCAGGGGCAAAATGGTCATTTTTAGAAAGTGTCAACCTCATGAAAATGATACCATCTGAACGGGCTTGACGAACGGAGGAAGTGGGCTTTGGAATCACCTGAATCGGGGTTACGGATGGAAAGATATTGCCAGTTGTTTGCCAGGGACTAATCTGCAAAAGAAATATTTATAGACAAGTCCCTGACTGAAATTCGGCCGAAAAAGACTAAAGTGCACTGTTGCACTGGGCTGCCTTGGGCTGATTTCGGTGGAGACCCCAGCCACTGCGAGGCAGCCGCCGTTGCCGCTGATGGGCCGGCCCAACCGCATCCCCCCCCGCCCCCCACTTGAAAAAAAGAGCGAGTGAGAGGCCGACAGCGCGGGCCCACCTGTCGGGCCATCTTCCTCCTCCGTCAGGGAAACAGAGAGAGACAAAGGGCGCGGGCCGCGATGGTTGCCGGCGACGGCGAGCTCGGGGGCCTTTGGCGGCGACGGGAACAGGTCCACTGCTCCATCCCGTGCCCGTGGGTGGTGGGCTCGGCTCCGGGGACGGCCGGAGTGAGGTGCTGCGGTGACGGCAGAGCCGCGGCTGCTCCGGTGAATTGGCCGGCTATGGTGGGGGAGACGGCCAAGCGAGGGTATTGGTGGGTTCGTGGGAGTGTGGGGAGGCTCGTGAGTGGTTTGGGGAGGCCAGGGGTGGCTCTAGTGCTCGGTCGACTCGGAGCAGAGGCGGAGGCCGAGGCGGCCAGAGGCGGAGCAAAGGGGCTCCGGGGAGAAAGCGAGGGGCTTGGGGAGCTCTGAGAGGTCCAGGAGGAGGAAGAGGGGAGTGGGGTGAGCTCGAGGAGGCTCGGGCCGCGGCTTTTATAGCCGGCCGAGGCGGATGGATAGGGACGGCCGCCGTGGCGTTCCTATCATCGCACTGGAGCTCCGGCGAGGTGGCGCGCGAGGAGAGGTGCCGACCTGACGATTGTCAGGGGGAGGGGACGGCTCGGGAAAGAAGCAGCCAACGGGAAAGAAGAAGACGACGGTGTCACGGGCGGGACAGTGTCGCGGCGGCGCTCGCCGTGGCGTGAGGAGGAGGAAACTAGAGGGGAGAAGGTGCGGGAGATGGGTACGTGGACGGTGCGGAGTTAGTCGGCATGCTCAGACAAGCTCGGGCTGGCCGGAGCTATCGGGCCGACGAGGACAGTGCCGCAGAGCACCGTTTCTGCCCGCTGTCCACGCGGTCACCATGTGCATGGCTTGCTCTGGAAGGCTCCTGCATGTCCAAGCTTGTCCAACAAGTGTATCACTGCTCAAATAGATAGGAGAAGGGGCTGGAACCAGCTAGGTAGCTCTGAGGTGAGTAAAACTTGCAGAAAAAGATTTTGACAGCAAACTTGGGTGGACTCTTGTGGAGAAATGAATGAGAGTGGGGAGCTGAACCTTTGTCAAAATGAAATACGGTAGGAAGGACTAGGTTCTGGTAAAATTTGAAGCCATTTGGACCTCATTTGCATACACTTCCTTTGCAATGCAATTTTTGGTCCAGAAGCTAAACTTTGAAGGTGTGCTCAACTGGCTAAATGGATTGGGCTGAAATTTGGTGTAGAGGGGTTATTTGGGTGTATAGAGATACTGGAAAATTTTCAGCCCAAATTGATCATCTATGAAGGTACTTACTTCACAGACATGCAATCTGGACAGAAACTTAGATAATTTACTAGGGAAAATTGGCTAGATGAAATGGGCTGGTTTTTAGTATCCAGGGGTTATTTATCATTGTTAACTACCCTGAAAAATTTCAGCCCAAAAAGATCAAGGGAGCAGGCACTTCCTTTGCAAACTGGAAATCTGGACAGAATTTGCAAATGGATGTTGTGCTCACAATTTGAACTATGGAACTTGGGATATTGATGGAAATGGTGAAGATATGGATAGGAGAAGCTCCACAAATTATTTGGGATTTTTCCTGGCTACCAAAATGGTAGTTCCTTTAGAAAGTGCCCAAAGTGCAATATTGGCTTTAAATAGGAAAATGCAATTTCCCTCATTTAATTATAGCCACTATTTTTATGGGAGCTCAATATGATCACAAAGAATATCTCCACAAGTTTTCATGAACTTTGGAGATGGATAGATATTTTCCTGGATTTAATTCCTTTAACTGGCAGAAAAAGGAATTAATTTTAAATGAAAAATATTGCAAATGACTTGGCAATATTTTTACATATCCAGGGTTTATAGACGTGGGATGATCACTGGGAAAAGTTTGGGAGGCAATAGATCAAAGGAAATTGGGGTTCCTTTGTAACGGAAGGAATTAGGGTTTCCCTTCCGGTAGATCGGAGAGTAGGGTTTCGGTGGAAAAATCCCGGGAATATATCTTGGGTGGCAAGGTTGGGTTGGAGAGAATCTCTGGTTGGATAGGGAAGGCAAGGCTATATGACCATCTTCATATACCCAGGAGCGAGAGAAAATTCGATAACATCGAAAAAAGACGGGAGTCAAATCCCGCAAAGGAAAAAAAATCAAGGAGCGAAAACCAGGGTGTTACAAACCTACCCCCCTTAAGAAAATCTCGTCCTCGAGATTTCCGGGCTTACCTCCCGGCTAAGGGGGACTTACCTGTGTGTGACTTGGATCCATCAACTGTCTTGTCTTCATTGATTTGCTTGTCCTTTTAACTGCCTCTTCTGATGGCTCAGGTGCTGTCTTCTCAAACGGCTGTATTGAATCCTTCTCTTTCCGATCAGGTGTACCTTTTGTCCTAATAGTTTGTTGCTTGGTGAGGTAGCAGGTAATACCAACAAATAGCTTGACTTCCATGGCCTGGAGCTAGCTGCTTTGGATTTTATTGCGATACTTGGTACACTACCTGCCAAGGGCAAGTCATCCTTTCTTGGTGCATGGTATTGCATGCATACATCCATTATTCCTCTTGAGTATCTATGGACAATTGTCCCCGTGTCTTGCTCAGGATAAATTCTTAGTCTGGCTGTGGGTTCTATACGAATGCTTTCTTCTGTCATATGCATTCAGGCTTTGTCCTTAGGTGACCCACAATCCAGCATGACCAAGCTACTGCTACTATATCCCCAACTGAAATGTCAGGCATGATCACAAAGTAATCATAGACGGTAATCTCCTGTTCCAATGACACCGGGGTATTTACGAACCGTCAATGCCGACATGTATATGCTTGTAGTTGTTTTATCTGAATGTACTATTTCCAAGTAAATTCAGACTGTCAAACTTTGTCAATTACTGAGTTGACTCTACCATATATAGCCTCTGTAGTCCTTGTTATGACCACTGAGCTGATCATAGTACATCTATCACTCGGTGCACCTTTTGGAGACTAGCCTCTTATCTTGGTTGATGGCCCATATTCATGATGAGTATGGCATGCTGGCTGCATTGTTGTGGCCGTATACGCAAGAGTCCGACCAGGATTGGTAATATCACCTTATCCATGAAGTTTTATTTTACTAATCGTCACGGAGACTGTTTGTCCACAACTTCTTTGTTCTTAAGAATTCCTTTGATGGACCTGTCGTGACCTGCCAACACGGCTCCTTGGTCATAACCTAGCTTGTTGGGCTTGTACACACAACTTACTCTTGCATATTTCGTAGGGGTTGCTGTGTTCATATCCTTCTTTGATGTTTGGGCCAATGTTTCTCTGAACACAGTCATTCTCGTATACGAGTGGCTCGCATGAACTGATCCAAGTGGACTCCATGCTTCGCAACATATGCATGGGTAGGATAAATCCTTTCATAGTCAACCTTCTTCCCCACCGCTGTCACCCACGCGACGCCACCTCGCGCAGCCGTCGCGCGCTTCTGCTTTCCCCCGCCACCGCGCGCGCAACCACCTTCCGCCGTCGCGCGGTGCCACACTCCTCCACCTACCTCCTTCTGCCACAGCACTGCCCGCCCCATGCAATCCCGACCATGCGTTGGCCGGATCCGGCTCCCCTGCGCCTCCACCGGATCTAAGACCTCGCACCGTCGCCAGATCCGGCTCCAAGGTGCCCCTCAACCTCCCCTGACCACACCGCCATTCCCCGCTGCACCGAGGACAACCGCCCTCCTCTTGGCGTCGCACCGCAACGGCAGGTCTCAGCCGCCTCCATTTCCTTCCCAGCAACCTCCTCCCCCGGGACGAGCATGACCAGGGGCGTGGTTGGGCTGGTCGTCCTCGATGGACCCATGGTCCTCGTGCCACTCCTTGGCCGTCACAATCTTTCTCCACATCCGTCGGCCGTCGACGCCCTCTTACCACTGTCCCGGCATCACCCGCTGCTCCTCCCTCCGGTTCTGCATCCACCATCGCCTCCCCGCTGGGCCGGCGACGCCCGGCCATTTCCTGGGGCACTGCTGGTCGGAAGCCCCCGCCCCTCCGTGACATGTGGGTTGCTGAGGAGATGGAAGGCGATGGGGATTCACTGTTGCAGGAAACTCTCTGCAGTTAGCGGTCACCTCTGCAAGATTTGGCCTGGTAACTGAAGGATTTTTTGGCCTTTAACTTCAGGATTTGGCATTGTTAACTGCAAGATTTGGTGCTGCCTCTCCCATGCGCGCGACTGGCGGATCGGTACTTTCCAGCGAGGAAGAACACCGCACGGATGCTCGCCATCGACGAATCTACCCGTCCTCATGCGTGCCCTCCACCCCGAGCCACCATCCCCACCATCGCGCGCAGGTCCTCTTCCACCTCCTTCCCTCTGTCTCGCCGTCAACTCCCTCCCCTACCTCTAACTACTCCGATGGCAGCCGCTAACTGCCCAGGGAAGGAGGTGCCCAGGGACCGCAGGTGACGAGCCCCTCGTCGTCTCCGGTGTCCAAGGCCGCGACGCCATGCCCGGATCCCATCCACCCAGACAAATGGCCTCGCTGCTCCCGTGCCCCACGACTGCAGCCCTGCCCATTCCCTAGCGCTAATTCTTGTTAACTATAGCTGCTAATTTGTGTTAACTGCATATATTGATGTTCGCCAATGCTACTAATTTGCAGTTAACTTTTGTTCAGTTCGTTTTTGTTGGCTCAGTTAACTTCCTGATTTTCAACAGTTATGTTGGGTACACTGCAGAGGACGCCACCGCCTATGGGAAGGCCCCGCACGCCGTGCTCTTCGTGCAGATGCAGTTAACTTCCTGGAGGTCGTGGGCAGTTAACTTTTTGTGGGAGATGAGAAAAAGGAGCAGTTAACTTCCCTGGTTCAGTTGGTTCCGAGCGCTAGCGACGGCATCAGTTGACTTGCAGGGCCTATAAAAGTTTGTGTATTTCTTCCTCTTATTCAGCAGTTTAATGTGTGCCTCGTTCTGATTTCAGAATTAACTTGAATAAAAAATGGATCGATGGTTAACTCATCCCGATCCAACAGTTCTCCATGTGAAAAAATTAATTAAAAATAATTCTAAAATAATACATTAGTTATAAAAAGCAGTTAACTAACGCAACCATAGCAGTTAATCTTGCAGGGCCATGACAATTAAGACTGTAATTGTTTGGAACAAAAAAGAAAAGAAAAAAGCAAACAGCGATGGATGGATAAGAATAAAAAGCAAAAGGTGCACGGAGAGAGAGCACCAGCAGCATAAGTTGTTGGTGGTGAATGGATAAGAGAGTGAGAGGAGTTTGTGGTGGAGGAAAGGCCACCATGGTGGCTAGTGTGTCGTTTTCCTTGATTTGTTTAAAAAACTATTCAAGCAGCAAGCAAGTTGATTTTCAGTACAATTCTTTCAGAAACCATTTTAAAAAGCATTTGTTTAAGTATGGGAGTTAACATCATCCCTAGCAGAAGTTTCAGTGGAAGCACACTACGGGTGTATTAAAAAACCTACAATAGTTATCTTTGCAAATTTTTCAGAAGTTAACTTTTTTGATTATATAACAGTTAATTTTGGACACATCAGCGGATAAAATTTAATCAGACAATTCTAAAAAATTGTGGTAGTTTGCTCGGTTTAAATAATTATAGATAACTTCATGCAGTTAGCTATGGGAGCATCAACAGTTAACTCGGCTCAATCCGTTAATAAAAAAATTAAATAAAAAGTTTAAATATAGTACTTTAGTTTTAAAAATGGCAGCTAACTTCAATGTCCGTAGTTAACTGCGAAAATCTCATGTTCATTCCGGCTGCGAGCGAAGGTAGCAGTTTGCTGCACATCTCCATGGATTTCAATAGTTGCAGTTAACTTCGGCCGGCGTGGCAGGTAACCACGATATTCATTGCAGTTATGGTGACCCCGGCAAAAAAATGAATTACAAAATATGAAAAAAGTTTGGCCATTTAAAAAAATCATCCACAGTGGCAGTTAACATCGGCCGGCGTGGTAGTTAACTTCGGCATTCATGACAGTTAGCGTGACCCCGACAAGAAAGAACGAAATATTTTTTTAGTGTCTTCGCTCCCAGCAATTAACTTGGTGTTAACTGCCGCAGCCCTGGGCAGTTAGCTATTTCAGGTCCCGCAGTTAGTTCGACCCGAGAAAAAATGTAAAAGAAAAAAAAATAGTGTCTTCAGTCTGGCAGTTAACTTGATGTTAACTGCCGCAATCCCCGACAGTTAGCTATTTCAGTCCCGGCAGTTAGCCTGACCCGGACGAAAAATGAATGAAGGAAAAAAAAAAGTATTTGCATCTCCCGCAGTTAGCTTGCTCCACATAGTGCAGTTAGCTATTCCGCTCGAACAGTTAGCGTCTACTGTAGCAGTTCGGGAAAAAATGACGAAAATGACATTAGTTTTTTTCAAAACTGCTCTTAAACCGTATCGAATCTGAAAAAGTGTTATATACACCAAAGTTTGGGCTAATCGATAGCTTTCCAACGGTATATCATACGCATCATTCCAACAAACGGTTTGAAAATTTCTTTCACAAAAACACCGAAAATGCATTTGAAGAATTTTTAGTTTTTTGAATTTTGTTTAAAAACTGTAAGGATTTTGGGAAAACAATCAATATGAATTTTTTGCTACTATTCAATAGCTATCCAACGGTATATCATTTGCATCATTCCGATAAACGGTTCAAAAATTACGACCAAAAAACAGTGCGAAAAAAAGGTGCCAGAAAAAGTCCGCTCGGCAATTATCTGGAATATGACGCACAATTAGCTTATCTGTTTTTTAGAAGTTAGGAACGGTTCCTGAATAGCTTATTCAGGAATGGGTTGCCAGAACACTTTCATACTCGTGATGAAGCTTTTGGTTGCAAAACGGGCATCCAAAGCCCATATTCCAGGTCCTCACACACCTGTTATGCAGTCCCGCATAAAGCTCCCTGAGCTTTTGCCTCTTGTACCTCCTCTAGGCATCTTCGTCCTCGCCGTCGACATAGTCAGATAGCACCTATACATATAGTAAAAAATGTGGTGTTAGTATATTTTATAATAATGTGAATTCAACAGGCAGAGTTTATGAAACATAATATATCCTGTGACAGCGTGAACCCTAAATCATCAAGTGATCTTCATGAAAGAAATGCATAAATAGAGAGCACACAACTTAGTGCAACAAAATTAAGAGTCTGATTGGTTTGCTACCAACATTTGGCAGAATCAAAAGTTTGGTTTGCCGTACACTGTGAGTCGTGAGCCACCGTGTGGGGTTGACCGTTTTGTGAGGCAGGTACCACATCAAAGTCGTGAATTGGTTATTTAAAACATTACACGGCCATTTCATACATACATGTTTGGGCCACATGCATGCATGGTGGTCCTCGGACACTCCCTCGTGCGGTTATCAGCGATGCGCCCATTCTTTAGCCCGCGAAGGTTATCACTTTTCACCGACATCGAGAGGCATTTGACCAAAGGTGGATTCATCTTGGGATTAGTTACGGTGTGGATCATGGTGAGATTCCAGATCAAAGTTCGAGCGCGTGTGCGTACACATGAATCCCTCCCACCGGCTCGAAGTGAGGGGGACTACGACACGTCGTGGACCTCTGTGTAGGGCATTTCTGGTTTGCGAAGCATGTGCCACATCAAAGTTGTGTAGTGGGTATTCAAACATCACACAACACCTCTTTGGGTATGCAGGCGCGTGGTTGTCCTAGGACACACTCACTCGCGTGTGACGCTTTCTGTGGGCCCGCGAGGTCGTCGTCCATCACTTTGACCTATAGCGAGAGAGGTTAATTTGACCCACAAGGATGATTCTTTTTGGTTTGTGTTACAGTAGGAGTATATAGTACGCATCGAAGAGGGGGGAGGGGACCAGCATATACTACGCGTCATGAACAGCCTCGCTCCGTGTGGGGACTTTCTGGTTTCCAAGGCAGGTGCCACATGACATTTGTGCATTGGGTATTCAAACATCACACAACACCTCTTTGGGCCACATGCACGCGGTGGTTGTCCTACAGGACACTCACTCGCGTGTGACGCTTTCCATCTGTGAGCCCGCGAGGTCGTCGTCCATCACTTCGACCCAACAATCGAGAGAGGTTAATTTGACCGACAAGGAGGATTCTCTTTGGTTTGTGTTATAGTAGGAGTATATAGTACGCGTCGAAGAGGGGGATGGGACCAGCATATACTACGCATCATGAACCTCGCTCTGTATGGGGACTTTACAGTTTCCGAGGCAGGTGCCACATCAAAGTTGTGCATTTTGGTTATTCAAACATCACAACAACCACACACACCTCCGTACTTACATATGTTTTGGCCCACATGCAAGCGATGGCGGTTGTCCTCTGGCACTCACTCACGCGGTTATCGGCGATATCGACGCTTTCCATCTGTGGGCCTGCTTGGTCCATCACTTTGACCGACAATGAGAGAGGTTAATTTGACTTAGGAGGGGATTAATTTTTGGTTTGTCTTATGGTATAGGTCATGCTATGAGATTACATAATATAGTTTGAGCGCATGCATGTGTACTCAAGCATGAATCCCTCCCACCGGATCGAAGTGGGGGGGAGGGGGGCAGCACACGACGCGTCATGAACCGATCTTGCTCTGTGTGGAGACTGTACGATTTTTGACGCGGGCGCCACATCAATGTTGTGCATGGTATTCAAATTAAACATATACATGCATGCATCACCTCCATATACATATGTTTGGGACACATGCATGCAGTGGTTGTCTTCGGACGGTACTCTCCCTCGCGTGGTTATCGACGGCAAGCCTATATATTCATGGGCCCACGTGGACGTCCATCACTTCGACCGGCATCGAGAGAGGTTACGAGGGTGGATTCTTCTTCTTTGGTTCGTGTTACCGTGTAGTAGATCATGGTGATGAGATTCGAGACCTAAGTTTGAGCGCATGCGTACGCATGAATCCCCGTCACCGGCTCGAAGTGGGGTGACATACATAGTACGCGTCGTGGACCCTCGTCCGTGTGGGGACTTTCCAGTTCCAAAGCATGGTACCGTGCCACATCAAAGTTGTGCATTGGGTATTCAAACACACCACACAACACTTCCAAACATATGTTTGGGCCACATGCAGGCAGTGGTTGTCTTCAAGCACTACTCCCTTGCGTGGTTATCAGTGAGCTAGCCCATATCTGTGGGGTCGCGTGGATGTCCATCACTTTGACCAACAACAAGAGAGAGGTTATACGACCAAGGTGGATTCTTCTTGGTTCGTGTTACACTACGTCTTGGTGAGATGCCCCCTCCCACCGACTCAAAGTGTGTGTGCGTGTGGGTGGGGTGTGGGGGGTACTTCGCACTTCCTGAACCTCCGTGGGGTTGGGGATGTCTGGTTAATTTGCGAGGCACATGTGCCACATCAAAGTTGTGAATTGGGTATTTAAATATCACACCACCCTTTTCATACATATAGTTGGGCCACTCGCAGGTGGTTCGTATGTGGTCTCACCCATCTCGCACCACAAGCACACATTTGTGGGCCCGCACACGATCCACCTTTGACCAGAAGTGAAAGGGGGGTTTGACCATGATGGACTCCTATAGGTTTAGTGTTACGGTAGGGTGTGCTATGTCAGACCTAGCTATTTGGGGGCATGCATTCATAGCTAGGATTCCTCTCCCGCCGACACGAAGTGGGGGGGGGGGTGGCGGACTAGCAAAAATGTGGCCCTTGTGAGACAGGTGCCACATCAAAGTTGTGCATTGGGTATTTGAACATCAAACCAGCCTTTTCATACATATATTTGGTCCACATGCAAGTGTGTTCATGTTCTGACCCTTTCCCACGTTTTTTGGCCACGCAACACACACGGTCCCCTCAGACTACCCGTGTGCCATGCCCGTGCCCCTGTCACCCACATCAGCACAGTAGATTGGGCTCCACGAGGCTTCCCTCGCAATCTCAAAAATATCTACCCGCCTGGGGTTTTTTCTATTTGATAGCACACGGTTACTATGTTCCGATCGTGTGCGATGTTGTTCGCTCCAGCTCCCGCATGCATCCCTCAAAAATATCTAGCCGCCTGGAGGGTTTTTCTGTTTGATAGCACATGGTTGTTATGTTTGGACCGTGTGCGATGTTTGTTGCTCAATCCCTTCATCCAAATTTTCAGTAGCCCCGGCATTTTACTCCCGCCTAGTAAAATTTTTAGTACCCGCGTCATTTCCTCAAACACCACCTTGCCCCCCCTCCACACACACACCCCAAAAACTCTACGTGCTCGCACACACACACACACACACACACACACACACACACACACACCACCCCTCCCTCGCTCGAAACCCTAGCAAGGTCGCCGCCGCCGCCGCCGCGCCGCCTCCATCGTTAACATCTGCTGGTTTGCCCGTGCAGGTTACCCACCGATCTCCATACCCTAGCCGCCCTGAGTTTCTTAGATGACGCCTGCCAAATGCCCCCTTTCCCATAGACCCCCATCCCCATCCCCCTCCCCCACTCCAGAGCGTCGCAGCCTAAGCCCAGCTACGCTTCCCGTGGAGCCCCAGGAGATAATGGCCCAAAAGAGGTTTATCGCGGCCTCTTCGCCCGACGTCCGCAAGGTGGCCGCCGAGGAAGCTGACGACGATTAGTGGCCGCAGGCTCTCAATCAGCGGGCTAGAGTATGCTGGCATGTCGCGGACACCGGCTACGACATCGAGGTCGTCGACAGCGACGGCCTGGCGCGGGCTATGTCATAGGTTAAGTGGCCCACCCCAACCCCTCGGGTTCAACCGCCGTCGATCTCATCCATGGCCTCGCCGCTGATCTCCTCTGGCCCGCTTTCAAGAATTTACCATCCTACATCGTCATCGAGCCCCTTTTGTCATTTTTGAAGGACACGTTCTACGACGCTGGCTTGGGATCCTCAGCTGCCAAGTCAGACCTCATTGACGGCGACCATGAGGAGGGCACCCTCTCCGCCTCTTCCAAGGGGAAAGAGCACATCTGCGACATCAGGGAGGGCACCCTATAGCCGTGCTCTTCCAAGGGGAAGGAGCCCATCTGCGATAACATGGAGTGCACCCAGAGTCCGCGCTCTTCCCATGCGAAGGAGCCCATCTGTGACAAGTGAGGAAACCTATGATTTGTTTTGCCATGCCTCTTGACAGGGGGGAACCCATGATTTGTTTTGTCGAGCCCCTTTTGTAGTGAGAATATGTCCAGTTTTAATTGCCGTGTTTGGTTGTTTGCAGTATGCCTTGTTTATTTCAGTTATTCACAGTGTGATGCTCTATATGTGTCACTATTTACTGTACAGTACAATTTCATCAATACCAGTTTCAATAATACCAATATGCATGACTATATTTGCTTGATGTTAAGCCTGTTATAGCTAGCATATGCCTCTTTTAACGTTTTTTGGTTGTTCGGTTGTTTGTAGTTAGCATATGTCTAGTTTCAATTGCTATCTTTGGTTGTTAGTAGTATGCCTTGTTTATTTCAGCTATTCACAAAGTGATGTTCTATATGTGCAAGTATGAACTGTGTAGTTCAATTTCATCAATGCCAGTTTCAACAATACCAATATGAATGACTATTTGGTTGCTGTTAAGCCTGTTGTAGCGAGCATATGCCTCTTTTAACTGTTTTTGGTTATTCGGTTGTTTGTAGTTGGCATATGTCCAGTTTCAATTGCTATCTTTGGTTGTTCGTAGTATGCCTTGTTTATTTCAGTTTTTCACAAAGTGATGTTCTATATGTGCAAGTATGAACATTGCAGTTCAATTTCATCAATACCAGTTTCAACAATACCAATATGAATGACTATTTGCTTGCTGTTAAGCCTGTTGTAGCGAGCATATGCCTCTTTTAATGGTTTTTGGTTGTTCGGTTGTTTGTAGTTAGCATATGTCCAGTTTCAATTGCTATCTTTGGTTGTTCGTAGTATGCCTTGTTTATTTCAGTTATTCACAAAGTGATGTTCTATATGTGCAAGTATGAACTTTACAGTTAACACACCTTTCCACTTCTTGTTTTGCTTAACTAGCATGCTTAAACCTGCACACTGAAGCTATCATTTGGAGATTATGTTGTCTACCATGGATATATTTGGTTGATGTTTAGCTTGTTGTGCTTAACATGCCTTTCGATGTACTTACACAGGACAATATTGGGAACGACTGCTGTTTTCCATCGAGGTTAGTTTCATCCCATGGCTTATATATACTCACTGTTCAGGATATCGGTAGCTGGTACCATATAGGCCGGGGGCTGATAAGGGATTAATCGGCGAATCGGACATTTAACTGAATATATCTGTAACCCATTTATCGGTAGGTTAACTAGGGCCATATCTAATATATCTAAGGCTACATAGCAACATGCATTGTACTAAATGTCTAAATATGCAATCCTATGATACATAGGAACAAGGAAGAGTGTTACCTTAATGTTCTGATGATGTCTAGATATACATAGAAGAGCAGCAACAGCAACAACACAGCAGCAGTTAACAGCAGTTAATCGGCCGATATTTGTAACAATGTAATAAACTCCCTCCGCCCCATAATATAAGATGTTAATTCATCCAATATGTGAGTATATTGGTTGTAATAAGATCTTATATAATGGGACGGAGGGAGTGTTGTACTACATCATTGTGCAATTGTTGTTTAGCTTCTAATATTAACTTGGTGCTTTTAGGTACATATGTCATTGGTAAAGATCCGCGCTTCGACCCTTTCTGCGTATGGGGCAATGAGATATTCATGAACCAGCATCAAGTGAGGAAACTGATAAAGATTATTAGTAAAATGGGTCAAAAGATGGCAATTAAACTATTTGTTTACACTTTATCCAAGACAACAGTGAACTATAGGATGGTAAGTAAGAACTCTGTAGCCTTCTTTTTACTGCCCATAATGAGTTGTGTTAGATGACAATGTCTGAATCTTTTTCCTTTGCAGTGGTTCCCAAAGCAGTTTACTCAAGATTACTTGTCAAACTACATGATTGGTGGGCATGCAAAGGTTAAAGTATTTCTACCAGAACGCAATAACTATCTAGATGTCGTCATGAAGACAGTCAAGGATGGGCGGTCGGCCATCACAAGGGGTTGGACTAGAGTCGTGCGTGCCTTCTGCCTGGAGGAGGGCACAATATGGGCATTCCGCTTCACCTTGTTCAGCAACCAGAATGTCTTTCGCCTCTTTCTTTACCGTCTTTAATAGTACAAGTATACAACCCTGGTTCATCATTCTTTATTTGGTGCATATGTAATTCTTTTTTTTTGATGTAACTCTTGAACATATGTACCTGTGAATCGAATAATGCATTGGTTGTTGAACCTGATGGATATGAATAAAGTTATAGCCTACTTTCAAATTCAAATTCGGTACAATTTTAAATAGCAGCAATTAAATTAGGGTGAAAATACGCTCTGCAGGTCATTACGGCGCACATGGTCTGTAAAGCACATCGTGTGTGATATACATCATAATACGACACGGTTCACAGAGAGGAAATGTGTGCGACCATGCACACAATTGCCGTTTGCAAAGCGTGTGTGATGTCAGACTATATCACAAACGGTGCGAACAAACTAAATGTTTGTGATAGTCGCCTTATCGTACACGCTTTGCAATCATGAACTGTATCTGATGTCGTATGCATCGTAAACGTTTGCACCACAGAATAGCGTGTGCGATAGTTATCCTGTACGACACTGGTACGACAGTCCGACGTTTCGTAATCCTATCCAACACTCGTACAATGTTAACTAATCTTCTTGATTATTGTTCGCATACGGTTTGGGAGAAGTGAATGTGTGTGATAGTCTCCTTATCATACACGTTTTACAATCGTGAACTGTTTGTGATGGGGCGCACATCGTAAATGTTGCACCACAGAAACCGAGTGCGATGGTAATGCGAGCACACACGAGTAGCAAGGATGGAGCGTTTGGGATATTCGATAGATCACAAACAGTTGTGTGACGAGTCGCGTATGGGATAGATCGGGCATCGCATACGCTTAGTTCTGCGAAACGTATGCTTGCGTGCTCCCTATCGCCGATGGTTTCCGGGTCGTGTGGGAAGACCCCCCCCTATCGCACACACATGCAAGGCGACGGTTTAAAACTCCATCGCGGAAAGGGGGTAAAAACCGTTTGTATAGCAGCTCGCTGTACCAGTGTGATCAGGTCTTCAAGCAGCTTTGGAAAAATTCTACCATGCTCAGATACAAGATTTGTTGGAAATATGCCCTAGAGGCAATAATAAATTGGTTATTATCATATTTCCTTGTTCATGATAAATGTTTATTATTCATGCTAGAATTGTATTGACCGGAATCTTAAATACATTTGTGAATACATAGACAACATCGTGTCCCTAGTAAGCCTCTACTAGACTAGCTCATTGATCAAAGATGGTTAAGGTTTCCTAACCATAGACATGAGTTGTCATTTGATGACGGGATCACATCATTAGGAGAATGATGTGATGGACAGGACCCAACCGTAAGCTTATCATCAGATCGTTTAGTTATTTGCTATAGCTTTCTTCATGTCAAGTATCAGTTCCTTAGACCATGAGATCGTGCCACTCCCGGATACCGAAGGAATACTTTGTGTGCTATCAAACGTCAATTCGTAACTGGGTGATCATAAAGGTGCTCTACAGGTATCTCCGAAGGTGTCTGTTGGGTTGCATGGACCGAGACTGGGATTTGTCACTCCGTATGACGGAGAGATATCTCTGGGCCCTCTTAGTAATACAACATCGTAAAGAGCTTGCAAGCAATGTGGCTAATGAGTTAGTCACAGGATCTTGTATTACGGAACGAGTAAAGAGACTCGCCGGTAATGAGATTGAACTAGGTATGGAGATACCGACGATCGAATCTCGGGCAAGTAACATATCGCCGGACAAAGGGAATTACATACGGGATTAATTGAATCCTTGACATCGTGGTTCAACCGATAAAGATCTTCGTAGAATATGTAGGAACGAATATGGGCATCCAGGTCCCGCTATTGGTTATTGACCGGAGAGGTGTCTCGGTCATGTCTACATGATTCTCGAACCCGTAGGGTCGCACGCTTAACGTTCGTTGACGCTAGAGTGGTATTGGTATATGTATGTTGGTGACCGAATCTTGTTCGGAGTCCCGGATGAGATCCCATACGTCACGAGGAGTTCTAGAATGGTCCGGAGGTAAAGATTTATATATGGGAAGTCCTATTTTGGCTACCGGAAAGTTTGGGGGCATGCCGAGGCACCGAAGGGGTTCCGAGGGTCCACCGGACGGGTCTACCTGCCCCGGGGACCCACATGGGCTGTAGGGGGGCGCCCTGGCCAGCATGAGCCGGGCGCACCAGCCCCCAACAGGCCCATGCGGCCAGAGGGGGGCAAACCCTAGTGGGGAGGGGCGCCCCACTTGCCTTGGGGGGCAAGGCACCCCCTGGCCACCGCCCCGTCCCTTGGAGGAGGGGCTTGGGCCGGCGCCCCCTCCCCCTTGCCCCTATATATAGTGGGGAGGTGGGAGGGCAGCCGCACCCCTCTCCTGGTGTAGCCCCTCCCCCTCTCTACCACCTCCTCATCTCGGTACGGCTTGGCGAAGCCCTGCCAGAGTAACTCCACCACCATCTCCACCACGCCGTCGTGCTGGTTGAGATCCCGTCTACTTCTCGCCCTTTGCTTGCTGGATCAAGGAGGAGGAGACGTCACCGAGCCGCACGTGTGCTAAACTCGGAGGTGCCATCCGTTCGTCGCTAGATCGGTTGGATCATGATTTGAAACAGAAGAGTACGACTACAACAACCGTGTTTTATATGCTTCCGCTTTCGATCTACAAGGGTATGTAGACATACTCCCCTCTCGTTGCTATGCTTCTCCTAGATTAGATCTTGAGTGTTCGTAGGAATTTTTTTGATTTTCTTGCAACGTTCCCCATCAAGATTTTCTTTTGGCTTCTTGTTCATGACAGAGTTAGCACAAGAAATCTTCTACACAGACAATCTTTCCATCTGCCATCGTACAAATGTGAACTTTGCCTAGACAATGAAGAAATAACTCTCCATCTTTTTTGGGACTGCCCTTTTGCTCTTAACTATTGGGACTCAATTCTGGGCCTAAGAATAGAGGGATTTCAGTTCATGATGAGATCAATCTGATAACTGAAGCTCTGCCTGGCCCAATTGCTCTTGAGATAACCATCATGGGATGCTAGCACATATGGATGCAAAGAAATGGAAAAATCTTCAGAGCTCAGACACCATCAGTTACATCTTCGAGAAGATTGCTCAAGGCTGATCTACTATTACTCAGGCATAGAGTCAAGAATAAGTTTAAGGACTAGCTTTGCACCTGGATTAATCAACACCTACTCTAATTCTTTATGAACATCATGGGTTTTCCTAGAGCAGGCATTGGATAGGCAATTTGCCCTGTAATTAGTATTTTTTGCCGCCTGTACATATATCTTTTTTATTAATATTTGTCATAGAACGATTGTTCTACTGTCTCACTTGAAAAAGCATATTATTTTTTATCTTTCTTTATTAAAAAACCCAGTTTCTAGTAAATTGCTTAAAAGTAGCAACACCAACCATGTCGTATCACAACCAACTCATCTATATAAATTTGTGATTGTACATCATAAACATTGCCCTTTTTGTACACCGGTGCTGTAGTTTGTCAAATTTATAGATTAATTGTTTCTTATTATTAAAATTGTGTTCCAAGATGGACCGGGAATAGCCCTAGTTCTTTTTACGGTTTTTAGAGCAGAGGCGACCGCACTTCCCTTTGATCTGTCACTGCCATTGTGGGTTCCCCTGTCCACCGTGGGTCGTTATGGCAGTAGGAGGGTAGGGGGACCCCGGATCTATGTGCTTGGTTCGTGTTCCATAGGGCTTGGTTTTTTTTTCTATTGCCGGTGAAGTTAGGGCATCCCGGGAGATGGGAATAATGGTTCCTCGACTTCTCCCATGCCGATAGCCTTCCTCAGGGGGGCATCGAGGAGTCAGAGGTTGGTGCCAATTGTCGGGTATTCAGTCTGGCGTGATTTGTGTTTGTCCACAGTGACGACGACTAGTGTAGGGCATGACATTGTGACACGTTTTTCTTCGTTGGTTCTATCCCCGTCTGACAAAACTTAGCAAAATACTGCTTCGGGGGGGGGGGGAATTATGAGATTTTTGTCCCCCTTCTCCTTCTGGCATGAGTTGAGATTATCGTCTGGCCCTCGTTTCTGCTATGTTCACCAAGACGACGATCTTTTAGATGGTGGTCATTGGTCTTTTTTGGTCTACATCAATGAATATGGCACCATTGCTTCTACAAGCTCGTGTGTTTCAACAAGGTTACTTGGCTACGGAGGTGTAGAGTGATAACCCACAAGTATAGGGGATCGCAACAGTTTTCGCGGGTAGTATTTCACCCAGATTTATTGATTCAACATAAGGGGAGCCAAAGAATATTTGCGAGTATGAGCAGTTGAGTTGTCAATTCAACCATTCCTGGAGAACTAAATATCTGCAGCAAAGTGTTTAGCAGCACAATAGTATGATAGTTTCAATAGCAGTAGTAACAGAAACAGTAACAGTACCAGTTTTGTAGTGATTGTAACAGCAGCAACAATGAAAGCAACTTAGCAAAGATCAATATGCGAAAAGCATAGGCATTGGATCGGTGATGGATAATTATGTTGGATGACATTCATCATATAACAGTCACAACCTAGGGCGATACATAATAGCTCCAAATCATCAATGTAATGTAGGCATGTATTCCGTATATAGTCATACGTGCTTATAGTAAGAACTTGCATGGCATCTTTTGTCCTACCCTCCCGTGGAAGCGGGGTCCATAAGGAAATCTAAGGGATATTAAGGCCTCCTTTTAATAAAGAATCGGAACAAAGCATTAGCACTGAGTGAATACATGAACTCCTCAAACTACGGTAATCACCGGAAAGAATCCCGATTATTGTCACCTTGGGGTATGCGGATCATAACACGTAATAGGTGCATATAACTTGCAAGATAGGATCAAGAACACAAATATATTCATGAAATCATAGAGGGTTCAGATCTGAAATCATGGCACTCGGGCCCTGTCGTAGTTACTAGTCTGACAGTAAGTACTGGGGGGTACGAATGAGGAGCAGAGCCTAGCTGCAGCACAGGTGTGACACTCAGACTTAGTGAGTTCAGGCCCCTCTCAGAGGAGGTAAAAGCCCTACGTCTCATGCCCTGAGGCTTGTTTTCTCTAGGGGTATCTGATTACAATGAGTGCTTAACCTTGCGACGGAGGGACATGGCGGCTTATATAGGAGTTCACTCCAGCCTCTCCGCCACCACGTCGCAGGGATTTAATGACAATAACTACAACAGTTAAGGGTGCTTAACACCGTTTAACACATCTATGACTACGGCAGTTACTGGTAACGGTAGCCATGACTACGCTTAAAGTCTAGTTGAAGACTACCCGACCGTTGCAGCTCCACGCCGTCCGTACGTCTCCAGTGTCCGAGTGATGATGATTGGCCGACTGGAGGGTAGACGTCCGTCTGGCTGTTGATGTCTACTACACAACTTATTCTTGTAGACTCGTGTTGGGCCTCCAAGCGTAGAGTTTTGTAGGACAGTAGCAATTTTCCCTCAAGTGGATGACCTAAGGTTTATCAATCCGTGGGAGGCGTAGGATGAAGATGGTATCTCTCAAACAACCCTGCAACCAAATACAAGAAATCTCTTGTGTCCCCAACACACCCAATACAATGGTAAATTGTATAGGTGCACTAGTTCGGCGAAGAGATGGTGATACAAGTGTAGTATGGATAGTAGATATAAGTTTTTATAATCTGAAAATAAAAAAACAGCAAGGTAGCAAGTAACAAAAGTGAGCACAAACGGTATTGCAATGCTTGAAAACAAGGCCTAGGGTTCATACATTCACTAGTGCAATCTCTCAACAATGCTAACATAATTGGATCATATAACAATCCCTCAACGTGCGACAAAGAATCACTCCAAAGTCCCTATTAGCGGAGAACATAATATAGAAATTGTTGTAGGGTACGAAACCACCTCAAAGTTATCTTTTCCGATCAATCTATTGAGCCATCTCTATAAGTGTCACGAACAGCCCTAGAGTTCGTACTAAAATAACACCATATGATACGCATCAACCAACTCTAATGTCACCTAGATACTCCAATGTCACCACAAGTATCTGTGAGTTGATTATTCGATATGCATCAAACAACTTCAGATCATAATATTCAATCCACACAAAGAACTTCAAAGAGTGCCCCAAGATTTCTACCGGAGAAAGTAGGACGAACATATGCATCAACCCCTATGCATAGATTACCCCAATGTCACCTCGGGAATCCGCGTGTTGAGTGCCAAAAGATACATCAAGTGAATCAATATAATACCCCATTGTCACGACGGGTATTCATATGCAAGACATACATCAAGTGTTCTCAAATCCATAAAATTATTCAATCCGATAATAGTGAAACCTCAAAGGTAAAAACTCAATTCATCACAACAAGATAGAGAGGGAGAAACACCATATGATCCAACTATATTAACAAAGCTCGCGGTACATCAAGATCGTGCCAAATCAAGAACACGAGAGAGAGAGAGAGAGAGATCAAAGACATAACTACTAGTACATACCCTCAGCCCCGAGGGTGAACTACTCCCTGCTCGTCATGGAGACCGCCGGGATGATGAAGATGGCCTCTCATGATGATTCCCCCCTCCGGCAGGGTGCCGGAAAAGGGCTTCAGATGGGATCTCCTTGGTACAGAGGCTTGCGGCGGTGTAAAAACTCATCTAGGTTAACTTTCGGGGGTTTATGAATATATAGGATTTTTCAGCGTTGGAATCACGCAAAGAGGTGCCACAGGGGGCCCACGAGGCACCAGGGCACGCCTGGGGTGGGGGGGGGGGCAGGCGCCCGCAGGTGGCTCGTGGGGCCCCTGTGGCTCTTCTGCTGCTCCTCCAAAGCTTCCTGGGTCTGTTTCCTTCCAGAAAAAATCGTCAAAAAGTTTCGCTGCATTTGGACTTCATTTGATATGGATTTTCTGGAAAACCAAAAACAAGCAGAAAACAACAACTGGCACTGGGCACTAGGTCAATATGTTAGTCCATAAAAATCATATAAAAGCCATATAAAAGTGCACCAATATCATACAAAACTATAATAAACATGGCATGAATACTTCATAAATTATAGATACGTTGGAGACGTATCAGCATCCCCAAGCTTAATTCCTGCTCGTCCTCGAGTAGGTAAATGATAAAAGAAATAATTTATGAAGTGTGAATGCTAGCACAGTGCATAAGTTTGATCAATGATAATTTCAATCACTTTTCCTAGCATCATAACAACAACTTTTTCTTATAAAAGTCATCATGATAAAGTAGCAATTAAAAACAGAAATTTTGATGTGGAATGCTACCTATCATAATCATCATATAATCTTTTCTTTTGTTGCATGGACACTTGGACTTGAATGATTCAAAGCAGTAGTCTATAATTTGACATGAAGACATAAATACTCAAGCATACTAACAGGCAACCATGTCTTTCAAAATATCAACGCTAAAGAAAGTTATCCCTAGCCCATTATGCTCAATCATTGATTCATTCATGAAACACACTCAATATTAGCTACACATAGTGCACAAGTATGACAATAGTGCTCTCTAGTTGGTGTTTTGTAAGAGAAGATGGAGACTCAAAATAAAAATAAAAATTGCATAAAAGTAAATAGATAGGCTCTTCGCAGAGGGAAGCAGAGATTTGCAAATGTGCCAGATCTCAAAGCTTAAATTAGAGAGATAAAATTATTTTGAGAGGTATGCTTTTCCTGTCAACGAAAACGACCGAGAATTCCCAATATCTTGTTGGAAATATGCCCTAGAGGCAATAATAAATTGGTTATTATTATATTTCCTTGTTCATGATAATCGTTTATTATCCATGCTATAATTGTATTGATTGAAACTCAAATACATGTGTGGGTACATAGACAACATTGTGTCCCTAGTAAGCCTCTAGTTGACTAGCTTGTTGATCAAAGATGGTTAAGGTTTCCTAGCCATGGACATGAGATGTCATTTGATAACGGGATCACATCATTAGGAGAATGATGTGATGGACAAGACCCAAACTGTAAACGTAGCATTTGATCGTGTCAGTTTATTGCTATTGTTTTCTGCATGTCAAGTATCTGTTCCTTTGACCATGAGATCATGCAACTCACTAACACCGGAGGAATACCTTGTGTGTATCAAACGTCGCAACGTAACTGGGTGACTATAAAGGTGCTCTACAGGTATCTCCGAGGGTGTCTGTTGGGTTGGCATGGATCAAGACTGGGATTTGTTACTCCGTATGACGGAGAGGTATCTCAGGGCCCACTCGGTAATACAACATCACAATGAGCCTTGCAAGCAATGTGACTAAAGTGTTAGCCACGAGATCTTGTATTACGAAACGAGTAAAGAGACTTGCCGGTAACGAGATTGAACTAGGTATAGTGATACCGACGATCGAATCTCGGGCAAGTAACATACCGAAGAACAAAGGGAACAGCATACGGGATTAACTGAATCCTTGACATAGAGGTTCGACCGATAAAGATCTTCGTAGAATATGTAGGAGCCAATATGGGCATCCAGGTCCCGCTATTGGTTATTGGCCGTAGAGGTGTCTCGGTCATGTCTACATAGTTCTCGAACCCGCAGGGTCTACACACTTAACGTTTGGTGACGATTAGTATAATTGAGTTATTATGTTGGTGACCGAAAGTTGTTCGGAGTCCCGGATAAGATCCCGGACATGACGAAGATCTCCGGAATAGTCCGGAGGTAAAGATTGATATATGTGATAATAGTGTTTTGATCTCTGGAAGGGTTCCGGAGTTCACCGGAAGGGGTTCCGGATGTTTACCGAAGTGTTCGGGTGCAGCAACACTTTATATGAGCCAAAGGGATAAAGCCCACAAGGTATTGGAAAGTGCAAAAGTAGTTTTGCTGCCGCGTAAGCGGTACTACCGCTTGGTGAAGCGGTACTACCGCCGGAGCGGTACTACCGCTTGTGTGAAGCGGTACTACCGCCCAAGCGGTACTACCGCTTGTGTGAAGCGGTACTACCGCTTGTGCGCGGCTGTGCACGGTTCGGCAGGGATCCGAGTTGGACTCTTTCCCTGCGGGCCAAACCGACCTTGTGCGGGCAAAACCGACCCGGAGGAGGCTTTTACTCCAAGTTTAGACCCCAAGGCTCAACATATAAATAGAGGGGCAGGGCTAGCACACGGGACACATCAGGATTTCCCAAGCCGTGTGCCGGCAACCCTAGCCCTCTAGTTCCTCCGTCATAATCTCCGTAGTGCTTGGCGAAGCCCTGCAGAGATTGTTCCTCACCACCATCACCACGCCGTCGTGCTGCTGGAACTCAACCACTACTTCACCATCGCTCGCTGGATCGAGGAGGTGAAGGCGTCATCAAGCCGTACGTGTGTTGAACGCGGAGGTGCCGTCCGTTCGGCACTAGATCGGAAGGATCGTGATTGGATCGCGGGACGCTCGGCGATTTGGATCGCGAAGACGTTCGACTACATCAACCGCGTTTATTAACGCTTCCGCTTAGCGATCTACAAGGGTATGTAGATCCACTCTCCCTCTCGTAGATGCTCATCACCATGGATAGATCTTATGTGTGCGTAGGAAAATTTTTGTTTCCCATGCAACGTTCCCCAACAGTGGTATCATGAGCCAGGTCTATGCGTAGATGAGATCTCGAGTAGAACACAAACGAGTTGTGGGCGTGGGTGTATACATATTGCTTGCCGTTACTAGTTGATATTTGATTCGGCGGTATTGTGAGATGAAGCGGCCCGGACCGACATTACGCGTACACTTACGCGAGACAGGTTCCTTCAACTGACATGTAATTTTGTTGCATAAAGATGGCTAGCGGGTGTCTGTCTCTCTCACTTTAGTTGAATCGATTTCAATGAAGAGGGTTCTTTTAGAAGATCAAAAAGCAATCACTACACCACGTTGTGGTTTTGCGTAGGTAAGAACGGTTCTTGCAAACCCGTAGCAGCCACGTAAAATTTGCAACAACAATTAGAGGACGTCTAACTTGTTTTTGCAGGGTATGTTGTGATGTGATATGGCCAATTACATGATGAGATATATGTGATGTATGAGATGATCATGTGATGTATAGAATATCACGACTTGCATGTCGATGAGTACGGCAACTGGCAGGAGCCATAGAGTTGTCTTTAATTATTGTATGACCTGCGTGTCAATCATTAAGCGCTATGTAATGCTTTACTTTATCGCTAAACGTTAGCTATAGTCGTGGAAGCAACAGTCAGCGCGACAACCTTATGGCGACACGTTGATGGAGATCAAGATGATGGAGATCATGGTGTCATGCCGGTGACGATGGAGATCATGCCGGTGCTTTGGAGATGGAGATCAAAAGCACAAGTTCATGGCCATATCATGTCACTTATGATTTGCATGTGATGTTAATCCTTTTATGCATCTTATTTTGCTTAGGACGACGGTAGCATTATAAGGTGATCCCTCACTTAAATTTCAAGATAAATTGTGTTCTCCCCGAGTGTGCACCGTTGCGAAAGTTCGTCGTTTCGAGACACGCCGTGATGATCGGGTGTGATAGACTCCACGTTCACATACAACGGGTGCAAGCCATGTTGCACACGCGGAACACTCGGGTTAAACTTGACGAGCCTAGCATGTACAGACATGGCCTCGGAACACAAGAGACCGAAAGGTCGAACATGAGTCATATAGTAGATATGATCAACATGAAGATGTTCACCATTGAAACCACCTCAACTCACGTGATGATCGGACTTGAGTTGGTGGATTTGGATCATGTTACACTTGAATGACCGGAGGGATGTCAATTTGAGTGGGAGTTTTTTAAGTAATATGATTAACTAAACTCATTATCTAGAACAATAGTCTAAGTTGTCTTTGCTATATTTATGTTGTAGATCATGGCTCGCGCAGTAGCACCCCTGAATTTTAATGCGTTCCTAGAGAAAGCTAAGTTGAAAGATGATGGAAGTAACTTTGTGGACTGGGCCCGTAATCTAAGGATTATCCTTACGGCTTCCCAGAAGGCTTATGTCCTTGATGCACCGCTTGGTGATCCACCCGCTCCAGTTGAGTCTCTAGACGTTGTGAACGCCTGGCAGGCTCGTTCTGATGATTACTCAATAGTTCAATGTGCAATGTTGTATGGCTTAGAACCGGGACTTCAAAGACGTTTTGAACATCATGGAGCATATGAGATGTTCCAGGAGTTGAAGTTTATCTTTCAGAAGAATGCCCGGATCGAGAGATATGAGATCTCCGATAAGTTCTATGCTTGCAAGATGGAGGAGAACGGGTCTATCAGTGATCACGTGCTCAGAATGTCTGGGTACTCCACCCGTCTGGCTGAGTTAGGGATGCCCCTTCCGCCAGAGGCTATCACTGACAGAGTTCTTCAATCATTGCCACCTAGCTACAAGAGCTTCGTGTTGAACTATAACATGCACGGGATGAACAAGTCAGTCGCCGAGCTGTTTGCGATGCTGAAAGCCGCTGAGTCTGAAATTCAGAAGGAGCATCAAGTGTTGATGGTCAATAAAACCACTAGTTTCAAGAAAAATGGCAAGGGTAAGAAGGGTAACTCCAAGCAGAGTGGCAAAGCAGTTGCTCCTCTCGTGAAGAAACCCAAGGCTGGACCCAAACCAGAAATTGTGTGTTTTCATTGCAAGGGAACTGGACACTGGAAGCGGAATTGCCCCAAGTATTTGGCTGACAAGAAGGCGGCCAACAACAAACAAGGTATATATGATATACATGTTATTGATGTGTACCTTACCAACTCTCGTTGTAGTGCCTGGGTATTTGATACCGGTGCGGTTGCTCATATTTGCAACTCAAAACAGGAACTGCGGAATAGACGGAGGCTGGCAAAGGACGAAGTGACGATGCGCGTGGGAAATGGTTCCAAGGTTGATGTGATCGCCGTCGGCACGCTCGCTCTTCGATTACCGTCGGGATTAGTGATGAACCTAAATAAGTGTTATTTGGTGCCTGCGTTAAGCATGAACATTATATCTGGATCTTGTTTATTGCGAGACGGTTACTCATTTAAATCAGAGATTGTTCTATTTATATGAGTAATATCTTTTATGATCATGCACCCGATGTGAGGGGTTTATTCTTATTGAATCTCGATAGTAATGATACACATGTTCATAACATTGATGCCAAAAGATGTAGAATTGATAATGATAATACCACTTTCTTGTGGCACTGCCGTTTAGGTCATATTGGCGTAAAACGCATGAGGAAGCTCCATGCTGATGGACTTTTGGAGTCACTTGATTTTGAATCACTTGACACATGTGAGCCATGCCTCATGGGCAAGATGACTAAAACGCCGTTCTCTGGAATAATGGAACGGGCAAGTGACTTATTGGAAATCATACATACTGATGTGTGCGGTCCGATGAGTATTGAGGCGCGCGGTGGTTATCGTTACTTTCTCACCTTCACTGATGACTTAAGTAGATATGGGTATATTTACTTAATGAAACACAAGTCTGAAACATTTGAAAAGTTCAAACAATTTCAGAGTGAAGTTGAGAATCATCGTAACAAGAAGATTAAATTCCTACGATCTGATCGAGGGGGAGAATATCTGAGTTATGAGTTTGGCAGTCACTTAAGACAGTGTGGAATTGTTTCACAATTAACACCGCCTGGAACACCACAGCGTAATGGTGTGTCCGAACGTCGTAATCGAACCTTATTGGATATGGTGCGATCTATGATGTCTCTTGCCGATTTGCCACTATCGTTTTGGGGTTATGCATTAGAGACAGCTGCATTCACTTTAAATAGGGCACCATCGAAATCCGTTGAGACGACACCATATGAACTTTGGTTTGGCAAGAAGCCAAAGCTGTCGTTTCTTAAAGTTTGGGGATGTGATGCTTATGTCAAAAAGCTTCAGCCTGAAAAGCTGGAACCCAAAGCGGAGAAATGCGTCTTCATAGGATACCCAAAAGAGACAGTTGGGTATACCTTCTACCTCAGATCCGAAGGCAAAGTGTTTGTCGCTAAAAACGGAACATTTCTTGAGAAAGAGTTTCTCTCGAAAGAATTGAGTGGGAGGAAGATAGAACTTGATGAGGTTGTTGAACCTTTACTTCAACCTGAGAGTAGCGCAGCGCAGAAAGTTGTTTCTGTGGAGCCTACATTAGCTGAAGAGGAAGTTAATGATGATGATCATGAAGCTTTGGATCAAGTTGCTATCGAACCTCGTAGGTCGACAAGGACGCGTACTGCTCCTGAGTGGTACGGCAACCCTGTCTTAGAGGTCATGTTGTTAAACAACGATGAACCTACGAGCTATGGAGAAGCGATGATGGGCCCGGATTCCGAGAAGTGGTTAGAGGCCATGAAATCCGAGATGGGATCCATGTATGAAAACAAAGTATGGACTTTGGAAGTATTACCTGAAGGGCGTAAGGCCATTCAGAACAAATGGATCTTTAAGAGGAAGACGGACGCGGACGGTAATGTCACCGTCTATAAAGCTCGACTTGTGGCAAAGGGTTTTTCACAAGTTCAAGGAGTTGACTACGATGAGACCTTCTCACCCGTAGCGATGCTTAAGTCCGTCAGAATCATGTTAGCAATAGCTGCCTTTTTCGATTATGAAATTTGGCAGATGGATGTCAAAACAGCGTTCCTTAACGGTTACCTTAAGGAAGAGTTGTATATGATGCAACCAGAAGGTTTTGTCGATCCAGAGAATGCTGACAAAGTTTGCAAACTCCAGCGATCCATTTATGGACTGGTGCAAGCATCTCGGAGTTGGAATCTTCGTTTTGATGAGGTGATCAAAGCGTTCGAGTTTATACAAGTTTACGGAGAAGCTTGTATTTACAAGAAAGTGAGTGGGAGCTCTATAGCGTTTCTAATATTATATGTGGATGACATATTGCTGATTGGAAACAATATAGAAATGCTGGAAAGTGTAAAGGAATATTTGAACAAGAGTTTTTCAATGAAGGACCTAGGAGAAGCTGCTTTCATATTAGGCATCAAGATCTATAGAGATAGATCAAGACGCTTAATAGGACTTTCACAAAGCACATACCTTGATAAGATTTTGAAGAAGTTCAAAATGGATCAGTCCAAGAAGGGGTTCTTGCCTGTTTTGCAAGGTGTGAAGTTGAGTAAGACTCAATGCCCAGTGACTGCAGAAGATAGAGAAAAGATGAGTGTCATCCCCTATGCTTCAGCCATAGGCTCTATCATGTATGCAATGCTGTGCACAAGACCCGATGTCAGCCTTGCCATAAGTATGGCCGGAAGGTTTCAAAGTGATCCAGGAATGGAACACTGGACGGCGGTCAAGAATATCCTGAAGTACCTGAAAAGGACTAAGGACATGTTTCTCGTTTATGGAGGTGATCAAGAGCTCGTCGTAAAGGGTTACGTCGATGCAAGCTTTGACACTGATCCGGATGACTCTAAGTCGCAAACCGGATACGTATTTATTCTTAATGGGGGTGCGGTTAGCTGGTGCAGTTCCAAGCAAAGCGTGGTAGCAGATTCTACATGCGAAGCGGAGTACATCGCTGCCTCGGAGGCGGCGAAGGAAGGTGTCTGGATGAAGGAGTTCATGACAGATCTTGGAGTAGTGCCTAGTGCACTTAACCCAATGACTCTGTTTTGTGATAATACTGGTGCCATTGCTCTAGCCAAGGAACCAAGATTTCACAAGAGGACCAGACACATAAAGCGACGTTTCAATTCCATCCGCGATTACATCAAGGAGGACGACATAAATATTTGCAAAGTACACACGGATCTGAATGTTGCAGATCCGATGACTAAACCTCTTCCAAGGGCTAAACATGAACAACACCAGAACTGCATGGGTGTTCGATTCATTACAATGTAAATCACATAGTGATGTGAACTAGATTATTGACTCTAGTGCAAGTGGGAGACTGTTGGAAATATGCCCTAGAGGCAATAATAAATTGGTTATTATTATATTTCCTTGTTCATGATAATCGTTTATTATCCATGCTATAATTGTATTGATTGGAAACTCAAATACATGTGTGGGTACATAGACAACACTGTGTCCCTAGTAAGCCTCTAGTTGACTAGCTTGTTGATCAAAGATGGTTAAGGTTTCCTAGCCATGGACATGAGATGTCATTTGATAACGGGATCACATCATTAGGAGAATGATGTGATGGACAAGACCCAAACTGTAAACGTAGCATTTGATCGTGTCAGTTTATTGCTATTGTTTTCTGCATGTCAAGTATCTGTTCCTTTGACCATGAGATCATGCAACTCACTAACACCGGAGGAATACCTTGTGTGTATCAAACGTCGCAACGTAACTGGGTGACTATAAAGGTGCTCTACAGGTATCTCCGAGGGTGTCTGTTGGGTTGGCATGGATCAAGACTGGGATTTGTTACTCCGTATGACGGAGAGGTATCTCAGGGCCCACTCGGTAATACAACATCACAATGAGCCTTGCAAGCAATGTGACTAAAGTGTTAGCCACGAGATCTTGTATTACGGAACGAGTAAAGAGACTTGCCGGTAACGAGATTGAACTAGGTATAGTGATACCGACGATCGAATCTCGGGCAAGTAACATACCGAAGAACAAAGGGAACAGCATACGGGATTAACTGAATCCTTGACATAGAGGTTCGACCGATAAAGATCTTCGTAGAATATGTAGGAGCCAATATGGGCATCCAGGTCCCGCTATTGGTTATTGGCCGTAGAGGTGTCTCGGTCATGTCTACATAGTTCTCGAACCCGCAGGGTCTACACACTTAACGTTTGGTGACGATTAGTATAATTGAGTTATTATGTTGGTGACCGAAAGTTGTTCGGAGTCCCGGATAAGATCCCGGACATGACGAAGATCTCCGGAATAGTCCGGAGGTAAAGATTGATATATGTGATAATAGTGTTTTGATCTCTGGAAGGGTTCCGGAGTTCACCGGAAGGGGTTCCGGATGTTTACCGAAGTGTTCGGGTGCAGCAACACTTTATATGAGCCAAAGGGATAAAGCCCACAAGGTATTGGAAAGTGCAAAAGTAGTTTTGCTGCCGCGTAAGCGGTACTACCGCTTGGTGAAGCGGTACTACCGCCGGAGCGGTACTACCGCTTGTGTGAAGCGGTACTACCGCCCAAGCGGTACTACCGCTTGTGTGAAGCGGTACTACCGCTTGTGCGCGGCTGTGCACGGTTCGGCAGGGATCCGAGTTGGACTCTTTCCCTGCGGGCCAAACCGACCTTGTGCGGGCAAAACCGACCCGGAGGAGGCTTTTACTCCAAGTTTAGACCCCAAGGCTCAACATATAAATAGAGGGGCAGGGCTAGCACACGGGACACATCAGGATTTCCCAAGCCGTGTGCCGGCAACCCTAGCCCTCTAGTTCCTCCGTCATAATCTCCGTAGTGCTTGGCGAAGCCCTGCAGAGATTGTTCCTCACCACCATCACCACGCCGTCGTGCTGCTGGAACTCAACCACTACTTCACCATCGCTCGCTGGATCGAGGAGGTGAAGGCGTCATCAAGCCGTACGTGTGTTGAACGCGGAGGTGCCGTCCGTTCGGCACTAGATCGGAAGGATCGTGATTGGATCGCGGGACGCTCGGCGATTTGGATCGCGAAGACGTTCGACTACATCAACCGCGTTTATTAACGCTTCCGCTTAGCGATCTACAAGGGTATGTAGATCCACTCTCCCTCTCGTAGATGCTCATCACCATGGATAGATCTTATGTGTGCGTAGGAAAATTTTTGTTTCCCATGCAACGTTCCCCAACATATCTTCCATGCTAGACACATCATAGGCGGTTCCCAAACAGAAAATAAAGTTTATTTCCTTTCCACCATTCTTTCACAATCCATGGCTAGCCGTATCCACGGGTGCCCTCCATACCAACACTTTCCAAGGAATTTTGTTGTTATTAATTTTTGATTCATTGTGGGACTGGGCATCCCTATTACCTGCCACTCTCTCGTACAATGACAAGTGAATAACACTCATCGTGAGAATAACACACCTAGCATGGAAAATATTGGCCACCCCCTGCCGCTTCATGAGCGGTACGGGCACACAAAACAGAAAAAATATTTTGAAAAATTAGAGTTGGCACATGCAAATTTACTTGGAACGGCATTGAAATACCACATATAGGTAGATATGGTGGACTCATTTGGCACAACTTGGGTTTAAGAAGTTTGGATGCACAAGCAGTATTCCCGCTTAGTACAAATGAAGGCAAGCAAATAGATTGAGAAGCAACCAACCAAAAAGCAAAAACGGTCATAAACATGCATTGAACATAACTAACACCGAATAATGCACCATAAGTAGGATATAATTTCTTTGCATAACTATTGACTTAATGTGCATGCATAGGGAATCACAAACCTTAACACCAATATTCTTACTAAATCATAATTACTCACCAACATGACTCACATATTATCATCTCCATATCGCAAAACTATTGCAAGGAATCACACTTATCATATTCAGTGGTCTACATAAAAGTTTTTATTATATCCTTCTTAAATATCCATCACATTAGGACCAAATTCATATCTTAAGAATATTTCCATTACTATTGTCAACTCTCAAAATAATATAAGTGAAGCATGAGAGTGTATGACAAACTACTCCAAAAGATATAAGTGAAGATCAATGAGTAGTTAAACAAATAAGTAGCTATGTGAAGACTCTCTCCAAATAAAGATTTCAGATCTGGATAATTTTATTAAAACAGCAAACAAAATGAAAATAAAAGGACACTCCAAGAATAGCACATATCATGTGAAGAAGTAAAAACTTAGGCTAACCGATAGGTGTTGATGAAGAAAGGTGGGATGCCAACCGGGGCATCCCCAAGCTTAGCTGCTTGAGACTTCTTAGAATGTTATCTTGGGGTGCCTTGGGAATCCCCAAGCTTGAGCTCTTGCGTCTCCTTAATTCCTCTCATATCATGGCTTCTCCTAAATCTTTAAAAACTTCGTCCACACAAAACTCAACAAGAACTCGTGAGATAAGTTAGTATAAATCAACTCAAAACCATAACATTCTCTACTGTAGCAAATCACTAAAATTATAATTAAACATTGCATACTAAATGCCTCTGCATATTTAATAATCCTATCCACAAATAGAAACATTAGACAAGCAACATATGCAAACAATGCAACTATAACCGAAATCTGCCAAAACAGAACAGTCTGTAAAGGGTGAATAAGAATTCATACTTCCCTAACTCCAAAAATTCTGAAAAATTACCACGTGACAGAGAACTTATGCATGCTTACTGTGTAAAATTTTCAGATTTTTATCATGTTCTGACTATTCAGGAATATTCTAGACATAACAGAAAACTTTCTGTTTTCAAACAGCAACACATGAACTTGCAAACTGAGCATGGTAAAGGCTATAATTGGCATTTTATTGAACTAAAAGATACAAAACATGATTATTGATAGCAGAAAGCAAATCTCCAGAAAATAAAATAACGCTCCAAGCAAAACTCATATTATGTGACGAATAAAAATATAGCTCCAAGTGAGGTTAACGATAGTGTTGAAGACGAAAGAGGGGATGCCTTCCGGGGCATCCCCAAGCTTAGACGCTTGAGTCTTCCTTGAATATTACCTTGGGGTTCCTTGGGCATCCCCAAGCTTAGGGTCTTACCACTCCTTATTCTCCTCATATCGATATCTCACCCAAAACTTGAAAACTTCAATCACACAAAACTTAACGGAACTTGTGAGATAGGTTAGTATGATAAAATAAATCATCCACTTAGGTACTGTCAAGACAAGATTAATAATTGTTCGCACATAATTCCTACTGTATTATATCATTTTCATAATTTATATTACTCAATATAAGCTATGGAAACACTAAAACAAGCAAACTATGCACCGAAAACAGAATCTGTCAAAAACAGAACAACATGTAGTGAGCGATTTAAAAACCATACTTATGTACCTCCAAAAATTCTGAAAAATTAGGACAACGTAAAAAATTTGTAACCCACTCTGTAAAAATTTCAGAATTTTCTCACGCTCCAGAACAGAATAGAAATTCCAGCACTGGACGCAAAAGTTTCTGTTTTTGCACAGAATCGAATCAACAAGTATCCACACTATCCCAAAGGCTTTACTTAGCACATTATTGAAAGAAAACATATAAAACATGATTACCACAGTAGCTTAATCATGTGAACACACGAAAATAGTAGATATAAGTATTGGGTTGTCTCCCAACAAGCGCTTTTCTTTAATGCCTTTTTAGCTAGGCATGATGATTTCAATGATGCTCGCATAAAAGTAAAGAACTGAAACACAAAGAGAGCATCATGAATCATATGACAAGCACATTTAAGCCTAACCCACTTCCTATGCATAGGGATTTTGTGAGAAAATAGTTTATAGGAGGAAGAATCAACTAGCATAGGAAGGCAAAACAAGCATAACTTCAAAACTTTCAACACATAGAGAGGAAACTTGATATTATTGCAACACCTACAACCATATGATCCTCTCTCATAATAATTTTCAGTAGCATCATGAATGAATTAAACAATATAGCTATCACATAAAGTATTCTTTTCATGATCTACAAGCATAGAAATTTTATTATTCTCCACATAAGCAAATTTATTCTCAACAATAGTAGTGGGAGCAAACTCAACAAAATAACTATCATGAGATACTTGATTGGCATAATCCAATTGAAAATTAAAATCATGATGACAAGTTTCATAGTTATCATTATTCTTTATAGCATACATGTCATCACAATAGTCATCATAGATCGCAACTTTGTTGTCATAATCAATTGAAACCTCTTCCAAAATAGTGGAACCATCATTAAATAAAGTCATGGCCTCTCCAAATCCACTTTCATCAATATAATCATCATAAATAGGAGGCATTCTATCATCATAATAAGTTTTCTCATCAAAACTTGGGGGACTAAAAATATCATCTTCATCAAACATATCATCCCCAAGCTTATGGCTTTGCATATCATTAGCATCATGGATATTCATAGAATTCATACTAACAAGATTGAAATCATGCTCATCATTCAAAGATTTTATGCCAAACATTTTATTAAATTCTTCCTCTATCAATTGAGCACAATTTTCCGATCCATCATTTTCAAGAAAGACATTATAAAGACGAATAATATGAGGCAACCTCGATTCCATTTTTTTTAGTTTTCTTTTATAAACCAAACTAGTGATAAAACAAGAAACTAAAAGATTCGATTGCAAGATCTAAAGATATACCTTCAAGCACTCACCTCCCCGGCAACGGCGCCAGAAAAGAGCTTGATGTCTACTACACAACTTATTCTTGTAGACTCGTGTTGGGCCTCCAAGCGCAGAGTTTTGTATGACAGTAGCAATTTTCCCTCAAGTGGATGACCTAAGGTTTATCAATCCGTGGGAGGCGTAGGATGAAGATGGTATCTCTCAAACAACCCTGCAACCAAATACAAGAAATCTCTTGTGTCCCCAACACACCCAATAAAATGGTAAATTGTATAGGTGCACTAGTTCGGCGAAGAGATGGTGATACAAGTGTAGTATGGATAGTAGATATAAGTTTTTATAATCTAAAAATAAAAAAACAGCAAGGTAGCAAGTAACAAAAGTGAGCACAAACGGTATTGCAATGCTTGAAAACAAGGCCTAGGGTTCATACTTTCACTAGTGCAATCTCTCAACAATGCTAACATAATTGGATCATATAACAATCCCTCAACGTGCGACAAAGAATCACTCCAAAGTTCCTATTAGCGGAGAACATAAGATAGAAATATTTGTAGGGTACGAAACCACCTCAAAGTTATCTTTTTCGATCAATCTATTGAGCCATCCTTATAAGTGTCACGAACAGCCCTAGAGTTCGTACTAAAATAACACCATATGATACGCATCAACCAACTCTAATGTCACCTAGATACTCCAATGTCACCACAAGTATCCGTGAGTTGATTATTCGATATGCATCAAACAACTTCAGATCATAATATTCAATCCACACAAAAAACTTCAAAGAGTGCCCCAAGATTTCTACTAGAGAAAGTAGGACGAAAACATGCATCAACCCCTATGCATAGATTATCCCAATGTCACCTCGGGAATCCGCGAGTTGAGTGCCAAAACATACATCAAGTGAATCAATATAATACCCCATTGTCACGACGGGTATTCATATGCAAGACATACATCAAGTGTTCTCAAATCCATAAAATTATTCAATCCGATAATAGTGAAACCTCAAAGGTAAAAACTCAATTCATCACAACAAGATAGAGAGGGAGAAACACCATATGATCCAACTATATTAACAAAGCTCACAGTACATCAAGATCGTGCCAAATCAAGAGCACGAGAGAGAGAGAGAGAGAGATCAAACACATAGCTACTAGTACATACCCTCAGCCCCGAGGGTGAACTACTCCCTCCTCGTCATGGAGACCGCCGGGATGATGAAGATGGCCTCCGGTGATGATTCCCCCCTCCGGCAGGGTGCCGGAAAAGGGCTCCATTTGGGATCTCCTTGGTACAGAGGCTTGCGGCGGCATAAAAACTCATCAGGTTAACTTTCGGGGGTTTCTGAATATATAGGATTTTTCAGCGTTGGAATCATGCAAAGAGGTGCCACAGGGGGCCCACGAGGCACCAGGGCGCGCCTGGGGGGGGGGGGGGCAGGCGCGCCTAGGTGGCTCGTGGGGCCCCTGTGGTTCTTCTGCTGCTCCTCCGAAGCTTCCTGGGCCCGTTTCCTTCCAGAAAAAATCGTCAAAAAGTTTCGCTGCATTTGGACTTCATTTGATATGGATTTTCTGGAAAACCAAAAACAAGCAGAAAACAGCAACTGGCACTGGGCACTAGGTCAATATGTTAGTCCATAAAAATCATAGAAAAGCCATATAAAATTGCACCAAAATCATACAAAACGATAATAAACATGGCATGAATACTTCATAAATTATAGATACGTTAGAGACGTATCAGCTGTCGACCACGATCCAGAGGACGTGACGAGCGACACGGAGCGCCAGCACCCGGATGACAGCGATGAGGAGGAGGAGGGCAATGACGAAGAAGAGGAGGAAAGTGACGAAGATGCGAGCGACACTGAGGAAGGCGAGGTGACTGAGTCTTCCCCATTCGAGACTATTCCCAGGGAGCGCCGCACCAAGGAAAAGAGCGACCCGGGTACTAGAGCAAGGAGCACTCGAGCGCCGAGTGGTCCAAGGCCGACTGCTTCGGCTTCTTCGCGCGGAGCGAAGCGCCTGAGGGCGGAGGCTGCTGACTCGGCAGCAAAACAGCCCAAACAGCCGAAACAAGTCTCCGCCAAGCCCTGGAAGGCGGCGGTGCCAAAGATCAAGGTGGCGGTGCCACTGGTTTCGACGTAAGTTCTCGAGACCATATCTCTTTCCCACGTAATTTTCATTAGTCTGATTTGCCGAGTGATCTCCTATCTTACAGCAATGAGATGTCAATGACTTTACCGGATCCGGATGCCCCAAAGTGAGGCCAGCCGGAGGGTGATGCTGCCGACGCTGCTACCTCCAAGGGTAAGGTTTCGTCAACTGCCATTTGTCTTGAATCTTGTCTGAGTGGTTTGTAGCCTGATGTTATCTCCCGAATGTCCACGCAGCCCCAGCTGAAATCATCCATTTGGACGAAGACGACAGGGCCAACTCGCCAAACCCAGAGGCTGACAAGGGGGTGCTGACTGGAACTGACATCGTCATGCGGTAGGCTTCGCCTGACCAGAAGACTCATTGACGGTGTCCTGGACTAGGGGGTACCAATCAAATCGGCCCATATTCCTCGGTTTGGGCCGGTGGGCCCTCATTATTATCAAGATGGACTCCGGAAGAACAAGACTGCATCTACCGAAGGCTTGGCGCGTACTCCAAGACTCTTCCTACCGCCTCCTCGCCTAGATGCCTACCTTGTAACCCTAGGTACCCTACCCGGCGTGTATATAAGCCGAAGGGTTTAGCCCGTAGAGGGAACCTCAACACAATCTCATTCACCTAGCCTTAGGACTAGATCATACGATCTCGAGGTAGATCAACTCTGTACTTGATACTTCTCCATCAATATAAACAAGAGCAGGACGTAGGGTTTTACCTCCATCAAGAGGGCCCGAACCTGGGTAAATATCGTCTCCCTGTTCCTGTTACCATCTATCCGAGATCCACAGCTCGGGACCCCCTACCCCAAGGTCTGCCGATTTTTACACCGACACTAGTGCTTTCATTGAGAGTTCCGCTGTGTGATCACAAAAGGATAAATGGCTCATCTGCAGATCAACTGCGGCAATGGCTGTGGGGACGTCTACGTCCCCGGCCAGCTATTTGTGTTCGGCAGCATGATTTTCTGCGCCGACTCGACAGGCCATCTGGCCACCGTCGAGAACTACGCTCCCGATCAGATCGTTACCTTCGGAGGATTGGAGTACACTGCGGACTCCCGCGGCGAGCTCGTCTTGTCAGGCTGGACCCCCGGCCGGATTCCGGGTCTGGCAAACACTGGAGGTTCGACCTCGGGGCAGATCTCCTTTGAGGACCGCGAAGCGCACCTCCCATCATCGCCGGAGGCTACGGAGGAGCTCTCCTCCTCCGCCTCCTCGAACATCCCTGTCGGAGTGCCCGACTCCGACATGGACCAGAGTACGGCCCTGGACACTAAATCAGGCTTAGAACCGATCCCAGCGGCGGATCTCGAATCCACCTCACCTCCTTGCATGACCGAAAACGCATCAAGCGTGATACTGCTAGTCGATCCGGCTTATAGCCAGACCATGAACCCGGAGGAGCTATCTTACCTTAATGAGATGCTCGACCGGATCCAAAGTTTGTCAATCTCGAACTCCTCGGTTTATGACAAGATCGGACTTAAAGCCGACGATCAGGAAATTTACATCCCACCCACCACCCATCTAGTCACCACTGTCGATGATTTAACCGACGTGCTAGACTATGATGAGGTGACCGACACGGATGAACATGTCGGCAGCCCTACTGATGACACCTTGCCAACTACCAATACCGACAGGTGGAAAGCAACATCTACATACGATGTGTACATGGTCAACACCCCCAACTCCCCTCCAAGGCGTAGGCAAATACGCAGAAGGGGTACTAACGGGGAGCCCAGCGGGAACAACCTTACCACTGATACGGTGGCCAACGACGCAGAGGACCAAGGGGAGAACCTTCAAGCCTCCCCGGAACGCCCCGTCGACCCCGAAGGCATCCCCAGGGACTCGGATCCCGATGACCTCTTTGAAGGGGCCGATGACAATTACATGCCGGAATCCGAGGAGGACGTAAGCCTCGGCACCGAGGACTTCATAGTCCTCGAAGACTTTCTTGAGCAGGAACGCTTTCGGCGGCGCCTAGTCGCCACCGCCCGAAGCATGAAGCGCAAGCAGCAGCAGCTGCAGGCTAACGAGGACGCGCTCAACGATAAGTGGGTCGAAATACTGTCGGCCGAGCAAGACCTTGAGGAACGGTGCCGCAGTGCGCCCAAATCTTATCCACGCAGGTGTTTACTGCCTGAATTCAATGATGAACTAACCGCCGAGGCACCTGACCGCCCCCCTCGAGGACATGACAGGCCCGCGTGGGAGGATTTCCACACTCAACTTGCTTCACGCCGTTATGCCTAGGACCCTGTGGACTATCTTGAGCCTCAGGACGTTCGACGTCAGATAGAGGCAAACCGGTCGCCACCCCGGTCCATTTACGGATCAAAAGGACATGCTCCGGCTGGGCACGACGGCTACGACGCCTGGTTGGACAAGAACGGCCGTGCCCGAGATCAAACCCAAAGAAGGTTCTCTCCCGAACCCTGGTACGACACTGCTCGGTTCCAAGGACCAACCCACCCGATCTGTTTTACAGATAGGGTAATGGAACACCAGTTCCCAGACGGGTTTAAACCCATCAACATAGAATCGTACGATGGCACCACGGACCCAGCCGTATGGATTGAAGACTTTCTTCTCCATATACACATGGCCAACGGAGATGACCTCCATGCCATCAAGTACCTACCACTCAAACTAAAGGGGCCGGCAAGGCACTGGCTGAATAGCCTGCCGCCCCACTCCATCGAAAGCTGGGAAGCTCTTGTAAATGCCTTCCGGGCAAATTTCCAAGGAACCTACGTCCGACCTCCGGACGCCGATGACCTCAGCCGTGTCACTCAGCAGCCTGGCGAATCAGCTCGGAAATTCTGGAACCAGTTTCTTACTAAAAAGAACCAGATCATAGACTGCTCAGACGTCGAGGCCATCGCTGTATTCAAGAACAACATCCGAGATGAGTGGCTCGCCCGCCAGCTCGGCCAGGACAAACCGAGGACCATGGCAGCCCTAACCTCGCTCATGACCCGCTTTTGTGTAGGAGAGGATAGTTGGTTGGCCCACAACACACACGGCGGTGAGGCGGGGACCTCGGAGACTCGCGACGCCAATGGTAAGCCTAAGCGCAATAAAAATAAGCGCAAGCATAGAAATGGCGGAAGCAACACAGAAGACACATCAGTCAATGCAGGCTTCACCGGACCTCGATCCGGACAGAAAAGAAAGCCCTTTAAAGAGAACTAGGATGGACCGAGCCAGCTTGACAAGATCATGGATCGACCGTGCCAAATTCACGGCACCCAAGAAAAACGAGCAACCCACACCAACAGGAATTGTTGGGTCTTCAAGCAGGCCGGCAAGATAGCGACAGAGGGTCAGCACAAAACCCAAAATCACAGCGAAGACGAGGATGAACCTCGGCGGCCAAACAATGGAGGCCAAAAGAAGTTTCCTAATGAGGTAACAAAAGTAAACATGATTTACGTTACCCACATCCCCAAGAGGGAGAGGACACGTGTACTTCGGGACATCTACGCATTAGAGCCTGTGGCCCTGAAGTACAATTCGTGGTCGGCTTACCCGATCACATTTGACAAACATGACCACTCGATGAGCATCAGGCATGGCGGGTCGGCCGCGCTCGTCCTGGACCCGATCATCGATGGTTTTCACCTCTGACGCGCGTCCTTATGGACGGAGGAAGCAGCCTCAACTTGATCTATGAGGACACAGTACGGAAGATGGGGATTGACTCATCTCGGATCAAGCCTAGCAGCACCACCTTCAAAGGTGTAATACCAGGGGTCGAGGCTCGCTGCACAGGAACCGTGTCTCTAGAGGTGGTATTCGGATCACCCGAGAACTTCAGGAGCGAAGAGTTAATCTTCGACATCGTACCATTTTACAGCGGATACCATGCGCTCCTAGGACGAACCGCATTTGCCCACTTTAATGCAGTCCCACATTACGCTTATCTTAAGCTTAAGATGTCGGGACCCAACGGCGTTATCACAGTAAATGGTAACATCGAACCCTTTCTCCGGACGGAAGAGCAGACCGCAGCTTTCGCAGCCGAGGTACAGGCATCCGAGGAGGCCGCCCGTGGCGGTAAACGCACCCCCAGCTCTTCAAAGCATACGCAGGCTGCACCAGTTGACCTCGGACAGGCACCTCCCCACCGCAAGTAGGGGTACGAGCTCCTCGCGTGCCTCCCTTGGAAGGGGCACTACGTCCCCAGGGTGCACAACTTCGCACTGAAAATTCCCTGGGTCACCGAGAAGCCACTAGAATGGAGACGTCGACTCGGCTTGACCAAGCAGCGACGATGCCTCGAGCTCACACATCAGCAAGGTTCTGTCAAAGAGCTAGCCCATATTAGCATACCCATGTGGCTTCAACCACGCAACTAACAGCCGCAGATCTCTTCGAAGGGATCGACCAATGGACGCATCAAGCGCACGCTTGGCCGGAGCTGCACAATACCAACCCCCGCTATCGACGAGGACGAGTTGGTCAACAGCACAGAGACGCAGACGTGCGGCAGGAAGCGGCCCGGGCTCATAGACCTAATGACATGATCCGCCCTATTTTCTTTTAGTTTCTCCCTCATTATCTTTACACGCATTGTATCTTGTTTAGTTTCTTTCCTCAAATGTTCGGCATGTAAAGCTTGGACACTCGAAATAAAGAAATTGTACCCATAAAGGTTTTCAAACGAATTTTCTTACAAGCACTGCCCACATCTTTACGATACAACTGCTAAAGGGTTTCGATTTTACACCCTGAAATAAAAGTCTGAAGTACTCGGCGTCTCAGATGTTGTACTATATGCATCAGTTTCGAACCTAGATTTTGGTCAATAGTTGGTTTTGCCCGGCTCCTATGTGTACCCCTTACGTTCCCGACAAATTCGGCAAAGGGTGTAATGGGAAAACCACTGCGATAGTGCCGCTAGTTTAACTGGCAGAGCGCCTCAGTGGAGAAAGCCGAAAACTGACTATCTAGGTAAGCAAAAACTGGTCAGCCATCCGAAGACCGCGTCAAGCGACGTGTCGTTAGAGATCACCCATGTTAAACGAAGGGCCTCTTCCTTGAATTGGCCGAGGTGGGCAGGATATAAACCTTGGCTGATTAGGCCGACCACCTCACATACTGGGGGCTCATCATCGGTCCCCACCGTCAAACTCCTACGACTAAGTGAAAGTCATAAAGCCACTATAGTCCGATTGCCTAGTCCCTATGTGTACAGACCTCCCCCGGGAACCGAGACGTCGGCTACGGGTCATGAACACATAAAAGGGGCACTCTTTGTATATTGTAAAAAGGGGTCGAAGCCGATGACTGGCCGCTTTCAGCTCAACACGGTCAAACAGGAGGAATATTAAAAACAAAACATGAATATATGAGAGGAAATTCAACCATACTCATTAAACAACTTGAAATCTTTATACATCACATGCACTTCGGCATTCCGAAGTGCTACCTAGAAATACAAGTTGGCCTTAGGACACATGGCCTCGGTAAGACGGGCGACTTCCTCCACGTTGGCGAAGAACTGCTCCGCAGTGCGCGCCTTACCTTCGGGGGGGCCCGCAGCAACAACCTCCGCCTCCACCTTCCGGGAGTGCGTTTTCACGTAGGCATACGCCCGCCGCGCTCCTTCCAGACACGCGGATCGCTTCCAGTGGTTGACTTGAGGGACAGCTTCTTGCAGCCGCACCAGGAGCCCGAAGAAGCTGGCTGGCAACGCCTCCGTGGACCACAGATTGATGCAGAGGTCTTGGAGTGCCGGCCTCGCCATCCGAAGAAGCTCCGCTAGCTGCTTCATCCGATGATTGAGTAGCTGCGATTGCGAGGGCTCCTGGAACTGATTCCAGAACGCCTTCTCCGCCTCATGGCCCTCCAGTTGGCCCAAATGAAGGCCGGCGTCCGCCGCACTCTTCGGGAGATCGGCGAAGATCTCTGCGGATCGCCATAGCTGGGTGAGCTCGACGAACCCCTTGCTGCCAAATACACATTGCAGTAAATATTGCTTACCCGCGGCTATTCGCTCCACTTGCTGGATCACGTGGTGGTCGGCCCGGTCCCGGGTCTGGAGCTCAGCATGAGACAGGTGGAGCTTTCGCAGCTGCTCGCCCGTCTCTTTTTCCTTCTTCTCAAGGGAATCGCGTTTGAGATACACGCCCTTGAGAGTCTCCTCGACCTCCAGGACCCGCGCTTGGTCCTTCTCCCTAGCCACCTTTACGGTGGCTAGGTCTTTCGCTGCTTTGGCCGTAGCAGCCTTCTGCTGCTCGACCTCTTGCCGAGCCATCAAGAGCTCGGCCTTAAGCCCCTCAAGTTCGGCCAACGCCGTTGTTATCAAGATAGTTCGGCATCAATTTTTCAAACAACAAGTTATCCTTGCTCAAAATCAAAGAAACAAAAAACATGACGCAGCGGTCGCTTACCTTGAGACTGCTCGACCTGCTTGTTCATCAGGCTGAGGTCCTTCTCGGACCTCTCGAGCTTCCGGCTCATCTCTGCAATCTCTTTGGAGGCGGAGCCCGGAGCCGAGGTTGACACCTGCATACACAATTTCTAAATGAGCCCCATAATCAATTTAAGGACACTTCGGACACACATCTTGTTTCATCAGTCCTGGGGGCTACTTCTTCCTTTGAGCCTATATTTTGACCCCAACTCCAGTTTTTTCAAACTGGCCCTGGGCTCGGGGGCTACTCACTAGGAAGACCATCTAAAACGATTGGTAACATATGCCCTCGGACAATTACAAATATCGCTAAATCTAAGCAGAGAAGATCCTTTTTCTTAAAAGGCAGAGGGTTACCTCGAAGCTCGTCAGGAGGCCCTTGAAGACCTCATGTATTCCGGCCTCTGTAGACTGAAATCCCTGCAGCGCCGTGCCGATCAACGCACGGTGCTCGTCCTTGATGGAGGAGCCTGTCAAGGCTGCCTCCATCTCTTCGGTCCACCCTGCGCTAGCCTGCCCTGGAGCGGGAGGTGAGGGCAGAACGACCTCGGGCCCCAGCACCTGGGTCCTGGGTTCGTAGGTCTCCGGCTGCGGTGGTGGAGCCGGTGTAGACTCTGGCTAGGCCGTTGTTTGGCCTAGCCTTTCCTGGACGACCTCGGGGACTTCGTCCCCTTGGCCTTGCGGGGCCGAGGTATCAACCTCGGCCATGACCACCTGCTCGACCCCCGCTGCATCAGCTTGAGGGGTCGGGGTCGACGTCACCTTGCCCAGCCCTTCTGGAGCCAGGGTAGCGCAGTCCGGCGTCCCGCTGGTGGGCGGTAACCCACTGGAGGAGTGGTGCTGGGCATGACATCTGTTGCACCTTTGTCACCCAGTTCTACAAATACGAAATGGATCAATTCATCGAAATCCGTCTCACTTAACTGGAAAAATAATATGAACATATATTTATTGAATGCTTACCGGGGTGGCGGCGTAGCCGACCTCGAAGTCGAGGTCCTTCCCCTCCTCAGGAATCTTGTCCTTGGCCAGCTTGAAGAGCCGCGTCCACATCCCGGCCAGGGAGGAGCAAAAGAAGCTGAGGACGGGTCCGGCATCCCCAGATTTGTGCTCCCACATTGGGGTGGCCCGAAGTTGGGGTGGGAGGATGCGGTGATGGAGCATGACGTTCACCACGTCGGGCAGGTGGAGTTTCTTCTTGAGGGACCACCATTGGATCCTCTTGATTAGCGTCTCCACCTCCTCGGGATTTCCCCAGAGGAAACCCTTCTCCTTCCAGGACTTGAGCTTCTTTGGAGGCCCAACCGAGAAGGCTGGGACCTTGGTCTAGCCAGCGGGGAGCGGCTCTGCGATATAGAACCACTCCCGCTACCATTCCTTGACCGTCTTGATCAAGGTGTCGTCGAACCAGGCGGCCCCCTGGTTCTTGCTGACCATGGCGCCCCCGCACTCCGCCAGCTCGGAGCTGCTGGACTTCGGCTTAATGCCTAAGGTCTTCAGCCATAGGCCGAAGTGCAGCTCGATGCGGAGGAAGGCCTCGCACACCGTGATGAAGGAGGCGAGGTGGAGGATGGAATTCGGGGCCATGTGGTGGAAGTCGAGGCCGTAGTAGAACATCACCCCGCGCATGAACGGGTGCAGCGGGAACCCCAAGCCTTGGATGAGGTGAGGGATGAAGACTACCCGCTCCCCTTGGTTGGGAGCGGGCACCTGCTGGTCGGCGTCGGGAGTGCGGGCGGCGACATTGGCGGGAATGTACCCCGCACTTCGCAGCTCCTGAAACATGCCCTCCGTCACGATGGAGCCCCCCAATGCCCTTTGAGGGTGTCGGCCATGGCTGGGTAGGGGAGTTCGGGCGTGCAAAGGTGGGGAGAGGCGAGATTGGATCTGGGCGCTGGAGCTCGAGGAGGCAGAAGGCAGGGGAAATGGGAGCGTAGCTAAAGGCTCTATTAACTTTTTGATCTTATAAGCTGCTGAAAGGCCAAGAGTCCCCCTTGCTGCACCGATAAAAATGCCACTCTCCTCCTCCGAAGATGCCGTTACATGCATAGGGGGAAACAAAATCTTGATGATATCCCTGAAAATACAGGCACGATCCCCACCTTGACGGGACGTGCCAGTAAAAAGGCGGCCTCGAACCACATTTTGAGATGGGCAGTAACTGCCTGACCCGTCGTGGGTAGCGCCGCTTCGATAAAGTTGTCAGACTATGAGGTACTATTCACACCTGGGTGGGTAACCTTCGAGGCTAAGTTAACTCCTGACTCCGGATGGGGAGAGAACCTGGCTAAATCTCGTCTGCAAGACACCACTCCTTAGAAGGGCGGCTAAGAGATCCAGAATTTCGAAGGGGAACTCATCTGTCAAGCCAAGGACTTCGGATCCGAAGCTACCACCGTCGAAGAGATCATCCTCGGCATAGAAGACCAGTTCGGGGGCTACTGACAGTATCCTGGACTAGGGGGTACCAATCAAGTCAGCCCATATTCCTCGGTTTGGGCCAGTAGGCCCTCATTATTATCAAGATGGACTCCGGAAGAACAAGACTGCATCTACCGAAGGCTTGGCGCGTACTCCAAGACTCTTCCTGCCGCCTCCTCACCTGGATGCCTACCTTGTAACCCTAGGTACCCTACCCAGCGTGTATATAAGCCGAAGGGTTTAGCCCATAGAGGGAACCTCAACACAATCTCATTCACCTAGCCTTAGGACTAGATCATACGATCTCGAGGTAGATCAACTCTGTACTTGATACTTCTCCATCAATATAAACAAGAGCAGGACGTAGGGTTTTACCTCCATCAAGAGGGCCTGAACATAGGTAAATATCGTCTCCCTGTTCCTGTTACCATCTATCCGAGATCCACAGCTCGGGACCCCCTACCCCAAGGTCTGCAGGTTTTTACACCGACACTCATGTTTCTCCTGCAAAGACTGCCAAGGAACCAGTCGGCCCAAGTCCTCCGGCTCGGGCTAGCTCTTCATTGATGCTCACTGCGCTGCCTCCCAAGCCTACGCCCGCACCACCCTCGGCTCCCGCCACTACCTTCACTCTACATCGGGTCCCAGAGGACCAAGTGGGAGCGAGCAAGGAAGCCTTGGTCCAAGTCGAGGTGATGAACAGTCGGCTGCGAGAAGCGTACGACGTCAGCGAGGCTTTGAGGACCAACATCTGAGTAAGTACCATTGTAACTGTTGTTTGAAGTTTCTGTTTTGAATTTGTAACTGAACTTCCATCAGTGGGTTTGCGCGGGGCACACCCACTGGGTGTTCATTTTTCTCCAGTGGGGGCACGCTGAGTGCACCCACTGGGTGTAGTCCCCGAGGCTCCCGTTGACTAGAAACAGTCGGCGAGAGTCTTAGAACTCTGTACTATCGTTATTTCCACTCGGGTCGACCGGAGTCTTTACCGAGTGTGTCCTTTCCGGTGGGGGCACACCGAGGGCACCCACTGGGTGTAGTCCCTGAGACTACTATCGATTGCGGGCAATCGGTGGGAGTCTGATAAAACTCACACATAAGCTTTTTTTATAGCTTAACACAAGTCACTTTCCAATGGGGGCATGCTGAGTGCACCCACTGGGTGTAGTCCCCGAGACTACCGTCGATTGGAAGTAGTCGGCGATAGTCTTAGAGTTTTTTTATAACACTCGGAGTGTCACCCCTCACTCGGCTGGCCGAGTGGGAGGCTTGGCAGACTAGAAAGCTTCGAGCTGATCGAGCTTGTCTGTCTTGAGGTCGACGATGAAGACCAGTGTGTTGTTATCCTCGATCTTCTTCATTGTCGACTCGGTTGTAAGAGGGTACTTCAGGGTTTGATACTGGTCAAGCTTGTTCCTTCACCTGACTGACAACTTCCTTGTTTTGCAACAGAGAGCCTGCGAGCTGGGAACCCACTATGCCGACTTGGAGAAGGAGGTAGTGCAGCTCAGAGTGGATCTGGACGCGGAGAAGCACAGGAGCAGCCGCCTTGAGAAGGAGAAGAACACCCTTGGAGGTAAACCCCGTTGTTTGACTGTTAGCTGAGTCATGTTTTTCTTTTGATCCGAGTCAATTCGCTTCTTCAGATGTCCGTGGTGAGAATGCTCAACTTGTAATGAGGCTGAGGACTTATATTTCTTTAGACACCATGAAGCAGGCCCTAGAGGACAAGGACAAGGAGCTGGCGCTGGCGCAGAAGGAAGTCAGGAGCAAGACCAAGGCTGCTGAAGAGAAACTGGCTTCGGTCAATAAGCTCGAGGAGGAGATCATGACCCTGAAGGCTGCTGCTGAAGTGGCCAGGAATGAAGTTTCCGAGCTCAGGAAGACCAACGCCGAGTGGGAGGTGAAGCACAGCACCCAGGCAAGCATTTTTGAAGAAGAGAAGAAGACCCTGAATGACCAGATCACGAAGCTTCTTGAGAAGAAGGGTGAGCTGGAGCAGTACGTCCAAGAGTTTGGTGAGGATATGGGCAAAAATCTTGAAGGTAAGCTGCACTGCCGAGTGGATTTTATCCGTTTGTTCTAGACTTTTTTGCCTTCTCTAACCCAAGCCATTTTTCTTCGACAGAATTCTGCTACAACTTTGAGCTGGAGATGAACTGAGTGGAGAAGGACCTGGATCCCTCAAGGCAGCTCCTCAAGGACAGTGCCGCCATGGCCATTCTCCGTCTGGAGAAGCGCCTCGAAAGCGCCATGGGGGTACATTATCCTACTGAGGTCTGCACTATTCAAGATTGATCAACAATTGCTCCCCGGCGAAGAGCTTCAGAGTGACGTGGAGTCCATGATGACTCGGCTGAAGGACATCCCAAGTCGCGTGCAAGCCTGGAAGAAGTCCGCTGCTCGCTGCGGCGCCGACGTGGCTCTCGCACTTGTCTGCGTCCACTACAAGGACATGGACGAGGAGAAGTTAAAGTCGCTGAAGGTCGCCAACAAGAAGAATCTCAAGTTCGAGGACTTCATGGAGACGTTCATCGAGGCCGCGACCCGGACCACAGACGGCATCGACCTGGACACCTTCGTCGACCCGGCCAATCCTCTCGCGGCGGAGTAAAAAACATTTAAGTCCTGATTTGCCTCGGAATGCCAAATGGTTAATGTAACCTTGATACTTTAATGGGCCCATGGCTCACGTACTTTGCTTTTGCTGAGAGAACTCGAGCAGATCGAAGTTTACTCGGATATTCGAGCCTTTGTTCTGTTTGCCAATGTTGTTTTTGACTTAGGCGAAATCTGGTTCGCGGCTAAGCCCCCGAGTGTGGAGCATGTCTGCACTCGGATAATCTTTAGCTTAGGCGAAATCTGGTTTGCGGCTAAGCCCCTGAGTGTGGAGCTTGTCCGCACTCGGATAATCTTTAGCTTAGGCGAAATATGGTTCGCGGCTAAGCCCCCGAGTGTGGAGCGTGTCCGCACTCGGATAGTTTTTAACTTAAGCGAAATCTGGTTCGCGGCTAAGCCCCCGAGTGTGGAGCGTGTCCGCACTCGGATAGTTTTTAACTTAGGCGAAATCTGGTTTGCGGCTAAGCCCCCGAGTGTGGAGCGTGTCTGCACTCGGATAGGTTTTAACTTAGGAGAAATCTGGTTCGCGGCTAAGCCCCCGAGTGTGGAGCGTGTCCGCATTCGGATAGGTTTTAACTTAGGCGAAATTTAGTTTGCGGCTAAGCCCCCGAGTGTGGAGTGTGTCCACACTCCGATAGTTTTTAACTTAGGCAAAATCTGGTTCGCGGCTAAGCCCCCGAGTGTGGAGCGTGTGTGCACTTGGATAGGTTTTAACTTGGGCGAAATCTGGTTCGCGGCTAAGCCCCCGAGTGTGGAGTGTGTCCGCACTCAGATAGGTTTTAACTTAGGTGAAATCTGGTTCGTGGCTAAGCCCCCGAGTGTGGACGTGTCCACACTCGGATAGTTTTTAACTCAGGCAAAATCTGGTTCGCAGCTAAGTCGATACACCCACTGGGGGCGTGTTGTTAGTTTCTGAATGCTGTTAGTCACCGGAGTGAAAACATGGTGTTGGTCCAAATTAGACGAAATACAGGAAAAGTAAGACTTTTATTCATCTAATTTCATTTGGAACATTATTAAAATGGGGAGAAATTTATTCTAAGTGAAGAATTTGCGGAGCAGATCCGCGTTCCAAGCTCGGGGTTCTTCTTCACTCTTGGCGAAGTTGTAGAGTCGATAGGCTCCGTTGTTCAATACTTTTGATATCGTAAAGGGCCCTTGCCATGGCGGCGCCAGCTTGTGAGGCTTCTGCTGGTCCAGTCGGAGAACCAGATCACCTTCCTGGAAACCGCGTCCTCTGACATGTCTATCATGATAGCGACGCGGGTCTTGCAGATATGCAGTCATCCTGATAAGGGCCAACTCATGCTCCTCCTCCAGCAGGTCGAGGCCATCCTGACGTGCTTCCTCAGCCTCCACCTCCGAGTATAGATCCACACGGGGGGAGTTTTGGAGCAGATCACTCGGCAGAACGGCCTCCGAGCCATACACCAGGAAGAATGGAGTGAGCTTTGTGGACCGGTTTGGAGTCATCCGCAAGCCCCAGAGGACCGATGGCAGCTCAGTGACCCAGGCTCCCGCTGCATGCTTCAGGTCGCACATGAGACATGGCTTGAGTTCTTGAAGTATCAATCCATTCGCCCGTTCCGCCTGTCCATTCGACTGAGGGTGAGCCACGGAGGCGTAGTCAACCCGAGTGCCCTGGGAATAACAGAACTCGCGAAACTCGTCCGAGTCGAAGTTTGACCCGTTGTCCGTGATGATGCTGTGAGGGAATCCAAACCGAAAGATTATTTCCTTGATAAACTTGATCGCAGTCGAGGAGTCTAGCTTCTTTATGGGCTTCGCTTCAATCCACTTGGTGAACTTATCCACTGCCACCAACATATGTGTGAACCCGCTGGCTCCGGTCCAGAGTGGGCCGACCATGTCGAGTCCCCAGATTGCGAACGGCCATGCGAGCAGGATTGTCTTCAGCGCGGACGCTGGCTTGTGCGACTGATTTGCATAAAACTGACACCCAACGCACTGGTCAACGATATCACGAGCGGCTTCGTTGGCTCTGGGCCAATAGAAACCCGCCTAGAACACTTTGGAGACCAAGGTCCGAGAGGAAGCATGGTGACCGCAAGTTCCCGAATGAATCTCCTGCAGGATCTGCTGCCCTTCCTCCGGAGTGATGCAACGCTGAGTGACGCCAGTGGCGCTCTTCTTGTAGAGTTGTTCTCCCATGACGGTAAAGGCTTTTGATCAATGGACGATCTGTCAAGCCTCTTCTTCGTCTTCAGGGAGTTCCTGCCTGAGTAGATATGGGAGGTACGGCTCGGTCCACTCGGGAGTGATGACGAGCACCTCTTGGACCAGATCGAACACCGCTGGGATGTCAACTTCAGTTGGATTCGATGGTCCGACTGGTTGCGGGGGCTCCTCCACAAAAGAATCTTCCTTGATTGTGGGCGAGTGCAAGTGCTCTAGGAACACATTCTTCGGGACTGCTTTCCGAGTAGAACCAATCTTGGTCAAGTCATCAGCCGCCTGGTTTTTGATTCGCGGAATGTGGTGGAGCTCCAGTCCTTCAAAGTTCTTTTCCAGCTTCCGGACGGCATTGCAGTAGCCTGTCATAGCTAGGCTCCGGATGTCCCACTCCTTCATTACTTGGTTCACCACCAGGTCCGAGTCACCATAGACCATTAGTCGGCGGATCCCAAGTGAGATTTCCATGCGCAACCCATGCAGAAGGGCCTCATATTCTACCTCATTGTTCGAAGAGTCAAAATGGATCTGAAGTACGCAGCTGAGTCTGTCGCCTTTGGGGGACACTAGGACGACACCAGCCCCCGAGCCATTCAGCATTTTGGAACCATCAAAGAACATAGTCCAATGTTTGGGGTCACTCAGGACTGGCTGTTCCTGTTCAATCCACTCGGCTAGGAAGTCCACCAGAGCTTGTGACTTGATAGCTTTCTTGGCCTCAAACTTAATGTCCAAAGCGAGGAGTTCGATGGCCCACTTGGCTACTCGGCCTGTGGCGTCTCTGTTGTTCAGGATCTCCGACAGGGGAGCATCACTTATCACCATGACCAAGTGCTCTTGAAAGTAATGAGCCACCTTCTTCGCAGTCAAGTAAATCCCATACACTAGCTTCTGGTAGTGTGGATATCTTTGCTTGGAAGGGGTCAGAACTTCAGAGATGTAATAAACCGGCCGCTGGATTTTGTAGGCCTTGCCTTGTTCCTCATGTTCCACAGTGAGCACGGTGCTAACAACTTGGCTCGTGGCTGCGATGTACAAGAGCAAGGGCTCTCAGCTGCCCGGAGCAGCAAGCACCGGCTGGGTGGAAAGCAGGGTTTTGAGTTCCGGGAACACGGCCTGCACTTTTGTCATCCACTCAAACTTTTCTAACTTCTTCATGAGTCGGTAGAGTGGTAGGGCCTTCTCACCGAGTCGTGAAATAAATTTGCTCAAGGCTGCCAGACAACCTGTGAGTTTCTGAACATCATGCAGACGTTGCGGCTGCTTCATTTGGATTATGGCACCAATCTTCTCGGGGTTAGCATCGATCCCTCGGTCGAAAACAAGGAAGCCAAGTAACTTGCCTGCGGGCACCCCGAAAGTACACTTGGCCGGCTTGAGTTTGATGCCGTATTGGTGCAAGTTCGCGAAGGTTTCGGCGAGGTCAGTCAGGAGGTCGGAACTCTTCCTTGACTTGACCACGATGTCATCCATATAAGCCCCCACGTTCCGACCGATCTGCTTCTGTAAGCACTTCTGGATCATGTGCATGAAAGTTGCGCCGGCATTCTTCAATCCGAAGGGCATTGTGGTGTAACAGAAACACCCGAATGGGGTGATGAGTGTAGTCTTTATTTCATTTGGACCATACATTCGGATCTGGTGGTACCCGGAGTACGCATCCAGAAACAATAAGCGCTCGCACCCCGCAGTAGAGTCTACGATCTGATCTATGCAGGGAAGAGGGAAATGGTCCTTCGGGCAGGCCCGATTAATGTGTTTGAAGTCAATACACATTCAGAGAGATTTATCTTTCTTGGGAACTAACACGACGTTGGTGAGCCACTCAGAGTGGTATATTTCACGGATGAACTCGGCGGCCAAGAGCCGCGTGATCTCCTCGCCAATTGCCTTGCGCTTCTCCGTAGTGGAGCGTCAGAGATGTTCTTTGACAGGCTTCGCTTTTGGGTCAACTCTGACATGATGCTCAGCCAGTCCCCTGGGAACACCCGGCATGTCAGAGGGTTTCCATGCGAAGATGTCCCAGTTCTCACAGAGGAACTGGATGAGCTCGCTTTCCTATTTGCTATCGAGCGTTGTTGATATGTTGGTCGGGGCAGCATTTGGGTCCTCCGGGTGAATGTGAACTTGCTTCAAATCGCCAGCCGACTGGAAAGCAGATTCCATAGCCGGCTTCTTGCTCTTGAGCAGATCACTCGAATCAACGGTCTTCTTGTACTCGTCTAACTCTGCCAACGCCATCTGCTCGTCAGCGATCTGAGAGCCTTTCTGCAAGCACTCTTCAGCTATCTTTCGATTCCCTGTGATGGTGATCACGCCTTTCGGGCCTGGCATCTTAAGCTTAAGATACACGTAACATGGTCTGGCCATGAATCGTGCGTAGGCAGGCCTACCCAGGATGGCATGATAGGCACTCTTGAAGTCCACCACCTCAAAGGTTAACCTCTCTTTTCTGAAGTTCTTTTCTCCGCCGAATACGATGTCGAGGGCAATTTGCCCGAGTGACTTCACTTTTTTCCTGGGATAACCCTGTGGAACTGCATATTGCTCTTACTCAGTCGGGACATCGGAATGCCCATCGCCTAGAGTATCAGCGTAAATGATGTTGAGCCCGCTGCCGCCGTCCATGAGGACTTTACGCAGTCGGACTCCTCCAATAGCGGGATCGACTACCAGCACCTGCCGCCCGGGGGTCGGTATGTGAGCTGGGTGATCCGACTGGTTGAAGGTGACAGGGGTCTGGACCCAGTCTAGGAGCTTGGTGACTGTCGGGACCGCCATATTGACCTCTCGGTTAATCACCTTGAGGCGACTCTTGCTTTCAACGTCAGCAAAAATCATCAGAACCTTCTCGACGTGGGGGTACCTGGAGGTGCCTTTATCCCCATCGTCGTCCTCGTCCTCATCCTTCCCCTTGGAGGGGTCCTGCCACATCTCTTGCTTGAGCAGCCGGCATTCCCGAGTGGTATGCTTTGGCAGAATCAAGTTGCCCTCTTCATCTTTCTTCGTGTGAATCTGACAGGGCTGATCAAGGATGTCGTTTTTCGGGGCGGCCATCTTCTTGCCATCCCACTCCTTCTTCTGCTTTGGTGGGCCCTTGCCCTTGCTTTGGCTGGCCAGAGCCGCAACCTCCACATCGTTGGCTGCCTCGGCTTTGCGCTTCTGCTTCTTGTTCTTGTTGTTGTCCGACTGATTCGCATCTCCGGCTCGGCCCTTGCCGCTCCTCAGCCGATCTTCCTCTTCGCCATTAGCGTACCGATTGGCTATTTCCATTGCCCGACTGAGAGTCGGGATCTCAGTGTGGCCGAATTTCAGGGCCAACTCACGATACCTGACGCCAGCCTTGAAGGCGCAGATCGCCTGGTGCTCGGTGACGTTTTCCACCGTGTTATGAAGGGTGGTCCAGCACTGGATGTACTCTCGGAGTGTTTCATTTTGCTTCTGGATGCAATGTTGTAGCTCTGACAATCCACCCGGTCGCTTGTATGTGCCTTCGAAAGTCTTGATGAAGACTCGGGCCAGATCATCCCAACAGTATATGCTGCCGGGTGCTAACTGGTTGAGCCACGCTCTGGCTGACCCCTCGAGCATCAGTGGCAAATGTTTCATAGCCACACTTTCATTGCCACCACCGATTTGGACGGCCACTCGGTAGTCCTCTAACCAAATTTCCATCTTTGACTCGCCAGTGAACTTGCTGATGCCTGCCGCCAATCTAAAGTTGTGCGGGATATCGGTTGCACGAATATACCAACTGAAACACTCGGGTCTGGAGGGTGCGGAACCACTCGGAACATTGGCATCGAGACCTTTCCTCAGGACCCGTCCTCTATCGACCAAGTTCTGGGCGAGGACAGATCTCGCATTGAACTGGGGGTCCCGGAGGTTACCCGGACGATACGAGGGGCTCGACCTGCGATCATTCCCGGGAGAGCGCCTGTCGCCATAGGGTTGGCTCCCGTATGGGACGTCCTGCGGAGGGGGCATCCGAGTCCGATCATAATCATCATATCGCCGGGGCAAAACGACTCGATCGCGCCTCCGCTTCCCTTGGTGATCTCTGGAGGAAGGTGAATCCCGGCGTCTTCCCGAACCCAGCGGGCTATGAGCCGACTGGACGGTCTCGGCGTGCACTGATGCGCTGTGGATGCGATCGCGAGACTGTGACACTGCCGCGTTCTACGACAGGGCCGTCTTCAGGAGCGCTTGGATCTGCCGGATCCCTTCCCCAGCTGCGGAATCGGAGGGCTGGATGGAATCAGCGATCCTGGTAGCCGCCGCCAGGTTCTACAGAGGAGTGTTCAGCATCTGGTACTTCCGAGGCTGATCACTCGGGAACAGCCGGCGCTTGTGCCGACTGGAACTAGGTTGTTGGCGAGTGCAATCGTCCAACTCTCTCTGCAGCCGCTCTAAGCGGTCTCGTTCGGCCAAAGTGGCCAAATGCGCTGACTCCAAGGCCAGGGCCTCAGGAGTCGTCCTGGTGACGGGAGTGTGCAAAGCTTGTTCGTTTATCCGCCGGAGCTCGTCGCTCTGCTCCCGAGTGAGAGCTTGCGGGATCTAAGGATCGTGGTGAGGTGAACGGTCATTCCCGTGGTTGTCATTGTCGTTCCCGCGCGAAGTACCCACATGCCCGTCGCGGGGACCGGAATAACCCGGAGGGCCGCGCGGCTCTGTGCCAGCCATGAGAACCTCGGCGGTGGACTCTATGCTCTCGCACTCGGGCTCACTAACAGAGTCCTCGTGGAGCTCAGCGAAGAGGTCTAGGGCGGGCTCGTCGGGATCAAGAGCCGCCACATGCTCTGCCGCAGCCTGAACGGCCACCGCGTGCTTGATCCAGCACTGGAGCCGTGAGCGCCCGGAGCGCTTGCGACGATGTCCAGTGGGAAGGACGGAAGCCACTCGGTACGGAACCGATGGCTGTCGAAGGAAGACTCTGAATGAAGATGCGCGGAAGTGCACCGCGCCACGGATGGGCAGCGACTCCACGTCCAACAGGGCCTTCGGGAGCCACGATGAGTCGTCGGCAATGAAGCTAGGAGCTCCGAAATGGATTTCGCCACCGACTAACATGGTGACGATGGGATTCCACCTGTACTACGAAAATTCGCTAGACGCTCAGCCCCACGGTGGGCGCCAACTGTCGTAGTTACTAGTCTGACAGTAAGTACTGGGGGTACGAATGAGGAGCAGAGCCTAGCTACAGCACATGTGTGACACTCGGACTTAGCGAGTTCAGGCCCCTCTCGGAGGAGGTAAAAGCCCTACGCATCTTGCCCTGAGGCTTGTTTTCTCTGGGGGTATCTGATCACAATGAGTGCTTAACTTGCGACGGAGGGAGAGGGCGGCTTATATAGGAGTTCGCTGCAGCCTCTCCGCCACCACGTCACAGGGGTTTAATGACAATAACTACAGCAGTTAAGGATGCTTAACACCGTTTAACACAACTATGACTACGGCAGTTACTGGTAACGGTAGCCATGACTATGCTTAAAGTCTAGTTGAAGACTACTCGACCGTTGCAGCTCCAGACCGTCCGTACGTCTCCTGTGTCCGAGTGATGATGACTGGACGACTGGAGGGCAGACGTCCGTCCGAGTGTTGTCCGTGCAGGGTCCGAGTGAATCCATCGCGGTGTGCGTCCGATTGCACTTGTGACCCAGGGGTCTCTGAATAATAGTGTGGGCCCTAGATGTCAGGTCCTTGTCCCTGCCGGTGGTAAGTGACCCCATCAGGCCCTAGTGACAAGCATTAAGCATAGCAAAGTCATAGCAACATCAATCTCAGAACATAGTGGATACTAGGGATCAAAGCCCTAACAAATTGACTCAATTACATGATAAATCTCATCCAACCCATCACCGTCCAGCAAGCCTATGGAGAAATTACTCACACACGGTGGTGTGCATCATGAAATTGGTGATGGAGGATGGTTGATGATGACGACGGCATCGAATCCCCCTCTCCGGAGCCCTGAACGGACTCCAGATCAGCCCTCCCGATGAAGAACGGGAGGTGGCAGTGGCTCCGTATCGTAAAACGCGATGAAACTTCTTCTCCTATTTTTTTTCTCGGGGAAAGTGAATTTATAGCGTTGGAATTAGGTCCCGGCCCCTCTTCTGTTGATTCTTGCGCCAGTAATTTTTATTTATTCCATAAAAAACCTCAAAAAAGTTTCGTCCAATTCCAAGAACTTTGATTTCTGCACAAAAACAACACCATGGTAGTTTTGCTAAAAACAGCATCAGTCCGGGTAAGTTTCATTCAAATCATGCAAATTAGAGTGCAAAACAAGAGCAAAAGAGTTTGGAAAAGTAGATACGACGGAGACTTATCAACTCCCCCAAGCTTAACTCATTGCTTGTCCTCAAGCAATTCAGTTGACAAACTGAAAATGATAAAGAAAAACTTTTACGAACTCTTTTGTTCTTGTATCCGTACATAAGCTTAAATAGTACCCAAGTTTTCAGCAAAGATCATGAACTAACCATGCTCATAATAACACTTAGGAGTTATATTTACTCATATCAATGGCATAATCAACTAGCGAGCAATAATAAAATATCTCAAATGCCAACAATTTGTCAAAACAATCATGATATAATCAGATAACATGGTATCTCGCTAGCCCTTTCTGAGACCGCAAAACATAAATGTAGAGCACCTCCAAAGTTCAAGCAGTGACTAAACATTGTAATTCAGGGTAGAAGAGATCCAGTCATGATTTACCCAACATTAACTATACTCAATGCATAAGGATGACAATAGTGCTCTCATGATTGGTGCTTATAATGAGAAGGTGAGACTCAACAATAAAAGTAAGATGACATAAAAGTAAATAGATAGGCCCTTCGCAGAGGAAAGCTTGGATTTGCAGAGGTGCCAGAGCTCGAAGCTTAAATCAGAGATGAAAAACAATTTTGGGAGGTGTACTTTTCCTGTCAACATCACGACCGAGAATTTTCAATATCTTCCATGCTAAACACATTATAGGCGGTTCCCAAGCGGAAAGGTAGAGTTTACTCCCCCTCCACCATACCAACACAAGCCATGGCTAGCCGAATCCTCGGGTGCCCTCCATACCAACAACTTTCTGGCTGTAACACGCCTGTGTAATGAGCTACAGTAATCCATCATGTTAATGCCAAGTCATCATGATTTGCAATGCTTGATCAATGTGGATTAATATCTCATTTCAAAATTCTACCACTGAATTCAAATTCAAATGCAATTGAAATTTGAAGTTGTTCAAAAATTCCTGAGAAAAAGTTCATCATTTAGCAAATATTCAATAATAGATGATGTTCAGGAAAACAACATCACCAAAATTCCTCAGGTGACTCTAACAACTTGAAAACAGTGCCAACAGCACCAACTTGGCTCATTTAAATGCAATTCAAAATTTAAATGAATTGAAATGGCCTCCCAATCTTTTGTGGCAGTGCACAATAATCCCTATTATTTGTTTTGTCCAGCTCCACATTTTTGCAAATACATTTGTTGGCTAAAAATAAATGCAAGAGCTGCTGGAAAAAGAAAACAGAAAAGTAAAAAGGGAAAAACCTACTGCGCTACTGGCCCAAAAGCTACAGTGACAAGAGCCGGCCCAGCCCACCAGGGCCTTCTCCCACCTGCTCCCGCCGCGGTGTCGGCGCGCCCACGGCCGAGCTCGCGCGGCTCCGGCCATTGGCTCCCACGGCGCCGGAGCAGTTGGGGCGAGGGGATAAGGACGCCCCCGTCCACCTCCCCTGGGCGCCCTCCTCTTTTCGCCGCCCTCTCTCCCTCGCTCGTGCTCACTCTCTCCTCCTCTGCCCGAGCGCCGTCGCCGCCGTTCGTCTTGCTCCGCCACGGCGACGGCCACCGCCGCTCCTCTCTGTCATGCCCAGAGTCCTCGCCGCGTTCGTCCTCATCACCTGCGGCCAACCGTTGCAGCTGGGGAGCACTGCAGGCCGCGGATCGAGCCGCCCCCTTCCGCCTCGGCCTCCGGCGACCGTTGTCGTTCCAAGCCTCCCCCTGCGCTCCCAATCACCCGAGAGGCCTCCGTGTGCCTGCGTTGTAAGCTCTGCCCCTTCTCTCTTCCTCAGCGCGCTGCTGCCTCGGCCCTAGCTAGCCGTACGCGCCACTGTCGCTATTGCCGGAGCTTCGCTCCGCTGTCGCGATCGCCGCTGCGGTTCCCGTAGATGTCGTGGTCGTCCGAGCACGCCATCGTGCTCGGGGCACTCCCATAGTGCGGCCAGGCCCCGCAGATCGCTCGCACACGCGCTAGATCGACGGTTTTGCGAAGACCCGAAAGCCACCGCCGCCACGGCTCAACGCCGGCGGCCGTGCCGGCCCCCTCCGTGCGTTCTGCCGCCACCATCCGACGCGCGATCGAGAGGCCGTTCGAAAGAGCCTAAAACCACGCGATTTGGTCCACCACAGTGGTTTTCCACCGCTCGCCATGCTTTGCCGCCGCGCCTGGAGCTCACCGGAGCAGCTCCGGCGCCGGCTACCAGCGTGGCGTGACCTGGGGCCCACCCAGGGTCACAGCCAGTGGGTCCCAGGGCCCCGTTTGACCATGTTGACTTTAGTCAACGCTGGTTACTGTTCCTGCTGACGCTGACGTGTGGGGCCCGTTAGTCTAATTACTGTTGCGGTTAATTAAGTTAAGTCTGTTAGTTAATTAGGTCACTGACAGGCCGGGCCCACTCACTAATTAATCTGTTAGTTTAATTTAAACACTGTTTAACCCCTCTGTGGCTGACAGCTGGGCCCCACCTGCCAGTTTGACTGGTCAGCTAGTCAGCCGCCTGCTGACGTAATGATGACATCAGCATGACGTCATATTCCATTTCTGGCATTTCTGTTTAATTAAACAATTCCAGAAAAATGCTAAAAACTTCGGAAATTCATAGAAAATTAACCGTAGCTCGGATCGAAAAGTTTTCTACATGAAAGTTGATCAGAAAAACGAGACGAATCCGAATACGTGGTCAAAATGCTTGACCATCGCTCCTAACTATCTGAACATGGAACCTTCCCCTCTGGTTCAGTATACCGAAGTCTGCCTAAACACCGGGAAAATATCCCAGATATTTTCCCGCTTCGTCTGCGACATGTAGCATTGCATTAGGTCACCACCAACACTGCATATTGCCATGCCATGCATCTGTATTGCTCTGTCTGCTTTTATTTATTGTTTCTTCCCCCTCTTCTCCTCTGTTAGACCCCGAGACCGACGCAGCTCCGGAGACCGACTACATCCCCGACGATCCCTCTTTTGCCGCAGAGCAACCAGGCAAGCAAACCCCCTTGAGCATGCCTATATCACCTATCCTTTCTCCCTCCTGCTTGCATTAGAATTTGCTACTGCTTTTGATTGATCCTATTCTGATGCATAGCCTGATTTTGTAAACTGCTATTGATACTTTACCTGCTATCCTAAATGCTTAGTATAGGTCGGATGGAAATCCATCTGTGGCCCCTCTTCCTTGTCCTAGTTGCCCCGCTTAGTTACCAGTACCCTGATCGATGTGATCGATGGGCTGAGACCAGCACATCACCACACACCCCCCTAAGTTGCTCGACTCTGCAGAGCTACCATCGAGTGACAAGGGTGATACCTCTTATCCCACTCCTGACGATATCTCTGTAGCGTAGCTAGTTGGTTGTGGGTTACCAAGGGTGATTCCTCTATCACCACCTCCGACGAAGCTTCTGTCGTGCAACTCCTCAAGTGTGAATCCATCGAGGGTGATTCCTCTGGGTTCACCTTGATGGTTACAACAAGTGGGAATCCAATGAGGGTGATTTCTTGGATTCCTCCTTGATGTTACAGACACACGGGTACTTAATCTGTACCGCAGTCCTATGATAAAGACGGGTCGACCCCGAGGGGTACCCGCGAGAGATACACATGAAAGTCAGGCGGGCCCGGAGAGCACCCGCGAGAGTTACTGTGGCGGCTGGCTGTTTAGCGGTACCACTCAGGTTGTGGTGGTAGCTCCGGACTTGTCCCGACAGCCGTCACTAAAATTAATAATGCACTAACGGATTTGGGTATTGATCTGAGTTGGCCACTGGCCTATACACACTACCACCATGCGGGATAATGGTTTAATGGGGCCCACGGCGCCGTATGTATCAGCCGAAAGCTCTGTCAGACGTCCAGTTCAGCATTGTGGCCGGGTCGGATCGGCGCCCCAGAGGTGGTGCCTGGTATCCACCCTGCACACAACGACCCAGAGTGCACAGGGCGATGGCCCAAGACCCCTGAGCTCTTAGGATGTAGACCGGTGGGGACCTCTCTGCTGAGCTCTAGGTAGGGCTGCAGTGTGTCGATCAGCCGAGGTCGGGCATGACCCAGGAAAGTGTGTCCGGCCGGACTTAATCGAGTGTGTTGCGTAACAGTAGTGCACCCCTGCAGGGAAGATTATCTATTCGAATAGCCGTGTCCATGGTAACAGGACGCTCAGTGTTGTATCCCGATCTACTACAACTTGAACTAGATACATGTTAAATAATATGTAAGCTCCGGGATTGCTTTCTCGCAGGAAGTCGAGGAAGGATCTCTAGGCTTTGCTACTACATGCTTGTTGCTTTATTAAATGCTAATCTGCACTCTTCTAATGCTGCAAGACACTGAAGATGCTAGTCTTCGATAGGCTAGGCCTTCTTTCTATTCTGGCTTTTCTGCAGCCCAGTCCACATATACAGCCTTCCTTTGATAATGATGCATAATTAGACTAGTTCTGATGTCAGTCTTGCGAGTACTTTGGATGAGTACTCACGGTTGCTTTGCTACCTCTTTTCCCCTACCCGTTTGATGTGACCAGATGATGGAGCCCCAGAGCCAGCTGCCCCGTCGATGACTACTACAACCCCCACCGGTGAAGCTTACTACTACTTGGAGACCGACGACCAGGAGTAGGTTAGGAGGCTCCCAGGAAGGAGGCCTGTGCCTTTTCGGTCAGAGTCGTTGTTTGTTTTTCGCCTTCTTAAGGCAGATTTGTTTAACTTTGTATCTGTACTCAGATACTGTTGTTGCTTCTGCTAACGCTTGTATGCGAGCTTTTGTATTCTAGCCCTCGAGGCCCATGGCTTGTAATAAAAAGCTTGTATTATTTTATTTGTGTTTAGAGTTGTGCCGTGATATATTCCCGTGAGTCCTTAGGCTTGATCGTGTGCATTTGCATGTATGATTAGTGCACGATTAAGTCGTGGGCGTCACACTGGCGGAGTTTGTTTGCATTATATATTTTTGATTTTGAGCATAGGACTGGGCATCCCAATTACCAGCCTCTCTCGTGCAATGACAAGTGAATAAACACTCATCTGAGAATAACCCGCTTAGCATGGAAGATACTGGCCACCCCCTGTCGCTCCATGAGCGGTACGGGCTCACAAAATGGATGTTTATTTGAATGATTAGAGGTGGCACATGCAAATTTACTTGGAACGGCAGAGTAATACCGCATATAGGTAGATATAGTGGACTCATCTGGAACAACTTTGGTTTAAGGATTTTGGATGCACAAGCAGTATTCCCGCTTAGTACAGGCGAAGGCTAGCAAATAGATTGAGAAGCGACCAACTAGAAAGCGAAAACGGTCATGATCATGCATTGAGAATAATTAACATTGAATACAAACATGAGTAGGATATAGACACCCTGAACATAAATATCGTGGAGGCTATGTTGGTTTTGAATCAACTACATGCATGAACATGTGCCAAGTCAAGCCACTTGAAACATTCAGAGGAGGATACCATATTAACATACTACATGATAACCATTTTAATGCATGTTGACATCCAAGATAAATCATTATCCACTCCTAGCTAGTTAAGCATGGCATGAGCAACTATAATCTCTAATTGTCATCACAAACATGTTTACTCATAATATGATGAATCATGGATACTGAGTTAAACATATTTACAAAAACAAAAACAAGAAGAGTTCGTACCAGCTTTTCCTTGCCACAGTCACTTCATTAAATCATCGTCATTATAGCCTTTCACTTGCACGACTGAATGATGTGAAAATAATAATAGTGCAAGTGTGCCGTGGACTAAGCTGGAATCTGCAAATATTTTATTCAAGGGAGAAGACAAGGTAAAATTGGCTCTTCGTTAGATCAACAATAAAGCATATGAGAGCCACTCAACATTTTCATCGTGGTCTTCTCCCTACGATGACTCAACGAAAAGAAAAGAAATTCAGAGAAACACACTGAAATATTTTTGGAGTTTTTAGTTTTTCTGAAGAAAGCAAACTAAAGAAGAAAAACGAAAAGCGAGAAAAACTATTTACACGGGAGAACTCCCAACAAGCAAAAGAAGAAACGCGAAATCTTTTTGGGTTTTCTTTTAATACTACAAACTAACAAACAAGAAAGAAAAACCAAAAATAAGCGAGAAATATTTTTGGATTTTTGAAGTTTTTCAAACACACAAGAAGAAAGCGAAAATAAAACTAACATGGATATATAATGAAAAAGGATGAACACCAACAACTGGAATGAATGTGTGAACATGAATGTAATGTCGGTGAGAAATTCATACTCCCCCAAGCTTAGGCCTTTGGCCTAGCTTGGTAATCACCACCCGTAGTATCCATCAGGACCGGGCGGATAGTACTGGGGCAGAGGCACTTGAGGGTCCCACTGCTGGACCTCGTTCTCCGCTGCGGCCAGCTCGTTCCTGTAAGCTGTGATGTCCGCCGGCATGATGGTGTATCCATTCCTAGCATGGGAGTCAAACAAAGAGGGTGCAGGCAACGGAATAATATCACGGGTTCTCTCGCAGAAAATCAGGTTATAACGAATATATTGAGGAGGTTCAGGTTCATCAATAAAGTAGTGATCGATCATGCACTGTTGGTCTAAATAAGCCTTAGGCAGCAAGTAGTCATTTGGGTGGATAGCAACATTAAAACGTTTCGCAAGACGCGAAGCATAAATACCGTCATGGGCTTTACCCTTAGTCCTGTTGGTGTGCAGGCGGCGTGCAATGATAGCTCCCAACTAAAAGTGTTATCGCCGTGAATAGCACGATGCAAGATGGCGAGGTCCGGGGCACTGAGCGTACCACCTTCCTCCCTGGCAGTCAAGCATTTCCCTATAAATAAAGCAAAGTAGTGCACAACAGGAAAATGCAAGCTACTGACACAGGCTTTTGACACGCCCCTAAATTCCCCCACAGTCAAAGTGCGAAGGAAGTCCTCGAACTCCTTAGGCCGAGGCTCCCTCAAATCCCCATCAGAAGGGACCAAGCATATCTCATAAAACTCATCTAGCGTTAACTCATGATGTTCAGCATATAAATCGAAATGCACCATGGGGTATCGAGCCTAGGCATGAAATAAAAATTTTGCACAAAGGAATTTGTAAGGATGTGGTGCTGGTCACACTCATCTGCGAGGAAGTCGGTCAGCCCGGCGTTCGCAACAAATTGTGCGAACTCTTGACGGAACCCGGCTTCGTTCATGAAGGTGTTGTGCGGCCACTCACATTGTCGGACCTCCGTCCTGCGCAGAATGTTGAGGTCGTGGTCATAGTTATCCCCAAGGACACCCTTGGAGCTCCGGCTCGAAGAACCCCTCCGAAGAAAGTTCATTTTCCTAAGAACAAATTTTTGAAAAATTTTGGACCACAAAAAGATGTTAACAAAACTTCACCAAATTGATAGCAACCACTCATACAAGTGCCTAGAGGTTATATCAAGCATTCCAACTACTTAGAACTCAAAGAATTTAACATGCAAGCTCATTTTCAGTAGCACCAATAGCAGCAATTTATGCAAAATATAATCCACTAAAGCAAAAACTAATTGGAGCAATGGAGGAGTCACATACCAAGGAGCAATCCCTCAAAACAGTTTCAGAAACGGAGCTCCAAGTAAAGAGATCGAAACTCTCAGGTTTGGGAGCAAGAACACGGGAGAGAGAGCTACCATGATTTTTTCTAGAGGTAGGAGATGAAGTGGGCTGAATGGATAAGTAGGTGGGTCCCTGTGGGACCCACAAGGTATCTTGGCGCGCCCTGGGGGTGGCCGCGCCCTGTTGCCTTGTGGGCAACAGGTGCACCCCCCCTGGGTTGTTTTCAGTGCCAAAATTTCTTAAATAATCCAGAAAAATCATGTTAAAATTTTATTGCATTCTGAGCACTTTTATTTTTGGGCCATTTTTTTATTGCACGGATAATTCAGAAAACTGGATAATCATGGCATTTTATTTTATTGAACTATAAATAACAGAGAGCAAACTAAGATTACAGAAAGATGTGCTTACTAAATTCATCGACCACGTTCCCCTCAAAAAGAATCCATTAATAAGGTTGATCAAGTCTTATTAACAAACTATTTCCGAGTAACATGAAACCGAAGAATTTTCATATAACACTAAGTTACCTCAGCAGGGATATGCATCTCCCCAACAATAAGAATTTCATATTTCTTTTTGACAGTAGGAAGAGGAAATTTGAATCCCCCAATAGTGATTGTCGAAACCTTTTCAATACAATTGATACCATTCACTGAATTTTGCTTCTTCGGGAAATAAACCGTATGCTCATTACCATTGACATGAAAAGTGACCTTGCTTTTATTGCAATCAATAACAGCCCCTGCAGTATTCAAAAAGGGTCTTCCAAGGATAATCAACATGTTGTCGTCCTCGGGCATATCAAGTATAACAAAGTCTGTTAAGATAGTAACATTTGCAACAACAACGGGCATATCCTCGCAAATTCCGATAGGTATAGCAGTTGATTTATCAGCCATTTGCAAAGATATTTCAGTGGGTGTGAGCTTATTCAAATCAAGTCTTTTATATAAAGAGAAAGGCATAACACTAACACCGGCTCCCAAATCACATAGAGCAGTTTTAACATAACTTCTTTTAATGGAGCATGGTATAGTAGGTATTCCCGGATCTCCTAACTTTTTAGGAACTCCACCCTTAAAAGAATAATTTGCAAGCATGGTGGAAATTTCAGCTTCAGGTATCTTTCTTTTATTAGTGACAGTATCTTTCATGTATTTAGCATAGAGAGACATTTTCAGCATATCAGTCAAGCGAGTGCACAAAAAGACAGGTCTAAGCATTTCAACAAAGCGCTCAAAATCTTCCTCATCCTTGTTTTTAGATGGTTTAGAAGGAAAAGGCATAGGTTTTTGAACCCATGGTTCTCTTTCCTTTCCATGTTTTCTAGCAACAAAGTCTCTTTTATCATATCTTTTATTCTTAGGAGGTGGGTTATCAGGATCAATAGCAGGTTCTATTTCTACATCATTATCTGGTTGAGCATCAACATGAACATCTTCATTATCATTATCATTATCATTATCACTAGGTGGATGTTCATTACCAGATTGTGTCTCAGCATTAGAAATAGAAACATCATTTTGGTTCTCAGGAGGTTTTTCTATCTCAGGTTCACTAGAAGCATGCAAAGTCCTATCATTTTTTTTCTTTTTCTTCTTAGATGGACTAGGCATATCAATATTATTTCTTTGAGAATCTTGTTCAATTCTTTTAGGATGACCTTCAGGATACAAGGGCTCCTGAGTCATTCTACCTCCTCTAGTAACAACTCTAACAACATGATCAATCATTTTATTATTCAGCTCATCAAGCAAATCATTTTGTGACTTAGCTATTTGTTCTAACTAAGTCTAAACCATAGAAGCATGTTTACTCAATCATTTAACATCATTAGCAGTTCTAAACATCAAATCACTCAAGGGTTCAATCATGATGGCATTTCGTTTTAGTTGATTGCTAACATATAAATTGAAGTGTTCTTGCTTAATGATGTAATTATCAAATTCATACAAGCATTGGCTAGCACATTTATTATAAGGAATATCACTTTCATCAAATCTAGTGAGAGAATTTACCTCCACTACCTGTGTCGGGATGTCAAGTCCATGTATTTCTTCAATAGGTGGTAGATTCTTAATATCTTCAGCTTTAATACCTTTTTCCTTCATAGATTTCTTAGCTTCTTGCATATCTTCAGGACTGAGGAATAGAATACCTCTTTTCTTCGGAGTTGGGTTAACTGGTGGTTCAAGAAGTGTCCAATCATTGGCATTTCTCAATATATTATGCAATAGTTCTTCAGCCTGTACAGCAGTTCATTCCCTGAAAACACAACCAGCACAACTATCTAGGTAGTCCCTAGAAGCATCGGTTCGTCCATTATAAAAGATATCAAGTATTTCATTTTTCTTAAGAGGATGATCAGGCAAAGCATTAATTAATTGGAGAAGCCTCCCCCAAGCTTGAGGGAGATTCTCTTCTTCAATTTGCACAAAGTTAAATATTTTCTGTAAGGCAGCTTGTTTCTTATGAGCAGGAAAATATTTTTCAGAGAAGTAATATATCATATCCTGGGGACTACGCACACAACCAGGAGCAAGAGTATTAAACCATTTCTTAGCATCACCCTTTAATGAGAAAGGAAATAATTTAAAAATATAGTAATAGCAAATTTTTTCCTCATGAGCAAATAGGGTGGCAATATCAGTCAACTTAGTAAGATGTGCCACAACAGTTTCAGTTTCATAACCATGAAAAGGATCAGATTCAACCTGTCGTGGTATTTTCACGGCAGATGCCATAAGATGGCTAAAGAGGTGGGGCTACGAGAGGACGCCGGTGGGTTCCGGAGGCGAGGTTGGCACGAGCAAGTGCGAGACACGAGACGTACCCAGGTTCGGGGCCCTCTGGAGAGGTAACACCCCTAATCCTGCCGAGTGTAGTATGGGAAGCACAAGGGTTACAAGGTTGCTCCTGGAGCTGTTCGGACGGAGGAGGGAGAAGGGGCTAGGCCACCGTTCTGCCTCTCCGGCGAGAGTGTGTGTGAGTGCTCTGTGGAGCGAGGAGTCACTAAAGGGGAGTGATGAGCAACTATGCAACGGGAGAGAGTGAACCGAAGGAAGCCAACCCCTCTGCATGGAGGCCTCCCTGGGGGTCTTATAGGCCGATCCCCAGGGTTACAATGGTAATGTTACAAAGGCGCGGGCCCCTGGTGTCATCGACCGGGAGCCGGTGGTGGGAGTCACCGGGTCGCCGGGCTGCCGGGTCGCCAGGTGCGCCGCACCTGCCTGGCGCGGGGCACTGTGGCGGGTCTTGTCTCTCGTCAGTCTGGGTACGAGGCATTGTGGCACGTCTTGTCCGTCGTCAGAGGGAGGTCGGCGCCATTGTTTCTACAGGACCGCGCCTCCCTGACACCGCCCGCCTCGGGCGGGGGCGCAAGGAAAGCTGCAGCCTCGCCTGTTCTGTCAGCGTAAAGGAAGGAGCGCTGTAGCCACGCTTGCTTCGTCGCGAAGTCTTCGTCCGCTCGTGGCCAGCCGGCATGGGCCAGCCGGCCAGGCCGGGTCGCCGTGCCGAGCCGGCTCGCGCTGGGGAGCCGGCGTACTGGCAAGCCGGCCTGAGAGACTTGACCTGCTCTGATGATTTTTTGAGAAGGGGTTCGAGCTCCGTTGCCTACCCGGGGTTCATCCCCCCGACACAACCAAAGTAATTAACTCAGGATCGACAAAGAATTCATAATCATTATCAGTAACAAATATGGGAGAAGTAGCAAACTTAGGATCATATTTCATTCTCTCCCTCATAGATTTTTCTTTCAACTCAGCAAGCAATTTTCTAACATCATCTCTATCATTACAAGCAAGAATTTCCCTAGCTATCTCTCTATCAAAAACATAACCATCAGATATCTTAGGCATTTCAACTCTAGTAGGAGAGCTAGGCATAATAGGTGAATCATAATTTTCAAGAGTTTCAACATTTTCAATTTCTTTAGCTTTAGCAATTTGTTCATCAAGAAATTCACCAAGTGGCACAGTATCATCAAGCATAGTACTAGCATCATCAATAGTTTCATTCATAGCAGAAGTAGTATCGTCAATAACTTGCGACATATTAGATTGAATAGCAGGTGGTGGTGTCGCAAGCCTACTCAAAACAGAAGGTGAATCAAGTGCGGAGCTAGATGGCATTTCCTTACCTCCCCTCGACTTAGAGGGAACGATCTTTGTCTTAGCGTCTTTCAGATTCTTCATAGTGATCAACAGATATAAATCCCAAGTGACTCAACAAATAGAGCTATGCTCCCCGGCAACGGTGCCAGAAAAAGGTCTTGATAACCCTCAAGTATAGGGGATCGCAACAGTTTTCGCGGGTAGTATTTCACCCAAATTTATTGATTCGACACAAGGGGAGCCAAAGAATATTTGCGATTATTAGCAGTTGAGTTGTCAATTCAACCACACCTGGAGAACTAAATATCTACAACAAAGTGTTTAGTAGCACAGTAGTATGATAGTTTCAATAGCAGTAGTAACAGAAACAGTAACAGTAGCAGTTTTGTAGTGATTGTAACAGCAGTAGCAACGAAAGCAACTTAGCAAAGATCAATATACGAAAAGCGTAGGCATTGGATCGATGATGGATAATTATGTTGGATGACATTCATCATATAACAGTCACAACCTAGGGCGATACACAATAGCTCCAATTTATCAATGTAATGTAGGCATGTATTCCGTATATAGTCATACGTGCCTATAGTAAGAACTTGCATGGCATCTTTTGTCCTACCCTCCCATGGCAGCGGGGTCCATAAGGAAATCTAAGGGATATTAAGGCCTCCTTTTAATAGAGAACCGGAACAAAGCATTAGCACTTAGTAAATACATGAACTCCTCAAACTACGGTAATCACCGGAAAGAATCTCAATTATTGTCACCTTAGGGTATGCGGATCATAACACGTATAGGTGCATATATGTAACATCCCCATGTATTAAGCTACAGTAATCATCCTTTAATTATGCCAAGTCACTTTGATTTGCTAAGCTTGATCGTCATTAGTTACATATCCCATTTCAAATTCCAATTCAAATCAAAATTCAAGTTACAAGTACAATTAAAAGTTGCACAAACAAGCAAACAAAATAGTTCATGATTTAGGAAATAATCCATAGATAATTAATGTTGAGGAAAACAACATCACTTGTTTACTCATTTTTAACTTAGCATCCAAAAACAGTACCAAATCAGCCCATTTAACCCATGTGTGTTTAAATCAAAATTCAAACAAATTCAAATGAGCTCCAAATTGTTTGTGGCAGTGATAAATATTGCATAGTGTTTAATCTGGCAAGTTTCATATTTTACAAAAGTCAATTGGTGTGAAAATAAAAGGCAAAACAGTGGAGAAAGATTATTACAGAAAAAGAAAAGAAAAACGGCATAAAGCCACTGTGCTACTGGGCCATTAGTACCCCAGTGCAATGAGGCCCTGACCTTTCGCCAGCACCAGAGAAGGCCGAAGCCTGGGCATGGCGAACATGCAGCCGCACGCCCACGGATGGCCACGCGCCGGCCATCCGGCGGCGCCCCGCGAGGATAAGGACCCCGAGTCCCCTGGGCCACCCTAGAACGAGCACTCCCCCTCGTTCGACCTCTCCCTCTCTGCTTCGCTCGCCCGTGCGTGCTCGTCAACGCGCTCCCGTCGTTGACGCGGCCACCGGCCACCGTTCGCCGCACCGACGAGTCCAGGAGGACCGCCACCGTCGACTTCATCCATCCAGAGCATCAAATCGAGTGGAGTCGTCCCGTGTGGTCGCCATCAAGCTCCTATTCACCGCGTACATCGTCGGCCGCCGTCGTCGATTGCCTCGTCTCCGGTCCACCTCCGGCCTCCCCGTCGCTTCCGTTGAAACCGTTGTGAGCTCCTCTTCCAAAACCCCCTCTCCCCCTCTCGATTTCCTCGCCATAGCCGTCGTCCCCAAGCCCGTGAATCGCCATGGCCGGAGCCCGAGCTCCCCTGTACGTGTTGTTTGCTGCTGCTGCGCTACTGCTGCTCTGTGTGCTGCTCTGCTGCTCAGCTGCTGCTGCGTTGCTGCCTGCTGCTCTTGCGGCTGCCGCTACGTGCTGCTGGTGCTGCTGTCGCCGGCTGCTGCTACTGCTGGCCATGGCAGTGGCCATGGCTAGGTGCGCCTGTGTGTGCGAGCGTGTGTGTGTTGCTGTGTGTGTGTGTGTGTGTGCGTGCGTGCTCTGTGTGTGTGTGCTGTGTGTGTTAGTGTGTAGGGCCGGTCCTATTAAGATTAGTACTAATTAGTTTTAGCTAGTTTAATTAGGACCTAAATTTCCTGATGATCCTATGGCAGAGGGGCCCCACTGTTAATTAAACAAAATTAACTAATTTAATAAAACCATAGACAATGACATGTGGACCCACACACACTGTTCACTAATTGACCCAGTCAACTATGACCATGTTGACTTTGGCTGGACCCACTTGTCATAGACTCAGGGTAGTATTCCCTGGGTACACTTAGCAAATTCAGTTTATTTTCGAATTAAAATATAATTCCAGAAATTTCAGATTATTGATAAAACTTTGAAAATTCGTATAAAATGAACCGTAACTCTGATGAAAATAATTTATATATGAAAAATGATCAGAAAAATATAACGAATCCGAATATGCCATCCACGTACCTGTCACATGCCCCTGACACTACAAACATGGAACCTTCCCCTCCGGATCGTCTGACCGAATAATACCTGGAGCTGGGAAAATATTCCCGAATATTTTCCCTCTTCTTTTAAAATGCCTAGTAATGCATTAGAGCATATCACCAACACTTTTTGCTGTGACATACATATGTGTTGCATTTGTTGCCCGTTATTTATTTGTTTCTCCCTCCTCTCCTTCTCCGGTAGACCCGACGACCGCTGCCGATGCCCCTGTGATCGACTACTTCGTTGAGGATTCGATTTCATCTGCCGAGCAACCAGGCAAGCAAACCCCCCTTGATCATACCTATATCACCCATTCTTTCCTCCCATGCTTGCATTAGATTTTGCTACTGTATTCGATAGCTCCTATTCTGATGCATAGCCTGCTTTTGTAAGCTGCTATTGTTACTGTACCCGTATATCCTATATGCTTAGTATAGGTTGGTTAGTGATCCATCAGTGGCCCCGCACCCTTGTCCGTGTTGCTAGCTAGATTATCGGGCCGTGATCCCCTTTGGGCGAGGATCGCGGGAATGCTTACACTATTATGTTACTATGTTGTTACGGGGGCTGAAGGGCAGGTGGTACCATACAGTAAGAGATGGACCCGAGTCCCGACAGCTCCTTACTAAAGTCGGGTCGGCTCCAGGTGCACCCGCGAGTGAATACAAAAGTCGGGTTGGCCCGGAGAGCGCCCGTGAGTGAAATTGTGGCAGAACGACCGGGCAGGTGGAGATCACCTAGGAGAGAGGTGGGCCTGGTCCCTGGTCGTTGGACCGCGGGTTACCAAGTCGGTGCGACAGGGAGTCGGGCGTGAGCCTTGAGCCCTGTTCGTGTCCGCGAGTTACTAATAACACGCTTAACGGATTTGGGTATTTGATCTGAGTTGGCCACTGGCCTATACGCACTACCACCACGTGGGATAATGGTTTAATGGGGCCCTCGGCGCCGTATTTATCAGCCGAAAGCTCTGTCAGACGTCTAGTTCAGCATTGTGGGTGGGCCGGATCGCGCCATCCAGGCAGAGGTGGCGCTGGAATCCCCCTGCGCACAACGACCCAGAGTGCAAAGGGCGATGGGCCCAAGACCCCTGAGCACTTAGGACGTAGACCGGTGGGGACCTCTCTGCGGAGCCAAGGTAGGACTACGTCGTGTCGATCAGCCGAGGCCGGGCATGACCGAGAAAAGTGTGTCCGGCCAGAGTTAATCGAGCGTGTTGGGTAATAGTAGTGCACCCCTGCAGGGAAGTTATCTATTCGAATAGCCGTGTCCACAGTAACAGGACGCTCAGTGTTGTATCCCGATCTACTACAACTTGAGCTGGATACATGTTACTTTAACTAATATGTTAGCTCCGGGATCGCTTTCTCGCAGGGAGTCGAGGAAGGATCTCTGGGCTTTGCTACTACATACTTATTGCTTTATTATATGATACTAATCTGCACTCTTCTAATGCTGCAAGACGCTGAAGATGCTAGTCTTCACTAGGCTAGGCCTTCCCCTCTATTCTGGCATTTCTGCAGTCTAGTCCACAGTTACAGCCCCTTCCATTTGATACCGATGCTTACTTTCCACAGTACTCATGGTTGCTTTGCTACCTCCTTTCCCCATACCCGATTGCTGCGATCAGATGGCGGAGCCCCGGAGCCAGTTGTCCCCGTCGACGACTTCTACTACCCCATCGGAGCTTACTACTACGTGGAGACCGACGACCAGGAGTAGTTTAGGAGGCTCCCAGGCAGGAGGCCTTGCCTCTTTCGATCAGAGCCGTTGTTTGTTTTCGCCTTCTTAAGGTAGACTTGTTTAACCTTTATGTCTGTACTCAGATACTAATGCTTCCGATGATGCTTCCGATGAATTCGAGCCCTCGAGGCCCCTGGCTTGTAATATAAAGCTTGTATGACTTTTATTTGTGTTTAGAGTTGTGTTGTGATATCTTCCCGTGAGTCCTTAGGCTTGATCGTGTGCATTTGCGTGTATGATTAGTGCACGGTCGGGCCGGGGCGTCACAAGTTGGTATCAGAGCCGACTGACTGTAGGAAGCCCCTTTCCGATTCCTTGGTCGAAGTTGAGTCTAGTCTTTGAAAACCTATTTTGCTAACTATGTTGTGTGGCTTACGGGCCCACATCGCAAATGGATGGGGTTAGGATCTTTTATTCCTCTCCTTTACTCTGGGATTCTGATCTCTCTTCATTTCGGGTTAAATATTTTACTAACTCTAACATTAGGTTCTCATGGTCGCATCCACCCGGAGTTATGGTTATCTATAACTATTCCTTTGAATGCATGGTGCATAATTCAATCACTGGCATTTGACATTCTTGAAACCTTCCTTGTTCTTTACGGACTATAAGATCCTTTATCGTGGAATTTCTGGATCGTCATCTCTAGATGCCAGGCTTCAGTGGTTTTCTCCGACGTTGATGTGGCCTTTGCTATGTCCCGTTGTTGTATCCCCCCACCGCGTGCCTACGTGCCGCCTAGTTTGTCTAGCTATGTGACTTTTCCGAACTCATGCAGCCCGTTTGTAGCCAACTCTGTGTATGGATCTGTATGTCTTTAATGACTACTGATATGTGCCTAATACAATTCTTGTTCGTTGTTCTTGCTCATCATGAATGACTCCATACACTTGTAGTTGTTCTTGCTAAACTGCCCCCTGTTGTTTTTAGCAGGATGGCTGACGATCCTCCACCTCCACCCTATGTTGCCGCAATGATGCAGCAGTTTGAGTTGAACCGTCAGGTTATGACCAGGATATTGGCCCAGTTTCCAAACCAGAATGCTCATCAACAGCCTGCCCCAATAAGGCTGCAAGAGTTCGTGCGCCTCAACCCGTCCGTTTTCCGCAACTCCACCAATCCTATGGATGTTGACGATTGGCTTCGTGACATCCTGTTTGAGATGGAGTCAGCTAATGTTGCCCCTGCCAGTTACGTCACCTTCGCGGCATTTCACCTGAAGGGTCTAGCTGCTCAATGGTGGGAAAGCCACAGGCGTATGCTGCCTACTGGAACAGTCACCACATGGATAGAATTTCAGACACCCTTCCGTGCACGCCACATTCCTCAAGGTTTGATGGACCAGAAGAAGAAGGAATTTCGCAAAATCACCCAGGGAAAAATGACTGTGGATGAATATCAGAGGAAATTTCTCGACTTATCCCGCTATGCTAAGGATGACATCTGCACTGACGCTCGCCAGCAGGAGAAATTCCGTGAAGGACTACGTCCTAATATAAAGCTCGCACTTGTTGCCCATGATTGTGCAGACTTTGCGATGCTTGTCAGCCAAGCTTTCCGAGCTGAAACTGGTCTGACTGAGTACCAGGAGTCGCTCAAGCATACTCGAGATGTTGGCCCATCCTCAGGACAGCCTGCTCAGAAACGTCAAGTCTGGATCCCGCACAATGTTTATCACTGACCTGCTCCAACCCCAAGGCCGTCCTATGTCGCACCTCGTCTGCCTCCGCCCCCGAGACAGCTCAGAATTCAAGATGACAAACCAACAGTTATGGTTCCTTTACCCAATGATGGCTTCTGCCACAAGTGTAGACAGCCAGAACACCTTGCTCTCAACTGTGGCCAGGATCAGCCTCAGAATGCACCGCGTTCTACCGTGGGCTGTAAGAAGAGCCGTCATAGCTATCATCCCAGAAACTATAGTACCAGACCGTCTACAGTTGTACTTGTCCATGCCAACCATGTCAATGCTGATAAGGCTCAGAAGGAACCGACTGTCGTGATGGGAACCCTCCATGTTAACTCAGTACCAGCTTCTGCTCTTTTTGATTCAGGAGCATCACATTCCTTCATATCTGAGGCGTTTGCACATAAGCAAGACTTATCATTCAAAAACATGTACCCTCCGCTGGTGGTTAGCTCTCCAGGATCCAGGTGGGATACCTCGATGATAGCCCACAACAACCACATTGCAATTGGAGGATTAGTGTTCACCACTTCACTCATGGCCCTCAAGGTTTCTACCATAGATGTCATTCTCGGTATGGATTGGCTGAAAGCACATAATGCTTTCATCGACTGTGCCGCTAAGAAAGTCCAACTTACACATCCTTCTCGCCAGACAATCCAATACTCGGCCCGAACAACTCAGAATGCCGAGAGCCAGATATATGCTCTGAATGCATTGAATGCTTCACCTCTTGAAGGAATCGAGAACGTTCCAGTTGTTCGTGACTTTCAAGATGTCTTCCCAGAGGAACTTCCAGGAGTACCCCCTGCTAGAGCTGTCGAATTCGTCATAGACTTGAAACCGGGCACTACCTCTATTGCCAAGCGCCCATACAAGATGCCGCCGCATGAACTCCTTGAACTTAAGGAGGAAATTGACAAGTCACTTCGTAAGGGTTTCATTTGCCCCAGTTCTTTTGCTTGGGGAGCACCTTCTCTCTTTGTTAAGAAGAAGGATGGAACGAATCAGTTGGTTCAAGATTATCGACCTATCAACCAAGCAACGATTCAGAACAAATATCCTCTTCCCAGAATCAACGATCTGTATGATCAACTTGCTGGTTCCTCAGTATTCTCTAAACTTGATTTGAGATTGGGATACCACCAGATCCGAGTTCGTGAAGAGGACATTCCGAAGACAGCCTTCGTTACTCGCTATGGTTCTTACGAGTACACGGTCATGTCCTTCGGCTTAACCAACGCTCCAGCAACCTTCTCCCGGTTGATGAACTACATCTTCATGGATTACCTCGACAAATTTGTTGTGGTTTATCTAGATGATATCCTTGTATATTCGAAGAATGAGGAAGAACAAGCTGAACATCTTTGTCTTGTACTGGAAAAGCTTCGAGAACATCAGCTATATGCCAAATATTCCAAGTGTGAATTCTGGTTATCCGAAGTGACCTACCTTGGTCATGTGATTTCCAAGGATGGTATTGCTGTCAACCCAGAACGAGTTCAGGCTATTCTTGACTGGACTCCTCCGAAGAATGTTAAGCAAGTCAGAAGTTTTCTCGGACTCGCCAGCTATTGCCGCCGTTTTGTCTAGAACTTCTCCAAGATTGCCAAGCCTTTGACTGATTTGCTTCACAAGGGCATTAAGTTTGAGTGGACAGACAAATGCCAAGAAAGTTTTCAGACACTCAAAGACAAGTTGACATCTGCCCCAGTGCTTGCCCCTCCCGATTCTCGCAAGGAATTCGTCATTTACTGCAACGCATCCCGTCAAGGATTAGGCTGTGTCCTAATGCAAGAACGGAAAGTGATTGCTTATGGCTCTCGACAGTTGCGTCCGCATGAAGAGAACTATCCAACGCATGATCTCAAACTTGCAGCAATTATTTATGCACTGAAGTTATGGCGACATTACCTACTCGGTAATCGTTGCGAGATCTACACGGATCATCAAAGTTTGAAGTACTTATTCACTCAGCCATCTCTGAACCTCCGTCAGCAAAGTTGGATGGAGGCCATTACAGACTATGACTTGGGTATTTCTTATACCCCTGGCAAGGCTAATGTAATGGCTGATGCCTTGAGCCGTAAATCTTACTGTTGTGAACTTGAGGTTCAGCTATAGCAACCACTCCTGTATGAAGAGCTTCGAAAGTTGAACCTCGAGATAGTTCCTCAAGGATATCTAAATACCTTGGTTGTTGAACCAGATCTCGAGCGCAACATCAAGACAAGGCAGAATTATGATTTTGAAGTCGAGAAGATTAAGAGCTATCTCTCCAAAGGAAATTCATCGTTCTTCACTGTTGATGATGATGGTGCCTTGTTCTTCAAAGGCCGCCTAGTGGTCCCCAGAAAGGAAAATCTGGACTCGCGCTCGGATGTCATGAAAGAAGCACATGACACACCTTTGTCTATTCATCCGGGTAGTACCAAGATGTACCAAGACATTCGTCAGCGGTACTGGTGGCCTGGTATGAAGCGAGACATTACTCGTTATGTTGCTGAGTGTGACGTTTGCCGTCGCATCAAAGCAGAACATCAAAGACCTGCTGGAACTCTGCAACCACTTGCTATTCCTGAATGGAAATGGGACAAAGTTGAAATGGATTTCATTACTGGATTTCCCAGATCACAGAAGGGTCATGATGCTATTCTTGTCGTCATTGACCGATTCTCCAAGGTTGTTCATTTTCTGCCAGTCAAGGAGACAATCACTGCTAGTCAGTTAACAGACTTGTATGTTTCCAGAATTGTGTCACTCCACGGTGTTCCGTTGGAGATCAGTTCAGACCGTGGAAGCCTCTTTACTTCAAGGTTCTGGGAAAGTTTCCAAGAAGCTATGGGAACTCATCTGTCCTTTAGCACCGCTTTTCACCCCCAGTCCCAGGGTCAAGTTGAACGAGTCAACCAAGTGCTAGAAGATATGCTTCGCGCATGTGTCATCTCCTTTGGCAAGAAATGGGAGGAATCTCTCCCGTATGCTGAATTCTCTTACAACAATAGCTATCAAGCTAGCGTGAAGATGGCACCATTTGAGGTTCTGTATGGACGTAAGTGCCGAACTCCTCTGAATTGGTCAGAAACTGGGGAACGGCCACTCTTTGGTCCGGATATTATCCAACATGCCGAAGAACAAGTTCGTATTGGTCATGAAAATCTGAAGACAGCTCAGTCTCGTCAGAAGAGCAACTATGACCGCAAGCACAAGGAAATGGTCTATCAACCTGGCGATCAATCTTACCTTCGTGTCACTCCAATGAAGGGCACTCATTGTTTTGGGATCAAGGGCAAGTTAGCTCCTCGCTACATCGGCCCGTTTTGTATTCTCGCCAAACGTGGAGAAGTGGCATATCAGCTGGAACTGCCGTTGAACCTTTCTCAGGTTCACGATGTCTTCCATGTGTCGCAACTCCGCCGATGCTTCAAGGAACCAAGCCGAATAGTAGACCATGAGATGCTTGATTTGCGTGAAGACCTTTCTTATCAAGAGTATCCGATCCACATTCTTGATCAAGCTAAACGTCGAACCCGTCAGAAGGCAATCAAGTTTCTTAAAGTTCAGTGGACAAATCATTCTGAAGATGAAGCCACTTGGGAATGCGAGGATCGTCTTCGTGAAGAATACCCCGATCTCTTTCCTTCTACCTCTTAATTCTCGGGACGAGAATTTCTTTTAGAGGAGGAGAATTGTAACATCCCCATGTATTAAGCTACAGTAATCATCCTTTAATTATGCCAAGTCACTTTGATTTGCTAAGCTTGATCGTCATTAGTTACATATCCCATTTCAAATTCCAATTCAAATCAAAATTCAAGTTACAAGTAAAATTAAAAGTTGCACAAACAAGCAAACAAAATAGTTCATGATTTAGGAAATAATCCATAGATAATTAATGTTGAGGAAAACAACATCACCTGTTTACTCATTTTTAACCTAGCATCCAAAAACAGTACCAAATCAGCCCATTTAACCCATGTGTGTTTAAATCAAAATTCAAACAAATTCAAATGAGCTCCAAATTGTTTGTGGCAGTGATAAATATTGCATAGTGTTTAATCTGGCAAGTTCCACATTTTACAAAAGTCAATTGGTGTGAAAATAAAAGGCAAAACAGTGGAGAAAGAATATTACAGAAAAAGAAAAGAAAAACGGCATAAAGCCACTGTGCTACTGGGCCATTAGTACCACAGTGCAATGAGGCCCTAACCTTTCGCCAGCACCAGAGAAGGCCAAAGCCTGGGCATGGCGAACGCGCAGCCGCATGCCCACGGATGGCCACGCGACGGCCATACGGCGGTGCCCAGCGAGGATAAGGACCCCGAGCCCCCTGGGCAACCCTAGATCGAGCACTCCCCCTCGTTCGCCCTCTCCCTCTCTGCTTCGCTCGCCCGTGTGTGCTCGTCAATGCGCTCCCGTCGTTGACGCGGCCACCAGCCACCGTTCGCCGCACCGACGAGTCCAGGAGGACCGCCACCGTCGACTTCATCCATCCAGAGCATCAAATCGAGCGGAGTCATCCCGTGCGGTCACCATCGAGCTCCTATCCACCGCGTACATTGCCGGCCGCTGTCATCGATTGCCTCGTCTCTGGTCCACCTCCGGCCTCCCCGTCGCTTCCGTTGAAACCGTTGTGAGCTCCTCTTCCAAAACCCCCTCTCCCCCTCTTGATTTCGTCGCCGTAGCCGTCGTCCCCAAGCCCGTCCATCGCCATGGCCGGAGCCCGAGCTCCCCTGTACGTGTTGTTTGCCACTGCTGCTGCGCTACTGCTGCTCTGTGTGCTGCTCTGCTGCTCAGCTGCTACTGTGTTGCTGCCTGCTGCTCTTGCGGCTGCCGCTACGTGCTGCTGGCGCTGCTGTCGCCGGCTGCTGCTGCTGCTGCTGGCCATGGCAGTGGCCATGGCCAGGTGCGCCTGTGTGTGCGAGCGTGTGTGTGTTGCTGTGTGTGTGTGTGCGTGCTGTGTGTGTTAGTGTGTAGGGTCGGTCCTATTAAGATTAGTACTAATTAGTTTTAGCTAGTTTAATTAGGACCTAAATTGCCTGATGATCCTATGGCAGAGGGGCCCCACTATTAATTAAACAATATTAACTAATTTAATAAAACCATAGACAATGACATGTGGACCCACACACACTGTTCACTAATTGACCCAGTCAACTATGACCATGTTGACTTTGGCTGGACCCACTTGTCATAGACTCAGGGTAGTATTCCCTAGGTACACTTAGCAAATTCAGTTTATTTTCGAAATAAAATACAATTCCAGAAATTTCAAATTATTGATAAAACTTTGAAAATTCGTATAAAATAAACCGTAACTCTGATGAAAATAATTTATATATGAAAAATGATCAGAAAAATATAACGAATCCGAATAGGCCATCCACGTACCTGTCACATGCCCCTGACACTACAAACATGGAATCTTCCCCTCCAGATCGTCTGACCGAATAATACGTGGAGCTGGGAAAATATTCCCGAATATTTTCCCTCTTCTTTTAAAATGCCTAGTAATGCATTAGAGCATATCACCAACACTTTTTGCCATGACATACATATGTGTTGCATTTGTTGCCCGTTATTTATTTGTTTCTCCCTCCTCTCCTTCTCCGGTACACCCGGCGACCGCTGCCGATGCCCCTGTGATCGACTACTTCGTTGAGGATTCGATTTCATCTGCCGAGCAACCAGGCAAGCAAACCCCCCTTGATCATACCTATATCACCCATTCATTCCCTCCCATGCTTGCATTAGATTTTGCTACTGTATTCGATAGCTCCTATTCTGATGCATAGCCTCCTTTTGTAACCTGCTATTGTTACTGTACCCGTATATCCTATATGCTTAGTATAGGTTGGTTAGTGATCCATCAGTGGCCCCGCACCCTTGTCCGTGTTGCTAGCTAGATTATCGGGCCGTGATCCCCTTTGGGCGAGGATCGCGGGAATGCTTACACTATTATGTTACTATGTTGTTACGGGGGCTGAAGGGCAGGTGGTACCATACAGTAAGAGATGGACCTGAGTCCCGACAGCTCCTTACTAAAGTCGGGTCGGCTCCAGGAGCACCCGCGAGTGAATACAAAAGTCGGGTTGGCCCAGAGAGCGCCCGCGAGTGAAATTGTGGCGGAACGACAGGGCAGGTGGAGATCACCTAGGAGAGAGGTGGGCCTGGTCCCTGGTCATTGGACCGCGGGTTACCAAGTCGGTGCGACAGGGAGTCGGACGTGAGCCTTGAGCCCTGTTCGTGTCCGCGAGTTACTAATAACACGCTTAACGGATTTGGGTATTTGATCTGAGTTGGCCGCTGGCCTATACGCACTACCACCACGTGGGATAATGGTTTAATGGGGCCCTCGGCACCGTATGTATCAGCCGAAAGCTCTGTCAGACGTCTAGTTCCGCATTGTGGCCGGGCCGGATCGCGCCATCCAGGCAGAGGTGGCGCTGGAATCCCCCTGCGCACAACGACCCGGAGTGCAAAGGGCGATGGGCCCAAGACCCCTGAGCACTTAGAATGTAGACCGGCGGGGACCTCTCTGCAGAGCCTAGGTAGGACTACATCGTGTCGATCAGCCGAGGCCGGGCATGACCGAGAAAAGTGTGTCTGGCCAGAGTTAATCGAGCGTGTTGGGTAACAGTAGTGCACCCCTGCAGGGAAATTATCTATTCGAATAGCCATATCCACGGTAATAGGACACTCAGTGTTGTATCCCGATCTACTACAACTTGAACTGGATACATGTTACTTTAACTAATATGTTAGCTCCGGGATCGCTTTCTCGCAGGGAGTCGAGGAAGGATCTCTGGGCTTTGCTACTACATACTTATTGCTTTATTATATGATACTTATCTGCACTCTTCTAATGCTGCAAGATGCCGAAGATGCTAGTCTCTGCTAGGCTAGGCCTTCCCCTCTATTCTGGCATTTCTGCAGTCTAGTCCATAGTTATAGCCCCTTCCATTTGATACCAATGCATACTTAGCATAGATCTGATGTAAGTCTTGCGAGTACTTTGGATGAGTACTCACGGTTGCTTTGCTACCTCCTTTCCCCATACCCGATTGCTGCGATCAGATGGCGGAGCCCCGGAGCCAGCTGTCCCCGTCGACGACTTCTACTACCCCGTCGGAGTTTACTACTACGTGGAAACCGACGACCAGGAGTAGTTTAGGAGGCTCCCAGGCAGGAGGCCTTGCCTCTTTCGATCTGAGCCGTTGTTTGTTTTCGCCTTCTTAAGGCAGACTTGTTTAACCTTTATGTCTGTACTCAGATACTAATGCTTCCGCTGATGCTTGTGTAACTCGAGCTTATGTATTCGAGCCCTCGAGGCCCCTGGCTTGTAATATAAAGCTTGTATGACTTTTATTTGTGTTTAGAGTTGTGTTGTGATATCTTCCCGTGAGTCCTTAGGCTTGATCGTGTGCATTTGCGTGTACGATTAGTGCACGGTCGGGCCGGGGTGTCACAATATAACTTGCAAGATAAGATCAAGAACAAAAATATATTCATGAAAACATAGAGGGTTCAGATATGAAATCATGGCACTCGGGCCCTAATGACAAGCATTAAGCATAGCAAAGTCATAGCAATATCAATCTCAGAACATAGTGGATACTAGGGATCAAAGCCCTAACAAATTGACTCGATTACATGATAAATCTCATTCAACCCATCACCGTCCAGCAAGCCTACGGAGAAATTACTCACACACGGTGGTGAGCATCATGAAATTGGTGATGGAGGATGGTTGATAATGACGACGGCGTCGAATCCCCTTCTTCGGAGCCCCGAACGGACTCCAGATCAGCCCTCCCGATGAAGAACAGGAGGTGGGGGCGGCTCCGTATCGTAAAACGCGATAAAACTTCTTCTCCTATTTTTTTCGGGGAAAGTGAATTTATAGCGTTGGAATTAGGTCAGACGGCCGCCTGTGGGCCCCACAAGGCATCAGGGCGCGCCCTAGGGGGGTCGCGCCCTGTTGCCTTGTGGGCAACAGGTGGCCCCTCTTCTATTGATTCTTGCGCCAGTAATTTTTATTTATTCCATAAAAAATCTCTAAAAAGTTTCGTCCAATTCCGAGAATTTTGATTTCTGCACAAAAACAACACCATGGTAGTTCTGCTGAAAACATCATCAGTCCGGGTTAGTTTCATTCAAATCATGCAAATTAGAGTCCAAAACAAAATCAAAAGTGTTTGGAAAAGTAGATACGACGGAGACGTATCATTGAGTCGGCAATTGGACTGTGCTCAGGACGCGTCGCCGATGGACACAAAAGGAAAAGGACGCTGATTTCTCAAGGACTTGCCTGTAATTTTATATTTTTCTTAAACAATGGTAAGGGCTGATTTTTCATAATATATGGACCGGGCAAGAAGATTTGTGGCAGGCAGGTGCGGGGGCACCGACCCCATTTTACTTGGCTTTCAATTTCAAATCTTTTATAACTTTTGATAAAAAATCAAAATTAAGTTAGTTTTGCATATTCGTGTTCCTTGTGACGAGGGCGTTGAAATAAGACCACTTTTGAAAAATGTTTAGACAAAATTTTAATACTTCACCAAATTTCAGCTGCTGAAACTTAAACGACCGACAAATCCCCAAGTTTCAGAAACTAAAACTTTGAACTTGGTGTGCCCTTGTGCGGAATCCAACGACTTTGCAGACTGTGAAGTAATCGTGCGGCCTGACATAGCTGAACAGATGCGTGCCCCACCTTCATGCCCGTGCAATTTTTCGTTTGGAGAGGGGCCTTTGGGAAGAAATGTTGTTGCGAACTCGTTGAAAGATGACTCGTTGGGTTCTTGTAGAGGCAACCCAAGTGTATGTGCCTTCACGTGATGGCAACAGCGAGCACGTGGTGGCGTGCCCTTAACTGGATCGCACGGATCGCCCTCACCGATCGATCGATCGAAGACCAATTTTCCGTAGGGGTCAGCTAATCAAGTGTCAACTTCCTCTTGGGGAAATCCGCCGACTTGTTAATTAATCTTATCAGCAGCTCAGGATCCGATCGTCGGAACCACATGGGCCATGGCCATGTAACATTTCATTAGGATATTCTGCAATCAAATCACGAAAGATACTACTAGTATCTCATTGCTCATTGTTCTTCTCGGGTGATGGATGTACGTGCGCAATTTGACTTGAGGCATAAACTCCTCGACAAAAACTCCATGCACTACGTGGACATGTTTTATTTCGATGCCTAACAGCTCGCCGAGTAATAGTCTAATTACATGTCCTTGTCTCGTTTTTCGTCATCGGAGCATACTCGCAGCAACTTGCTTGCTACATACACAGCTTGTGCGTTGTAATACGTGATCCATGAACCGCCAATTCGTTTTGCAAAACGCCACTTCATGTGTTTCTCTGGATGCTCAATACAGGTATCGATGGGTAGGGCGTTTTTACAGTCTGTCAAAGTTGATCGTGGAATCCAGAATAACCATGATCGATCTCCCATGATTATAGGTGGATTGATCAATTATAGGTGTGTCCAGAACGGGCTGGTAAATCGTACTACTACTCGCGAGTTAGAATTCTTTGGGTAGACCTGGCATGGTGACGTACCGTACCAGGCAGAGTGGTACGAAGGCCTAGTCAATGATCCACGTCTCTGAAGCGTAACTCTGTCTACTATACTCTTTTCGGCGAAGTTTCATACGAAACACGTTTATTTCTCTTTATTTATAGTCGCTTTAAAGCTGATCAAGGTGTTCCAACCTTCCAACCAAGCCATTGTGGTCCATTTCTGCCGTAAGCTTATGCCTCCGTTTCCAAAAAAAAAAAATCTCTGCCGTAACCAGTGGACTAATTAAGTCAGATCAATTGTTGTACTATCAGCAATTCAGTGCGCAGGCCAGGCCCTTGGCACACAAAACAAGACAATGCTAGAAGCAGCCAGCAGTACGTATTGCTACTTGTAATAAAGTGATATCTTCCGTTCGTTGGTGCTAGTACAGCGCAGCTGCAGCAACGCACGGAACTCTTTGCTGGCAGCTGCGTCCATGTGGAGTGATGTACGTACGTGTTTGAGAGGGAGGGAACATACGTGCCGACTAATTTAAGCGGAACTATTCATTCACATGGAAGAAATCACAAGGCGGCGAGGTGCCCGAAATTCTGTGACTTCTGCCTTGGTTGAGATATTCAGGCCATCAGTTTACGTTTCGGTTCAAGGTGGTACGGGATGTGACACTGCTCACCGTCCAGCCATGCTTGAGGTGATCTGGTCAGTCATTCGTGTTTACTTACAACCCTACCATCCTGTTTATTCATGGACCACCTCACCCAATCTATCCAAGAAACGGCCTCCTTCCCGGAGCCGAGCAACAGATATACCATCGGGAAAACTGAACAAAAGAAGCGACGAACAAGATTCGTCGTGTCGCTGGCCACAGACCAAAGCGGCAAAAGTACCCGGACACCATGCAGACATGCACGTTCCAAAGCCGAGACGCCCCCAAACTCGTGAGTTGGTGCACGTGCGTGCATGCGTGACCCATCACGCAAGCGCGACAAGAAGACGACCAAAACGAGTAGCCGACACTCCACTGCTAGTGCTACTACAAGCACCAGGCGATGACAAGCCCAAGCGGCGAGCTAGCCCACTTGTTGCCTGGCGTGCCGAAACTGCTTAGCTGAGAGCATCTCCAGCCGTTTGCCCCCAGCGCACCTGGCGAAGGGCTTTGTGCGTTTGCGCCGGCGGTTTTTTCGGCCTGGGGGAGTCGAGTTTCCAGCCGCGCCCCCAGGTTTCGGCCCCCAAACGCAACAAAATTCGAAGTTCACTTTCCCGCTACCAAAAAAGGACACAAGTTCGGCGATCATCATGCCATAGGTCGGCGATCATCATGCCACGGGTCGGCGATCAAACATAGCCAAAGTCCGGCAATCAAAAGGGTAGGAACCATAGACATGGAACTCAAACGGCGGGCTCCTTTGCCGTAGGGCTGGCCGAGGTCGGCGTCGGCGTCGGCGTTGTGGGCACAGCTTCAGTGCTCGGCGTCGGCGTAGGCGTAGGCGTGGGCGTGGGCGTAGGGTCAGTGGTCGCCGCCGGTCCCGACATCTGGTTCAAGATGAGGCCGCGCTCCGCCAGGTACCACGCCTTCACCTGCTCGTCCATCGTCGACATGTCTGCCCCCATCGGGAACGCCAGGTCGGTGTTCCTCTTCTTCGCGGCGACGTTGGTCCTGAGAAGGTCGAGCTTGACGTCCTGCTTCGTCATCAACGCCGACCACCTCGCCTCGGATTTCTCCTCCCTCTTGGCGGCGTTGCTATTGGCGTCGGCGATTGCAGCCGTTCGGCAGCGGGTGCCGCGTCCCTCGCCGCCTTGGCTCTTTTGTTGCCATCAGGGCGCCCTTCTGCCGTCGCCGAGGCAGGCGCGTCCGGATTGTAGACACCGTCCTTGGCCTTGGCGAGAGCGAGCCGGCACTCTGTCCATTTCTCGCACGACTCGATCCTGGTGAACACATGAAGGAACTTGAACTCTTGGTCGCTGTTGTCCTGGCGAAACATGTCGAACATCCGAACCATCTGCACAGTCGAAGAACAAGTGTCGGCGAAGTACACGGCGAAGAACTGGGCCGACGAGCGATGGCCATACCTGACGCTCGACGTTGGCGCCGCTTTCCGGGCGAGCCATGACCTCCTCTTGAATCCCATGCCTCTTGTTGCAGGCCTGCTGGATGGTCGCCCAATGATTCGCCATGGCCTTCTCGCTGCGATCCATGTGGATGTTGTCGAAGTCGGGGTCGACCAACTTGCGCTCGTCGAACGCCGTCTTGATCCTTCTCCAGTACGTGTCGGCGTTCTGATTCACGCCAGTGATCGGGTCGATGCTGACGGTCTTCCATGCTTCGGCGAGGCACTCGTCTTCCTTGGCCGTCCACTTGACGCGAGGCTCGCCCTGCCTGGCGTTGGCCGCCCGCTTCTTCTTTCTCCCTTTGGGCGCTGGCTCCGCCGGTTCTTCCTCCTCCACCTCCTCCACATCCTCCTCGGCATCGTCGTGCTCGTCATCCATGTCGACGGCGGTGTCCAGCGTTTCATCTTGCGTGCGGAACCCGGGGCACGACGCGGTGGCGACCAAGCCGCTCGTGATGATCTCGTCCATGTCGGCGTCGGTGCTGCTGAACTGTGGTGCCGAGCCGGGTGCGAAGGGTAGGGCCCCGCGGCGCAGAGTCGGCGCAGGCGAGCCAGAGTTCGTCGGCGGCGAGTAGCTGTACTGGGTGTTGAGGCCGGCGGTGAATGCGGGGGAGGGAGTGCGCGGGTCGGGGTTGAAGACGGGGGGGGACGCGCGCGGGTCGGGGTTGAAGACGGGGGGGGGGGCGCGGGTCGGGGTTGAAGACGGGGGGGGGACGCGCGCGGGTCGGGGTTGAAGACGGGGGGGGGGGGGCGCGGGTCGGGGTTGAAGACGGGGGGGGGGGGGCGCGGGTCGGGGTTGAAGACGGGGGGGGCGCGGGTCGGGGTTGAAGACGGGGGGGGGGGGGGGACGCGCGCGGGTCGGGGTTGAAGACGGGGGGGGGGGGGACGCGCGCGGGTCGGGGTTGAAGACGGGGGGGGAGGGGACGCGCGCGGCGCCGGGCCATGCGGGAAGGTGATATTAGGGTTGAAGCCACCATGCGCGTCGCCGTCGACGTAGCCAGGCGAGAGCGCGTACCCCCACAGTGGCGGCAAGAAGTTGGCCGGCGACACGACGCTCTGCTGGCTCCCCCACGCGCCTTGTGAGCACTGGCCGGCCTGTTGAGGCGGAAGGTTGGCCATCCCCGCGCGAGGCGCCTCCTCCAGCTCCGCCGCCGCGTCCCTGGCCCTCTTCATGTTGAGCCTGTTCCGCCGGTCGGTAGTGACCGCCGCCCGGCGATCAACGTCGGCCTTCCACTGGGCGTTCGTCAAGCCCGGGGTCCTTGGCATCGGCGCCCTCGGCTTCCTCTGCTTTGGATGCTAGACGGAATCTGTGGCTAGGCGAGGGGGCGCATACTTCTTCGGCGGCATGGCGGGCGGATCCGGGGAGAATGGCGGGAGCAGCGGGGGAGAAGGGGGTTGGCAATGGGAAAATGGAGGGAAAGGGGGAAAACGGCGGGAAAATCGGCTGGTGTCGCCGACAGTACGGCCCCATGCGCCTTTTCGCTTCAGCCGGTGCCCCCAGGCGACCCCCGGTGCGCTGGGTTCGGCTTGGGTTCGCCGGTTGTAATTTCGGCCCAAACCGGCGAAAAACGAGGATCTGGAGACGCGGCTGGGCCGTTTTTTCGGCGCCGGCGCTAAAAAAGGCGATGGGCCTGTTTTTTGGGGGGGGGGGGAGGGCGGTTGGAGATGTACGTGTCGCCAACGGCCAGGACGCGTGGGGAAGTGGCGCGACAAGTGGACGGCCGCGAGCAGCGCCGTCCGTGTTCGCTTGCCGTGCGGGCCGCGCGGCGCCGCGCGCACGGGTGCGGGAATCGCGGTGGTGTGTGGAGCGAAGCGCTCGTCTCACGCACGCAGGAGCTGCATTTGTCTCATCCATCCATGCCGCAAGTTAGCTCCAGCATGGGCTTGATAAGGTTTCCGTTTGTGAAACTGGGCGAGCATCTCCGGCGGTCGTGATCACTGGGACTCCCGCAACCATCTTTTTAGGTTTCCATTTTCAGGGTTTTTTTTTTGCGTCCAAACACACTCATTTTATTACTCAGAAATGTTCATAGGGATACAATGTAAGTCTGGCGGGTTGAGCAGCCGCAAATGGCGACCCACATCCAAACCAAAAGCATGTTTGGCGAGGCTATGTGCCTCGATATTAGACTCTCGACCTTCGAAGATAAAAGTGCAAAGCTCTAACTGTTGCGAAGTTGATCTGATTTTCTTCACAATGCTAGCATAAGCTCCTCCTGTACCATAATTGATATCATTGACGACGCCCTTACAATCAGAAGCAACGTTTCCATTTCCAGGTGGACTGCTTTTGCAACTCCGCAATAAACCCGACGGCCTGATCTCAGGGTATACCCATGACAAGGATTCGGCCCAATAGGACCGATGGCCCTAGTTGTCGCAAGGAGAATCAAGGAATTGGGCGTGCCTAGGGAGCTCCTAGCCGGCGCTCTCAGCGCCGGTTTATCTTACAAACGCTCGAAGGGACACGTTGTTGGGCCGGCCAAACTAACCTTCGATCGATCGCACGGAAAGTGGCGTAGAAAAATTCGCTCGCTCGCTTCCACCTGGTCTGGTTGACTCCCCTAAAAATACGCTGGTCTGGTTGACCAGGTGACCAGGCAACCTTTGAGTTTTGAAAAAAACGAAAGCTAAAAAAAGAAAAAAAAACACAAAAATCTAAAAAAAGTTCATGAATTCAAAAATGTTTCACAGATTTTAAAAAATTTCATAGAATTTGAAAACAAGTTCATTGATTTTGAAAAAAGTTCATCAATTTGAAGAAAAAGTTCATTGATTTCGAAAACAGTTCATCAATTTGAAAAAAAAAAGTTCACCAAATTTCAAAAATAGTTCATCAATTTTAAAAAAAATTCAGAAAATTTGAAACAAGTTCATCGAATTTGAAAAATAGTTCATCAATTTGAAAAAAAGTTCATTCAATTTGAAAAAAAAATCACCAAATTTGTAGAATAGTTCATCGAATTTGAAGGAAAAGTCCATGAATTTTGAAAAAGTTCATAGATTTTTTTAAAAAAACCACGAAGTTGAAAAAGTTAAAGACAAAAGAAAAATAAAAAAAAGAACAAGAACAAGAAAAAAGAAAAAGAACAGAAAAATAAAAAAACTCAATTAAGAACCGGAAACTCTTGAGCGAACCAAAAAACCCGATTAGGGAAGATTTTGGAAGCTTCCCAAAACCGGGGGCTTTCCGCGATCTGAAGAGGAATAAAAAGAAGAAAAGAAGTGGAAAGTCAGCAAGCGTTGATTTGTTCGACTGGTTAGTGCTGTCCTTTCGTAAACGAGAGGTCTTGGGTTCGAAGCCATCGCACGCACCATCTTTTTGCCTTTTAATGGAAAAAAGAATCTAAACGGGCCGGCCCAGCGAGGAGGGGCTGTGTGCGCCCGATTGTGAAAACACTATAAACGGGCGCTTAAGGCGCCGTTTATGATTCGCCGCGAGCCTATGTCTCGCTTCCAGCGTGACACAAGGTCGTCTCGCTGAAGGCAGCCGCAGATTGGGCCAGCCCAGAACGAACACAGGCCTCCAGCGCTTTTTTTTTCTTCACTCTTTTTGCATTCTTTTTTTGTATATTTTTTAGAAATTTCTTATATTTCGAAATATTATGACTAATTATAAAATCAGCTTACATAGAAAAGTTGAAAAACAGTAATCATGCATTAAAAAATGTTAAGTGTGCATAGAAAAAATGTTTCTGATGTATACAAAAAATGTACAATGCGTATAAAAAAAGTAGTAATAAGAAATAGTATAAGGTTTCAATTTTTTCTAAATGTTAATCATGCATTCAAAAATGTGAAGTGTGTATAAAAAATGTTTCTTATGTATGTATAAAAATGTGCAATGGATATGGAAACAACTAGAAATGAAAAACTACTATAAGTTTTCAATTCTGTTGGAAAAGTGTTAATCTTATATTAAAAATATTAAATGTGTATCGAAAAGAAGTTTCCGATTTATACAAAAAATGCATTCAAAAATGTACAACGCGTTTGAAAAAAAGCATAAATCAAAAAAATACTATAAGTTTTCAATTTTTCAGGAAAAGTGTTAATGATGCATTAAAAAACTTAACTGTGTAAAGAAAAAAATGTTTCTGACTTGTACAAAAAATGTATAAAAAATGCACAATGCATATGGAAAAAAGAAGAAATCAAAAAGTACTATAAGTCTTCAATTGTTTTTGAGAAGTGTTAATCATGCATTAAAAAATGTTTAGTGTGTATAGGAAAAATGTTTTTGATGTATACACAAAATGTATAATGCGTATGGAAAAAAGTAGAAATAAAAAATACTATAAGTTTTCAATTTGTTTTGAATAATGTTAAGCATGCATTTAAAACATGTTAAATGTGTATAGAAAAAAAGTTTCCGATGTATCTGAAAGATACATACAAAAAATATACAATGTGTATGGAACAAATTAGACATCAAAATATATAAGTTTTTAGAAATTTTAATCATGTATTTGGAAAATGTTAAATATGTATATAAAAATGTTCCTTATGTATAAAAAAATATAGAATGTGCACGGAAAAAGTTGACATAAAAATGTATGTTTAAAAAAATGTTAATCATGAATTGAGAAAATGTTAAATGTGTATATGTAAAATATTCCTGATGCATACAAATTGTTTACATTGTTTATGAAAAAAGTAGATATCAAAAATATCTGTTTATAAAATGTTAATCATGTATATACGAAAATTTCCTGATGTATACGAAAAATGTATGAACAGAACAAAGAAAACCTATCAAACTGAAAAGGAAACACAAAAGCAACGAAAACCAAAAAAGAAAAGATAAAAACCAGTAAAAACTGAACAAGAAAGAAAAAAAAGAAAAAATATAAAATAATAAAAATAACCAGTAGAAATCGTGAATGAAACAAAGAAATATGATGAAAAAACATAAAACAGTAGAGAACCGACGAGGAAAAAAGAAAACTAAAATAAAAAACCAGAGAAAACAAAATAGAAAACAAACGGATGAAACCGTACGTTAACCGAGAGAGCGAGCGACTGAACTTGCGAGCTAGCGACAACGCTAACGGGCCGGCCCATACGCTCGAGGTCTTGACGCGAGATGGATGCTAGTCTTGCTATAAGCGGGATATAGCATTCGCGCACAAAATTCCCTGTATGTCGCATTAAGCGCCAAAATGTCGGAAGTTCGCAATCAGTTGGGCTGGCCTGTTTAAATGCTCGTTTCGGTTCTGAAAACCTTCTAGAAGGTTTCTTGACCGGATTTTTTCTGTTTGTTTTCTTTTATTTGATTTAACCCCTTTTATGCATTTTTTTCAAGTTCTAAAAATTTCAAATAATATTCGTAAATTCATGTTCTTGTTTTCAAATTTATTCACAAATTTTAAAAATTGTTCGTTGTTCCAAAATTTTGTTCGGAATTTCAAAAGTATTCCATTTTTAAAATTTTGTTCACACATTCCAAAAAAAATCATGGTTGTCAAGAAATGTTCATAGTTTTAAAAAATGTCCGCGTTTAAAAAAATGGAGTTCGAAAAGATGTTCCCTTTTCCAAAATGTTCTAGTTTACAAATTTTGTTCAGAATTTTCAAAAACGTTCCCTTTTTCAGAAATTGTTTAGTATTTTCAGACAAAGTTCGGTTTTTAAAAAATTTGGCACAAAATTTTGAAAAAGTTCGCGTTTAAAAATATATTCACTTTTTTCAAAAAGCTTTTGCATTTTTAGAATTCCAAAAAATGTTTCGGATATTGCACTTCTGTTTAGTTCTTAATGTTTTCGTGCTGTTAGACACAAGCGGTAATTAGCTCTGGTGGCTAGCAACCCTCGTTCACTAGTGTTGAGGGCTGCTGTTCGATCCATGGCCAGCGCAATTCGTTTTTGGGGCTATTTTTCACTTTGCGAACCATTTGCTACAACATTCGCCAATGGGCCGGCCCAGGGTGACTCTGTGTGTACGAATCACTTGACTATTTGAGTTCCTGAGAACCACTTGGCTAAACAGAACCGATGGAACTCATTTGGTTGCACGCTCTGTGTGTGCGAATCACTTGACTTTTTGAGTTCTTTTTTTCTTTTCTTTTTTAAGAAAACTTGACCTTTTGAGTTCCTGAGAACCATTTGGCTAGACAGAACCGATAACATTATCTAAAGGGTCACCAAGACGACTCTTATGGCGACATGGTAATTCAACCGGTAACTGTCATCATTATGGTTGTTATTACATCATGGCTCTTCATAACCCTTGTAACTACGCTTTCTCACCATAGTATATAAGGTGAAAAGGGCGCGAGGCATAGGCATGTTCACACAAGTCTACAGGCTAGACAAGCAGAGGTACCGGACGCGCTATGCACAGCTCTCCGGCAAGCCAAAGTTCGAGAGGTGTCCGACTCCATCGCACTACGGCCATGAATCTCCTGGTTGCCGCGGCTTCGGCTAACAATTTAGCTTCACCCACCAGTCGGCCCGTGGCGGAGGACTAATACATTTTGCATCACTATTTCTTATTATAATTTACTCTTTATCAATGATATCTTGCACATTAATCCTCAATTCTAATGCCTTTTCCCTTCAATTTGCTTGTAGTACACGGAGAGAGAACTTCTCAGGAAAATACCGGACAGCTGAAAAACAGGGTCAAAATTACAATATAAGAAAAAGTATTTTTTTTCAGAGCTCCAAAAGGCTGGAAATTTTACAGATTTTTTCCCGAAGAAAACAAGCCAGGAGCCAGAAGATCGGCCGGAGGGGTGCTACAGGACCTCCACGCGGCAGGGCCACGCGCCCCGGGCCGCGTGGTGGGGCCACATGGAGCCCATGTCCACCGCCTTCCTATGCCCTTTTGCCATAAAATCCCATCTGATCTAAAAACTTTGTGGAGTTTTTCTAGGATTTTTCCGCCGCCGTCTGCGAGGCGGAACCGAGGCAGAGCACTTTGGCCATCCAAGATGCAATTCTGCCGGACATCCATCCCTCTGGCAGGAGGAATTCGAAGCCATTGTCATCACGAACACTCCGATCATCACTTGGATCATCATATCCATCAACATATTCATCAGCACCACCATCTTCATCAACTCTCGTCACCCCATCTCTCTGTTCTATGAACTTCTACCGCGGATCCTTTGCCAAGTATAGTTTCTGGTGTTGATTACTCCTTGTAGTTGATGCTTAGAAGTTTTATTGGTGAAAGATTCAGATGTTCATATTGTTATTCATATATTCATCTCCACTGATCATGATCCATATGATGTGTTGTGAGTAGTGCGTTAAGTTCTTGAGGACATGGTGATGGGGCCATGACCCAGGGGTACCTAATCAGGCCGGACCAAATGAAGACATGGGCCGGCACCTGAAGCCCAAGTAACAGAAGGAATCGACCTTGCCCTAGCCCATCCCTCAAGGCATGGTCGGTGGCGGCCAAGATCGCATCGGGTCGCTATGTAAACCTTAGACCTTCCCACCTATATAAAGGGAGGTCTGGGTATCCTCTAGGGCATCCAATCTATGGCACCCCGGCTCAGAGAGACTGGAACACCCCGCATTCCAGCCCAGAGATGAAGTCTTCTGGAATACGGCACTGCTTGGCATAGAACAAATTAGCTCTTTATTACGAATAAACGGGGTACAAGGGTCCGATATTACAAAGGTTACAGGGGCACGGCGACACTTCGCCTGCTAAGGTAGTTCTATGCTAGCAGCAGAACATCTCGAAGCAGAATAACTTCTAGTAGCGGAACAACGATAACGGTGATGGACTCCACTCCGCAGGGAATCTGGCTGGGACGCATCCTAGAGCGCAACCTCGGGATCCTCGACAAACAAGCAATCATGGCATCACCTGCAATCTGGCATGACACGCCAGGTGAGTACTTTGAATGTACTCGCAAGCTTACAGCAACCAAAGCAATCAAGACAAACAACAGCATGGCAATTACAGGTTAATTAATGATGAGCATGATACTTCTAGAACAACATGAGCATGGCATGTACATATAATTCATGATATTAACATGATGATACTAGCACTAGCGTGCCAGGGGGTCGACGTTTAAGGTCTCATGGACCAACTTACTCTGCTCGGAGGTTATCTCGTAACCACCATAGGTATCCACCTTACCGTCGTGAACATCACACGATCAACTCAGGATCAACCAAGCTCGGTATCAACTATACCATCGTGATGATCACATGACCACACGGAACTTGATCTCTACCTGTGATCATCGCATGACCACATAAGGATCAACCAACTTCTTTTCTCATCGAACCGGGGTTGTTATTATCCAGGTTATTATTTCTGTTGACCCATAGTGTGACCTACTATGAACTGTGTCCATGACCTAGGACGCGGCTATCGATAGATTATACACTCTGCAGAGGTTAGTACACTATACCCACACTACGGAACTCATGGCCTCGTGCTCCCATTCAGGTGGACCAACGATATTCCGACAAAACCAATCTATTGCATGACACTCTCCCGGCCACTCCGACAAACTCCCCTTTGGGCTATGTCATGGGTGGCCCCGATGTCAGCTCATGACATCCGCCACCTCAGTGGATGCCACCGTCGTGGCCAAAAAAAAAACAAACTCGTCCCAAACGGGGACAACCGCGCGCAAACGACTCGGGCACACAAGGCTTATGGCCGCCTACCTGATCAGGGTAGCGCGCGCACATAACCTTCCCTAGTTGGAGGCACCGGCGAGAGGCATGACAATAGACCGCATTAGGGCCTCCCCATCCAGGCAAGTGTGGCTGCACTGGTGAGCTCGATTCGGTGGCACCATGACTCAGCCAACAGATTTGTTCAAGTTCGATTAATGTCAGGTTCAACTTGAATGGTGATGAGCTGAGTCACAATAAAATAACATGATGAAATAACAATGCACATGAGCATGATATCAGCGTAACCATGGATGGGCAAATTAACCATTTCACATCATTGCAATAACAATGATAAATCATTTAGCCTACGGGATGCAAATCAGCATGGCATAATGACGATCATGAATATAACAAGTAGTTTCATATCAAACCGTAACTACTCATGTGAGCATATCATTATCACTAGCATCGAAAGTGATTACAAGAATAAAGCATGATAATAATAACAGTAGCACTAATAATGGAGAGGAATCATATATGCACAAGAACATAGCATGGACATGGATTCACGAGTATATTCGAAGCATTAACCAAATCATTAAATGAGCAAACAATTATTTAAATATTCGAGTGGAAACCATGGCTACTACAATGCCATCATGCAAGTGGCTGTTGTGGCTTGCCTGGGGATGAAGGATTCACCGGGGAGAAGTGCGAGACACTCGCGGAAAAATTGCCAGAAAAGTTTCCCTCTCGGCGGAGCTGATTAGGGGGCAAGGGCAAAATGGTCATTTTCACAGTGTGACAAGCTCATGAAAATGATGCCAACAGAACGGGCTCGGCGAGTAGAGAACGTGGGCTTTTGAATCACCTGAATCGGAGTCACGGTTGCCGAGATACGACCGTTCGTTCGTTAGGCAGAAACCGAATAAAAATCTGTTCTTTTCTGCTGCTAACGGACGAACATCCGCTATTTAACAGTTTCGGCCGGCTGGGTTAAATAGAAAACGTACTCCAGTGAAATACGCTTTCAGCAAATAGAAAACGTATTATCAGCCGAAGTAACAGAAGAATACGCTTTCCTGAAAGGAAAACGTAAACTTCAAAATGCGCTTCCACTTAAAAATACGCGGGCCTGGGGTTAAGTCGCTGATGAGGGGGGCCCGCGTTGACTTCTCTCTCTCCTGGCTCCCTTCTTCTTCTTCCCGCTAGCTCGCGCTCGGCCGAGGGGAGGGCCGACCCCGACGGCGATGGCCGGCGGCATGGGCCACCGTTCGAGGCGCCCGGCCTATCGGCGAGCTCGGGAGACCGAGGCAGTCCTGCCTGACCACCTCACGTTTGCCGAGACGCACCGGAGCGAGCGCGACATCGGCCACGGCGGACGGCGGCGTCGGGCGCCGGTGGGGCTTGCGGCCACGGGGCACCAGAGGACGAGGGGAAGGGTGGAGGGGCTTCGTGGTGGATAGGGGAGTACCATGGTGAGGTTGGGAGGGGGAGGAGGAGCCCGGGTGGCTCGAATTTGAGCGGACTCCGGCGATGACTGTGGCGGCCGTGAGGAGCGAGGAGAGCTCCTTGAGCTCGGTTGAGAGGTCGGGGACGCTTCTGGGAGGGAGGAGAGGAGGTTGGCGAGGTCGAGGGAGCTCGGGATGACATATAAATAGGCGGGCGAGCGCGTGGCCGTGGCGACGCGTGCGCCGCGCTCTGACGCGACCGCGTACGCGTGCGCACGCAGGCTGGCTCGGACGGTGACTAAAGCGGGCTAGTGGAGTGCCAGAGGAGGTAGACGCGGGGAGGAAGAAGTCCGGTCGGCCACTCGACCACTGTGCGCACACGACCGTGGCTATCATGGCGCAAGGAGGGCGAAGGAGGAGGGGGGCAGGGCTGGGGAGCGAATGCGTGGCTATGGCGGTGCTCTGGGATAAGTTAGGACGCGCGGAAACGGCGAGCAGAGGAGTGCCTGAAGCTAAACTCCATCCAGAGTGCGACAATGGCTTCCCAGCCGCGTGGTCACCGCGTGCACAGGCTGACGCGGTGCATTCTGGGCGGGAAAAAGATGTCTAGTGTGTAGTTCATGCATCCTGGGACCCTCCTGAGGTGATGGATCAACAAAAGGAGCTGTGGGTTGATTGGATAGCTCAGAGAAAGTTTGCTGTAGCCAACTTGATCATGAAGTTGTGGTCAAAATAAATGGGATAAGGGATAACCAGGATGTTACAGAGGTTTAGGGTAGGAAGGACTACCATTCTGTGAAATATGAAATGATTTGGACCAGGATTTAACATAGTTGCTTCACAACTGCAAAAACTGGTCCATAAACTAGATAATGAAGTATCACTCACATGGATGATTGGATTGGGCTGAAAATTGGTAGAGGATGATGATTTGGGCATAGGAAGGCACCATAAAAATTTCATACCATTTGGATGAATAAAAATGGTACTTCCTTCACAATGCTACACACTGGACAGAAACTTGGGGGAATTTTGTGGAGAAAATTACTTGGCAAAATGATGTGAATTTTGGCATGCTCAAATGATATAGGGATATTTAGGTCCTGGATTAATTTCAGATTTTATGAAGCAATATAAAATGTAGTTGCTTCACAAACTGAAATTGTGACCAGAAACCAATATTTGAAGATGTGCTCACGTAGACTGTCATATGGAGATGAAATTTGGTGGCGAGGAATGATTTGATCATTTGCATAATCTACCAAAATTTCAACTCATTTGGATAAGCCTAGCTAGTACTTACTTCACAAAGCTTCTCTCTGGTCAGAAACTTTGGAAATTTGCTGAGGAAGATTTACTAGGCAAATGAGTCTAAATTTTGGCATGAGACAATGATTTGGATATGAAAGAGTTTCCAAAAATTTTGGGGTCAATCAAGAAAATATAAATAGCACTTCCTTCACAAAGTGCCACACTGGACAGAATAGGAAATGAATATTCCTGAATTATTTTTGAACTAGGCAAGGATGGATTTTGACATATTAGTGGAAGATATGATCCAAAGAATTTATGAGAATTTTGTGGGAATTTTGGGAATCACAGAAATATAGGTTGCTTCACAACCTAGAGCAAACAGGTTTATTCCTTTAATAGAAAAGGGAATATTCCCAAGAAATAAAAATTGGGGTTGGGCTAAGATGGAAATGACATGGCCTTGAGATGGATTAGAGAGTGACCGGCCACTAGGGAGAGGAAGAAGAGAAGATCTCCCCAGATTTCAAGACCACATAGCCACGGAAAAAGAAATTCCAAATAAAATTCGAAGAAAACCAAAAGAAAAAGAAAGGGCCAAAAATCGGGGTGTTACAAACCTACCCCCCTTACGATAAATCTCGTCCTTGAGTTTTGGTTGCTCAGGGAACAAGTATGAATATTCTGTCTTAGGGAAACCATTTCCAACTCGGGTATCCTTTTGCCTTTATATGATGTTCCCACTGAATTGCATCTGACCGACTGCCTTGCTCTGGGGTGGTTTGCTTCACCGCATCCCATATTCTGACAGATCTTTCTTCATAGATTCATCGTTACTCTGACTTCAATTCTTTTATGTCTGCTGGTTTATCTGATATTATCATGATTGGAATAGGTCATCTTTCCATAAGTCTGGGAGTGATTTCCAGTTGACGTGACACTCTTCTATCCAATACCAATAGTATTTAATGGAATTGTGCACAAATTTCCTCGGTGGACATGAATCATTTAATCAATGCATTGGGTTACTAGATGCATGTCCTCCGGGTTCAAAACCATACTGGGAATCATAACCGTTCCCTTGGTGGAATCTGACTGCTTGTAAGTAGTTCTAAATCTTGCTGACTTCTTTGGCTCAGATCCGTACCGATGATTCAGCTGTCACCTTGATATGAGGTCCTTACAAATAGAGTAAACCCCTTGGGTGGGTGTTCATGATGATCAATATGGAATCAGACTGTCTTGGGTATCCGTACCATATTGTTCATGCAACAATTATCATACCTGTATTGCCGGTCTTGCTCCTTCATTATCGTTCTCTTTTTCTGAATCTTTTGCCGAAAGAACTACCACCGCCGCCGCCGCGGTAGCCTTGGCCGTTGCTGTTGAAGGAGACCGAGCCGCCTCGTCCGGCGCCCCCGGAAGGTGCGCGCTCGCCACCGGCACTTGGAAGAATGCTGTTGCCGCTAGCCCAAAGAGCCGTGGCAGTAGCGTTCTTGGCGTTTGTCTTCTTCTGTGCTTCCTCAAGAACTAGTGCTGATCTGGTCTGCAAGAAAGAAGGGAACGGCGCCTGAAACGGAAGAAAAGTGCACAAGTGTGCATACTGCTCATTGAGGCCGCGTAACAGGGTGAGGATGAGGGTCTCGTCGGAGACAGTCTGCCCAACGTCGGCGAGGGCATCAGAAAGATTCTTCAGCTTGGCGCAATACTCGGAGATCGTCATGTCGCCTTGGGAAGTGTTGCGGAATTCAGCATCGAGAGCAAGGGCGCGCGACTCTTCTTGTTGACGTGAAACAGATTGGCGATGGCATCCCATATCTGTCGAGCGGAGGATCCTGGCGCCATGATGATGCCGAACAGCTCGAGAGAGATCGAGCCATAGATCCAGGAGAGCACGGTGTAGTCATCGCGCCCCCAATCAGAGGTAGGCGAAGTGTCGGAGGGGGTGGCGGCAGCGTCGCCGATGACGTGGTTGGAGAGGCCATAGCGTTCGAGGGCGACGAGAAACAGCTCACGCCACTTGACGTAGTTGGAGTCTTGAAGATCGAGAGTGATGGGAACATAGGTCTTGATGGAGGCGGCGTAGGAGGAGGGTGCAGGAGAGGGGATGAGGACAGTTTTTCCCTTCTCCTCGTCAAGGCGCTTGAGTTCTTCTTCGCGAGCCTGCAGGATCGACTCGCGGTTCTTGAGCTCCTCTTCGAGCTTTTTCAGATCATCAACGTTCATGGTGATCGGGAGGGTGGGGGCTGAGGGAAGCGGCCGTGCTGAGGAGGATTAGGTTTTGGGATCGAGTTCTTGACAGGAAAGGACCGATCGGCCTGATACCATGTAAGTTGGGAAAGAACGGGCTACAGATCGCATGCCTCGTCCGTCTCATATTCATGTATATATAGAGTACAGAGATACAATCAAGTTACAAAAAGTTTCCATGTACATAAGATATCATGCCATCTATATGAGGCTTGGCATGAACGCCAAGATGAGCAGCAGCGGACGTGGCTGATGCGGAAGAATCGGAATGGCCGGATATGGCCGTCCGGTCATGCTCTAACACGTATATACCCTTAATTCTTCATGTGACCATAGGTGCTGGTAGGTGCAATATGCTTGTTCCTATGACCGTGCAACAACGTTTACATGACAAGTCTATCATCTCCCGAGCTTTAACTGTAGGGCAATGATCATCCGAACCTTTGCAAGAAATCGGCAAATAAATCAGTAGCCACCAGAACGGTCTTTACAACCCAGATCTGGGACATTACTGAAATAACTCAACCATGGCTCACGACGGCTGAAAAGCAGCTCAGAGCATGAGGCAGTGTTGATAAGAAGAATGTAGCAGTTTCCTAAGACGGCCGAAGAACAGCTCAGAGCATAGGGTCACTGCTACAAAAAGAAACTCAACGGTTGCCCGAGACGGCCGAAAAGCAGCTCAGAACATGGCTCAGTTGTTGAAAAGAGAAATATAAAGTCGGCATCCACCCTGGACGGCCGAAAGCAGCTCAGAGCACAGGCGTGGTGCCGTTACCAGGGAAAAGGTAAGCAAGGGTTCATCAGGATCATATACCAGGTTCACAGTTACTTGTATAGTGCTCACTGTTGTGTTCAATCATACATGACAGTGACAATGGTTAATGATATCGCCTTGTCGGGCGTGAGGAAGCTGGCCTTGATAACCATGTGCTTGCATCATCGTACAAAGGACTTGCATGACCTTGGCAGCATGTTCGCAATATATATGGAAGCATGTGTATCTGAGCATTTGATTCCCAAGGCAGACACTTGTGTCCTGACTAGCTCGTGTTTCTGACCAACCTGTTGTGGATCTGATTCTTGAGGTGCACTGCCATATATTATCAACTTACCGAGTAACATCTTGTACCAATGTCGATGGCTGTTTGTAGTGATGTACCGACGAGGACTGGATAGCTTGTGTTGGAAGCCATCTGAGAGTAGCGTGCTGAGGAAGACTGGATATCTTATGCTCGGACCTTTTGCTGGGGTAGCTTGCCAAAGAAGACTGGGTACAGTGCTTCAGAAGCTTCTCCTCCTGGTTGCTTACTGGAGAAGATTCGGTGCCTTAGACCGGAAGCTTTTCCAGAAGCTTCTCTCTGTGATATGCGGACTGAATGCCATAAATATATATGTATATACCCTTGATATTTCTGCCGTTGATTACTTGTATGAAAAGGATTTGTCGGACAACCCTTCTTGTTGAGTACTGGATACATGGCACATTCTGACTTGATTCCGAGGGATAGCATGCTTCAAAGCAGAACCAAACCTTGTATATGGACCATACCTTTGGCTGATAATATAATGTGGGTCTTGCACACAACTTGTCTTCCTGCTGGTTTAATCATTACTGTTGTAAAGGTTGCACCACTGATGTAAACTTGATGTTGATAATCACTCCAGGATGCCACCAGATATTCCCAATATAATGCAGTCGGCTGAGAATGCTATACTGTTTAGTTGAGCTTCCAAATATTTGAAATCCTCACTGATTCTTCGAGTTCGGTGTCGGTTGATGAGCAACTTTCATAAGGGGAAATAAGGCAACACCGAAGGCCCAAAGAAAGAAGCAAAAGAAACGACTGAACAAAAGCACCCAAGACATCAAAATTACATACAAGCAACATCACATTTTATTGCTATTCACCTCACTATGCATGCCTACTTAAGCACACAATTCTCGAGGAAACTCCAGTACTACGATCTAACATGCTGTGGCGGTGTGCACGAAGGTGAATCAACGTGTGGAGAGGTTGGTGTAAACAGAGTTACACCAAGAGCTGGCTTAACACCGGTTGCATCTGGACGGGCTCGGAGGTGAGGATGGACTTGGTGATCATGTAGCGAGACACGAATGTCACAGCCACATCATCATCAAGCGGACGGAAGGGAACCGTACTCGTCCAGGGAAAGGGGTGACAAGGTAGGATAGTGGTGGAAAGCAGGGTCTGCTGGTATTGCCCTTTTCTGGTAACAAAGACCAGTAAGGGTTGCCAAAGCGGCGGGTTGGATGGCAAGATTCGGGGTAGAAACATGTCTACCACCGAAACGATAGGTGTGGCTGGAGAAAATAAATTGGTGCGATACCTGTGCATCAATCCTGCAAGCGATCGACACCACTAGGTACCTCGGCATCACTCTGCTGGGACAGAGATGACACCAAACACCAAAGAGCAAGTATGCAAAACTGGAGGGTGCAGGTAGTGGATCGAAACTGATGCCACCTACACTCACAAGATCAACCGTTAGCGACAACATAATAAGTCTATATGCATGCTATGCAACAAACAAATGCAACAATCAAATGCAGCAAACCGACTAGACTCTATACTACATATTTCTAACGCTCGCGCGGACTAGGGCGTCCTACAGCCAGACCTGCTCTGATACCAAGCGCTGTGGCACCCCGGCTCAGAGAGACCGGAACACCCCGCATTCCAGCCCAGAGATTAAGTCTTCTGGAATACGACACTGCTTGGCATAGAACAAATCAGCTCTTTATTATGAAAAAACGGGGTACAAGGGTCCGATATTACAAAGGTTACAGGGGCACGGCGACACTTTGCCTGCTAAGGTAGTTCTATGCTAGCAGCGGAACATCTCGAAGCAGAATAACTTCTAGCAGCGGAACAACAGCAACGGTGATGGACTCCACTCCGCAGGGACTCTGGCTGGGACGCATCCTAGAGCGCAACCTCGGGATCCTCGACAAACAAGCAATCACGGCATCACCTACAATCTGGCATTACACGCCAGGTGAGTACTTTGAATGTACTCGCAAGCTCACAGCAACCAAAGCAATCAAGACAAACAACAGCATGGCAATTACAGGTTAATTAATGATGAGCATGATACTGCTAGAACAACATGAGCATGGCATGCACATATAATTCATGATATGAACATAATGATACTAGCACTAGCGTGCCAGGGGGTTGACGTTTACGGTCTCATGGACCAACTTACTCTGCTCAGAGGTTATCTCGTAACCACCATAGGTATCCACCTTACCGTCGTGAACATCACACGATCACCTCAGGATCAACCAAGCTCGGTATCAACTATACCATCGTGATTATCACATGACCACACGGAGCTTGATCTCTACCTGTGATCATCGCATGACCACATAAAGATCAACCAACTTCTTTTCTCATCGAACCGGGGTTGTTATTATCCAGGTTATTATTTCTGTTGACCCATAGTGTGACCTACTACGAACTGTGTCCATGACCGAGGACGCGGCTATCGATAGATTATACACTCTGCAGAGGTTAGTACACTGTACCCACACTACGGAACTCATGGCCTCGTGCTCCCATTCGGGTGGACCAACGATATTCTGACAAAACCAATCTATTGCATGACACTCTCCCGGCCACTCCGACAAACTCCCCTTTGGGCTATGTCATGGGTGGCCCCGATGTCATCTCATGACATCCGCCACCTCGGTGGCTGCCACCGTCGTGGCCAAACAAAACAAACTCGTCCCAAACGGGGACAACCGCGCGCAAACAACTCGGGCACACAAGGCTTATGGCCGCCTACCTGATCAGGGTAGCGCTCGCACATAACCTTCCCTAGTTGGAGGCACCAGCGAGAGGCATGACAATAGACCGCATTAGGGCATCCCCATCCAGGCAAGTGTGGCTGCACTGGTGAGCTCGATTCGGTGGCACCATGACTCAGCCAACAGATTTGTTCAAGTTCGATTAATGTCAGGTTCAACTTGAATGGTGATGAGCTGAGTCACAATAAAATAACATGATGAAATAACAATGCAGATGAGCATGATATCAGTGTAACCATGGATGGGCAACATAACCATTTCACATCATTGCATCAACAATGATAAATCATTTAGCCTACGGGATGCAAATCAGCATGGCATAATGACGATCATGAATATAACAAGTAGTTTCATATCAAACCATAACTACTCATGTGAGCATATCATTATCACTAGCATCGGAAGTGATTACAAGAATAAAGCATGATAATAATAACAGTAGCACTAATAATGGAGAGGAATCATACATGCACAAGAACATAGCATGGACATGGATTCACGAGTATATTCGAAGCATTAACCAAATCATTAAATGAGCAAACAATTATTTAAATATTCGAGTGGAAACCATGGCTACTGCAATGCCATAATGCAAGTGGCTGTTGTGGCTTGCCTGGGGATGAAGGATTCATCGGGGAGAAGTGCGAGACACTCGCGAAAAAATTGCCGGAAAAGTTTCCCTCTCGGCGGAGCTGATTAGGGGGCAAGGGCAAAATGGTTATTTTCATAGTGTGACAACCTCATGAAAATGAACAGAATGGGCTCGACGAGTAGAGAACGTGGGCTTTTGAATCACCTGAATCGGAGTCACGGTTGCCGGGATACGACCGTTCGTTCGTTAGGCAGAAACCGAATAAAAATCTGTTCTTTTCTGCTGCTAACGGACGAACGTCCGCTATTTAACAGTTCTGGCCGGCTGGGTTAAATAGAAAACGCACTCCAGTGAAATACGCTTTCAGCAAATAGAAAATGTATTACCAGCCGAAGTAACAGAAGAATACGCTTTCCTGAAAGGAAAACGTAAACTTCAAAATGCGCTTCCACTTAAAAATACGCGGGCTCGGGGTTAAGTCGCTGACGAGGGGGCCCCACGTTGACTTCTCTCTCTCTCTCTCTCTCTCCTGGCTCCCTTCTTCTTCTTCTTCCCGCTAGCTCGCCCTCGCCGAGGGGAGGGCCGACCCCGATGGCGATGGCCGGCGGCACGGGCCACCGTTCGAGGCGCCCGGCCTACCGACGAGCTCAGGAGACCGAGGCGGTCCTGCCTGACCACCTCACATTAGCCGAGACGCAACGGAGCGAGCGCGGCAACGGCCGCGGCGGACGGCGGCGTCGGGCGCTGGTGGGGCTCGCGGCCATGGGGCACCAGAGGACGAGGGGAAGGGTGGAGGGGCTTCGTGGTGGATTGGGGAGTACCATGGTGAGGTTGGGAGGGGGAGGAGGAGCCTGGGTGGCTCGAATTTTAGTGGACTCTGGCGATGACCGTGGCGGCCGTGAGGAGCTAGGAGAGCTCCTTGAGGTTGGTTGAGAGGTTGGGGACGCTTCTGGGAGGGAGGAGAGGAGGTTGGCGAGGTCGAGGGAGCTCGGGACGGCCTATAAATAGGCGGGCGAGCGCGTGCGCCGTGCTCTGACGTGACCGCGTACGCGTGCGCACGCGGGCTGGCTCGGACGGTGACTAGAGCGGGCTAATGGAGTGCCAGAGGAGGCAGACGCGGGGAGGAAGAAGTCCGGTCGGCCACTCAACCACTGTGCACACGCGGCCGTGGTTATCGTGGCGCGAGGAGGGCGAAGGAGGAGGGGGGCAGGGCTGGGGAGCGAACGCGTGGCTACGACGGTGCTCTGGGACAAGCTAGGACGCGCGGAAACGGCTAGCAGAGGAGTGCCTGAAGCTAAACGCCACCCAGAGCGCGACAATGGCTTCCCAGCCGCGTGGTCACCGCGTGCACAGGCGCACGGGGTGCATTCTGGGCGGGAAAAAGATGTCTAGCGTGTAGTTCATGCATCCTAGGACCCTCCTGAGGTTGATTGGATAGCTCAGAGAAAGTTTACTGTAGCCAACTTGATCATGAAGTTGTGGTCAAAATAAATGGGATAAGGAATAACCAGGATGTCACAGAGGTTTAGGGTAGGAAGGACTACCATTCTGTGAAATATGAAATGATTTGGACCAGGATTTAACATAGTTGCTTCACAACTGCAAAAACTGGTCCAGAAACTAGATCATGAAGTAGCACTCACATGGATGATTGGATTGGGCTGAAAATTGGTAGAGGGTGATGATTTGGGCATAGGAAGGCGCCATAAAAATTTCATACCATTTGGATGAATAAAAATGGTACTTCCTTCACAATGCTACACACTGGACAGAAACTTGGGGGAATTTTGTGGAGAAAATTACTTGGCAAAATGATGTGAATTTTGTAATGCTCACATGATATAGGGATATTTAGGTCCTGGATTAATTTCAGATTTTATGAAGCAATATAAAATGTAGTTGCTTCACAAACTGAAATTGTGACCAGAAACCAAGATTTGAAGGTTTGCTCCCATAGATTGTTGGATGGAGATGAAATTTGATGGAGAGTAATTATTTGATCATTTTCATGATCTACCAAAATTTCAACTCATTTGGATAATTCTAGCTAGTACTTCCTTCACAAAGCTTCTCTCTGGTCAGAAACTTTGGAAATTTGCTGAGGAAGATTTTCATGAGGCTAAATTTTGGCATGAGATAATGATTTGGATATGAAAGAGTGCCCAAAAATTTTGGGGTCAATCAAGAAAATATAAATAGCACTTCCTTCACAAAGTGCCACACTGGACATAATAGGAAATGAATATTCCTGAATTATTTTTGAACTAGGCAAGGATGGATTTTGACATATTAGTGGAAGATATGATCCAAAGAATTTATGAGAATTTTGTGGGAATTTTGGGAATCACAGAAATATAGGTTGCTTCACAACCTAGAGCAAACAGGTTTATTCCTTTAATAGAAAAAGGAATATTCCCAAGAAATAAAAATTGGGGTTGGGCTAAGATGGAAATGACATGGCCTTGAGATGGATTAGAGAGTGACCAGCCATTAGGGAGAGGAAGAAGAGAAGATCTCCCCAGATTTCAAGACCACATAACCACGGAAAAAGAAATTCGAAATAAAATTCGAAGAAAACCAAAAGAAAAAGAAAGGGCCAAAAATCAGGGTGTTACACAATCTCAGATCCAAAAACTCTCGGTAGCAATCCCGTACACCATTGCAATCCTCTGCACGAGTCATCCCCTCACCATGAATAACAAGAAGAAGAAGGACGTAGGGTATTACTCTTCGGAGGCCCGAACCTGGGTAAACTGTGTGTGCAGACTCCGTCCCGATACTTCCGACCTCGTCATGGACCCTACTGAGGGATCTGATGGTATTTCACTCCGTCAGTTGCCGGGCCAGGCACGGGCAACGTTGGTCGGAGACCTAACCCGGTGCGGAGAATCGAAAGAAACCGGCAAGTTATCGCTGGGCCAGACCTTCACGTTCGGCTCTTTCGAGCTGGCCGTTGACGGCTCGGGGCGACTCTTCGACGTCTTGCCCCCACGCTTCATCGATTACATGCATTTTAGAATGATCGAGTTCGTTCACGATGAACAAGGAAAGGCCGTGGGAATCTACCCCGGCCCTAACCACCGTGCGTGGGGACATGAGTGGAGTGCCGCGCAGGCTAGGGCTTTGCCAGGCTGCCAGCTCGCTCGCGAGACCTCCGTGAATATGACATTCATGACGGCGGACACACGCCGAAACCACAAGCTCGCACGATGCGTGATCTACATGGCAGAAAGCGCGACCAGCGAGCGACTCGCATGGTCCCAGGAAATGGCGACCTTCGATGTCCGGGATGACCCGAAGGACGTCATCCATCCAGGTAAACATGCCTTGGTACTAGATCCAATCGTGGGGGGCTGCCGCTGCTACTTGTGAGCTGTGTTGGGATTTCCCCCGAAGAGGAAGGGTGAAGCAATATAGTAGCTGATAAGTACTTCCCTCAGTAGAGAACCAAGGTTTATCGAACCAATAGGAGAACCACGCAAACACCCGTCAATAGTACCTGCACACACAAGAGCAAATACTTGCACCGAACGTGGGCAAGAGGGTTGTCAATCCCCTTGTACTCGTTAATTGCAAGGATTAAATCTGGTAGGGGTAGATAGATAAATTTCAAAGTAAATAAAAATTAAATAAATTCCGGCAATGTATTTTTGGTTTTTGTAATATGATTAAAGTAGACCCGGGGGCCATAGTTTTCACTAGAGGCATCTCTCTCATAAAAATAGCATACGGTGGGTAGACAAATTACTGTTGGGCATTTGATAGAAAAGCGCATAGTTATGACGATATTCATGGCATGATCATTTATATAGGCATTACGTCCGTGACAAGTAGATCGACTCCTTCCTACATCTACTACTATTACTCCACCAATCGACCGACTCCTGCTTGCATCTATGGTATTGAGTTCATGACAAACAGAGTAACGCTTTAAGCAAGATGACATAATGTAGATAGAATAAAACCAAGCAATATGATTAAACCCCATCGTTTTCTCCTTAGTAGCAACAATACAATATATGCCTCACTACCCCTTCTGTCACTGGGTGAGGACACCGCAAGATTAAACCTACTACTATGCACCACTTCCACCGAAGACCTAATCGTCAACTTGGCCAAAGAAAACTCATAGATCGGAAAGCATTACATAGCTATAACAATCATACATAATAAATTTCAGAATATAATTCAATTACTTTCAATGAATAATCTGATCATAAACCCACAATTCATCGGATCCCAACAAACACACCGCAAAAGAAGATTACATCGGATCGATCTCCGAGGAGAACATTGTATTGAAGATCAAATAGAGAGAGAGAAAGCCATCTAGCTAATCACTATCGACCCGTAGGTCTATGGTGGACTACTCACACATCATCGGAGGTGCAGCAAGGTTGATGTAGAAGACCTCCGCGATCGATTCCCCCTCTGGTAGAGTACCGGAAAAGGCCTTCAAATGGGATCACGATAGAACAGAGACTTGCTGCGGCGGAATTTTTTTATTGCGTTTGGACTTTGTTTGGTATAGTTTTTCCCCGAAACAATGAAATAGGCAAAAACAGGAACTGACACTAGGCACTAGGTTAATAGGTTAGTTTCCAAAAATGATATAAAATTACATATAAAGTATGTAGGATTGATATAATAATAGCATGAAACAATAAAAAATTATAGATACATCGGAGATGTATCAGCCGCCTCGCACGCGTCATGATGGACGGAGGCAGCGGCCTCAACATTATCTTCACTAACACCCTAGGGAAGATGAAGATCTCGCTGTCCAGCCTACGAAGGTCGGACGTGGGTTTTCACGTGGTAGTACCGGGCCGCTGTCAGGGGGATGACCCCCCGGTAGGCAAGCGAACCCGGAGCCCCTTTTCAAAAATATCGGGGCAGCCCGTGCCCCACCCGGCCGGCTGGCCACCCGACCGATTCACAGCGCGAGCCGGCTAGGCCCGGCCCCGGGCCGAGTCCGGCTATCCGATAACCGGCTGACGATGGGTCAGCGGGCGTCCCATCGCTCCCCGTGACAAGACGGCCCCCCACGATGGGAGAACATGGCTACAGTGCAAACCGTCTCGGGAAGGCGCGCCGGCAAAGCTGCCAACCCTGCTGACCGGGATGGCCGGCGTCAGCGCCAGCACGCCACTGCGGCTCCCCACGATGGGAGAACATGGCTACAGTACAAACCGTCTTGGGGAGGCACGCCGGCAAAGCTGCCAACCCTGCTGACCGGGACGGCCGGCATCAGCACCAGCGCGCCACTGCAAGTCTCCCATGATGCTGTCCCCTCCGTGACGCTCGAGGCGACGGGCCACAGTGCCGAGCAGCTGGCGGGCCCCGCAGCTGGCGGGGCCCAGCAGCCGGCGGGCCCGCGGCCGGCTCCAGACGCCAACATCCGGGTCCCGGCGTGCGCAACTTTACCCATGTAACCCTAGGGGGTCGGGCTATAAGACCCCCCAGGAGGCCTCCATGCAGGGGGGTTCGGTTCGCTCTCTCTCAGCTGGACACTCAGTAGCAACACACACACACACACACACTCACAGGAGAGGCCGAACGGAGACCTAGCTCCTTCTTCCTCCTCCGCCCAAACAGCTCCAGGAGCGCCATTGTAACCATCGTGGCCTCTGTGCCTATCAACCCACTCGGCAGGATTAGGGTTGTTACCTCCCCGGAGGGCCCTGAACCTGGGTACACCTTGTGTCCCCCGCACGCGTGTGCCAACCTTGCTTCCGGAACCCACCGGCGTCCTCACGCAGCCCCCCACTTTTAGCCATCTCATGGCATCTGCCGCGATTTCACCACGACAGTTGGCGCCCACCGTGGGGCTGCTCGCGGCGTCGGCCGGAGTCAAGTTCTGGACGAGGCCCTTCACCAGCTCCGGCGAGCGCATCACGCACGGCTTGGTCCGCGCGCCTCGCACGGCCAACCCGGCTAGCTATGACGCAGCGCCTGGCGCGGACGCCGCCTGCCCCGCAGGCTGCCTCATCGTCCCTTTCGGCGCGCTGCGCGTCTTCGTGGTGCTCATCCCCGACGAGTACCCCAGCGAGGTACACAGCTTCGCCGACTCGCCCGTCCTTGTTGGGTGCGCCGTCTCCGATGACGTCACGAACCTCTGTGCCCGCGCAGAGGTGCTGACCATCGGCGCCAGATCCAGCTCCTCGCGCGGCAAGGAGAAGCCGCCGCGGCCGCCGCCGCCGCGGCTGCGGCCCCGCCTCGCCGGGCCGACCCGCTCCGCGAGACGATCCGGAGCCTACAAGCCCCCATCACGCCCGATGCCGACACGGCGGCAGCAGCGGCTTAGCTCAACGAGGACCGTGAGCATCTGCTGTTCGAGGCCACGACGCTCGCGGCAACGCGGCGTCGGCTGGAGTCCGCCCAGCAAGATTATGACAGCGTCCACGGCTTCACGCCAGCTGCTGCTGAGCCTAGCCGGGTCGTGGAAGTACGGATCCGTGGAGGCGCAATCGGCCGTGCGCTAGGCGCAGGCCGGCCTGTCTATGACACCCCGTCAAGAATATGCGAGCGGCGCAGGCGGCCATGGCGGATCTCGAGTTCCTGGAGGGCGAGGAGCTACTGCAGCAGCAGCAGCAGCGCATCCGTGACCTCATCACCGCGGCGAACGAGCAGCAGAGGCGTTTCGACCCGGCCCAGCCATCCGCCTTCGCTTCGGGAAACACCGCCAACCCGGAGAGGGCCCTTTGGGACACGCAGGAGGCGTCCTCCCCTACCGGCTCGACAAGTCGTCGCTCTGGCCGGCGCCGGGCAAGCCGGAGCCGGCACAACCGCGAAACTGCCGGTGACGGCCGGGTCCAGCAGCCGGAACCTCCTCCCCCTCCGCCTCGGCGACCCCGGCTGGCTTCCGCCGACGCGGTGCCACGCGGCCCCGTCGCGAGCCGGCTAGGCCCCCGCGAGCCCTACGACGAAACCGACGCCCGCCACCGCATCGACCAGCTGGCGCGGTCCACGGTCCTCGAGGAGGAGAGCTCCGTTGGTCCCGCGTGTTTCGGACCCCACATCCACGAAGAGCCCTTCCCCAAAGGGTTCACGCTGGCCCGCGACACCCCCAAGTACAGCGGCGTCTCCAAGCCGGAGGACTGGCTAACCGACTACACCATGGCCGTCGGCATCGCCGGCGGCAACCGGCGCGTGGCGGTCCGCTACGTCCCCCTCATGCTGCCCGGCTCGGCCCGGACATGGCTTAACAGCCTGAGGGCTGGCAGCGTCAATTCCTGGCTGGACTTCGAGGATGCATTCGTGCGCAACTTCACCAGCACGTACAAGCATCCGGGTCGGCCTTGCCTGCTCTCCATGTGCGTCCAGGGCTCGAGCGAGCCTCTCCACGACTTCCTCACGCGGTGGACCGAACTGCGCAACTCCTGCGAAGGCGTCCACGAAGTGCAAGCCGTCCAGTACTTCGTCGACGGGTGCCGAGATGGCACCTTGCTCAAGCACCAGCTCATGTGCGACGAGCCGGACAACCTGGCGGAGCTCATGGCGGTGGCGGACAATTACGCCACGGCCGACTCCGCGATGCGCGTAAAGATCACGGTCGACGTGGACGGCAAGCCAGTCCCGGTCCAGCCGGCCGCCCCGAAGCCGGCTGGCGAAACCAACCAGCGCCGGCAGGACAACAACAACAACAAGCGGAAGGCCGAGCAGCCGGCTCCTCGTTACAACAACTAGCAAGTGGCCGCTGTCGCGGAGGAGCAGCCGGCCGAGCAAGGCGGCGTCAAGCGCCAGCGCACCGGCAAGACGGCCTGGCAGCCCAAGTTCTCCTTTGAGCAGATGCTGGATGCCCCATGCAAGCACCACAGCGGAGCGAAGCCTTCCACGCACACGCTCCGGAACTGCAGCATCACCCAGCGCCTGATGCGCGGCGATTTCCCACCGCCACCGCCCGGTGCAGACCCGCAGCTGCCGCCGCCTCTGGCAGCCGACGCCCTCACCAACGACCCCTACCCTCAGCAAGATGCAGCCTACGTCGTGTTCACCAGCGAAGGCGACGACAAGCACAGCAACCGCAAGTATCGGCACGAGGTGAACGCCGTCGTCCCCCCGGTCCCCCAGTACATGCACTAGTCCGACCGTCCTGTCAATTGGACCCGGGAGGACCACCCGGCCGTGATGCCCACGCCGGGTGGCTACGCGCTCGTCCTCGACCCCACCTTCGTTGCTGAGAAGCGCACCTACCACTTTTCGCGGGTGCTGATCGATGGCGGCAGCAGCATCAACATCCTCTACCGCGACACCATGGTCAAGCTCGGCATCGAAGAGAGCCAGCTGCAGCCCACCCAGACGGTGTTCCACGACATCGTCCCAGGCGCCTCGTGCTCCCCCATCGGCCGGGTGTGGCTGGACGTGCTGTTTGGCACCAGCGCCCACTTCCGCCGAGAGCCGATCTAGTTCGAAGTGGTCAACCTCGCCAGCCCCTACCACGCGCTTCTGGGCCGACCCGCCATGGCCAAGTTCATGGTGGTCCCCCACTACGCCTACCTCAAGATGAAGCTGCCAGGTCCCAAGGGCATCATCACCATGACCGGCGACTACAAGAAGTCCCTGGAGTGTGCCAAAGCCGGCTCTAAGCTGGCCGAGTTGCTGGTCATCGCCGAGGAGAGGCGCCAGCTCAACCGTCTCATTGCGCTAGCTGGTGAGCAGCCATTCATGCCGGCTCAGTTCAAGCAGCCGACCGATGTGGGGTCCTTCAAGCCGGCCAAGGGCACAAGGAAGATATCGCTCGACCCGTCCAACCCCAACTCCAGCGAGTACGTCGTCATGGGCTTCGGCCTCGACAACAAAAGGAAGGCGAGCTCGTCGACTTCCTCCGTGGGAATCGGGATATCTTCGCATGGTCCCCTAAAGACATGCCGGGTGTTCCGAGGAAGTACGCCGAGCACAAACTCCACGTCCGGCCGGATGCCAAGCCGGTCCGGCAGCCGGTACGCCGCTTCTCCGAGGAGAAGCGAAGAACCATTGGCGAAGAGATCGCCCGGCTGCTCGAAGCTGGGTTCATCATGGAAGTGTTCCACCCCGAGTGGCTGGCAAACCCGGTCCTCGTCCTGAAGAAGAATGGCACTTCACGCATGTGTATCGACTACACCAGCCTGAACAAGGCCTGCCCCAAGGACCCGTTTGCCCTACCTCGAATCGACCAAGGCATCGACTCCACAGCCAGCTGCGAGCTCCTGTCCTTCCTGGACGCTTACTCTGGCTACCACCAGATCAAGCTGGACCCAGCGGATGCCCTCAAGACGTCCTTCATCACTCCCTTCGGGGCGTATTGCTACATCACCATGTCGTTCGGCTTGAAGAACGCCGGTGCCACCTTCCAACGCTGCATGCAAAAATGCCTCCTGCCTCAGATCGGCCGGAACATGCACGTTTAAGTCGACGACATCGTGGTGAAGACCAAGCAGCACCTCACCCTCCTCGAGGATCTCAGGGAGACGTTTGCCAACCTTCGGCAATACCAGATCAAGCTCAACCCAGAGAAATGCGTCTTCGGCGTGCCGGCTGGCCAACTCCTTGGTTTCCTCGTCTCGAAACGCGGCATTGAGGCCAATCCGGAGAAGATCAAGGCGATCGACCGAATGCGCAAGCCGGCTCGGCTATGCGATGTCCAGAAGTTCACCGGCTGCTTGGCCTCTCTCAGCCGGTTCGTCAGCCGGCTGGGGGAGAGGGCCCTGCCCCTATATCAGCTGATGAAGAAAACAACACTGTTAGAGTGGTCCGACCAGGCGGACGAAGCTTTCCGCGACCTCAAGCGCATGCTCTCCACCACACCCGTCTTGGCCGCGCCGGCTGAGAAGGAGCCGCTCCTGATGTACATCATGGCAACCACCCGCGTGGTCAGCGTGGTGCTGGTGATAGAGCGCCCCGAGGAAGGCAAGGCACAGCCGGTCCAGCGCCCTGTGTACTACCTCAGCAAAGTCCTCTCCACCTCCAAGCAAAACTACCCCCACTACCAGAAGATGTGCTACGGCGTGTACTTGGCCGCCAAGAAGCTCAGGCAGTACTTCCAGGAGCACACCATCACTGTGGTGAGAAGGCCCCCATCGGCGAGATCATGGGATGCTGGGATGCCTCTGGACGGATCGCCAAGTGGGCCATCGAGCTAGCCGGCCACACCATCCTCTACGAGCCTCGCACCGCCATCAAATCATAGGCGTTGGCCGACTTCCTCGTCGATTGGGTGGAGACCCAGTACTTGCCACTGGCTCCCGACACGACGCACTGGCGCATGCACTTTGACGGCTTGAAGATGGCTTCTGGCTTGGGAGCCGGCATCGTGCTCTCCTCCCCCAAGGGCGACCGGCTGCGCTATGCGCTTCAAATCCACTTCGCCGCCTCTAACAACGTCGCCGAGTATGAAGCCATCATCCACGGCCTCCGGCTGGCCAAAGAAATCGGCATCCGGCGCATCCTCTGCTTCGGCGACTCCGACCTGGTGGTCCAGCAAGCCTCTGGCGAGTGGGACGCCAGGGACTCCAACATGGCCAGCTACCGCAACCTGGTCTAGCAGATGACCGGCAGCTTCGACGGCTGCGAATTCCTCCATGTCCCCCGAAACGAGAACGAGGCGGCGGAAACTCTAGCCAAGCTTGGCTCCAGCCGGCAAGCAATCCCAACCTGCGTCTCCCTCGAGCACCTGCGCAAGCCGTCCATCAAGCTGTCTCCAGATTCGGAATCCATCTTCGTCCCGGCCGACCCAACAGCCCTTCCTTCCGCCTCGGGGACTGCCGGCTCCGGCTCGGGGACTGCCAGGGCCATCCCGGCCCCGGGCGCCGCCGCCTCTCACCCAGCCCCGGGGGCTGCCGGCTCCGGCGCGGGGGTTGCCGGCCCCAGCTCACCGCCTCCCGACCCGGCCGAACCCGCGCAAGTGGCCGTCCTCATGGTGCTGGAGGCACCGTCTTGGGCCCAACCAATCCTCGCTTTCCTGGCAAACGACGAGCTCCCGGCAAACGAGGTCGAGGCTCGGCAGGTGCAGTGCCGGGCCTCCGCCTATAGCATCATCAACCGCGAGCTCGTCAAGCCCAGCACAACCGGCGTCTTCCAGCGATGCGTCGAGACGGCCAGGGGCCTCGAGATCCTGCTCGATATCCACCAGGGCGAGTGCGGACACCACGCCGCCTCCGGGTCCCTGGTGACCAAAGCATTCCGCCACGGCTTCTACTAGCCAACTGCACTGAAGGACGCCAAGGAGCTGGTCCTCAAGTGCAAGGGCTGCCAGCACTTCAAGGCCCAGATCCACCAGCCGGCCGCGGCACTCCAAACCATCCCCATTGCGTGGCCCTTTGCCGTCTAGGGCCTCGACATGGTGGGACCCTTCAAAACCGCTCGGGGCGGCATGACACACTTTCTGGTGGCCGTCGACAAATTCACCAAGTGGATCGAGGCAAGACCGATCAAGAAACTCAACGGCCCCACGGCCGTCAAGTTCATCAAAGACATCGCTGTCCGCTACGGCGTCCCCAACAGCATCATCACCGACAGCGACACCATCTTCGCCAAAGGCGCGCTACTGCTCCGTCTCCGGCATCCGGCTTGACCTGGCCTCCGTCGCACACCCTCAGTCCAACGACCAGGCGGAGCGGGCAAATGGCCTCATCTTGGCCGGCATCAAGCCGCGACTCATCGAGCCACTTGTACGTTCACCCGACAGCTGGATCGACGAGTTGCCGGCCGTCCTATGGAGTCTCCGGACCACCCCCAACCGCTCAACCGGCTTCACCCCATTCTTCCTTGTCTACGGGGCCGAGGCGATCATCCCCACGGATCTCGAGTTCGACTCGCCTCGGGTCACCATGTACACGGAGGTGGAGGACGCAGCAGCACGCGAAGATGGGGTCGACCTGCTAGAGGAGGCATGCCTGCTGGCCCTCAGCCGGTCAACCATCTACCAGCAGAACCTGCGCCACTACCACAGCAAGAAGATCAAGCCCCTTGCATTCCACGAGGGCGACCTCGTGCTCCGGCTGATCCAGTGAACAACCGGCCAGCACAAGCTATCCTCCCCATGGGAGGGCCCCTTCATCATCAGCAAGGCCTTGCGCAACAACACGTACTACCTCATCGACGCGCAAAAGCAAAGCAAGCGCAAGAGGGACGCCTCCGGCGAAGAGACGGAACGCCCCTAGAACGCGGAGCTCCTCCGTCCGTTTTATAGTTGAACCATGTATGTATGTATCACTACCCCTTTTGGAAGTTAATGAAAGCAGCAGGTCCCCCGAACGACACTCGGGGGCTACCTTTTCATCTCTATCGAGTTCTTGCGCACTTTACCGCATTCGCCTCCCTCCCGCCGGGTCGGCACGACCGGCTTGGGGGATCGGGGGCTCGCCGGCTAGCCCGCGCCACGTTCCCCTCAACCCGGTCAGTAACGTGCGCACCCCCGAAGCCCTCTCTTTGCCATAAGCCACAGACCAGCTCCCGGCTGTTCAAGGCTGGCAAGAGCCAAAGGCTGCAAGGATCCTCAGGCGAAAAACGGCTAAGTATGAACGACCAGCTTGGCCAACCCGGCTCTTCTCACTTTACGCTCCGCCGCACAGACCGGCTGCGCTCCAGCCGGCTTCGCCGCCTGCAGCCAGCCGACCCAATGGGTGTTTCACTTGCGCTCAAATCCTAAGGCCTAAGTACTAACCGGTCTCTTCCGAGTCTGGCTCCCCGTCCCAGCTACAGACCGGATCCCGGCTGTCCGGCTGGCGGGGAGGAGGACGAAAGGGGAAGCGAACAGGAAAACAGCTAAGGGAAAAGAACAAAAGCAAAACCACCAGACGGCAGGCGCAAGCATTCAAGAGACAGACATGCATTCATATATACTGCTAGGCCCGCGACCAATAGTTCATTACATTAAATTCACACCCCCCAGTGGGTGGACTTGCCGGCTAAAAAAAGTTTCAAGTTTGAAAGAAAGAAAAACAGGAAAAATAAAAGCCTTAAGCCGCGGCCTCGTCGGCATCACTCGGCGCCGGGTTCTCCGTAGTGGCGGTGTCGTCCAGCTCGCTGGCGTCGTCGTCGGCGTCGGCGCCCGTCTCGGCCGAGCTGCCCTCCGGGTCCTCAAGCTCCAGGCCGAAGTCATCGGCGGGAAGCTCCGCGCTGTCCGGCGCCCGCTGCGGCATGAACTCCACGTACGGGGCGAACGACGCAATGTCGCTGGCCCGCACGGCGACCGCCGTTGCCCGCTCTACCAAATCTGCCTCCGCCCCAGCTCTCCGGGCGCACAGCTGGTCCAAGCGGATGGTCGGGTACCAAGACAGCATGGCCCCAAGCGCCATATCCGCGCCGGCTCGAGCCGCGGAGGCCCTCCACGCGTTGAGCCGTGCCGCGCCGGCCTCCAGCCAACGCGCCAGCCGGCTCACGCTGCTCGGCGCCACCGCACCCGGCCAGAGGGCGGCCACCATCGACAAACCGGCTTCGAACAGCCGGTTCATCTGGCGCTCCACCGCCTCCAAGCGAGCCTTGGCGGCCACGGTGATCTCCGCCACCGACCAGGCGGCGTACTCCTCGACGGCGGCCCCCGCCGCCATCTGCTCCTGCCGGTGGGCATCCACCGCCGCCTCGGCCGACCCTTGGGTCTCGGGGAAGAACCCTGGAAGAGAAGGGGAAGAAGAGTAACCAAGACGCCAAAGGGCGGAAAACAAAAAGAAGCAAAAGACACAAGCGAAAACGCTTACGCGTGAGGAGCTCGTCGATGTAGAGCGCGTCCTGCAGCGCCTCCCGCTCCCTCGCCGCCAGCGCATTGGCGCTGCGGTCGCGGTCCGCCTTGAGCTGGGCGACCTCCTCGGCGGCCTTCTTCGCCGCCTCCTCCTGCCACGCCGCTGCTTGACGGCGCTCCTCGGCGAGCCGGTCCAGCTCGGCCTTATGGGCGGCGGCGGCCTCGTCCCTCTCCCGGACTGCCCGGGCCGCCTCCTCCCGTAGCCGGTCGCGCTACACGGCCGCCTGGTCACGGAGCTGGTCGGTTTCCGCCAGCCGGCGCCGGAGCACCTCCATCTCCGCCGGGTCGACGGCGGCGGCTGCGCGTCCCGATCCGGACTCAGGTCAGAAGCCGGACGAGAAAGAAAAACAAGAAGCAAAGAAGATCCGACCCGGCTGCTGCGCGACCGGCCCGGATCTCGGGGGCTACACCCAATGGGAGCACTGGCGCCCCCCCACTGGAAGAACGCAAGAGAAAAGCTCGATACAATACCTCTGGCCTGGTGAAGCTCCCCCTCCTTGGCCGCCAGCTGATCCCTGGCCGCGCGGTACCGGCCCAGGAGGCGGTTGTACGCCGCCACCCGCTGGTCGTAGATGGACTGCAAAGAAGAAAAAGTCAGCACACAGATGCCTGAGAAGGCCCGACCCGCCTGCTGTGTAGCCGGCCCGGGCCTCAGGGGCTACACCTAGTGGGTGCGCTGACGCGCCCAAACTGGAAAGCGACCAAGCCGGTCAAAAAAGAGTAAAGAGAAGACGAAAAGCAAGAAAGCATGAAGGGCAGAACTCACCGCGAAAGTCTGCTCCAGCTGTTTGTGGCACCCCGGCTCAGAGAGACCGGAACACCCCGTATTCCAGCCCAGAGATCAAGTCTTCTGGAATACGGCACTGCTTGGTATAGAACAAATCAGCTCTTTATTACAAGTAATACGGGTACAAGGGTCCGATATTACAATGGTTACAGGGGCACGGTGACATTTCGCTTGCTAAGGTAGTTCTATGCTAGCAGCGGAACATCTCGAAGCGGAATAAATTCTAGCAGCGAAACAGCGATAACGGTGATGGACTCCACTCCGCAGGGACTCTGGCTGGGACGTATCCTAGAGCACAACCTCAGGATCCTCGACAAGCAAGCAATCACGGCATCACCTGCAATCTGGCATGACATGCCAGGTGAGTACTTTGAATGTACTCGCAAGCTCACAGCAACCAAAGCAATCAAGACAAACAATAGCATGGCATTTACAGGTTAATTATCAATGATGAACATGATACTACTAGAACAACATGAGCATGGCATGTACATATATTTCATGATATGAACATGATGATACTAGCACTAGCATGCTAGGGGGTCGACGTTTAAGGTCTCATGGACCAACTTACTCTGCTCGGAGGTTATCTCGTAACCACCATAGATATCAATCTTTCTTACCGTCGTGATCATCACATGATCACCTCATGATCAACCATCATCAAGAATACCATCGTGATCAACTCGTGACCACATAAAGATCAACCAACTTCTTTCTCATCGAACCGGGGTTGTTATTATTCAGGTTATTATTTCTGTTGACCCATAGTGTGACCTACTACGAACTGTGTCCACGATCGAGGACGCGGCTATCGATAGATTATACACTCTGCAGAGGTTAGTACACTGTACCCACACCACGGAACTCATGGCCTCGTGCTCCCATTCGGGTGGACCAACGACGTTCCGACAAGACCAATCTATTGCATGACACTCTCCTGGCCACTCCGACAAACTCCCCTTTAGGCTATGTCCTGGGTCGCCCCGATGTCAACTCGTGACATCCGCCACCTTTGTGGCCGCCACTGTCGTGGCCAAAACAAACTCGTCCCAAACGGGGACACCCGGGTACAACACAACTCGGGCACAAGGCGTATGGCCGCCTACCTGATCAGGGTAGCGCGCGCACATAACCTTCCCTAGTTGGAGGCACCGGCGAGAGGCATGACAATAGACCGAATCAGGCCCCCCCCATAAGGCAAGTGTGGCTGCACTGGTTAGCTCGATTCGGTGGCACCATGACTCAGCCAACAGATTTGTTCAAGTTCGATTAATGTCAGGTTCAACTTGAAAGGTGATGAGCTGAGTCATAATAACGTAATGAAATAACAATGCATATGAGCATGATATCAGTGTAACCATGGATGGGCAACATAACCATATAACATCATGACATCAACCATGATAAATCATGAAGTCTACGGAATAGAAATGAGCATGGCATAATGACGATCACGAATATAACAAGTATTTACATAACAAACCCTAACTATTCAAATGAGCATATTGTTATCACTAGCATCGGAAAATAAATCTGAGAACTAACATGATAATAATAATACTAGCAAATAATCATTTAGCTTACTAGATGCAAATGAACAGGGCATAAGAACGAGCATGGATTCACAAGCATATATTATTCACAAAATAATTAAATGAGCAAACAATCATTAAATATTCAAGTGGAAAACCATGGCTACTGCAATGCCATCATGCAAGTGGCTGTTGTGTCTTTCCTGGGGATGGAGGAACCATCGGGGAGGGGTGCGATGAACTCGCGGAAAGAGTTGCCGGAAACGTTTCCCTCTCGGCGGAGCTGTTTTAAGGGCAAGGGCAAAATGGTCATTTTCACAGTGTGACAACCTCATGAAAATGATACCATCAGAACGGGCTCGACGAACTGAGATCGTGGGCTTTGGAATCACCTGAATCGGAGTCACGGTTGAAAAGTTACGGCCGTTCGTTCGTTAGACAGAAAAACAAATAAAATTTGTTCTTTTCTGCTGCTAACCGACGAACGCCCGCTATATAAGAGTTTCGGCCAGCGGGGTAAACAGAAAGCGTCTTTTGGAGAAATACGCCTTCGGTGAAGAGAAAACATATTCTTGTCTGAAGCCGCTCCGGATTACGCTTTCCGAAAAGGAAGGCGTATTTTCGGAAGTGCGCCTCCACTTAGCCTGGATGGGCCCATGTCCGCGGTCGCTTACAGGCGGGACCCAGCTACAACTCAAGCGGGCATCTTCTTCCTCTCATCCCCGTGTGCTTGGCTGAGGCGGGAGCGGAATCCGGCGGCGACCGCCGGCGACTCCGGCCACCACTCGCGGAGTTCTGCCCACCATCGCGACCGCAAGAGAGAGGCGCATCGATCCCGCCCATCCACGCCTGCGGGGAAACACCAAGGGAAGCATGGCATCGACCGTGGCAGAAGGCCACTTCGGGCATCGCGGTGGCGCACGGCTCAGCCACGAGGGATGGGCGACGAGGGCATGGGGAGCTCCGAGGAGGTCAGGAGGGCTCTAGGGGGCGGGTAGGAGGAAGAGAAGAAGCCGGAGTGGCTCAAATTTGAGAGAGGAGGGGCGGCAGCCATGGCGGCTGTGGGAGGCGGGGAGAGGTCCTCGAGCTCGCGGGAGAGGTCGGGGCGAGCTCCGGGAGGGTGGTGAGGAGGTTGATGAGGTCGAGAGGCTGCGGGGATGGCTTAAATAGCCGGAGCAAAGATGCTGTGCTCGGTTGCCGCCGCGGACGCACGAACGATGCCTCTGGCGAGGAGGCAGGGCACGCGAGGGCCATGAGGGCGACGGGAGAGGCAAAGGGGACGCGCACGCGACGCTAAGGACACGAAGGGACCGCCGGGAAGAGGGGCCCGACGCTAGGCGACGCGCAGAGCGCGGCCACTGCGGCAGAGCACGCGCACTGAGTGCGGTCACCGCGCGAATGTGGCGTTGCCACATGCTCTGGTTGCCCCGGGTATGTCTGGCGAGTTACTCACTCCCCCAGTAGGAGTTAGATACAAAGAAACAAGAACAATGGCTCAAGATGTGACCAAAGGATGCACAAAGCCTAAAGATCAGCAAAGTGTTTGATAAGAACTGGGGGAGTTCTACTTGGGGAAGGAAGTTGAGATTTTACTGAGGGTCATCACACACTAAGGTGATCATCTAGGAAAACTTTCAGCTCAAATGGAGGTGCCTAGCTAGCACTTCCTTTGCAATGTGTCATACTGGCTAGAAAAAGGATTTTGAAGTGGCACTCACATAGAGTGTTGGATGGAGCTGAAAATTGGTTCAGGGTGATGATTTGGGCATATGAAGGCACCATAAAAATTTCATCCGATTTGGATAAGCATAAATGGAACTTCCTTCACAATGCTCCTCACTGGACAGAAACTTGGGGGGATTTTGTGGTGAAAATGGCTTGGCAAAATGATATGAATTTTGGCATGCTCAAATGATATAGATATACTTAGGTCCTGGATTAATTTCAGAATTTTGAAGCAAAATAAAATATAGTTGCTTCACAAACTGAAATTGTGACCAGAAACCAAGATTTGAAGGTGTGCTCACATAGATTGTTGGATGGAGATTAAATTTGGTGGAGAGTTATGATTTGATCATATGGAGGATCTCCCAAAATTTCAACTCATTTGGGTAAGCCTAGCTAGTACTTCCTTCACAAAGCTTCTCTTTGGACAAAAAATTTGGAAATTTGCTGAGGAATATTTACTAGGCAAATGGAGTTGAATTTTGGCATGTGGCAATAATTTGGATATGAGAGACTGCCCAAATTTTTTGAGGGCAAACAAGAAAATATAAATGGCACTTCCTTCACAAAGTGCCATTCTGGACAGAATGGAAAATGAATATACCTGAATTATTTTTGGACTAGGCAAGGATGGGTTTTGGCATATTTGTGGAAGATATGACCCAAAGAATTTATTAGAATTTTGTGGGAATTTTTGGAATTGCAGAAATATAGGTTGCTTCACAACCTAAAGCAAACAAGGTTATTCCTTTAATAGAAAAAGGAATATTCCCAAGAAATAAATATTGGGGTTGGGCTAAGATGGAAATAACATGGCCTTGGGATAGATATGAGAATGACAAGCCACTAAGAAGTGGCAGGAGAGAAGATCTTCCCAGGTTTCAAGACCACATAGCCACGGAAAAAAGGAACTCCAAATAAAATTCGAAGAAATCCAAAAAAAGGGCCAAAAATCGGGGTGTTACACTGTTGCAGCCGGCCGCTCTCCGCCTGGGCGAAGCTCTGCCACTGGCTGTGGTGGTTGGCGATCTGCAGCCGCACAGAATCCACTGCCGCGTCCAGCTCGCTCCGGGGGGCGCCGCTCGTCGCCTCGCTGGAGCTCGCCGCCCAGTTCCGCTGCGGCCGAGCCGCGGATCCGGCGCTGGTCCCGCTGCCGGCCGGACTCAGCTCAAGGCTGCGCCCCGCGGCCCGCGGCTCCGCCGTCACCAGGGCGTGAGAGCTCCCTGGCGCGGTCTCCATCCTTGGCGGCGGTGTCCCTCCTCCGCCCGGCGCAGCCTCCGACTCGCAGTCCCCTCCGCCTCCGGCCTGATCGGCCGGGTCGGCAGCTGGCGGCACCTCTTGGTCAGCCGTCGGATCTGCCTCCGGCTCGTGGTCGCCGGATTCGCCGCGACCGGCTGCTTCCTCGGCGGCTGCGCGGGCATCCGCCTCCGCCCGGCGGGCCGGGTCGTGCACCGTTTAGGAACGGTGCTCCGCAACCGGCGACGGCGGTGGCGACGCCGCCGCCGTCCACTCCGGCCACGCAGCCTCCTCCGCGATCTGTCGCCGTCTCGCCACGGCGTCAGCCACGGCGACACTTCACGCCTTGGCCGACTCCTCGGCCATCTCCCTCTCGGCCTCGGCCCGGGCCCTCTAGGCGTCCCGCTGGGCGTCCTCCAAGGCGGAGCCGGCTTGGCGGGCCGCGAGCACCTCCTCGGTGGTCTCCGCCGCCTCGCGCTCCACCGCGCCGCTTCGGCCCCGCCGCCGGTCGGCCTCCTCCACGGCCGCCGCTGCCGCGGCCGCCAGCTCGAGCGTGCTCCTGGACGGCGCGAGGGAGATGAAGAAGAAGAAAAGAGAAGAGAGAACAACAGCAATAACGACAAACAAGGCAACAATTCAACCGCAAGAGAAACTTACCCTATAACCACGGGAACCGCTCGCGTCGGACCCGCCGGCGGCGCCATCCGGCGCGCCTTCTTGGTGGACCTCTTCAGGGCGCCCGTCGGCGCCGCAGCGGGGCGCTTCGCAGCCGGCCGCGCCTCGACCGGCTGCTTCCCGTGCGGACGGCTTGGGCCCGCCGGCTCCTCGGTCGCCCTCCTCTGCCGCACCCTGGGGGCGGCCCCGTCGCCCGCCTTCGCGCCCTGTGGAGCTGCAGCGCCCGTCCCGTCCTCATCATCTTCGTTGTCATCCGGCCACTCGCACAAAACATCCGGGATCAGAGACTTACTGGCTTGAGCGGAGCCGCCGGCTTCCGCGCCCGCGGGGTGCTCCTCGCCGCCTTCGGCTCCCGTGTTGCCGGCCTCCTCGTCCTCCGGGTCCGACTCGTCCCGGTCCGGCTGCAGAACCATGGGACTCGGGCCGTCATGCACCAGCTGGTTGGGGAAGCGCTGTAGCCGGCCCGGGGCGTCAGGGCGCATGAGAAGGGCGGACGCGACGAAGAACAAAGACCAGAGACTTACCGCTGGCGCCGGGGCATCCCGGCTGTACGGCTCTTTGCCGAACCGCCACTCCTTCACCTTGAGCCCGGCGGCGGAGACGTCGTTGACGCGCACGGCGATCTCCTCCGCCGACAGCTCCTTCATCGACAGCCGGCAAGGGTCGGGCCGGCCGCTCATGTCGCAGATCCGGTGCGGCCACCTCTGCAACGGCAGCACCTGGCGACCGATGAAGGCGGCAATGAGGTCCACGGCGGTGAGCCCCTCGCAGTCCGTCATCTCCTTGACCCGGCGGCAGATCCCCAAGATCTCCGCGGATGGGCTCTTCGGGTTGTGCCCCCAGTTCAACTTGTCGGCTAGGGGCACATCGACGAAGGGAGGGAGGTTGATGCGGTCGTTGGCCGGGTCCGCGTTCTTCACATAGAAGAAGGACTTCTGCCACTTCTTGGCGGAGTCCTCGAGCGGCAGCTTTGGGAAGGGGCCCGCTGTCCGGGTAACTGGCACGGCCGCCCCGCACTTGGACATGACGCCGGCTGCTGCTCCTTGCTGCTTGAGGTAGAACATCCGGCACCACAGCTCCACGTACGGGATGATGCCGACGTAGCCCTTGCACAGCGTCACGAAGCCGGCGAGCTGCAGGATGGCGTTCGGCCCCAGATGGTGCGGCTGGAGACCGAACTAGGTGAGGAAGCGCCTGAAGAAGACGCTCGCCGGAAGCCCGAGCCCGCGGAGGAAGTGGGTGTAGAACACCACCACTTCGCCACTCCGCGGCTCCGGCACCATCTCCTCGCCGGGCGCGCGCGCCTCCACCTCCACCGCCGGCGGCAGCCGCCGCGTGTGGCGAAGATAGGCAATGTCATCGTCGGTGACTACCGACCCCTCCCACGAGCCTTTCGGCGGCGCCATTGGCGAAAGCAAGAGAAGCACGGTCGGGGAAGGAAAAAGGCAGCGGCGGTGGAGCGAGGACAGAGCGGCCGTGCGAGAGCCGCAGTGCGGTGTGGTGGCGTGCCTAGCGGGCGACGGCGTACGGTAGCGGTGAGCGCGAGAAGGAAGATGGGGAGACAGAGGCGAAGCAACGGGCCGGGGCAGAGGAGCGAATGCCTCGGCCTCTCCCCCTTCCTTCCCATTTAAAGACCCCGGTCGAACGTGGGGGAGTGGGATTGTTTGCGCCCATGATCCCCACTCCCCCGCAATACATGGGCGCGTTAAAGTCACGCCTTAACTGCCCCGAGAACTCCAACAGGCGCGTGCGGCCGCAGTAAATCCCGCGCGCAGGCCGAGGCCGCGGCCCAGTGGGACCCAGCCCACCGCGATGTCTCGTCGCGCGCGTGGCATGGCAGGCCTCTTCAGCCGCTGGTCTGCACGTGGCAAGATTTCATCCGACGACCGGCGCGCTCCCCCGTATCGGCAGGACCAGCCGGCCGAGCCGTTCAACTCCGGCGAAACCAAGTGCCTCGATCCTGCTCCCGGAAGCCGGCAAACGGCGGCCTCAAGCCGGCACTACCTCGCCACGCAACCGCGCTGCTTCGGAGGGGATAAGCTGCAAAGCCTCTCCCGCTTGGAGCCGGCGAGCCTTTACAGCTTTGGGGACTACTGTCGGGGGGATGACCCCCGGGTAGGCAAGCGAACCCGGAGCCCCTTTTCAAAAATATCGTGGCAGCCCGTGCCCCACCCGGCCGGCTGGCCACCCGGCTGGCTTCACAGCGCGAGCCGGCTAGGCACGGCTCCGGGCCGGGTCGGGCTATCCGATAACCAGCTGACGATGGGTCAGCGGGCGTCCCATCGCTCCCCGTGACAAGACAACCCCCCACGATGGGAGAACATGGCTACAGTGCAAACCGTCTCGGGAAGGCGCGCTGACAAAGCTACCAACCCTGCTGACCGGGATGGCCGGCGTCAGCGCCAGCACGCCACTGTGGCTCCCCACGACGGGAGAACATGGCTACAGTACAAACCGTCTCGGGGAGGCACGCCGGCAAAGCTGCCAATCCTGCTGACCGGGACGGCCGGCATCAGCACCAGCGTGCCACTGCAAGTCTCCCACGACGCCGTCCCCTCCGTGATGCTCGAGGCAACGGGCCACAGTGCCGAGCAGCCGGCGGGCCCCGCTGCTGGCGGGGCCCAGCAGCCGGCGGGCCCGCGGCCGGCTCCAGACGCCGACGTCCGGGTCCCGGCGTGCACAACTTTACCCATGTAACCCTGGGGGTCGGGCTATAAGACCCCCCAGGAGGCCTCCATGTAGGGGGGTTCGGTTCGCTCTCTCTCAGCTGTACACTCAGTAGCAACACACACACACACACTCACAGGAGAGGCCGAACGGAGACCTAGCTCCTTCTTCCTCCTCCGCCCAAACAGCTCCAGGAGCGCCATTGTAACCATCGTGGCCTCTGTGCCTATCAACCCACTCGGCAGGATTAGGGGTGTTACCTCCCCGGAGGGCCCTGAACCTGGGTACACCTTGTGTCCCCCGCACGCGTGTGCCAACCTCGCTTCCGGAACCCACCGGCGTCCTCACGCAACCCCCCACTTTTAGCCATCTCATGGCATCTGCCGCGATTTCACCACGACAGCCGCCCAGTCCACCCCTGGGGCAGATCAAGCTTGAGGTCGTCTTCAGAGACGAACGCAACTACCGCAGCAAAACAATTCAATTCGAGGTCGCCCCCTTCCAGAGCAGCTACCACGCGATCTTGGGCAGACCCACATACGTAAAATTCATGGCGGCCCCATACTACGCCTACCTACAGCTGAAGATGTTAGGCCCAAATGGCACGATTACCATACGGGGGAGCTCAGAAAAGGCCTACGAAGCAGAGGTGGCCAACGTGCAGATCGCCGAGGCCGCTCTAGCCTAAGTAGAGCTCGCCAGAATAAAGAAGCGGATAGGGCCATCAGAGGCTGAGCTCCCGGAGAAATCAAGGCCAGGGCCCGTGTTCCAACCAGCCAAACATACGAAGAAATTTGAAGTGCATCCGGAGGACCCCAGCAAAATAGTAACAATCGGCGGAGACCTCACAGAAAGCCAAGAAGCAGAACTCCTTGTTTTTCTCCGAGCAAACTGGAATATATTCGCCTAGAAGCCCGTCGACATGCCGGGTGTGCCAGCCGATAAAGCTAAACACTGCCTAAACATCCGCAAGGATGCGAGGCTGGTGAAACAGGCCCTGCGCCGTTTCGCCACAGAAAAGTGAATGGCAATAGGGGAAGGAATAGCGCGGCTGCTCGCGGTCAAATTCATAAGGGAGGTCGCGCTTCTAAAATGGCTGGCAAACCCAGTAATTGTGCAGAAAAAGAACAAGACATGGTGCATGTGCGTGGACTACACCGACCTTAACAAAGCATGCCCCAAAGACCCGTTCAGATCATCGACTCCATGGCAGGATGTGAGGGCCTATGCTTCCTGGACGCATACTCTGGATATCATCACTAGATACGCATGAAGGAATCTGACCAAGAAACGACCTCCGTCATCATGCCATACGGGCCATTCTGTTACATCACAATGCCTTTCGGACTCAAGAACGCGGGAGCAACATACCAAAGAATAATGCAGAAATGCTTTAACAAACAGATCGGAGTCAACGTGGAGGTCTACATTGACGACATTGTGGTCAAGTCCAGGCAGGGCTCCAGCCTCCTCGGCGACCTTTAGCAGACATTCGATAATGTCCGCAACATCATCATGAGCTAAACCCTAAAAAATGCATTTTCGGGGTCCCCACAGGACAACTCCTAGGGTTCATCGTATCACTGCGGGGGATCGAGGCAAACCCAGAAAAAAAATTTCAAGCAATAGTAAACCTCCAGCCTCTAGAGACAGTGCACGAAGTACAGAAGCTTGCAAGATGCGTGGCATCCCTCAGCAGATTCATCTCCCGGCTGGGCGAGAAAGCCCTACCTTTGTACCGTCTCCTCAAAAAGGGCGACAAGTTCTATTGGAGCGACGAGGCCAAAGAAGCATTTGCAGACCTCAAAAAGCTCCTGCAATCAAATCTACTCCTCATGTCCCCAGCCCAGCCAGGACCAATGCTTCTATATATATCAATGACCACTCAGGTGGTCAGCGTGGTCATTACCGTGGAACAGGAGGAGGCCGGAAAAGTTCAGCGGGTATGCTAGTTGTGAGCTGCGTTGGGATTTTCTCCGAAGAGGAGAGGAGATGGAATACAGTAGAGATAAGTATTTCCCTTAGTGACAACCAAGGTTATCGAACCAGTAGGAGAATCACACAAAGCCTCGTGAACAGCACCTGCACACACAAAAGCAAATACTTGCACCCAACGCGGGCAAGAGGGTCGTCAATCCCCTTGAACTCGTTACTTGCAAGGATTAAATCTTGTAGTGGTAGATAGATAAATTGTAAAACAAAATAAAAGTAATAAAATTGCAGCAAGTATATTTAGGTTTTCTTTTTATGTTGAAAGTAGACCTGGGGGCCATAGTTTTCACTAGAGGCTTCTCTCTCGAACACATAGCATACGGTGGGTAGACAAATTACATTTGGGCAATTGATAGAAAAGCGCATAGTTATGACGATATTCAAGGCAATGATCATGTATATAGGCATCACGTCCGAGACAAGTAGACTGACTCATGCCTGCATCTACAACTATTTCTCCACCCATCGACCGCTATCCAGCATGCATCTACGGTATTAACTTAATGAAGACGGAGTAACGCCTTAAGCAAGATCTACGGTAGACAAAGTAAACCAAATCAATATGAATAAACCCCATTGTTTTACCCTTAATGGCAAAAATACAAATATGTATCTTGTCCCTTTTTGTCACTGGGTTATAGAGCACCGCAAGATTGAACCCATTACAAAGCACCTCTCCCGCTGAAGATAAATCAATCTAGTTGGCCAAACCAAACGGATAGATCAGAGAGAAATACAAAGCTATAAAAATCATGCATAATAAAGTTCAGAAAAGACTCAATTACTTCTCATGAATATTCAGATCATAAACCCACAATTCATCGGATCCCAACAACACACACCGCAAAAGAAGATTACATCGAATAGAACTTCAAGAAGATCGAGGAGAACATTGTATTGAAGATCAAAGAGAAAGAAGAAGCCATCTAGCTACTAGCTATGGACCCATAGGTCTGTGGTGAACTACTCACACGTCATCGGTAGGGCAGCAAGGTTGATGTAGAAGCCCTCCATGATTGATTTGCCCTCCGGCAGGGTGCCAGAAAAGGGCTCCAGATGGGATCGCGGAAGAACAGAAGCTTACGGGGGCGGAAAAGTTATTTCGTGGGGCTCTCTGTTGGTTTCCCAATAATTGAGAATTTATAGAAGTGGAATTAGGTCAAAAGGAGCCACGTGGGGCCCACAAGGTATCAGGGCGCGCCCCCCCTGGGCGCGCCCTGTTGCCTTGTCGTCTCCTCGTAGGTCTTCTAGCCCTCCCCCGAAGCTTCTAGGGTCTCTTTTGTCTAGAAAAAAAATTGTCAACAAGTTTTGTAGCGTTTGGACTCCGATTGGTACTGATTTTCTGGAAAACCAAAAACAAGCAGAGAACAGCAATTGGCACTGGGCACTAGATTAATAGGTTAGTTCCCAAAAATGATATAAAATGACATATAACTGCATATAAAACATCCAAGATTGATACTATAATAGCATGGAACAATAAAAAATTATAGATACGTTGGAGACGTATCAGCATCCCCAAGCTTATTTCCTGCTCGTCCTCGAGTAGGTAAATGATAAAAACATAATTTTGGATGTGGAATGCTACCTAACATGTTTATCATGTAATATCTTTTACGGTATGAATATTAAGAAATGAGTGATTCAAAGCAATAGTCTATAATTTGATACAAAGACTTCAATACTCAGGCATACCAACAAACAATCATGCCTTTAAAAAAAATGCTAAAGAACGCTATCCCTACAAAATCATATAGCCCGACATGCTTAGTCTTCCTAACACAAAGTATTAATCATGGACTACCCCGATGACAAGCCGAGCAATTGGATCATACTTTTTAACGCGCTTCAGCTTTTTCAACTCCCCCGCAATACATGAGCGCGGGCCATGGATATAGCACTATGGCTGTAATAGAATGCGGTGATAGAGATCAATAAGGGGAAGTTAAAAATGAAGATAGTCTCGCATCGACACGGCTAATCAACGGGCTATGGAGATGCCCATCAATTGATATCAATGCGAGGAGTAGGGATTGCCATGCAACGGATGCACTAAGAGCTATAAGTGTATGAAAGCTCAAACTGAAACTAAGTGGGTGTGCATCCAACTTGCTTGCTCATGAAGACCTCGCGCATTTGAGGAAGCCCATTATCGGAATATACAAGCCAAGTTCTATAATGAAAAATTCCCACTAGTATATGAAATTGACAACTTAGGAGACTCTCTATATGAAGAACATGGTGCTACTCTGAAGCACAAGTGTGGAAAAGGATAGTAACATTGCCCCTTCTCTCTTTTTCTCTCATTTTTTTGTTGGGCTCTTCCCGACTTGTGGGGGAATCATAGTCCCCATCATCCTTTCCTCACTGGGACAATGCTCTAATAATGATGATCATCACACTTTTATTTTCTTACAACTCGATATTATAACTCGATAATAGAACAATATGACTCTATATGAATGCCTCTGGTAGGGTACCAGGATGTGCAATGATCTAGTGTAACATGAAAAAAATGATGAACGGTGGCTGAGCCACAAATACTATGTGAGCTATATGATCATGCAAAGCATTATGACAATGAAGATGTGTGTCATATAAACGGAACGGTGGAAGTTGCATGGCAATATATCTCGGAATGGCTATGGAAATGCCATAATAGGTAGGTATGGTGGCTGTTTTGAGGAAGATATAAAGAGGCTTATGTGCGATAGAGCGTATCATACGGGGTTTGGATGCACCGGCGAAGTTTGCACTGACTCTCGAGGTGGGAAAGCGCAATGCACGATACCGAAGAGGCTAGCAAATTGTGGAAAGTTAAGAGCACGTATAATCCATGGACTCACATTAGTCATAAAGAACTCACATACTTATTGCAAAAGTCTATTAGCCCTCAAAGCAAATTCTACTCGCATGCCCCTAGGGGGAAAGATTGGTAGGAAAAGACCATCGCTCTTCCACGACCGCCACTCATAAGGTAGACACTCAATAATAAATCATGCCCCAACTTCATCGCATAATTAGGGACTATACATGCATGCTTCGGGAATCACAAACCTTAACACCAATATTCTTACTGTTAGGCCCATTTCTGGGATAAATCACAGAAGAGCCTCAAGTCATACCAGCCCCAAGAACAATTGGTAGACTTCCTTGATATATATAACCAGTACAAATATAATATTACACATGGTTGAGTCAGAGGGCTCAACAATTATTACAAGCTTGCAGATATACTACGGTGGGGGAATAACACAGTGGTGTGGTGGTAGAACAACCCTGATACAATAAAATAAAGTCAAGCGTCAGTGTGAGGCTTGGCTATTTTATTGGTGTAGCGAAAACACAGCGGATGATACATGTGATGGACTCCAAGCTCAGAGGTTGACTGACTGGGACACCTCTAAGCGCCGGGCTCGCTAGCGTAATCTCCTTCCACAAGCTCGTCCTCCTCCAGGTCTGGCCAATAAAATAGCCAGGGACAAGCCAGTGAGTACGTTGGAATGTACTCGCAAACATTATGAACGAAAGATATACCGAATGCATATGCCCATGATGGATTAAATGATATGCTCATGCTGACTAAAATTTAAAACATGGCATGATAAATATTAGCATGTGCAGAAAAATGAGTATATAAAATGTTAATGACAACCAACAAAATAAAAAGTGGATATTCGGGCAAGACAGGACCGCCCGAGAATCCAAAAGAAAATATAAAGTGGAGAATCGGGCGAGACAAGACCGCCCGAGTATCCAAGAGAAATGCCAAACGGGTGTCTAAAAGAGAATCGGGCGAGACAGGACCGCCCGAGAACTCAAGCTACGCCACGAGAGGTCTTGAAAAGAAATGCCAAACAAGTGTCTAAAAGAGAATCGGGCGAGACAGGACCGCCCGAGAACTCAAGCGATGCCACAAGAGGTCTTGAAAAGAAATGACAAACGGGTGTCTAAAAGAGAATCGGGCGAGACAGGACCGCCCGAGAACTCAAGTGACGCCACGAGAGGTTTTGAAAATAAAACTGGGTGCCCGGGGTAGTCCAGCCAGCCCCTGAGACACTCAGGAAATAAAATAAGAGAAACGGGTTAGTCCACAATCATATGCATAGTAACAATAATATTCACAATCATAATATTCATGATAACAAAAATATCCATGACAGCGTTAGTGATGAAATAATAATATTCTGTAAAATAATTGATGCTCAAATTAATTATTTCCTCCGGAGACCGACACCGGGACCGACACTTGACCCTTCCCAGCTAACGTCCTTGACCGCGGACATGGCTATTCGAATAGATATAACTCTGCAGAGGGTGTACTCTTTACCCACGTGTATGAGATTTCTTGAGCCCGCACCGTGACGCTGGCTAATTCCCATTACGGTCTTTGGATTGAAAACACGCCTGACCAGCACACACCAGATTAACTTTCCGGATGCCAGGAATCACCCAAAGCATCACTCAAGAAAAACTCTAAGTCGGGAAGACTACAATCTCGAATAGCATGGGATCACTATTCATACGCGCGGATTACAAGGGGTGCCCCCCTCTCGGCCCAGCCGGATACATCCATGCCCCCTGACCTGATGACAGGCATTAGTCCATGGCCGTGGAAACCCTCATCATGGCCCTCTATGTGGTGTGTACACAGACAGGGGTTAGCAACTTACTAAACCGTACTCCCCTCGTGGGAAGACCCATGGCAGCACGGTGTTTAGCTAGGTGTGACGGAACAAGACTCGATCTAGGTCGACTCAGGAGGTGTTGTTATTATTACTGGCATGCCTCACATGCCACGGTGACACCGTCGTGTCATAACGCGGCCATGCTCACCGGCACGTCCAGGACAGGAGACACGCTTCTGAATTTTCTCACAGCCTTCAATCATGTTAGAAGGATTCTTTGAGCTTGAGTGAAGTGCAAGTCAAGTGCAAGAAGTGATATGACCATGCATGCATGCATTATTTCCACACATATGGTGCAAACTCAAACCAATGCAACCATCCAATGCAATTCACCATATCCCAGGTTCAAAATGCTTGCCTTGTCCAAAGTAGTCAGAAGAAGAACCCTCGAAATTCCTGGCAAAGTTCCCCTCTTCTTTTTCTATACAAAAGCAAATTCAAATTAAAATTCCATAACAGTACAAAAACTTGTCTCAAAATATTTTCAAATAAATACTAAAAAAACTAGAGAGAAAAATAAGAATTTCAAAAAAGAATCAACTCAATCAGAGTTGTGGTTAAAAAGTTATTAAACTTTCAAATCCAGGGGCCTTTCTGCAAAACAGCCAGTCCCTGTGCGGTTTAAACAGAAAACGGTTCGGCAAAAGTATGCTTTCCAGAAGAATACGTCTTCAGTTTTAAATCAGAAAAAAAGGAAACGCTGACGGGTGGGGTCCACCCGCCAGGTTTGAATTTAAACGCGCTTGCGCGTGGACAGAAGTGAGGCGGCGATCACCGGTGACGATCGCTGGAGTTTTGGGAGGCGGCGATGATCGGAGCGTGATCAGGGTGGACTACCGCGTCGGTGGGTGGCGGTGGTCGTCGGCGTGGAGAGGATGCGGAGGAGGTGCCGTGTGGAGGAGAGGTAGGTGAGGGGAGCTGCAGCAGTGAAGAGGGCGGGTGCCGGGGCGATCCGCTCGGTCGCCGCGGATGAGCTCGGAGGTAGCTGCACCGGCCGAGTACTGTGTCGTCGGTGGTGAGCTACTGACCAGAGGGGTCACGGCGGCTCATTAATGAGCAGAGGAGGCGTGGATGAGAAGGAGGGCGATGGAGTGGCGTGCACGGCGCCGATCTCTTCTCCTCTCTGAATAATTCAGTTAACTGAATTTCTGTCAGCGATGAACAGTGTGCACTAGAGCTGTTTGATGAAATGATAGAGGGGTCTAGGCATTTTAGGAATTTTGAGGAATTTTTGTGGTGAGGTGTTGATGCATAAGAGAGTGTCTGGCAAAGTTTCAGAATTTTTGGAGCTATAAAAATTGATTTTGTATCAGAGAGATTGTTTCTGGTCCAAATTTGAACTGGATGGAATTTGAAAATTTTGAACTGTGGAACCCAATGTTTTTGGTGAAATGGGTTGTGGGTACTGTCTAGTTGCTAGGATAATTTTGGTGGGAGCAGAAAATTTGTAGAAAGTATGGTTCCTTTGTAAATCAAAGAAACCATGAACAAAATAAATTCCAACTTTGAAATTTAGTAAATATTGTAGAAATATTTTTGTAAGGTGGAAAGGAGTTGGATACTGTCCTAGAAGGTGTGAGTGACTTGAGGGATAATTCAGGAGTGACAGAAAAATTATTGAATGGATTTTCTATAAGAATGAAAGGAGATGAAAGGGACCATTTCATTGAAATGATCTAGTCATTCAAAACTTTTCTGGAATAAAATTATTTTTGATCTTTCAAAAATAATTGCCCAATAAATAAATCATCGAAAACAGAACCATTTAAAAAAAATTGAAACCCAATTAAAAATTAAAATGAATTTCAGATCACAAGAAAGAGAAGAAGAAGAATCGGGTCAAAATAATTCAAAGCATTTTATTTTAATAAAAAGATTTGAAAATCCAGAGAGAAAATTTTGGGGTGTTACAACACCTACCCCCCTTAAGAAAAATCTCGTCCCCGAGATTTCAGCCGTCCCTCAAACAGGTACGGATATTCAGTCCTCAGATGATCTTCTCGTTCCCATGTTGCTTCTTCCTCGGTGTGATTACTCCACTGAACTTTGTAGAATTTTATCACATTCTGCCTGGTTCTCCGTTCAGACTCCTCCAATATCTTAATAGGACGCTCCCTATATGTAAGATCTGGTTGGATATCCTGGTCTTGATGTTGGACTTGCTTTTCTGGGTTACTGACACATCTCCTTAGCTGTGAAACGTGAAACACATCATGAACATCCGATAATTCTGCCGGTAGCTCTAGTTGGTAGGCAACCTTGCCTCTCCTTGCAATTAACCTGAATGGTCCAATAAATCTCGATGCCAATTTTCCTTTGACCTTAAACCTCTGTAATCCTCTCATTGGGGGTACTCTAAGATACACGTATTCATCGGGTTCAAAACTGATCTGACGGTGTTTCTGATCATAATAGCTCTTCTGACGGCTCTGAGCTGCTTTCAGTCTGTCTCGGATAATTTTCACTTTTGTTTCTGCCTCTTTGAGAACTTCTGGGCCGAAGATTCGGCTGTCTCCGGTCTCAGACCAATTGAGTGGGGTACGGCATCTTCGTCCGTATAGGGCTTCGAAGGGTGACATTTTTAAACTGGCTTGATAACTGTTATTATATGAAAATTCCGCATATGGCAAACTGTCTTCCCAGCTGGCTCCATAGGTAAGCACACATGCTCTTATCATGTCTTCTAATATTTGATTTACCCGTTCTGTCTGTCCTCCTGTCTGCGGGTGATATGCTGTGCTGAATACCAGTTGAGTCCCTAAGGCCTGCTGTAGGAGATCCCAAAACCTAGAGACAAACTGAGTGCCTCTGTCAGAAACTATGGTCTTGGGTACTCCGTGTAAGCAAACAATTCGGGAGAGGTATAATCTAGCAAGCCTCTGTGTTGAGTATGTGGTTTTTACCGGAATGAAATGTGCCACCTTGGTTAATAAATCTGTGATAACCCAGATAGCATCATTTCCGTGTCGTGACCTCGGTAATCCAACAATAAAATCCATTCCTATTACATCCCATTTCCATTCAGGCACTCTGAGTGGCTGTAATAATCCCGCTGGCCTCTGATGTTCTGCCTTTATACGCTGACAGGAGTCACACCGTGCGACATATCCGGCGATATCCCTTTTCATCCCGTGCCACCAATTTTTTTCCTGTAGATCCTTGTACATCTTGGTTCCTCCTGGGTGAATGGAGTACGGAGTTGTGTGGGCTTCTGCCAAAATTTGTTGCTTTAGCTCTTCCTTGTTGGGTACGCATAACCTTTTTCCGTACCATAGGATTCCCTGACTATCAATGGTAAATTCAGATGCCTTGCCTAAATTTACCTTCCTTTTAATTCCTTCGATGCTGGGGTGTCCTTTCTGAGCTTCTTTGATCTGATCCTCCAATGTTGATTTTATTTCTAAACGGGCAATGGTTCCTTTCGTGACTAGAACCATATTAAGCTTGGCAAATTCCTGGTTGAATTCATGCTGTGAGAATTGCACACTATCATTGTCGGTGCATGGATTTCTGCTCAGAGCATCTGCCACAACATTTGCCTTACCCGGGTGGTAATGAATTCCCACATCATAATCCTTAATTAACTCAAGCCATCAACGCTGTCTCAAGTTTAATTCTGGCTGGGTGAAGATATACTTAAGACTTTTGTGGTCCGTGTATATCTCGCATCGGTTACCAAGAAGATAATGTCGCCATTCCTTGAGTGCGTGTATCACAGCTGCTAACTCCAAATCATGGGTAGGGTAATTTTCTTCGTGTCGTCATAGCTGTCTTGAGGCATATGCTACGACCTTTCCTTCCTTCATTAATACACATCCAAGTCCCTTCCTAGAAGCGTCACAATATATTTCAAAATATTTGTGCACATCTGGCACGATCAGAACAGGTGCCGTGGTCAACCTTTTCTTTAATTCTTGGAAACTTTTCTCGCAAGCTTCGGTCCATTCAAACTTTTTATCTTTATTGAGTAGCTGAGTCATGGGTTTGGCTATGGCGGAGAATCCTTCAATAAATCGCCGATAATAGCCGGCCAGACCAAGAAAACTTCTGACCTCAGTTACGTTGGTGGGTTGCTTCCACCCTAAGACATCTTTCACTTTGCTTGGGTCCACTGCTATCCCATCCTGTGTCAGTACGTGTCCCAAAAAACCAACTTCCCGTAGCCAAAATTCACACTTACTGAATTTGGCATATAGTTGATTTTTCCGTAATTCTTCCAGGACGATCTGAAGATGTTGCTCATGTTCTTCCGGTGTCTTGGAATAAATAAGTATATCATCGATGAACACAACCACGAACTTGTCCAAATATTTCATGAAGACCTTGTTCATGAGATGCACAAAATAAGCAGGAGCGTTGGTCAAACCGAAGGGCATCACTGTGAACTCATATAATCCGTATCTGGTGGTAAAGGCAGTTTTGGGTATGTCTGACGATCAGATTCTTAATTGATGGTAGCCTGACCTCAAGTCTATTTTTGAGAATACCTTGGCTTCTGCCAGTTGCTCGAACAGGTCGTTGAACCTTGGTAGTGGATATTTATTTTTGATGGTAGCCATATTGAGTGCCCTGTAATCAATACATAACCTCAGGGTACCATCCTTTTTCTTAGCAAATAAAACCGACGATCCCCATGGTGATGAGCTGGGTCGAACATAACCTTTTTCCATTAATTCCTTAATTTTTTTCTTTGGCTCAGCCAATTCTGTTGGAGCCATACGATAAGGCTTCTTATAAATGGGTGCCGTTCCAGGCGCTAGTTCAATAAGAAATTCAATTTCATGATCCGGTGGCATGCCTGGTAGCTCCTTTGGAAATACATCAGGGTATTCGCACACCACAGGAACCTTGCTCAACTCTGTCATATCCACTTGATTTAATTTTCCCTGTGAGGTAGAAATCTTCCTTGTGCCAAATTTTATTGTCTTCCCTTGACAATTTGTGAGAGTCACTATATGGTTGTAGCAGTCTATAAAACCTTTATTTGTGGTTAACCAGTCCATTCCCAAAATAACATCCAGATCGACTGCTTCCAGAACAATAAGATTGGCTAGAAACTTCATTCCTTCGTTTTCAATATTCACATCCTTGCAGTACCATTGTGTGCTTTGCTTCGATCCCGGGGACTGAATAACCATTGAATTTTACAAAGGCAAAAAAGAAAACTGATTCTCCGAAGCAAATCTTTTAGAGATGCATGAATGGGAAGCTCCAGAATCAAACAAAACTGTAGCATTAATTGTGTTGACAGGGAACGCACCAAACACGATGTCCGGTGCGTTTTGCGCTTCCTCAAAGGTCACGTGATTCACCTGTCCCTTCCTTTGGTTGTTGTTGGGATTGCTGTGTCGTGGGGCTGCATTAACACTGCGGCCATTGTTGTTGGGCTTCGGAACATTATTGTTCCCCTGTTTTGGGCATTGCCTGGCATAATGCCCTTCTTCTCCAAAGGCAAAACAGGTAACGCCAGGACGGAACGTTGTGTCCTTGGTCCTGTTGTTGAAGGTGTTGCGACTCTGCTGCGGTCGTGGTGTTGGAATTGGTGGTCATGTTGCCACAGGCCTCTGAAATTCATTTCGGGGCCTGTTGTTGCGCATTTGTACTGACTGGGTCATACGGCGTTTGCGAATTTCATTCATGTTGCAGTGCTCATTCTCCAATATAATCGCCTTGTCTACCAGTGTCTTGAAATCTGGAAAGGTGTGGATCACCAGTTGGTACTTCAGAGATGGAACGAGCCCATCAAGAAACTTCTCCATCTTTTTGTTTTCTGTCATGTACTCATCATTTGCGTACCGGGCTAGTTGAGTAAACTGGTCTAGGTACTAAGTTACCGTGGTACCTCGTTGCTTGAGATCCTCAAATTCCCTTTTCTTCAATTTCATAATACTGTTGGGGATATGTGCGCCCCGGAAGTTTTCCTTGAACTGTTCCCATGTCATATCGGCTCCATGAGTGTGGCATATATTTTCCCACCATGATGCTGCTGTCCCAGAAAAATAGTGCGGAGCATATAGCACTTTTTCCTGGTCCGTACACTGAGCTATGTTCAATTTCCTTTCCATATCACGCAGCCAATCGTCTGCCTCCAGAGGTTTGCCTGTGTGAGAAAAGACCGTTGGATTGGTCCTCTGGAGCTCAGATAATTTTGACCGGTGTTGATGCTGTCGTTGGTGGTTCCCCATATTTATTAAGTGTTGCATCATTTCCTGGTGCTGCTGCTGGCTTTGCTCATATAGACGGCATACTTGTGAAAATGCTGAATCGTTGCTCTGCTGACTTGTCTGTCCTTGTGTAAAATTATTTCCCATCTATGCAAAGTTGTCCTCTGGCGGACTGGGCATGGAACGTGTCTAGGGACGATGCATTTTCTTTCTGGGGTATTTGTGTAACACCGATGAGAAAAGAAAATATATAAAGGAAGGAAATAATTTTTTTTAAAAGACTGGAAATAATATCCCCCCAAAAAATGTAAGTGCAGGCTATAACACACATGCAGATTTAATTATACATGCCAGATTTAATTATAAATGCATGAGATGCATGCTAAAAATGTTAGTACCGACTCTATTACTAGCGTTCGCGCCTAGGGCTTCCTACAGTCAGCCAGGCTCTGGTACCAAGGTTTGTCAGGCCCATTTCTGGGATAAATCACAGAAGAGCCTCAAGTCATACCAGCCCCAAGAACAACTGGTAGACTTCCTTGATATAGATAACCAGTACAAATATAATATTACACAGGGTTGAGTCAGAGGGCTCAACAATTATTACAAGCTTGCCAATATACTATGGTGGTGGAATAAAACAGTGGTGTGGTGGTAGAACAACACTGATACAATAAAATAAAGTCAAGCGTCAGTGTGAGGCTTGACTATTTTATTGGTGTAGCGAAAACACAGCGGATGATACATGTGATGGACTCCAAGCTCACAGGTTGACTGAGTGGGACACCTCTAAGCGTCGGGCTCGCTAGCGTAATCTCCTTCCACAAGCTCATCCTCCTCTAGGTCTGGCCAATAAAATAGCTAGGGACAAGCCAGTGAGTACGTTGGTATGTACTCGCAAACATTATGAACAAAAGATATAGCGAATGCATATGCTCATGATGGATTAAATGATATGCTCATGCTGACTGAAATTTAAAACATGGCATGATAAATATTAGCATGTGCAGAAAAATGAGTATATAAAATGTTAGTGACAACCAAGAAAATTAAAAGTGGATATTCGGGCGAGACAGGACCGCCCGAGAATCCAAAAGAAAATATAAAGTGGAGAATCGGGCGAGACAAGACCGCCCGAGTATCCAAGAGAAATGCCAAATGGGTGTCTAAAAGAGAATCGGGCGAGACAGGACCGCCCGAGAACTCAAGCGACGCCACGAGAGGTCTTGAAAAGAAATGCCAAACGAGTGTCTAAAAGAGAATCGGGCGAGACAGGACCACCCGAGAACTCAAGCGACGCCACGAGAGGTCTTGAAAAGAAATGCCAAACGGGTGTCTAAAAGAGAATCGGGCGAGACAGGACCACCCGAGAACTCAAGCGACGCCACGAGAGGTCTTGAAAATAAAACTGGGTGCCCGGGGTAGTCTAGCCAGCCCCTGAGACACTCAGGAAATAAAATAAGAGAAACGGGTTAGTCCACAATCATATGCATAGTAACAATAATATTCACAACCATAATATTCATGATTACAAAAATATCCATGACAGCGTTAGTGATGAAATAATAATATTCTATAAAATAATTGATGCTCAAATTAATTATTTCCTCCGGAGACTGACACCGGGACCGACACTTGACCCTTCCCAGCTAACGTCCTTGACCGCGGACACAGCTATTGGAATAGATATAACTCTGTAGAGGGTGTACTCTTTACCCACGTGTATGAGATTTCTTTAGCCCGCACCGTGACGCTGGCTAATTCCCATTACGGTCTTTGGGTTGAAAACACGCCTGACCAGCACACACCAGATTAACTTTTCGGATGCCAAGAATCACCCAAAGCATCGTTCAAGAAAAACTCTAAGTCGGGGAGACTACAATCTCGAATATCATGGGATCACTATTCATACGCGCGGATTACAAGGGGTGCCCCCCTCTCGGCCCAGCCGGATACACCCATGCCCCCTGACCTGATGACGGGCATTAGTCCATGGCCGTGGAAACCCTCATCATGGCCCTCTATGTGGTGTGTACACAGACAGGGGTTAGCAACTTACTAAACCGTACTCCCCTCGCGGAAAGACCCGTGGCAGCACGGTGTTTAGCTAGGTGTGACAGAACAAGACTCGGTCTAGGTCGACTCAGGAGGTGTTGTTATTATTACTGGCATGCCTCACATGCCACTGTGACACCGTCGTGTCATAACGCGGCCATGCCCACCGGCACGTCCAGGACAGGAGACACGCTCGATAATTTTCTCATAGCCTTCAATCATGTTAGAAGGATTCTTTGAGCTTGAGTGAAGTGGAAGTCAAGTGCAAGAAGTGATATGACCATGCATGCATGCATTATTTCCACACATATGGTGCAAACTCAAACCAATGCAACCATGCAATGCAATTCACCATATCCCAGGTTCAAAATGCTTGCCTTGTCCAAAGTAGTCAGAAGAAGAACCCTCGAAATTCCCGGCAAAGTTCCCCTCTTCTTTTTCTATACAAAAGCAAATTCAAATTAAAATTCCATAACAGTACAAAAAATTGTCTCAAAATATTTTCAAATAAATACTAAAAAAAACTAGAGAGAAAAATAAGAATTTCAAAAAAAGAATCAACTCAATCAGAGTTGTGGTTAAAAAGTTATTAAACTTTCAAATCTAGGGGCCTTTCTGCAAAACAGCCAGTCCCTGTGCGGTTTAAACAGAAAACGGTTCGGCAAAAGTATGCTTTCCAGCGCAGAAGGCGTAAACAGAAGAATACGTTTTCGGTTTTAAATCAGAAAAAAAGAAAACGCTGACGGGTGGGGTCCACCCGTCAGGTTTGAATTTAAACGCGCTCGCGCGCGTGGACAGAAGTGAGGCGGCGATCACCGGCGACGATCGCCGGAGTTTTGGGAGGCGGCGATGGTCGGAATTAAGGTGGACTACCGCGTCGGTGGGTGGCGGTGGTGGTCGGCGTGGAGAGAATGCGGAGGAGGTGCCGCGTGGAGGAGAGGTAGGTGAGGGGAGCAGCAGCAGTGAAAAGGGCGGGCGCCGTGGCGATCCGCTCGGTCGCCGCGGATGAGCTCGGAGGTAGCTGCACCAGCCGAGTACTGTGTCGTTGGCGGTGAGCTACTGACCAGAGGGGTCACGGCGGCTCATTGATGAGCAGAGGAGGCGTGGATGAGAAGGAGGGCATTGGAGTGGCGTGCATGGCGCCGCTCTCTTCTCCTCTCTGAATAATTCAGTTAACTGAATTTCTGTCAGCGATGAATAGTGTGCACTAGAGCTGTTTGATGAAATGACAGAGGGGTCTAGTCATTTTAGTAATTTTGAGGAATTTTTGTGGTGAGGTGTTGATGCATAAGAGATTGTCTGGCAAAGTTTCAGAATTTTTGGAGCTATAAAAATTGAGTTTGTATCAGAGAGATTGTTTCTGGTCCAAATTTGAACTGGATGGAATTTGAAAATTTTGAACTGTGGAACCCAATGTTTTTGGTGAAATGGGTTGTGGGTACTGTCTAGTTGCTTGGATAATTTTGGTGGGAGCAAAAAACTTGTAGAAAGTTTGGTTCCTTTGTAAATCAAAGAAACCATGAACAAAATAAATTCCAACTTTGGAATATTGTAAATATTGTAGAAATATTTTTGTAAGGTGGAAAGGAGTTGGATACTGTCCTAGATGGTGTGAGTGACTTGAGGGATAATTTAGGAGTGACAGAAAAATTATTGAATGGATTTTCTATAAGAATGAAAGGAGATGAAAGGGACCATTTCATTGAAATGATCTAGTCATTCAAAACTTTTCTGGAATAAAATTATTTTTGATCTTTCAAAAATAATTGCCCAATAAATAAATCATCAAAAACAGAACCATTTTTTTTTGAAACCCAATTAAAAATTAAAATGAATTTCAGATCAGAAGAAAGAGAAGAAGAAGAATCGGGTCAAAATAATTCAAAGCATTTTATTTTAATAAAAAGATTTGAAAATCCAGAGAGAAAATTTTGGGGTGTTACACTTACTTAACCACAATCATTCACTAGTACATCCACATATTACCATCTTAATATTGCAAAACTATTGCAAGAAATCAAACTTATCATATTCAGTGATCTACATGAAAGTTTTTATTATATCCCTCTTGAATACCTATCCTTTATGGACTAATCTTATAACCCGTGCAAATTGTCATTACTATTTATTGGACTCTCAAAAAGATTTAAGTGAAGCATGAGAGTGCAACTATTTCTTAAAAATATAACCACCGCCGTGCTCTAAAAGATATAAGTGAAGCACTAGAGCAACTGCCTAGCTCAAAATATATAAGTGAAGCACATAGAGTATTCTAACAAATCACGATAAATGCGTGTCCCTATCAAAAGGTGTGTTCAACAAAAGATGATTGTGGCAAACTAAAGAGCAAACAAAGAAAAGAAAACTATGGCACAAGATGCTCCAAGTAAAACACATATCGTGTGATGAATAAAAATATAGCTCCAAGTGATATACCGATAGATTGTAGACGAAGGAGGGGATGCCATCCGGGGCATTCCCAAGCTTAGACGCTTGGGTCTTCCTTGAATATTACCTTGGGGTGCCTCGGGCATCCCCAATCTTAGGGTCTTGCCTCTCCTTATTCCTTTATCCATTGTGATCTCATCCAAAACTTGAAAACTTCAGCACACAAAACTCAACAGAAACCTCGTGAGATCCGTTAGTATAACAAACAAATATTAAACTTTAGGTACTGTTATAAATTGATTCATATTTAATTCTTGCATAATGCTACTGTAATCTAACTTCTTCATGACTTATACCCCCCGATATAATCCATAGCATAATTAAAACAAGCGAACTATGCAATAGAAAACAGAATCTGTCTAAAACAGAATAGTCTTTAATGATCTGAATAATAATCATACTTCTGTAACTCCAAAAATTCTGAAAAATTAGGACAACGTAAACAATTCATATGCCAATACTGTGTAAAAAAGTAAGGATTTTATCACGTTCCAGTACAGAATAGAAATTTCAGAACTGGGTGCAAAACTTTCTGTTTTTCAAACAACATCAATTATACTATCATCCAAATCATCCTAAAGGCATTACTTGGCACAAACACTAATTAAAAGATAAAAACACAATCATAACAGTACCTATAATTGTGTGACACAAGAAAAATAAAAATTGCAAGAAAGGTAAATATTGGGTTACCTCCCAACAAGTGCTATTGTTTTATGCCCCTAGCTAGGCATAATGCATCGTTTCAAGTATTATCATCCTTCAAATTAATTCCATAGGTGGCCCTCATAATAGATTCATATGGTGGCTTAATTCTCTTTCTAGGGAAGTGTTCCATCCCTTTCTTTAGTGGGAATTGAAATCTTATATTACCTTCTTTCATATCAATAACTAGCGGGTTCACCTGCGCATTTGCGTGGCTAGATATTTATTATTTACTATTTTTGTATTTTATACAACCATTTGTTGGCATTAAGTATTTGTTTTTCTATGTCTTGAAACCAATATATTGTACCCTAAATGTTGATTAGCTGCATGCCACAAAAATTTGGTTCGAAAATTGTGTGCCTTAGATTATATCACGATAATTGCAAACTTGAAATTTAAATATCATATTTTTGGAAGAAAAGCACAGTTATAGTAATGATTTTATACTGTCATGATGTATACATCGAGGGCTACTTCAATGTAGTTTCATTGCTTTAATAAATGTACATTGTTTTTTGGCCTATTTGCACTTCTCCAGGCCTCTTTAGCCATGAAGCTATGAGATTCTCATAGAGTGGCATGTCTCATTAGTAACTATTACTATGAAACAATTGTAGTTTGTAGACTTGGGTCACTTGCCTTTCTTCTGTTTGTCCATTTTTTCTGTCTTCAATCGGTACATCAAACCCAGTTTTACGATATTACTTTGTTTGATTCTCCAAACCCCAAGTCCTATGACATTGAAGTAGGTCCGCGGTGATTATGGTTTGGTTACACTTGTATAGCGAGGTGGAGTTCTTCTTATTAAAAAACTTGATTGATTGATATTATACTATGTATCCCATTGCGATATCAATAATTTTATAAAACATATGATTTCATGCGCATATTTTATTGCTCCATTATTTGCAAATGGCCATTACTGAGCAGCAGGCCTTCTAGCCTTTTTGTCTTCGAGTATGTATGTCTGGTAGTCTACAGTTCGACATTGATGCTGCCAATCAGCCACTTCTATAACACCCCGAGCCATGGCAATGATAGATGTTGGGAAACAGTTATATATTGGTGGCCTAGTATTTTACCTTTAATCAGTCAACACCGCTATACCTCGCAAAAAGAAAAACCACTCTACTTGACATCTATACCATACTATATCTTAGACACTCACGCAGTTGTGCATAGGTATATTCAGCCCATGACTCATGCTGCTTTCAAAAGTAATTCATGTGCATATGTTTCATTAGTTTTAAATTTTTATCTTCTATGTCGTACAGTTGTTTTGTTTGCTTTTATTGAGTGGCATCGACAACTTGGTTTGTGGGAATATTTGATTCGTAGAGTTTATTATTTAAATTTTAAATCTTGATATTTTTAATAATTATACCTAAATTTCCGTGCGACTCAAATCTATAAGAAATATTTTTTTTCTATATTGCACCAATAAAAAATCAATGAATTTTGAGTGGAACGATACTATAATGCATTTTTTGTCTATACCTATATGCTTAATTTTGCGAGTTAAAGATCGAAATTATTCAAAAAAGTTATATGTAATAGTAAGTACATGTATGGTTGGAGATTGAACCCATGTCTTCACAGGGACTTCCTTTTTTTCCTCGACGGGAGCGAACGTACTTTTTTTTTGACATGACGTACGTGTATGGTTGAAGATTTTTTTTTGAACACAGTACAGACGCAAGCGCTCATACATACGCGCATACACTCTATGAACGCACACACGCACACCCTACCCCTATGAGCACCTTCGAGAGACTGAGCTGGCATATCATCTTGAGATTTACGAAGTCACCGTAGGCGCCTTGTCGTCGACGGGAACGTCTCCTCCCACTGAAAGTGCATCGCCGTAAATCGTGAAATAAATCCAGGAATAATGCGAGCACCAGGACTTGAACCCTGGTGGGCTGGGAATACCACTGTCCCTCTAATCATCCAACCACAGGTTGGTTCGCAGTGTATGGTTGGAGATTGAACCAAGACCAGGGACGTGCTTTTCTTCCTTTTTTTTCCTTGACAGGGACGGCGCGCTCTTTTTTGTTGACATGACGTGCTGTTTTTAAAGCATACATAGATGCAGCTATAGTGGCCCAGTCTGACGAACTATGCTAAAGAGAAGTTCAGGCCAGAACTTCTATTGATTTTTTTGGGATACAACTTCTTTTGATTAGCACGTATGCTGTGGAGTCCTTTTTTTTGCGGGTGGTGGAGTCCTTCAAATTGATTTTCTGCAGTCCACAATGATCATACTGGATCATATCTCTTAGTTGACATCAACACATCAATTCTAGTCGGAGTCAACCTTCATTTTTTTTTGGAAACAGATTCATATCTACACGTGACTTTTTTAGGAAAAGGCATATGAGTTAGACGAACGTGTTGACCTTATTCTTATGTCACGTGTCAAGCCTTTTGCACATTCACCTTATAATATTTGCATGTAACGGTACAACATTTTTTTTCCATGGGGAGCTGCGTTAATCTAGTCCGTTCATATTTCTTAACTTTTGAGCGGTCAATCTCTGCCGTTACTTTTCTATCGTTTTAAGTATATAATAGATAGCACCTATTGTTCGTAGGAAGGGCCTACCAAGTATTATAGGACAAGAAGGATTGCATTCAATATCAAGCACAATAAAATCCACGGGTACATAATTCCTATTTGCAACTATGAGAACATCATTTATTCTACCCAATGGTTTCTTAATAGTTGAATCCGGTAAATGTAAATTAAGGGAACAAGCATCCATATCGGTGAGACCTAGCACGTCACATAAAGATTTTGGTATAGTAGAGATGCTAGCACCTAGATCACACAAAGCATTACATTCATAATCTTTATTTTTTACTTTAATAGTTGGTTCCCATTCATCATGCAATTTTCTAGGTATTGAAACTTCCAACTCTAGCTTTTCTTCATGAGCTTTTATCATAGCTTCTACAATATGTTTAGTGAAACTTTATTTTGTTCATAAGCATTTGGTGAATTTATCTTGGATTGCAACAAGGAAATACATTCAATCAAAAAACAATTATCATAATTAAAGTCCTTGTAATCCAAAGTGGTGGGACATCACTATTTAAAGTCTTGACCTCTCCAAACCCACTTTTATCATTTTTATCATTAAGATCATCACCCTCCGAACAATTGGGACGCCTTCTAACTAAAGATGACTCATCTCCAGTCCCTTTTTCATCAAGTTTTATATTACTCCCTCCTTCCCAAAATATAAGGCGCGATTAACTTTGCACGGTCTTTGATGCACGACTTTGACCACTAATATATATCAAAGTACATGGTTTGAACATGTATAAATAGCATCATCGTATTTTTCTTGTAAAACAATTTTATTTCATATGTCTGTATACTAATTTGATAGACATACAATACGTGAAAATCATAGTCAAAATTGTGCAACAAAGACCAGAAAAGTCAAACCGTGTCTTATATTTTGGGAAGGAGAGAGTACTAAATAAAGATTCAATAGGTGAGACACCAATCATTTTAATATCTTCATCATCACTAGAATGTGACTCCAGTTTAGCAGCCATCTTATTTACTAGTGTGGTTTGTTTATCCGAAATCTTTACTTCTTGATTAACCTCATCAAGTTGTTTATTAATGGTATCTAATAAGATAGAATGTTCCTTAAGTTCGCCCAGAAAAGAATTTGTTATGCTCATATTGTGAAAACATGAAATTCTTAGTAGCATTTTCAATCTCAGCCAACCTCTTATGATAAGAACTATCATGAAAATTTTCTTGCGACATGGCAACAAAGCAAACAAATGAGCAAACAAGCAAATAGAAATATATTTGTGTTATGAGAAGTGGGGGAGATGAAAACGAGAGGCAAAGGCAAATAAAAAGTAGAGCAAGTAGATGATAGTATGTGCGAAGGAACTTGATAGGTTTTGATGATGTCGCCCCAGCAAAGGCGCCAGAAATTCTTCCTGCTACTTGTGAGCTACGTTGGGATTTTCCCCGAAGAGGAGAGGAGATGCAGTATGGTAGAGATAAGTACTTCCCTCAGTGAGAACCAAGGTTATCGAACCAGTAGGAGAATCACACAAAGCCTCGTGAACAACACCTACACACACAAAAGCAAATACTTGCACCCAACGCGGGCAAGAGGGTCGTCAATCCCCTTGAACTCGTTACTTGCAAGGATTAAATCTTGTAGTGGTAGATAGATAAATTGTAAAACAAAATAAAAGTAATAAAATTGCAGCAAGTATATTTAGGTTTTCTTTTTATGTTTAAAGTCGACCCGGGGGCCATAGTTTCCATTCGAGGCTTCTCTCTCGAACACATAGCATACGGTGGGTAGACAAATTACTGTTGGGCAATTGATAGAAAAGCGCATAGTTATGACGATATGCAAGGCAATGATCATGTATATAGGCATCACGTCCGAGACAAGTAGACCGACTCCTGCCTGCATCTACTACTATTTCTCCACCCATCGAATGCTATCCAGCATGCATCTAGGGTATTAAGTTAATGAAAACAGAGTAACGCCTTAAGCAAGATGACATGATGTAGACAAAGTAAACCCAATCAATATGAATGAACCCCGTCGTTTTACCCTTAATGGAAGCAATACAAATACGTGTCTTGTCCCTTTCTGTCACTGGGATATAGAGCACCGCAAGATTGAACCCATTACAAAGCACCTCCCCCGCTGAAGATAAATCAATCTAGTGGGCCAAACCAAACAGATAGATCAGAGAGAAGTACAAAGCTATAAAAATCATGCATAATAAAGTTCAAAAAAGACTCAATTACTTCTCATGAATATTCAGATCATAAACCCGCAATTCATCAGATCCCAACAAACACACCGCAAAAGAAGATTACATCAAATATAACTTCAAGAAGATCGAGGAGAACATTGTATTGAAGATAAAAGAGAGAAAATATGCCATCTAGCTACTAGCTATGGACCCATAGGTTTGTGGTGAACTACTCACACATCATCAGTAGGGCAGCAAGGTTGATGTAGAAGCCCTCTGTGATCGATTCCCCCTCTGGCTGGGTGCCAGAAAAGGCCTCCAGATGGGATCGCGGAAGAACAGAAGCTTGCGGTGGCGGAAAAGTTATTTCGTGGGGCCCTTTCTTGGTTTCCCAATATTTTAGAATTTATATAAGTGGAATTAGGTCAAAAGGAGCCATGTGGGGCCCACAAGGTAACAGGGCTTGAACCCCCTGGCCGCGCCCTGTTGCCTTGTCGTCTCCTCATAGGTCTTCTGGCCCTCCCCCTAAGCTTCCGGGGTCTCTTTTGTCCAGAAAAAAATAGTCAAAACATTTCGTAGCGCTTGGACTCCATTTGGTACTGATTTTCTAGAAAACCAAAAACAAGCAGAAAACAACAATTGGCACTGGGCACTAGGTTAATAGGTTAGTTCCCAAAAATGATATAAAATGACATATAACTGCATATAAAACATCCAAGATTGATACTATAGTAGCATGGAACAATCAAAAATTATAGATACGTTGGAGACGTATCAGGGTACAACACCCGTTGTATTCTATCAACGAGGTACTCACACCGTGCAATACAGGATACCCGCACTACCAAAAGATCACCTATAGGGTATTAATGGCCGCAAGAAAGTTGCGGTATTATCTCCAAGCGAACCCAATAACTGTGGTCAGCCATGCACCGCTCTCCGACATCATCAACAATATAGACGCCACAGGCCGCGTGGCTAAGTGGGCAACCAAGTTTCTGCCATTTGAGCTCTCCTACAAGCCACACACCGCGGTAAAGTGACATGGCATTGCTGACTTCTTGGTGGAATGGACCGAGGCTCACCAGATCGCCAAGAATGTCGACCTCGAGTATTGGATGATGTACTTTGATGTGTCAATGACGGTGCAGGGATTAGGGGCCGGGGTGGACCTCGTCTTCCCTAGAGGCAACAAGATGAACTATGTCTTAGAACTTCATTTAAGGGACTCCAACAAGGTGGACGAGTACAAAGCCCTTCTTCATGGGCTCTGGATCGCGGCCTCCATGGTAATTCATTGCCTCATATGCCGGAGCGACTCCGACCTCATAGTCCAAAAGGTCATGAAGACATTAGACACAAAAGACCCAAAAATAACGGCCTATTGTGCTGCCGTCAGGGAGCTCGAAGGAAAATTTGACGGACTCAAGTTGCACCACATCAAGAGAAGCGACAACATTGCAGTTGACAACTTGGCATGAATCGGATCATCAAGAGACGCAGTGCCAAGTAAACCTTCTTGGAAATACTATACATACCCACACTCAAGATCCAAGGCCACGCGGAGACCGCATCAAGCTCCACCTCACTAGAAATCGGAGTTCCAAACAATGGCATGCCAGCCGAAACCGTCCAAGAGGAGGCCGTACTGGCATTCATCCCAGACTGGACCCAACCGTTACTAGCCTATATGGTCGACGGTGAGCTACCACAAGATAAGACAGAAGCCCACTGCACTGTTTGCCGCTCCAAAGCTTATACCATCATCAACGGCAAGCTCTACAAGCGCAACCAAGTGGGAGTGTTCCAACATTGCGTCACCGAAGAGGAAGGCAAAAAGCTGCTGCAGGAAATACACGCGGGGGCTTGCGGGCATCACGCAATCCCCAGAACGATAGCAGCGAAGGCCTTCCGCCACGTTTTCTTCTGGCCCCACGCCATGGGCGACACGGATTTGAGCCCTACATCATGGTTTATATAGGTACTGGGGGGCTAAGGTTACAGCAAGGTTGGTTACGTATAAGGAGATATTGTTGTAGACGACATCTAATTACTGGGGTATGCACCAAGTCTTAAGAAGTATTCCTTCTACGTCCCTTGGGCCACCTTGATGTGGCCTGTTAGTGAACCAACATGGGGTCCTCGTCCCGGCCCACTTGGCCAGGAGATGACGTCGTGATTGGCCCCTAATCCAGGACACCATCACCGTTACCCCTTGCCCCTAGAAGAACACCATATGGGTTTTGCTATGATGCATTGAAGAGTCTGACGGAAAAATGGAAATCAGGGTATACGCAAAAGTTATGTATCTAAGCCTCATTGGAAATATCTAGCATAGGAAAAAGTTAGCTGTGATAAAAAAGATACCTTGGCAAAAATACTTAGTCCAGGAGCTACAAACTATGAGTCACACGCGGTAAGATAAGTCACTGAAGATCCCCGAAGAGGCCCGTGACGTCAGCCATGATGCACTCGGGGGGTGAGCCCCCAAGCATATGGGACACGCGTCAGCCAGGAGGGGTGGCCTTAGGGAGCACTCCACCAGCCGGACATTTAATGCCCGGTCAGCCTACAATGCGTAGCCCATCGCAGGGCTACGGGTAGGGCCATCATCATGATGACCCAGAGGGTGGGATGACAAGAGGGGACACTGGCGTGTCATAAAGCAGGAGAAGAGCAATGCGAAGCGTCATGTCGAAGGAAATACTCGAGAACCTGACACGCGCCAGTTGCTACTTGTGAGTTGCATTGGGATTTTCCCCGAAGAGGAAGGGTGAAGCAATATAGTTGCGGATAGTATTTCCCTTAGTAGAGAACCAAGGTTATCGAATCAATATGAGATTCACACAGACAAAGGTCGGTAGTACCTGCACACACACAAACAAAATACTTGCACCCAACGCGGGCAAGAGGTTTGTTAATCCCCTTGTACTCATTAATTGCAAGGATTAATTCTGATAGTGATAGATATATAAATTGAAAACGAAATTAAAAGTAAATAGATTGCAGCAAGTAAATTAGGGTTTTAGTAAATATGGTGAATTGACCCAGGGGCCATAGTTTTCACTAGAGGCATCTCTCTCAAGAACATAGCATACGGTGGGTAAACAAATTACTGTTGGGCAATTGATAGAAAAGCGCATAGTTATGACATTATTCATGGCATGATCAGTACATAGGCATTACGTCCGTGACAAGTAGACCGACTCCTGCATGCATCTACTACTATTACTCCCCTTCAAGAGCGCTTCTATGCTTGCCTCTCTACGTATTAAGTTCATAACAAACAGAGTAATGCTTGGAGCATGATGACATAATGTAGACAGAATAAAACCAAGCAATATGATTAAAACCCATCGTTTTATCCTTAGTAGCAACAATACAATACATGCCTCGCTACTCCTCCTGTCATAGAGTGAGGACACCTTAAGATTGAACCTACCACAAAGCACCTATCGCGCTGAAAATAAATCAATCTAGTTGGCCAAACCAAACAGATAGATCGGAGAGAAATACAAAGCTATAACAATCACACATAATAATGTTCAAAAAAGACTTAATTACTTTCAATGAATAATCTGATTGTAAACCCACAATTCATCGGATCCCAAAAAACACACCGCAAAAGAAGATTACATCGAATCGATCTCCGAAGAGAACATTGTATTGAAGATCAGAGAGAGAAAGAGCCATCTAGCTAATAACTATGGACCCGTAGGTCCTGTGGGAACTACTCACACATCATCGGAAGGGCAACAAGGTTGATGTAGAAGCTCTCCGTGATCGATTCCGCCTCTGGTAGAGTATTGACGGAGGCCTTCAGATGGGATCGCGAAAGAACAGAGGCTTACGGCGGCGGAATAATTGTGTCAATAGCCTTAGTGGTATTTCCAAAAGTACATCCAGGAATGTGGACGTCAATTCTCCAGCATTTCTCCTCCGGCAAGCTCGCGGTGAAGGTTCCGGTGAAAGTGGGCAGAGCAATGTTCAGGTACTTCACGACGTTCTTCAGGCATTGTCCGAAGGGCATGGTCTCGTCGGGCTGAGCAAACTTGGTCTTGGAGGTCGACATCTATATTGTTGAAATAGAGAAGAATTAGAAATGAATAGAGAAGAGTATAAGGCCAACAGATATATAGGGAAATTGTAAAATAAGGTTTTCCATCCTATGGTTCTTCCATTCCTAGTGGGCGCGTCCTACAGTCAGCGTGTGCTCTGATACAATCTTGTAGCGACCCGACTGATGACCCACAAGTACTGGGGATCAATCATAGTCCTTTCGATAAGTAAGAGTGTCGAACCCAACGAGGAGCAGAAGGAAATGACAAGCGGTTTTCAGTAAGGTATTCTCTGCAAGCACTCAAATTGTAAATAACAGATAGTTTGATACCAAGGTAATTCGTAACAAGTAACAAGTAGTAACGGTAACAAAGGTGCAGCAAGGTGGCCCAAACCTTTTTATAGCAAAGGACAAGCCAGAACGAACTCGTATAATAAGCAAAATGTTCTCGAGGAGACATGGGAATTTCATCTAGTCACTTTCATCATGTTTGTTTGATTCGCGTTCGCTACTTTGATAATTTGATATGTGGGTGGATCGGTGCTTGGGTGTTGTTCTTACTTGAACAAGCTTCCCACTTACGATTACCCCCTCTCGCAAGCATCCACAACTATGAAAGAAGAATTAAGATAACTCTAACCATAGCATGAAACGTATGGATCCAAATTATCCCCTTACGGAATAGCGCATAAACTAGGGTTTAAGCTTCTGTCACTCTAGCAACCCATCATCTAATTACTACTCCACAATGCCATCCCTTAGGCCCAAAGATGGTGAAGTGTCATGTAGTCGACGTTCACACGACACCACTAAAGGAAGCAACAACATACATATCATCAAAATATCGAACGAATACCAAATTCACATGATTACTTATGACAAGACTTCTCCCATGTCCTCAAGAACAAAAGTAACTACTCACAAATCATGTTCATGTTCAAGATCAGAGGGGTATTGAATAGCATTAAGGATCTGAACATTTAATCTTCCACCAAATAAACCAACTAGCATCAACTACAAGATGTAATCAACACTACTAGCAACCCACAGGTACCAATCTGAGGTTTTGAGACAAAGATTGAATACAAGAGATGAACTAGGGTTTGAGATGAGATGGTGCTGGTGAAGATGTTGATGAAGATTGGTCCCCCCACGATGAGAGGATCGTTGGTGATGACGATGGCTTCGATTTCCTCCTCCCGGAGGGAAGTATCCCCGGCGGAATCGCTCCGCCGGAGAGCAAAATAGCTCCTGCCCAGGTTCCGCCTCGAGACAGCGGCGCTTCATCCCGAAAGCCTTCTCTTAATTTTTTCTAGGGCAAATGGCTTCATATAGTAGAGGGAGGGGGCCAGACGCCAGCAGTGGACCCCACAAGGCACTAGGGCGCGCCCAGGGGGGCCGCGCCCTGCTGCCTTGTGGGCAGCTGGTGGGTCCCCTCTGGTATTTCTTCTCTCCAGTATTTTTTATATATTCAATAAAAAATCTCTGTGAAATTTTAGGTCAATTGGAGCTCTGTAGATTAGGTATCTCTGATGTGGCTATTTCAGGTCCAGAGTTCCAGCTGTCGGCATTCTCCCTCTTCATGTAAATCTTGCAAATTAAGAGAGAAAAGGCATAAGAATTATATCATAAGGTGAAATAATGATCAAAAACATAATAAATAACAGTAGGAAATCATGATGCAAATTGGACGTATCAACTCCCCCAAGCTTAGACCTCGCTTGTCCTCAAGCGAAAAGTCGAAATCGATAATCATGACCACATGTTTAGAGAGAGAGAGACGTCGATAAAAATAAAATACGAACATGGAGCATCATGATCTTTATTGTATCAACAATATATCATCATAGAACTTCTCATGAACAAGTAACAATTCATCCACAAGTTAAAGTATGAACCATAAACCAAATTGAAAACTAACAAACTATGATCTCAGTCACTGAAGCAATTGCCATTTATCATATTATCAGGAAGAGTCTATGTAAGAGCTTTGTTTAGCAAGTTCACATACTCAACTATCATTTAGTCTTCTATGATTGCTGACACTCACGTCATACTTATGGAGCAAAAGTTTCAATCGAACACATAGAAATATAGGGGCTTATAATTTCGCCTCCCAACGTATTTACCTCAAGGGTAATGTCAACAATAATAACTCATGATCAGCTACATTCAACTAGATATATATGCATTGATCAATCCCCACCACATGATGTTTGCCAAAAGAGAAAATAAAAACAGAATAGAGAAGAATACTATTGACTCTTGCATGAAAGTAAATACATAAAGTAAAATATAGGCCCTTCGCAGAGGGAAGCAGAGGTTGTCATGCGCTTTTGTTTTTGGATGTGCAAGCTCTTAATGTAAAGGAATGTCACTTTATATTGCCCCTTGTGATAGCGACCTTTATTATGCAGTCTGTCGCTTTTATTGCTCCACCATCACAAGATCGTACAAAGCTTATTTTCCCTTACAATAAAATTTCATACATATTTAGGAGCAATTTTTATTGCTTTTGCACCGATGACAACTTACTTGAAGGATCTTATTCAATCCATAGGTAGATATGATGGACTCTCATGGCATGAAACTGGGTTTAAGGTTTTGGATGCACAAGTAGTATCTCTACTTGGTGTGGATTTTTGGCTAGCAAAGATAGGGGCAAACACCACATGTTAGAGGATGCAAAACAATATAACTTCTATGTGAATATAAGCAAACATAACCCATTACGTTGTCTTCCTTGTCCAACATCAACTAATTGACATAGAATATTTGATGGGGGCTCACAATCATAAAAGATGTCCAAGATAGTATATTTATATGTGAGACCTCTCTTCCTTTATTACTTTTTCATGAATTGCTACATTGACCAATGCTATGTTTGTCAACTTCCAACAAGTTTTATAAATTATACTTCTTTTATGTGAAGTCATCACTCCCCATGGGATTAGCATATGATTTTATTCTTTCTTTATTTCTAAGATTGGTTCATCAAAAGCAAAACACTCAACTCAAACTACTCTTTATTATATAACTTTCACACACGATTACATAGATAGATAGATCACAAAGCAAGCACTCGAAACTAAATCATACTAAAACTTTATTCCTCTAAATCACGAAATAACTAAGGATCAAACTAAGATAGGTAATGATGATGAGAAAGTGATGGTGATACGATACCGGGGCGCCTCCCCCAAGCTTGGCACAAGCCAAGGGGAGTGCCCATACCCATGTACTCAAGTCTCCTTTGGTGATGGTGGTGATGGTGAGGTGGGCTTGTCCTCCGTGACATTAATTAGGATTTCCTTTAAGCTCTGAATTTCTCGGAGCACATGCTGTATCATCTCTATATTCTTTTGGACTTCGGCCATAATATGCTTATTCTCTGCCCCCAAGCATTCTTTCCTGCATCACTTTCACTTGGACAAGAGTTGTCCCAATTGGAGGGTATGTGCATACGAGGAGTATTTTCAACCCCATAATTGTGAACCAAATTATGAAAGTTGTTTCGATGTAACCTATGTAAGGGCCTCCTAGGGGGAAGCCCTTCTTGTACCTCAGGACTACCATGGCTTCTAGTGCTTCTCACGGCTTGATGAGGGTTTGGAATTGTGGAGATGCCGGCAAGGGTGCCCCTCTCGGAGGCCGGAGGGTGGACCTCAAGCGAATCTCCATCATCTTCTTCCATGGTAACCTCTCCTTCCCCCTCCCGCCTGAGCTCCATCTGCAGCAACCAAGCGTCGTCTCCCACATTGTTTGAGGAAGAGGAAGACATGATGCCTGGCTTCGAGATCTGAAAGAAAACAACACGAAACAAGAACAGGGAGAAAACTTGCAATACGGTGGTCAAAACATACGGGAGTATATATAAAGAATTTTTATCTTGCAAAACAAGCATACGGGAAGAAAACAGAGTCGGGAAGGCACACGTGGGGCTCACAAGGCACCACGACGCACCCCAGGGGGGTCACGCCCTTCTGCCTTGTGGGCGACACGTGGGTCCCCTCGGCTGTTTCTTATTTTTGTAATTTTTCAAATATTCCAAAACTGACAGAAATAATTTTTATGGAATTTTTGGAGTCGGTTTACTTACCGTGTCACATACCTACCCCTTTTCAGGGTTCTGGAGCATTCCGGAAGGACTCTTTGATGTGCTCATCCGGTGTAATTGTTTCAATAATATTAGTTTCAACATTAATGGGAGTACCTGAAATATGGTGCTTAATTCTTTGCCCATTCACCACTCTTGGATTATTGCCTTCGGAGTTGTTTATTTTGATGGCTTCGGAGCGATAAACTTCTTCGATGATATACGGTCCTTCCCATTTAGAGAGAAGTTTTCCTGCAAAGAATCTCAAATGAGAATTGTATAATAGAACATGATCACCTACTTTGAATTCCCGTTTTTGAATTCTTTTGTCATGTCACCTTTTAACTTTTTCTTTAAACAACTTAGCATTATCATAGGCTTGGGTTCTCCATTCATCTAAGGAGCTAATATCAAATAACCTCTTCTCACCGGCAAGTTTAAAATCATAATTAAGTTCTTTAATTGCCCAATAAGCTTTATGTTCTAATTCAAGAGGTAAATGGCATGCTTTTCCATAAACCATTTTATACGGAGACATACCCATAGGATTTTTATATGCAGTTCTGTAAGCCCATAATGCATCGTCAAGTTTCTTAGACCAATTCTTTCTGGATCTATTAACGGTCTTTTGCAAAATCAACTTTATTTCCCTATTAGTTAATTCAACTTGACCACTAGATTGAGGATGATAAGGGGATGCAATTCTATGGTTAACATCATATTTAGCAAGCAGCTTACAGAAAGCACCATGAATAAAATGTGAACCACCATCAGTCATTAAATATCTAGGGACTCCAAACCTCGGGAAGATGACTTCTTTAAGCATTTTAATAGAAGTGTTGTGATCAGCACTACTAGTTGGAATAGCTTCTACCCACTTAGTAACGTAGTCAACAGCAACTAAAATATGAGTATACCCATTGGATTTAGGAAAAGGTCCAATATAATCAAAACCCCAAACATCAAATGGTTCAATAACAAGTGAATAATTCATAGGCATTTCCTGATGTCTACCAACATTACCAACTCTTTGACATTCATCACAAGAAAGGACAAACTTACGTGCATCCTTGAAAAGAGTAGGCCAATAAAAACCAGATTGTAATACCTTGTTTTCAGTTCGGTCTCCCACATGGTGTCCTCCATATGCCTCGGAGTGACACTTATGAAGGATTTGTTCCTGTTCATGCTCAGGTACACAACGTCTAATAATACCATCTACTCCTTCTTTATATAGATGTGGGTCATCCCAAAAGTAATGTCTTAAATCAAAGAAAAACTTTTTCTTTTGTTGATATGTAAAGCTAGGTGGTATGTATTTAGCAACAATGTAATTAGCATAGTCTGCATACCAAGGGGTATTACGAGAAGCATTTATCATAGTTAATTGTTCATCAAGAAAATCATCGTTAATAGGAAGTGGGTCATCATGAACATTTTCCATTCTAGACAAATTATCTTCTACGGGATTCTCAGCTCCCTTTCTATCAACAATATGCAAATCAAATTCTTGTAGTAGAAGAACCCATCTAATAAGTCTAGGCTTAGCATCTTTTTTTCCCATAAGGTATTTAATAGCAGCATGATCAGTGTGAACAGTAACCTTGGAATCAACAATGTAAGATCTAAATTTATCACATGCAAACACAACTGCTAAAAATTCTTTCTCAGTAGTAGCATAATTTCTTTGAGCGCTGTCTAGAGTTTTACTAGCATAATGGATAACATTTAATTTCTTATCAACTCTTTGTCCTAGAACAGCACCAACAGCATAATCACTAGCATCACACATAATTTCAAAAGTTAGGTTCCAATCAGGTGGTTGAACAATAGGTGCATAAATTAAGGCTTTATTAAGTATTTCAAAGGCTTCTACACAATCATCATCAAAAAAAAATGGAACATCTTTTTGCAAGAGATTGGTAAGAGGTCTAGAAATTTTAGAGAAGTCTTTTATAAACCTTCTATAGAAACCGGCATGACCAAGGAAACTTCTTATACCTTTGATATCTTTAGGACATGGCATTTTCTCAATAGCGTCAACCTTAGTTTTATCAACTTCAATACCTCTTTCAGATTTTTTTTGCCCAAGGACTATACCTTCATTAACCATAAAGTGGCACTTCTCCCAATTCAAGACAAGATTAGTTTCTTCACATCTCTGCAAAACTCGATCAAGGTTGCTTAAGCAATCATCAAAAGAAGTTCCGTAAACGGAGAAATCATCCATGAAAACCTCAACAATCTTTTCACAAAAGTCAGAGAATATAGCAGTCATACATCTTTGAAAGGTAGCAAGTGCATTACATAATCCAAAAGGCATATGACGATAAGCATAAGTTCCAAAAGGACAAGTAAAGGTGGTTTTCTCTTGATCTTCAGGTGATACAGGTATTTGAGAGAAACCAGAATAACCATCTAGGAAACAAAAGTGTGTATGCTTAGACAATCTTTCTAACATTTAATCAATAAAAGGCAAGGGGTAATGATCTTTTCTAGTGGCTTTATTTAATTTCCTGAAATCAATTACCATCCTATAACCAGTTACAATTCTTTGTGGGATGAGTTCATTTTTATCATTAGGAACAACGGTAATACCTCCCTTTTTAGGAACACAATGAACATGACTTACCCATCTACTATCAGCTATGGGATAAATTATACCTGCTTCCAGTAGCTTTAATATTTCAGTTCTTACCACATCCTTCATTCTAGGATTCAGTCTTCTTTGATGATCAACAACGGGTTTAGCATCTGGCTCCATATGAATTTTATGCTGACATAAAGTGGGACTAAAGCCCTTAAGATCATCAAGAGTATATCCAATAGCGACACGGTGCTTCCTCAGAGTTTTAAGTAATCTCTTTTCTTCATGCTCTGAAAGGTTAGCACTAATAATAAGAGGATATATCTTCTTTTCATCAAGATAAGCATATTTAAGAGTATCAGGTAATTGCTTCAATTCAAACATAGGATCACCCTTGGGTGGAGGTGGATCTCCCAAGGTTTCAACAGGTAGATTATGTTTAAGGATAGGTGCTTGTTTAAAGAATAATTCATCTATTTCATTTCTTTCACTCATATGCATGTCATTCTCATGCTCAAGCAAATATTGTTCTAGCGGATCAGTAGGAGGCACAACAATAGATGCAAGGCCAATAATTTCATCTTTACTAGGAAATTCCTTATCATGAGGTTGTCTACGAAACTTAGAGAAATTAAACTCAAGAGACATCTCACCAAAATTAACACTAACAATTTCTTTAGTGCAATCAATCTTAGCATTAACCGTATTCAAGAAGGGTCTACCAAATATAATGGGACAAAAATCATCTTGTGGTGATCCAAGAACGAGAAAATCAGTAGGGTATTTGATCTTACCACACAAGACTTCAACATCTCTAACAATCCCAAGCGGTGAAATAGTGTCTCTATTTGGAAGCTTAATAGTAACATCAATATCTTCAATATCAATAGGTGCAATATCATTCATGACTTCTTGATAGAGAGTAAACGGAATAGCACTCACACTAGCACCAATATCACATAAACCATGATAGCAATGATCTCCAATTTTAACAGAAATAACAGGCATGCCAACAACAGGTTTATTTTTATCTTTAGGGTCTGGCTTAGCATTTCTAGTTGCTTCATCACAGAAATATATGACATGTCCATCAATGTTATCAACCAAAAGATCTTTAACCATTGCAACACTAGGTTCAACTATAATTTGCTCAGAAGGTCTAGGTGCTCTAATATTACTCTTATTGACCACAGTTGAGGCTTTAGCATGTTCCTTAATCCTTATAGGGAAAGGAGGTTTCTCAATATAAGCAGTAGGCACAACTGGATCAACATGGTAAACAATTGTTTCTTCTTTAACACTAACAGGTTCTTCTTTCAATTCAATAGGTGGATGATATTTAAACCATTTCTCCTTAGGGAGATCAACATGAGCAGCAAAAGATTCACAAAAGGTAGCTACTATCTCGGAGTCAAGTCCATATTTAGTACTAAACTTACGAAAAGCATCAGTTTCCATAAAAGATTTAACACAATCAAACTCAAGATTTATACCTGACTCATTACCTTTGTCGATTTCCCAATCTTCATAATTGCATTTAATTCTTTCAAGAAGGTCCCATCTGGATTCAATAGTTCTCTTCACAAAGGAAGCAGCAGAAGAAGTATCGAGCATGGATTGATCATTATGAGAAAGCCGAGCATAAAAGTTTTGAAGGATTATTTCTCTTGAGAGCTCATGATTGGGGCATGTGTGCAACATATACTTAAGCCTCCCCCAAGCTTGAGCGATACTTTCTCCTTCACGAGGCCAAAAATTATATATATAATTCCGATCACGATGAACCAAATGCATAGGATAAAATTTCTGGTGGAATTCCAGCTTCAACCGGTTCCAGTCCCATGTAACAGTATCATCACATAGCCTATACCATGTCAATGCCTTTCCCTCCAAAGATAAAGGGAATACTTTCTTCTTAACTCCATCTCTGGATAAACCTGCAAGCTTAAACAATCCACAAATTTCATCCACATAGATCAAGTGCATATCAGGATGTACCATTCCATCTCCTGCATAAGGATTAGCTAGCAATTTCTCTATCATTCCCGAAGGAATTTCATAATAAATATTTTCAGTAGGTTCAATAGGTCGAGGATCAACTCTTATTGCTTCCGGTCGAGGTGAAGATACCCCGAACAAGCCCCTCAAAGGATTACTTTCCATAGTGACAAGTGACAATAAATTTCAGCACGTAATATAAATGTTTCCTTACCAAATTCCACTCACCAAAGGCGCTTCACTCCCCGGCAACGGCGCCAGAAAAGAGTCTTGATGACCCACAAGTATAGGGGATCAATCGTAGTCCTTTCATTAAGTAAGAGTGTCGAACCCAACGAGGAGCAGAAGGAAATGACAAGCGGTTTTCAGCAAGGTATTCTCTGCAAGCACAGAAATTGTAGGTAACAGATAGTTTGATAGTAAGGTAATTCATAACAAGTAACAAGTAGTATCGGTAACAAAGGTGCAGAAAGGTGGCCCAATCCTTTTTATAGCAAAGGACATGCTGGAATGAACTCGTATAATAAGCAAAACATTCTCGAGGACACATGGGAATTTCATCTAGTCACTTTCATCATGTTTGTTTGATCCGCGTTCGCTACTTTGATAATTTGATATGTGGGTAGACCGGTGCTTGGGTGCTGTTCTTACTTGAATAAGCCTCCCACTTATGATTACCCCCTCTCGCAAGCATCCGCAACTATGAAAGAAGAATTAAGATAACTCTAACCATAGCATGAAATGTATGGATCCAAATCAGCCCCTTACGGAATAGCACATAAACTAGGGTTTAAGCTTCTGTCACTCTAGCAACCCATCATCTAATTACTACTCCACAATGCCTTCCCTTAGGCCCAAAGATGGTGAAGTGTCATGTAGTCGGCGTTCACACGACACCACTAAAGGAAGCAACAACATACATATCATCAAAATATCGAACGAATACCAAATTCACATGATTACTTATGACAAGACTTCTCCCATGTCCTCAAGAACAAAAGTAACTACTCACAAATCATGTTCATGTTCAAGATCAGAGGGGTATTGAATAGCATTAAGGATCTGAACATTTAATCTTCCACCAAATAAACCAACTAGCATCAACTACAAGATGTAATCAACACTACTAGCAACCCACAGGTACCAATCTGAGGTTTTGAGACAAAGATTGAATACAAGAGATGAACTAGGGTTTGAGATGAGATGGTGCTGGTGAAGATGTTGATGAAGATTGGTCCTCCCACGATGAGAGGATCATTGGTGATGTCGATGGCTTCGATTTCCCCCTCCCGGAGGGAAGTATCCCCGGCGGAATCACTCCGCCGAAGAGCAAAATAGCTCCTGCCCAGGTTCCACCTCGAGACAGCGGCGCTTCGTCCTGAAAGCCTTCTCTTTATTTTTTCTAGGGCAAATGGCTTCATATAGAAGAGAGAGGGGGCCAGACGCCAGCTATGGGCCCCACAAGGCACTAGGGCGCACCCAGGGGGGCCGCGCCCTGCTGCCTTGTGGGCAGCTGGTGGGTCCCCTCTAGTATTTCTTCTCAAGTATTTTTTATATATTCAATAAAAAATCTCTCTGAAATTTCAGGTCAATTGGAGCTCTGTAGATTAGGTATCTCTGATGTGGCTATTTTAGGTCCAAAATTCCAGCTGCCGGCATTCTCCCTCTTCATGTAAATCTTACAAATTAAGAGAGAAAAGGCATAAGAATTGTATCATAAGGTGAAATAATGATCAAAAACATAATAAATAACAGTAGGAAATCATGATGCAAATTGGACGTATCACCGACCCAAATGGATCGGAGTCTCTGTGTTTAAGTTCCATCCCTAGATCGGTTTACTAGCACACACAGTACTTGATGAAATATAACAGAGTTCAATCACACACTTTATTACATCGAAGTCCTCAAAAGAGTATTTGTTTCATAAATATGGCTAAAGGCCATCTAAATAAAATAACTACGGAAGCATCAAAGGTAAATGAGTCCATCAACTCACGGCAAATGCTGAGTGCGGACAACGACCTATCGCACCTTAATCCTCGTCGGAAAACTCCGCAACATGAGACGTTGCAGCCGTGTAGGTCAGCACATGGAATATGCCGGCAAAGTCACACCATAGAATAATAATGAAATTTCTACCTCTATATGCAATATATGGCTAGTGGAGGCTCTAAGTTTAATTTGCATAAAGCTAATTTTGTCCTACTACAAAATTAATTAAATTATTACTACAAAGTTTCCATTATTGAGATGGTTCGTCCAACTCAAAACCTTTACCCAAAATTTATTATAAAGCCCCTTCTTTAATTAAATTTAAACTGTTGAGATCACGCGATAAATCACTTCTAGAGACTCAAAATTGTCCATAACCGGGGACACGACTAATCATGATTAGTTTGTACACTCTGCAGAGGTTTGCGCACTTTTCCCCACAAGACTCGACCACCTCCATGATCCAAAGATCAAGACAAAGTCTTACAGAAGCATTTCCCCTTAACCATGGGTAGACCGGTACACACATACCACCCCGTCTACAAAAGCATGGCTAAGCAATTTTACTCATAACGATAATTCTCGGGGTGTTTTCAAGGATCATAGGTTCCTACCTCAATGAACTACAATCATTGCCACAATTTCCAAATCCTACTCATGCAAATTATAATGGTGGAACTAATGCATAGTAAAAACTGGGTATATAAAAGTATGATCAAAGTGTGAACTTGCCTTGCTGACGATTGTTGAACTCTAAAGATTCGTAGTAGCAAGCTTTGCACTCCGGATAATCTAACGAAGCAAACAATTTAACATACATAAGCAATCACTCAAAAATCAAGAAGAAGGCAAAGAAAAGACTTAGGAAAACTCAAATAAAACCCAAAGAAAGCTTCTGGACAGAAACATGTTTTTAACAGTAGCAAAAATATGTGATTTTTATACTAACATAAATTAGATGTCCTAAGCTTTAATTTGCAAAAAGATTCAATTGATTCAGAGTTATAGATCTCAAGTTATAGCCAAAACAAGTTTGAACATGAATCTGATCAAATTCAAAATTTAAATTCTCAAAAATATTTTTAGTTGGGTCCTCTGGATAGATGGGATTTTTATGAACCAGTAGGAAAAAGAATCACTAAATTTGGATATATAGATTTAAAGATATGATAAAAGAAAAATGGGATTGAATTCTGAAACTGAAAACAATTGATATCGGCCGACCGTGGCAGTATTGCCACATGGCACGCTGTGAGTGGCTGTGGTTGTCTGCTGCGGGCAGATGGCTGGAACTTAAGGAAAACCATTTTAACAAAAAAATAGAGATCTAATCTAAACGGTTAGATCGCGATCGGACGGTCTTGGAGGTGTGTGCTGCGGTGCTATGCGGGTGGCTGAGGCTTAAGCGAAACGCCGGCGACGGCTAAAACAGAAAAAGACAAGCGGCTCGGTTCGATCTAAACCGGAGAAAACCAAAAATAAAACAGATCTATACAAAAAAACCTAACTCTTAGCTTGAATCTAATCTAGGCCATAGAAGCAAGATCGGACGGAGGGGAGGTGGCGACGGCGGCTTACAGCAGTGGCAGGACGAAGTCGACGGCGAGGTGGCTCGAGCGTCGGTGGTGACAGCGCTGCGGTGGTCGGCGGTGTCGGTTGAGATGTTAGGGAGAAGCGGCTCGGCGAGGGCGCTCCGGTGGTGGTGGAGTTCAAGGTCGGGGACGACGGGGTGAAGCAGGGTTAGCTTGGCCGAGCTTCGGTGCTCCGCAGCTCCGGTGATCTCGGCGGCGTGGCTGTAGGGGAATAGGAGGGTCGAGGTGATGTCAACAAGATTCGCGGTGAGGTAAAACGATGTTATACCGAAAGAGGGGTCAAGAGGAGGCTCATTGGCGTCGGAGTTGTGCATAGCAAGGTTCGGCTCCGACGAGGTTGGAACGACGAGGGCGGGCGATATGGTGGGTCTCGGGCGTGGATGTTTGGGGGAAAAGAACGCCCGAGGGCTCGGGTATTTATAGGGCATCATCGTGGGCAAGGGGCAAGCCTCGGGATAGGATTCCTGAGCGGTTTGAACTGCATGGCGTCGCGGCCATGTCCGAGGTGGTCTCCGGCTTGGCGTGCGATGGAGAAAGAAGGGCGTGGGCCCCGGGCGTCAGTGATAGCTGGGAAAGAGGCATGGGTGCGGGTGGCCGACGCGAAGAGCTTTCGCGCTTGAGCTGGGCCAGCGGTTAGCGCCTGGCCTGGCGGCTGGGGTTCCTTTTTTTAAAAACAGAGTTTGTTTTCTATTTTCTATTTATAGAAGCAGAAAAACACAGAAAATACAAAGTAAACTAAATAGAAAATTTCCAGAAAAACTCACATAAATATATGGGATTATATAATACCCTGTGAACTATTTTCTGGCCTAAATGCAATATTTTGTAATTATTTATTTTTGCAAAAAGGTTTAGTTGAGAAATAAAAATAGTTCTCAACAATTTTGAAATATCAAATAATATTCAAATATTTTCTCCAACTCATTTATTCTAAAGAAGTCATGTTATCTTCTCTCTTTTTTTTGAGTGGAAAATCATTTGAATAATGCAACAAATGAAATCCAAAATGCAAAGAAAATATGATATGCATATGAATGAATACTAAAACATCCAAATTGAAAATTGGGATGTTACAAACCTACCCCCCTTAAGATGAATCTCGTCCTCGAGATTCAGGTTGGTCAGCAAAAAGGTGCGGGTGGTCGTGTCGGAGATCTTCGTCTCGTTCCCAGGTGGCTTCCTCCTCGGTATGGTTGCTCCACTGAACCTTGCAAAACTTGATGATCTTGCTGCGGGTGACCCCGTTTGCAGTCTCTAGAATCTTGACAGGCTTCTCCTCATAAGTCAGATCACTATCCAACTGTATTGCCTCCAATGGCGCTGTATCTCTCAAAGGAATATCGGCCATCTCTGCATGTCACTTCTTCAACTGGGAAACATGAAACACATGATGAACTCCCGACAATGCATCTGGTAATTCCAACTTGTATGCAACTTCACCCATGTGTTCGAAAACTCTATATGGCCCCACAAATCATGGTGCAAACTTTCCTTTGACTCCAAACCTTTTAACTCCTTGTAGTGGAGACACACGAAGATATGCTCTATCTCCGACTTCATAGGTTACCTCCTTGCGTTTAGTATCGGCATAACTCTTCTGCTTGGACTGGGCTATCTTGAGTCTGTCACGGATCAACTTGACTTTCTCCTCTGAATCCCTGATCAAGTCTGGTCCGAATAATTTATGGTCTCCAACTTCATCCCACATCAATGGTGTTCTGCACCTCCTTCCGTACAAAGTTTCGAAAGGGGCCATCTTCAAACTGGTTTGGTAGCTGTTGTTGTATGAGAACTCTGCATAAGGTAAATTATCATGCCAACTAGATCAGTAATCTAGTGCACAAGCTCTCAACATGTCCTCCAGAATCTGATTGACTCTCTCCGTCTGTCCATCTATTTGCGGATGAAAAGTTGTACTGAACTCCAGCCTGGTACCTAAAGTTTCATGTAACTGTTCCAAAACTTTGAGGTAAACTGTGTTCCTCTATCTGATACGATGGTCCTCAGAACTCCATGCAGACATATGATCCTGGTCATATATATCTTGGCCAACTTAGCACTTGTATAGGTGGTTTTCACGGGGATGAAGTGAGCTACCTTGGTCAAGCGATCAACTACTACCCAAATAGAATCATAACCTGATCGGGTCCTGGGTAATCCTGTGATGAAGTCCATGCCAAGCTTGTCCCATTTCCAATCGGGTATCAGCAAAGGCTGAAGTAATCCTGCTAGTTTTTGGTGCTCTGCTTTAACTCTCTGACATACGTCGCACACTGCTACATACTCAGCAATATCCTTCTTCATACGTGTCCACCAGAAACTTTCCTTCAAGTTCAAATACATCTTGGTGTTGCCTGGGTGTATCAAGTATGGCGAATCATGAGCCTCCTGAAGAATCAACTTCCTGATCTCTGGGTCATTGGGCACGTAAATACGCTGCTCAAACCATAAGGTTCCGTGTTCATCCTCACAAAATCCTTTTGCCTTTCCTTGGTTCATCCTTTCCTTTATCTCTGCAATGCCTTTGTCCAACTTCTGGGCTTCTCAGATCCTTCCCAACAAAGTGGACTGAATTTCCATCGCGGCAACAAAACCTCGTGGAACTATCTCCAATCGGAGATCTCTGAGATCGTTAGCTAACTCCTGAGGTAATCCTCCTGCTGTGAGAGTATTAACATAACTCTTCCGGCTCAACGCATCTGCCATGACATTGGTCTTTCCTGGGTGATAATGCAATCTCATGTCATAATCCTTGATGAGCTCCAACCATCTCCTCTGTCTGAGGTTCAACTCCTTCTGCATGAAGATGTATTTCAAACTCTTGTGATCCGTGTAAACATCGCAACTATTTCCAATAAGGAAATGTCTCCAGGTCTTGAGCGCATGCACTACGGCTGCTAATTCGAAATCATGTGTGGCATAGTTCAACTCATGAGGTCGAAGTTGACGTGAGGTATAAGATACAACTCTTCCTTCTTGCATAAGAACACCTCCAAGTCCCTGACGATAAGCATCGCAATATACTTGAAAATCCTTGTGTATATTAGGAAGAATTAGCACTGGGGCTGTAACCAAACATTTCTTCAACTGCTGAAACCTAGCTTCACATTCCTCGGTCCAAACAAACTTGTTGTCCTTCTTCAATAACTCCATCATGGGCTTCACAATCTTGGAGAAATTCTCAATAAATCTTCGGTAATATCCTGCAAGTCCAAGGAAACTGCGAATCTCTCCGACTGAGATGGGTGCCTTCCATTCAGTGACGGCTTCAGCCTTGGAAGGGTCTACTGCTATTCCTTCTCCTGATACAACATATCCGAGAAATCTAACTTCCTTCAACCAAAACTGACATTTGCTGAACTTGGCATACAACTGATGTTCTCTGAGCTACTCGAGAACCAAGCACAAATGTTCCTTGTGTTCTTCTTCATTCTTTGAGTAAATCAATATGTCATTAATGAATACCACAACAAACTTATCCAAGAACTCCATGAATCACTACTGCAGGAAGGTCCTAACGCGACACATCAATCAGAGACCCCGTGACCAAACTGTGTGCGATGCATTAATCGCAAACGGTGTAGTACTAAAACCATCGCCAATAAGACGAACTGTTTGCGATGCCGGAGACATAAAAAACAATTCAGATTAGGGACGCGTGTGCGATACGTGGCATATAGTTGATCCATACGAACTGTTTGCGATAAGACAGAACAACAAACACGATTCAGATTAGAGATGCGTGTGCGATACGTGGCATATAGTTGATCCATACGAACTATTTGCGATAAGACAGAACAACAAACATGGTCAGCCAAATCGAGGTGTGTGCGATACACGGCATACAGTTCACTCGGATGAACTGTTTGCTATTACCCAACACAACAGAAACGGTCAGGCAGATCAAGGTGTGTGCGATATACAGCATGCGGTTCGCTCGGATGAACTGTTTGCGATTACCCAACACAATAGAAACGGTCAGCCAGATCAAGGAGTCTGCGATATACGGGCACACATTCTAATTAAAATAATTGTGCGCGATGGTAATAACAAGCGCACATGGTTGATTGAACAAGTCATGTGCTGACATCGCCGATTGCGGTGCACACGCCACGTACGCATTCGAGAACGCTTGCCCACGTTAATTACACCATCCAGGAATCATGCCGCACTTCGAAACCGGAACCGTCAAATAATTTTGAGCTTCTTTCCCGTGACATTCCAAATTACTCTGATTCACACCGATATGTAATTGCAAACCTGTTCACACCGATGAAAACCTAAACATTTTCCTACTTAGCAGCTTATTACTAGGTTATAAATACCACCTACTCGAAATTGACTGCACATTCCTCCTCAATTCCTCATCAACAAACAAACAAGCCTTCGTCCTTCCTTGCGTCTGCCATGGCCCGTGGGAGGAGTTCTTGGTCGAGAAATCACCACGAAGCAGCGAGCAAAGCAGCAAAGATGTCCCGCCTCGCCGCGATATCAGCCGATAGGTCCCGCCGCGCCACCGAAGCTGCACGGAGGTCCCACCACGCCGCCGAAGTAGCACTGAGGTCCCGCCATGCCGCCGAAGCAGTAGATTGGTCCGGCCGCGCCGCGGGAGCGGCACCGATGTCCCGCCGTGCAGCGGAAGCAGCAGAGAGGTCCTGCCGTGTCGCAGCGGCCTGGATGGATCTATCGCGGGCACTCGAGGGCTCTCACAGGCGCATGCGCACTATGCTCAATAGGCTGATGGACGATGACATCCCCCGCTGGGCGAAGCTGCAGAAGGAGAGCTATGCCATGTTGGATAAGTCCACCGGCGTCATCCGGGCACTACGGGGTGACAAGGTGAGGCTCCGCACCGAGCGCGACCTGCTGAGGGCAAAGATCGCCGGCAGGGCGAAGCAGCACGAGGAGACAACTGCCGTGTTGGAGAAGACTATGGCACCCCGGCTCAGAGCAACCGGTTTACCTTGTATTGCCAGCCCAGAGATCAAGTCTTCTGGCAATACACAATAAGTTGGTACAGAAAACAACCGCTTTATTGATCTCTTAGCGGAACATAGGTTCACATATTACATGATGAGCAAGGACAAGCAGCACACACGGTGCGGCTGCACTTATGTACATTATTTAGTAGACATGGCAGGGGCCTCGATGATAAGGGAACTACTACATGGCAGCGGAACAACGAGGTAGCGGAACTCCACTCCACAGGGACACTGCTGTGACACGGCCTAGAGCGCGACATACTGCTCGACATCCACACCATGCACGGCTTCTCCTGCATCTGGCATGATAAGCCAGGTGAGTACTTTGAATGTACTCGCAAGCTCATAGCAAACAAAACAAGTGCGTCAAACAATAACAAGGCATTTAACCAGATTAAAGCATGAGCATGATACTATCCAACATGAGGTGTGCGTGAATCAATGCCATGGTCCCTGGGACCAACTTACCATTTCGAGGTCACCACGTAACCACCATTCATAACTTACCAACGTGATCTTTGCTTGACCACATCCATGTCTTTCATAGTGATCCTCACTTGATCACCACTTCTGCATGTGCCATCTGGTGTGTCTTAGTGTGCAAGTTAATTATATCTGTTGACCCACGGTGTGACCTACTACGAACTGTGTCCATATCCAAGGACATGGCTATCGATAGATTATACACTCTGCAGAGGTTAGTACACTGTACCCACACTACGGAACTCATGGCCTCGTGCTCCCATCCGGGTGGACCAACGACATTCTGACAAAACCAATCTATTGCATGACACTCTCCCGGCTACTCAGACAAACTCCCCTTTGGGCTATGTCCAGGGTGACCCCGATACCAACTTGTGACATCCGCCACCTCTGTGGCTGCCACCGTCGTGGCCAAACGAAAACATTGTCCCAAACGGGGACCTCGGTACCATAAAACTTGGGTCCTCAAGGTTATGTCTGCCTACCGGGCCAGGGTAGCGCCAGAGCACAACCTTCCCTAGTAGGAGGCATCGGCTAGAGGCATGACAATAGACCGCATTGGGGCCTCCCCATCCAGGCAAGTGTGGTTGCACTGGTGAGCTCGATTCGGTGGCACCATGACTCGATCAACATCATGTTCAAGTTGAATTAACATCAAGTTTAACTTGAAATAAAATGATTCGAGCCATAGTGTGAATGGATGCACTGGTCACGATCATGAATAGGAAAAGCATCATGTTATCATATGAGTATATGCCATGATACCTACTGCACACTTAGCAAGAAAACATGTACCCTACTGCATACTATCAAATTGGCATGAACAAGATCTAGGTAATAAGTTCTATATAGCAAATCATTATAAATAGTGAATTAAATGATGAATTAGTTCAACTAAACCAATGTCATGGCAATGCCATCCTTGCATATGAATGTTGTGGCTTGCCTTGATTCAGAGGAGTGTCACAATACTCTTGGCCTTCTCCAACACAACTAGGTTCTTCTGAAAATATTTTAAATGCAAAAAAATGTCACATAACACATTTTATTTCACCAGAAATTCTCAGCAGCAAGAAAAATTCTGAAATATGGCATGCATAATCAATACAAACCAGTAGCAAAAAGAATCAACTCAATTGGACTTATAGATTAAAAGTTATAGCTGGTCAAAGTTGGGTTGAATCTGGTCAAAATTTCCATTTAAAAGAATTTAACCGAAAATCCAGAAACGGCCATGTCGAAGACGTATTCAGCGAATACGCCTCCACTTATACCGCTTCGGGATAGCGAGTGGGAGGCTGACGGGTGGGTCCCGCCATCAGGGTTAAATGAGAGAGAGGGAGGGAACAGAGAGGGCGGTGCTGTCGCCGGCGATACTCCGGCGAGGAGGCCACGGCGGTCGTCGGAGTTGGGCGGGATGGACTCAGGGCAGCACGGCGAACACGTACGTACCCGAAGTGACGGCGGGGGTGGACGGAGGGCATCGGAAACTTCCTTTCCAGAGATGGCGGCGGCAGAGCTTCTTGGACTCGGCGATTCCGGCGACAATCTGGCGAGCTAGCGGCACCGTCGAGCTCAGGAGGTCTCCACGGTCTCGGGGGAAGCAGTGGCTGGAGTTGGGAGGGGCTAGGATGAGTGCATGGTGGTGGGGGATCCGCGGCGGGTTCCGGCGATCAACGGCGGCGAGAGGCCTTCCCGGCCTCGCCGCGCTCGTGGGGGAGTAATTTTTGGTTAGAGGAGGTGAGTGGGGTGGTTAGAATGGGTCGGGGGTGCTTCTATTTATAAGGGGAGCTCGCCCGTGTTCGGGTGCCCGCCGGCAATGAGCTGCAGAAGAGGAGAGGAGGAGATAAGATTGGGCTCAACGTGGGGAGGAGCAGTGGAGCACTGGCTACGCGGTGCACGCGTGCGGTCACAGTGGCACGCACTACACGGAGAATGCGAGGCACGCGCGCTCACTGTTCCGCCACGTAGCTCTCGGCCGTTTCCGGCGAGCGGCTTGCCCGCGTCGGGGAGGAACAAGGAGAGGCTTAGGTGTCGTGCGGGAGTTTGCTGGCGAGCTGGGACACGGTGCGTTGTCGAGGGGAGGGCGAACGGGCGGTGGCCGAGGGGCCCGACGCACAGAGCGCGGCGAGCGCATGCAGTGCACCGCGCTCTCACGCGGTCACCGCGTGCACTGGCATGTGGGGTGCTTTTGGTGCTGCCACACCATGTCCATCGTGTTGTCCCTTCAATGCGGTTCCTAGAAATGCTCTGGTCTTCCCATCTGGCGCAGTGGAGATGACTAGAGAAAGCTGCAAAGTTTCTGGCAGAAACTTGTGTCAAACACTGGGGACAAACGGCTAGGAGTTTAGAGCTGAAATTTTGGGGTTAAGCATTAATTAGGAGGGTAGTCATGTGGTAAAAATTTCAGCCCCAACAGATCAAGGAAAAATATAGTTGCTTCACAAAGTGACTTTTCTCTCCAGAAGCAAAAACATTTTCCTTGGCTGAAAATTTCCAAATGACCATGGGATATTTTTGCATAGGAAGGTGAGGCATGATCCAAAGAATATTTGGAAATTTTCCTGGAATTTTTGGAGCAATAAAAATGAGGGTTGCTTCATAGTTTAGTGAGAAAATGGGCATTTTCAGTAGGAAAAAGAATATAATGCCATTAAATAAAAATACCCAATGGCATTATGGTGAGAGGGATGAGGTCTAGGAAGGGTTTATGGATGGTAGAACCCACTTGGAAGAAAATCAAAAATAAATCCAAGTGGTAAGTCCAAAAGAATTGACTGAAAAACCCAAATGCAATTCAAAATATTCAATAAATCCAAATAAAAGAAAAAGGCAAAATCCAGGGTGTTACAAACCTCCACCCCTTAGGATGAATCTCGTCCTCGAGATTCGGTTGCTCAGGAAACAAATATGGGTATGCAATTCTTAAGAAATCCTCTCTTTCCCAGGTGGCCTCATCCTCAGTGTGGTGCTCCCATTGGACCTTGCAAAACTTTATAGTTTTGCTACGGGTGAGTCTGTCCATCTCTTCCAAGATTCTCAAGGGTTTCTCCTCATATGTTAAATCTTTGGCAAGCTCTAGTTCTGTTATATCCGTCTGTTTTGCGGGTGGTGCGATGCATTTCCGTAGTTGAGACACGTGGAACACATCATGAACCTCAGATATATAGCTCGGGAGGCAATTCTAACTGATAAGCCACTTTGCCTACTCTGGTCATAACTGGAAATAGGTCGATGTATCTTGGTGCGAGCTTTCCCCGAGTATGAAATCTTTTGACTCCTTTCATGGGGGTAACTCGGAGATAGGCATATTCACCTGGTTCGAAACTGACCGGCCTATGCTTTGAGTCATAGTAGCTCTTCTGACGAGATTTTGCCACTTGCAGTCTGTCTCGAATTTCTTTAACTTGCTTTTCTGCTTCCATCATCAAATCAGTCCCGAAGATTCGGCTGTCTCCTGTCTGGGACCAGTTCAACGGGGTACGACACTTACGTCCATAAAGAGCCTCAAAGGGTGACATCTTGAGACTAGTCTGATAACCGTTGTTGTAAGAAAACTCAGCGTACGGCAGACTGTCTTCCCATTTGGGTCCATGAGCAAGAGCGCATGCATGAAGCATGTCTTCCAAGATTTGATTTACCCGCTCTGTCTGCCCATCTGTCTGAGGGTGATAAGCGGTACTATGCTTCAAAGCGGTGCCCAAGGCTTGGTGTAGACGTAGCCAGAATGCCGAGGTAAACAAAGATCCTCGGTCTGAAGTGATAGTCCTGGGAACCCCGCTCTGATACCAAGCGTTGTGGCACCCCATGCAAACTGACAATCCTAGATACATATAGTTGAGCGAGTTGATCTGCGCGGTAGGTGGTTCTGATTGGAATAAAGTGGGCCACCTTGGTGAGCATGTCGACCACGACCCATATGGCATTATTACCTCGTGGTGTCCTTGGTAGCCTCACGATGAAGTCCATGCAAATATCATCCCATTTCCATTCTGGAACGGGTAATGGTTGAAGTAGACCAACGGGTTTCTGGTGTTCAGCCTTTACCTTGTTGCATACATCGCAACAGGCGACGTAATAGGCGATATCTTTCTTCATACCTTCCCACCAGAATGTTTGCTTTAAGTCTTGATACATTTTAGTGCCTCCGGGATGGATAGAGTATGCGGACTCGTGAGCTTCCTTCAGAATCTACTGCTTTAGTTCCCCAAGGTCCGGTACACAGACTCGATCCCGAAAACGTAGTGTACCTTGGTCATCAATGTTGAAATCTGGCGTCTTCCCTTCTCGTACTTGGGCTATTATCTTGAGTAACATTGGGTCACCAGGTTGAGCCTTTCGGATTTCGTCTTCCAGAGTAGGGATTACTTCCAAGGTAACCGAGCAGATTGCATCACACAAGATCATATTGAGCTGAGCTATTTCTTCTTGAAGTGCTGGGTGCAGACGCTCGATTAATGAGTTTGCTGTAGCCGGTTTGCGACTGAGGGCGTCGGCGACTACATTTGCTTTTCCTGGGTGGTAGTTGATACCCAGGTCATAGTCTTTGACCAACTCAAGCCATCTTCGTTGTCGGAGGTTCAAGTCCGGTTGCGTGAATATATACTTGAGACTCTTATGGTCGGTGTAGATTTGGCATCGTTTTCCAATGATGTAGTGCCTCCAAATTTTGAAGGCGTGTACAACAGCTGCCATCTCCAAGTCATGGGTAGGATAATTTTCCTCAGGTGGTCGGAGCTGTCTTGATGCATAGGCCACGACCTTGCCATCTTGCATAAGTACACACCCAATGCCACGCCTGGATGCGTCGCAATAGATGTCGAAGCTCCAGTAAATATCTGGTAGAGTCAGTACGGGAGCGGTGGTCAAGCGGGTCTTCAGCTCATTGAAAATGTCCTCACATGTTGCCATCCATATAAACTTCTGATTTTTCTTGAGTAATTCAGTCATTGGCTTGGCAATCTTTGAGAAGCCTTCAATGAAGCATCGGTAATAACCTGCCAGACCCAAGAAACTCCTGATTTCTGTTACTGAAACCGGTGTCTTCCACTTCAGGACTTCTGTGACTTTGCTTTGGTCTACGACCACTCCTTGAGCGGAAAGAGCTTTCCCAAGAAATCCCACTTCTTTAAGCCAAAATTCACATTTGCTGAACTTGGCGTAGAGTTGGTGAGCGCGTAATCGCTCCAACACTGTTCGAAGATGCTGCTTGTGCTCTTCTTCACTTTTGGAATATATGAGGATGTCATCAATGAACACCACTACGAACTTGTCCAAGAAGTCCATGAACACCTTGTTCATCATGTGCATGAAGAATGCAGGAGCGTTGGTCAGTCCTTTGCTGTTTTGGGGATATCTTCTTTTCTAATTTTCAGCTGGTGATACCCGGTGCGCAAATCAATCTTGGAGAACACTTGAGCTCCACTGAGTTGATCGAACAAATCATTGATCCTGGGCAGCGGGTATTTATTTTTGATTGTGACATCATTGAGAGCACGGTAGTGAACACACATCCGGAGACTGCCATCTTTCTTGCCCACAAATATTGCGGGTGCACCCCAAGCCGACAGAGCTCATAACCAAAGCACCCGGCGTACTAGTCTCCGCGTTAAATAAGGATAAAGAGCCAGTTGCAATACCGGCTATTACTTATTCATCATGGGCTGATGAGGTTGAAGCTGCAGACCTGGAGAGAGATAAGCCGACAACTGATAAGCCGGCAACGTCACGGTCCACACCAGAGGATTCGGCGGCGAGTGAGCCAGCAATGTCAGAGTCAATGCTGGGAGAGCCGGCAGACCTAGACTCGGCCATGGATGACCTGTCTGACGAGTCAGCGGCTGACGAAGAACTTCCAAGCCATGTGTCAGATAAGCCGCCAGTCTCAGGTGAGTCGGCCATGGATGAGCCGCCAGGCGAGTCAGCAGATGATGAAGAGCTTCTGAATTATGAAGGAACACCGACTCACATGAGTATGGATATCAACATGGTGTACTATCTGCCTGCTGAGTTTCGCGCTGTTGACGAAGCCGGCTCAGTAGCTCAAATTGACTTTGGACCCAAGAACGCTATCTTCGAGAAACCGGAGGAACCGGTTAAGCATCTCAAGCCTTTGTATATCAGAGGGCACATCAATGGGAAGCCGGTTACCAGGATGATGGTTGATGGAGGTGCTGTAGTCAATCTAATGCCTTATTCAGTCTTCAAAAAGTTACAACTTGATGATGATGATTTGATGAAGACGAACATGGTACTCAACGGGTTCGAAGGCGGAGAAGGAGTGGAAGCTAAAGGGGTTATCAGTCTAGAGCTTAAAGTCGGAAGCAAGACCCTGGCTATTGCCTTCTTCGTTGCTGAGGTGCAAGGGAACTACAATGTGCTACTAGGACGAGATTGGTTGCATGCAAACCAGTGCGTTCCGTCTACTCTGCACCAACAGCTGGTTCAGTGGGTCGACGATGAAGTAGAAGTCGTCCATGCAGATAACTCGGCCTGCATTGCATTAGCCGAGTCACTAGTTGACTGGCAACACTCCACTGCTACATGTCTTTCGGGGCGTGACTTGTCCGGGTTTGACTTCCAAAGTGCAACCCGGGATGGGTTCGTGCCAGTATCTCTAAAGCCGGTTGGTGAAAACGGGCTCAGACTCAAGTGAATGGATAACAACGATGAGTGGCTTCAAAGCCGGCTTGACAAGTATCGGGCCAACAGGAACGATATGTTTGAGACCATTGAAGAGCCTGGCGACTTAGACAAATTGGGGCAAGGCTTTACGTCGGCTGACCCGCTTGAAGAGGTGGACCTTGGAGACGGCACGGTGCCAAGGCCTACGTTTGTAAGCCGGAATCTGGAAGCCAGCTATAAGCAGGAGTTAGTCGCCCTGATCAGAGAGTATGCAGACTGCTTCGCGTGGGAGTATCATGAGATGCCTGGGTTAAGCCGCCAGCTCGTTGAGCATCGGTTACCCATCAAAGCCGGCTTTAGACATTACAAGCAGCCGGCTCGAAAGTTCAACCCACAGATATATGGCTGGGTCAAGGAAGAGATCGACCGGGTTATAAAAGCAAAGTTTATTCGGCCCTGCAAGTATGTTGAGTGGGTTTCAAACATTGTCCCAGTTGAGAAGAAGGGGTCAGGAAAGATAAGGGTATGCATAGACTTCAGAGATTTAAATCGAGCTACGCCCAAAGATGAATATCCTATGCCAATAGCCGATATGCTTATCAACGAAGCCTCAGGACACAAGATCATCAGCTTCTTGGACGGTAACGCAGGGTATAACCAGATATTCATGGCCGAAGAAGATTCGGCTAAGACGGCATTTCGCTGCCCCGGTTTTGTTGGTCTATTTGAGTGGGTAGTGATGACCTTTGGATTAAAGAACGCTGGTGCTACTTATCAAAGAGCGATGAACTTAATATTTCATGACCTTCTTGGAGTCGTACTGGAAGTCTACATTGACGACGTGGTAGTCAAGTCGGACGGCGAATTAGATCATTTGGCCGACTTACGACTTACGTTTGAAAGGATGAGGAAGTATGGGCTCAAGATGAATCCATTGAAGTGTGCCTTTGGCGTGTCAGCTGGAAAGTTTCTGGGTTTCATAATACATGAGCATGGCATAGAGGTTGACCCAGAAAAGGTTAGAGCTATTCAAAAGGTGCAGGCACCGGCTTGCAAAAGAGACATGCAGAAGTTCCTTGGCAAGGTCAATTATTTGAGGCGGTTTATTGCTAACCTGTCTGGGAAAGTCGATGCATTTACTCAGATTCTTCGGCTTAAGAACGATGATGAATTTACTTGGGGGGCATAACAGCAAGAGGCATTTGAAAGGATAAAGACGTGCTTATCAACCCCTCCGGTTCTGAGGGCGCCGGCTCACGGTCAGCCATGCCGGCTCTACATTGCTGCTGAAGAGAGAGTAATAGGAGCCGCCTTAACCCAAGAAGCCGAAGGGAAAGAGTATGTCATCACATACCTAAGCCGCCGTTTGATAGATGCCGAGTCAAGATACAGCTCTGTGGAAAAATTGTGCTTATCCCTTTATTATGCCTGCACTAAGCTACGCCACTACCTCTTATCTAGTGAGTGTAAGGTGGTGGGTCAGACCGATGTTCTCAGACACATGATTCAAAGGCCGATTTTCAGCGGGCGAATCGGCAAGTGGGCATATGGGTTAATTGAGTATGACTTGGCTTATGAACCTCTCAAATCTGTGAAAGGCCAGGTCGTAGCTGATTTTATTGTTGAGCATCGGATTGACCCGGAGCAAGAAGCCGGCTTACACGTTGTGTCGGCTAAGCCGTGGCGGCTCTATTTTGACGGCTCAGTTTGCAAGAATGGGCAGGGAGCCGGCGTTGCATACATCTCGCCCCACGGTACTGTATTTGAGGCCTCCTGCCGGCTTAACTACTTTTGTACTAACAATCAAGCCGAATATGAAGCACTTTTATTCGGGCTCGAGCTTTTAGTCAATACAGGGGTCTCTCATATCAAGGCATACGGTGATTCGTTACTAGTTGTTCAACAAGTGGCAAAGGTGTTTCTGTGCAATGACGAATCACTCAATATGTACCTTGACAGATGCTTAGACATTATAGCAAGTTTGGATTATTTTTCTATCTCTCACGTGTCTAGGCAGGATAATTGGCTCGCCAATGAGTTAGCGCAACAGGCATCAGGCTATCATGTCGACAGAGGCATGTTCTTCATAGCAGAAAAGCCGATGCTGATTGCTGCTGACTCAGAGAAGGCCGGCTCAGGTGAGTCGGCTGGCGAAGGAAAAGCCGGCTTAGGCGAGCCGGCCGATAAGGGAGACGCCGGCCTAGATAAGCCGGCTGATAGAGAAGAAGCCGGCTCAGATGAATCGGCTACTAAGGAAGGGGCAACCCGGATTTCTGACTGGAGAGCACCTATTGTAAGTTATCTGAAGAACCCGAGTCAGAAAACAGATAGAACCGTTCGGCGACTTGCTCTCAAGTATACACTGGATAATGGCGACTTATGCCGCCGAACGGCTGATGGTCTTCTGCTTAAGTGCTTAAACGAGGATCAAGCTAGAGTCGCCATGGGAGAGGTACATGACGGCTTATGTGGAACACATCAGTCAGCTCACAAGATGAAGTGGATGCTCCGGCGAGCCGGATTTTATTGGCCGACGATGATCAATGACTGCTTCAAGTACTACAAGGGGTGCGAAGCTTGCCAGAAGTTTGGGGATATCCAGCTAGTTCCGGCTTCCAAGCTCAATCCTATCATAAAACCGTGGCCCTTCCGGGGTTGGGCACTTGACTTTATCGGTATGATTCACCCGGCTTCATCAAAAGGGCATCGGTTCGTGTTGGTTGCCACAGATTATTTCACCAAGTGGTCTGAAGCAGTACCTCTCAGGAACATGACTCACAAGGTGGTAATTCAATTCATTACTGAGCATATTGTTCACAGATTCGGTATTCCACAGACTCTCACCACGGATCAAGGAACTTCCTTCATGGCAAAGGAGGTTAAACATTTTGCCGAATCACTTGGGATCAAGATGCTTAGTTCATCTCCGTATTATGCTCAAGCCAATGGACAGGCCGAGTCTAGCAATAAGATCTTGATCAAATTGATTAAGAAAAAGATCAAAGACCATCCAAGGCGGTGGCATGAGGTACTGTCCGAAGCATTATGGGCTCACCGGGTCTCAAGGCATGGGGCTACCAAGGTGACTCCTTTTGAGTTGGTATATGGGCAAGAGGCCGTCTTACCAGTTGAGGTGAATCTGGCCGCCTTAAGGTTTGCTAAGCAGAACGATTTGTCGGCCGAAGACTACTACGGCTTAATGATGGATAACCTAGACGATGTGGCCGACAAACGATTAAAGGCTCTAAGGGACATTGAGAAAGAGAAGTTGCGGGTGGCAAACACTTACAACAAGAGAGTCCGGCTCAAGGATTTTCAAGTTGGCAACTTAGTGTGGAAAGTTATACTACCAGTCGGCTCCAGAAGCCGGAAATTTGGCAAGTGGTCACCAAGTTGGGAAGGACCGTTGCGGGTCGCCAGAATAACACCCGGTAACTCTTATCTGGTGGAGACTTTGGAGGGCGACTTACTACCTCGAGCTATCAACGGGAAATACTTAAAGAAGTTCCACCCAAGTGTGTGGCAATCCGCCTGAGATCATGCTAATGGCCGATGAGCATAAACATCTCCCTTAGACCACATGGCCGATGAACATAAGCATCGCCCTTAGTAAAAAATCCTACATGGAATGTTTTCTAGCACGCAAGCTCTGCTAGAAAACAGGGGGGCATATGTTAGCACTCATTTTTGGCAGAAGGCGACTCAAGGCTGATGACTCGCCCCAGAGGGTGACCCGGTGTGGCGATGACTCGGCTAGCGATGGCTCAAGGATCACTGCTGGAAAGGCGCCAATGTGAAGGAGATACAGCCGCCCAGAGAGGCAGGTTATCGGCTCAATGACTCAGTAACCCGGCTACAAAAATCAGCTCAAGGTCAAAGCCGGCTCATCTTGGATTCAGCTTCACAGTACCAGCGGCTCTGACAAAGATGATGAGCCGCCGCTATCATATTGAGCCGGCGTTGTTCAAGGGCTGTTGATCATGTTATGTCTCAGTTTGCAAGATTATTAAAAGCTGGCAAGACCGGGACTCGGCAGATGACGATGACCCAGCACGAAGATGACTCGTAGTACGACACTTAGCCGTGCCCATAGCGGTGGTACCGTGCCCATCGAGACCCGGCAAGGCGGCTAACTAGCAAAGCAGCGGATTACGAAGCAAAGTGAACTGGCATCAACACAGAAGAGCTACGGGCGACTCAGGAAGCCGAGAGCAAAGGGCGATTCAGGATGCCGAGAGCCACGGGCGACTCAGGAAGCCAAGAGCAAAGGGCGACTCAGAAAGCCGGCTCTATAAGCCGGCTCTATGGCTCAGGAGAAAGAAAGTTGACTGCGAGAAGCTAAGGATGGACTCAGAAGGACAAAGCCGGCCCATGCTTTCGGCGACTCACACTGTAAGCCGGCCCAACAGAGAGTCCGAGCCCAAGACGGCCCTGGCGGGTGCCTTACCTAGTTAAGGCTAGAAACCGACTCTGATTGTAACTTGTAATCCGTGTAGGAGTCTCTTACTTGCATGGGAAGTCCAGCCGCCTCATATATATGTGAGAGGTGATGGCCGATTGAATCAAGCAAACAATCGACATATCAATACAACCTACTTTTTACCCCTTAACCCTTGTTCATGCTTCCGTTATTCGGCAACTTCGCGTAAGTTCATCGGATATCGACAACCGAGCCAGGGCGAGCGAATCGACCCGGTTCAGCCAATCGTCGCCAGCTTCCTCCGACGGGGTCCCTCCCGAGGAACTGGGGCGTCTGGTCTCAAAAGCGCTGGCTTACTGTCTTGCGTATCGCGCTGTGAGCCGGCCTCCCGCGGGGCGAGTTGTGGTGCATCACCCCCGGCCCTGCGGGTACACGTTGACGTGTTCGTGTGCGAACACACTTTTTGGCGACTCCGCTGGGGACGATTCGATCTAAAAATTGGATAGCAATGACCAATTCTAAGACCGACTCCGCTGGCATCAGCACTGATAACATCATCAAACCGGCTCTTGAGGAGCTGTCAGAAGCACAACGCCAAGGCTTGGCGGCTTGGGAGAAGAAGCGTGACGAGGAGTTCAAGGTGCTGCGGCAGAAGCAGGCTGAAGCTGATCAGGAGCTATATCTGGCGAGTCTCAAGAAGGATCGGCAAGGAGTCATCTCGCCGATCAAAGAGCCGGAATACGTACCTCTGAGCATCAAGATCAGCCAACCCGCCGTAAGCAATAGCCTCTTTACTCCTGAGCAATTAGCCGAAATCCAGTACTATGTTGGACAAAGCACAAATAGTATTTATGATCTAATGCTGGAACGTGATAAGGCTAAAGAAAACACGCTATTAAGCCAGCCATCGAAGTTACAGCCGATGAGCCAGAATAGAGATAACCGACTTGTGCCTATGCTGCCAAGTCCGACTCCTATCCAGAGCATGCCTTATTCGGCTAGACAGCCGGATCAAGCAATACACTTTGGAGATGAGCCGACGCCGACTCAGAATTCGGCTCTTTGGACACAAGCCGCCCCTGTGACCAAACCATCCACTGTGCCGACTCAATCGCTCAATGTGGACGATGTGATGGCCAAGTTAAGGAGTGAGTTGGACCAGATGGCTTATGATAGATTCGGGGTGACGCTAAAACCTAGAAATTATACTAAACCCTATCCCGAATATTTTGACTTACAACCTTATCCCCCTGGTTACCGAGTTCCAGAATTTTCTAAGTTTAATGGGGTGGATAATAAATCAACATGGGAACATATTAGTCAATATTTGGCTCAACTAGGTGAAGCCAATCATGAGCATCATAAAGTTCGCTTGTTCTCATTATCTTTAACCGGCACTGCTTTTTCATGGTTTTCTGCTTTAGCTCCTAACTCCATACATACTTGGTTTCATTTAGAGCGGAAGTTTCATGAACACTTTTTTGCCGGAGAGATTGAGTTAAAATTGTCCCACCTTACATCGGTTAAGCAAAAGCATGACGAGTCGGTATCCGACTATGTCAAAAGGTTTAGGAACACAAGAAACCGGTGTTATAGTTTAGCTATAACTGAGAGAGATATGGCCGACTTAGTACTTAATGGTTTACGATCCCACTTAAAAGAAAAATTAGAGGGGTATGAGTTCCTAAGTGTCGGCCAAGTGCAAGAAAAGGCTCTGGTTCAGGAGAGCCGGGCCAATGAGATGAAAGACTCACATCGGGTGAGCCGGAGCCGGCTTAACACCCTTGAGGGAAGTGCCGGCTCAGACGAGGAAACCGATATTTACACTGCTGAGTTTGTTTGGCCAGGTAAAGCCAAACCTTATGTGTGTGATGATCTTAAGCCGGTTCGTAAGAATCGGGAAGATGAGTTTAAATGCACTTTCGACGTAGGCAAGTGTGATAGAATATTTGATGCCTTGTTGAAGGACAAAATTATAAAGATCAATCATGTCATACCACCGCTTGAAGAGATAAGGCGGCGGGCTTATTGCAAATATCATCATTCTTTTTCTCATGCCACTAACGATTGTAATGTTTTTCGTCGACAGATCCAATCGGCCCTTAATGACGGACGATTGTGCTTTGCTAGCATGGCAATTGATCAACAGCCGTTCCCAATGAACGTGCTAGACCTGGAGGGAAAGAAGGTACTCATTCGGCCAGAGACGGCCGGATCATCTAACAAAGCTAACGTTGTTGTTGGTGAGCCCAGGAACACGCAAGCCGGCAACATGGTGTCTGGGAGGAAGGCGACTATAGGTCGAGAACCCGGCGGCAAGGAGGTTATCAAGATTACCATCAGCAATCCTACGCTTGGGGGGCAACAGGAAGAGCCGCCCAGATCACCGCAAAGGTTCATTAAGCCGAAGAGCCCGGAAGTCGGCCAGTGGCGGGTTAATACAGCTAATGCTAAGTACAAACGCATTAAGCCGACTTTCGACATGTTGATGAGCAAGTATGTCAGACAAGCCGGCGCAAGCACAAGCCGGCCCTATGGAAAGCGTTCAAGGTCACCGGCAGAGTTCAGTCGGTATTTTAAGCCGGCTATAGCAAAGACGCCACCTCTGAAAAGCACTTTTGACAAAAGCCGGCTGGGGCCAGCAAGCCGGCTCAAGGAGCATATGCCAAGTCCAGAGAGAGGAAAGGTGTGGCGTGTCAAGCCGCAAGCTGCTAGGGCTGGTGAGCCGGAAAGCATGACAGGCAGAATATTTGGCGGCTCACTTACCATTGGCTGCCAGATACTGAAGATGAAAGAGCTGGATGTAGAACCGGCAAAAGGTAGACCGATATTAGTTATCGGGCCTAACGGCGCAGCCAATGACCATGAAGCCAGCTCCGGTCAGACTAAGCCGCGTGACCCAAAATACACTCAACCAAGGTGGTGCCCTGCCGGGTTAACCAAAACACAGAAAAGGAAACTACAAAGGTTGAGGAATCAAGAGAAGGCTGCAGAAGAAGCTGAGTGGCTCAGGGATGCAAGTTTCAACCAGGATCATCCAATAATACGTTCTCAAGTCTGGGTGCCTAAGCCGACAGAGCTCATAACCCAAGCACCCGGCGTACTAGTCTCCGCGTTAAATAAGGATAAAGAGCCAGTTGCAATACCGGCTATTACTTATTCATCATGGGCTGATGAGGTTGAAGCTGCAGACCTGGCGAGAGATAAGCCGACAACTGATAAGCCGGCAACGTCACGGTCCACACCAGAGGATTCGGCGGCGAGTGAGCCAGCAATGCCAGAGTCAATGCTGGGAGAGCCGGCAGACCTAGACTCGGCCATGGATGACCTGTCTGACGAGTCAGCGGCTGACGAAGAACTTCCAAGCCATGTGTCAGATGATCCGCCAGTCTCAGGAGAGTCAGCCATGGATGAGCCGCCGGGCGAGTCAGTGGATGATGAAGAGCTTCTGAATTATGAAGGAATGCCGACTCACATGAGTATGGATATCAACATGGTGTACTATCTGCCTGCTGAGTTTCGCGCTGTTGACAAAGCCGGCTCAGTAGCTCAAATTGACTTTGGACCCAAGAACGCTATCTTTGAGAAGCCGGAGGAACCGGTTAAGCATCTCAAGCCTTTGTATATCAGAGGGCACATCAATGGGAAGCCGGTTACCAGGATGATGGTTGATGGAGGTGCTGTAGTCAATCTAATGCCTTATTCAGTCTTCAAAAAGTTACAACTTGATGATGATGATTTGATGAAGACGAACATGGTACTCAACGGGTTCGATGGCGGAGAAGGAGTGGAAGCTAAAGGGGTTATCAGTCTAGAGCTTACAGTCGGAAGCAAGACCCTGGCTACTGCCTTCTTCGTTGCTGAGGTGCAAGGGAACTACAATGTGCTACTAGGACGAGATTGGTTGCGTGCAAACCAGTGCGTTTCGTCTACTCTGCACCAACAGCTGGTTCAGTGGGTCGACGATGAAGTAGAAGTTGTCCATGCAGATAACTCGGCCTGCATTGCATTAGCCGAGTCACTAGTTGACTGGCAACACTCCACTGCTACATGTCTTTCGGGGCGTGACTTGTCCGGGTTTGACTTCCTAAGTGCAACCCGGGATGGGTTCGTGCCAGTATCTCTAAAGCCGGTTGGTGAAAATGGGCTCAGACTCAAGTGAATGGATAACAACGATGAGTGGCTTCAAAGCCGGCTTGACAAGTATCGGGCCAACAGGAACGATATGTTTGAGACCATTGAAGAGCCTGGCGACTTAGACAAATTGGGGCAAGGCTTTACGTCAGCTGACCCGCTTGAAGAGGTGGACCTTGGAGACGGCACGGTGCCAAGGCCGACGTTTGTAAGCCGGAATCTGGAAGCCAGCTATGAGCAGGAGTTAGTCGCCCTAATCAGAGAGTATGCAGACTGCTTCGCGTGGGAGTATCATGAGATGCCTGGGTTAAGCCGCCAGCTCGTTGAGCATCGGTTACCCATCAAAGCCGGCTTTAGACCTTACAAGCAGCCGGCTCGAAAGTTCAACCCACAGATATATGGCCGGGTCAAGGAAGAGATCGGCCGGCTTATAAAAGCAAAGTTTATTCGGCCCTGCAAGTATGCTGAGTGGGTTTCAAACATTGTCCCAGTTGAGAAGAAGGGGTCAGGAAAGATAAGGGTATGCATAGACTTCAGAGATTTAAATCGAGCTACGCCCAAAGACGAATATCCTATGCCAATAGGCGATATGCTTATCAACGAAGCCTCAGGACACAAGATCATCAGCTTCTTGGACGGTAACGCAGGGTATAACCAGATATTCATGGCCGAAGAAGATTCGGCTAAGACGGCATTTCGCTGCCCCGGTTTTGTTGGTCTATTTGAGTGGGTAGTGATGACCTTTGGATTAAAGAATGCTGGTGCTACTTATCAAAGAGCGATGAACTTAATATTTCATGACCTTCTTGGAGTCGTACTGGAAGTCTACATTGACGACGTGGTAGTCAAGTCGGACGGCGAATTAGATCATTTGGCCGACTTACGACTTACGTTTGAAAGGATGAGAAAGTATGGGCTCAAGATGAATCCATTGAAGTGTGCCTTTGGCGTGTCAGCTGGAAAGTTTCTGGGTTTCATAATACATGAGCATGGCATAGAGGTTGACCCGGAAAAGGTTAGAGCTATTCAAAAGGTGCAGGCACCGGCTTGCAAAAGAGACATGCAGAAGTTCCTCGGCAAGGTCAATTATTTGAGGCGGTTTATTGCTAACCTGTCTGGGAAAGTCGATGCATTTACTCAGATTCTTCGGCTTAAGAACGATGATGAATTTACTTGGGGGGCAGAACAGCAAGAGGCATTTGAAAGGATAAAGACGTGCTTATCAACCCCTCCGGTTCTGAGGGCGCCGGCTCACGGTCAGCCATGCCGGCTCTACATTGCTACTGAAGAGAGAGTAATAGGAGCCGCCTTAACCCAAGAAGCCGAAGGGAAAGAGTATGTCATCACATACCTAAGCCGCCGTTTGATAGATGCCGAGTCAAGATACAACTCTGTGGAAAAATTGTGCTTATCCCTTTATTATGCCTGCACTAAGCTATGCCACTACCTCTTATCTAGTGAGTGTAAGGTGGTGGGTCAGACCGATGTTCTCAGACACATGATTCAAAGGCCGATTTTCAGCGGGCGAATCGGCAAGTGGGCATATGGGTTAATTGAGTATGACTTGGCTTATGAACCTCTCAAATCTGTGAAAGGCCAGGTCGTAGCTGATTTTATTGTTGAGCATCGGATTGACCCGGAGCAAGAAGCCGGCTTACACGTTGTGGCGGCTAAGCCGTGGCGGCTCTATTTTGACGGCTCAGTTTGCAAGAATGGGCAGGGAGCCGGCGTTGCATACATCTCGCCCCACGGTACTGTATTTGAGGCCTCCTGCCGGCTTAACTACTTTTGTACTAACAATCAAGCCGAATATGAAGCACTTTTATTCGGGCTCGAGGTTTTAGTCAATACAGGGGTCTCTCATATCAAGGCATACGGTGATTCGTTACTAGTTGTTCAACAAGTGGCAAAGGTGTTTCTGTGCAATGACGAATCACTCAATATGTACCTTGACAGATGCTTAGACATTATAGCAAGTTTGGATTATTTTTCTATCTCTCACGTGTCTAGGCAGGATAATTGGCTCGCCAATGAGTTAGCGCAACAGGCATCAGGCTATCATGTCGACAGAGGCATGTTCTTCATAGCAGAAAAGCCGATGCTGATTGCTGCTGACTCAGAGAAGGCCGGCTCAGGTGAGTCGGCTGGCGAAGGAAAAGCCGGCTTAGGCGAGCCGGCCGATAAGGGAGACGCCGGCCTAGATAAGCCGGCTGATAGAGAAGAAGCCGGCTCAGATGAATCGGCTACTGAGGAAGGGGCAACCCGGATTTCTGACTGGAGAGCACCTATTGTAAGTTATCTGAAGAACCCGAGTCAGAAAACAGATAGAACCGTTCGGCGACTTGCTCTCAAGTATACACTGGATAATGGCGACTTATGCCGCCGAACGGCTGATGGTCTTCTGCTTAAGTGCTTAAACGAGGATCAAGCTAGAGTCGCCATGGGAGAGGTACATGACGGCTTATGTGGAACACATCAGTCAGCTCACAAGATGAAGTGGATGCTCCGGCGAGCCGGATTTTATTGGCCGACGATGATCAATGACCGCTTCAAGTACTACAAGGGGTGCGAAGCTTGCCAGAAGTTTGGGGATATCCAGCTAGTTCCGGCTTCCAAGCTCAATCCTATCATAAAACCGTGGCCCTTCCGGGGTTGGGCACTTGACTTTATCGGTATGATTCACCCGGCTTCATCAAAAGGGCATCGGTTCGTGTTGGTTGCCACAGATTATTTCACCAAGTGGTCCGAAGCAGTACCTCTCAGGAACATGACTCACAAGGTGGTAATTCAATTCATTACTGAGCATATTGTTCACAGATTCGGTATTCCACAGACTCTCACCACGGATCAAGGAACTTCCTTCATGGCAAAGGAGGTTAAATAGTTTGCCGAATCACTTGGGATCAAGATGCTCAGTTCATCTCCGTATTATGCTCAAGCCAATGGACAGGCCGAGTCTAGCAATAAGATCTTGATCAAATTGATTAAGAAAAAGATCAAAGACCATCCAAGGCGGTGGCATGAGGTACTGTCCGAAGCATTATGGGCTCACCGGGTCTCAAGGCATGGGGCTACCAAGGTGACTCCTTTTGAGTTGGTATATGGGCAAGAGGCCGTCTTACCAGTTGAGGTGAATCTGGCCGCCTTAAGGTTTGCTAAGCAGAACGATTTGTCGGCCGAACACTACTACGGCTTAATGATGGATAACCTAGACGATGTGGCCGACAAACGATTAAAGGCTCTAAGAGACATTGAGAAAGAGAAGTTGCGGGTGGCAAAGACTTACAACAAGAGAGTCCGGCTCAAGGATTTTCATGTTGGCGACTTAGTGTGGAAAGTTATACTACCAGTCGGCTCCAGAAGCCGGAAATTTGGCAAGTGGTCACCAAGTTGGGAAGGACCGTTGTGGGTCGCCAGAATAACACCCGGTAACTCTTATCTGGTGGAGACTTTGGAGGGCGACTTACTACCTCGAGCTATCAACGAGAAATACTTAAAGAAGTTCCACCCAAGTGTGTGGCAATCCGCCTGAGATCATGCTAATGGCCGATGAGCATAAACATCGCCCTTAGACCACATGGCCGATGAACATAAGCATCGCCCTTAGTAAAAAATCCTACATGGAATGTTTTCTAGCACGCAAGCTCTGCTAGAAAATAGGGGGGCATATGTTAGCACTCATTTTTGGCAGAAGGCGACTCAAGGCTGATGACTCGCCCCAGAGGGTGACCCGGTGTGGCGATGACTCGGCTAGCGACGGCTCAAGGATCACTGCTGGAAAGGCGCCAATGTGAAGGAGATACAGCCGCCCAGAGAGGCAGGTTATCGGCTCAATGACTCAGTAACCCGGCTACAGAAATCAGCTCAAGGTCAAAGCCGGCTCATCATGGATTCAGCTTCACAGTACCGGCGGCTCTGACAAAGATGATGAGCCACCGCTATCATATTGAGCCGGCGTTGTTCAAGGGTTGTTGATCATGTTATGTCTCAGTTTGCAAGATTATTAAAAGCTGGCAAGACCGGGACTCGGCAGATGACGATGACCCAGCACGAAGATGACTCGTAGTACGGCACTTAGCCGTGCCCAGAGCGGTGGTACCGTGCCCATCGAGACCCGGCAAGGTGGCTAACTAGCAAAGCGGCGGATTACGAAGCAAAGTGAACTGGCATCAACACAGAAGAGCTACGGGTGACTCAGGAAGCCGAGAGCAAAGGGCGATTCAGGAAGCCGAGAGCCACGGGCGACTCAGGAAGCCAAGAGCAAAGGGCGACTCAGAAAGCCGGCTCTATGGCTCAGGAGAAAGAAAGTTGACTGCGAGAAGCTAAGGATGGACTCAGAAGGACAAAGCCGGCCCATGCTTTCGGCGACTCACACTGTAAGCCGGCCCAACAGAGAGTCCGGGCCCAAGACGGCCCTGGCGGGTGCCTTACCTAATTAAGGCTAGAAACTGACTCTGATTGTAACTTGTAATCCGTGTAGGAGTCTCTTACTTGCACGGGAAGTCCAGCCGCCTCATATATATGTGAGAGGTGATGGCTGATTGAATCAAGCAAACAATCGACATATCAATACAACCTACTTTTTACCCCTTAACCCTTGTTCATGCTTCCGTTATTCGGCGACTTCGCGTAAGTTCATCGGATATCGACAACCGAGCCGGGGGCGAGCGAATCGACCCGGTTCAGCCAATCGTCGCCGGCTTCCTCCGACGGGGTCCCTCCTGAGGAACTGGGGCGTCTGGTCTCAAAAGCGCCGGCTTACTGTCTTGCATATCGCGCTGTGAGCCGGCCTCCCGCGGGGCGAGTTGTGGTGCATCACCCCCGGCCCTGCGGGTACACGTTGACGTGTTCGTGTGCGAACAATATCCAATGTTGGGATTCAATGGATACTAGGGATGCGGGGAAGATGACTCCAATGATTGATATTTTCAGTCCTCGGCATACAATATTTGTCCTGAGCCTGGATCCGGGGGATTGTACCACCATAACTTTGTCCAAAAGAGTATAGGAAAGGCGATGTTGGGCAACAAAACTCCATGAAATAAAATAATGGGAAGCCGCAGAATCGAATAAAATTGTTGCAGGTATGTTATTAACAGGAAACATACCAATGACCACATCGGGAACTTCTGCGGCTTCTTCGGCGGAGATATGATGAACTTGCCCTTGAATATACCCCCGTTTGGGGAATTGCCCCACATAATTGACTTGAGGCTTCAGGTTGGCTGTTGACTTGTCGTTCTTGGGACACTGCCTAGCATAATGCCCAGTCTATCCACATGAGTAACAAGCATTGTTACGCTGACAGTCTTCTTTGTTTGGCTTGGCGACCACGGTCTTGATCTGGCTTCCATTCTTGATGTTCCCCTGCTGCCAGGTTGGCTTGAACTCGAACTGAGGTTGCTGCCAAGTGCGAACCTTCTGAAAAACTTGCCCTTCCTTCTTGGGCTCAAACTTGCGTTTGCGGTCTTCATAGGCAGTCTTATGATCATTAACTAGTTTGTGTTCCCTTTCGGCAATGAGTGCCTTGTTCACCAACGTTTGGAAGTCGGGGAAATCCAGCATGCTGAGTGCACACCGGAGGGAAAGGTTGAGTCCTCACCGATCTATCTTCCGTTCTTCGGTGGCCACATCATGTGTAGAATAACGTGCCAAGTGATTGAACTTGTTTAGATACTCACTTACAGTCGAGGTACCTTGTGTAAGGGTGATAAATTCTCGTTGCTTGACCTTCATGATGCCGGCAGGAATGTGATACTTGCGGAATTTATCTTTGAATTTATCCCAAGTAATCTCGTCTTCAGCAGGCCACATAACTTTGGCATTAACCACCATATAGGAGCTGGTCCTTCTAGATAATGAGTGGCGAAGGGTACCTTATCAGCATCTTCAGTGCGAGCAATTTCCAGCTTCTTCTCAATGGTCCTCAACCAATCATCGTCTTCCATCGGATCCACTGCTTGACTGAAACTTGGCGGTTTGGTCCTCTGAAAGTCGGACAGCTTGGAGTGATTACCATTGTGATTATTCTGCCCAACCATAGTCTGCATGCGTCTCAGGAATTCCATCAGGTCTTGGTTTCTCTTCTCCTCAAACATCCGCATAATCTGCTCTGTTGTGGGTGCTTGAGGTGGAGGAGGTGGTGGCTGATATGGTTCTGGAGAATGTCCTGCTTGCCTGGCGGATTGACGAACTGGAGTATCGTCGCCACCATAATAGTTACTGCCACACCTTGCCATCCTATATATGTTTCCCAATACGAAGCATCGAGTTGAGCAACATCCATAAGGGAAAGAAAATAGGAAGGTGAAGCAACAAACCAGGAAGAGAAATCGAGAAAAGCCAAAGCGAATAACAGAAGGCAACATAATTATACAATACATCGTCCAGCATACATAACAGGATAACGGCATGGCTAGTACTACTACATGCATACAACCAAACACCACATCATCCTCGTCTACACGCGACGACAGCGATCGCACTGGCACACTGACGGTCCTGCTGGTGTTTCCTCGGTGTCGGACTCCGAATCGGAACTGATAACGGATACCTACGGAGCAAAGGAAACACGACGACGCTGACGAGAACACTCCACCTCAAGGTCTGGAGCAGGGTGACTCCGCAGCATCGGAGCGACTGGGGTAGCGAGAAGCATAGCCCACTAGGCTAGGGACTCATGAGGAGTCACTACCGAAGTGCCTGAGTTACTTTGAGAAGGTGTGGGGGTCACTGGGGTGGGTGGAGGTAAGGTAACTGGGGGGACAAGTGATGTGTGAATAAGTATAGGTGGAGCGAAGGCAGATCGAGCAGCAGCTAACTCGTCTCAAACGCGGTTTAGCTCCTGGGTTAGGCTGATGATCAGAAAGTATCCAGCCGTTATGTAACAAGACATGTGACTAGCTGACCGGTCACACTCCGGATCAATGTAAGGGAAGCGGATCTGTCCTGACTCAAACAGGGACAGATAAAAGTAGAAACCTGGGTGTGTCTGCATCTGGATCTCGTTATAGCACAAGTCAGTGAGAGCCTCAAATGCTGCAAACTGGACCGCCTGGTCGGGTGTAGAAGCAATCCCGCCCTTGGTGGAGCGAGTGTAAGTGCCCACCACGGTACTGTTTTGCATGACGACCTCCGCGTGATACTCGTAAACACCATCAGCAAGCTGCTCTCGGTACACCTGGTACACGGGGTCATCACCGTCGGGGTAGAGTTGGCGCCACACGTTGCTAAGCAGATGCGGAAAGGTGGAAGGTGCCGGCTCAGGCTGGTACAGGTAAGGGACTGGTGCCATCTACACTCACAATATTAACTGATCAGCATTAGTAAGCTATATGCATGCAATGCAACACCCAGGTGCAGAGTCAAACTCAAAAATGCTACAAAGGCTAAAACTACCATTTTCTAATGCGTCGGCTGTCTAGGGCGTCCTACAGTCAGCACGGCTCTGATACCAAGCGTAGTGGCACCCCGGCTGAGAGCAACCGGTTTACCTTGCATTGCCAGCCCAGAGATCAAGTCTTCTGGCAATACACAACAACTTGGTACAGAAAACAACCGCTTTATTGATCTCTTAGCGGAACATAGGTTCACATATTACATGATGAGCGAGGCCAAGCGGCACACACGGTGCGGCTGCACTTATGTACATTATTTAGTAGACATGGCAGGGGCCTCGATGATAAGGGAACTACTACACGTCAGCGGAACAACGAGGTAGCAGAACTCCACTCCACAGGGACACTGCTGGGATACAGCCTAGAGCGCGACATACTTCTCGACATCCACACCATGCAAGGCTTCTCCTGCATCTGGCATGATAAGCCAGGTGAGTACTTTGAATGTACTCGCAAGCTCACAGCAAACAAAACAAGTGCGACAAACAATAACAAGGCATTTAACCAGATTAATGCACGAGCATGATACTATCCAACATGAGGTGTGCGTGAATCAATGCCATGGTCCCTGGGACCAACTTACCATTTTGAGGTCACCACGTAACCACCATTCATAACTTACCAACGTGATCTTTGCTTGATCACATCCATGTCTTTCATAGTGATCCTCACTTGATCACCACTTCTGCATGTGCCATCTGGTGTGTCTTAGTGTGCAAGTTAATTATATCTATTGACCCACGGTGTGACCTACTACAAACTGTGTCCATATCCGAGGACGCGCCTATCGATAGATTATACACTCTGCAGAGGTTAGTACACTATACCCACACTACGAAACTCATGGCCTCGTGCTCCCATTCGGGTGGACCAACGACATTCCGACAAAACCAATCTATTGCATGACACTCTCCCGGCCACTCCGACAAACTCCCCTTTGGGCTATGTCCTGGGTGACCCCGATGCCAACTTGTGACATCCGACACCTCTGTGGCTGCCACCGTCGTGGCCAAACAAAATCATCGTCCCAAACGGGGACCTCGGTACCATAAAACTCGGGTCCTCAAGGTTATGACTGCCTACCGGGCCAGGGTAGCGCCAGAGCACAACCTTCCCTCGTAGGAGGCACAGGCGAGAGGCATGACAATAGACCGCATTAGGGCCTCCCCATCCAGGCAAGTGTGGTTGCACTGGTGAGATCGATTCGGTGGCACCATGACTCGATCAACAACATGTTCAAGTTGAATTAACATCAAGTTTAACTTGAAATAAAATGATTCGAGCCATAGTGTGAATGGATGCAAGGGTCACGATCATGAATAGCAAATGCATCAAGTTATCATATGAGTATATGCCATGATACCTGCTGCACACTTAGCAAGAAAACATGTACCCTACTGCATACTATCAAATTGGCATGAACGAGATCTAGGTAATAAGTTCTATATAGCAAATCATTTTAAATAGTGAATTAAATGATGAATTAATTGAAATAAACTAATTTCATCGCAATGCCATCCTTGCATATGAATGTTGTGGCTTGCCTTGGTTCAGAGGAGTGTCACAATACTCCTGGCCTTCTCCAACACAACTAGGTTCTTCTGAAAATATTTTAAATGCAAAAAGAAAATGTCACATAACACATTTTATTTCACCAGAAATTCTCAACAGCAAGAAAAATTCTGAAATATGGCATGCACAAACTTTGGATCAATACAAACCAGTAGCAAAAAGAATCAACTCAATTGGACTTATAGATTAAAAGTTATAGCTGGTCAAAGTTGGGTTGAATCTGGTCAAAATTTCCATTTAAAAGAATTTAACCAAAAATCCAGAAACGGCCACGTCGAAGACGTATTCAGCGAATACGCCTCCACTTATACCGCTTTGGGATAGCAAGTGGGAGGCTGACGGGTGGGTCCCGCCGTCAGGGTTAAATGAGAGAGAGGGAGGGAACAAAGAGGGCGGCGCTGTCGCCGGCGATACTTCGGCGAGAAGGCCACGGTGGTAGCCGGAGTTGGGCGGGATGGACTCAGGGCAGCACGGCAAACACATACGTACCCGATGTGACGGCGGGGATGGATGGACGGCGTCGAAACTCAGGAGGTCTCCACGGTCTCGGGGGAAGCAGTGGCTGGAGCTGGGAGGGGCTAGGATGAGTGCATGGTGGTGGGGGATCCGCGTGGAGTTCCGGCGATCAACGGCGGCGAGAGGCCTTCCCAGCCTTGCCGCGCTCGTGGGGGAGTAATTTGTGGTCAGAGGAGGTGAGTGGGGTGGTTAGAATGGGTCGGGGGTGCTTCTATTTATAGGGGGAGCTCACCCGTGTTCGGGTGCCCGCCGGTGTTGAGCTGCAGAAGAGGAGAGGAGGAGATAAGCTTGGGCTCGGCATGGGGAGGAGTAGTGGAGCTCTGGCTACGTGGTGCACGCGTGCGGTCACAGTGGTGCGCACTACGCGGAGAATGCGGAGCACGCGTGCTCACTGTTCCGCCGCGTAGCTCTCAGCCGTTTTCGGCGATCGGCTTGCCGGCGTCGGGGAGGAACATGGAGAGGCTTAGGTGTCTTGTAGGAGTTTGCTGGCGAGCTGGGACACGGTGCGGTGTCGAGGAGAGGGCGAACGGGTGGTAGCCGAGGGGCCCGACGCACAGAGCGCGGCGAGCGCATGCAGTGCACCACGCTCTCATGCGGTCACCGCGTGCACTGGCATGCGGGGTGCTTTCGGCGCTGCCACACCATGTCCATCGTGTTATCCCTTCAACGCGGTGCCTAGAAATGCTCTGGTCTTGCCATCTGGCGCAGTGGAGATGACTAGAGCAAGCTGCAAAGTTTCTGGACAGAAACTTGTGCCAAACACTGGGGACAAACGACTAGGAGTTTAGAGCTGAAATTTTGGGGTTAAGCATTAATTAGGAGGGTAGTCATGTGGTAAAAATTTCAGCCCCAATAGATCAAGGAAAAATATAATTGCTTCACAAAGTGTCTTTTCTGTCCAGAAGCAAAAACATTTTCCTTGGCTGAAAATTTCCAAATGACCATGGGATATTTTTGCATAGGAAGGTGAGGCATGATCCAAAGAATATTTGGAAATTTTCCTGGAATTTTTGGGGCAATAAAAATGAGGGTTGCTTCATAGCTTAGTGAGAAAATGGGCATTTTCAGTAGGAAAAAGAATATAATGCCATTAAATAAAAATATCCAATGGCATTATGGTGAGAGGGATGAGGTCTAGGAAGGGTTTATGGATGGTAGAACCCACTTGGAAGAAAATCAAAAATAAATCCAAGTGGTAAGTCCAAAAGAATTGACTGAAAACCCAAATGCAATTCAAAATATTCAATAAATCCAAATAAAAGAAAAAGGCAAAATCCAGGGTGTTACAAAGACGGCCGTCATGGTCAGGAAACTTATGGATGAGAATGCTAATCTGCACATCGAGCGTGACATGCTCCTGGAGGAATCCGTGGTTGCTCGCAAGCGACGGATTGAGGACGTGAAGGAGATCAAGGTGGACGAAATGACGAAGATGGCGTAGTAGATCGAGGTGAAGTAGAGAGCAGCGACCCAGATTGTTGTCTGTGTCTTCCTTCTTTTTCCCTTGTGTCTTTCGGGCATTGCCGCATGTGGCATCTTTAATTATCTTCCTGAATATGTAAGACAATTATTATTATCCATTGCCATCGTCTTCATATATATGAGTCTTGCTAAGTCTCAGTCGATGCTATGTCCGTGAGATCTTACATCAAGATCCGTGCAAAATTTTCTTTTCATATTTTCTTTTCTTTCTCTTAAATCTCAGTCGAATGAAGCCAAGCCACGCCATTAAAACTGGGGCTCGTGCGCCATTAATGGAGAAGTTGGGAGCGAGGTGGGCGGCGGATGGAGGTCAAAGGGCTCGCCTCCCGGTGAGCCTGCGCAACGGTCTGCTCTAGGCCTCCCGTCTACTCAAATAGCTACCCCACATGTCGCCTCCTAGCCAATAAAAATGGGGACGCGTGGCGGCACGTAAATGGTTAGTACAACGCCCACGGTTTGAATAGCACTTGTGTTTCCGATTGTAACGTGGCAGCTCTTTGTTCCAAAATGACTTTGTTGGTTGTTAATCTGTGCGCCTTCAAAAAATCAGACAATTTTTTTACCACAGCATGTTGGTGCCATGTCAAGGCAACATGCCTAGTTTCATGATTTTCAGGCAAGTTTTGGATTTACAGGACTTTAAAAACCAAGTTTGTCAATGTTTTCGGCCGAGCCACGACGCCCAGATGTTTGAAATTCATTCCCATTTCTTGCATGGGGCCTAAACATTCACCGAAGGACACATATACGATTTTTCAACCCATTTTGGTGCACTGGAGCATGTGCCTATAGTTCAAATTTGAATTATGCACATTAAATGCCTAGAAAACTCAATTAATGTATAAAAAATGCCAAACGAACCCGGAATAATTCCAAATTTTAGCACGACACTCCTATTCGTCTTTGTTGCCTCTGTAAAAAAATCAAGGCAGGAAGAGACAGTGTATGTCATTTCGCCCACAAAGGTGACACATCCACTATCGGAACCATGAGCCTTCTTGAGAGAAGCTCTAGTTTGTAAGAAGCTTATACCAAAACTTGTCTCAAATCAAACAAAAAATTTACCACAGTGTGTTGGTGCCATGTCAAGACACCATGCCAACTTCCGTGATTTTTAGGCAATTTTTGGATTTACTGGAATTTAAAAACCAAGTTTCTCAATGTTTTCGGCCGAGCCACGACGCCCAGATGTTTGAAATTCACTCCCATTTCTTGTATGGGACCTAAACATTCAACCAAGGACACATATACAATTTTTTAACCCATTTTAGTGCATTGGAGCATGTGCCTGTAGTTCAAATTAGAATTATGCACATTAAATGCCTAGAAAACTCAATTAATGTTTAAAAAAAATGCCAAACGAACCCAGAATAATTCCAAATTTTAACACGACACTCCTATAGTTGCATGTTCACTGCAGATAAATGTTCTAGCAATTCAAACATCAACCTTTCCTACCGTAACCCCATTTTGTCTTTCAAATCAAAATGAAAAAATCAATTACACCACAAACAGTTTGTTAGCAACAATCGTGTGCGATGCAGTATAAAATATCTTAGGGCTCCCTCATGTATGGCTTACGCAGGAAGGTTCGTCGGCTATAGTCCACCGACCGTGCATCAACCACACTTGCACGCCAGTTTTTCGCTGCACCATTCATAAATTTTCGGCAACCGCGGAAATATCTAGGTCCCCGCGCCCCCCCACCAAAAGCCACATTTCCACTGTTTCCTTCTTCCTTTCCAAGTTCAAACCTTCACTGCTTGCTTTGCAATGCCGCCTCCTCACCGGCGGCGCTCCTTCCCGCTGCGCGGCCTCGTCCATATAGTCAGGTAATCCATACCCCACCCCCATCCTCCTCCTCCTTCTCCATCCCACAAGCCTCAACCGCCGGCGCGACATCTTCCACCCAAATCACTGCCCCGTCCTCCAATTAAGCGCCGACCATAGCCATGGTTCACACATTATAGCAAGGAGCTCAAGGAGCATCTGGCACCGGTGAAGCAAATCGCGGCCGCACGCGCGGATGAGGTCGCGATGGCTGCCATGTGTGCCGACCGCCAGATCTTGTAGGAGCACCTCGCCGTCGAGGCCACCGTCGACCCCTCGCGCGCGGACGCTGCCACGCGGTTGGCTGCTTTAAACGACAGTTCGTGTTGTTTTCTAAAGGCCGCCTCCAGTGCCTTCTAGTGAATTGTCCTCTGTTATGTTAATATGCAATCTGATCTTCTGAAATGTGATGTTTAGTTAACAGTTTGGTTCATTTGTTGTGATGTTCAATTAACTGTTTGGTTCAATTCTGAAATGTGATTTTCAATTCCTGTGGGTACAATTTTTTTTATTATTATGCATGTGAGGAATAATATCGAATTTGGATGTACTCTATACATGAGAAACATATGCAAATGCTATATTTCCTAGTAGTTCTTAAGCACACTAGGCTTGGTTAACTGTATGATCTTCTAGTATATGTTCTATTCTACAATGTGGTTCTCAGTTAACTACTTGCTTCATTTGTTGTGGTGTCCAGTTAACTTTTTGGTACAATTCTGCAATGTGATGTTAATTTGTTGCGGGTACAAGTTTTCATTAATATATTCTACTCATAGTATGCCAACTCTCACTTAAACTGATCAATATCTGCTTTATATGTGTTGCAGGGAAACAATGGGAGGCACTGAGGTTTACCATTGAGGTTTGCACATGCATGGTCCTTTGGCTTATAGCACATTATTGTGCAATTGCAGGAACCATCCTAATATTTAGGATTTTAACAATTTGGTCTTGCACATGTAGGTCCTGCTATCAGAGGTTTAGACCCACTGTTCGATCCATTTTGCATATGGGGAAATGAGATGGACATGAATATCAGTCAAGTCAAGAAACTCAGAAAGATTGTTAGGATAAAGAAACTAGCGTTGAATAACAACAAGATCTTTGTTTGCACAATGAAGAAGACATCAGTCAACTATAGGATGGTACTAACTCTTTTACCTTGTGTTTTTTCCTATGCGCCATTTCAAAATTTAGAACAGATATTTATGCATATCTTTGTTTTCAGTCCTTTCCAAAGCAGTTCACCGATGATTACCTCTCAAACCATCTCCATGGTCAAGAGGCGAGGAAGGTACTCATTCAACACCCACGGTACAATATTGAAGTCTCCCTCAAGAGGACAAAGGTTGGGCGGGCAATCATCCGCAGCCATTGGCATAAAGTTGCAAGGACATTCAACATCATTGAAGGCTCAATATTCGCCTTCAGATTCAGCAATTTTCCAGATGAGATTCATCTCTCTATATACTGTATATGATGCTACTTTCCAAAGGTTTTAGATGTTGCATGTGAAACTTGATGCTGTTGTGTAATTGCGTAGCTAGCTATATGCCTATATGGTGTAACTGAGTGCTGAAGCTATGTGATGTTGTACTCTGATGTAATTCAGTTATGAAATCCTGGTTGCTGTAATACGGCTATGAAACATATGGTGTGTTTGACATGAAATGTCAATTTGATTACTAAATGCATTATCATTAATAGGCCAATTAGCCTGCTAATTGGGTTTTTGAATTGCAGACGGTTTGTCAGACAACACCATGGGCGATGACCTCAAATAACACACACAGTTTCTAGAAAGTAGCCACGTTGGATCAATGAACAATCACACATGCCTTCCGCCCAACAAATGTTTGCGTTAGGCCACCTTGCACAAATGTTTCCACATAAAAATTGTGTGTGATGTACATATGAACGGAAACGTTTTTCTGAGATTCACTGTTTGGGATGAACATACGAACAGAAATGATTGGGCCAGTATAATTGTCTGCGATGGCTCGCCCGATCGCACACGGGCTCTTTTTGCCCCGCGTGTGTGACCGGAGGCCCTATCGCCGACGGTTTCTGGGTCGTGTGGGAAGGACCTCCCCTATCGCACACATAGGCAAGGCAACGGTTTAAAACTCCATCACGGAAAGGGGTTAAAAACCGTTTGTATAGTAGCTCGCTATACCAGTGAATACCTTGTTCATCATGCTCATAAAATAGGCAGGGGCATTAGTCAAACCAAAAGACCTGACTGTATACTCATAAAGCCCATACCTCGTGGTAAAAGCTATCTTGGGTATATCCTGCTCTCGGATCTTCAACTGGTGATATCCTGATCAAAGATCGATCTTGGAGAAAACACTAGCTCCGACTAGCTGATCAAACAAATCGTTGATCATCGGTAAGGCGTACTTGTTCTTGATGGACACCTCATTCAACGAATGATAATCCACAACCATTCTCAAGGTTCCATCCTTCTTCTCTACTAGAAGCACTGGGGCTCCCCAAGGTGAGGAACTTGGTCGGATACACCCTTTCTCCAGTAATTCCTTAATGTGCTTCTTAATTTCCTCCAAATCATTAGCGGGCATCCGATACGGTCTCTTGGATATCGGTCCTATGCCTGGCAATAGTTCGATCAAAAACTCAATCTCTCGGTCCGGTGGCATGCTGGGCAATTCCTCTGGAAACACATCGGGATAGTCCTTCACAACTGGTACTTCCTCCTTAACAACCCCCGAAAGAGAATTCACCTGGGTCCTCCTTGGCGTATGCCTCGACACATACTTGATCCGTTATCCATCTGGGGTGGTGAGAAGAATCGACTTGCTGGCACAATCAATGTTTCCCTCATACTTGGACAACCAGTCCATGCCTAGGATTACGTCCAATCCTTGTGATTCTAGGATGAAGAGGTCAGTGGGAAAAACGTGCCTCCCTATGGTCAATAGCAACTGAAAACATCCCTGACTAGCCGTAGACTCTGATCCTGGGGAACTCACTAACATGGGTGACTTAAGGGCTACGGTCGGCAACTTATACTTATCCACAAATCCCCTCGATATGAATGAATGCGATGCACCAGTGTCAAAAAGAACAAGGGCTGGAAATGAATTAACCAATAACTTACCAATAACTGCGTCAGGCTGCTCATAAACTTCCTCCACATTTACATGATTCACCTGACCTATGGTGAAGGGATTGGGCTTCTTGCCTCCAGAGCTTCCATTGTCGTTCCCGTTCTTTGCCTCGGGACAATTGGTGGCGTAATGTCCTGTGTTCTTGCACTTGAAACAGGTGATGTGGCTCAGATCCTTCTTCACCGGTGTAGCAGGGAACGATGCTGACTGTCATTTCCTCCATTCCCATTGCCATTCCTATGGCCATTATGGTTATGTCCATTTCCTCCATGATGAGAATGACCTCCATGGTTCTGATAGTTATGTCCTCCAAACCTATTGGGTCCTGATCTAGAATTTCCTGAGTACGGGGTATAGCGGGGCTTCTACTGAACTCCAGAGTTATACTTTCCCTATCCGTATTCCTCTTGCGGTTCTCCATCTGTTGTTGCTTGCCTTCCAAAACGATAGCCTTGTCAACCAACTCTTGATTGTTATTGAAGGTAGCCACGGTCAATTGAACTCCCAGCTCATCGTTTAGCCCCTCCAGAAATTTCTCCTGTTTAGTGGCATCTGTGGCTATGTCTCCTGGAGCATACCTGTATAACTTGCTGAATTCCTCCACATAATCACCAACAGAACGATTTCCCTGGCGTAAGTTGCGGAACTCACGCTTCTTCAGACTCATAGCCCTAGCTGAAACATGTGCGGTGCGAAAGGCCTGCTGGAACTGATCCCATGTCACATTAGCTATGGGGAATGTGGTGGTGTAGTTCTCCCACCACGAAGCTGCTGGTCCATCCAGTTGATGTGCGGCAAAGCGCACCTTCTCAGCATCAGTGCATCCTGCGGTGGTCAGCCCCCTTCCGATCTTGCGATGCCAGTCATCTGCGACGATCGACTCCGTGCTGCTTGAGAACACTCGTGGGTTCAACCTTAGGAAACGGTTAAGGTTACCAGCTTGGGGTGGCATGTTGTTGTTGTTGTTGTGCATGAGAGCACTCCAGTTCTGGATCAACTGGGTAAGTTTCGGTGGAAAGTTGAATCCCAGGTCACATCTCGGAGGCATCTGATGGGTTTAGAATGGATGAGAAATTAGAATAGAATAAGGGCCTAGTGGGAAAAATCACTACCCATATGCAAATGAGGCAAATAAAACTCCAAATCACACCAATCACTTTCAATCAAGGTTCACACATCAATCCTAAAATAACTATTACACGACTGATCGAGAAATTTAATCGAAAAGAAATCAAAATACTAATTATCTAAAATGGTGGTCGGCTAAAAGTTCTGATCGGTAGAAGACTCCATCTTGTCATCATCATCATCGTCGTCTTCATAATCCTCGTCCTGGCTGACGAAACACCCGTCAGAGTCATCCTTCAGAATGTTTTCTCCCTGAATTAGCTTCTCCTCGGCTTTTTCCAGCTTCTTCTTCAGGTTTTCGTACCTTTCCAGGAGCACGCTGATTTCCTCCTCATATCCATCGCGGGTTGCCTTGAGTTCATCCTCCAGCTTGATATTTCGGGTCATTGGCTTCCTGGTGTTCCTCATGCTGCCATGCATTTGGTTCTCCAATCGGCAGAAGTGCTGCTCCAGATCCTGTATGTATGATGCGATGACTCATCTTCCCTGGTGCGGACTATTTCTCCTTGGCGATCCCGGCGTCCGCATATCCTATAGGTGGTCCCTTCGAGATCCTTGTAGTCTGCGTTGGTATTTCCCCAAAGAGCAGAGGATGATGCAGTACAGTAGAAATAAGTATTTCCCTCAGTTAACAACCAAGGTTATCAATCCAGTAGGAGAACCAAGCAAAATTCCGTTAAGCACACCTGCATACAAAAGAGCACACACTTGCACCCAACGCAAATAAGAGGGTTGTCAATCCTCTTAGCGGTTATTTGCAAGGATTAAATCTTATAGAGGTAGATAGATAAACTAAAATACTAACTAAAATAAAAGTAAATAAATTGCAGCATGGTATTTTTAGGTTTTTAATAGATGATAAAGTAGACCCGGGGGCCATAGTTTTCACTAGAGGCTTCTCTCTCGAACACATAGCATACAGTGGGTAGACAAATTACTGTTGGGCAATTGATAGAAAAGCAAATAATTATGATGGATTCATGGCAATGATCATGTATATAGGCATCACATCTGAGACAAGTAGACCGACTCCTTCCTGCATCTACTACTATTACTCAACCCATCGACCGCTATCCAGCATGCATCTAGGGTATTAAGTATGAAATAGAGTAACGCCTTAAGCAAGATGACATGATGTAGACAAAGTAAACTCAAGCAACATGATTAAACCCCATCTTTTTATCCTTAATGGCAACAATACAAATACGTGTCATGTCCCCTACTGTCACTGGGATTGAGCACCACAAGATTGCACCCATCACAAAGCACCTCTCCCATTGCAAGATAAATCAATCTAGTAGGCCAAACCAAATCGATAGATCAGAGAGAAATACAAAGCTATAATAATCATGCATAAAAGTGTTCAGAGAGGACTCAAATATTTCTCATGAATAATCTGATCATAAACTCACAATTCATCGAATCCCAACAAACACACCGCAAAAGAAGATTACATCGGATAGAACTCCAAGAACATCGAGGAGAACATTGTATTGAATATCAAAGAGAGAGAAGAAGCCATCTAGCTACTGCTATGGACCCGTAGGTTTGTGGTAAACTACTCACACATCATCAGAAGGGCAGTAAGGTTGATGAAGAAGCCCTCTGTGATCGATTCCCCCTCCGGCAGATTACCGGAAAAGGCCTCCAGATGGGATCACGGAAGAACAGAGGCTTGCGGCGGCGGAAAGGTTTTCTCTTCTGGCTCTATATTGGTTTTGGAATATTTGGGAATTTATAGCGCTGGAATTAGGTCAAGAGGTGCCACGAGGGGCCCACAAGCCTAGGGGGCACGCCCTACTCCCCTAGGCGTGCCCTCCTGGCTTGTCGCCTCCTCGTGGCTATTCTGGTCTTCTTCCGAACCTTCCTGGGTCTCTTCTGGTCCAGAAAAAATTAATCCAAAGTTTTTTTCTCGTTTGGACACTTTTTGATAATGATTTTCTGAAAAGGCAAAAACATGCAGAAAACAACAACTGGCACTGGGCACTGGGTTAATAGGTTAGTCCCAAAAAATGATATATAATGGCATATAATTGCATATAAAACATCCAAGATTGATACTATAATAGCATGGAACAATAAAAAATTATAGATACGTTGGAGATGTATCAAGCATCCCCTAGCTTAATTCCTGCTCGTCCTCGAGTAGGTAAATGATAAAAACAGAATTTTTGATGTGGAATGCTACCTATCATGTTTCATCATGTAATGTCTCTTACGGTATGAATAATAAGATCCGAATGATTCAAAGTAATAGTATATAATTTGATATAAAGACATAAATACTCAGGCATACTAATAAACAATCATGTCTTTCAAAATAAAAATGCTAAAGAACGTTATCCCTACAAAATCATATAATCCTGTCATGCTCCATCTTCTTAACACAAAGTATTTATCATGCACTACCCCGATGACAAGCCGAGCAATTGGTTCATACTTTTTAACGCGCTTCAGCTTTTTCAACTCCCACGTAATATATGAGCGCAAGCCATGGATATAGCACTATGGGTGGAATAGAGTGTGGTGGTAGAGATAAATAAGAGAAGTCAAAAATAAGAAGATAGTCTCACATCGACGGGGCTAATCAACGGGCTATGGAGATGCCCATCAATTGATGTCAATGCAAGGAGTAGGGATTGCCATGCAACAGATGCACTAAGAGCTCTAAGTGTATGAAAGCTCAACATGAAAACTAAGTGGGTGTGCATCCAACTTGCTTGCTCATGAAGACCTTGGGCATTTGAGGAAGCCCATCATTGGAATATACAAGCCAAGTTCTATAATGAAAAATTCCCACTAGTAAATGAAAGTGACAAAATAGGAGACTCTCTATATGAAAAACATGGTGCTACTCTGAAGCACAAGTGTGGAAAAAGGATAGTAACATTGCCCCTTCTCTCTTTTTCTCTCATTTTTATGGCTCTTTTTGGCCTCTTTTTTTATTTTCGTCCGCAGTCTCATCCCGACTTGTGGGGGAATCATGGTCTCCATCATCCTTTCCTCACTGGGACAATGCTCTAATAATGATGATCATCACACTTTTATTTACTTACAACTCAATATTACAACTTGATACTAGAACAAAAATATGACTCTATATGAATGCCTCTGGCAGTGTACCAGGATGTGCAATGATGCTAGCGTAACATGTATAAAAATGTTGAACAGTGGCTGAGCCACAAATACTATGTCAGCTATATGATCATGCAAAGCAATATGACAATGACGATGTGTGTCATAAACAAAATGGAACGGTGGAAGTTGCATGGTAATATATCTTGGAATGGCTATGGAAATGCCATGATAGGTAGGTATGGTGGCTGTTTTGAGGAAGATATAAAGAGGCTTATGTGTGATAGAGCGTATCATATCACGGGGTTTGGATGCACCGGCGAAGTTTGCACCAACTCTCGATGTGAGAAAGGGTAATGCACGGTACCAAAGAGGCTAGCAAATTGCAGAAGGGTGAGAGTGCGTATAATCCATGGATTCACATTAGTCATAAAGAACTCACATACTTATTGCGAAAGTTTATTAGCCCTCAAAGCAAAGTACTACTACGCATGCCCCTAGAGGAATAGATTGGTAGGACAAGGTCCATCGCTCGTCCCCGATCGCCACTCATAAGGTAGACTGTAGGATCGAAAGTATGTCTAGAGGGGGGGTGATTAGACTACTTGACCAAATAAAACTTAACCTTTTCCCAGATTTTAGTTGTAGGCAGATTTTAGCAATAGTACATGTCAAGCATCACCCTACACATGCAATTCTAAGAGTATAGCAGCGGAATGTAAGCAATTGCATATTTATGTAGAGAGGGGGTAGGAGATTTCAAACGCAATGAAGAAACGACGGTTTTTGGCGTGGTTCCGATAGGTGGTGCTATCGTACGTCCACGTTGATGGAGGCTTCAACCCACGAAGGGTAACGGCTGTGCGAGTCCACAGAGGGCTCCACCCACGAAGGGTCCACGAAGAAGCAACCTTGCCTATTCCACCATGGCTTACGTCCACGAAGGACTAGCCTCACTCGGGGTAGATCTTCATGAAGTAGGCGATCTCCTTGCCCTTACAAACTTCTTGGTTCAACTCGACATCTGGTTGGAGGCTCCCAAGTGACACCTAACCAATCTAGGAGACACCACTCTCCAAAAGGTAATAGACGGTGTGTTGTTGATGAACTCCTTGCTCTTGTGCTTCAAATGATAGTCTTCCCAGCACTCAATCACTCCTCACAGATTTGGCTATGGTGGAAGAAGGATTTGAGTGGAAAGCAACTTGGGAAAGGCTAGAGATCAAGGTTCAAATGGTAGGAGTGGAATATCTTGATCTCAACACATGAGTAGGTGGTTCTCTCTCAGAAAATGAATGGTGGAAGTGTAGGCACGTTCTGATGGCTCTCCTTACTGAGAAGGATGGGGTGGAGGGGTATATATAGCCTCCACACAAAATCCAACCGTTACACACTTTTGACCCAACTCGGTGGCACCGGAACGATAATCTCGGTAGCACCGAACTGTGTAAAAGATATGAACTTTCGGAATCTCGGTGGGACCGATACGAACAACTCGGATGGACCGAAGTGCAATGGCTTAGGGCAATCCTCATCTCGGTGGCACCGATTGCATCAACTCGGTAGGACCGAAGTGAAGCAATAAGGCAACAGAGAGTTGGCAAGCCATCTCGGTGAGACCGATTTGCAAACTCGGTGAGACCGAAGTGAATGCAAACGATTACAGAGAGTTGGCAAGGCCATCTCGGTGGGACCGAGATCCATTTCAGTGGATCCGATTTGTTAGGGTTTGGCAGTGGCTAAGTCTTGGATGAACTCCGTGGGGCCGGATTGGAAGTTTCGGTGGGGCCGAGTTGGACTTTGGGTTTTGGACATATTTGGGATTGAGAGAGTGGTTGAGGGTTTAGGAATGCTGTCACTAAGCACTTGAGCAAAATGACCATTAAGCAACACCTCATCCCCTTTTAATAGTATTGGCTTTCCTATGGACTCAATGTGATCTTGGATCACTAAACCAAAAATGTAGAGTCTTGATCTTTGCCAATTCTTGTCCTTAGCATTTTGAGGGGTCCACATCTCTAGTCCATGCCATGCCAATCATTGAACATCCTGAAATCTTAATCTTGAATGGATATTAGTTCAATGAGATATATGTTGTTATGAATTACCAAAACCACCAAGGGAGCAAATGTGCTTTCAATCTCCCCCTTTTTGGTAATTGATGACAACATATAGATCAAAGCTTCGACAGATGATTAAGTAAATGAAATACATCGTCGCTTTGAGAAGTATGTGATAAGCAAGAGCTCCCCCTAAATTTGTGCATTATTAAAAATTTGCGTTTGAATGCAAATGCACAATCGATTAGGCTCATGGGTCACTCTTCCATGTCACATACATCTTGGTGGAGCGCGCAAAATGATATGATTGGAATAATAGGCACGCATCACCAACATAAGTAATTGATCATAAAAGATAATAGTAGAGATAAACATGGAATATCACAATAGGCATAATATGATCAATCACCATCGTATCTCACAAGTATAAATGACAGAATATTGTAGCAAGCACACACATAACAAAGAGTATCAACAAACGATCAAACAAGTAGCAACCGAAACTCTCAAAGCAAATCAAAAACAAGAAACTCTCTCTCTCGAAGCCTATGATCTATACAAATCCTCCCCCTTTGGCAACAAGTACCAAAAAGTTCGAATCGTATAGCACTAGTGGGCTCTCTAGGCACGATCCTCCGAAGGCGATCTCCTGCTGGCGGCTCCGGTGTGCGTAGATGGCGTTGAGATGAGCGCGTCCGCGAATGCTTCTGCTGACGACTGCTGGACTGGTGGAGTTGAGACCTGCTGTGGCACTGTGGCTGTGGCGGCTGGTGCAGATACTGTGGTCCGTGGATCCACAACTAGTATCGCAGCTGACCTGGCAGCCCTAGGCACTGACTGAAACTGCTCTGTAGTCGGTCTCTCATCTTCACTGTCATCTGATCTGGCAAGCTTGACAGCATCGACATCTGCTTGCAGCTGTTCCACTGTGGTCTGAATCTCAGTCACTTTGACATCCAAGTCATGAAACTTTGTCTGAATAATCCGCTCAAAACTAGCCTGGGTCTGGGTGAGGTTGGCCAGACTTCGCTCAATCCTCAGAGTGGCTTCAAGCAGATATTGCATGTGGTCTTTTGGTGTCTTGAGATTTGCAATTGGAGCATTGGGAGCTACTGCTTCCTGAGTTGCTTTAGCTTCTTGTGCTTTGCGGATTTCCTCTTGAGCTTGGGCAGAAGTGGGATGCGAAGGATCCATCACTATGACATTGTCCTCAAAATCTGGATGGAGTGGGAAATGCTCTCGATCAAGAAGATACGTGCTGGTTCCAACCTTGGAATTGATCAACAACTGAATATGTGGAGCATAACCACACGATCTCTTCTGATCTGCTACTGTCCTCTTGATAGTCTCGACTATCAGGCTCATCACCTTGAATTTCTGAGGTGTATCAAATAAGTGCAGCAAGTTGTTGGAGTGGCCACGAATCATCTTATCATCTCCTGACTTGGGTAGCAGAGTGTACCGCAGTATAGTGTTTGAGGTGGCCAGACCTGGTAGCAAATGCTTCACTGATCCAAGCTTGTGAGTCTCAAGATCCTCCTGGGGAATAGCAGTGTACATGTTCTTCATGGAATTGTGATTAAACTTGAGCTTGGCATAAACATAATAATCATCATCTTCTTCCTTGGGTGCACCAAGAAGATTTGCCCACTCAGAAATAGTTGATTGATATCTAATGCCCTCAGTCATCCACACTATGCGACCATCTGGATAGAAATGTGTTGTGGAGTAGAATTGCATGACCATATCGTCATTCCACTTAGTCAATTTCTTCCCAACAAATTCATCAACACCTGCAATTCTGAAGCTTTCATGCACATGGGGGAAATAATCCTCGTTCTCATCAATGTATTCCCAGTCCACCCATCTCATGTCACTGACTATGGGCTTCTTGTCAAGCAATACTGTCTCATAGAAATCCTGTTGCTCACGGGTGTGAAAGCGATAATCACAAGCAGTCCTCCTTCTGATAGCATAAGGATCTGACAATCTCCATTGACGCAGTCCTTTGTCCTTTCTCAACATCATGTTCTCAGCTACTGGGTGTGCGTTGTCATGTTCTGGTATCTTGGGCTTCAATTTTCTGAGCACTAGAGGCTCTTCATCAACAGTTGATTCAGGCACTGGGGCCTTGTTCTTCTCTGCAGCAGATATGTTTCTGGTTGATCTCTTGGGTGCTGGTGCCTTAGGCTTTGACTTGGGAGGTGCAACAGTCTTGATAGCATCAGACATGAGCTTCTGTGCTTTTGCAGGGGGTGCAGCAGCTGGCTCTTCCTCCTCTTCTTCTTCCTCATCAATCATCATAGTAGGTCTGCCAATCACTCGGGCAAAAGATTTCCTTACTCTTTTCTTCTTGGCACCTGCAGCTGCCTCACTAGGCTCTTGCATAGTCTTCTGAGGCACTTTCCTCACAACTGTTCTTTCCTTGACATAAGTAGGCTTTGTGCTGTACTCCTTAGCTAGCACTACTCTCTTCTTCTTTTGTGCAGTTTCACTTGCAACAAAGTCCTCATCCTCACTATCTGAGGTTTTCTTCTTCCGTGTTCTGGTTGCTTCTTTAGGAAGATCTGGAGAGCTTCTCTCTCCCTCATAGTAACTTTCATTATGGCTTGATCCTTCACTTTGCTCTTCATGCTGCTCTGACCTGTTCTGACTGTCACTGACATCAGACATCTTGTTGAGCTGACCCTGTGAGTAGATAGGTATGGGTAGAGTAGATGAGTCATCACAAAAAGCAGATTGTTTTTCATAAAAATGAGTTCAAACTTTAGTTCTAGGTTTTCACAGAATGCAGTTTGGATGGGCCGAGTTGGTAATCTCGGTGACACCGAAGCACACTACAGAGACATGGCACGCCATTTCGGTCTGACCGAGACGGGTTTCGGTGGCTCTGAGATGCTAGGGTTTCACTGAGACGTTACTTTCGGTCTTACCGATTCGCACAACTCGGTGGCACCGAGATGTACTTGTGCTATGGCCAGGGCCAAATCGGTGGGACCGAAAATTCCTATTCGGTCGGTCCGAGATGCATTCGGCGGAAACCTAACCCTAAATTTTTTGCTCGAATCTCGTTCAAACGAACTAATCTGGTGGAAAGAGGATTGCATTCGTGGCAAGATTACAGGCAATCCAATCGTGCATTGAATCGGAAAAGGGAAGCACGAAAGGGATCGAAACTCACCCTAACTCGGTGGAGTTCCTCTACGGCAGCAACGGCGGTGGAGATTATTGTTGACGGGGACGGAGTCCTGCGGAGAGAGCGCACATACGACGACGGCGACGATCCGGAGACCAAAGGGGCGGCAGCAATGGGGCGCGGGCGCGTAACGTTTGAAGAAATTTTCAACCGCACGAGCCGCTAGATATATATACCCATGTGGTGTCGGTGGCACCGAGTGGAACAAATCGGTAGCACCGAGACGTGCAACTGCTTGCAGTTACAGCAACTCGGTCCGACCGAGTTGGTCTAATCGGTAGCACCGAGATGAAAACCTAGATCAATCTAAATGCTTTCGGTTCGACCGAGTTTGAGTAGGCTGGTCTGACCGAAATCAATTAGAAGGTTTTGGAGGTTCAGCCCTTTCAGATCGGTGGCTCCGAGTGCTCCTCACCCGGAGGGTTCGAAAATGACTTGTTCAATTTTTGTGATGCAGCAAGAATAGAATTTGACACAAGAAAGCATAGATAGCTAGAGAAGGTTCTTAGGCATTCTTGTACATCCACTTGGCCAAAAAAACCAAGACAATCAAAACAACAAATGGATGTCCTCGAATGATGAAAACATGCAAATCAACATGCTCGCACAATAAGATAGCAAATGAAATATGTGTCAAACATGCACAACCAATTCTAGCATCTATCAAGCAATGGCGATGACTAGGTCATCTATATATGAGTATATTGACTTAGGAGCCAAATGAGAACATTTAATCATAGGTCATACTCATCGTTTAAGCACAAGTGGGGTTACCACTTTTACATAAAGCATTAATGTGTTCACACCATTAGAGTTGCTTTAGCTCAATTGCTTAGAGCAAAGCTCCCCCTAGATGTGATATCCCCCCTAAGAGGGTTGAACTAACCTTGGGTTTTGTCGATGATGACTTCATGTAGATGTTGAAGATGTGGATGCTCAATGTTGATGTAGACCATCAAGAGTTGGGAGCAATCCTTTGGAGTTTTGTGCTTTCAATACCTACATGGGTTAGTCCCACACAAGGAACATACAAGGATATCCATAGACATAGAGTGAAATACACATATGATGATGTCCATGAATGCATTGATTACCTTGTCCCTTGCCTTACCAATAAGAGGGTTTGTGACTCCATGAACTAGTGCAAAATGTGGAAGTTGGTTGCACAAGTTCTTGCCATAAAGAATATGAGTGAAGTTTGTTGGCGGAGTCACCCTCAAGAACTCTCTAGTTCTTCTTCTTTTGGATCCACATCAACTTGATGGGAATCCTTGGAGTTGTAGTAGCACTTGATGAAGTAGAACTTGATGAAGTCTTGGGAACCCACTTGACCATGGCTTGAGGAGCTTCTTCAAATGAATCAATCTCTTCTTGAAGCTTGTACTTGCCTTTTGGCTTGTGGTCTTGTGGTGGAAGGTCTTCTTGAGCTTGTGTTCCCTTGAAGGAAGTAGGATCATACTTCTCTTGTTGAGGAACAAACTTCGTCTTGGGGTATTGACCTTCTTCCCACTCAACTCCATCGGCATTGAACTTTCGTTCAAAACCAACACCTTGGTTCTTCCGGTGCCTTCCTTGCTTGCGTACAATTTCCTCAAATTGTTTACTCCCGGCAAGACTCTTGTAGACACCTTTTTCTATAATTCCTTTCAATAGCATATTTTCTTGCTCAAGTGTAACTTGGCTAAGAGAATCGTTAGTGGAATCAATAGAACTACTAGAAGAAACAATATTGGATTTAGCATTGTTATTGTTACTACTAGAGGTAGAACCATTTTTACCCTTGTTGCTAGTTTGCTTAGGTTTAACTAGTGGCATAAAGGTAGACAAGAGTAAACGTTTGGCAAGATATGAAGAACTCTTCTTTCGAAGATCGTCATTGATAGCTTTAAGAAACTCATTCTCTTGCTCTAAATTTAGCTTCTCGAAGCGTAGCTTCTCATGAGTTCTTAGAAGTTCTCTATGATCCTCTTGAGTTGTTTCATGAGCTAACTTAAGAGCATTTAGTTCTTTAGTTAGATGCTCAATCTCCTTCATAGCATTGTCACTCGTTTCCTCTTGACTATCATGATTACTAGCATTTTCATTATAGCTCACATCACTAGCCCTATCAATAAGTAAATCACCATCACCAAGCAAATCATCTTCATCACTATTAAAATCAAGATACTCAGGGTGTGATACCTTAGGGCCTTTTGCCATGAAGCATCTTCCAATTCCTTCATTTGGTGAGTCAAATAGATCGTAGGAGTTGGATGACACAAGTGCAAGTCCTGCAACACCTTCATCTTGACTATAGTCGGAGTTGGAGTGATAACTTCTCTCGGAGTGGTTGTCGGAGTCGGAGCCGAAAACCCATTCACCAACATGAGCTTGATGTCTTCTTCTTGTGTAGCTCCTTGATGACTTGTCCTTCCTCTCCGAATCCTTGCTTCTTCGAGAGTGTCTTCGTTCATAATAATCATCTCTACTCCTTCTCTCTTTACGAGGTGATTCATCTCTTCTGTGTCTTCCTCTTGGTGATTCGTCTCTTTTCTTGTAGGGAGCCGTACACTCATTTGATTAGTGTTCAGGCTTTCCACAATTGTAGCAATTACGGTCACGACTTGATGATCTTCTCTCATAATGTCTTGAGATAGAGCTTCTTTCTTTTCCTTTGTTCTTGTAGAACTTGTTGAACCTTTTCACCATTAGGCTAATCTCTTCATTGGATACTAGCTGGTCACTTGAAGTTGTTGGAGCATCGGTTGAGGCTTTGTAAGCACCACTTTTACTTATTGTGCAGCTCCTCTTTGTCCTTGAGCGACATTTCATGAGCGACAATCCTTCCAATGACTTCCGTGGGCTTGAGATCTTTGTAATTTGGCATCATTTGGATCAATGTGCAGACGGTATCATATTTTCCATCCAAAGCTCTAAGTATCTTCTTGATGATGAATTTGTCGGTCATCTCTTCACTTCCTAAGCCGGCAATCTCATTTGTGATGAGAGCAAGCCTAGAGTACATCTCTGCGACTCCTTCACCATCCTTCATCTTGAACTTGTCAAGTTGACTTTGAAGCACATCCAACTTAGATTCCTTGACGGACTCGGTACCCTCATGCATATCAACCAAGGTATCCCAAATTTCCTTTGCATTCTCGAGGCGGCTGATTTTGTTGAATTCTTCAGGACATAAACCGTTGAATAGAATGTCACAAGCTTGAGCATTGTATTGCAACATCTTCAATTCTTCCGGGGTTGCTTCACGATCCGGTTCCTTGCCATCCTCAAAGAAGTCACCTTGCAAGCCAACACGAACAACAGCCCAAACGGCAGGGTTATGACCAAGAATATGCATTTTCATCTTATGTTTCCAACTAGCAAAGTTTGTACCATCAAAATATGGACCTCTACGGTGATAGTTACCCTCACTAGACGCCATACTCTCCTAGGTTGTGAAACCAAGGCTATGATCACCAAAGCTATGGAAATCAAGGCTTACGGAGACCAAAGCTCTAATACCACTTGTAGGATCGAAAGTATGTCTAAAGGGGGGGTGATTAGACTACTTGACCAAATAAAACTTAACCTTTTCCCAGATTTTAGTTGTAAACAGATTTTAGCAATAGTACATGTCAAGCATCACCCTACACATGCAATTCTAAGAGTATAGCAGCGGAATGTAAGCAATTGCATATGTATGTAGAGAGGGGGTAGGAGATTTCAAACGCAATGAAGAAACAGTGGTTTTTGGCGTGGTTCCGATAGGTGGTGCTATCGTACGTCCACGTTGATGGAGGCTTCAACCCACGAAGGGTAACGGCTGCGCGAGTCCACGGAGGGCTCCACCCACGAAGGGTCCACGAAGAAGCAACCTTGCCTATTCCACCATGGCTTACGTCCACCAAGGACTAGCCTCACTCGGGGTAGATCTTCACGAAGTAGGCGATCTCCTTTCCCTTACAAACTTCTTGGTTCAACTCCACATCTGGTTGGAGGCTCCCAAGTGACACCTAACCAATCTAGGAGACACCACTCTCCAAAAGGTAATAGACGGTGTGTTGTTGATGAACTCCTTTCTCTTGTGCTTCAAATGATAGTCTTCCCAGCACTCAATCACTCCTCACAGATTTGGCTATGGTGGAAGAAGGATTTGAGTGGAAAGCAACTTGGGAAAGGCTAGAGATCAAGGTTCAAATGGTAGGAGTGGAATATCTTGATCTCAACACATGAGTAGGTGGTTCTCTCTCAGAAAATGAATGGTGGAAGTGTAGGCATGTTCTGATGGCTCTCCTGACTGAGAAGGATGGGGTGGAGGGGTATATATAGCCTCCACACAAAATCCAACCGTTACACACTTTTGACCCAACTCGGTGGCACCGAAACGATAATCTCGGTAGCACCGAACTGTGTAAAAGATATGAACTTTAGGAATCTCGGTGGGACCGATACGAACAACTCGGATGGACCGAAGTGCAATGGCTTAGGGCAATCCTCATCTCGGTGGCACCGATTGCATCAACTCGGTAGGACCGAAGTGAAGCAATAAGGCAACAGAGAGTTGGCAAGCCATCTCGGTGAGACCGATTTGCAAACTCGGTGAGACCGAAGTGAATGCAAACGATTACAGAGAGTTGGCAAGGCCATCTCGGTGGGACCAAGATCCATTTCGGTGGATCCGATTTGTTAGGGTTTGGCAGTGGCTAAGTCTTGGATGAACTCGGTGGGGCCGGATTGGAAGTTTCGGTGGGGCCGAGTTGGACTTTGGGTTTTGGACATATTTGGGATTGAGAGAGTGGTTGAGGGTTTAGGAATGCTGTCACTAAGCACTTGAGAAAAATGACCATTAAGCAACACCTCATCCCCTTTTAATAGTATTGGCTTTCCTATGGACTCAATGTGATGTTGGATCACTAAACCAAAAATGTAGAGTCTTGATCTTTGCCAATTCTTGTCCTTAGCATTTTGAGGGGTCCACATCTCTAGTCCATGCCATGCCAATCATTGAACATCCTGAAATATTAATCTTGAATGGATATTAGTTCAATGAGATATATGTTGTTATGAATTACCAAAACCACCAAGGGATCAAATGTGCTTTCATAGACAATCAACAATAAATCATGCTCCAACTTCATAGCATAACGACAGATCATACGTGCATGCTTCAGGAATCACAAACCTTAACACCAATATTCTTACTAAACCACAATTATCTACTAATACCTCCCACATATTACCATCTTAATATCACAAAACTATTGCAAGGAATCAAACTTATCATATTCAGTGATCTACATGAAAGTTTTTATTATATTCCTCTTGAATACCTATCATATCAGGACCAAATTCATAACCCATGCATATTACCATTGTTATTCATTAGACTCTCAAAAATATATAAGTGAAGCATGAGAGTGCAACTATTTCTTTAAAATATAACCACCGCCGTGCTCTAAAAGATGTAAGTGAAGCACTAGAGCAACTGCCTAGCTCAAAAGATATAAGTGAAGCACATAGAGTATTCTAACAAATCACGAATAATGTGTGTCCCTCTCAAAAAGGTGTGTTCAGCAAAGATGATTGTGACAAACTAAAAAGAAAACAAAAGCGAACAAACTATATCACAAGATGCTCCAAGTAAAACACATATCATGTGATGAATAAAAATATAGCTCCAAGTGAGTTACCGATAGATTGTAGACAAAAGAGGGGATGCCTTCCGCGGCATCCCCAAGCTTAGACGCTTGAGTCTTCCTTGAATATTACCTTGGGGTGCCTTGGGCATCCCCAAGCTTAGGCTCTTTCCACTCCTTATTCCTTTATCCATCGTAGTCTCACCCAAAACTTGAAAACTTCAGCACACAAAACTCAACAGAAACCTCGTGAGATCCGTTAGTATAACAAACAAATCTTAAACTTTAGGTACTGTTGTAAATTGATTCATATTTAATATTGGCATAATTCTAATTTAATCCAACTTCTCCATGACTCATACCCCCCCCCCCCCCGATATGATCCATAGATTCATCAAAATAAGCAAACTATGCAACAAAAACAAAATCTGTCTAAAACCGAACAATCTGTAAAGACCTGAATTAACGTCATACTTCTGTAACTCCAAAAATTCTGAAAAATTAGGAAAACGTAGGAAATTCATATATAAATACTGTGTAAAACATTCAGAAGGTTCTGACGCTCTAGCAAAAAACCAACATTCCAGCACTGGACGCAAAAGTTTCTGTTTTCAAACAGCATCAATCCGACTGTCTTCCAAATCATCCCAAAGGCATTACTTGGCACAAGCACTAATTAAGAAATAAAAATACAATTATAACAGAAGCTATAATTGTGTAAACACTCAAGAACATAAAGTAAAGGCAAAAATTTATTTTATTCATTGGGTTGCCTCCCAACAAGCGCTATTGTTTTATGCCCCTAGCTAGGCATAATGCATAGTTTCAAGTGTTGTCATCCTTCATGTTAATTCCATAGGTGGCCCTCATAATAGATTCATAAGGTGCTTTGATTCTCTTTCTAGGGAAGTGTTCCATCCCTTTCTTTAATGGAAATTGAAATCTTATATTACCTTCTTTCATATCAATAATAGCACCAATCGTTCGTAGAAAAGGCCTACCAAGTATTATGGGGCAAAAAGGATTGCATTCAATATCAAGAACAATAAAGTCCATGGGCATATAATTTATATTTGCAAGAATAAGCACATCATTTATTCTACCCAATTGCTTTTTAATAGTGGAATGCGCAAGATGCAAATTAAGGGAACAAGGATCCATGTCGGTGAGACCTAGCACATCACACAAAGACTTTAGTATAGTGGAAATGCTAGCACCAAGATCACAAAGAGCATTACATTCATAATCTTTAATTTTGAATTTAATAGTAGGTTCCCATTCATCTTGTAATTTTCTAGGAATTGAAACTTCTAACTCAAGTTTTTCTTCATGTGCTTTCATCATGGCTTCTACAATATGTTTAGTGAAAGCTTTATTTTGTTCATATGCATTTGGTGAATTAAAGAACAACTATCATAATTAAAGTCCTTGTAATCCAAAGTAGTGGGTGCATTACTATTTAAAGTTTTGACCTCTCCAAACCCACTTTTTTCATTTTTTTTCATCAAGATTATCACCCTCCAAGCAAGTGGGGCTCCTTCTATCTAAAGTTGACTCTTCTTCTGTCCCTTTCTCATCAAGTTTTATGTTACTAAATAATGATTCAATAGGAGTGACACCAATCATTTTAATATCTTCATCATTACTATGATAGAAACCGGGTGGAATCGCTTTTTCTAGAAATTCTCGCTTAGCTCTCAACCTAGCGGTCCTTTCTTTACTTTCATTAATGGAGACATAGATAGCTTTAATAGACTCATTTATATCATGCTTGGGTGGCAAAAATTTAGTTTTGAGATTTTCCACATCATGAGCAATTTTATCCAGGTTCCTAGCCAATTCATCCACTCTATTCAATTTTTCCTCTATCATAGCATTGAAATTATTTTGCGAACTAATAAATTATTTGATATTACTTTCAATATCAGTAGGTATCCTATTATTATTATTATAAGAATTACCATAAGGATTGCCATAATTATTAGAGGAATTTCCAGGAAACGGTCTAGGATTAAAATTACCCCTATAAGCATTGTTGTTGAAATTATTTCTAGAGACAAAATTCACATCAATAGCATCATTCTTTTGCTCAATCAAGGTAGACAATGGAACATCATTAGGATCAATATGAGCATTTTTACTAGCAACCAATTTCAATAGAGCATCCATCTTATCACTCAAAGTATTAATTTCTTCAACAGAATTTACCTTCTTACCAATTGGAGTTCGTTCAGTGTGCCATTGAGAATAATTTGTCATGATATTATCAAGAAGTTTTGTAGCTTCTCCCAATGTAATTTTCATAAAAGTACCACCTGCGGCAGAGTCTAGCAAATTTCTAGAGACAAAGTTTAGTCCCGCATAAATTTTTTGTATGATCATCCATAAATTCAAGCCATGAGTTGGGCAATTTCTTATCATTAATTTCATTCTCTCCCAAGATTGTGAAACATGTTCATGCTCAAGTTGCTTAAAATTCATAATTTGATTTCTTAGAGAAATAATCTTAGCGGGAGGAAAATACTTGGTATTGAAAGCATCCTTACACTTATCCCAAGAATCAATACTATTTCTTGGCAAGGATGAAAACCAAGTTTTCGCATGGTCTCGTAGTGAGAACGGAAATAATTTTAATTTGACAATATCATTATCCACATCTTTCTTCTTTTGCATATCACAAAGTTCAATGAAAGTATTTAGATGGGATGCAGCATCTTCATTAGGACTACCAGAAAATTGTTCTTTCATAACAAGATTAAGCAAGGCAGCATTAATGTCACACGACTCCGCACTAGTGGCGGAAGGAGCAATAGGAGTACTAATAAAATCATTATTATTAGTATTAGAAAAGTCACACAATTTTGTATTTTCTTGAGACATCGCGACGAAGCAAGCAAACTAGCAAACAAGCAAATAAAAATATTTTTGTGTTTTTGTAAAAAAAAATTAGAAGTAGGGGAGATGAAAACGAGAGGCAAAAGCAAATAAAAGGAAAATAAAGTAAATGCAAGTGGATGATAGTTTGTGCGAAGGTACTTGGTAATTTTGATGATGTCTCCCCGGCAACGGCGCCAGAAATTCTTCCTGCTACTTGTAGTCTGCTTTTGTATTTCCCCGAAGAGGAGAGGATGATGCAGTATAGTAGAGATAAGTATTTCCCTCAGTTAAGAACCAAGGTTATCAATCCAGTAGGAGAACCAAGAAAAATTCCGTTAAGCGCACCTGCACACAAAAGAGCAAACATTTGCACCCAACGCAAATAAGAGGGTTGTCAATCCTCTTAGCGGTTATTTGCAAGGATTAAATCTTATAGAGGTAGATAGATAAACTAAAATACTAATTAAAATAAAAGTAAATAAATTGCAGCAAGGTATTTTTAGGTTTTTAATATATGATAAAGTAGACCCGGGGGCCATAGTTTTCACTAGAGGCTTCTCTCTTGAACACATAGCATACGGTGGGTAGACAAATTACTGTTTGGCAATTGATAGAAAAGCAAATAATTATGACGGATTCATGGAAATGATCATGTATATAGGCATCATGTCCGAGACAAGTAGACCGACTCCTGGCTGCATCTACAACTATTACTCCACCCATCGACCGCTATCCAGCATGTATCTAGGGTATTAAGTATGAAACAGACTAACGCCTTAAGCAAGATGACATGATGTAGACAAAGTAAACTCAAGCAATATGATTAAACCCCATATTTTTATCCTTAATGGCAACAATACAAATAAGTGTCATGTCCCCTACTATCACTGGGATTGAGCACCGCAAGATTGAACCCATCACAAAGCACCTCTCCCATTGCAAGATAAATCAATCTAGTAGGCCAAACCAAATCGATAGATCAGAGAGAAATAAAAAGCTATAATAATCATGCATAAAAGAGTTCAAAGAAGACTCAAATATTTCTCACGAATAATCTGATCATAAACTCACAATTCATTGGATCCCAACAAACACACCACAAAAGAAGATTACATCGGATAGAACTCCAAGAACATCGAGGGGAACATGGTATTGAAGATCAAAGAGAGAGAAGAAGCCATCTAGCTACTAGCTATGGACCCGTAGGTCTGTGGTAAACTACTCACACATCATTGGAAGGGCAGCAAGGTTGATGAAGAAGCCCTCCGTGATCGATTCCCCCTCTGGCAGATTACTGGAAAAGGCCACCAGATGGGATCGCGGAAGAACAGAGGCTTGCGGTGGTGGAAAGGTTTTCTCTTCTGGCTCTCTGTTGGTTTTGGAATATTTGGGAATTTATAGCGCTGGAATTAGGTCAAGAGGTGCAACGAGGGGCCCACAAGCCTGGGGGACGCGCCCTACCCCCCTGGGCGCGCCCTCCGCGCTTGCCGCCTCCTCGTGGCTCTTCTAGTCTTCTGCCGAAGCTTCCTGGGTCTCTTCTGGTCCAGAAAAAATCAATCCAAAGTTTTTTTCTCGCTTGGACACTTTTTGATAATGATTTTCTGATAAGCCAAGAACAAGCAGAAAACAGCAACTGGCACTGGGCACTGGGTTAATAGGTTAGTCCCAAAAAATGATATATAATGGCTTATAATTGCATATAAAACATCCAAGATTGATACTATAATAGCATGGAACAATCAAAAATTATAGATACGTTGGAGACGTATCAAGCATCCCCAAGCTTAATTCCTGCTCGTCCTCGAGTAGGTAAATGATAAAAATAGAATTTTTGATGTGGAATGCTATCTATCATGTTTCATCATGTAATCTCTTTTACGGTATGAATAATAAGATCCGAATGATTCAAAGCAATAGTATATAATTTGATATAAAGACATCAATACTCAGGCATACTAATAAACAATCATGTCTTTCAAAATAAAAATGCTAAAGAACGTTATCCCTACAAAATCATATAATCCTATCATGCTCCATCTTCTTAACACAAAGTATTTATCATGCACTACCCCGATGACAAGCCGAGCAATTGGTTCATATTTTTTTATTGGAAAATCATTTGAATAATGCAACAAATGAAATCCAAAATGCAAAGAAAATATGATTTGCATATGAATGAATACTAAAACAAACAAATTGAAAATTAGGATGTTACAAGTGAGAACCAAGTTTTATCGAACCAATAGGAGAATCACGCAAACCCTCATGAACAACACCTGCACACACAAGAGCAAATACTTGCACCCAACACGGGCAAGATGTTGTCAATCCCCTTGAACTCGTTAATTGCAAGGATTAAATTTTGTATAGGTAGATTGGTAAATTGCAAAACCAAAGAAAAGTAAATAAATTGCAGCAAAGGATTTTTTAGGTTTTTAAATATGTTTAAAGTAGACCCAGGGGCCATAGTTTTCACTAGAGGCTTCTCTCTCGAACATATAGCATACGGTGGGTGAACAAATTACTGTTGGGCAATTGATAGAAAAGCGCATAGTTATGACATATTCATGGCAATGATCACATATATAGGCTTCACGTCCGTGACAAGTAGACCGACTCCTACCTGCATCTACTACTATTACTCCACCAATCGACCGCTATCCAACATGCATCTATGGTATTAAGTTCATGACAAACAGAGTAATGCCTTAAGCAAGATGACAAGATGTAGACAAAGTAAACTCAATCAATATGAATAAACCCCATCGTTTTATCCTTAGTAGCAACAATACAGTACGTACCCCGTCCCCTTCTGTCACTGGGTGGAGACACTGCAAGATTGAACCCACTATAAAGCACCTCTCCCACTGAACATAAATCAATCTAGTTGGCCAAACCAAACGGATAGATCGGAGAGAAATACAAAGCTATAACAATCATGCATAATAAAGTTCAGAAAAGACTCAATTACTTTCAATGAATAATCTGATCATAAACCCACAATTCATCGGATCCCAACAAACACACCGCAAAAGAAGATTACATCGGATAGAACTCCAAGAAGATCGAGGAGAACATGGTATTGAAGATCAAAGAGAGAGAAGAAGCCATCTAGCTACTAGCTATGAACCCGTAGGTCTGTGGTGAACTACTCACACATCATCGGTAGGGCAAAAAGGTTGATGTAGAAGCCCTCCGTGATCGAATCCCCCTCCGGCAGAGTACCGGAAAAGGCCTCCCGATGGGATCGCGGAAGAACAGAAGCTTGCAATGGCGGGAAAGTTATATCTAGTGGCTCTTTGTTGGTTTGGGAATATTTGGGAATTCATAGGCTTGGAATTAGGTCAAACGGAGCTGCTTGGGGCCCACAAGCTCAGGGGGCGCGCCCCTCGAGCTTGTGGCTCTCTCGTATGTCGTCTGGTGTCCTCCCGAAGCTTCTAGGGTCCCTTCTGGTCCAGAAAAAATCATTTTAAAGATTTTATTCCATTTCGACTTCGTTCGATATTGATTTTCTGAAAAGCCAAAAACAGGAATTGGCACTGGGCACTGAGTTAATAGGTTAGTCCCAAAAAATGATATAAAATAGCATAAAAATGCATATAAATCATCCAAGATTGATAATATAATAGCATGAAACAATAAAAAAAATTAGATACGTTGGAGACGTATCAGCATCCCCAAGCTTAATTCCTGCTTGTCCTCGAGTAGGTAAATGATAAAAACAGAATTTTTGATGTTGAATGCTACCTAACATATGTATCATGTAATCTCTTTACGGTATAAATATTGAGAAACGATGAAGTAACAACTTCAACATAATAATATCCATGAATATAAGAAGCATACTCATTAAACTTTCCAAATATACGATCCTTAACGAATGTTATCACCACTCATTTTATCATGTTAGCATGGCATGACTCCGCATTCACCGCATTAATATAAATCATGAGCACTCCGGTGTTAAAGTAGGCAATTGGATCGTACTTCTAACGCGCTTCAGCATTTTCAACTTCACGCAATACATGAGCGTGAGCCATGGGTATAGCACTATTGGTGGAATAGAATGCGGTGGTAGAGATCAATAAAAGAAGTCAAAAAGGAAGAAAGTCTTGCATCAACTCGACAGATCAGTGGACTATGGAGATGTCCATCAATCAATATCAATGCGAGGAGTAGGGATTGCCATGCAACGGATGCACTAAGAGCTATAAGTGTACGAAAGCTCAACTGAAAACTAAGTGGGTGTGCATCCAACTTGCTTGCTCATGAAGACCTCGGGCATTTGAGGAAGCCCGTCATCGGAATATACAAGCCAAGTTCTATAACGAAAAATTTCCACTAGTATATGAAAGTGACAACATAGGAGACAGTCTATATGAAGAACATGGTGCTACTCTGAAGCACAAGTGTGGAAAAAGGATAGTAACATTGCCCCTTCTCTCTTTATCACTCATTTTTCTTTTTTTTTTCTTGCCCCCTTTTTTCTTCTTCTTTTTGTCCGGAGTCTCATCCCGACTTGTGGGGGAATCATAGTCTCCATCATCCTTTCCTCACTGGGACAATGCTCTAATAATGATGATCATCACACTTTTATTTACTTACAACTTGATATTACAACTCGATAACTAGAACAATATGACTCTATATGAATGCCTCTGGCAGTGTACCAGGATGTGCAATGATCTAGCGTAACATGTATAACAATGATGAATGGTGGCTGAGCCACAAATATCATGTCAGCTCTATATGATCATGCAAAGCAATATGATGATGAACACACAAGTCATATGACGGAACGGTGGAAGTTGCATGGCAATATATTTTGGAATGGCTATGGAAATGCCATATTAGGTAGGTATGGTGGCGGTTTTGAGGAAGATATAAGGAGGCTTATGTGTGATAGAGCGTATCATATCATGGGGTTTGGATGCACCGGCGAAGTTTGCACCAACTCTCGAGGTGAGAAAGGGCAAGGCACGGTACCGAAGAGGCTAGCAAATTGCGGAAAGATAGGAGTGTGTATAATCCATGGACTCACATTAGTCATAAAGAACTCACATACTTATTGTAAAGCCTATTAGCCCTCGAAGCAAAGTACTACTCGCATGCCCCTAGGGAATTGGTTGGTAGGAGTCAACCATCGCGTGCATCCGATTATAACAGCACTCAACGATTTCATTTCAGACATAAAAATGCTCAAACCTCCCCACCATGCCATGACCAACACTTAGATGAGAAGTAAATAACAAGCTTTAATAGTGATATTTCTACTAACCAATGATCATGAACCAATATGCTTTCATATTAAACCATACGTTTCTTATTTAGTGATCAACATGAAAGTTTTTATAATACCCCTTGAATACCTATCCTTTTTGGACTAGTCTTACAACACGTGCAAATTGCAATTACTATTTATTAGACTCTCAAAAAGATTTAAGCGAAGCATGAGAGTGCAATTATTTCTACAAAATATAACCACCGCCGTGCTCTACAAGATATAAGTGAAGCACTGGAGCAACTGCCTAGCTCAAAAGATATAAGTGAAGCACATTGAGTATTCTAACAAATCACGGTAAATGTGTGTCCCTCTCAAATAGGTGTGTCCAGAAAACAATGATTATGGTAAACTAAAAAGAAAACAAAGAAAAGAAAACTCTCGCACAAGACACTCCAAGTAAAACTCATATCATGTGATGAATAAAAATATAGCTCCAAGTAAGTTACTGATAGAATGTAGACGAAAGAGGGGATGCCATCTGGGACATCCTCAAGCTTAGATGCTTGGGTCTTCCTTGAATATTACCTTGGGGTGCCTTGGGCATCCACAAGCTTAGGGTCTTGCCGCTCCTTATTCCTTCATCCATCGTAATCTCACCCAAAACTTGAAAACTTCAGCACACAAAACTCAACAGAAACCTCATGAGATCCGTTAGTATCAAACAAATCTTAAACTTTAGGTACTGTTATAAATTGATTCATATTTTAATCTTGCATAATACTAATGTATTCTAACTTCTCCATCACTTATACCCCCCCGATATAATCCATAGTTTCATCAAAACAAGCAAACTATGCAATAAAAAACAGAATATGTCTAAAACAAAATAGTCTATAAAGATCTGAATTAAAGTCATACTTCTGTAACTCCAAAAATTCTGAAAATTAGGACAACTTAAATTTTTTGCATTCCAATACTGTGAAAAGAATTCAGGATTTTATCATGTTCCAGTACAGAATGTAAATTCCAGAACTGGGCGCAAAACTTCCTGTTTTTCAAACAACATCAATTATACTATCATCCAAATCATCCCAAAGGCATTACTTGGCACAAACAATAATTAAAAGATAAAAACACAATCATAACAGTAGCTATAATTGTGCAAACACACAAAACAGAAAATAAAAGCAAAAATTTAAGATACATATTGGGTTGCCTCCCAACAAGCACTATTGTTTAATGCCCCTAGCTAGGCATAATGCATTGTTTCAAGTATTATCATCCTTAGTTTTAACCACCCTAGATGGACTTTTCTCAAAACTGGGAGGTTCCTTATGTTTCCCACTATTTTCAGAGAAAGAAGCAAATTTGTTATCTAAAGTATCAAGCCTTTTATTGCAAACAGTAAGAGAGAATTCATGCAATTGAGATTCGAACTAAGGGTTTTTGACTGGTTCATTAGACTTTTGCAACTCAACCAAATTTTTCTGCATATCTCCTAGCTTTTCTAAAATTTGAATTCCTTCTTGAGTGAAATTAAGTCCCTTTTGTGGGGGTGGAGTTCCTACAATCCATTCTATTGTTTCATGGGCAATATTGGCATCACTCTCATAAAATTCCCTTTAGCGGCAAAATCCGAAAGTTGTCTATTAGACATAGTGAGCCCCACATAAAGGTCCATGGAAACAGATTTGGGCGCTTAGGATCAACGGAGCCTTCCGGGATGATGCCCCATCGATCACAGGCCGGCAGGGCTGCCAGGATCGATTCGCGGTCTTTATCATCATACAGGGGCCGGACGAACACTAGAAGGGAAATCGTGCCGTCGAGATCAAAGAATTCCCTGAGGACGGTCGCGATCACCTCACGATCCAGCTTGGAACGATGCAGGCATCGCGGATCCGAAGGACCACTGAACTGCCAGACTGGCTGACCCCTCGCCTACAAAGGGGCCGGACGGTGGCGCACGAAGTGGAGCGCCACCATGTGGCAGTGAAGTCCAAGCTCCCACAAGCACCGAATATGGTCCAACACTAGGAACCAAGCCTCGTCAGCAAGAGGGACCCTCCTCCATCCTTTGTTCCCAACTGCCCGGGCCACGGGGGGCTGCAGGAGCAACCCGGTCCCCCGGAGGTTAACAAACACCCACCATTGACGCCAGTCTGCCGAAACAGAATGTCGCCCAAGCTCTGGAAAACCGGGGTCCTTCACTCTGTCCGCAAGAACAAAGGACACGCACCTAGAAATTTGGTCCCCGGGAGTCAGGTGCATTGAAAAGAAATGGTGGAAAAGCTGCAGCAACGGCATCACTCTGACGAATGTCTCGCACAAATGGGCAAACAATGACAGGATCAAGACCGCATTCGGGCGAAGGTGGAGCAGATGAACTTGGTAGTACTCCAGGACCACAAGAAAGAAGGCGGAAAAAGGGGGGACCAAGCCGACAGCGAGAAAGACGACGAAGATGGGCGCATCGGTAACGTCCATCTCCCTCTCGCCGACCACATTTAGTCGAGTGGGCCCCCACTCGTTCTTTGCCTCGCCGACGAGATAAAGAACCTTGTCCAGCCCTTCGGCATTCACCATCTTCGGGCGGGGCAGAACCTGCGGTGGGGGATCTTGGTGAGGTGGTCCTTCACTCCGTCCCCTCTTCACCGTTGTGGTCTTCCTCCGTGGCGCCATGGGGGCGGCAAGAAGTTTCTCTGTTCTGGAGACAAGGGGTGAGAAGTGGTGTCGCAGCCGGTCGGTGCCCGTTTTTATGCCTGGCAGTAAAGACATGAACCACTAGCCAATTGAGGAACCACTGCTTCCGACCACCCGCCCCAGTCAGGGAATCAAGAAATGAGAATCAAGGGGACGCTCACGCGTGATGATAGTTTAGCTTATCGCCAAGGTGGTGGCATGTGAAGCGGAAGATAGGGATAGAGAATCACTGCATTAAAGGCCGACGACACGTGTGGGATCCTCCTCGGTCTTTTGGGCCCACTTCTCCTTCTTCCCATGGCGCCAAGATTGCGATCGAAGAATGGGCCCGGGGGCTACTGTCGGACCAATGGATTACGGGGTACCCAGGCTCGGACGACCGGGAGGACCAGCGGAGGTGCCGCAATGAGCACGGGGCAGGTAATCTGACGGCAGGGAGCTCCAGGAGGAAACTGAGGCAACTCGCTTCCCGAGAAGGCTTCACGGGAAGCCTTCTCGAGTGCCCCATGTGCGTCAGACAAGGGAGGCGCTTGGTCCAACGGTACGAAGGCTGAGTGTACCTGCTGGAGAAGCATGGAGCAGAAGTAATAGGGTTTGACTTTAGGTGTCGGCTAGCATTGCCTAGGGCGTCATCAACAGTGTCGAGGGATGGCTTGCTTGAGCACGAAAGCAGGCTATACTATAGCGAGCTATCATGCATAGGTGGTACCTGGGGTAGAAACTAGCGAGGGAAGAGATTCTCCACTCCTCTTGACCTACTCTGAAGGCCCCCCTCCGTGCTATAAATAGGGGAGACCCAGGCTGCGCCAATGGTCGATCTTTCGATCTTGTAACACACACATTGTAGCTCTCTCCATTGAAATACAACAAAGCAGGAGTAGGGTATTACACCAAGAAGGTGGACCGAACCTGGGTAGTTCTTCGTGTTCATCTGTAGTTCATCCACGCATCTCTTCCATGACTTAGGATCACTAGACGTGTTTAGTCCCTGGCCGAACTCTCAAAGGGTTGTAGCTCACAACTCATATGTAGGTTCTCAGAAACCGACAAAGCTTAATTGCTGCTCGTCCTCGAGTAGGTGAATGATAAAAACAGAATTTTTTATGTTGAATGCTACCTAGCATGTTTTTCATGTAATCTCTTACGGTATGAATATTGAGAAACGATGAAGTAATTGATATCAACATAATAATATCCATGAATACTAGAAAATAATCATTACTTTTCAAAATACACGATGCTTAACGAATGTTATCCCTACTCATTGAATTATGTAAGCATGGCATGACTCCGTCTTCCTAAAATAAGTACAAATCATGAGCACCCCGGTGTAAAACCAAGAAATTGTATCGTACTTTTTCACACGCTTCAACATTTTCGTCTTTACTCAATATATGAGCGTGAGACATGGACTCGGCACTACAGATGGAATAGAATATGTTGGTAGAGGTGTATAAGGGAAGACAAAAGTGGAGAAAGTCTCACATCAACTCGGCGGATCGACACGCAACGGAGAGGCCTTTCAATCGATATCAATGCGATGAGTAGGGATTGCCATGCAACAGATGCAATAGAGCTATAAGTGTATGAAAGTTCACTACTGAAACTAAGTGGGTGTGCATCCAACTTGCTTGCTCATGAAGACCTCGGGCATTTGAGGAAGCCCGTCATCGGAATATACAAGCCAAATTCTATAATGTAATATGTGAAAATGAAAAATCATGGAGACTCTCTTTATGAAGAACATGGTGCTACTTTGAAGCACAAGTGTGGTAAAAGGATAGTAGCATTGCCCCTTCTCTCTTTTTCTCTCATTTTTTTCTTTTTTTCTCTCTTTTTTTTCCTTTTTAGGACAATATCATGAACCTCATCCCCACTTTTTGGAGGACTCATCAGTCTCCATCATTCTTTACCTCACTGGGACAATGCTCTAATAATGATGATCATCACACTTCTTTTTTACTTACAACTCGATAAAACTGAAACATTATGACTCTATATGAATGCATCTGGCAGTGTACCAGGATGTGCAATGATCTAGCGTAACATTTGTTACAATGATGAACGGTGGATTTGCCACAAATATCATGCTAGCTCTATATGATCATGCAAAGCAATATGATGATGAACACACAAGTCATGTGACTAGTAACCGTGGAAGTTGCATGGCAATATATCTTAGAATGGCTATGGAAATGCCATGATAGGTAGGTATGGTGGTTGTTTTTAGGAAGGATATATGAGGCTTATGTGTGATAGAGCGTGTCATATCACGGGATTTGGATGCACCGGTGAAGTTTGCACCGACTCTCGAGGTGAGAAAGGGCAATCACTACAAGAAATATGTCAACTTGTGCCCTTCTGTCGGTGACCCTGGAAGAAATAGTCATAATTCTATGACCATTTAGACCCAATTGGTCGTAAGCTGTTAGGGAGGGCCAAAACCCTAAACCATAACGACCATACTGGTAAAGAAGGTCATAATTGCCTTACACGAAATGGTCGTAAAGCAAACAGCACTGTCCAATTGCCTTATTTCTATCCGCTTACGACCAATATAGATGGTTATAGCCTTGTAAATTGTGGTGCATTGCTATGACTAGGCGCCACCTCATCTGTTTTGCCTATGTGTCATGTCCATGTGTCAACTTTTGCCTATGTGTCATGTCCATGTGTGAATTTTTGCCCTAGGTTGTGAAGCAACCTATATTTCTGTCATCCCCAAAATTCCCACAAAATTGTCATAAATTATTTGGATCATATCTTTCACAAATATGTCAAATCCCTTCCTTGCCTAGTTCAAAAATAGTTCAGGAATTTTCATTTTCCTATTCTGTCCAGAATAACACTTTGTGAAGGAAGTGCTATTTATATTTTCCTAATTGCCCTCAAACTTTTTGGGCACTCTTACATATCCAAATCATTGCCACATGCCAATATTCAGCTCCATTTGCCAAGTAAATCTTCCGCAGCAAATTTCCAAAGTTTCTATCCAGAGAGAAGCTTTGTGAAGGAAGTACTAGCTAGGCTTATCAAAATGATCTGAGATTTTTCCAAATCTTCCATATGCTCAAATCATACTCTCCACAAAATTTGAGCTCTATCCAACAATCCATGTGAGCTCATCATCCAATCTTTTATTCTGGTCATATTTTCAGTTTGTGAAGCAACTATATTTTATATTGCTTCATTATTGCTGAAAATTTACCAGGGCATGACCCAACCTATATAACTTCCCTCCACCAAATTTGAGCTCATTTCATTTAGCCAATTTCTCTCAATAATTTTCCCAAGTTTCTGTCCAGAGAAGAGCATTGTCAAGGATGTACCACTTTGGCATGTCCAAATGGTATCAAATTTTTACAGTGCCTTCCTATGCCCAAATGACCATCCTCCACCAAATTTCAGCTCAATTCATTCATTCATTTGAGCCTAGCTTCAACATTCATATTTCTGTCCAGTGTGGTACTTTGCAAAGGAAGTGCCACCTAGGCTCCTCCATTTGAGATGCAAATTTTCCAAGACAGTCTCCTCGGTAGATGATCATCCTTAGCCAAAACTCAGGCCCATTGTCCATGTGCATTTCCCCCACCACTAATCAAACACTTGGCTGCTAATTCATGTTTGAGCATAGTTCAGTCTCCTCTTGAGATTCTTCTCTTGTATTCTTCTTCCTAACACCTACTGGGGGAGTGCCCAACCCACCAGACATGCCTAGGCCGCCCAGAACGCGTGGCAACGCCACGGTAACGCGGTGACCAGGCGGCTGGCATGCCAGTTTACGCGCTCTGGAGTTGGGGCCCTCGGCCACCATCCAAACCTCGACGTCTCGCCACCACAACATGTCTACAGCGTCGCCCACACTCCCCTTCGTCCACAGGCACCCTCTCCCCCTCCTCTTTCTTCCTCCTCACGCCACGGCAGCCGCGTCCGCGGGCAGATCGCGTCCCCTCCACCATGGTCGGTCGAACTTTTTTAAGACAATTGCCATAGTCCAAGTTTGTTATTTTTCCTGGAAAATAGGTCACATATAATGACACAATGCGAAGGTTTTCAATTTTTTTGAATTTTTTTGAATTTCTTTTACCCTTTTCAAAATGCGGTCAAAACGGCGGGCATGACCGTTCGTAGCTAGGGGTTGAATTTTGCAAAAATTTTGGAGTATCTCTGATTAAATAGATACTTGTGGACCTAGAAATGATTTTTGGAAAAATAAAGAGAAAACTATGAGGCAGATGTAGTTCAAATTTGACCCGCTTCCTACTGAATTGACGGAAATTTGTCTTTTTCATGAGAGGTGGATCAAAAGCTTTTGACACCAAACCATTTGGTCAATTGTACATTAAATATGGCTTAAAATTTTAGAAAAATGATTTGGTCCAATTTTGCAACAAATATTTGGTAGGTCCTTCACAAAAAAAACTCATTTTGGACACTCGAAAAATGGAAAGTGAAATTTTCGTGCAAAGAAAATGAAAACTTCCTTAGGCAACATTGTTTGTCATTCCAAGATGCAAACTTGTGCACAATGTGAGATCATTTGAACAAAACTATGCCATGAATGTTGCCATAACATTGGCCATTTGACTTGAAAGCCATGGATCTTCATACATGATAGCTCCTTTTTTAGAACACTTTTTTAAGACATTTGTCGTAGTCCAAGTTTGTTATTTCTGGAAAATAGGTCACATATAATGACACAATGCGAAGGTTTTCAATTTTTTTGAATTTCTTATGCCCGTTTTAAAATGCGATCAAAACGGCGGGCATGACCATTCGTAGCTAGGGGTTGAATCTTGCAAAACTTTTGGAGTATCTCTGATTAAATAGATACTTATGGACATAGAAATGATTTTTGGAAAAAATAAAGAGAAAACTATGAGGCAGCTGTAGTTCAAATTTGACCCGCTTATTAATTTGACCCGCTTCCTGCTGAATCGACGGAATTTTGTCTTTTTCACGAGAGGTGGATCAAAAGCTTTTGACACCAAACCATTTGGTCAATTGTACATTAAATATGGCTTAAAATTTTACAAAAATGATTTGGTCCAATTTTGCAACAAATATTTGGTAGGTCCTTCACAAAAAAACTCATTTTGGGCACTCAAAAAATGGAAAATGAAATTTTCGTGCAAAGAAAATGAAAACTTCCTTAGGCAACATTGTTTGTCATTCCAAGATGCAAACTTGTGCACAATGTGAGATCATTTGAACAAAACTATGCCATGAATGTTGCCATAACATTGGCCATTTGCCTTGAAAGCCATGGATCTTCATACATGATAGCTCGTTTCTGAGAACACTTTTTTAAGACATTTGTCGTAGTCCAAGTTTGTTATTTTTCCTGGAAAATAGGTCACATATAATGACACAATGTGAAGGTTTTCATTTTTTTTAATTTCTTATGCCCGTTTCAAAATGTGGTCAAAACGGCGGGCATGACCGTTCGTAGCTAGGGGTTGAATCTTGCAAAACTTTTGGAGTATCTCTGATTAAATAGATACTTGTGGACCTGGAAATGATTTTTGGAAAAAATAAAGAGAAAACTATGAGGCAGCTGTAGTTCAAATTTGACCCGCGTCCTGCTGAATCGATGGAAATTTGTCTTTTTCACGAGAGGTGGATCAAAAGTTTTTGACACCAAACCATTAGGTCAATTGTACATTAAATATGGCTTAAAATTTTAGAAAAATGATTTGGTCCAATTTTGCAACAAATATTTGGTAGGTCCTTCACAAAAAAAACTCATTTTGGGCACTCGAAAAATGGAAAATGTTTTTTTTGCTAAAAAAACTTATTTCTCAGGACACCTTTTTAAAGATATTTACCTTATTCCATGTTTGTTATTTCTCCTGAAAACTACTTCACATTTGGTGACACAATGAGAAGGTTTTCCATTTTTTTTGAATTTTTTAGGTCATAAAATAGCTGACATGATTTTATCACGTTATTGTTAGTCAACTACGACCAATTTAGATGGTCATAACGTCGTACGCGTGTACTGCATTCTGATTGGTCCGTGGCCGTCTCACGCGGATCGTGCATCAAACACCGTCCGATGCTCGCGGATCCAATGTCAGTCCTCAGCCCTTCCACACCAACCCCAAGCCCACCTGAGCCGAAACCCTAGCTCTGTCCTCATGGACATTTTCCATCCACCCCCCCGCCTCCTTTCTTTCTCTCGTCGGCCATGACATTCCCCTCGCTCTCTTCTCCTCCCCTCCCCTTCCAAATCACCGCCGCCATCCATGGCCTCCTCCACGCCCTTCCTCACCGCATCGCCACCCCGACCCCCTCCCTTCCTCACCGCATCGCCACCCTGAGCCACCTCACTTCATTCTCCACCGATGGAACCCTACCGCCTACCTCCACCTACGCCGCAACCCGTTGAATCCCCCTTCTCCGTGGCGGCGTGCCTCCTCTACTGCCGCCTCTAGTTCCTCATGCCGCCGTGCCCCAACGCCTGCAGGCACGCACGCGACCCCGCTGCCATCTGCTCCCCACCGGCGACGACCATGGTGTCATGGCTGGCTTACTCGTCGGCGCGCGCGTTCATCGCACGATGCGTGGCGCATCGTTGAGCTCTCCAGACCGCGTCGCACCATCGAGCTATCTGACCCTTGTCACGTTAGTGGCCTAGGGTTTGGGCCAGCACGTCGCCGACGTGGCTCCGGCGTTGCTTCGGTGACTCAGGTGAGCCCCTCCACTCCTCGTCATCACATCCCTCCCTCTCTTCCTCACCTCGCCTCGTCTCCCTCGCAGATCCATCACGTCGTCGTTGCTCGACCACCAGGATGCCATAGACAGGAAGGCATCTTCCTCCCCTGTCCCGAAGCCATGGACGACGCAGCTCCACCGACGCCATCAAGGTCAGACCCCCTCTCCTCTCATCTCCCTTTCAATTTCTTCTTCTCCCCTTACCTTCCATTCCCTTCCCTGATGTGCAGGAGCAGCTGAACGCCTGCAACATCACCAACACGACTCGGATGTAGGGAGAGGAGACGCCCAGCAGCGGGGAAGCTACAACTCTAGGTCAAGGCCTCCCTCTGCATCTCCTTGTTCTGGTTTCCTAGGCTTGGTCCCTGATTTGCTGCTGCTCCAAATTTGCTTACATGCTTGATTAAATTTCGTTGTTTGCTAATTAAGTTGCTTGCTTGATGCCCCAAAATTTAGTAGAATTTTGTTTATCAATTGGTTTGGTTGGATTTCTCCCAAGTCAACTGAAGTTGTTACAAAATAGGTGGCTGTTGTCCAATTGGTTCAGTAGAATAAAAATAGATGGCTGACATGTGTTGTTTGCTATCTTTCATCTCACCTTATGTTGTCAAAGTTTATCTTCTCTTGTCAAGGTTTTCCCTATTGTAACTATTAATTTGTAAGATATAGTGATGGCCAATTATATGTATATATCCACGCAACAAATATACCGTGTTGTATTATGCTTATGCTACTTGTATCACCAGTGTTTTCTAACTCTAGCACCTCTCTTTCTTTACTGTCTTGCCTAACCCTGTATTGATATGTACTGTTTGCTCAAAATTAAGTATAAGTTAGGCCGCCATGTTAACGCTAATCTGAGAACACTTGCTCTCTCTGTATGTCTTTATTAAGCACGGCTAACCTTATAGATGTTGTCCTTCTTTCATCTACAGGACAATATCATGCATATGTTTATTCAGTTTGAACTTTGTATATGTTTATTCAGTGCATGTCCGTGTGGTACTATGAGATTTATTGGCTGTTTGGAGATGTACTCATATTGTGCCATGTATTTTATTAGCTATATGATTACACATGTCAGTTTAATTATCAAAATCTGAACTGTAGTAGTCATTATATTGGGTTGTTGGGAGCCTCACCTTTTTGTGCACAATACATTTAGCAGACATATCCACACTGAGTGCTTATGAAATAGCTATGTGTCCTGCACAATAAGTGCTTGTTCATGTTTGGTTTTCCCTAAACTTTGTTTGTATGCTTGAGAGCAAATTTAGCTGATTCTTTGATGGAGCGCTAAGACTATGCGTGGAACATTAGTTTTTATGATCTAAAACTACCTGTCGTTCCTGTGATGATGTAGTTTAGTAGATCTCAACTGAATCATGACGTACTAGTGCAATCCTTGGTGAAAAATTGTATGAGTAAATGATCACTAAACTAAGGAGGCTTAACCTGATAACAACTTCTTTTACGTTAATAGCCTACAATGTTGTCTCAAAGCTTATTGTCCAAAATAATACCTCTACTTTTTGTGTCCTTCAGGAATGCGTATCCTTCAGGACAGCTCAAGCAGGTATATAGCTCACCGCAAATCGCTCGTCCTTCCTCCTTTCCTGGACATGAATGTGAGATGCTGCGCATGCAAGATCATGGCCCTGGAGCATGTGTGTTCGTTGCCAACATGCAGATTGCCTACCGTCAGGTATCTTGGTCTTGATATAACTCTGCAGTTTACTTGAATCTGCAGTTCCTTCCAAAACTATATGCAAAGTCTGTGTGTATCCAGTGAGCAAATCTGTAGTAATTACTGAGTATACTATCTGCTTTCTTTTAGTGGCTATTTTCTGCTCAGTTATCTTTTGACATATAGTTTGTTCTCTTTGAATGTGCAGATTGTATGCTATGCTGGTGATCTTTTTTCGTTGCTGGGGTCATTTGAACCTGGATGTCATGTTTTATGTGATCTGAGCCATATGGCATATTGTAATCTTTTTATTGCTGTTTTTTATGTATGATGTCATGAAGATGTATGTTTGAAATGCTGCTTCGACAACAAAATTGTATTCCTGTGAACATGTTGCTTTGACAGCAAAATTATGAAAATTTCTCAACAATATATATGGGTTAAATATCTGTTTTCCAATTTTCTATGCTTAAAGTTGTACTGCGCCTGAAAAGGCTACAGCCCAACTGATGATGTTGTTGTGGAATTGTTTATTTTAGTTTAAATAGCGAAAATAATAATAATTCTGCTGAAAGTTATAAAAAATAAAATGAAAAGGCCAACAAAAAACAAAATGAAAAGGCCAACAAAAAATAAAGAAATTTACTAGAAAAAGGAAAGGGTCCAAAAAAGAAAAGGGCCGTAAAATTGGGCTTGGCCCATTTAGTTGACCACGGATAAAACATAAATTTGTTGAATTACTGGGCTCGGCCCATATAGACGGTTGAACTGGACTGGGCTGATTCTAATCTACGACCATTTCGTTTCGTCAAAATTTTGCCATGTCAGCTTGCCACGTTGGATCTGATGTGGTGTGGGCAGGTTGCCAGTGACCAAAACAATTGGTCATAGAATCTATGACCTTTTGTTTTGGTCGTAACCGTCTACGACCATATCACAGTGAAGGTCGTTAAGTTTCATTAAAGACGGCCAGCTTTTGACCAACTGTTTTTGGTCACAAAAAGGTCACAAGTGAAAAACAACGACCATTCAGTGACCAATATTGATGGTCACAAGTTGCCATATTTCTTGTAGTGAATGCACGGTACCGAAGAGGCTAGCAATATGTGGATAGGTGGGAGTGCCGTATTAGTCCATGAACTCACATTAGTCTTAAAGAACTCATATATTTATTGCGAAATTTTTATTATCCCTCGAAGTAAAGTACTACTCGCATGCCCCTAGGGAGGAGGTTGGGAGGAGTTAACCATTGCATGCCCCCGATTCGAACAACACAAAGTATTTCATAGAGGAATAAAAATGCTCCAACATCCTTGCCATGCATGACGGACACTTAAATGAGTAATACATAACAAGCTTTAATATCGCTATTTTTACTAACCATTGATTATGAATTAATACCCTTTCATATTACTACATCAATATAATTAAATCACATGTTTCATATTCAGTGATCTAACATGAAAGTTTTTATTATACCACTCTTGTATACCTATCATTTTCAGTCTAGTCTTATAACCCGTGCAAATTACCACTTCCTATTAAACGACTCTGAAAAAGATTAAAATGAAGCATGAGAGTAATTCATTTCTTTAAAATTTACCTACCGCCGTGCTCTAAGGATATAAGTGAAGCACATCAGCTACTGCATAACTCAAAATATATAAGTGAAGCACATAGAGTATTCTAACAAATTATGATGAAATTGTGTCCAGCAAACAATGATTGTGGCAAAATAACAAGCAAGCAAAATAAAACTATGGCACAAGACGCTCCAAGTAAAACTCATGTCATGTGATGAATAAAAATATAGCTCCACGTAACATACCGATGAATTGTGGACGAAAGAGGGGATGCCAAGCGGGGCATCCCCAAGCTTAGACGCTTGGGTCTTCCTTTAATATTACCATGGGGTGCCTTGGGCATCCCCAAGTTTAGGGTATTTCCGCTCCTTATTCCTTTAATCATCGTGATCTCACCCAAAACTTGAAACCTTCAGCACACAAAACTCAACAGAAACTTCGTGAGATCCGTTAGTATAATAAATCAATCATCCACTTTAGGTACTGCTATAAATTGATTCATAATTGTTCTTGAATAATATATAGTATATTATAAATTCTCCATAACTTATACCCCCTGATATAATCCATATCATCATCAAAACAAGCACACTATGCAATAAAAACAGAATCTGTCTAAAACAGAACAGTCTGTAATGATCTGAATTAAAGTCATACTTTTGTAACTCCAAAAATTCTAAAAAATTAGGAAAACGTAGACAATTTGTATCCCAATACTATGTAAAAGATTCAGCAATTGTTCATGTTCCAGTACAAAATTGAAATTCCAACACTGGGCGTAAAAGTTTCTGTTTTCAAACAGCATCAATTATACTATCATTTAAATTATCCCAAAGGCATTACTTGGCACAAACACTAATTAAAATATAAAAACATAATCATTACAATAGAAATAATCATTTCATCACAAAAAAATAGAAATGATAACTATTGGGCTGTCTCCCAACAAGCTCTTCCTTTATAGCCATTAAGATAGGCTTTGAGATTTCAATGATGCTCACGTCAAAGACAAGAATTGAAGCACAAAGAGAGCATCATAAAACATGTGACAAACACATTTAAGTATAACATACTTCCTATGCATAGTCTTTTTATAGGAAAACAAATTATCAAGACAAGCAATATCTAGCATATGCAAATAGGAAGAATGAAGCATTAATAATTTCAACACAAAGAGAGGTAATTTAGTGACATGAAGATTTTTATAACCATATTTGCCTCTCTCATAATAATTACATAAAGGATCATAATCAAACTCAACAATATAGCTATCATATAACATATTCTCTACATGATCCACATGCATACGAATTTTATAATCTTCCAAAACAGTGGGATCAACATCCACTATAGTCATGACCTCTTCAAACCCACTTTTATCAAATATTCCATGAGATTGATAATTCTCCAAAGTAGTGGGATCATTATTACCTAAAGTTGACGCTCTTCCGAACCCACTTTTAATAGTATTGCAAATTTTATCATCAATAATAGATTCATTATGAGGCTTAGAATTCTCAAGATCACAAGAAACATCACGATTATCACCCCAATCATGATCATTAGCACAATTAATGTTGATAGAATTTATATTAACAACATTGCAATCATGCTTTTCATTCATTAAATGTATCCCAATAGCATTTTCTTTTATCACTTCTTCATTATTAGCTATTGGTTTACAATAAGCAGCAAGTTTGAAAAGATTGGCAAGTGGATGAGGATCCATATGTATTTATTTTTATTTTCTTGAGTCACATAATTAATGCAAGCAAATAAGGTGTGTGTGTGTGCAAGTACCTTGCTTTGTTTGAGGAAGTCTCCCCGCCAACGATGCCAGAAATTCTTTCTACTACTTCTGAGTTGCGTTGGGATTTTCCCTAAAGAGGAAGGGTGAAGCAATATAGTAGCGGATATTATTTCCCTCAGTAGAGAAACAAGGTTATCGAACCAATAGGAGATTCACACAGACAAAGGTCAACAGTACCTGCACACACACAAACAAAATACTTGCACCCAACGCGGGCAAGAGGGTTGTCAATCCCCTTGTACTCGTTAATTGCAAGGATTAATTATGATAGTGGTTGATATATAAATTGCAAACGGAATTAGAAGTAAATAAATTGTAGCAAGTAAATTAGGGGTTTAGTAAATATGGTGAATGGACCCGAGGGCCATAGTTTTCACTAGAGGCATCTCTCTCAAGAACATAGCATACGGTGGGTAAACAAATTATTGTTGGGCAATTGATTGAAAAGCGCATAGTTATGATGTTATTCGTGGCATGATCAGTACATAGGAATTACGTCCATGACAAGTAGACCGACTCCTGCCTGCATCTACTACTATTAGCCCACTTCGAGAGTGCTTCTATCCTTGCCTCTCTACGTATTAAGTTCATAACAAATAGAGTAATGCTTGGAGCATGATGACATAATGTAGACAGAATAAAACCAAGCAATATGATTAAACCCCGTCGATTTATCCTCAGTAGGAACAATACAATACGTGCCTTGCTGCTCCTCCTGTCACAGAGTGAGGACACCACAAGATTGAAAATACCACAAAGCACCTCTCCCGCTGAAGATAAATCAATCTAGTTGGCGAAACCAAACAGATAGATCGGAGAGAAATACAAAGCTATAAAATTCACACATAATAAAGTTTAGAAAAGACTCAATTACTTTCAATGAAGAATCTGATCATAAACCCACAATTCATCGGATCCCAACAAACACACCGCAAAAGAAGATTACATCGAATCGATCTCCGAAGAGAATATTGTATTGAAGATCAAATAGAGAGAGAAAGCCATCTAGCTAATAACTATGGACCCGTAGGTCCCGTGAGAACTACTCACACATCATCAGAAGGCCAAGAAGGTTGATGTAGACGCCCTCCATGATCGATTCCCCCTCCGGCAGTGTACCGGCGGACACCTCCACATGGGATCACGGAAGAACAGAGGCTTGCGGTGTCGGAATAATTGTTTCAGGTCTTGCTCTGGGAGTTTTGGAATATTTTGGAGTTTATAGTGCTAGAATTAGGCTAGAAAGAGCCACGAGGAGCCCACAAGGCATCAGGGCGCGGCTAACCCCTGGGCGCACCCTGCTGCCTTGTCATCTCCTCGTCTGGCTTCTGGTCCTCCCCCGAAGCTTCTAGGGTCCCTCCTGGTCCAAAAAAACCGTCAAAAAGTTTTGTAGCGTTTGGACTCCGTTTGGTAGGGATTTTCTATAAAACCAAAAACAAGCAGAAAACAACATCTGACACTTGGCAATGGGTTAATAGGTTAGTTCCCAAAAATGATATAAAATGATGTATAAAGCATATAAGATTGGTAATATAATAGCATGGAACAATAAAAAATTATAGATACGTTGGAGACATATCACCAGTGTCAGCTCATCTACTGCAACATGGCAGAGGCAAATGGTACGCCTCGACTAACCATTATTCGTATATCTTCACAGGTATTACTGTAGACTAAATGTGGTACCCCCAGGCCTATATAAGGGGAGGGCCAAGGTAGAAGAAGGACAAGTTCTCTAGCAACCACAACACCACCAGCCACTACAAGCAAGCAGAAGCCTAGCAGAGAAGAGCAAGAGTATATCTAGGAGTGTTCGGGCACTCTAGTTAGTACCCCAACCACTACTGGTCTCACCCCGACCACTACCTTTGTAACACCAAAGCACTTGTACTCCCCAATTTATATCAATACCAACAGGACGTAGGGTTTTACTATAACATGACGGCCAGAACCTGTATAAAATCCCCCTCTGTCTTTGTGTTCATGTGTGCCTTTTGTTTGTGGATTGAGTGGCGCCCCACCTGATTACCACTGTAGCCAGACGGTCGCCGCGCACACTAGCCTAGGAAATCACTCTGGCATGCGCGTTTACAACAAGTATCATGAACACAGGCATTTCTATTAATGGATTTATAAGTCTTTACATGCTATCTTACAAAGGTGATGGCAGCGGAAAAACTCTATCTAAGGCAGCATGGTCTTGGCGCGGCTCCAATCCACAGGGATCTGACCGGGTTACTCTTCTAGCCCGCGAACGCTCCGGCTTCTCGCTAGTGGACGTCGGATCCTTAGGTGAACCTGGCCACATTGAAGGCCGCTGAGTACTTTTGAATGTACTCGCAAGCAAACCAAATAACATATACACCAAGCAATGCAATCCATGGCATTCTTCAAGCATGCACTTGTTATCTTGACATTATTACCTATCATGGTATAGCTATCTAGCAATATTAATCATCATGTCATAACATGATTTCCTAGCAAGATAACTACTAAGGTAAATACGGTATGACGAGGATAAAGCATATCGAGTAGAAAATCCATACTCAAAATATTCTCATGATCCCATCCAAATCCGTTCCAAATATTGCGGTCATCCAACCATTTATCTCATAGCCATTGCATGGCTATCACCTCATCTTCCTGACATCATCTGATGTCCATGAATCTTCACTTCAAGACTGACACCGCTTACCTTTCTCTGGTTCATTATTAGCAATAACATTATGTGGTGTATTCCTCCAGACTCGACACAGACCAAATAGTGTGACCTAGTACGAACTGTGTCCCATGACCGAGGACGCGGCTATTCGAATAGATTTACACTCTGCAGAGGTTGCGCACTTTACCCACACTATGGAGCTCCCGGCCTCGTACTTTAGTACATGTCCCCATTCGGGTGGACCGGTGTTGCACCAACAGAACTTGTCTATTGCCTAGCACTCTTACGGTCCCACCGACAATCATACCCCTTTCGGGTCATGTCCTGGGTGGCCCTTGTGTCACTCCTAACACCTGCCACTGTCGTGGCCAAACTAAACTGTCCCAAACGGGGACCCTGGTACCATATAACTTGGGCTCACAAGGTTATCGCCGCCTACCGGGCCAGGGTAGCATGCACTCATAACCTTCCCTCTTTGGAGGTACCAATAAGAGGCAAGACAATAGACCAAGTTAAGGCCGTCTCATACCGGCAAATGTGGCTGCACTGATGAGCTCGGTTCGGTGGCACTATGACTCGATCCAGCCGACGAAGAAGGTTGTCATTATTAAATCACATTCTTTATCATGGCAATAACAGTAACAATGCATGATGTAACAACTATGGAAACGTAACAACCTATCTCCATGTAATATCACAATGAGTCATTAGTGAAACAATGTTTAAATGGCAAGTTTATCACTTTATAAGTTCTAGCTGTAAGTTACGACCATCCGAACTCTTGCATGAAACTGGCAAATAAACCAGTAGCCACCAGAACGGTCTTTACAACTCAGATCTGGGACGTTACTGGAATAACTCAACCCCGTCTCAAGACAGCTGAAAAGCAGCTCAGAGCATGAGACGGCGTTGATAAAAAGAAAGTAGTAGTTCCCTAAGACGGCCGGAAAGCAGCTCAGAGCATAGGGTTACTGCTACAAAAACAAACTCAACAGCTGCCCGAGATGGCCGAAAAGCAGGTCAGAACACAGGCGTGGTGCCGTCATCAAAGAAAGGCAAGCAAGGGTTCATCAGAGTCACATACAGCTCACCACTATATACCCGAGCATAAACATATTCATATACATAACAGTACATACAAGAACAACATAGAAACAATGCTTTAGGGCATATATTAGATGGTCGGCTTGCCTGGGGGTTGAGGAATGCACCGGAAAGGAGTGCGGTCATCTCGTGGAAAGATTCGCCGGAAAAGTTTCTCTTCCGAACAGACTGAAGATAGGGCAGGGGCAATTTGGTCATTTTTATAATGTGCAAACATTATGAAAGTGACACCATCGGAACGGGCTCGGTGAACAGAGAATGTGGGCTTTGGAATCACCTGATTCAGAGTTACGGTTGCAAAGTTGTGGCTGTTCATTCGTTAAACGGGGAAATGAATAAAAACCATCCATTTCCGCCGCTAACCAGTGAACGTCCGCAGTTTAACCCTTTCGGCCGCCGGCTGAGAAACAAAAGCGCATTCCCAGTGTTTACACTTTGACCAAACCGAAAGCGTATTTTACCGGAGTGCGCCTCCACTTAAAACGACTGGGCCCGGGCAGCAGCGGCTTCCAGGTGGGTCCCGTCGGGCTTCTCTCTCTCCTCCTCACCTCTCCTTCTTCCTCCTCCTGATGGGGACATGGAGGAGGCTGGCCGAGCGTGCACCAGCGCTTTCCGGTGGCACAGGCCTCCTCCGGCAGCTCTCCGCCCTCCGGCGTGATCAGCGCGGCAAGGGGAACCCGTCCATGTAGAACACGGACGCCGGGGACCCTCAGAGTAATGGCCAAGCTGCCCGCGGTGGCAATGACGGCTCTGGGTAGGGTGCCCTGGCCGCGGGACAGAGGAAAAGGAGTTGGGCAAGTGTGGCGCCCCGCCTGAATACCACTGTAGCCAGACGGTCACCGCACATACCAGCCTAGGAAAATCACTCTGGCATGTGCTTTTACAACAAGTATCATGAACACAGACATTTCTATTAATGGATATATAAGTCTTACATGAAATGTTACAAGGGGAATGGAAGCGGAAAAACTCTATCTAAGGCAGCATGGTCCTGGTGCGGCTCCCATCCACAGGGATCTGACTGGGTTACTCTTCTAGCCCGCGAACACTCCGGCTCCTCGCTAGGGGTTGTCGAATCCTTAGGTGAACCTAGCCACATTGAAGGCCGCAGAGTACTTTTGAATGTACTCGCAAGCAAACCAAACCAACATATACACCAAGCAATGCAATCCATGCCATTCAAGCATGCATTCATTATCTTAACAATATTGTAACACCCCAAAAATTTAACCATATTTTTATTAAATAAAATTTGGCCAGAAATAAAATTTTGAATTTTATTAGGTCTTTTATTAATTTTAGAGTATTTTCTATTTTTTTGTTTTCCAAATTCTTCCCTCCATTTAGTCAATTTTGAAAAATATTGTGGGATTTGGTAGTGGTCTTAAATCATTTCATTTATATTTTAATTAACAATAGGAAATATTTTCATAATAAATTTTGCTCTAAAATAATTCTATTAACAGCATTTTCAATACTTTAAATGCTTCTGTTACACTACAACTATTTTAATTAATTCTTTAAACATTCCACAAAAATTATGAGAGGTCATGTGATGCCTAGAGATCACTTTTATGCAAAAACCCAACTTGGTCTTTTGAAAAGTTTGAGTGAAACTTCCTCTTTTCATTTCTGGTCCAGATTCAGCTTTGAACTACAACCATATTTTTCCTTGATCCAAAAATTCTAAAATTATTCCCACCTCTATTCCTTCCTAAGAAACCCTTAAGTCCAGGAGCTCACCCCCAATTTCATCATTTTAGTTCACCAAATTATTCCCTGCAGTTTCTGTCCAGAAATGAATTTCAGTAAAACTTGCACTTGCAAGTTTTTCTTTTGGTCAAACTAACCCTGCCATCCTCTTTACCATCAAAAGAGACATCATCCTGCCAAATATCAATTCCAAAAAAATCCCCTAAATAGCCCTAGCATTTTGTCAAATAGCTTATGTACATGACAGGAATTTTGCACTTTCCTAAACTACAAATACCACTTGCTCTCCTATCCAAAATAGCATGTCCAGTAGTATTTCCATCATTGTCAGCATAGCCCTACCAAAGATCAGCTCGAGTAGATCCACTTAGTGTGCTCTGGCATTTCGTCGAGCACCTGACGTGCATGTCCAGAGCGCGACTAGAGTGCTCGTTTTGCAGATTTTGGCATCAAGCTGCTGCTGCTCCTGCTGCTCCCCTCGCTCGTCCTGATCTTCTTCTGGATCAACAAGTCACCCCTAGTCCTCACCGACACCTCCTCTCGTCCCCTAGCGCCGACCATCGCCATCCTCATCAGCTCCAACCGCCGCAGTAAAGACCGCCGCCGAAATCTACTCAGGGACGGCACCGACCAGGCCACCTGGTGCCTCCCAAGCTTATCCCCGAGCTGCCACCCCATCACTAATCTCCACCGCCCACCACCGGCCTCGCAACGACCACAACCACCGCACTAATGGGCGCCGCCAACATGCCGTTCTCTATAAGCCTCGAAACCGACCTCCTCCTCCCTATAAAATCCCACCCCGAGGCTGCCTATGCATCACACATCTCCCCTACCTCCCTCTGTGAGCTTTCCCAGGCACCCAGTTGACCGAATGAGGTCGTCTTCTTCGTCTCTGACCGAGGCACCTGCCACTGGCTCTCCGCCAAATTCGTCGCCTCCAGAGCCCCTCCCTCTCCAATTCTCCTCCATTAACTTTCCCTCGAGCCCATGATCCCATTCCGCGCTTCAATTTTCCCGGAGAAGCAACGAGGACGAAAACCCTCTTTTGACCGAGGCCACCGCCCGCAGGGATCGCAACCACCGGAGCTCTGGGGCTCGCCGGAGTCCGCGGCCTAGCTCCATAGGTTCGCCAGGGCCTCCCGAGCTCGTGGATGGCCTCGGCCTCCCGAACGACGTAGCCGCCCGCCGGGAATCGTCGCTGGCATGCCTCCCCTGTTCGGCCTGAGGAGAGGAGGAAGAAGGCGCCGGTGTTGACCCCGTCAAACCTGACTGGTGGGCCCGTGGGACCCACCGTCAGTGAGAGGGGGTCGGGACCCGCGTCTGTAAGTGGAAGCATATTCTTGCAAAAGTACGTCTCCCTCACAGGAAAACGTATTCAAGGGATACGCCGTCGACGTCAGCTGCTCTCCCGTGCGGCAGGACGACTGGGCCTGGCCCAGAGGCGCTAGTCAACTATGCAGCGCTCAGGGCGCGCTTCTGCCTTCCTCTTTTTTCTTTTTCCAGTAAACGTTAATTATTTCCACAGCAATATTTTCAAAGCCATATTGGATGATTCTAATTTATAAATACTGCTAAAATCAATCTCTATTAAACTAGCTAGGGTGAACATTTTTGATAAATTTAACTCTGCTGGATTTATTAAATAAGTCCAATCCAGTATTTATTTCAGCTTAGAAACTCTCTAGGAAATTCATATGAACTCCAAATAATTGATTCTTCTTCTGAAATTCCTAATTTTTCCTCTAGTTTATTTTAGTATTTATTTTAAAATTTTCCAAATAACTTTTTGGTACTGTTATCAAATTATGTAGTGATTTCAATATTTTTGAAAATAGGAAACGGAGGGAAGATAAAATTTTCAAACTTTGGGAGTGCACCCAATATTTCTGCATGATCAAGGCAAGCATCTTGAACACTAGATATGGTGATTGCATGGTTAAATGTTTGCAAGAAAAATTGGATCCTGCATATGTTGAATTCAAATAAAAATTTGCATATTGCTAGTTATGCATGCATGATCCCTTGAAAATATTTTATCTTCATTTAAATATGAAGTATGAGTGAGCATGGTTATTTTCACATGCCCATGTTGGTCCGGACTAATCTGCAGGAAAGAATCAGTCACGAGAAACGTGACCGTGAAACTGAAATCTCGTTGTGACGAGAATGATCAGTGAGGGCATGTTGGGACATGCCAGATGGTGACCCTGTTGGGTATTACCGAGGAAATATGTTGTGCTAACCACTGCAGGAAAAATTAAACCTCCAGAGTCGACCATAGATCGAGTCTTGTTCCGGTAACCCCCATACTTGTTTCGTGCTACCACTTGTCCCTGCCGCAGGTAGGGTACGGTTCAGTAAGTTGTTAACCCCTTTCCTGCACACACCGTACAGAGAGGCCATAGTGAAAGATAACATTGGCCCATGGTAGGCATGTCACTTAGTCCGGGGGCATGGGTGTCTCCGGTTGTAGCCGGAGAGGGGTCGCACCCCTGTTTGCGCGCTGATATAAATATTGTGATCCCATGCTATTGGAGGCCGTTGTATGAGGCCTTCCCACTTAGAGTTTTACTTTATCATTGCTTTGGGTGATTCCTGGCTTTGGTAAGTTAAAACTGGTATGTGCGGGTCAGGTGTGTTTTCAACCCAAAGACCGTAATGGGAATTAGTCAGCATCTCGGTGCCGGCTAAAGAAATCCTTTACTTGTGGGTAAAGAGTACACCCCCTGCAGAGTTATACCTATTCGAATAGCCGTGTCCGCGGTTAAGGACTACAGTCTAGGTTGGTCAAGTGTCGGTCTTAGTGCCTGTCTCCGGAGGAAAATAATTAATTTGAGCATAAAATATTTTAAAGAATATTATTGTTTCATCACTAACGCTGTCATGGATATTTTTGTTATCAGGAATATTATGGTTGTGAATATTATTGTTACTATGCATATTATTGTGGACTAACCCGTTTCTCTTATTTTATTTTCCCGAGTGTCTCAGGGGCTGGCTAGACTACCCCGGGCACCCAGTTTTATTTTCAAGACCTCTCGTGGCGTCGCTTGAGTTCTCGGGCGGTCTGTCTCGCCCGATTCTCTTTTAGACACTCGTTTGGCATTTCTTTTCAAGACCTACCGTGGCGTCACTTTTAGACACCCGACTGGCATTTCTTTTCAAGACCTCTCGTGGCGTCGCTTGAGTTTTCAGGCGGTCTGTCTCGCCTGATTCTCTTTTAGACACCCGTTTGGCATTTCTTTTGGATTCTCGGGCGGTTCAGTCTCGCCCGATTGTTCGCTTTTAATTTTCTTGGTTGTCACTAACATTTTAATTTCCGCACATGCTAATATTTATGATGCCATATTTTAAATATCAGTCAGCATATTAATATTCATCATGCTATGCTTTAAACTTTATTCAGCATATGCATATAATTTAACCCATCATGATCATATGCATTCGGTATATCTTTTGTTCATTATGTTTGCGAGTACATTCAAACGTACTCACTGGCTTGTCCCTGGCTATTTAATTGGCCAGGTCAGGATTTTTACAAGGAGTATTACCACGACGTCCCTGCGGAGCCTAGGATAGCAGCCACGCGGGATAGGAATTATCCGGGTCAGCTGTTCCTGTGGAAATGGAGCCCCATCGACGATGGAGAACCACGAGTTGCTTCCGCCATCCTCACTAGAAATCATTATTGTATCATTAGACCTTTATGGTCTTGTATCCAATTCTTGTAATTTCTTGGTAATCTGTAACAAGGACGTGTCCACCAGTAACAGTAATCCTAGGCTGGTGACGACACGAGGGGTTAATTTCTGGGATATCATGTCTCGGAAATCCGGCCCCGACAAATATTAACTATCATGTATTAGCAGGATTATCTAGCAATATTATATCATAACATGATTATCTAGCATGATAACTACCGAAGTAACTGCAAAGATACATCATATTAAGTACTTAATCCATATTCCGAATAATCTTAGGATCCACATCTGGTCCAAACCTTGCGGTCACCCGACCGCTCATCTCATAGCCATCCCATGGCCAGCATTTCATCAACCGTTGTCTAGGCATCTGCATTGCAAGTCTGACAAACCTTACCATTATCTGGTTCATTATTAACGTCATATGGTTTGTTCCTCCAGACTCGACACGGACCAAATAGTGGACTAGTACGAACTATCCATGACTGAGGACGCGGCTATTCGAATAGATTTACACTCTGGAGAGGTTGCACACTTTGCCCACACCATGGAAATCCTGGCCTCGTACTTTAGTACATGTTCCCATTCGGGTGGACCGGTGCTGCTCCAACGAAACTTGCCTAACCCGTGACTCCTCTACCGTACCACCGACAATCATACCCTCCCAGGGTCATGTCCTGGCTGGCCCCTGTGTCACCCCATGACACCTGCCACCGTCGTGGCCAAACAAAACTATCCCAAACGGGGACCGCGCGCAAACAAACAACTGGGCTCACAAGGTTATCGCCGCCTACTGGGCCAGGGTAGCGCGCACGCATAACCTTCCCTGTTTGGTGGTACCGATAAAAGAGCACGAGGTTAGACCAAGTAAAGGCCGTCCCATACCGGCAAATGTGGCTGCACGGATAAGTCCGGATAGGTGACACTATGACTCGATCCAGCCGACGGTGGAGGTTGTCATTATTATGTCACATTTCTTAATCATTGCGATAACCACAATAATGCACGATGAAAACATAACAACCTATCTCCATATTGTTACATACGAGTCACTAGTGCAATAACATGACGAGCATTAACGAGTAATGTAAATAGCAAGTTCAACCTAGCAGGAGTTTAATTACTTTACAAGTCTTAGCTGTAAGTGACAACCGTCTAAACCCTCGCGTGAAACCGACAAATAAACCAGTAGCCACCAAAACGGTCTTTACAGCTCAGATCTGGGACGTTACTGGAATAACTCAACCCCAGCTCAAGACGGCTGAAAAGCAGCTCAGAGCATGAGACGGTGTTGATAAAAAGAGTGTAGCGGTTCCCTAAGACGGCCGAAGAACAGCTCAGAGCATAGGGCCACCACTACAGAAAAAATTCAACAGCTGTCCAAGACGGCCGAAAAGCAGCTCAGAACATGGGCCAGTTGTTGAAAAGAGAAACAAAAAGTCGGCATCCACCCCAGACGGCCGAAAGCAGGTCAGAACATAGGCGTGGTGCCGTCATCAAAGAAAGGCAAGCAAGGGTTCATCAGCGTCACATGCAGCTCACCACTACGCATACAAGCATAAGCATATTAATTTAAACACGCAAGAATAACACAGAGTAATGCTTTAGGGCACATATCAGATGGTCGGCTTGCCTGGGAGTGAAGGAATACTCCGGAAAGAAGTGCGATCACCTCACAGAAAATCTGCCGGAAAGGATACTCTCTCGGAGGGGCTGATTGAAGGCAAGGGCAAAATGGTGAAGGAATACTCCGGAAAGAAGTGCGATCACCTCACGGAAAATCTGCCGGAAAGGATACTCTCTCGGAGGGGCTGATTGAAGGCAAGGGCAAAATGGTCATTTTCAGAAAGTGTAAACATTGTGATAATGACATCATCGGAACGGGCTCGATGAACAAAGAAGGTTGGCTTTGGATTCACTTGATTTGGAGTTGCGGATAAAAAGATAGAGGAGTTTAAAGACTAGGGACTTATCTATAAATAAAGTATTTACCACTGGGTCCCTGACCAATTTTCTGTGGAAAAAGAAAAACGGCACTGTCGCCTTGGGCTGCACGGGCCGAAAGTGCTGCGGCGGCTGGTACTATTCCAATGGGCCAGCCCAACCGCGCTGCCGCCACTTAGAAAAAAACGGAGGGAGGGCGCTGAGCCGCTGCAAGGCCGGGCCCATCCGCAGGGTCTTCTTCATCCTCCCGCACCCGATGGCAGAGACGACGCCGGCGCTGATTCCCAGCGATGGAGGCCGCGGCTGCTCCGGGCGTCGACAGGGATGGATTCCCTACTTCACTCCGCGCTCGGGGAATCTCCTCTTAGCCGCGGGGGTGGCCGGAGTGAGGCGCTACACTGGCGGCAGAGCCGCGGCGGCTTTGGGCAGTGGCGGGGCTCCGGCGAGAGATATGGCTAGGCGAGGGCATGGGAGGGGTCGTCGGAGAGTGGCGCGTCTAGTGGGGCAGTCAGCGGGCACCGGGGAGGACTGGGGCAAGGGTTCGGTGGTGGCAGTGGGCGGCGGCCGCGGCTAAATTGCGGCACTCCGGCGAGGGGCTTGGCCGGGAGAGGGTGTAGGGGTGCACTAGAGGGAGTGGGGAGGAGGTTGAGGAGCTCGGGGATGCCTGGGGAGACTCGGGCCGCGGCTTTTATAGCCGGCCGAGGCGGATGGATAGGGACGGCCGCCGTGGCGTTCCTATCGTCGCACTGGAGCTCCGGCAAGGTGGCACGCGAGGAGAGGTGCCGACCTGAAGATCGTCAGGGGGAGGGGACGGCTCGGGGAAGAAGCAGCCAACGGGAAAGAAGAAGACGACGGCGTCACAGGCTGGACAGTGCGGTGGCGGCACTCGCCGTGGCGTGGAGAAGAAGAAAGAGGAGGGGAGAAGCTGCGGGAGAGGGGTGCGTGGACGGTGGGGAGCGGCTGGACATGTTTGGACAAGCGAGGACTGGACGGAGGCGACTGCACGGAGCTGGCAAATCGCAGAGCGCCGTTTCCGCACGGCCGCTGCGTCGTCACCACGTGCACTACGTGCTCCGGCGTGTACCTGCTTGTCACACCATGTCAACTAGACTCCTCACTGCTCAAATGGATAGGAGTAGCCACTGTAGGGGTTGGGAGGGATCTAGATAGATCAGAAGGATCCAAAACAACTTCTGGACAGAAACTTGGGGGCCAAGCTGAGGTGAAATGACTTAGCAAGTGAGATTGAAATGTTGTCAAAATAAGATGGGGTAGGAAGGAGTATATGCTGGAAAAAATTCAAGCCATCTGGACCAAGTTTGATAATAGTTCCTTCACAACTGCCAAATTGGTCCAGAAACTTGACTTTGAAGCTGCACTCATTTGGCATGATGAAATGAACTGAATTTTTTTGTAGGGTGATGATTTGGAGATATGAAGGTACTGGAAAAATTTCAGCTCATTTGGATATACCAAAATGGTACTTCCTTCACAGAGCTAAAATCTGGACAGAAACTAGATGGAATTTTTGGGAGAAATTGGCTAGATGAAATGATGTGAATTTTTGCATAGTCACATAATATAGGGAATTTGAGGTCCTGGATTAATTTGAGAATTTTTGAAGCAATATAAAATATGGTTGCTTCACAACCTCAAAATAAATCCAGAAACAAGAATTGGATGATGCTCTCAAAATTTGAACGATGGAACTTGGGATCTTGATGTAAATGGTGAATATATAGATAGGAGAAGCTCCACAAATTATTTGGGATTTTTCCTGGCTACCAAAATATAGCTCCTTTGGAAAGTGCCCAAAGTGCAATATTGGCTTTAAATAGGAAAAGGCAATTTCCCTTATTTAATTATGGCCAATATTTTTATGGGAGCTCAATATGGTCACACATAATATCTCCACAAGTTTTCATGAACTTTGGAGATGGATAGATATTTTCCTGGATTTAATTCCTTTAACTGGCAGAAAAAGGAATTAATTTTAAATGAAAAATATTGCAAATGACTTGGCAATATTTTTGCATATCCAGGGTTTATAGATATGGGATGATCACTGGGAAAAGTTTGGGAGGCAACAGATCGAAGGAAATTGGGGTTCCTTTGTAACGGAAGGAATTAGGGTTTCCCTTCCGGCAACTCGGAAGGTAGGGTTTTGGCGGCAAAATCCTGAGAATAAATTTTGGGTGACAGGGCTGGTCTGAAGAGAATCACTGGTTGGATAGGAAAGGCAAGGCTAAATGACCATCTTCATATACCCATGAGCGAGAGAAAATCCGATAACACCGAAAAAAAGACGGGAGTCAAATCCCGCGAAGGAAAAAAAAACAAGGAGCGAAAACCAGGGTGTCACAAACCTTCCCCCTTAAGAAAATCTCGTCCTCAAGATTTCCGGGCTTACCTCCCGGCTAAGGGGACTTACCTGGGTGTGACTTGGATCCATCAGCTATCTTGTCTTCATTGGTTTACTGACCTTTTAACTGCCTCTTTTGTTGGCTCAGGTTCTGTCTTTTTCAGACGGCTGCATTGAATCCTTCTCTTTCCTGACAGGCAAACCCTTTGTGCTGGTAGTTTGTTGGATGGGGTGGGTGGGTGGCTCCGAGTATCGAAAAATAGTCTGGTTTCCATGGTCTGGGACTAGCTGCTTCGGGTTTTATTGCGATACTTCGTACACTGACTGCCACGGGCGAGACATTCTTCTTGGTGCATGACATTACATGCATACATCCACTATTCCTCCTGAGTATCTGTGGACAATTGTCCCCGTGTCTTGCTCAGGATCAATCCTTAGTCTAGCTGTGGATTCTGTACGAGGTGTTTCCTCCTGTCTCTTGCATTCTTACTTCGCCATTAGATGATTCCCAACTGAAATGTCGGGCATGATCACAAAGTAATCATAGACGGTAATCTCTGAGGTGGCTCTGCCATATATAGCCTTTATGACCACTGAGCTGACATAGTATGGCTATCATCCGGGGTATCTTTCGGAGCATAGCCTCTTATCTTGGTTGATGGCCCAGATTCATGATGAGTATAACATGTTGGCTGCATTGTTGTGGCCGTATATGCAAGAGTCTGACAAGGATTGATAATATCGCCTTATCCACGAAGCTTTATTTTATTGCTCGTCACGGAGGTTGTTTATCAAAAACTTCTTTATTCTTGGGGTTCCTTTTTGTAAACCTGTCATGACCTGCCAACACAGCTCCTTGGTCGTATCTTAACTTACTCTTGCATATCTCGTAGGGATTGCTGCGTTCATATCCTTCTTTGAAGTGTGGGGCCATTGTTTCTCTGAACACAGTCATTCCCGTGTACGAGTGGCTCGCATAAACTGATCCACTGGACTGCATGCTCACAACATATGCAGAGGTAGGATAAATCCTTTCATAATCAATTGAGCTCTGAGGCAGACATGTGTCCGGACTAGTTCGGGCTTCTGACAAGACTGTCGTGGGCACGATGGCGTGTTGAAGAAGGTTGACTTCCTTACGCCCGAAGCTTCTGCCAAGGTGGTGTGCTAAAGAAGCTGGGTATCGTACCTCGGAAGCTTTCCCTCATGTGACTTACTGCGGAAAGTTGAGTGCCTTATGCCGGAAGCTTTTCACGATAGCTTGCTAAGAAAGACTGGAGTACCGTATCCCAGAAGATTTTCTTCCCAAGTAGTGTAGCGAAGATGATTGGGAGTCTTGTGTCATAAGTTCCTCTTGCTAGCTTGCAAAGGAAGGCTGGGTTTCTTGTACCAAAAGCCTTTCACTGTGATATGCAGTCAGACCTGTGGTTGATTCTGGCCTCCTTCCGAAGTACCCGGAATTTACTCATCGCAAAGCCAGAACTTGGTACAGGCCTTACCTTGCCTGAAGATATTCCGTGGGTCATGCACATCGTTGGTCCTTCTGCTGGTATGATCACTGTTGTTATAAAGGTTGCACAACTGATGCAGACTTCATGTTGGTAATTAATTTGGAATACCCTTTGCATTCAAACCACGTGTTGTTGGTAGTGAGCAGTTGACGGATAATTCCATTCGATTTAGCTGAGCCTCCAGGTGTTTGAAATTCTCATTGATTCTGGTCAGCCATGAACTTATCCATATTTCTCGCAAACCTTGCTCACCATGCCCAGAATTTTATATATGCACCGGTGAATTCCAAAATATGCTTTGAAATTTGTATCCACATACCAGAGTTCTGTTGTTGCTCTCGGCACATTCACCTTCTTGAAATATGTCTTCTGTGGATAATAAATGATTCTTGAGTCCATTGGGAAAAGACTCAAGGTTCACTCCACTGACCAAAATAATCCTTGTACCGAGGATGGAATAATTTGTCCCTTAGGTGTAATCTATTCTGCGGCAAACTCCCTTAGGTATAGTCTGGCCTTGTCTGTTGCACTCAGAGTCTACTTCTGACCCATTCTTTATTCTTGACAGATCCGGTGATAATGTTTTGAATATCAGGCAGTTGGCTTGACTTGACTCTTGCTGACTTTGGATTATTGGGTAGTATCCAAGTTGTATGCTGGTCTTCTTAGCGGTACTTGCGGATAGATCCAGTCGAAGCGGAAAAACGGAACCGACAAAAGAAGCAAAACCACAAAAAAAAACCAAAAAGCAAATAAAGCTCAAATTTTGCGGACCTTACACATGTGGCCGAAGATTCACTAGTATAACCAGCCTAGCGCGCTCGATGTACCTCTAAGGATTTAGAAGCAAAACCACACAATGCTCCTGGTAGCAATTGGTGTCAAGCTCCTACTACTTCCTTAGGGAACATCAAACGCGACGCACGACCATAGCCAAAGTGACTTAGTCAACGATCCTAGGGTTACCGGGTAAAAGATGGAATTTGTAGGCGTTTCCCGAAGGAAACTGGATTTGAGGAGAGAAATGCCATGGCTAGCAAGCAAGGTAAGGATATCTGGTTTGCCTAGGGGTTCAGGGCTCACGGGTCAATGCCTGGTGCGGACTTTTCCCAACGGAGGCAAAGGCCACGAGAGTTGAGGTCTGGTGGAGCCAAAAACCTAGGGGATTGCCTTATGATCAATAGTAGCCGTGCCTGTCTGGCAAAGATGGCTGAAATCCATCTGGGCTTTCTACTGAGCACAAGACAATGAAATCTGGCTAGGGTAACCTACAGTCAGCCTGGCTCTGATACCATCAATTGTGGCGCCCCGCCTGAATACCACTGTAGCCAGACGGTCACCGCACATACCAGCCCAGGAAAATCACTCTGGCATGTGCTTTTACAACAAGTATCATGAACACAGACATTTCTATTAATGGATATATAAGTCTTACATGAAATGTTACAAGGGGAATGGCAGCGGAAAAGCTCTATCTAAGGCAGCATGGTCCTGGTGCGGCTCCCATCCACAGGGATCTGACTGGGTTACTCTTCTAGCCCGCGAACACTCCGGCTCCTCGCTAGGGGTCGTCGAATCCTTAGGTGAACCTGTCCACATTGATGGCCGCTGAATACTTTTGAATGTACTCGCAAGCAAACCAAACCAACATATACACCAAGCAATGCAATCCATGGCATTCAAGCATGCATTCATTATCTTAACAATATTAACTGTCATGTATTAGCAGGATTATCTAGCAATATTATATCATAACATGATTATCTAGCATGATAACTACCGAAGTAACTGCAAAGATACATCATATTAAGTAGTTAATCCATATTCCGAATAATCTTAGGATCCACATCTGGTCCAAACCTTGCGGTCACCCGACCGCTCATCTCATAGCCATCCCATGGCCAGCATTTCATCAACCGCTGTCTAGGCATCTGCATTGCAAGTCTGACAAACCTTACCATTCTCTGGTTCATTATTAACGTCATATGGTTTGTTCCTCCAGACTCGACACAGACCAAATAGTGGCCTAGTACGAACTGTCGATGACCGAGGACGCGGCTATTCGAATAGATTTACACTCTACAGAGGTTGCGCACTTTACCCACACCATGGAGCTCCTGGCCTCGTACTTTAGTACATGTTCCCATTCGGGTGGACCGGTGCTGCTCCAACGAAACTTGCCTAACCCGTGACTTCTCTACCGTACCACCGACAATCATACCCTTCCAGGGTCATGTCCTGGGTGGCCCCTGTGTCACCCCGTGACACCTGCCACCGTCGTGGCCAAGCAAAACTGTCCCAAATGGGGACCGCGCGCAAACAGACAACTGGGCTCACAAGGTTATCGCCGCCTACCGGGCCAGGGTAGCGCGCACGCATAACCTTCCCTATTTGGTGGTACCGATAAAAGAGCACGAGGTTAGACCAAGTCAAGGCCGTCCCATACCGGAAAATGTGGTTGCACGGATAAGTCCGGATAGGTGACACTATGACTCGATCCAGCCGACGGAGGAGGTTGCCATTATTAAGTCACATTTCTTAATCATTGCGATAACCACAATAATCCACGATGAAAACATAACAACCTATCTCCATATTTTTACATAAAAGTCACTAGTGCAATAACATGACGAGCATTAACGAGTAATGTAAATAGCAAGTTCAACCTAGCAGGAGTTTAATTACTTTACAAGTCTTAGCTGTAAGTGACAACCGTCTGAACCCTCGCATGAAACCGGCAAATAAACCAGTAGCCACCAGAACGGTCTTTACAACTCAGATCTGGGACGTTACTGGAATAACTCAACCCCGGCTCAAGACAGCTGAAAAGCAGCTCAGAGCATGAGACGGTGTTGATAAAAAGAGTGTAGCAGTTCCCTAAGACGGCCGAAGAACAGCTCAGAGCATAGGGCCACCACTACAGAAAGAAATTCAACAGCTATCCGAGACGGCCGAAAAGCAGCTCAAAACATGGGCCAGTTGTTGAAAAGAGAAACATAAAGTCGGCATCCACCTCGGACGGCCGAAAGCAGCTCAGAACACAAGCGTGGTGCCGTCATCAAAGAAAGGCAAGCAAGGGTTCATCAGCGTCACATGCAGCTCACCACTGCGCATACAAGCATAAGCTTATTAATTTAAACATGCAAGAATAACACAGAGTAATGCTTTAGGGCACATATCAGATGGTCGGCTTGCCTGGGAGTGAAGGAATACTCCGAAAAGAAGTGCGATCACCTCGCAGAAAATCTGTCGGAAAGGATACTCTCTGGGAGGGGCTGATTGAAGGCAAGAGCAAAATGGTCATTTTCAGAAAGTGTAAACATTGTGATAATGACATCATCGGAACGGGCTCGATGAACAGAGAAGGTGGGCTTTGGATTCACTTGATTTGGAGTTGCGGATAAAAAGATAGAAGAGTTTAAAGACTAGGGACTTATTTATAAATAAAGTATTTACCACTTATAAATAAAGTATTTACCACTGGGTCCCTGACCAATTTTCTGCGGAAAAAGAAAAACGGCACTGTCGCCCTGGGCTGCATGGGCCAAAAGTGTTGCGGTGGCTGGTACTATTCCAATGGGTCAGCCCAACCGCGCTGCCGCCACTTAGAAAAAAACGGAGGGAGGGCGCTGAGCCGCTGCCAGGCCGGGCCCACCCGCAGGGTCTTCTTCATCCTCCCGCACCCGATGGCAGAGACGACGCCGGCGCTGATTCCCGGTGAAGGAGGCCGCGGCTGCTCCGGGCGTCGACAGGGATGGATTCCCCACTTCACTCCGCGCTCGGGGAATGTCCTCTTGGCCGCGAGGGTCGCCGGAGTGAGGCGCTGCACTGGCGGCTGAGCCGCGGCGGCTTTAGGCAGTGGCGGGGCTCCGGCGAGAGATAGGGCTAGGCGAGGGCATGGGAGGGGTCGCCGGAGAGTGGCGCGTTCAGTGGGACAGTCAGCGGGCACCGGGGAGGACCTGGGCAAGGGTGCGGTGGTGGCAGTGGGCGGCGGCCGCGGCTAAATTACGGCACTCCGGCGAGGGGCTTGGCTGGGAGAGGGTGTAGGGGTGCACTAGAGGGAGTGGGGAGGAGGTTGAGGAGCTCGGGGATGCCTGGGGAGACTCGGGCCACGGCTTTTATAGCCGGCCGAGGCGGATGGATAGGGACGGCCGCCGTGGCGTTCCTATCGTCGCACTGGAGCTCTGGTGAGGTGGCGCGCGAGGAGAGGTGCCGACCTGAAGATCGTCAAGGGGAGGGGACGACTCGGGGAAGAAGCAGCCAACGGGAAAGAAGAAGACGACGGCGTCATGGGCAGGACAGTGCGGTGGCGGCACTCGCCGTGGAATGGAGAAGAAGAAAGAGGAGGGGAGAAGCTGCGGGAGAGGGGTGCGTGGATGGTGGGGAGCGGCTGGACATGTTTGGACAAGCGAGGACTGGCCGTAGGCGACTGCACGGAGCTGGCAAAGCGCAGAGCGCTGTTTCCGCACGGCCGCTGCGTGGTCACCACGTGCACTACGTGCTCCGGCGCGTACCTGCTTGTCACACCATGTCAACTAGACTCCTCACTGCTCAAATGGATAGGAGTAGCCACTGGAGGGGTTGGGAGGGATCTAGATAGATCAGAAGGATCCAGAACAACTTCTGGACAGAAACTTGGGGGCCAAGCTGAGGTGAAATGACTTAGCAAGTGAGATTGAAATGTTGTCAAAATAAGATGGGGTGGGAAGGAGTATATGCTGGAAAAATTTCAAGTCATTTGGACCAAGTTTGATCATAGTTCCTTCACAACTGCCAAATTGGTCCAGAAACTTGACTTTGAAGCTGCACTCATTTGGCATGATGAAATGAACTGAATTTTTTTGTTGGGTGATGATTTTGAGATATGAAGGTACTGGAAAAATTTCAGCTCATTTGGATATACCAAAATGGTACTTCCTTCACAGAGCTAAAATCTGGACAGAAACTAGATAGAATTTTTGGGAGAAATTGGCTAGATTAAATGATGTGAATTTTTGAATAGTCACATCATATAGGGAATGTGAGGTCCTGGATTAATTTGAGAATTTTTGAAGCAATATAAAATATGGTTGCTTCACAACCTCAAAATAAATCCAGAAACAAGAATTGGATGATGCTCTCAAAATTTGAATGATGGAACTTGGGATCTTGATGGAAATGGTGAAGATATGGATAGGAGAAGCTCCACAAATTATTTGGGATTTTTCCTGGCTACCAAAATAGTAGCTCCTTTGGAAAGTGCCCAAAGTGCAATATTGGCTTTAAATAGGAAAATGCAATTTCCCTTATTTAATTATGGCCAATATTTTTATGGGAGCTCAATATGGTCACAAATAATATCTCCACAAGTTTTCATGAACTTTGGAGATGGATAGATATTTTCCTGGATTTAATTCCTTTAACTGGCAGAAAAAGGAATTAATTTTAAATGAAAAATATTGCAAATGACTTGGCAATATTTTTGCATATCCAGGGTTTATAGATATGGGATGATCACTGGGAAAAGTTTGGGAGGCAACAGATCGAAGGAAATTGGGGTTCCTTTGTAACGGAAGGAATTAGGGTTTCCCTTCCGGCAACTCGGAAGGTAGGGTTTTGGCGGCAAAATCCTGAGAATAAATTTTGGGTGACAGGGCTGGTCTGAAGAGAATCACTGGTTGGATAGGAAAGGCAAGGCTAAATGACCATCTTCATATACCCATGAGTGAGAGAAAAGCCGATAACACCGAAAAAATGACGGGAGTCAAATCCCGTGAAGGAAAAAAAACAAGGAGCGAAAACCAGGGTGTCACAGCAGGGCTCCGCTGTGGTCTAGGGGTTTCTTTGGTGGGTTTGGAAGACAAAAGGGAGGCTCGGGCGGAGAGAATTTAGACGGGGATGGGCGGCGGCCATGGCGACCGTGGTAGAGCAATTCGAGCATGGGAGCTCGCTTCTTTGAGCTCGGAGGGGGCTGGGAGGTGTAGGAGGAGCTGCGATGCCGAGGGGGCTCGAGGGCTTGGCTATTTATAGCCAGACGGCGAGGATGGATAGGCACGGCCGCCGCGGCATTCTCATCGTCGTACTGGAGCTCGGAGGTGAGCTAGCGGTCGAGGGACGGTGCCGACCTGACGCCAGGGACAGCTCAACGCGATGCAACCGCGTGGGAGGAAGGGGCCAAGGGGGAAGACAACAGCGGCGAGTCACGGGCGTGACAGTGCTCCGTTCGTTGTCGTCCCTATCGCCAAATGGCGCCACGAGCTCGAATGCGACGCCGGGGAGGTTAGCTAGCACCAAGGGGCTTCTCGGCGGATCAGGGGAGCGAGCTGGCACGCTGGGGTGGCTCGGGCTGGCTGCATATGGTGGCGATGGCTCTGGAACAGAGCGGAGTTCTCTGGTGGCATGCCAAATGGGTGGTCACCACCTTGACAGCGCGGCCAAGCCAGGAACTGGCCAGGAGACCATGTCCACTGGATGTGACCATTCCCCCTAAGTGCATTTATGCAAGTTTGGATGGAAGAGGAGGCAAGAAATGACTGGTTTGACCTGAGAAGGCAGGTAACAACAAGGTGTTTGTTCTGACTTGGGGGAGGCTTACTTGGTGAAAAATGCTGAGATTTGGCTGAGGGTTATTACTTACTAAGATGACCATCTTTGCAAATTTTTAGCACAAATGGAGGTATCTAGCTAGTGCTTCCTTTGCAAAGTTGTAAACTGAACAGAGAAGAAGTTGAGCTTGCTGGGATCAAATGACTAACTTACATGAGCTGAATTTTTGTGGGTGTCAATGATATGGACATTTTGATAATCTGGTAAAGTTTCAGCTCATTTGGATACCCTATGAAGGTACTTCCTTCACAAAGCTTCTTTCTGGACAGAAACTTGGATAAATGAGTGTGGAATATTGCGTGAATGGTTTGAGCTGGTTTTTGGTTTACATGAGTGATTTATCAATATTAATCACCATGTAAAATTTCAGCTCCCAAGGATCAAGGGTTCAAGCACTTCCTTTACAAATTGCCCAACTGGACAAAATTTGCAAATGGATGCTCTGCTCACAATTTGCACTGTGGAACTTGAGTTCTTGATGGAAATGGTGAAGATATGGATAGAAGAAGCTCCACAAATTATTTGGGATTTTTCCTGACTACCAAAATGGTAGTTCCTTTGGAAAGTGCCCAAAATACAATATTGGCTTTAAATAGGAAAATGCAATTTCCCTTATTTAATTATGGCCAATATTTTTATGAGAGCTCAATATGATCACAATGAATATCTCCACAAGTTTTCATGAACTTTGGAGATGGGTAGATATTTTCCTGGATTTAATTCCTTCTCAGGGCAGAAAAATGAATTAATTTTAAATGAAAAATATTGCAAATGACTTGGCAATATTTTTGCATATCTAGGGTTGATAAGTATAGGAGAGTCTCTGGCAAGAGTTTGGTAAGCAATAGATCAAAGGAAATTGGGGTTCCTTTGTAACTGAAGGAATTAGGGTTTCCTTTCCGGGTAACTCGGAAGGCAGGGTTTCGGTGGCAAAACCCTGAAAATTTAGTTTGAGTGGCAAGGTTGAATTGGAGAGAATCTCTAGTCTGATAGGAAAGGCAAGGCTATATGACCATCTTCATATACCCAAGAGCGAGAGACAATCCAATAACACCGAAAAAAAGACGGGAGTCAAATCCCGCGAAGGAAGAAATCGGGGAGCGAAAACTAGGGTGTCACAAACCTACCCCCCTTAAGAAAATCTCGTCCTCAAGATTTCTGGGCTTACCTCCCGGCTAAGGGGACATACCTGTGTGCGACTTGGATCCGTCAGTTGTCTCTGGTCTTGGTCGGTTCACTGGCCTTCTAATTGCCTCTTCTGATGGCTCAGGTGTTGTCTTTTGCAACGACTGCATTGAATCCTTCTCTTTCCTGTCAGGCAAACCCTTTTCCTTGTAGTTTGTTGCCTAGGATTGGTGGGTAGCTCATAGTACTGACAAGTAGTTTGGTTTGCAAAACCTGGAGCTAGCTGCTTCAGGTTTTATTGCGATATTCCTTGCCCTGACTGTCACAGGTGAGGCATCCTTTCCTGGTACAAGGCTCATGTGATCTTATGGCCTCGAGTGACTAGGGGTAGCTTTCTTTATGCCTTGTCAAAATGCTCAGTCTGACTGTGGGTTCCGTACGAGGTGTTTCCTTCTGTCTCATGCATTCTGACTTTGTCCTTAGGTGATCCACAATCCAAGGAACAACATGACCGAACTGTTACCGCCATATCCCCAACTGAAATGTCAGGCATGATCACAAAGTAATCATAGACTGTAATCTCCTACTCCAATGATGCCATGGCATCTATGAACCGTCGATGCCGACGTGTATGAGCTTTTAGCTATTCTATATGAATGTATTATTTCCAAGTGAATTCAGACTGTCAAACTTTGTCAATTACTGAGGTGGCTCTGCCATATATAGCATCTGTAGTCCTTGTTATGACCACTGAGCTGAACATAGTATGGCTAGCATCCGGTGTATCTTTCGGAGCATAGCCTTTTATCTTGGTTGATGGCCCGTATTCATAATGAGTGCGGCGGGCTCACCTGTAACCACAAGTAATGTATTGTTGTGGCCGCATATGCAAGAGTCTGACAAGGATTGATAGTATCACCTTGTCTGTGAAATTTCAGTTTATTGACCGTTACGGAGATTGTTTATCCAAAACTTCTTTGTTCTTGGGGGTTTCTTTTGTGGGCCTGTCATGACCTGCCAACATGGCTCCTTGGTCATATCCCAACTTGTCGAGCTGATACTCACAACCTTCTCTTGCATATCTCGTAGGGATTGTTGTGTTCACATCCTTCTTTGAAGTATGGGGCCAACGTTTCTCTGAACACAGTCATTCCCGTGTACGAGTGGCTCGCATGAACTGATCAACTAGACTGCATACTCACAACATATGCAGGGGTAGGATGAATCCATTGGGTTCTGAGGCAGACGTGTGTCCGGACTAGCTCGTGCTTCTAACAAGATTGTTGTGGGCACAATGGCATGTTGAAGAAAGCTGAATTCCTTACGCTCAAAGCTTTTGCCAGGGTAGTGTGCTGAAGAAGGCTGGGTATCGTACCTCAGAAGTTCCCCTTATGTTACTTACTGAGGAAGGTCGAGCGCCTTATGCCGGAAGTTTTTCGTAGTAGCCTGCTAAGGAAGATTGGGGGTCTTGCGTCGCAAGCTTCTCTGGATAGCTTGCGGAGGAAGGCTGAGTTTCTTACACTAGAGGCCTTTCATTGTGGTATGCGGTCTGAGGGTCATGTATACCCTTAAAACTTCTGTTGCTGGTTACTTGTTTGAACAGAGTTGTCCGTCTATCCATCCTGCTGGATTTATGGCCGATTCTGGCTCCCTTCCGGGTATCCAAAATTTACCCATAGCGGCGCCAAAACTTGGTGTAGGCCATACCTTGACTGATGATATTCCGTTATTCATGCACACCACTTGTCCTTCCGCCGGTCCGATCATTGCTGCTATAAAGATTGCACAACTGATGCAGACTTCGTGTTTTCATGAACTTTGGAGATGGGTAGATATTTTTCTGGATTTAATTCCTTCTCAGGGCAGAAAAAGGAATAAATTTTAATACAAAAATATTGCAAATGACTTGGCAATATTTTTTCATATCCAGGGTTGATAAGTATAAGAGAGTCTCTGGCAAGAGTTTGGTAAGCAATAGATCAAAGGAAATTGGGGTTCCTTGTAACTAAAGGAATTATGGTTTCCTTTCCGGGTAACTCGGAAAGCAGGGTTTTAGTGGCAAAACCCTGAGAATTTAGTTTGAGTGGCAAGGTTGAATTGGAGAGAATCTCTGGTCTGATAGGAAAGGCAAGGCTATATGCGCATCTTCATATACCGAAGAGTGAGAGAAAATCCAATAACACCTAAAAAAAGACGGGAGTCAAATCCCGCGAAGGAAGAAATCGGGAAGCGAAAACCAGGGTGTCACAGATTGACAAAGCATTTAGCCTCTGGCCGAACTCAAAAATACAGGGTGTCCTCGATCCCTGGTGTCCGGAGTACACACTCCGACATCTGGCGCATCAGGTAGGGGGCTAAGGTCTTTCAAACGTTCACCGGCAAGGGCAAAAATTTGATCATGGATCAAAGCGGTTTGGGTGAACTCCCTCAAGCCCTCACTCCCGAAGAAGGGAGAAAAAGAGAAGGGGGGTGAGATGCCCTTGGAACCTCAACTCCTGAGATGGAGGTTACGACGGCGGCCTCTGACCACCGGAATCATGGGGCCGACAGCCGCGCTGCTCTCCACGCGAGCACTCTTGTGAAATCCACCTGTACCCATGGACATGCGATCCCCCCCGAGTGCATGGCTCTGGGAGATAAGTGATATCGCTCATGCCACCCCAAACCCCAGCGGCAAGTGAAAGGGAGATCAACCTAATACCAGCCCACTTCGCCCATCTGAGAAAACCAGCTCGGGGGCTGGGGCAGGAGACGCACACCGATGACCCCTTGATCAAGAGGCTCATGATACCTGGCGAATAGAAAGTGGCTACGGAGGAGCGCCAGCAACGTTCGACCTAAAAAAGATGAAGATGAGCACCTTCCCCAGCAACTCTAACGATAAAGCCTGAATGAAGATGAAGGAATGCCTCCAGAAGCCCTGCCATCACCACCCTCGGAGAAATGCAACTAGAAGTAGTCCGCTGTAAGCTAACGGGGAGGCTTTTATTACTTTGCCACAACATGTGGGCATCTCTGACAAGGGATGCCACGCTGTCACCAAAATCCCGGCAAAAGGGCGGCCCTGATGAGGGGAACCTTGACGCAACCCACTTGGCAACGGGCACCACCGACCAGGAGTAGTCTGCTGCAAACTAAAGGCAGAGCCCCTGCCAACTACATGTTCAAGCTCTCCCCAACCAGGAGCACTCCACTTCAAACTGATGGGGAGGCTCTTACGGACCAACATGTGGGTCCCCACAAACAGGAGCAGTCTGCTGCATACAGACCGGGGGGTGGGGGGGCGTCCTCTAAAACACAAGTAGGAGAGCGGGCGCATGGATCCCTCTTTTCCCCGACCACCAGAATCCGACAAGAGGCCAAGTTGGGGGGGATCAGGGAACGACTGATGACCCATAAGTATAGGGGATCAATCATAGTCTTTTTGATAAGTAAGAGTGTCGAACCCAACGAGGAGCAGAAGGAAATGATAAGCGGTTTTCAGCAAGGTATTCTCTGCAAGTACTGAAAGTAGCGGTAATAGATAGTTTTGATAGCAAGATAATTCGTAACAAGTAACAAGTAACAAGTATAATAAAGTGTAGCAAGGTGGCCCAATCCTTTTTATTGCAAATGACAAGCCAGAACGAACTCTTATAATAAGCAAAGCGTTCTCGAGGACACATGGGAATTTCATCTAGTCACTTTCATCATGTTTGTTTGATTCGTGTTCGCTACTTTGATAATTTGATATGTGGGTGGACCGGTGCTTGGGTGCTGTTCTTACTTGAACAAGCCTCCCACTTATGATTAGCCCCTCTCGCTAGCATCCGCAACTACGAAAGAAGAATTAAGATAACTCTAACCATAGCATGAAACATATGGATCCAAATCAGCCCCTTACGGAATAGCGCATAAACTAGGGTTTAAGCTTCTGTCACTCTAGCAACCCATCATCTAATTACTACTCCACAATGCCATCCCTTAGACCCAAAGATGGTGAAGTGTCATGTAGTCGACGTTCACACGACACCACTAAAGGAAGCACAACATACATAGCATCAAAATATCGAACGAATACCAAATTCACATGATTACTTATGACAAGACTTCTCCTAGGTCCTCAAGAAAAAAAGTAACTAATCACAAATCATATTCATGTTCAAGATCAGAGGGGTATTGAATAGCATTATGGATCTGAACATACAATCTTCCACCAAATAAACCAACTAGCATCAACTACAAGATGTAATCAACACTACTAGCAACCCACAGGTACCAATCTGAGGTTTTGAGGCAAAGATTGAATACAAGAGATGAAATAGGGTTTGAGATGAGATGGTGCTAGTGAAGATGTTGATGAAGATTGGTCCTCCCACAATGAGAGGATCGTTGGTGGTGTCAATGGCTTCGATTTCCCCCTCTCGGAGGGAAGTATCCCTGGCAGAATCGCTCTGCTGGAGAGCAAAATAGCTCCTGCCCAGGTTCCGCCTCGAGACGGCGGCGCTTTGTCCCGAAAGTCTTCTTCTGATTTTTTTCTAGGGAAAATGGCTTCATGTAGTAGAAGGAGGGGGCCAGAGGCCTGCCAGGGGCCCCACAAGCCAGGGGGCGTGCCCAGCAGGATAGGGCACGCCCCACAGGCTTGTGGCTTCCTGGTGGGCCCCCTTCTGTTGATTCTTTCGTCAGTATTTTTTAGTTATTCCAAAATAATTCTCCGTAAATTTTCAGGTCATTTGGAGTTGTGCATAATAGCTATCTCTGTTTCACCCCTTTCAGGTCCAGAATTCCAGCTGCCGGCATTCTCCTTCTTCATGTGAATCTTGCAAAATAAGAGAGAAAAGGTATAAGAATTGTACCATAAAGTGAAATAATGATAAAAAACATAACAATTATTAGTAGGAAATCATGATGCAAATTGGACGTATCAACTCCCCCAAGCTTAGACCTCGCTTGTCCTCAAGTGAAAGCCGAAATCGATAATCATGACCACATGTTTAGAGAGAGAGGCGTCGATAAAAATAAAGTACAGACATGGATCATCATGATCTTTATTATAACAGCAATATATCATCATAAAACTTCTCATGAAAAAGTGACAATTCATCCACAAGTTAAAGTATGAACCATAAACCAAATTGAAAACTAACAAACTATGATCTCAGTCACTGAAGCAATTGCAATTCATCATATTATCAGAAAGAGTCTATGTAAGAGCTTTGTTTAGGAAGTTCACATACTCAACTATCATTTAGTCTTCTATGAATGCTGACACTCATGGCATACTTATCGAGCGAAAGTTTCAGTCGAACACATAGAAAGATAGGGGCGTATAATTTCGCCTCCTAACATATTTACCTCAAGGGTAATGTCAACAATAATAACTCATGATCACTTACATCCAACTGGATATATATGCCTGGATCAATCCACACCACATGATGCTTGCCAAGAGAGAAAATAAAAATGAAGTAGAGGAGAATACTATTGACTCTTGCATGAAAGTAAATACATAATGTAAAAGATATGCCCTTCGCAGAGGGAAGCAGAGGTTGTCATGCGCTTTTTGTTTTTGGATGTGCAAGCTCTTAATGTAAAGGAACGTCACTTTATATTGACCCTTGTGATAGCGACCTTTATTATGCAGTCTGTCGCTTTTATTGCTCCACCATCACAAGATCGTACAAAGCTTATTTTCCCTTACAATAAAAGTTCATACATGTTTAGGAGCAATTTTTATTGCTTTGCACCGATGACAACTTACTTGAAGGATCTTATTCAATCCATAGGTACATATAGTGGACTCTCATGGCATGAAACTGGGTTTAAGGGTTTTTGGATGCACAAGTAGTATCTCTACTTAGTACAGAATTTTGGCTAGCAAAAGATAGGGGGCAAGCACAACATGTTAGAGGATCCAAAACAATATAGCTTCTATATGAATATAAGAAAACATAACCCATTACGTTGTCTTCCTTGTCCAACGTCAACTAATTGACATGGAATATTTGAATGGGGCTCACAATCATGTGAGACCTCTCTTCCTTTATTACTTTTTCATGAATTGCAACAATGACCAATGCTATGTTTTTCAACTTCCAACAAGTTTTATCAATTATACTTCTTTTATATGAAGTCATCACTCCCCATGGGATTAGCATATGATCTTACTTTTTATTCTTTATTTCTAAGATTGGATCATCAAAGCAAAACACTCAACTCAAACTAATCTTTATTATATAACTTTGACACACGATTACATAGATAAATAGATCACAAAGCAAGCACTCGAAACTAAATCATACTAAAACTTTATTCTTCTAAATCATGAAATAACTAAGGATCGAACTAAGATAAATAATGATGATGAAAAAGTGATGGTGATACGATACCGGGGCACCTCCCCCAAGCTTGGCACAAGCCAAGGGTGGTGCCCATACCCATGTACTCAATTCTCCTTCTTGGGTGATGGTGGTGATGGTGAGGTAGGCTTGTGATGTCTACTACGCAACTTATTCTTGTAGACTCGTGTTGGGCCTCCAAGCGCAGAGTTTTGTAGGATAGTAGCAATTTTCCCTCAAGTGGATGACCTAAGGTTTATCAATCCGTGGGAGGCATAGGATGAAGATGGTCTCTCTCAAACAACCCTGCAACCAAATACAAGAAATCTCTTGTGTCCCCAACACACCCAATACAATGGCAATTTGTATAGGTGCACTAGTTCGGTGAAGAGATGGTGATACAAGTGTAGTATGGATAGTAGAAATAGGTTTTTTTAATCTGAAAATATAAAAACAGCAAGGTAGCAAGTAACAAAAGTGAGCACAAACGGTATTGCAATGCTTAAAAACAAGGCCTAGGGTTCATACTTTCACTAGTGCAATCTCTCAACAATGCTAACATAATTGGATCATATAACAATCCCTCAACGTGCGATAAAGAATCACTCCAAAGTTCCTATTCGCGGAGAACATAAGATAGAAATTGTTGTAGGGTACGAAACCACCTCAAAGTTATTCTTTCCGATCAATCTATTGAGCCATCCCTATAAGTGTCACGAACAGCCCTAGAGTTCGTACTAAAATAACAACATATGATACACATCAACCAACTCTAATGTCACCTAAATACTCCAATGTCACCACAAGTATCCGTGAGTTGATTATTCGATATGCATCAAACAACTTCAGATCATAATATTCAGTCCACACAAAGAACTTCAAAGAGTGCCCCAAGATTTCTACCGGAGAAAGTAAGACGAAAACGTGCATCAACCCCTATGCGTAGATTACCCCAATGTCACCTTGGGAATCCGCGATTTGAGTGCCAAAACATATATCAAGTGAATCAATATAATACCCCATTGTCACCACGGGTATTCATATGCAAGACATACATCAAGTGTTCTCAAATCCAACAAAGTATTCAATCCGATAATAGTGAAACCTCAAAGGTAAAAAAAACTCAATTCATCACAAAAAGATAGAGAGGGAGAAACACCATATGATCCAACTATATTAACAAAGCTCGAGGTACATCAAGATTGTGCCAAATCAAGAACACGAGAGAGAGAGATCAAACACATAGCTACTAGTACATACCCTCAGCCCCGAGGGTGAACTACTCCCTCCTCATCATGGAGACCGTCGGGATGATGAAGATGGCCTCCGGTGATGCTCCCCCCCTCCGGCAGGGTGCCAGAAAAGGGTTGTAGATGAGATCGTGGAGGTACAGAGACTTGCGGCGGCATAAAAACTCATCTAGGTTAACTTTCGGGGGTTTCTAAATATATATGATTTTTCAGCGTTGGAATCACGCAAAGAGGTGCCATAGGGGGCCCACGAGGCACCGGGGCGTGCCTGGGGGGGTGGCGCGCCCTGGGGGCTTGTGGGGCTCCTGTGGGTCTTCTGCTGCTTCTCCGAAGCTTCCTGGGTCTATTTACTTCCAGAAAAACTCGTCAAAAAGTTTCGCCGCATTTGGACTTCATTTGATATGGATTTTCTGGAAAACCAAAAACAAGCAGAAAACATCAACTGGCACTGGGCACTAGGTCAATATGTTACTCCATAAAAATCATATAAAGCCATATAAAAGTGCACCAAAATCATACAAAACTATAATAAGCATGGCATGAATACTTCATAAATTATAGATACGTTGGAGACGTATCAGCATCCCCAAGCTTAATTCCTGCTCGTCCTCGAGTAGGTAAATGATAAAAGAAATAATTTATGAAGTGTGAATGCTAGCATAGTGCATAAGTTTGATCAATGATAATTTCAATCACTTTTCCTAGCATCATAACAGCAACTATTTCTCATAAAACTCATCATGATAAAGTAGCAATCAATTCACATGTTATGGTTCAACCAATACATTCTCTTGAAACTTAACAACCTATATTCTTAGTCACCAAACAATTGCAATTCAACTTATTCTCAACAAAGTCTAAGTAAGAGCCCCACATACTCAATTATCATATAGTCTTCTATGATTGCTAGTACTTGATACGTCTCCAACGTATCTATAATTTTTTATTGTTCCATGCTATTATATTATCAATATTGGATGTTTTTATATACAATTACAGCAATGATATATCATTTTTTGGGACTAACCTATTAACTTAGTGCCCAGTGCCAGTTGCTGTTTTTTGCCTGTTTTTGGTTTTCCAGAATATCAGTACCAAACGAAGTCCAAATGCCACGAAACTTTTTGGAGATTTTTTTCTGGACATAACAAGTACTGGAAGCTTCGGGAGAGGGCCAGAAGATGAAGTAGTGGCCCACGAGGCACCAGGGGGTGCCCCAGGGGGGCGCGCCCTGATGGCTTGTGGGGCCCACACAGCTCCGTTTGACCTAATTCCACCACTATAAATTCTCTAAAATCGGGAAACCAACTAGATTTATTTATCTTGGAATGGGAGAGGTGCTTTGTAATGGGTTCGATCTTGCGGTGCTCAATTCCAGTGACAGAAAGGGACATGACACGTATGTATCGTTGCTATTAAGGGTAAAAAGATGGGGTTTATTCATGTGTGAGTTTACTTTGTCTACATCATGTCATCTTGCTTAAGGCGTTACCCCGTTCTTTATGGACTTAATACACTAGATGCATGCTGGATAGAGGTCGATGTGTGGAGTAATAGTAGTAGATGTAGGCAGGAGTCGGTCTACTTGTCTCGGACGTGATGCCTATATACATGATCATTGCCTTGGATATCATCATGATTATTTGCTTTTCTATCAATTGCCCAACAGTAATTTGTTTACCCACCATATTCTATTTTCTTGAGAGAAGCCTCTAGTGAAAACTATGGCCCCCGGGTCTATCTAAATCATATATTAAAAACCCTAAAAATACCTTGCTACACTTTTACTTTATTTATTTTATTTTATATTTTAGTTCAATCTATCTATCTATCACATACAATTTAATCTTGCAATTAACCACCGAGGGATTGACAATCCCTTGTTTGCGTTGGGTGCAAGGATTTGTTGTTTTGTGTGCAGGTGCTGCTTACGAGGTGTTGCGTGATTCTCCTACTGGATTGATAAACTTGGTTTCATAACTGAGGGAAATACTTATCTCTACTGTACTGCATCTCCCTTCCTCTTCAGGGAATTACCAACGCAGCTCACAAGTAGTAGGAAGAATTTCTGGCGCCGTTGTCGGGGAGACATCATCAACATCTATCAAGTACCTATGCATAAAACATTCATCTCCTTGCATTTATTTTATTTGCCTTTGCCTCTCGTTTTCATCTCCCCCACTTCTAAAAAGTTTTTACAAAAATACAAAAATATTTTTCGTTTGCCTTTTGCTTGTTTTATCATTATGACTAGTTCTTCGCTCATTATTATAACCCATGAAAATGAAGTACTTAATTTTAAACAAAGGGGAGGAGAGAATTTAAAAGATGCTTGGTATAGGATTTGTGATGCTCATAATATATCAACTCATAAGCAATCCACCACAATCCTTCTTCGCAATTTTTATGTGGGTATTACTACTTGGTATAGATTCGTAGTTGATACTATTACCGGAGGGAATTTCTTGATGTGTCCCTCTATGGATGTTTTCAATGCTATGGGAAATTTAGTGGGATCACCACCTATCACTATTAATGAAACAACTTTGACTTTGGAACATGTTTTTTTTAGGGGCCAATGACAGTAGGAAAAAAACTCCTACTGCCTTAAAATAATATTAAATAAAAGATAAGGTTTACAACATATACATGGAGAGGATGAGGGGCAAGGATATACAAGCTAAGAAATATGAGGGGCGGATTGAGTAGAATTGAAGAGGACAGCAAAAGGATTAGAACCAGTCAGCAAGCAGAGATGTGATCCTAGTCTCAAGACTGGATTTTCTATAGACTAGAGCCTTCAGGTCTTCCTCAAATCTGGCCTTCCAGCCACCCAGGGTGGGAGGGATGCCTCTGAAATATTTGTTGTTCCTCTCTTTCCAGATACTCCAAGCAGCAGTGGCGAAGCATTCAGTGAAAAGGGTCCCTAACCAAGCACCTCCTCCAGCATGCAGTTTGTGAAGCCTGTCTCCCCCACTAGGCCAGCTAACTTGGAGTTCTTTCCCAACAAGAGGCACTGAACCGACAGTCAAAGAAAAGATGCTCTACTATTTCTCTGGTAGTTCCACACAGCAGATAGTTAAGATCAGTGCCTATGTTGTAATGTCTCCTACGAAGCATGTCTCTGGTGTTCAATCTGTCAGCCATTAGGAGCCAGAGGAATACTTTAATTTTCATGGTGCACTTGGACTTCCATATCAGTTTGAACTCAGGGTCAACCTGAACATCTTGGAAGTAGAAGTTGTAATATTCTTGGCAGAGAAATCTCCCCAGACGCAGGACCAGGCATTAATCCGGCTGGGGTTCAGACCAATTGAACTGGTGAGCATCTGCAACTGCTGTACTTCTTCTCTGGCCTGGATCGACAGTGGCAAGTGAAACAAGTGTTCAAGTGATGTGGAAGAGAGCATAGTTTGAACAGAAATGTCTGGCGAGATGGCAAAAGAAGCAGCTCTGGGGTGTGAGTCCTCAAGGACGTTGTCCACCCACAAATCTTTCCAAAAAAGTGTGTTGGCTCCAGAGCCTATCGATACCTTCGTCACCCCTCTATAGATGGCACTGAGGCTCATCAATTCTCTCCACCAAAACGAGCCGCACGCATCAGAGGCATGTGGAATGGATTCAGTGTAGTAAGAACTCCAAATCAGATCAACCCAGGGCAGATCAGCATGGTTGTAAAATTTATGGGGTTGTTTCAGAAGAAGAGCAGTGTTCTGAATCTTGATATCTATGATCCCCAGGCCACCTTTTTCCTTGGGTTTGCACACCATGCTCCAGGCTGCGAGGGAATTACATTTCACTTCTTCTCCTTGCTTCTTTCTCCACAGACAGAATCTCCTGATTTTGTCTAGGTGCTCGACTATCTTTGGCGGCAGTCTGATGGAGCACATAGCATAAATGGCTAATGAGGACAGAACAGAGTTAACTAACTGTAGCTTGGCTCCTTGGGAAATCATGCATAGGGTGGTGGAGAGCCTTCTCTCCATCGAATCTACTAGCGGCATCATATCGAGGACTGTAGGTTTGGTGGTTCCCAACGGCAGCCCCAAGTACGTGAAGGGCATGTGCCCAACCGAGCATTGGAGTATATCAGCTAGTTCAGTAGTAAGGCCATCATCCACATTGATGGGGATCATTGTTGATTTCTGGAAATTGATTTTCAGACCAATGGACAGTGCATAATCAAGGAGGAGGTCTTTCATGTGTGCCACCTGTAATCTGTCAGCTGGCATTACAATTATAGTATCGTCCGCGTACTGGATCACCGGGTAATCTGACATGCCGCGGCTTGGGATAGGGAGCCGAAGTCTTTGTTTCCTGGCTACATCATTTATTACTACTTGCAGCAGGTCTGCCACTATAACAAAAATCAACGGAGAGAGGGGATCGCCCTGGTGCACACCACACTTGCAATGGAATTGCCTCCCAGGCGAGCCATTCAGTAGCACCGCAGATTTTCTAGATGAGAAGATGCATTCCATCCATGATAACCACTTCTCATTAAAACCCATTTTTCTCATGATATCCAACATGGCCGAGTGCTCCACCGTGTCAAAAGCTTTGGCAAAATCTAGTTTGAGAAAGATCACCTCTTTTCCAGAGCTTTGGCATTGGTGTATGTACTCAAAGGCCCAAGCGATGCAGTCCTGAATTGAGCGCCCTTTTAGAAAACCGTACTGATTTCTATGAATAATTCTCAAAATTAGTTTCTGAAGCCTGTTAGCTAGTATCTTAGTAAAGACCTTTAGGCAATAGTTAAGAAGAGTTATGGGTCTGTAGTCGTTCGCTGTTTCAGGAGAATTAATTGTTGGGATCAGAGTAATGTACCCCTCATTGATGCTCTCAATGTTCAGTTTCCCATCATAGAAATCGAAGCATAATTGATAGAAATCCTGTTTAACGACGTGCCAGCATTTCTTCAGAAACAGGCCATTAAAGTCGTCCGGACCAGGTGCTCGGTCTGCTGACATGTTTTTAATCACCCCATCTATCTCATCTTTGGTAAAAGGGGTTGTGAGCTCCTCGAGCCCATCCACCTTCTTGATTATTTCATCTAGGTCAAACTTCATTTGTGGCGTGTTGGCTTGTCCTAGTCTGTCCTTGAAAGTGTCAAACAGGATGCTCTCCTTGCTGGCATGATCAGAAACCACAGACCCATCCGAGCGTGTTAGGGTGGCTATGGAATTTCTCCTATATCTCTCTGTGGCCATGCGATGGAAGAACTTCGTGTTCTCATCCCCAAACTGGATCACATGGACCGTGCATCGTTTTTTCCAGTACTGCTGTTGGTAGGAGAGCAGGTTCAGAAGATGAGATTTCAGAATTTTCCTGAAATTAGCTTCAGGGATGGACAGTGCTCTATAGTTTTCAAGCTCATCAATATTAGCTAGTACTGCGTTAGAGTTTTCTATTAGGGTACCAAGTCTGGAGATCCCTCTACTCCACTTTTTTAGATCATACCTTAGGTTTTTGAATTTACGACATAACCGAGCAACACTAGAGGCTGCATAACATGGCTTATTCCAACTGGCCTGCACCACATCCATAAAACTTTGGAACATGTTATGCAAAGGTTAGAGGTTATTGAAAGTAAAATGTCTACTATTAAACATCTTGAGAATTTAGATAAAAAAATTCATAATCATATCACTCAATTTGGTTCTAAGGTAGGAATCGCATTGAAAACCTTAAAAGAGAAGGAACCGGTAGTTAATGAAAGAATAGAACAAAGCCCCGCTAGACTCGATAAGATAGAAGAAATTATTAATAATTTGGGGTCAGCTTTTTCCTCCGTTAAGAATATTGATAGAACTCCTCCCAATAAAAATTGCAAGTTCATATATGTTCCTAAAACCAATGGTGCTACTTCTAGTAAGGGAAATGAGGATCTTGAAATGATTAGCGTGCACCCCAATTTCATTGATATAATTAAGGAACCTATTCACAAAAGTAAAATTCTTGATTTGTGCCTAGATGTGTGATGATGAGAAATACCTATGTTAAATCTATTAGAAAAAATGGGTGTGTGATTGAGGAGTTGGAAACCAAAGATGACAATACTTGAAACTATGCATTATGCCTAGCTAGGGGCATAAAACAATAACGCTTGTTGGGAGGCAACCCAATGAATAAAATAAGTTTTTACTTTTTGTTTCTGTTATTGTGTGTTTTCACATTTATGCTACTGTTATGGTTGTGTTTTTTGTGTTTTAATTAGTGTTTGTGAAAAGTAAAGCCTTTGGGATGATTTGGAAGATAGTATAATTGATGCTGTTTGGAAAACAGAAAGTTTTGCGTCTAGTGCTGGAATTTTGGTTCTGTACTGGAGCGTCAAAAAAATCTGAAATTTTACACAGTATTCGTATATGAATTGCCCACATTGTCCTAATTTTTCAGAATTTTTGGAGTTACAGAAGTATAGCTTTTAAATAAATCTCTACAGACTGTTCTGTTTTTGACAGATTCTGTTTTTGATGCACTGCTTGCTTGTTTTGATGAAACTATGGATTGTATCAGGGGGTATAAGCCATGGAGAAGTTAGAGTACAGTAGGTATAATGCAAAAATAAAATATGAATGGGTTTGCAACAGTACTTAAAGTAGTGATTTGTTTTGTTATACTAACGGATCTCATGAAGGTTTTGTTGAGTTTTGTGTGATTGAAGTTTTCAAGTTTTGGGTGAGATCACGATGGATGAAGGAATAAGGAGTGGCAAGAGCCTAAGCTTGGGGATGCCCGAGGCACCCCAAGGTAATATTCAAGGAAGACTCAAGCGTCTAAGCTTGAGGATGCCCCAGAAGGCATCCCCTCTTTCTTCTACCAACCATCGGTAATTTTACTTGGAGCTATATTTTTATTCGTCACATGATATGTGTTTTACTTGGAGCGTCGTGTATTATATGAGTCTTTGCTTTGCTTGCTTTTTAGTTTGTCACAATCATCTTTGCTGGACACACCTATTTGAGAGAGCCACACGTTCATCATGATTTGTTAGAATACTCTATGTGCTTCACTTAAATTTTTTGAGCTAGGCAGTTGCTCTAGTGCTTCACGTAAATCTTTTTGAGCACGGCGGTTGCTATATTTTGAAGAAATATTTGAAATCTCATGCTGCACTTATATTATTTTGAGAGTTGATAAGATTAAAATTTTGAAGAAATATATGCACTCTCATGCTTCACTTATATCTTTTTTAGAGTGGATAATAGTAATGGTAATTTGCACAAGATATGAATTTGGTCCCAAAGTGATGAATATTCAAGAGAGATATAATAAAAACTTTCATATAGATCATTGGATATGATAAGTGTGATTCCTTGCAATAGTTTTGCGATATGGAGATGATGATATGTGAGTCATGTTAGTGAGTAATTGTGATTTAGTAAGAATATTAGTGTTAAGGTTTGTGATTCCCTATGCATGCACATTAAGTCAATAGTTATGCAACAAAATTATATCCTACTTATGGTGCATTATTCGGTGTTAGTTATGTTCAATGCATGTTTATGACCATTTTTGCTTTTTGGTTGGTTGCTTCTCAATCTATTTGCTAGCCTTCATTTGTACTAAGCGGAAATACTGCTTGTGCATCCAAACTCCTTAAACCCAAGTTGTGCCAAATGAGTCCACCATATCTACCTATATGCAGTATTTCCATGCCATTCCAAGTAAATTTGCGTGTGCCAACTCTAATTTTCAAAGTAATTTTCCATTTTGTGTGCCCATACCGCTCATGAAGCGGCAGGGGGTGGCCAATATTTTCCATGCTAGGTTTGTTATTCTCACGATGAGTGTTTATTCACTTGTCATTGCACGAGAGAGTGGCTGGTAATAGGGATGCCCAGTCCCACAATGAATCAAAAATTAATAACAACAAAATTCCCTGGAAAGTGTTGGTATGGAGGGCACCCGTGGATACGGCTAGCCATGGATTGTGAAAGAATGGTGGAAAGGAAATAAACTTTACTTTCTGTTTGGGAACCACCTATGTTGTGTCTAGCATGGAAGATATTGGAAATTCTCGGTCGTTTTCGTTGACAGGAAAAGCATGCCTCTCAAAATAATTTTATCTCTCTAATTTAAGCGTTGAGCTCTGGCACATTTGCAAATCTCTGCTTCCCTCTGCGAAGGCCTATCTATTTACTTTTATGCAATTTTTATTTTGAGTCTCCATCTTTTCTTATAAAGCACCAACTAGAGAGCACTATTGTCATACTTGTGCATTGAGTGTAGCTAATATTGAGTGTGTCTCATGAATGGATCAATGATTGAGCATAATGGGCTTGGGATAACTTTCTTTAGCGTTGATATTTCGAATGACATGGTTGCTTGTTAGCATGCTTGAGTATTTATATCTTCATGTCAAATTGTAGACTATTGCTTTGAATCATTCAAGTCCAAATGTCCATGCTATAAAAGAAAAGAATAGATGATGAATATGATAGGTAGCATTCCACATAAAAAAATTTGTTTTTATCATTTACCTACTCGAGGACGAGCAGGAATTAAGCTTGGGGATGCTGATACGTCTCCAACGTATCTATAATTTTTGATTGTTCCATGCTATTATATTATCAATCTTGGATGTTTTTATATACATTTACAGCAATTATATATCATTTTTTGGGACTAACCTATTAACTTAGTGCCCAGTGCCAGTTGCTATTTTTTGCCTATTTTTGGTTTTCCAGAATATCAGTACCAAACGAAGTCCAAATGCCACGAAACTTTTTGGAGATTTTTTTCTAGACATAACAAGTACTTGAAGCTTCGGGAGAGGGCCAGAAGATGAAGCAGTGACCCACGAGGCACCAGGGCGCGCCCTAGTGGCGTGTGGGGCCCACACAGCTCCGTTCGATCTAATTACACCACTATAAATTCTCTAAAATCGGGAAACTAACAGGGGAGTCCACGAAATAATTTTTCCGCCGCCGCAAGCTTCTGTTCTTGAGAGACCCATCTGGAGGCCTTTTCCGGTACTCCGCCGGAGGGGGAATCGATCACGGAGGGGCTCTACATCAACCTTGCTGCCCTTCTGATGATACATGAGTAGTTTACCACAGACCTTTGGGTCCATAGTTAGTAGCTAGATGGCTTCTTCTCTCTTTTTGATCTTCAATACAATGTTCTCCTCGATGTTCTTGGAGTTCTATCTAATGTAATCACTTTTGGCGGTGTGTTTATTGGGATCCGATGAATTGTGAGTTTATGATCAGATTATCCATGAATATTATTTGAGTTTTCTCTGAACTCTTTTATGCATGATTGTTATAGCTTCGTATTTCTCTCCGATCTATTGATTTGGTTTGGCCAACTAGATTGATTTATCTTGCAATGGGAGAGGTGCTTTGTAATGGGTTCGATCTTGCGGTGCTCAATCCCAGTGACAGAAAGGGACATGACACGTATGTATCATTGCTATTAAGGGTAAAAAGATGGGGTTTATTCATGCGTGAGTTTACTTTGTCTACATCATGTCATCTTGCTTAAGGCGTTACTCCGTTCTTTATGGACTTAATACACTAGATGCATGCTGGATAGTGGTCGATGTGTGGAGTAATAGTAGTAGATGCAGGCAGGAGTCGGTCTACTTGTCTCAGACGTGATGCCTATATACATGATCATTGCCTTGGATATCGTCATGATTATTTGCTTTTCAATCAATTGCCCAACAGTAATTTGTTTACCCACCGTATGCTATTTTCTTGAGAGAAGCCTCTAGTGAAAACTATGCCCCCCGGGTCTATCTAAATCATATATTAAAAACCCTAAAAATACCTTGCTGCACTTTTACTTTATTTATTTTATTTTATATTTTAGTTCAATCTATCTATCTAGCACATACAATTTAATCTTGCAATTAACCGCCGAGGGATTGACAACCCCTTGTTTGCGTTGGGTGCAAGGATTTGTTGTTTTGTGTGCAGGTGCTGCTAACGTGGTGTTGCGTGATTCTCCTACTGGATTGATAACCTTGGTTTCCTAACTGAGGGAAATACTTATCTCTACTGTACTGCATCTCCCTTCCTCTTCAGGGAATTACCAATGCAGCTCACAAGTAGCAATACTCAAAGCATATTTTTAGAACAAATGGCATCCATCGAACACAGAGAAAGATAGGGGCTTAGTGTTTCGCCTCCCAACTTATTTATCATAGAGATAATTGTAATAATTCATGATCAAATATATTTGACTGGCCATATGTGCCTGGATCTTTCCCCACCACATGATGCTTGCCAACTAGAGAATAATTAAGGTTGAAATGAGAACTAATACTATTGACTCTTGCATAAAAGTAAATACATAAAGTAAAAGATAGGCCCTTCGTAGAGGGAAGCAGAGGTTGTCATGCGCTTTTTATTTTTGGATGTCAAGCCCTTAATGCAAAGGAACGTCACGTTATATTGCCCCTGGTGATAGCAACCTTTATTATGCAGTCCATCGCTTTTATTTCTTTACCATCACAAGTTCGTACAACGCTTATTTTCCCTTGCAATAAAAGATCATACATATTTAGGAGCAATTTTTTATTGCTTTTGCACCAATGACAACTTACTTGAAGGATCTTATTCAATCCCTAGGTAGATATGGTGGACACTCATGGCAAGAAACTGGGTTTAAGGGTTTTTGGATGCACAAGTAGTATCTCTACTTAGTATGAATTTTTGGCTAGCAAAAGATCCTAAGCAAGCACCACATGTTGGAGGATCCATAACAATATAACTTCTATACAAATATACCCAAACATAACTCATTATGTTGTCTTCCTTGTCCAACTTCAACTAATTTGCTAAATTTGAAAATAATTAATGGGTATTCACAATCATAAAAGATGTCCAAGATAATATATTTATATGTGAAAGTTCTCTTCCTTATACTACTCATTCATGAATTTCTTGTATGACCAATATTGTGCTTGTCAAGCTTCAATAGATTTCACTTTCTAAACCCAATGTGAAACTACTACTAGGCATGATACAAGCATATGAAGCACATATAATTTCAACTTTATGATATTCAATTCTTTCACATTTTACTCATAGGATATAAGTGAAGCACAAGAGTAAATGACAAACTACTCCAAAAAGATATAAGTGAAGATCAAATGAGTAGTTAAGTAATTAACTAGCTATGTGAGGACTCTCTCTCATTTAAAAATTTCAGATCTTAAGTATTTTATTCAAACAGCAAAGAAAACAAAATAAAATGACTTTCCAAGGATAGCACATATCATGTGAAGAAGCAAAAATTTAGGCTCAACAAAATCTGACCGATAGTTGTTGAAGAAGAAAGGTGGGATGCCTACCGGGGCATCCCCAAGCTTAGATGCTTGAGACTTCTTGAAATATTAACTTGGGATGCCTTGGGCATCCCGAAGCTTGAGCTCTTGTGTCTCCTTAATTCCTCTCATATCATGGTTTCTCCTAAATCTTAAAAACTTCATCCACACAAAACTCAACAAGAACTCGTGAGATAAGTTAGTATAAATCAACTCAAAACCTTAACATTCTCTACTGTAACAAATCACTTAAATTATAACTAAACATTGCATACTAAATGCCTCTGCATATTTAATAATCCTATCCTCAAATAGAATCATTAAACAAGCAAACATATGCAAAAAATGCAAACATAACAGCAATCTACCAAAACAGAACAGTCTGTAAAGGGGGATTTAAAATTCATACTTCCCTAACTCCAAAAATTCTGAAAACTTACCACGTGATAGAGAACTCATGCATGCTTACTGTGTAAAATTTCAGATTTTTATCATGTTCTGACTATTCAGGAATATTCTGGACATAACAGAAAACTTTCTGTTTTCAAACAGCAACACATGAACTTGCAAACTGAGCATGGTAAAGGCTATAATTGGCATTTTATTGAACTAAAAGATACAAAACATGATTATTGATAACAGAAAGCAAATCTCAACAAAAGAGAATGACGTTCCAAGCAAAACTCATATTATGTGATGAATAAAAATATAGCTCCAAGTGAGGTTACCGATAGTGTTGAAGACGAAAGAGGGGATGCCTTCCGGGGCATCCCCAAGCTTAGACGTTTGAGTATTCCTTGAGTATTACCTTGGGGTGCCTTGGGCAACCCCAAGCTTAGGGTCTTGCCGCTCCTTATTCTCCTCATATCGATATCTCACCTAAAACTTGAAAACTTCAATCACACAAAACTTAACGGAACTTGTTTGATAGGTTAGTATGATAAAAATAAATAATCCACTTAGGTACTGTCAAGACAAGATTAATAATTGTTCTCACATAATGCCTACTATAGTCTATCATTTCCACAATTTATATTACTCAATATAAGCTATGGAAACACTAAAACAAGCTAACTATGTACCGAAAACAGAATCTGTCAAAAACAGAACAGCATGTAGTGAGCGATTTAAAAACCATACTTCTGTACCTCCAAAAATTCTGAAAATTAGGAAAACGTAAACAATTTGTAAAACAATGCTCTGTAAAAATTTCAGAATTTTCTCACGCTCCAGTACAGAATATAAATTCCAGCACTGGACGCAAAAGTTTCTGTTTTTGCACAGAATCAAATCAACAAGTATCCACAATGTCCCAAAGGCTTTACTTGGCACATTATTGAAAGAAAACATATAAAACATGATTACCACAGTAGCTTAATCATGTGAACACAAAAAACAGTAGGGGTAAATGTTGGGTTGTCTCCCAACAAGCGCTTTTCTTTAATGCCTTTTAGCTAGGCATGATGATTTCAATGATGCTCACATAGAAGTAAAGAATTGAAACATAACGGGAGCATCATGAATCATATGTTCCTCTCTCATAATAATTTTCAGTAGCATCATGAATGGATTCATCAATATAGCTATCACATAAAGTATTCTTTTCATGATCCACAAACATAGAATTTTTATTACTCTCGACATAAGCAAATTTCTTCTCATCAATAGGAGTGGGAGTATCATATGAAACTCGAATACTATAAATTGTTTCCACATTAAAAGAGTAATGTTCCGTAAAAGGGTAATCATAATTATGACAAGTTTTATAAATATAATCATCACTACTTTTTATGACATAAGTATCATCACAATAATCATCATAGATAGGAGGCAAGTTATCACCATAATAAATTTTCTCATCAAAACTTGGGGGACTAAAAATATCATCTTCATCAAACGTAGCATCCCCAAGCTTGTGGCTTTGCATATCATTAGCATCATGGATACTCATAAAATTCATACTAACAACATTGCAATCATGCTCATCATTCAAAGATTTTATGCCAAACATTTTATTGAATTTTTCTTCTATCAATTGAGCACAATTTTCCGATCCATCATTTTCAAGAAAGACATTATAAAGACGAATAAAATGAGGCAACCTCAATTCCATTTTTTTGTAGTTTTCTTTTATGAACCAAACTAGTGATAAAACAAGAAACTAAAAGATTCGATTGCAAGATCTAAAGATATACCTTCAAGCACTCACCTCCCCGGCAACGGCGCCAGAAAAGAGCTTGATGTCTACTACACAACTTATTCATGTAGATTCGTGTCGGGCCTCCAAGCGCAGAGTTTTGTAGGACAGTAGCAATTTTCCCTCAAGTGGATGACCTAAGGTTTATCAATCTGTGGGAGGCATAGGATGAAGATGGTCTCTCTCAAACAACCCTGCAACCAAATACAAGAAATCTCTTGTGTCCCCAACACACCCAATACAATGGCAATTTGTATAGGTGCACTAGTTCGGCAAAGAGATGGTGATACAAGTGTAGTATGGATAGTAGAAATAGGTTTTTGTAATCTGAAAATATAAAAACAGCAAGGTAGCAAGTAACAAAAGTGAGCACAAATGGTATTGCAATGCTTAAAAGCAAGGCCTAGGGTTCATACTTTCACTAGTGCAATCTCTCAACAATGCTAACATAATTGGATCATATAACAATCCCTCAACGTGCGATAAAGAATCACTCCAAAGTTCCTATTCGCGGAGAACATAAGATAGAAATTGTTGTAGGGTACGAAACCACCTCAAAGTTATTCTTTCCAATCAATCTATTGAGCCATCCCTATAAGTGTCACGAACAGCCCTAGAGTTCGTACTAAAATAACACCATATGATACACATCAACCAACTCAAATGTCACCTAGATACTCCAATGTCACCACATGTATCCGTGAGTTGATTATTCAATATGCATCAAACATCTTAAGATCATAATATTCAATCCACACAAAGAACTTCAAAGAGTGCCCCAAGATTTCTACCGGGGAAAGTAGGACGAAAACGTGCATCAACCCCTATGCGTAGATTACCCCAATGTCACCTCGGGAATCCGCGAGTTGAGTGCCAAAACATATATCAAGTGAATCAATATAATACCCCATTGTCACCACGGGTATTCATATGCAAGACATACATCAAGTGTTCTCAAATCCAACAAAGTATTCAATCCGATAATAGTGAAACCTCAAAGGTAAAAAAAACTCAATTCATCACAACAAGATAGAGAGGGAGAAACACTATATGATCCAACTATATTAACAAAGCTCGAGGTACATCAAGATCATGCCAAATCAAGATAACGAGAGAGAGAGATCAAACACATAGCTACTAGTACATACCCTCAGCCCCGAGTGCCAAAACATATATCAAGTGAACTACATACCCTCTGCATCACTTTCACTTGGACGGGAGATGTCCCAATTGGAAGGTATGTGCATACGTGGAGTATTTTCAACCCCATAATTGTGAACCAAATTATGAAAATTGTTCCGATGTAACCTGTGTATGGATCTCCTAGGAGGAAGCCCTTCCTGCACCTCCGGACTCCCATGGCTTGTCGTGCTTCTAATAGCTTGATGAGGATTTGGAGTTGAGGAGATACCGGCAAGAGTACCCCTCTCGGAAGTCGGGGGTGGACTTCCAGCGAATCTCCATCATCTTCTTCCATGGTAACCTCCTCCTCCTCCTCCTCTCTTGTGGCACCCCGGCTCAGAGCAACCGGTTTACCTTGCATTGCCAGCCCAGAGATCAAGTCTTCTGGCAATACACAACAACTTGGTACAGAAAACAACCGCTTTATTGATCTCTTAGCGGAAACATAGGTTTACATCTTACATGATGAGCGAGGCCAAGCGGCACACATGGTGTGGCTGCACTTATGTACATTATTTAGTAGACATGGCAGGGGCCTCGATGATAAGGGAACTACTACGCGGCAGCGGAATGACGAGGTAGCGGAACTCCATTCCACAGGGACACTGCTAGGACGCGGCCTAGATCGCGACAAACTGCTCAACGTCAACTCCTTGCACGGCTTCTCCTGCATCTGGCATGATAAGCCAGGTGAGTACTTTGAATGTACTCGCAAGCTCACAGCAAACAAAACAAGTGCGGCAAACAATAACAAGGCATTTAACAGATTTAATGCATGAGCATGATGCTACTCAACATGAGATGTGCACGAAACATTGCCATGGTCCTCGGGACCAACTTACCATCTCGGGGTTACCGTGTAACCACCGTTCACAACTTACCAACGTGATCCTCACTTGATCACATTCATACCTTGCATAGTGATCCTCGATCACCATGTTTACATGTGCCATCTTGTGAATCTTAGTGTGCAAGTTAATTATATCTATTGACCCACGGTGTGACCTACTACGAACTGTGTCCATATCCGAGGACGCGGCTATCGATAGATTATACACTCTGCAGAGGTTAGTACACTGTACCCACACTACGGAATTCATGGCCTCATGCTCCCATTCGGGTGGAACAATGACATTCCGACAAAACTAATCTATTGCATGACACTCTCCCGGCCACTCCGACAAACTCCCCTTTGGGCTATGTCCTGGGTGACCCTGATGTCAACATGTGACATCTGCCACCTCTGTGGCTGCCACCGTCGTTGCCAACATCAAAACTGTCCCAAACGGGGACCTCGGTACCATCAAAACTCGGGTCCTCAAGGTTATGACTGCCTACCGGGCCAGGGTAGCGCCAGAGCACAACCTTCCCTTGTAGGAGGAACCGGCGAGAGGCATGACAATAGACCGCATTAGGGCCTCCCCATCCAGGCAAGTGTGGTTGCACTGGTGAGCTCGATTCGGTGGCACCATGACTCGATCAACAGCATGTTCAAGTTGGATTATTATCAAGTTTAACTTGAAAAGAAAATGATTCGAGTCATAGTGAATGAATGGGTGCACGGGTCACGGTCATGAATAACAAATGCATCATGTTGTCATATGAGTATATGCCATGATACCTACTGCACACTAGCAAGAAAGCATGTATCCTACTGCACAAATTATTAGCATAACAGAACAAAGTTTATGCAACAAGATTTATATAGCAAATTATTTTAAATAGTGAATAAAGGATGAATTTAATTCAATTAAACCAAGTCATTGCAATGCCATCCTTGCATATGAATGTTGTGGCTTGCCTTGGTTCAGAGGAGTGTCACAGTACTCCTGGCCTTCTCCAACACAACTAGGTTCTTCTGAAATTAAATTAAATGCAAAAAGAAAATGTCACATAACACTGTTTATTGCACCAGAAATTCTCAACGGCAAGAAAAATTCTGAAATTTGACATACAGAAACTTTGGAATTTTACAAACCAGTAGCAAAAAGAATCATCTCATTTGGACTTATAGATAAAAAGTTATTGCTGGTCAAAGTTCGATTAGAATCTGGTCAAAATTTCCATTTAAAAGAATTTAACCGAGCGGCCACGTCGAAGGCGTATTTTGAGAATACGCCTCCACTTACGTACCGGTTCGGGAGCGAGGGAGAGGATGACAGGTGGGGCCCGATGTCAGGATTAAACAGAGAGAGAGAGAGAGAGGAACAGAGGGCGGCGGCGCTGTCGTCGGCGTTTCTCCGGCGAGGAGACGTCGGCGATCACCGAAGAGGAGGGGATGGGTTCAGCTCGGCGAGACGGTCCCACACGTACCCGAAACTCGAGCTGAGGAGGTTGGACGGCGTCGCGGCGATCTTCTCCAGAGACGGCGGCGGCGGAGCTGATCGGAGTCGGCGTTTCCGGCGACAATCCGGTGAGTTCTTGCTACCGTCGTGCTCAGGAGGTTGCTACGGTCTCGTTGGTGGCAGTGGTTGGAGCTGAGGTGGTCTATCTTGAGTGAACGGAGGAGGGGGATCCGCGGCGGTCGCCGGCGAGGTTTGAAGGCTAGAGGCCTTCCCGGCGTTGCCCACAGCTTCTGGAGGTCGATTTGCGAGAGGAGAGGGGGTTTGGGATGGTTAGAACGGTCGGGGAGGAGCTCTATTTATAGGAAGAGGCGAGGCAGGGTTCGGGCTCCGCCGGAGCTGAGCGGGAGGGCGAACTAGGGGCGGTGAGGTCTCGGGCGAGCTAGGGGACAACGCAGGCGAGGCCAAGCACAGCGCTCGCACGCGGGCTCGGGCGCAGGCGCACTAAGGAGGAACAGGGCGCACGTGCAAGCCACTGTGCCGTCGGCTAGCGCCGTGGCCGCTTCCGCCGTGCCCCCTTCCGACGCCGGGGAAGGTCAAGGAGGGGCTGGGGGAGATGATTGGGTGTACCAGGAGTGGACTAGACATGATGCGGTGGTGGGAGAGGATAGGATGGACGGCGGCCAATCGGACCCGACGGGCAGAGCGCGCAGAGCGCGTGCGTTGCACCCTGCCCGCACGCGGTCACCGCGTGCACTGGCACGGGGGTGGCTTTTGGCGCTGCCAAATCATGTCCAACGTGTTGTCCCTTCAATGCTTTGCCAAGGAATGCGCTGGGCTTGCCAAATGGCTCACTGGATGTGACAAGAGGGAGCTGCAAAGTTTCTGGACAAAAACTTGCTCCAAATGCTGAGGACAAACGGCTAAGATTCTGGGGCTGGTTTTAGGCGTTTAAGCATTACTTAGGAAGGTCATTAAGTGGTAAAAATTTCAGATTAAAAAGATCAAGGAATAATATAGTTGCTTCACAAAGTGACTTTTCTGTCCAGAAGCAAAAATATTTTCCTAGGCTGAAATTTTCCAAATGACCATGGGATATTTTTGCATAGGAAGGTGAGGCATGACCCAAAGAATATTTGGGAAATTTCTAGTATTTTTATGAGCAATAAAAATAGGGGTTGCTTAAGAGCTTAGTGAGAAAAGAGGCATTTTCAGAGAGAAAAAGGGTATAATGCCATTAAATAAAAATACCCAATGGCATTATTATGAGAGGGATGAGGTCCAGGGAGATTTTATGGATGAAGGAACCCACTTGGAAGAAAATCAAAAATAAATCCAAGTGGTAAGTCCAAAAGAAATTGACTAGAAAACCCAATTGCAAATAAAACATTCAATAAATCCAAATAAAATAAAAAGGACAAAATCCAGGGTGTTACAAACCTCCCCCCCTTAGGATCAATCTCGTCCTCGAGATTTGGTTGCTCAGGAAACAAATATGGGTATGCAGTCCTTAAGAAATCCGCTCTTTCCCAAGTGGCTTCATCCTCAGTGTGGTGCTCCCATTGGACCTTGTAAAACTTTATAGTTTTGCTGCGGGTGACTCTGTCCATTTCTTCCAAGATTCTCAAAGGTTTCTCCTCATATGTTAAATTCTTGGCCAGCTCTAGTTCTGCCATATCTGCCTACTTTGCGGGTGGTGCGATGCATCTCCGTAGCTGAGATACGTGGAATACATCGTGAACCTCGGATAGTTCGGGAGGCAATTCCAACTGATAGGCCACTTGGCCCACTCTGGTCATAACTGGAAATGGACCGATATATCTTGGTGCAAGTTTTCCCCGAGTATGAAACCTCTTGACTCCTTTCATAGGGGTAACTCGGAGATATGCATATTCACCTGGTTCGAAGCTGATCTGCCTATGCCTTGAGTCATAGTAACTTTTCTAACGAGATTTTGCCACTTGTAGTCTGTCTCGAATTTCTTTGACTTGCTTTTCTGCTTCCTTCATCAGATCAGTCCCGAAGATTCGGCTGTCTCCTGTCTGAGACCAGTTCAGCGGGGTACGGCACTTACGCCCATATAGAGCCTCAAAAGGTGACATTTTGAGACTAGTCTGATAGCCGTTGTTGTAGGAGAACTCAGCGTACGGCAGGCTGTCTTCCCATTTGGGTCCTTGTGCAAGAGCGCATGCCCGGAGCATATCTTCCAAGATTTGATTTACTCGCTCCGTCTGTCCATCTGTCTGCGGGTGATAAGCGGTGTTGTGCTTCAAGGCGGTTCCCAAGGCTTGGTGTAAATGTAGCCAGAATGCCGAGGTAAACAAAGACCCTCGGTCTGAAGTGATAGTCCTGGGTACCCCATGCAGACTGACAATCCTGGATACATATAGTTGAGCAAGTTCATCTGCACGGTAGGTGGTCCTGATTGGAATAAAGTGGGCCACCTTGGTAAGCATGTCGACCACGACCCATATGGCATTGTTTCCTCGTGGGGTTCTGGGTAATCCCACGATGAAATCCATGCAGATATCATCCCACTTCCATTGTGGAACGGGTAAGGGTTGAAGCAGACCGGCTGGTTTCTGGTGTTCAGCCTTCACCTTGTTGCATATATCACAACAGGCGATGTAATAGGCGATGTCTTTCTTCATACCTTCCCACCAGAATGTTTGCTTCAAGTCTTGGTACATTTTAGTGCCTCTGGGATGAATAGAGTATGCGGACTCGTGGGCTTCCTTCATAATTTGTTGTTTTAATTCTCCGAGGTCCGGCACACATACTCGATCTCGAAATCGGAGTGTACCTTTGTCATCAATGTTGAAATCTGGCATCTTCCCTTCTCGTACTTGAGTCATTATCTTTAGTAACATCGGGTCACCAGGTTGAGCCTTTCGAATTTTGCCTTCTAGGGTAGGGGTTACTTCCAAGGTAACCGCGCAGATTGCATCACATAAGATCATATTGAGCTGAGCTATTTCTTCTTGGAGTGCTGGGTGCAGACGCTCGAGTAATGAGTTTGCGGTAGCCGGTTTGCGACTGAGGGCATCGGCGACCACATTCGCTTTCCCTGGGTGGTAGTTGATACCCAGGTCATAGTCTTTGACCAACTCAAGCCATCTTCTTTGTCGGGAGGTTCAAGTCCGGCTGTGTGAATATATACTTGAGACTCTTGTGGTCGGTGTAGATTTGACATCTCTTTCCGATGATGTAATGCCTCCAAATCTTTAAGGCGTGGACCACTACTGCCATCTCTAAGTCATGTGTAGGGTAGTTCTCCTCATGGGGTCGAAGCTGTCTTGATGCGTAGGCTACGACCTTTCCATCTTGCATAAGTACACACCCAATGCCACGCCTGGATGCGTCGCAATAGATGTCAAAGCTCCGGTAGATGTCTGGTAGAGTCAGCACTGGAGCGGTAGTGAAACGGGTCTTGAGCTCATTGAAACTGTTCTCACATGCTTCGGTCCATATAAACTTCTGATTCTTCTTAAGCAGTTCAGTCATTGGCTTGGCAATCTTTGAGAAGCCTTCAATGAAACGACGGTAATAGCCTGCTAGACCCAAGAAACTTCTGATTTCTGTTACTGAAACAGGTGTCTTCCACTTCAGAACTTCGGTGACTTTGCTTTGGTCCATGGCCACTCCTTGAGCGGAAAGGGTATGCCCAAGGAATCCCACTTCTTTTAGCCAAAATTCGCATTTGCTGAACTTGGCGTAGAGTTGATGAGCGCGTAATCGTTCCAACACTGCTCGGAGATGTTGCTTGTGCTCCTCTTCACTTTTGGAATATATGAGGATGTCATCAATGAACACCACAACAAACTTATCCAAGAAGTCCATGAATACCTTGTTCATCATGTGCATGAAGAATGCAGGAGCGTTGGTCAGTCCAAATGACATGACCGTATACTCGTACAGCCCATATCTTGTGGTGAATGCTGTCTTAGGGATATCTTCTTTTCTGATTTTCAGCTGGTGATACCCGGTGGGCAATTCGATCTTGGAGAACACTTGAGCTCCGCTGAGTTGATCGAACAAATCATCAATCCTGGGCAGCGGGTATTTATTCTTGATGGTGACATCATTTAGAGCACGATAGTCAACACACATCCGAAGACTGTCGTCTTTCTTGCCCACGAATATTGCAGGTGCACCCCAAGGAGATGAGCTGGGGCGAATATATCCTTTTTGGAGCATCTCATCCAATTGCTTCTTCAACTCCACTAGTTCAGACGAAGGCATTCGATAATATTTCTTGTAAATTGGTGCTGTTCCGAGTACAAGCTCAATAGAAAATTCCAGCTCCCGGTCAGGTGGCATGCCTGGCAATTCATCTGGAAACACATCTGGGAACTCACAGACCACTGGGACTAGATTCATTTCTGTGGTGATGGCTGCATAAACCATTCCTTTCTTCGGTATGGCTCGACCGGCATAGAATCGAGCGGACTGGCCCGAGGGATTTATTAACGTGACTTCTCTTGTTGCGCAGTTGATGCAGACCTGGTGTCTTGTCAACCAATCCATCCCCAAAATAATATCCAAGGTGGGAGACTCAATGGATACCAGTGATGCGGGGAAGATGACTCCATAGATTGATATTTTCAATCCTCGGCATACAATATTTGTCTTGAGCATGGATCCGGGGGACTGTACCACCATAGCTTTGTCCAAAAGAGTATAGGGAATGCGATGTCGGGCAATAAAACTCCGCGAAATAAAAGAATGGGAAGCCCCGGAATCGAATAAAATTGTTGCAGGTATGTCATTAACAGGAAACATACCAATGACCACCTCGGGGACTTCGGCGGCTTCTTCAGCGGAGATATGATGAACTTGCCCTTGAATGTATCTCCGTTTGGGGAATTGCCCCACGTAATTGACTTGAGGTTTCAGGTTGGCTTGTGCCTTGCCGTTCTTGGGACACTGCCTAGCGTAATGCCCACTCTGTCCGCGGGTGAAATAGGCATTGTTACGCTGACAGTCTTCCTTATTTGGCTTGGCGACCACAGTCTTGATCTGACTTTCATTCTTGATGTTCCCCTACTACCAGGTCGGCTTGAACTCGAACTGAGGTTGCTGCCAAGTATGAACCTTCTGAAAAACTTGCCCATCCTTCTTGGGTTCAAACTTGTGTTTGCGGTCTTCAAAGGCAGTCTTATGATCATTAACCTGTTTGTGTTCCCTTTCGGCAATGAGTGCCTTGTTTACCAAGGTTTGGAAGTCGGGGAAATCCAGCATGCTGAGTGCACATCGGAGGGTAAGATTGAGCCCTCCGAGGAACCGATCTATCTTCCGTTCTTCAGTGGCCACATTACGAGTGGAGTAACGGGCCAAATGATTGAACTTGTTTAAATATTCACTTACAGTCGAGGTTCCTTGGGTAAGAGTGAGAAATTCTCGCTGCTTGACCTTCATGATGCCGGCAGGAATATGGTACTTGCGAAATTTGTCTTTGAATTTTTCCCAAGTAATCTCGCCTTCAACGGGCCACATCTCTTTGGCATTGTCCCACCATATAGCAGCTGGTCCTTCTAGATAATGAGTGGCGAATGGTACCTTGTCAGCATCTTCGGTGCGAGCAATTTCCAGCTTCTTCTCTATGGTCCTTAACCAATCATAGGCTTCCATCGGGTCCACTGCTTGACTGAAACTTGGGGGCTTGGTCCTCTGAAAGTCTGACAGCTTGGAGTGATTACCATTGTGATTATTCTGCCCAACCACAGTCTGCATGCTTCTTAGGAATTCCATCTGTTCTTGGTTTCTCTTTTCCTCAAACATCTGCATAATCTGCTCTGTCGTGGGTGCTTGAGGTGGAGGAGGTGGTGGCTGATATGGTTCCGGAGAATGTCCTGCTTGCCTGGCGGATCGACGAACTGGAATATCGTCGCCACCATAACAGTTACTGCCACACCTTGTCATCCTATATATGTTTCCCAATACGAAGCATCGAGATGAGCAACATCCATTAGGGGAAAACAAGCAAAATAGGGAGGTGAAGCAACAAACCCGAAAAAGAAATCGAGAAAAGCCAAAGCGAATAACAGAAAGCATCATAATTATACAATACACCATCCAGCATACATAGCAAGGTAACAACATGGATAGTACCACTACATGCATACAACCAAACACCACATCATCCTCATCTACATGCGACGACCGGGATCGCACTGGCACACTGACGGTCCTGCTGGTGTCTCCTCGGTGTCAGACTCCGAACCGGAACTGATAACTGATACATCCGGAGCAAAGGAAACACGACGACGCTGACGGGAAGGCTCTCCCTCAGGGTCTGGAGCAGGGTGACTCCGCAGCATCGGAGCGGCTGGGGTAGCAAGAAGCATAGCCCACTGGGCTGGGGACTCATGGGGAGTCACTACCGAAGTGCCTGAGCTACTCTGGGAGGGTGTGGGGATCACTGGTGTGGATGGGGGTAAGGTAGCTTGGGGAACAAGTGATGTGTGGATCAGCAGAGGTGGAGCGAATGTAGATCGAGCGGCAGCTAGCTCACCTCGAACGCGGGTCAGCTCCTGGGCTAGACTGGTGATCAGAAAGTATCCCGCTGTTATGTAGCGAGACAGGTGACTGGCTGACCGGTCGCACTCCGGATTAATGTAAGGGAAGCGGATCTGTCCTGACTCGTATAGGGACGGATAGAAGTAGAAACCTGGGTCAGTCTGCATCTGAACCTCGTTATAGCGCAAGTCAGTGAGAGCCTCGAATGCTGCAAACTGGACCGCCTGGTCGGGTGTAGAAGCCGTCCCGCTCTTGGTGGAGCGAGTGTACGTGCCCACCACGGTACTGTTGTGCAGGATGACCTCCGCGTGATACTCGTAAATGCCATTGGCGAGCTGCTCTCGGTACACCTGGTATATGGGGTCATCGCCATCGGGGTAGAGTCGGCGCCACACGTTGGTCAGCAGATGCGGAAAAGTGGAAGGTGCCGGCTCAGGCTGGTACGGATAAGGGACTGGTGCCATCTACACTCACAACATTAGCTGGTTAGCATAAAATGCAAACTATATGCATGCGATGCAACACCCAAGTGCACAATCAACCTCAAATCCCTACAGGGGCTAAAACTACCGTTTTCTAACGCGTCGGCTGTCTAGGGCGTCCTACAGTCAGCGTGGCTCTGATACCAAGCGTTGTGGCACCCCGGCTCAGAGCAACCGGTTTACCTTGCATTGCCAGCCCAGAGATCAAGTCTTCTGGCAATACACAACAACTTGCTATAGAAAACAACCGCTTTATTGATCTCTTAGCGGAAACATAGGTTTATATCTTACATGATGAGCGAGGCCAAGCGGCACACACGTTGCGGCTGCACTTATGTACATTATTTAGTAGACATGGCAGGGGCCTCGATGATAAGGGAACTACTACGTGGCAGCGGAATGACGGGGTAGCGGAACTCCATTCCACAGGGACACTGCTGGGACGCGGCCTAGATCGCGACAAACTGCTCAACGTCAACTCCTTGCACGGCTTCTCCTGCATCTGGCATGATAAGCCAGGTGAGTACTTTGAATGTACTCGCAAGCTCACAACAAACAAAACAAGTGCGGCAAACAATAACAAGGCATTTAACAGATTTAATGCATGAGCATGATGCTACTCAACATGAGATGTGCACGAAACATTGCCATGGTCCTCGGGACCAACTTACCATCTCGGGGTTACCGCGTAACCACCGTTCACAACTTACCAACGTGATCCTCACTTGATCACATTCATACCTTGCATAGTGATCCTCGATCACCATGTTTACATGTGCCATCTTGTGAATCTTAGTGTGCAAGTTAATTATATCTGTTGACCCACGGTGTGACCTACTACGAACTGTGTCCATATCCGATAGATTATATACTCTGCAGAGGTTAGTACACTGTACCCACACTACGGAATTCATGGCCTCGTGCTCCCATTCGGGTGGTCCAACGACATTCCGACAAAACCAATCTATTGCGTGACACTCTCCCGGCCACTCCGACAAACTCCCCTTTGGGCTATGTCCTGGGTGACCCTGATGTCAACATGTGACATCTGCCACCTCTGTGGCTGCCACCGTCGTGGCCAACATCAAAACTGTCCCAAACAGGGACCTCGGTACCATCAAAACTCGGGTCCTCAAGGTTATGACTGCCTACCGGGCCAGGGTAGCGCCATAGCACAACCTTCCCTCATAGGAGGCACCGGCGAGAGGCATGACAATAGACCGCATTAGGGCCTCCCCATCCAGGCAAGTGTGGTTGCACTGGTGAGCTCGATTCGGTGGCACCATGACTCGATCAACAGCATGTTCAAGTTGGATTATTATCAAGTTTTACTTGAAAAGAAAATGATTCGAGCCATAGTGAATGAATGGGTGCACGGGTCACGGTCATGAATAACAAATGCATTATGTTGTCATATGAGTATATGCCATGATACCTACTGCACACTAGCAAGAAAGCATGTATCCTACTGCACAAATTATTAGCATAACAGAACAAAGTTTATGCAACAAGATTTATATAGCAAATTATTTTAAATAGTGAATAAAGGATGAATTTAATTCAATTAAACCAAGTCATTGCAATGCCATCCTTGCATATGAATGTTGTGGCTTGCCTTGTTTCAGAGGAGTGTCACAGTACTCCTGGCCTTCTCCAACACAACTAGGTTCTTCTGAAATTAAATTAAATGCAAAAAGAAAATGTCACATAACACTGTTTATTGCACCAGAAATTCTCAACAGCAAGAAAAATTCTGAAATTTTACATACAGAAACTTCTGAATTTTACAAACCAGTAGCAAAAAGAATCATCTCATTTGGACTTATAGATAAAAAGTTATTGCTGGTCAAAGTTGGATTAGAATCTGGTCAAAATTTCCATTTAAAAGAATTTAACCGAGCGGCCACGTCGAAGGCGTATTTTGAGAATACGCCTCCACTTACGTACCGGTTCGGGAGCGAGGGAGAGGATGACAGGTGGGGCCCGATCTCAGGATTAAACAGAGAGAGAGAGAGGAACAGAGGGCGGCGGCGCTGTCGTCGGCGTTTCTCCGGCGAGGAGACGTTGGCGATCACCGGAGAGGAGGGGGATGGGTTCAGCTCGGCGAGACGGTCCCACACGTACCCAAAACTCGAGCTGAGGAGGTCGGACGGCGTCGCGGCGATCTTCTCCAGAGATGGCGGCGGCGGAGCTGATCGGAGTCGGCGTTTCCAACGACAATCCGGTGAGTTCTTGCTACCGTCGTGCTCAGGAGGTTGCTACGGTCTCGTTGGTGGCAGTGGTTGGAGCTGAGGAGGTCTATCTTGAGTGAACGGAGGAGGGGGATCCGCGGCGGTCGCCGGCGAGGTTTGAAGGCCAGAGGCCTTCCCGGCGTTGCTCACAGCTTCTGGAGGTCGATTTGAGAGAGGATAGGGGGTTTGGGATGGTTAGAACGGTCGGGGAGGAGCTCTATTTATAGGAAGAGGCGAGCCAGGGTTCGTGCTCCGCCGGAGCTGAGCGGGAGGGCGAACTGGGGGCGGTGAGGTCTCGGGCGAGCTAGGGGACGACGCAGGCGAGGCCAAGCACAGCGCTCGCACGCGGGCTCGGGCGCAGGCGCACTAAGGAGGAACAGGGCGCGCGTGCAAGCCACTGTGCCGTCGGCTAGCGCCGTGGCCGCTTCCGCCGTGCCCCCTTTCGGCACCGGGGAAGGTCAGGGAGGGGCTGGGGGAGATGAATGGGTGTACCAGGAGTGGACTAGACATGATGCGGTGGCGGGAGAGGAGAGGATGAACGGCGGCCGATCGGACCCGACGGGCAGAGCGCGTGCGTTGCACCCTGCCCGCATGTGGTCACCATGTGCACTGGCACGGGGGTGGCTTTCGGCGCTGCCAAATCATGTCCAACGTGTTGTCTCTTCAACGCTTTGCCAAGGAATGCACTGGGCTTGCCAAATGGCTCACTGGATGTGACAAGAGGGAGCTGCAAAGTTTCTGGACAGAAACTTGCTCCAAATGCTGAGGACTAACGGCTAAGATTCTGGGGCTGGTTTAGCCGTTTAAGCATTACTTAGGAAGGTCATTAAGTGGTAAAAATTTCAGATTAAAAAGATCAAGGAATAATATAGTTGCTTCAACAAGTGACTTTTCTGTCCAGAAGCAAAAATATTTTCCTGGGCTGAAATTTTCCAAATGACCATGGGATATTTTTGCATAGGAAGGTGAGGCATGACCCAAAGAATATTTGGGAATTTTCTAGGATTTTTCTGAGCAATAAAAATAGGGGTTGCTTAAGAGCTTAGTGAGAAAAGAGGCATTTTCAGAGAGAAAAAGGGTATAATGCCATTAAATAAAAATACCCAATGGCATTATTATGAGAGGGATGAGGTCCAGGGAGAGTTTATGGATGAAGGAACCCACTTGGAAGAAAATCAAAAATAAATCCAAGTGGTAAGTCCAAAAGAAAATGACTGGAAAACCCAATTGCAAATAAAACATTCAATAAATCCAAATAAAAGAAAAAGGACAAAATCCAGGGTGTTACATCTCTCCCGAGTTCCATCTATAGCAACCAAGCATTGTCTCCCACGTTGTTGGAGGAAGAGGAAGACATGATGCCCGGCCTCGAAAATCTGACAGGAATCAACATGAAACAAGAACAGAGGAGAAACTTGCGATGCGGTGGTCAAAACATCCGTGAGTATATATAATGAATTTTTCCCATGCAGAACAAGTAATATGGAAGAGAAACGGAGTCGGGAAAGTCCACGAGGGTGCCACAAGCCTGCTAGGCGCGCCCTGGGGGGTAGGGCACGCCCCCCACGCTTGTCACCTCCTCATGCACTTTTCAGACTGTTTATTATGTTCCTAATTTTTTATATATTCCAAAACTGATAGAAAGTACTTCTATGGAAGTTTTGGAGTCGGTTTACTTACCGTACCACATACCTACTCCTTTTCAGGATTCTGGAGCGTTCCGGAAGGTTTCCTCTATGTGCTTTTCCGGTGTAATTGTTTGAATAATATTAATTTCAACATTAATGGGCGTACCTGAGATATAGTGTTTAATTCTTTGCCCATTAACCACTCTCGGATTATTGCCTTCGGAGTTGTTTATTTTGATGGCTCCGGAGCGATACACTTCTTCGATGATGTATGGGCCTTCCTATTTAGAGTGAAGTTTTCCTGCAAAAAATCTTAAACGAGAATTGTATAATAGAACATGATCACCTACTTTGAACTCGCATTTTTGAATTCTCTTATCATGCCATCTTTTAACTTTTTCTTTAAACAACTTGGCATTTTCATAAGCTTGGGTTATCCATTCATCTAGAGAGCTAATATCATATAACCTCTTTTCACCGGCAAGTTTAAAATCATAGTTAAGTTCTTTAATTGCCCAATATGCTTTATGTTCTAACTCAAGAGGTAAATGACATGCTTTTCCATAAACCATTTTATATGGAGACATACCCATATGATTTTTATAAGCAATTCTGTAAGCCCATAATGCATCATCAAGTTTCTTAGACCAATTCTTTCTGGATCTATTAACGGTCTTTTGCAAAATTAATTTTACTTCTCTATTAGTTAATTCAACTTGACCACTAGACTGAGGATGATAAGGAGATGCAATTCTATGATTAACATCATATTTTGCATGCAACTTATGGAAAGCACCATGAATAAAATGTCAACCACCAACAGTCATTAAATATCTAGGGACTCCAGACCTTGGGAATATAACTTCTTTAAGCATTTTAATAGAAGTGTTATGATCAGCACTACTAGTTGGAATAGCTTCTACCCACTTAGTAACGTAATCAACAGCAACTAAAATATGAGTATACCCATATTTAGGAAAAGGTCCCATATAATCAAAACCCCAAACATCAAATGGTTCAATAACAAGTGAATAATTCATAGGCATTTCCTGACGTCTACCAACATTACCAATTCTTTGACATTCATCACAAGAAAGGACTAACTTACGTGCATCTTTGAAAAGAGTAGGCCAATAAAAACCAGATTGTAATACCTTGTGTGCAGTTCTGTCTCCCTCATGGTGTCCTCCATATGCCTCGGAATGACACTTACGTACGATTTGTTCCTGTTCATGCTCAAGTACACAACGTCTAATAATACCATCTACTCCTTTATATAAGTGTGGGTCATCCCAAAAGTAATGTCTTAAATCAAGGAAAAACTTTTTCTTTTGTTGGTATGTGAAACTAGGTGGTATATATTTATCAACAATGTAATTAGCATAATCTGCATACCAAGGTGTATTACGAGAAGCATTTATCACAGCTAACTGTTCATCAGGAAATCATCATTAATAGGAAGTGGGTCATCAAGAACATTTTCCATTCTAGACAAGTTATCAGCGACAGGATTCTCAGCTCCCTTTCTATCAACAATATGCAAATCAAATTCTTGTAGCAGAAGAACCCACCTAATAAGTCTAGGTTTAGCATCTTTCTTTTCCATAAGATATTTAATAGCAGCATGATCGATATGAATAGTAACTTTGAAATCAACAATGTAAGATCTGAATTTATCACATGCAAACACAACTGCTAAAAATTCTTTCTCAGTAGTAGCATAATTTCTTTGAGCACTGTCTAGAGTTTTACTAGCATAATGGATAACATATAATTTCTTATCGACCCTTTGTCATAGAACAGCACCAACAGCATAATCACTAGCATCACACATAATTTCAAATTGTAGGTTCCAATCAGGTGGTTGAACAATAGGTGCAGAAATTAAGGCTTTCTTAAGTACTTCAAAGGCTTCTACGCAATCATCATCAAAAACAAATAGAACATCTTTTTGCAAAAGATTAGCAAGAGGCCTAGAAATTTTATAGAAGTCTTTTATAAACCTTCTATAAAAACCAGCATGACCGAGGAAACTTCTTATACCTTTGATATCTTTGGGACATGGCATTTTCTTAATAGCATCCACTTTAGCTTTATCAACTTCAATACCTCTTTCAGAAATTTTATGCCCAAGGACTATACCTTCATTCACCATAAAGTGGCACTTCTCCCGATTCAAGACAAGAGTAGTTTCTTCACATCTCTGCAAAACTCGATCAAGGTTGCTCAAGCAATCATTAAAAGAAGTTCCGTAAACGGAGAAATCATCCATGAAAACCTCAACAATCTTTTCACAAAAGTCAGAGAATATAGCAGTCATACATCTTTGAAAGGTAGCAGGTGCATTACATAAACCAAAAGGCATACGACGATATGCATAAGTTCCAAAAGGACAAGTAAAGGTGGTTTTCTCTTGATCTTCAGGTGAAACAGGTATTTGAGAAAAACCAGAATAACCATCTACGAAGCAAAAGTGTGAATGTTTAGATAATCTTTCTAACATTTGATCAATAAAAGGCAAGGGGTAATGATCTTTCCTAGTTGCTTTATTTAATTTCCTGAAATCAATTACCATCCTAAAACCAGTTACAATTCTTTGTGGAATAATTTCATTTTTATCATTAGGTACAACGGTAATACCTCCTTTCTTAGGAACACAATGAACAGGACTTACCCATCTACTATCAACTATGGGATAAATTATACCTGCCTCCAGAAGCTTTAATATTTCAGTTCTTACCACATCCTTCATTCTAGTATTCAGCCTTCTCTGATGATCAACAACGGGTTCAGCGTCTGGCTCCATATGAATTTTATGCTGACATAAGGTGAGACTAATGCCCTTAAGATCATTGAGAGTATATCCAATAGCAGCACGGTGCTTCCTCAGATTTTTAAGTAATCTCTTTTCTTCATGCTCTGAAAGGTTAACTCTAATAATAACAGGATATATCTTCTTTTCATCAAGATAAGCATATTTAAGAGTATCAGGCAATTGCTTTAATTCAAACACAGGATCACCCTTGGGTGGAGGTGGATCTCCCAAGGTTTCAATAGGCAAATTGTGTTTAAGGATAGGAACTTGTTTAAAGAACAGCTCATCTATTTCATTTCTTTCATTCATATTCATATTCATATCATTCTCATGGTCTAGCAAATATTGTTCTAAAGGATCAGTAGGAGGCAAAACAATAGAAGCAAGAACAATAATTTCATCCTTGATAGGTAATTCTTTAGCATGCGGTTGTCTACGAAACTTAGAGAAATTAAACTCATGAGACATCTCACCAAAATTAACACTGACAATTTCTTTAGTGCAATCGATCTTGGCATTAACAGTATTCAAGAAAGGTCTACCAAATATAATGGGACAAAAATCATCTTGTGGTGATCCAAGAACAAGAAAATCAGTAGGATATTTGATCTTACCACACAATTCTTCAACATCTCTAACAATCCCAAGTGGTCAAATAGTATCTCTATTTGCAAGCTTAATAGTAACATCAATATCTTCAATCTCAATAGGTGCAATATCATTGATGACTTCTTGATAGAGATTAAACGGAATAGCACTCAACTAGCACCAATATCACACAAACCATGATAGCAATGATCTCCAATTTTAACAAAAATAACAGGCATGCCAATTACAGGTTTCTTTTTATCTTTAGTGTCTGGCTTAGCAATTCTAGTTTAATTTGTTCAGAAGGTCTAGGTGCTCTAATATTACTCTTATTAACCACAGTTGAAGCTTTAGCATGTTCCTTAATCCTAATAGGGAAAGGAGGTTTCTCAATATAAGCAGTACGCACAACTGGATCAACATGGTATACAATTGTTTCTTATTTAACACTAACAGGTTCTTCATTCAATTCAATAGGTGGATGATATTTAAACCATTTCTCCTTAGGGAGATCAACATGAGCAGCAAAAGATTCACAAAAGGTAGCTACTATCTGAAAGTCAAGTCCATATTTAGTACTAAACTTATGAAAAGCATCGGTTTCCATAAAAGATTTAACACAATCAAACTCAAGATTTATATCTGACTCATTACCTTTGTCAATTTCCCAATCTTCAGAGTTACGTTTAATTCTTTCCAGAAGATCCCATCTGAATTCAATAGTTCTCTTCATAAAGGAACCAGCAGAAGAAGTATCGAGCATGGATTGATCATTATGAGAAAGCCGAGCATAAAAGTTTTGAAGAATTATTTCTCTTCAGAGCTCATGATTGGGGCATGTGTGCAACATATACTTAAGCCTCCCCCAAGCTTGAGCGATACTTTCTGCTTCACGAGGCCAAAAATTATATATATAATTCCGATCACGATGAACCAAATGCATAGGATAAAGTTTCTGGTGAAATTCCAGCTTCAATAGGTTCCAATACCATGTTTCAGTATCATCACATAGCCTATACCATGTCAATGCCTTTCCCTCCAAAGATAAAGGGAATACCTTCTTCTTAACTCCATCTCCGGATAAACCTGCAAGCTTAAACAATCCACAAATTTCATCCACATATATCAAGTGCATATCAGGATGTACCGTTCCATCTCCTACATAAGGATTAGCTAGCAGTTTCTCTACCATACCCGAAGGAATTTCATAATAAATATTTTCATTAGGTTCAATAGGTTGAGGAGCAACTCTCAATGCTTCTGGTCGAGGTGAAGATACCCCGAACAAGCCCCTCAAAGGATTACTTTCCATAGTGACAAGTGATAATAAATTTCAGCACGTAATAGGCGCCAGAAAAGAGTCTTGATGACCCACAAGTATAGGGGATCAATCGTAGTACTTTCGATAAGTAAGAGTATCGAACCCAACGAGGAGCAGAAGGAAATGACAAGCGGTTTTCAGCAAGGTATTCTCTGCAAGTACTGAAAGTAGCGGTAACAGATAGTTTTGATAGCAAGATAATTCGTAAAAAGTAACAAGTAACAAGTATAATAAAGTGCAGCAAGGTGGCCCAATCCTTTTTATAGCAAAGGACAAACCGGAACGAACTCTTATAATAAGCAAAGCGTTCTCAAGGACACATGGGAATTTCATCTAGTCACTTTCATCATGTTTGTTTGATTCGCGTTCGCTACTTTGATAATTTGATATGTGGGTGGACCGGTGCTTGGGTGATGTTCTTACTTGAACAAGCCTCCCACTTATGATTACCCCCTCTCGCAAGCATCCTTAACTACGAAAGAAGAATTAAGATAAATCTAACCATAGCATGAAACATATGGATCCAAATCAGCCCCTTACGGAATAGCGCATAAACTAGGGTTTAAGCTTCTGTCACTCTAGCAACCCATCATCTAATTACTACTACACAATGCCTTCCCTTAGGCCCAAAGATGGTGAAGTGTCATGTAGTCGAAGTTCACACGACACCACTAAAGGAAGCACAACATACATAGCATGAAAATATCGAACGAATACCAAATTCACATGATTACTTATGATAAGACTTCTCCCATGTCCTCAAGAACAAAAGTAACTACTCACAAATCATATTCATGTTCAAGATTAGAGGGGTATTGAATAGCATTAAGGATCTGAACATACAATATTCCACCAAATAAACCAACTAGCATCAACTACAAGATGTAATCAACACTACTAGCAACCCACAGGTACCAATCTGAGGTTTTGAGGCAAAGATTGAATACAAGAGATGAACTAGGGTTTGAGATGAGATGGTGCTGGTGAAGATGTTGATGAAGATTGGTCCTCCAACGATGGGAGGATCATTGGTGATGTCGATGGCTTTGATTTCCGCCTCCTGGAGGGAAGTATCCCCGGCGGTATCGCTCCGCTGGAGAGCAAAATAGCTCCTGCCCAGGTTCCGCCTCGAGACGGCAGCACTTCGTCCCGAAAGTATTCTTCTAATTTTTTCTTGGGCAAATAGCTTCATATAGTAGAAGGAGGGGGCCAGAGGCCTGCCAGGGGCCCCACAAGCCAGGGGCGCGCCCAGGGGGTAGGGCACGCCCCCTAGGCTTGTGGCTTCCTGGTGGGCCCCCTTCTGTTGATTCTTTTGCCAGTATTTTTTATATATTCCAAAATAATTCTCCGTAAATTTTCAGGTCATTTGGAGTTGTGCAGAATAGCTATCTTTGTTTCACCCCTTTCAGGTCCAGAATTCCACCTGCCGACATTCTCCCTCTTCATGTGAATCTTGCAAAATAAGAGAGAAAAGGCATAAGAATTGTACCAGAAAGTGAAATAATGATCAAAAACATAATAATTATTAGTAGGAAATCATGATGCAAATTGGACGTATCAACGACCAATGCATGTGCTTTTCTCCATACTAGAGCAGTACCACTGCGCACTGATGAGAAAACCCTGTCCTTATCAGGAGACCCATAAGACGGGGACGGGCGTACGGTTCTTTTTTCCCGATCAAGGAAGTAGTGGAGGTTTGGTTAGGGAAGAGAGGAAAAATAGGTCAAGGACGGCAGTGATCTCGATCGAGCTCAACTAGTAGTCTGAGAGCTTGTCTGGAGGCCCCGTCCACTGCGTAGCGCAAGAGGCGATTGTCTTCGAAAGCCCCCAGATGGGGGGATAACCTAGCAAAGGTACACCAGACCTATGCAAGGTTCTACGATCACGAAAAAACATCGGTCGAAAGAGACACAAAACGAACATGGTGAAAGTAGGAAAACGACAGATATACATCGCCTTACAAAAGTTCTTGCCATCCAAAAAAGGCGATTACATCCATTGATGGCCCGGCGATACACATCTACAACTTATCACCACCCTAGTTTCAACACGGTGATGGACCTTGACTGGGAAGGAGACCATCCGACCCCGGGATTCTAGGACAAGCATCCTTGATACAGCCCCACCTTGCCACCATCAGCGGATCGGTTGACTCCATTGCACGCTCTGCCCATTTCAGTATATGCCTGGAGGGCAGAGGGCAGAGATGCCCCCCAATTCTTCAGCCTCCACTGGCGTGGCTTCGGTGATAATTCGAAGGGCCAGTAGACGGAGCTCGGCATCCACCCTCCGCTGGAAGAAGGCAAGTTCTCGGTGAAGTACTTCGCCCAAACTAGGATCCTTGTGAACTGCTTTGTTGGCCCGCTCCAACTCTAGGGAGACCTCCTCCCAATCGGCGAAAGCTCACCCATGAAACGTAGCTTGCCTGGTTCGAATTGATGAGCGCTATGATTGTGCCAACCCCAATCTCTCCTGATGGGTTGAGAGGTATGGCCGCAGTTCCGCACATGGTGTCAATGTAGGCAGGGAGGGGAGTTGTGCCATAGGACGGCCCACTATCATCGATGGGGCAGGGTCGGACGTCGGCAGGGTTGGCGGAGGAAGCGAAAGGCCTGACACTGTGGCGCCCCGCCTGATTACCACTATAACCAGACGGTCGCCACACACACTAGCCCAGGAAATCACTCTAGCGTGCGCGTTTACAACAAGTATCATGAACACAGGCATTTCTATTAATGGATATTTAAGTTTTTACATGATATCTTACAAAGGTGATGGCAGCGAAAAAGCTCTATCTAAGGCAGCATGGTCTTGGTGCGGCTCCAATCCACAGGGATCTGACTGGGTTACTCTTCTAGCCTGCGAACGCTCCAACTCCTCGACGAATCGCTAGTTGAACCTGGCCACATTGAAGGCTGCTGAGTACTTTTGAAAGTACTCGCAAGCAAACCAAACCAACATATACACCAAGCAAAGCAATCCATGTCATTCAAGCATGCACCAATTCTTATAACAATATTAACTATTATGGTTTAAATACCCGGCATTATTATTATCATGTCATAGTAGGATTATCTAGCAATATTACTACAGAAGTAAGAACAGCATGACGAAGATAAAGCATATCGGGTAATGAATTCATACTCCAAATATTCATGATCCAATCCAAATCATAACCAAATCCAGTCTAACTCTTGCGGTCATCTGACCACTCATCTCATAGCCATCGCATGGCTGACATCCATATCCCTGACATCATGTGATGTCCATGCATCTGCACTTCAAGTCTGACAAACCAAACCATTCTCTGGTTCAGTCTTAGCAATAACATTATATAGTTTGTTCCTCCAGACTCAACACAGACCAAATAGTGTGACCTAGTATGAACTGTGTCCCATGACCGAGGACGCGGCTATTCGAATAGATTTACACTCTGTAGAGGTTGCGCATTTTACCCACACTATGGAGCTCCCGGCCTCGTACTTTACTGCATGTTCCCATTCGGGTGGACCGGTGCTGCTCCAACAAAACTTGTCTATTGCCCGGCACTCTTACAGCCCCACCGACAATCATACCCCTTCGGCTCCTGTCCTGGGTGGCCCCTGTGTCACTCCTGACACCTGCCACCGTCATGGCCAAACAAAACTGTCCCAAACAGGGACGCCGGCAAATAACTTAACTGGGCTCACAAGGTTATCGCCGCCTACCGGGCCAGGGTAGCACGCACGCATAACCTTCCCTCTTTGGTGGTACCGGTAAAAGGCAAGACAATAGACCAAGTTAAGGCCTCCCCATCCAGGCAAGTGTGGTTGCACTTGATGAGCTTGGTTTGGTGGCACTATGACTCGATCCAGCCGACGGAGGAGGTTGTTGTTATTATAGAGTCACATTCTTTTATTGCAATATCAATAACGATGCATGATGAAGACATCACAACCTATCTCCATACAGTATCACATACGAGTCAATAGTGCAATAACATGATGACCTTTAGCAGGTACTGTAAATAGCAAATTCAACCTAGCAGGAGTTTAATTATTTCTAACATAGGTATACTCATTAATTAAATTTGCAAGAATAACACAGAGCAATGCTTTAGGGCATATATCAGATGGTCGGCTTGCCTAGGGTGAAGGAATACTCCGGGAAGAAGTGCGATCACCTCGCGGAAAGATTTGCCGGAAAGGATTACCTCTCGAAGGGCTAATTATAGGGCAGGGGTAATATGGTCATTTCCAAAATGTGTAAACCATGTGAGAGTGACATCATCGGAACGGGCTCGATGAACAGAGAAAGTGGGCTTTGGATTCACCTGATTTGGAGTTACGAGCAAAAAGTTAGAGAGGTTAGACTGCCAGGGACTGATCTACAAAAGAAATAATTGCGTCTGGGTCCCTGATAGCACGGCGGCTGGCGCCCTCTCTGCAAATACGTTTTCCAGTAGGGAAAATGTATTCTGACCCGAGTACGCTTTCTCTGATTGAAAACGCATCACAGTGGAGTACGCTTCTCTCAACCGAAAGCGTAATCAGCCGGGGGCGCCTCCACTTATCCGAGCTGGGGGGCGGGGCCATCCCTTTCGGTCACCGACAGGTGGGTCCCACCGGGCTCTCTCTCTCTCTCTCTCCTCCTCACCTCTCTCTTCTTCCTCCCAACGGGCAGAGGCAGCGGCGAGGCCGGCAGCCCCGACGGCGAGCCCCGATGTTCCGGGTACCGGCGAGCTCGGGGAAGAGCGCCGCATCCGATGGTGGATAGCATGGACGGCGGGGGCAGCTGGGAGCGTGGTGACAAGGGGAGGCAGTAGGCGGCGGGTGGGCTCGGGATGGAGGCCATGGCCTTCCCCAGTGCAGAATGGAGGAGGGGAGGGCATAGTGGTGGTGATGGTGGTCCGCTACGGTGGCCAGGTGGAGCAACGGGGGCCGGGAATGGGTGAATTTGGCCGAGGCCGAGAGGCGGCCATGGCGGCTGTGGGAGGCGTGGAGAGCTCCTCGAGATCCATTGGCTGGTTGGGAAGGAGGCTAGGAGGGCGGAGAGGAGGTTGTGGTGCTGGGAGGGGCTCAGGCCACGGCTTATATAGCCGGCCGGGGCGAGCAGATAAGCTCGGCCACCGTGGCGGCGCTATCGCTGCACTGGAGCTCGGGGAAGACATGGCTGGACGCTTGCGAGCTTCGGGTGGCTTCACGTGGACTGGAGAGACCTCGGGCGCGCTCGAGAGAGCTCGGGAGAAGAAGAGGACAGAGGGGAAGGTGACGACGATGAGTCATGGGCGGAGCAATACCGCGGCGGCGCTCGCCGTGGCGTGACGAGAGAGAAGGAGGAGGGGGAAGCTGCGGGAGATGGTGCGCGTGGACACCGCGGAGCCACTGGACATGCCTGGACGAGCCACAGTTGGCCAGAGGCGAGCTGGTCGACGCGACCGAACGCGGCCAGTGCACAGAGCATGCGTTTGGCCATGTCCACGATGTGGTAACCACGCCAAAACGTGCTCTGGCCCTTGACTGGACCTAGAACCTTGTCTCTTGCATGACTCAATGATCAGACAAATGCTAGAAGTGGATGGAATCAAATGGATAGCTATGAGTTGAGAGAGTTGACCAGAAAATGTTTCTGATCAGAAACTTGGATGGACATTTCTGGAGAAATGGATGGAGGAATGGAGTTGAATCCTTGTCATACGGAATTGTGGTAGAAAGGAGTAGGTGCTTGCAAAATTTGATGTCATTTGGTATTGGTTTGCATACACTTCCTTCATAATGCAAAATTGGGTCCAGAAACTAGAGTTTGAAGCTGTGCTCAAATGGCTGAATGGATGGGGCTGAAATTTTGTGTAGATAGGTCATATAGAGGTATAGAGATACTTGTAAAATTTCAGCTCATTTGGACATACCAAAGGGGTACTTCCTTCACAGAGCTTCCTGCTGGACAGAAACTAGATGGAATTTTTGGGAGAAATTGGCTAGATAAAATGATATGAATTTTCGCATGCTCACATCATATAGGGAATGTGAGGTCCTGGATTAATTTCAAGAATTTTTAAGCAATATAATATGTAGTTGCTTCACAAACTCAAAATAGGTCTAGAAACAAGAACTGGATGATGCTCTCAAACTTTGAACTGTGGAACTTCGGATCTTGATGGAAATGGTGAATATATAGATAGGAGAAGCTCCACAAATTATTTGGGATTTTTCCTAGCTGCCAAAATGGTAGTTCCTTTGGAAAGTGCCCAAAATGCAATATTGGCTTTAAATAGGAAAATGCAATTTCCCTTATTTAATTATGGCCAATATTTTTATGAGATCTCAATATGATCACAAAGAATATCTCCACGAGTTTTCATAAACTTTGGAGATGGATAGATATTTTCCTGGATTTAATTCCTTTAAACAACGGAAAAAGGAATTAATTTTAAATGAAAAATATTGCAAATAACTTGGCAATATTTTTGCATATCCAGGGTTTATAGATATGGGATGATCACTGGAAAAAGTTTGGGAGGCAACAGATTAAAGAAGATTAGGGTTCCTTTGTAACTGCAAGAATTAGGGGTTCCCTTCCGGTAGATCGGAGAGTAGGGTTTCGGTGGTAAAATCTTGAGAATATATCTTGGGTGGCAAGGTTGGGCTGGGGAGAATCTCTGGTTTGACAGGGAAGGCAAGGCTAAGTGACCATCTTCATATACCTAAGAGCGAGAGAAAATCCGATAACATCGAAAAAAAAGACGGGAATCCAATCCCGTAAAGGAAAAATCGAGGAGCGGAAACTAGGGTGTTACAAACCTACCCCCTTAAGAAAATCTCGTCCTCGAGATTTCCGGGCTTACCTCTTGGCTAAGGGGAACATACCTGTGTGTGACTTGGATCCAGCAGCTGTCTTGTCTTCATTAGTTCATTGGCCCTTTCAACTGTCTCTTCTAATGGCTTAGGTGCCGTCTTTTCCAACGACTGCGTTGAATCCTTCTCTTTCCTGTTAGGTGTAACTTTTATCCTGGCGGTCTATTGTCTAGGGTTGGGGAGTAGCTGGTAGTATCGACAAACAGCTTGGTTTCCATGGCCTGGAGCTAGCTGCTTCGGGTTTTATTGCGATACTTCGTATACTGACTGTCATGGGCAAGACATCCTTCCTTAATGTGTGGTATTGCATGCATACATCCACTATTCCCCCTGAGTATCTATGGACACTTGTCCCTGTGTCCTGCCCAGAATAAATCCTCAGTCTGGCTATGGGTTCTATACTGGTGCTTTCTTCTGTCATATGCATTCGGGCTTTGTCCTCAGGGGATTCCCAACTAAAATTTCAGGCGTGATCACAAAGTAATCATAGACAGTAATCTCCAGCTCCAATGACACCATGGCTTCTATGAACCGTCGATGCCAAGGTGTATGTGCTCTTGGCTATTATGTCTGAATGTCTGATTTCCAAGTGAATTCAGACTGTCAAACTTTGTCAATTCCTGAGGTGGCTTTGCCATCTATAGCCTTTGTAGTCCTTGTTATGACCACTGAGCTGAACATAGTACGGCTATCATTCGGTGCACCTTTCGGAGCACAGCCTCTTATCTTGGTTGATGGCCCATATTCATGATGGGTATGATATGCTGGTTGCATTGTTGTGGCCGCATATGCAAGAGTCTGATATGGATTGGCAATATCACTCTGTCCGTGAAGCTGTATCTTGTTGACTGTCACGGAGGTTGTTTATCCAAAACTTCTTTATTCTTGAGGGTTTCTTTTGTGGTCCTGTCACGACCTGTCGACATGGCTCCTTGGCCATACCATAGCTTACTCTTGCATATCTCATAGGGATTGCTGCGTTCATATCCATCTTTGAAGTATGGGGCCAATGTTTCTCTGAACACCGTCATTCCCGTGTACGAGTGGCTCGCATGAACTGATGAACTGGACTACATGTTCACAACCCGTGCAAGGGTAGGATAAATCCTTTCGTCACCACTGAGTTCTGAAGCAAACGTGTGCCTGGGCTAGTTTGTGCTTCTGACAAGATTGTTGCGGGCACGATGGCGTGTCGAAGAAGGCTGAACTCCTTACGCTCGAAGCTTTTGCCAGGGTAGTGTGCCGAAGAAGGCTGGGTGTCGTACCTCAGAAGCTTTCCCTCATGTGGCTTACTGAGGAAGGTTGAGTGCCTTATGCCGGAAGCTTTCCGCGGTAGCATGTTGAGGAGGATGGGAGTGCCGTACTCGAGAAGATTTTCTCACCAAGTGGTGTAGCGAGGAAGATTGGGAATCTTGCATTGTAAGCTCCTTCCGATAGCTTGCGGAGGAAGGTTGGATTCCTTATACCTGAAGCCTTGCACTATGATACGCAGTCGGACCTGTGGCCGGTTCTGGCTTCCTTCCGAAGTATTCAAAATTTACCCATAACGGAGCCAAAACTTGGTATAGGCCATACCTTGTCTGAAAATATCCTGTTGGTCGGGCACACCACTTGTCCTTCTGCTGATCTGATCATTGCAACGGTTGCCGACTTCGTGTTGACTAATCCAGATGTGTGCCGATAGTAAGCAGTTGGCAAATAGTTCCATTTGGTTTGGCTGAGCTTCCAAGTATTTGGAATTCTCATTGGTTCTGGGCAGTCATGAACTTATCCATATTTCTCGCAAACCCTGTTCATGGAGCCCGGAAATTCCGTTTATGCACTGGTAATTTCCAAAATATCTGTTGAAGCTTGTATCAACATACCAGAATTTTGTTGTTGCTCTCGGCACCTTCACATTCTTGAGATATGTCTTCTGTGGATAATAAATGATTCTTGAGTCTATGGAAAAAAAACTCAAGGTTCACCCCACTGACTGAAATAATCCCTGTGTCAAGGACGGAATCATTGGTTTCTTGTGTTGTTTATTACTGATAGCTCCTCTGACTATTCCTCGGGTGTGATTTGTTTTGAGACAAACTCTCTCAGGTATGTTCTGGCCTTGTCTGTTGCACGGAGATTCTGCTTCTGACCCGTTCTTCATTTGGCAGACCCGGTGTTGGGGTTCTGAATATCAGGCAGTTGACTTGGCTCTTATGGAATTTGGATTATTGGGTATTATTCAAGTTGTATGCTGATCTTCTTGATGGCACTTGCGGATGGATCCAGTCGGAGTAAGAGAACGGAATCTAGAAAAGAAGCAAGAACCACGAAAACCAAAAATACCAAAAAGCAAATAAAGCTCAAATTTTGCGGACTTTACACACGTGGCCAAAGATTCACTAGTATAGCTAGCCTAGCGCACCCGATGCACCTCTAAGCATTTAGAAGCCAAACCACACAATGCTCCTGGTAGCAATTGCTGTCAAGCTCCTACTACTTCCTTAGGGAACATCACACTCGACGCATGACCATAACCAAAGTGGCTTAGTCAATGATCCTAGGGTTATCGAGAAAGATGGAATTTACAGGCGTTTCCCGAAGGAAACTAGATTTAAGGAGAGAAATGCCATGATTAGCAAGCAAGGTGGGGATATCTGGTTTACCTAGGGGTTCAGGGCTCACAGCTCAATGCCTGGGCGGACATTTTACACCGTAGGCAAAGGACAGGAGAGTTGGGGTCTGATGGAGCCAAGAACCTATGGGGTTGCTTTATGGTCAATAGTAGCCGTGCCTGCTTGGCAAAGATGGCTGAAATCCATCGGGGCTTTCTATTGAGCAAGAGGCAATGAAATCTGGCTAGGGTAACCTACCGTTAGCCTGGCTCTGATACCATCCATTGTGGTGCCCCGCCTGATTACCACTGTAGCCAGACGGTCGCCGCACACACCAGCCCAGGAAATCACTCTGGCGTGCGCGTTTAGAACAAGTATCATGAACACAGGCATTTCTATTAATGGATATATGAGTTTTTACATCATATCTTACAAAGGTGATGGCAGCGGAAAAACTCTATCTAAGGCAGCATGGTCTTGGTGCGGCTCCAATCCACAGGGATCTGACTGGGTTACTTTTCTAGCCTACGAACGCTCCAACTCCTCGACGGATCCCTAGTTAAACCTGGCCACATTGAAGGCCCCTGACTACTTTTGAATGTACTCGCAAGCAAACCAAACCAACATATACACCAAGCAAAGCAATCCATGGTATTCAAGCATGCACCAATTCTTATAGCAATATTAACTATTATGGTATAACTACCCGGCATTATTATTATCATGTCATAGCAGGATTATCTAGCAATATTACTACAGAAGTAAGAACAGCATGGCGAAGATAAAGCATATCGGGTAATGAATTCATACTCCAAATATTCATGATCCAATCCAAATCATAACTAAATCTAGTCTAACTCTTGCGGTCATCTGACCACTCATCTCATAGCCATCGCATGGCTGACATCCGTATCCCTGACATCATCTGATGTCCATGCATCTTCACTGCAAGTCTGACAGACCTTACCATTCTCTGGTTCAGTCTTAGCAATCACATTATATAGTTTGTTCCTCCAGACTCGACACAGACCAAATAGTGTGACCTAGTACGAACTGTGTCCCATGACCGAGGACGTGGCTATTTGAATAGATTTACGCTCTGCAGAGGTTGCACACTTTACCCACACTATGGAGCTCCCACCCTCGTACTTTAGTACATGTTCCCATTCGGGTGGACCGGTGCTGCTCCAACAAAACTTGTCTATTGCCCGACACTCTTACGGCCCCACCGACAATCATACCCCTTCGGGTCCTGTCCTGGGTGGCCCCTGTGTCACTCCTGACACCTGCCACTGTCGTGGCCAAACAAAACTGTCCCAAATGGGAACGCTGGCAAATAACTTAACTGGGCTCACAAGGTTATCGCCGCCTACCGGGCCAGGGTAGCATGCACGCATAACCTTCCCTCTTTGGTGGTACCGATAAAATGCAAGACAATAGACCAAGTTAAGGCCTCCCCATCCAGGCAAGTGTGGTTGAACTTGATGAGCTTGGTTTGGTGGCACTATGACTCGATCCAGCCGACGGAGGAGGTTGCTATTTTTATAGAGTCACATTCTTTTATTGCAATATCAATAATGATGCATGATGAAGACATCACAACCTATCTCCATACAATATCACATACGAGTCACTAGTGCAATAACATGATGAGCATTAGCAGGTAATGTAAATAGCAAATTCAACCTAGCAGGAGTTTAATTATTTCTAACATAGGCATACTCATTAATTAAACACGCAAGAATAACACAGAGAAATGCTTTAGGGCATATATCAGATGGTCGGCTTGCTTGGGGTGAAGGAATACTCCGGGAAGAAGTGCGATCACCTCGCGAAAATATTTACCGGAAAGGATTCCCTCTCGAAGGGCTGATTATAGGGCAGGGGTAATATGGTCATTTCCAGAATGTGTAAACCTTGTGAGAGTGACATCGTCGGAACGGGCTCGATGAACAGAGAAAGTGTGCTTTGGATTCACCTGATTTGGAGTTACGAGCAAAAAGTTCGAGAGGTTTGACTGCCAGGGACTAATCTGCAAAAGAAATAATTGCATCTGGGTCCCTGATATCACGGCAGCTGGCGCACTCTCTGCAAATATGTTTTCCAGTAGGGAAAACGTATTCTCACCCGAGTACGCTTTCTCTGATTGAAAACGCAGCACAGTGGAGTACGCTTCTCTCAACCGAAAGCGTAATCAGCCGGGGGCGCCTCCACTTATCCGTGCTGGCGGGCGGGGCCATCCCTTTCAGTCGTCGATAGGTGGGTCCCACCGGGCTCTCTCTCTCTCTCCTCCTCACCTCTCTCTTCTTCCTCCCAACGGGCAGAGGCAGCGGCGAGGCCGGCAGCCCCGACGGCGAGCACCGGCGACTCCGGCCACCGTTTCTGGCGTTCCGGGTACCGGCGAGCTCGGGGAAGAACGCCGCATCCGATGGTGGATAGCATGGATGGCGGGGGCGGCTAGGAGCATGGTGACGAGGGGACGCAGTAGGCGGCGGGTGGGCTCGGGATGGAGGCCATGGCCTTCCCCAGTGCAGAATGGAGGCGGGAAGGGCGTAGTGGTGGCGATGGTGGTCCGCTACAGTGGCCAGGTGGAGCAATGGGGGTCGGGAATGGGTGAATTTGGCCGAGGCCGAGCGGCGACCATGGCGGCTGTGGGATGCGAGGAGAGCTCCTCGAGCTCCATTGGCTGGTCGGGGAGGAGGCTAGGAGGGCGGAGAGGAGGCTGTGGTGCTGGGAGGGGCTCGGGCCACGACTTATATAGCCGGCCACGGCGAGCAGATAAGCTCGGCCGCCGTGGCGGCGCTATCGCTGCACTGGAGCTCGGGGAAGATGTGGCTGGATCTTGCGAGCTTCGGGTGGCTTCGCGTGGAGTGGAGAGACCTCGGGCGCGCTCGAGAGAGCTCGGGAGAAGAAGAGGACAGAGGGGAAGGCGACGATGGTGAGTCACGGGCGGAGCAGTACCGCGGCGGTGCTCGCCGTGGTATGACGAGAGAGAAGGAGGAGGGGGAAGCTGCGGGAGATGGTGCGCGTGGACGCCGCGGAGCCACTGGACATGCCCGGACGAGCCAGAGTTGGCCAGAGGCGAGCTGGTCGACGCGACCGAACGCGGCCAGTGCACATAGCACACGTTTGGCCGTGTCCACGACATGGTCACCACGCCAAAACGTGCTCTGGCCCTTGACTGGACCCAGAACCTTGTCTCTTGCATGACTCAATGATTAGACAAATGCTAGAAGTGGCTGGAATCATATGGATAGCTATGAGTTGAGAGAGTTGACCAGAAAATGTTTCTGATCAGAAACTTGGATGGACATTTCTGGAGAAATGGATGGAGGAATGGAATTGAATCCATGTCATACTGAATTATTGTAGAAAGGAGTAGGTGCTTGCAAAATTTGAAGTCATTTGGTCCTGGTTTGCATACACTTCCTTCATAATGCAAAATTGGGTCCAGAAACTAGAGTTTGAAGCTGTGCTCAAATGGCTGAATGGATGGGGCTGAAATTTGGTGTAGAGAGGTCATCTAGAGGTATAGAGATACTGGTAAAATTTAAGCTCATTTGGACATACCAAAGGGGTACTTCCTTCATAGAGCTTTCTGCTGGACAGAAACTAGATGGAATTTTTGGGAGAAATTGGCTAGATGAAATTATATGAATTTTTGCATGCTCACATAATATAGGGAATGTGAGGTCCTGGATTAATTTCAAGAATTTTGAAGCAATATAAAATATAGTTGCTTCACAAACTCAAAATAGGTCCAGAAACAAGAACTGGATGATGCTCTCAAACTTTGAACTGTGGAACTTGGGATCTTGATGGAAATGGTGAATATATAGATAGGAGAAGCTCCACAAATTATTTGGTATTTTTCCTAGCTACCAAAATGGTAGTTCCTTTGGAAAGTGCCCAAAATGCAATATTGGCTTTAAATATGAAAATGCAATTTCCCTTATTTAATTATGGCCAATATTTTATGAGAGCTCAATATGATCACAAAGAATATCTCCACAAGTTTTCATAAACTTTGGAGATGGATAGTTATTTTCCTGGATTTAATTCCTTTAAACAGCAAAAAAATGAATTAATTTTAAATGAAAAATCTTGCAAATGACTTGGCAATATTTTTGCATATCTAGGGTTTATAGATATGGGATGATCACTGGAAAAAGTTTGGGAGGCAATAGATCAAAGAAGATTAGGGTTCCTTTGTAACTGCAAGAATTAGGGTTTCCCTTCCGATAGATCAGAGAGTAGGGTTTCAGTGGTAAAATCCTGAGAATATATCTTGGGTGGCAAGGTTGGGCTGGGGAGAATCTCTGGTTTGACATGGAAGGCAAGGCTAAGTGACCATCTTCATATACCTAAGAGCGAGAGAAAATCTGATAACATAAAAAAAAAGACGGGAGTCCAATCCCGCAAAGGAAAAATCGAGGAGCGGAAACCAGGGTGTTACAGACGCCATCATCGATGAAAGAGTGGAGTACGGGCACTATGCTCCTAGGTGGAGGAGAGGGCGGGCGGTAAGAAGAAGAGACACGCGGGCCGTACAGAGAGTAGCGGTGAAAGGCCGAGGACTGGGAAGCCATGGGAAAAGATGATGAGTTGGATAGAATAGAGGTGAAAATGTGACTTTTATAGATGGGTTTCCCCCACGCCATGTCATCGTATTAACCAGGGAGGAGTTACTGCCTTGGGAACTCTTCCATTCTTTGAAGCATGGGGCAGTAAAAACCCACATAGGGAATTGGAAAGAGACCCACGATACCTGGTGAATAGAAAGTGGCTACGGAGGAGCGCCGACACCGTTCGACCTAAATAAGACGAAGATGAGCACCTTCCCCACTACTCCAATGATGCAGCCTGAACGAAGATGAAGGAAGGCCTCTAGAAGCCCCGCCATCACCACCCTCAGAGGAATCTAGGCTACAGTTCAGATTATTTTTGCCAAATGAAGCAGATCCAGAAGATCGACGAAATGGGGACCAGATGACCCAAAAGACGGCGTCACCTTCCCAACCAGGAGTAGTCCACTGCATACTGATGGGAAGAAGATTTGATCAACAAATCTGGTGTAAAAGCATGACCCAACCAGAAGCAGTCCGCTGTAAGCTGATGGGGAGTCTTTTACACATGGGCATCTCTGACGAGGGATGCCACGCTGTCACCAAAATCCCGGAAAAAGGGCGCCCTGCTGAGGGGACCCTTGACGCAACCCCCTAGGCAACGGGAACCGCGGACCAGGAGCAGTCCGCTCAAAACTGAAGGCAGATCCCCTGCCAACTACATGTTCAAGCTCTCCCCAACCAGGAGCAGTCCACTGCAAACTGACGGGAGGATCTTACAGACCAACATGTGGCTCCCCCCAACAAGGAGCAATCCACTGCATACTGACGGGGGGGGAGAGGGGCGTCCGCTAAAACACAAGTAGGAGGGCGGGCGCATGGATCCCTCTTTTCCCCGACCACCAGAATCCGACAGGAGGCCATGTTGGGGGGATTAGGGAATGACCAATGCATGAGCTTTTGTCCATACTAGAGCAGTACCGCTGTGCACTGATGAGAAAGCCCCGTCCTTATCAGGAGATCCATAAGAAGGGGATAGACGTACGGTTCTTTTTTTCCCGATCGTGGAAGTAGTGGAGGTCTGGTCAGGGAAGAGAGGAAAAATAGGTTAAGGACGACAGCGGTCTTGATCGAGCTCAACCTAGTAGTCTGAGAGCTGGTCTAGAGGCCCCGTCCACACCATAGTGTAAGAGGTGATTGTCTTCGAAAGCCCCCAGACGGCGGGATAACCTAGCAAAGGTACAACGGCCTACGCGAGGTTCTACGATCACGAAAAAACATTGGTCGAAAAAGACACAAAATGAACATGGTGAAAGTAGGAAAACGACAGATATACATCGCCTTACGAAAGTTCTTGCCATCCAAAAAAGGTGATTGCATCTATTGATGGCCCAGCAATACACATCTACAACTTATCACCACCCTAGTTTCAGCACGGTGGAAGGACCTTGGCTGCGAAGGAGATCACCCGACCCCGGGATTCTTGGTCGAGCACCCTTGATACAGCCCCACCTTGCCACCATCAGCGGATCGGTTGACTCCGTTGCACGCTCTGGCCATCTCAGTATATGATTGGAGGGCAAAGGGCGGAGATGCCCCCCCCCCCCACCGATTTCTTCAGCCTCCTCCGACGTGGCTTCGGTGATAATTCGAAGGGCCAGCAGACGGAGCTCGGTGTCCACCTTCCGCTGGAAGAAGGCAAGTTCTCGGTGAAGTACTTGGCCCTAGCTAGAATCCTCGTGAACCGCTTTCTTGGCCCGCTCTAAGTCTAGGGAGACCTCCTCCCAATCAGCGAACACTAGTGGAAAACGGCTAGCCACAACTTTCGTTGGTGGCGTGCCATTTTCCATCAATGCCAGCACTATTTTTTCAAATAGTGCTGGCGTGGGCTAAATTGGTACACCAGTTGTACACGGTTAGTGCTGGCATGGCTATTTTTTGACACGTCACAAATCTGTTGGCCCATGTGCATGCACCATTTGGAAGATAGTGGTGGCGTAGGATTTCTATGCACGCCATAGTTAATTAATTAGTGCTGGCGTGCCAAGTTATGTTACGCCAGAAATAATTTTTCCACTTTATCAAGTATTTTAAGTATTTAATGATTATACTAGTCAAAAAATAATGAACATTTTATATTGTATTTTTGACATCATTATTACTAGTATTTTTTTATCATTTTGGGACTTTTATTTCTTTACTACCAGTTCTAGTTTTGAGTCTTTAATTATGTTAAGTCTTTGAATAATCTTAGTCTTTTTTTATTTGGGCTATTATTAGCTATGTTGTTGCATTTTAGGCCCACGCTAGCAATGGCCCACCTGGGTGCCTTAGTAAAAGACCTAAGTCGCCACCCTCTCATTTCACCCACCACTACCTACACTCCCCCTCGACCAGCCGCCGCCGCTCGTCACTGCCCCTCGCCGTCAGCAAGCAAGGTTCAATCCTCTCCTTCCCCTCCCATCGCATCTCCTTCCTCTCCACTCGCACCTCGATCTGTCCGCGCGGAATCCATATGGGATTCATGTATAAGTTGATTTAGGATTGCATTGTGTAGAAATTTTAGTATATATAATGGATTGCTTTGTGTGATGTAGAATCCAAAGTTAGTTCCATGGATTGCTTTGTATAGAAATTTTAGTGATAATCCGATGTAAAATCTGATTTTAATAGTGCATTTTGAGTAGAATTTTTTTGAATGTCTATAATATTAATGGTTCAAGTTCAACTTAATTTGGTAGTGTAGTCTGGAATGCCAGGAATAAATAAAATGAGCTCCTATAAATTAGATTGGCGGTGTAGAATTTGTTTATTTGTGTCTCCCTCCGTGGATTTTGTTTATTTGTGTATAGAATTACTAGTGTAGAATTATATTTAGCACTGTAGTATCCGATTATGTTTAGTAGAAATTGATTTACTAGTGTAGAAACCGATTATACTTAGTGTTGGTTCACTAGTCTAGAATCCAATTATATACTTAGTTTTCAATATGTTTTGTGTAGAATGGCGCGACCACCACCATGTCGAGTGTGCAAGTCAAGGTGCGCAACTAGTCTTGCAACTGGCACGCAGTTCGGCATCTACTTCTAGCCGTGTTTTGTTCATGCAGCGGTAACAAATTATATGAACCTTCTAACAGTTTGTTCTTTTGTTTTTGTTGCTATTTCCACTAATGCATTGTGTGTGTTTTTTGTTTTTTCTTACACAGATCATCCCTTGCAATGTGAGATTGGAGTTCAATGAGCTCATTACCGAAGACACTGTGATCTTCGATGCTCCTGGGGGGGCCTACACTATGGAGGTCCAGAAGGGACGGAAGATAACCCAGATTGGAGGAGATGAATGGGATCATTTCATCGCCCGCATGCATCTCACTTGGGCTGAATTGATCAGCTTCTCCTTCAGAAGACAAACTCCAAAGCTGGCTGTTATCTATCTCAACTCGGAGGAAGAAGGTGAGGACCCACTTGATGAAGCCCTCTATGCCCAAAGAATGAGGCTGAGCGAGGATGAAACGGACAACCTCTGGCAAAAACTTCAGCCATGTGATGCCTACGTCGGGATGCCATTCGTGACCCGCCTGACACGGACGAATGTTAACCGCCATGTCATGGCATGTTACTTAGTGTAGTAATTTGATGATACTATATTAGTTCCATGGATTGATTTGTGTAGTATGTTGTGATGTGCTTAGTGTAGTAATGCTGTGATATGTTTTAGTAATGTGATATATATGCTTATAGTGTAGTAATGTGATGATATGCTTAGTGTAGAATTTGATGATATGCTTAGTGTACTAACTAATGTGATGATATGCTTATAGTGTAGTATAATGTGATATGCTTAGTGTATTAATGTGATGATATGCTTATAGTGTAGTAATGTGACATGCTCATTTATCATATATTTTTTCTCCAGAAATTACCTAAGAGGCTATGTGTGAGTTGTGGCATCGAGCCGGATGAAGCAGGCATTGCTGGACTACGCCTTACCACAAGGGGCTCCATCACCACCTGTGCTTACGTAGTGGACACGGATGGTCGCACTGTCTTCAGCGCGGCTGGGTGGAGCAACTTCCTAGCTGGCAAGAATCTCCGGGTTGGACAGGCAGTCTTAGTCACTATCAGGAACACCCCACGCCATGACTTGAGGATGATGATCGTCATCGACCCCCTTTAAAAGTATGTGTGTGGCCGGGCCATCGATGTGAAATGAACTCCTTATTAACTATGTTAGTTTAATTTGCTCGTGTTTGTGAGGATTGTCGTTTATTAAAAAGCTACGTACCTAGTACTGCTTTGTGAGATTGTCACTTATTAATAACTAGAATGAATTGTTCTATTAGTGGTATTATTCTAGTGCCTAATGTCAAATGCTAAATGTTATGTGGTGGGAATTTTTTTTGACTGCACGAAACGTTCATGGCGTGCAATATACATTGCATGTCGCTAGGTGAGTAATTATAGTGGTGGCGTTGTCCACGTGGCACGCCATCAGCATCTAGAATACCGCTGACGTGGGACCCAATGCCACCACTATTTTTTAACAATGGCGCCATATTGGTGGCGTCGGGCTACCACCAGCAAGGCCTTTTTTGCCACACCATAGCTAGGCTTTTCTGCACTAGTGGAAAGCTCACCCAAGAAACGTAGCTCACTTGGTTTGAATCGACGAGCGCCATGATTGTGCCAGTCACAATCTCTCCTAATGTGCTGAGAGGTATGGCCGCAGTTCCGCACGCGGCGTCAATGCAGGGAGGGAGGGGAGCCATGCCATAGGACGACCCACTATCACTGGCAGGGCAAGGTCAGCCGTCGGCAGGGTAGGCGGAGGAAGCGAAAGGCCTGACGCCATCATCGATGAAAGAGTGGAGTACGGGCACTACAATCCTATGTCTAGGAGAGGGCGAGCGGGAAGAAGAAGAGACACGCGGGTCGTACAGAGAGTAGCGGCGAAAGGCCGAGGAAGCCATGGGAAAAGATGATGAGCTGGATACAACAGCAGTGAGACTGTGAATTTTATAGATGGGTTTCCCTCACTCCTTGTCATCGTATTAACCAGGGAGGAGTTACTGCCTCGGGAACTCTTCTATTCTTTGAAGCATGGGGCAGTAAAAACTCACATAGGGAATTGGAAAAGGCTTGTATGACCACTGTTCATCCATGACGCCCCGCCTCCCAGGTGCGCAAACCACTCCCTTTTCCCACCAGAAGTGTGGCTGCGGTAATTTCCGAGGCCAGCACATTTACTCTATTGTGGCCCCACCCGCATTGTGATAAGAGCGCGTGCTCGCTTCTTTGACCATCACCTCAACTGCTGCGGGCGGGCCCGGGGGCTACTGACAGAACAATGAATATCAGGGTATATGCTGCTTGTGATAGGCGCTGGGATTTCCCCGAATAGGAAGGGTGATGTAGTATAGTAGCAGAAAGTATTTCCCTCAGTAGAGAATCAAGGTTTATCGAACTAGTAGGATATTCACGCAAACAAAGATAAACTGTACATGCATGCACACAAGACAAATACTTGCACCCAACGCGGGCAAGAGGGTTGTCGATCCCCTCGTACTCGTTAATTGCAAGGGTTAATTCTGGTAATGGTAGATAGATGAATTGCAAAACAAAATAAAAGATAAATAATTGCAGCAAGGTATTTAGGGTTTTAGTAATATGATGTGAATGGACATGGGGGGCATAGCTTTCACTAGAGGCATCTCCCTCATGAGCGTAGGAACGGTGGGTACACAAATTACTGTTGGGAATGGATAGAAAAGCACATAGTTATGATGTTATTCATGGCATGATCAGTACATAGGCATTACATCCATGACAAGTAGACCGAAATGATTATGCATCTAATACTATTACTCCACCCCTCGACCGCTATCCAGCATGCATCTTAAGGTATTAAGTTCATGACAAACAGAGTAATGCTTGGAGCATGATGACATAATGTAGACAAACTAAGACCAATCAATATGATCGAACCTCGTCGTTTTACCCTTAGTAGCAACAATACAAATACGTGCCTCACTACCCCTTCTGTCACTGGGTGAGGACACCACAAGATTGAACCTACCACAAAGCACCTCTCCCACTGAAGATAAATCAATCTAATTGGCCAAACTAGACAGATAGATCGAAGAGAAATACAAAGCTATAGAAATCACACATAATAAAGTTCAGAAAAGACTCAATTACTTTCAATGAATAATCTGATCATAAACCCACAATTCATTGGATCCCAACAAACGCACCGCAAAAAGATTACATCGCATCGATCTCCGAAGAGAACATTGTATTGAAGATCAAAGCGAGAGAGAGAGAGAGAGAGAGAGAGAGAGAGAAAGAGAGAGAGAGAGATAGAGAGAGAGAATGAGAGAGAGAGAGAGACTACAAAAAAAAGACACATCCGTGACATTATGGCCCGAACGAAAACTTTTTCTGTCATGGTTGTGACACTTCTATGACGATAATTGTGACAAAAACACGTATCATCACGGATGTGGTGGGCTCGTACTTCAATGACAAAAAATTATGACAGAAAATGGGCTTTTTGTCCTAGGCGGGCCGGAGACACACCCGCATGATGTTCTTTGGGCCGTCCATGACGTAAAAAATCGTGGTAGAAGTGAGGCCGAGGAAATTTTTGGGGAGTTCCCAGTTACGGTGGGTGGTCGGGGCCGAGCGATGCAGTGTGGTTTGCACATTTCTGTCATACGCGCGCGTGTGTGTGAGGCATTCACGAACTGAACCCGAGCGAGGCGTTCGCTTAATGAACCCGATCGATCCCTTCGCTGCTAACTAAACCTGAGCGATTCCTACCCTGCTAACTGAACCTGAGCGACTCCTTCACTGCTAACTGAAGCCGGTTGAGCCCCCGTACGTGCGAGACATAGCGAGTTGGGTTGCCTCTCGATGAACAGTGCCCGTTGATGCCGCGCGCGCGATACATAGAACGAGTCTAGATGCATCGATCGAGCCCCTTGCGCGGACGTGGTGCGTTGGCCTAGCCGGTTGGTTGGCTATGGATGAACAGTTCCCATTGCTGCCGCCCAGTCGTACGCCCCCACCCCAGCCGGTGGGTTGGGTGTGGATGAAAAGTACCCTGGCCGTGTGAAGGTGGTTGGCGCTGGATGAACAGGACCCCGAGGAGGCCGCCACACCCCAGCCGGTTGGGGGTGGATGAACAGGACTCCATGGAGGCTGGATGAACAGTTGCCGGTGGAGGCTGGAGGAAGTCGACGGTGGATGAACAATAGACCCGTGGAGTCCCGTTTTGCGGTACGCCACACCCCTCCCGATGAACAGGACCCCATTTCGACCGTAGGCAGTTGGGGAGAAGTCCGTTTCCTCCGTTTTGCGGTACGCCAGAGCCCTCCCGATCAACAGGACCCTGTTTCGACCATAGACGGTTGAACAAAAGTCTGTTTCCTCCGTTTTGCGGTACGCACACCCCTCCCGATGAACAGGACCCCGTTTCGACCATAGGCGGTCGAACAGAAGGCCGTTTCCTCCATTTGGTGGTACGGCAGACCCCGAGTTGATGAACAGGACCCTGTTTCGGCTGTTCCATCCAAGCTGGTTGGCTCCCGATGAACGGGATGCGTTCCGACCGAGTCGCTTGGCTCCCAATGAACACGACGCTGTTTCCTCCATTCCGACCCAGCCGGTTGGCTGCCGATGAACAGGTGGCCGTTGCTGCTGTCCGTTGCCTCTCTCCATGTACACGAGCCCTGGCCATACGTATGTGCGAGTATGTGTTAGAGACCCCACCCATATATGTGCGTATGTGGCCGTATTTTTTGCTGTGGCTGTACATACGTGTACACGATTTTGACAGGGCTGCCTGAACTGCTACGTCGGGGGCTCTACTACAACACGTGCCGCTCCTTCCACACCCACGGTGCATCGTTGCAGAGACACCGATCGACCAGCATGTACGTACACGTTCGCGACCAGACAGACAATGCTACGTACGCTTCGACCGGGTGGGTCCCAGTTGTCAGGAAGGATAAGGAGTCACTTCCTTACGTGCGAAGATATAGCTGCTAGGTCCCAGCTGTCAGAGGGAGGAATCATTTTTTTGCGCGTAATAAGGAGGCACTTCCTTCCGTGCGAAGATGTAGCTGGTGGGTCCAGCTGTCAGCGTCATCGTGTATAGTCCTCTTTTGATGGCTGTCATTCATTGACCACGCCACGCCGAGAGCACCAAGGTGATGGATGATGACGAGGCCTAGGAAGGGAATGATGCGGAGCCAGGGAAGACGCGACAGTGGATGCCCATGCGGAGGGGAGTACGAGGGTTGACTGGTTCGGCTGCGGTGTGAGGCTCTGGTTGCTAGAGAATAACAGAGGATGTGGGTGAGTAGAGGGAAGGCCTGGCCAGTGGTGGGAGTAGGGTGGGGCGGTGAGGCCTACGCGGTAGCACAACCGGCCATGGGAGGCAGGAGCAGGCGGTCCCGCCGGCGCTGGTTTGGGCGGCTGGAGCAAGAAGATCAGAGATTGAAGAAGCAACACGGCTATTAGATTAACATCCAACGGTCACTGCTGCTAGAATCGTTTGTTGACTAAGTTGACAAAGCCCTTTGTACGCATCAACTTAGTAGGCCCACAAGTTAGCCGACAAATCCGGTGGGTCCCAATTGTCATGGCGATGAAACGTTTTTTTGCGTAATAAGGAGGCACTTCCTTCCGTGCGAAGATATAGCTGGTGGGTCCCAGCTGTAAGGGGGAGGAATCATTTTTTTCGCGTAATAAGGAGGCACTTGCTTGCGTGCAGCCATGGACCATGTGGGTCCCTACTATTAGCCTTTCCACATACATCCCTCTTCCGATGGCTGTCGTTTGTTGACCATGTTGACCAGGCCGTGCCTAGAGCACCAACGCGGTGGACGACGACCCGGAGCCGGCGAAGCCACAACAGTGTATGCCCACGTTGAGGGGAGTACGAGGGTTGACTGGTTCGGCTGCGGTGTGAGGCTTGTGTCGTCAGAGAATAACAGGAGGTGTGGGTGAGTAGAGGGATGGCCTGGTTAGCGGTGGGAGTAGGAGGGGGCGGTGAGGCCTGCGCAGCAGCACGGCCGACCATGGGAGACGGGAGCAAGTGGTCCTGCCCGCGCTGGTTTGGGGGGCTGGAGCAAGAAGATTAGAGATTGAAGAAGCTGCATGGCCGTTGGATGTTATCCAACGGTCACTGCCGCTAGAATCGTTTGTTGAGTAAGTTCACAAAGCCCTGCATACACGTCAACATAGTAGGCCCACAAGTCAGCCTCCAAATCTGTGGCAAATAGCATACAGCCCATTTGCCATTATTTTTAATAATTTACAGCCCATTTGCTAATTCTTCCGGATTTTTTTGAAATCCATATTCTTTTTGTTAGCATTACAACCCATATACTAGCCACGGTTAAAAAATTCAACAAAATTTTGCATATTTCGGTGGGGTCCGAACTGTATTTAATCCCAAAATTTTGAGTCAGATTCAAACTAATTTGAAAAATAAATATATATTAATTTAAAATCCAATGAAATTTTCCCACAAAAAAATCAATGAAATTTAAATCTGGAAATCATAAAAAACCGTAATTTGAAACTAATTGCTGATTTACTGCATTGTTTTTAAAATTTACAGCCCATTTCTTACTACTTATAGCCCATTTTTGGGCAAGCCTCGAATACATCTGTCCTCATCTTGAAAGACTTGCAGCCCAGTGATACGTCTCTAACGTATCTATAATTTATGAAGTATTCTTGCCATGTATATTATAGTTTTGTATGATTTTGGTGCACTTTTATATGGCTTTTATATGATTTTTATGGACTAACATATTGACCTAGTGCCCAGTGCCAGTTGCTATTTTCTTCTTTTTTTTGGTTTTCCAGAAAATCCATATCAAATGAAGTCCAAATGCAGCGAACCATTTTGATGATTTTTTCTGGAAGGAAACAGACCCAGGAAGCTTTGGAGGAGCAGCAGAAGAGCCACAGGGGCCCCACGAGCCACCTGGGCACGCCTGCCCCCCAGGCGTGCCCTGGTGCCTCGTGAGCCCCATGTGGCACCTCTTCGCGTGATTCCAACGCCAAAAAATCATATATATTCAGAAACCCCCGAAAGTTAACCTAGATGAGTTTTTACGCCACCGCAAGCCTCTGTACCTCCACGATCTCATCTACAGCCCTTTTCCGGCACCCTGCCGGAGGGGGGAAGCATCACCGGAGGCCATCTTCATCATCCCGACGATCTCCATGACGAGGAGGGAGTAGTTCACCCTCAGGGCTGAGGGTATGTACTAGTAGCTATGTGTTTAATCTCTCTCTCTCGTGTTCTTGATATGGCACGATCTTGATGTATCGCGAGCTTTGTTAATATAGTTGGATCATACGGTGTTTCTTCCCTCTCTATCTTTGTTGTGATGAATCGAATCTTTTCCCTTTGAGGTTTCATTATTGTCGGATTGAATATTCAGATTTGAGAACACTTGATGTATGTCTTGCATATGAATACCCGTGGTGACAATGGGGCATTATATTGATTCACTTGATATATGTTTTGGCACTCAACTCGCGGATTCCCGTGGTGACATTGGGCTAATCTATGCATAGGGGTTGATGCATGTTTTCATCTTTTCTCCGATAGAAACTTTGGGGTGCTTCTTGGAGTTCTTTGTGTGGATTGAATATTATGATTATGAAGTTGTTTGATGCATATCGTATAATCAACTCATGGATACTTGTGGTGACATTGGAGTATCTAGGTGACATTAGAGTTGGTTGATGTGTATCATATGGTGTTATTTTAGTATGAACTCTAGGGATGTTTGTGACACTTATAGGAATAGCTTAATAGATCGATCGGAAAGGATAACTTTGAGGTGGTTTCATACCCTACAAATAATTTCTATCTTATGTTCTCCGCTAATAGGAACTTGGGAGTGATTCTTTATCGCACGTTGAGGGATGGTTATATGATCCAATTAAATTAGCATTGTTGAGAGATTGCAGTAGCGAAAGTATGAACCCTAGGCCTTGTTTCTAAGCATTGCAATACCGTTTGTGCTCCGTTTTATCACTTGCTACCTTGCTGTTTTTATATTTTCAGATTACAAAAACCTATATCTACTATCCATACTACACTTTTATCACCATCTCTTCGCCGAACTAGTGCACCTATACAATTTACCATTGTATTGGGTGTGTTGGGGAGACAAGAGATTTCTTGTATTTGGTTGCAGGGTTGTTTGTGAGATACCATCTTCAACCTACGCCTCCCACGGATTGATAAACCTTAGGTCATCCACTTGAGGTAAAATTGCTACTGTCCTACAAAACTCTGCGCTTGGAGGCCCAACATGAGTCTACAAGAATAAGTTGTGTAGTAGACATCACCCAGCAGGGCTGAGAAAAGCAAGTAGGCCTCGGTTGGGTATTCTGCAAAAAAAATAGAAGTGGGCTAGCCATTTTCAGAAAGAAAAAAAACAACTGGGCTGGTCAGGTGGTAAACAAAAAATAAAAAGCCGGGGCTAGACAGGGTACAGCCCCCGCACAGCCCAGTTGATACCCTGCTCCGTCTCAAAAACAAAAAACAACTAGGCAAGCTGCTGTGTCCCTGGTGTCTGCCGCTCGTTGTGCAATTCTCTTGTTTATTGACTATACGTTGACAATGGGGTGGGACCCAGATGTTAGGAAACCATTAGGAGGAAGCATTTATTTTGGCTTGTAACAAGGAGGCACTTGCTTGCAAACTACCATGAACCTGGTGGGTCCCTACTGTCATCCTCTCCACGTACAATCATCTACTGATTCCTCTCGGTTGTTGACCATGTTGACAATGTTAGAAGGCGGCGCCGCGGCGAGCGAACCAAGGTGGAGAACGACGGCGAGCCCTCGGAAGGGAACGAATAGGAGCCGGGGAAGATGCAGAAGTGTAGTCGTAGGCGGAGGGGAGTATGAGAGTTGACTGGTTTGAGTGCGGAGTGGGGCTGACTTCGCCGGAGAATAACATGAGGTGTGTGGGTTAGAGGGATGGCTTGGCCAGAGTTTTAGGGTGTGATGGGGCGGCGATGCATGTGCGGCAGCGCAGCCAGCCATGGGAGGCGGGAGCAGGCAGTCCCGCCGACGCTGGTTTGGTTTTGGCGACTGGAGGAAGAAGAGACTGAAGAAACATGACAGACGCTGGATGTCAATCCAACGGTCAAGGTTGGCAGAATCGTTTGTTGACTAAGCCGACACCTTGTTGCATACGTTTTTTGTAAGAAAAGAAAAACTAGGCTCGTTCGCCAGATAACATTCCTGAAACTGCCACCGTTTGATCTTGCATCGCAACTAAAACTGCCAGGAAAATGCGTTCGCTTGCCATCCTCCTCCCAGCGAACGTTCGCCAGATAACATTCCCAAAAATCAAAGACTTGAGAAGGCGTACAGAACAAGCTAGTCTAGTAGTGAAGGGACGTGCCTGAATGTTAGAAAAAAGAGAGACGTGCTGCTGTAACTGGTTCAAATCCAAACCTAGACTATATATAGTGTTATACTACTCTGCAAGTAATGAAACTGACATATCCAATGTTCCCTTCTCCTCTTCTCTAGTTACTCTGCCTAGCTTCAGAAGCTCTGGCCACAGCAACCATGTCCGCTGGCGTCCACCTGCTCTTCAGCAGGGAATCAAGCCAACAACCAGATGTGCGCGAATTCGCCACCCGTACCACCGCCTGTGGGTCTCATCACACCCCCGCGGGCACACTCACCGCAGCCGGTTGCTCATCGCACCCTGCTGCTGTTGGTGTGGTGCCACTTGTGCAAATCACGCAGAGTCATCTGTCGCGTCTCAACTACAACCCTCAACCCTGGCCGAGTCTTCTACAAATGCCCAAATCATGGGGTAATAAGGTCAAGTTGTTCGCCTGCTTTCAGTTGCTGAATTTTTTTTTAAGAGTTTGGTTGATGATCTTCGAATTTGATTCGTGTAGAAAAAGGGAGGATTCTTGCGATTTGTATTTCTGGGAAGTTGCTGATGTGGGGGAATGGAACTATGCAGATTATTTGGTTAGCTGACGAATCCCAATACCAGCATGCTGGGGTGTTGGACAAGTAACTGAAGGAACGATAGAAGAGGAAGATGCAAAGCAGAAGGTTAAAGACGATGCAGTTCATCTGATCATGGCTAGGCAATAGCTGGTGAACAGCCTTGGCAGCAATGAGGAGATGAAAGATTTTGTGAAGATAATGGGTAAGATCGGTGTGTTCTGTAGGATGATTGTCTCTTTATTTGCAGTGTATGTAGCACTCGTGATGTATTAAGTGGCTCTGACATGAGCACTTTGCTGAAAATAGTAATGAATGAAACCTATTTAGCAGGCTAGGCGTCTAGTTTTGTGAACATCTAATGATTTCTATTAACTGAAATCGGGGGGGCATCCCCTTTTGCTAATAAATAAATAAATAAGCGGAGGACCTGTCGGCTCAGCTTTGTTCCCATTGCAAGACGTTCAGCAAATTGCAGTCCAACAGCAAATTGCCATAAGCTACATTTGCGGTTGTACAATCATCAAATACAAGTTTCACAGCAAAATATGAGTACTACTAAACAACAATGCCATCATGTTTCAGTCGTCATACAATCACCAAGCACAAATCAACATACATAATAAGTGATGTTCTCATTGAACAACTACTTCATCAGGTTCCAGTTGTCATAGCAAACACAATTTAACATAGTAGATAATAAGTCATCTTCTCATAGGCAAATACGACAAAAGCAATCTAATCATCATCCGCAGCAGCAGCGTCAACATCTTCACCATGTGCATCAGTCTGAATCGTAATTCCCCCCAGTGTCATCTTCTTAGCATCAATGTCCTCGAACGTTGGCTTCTTATTGATCAACTCATCTACTTCCACTGCCTAACATGCAATCTTTTCTCCAACCTTATTGATGCGATGGTCCGCAAACATATCATAAACATATGAGGAATCATCTACATCAGCAGCAGTGTAAGCATCATCTTGTTGTCCAACTTCATTAAACGAATTCCTCTGCTCAAACTTTTGCAATACTCTCCAGTCTTGGTTACGTGCATATGTGTCTTCCAAGAAAAATATCTGTGTTGCTTGATTTGCCAAAATATAAGGCTCGTCAGTGCGGTACGCCGTCTTGACATCGATGGATTTGAAATAATCATTAGCTTTGAGTTTTGAGATCCTGGTAAACTGGTTATACCAACGACAGCAAAACAGAACCATGCACCGATGAACCTCGAAACTGGAGATATACTGCAACTAAACAATGTTTGTTATGTTAGCATACATTTCGGTTGTCACTTTCTTGTGCGTATCTGTGCTCATGACGGCACTGTTTTGTGTCTTCCTGCCTTCGTCGCGTGCAAGGGTGTTGTAGCGCACATCTCCAACAACACAAGATGCATAATGTCTTACCCGAGTATCAGGACCCATTGCTAGTGCGTAAAGGGTATCACTAACTGCCTGCCCCTCCTCCCGCATCTCCTTAACCTATGGTTAGAAAATAGACAAGTTGATCATCTTATGTACTCTATATATTAAAAAAACTGATAGTGCAATACTGCAATTCAAGAGCTTACACGGCTCTTGAACCATTTCACAAATCCTTCCCTAACCTATTTGTCAATGTTTCTTGGATTTTGCGCCATTAACACCTCTTCGTACATGCTGCAGAACATAGTGATCACGTCAAACATCTAAATATATAAGAATGTGCTGCAAGTTTAGTAGATTACGATGTATGAGCTACAGTACTTAGCACTTACTTGATATAAGGTAGAATCTCAGGACAGTTATTCAACACATACCAAACCATTTTTTCCAAATCTTTAGGTTTGTCATCTTGTCGACTCTTCCCTGTTACTCGAACAGCAAGATCGAAAACATTGAGCTCAGGATTTTTTTCGCCCACCTTTTTGCTAGGCTGATCAGCTGTTTCAATCTATCTTGAGCAGAATGTCAACGCTTCTATAGCAATGTAGGCCTCTGCAATGGAACCCTCAGGTCTAGCTCTGTTCCTAACATAGCCCTTGAAAGTGCCTTGCCGCCTTTCAATAGGGTACATCCATCCATACTGTACTGGCCCTCTAAGTAGTGCCTCATCAGGTAGATGAACAACCAAATGCAGCATCACATCAAAGAAGGCTGGATGATATATCTTCTAAAGGTCGCATAGGATAGTTGGTATCTTGTCTTTAAGATTTCACAACATCTATCCTGATATTTCTACTGCAGAGTTCCCTGAAGAATTGTCCCAACTCTGGAACTGCTTTGTATATGTCAGGGCTGCCCAATCCTCTAAGGAGAACATGTAAACCCCTTTGAAGTAGGACGTGGCAGTCATGAGTTTTCAACCCTTGTACCTAGGTTCCATCTGCACTGATTCTCCTTTCAGGGTTGGAAGCAAATCCATGTGGGAATCTCGCACGTGACAGGACCTTGCAGAATTTTTTTCTTTTTTGCTTATCCAAGACGTACACAGCTGGTGCCATATCCCGTGATTCACCACTTCTTTTCACCTGCAAAATGGATCTGATACCCAGGTGTGTCAAATCAATCCTAGATTTTAAGGTATCTTTTGTCTTGCCTTCAATATTAAGAAGTGTGCCGATAATGCTATCACATATATTTTTCTCGATGTGCATCACATCACGATTATGCCTCAGATCTAAATCTTTCCAATACTCCAAGTCCCACAAAGTGGACCTGCAATTAAACAATAATCTCTCTTCTGCCTTGCCACGCTTCCTTTTCCTGCTACCATTATCGGGATGGTTTCCTAGTGTAATATGCCTGACCTTCTGTAATTCCTCCTGCAACTCATCGCTGGTGAGCCTCTTTGGTGCATCATGGTTTTCGTGACTTGCTTTGAACACAGGTTTTTGGTATTTTCTAAGAGGCAGCTTGTCCTTGTCAAGGAAATGGTGGTGTCCAATGTAACAGACCTTGCTAAGTATTGGGTATGACAGCAGATTCTTGTCACAGTGAACACATGCATTGTAACCATGTGTCGTTCACCCTGACATAGTGCCCAAAGCCGGATAATCATGGATGAACCAAATTATAACAGCACGCAAAATGAAATCAGCTGGTGGGCTCCTGGTGGGCTGCTATATAGGTCTCGAGTGAGAACACCCCTCCATAGCTTTTGAAGTTCCTCCACAACAGGCTCCATGAATAAATCAAAATCCTTTCCAGGACTTTTTGGACCTGGGATGAGCAAGGCCATGATGTAGTTTGATTCTTTGGTGCAGACATTTGGAGGCATGTTGTAAGGGATAACAAGCACTGGCCACATGCTATATGTGGCGCTCTGGTGGCCAAATGGGTTGAATCCATCTGTAGCTAAGCCAAGTCTAATGTTTCTTGGCTCAGCAGCAAACTCTTCGTGTTTCAGATTGAAGCTTGTCTAGTCACTACCATGAGATGGATGGCTCATTACATTCCGATCTCTGTACTCCTGGTTCCTAGAATGCCACAATACATCCTCTCTTGTTTGAGCATCATGAAACAACCTCTACAATCTGGTATAATTGGAAAATGTCTCAGAACCTTATGAGAAATCCTCTTCACAGCATCGCCATCTTTCCATCTTGATGATTTGCATTTTGGGCATTCACTTAAGTTGGCATAATCCTCCCGGAATAGAACACAATTATTCTCGCAAACATGGATCATATCATATCCAATTCCAACTGCACGGAGGAAATTCTTCATTTTACTGTAGGTGTGTGGCAGCTCTGATACAGCTGGGTAACAATCGCAGAAAGCAGCCATCATCGCATCGAATGATTTGTTGGTCATCCGTGGAGATGTCTTCACCTAAAGAAAGCTGACCATAGCTAAGAATACTGACAGCTTACAACCTGCGGTGACTGCCACATTGCATTGCTCCAACATGCAGGCCCACCGTTTTTCTTGTACAGGTGAAACTCGAAATGCGCGAGCATTTCGTAGCATTGTTTCAATCTTGGTCAAAATCACTAGCTCCGCTGCCACCTCCTCCTCCTCCTCTTCCTCCTGAGCATCAGGCAGAACAAGATGGTGATCTGCTGCTTCCACATAGTCAGTGACATTGACGTTCACAGCTTCACCATGATTGACTCACCTAGTATATGTGACTGACATTCCATACAAGTGTAGATGATTTTGCACAGTTGACTGGGGTCTTGAAACTGAATTCATACAACTGCTACACGGGTAGCGCACATCTGCTTTCGGACCACCGTACTCAGCTCTGATAATGTTCATGAAGTTTTGAACCCCCTCGACATATGCAGGGGAGAATCATCGAGCAGAAGTTATCCAAGTCCTGTCCATCTGTCAGACATACAAATTAGTTCTTCTACTAGATATTACAGGAAAAACATATATGTTTCATTATAAAGTCCAGAAAAAAATACCAAGGTCGATGTCTAAAGCTATGGCAAGATATTTGGACAAGCAGATCTAAGTAACGAAATATATGTAAAGCTAATTCAGCAAACAGATTGAGTGCTAAATTATGGCAGGCTATTTCAGCAATCAATGAGGCCGAGCACACAGCCATCGAAGGCCATAGCAACAAAGATTGAGTGTAAAACGGTGTCGAGCTATTTCACCTATCAGATTGGCTACTAGACCATGGCAATCAACTTCACAATACATACATGGCCCTAAAACATGGCAGGATATTTTAGCAACTAATCAGGCGTGGCATGCCATCTCAGCAAAGCAGATTGAGTGCAGAACAGGGCAAGGTAGCTTTTTAAGTAGAGCATATTGAGTGTAAACTATTTCGGCAAGCAGTGAGATTAACAGCGTCTATCAGCTAATATCCAGCGCTACTCCGACATGCATGGGGTCTCACTCTAGAATGCGCGTACCGTGGGAGAGGCTGACCGCCATGCGTCTCCACAAAAACGTCGCCAGCGGTGGCGGCGCGGCTAGAGGACGGCAGTTTACGAGAGCGTACTGTGGGAGCGAGAGGATCGCCGTGCGTCCCCTCGAAGAACCGCGGCGCCGACGTATCGGTGCGGCGGGGAGGGCTAGTTTGGCGGAGCAAATGGAGTGGAGGGGGCGGGGGGAGGGGGGTTTGGGGAATATTATTGGCTAGTTGGCCGAAGGGGAGTTGAATTTGGGATTTGGGGGGAATTTTCGCGCGGTGGGTGCTACTTGTAGTCTGCGTTGGTATTTCCCCGAAGAGGAGAGGATGATGTAGTACAGTAGAGATAAGTATTTCCCTCAGTTAAGAAACAAGGTTATCAATCCAGTAGGAGAACCAAGCAAGATCCAGTGAACAACACCTACACACAGAAAAGCAAACACTTGGACCCAACGCAAATAAGAGGTTTGTCAATCCTCTTAACGGTTACTTGCAAGGATTAAGTCTGATAGAGATAAATAGATAAACTAAAATACTAATAAAAATAAAAGTAAATAAATTGCAGCAAGGTATTTTTAGGTTTTTTTATATGATAAAGATAGACCCGGGGACCATAGTTTTCACTAGAGGCTTCTCTCTCGAGCGCAGAAACATACGGTGGGTGAACAAATTACTGTTGGGCAATTGATAGAAAAGCAAATAATTATGACGGATTCATGGCAATGATCATGTATATAGGCATCACGTCCGAGACAAGTAGACCGACTCCTACCTGCATCTACTACTATTACTCCACTCATCGACCGCTATCCAGCATGCATCTAGAGTATTAAGTTAATAAAAACAGAGTAACGCCTTAAGCAAGATGACATGATGTAGAGAAGCAAATTCAAGCAATATGAATAAACCCCATATTTTTATCCTTAATGGCAACAACACAAATACATGTCATGTCCCCTTCTGTCACTGGGATTGAGCACCGCAAGATTGAACCCATCACAAAGCACCTCTCCCATTGCAAGATATATCAATCTAGTAGGCCAAACTAAATCGATAGATCGGAGAGAAATACAAAGCTATACTTAATCATGCATAAAAGAGTTCAGAGAAGACTCAAATATTTCTCATGAATAATCTGATCATAAACTCACAATTCATCGGATCCCAACAAACACACCGCAAAAGAAGATTACATCGGATAGAACTCCAAGAACATCAAGGAGAACATTGTATTGAAGATCAAAGAGAGAGAAGAATCCATCTAGCTACTAGCTATGGACCCGTAGGTCTGTGGTAAACTACTCACACATCATCAGAAGGGCAGCAAGGTTGATGTAGAAGCCCTCCGTTATCGATTCCCCCTACGGCAGAGTACCGGAAAAGGCCTCCAGATGGGATCACGGAAGAACAGAGGCTTGTGGTGGTGGAAAGGTTTTTTCTTTTGGCTCTCTGTTGGTTTCCCAATATTTGTGAATTTATAGAAGTGGAATTAGGTCAAACGGAGTCACATGGGCCCCACAAGGCAACACGGCGTGCCCCCCTGGGGCGCGCCCTGTTGCCTTGTGAAGCCTCCGTGAGGCTTCTGGCCTCCTCCCAAAGCTTCCAAGGTCTCTTTTGTCCAGAAAAAAATCTCCAAAAAGTTTCGTGGCATTTGGACTTCGTTTGGTACAGATTCTCTGAAAAGCCAAAAACAAGCAGAAAACAGCAACTGGCACTAGGCACTAGGTTAATAGGTTAGTCCCAAAAAATGATATATAATTGCATATAAAAACATCCAAGATTGATACTATAATAGCATGGAACAATCAAAAATTATAGATATGTTGGAGACGTATCAGTGGGCGGGGGAGTTTGGCGAATGGTCGGTTTCTCCAATTGCGGTCCCATGTGTCAGTGAAGAGGCAAGCCGAAGCGCGTTCCCTTTGGGTTAGTGGTGTGCAGGACTGACCGTGTGAGGGGTGCAATGCGACCACGACAGGCGTGCTGTAAGTTTACCGCCTTTTCATTTTGAACTTGTAGAGCATAAGACTTGGTTTTGCTGCTTCGTGCGATCCATCGATACAAATCCCGAGTAAAACGGCACGGGCAGGTCTTTTCCCGCGCGATATGCTAGGAGTTTGGCTTAGTTGGTTTGACAGACAGAGCAAGAGAAAGACGTGAAATGCATGAATGTGTAGTGGACGTACTTTTGGAGGGCCTAAGAGAAATTGTGTATGTAAACCCTCTGTATTTATTTACTTCGCATATTAGCTTTGTCACGGGCCAAACTTTCTAAACTTTGACCAAGTTTATACATACAAAAAAAATGACAACCACAATACCAAGTAAATACGATTAGAATCATCATTCAATACATTTTCATACAATATATCTTTTTGTTGTGAAAGTTCATCTAACCGAGCGAGATTCATGGAAACACGGCAGATTTTCATTACATTTTGAACTTTTAGGACAAAAAAAGAAAAGAAAACCGACCCTAAACCTATCCTACGGTGACGGCCTACGTCCACTTTCCTTTGTATTCCGCATCGGCGACCACGTCCTCCATCTGCTTTCTCCATGGACGGCGACGGGGTTCAAGACCCGTGAAGTGAAGGTGCGCTCTCCGGGGAGGAAGAGTAGAACACGGGTGATGGACCGGCCCACTTGGGACACTATGCCCTGCCGCCTCCCATGCCCTACTCATTCTCGGAGGAGTCCGCGACCTCGGCGGTGCCGGTGGATGTGAGGTCGATGAAGGATGTGGATGGTCCGTCGCTGTTCACCTGCCATATGCGCCCCCGAACGTTGGACAACGGCGCGTAGGACGTGCGCCTGGCAGTGCTCTTGTCCTCGACCGTCGGCGCGGTAGGCGCTTGTGCGGTCGCATCAGCGTCCGGCTACGCCGGCATTGCATTGCGAGCGGTGGGTTGAGCAAGGGCGGCGACCTCAAGCTTCATCTCCAAAGACAAGCTCTCCTGCAGAGTGTTCCCGCTCGCGGTCATGGTGGAAGTGGTGCAAGGGAGGAGGATGTGCTCTGGTGTGGAGTTTAGCTGGGTGTTGCCGCCTTTAAGTAGCGCATACCGGTGAGGCCAAGTGTTCGGGTGTGTCAATGAGTCGCCAGAGTTCATTCGCGGGCGGCGAGCCTCCTTAATGGCGGCATACGGACGAACGGCATGAATGCGGGCAGCTGGCGCCGTAGGGGGGGGGGAACGCACACGAGCGAGGGATGAGGGTTTTTTGTGGGCCAGGGTAGTCAGCTACGGACGTGGCAACATCGCAAATGCCCTTTGCTCACATGCGATCCCACATGTCAGTGGAAAAGCAAGACGACCCGCGTTCCCTTGAGTCAGAAGCATGCCGGACCGACCATCTGGGGGTGCGACATGAATGTGACAGGGGTGCTGTCAGTGCACTGCCTTTTCAATTCCAACTTGTAAACCGTAACACTTGTAGACCGTAAGACCGAAAGCATATATGAAGTTGGCACCTCACCTATATCCAACCCAGTAGCCCACATGTACAATAGTTATTCATACTAGCATATGTACCATTATAATAAGTGTACCACCCTTTCCTTTTCAACTCGTGAAGCGTAATGCTTGATTAAGTAGCTGGACAATGTGTGTTGCCTGTCTTTGTATGTATTTGAGGTGTGTTGATTGAGGTGTCCGGCTGTTTGAAGGAATAATTGAGGTGTGCCCAGTCCGTGCCCGCATTTAGGTGTCCAACTTACCATGTTCCGGCTGTAGTAACTATACTATGTAAGTTGCTTGGAAAAATAATTACCTAGGTCGGTTTTGTCAGCCGTCCAAATATAATCATGCCGCTTTGCTTCTTTCTCATTCCCCTCCAACCCTCTTCTCCATCGATCATGCATGTCGCCCTCCGATCGACTCCATCCTCCCACATTCCTCATCTGAACATTCCGCTGAGTGTCATTCACATGTGGGCCTAGACCCTGTATTTATGTTTTAGTTCAACGGTGTGTCAGTTTGTCCAAAGTTGAATGTCCGGCATGGATACATACAAACGGTTCGTCCAAAGTTTTGCGTTGCCTCGACTACGTGTCGCTCCCCATTTTAGTAGTGACAACCCCTTCGGTTCATGACCGGACACATCTTGACGAGATCGATAGATGTGGAGAGATCGAGTGTATGTCATGCAAGGAAATCAAGGTTTGGTGTTTGTCTATGATAGAAATGATCATGTGGGGTGGAGAGAGGGGGGATGTTTGTGTGTACGCTAGTCGGTCATGTACCATCTAGCTGTAGATCGATTGAAAGAGGACTAGGGTGGGTCCGGAGATTGATCGATCGACCGATCTAGAGAGGGGCGGAGAGAAAGATGAATGTATGCTTAAAAAAGATAGATGAAAGGCTTGGTTACAATCAATGCATGGTAGAGTGACCTAGGCGTGTGTCGAAGAGTGACCTGACGAGCGAGATACATTCCCGATACCTCAAGAGGTCGATCATGTGTGACGTGCACAAAGAGGAAGAGAGGTGGTATGCATGTGTGTGTGCGAGAGAGAGAGAGAGAGAGAGAGAGAGAGGGGGGGGGAGGGAGAGAGAGACCCTGAGATGAAACCGAGAGAGATCGAGTGGGTGTGCAATATAGAGAGAGCGTGCGTCAAAGAAAAAAAATGTGACAACACTCTATGTTGGGTGTGTGAGACACAGTATGCATAAGAAGACACTTGGTACTTGAATCCAACCTAAAAAAGTTTCAAATATTAGAATTCAACCTAAAGTGGATTCAAATATTTGAACCAGTGATCGTAGCATTTGCAAATCATATGTAAAGGGCATTCAATCTTTGTTTCGCTTTTCAATGTACAATATACCATGTACAAGCACATACATAAATTTGTATTCAAACATAAAATGGTTTCCAATTTGTATTCAAACACGTGAATGTTTGTTCTCGCGCATGCGCTTGCTACTAGGATTTCGCCACATCTAGCCAGTCCAATAGCAGTAGGAGTACTAGTACTAGTACCTCCGTCCTGGTCTTTTGGTCCCCTTTGTTTTTTGCGCCAAATTTTGACCATAATTTCAACTAACAAAATATTAATGCATGTCATCAAAAATTATATCATTCGATTCATATTTGAACATAGTTTCCAAGGATATTATTTTCGGTGACATGCATTAATATTATTTTAGTTAAATCTAAGGTCAAAATTAGACACAAAATACGAAGGGGACCAATAAACCAGGACGGAGGCATCTGTACTAGAGTATGGAGTGCTTATTAACACATGGCCCACCTCACACTCTCAACAAATTTCTTGGAACCCATGCTACAATCTGTCCCTCCTCGTCTCTCTCTTCTAGTGTTTTTTTACATCAGTCATCTCTCTCTTCTAAATTCAGCCGACGCGGGTGGGGGAGGGGGAGAGGGAGGGGGAAAGTTTGCCTACCGTCGGTTTTCTCTCAACTGCGGTCCCACAAGCGAACAAAAACGCAAGACGAAGCGCGTTCCATTCGGTGAGTGGTGTGCCGGACCAACCGTGTCGGAGTGCAATGCGAACGCGACAAGTGTGATGTACACCGTCCGTTCCTTTTGAACTTCCATACTTCTTTATTTTGAGGGAATGAGCTTCCATACTTCGAGTACTCCTATTGCGTACGTAATACTTGGTTTTGTTGTTTCGAGCAATCCATCGATACAAATCCCACCTAACAGCATCTCAAAAAAACAAATCCCACAGACCGACCGGTGGGGAGGTCCGGACGTCTGCCACGTCAAACACCAAAACTTTGGTCCCATCCCACCCCACAACTCTCCGGGCTGCAGCCGTCCAGCTTTGCAAACTCCGCACAGTCAAAACCGATTGACCGGTCGTCACTGGTACCACTGTTCACACCGAAACCTTCGCTGCTCGGCCTACGCCAGCTACTTGCCAGCCGGTCACCACTGCCCCAAAAGCACACCTCCCAGCCCATTCTCCCACCTTTCGATCCCCTAGCCCGCATCAGCCGTCCCCTACTTCACCGGATAGCCATGGTGCACAGCAAGATCACGTACTACAAGATGTTGACGCCGGAGCGCCGCGTAGAAATCGCGGCGGTGGTAGGCGCCACAGACCTCCGTTCTCAAGCTTGCTTTGCGGCGGGCCAATCCCCGAGTCCTCTGGAGCCGAACTCCAAGGAGGAAGGCGATCCAATGTTCATGGCGGAGGTCGCGGCGAAGGAGACGATGGACGTCGACTTCATGCCGGCGTCCGGGTCCCCCATGGTGTAGGTGGACCAGTGGTTCAACCTAGCGATCCTAAAGGAGCACCGGGCGGCGGAGGCTCAACTCCACGGGGAGCGCGCGGATGCCGCTGCTATCGAGGCCCTTCTGCAGGCAGAGCCAGATGTCGTGGTCATGAACTGGGCGGCCGAGGCTCAATTCAACGCCGAGCGCGCGGATGCCGCTGCCATCGAGGCCCTCCTGCACGCGGAACCGGATGTTGTGGTCGTGAACCGGGTGGCGGAGGCTCAACTCGACGTGGAGCGCGCGGATGCCGCTGCCATCGAGGCCCTCCTGCAGGCAGAACCGAACATCATGGACTTGAACCGGGTGGCGGAGTCTCAACTCGATGTGGAGCGCGCGGATGCCGCTGCCATTGAGGCCCTCTTGCAGGCGGAACCGAATGTTGTGGATGTGAACCGGGTGGAGCTCGCGTCCGTGCAGAGCACGCGCATGCTCCTCACGAACGAGTAGCTAGAGGCCGAGGACAACCACGCCGTGGAGACACACATCAGCAACTCCGGCTGGTTCGCGCCGGCAACCAAAGACGACGAGGTCGGCTCGTTCCGCGAGCAGTGATAGTTTTTCTTTATGTTGTTTTTAGGGATATTTTGCTGTGTAAAAACATATTTATATTCAATAAATATAGAGGCCTCATAAACATACTGTATCAACGAAAATTAGGTGTCAGCGGTTGGATGGCTGAGTTTGGTTTGATCACATGCGGTTTCTCCCTCCATCCAGGTGCATAAGTCACCTTACAAAAATCAGATATTCCCAAAACGCTTAGGCTCAATGCATTAAATCCCGTCCTCGTTCCCCTCACTGCCTCGTTCAATAGCAAGCGAAAATTTTGCCCGAACCACGCGCGGGGAGGAAGATAATGCGGGAGAGAAATAGCGACCTATGCATGCAGAGAAGGAACACGTTGATTAGGGGAGGGATTGACCCCAGTTTGCATGCACGTAAGTGGGCCTGCATGGGTTGGCTGAAATAGCAGCCCTATTAATTAGGGATTCATTGCTAATTTTTGTTTGGTTTATGAGGAAAAAACTGGTGCGGTGATTGGAAGAATTCCCTGTCTGAATCTTTCGCCTTCTTCAATCCGCAGCCACCGGGTCGCGCTACTCCACCTTAGGTGACTTAAATACACCTGGAAAGAGGGAGTACCACATGTCAATGAAAAAGGCAAGCCGAGGCGCGTTCCCTTGGGTTTACGGTGTGCCAGACCGACTGTGTGAGGGTGCGGTGCAACCGCGACAGGCGTGCATAAGTGTACCGCCTTTTCATTTTGAACTTGTAAATCATAACATTTGGTTTGCGAGTAAGCGACTTTGATTTTAGTATTGTGTTAAAAAGAAGGGCGGGGTTTTTCCTTCGCCCAATCGATCGATACAAATCCTGATTAGAAATGCGACGGCGGGGTGAGCTAGTTTGGCCCATGGTCGGATTGCTGACATGCGTTCCCACATGCCAGTGAAAGGCCAAGCCAGTTGGCGTTGAGCGGCAGGGTAGATCGACCATGTGCTGGTCTGATGCAAACACGACAGGCGTGCTGTGAGTGTTCCTTTTCCTCGTTTTAAACTTGTGAACATAACCCCCTCAATTTTTAAACTTGGTTCTTTGCCTTCGCGCGATACATCGATGGAAATCCCGATTATAATGACACTGAATTTTCTACTATATCCCGTAAAAAGGTGTAACACCCCAATAATCATGCTACAGTAATCTCCCCCTAATGGTGCCATGTCATCACAATTAATTTTTGCTAAACTTCACTTTGATCCAAACCCAGTCAAATTCAAATTATAAGTCAAATTATTAATTCTTCAAAGAGAAATTCAAAAATGTTTGATGGGTTGCAAATATTCACTAACTAATTGTCATGTAAAAACCAACATTATTGGAATATTTAAAGTGCCCTTAACCTAATTATAATTGGACCAGCAGCAGTTATTTGAGCCAACTCGAATTAAACAAATATTTAAACATTTCCAATTGCCCTAAAACTTTTTGTGCAAACCCATAATATTGCCCTGTATTTTTGTGACAAGCTTCACATTTTACAAAATTCAATTGATAGCAGAAATAAATAGAAAACAGTAAAGAAATAAAAGAAATAGAAAAAGAAAAGAAAAAGACCTAAAAACTACTGTGCAACTGGGCTCTAGTGGCCACCGTGCATCTGGCCCAGCCCACCCTTGCCTTTTCTCCTGTCTCACGTATAGGAGGAGGCAGAGGCCATGGCGTGGAGGCCATCCACGGCCACCATGGCTCGATGGCCACCACGTGCCCCCCTCGGCCCTATATGTGTGTCCATCCAAAACCCTAGGCCACTCTTGTTCCCCATCGAGCCCCCTTCTCTTCTGCTCGAAAACGAGCTCAGAAGCTCGCGCGGTGATTGCTAGTGTCGTCGCCATTGACGCGGCCACCGTTGTCGCTGCCACGGGAGGGGATGTCCAGTAGCACCGCCACCTTCTACCTCGCCTTCCCCCTGCACCGAATCGAGTAGGGGCGCCACGTAGCCGTCGCCATCGCCGATGTCTTCACAACGTACATCGCCGTCCTCCGCCGTCGTTTGCCACAGCTCCGGACCATCCCCAGCCTCCCCGACCTCGCCATCGAGCTCGCAGTGAGCTTCTCCCCCGACTCCCCTGCTTTTCCCCCTCGATCTGTCGTCGTAGGCATCTCTCCGCGAGCACCAGCCGCCATGGCCGAACCTCACCCTATGCGCGCCGCGCTTGCCCGCCGCTGCTGGCCGCGCCTTCGCGTGCGTGCGCCCGCACTTGGCCGCAGCCCGGCTCTGCCGCTCCCCACGTCATGCCTCCCCTGGCCACGCCCCGCACGCCCGCCTGCCGTCGGCGTTGCCGCTAGCTGCTGCGTTGCTGCCCGCTGCTACTTCTGCCGTCGCCGCCTGCAGCTCGCCCTGCCCGCGCACGGGCCCGCCTCCGCCCGGCCGCTCCCGCCTTCGGCCGCCGCTGCCCGCCGCTCTCCGCGCTCGCCATCGGCCATGGCCATGGCCGTGCGCTTCTGCCTGTGCGCGCGTGCATGCACAACCACGGGTGGCCACCTGGCCCTATGACACGTGGGGCCCGGCCGTTTAATTAGGAGCTAGCCCCTAATTACCTTAGAAAATAACCCACTGCACTAATTAGTCACTGACAGCAGTCCCACCTGCTAATTAGTATAATTAGATTAAACTAAAACACTGTTAATAAACCTGTCACTGACCAGTGGGTCCCACTGGACAGTTTGACCAGTCAACTGTTGACTGTTGACTGCTGACTCAGCAGTCAACATGCCCCACGGTCAGCCTCTATAGTACACTGTTGTGTACACTTTCTGTGTGCACTTAGCAATTAACATTAAATGATTTTTGAATCAAATATAAATCCAAAAATTCTAGAAAATCATTAAAACTTTAGAAATTCATATAAAATAATCCATAACTCGAATGAAAATAATTTATATATGAAAAATGATCAGAAAAATAAGACGAATCCAAATATGCCATCCACATACCTGCCACATGCCCCCAGCACAGCAAACATGGAACCTTTCCCTCCAGATCATCTGACCGATAAATGCCTGGAGCCCCCGCTCCGTCTATAACACCTAGCACTGCATTAGGTCACCCCAAGCATAGCATATCACCTTGTCATGCATTGTGCTACATCTGTGTGCTTTATATTTATAGTTTCTTCCCCCTCTTCTCTCCGGTAGACCTCAAGACCGATGCTGCTCCCGAGTACGGCCACGCTCCAGACGACCAGCCCCTTTCAGCAGAGCTTCCAGGCAAGCAAAACCCCCTTGATCATTCCTATATCGCCCATTTCTTTCTCTCTCGTGCTTGCATTAGATTTTGCTACTGTATCCGATAGCTCCTATTCTGATGCATAGCCTGATTTTGTAACCTGCTGTTGATACTTTACCTGTTGTCCTAAATTCTTAGTATAGGCTGATTAGTGATCCATCAGTGGCCCCACACCCTTGTCCTTGTTGCCATGCTTTACTACCGGTGACTCGATCAGTGTGATCGATGTACGGAGACCGAATACACCACTAGTACCCCCTTAGTTGTACGACTCTGAAGGCTACTATCGAGTGCCGAGGGTGATGCCTCTTATCCCACTTCCGATGATATCTTTGTAGTGTAGCCCATCGGGTGTGGTTTACTGAGGGTGATTCCTCGCTCACCACTCCTGATGATGACTCTGTCGTGCAGCACCTCAAGTGTGAACCTATCGAGGGTGATTCCTCCAAGTTCACCTTGACATTTTACCTCAGGTGTGAACCTACCGAGGGTGATTCCTCTAAGTTCGTGATACGTCTCCAATGTATCTATAATTTTTGATTGTACCATGCTGTTATATTATCAATCTTGGATGTTTTTATATTCATTTACAGCAATTATATATCATTTTTTGGGACTAACCTATTAACTTAGTGCCAAGTGCCAGTTGCTGCTTTCTGCCCTGTTTTTGTTTTACAAAAAATCAATACGAAACGAAGTCCAAATGCCACGAAACTTTTTGGAGATTTTTTTCTGAACCAGATAAACACTAGAAGCTTCGGGAGGAGGCCAGAAGCCCCAGGGGGTGCCCACGAGGCACCAGGGCGTACCTCGTGGGGCCCACAGAGCTCCGTTTGACCTAATTCCTCCACTATAAATTCAAAAAAAATCAGAAACCCTCAGGGGAGTCCACGAAATACTTTTTCCGCCGCCGCAAGTTTCTGTTCTCGAGAGATCCCATCTGGATGCCTTCTCCGGTACTCCGCCGGAGGGGGAATCGATCACGGAGGGGCTCTACATCAACCTTGCTGCCCTTCCGATGATGCGTGAGTAGTTTACCACAGACCTTCGGGTCCATAGTTAGTAGCTAGATGGCTTCTTCTCTCTTTTTGATCTTCAATACAATGTTCTCCTCGATGTTCTTGGAGTTCTATCCAATGTAATCACTTTTTGCGGTGTGTTTGTTGGGATCCGATGAATTGTGAGTTTATGATCAGATTATCCATGAAAATTATTTGAGTCTTCTCTGATCTCTTTTATGCATGATTGTTATAGGCTGGTATTTCTTCTCCGATCTATTGATTTGGTTTGGCCAAATAGATTGATTTATCTTGCCATGGGAAGAGGTGCTTTGTAATGGGTTCGATCTTGCGGTGCTCAATCCCAGTGACAGAATGGGACATGACACGTATGTATCGTTGCTATTAAGGGTAAAAGGATGGGGTTTATTCATACATGAGTTTGTCTTGTCTACATCATGTCATCGTTCTTAAGGCGTTACTCCGTTCTTTATGGGCTTAATACACTAGATGCATGCTGGATAGCGGTCGATGTGTGGAGTAATAGTAGTAGATGCAGGCAGGAGTCGGTCTACTTCTCTCAGACGTGATGCCTATATACATGATCATTGCCTTGGATATCATCATGATTATTTGCTTTTCTATCAATTGCCCAATAGTAATTTGTCTACCCACCGTATGCTATTTTCTTGAGAGAAGCCTCTAGTGAAAACTATGGCCCCCGGGTCTATCTAAATCATATTACTAAAACCCTAAAAATATTTTTGCCATTTTCTTTTATTTATTTTATTTTGTATTTTTGTTTTAATCTATCTATCAATCACATACAATTTAATCTTGCAATTGACCGCCGAGGGATTGACAACCCCTCGTTTGCGTTGGGTGCAAGGATTTTTTGTTTGTGTGCAGGTACTGCTAATGAGGTGTTGCGTGGTTCTCCTACTGGATTGATAACCTTGGTTTCATAACTGAGGGAAATACTTACCTCTGCTGTGCTGCATCATCCCTTCCTCTTCGGGGATAAAACCAACGCAAGCTACAAGTAGCAGGAAGAATTTCTGGCGCCGTTGCCGGGGAGACATCATCAACATCTATCAAGTACCTTTGCATAAACTCTCATCTCCTTGCATTTACTTTATTTGCCTCTCGTTTTCATCTCCCCCACTTCTAAAAAGTTTTTTACAAAAATACAAAAATATTTTCCGTTTGCCTTTTTTCTTGTTTGCTTGTTTGCTCGCTTGTTACCTTGTTTGCTTAATCATGATGCACCGAGAGAATTATCATGATACTTCTTATTATAAAATTTTGTCCAAAATTGAGAAAAATACTAAAGATTACATGACTACGCAGTTTGAGCACAATAATTTTATTACCGAGGAACTCAAAGAACACTCTACTTTATTGGATGCTATTGCAAAACAACTCGATGATGTTAGTAAAGAAGTTGCTAGTCTTCAATCTCAATTTGCTCTTATTGAAAATTTGCTAGGAAAAATTTCTAATGCGCAAGCTACACTAGTAAATCAAATGGTGGCTAAGCCGGAATCATTAGAACATAGTAATGATGAGGATATTAAAATGATTGGTGTTTCATCTATTGATTCTTTGTTTAGCAATATAAAACTTGATGAAAAGGGGACTGCAGAAGAGTCAACTTTGGCTAGTAGGCATTCCCATAATTCGGAGGGTGAAAATCTTAATGAAAAATTTGCTAAAAGTGGGTTTGGAGAGGTAAAAACTTTAAATAGCGATGTGCCCACTCTCTTGGATTACAAAGATTTTAATTATGATAATTGTTCTTTGATTGAGTGCATTTCTTTGTTACAATCCATGTTAAATTCACCCAACGCTTATGAGCAAAACAAGGCTTTTACTAAACACATCGTAGAAGCAATGATGAAAGCGTTAGAAGAAAAGCTAGAACTAGAGATTTCAATTCCTAGAAAATTATATGATGAATGGGAACCCACCATTAAAGTTAAAATTAAAAATTATGAGTGCAATGCTTTATGTGATTTGGGGGTTAGCGTTTCCACAATTCCAAAATCTTTATGTGATGTGCTAGGTTTCACCAATATAGATGAATGTTCTTTTAATTTGCATCTTGCGGATTCTACTATTAAAAAACCAATGGGTAGAATTAATGATGTTCTTATTTTTGCAAATATAAATTATGTGCCCGTTGATTTTATTGTTCTTGATATTGAATGCAATTCTTCTTGCCCCATAATACTTGGTAGACCGTTCTTACGAACTATAGGTGCCGTTATTGATATGAAAGAAGGGAATATAAAATTTCAGTTTCCACTAAAAAAGGGTATGGAGAATTTCCCTAGGAAAAGAATTAAAGCACCATATGAATCAATTATGAGGGCTACTTATGGAATCAACTTGAAAGATGAAAATACTTGAAACTATGCATTATGCCTAGCTAGGGGCATAAAACAATAGAGCTTGTTGGGAGGCAACCCAATGAATAAAATAAATTTTTTCTATTATTATGTATTTTCACAATTATTCTACTGTTATGATTGTGTTTTTGTGTTTTTAATTAGTGTTTGTGCCAAGTAAAGCCTTTAGGATGATTTGGAAGATAGTATAATTGATGCTGTTTGGAAAACAGAAAGTTTTCCGTCCAGTGCCCTAATTTTGTTTCTGTACTGGAGCATAAGAAAAATATGAAAATTTTACACAGTATTGGTTTATGAATTTCCCACGTTGTCCTAATTTTTAATAATTTTTGGAGTTACAGAAGTATGGATTTTAAATAGATTGCTACAGACTGTTCTGTTTTTGAAAGATTCTGTTTTTGATGCACTACTTGCTTGTTTTGATGAATCTATGGATTGTATCAGGGGGTATAAGCCATGGTGAAGTTAGAGTACAGTAGGTATGATGCAAATATAAAATATGAAGGGATAATTTATTTTATGCCCCTAGTTAGGTCCCACTCGTCTGTTTTACCCCTAACTTCAGAAACTCACCTGTTCTGTACAAGCCACTTTGCAATTCTTATGCTTTTGCCCATTGACCCTTTGTCCAGACTTCCTCGAATGTCATTCTGTTATTTAACTTGGCAAGAACTCAAAACATTGGTCAATGTTTTCCACCAAAAAAAATTAGAATTTTTTGAATTTTTTTAGATTGTACTGTTCATGCTAAGGTCATATGAGCTAAAACTGAGATGAGGACTTTCCAACACTTTTGTCAAGAATGAAAATGACATGAACATATAGGTGGTGTTTTTGTGAACATTTTGATATCTTATTAGCATTTTTCTGAGTTAGTATGAATTTGTTATGATTTTTTCAAAGTGACGGTCAAAGGGTCAAAGGGCAAAAGCATAAGAATTGCAAAGTGGCTTGTACAGAACAGGTGAGTTTCTGAAGTTAGGGGTAAAACAGACGAGTGGGACCCAACTAGGGGCATTAATCTAATTATCCCAAATATGAATGGGTTTGCAACAGTACTTAAAGTAGTGATTTATTTCGTTATACTAACGGATCTCACGAAGGTTTTGTTGAGTTTTATGTGATTGAAGTTTTCATGTTTTGGGTGAGATCATGATGGATGAAGGAATAAGGAGTAGTAAGAGCCTAAGCTTGGGGATGCCCGAGGCACCCCAAGGTAATATTCAATTGAGACTCAAGCGTCTAAGCATGGGGATGCCCCAGAAGGCATCCCCTCTTTCTTCTACCAACCATCGGTAATTTTACTTGGAGCTATATTTTTATTCGTCACATGATATGAGTTTTGCTTGGAGCGTCTTGTATTATATGAGTCTTTGCTTTGTTTGCTTTTTAGTTTGTCTCAATCATCTTTGCTGAACACACCTATCTTGAGATAGCCACACGTTCATCAACATTTGTTAGAATACTATATGTGCTTCACTTAAAAAATTTGAGCTAGGCAGTTGCTCTAGTGCTTCACTTAAATCTTTTTGAGCACGGTGGTGGCTATATTTTGAAGAAATAAACTCTCATGCTTCACTTATATTATTTTGAGAGTTGATAAGATTGAAATTTTGAAGAAATGAATTCTCATGCTTCACTTATATTATTTTGAGAATTGATAAGATTAAAATTTTGAAGAAATATTTGCACTCTCATGCTTCACTTAAATCTTTTTCAGAGTTGATAATAGTAATGGTAATTTGCACAAGATATGAATTTGGTCCCAAAGTGATGAATATTCAAAAGGGATATAATAAAAACTTTCATATAGATCATTGGATATGATAAGTGTGATTCCTTGCAATAGTTTTGCGATATGGAGATGATAATATGTGAGTCATGTTAGTGAGTAATTGTGATTTAGTAAGAATATTAGTGTTAAGGTTTGTGATTCCCTATGCATGCACGTTAAGTGAATAGTTATGCAATGAAATTATATCCTACTTTTGGTGCACTATTCGGTGTTAGTTATGTTCAATGCATGTTTATGACCGTTTTCGATTTTTGGTTGGTTGCTTCTCAATCTATTTGCTAGCCTTCATTTGTACTAAGCGGAAATACTGTTTGTGCATCCAAACTCCTTAAACCCAAGTTGTGCCAAATGAGTCCACTATATCTACCTATATGCGGTATTTCAATGCCGTGCTAAGTAAATTTGCGTGTGCCAACTCTAATTTTCAAAATAGTTTTTCCGTTTTGTGTGCCCGTACCGCTCATGAAGCGGCAGGGGGTGGCCATTATTTTCCATGCTAGGTGTGTTATTCTGACGATGAGTGTTTATTCACTTGTCATTGCACGAGAGAGTGGTTGGTAATAGGGATGCCCAGTCCCATAATGAAATCAAAAATTAATAACAACAAAATTCCTTGGAAAGTGATGGTATGGAGGGCACCTGTGGGTACGGCTAGCCATGGATTGTGAAAGAATGGTGGAAAGGAAATAAACTTTACTTTCTGTTTGGGAACCGCCTATGATGTGTCTAGCATGGAAAATATTGGGAATTCTCGGTCGTTTTTGTTGACAGGAAAAGCATGCCTCTCAAAATATTTTTATCTCTCTAATTTAAGCCTTGAGTTCTGGCACATTTGACAAATCTCTGCTTCCCTCTGCGAAGGGCCTATCTATTTACTTTTATGCAATTTTTATTTTTATTTGAGTCTCCATCTTCTCTTACAAAAGCACCAACTAGAGAGCATTATTGTCATACTTGTGCATTGTGTGTAACTAATATTTGAGTGTGTTTCATGAATGGATCAATGATTGAGCATAATGGGCTAGGGATAACTTTCTTTAGCGTTGATATTTTGAAAGACATGGTTGCTTGTTAGCATGCTTGAGTATTTATATCTTCATGTCAAATTATAGACTATTGCTTTGAATCATTCAAGTCCAATGACCATGCTATAAAAGAAAAGAATATATGATGAATATGATAGGCAGCATTCCACATCAAAAATTCTGTTTTTATCATTTACCTACTCGAGGACGAGCAGGAATTAAGCTTGGGGATGCTGATATGTCTCCAACGTATCTATAATTTTTGATTGTTCCATGCTATTATACTAACAATCTTGGATGTTTTTATATTCATTTACAACAATTATATATCATTTTTTGGGACTAACCTATTAACTTAGTGCCCAGTGACAGTTGCTGTTTTCTGCCCTGTTTTTGATTTACAGAAAATCAATACCAAACGAAGTCCAAATGCCACGAAACTTTTTGGAGATTTTTTCTGGACAAGATAAACACTAGAAGCTTCGGGAGGAGGCCAAAAGCCCCAGGGGGTGCCCACGAGGCACCTGGGCGCGCCTGGGGGGGGGGGGGCAGGCGCACCCTGGTACCTCGTGGGGCCCACAGAGCTCCGTTTGACCTAATTCCTCCACTATAAATTCAGAAAAAAATCAGAAACCCTCAGGGGAGTCCACGAAATATTTTTTCCGTTCGCCGCAAGTTTCTGTTCTCGAGAGATCCCATCTGGAGGCCTTCTCCGGTACTCCGCCGGAGGGGGAATCAATCACGGAGGGGCTCTACATCAACCTTGCTGCCCTTCCGATGATGCGTGAGTAGTTTACCACAGACCTTCGGGTCCATAGTTAGTAGCTAGATGGCTTCTTCTCTCTTTTTGATCTTCAATACAATGTTCTCCTCGATGTTCTTGGAGTTCTATCCGATGTAATCACTTTTTGCGGTGTGTTTGTTGGGATCCGATGAATTGTGAGTTTATGATCAGATTATCCATGAAAATTATTTGAGTCTTCTCTGATCTATTTTATGCATGATTGTTATAGCCTCGTATTTCTTCTCCGATCTATTGATTTGGTTTGGCCAACTAGATTGATTTATCTTGCCATGGGAAGAGGTGCTTTGTAATGGGTTCGATCTTGCGGTGCTCAATCCCAGTGACAGAAAGGGACATGACACGTATGTATCATTGCTATTAAGGGTAAAAAGATGGGGTTTATTCATACGTGAGTTTATCTTGTCTACATCATGTCATCGTTCTTAAGGCGTTACTTCTTTATGGACTTAGTACACTAGATGCATGCTGGATAGCGGTCGATGTGTGGAGTAATAGTAGTAGATGCTGGCAGGAGTCGGTCTACTTTTCTCGAACGTGATGCCTATATACATGATCATTGCCTTGGATATCGTCATGATTATTTGCTTTTCTATCAATTGCCCAACAGTAATTTGTGTACCCACCGTATGCTATTTTCTTGAGAGAAGCCTCTAGTGAAAACTATGGCCCCCGGGTCTATCTAAATCATATTACTAAAACCCTAAAAATATTGCTGCCATTTTCTTTTATTTATTTTATTTTGTATTTCTATTTAATCTATCTATCTATCTATCTATCTATCACATACAATTTAATCTTGCAATTGACCTCCGAGGGATTGACAACCCCTCGTTTGCGTTGGGTGCAAGGATTTGTTGTTTGTGTGCAGGTACTGCTAACGAGGTGTTGCGTGGTTCTCCTACTGGATTGATAACCTTGGTTTCATAACTGAGGGAAATACTTACCTCTGTTGTGCTGCAACATCCCTTCCTCTTCGGGGATAAAACCAACGCAACCTACAAGTAGCAGTTCACCTTGATGGTATGGACCCACAACTACTTTAACTGTCCCCCCTTTAACTGTTATTGCGGGACTGAAGGGAAAGGTGGTATCACCCCGGTAGAGGTGGACCTGAGTTCCCAACAGTCTCTTGATAAGTCGGGTCGACCCAAAGGGTACCTGCGAGAGTTAATGACGCGGCACGACCGGGCAGGCAGAGACCGCCCTAGAAAGGGATGGGCCTGGCCCTTTTCACAAGACCGTGAGATGGGGTGACAGCAGCACTGATCCTCACCGCGAGCTCCCAACACACTAACGGGTTTGGATATGTGATTTGAGTAGGCCTCTGGCGTTTTCGCACTAACCACCACACGGAATAAGTATGGGCACTCGGCATCGTATGATTCTTCCGAAAGCTCTTCAGACGTCAGCAGTTGAGCGGCGCGCGCCCGGGTGAACTGGAACGCCTGCGTGTGTATACAGGGGCTAGGTTTGGTCCCGGCCGCGTACGCAACGCGCAGGAGTGCAAAGGACGATTGGCCCATGACCCCTTCGCGCTTAGGATTTAGACAGGTGTGCTGGCCTCTCTGTTGAGCCTAGGTAGGACTACGGCGTGTCGATCAGCCGAGGCCGGGCATGACCCGGAAAAGTGTGTTGGGCCAGAGTTAATCGAGCGTGTTGGGTAAGTTGGTGCACTCCTGCAGGGAAGTAAATCTATTCGAATAGCCATGTCCAGGGTAACGGACGCTCGGAGTTGTATCCCGATCTACGACAACTAGAACTGGATATTGGTTACACTAAACTAATATGATGGCTCCGGGATCGCTTCCTCGCGGGGTAGTCGAGGTAGGATCTCTGGGCGTTACTAATATATATTTGTTACTATATGCTATGTTACTCTATTCTCTTTTGTTGCTGCAAGACGCTGCATGATGCTAGTCTTCGACAGGCTAGGCCTTCCCCTCTACTCTGGCATTTTGCAGTTTGGTCCACTGATACAGCCCCTTCCCTTTGATTCCGATGCATACTTAGCATAGTTCTGATGTAAGTCTTGCGAGTACTTTGGATGAGTACTCACAGTTGCCTTGCTACCTTTTCCCCCTCTACCCGGTTGCTGCGATCAGATGACGGAGCGTAGGAGCCAGCTGATCCTGCCGACGATTACTACTACACTGACGGAGCCTACTACTACGTGGAGACCAACGACCAGGAGTAGTTCGGAGGCTCCCAGGCAGGAGGCCTATGCCTTTTTGATCTAGATGTCGTTGTTTTTCTCAGTCTTCTTAGGGAAAACTTGTTTAGTTATGTCTGTACTCATATATTATTGCTTCCGCTGACTTATGTATTCGAGCCTTCGTGGCCTGGCTTGTAATATAAAGTCGTATGACTTTAATTTGTGTCTAGAGTTGTGTTGTGATATCTTCCCGTGAGTCTCTGATCTTGATCGTGCGCATTTGCGTGTATGATTAGTGCACGATTGAATCGGGGGCGTCACAAAAGGTGTCCTCTTCGCCCCTCCGGCCGCAATTATCGCGCTAATCAAACTTTCTATTTGACTTCCTTCCCCATTACGGTGACGTCGACGATATCGCGATCGCTATGGTTTTGGTGAAGTGCGTTCGACGGAGCGCACCATTGAGGCAGACGACGGTCATGTCATTCGGAAGTGCGGCCTGGAAGCCGAGACAACCGCCTTCTTTGCATCCAGGATGTCTGTAGGAGACAGCAACTGTCGTGTCACCGTGACCGTTGGATGCGACGTGACCACGTCATTCGAGCTCGAGCTGCCGCAAGGGGACTCGAACGTGACCGTGTACCCTTACAGGGGCACCGGTTTACTCTCGGAAAGGCTCTTCTGCGTCGGGGACCCGTCCAGCCTGTGCAACCAACGGAAATGTCGGCGTGTAGTTCGGGACTGGCTTCGCTCATCGATCTACATCCCAATGAAACAGAGTGGGAGACGGTCGTCCCCGACGGCGTTGTGAGGAAGATAGTCCAGGTGGCGAATCACCGGCAGTTGCATCAACGAGGAGGGTGTGACTTCAGCTTCGACATGAATGTGGATCGGCGTCATGTCGTTAGCCTGCCGGCGCTACGTTCGTCTTGCAAGGAGAAGCTTCTTGGCGAGGAAGGTGCTGGGACGTGCCCGACATGTCTCGCACACACCATCAAACAAGCACAGTATTACCGCTTATCTAGGCTTTCACCAGCCTATTGATGCACATACGAGAATTTTTAAATCATATAATGCTTTATGTACATTTGGTCTTGTCACTAATAAGTACTACTATTTGTACCCATTGAGTAACTTGTACTACTTGGTGAATGTTGCGTAGCCGTGGATGTTCGAGCTAAATTTGAAACACAGTCACGATCAAACGAGATGTTACCATTGGGCTCCACCACTCCACCAGCCGAAATCACCTTAGCCTATTTGATTTGCAGGATCCTCAAAACGCAGGAATCACAAAAATACAGGATTGTTCTCTTTGGATAGGAATGGCTTGGATTGGAGTATAGGATTAGGAGTGTGTGTTTGATGTCATAGGAAAGACAGATGGATTTTTAAAATACTCCTAGGTTGGAGCAGATGCAGGATTTCCTATTATTAAATATAGCACAATAGCTTCGTCTATCCAGCTTTCTGTGGGAAAGGTGGTTTCTGGAAGAAGACGATGGAGAAGCGGATTCAGCGAAGAGTGAAATGATGGTTGCTTTGTTCGTGCTTTGTGAATTGACGCCTCATTACTTTGTGATTTGTGATAGTAGAAGGGAGTAGACTCTGTGCTCTATGCATGGGTCCATGCAAGGGAGAAAGAGGAGAGAGGTTGCATTTTTTGTTCCTTCAATCAATTTGGCATCGGCGCACCAGCGAGCTTCGGTTCCCTCATTTTTGGCTTTCGCAGCACCCTCCACAATGGTTCCCATCAATGCCAAAAGCTATTTTACCATTTGGCTACACATTGTGGATGCCCTTAAGCATACCACTTGGTTTTGATTAGTAAAGAGGAGGTGCTTTTGCCACGCGAAAGGCGGGGGAGGTTGGCCTCACGGTTTGCTAACATGCGGTCCCATGTGTCAGTAATGTACCAAGCCGATCCGTGCCCCACATGACTACATGAGGCAGAACAACGGCAGAAGCAACTTCAGCAAAGAGTGAAATGATGGTTGCTTCATCCCTCCAACTTATACTGCGGGAAAGCTGCAGCTTTGTGATTTGACGCCTCATTGCTAATTACTACTGCGGCGCCACGACCGGGGTGCGTCCCCCCTGCTGCTCTGCACTGTTATTTGGTGCATGGCACATGGACCAGGATGCTGGATGTCCCACATGTCGGCGAAAGGGAGTAGAACATTTATGAAATGAGCGCTCCACTCTTACAATGAAGGAGTACAAGACACGGCGGCCCAGTGAACTGTAACTTGTACTGTAGTACTGTAGTACTGTAGTATGTGGTAGTCTTGTACTCTTGTACCACTTGGTTTTGCTGTTTCGCGCGATCGATCAATACAAACCCAATTAAATAGGTGAGGGCGGGTCTTTTCCTGTGCGGTAGTCATGGTAGTTTGGCATAGTCGGTTTGACAGAGAGACCGAGAGAAAGATGTGAAATGCTTGAATGTGTAGCGGGCCCTTTTTTTGTGCCATGTGTGTGTGTAGTCAGACCTTTTAGATCACTAGATGATACTAGGCATACATTTCAATGCAATTTTAATGTATGCAACATGAATAATTAAAGTAACAATATGAGATCCAAAACTAAAAATACATATGATTTATTATGTTAGAGTATAGTAGTGCTGTATTGCATAGTTGTTACATGTAACATGCGAGAAAGTGTAGGGACATACTTTTGGAGGGCCTACAGAGAGAAATTGGGCATAAAGTGGATTCAAATATTTGTATTCGTCATCATAGTATTTGTAACTCATATCTAGAATTTATACGGTAGACGTGAATGCTTGTTCGCTCTTACGAAACCAGTACAACAATATTGGGGTGTCGTGCGCCAATTTAGGCGTGGGAGGTTGGCCTAGTCGGCTCCACGGAGAGAGCGAGAGAAGAGATAAATACACTGGCGGTCACTGTATTTGAAGCGTAAGCATAATACGGTCACCGGACTTCAGAATACGCTCATTACGGTCAATATATATGTTTTACGGTGATTATACGGTCACTCGCTCACCGTTCAGCATCGTATTGCACTCTGTTGACCGGTCAAATAGTCTACGTGGCATTATGTTGACTGGTTAAATTTGCCACGTTCCTTGTGGGTCCCACCTGTCAGTTGGCAGAGGAAAGAGATAAGATAAATCAAAATTTACGCAGGCGCGACAAGACTCGAACCCTTGCGCGCGACCCACCTGCTGTGTATGTGTATGTCAGGGCCTAATGTGTGTGCATGCACGTGCAGGTTGAGCACTTGATCCTGTGTATGCGTGCATGTGTGTATAATCACCACACTAGATCCTGTGTATTAAAAGAACCAGCACAACAGACCAATACAAGGCCACCTTGTCCGCTGTGGTTAGCGCGTGCGGGTGCGAACCCTAGGTCACCACTTCGAATCCCTTCTACTAGTAATACCGACCGTGCAATATTTTATTTTCATTTGTTTACATTCTTATACCCGCTGACAGGTGGGCTCTATGGTAGTGAGATAATCTGCTCTGATGATGCAACAATAGATGCGCCATGTGGACTGTTTAACTGGTGAACTAATCATGTCTTCAACAAATACAGAGCTCTACAGTGAGCTTGTGACTGTATAACAACCACAAAACATATATGGTGACCGTAATGAGTGTATTCTGAAGTCCAGTGATTGTATCGTGCTTTCGCTTCAAATACAGTGATCGTTGCTACTTGTGAGATGCGTTGGGATTTCCCCGAAGAGGACGGGATGATGCAGTACAGTAGAGATAAGTATTTCGCTCAGTTATGAAACCAAGGTTATCAATCCAGTAGGAGAATCATGCAACAACTCGTTAGCAGCACCTGCACACCAAATAACAAATCCTCGCACCCAACGCGAACAAGGCGTTGTCAATCCCTTGGCGGTTAATTGCAAGATTAAATTGTATGGTGATAGATAGATAGATCGAACAAAAATACAAAATAAAATAAGTAAAGTAAAATTGCAGCAAGGTATTTTTAGGATTTTCAATATATGATAAAGGTAGACCCGGGGGCCATAGTTTCCACTAGAGGCTTCTCTCTTGAAAATAGCATACGGTGGGTGAACAAATTACTGTTGGGCAATTGATAGAAAAGCAAATAATCATGATGATATCCAAGGCAATGATCATGTATATAGGCATCACGTCCGAGACAAGTTGACCAAAATGATTCTGCATCTACTACTATTACTCCACACATGGACCGCTATCCAGCATGCATCTAGAGTATTAAGTTCATAAAGAATGGAGTAACGCCTTAAGCAAGATGACATGATGTAGACAAAGTAAACTCACGCATGAATAAACCCCATCTTTTTACCCTTAATAGCAACGATACATACGTGTCATGTCCCTTTCTATCACTCGGATTGAGCACCGCAAGATCGAACCCATTACAAAGCACCTCTCCCATTGCAAGATAAATCAATCTAGTTGGCCAAACCAAATCAATAGATCGGAGAGAAATACAAAGCTATAACAATCATGCATAAAAGAGTTCAGAGAAAACTCAAATAGTATTCATGGATAATATGATCATAAACTCACAATTCATTGGATCCCAACAAACACAACGCAAAAAGTGATTACATCGGATAGAACTCCAAGAACATCGAGGAGAACAATGTATTGAAGATCAAAAAGAGAGAAGAAGCCATCTAGCTACTAACTATGGACCCGAAGGTCTGTGGTAAACTACTCACGCATCATCGGAAGGGCAGCAAGGTTGATGTAGAGCCCCTCTGTGATCAAATCCCCCTCCGATAGAGTGCCAGAAAAGGCCTCCAGATGGGATCTCTCGAGAATAGGAACTTGCGGCGGCGGAAAAAGTATTTCGTGGACTCCCCTGTTGGTTTCCCAATTTTAGAGTATTTATATAGGTGGAATTAGGTCAAACGGAGCAGAGGTGGGCCCACGAGGCACCAGGGCGCGCCCTGGTGGTTCGTGGCCACCTCCTCTATCTTCTGGCCCTCTCCCGAAGCTTCTAGTGTCTTTTATGTTCAGAAAAAAATCTCCAAAAAGTTTCGTGGCATTTGGACTTCGTTTGGTACTGATATTCTAAAAAACCAAAAACAGGCAAAAAACAGCAACTGGCACTGGGCACTAAGTTAATTGGTTAGTCCCAAAAAATGATATATAATTGCTTGTAAGTGTATATAAAACATCCAAGATTGATACTATAGTAGCATGGAACAATCAAAAATTATAGATACGTTGGAGACGTATCAAGCATCCCCAAGCTTAATTCCTGCTCGTCCTCGAGTAGGTAAATGATAAAAACATAATTTTTGATGTGGAATGCTACCTATCATATTCATCATATAATCATTTCTTTGTGGCATGGACATTTGGACTTGAATGATTCAAAGCAATAGTCTATAATTTGACATGAAGACATAAATACTCAAGCATACTAACAAGCAACCATGTCTTTCAAAATATGAACGCTAAAGAAAGTTATCCCTAGCCCATTATGCTCAATGATTGATCCATTCATGAAACACACTCAATATTAGCTACACATAATGCACAAGTATGACAATAGTGCTCTCTAGGTGGTGCTTTGTAAGAGAAGATTGAGACTCAAAATAAAAATAAAAATTGCATAAAAGTAAATAGATAGGCCCTTCGCAGAGGGAAGCAGAGATTTGCAGAGGTGCCAGAGCTCAAAGATTAAATTAGAAAGATAAAATTATTTTGAGAGGCATGCTTTTCCTGTCAACGAAAACGACCGAGAATTCTTAATATGTTCCATGCTAGACACATTATAGGCGGTTCCCAAACAGAAAATAAAGTTTATTTCCTTTCCACCATTCTTTCACAATCCATGGCTAGCCATATCCACGGGTGCCCTCCATACCAACACTTTCCAAGGAATTTATTATTATCTTCATATTAATTTTTTTTATCTCGGGACTGGGCATCCCTATTACCTGCCACTCTCTCGTGCAATGACAAGTGAATAAACACTCATCGTGAGAATAACACACCTAGCATGGGAAATATTGGCCACCCCCTGCCGCTTCATGAGCGGTACGGGTACACAAAACGGAAAATTATTTTGAAAATTTAGAGTTGGCACATGTAAATTCACTTGGAACGGCATGGAAATACCGCATATAGGTAGGTATGGTGGACTCATTTGGCACAACTTGGGTTTAAGGAGTTGGATTCACAAGCAGTATTCCCGCTTAGTACAAATGAAGGCTAGCAAATAGATTGAGAAGCGACCAACCAAAAAGCGAAAATGGTCATAAACATGCATTGAACATAACTAACACCGAATAATGCACCATAAGTAGGATATAATTTCGTTGCATAACTATTGACTTTATGTGCATGCATAGGGAATCACAAACCTTAACACCAATATTCTTACTAAATCACAATTAGTCACTAGCATGACTCACATATTATCATCTCCATATCGCAAAACTATTGCAAGGAATCAAACTTATCGTATCCAATGATCTTTCATGAAAGTTTTTATTATATCCCTCTTGAATATTCATCACTTTGGGACCAAATTCATATCTTGTGCAAATTACCATTACTATTATCAACTCTCAAAAAGATATAAGTGAAGCATGAGAGTGCAAATATTTCTTCAAAATTTAATCTTAAGAACTCTCAAAATAATATAAGTGAAGCACGAGAGTTCAAATATTTCTTCAAAATATAGCCACCGCCGTGCTCAAAAGATTTAAGTGAAGTACTATCTAACAAATCATGATAAACGTGTGGCTCTCTCAAATAGGTGTGTCCAGCAAAGATGATTGTGACAAACTAAAAAGAAAACAAAGCAAAGACTCATATAATACATGACGCTCCAAGCAAAACTCATGATATGTGACGAATAAAAATATAGCTCCAAGTAAAATTACCGATAGTTGGTAGAAGAAAGAGGGGATGCCTTCCGGGGCATCCCCAAGCTTAGTTGCTTGAGTCTTCCTTGAATATTACCTTGGGGTGCCTTGGGCATCCCCAAGCTTAGGCTCTTGCCACTCCTTATTCCTTCATCCATCGTGATCTCACTCAAAACTTGAAAACTTCAATCACACAAAACTCAACAAAACCTTTGTGAGATCCGTTAGTATAACAAATAAATCTTCAACTTTAAGTACTGTAGTAAATTGATTCATATTTAATATTGGCATAATGCTACTGTACTCCAACTTCTCCATGACTCATACCCCCCGATACGATCCATATATTCATCAAAATAAGCAAACTATGCAACAAAACAGAATCTATCTAAACAGAACAGTCTGTAAAGATATATTTAAAATCTATGTTTCTGTAACTCCAAAAATTCTGAAAAATTAGGACAATGTTGGAAATTCATATACCAATACTGTGTAAAAATTTCAGATTTTTCTGACGCTCCAGTACAGAATTAAAATTCCAGCACTGGACGCAAAACTTTCTGTTTTCCAAACAGCATTAATTATACTATCTTCCAAATCATCCCAAAAGTTTTACTTGGCACAAACACTAATTAAAACATAAAAACACAATCATAACAGTAGCATAATTGTGTAAACACATAAGAACAGAAATAAAAAGCAAAAATTTATTTTATTCATTGGGTTGCCTCCCAACAAGCGCTATTGTTTTATGCCCCTAGCTAGGCATAATGCATAGTTTCAAGTATTGTCATCCTTCAAGTTGATTCCATAAGTGGCCCTCATAATGGATTCATAGGGTGCTTTAATTCTTTTCTTAGGGAAGTGTTCCATCCCTTTATTTAGTGGAAATTGAAATCTTATATTCCCTTCTTTCATCTCAATAATAGCACCAACAGTTCGTAAGAACGGTCTACCAAGTATTATGGGGCAAGATGGATTGCAATCAATGTCAAGTACTATAAAATCAACGGGCACATAGTTTCTATTTGCAAGAATAAGAACATCATTAATTCTACCCAATGGCTTTTTAATAGTAGAATCCGCCAAGTGCAAATTAAGAGAACATTCATCTATATTGGTAAAACCTAGCACATCACATAGAGATTTTGGAATTGTGGAAACGCTAGCACCCAAATCACATAAAGCATTGCACTCATAATTTTTAATTTTAACTTTAATGGTGGGTCCCCACTCATCATATAATTTTCTAGGAATTGAAATTTCTAGTTCTAGCTTTTCTTCTAACGCTTTCATCATCGCTTCTACAATATGTTTAGTAAAAGCCTTATTTTGTTCATAAGCGTTGGGTGAATTTAGCATGGATTGTAACAAAGAAATACACTCAATCAAGCAACAACTATCATAATTAAAGTCTTTGTAATCCAAGAGAGTGGGCACATATAAAGCTTTAATTGATTCATTAATATCAATTTTGGGTGGCAAAATTTTAGTCTTAAGATTTTCCACATCATGAATAATTCTATCAATGCTCCTAGACATATCATCAAGTTTACTTAATTTTTCTTCTATCATAGTGTTGAAAACTTTTTGAGCATTAATAAATTCTTTAATATTACTTTCAAGATCAGAGGGCATCCTATTATTATTATTATTATTATAAGGATTACCATAGGAATTTCCATAATTATTAGAGGAATTTCCAGGAAACGGCCTAGGATTAAAATTACCTCTGTAAGCGTTACTATTAAAATTGTTTCGCGAGACAAAATTCACATCTACAGGATCATTATTTTTGCTCAATCAAGGTGGATAAAGGCACATCAGTAGGATCAATAGGAGTGTTTTTGCTAGCAACCAATTTCATAAGCGCATCAACTTTTCACTCAAAGTACTAATTTCTTTAACAGAATTCACCTTTTTACTAGTAGGAACTCTTTCAGTATGCCATTGTGAATAATTTGCCATAATATTATCAAGAAATTTAGTAGCTTCCCCCAATGTAATCTCCATAAAAGTACCACCCGCGGCGGAATCTAAAAGATTTCTAGAAACAAAATTTAATTCTGCATAAATTTTTTGTATGATCATCCACAAATTTAAACCATGAGTAGGGAAATTTCTTATCATTAATTTCATCCTTTCCCAAGATTGGCTAACATGTTCATGATCAAGTTGGTTGAAATTCATAATTTGATTTCTAAGGGAAATAATTTTTGCGGGAGGCAAATACTTGGTAATAAAAGCATCTTTACACCTATCCCAAGAATCGATACTATTTCGTGGCAAAGATGAAAACCAGTTTTTTGCACCATCCCGCAATGAGAACGGGAATAATTTTAGTTTCACAATATCATTATCCACATCTTTTTTCTTTTGAATATCATACAATTCTACGAAAGTGTTAAGATGGGATGCGGCATCTTCATTAGGACTACCAGAAAATTGTTCTTTCCTGACAAGATTTAACAAAGCGGCATTAATATCACAAGTCTCCGCACTAGCGGTGGGAGGAGCAATCGGAGTACTAATAAAATCATTATTATTAGTATTGGAAAAATCACATAATTTTGTATTTTCTTGAGACATCGTGGCTACGCAAACAAGATAACAAGCAAGGAAAGAAGGAAACAAGAGAAAGGCAAACATAAAATATTTTTGTATTTTTGTAAAAAAAACTAGAAGTGGGGGAGATGAAAACGAGAGGCAAAGGCAAATAAACTAAATGCAAGGAGATGAAAGTTTATGCTTAGGTACTTGATAGATGTTGATGATGTCTCCCCGGCAACGATGCCAGAAATTCTACCTGCTACTTGTGAGCTGCATTGGGATTTCCCCGAAGAGGAGAGGATGATGCAGTACAGTAGAGATAAGTATTTCCCTCAGTTATGAAACCAAGGTTATCAATCCAGTAGGAGAATCACGCAACAACTCGTTAGCAGCACCTGCACACAAAATAACAAATCCTCGCACCCAACGCAAACAAGGGGTTGTCAATCCCTTGGTGGTTAATTGCAAGATTAAATTGTATGGTGATAGATAGATAGATCGAACAAAAATACAAAATAAAATAAATAAATAAAAAGTGCAGCAAGTATTTTTAGGGTTTTAGTATATGATTTAGATAGACCCGGGGGCCATAGCTTTCACAAGAGGCTTCTCTCATAAAAATAGCATACGGTGGGTAGACAAATTACTGTTGGGCAATTGATAGAAAAGCAAATAATCATGACGATATCCAAGGCAATGATCATGTATATAGGCATCACGTCCGAGACAAGTAGACCGACTCCTGCCTGCATCTACTACTATTACTCCACACATCGACCGCTATCCAGCATGCATCTAGTGTATTAAGTCCATAAAGAACGGAGTAACGTCTTAAGCACGATGACATGATGTAGACAAAGTAAACTCACGCATGAATAAACCCCATCTTTTTACCCTTAATAGCAACGATACATACGTGTCATGTCCCTTTCTGTCACTGGGATTGAGCACCACAAGATCGAACCCATTACAAAGCATCTCTTCCCATGGCAAGATAAATCAATCTAGTTGACCAAACCAAAACAATAGATCGGAGAAGAAATACGAAGCTATAATAATCATGCATAAAAGAGTTCAGAGAAGACTCAAATAATATTCATGGATAATCTGATCATAAACTCACAATTCATCGGATCCGAACAAACACACCGCAAAAAGTAATTACATCGGATAGAACTCCAAGAACATCGAGGAGAACATTGTATTGAAGATCAAAAAGAGAGAAGTAGCCATCTAGCTACTAACTATGGACCCGAAAGTCTCTGGTAAACTACTCACACATCATCGGAAGGGCAGCAAGGTTGATGTAGAGCCCCTCCGTGATTGAATCCCCCTCCGGTAGTGTGCCAGAAAAGGCCTCCAGATGGGATCTCTCGAGAACAGGAACTTGCGGCAGCGGAAAAAGTATTTCGTGGACTCCCCTGTTGGTTTCCCGGTTTTAGAGTATTTATAGAGGTGGAATTAGGTTAAACGGAGCAGAGGTGGGCCCTCGTGGCCACCTCCTCTATCTTCTAGCCATCTCCCGAAGCTTCTAGTGTCTCTTATGTCCAGAAAAAAATCTCCCAAAAGTTTTGTGGCATTTGGACTTCGTTTGGTACTGATATTCTGAAAAACCAAAAACAAGCAAAAAACAGCAACTGGCACTGGGCACTAAGTTAATAGGATAGTCCCAAAAAATGATATATAATTGCTTGTAAGTGTATATAAAACATCCAAGATTGATACTATAATAGCATGGAACAATCAAAAATTATAGATACGTTGGAGACGTATCAATCGTCGGTGTATATCTCGCGAGAGAAAGATGGAACATGCGTGAATGTGACGGGGCATACTTTTAGAGGGCCTAGAGGTAGTTTGTGTGCGTACGTGAAAGAGGCGTAGAGAGAGGGGGCGATGGAGAGAGAGAGATGCTCTTCGTTTCTCTTTATTATGACTAACTTTATAGTATAAAAATATAAACATTCACAATGCGGATTAAATATCATTAGATGCACCATGCAATTAACTTTCAAACTCCATATAACTTTGTAATATTGTATAGATGTAGATTTTATAAAATAAATTTTGGCCACACTTTGCGTAGTTTTAATTCAAAAGGAATCTTATATGCGAAGTAAAAAGTGAAAAGAGGGATTTTTAGATCAATGGAGCACATGATAAGATGCAACATGTCTGAATGTGTAGTTGATGTATTTGGCAGGGCCTGGAGAGGGTATGTGTACGTATTCGAGAGAGGCACGAATAGAGGGGGGTGTGCGATGAGAGATAGATAGCACAAGAAATGAGAGAGGTCTAGAGAGAGAGACAAATAGGATGTCTCGACGAGGGATGGCCTTGACTGTGTGTATGCAAGGGAGAAGGGGAGAGAGACATGAGCAGAAATAGTGTGTGGGGTGAGTGTGTTTGGTATGTGTGGGTGTGAGAAATACCGACACCTAGGGATAGGGGTGTGTGAGGTCTGGTGGGCTGAGGTGAGGCCCCCGGTCGGTTCCGTCCTACGCCACATTGGTCCGCCCGTGATGCATTATACAGAGACCCCTGGAGAACTAGTCGCACAAGACAAAGAAACCAGAGCCGCGAAGGACTTTGTGTCCACCGACAAAGTCGGCTAGGATTTGTTACCCTAGGCCCCAGGTATGTTATACAAGCCTGGGGCCTAGTTCGTCAATAGCATACACAGAATCCCTTGGTATTCACGTAGTGTACTTTGTACACACCCTACTCACAAATATATATGACCGGGAGTAGGGTATTTCCTGCATCGCAAGGGCCCGAACTAAGGTAAATCCTTGTCTCTTATTACCATGCATCCAACATAGCAGTAAGGGATATCCTACTGAATGCTCTGTAAGGGATATCCTACTTGTTAGAGATATATTTGGGTTACATGTATTTGGTAGTCTAGGATTTGTATTACGTCTCATACCTTATCTCCAGGAGAGCCGTCTTGCCCTCCAAGTCTTGTACTCAATATATACTCACTTGTGAGGCTCAATACAACATCCATCATATTCCGCCAATCTTCTCTCTAATCCCTTCTAGTATCGTGATTATTTGGAAACATAGGATAGACTAGGAATTATTCTAGCCTATCTTGTACTCCAAGAAGATCATGTACTCCGATATATATGCCCACAAGGCTCAAGCAATATAACAATCGATTCCACCAATCCCTCTCTATCCCTTTGTATCGCCCCGGACATACCCGCCGGAGGTCGTTACTCCTGGCGAGATCTAGACTGGCCTCACAGATCAATACTTGTCTTTCCTGCGCACTTTGTCCTCACTCTTGCGCACCCGGGAGCAACTTCCCGGTCGGTCACCCATCCTGAAATTACTCCAAGCTGACACGCTTAACTTTGGAGTTCTGTCCGAATGGGCTCCTAGAAAAGAAGGAATTCCTTATTGATATGAGTAGTCTATCATCCCTAATAAGCCAGGCTATCACATACACCCCCACTCAGAGGAACCGACGTCCTCGTCGGGCCACAGGAACGTTCCCTCTTGGCACATACGTCTGTGCGTCCAGTCCGGCACGTGTGCCATGCCGTGTGCCACGACGGGTAACAAACGTCATGCACAACATGACCGCGCACCTGACACGCAAACATCCGTGTAACCGCGAGGGTCGGCTCTGATACCAACTTGTAACGCCCCGGACACACCCGCCGGAGGTCATTACTCATGGCGAGATCTAGACTGGCCTCACAGATCAATACTAGTCTTTCCTACGCACTTTGTCCTTACTCATGCGCACCCGGGAGCAACTTCCCGGTCGGTCACCCATCTTGAAATTACTCCAAGCTGAGCACGCTTAACTTTGGAGTTCTGTCCGAATGGGCTCCCGGAAAAGAAGGAATTCCTTATTGATATGAGTAGTCTATCATCCCTAATAAGCCAGGCTATCACACCCTTCTAACATGGTATCAACCTAATCTCGATCCAAACCCTAGCCGCTGCCACTTCCGCACCGCGCCGCCCCCGTGGCGGTCGATCTTCATGATCGCCACTGGGGGCCACACCGCCCGTACCTAGGGTTCGTCCGCTAATCATGTTGATCGGCTACCCTAGAGAGTCTTTTTCCAGATTCGTTGATTGGGTTTTTCTCTCTCACCGATCAATTGATCGGTGCAATTTTTTTTGGTTTTCCGATCTATGATCGGTTTGCGTCGTCTGCCGCCGCTCGTCATCTACAGCGTGCTCTACTTCATCGACTCCAACAGGATCGGTTGCCACATGGCGCCTCAGGCCTTCGGTGGCATTCCAGCCCAGAGATCAAGTCTTCTGGAATACGGCACTGCTTAGCATAGAACAAATCAGCTCTTTATTACGAATAAACGAGGTACAAGGGTCCGATATAACAAAGAATTACATCGGCATGGCGATACTACGCCTGCTAAGGTAGCTCTATGCTAGCAGCGGAACAACTCGCAGCAGAATAACTTCTAGCAGTGGAATAGCGATGACGGTGATGGACTCCACTCCGCAGGGACTCTGGCTGGGACGCATCCTAGAGTGCAACCTCGGGATCCTCGACAAACAATCAATCATGGCATCACCTCCAATCTGGCATGACACGCTAGGTGAGTACTTTGAATGTACTCGCAAGCTCATAGCAACCAAAGCAATCAAGACAAACAACAGCATGGCATTTGTAGGTTAATCATCAATGATGAACATGATACTACTAGAACAACATGAGCTTGGCATGTATATAAATTCATGATATGAACATGATGATTCTAGCACCAGCATGCCAGGGGGTCGACGTTTAAGGTCTCATGGACCAACTTACTCTGCCCGGAGGTTATCTCGTAACCACGGTGAATATCAAACTTACTTACCATCGTGATCACCACGCGATCACCTCATAATCCACCAACCTCGGTATCCACGATACCATCGTGATCCTCTCATGATCACATAAAGATCAACCAACTTCTTGTCTCATCGAACCGGGGTTGTTATTATTCAGGTTAATATTACTGTTGACCCATAGTGTCACCTACTACGAACTGTGTCCATGACCGAGGACGCGGCTATCGATAGATTATACACTCTGCAGAGGTTAGTACACTGTACCCACACTACGGAACTCATGGCCTCGTGCTCCCATTCGGGTGGACCAACGATGTTCCGACAAAACCAGTCTATTGCATGACACTCTCCCGGCCACTCCGACAAACTCCCCTTTGGGCTATGTTCTGGGTGTCCCCGATGTCAACTCATGACATCCGCCACCTTTGTGGCCACCACCGTCGTGGCCAAAATAACAACTGTCCAAAATGGGGACTCTGGATCCATACAACTCGGGCACACAAGCCTATGGCCGCCTACCTGATCAGGGTAGCGCGCACCCATAACCTTCCCTAGTTGGAGGTTCCGACGAGAGGCATGACAATAGACCGCATTAGGGCCTCCCCATCCAGGCAAGTGTGGTTGCACTGGTGAGCTCGATTCGGTGGCACCATGACTCAGCCAACAGATTTGTTCAAGTTCGATTCATGTCAGGTTCAACTTGAATGGTGATGAGCTGAGTCACAAAAACATAATAACAATGCATATGAGCATGATATCAGTGTAACCATGGATGGGCAACATAACCATTTAACATCATTACATCAACAATGATAATCCATTTAATCTACGGGATGCAAATGAGCATGGCATAATGACGATCATGAATATCACAAGTATTTTCATAACAAACCCTAACTACTCATATGAGGGTATCATTATCACTAGCCTCGGAAATGATTACAAGAATAAAACATGAGAATAATATCATTAACAATTAATCATGTAACTCACTAGATGAAAATGAACATGGCATGAGCATGGATCCACAAGCATATTCGACGTATTAACAAAATCATTAAATGAACAAGCAATTATTAAATACTCCAGTGAAAACCATGGCTACTGCAAGGCCATCATGCAAGTGGCTGTTGTGGCTTGCCTGGGGATGAAGGATTCACCGGGGAGAGGTGCGATGAACTCGCGGCAAGAATCACCGGAAAAGTTTCCCTCTCGGTGGAGCTGATTAGGGGTCAAGGGCAAAATGGTCATTTTCATAGTGTGACAACCTCATGAAAATGATACCAACAGAACGGGCTCGACGAGTAGAGAACATGGGCTTTTGAATCACCTGAATCGGAGTAACGGTCGCGGAGTACGGCCCTTCGCTCGTTAGGGTGAAATTTAAATAAAAATATTCATTTCTGCGCTTAACGGACGAACGTCCGCTATTTAATAGTTTCGGCCGGCGAGGGAAAACAGAAAGCGCATTTGCTGAAATACGTTTTCAAACAGAGAAAGCGCATTTCTGTCCAAAGAAGCAGCAGAATACGCTTTCTTTAAGAGAAAACGTTTTTGAGGAATACGTCTTCACGTAAAATCCCGCGGGCCCGGAGTCAACGCCGTGGTTAGGCTGACCGGTGGGGCCGCGGGGTGGTGGGGCCCACCTGGCCAGGTCATCGCCTTCTTCCTCTCGCGCGCTCGCCTATGGCGTAGAGGGAGACTGCGGTCGCCGGCGTTTTCCCGGCCGGCTCCGGCCACCTCCGGCGGAGCTGGAGACACCGGCGAGCTCAGGGAGGAGCGCCGCATCCGTCCTCACACCGTACGGCCGCCGAGGAAGGCCAGGTCGATGGCAGCTTGAGTGGCGGCGGGAGAGGCTGTCGGCCGAATTCGGAGCCGAGCCCACGGGCGTCATGGAGAAGAACGGAGGAGATGGGGAGGTGAGCTAGGCTCTGGGGTGGCCTCTGGTAGAGAAAGGTGGAGGGGAGGAGGCTCGAGCATCCGGAATTTAGGCCGAGTCCGACGGCGGCCATGGCGGCAATGCGAGGGAGAAAGAGCTCCTCGAGCTCGTTCGAGTGGCTAGGGGGGTACTAGGTGGGAGGGAGAGAGGTTGGCAAGCTAGATGGGTCTCGGGGAGGGCTTATATAGCCGGAGAGAAGATGCCGAGCGGGATGCCGCCGCGGACGCGCGGTTGTTGCTCTGACGCGGCCGCATACGCGTGCGCACGCACGGAGAAGTTGACGGTGACGAGTGAGGGGTAGTGGAGTGCCAGAGGAGGGCAGACGCGAGATGGGCAAAGTCCGGTCGGCCACTCGGCCACTGTGCGCACGCGGTCGTGGCTATCGTGGCGCGATGAGGGCGAAGAAGGAGGGGGCGAGGGCTGGGGAGCGAGCGTGTGGCCACTGCGGGGCTCGAGGACACACTAGGACGCGCGCAACCGGCTGGGAGAAGAGTGCCCGAGGCAAACGACACAGAGACCACGACAATTGCTTCCTAGCCGCGTGGTCACCACGTGCACAGACGCACGCGGTGCAATCTGGCTAGCAAAAACATGTCTAGTTTGTAGTCCTTACAAAGTAGGACCCCTCTGAAGTGATGGAACGAAGAAATCCACTTTGTGCTAATGGGTAGCATCAATAGAAGTTTGTTGTAGGAAACTAGATCATGAAGTAGTGGTCAAAACAAATGGGATAAGGGATAACCAGGATGTCACAGGGGTTTGGGGTAGGAAGGACTACAGTCATGTGAAATATGAAATGATTTGGACTAATATTTAACATAGTTGCTTTAAAACTACAAAATCTGGTCGACAAACTAGATCATGAAGTAGCACTCACCTGGATGATTGGATTGGGCTGAAAATTGGTGGAGTATGGTCATTTGGGCATATGAAGGCACTGCAAAAATGATATTTCCTTCACAATGCTTTCTACTGGACAGAAACTTGGGGGAAATTTGTGGAGCAAATGGCTTGGCAAAATGAAGTGAATCTTGTCATGCTCAATGGATATAGGGATATTTAGGTCCTAGATTAATTTCAGATTTTATGAAGCAATACAAAATATAGTTGCTTCACAAACTGAAATTATGACCAGTAGCAAGAATTTGAAGGTGTGCTCACATAGATTGTTGGATGGAGATGATATTTGGTGGAGAGTCATGATTTGATCATATAAATGATCTACCAAAATTTCAACTCATTTGGATAAGCCTAGCTAGTACTTCTTTCACAAAGCTTTCCTCTGGACAGAAACTTTGGAAATTTACTGAGGAAGAATAACTAGGCAAATGGAGCTGAATTTTGGCATGTGGCAATTATTTGGATATTAGAGAGTGCCCAAATTTTTTGAGGGAAATCAAGAAAAGATAAATGGCACTTCCTTCAGAAAGTGCCAAACTGGACAGAATAGGAAAATGAATATTCCTGAATTATTTTTGAACTAGGCAAGGATGGATTTTGGCATATTTGTGGAAGATATGATCCAAAAAATTTATGAGAATTTTGTGGTAATTTTTGGAATGGCGGAAATATAGGTTGCTTCACAACCTAGAGCAAACAGGGTTATTCCTTTAATAGAAAAAGAAATATTCCCAAGAAATAAATATTGGGGTTGGGCTAAGATGGAAATGACATGGTCTTCAGATGGAGTTGAGAGTGACAAGCCACTTGGGAGAGGAAGAAGAGATGATCTACCCAGGTTTCAAGACCACATAGCCACGGAAAAAGAACTCCAAATAAAAATTTGAAGAAATACAAAAGAAAAAGAAAGGGCCAAAAATCAGGGTGTTACACCTTCCGCGCGCGTGTGTCGGGTGTGCTCGTCCAGCGGTCGCTCGCGCAGTTGTGCACTGAACCATCGGGCTCGCCGCCTCACCCACGACCAACCAATCATGCGCCTCGCACGATCGAGGTTGGCTGCTGGAGCATTGGCCTGTCGATGCACGCCCATGTCCGTTCCATGCAGGTCGCATGGATGTTGGCCGGGGCATGCATCTGTGGTGGCTGGCTGTCCCCTGACACATGTCTTTGGTCTGATCAACCAGACGTGCTGCGTCGAATTTCATGAAGATCGTCCCTGAATACAGCGCACTGCTTCTCCGATCAAGCAATGGGCTGGCGCTGCATCGTCCCGTCAGGCCGCAGCGCCGCCGTCCTGTGGTTCTCCTCGTGGTTGCACCGACCCACATGCTGCCGCTACGTCGCCCCTTCGGGTCGTAGTGTCGTGGCCCGCAGTCCACCGCTGCCCTGAGGCCGTCCGCTCCAGGCCGTCCCCGTGGTTGCACCGACCCTCGCGCTGCCGCTTCGTCGCCCCATCAGGCCGTAGCAAGCATGGCACGCGGTCCCTGCCACCTCCCTGAGGTCTTCCCCGTCATCGCCCCATCCCCGCGCGCTGCCGCTGCGTCACCCTTTCGGGCCGTAGCCGCGGCGCCCGGTCCACTCCGCCATCCCCACACGTCGACTTCTACGTGGTATGCGTCGTGCCGCCTCCCTAAGCGCGAGAACGCCACTGTCCGCGCCGGTCTTCGTCATGCTGTCGGGTTCTTCCTCGCCTACTTCGACCACCGCCGCTGCGCTTCTGACCTAGCCGCCGCCGCCTCCTTAGGTCGCCGCAGCCGCTCTTCTTCCCGGTCCACGGCTACTACCTCGACACTGGCCACCCTGACTCGACATCGACTATGGCGTCCCTCGCACGGCTACACCACCCTATGCTCTTGGCTACATCGACATCGGCACAAAGGGCTACCGCCTTGCTTGAGCAACCTCGTCGGTTTCCACTCTAGTCATGACTTCCGCGATGCATCGACCGTTCGACTGTGGGGGGATGTCCGTCGGCTTACCTTCGGATTATTCTCCAGTCTCACCATCTGCGTCGCTAGCGTTGTGACTGCGGGGGGGATGTTGAGTATTGTGATTATTAGGAAACATAGGATAGACTAGGAATTATTCTAGCCTGTCTTGTACTCTAAGAAGATCATGTACTCCTATATATATGCCCACGAGGCTCAAGCAATATAACGATCGATTCCATCAATTCCTCTCTATCCCTTCTAAGGGGATGTCAGCCCGTCGGCTGCTATTCTCTCCAGTCTGACCGTCCGCGACACTCCTGTTGTTCGCAATGCTACCACTACGACTGCGGGGGGATGTTAGAGATATATTTGGGTTACATGTATTTGGTAGTCTAGGATTTGTAATCCGTCTCCTACCTTATCTCCAGGAGAGGCGTCTTGCCCTCCAAGTCTTGTACTCAATATATACTCGCCCGTGAGGCTCAATACAACATCCATCATATTCCGCCAATCTTTTTTCTAATCCCTTCTAACACTACTGAATGCTTTGCTGGAATCATATTCGTTAACTAGTAAGAGAGGCGGAGACAATGCGTGCGAGATAGGCCTAAGCGTGCGGGAGACACGTAGGCAGATATATGTATAGAGAAAAGGGTCGATGGAGATCGTGCGTGCCTATGCATGTGAGAGAAAGAGTTCTTGTGACAGAGATTAGTGAAAAGAGTCGTAGATAGTTGTGAGAGAGAGGGAGGGAGGGTGATATAGACAGCGTGTGTGCGAGAGACACCTCAGGAGAGAGTGTGAGCATGTGTGAGAGAGAAGGCCGATGGATATACAGTGTGTGCGTGTATGTATGTGAGAGAAAGATAACGCGTGTGTGAGGAGGGGCCGAGGGAGAGTGAATCTACGCATAAAAGACCGATGTACACATTAATTTAAAATATAAATTGTATCCAGATATTTGGATGGGACCATGATATTTGCAATTTGCATATGGAACAATCATTGGTCTATCAAACATCCATGTTCTATCAAATTTGAGCATGTGTATGGTATTATTCGACATAATTGATCCATAGAGTTAGTATTTTGAAATCCAGACAATGCATGGCTTTAGCAATTCAAATATAAATGTGATTATAGTTTATGTTGTGTGTGTATAGCACATTATACATACAAAATATACATAGTGAACATTCTAAATAGCTAGCTAGGAACTAGCATACATTTGAATTCAACTTAAGGTGGTTTCAAATATTCGAATTCAACATGAAGTGCATTCAATTATTTGAATTTGAGATCATGGCATTTGTAAATCATACCTAAATTGTGGGGGCATCAATCTTTGCTTTGCTTTTGTACATAATAACATATAGTCATGTACAAAATACATTCGAATTTACCACCTCCAAATAAAAATTCAAAGAAATCCAAAGGAAAAAGAAAGGGCCAAAAATCGGGGTGTTACAAACCTACCCCCCTTACGATAAATCTCATCCTCGAGATTTGGTTGCTCAGGGAACAAGTATGAATATTCTGACTTAAGGAAACCGTTTCCAACTCGGGTATCCTTTTCCTTTATAAATTGTTCCAACTGAATTGCATCTGACGGACTGCCTTGCTCTGGGGTGGTTTGCTTCACCATACCCCACATTCTGACAGGTCTTCCTTCATATGTTCATCCTTTCTCTGACTTCAATTCTTTTATGTCTGCTGGCTTATCTGATATTATCATGACTAAAATTTTCCATAAGTCCGGGAGTGATTTCCAATTGACGTGACATTTTTCTATCCAGCACCGATATTATTCAACGGGGTTATGAACAAATTCCCTTGGTGAACACAAAACATTTACTCCTTCCATCGGGTTACTCGAGTAGATGCATGGCCTCCGGGTTCAAAATCATACTGGAGATCACAACCCGTGTCTTGGCGGAATCTGACTTTTTGTAGGTAGTTCTGAATTATCTTGAGTCCATGGTCTTGAGCATCAAGTCCGTACCAAAATTCGACTGTCGCCTGTCGTGGCCAGTATGAAGGAGTACAACCTCATAACAGTAGCATCCAAAGACTTGACTGGCGGTGGTTCTGGCGGCAGAGTCTTGTTCATGACAGGCTATCATTCCACTGGGTACCATATGTGAGGACACATGATCCTTAATTCTTTGTGTGCCCATAGGTGTTGTCGGGTGCAATATTCTGGCAAGCATACCTTATCCTTATCCTTATCTTATGACAGTGCAACAACGCTTAACTGGCAAGTTCATCATCTCACAAGCTCTAACTGTAGGGCAATGATCATCCGAACCTTTGCATGAAATCGGCAAATAAATCAGTAGCCACCAGAACGGTCTTTACAACTTAGATCTGGGGCATTACTGAAATAACTCAACCATGGCTCACGACGGCTGAAAAGCAGCTCAGAGCATGAGGCAGTGTTGATAAGAAGAATGTAGCAGTTCCCTAAGACGGCAGAAGAATAGCTCAGAGCATAGGGTCACTGCTACAAAAAGAAACTCAACAGCTGCCCGAGACGGCCGAAAAGCAGCTCAGAACATGAGCCAGTTGTTGAAAATAGAAATATAAAGTTGGCATCCACCCCGGACGGCCGAAAGCAACTCAGAACACAGGCGTGGTGCCATTACCAGGAAGAGGTAAGCAAGGGTTCCTCAGGATCATATACCAGGTTCACAGTTACTTGTATAGAGCTCATTGTTGTGGTCAATCATGCATGACAGTGACAGAGGTTAATGATATTACTTTTTCGGTTGGGAGGAAACTGGCCTTGATATCCACTGTCAAGGTTGTTGTTCCAAATTGTCTTACTTCATAGCTTGTCAGTCCTTGCAACACACTGAGGTGTATACTGGCTTTCTTCCTCATAATTCATGTGGTTGTCGGATTCTCACCATGCTTGTATTATCGTATGAGTGACTTGCATGACCTTGACAGCAATGTTCACAATATATATGGAAACTGAGCATTTGATTCCCGAGGCAGACACTTGTGTCTTGACTGATTGTTGCTTCTGACAAACTGTTGCGGATCTGATTCTTGGGATGCACTGCCATATGCTGCCAACTCACTGTGTAATATCTTGTACCAATGACGATGACTATTGATAGTGCTGTACTGACGAAGACTGGATAGCTTGTGTTGGAAGCCATCGAGAGTAGCGTGCTGAGGAAGGCTGAATAGCTTATGCTCGAAGCTTTTGCCGGGATAGCGTGCTGAAGAAAACTGGCTACCATACCCCAGAAGCTTCTCCTCCTGGTTGCTTGCTGAGGAAGATTCGGTGCCGTATGCCGGAAGTTTTCTGCGGTGGCTTACCGAAGAAGACTGAGTATCTTACACTGGAATTCACCCACATATCATACTGAGGTATATCGCGGAACCTTGCGTCGTAAGCTTCTCTGATTGCGTGCGGAGGAAGACTGGGTTGCTTACTCCAGAAGCTTCTCTCTGTGATATGCAGATTGAATACCATATATATGTATATACCCTTGATATTCCTTTGACTGGAAATGTATTGTTGTCTTGCACACAAATCGTCTTCCAGCTCGTTTAATTATTACTGTTGTAAAGGTTGCACCACTGATGTAAACTTGATGTTGATAATCACTCCAGGATGTAACCTATATTCAAACCAGATACTCCCAATATAATGCAGTCGGCTGAGAATTCCATAATGTTTAGCTGAACTTCCAAATATTTGAAATCCTCACTGATTCTTCAAGTCCGGTGTCGGTTGATGAGCAACTTTCATAAGGGGAAGTAAGGTAACACCGAAGGCCCAAAGAAAGAAACAAAAGAAATGACTGAAACAAAAGCACACAAATCATCAAGATTACATACAAGTAACATCACATTTTACAGTTATTCACCTCACTATGCATGCCTACTTAAGCACACAATTCTCGAGGAAACTCCGGTACTATGATCTAATATGTTGTGGCGGTGGGCACGAAAGTGAATCATCATGTGGAGAGGTTGGTGTAAACAGAGCTACACCAAGTGCTGGCTTAGCACCGGTTGCATCTGGACGGGCTTAGAGGTGAGGACGTACTTGGTGATCATGTAGCGGAACACGGATGTCACGGCCACATCATCATCAAGCGTACAGAAGGGAACCGTACTCGTCCAGATAATGGGTGATAGGGTAGGATAGTGGTGGAAAGAAGGGCCAGCTGGCATTGCCCTTTCCTGGTAACAAAGACCAGTGAGGGTTGCCAAACGGCGGGTTGGATGGCAAGATCCAGGGTAGAAGCATGTCTACCACCGAAACAATAGGTGTGGCTGAAGAGAAAATATTGGTGCGATACATGTGCATCAATCCTGCAAATGATCGACACCACTAGGTACCTTGGCATCACTCCGCTGGGACAGAGATGACACCAAACACCAAAGAACGAGTATGCAAAGCAGGAGGGTAGTGGATCGAAACCAATGCCACCTACACTCCCAGGATAAGATCGATAGCGACAAGATAGTGAGTCTATATGCATGCTATGCGAGAAACAAATGCAGCAACCAAATGCAACAAGCAAGCTAGACTCTGAACTACCGGTTTCTAATGCTCGCACTGGCTAGGGCGTCCTACAGCCAGACCTGCTCTAATACCAAGCGTTGTGGCACCCCGGCTCAGAGAAACCGGAACACCCCATATTCCAGCCCAGAGATCAAGTCTTCTGGAATACGGCACTTCTTAGCATAGAACAAATCAGCTCTTTATTACGAATAAACGGGGTACAAGGGTCCAATATAACAAAGAATTACATCGACATGGCGATACTATGCCTGCTAAGGTAGCTCTATGCTAGCAGCGGAATAACTCGCAGCAGAATAACTTCTAGCAGTGGAATAGCGACGACGGTGATGGACTCCACTCCGCAGGGACTCTAGCTAGGACGCATCCTAGAGTGCAACCTCGGGATCCTGGACAAACAATGAATCACGGCATCACCTGCAATCTGGCATGACACACCAGGTGAGTACTTTGAATGTACTCGCAAGCTCACAGCAACCAAAGCAATCAAGACAAACAACAGCATGGCATTTACAGGTTAATCATCAATGATGAACACGATACTACTAGAACAACATGAGCTTGGCATGTACATAAATTCATGATATGAACATGATGATACTAGCACTAGCATGCCTGGGGGTCGACGTTTAAGGTCTCATGGACCAACTTACTCTACCCGGAGGTTATCTCGTAACCATAGTGAATATCAAACTTACTTACCACCGTGATCACCACGCGATCACCTCATAATCCACCAACCTCGGTATCCACGATACCATCGTGATCCTCTCATGATCACATAAAGATCAACCAACTTCTTGTCTCATCGAACCGGGGTTGTTATTATTCAGGTTAATATTACTGTTGACCCATAGTGTCACCTACTATGAACTGTGTCCATGACCGAGGACGCGGCTATCGATAGATTATACACTCTGCAGAGGTTAGTACACTGTACCCACACTACGGAACTCATGGCCTCGTGCTCCCATTTGGGTGGACCAACGACTTTCCGACAAAACCAGTCTATTGCATGACACTCTCCCGGCCACTCCGACAAACTCCCCTTTGGGCTATGTCCTAGGTGTCCCCGATGTCAACTCGTGACATCCGCCACCTTTGTGGATGCCACCGTCGTGGCCAAAATAACAATTGTCCAAAACGGGGACTCTGGATCCATACAACTCGGGCACACAAGCCTATGGCCGCCTACCTGATCACGGTAGCGCGCACCCATAACCTTCCCTAGTTGGAGGTTCCGGCGAGAGGCATGACAATAGACCGCATTAGGGCCTCCCCATCCAGGCAAGTGTGGTTGCACTGGTGTGCTCGATTCGGTGGCACCATGACTCAACCAACAGATTTGTTCAAGTTCGATTAATGTCAGGTTCAACTTGAATGGTGATGAGCTGAGTCACAAAAACATAATAACAATGCATATGAGCATGATATCAGTGTAACCATGGATGGGCAACATAACCATTTAACATCATTACATCAACAATGATAATCCATTTAATCTACGGGATGCAAATGAGCATGGCATAATGACGATCATGAATATCACAAGTATTTTCATAACAAACCCTAACTACTCATATTAGGGTATCATTATCACTAGCCTCGGAAATGATTACAAGAATAAAACATGAGAATAATATCATTAACAATTAATCATGTCACTCACTAGATGAAAACGAACATGGCATGAGCATGGATCCACAAGCATATTCGACGTATTAACAAAATCATTAAATGAACAACCTAATATTAAATATTCCAGTGAAAACCATGGCTACTGCAAGGCCATCATGCAAGTGGCTGTTGTGGCTTGCCTGGGATGAAGGATTCACCGGGGAGAGGTGCGATGAACTCGCGGAAAGAATCGCCGGAAAAGTTTCCCATTCGGTGGAGGTGATTAGGGGGCAAGGGCAAAATTGTCATTTTCACAGTCTGACAACCTCATGAAAATGATACCAACAGAACGGGCTCGACGAGTAGAGAACATGGGCTTTTGAATCACCTGAATCGGAGTCACGGTCGCGGAGATACGGCCGTTCGCTCGTTAGGCTGAAATTTAAATAAAAATATTCATTTCTGCACTTAACGGACGAACGCCCGCTATTTAATAGTTTTGGCCAGCGAGGGAAAACAGAAAGTGCATTTGCTGAAATACGTTTTCGAACGGAGAAAACGCATTTCTGTCCGAAGAACCAGCAGAATACGCTTTCTTTAAGAGAAAACGTTTTTGAGGAATACGTCTTCACTTAAAATCCCGCGGGCCCGGAGTCAACGCCGTGGTTAGGCTGACCGGTGGGGCCACAGGGTGGTGGGGCCCACCTGGCCAGGTCATCGCCTTCTTCCTCTCGCGCGCTCGCCTGTGGCGCAGAGGGAGACTGTGGTCGCCGGCGTTTGCCCGGCCGAGTCCGGCCACCTCCGGCGGAGCTGGAGACACCGGCGAGCTCAGGGAGGAGCGCCGCATCCGTCCCCACACCGTACGGACACCGAGGAAGGCCAGGTCGATGGCGGCTTTAGCTGCGGCGGGAGAGGCCGTCGGCCGAACTTGGAGCCGAGCCCACGGGCGCCGTGGAGAAGAACAGAGGAGATGGGGAGGTGAGCTAGGCTCTGGGGTGGCCTCTGGTAGAGAAAGGTGGAGGGGAGGAGGCTCAAGCAGCCGGAATTTAGGCCGAGTCCGACGGTGGCCATGGTGGCAATGCGAGGGAGAGAGACCTCCTCGAGCTCGTTCGAGTGGCTAGGGGGGTTACTAGGAGGGAGGGAGAGAGGTTGGCAAGCTCAATGGGTCTCGGGGAGGGCTTATATAGCCGGAGAGAAGATGCCGAGCCGGATGCCGCCGCGGACGCGCGGTTGATGCTCTGACGTGGCCGCGTACGCGTGCGCACGCGCGGAGAAGTTGACGGCGATGAGTGAGGGGTAGTGTAGTGCCAGAGGAGGGCAGACGCGGGATGGGTGAAGTCCGGTCGGCCACTCGGCCACTGTGCGCACGCGGCCATGGCTATTGTGGCGCGATGAGGGCGAAGGAGGAGGGGGCGAGGGCTGGGGAGCGAGCGTGTGGCCACTGCGGGGCTCGAGGACACGCTAGGACGCGCGGAACCTGCTAGGAGAAGAGTGCCTGAGGCAAACGACGCAGAGAGCACGACAATAGCCTCCCAGCCGCGTGGTCACCGCGTGCATAGGCGCACGCGGTGCACTCTGGCTAGCAAAAACATGTCTAGTGTGTAGTCCTTCCAAAGTAGGGCCCCTCTGAAGTGATGGAACGAAGAAATCCACTTTGTGCTAATGGGTAGCATCAACAGAAGTTTGCTGTAGAAACTAGATCATGAAGTGGTGGTCAAAATAAATGGGATAAGGGATAACCAGGATGACACAGGGGTTTGGGGTAGGAAGGACTACAGTCCTGTGAAATATGAAATGATTTGGGCCAATATTTAACATAGTTCTTTACAACTGCAAAATCTGGTCCAGAAACTAGATCATGAAGTAGCACTCACCTGGATGATTGGATTGGGGTGAAAATTGGTGGAGTATGGTCATTTGGGCATATGAAGGCACTGCAAAAATTTCATACCATTTGGATACACCAAAATGGTACTTCCTTCACAATGCTTTCTACTGGACAGAAACTTGGGGGAAATTTGTGAAGCAAATGGCTTGGCAAAATGATGTGAATCTTGGCATGCTTAATGGATATAGGGATTTAAGGTCCTGGATTAATTTCAGATTTTATGAAGCAATACAAAATATAGTTGCTTCACAAACTGAAATTATGACCAGTAGCAAGAATTTGAAGGTGTGCTCACATAGATTGTTGGATGGAGATGAGATTTGGTGGAGAGTCATGATTTGATCATATAAATGATCTACCAAAATTTCAACTTATTTGGATAAGCCTAGCTAGTACTTCCTTCACAAAGCTTCCCTCTGGACAGAAACTTTGGAAATTTGCTGAGGAAGATTTACTAGGCAAATGGAGCTGAATTTTGGCATGTGTCAATTATTTGGATATTAGAGAGTGCCAAATTTTTTGAGGGAAATCAAGAAAAGATAAATGGCACTTCCTTCACAAAGTGCCATACTGGACAGAATAGGAAAATGAATATTCCTGAATTATTTTTGAACTAGGCAAGGATGGATTTTGGCATATTTGTGGAAGATATGATCCAAAGACTTTATGAGAATTTTGTGGGAATTTTTGGAATGGCAAAAATATAGGTTGCTTCACAACCTAGAGCAAACAGGGTTATTCCTTTAATAGAAAAAGAAATATTCCCAAGAAATAAATATTGGGGTTGGGCTAAGATGGAAATGACATGGTCTTGAGATGGAGTTGAGAGTGACAAGTCACTTGGGAGAGGAAGAAGAGATGATCTCCCCAGGTTTCAAGACCACATAGCCATGGAAAAAGAACTCCAAATAAAAATTCGAAGAAATCCAAAAGAAAAAGAAAGGGCCAAAAATCGGGGTGTTACCCCTTTCGCGCGCGTGTGTCGGGTGCGCTGGTCCAGCGGTCGCTCGCGTAGTTGTGCACTGAACCGTCAGGCTGGCCGCCTCACCCACGACCAGCCAGTCATGCGCCTCACGCGACTGAGGTTGGCTGCTGGAGCATTGGCCTGTCGATGCACGCCCATGTCCGTTCCATGCAGGTCGCGTGGATGTTGGCCGGGGCATGCATCCGCGGTGGCTGGCTGTCCCCTGACACATGTCTTTGGTCTGATCAACCAGACGTGTTGCGTGAAATTTCATGAAGATCGTCCCTGAATACAGCGCACTCCTTCTCTGATCGAGCAACGGGCTGGTGCTGCATCGTCCCGTCGGGCTGCAGCGCCGCCGTCCTATGGTTCTCCCTGTGGTTGCACCGACCCACACGCTGCCGCTACGTCGCCCCTTCGGGTCGTAGTGTCGCGGCCCGCAGTCCACCGCCGCCCCTGAGGCCGTTCGCTCCTAGCCGTCCCCGTGGCTGCACCGACCCTCGCGCTACCGCTTCGTCACCCCATCAGGCCGTAGCAAGCATGGCACGCGGTCCCTGCCACCGCCCTGATGTCTTCCCCGTCGTTGCTCAATCCCCACGCTCTGCCGCTGCTTCGCCCTTTCGGGCCGTAGCCGCGGCGTGCGGTCCACTCCGCCATTCCCACGCATCGACTTCTACGTGGTCTTCGTCACGCTGTCGAGTTCTTCCTCGCCTACTTCGAGCACCGCCTCTGCGCTTCTGACCTAGCCACCACCGCCGCCTCCTCAGGCCGCCGCCACCGCTCTTCTTCCCGGTCCACGGCTACTACCTCGACATTGGCCACCCTGACTCGACATCGACCATGACATCCCTCGCACGGCTACCTCGACCACGGCTACACTACCCTACGCTCTCGGCTACATCGACATCGGCACAAAGGGCTACCGCCTTGCTTGAGCAACCTCGTCGGTTTCCACTCTAGTCACGACTTCCGCGATGCATCGACCGTTCGACTGTGGGGGGATGTCCGACGTCTTACCTTTGGATTATTCTCCAGTCTCACCGTCTGCGTCGCTACCGTTGTGACTGCGGGGCGATGTTGAGTATCGTGATTATTAGGAAACATAGGATAGACTTGGAATTATTCTAGCCTGTCTTGTGCTCTAAGAAGATCATGTACTCCTATATATATGCCCACGAGGCTCAAGCAATATAACGATCGATTCCATCATTCCCTCTCTATCCCTTCTAAGGGAATGTCAGCCCGTCAGCTGCTATTCTCTCCAGTCTGACCGTCCGTGACACTCCTGTTGTTCGCAACGCTACCGCTATGACTGCGGGGTGATGTTAGAGATATATTTGGGTTACATGTATTTGGTAGTCTAGGATTTGTAATCCGTCTCCTACCTTATCTCCAGGAGAGGCGTCTTGCCCTCCAAGTCTTGTACTCAATATATACTCGCCCGTGAGGCTCAATACAACATCCATCATATTCCGCCAATCTTTTCTCTAATCCCTTCTAACACTACTGAATGCTTTGCTGGAATCATATTCGTTAACTAGTAAGAGAGGCGGAGACAATGCGTGCGAGATAGGCCTAAGCGTGCGGGAGACACGTAGGCAGATATATGTATAGAGAAAAGGGTCGATGGAGATCGTGCGTGCCTATGCGTGTGAGAGAAAGAGTTCTTGTGACAGACATTAGTGAAAAGAGTCGTAGATAGTTGTGAGAGAGAGGGAGGGAGGGTGATATAGACAGCGTGTGTGCGAGAGACACCTCAGGAGAGAGTGTGAGCATGTGTGGGAGAGAAGGCCGATGGATATACAGTGTGTGCGTGTATGTGTGTGAGAGAAAGATAACGCGTGTGTGAGGAGGGGCCGAGGGAGAGTGAATCTACGCATAAAAGACTGATGTACACATTTATTTAAAATATAAATTGTATCCAAATATTTGTATGGGACGATGATATTTCAATTTGCGTATGGAATGATCATTGGTCTATCAAACATCCATATTCTACCGAATTTGAGCATGTGTATGGTATTATTCGACATAATTGATCCATAGAGTCAGTATTTTGAAATCCAGACAATGCATGGCTTTAGCAATTCAAATATAAACGTGATTATAGTTTATGTTGTGTGTGTATAGCACATTATACATACAAAATATACATAGTGAACATTCTAAATAGCTAGATAGGAACTAGCATACATTTGAATTCAACTTAAGGTGGTTTCAAATATTCGAATTCAACATGAAGTGCATTCAATTATTTGAATTCAAGATCATGGCATTTGTAAATCATACCTAAATTAAGGGGGCATCAATCTTTGCTTTGCTTTTGTACATAATAACATATACTCATGTACAAAATACATTCAAATTTACCACCTCCATTCCAAAATAATAGAGTTATAGGATTTTCAAGAGTCAAAATTTCAAAAGAAGCGCTTAATTTAATGAGGTTTTCAAACATACAAGGTCAAATTTCACGAGGTCTATTAAGGTCAATCCTAAAAGTTCAAGAGTACTCTAAACGTGAATGCTTCTGGTTCAAAATTTTGAACGAAGTGCCAAAAGAGCCTCTCCTCTCCCGAAACCGTGTGAGACCAATGTTTGGTAGAAGGAAATTACTATTCTAATAACTCTGACCTGTCAAACCTACCGGCCCGACGTCTAGCTATCTAAACCGGGGTAGGTTTGTAACTTCAGCTAGACGCCACACAATCGCCTCCAAAAAACATCATACACCGTGGGCGAATAAACACCCATGCGCTCGGCCAAAATTGCTGCCGCCCACGATTTGGGACACCTGAGATTACTGTCCTACCCCCGACCCGCAACATGTGCGAAATTTTAGATAGGGGCAAAGTTTGTAACTTTCCCCAAATTTCAAACAATCGCATCCCGAAAACATGGTTCCCCCTTAGCTTCCCCCCTCTCCCGTCCGATTCCCCATTCATATTCCGTGGGCGCCAAAACTCCACCTCCACGACCCGCGAAACCCCAGCCTCCTCCGTCCGCCACCCCATCGCACCGATCCACCGCCGCCCTCCTCCATCACACCGGAGCCGATACCCGACGTCGTCGTCCACCGCAACCTCAACCGCAGCGCCCTCCAGGACTTAGCAGTTGACGCCGAGGCAGAGCTACCTCCACGACGCGGATGTGCGCCGTACCCGAGCCAGTTCACCACCTTCGTCCTGCGCCTCACCGCTGCCGCTCCAACGTCGCAATCGTCCACCGCACGAGAGATGTTCCCGCTATGCCGTCGTTCACCGCCTTGTATCTTCTTCCCCGCCACCGACAGAGGGCCACCGGACCACACTCAACAACTTGGCCATGGGTTTGTCCAAGGCTCCACCATCCTCCACAACATCTGGTTTCCAGCGAACCACAAGAAGATCGTCGAAAAATCATAAGGAGGACACAACATGGCCAGCCGATATTGGTACTCCTCTTCCCTTATTCTTGCAAATCTTACATGTCTGCTCGCATGGTATTCATCCCATGAAGGAAACTAGTTGACCACTTCATACTGCCCATTCTTCCTGATACTAGATGTTCCAAGTAACTCATGATGCACAATGTTTGCCCCCATTTACTATTTCACTTTAGCTAGAGGTTCGTCGCCTGCCTGGATTTTAATTCAGTGCCAGTTGATTCCCAATTAAAGGAAGCATCACCCGCGGAGGCGCGCGGAGCTCCTAGTCCGCCTGTTCGCTGGGGAAGCAGCGCCTCGGTGTCTATCTTAGAGGTGTGTGTGTGGCGCAGGAGCTGCTGGCGCCCGATCTGGAGGTCCGCCGGGCTTAAAGGGATGGCCAGGGGCACTGCCAAGCACGGCAGTGGGGTGAGGTCGAGGGGAGGGCGGGGCGGCGGAGGCAGGGGTTTGGGCCGGTGGTCGCTGGTGCTTCGAGGAAGATCGTCAACAGTGACCGGCGGGAGGTAGATGAAGGCCATCTGCCCGTTCCTTGTAGATCAGACGATGCAGAAAAAATCGACTGGCCTATTTGTTTAAATTCGATTGTGATTTTCATAGGACCACATGTGGTGGTTTGCTGGAGGATTACCTGCACTTCCCAGCCATCCCTGTGCTCATATTTCAAAAGCCTATAATCTAATTTCGTGTGTCATGCATGTTGTAGAGCTATCATATGTCTGCCGTCATTTATTTTTGACCCACCTGCTATGTGATACTTTTACACTACACTAATTGTGCACAAACTACACCCATACTCTCACTATGGTTTTATTACGCATGGGTATTTCAGAATCTCAAGCACATTATTCTAAAAAGAAAACAGAGCAGTTGCTTCAGTCTGCATCGAGGATTGGAAAGATGCGGTTTGACACTCTAAAGAAGAGTGTAGTGTCATTCGATGAAGATTGTCAATGTAGCTCTGTAGTTGATGACCCCATTCGCCGTACACCGGCATCGCAGGTGCTTGCTTTAACTTCATGTTGTCATATGTGGTTGCATGTTGCATATGGTGTCCACCTTTTATTGCTTCTAAATTGGTTAAATTGCATCTGCTTAGCCATATACTGTGAATATGACATGTCTTCCTGTTTTTGGTACATACTACATCTGTCTATTAACCATGTTCTTACATCAAACTAATGTTCTTGTGTATCCCTCATCAATCACTTATGATGAGACAGTCACACCCGTGGGTTAGTGTGAGATGCGCTACTCTTTTAAAGAGTGAAGTGTCATCCACTGGTACAGCGAGCTGCTATACAAACGGTTTTTAACCCCTTTCAGCGACGTAGTTTTAAACCGTCGCCTTGCCTGTGTGTGTGATAGGGGGGTCTTCCCACATGACCCAGAAACCGTCGGCGATAGGGAGCACGCAAGCATACGTTTCGCAGAACTAAGCGTATGTGATGCCCACATCTTTCCCAAACGCTCCGTCCTTGCTACTCGTTTGTGCTCGCATTACCATCGCACTCGGTATTCAGTGCTGCAATGTTTGCGATGCTCACCCCATCACAAACAGTTCACAATTGTACACCATATGCGAAGCTTGAATATCCCACACATTTGTATGTACATAAATGTTTGAGATGTATAAAATGTCCCAAATGATTCATACGTATTACTGTGACGCCCCCGACTCAACCGTGCATTAATCATACACGCAAATGCGCACGATCAAGCCCAAGGATTCACGGGAAGATATCACAACACAACTCTAGACACAAAATAAAATAATACAAGCTTTATATTACAAGCCAGGGGCCTCGAGGGCTCGAATACAAAAGCTGGCTCACAAGCGTTAGCAGAAGCAACAACAGTATCTGAGTACAGACACAAAGTTAAACAAGGATGCCTTAAGAAGGCGAAAACAAACAATGGCTCTGATCGAAAGAGGCAAGGCCTCCTGCCTGGGAGCCTCCTAAACTACTCCTGGTCATCGGTCTTCACGTAGCAGCAGGCTCCACCGGAAGGGTAGTAGTAGTCATCGATGGGGGCAGCTGGCTCCGGGGCTTCGCCATCTGGTCGCAGCAATCGGGTATGGGGAAAAAATGGAAGCAAAGCAACCGTGAATACTCATCCAAAGTACTCGCAAGACTTACATCAGATCTATGTTAAGTATGCATCAGTATGAAAGGGGAGGATGTATCTGTGGACTAGATTGCAGAAATACCAGAATAGAGAGAAATGCCTAGCCTATCGAAGACTAGCATGTTCAGCGTCTTGCAGCATTAGAAGAGTGCAGATTAGTAGCATAACATAAGTAATTAGTATGTAGTAGCAATAGCCCAGAGATCCTTCCTCGACTCCCTGCGAGAAAGCGATCCCGGAGCTAACATATTATTTAACATGTATCCAGTTTAAGTTGTAGTAGATCGGGATACAACACTGAGCGTCCTGTTACCGTGGACACGGCTATTCGAATAGATAATCTTCCCTGCAGGGGTGCACTACTGTTACCCAACACGCTCGATTAACTCTGGCCGGACACACTTTTCTGGGTCATGCCCGGCCTCGGCTGATCGATACGACGTAGTCCTACCTAGGCTCCGCAGAGAGGTCCCCGCCGGTCTACATCCTAAGTGCTCAGGGGTCTTGGGCCCATCGCCCTTTGCACTCCGGGTCGTTGCGCACAGGGCGAATCCTGGTGCCACCTCTCTCCTGGATGGCGCCGGCCCAGCCGTGCCGCAATGCTGAACTGGACGTCTGACAGAGCTTTCGGCTGATACATACGGCGCCGAGGGCCCCATTAAACCATTATCCCGCGTGGTGGTAGCGCGTATAGGCCAGTGGCCAACTCAGATCAATACCCAAATCCGTTAGGGCATTATTAATTTTTGTGACGGCTGTCGAGACAAGTCCGGAGCTACCACCACAACTTGGGTGATACCGCTAAACAGCCAGCCGCCACAGTAACTCTCGCGGGTGCTCTCCGGGCCCGCCTGACTTTCATGTGTATCTCTCGCGGGTACCGCTCGGGGTCGACCCGTCTTCAACATGGGACTGAATCAAATGTAGGGTAACCATGTGTCCATACATCAAGGGGGAATCCGAGGAATCACCCTCGATGGATTCCCACTCGATGTATCCGTCAAGGTGAACCTGGAGGAATCACCCTCGATGGGTCCACACTAGAGGGGTTGCAAGGCAGAGGCATCATCGGAGGTGCTGAAAGAGGAATCACCCTCGATAACCCACAACCGACTAGCTACGCTACAGAGATATCATCAGGAGTGCGGTAGGAGGTATCACCCTCGGCACTCGATAGTAGCCATGTAGAGTCGCGCAACTAAGGGGTGTGCGGTGCTGTGTTCGGTCTCTGAACATCGATCACCTGATCGAGTTACCAGTGGTAAGGCAAGGCAACACGGACAAGGATGTGGGGCCATTGATGGATCACTAACCAGCCTATAATAAGCATATAGGACAATAGGTAAAGTATCAACAGCAGGTTACAAAATCAGGCTATGCAACAGAATAGGAGCAATCAATTACAGTAGCAAAATCTAATGCAAGCATGGGGGAGAAGGAATGGGCGATATAGGAATGATCAATGGGGTTTGCTTGCCTGGAAGCTTTGCCGGAAAAGAAGGGTTGTCGGTGATGAAGTAGTCCTCAGGGGCTACATCGGTGCCGGAATCTACCGGAGGGAAGAGGGGGAGGAAACAGATAAATACACAGCATACAAAGCAACACAGAGCATGACATGCTAAAATGCGGTGCAGGGGTGATATACTACATCTCTGAATATTTTAGATGTTTTAGGAATTTATTTGGAATTATTTTACCACAGTCATGCACTATTCATTTATCGGAAACGGGCAAAAGTTCCATGTTCATCTACTTAGAGGGTTCTAACATGAGTGCAGATTACACATTCGGGTTCGTCTTATTTTTCTGATCATTTTTCATATATAAATTATTTTCATCCGAGTTACGGTTTATTTTCTATGATTTTCTAAAGTTTTAACAATATTCTGAAATTACTGGATTATTTCTAATTCGAAAATTATTAAATCCTAAATGCTATGGGTACCCAGTGGGTGTACCCAGAGTTCTACCTATTAAGCTGACATGTGGGTCCAGGTCAACTGCACAGTCAGCAGTTGACCGTGGACCAGTCAAAGATGAACAGTGGAGGGTGCGGCTCGCATGTCATAGAGAGCTATTAATCTAAGCTGGGCTAATTGAATAGTTAGGAGGGGCTGGCCCACCGGTCAGTGCCTGTTTAGGTTTAGGGGTTAGTGTTAACTAGGTGATTAGGCCTAATTAATCTAATTAGTCACTAATTAACCTAACACCAAATTAAAGGGGGCCGGGCCCCACATGGCAGTGGGCCAAGCCACTGGTCTAAACGGGCGGTGGGGTTTGGGCTCCCGGGGGCCGTTTGGTCCGTGAGGAGGTGCTACGAGATGCTAGAGACGCGGCGCATCGAGTGGTGCTACGCACGCGACCTGGGTCGACCAAAAACAACGACGGCGAGCATCTCCCGCGGCGGCCGTTGGCGGCGACCGACCAACTAGAGGCTATGGGGCACGGAAAAGAGCACGGGGAAGTCGGGGGAAAGTGGGAGCTCACAGCGGTGCAGCAGAGGGGGTCAGCGAGCTCGGGGAAGCACCAGAACGACCCAGTTGGCGACGGCGGCCGCCGAGATGTAGCGGCGGAGGTGAGCTCGATGCGGACGAAGGAGGGCCTCCCTGCTCGGAAGGGTGGAGGTGGCCGATGAGGACGAGCACGGGGAATCTGTCGGACACCTTGGAACGGCGAGGGCTGGCCAGTGGCCACGGCGGTGAGGCGGCGCGGCGACGGTTGCGCTCGGGCGGCCACGGACCGAGCGAGAGAGAGCATGGGGAAGGAAGGGAGTGAGCAGGGAGGGTGCCAGGCGAGTGGGTGGAGTCACCCTTATCTCCTCCCATCGACCCTGTGGCTGCACGCGCTGAGAAACGGCCGGCGAGGAAGGCTCGGCCACAGCCATGGCGCCACGACCAGAGAAGGACGAAGGAGCAGGTGGGGATGGCCTGGGCAGTCACTATTCCACTTGGGCCGGCAGCACAGTGGAGTTTTCCTTTTTCTTTTATTTACTTTTCTGTTTTTCTTTTACAACTTCTGTTTTACATTTCTTTGAGCTATCAAATGATTTTTATAAAATGTGGCACCTGTCTCATTGAATAGTGTGCATTAAACCTCACTGCCACAAAAAAAATTGGGAATGTTTTGAATTCAATTGGATTTTGCATAAATGGAAAAGGATTAAATATTGTTGTTTTGGTACTGTTTTGGTTGCTAGGGTCAATTTGGGAATGCAAATAATGTTGGTTTTATTTTTATAATTGCTTTGGAATTATTTTCAATATTGTGAACTATTTTTTTTAATATTTGATCAACTATTAATTTGACTTGCATTTTGAATTTTTGTTTAAAGTAGAATTTGAAATGAGATATGAACAAATGATCATTTAACACTTCAAATGAAGATGACTTGGCATGATTAGAAGATGGTCACTGTAGCATATTACAAGGGGGTGTTACAATTACCCGTGTCGGATGAAGGCCTATCGCATGCGTTCTCCTATGAGCAAACATTTACGATGCACACGACATCATAAACAGTTCATAATTGCCTAGCGTGTGTGATAAGGTGACTTTCACAAACATTTATTAAGAAGGAACTATGTGCGTTGTTGTTGTTAATCTCACACGTTTTTTCTTGTCTGATCGTGTGTGCAGTAGAGTTTCATCGCACATGTACTGATCTGAGAAATGTGTCTGATCTTGACGTTTATCACAGACGTTTTGCTTTCGCAAACCGTGTGCAGTGTAATGGCATGCAGATCATAATTTATCCCTAATTTAATCCCTGCATTTAAAATTAATTTTAAATTGAAACAGATTTTCAATATGAAAGTAGGCAATCACTTATTTCATATCGAACCATGTTTATTACAAATACAAGTTCAAAGACGAATGAATAATTTGATGCACAGGTACATATGCCGAAGAACTAGAGAAGCAGCAAGGAAAGAATGATGAACCACAGTTGTACTAAAGACTGTAAAGAGAGAGGTGGAAGACATTCTGGTTGCTGGAGAAGTTGAAGTGGAATGCCCATATTGTGCCCTCCTCCATGCCTAATGCGCACACGACTCTAGGCCAACCCCTTGTGATGGCCGCCCGCCCACCTTTCACTGTCTTCATTAGGACTTCTCGATGCTCATTGTTGTCTCGATGAAATACTTTAACCTTCATTGCATGTCCACCAATCATGTACTTTGCGAGGTAATCTTGAGTAAACTGTTTTGGGAACCACTGCAAACGAAAAATATTCAGACATTGTTGTCTAACAACTCATTATGGGCAGTAAAAAGAGAAGGCTACAGAGTTCTTAGTTACCATCCTACAGCTCACTGTTGTGTTGGATAGAGTGTAGAAAAAAAAATTAATTGCCATCGGTCATATCTTTTTGCTAATAATTCTTATCAGTTTCCTCACTTGATGCTAGTTCATGAATATCTCATTGCCCCATAGGCAAAAAGGGTCGAGGCGTGGATCTTTGCCTAGGACATATGTACCTACAAGCGACAAGTCAATATTAGAAGCTAAAAAGTGTCCAGCCGTGGATTTGTATGCACTACATTATGGAACGGAGGCAGTATAAGCCGAGGGATGAAACTAACCTCGGTGGAAAATGTTGGCCACTCCCGTTGTTGTCCTACGTAAGTACATGGAAAGGCGTGATAAGTACTACACGCTTAACATCAACCAAATATACCCATGGTAAACAACAACATCTCAAAATGACAGCTTGAATGTGTTGGTTTCAGCATGATGTTAAATCAGTTAAAAAATGGAAGGGAATGTTAAGTGCAACAGGCTTAATAGGGACCAAATATTGGAATTCAAACAGGTACTGTTGAAAATGAATAGAACATAGCTCATGCTTAAACATCACACCGCATAAATGTGTAAAACTGAAATAAAGGGCATGTGTTAACTTCACCAGGCATAATAGGAACCAAATATAGCCGTTTAAACTGGTATTGATGAAATCGAACTGCACAGTCCATACTTGCACATAATGAACATCACGTTGTGAATAACTGAAATAAACAAGGCATAGATGCTCACTATAACAACCTAATATAGCCATTGAAAACTCTACAAAGGCTCACTGCAACCAACCTAACAAGCAAATACAGATAAACAAGGCACCTGCTTGAAAACTGGACAAAGGATCACTGCAACCAACCTAGCTAACAAGCAAATACAGATAAACAAGGCATCTGCTTGAAAACTGGACAAAGGCTCACTGCAACCAACCTAACAAGCAAATACAGATAAACAAGGCATCCGCTTGAAAACTGGACAAATGCTCACTGCAATCAACCTAACAACCAAATACAGATAAACAGGGCATCTGCTTGAAAAGTGGGCAAATGCTCACTGCAACCAACCTAACAACCAAATACAGATAAACAAGGCATCTACTCACTATAAACAACCAAATATAGCCATTCGTGAAACTGAAGTGGACAATTCATACTTAAACATCAGATAGCCCTATTGAACATTACACTTTTGCATAACTGAAATAATTAAACACGGCACAGTTAAAACATCGCATGGCAAAAGCTACTATAACAATGGGTACGAGTAGGCTAGCTAGAAAAAGTAAGATTTGCTTATAGGATATTGCCTCACTTGTCATGGACGGGATCCTTCCACTTGGAAGAGCACAGATCCAGGGTGAGATCCCTGATGTCACAGATGGGTTGTTGTCGTGGTGAAATCACGGCAGATGCCATGAGATGGCTAAAAGTGGGGGGCTGCGTGAGGACGCCGGTGGGTTCCGGAAGCGAGGTTGGCATGCGCGAGCGTGGGACGCAAGGCGTACCCAGGTTCGGGGCCCCCCGGGGAGGTAACACCCCTAGTCCTGCCGAGTGGGATGATATGCTCAAAGGTTACAATGGTGCTCCTAGAGCTGTTTGGGCGGAGGAGGAAGAAGGAGCTAGTTCTCCATTCGGCCTCTCCTGTGTGTGTGTGTGTGTGTGTGTGTGTGTGTGTGTGTGTGACGAGGAAGAAGAAGAAGCAGCCCCCCTGCATGGAGGCATCCTGGGGGTCTTATAGTCCAACCCCCCAGGGTTACATGGGTAAAATTACACACAGCGGGACCCGGATGTCGGTGTCTGGAGCCGGCTCTGGGGCCCGTCGGCTGCTAGGCCCCGTCGGCTGCTCGGCACTGTGGCCCCTCGCCTCGCGCGTCACGGGGTGGTCGGCGTCGTGGGGACTATAGTGGCGCGCTGGTGCTGACGCTGGTCCTCACAGTCAACGGGGTTGGCAGCTCTGCCGCCACGCCTTCCCGAGACGGATTGCACTGTAGCCATGCTCTCCCGTCGTGGAGGGTTGTCTTGTCGTTGGGAGCGATGGGACGGCCGTTGACCCGTCGCCAGCCGGCTAGCGTTCAGCCGGACCCGTCCCGGGGCCGGGCCTAGCCGGATCGCGTTGGGAAGCCGGCCAGATGGCCAGCCGGTGGGGAGGGGCATGGGCTGCCCCGACATTTTTGAAAAGGGGCTCCGGGTCCGCTTGCCTACCCGGGGGTCATCCCCCCCACAGTAGTCCTCGAAGCTGTAAAGGCTCGCCGGCTCCAAGCGGGGGAGGCTTTGCAGCTTATCCCCTCCCCGAAGGAGCGCGGTTGCGTGGCGAGGAAGTGCCGGCTTGAGGCCGCCGTTCGCCGGCTGCTGGGAGCCGGGTTGAGGTACTTGATCGTGCCGGAGTCCGAACGGTTCGGCCGGCTGGTCCAGCCGATATGGGGGAGCGCGCCAGTCGCCTGACAAAGCCCCGGCACGGGTCTGGCAGGTTTCGTTGGAGCAGCCCCGGTCCACCCGAATGGGAGCAGGAGGCCAGGAGCTCCATAGTGTGGGTAAAGTGCGCAACCTCTGCAGAGTGTATGAATCTATTCGAATAGCCGCATCCACGGTATTGGACAGTCCGTACTAGGCCACTGATTGGTCGACCACAATAATGATAATCATGATGGAAGAACTTGTCTTATGTGCGGAAGTGCTCAGTGGATTATGAGCGTTCTGAGGGTTGTGGGACAACCCAGAAGAGAGTAAGTTGATATTCGATAACAGTGAGTAAGCAACTTAAGTACTTAATATGATCACTGCCATGCTATTGTTTGCTGCATTGTTTTGGTTGCCATGAGCTTGCGAGTACATTCCAAGTACTCACCTGGCGTATCATGCCAGATGCAGGAGAAGCCGAGGACGGAGGTCCCGATGGTTCGTGCTACGCTAACTAGGCCGTGTCCCCAGTAGTGTCCCTGAGGATGGAGTTTTCCGCACTATGTTCCACTACGCCGTAGTTCTACCTAGTAGAATCGAGGCCCTGTTATGTTCATAAATAATGTAGATATTGTCATAGCACTTGATGTGCTTCTGGCCTCGCTATCGATGTAAATTATGAGCTTGTACTCGAGATATATCAATAAAGTTCAGTTCAGTTCTGTTCCAAGTGGTTGTGTGTTTCCAGAAGACATGATCTCTGGGTTGGAAACACTGGGTAAACCGGTCCTCTGAGCCGGGGTGCCACACCGGGTGCGGTGGTGCCGACCACCGTGAGCCGGCTGACGCGTTGGCTGGAAGCCGGTGCGGCACGTCTGGGCGCGTGGAGGGCATCCACGGCCCGAGCCGGCGCGGAGATGGCGCTTGGGCTCATGGTGACCTGGTACCCGGGCATCCGCCTGGACCGGCTGTAGGCGCGGAGGGCCGGGGTAGAGGCGGACTTGGCGGAGCGGGCGACACTGATTGTCGTGCAGGCCAGCGAGATCGCGTCTTTCACCCCGCACGGTGAGTTCGTGCCAGAGCGGGCGCCGGACGGCGCGGAGCTACCCGCCGACGACTTCGGTCGGGCGCTCGAGGACCCGGAGGGGAGCTCGGCCAAGACGGGAGCCGGCGTGGATGACGACGCCGCCGACTTGGAAGACACCGCCACCAAGGAGGATCCGGCGCCAAGTGACGCCGACGAGGCCGCTGCCTAGGGTGTTTTTTGTTTCCTATATCTCTTTCTTTTAAACTTGAAACTTTTGTTAGCCGGCAGATCCACCCACTGGGGGGTGTGAGTTTATTGTAATGAACTACTGGCCGCGGGCCTTGCTGTATATATAGATGCATGTTTGTTTTCTTGTATGCTTGTGCCTGCCGTCTGGCGGTTTCGCTCTTGTTATTTTTCCCAAGCCGTCTTCCTGTCCTCTCCCTTTTTTGCCCTCCTCCCCGCCAGCCGGACAGCTGGGAGCCGGTCTGTAGCTGGGACGGGGAGCCAAACTCGAAAGAGAGCGAGCGGTACTTAGGCCTTAGGATTTTGAGCGCGAGCAAAACCCCCACTGGGCCGGCTGGCTGCGGGCGGCAATGCCGGCCGGAGCACAGCCGGTCTGTGTGGCGGAGAATGAAAGAGGAGAAGAGCCGGGTTGGCCGAGCTGGACGTTCGTACTTAGCCGTTTTTTGCGTGGGGATGCTTTCGGCCTTTGGCTCTTGCCAGCCTAGACAGCCGGGGGCCGGTCTGTGGCTTATGGTAGAGAGAGGGCCTCGGCGGTGCGCACGTTACTGGCCCGATTGAGGAGAACACGACGTGGGTTAGCCGGCGAGCCCCCGAGCCCCCGAGCCAGCCGTGCCGACCCGGCGGGAGTGAGGCGAATGCGGTAAAGTGCTCAAGAACTCGATAGAGATGAAATGGTAGCCCCCGAGTGTCGTTCGGGGGACCTGCTGCTTTCATTAACTTCTAAAGGGGGTAGTGATACATACATACATGGTTCAACTGTAAAACGGACGGAGGAGCTCTGCGTTTCAGGGGCATTCTGTCTCTTCGCCGGAGGCATCTCTCTTGCGTTTGTTTTGCTTTTGTGTGTCGATGAGGTAGTACACGTTGTTGCACAGGGCCTTGCTGATGATGAAGGGGCCCTACCATGGGGAGGATAGCTTGTGCTGGCCGGCTGTTCGCTGGAATAGCCGGAGTACGAGGTCGTCCTCGTGGAAGGCGAGGGGCTTGATCTTCTTGCTGTGGTAGTGGCGTAGGTTTTGTTGGTAGATGGCCGACCGGCTGAGGGCCAGCAAGCGCTCCTCCTCTAGCAGGTCGACGCCGTCTTCGCGTGCTGCTTCGGCTTCCACTTCCGTGTACAGGGTGACCAGAGGCGACTCAAACTCGAGATCCGTGGGGATGACCGCCTCAGCCGCGTAAACGAGGAAGAATGGGGTGAAGCCGGTTGAGCGGTTGGGGGTGGTCCGGAGACTCCATAGGACGGCCGGCAGCTCATCGATCCAGCTGCCGGGTGATCGCACGAGCGGCTCGACGAGTCGCGGCTTGATGCCGGCCAAGATGAGGCCGTTTGCCCGCTCCACCTGGCCATTGGACTGAGGGTGTGCGACGGAGGCCAGGTCAAGCCGGATGCCGGAGACGGAGCAGTAGCGCGCCAGCGCGCCTTTGGCGAAGTTGGTGCCGTTGTCGGTGATGATGCTGTTGGTGATGCCGTAGCGGACAGCGATGTCTTTGATGAACTTGACGGCTGTGGGGCCGTCGAGTTTCTTGATCGGCCTAGCCTCGATCCACTTGGTGAACTTATCGACGGCCACCAGAAGGTGCGTCATGCCGCCACGAGCGGTTTTGAAGGGTCCCACCATATCGAGGACCCAAACGGCAAAGGGCCACGCGATGGGGATGGTCTGGAGAGCCGCAGCCAGTTGGTGGCTCTGGGCCATGAAGTGCTGGCAACCCTTGCATTTGAGGACCAGCTCCTCGGCGTCCTTCAGCGCAGTTGGCCAGTAGAAGCCGTGGCGGAATGCTTTGTCCTCCAGAGACCGGGAGGCGGCATGGTGCCCGCACTCGCCCTGGTGGATGTCGAGCAAGATCTCGAGGCCCCTGGCCATCTTGACGCATCGCAGGAAGACGCCAGTTGTGCTGCGCTTGACAAGCTCGCGGTTGATGATGCTGTAGGTGGAGGCCCAGCGCTGCACTTGCCGAGCCTCGATTTCCTTCGCCGGGAGCTCACCGCTTGTCAGGAAAGTGAGGATCGGTTGGGCACAAGACGGCGCCTCGAGCACCGTGAGGACGGCCACTTGCGCAGGTTTGGCCGGGTCAGGAGGTGGCGAGCTGGAGCCGGCAGCCCCCGGGGCTGGGTGAGAGGTGGCAGCGCCCGGGATCGGAATGGCAGTCCCCGGGGTGGCGTTGGCAGTCCCCGAGCCGGAGGCGGCAGCCCCCGGGGTTGGGTCCAAGATGGCAGCCCCGGGGCTGGGACGGCGGTCCCCAAGCCGGAGCCGGCAGCCCCCGAGATGGAGGGAGGGACTGTTGGGTCGGCCGGGACGAAGATGGACTCCGAATCCGGAGACGACTTGATGGACGGCTTGCGTAGGTGCTCGAGGGAGACGCCGGCTGGGATTGCTTGCCAGCTGGAGCCAAGCTTGGCTAGAGTGTCCGCCGCCTTGTTCTCGTTTCTGGGGACGTGGAGGAACTCGCAGCCGTCGAAGCTGCCGGTCATCTGCTGGACCAGGTTGCGGTAGCTTCCCATGTTGGAGTCCCTGGCGTCCCACTCACCAGAGACCTGCTGGACCACCAGGTCGGAGTCACCGAAGCAGAGGATACGCTGGATGCCGATTTCTTTGGCCAACCGGAGGCCGTGGACGATGGCTTCGTACTCGGCGACGTTGTTGGAGGCGGCGAAGTGGATTTGGAGCGCGTAGCGCAGTCGGTCGCCCTTGGGGGAGGAGAGCACGATGCCGGTTCCCAAGCCGGAGGCCATCTTCGAGCCATCAAACTGCATGCGCCAGTGTGTTGCGTCGGGAACCAGCGGCTAGTACTGGGTCTCCGCCCAATCGAGGAGGAAATCGGCCAACGCCTGCGACTTGATGGCGGTGCGAGGCTCGTAGAGGATGGTGTGGCTGGCTAGCTCGATGGCCCATTTGGTGATCCGGCCAGAGGCGTCCCGACATCCCATGATCTCGCCGATGGGGGGCGTGCTCACCACGGTGATGGCGTGCTCCTGGAAGTACTGCTTCAGCTTCTTGGCGGCCAGGTACACACCGTAGCACATCTTCTGGTAGTGGGGGTAGTTCTGCTTGGAGGTGGAGAGGACCTCGCTTAGGTAGTACACAGGGCACTGGACCGGCTGTGTCTTGCCTTCCTCGGGGCGCTCTACCACCAGCACCACGCAGACCACGCGGGTGGTTGCCGCGATGTACATTAGGAGCGGCTCCTTCTCAGCCGGCACGGCCAAGACGGGTGTGGTGGAGGGCATGCGCTTGAGGTCGCGGAAAGCTTCGTCCGCCTAGTCGGACCACTCGAACGTCGTCGTCTTCTTCATCAACTGATATAGGGCAGGACCCTCTCCCCCAGCCGGTTGACGAACCGGCTGAGAGAGGCCAAGCAGCCGGTGAACTTCTAGACATCGCGCAACCGAGCCGGCTTGCGCATGCACTCGATGGCCTTGATCTTCTCCGGATTGCCCTCGATGCCGCGCTCCGAGATGAGGAAACCAAGGAGTTGGCCAGCCGACACGCCGAAGACGCATTTCTCCAGGTTGAGCTTGATCTGGAACTGGCGCAGGTTGGCAAACGTCTCCCTGAGATCCTCGAGGAGGGTGAGGTGCTGCTTGGTCTTCACCACGATGTCGTCGACGTAGACGTGCATGTTTCGGCCGATCTGTGGCAGGAGGCATTTTTGCATGCAGCGCTGGAAGGTGGCGCCGCGTTCTTCAAGCCGAACGACATGGTGATGTAGCAATATGCCCCGAAGGGGGTGATGAAGGATGTCTTGAGGGCATCCGCCGGGTCCAGCTTGATCTGGTGGTAGCCGGAGTAGGCGTCCAGGAAGGACAGAAGCTCGCAGCCGGCGGTGGAGTTGCTGACTTGGTCGATCCGGGGTAGGGCAAATGGGTGTTTGGGGCAGGCCTTGTTCAGGCTGGTGTAGTCGATATACATGCGCCAAGTGCCGTTCTTCTTCCGAACGAGGACCGGGTTGGCCAGCCAATCAGGGTGGAACACTCCCATGATGAACCCGGCTTTGAGCAGCTGGGTGATCTCTTCGCCAATGGTTCTTCGCTTCTCCTCGGAGAAGCGGCTTAGCGGCTGCCGGACCGGCTTGGCATCCGGCCGGATGTGGAGTTTGTGCTCGGCGAACTTCCTCGGAACACCCGGCATGTCTTTAGGGGACCATGCGAAGATATCCCAATTCTCACGGAGGAAGTCGACAAGCTCGCCTTCCTATTTGGTGTCGAGGCCGGAGCCCACGACGACGTACTCGCTGGAGTTGGGGTTGGACGGGTCGAGCGAAACCTTCCTTGTGCCCTTGGTCGGCTTGAAGGACCCCTCATCGTCTGGCTGCTTGAGCTGGGCCGGCATGACCGGCTGCTCGCCAGCCAGCGCGACAAGACGGTCGAGCTGGCGCCTCTCCTCGGCGATGACCAGCAACTCGGCCAGCTTAGAGCCGGCTTTGGCGCACTCCAGGGACTTCTTGTAGTCGCCGGTGATGGTGATGATGCCCTTGGGACCTGGCAGCTTTATCTTGAGGTATGCGTAGTGGGGAACCGCCATGAACCTGGCCATAGCGGGCTGGCCCAAAAGCGCGTGGTAGGGGCTGGCGAGGTTGACCACCTCGAACCAGATCGGCTCGCGGCGAAAGTGGGCGCTGGTGCCGAACAGCACGTCCAGCCGCACCCGGCCGATGGGGGAGCATGAGGCGCCCGGCATGATGCCGTGCAACACCGTCTGGGTGGGCTGCAGCTGGCTCTCCTTGATGCCGAGCTTGACCATGGTGTCGCGGTAGAGGATGTTGATGCTGCTGCCGCCATCGATCAGCACCCGCGAAAAGTGACAGGTGCGCTTCTCAGCGACGAAGGTGGGGTCGAGGACAAGCGCGTAGCCACCCGGTGTGGGCATCACAGACGGGACGGTCGGACCAGTGCATGTACTGGGGGACCGGGGGGACGACGGCGTTCACCTCGTGCTGGTACTTGCGCTTGCTGTGCTTGTCGTCGCCCTCACTGCTGAAGACGACGTAGGCCGTGTCCTGCTATGGGTATGCGTTGTTGGCAAGGGCGCCGGCTGTCGGAGGTGGCGGGGGAGGCGGCGGGAGCCGCGGGTCGGGACAGGGAGGTGGCGGTGGGAAGTCGCCTTGCATCAGGCGCTGGGTGATGCTGCAGTTCCGGAGAGTGTGCATGGATGGCTTCGTGCCGCTGTGGTGCTTGCAGGGGGCGTCCAGCATCTGCTCGAAGGAGAATTTGGGCTGCCAGGCCGTCTTGCCGGTGCGTTGGCGCTTGACGCCGCCTGGCTCGGCCAGCTGTTCCTCCGCCACGGCGGCCACTTGCTGGTTGTTGTAGCGAGGAGCCGGCTGCTCGGCCTTCCACTTGTTGTTGTTGTTGTCTTGCCAGCGCTGGTTGGTTACACCAGCCGGCTTTGGGGTGGCCGGCTGGACCGGGACCGGCTTGCCGTCTGCATCGACGGTGATTTTTATGCGCATTGCGGAGTCAGCCGTGGCATACTTGTCCGCGACCGCCATGAGCTCCGCCAGGGTGTCCGGCTCGTCACACATTAGGTGGTGCTTGAGCAGGGTGCCGTATCGGCACCCGTCGATGAAGTACTGGATGGCTTGCACTCCGTGGACCCCTTCGCGGGAGTTGCGCAGTTCGGTCCACCGCATGAGGAAGTCGCGGAGAGGCTCGCCCGGGCTCTGGACGCACATGGAGAGCTAGCGAGGCCGACCCAGACGCTTATACGTGCTGGTGAAGTTGCGTACGAACGCATCCTCGAAGTCCAACCAGGAGTTGACGCTGCCGGCCCTCAGGCTGTTAAGCCATGTCCAGGCCGAGCCGAGCAGCATGAGGGGGACGTAGCGAACCGCCACGCGTCGGTTGCCGCCGGCGATGCCGACAGCCATGGTGTAGTCAGTTAGCCAGTCTTCCAGCTTGGAGACGCCGCTGTACTTGGGAGTGTCACGGGCCAGCGTGAACCATTTGGGGAAGGGCTCTTCGCGGATGCGGGGTCCGAAACAGGCGGGGCCAATGGAGCTCTCCTCCTCGAGAAGCATGGACCGCGCCAGCCGGTCGATGCGGTGGCGAGCATCGGTTTCGTCGTAGGGTTCGTGGGGGCCCAGCCGACTCGCGACGGGGCCGTGTGGCACCACGCCAATGGAAGCCGGCCGGGGCCGTCGAGGCGGCGGGGGAGGAAGTTCCGGCTGCTGGACCCGGTCGTTACCGGTAGTCTCGTCGGCAATGCCATCGCCAGCCATCACGGCGCGGTTGTGCCGGCTCTGGCTTGCCCGGCGCCGGCCAGAGCAGCTGGCGCTGTCGGTAGGGGAAGACGCCTGCTGGGTGTCCCGAAGGGCCCTCTCCGGGTTCGCGGTGTTTCCCGAAGCGGAGGCAGATGGCTGGGCCGGGTCGAAATGCTTCTGCTGCTCGTTCACGACGGTGATGAGGTCGCGGATGCACTGCTGCTGTTGCAGCAGCTCCTCGCCCTCCAGGAACTCGAGATCCGCCATGGCCGCCTGCGCCACGTGCATGTTCTTGAAGGGGGTGTCGTAGACGGGCCGGCCTGCGCCTAGCGCACGGCCGATTGTGCCCCCACGGATTCGCACCTCCGCGACCCGGTTGGGCTCAGCGGCAGCCGGCGTGAAGCCGTGGACGCTGTCGTACTCTCGCTGGGCGGACTTCAGCCGGCGCCGCGTCACCGCGAGCGCCGTGGCCTCGACCAGCAGTAGCTGATGATCCTCATTGACCAGAGCCGCTGCGACCGCCGTGTCAGCGTCGGGCGTGATGGGGGCTTGTAGGCTCCGGATCGTCTCGCGAAGCGGGTCGACCCAGCGAGGCGGGGCCGCAGCCGCGGCAGCGGCGGCCTTCTTCTTGCTGCGCGAGGAGCCGGAGCTTGCGCCGATGGTCAGCACCTCCACACGGAGGCAGAGGGCTGCGACGTTGCCGGAGACGGCGCAGCCAATGGGGACGGGCGAGTCGGCGAATCTGTGTACCTCACTGGGGTACTCGTCGGGGACGAGCGCAACGAAGACACGCAACGCGCCGAAAGGGACGACGAGGCAGCCTGCGGAGCAGGCGGCGTCCGTGCCTAGAGAAGGGCCTCGTCCAGAACTTGACTCCAGCCGACGCCGCGAGCAGCCCCACGGTGGGCGCCAACTATCGTGGTGAAATCACGGCAGATGCCATGAGATGGCTAAATGTGGGGGGCTGCGTGAGGACGCCGGTGGGTTCCGGAAGCGAGGTTGGCATGCACGAGCGCGGGACGCAAGGCGTACCCAGGTTCGGCCCCCCCCGGGGAGGTAACACCCCTAGTCCTGCCGAGTGGGATGATAGGCTCATAGGTTACAATGGTGCTCCTGGAGCTGTTTGGGCGGAGGAGGAAGAAGGAGCTAGTTCTCCATTCGGCCTCTCCTGTGTGTGTGTGTGTGTGTGTGTGTGTGTGACGAGGAAGAAGAAGCAGCAGCCCCCTGCATGGAGGCCTCCTGGGGGGTCATATAGCCCGACCCCCCAGGGTTACATGCGTAAAATTACACACAGCGGTACCCGGATGTCGGCGTCTGGAGCCGGCTGTGGTGCCCGCCGGCTGCTGGGCCCCACCGGCTGCGGGGCCCGCCGGCTGCTCGGCACTGTGGCCCGTCGCCTCACGCGTCATGGGGTGGTCGGCGTCGTGGGGACTGTAGTGGCGCACTGGTGCTGACGCTGGTCGTCTCGGTCAGCGGGGTTGGCAGCTCTGCCGCCGCGCCTTCCCGAGACGGATTGCACTATAGCCACGCTCTCCCGTCGTGGAGGGCTGTCTTGTCGTTGGGAGCGATGGGACGGCCGTTGACCCATCGCCAGCCGGCTAGCGGACAGCCGGACCTGGCCCGGGGCCGGGCCTAGCCGGCTCGGGTTGGGAAGCCGGCCGGATGGCCGGACGGCGGGGACGGGCAGGGGCTGCCCCAACATTTTTGAAAAGGGGCTCTGGGTCCGCTTGCCTACCCAGGGGTCATCCCCCCAACAGCTGTCTCACCTTGGAAGAGCCGTAGTGGGTGCCCTTCGTGTGGTCATGGTCGATGAGATTTGACTTGGCAGCTGAGGATCCCAAGCCACCGCCGTAGAACGTGTCCTTCAGAAGTGAGATAATGGGCTCAGTGGCGTACAAGGATCACAAATCCTTGACCGCCAGGTGGAGGAGAACAGCGGCGGGGCCTTCGAAGAGATCGACGGCGGTTGAACCAGAGGCGTTGGGGATGGACCACTTAATCTGTGACATGGCCCGCATGAAGCCTTCGCTGTGGACGAGCTTGATGCCGTAGCCGGCTGTCCTGAGATTCAGTAATATGTGAGCCCGCTGACGTGAAGCCTTCGCCATGGAGACGTAGTCAATGTCCTCGCCGGCTTCCACGGTGAGGTGTTCCTCCGGGATCGATAGGTCGGCACGAACGGCGGCCACCTTGACATCGTCCGGCGGAGAGGCCATTATAGACCTCCTTTTGGCCGTACGCTCCTCGGGCTCCCCGGGATATGTGGTCGGGCTTAGGCTGCGACTCTCTATAGTAGGAGATGGGGATCTGGTGGGGAGGGACACCGCATGCCTCATCTAAAAACTCAGGGCGGCGAGGGTATGGGAATGGGTGGGTAACCTGAACTTATCTAAGCTAGGACGCACAGGCAGACCGGTAGGGGTTGGTGGCGACGGCGGCAGCGGCTTCGGCGGCAGCAGCGAGTTAGGGTTCGAGCGAGGGGGTGTAGACTATGGAGGGGGGCGGGGTTAGGGCGGGTGGTGTTTGAGGATATGCCGTGGCTACTGAAAATTTTAGTAATGGTGGGTGCAGATGGTGGTGTACGAGGGAGGGCGATGGTTCAAATGCCTCGGCTACTAAAATTTTACTATGAGGTCGGTGGTGGAGAAGTGAGGGCGACGGTTGAAATACCGCGGCAACTAAAATTTGGGTAAAGGAAATGAAGCGGGGCGGGAGCAACCATATCGCACATGGTCCAAACATAATAATTGTGTATGATAATAAGGAAAAGCCGCGGAACCACCAATTTTTGCATCGCTCAAGGCGGGTAGCTTTTTTTGATATTTCTAGCTAGCTAGTTTATCCCACACGGTTCGTCCTAATTTTCAGACGCATACGTGGAATTCATCCTAAATATCGTGTACACATTACCCCTTCACCCTTGCTGGCGCTTGCGAAGTCATGGCGATTTTACAGGGCACGAGCTTCGCACACAGTTAAGCCAGTGCACCCGTGTCCGTTGCGCGTATGTTCACACGCAGTTTTTCATCTGAGGCGTCTGCTATTTTATATAGCACCATTTGGCAACAAAAAACATGAGAGAGGATAAGAACACAACCACAATAGCATGTGGCCCAAATATATATGTATGAAAAGGGTGGTGTGTGATGTTCAAATTCCCAATGCACAACTTTGACGTGCAGGCCCATGGGTGGGCGCGTCGTCGAAGATCAGGTGAGAGGGACCAGAAGACAACAACCACCTGGAAGTGGCCAAATATATGTAGGAATAAAGGGTGTGATATTTAAATACACAATGCACAACTTTGATGTGGCACCTCCCTCGCAAACCGGAAAGCCCCCTTGGATATCTATAATGACGGGTTAAGGTCATAGCTAGGTGCTTGCCCCACCCCCACTTCATGTCGGCTGGACGCATGCATGTACTCATACTTTGGTCGGACATGCATGCATGTCACCATGAGCTAACATAAGACGGACCAAGTGAATCTATCTTGGCCAAACAACCACTGTTGTTGTCGGTCGAAAAGGGATATAATAGACCGCTTAGGCCCATAGATTGGACCATCACCATAAACCGCACGAGAGGGGCCACAAAACTAGCACCACCTGCATGGGGCCCAAATTGATGTACGTTGGAAGGGTGATGTGTTTTAAATACCCAATAATGTACAATTTTGATGTGGTGCCTACCTCACAAAATGGACAACCCCCATGAAAGGTTTGTAGTAATTAAGGATGACATCGATGTACGTAGGGTGTTGATCCAACCCACCATTTCGAGCGCAAGGGAGGGAATCCGGAGAAAGCATGAGCTCGAACTTTGCTCGGACATGTCACCATGACCCGCGGTAACACGAACCAGGAGGAATCCATTCATGGCCAAACCCCCTCGTTGTCGGCCAAAGGGATGATATATATATAGACCAGGCCCACAGATAGGCGTGTCGTTGAAAACCGCATATGGGAGACGGGGTCGATCAGAAGACCCTATACCCTGCATGCAACCCAAAAATATGTATATATGGGTGGTGTGTGATGTGATCAAATCCCTAGTGCACAACTTCGATGGGGCACTAGATGCATTACAAACCGAACACCGTACCCCGAGGAAGCCACGTTACGTATGATGTCGCGGTTCCCCAACTTCGAGCCGGCGGGAGGGAATCGAACAACTGTTCCCCAACTAAATTTGGTCTGACATGTCGGGACCTATACCAAGAGGAACCCGTCATGGTCAAACCCTTCTCGTACGCTGTGGGTCAAAGGATAGAACGTGCGGGCCCATAGATCTCGAACGTTGTGGGTCAATGGATAGAACGTGGCGGGTCCATAGATCAATCTCGATCATTCTCCGATTTTTCAAAACAACAAATAACAAAAAACATCATTCTCCAAAATAGAACGTGGCGGGCCCATAGATCAATCTCAATCATTCTCCAATTTTTCAAAACAACAAATAACAAAAAACATCATTCTCCAAATTAGAACGTGGCAGGCCCACAGATCAATCTCGCGAGATCATTCTCTGATTTTTCAAAACAACAAATAACAAAAAACACCATTCTCGGGATTTTCAAAACAAGGATCTCAAGGTTTATTTAATCGACATGACAGGTCACTACAGACACATTTAGATGCTAAATGTCTGTAATGACCATATCATGGCGCTTAAATGAAGCTTGAGATATAGCAACTTCCCACCCGGTCACCCATCCTTAGACTGCTCCAGCCCCAAGCTCACTTAACTTGTGCGTTCTATTCGACTAGGATAGCGGATGGGAAGTTGCCCCTAGCTGATGAGAGTTGCCTCCTCACGTTTAAGGCATTTAGTGATGGTCACCGTTTGGGACCTACTCCTTACTATCACACACATTTGTGCTTTTAGCAACTGTGTGTAATCTTTACATACCGGACCACTTCCATTCAAACTTACATTATTTTTTTACTACTTAGAACTAGCTGAAAGAAGCAAAAGCTTTGCATTTTCATTAATTAAGAACAAGATAGTTGCCCAGTTAATTGCGGAAAACCAGGCTAAAACCGATACAAACAGGGCCTAAACCTACGGGAACTCTTGGCTAAGCATGAATTGGTACAGGCTTTCGTCCACGCGTCTGATATGCTCGCGGAACTGCTGTACCGCAATATCGATCACCACCCTGGATATTTCATCGGCGACGGTCGATTCCAAGCCGCGACGAGTATTTTGCTCTGCTTCATCGTTGGCGGCACCTGGGGGGCCGAGGAGGTCGAAGAGCCAATCGACCAGCCTGTTGGCGTCGTGGCGGTGGATTCTGGCACTACGAACTTCGTCCGACGCAATTATGGCGCTGACGGCATCTGCCCATTCCTGGCACGGAATCGGGATGCTTACCAGCCCTGGAAACAGCCTCTCGAGTGGTTGGGTCAACAGGAAGCTGACACCGCTCCGCTCAGATAGTGCGGCGCACCGCACCTGATGCGCGGCGGCGTTCTCCCGCTCTTGCGCGGCAGTGCTTTGCCACTCTTGCTCCGCTCCGCTCCATGGGCGGCGACGAACACATGTGTAGACATTGCACTGCTCAAGCACTGGGGCATGATGATACCGCTCACGCTCGGCGGCGCACTGCCGCTCTTGCTCGGCGGCGCACGGCCGTTCTGGCTCTCCGGCCTGCTCTGACTCGTTCTCCTCGTCGAGGAGGTTGATGATGGCGGCAGCGCTTCGCCGGATTGGCATACTTGGAATGGTATACTGCGGTATGGCCGGTGTGTCGCCGCCTAGCCTCCTATGCCCACTGACACTGGCAGCGGGAAACCGATGGGGGGGAGTGGCGGGAAACCGATTGGGGGAGTGGCGGGAAACCGATTGTGGGAGTGGCGGGAAACGGTAGCGTGTTTGGATATATAACACCGTTAATATGGAAAACTTGGGAAAGAAGGAAGCGCGAGCTAGCACGACGCGTGCGCACAGTGCTTACCCACGGGTTGAACAGAACTGCTTTAAATTATTCAGGGTTCGTTTGGCATGTTTTATACATTATAATAGAGTTTTCTAGGCATTTAATGTGCAAAATTCAAATTTGAACTACAAATACATGCTCCAGTGCACCAAAATGGGTTGAAAAATCATATATGTGTCCTTGGGTGCATGTTTAGGTCCCATGCAAGGAATGGGGATGAATTACAAACATCTCGGCATCCTGGCTCGGCCTCAAACATTGAGAATCTTGGTTTTTAAATCCCCATAAATCCAAAACTCACCTGAAATTCATGAAACTTAACATGGTGTCATGACATGGCACATATATGCCATGGTAAAAAAACTGACCAATTTGGGGCAAGTTTTGGTACAAGCCTCTTACAAACCGGAGCTTCTCGCAAGAAGCCTCCGATAGGGAACGTGTCACCCTTGTGGGCGAAACGACAATCACTGCCTCTTCTCGCCTTGTATTTTTTTCTACAGGCTACATAGATCAATAGGAGATTTGTGCTGAAATATGGAATTATTCAGGATACGTTTGGCCTTTTTTATACATTAATTGAGTTTTCTAGGCATTTAATGTCCATAATTCAAATTTGAACTACAAGCACATGATACAGTGCACCAAAATGGCTTCAAAAACCATACATGTGTCCTTGGGTGCATGTTTGGGTCCCATGCAAGAATTGGGGATGAATTACAAACATCTCGGTGTACTGGCTCGGCCTCAAACATTGAGAATATCGGTTTTTAAATTCCCGTAAATCCAAAACTCACTCGAAATTCATGAAACTTGGCATCGTGTCATGACATGGCACATATATATGCCATGGTAAAAAAAATCCAATTTGGGGCAAGTTTTGGTACACACCTCTTACAAACCGGAGCTTCTAGCAAGAAGCCTCGTGGCTTCGATAGGGAATGTGTCACCCCTGTGGGCGAACCGACAATCGCTGCCACTTCTCGCCTTGTATTTTTCTTCTACAGGCAACATAGACCAACAGGAGATTCATGCTAAAATATTGAATTATTCAGGGTTCGTCTGGCCTTTTTATACATATATTAATTGAGTTTTCTAGGCACATAATTCAAATTTGAACTACAAGCACATGCTCCAGTGCACCAAAATGGATTCAAAAACCATACATGTGTCCTTGGTGTATGTTTAGGTCCCATGCAAGAAATGGGGATGAATTACAAACATCTCAGCGTACTGGCTCGGCCTCAAACATTGAGAATCTCGGTTTTTACATCCCTGTAAATCAAAAACTCACCCGAAAATCATGAAACTTTGCATCGTGTCATGACATGTCACATATATGCCGTGGTAAAAATTTTGTCCAATTTGGGGCAAGTTTTGGTACCAGCCTCTTACAAACCGAAGCTTCTAGCAAGAAGCCTCGTGGTTCCGATAGGGAACGTGTCACCCTTGTGGGCGAAACGACAATCGTCGCTGCCTGTTATCGCCTTGTATTTTTTTCCTACAGGCAACGTAGACCAACAGGAGATTCACGCTGAAATATGGAATTATTAAGGGTTCGATTGGCCTTTTTATACATTAATTGCGTTTTCTAGGCATTTAATCTCCATAATTCAAATTTGAATTACAAGCACATACTCTAGTGCACCAAAATGGCTTCAAATACCAAACATGTGTCCTTGGGTGCATGTTTAGGTCCCATGCAAGAAATGGGAATGAATTACAAACATCTCGTCGTCCTGGCTCGGCTTCAAACATTGAGAATCTCGGTTTTTAAATCCCCGTAAATCCAAAACTCACCCGAAATTCATGAAACTTGGCATAGTGTTATTATATGGCACATTATGCCGTGGTAAAAAAATTGTCCAATTTGAGATAAGGCGCACACATTAATAGCCAATGTAGGCATTTTGGAACAAATAGATGACACGTTAATATCACAAACGATTGTATTGTTTGAACCGTGGGCATTCCACTAACTATTTACGTGCGGCCACGCATCCCTCTTTTTATGGGAGAGTACTACCTTGGTCCTGGTTTATTTGTCCTCTTTGTATTTTGGGCAAAAAATTGACCATACTAGGTGGCGTGCGTGCAGCTGTTTGATTAGACGGGTCGAGTGCGAGAAGTCCGCCGTGCGGCTCGACGGGACTCGCGTGAGCAGTCCGCCGCGCAGGCTCAATAGGACTCGTGCGAGCTGTCTGCCGCACAGGCTCACCGGGAAGCGAGCCCTTTGACCTCCACCCGCCGCCTGATACGTCCATTTTGCATCATGTTTTGTTACTGTTATTTATAGTGTTTTTAATCAATATAACACTTTTTGGAGCAATTCTAATGCCGTTTCTCTCTTAATATGCAAGATCTACACAAGGAGGGAGAATGCCGGCAGCTGAAATTCTGGACCTGAAAATACTATGCAGAGATACCTATTCTGCACATCTCCAAATGAGCTAAAATTTCACGGAGAATTATTTTGGAATAAATAAAAAATATTGGAATCAAGAAGTACCAGAGGGGGCCACCCAGGAGCCCATGAGGCACCAGGGCATGCCACCCCCCCAGGCGCGCCCTGGTACCTCATGGGGCCCCTGGCCAACCTCTGGCCCCCATTTTCTGGTATATAAGTCATTTTTCCCTAGAACAAATATAGAGAAGACTTTCGGGACGGTGCGCCGCCGTCTCGAGGCGGAACTTGGGCAGGAGCACTTTTGCTCTCCGGCGGAGAGATTCTGCCGGGGATACTTCCCTCCGGGAGGGGGAAATTGTCGCCATCGACATCACCAGCGATCCTCTCATGGTGGGAGGACTAATCTTCATCAACATCTTCACCAGCACCATCTCATCTCAAACCCTAGTTCATCCCTTGTATTCAATCTTTGTCTCAAAACCTCAGATTGGTACCTGTGGGTTGCTAGTAGTGTTGATTAAATCTTGTAGTTGATTCTAGTTGGTTTATTTGGTGGAAGATTATATGTTCAGATCCTTAATGCTATTCAATATCCCTCTGATCTTGGACATGAATATGATTTGTGAGTAGTTACTTTTGTTCTTGAGGACATGGGAGAAGTCTTGTCATAAGTTATCATGTGAATTTGGTATTCGTTCGATATTTTGATGATATGTATGTTGTTGATTCCCTTAGTGGTGTCGTGTGAACGTCGACTACAAGACACTTCACCATCTTTGGGCCTAAGGGAATGCATTGTGGAGTAGTAATTAGATGATGGGTTGCTAGAGTGATAGAAGCTTAAACCCTAGTTTATGCGCTGTTCCGTAAGGGGCTGATTTGGATCCATATGTTTAATGCTATGGTTATAGTTATCTTAATTCTTCTTTCGTAGTTGCGGATGCTTGCGAGAGGGGGTAATCATAAGTGGGAGGCTTGTTCAAGTAAGAGCACCACCCAAGCACCGGTCCACCCACACATCAAAATATCAAAGTAGCGAATGCGAATCAAACAAACATGATAAAAGTGACTAGATGAAATTCCCATGTGTCCTCGAGAACGGTTTACTTACTATAAGGGATCGTTTCGGCTTGTACTTTACTATAAAAAGGATTGGGCCACCTTGCTGCACCCTTTGTTACTATTGCTACTTGTCACTTGTTACAAATTATCTTGCTATCAAACTACTCGTTACCGATAATTTCAGTGCTTGCAGAAAATACCTTGCTGAAAACCGCTTGTCATTTCCTTCTGTTCCTCGTTGGGTTCGACACTCTTACTTATCGAAAGGACTACGATTGATCCCCTATACTTGTGGGTCATCAAGACTCTTTTCTGGCGCCGTTGCCGGGGAGTGAATCCCCTTTGGTGAGTGGAATTTGGTAAGGAAACATTTATATTTCGTGCTGAAATTTACTATCACTTGTCACTATGGAAATAATCCTTTGAGGGGTTTGTTCAGGGTATCTTCACCTTGACCGGAAACACAAATAGTTGCTCCTCAACCTACTACACCTACTGAAAATATTTATTATGAGATTCCTCCGGGTATGATAGAGAAACTGCTAGCTAATCCTTATGCAGGAGATGGAACGGTACATCCTGATATGCACTTGATCTATGTGGATGAAATTTGTGGATTGTTTAAGCTTGCAGGTTTATCCGGAGATGGAGTTAAGAAGAAAGTATTCCCTTTATCTTTGGAGGAAAAGGCATTAATGTGGTATAGGCTATGTGATGATACTGACACATGGGACTGGAACCGATTGAAACTAGAATTCCATCAGAAATTTTATCCTACGCATTTGGTTCATCGTGATCGGAATTATATATATAATTTTTGGCCTCGTGAAGGAGAAAGCATCGCTCAAGCTTGGGGGAGGCTTAAGTACATGATGTACACATGCCCCAATCATGAGCTCTCAAAAGAAATTATCTTATAGAATTTTTATGCTCGGCTTTCTCATGATAATCAAACTACGCTCGATTCTTCTTCGACTGGCTCCTTTATGAAGAAAACTATTGAATTCAGATGGGATCTTCTGGAAAGAATTAAACGCAACTCTGAAGATTGGGAACTCGACAAAGGTAATGAGTCAGGTATAATACTTGAGTTCGATTGTGTTAAATCTTTTATGGCCACCGATGCTTTTCATAAGTTTAGCACTAAATATGGACTTGACTCTGAGATAGTAGCTTCCTTTTGTGAATCATTTCCTACTCATGTTGATCTCCCTAAGGAGAAGTGGTTTAAATATCATCCCCCTATTGAAGAAAAGATTGAGGAACCCGTTAGTGTTAAAGAAGAAACAATTGTTTACCATGTTGATCCAGTTGTGCCTACTGCTTATATTGAGAAACCACCTTTTCCTGTTAGGATTAAGGAACATGCTAAAGCTTCAACTGTGGTTAACAAAAGTATTATTAGAGCACCTAGACCCTTTGAACAAATTAAAGTTGAACCTGATGTTGCTATGGTTAAAGATCTCTTAGTCGATAATATAGATGGGCATGTTATTTACTTTTGTGAGGAGGCTGCTAGAATTGCTAAACCTGTTAGAAATGAACAGGATAAGTTAGACAAGAACAAGCCCATAGTTGGTATGCCTGTTGTTTCTGTTAAGATTGGAGATCATTGCTATCATGGTTTGTGTGATATGGGTGCTAGTGTGAGTGCTATTCCATTTTCTTTATATCAAGAAGTAATGCATGAAATTGCACCTGTTGAGATTGAAGATATTGATGTTACTATTAAGCTTGCAAATAGAGATACTATTACACCACTTGGGATTGTTAGAGATGTTGAAGTCTTGTGTGGCAAAATCAAATACCCTACTGATTTCTTAGTACTTGGTTCACAACAAGATAATTTTTGTCCCATTATATTTGGTAGACCTTTCTTGAATACCGTTAATGCTGAAATTGATTGTGTTAAAGAAAAGGTTCGAGTTAAGTTTGGTGATATATCTCATGAGTTTAATTTCTCCAAGTTTCGTAGACAACCTCATGATAAAGAATTGCCTAGTAAAGATGAAATTATTGGTCTTGCTTCTATTGCTGCACCTCCTACTGATCCGTTAGAACAATATTTGCTAGACCACGAAAACTATATGCATATGAATGAAAAAAATGAAATAGATAGGATGTTGTTTGATCAACCACCTATCCTTACACATAATTTGCATGTTGAAACTCTTGGAGGCCCTCCTCCGCCTAAAGGTGATCCTGTATTTGAATTGAAGCAATTGCCTGATTCATTGAAATATGCTTATCTTGATGAAAAGAAGATATATCCTGTTATTATTAGTGCTAACCTTTCAGCTCATGAAGAAAAGAGATTACTAAAAACTCTAAGGAAGCACCGAGCTGCTATTGGATATACTCTTGATGATCTTAAGGGCATTAGTCCCACTCTATGTCAGCATAAAATTAATATGGAGCCTGATGCTTAACCAGTTGTCGATCACCAACGACGATTAAATCCTAAGATGAAAGAGGTGGTAAGAACTGAAATATTAAAACTCCTGGAAGTAGGTATAATCTATCCCATAGCTGATAGTAGATGGGTAAGTCCCGTTCATTGTGTCCCTAAGAAAGGGGGTATTACCGTTGTTACTAATGATAAAAATGAACTCATTTCACAAAGAATTGTAACTAGTTATAGGATGGTAATTGATTTTAGAAAATTAAACAAAGCTACTAGAAAAGATCATTACCCCTTACCTTTTATTGATCAAATGTTAGAAAGATTGTCTAAGCATACACACTTTTGTATTCTAGATGGTTATTCCGGTTTTTCTCAAATACCTGTATCACAACCCAATCAAGAGAAAACCACCTTCACTTGTCCTTTTGGAACTTATGCTTATAGACGTATGCCTTTTGGTTTATGCAATGCAGCTACCACCTTTCAAAGATGTATGACTGCTATATTCTCTGATTTTTGTGAAAAGATTGTTGAGGTTTTCATGGATGATTTTTCCGTTTACGGAACTTCTTTTGATGATTGCTTAAGCAACCTTGATCGAGTTTTGCAGAGATGTGAAGAAACTAATCTTTTCTTGAATTGAGAGAAGTGCCACTTTATGGTGAATGAAGGCATTGTCTTGGGGCATAAAATTTCTGAAAGAGGTATTGAAGTTGATAAAGCTAAGGTTGATGCTATTGAGAAAATGCCATGTCCTAAATATATTAAAGGTATAAGAAGTTTCCTTGGTCATGCTGGTTTCTATAGGAGATTTATTAAAGATTTCTCTAAAATTTCTAGGCCTCTTACCAATCTTTTGTAAAAAGATGTTCCATTTGTTTTTGACGATGACTGTCTAGAAGCCTTTGAAACACTTAAGAAAGCCTTAACCACTGCACCTATTGTCCAACCACCTGATTGGAACCTTCCTTTTGAAATTATGTGTGATGCTAGTGATTATGCTGTTGGTGCTGTTCTAGGATAGAGAGTTGATAAGAAATTAAATGTTATCCATTATGCTAGTAAAACTCTAGACAGTGCCCAAAGAAATTATGCTACTACTAAAAAAGAATTTCTAGCAGTTGTGTTTGCATGTGATAAATTCAGATCTTACATAGTTGATTCTAAAGTAACTGTTCACACCGATCATGCTGCTATTAAATATCTTATGGAGAAGAAAGATGCTAAACCTAGACTCATTAGGTGGGTTTTATTGCTACAAGAATTTGACTTGCATATTACTGATAGGAAGGGAGCTGAGAATCCCGTAGCAGATAATTTGTCTAGAATGGAAAATGTTCTTGATGACCCACTACCTATTAATGATGATTTTCCTGATGAACAATTAGCTGTCATAAATGCTTCTCGTAATACTCCATGGTATGCAGACTATGCTAATTATATTGTTGCTAAATTTATACCACCTAGTTTCACATACCAACAAAAGAAAAAGTTCTTCTTTGATTTAAGACATTACTTTTGGGATGACCCACATCTTTATAAAGAAGGAGTAGATGGTATTATTAGACGTTGCATACCTGAGCATGAACAGGAACAAATCCTATGGAAGTGTCATTCCGAGGCTTATGGAGGACACCACGCGGGAGACAGAACTGCACATAAGGTATTGCAATCAGGTTTTTATTGGCGTACTCTTTTCAAGTATGCTCGTAAGTTTGTCCTATCTTGTGATGAATGTCAAAGAATTGGTAATGGTGGTAGACGTCAAGAAATTCCTATGAATTATCCACTTGCTATTGAACAATTTGATGTTTGGGGATTCGATTTTATGGGACCTTTTCCTAAATCCAATGGGTATACTCATATTTTAGTTGCTGTTGATTACGTTACTAACTGGGTAGAAGCTATTCCAACTAGTAGTGCTGATCATAACACTTCTATTAAAATGCTTAAAGAAGTTATTTTCCCAAGGTTTGGAGTCCCTAGATATTTAATGACTATTGGTGGTTCACATTTTATTAATGGTGCATTCCGTAAGTTGCTCGCTAAATATGATGTCAACCATAGAATTGCATCTCCCTATCACCCTCAAACTAGTGGTCAAGTTAAATTGAGCAATAGAGAAATAAAATTAATTCTGCAAAAAACCGTCAATAGATCCAGAAAGAATTGGTCTAAGAAACTCGACGATGCATTATGGGCATATAGAACTGCTTATAAAAATCCTATGGGTATGTCTCCTTATAAAATGGTTTATGGAAAAGCATGTCATTTACCTCTTGAGTTAGAACATCAAGCATATTGGGCAATTAAGGAACTAAATTATGATTTTAAACTTGCCGGTGAAAAGAGATTATTTGATATTAGCTCATTAGATGAATGGAGAACCCAAGCTTATGAAAATGCCAAATTATTTAAAGAAAAAGGTAAAAGATGGCATGATAGAAGAATTCAAAAACAGGAATTTAAAGTAGGTGAGCAAGTTCTATTATACAATTCTCGTTTGAGATTCTTTGCAAGAAAACTTCTCTCTAAATGGGAAGGATCGTATATCATCGAAGAAGTTCATCGCTCCGGAGCCATCAAAATAAACAACTCCGAAGGCACTAATCCGAGAGTGGTGAATGGGCAAAGAATTAAGCACTATATTTTAGGTACTCCCATTAATATTGAAACTAATATTATTGAAACAATTACACCGGAGGAATACATAAGAGAGACCTTCTGGAACACTCCAGAACCCTGAAAAGGAAGAGGTATGTGATACGGTAAGTAAACCGACTCCAAAAATTCCATAAAAATACTTTCTGTCAGTTTTGGAATATTAGAAAAAAAACAAAAATAAGAAATAGCCGAGGGGACCCACCTGGTGCCCATGAGGCACCGGGGCGCGCCACCGCCCCAGGCGCGCCCGGGTGGCTCATGGGCCCCACGTGAGCCTTCTCGACTCCGCTTTCTCCTGGATTACTTGTTTTTCAAGATAAAAAATCTTTATATATACTCCCGAACGTTTTGACAAACCTATCGCAGAAATCTCCTATATTCTTGTTTCGTGCTATATTTCTGTCAGATTTAGATCGCCATGGCTCCCCAAAAGCTCCGTGCCAAGCACCGCATTGTGCAGCCATCGCCAGGCAAACGCCCCCACAGCGAGGTTTATTACGAGTTGTCGTCGGGAGAAGAAGACAATGGCAAGGAGGACAAGGTCGAGGAAGTTGCAGGAGCTCAGGCTCCGTAAGGAGGGCAAGCCATTCCCATGGAGGAGACCGCAGAGAAGGGAGATATCCTTCAACCTTTATATGATCATCTCTCCCCATCCGTCATTGAAGCCCTAAGAGTCTTTGAAATAGTTAGTGTTCAGAATACATCTCTCGCTCGTGAAGTTATTTTGTTGGAAGAGCAAAACATCGCCCTTCGGAGCATGCTACTTGTAGCTTGCGTTGGAATTTTCCCCAAAGAGGAAGGGATGATGCAGCACAGTAGAGATAAGTATTTCCCTCAGTTATGAAACCAAGGTTATCGAACCAGTAGGAGAATCATGCAACACCTCAGTAGCAGCACCTGCACACAAACAACAAATCCTTGCACCCAACGCAAACGAGGGGTTGTCAATCCCTCGGCGGTCAATTGCAAGATTAAATTGTATATGATAGATAGATAGATTAAAACAAAAATACAAAATAAAATAAATAAAAGAAAATGGCAGCAATATTTTTAGGGTTTTCGTAATATGATTTAGATAGACCCGGGGGCCATAGTTTTCACTAGAGGCTTCTCTCGAGAAAATAGCATACGGTGGGTAGACAAATTACTGTTGGGCAATTGATAGAAAAGCAAATAATCATGACGATATCCAAGGCAATGATCATGTATATAGGCATCACGTCAAAGACAAGTAGACCGACTCCTGCCTGCATCTACTACTATTACTCCACACATCGACCGCTATCCAGCATGCATCTAGTGTATTAAGTCCATAAAGAACGGAGTAACGCCTTAAGAACGATGACGTGATGTAGACAAGATAAACTCACGTATGAATAAACCCCATCTTTTTACCCTTAATAGGAACGATACATACGTGTCATGTCCCTTTGTGTCACTAGGATTGAGCAACACAAGATCGAACCCATTACAAAGCACCTCTTCCCATGGCAAGATAAATCAACTCAGTTGGCCAAACCAAATCAATAGATCGGAGAAGAAATACGAGGCTATAATAATCATGCATAAAAGAGTGCAGCAAAGACTCAAATAATTTCATGGATAATCTGATCATAAACTCACAAATCATCGGATCCCAACAAACACACCGCAAAAAGTGATTACATCAGATATAACTCCAAGAACATCGAGGAGAACATTGTATTGAAGATCAAAAAGAGAGAAGAAGCCATCTAGCTACTACCTATGGACCTGAAGGTCTATGGTAAACTACTCACGCATCATCGGAAGGGCAGCAAGGTTGATGTAGAACCCCTCCGTGATTGATTCCCCCTCCGGTGGAGTACCGGAGAAGGACCCCAGATGGGATCTCTCGAGAACAGAAACTTGCGGTGGTGGAAAAAGTATTTCATCGACTCTCTTGAGGGTTTCTGATTTTTCCTAAATTTATAGTGGTGGAATTAGGTCAAACGGAGCAAAGGGGGGCCCACGAGGCACCAGGGCGCGCCAGCCCCCCCCCCCAGGCGCGCCCTGGTGGCTCGTGGCCACCTCCTGGGTCTTCTGGCCCTCTCGCAAAGCTTCTCGTGTTTATCTTGTCCAGAAAAAAATCTCCAAAAAGTTTCGTGGCATTTGGACTTCGTTTGGTATTGATTTTCTGTAAAACAAAAATAGGGCCAAAAACAGCAACTAGCACTGGGCACTAAGTTAATAGGTTAGTCTCCAAAAATGATATATAATTGCTGTAAATGTATATAAAAACATCCAAGATTGATAATATAACAGCATGGAACAATCAAAAATTATAGATACGTTGGAGACGTATCAGAGCATCAACCGCAGATTGATGTATCTGCTTGAGCTGAAGGACAAGATCGCCACTTCACCATCACCACCATCACCGAAGAAGGAGACTTGAGCACATGGGTATGGGCACTCCCCTTGGCTTGTGCCAAGCTTGGGGGGGGTGCCTCGGTATCGTATCACCATCACTTTTATTATCTTTACCTATTTTTAGTTCGATCCTTAGTTATTTCGTGATCTAGTTGAATAAAAGTTTAGTATGATCTATTTTCGAGTGTTAGCTTCGTGATCTATCTATCTATGTAATCGAGTCGAGAGTTATATAATAAAGAGTAGTTTGAGTTTTTGCTTCTTTACTTTTATGTTCCAATTCTAGCAATGAAAATAATGAAAAAGATCATATGCTAATCCTATGGAAAGTAATGACATTACATAAAGAAAAGTATAAGTGGTAAAATTTATTGGAAGTTAACAAACATAGCATTAGTCAATGATGCAATTCATGAAAGAATTAATAAGGGAAGAGAAGATTCACATGCAAATACACTATCTTGGACATCTTTTATGATTGTGAGCCCCCATTAAGTATTTTATGTCAAATTGTTGATGTTGGACAAGGAAGACAACGTAATGAGTTATGTTTGTTCATATTCACATATAAGTTATATTGTTATAGATCCTCCAACATGTGGTGCTTGCCCAATATCTTTGCTAGCCAAAAATCCGCACCAAGTAGAGATACTACTTGTGCATCCAAAACCCTTAAACCCAGTTTCATGTCATGAGAGTCCACTATATCTACCTATGGATTGAATAATATCCTTCAAGTAATTTGTCATCGGTGCAAAAAGCAATAAAAATTGCCTCTGAACATGTCTGAACTTTTATTGTAAGGGAAATAAGCTTTGTACGAACTTGTGATGGTAAAGAAATAAAAGCGACAGACTGCATAATAAAGGTTGCTATCACAAGGGGCAATATAAAGTGACATTCCTTTGCATTAAGAGATCTTGCAACCAACAACAAAAAGCGCATGACAACCTCTGCTTCCCTCTGTGAAGGGCCTATCCTTTACTTTTATGTATTTACTTTTTATGCAGGAGTCAATAGTGTTCTCCTCTATTTCCTTTTTATTTTTCTCTTTTGTAAGCATCATGTGGTGGGGAAAGATCTAAGCATATATATCTAGTTGGATATGAGTGATCATGAGTTATTATTGTTGACATCACCCTTGAGGTGAATAAGTTGGGAGGCGAACTCACAAGCCCCTATCTTTCTATGTGTCTGGCTGAAACTTTTTGCTCCATATATATGTCGTGAGTGTTAGCAATCATAGAAGACTAAATGATGGTTGAGTATGTGGACTTGCTAAAAAGCTCCTACATGAGACCCTTCCTGAAAATATGATGAATTGCAATTGCATTGTTGACTGAGAGCATAGTTTGTTAGTTTTCAAGAAAGTTTATGCCTTATACTCCATTGTTGTGATGAATTGTTACTTGCTCATGAGAAGTTTATGATAATAAATATTGCTGTTATAATAATGATCATGATGCCACTATGTCCATATTTTGTTTTTATCGACACCTCTCTCTCTAAACATGTGGACATGATTATCGATATCGGCTTTCACTTGAGGACAAGCGAGGTCTAAGCTTGGGGGAGTTGATACGTCCATTTTTCATCATGTTTTGTTACTGTTATTTATAGTGTTTTTAATCAATATAACACTTTTGGAGCAATTCTAATGCCTTTTCTCTCTTAATATGCAAGATCTACACAAGGACGGAGAATGCCGGCAGCTGGAATTCTGGACCTGAAAAAGCTATGTCAGAGATACCTATTCTGCACATCTCCAAATGAGCTGAAATTTCATGGAGAATTATTTTGGAATAAATAAAAAATATTGGAATCAAGAAGTACCAGAGGGGACCACCCAGGAGCCCACGAGGCACCAGGGCGCGCCACCCCCCCAGGCGCGCCCTGGTACCTCGTGGGGCCCCTGGCCATCCTCTGGCCCTCATTTTCTGGTATATAAGTCATTTTGCCCTAGAAAAAATATAGAGAAGACTTTCAGGATGGTGCGCCGCCGTATCGAGGCGGAACTTGAGTAACATCACTTTTGCTCTCCGGTGGAGAGATTCTGCCGGGGATACTTCCCTCCGGGAGGGGGAAATCATCGCCATCGACATCTCCAGCGATCCTCTCATCGTGGGAGGACTAATGTTCATCAACATCTTCACCAGCACCATCTCATCTCAAACCCTAGTTCATCTCTTGTATTCAATCTTTGCCTCAAAACCTCAGATTGGTACCTGTGGGTTGCTAGTAGTGTTGATTACATCTTGTAGATGATGCTAGTTGGTTTATTTGGTGGAAGATTATATGTTCAAATCCTTAATGCTATTCTATATCCCTCTGATCTTGGACATGAATATGATTTGTGAGAAGTTACTTTTGTTCTTGAGGACATGGGAGAAGTCTTGTCATAAGTAATCATGTGAATTTGGTATTCGTTCGATATTTTGATGATATGTATGTTGTTGATTCCCTTAGTGGTGTCGTGTGAACGTCGACTACATGACACTTCACCATCTTTGGGCCTAAGGGAATGCATTGTGGAGTAGTAATTAGATGATGGGTTGCTAGAGTGACAGAAGCTTAAACCCTAGTTTATGCGCTATTCCGTAAGGGGCTGATTTGGATCCATATGTTTAATGCTATGGTTAGAGTTATCTTAATTCTTCTTTCGTAGTTGCGGATGCTTGCGAGAGGGGGAAATCATTAGTGGGAGGCTTGTTCAAGTAAGAGCAGCACCCAAGCACCGGTCCACCCACATATCAAATTATCAAAGTAGCGAACGCGAATCAAACAAACATGATAAAAGTGACTAGATGAAATTCCCATGTGTCCTTGAGAACGCTTTACTTACTATAAGAGATCGTTACAGCTTGTCCTTTGCTATAAAAAGGATTGGGCCACCTTGCTGCACTCTTTGTTACTATTGCTACTTGTCACTTGTTACAAATTATCTTGCTATCAAACTACTCGTTACCGATAATTTCAGTACTTGCAGAAAATACCTTGCTGAAAACCGCTTGTCATTTCCTTCTGCTCCTCGTTGGGTTCGACACTCTTACTTATCGAAAGGACTATGATTGATCCCCTATACTTGTGGGTCATCACCGCCTCGCTCCCAACTTCTCCATTAATGGCAGCCGAGCAGGCTCACCGGGAAGCGAGCTCTTTGACCTCCACCCGCAGCCTCGCTCCCAACTTCTCCATTAATGCGTCCGAGCCGCTGTTTAACATGCGGTTAATGCACTTGGACGGAAGGTGTTAGCTTGTGATCCCATGGCCCCGCTCAACGCTAGCTAGCATTGTTTTGTTCGTGCCACATTGAGAACGTGACTTTTAGCCTGTTTTCGACTCGTATACATGTACCTACGAGGTTACGAATGAAATAATACGACGACAAATTGACAATGGCAACAGATAATAATTATCTTACATATCCTGGATAATTTAAAATGCCACATGCAGCAACGCCCGAAAGACACAGGGGAAAAAGAGAAGAAGAAAAAAAAGGAAGAAGGAAGTCGCAACTCTCTACTTCTCGATGGATCGCTACGCGAGGAGTTCTTCTAGCTCCTTCTTCACATCCTCATAACTTTGCTTGACAGCAGCCATGGATTCCTCCACCTGCAGCTCACGCTCGATGCGGAGCTTCTTCAAGTCATCCCCAAGTTCATGGACGACGGCTGTCAGCATCATGCGCGAGGCAACGCTCTTCTCATACAGCTCCCTCCAGCCGGCGGCCTCCTCCTTCTACTTGTCAAGCTCCTCATGGAGCTTCGCATTGTCACCCATGAGTTTCACGACGAGGCCGGTCGCCTTATCAACCAAGGCATCGCTAATCTCGAGCAGCTTCTCCAAGCCGGCGAGCAGCTCCTGCTGGTTAATTAGGCCAGCGAGAATGCCGTCGTCGCTGGCTAAGGACTTCAGCCCCGCCAGCTCGTCGAGTTCGCCGACGCAGCGAGTGCGCTTGTGAGAGCCCTCGCCTGCCCGTGAGAGCTCGTTCGAGGGTCTCGCGGCACGGCAGGACATTTGTGCTGCGGCTGCCGCATTGCGGCGGGACCTCTCTAGTGCTTTCGCGGCCTTGGTCTTTGCTCCCTGGTTATATGTCGACCTAGAACTCCTCCTACCGGCCATGGCAGATGCAAGGAACGACTTAAGAGTAAAGACCTATTTTTTTGGTGATGAGGAGAGGAATGTGCAGTAATTTTCGAGTGGGTACTAGTTTTTATAGCCCAGTACTAAGTGGGAACACGTTTAGGTTTGATCGGTGTGAACAGATTTGCAATTACTCATTGCGTGGTACTTTGATCGGTGTGAACACGTTTAGGTTTGATTGGTGTGTCAGCGTGTACGATGGATGGGCCGTCTCGCCTCCCACGCGTGCCAGACGGTTGACCAGAACTGCTATACGCAGGTGGTTGCTCACCGTTTAGGCGGCCGCGGCGTGCTATGCTTGCGTCCCTTCGCGCGCTCTGCTCGACGTTGAGGTGGCCGTGGCGCGCTCTGCTCGCGTCCCTCCACATGCGCTCTTTCAGCGGTTGGGGCCAGCGCACGATCACGTTTTGGGCGCCATATGCATGCGGTTGCGTCCGTGCGTGTCGCCATGATGCAGTTAATACGCGCGGCACGATGCAGTTACGCGCTACAACAACTGCCATCCGCACACGCCGATACTCCAGGCCGTTCGGCCTCCCCATTTATTCCCACGGCCATTATAACCTTAGTCACTTCAACCTTTCGATCACGCCCCACAACACAACAAGCACACCCACGATGACACATAGAGAGAGGATATCCAGCGGCGCTCCAATGGAGTTCGGCGTGCATCGTGTGGACACCCACGTGAGGGGGAAGGAACTCACGGTGGTGTACACCATTGACCCGGCCGTGGTGGAGGACTCCATCAACACCATGGAGCAGTTGCTTGCTAAGGACGACAAGTACAAAGTGGTCGGCTTCGACCTCCAGTACACCGACGGTCGTCCCGGGGTTGATCAGGCGGTTGCCGTCGCCAAGTTGTGTGTGGGCCATCACGTCCTCGTCTACCACTACTGCCTGGCCACAAGTGCTTGCGAGCATTTTGCCAGGTTTGTCAAGAGCTCCGACTACAAGTTTGCTATGGTGGACACCGTCAACGATGTAAAAGCGCTCCAGATTTCGGGCTTGGCCTACCCAAAGCTTGTCGACATTCGTGGCCACTACAGGGTCAGGGGCAGCATGAAGAAGGACTCCCTGGTTGAACTCGCCGCGGCCATCATCGACCCCTACTACGAAAACATGAAGGAAGGTTCCAAGAGAAATCTTGGATCCTGGCATGGTGTGTGGGTGTGGAGAATCGATGAACCTCACCTCAAGTTTGTAGCCACGAACGTGTACACATGCTACGAGATGCACAGGCGGATCGTCGACATGAGGGAGTGCCTCCTTCCTATAGATGACGAGGGATCGAGCCACCAGCAGAGCAGCAGCGGCAAGCGTCACAAGAAGAAGTAGATAATGAATAGATATGATCATTTATCCTAGTTTATTATGCATGTAATTGTTTACTTTGGTGTGTGCATATGTTATGTGTGTAGTCAGTTATTTAATTGGATGTTTAATTTGGTTATGCAATCATGTCCTTATAAGTATATATGTTGTTGTTCTGTAGACAGAGAGCGTACATGTTGTGCAGACCGAGCAAATCACATCGCATATGGATTAAACTACGGAACCCGTCGGTGGTGATTTCATCAATCGCTGACAATTGTTTACCAGCAAGCGTTTGGCCACAACACACACGGGTTATTAGCAGGAATCGTCTGTGTTGTTATCGGTCTTCCCACACATTTCTGATTACTGACCTGTTTGCTACAATCACACACATCTTGTTAAGTTGAACCATTTCTGTTGTGTTGGGTAATCACAAACAGTTCATCCGAGTGAACCGCATGCCGTATATCGCACACACCTTGATCTGTCTGACTGTTTCTGTTGTGTTGGGTAATCACAAACAGTTCATCCGAGTGAACTGTATGCCGTGTATCGCACAGACCATGAACTGGCTGACCATGTTTGTTGTTCTGGCTTATCGCAAACAGTTCGTATGGATCAACTGTATGCCACGTATCGCACACGCGTCTCTAATCTGAATCGTGTTTGATATCTCTGGCATCGCAAACAGTTTGTCTTATTGGCAACGGTTTTTTTACGACACCATTTGCGATTCATGCATCGCACACAGTTTGGTCGCGGGGTCTCTGATTCATGTGTCGCGTTAGTGGTCGCCTGCAGTAGTGATCATCCCCACATGATTCTCAACAAACAACAAGGCTAGATGAGGATAGTCAATGTAGCTATGTAGTTGGTGACCGCATTTCCCCTACACCACCATCGCAGGTGCTTGCTCTAACTTGGCAGTGTAATATGTGGTTGCATGTTGCATATGGTGTCTAGCTTGTAATTCTTCTAATTTGGTTAAATTGCATTTGCTATTCTGCTTAGTTTACACATTATACCTATTAATGTGACATGCCTTCCTATTTTGGTACATAGTACATCTGTCTATTAACCATGTCCTTACATAAAACTACTGTTCTTGTGTATCCCACATCAATCACTTATGACGAGAAACCTTTAGTATATGCAGCGTGATATTTGTTGCATCTTGCATATGATTTATAGCATGTACTGCGTCTAATTTGTTGAAACGCCATTTATGATGAGACGCTTTTAACTAGGCAGAGTCATATTGGTTGCATCTTTCATGTGGTGTCTACCTTGCATTGCTTCTAATTTGTTGAAATGGCTTCTGCTTAATTTACACAAATAGGTGTGAATATGCCATGCTGTCCTATTTTTTGTACATATTCCATCCTCGTATCATGTGTTTGCCTTACATCAAAGTAGTGTTCGTCAGTATCATGCATGAATGAGTTCTCAAGAGTGATTTTTATTCCTTTTTCTTGTTGTTTGACTTGACAATGCAAAATCAATAAAGCGGAAGGAAATTAGCAAGGCAGTGGATGATGGTACTCCTTCCGACCAACTGAAATGGAGGGTCTCTACAGATTCTACTCTGCCATCCTCTAAACAAGATTTGCAAGACAACACATGCATAGACAGTCAACGTAGTTGTGTTGATGATGAGCATATCTCCCCTACCCAACCATCACAGGTGCTCGCTCTAACTTGACACTGTTATATGTGGTTGCATGTTACGTATGATGTCTAGCTTGTATTGATTCTAATTTTGTTGAATTGCATCTGCTTAGTTTACACATTATACTTGTGAATAAGACACGTGTTCCTGTTTCTAGAACATACAACATCTGTCTATCACGCCATGTTCTTACATCAAAGTACTACTGTTGTGCAACCTGCAACAATCACTTATCATAAGACACATTTAACTTAGGAGTGTGATATAAGTTGCATCTTGCATTGTTTTCTAGCTTGTACTGCTTCTAATTTGTTGAAATGGCACTTATGACGAGACAGTTTTAACTTGGTAGAGTGACATTCATTGCATCTTTCATATGGTGTCTAGTTTTCATTGCTTCTAATTTGTTGAAATGCCTGCTACTTAGTTTACACATCATAGGTGTGAATATGCAATGCTGTCCTTTTTTCTTACATATTCAATCCTCCTATCATGCGGTCGCCTTACATGAAAGTAGTGTTCGTCAGCATCATGCATCAATGAGTTCTGAAAAGCGAATTTTATTCATTTTTCTTGTGGGTTTGACTTGACAAGGTAAAAAAAAATAAGAGAGAGGAAGGAAAAAAAGTAAGGCAGGGGATGATGGCGGTCATCTGGCGCCACCGATTAGGAGGCGCTCTAGAGATTCTGCTACTACTGCCAGTGCAGTAGAAGTTCCAAGTAGATATGATGTGCCCAACAACCCTACTCTAGCATCCCAGGTGCTTTCTCTCGCTTGGCAGTGTGATATTTGCTTGCATGTTGCATACAGTGTCTAGCTTGTATTGCTTCTAATTTGATTAAATTGCATCTGCTTAGTTTACATGTTAACATGGCATGTCTTCCTTTTTTTGCATATACTACATCTGTCTATTACATGTTCTAACATCGAAGTACTGTTCATGTCTATCTTGCATCAATCACTTATGATGAGACACCTTTAACTTGGTAGTGTGATATTGTTTGGATCTTTCATATGATTTATGCTTGTACTGCTTGACATTTGTTTAAATGCCACTTATGATGAGACACTATTAACTTGGCATAGTGATATTTGTAGCATCTTTCATATGGTGTCTAGCTTCCATTGCATTGCTTCTAATTTATTGAAATGTCTTCTGCTTAGTTTACACATCATAGGTCTGATTATCTCATGCCGTCCTGTTTTTCGTACATATTACATCCTCCTATCATGCGGTTGTCTAACATCAAAGTTCAGTTCGTCTGTATCACACATCAATTAATCTCCGAAGAACTAAATTTTTATTCCTTTTTCTTGTGGGTTTGACTTGACATGGAAAAAAGAGAGGAAGGTACACGGAATGGTAGGGGATGGTGTTAGTACTCGGGAGGCACGGAAACGGAAGTGGAACAGCTCTGCAGATTCTGCTGGTACTGATAGTGCAATAGAAGGTCGAAGTCCACCAGATAAATGTACAAACATCGTATCCCCTGGTACACCACCTGCAAAATGTACCAAAGACAAACGAACCAAACAAGCAACGATAGCCCTAGTGGTTGCAGCACCTTCTTCCACAGTACCAACATGTGCACGCCTTACTCGTTCGTCAACTCTGCTAGCGGCAAGTTCCCAAGCTCCCTTGCCACCTGACACTACTTCTGAAGCACTCTTGGCACAAGAGGACTTGGCAATATCAGATGAACCTTGTGAGCTTCAACACCAAGAAGGTAGTTGATCGAGTCAAGTTACAGTTGCATGCTTCTTTATATGTAGTCTCACAGTTTGATGTACACTAACACTTCCCATGTTCGTTGTTGAACTAGCACCTAGGTGCAAGAGGAAACAAACATTAGGGATAATGCTCGACGGGTTAACTAAATATAAAGGAGAAAGAATGGAGATCCTTTTTGAGTCAGGTTTAAAAAGGCCACGTGATGCTACAGAGTCAGCCAAGTTAGTATCAGAGACAGCCATTGCCGTTAGGTGTCATGCAAGGAACCTCCCAACATGGATTCAGTACAGGAACAACAAAGACGAAATCCAGTTTAACCCCTTCCTCGACCATTTATCTGTAAGTATGGTTATTTATCGAACTTAGTAATATCGTCTTGCTCTGTCCCATACTTTCTAGGTTGCTGGTAATGAGACTCCTATAATTTTGAACAGATGAGGTTCAAGTTGGATCGACAAGATGACGCAACCAGACAAGCATGCACTCATGTTTTCAAGTCTGCTCTGCGACAGTATCGGTATAACCTGAGGAAAAATCAGTTTGAAGGCAAGTCTAACAATGAACTTGCCCAAACACCTCTAGTGGAAAATATAACGGATGAAGACTGGACAGCCCTTGTTAAACACTGGTCTGATCCAAAGTATCAAGTATGTTATATAGATGTGATCAGATCACATGTTGAACTCCGATTTACGCATGTGCCTTAAAAATCTATCTTCTTCTAGGTGAACTGTTCAAAGAACAAGGCCAACCATATGAAAGTGAAATTCCAATAGACGACAGGATCTCGTAGCTCTATTGCACACTGCGAGGCTCTGGTAACTAGCTGCTGTTTCACTCTTTTGGCTGTGCCATATTATCAGATCAATATTGACTTGTTCCAAATGCAGAGGAAAGCCCGCAAGGACTAAAAAGAACCTGAACCAAATGTGGTGGAAATCTTCAAGGACTGTCACACCAGCAAGACGAAGGGCATGACTACACCAGTCAAAGCCGCTGTAGTGAGTCCATAATCCTCAGGCCCTTTGAACTACTGGTTACTCTGACTTCTTCATTGAACTGCATGGTTTGCATCCAATGTCTATTACACTTTTCAATTTTATACATAGTTGTCTGAACGTATCATTCCACCTTACAAGGTTTAAAAGAGAGGAACGATGTTCCTTTGCTCTTGATCTGTAATCTAGTTCCATGCTGCACACAACGTTACAATTGCCTGTTTGCCTAATATCAGTTGTTTTGTGATATGAATGATGTCGTAATATGCTCACCATATTATAAACTTTGTCTCTTTATCTTAGCTATCAATACAATGTGAAGAAATAGACAATACATTAGCCATGGTATATGATCATATGTTTGGAACCTGGTTTTATTATATACTTTGCAGTAAAATACAACTAATATTTTACACGGGTTCACCAAAGTAAGTTCTGTATATAAACCAAAGCTATTATGTTTGGTTTTGCTGCCTCATTCATAACTTCTGTTCTGGTACTACTAATGTACAAACTCAAATTTTCAGCAAGCTATGGAACAACTGGTGGAACCGCCACAACGTCCTGAAGGTGATGAGGCAACCATAACCACAATGTCACCTCTTGCTAGATATGTCCCAAACGTATCTACTTTTCCAAACACTTTTGCTCTAGTTTGGACTCTACTTTGCATGATTTGAATGGAACTAACCCAGACTGACGCAGTTTTCAGCAGAATTGCCATGGTGTTATTTTTGTGCAGAAATAAAAGTTCTCGGATGGACCTGAAAATTTACGAAGAATTATTTCAGAATATATAAAAAATACTGGCGCAAAGATCTACCAGAGGGGGGGGGCACCAGGCGCCACAAGCCTGGGGGATGCGCCCACCCTCCAGGGCGCGCCTGGCAGGCTTGTGGGCCCCTGGCAGCTCCGTTTGAACTAACTCCAACGCTATAAGTACCTATTCATGGAGAAAAAAATCAGAGAGAAAGAATCATCACGCTTTACGATACAGAGCCACCGCCACCTCCTGTTCTTCATCGGGAGGGCTGATCTGGAGTCCGTTCGAGGCTCCGGAGAGGGGGATTCGACGCCGTCGTCATCATCAACCATCCTCCATCACCAATTTCATGATGCTCACCGCCGTGTGTGAGTAATTTCTTCATAGGCTTGCTGGACGGTGATGGGTTGGATGAGATTTACCATGTAATCGAGTCAATTTGTTAGGGTTTTGATCCCTAGTATCCACTATGTTCTGAGATTGATGTTGCCATGACTTTGCTATGCTTAATGCTTGTCACTAGGGCCCGAGTGCCATGATTTCAGATCTGAACCCTCTATGTTTTCATGAATATATTTGAGTTCTTCATCCTATCTTGCATACCCCAAGGTGACAATAATTGGGATTCTTTCCGGTAATTGCCGTAGTTTGAGGAGTTCATGTATTCACTATGTGCTAATGCTTTGTTCCAGTTCTCTATTAAAAGGAGGCATTAATATCCCTTAGTTTCCTTAAGGACCCCGCTGCCACAGGAGTGTAGGACAAAAGATGTCATGCAAGTTCTTACTATAAGCACGTATGACTATATACGGAATACATGCCTACAACATTGATGAATTGGAGCTATTGTGTATCGCCCTAGGTTGTGACTGTTACATGATGAATGCCACTCAACATAATTATCCATCACTGATCCAATGCCTATGCTTTTCGCATATTGATCTTTGCTAAGTTACTTCCGTTGCTGCTGCTGCTGTTACAATTACTACAAAACTGCTTCTGTTACTATTGTTACCGTTACTACTGCTATTGAAACTATCATACTACTGTGCTACTAAACACTTTGCTGCAGATATTTAGTTCTCCAGGTGTGGTTGAATTGATAACTCAACTGCTAATACTCGCAAATATTCTTTGGCTCCCCATGTGTCGAATCAATAAATCTGGGTGAAATACTACCCGCGAAAACTGTTGCGATCCCCTATACTTGTGGGTTATCAAGACCTTTTTCTGGCACCATTGCCGGGGAGGATAGCTCTATTTGTTGAGTCACTTGGGATTTATATCTGTTGATCACTATGAAGAATCTGAAAGACGCTAAGACCAAGATCGTCCCCTCTATGACTAGAGGAGGTAAGGAACTGCCATCACACTCCGCACTTGATTCACCTTCTGTTTTGAGTAGGCTTGCGACACCGCCACCTGTTATTTACTCTGCTATGTCACAAGTTATTGATGATACTACTTCTGCTATGAATGATACTTATGATGATGCTAGTACTATTCTTGATAATACCGTGCCACTTGGTGAATTTCTTGATGAACAAATTGCTAAAGCTAAAGAAACTAAAAATGTTGAAACTCTTGAAAATTATGATTCACCTATTATGCCTAGCTCTCCTACTAGAGTTGAAATGCCTGAAACATCTGATGGTTATGTTTTTGATAGGGAGACAGCTAAGGCAATTCTTGTTTGTAATGATAGAGATGAGGTTATAAAATTGCTTGCTGAGTTGAAAGAAAAAAATCTATGAGGGAGAGAATGAAATATGATCCTAAGTTTGCTACCTCTCCCATATTTGTTACTGATAAGGATTATGAATTCATTGTCGATCCTGAGTTAATTACTTTGGTTGAATCTGATCCTTTTCATGGTTATGAAACTGAAACTGTTGTGGCACACCTTACTAAATTGAATGATATTGCCACCCTATTTGCTCATGAGGAAAAGATTTGCTATTACTATATTCTTAAGTTGTTTCCTTTCTCTTTAAAGGGTGATGCTAAGAAATGGTTTAATACTCTTGCTCCTGGTTGTGTGCATAGTCCCCAGGATATGATATATTACTTCTATGAGATATATTTTCCCTCTCATAAGAAACAAGCTGCCTTACAGGAAATATTTAACTTTGTGCAAATTGAAGAAGAGAATCTCCCTCAAGCTTGGGGGAGGCTTCTCCAACTACTTAATGCTTTGCCAGATCATCCTCTTAAGAAAAATGAAATACTTGATATCTTTTATAATGGACTAACCGATGCTTCTAGGGACTACCTAGATAGTTGTGCTGGTTGTGGTTTCAGGGAACGAACCGTTAGATAGGCTGAAGTACTATTGAATAATATATTGAGAAATGCCGATGATTGACACTTGCTGAACCACCACCTAAGCCAACTTCAAAGAAGAGAGGGTATTCTATTCCTCAGTCCAGAAGATATGCAAGAAGCTAAGAAATCTATGAAGGAAAAAGGTATAAAAGCTGAAGATGTAAAGAATTTACCACCTATTGAGGAAATACATGGGCTCAACATCCCGACACAGGTAGTGGAGGTAAATTCTCTCACTAGATTCGATGAAGGTGATATTCCGTATAATAAATCTGCTAGTCAATGCATGTATGAGTTTGATAATTACATCATTAAACAGGAGCACTTTAATATGTATGTTAGCAATCAACTAAAACGGAACGCCATCATGATTGAATGCTTGAGTGATTTGATGTTTAGAACTGCTAATGATGTTAAATGCTTGAGTAAACATGCTTCTATGGTCCAGACTCAGTTAGAACAAATTGCTAAGTCACAAAATGATTTGCTTGATGAAATGAATAATAAAAAGAATGACCATGCTATTAGAGTTGTTACTAGAGGAGGTAGCATGACTCAGGATCCTCTATATCCTGAAGGTCATCCTAAAAGAATTGAACAAGATTCTCAAATAAATAATATTGATGCACCTAGTCCATCTAAGAAGAAAAAGAAAAAGAAAAATGATAAAACTTTGCCTGCTTCTAGTGAACCTGAGATAGAAAAACCTCCTAAGAATCATAATGATGCTTCTATTTCCGATGCTGAGACACAATCTGGTAATGAACATACACCTAGTGATAATGGTAATGATAATGATGATGCTAATGTTGATGCTCAACCAAATAATGATGTAGAAATAGAACCTGCTGTTGATCTTGATAACCCACATCCTAAGAATAAAAGATATGATAAAAGAGACTTTGTTGCTAGAAAACATGGAAAGGAGAGAGAACCATGGGTTCAAAAACCTATGCCTTTCCCTACTAAACCATCCAAAAATAAGGATGATGAAGATTTTGAACGCTTTGTTGAAATGCTTAGACCTGTCTTTTTGCGCACTCGCTTGATTGATATGTTGAAAATGTCTCCCTATGCTAAATATATGAAAGATATTGTCACAAATAAAAGAAAAATACCTGAAGCTGAAATTTCCACCATGCTTGCTAATTATTCTTTAAGGGTGGAATACCTAAGAAACTAGGAGATCCGGGAATACCTACTATACCATGCTCCATTAAAACAAGTTATGTCAAAACTACCTTATGTGATTTGGGAGCTGGTGTTAGTGTTATGCCTTTTTCTTTATATAGACGACTTGATTTGAATGAGCTCACACCTACTGAAATATCTTTGCAAATGGCTGATAAATCCACTACCATACCTATTGGAATTTGCGAGGATGTTCCCATTGTAGTTGCAAATGTTACTATCTTGACAGACTTTGTTATACTTGATATGCCCGAGGACGACAACATGTCGATTATCCTTGGTAGACCCTTTTTGAATACTGCAGGGGCTGTTATTGATTGCAACAAAAGCAAGGTTACTTTTCATGTCAATGGTAATGAGCATACGGTTTATTTCCCGAAGAAACAAACTTCAGTGAATGGTATCAATTGTATTGAAAAAGTTTTGACAATCACTATTGGAGGTTTCAAATTCCCTCTCCCAACTGTCAAAAAGAAATATGAAATTCTTATTGTTGGGGAAATGCATATCCCCATTGAGGTAACTTAGTGTTATACGAAGATTCTTCGGTTTCATGCCATTCGGAAATAGTTTGTTAATAAGACTTGATCAACCTTATTAATGGATTCTTTTTGAGGTCCATGTGGTCGATGAATTTAGTAAGCACAACTTTCTGTACCCACCTTTTGCTCTCTGTTATATTTAGTAGAATAAAATAAAATGCCATGATTATCCTGTTTTCTGATTTATCCGTGCAATAAAAATGGCCCAAAAATAAAAGTTCTCAGAATACCATGAAAATTTAGTATGATTTTTTCCAGAATATTTAAGAATTTTCGGCACTGAACACACCCCGGGGGGTGCACCTGTGAGCCACAAGCCCACAGGGCGCGCCCACCCCCTGGGCACGCCCAGCAGGCTTGTGGGTCCCACAGGGACCCACTTACTTATGCCAGCCACCCATCTCCTTCTTCTTCCTTCAGAAAAAATCAAACTTGCTCCCAAGCCCGTGTTCTTGCTCATTTTGCTGTGATTTTCGATCTCCTTGCTTGGAACTCCGTTTCCAAAACTGTTTTGGGGAATTACTCCTTGGTATGTGACTCCTCCAATGCTCCAATTAGTTTTTGTTCTAGTGCTTTATACTTTGCAAATTTTTCCTGCTGTGGTGACCATGTTTATGAGCTTGCATGTTGAATTTGTATGGTCCAAAGTAGTTTTGATGCATGATATAGCTTCTAGATACATGTGGGAGTAGTTGGTATCAATTTCGTTAAGTTTCGTTCACTTTTATTTTGAGTCACTAAAAATTTCAGAATTTTTTTAGAGAAAAGAGAATGTTTAGGAAGATGTTCCACGGTGGTTCCTCGAGCAAGAGTGCTCCTAGGCCCACAATACGCAAGCAGGATACCGAACCGCCGCGAGAGGCCGCGGTGCTACCGTGCGAGTGGTCGTCGGATGACTTCATGATTCGAGCTGGCATCAAAGAAGAGTTTGATATGTATGTTCGCAACGCCGAACTCACAGAGTTCCTGGCAGACAGGTGCCCGTAGTACTATGACCTCACTGACGCCTTTGTGCGAAGATTCAAGTATGTATATCAGCGCACTTCACATGATGTTATTTTCAACCTTTATGAAAATCCTTTTCGCATGTCTGTTGAAGAATTTAGTGAAGTGTGCAAAATTCCATTCTGGGGTTCTTGCACTGAACCTCGTAAATCTGATTGCAATGAATTTCTCATGAACATTACTAGGGGTGAAACTAGAGGCATCACACAAGCTACTATGGGGAGCATTTATTTTCCTGCCATACATTATTTTGCTCTGTTCATTGGTAGATTCATTAATGGTAAACATGATCATAGTCATCTTTGCGCCCCTGCGTGAGCATTCTTAAGAGTGCGATGCTGGGAGATAGACAATTTAACATGGGGGCTATTGTTGCACATCGTTTACATAACAATGCTTTAGTTGGTGTTTTCTTTGGTGGAATTTATGCCACTCGCTTAGCTACCTATCTTGGTGTGCCCATTAAACAAAATGATACCCTTTTGCCACCTAGTTTCCTTGATTATGATGCTATGGAACGCCACCAGTTCCTTGAGAGTGGTCTTCCCCCATTCAGATACAGGCTAATCTTTAACAGGCGTCGTGTTTTCCATATTGTTTTGCCTGCTCCTGCCTTCTTTGATTTCCCGGGAAAACATAGATATTTCATACTCAAGGAGGAGGCTGAGGAGTACAAGAGGGCAGTAGAGACCGAGCGCCTTAATGAGGCAGCTCGCCAAGCTGTGGCAGCTGCATTTCAGTACAACCCGAACTATCACCACGGGCACTATCCAGGCCAGGAGTGGCCGTAGACCAACTTAGGCCAAAAGCCTAAGCTTGGGGGAGTACGTATTTCTCACCGACATTACATTCATGTTCACACACTCATTCTAGTTGTCGGCGTTCATCCTTTTTCATTGTATATCCATGCTAGTTTTATTTTCACTTTCTTCTTGTGTGTTTGGAAAACTTTCGAAAAAAATAAAATTTAGTTGTAGTTTCTTTCTTGTTTAGTTAATTCATAGTAGTAAAAGAAAACCCAAAAAGATTTCTCATTTCTTCTTTTACTTGTTGGGAGCTTTCCCGTGTAAATAGTTTTTCTCGTTTTTCGTTTTTCCTTCGTTAATTTGCTTCCTTCAGAAAAAACCAAAAACTCCAAAAATATTTCAGTGTGTTTCTCTGAATTTATTTTCTTTTCGTTGAGTCGTCGCAAGGAGAAGACCACGATGAAAATGTTGAGTGGCACCTATATGCTTTATTGTTGATCTAACAATGAGCCACTATTACTTTGTCTTCTCCTTTGAATTAATATTTGCAGATTCCAGCTTAGTCCACAGCACACTTGCACCATTCTTATTATTATCACATCATTCGGTCATGCAAGTGAAAGGCAATAATGACGATATTTGATGAAGTGATTGCGGTGAAGAAAAGCTGGTATGAACTGTTCTTGTTTTTGTCTTTGTAAATATGTTTAGCTCAGTATTCATGATTCAGCATTATTATGAGTAAACATAGTTGAGATGACAATTAGAGATTATAGTTGTTCATGCCATGCTTAAATGGTTGTGATGTGGTATGTTAGCATGGTATCCTCCTCTGAGTAATTCGAGTGGCTTGACTTGGCTCATGTTCACACATGTAGTTGAGTCAAAACCAACATAGCCTCCATGATATTTATGTTCAGGGTGTGGATATCCTACTCATGCTCGTATTCAATGTTAATTATTCGCAATGCATGTCTATGACCGTTTTCGCTCTCTAGCTGGTCACTTGTCAATCTATTTGCTAGCCTTCGCTTGTACTAAGTGGGAATACTACTTGTGCATCCAAATCCTTAAACCCAAGTTATTCCAGATGAGTCCACTATATCTACCTATATGCGGTATTACTCTGCCGTTCCAAGTAAATTTGCAAGTGCCACCTCTAAATATTCAATTGAACATCTGTTTTGTGTGCCCGTACCGCTCATGGAGCAACAGGGGGCGGTCAGTGTCTTCCATGATAACTGGGTTACTCTCAGATGAGTGTTTATTCACTTGTCATTGCATGAGAGAGGCTGGTAATCAGGATGCCCAGTCCTATGCTCAAATCGAAATCGTATAATGCAAACAAACTCCCCCGAAAAGTTGTTGGTATCGAGGGCACCCGTGAATTCAGCTAGCCATGGCTTGTGCTGGTACGGTGGAGGGGGAGTAAACTTTACCTTTCCGCTTGGGAACCGCCTATAATTTGTTTAGCATGGAAGATATTGAAAACTGTCGGTCATGACGTTGACAGGAAAAGCATACCTCCCAAAATTATTTTCATCTCTAATTTAAGCTTCGAGCTCTGGCACCGCTGCAAATCCATGCTTCCCTCTGCGAATGGCCTCTTTTATGTTATTTTACTTTTATTGTTGAGTCATCACCCTCTCATTTAAGCACCAGTTGGAGAGCACTATTGTCATTTTTATGCATTGATTATAGTTAATGTTGGGTGTGACCAAGGCTGGATATCCTCTACCCTAAATTACAATGTTTAGTCATAGCTTCAATCTCAGAGGTGCTCTGCATTTATGTTTTGCGGTCTCAGAAAGGGCTAGCGAGATACCATGTTATCATATTATACAATGATTGTTTTGAAAAAGTGTTGGCATCCGAGATATCTTATTATTGCTCGCTAGTTGGTTATGTTATTGCCATGAGTAAATGTGAGACCTAAGTGTTATCATCAATATGGTTAGTTCATAATCTTTGCTGAAAACTTGGATACTAGTTAAGTATATATACAGACAACAAGAACAAAAGAGTTTGTAAAAGTTTTTCTTTATCACTTTCAGTTTGTCAACTGAATTGCTTGAGGACAAGCAATGAGTTAAGCTTGGGGGAGTTGATACGTCCCAAACGTATCTACTTTTCCAAACACTTTTCCTCTAGTTTGGACTCTAATTTGCATGATTTGAATGGAACTAACCCGGACTGACGCTATTTTCAGCAGAATTGCCATGGTGTTATTTTTGTGCAGAAATAAAAGTTCTCGGATGGACCTGAAATTTACGGAGAATTATTTCAGAATATATAAAGAATACTGGCGCAAAGATCTACCAGAGGGGGGGCACCAGGTGCCACAAACCTGGGGGCGCGCCCACCCCCCAGGGCGCGCCTGGCAGGCTTGTGGGCCCCTGGCAGCTTCGTTTGACCTAACTCCAATGCTATAAGTACCTATTCATGGAGAAAAATCAGAGAGAAAGAATCATCGCGTTTTACGATACAGAGCCGCCGCCACCTCCTGTTCTTCATCGGGAGGGCTGATCTGGAGTCCGTTCGGGGCTCCGGAGAGGGGGATTCGACGCCGTCGTCATCATCAACCATCCTCCATCACCAATTTCATGATGCTCACCACCATGTGTGAGTAATTTCTTCGTAGGCTTGTTGGATGGTGATGGGTTGGATGAGATTTACCATGTAATCGAGTCAATTTGTTAGGGCTTTGATCCCTAGTATGCACTATGTTCTGAGATTGATGTTGCTATGACTTTGCTATGCTTAATGCTTGTCACTAGGGCCCGAGTGCCATGATTTCAGATCTGAACCCTCTATGTTTTCATGAATATATTTGAGTTCTCGATCCTATCTTGCAAGTTATATGCACCTGTTACGTGTCATGATCCGCATACCCCAAGGTGACAATAATTGGGATTCTTTCCGGTGATTGCCGTAGTTTGAGGAGTTCATGTATTCACTATGTGTTAATGCTTTATTCTGGTTCTCCATTAAAAGGAGGCCTTAATATCCCTTAGTTTCCTTAAGGACCCCGCTGCCACGGGAGGGTATGTGAAGGCCCTGATCGACCGTGCACTAATCATACACGCAAATGCACACGATCGAGATCAGAGACTCACGGGAAGATATCACAACACAACTCTAAACACAAATAAAAGTCATACAAGCTTTATATTACAAGCCAGGGGCCTCGAGGGCTCGAACACATAAGCTCGAGTCATACAAGCATCAGCGGAAGCAATAGTATCTGAGTACAGACACAAAGTTAAACAAGTTTGCCATAAGAAGGCCAGCACAAACAGCGACATCTGATCGAAAAGGCGCAGGCCTTCTGCCTAGGAGCCTCCGAAACTACTCATGGTCGTCGGTCTCCACGTAGTAGTAGGCTCCACTGGAAGAGTAGTAACAGTCGTCGGCGGGAGCAGCTGGCTCCTAGGATCCGTCATCTCGTCGCAGCAATCGGGTATGGGGAAAAGAGATAGCAAAGTAACCATGAGTACTCATCCAAAGTACTCGCAAGACTGACATCAGAACTATACTAATTATGCATCGTTATCAAAGGAATGGGGCTATATCTTTGGACTAAACTGCAGAAATGCCAGAACAGAGGGGGAGAGGCCTAGCTTATCGAAGGCTAGCATCTTCAGCGTCTTGCATCATTAGAAGAGTGTAGAACAAGATAATATATAATCAATCATATTTTAGCAAAGCCCTGGGATCCTTCCTCGACTACCCTGTGAGAAAGTGATCCCGAGAGCAGTAGTATCAGTTTAACAGTGTAATAGTATCCATTAGTAGTTGTAGCAGATCAGGATACAACTCCGAGCGTCCTGTTACCGTGGACATGGCTATTCGAATAGATAACTTCCCTGAAGGGGTGCACTACTGTTACCCAACACGCTCGATCACATCTGGCGGGACACACTTGCTGGGTAACGCCCGGCCTCGGGTGATCGACACGACGCAGTCCTACCTAGGCTCAGTAGAGAGGTCAACACGCCGGTCTAAATCCTAAGTGCGAAGGGGTCTTGGGCCCATCGCCCTCTGCACTCCTGCACGTTGCGTGATTGGCCGGGGGCCAGGCGCGACACTGTATACACAAGTGACGTAACCAGCCCACCCCATCAATCAGCCCGCATCTCTGAGCTGTGACATCTGAAGAGCTTTCGGCTGATACATACGACGTAGAGGGCCCCATTAAACCATTATCCCACGTGGTGGTAGTGCGTATATGGCCAGCGGCCAACTCAGATCAAATACCCAAATCCTTAGACGTGTTTAGTAACTCGCAGAGACGAACAGGATCCATGTCGCTCCGACTTGGTAACACACGGACCACGATCAAGGGCCAGGCCCACCTCTCTCCTAGGTGGTATCCGCCTGCCCTGTCGTTCCGCCATAATATCACTCGCGGGTGCTCTTGGAGCTGACCCGTCTTTAGAATTATTTTCTCGCGGGCACTCTTGGAGCCGGCCCGACTTTAACAGTTTAAAGTACTGCAGTAGTGTAACATTTCCGTGATCATCACCCAGAATGATCACGGCCCGATATCAAGCATGGCAAATGGACAAGGGTGAAGGGCCAGCAGATGAAACATATCATACCTAACTAAGCATCATAGGGTAGCAGGTAATGTATCAATAGCAGGCGATGAAATCAGGCTATGCATCAGAATAGGAGCTATCGGAGCAACAACAGAACCAATTCTAATGCAAGCATAAGAGAGAAAGAGTAGGCGATATCTGGATGATCAAGGGGGTTTTGCTTGCCTGGAAGCTCAGCTGAAGGGGTCTGGTCGTCGACGACGTAGTCGTACTCAGCAGTGTCATCGACAGTCTTGGGGTCTATCGGGAGAGAAGGAGGGGGAAGAAACAATAAATACACGGCAAACAATGCAACAGGGATGCATGACATGTCAACATGCAGTGCTAGGGGTGTTCTAATGCAGCACTACGCAAGTTAGTCGGAGCGGGAAAACATCTGGAGGTGTTTTACCAGCTCCGAGCAATTATCGGTCAGATGAATCGGAGGGGAAGGTTCCATGTTCATCATGTTAGAGAGGGCTGACAGGTACGTGGGTAGCGTATTCGTATTCGTCTTATTTTTCTGATCATTTTTCATATATAAATTATTTTCATCCAAGTTACGATTTATTTTATATGATTTTTCAAAGTTTTAATCATTTTCTGGAATTAGTTAATTCGAATTATCAGAAACAGTGTATTGTGATGTCAGCATGATGTCTGGATGACGTCACTGGTCAAATCCGGCTGACCAGAGTCAAACCTGACCAGTGGGTCCCACATGCCATTCACAGTGGACTAATTAGAGATTAATTAAACTAACTAAAGCTTAATTAGGGGTGTGGGCCCCATTAGTCAGTGACTGATTAGCATTTTATTATTTTACAAAAATGTTTAAATTAGGCGGGGCCCGCATGTCAGTGACACGGGGCCACCCAGTCAGCACGTTGACTGGGTTGACCCAGTCAACGGGGCCAGTGGGGCCCAGCGGTCAGTGGCCCAGGGTGGTGCCACGTCGGACGGCGACCGGAGTCACGCCGGAGTTGGCTCCGGCGAGCCAAAACGCGGCGGCGCGTGTCGGGCAGCGGCTGGTTTCGGCTATGGTGGGTCTCCAGGGCCGCGGTTGGGCTTGTTCGAACGTGCGCTCCGTCGCGCGTCGAATGGCGGTGGTCGCAGCGGCTGAGGAGGTCAGAAACGTCGCCGGCGACGACGTCGGGCGGCGGCCGGTTCGGCTGCTCGGCGAAAACGGCGACGCGGGCGAGCTCCAGTCGAATGAAAGTGCTAGGGGGCATCTACGCGCGTGTGCGAGCTTAACTGACGCGAACGCGGGACCATTTGGTCGCCGGATGGTCGCCAGCGACGAGCTCGCACGGTGGCGGGCTCGGTCTCGACGGGAACGACGGCTAGAGGACGACCGAAAGGGAGAGAGGAGAGGGGAGAGGTAGCGGTGCTCACGGAGAGCCGGTAGTGGTGCAAAGCGAGCTCCAGGACGGCTCGACGGCGGCGAATCGAGGCGGCGAAGTCCAGTGGCCGAAGAAGGAAGAAGACGTCGAGGGGCTCGATGCAGCGCTCCCCGGCTTGTGTTCGTTGGCGGGGATGCGGTAGCGGAGGACAGCGATTCGATCGGACACGACGGTGAGGCGAGGCGGTGGCGATGGCCGTGTGATCTAGGGAGGCGCAGCCATGGCAGCATCGGGCGAGGTCGATGGCGAGCAAGGGAGAGAGGGATAGGAAGGCTAGGGTTCGCCAGGGGATTGCGGGGTTCTTATCCGGCGCGGGGCACCGCTAGATGATCGACAACGAGGCAATCGGCGGGTGGACGACACGCGCGCGTTCGGCCAGCGCCATGGCTTCTGGCCAGCGAGAGGAAGGAGAAGGCCTCGCCGGGCTGGGCCGAATTGCACTGTGCACTCGAGGCCCAGTGCGTCAGCGAGTCCTCTTCTTTTTCCTTTTTCTTTTCTTTTGTTTTATTTCTTTTCTCTTTGCAAATAGTTTAGCCACAATTTAAGTTTTGCAAAATAGGTGACTTGGCTCAATAAATAATATGCAATATTTATCACTGTCAGAAAAAGGTTTGCAGGTAATTTGATTTCATTTCAAATTTTAATAAATGGAATGGGTTTAAATAGTGCTGTTTTGGTACCGTTTCATGATGTTAGAGTCATTTAAACAATTCTATTAATGTTGATTTTAATTTTATAATTGCTTTGGGAATATTTGCAATATTATGAACTATTTAGTTCCTGGGTTTGAACAACTTTTAAATTCACTTTAAATTTGAATTCTCAATTTGAATTTGGAATTTGAAATGAGATATGACTCAAATGATGATCAAGCACTGTTAATCATGATGACTTGGCATTATCAAAAGGGTGATCACTGTTCCTAATACATGGGGGTGTTATAGGGTAGGACAAAAGATGTCATGTAAGTTCTTACTATAAGCACGTATGACTATATACGGAATACATGCCTACATTACATGTATGAATTGGAGCTATTGTGTATCGCCCTAGGTTATGACTGTTACATGATGAATGTCATTCAACATAATTATCCATCACTGATACAATGCCTAGTGGATGTAATCTATGCAATTGCCGTAATAGCCTAGCATTAGTTGCTTGCTTATTTATTTCCTTGCAGTCATCTTTTTCCCTGGTTTGTTAGTGGCCGCAATTACCATGGGCACATACGGCCTGTAGTAACCATGGGCCTGCTACCTGCTGTGGTGACCATGGGTCATCTACGAGCCGTAGGATCCGTGGGCCAAAAGCGGACCACAATATGGGCCGTAAACGGGCCAAAGTGGGAATGTTCCGTTTAAGGGCCCATAGCATAACGGGCCGTTAACAGGCTGAAAGTCATCACAGGCTTAATTCTATCGACACGCATAACGGGTCGTTAATGGGCCGGAATACATGACGGGCTAAAAATGGCTCAATGTCTTAACACACCACAAACAGGCCGATTGTAACCACGGGCTGAACTTGGCCCATAAGCATAACAGGCCAGTAATGGACTGTAAGTAATTGAGGGCCCGAAATGAGCCCAAGATTTTATGGGCCCTTAGAAGGCCGAAAGAAAACACGGGCTAGAAACGGCCCAACTAAATCATGGGTTCGTTAGTGGGCTCAAAGAAGTTTACTTTTCATGATGGGCCAGAATCACCACGGGCCGTCAATGGGCCCAGAGATACAAAAGGCCTCATATGGGCCGAAAGATGTCACGGGCCATAGATGGGTCGAAAGTGACAACGGGCTTAAATCATAAGGCACGGCCCACATGGCACTACTGGGCCAAATTTTGAAAGGCCTTAACGGGCCGTGAGTACTCGGGCCGTAAATGGGCTGTATGCGAACAAGCCGTTAACAGGCTTTCCATGGGCCGGTCCGCTAACTTTTGACCAAGTCAAACGGGCCAGCCTTTTTAACGTAAATGGGCCACTATTGGGCCGTGCCACGTGTCGACGCATCATACGTGTCTCTCGTCTAATGAATGGATGACATCTGTCCCAACGCCGTGCTGACACGTGGTTCCGTTGCCGAATGAGAATTTTACACATGGAAAATCGCCATTGGGCCGGGCTGATAACGGGTTATCAGATCCAAACCCGCGCCCGATAGCTTAACGGCGAACCATTATGGTGGATGCCACGTGTCGGTTACCCTTGACGAAAACACTTCCATGACGTGACATTTATCGTCATGGAAGTGGACACTTCCGTGATGATAATTTCAGGATTGTCATGGAACACTTCTACGATAGCACAGGTATGACTATCTTGATTCTGTCATAAAATAGTCACGGATGTACATGCATGACAGAAAACGTGACATACTGTGACAAACATGTATCATCACGGAAGTGTTTTTTTGTAGTGAGAGCCATCTAGCTACTGCTATGGACCCGTACGTCATGTGGGGAACTACACACGCATCATAGAATAGGCAACAAGGTTGATCTAGAAGCCCTCCGTGATTGATTCCCCCTCCGGCAGAGTACCAGAAAAGGCCTCCAGATGGGATTGCGGAAGAACAGAGGCTTGCGCCGGCGGAATAAATGTTTCGGGTCTCACTCTGAGGTTTTTGGAATATATGTGAATTTATAGGCCAGGAATTAGGTCAATCAAAGTAGCAGGGGGGCCACAAGGGGACATGGCGCCCCCTTGGGGCATGCCCCTCTGCCTTGTCGCTTCCTGGTGCATCGTCTGGTCTACCCCCAAAGCTTCTAGGGCCTCTTTTGGTACAGAAAAAATCATCAAAAAGTTTCATCGTGTTTGGACTCCGTTTGGTAGGGATTTTCTGTAAAACCAAAAAACAAGCAGAAAACAGCAACTGGCACTGGGCACTGAGTTAATAGGTTAGTTCCCAAAAATGATATAAAATGGTGTATAAAGCATACAAGATTGATAATATAATAGCATGAAATAGTCAAAAAATAGAGATACGTTGGAGACGTATCAGTATACACAAAAGTTATGTACCTAAGCGTGATGACCCACAACTATAGGGGATCAATCGTAGTCCTTTCGATAAGTAAGAGTGTCGAACCCAACGAGGAGCAGAAGGAAATGATAAGAGGTTTTCAGCAAGGTATTCTCTGCAAGCACTAAAATTATCGGTAATAGATAGTTTGATAGCAAGGTAATTCGTAACAAGTAACAAGTAGTAACGACAATAAAGGTGTAGCAAGGTGGCCCAATCCTTTTTATAGCAAAGGACAAGCCGGAACGGACTCGTATAATAAGCAAAGCGTTCTCGAGGACACATGGGAATTTCATCTAGTCACTTTCATCATGTTTGTTTGATTCGCGTTCGCTACTTTGATAATTTGATATATAGGTGGACCGGTGCTTGGGTGTTGTTCTTACTTGAACAAGCCTCCCACTTATGATTATCCTCTCTCGCAAGCATCCACAACTACGAAAGAAGAATTAAGATAAAACTAACCATAGCATGAAACATATGGATTCAAATTAGCCCCTTACGGAATAGCGCATAAAGTAGGGTTTAAGCTTCTGTCACTCTAGCAACCCATCATCTAATTACTACTCCACAATGCCTTCCCTTAGGCCCAAAGATGGTGAAGTGTCATGTAGTCGACGTTCACACGACACCACTAAAGGAAGCAACAACATACATATCATCAAAATATCAAACGAATACCAAATTCACATGATTACTTATGACAAGATTCTCCCATGTCCTCAAGAACAAAAGTAACTACTCACAAATCATATTCATGTTCAAGATTAGAGGGGTATTGAATATCATTATGGATCTGAACATATAATCTTCCAACAAATAAACCAACTACCATCAACTACAAGATGTAATCAACACTACTAGCAACCCACAGGTACCAATCTGAGGTTTTGAGACAAAGATTGAATACAAGAGATGAACTAGGGTTTGATATGAGATGGTGCTGGTGAAGATGTTGATGAAGATTGTCCTCCCATGATGAGAGGATCATTGGTGATGTCGATGGCTTCGATTTCCCCCTCCTGGGGGGAAGTTTCCCCGGCGAAATCGCTCTGCAGAGAGCAAAAGTGCTCCAGCACAGGTTCCGCCTCGAGACGGCGGCGCTTCGTCCCGAAAGTATTCTCTTGATTTTTTCTAGGGCAAATGGCCCCAAGCTTAGACCTCGCTTGTCCTCAAGCAAAAAACCAAAATTGATAATCATGACCACATGTTTAGAGAGAGAGGTGTCGATAAAACAAAATACGGACATGAAAGCATCATGATGATTATCATAACAGCAATATATTATCATAAAACTTCTCGTGAAAAAGTAACAATTCATCCACAAGGTAAAGTATGAATTATAAACCAAATTGAAAACCAACAAACCATGATCTCAGTCACTGAAGCAATTGCAATTCATCATATTATGAGAAAGAGTCTATGTAAGAGCTTTGTTTAGCAAGTTCACATACTCAACTATCATTTAGTCTTCTATGATTGCTCACACTCACGGCATACTTATGGAGCAAAAGTTTTAGTCAGACACATAGAAAGATAGGGGCTTATAATTTCGTCTCCCAACTTATTTACCTCAGGGGTAATGTCAACAATAATAACTCATGATCACCTACATCCAACTGGATATATATGCCTACATCTATCCCCACCACATGATGCTTGCCAAGAGAGAAAATAAAATGGAATAGAGGAGAATACTATTGACTCTTGCATAAAAGTAAATACATAAAGTAAAAGATAGGCCCTTCACAGAGGGAAGAAGAGGTTGTCATGCGCTTTTTTTTGGATGTGCAAGCTCTTAATGTAAAGGAACGTCACTTTATATTGCCCCTTCTGATAGCGACCTTTATTATGCAGTCTGTCGCTTTTATTTCTTCACTATCACAAGTTCATACAAAGCTTATTTTCCCTTACAATAAAAGATCAAACATATTTAGGAGCAATTTTTATTGCTTTTGCACCGATGACAACTTACTTGAAGGATTTTATTCAATCCATAGGTAGATATAGTGGACTCTCATGACATGAAACTGGGTTTAAGGGTTTTTGGATGCACAAGTAGTATCTCTACTTAGTACGGAATTTTGGCTAGCAAAAGATAGGGGGCAAGCACCAGATGTTAGAGGATCCAAAACAATATAACTTCTATGTGAATATAAGCAAACATAACTCATTACGTTGTCTTCCTTGTCCAACGTCAACTATTTGACATAGAATATTTAATGGGGGCTCACAATCATAAAAGATGTCCAAGATAGTATATTTGTATGTGAGACCTCTCTTCTTTTATTACTTTTTCATGAATTGCAACAATGACGAATGATATGTTTGTTAACTTCCAACAAGTTTTATGAATTATACTTCTTTTATGTGAAGTCATTACTCCCCATGGGATTAGCATATGATCTCTCTTTTTATTCTCTTTATTTTATTTCTAAGATTGGATCAACAAAAAGCAAAACACTCATCTCAAACTACTCTTTATTATATAACTTTCGCACACGATCACATAGATAGATAGATCACAAAGCAAGCACTCGAAACTAAATCATACTAAAACTTTATTCTTCTAAATCACGAAATAACTAAGGATCGAACTAAGATAGATAATGATGATAAAATTGATGGTGATACGATATCGGGGCACCTCCCCCAAGCTTGGCACAAGCCAAGGGTGGTCCCCGTACCAGTGTACTCAAGTCTCATTCTTCGATGAGGGTGGTGATGAAGTGATGGGCTTGTCCTTCCAAATACTCAACAAGATATCTTTCAAACCCTGGATTTCCCGAAGCAACTGCTGGATCATGGTGGCATTCCTTTGCACTTCAACCATAATATGTTTATTCTCTGGCCACCATGAGCCCTTTCCTGCATCATTCTCACTTGGACGGGAAATATCACAATTGGAAGGTATGTGCATACAAGGGGTGTTTTCAACCCCATAATTGTGGTCCAAAGTATGAAAATTGTTCCTGTGTAACCTGTGTAAGGGTCTCCTAGGAGGAAGCCCTTCTTGTACCTCTGGACTCCCATAGCTTGTAGTGCTTCTCATGGCTTGATGAGGATTTGGAGTTGTGGAGAAGCCGGCAAGGGTGCCCCTCTCAGAAGCCGGAGGGTGGACCTCCAGCGAATCTCCATCATCTTCTTCCATGGTAACCTCTTATTCCTCCTCCCTCCTGAGTTCCATCTGCAACAACCAAGCGTCGTCTCCCACGTTGTTAGAGGAAGAGGAAGACATGATTCCTGGCCTCGAAAATCTGACAGGAAACATCACTAAGCAAGAACAGAGGAGAAACTTGCGATACAGTGGTCAAAACATCCGAGAGTATATATAATGAATTTTTCCCATGCAGGACAAGTAATATTGAAGAAAAACAAAGTCAGGAAAGTCCGCGGGGAAGCCACAAGCTTGGTAGGCGTGCCCTAGGGGGTAGGGCGCGCCCCCAAGGCTTGTCGCTTCCTCATGCACTTTTCGGACTGTTTATTATTTTCCTAATTTTTCATATATTCCAAAACGAACAGAAATTACTTTTATGGAAGTTTTGGAGTCGGTTTACTTACCGTACCACATACCTACTCCTTTTTCAGGGTTCTGGAGCGTTCCGGAAGGTTTCTTCTATGTGCTCCTCCGGTGTCATTGTTTGGATAATATTGGTTTCAACATTAATGGGCCTACCTGAGATATAATGTTTAATTCTTTGCCCATTAACCATTCTCGGATTATTGCCCTCAGAGTTATTTATTTTGATGGCTCCGGAGCGATAAACTTCTTTGATGATGTATGGTCCTTCCCATTTAAAGAGAAGCTTTCCTGCAAAGAACCTTAAACGAGAATTGTATAATAGAACATGATCACCTACTTTGAATTCCCGTTTTTGAATTCTCTTATCATGCCATCTTTTGAATTTTTCTTTAAACAACTTGGCATTTTCATAAGCTTGTGTTCTCCATTTATCTAGGGAGCTAATATCAAATAACCTCCTCTCACCGGCAAGTTTAAAATCATAATTAAGTTCTTTAATTGACCAATATGACTTATGTTCTAGTTCAAGAGGTAAATGACATGCTTTTCCATAGACCATTTTATATGGAGACATACCCATAGGATTTTTCTAAGCAGTTCTGTAAGCCCATAGTGCATCATCAAGTTTCTTAGACCAATTCTATCTTGATCTATTGACGGTCTTTTGAAAAATTAATTTTATTTCCCTATTAGTTAATTCAACTTGACCACTAGACTGAGGATGATATGGAGATGCAATTCTATGATTAACATCATACTTAGCAAGCAATTTACGGAAAGCACCATGAATAAAATGTGAACCACCATCTGTCATCAAATATCTAGGGACTCCAAACCTCGGAAATATAACTTCTTTAAGCATTTTAATAGAAGTGTTATGATCAGCACTACTAGTTGGAATAGCTTCTACCCACTTAGTAACGTAATCAACGACGACTAAAATATGAGTATACCCATTAGAGGAAGGAAAATGTCCCATATAATCAAAACCCCAAACATCAAATGGTTCAATAACAAGTGAATAATTCATAGGCATTTCCCGACGTCCACCAACATTACCAATTCTTTGACATTCATCACAAGAGAGGACAAACTTACGTGCATCCTTAAAAAGAGTAGGCTAATAAAAACTAGATTGTAATACCTTATTTGCAGTTATGTCTCCCGCATGGTGTCCTCCATATGCTTCGGAGTGACACTTCCATAGGATTTGTTCCTGTTCATGCTCAGGTACACAACGTCTAATAACACCATCTACTCCTTCTTTATATAAATGTGGGTCATCCCAAAAGTAATGTCTTAAATCAAAGAAGAACTTTTTCTTTTGTTGGTATGTGAAAATAGGTGGTATATATTTAGCAACAATGTAATTAGCATAGTCTGCATACCAAGGAGTGTTACGAGAAGCATTTATCACAGCTAATTGTTCATCAGGAAAATCATCATTAATAAGAAGTGGGTCATCAATTACATTTTCCATTCTAAACAAATTATCTGCTACGGGATTCTCAGCACCGTTTCTATCAACAATATGCAAATCAAATTCTTGTAGCAGAAGAACCCACATAATAAGTCTAGGTTTAGCATCTTTCTTTTCCATAAGATATTTAATAGCAGCATGATCAGTATGAATAGTAACTTTGGAATCAACAATGTAAGATCTGAATTTATCACATGCAAACACAACTGCTAAAAATTCTTTCTCAGTAGTAGCATAATTTCTTGGAGCACTGTCTAGAGTTTTACTAGCATAATGAATAACATTCAATTTCTTAACAACTCTTTGACCTAGAACAGCACACAACAGCATAATCACTAGCATCACACATAATTTCAAAGGGTAGGTTCCAATCAGGCGGTTGAACAATAGGTGCAGAAATTAAGGCTTTCTTAAGTATTTCAAAGGCTTCTACGCAATCATCATCAAAAACAAATGGAACATCTTTTTGCAAAAGATTAGTAAGAGGCCTAGAAATTTTAGAGAAGTCTTTTATAAACCTTCTATAGAAACCAGCATGACCAAGGAAACTTCTTATACCTTTGATAACCTTAGGACATGGAATTTTCTCAATTGCATCAACTTTAGCTTTATCAACTTCCATACCTCTTTCATAAATTTTATGCCCAAGGACTATACCTTCATTCACCATAAAGTGACACTTCTCCCAATTCAAGACAAGAATAGTTTCTTCACATCTCTGCAAAACTCGATCAAGGTTGCTTAAGCAATCATCAAAAGAAGTTCCGTATACGGAGAAATCATACATGAAAACCTCAACAATCTTTTCACAAAAGTCAGAGAATATAATAGTCATACATCTTTGAAAGGTAGCAGATGCATTACATAAACCAAAAGGCATACGACGATAAGCATAAGTTCCAAAAGGACAAGTAAATGTGGTTTTCTCTTGATCTTCTTGTGATACAGGTATTTGAGAAAAACCAGAATATCCATCTAGGAAACAAAAGTGTGTATGCTTAGATAGTCTTTCTAACATTTGATCAATGAAAGACAAAGGGTAATGATCTTTCCTAGTAGCTTTATTTAATTTCCTGAAATCAATTACCATCCTATAGCCAGTTATAGTTCTTTCTGGAATGAGTTCATTTTTATCATTAGGAACAACGGTAATACCTCCTTTCTTAGGAACACAATGACCAGGACTTACCCATCTACTATCAGCTATGGGATAAATTATACCTGCCTCCAAAAGCTTTAATATTCCAGTTCTTACCACATCTTTCATTTTACGATTCAAGCGACATTGATGATCAATGACAGGTTTAGCATCTGGCTCCGTATTAATCTTGTGCTGACATAGAGTGGGACTGATGCCCTTAAGATCATTAAGAGTATATCCAATAGCTGCACGGTGCTTCTTTAGAGTTTTAAGTAATCTCTTTTCTTCATTCTCTGAAAGGTTAGCACTAATAATAACAGGATATATCTTCTTTTCATCAATATAAGCATATTTAAGTGTATCAGGTAATTGCTTTAATTCAAACACAGGATCACTCTTAGGTGGTTGAGGGTCTCCTAAAGTTTCAACAGGCAAGTTATTTTTAAGAATAGGTGCTTGCTTAAATAACAACTCATCTATTTCATTTCTTTCATTCATATGCATATCATTTTCATGGTCTAGCAAGTATTGTTCTAAAGGATTAGTAGGTGGCACATCTATAGAAGCAAGACCAATAATTTCATCTTTATTGGGTAATTCTTTATCATGAAGTTGTCTACGAAATTTAGAGAAATTAAATTCATGAGATATATCACCAAACTTAACTCTAACCTTTTCTTTAACACAATCAATCTCAGCATTAATAGTATTCAAGAAGGGTCTACCAAAAATAATGGGACAAAAATTATCTTGTTGTGAACCAAGTACTAAGAAATCAGTAGGGTATTTGATTTTACCACACAAGACTTCAACATCTCTAACAATCCCAAGTGGTGTAATAGTATCTCTGTTTGCAAGCTTAATAGTAACATCAATATCTTCAATCTCAACAGGTGCACTATCATTCATTACTTCTTGATATAAAGAAAACGGAATAGCACTCACACTAGCACCCATATCACATAAACCATGACAGCAATGATCTCCAATCTTAACAGAAACAATAGGCATGCCAACTATGGGCTTATTCTTATCTAGCATATCTCGTTCATTTCTAACAGGTTTACACTACAAGAAATATGGCAACTTGTGACCATCAATATTGGTCACTGAATAGTCATTGTTTTTCATTTGAGACCTTTTTGTGACCAAAAACAGTTGGTCAAAAGCTGGCCGTCTTTAATGAAACTTAACGACCTTCTTTGTGATATGGTCGTAGAAGGTTACGACCAAAATAAAAGGTCGTAGACTCTACGACCAATTTTTTTGGTCGCTGGTTGTCTACCCAGGCCACGTCGGGTCCAACGTGGCAAGCTGACGTGGCAAAATTGCGACCAATTGAATTGGTCATTCATAAGAATCAGCCCGGTCCAATTCGGTGTCTATATGGGCCAAGCCCATTAACTCAGCCCATTTATATATATTTTTCCTGTCAATTTTGGTCAGCTACACGGGTCAAGCGAAACATTGCAGCCTTATTATTTTTGGGCCATGGCCTTTTTGCGGACCATTTCAATAAGCCTATTTTCTGGTTTTTCAGAAATGCACAATGTTCTGATCCACTATAGTTTGGGCCGCAGCCTTTTTAGAGCCCAAATATTATTTTGTCAAGTAGAACATTTGGTCTTTTTCATTCACATATTTCAATTTACACATTTGAACAGCAAAAACTCAATAAATCTCTCAATTAACTGATTAAATCCAGAAATCATCCAGTCAAATACTCACAAGAGCACATACACGTCTCCACGTCCAACAAATGCACATACAATCAAAAACAGATACACAAGGGTGGCACGGCGCCAGCTTAATTCCTACTCGATACTTAGCGGCGGCGGTGGTGGTATCTACAATGTGCGGGAGAAACGTTCAGGACCTCCTCTTCCTCTTCTTCTTGTCCTCTGACTTGTCACCTGCGTTCTTGAGCATCGTGAGGACACAACACCGTTAAGCACAGTTGATCAGACCATATTGACACGAATCACAAATTTTGGAACCCAGTTGGTGGAGGATGAGTAGGCAGTTGAAGGTATGCTCACCATGATGATGAGGACGCGGACGAGGACGGCAACGAAGTCGGTGAAGAGGGTGAGCGCGTGCTTGATGTAGTCCATGTCGCCGCGGTGCGCCCTCTCGATGATCTCCTGCGTGTCTTACACCATGTACCCCAGGAAGATCCACAGGCCAAAGTAAACCTGCAGGGCACGTAAACCATGTTTGTATCATGTTCATTCGGCCAAAGACGAATGATGTCGGTTGTGGTTGGGTGGTAGTTTCTTAGCAGTAGTGTCTCACCTCAAACATGAAGCTGCCAGAGGAGTGGCCAAAGATGGACGTGGCAAACTGTAGCCAGAGCAGGATCGACAGGCCAGAAGAGAGCAGGCCACCGAGGTACAGGTACTCCCCGCGCTTGGTGATGATGGCGGCGCCAGAGAAGCACCCTAAGGCGATGGCGGTTCCGACAAACCCTGTCACAAGGATGCTGGTCGCACAAGAGCAACATGCAAGTTATGTCAGCCAACATAAATAACAGGGATGAGAAACGAAGGTGAGCATTGAGCAGCAACAAACTAGAAGCAAAGCTCTACGAAAAACACCAGCAAAGCTGGTTGTCCAAGTAACAAAACAATCAGTCATATCAATTTTGTAGAACTGTAGGCACACAGATTCAGAACCACCAACAAAAATGAAGGCCCAAAAAGTCCATGATCAGGCCCAAAGTTCAATAACAATAACCCAGACACAGGGTCCAAACCCCACTGGGAAGGGCCCAGGTACAAACTGTCGATCTAGATAGCATCCATTAAAAGAATATAATGATAGCGGCCCATCCAAACAGCAGACAATGTAGGAAAAAGGAGGGTCTCAGGAGAATAATAGACTAATCCAGAAGCAGAATTTGGCACCTACACAACCTAACTAATAATGCTTGCAAGAACAACCAGGCAATGATGGATAAGGACATATAATCAGCAGATATCCAATAATCCAATCACAGGCATTCACAAACAGTACATGTCACACTCCCATGACATATGGTTTTGTTACCACAGGGTTTACTCATCAACTATTCTCAACAAGACATGGACATTTGCAGCAACAACAGAAGCAAATTCGTGTTTACCTTGGGTCAAAGTCTATGGGCAGCTCAATCAGAGGTCCAACCGAAGCCCCTTCCAGGAGGGTTGTACCCATCTGCAGCCCAAACCTCTTCCTCTGTTCACATGAGGTAGGTATTCTCCAAAATCACACAGTTTAATTTACTAGGAAAAATCACAAGAGAAACATGGCAATTTGTGGGTAAATGACTTGAAGAACATGGCAATGAAGTGTTTTTTTTTCATCGGCATTTGCAGCAGCAGTAGCAGATTGTGGCTAAAGGAGATTAGCAAGTGATGGTGGAGGGAGAGCGAGGTGTTACCTGCACGGAGCCCCTGCCGGCAGCAGGGGCCATGTGCAGTGTGTTGCCGTGGCCGTCGGGGTCCTCGTCCAACTGCTGATTGTCGTCGTCCTAGTTAATGTTGTGCGCCTGCTGCTACTGCTATGAAATGAACAAATCGCCAATCGATCAAACTCGTTGATGCTCGACAAAAGGACGGGAAAGAATCGAGGCGGATCTAACCTTGGCCGGCGCTGAGGCTCGTGAGGTAGTTGGGCGTCCTAGGAGGTCGACGGAGCAGAGGAGCGCTGGCGTTCGTCCCCGCCGTCCTCGAGCCGCTGCGCTCATCCCGGACCGGCAGCTGTAGGGTGCGCCGCGCTGCTCCAGTATCCTACGGGAGGAGCCTCCCAGGTCACGGATCTGGCGGCCCTCATGGATGTGGCTGTCTCTAGCGTGGATGAGAGGGCATGACGAAGGGGGACGTCGGCGAGGTGTAGAGCCCGGAGGAGCGGCGGACGGTGAAGGAGCCGCGGTGGAGCGTGGCGTCAAGTGCTCGGAACGGCGGCGCTGTCGCGCTCTTGATTTTTTTTTCTAGGGCAAATGGCTTCATATAGTGGAAGATGGGCCCTGGAGGACTTCCAGGGGGGCCACAAGCTCAGGGGGCGCGCCCCCAGGCTTGTGGCTTCCTGGTGGGTCCCCCTCTAGTATTTCTTCAGCCAATATTTTTTATATATTCTAAAATAATTCTCTATAAATTTTCAGGTCATTTGGAGATGTGAAGAATAGCTATCTCTATTGCACCCCTTTCCAGTCTAGTACTCCAACTACCGGAAATCGCTGCCTGAATCGACCAGGAAAACCAACGATTGACGTTGCAAACGAACTCTCAGCTTCATAGTGGTTGCTGCCGGTTCTGAGATGTCACCCATGGTAGCTGCAGAAATACAGATAGCATTAGCTTCTCCAACCGTTGTTTCATCAGTGTCGCTAAAGTCTGAGGGCATGCTCTGAACATAATCAAGCATCTCTTGCACGACGTGCAATTGGACCTCTTGTTTGCAACGGTGGTCACGAGCCCATCGCTCTCCACATATGAAACATAGTCCCTTGGACTTTTTGTAAGCCTGTAGGGCAGCCCATCGATCATCAGCCGGTGCAGCTCGTGGTAGATCTGTGGATTTCCTATCCTCTGAGCATTTGCTAACTGGCGATGATTTGGAGCTCGATGAAACAGATCGCTTGCCTCCTTGATTTGCACTGCCCGGATATGCTGCAGTCTCACCCAGTTTCTTCTGACAGCAGAGCGAGTGCATAAGGAGAGTCGAGATCTTCAGGTTGCTGAATTCCTACTAGCAGACGAACTGAAGCTATCTACCCTTCCATGAACCTGGTGACATAATGAACTGTGTTTGGGTTCGTCTCATAGGCAGTCAGCTGATCATACAATTCAGAAAAACGTTCCACATAATCCTCAACTGAACTGGTCTGTCAAATACTGAACATCCGGTGCAAGAGGTTCTGGTGTTTGTTTCGGCCAAACTTGGATTGCAGAAGATTGCAAAATTCTGTCCAGTTTACCTGAGGAGCTCGACGCTGGACTGATTCCAACCAGCGTGCTACTGTGCCCTCAAACTGAGCTGAGGCAAACGAGATCCATTGGTTCTGAGGAGTATTCCACAATTTAAAGTAATCTTCGCAACGCGTCTGTCATAGCTTTGGCTTGGATCCATCGAACCTTGGCAACTCAATGCACGGGCCAAACCCCAAAACATCAGACTACAGAGGGCGTAACAATTCTGGGGCTTGAATCAGTTGACGGGATGGGATGGAATCCAACTGCATACCTCTGGCCGGTGGAGGCACGTACTTGGGAATAGCACCTCTGTGTTCCACCTCGCAGTGGAAGCCTTCTGATCCGCCTGATCCGCTACTTGCTGCTGCACCCTTGGTCGATGCAGACGGTGCTTGCAGAGACGATGGGGCGGTGGGGAACGCCGTGTTGCTTCGGTCCGCCCCAATTTTGCCGCGTAATTTGTCGAGGTCGACGCCGATGGCGAGCTTGACGTTGTCGATGCGGCCCGATAGCTGGTCCTGCTTGCTGTCGAGCTTGGCGAGGACCGAGGCCATCTCCTCGCTGCACTCCGCCGAGCTCTTGGAGAAGGCGGCATCAAATCGGCGCTAAGAAGCTCGTAAATCTCCTTGGTCTTCGGGGAATTTTTTTTCCATGGCTTCGGTGCGGCGGCGATCGGCGAGCCTGGTATGGCGGTGGTGGACGGGGAAATCCAGGGCTGAGGAAATGGCTCTGATACCAGATTGTGAGGGCTAGATCAGGAATTGAGTTCCATTCATGGCGGATTTGAATTACATGGTGGAGCTAGGAGGAAGGGAAGAGGAAGCCCGCTTACAACTCACACACGCCACCTACTACTAGCCGTTCTGCCAGCCGCCCCCAATCCTATCTGCTCCCAGATATAAGTACTCTTTCGATCTTAGGCCCACTCCGGCCTAGTGAGCCGAGCGGGTAAGCGAGGCTGCCTCTTGGGCCGGCCCTCAACTTGAACTCTGTCTTGGTGCTCGTCCTGGTCGCTGACAGATAGAAGAGGAGGAGGGAGGAGGTGGCTCACCGGCGGGGGGCCTGCTGCTGCTACTACAGTGTGCAGATCGTCGACGAGAGGGCTTTGTAGACGAGGGTGCGAGGATGAGGCGCTCGGGTGGTGGGATGGGATCTGGGGAGGCTCGGGCTGCGCTGCATGGAAAAGTCTCTCGATGGGGGTGGGTGTCCAGGTGGCACCCGCCGGGTTCGGGTGCGGGTAATGGTCGCCCAAACCCGTACCCGTCTCATTATTTTTCGCCCATACCCGTACCCGTACCCGCACCTCGGGTTTCAAAATGTTCCCATACCCGTACCCGGTCGGGTGCGGGTAATACCCGCGGGTAAAAATACCCATCTTGGCCACCTTACCCAATTCGCACTTCACCATGTATTTTTCAAAATTTACGCATATAGACACAACATTTCAACATGTATACTTCAACATTTTAGTACATATATACCACATATTAGCATTTGAGCACATATAGATGATGATTTGTTGTGCGATGGAATAAAAAGAATGATATTAATTTTCAGAAATAGATGGCACTAAACAATGTCCAGTTATATAAATGGATGAGTAGCCTGTAAGTGAACGTTTAGAGAAACGTTCACATCTATTTATTTTTCAATTACAAGACAAACAAGAGGGACACAATTTTCTCTAATTTTCTTTCATTGAAGGTACTTCTGCAGCCCCTACTTCAAAATAATCAAATGAAGGAGACTATATAATAAGATCAACAAAATCATGAGTTCACAATAAAAGATCAACGCATTTAAATAAGATTATGCACATGCGCAAGGGGAGAGGATTTTGGGTCGAGGCTAGCAGTTGCGTTAGCCTAGGGTACAATGGCTAGGTTCCTTTAGTGAATGACACATGGAGCCTACTGTTAGAAGAAATTAGTATATGGGTATGCGGGTACGCGGGTATGGGTATTGCCTTCCCGTACCCATACCCGGCTTACCCGATGGGTACAACTTTTTCCCATTTATAAATCCATGGGTATTTATTTTTTCCAAACCCTTACCCTAATAGGGTTTTTACCCGCCGGGTTCGCAGGTAGCGGGTACCCATTGCCATGTTGAGATGGGTGACGCGCGGCTACACACGTCCACGCACCGCTACCACATCTCCCTTTGACCTTATCTCTTCTAGGTGTCAGTGTTTTTGAGAATATACAATCAAGTAGTATGTATTGGACACGTAGTAATCCATAGTCCAGTGGCTTGTGCGTTGGGCATTCTACAACAACAACGTCACCTGTTCGAATCCCTCTTCTACTTTGCTTTTTGCGTAATTATATGGAACAAAGGGTGGAGCTGAGGATCGAGCCACTGTGCCATGTCTTTGTGAATATTTCAAGATCTGTGGCTATTTGACTTGTTCCAAATATTTGAATTCAAATTTTGTTTAAAATTTCAAATGGTATTTGGTTGGTATTTCGCGGTAACCATGGTAACCGCGTTTTCCGCCCAAATCGGTATTTTTTCGGGATTCGGTAGCCAAAACCTTGTGATGCTCATAGAACTCTCATTAAATATGAATACACGTCAATTTTTTCTACCGTTGCAACCAAGACCTATTTGCTACCATTGCATTGTATTTTTCATCAATCCTCTCAAATACTACCTCCACTCAGAATTAAAAGGCCTGTGAGCCAATTCTCTAGAACCAAGGCATGGTGCAACTTTTAACATAATTTTTCCCCGTTGCAACGCACGGGCCATTTTCCTAGTGATTACAGAAGAATTCCCTGATACATAGGAATGAGGTGCAGTATCTCTCCACACTAGAATGACCCACACGGCCTATATGCATAAGGGATGGAGCTAGCGTAGTATGACGAAATAGGGTTTCCCCCTGCTTTATATTATAAAGCAACGAACACCGATCACAAGGTAACTCCTGGGGCGAACATCACATCAAGCCCAAAAGGAAAAAGAAGAAGAAATAAATGCCAACAACGGCAGCTCGGCAAGCATGGACGATCCACCGCTGCGCCCTCCATCTGCGTCCCACCACGCGTCATGGCACCGGACCGCCGCATACCAAGCAACACCTCCAAGAAGGAATGCGACGCCAACGACGCTGCTGCCTGGACATGTCCTAGGGTTTCCCCCGGCATGTGGAGGGGAGCGGAGGATGGGTAACACCGACGCCCTTCAGGAAGGAATGGCGGCACCCTCAGGCGTCACCGCGTCGGAACCGGATGAACCAGCAGGGATTTCTCCCGCACCCCCAAGCACCGCCACCACCTCGAACCTGAGCCATCCAACCATCTTGCCACCCGCAAGCACGCGCCACCATGGTCTTGGACTCATCCATGCCGCCCCGCTGCGAACACCACCACGAGGTCAAGAGAACAGAGGCAAGGGCGGAAGCACCGGAGCCGCACGGGAGGGAACCGCCTCCACCGCCATAGCGCCGGAGGCCTGTGCCTCCAGCACTAACGTGGATTGCCGACCGTACTGTGACGCCCCTGCTCGACCGTACACTAATCATACACGCAAACGTGCATGCTCGAGATCAGAGACTCACGGGAAGATATCACAACACAACTCTAAACTCAAATTTAAACATAAATCTTCATATTACAAACCAGGGGTCACGAGGACCCGAATACATAAGTCATACAAACAAATAATATCTGGGTACAGACATAGTTAGTCAAGTTTGCCTTAAGAAGGCTAGCACAAACAGCGACACTGATCGAAAAGGCGAAGGCCTCCTGCCTAGGGCCTCCGAACTACTCCTGGTCAGCGGGCTCAACGTAGTAGTAGTAGCCTCCGGGGATCTCCTGCTCCTGGGCTCCGTCGTCTGATCACAGCAACCGGGTATGGGGAAAAAGAAGTAGCAAAGCAACCATGAGTACTCATCCAAAGTACTCGCAAGACTGACATCAGAACTATACTAAGTATGCATCGGTATCAAAGGAATGGGGCTATTTCTTTGGACTAAACTGCAGAATGCCAGAATAGAGGGGGGAGAAGCCTAGCCTATCGAAGACTAGCATCTTGAAGCAATCTTGCAGAATCAGATGAGAGTAGAACAAAATAATATATATCAATCATATTATAGTAATGCCCTGGGATCCTTCCTCGACTACCCTGTGAGAAAGTGATCCCGAGAGCAGTAGTAACAGTTTAATATTGTAACAGTATCCATTTGTAGTTGTAGCAGATCAAGATACAACTCTGAGCGTCCTGTTACCGTGGACACAGCTATTCGAATAGATAACTTCCCTGCAGGGGTGCACTACTGTTACCCAACACGCTCGATGACATCTGGCCGGACACACTTGCTGGGTAATGCCCGGCCTCGGGTGATCAACATGACGCAGTCCCACCTAGGCTCAACAAAGAGGTCAACACGCCGGTCTAAATCCTAAGTGCAAAGGGGTCTTGGGCCATCGCCCTTTGCACTCCTGCACGTTACCTGGCTGGTCGGGGCCCAGGCGCGACACTGAATACACCAGTGACGTAACAAGCCCATGCCAACGATCAGCCTGCATCTCTGAGCTGTGATGTCTGAAGAGCTTTCGGCTGATACATACGACGTAGAGGGTCCCATAACCATTATCCCACGTGGTGGTAGTGCGTATAGGGCTAACGACCCACTCAGATCAAATACCCAAATCCGTTAGGCGTGTTTAGTAACTCGCAGAGACAAACAGGATCCCTGTCGCTCCGACTTGGTAACACATGACGCGCGGGTGCTCTTGGAGCCGACCCGTCTTTAATATTAGTCTCTCGCGGGCACCCTTGGGGCCAGCCCGACTTTAACAGTTTAAGTATTGCATTATGTAAACATTTCCATGATCATCACCCAGAGTGATCACGGCCCGATACCAAGCATGGCAAACGGACAAGGGTGAAGGGCCACAGATGAATCAATAGCATAGCTAACTAAGCATCATGGGACAACAGGTAGGTATCAATAATGGGCGACGAAAACAGGCTATGCATCAGAATGGGAGCTATCGGAATATCAACAGAAGCAATTCTAATGCAAGCATAAGAGAGAAGGAGTGAGCGATATCTGGATGATCAAGGGGGTTTTGCTTGCCTGGAAGCTCTGCTAAGAGGGGCTGGTCGTTTGAAGGCTGCTCGTCAGGAGCGTAGTCGTACTCAGCTGCGTCGGCGGCGGTCTCGGCGGCTATCGGGAGAGAAGGAGGGGGAAGAAACAATAAATTCACGGCATTAATGCAACAGCGATGCATGACATGCCTAACTGATATGCAGAGGTGATATATTGCCTATCTAACTGCTTTAGATAATTTAGGAATTTATTTGAATTTATTTTATTAGGGTTATGCACTATTCATCTATCGAATACGGGCAAAAAGTTCCATGTTCAATATGTTAGAGGGGTGCGGCAGGTATGGCGGTGGCATATTCGGATTCTTCATATTTTTCTGATTGTTTTTCATATATAAATTATTTTCATCCGAGTTACGGTTTAATTTATATGATTTTTCAAAGTTTTAATCATTCTCTGGAAATTCTGGAATTAGTTTAATTAGAATTATCCGAAACAGTAGCTATGACGTCAGCATGACATCACAGTGACGTCAGCGGGTCAAATCCGGCTGGGCCAGGTCAAACCTGACCGGTGGGTCCCACTGGTCAGTGACAACATTAGCTAATTAGGATTTATTTAAACTAATTACAGATTAATTAAGGGGTGGGCCCTACTAGTCAGTGACTAATTAGTTAATTAATTAACTAACAGTTTAATTAACAATTTAATTAACATTTATTTATTATTTGTTAAAAAATGTTTTTAAATGGTGGGGCCCGTTTGTCAGTGGCCCACGGGTGCCCAGTTAGCAGTTGACTCGGTCAACCCAGTCAACTGGGGCCCGTGGGGCCCGTGGTTAGTGGCACAGTGGGCGGGCCCCGTGCAGCCACGTCGGCGCCGGCCACCGGTGCACTCCGGCGAGCTCCCCGCGGCAGCCGAACTCCGGCGACGTCGGAATCGCGCGGTGGTGCATCACTTGGCACGCGGCTGGGCTTTCTGGAACATGCGCTTCACGCCGCGTCCGATGGTGGTGGTCTCGGTGGCTGCGGTGGCCGGAATCAGTAACAGCGACGATGGTAGGCGGCGGCGACTTCAGGTGGTGCTCGGGGATGGTGTTGCAGCGTGCGCGCGAGGGAACTAAGGGGCTAGGCAAGGCCTACGCGTTGCGGCAAAGCAGCAGGGCTCACCACTACAAGAAATATGGCAACTTGCGACCATCAATATTGGTCACTGAATAGTCATTGTTTTTCATTTGCGACCTTTTTGTGACCAAAAACAGCTAGTCAAAAGCTGGCCGTCTTTAATGAAACTTAACGACCTTCTTTGTGATATGGTCGTAGAAGGTTACGACCAAAATAAAAGGTCATAGACTCTACGACCAATTTTTTTTGGTCGCTGGTTGTCTGCCCAGGCCACGTCGGATCCAATGTGGCAAGCTGACGTGGCAAAATTGCGACCAATTGAATTGGTCGTTGATAAGAATCAGCCCGGTCCAATTCGGTGTCTATATGGGCCAAGCCCATTAATTCAGCCCATTTATATATTTTTTCCTGTCAATTTTGGTCAGCTACACGGGCCAAGCGAAACATTGCAGCCTTATTATTTTTGGGCCATGGCCTTTTTGCGGACCATTTCATTAAGCCTATTTTTCTGGTTTTTCAGAAATGCACAATGTTCCGATCCACTATAGTTTGGGCCGCAGCCTTTTTAGAGCCCAAATATTATTTTGTCAAGTAGAACATTTGGTCTTTTTCATTCACATATTTCAATTTACACATTTGAACAGCAAAAAGTCAATAAATCTCTCAATTAACTGATTAAATCCAGAAATCATCCAGTCAAATACTCACAAGAGCACATACACGTCTGCACGTCCAACAAGTGCACATACAATCAAAAACAGATACACAAGGGTGGCACGGCGCCAGCTTAATTCCTACTCCATATTTAGCGGCGGCGGTGGTGGTATCTACGATGCGTGGGAGAAATGTTCAGGACCTCTTCTTCCTCTTCTTCTTGTCCTCTGACTTGTCACCTGCGTTCTTGAGCTGCGAGAGGACACAACACCGTTAAGCACAGTTGATCAGACCATATTGACACGAATCACAAATTTTGGCACCCAGTGGGTGGAGGATGAGTAGGTAGTTGAAGGTATGCTCACCATGATGATGAGGACGCGGACGAGGATGGCAACGAAGTCGGTGAAGAGGGTGAGCGCGTGCTTGATGTAGTCCATGTCGCCGCGGTGCGCCCTCTCGATGATCTCCTGCGTGTCTTACACCATGTACCCCAGGAAGATCAACATGCCAAAGTAAACCTGCAGGGCACGTAAACCATGATTGTATCATGTTCATTCGGCCAAAATACGAATGATGTCGGTTGCGGTGGGTGGTGGTTTCTTAGCAGTAGTGTCTCACCTCAAACATGAAGCTGCCAGAGGAGTGGCCAAAGATGGACGTGGCAAACTGCAGCCAGAGAAGGATCGACATGCCAGAAGAGAGCAGGCCACCGAGGTACAGGTACTCCCTGCGCTTGGCGATGATGGCGGAGCCAGAGAAGCACCCTAAGGTGATGGCGGTTCCGACAAACCCTGTCACGAGGATGCTGGTCTCACAAGAGCAACAGGCAAGTTATGTCAGCCAACATAAATAACAAGGATGAGAAACGAAGGTGAGCATTGAGCAGCAACAAACTAGAAGCAAAGCTCTGCGAAAAACACCAGCAAAGCTGGTTGTCCAAGTAACAAAACAATCAGTCATATCAATTTTGTAGAACTGTAGGTACACAGATTCAGAACCACCAACAAAAATGAAGGCCCTAAAAGTCCATGATCAGGCCCAAAGTTCAATAACAATAACCCAGACAAAGGGTCCAAACCCCACCGGCAAGGGCCCAGGTACAAACTGTCGATCTAGATAGCATCCATTAAAAGACTATAATGATAACGGCCCATCCAAACAGTAGACAATGTAGGAAAAAGGAGGGTCTCAGGAGAATAATAGACTAATCCAGAAGCAGAATTTGGCACCTACACAACCTAACTAATAATGCTTGCAAGAAAAACCAGGCAATGATGGATAAGGACATATAATCAGCAGATATCCAATAATCCAATCACAGGCATTCACAAACAGTACGTGTCACACTCCCATGACATATGGTTTTGTTACCACAGGTTTTACTCATAAACTATTCTCAACAAGACATGGACATTTGCAACAACAACAGAAGCAAATTCGTGTTTACCTTGGGTCAAAGTCTATGGGCAGCTCAATCAGAGGTCCAACCGAAGCCCCTTCCAGGAGGCCTGTACCCATCTGCAGCCCAAACCTCTTCCTCTGTTCACATAAGGTGGGTATTCTCCAAAATCACACAATTTCATCTACTAGGCAAAATCACAAGAGAAACATGGTAATTTGTGGGTAAATGACTTGATGAACATGGCAATGAAGTGTTTTTTTTCATCGGCATTTGCAGCAGCAGTAGCAAATTGTGGCTAAAGGAGATTAGCAAGTGATGGTGGAGGGAGAGGGAGGTGTTACCTGCACGGAGCCCCTGCCAGCAGCAGGGGCCATGTGCAGTGTGTTGCCGTGGCCGTCGGGGTCCTCATCCAACTGCTCGTGGTCGTCGTCCTAGTTGATGTCGTGCGCCTGCTGCTACTGCTAGGAAACGTACAAATCGCCAATCGATCAAACTCGTTGATGCTCGACAAAAGGACGGGAAAGAACCGAGGCGGATCTGACCTTGGCCGGTGGCGGCTGTAGGGAGTTGGGCGCTGAGGCTGGTGAGGTAGTTGGGCGGCCTAGGAGGTCGACGGAGCGGAGGAGCGCCGGCGTTCGTCGTCGCCGTCCTCGAGCCGCTGCGCTCGTCCCGGACCGGCGGCTGCAGGGTGCGCCGCGCTGCTCCCGTATCCTACGGGAGGAGCCTCCCAGGTCGCGGATCTGACGGCCCTCGTGGACGTGGCTGTGTCTAGTGTGGATGAGAGGCCATGACGAAGGGGGACGTCGGCGAGGTGTAGAGCCCGGAGGAGCGGCGGACGGTGAAGGAGCCGCGGTGGAGCATGGCGTCAAGTGCTCGGAACGGCGGCGCTGTCGCGCTCCGGGCGCGGTCGTCGGAGGCGATGCGGAGCAAGCGTGGAGGGTACGAGGCCGTGGAGACGAGGCTGCGGTGCCGGCCATGGAGCGCAGAGAGAAGGAGGAGGGTGGCGCGACCGAGCGCGAGGGTGGATCAGCGGTGGGTGGGTGGGGGTGGCGGCGGGGGTTGCCTCGATCGGATCTGGGGGATTGAGGGGAGGGGGAGAGGCCGAGAGGGTGGGTGGGGGTGGCGGCGTGGATCTGGGGGATCGAGGGGAGGGTGGGTGGGTGGGTTAGGGTTTTTGGTTTCTCGGGAGAAGCTCCACCGTTGGATGGGTGCGCGATGGATGGCTCATATGTGTCCAATTTCGTGATCCGCGTGAAGGTGGTTCCTCGCGTCTCATTGGCCGGCTGTCTCGCGCTTGAATCTCAAAATTTTGGACCCAAATCTTTGATATTTTTTTTAAAACATAACAATGGCATAGTTTGTCAAAATGATCTCGCATTTTGCATAAGTGTGCATCTTGGAATGGCAAACAATGTTGCCAAATCGAGCTTTAATTTTTTTTGCACCAAAAATTCTTTTTCCATTTTCCGAGTGCATAAAATGGTTTTTTTTTGTGAAGAAGCTACCAAATATTTGTTCCAAAATAGCACCACTCCATTTTTTAAAAATATTAGACCACATTTTATGTAAAACTGACCAAATAGTTGCATGTCAAAAGATTTTGATCCACCTTTCGTGAAAAAAACATTTTCCATTTTTTGAGTTCCCAAAATGAGTTTTTTATGAAGAACCTACAAAATATTTGTTGCAAAATTGGACCAAATCAATTTTCTAAAATATTAGGCCATATTTAATGTGCAATTGACCAAATGGTTGGGTGTTAAAAGCTTTCGATCCACCTCTCATGAAAAAGACAAATTACCGCCAATTCAGTTGGAAGTGTGCCAAATTTGAACTACAACTGCCTCATAGTTTGCTCTTTATTTTTTTCAAAAATCATTTCTAGGTACATAAGTATCTATTTAATCGGAGAAACACCTAAAGTTTTCCAAGATTCAACCACTATCTAGGAACGGTCATGCCCGTTGTTTTGACCGCATTTTGAAACGGGCATGAAAAATTCAAAAAAAATCAAAAAATTGGAAAACCTTCGCATTTTGTCATTATATGTGACCAAGTTACCACAAAAAATAATAAACTTGTAATATGGCAATTATTTTAAAAAAGTGTTCTCAGAAATGAGCTATCATGTGTGAAGATTCATGGCTTTCAAGCCAAATGATCAATCTTATGGCCACATTCATGGCATAGTTTGTTCAAATGATCTAATATTGTGCACAAGGGTGCATCTTGGAATGGCAAACAATGTTGCCTAAGGAAGTTTTCATTTTCTTTGGACGAAAAATTCATTTTCCATTTTTCGAGTGCCCAACATGAGTTTTTTTGTGAAGGACCTACCATATATTTGTTGCAAAATTGAACCAAATCAATTTTCTAAAATATTAGGTCATATTTAATGTACAATTGATCAAATGGTTGGGTGTCAAAAGCTTTTGATCCACCTCTCGTGAAAAAGCCAAATTTCCGCCGATTCAGTAGTAAGCGGGTCAAATTTGAACTACAGCAGCCTCATAGTTTGCTCTTTATTTTTTTCCAGAAATCATTTCTAGGTACATAAGTATCTATTTAATCAGAGAAAGTCCAAAAGTTTTGCAAGATTCAACCCCTAGCTATGAACGGTCATCCCCGCCATTTTGACCGCATTTTGAAATGGGCATGAAAAATTCAAAAAAATTCAAAAACTTGGAAAACCTTCGCATTGTGTCATTATATGTGACCAAGTTACCAGGAAAAATAATAAACTTGTAATACGGCAATTATTTTTAAAAAGTGTTCTCAGAAATTAGTTATCATGTGTGAAGATTCATGGCTTTCAAGCCAAATGATCAATCTTATGGCCTCATTCATGGCATAGTTTGTTCAAATGATCTCATATTGTACACAAGGGTGCATCTTGGAATGGCAAACAATGTTGCCTAAGGAAGTTTTCATTTTCTTTGGACGAAAAATTCATTTTCCATTTTTCGAGTGCTCAAAATGAGTTTTTTTTGTGAAGGACCTACCATATATTTGTTGCAAAATTGGACCGAATCAATTTTCTAAAATATTAGGCCATATTTAATGTACAATTGACCAAATGGTTGCGTGTCAAAAGCTATGATCCACCTCTCATGAAAAAGACAAATTTCCGCCGATTCAGTAGGAAGCGGGTCAAATTTGAACTGCAGCTGCCTTATAGTTTGCTCTTTATTTTTTCCAAAAATCATTTCTAGGTACATAAGTATCTATTTAATCAGAGATACAGGGTGTGGTGGCGAGACGTCGAGGTTTGGATGGTGGCCGAGGCCCCCAACTCCAGAGCGCGTAAACTGGCATGCCAGCCGCGTGGTCACCGCGTGACCGTGGCGTTGCCACGCGTTCTGGGCGGCCTAGGCATGTCTGGTGGGTTGGGCACTCCCCCGGTAGGTGTTAGGAAGAAGAATACAACAGAAGAATCTCACGAGGAGACTGAACTAAGCTCAAACATGAATTAGCAGCCAAGTGTTTGATTAGCGGTGGGGGAAATGCACATGGCCAATGGGCCTGAGTTTTGGCTGAGGATGATCATCTACTAAGGAGACTGTCTTGGCAAATTTGCAGCTCAAAAGGAGGAGCCTAGGTGGCACTTGCTTTGCAAAGTACCACACTGGAAAGAAATATGGATGTTGAAGCTAGGCTCAAATGAACAAATGGATTGAGCTGACATTTTGTGGAGGGAAGTTATATAGGTAGGACATGCCCTGGTAAAGTTTCAGCAATAATTAAGCAATATGAAATATAGTTGCTTCACAAACAAAAAATATGACCAGAATAAAAGATTGGATGATGAGCTCACATGGATTTCTGGATAGAGCTCAAATTTTATGGAGAGTGATGATTTGAGCATATGGAAGATTTCAAAAAATCTCAAATCATTTGGATAATCCTAGCGAGTACTTCCTTCACAAAGCTTCTCTCTGGATAGAAAGTTTGGAAATTTTCTAAGGAAGATTTACTATGCAAATGGAGCTGAATATTGTCATGTGGCAATGATTTGGATATGGAAGAGTGCCCAAAAAGTTTGAGGGCAATAGGAGTGGTCTAGATAGCACTTGCTTTGCAATGTGCCAATCTGGCCAGAAAATAGAAATCGAAGCTGGGCTCACATGGATGATTCGATTGAGGTGCAATTTGGATGAGGATGATAATTTGGGCATATGAACGCACTGTAAAAATTTCATACCATTTGGATAAATAAAAATGGTACTTCCTTCACAATGCTCTCCACTGAACAGAAAATTGGGAAAAATATTGAGGGAAATTGGCTAAATTAAATGAGATAAAATTTTGTGGAGGGAGGTTCTATGGGTAGGGTCATGTCTTGGTAAATTTGCAGCAATTATAAAGTAATATAAAATATAGTTGCTTCCCAAACTGAAAATATTACTAGAAACAAAGATTGGATGGTGAGCTCACATGGATTGTTAGATGGGGCTCAAATTTTGTGGAGAGCTATGATTTGGGCATATAGAAGATGTGGCAAAAATTCAACTCATTAGGAGATGCCTAGCTAGTACTTCCTTCACAAAGCTTGTAGCTGAACAGAAACTTTGGAAATTTGCTGAGGAAGATTTACGAGGAAAATGGAGCTGAATTTAGTCATGAGGCAATGATTTGGACAGGAAATAGTGCCCAAAAATTTTGAGGGCAATCAAGAAAATATAAATAGCACTTCCTTCACAAAGTGTTGTTCTAAACAGAATAGGAAAATGAATATTCCTGAATTATTTTTGAACTAGGCAAGGAAGGTTTTTGACATATTCGAGGAAGATATGATCCAAAGAATTTATGAGAATTTTTTGGGAATTTTGGGAATGACAGAAATGTAGGCTGCTTCACAACCTAGGGCAAAAATTGACACATGGACATGACACATAGGCAAAACTGATGAGGTGGCGCCTAGTCATAGCAATGCACCACAATTTACAAGGCTATGACCATCTATATTGGTCGTGATCAGCTAGAAATAAGGCAGCGGACCAGTGTTGTCTGCTTTACGACCATTTCGTGTAAGGAAATTACGACCTTTCTGACCAAAATGGTCGTTATGGTTTAGGGTTTGGAGCCCCCCGAATAGCTTATGACCAATTGGTCTCAAATGGTCGTAGATTTACGGCCATTTCTTCTAGGGTCACTGACAGAAGGTCACAAGTTGACATATTTCTTGTAGTGCACGCGCAGGACCAAATGGTCGCCAGAAGCTCGCCGGCGACGAGTGCGGGCGGCGGAGCGTTCGGCCATGTCGAATGCGACGGCTACGGCAATGACGAGAGGCAGGGGAGAGAGGGGAAAAGTGCGCAAGCTCACCGGGAGCCTATAGGCGAGCAAAGTGGGCGCGGGGACGGCTTGACGGCGACGAAATCGACGGCGAGGTCGCGGTGGCCGTAGGTTGAGGAAGACGTCGAGGGGCTCGACGTAGTGCTCCCCGGCTTCGGTTCGTTGGCGCGGAGGAAGGAGTCGAGGACGGCGGATCGAACAGGCACGATGGCGAGGCCTGAGCTAGCGTGTGGACGCGGGATCGACTGCAATGGCGACGGAGGCGCTCGGGCGAGGTCGAGATCGCGCGAGAGAGTGGGGAAAGAGAGGGCTAGGGTTTGCCAGGCGGTTGCGGGGGTCCTTATCCACGTCGGGGAGCCGTTAGATGGTCGACAGCGGGGCAGGACGGCGGGTGGACGGCGCACATGCGTTCGAGCGCGCCATGGCTTCTGGCGCGCGAGAGGAAGGAGAAGGCCGAGGTTAGCCGGGCCGATTTGCACTGTGCTACTCAAGCCCAGTGCGCCAGTAAGTTTTTACTGTTTTTCTTTTTTATTCTTCTGTTTTCTGTATTCCTTCTGTTTTGTAAAATGTTTGGCTACCATTTGGCTTTTGTAAATTATGTGACTTAGCTCAATAAATACTAGGCAATATTAACTACTACCAGAAAATGGTTTGGAGGCAAATGGATTTCATTTGCAATTTTATTAAATAAAATGGTATTAAATATTGCTGTTTGGTACTGTTTTGATGATGTTAGAGTCATCTAGGCAATTTAGGTGATGTTGTTTTTCTTAACATAATTAGTTATGGATTATTTGCTATTTAATGAACATTTTAGTTTCCAAATTGGAACAACTTTTATTTTCACTTTAAATCTGAATTTCAATTTGAATTGGAATTTGAAATGAGATATGATGCAAATGATGATCAAGCACTATTAAGCATGGTGACTTGGCATTATCAAAAGGTGATCACTGTAGCTTAATTACATGGGGTGTTACACGGACGCCGCAGCAGAGGCAAACCAGGCCACCCGGGCCCGGCCGGGCCCATATAGGGCCCGCAAAGCCTCGGCTACCGCGCTGCTGCACGCCGGCAACCGAGCCGCCACCCTCCACCAGTCCGACGCACCGCCACCGCCTCCCGAGAGCCACGCCGACACCATGCCGTGCCGCCGGCCCGCCCAGACCTAGATGGAGCCCAAAGGGCCCAGATCTGGGCTGGGCGGGCGCCGCCAGCCCGCCGCCAACGACGATGCCACCGCCCAGAGTCCGCCCCCACCCGCGCCAGGAGCACCCGCCGCCGCGCAGGACCGCCGCCACCTAGGGGCACCGCCCGGAGCCGCTCCGCCCGCGCTGGAGGAACCCCGAGAGGGGAAAGGCCAGGGGCCGCCGCCGCCAGCGTCGCCCAGGCCAGGCCCGCGACGGGCTCCGCCGACGGCGGCGGGGAGGTAGACGTGAGAGGGGGGAGCTCACGGAGGGAGGTGCTGGGCGTGGAAGGTCGCCTGTTGGGGCGACGCGGTCGCGGTCGGGGCTCCAGAGCCTCTTTGAGCCGAGACAAGTTATTTCCCTGTCGCTAGCGTAGTATGTGGACCATACAAGCTCTACCCATGGCACATCGTGGGGATTGTAGAACTTGTCAAGAAACTTCATCAGGAAGGTAGTTTTTAAAGTATTGGTATCAACAATTCTGAACCCCCCTTTTAGTTTAGGTTTGCATATCATTTGCCAGGAGGCTAGCGAGTTAGAAGCCTCACCCTGCTCAGTTTTCTTCCACCAAAGACAGAGCCTACATAGTTTATCCAAGTGTGCCAAGATCTTAGGTGGGATTCTGATCGAACACATAACATACACTGCAATGGACGTCGGCACAAAGTCGACCAGTGCTAGTTTAGATCCTTAAGAGGCCATGTGGAGACTAGAGGAGAGCTTCCGTTCCACTTTGGTGGTGCCCATCAGCAACCCAAGGTATGTGAATGGCATGATCCCTATCATGCACTGAAAGATCTCCGCCATCTTCTAATTCAGGCTGATTGGTTGATAGGCACTAGTGTTGATTTCTGAAAGTTTATCGTTGGCCCAACCGAGTCTGCATAATCCAGCAAAATCTGCACCATGCACATGGCTAGCTGAATACAGGACTGCACTATGTTGGTGTCATCCGCGTATTGTATCACCGCGATTTTTTGCTGGCCAACCGGAGGAATAGTTCATTTGATCAGATCCCGGTTTCATCGCATTATCACAGTTTAACTAATGGTTGGATGTTTCTGACATTTGTGGGATTTTCTAGCATATTTTTATTTTTTCTGGTTACCCATTAAGTACTTTCAACATATGATATATATGGAATGACACTTTGTGATGTACTGGCACTTTTGTATGAAATAGCACTCTGTTTGGCGCTTTGTGTGGAATGGCATTGTGTAGAATTTTGTATGAAATGGCACTTTCGTTAGTAGCCATCTAAAGTGAATGACATATTTAATCAGTGCAAATTACAGTAACAGAGGCTATATAATTAATGGTGATCAAAACAACAAAGCACCTCCCTATTCAAATTTCAAATAGATGATGAGTGGGAGACAAGGTTGGTAGTGCAGCATAGATGTGGCTCATGCTAGTAAAGTTAGCAGGGGAGGGAGAGAGATGGGGTACAATTTATTTATGAAATTCGCAAATGGAATGAAAAATCATTATGCAGCATCGATCCTAAAGCAAATGGACACCAATGATAGCCTCTTCGATAGTTATGGTTGATATAATTATATGTAATACATGATTAAGGTTGTGTATGATATTGTGTTGAATTGTCATAATCCCATTTTCCTTCCCCACTTCCTCTATTTAAGTGTTTGTTTGACCTGTCTTTTCATTCTTTTATGGCTAATTTTGCACAACCGCTTATAAAATAAGCACAACATAGTTCAAGAACTGAAACTAATCCTAAAAGAACACAATAGGGTTTCAAATTCTTTGCGTGTATTTAATTTCCTAATTATGATCTGTTGATGAAATATTATTCATGTTTGCTATATATGATGAATTGAGTACACATAATTTTTCAGTACATATTTCATGTTCCAAAAAATGCAAGTAAAATCAATATTTTTTGGAACTTTTACTAAGTTGAACTTTGTACAAGGCTAGCCGTGCAAATTCACAGATTGATGACTAGTAAAATAAAATTCAAATCTTACTATTATAAAAAAAATCAAATCTTGCGGTAATCTTACCATCGTCGCCAGCGGGATAAAGGTTGGATGCAACGTGATCTGATCTAAGACCCAATAGAAACCATACTGAGCTAGCAAAAGTGTAGTTGAAAATCAAAGATGAGAACTAGATCAATCTAGGTAAAACATACATACAACACTCATTTGCAATGTGTTTAGAGAATCCTAAAGGAAGAGTTCTCCTAAAGAGTCTCAAAGCGAAAGATTTCGGATTATTCTGGGTACCATCTTGTTTTTTCAAACCTCTTGAATTATGGTCTTCTCCTCAGTAGAAAATGGATTGCCTTGATGCGTGTGAACTAAGCTATGACCAACATTAATAACCAACATTAGTTATAGGGATTTGAATAAATTCATTCTTGAAGACTCACCAAAGTGATATGAAAATTTATGGGTTTATAACTATACAACCACATAAGTGTATTAACGACAAAAGCACTGAGGTATGGCCTGAATAAGTTTAAACATTTGCATTTGTTACTAGATTACGAGTTTTTTTTTTTAGGCAAGGGTTGCAGCCCTAATATCACTAGGCCTCTGTCCGCCCCTATTTATGTTCCTTTTCAAGATTCACACGATTTCTTAGTGAAGTGGGCAAATAAAACATGATCTTACTCATAGTAATATTTCGTGGAAACTTCTAACTTGGAATAAGTTAAATAGGTGTGTATATTGGACTATTTTCTTCTTGTTGTTATCTTTTCATTTGCCTTGTGTTAGATTGCGATGTGGTTCCATGTGATAGGCTATCGCTCATTCGCTGAACTTTTATTAGGAGTATTTTTTTTGTAATTACGAGAAACAAGATTGTGTTCCACTTGTTTAAAAAGGTGATTATAAACCACTCCCTCACAAGAAAAGTGATTAACTTTTTTACATTATAGTTTGTGAATGGGTTGTTGTTCTGTATCTAAAAGTGCTCCCCGTTCAATTTATAAGGGACAATACACATAGTGGATGTCTTCTATTTGCACAAATAACCAAAGTATGTCTTTTAGCAGGAGTACCTTTCTTGGTTAGGAAGATAGAAATTGACATTTTGTATTAGACTACTCAAAGAAAAATACAACATGGAGTTTGAGTAAATGGTTTGGACCAGCTCTCCAACTGGCGGAGAAAAAACCTGTATGAGAATTTTACAAAGACCATTGCCCTAAAATATAAAGAACGTCATAGCAAATTTCCTGCAAGATTCTAGCCTTATGAAATTTATGCATAAATCATTTGTTTCGATCAAGACCTCAATGTTAGGGATATCCAAAGTTTTAGAATACTTCCCAAGTGTGCAACATAGCACTTGCTTATGTTATATCTCGTTATTACTACACAAATTTAAGACGGGAGGATATTACCCTGGGAGTAAAATGCCACAAATCACTGAATCCCAAATGAAATAAAACAACACGAATCGCTTATATACTCCCTCCGTCACGGTTTAGAAGGCGCGCTGGAAAAATCTCTGGGACCAAGGTGGTTGGTGATTGGCTGTACCATATAGTGAAAAAAAGCATCGGTTGTTAACTACGACGCCTAATTAGTGAAGAAATTAAGGCGCAGTGTGCCCCACGGCCAGTAAACGAGCAGTCCTAGCGCATGCAGTGGTGGAGAAAAGGACCGCATGCATGGCATGCAGCCTACGCGCACTCAAAACGACCTAATTAACTCAGCATTAATTGCCACACGCCTTAATCCTCTCCTATTCTGAGAATGCATGAAAACTGTAGTGCGCCTTCTAAACCGTGACGGAGGGAGTATCATGTTTTTATGCACGTAAAAATGGAGGAAATTTTTGATGAGATTTTTCGTACTAGTTTTTAAAAAGGGGGCTAAAAAGAGACGTTTTGTGTTGTACCTGATATTAATTAAATTTTGCTCACCAAAAGGGTTCTTTTCAATTATTTACAAAACACACAATGCTGAAAGAAACATAGAACTGTATTCCCTCCATACAAAACATAGTTAATGTTCTGGTAGCTCCCTTTGTCAGAAATTTATTACTTTAACTATGAATATCACTTAAATTATTTATATTGAAATTTTGAAACAAATGTATATAACTTTGTCTCAAAAAGTATTTCAGTAATATGACTAGTTTATTAGTTTTTATACATGTATTAGAATATAAATTAGTGGTAAAAGTTACATCTTGAAAACCTTGAGTATATCTGACATGGAGGACGTAATTGCATGGCTTTTTGGACATTAGAAGAAACAAGAAAACATGAATTGCCTACAATACTATTCGGATTTGTGTTTGTGTGTGTGTGCGCGCGCGCGCGCGTGGAATTCACAAATAAATCTGTCCCATCTAAATTGACGGTGCAATCATATGAACGAAAACACCACAAGTAGTATCTCCTTTGGATAGAGATAGATTATGTTATGTAGAACTCATTTACGATACTTAACTAATAAGTCCTGCTTGGACAAATGAAGAAGAAATAATATCACTTGCTTTGTTGTGTTGAAGCTATACCTTGTACGGAAAATACAAGTGACATAGAAAATATGGAGTGTACTATCCGGTGCACTCAATTTTCTTCGCGAATCCAGAAAGTTACCCAGAATAATTTAGTTGCTGGCTTGTCTATGGTCCTTTTTTGCAGGCATACACAGGTGTGTTAATTTGTTGAGTATAATTTGCTGACAACATGAATCTGAGCCAGATCCTAGCAAAGATTCTCTGAATCTGGCTCAAATCCTCATGTGTCAAAAGATCACTTCACCAAATTGGAAATTAAAATAACCAAGATTTCTAAAATATCAGTGATTTTTTCATAAAAGGAATATAGTAATATTGCAAAGATATCACCCAATATCAGCAGCAACACCATATCAAAAGCTAGTCAAGATATCATGGATGCGCACATCCAAATTATTACAAAAAAAATGAACAAGAAAAGCATGACGACGAACAAAATTAGGACAACGCATAAACGAGCAACAACACCAACCACTCTCTTGGCAGTACATAAAATTTCGAGATATGTTCTTCAATAGCAAAGCCTCCAGAAAGGGAACAATACATTCGTGTCGCCGTTGCCAGATCCAACCACTGAAGGCTACATATTTGGTCTTCACACCGAAGGACAAGTCTGAGCAAAAACTCGAAGCAATTCAAGGAAGAAGGGAACGAGTTGTAAGAACCTCCATTGCTAGGTACAACCAACTAAGGCCTCGTTTGTTACATAGGATATGAATATCATATGAAAGTCATAGAAAATAAGGTGGCATGTATCTCAGTTCCTATACGAAAAGAAATGTCATTTGATTCATAGGATATGATTTTATTTCCACTACGCAGATCAAGCTACTACGCACTACATGAGCCCATACAAGGACAAGCACTCAAGTAGCATAATCACCGGCCTCGTCGTTGAGGTACATCAAATATCCGGTGAAAACTTCCGATATGACACTCCCGTGCTGCATCTGTACGAGTCACACTATACTAGCCTTGACCTCACCGCCATGGGCGGACCTGGAGCTAATGCCAGCCTGATGCACCATTTTAAAATGGCGTAATTCAAGCAACGGTATATTGAATAAAGATGTGTTTCATAACTTTTAACACATATTATCGGACATAATAGAAGGCAATGTATAAAAATAAAATATAGCAGTTAAAATACGTAGGATTCACTAATTAGGTCATGTACAATGGTGCTATCTTAGAAGTGCCACATAAGATAAATGTTGATGTGGAGGAGAGAGAATTCATAAGAAAAGACTTGTCTTCTCTTATTTAAGAGATGATCTCTTAGCACAATATGTCTCACCACGTTTTTAGGAATAACTAATTATTACAGATAACGATAAGATATAACCCATTGTAGACATATTTTTTTGTCATATCTAAATTACATGCAAGGTTTAAGATAAGACTGTCTTATTACTGTACATGCACTTAGGGGTTTAATCGGCTAGTTACAACTTACAACTTTTTTTTTTGACAAACAGTTACAACTTACAACTTTTTTTTTTTGCGAGATTACAACTTACAACTTCATACATAATAAAGCGGGTTCATAGTTCATACCAAATGATTTTTGCAACTTACAGATATGTTTACAAAAAGCAAACACAGACTGCTGAGGAAAAAATAGGATCAACTATAGTCTGTGGAAATTGTTTACCGCGTGGCGTGCCTGCCCCGGGCCGTTGGCATCTTCGCGTTAATTGGCTGGTGAAAGATCCGTGCTTGGGTGTGGTCGACTGGGCGTCAGGGCTTTGCTTGGGTGCTGCCGTGCTGGCCGTCGTCCGGCGTGTCCTTGTCGTCGCCGTCGATGTGGCTGCCGCCTGTGCGCGACCGAGCGAGGAGTCGGTTGCGAATGGAAGAACCTGCGTCATAGGATTCTATGAAGCGTACGCATCTACAAGAGCTCCGGAGCTGAGATCGATCGATCAAAACGATCGCTAGGATCGCTAAAACGTGGGAAGCGGCCTAAGGGTCACATGCGCGTTCAGCCCGTTCATGTGGCCTGGCTGGGGAGCCTGGATAATGGACCCTGACGCACTCCCCTCGCCCAACCCTGATGCCCATGGGCTTTTTAGATGGCAGGCGATGGTGCACACGCTTGCGACACTGATGAGGTCATCATCATCGAAACTTTGTCTTACGCGTGAGAAAAAAAGGCACGGCCTCGCACCCTTCGCGTCTTTGTTACTGATGGAAAAAAGATCCGCACGATTCTTAGCGCAGCACTCGAAGTGGTCGTTGCTTCTGAGCGTTGCGAGCCACAACTATATATACATACTGCTAGGCAGCTAGCCATCCACATCTTGGCAAGAAAACTAGTTAGCGACAGCGTCGTCGCGCTCGCCAAAAGCCCAAAACCCTCGCACGAGATGACCTCCAATGGCGGCGCACCAAACCCATGACGGCTGCCTCCTCCTCCTCCGCCGCCGCCGCCGGCGCCACGGGGGGGTCACCCGTGCCCTTTGTGCGGTAAGTGGTGGCCAACAGTCCAGGCCCTTGGCGGCCACATGTCGTCCCGCGGCTGCGCCAACAAACGCAGCCGCCGCCAGGAGGACGCGCCGGTAAGCCAGCCCCTGCCCGTCTCGACTCTGTCTGCTCTAATCGACTCTGTCTGTATTTTGCGCAGGACACATGGGTGTTTGCTCGTCCCGTCTGTGCTCTGCGGGGGCCGAGGCTGTTGGCTCCTAACCGCTTCTTCTGGGAGGAGTACCGCCATGGAGGGCGCCCTCCGATGGAGATAAACTTCCTCGGGCTGCCGGGGGAGCCAGCGCCACAGCCGGTCATGGAGCACGAGGATGCGGAGCCGCAGGTTAACGACGACGGAGACGGCGAGGAGGTCGACCTGACCTTGAGGCTCTGATCGATCCGTGTAAGGTGCGTGATGCTGGCTAGTGGGATTAGATCGCCAGGGAATAAAAACTATTCGACGACGGATGGCATCATGTTTGAGATTCATGTCAGCGTTTGCTGTGTTTAAGCTATATCTTACTTTGTTCTTCGCTATTCGGAATGAATATCGTCCATGTTTAAGATTCAATCGCCTTTAGTTTGTTTAATACTATAATGTAAAAGAGTATTCCTTGCTGTGATCTTCTGATCTTTGGTGTTCGATAGATCTCAAAGGGCAGAAATATAAGCCATTATTTGTTGCGTTTGCATCCAAGTTTTTTTAGCACGTGCGTAATATTCAAACTTGGTTCAGATTTTTTGTTTTACAGCCAAACTTGGTGTACATTGTCTGTCGTAGATCATTACTATCTTAAAATGATAAAGAGGTAAAATTTGGGTTCCATATCTCGTTTTCACAATAAGTTTCTTTGATGTAGAAGCTGCCTGGCTGCGATCCATGATCTGCATGAGTGGATTCGTGGTGTATACGTGACGAATCTTTATTCCATGCAAAAAGGCAAGTCGATCGATGTTGGGATCGATTGCATGCAAATGCGTTAACGCTCTCCTGTTTCCTTCTAATTTTGACCGTATATAGTTCACTCTCAGCCACTAGCTACTTACCATTCTAGTTACTTACCATTCTATTGGAAGATGGGTGGACATCCCTGGACTCTCTCTACCCTTCATCGAGCTGGCCTACACTAATATCATTAACTGTATGATCTGGTTAATTAATATTATATACAATTAATCCAAGGAGATCTCATTTTCTTCTCTCAATAGATGGTACAGATTTCATCTACTGATCGGTATTATACCCATGTTGAATATTTGTTAATTCTCGATCAAAGTTTTGTCACGAGTAAATACCGCTTTTAGTACATAAACCCAACCGGTTTTTTCACGAGTTAATACCGCACGCGCTTGCTAACCAACCCAACCGGTAACTACAGTTTGGTAGTCCATAGTCCACACAGAGTGAGGCGGGTCGCCGTTGTCTTCACCTTAAGCATGCAACGAGGGGCACATGCCGGCCAGCCTGCGCTTGTAGACGTAGCCGAAGCAGTAGTCCAGCGCTCGAGCTTACACCATGCACTAGTCACTCACCGCCGACGCGGCCGTCGTACGTGCTCATGGTCGCGGTGGGTCTCGCGCGCCGGCGTGGCCATGCGCACGTCACGCCGCTGCTGAGCTCCGCATGCGGTCACGTCTTGTCGCTCATCCAGCCCACCCCAACGCTCTCTAATATGCTCGTCTCCCCGGTGCAACAGCAAGGCGCGCAGCAGCAGCCGCTCCTTCACCATCAAAGTGGATCTCGACCAGCTCATCATTTTCATTCTTGACGACACCGGCCAGCGTAAGCCGCGTGATGTGGGAGGCCGGGTTCTCCAACGCCACCGTCAGGAGCGACCTCGAGGAGGAGGGCGCGCTCATATGATGTCCTCTTACTTGGTGCACGACCGTATAACCCTATCCCGTATGCCTCTCCAAACTCCATGTCGCCAAAGCATGGAAGCTCTGCTTGGCCATCGACGTTGGGCACCAATGCGCCTAGGTCGCGTCGCGTCCGTATATGAACGTGTATCTTATGGGTCAGAGTTATTGTGTGTTTCGTCCTATAGTACATGCAGCCACTGACATATATGCATCTCCAAGATGAATCAACATGTCTGCTTCACCTCCTCTCGTGTGTTTCGCTGCGTGAACTTGTGCATCTACTCCGACGGAAAGATATACGGAGTAGCCTAAAGCAAACGAACAAGTCGGGAATGAGCGAGTAGCAGCTGTACAATACGAGAGGATGCATTATAGTCATTAACATGTCTCGCGTCGGGCTACCAAGGCACCGCTAGTAACGGCGTACTACCTCGTTAGGCAGACCGAGCTCGCCGCGTCCCGGCTCGTCGACCTCGGGGTGGTGCAGCTCCCTCCTCGAGCTGCTGGTGGACCTCAACAAGGGAACGAAGGAGAAGGCGCTGGCCTTTCCTGGATGTTCTGCTCCTTACATGCAAATGCAAGGTGCGCGACCAAGCATACGCGCAGCGCAGGCGCATTCTTACTTGTGATCGTGAACTAGATGCAGCACACGTTCACGTGTAGCCGTGCAGGTGATCAACTGTGTTAGAAATTTCTTTTCTCAAAGATAATTTATTAAATACACTATGCTCTCTAATTTTTAAGCCCTCACAGTTAATTGCAATGAAAAATTGCGTGCTGCAAGATTTAGCGTCGGTCTTCTCCAAATGCTATACAAGTTATATCATGCTAATAGCGTGCTATATTTGAAAATAACGTTTTGTAGAAAAATGTCAAATATATCAAACAAAAGTTAAGGCTTTCAAAATTTGCAAGAAAACAGAACACTCATAATTCAACAGACAAGTATGCGAGAGATAGGATCAGGGCCGTAAAAGCCATCCAGTTACGGATGACGTTTAACAAACCCCAAAGTTCACGAAGCAAGTACGAAGGAACTTGATAATCTCATGGTCTAAGGAATTATGCAAACATTAACTATCTCTGTGTTATTAACCATTAACTTGTGACGAATATATCTCATAGCATAATATCAATTTGGATCGATTCAACACAAGTGTTCTACTAACATTGTGCCCTCAAAATTGCCGGCATAGGCATGCCCATGATCAGGAAAATAGGATCATCATGCAATAATTGAGCTAGTCTTAGAGGCATGACTAGGAATACTTTTTACCGTTTATTATACCACACGTGCACATGAGTTTCCCTCCGAGCCTCGTGGATATTGTAGACTCGAGAATCATTGCAGTTATAGTATGGAACATAAACATTCATTACAAACTTGGAGATACAAAATAACTATTATTATTGCCTTTAGGGCATATCTCCTACAGACTAACACTTGCACTAGAGTCATAATCCAGTTACATGGCTTCCCTAACACCAATGACTATCCGGTGCTGCTCATGCTTTGCTCGTGGTAGAGGCTTTGTCATCGGGTCTGACACGTTCAGATCCGTGTGAACTTTGCGTACTTTCACTAAACCCGCTTCGACATGACGTCGAATGAGTTTATATTTGCGTTCAATATGTCTTGTCTTATGGTGCGAACTTAGCTCCCTTGCCTGAGACACGGCGCCACTATTATCACAATAGATCTCCACCGGGTCCAGAGCACTTGAAACCACACCAAGGTCTTCAAGAAATTGCTTGATCCATAACGCCTCCTTGGAGGCTTCTGAAGCTGCAACATATTCCTCCTCCATCGTAGAATCCGCCACAGTCTTTTTTTAGAACTTTTCCAATCAACTGCGCCGCCGTTCAATATGAAAACATAGCCTGATTGAGATTTGAAATCATCTGGGTCAGTCATGAAGCCTGCATCAGTGTAACCACTTACAATGAGCTCTTCATCACCTCCGTACACAAGGAGTAAATCCTTGGTCCTTCTGAGGTACTTAAGAATACTTTTGACTGCGACCCAGTGTTCCAGTCCTGAATCACTTTGGTACCGGCTGCTAATACTTAGTGCATAGGAAACATCCGGTCTTGTACATAGCATGGCATACATAATAGAACCAACTGCCGAGGCATATGAAACATCATTCATCTGTACTCGCTCATCGAGAGTCCGAGGACACTGATTCTTGCAAAGCACTGTGCCAGGTGACATGGGGAGTAGGCCTTTCTTGGAGTTCTCCATGTTGAACCTTTTCAACACCTTGTCAATGTGCGTGCTTTGGCTAAGCGCTATCAGGCGTTTTGATATATCTCTATAGATTCTGATGCCCAATACATATGCCGCTTCGCCTAAGTCTTTCATTGAAAAACTCTTCTTCAATGAGTCTTTTATTTCGCTAAAAAAATTCACATCATTTCCAATCAACAATATGTCATCCACATACAAGATTAGAAATGTTTTTGCGCTCCCACTAAACTTCTTGTAAACACAAGATTCTTCGTCATTCCTGATAAAGCCAAACTCTTTGACTACTTCATCAAAACGAATGTTGCAGCTCCTTGATGCTTGCTTCAGACCATAAATGGCCTTCTGAAGTTTGCATACCTTTCCAGCATCCTTATGAACGACAAAACCTTCAGGCTGTATCATGTATACATCTTCTTTGAGATTTTCATTTAGGAAAGCCGTTTTGACGTCCATCTGCCATATTTCATAATCAAAATAAGCAGCAATTGCTAGTAATATCTGAACAGACCTAAGCATAGCTACGGGCGAGAAAGTCTCGTCGTAGTCCACTCCTGGAACTTGCGTGAACCCTTTCGCGACAAGTCTAGCTTTGTGGATAGTAATGTTACCATCTGCGTCCATCTTTCTTTTGAAAATCCATTTACAACCAATAGGCTTTACGCCTTCTGGAAGTTCTTCCAGGTTCCAAACTTGGTTTTCGTACATGGATTCCATTTCGGATTTCATGGCTTTGTGCCATTCCCTTGAGCTAGGCCCCGCCATCGCTTCCTTGTAGTGCGCAGGTTCATCGTCTTCAAGAATGAAGATTTCGTTATGAAACCACTCAGGTGGCTGGATAGCCCTACTTGATCTGCACGGTTCAGTTACAACATTGTCTGAAGTTTCCGCATCACATGCGACAACTTCCGGCTCGGTTATAGGGATAATTAGCGGAATTTTTTTCGGTTCCTTAGCCATATCAACGGTTGCCGAGGATTCACTAATCTCATTAAGTTGTACTGTCCTCCCACTTACTTCTTTAGCGAGAAACTCTTTCTCGAGAAAGACTCTGTTTCTAGCGACAAACACTTTGTGCTCGGAGGGAAGATAGAAGGAATACCCAATGGTCTCATTTGGATAACCTATAGAGTAGCATTTATCTGCTTTGGGATCGAGTTTGCTAGGCTGTAAACGTTTTACGTATGCCTCACAACCCCAAATTTTGAGATGCGACACAATGGGTTTCTTCCCATACCATAATTCAAATGGCGTCGTCTCAACAGACTTAGACGGTGCTCTGTTTAAAGTATAAGCGGGAGTGAGTAGTGCGTGACCCCAAAAAGATATCGGCAGATCTATAAGAGACATCATCGACCTTACCATGTCTAACATGGTTCGGTTACGTCTTTTCGATACTCCGTTTCTCTGTGGAGTTCTGGGAGGCGTAAGCTGTGAAACGATTCCACGGTCACTCATATGTTACCTAAACTCATGACTAAGATATTCGCCCCCGTGATCAGACCGTAGAAACTTAATCCTTTTGTTACGATGATTTTCTACCTCATTCTGAAATTCTTTGAACTTTTCAAAGGTTTCCGACTTATGCTTCATTAAATAGATATATCCATACCTACTTAAATCATCAGTAAAAGTCACGAAGTAGAAATAACCACTCCATGTGGCCGTGCTCATCGGACCACATACATCACTATGTATTATTTCCAACAATTCACCTGCCCGTTAAGGATGACCCGTGAACGGCGTCTTGGTCATTTTCCCCATCAAGCAAGCTTCACATGTGTCAAATGATTCAAAATCAAAGGATGGTAAAACTCCATCTTTATGGAGTCTTTGCATGCGTTTCTTTTCGATGTGGCCAAGCCGACAGTGCCACAAGTAAGTGGTGGTGGTATCAGCCTTCTTAAGGCATTTAGCATTCATGTTAAATACATCATTTCCACATTCAAGATTTAGTATGAAAAGGCCCCCAACAATGGGTGCAAATCCATAAAACATATCCTTACAATAAAGTGAACAACCATTGTTCTCAGACTTGTAAGAGTACCCATCGTGTACTAAACATGATCCAGAGATAATGTTTCTACACAATGCCGGAACAAAATAACGGTTACTTAGTTCTAAGGTAAATCCTGAAGGGAGACGTAGAGGCATAATGCCGACGGCTTGAGCGGCGATCCCAGCGCCGTTCCCGACGCGCATCACGACTTCATTCTTTGCTAGCTTGGGCACCTTCTACAGGCCCTGTATCGAGTTGCAAATGTGAGCAGCCGATCCGGTATCAAATACCCAAGACTTAGAATTTTCGCTAGCAAGCAAAACGTCAATGACATTAACTTGTATAACAATTATACCTTTTCCGGTTTTCCCGGACTTCTTATCTTCCAGATACTTCTTGCAGTTTCTCTTCTAGTGTCATGTGCCCTTGCAGTAGAAGCACTCAGTTTCATTCTTGGCTCCGCACTTAGAGTTTTTCTGGGAGCCGTTTTTACCGGCGCCCTTGCCCTTCTTGGACTTGCCATTCTTTTTGAAACTGGCGGTTTTATTCACAAGCAACACTTGCTTGCGATTTTTCCGCAGTCCTCCTTCCGCAGTTTTCAGCATGGCGAGCACCTCATTTGGTGTCTTCTCCATCCCACTCATGTTGTAGTTCATGACAAAACTGTCGTAAGACGGGGGGAGTGAAGAAAGCAACATGTCCATCACATGGGCTGGTGGAATTGAAAATTCCAGGGTTTTAAGCCTTTCAGCGTAGCCAATCATTTTGACTACGTGTTCGCCAACTGAACTGCCCTCAGCCATCTTGCAATCCATCACGGGCTTCATGATATCAAATCGTTCAGACCGTGCGGTTTCCTTGTACGGAGCATCCAATTCCCGGATCATATCACGGGAGTTATGGAATTCAAAATGTTTTTGAAGCTCTGGACTCATGCAAGCTAGCATGAGGCACTGCACTAAGTTGTAATCATCATCCTTAGTGGCCCAGACATTTTGTTCACCTTCCGGGGCAGTGGCCGCCGGTTTAGCTGGAAGAGCAGTTTCAAGCACATACATTTTCTTAGCGCTCCTGAGGACAATCCTCAGGTTACGGACCCAGTCCGCATAGTTGTTTCCAGTCGCAGCTAACTTCTCTGTCTCTAACATCGGGCCTAAGTTGAATGCGGTGTTGCGAGCTATTTGATCTACAACGGTAAACACAAGTTTCACTTAGACTTTGTTCATAATCAATTTGCACTAGTGAATAAACAATTTTATTCTAAAGTGCGCTCCCACTCAAATCAATATCTCTCATAATTGATTGTGAGTGATTCAAGATCCAAATTGCAATTCAACGTCATTGTTCGAGATGAACACTGATGGCGCGAACTATAATTGGTAGGCAAACTTGCCGATCACATCTCCATGTGACTCTTGTTCATCTTTCGATGCGTGTGTTCCGAGCTCAGGACGATCCTACCATGAACGTCAAGACAACCAAGTGATCTTGCTGTGAGGTCTGACCTCACCCGCCTTACATCCGTACAATCGTTCGTACCCATGTAGATCATGGCGCACCCCGAAAGGAAAGATGCTGTGACGGTGCTACACTTGGGAGAATACTAACTACTTGATATTTTTAGTGAGAGATCACCCTAATAAAAAGCGACTACTGCGCAATCAAAAGGGTGCATCATAAGGGATAAACATCTCACGCAATTCATAATAGCATGATATGGTATAGCCCTTTCTGACGGAGAAGTCTTTAATTTCTTCGTCTTCGGCATTTGCGTCGGTGTTCACCTTCGCGAAGACTGCCACCACCTTGTCGATGCACCAGATAATATTGCTATCTCTATAGCTAATAAAATAAGTGCATTACTTAAGGTTGACACGCAGGTCATTAAAGTGACAATCATATGGCTCCAGCCATCATGCCGAATCATGACACGCAGGTCATGTTAGTAAATTTACATCATATAGTAATCTCATACATAATCGAATTAATATGAGCACTTCTATACCACATCACATGCACATCCTGCAAAACCAAGTTAGACGCCTCTAATCGGTTTATGCAAAATTTTATTTTACGTGGCTTCTAAGGTTTTGACTTAAACCGCAACTACCAATGTTTATCATCAAGTATGATTATTCAAGTCGCTAGATTAACATCGCGGGGTGTATGAAACACGAGATAATAAAATCTCGAGCCCCATACTAAACTTCGTCATACGCATGACCCCCGTGCAGATCATATCTGCATTGCCCTTTCGTCTGCGACATTTCATCTTTCTCTCAACTATGGTGGAACCCAAAGAACTGATAGCACTTCGTTGATCAATCAGGATCGCGGATTGCTAGAACTTTTTGAAATTCCACCATGTCGTTTCAAGATCAGAAATATGCAAATTCTAGGGAAGCAACAAGAACATCGGGTAACAGATTTCATCTGCCACCCGCATAAATAATTTTCAGCAATAGATCTCATCTACTCCAAAATTATATTATGCAATACCCATACATCTCTATGTATTCTAGATCGCAACCTGCATCTACGCATAGCAAGGCTCTTGATGCCACTGTAAGGGAACGTGACAGAAAACAAAAAAAATTGGTACAGCGAGCACGCCCAGGACCACTATGGAGACTGCATACAGGGTTTGATCTGATCATTACCGACTCGTAGCGCAGCGGAAGAAGAGTCGATGTAGATCGTCGGTGCAGATCCCCGAAGCTAGGTTTTACAACCTCCCAATCGCGAGGATGTACTCCCTCGTCGGACAGCCCTTCGGGAGGCGGTCGGACAGTACCTCGGACGATGTCACGGACAGCCCTTCGGGTGGACCCTCGAAGCTCAAACGGTAACTCGGACAGCCCTTCGGGAGGACCCTCAAACAGCCCCTCGGGCAAAAGATCGAAACTACGACCTCTCTACGGGGTTGCACACATACGGTGTCAGCTATCCGGCAGGGCTTCGCCGTCCAGAACTAGTTCCTGCCGGAACCCAGACAGCCTTTCGGCTCTACAAAACTATTTCGTGGGAGGGAGAGAGAAAGCCAGATAATGCATGGCATGTGTATGAGAGAAAGGGATGAGTGTGGAGAGTGCCTCTCCACCTCTATTTATAGGAAAACCCAAGGGGTAGTGTGACTCTTAAAAACCCAAAATGCCCATGCAAATGTCACACATGAAGGGCATAATGGGGAGGCAAAGGAGCTCCATGGAGGAGCATCCTTGGCCAGCCACCCCCTAGTGGGACCCTCCTAAAAGGGGTTCCTTAGTCCCTAAGTCTTTCCTTCTAGAAGCCTGACAAAAGCCCTAAAAGGTGGCTTTCCAAAAAGTAACCCAAAAAGTGATTTTTACTATTCATAGAGACAATTTTCCGCGACCGTTAAATCCGAGAATATTTCTATGGGTCTTAGAATAAATCCAGTACCCACTAAAATGATTTTCGACGTGTTCCGAAACAATTCCGAATTAGTGATTTTCATCTGCGAAAAGCAACCAAACTGGTTCCGACAGCTCCGGAACATTTCCGGTTTTTATCCCGAAAAAATCCCAGAAGTTTCCAGAACAATTCTGGCACCCTCCAAGAATTTCTAGGCATGTGCTGAAACCAATTTGACTTAATGGTATACCCTGAAACAACTTTTCAGTTTTACCGAAACTATTCCGGTGTTCTCTCCGGAACGTTTCCGTTGTCTCCGAAACTTTTCCGGTGACTTTCTCTCAGACTCCCTGTCTAGTATTTAGCAGATAGATGACCCTTAAGCATGTGACCCTATAGGTTCGGTGAAGTATAGACATGACCCGGAACTCTTTCCGATCAACGATCAACATCGGAGCCGTGGACACCCATATTGACCCCTATACCCACACGAATAAATATTCGAGTGAACCTCCATTTGCCATGTGCTATTCCTGTTGCTTCACGATATATTACAAACACCCGAGGTGAGCATTATCAACATGCCCATGGATCAACAACTTGTCCACTATGCCAGTTACCTCGTTACCGGTTTTGTTCTCTTTTCTCGTTTCCGCGTTCCGGTATCCCAGTGATCAAATCACAATGTGTCTGGCCAGACGATGGTGGATACTATAACACCGAGAGGGCCCAAGAATATCTCTCCATCGTCAGAGGAGCAAATCCCAATCTCGAGCTATCTCGTTTCTTGTCATACTTTTACGTGAACCCGTAAGCCGCCGTAATAGCCACCCAGTTACGGATGATGTTTAACAAACCCTAAAGTTCACGAAGCAAGTACGAAGGAACTTGATACTCTCATGGTCTAAGGAATTATGCAAACATTAACTATCTCTCTGTTATTAACCATTAACTTGTGACGAATGTATCTCATAGCATAACATCAATTTAGGTCGATTCAACACAAGTGTTCTACTAACATTGTGCCCTCAAAATTGTCGGCATAGGCATGCCCATGATCAGGAAAACAGGATCATCATGCAATACTTGAGCTAGTCTTAGAGGCATGACTAGGAATACTTTTTACCGTTTATTATACCACACGTGCACATGAGTTTCCCTCCGAGCCTCGTGGATATTGTAGACTCGAGAATCATTGCAGTTATAGCATGGAACATAAACATTCATTACAAACTTGGAGATACAAAATAACTATTATTACTGCCTCTAGGGCATATCTCCTACAATTTGATGTGGCCGCAGTCTAGATCTTGAGAATTTTTAAAAGTTGATGAACCCCGAAAAGGTAGACATTGGCTAGCTATAACGTTATCATAAAATAAAAAGAGAAATAAGAAAGAAAAAAGAAAGAAAGAAATAACAAATTAAACAAAATAAATAAAAATATACCTTTACGATCTTGGTTGCAATGAGTTCATGAAAACCTATGCAGAGTGTATAAAACTGATAATGAACAACTTTTGAGCAACTCTATTGAGAATTGTCAGCTTGATCTCATCACCTCTTCTTAATTAAAATTTGACGGGTTGAACCAAGTGATCAATTGAGCAACCCAGGTGCTTGGTGTGAGATCAGGGGGAATTACCTGTGGAGATCGGTCTAGGGCAGCCGTGTGAGACGGTGGCCCATTTATTCATATGCATTATGGATGATCGTCTGAGATGGTTGTCTAGGACTACTATGTGAGACGGTATGTCCAGTTATTAGAGTAGACCACCTATTAAAAGTTGGATTAAACTATTTTCTGCAGAGAGCCTTGAACCCCACTTACCCAAATGCACAACTGAGTTTGGCCTACTACTTGGTGAAGCTTGCCAGTACATTCAATGCATGACCCTCGTGGCTACAACGTATCCTATTGCAGTATTTCCGTATCGAAGGAGAGATACGAAGTAGGGTTACGATGCTATACTCAACTCTTGCCTGCTAGTGGATGGACGCCACAAGACTAGGATATTATATCTGCTATGTGCTTGTAATGTAAGCTAGCCCATGAGCTAAGCAGGTTTGTATTGTAAAACACTGGATATGTGATGTAATACTATGATATGTGATGTATTCTTGGTATTTCATCATCGACTGTGCATGTCAACTATTGATCTAGGGATTAACACACAAAGCGCAGAGATCTGGGCCCCCTCTCGGGACCGAGTCGTGACACTTACAGATTGAGTAAAGGAAGAGGTGAGTTTTTCATACCTGGGAATGACGATATTGCATCATTACCGAGGAAGCCTGGGTAACGCAACAACAGATTATTGTGTGAGTTTGGCAATCGAGAAATTGTTCAGCTATCGGCGATCGCGAAGGCTCATAGTATGCATGGGCGATGTAAAGGTAAGAGGAGGGGTTATGTAGAGGCTGGAAACAGTAGTGGCTGCTCTGGCTAGGGGTTTAGATGATTACACTACAAGGGAAATTGCTATTTTCTCACATAGAGGAGGCTGAATCAGGAGAGATGAAGGAGCAGCTAGAAAGAACGAATGGTTATGGGGAAAATTAATCTTAGAGTATTGGTGGATATTTTCTGGGACTCTCATGTCAATAGACTATTTGGGAGATCCATCAACTTTAATTTCCTAGTTAGTTTTAACTAATTTTTTGAAGCATGAAATGACTGTAGGAGAGATTCCTACAGTCTGTTTTGTAAAAAGAGAATGTGTCACATGTCACAGTATTTACACCAAGATGTTTTAAAAGTGGAGTAGGGAGCTATGGGAGGCCTTTGTACCAAGGAAGAAATGAAATCACTCAGCTCAGGCATGGATCTATGCCTAAGCAGTCCAAAATCCTCCTTAAACCTCTTTAGCTAGGATGCATGGAGTATGGGATCTTCTGGAATAAAAATTTGTTCATCTCCTTCCAAATCGACCATGCCATGACAACAAGGGTTTCCATGAACATGGCCCTGCCGTAGTCTCTCTTAGCATTCGATAACCATTCAAACCTGTTGATCCCCGCACTCCAGGATATAGAGTGTATCCCAGCAGTTTTTAGAGAACGGGCAAGTGAAGAAGGCATTCTTTTTGCGAAATAAGTTAAGAAGAAGCTACACATGTTCACGCATCTCTCCACAGTGATGCCGTCATAGAATGAAATCGCCAGGACGTTTAGTGTCGGGGGCCACCACATAGTGCCTATGGCACAAGATGTTCTTTGTGGTCAACATGTGTGACAGAAGTAGCCAAGCGAACACCATCAACTTCATAGTGAATTTAGACTCCCAAATCCATTTAAAAAAATTGTCGGTCACCACATCCCTGAGGTAAAACTGATAGAATTTCACCGAGGTGTATTTGTGTCCCCAATCGTAGGTCTAGACATATCTATTCGACGTGTCAATCTGATAATCCACAGCAATGGCCTGCAACTGTAAGACCCCTTCGTGCGCTTGGACAGTGGCAAATGAAAGCCATCGCGCAAAGAATCCAACTTGAGGAAATCTCTGACCGTGACATCTTCGGTTGAAGCATACGAGAATGCTCGCGGGTGGGTTTCTACTAGGATTTGACTTCACCAAAGATATTTGCCAAAGAGAGTTGACGTCCCATCACCAATGATTACAGAAGAATTCCCCGATAGATAGGAATGAGGTGCAATATCTCTCCATGCCAGAATGACCCGCACGTCCCAGATGCATGAGGGACGGAGCTAGCGTAGTATGTGGACCAGACAAGCTCTACCCATGGCACATCGTGGTGATTGTAGAACTTGTCAAGAAACTTCGTCAGGAAGGCTGTATTTGAAGTATTGGTATCAACAATTCTGAACCCCCCTTTTAGTTTAGGTTTGCATACCATTTGCCAGGAGGCTAGCGAGTTAAAAGTCTCACCCTGCTCAGTTTTCTTCCGCCAAAGACAAAGCCTACACAGTTTATCTAGGTGTGCCAAGATGTTAGGTGGGATTCTGATAGAACACATAACATGAACCGCAATGGACGTCATCACACAGTCGACCAACGCCAGTTTAGCTCCATAAGAGGCCATGTAGAGAATAGAGGAGAGCTTCCGTTCCACTTTGCCAATCAGAGGCATCAAATCATCACAGTGGGCTTGGTGGTGTCCATCGTCAACCCAAGGTATGTGAATGTCATGGTCCCTATCATGCACTAAAAGATCTCCGACATTTCTTACAATTCAGGTTGACAAAGGTTGATAGGCACTAGTGTTGATATCTGGAAGTTTATCCTAAGCCTAGCCGAGTCTGCATAATCCAGCAAAATCTGCGTCATGCACATGGTTAGCTACCTATAGGACTGCACTATGATGGTGTCATCTGCGTATTGTATTTCTAGGATTATTTACTGGCCAACCGGAGGAATAGTTCATTTGATCATATCCCGGTTCGTCGCATCATCACAGTTTAACTAATGGTTGGATGTTACCCATTAAGTACTTCTAGCATATAATAGATTCACACCTTTGTATGAAATGACAATTTGTGATGAAATGACACTTTTGTATGAAATAGCACTCTGTTTGGCACTTTGTGTGAAATGACATTGTGTGGACTTTTGTATGAAATGTCATTTTCGTTAGTAGCCATTTAAATTGAATAACATATTTAATTAGTCCAAATTAAATAGTAACAGAGGCTAATTTGGTGATCAAAACAGCATAGCACCTCCCTTCAAATTTCAAATAGATGATGAGTGGGAGACAAGGTTGGCAGTGGAGCATAGATGTGACTCACGCTAGTAAAGTTAGTAGGTGAGGGAGGGAGATGGGGTACAATTTATTTCTGCAATTCACAAATGGAATGAAAAATCATTATGCAGCATAGACCCTAAAGAAAATGGATACCAATGATAGCCTCTCCGATAGTTATGGTTGATAATATTATATGTTATACATGATTAAGGTTGTGTATGATATTGTGCTGAATTTTCGTAATCCCATTTTCCTCACTAATAGAAAAAGGGCTGTTAGTGGCGCACCTGTTTTTGCTATTAATGGCGCACTACAGGTGCGCCACTATTAACACGCCACTAGTAACAAATAGTAATGGCGCACCTCTGGTGCGCCACTAGTATCCCAGATAATAGTGGCGCACCACACAGTGCGCCATTACTATGTCCACCAGTGCGCCATTACTATGCCTCCCAGGGGGCCATATTTACCTTGTGCTCTGGGTTACTAATGGCGCACTTCTAGATAATGCGCCACTGGTGTGTTTATTGCAGTGCGCCACTAAAGTGCAATATGGTGCGCCACTACTATGAATATTAGGATTTTTTTTTCTTTTCTGATATTTGCACAGGTTACAAAATACATTACTACACAGAATATAGACAGCACAACATATAAACAGCAGATGATATTTTTGTTGGTTGATGTCAAGATACATGCTGATTAATTTTTGTTTCGGTTGAGAATCGGGCACCTTCTAGGTCAAGAAAATTGGGCATGACCTTTGCTAATTTTCTTGACCTAGGAGTGCCCCATTCTCAACCGAAACGGAAATTAATCAACATTTCAGGAGAAAGGGGTCATTTCAGAAGATCACAAGTAGCAGCAGCATCACAAGTTGACAAAATCACAAGTAGCAGCAGCATCACAAGTAGTACATCAGCAGCATCATCACAAGTAGTACAGCAGCATCATCACAAGCAGTACAGCAGCATCATCACAAGTAGCAGCAAAATCACAAGTAGCAGCAGCATCACAAGTAGTACAGCAGCAGCAAAATCACAAGTAGCAGCAGCATCACAAGTAGTACAGCAAAGAAAGGAGAGGAAGTACCCTAGCAATTTATGAAGTGTCCAGTACACTAAACTCCAACTCCAGTACCAGAGGAAATGGGCAGTAGATGGGCAGCCTACAACAGATGCAGCTCCAGCTCCTTGACGTGCAGATGCAGCTCTAGCTCCCTGGAACCAACAAACAAAATTGAGCAAACAGCAAACAACAAGAAATTTGACCTCTTTCTAAAATCCTCCAGCATTAACCCAAAAACACAGGCACTCATACACAGAAACTCGGCGACATCTACTGCAGCAAGAAATATGTGATTTATATTAGGAAATATTCCATGTTCCTATATACGGTCATCAGTTGATTTATTACTGCTAGTATCGATTTCGTCGAGCAACTTGCTAGAGAATTTCAATGTCCACAAAAAATAGCAGAGAATCGTTGAATCGTTCAATACGTAGCGTGGTTGGGTTGTGACACATGGAACCTTGTTTATCGTGCTTGCTCATTATAAACAAAATCAATGTCGATCTGATTCTCATCGTAAAAAAATAGTCAATTCGGTTCACGGGTTACATGCTCAATCACGTTCACGAAATCTGGACGGCAAGTTTATTATGTAGTTCGTCAGATCATCTATCTAATAATTTATATATTTTATATGGTCTAAGATATAATTTTATCCACGTGTTTTGGGAACTATGGTCAGTTCACATGTCCAGGAGTTGCCCTTTGGTGGTTATGGATCCATTCAACCAACCTCTTTTTCTAGTAGTACATACGGTATGTCTCTGAATCAGCACTTGCAACTACTAAGCTAATCCTAGTGACCAGTATAGCAAGCTAATGCACATGCGTAACATGCTCCCGTGTTAGAATAGTAAGTGTGATATAACTAGCATGCATGCTCATGTCACATGCACCAGAGAATACTACCACGACAGATAATTAACATGATTCCACTTAGGGAATTGTAGAATGCGTGGAAGCTGAACTCACATCTCAGTGATATTAATCCATTTTTACGACTTAGTGCGTGTACTATCATGTGCAATGGCAATACCTTTTCCACAATCTTGAACTCACAAGCTGAACTCACATGAATATTTCCTAATATAAATCACAAACTGCAGCGACAGCACAGCGGCGAGGCAACGCAGGAGCTCGGCGACGGCAGCTACGGCAACGAACCCGACGGGGGAAGGGGGAAATCGATCGAGGGCCTCACCGAGGTGCTCGACGACGAGGTGGACGAGGGCGGCCGAGGTTGTGGAAGACGGCGATGGCGACGATACGGTGCAGCTCCGGTCGATTGAGAGCCCGTAGATGAAGAAGCAGTCGACGGCGGTCCTCCTGGACGTCTCCGTGCGGCGCGGGGTGACTGGTGGCGGCGCAGTGGGTCGGGGCGAGGCGGAGGTTGCGGCGCGCGCGGGCGAGGGCGAGGTTGGTGTCGGCCCTGCGGCGTTGCTCCGGCGAGAGCGGGGTGGGTCGGAGGGGGAGGAAGGGGAGGATGGGGAGAGGGAGGCGGCGGGGGCGCGGATTGGGAGCGGACGCGTCCCACGGGCGAGGACGGCGGCGCACGTAGGGGCGGCGGCGCAGTGGGTCGGGGCTGAGAGAGAGATGTGAGATTGGGGATCGGGGATTGGGGATTTTAGTGGGGGGAGGGTTAGCAATGGCGCACCTTCTCCTGGTGCGCCATAAGTACCTTGATAGCAATGGCGCACCTGCTAGCGGTGCGCCATTAGTAACTTTTTTTTTTGGATTTTTAGTCGCAAAACATTTGTGAATTGGTAAAACATTTATGAATATGAAAAAATATCATCAAATTTGAAAAAAATATTCATGAATTCAAAAAGTGGCCATGAAATTTTAAAATATTCATGAGTTCAAAAAATATTAACAAATTCAATACTTTTTGTGAGTTAGAAATTCAATAACAGAATAAACCTAATTAAATAAAAATTGGTATACTAATGGCGCACCTCCTAGGGGTGCGCCATAAGTACCTTGATAGAAATGGCGCACCTTCTCCTGGTGCGCCATTAGTAACTTTTTTTTTTGGATTTTTAGTTGCATTCATTTGTGAATTGGTAAAACATTTATGAATATGAAAAAATATCATCAAATTTGAAAAAATATTCATGAATTCAAAAAGTGCCCATGAAATTTAAAAATATTCATGAGTTCAAAAAATATTAACAAATATATTCAATACTTTTTGTGAGTTAGAAATTCAATACCAGAATACCCGAGACAAGCTTGGAGGAGGAGGTGGAGAGAATGAAGTGGGGAAAGTGAGTGTGGTAGGTGGCTGTCCAAAATATCTAGCTGCTCTCAGGTTACCAATGGCGCACCGCCTAACAATGCGCCATTAGTAACCCTGGTTACTAATGGCTCACCAGTTATGTGGTGCGCCATTACTAGTTTTGCAAAAAAAAAAAAAAAATTGTTAGTAGTGGCGCACCGCGGTTGTGGTGCGCCATTACTAGTTTGAACTAGTAATGGCGCACTATACCCAGGTGCGCCATTACTAGTTTTGAAAAAAAAAAAAAATTGTTAGTAGTGCCGCACAGAGTGTGTGGTGTGCCATTACTAGTTAAAACTAGTAATGGCGCACTATACCCTGGTGCGCCATTACTAGTTTTGGAAAAATAAAAAAAATAAAAATTTGTTATTAGTGGCGCACCGTGGGTGTGTTGCGCCATTAGTGATATGAACAATAATGGCGTATCTACACATGGTGCGCCACTGCTATATAGCAGTGGCGCACCACATATGTGGTGCACCATTAATGTTCATATTAGCTATAGCCCTTTTCCTAGTAGTGCCTTGCCCACTTCCTCTATTTTAGTGTTTGTTTGACCTATCTTTTCATACTTTTATGGCTAATTTTGCACAACCTCTTATAAAATAAGCAAAACATAGTTCACTAACTGAAACTAATACTAAAAGAACACAATAGGGTTTCAACTTCTTTGCGTGTATTTAATTTCATAATTATGAACTATTGATGGATATTATTCATGTTTGCTATATATGATGAATTGATAGACTTAATTTTTCAGTACATATTTCATGTTTCGAAAAATGCAAGTACAATTAATATTTTTTTGAACTTTGTACCAGGCTATAGCCAGTGCAAATGCACAGGTTGACGACTAGTAAAAAATATATTAAATCTTTACTATTAAAAAAACCAAACCTTACAGTAATCTTACCATCGTCTCTAGCGTGATAAAGGTTAGATGCAAAGTGATCCGATCTAAGACCCAACAGAAACCATACTGCACTCGCAAAGGTGCAGTTGAAAATGAAAGATGAGAACTAGATCAATCCAGGTAAAACATACATACAACACTTAGTTGCAATGTGTTATAGAGAATTCTGATGCATGCTTGCTAAATGAAGAGTTCTCCTAAAGAGCGTCCAAGCAAAAGATTTCCATAGTATTCATGGTACCATCTTGTTTTTCGAACCTCTTGAATTATGGTCTTCTCCCCAGTAGAAAATAGATTGCCTTGATGCTTGTGAACTAAGCTATGACCAACATTAACATTAGTTATAGGGATTTGAATAAATTCATTCCTGAAGACTCACCAAAGTGATATAAAAATTTATGGGTTTATACCTATACAACCACATATGTGTATTAAGGACAAAAGTGTTGAGGCATGATTTGGCCTGAATAAGATTAAACACTTACATTTTTAACTAGATTACGAGTTTTTTGTTCTTAGGCAAGGGTTGCAGCCCTAATATCCCTAGGCCTCTGTCCGCCCCTATTTATGTTCCTTTTCAAGATTCACACGATTTCTTAATGAAGTGGGGGCCAAATAAAACATGATCTTAGTCATAGTAATATTTCGTGAATACTTCTAATTCGGAATAAGTTAAATATGTTTGTATATTGGACTATTTCTTGTTGTTGTCTTTTCATTTGCCTTGTGTTAGATTGCGATGTGGTCCCATGTGATAGCCTATCGCTCATTCGCTGAACTTTTATTAGGAGTATTTTTTTTTGTAATTACGAGAAACAAGATTGTGTTCCACTTGTATAAAAAGGTGATTATAAACCACTCCCTCACAAGAAAAGTGGTGATTTTTTTTAGATTATAGTTTGTCAACGGGTTATTGTTCTGTTTCTAAAAGTACTTCCCGTTCAATTTATATGGGACAATACACATAGTGGATGTCTTCTATTTGCACAAAAACCAAAATAACCAAAGTATGACCTTTAGCGGGAATATGTTTGTTGGTTAGGAAGATAGAAATCGACATTTTGTATTGGACTACTCAAAGAAAATACAACATGGGGTTTGAGAAAATGTTTTGGACCAGCTCTCCAACAGACGGAGAAAAAACACGTACGAGAATTTTACAAAGACCATTGCCCTAAAATATAAAGAGCTTCATAGCAAATTTCCTGCAAGATCCTAGCATTATGATATTTATGCATAAATCATTTGTTTCGATCAACACCTCAATGTTAGGGATAACAAAAGTTTTAGAATACTGCCCAAGTGTGCAACATAACACTTGCTTATGTCATCTCGTTATTACTACATAAATTTAAGATCGAAGGATATTACCCTAGGAGTAAAATGGCACAAATTACTGAATACCAAATGAAATAGAACACCGAGGATTGCTTATAATTCATGTTTGTATGCAAGCAAAAATGGAGGAAATTTCTGATGAGATTTTTCGGACTATTTTTTAAAAAGGGGGTTGAAAAAAGAGATGTTACATGTTGCACCCGACACCAAAAGAGTTTTTTTAAATTATTTAACAAAACACACAATGCTGAAAGAAACATAGAACTGTATTCCCTCCATATCAAAAACAGTTAATGTTCTTGAATCTCCCTTTGTCAGAAATTTATTACATTGACTATGAACACCACTTAAATTATCTAGATTGAATTTTTGTAAAAATGTATATAATTTTGTCTCAAAATGTATTTCAATAATGTGACTAGTTTATTAGTTTTTATACATGTATTAGAATATAAATTGGTTGTAAAATTTACGTCTTCAAAACCTAGTATATATCTTCCCCGCAAAATAAAACCTAGTCTATATCTGATATGGAGGGCGTAATTGCATGGTTCACGCGCACACGTGTGGAATTCACAAATAAATCTGTCCCATATAAATTGACGGTGCAACCATATGATCCAAAACACCACAAGTAGTATTTCCTTTGGATAGAGATAGATTATGTTATGTAGAACTCATTTACGATATTTAACTAATAAGTCTTGGATGGGGACACGCTCGATCAGCTATAGTACTTCCGCCCCCCGCATCGCCCCCGTCTCGGGCGGCTCTACCAACCCTAGCCGCCAGGGTCACCACCACCTCCCCTTCCCTCTGCCGTCGCCGGAGGATGCCGCTGGGATAAGCCCGGCGGCCGACGGCTGTGGTGGGGCGGGATCTCCTCGCGCGAGATGGTGTGGCCGCGATCTGATCCATGGTGGCGCGACGGCGTGCTCTGACTGGCGGCCTTGGGCGCCGGAGTGGCTGCCTGGTGGCGGGCCGGCGGCGGCGGCGTGGAGACGGCGCCGTGGAGGTCCGGGTTGGCCAGATCAGACCGGGTGTATGCGTGCGTCTCCTGGTCTCCTGGCCTGTATCCTGGGGTGGCGGCCCTGGAAGGTGGCAGTGGGTGAAGCTCAGGCAACCCATGGCGGCATGGCGTGGTGATGTCCCTGGCTAAGGCGGAACTCCGCCGGCGATATGGTGGCTTTGGCTCCGGACTAGATCGGATCAATGACGGTGACGAGCTCGCGCGGGATCCTTCCCGATGGCTCTCGCTGTTTGGTGAGATAGGGTGGCAGTCCCCCCCCCCCCCCCCCCGAACTCCAGTGGTAGCACACACAGGCAGTGACCGGTGTGCTAGGGCTCCCACGGTGGCAGTGCTGCTACGAGTGGTCGCCAGATCTGGAGGCCAGATCTGGGGCTTTGAAGGTGGTCTGGCCGATGCCCAAGATGTCAGATGGATGCTCGTGGGACAAGATCCGGGTGAAAACCTTGTCTTTGGCCGGTGGCCGGAGCCGGTGATGGTGATGCCCTTGGCATCGTTTCCTTCATGGAGGCATCATCGAGGTGAAGCTCACAACTCCTCCCGCTACCTCCGGGGGAAACCCTTGATCAGTTGATCGGATGATGGCGGCGCTCTTGTGTCGTTCCCTCCTTGGGGGCGTCATGCTTGAAGGTGTGCATTGGCTCGAGGGACCAGTGGACGGTTTTAGTATTGGAGCGGCGTTTCATGTCACGCATCGACGATGTGGAGTCTCGGCGGCGTGGCGCAGCAGGGTCTTAGAGACAGATGTGCGATGATGGACACGTGTAGGGAGGTGGCGTTGTCTGGCGCCGTGGTGGTGTCGACGGCAAGCCTAGCAAGGTCGATGCGTCAGTGCCTGCTCTGAAGATAGATCTGTGGAAGACGGCGGTGGTGGCCTCTGAGAGTGCGCCCGACTGGTGTGTGCCACAGACCCGGCAATGCGCTTGGTTGGGGTCTCCGGCTTTAGATGTTAGGCTTTGGTGCGAGGTCTGTTTGGTATTCGACTCGGACAATCGGCACCCCTTCATCAAGTGGATAGGAGTAGCAACAGATGTTGCCTAGATGGTGGCTTCAGACTTACCGATGTATTACTTTATAAGGTCTTTGTGAATAATTAATAAAATGGCCGCATGCATCGCCCAGATGCAGATGCCGGGGGTCATCCTCCTTTAAAAAAAAGTCTTGGTTGGACAAATAAAGATGAAATAACACCACTTGCTTTGTTGTGTTGAAGGTTTGAAGCTATAACTGGTACGGAAAATACAAGTGACATACTAAATGTGGATTGTACTATCTGGTGCACACAATTTTCTTCGCCAGTCCAGAAAGTTGTGCAAAATAATTTAGTTGCTGGCTTGTCCATGGTTTTCATTTTTTGCCTTTTTCGCAGGCATACAGAGCTGTGTTCATTTGGTGAGTATAATTTGCTGACACAATATGCATTTGAGTCAGATTCTAGCAAAGATTCTCTGAATCTGGTTCAAATTCTCATATTTCGAAGGATCACTTTACCAAATTGGAAATTAAATGACCAAGATTTCTGAAATATTAATGATTTTTCCTTTAAAAGGAATATAGTAATATTGAGAAGATACCAGTTACACCCGATATTAGCACGAACACCATATCAAAAGCTAGTCAAGATATCATGGATGCACACAGCCAAATTATTACAAAAAAAACAAGAGAAGCATGACGACAAACACAACTAGGACAGCGCATAAACGAGCAACAACACCAACCACTCTCTTGGTAGTACATAAAATTGCGAGATATGTTCTTCAATAGTGAAGCCTCGAAAGGGAATAACGCATTCGTGTCGCCGTTGCCAGATCCAACCACTGAAGGTTAGATATTTGGTCTTCACACCGAAGGACAAGTCTGAGCAAACTCGAAGCAATTCAAGGAAGAAGGGAATGAGTTGTAAGAACCTCCATTGCTAGGTACAACCAACTAAGGCCTCGTTTGATTCATAGGATATGAATATCATATGAACGTCATAGAAAATAAGGTGGCATATATCTCAGTTCCTATAGGAAAAGAAATGTCATTTGGTTCATAGGATATGATTTTTTTCCCAGTACGCTCATCAAGCTACTACACACTACCTGAGCCCATACAAGGACGAGCACTCAAGTTTCATGATAGCCTAATCACCGGCCTCGTCGTCGAGGTACATCAAATATTCGGTGAAGACTTCTGATATGACACTCCCATGCTATATCTGTACGAGTCACACTATACTGGCTTCGACCTCACCGCTAGGGGCGGAGCTGGAGCTAATGCCACCCTTATGCACCATTTTAACATGGTGTAATTCATGAACCGGTATATTGAATAAAGATGTGTTTCATAACTTCTAACACATATTATCGGACATAATAGAAGGTGATGAATAAAAATAAAATATACTCCGTAGCAGTTAAAATACATAGGATTCACTAATTAGGGGTTTAGTCGGCTAGTCACAACTTACAATTTTTCTTTTTTGACAAAGAGTTACAACTTACAACTTCATACATAATAAAGCGGGTTCATAGTTCATACCAAATGATTTTTGCAACTTACAGATGTTGGAAAATTAGGCAAGTTCATGATTAATTCCAATAAATAATTCATGACTAGAACAGAGACTAGCATGTAACAATCTAGCAAACTAGAGGAACAACAAAACATGCCCAACAGCAGCGCACACGAAACAGCAGCTGTAGAGAGAGACATGAACAGATGACGATGGACGTACTGTTCATTAACTGTTGTAGGTGCGACGGTGTTGATGACGATGTTGGCGACGATCTGCTGCTGACGGCGATGAAGGCGGCGATGAGTAGCACCGCCCGACTTGGACGGAATACGACCCGTGATGACGAACTTAAGCAGTCGCGCTGAGCGCTTCCCAAAAACCTAATTCGTCCTCTCCTGGTGCAGGATCGCAAGGACGAACGGTTCCGGAGACCTGCTCTCCCGCGCGCCGATGCACGCCGGCATTTGGGATGGAGTAGACAACGGTGGCGGCGCAAGTTGCGAGATGAGGCAAAACCCTAGGTATTTTCAGTTGTCTTTTGGCCGCAGCCGGTAGCAGTATATATATTAGGACCAGAGGCGGTATCGTGTCGCGATCACGATCTCAAACCGACTAGGTTTCTAAATCGTATACTTACCGGATAAGAAACAATTAACTTGTCTGCCAAGACATAAAAACAAAACGACAAAAGGAATTCGCGCCCCCGCAAGGCAACGGACGGAATTTCGGGGGACCATTCACGCGCATGTCGCACGTACGCGCCGCCCCGGCCCGAGCCCGGGCCAGGCGAGGCGAGGCAAGCGAGCGCGCGCGTGTGGTCTTCCCTTTCTCTTCTCAACACACCACTTAGAGTGGTGGAGAGAACCCACTATATAAAGAGGTCCAACTCTTCCTCAACTAGCGGTATGGGACTAAACTTTAGCACCACCTCTTGCCATTTTATTCATGGGCCACTATTTGAGATTTCTGAAATTGCTATGGGCCTAGCCCATTAATTCTAACAATCCCCCACTAGATCTCAAATACCCATTTAGAGATTTGCCTTCTCTCACCACTTGTTTAATATACCAGTGTTTCAGCAGAGACTGTTAAGTTGAACTTCTGCCTAGAACTTTAAGCTACATCCTTCCACAACTTGACAATGAACTATGCCTTGAATTGCTAGTTTTGTGTGAACGGGTTTCACTCAAAGTCTTAACCAGTACCTGGCTGCCAGTAGGCTACCCCGCGGTTTGGAGCATATACGTCGTACTCCCTGGTCTCTTCGTGAGCTTACTAGAGATCACCCAAGTCTCATAGACTGTGACGTTTACAATCGGAGCTCATATAGGTGCGTTCTTTCAAGATTGCTCTGTAGGACAGCATCTTAGCTAATCATAGCCAATAGAACCACATTAAGGCATGTTGCCAACCTGCCTTGCATCTCTGAGCTTTACAGCTCTGAGAGTTTTGCATCTTCACTTAGAGACGGTCATAGATTACTCTCCTTAGTTAACCAATAGCTTGTTCTTCCCAGGTCCTAATTCACGGGATCTCCGATCACAAAGGTTGGGTTACTACTATGGTGTAACATCTCTGGGTCTCATACCCATCTCCCTCGATGCAATATCTATCACATTTCGTGATAGTCCCTTTGTAAAAGGGTCTGCCAGGTTTTTGTCTGTTTGAATATACATAACAGTTATTACTCCGGAGTTTCTCAACTTCCTGACAGATTTCAAACGTCTCTTCACGTGTCTTGATGACTTTGCATTTGTGACGCCCCCGACTCGACCGTGCACTAAACATACACGCAAATGCACACGATCAAGCCTAGGGACTCACTTGAAGATATCACAACACAACTCTAAGCACAAATAAAAAAAATACATGCTTTATATTACAAGCCAGGGGTCACGAGGACCCGAATACATAAGCTTGCGCATACAACAGATATGCCCTAACAAGTGGGGCAAAACAACAACACAGATCGAAAAGGCGCAGGCCTCCTGCCTGGGAGCCTCCGAACTACTCCTGGTCGACTGGCTCAACGTAGTAGAAGTGGCCTCCGGGGCTCTCCTGGTAGTAGCAGTCTGTGGTGGCGTCTGGCTCCTGGGCTCCGTCGTCTGATGTATCATCAAATGGATACGGGGGGAAAAGAATAGCAGAGCAACCGTGAGTACTCATCCAAAGTACTCGCAAGACTGACATCAGAACTATGCTAATTATGCATTGGTATCAAATGATAAAGGCTGTATCTGTGGACTATATAGCAGAAATGCCAGAATAGAGAGAAAGGCCTAGCCTATCGAAGACTAGCATCTTCAAGCAATCTTGCAGCATCAGAAGAGAGTAGATAATGGTAGCATACATGTGGATTATACAACAGCAATGCCCTGAGATCCTTTCTCGACACCCTGCGATAAAGCGATCCCGAGAGCAGTATTAACAGTTTAATATGAATCATCATCAGTTTGTAGTTGTCATGGTACCGGATACAACTCCGAGCGTCCTGTTACCGTGGACACGGCTATTCGAATAGATCACTTCCCTGCAGGAGTGCACTACTGTTACCCAGCACGCTCGATTACATCTGGCCGGACACACTTGCTGGGTAATGCCCGGCCTCGGGTAATCGACACGAAGCAGCGTCCTACCTAGGCTCAGCAGAGAGGTCAGCACGCCGGTCTAAATCCTAAGCACGAAGGGGTCTTGGGCCATCGCCCTTCGCACTCCTGCACGTTGCGTGACTGGCCGGGGAGCAGGCGTGACACTGAATACACCAGTGACGTAACCAGCCCAACCCCAACAATCAGCCCGCATCTCTGAGCTGTGACGTCTGAAGAGCTTTCGGGAGAAACGTACAACGCAGAGGGCCCCATTAAACCATTATCCCACGTGGTGGTAGTGCGTATAGGCCATTGGCCAACTCAGATCAAATACCCAATTCCTTTAGGCGTATGTAGCAACTCGCAGAGACGATCAGAGTTTCTGTCGCTCCGACTTGAGACCACTCGCGGGTACTAATGGTGCTTACCCGTCTTTAACATAGTTCTCTCGCGGGCACCCTTGGGGCCAGCCCGACTTTACATTTCCCCGCGGGTACCTCTCGAGGTGGACCCGCCTGTAACAAAGGTCAAAGTAACCGTGTGTCCAAGTATCGAGGAGGAGTCCGAGGAATCACCCTCGATTGATTCGCACTCGAGGAGTTGCACGGCGGGAGCTTATCGGAGGTGATGAAAGAGGAATCACCCTCGGTAACACACATCCGTATAGCTATTCCATAGAGGCATCATCGGAAGTGAGCTAAGAGGTATCACCCTCGGCACTCGATGCCAGCTCTGCAGGGACGAGCAACTTAGGGGGTGTGCGGTGTTGTGCTGTTCTCAGCCCGTTCGATCATATCGATCGGGGCACCAGTACTAAAGCGGGGGCAACTACAGCAAGAAAGAGGGGCCACAGATGGTTTTCCATCCAACCTATACTAAGCAGTTTAGGATAACAGGCATGTATCAATAACAGTTACAAGGACAGGCTATGCATCAGAATAGGATAAAACAATAGCAGCAGCAAATTCTAATGCAAGCAGGAGGGAGAAACAATAGGTGATATAGGCATGCTCAAGGGGGTTTGCTTGCCTGGTTGCTCTGCTGAAAAGGACGGGTCGTCGGGGATGTAGTCGGTCTCCTAGGCAGCGTCGGTCTCGGAGTCTACCGGAGAGAAGTGGGGGGAAGAAACAATAAATATAAAGCAAACAAATGCAATCACAGATGCATGACATGGCAATACGCGGTGCTAGGTATGACCTAACGCAGTACTAGATGATACAGACGAAGAGGGAAAACATCCGGGAAAGTTTTCCCGAAGTTTGGCATTTCTGACAGATGAAACAGAGGGGGACGGTTCCATGTTCAGCATGTTAGGGTCATGTGACAGATGAACGGACTGCGTATTCGGAATCGTCATATTTTTCTGATCGTTTTTCATATATAAATTATTTTAATCCGAGTTACGGTTTAAAAGATATGATTTTCTAAAGTTTTTATTAATTTCTGGAATTATTTAAATTATTTAAATCAACATTATCCGAAACAGTAAATGCTGACATCGCATGACGTCACTGTGACGTCAGCAGTGAACAGGACCAGTGGGTCCCACCTGTCATAGTCTGATTAGGTTAATTAGGGTTTAATTAGACTAATTACAAATTAATTAGGTTAATTAAATAATTAGTTTAATTAAACAGAGTTAATTAAGTTAATTAATTAATTAATTGATTGATTATTTATTTATTTTAATTCTTTAATTCTTTAATTTATTTATTCTTTTCTTTTTCTTTTTACGTTTAAACGGGGTGGGGCCCCACTGGTCAGTGGGCAGGCGGACATGTCCGCTCGTCCCCGTTCGGGGGCCGGACATGTCCGGTGGACCAATGCACGTGCGGGCACACGACGAGGCCGGACAAGTCCGTAGGCCACAGCGGAGGCCGCAGCTCGGTTGCGCGCGGCGGCGGGCGACGGCGGCAGCAGGCGAGCGAGGCCAGGGCGGCAGGGGCTGGCGCGGGCATCGGCGGCGGCAGCAGCCGCAGCAGGAGCAGCAGTAGGCCGCAGCCGTGGAGAGGCGGGCGCGGGCGAGCACGGCAGGGCTCGCGCGCGCGGGCGAGCAGCGGGCGGGAGGCGAGGCAAGGCGCGCGCGGCGAGAGGGAGAGGTGGCTGGCCGCGGTGCGGGCGATGGCGGACGGCGACGACGACGACGGGTTGGGGCGTGCGGCGGCCACGGGGCGGGCGATGGTGGACGGCAGAGGGGGAGAAGGAGAAGGGGGTGTCCTCACCCCGCGTTGCAGAGGAGAGGGGCGGCGTGGCTCGGTGGAGCCGGCGAGGGGGAGGTCGGGGACGGACGAGGGCGACGGCGACGTGCGACGGAGGCGAGGACGTGGCGGCGGCGGCGTCCAGGCGGGAGAGGGAGGAGGGAACGGGGAATGGGGGTAGGGTTTTGGGCGCCCCCTGTGGAGGGTTAAGTAAACGGGAGGGGCCAGCTGGGCCGAGGCCCAGTTGGTCAGGGGCTCGGGGGTTTTCTTTTTATTTTCTGTTTTACTTTTCTGTTTTTGTTTATTTTTCTTTTTGTGTTTTATTTTACTCTCCAAATCATTTTAGTTTTATAAAATATAAGATTAGCACCTAATTTAGTGTTACTAAATATACCTCTGCCATAAAAAGTTTGGCACCTAAATAATTTAGTTTGATAATTTATAAATTATGAAAAGGCATTTTATTAATTGTTTTAGCTCTAGTTTTAGATTGATAGTGTCATTTAAATAATTAGTTAGTGTTGGTTGCATTTTTATAATTGTCTCTGGATTATTTACAATATTATGAACATTTTAGTTTCTGGTATTGAACAACTTTTAGTTTTACTTTTAATTTGAATTGCAATTTGAATTTGAATTTGAAAGGAGATATGATGCAAATGATGATCAAGCACTGTTAATCATGATGACCTGGCATTATCAAAAGGTGATTACTGTTTCAAATACATGGGAGTGTTACAGCATTATCCTTAGAATTGTTCACTTTAGCGATAACCGTTTGGTTGTCACAATTCATAAGAATAGCCGGAACAATTTTTTAACCACAGGCAAGTCCATCAAGAGCTCACGCAACCATTCTGCCTCAACAGTGGCCGTGTCTAAAGCAGTTAGTTCTGCTTCCATAGTTGACCTCGGCAATATGGTCTGTTTGCAGGACCTCCATGACACTGCACCACCTCCATGAGTAAATACATACCCACTTGTGGCGTAGAGTACAACAACATCGGAAATCCAGTTCGAATCACTATATCCTTCTAGCACAGCAGGATGCCCTGAATACTTAATTCCATAACTCATAGTACCTCTCAGATAACGCAAGACCCTTTCTAGTGCATGCCAATGATCATCACCCGGGTTGGAGATGAACCTACTCAGTTTGCTCACAGCAAAAGAGATATCTGGCCTTGTAGCGCTAGCTAAGTACATGAGTGAACCAACAATTTGAGAGTATCTTAATTGATCTCTCGTTTCTTTCTTGTTCCTTCTGAGTGTCACGCTGGGATCATAAGGTGTTGGAGAAGGCTTGCTATCCATAAAGCCGAACCGGCTCAAGACCTTCTCAACATAATGAGATTGCGTTAGAGTAATCCCACTCTCTTCCTTAATAAGCTTGATGTTTAGTATCACATCAGCTTCTCCCAGATCTTTCATATCAAAACTCTTTGATAGAAAAGACTTGACCTCATTGATCGCATCAATGTTTGTACCAAAGATTAGTATGTCATCAACATACAAACATAATATAACACTATTGCCCCCACCATGGCGATAGTAAACACACCTATCAGCCTCATTAATGACAAATCCTACAGAAGTTAGAGTTCTTTCAAACTTCTCATGCCATTGCTTAGGTGCTTGTTTTAGACCATACAAAGATTTTAACAACTTGCACACCTTTCTCTCTTCACCCTTTACCACAAACCCATCAGGCTGATCCATATAGATTTCCTCTTCCAACTCTCCATTTAGGAAAGCTGTCCTTACATCCATTTGATGAATGATAAGACCATAAGAGGCAGCCAGGGAAAGTAGCACCCGAATGGTGGTCATTCTAGCAACAGGTGAATAGGCGTCAAAGTAATCTTCGCCTCCTTTCTGAGTGTAGCCCTTGGCCACAAGATGCGCCTTGTACTTATCAATAGTACCATCGGGCCTTAGCTTCTTTTTGAATACCCACTTATAGCCCACAGGTTTACAACCATATGGTCTATCAGTTAGTTCCCAAGTTCCATTAGAAAGAATTGAGTCCATCTCATTATGAACACCTTCTTTCCAAACATCTACATCCAGAGATGCTTATGCCTCTGCAATAGACTTGGGAGTATCGTCCACAAGGTATACAATGAAATCATCACCAAACGATTTTGCAACCCTTTGTCTCTTACTCCTCACAGGAGCTTCATTGTTATCCTTCTCAAGGACTTCCTCATGTGATTATTCGAAATACTAATCACATGTACTAGATTCAAGAATTAGCTCAGAAGAAAATCTAGCAATGCTATGCATATCTTTCATAGGAAATATATTCTCAAAAAATGTTGCATCATGAGATTCCATTATAGTATCAACATGCATATCAGGTACCTCAGATTTAAATTCTAAAAATCTATAAGCAATGTTCCGTTGAGCATAGCCAAGAAAGACACAATCCACTGTCTTTGGTCCGAGTTTGCGTTTCTTAGGAATAGGAATATTGACCTTTGCCAAACATCCCCAAGTGCGCAAGTAAGAAAGTGATGGTTTTCTCCCAATCCACTCCTCATAAGGGGTTTTCTCTTTATTCTTGTTGGGAACTCTATTCAGGACATGACATGAAGTCAATAGAGCCTCCCCCCACCATGCATTAGATAAACCAGCAGTGTCTAATATGGCATTCACCAAATCAGTCAGCGTGCGATTTTTCCTCTCGGCAACCCCATTTGATTGGGGTGAATAGGGAGGCGTCCTCTCATGAATAATACCATGTTCCTCACAAAATTCATCAAATAATTTGGGAAAATACTCTCCACCATGATCGGACCTAAGACGCTTGATCTGTCTCTCTAGTTGATTTTCAACTTCAGCTTTATAGATTTTAAAGTAGTCTAAAGCTTCATCTTTAGTTTGCAACAAATAAACATAGCAAAATCTAGTCGCATCATCAATCAACGTCATGAAATATCTCTTTCCACCTTTTGTCAACACACCATTCATCTCACAGAGATCGGAATGTATGAGTTCTAGAGGTGCCAAGTTTCTTTCCTCGGCAGCCATATGAGGCTTTCGAGGTTGCTTCGATTGCACACAACTATGGCACTTAGAACCTTTGGCAACAGTGAAATTCGGAATTAAACTCATACTGGATAGCCGAGACATTAAACCAAAATTAATATGACATAAACGAGAGTGCCAAACACTTGCATCATCATTAACACTAGCACAAATTTGGTTTACTGACTTATTGCAAAAATCTGACAGGGAAAAGCGGAACAAGCCTCCGCACTCATAGCCTTTGCCTATAAATTGTCCAAATCTCAACACGATTACTTTATTTGACTCTAGAACTACCTTAAACCCATCTCGACATAGAAGGGAGCCGCTAACTAGATTCTTATTCATAGTAGGGACATGATGCACGTTCCTTAGTTGCACGATCTTTCCCGAAGTAAAGTTCAGATCCACCGTGCCAATGCCATGAACAGAAGCATGTGACCCATTCCCCATTAGGATGGAAGAATCCCTTGCGACCTGATAAGAAGTAAACAAAGAGACGTCAGCACACACATGAACGTTAGCACCCGAATCAATCCACCATGAAGATGATTGAAATACTGAAAGCACAATAGGTAAATTACCATACCCATCAGTATTGCTAGCGGTCACCATGTTGACAGTCTTGGAGCTCGTTTTCCCTCGGCGGTCTGCACGTTCTGGGCATTCCTTGGAAAAGTGTCTGGGCTTCCCACAGGCGTAGCACTCTAGCTCAGCCTTATTAAACTTCTTCTTCTTTAAGGAAGTAGTCTTGGTAGGCTTGTTGAAAACAGGCTTGTTTTTCCCTTTGTTCTTGTTCTGTGGGTACCTCTGCACCATGTTGCCAGTAGGCTGAACCTCACCTCCTTTCTCAGTAGTGTGTTTAGCCCAAGCTTTCTCTTCAACATCAAGAGATGCAATCAGATTTTCAACTAATATCTCCTGTCTCTTATGTTTCAGAGTTGTGGCGAAATTCCTCCATGAAGGAGGCAGCTTTGCAATCATGCACCTAGCCACAAATTTGTCAGGTAGAACACACATAAGGAGTTCCAGTTCCTTCACAATGCACTGTATCTCATGAGCTTCAACCACAGAACGGTTATTCACCATCTTGTAGTCATGGAAACTCTCCATGATGTACAGTTCACTGCCTGCATCTGTTGCACCGAATTTACCATTCAGTGCATCCCACAGAGTATTTCCATCATCTATGTGCATGTACACATCACACAGACGGTCAGCAAGAACACTCAGAATGCATCCCACAAACATGGTATTGGCTTCCTGGAATTTTCTCTAATCTTCGTCAGACATTCCCTCTGGAGCACCAACACTAACATGGAAAACATTCAGAGCAGTAAGCCAGAGCGTGGTCTTCACCTGCCACCTCTTAAAGTGCACACCAGAAAACTTATCCGGCCTTAGTGCATCAGCGAATTCAGCCATAGTTAACTCAGGAAATTGCCTACAATTAGGTTTTTCAATTGTTGGAAAATTAGGCAAGTTCATGATTAATTCCAATAAATAATTCATGACTAGAACAGAGACTGGCATGTAACAATCTAGCAAACTAGAGGAACAGAAAAACATGCACAACAGCAGTGCACACGAAACAGCAGCTGTAGAGAGAGACATGAACAAATGACGATTGACGTAATATTCGTTAACTGTTGTAGGTGCGATGGTGTTGATGACGATGTTGGCGACGATCTGCTGCTGACGGCGATGAGTAGCACCGCCCGACTTGGACGGAAGACGACCCGTGATGACGAACTTAAGCAGTCGCGCTGAGCGCTTCCCAAAAACCTAATTCGTCCTCTCCCGGTGCAGGATCGCAAGGACGAACGATTCCGGAGACCTGCTCTCCCGCGCGCTGATGTACGCCGGCGTTTGGGATGGAGTAGACAACGGTGGCCGCGCAAGTTGCGAGCTGAGGCAAAACCCTAGGTATTTTCAGTTGCCTTTTGGCCGCAGCCGGTAGCAGTATATATATTAGGACTAGAGGCGGTATCGTGTCGCGATCACGATCTCAAACCGACTAGGTTTCTAAATCGTATACTTACCGGACATGAAATAATTAACTTGTCTGCCAAGACATAAAAGCAAAACAGCAAAAGGAAGTCGCGCCCCCGCAAGGCAACGGACCGAATTTCGGCGAACCATTCACGCGCATGTCGCACGTACGCGCTGCCCCGGCCCGAGCCCGGGCCAGGCCAGGCGAGGCGAGGCGAGCGAGCACGCGCGTGTGGTCTTCCCTTTCTCTTCTCAACACACCACTTAGAGTGGTGGAGAGAACCCACTATATAAAGAGGTCCAACTCTTCCTCAACTAGCGGTATGGGACTAAACTTTAGCACCACCTCTTGCCACTTTATTCATGGGCCACTATTTGAGATTTCTGAAATTGCTATGGGCCTAGCCCATTAATTCTAACAATCCCCCACCAGATCTCAAATACCCATTTAGAGATTTGCCCTCTCTCACCACTTGTGTAATATACCAGTGTTTCAGCAGAGACTGTTAAGTTGAACTTCTGCCTAGAACTTTAAGCTACATTCGTCCACAACTTGACAATGGACTATGCCTTGAATTGCTAGTTTTGTGTGAACGGGTTTCACTCAAAGTCTTAACCAGTACCTGGCTGCAAGTAGGCTACCCCGCGGTTTGGAGCATATACGTCATACTCCCTGGTCTCTTCGTGAGCTTACTAGAGATCACCCAAGTCTCATAGACTGCGACGTTTACAATCGGAGCTCATATAGGTGCGTTCTTTCAAGACTGCTCTGTAGGACAGCATCTTGGCTAATCATAGCCAATAGAACCACATTAAGGCATGTTGCCAACCTGCCTTACAGCTCTGAGCTTTACACCTCTGAGAGTTTTGCATCTTCACTTAGAGACGGTCATAAATTACTCTCCTCGGTTAACCAATAGCTTGTTCTTCCCAGGTCCTAATTCACGGGATCTCCGATCACAAAGGTTGGGTTACTACTATGGTGTAACATCTCTGGGTCTCATACCCATCTCCCTCGATGCAATATCTATCACATTTCATGATAGTCCCTTTGTAAAAGGATCTGCCAGGTTTTTGTCTGTTTGCATATACGTAACAGTTATTACACCTGATTTTCTCAACTTCCAGACAGATTTCAAACGTCTCTTCACGTGTCTTGATGACTTCACATTATCCTTAGAATTGTTCACTTTAGCGATAACCGTTTGGTTGTCACAATTCATAAGAATAGCCGGAACAGGTTTTTCAACCACAGGCAAGTCCATCAAGAGCTCACGCAACCATTCTGCCTCAATAGTGGCCGTGTCTAAAGCAGTTAGTTCTGCTTCCATAGTTGACCTCGTCAATATGGTCTGTTTGCAGGACCTCCATGACACTGCACCACCTCCATGAGTAAATACATACCCACTTGTGGCGTAGAGTACATCAACATGGGCAATCCAGTTCGAATCACTATATCCTTCTAGCACAGCAGGATGCCCTGAATAGTGAATTCCATAACTCGTAGTACCTCTCAGATAGCGCAAGACCCTTTCTAGTGCATGCCAATGATCATCACTCGGGTTGGACATGAACCTACTCAGTTTGCTCACAGCAAAAGAGATATCTGGCCTTGTAGCGCTAGCTAAGTACATGAGTGAACCAACAATTTGAGAGTATCTTAATTGATCTCTCGTTTCTTTCTTGTTCTTTCTGAGTGTCACGCTGGGATCATAAGGTGTTGGAGAAGGCTTGCTATCCATAAAGCAGAACCGGCTCAAGACCTTCTCAACATAATGAGATTGTGTTAGAGTAATCCCACTCTCTTCCTTAGTATGCTTGATGTTTAGTATCACATCAGCTTCTCCCAGATCTTTCATATCAAAACTCTTTGATAGAAAAGACTTGACCTCATTGATCGCATCAATATTTGTACCAAAGATTAGTATGTCATCAACATACAAACATAATATAACACTATTGCCCCCACCATGGCGATAGTAAACACACCTATCAGCCTCATTAATGACAAATCCTGCAGAAGTAAGAGTTCTTTCAAACTTCTCATGCCATTGCTTAGGTGCTTGTTTTAGACCATACAAAGATTTTAACAACTTGCACACCTTTCTCTCTTCACCCTTTACGACAAACCCATCAGGCTGATCCATATAGATTTCCTCTTCCAACTCTCCATTTAGGAAAGCTGTCTTTACATCCATTTGATGAATGATAAGACCATAAGAGGCAGACCGGGAAAGTAGCACCCGAATGGTGGTCATTCTAGCAACAGGTGAATAGGTGTCAAAGTAATCTTCGCCTTCGTTCTGAGTGTAGCCCTTGGCCACAAGACGCGCCTTGTACTTATCAATAGTACCATCAGGCCTTAGCTTCTTTTTTAATACCCACTTACAGCCCACAGGTTTACAACCATATGGTCTATCAGTTAGTTCCCAAGTTCCATTAGAAAGAATTGAGTCCATCTCATTATGAACAGCTTCTTTCCAATCATCTACATCCGGAGATGCATATGCCTCTGCAATAGACTTGGGAGTATCATCCACAAGGTATACAATGAAATCATCACCAAAGGATTTTGCAACCCTCTGTCTCTTACTCCTCACAGGAGCTTCATTGTTATCCTTCTCAAGGACTTCCTCATGTGATTGTTAGAAATACTCATCAGATGTACTAGATTCAGGAATTATCTCAGAAGAAAATCTAGCAATGCTATGCATATCTTTCATAGGAAATATATTCTCAAAAAATGTTGCATCACGAGAATCCATTATAGTATCAACATGCATATAAGGTATCTCAGATTTATCCACTAAAAATCTATAAGCAATGCTCCATTGCGCATAGCCTAGAAAGACACAATCCACTGTCTTTGGTCCGAGTTTGCGTTTCTTAGGAATAGGAATATTGACCTTTGCCAAACATCCCCAAGTGCGCAAGTAAGAAAGTGATGGTTTTCTCCCAACCCACTGCTCATAAGGGGTTTTCTCTTTATTCTTGTTAGGAACTCTATTCAGGACATGACATGAAGTCAATAGAGCCTCCCCCCCCCCCCACCATGCATTAGATAAACCAGCAGTGTCTAACATGGCATTCACCAAATCAGTCAGCGTGCGATTTTTCCTCTCGGCAACCCCATTTGATTGGGGTGAATAGGGAGGCGTCCTCTCATGAATAATACCATGTTCCTCACAAAATTCATCAAATAATTTGGGAAAATACTCTCCACCACGATCGGACCTAAGACGCTTGATCTTTCTCTCTAGTTGATTTTCAACTTCAGCTTTAGAGATTTTAATGTAGTCTAAAGCTTCCTGTTTAGTTTGCAACAAATAAACATAGCAAAATCTAGTCACATCATCAATCAACGTCATGAAATATCTCTTTCCACCTTTTGTCAACACACCATTCATCTCACAGAGATCGGAATGTATGAGTTCTAGAGGTGCCAAGTTTCTTTCCTCGGCAGCCATATGAGGCTTTCGAGGTTGCTTCGATTGCACACAACTATGGCACTTAGAACCTTTGGCAACAGTGAAATTCGGAATTAAACTCATACTGGATAGCCGAGACATTAAACCAAAATTAATATGACATAAACGAGAGTGCCAAACACTTGCATCATCATTAACACTAGCATAAATTTGGTTTACTGACTTATTGCAAAAATCTGAAAGGGAAAAGCGGAACAAGCCTCCGCACTCATAGCCTTTGCCTATAAATTGTCCAAATCTCGACACGATTACTTTATTCGACTCTAGAACTACCTTAAACCCATCTCGACATAGAAGGGAGCCGCTAACTAGATTCTTCTTCATAGTAGGGACATGCTGCACGTTCCTTAGTTGCACGATCTTTCCCGAAGTAAACTTCATATCCACCGTGCCAATGCCACGAACAGAAGCATGTGACCCATTCCCCATTAGGACGGAAGAATCCCTTGCGACCTGATAAGAAGTAAACAAGAGACGTCAGCACACACATGAACGTTAGCACCCGAATCAATCCACCATGAAGATGATTGAAATACTGAAAGCACAATAGGTAAATTACCATACCCATCAGTATTGCTAGCGGTCACCATGTTGACAGTCTTGGAGCTTGTTTTCCCTCGGCGGTCTGCACGTTCTGGGCATTCCTTGGAAAAGTGTCCGGGCTTCCCACAGGCGTAGCACTCTAGCTCAGCCTTATTAAATTTCTTCTTCTTGAAGGTAGTTGTCTTGGTAGGCTTGTTGAAAACAGGCTTGTTTTTCCCTTTGTTCTTGTTCTGTGGGTACCTCTGCACCATGTTGGCGCTAGGCTGAACCTCACCTCCTTTCTCAGTAGTGCCTTTAGCCCGAGCTTTCTCTTCAACATCAAGAAATGTAATCAGATTTTTAACTGATATCTCCTGTCTCTTATGTTTCAGAGTTGTGGCGAAATTCCTCCATGAAGGAGGCAGCTTTGCAATCATGCACCCAGCCACAAATTTGTCAGGTAGAACACACTTAAGGATTTCCAGTTCCTTCACAATGCACTATATCTCATGAGCTTTTTCAACCACAGAACGGTTATGCACCATCTTGTAGTCATGGAAACTCTCCATGATGTACAGTTCACTGCCTGTATCTGTTACACCGAATTTACCATTCAGTGCATCCCACAGAGTCTTTCCGACATCTATGTGCATGTACACATCACACAGACGGTCAGCAAGAACACTCAGAATGCATCGCACAAACATAGTATTGGCTTCCTGGAACTTTCTCTGATCTTCGTCAGACATTCCCTCTGGAGCACCAACACTAACGTGGAAAACTTTCAGAGCAGTAAGCCAGAGCGTGATCTTCACCTGCCACCTCTTAAAGTGCACACCGGAAAACTTATCCGGCCTCAGTGCATCAGCGAATCCAGCCATAGTTAACTCAGAAAATTGCGTATAATTAGGTTTTTGAATTGTTGGAAAATAAGACAAGTTCAAGATTAATTCCAATAAATAATTCATGACTAGAACAGAGACTAGCATGTAACAATCTAGCAAACTAGAGGAACAACAAAACATGCACAACAGCAGCGCACACGAAACAGCAGTTGTAGAGAGAGACATGAACAGATGACGTTGGACGTACTGTTCGTTAACTGTTGTAGGTGCGACGGTGTTGATGACGATGTTGGCGACGATCTGCTACTGACGGCGATGAGTAGCACCGCCCGACTTGGACGGAAGACGACCCGGGATGACGAAATTAAACAGTCGCGCTGAGCGCTTCCCAAAAATCTAATTCGTCCTCTCCCGGTGTAGGATCGCAAGGACGAACGGTTCCAGAGACCTGCTCCACCGCGCGCCGATGCACGCCGGTGTTTGGGATGGAGTAGACAACGGTGGCGGCGCAAGTTGCGAGATGAGGCAGAACCCTAGGTATTTTAAGTTGTCTTTTGGCCGCAGCTGGTAGCAGTATATATATTAGGACCAGAGGCGGTATCGTGTCGCGATCACAATCTCAAACCGACTAGGTTTCTAAATCGTATACTTACCGGACAAGAAATAATTAACTTGTCTACCAAGACATAAAAACAAAACGGCAAAAGGAAGCCGCGCCCCCGCAAGGCAACGGACCGAATTTCGGCGGACCATTCACGCGCATGTCGCACGTACGCGCTGCCCCAGCCCTGGCCCGAGCCCGGGCCAGACGAGGTGAGGCGAGCGAGCGCGCGTGTGTGGTCTTTTCTTTCTCTTCTTAACACACCACTTAGAGTGGTGGAGAGAACCCACTATATAAAGAGGTGCAACTCTTCCTCAACTAGCGGTATGGGACTAAACTTTAGCACCACCTCTTGCCATTTTATTCATGGGCCACTATTTGAGATTTCTGAAATTGCTATGGGTCTAGCCCATTAATTCTAACAACAGATATGTTTACAAAAAGCAAACACAGACTGCTGAGGAAAAATAGGATCAACTATAGTCTGTGGAAATTGTTTACCGCATGTGGCGTGCCTGGCCGTGCCGTTGGCAACTTCGCGTTAATTGGCTGGTGAAAGATCCCACTAGTAGAAAACAGGGCTTTCGTTCTAGCCGGAAAGGATCAATAGTCCCGGTCGCGTTACGAACCGGGACTAATGTGAGCATTAGTCCCGGTTCGAGCGGCTAGGACGCCGGAAGGGGCTCGGCTAGCATTAGTCCCGGGTCTAACGCAACCTTTAGTCCCGGTTGGAGATACCAACCGGGACTAAAGGGGCTGCGGCAGGATGCGGCCGGTGCGAACCCCTTTAGTCCCGGTTGGTGTCTCCAACCGGGACTAAAGGTTAGACCTTTAGTCCTGGTTGGAGACACCAACCCGGACTAAAGGGGTTGAGGCTTTAGTCCCGGTTGGTGTCTCCAACCGGGACTAAAGGTTAGACCTTTAGTCCCGGTTGGAGATACCAACCCGGACTAAAAGGGTTTTGAAAGTTTCTTTTCTGTTTTTTCATTTGTTTTCTGTTTTTAGTTTCTGTTTTAAATTGCTTATATCTTTTAGGATATTTGATGTTTTTGAGTGATTCTTTTTGCATTAGATTCAAAATTTAGTCTAGTTTCTGTTTGTGACATTAGTTTTCAAATTTGAATGGTTTAAATTTGAATTTGTTCAAATTTGCTTCAAACCCTAGATTGTGAATAACTTGAGTTTCAAAATAGTTTTTTAATTTAATTCTTTTTGCTCCTAGTCACATGTTAGATTGTTGTCACAGTAAGATTTATTTGGTTATTTTTAGAATAATTTAAATTAGGATTTTAATTAAAACTGTATTGTTTTGCTTATATAGTTGTTTTAGTCATTTAATTGTTGTTTTTAATTATTTTAGTTAGTTCTTTCTGTAGATTTTAACATGTTGTAGTATGCTTCTGTTAGACAACAGTAGATACAATTTTATAATTAATTAATATTAATTTTGCTACTGTTTTTTATTAATAGTTGTTTAGCCTTTAATTATAGTTGATAGAATTAGTTTTGCTATATTAAAAAGTAATTCTTTTTGCCACTTTAATATAATTAACTTTAGTTTCTGTTGTTTGACAATAATTTAGTTTTTGTAATTAGTTAATATTGCTTTATTGCTATGTTAGTTGTTTTTAATTTCTTATGATTATAACTAGATTGTTATAATAGTTTTTAATTAGTTTTTTTGCTAGTTATTAATTTAGTGAAATACTTTCTGTTTATTTATGAGTTTAGTATTTTCCTTGCTGTTATGTTTCAATTAGGACAAAAACTATTTTCTTTTTTGTGTGTAGTTTCCATAGGAGTTTTTCTTTGGATTTCCTTGAAGTTTTCTTTTGCTTTCTATTTGGTTTTTCTTATTGTTTTCTTTATTGCTTTTTATTTGTTGGTTGTTAACATGATTGTTAGAATTGCTTGCTAGAGTAAATGCTTATGTGAATGCAATGTTTGATTAATATAGATTTCATCGGAGAGTGACGAATAGTTCTATCAAGTTATTTCTGAGAGCGATATTATCTTCATTAACTATACTAGGCAAGTTCACTTTGACCATACTTTTCATACCTATGTTTTTATTGCATTTAGTGACACCTTTTCAACTTTCCTCCAGTAGTATATTGAATCTTGTAGTTGAGTAGAAGCATGAGGTAGGAACCCACACCCATGTTACTAAGCCCGGGAACGTGACTCTGGCTTGGTTAACCTTAGTTGTGACTCTGGCTGGGACGGTGCTAGAAGATGTAGTCGACGGTAGGATTGGATGGACACCAACCCGGACTAAAGGGGTTCAGAAATTTTCAAACTCTACCCCCCCCCCCCCCCCACGGTATCGCCATTTCAGTTTTGAAAAAAACAAAAGAAAATGATAAAAACTTCAAAAATTAAAATCCTTCGAGATGTAGTTATGTTACTACATCTACTAGTTAGGAAAATTAAAAAACATAAATTTCGACATGTTTTGCAAAAAAGTGTTATGAAAAAGTATAACGGCTATAACTTTTGCATACGATGTCGAAAAAAAAACGTATAATATATCAAAATGTTCAGCACGAGAAGCCGGTTCCGATTTCAACCGCCGTAGGCCGTTTTGCAAATTTTTAGAATTCTCAAATTCCGAAAGGAAAAAAAGCTATCCTCAAATTTAAGTTTTTTTGAATTTTTGGTCAAACTCTGGTCAAACTGTGGTCAAACTACTTATTCAATAAATATTAGTGTTACTAAATAATTATTGTTTTTTTAGAATAATAGTTTCAAACTCAAACGGTGAAACGTGTGACATCATGCTCAAGTTCAACTCCTAAAATCAAATAACAGCAGTTGCTGCAACTGGACAGACATTATATATAGTGATTCAGGGATTCGCCATTTTATACCTGAGCTAGTACCAGATCAACAAATTATAACCATTTTATCAATGAATCCAGATCAGGCACTTGTGCTTAGCCAAACATAGAAAGCTCATTAGTTCTCATTCTAATCACATCACTAAGAAGCAATTGATTCCAGCATATGAGAAATAATTTTAAAAATTAATTTTATTTAAAATAAATAAATGAATTCATATTTGGATTCCTCGCATTTTTCTGATAATAATGCATATATTATTTGTCGAATTTCTATTTACAGATATAAAGATATTAATTATGCCATATTAAATGAATAAATCGCAAAAAATTGAATAAAATAATATTATTACTTATTTTATTTTCATTGAAATTCAATATTATTATTACTTATTTTATTTTAATAATTGTTTGGAATTCAAAAAATTAAATCATGCGACATCAAAACCTAAGGGTTAATAGGATTGATAGCTTACTATTGTCAGGAAAACAACAAGTGCAGACTTGGAAACTAGGGGAAATAGAACTGGGAAGTTAAGCGTGTTGGGGCTGGAGTAGTGAGAGGATGGGTGACCGGCCGGGAAGTTAGACGATTTGGAATGAGTGCTCCACGCTGGAGCAGTGAGGAGGGGTGATTAGAGATTAAATTGTCAAATAATTCAAAGATTTGAAAATCGAAAAAAAAAACTTTAAAAAAAATTAAAAAATATATATATAATTTTTTTTCCTTTAGTCCCGGTTGGTAACACCAACCGGGACTAAAGGTCCTCCAGCCCCGCTCCAGACAGCGGCCACGTGGAGGGCCTTTAGTCCCGGCTCGTAACACAACCGGGACTAAAGGGGTGGGCCTTTAGTCCCGATTGCGCAGTCCCGGTTGGGCAATCGGAACTAAAGGCCCTCCCGAACCGGGACTGATGGCCCATTTTCTACTAGTGTCCGTGAGCTTGGATGTGGCCGAGTGGGCGTCATGGCTTGGGTGCTGCCGTGCTGGCCGGCGTCCGGCGTGTCCTTGTCATCGCCGTCGATGTGGCTGATGCCTGTGCGCGACGGAGCGAGGAGTCGGTTGGGAATGGAAGAACCTGCGTCGTAGGATCCTATGATGCGCGCGTACGCATGTACAGGAGCTCCGGAGCTGAGATCGATCGATCGATCAAATGGATCGATCAAAACGATTGCTAGCTTTTTTTTGACGTGCGTAATATTCAAACTTGGTTCAGATTTTTTGTTTTACAGCCAAACTTGGTGTACATTGTCTGTCGTAGATCATTACTTTCTTAAAATGATAAAGCGGTAAAATTTGGGTTCCATATCTCGTTTTCACAATAAGTTTCTTTGATGTAGAAGCTGCCTGGCTGCGATCCATGATCTGCATGAGTGGATTCGTGGTGTATACGTGACGAATCTTTATTCCATGCAAAAAGGCAAGTCGATCGATGTTGGGATCGATTGCATGCAAACGCGTTAACGCTCTCCTGTTTCCTTCTAATTTTGACCGTATATATTTCACTCTCAGCCACTAGCTACTTACCATTCTAGTTACTTACCATTCTATTGGAAGATGGGTGGACATCCCTGGACTCTCTCTACCCTTCATCGAGCTGGCCTACACTAATGTCATTAACAGTATGAGCTGGTTAATTAATATTATATATACAATTAATCCAAGGAGATCTCATTTTGTTCTCTCAATAGATGGTACAGATTTCATCTACTGATCGGTATCATACCCATGTTGAATATTTGTTAATTCTAGATCAAAGTTTTGTCACGAGTTAATACCGCTTTTATAGTACATAAACCCAACCGGTTATTTCACTAGTTAATACCGTACGCGCTTGCTAACCAACCCAACCGGTAACTACAATTGTTCAATGTAGGATGAGCCTTTTATATGTTTGGTACTCCACAGTCCACACAGAGTGAGGCGGGTCGCCGTTTTCTTCACCTTAAGCATGCAACGAGGGGCACATGCCGGCCAGCCTGCGCTCGTAGACGTACCGAAGCAGTAGTCCAGCGCTCGAGCTTACACCATGCAGCAGTCACTCACCGCCGACGCGGCCGACGTGCTCAAACTCGCGGTGGGTCTCGCGTGCCAGCGTGGCCATGCGCACGTCACGCCGCTGCTGAGCTCCGCATGCGGTCACGTCTTGTCGCTCATCCAGCCCACCCCAACGGTCTCTAATATGCTCGTCGCCCCGGTGCAACAGCAAGCCGCGCAGCAGCAGCCGCTCCTTCGCCATCAAAGACGATCTCGACCAGCTCATCATTTACATTCTTGACGGCCCCGGCTAGCGTAAGCCGCGTGATGCAGGAAGCCGGGTTCTCCAATGCCACCGTCAGGAGCAACCTCGAGGAGGAGGGCGCGCTCACATTTTTTTTTAGAAAAAGAGGATTACATGCAGCCATATTATTAAGCCAAATATCCAACAAGTCTGCGTTAAGGTACAAGCTCGCTCGGAGCTAGAAAAGTAAAGAAAAATAATAAAAAATGGCCACAACCGGCAAAAAAAGAGCGAGATGACTAAACACCTAGCATATTATTGGATCGTCATCCAAACCGGTTGTAGATATCCTGAACTACTATCTTCCATCGGGTAGACGCAGTAACCAAAGGCTCCCTAGCTTTCGCAGGAGTGAGTAACGACCACGTACAGATCCACGTAGTGGCCATGTAGATAACCTGTAAAAAATCAAAACGAGTTTGTCTGTTAAAAACCATATCGTTTCTGCAGTTCCATATAGCTCAAAGTAATGCGCATACTCCTATCCGAATATGCCTTGCAGTGTTCGTCTCCACTCCGTTTAGCCACGTCCCAAATAACGTGTGAATACTATTTGGAGGGGTGATATTAAAGGCTATATGAATCGAACGCCATAATTATTTGGCTAGCGGACAATCGAGAAAGAGGTGTTTAATAGTTTCATCTTGATCGCAAAAACAACATGGTTGACTACCCTCCCGTCTTCGCCTTGCCAAGTTGTCCTTAGTCAGAATCACCTCCTTGTGCACAAACCACATGAAGACTTTGATTCTTAAAGGAACTTTAATCTTCCAGATATGTGACGATTTCGGTATTGAACCAGAGTCAATTAAGTCTACATACATAGATTTTACTGAGAAAACTCCGTTCAAAGAGAGTTTCCAGTGCAAAAAATCTGGCTCATCAGAAAGATGAATGTCCATCAACCTCCGCACTAGATGTAGCCAAGCATCCCAACGGTCTCCTACTAAGGATCTCCGAAATTGAATATTTAGAGGGGTAGACTGTAAGACTGTAGCAACATAAGCTTCCTTACGCTGTACAATATTATACAGAGAGGGATATTGCATGGCCAGAGGCGTCTCCCCCAGCCAAGTATCCTCCCAGAATCTAGTCAAACTACCGTTCCCAATGATGAATTTAGTCATATGGAAGAAGGCTGATTTCGTTCTCATTAACCCCTTCCAGAAAGGTGAATCGTTGGGTCTAGCGGTAACTTGATCTAAGGTCTTGGATTGTAGGTATTTATTCCGTAAAATTTGAACCCACGTGCCTTCGGACTCAACAGATAGCCTGTACAGCCATTTGCTAAGCAGGCATCTATTTTTCACCTCTAAATTTTCAATCTCGAGCCCACCCTGGTCCTTGGGTCTGCAAATGATATCCCACTTAATGAGCATGTACTTTCTCTTTATCTCATCGCATTGCCAAAAGAACCGTGATCGATAAAAGTCTAACATTTTCCGTACCCCTACGGGTACTTCAAAGAAAGACATAAGGAACATCGACATACTTGTGAGCACTGAGTTAATCAGTACCAGCCGACCTCCGTACGACATAAGCTTACCCTTCTAGCGGCTTAGTTTTTTTTTCAAATCGATCCTCAATACACTTCCACTCCTTGTTGGAAAGCTTGCGATGGTGTATAGGTATACACAGGTAACTGAAGGGTAGGGCACCTAGTTCACAGCCGAACAGTTGCCTATAAGCATCTTGTTCATCTTTGGCTCTTCCAAAGCAGAACAACCCACTTTTGTTAAAATTAATCTTTAATCCCGACAACTGCTCAAACAGGCATAGCACCAGCTTCATATTTCTAACCTTTGCTAAATCATGTTCCATGAAAATAATTGTATCGTCAGTGTACTGTAGTATGGACACCCCACCATCTACAAGATGTGGTACTAGTCCTCCTACTTGACCATCCTCCTTAGCTCTACCTATGAGAATTGCCAACATATTTGTCACTATGTTGAACAAGATAGGAGACATCAGGTCCCCCTGTCTAAGACCCTTCTACGTCTGGAAGTAATGCCCTATGTCGTCATTCACTTTAATCCCGACACTGCCTTTTTGTGTAAAGGAATTGACCTGCTTCCTCCAGGAGTCGTCGAATCCCTTCATACGTAAGGCCTGCTGAAGGAACGACCACTTAAGCTTATCGTACGCTTTTTCGAAATCCACTTTGAAAATCACCCCATCTAGTTTCTTCGAGTGGATTTCATGAAGAGTTTCATGCAGGACAACCACACGCTCTAGTATGTTTCTCCCTGGCATGAACGCCGTGTGAGTTGGTTGCACCACATTATGTGCAATCCGCGTCAGTCTATTCGTACCAACTTTAGTAAAGATCTTAAAGCTCACGTTGAGCAGACATACCGGTCTGAACTGCTCAATACGCACTGACTCCTCCTTCTTTGGCAACAACGTTATTGTTCCAAAGTTTAGGTGGAATAACTGTGGTTGGCCATTAAACAAGTCATGGAACATAGGTAAGAGGTCTCCCTTAATGATATGCCAACATCTAATATAAAATTTTGCTGGGAAACCATCCGGGCCTGGTGCCTTATTGTTCTTCATTTGAGATATGGCCTCGAACACCTCTTTCTCCGTAAATGGCGCGAATAGAATCTCATTCTCGTCTGTCCCGAGCTGAGGCACATCCCCTACCAATTGCTCATCGAGAGACACTGAGTTGTCCTCAGGAGCACCGAAAAGTTGTTTATAGTAGTTTGTGATGTACAATTTTATGTTCTCGTGACCGACAATTGTACCCTCATCCTGGTCAAGCTGGAAAATTTTCTTCTTTCTATGTTTTCCATTTGCAGTCAAGTGGAAAAACTAAGTGTTGTCGTCCTCTTGGACAACTCGCCGCACTTTAGCTCTAAGTGCCCATCTCATCTCTTCTACTCTGAGAAGCGCACACAATTTTTGCTCGGCCTCCGTCCTAGATGTCCGTTCGTCTGCATCTAGCAAGATGGATTCGGCCCTTATAGCAAGTTCATTTATAAGATGATTAGCCTTTCTTTTTCCACCTTATAAATTCCACCTTCATTTTTAGCCCAGCCCCTCAGGAACTGTCACAGATGCCTAATCTTATTTTGCCATCGCTCAACATTCAACCTCCCTCCTGTGACCTTTGCCCATTCTCGGGCAATTAGATCGATAAAGCCTTCTCTCTCAAACCATGCGAGTTCGGAGGAGAAGACATTCTTGTTTCCCACATGGGTTGCTTCCCCAGAGTCAACAAGCAAAGGAGTATGGTCAGAAATACCTCTCTACAAAGCCTGCACCATCACCATGGGGAACTTCTGTTCCCACTCAATACTGGATAGAACTCGATTCAATTTGTCGTAAGTTGGATTCTGTAATGAGTTTGCCCAGGTGAATTGCCTACCTGTGAGATCTATTTCCCTCAGGTCCAGGCTCTCGATGATGGTGTTAAACATGAATGACCATCTGCCATCAAAGTTATCATTATTTTTCTCTTCTCACATGATGTCCTCTTACTCGGTGCACGACCGTAGAACCCTATCCCGTATGCCTCTCCAAACTCCATGTCACCAACGCGTGCAAGCTCTGCTTGGCCATCGACGTTGGGCACCAATGCTCCTAGGTCGCGTCCGTATAAGGACGTGTCTCTCATTAGTCAGAGTTCGTGTGTGTTTCTCGCCAGCACACAGCGGAAGCAATGTACGTACATATATGCATCTCCAAGATGAATCAACATGTCTCTTTCACCTCCTCTCGTGTGTTTCGCTGCGTGAACTTGTGCATCTACTCCGATGGAAAGATATACAGAGTAGCCTAAAGCAAACGAACAAGTCGGGAATGAGGGAGTAGCAGCTGTACAATACGAGAGGATGCATTAGTCATTAACATGTCTCGCCTCGGGTTAACAAGGCAGCGCTAGTAACGGCGTACTACCTGTTTAGATAGTCCGAGCTCGCCGCGTCCCGGCTCGTCGACCTCGGGGTGGTGCAGCTCCCTCCGCGAGCTGCTGGTGGACATCGACAAGGGAACGAAGGAGAAGGCGCTGGCCTTTCCTTGACGGTCTGCTCCTTACATGCAAATGCAAGGTGCGCGACCAAGCATACGGGCAGCGCAGGCGCTTTCTTACTGGTGATCATGAAGTAGATGTAGCACAAGTTGACGTGCAGGTGATCAATTGTGGTAGAAATTTCTTTTCTCAAAGATAATTTATTAACTACACTATGCTCTCTAATTTTTAAGCCTTCACAGTTAATTCAATGGAAAAAATTGCGTGCTGCAAGATTTAGCGTCGGCCTTCTCCAAATGCTATACAAGTTATATCGTGCTAATAGCATGCTATATTTGAAAATAACGTTTTGTGGAAAAATGCCAAATATATCAAACAAAAATTAAGGCTTTCAAAATTTGCAAGGAAACAGAACACTCATAATTCAACAGACAAGCATGCGAGAGATAGGATTAGGGCATGCACACTCCTAATTTGCAAGGAAAGGGAACACTCCTAATGAAACAGAGAAGCATCACTGGCTGACTTGTCGGCGCCGGCGGCGTGATGGAGATTGGCGCTGTCTTGATAGAGTTGGAGGCATGGCCGGCGCCCCTACTTGGAGAGGAATGAAGAGAAGCTCTTGCCACTTATAAACCGCCGCGCTGCCTTCGCTCACTTGTCACGAATGCCGCCGCCCTCGGTCATGAGCTGGTGGGAAATTGGGGACGGTTTGGCTAGGTTAGGCTGTATGTGTTGCGTTCGAGTATGAGAGAGAGAGAGAGAGAGAGAGTAAGTTGGGCCGATGCGATGCGGCGATGCCTGATGGGCTGCTGTGTAGTACATGCTAAAACGCCACAACGCTATTTCGTTTAGCGTCGAAATAGCGCACTATAGCGCCGTAGCGAGCACATTAGCTAAAATGTAATATGCCCCTTACAGATACGCTGCAACAACGCTATAACGAAGAAATATCATGCTATTTTTCCGTTGGTTAATTGAGATGTTCAATTTCGAATTGGGTCACCCAATTTTTACTGGGTCAACAATTTCGCAAGGAGTTCTATCATTCAATTTTTTTAATTCACTATGGTCCCTAATTTTGGAGTGCTCCCATTTGATTGAGGTATTCAATTTTGGAATTGGTTCACACTTTGCCCAGGTCAATGATTTTTTAAATTAGTCGGCAACAACAGGCCTATAAAAACATATCAGCTTGCTGATGGTGTCCTGTATAGGGGGGTGCTAACCTCGTCGGCTCACAGCCGTGGGCTGGGCCAAGAACCCCTAGTGGGCCACATTCGTCAAGCCTCATGAAGTAATCAAGATGGAATCTTCCGAAGACTTGGCGCGTACTCCAAGGCATGTTTATCTTTAGATGTAACCGACCTATGTGTAACCCTAGGTACCCCAGCATCTATATAAGATGAGGGGCGTAGTCCGTAGAGAAGGATAGACTCATACACATACGATCTTGAGATAGATCAACCTGTACTCTGTACACCATCCACAATAAATACAGACAAAGTAGGACATAGGGTTTTACCTCTTCGAGAGTGCCTGAACCTGGGTAAACATCGCGTCCCCTCGCTGTCCTGTTACCATCATGCCAAGACTACTAGCTCGGGACCCCCTACCCGAGATCTGCCAGATTCGACTCCGTCACCCGTGCATCCTCTAATCATCTAGAAAAAAAGCGTGAACATGTGATACTGTAGCACCAATATAGTACATGCAGTCACCGACGCAAAAAACTTCCGTACATAAACATGGGTTGATTAACAGTTAACACATAATCACACCGCGAAAAGGCCCACCAAAACACAACATTATAAATAAAAAGAAAACACAGTCCATCATCTCCCCCACTCGCCAAACCAAACATTCCCTCAGTTCCAAAACATAAGGTGTATCATTATTTTGAAATGTCAAATTTCTTTAACTTTGAACAAGTTCAGAGCCAAAAATATTGACATCCACAATACTAATTAAATAAAAAATGAAAATTGATTTCATGATGAATCTAAGGAGATACCAATTTATATTATGGATATTAATGTATTTCTCTACAAATTTGTTCAAACTTAAAGAGGTTTGACTTTTGGAAGAACTAATCATCATATATTTTGATACAGAGGGGGTAAATTTTGTATGAAAACCCAATAACACCAACGGCGCAGCAAAGTGCGCGAAAACCTTCTTGTAAGGGTTATAGTATCTCATAAGTTAATAGAATTCGCAAAGGGCTGAGTGGTTATGGCACGTGTGCATGTGACCCCGCCTGGAGCAATATCCCAGGTTTGAATCTCCCAGCGACCGGCGCCTGCATTTTAATTAACTACAACTTTCTATCTCGCACCCACTGATAGGTAGGTCCCACATCTTTGTTGAACTCATTGACCAGTAGGTCCCAAAAAGATGGACAGACAGGCGCGCGAGCCTACACTAGTACAAAACAGGGCATTGGTCCAGGCCAGATCAAGCAACAGTCCCGGTTCTGTTACGAACCGGGACTAATGCGTGCATCGGTCCCGGTTCGAGCGGGCAGGACGCCGGCCGGACCCCTTTAGTCCCGGTTTGTGGCTGGAACCGGGACTAAAGGGGCCGATACCCTTTAGTCCCGATTGGTGTTACCAACCGGGACTAAAGGCCACCTTTAGTCCCGGTTGGTAACACCAACCGAGACTAAAGGTCCTCCCTTCCCCGCCCCAGGCAGCGCCACGTGGATGGCCTTTAGTCCCGGTTGGTGTCTCCAACCGGGACTAAAGGGGTTGTACTGTAGCTAGCCCTTTTTTTCTGTTTTTACATTTGTTTTCTGTTTTTAGTTTCTGTTTTAATTTGCTTATATCTTTTAGGATATTTGATGTTTTTGAGTGATTCTTTTTGCATTGGATTCAAAATTTTGTCTAGTTTCTGTTTGTGCCATTAGTTTTCAAATTTGAATGGTTTAAATTAAATTTGCTTCAAACCGTAGATTGTGAATAACTTGAGTTTACAAATAGTTTTAATTTAATTATTTTTGCTCCTAGTCACGTGTTAGATTCTTGTCACAGTAAGATTTATTTGGTTATTTTTAGAATAATTTAAATTAGGATTTTAATTAAAACAATACTGTTTTGCTTATATAGTTGTTTTAGTCATTTAATTGTTGTTTTTTATTATTTTTAGTTAGTTCTTTCTGTAGATTTTAACATGTTGAAGTATGGTGCATATTGAATGCACAAAAAAGTCTGGAGTTGAAATAAGTTTAAAAAAATGAAATGCCTTTGTAACATATGGGTTTTCGTCCGAAACCCTGACACTTCGAAAGAGATTGTTCATTTTGTACACGAAGTGCATCCAGTTTTTGCCGTAACCCTCTCAACTTTTTAGCACATGCTATGTGGGTGAAATAATGATACCATGCCAAGTTTCAACCTTTTCAGAGTTCATTTGTAGTGCTTTTCAATTTCAGGGTCATTTAGCTCAAAAAAACTATTAAATGTATGAAAAATAGCAAATGAAGTTAGAAAGGGTTGAAATTTGAGGATGTGGCTTTGAATGGTGCATATTGAATGCACAAAAAGTGTGGAGTTGAAATAAGTTTAAAAAAATGAAATGCCTTTGTAACAGATGGGTTTTCGTCCAAAACCTTGATACTTCGAATGAGATGGTCCAGTTTGTACACGAAGTGCATCAAGTTTTTGCCGTAACCCTCTCAACTTTTTAGCAGAAGCTATGTGGGTGAAATGATGATACCATGCCAAGTTTCAACCTTTTCAGAGTTCATTTGTAGTGCTTTTCAATTTCAGGGTCATTTAGCTCAAAAAAATCATTAAATGCATAAAAAATAGCAAATGAAGTTAGAAAGGGTTGACTCTGGCTTGGTTAACCTTAGTTGTGACTCTGGCTGGGACGGTGCAGCAGATGTGTAGTCGACGGTATGATTGGATGGACACCAACCCGGACTAAAGGGGTTCTGAAATTTTCAAACTCTACCCCCCCCTCCCCCCGTGGACCGCCTTTTTTAGTTTTGTAGAAAATAAACAAAAATGATAAAATCTTCAAAAAATAAAATCCTTTGAGATGTAGTTAGGTTTTAGTGTCTAGTTGGTATAGAAATTTTGAAATATGAATTTTGACCTTTTTTGCAAAAAAACGAAAAAAAAATGTAAAACGGCCATAACTTTTGCATACGATGTCGAAAAAAAAAGTTTAATATATAAAAAAAAACTAGAGAAAAATTGGGACTCGATTTCACCCGGGTTTACCCGGTGAAGTTTTCTCAGATTCTCAAAATTCCAAAAGGAAAAAAAGTTATTTCAAATCAAAAAAATAATTTAAAAAAAATAAATGATGTCATATTTGGATTCCTCACATTTTTCTGATAATAATGGATATATTATTTGTCGAATTTCGATTTACAGATTTAAAGATATTAATTATGTCATATTAAATGAATAAATGGCAAAAAAATTAATAAAATAATATTATTACTTATTTTATTTTCATTGAAATTCAATATTATTATTACTTATTTTGTTTATTTTAATAATTGTTTAGAATTCAAAAAATTAAATCATGTGTCATCAAGACCTAACGGTTAACAGGATTGATAGCTTAAGATTGTCAGGAAAACAACAAGTGTTGTCTTGGAAACTAGGGGAGATAGAACCTGAAAGTTAAGCGTGCTGGGGCTGGAGTAGTGAGAGGATGGGTGACCGGCCGGGAAGTTAGACGATTTGGAATGAGTGCTGATTAGAGACTAGAGATTAAATTCTGAAGCAGTGAGGAGGGGTGATTAGAGATTAAATTGTGAAAATCAGAAAAAAATTAAAAACAAATCAAAAAAATTGAAAAAAAAAATTGAATTTTTTTTTCCTTTAGTCCCGGTTGGTGTTACCAACAGGGACTAAAGGCTCCACCTTTAGTCCCGGTTGGTAACACCAACCGGGACTAAAGGTCCTCCAGCCCACGCACAGAGAGCGGCCACGTGGAGGGCCTTTGGTCCCGGTTCGTAAGCCAACCGGGACTAAAGGTCTTGGGCATTAGTCCCGACCCTTTAGTCCCGGTTCTAGAACCGGGACTAAAGGCCCTTACGAACCGGGACTAAAGGGGGTCTACTAGTGCTACTGGCATACCAGCTACACCCAGTTAAACGGGAACATAAGCCGCCTTGGTAGATTTGACGGAATTGTATGAAAATATTCTGTTAGGCAAGTTTAAGGACCACTTGTATGGGGTTTCTTAGTTCTTGTATGAACCTACTCCCACTAGTATAAGTTTATGTACTAAAAGTGGTATTAACTCTTTTCACTAATAGCATTTTTATAAAGGGAATCTTATTAATGATCCAATTTTCCATGATTTTCTAGTTCAGAATAACCTTCTATTGCAAACATCTAAATTATTATAATAATTTTAAGTATCTTGACATAATTTTAGCTGAATCCATTTCTACTCAATATGCCCACATGAATGGAAAGAGCCAAATGCTCACCTCCATAATTAAATCAGTAAGACATATCTACTTTCAGTTTCAGTCCTCCTATGATTAATCAAAATATTCATTTTCCATACAACCGAATCCATCAAAATATACTGAAATAATCTTCCATAGCAACGCGCGGGGTACCATCTAGTTCAATATATTAGTTTTTACTCGAATGGCAATCAATACAACTTCAAACAAGAAGAGTTTTCCCCCTCCTGAAGAAGCGACGACCAGGGTTTCCCCTCCTCCCATCGGCGCAGCTGCCGGTCCCTGCAACCCCTGATGGCCTTTGGGTCGTGGAGGTGTAGAGGACCTCAACCCCTCACCAGCAGGAGGGACCCCACTCTCGTTCTTGTTTGGTTCAACGCCTTGGTTAGGGTTGTGTGGCAGCGGCGATGTCCCCTAGTACGAATAATGTCTCCCACTTCCGATCCAGCCATCCAGGTCCTAATGGTGTGTCTAGCATCGTTAGAGGGCGTGTGGTGGAGTGTCTTTGTCAGACTAGCGAGGTTCGGTCGGTGCTGGTCTTCGGTGGATCTGTTTGGATCCAGTCTTCAGTTGTGTCTACAAGTTTGGTTTCCCCGATCTACGCTTCTCTTCATCAGCGATGGTTGATGTTCTGGTGCGCTGGTCCTATGGGGCCTTAACTCGACGACTTCCTGACTGTCTACTACAACAAGGTTTGCACTGCTCCGGCGAGGGAGAGACGATGAAAGCGGTGCACCTTCAGCTCGCTCCAGTGCTTGTAGTCGTCGTTAGGTGGTCTACGAGCCTGAATGTAATTTTTGTTATTTCTGCTGATCCTTGCACTGCCATGACAATTGATGGATGAATCAGAAGTTTTCTTGCATAAAAACCCTTGCAATACCATTCTTTGCCGCGATAGTAGAACTCATGAGTATGTTATATGTGTCTACCAATGGATCAAAATTTTAGATTATAACGGGGGAATATAATTGTAGACAACATGAGTGCACCATTTTTGCGCACATATATCTATCTATCTATCAATGGATCAAAACTTTAGATTACAACGGAGGAATGTAAGGTTAGACAACATGAGTGCACCATTTGTAAATGCACCCAGACACCCACCTCGCAGGGGAGGTCAAATAGAACATGTCTATATGTGATGGTTTAGGACCATTACTTCTATAGTTTATTTTATCTCACTACCGGAATCAGGGCCTATGCCGACGGCCTCAGGCCATCGTTATAGACCGGAAACCGTCGGCACAGACCTATGCCGACGGCAGCCGTCGGCATAGCCCCGTCGGCTTCGAATATGTCGGCGTACTCTAGGCGGGCCGTCAGCATAGAAAAGCCGTCAGCATATATGGCTATGCCGACGGCCGGGCTGTCGGTATACATGGGGAAACTATGCCGATGGCCTACCCGTCGGCATATCATGGACACGTGGTAGCCCTTGTGGCAGCCCCTAGTCTGTGATATGCCGACGGCCTTTCTATGCCTACGGCCTGCGGCCGGCTGTCGACATATCTCCAACTATGCCGACGGCCCCGACTAAAAGCCGTCAGCATAGATTTGGCCGTCTGTATAGCCAGTTATTCTGGTAGTGGATCTTCCTAATACTGGTATATAATCAAGATATGTTCTTGTTGTATGTATTGGACATGGAAACAGAGCGGCCAAAGTCTTCCCCACCCGCGAGGTCACCTCCAAGGAAGAAACGGCCATACCTCACAAGACCATAACCTAGACTTGCACCGAAACACTAAATAGCTTTCAATACTAAGAAGACAAAACACATCAAATAACAAACGGAAGAAATGGCATCAGCAACTCTCATAGCCTAATACATATTATAGGGTCCCGTGCCCTGCCGTTCTAGGATGAAAAAATAAGGAGTGTAATGGAAGAGAACACGAGCACAAGCAATCGAGTAATGGAAAAACTAACCAGAAATAGAGACATAAGGCCGGGAAACAGGAACAACCACAAACACAAGCAGGAAACAACAGGAAAAGGAGCACGGTGAGTAAGAAGGTTGATCAAGCAAGGGTAAGAGGCAAAGCAGGAGTAAGAAGGCTGATCAAGCAGGGGTAAGAAGGCTGATCAAGCACCAAGAGGAGAGGAGCGACACGGTGAGTGAAGGCATCATATCCGTGATAACCAAGGGGAAAGTATCCAAACCTCAGCCGGCGTGGGTAGCAAACGGCACACCGGTCGACGAAGCAATGAACAGACAACTAGCGATAAAGCTGGACGAAGCATGACCGGGCGTGTGCCGCATCCTGCCTGTGGCATAAGACAACAAATTTATGGAAAAACGCATCCGCCTTGAGGAAAAGACCAAAAATCGCACGGAGCCCCCCTACTCGGAACACCACGACTCACGTGAGACAGTCGGGTCTGTCTATCAACTTCTTCACCGTCGGCCCGACGATTATGGGCCGGGCCGAGGACACACCGAAGACTGATGAACAGGCCGTGCTGGCAATGGCCCTCAGCATAATCAAGACGAAGATCTCCTGGAGGCTTGGTGTACACTTCAAGCGTATTTGAACGATCGGCATGCTTATCCCTAAATTGCAGTCGACCATGTGTAAACCCTAGGTACCCCCGGCGTCTATATAAGTCGTAGGGTTTAGTCTTTAGAGACACATTCGTAAGGTTTAGAGTTTAGAACATCTTCATACGATCTCAAGGTAGATCATCTTATATTTTGTACCCCATCACAATCAATATATAAGAAGCATGAAGTAGGGTATTACCTCATCAAGAGGGCCCGCACCTGGGTAAAAAATCGTGTCCCTACTCTTCATGTTACCATCAAGCTCAGATCACCAAGCTTGGGACCCCCTACCCGAGATCTGCCGGTTTTAGCACCGACATTGGTGGCCCATACAGGTCCCGCTGCCTGATCACGAGGGCTCGATGGAAGCTACATCTGATCATCAGATCTGTTTCGGCATGTCACGCACGCCGGCCACTCAAGACATTGGGTTAACCGAGGCACTGGAGCGCGTCGAAACGCCTCCTCATCGCCAGTATCTATAACCCGACGACTCTCATCTTACGGCTGAAACCCTCGCCACCTCCTCGGATCCGGCAAGGACCAGAAAACTATCGTTGCCAAAGAACTGGCTCCTCTCTTCGCGGGAGACCACAGCAATGACCAATCGAGTCAGGCTTGGAGCTTGGGTCCGAGCTCACATCAAGACGACTTTAAAACGGCCGCGTCGCTATCTCGCCCAAAGGCGCCCTCGAGTCACCTTCATGGAAATATCCTTGGGAAGCCCGATTTAGATTGGTCCAGGTTCAGATTCGCTTTCCCACCCACCTCCCACATCACGTACTGCCCCGATGGCTCGGGACCAACAAATACCTGGGATCTAGCTTACATCCAAGAAAAACCGAGAGAAACAGTACGGTAATTCTGGATGAGGTTCTTGTTTGTAAAAAATAAGATCCCAGATTCTTGTGACACAGAGGCTAATGCAACCTTCCGCCTTGGTTGTCAAGACGAAGAAATTGCCATGGTTTTAATTAGCACGTAGGTGTGTTAAAGCGTTCCCCGAATTATCCGATATAATATCAAGATACTGCACCATGGAGGACGCCTGGCTGGCAGAAAAGGAACAGAGGGATTCAATCCAAGACCTGCTCGACTCCACCAACAAAAGTCGCTTGCGCCGAAGCAAGAAGTGCTCCAGGACCAATGAGCGGGCTGCTCGTCACGAGCCAGATAAGAAACAGCCAGCAAGTAAACAAAAAACTACGCTGGAGGCGATCCTAGACGAACCTTGTGCTATACACTCTGTTTCATTAAACACAAACCCAACTCATAAGCTTCAAGCATGCTGGGTTGTACTTCAGGTTGCAAAAGGAGGAATCGATCTCCTAGACACCTCGGACCGATAAAATCCCAAGAAAACCCACCGAGCTGGGAGGAGCACTCTTCCAGCGAGGACGAAAGCCTGATGATATACGAGACTCACCCCTCGGGGAACCAGCGGAAAAGAGCCCTCCGAGAGGTAAACCATGTTTATCAAATGACGACCTCGGATAGCAGCACTACAGGAATCAGATAGTTTGCCGTTAGGCAAGTACAGACGGCAAAGACTGAAATACAGACGGCAAAGATTTGACCGTCAGCTGGCTGACGGCAAAGAGTGACGGCAAAGACTATGTCGGCAAAGAGTACTTTGCCGTCAGCTTTTTATCGGGCAGACGGCAAAGTCTTTGCTGTCAGCCAAACTGATGTTTTGCCGTCAGCCGATTTAATAACAGACGGCAAAGAAAAGTGTTTGCCGTCAGCCGATTTAATAACAGACTGCAAAGGAGCTCCTTTGCCGTCAGCCCCATAAAATCACAGATGGCAAAGAATTTTGTTCATTAAAATAACATGCATGCTCCCGAGCGATGCGGTCAACGCATGCGAGTGCACTGCCCAATCTTTCTTCATCTTTTTTTAACACTGGAGAGGCCCCGAAGGGCCTGGATGCCTCTTAATAAACAGCGGTGCAGGTACATTTTACAGCAGGGACCTCAAGAGAGGTAAAAACTACAGCCCAGTCTCTACCTCTTACAGAAAAGACCCTAAAGAAGATATGAAAAAAGCAATCAGGTCCTCTGCTACCGCCGGAGAACAACGAGCTCAAACCACGGCCATCCTCGCCGGCGCCGGGGACAAGACAACTTGAAACCGAGAGGAAGGGGAGCGCCATCGTGAGCTCAGTACAGGGCCTCCGCTCAGAGGTTGAAGAAGTGCCGGCACACATCGCCAGCAACAAAGACCCGCCGCGGCCCGGTCCTCCCTTGCTCGCCGCGACGCCGCCCGTCCTGACCCTGCTCGCCGTGTTGCCGCTCCCGCCCAGCCGCGCTCGGCCGCGCCGCCGCCCGACCCTGCCTTGCTCGCCCCGCCACGCCCGGCCTTGCCTTGCTCGCCGCGACGCCGCCCAGCCCTGCCTTGCCCGCCGCTCGCCACTCCTGCTCGTGCGCGATGCGCCCGCCCGGCCGTGCCGCCCGCCGCTCCTGCTCGCACGCGCTGCGCCCGCCCGCCCTGACCTGGTCGCCGGCTTGCTCCAGCGAGCTCCGGCTGGGCAGCAGGGCAGGGCGCGGGCGCGGAGAAGAGGAGCTCGGGGACGGGGCGCCATGGGAGGATCCGATGACGTGGTGGCCGGCGAGGTCGAGGCAAGGACAGCGGCGAGCTCTGGATCGGAACGGGAGCAGAGAGAGATAAGAGAGAGAGAGGGGATCGTGAGCAGAGAGGGGATCGTGGGGACGTGGGTGGATAAGGGAGTGGTGGGCTGCGGGTGTTGGGGTGGGGCCTGGCAACGGGCAGGGAAAGAGAGAGTGGGGGGTGGGCTGTGCATCGCGGTGGATGCTGCTGCCACGTCATCGATCCGCGAGATCGATCCGCGTGGTGTGTTTCTTACTTTGCCGTCTGTATATTTTTTTACACACGGCAAAGCGAGCACTTTGTCGTCTACAAATAAAAATACAGACGGCAAAGCGAGCACTTTGCCGTCTGTAAAAAAATGTACAGACGGAAATGACTTTGCCGTCTGTACATTTTTTTACAGACGGCAAAGTGCTCGCTTTGCCGTCTGTATTTTTATTTGCAGACGGCAAAGTATATTTTGCCGTCAGTTTTTCTTTGCCGTCTGCTGATGACGGCAAACCCTTGCTTTGCCGTCTTGCCCGACGAAAATCTGACGGCAAAGCAGCCTACTGACGGCAAATTAGCTGTTTCCCGTAGTGCAGATGGTTAGACACACCAATAACTTTCGGGCACGTAGACCAGCCGAGGCTCAGCCCAAGCAGAGGAGTGGCGCCTCTAGTCCTCGACCCCATAATTGATGGATACAGGTTAACAAAAGTCCTGATGGACGACGACAGTAGCCTGAACCTCATCTACGAGAACACCCTACGAAAATGCAGCTCGACAAATCGCGAATCGAGCCGAGCAGAACCACATTTAAAGGAATAATCTCAGGAAGGGAGGCGTGATGCAGCGGTAGAATCTCGCTTAACGTGGTATTAGGTACTCCCAACAACTATCGCTTGGAAGAGTTAATCTTCAATATCGTCCCATTCCGAAGTGGTTATCACGCGCTCCTCGGCCGCGAGGCGTTCGCCAAATTTCAGGCTATCCCGCACTATGCTTACATGAAGCTCAAAATGCCAGGGCCGAATGGGGTGATTACTGTTGAAAGTAACATGGACAGGTCCCTCAGGGCAGAAAATAAAATGACAATGCTCACTTTGGAGTTGGATGCCGAGGCACTTGCAGTCAAAGAATTAACAGTGCTACGCGCAACTGTGGGCAAGGATGATGTCATCCTCAACAAAAGACCGAAGTCCACATCGTTCAAACCAGCCGATGAAATAGTAAAATTTCAAGTGCACCCCGAAGACCCAGCCAAAACGGCTTCCATCGGAGCACGACTGAGACCATCACTTGACGAGGCACTACATTCTTTCCTTAAAAAAATTGGGACATTTTCGAGTGGCATCCAATAGACATGCCTGGCATCCCAAGAAATCTAGCCGAACATAGCCTGAACATCGCCAAGGGCTTTAAGCCTGTAAAACAAGCACTTTAGAGATTCTCGGAACCCAAACGACAAGCAATGGGGGAAGAACTAGCCAAGCTGCTCGAAACCGGATTCATCTGCGAAATTAAACACTCCGAGTGGCTGGCAAACCTAGTAATGGTACCAAAAAGGACAAATCCTGGCGCCTTTGCGTCGATTTCAAGGACGTAAATAAGATTTGCCCAAAAGATCCCTTCCCATTACCTCAGATGGACCAAATAATCGACGCCACAGCCGGACACGACTTGCTCCATTTCCTGGACGCCTAATCCGGATATCATCAAATAAAAATGAAGGAATCCGACCAGGCTGCAATAGCCTTTATAACCCCCTAGGTGCCATTTGTTTGAACACAATGCCCTTCGGTCTCAAAAACATTGGGGCTACATACAAGTGAATGATTCAGACATGCCTAGAGCCACAAATCGGCAAGAAAAACCGAAGCATACGTAGACGACGTGGTCATCAAGACCCGACAAGCGAGTACGCTCATAAATGACCTTGGAGAGACATTTAAAAATCTTCGGGCATACGACATAAAATTAAACCTGGAAAAATGCGTTTTCGGCGTCCCGTCCAGTAAATTGCTTGGCTCCTTCGTCTCCCATAGAGGAATAGAGGCAAACCCGGACAAGATCAGAGCATTGGACCGGCTAGAGGTCCCAACAGAGCTCAAGCATGTGGATACGTCTCCAACGTATCTATAATTTTTGATTGTTCCATGCTATTATAGTATCAATCTTGGATGTTTTATATGCAATTATATGCCATTAGATATCATTTTTTGGGACTAACCTATTAACCCAGTGCCCATAGCTAGTAGCTAGATGGCTTCTTCTCTCTCTTTGATCTTCAATACCATGTTCTCCTCGATGTTCTTGGAGTTCTATCCGATGTAATCTTCTTTTGCGGTGTGTTTGTTGGGATCCGATGAATTGTGAGTTTATGATCAGATTATTCATGAGAAATATTTGAGTCTTCTCTTTTATGCATGATTATTATAGCTTTGTATTTCTCTCTGATCTATCGATTTGGTTTGGCCTACTAGATTGATTTGTCTTGCAATGGGAGAGGTGCTTTGTGATGGGTTCAATCTTGCGGTGCTCAATCCCAGTGACAGAAGGGGACATGACACGTATTTGTATTATTGCCATTAAGGATAAAAAGATGGGGTTTAATCATATTGCTTGAGTTTACTTTGTCTACATCATGTCATCTTGCTTAAGGCGTTACTCTGTTTCATACTTAATACCCTAGATGCATGCTGGATAGCGGTCGATGGGTGGAGTAATAGTAATAGATGCAGGCAGGAGTCGGTCTACTTGTCTCGGATGTGATGCCTATATACATGATCATTGCCATGAATCCGTCATAATTATTTGCTTTTCTATCAATTGCCCAACAGTAATTTGTCTACCCACCGTATGCTATGTGTTTGAGAGAGAACCTCTAGTGAAAACTATGGCCCCCGGGTCTACTTTATCATATATAAAAAAACCTAAAAATACCTTGCTGCAATTTATTTACTTTTATTTTATTTAGTATTTTAGTTTATCTATTTATCTCTATAAGATTTAATCATTGCAAACAACCGCTAAGAGGATTGACAACCCTCTTATTTGCGTTGGGTGCAAGTGTTTGCTCTTGTGTGTGCAGGTGTGCTTAATGGACTTTTTCTTGGTTCTCCTACTGGATTGATAACCTTGGTTCTTAACTGAGGGAAATACTTATCTCTACTATACTGCATCATCCTCTCCTCTTCGGGGAAATACCAACACAGTCTACAAGTAGCACATGTCCAACGGCTAGCAAGGTGCGTTGCCTCCCTTAGTCAATTTATATCACAGTTAGGAGAGAAGGCCTTGCCGCTGTACCGATTACTCAAACAAACAAAGAATTTCATATGGACAAAGGAGGCTGTCACCGCCTTGGAGGAAATAAAGACACTCCTCGGCACCAACCAATCCTGGCCTCTCCTTATCTCGGCGAACCGATGTTGCTATACATCTCGGCAACAAATTAGGTTGTTAGTGCCGTACTCGTCGTTAAACATAGTTTGGAGGGCCACAAGTTGCAGGTATAGTGGCCGGTATACTATGTTTCCGAAGTATTGACACCATGTAAAACCAGGTACCCGCACTATCAAAAAGTAGCATACGTTTTTTTATGGCCTCATGGAAGTTAAGGCATTACTTTCAAGAATGCTCCATTACAGTGGCCTCGGAGGTGCCACTAAATGACATCAGTAATAACTGAGATGCCACCAGACAAATAGTGAAATGGGCCATTGAGCTCCTACCTTTCGATATCGCTTATCGGCCGCGCCGAGCCATAAAATTGCAAGTCTTGGCAGACTTTGTGGCCGAATGGACGGAGGCCGAGCTCCCTAGGGAGCACAGTACATACTGACATTGGACTATGTACTTCGATGGATCCAAAATGCTCGACGGCTTAGTAGGAGGGGTGGTCCTCACCTCACCAACTGGGGATAATATCAGGTACGTCCTTCAAATTATGTACACTGACTCTAACAGAATATGAAGCATTGTTGCATGGACTCGGATGGCAATGTCAATGGGGATCGAACGTCGGGAGGTCCGAGGAGACTCTAACCTCACCATCTCCTAGGTCAACAGTGAGTTTGATGCTAAGACCCAAAAATGACGGCTTACCGTAATGTGGTTATGGCAATCTCAGCCCGTTTCAAGGGGCTAGAGTTTCATCATATCCCTCAGGACAGCAATCAAGCTGCCGACATAGTCGCCAGAATGGGAGCCAAACACGATCCTGTGCCGAAAAACACCTTCCTTGAGCGGCTATTCAAGCCATCAGTGGGGTGGCAGAGCGAACCGCGACCCACCGAACCCTCCAATTCCGAGATGGTCTCCCCTACAGCTGTTGATCCGGACGAGGAGATAATTGGGGGCTCGAAAATCGAGGAAACGACCTCGGTACACGAAATCAGTTATCGCGCCATGGACCGAACCTATCTTGGCATATTTACTCCGTAAAGAGTTGCCGGAGGACCAGCCAGACGCCAGACGGATTGTTCGATGATCAAAAGCGTATAAAGTCCATGAAGGAGAATTATACAAACGAAGCGTTACGGGTGTCCTCCAAAGGTGCATATCAGAGGAGGAGGGTCGTGCTCTCCTCTCCGAAATCCATTCCGGCATGTGTGGCCATCATGCAGCACCTCGAATCTTGGTAAGCAAAGTTTTCCGAGCCAGATTTTATTGGCCTACTGCCCGAGCGGATGCCAAGGAACTCGCGGAGCGATGTGTAGGCTACCAATCTTTCGCCAATCAAAGCCACATGCCAGCTACGGCTCTCCGAACCATTCCATCACATGGCCATTCGCGGTCCGGGGACTAGACATGGTCGGCCCACTTAAAGGGGGAACCGACCACAAGAAATACCTCCTTGTGATGGTCGATAAATTCACCAAATGGATTGAAGCCAAACCCGTAACCTTGGCAAAGGAGGGGCCAGTAATCGACTTCATCTCGGGCATGGTGCACCATTATGGTGTCCCACACAGAATTATTATGGACAATGGATCCAATTTCACGGCCAAAAAGGTTCAAGCATGGTGAAATGGGCATTAAGCTTGATTTCGCATCCGTATAGCACCCGCAGTCCAACGGTCAGGTTGAAAGGGCCAATGGATTAATCTGAAGCGGCCTTAAGCCGCGCCTGGTCCATTCCCTCGGGCAAGACGACTGAAAATGGGTGGAGGAGCTAGACTCTATTCTTTGGGGCTTACGCACCACGCCAAATAGATCCACAAGTTGTACACCATTTTTTATGGTCTACGGCGCCAAGGCCATAATCCCTAGCGATCTTATCCATGACGCACCTTGAGTCCGCATGTATGAAGAAAAAGAAGCCGAGTTAGATCGACAGGATGACATCGATGCGCTCGAAGAAGAACGTGATGTTGCTCGGGCTCGTTGCACATTTTACCAATAGCAGGCCAGGCGTTACCAAAGCAGGGAGGTCCGAGCAAAGACTTACAACATGGGGGATTAAGTATGCGCAACCACCCATACAAGCCGGGTCAGCACAAACTATCGGTTAAACGGTATGGACCATTTATAATCGACAGGGTACTCACTGGAGGAGCGTATCATCTTTGGGATCCCAAGAACAATCGCCTGGAGCCAAATCCATGGAACACAGCTCGGCTGCGCCATTTTCATGGTTAAGAAGCCATCATCGAACCACCTTTTCCCTTTTTTAGCATCTTGTTATCATGGGCATGTACCTCTTACAATACACATATTAGCATCGAGTTATCTCACTAATATCCTCATGATTTTGTTTTTTGTTTTAACTATTGTTTCAATCGCACTACGCATCTTGCGGCTCATGGCAACACTATGCGCAGTTCTTAAGTGACATAACGGTCTGGCACAAAAAGTACCTTGGCCTCTGAAAGTGCCCGCCAACATAAACCAGGGGCTCCTTTGAAAAAGCCTCGGCACGGAGACCTCGGGGGGTGCTACTTGTAGCTTGCGTTGGTATTTTCCCCGAAGAGGAAGGGATGACGCAGCACAGTAGAGGTAAGTATTTCCCTCAGTTATGAAACCAAGGTTAACAATCCAGTAAGAGAATCACGCAACACCTCGTTAGTAGTACCTGCACACAAACAACAAATCCTTGCACCCAACGCAAACGAGGGGTTGTCAATCCCTCGGTGGTAAATTGCAAGATTAAATTGTATGGTGATAGATAGATAGATTAAAAAAATACAAAATAAAATAAATAAAGAAAAAGTGCAGCACGTATTTTTAGGGTTTTAGTATATGATTTAGATAGACCCGGGGGCCATAGCTTTCACTAGAGGCTTCTCTCATAAAAATAACATACGGTGGGTAGACAAATTACTGTTGGGCAATTGATAGAAAAGCAAATAATCATGACGATATCCAAGGCAATGATCATGTATATAGGCATCACGTCCGAGACAAGTAGACCGACTCCTGCTTGCATCTATTACTATTACTCCACACATCGACCGCTATCCAGCATGCATCTAGTGTATTAAGTCCATAAAGAACGGAGTAACGCCTTAAGCAAGATGACATGATGTAGACAAAGTAAACTCACGCATGAATAAACCCCATCTTTTTACCCTTAATAGCAACGATACATACGTGTCATGTCCCTTTCTGTCACTGGGATTGAGCACCGCAAGATCGAACCCATTACAAAGCACCTCTTCCCATGGCAAGATAAATCAATCTAGTTGGCCAAACCAAATCAATAGATCGGAGAAGAAATACGAAGCTATAATAATCTTGCATAAAAGATATCAGAGAAGACTCAAATAATATTCATGGATAATCTGATCATAAACTCACAATTCATCGGATCCCAACAAACACACCGCAAAAAGTGATTACATCGGATAGAACTCCAAGAACATCTAGGAGAACATTGTATTGAAGATCAAAAAGAGAGAAGAAGCCATCTAGCTACTAACTATGGACTCGAAGATCTGTGGTAAACTACTCACGCATCATCGGAAGGGCAGCAAGGTTGATGTAGAGCCCCTCCATGATCGATTCCCCCTCCGGCGGAGTACCGGAGATGGCCCCTAGATGGGATCTCTCGAGAACAGAAGCTTGCGGCATCGGAAAAAGTATTTTGTGGACTCCTCTGTTGGTTTTCCGGTTTTTGGGAATTTATAGTGGTGGAATTAGGTCAAAAGAGTCAGAGGTGGGCCCACGAGACACCAGGGCGCGCCTGCCCCCCCCAGGCGCGCCCTGGTGGCTCGTGGCCACCTCCTGGGTCTTCTGGCCTCCTCCTGAAGCTTCTAGTGTTTGTTATGTCCTGAAAAAAAATCTCCAAAAAATTTCGTGGCATTTGAACTTCGTTTGGTATTGATATTCTGTAAAACCAAAAACAGGCAGAAAACAGCGACTGGCACTGCGCACTAAGTTAATAGGTTAGTCCCAAAAAATGATATATAATTGCTGTAAATGTATATAAAAACATCCAAGATTGATAATATAACAGCATGGAACAATCAAAAATTATAGATACGTTGGAGACGTATCAGCATCCCCAAGCTTAATTCCTGCTCGTCCTCGAGTAGGTAAATGATAAAAACAGAATTTTTGATGTGGAATGCTTCCTATCATATTCATCATATATTCTTTTCTTTTATAGCATGGACATTTGGACCCGAAGATCTGCTAATGTGTCAGAGCTTAAAGCTTAAATTAGAGAGATTAAATAATTTGAGAGGCATGCTTTTCCTGTCAAAGAAAACGACCGAGAATTCCCAATATCTTCCATGCTAGACACATCATAGGCGGTTCCCAAACAGAAAGTAAAGTTTATTTCCGTTCCACCATTCTTTCACAATCCATGGCTAGCCGTATCCACGGGTGCCCTCCATACCAACTCTTTCCAAGGAATTTTGTTGTTATTAATTTTTGATTCATTGTGGGACTGGGCATCCCTATTACCAGCCACTCTCTCGTGCAATGACAAGTGAATAAACACTCATCGTGAGAATAACACACCTAGCATGGAAAATAATGGCCACCCCCGCCGCTTCATGAGCGGAACGGGCACACAAATCAGAAAAATTATTCTGAAAATTAGAGTTGGCACACGCAAATTTACTTGGAACGGCATTGAAATACCGCATATGGGTAGATATAGTGGACTCATTTGGCACAACTTGGGTTTAAGGAGTTTGGATGCACAAGCAGTATTTCCGCTTAGTACAAATGAAGGCTAGCAAATAGATTGCGAAGCAACCAACCAAAAAGCGAAAACGGTCATAAACATGCATTGAACATAACTAACACCGAATAATGCACCATAAGTGCGATATAATTTCTTTGCATAACTATTGACTTGATGTGCATGCATAGGGAATCACAAACCTTAACACTAATATTCTTACTAAATCACAATTACTCACTAACATGACTCACATATCATCATCTCCATATCGCAAAACTATTGCAAGGAATCACACTTATCATATCCAATGATCTATATGAAAGTTTTTATTATATCCCTCTTGAATATTCATCACTTTGGGACCAAATTCATATCTTGTGCAAATTACCATTACTATCATCAACTCTCAAAAAGATATAAGTGAAGCATGAGAGTGCAAATATTTCTTCAAAATTTTAATCTTATCAACTCTCAAAATAATATAAGTGAAGCATGAGAGTTTATTTCTTCAAAATTTTAATCTTGTCAACTCTCAAAATAATATAAGTGAAGCATGAGAGTTTATTTCTTCAAAATATAGCCACCACCGTGCTCAAAAAGATTTAAGTGAAGCACTAGAGCAACTGCCTAGCTCAAAAAATTTAAGTGAAGCACATAGAGTATTCTAACAAATTATGATGAACGTGTGGCTCTCTCAAAATAGGTGTGTTCAGCAAGGATGATTGTGAAAAACTAAAAAGCAAACAAAGTTAAGACTCATATAATCGAAGATGCTCCAAGTAAAACACATATTATGTGACGAATAAAAATATAGCTCCAAGTAAAATTACCGATGGTTGGTAGAAGAAAGAGGGGATGCCTTCCGGGGCATCCCCAAGCTTAGACGCTTGAGTCTTCCTTGAATATTACCTTGGGGTGCCTCGGCAATCCCCAAGCTTAGGCTCTTGCTACTTCTTATTCCTTCATCCATCGTGATCTCACCCAAAACTTGAAAACTTCAATCACACAAAACTCAATAAAACCTTCGTGAGATCCGTTAGTATAACAAAATAAATCACTACTTTAAGTACTGTAGCAAACCCATTCATTTTGTATTTTTGCATTATACCTACTGTATTCTAACTTCTCCATGGCTTATACCGAGTTTCATCAAAACAAGCAAGTAGTGCATCAAAAATAGAATCTGTCAAAAATAGGACAGTCTGTAGCAATCTATTTAAAATCCATACTTCTATAACTCCAAAAATTCTGAAAAATTAGGAAAACGTGGGCAATTGATATACCAATACTGTGTAAAAATTTCAGATTTTTCTGACGCTCTAGTACAGAAACAAAATTCCAGCACTGGACGCAAAAACTTTCTGTTTTCCAAACAACATCAATTATACTATCTTCCAAATCATCCTAAAGGCTTTACTTGACACAAAAACTAATTAAAAACACAAAAACACAATCATAACAGTAGCATAAATGTGAAAACAGAAAATAACATAAACAAAAGATAAAAATTTATTTTATTCATTCGGTTGCCTCCCAACAAGCGCTATTGTTTTATGCCCCTAGCTAGGCATAATGCATAGTTTCAAGTATTGTCATCTTTGGTTTTAGCCCTCGCAACTCCTATTTCACTTTCTTTGCTATTATCAATAATATGCACTAGATGATCAAGCTTAGTGCAAAGGGTTTTTATTTCTCTCAAAACACAAAGAGAGATCTTGTGATCTAAAACATCAACCCTCCTATTTTGCGACACCACATTGCTATTTATTTTTGAGGCAAGATTGAATATCCCTCGAAAGTTAGAATCCATACTAGCCTTGATTTCTTTTATTTACTCAGTTTGACGAAAGCATTCTAGAGTAATAGATTCGATAGTTTCAACTTTTGGCTGTCCAAATATACTTTTCATCTTTTCGTAGGTTGCAAAGGCATCACCCCCAAGAAAATTGTTTTCAAATATAGAATCCAAGACACGTCTATGAGCAAGGGGTAGACCAACATAAAAACCTTTAAGGAACAATTTAAGGTGAAACTGATGCCTAGCACTTACTTGTATTTTTAATAATCTATCCCATGCTTCTTTTAAAGACTCGTCACTCAAATATTTAAAGTTTAAAATTCCTGGATCGTCTCCTAATTACGGAGGGAAATGCATAACGGGAATAGAACTAGCCATAACGATAAAACGAGCAAGCAAGAAAAAGGCAAACGGAAAATATTTTTGTAAAAACTTTTTAGAAGTGGGGGAGATGAAAACGAGAGGCAAATAAAATAAATGCAAGGAGATGCGAGTTTATGCAAAGGTACTTGATAGATGTTGATGATGTCTCCCCGGCAACGGCGCCAGAAATTCTTCCTGCTACTTGTAGCTTGCCTTGGTATTTTCCCCGAAGAGGAAGGGATGATGCAGCATAGTAGAGGTAAGTATTTCCCTCAGTTATGAAACCAAGATTATCAATCCATTAGGAGAATCATGCAACACCTCGTTAGCAGTAGCTGCATACAAACAACAGATCCTTGCACCCAACGCAAACAAGGGGTTGTCAATCCCTCGGCGGTAAATTGCAAGATTAAATTGTATGGTGATAGATAGATAGATTAAACAAAAATACAAAATAAAATAAATAAATAAAAAGTGTAGCAAGTATTTTTAGGGTTTTAGTATATGATTTAGATAGACCCGGGGGCCATAGCTTTCACTAGAGGCTTCTCTCATAAAAATAGCATACGGTGGGTAGACAAATTACTGTTGGGCAATTGATAGAAAAGCAAATAAATCATGACGATATCCAAGGCAATGATCATGTATATAGGCATCACGTCCGAGACAAGTAGACCGACTCCTGCCTGCATCTACTACTATTACTCCACACATCGACCGCTATCCAGCATGCATCTAGTGTATTAAGTCCATAAAGAACGGAGTAACGTCTTAAGCAAGATGACATGATGTAGACAAAGTAAACTCACGCATGAATAAACCCCATCTTTTTACCCTTAATAGCAACGATACATACGTGTCATGTCCCTTTCTGTCACTAGGATTGAGCACCGCAAGATCGAACCCATTACAAAGCACCTCTTCCCATGGCAAGATAAATCAATCTAGTTGGCCAAACCAAATTAATAGATCGGAGAAGAAATACGAAGCTATAATAATCATGCATAAAAGAGATGAGAGAAGACTCAAATAATATTCATGGATAATCTGATCATAAACTCACAATTCATCGGATCCCAACAAAAACACCGCAAAAAGAGATTACATCGCATAGAACTCCAAGAACATCGAGGAGAACATTGTATTGAAGATCAAAAAGAGAGAAGAAGACATCTAGCTAGTAACTATGGACCCGAAGGTCTGTGGTAAACTACTCACGCGTCATCAGAAGGGCAGCAAGGTTGATGTAGAGCCCCTCCGTGATCGATTCCCCCTTCGGCGGAGTACCGGAGAAGGCCCCCAGATGGGATCTCTCGAGAACAGAAGCTTGCGGAGGCGAAAAAAGTATTTCGTGGACTCCTCTGTTGGTTTCCTGATTTTTGGGAATTTATAGTGTTGGAATTAGGTCAAAAGAGTCAGAGGTGGGCCCACGAGGCACCAGGGCGCCCCCCCCAGGCGCGCCCTGGTGGCTAGTGGCCACCTCCTAGGTCTTCTGGCCTTCTCCCGAAGCTTCTAGTGTTTGTTATGTCCAGAAAAAATCTCCAAAAAGTTTCGTGGCATTTGGACTTCGTTTGGTATTGATATTCTGTAAAACCAAAAACTGGCAGAAAACAGCAACTGGCACTGGGCATTAAGTTAATAGGTTAGTCCCAAAAAATAATATATAATTGCTGTAAATGTATATAAAAACATCCAAGATTGATAATATAACAGCATGGAACTATCAAAAATTATAGATACGTTGGAGACGTATCAGGGGGCTCCTCGGACCCCACTTATCCTCGGCGCTGTATCTATATATACAAGCACCGCCTTCCTATGATTCATTATAAAGCCACAATATGCATCAATTTGACTTGAGATTTTTTGCCAAGCTAGGTTACCTGGCTTCTGTGCTTATCCTCTACATCTCTGGTGAATTCCGCTAGAGGGTAAAAGGAGCACCTCTGCAATTGTTACTCCCTGGTCAACCGAGCGAGTACCTCAGACGGGTGAAGTCAAAAGCTAGCAGTCACAAGAACATAGTTGGTCGACAACGATGGAAGTGAAAATTGGAACCTCTGAGAGGAGGTGGAAAGGGATCTTTTCGAATCCCCGATAGCCACATAGTATTCCCCGGCTAGAAGTCCTCGGACGCCCGCATTGGAATATTGGTAAAACTAGTCACGGTTAAATTAACACCCTGGGAAAAGGAACTGTTGGAGGAACTATTTTTCGCCGAAGATGTGACTTGCGTTAAAAAGCAATAGAGCATAACTCTCTGCAAGACTTACATTTTGACCTTATGGCCGGATTGACTTGTCCCTTCTAAGCATAGGCCAGGATCCTCCGTCCAGCGTTAGGGACACTCCTCGACCTCTGGCCGAGGAGGTAGAAGCCGATGGCCGACTAACGAGGTATAACATCTGTGGATACGAGATATAAACTAAACGTACATAGATACATAAAAGTTGCTAAAATGGCATAAGCTGTTTTACATAAAGTCATTCAAGACCATCCATAAGGGTGTCGAGGCGATAATCCCTCTCGGATATCCGAGCCGCAGGCATGACGTTTTCATAATTTACGCTAGGCCTTATTTCTTTCCCGTCTGGCCCCAGAGGGCCAAATTCGGCTAGCTTCTCCGTCTCTAGAAGACAATAGCTTGTCTTGATCATGGCCCACGCTTCTCGAGCACCTTCGCGACAGGCCGATCTCTTCCACGCTTTAATCCGACATCTTGGGCCTTTCAAGCGATCTGCAACCTGGGCCAGGCCCCTTGGTACCATTTCATCAGGCCATAAAGCCCAGAATACCTTCTCCATCGCCCTCTGTGCTTGATCATGCAGTTCACTAAGACCAACCCTAACATCCTTTAAAGATGTATAGCCGGATCCACCGGGTTGGTCAGGTAGAATAGCTGCGCACAAAATCATTATAAGGCACCAGGTTTTCCAAAAATACGATGAATAGACGCATGCGTAATAGAATTACTCACTAGCCAGAAACGTGCAGGCCTCCTGATTCGCCTTCTCGGCGGCAGCTAGCTGTGACTGGAGTTTTTCTATCTCCGTGGCTTGCCGATCGCTATTGCCTTGGAGCTGATTGCATTCCTCAATCTTATGGGTATGAACCCAATCACCTGATTTCGCTTGAACCTCGGCATCCCGATTGGCTTCGTGAGCTCGCTTTAGGTTATCTTCGAGCCGACCGATGGTTTCCATTGCTAGTAAAAGGAAAAGGCATTAAATATGGCGCAAAGCAAGTAGCTATAAGGACATCGAATATTTTAAATATCACCATGGGCCTCCTGAGTGAATTTTTTCACATCGTCCACCTCCTTCCTCGCCTCAGAAAGATCGTCTTCGGCCTTTTTGAGCATCTTCAACAGCTCGGCACTCTCTTGATGAGTAGTCTGCGGAAACGCGCGAGAAGGACATTTTCAAATCGACCCTCAATTCGGCCACCTGTGCCCAACTTAAGGCTCGGGGGCTACTGGGATTCACGCCAAGTCTTCGGTGATTTCCATCTTGCTCATGACGAGGGCTGCAGCTTCGGCTATCCATGGGCCGAACTGAGGCCCGTCAGTCATCACCTGGAGGTACCCTCTAGTCCGGGACACCCTCAGTGGCTATTGGGCTTCACACTGTATTAAACTTAAATGTTCCCTGACCAGATATCTCCTCCGAATTTTCGAACGTACCTTTAGGCCTGCTACCAACACGTCAGCAGCTTCCTTAAGCCCCAGGCATGCCGCTCCGAGCTGAGTATCTACCGATTGGAGAGCGTTAAACTCCTCATCAGAAAACACTAGGTTCACCAGTGATGCTTTCCGCACTCGATGATGCATCAAGCTCTCAACCTCGGAGGCAGTGGCAGAATGGTCTGCCGAGGACTCCGGCTGAGGAGCATCTCGAGGCTCTTTAGTAGGGGACGGCTGCTGATAGGCCACCTCGAGCATCGTCGCATTAGCTCGAGGAGGCGGCCTGTAGGATGGAGATGGTCAACAAACTTACCAGCTGAAACTACTAATCATGACAGCGGATAAGGATGACACTTATGGAGCAGAAGGTGCACGGATGGCATCTTCGGATGCCCGTGCTATGGTCGGATTGAGCCCATTCCTCGGCAGATTCCTTAGGGGGGCCGAGGAAGTTTTTTGGTGCTTCGATCGCCGGCCCTTAATGGAGGGAAGTAAAGAGCTGGGAGCAATGGTTGCATTGGATCGTTGTCGTGAAGAATCACGGAGCTCGCTTACCGTAGAGAAAGGTAAAAGCTCTGGACAATCAAGTTGAAGCACCACCAAGGAGCCGTCGATGCTCTCCTGGAGGAAGACCCCGTCCTTGAAAATGAGGGACAATTCGGGGTCCTCGATGAAGCTAGGGTCCTCAGCAGAGACGTAAGTTTCTGGCTGAGGAGCCGGGCAATACACTGTCTCGACCCAGCGCTTCCATCTCTGCTCGGATATGTTAAACATCTGGTCAGAAGTATAAGAACCCTGCTCGGGTTAACCGAACAAGCAGGATAAGATAACTTACTACTTCCACGGACATGTAATAGGAAAAACCGTCAAACATCTTCTGTTCGGCAAAGTCCTCCTTTTCCCCTTTATAGATCGCTTCTAGCGTAGATGCCAGGGCCGCCTGATCCTTAAAGCCTTTTCTTATGGCTCGGGTGGCGTCATTAGACCTGTTTTACCGCCACAACAGATGGGTGCACTGTTGAAGCGGTTGGACTCCTCTTTCCATGGCCACGACCATCACGTTAATGATGGTAAGCTTGTGATAGCCAAGGCAGGATAGCTGGGCGGCTAGCCGAGTGACCTCGGCGTCCTCCTCTTGGGAGAGGCTCCTCGGCCGCCAATTGTACCTCTTTTCTGGCGGTTCGTGGGAAAAGGGCGGAAGACCTTATCTACCGGGATCTTTGAGCATCACATCGGTGATTTAAAACCATTCGGTTGCCCATGTCTCGACGTCCTCCTTTGGGGTGCTGGGGAGATAGGGTGCCCCGGCAATTCGACACACCTCAGCCCCACCCACTTCGTAGACAGAATCCGCGCGTGAGCAAGGAGCCAAACTAAATTTCTTTAGCCATAGTCCAAAGTGGGCCTCACAACCCAGGAAGGCCTCATAGAGAGCAACAAAACCCGCTATGTGGAGAATGGAATTTAGGGTCAAGTGGTGGAGCTGGATCCCGTAGAATGCCAAAAGACCCGTGAGGAACGGGTCGATGGGAAAACCGAGGCCTTGAAGAAGGAAAGGGATGAAGTAGACTCGATCCTCTCCATGGGGGGTTGGGTCCTTATCGATGATAACCCCCAGTTCTGTGGATTGCGGCCTAGGACGGAAGGATACAAAATCTGGATCGGACAAGTACCCTTGAGTGGAGTCGATTGAGTTGCATCGGGGTAATGGAGCAACTCTTCCAGTATCCCTGTTGACGACCGTTAGGGTGCTTCGATGAGCCAGGGGCATCTGCCATTGTTGAGGCTCTGGATGCAGGGCAAGGAGGAAAGGTTGCTAGCGATAAGGGGAAGAAGCAGGCAGGATTAAACAAATCGTTTCCCCCGTTGCCTTTCATTTACCACGATAGGACGTTTGAGTCCCCAGTATTTACTCCGCAGGTTCCGCAGGCATGAGGCATTATTTAGGGAGCGCGGATCAAGGGAGGACGATCGTCGGACCCACCACGTCCCTCATTAGCGGGTATATCAAGATGTCGGGCCCAAGGTTCATTAAGAGTCCTCGGCAAACAAAGCCTCCCTCGCAAGGAATTGACCTCGAAGAATTGTCATCGTGTTTGTGAAAACATCGAGTCAGTTACGCGATATCCCGAATAGCCGAAGAACATTAGAACCAAGGAAAGGGGGGTCTTGTCGAAATATATCCCACATTGCCATATGAAACACATGGTCGCAATCACGAAGGCCAAAGAAGACCTTGGAACCAAGCAAAGCCTCGGAATCTAAAGACGACGTGGAGGATGGAAGTCGCCTACGAAGCCGAAGACCCAAGATTGTGAAGACACCCCCGAGGAAGATATCTGATGTCCTCGGCTTGAAGACTAGTTCGGGGGTTACTATTAGTGTCCTGAATTGGGGGGTGCTTGCCACGTCGGACCGCCGGTTATGGTCCGGGCCGAGGACCCACCAAAGACTGATGAACAGGTTGTGCTAGCCCTGGCCCTCGGCGTAATCAAGACGAAGATCTCCTGGAGGCTTGGTGTACACTTCAAGCATATTTGAACGATCGGCATGCTTATCCCTAAATTGTAACCGACCATGTGTAAACCCTGTGTACCCCCGGCGTCTATATAAGCCGTAGGGTTTAGTGTTTAGAGACACATTCGTAAGGTTTAGAGTATAGAACATCTTCATATGATCTCGAGGTAGATCATCTTGTACTTTGTACCACATCACAATCAACATAAAAGAAGCAGGACGTAGGGTATTACCTCATCAAGAGGGCCCGCACCTGGGTAAAACATCGTGTCCCTACTCTTCCTATTACCATCGAGCTTAGATCACCAAGCTTGGGACCCCCTACCTGAGATCTGCCGGTTTCAGCACCGACATTGGTGGCCCATACAGGTCCCACTGAGTGATCACGAGGGCTCGCGTGAGACAGTCGGGTCCGTTTGTCAGCTTCGTCACCCTCAATCGGACTGGTTTGGTCGCGCCAGCCGGATGTGTCCGTGCGTGGGGCTAGCCCGACTGTGCGCCCGCCAGCCGGACGGGCCGTGTGGTTGGGCTCGCACACCGCGCTCTATACACATGTAAGGCAAACAAAACAATCCAATTCAGCCCGACGCGGAGCGAAAGGTTCTGGCAGTCTAGCGCCACCGATGAGCCGGCACTCCGGGCGCGGCATAGGACCCAGCTGGCGTGAGCGAACCAGCCCAACAAAGGATGCCCCGCACATGAGCCGGCACATGCGGGTATTGCACGACGGGCACCGATACATCCCCAAACGTCCTAACACAGGGCAAACGGTCCTGACCGGCTGGACCCACGCACGGGCCAGTGCACCCCTACACGAGCATAGCCAGGTGGAATCGGATTGCCGTGGAAGGTTGCTTCAGGGGGATTTGGTAAAGCATATCCGTCTGCCACCTTCATGGATATGTTCTTCACTTTCATGTGTAGCTCACAACTTGTCGTCTCTTCGATATCATCCGCGGGGTAGCGAGCTAGCAGTGCATCATCGGCCGGGAACCCCATGGAACCCACGCTACTTTTCGGCATAGATGGGACGGTGCAATCCAATGCTGGATCTGCTTGCTGCTGCCGCTGAGATGCCCTTTCCAGGCTAAGTGTGTCGATCTGCTCCTGCTGCTGCATGAAAGCGCGTTCGAACTCCGCGTGCTTTGATTCCATCTGTTGAAGCTGGTCTGCATCCTGCTTCTTCTTGTCTTCCTCCTGCTTCTTCTTTCTTGCACGGCTTCTGTAACTGACGTTCCAGTCCACAAACCCCTCAACCCACGGAACAACACCTTTGCCTCGTGTTTGTCCCGGGTGTTCAGGATTCCCGAGGGCGCGTGTAAGCTCGTCGTTCTCTCTCTCGGGCTGGAACGCCCCCGTTCGAGCCGCTTCTATTGCACCAAGTAAAGCGTCTGAGGCTTCTTTAAGACTTGCCTGCACCATAATCTCCCCTGTATTTGGGTCCAACTTTCCCCCATGCGCATAAAACCAAGTCCTGCACCTGTCGGGCCAACCCAATGTTGCTGGATTGACCCCTGCAGCAATCATCTTTTCCTCAGATTCATCGCACTTAGGCCGGCCAGTCTTGTAGCCACCTGGCCCCAGAACATGGTGAAACTGTTTCTTCTCAGCATTGATCTTGTTTATCCTCGACCGTTCCTTAGCTGCTTCCAATTCCTTGAACTCCACAAATAAGTCCCAGTGATCTTTTGCTGTCTCCAGTGCTCTAGTGAATTCTGGAGTCTACTTTCCTGCTTCGACGTAGCAGGCCCATAATCATTTTCTTGTGGTTGCAGAATTGTGTGGCCAACTTCTGAAGATCACTCTTCTTGACTTTCTCCCGTTCTGCATCTGTTAAATGCTCTGGTAGGGTGAAATGTGACATGAGCGTTTCCCAAAGCAGATCTTTTGCTCTTTCGTCGAAAAAACTAACTTCTCGATCTCCCTTTGGCTTATTCCATTCTTGAACGGAGATCGGGATTTGGTCCCTGACAATAACTCCGCACTGACGAGTAAATTTGTCCGCATTCTTTTTAGGAGCAAGCGGTTCGCCATTTGGTTTGATCTCATCGATGTTGTACTTTATGCCAGGCGGCAACTTTTTGGCCGAGCCTCGTACTGCCCTGCTTGTAGAAGATTTGCTCGATCCGGAGGGCTAAAAGAAGAAAGATTCGTTAATATATATATATACAAATCAATTAATACATGTAATGATCACCAGAGGCCTTATATATACCTCGCCGGTCTTTGTTAATTGACGATCATTTCCTTCGCCATCATTGTTTGTGTGCCCTTCGTCTGTTGGTTCTTCCTCAAATATTCCCTCACCGGCGTCGTTCAGATATTGTGAGCCATCATCTTCAGGTTCACCCTCTGGGTTTCGGATCATGTCGAACATGATATGCTCTTGATCATGGTCGTCTCTGCCGCTAGCGTCCATAGCTTAACTAATCCAGAAGAAAGATAAAACAATTTAGTATTCAAATTAGAATGCATCTCGAATAATATCACTAATACATCTCGAATAATCCAGTTAATGCATCATCGAATATTATCGAATATAATCTCGAATACATCTCGAATATTATCACGAATACATCTCGAATATTATCACTAATACATCTCGAATATTATCTCGAATACATCTCGAATATTATCACTAATGCATCATCGAATATTATCAAATCTAATCTCGAATACATCTGGAGTATTATCACTAATACATCTCGAATATTATCATATCACATCACTAGCTAATACAGATCGAATACTATCGAATAATCCAGTTGACTCGCGGTTCCTGAGGCGCGGGCGGTGGACACCCAAAGAGAAGGAACCATCACAGGATCATAGCTCGGGTGAGATCCCTGAAGAACCTGCCAGGTATTGGAGAACCTGACGTCCAACGCAACCATGTAGCGACGGACGTGCTCGTCCTCCTCCCTGACACGGCGACGTACCACCTCCTCGGGGGCCGGCTGCCTCCGCACCGATAGTGGCCCACGTGACCGCCACCAAAGAAGCTCCGGGTCGACGATGGGAGCCCGGTTCCTCACCAAGCTGCGCGCCCTGGAAGGTAGCACCTCCCAGTGCCAGCCCGGCGGAGCCCAGTCCCGGACATGGCGCCTCTCAAGCAGGTTGTCGCCACCGAGTTGACGACGAGGATGCGGGCCGGGCATATCGTCGACGCCAAAAATGTTTCTATGCAAATTTAACATTTTTTAAATGCTTGATTATGATTTTTGTAATTCTTGTTCACTTGATTTTGCAAATACATGACAAACTTTTGCAAATACAACATTAAGATATTAACATTTTCCAAATAAGATATTAACATGTTTTTGATCAATATTTTTAAGATACAACATTAAAATATTTTTAATACATGGTCAACTTTTTTCTATGCAACTTTTTTCTATGCAAATTCCACCATTCATCTACATACATACATACATTGTATACATACAGACATATACTAATCATCTACAACATCTAGTGAAAAAAAAACAATCTATGAAAAAAAAAGATGAACAAAATTAAGGAGGGAGAGGCTCACCGGCCGGGATCGTCAGGGCGGAGGGAGGCGGGGAGGACGCCGGAGACGGAGGAGCGGCGCCGACGTGGGCTCGGGCCGCGACGGCTTGTGGAGGAGCGGTCGTCGATCGCAAGGCGGGCGCGCGCGGAGGAGCGGCGGCGGCGAGCAGTGTGGCGGCGCCCGCGCGGGCTCGGGCGGCGCTTGGGAGCAGAGCGGCCGGACGGGGACGTCGAGGTGCGGCAGCCTGGCAACGTAGTGGTCTTCGGCGCCGTCGGGGGAAACTAGATGGCTTTTGGAAAATTTCGCAAGTGCCGCTTATATACAGAGACCTTTAGTCCCGGTTGGTGGCTCCAACGGGGACTAAAGGGGGGCCTTTAGTCCCGGTTGGTGCCACCAACCGGGACTAAAGATGAATTTCACCAGGCCAAGCGGCGGGAAGCCTAGGCCTTTAGTCCCGGTTGGTGGCTCAAACCGGGACTAAAGGGGGGCCTTTAGTCCCGGTTGGTGGCTCCAACCGGGACTAAAGGGTTAGTCCTGGCGTGGTGGAAGTTTAGTCCCACCTCGCCAAGCGAGAGGCACTCGCACCTGTTTATAAGCCCCGCTGCGATAGCCGTCTCGAGCTCCTCTCTAAAGCAGGCAGTACATGCCTAACGTTCGCCCTGCCCCTGTGGGCCCTGCTTGCCCTATGGGCCTGCATCCTGGCCCATATATAGTTGGGTTTCTAGTCGTATGCAGGCCGTGGTGGCCTAGTAAGCGGGCATTTTTTTTCTTTTTTGTCAACTTTTTAGTCCCGATTGGTGGATCCAACCGGGACTAAAGGTCTTTTCCAGTTTTTTTTGTTTTTTGCTTTATTTTTTTCTTTTGTTTCTACTTATAGCCAAATATTTAGAGTTTTTGAGTGAATCTTTTTGGTTTAGATCACAAAAATTATAAACTTTCTGTTAGTGCTAGTAGTTTTCAAATTTGAATAGTTTAAATTTGAATTCTTTGAAATTTGTGTGAATCACTAGTTTGTGAATAACTTTACTTTAAAAATAGATTTTGGAGTGATTCTTTTTCCTGATGTTTAATATTAGTGTGTTTTATCAGTATGTTCAATTTGGTAATTTTTAGGTTATTTAAATAGGTGTTTTAATCAAAAACAGATTCTGTTTAGCTATTTTAGTTTTATAGCTCTAAAAAATCATTAAATGCATGAAAAATTGCGAATGAAGTCAGAAAGGGTTGAAAATTTATGATGTGGCTTTGAATGGTGCATGTTGAATTCACAAAAAGTCTGGAGTTAAAATAAGTTAAAAAAATGAAATGCCTTTGTAACAGATGAGTTTTCGTCCGAAACCCTGATACTTCGAAAGAGATTGTCCAGTTTGTACACGAAGTGCATCCAGTTTTTGCCGTAACCCTCTCAACTTTTTAGCACATGCTATGTGGGTGAAATGATGATACCATGCCAAGTTTCAATCTTTTCAGAGTTCATTTGTAGTGCTTTTCAATTTCAGGGTCATTTAGATCAAAAAAAATCAATAAATGCATGAAAAATAGCAAATGAAGTCAGACAGGGTTGAAAATTGATGACGTGGCTTTGAATGGTGCATATTGAACGCACAAAAAGTCTGGAGTTAAAATAAGTTTAAAAAATGAAATGCCTTTGTAACAGATGAGTTTTCGCCCGAAACCCTGATACTTCGAAAGAGATTGTCCAGTTTGTACACGAAGTGCATCCAGTTTTTGCCGTAACCTCTCAACTTTTTAGCACATGCTATGTGGGTGAAATGATAATACCATGCCAAGTTTCAATATTTTCAGAGTTCATTTGTAGTGCTTTTCAATTTCAGGGTCATTTAGCTCAAAAAATCAATAAATGCATGAAAAATAGCAAATGAAGTCAGAAAGGGTTGAAAATTGATGATGTGGCTTTGAATGGTGCATATTGAACGCACAAAAAGTCTGGAGTTAAAATAAGTTTAAAAAAATGAAATGCCTTTGTAACAGATGAGTTTTCGTCCGAAACCCTGATACTTCGAAAGAGATTGTCCCGTTTGTACACGAAGTGCATCCAGTTTTTGCCGTAACCCTCTCAACTTTTTAGCACATGCTATGTGGGTGAAATGATGATACCATGCCAAGTTTCAGCCTTTTCAGAGTTCATTTGTAGTGCTTTTCAATTTCAGGGTCATTTAACTCAAAAAAAATCAATAAATGCATGAAAAATAGCGTTCCTTCGCGTTTCAAATGCCAAAACACATATATATACCCTAAATATTACAAAGATTCCCTCCGGTTTGTCCGAAGTGGGACTTTCCAGATAAGTCCGGAAACTCACTAGAGAAGAAAGTGATGACGGTGAAGCCGGTCACATCCCAGAGAAAAATAGCGTTCCTTCGCGTTTCAAATGCCAAAACACATATATATACCCTAACTATTACAAAGATTCCCTCTGGTTTGTCCGAAGTGGGACTTTCCAGATAAGTCCGGAAACTCACTAGAGAAGAAAGTGATGACGGTGAAGCCGGTCACATCCGAGAGTGGGATATTGGGGTATAAAACTTTTTCTTCGCGTGTGTCCCTTTGCGCTGTAACCATGGACAATCTTCATCATTTAACAGGATGCTTGGGTCAGTCTTCACAGTGAAGGGAGCAATTTCATGAAACTTTTCATAATCATCTGACATGTCTGTCTTGTCCTCCACTCCCACGATGTTTCTTTTCCCTGAAAGAACTATGTGGCGCTTTGGCTCATCGTATGATGTATTCGCTTCCTTATCTTTTCTTTTTCTCGGCTTGGTAGGCATGTCCTTCACATAGAAAACATGCGCCACATCATTGGCTAGGACGAATGGTTCGTCTGTGTACCCAAGATTGTTGAGATCCACTGTTCTCATTCAGTACCGCGGGTCTTCCTTTACCCTGCCTCCAGTCAGATTGACCCATTTGCACCGAAACAAAGGGACCTTCAAATCACGTCCATAGTCAAGTTCCCATATCTCCTCTATGTAGCCATAATATGTGTCCTTTGGCCTATTGGTGTTTGCTGCATCAAAGCGGACACCACTGTTTTGGTTGGTGCTCTTTTTATCTTGGGCGATCGTGTAAAATGTATTCCCATTTATCTCGTACCCTTTGAAAGTCGATATAGTCGAAGATGGTGACTTGGCCAGCAAGTACAGCTCATCTCCAACAGTGTCATCATGCATGAGACGTGTTTGCAACCAATCGCCGAATGACGCCATGTGTATACGTTTGATCCAGGGCTCAGACTGCTCCGGGTTCTTGGAGCGTACACTATCCAGGTGTTCCTCGATATGCGGAGCCACCAAGCTGGAATTTTGTAGAACTGTGTAGTGTGCTTGCGCCCAAGAATGCTCGTCCATACATATTACTGAATCCTTTCCTAGCGTGCCTTTTCCACCCAGTCTGCCCTCATGCCGCGATTCGGGAACACCAATCGGCTTAAGGTCCGGAATAAAGTCAACACAAAACTCAATGACCTCCTCTGTTTCATGGCCCTTGGAGATGCTTCCTTCTGGCCTAGCACGGTTATGAACATATTTCTTTAAGACCCCCATGAACCTCTCAAAGGGGAACATATTGTGTAGAAATACAGGACCGAGAATGGCAATCTCGTCGACTAGGTGAACTAGGACGTGCGTCATGATATTGAAGAAGGATGGTGGGAACACCAACTCGAAACTGACAAGACATTGCACCAAATCATTCTGTAACCTTGGTAGGATTTCTAGATCGATTACCTTCTGAGAGATTGCATTGAGGAATACACGTAGCTTCACAATGGCTAATCGAACGTTGTCCGGTAGAAGCCCCCTCAATGCAACCGGAAGCAATTGCGTCATAATCACGTGGCAGTCATGAGACTTTAGGTTCTGGAACTTTTTCTCTGCCATATTTATTATTCCCTTTATATTCGACGAGAAGCCAGACGGGACCTTCATACTGAGCAGGCATTCAAAGAAGATTTCCTTCTCTTCTTTGGTAAGAGCGTAGCTGGCAGGACCTTGATACTGCTTTGGATGCATGCCGTCTTTTCCGTGCATACGTTGCTGGTCCTCCCGTGCCTCCGGTGTATCTTTTGTCTTCCCATACACGCCCAAGAAGCCTAGCAGGTTCACGCAAAGATTCTTCGTCATGTGCATCACGTCAATTGCAGAGCGGACCTCTAGGTCTTTCCAATAGGGTAGGTCCCAAAATATAGATTTCTTCTTCCACATGGGTGCGTGTCCATCAGCGTCATTCGGAACAGATTGTCCGCCAGGACCCTTTCCAAAGATTACTTTTAAATCCTTGACCATATCAAATATATCATCACCAGTACGGTGGCGAGGCTTCTTCCGGTGATCTGCCTCACCTTTGAAATGCTTGCCTTTCTTTCTTAAGAGATGCTTGATCGGAAGAAATCGACGATGTCCCAGGTACACATTCTTCTTACATTTATCCAAATATATACTTTCGGTCTCATCTAAACAGTGTGTGCATGCGTGGTATCCCTTGTTTGTCTGTCCTGAAAGGTTACTAAGAGTAGGCCAATCATTGATGGTTACAAACAGCAACGCTCGTAGGTCAAATTCCTGCTGTTTGTGCTCATCCCACACACGTACACCTTTTATGTCCCACAGCTGTAAAAGTTCTTCAACTAATGGCCTTAGGTACACATCAATGTCGTTGCCGGGTTGCTTGGGGCCTTGGATGAGCACTGGCATCATAATGAACTTTCGCTTCAAGCACAACCAAGGAGGAAGGTTATAGATACATAGAGTCACAGGCCAGGTGCTATGATTGCTGCTCTGCTCCCCAAAAGGATTAATGCCATCTGCACTTAAACCAAACCATACGTTCCTTGCGTCATCTGCAAAGTCCCGCCATTTTCTCTCGAGTTTTCTCCACTGCGACCCGTCAACGGGTACTCTCAACTTCCCGTCTTTCTTCCGGTCTTCTTTGTGCCATCGCATCAACTTGGCATGCTCTTTGTTTTGGAACAAACGTTTCAACCGTGGTATTATAGGAGCATACCACATCACCTTGGCAGGAATCCTCTTCCTGGGGCGCTCGCCCTCAACATCATCACCAGGGTCATCGCGGCTGATCTTATAGCGCAATGCACCGCATACCGGGCATGCATTCAGATTCTCGTACTCCTCACCGCGGTAGAGGATGCAGTCATTAGGGCATGCATGTATCTTCTGCACCTCTAATCCTAGAGGGCAGACAGCCTTCTTTGCTTCGTACGTACTGTCGGGCAATTCGTTGTCCTTTGGAAGCATCTTCTTTAACATTTTCAGCAACTTTTCAAATCCCTTGTCAGCTACACCATTCTCTGCCTTCCATTGCAGCAATTCCAGTGTGGTACCCAGTTTTTTCTTGTCATCTTCGCAATTTGGGTACAACAATTTTTTGTGATCCTCTAACATGTGCTGCAACTTCAACTTCTCCTTTTCACTTTTGCAGTTTCTCTTTGCATCAGCAATGGCCCGACCAAGATCATCAGCGGGCTCATCTGATGCCTCTTCTTCAGCTTCTTTTTCTTCATTCTCTTCCCCCATTGTAGTACCATCGTATTCAGGGAACCTAGCATAGTTGTCATCATCCTCTTCTTCTTCATTCTCTTCCATTAGAACCCCTCTTTCTCCGTGCTTGGTCCAACAGTTATATCCGGACATGAAACCAGACGTAAACAGGTGGACGTGAATGACTTTTGAGCTAGAGTAATTCATATCATTCTTACAGACACCACATGGACAACACATAAAACCATTCCGATTGTTTTCCTCAGCCGCACGCAGAAAACTATGCACGCCATTAATGAACTGGGGAGAGCGTCGGTCATCGTACATCCATTGCTGGCTCATCTTCATTACACAACACCAAAAACACCAAATTAATACAAGTTCATACATAAAGTTCATACACACTTATTCTCATAAAACAACATAAAACTATCTAGCTAAAGCATTTAAATGCAACAACAAATGCGATCAAAATCGCAACTAAGGTAATAATTGATCCAACAGCATAATGATACCAAGCCTCTTTATTAACGGCATAGTTTCTAATCTTTCTAATCTTCAAGCGCATTGCATCCATCTTGATCTTGTGATCATCGACGACATCGGTAACATACAACTCCAATTTCATCTTCTCTTCTTCAATTCTTTTCAATTTTTCTTTCAAATACTCGTTTTCTTTTTCAACTAAATTTAACTTCTTGACAAGAGGGTCGGTTGCAATTTCCGGTTCACATACCTCCTAGATAAAAATATCTATGTCAACTTGATGGGCATAATTGTCATAAACATGAAATGCAACAAATAGTTATAAAAGAGAATATATATACCACATCCGAATCATAAACCGGACGAGGGCCGACGGGGACGGATATCAAAGTCATGGCACTATGTATAACAAACAATCATACATGTAAGAAAATTATACAATTAACTATCTAAATCATACAAATAAGATTTTTTTTTATAAAAAGGATAAGAACAAGGGGCTCACCAAGGTGGTGCCGGCGACGGGATGGTGCGGGCGATCGACGGTGGTTAGGACGGGGATGGGAAGGCACTGAGTAAACCACACCTACAAATATGCAAACTAAGAAGTTAATTTGAGCTCAAATTGCATATAAATCAAATAAACTCCCACATAATTACTCCCAAACTAGAACCCACAAATCACTATACTTATAGAGCATTGCACGAGCTAATCTAGCAATGAGAGATGAAAGGACAAATTTGCTAACCTTTGTGAACACTTGGATAGATGGGGTGCCTTCAAATCTTGACAAATCTTTGGAAAAAATGGAGGATGAGCTCGAGAGCAAGGGGAAGAACAGAGGAGAGAAAGGGGAAAACAGAGAGAATGGGCTCGGGCTGGACGAAGGGTTTATATAGGGACGTCTTTAGTCCCGGTTGGTTATACAAACCGGGACTAAAGGTCCACCTCTAGTCCCAGTTTGTGATACAAACCAGGACTAAAGGTGATCGTGGGGCCCCAGCCTGACACCAGCCTGACACCACCCCTTTAGTCCCGGTTTGTATCACAAACCGAGACTATAGGTAGAAAATGAACCGGGACTAATGAGTGCCGGTGCCCCAGACCGCTCCTAGCCGTTGGAACCGGGACTAATGGTCACATTAGTCCCGGGCCGTAATCAAACCGGGACTAAAGGGTTGGACGAAAGGTATGTTTTCTACTTGTGTTAGCACGTAGGCGTGTTAAAGCGTTCCCCGAATTATCCGGTATAATATCAAGATACTGCACCATGGAGGACGCCTGGCTGGCAGAAAAGGAACAGAGGGATTCAATCCAAGACCTGCTCGACTCCACCAACAAAAGTCGCTTGCGCCGAAGCAAGAAGTGCTCCAGGACCAATGAGCGGGCTGCTCGTCATGAGCTAGATAAGAAACAGCCAGCAAGTAAACAAAAATCTACGCTGATCCGCGTGGTGTGTTTCTTACTTTGCCGTGTGTATATTTTTTACAGACGGCATTTTTTTACAGACGGCAAAGTGCTCGCTTTGCCGTCTGTATTTTTATTTGCAGACGGCAAAGTATATTTTGTCGTCAGTTTTTCTTTGCCGTCTGCTGATGACGGCAAACCCTTGCTTTGCCGTCTTGCCCGACGAAAAGCTGACGGCAAAGCGGCCTACTGACGGCAAATTAGCTGTTTCCCGTAGTGCAGATGGTTAGACACACCAATAACTTTCAGGCACGGAGACCAGCCGAGGCTCAGCCAAAGCAGAGGAGTGGCGCCTCTAGTCCTCGACCCCATAATTGATGGATACAGGTTAACAAAAGTCCTGATGGACGACGACAGTAGCCTGAACCTCATCTACGAGAAGACCCTACGAAAATGCAGCTCGACAAATCGCGAATCGAGCCGAGCAGAACCACATTTAAAGGAATAATCTCAGGAAGGGAGGCGTGATGCAGCGGTAGAATCTCGCTTAACGTGGTATTAGGTACTCCCAACAACTATCGCTTGGAAGAGTTAATCTTCAATATCGTCCCATTCCGAAGTGGTTATCACGCGCTCCTCGGCCACGAGGCGTTCGCCAAATTCCAGGCTATCCCGCACTATGCTTACATGAAGCTCAAAATGCCAGGGCCGAATGGGGTGATTACTATTCAAAGTAACATGGACAGGTCCCTCAGGGCAGAAAATAAAATGACAATGCTCACTTTGGAGTTGGATGCCGAGGCACTTGCAGTCGAAGAATTAACAGTGCTACGCGCAACTGTGGGCAAGGATGATGTCATCCTCGACAAAAGACCGAAGTCCACATCGTTCAAACCAGCCGATGAAATAGTAAAATTTCAAGTGCACCCCGAAGACCCAGCCAAAACGGCTTCCATCGGAGCATGACTGAGACCATCACTTGACGAGGCACTACATTCTTTCCTTCAAAAAAAATTGGGACATTTTCGATTGGCATCCATCAGACATGCCTGGCATTCCAAGAAATTTAGCCGAACATAGCCTGAACATCGCCAAGGGCTTTAAGCCAGTAAAACAAGCACTTTAGAGATTCTCAGAACCCAAACGACAAGCAATCGGGGAAGAACTAGCCAAGCTGCTTGAAACCGGATTCATCTATGAAATTAAACACTCCGAGTGGCTGGCAAACCTAGTAATGGTACCAAAAAGGACAAATCCTGGCGCCTTTGCGTCGATTTCAAGGACGTAAATAAGGCTTGCCCAAAAGATCCCTTCCCATTACCTCAGATGGACCAAATAATCGACGCCACAGCCGGACACGACTTGCTCTGTTTCCTGGACGCCTAATCCGGATATCATCAAATAAAAATGAAGGAATCCGACCAGGCTGCAATAGCCTTCATAACCCCCTAGGGGCCATTTGTTTTAACACAATGCCCTTCGGTCTCAAAAACATTGGGGCTACATACTAGTGAATGATTCAGACATGCCTAGAGCCGCAAATCGGCAAGAAAAACTGAAGCATACGTAGACGACGTGGTCATCAAGACCCGACAAGCGAGTACGCTCATAAATGACCTTGGAGAGACATTTAAAAATCTTCGGGCATACGACATAAAATTAAACCTGGAAAAATGCGTTTTCGGCGTCCCGTCCAGTAAATTGCTTGGCTCCTTCGTCTCCCATAGAGGAATAGAGGCAAACCCAGACAAGATCAGAGCATTGGACCGGCTAGAGGTCCCAACAGAGCTCAAGCATGTTGATACGTCTCCAACGTATCTATAATTTTTGATTGTTCCATGCTATTATAGTATCAATCTTGGATGTTTTATATGCAATTATATTCCATTAGATATCATTTTTTGGGACTAACCTATTAACCCAGTGCCCAGTGCCAGTTGCTGTTTTCTGCTTGTTTTTGCCTTTTTCAGAAAATCATTATCAAAAAGTGTCCAAACAAGAAAAAAACTTTAGATTAATTTTTTCTGGACCAGAAGAGACCCACGATGCTTTGAGAGAAGACCAGAAGAGCCACGAGGAGGCGGCAAGCCTGGAGGGCGTGCCCAGGGGGGTAGGGCGCGCCCCCCAGGCTTGTGGGCCCCTCGTTGCCCCTCCTGACCTAATTCTAGCGCTATAAATTTCCAAATATTCCCAATATACTAGAGAGACAGAAGAGAAAACCTTTCCGCCGCTGCAAGCCTCTGTTCTTCCGCGATCCCATCTGGAGGCCTTTTCCGGTACTCTGTCGGAGGGGGAATCAATCACGGAGAGCTTCTTCATCACCCTTGCTGCCCTTCCGATGATGTATGAGTAGATTACCACACACCTATGGGTCCATAGCTAGTAGCTAGATGGCTTCTTCTCTCTCTTTGATCTTCAATACCATGTTCTCCTCGATGTTCTTGGAGTTCTATCCGATGTAATCTTCTTTTGCGGTGTGTTTGTTGGGATCCGATGAATTGTGAGTTTATGATCAGATTATTCATGAGAAATATTTGAGTCTTCTCTTTTATGCATGATTATTATAGCTTTGTATTTCTCTTTGATCTATCGATTTGGTTTGGCCTACTAGATTGAGTTGTCTTGCAATGGGAGAGGTGCTTTGTGATGGGTTCAATCTTGCGGTGCTCAATCCCAGTGACAGAAGGGGACATGACACGTATTTGTATTATTGCCATTAAGGATAAAAAGATGGGGTTTAATCATATTGCTTGAGTTTACTTTGTCTACATCATGTCATCTTGCTTAAGGCGTTACTCTGTTTCATACTTAATACCCTAGATGCATGCTGGATAGCAGTCGATGGGTGGAGTAATAGTAGTAGATGCAGGCAGGAGTCCGTCTACTTGTCTCGGATGTGATGCCTATATACATGATCATTGCCATGAATCCGTCATAATTATTTGCTTTTCTATCAATTGCCCAACAGTAATTTGTCTACCCACCGTATGCTATGTGTTCGAGAGAGAACCTCTAGTGAAAACTATGGCCCCCGGGTCTACTTTATCATATATAAAAAAACCTAAAAATACCTTGCTGCAATTTATTTACTTTTATTTTATTTAGTATTTTAGTTTATCTATTTATCTCTATAAGATTTAATCATTGCAAATAACCGCTAAGAGGATTGACAACCCTCTTATTTGCGTTGGGTGCAAGTGTTTGCTCTTGTGTGTGCAGGTGCGCTTAATGGACTTTTGCTTGGTTCTCCTACTGGATTGATAACCTTGGTTCTTAACTGAGGGAAATACTTATCTCTACTATACTGCATCATCCTCTCCTCTTCGGGGAAATACCAACACAGTCTACAAGTAGCACATGTCCAACGGCTAGCAAGGTGCGTTGCCTCCCTTAGTCAATTTATATCACAGTTAGGAGAGAAGGCCTTGCCGCTGTACCGATTACTCAAACAAACAAAGAATTTCATATGGACAAAGGAGGCTGTCACCGCCTTGGAGGAAATAAAGACACTCCTCGGCACCAACCAATCCTGGCCTCTCCTTATCTCGGCGAACCGATGTTGCTATACATCTCGGCAACAAATTAGGTTGTTAGTGTCGTACTCGTCGTTAAACATAGTTTGGAGGGCCACAAGTTGCAGGTATAGTGGCCGGTATACTATGTTTCTGAAGTATTGACACCTTGTAAAACCAGGTACCCGCACTATCAAAAAGTAGCATACGTTTTTTATGGCCTCATGGAAGTTAAGGCATTACTTTCAAGAATGCTCCATTACAGTGGCCTCTGAGGTGCCACTAAATGACATCAGTAATAACTGAGATGCCACCGGCCAAATAGTGAAATGGGCCATTGAGCTCCTACCTTTCGATATCGCTTATCGGCCGCGCCGAGCCATAAAATTGCAAGTCTTGGAAGACTTTGTGGCCGAATGGACGGAGGCCGAGCTCCCTAGGGAGCACAGTACATACTCACATTGGACTATGTACATCGACGGATCCAAAATGCTCGACGGCTTAGTAGGAGGGGTGGTCCTCACCTCACCAACTGGGGATAATATCAGGAACGTCCTTCAAATTATGTACACTGACTCTAACAGAATGGGAGCCAAACACGATCCTGTGCCGAAAAACACCTTCCTTGAGCGGCTATTCAAGCCATCAGTGGTGTGGCAGAGCGAACCGCGACCCTCCGAACCCTCCAATTCCGAGATGGTCTCCCCTATAGCTGTTGAGCCATTCGAGGAGATAATTGGGGGCTCAAAAATCGAGGAAACGACCTCGGTACACGAAATCAGTTATCGCGCCATGGACCGAACCTATCTTGGCATATTTACTCCGTAAAGAGTTGCCGGAGGACCAGACAGACGCCAGACGGATTGTTCGATGATCAAAAGCGTATAAAGTCCATGAATGAGAATTATACAAACGAATCGTTACGGGTGTCCTCCAAAGGTGCATATCAGAGGAGGAGGGTCGTGCTCTCCTCTCCGAAATCCATTCCGGCATGTGTGGCCATCTTGCAGCACCTCAGACCTTGGTAAGCAAAGTTTTCCGAGCCATATTTTATTGGCCTACTGCCCGAGCGGATGCCAAGGAACTCGCGGAGCGATGTGCATGCTACCAATCTTTCGCCAATCAAAGCCACATGCCAGCTACGGCTCTCCGAACCATTCCATCACATGGCCATTCGTGGTCCGGGGACTAGACATGATCGGCCCACTTAAAGGGGGAACCGACCACAAGAAATACCTCCTTGTGATGGTCGATAAATTCACCAAATGGATTGAAGCCAAACCCGTAACCTTGGCAAAGGAGGGGCTAGTAATCGACTTCATCTCGGGCGTGGTGCACCGTTATGGTGTCCCACACAGAATTATTATGGACAATGGATCCAATTTCACAGCCAAAAAGGTTCAAGCATGGTGAAATGGGCATTAAGCTTGATTTCGCATCCGTATAGCACCCGCAGTCCAACGGTCAGGTTGGAAGGGCCAATGGATTAATCTGAAGCGGCCTTAAGCCGCGCCTGGTCCATTCCCTTGGGCAAGACGACTGCAAATGGGTGGAGGAGATAGACTCTATTCTTTGGGGCTTACGCACCACGCAAAATAGATCCACAAGTTGTACACCATTTTTTATGGTCTACGGCGCCAAGGCCATAATCCCTAGCGATCTTATCCGTGACGCACCTCGAGTCCGCATGTATGAAGAAAAAGAAGCCGATCTAGATCGACAAGATGACCTCGATGCGCTCGAAGAAGAACGTGATGTTGCTCGGGCTCGTTGCACATTTTACCAACAGCAGGCCAGGCGTTACCAAAGCAGGGAGGTCCGAGCAAAGACTTACAACATGGGGGATTAAGTTATGCGCAACCATCCATACAAGCCGGGTCAGCACAAACTATCGGTTAAATGGTATGGACCATTTATAATCGACAGGGTACTCACTGGAGGAGCTTATCATCTTTGGGATCCCAAGAACAATCGCCTGGAGCCAAATCCATGGAACACAGCTCGGCTGCGCCATTTTCATGGTTAAGAAGCCATCATCGAACCACCTTTTCCCTTTTTAGCATCTTTTTATCATGGGATCTAGAGAGATAAAATATTTTGAGAGGCATGCTTTTCCTGTCAAAGAAAACGACCGAGAATTCCCAATATCTTCCATGCTAGACACATCATAGGCGGTTCCCAAACAGAAAGTAAAGTTTATTTCCTTTCCACCATTCTTTCACAATCCATGGCTAGCCGTATCCACGGGTGCCCTCCATACCAACTCTTTCAAAGGAATTTTGTTGTTATTAATTTTTGATTCATTGTGGGACTGGGCATCCCTATTACCAGCCACTCTCTCGTGCAATGACAAGTGAATAAACACTCATCGTGAGAATAACACACCTAGCATGGAAAATAATGGCCACCCCCGCCGCTTCATGAGCGGTACGGGCACACAAATCGGAAAAATTATTCTGAAAATTAGAGTTGGCACACGCAAATTTACTTGGAACGGCATTGAAATACCGCATATGGGTAGATATAGTGGACTCATTTGGCACAACTTGGGTTTAAGGAGTTTGGATGCACAAGCAGTATTTCCGCTTAGTACAAATGAAGGCTAGCAAATAGATTGAGAAGCAACCAACCAAAAAGCGAAAACGGTCATAAACATGCATTGAACATAACTAACACCGAATAATGCACCATAAGTAGGATATAATTTCTTTGCATAACTATTGACTTGATGTGCATGCATAGGGAATCACAAACCTTAACACTAATATTCTTACTAAATCACAATTACTCACTAACATGACTCACATATCATCATCTGCATATCGCAAAACTATTGCAAGGAATCACACTTATCATATCCAATGATCTATATGAAAGTTTTTATTATATCCCTCTTGAATATTCATCACTTTGGGACCAAATTCATATCTTGTGCAAATTACCATTACTATCATCAACTCTCAAAAATATATAAGTGAAGCATGAGAGTGCAAATATTTCTTCAAAATTTTAATCTTATCAACTCTCAAAATAATATAAGTGAAGCATGAGAGTTTATTTCTTCAAAATTTTAATTTTGTCAACTCTCAAAATAATATAAGTGAAGCATGAGAGTTTATTTTTTCAAAATATAGCCACCACCGTGCTCAAAAAGATTTAAGTGAAGCACTAGAGGAACTGCCTAGCTCAAAAAATTTAAGTGAAGCACATAGAGTATTCTAACAAATTATGATGAACGTGTGGCTCTCTCAAAATAGGTGTGTTAAGCAAGGATGATTGTGACAAACTAAAAAGCAAACAAAGCAAATAATCATATAATACAAGATGCTCCAAGTAAAACACATATCATGTGACGAATAAAAATATAGCTCCAAGTAAAATTACTGATGGTTGGTAGAAGAAAGAGGGGATGCCTTCCGGGGCATCCCCAAGCTTAGACGCTTGAGTCTTCCTTGAATGTTACCTTGGGGTGCCTCGGGCATCCCCAAGCTTAGGCTCTTGCTACTCCTTATTCCTTCATCCATCGTGATCTCACCCAAAACTTGAAAACTTCAATCACACAAAACTCAACAAAACCTTCGTGAGATCCGTTAGTATAACAAAATAAATCACTACTTTAAGTACTGTAGCAAACCCATTCATATTTTATTTTTGCATTATACCTACTGTATTCTAACTTCTCGATGGCTTATACCCCCCGATACAATCCATAGTTTCATCAAAACAAGCAAGTAGTGCATCAAAAATAGAATCTGTCAAAAACAGAACAGTCTGTAGCAATCTATTTAAAAGCCATACTTCTGTAACTCCAAAAATTCTGAAAAATTAGGAAAACGTGGGCAATTCATATACCAATACTGTGTAAAAATTTCAGATTTTTCTGACGCTGTAGTACAGAAACAAAATTCCAGCACTGGACGCAAAAACTTTCTGTTTTCCAAACAGCATCAATTATACTATCTTCCAAATCATCCTAAAGGCTTTACTTGGCACAAACACTAATTAAAAACACAAAAACACAATCATAAGAGTAGCATAAATGTGAAAACAGAAAATAACATAAACAAAAGATAAAAATTTATTTTATTCATTGGGTTGCCTCCCAACAAGCGCTATTGTTTTATGCCCCTAGCTAGGCATAATGCATAGTTTCAAGTATTGTCATCTTTGGTTTTAGCCCTCGCAACTCCTATTTCACTTTCTTTGCCATTATCAATAATATGCACTAGATGATCAAGCTTAGTGCAAAGGGTTTTTATTTCTCTCAAAACACAAAGAGAGATCTTGTGATCTAAAACATCAACCCTCCTATTTTGCGAGACCACATTGCTATTTATTTTTGAGGCAAGATTGAATATCCCTCGAAAGTTAGAATCCATACTAGCCTTGATTTCTTTTATTTACTCAGTTTGACGAAAGCATTCTAGAGTAATAGATTCGATAGTTTCAACTTTTGGCTGTCCAAATATACTTTTCATCTTTTCGTAGATTGCAAAGGCATCACCCCCAAGAAAATTGTTTTCAAATATAGAATCCAAGACACGTCTATGAGCAAGGGGTAGACCAACATAAAAACCTTTAAGGAACAATTTAAGGTGAAACTGATGCCTAGCACTTACTTGTATTTTTAATAATCTATCCCATGCTTCTTTTAAAGACTCGTCACTCAAATATTTAAAGTTTAAAATTCCTGGATCGTCTCCTAAGTACGGAGGGAAATGCATAACGGGAATAGAACTAGCCATAACGATAAAACGAGCAAGCAAGAAAAAGGCAAACGGAAAATATTTTTGTAAAAACTTTTTAGAAGTCGGGGAGATGAAAACGAGAGGCAAATAAAATGAATGCAAGGAGATGCGAGTTTATGCAAAGGTACTTGATAGATGTTGATGATGTCTCCCCGGCAACGGCGCCAGAAATTCTTCCTGCTACTTGTAGCTTGCGTTGGTATTTTCCTCGAAGTGGAAGGGATGATGCAGCACAGTAGAGGTAAGTATTTCCCTTAGTTATGAAACCAAGGTTATCAATCCAGTAGGAGAATCATACAACACCTCGTTAGCAGTACCTGCATACAAACAACAAATCCTTGCACCCAACGCAAACAAGGGGTTGTCAATCCCTCGGCGGTAAATTGCAAGATTAAATTGTATGGTGATAGATAGATAGATTAAACAAAAATACAAAATAAAATAAATAAATAAAAAGTGTAGCAAGTATTTTTTGGGTTTTAGTATATGATTTAGATAGACCCGGGGGCCATAGCTTTCACAAGAGGCTTCTCTCATAAAAATAGCATACGGTGGGCAGACAAATTACTGTTGGGCAATTGATAGAAAAGCAAATAATCATGACGATATCCAAGGCAATGATCATGTATATAGGCATCACGTCCGAGACAAGTAGACCGACTCCTGCCTGCATCTACTACTATTACTCCACACATCGACCGCTATCCAGCATGCATCTAGTGTATTAAGTCCATAAAGAACGGAGTAACGTCTTAAGCAAGATGACATGATGTAGACAAAGTAAACTCACGCATGAATAAACCCCATCTTTTTACCCTTAATAGCAATGATACATACGTGTCATGTCCCTTTCTGTCACTGGGATTGAGCACAGCAAGATCGAACCCATTACAAAGCACCTCTTCCCATGGCAAGATAAATCAATCTAGTTGGCCAAACCAAATCAATAGATCGGAGAAGAAATACGAAGCTATAATAATCATGCATAAAAGAGATCAGAGAAGACTCAAATAATATTCATGGATAATTTGATCATAAACTCACAATTCATCGGATCCCAACAAACACACCGCAAAAGGTGATTACACCGGATAGAACTCCAAGAACATCGAGGAGAACATTGTATTGAAGATGAAAAAGAGAGAAGAAGACATCTAGCTAGTAACTATGGACCCGAAGGTCTGTGGTAAACTACTCACGCATCATCAGAAGGGCAGCAAGGTTGATGTAGAGCCCCTCCATGATCGATTCCCCCTCCGACGGAGTACCGGAGAAGGCCCCTAGATGGGATCTCTCAAGAACAGAAGCTTGCCGATTTCGTGGACTCCTCTGTTGGTTTCCCGATTTTTGGGAATTTATAGTGGTGGAATTAGGTCAAAAGAGTCAGAGGTGGGCCCATGAGGCACCAGGGCGCGCCTGCCCCCCGCCCCCACCTCCTAGGTCTTCTGGCCTCCTCCCGAAGCTTCTAGTGTTTGTTATGTCCAGAAAAAATCTCCAAAAAGTTTCATGGCATTTGGACTTCGTTTGGTATTGATATTCTGTAAAACCAAAAACAGGCAGAAAACAGCAGCTGGCACTGGGCACTAAGTTAATAGGTTAGTCCCAAAAAATGATATATAATTGCTGTAAATGTATATAAAACATCCAAGATTGATAATATAACAGCATGGAACTATCAAAAATTATAGATACGTTGGAGACGTATCAGGGGGCTCCTCGGACCACACTTATCCTCAGCGCTGTATCTATATATACAAGCACCGCCTTCCTATGATTCATTATAAAGCCACAATATGCATCAATTTGACTTGAGATTTTTTGCCATGCTGGGTTACCTGGCTTCTGTGCTTATCCTCTACATCTCCGATGAATTCCGCTAGAGGGTAAAAGGAGCACCTCTGCAATTGCTACTCCCTGGTCAACCGAGCGAGTACCTCAGACGGGTGAAGTCAAAAGCTAGCGGTCACAAGAACATAGTTGGTCGGCAATGATGGAAGTGAAAATTGGAACCTCTGAGAGGAGGTGGAAAGGGATCTTTTCGAATCCCCGACAACCACATAGTATTCCCCGGCTAGAAGTCCTCGGACGCCCACATTGGAATATTGGTAAAACTAGTCACGGTTAAATTGACACCCCAGGAAAAGGAACTGTTGGAGGAACTATTTTTCACCGAAGATGTGACTTGCGTTAAAAAGCAATAGAGCATAACTCTCTGCAAGACTTACATTTTGACCTTATGGCCGGATTGACTTGTCCCTTCTAAGCGTAGGCCAAGATCCTCCGTCCAGCGTTAGGGACACTCCTCGACCTCTGTCCGAGGAGGTAGAAGCCGATGGCCGACTAACAAGGTATAACATCTGTGGATACGAGATATAAACTAAACGTACATAGATACATAAAAGTTGCTAAAATGGCATAAGTTGTTTTACATAAAGTCATTCAAGACCATCCATAAGGGTGTCGAGGCGATAATCCCTCTCCGATATCCGAGCCGCAGGCATGACGTTTTCATAATTTACACTAGGCCTTATTTCTTTCCCATCTGGCCCTAGAGGGCCAAATTCGTCTAGCTTCTCCGTCTCTAGAAGACAATAGCTTGTCTTGATCATGGCCCACGCTTCTCGAGCACCTTCGCGACAGGCCGATCTCTTCCACGCTTTAATCCGACATCTTGGGCCTTTCAAGCGATCTGCAAGATGGGCCAGGCCCCTTGGTACCATTTCATCAGGCCATAAAGCCCAGAATACCTTCTCCATCGCCCTCTGTGCTTGATCATGCAGTTCACTGAGACCAACCCTAACATCCTTTAAAGATGTATAGCCGGATCCACTGGTTGGTCAGGTAGAATAGCTGCGCACAAAATCGTTATAAGGCACCAGGTTTTCCAAAAATACGATGAATAGACGCATGCGTAATAGGATTACTCACTAGCCAGAAACGTGCAGGCCTCCTGATTCGCCTTCTCGGCGGCAGCTAGCTGTGACCAGAGTTTTTCTATCTCCGTGGCTTGCCGATCGCTATTGCCTTGGAGCTGGTTGCATTCCTCAATCTTATGGGTATGAACCCAATCACCTGATTTCGCTTGAACCTCGGCATCCCGAATGGCTTCTCGAGCTCGCTTTAGGTTATCTTCGAGCCGACCGATGGTTTCCATTGCTAGTAAAAGGAAAAGGCATTAAATATGGCGCAAAGCAAGTAGCTATAAGGACATCGAATATTTTAAATATCACCATGGGCCTCCTGAGTGAATTTTTTCACATCGTCCACCTCCTTCCTCGCCTCAGAAAGATCGTCTTCGGCCTTTTTGAGCTTCTTCAATAGCTCGGCATTCTCTTGACGAGTGGCCTGTGGAAACGCGCGAGAAGGACATTTTCAAATCGACCCTCAATTCGGCCACCTGTGTCCAACTTAAGGCTCGGGGGCTACTGGGATTCACACCAAGTCTTCGGTGATTTCCATCTTGCTCATGACAAGGGTTGCAGCTTCGGCTATCCATGGGCCGAACTGAGGCCCGTCAGTCATCACCTGGAGGTACCCTCTAGTCCGGGAGACCCTCAGGGGCTATTGGGCTTCACACTGTATTAAACTTAAATGTTCCCTGACTAGATATCTCCTCCGAATTTCCGAACGTACCTTTAGGCCTGCTACCAACACGTCAGCAGCTTCCTTAAGCCCCAGGCATGCCGCTCCGAGCTGAGTATCTACCGATTGGAGAGCGTTAAACTCCTCATCAGAAAACACTAGGTTCACCAGTGATGCTTTCCGCACTCGATGATGCATCAAGCTCTCAACCTCGGAGGCAGTGGCAGAATGGTCTGCCGAGGACTCCGGCTGAGGAGCATCTCGAGGCTCTTTAGTAGGGGACGGCTGCTGATAGGCCACCTCGAGCATCGTCGCATTAGCTCGAGGAGGCGGCCTGTAGGATGGAGATGGTCAACAAACTTACCAGCTGAAACTACTAATCATGACAGCGGATAAGGATGACACTTATGGAGCAGAAGGTGCGCGGATGGCATCTTCGGATGCCCGTGCTATGGTCAGATTGAGCCCATTCCTCGGCAGATTCCTTAGGGGAGCCGAGGAAGTTTTTTGGCGCTTCGATCGCCGGCCCTTATTAGAGGGAAGTAAAGAGCTGGGAGCAATGGTTGCATTAGATCGTTGTCGTGAAGAATCACTGAGCTCGCTTACCGTAGAGAAAGGTAAAAGCCTCGGACAATCAAGTTGAAGCACCACCAAGGAGCCGTCGATGCTCTCCTGGAGGAAGACCCCATCCTTGAAAATGAGGGACAATTCGGGATCCTCGATGAAGCTAGGGTCCTCAGCAGAGATGTAAGTTTCTGGCTGAGGAGCCGGGCAATACACTGTCTCGACCCAGCGCTTCCATCTCTGCTCGGATATGTTAAACATCTGGTCAGAAGTATAAGAACCTTGCTCGGGTTAACCGAACAAGCAGGATAAGATAACTTACCACTTCCACAGACATGTAATAGGAAAAACCGTCAAACATCTTCTGTTCGGCGAAGTCCTCCTTTTCCCCTTTATAGATCGCTTCTAGCGTAGCTGCCAGGGCCGCCTGATCCTTAAAGCCTTTTCTTATGGCTCGGGTGGCGTCATTAGACCTGTTGTACCGCCACAACAGATGGGTGCACTGTTGAAGCGGTTGGACTCCTCTGTCCATGGCCACGACCATCACATTAATGATGGTAAGCTTGTGATAGGCAAGGCAGGATAGCTAGGCGGCTAGCCGAGAGACCTCGGCGTCCTCCTCTTGGGAGAGGCTCCTCGGCCGCCAATTGTACCTTTTTTCTGGCGGTTCGTGGGAAATGGGGGGAAGACCTTATCTGCCGGGATCTTTGAGCGTCACATAGGTGATTTAAAACCATTCGGTTGCCCATGTCTCAACGTCCTCCTTTGGGGTGCTAGGGAGATAGCCTGCCCCGGCAATTCGACACACCTCAGCCCCACCCACTTCGTAGACAGAATCCCCGCGTGAGCAAGGAGCCAGACAAAAGTTCTTTAGCCATAGTCCAAAGTGGGCCTCACAACCCAGGAAGGCCTCATAGAGAGCAACGAAACCCGCTATGTGGAGAATGGAATTTAGGGTCAAGTGGTGGAGCTGGATCCCATAGAATGCCAAAAGGCCCGTGAGGAACGGGTCGATGGGAAAACCGAGGCCTTGAAGAAGGAAAGGGATGAAGTAGACTCGATCCTCTCCATGGGGGGTTGGGTCCTTATCGATGATAACCCCCAGTTCTGTGGATTGCGGCCCAGGACGGAAGGATACGAAATCTGGATCGGACAAGTACCCTTGAGTGGAGTCGATTGAGTTGCATCGGGGTAACGGAGCAACTCTTCCAGTCTCCCTGTTGACGACCGTTAGGGTGCTTCGATGAGCCAGGGGCATCTGCCATTGTTGAGGCTCTGGATGCAGGGCAAGGAGGAAAGGTTGCTAGCGATAAGGGGAAGAAGCAGGCAGGGTTAAACAAATCGTTTCCCCCGTTGCCTTTCATTTACCACGATAGGACGTTTGAGTCCCCAGTATTTACTCAGCAGATTCCGCAGGCATGAGGCATTATTTAGGGAGCGCGGATCAAGGGAGGACGATCGTCGGACCCGCCACGTCCCTCATTAGCGGGTGTATCGAGATGTGGGGCCCAAGGCTCATTAAGAGTCCTCGGCAAACAAAGCCTCCCTTGCAAGGAATTGACCTCGAAGAATTGTCATCGTGTTTGTGAAAACATCGAGTCGGTTACGCGATATCCCGAATAGCCGAATAACCAAGGAAAGGGGGGTCTTGTCGAAAGATATCCCACATTGCCATATGAAACACATGGTCGCAATCACGAAGGCCAAAGAAGACCTTGGAACCTAGCATAGCCTCGGAATCTAAAGACGACGTGGAGGATGGAAGTCGCCTACGAAGCCGAAGACCCAAGATTGTGAAGACACCCCCGAGGAAGATATCTGATGTCCTCGGCTTGAAGACTAGTTCGGGGGTTACTATTAGTGTCCTGGATTAGGGGGTGCTTGCCACGTCGGACCGCTGGTTATGGTCCGGGCCGAGGACCCACCAAAGACTGATGAACAGGTTGTGCTAGCCCTGGCCCTCGGCGTAATCAAGACGAAGATCTCCTGGAGGCTTGGTGTACACTTCAAGCATATTTGAACGATCGGCATGCTTATCCCTAAATTGTAACCGACCATGTGTAAACCCTATGTACCCCCGGCGTCTATATAAGCCGTAGGGTTTAGTGTTTAGAGACACATTCGTAAGGTTTAGAGTATAGAACATCTTCATATGATCTCGAGGTAGATCATCTTGTACTTTGTACCACATCACAATCAATATATAAGAAGCAGGACGTAGGGTATTACCTCATCAAGAGGGCCCGCACCTGGGTAAAACATCGTGTCCCTACTCTTCCTATTACCATCGAGCTCAGATCACCAAGCTTGGGACCCCCTACCTGAGATCTGCCGGTTTTAGCACCGACATTGGTGGCCCATACAGGTCCCACTGAGTGATCACGAGGGCTCGCGTGAGATAGTCGGGTCCGTTTGTCAGCTTCGTCACCCTCAACCGGACTGGTTTGGTCGCGCCGGCCGGATTTGTCCGTGCGTGGGGCTAGCCCGACTATGCGCCCGCCAGCCGGACGGGCCGTGTGGTTGGGCTCGCACACCGCGCTCTATACACATGTAAGGCAAACAAAACAATCCAATTCAGCCCGACGCGGAGCGAAAGGTTCTGGCAGTCTAGCGCCACCGATGAGCCGGCGCTCCGGGCGCGACATAGGACCCGGCTGGCGCGAGCGAACCAGCCCAACAAAGGATGCCCCGCACGTGAGCCGGCGCATGCGGGTATTGCACGACGGGCACCGATACATCCCCAAACGTCCCAACACGGGGCAAACGGTCCTGACCGGCTGGACCCACGCACGGGCCAGTGCACGCGGGCGCGACGCTCGCATCGCCTGTCCCGACTACACTCGCCTGGCGCTGGGCGAAGACGTGTCAATAGGCAGATCCGCCCTCCGCATCCCGTGTGTGGCCACGCGAGCGACCTTGCATGCTGGCGTGGCCAAAACCGCTGCATGACGATGGCCCCGTCCGCGCCTGCGGTCCACCCGTCATGGACCCTTTAGGCTAGCCACCCGGGTGCGCGCCGTCTGGCCAGATCGGACATCGTGGAGAGCCCCAGAGAGCCACCCGCAGCACGCCACCACGCAACGGACGGTGCAGAGGGCACTCTCGCCCGCGGAGGCTCCAAGGATGCGGGTACTCCAACATCTTTTATAGGAGTAGTGTTGGCTGTGAACTGTGTATGTTGGGTGTGAATTGTGTTATGAAAAGCAAAGTATATAGATGTGCAAATGATGATTTATGCATGTGTATTGTGTTCGTACGTTTTCGTCAATTTTGTTTGCATTGCTGGTAAACAAATGCAAATAAAGCGCAGGCGTGCAAAAGAGAATGGAATTGATATCACTAACCTGCCGGCCGTTAGTACTGTACAGACATCACTGACCAGCTGGCTGGCCCTTGCGTGATGACAGTGTCATCATTGACCCTGAGGCATTGACGTGCCAAAAGCGCATCAGTAATGATACAATTTGGCGGTTCAATGCTACTCGGATATGTAGTACTGAGAGGGAGTCAGTGCATGGTCCTGGATGGCGGCGAGCTCGACATCAGACATGGGCTATTGTGGGCCGACATGGGTGATTTCTTTCACGTTTTCTTTAGGGAGTGTTCGAGTTTGCTTCGGGATGGCGAGGCGGTGGCACTGTTCCGGTCTAAGAATAATGTTCTCCCTACTCTTTTCTGTTTCCTTGGTGTGCTTATCATCGACGAAGTGTGTGTGAAGCCATGCCTCCGATAGGTCTTCTGGGATCTGGTGTAGGTTTCCGGTGAATCCGTCTGGATTCCGTCGGCGTTTGTGGTTTTTGGAGTTTCTACATGCCCTTATCGGTGTTTTCTTTTCCGAGACGGCGATTCGCTTCGTTGATCATGCCCGCCGGCGTCTCCGGTGCGCACCGTCTGACTTCCTGGCCATTGCTTCTACAAGCTTCTCGGTTTAAAAAAGTTAACTCCGACAAGGCGAAGGCCCAGAGGCGGAATCGAGCTGTACTCACGGCGCACCACCATTGGATGCAGGAGGAAGAAGTCTTCGGCACCTCCAAGAATTTGAATGTAATTTTTTATGGGTTTATTTGTAAAGACATGTGAAACTTAATATATGGGCTTAGTCTTGTTTCACCAAAAAAAACAACAACAACATAGCTCACACTACAAGCACGTTCTTCTGCTAGCAGGCAGATCGATGAACACTTGTGTTTGGAGCACTCATTATATATCCAGACGTTTGTCTTACTTGCTTCAGAACACATGATTGTAAACCTTATACTCCTATATTATATATAGACCTAATAACGCTGGTTCTTGTACTTAAAGAAAATGCACAAGTATTCGCAAAATCTCCTCAGCCTATGTTATCTGGACTTCCGAAGGAAGCAGCATCCGAACTCCCGGAGTGGGTGAATCGGGGTTTTTTTTTTTTTCAGAAAACTGAGTCGATCGTTGGTTTGACCGTATGTCGCTCGCCTATATAAAGTAAACCCCTGACCACTTCACAGGCCGGCCCTAGCCCTAGGGCTTCTCTCCGGTCGCCTCAGACAATCGTTCGTCATGGCCTCGAACAGCGGCGCACCAAACCCAGGGCCACGGCCGCCGCCGCCGCCCCAGCCCGCTAATCCCGAGGTTTTCCCGTGCCCACGTTGCGGCGTGGTGTGGAGAACGCACCAGGCCCTCGGAGGTCACATGTCGAGGAACTCCTGTGTCGCCGGCCGCCCGAACCCGTGGGCGCCGCTCGTCTCCTCAGCGCCAGCAACTGCACCTCCAGCGCCAGCAATTGAACCTCCAGCGCCAGCGATTGCACCTCCGGCAGTGCCGACTGGACACGGCGCGAGCCCCATTCCGCTGTGGCTGCTGGCCCCCAACCCTTCCTTTTGGGCGGCGTACCGCAGGGAAGGGCGCCGCCCGGTGGAGATAAACTTCCTCGGGCTGCTGGAAGCGCCTGTGGTGAACGGGAACGCGCAGCCCGTTGACGCCGCCGGGGAAGACGTCAGCCCGGAGATGTCGCCTTGAGCGACTACGTGCTCATCTCTACCTCGACTGCGCATCCTAGTTAGCTAGTCCGGTCGATTAGCTACATACTGTAAGGGAAAAACTATGCTTTGTTTGTTTTCATCTATTTTCGTACTTGCGTTAGTTTGTTTCATCTATTTTCGTACTGTGATCCTTCGTTGTTCCATCCGATAGATCTCGATGGGGGAAACATATGTGATTTGCCGATTGAGTATTGATCGTGTTTTACAATCAAGTTGGCTGTTTATAATTACCTGCTACTTTCGTCAAATGAATGAATGCTGCAGAAAATCTTAAAGATATTCCAAACATACAGTAATCTTCGATGTAGATTGTGAGATACATTCCCGGGCGGGGTTATATGTGGTAAGTGATTATTATCAAAATTAATTGTAACCCAGGAAATATCGGAAAGATTCTTTTTTTCATCGGCTAGTCGAAGTTGGGACGTTGGGTGGGAGCGCATGCAGACACAGCATGATGTTCCCGTGTTTCTTCCCTTATACGCATCTTTCATTCATGCAACGTAATTAGTAAATACTAACCATTCTCGTCCATATATACGTGCATTAATGGATTTCTTGGGGTGTAATCTCCACATCATCTACCTGGCTCCTTTCTATAAAGAAAAGATTGGAAACGGAGTCTCCTCTCCTCCAAAAAAAAGCTAGGGTTTTTGCCTCTCGCCGGCACCGCCGCCAGTCCGCCTCGTCTCCGGTGGCCCTAGGGCCATGGGGACGTGGTGGATCCTGGTAAGGGCCGGCGAGAGGGCTCCGTTTTTAGTCGTTCCTTTGAGTTTTGTTAGGGTTTGTGTCCTGCTCAGGAAGGCGAGACGGCGGCGGCTCCCTGAAGATGGAATAAAGGTCTCCCCGCCTAGCCCCCGTTCCGGTGGTGCGTCTAGCATCGTTGGTGGGCGTGTGGAGGTGTGTCTTCGGTGGATCTATCTTTGGTGGATTTGCTCGGATCTAGTCGTTGTTCGTCTACGTTCGTGTGTTTTCGGGTTGGATCCTTTCGATCTACGTTATTCTTCATCGGCGGCGGTTGCTGTTCTGGTGCGCTGGTCCTATGGGGCCTTAGCACGACGACTTCCCGACTGTCTACTACAACAAGTTGTGCCCGACTCCGGCGGTGGAGGGGCGATGATGGCGGCGCGCCTTCGGCTCGCTTCAGTGCTTGTAGTCGTCGCTAGGTGGTCTACGGATCTGGATGTAATTTTTATTATTTTTGGTGTTCGTTGTACTGCCATGATTGAAGACGAATAGATTGGAAGTTTTTCGCAAAAAAAAAAAAGATTGGAAACGAGGCGCGGGCATTAAATTAATAGTTAATTTCATTTTCACCCTTAAGTTTTAGGTTTGTGACATGTTTTATCAAATGTTCTTTCTTTTGCCCAGTTTATGCAAACTGCTCCCACTTTTTACCCCTAAAAAATGTTTTTTTTTGTGCGTTCTGATTAGCCGGTTGTTCGGCTCGACGCAAGTTCATCCAACGTGAGTCAGCCATACTTGACCCGCTAGCCAGCTTTCTTCCACGCTAGCAGTTATAGCTCCTTCCTGGTCACTCGCTCGTCTCAGCTCGCATGCGGTATTGTAGAAAAAAAACGGGCACAAGGCATTCTGGTCCAGCCCTCTCGCTCACGATCTCATTTGGACCATCCCATGGAGTCTCGATCGAGAGCACGACAGCCATGCATGGAAGTCATCGAGGATGCGCACGGCAAGGTGGACGACGCGGTTGCAGGGGCTGCCGTGCAGTCGTGGCAGCGTAGCGACTAGCTGAGCTTCGGGAGTGCGCGTCGACGGGCAGAGGTTGTCGAAGACGTGCCGCCGACAAGCCGCGTGGAGCCCGACTCCGGCCGAGAGCACCGCCACGCGCATGTCGCCACTGCGCCCTTGAGGTACCTCGCGCCCATGGGCACTACGAGGCGCGCGCGTGACGCCGCCGTCCACCCACGTTCACAACTCCACAAGTTGTCGCCGGCGTCGGGCGACGACGGCGCCACGCGGTGCTGCAGCGGCTGGACAACGACGACACCGCCACTTAGGATGCAACCGATGCGGCGAGAAGGACGGCAGAACTGCTGCTCCCAAGTCTACCGACAAGTTGATCGAAAAAAATATATTCTAGCGACAACGTCGCCCAGCTCTGCCTCTCGCCTTCCCGTCGGGCACCTGTCGTTTCTCTCGCGCCTGATGATGCTGCTCCAGTCGGTCGCTGCGGCAGGGCGGCTTGTCCTCATCGCCGGCTCCACACAATCGATCGCTTCACACTCATGTTGGAGTTCGACCCAGCCACAGTGGCTTGTCGGCCCGCAGATCCCGCTCGCCCGGAATAGATGGTGCGCGTGGGCCGACGCGGCGTGCAGGGTGCGTGTAGTTGCGGGCAGTGTGGGCGTTGGCTACGGCCTCGCCGTCGGCGTGGTGTGCAGTGGCGGAGGACCAAAAACATTTAGGATGGGGCGAACTGTAAAGTAATTTTTCAATACAAAACAATAACTGCGAGAGGAAAAATCATGTAATAGGCTAGTCTCGTTTTCTTTCGTGAGTTGGCACTGGGTGATACTGAGGTCTGATGACTGTCTAGTTGCCTGTGTGGCCTTTTCCTTTTGTTGGTTCTTAGTTTATCACTACCGGAATAACAGCCTATACCGACGGCCTTTTCTGTGCCGTCGGCATAGATGTATGTATGTCGACGGCCTGGTCTAGGCCGTAGGCATAAAAAGGCCGTCGGCATATGTCCGTCGATGCCGACGGCGGCCGTCGGTGTTGATGTGCCGTCGGCACATATGTGGGTCCGCCAACTTGGACTCAGTCGGCAGGCTGACGCCGTCAAATCGATGCCGACGGCCCTGACGGCGGCCGTCGGCATAGACATATATGTAGTCTGGCCTGCTACTCTGGCTAGGTCCGAGAGCTCTTAACTCTGTTTGGATGTTGTGCCCCGTTTTTTCAATAAAATGGGGAGGGGGAAACCCTTTTGATAAAAAAAAACAATAATAGTCAATACACGCTAAACGTTAACAATGCACATATATAATATTTCCATGTGATCCTCGATGGAATAATTAAAATACAATAAAAATGTAAAACATATTTAAATAGAAAAGAAATATAAAACATATGGATAATGAAGCTTTCAATGGCGTCCAGAAGACCCAGGCAATGGCAGTTCCCTACCCTCCTTCTGAAAATCTCCCCTAATTTTATCAAGATCAAGACTTTTGAATACCCCTCTCTCAATGTAACACATCATCAAATCACTAAGCCATGCACCATATATCTTGCTGCACAACTCGGTTTTGATGATTTTCATTGTTGAGAAGGCCTTTTCAACGGTTGCCGTCACTACCTATAGTAGCAATGCCACTTCAGTGAGGCGATTAACCGTAGGAAACACGATGTGCTTTTCAAGTTCAACCATATTTTTAGCTAGGCTTGCAATATCATGACAAGATCTAAAGTCTTCAATTCTTCTCATCTGAATAATGAATAGATCAAGATTATCTTCTATATGTTCGGTTCATAATTATAGAGATCCTCGTGATAAATCTCTGTGAGTCGAGCAAGCTTTTTCACATTGAACCTAGAAAATGAGTCTCTTGGGTCAAGACAAGAGAAGTCTTGGGGTAGCTCTGAAAATACCTCATTAAGACGATGATCAAACTATGTGGTGATGGAGTCTATAGCGGCATAGAAGGTGTACGCACGGAAAAAATTATCAACGGTTTCGTCTAGCTTTTCTTGATTTTACCCATTTTGTAAAGATTTCATCCATATTGGACATTAAAATATCCTTTTAATGCAAAAGGCTGTGTCATTTTCCAAGAGTGGCTCCCAACCATCATTTCTCCAGTTGACCAAACGTGTTCTCATATCCGTAACCAATGACAATGCCTGGAATGATACAATTATAACTTTGGATGCATGTATGTTTACATGAAAAAAGTATTATGCAAGCTAAATATATATAACTTAATCCATCACATACCTGAACAACATTTTGATACTTCTTTTGCAATAGAAGAGATAAATCATTTATCATACGAAGGATTATTAATATCATCTTCATGATGAAAATAAAGCTAAAAGTCACTATTTCATGAACCTGTAGCCCTACATGGACTACGCGCATAATCCTCAAAAATGCCAAAAATATCTATCATGAAACAAACGAAAAAAAACACAATAACATACTTTAACACGTACCTATCAATCACGACCATTTGTTCTTTCACTGGTATATCACGACACTCATCAATAAGAACAGAGAAAAGACAACCATCCATCTCTTCTTTGTTTGCTTTGGTGACTGCATTTGCACAATGAGAAGCAAGGATTTTTTTTTTTTGAATTTCTCCAGAAGTCATTTTGGCATTCTTAGGACATAGCTCATCAAATGCAAGCTTCACATCTGGATTTTTTCTTTGAACCAATCAAGCATCTCTAAAAAAATTCCCCTCGTTCAAAGTAGAAGAATCATCGTATCTACGGAATGGTTCAGCTTGCACTGGTAGATAACTACTTACAATGCCTAAAGATGTATCCACATGAGTTTCATACTTGATAAGTGAATCTTTGTTGTAATTTGTAACTTTTACTTTTCACAATTTCCCCTTGATTTCTAAAATCATCACATGATGTTTTTGAAATATTGTGGATGCTACATGGACCACCAACATGCTTACAAAATGTCGAGACGCGTTTTTCCAACAGTCAAAACCCAATTTGAACAAGACATGATGAACAAAATTTATCATCCATTCGGTCATGCTTAAACAGATAACAACAGAAGCAATGGGCCTTATCCTTCTCTACAATATATTCCAAACAATCAATGTCCTTAACCATTGTGGCCAAAAGCATCTTTGATCTCTATTTGGAGGGAAATTGTGACTACTTGTTCGAATTGGACCCACTTGTAGATAAACAAATCTAATATCATCTCTAATGTTGAGGAAAAATCTATCAAGTGGAATGCTAAGTCTTGAATCACCATTTATGTAATCTAGACTAAAAACAGTTATAGCATCAACTATGAGAACATCAACATTCTCCTGTACGAAAACTTCAGCGGAATTCGTTGTCTGTTCTCTCACTTGTTCGTTTGGCTAAAATTTGCATTCTCTTGTTCCGTGGATCTTGATTTTTATGATTGGCATGTGCCGAAGCATTTACACTTTCACAGGTGCTTGGATTGGAGCTAATACCACTACAATTACTTCAAAATATATAGTCAAATATGCAATTAACAACATTAAATTGTCACTAAAATCATTTACAATTGCATATTACAAGTTGTAGAAAAATGCTACTCAAATTCAGAGAAATATACCTCTCCCCGTTTTATTTGGCTTTGCTAGACACTTCCCCTTCCTGTCTATTGTTTGTCGGCAACGTCGAAACGCCGAACTACACCCTGCAGGCTCAAGATGGCAACGGGGACGAAACCCATCGGGTTTTGCCTGCCCAAACCCATCCCCACGAGAAAATCGCAAACCCGTCCCCGTCCCCGTTACCGTGCGTGGGGCTAGTTTTTTGCCCGTCCCCTAAACCCGTCGGGTTTTCTAAACGCACGAGGAACCCACGAAGAAATCGGCATATTTAAGCAAACATAGTAGCAAGAAAGAATAGCATTTCAGCTGCAAAATGAGCATATTTCAACAGCATAACTTCAGCAAATTTCAGCACAATACAATAGTACATGGTTCAGCAGCTACAAGGAGCATATTTCAGCAGCATAACTTGAGCAAAAAGAGCAATAACAGCAGCTACAAGGAGCATTTTTCAGCACAATACAATACCTCATTTCAACAACAAAGATAAGCATATTTCAACAACAAACAGGATATTCCGGCAACAAAGATAAGCATATTTCAGCAACAAACAACATATTCCGGAACTTTGACGGGTATTGTCGGGTTTCGGGTTCGGGTACTACTGAAACGAGTTTAAACCCACGAAAAATGCCGGGTTTTATAATATACCCAACAACAGCCCCGCGGGGATAAAAAGACACTCATCCCCGTCCCCTAATAGGGTAAAAACCCACGGGGACGCGGGTTTCGGGGCCCCATTGCCATCTTGAGTGCAGGCTGTGAAGGACGCGGAGCTGTCAACCCATGCGTCGTCTCTCGCTGTTGTCGCCCGCTAGGCCCCAGCTTTAGTCACCACTCGCTACACTGTCGCTCGTTACCACCGCCCGCTAGGGCCCAACCCATTGCCGCCGTCGGCCGAACCTTCATCCGCCTGGTCCTGGCCAGCCGCTGCCGCACTAGCTAGGGTTGTTGCGCGCCGCATGTGTGTGCGTCTCAGTGACTCAATCTGTCTGCATTCGTGCGTGGCGCTCTGCGCTGGCTAACAGACTCGATGGCTCGATCTAGTATTGTCTCGATGAATCGATCGGTTCCTGGCCCAATACACTATGTCTGCTGGCTGTTTGGCCCATCCGCCCATATATCCAGGAAATGGAAGGCCTCTCTCTATCTGTGTTAGCTTTTTTCAGCGATAAAAGCAAGCAAGCCAACTGATAGCAACGAGTAGTATGCGTAGGTACAAATTCTTTTGCTCTAAGTCAAGGTATGGTAACAGCCATACCTTGCCCATAGGGGTCCTCCTCCAGTGGTGGAGTAGACCTAGTTCTCGATGCCGTGGGACCGCTTCTGTAATTGTGTGATGACAACTAAGAATGGATGTCGCGGAGGTTGTCTGCTCCTGCAGGAAAACTAGTATGGTTAGACTCGTTTTCGTTGAGTCAAGCCGAACGAAGCCACCACAAACGAGCCGAGCAGTGCATGCCTGAGAAACGAGAGCAGAGCATATGCTTAGCCTGGAGATAAACCAGTCGGCAGAAAAGCCCGTCTACTGCACTGACATGTGGGATCGAATAGTCAAAACGCACAAAAAAATTAAATGGGATAAAAGGTGGCATCAGTTTGCATAAACTGGGTAAAAAGAAGGAATTTTTGCTAGATGGGTAAAATCCAGGGGAAGACCCATGTTTGGCCGAGTGAGGACCCTAGACACCCACTCAATTTCTATTTTTTCAGCTTTGATACCCAGTTTTTCACTAGTTTTTTTTTAGGGGTTAAACCAAGTTTTTATTGCTCAAAGACCACATTGAGTGGGATACAAAAGGGATCATGAGGCTCGACTAACCAAAGGTGACGACCCCGATCCAAAGAATGTGCAAACTTGGCTAACCTATCGGCATTGCTGTTAGCAGCTCTGCCTTCGAAAGTAATATTACAGATAAAAGATGATAAGCGTTGCCTAATCTCCATTATTATTGCTCCATAGCTTCCCTGGCTAGTCTTCTGGATGTCATTAACTACCTGCTTGGAGTCCGAGGCCAAAACAAAATTCTGCAACAGCAAGTCTTGGGCGAGAGCTAACCCTTCCCGGCAAGCAATATTGCTTCCAATGTTGCCACATCTGTTATTCCGTGCACGACCAACGCTGAACTGCCCATGTAATTTCCATCTGTGTCTCTACATACCGCTGCTGCAGCTCCTCGGTTATGTGTTTTAGCCACTGCCGCGTCCACATGAACTTTTGCAAAAACAGCGGGGGGTGCCTTGGGGCGTACTGTTCCTATCCTGGCCGCAGCTAGTTGCCCCCCAGTTGACAAAACAAGTGCGCCCCCACTCACTTGGGCTCCCACTGAAATTTTGGGCTAGGTCTAGCCTTGGTAAAACCTGTCAAAACTGAAACTTAGGAAAAAAATGGAATTAACTCTTTCATTAATAAATTCAAATCAAGACAATTAGTACAACAACAGAATGATGGTAGGGATACAAGCTTACAATGGTAGCTGACAAAAATCTAAGAGGGATGGCATGCGAAATAGTACGGCCTGGTGATTCAAAAGGTATTTTGAATGACAACGCTGGACATGGTGGCTGGATAGCGGTACAAGGGGGAGCCACTCGTTGGGATCCTCTCCTCCTGTCTGATGATTGGAACGATTTTTGTCAATTTGTTGCACGATTGTTGTTTTGATGCACACATAGAATTTTCTCGCATGCGCGTGCTTGAAATGTTGTAAGATTTTTAATGGTATTTTCTAGATGATGGGAGAAAAGAAATGTTACACCCGATTGCTCCGGTTTAACATACTGCGAATAAAAGGTGTGGACGAAGTGAAATACGCAACAAATTTTTTTATGTGATGGACTTTTTCGTTCACTAGTAGACAGAACAATTTTACCTAGAGCTATATGTTGACACCAGTTTTCGGCTTGCACAAAACCGTCCACAAAGTGACCTCAAATGGATAATTTCAGAACATGTAGGTTGTGCACTTTGTAGAGGCAAACAACTTTTCCCTTTCGATCATTTAAATCCATGGTTGTATGCAACCTCTAGAGCCAAAACAACGGCTACACAAAATTTGGGCGAGATGTTTTGAATTGAGCTTGATTTGATGGTTTGGACGGGTAAGCCATTTTCTTGTACAGAAATTCCAACCGCCTCATATATAGACGAGAGGTGTCAGACGATTGAACAAAAATACACAATTGATTAAATCAATGTGCTACCTATTGATCTATCATCTTCTCCTGTTCTTGTCTCCTCCCTAGTTCTGTGTTGTTCTTCGTATTGCAGGGCAGCAATCCTCAAGGTCTAGAGGTGGTTATGCCAACCCACGTCAACACATAGCCGCTGCACACCATGACTGGGTCCCTCCCAGGCATGTGGAGTTTCGGGTCCTCAAGAGACCTCGCCAGTGCATCTTGCGTATCGCGCTCCCAGGGAGGCTTTCTCCTGGCGACATTTCCTACATATCATGATCAATATTGGGGACACATGGTGATGTGTTCATGTTCGAACACACTATACCCTAGGTGAAATAGAAAAAAAAAACATTGGGAGACTTCACTTTGGGCTTGCACTAGGAAAATAACCCAAGGTGAAGTATAGATGGGAAAGCTCTATTCCTCTACGATGTATTTAGCAAGCTATACAGGAACTTTCTTTACCTAGGGGAACAAGCACTAGGTAAATATTTCCATATGATTATTGTGTCCAGCATAGAAATGTTGTTTACCTAAAGCCATATTATGCTCTAGAGAAAGAATGTGGGGCCCTTTGGCACTACCACATGACTATATTTCGCCTAGTGTTGTATCCCTTCCATAGTTACATTATACTATACATGTAAATTTGAATTCATAATTATCATAATTAAGATTCAAGCAATAATCATGACCAAAAAGTAACGTCAAATAATTTAATATAGATATTCTGGCTATCAATCATCACATGTGTACATCAATGCAGAACATCATCAGCCAATGCATATTTATAGAAAAATTAGGCTAGCTAGCTAGTGTTTTGCTACAGCTAGCCTTAAACAACTCGATCAACATGTAGAATGTTGTAGATCAAACCAACTATTAGCTAGATTTTGGTGAATCACAAAACATTTACCAGTATGTTAAGTAGAGATGCACAAAAAAGTCGCTAGACGCACTGTATGTCCCATAAAAGAACATCTAAGAAGCGGTTGGCTGCCCAATAGTGATGAACTCAATGCACCAGCTCCAGTCTGGCTGAAAATCTGCACATGTACCATCATCATATGCAGCGGGCTCCATATTCAAACCTTTGGTAGGAACATTTGAGGTGACATTATGTACATTGAAATAGGGGTGGCAAGCAACTTAGCATTTTACAGTTATACAAGAAAAATCTAATATTAATTTTGGCAGCATAACAGATGTAAATAAGAAAACCGACAACCCCATTAGGTTAAACCAACCCCAAATGAGGCAACAACTCACAAGCTAGGATCACGCATCACAAAAGCATGCATATCATCACAAAAGCTGCTAAATAAAGTTTCTAATAGATCAATATTCCATGGTGAAATAGTGTTTTATGAAAATAAAAACAAATATATTAACCAAAAGTTTCATGTAAGTATAATTATTAACCAAAAATATATCTGCTCGCAATGGATTAATGTTCACTGGTAGTAACGAGATATGTTAAGTCTAGCTTGATATAATTACGTGCTACCATATTTTTGGACATGATCATGTTCCTGATCTGCACTAACGATAAGAAATATTTATCTAAATATAAATGTAACTACAAGTAACAAGTTGTTGCTATTTTATCGATAAAAATGCCAATATAATAAACAGTAGCAACCAAATATAGACTAAATATTATCTTGAAAGAATTTAGTAGAAATGTTATGCTTCAACATGAATGCACATTGTAAACTTGGATTGCTGAATAAAATGTGTAAATGTAAGTTGTGAAATATTGAAAGGAGGAAGCAACCATCATATATTACCTTATTGTCTAATCTGTGTGAATATCCACAAGCAAGAAACCCCAAGCCCTTGGTCAACTCGCAATATCTATGTAGAAGAAACTATAAATACAAGAGGAACTCTAAATTCCTATGTTTTAGAAAGGGAACTTTAGTTTGCTTGATTTCTTCCTTGCACTGAGAAAAAAAATTAGAGAAGTGGACCCAACATGCCCATATAGGAAGTGCGGCTGAATGATGTGGCTGATATGTTTTATTTCTTTTATTTACCTCTACATGTCCAACATGGAACAGATCAAATGCACCATCTATGTAAACTATCTGGGAAATTGGTCCTGAACCATACATTTGTAATGCTTAGAGTCAACAAAAGAGCAAAATGTAGCATATATTTAGAATATAAAATTAGCGTCATCAAGTTCAAAAGCATCCGGCTGACTGCCTTTTCGAAACTAACCTATAGATATATGCAGCAATGGAGGCCTCTCGGGAAGCAAAAGGACGCTGAGTAGGTGGAGTTGGCGATGAGCAAGCTACGACAAGTTTATCAAGCTGCTAGATCGCCAAATGAGGTTTAGGGAAGCCCTGTCATTTTGGTTTCGTTGTGAGCCTGTGTGCTCTTGCGGGGTTTGATGCCCCTGTTGAACTGCTGCACCAGACTTACTTTATCCGTAGTTTGCACTTAGTTCTTGTAGGATGCTGCATGTCATGTAGGCTTTATTAATTTAAAGCCGGACGCTTCTTGCGTCTTCGTTCTAAAAAAAGTTCAAAATCATCAATATAATCAGATTTACATAAAATGAAACATAGGAAGTTAAATTGTATGTTCGTGGCATGAATAGATGACTAACAAGCATATGGTTTTCCATTATGATATTTCAAGGATATGGATTTTCTTGATTGTGAAATGCAACAATCACCTGTGAACTTTTTCAAGTCATGAAATAATCCATTTTTTGCTGGTGCCACTTAATCGACAATTAGATGGCAATCGACTAACTGACATGGCCCAAGAAAACAATCGAGTAGGCTCATTTTACTCCTTCCCACTCAAAAAAATATCTATAGTGTGCCTAGAAACTACATGAACATACAAATTGATGTTCAATAAAGATAAATATATGAAGTATGAGATTTGCACCCGTAGTTCACAAACATATATGTAAAGTTTAAATTACAAGAGAAACTCAAGGTAGATAGTCTCACTCTCTCAGACAGTCTCACCGGGAAAGTGCCGCCTTTAGAGCGATTAACATAAATGTAGCCACCTACCTAACATCAAATCAAAATTCTGGATATTTACTATATACAAGTACCAAAACCAGAGAGAGAGAGAGAGAGAGAGAGAGAGAGAGAGAGAGAGAGAGAGAGAGAGAGAGAGAGAGAGAGAGAGAGAGAGAGAGAGATTGTTTGACATGAGGGGGTGGGGTATGACGGTGGGTAGATCTGGTGGTCGCCCAATTAGCAGGGATGGTACGGTCACCACAAGCAGCTAGGTCAACACGGGGTATGTGTCACGACGCGGTCACCATGGGTGGCACACTACGTTCACCATGGGGATGCAACACTATCACCCCTGCCGGCATGGCCATGGTCACTAGAGGCCATGGTTAAACTATTGATCCTTGGAGGTAGAAGGGGAGAAAGAGGGGATGGGGTGGGGCACATCAAAGATCTTAGAGGGGAAACTACTCGACTACGAGAGAGAAGGGGGAAATTTCTTAGGCGGACCAAGATTTTGGATAGGGAGAAGCAAAGTAGATAACTTAGCTGAAATTTTGCTTCTACACGCCCTTCCTCACATCCCTTTCTTACCATGTAGCTGTGGGCCCAACACGTGGAGGGGGGGTGGTAAAAGACGCGGGACAAAAAAATAAGGGTGCACCATCGACTAAAAAGGTGTGGGAGACCATCTACTTGGCCATAGTGGGGTCCTCGGTCCGTGTCTTTCTAGACTTGAGGGCATCTACGTGCGCCCAACCCTAGGGATGTCTTATGAGAGTGGGTTTTCAGCTCCCGGGTGCCCCTATACCCACTCTGATCAGTAAATTCAAAAAATAGGAAAAAATTCTAAAAAAATCTTAAACTTTGCAACATCAAATATGATCAAACTTTGTAGGTGCTTGCAAGTTTTCACGCCAAAAAACCATTCGAGGAGCTTTACACAAGAAAAAGATTTCAGTTCTTGAAGTTTTGACCACATTTAGCACAGTAATCTGAAACTCATATGTACACCTTTCTCTACATGATATTTTGTTATGAAAACTTGCAATAACCTACAAAGTTTGACCATATTTGATGTTGCAAAGTTTCAGATTTTTCTAAATTTATTTTCTATTTTTTTTTGAATTTACTGTTCATAGAGGGTGTATGGGCACCCGGGAGCTATCACACCTTTTTGATGTCTTATTTCCCAAAAATTTCAGCTACAAGATCATATCTCTCTAGAATGTACTATTTGGTGCTTTTATTTCCCTGGGAGGCAATTACCCCTAGGTAACGAACTTGGCTCTAAGTAAAATCAAAGTTTTGACAATTAGATGCTTTTAAACCATCAGTTTAGGGAGATTCGACAGCATGAAGGCTGACAGTTTTTCCTCACATTCACCCGACCTATGTGTAGCGTTGGTCTTGTCTTCTGTTCCACATGTATGTGAAATCATGTTTTGGTGACTCCATGGAGCCGAATCGGCGAAGACCGGTGCATAAAATGTTTGGCATCGTGAGGCCAGTGAATCGACATTTTTTAGGTTGCGCCCTATTTTTTGACATACCACAAATGAGTTGGTGTTTGTTACGTACACATGAACACCTTGTAATAATGTTTTTTCGATTGCTACAAATGGTTGAAAATATGTTTCCTTGCTGTTGTATGTGTTGTTGTGAGCAAGGTTTTTAGTCACGATTCCTTTTTTGGGGGGTTGGGCCAAAAAAAAAGGGTTTCCAAAAAATCTGGGATTTTTCGGATTTTTTCACCTGAAATTCAAATTCCAAAAAAAAACACACGAAAATCTGTAATATTTAACCCATTATAGACATGAACTTACTCATATGCAAGTGATCACCACTAAGAAGTTGATTGAAATGCTGGAACTCGGTCAGACTCACGAGACCTCTAGCGAGGAGGGTTAGAGCATCTACAACCGGACGACCCGAATCCTCCCCATACGTCTGGGAGGACAGCCAGGTCACTATCCGGACAGGGGAGACAAGGAAAAAAGCCACCCAACAAAACCCCCCACTTTGTCTCCATTTGACTGGACTGTCCGCAAACCCCCATATCCATATCAAATATGGGGAGGATACGGGGATGTCCGGGCGTCCGGGCAGCCCTCCACGTAGGATGCGGCCCACCCCGGACCACTTTTACTCTTTCTTTACTCTTTGTTTTCCCTCTCTCTCTCTTCATCCCCATCAATCATATGCATTTGACTGGACAATTTAAGGAGGATGTAAAGGACATGATTGCATAAATGCACAAATGGAGGCTCAAAACTGACGCATCTGGTCACTGACCGGGCACGTCCGCAGACGTATAGGGGCATGAATTAGCTCATTGTGGTTGGAGATGCTCTTATGCGACATACTACCAGGCCAAGAGATGTCATGTCGTAATAGTTGCATTACCAGGATGCATAAATTAAAAAAATATCATTTTTTTTGAAAGGTATTCAAGTTTCTGGGGGTTCACCAAAATTTCCAGAAACTGGTCTGTTTCGGAAAATCTTGGTCGAAAAAAAACCCTGGTTGTGATAAGTTGCATACATTGCGACCCGTTTTAATTTTTTATTAAGATTTGTTGTATGACCAAAACTATATTTGTTGAGTACACCCTCCCTAGAAAAATTTACAAATTTTGAAGCAGATTAAAGGTGGAGATTAGAAGTTACCCCTTCAATCAAAAAGATTAGATTGTTCTGATCCCTTGTTTGATCGATTGGAAGAATATGAATTAGAATTAGTTTTTTTCGCGGGTAGAATTAGTTGATCGTGAATGTACAAGAATACCCCTTTAAATAACTTTTAGGAGGGGGGGGGGGGGGGGGGGGGGGTGTACCGAAGCAAAACTCATATTGGTTGCATGTGTATATTTGAACATTGTTATGGTTTTCAAATGACTTTGACGGAGTCACCTGAGTAAAATGTTGCAATGATTTTCCGGTGCCGCGTTGCCATACCAAAGATTTTGAATAATTTTTTAGGAAGACACGGGAGAAAATATTTGAATGATTGTCAAGTGAATTTAGCAGAGTCGCGAGAGAAAAATGTTGCAACACCGACGTACTTGCAGCAGCTCAAATTGAAGCTCTTTTTTTTCCGAACCAAGAGCTCAAATTGAGGCTGATTAGAGTTATGGAGCTGATTAGAGTAAGAGAAAAGAGTTCTTTGGAGCCGATTGGAGTTTGCTGAAGCTGACTCTACGTAGCAGCAAAGAACGCGCAGTATTAGACACAGAAAAAAAAAAGAACGCGCAGTATTCAATAATTACCCTACCCGCAAAAAAGGTATTCAATAATTACCCGGTGCAGGCCAGCACCTACATAAACAGCTCGCCCTGTCAAGAGAGAGAGAGAGAGCTAGCCATTCCCATTCGACCCCAAAACCCTTTCGCGTAGGAGATGGCCTCCGGCGGCGCACCAAACCCATGGCGGCCTCCGCCACCGCGGGAGGGGCACCAATGCCCTTTTTGCGTTAAGTCGTGGCCAACAGCCCAGGCGCTTGGTGGCCATATGTCGTCACGCGGCTGCGTCAAGAACCGCCGCCGGAACGAGCCTGTAAGCCCGCCCGTACCTAACTTGCCTGCTCTCATCTGTACTTTGTTGGGCCCGTGGCTGTTTGTGCTTGCTCCCAACCAATCCTTTTGGGAGGAGTACCGCCGTGGAGGTCCCCCTCCGGTGGAGATAAACTTCATGGGGCTGCCGGTGGCGCCGGCGCAGCAGCCGGTCGTGGCGCCCGAAGGAGAGGTGTCAGAGTCGCTCGCCGCAGAGCCTGAGGAGGACGACGGAGCTGGGGAGGAGGTCGACCTGACCTTAACTCTCTGATGCGTGAAGGGCGCACATCCTGCAGGTTGTCGGATCGGATGAGATCGCAAGGGACGCTAGATGAGCATCATGTTTAAGATTCATGCTAGCGTTTGGTTTGTTTAATCTATTTTGTACTGTGTTCGTAGCTGTTCGGAACTTCGGATATGATATGATGAATATCTTGCCTATTTAAGATTCAAACGCCTTTAATTCGTTTTTGTTTAATCTAAAAGAGCATTTCTTTCTGTATTATACCGATCTTTGCTGTATGGAAATCTCAAAGGGAAAAAATATAAGCAAGTATTCAGGGCGTTTACATCCTTATTTTTTTGGCAGGTGTTGAATTCTAACTGGTGTAGATTTTTGTTTGAACAAGCAAATTTGGTGTAGATTATCTATCCATCTATCATTACTATTATATTATGAAAAACAAACAACCTACCATGTTCATCAACATATGCTGAATTTATTTGCACCGTTTGATCAGGATAGTAATGGTTGAGATTTAAAGTTTTTACATAACATGTTCACATGCACACCAGCTGGATATTGAACCGTCATGTTGTCATGTGAATATGCATATACATGTATCTGGAAAGTGCCGTAAAAAATATATACATGTATATGGAAAGTCATGCAGTCATCCGGTTGTAATTAGACTGTCATGACCTGCTACGCGCACTCATATGCTATTATCTTTTTGAGAAAAAAAAAACATATGCTAAAATTCACTAGTCCTTTTGATTATAACTTAGCCTACGTTTGGACAAGCACGGAATTAAGGATATGTAATCAACAAACCTATAAGACGGATACATTTACAAGGCTACAACGAATCCATCATCAAAGACACCTGTACATGCATACGTACATAGAAAGAAGAGAACTAATTATTGTGCAAAGTATCAACTATTTAGAAGTATCCGTACTGGATACCACTATCGATTTGGTCTACAATTAAATTTTGATAATAATACCTAAATGGAGAAGCAATTTAGAACAAAAAATAACAATTATATTTATGTATTAATTGTATATAAAAAATACAATCTTATTTCTCTAAACTGGAAAATTTCCAAATTATTCTAATAAAAATAAAATCTATTTTTCTGAAAAAACTAGTGTTATACATTTGTGATAGTAAATAGTTATTGCACATCTAAGTGACTCAATCAAACATAAAAAACCAAATAAAAAAAAAGAAAAAACAAAATACCCACACAAATCTCCGCGTAAAATCAATGACATAGGATTTAGATGTGCGATACTTAGGACGCATCTAGGTGTGTTTTAGCAAAGCTGATAATTTTAGATTCAATCATCTATTATTATACTATTAAAACAGAGGCAAAGAAGCAACCATATTGATCCACATAGCTAGGCTAAATTATGAGAACTGCTATACGTAAAACAAATTTTGTTTGACACCTAACATCAACCATCCATCACGTTTAGTTTAAGCTGCATGGTCCGATTAAATGTCATGACAGCATCGGACAAATTGTCACTCTACGTGTAGTACTTTAACTACGCCATCTAAATTATGGTGGACCTAGCTAGATTATAATGCCTGAGATCAAGGCAGAACCACCCGCATACGCACTCGGTAATTTGAAACAAAGGAATTGATATTGTCACCTGTTCGAATCGGCAGACCATGACCAGTATGATTCATGGAGGTTCATTTTACCATTGTCATGCCGTGGTCCATTGTGGCCATCTTTATTTATTTATTTTAAATCTGAAACTTCATAAATTCTACTTTGTCAGACCTTGAATATATTTTTTTCTACTTTTAAATAAGTACATATAGTAATACTTCCGCCAGTCCAAAATACAACGTATAAGTTTAGTCCTAGGTCAAATATTTCTATGTTTGACCAACTTTCTAGATTTTTTTATCAAATCAACTTCATCAATAGATCTGTCAAGAAGTATACTTTTATGATGTATTTACTCGGTATTGTAGATATCATAGAAGTTCGACTTAGGAAAAAGCTCATATCCATTATATTTTGGAATGGAGGGAGGCTGAAATGGGGGAGACATGCGCATTAACATCCATGACATATCAGTTGGTTTGAAAAGCATACTGAACAAAGAATACATGGTGGATCATAGGTTTCGAAGCGGGTGAATAACAACATCATGTAGACAAGTACACTTGTTTAATGATGATAACCACTCAGGGTGCCCTAAGAAGAGAAATTAACAATCAACCGAGAAAAGTGAGTATATCAATATTGCATTTTAATGTGGTAATGTTTCCCCATCATGCACTGCAGGAGAATGCATAACAGATTGATGTGCCAAGAAACAACAATTTCATAGAGACTATAGCCCAATATATTATTAAATACTAAGTATAATATATATAGGCTATTGTCGAGGTAAAATCAATAGTGTTATCCAGGTAGAATATTCTACAAAAATCAGATACTCCTACTATCTAACCATTAATTTCATGGACCCTCATATAATTTAGCAAATAATCAGGCGGTCCGGATCCGTTTATACGAGTCCCATGGGACCTGTGTGCAAATCCCTTCCATCGTTCCATCCGCACCTCACGCATTCCCCACCCCCTTCTCTGTCAAACAACGCAATTTAGGGCATGGCGTATGCTCCTGGCGTATGAGAAGTCTCGAAACGTAGACTTTCCAGAATTCAATGTCGAGAGCAGATAAGATGATCGGCAAGCACTTTGCGGCCAGCCGGCCATCTCCATCTTCTTCTTTGAGGTACCTCGATCTGGTCCTCCACTCCCACGCTCGGTTTCAAGCAGCTAGATGCACGGATGCATGTCTACAGCAAACTTCAATCCATGCATGGAACTTGCATACGAGCAAGTGTGAGCACTAATCAGTAATCACACATGTACGGAATCCACGAGCAACAACAGAAAACAAGTGGCATGTATTCATCAGCGATATACATGAAACGTACCCCTATGGTAATTTTGGAAAATAGTTTGATCGTAGATATGTACGCATCTTTTTCCTTAAAATTGCAGTATATTGGTGTGCTGTTCTGATTATATATACCTATTTATTATTTATGATGTTCGGAAAGACAGACGGAGATAGAACAAACCTTGAAGATGAGTGTATCAAGATTGATTTTATCTCAGTTGATCAACTCAAACGTCAAGGTAGCATGTTTATGACGGCTTGCTCGGACGAGGTGCTTTTTTAGTTTGATGGTAGGTTATACAGTTTTCCGAATGCATAGATGGGTGATTTTTCTTTGTATATTTGAGTCATCTGTATCTAAACATCATTTTGCCTAAAATTGCAGTATGTGAATGTGCAATTTTAATGAAATCGAATTGTTATACATACTATTCGAGAAGACAAACAAAAGAGAAAGGTGTAACAGCTCCCGGATGCCCCTACACCCTCATCAATAGTAAATTCATAAAAAATTGAAAAAAAATCGGAAACTTTCAGGGATCAAAGATGATCAAAGATGTGATGTTCTTGCAAAGATTCAGCAACAAATAACCTTCGTGGAGCCCTCACCAAAAAAAACAACATCACTGCTCAAAAATGTACATAAACTTTGAACAATGATTTTGTTTTTTTAGGTGAGGTCTCCTCGAATGTTATTTTTAGCTAAAACTTTGCAAGATCATCAAAAGTTTGATCATGTTTGATGTCCCAAAGTTTCAGATTCTTTTTGATTCTTTTGCAACAGAAGTTTTTTTTGTGAAGTCTAGCCTAGAGATAGTTAAGCCAAAAACGGTCATGCAAATGTGGCATTGAGACTTACTTCGCAAAAAAAAAAGTGGCATTGAGACTTGCAGGACATGGGCAACGGGGGTGCCAAGAATATCGCTAACATCAATTTTGACTCACCGAACCTTCAAAGGCTAGATCATACAACCCCGCAAAAAAAAAGGCTAGATCATACAGCACTCTGCAGAACCTACAGATGGCATATCATCAACCACATCCCGGCAAGAAGGTATGACTCCATTTCTTTTCTGTTGATCTTGAACAGAATTCATCGCAATTAATTAGTGAATTGATCAGGTCACATGATTAAAAGACACAATGAAGTTGGATGTTTAGCTAGATCGAACATCGATTCAAATACATGATGGACATCTTAGCTCTCACCCTATACTAAATCTTTTTTTTTCTTCAAAAAGGAGGATTACCCCCGGCCTCTGCATCAATCGATGCACACAGCTATCTTATTATTATTCAACAGAGTCTGACAACATGAATACATGGATCAACCCGAAACCTCCTATCTAGCGAACAAAGTCGCAACACCTACACTCTTGATACTGTGCCCGAACCGCATGAACGCGCACTATGTAATCCGGCGGCCTCACGCAGCTGCTTGCATCGGGCCGAGAGCACCACCTGGTCTGACCGACCCGCAGCGCGCACCGCATGCGCACGCTCTGGATCTGCTGCCGCCATCTTCCGCCATCCCATCTTCAGGAGCGATCAACACAATCACCTTGCCAGGCCGTACTGCCGTCGACGCCGCCACGCCGCCAGATAGCGCCACCTCCGTACGCGCGTCCATCATCACGCGTCTTTCGCTGAGGCCCCGCTGCGCCATGCCGCCGAGACCCGCTGCCGTCGATGCAGTAAATGCCACACCGCTCCACCTTCTGACCCCTCCAGTGCCTACTCCAAGACAATGGCCCTAGGAGGGAGAACGATGTTGCGCGCCGCCATCGTCTGATCCAGAGAATCCAGATCTTGGGTTTCCCCTGGAGTAGCCCGAGCGAGGAGGCGGGAACTGCAAGACGATGCCTTCATCAGGGTAACGACGCAAAGACGCCGCCATCGTCCGCCATGACCGAGGTCGGCTCAGTTTTCACCGGCAGTTGCACCTCCGCATCCTCGCCGCCGGCAGCCACCGACGGGCCAGATCAGGCCAGACACGACCGAGACAAACGTGACGCCGCAGCACCTCCATAGCCAAGACCTCCACGGGCAGGGATAGGGGATATGCCATCCCACCCCTCGCGACGCGCCACCAGCTAGCACCGCCACCAGCTGCGAGAAGGTCACTGGCCGCGGTTGAAGGATCACCGAGCCACGCCGCCGGGCCGAGCCACCCCCACCAGATCAACTCGCCGCCGTGGTGGGGACCAAACGTGCGAGGGGAGACCGGGGCACCCGCACGAGAATCCGCCACGGCCGCGCCCTAGAGCGACGACGAAGGAAGGCCCCGCCGCCGCCATCATCCACCGCCAGCCTTTGTCTAGCGGCGATCCGGCGGCGGCGAGGAGATTAGGAGGCGGCGGCTGCTAGGGTTAGGACGTGAACTATTCAATGAGTTAATTACACTTTTAGTACATGAACTTGCACACGGTGGATACAAATTCATATATAAAGTTGAACAATGACACAAATTAGCCCTATAACTTGTGTTTGAGGTACATTTAGATACATTTCCGTTGTTGGCCGTTGATGTACCGGTCCGCGTTGATGCTTCGACGAACTCGATAGCTCTTGGCTCGGGCGTGAAGAGCTAGCCAGTGGGCCACCATCTAATAGCTATTTAAGTAGATAAACTTCTCTTTATATATCTTTGTAATGGAGAATTGATTTTTTTTAACTTAAACGGAGAATTGATTTGAAACCGAGTATGCATTGTGCACGAGCGACAGAATTAGTTTCATATTTTTTTTACCTTCAAGCATTTGTTTTCTAGTATTTGCACATATAAACTGTGTGTAATATGTAGCAGTATAATACGCTCACGGGACCGTTCTGAACCAGCCGAAACTGATGTTTTTTTTTTAAACCGGGATAAAAACCAGGCCGTCGAACCAGACTATAAAAATAGTGTGCACAAAGTAGAATTTGAACCTAGGTCGCTAAAGTGAACGCCATCAGCTTTTTTTTTTTGAAACGCGGTCCCTTAGGGACCGATTCATTAAAAAAGGTCGAAGAGAGTTGCCCGGTTAATCAACGGAAAACCAGGCGAAAATCGTCACAACATGTCCGCAAAAATAAGGCACACAGGGCGACCTGGCAACCCACACAAGAACGCACACACGCCGTGGAGGAGAAAAGCGCCGTCGAGGTTGCAATCCGGTGTCATCGTCATCACACCTCCGCGAGGGCGACTCCGGCTCCACCATCAACGACCACCGATGTAGCCCTCACCGCAAACAAGCGCCGAGGCCTGCGCCGGCCGATGCCAAACAGTCCACCGCACGCGCCGACGACTAGGCAGCTCCGACTCTGTCGACGAGCATTGTAGGGGGAAAGCGCTAAGCCTGCGCCGAGCCGGCACCGGAACCGACCACCCGTCTCTTGTCATCGTCACCACGGAGACACCTCCTCTACAGCTCCGACTTCAGGAAGACAAGCGAGGCACGGTGACCCCTCGAACACGCCGGATGAGACCGACTACCAAAGCTCAGCAGCAGCCCAACTCCGCCCGAAGCCGCCATCGATGCCACACAAGAAGTCGCGCAACATCCACATTGCCGGACGGACAGCTGCCGACCGCAATGCCGCGAGCGTCCAGCCCAAGGAAAGCGCAAACGGGATCCAAATGCTCTTCAAGGCGACGCCCCAAAGAAGAAAGCGACGATGCCGACGCCGTCGCCCAACCCGGACTGGGTCTTAGGCTTTCACCCGAAGAGCTGGAACCGAGGATGTGCAGGGGGTGGACTCCATGCCGGCGCCTCCAAGGAGGTGACACGACGTCCGCGGACGCCGACGCCGTCGGCCGGTAGGAACCCGGCAAGCTTTCGCTCGGAGCACCGCCCAACACCACACCCTCACGCACTGCACCTCCGCTGACCCGCACACCTCCCATGAAGCCATCGCGCCATGACCAAGCAGAAGCCACCACCACACCACGCATCCACCACTGGTCTCACCGACCGGAGACACGAGCAGGGCAGACAGCACACCTCGACGACGTCTTCAAGAAGAGCGCGGCACCCGGGGGCGTCGCCGTCGCCGGCCCCGGCCAGGAGCTCGAGGCGGAGCTTTCGCCCGGCGCTGCCACACTGTCCACCAGAGCCCGAGCCCGGACGGACCACCAAGCAGCCTCACGCCGCATCCTCAGCCGTCAGCAGCCAGCGAGAAGAGCCCGCACAGGCCCAACGCCCCAATGCCCGCAACAGCCAGATCCGGAGGATCCAGGACCGGAGGCCGCCTCAGAGCCTCACGGCCGGCCAGAGCCAGCCACGAGGAGGACGGGGCCGACACATCTGGAGCCGCACGACCGCGCGCCGAAGCCACGCCGCCATAGGAGCCCCGCACCGGCCGACCGCCGCAGCTCCAGGCCGCGACGCCGCACCACCGGGGAGCAGCCGCGCCGCCCTGGGTCGCCGCCTTGACGCCGCGCCACCGAGGAAGTCCACCGAGGGGCGCCTGGAGCAGCGGAGCGGCGCCGCCCCCGCGCTCGAGAACGGCGACCGAGGAGGTCCCGCCGCCGCCGCGCCGCCAGGGCTTTGCCCGGCGACGCCTCCGGCGGCGGCGAGAGGAGAGGGAGGCGCAGGGGGCCTGCTCGAGCCCGCAGGGACGCCCCGGTGCGGCCCGGCGCGGCCTCACGGGAGCGGGACCGGGAGGGGGGGCGACTCGAGCTCCTCCGCGGGGAGAGAGCCGGTGAAGACGGCGCCGGACTTCGGGATGGATGGAGAGAGGACGCCGGGAGGGTCGCGGATCTGCGCTTGGCCATTTTGCCCAAGTAACTTTGCTGTCTAACAGGAGGTATTTGATACTCCAATCTTTTTATTGGGGTATTATTAGTAAAGAATACATATCACATTATTTAGTGCCTAAAAAACCAGCTGATGAGCCGGTAGACTGTAGTCCGTCTGGCAAAAATCTGAACCGGAGGCTCGCTGGTTCGGTTTTTTAAAGAGTGGGAGAAAGAACAAAAACAGCTGGGGGAATCCTATATGTCTCTGTGAATACCAAGAAGCAATTGCTCTACTGGCAGGCGCCTTTGCTTGAGCACTTGAGGTCTCGCGTTCGACTCCCGTCAGCTGCGCTTCCGTAATTTTAGTTTTCTATTTATATCTCTTACCCAATTATAAGTGGGACCCACACGGGCCTGACCTCGCTAACATGCCAGAGTGAACAGAGGGCTGACGGTCAGTGACGGGAATGTACCTAAATGTATGCCTTGCTAACATGCCAGAGTTGACGGTCAATGACGGAAATGTACCTAAATGTATCTCAAACATAACTTATAGGACTAATTTGTGTGCAAAAATGCTCAATGGAGCTCGGCCTCCATGGAGGCCGAATTTGAATTGATCAAAATTCAAATTTTCACATTTCAATTTTTTTTTAAATACACATATACTTAGAGACATAATGCATAAGTGTGTAAATTTTCAGGACGAAATACCTTAAAATGAGTGCTACACAAAAAGAACAAATGTGAGGCTTTTTAGTAGATGCACTATTCATCCTCAAAGTCCATCAATTTCTCTTTTTTGCACAGATTGCATTTTAAGGTATTTCATCCTGAAATTTTAAACACATAAACATAACATCCTTGTTTACATGTATGATTTTTTTCATTTTTTTTTGAAACTGAAAAGTATGAATTTTGAATTTTTCAAAAAATCCGGCCTCCATGGAGGCCGAGCTCCAAAACGCCCCACTCTAATTTGTGCCATTTTTTAACTTTATGTATGAATTTGTACCCACAGTGCAAGTTTATGTATTAAATGTGTAATTAAATCCTAATTAATAGTTAGCGATGTTTTGGGTTTAAAAGTTCAGTGACTTGTATCTGTTTCATCTATCATACGCATGTAGTTGAAATTTCTTTTTTGACGAAAAGGCAGGGTCACTGCTTTTCATTGTGATTAGAAGGAATAAATAGCAACAAACACAAGATAAGAGGTGAGGGTGAGGGGTTAGAGATAGCTAAAAGATACATCAGTCTGGTTCTAGGGGGCGCTCAACAAGAGCCCGCGCCTGCTTTCGTCCTGCATCCACCCAATCCTTTGCCTCCACCTGAATTTTTTGAAACAACGGTATGTGGCGGCAAGAGATTTTTTCTGAAGATTCTTTCGTTTCTTTCTTTCCAAAGGTTCCACCAAACCACAGCCATTATTGATCTCCAAGATTTCACCTTATCCTTAGTCCTTACCCATGGAAGCACTGGCTCGCTGCTGCCAGCTTACTAGAGATTCATCATCGGCTGCAGCTAGGCCCCGGCTCAGTGGCGGAGCTTGGTCCAGAAAGCTGGGCGGGCCGACGGTAGAAAATAATTATTGGGATTGTATTTCATGGCCCAAAAAGAAGTATACACTACAGAAAATAGCATGGGCTGGGCGGGCCATGGCCCGTTCAGCCTTGCCATAGCTCCGCCACTGCCCGGGCTCATGTTCAACTTGCAAAGTGTCAAGTGCCAAATTTCTTTCGCATAAGAACATGTAGCAAGCAGATGAGCAGCAGTTTCGGGCTCCTGGAAACAAAGCACACACTGAGGGTTATGTAGCTGTAACATCCCCAGATCTCAACTCTGTCATTAAGCTAATTAATTAGCCATGTCATCATGATCATCCTAATTAAAATGCCATTAAAGAAATAATCCAACTTAAATTCAAATTTTAAATGCAAGTCAACTTAAAATTTCTTCAAACTACAAAACTAAAGTGTTCATTATTTTGCAAATAATCATTAAGTAATTGAAAAATAGAAACTAATATTAATTGAAATATTTAGATGACCTTAATTAATTAAAACAGTACCCAAAACAGCTCATTAAACCCCTTTTCTTTTAATACCAAATTCTAATGAAATGTTATTGCCTCCAAGCCTTTTGTGGCAGTGCTAGAAATTGCACTGAATTTATTTGGGCAAGACTTATGTTTTACAAAATTGGAAAAGTGCAAAAAGAAAAAAAAGGGAAAACAGGAATAAAACAGAAAAACAAAAAGATAAAAAGAAAATAAAACAAACCCCCCACTGGGCCAACCGGCCCAGTTGGCAGACCAGGCCGGCACAGCTGGCAGACCAGGCCGGCCCAACCGGCCCAGCCGGCCCCTACCTATTCCCCACTCCCCCGTAACCCTAACCCTACCCCCTCGCACTCCCTCTCTCCCGATCCCCTCTCTCCCTCGCTCGACGCCGCCGCCTGTCGCCGTCGTCGTCGCCGTCGCCGCCTCCCCGACCGGCCTCGTCGAGCCTCGCCGCCCCGAACCCCTGCAACGTGGGTGAGCTCCGCCGCCCTCTCCCTTTTCCCCCTCGCCCTCATCGCCGTAGCCGTCGACGCCGTCCGCCGCGCTCGTCTTCGCCCGACCGCGCCCACGGCCGTGCCTGCTCCGCGCGCTAGCTGCTCCCGTCCACCTGCTGCCTGATGCGGCTGCTGTGCCTGCTGCTGCCCTGCGCCTGCCCGCGCCTCCGCGCGTGCGCCCGCGCCCGCTGGCTTCGCCCGCTTGTAAGCAGTGAGACGCTGGCGTCGGGATAACTAAGGCGCGGGACAAGAGAGGGAACATTTGAAAGCGGCTAGTAGTTGGGCCGGCCTGTGGCGTGTGTGAGTGGGCCGTTGGGCCATGTAATGGGTTCGCATGATATATAAGCGAGCGGGTGTGCTGTGAGAGTATCAAGCTGAAAAATACGAATATTCTGAACCTCTCATTCTCTCTTATCGTCTTCTAGCTCTGTCTCGCCTCCTCTCTGCTCTACTCCGACCCCCTTGCTCTGCTCCTCCCTACCCTACTCGCCGACGACGACCACCGTCCGACCCTAGGTCGTGACAGTCTGGTATCAGAACCTTGGCCGCGACTCGCCGCCGCGCCGCAATTTTTTTCCCCGATTCGTACCCGGCAAATCCGAGGCGACGGTAGCGGATCACCTTAGGGTTCGATCTGCGTAATTCCCGACCTGAGGTGGGTTGATTTGGGGAGAATTCGGCGACCACGACGACATTCAAGCCCAATCAGCAGTCGCGCTTCCTCGCGGACGAGATGGAGGCATTCCAGGAGCGGATGCTGAAGGAGTTCGCGGAGCTACGCGCCGCACAGAACAAATTGGACGCCGTCGACGGGATATGCGCGCAGCTCAAGGCCCTCGACGCCAAGCTGTCGGAGCAGTCCGCGTGGCTGGACCAGGTCCAAGTCAAGGTCGACCTCTCGTGCGACACCCTGGGGCTAGTGCAGCAGGGTCAAGCTCACGCCGCCCACGTGCACAAGCAACATGGTACAGCGGAGGCGTCGTCTCCGACTGCTTCGGAGGTGTCAGATGGCATCCTGGGGGCAGGCCCGAAGTTTCCTGGGCGACCTCCACCACGTCCTATTCAGGTACCTGACACCGTTCCTATTCACCAGCAACCTGTGATGCCTGTTAGTGAGGAGAATACAAGCAAACGACAGTGGATGCCGAAGATGGATTTTCCAAGGTTTGATGGAACAGAGGTCAGGATATGGTTGGACAAGTGCGAGGCGTTTTTCAAATTGTATAACATTCCTGACAGTTTCAAAGTCACTTCTGCAACTCTACATCTGTCTGATAACGCAGCTCACTGGTACCAGGCGTTCAAGCAGACAGGTGGCTTTCACACCTGGGAACAATTTTGTACTGCGGTTTTGTTGGAATTTGATGTGAACGTATACAGACAGAAGATGAAGGAGCTGATGCTGTTGAAACAGTGTGGGACGGTGGAAGAGTATAAACAGCAGTTTTTGCAGTTGGTGTATACAGTTAGACTCTATGAACCTACTCTCAGTGAGACGTTTCTGGTAACCAGGTTTATCATGGGTCTCAAGGATGAGCTTCGATCAGTGGTAGAGTTTCAAATCCCTTATACTGTTCAAGTGGCAGCACAATATGCTTCTGTCCAGGATGGTTTGCTGATGCAACAGAAAAACAGCAAACCAACTTATCCCAAGGCTACTTATGGCAAGTCAGACAACCGTTCTGGGTTGGCAGCCGGAGACTTGTGGAAAGCCAAACAACTGAAAGAGGACAGGCGTGCAAATGGATTGTGTTATAAGTGTGGAGAGAAGTTTGTTCCAGGGCATGTTTGTCATCAACCAGTGGCAGGAGCTGCTCAGTTGAAGGCTGCTGAAATAGTTGATCCCCATGAGATCATCTCTGATGCAGTTTTGGATGCTCTGGTAGCTGGAGGACCTGAAGAATGTGCCACAATATCAGCCACAGCTCTGTCTGGGGCAGCTCATCCTAAAACAATCCACCTGAGAGCATTGGTAGGAAATAAAGTGGTGTTAATCCTAGTTGATTCAGGCAGCACTCACACTTTTGTGGACCGGTCATTATTGGACAAAATTGCTGTCACTACAGAAAAGTTAGAGCAACCAATGCCTGTGAAAGTGGCCAATGGACATATAATCAAGTGTACTGAAGTGGTGCCTGAATTAACCTGGTGGATTCAGGGACACAACTTCTGCAGTGCCATGCAAGTCTTACCACTGGGAGGTCATGATATCATCCTAGGCATGGACTGGCTAGTGCAATGGGGTGTTATGAAATGTCACTGGGCTGATAAGTGGATTCAGTTTCAGTACAAGGGCAAGGAGATCAAATTACAAGGGGTTCTACCAGTGAAACAAGATCACCTGGAGGAAATATCTACAGAACAACTAGTGAAGTGGGAAAAAGGGAATGATGTGTGGGCTACTGCTCTGCTAAACATAATTATTATGGCACCTGTAACTGAAGTCCCTCCAGCTGTACAACAAGTGTTGGACAGAAACAAGGAAGTGTTTAGAGAACCAAAATCCTTACCTCCCCACAGAGCTTTTGACCACACCATTAATTTGGTACCCGATGCAGTGCCTGTTAATTGCAGACCTTACAGGTACTCACCACTTCAGAAAGATGAAATAGAAAGACAGGTAAAGGAGATGCTAGATGCTGGGTTGATCACACCTAGTATGAGTCCATTTGCTGCTCCTGTGTTACTGGTCAAAAAGAAGGACGGCACATGGAGATTCTGTGTAGACTATAGAAGGCTGAATGCAGTCACTGTCAAAAATAAATTTCCTATGCCTGTTATTGATGAAATCCTGGATGAGTTAGGAGGGAGTAAATGGTTCTCTAAACTGGACCTTAAGGCTGGATACCACCAAATAAGAATGAAGGAGGAGGATGAGTTCAAAACAGCTTTCAAAACACACCATGGACAGTTTCAATTCAGAGTGATGCCCTTTGGGTTAGCTACTGCTCCAGGTACTTTTCAATGTGTGATGAATTTCATGTTTGCAGGGCCAAATAGAAAATTTGTGCTGGTATTTATGGATGACATATTAGTATTCAGTCTCACACTTGAAGATCATTTGAAACATCTGCAATCAGTGTTTGATATACTCAAGGAGAATCAACTGGTTGTCAAGGAATCGAAATGTGTGTTTGCTCAGAACTCCTTGGAATATTTGGGGCACATAATTTCTGATCAAGGGGTAGCTACAGATCCTGCAAAAACTGAGGCAATGGTACAATGGCCTGTTCCAACCAATGTCACTGAATTAAGAGGGTTTTTGGGTCTGACAGGGTACTACAGGAAGTTTGTCAGGAATTATGGTTTATTGGCAAAACCTCTCACTGCTTTGCTCAAGAAACAAGCATTTGTCTGGTCTGATGCAGCTCAACAGGCGTTTCAGTTGCTCAAAGAGGCTATGATCAACACACCAGTGCTGGCTCTGCCTGACTTTAACAAAACTTTCACTGTGGAGACAGATGCATGCAACACTGGAGTGGGTGCTGTGTTGTCACAAGAAGACCATCCTGTTGCTTTCTACAGTAAAGCATTGGGTGTCACTAATCAGAAAAATTCCATCTATGAGAAAGAATTTCTGGCAATCATGATGGCAATTGACAGATGGAGGTCTTATCTATCTAGAGCCCCTTTTGTGATCAAAACTGATCATCAAAGCTTGTGTCACTTAGGGGACCAAAATTTGACCTTAGATTTGCAGAGAAAAGCAATGACTAAGCTAGTGGGTTTGCAGTTCTCTATACAGTACAAGAAAGGGGTGGAAAATACAGCTGCTGATGCTTTATCTAGAGTGGCCCATCTGTTTTCAATTCAGAATGTTTCTACCAGCAAACCTGTCTGGGTGCAAGAAATTCTGAACTCTTACTCAGTAGATCCTTTTGCCACTAAAATGCTACAAAAACTAGCAGTAGACCCAGATTCTTGTCCTGGTTTTTAGTTGCATGAAGGTCTGATCAAGCAAGACCACAGAATATGGGTGGGAGCAAATACTGGTCTTCAAACCAAGCTGATCCAAGCATTCCACTCTAGTCCTGTAGGTGGACATTCAGGCATTCTACCAACTTATCACAGAGTGAAACAAATGTTCAGTTGGCAAGGGATGAAAGTTGCTGTGGAAAACTTTGTCAAACAATGTACAACTTGCCAGCAGGCAAAACATGAACTCTGCAAAAAACCAGGGATGCTCCAGCCTCTGCCTGTGCCTGACAGTCCCTGGCAAGAAATCAGCATGGATTTTATTGAAGGGTTGCCCAAGTCAGAGGGGTACAGTGCTATCTTGGTAGTGGTGGATCGTTTTACTAAAGTGAGCCATTTTCTACCTTTAAAGCACCCATTTACAGCTGCTTCAGTGGCCAAGGTGTTCTTGAACAACATCGTCAGGTTACACGGCCTACCTCTTGCTATAGTGTCTGACAGAGATAAGATCTTCACTAGTTCCTTTTGGAAAGAGCTCTTTAGGGTTTGGGGTACTGAGCTACAGATGAGCACAGCATATCACCCGCAAACAGATGGCCAAACAGAACGAGTTAATCAATGCCTGGAGATGTACCTTCGCTGTGCCGTTCATGATTCTCCAAAGAAGTGGGCAACTTGGTTGCCACAAGCTGAATTCTGGTACAACTCCTCGTATCACTCCTCTCTAGGTTGTACACCCTACCAAGCTTTATACGGCCATGCTCCAAATATGGGCCAATTGTTGGGACATCCTGTTTCTCACAACCACGATGTTAATTCATGGCTGGCAATGCACACGGAACACACTGCTGCTCTGAAGGATCATCTGACGAGAGCGCAATGCAAGTACAAACAGTTTGCTGATCGGAAGCGTTCGGATAGAGTGTTTGTAGTTGGGGAAATGCTATATCTGAGGTTACAGCCGTATGCTCAATCAACTGTGGTAAATCGTCCTTGTCACAAGTTAGCTCTCAAATACTTTGGACCATACAAAATTCTGGACAAAGTGGGCAGTGTAGCGTACAGACTGGAGCTACCAAGAGGGAGTCAGGTGCACCCGGTCTTCCATGTCTCCCAGTTGAAAGGACATGTACCAGATCACACACCGGTGTTTACCACCTTGCCAATACCTGTGGATTTGTCTGCTCCAGGTGTTATACCTGAAGAAATCCTCGATCGGCGTCTGGTCAAGAAGGGAAATGCAGCACATGTACAGATCCTGGTGAAGTGGGCAACAATTCCATCTTCGTCAGCGACCTGGGAGGATTACGATGTGCTCAAGACTCGGTTCCCGAGCGCACCAGCTTGGGGGCAAGCTGGTTCTTCAGGGGCGGGTCCTGTAAGCAGTGAGACGCTGGCGTCGGGATAACTAAGGCGCGGGACAAGAGAGGGAACATTTGAAAGCGGCTAGTAGTTGGGCCGGCCTGTGGCGTGTGTGAGTGGGCCGTTGGGCCATGTAATGGGTTCGCATGATATATAAGCGAGCGGGTGTGCTGTGAGAGTATCAAGCTGAAAAATACGAATATTCTGAACCTCTCATTCTCTCTTATCGTCTTCTAGCTCTGTCTCGCCTCCTCTCTGCTCTACTCCGACCCCCTTGCTCTGCTCCTCCCTACCATACTCGCCGACGACGACCACCGTCCGACCCTAGGTCGTGACACCGCTGCTCGCCCTCGCCGTCCCCTGCTGCTCGCCCTCGCCGCCCCTGCTGCCTGCTGCTGCTCGCCTAGCTGTTGCTGTTCCGCTGCCGTGGCTGCTCCTGCTGTGCGCGCGCACCCGCGCGTGGCCTCGCCGCGGCTTGCTGCTGCTGCTCCATAGCTGCTGCTAGCTGCTGCCGCCGTCGCTTGCTGCTAAGTGATGCCGCTGCTGCCTTCGGCTGCTACTGCCGCTGGCTGCTGCTGTTTTGCTGCTGCCGCTGCTGCCCCATTGCCGCCGCTGCTCTGCCTGTGCTGCTGCTGCTACAGTAACATTCAGTTACTGTAGCAGTAGCTACCTTTGCTGCTGCTACGATGACTACCTCTTTTGACAGCAACAAAACAGCGACAAGACGAGTCCTAAAATGAGTAAAAATTATATGAACAGAAAGTAGACGTAACAAGCTTCATTTTGTTCCATTGGACCAGTTTCAGATAATGCGTGGATTAATTCCTACGAAAATCACAAAGTTCTAAGTTCTGTCAACAGAAAAACAGAAAAACAGCCTTATTTTCATAGCTACTTTAGAGCTGTTGATGATCAAGCAAATGAACTCTAATATGAATGAAAGTGATACTAACATGTAGATCGCAGAAAAATGCTCACAATTGATATAAGGCACAAAATCATAGGATGTACAGAACAATAGCAATAGCCTCCGGAAAACAGCTAAGTGGTGTTTAAAACTGAGGGCTTCTCAGACTTAGTAGAATTTCGGAGATTTTCAGAAAACTTCGGAAATTCATAGAAATTCATCCGTAGCTCGGATGGAAAAACTTTATACATCAAGGTTGATCAGAAAAATCCAACGAATCCAATCGTGCCGTCTGTTTTTCATGTCGGGACCCTCTACGTAGGAGAACCCGCAACTTTTCGTCTGTTTCCGGTAGATGAATAGTGCATACATACCGGTTAATAATTCCAACCTTAATCCTAAAATAGCTAAAATGGTTTAGAGATGCATTAGGTCACCCCTGCACTGCATTTTAGCATGTCATGCTCTGTGTTGCATTTGTATGCCGTGTATTTATCTGTTTCCTCCCCCTCTTCTCTCCGGTAGATTTCGGCACCGACGTAGCCCCGGAGGACTGCTACTCCGTCGACGACCCCTCTTTTGCCGCAAAGCAACCAGGCAAGCAAACCCCCTTGATGCATGCCTAAATCACCTATTCTTTCTCCCTACTGCTTGCATTAGAAATTGCTGCTACTTTGCTTTATCCTATTCTGATGCATAGCCTGTCCTTGTAACTGTTATTGATACCTGCCTGTTATCCAAAATGCTTAGTATAGGTTGGATGGTAAACCATCTGTGGCCCCTCTTCCTTGCTGTAGTTGCCCCGCTTAGTTACTAATGCCCCGATCGATGTGATCGACGGGCTGAGACCAGCACAGCACCGCACACCCCCTAAGTTGTTCGACTCTACAGAGATATCCTCGAGTGACGAGGGTGACACCTCTTAACTCACTCCCGACGATGCCTTTGTAGCACAGCTAGTCGGACGTGGGATACCGAGGGTGAATCCTCTTTCACCACCTCCGACGAAGCTTCTGTCGTGCAACCCCGCAAGTGTGAATCCATCGAGGGTGATTCCTCCGTATTCACCTTGACGGATTACATCGAGTAGGAATCCAACGAGGGTGATTCCTCGGATTCCCCTCTGGTGTGATGAACACACGGATACTTTACTTTTACTACAGTCCCCGGGAAAAGTCGGGTCGACCCCGAGGGGTACCCGCGAGAGATGTGAAGTCGGGTTGACCGTGAGGGTACCCGCGAGATAATTACGAGGCGCAACCGGGTAGGCAGAGACCGCCCTAGAGAGGGATGGTCCTGGCCCTTGTTGCACTTCCTCGAGACGGGACGACAGGAGTACTGATCGTCACCGCGAGCTCCTAATAATTCGCTAACGGATTTGGGTATTTGATCTGAGTTGGCTACGTGCCTATACGCACTACCACCACGTGGGATAATGGTTTAATGGGGCCCTCGACGCCGTATGTATCAGCCGAAAGTTCTGTCAGACGTCCAGTTCAGCATTGTGGCCGGGTCGGATCGGCGCCCCAGAGGTGGTGCCTGGATCCACCTTGCGCACAACGATCCGGAGTGCATAGGGCGATGGCCCAAGACCCCTGAGCGCTTAGGATGTAGACCGGCGGGGACCTCTCTGCTGAGCTCTAGGTAGGGCTGCGGTGTGTCGATCAGCCGAGGCCGGGCATGACCCAGGAAAGTGTGTCCGGCCAGAGTTAATCGAGCGTGTTGGGTAACAGTAGTGCACCCCTGCAGGGAAGATATATCTATTCGAATAGCTGTGTCCACGGTAACAGGACGCTCAGTAATTTATCCCGATCTAGTGTTGAACTGGGTACGATTTAATTAATTGGAAGCTCCGGGATCGCTTTCTCGCAGGGAGTCGAGGAAGGATCTCTAGGCTTCGTTACAACATGCTTGCTACTTAATTATGTTATTAATCTACACTCTTCTTATGCTGCAAGACCGCTGAAGATGCTAGTCTTCGATAGGCTAAGCCTTTCTCTCTATTCTGGCATTTGCGCAGTCCAGTCCACATATACAGCCTTTCTTTGATACTGATGCATATTAGCATAGTTCTGATGTAAGTCTTGTGAGTACTTTGGATGAGTACTCACGGTTGCTTTGCTTCCCCTTTTCCCCCATACCCGATTGCTGCGAGCAGATGTCGGAGCCACGGAGCCAGATGTTTCTATCGACGACTACTACTACACCTCTGGAGGAGCTTGCTACTACGTGGAGACCGCCGACGACCAGGAGTAGTTAGGAGGCTCCCAGGCAGGAGGCCTTGCCTCTTTCGATCAGAGTCGTTGTTTGTTTTTGCCTTCTTAAGGCAGGCTTGTTTAACTTTGTGTCTGTACTCAGATACTTTTGCTTCCGTTGATGCTTGTATAACTCAAGCTTTTGTATTCGAGCTCTCGAGGCCCCTGGCTTGTAATATAAAGCTTGTATTATTTTATTTTGTGTTTAGAGTTGTGCTGTGATATCTTCAAGTGAGTCCCTAGGCTTGATCGTGTGCATTTGCGTGTATGATTAGCGCACGATTAAGTCGGGGGCGTCACAGTAGCCATCCCTGCTTAGCAAGGTTGTCCGCCATAAGGCACCGGCCTTGAGCAACTAGCTAGACAAAAAATTGACATTTGGGAGAAGCATCTAATCTCCAGGCCAGCTTTGCGTACAGAGGCTTGATGTTGGCTGTGAGAGTGGTAGCATACGCCGAGCTGGAGGAAAATTGATGGTCGTTAGTCCACCTCCAAGTTAGGGAATCTTCTTGGGTCTGAGTAGGCTGGATTTGCTGCAGATCATTCCATAGGATCATGAACTGAGCGATGGCATCTTGATTTAGGTTGTCCTTGAAGTGCCTCATCCACTTTCCATCAGCAAGAGCACACTTGATGGAAATAGCTTTGATTGTGCACTGGCGGAATAGCAGAGGGAACCTCTTGGAGAAGCTTTTTCTGTCATGCCAAGGGTCAGTCCAGAATTTCGTGTTGGCGTCATTGCCAATGGTGAATTGTATCGAAAAAAATGCATATGTCGATGCAGAGGTAGGGGACATCCTCCTTTTCAAGAAAGGCATGGAATTGCCTATAAGATAATGTTACGTCCTAAAGATTGAAATCCATTTGTAGAGTAACTTAAAGCCGAGGTGGGTTGTTTCTCCAAGTCCAACCTCATTCGAGAGAAGCAAGTTTATCCAGATTCCCATTGAACATTACTTGATCATTCCTACAAATTTCAAGTCCTTAGATTCCTTTTATGGGGGAAATCTCTAATCTCTTGGATTTTACATTACTAATCCTTTATGTATTAGTGTTCCTAACCCTTCACTAACTTTTGATGGACTCTACTTATCGGTTATAAGTTATAGTTATAACTAGGAGTATACTAGTAATGGAATTCCACATCGTGAATCCTTTATTCTTGTCTGCTTCAAGAAATGATGACTAACTAAAAAATATCAACCTTGGGATAAAGATTTTACACTGCTTATCTTTACTAACTTATACACGTGCACCATGTATGTGTCTCAATGGATGATGCGCCACACATCCCATGTGTGCACCATGTATGTGTCTCAATCGAGGACCACACATCCCATGTATTAAACTATATTTTCTATATTGTTTTCCGAGTGAAAACAAGACACAAAATGCCGTACGTTGGTGAACAAGTTGACAACTACACTACTGAATTAAACTGAATCACTAAAGCTCGATCTAGTTACCTGTCTTTTCTTCCTCTCTCTCTCTATCTCTCTCTCTCTTCACACACACACACACACTACTCTCACACAACGTAAATTTATACGCATTTTTATAGTACTTTTTTTTTGGTTTTCATACTTAAATACAAATATCCAAATTTTATGAGATCGGTCGGTAGTCTCTGACTTTGGTTAGATTTTTTATCTAGAGAAAAAACAATAATCTCTTAAATGTTGAGATGGCAGTGACTATGTAACTTCATTACACTTATGAGAACAAAGATACACAAGTGGGCCATATTAGTCAGGTAATTAGAAATTCAAATAAGGAGTTTCAACGAGACATATAGTGTTGGGCTATATTCATTGTAATAGTTAAATAATCAAATTAATTTCAAATTATAAAATAATGGACGTTCTAAGACATTGCATGCGCATGTGCGCGGGCTACTTTGCTAACATATATGCATTGCTCACAAACATGTGTACAACACATGAAAGTAAGTGAAATGATTGTGTGTACACAAAAGTAAAGGTTGGAAGCAACACATCAGGACAAATGAAATAAGTATTTTCACGTGCATAGTCACATAATAGTATTTACATCATAAAAATTACAGTGCATGATGATATAGCGAAAGTGAAAAAAATTCAAGCACTTTTCCGAATTTACACTAATAGTTACATGATCTTAACGAGACATGCACTAGAGATACTTAGAGGATGATCGACGAGCCTTTGTGCAAGCATATCTAGACATGGCATTGCAAAAATAAAAAATATATAATTGCAAAATGTGCAATATGACTGACATGAAAATCAGTAGTTTAGCATACCAATTAAGAAACACAATTACCATGAACTTATGATGTCACATACCAATATCCTTACCAACAACCTACAACACTTGGTGGAAAGATTTCGGCTTAAGTTCAGTAAGGTTTGCTCCAAGCATAAATATTAGCTATCACATTTATTATATTTTGGATCATACATAAATACTACAGTGACAAACTAAACCAAATAAAAGTTTGCATAGGGGCAAATAAATGGGTGAGACACAATGCCGAATAAGTTTCTGCATGATCTATGATGTAAAAAATTGTTAATATAATTTAAATAGATATGTAATGCCCTACAAAGATCTATAAGCTAACAATAATCACATGCAAACAAATAAATGTAATGACATGTAACAAATCTAGCCGCGCAAACACATGGGTCGCCCAGCTAGTAACTTTCTTAAAATGATCAAACCGTAAAAGTTGGGTTCCAATATTTTAAATCTCATTTTCATAATATGTTCTCTGATATAAAAGTAGAGACCCACGATTAGGTTAGTAAGTGTATACACAATGAATCTTTACTCCATGCACAAAAGTTAAGTGGATCTTGAGAGTGCATGCAAATGTTCATGTTCTCGTGTTCCTTTCTTTTAAACATATAATCAGCCACTAGTTACTTACCATCGTAGTTCCTGAGGAAGATGTGTTGTTGTTCCAATGGGAAGATGGGTGGACAGTCATGGACTCTGCCCTCAATGAATTGGCTTACACTAATGTCATTAACAATATGAGTTGGAGATTTTGTTTGCTTCTACCCAAAGATGTCAAATAATGGACGTTCTAAGACATTGCTTGCGCATGTGCGCGGGCCACTTTGCTAACATATATGCATTGCTCACAAACAACTGTACAACACATAAAAGTAAGCGAAATGATCGTGTATACACAAAAGTAAAGGTTGGAAGCAACACATCAGGACAAATGGAATAAGTATTTTCACGTGAATAGTCACATAATAGTATTTCCATCATAAAAATCAAAATGCATGATCATATTGCGAAATTGAAAAATTCTCAAGCACTATTCTGAATTTACACTAATAGTTACATGATCTTAACGAGACATGCACAAGAGATACTTAGAGGATGATCGACGAGCCTTTGTGCAAGCATATCTAGACATGGCATTGCAAAAGTAACAAAAATATAATTGCAAAATGTGCAATATGACTGACATGAAAGTCTGTAGTTTAGCATACCAACTAAGAAACACAATTACCACGAACTTATGATGTCACATACCAATATCCGTACCAACAACCTAAGACACTTGGAGGAAAGATTTCGGCTTAAGTTCAGTAAGGTTTGCTCCAAGCATAAATATTAGCTATGACATTTATTATATTTTTGGATCATACATAAATACTATAGCGACAAACTAAACCAAATAAAAGTTTGCATAGGGGCAAATAAATAGGTCAGACACAATGCCGAATAAGTTTCTGCATGGTCTATGTGTAAAAAATCGTTAATATAATTTAAATAGATATGTAATGCCGTACAAAGATCTATAAGCTAACAATAATCACATCCAAACAAATAAATATAATGACATGTAACAAATCTAGCCGCGCAAACACATGGGTCGCCCTGCTAGTTACTTTCTTAAAATGATCAAATTGTAAAAGTTGGGTTCCAACATTTTAAATCTCATTTTCATAATATGTTCTCTGATATAAAAGCAGAGACCCATGATTAGGTTAGTAAGTTTATACACAACGAATCTTTACTCCATGCACAAAAGTCAAGTCGATCTTCAGAGTGCATGCAAACGTTAATGTTCTCATGTTCCTTTGTTTTAAACATATAATCAGCCGCTAGTTACCATCGTAGTTTCCCAAGGAAGATGTGTTGTTGTTCCAATGGGAAGATGGGTGGACAGTCATGGACTCCGCCCTCATTGAATTGGCTTACACTAATGTCATTAACAGTATGAGTTGGTGATTTTGTTTGCTTCTGCCAAAAGATGTCAAATAATGGACGTTCTAAGACATTGCCTGCGCATGTGCGCGGGCCACTTTGCTAACATATATGCATTGCTCACAAACAAGTGTACAACACATAAAAGTAACCGAAATGATTGTGTGTACACAAAAGTAAAGGTTGGAAGCAACACATCAGGACAAATGGAATAAGTATTTTCATGTGCATAGTCACATAATAGTATTTACATCATAAAAATCACAATGCATGATGACATTGCGAAAGTGAAAAATTCTCAAGCACTATTCTGAATTTACACTAATAGTTAAATGATCTTAACGAGACATGCTCTAGAGATACTTAGAGGATGATCGACGAGCCTTTGTGCAAGCATATCAAGACAAGACATTGCAAAAATAACAAAAATATAATTGCAAAATGTGCAATATGACTGACATGAAAGTCTGTAGTTTAGCATACCAACTATGAAACACAATTACCACGAACTTATAATGTCACATAACAATATCCTTACCAACAACCAACGACACTTGGTGGAAAGATTTAGGCTTAAGTTCAGTAAGGTTTGCTCCAAGCATAAATATTAGCTATGACATTTATTATATTTTGGATCATACATAAATACTACATCGACAAACTAAACCAAATAAAAGTTTGCATAGGGGCAAATAAATGGGTGGGACACAATGCCGAATAAGTTTCTGCATGCTCTATGTTGTAAACAATCATTAATATAATTTAAATAGATATGTAATGCCCTAAAAAGATCTATAAGCTAACAATAATCATATGCAAACAAATAAATGTAATGACACATAACAAATCTAGCCGCGCAAACACATGGGTCGCCCTGCTAGTTACTTTCTTAAAATGATCAAATTGTAAAACTTGGGTTCCAATATTTCAAATCTCATTTTCATAATATGATCTTTGATATAAAAGCGAGACCCGCGATTAGGTTCGTAAGTGTATACACAATGAATCTTTACTCCATGAACAAAAGGCAAGTCGATCTTGAGAGAGCATGCAAACGTTAATGTTCTTGTGTTCCTTTCTTTTAAACATATAATCAGCCACTAGTTACTTACCATTGTAGTTCCCGAGGAAGATGTGTTGTTGTTCCAATGGGAAGATGGGTGGACAGTCATGGTCTCTGCCTTCATTGAATTGGCTTACATTAATGTCATTAACAGTATGAGTGGGAGATTTTGTTTGCTTCTACCAAAAGATGTCAAATAATGGACGTTCTAAGACATTCCTTGCGCATGTGCGCGGGCCACTTTGCTAACATATATGCATTGCTCACAAACAAGTGTACAACACATAAAAGTAAGCAAAATGATTGTGTGTACACAAAAGTAAAAGTTGGAAGCAACACATCAGGTCAAATGGAATAAGTATTTTTCACGTGCATAGTCATGTAATAGTATTTACATCATAAAAATCACAATGCACGATGATATTGCGAAAGTGAAAAAATTCTCAAGCACTTTTCTAAATTTACACTAATAGTTACATGATCTTAACGAGACATGCACCAGAGACACTTACAGGATGATCGACGAGCCTTTGTGCAAGCATATCTAGACATGGCATTGCAAAAATAACAAAAATATAATTACAGAATGTGCAATATGACTGACATGAAACTCTGTAGTTAATCATACCAACTAAGAAACACAATTACCACGAACTTATGCTGTCACATACCAATATCCTTACCAACAACCAATGACCCTTGGTGGAAAGATTTCGACTTAAGTTCAGTAAGGTTTGCTCCAAGCATAAATATTAGCTATGACATTTATTATATTTTGGATCATACCACTACTAGGAAATACCTGATAGGTAGATCCTTAGCAGTAGCGTTGGGTAAGTGCCCCACGCTACTGTTAAGTAGCAGTAGCGCGGGTCAAAACTACAAGCTACATGTATATGTTAGTAGTAGCGCGGGTGGACATACCACACGCTGCTGCTAACTGGGCCCCACGGTACCCCCCGGGTCGAGCCGTAGTAGCAGCGCTGGGTATATGACCCGTGCTACAACTAACATGGTAGCTGTAGCGTGGGTCTTATACCCAACGCTGCCATTACTGGTGCACGGGCCCTGCAAGTGGGCCACATTTAGCAGCACCGCGGGCCTCCTAAGGCAACGTTATCCCGCCGTCGCCCTTTCACTCCCTCACTCACTCCCTCGATCTACTGCCTCTTCCTCCTCCCGCCGTCGCCGCCGCATTGCCGCCGCCCTCCTCCCGCCTCCTTCCTTGGTAAGCCGCCGCCCTCCTCCCTCCTCCACCCGGCCGCCATCCTTCCTCGTCCCTCCTCCTCCAGCCGCCCTCCGCCTCTCTCCACCCTCCTCCGGCCGCCATCCTCCCTCCTCCTCCTCCTCTTTCTCCTCTCTCCTCCCTCCTTCCTCCTCCCTCCTCCTTCCTCCTGCCTCCCTCCTCCTTCCTCCTCCGGCCGCCTCCTCCCTCCTCCGGCCGCCATCCTAGCTCCCTCCTCCTCCTCCCTCCTCCTCCTCTCTTCTCCCTCCTCCCTCCTCCTCTCTCCTACCTAATTCAGTACTGTTTTAGGTATAGAAATTTTCAGTAAAAAAATTTAGTAAGAGAATAGAATAGAAAATATGAAAACTAGTAATAATAGAAAATTTAGTAATAGAATAGAATAGAAAATATAAAAACTAGTAATGGAATAGAATATAAAAACTATTAATAGAATAGAAAATTTTCAGTAAAAAATGAGTAATAGAATATAAAGTTTCAGTAAAAAAATTAGTAATAGAATATCAAATTTTAGGTATCGAATAGGTTTTTTGAATATAGACATGTTTTAGGTATCGAATAAAATATAAAAATATAAAAATGTTGTTACCAATTATATTGTGAAATATTTTTATGTCATTATCTCTTTGTCATCAAAGAATGTTATATGAGATTTGATGATGTAAATTTTTCACTCGGTGGAATATGAAGGCTTTCTCGTGTCGCGTCTCCCTCTCCCGCTCGGCCCCGCCCTGCCCAGCCCACCGTGAGCACCTCCCTCTCCTCTCTGTTTAGTTTTAGGTTTAGTTTTTTTAATATATATGTAGATGGATGTATGTTTGTTAGATGGATGGATGCATGGATGCATTATTGATTGATGCACTTTTGTTTCATTTTGAAAACGGCCGAAAAAATGGATGCATGGATGCATTTTGCAGGAAACAAATTCGAGTGGCCTATGTTTTGCCGGAATGCTGATTCATGTCCGTTCCGGCAAATTTCAGGCACTCGATATGTCCTGTTTTTAGAAAAGGTCATGCCAAAATTTTCCGTAAATTTTGGCATGACTACTTGTTCTAGAAAGTAGCCCATATCGAGCGCCAGGGATTTGCCAGAACGGGAAAGAAACGACATTCTAGTAAAACATAGGCCATTACATTATATATGTAATGTTAAATGCTTAGGGTTGACTTTCAGTCTGTCGGGGCTCCTTGTGTGACTTTTAGTCTGTTCTTGAAGGAATGATCCCGACTGTTGTCGTGGGGGTTGTTTCCCTCTTCTTCTTCTCGCGATATACCTTGGTAATGCACAAGAGAGGGGGGGAAGCGACCATCACCGATGGTCAAAATATCAAAGAGGGAGTGTCCACCATATACATCACCATACACGGTCGATATGTCAGTGAGGGAGAATTCTGACTGTTGTCATGGGGGTCGCTTCTCCTTCTTTCCCGTGTGCTAGACATTTTGGTAATGCACTCGGGAAAGAAGGGAGGAGCGACCATCACCGACGGTCGCAATATCAAAGAGAGAGTGCCCACCATATACACCATGATAGATGAGAGTTTTTCAAGGAAGACTCGACAGACCGAAAGTCAACCTGTGCTGAATAGTGACCTGTGTGTTGAGTTCCTGCTATTTGCCGTCGATTTGTAATCTTTGAATTATGAACACAGGAAATGTCTGACGATGATACGATCCCCGAGTGCGATTACTGCACCGATGATGGGGGTATGTGCGACAGGCCACACCTGCATAACGATAGGTGCTTCACCCTCACGCTCAAGGAGAACTTTGAAGTTTTTACGGTATGTAACGACGGCAGGTGTTTTTTGTAATTAAGCATGACTTGTGCTTTTTGCTTTAATGTTTAATTTCCGTTTTTTACAATTCGACTAGTGCATCCCCTGCTATGCAAGACCGTATATCTTGGAGAAGCTCAATTTCGAAGATAGGGAGAGTATGGAGACGAAGAAAGCTCACCTTAAGACGAAACTTGGTTTCGTTTTTGAGGTTAAGCTCTACAATGCAGTAAATCACTCACATTTTGGTTGTTCGGGTTGGAGAGGACTATGCAAGGCCTACATATTTCAGGAGGATATGAAAATAACCTTCGATCTTGGTCCTGAAGATAATATCGACATTTGGGTGGATGTGGACATGATTCTAGTTCTACCTCCATGTGAGTTTGTCAAACAAATTTGTTAAGTAATTTATATTTTTTATATAAAAATAGTTGGTATTCATCTCTACTAAACTTGTTTACTTATAATTGGCAGCTTATTTCCTTCTCCAAGAAATACACGGAAGGTAGTAGACAAGACCTACTACAAGTATGGCTCAGAGCTAACCTAGGAGGAGAAAAATTCTCTTGTCTCGTTTATTAAGGATGTTGAGACATTTCAGAACAATTATGGAATTGGCGAAAATTATAGTGGATACGTGCCACTAGTCCACGTGTTGAACCATGGTAACATCCGTGCAGATAGCATGGTAAGATTTTTTTTACTATTGTGCTACTAGTCCATCTTTTGTATACATTCTTCTTAAGCAAAACTATATTGCTAACTATGTTACTATTATGTTCTTCAACAGAAGCTCCCGAAGGATGTGGTGCCTTAGGTGATGTATGCCGAAGGTCAGATGGATATTATTAGCTTACGGCCAAGTCCACCGGTGGCTTTCCTCAGTGCGTACTCGATTTCTCGAACAGATGATGGCCTCAAAATCAAAGGATGGATCAAAGTATTGAATGCGCGCTGGCAACTAATTGGAGACAGCATGGATGCGCACAGGCCACAAATTGGAGACAAGAGGATCTCCATTCTCCATAAAGGAGATGGAGGGGTTTACCTGTTTTAGGCTACTTTACCTAAGAGAGAGGAGTAGGTCTTAACTAGTACTTGTCATGTGCTAGAACAATTAGCTAGTGTGGGTTAACTTATCATGTGCTATATTGATGGTGAGTTATTATATGATTACGGATGATGAGTTGTCATATGACTATGATGATGATGATGAGTAGGAGGCCATAGTACTTGTCATGTGCTAGAATTATGATGAGTTATTATATGACTACTGATGATGAGTTGTTATATGACTACGATGATGATGAGTTGTTATATGACTACGATGATGATGAGTTATTATATCATTGGGTGGAAGAAACACGGACCAACATCATATCGTCCTACTAATCCCACTACTAGGGAAAACCCTATAGGTAGACAGGTAACAGCAGCGCGGGGTAAATGGGCCGCACTACTGTTACTTAGTAGTAGCGCGGGCCATATATCCTCGCTGCAGGTCGGCTTTAGCAGCAGCGCGGGCCTAGTAGAACGGTGCTACTACTAAGTGGGCCCCGCCATGCCCCCCGGGCTAGCCACAGTAGCAGCGCGGGTCAAGGGCCCGCGCTACTACTAAGTGCACTAGCAGTAGCGCGGGCCAGGCCGCCCGCGTTGCCACTGTGGCCAGCTCGAGCCCAGCTACCCGGCCTCACTTAGCAGCAGCGTGGGCCTGGTAACCGCGCTACAGCTAGTGAGGTTAGTAGCAGCGCTGATTCCCTACCCGCGCTACTACTATACGCACCTTATCCACCCCGCTCGTTTCCTCTCTCCCTCACTCTCCCCTCACACTCTCTTGCTCGCTGCCGTCGCCGCCGCCCGCCAGCCGTCGTCGCCCGTCCTCGCCCCCAAGGTATGTCCCTTCCTCCCTCCCTCCTTCTCCAGTCGCCCTCCTCCCTCCTCCCTCCTCCTCCGGTCGCCCTCCTCCTTCCTCCTCCTCTCTCTCCTCCCTTCTCCCTCCGCCATCTTCCCTCCTCCCTCCTCCTCCAGCCGCCCTCCTCCCTCCTCCTCCATTCTCCTCCCACTGCCCTCCTCCCTCCTCCTCCTCACTCGTTCCTCCTCCCACCTCCTCTCTGTATCTGTTCAATATAGAAATTTTTAGGTATAAAAATGTATTGGAATGCTATATGAGAAATTTTAGTAAATGTAGGTCTTTTGAATAGAATAGAAAATTTTCAGTAAATGTAGGCCTTTTGAATAGAATAGAAAATTTTCAGTAAATTTTCTTCTTTTGAATAGAATAGAAAATTAGTAAATGTAGAATAGAATAGAAAATTAGAAAATTTTCAGTAAATGTAGGTCTTTTGAATACAATAGAAAATTGTTATTCGTTCGATGTAGGTCTTTTGAACCAAATACCTTTAACCTTTAAGTATTTTAGGTATCAAATAAAATATAAAAATGTTGTATACAAGAATGTTAATAGTGAATGGTATTGCTCATACAATTTTAATGAATGGTGTATACAAGAATGAAAAATATAAAAACTAGTAATAGAATAGAATATAAAAATGTTGTTGCCAATTATATTGATGATCTAAAATTTTCACTCGGTGGATTACGCAGGATTTCTCATGTTGCGTCTCCCTCTCCCGCTCGGTCCCGTCCCGCCCACCGTGAGCACCTCCCTCTCCTCACTGTTTAGTTATAGGTTTAGTTTTTTTTAATGTATATGTAAATGGATGTATGTTTGCTAGATGGCTGGATAGATGGATGGATGCATTTTAACTGTTGCACTTTTGTTTCATTTAGAAAATAGCCGACAAAATGGATGCATGGATGCTTTTTGCAGGGAACACGTCCGAGTGGCCTATGTTTTGCCAGAATGTTTATTCATTTCCGTTCTGGCAAATTTCAGGCGCTCGATATGTCCTATTTTAGCAAAGGTAATGCCAAAAAAATTCATGAATTCATGACTTGTGCTAGAAAGTAGGAAATATTGAGTGCCCCTGATTTGCCGCAACGAGAATTAATCGACATTCTTGCAGAACATAGGCCATTTTTATGCCATTGCTCCATATATATAACGGGTTGACTTTTAGTCTGTTGGGGCTCGTTGCTCCATATATGAGAGAGAAGAATCTCGACTGTTGTCGTGGGGACCGCTCTTCCTCTTCTTTCTCGCGATATATCTTGGTAATGCACGAGAGAGGGGGGGAAGCGACCATCACCGATGGTCAAAATATCAAAGAGGGAGTGTCCACCATATACACCACCATACACGGTCGATATGTCAGTGAGGGAGAATTCTAACTGTTGTCGTGGGGGTCGCTTCTCCTTCTTTCCCGTGTGCTAGACCTTTTGGTAATGCACTCGGGAAAGAAGGGAGGAGCGACCATCACCGACGGTCGCAATATCAGAGAGGGAGTGCCCACCATATACACCATGATAGATGAGAGTTTTTCAAGGAAGACCCGACAGACCGAAAGTCAACCTGTGCTGAATAGTGACCTGTGTGTTGAGTTCCTGCTATTTGCCGTCGATTTGTAGTCTTTGAATTATGAACACAGGAAATGTCTGACGATGATACAATCCCCGAGTGCGATTACTGCACCGATGATGGGGGTATGTGCGACAAGCCTCACCTGCATAACGATAGGTGCTTCACGCTCACGCTCAAGGAGACCTTTGAAGTTTTTACGGTATGTAACGACGGCAGGTGTTTTTTGTAATTAAGCATGACTTGTGCTTTTTGCTTTAATGTTTAATTTCTGTTTTTTTACAATTCGACTAGTGCATCCCCTGCTATGCAAGACCGTATATCTTGGAGAAGCTCAATTTCGAAGATAGGGAGAGTATGGAGACGAAGAAAGCTCACCTTAAGACGAAACTTGGTTCGTTTTTGAGGTTAAGCTCTACAATGCAGTAAATCACTCACATTTTGGTTGTTCGGGTTGAAGAGGACTATCCAAGGCCTACATATTTCAGGAGGATATGAAAATAACCTTCGATCTTGGTCCTAAAGATAATATAGACATTTGGGTGGATGTGGACATGATTCTAGTTCTACGTCCATGTGAGTTTGTCAAACAAATTTGTTAAGTAATTTATATTTTTTATATAAAAATAGTTGGTATTCATCTCTACCAAACTTGTTTATTTATAATTGGCAGCTTATTTCCTTCTCCAAGAAATACACGGAAGGTAGTAGACAAGACCTACTACAAGTATGGCTCAGAGCTAACCTAGGAGGAGAAAAATTCTCTTGTCTCGTTTATTAAGGATGTTGAGACTTTTAAGAACAATTATGGAATTGGCGAAAATTATAGTGGATACGTGCCACTAGTCCACGTGTTGAACCATGGTAACATCCGCGTAGATAGCATGGTAAGATTTTTTTACTATTGTGCCACTAGTCCATCTTTTGTATACATTCTTCTTAAGCAAAACTATATTGCTAACTATGTTACTATTATCTTCTTCAACAGAAGCTCCCGAAGGATGTTGTGCCTTAGGTGATGTATGCCGAAGGTCAGATGGATATTATTAGCTTACGGCCAAGTCCACCGGTGGCTTTCCTCAGTGCGTACTCGATTTCTCGAACAGATAACGGCCTCAAAATCAAAGGATGGATCAAAGTATTGAATGCGCGCAGGCAACTAATTGGAGACAGCATGGATGCGCGCAGGCCACAAATTGGAGACAGGAGGATCTCCATTCTCCATAAAGGAGATGGAGGCGTTTACCTGTTTTATGCTACTTTACCTAAGAGAGAGGAGTAGCTCTTAACTAGTACTTGTCATGTGCTAGAACAATTAGCTAGTGTGGGTTAACTTGTCATGTGCTATATTGATGGTGAGTTGTCATATGATTACGGATGATGAGTTGTCATATGACTATGATGATGATGATGAGGAGGAGGACATAGTACTTGTCATGTGCTAGAATTATGATGAGTTATTATATGACTACTGATGATGAGTTGTTATATGACTACGATGATGATGAGTTGTTATATGACTACGATGATGATGATGAGTTATTATATCATTGGGTGGAAGAAACACGGACCAACATCATATCGTCCTACTAATCCCACTACTAGGGAAAACTCTATAGGTAGACAGGTAACAGCAGCGCGGGGTAAATGGGTCGCACTACTGTTACTTAGTAGTAGCGCGGGCCATATATCCTCGCTGCAGGTCGGCTTTAGCAGCAGCGCGGGCCTGGTAGAATGGTGCTACTACTAAGTGGGCCCCGCCGTGCCCCCCGGGCTAGCCACAGTAGCAGTGCGGGTCAAGGGCCCGCGCTACTACTAAGTGCACTAGCAGTAGCGCGGGCCAGGCCGCCCGCGTTGCCACTGTGGCCAGCTCGGGCCCAGCTACCCGACCTCACTTAGCAGCAGCGTGGGCCTGGTAACCGCGCTACAACTAGTGAGGTTAGTAGCAGCGCTGATTCGCTACCCGCGCTACTACTATACGCACCTTATCCACACCGCTCGTTTACTCTCTCCCTCACTCTCCCCTCACACTCTCTTGCTCGTTGCCGTCGCCGTCGCCCGTCGTCGCCCCCGAGGTATCTCCCTTCCTCCCTCCCTCCTTCTCCAGCCGTCCTCCTCCCTCCTCCCTCCTCCTCCGGTCGCCCTCCTCCCTCCTCCTCCTCTCTCTCCTCCCTTCTCCCTCCACCATCCTCCCTCCTCCCTCCTCCTCCATTCTCCTCCCACTGCCCTCCTCCCTCCTCCTCTTCACTCGTCCCTCCTCCCACCTCCTCTCTGTATCTGTTCAATATAGAAATGTTTAGGTATAAAAATGTATTGGAATGCTATATGAGAAATTTTAGTAAATGTAGGTCTTTTGAATATAATAGAAAATTTTCAGTAAATGTAGGTCTTTTGAATAGAATAGAAAATTTTCAGTAAATTTTGTTATTTTGAATAGAATAGAAAATTAGTAAATGTAGAATAGAATAGAAAATTAGAAAATTTTCAGTAAATGTAGGTCTTTTGAATACAATAGAAAATTGTTATTCGTTCGATGTAGGTCTTTTGAACCAAATACGTTTAACCTTTAAGTATTTTAGGTATCAAATAAAATATAAAAATGTTGTATACAAGAATGTTAATAGTGAATGGTCTTGCTCATACAATTTTAATGAATGGTGTATACAAGAATGAAAAATATAAAAACTAGTAATAGAATAGAATATAAAAATGTTGTTGCCAATTATATTGATGATCTAAATTTTTCACTCGGTGGATTATGCTGGATTTCTCGTGTTGCGTCTCCCTCTCCCACTCAGCCCCGTCCCGCCCACCGTGAGCACCTCCCTCTCGTCTCTGTTTAGTTATAGGTTTAGTTTTTTTAATATATATGTAAATGGATGTATGTTTGCTAGATCGCTGGTTAGATGGATGGATGCATGGATGCATTTTGATTGTTGCACTTTTGTTTCATTTTGAAAATAGCCGACAAAATGGATGCATGGATGCTTTTTGCAGGGAACACCTCCGAGTGGCCTATGTTTTGCCAGAATGTTTATTCATTTCCGTTCTGGCAAATTTCAGGCGCTCGATGTGTCCTATTTTAGCAAAGGTAATGCCAAAAAAATTCGTGAATTCATGACTTGTGCTAGAAAGTTGGAAATATCGAGTGCCTCTGATTTGCCGCAACGAGAATTAATCGACATTCCTGCAGAACATAGGCCATTTTGATGCCATTGCTCCATATATGTAACGGGTTGACTTTCAGTCTGTTGGGGCTCGTTGCTCCATATATGAGAGAGAAGAATCTCGACTGTTGTCGTGGGGGTCGCTCTTCCTCTTCTTTCTCGTGATAGACCTTTTGGTAATGCACGGGAAGAAAGAGAAGAGCGACCATCACCGATGGTCGAAATATCAGTGAGGGAGTGTCCACCATATACACCACGTGAGATGAGAGGAAGAATCCTGACTGTTGTCATGGGAGTCACTTCTCCTTCGTTCCCGTGTGCTAGATTTTTTGGTGTAATGCACTCGGGAATGAAGGGAGGAGCGACCATCACCGACGGTCGCAATATCAGAGACGGAGTGCCCACCATATACACCACGTGAGATGAGAGTTTAGCAAGGAAGACTCGACAGACCAAAAGTCAACCCGTGATGAATAGTGATATGTGTGTTGAGTTTCCTGGTAATTGCCGTCGATCGATTTTTAATCTTTGAATTATGAACATAGGAAATGTCTGACGACGATAGGATCCCTGAGTGCGAGTACTGCTCCGACAACCGAGGTATGTGCGACAGGCCTCACCTGGAAGACGGTAGGCGCTTCACCATCAAGCTCGGTGAGACCTTCGATGTTTTTACGGTACGTCACAACGACAAGTCTTTTTTCGTAATTAAGCATGACTTTTGCTTCTTTGCTTCAACGTGTAATTTTTCTTTTTTTTACAATTCGACTAGTGCATCCCCTGCCATGCAAGACCTTATGTCTTGGATAAGATCGGTTTCGAAGATCGTGAGAGTATAGAGACGAAGAAAACCCACCTGAGGACCCAACATGGTTAAGCTTTTGCCGTTAATATATACAATGCAGTGAACCACTCCCATTTTGGTTGCTCAAATTGGAGAGCACTATGCAAGGCATATGGATTTCAGGAGGATATGCATGTCACCTTCGATATTCGTCCTGAAGATGACATTGAAGATAATATCGACATTTGGGTCGATTTGGATACGCTTTCAGTTATACCTCCATGTGAGTTTGTCAAACATATTTATTAAGTAATTTATATTATTTATTTATAAATAGTTGACAGTTTATTTCCATTGACAGCTTATTTTCAATCTCCAAGAAATATAAGGAACGTAGTAGACAAAACCTACTATAGTTATGGCTCCGAACTAAATTCGGAGGAGAAAACTATCTTATCTCATTTATTAATGATGTCGAGACTTTCAAGGAAAATCATCACATCAGCCCACATTATGGTCAATATGTGCCACTAGTGCATGTGTTGAACTATGTTAACATCAATGGAGATACCATGGTAACATTTTTTACTATTTTGTCAGTAGTCCATCTTTTGCATACATTCTTTTTAAGCTAATTAAACATTTTTGCTAAGTATGTTACTATTATGTTCTTCAACAGAAGCTTCCGAAGGAGTGTGTGCCTCAATTGATGAATATCAAAGGTGACTTGGATATTTTTAGCTTATATCCAAATCCGACTAGGGCTTGGCGCTGTTCATACTCAATTTCTCGATGAGATGAAGACATCACAATCACATGATTGAGAAAAGTAATGCACACGCGCAGGGTAGTACTTGGAGACAACACGGCGCGCTACCCACGAGTTGGAGACTAGTGGATCTCTATTCTCCATAATGGAGATGGAGGGGTTCACCTATTTTATGTTGTTTTACCTAGCCGAGACGAGTAGGTCCTAGCTAGCCAGTACTCATCATGTGCTAAGAACAATTAGCTAGTGCTGGTTATGACTATAATGATGATGATGAGTTGTTATTATTATGATGATGATGATGAGTTGTTAATATGATGATGATGCTGAGTTGTTATTATGATGATGATGAGTTGTTATTATTATGATGATGATGAGTTGTTATTATTATGATGATGATAAGTTGTTATGATGATGATGATGATGATGATGATGATGATGATGATGATGATGATGATGCATGAGTTCTTATATGACTGGCGATGATGATGATGAGTTGTTATTATGACCATGATGAGTTATTATATCGTTGGGTGGAAGAAACGCGGATTAGATTCAAGTGGATGGATCTAAAGTGACCAAAAGTTGGATTAGTCTTCGATTAGTCGTCCGACTAATCCAACTTTTGGTCACTTTGGATCCATCCACTTGAATCTAATCCGCGTTTCTTCCACCCAATGATATAATAACTCATCATGATCATAATGATATAACAATCTCTTAATTGCTACCGTATCAAAATTTGTATAACCGTATATAAATACAGTAAAAAAAGATACGGACGAATAGCGGTAGCGTGGGGCAGAGCGCACGCTGCTACTACTTATCAGCAGCGCATGTTCCACACCAACGCTACTACTACTAGAGTTAGTAGTAGCGTGGGTCAAACCTGCGCTACTGCTAAAAGTTAGCTGTAGCGCACTATCAGTAGCGTGGGACCCTGCGCTACTGATAGGCAAAATCCCTGCGCTACTGATAGGGTTTTCCCTAGTAGTGTCCAACTTGGTCACTTGGATCCATCCACTTTAATATAATCTGTGTTTCTTCCACCCAATGATATAAAAACTCAACATTATCATAATGATATAACAACTTCTCTCTTAATTGCTACTATATCAAAATTTGTATAACGGTGTATAAATACAGCATAAATATAAAGAAATGAAATACGCACAAATAGTAGTGGCGCGGGGAAACACACCACGCTGCTGCTATTTAGCAGTAGCGCGGGTCCAACCCCACGCTACTGCTAAAACAATTAGTAGTAGTGCAGGGTCAGCCACGCGCTACTACTAATAATTAGCTGTAGCGCCCTAGCAGTAGCGCGGGACCCCGCGCTACTACTAGCCCATAAACACGCACTACTACCAGCGTTTTGCCTCGTAGTGTACATAAATACTACTGCGACAAACTAAAGCAAATAAAAGTTTGCATCGGGGTAAATAAATGGGTGAGACACAATGCCGAATAAGTTTCTGCATGGTCTATGTTGTAAACAATTATTAATATAATTCAAATAGATATGTAATGCCCTACAAAGATCTATAAGCTAACAATAATCATATACAAACAAATAAATGTAATGACATGTAACAAATGTAGCCGCGCAAACACATGGGTCGCCTTGCTAGTTACATTCTTAAAATGATCAAACTATAAAAGTTGGGTTCCAATATTTTAAATCTCATTTTCATAATATGTTCTCTGATATAAAAGCAGAGACACACGATTAGGTTAGTAAGTGTATACACAACGAATCTTTACTCCATGTACAAAAGTCAAGTCGATCTTGAGAGTGCATGCAAACGTTAATGTTCTCACGTTCCTCTCTTTGAAACATATAATCAGCCACTAGTTACTTCCCATCGTAGTTCCCGAGGAAGATGTGTTGTTGTTACAATGGGAAGATGGGTGGACAGTCATGGACTCTGCCTTCATTGAATTTGCTTACACTAATGTCATTAACAGTATGAGTTGGATATTTTGTTTGCTTCTACCAAAAGATGTCAAATAATGGATGTTCTAAGACATTGCCTGCGCATGTGCGCGGGCCACATTGCTAACATATATGCATTGCTCACAAACAAGTGTACAACACATAAAAGTAAGCAAAATGATTATGTATTCAAAAAAGTAAAGGTTGGAAACAACACAACAGGACAAATGGAATAAGTATTTTCACATGCATAGTCACATGATAGTATTTACATCATAAAAATCACAATGCATGATGACATTGCGAAAGTGAAAAATTCTCAAGCACTACTCTGAATTTACACTAATAGTTAAATGATCTTAACAAGACATGCACTAGAGATACTTAGAGAATGATCGACGAGCCTTTGTGCTAGCATATCTAGACAAGACATTGCAAAAATAACAAAAATATAATTGCAAAATGTGCAATATGACTGACATGAAAGTCTGTAGTTTAGCATACCAACTATGAAACACAATTACCATGAACTTATGATGTCACATACCAATATCCTTACCAACAACCAACGACACCTGGTGGAAAGATTCCGACTTAAGTTCAGTCAGGTTTGCTCCAAGCATAAATATTAGCTATGACATTTATTATATTTTGGATCATACATAAATACTACAGCGACAAACTAAACCAAATAAAAGTTTGCATAGGGGCAGATAAATGGGTAAGACACAATGCCGAATAAGTTTCTGCATCATCTATGTTGTAAACAATCATTAATATAATTTAAATAGATATGTAATACCCTACAAAGATCTATAAGCTAACAATAATCATATGCAAACAAATAAATGTAATGACATGTAACAAATCTAGCCGCGCAAACACATGGGTCGCCCTGCTAGTTACTTTCTTAAAATGATCAAACTATAAAAGTTGGGTTCCGATATTTTAAATCTCATTTTCATAATATGATCTTTGATATAAAAGCTGTGACCCGTGATTAGGTTAGTAAGTGTATACACAACAAATCTTTACTCGGTGAACAAAAGGCAAGTCGATCTTGAGAGTGCATGCAAACATTAATGTTCTCATGTTCCTTTCTTTTAAACATATAATCAGCCACTAGTTACTTACCATCGTAGTTACCGAGGAGGATGTGTTGTTGTTCCAATGGGAAGATGGGTGGACGGTCATGGACTCTGCCTTCATTGAATTGGCTTACACTAATGTCATTAACAGTATGAGTTGGAGATTTGTTTGCTTCTACCAAAAGATGTCAAATAATGGACGTTCTAAGACATTGCCTGCGCATGTGCGCGGGCCACTTTGCTAATATATATGCATTGCTCACAAACAAGTGTACAACACATAAAAAATTATTGTGTGTACACAAAAGTAATGGTTGGAAGCAACACATCAGGACAAATGGAATAAGTATTTGTCATGTGCATAGTGATGGGGAACGAAGCATGAAAATCAAAAAAAATCCTACGAACTCCCAAGATCTAATCTAGGAGATGCATAGCAACGAGAGGGGAGTGTGTCTACATACCCTTGTAGACCGATAGCGGAAGCATATATAAATGCGGTTGATGTAGTCGTACTCTTCATGATCCAATCGCGATCCAGTCCGATCTAGTGCCGAACGGTCAGCACCTCCGAGATTAGCACATGTTCAGCTCGATGGCGTCCTATCCTTCTTGATCTAGCAAGCAAGGGAGAGGAGGTAGATGAGATCGGGACCAGCCCAACGGTGAGGTGGTGGTGGTGGCAGCGGAATTCCGGCAGGGCTTCGCCAAGCGCGTACCGGGGAAACGTGGGAGGAGTTGGGAGAGGCAATGGGCAAGGGTGAAGGGGTGGCTGCCCCCATGTGCCTCCCCCCTCTATATATAGGCTCGGGGGTAGGGGAGGGCATCCAAAACCCTCCTAGGGCCGGCCACATGGGAGAAATCCCTTTAAACTTGGAGATAATATCTTATCTCTAGATTCAACCCTTTAAATTTAGAGATAAGACCTTATCTCTAGATTTAAACGACATGTGCCTTGGGGAAGGGTGCGGCCAGACCATGTGGGCTGTAGCCCCACCCCTCGGTCCATGTGGGCCCTTCCCGGGTCGTTGGGCCCCATGGTGGAACCCCAGAACCTTCTAGAACCTTCCTGGTACAATACCGAAAAAACTGAACTTTTTCCGAAACCCAAAATATGACTTCCCATATATAAATCTTTACCTCTGGACCATTCCGGAGCTCCTTGTGATATCCCGGATCCCATCCGGGGCTTCGAACAACCTTCGTACTTTCCACTATTAATATCTCAACATTACCCTAGCGCTACCGAACGTTAAGCGTGCGACCCTACGGGTTCGGGAATCATGTAGACATGACCGAGAAACCTCTCCGGTCAATAACCAATAGCAGGACCTGGATGCCCATATTGATTCCTACATATTCCACGAAGATCTTTATCGTTTGAACCATGATGTCGAGGATTCAGATAATCCCATATGCAATTCTCTTTGTCCGGCGATATGTTACTTGCCCGAGATTCGATCATCGGTATCTCCATACCTAGTTCAATCTCGTTACCGGCAAGTCTCTTTACTCGTTCCATAATACAAGATCCTGTAACTAAACTCATTAGTCACATGAAGCTTCTTATGATGTTGTATTACCGACAGGGCCCAGAGATATCTCTCCGTCACACGGAGGGACAAATCCCATTCTCGATCCATGCAACCCAACAGACACCTTCGGAGATACCTGTAGAGCACCTTTATGATCATCCTGTTACGAAGTGACGTTTGATAGCACACAAAGTATTCCTCCGGATCTCATGGTCTAAGGAACTAATACTTGACATGAAGAAAGTTGTAGCAAATAACTAAACGATCTGATGCTAAGCTTACGGTTGGGTCTGTCCATCACATCATTCTCCTAATGATGTGATCCCATTACCAAATGACAACTCATGTCTATGGTCAGGAAACCATAACCATCTTTGATCAACGAGCTAGTCTAGCAGAGGCTTACTAGGGACACGGTATAGTTTATGTATTCACACATGTATTTAAGTTTCCGCTTCAATACAATTCTAGCATGAATAATAAACATTTATCATGAACGGGAAATATGATAATAACCATTTTATTGTTGCCTCTAGGGCATATTTCCAACACATAGTCACATAATAGTATTTACATCAGAAAAATCACAATGCATGATGATATTGCGAAAGTGAAAAATTCTCAACCACTTTTCTAAATTTACACTAATAGTTACATGATCTTAACGAGACATGCACTAGAGATACTTAGAGGATGATCGACGAGCCTTTGTCAAAGCATATATAGACATGGCATTGCAAAAATAATAAAAATATAATTGCAGAATGTGCAATATGACTTACATGAAAGTCTGTAGTTTAGCATACCAACTAAGAAACACAATTACCAAAAACTTATGATGTCACATACCAATATCCTTACCAACAACCAACAACACTTGGTGGAAAGATTTCGGCTTAAGTTCAGTAAGGTTTACTCCAAGCATAAATATTAGCTATGACATTTATTATATTTTGGATCATACCACTACTAGGAAATGCCTGATAGGTAGATGCTTTGCAGTAGCGTTGGGTAAGTGCCCCACGCTACTGTTAAGTAGCAGTAGCGCGGGTCAAAACTACAAGCTACATATATATGTTAGTAGTAGCGCAGGTGGACATACCACACGCTGCTGCTAAGTGGGCCCACGGTACCCACCGGGTCGAGCCGTAGTAGCAGTGCTGGGTATCAGACCCATGCTACAACTAACATGGTAGCTGTAGCGTGGGTGTTATACCCAGCGCTGCCATTACTAGTGCACGGGGCCAGCAAGTGGGCCACATTTAGCAGCACCGCGGGCCTGCTATGGCAACCTTATCCCGCTGTCGCCCTCTCACTCCCACACTCACTCCCTCGATTAACTACCTCTTCCTCCTCCCGCTGTCGCCGCCGCATAGCCGCCGCCCTCCTCCCTCCTCGTTGCTTGGTAAGCCGCCGCCGTCCTCCCCCCTCCACCCGGCCGCCCTCCTCCCTCGTTCCTCCTCCTCCGGCAGCCCTCCTCCTCTCTCCATGATAACCCACAAGTATAGGTGATCATTTGTAGCCTTTCTCGATAAATAGGAGTGTCGAACCCAACGAGGAGCTAAAGGTAGAATCAATATTCCCTTCAAGTTCTATCGACCACCGATACAACTCTACGCACACTAAACGTTTGCTCTACCTAGAACAAGTATGAAACTAGAAGTACTTTGTAGGTGTAATGCTAGAACTACTTTGCAAGAATAAAACTAGGAGTATTTTGCGAGAATAAAACTACGAGTAATTTGCAAGATAATAAAAATTAGTTGTTTAGTAGAGAACTTTTGTAACACAAAAGAAGGATTTGTCCCTAGGCAATCGATAACTAGACCGGTAATCATTATTGCAATTTTATATGTGGGAGAGGCATCAGCTAACATACTTTCCGTAATTGGATCATATGCACTTATGATTGGAACTCTAGCAAGCATCCGCAACTACCAAAGATCATTAAGGTAAAATCCAACCATAGCATTAAGTAACAAGTCCTCTTTACTCCCATACGCAACAACCCCCTTACTCGGGTGTAAGCTTCTGTCACTCTAGCCGCCCACTATAAGAGAATTATGAACGTATTGCAAACCCTACAGCGGGAATCCCTCACGCTTGTGCGACACGGAGGGCACCATAGGACCGCACCAAAATAAAACATACAACTCAAACCAATCACGATCATCAATCAACCCATAGGACAAAACGAATCTACTCAAACATCATAGGATTGCCACATATCATTGGATAATAATATATAGCGTTAAGCACCATGTTTAAGTAGAGATTACAGCGGGGAGAAGAGGTGTTACACCGCTGCATAGAGGGGGAGAGAGTTGGTGCTGACGGCGGCTAAGTTGTTGGTGTAGATCGCCGTCACGATGGTTCCCTCGGCGGCGCTCCGGCACCACCGAGAGAGGGGGGGAGAGAGCCCCCCTCCTTCTTCTTCTTTCTTGGCCTCCCCCCTAGATGGGAGGAGAGTTTCCCCTCTGGTCCATGGCCTCCATGGCTCCCGGAGGGCAGGAGCCCCTCCGAGATTGGATCTCTCTCTCTCTCTGTTTCTCTTCTGTTTCACGTCTCTGTTTTCTGGCCGAAAACCGTTTCTTATATTCCCGGATATCCGTAACTCCGATCGGGCTGAAATTTTAACACAATTTTTTTCTCGATATAAGCTTCCTTGCGGCCGAAGAAGGGCCCCAACCGACTTACGGTGTGCCCACAAGGCAACACCACGCGGCTGGGGGGGAGGCCACGCCAACATGCCTTGTGGAGGTTGTGGCCTCCGTTTCCGTTGATTTCACCTCCCAAAAATCACATATATTCCAAAATAATTCTCCGTAAAATTTTATTGCGTTTGGACTTCGTTTGATATGGATTTTCTGTGAAACAGAAAACAAGCACAAAATAGGAACTAGCACTGGATCAATATGTTAGTCCCAAAAATAATATAAAATGTTGCCAAAAGTTTATGAAAGTTGTCGAATATTGGCATGAAACAATCAAAAATTATAGATACAATGAAGATGTATCAGCATCCCCAAGCTTAATTCATGTCGTCCTCGAGTAGGTAAATGATAAAATGATAATTTTTGATGTGGAATGCTACCTAGCATAATCTTTGTCGTGGGAAACGAGCACCTATGGGATCGAGGTGATCCCTTTGCTCTTCGGTAAGGGGAGAGGATTGCACAAAGAGCGGAGCTAACGATCAGCACGCGGGTGATTTTACCCAGGTTCGGGCCGCACGGATGCGTAAAACCCTACTCCTGCCTGGTTGGTATTGAATGTGGATGTTCTTGGATCTGCCCAGGAGCGCTATGCTTGCTCACTGGAGGCGTCCAGCACTCATAATACAATCAAAGCAGGCTGAAACTCTATCTCCCAGGAGCGCTATGCAGCTCACTGGAGACGTCCAGAAAATTCCCCCCTTCTCTGTACGCCTTGGGCCTCCTTTTATATCTCAAAGGGGTCTCCAACAGATGGCGTACATGGTACACATGAGGTGTAAGGCTACTACAGCGTTTACACAAATATCTCTGACATCTAAGGACACACGCATTTAATGCTCTGCTGAGGTGTCCCTTAGCTTCTTGGGGATGGGGAAAGGGGCCGTCCCATCGCACCGCTTAAGGCTCCTGCGGCCAGCATCGCGCCACGTCACCAGGAGGACAAGGCCTAAACGACAGGGCTGGTCGCTGCGCTGGAGCGGTAGCGCTGTGCTGTGCAGTGGCTTGCCGGGTGCAACTCTTGCCGGGGCCGGGTCTTGCCGGGCGCGAGTCCTTGTCGGCAAGGATCTTGCCGAGCCTCCGCGAGCCTTCGGCCTTCTGTCTTCTCGTCTTCTGATCCTCAGCTCGAACGCCTTCCCCCGGCAGGCCTTGCCGGGGACGGAGCTTGCCGGACCCTTGGCTTGCCGGCTCGCGCCTTGCCGGCAAGCGCTGTCTTCATCTTGGCGATGACTCGCCTGGAGGTCTTCTCCCAGGAAGGCTTGCTTCCCGGAATCTCTATCTTGCTCTTGCCGGCCTTGAGCTTGCCGGTAATGCTGGGTCTTGGATGCTTCGTCTAAATGGATTTCTCCTCTAGCCATGCCCTTCCTGCCTGGAGGCTACAACTTACCAGTGCATGTCCAGGGGTAATAGACACCCCCTGTTCATTACCCCGACAATCTTGATCATATAATCTAATCATGGCATGAATATTAAGACACGAGTGTTTCAAAGCAATAGTCTATAATTTGATATAAAGACATCAATACTCAGGCATACGAACAAACAATCATGCCTTTAAAAATAAAAATGCTAAAGAAAGTTATCCCTACAAAATCATATAATCCTGTCATGCTCCATCTTCTTAACATAAAGTATTTATCATGCACTACCCCGATGACAAGCCAAGGAATTGGTTCATACTTTTTAATGCGCTTCAGCTTTTTCAACCCCCACACAATACATGAGCGCAAGCCATGGATATAGCACTATAGGTGGAATAGAATGCGGTGGTAGGGATCAATAAGGAGAAGTCAAAAAGGGAGAAAGGCTCGCATCAACTAGGCGGATCAATGGGCTATGGAGATGCCCATCAATCGATATCAATGCGAGGAGTAGGGATTGCCATGCAATGGATGCACTAAGAGCTATAAGTGTATGAAAGCTCAAACTGAAAACTAAGTGGGTGTGCATCCAACTTGCTTGCTCATGAAGGCCTCGGGCATTTGAGGAAGCCCATCATCGGAATATACAAGCCAAGTTCTATAATGAAAAATTCCCACTAGTATATGAAAGTGACAACATAGGAGACTCTCTATATGAAGAACATGGTGCTACTCTGAAGCACAAGTGTGAAAAAAGGAAAGTAACATTGCCCCTTCTCTCTTTTTCTCTCATTTTTTTTCTCTTTTTTTTGTGGGCTCTTTTTGGCCTCTTCTTTTTTCTTTTTAGAACAGTCTCATGGACCTCATCCCCACTTTTTTGAGGACTCATTAGTCTCCACCATTCTTTCCTCACTGGGACAATCCTCTAATAATGATGATCAACACACTTTTATTTACTTACAACTCGATATTACAACTCGATAAAAACTATACAAGATGACTCTATATGAATGCCTCTGGTAGTGTACCAGGATGTGCAATGATCTAGCGTAGCAAAGATATAAAAAAACGGACAAGCCATGAAAATATCATGCTACCTATCTTACGATCATGCAAAGCAATATGACAATGAATGCTCAAGTCATGTATATGATGATGATGGAAGTTGCATGGCAATATATCTCGGAATGGCTATGGAAATGTCATAATAGGTAGGTATGGTGGCTGTTTTGAGGAAGATATAAGGAGGCTTATGTGTGATAGAGCGTATCATATCACGGGGTTTGGATGCACCGGCAAAGTTTGCACCAATTCTCAAGGTGAGAAAGGGCAATGCACGGTACCGAAGAGGCTAGCAATATGTGGAAAGGTGAGAGTGAGTATAATCCATGGACTCACATTAGTCATAAAGAACTCACATACTTGTTGCGAAAGTTTATTAGCCCTCGAAGCAAAGTACTACTACGCATGCCCCTAGGGGGATAGATTGGTAGGAAAAGACCATCGCTCATCCCCGACCGCCACTCATAAGGTAGACAATCAATAATAAATCATGCTCCAACTTCTTAGCATAACAACAGACCATACGTGCATGCTTCGGGAATCACAAACCTTAACACCAATATTCTTACTAAACCACAATGATTCACTAGTACCTCCCACATATCACCATCTTAATATCGCAAAACTAATGCAAGGAATCAAACTTATCATATTCAGTGATCTAGAAGTTTTATGTAGGATTTTATGACTAACCATGTGAATGACCAATTCCTGTTGACTCTCTAAATAGATATAAGTGAAGCCTGAGAGTTTAATTCTTTCTACAAAATACCACACTCTAATAAATATAAGTGAAGAAAAATAGCATTCTACAAATAACGGTTTTCCTATGTAGAGAAACAGGCATCCAAACTTCAAATGATATAAGTGAAGCACATGAAGCATTCTATAAAGCCATACTCAAAAGATATAAGTGAAGTGCAAAGAGAATTCTATAAATCAACCAAGGACTATCTCATACCATCATGGTTCATAAAAGAAAAGGGAAAAATAAACACAAAAGACACTCCAAGAATTTACGCATATCATGTGAACAAAACAAAAACCGAGACATACCGATAATTGTTGAAGAAGAAAGATGGGATGCCTTCCGGGGCATCCCCAAGCTTAGACGCTTGAGTCTCCTTGAATATTTACTTGGGGTGCCTTGGGCATCCCCAAGCGTGAACTCTTGCCTCTCTGTATTCTCCTCATATTGATACCTCCTCGATCTTCGAACACTTCATCCACACAAAACTTAACCAAACTTTTTATTAGAGAGGTTAGTACATATAACATCAAATCCCATCATGTCCTGCTGTAACATTATTGTATAATTATAATCAAACATTACCCAGTGTATGCTATCACAATTCTATGGCTCCCAAGTCAATGGGGCTCAACAAGATTTCAAACATACGCAAATAAAGAAACTACAACAGCAATCTGTGAAAACAGGACAGTCTGTAAAGATGCAAATGAAACATATACTTCTGTAACTCAAATAATTCTGAAAAATTAGGAAAAAATAAAACATTTGCATAGAAGCACTGTGTAAAAATTTCAGAATTTTTGCGCGTTCCAGTAAATTATCAAAATTCAAGTACTACAGCAAAAGTTTCTGTTTTTTCATAGCACACACCAAACAAGCAATTTAAACATCCTAATGGTAAATCTTGGCACATTATTTTTATAATACAATGGATTTGTACAAGGGGATAATTATTTTTGTTGAAAATTTCCTGTAATTCAAGATTCACAAAGTTTCCATGGGCATGAACAAAGTTCAAGGACGTCCCCCACTTCAACGGTGTTCGTCTTTCTTACTTTAACTTTACTTTTTGAAAAGTTTTAGGTTCCCCTCTACATTTTTTTTGTTTTTAAACTTTTTAAAAGCATACAACAGAATAAAATGACTCTCTAAAACTTCTGGGTTGTCTCCCAGGCAGCGCTTTCTTTAAAGCCATTAAGCTAGGCATAAAGTGCTCAAAGTAATCGATCCACCCGGATCCCAAGGTATATCAAAGCCAATTTTAATTAAAAATGATTTGTAATTTAGTAGTGAGCACAAGGCAACATATATCATGCAATGGCGAAGTATAACTCTCTTCCTATGCATCAGCATGTCATAAAAGAACAATTCATGCACATCAAGTAAAGGCCAATGCATAGTATAAACAGTTTCTTGCAATTTTATCGTACTAGAAACATAGAGAGGTGGAGTTGTAGTTCCTCTCTCATAATAATTGCAAGTAGGAGCAGCAAGCACATTCATATTATATTCATCAAAATTATCATGTGCAATGGTAAAACGCAACCCATCAATATAATCCTTAATAAGCTCAAACTTCTCCGATATAGTGTAGTTTGGAGAATTCAAAAAAATAATAGGACTATCATGTGTGGGTGCAATAGAAACAATTTCATTTTTAACATAAGGAACTATCGCAAGTTCATCTCCATAAGCATAACTCAAATTGGCATCATGGCCACAAGCATAGCAAGCATCAAATTCATCAAAAAGGGATATTTCAAACGAATCCAAGGGATCATAGCAATTATCTTAGCATTCATCCGTCGGTAAGCACGAAGGGAAATTAAACAATGTATGAGTTGAAGAGTTACTCTCATTAGAAGGTGGGCACGGGTAGCTAATCCGCTCTTCCTCTCTTTGTTCTTCGCTCTCCTCGTCATCTTTTTCATCTAATGAGCTCACAGTGTCATCAATTTCTTCTTCCATAGGAGCCTACAAAATATTAGTCTCTTCTTGGACAGCGGAGACTTTCTCAATAAACTCATTAATATAGGCATTATATTCATAATTCTCATGGCAATATTTAAGTATAGCAAAATTTTCAGATCTATAAATAGCATCATCACAATCTTCATACTTTTCAAACAAAGATTCAATTTCATAAGCACCCTTATAAGCAAAAAATTCTTCTATTTGTTCCACATCATAGTAATCATATATACCATTATCAATAAATTCACATTGAAAGGGGAGATGTGGAGCCTCCATCCTAGAGCAACAAGTATAATCACACCTTAAGCACAAATTCCAAGCATACCAATGCAACATTTTAATTTGATCCCATAAGTGTTTCCCTTTTTGAGACAAGCGTTATCCCTATAGTATTCCCGTTGATCCAAAGTATCTCCCCATTATCAAGTTGAATGGAGATTTATCAGGATTATCAAAGTAGTATTTAATGTTTTCCACATAACCAGCATCGAGGGTTTTAGGAGGTTCCCCATCTCCATGAGTAGCAAGTACAACTAATTTTTTTGGTATTTCGTGTTCCATATCCATAACTAAAGATATAAAACAACTTAGAACAGAAAATAAAAACTACTTAGTGATAAAGAAAAGAAGCACACACGAGAATATCAACCCCACGCTATCTCTCCCCGACAACGGCGCCAGAAAAAGGTCTTGATAACCCACAAGTATAGGGGATCGTTTGTAGACTTTCTCGATAAATAAGAGTGTCGAACCCAACGAGGAGGTAAAGGTAGAATCAATATTCCCTTCAAGTTCTATCAACCACCGATACAACTCTACGCACACTTAACGTTTGCTCTACCTAGAACAAGTATGAAACTAGAAGTACTTTGTAGGTGTAATGCTAGAACTACTTTGCAAGAATAAAACTAGGAGTATTTTGCGAGAATAAAACTACGAGTAATTTGCAAGATAATAAAAGTTAGTTGTTTAGTAAAGAACTTTTGTAACACAAAAGAAGGATTTGTCCCTAGGCAATCGATAACTAGACCGGTAATCATTATTGCAATTTTATATGAGGGAGAGGCATGAGCTAACATACTTTCCGTACTTGGATCATATGCACTTATGATTGGAACTCTAGCAAGCATCCGCAACTACCAAAGATCATTAAGGTAAAACCCAACCATAGCATTAAGTAACAAGTCCTCTTTACTCCCATACGCCACAACCCCCTTACTCGGGTGTAAGCTACTGTCACTCCAGCCGCCCACTATAAGAGAATTATGAACGTATTGCAAACCCTACAGCGGGAATCCCTCACGCTTGGACGACACGGAGGGCACCATAGGACAGCACCAAAATAAAACATACATCTCAAACCAATCAGTATCATCAATCAACCCATAGGACAAAACAAATCTACTCAAACATCATAGGATTGCCACATATCATTGGATAATCTTCCTGCTACTTGTAGCTTGCGTTGGTATTTTCCCCGGAGAGGAAGGGATGATGCAGCATAGTAGAGATAAGTATTTCCCTCAGTTATGAAACCAAGGTTATCGAACCAGTAGGAGAATCACGCAACACCTCGTTAGCAGCACCTGCACACAAACAACAAATCCTTGCACCCAACGCAAACGAGGGGTTGTCAATCCCTTGGCGGTAAATTGCAAGATTAAATTGTATGTGATAGATAGATAGATTGAAACAAAAATACAAAATAAAATAAATAAAAGAAAAGTGCAGCAATATTTTTAGGGTTTTAGTAATATGATTTAGATAGACCCGGGGGCCATAGTTTTCACTAGAGGCTTCTCTCAAGAAAATAGCATACGGTGGGTAGACAAATTAATGTTGGGCAATTGATAGAAAAGCAAATAATCATGACGATATCCAAGGAAATGATCATGTATATAGGCATCACGTCCGAGACAAGTAGACCGACTCCTGCCTGCATCTACTACTATTACTCCACAGATCGACCGCTATCCAGCATGCATCAAGTGTATTAAGTCCATAAAGAATGGAGTAATGCCTTAAGAACGATGACATGATGTAGACAAGATAAACTCTCGTATGAATAAACCCCATCTTTTTACCCTTAATAGCAATGATACATACGTGTCATGTCCCTTTCTGTCACTGGGATTGAGCACCGCAAGATCGAACCCATTACAAAGCACCTCTTCCCATGGCAAGATAAATCAATCTAGTTGGCCAAACCAAATCAATAGATCGGAGAAGAAATACGAGGCTATAATAATCATGCATAAAAGAGATCATAGAAGACTCAAATATATTCATGGATAATCTGATCATAAACTCACAATTCATCGGATCCCAACAAACACCCCGTAAAAAGTGATTACATCGGATAGAACTCCAAGAACATTGAGGAGAACATTGTATTGAAGATCAAAAAGAGAGAAGAAGCCATCTAGCTACTGCCTATGGACCCGAAGATCTGTGGTAAACTACTCACGCATCATCGGAAGGGCAGCAAGGTTGATGTAGCGCCCCTCCGTGATCGATTCCCCCTCCAGCGGAGTACCGGAGAAGGCCTCCAGATGGGATCTCTCGATAACAGAAACTTGCGGCGGTGGAAAAATTATTTCGTGGACTCCCCTGAGGGTTTCTATTTTTTTGGGAATTTTTGGTGGAGGAATTTGGTCAAACGGAGCTCTGTGGGCCCCACGAGGTACCAGGGCGCGCCTGCCCCCCCCCCCCCCAGGTGCGCCCAGGTGCCTCGTGGGCACCCCCTGGGCTTCTGGCCTCCTCTCGAAGCTTCTAGTGTTTATCTTGTCCAAAAAAATCTCCAAAAAGTTTCATGGCATTTGGACTTCGTTTGGTATTGATATTCTGTAAAACAAAAACAGGGCAGAAAACAGCAACTGGCACTGGGCACCAAGTTAATAGGTTAGTCTCCAAAAATGATATATAATTGCTGTAAATGCATATAAAAACATCCAAGATTGATAATATAACAGCATGGAACAATCAAAAATTATAGATACGTTGGAGACGTATCAGCATCCGCAAGCTTATCCTGCTCGTCCTCGAGTAGGTAAATGATAAAAACAGAATTTTTGATGTGGAATGCTGCCTATCACATTCATCACATATTCTTTTCTTTTATAGCATGGACATTGGACTTGAATGATTCAAAGCAATAGTCTATAATTTGACATGAAGATATAAATACTCAAGCATGCTAACAAGCAACCATGTCTTTCAAAATATCAACGCTAAAGAAAGTTATCCCTAGCCCATTATGCTCAATCATTGATCCATTCATGAAACACACTCAAATATTAGCTACATCCAATGCACAAGTATGACAATAGTGCTCTCTAGTTGGTGCTTTTGTAAGAGAAGATGGAGACTCAAACAAAAATAAAAATTGCATAAAAGTAAATAGATAGGCCCTTCGCAGAGGGAAGCAGAGATTTGTCAAATGTGCCAGAGCTCAAAGCTTAAATTAGAGAGATAAAAATATTTTGAGAGGCATGCTTTTCCTGTCAACGAAAACGACCGAGAATTCCCATTATTTTCCATGCTAGACACATCATAGGCGGTTCCCAAACAGAAAGTAATGTTTATTTCCTTTCCACCATTTCTTTCACAATCCATGGCTAGCCGTATCCACGGGTGCCCTCCATACCATCACTTTCCAAGGAATTTTGTTGTTATTAATTTTTGATTTCATTGTGGGACTGGGCATCCCTATTACCAGCCACTCTCTCGGGCAATGACAAGTGAATAAACACTCATCGTGAGAATAACACACCTAGCATGGAAAATAATGGCCACCCCCCTGCCACTTCATAAGCGATACGGGCACACAAAACGGAAAAATTATTTTGAAATTAGAGTTGGCACACGCAAATTTATTTCGAACGGCATTGAAATACCGCATATAGGTAGATATAGTGGACTCATTTGGCACAACTTGGGTTTAAGGATTTTGGATGCACAAGCAGTATTTCCGCTTAGTACAAATGAAGGCTAGCAAATAGATTGAGAAGCAACCAACCAAAAAGCGAAAACGGTCATAAACATGCATTGAACATAACTAACACTGAATAATGCACCATAAGTAGGATATAATTTCTTTGCATAACTATTGACTTAACGTGCATGCATAGGGAATCACAAACCTTAACACTAATATTCTTACTAAATCACAATTACTCACTAACATGACTCACATATCATCATCTCCATATCGCAAAACTATTGCAAGGAATCACACTTATCATATCCAATGATCTATATGAAATTTTTTATTATATCCCTCTTGAATATTCATCACTTTGGGACCAAACTCATATCTTGTGCAAATTACCATTACTATTATCAACTCTCAAAAATATATAAGTGAAGCATGAGAGTGCAAATATTTCTTCAAAATTTTCATCTTATCAACTCTCAAAATAATATAAGTGAAGCATGAGAGTTTATTTCTTCAAAATTTTAATCTTATCAACTCTCAAAATAATATAAGTGAAGCATGAGAGTTTATTTCTTCAAAATATAGCCACCGCCGTGCTCAAAAAGATTAAAGTGAAGCACTAGAGCAACTGCCTAGCCCAAAAAATTTAAGTGAAGCACATAGAGTATTATAACAAATATTGATAACGTGTGGCTCTCTCAAAATAGGTGTGTTCAGCAAGGATGATTGTGACAAACTAAAAATCAAACAAAGCAAAGACTCATATAATACAAGACGCTCCAAGCAAAACACATATCATGTGATGAATATTAATATAGCTCCAAGTAAAATTACCGATGGTTGGTAGAAGAAAGAGGGGATGCCTTCTGGGGCATCCCCAAACTTAGACGCTTGAGTCTTCCTAGAATATTACCTTGGGGTGCCTCGGGCATCCCCAAGCTTATGCTTTTGCTACTCCTTATTCCTTCATCCATCGTGATCTCACCCAAAACTTGAAAACTTCAATCACACAAAACTCAACAAAACCTTCGTGAGATCCGTTAGTATAACAAAATAAATTACTACATTAAGTACTGTTGCAAACCCATTCATATTTTATTTTTCCATTAAACCTACTGTACTCTAACTTCACCACGGCTTATATGCCCCGATACAATACAAAGATTCATCAAAACAAGCAAGTAGTGCATCAAAAACAGAATCTATCAAAAACAGAACAGTCTGTAGCAATCTATTTAAAAGCCATACTTCTGTAACTCCAAAAATTCTGAAAAAATAGGAAAACGTGGTAAATTCATATACCAACACTGTGTAAAAATTTCATATTTTTTTGACGCTCCAGTATAGAAACAAAATTCAGGCACTGGATGCAAAACTTTCTGTTTTCCAAACAGCATCAATTATACTATCTTCCAAATCATCCTAAAGGCTTTACTTGGCACAAACACTAATTAAAAACACAAAAACGCAATCATACCAGTAGCATAAATGTGAAAACACACAATAAGAGAAACAAATAATAAAAATTTATTTTATTCATTGGGTTGCCTCCTGGGGCTTCTGGCCTTCTCCCGAAGCTTCTAGTGTTGGTTATGTCCAGAAAAAAATCTCCAAAAAGTTTCGTGGCATTTGGACTTCGTTTGGTATTGATATTCTGTAAAACCAAAAACAGGCAGAAAACAGCAACTAGCACTGGGCACTAAGTTAATAGGTTAGTCCCAAAAAATGATATATAATTGTTGTAAATGTATATAAAAACATCCAAGATTGATAATATAACAGCATGGAACAATAAAAAATTATAGATACGTTGGAGACGTATCAGCATCGCCAAGCTTAATTCCTGCTCGTCCTCGAGTAGGTAAATGATAAAAATAGAATTTTTGATGTGGAATGTTGCCTATCATATTCATCATATATTCTTTTCTTTTATAGCATGGACATTTGGACTTGAATGATTCAAAGCAATAGTCTATAATTTGACATGAAGATATAAATACTCAAGCATACTAAGAAGCAGCCATGCTTTTCAAAATATCAATGCTAAAGAAAGTTATCCCTAGCCCATTATGCTCAATCATTGATCCATTCATGAAACACACTCCATATTAGCTACATCCAATGCACAAGTATGACAATAGTTCTCTCTAGTTGGTGCTTTATAAGAGAAGATGGAGACTCAAATAAAAATAAAAATTGCATAAAAGTAAATAGATAGGCCCTTCGTAGAGGAAAGCAGAGATTTGCTAATGTGCCAGAGCTCAAGGCTTAAATTAGAGAGATAAAATTTTTTTGAGAGGCAATCTTTTCCTGTCAACGAAAACGACCGAGAATTCCCAATATTTTCCATGCTAGACACATCATAGGCGGTTCCCAAACAGAAAGTAAAGTTCATTTCCTTTCCACCATTCTTTCACAATCCATGGCTAGCCGTATCCATGGGTGCCCTCCATACCATCACTTTCCAAGGAATTTTGTTGTTATTAATTTTTGATTCATTGTGGGACTGGGCATCCCTATTACCAGCCACTCTCTCATGCAATGACAAGTGAAAAAACACTCATCGTGAGAATAACACACCTAGCATGGAAAATAATGGCCACCCCCTGCCGCTTCATGAGCGGTACAGGCACACAAAACAGAATATTATTTTGAAAATTAGAGTTGGCACACGCAAATTTACTCTGAACGGCATGGAAATACCGCATATAGGTAGATATGGTGGACTCATTTGGCACAATTTGGGTTTAAGGAGTTTGGATGCACAAGCAGTATTTCCGCTTAGTACAAATGAAGGCTAGCAAATAGATTGAGAAGCAACCAACCAAATAGCGAAAACGGTCATAAACATGCATTGAACATAACTAACACCGAATAATGCACCATAAGTAGGATATAATTTCTTTGCATAACTATTGACTTGATGTGCAAGCATAGGGAATCACAAACCTTAACACTAATATTCTTACTAAATCACAATTACTCACTAACATGACTCACATATCATCATCTCCATATCGCAAAACTATTGTAAGGAATCACGTTTATCATATCCAATGATCTATATGAAAGTTTTTATTATATCCCTCTTGAATATTCATCACTTTGGGACCAAATTCATATCTTGTGCAAATTACCATTACTATTATTTACTCTCCAAAAGATTTAAGTGAAGCATGAGAGTGCAAATATTTCTTCAAAATTTCAATCTTATCAACTCTCAAAATAATATAAGTGAAGCATGAGAGTTTATTTCTTCAAATTTTGAATCTTGTCAACTCTCAAAATAATATAAGTGAAGCATGAGAGTTCATTTCTTCAAAATATAGCCACCACCGTGCTCAAAAAGATTTAAGTGAAGCACTAGAGCAACTGCCTAGCTCAAAAAATTTAAGTAAAGCACATAGAGTATTCTAACAAATTATGATGAACGTGTGGCTCTCTCAAAATAGGTGTGTTCAAAAAGGATGATTGTGACAAACTAAAAAGCAAACAAAGCAAAGACTCATATAATACAAGACGCTCCAAGTAAAACACATATCATGTGACGAATAAAAATATAGCTCGAAGTAAAATTACCGATGGTTGGTAGAAGAAAGAGGGGATGCCTTCCGGGGCATCCCCAAGCTTAGACACTTGAGTCTTCCTTGAATATTATCTTGGGGTGCCTCGGGCATCCCCAAGCTTAGGCTTTTGCCACTCCTTATTCCTTCATCCATCGTGATCTCACCGAAAACTTGAAAACTTCAATCACACAAAACTCAACAAAACCTTCGTGAGATCCGTTAGTATAACAAAATAAATCACTACTTTAAGTACTGTTGCAAACCCATTCATATTTTATTTTTGCACTATACCCACTGTATTCTAACTTCTCCATGGCTTATACCCCCCGATACAATCCATAGTTTCATCAAAACAAGCAAGTAGTGCATCAAAAACAGAATCTGTCAAAAACAGAACAGTCTCTAGCAATCTATTTAAAAGCCATACTTATGTAACACCAAAAATTCTGAAAAATTAGGAAAACATGGACAATTCATATACCAATACTGTGTAAAAATTTCAGATTTTTCTGAGGCTGCAGTACAGAACTAAAGTTCCAGCACTGGACGCAAAACTTTCTGTTTTCCAAACAGCATCAATTATACTATCTTCCAAATCATCCTAAAGGTTTTACTTGGCACAAACACTAATTAAAAACACAAAAACACAATCATAACAGTAGCATAATTTTTAAAACACACAATAACAGAACCAAAAGGTAAAAATTAATTTTATTCATTGGGTTGCCTCCCAACAAGCGCTATTGTTTTATGCCCCTAGCAAGGCATAATGCATAGTTTCAAGTGTTGTCATCTTTAAATTAATTCCATAAGTGGCCCACATAATGGATTCATATGGTGCTTTACTTCTTTTCCTAGGGAAATTCTCCATACCCTTTTTTAATGGAAACTGAAATTTTATATTCCCTTCTTTCATGTCAATAACAGCACCTATGGTTCGTAAGAACGGTCTACCAAGTATTATGGGGCAAGAAGAATTGCATTCAATGTCAAGTACAATAAAATCAACGGGCACATAGTTCCTATTTTCAAGAATAAGAACATCATTAATTCTACCCAAAGGCTTTTTAATAGTAGAATCCGCAAGATGCAAATTAAGAGAACATTCATCTATATTGGTGAAACCTAGCACATCACATAGAGATTTTGGAATTGTGGAAACGCTAGCACCTAAATCACATAAAGCATTGCACTCATAATTTTTAATTTTAACTTTAATGGTGGGTTCCCACTCATCATATAATTTTCTAGGACTTGAAATCTCTAGTTCTAACTTTTCTTCTAACGCTTTCATCATTGCTTCTACGATGTGTTTAGTAAAAGCCTTGTTTTGCTCATAAGCGTTGGGTGAATTTAACATGGATTGTAACAAATAAATTCACTCAATCAAGGAACAATTATCATAATTAAAATCTTTGTAATCCAAGAGAGTGGGCACATTGCTAGTTAAAGTTTTTACCTCTCCAGACCCACTTTTATCAATTTTCTTATCAAGATTTTCACCCTTCGAATTATGGGGACGCTCTTTAGCTAAAGTTGACTCTTCTTCAGTCCCCTTTTCATCAAGTTTAATTTTGCTAAACAAACAATCAATAGATGAAACACCAATCATTTTAATATCCTCATCATTACTACGATAGAAACCGTGAGGAATCGTTTTTTCGAAAAATTCTCGTTTAGCTTTTAGCATGGCGGTTCTTTCTTACTCTCATCCATGGAGACATATAAGGCTTTAATTGACTCATTAATATCAATTTTGGGTGGCAAAATTTTAGCCTTAAGATTTTCCACATCATGAATAATTCTATCAATAATGCTCCTAGACGTATCATCAAGTTTACACAATTTTTCTTCTATCGTAGTGTTGAAAACCTTTTGAGCATTAATAAATTCTTTAATATTACTTTCAAGATCAGAGGGCATCCTATTATTATTATTATAAGGATTACCATTGAAATTGCCGTAAGTATTAGAGGAATTTCCAGGGAACGGCCTAGCGTTGAAATTACCTCTATAAGCATTATTATTAAAATTGTTTCACGAGACAAAACTCACATCTACGGGATCATTATTTTTCTCAATCAAAGTGGATAAAGGCACATCATTAGGATCAATAGGACCATTTTTGCTAGCAACCAATTTCATAAGCGCATCAACTTTATCACTCAAAGTATTAATTTCTTCAACAGAATTCACTTTTTTACTAGCAGGAACTCTTTCAGTATTCCATTGTGAATAATTTTCCATAATATTATCAAGCAATTTAGTAGCTTCCCCCAAAGTAATTTCCATAAAAGTACCACCCGCGGCGGAATCTAAAAGATTTCTAGAGACAAAATTTAATCCCGCATAAAAATTTTGTATGATCATCCACAAATTTAAACCATGAGTAGGGCAATTTCTTATCATTAATTTCAACCTTTCCCAAGATTAGGAAACATGTTCATGATCAAGTTGCTTAAAATTCATAATTTGATTTCTAAGAGAAATAATTTTCGCAGGAGGAAAATACTTAGTAATAAAAGCATCTTTACACCTATCCCAAGAATCGATACTATTTCGTGGTAAAGATGAAAACCAAATTTTTGCACGATCCCGCTATGAGAACGGGAATAATTTTAATTTCACAATATCATTATCCACATCTTTTTTCTTTTGCATATCACACAATTCTACGAAAGTGTTAAGTTGGGATGCAGCATCTTCATTAGGACTACCAGAAAATTGATCTTTCATCACAAGATTAAGCAAAGCGGCATTAATATCACAAGGCTCCGCACTAGCAGCGGGAGGAGAAATTGGAGTACTAATAAAATCATTATTATTAGTATTGGAAAAATCAAACAATTTTGTATTTTCTTGAGACATCGTGGCTACGCAAACAAGATAACAAGCAAGCAAACAAGCAAACAAGAAAAAGGCAAATGGAAAATATTTTTTTATTTTTGTAAAAACTTTTTAGAAGTGGAGGAGATGAAAACGAGAGGCAAATAAAATAAATAAAAGGAGATGAGAGTTTATGCGAAGGTACTTGATAGATGTTGATGATGTCTAACCGGCAACGGCGCCAGAAATTCTTCCTGCTGCTTGTAGCTTGCGTTGGTATTTTCCCCGAAGAGGATGGGATGATGCATCACAGTAGAGGTAAGTATTTCCCTCAGTTATGAAACCAAGGTCATCAATCCAGTAGGAGAATCACGCAACACCTCGTTAGCAGTACCTGCACACAAACAACAAATCCTCGGCGGTCAATTGCAAGATTAAACTGTATGTGATAGTTAGATAGATTGAAACAAAAATACAAAATAAAATAGATAAAAGAAAAGTGCAGCAAGGTCTTTTAGGGTTTTTAATATATGATTTAGATAGACCCGAGGGCCATAGTTTTCACTAGAGGCTTCTCTCAAGAAAATAGCATACGGTGGGTAGACAAATTACTGTTGGGCAATTGATAGAAAAGCAAATAATCATGACGATATTCAAGGCAATGATCATGTATATAGGCATCACGTCCGAGACAAGTAGACCGACTCCTCCCTGCATCTACTACTATTACTCCACACATCGACCGCTATCCAGCGTGCATCTAGTGTATTAAGTCCATAAATAACGGAGTAACGCCTTAAGCAAGATGACATGATGTAGACAAAGTAAACTCACGCATGAATAAACCCCATCTTTTTACCCTTAATAGCAACGATACATACGTGTCATGTCCCTTTCTGTCACTCGGATTGAGCACCGCAAGATCGAACCCATTACAAAGCACCTCTTCCCATGGCAAGATAAATCAATCTAGTTGGCCAAACCAAATCAGTGGATCGGAGAAGAAATACAAAGCTATAATAATCATGCATAAAAGAGATCAGAGAAGACTCAAATAATAATCATGGATAATCTGATCATAAACTCACAATTCATCGGATCCAAACAAACACACTGCAAAAAGTGATTACATCGGATAGAACTCCAAGAACATCGAGGAGAACATTGTATTGAAGATCAAAAAGAGAGAAGAAGCCATCTAGCTACTAACTATGGACCCGAAGGTTTGTGGTAAACTACTCACGCATCATCGAAAGGGCAGCAAGGTTGATGTAGGGCGCGCCTGCCCCCCCAGGCGTGCCCTGGTGGCTCATGGCCACCTCCTGGGGCTTCTGGCCTTCTCCCGAAGCTTCTAGTGTTGGTTATGTCCAGAAAAAATCTCCAAAAAGTTTCGTGGCATTTGGACTTCGTTTGGTATTGATATTCTGTAAAACCAAAAACAGGCAGAAAACAGCAACTAGCACTGGGCACTAAGTTAATAGGTTAGTCCCAAAAAATGATATATAATTGTTGTAAATGTATATAAAAACATCCAAGATTGATAATATAACAGCATGGAACAATAAAAAATTATAGATACGTTGGAGACGTATCAGCATCGCCAAGCTTAATTCCTGCTCGTCCTCGAGTAGGTAAATGATAAAAATAGAATTTTTGATGTGGAATGTTGCCTATCATATTCATCATATATTCTTTTCTTTTATAGCATGGACATTTGGACTTGAATGATTCAAAGCAATAGTCTATAATTTGACATGAAGATATAAATACTCAAGCATACTAAGAAGCAGCCATGCTTTTCAAAATATCAATGCTAAAGAAAGTTATCCCTGGCCCATTATGCTCAATCATTGATCCATTCATGAAACATGCTCCATATTAGCTACATCCGATGCACAAGTATGACAATAGTTCTCTCTAGTTGGTGCTTTATAAGAGAAGATGGAGACTCAAATAAAAATAAAAATTGCATAAAAGTAAATAGATAGGCCCTTCGTAGAGGAAAGCAGAGATTTGCTAATGTGCCAGCGCTCAAGGCTTAAATTAGAGAGATAAATTTTTTTTGAGGGGCAAGCTTTTCCTGTCAACGAAAACGATGGAGAATTCCCAATATTTTCCATGCTAGACACATCATAGGCGGTTCCCAAACAGAAAGTAAAGTTCATTTCCTTTCCACCATTCTTTCACAATCCATGGCTAGCCGTATCCATGGGTGCCCTCCATACCAACACTTTCCAAGGAATTTAGTTGTTATTAATTTTTGATTCATTGTGGGACTGGGCATCCCTATTACCAGCCACTCTCTCATGCAATGACAAGTGAAAAAACACTCATCGTGAGAATAACACACCTAGCATGGAAAATAATGGCCACCCCCTGCCGCTTCATGAGCGGTACAGGCACACAAAACAGAATATTATTTTGAAAATTACAGTTGGCACACGCAAATTTACTTGGAACGGCATGGAAATACCGCATATAGGTAGATATGGTGGACTCATTTGGCACAACTTGGGTTTAAGGAGTTTGGATGCACAAGCAGTATTTCCGCTTAGTACAAATGAAGGCTAGCAAATAGATTGAGAAGCAACCAACCAAAAAGCGAAAACGGTAATAAACATGCATTGAACATAACTAACACCGAATAATGCACCATAAGTAGGATATAATTTCTTTGCATAACTATTGACTTGATGTGCATGCATAGGGAATCACAAACCTTAACACTAATATTCTTACTAAATCACAATTACTCACTAACATGACTCACATATCATCATCTCCATATCGCAAAACTATTGTAAGGAATCACGTTTATCATATCCAATGATCTATATGAAAGTTTTTATTATATCCCTCTTGAATATTCATCACTTTGGGACCAAATTCATATCTAGTGCAAATTACCATTACTATTATCTACTCTCAAAAAGATTTAAGTGAAGCATGAGAGTGCAAATATTTCTTCAAAATTTCAATCTTATCAACTCTCAAAATAATATAAGTGAAGCATGAGAGTTTATTTCTTCAAAATTTTAATCTTGTCAACTCTCAAAATAATATAAGTGAAGCATGAGAGTTCATTTCTTCAAAATATAGCCACCACCGTGCTCAAAAAGATTTAAGTGAAGCACTAGAGCAACTGCCTAGCTCAAAAAATTTAAGTGAAGCACATAGAGTATTCTAACAAATTATGATGAACGTGTGGCTCTCTCAAAATAGGTGTGTTCAGAAAGGATGATTGTGACAAACTAAAAAGAAAACAAAGGAAAGACTCATATAATACAAGACGCTCCAAGTAAAACACATATCATGTGACGAATAAAAATATAGCTCGAAGTAAAATTACCGATGGTTGGTAGAAGAAAGAGGGGATGCCTTCCGGGGCATCCCCAAGCTTAGACACTTGAGTCTTCCTTGAATATTATCTTGGGGTGCCACGGGCATCCCCAAGCGTAGGCTCTTGCCACTCCTTATTCCTTCATCCATCGTGATCTCACCCAAAACTTGAAAACTTCAATCACACAAAACTCAACAAAACCTTCGTGAGATCCGTTAGTATAACAAAATAAATCACTACTTTAAGTACTGTTGCAAACCCATTCATATTTTATTTTTGCACTATACCTATTGTATTCTAACTTCTCCATGGCTTATACCCCCCGATACAATCCATAGTTTCATCAAAACAAGCAAGTAGTGCATCAAAAACAGAATCTGTCAAAAACAGAACAGTCTGTAGCAATCTATTTAAAAGCCATACTTATGTAACTCCACAAATTCTGAAAATTAGGAAAACGTGGACAATTCATATACCAATACTGTGTAAAAATTTCAGATTTTTCTGAGGCTCCAGTACAGAACTAAAGTTCCAGCACTGGACGTAAAACTTTCTGTTTTCCAAACAGCATCAATTATACTATCTTCCAAATCATCCTAAAGGTTTTACTTGGCACAAACACTAATTAAAAACACAAAAACACAATCATAACAGTAGAATAATTTTGAAAACACACAATAACAGAACCAAAAGGTAAAAATTAATTTTATTCATTGGGTTGCCTCCCAACAAGCGCTATTGTTTTATGCCCCTAGCAAGGCATAATGCATAGTTTCAAGTGTTGTCATCTTTAAATTCATTCCATAAGTGGCCCACATAATGGATTCATATGGTGCTTTAAATATTTTCCTAGGGAAATGCTCCATACCCTTTTTTAATGGAAACTGAAATTTTATATTCCCTTCTTTCATGTCAATAACAGCACCTATGGTTCGTAAGAACGGTCTACCAAGTATTATGGGGCAAGAAGAATTGCATTCAATGTCAAGTACAATAAAATCAACGGGCACATAGTTCCTATTTTCAAGAATAAGAACATCATTAATTCTACCCAAAGGCTTTTTAATAGTAGAATCCGCAAGATGCAAATTAAGAGAACATTCATCTATATTGGTGAAACCTAGCACATCACATAGAGATTTTGGAATTGTGGAAACGCTAGCACCTAAATCACATAAAGCATTGCACTCATAATTTTTAATTTTAACTTTAATGGTGGGTTCCCACTCATCATATAATTTTCTAGGACTTGAAATCTCTAGTTCTAACTTTTCTTCTAACGCTTTCATCATTGCTTCTACGATGTGTTTAGTAAAAGCCTTGTTTTGCTCATAAGCGTTGGGTGAATTTAACATGGATTGTAACAAAGAAATGCACTCAATCAAGGAACAATTATCATAATTAAAATCTTTGTAATCCAGGAGAGTGGGCACATTGCTAGTTAAAGTTTTTACCTCTCCAGACCCACTTTTATAAATTTTCTTATCAAGATTTTCACCCTTCGAATTATGGGGACGCTCTTTAGCTAAAGTTGACTCTTCTTCAGTCCCCTTTTCATCAAGTTTAATTTTGCTAAACAAACAATCAATAGATGAAAGACCAATCATTTTAATATCCTCATCATTACTACGATAGAAACCGGGAGGAATCGCTTTTTCTAAAAATTCTCGTTTAGCTTTTAGCATGGCGGTTCTTTCTTACTCTCATCCATGGAGACATATAAAGCTTTAATTGACTCATTAATATCAATTTTGGGTGGCAAAATTTTAGCCTTAAGATTTTCCGCATCATGAATAATTCTATCAATGCTCTTAGACGTATCATCAAGTTTACTCAATTTTTCTTCTATCATAGTGTTAAAAACCTTTTGTGCATTAATAAATTCTTTAATATTACTTTCAAGATCAGAGGGCATCCTATTATTATTATTATAAGGATTACCATTGGAATTGCCATAATTATTAGAGGAATTTCCAGGGAACGGCCTAGCGTTGAAATTACCTCTATAAGCATTATTATTAAAATTGTTTCACGAGACAAAATTCACATCTACGGGATCATTATTTTGCTCAATCAAAGTGGATAAAGGCACATCATTAGGATCAATAGGAGCATTTTGGCTAGCAATCAATTTCATAAGCGCATCAACTTTGTCACTCAAAGTATTAATTTCTTCAACAGAATTCACTTTTTTACTAGCAGGAACTCTTTCAGTATTCCATTGTGAATAATTTGCCATAATATTATCAAGCAATTTAGTAGCTTCCCCCAAAGTAATTTCCATTAAAGTACCACCCATGGCGGAATCTAAAAGATTTCTAGAGACAAAATTTAATCCCGCATAAATTTTTTGTATGATCATCCACAAATTTAAACCATGAGTAGGGCAATTTCTTATCATTAATTTCAACATTTCCCAAGATTAGGAAACATGTTCATGATCAAGTTGCTTAAAATTCATAACTTGATTTCTAAGAGAAATAATTTTCGCAGGAGGAAAATACTTAGTAATAAAAGCATCTTTACACCTATCCCAAGAATCGATACTATTTCGTGGTAAAGATGAAAACCAAATTTTTGCACAATCCCGCTATGAGAACGGGAATAATTTTAAGTTCACAATATCATTATCCACATATTTTTTCTTTTGCATATCACACAATTCTACGAAAGTGTTAAGATGGGATGCAGCATCTTCATTAGGACTACCAGAAAATTGATCTTTCATCACAAGATTAAGCAAAGCGGCATTAATATCACAAGGCTCTGCACTAGCAGCGGGAGGAGCAATTGGAGTACTAGTAAAATCATTATTATTAGTATTGGAAAAATCACACAATTTTGTATTTTCTTGAGACATCGTGGCTACGCAAACAAGATAACAAGCAAGCAAACAAGCAAACAAGAAAAAGGCAAACGGAAAATAGTTTTTTATTTTTGTAAAAACTTTTTAGAAGTGGAGGAGATAAAAACGAGAGGCAAATAAAATAAATAAAAGGAGATGAGAGTTTATGCGAAGGTACTTGATAGATGTTGATGATGTCTAACCGGCAACGGCGCCAGAAATTCTTCCTGCTACTTGTAGCTTGCGTTGGTATTTTCCCCGAAGAGGAAACGATGATGCAGCACAGTAGAGGTAAGTATTTCCCTCAGTTATGAAACCAAGGTCATCAATCCAGTAGGAGAATCATGCAACACCTCGTTAGCAGTACCTGCACACAAACAACAAATCCTCGGCGGTCAATTGCAAGATTAAATTGTATGTGATAGTTAGATAGATTGAAACAAAAATACAAAATAAAATAGATAAAAGAAAAGTGCAGCAAGGTTTTTTAGGGTTTTTAATATATGATTTAGATAGACCCGAGGGCCATAGTTTTCACTAGAGGCTTCTCTCAAGAAAATAGCATACGGTGGGTAGACAAATTACTGTTGGGCAATTGATAGAAAAGCAAATAATCATGACGATATTCAAGGCAATGATCATGTATATAGGCATCACGTCCGAGACAAGTAGACCGACTCCTCCCTGCATCTACTACTATTACTCCACACATCGACCGCTATCCAGCATGTATCTAGTGTATTAAGTCCATAAAGAACGGAGTAACGCCTTAAGCAATATGACATGATGTAGACAAAGTAAACTCACGCATGAATAAACCCCATCTTTTTACCATTAATAGCAACTATACATACGTGTCATGTCCCTTTCTGTCACTGGGATTGAGCACCGCAAGATCGAACTCATTACAAAGCACCTCTTCCCATGGCAAGATAAATCAATCTAGTTGGCCAAACCAAATCAATTGATCGGAGAAGAAATACGAAGCTATAATAATCATGCATAAAAGAGATCAGAGAAGACTCAAATAATAATCATGGATAATCTGATCATAAACTCACAATTCATCGGATCCCAACAAACACACCGCAAAAAGTGATTACATCGGATAGAACTCCAAGAACATCGAGGAGAACATGGTATTGAAGATCAAAAAGAGAGAAGAAGCCATCTAGCTACTAACTATGGACCCGAAGGTCTGTGGTAAACTACTCACGCATCATCGGAAGGGTAGCAAGGTTGATGTAGGGCGCGCCTGCCCCCCCCCCCCCCAGGCGTGCCCTGGTGGCTCGTGGCCACCTCATGGGGCTTCTGGCCTTCTCCCGAAGCTTCTAGTGTTGGTTATGTCCAGAAAAAAATCTCCAAAAAGTTTCGTGGCATTTGGACTTCGTTTGGTATTGATATTCTGTAAAACCAAAAACAGGCAGAAAACAGCAACTAGCACTGGGCACTAAGTTAATAGGTTAGTCCCAAAAAATGATATATAATTGTTGTAAATGTATATAAAAACATCCAAGATTGATAATATAACAGCATGGAACAATAAAAAATTATAGATACGTTGGAGACGTATCAGCATCGCCAAGCTTAATTCCTGCTCGTCCTCGAGTAGGTAAATGATAAAAATAGAATTTTTGATGTGGAATGTTGCCTATCATATTCATCATATATTCTTTTCTTTTATAGCATGGACATTTGGACTTGAATGATTCAAAGCAATAGTCTATAATTTGACATGAAGATATAAATACTCAAGCATACTAAGAAGCAGCCATGCTTTTCAAAATATCAATGCTAAAGAAAGTTATCCCTAGCCCATTATGCTCAATCATTGATCCATTCATGAAACACACTCCATATTAGCTACATCCAATGCACAAGTATGACAATAGTTCTCTCTAGTTGGTGCTTTATAAGAGAAGATGGAGACTCAAATAAAAATAAAAATTGCATAAAAGTAAATAGATAGGCCCTTCGTAGAGGAAAGCAGAGATTTGCTAATGTGCCAGAGCTCAAGGCTTAAATTAGAGAGATAAAAAAATTTTGAGAGGCAATCTTTTCCTGTCAACGAAAACGACCGAGAATTCCCAATATTTTCCATGCTAGACACATCATAGGCGGTTCCCAAACAGAAAGTAAAGTTCATTTCCTTTCCACCATTCTTTCACAATCCATGGCTAGCCGTATCCATGGGTGCCCTCCATACCATCACTTTCCAAGGAATTTTGTTGTTATTAATTTTTGATTCATTGTGGGACTGGGCATCCCTATTACCAGCCACTCTCTCATGCAATGACAAGTGAAAAAACACTCATCGTGAGAATAACACACCTAGCATGGAAAATAATGGCCACCCCCTGCCGCTTCATGAGCGGTACAGGCACACAAAACAGAATATTATTTTGAAAATTAGAGTTGGCACACGCAAATTTACTCTGAACGGCATGGAAATACCGCATATAGGTAGATATGGTGGACTCATTTGGCACAACTTGGGTTTAAGGAGTTTGGATGCACAAGCAGTATTTCCGCTTAGTACAAATGAAGGCTAGCAAATAGATTGAGAAGCAACCAACCAAATAGCGAAAACGGTCATAAACATGCATTGAACATAATTAACACCGAATAATGCACCATAAGTAGGATATAATTTCTTTGCATAACTATTGACTTGATGTGCATGCATAGGGAATCACAAACCTTAACACTAATATTCTTACTAAATCACATTTACTCACTAACATGACTCACATATCATCATCTCCATATCGCAAAACTATTGTAAGGAATCACGTTTATCATATCCAATGATCTATATGAAAGTTTTTATTATATCCCTCTTGAATATTCATCACTTTGGGACCAAATTCATATCTTGTGCAAATTACCATTACTATTATTTACTCTCCAAAATATTTAAGTGAAGCATGAGAGTGCAAATATTTCTTCAAAATTTCAATCTTATCAACTCTCAAAATAATATAAGTGAAGCATGAGAGTTTATTTCTTCAAATTTTGAATCTTGTCAACTCTCAAAATAATATAAGTGAAGCATGAGAGTTCATTTCTTCAAAATATAGCCACCACCGTGCTCAAAAAGATTTAAGTGAAGCACTAGAGCAACTGCCTAGCTCAAAAAATTTAAGTAAAGCACATAGAGTATTCTAACAAATTATGATGAACGTGTGGCTCTCTCAAAATAGGTGTGTTCAGAAAGGATGATTGTGACAAACTAAAAAGCAAACAAAGCAAAGACTCATATAATACAAGACGCTCCAAGTAAAACACATATCATGTGACGAATAAAAATATAGCTCGAAGTAAAATTACCGATGGTTGGTAGAAGAAAGAGGGGATGCCTTCCGGGGCATCCCCAAGCTTAGACACTTGAGTCTTCCTTGAATATTATCTTGGGGTGCCTCGGGCATCCCCAAGCTTAGGCTCTTGCCACTCCTTATTCCTTCATCCATCGTGATCTCACCGAAAACTTGAAAACTTCAATCACACAAAACTCAACAAAACCTTCGTGAGATCCGTTAGTATAACAAAATAAATCACTACTTTAAGTACTGTTGCAAACCCATTCATATTTTATTTTTGCACTATACCCACTGTATTCTAACTTCTCCATGGCTTATACCCCCCGATACAATCCATAGTTTCATCAAAACAAGCAAGTAGTGCATCAAAAACAGAATCTGTCAAAAACAGAAGAGTCTCTAGCAATCTATTTAAAAGCCATACTTATGTAACACCAAAAATTCTGAAAAATTAGGAAAACGTGGACAATTCATATACCAATACTGTGTAAAAATTTCAGATTTTTCTGAGGCTGCAGTACAGAACTAAAGTTCCAGCACTGGACGCAAAACTTTCTGTTTTCCAAACAGCATCAATTATACTATCTTCCAAATCATCCTAAAGGTTTTACTTGGCACAAACACTAATTAAAAACACAAAAACACAATCATAACAGTAGCATAATTTTTAAAACACACAATAACAGAACCAAAAGGTAAAAATTAATTTTATTCATTGGGTTGCCTCCCAACAAGCGCTATTGTTTTATGCCCCTAGCAAGGCATAATGCATAGTTTCAAGTGTTGTCATCTTTAAATTCATTCCATAAGTGGCCCACATAATGGATTCATATGGTGCTTTAATTATTTTCCTAGGGAAATTCTCCATACCCTTTTTTAATGGAAACTGAAATTTTATATTCCCTTCTTTCATGTCAATAACAGCACCTATGGTTCGTAAGAACGGTCTACCAAGTATTATGGGGCAAGAAGAATTGCATTCAATGTCAAGTACAATAAAATCAACGGTCACATAGTTCCTATTTTCAAGAATAAGAACATCATTAATTCTACCCAAAGGCTTTTTAATAGTAGAATCCGCAAGATGCAAATTAAGAGAACATTCATCTATATTGGTGAAACCTAGCACATCACATAGAGATTTTGGAATTGTGGAAACGCTAGCACCTAAATCATATAAAGCATTGCACTCATAATTTTTAATTTTAACTTTAATGGTGGGTTCCCACTCATCATATAATTTTCTAGGACTTGAAATCTCTAGTTCTAACTTTTCTTCTAACGCTTTCATCATTGCTTCTACGATGTGTTTAGTAAAAGCCTTGTTTTGCTCATAAGCGTTGGGTGAATTTAACATGGATTGTAACAAATAAATTCACTCAATCAAGGAACAATTATCATAATTAAAATCTTTGTAATCCAAGAGAGTGGGCACATTGCTAGTTAAAGTTTTTACCTCTCCAGACCCACTTTTATCAATTTTCTTATCAAGATTTTCACCCTTCGGATTATGGGGACGCTCTTTAGCTAAAGTTGACTCTTCTTCAGTCCCCTTTTCATCAAGTTTAATTTTGCTAAACAAACAATCAATAGATGAAACACCAATCATTTTAATATCCTCATCATTACTACGATAGAAACCGGGAGGAATCGCTTTTTCTAAAAATTCTCGTTTAGCTTTTAGCATGGCGGTTCTTTCTTACTCTCATCCATGGAGACATATAAGGCTTTAATTGACTCATTAATATCAATTTTGGGTGGCAAAATTTTAGCCTTAAGATTTTCCACATCATGAATAATTCTATCAATGCTCCTAGACGTATCATCAAGTTTACTCAATTTTTCTTCTATCGTAGTGTTGAAAACCTTTTGAGCATTAATAAATTCTTTAATATTACTTTCAAGATCAGAGGGCATCCTATTATTATTATTATAAGGATTACCATTGGAATTGCCGTAATTATTAGAGGAATTTCCAGGGAACGGCCTAGCGTTGAAATTACCTCTATAAGCATTATTATTAAAATTGTTTCACGAGACAAAACTCACGTCTACGGGATCATTATTTTGCTCAATCAAAGTGGATAAAGGCACATCATTAGGATCAATAGGAGCCTTTTTGCTAGCAACCAATTTCATAAGCGCATCAACTTTATCACTCAAAGTATTAATTTCTTCAACAGAATTCACTTTTTTACTAGCAGGAACTCTTTCAGTATTCCATTGTGAATAATTTGCCATAATATTATCAAGCAATTTAGTAGCTTCCCCCAAAGAAATTTCCATAAAAGTACCACCCGCGGCGGAATCTAAAAGATTTCTAGAGACAAAAATTAATCCCGCATAAAAATTTTGCATGATCATCCACAAATTTAAACCATGAGTAGGGCAATTTCTTATCATTAATTTCAACCTTTCCCAAGATTAGGAAACATGTTCATGATCAAGTTGTTAAAATTCATAATTTGATTTCTAAGAGAAATAATTTTCGCAGGAGGAAAATACTTAGTAATAAAAGCATCTTTACACCTATCCCAAGAATCGATACTATTTCGTGGTAAAGATGAAAACCAAATTTTTGCACAATCCCGCTATGAGAACGGGAATAATTTTAAGTTCACAATATCATTATCCACATATTTTTTCTTTTGCATATCAGACAATTCTACGAAAGTGTTAAGATGGGATGCAGCATCTTCATTAGGACTACCAGAAAATTGATCTTTCATCACAAGATTAAGCAAAGCGGCATTAATATCACAAGGCTCCGCACTAGCAGCGGGAGGAGCAATTGGAGTACTAATAAAATCATTATTATTAGTATTGGAAAAATCAAACAATTTTGTATTTTCTTGAGACATCGTGGCTACGCAAACAAGATAACAAGCAAGCAAACAAGCAAACAAGAAAAAGGCAAACGGAAAATATTTTTTTATTTTTGTAAAAACTTTTTAGAAGTGGAGGAGATGAAAACGAGAGGCAAATAAAATAAATAAAAGGAGATGAGAGTTTATGCGAAGGTACATGATAGATGTTGATGATGTCTAACCGGCAACGGCGCCAGAAATTCTTCCTGCTACTTGTAGCTTGCGTTGGTATTTTCCCCGAAGAGGAAGGGATGATGCAGCACAGTAGAGGTAAGTATTTCCCTCAGTTATGAAACCAAGGTCATCATTCCAGTAGGAGAATCACGCAACACCTCGTTAGCAGTACCTGCACATAAACAACAAATCCTCGGCGGTCAATTGCAAGATTAAATTGTATGTGATAGTTAGATAGATTGAAACAAAAATACAAAAGAAAATAGATAAAAGAAAAGTGCAGCAAGGTTTTTTAGGGTTTTTAATATATGATTTAGATAGACCTGAGGGCCATAGTTTTCACTAGAGGCTTCTCTCAAGAAAATAGCATACGGTGGGTAGACAAATTACTATTGGGCAATTGATAGAAAAGCAAATAATCATGACGATATTCAAGGCAATGATCATGTATATAGGCATCACGTCCGAGACAAGTAGACCGACTCCTCCCTGCATCTACTACTATTACTCCACACATCGACCGCTATCCAGCATGCATCTAGTGTATTAAGTCCATAAAGAACGGAGTAACGCCTTAAGCAAGATGACATGATGTAGACAAAGTAAACTCACGCATGAATAAACCCCATATTTTTACCCTTAATAGCAATGATACATACGTGTCATGTCCCTTCCTGTCACTGGGATTGAGCACCGCAAGATCGAACCCATTACAAAGCACCTCTTCCCATGGCAAGATAAATCAATCTAGTTGGCCAAACCAAATCAATTGATCGGAGAATAAATACGAAGCTATAATAATCATGCATAAAAGAGATCAGAGAAGACTCAAATAACAATCATGGATAATCTGATCATAAACTCACAATTCATCGGATCCCAACAAACACACCGCAAAAAGTGATTACATCGGATAGAACTCCAAGAACATCGAGGAGAACATTGTATTGTAGGTCAAAAAGAGAGAAGAAGCCATCTAGCTACTAACTATGGACCCGAAGGTCTGTGGTAAACTACTCACGCATCATCAGAAGGGCAGCAAGGTTGATGTAGGGTGCGCCTGCCCCCCCTCCCCCCAGGCGTGCCCTGGTGGCTCGTGGCCACCTCCTGGGGCTTCTGGCCTTCTCCCGAAGCTTCTAGTGTTGGTTATGTCCAGAAAAAAATCTCCAAAAAGTTTCGTGGCATTTGGACTTCGTTTGGTATTGATATTCTGTAAAACCAAAAACAGGCAGAAAACAACAACTAGCACTGGGCACTAAGTTAATAGTTTAGTCCCAAAAAATGATATATAATTGTTGTAAATGTATATAAAAACATCCAAGATTGATAATATAACAGCATGGAACAATAAAAAATTATAGATACGTTGGAGACGTATCAGCATCGCCAAGCTTAATTCCTGCTCGTCCTCGAGTAGGTAAATGATAAAAATAGAATTTTTGATGTGGAATGTTGCCTATCATATTCATCATATATTCTTTTCTTTTATAGCATGGACATTTGGACTTGAATGATTCAAAGCAATAGTCTATAATTTGACATGAAGATATAAATACTCAAGCATACTAAGAAGCAGCCATGCTTTTCAAAATATCAATGCTAAAGAAAGTTATCCCTAGCCCATTATGCTCAATCATTGATCCATTCATGAAACACACTCCATATTAGCTACATCCAATGCACAAGTATGACAATAGTTCTCTCTAGTTGGTGCATTATAAGAGAAGATGGAGACTCAAATAAAAATAAAAATTGCATAAAAGTAAATAGATAGGCCCTTCGTAGAGGAAAGCAGAGATTTGCTAATGTGCCAGAGCTCAAGGCTTAAATTAGAGAGATAACTTTTTTTTGAGAGGCAAGCTTTTCCTGTCAACGAAAACGACCGAGAATTCCCAATATTTTCCATGCTAGACACATCATAGGCGGTTGCCAAACAGAAAGTAAAGTTCATTTCCTTTCCACCATTCTTTCACAATCCATGGCTAGCCGTATCCATGGGTACCCTCCATACCAACACTTTCCAAGGAATTTTGTTGTTATTAATTTTTGATTCATTGTGGGACTGGGCATCCCTATTACCAGCCACTCTCTCATGCAATGAAAAGTGAAAAAACACTCATCGTGAGAATAACACACCTAGCATGGAAAATAATGGCCACCCCCTGCCGCTTCATGAGCGGTACAGGCACACAAAACAGAATATTATTTTGAAAATTAGAGTTGGCACACGCAAATTTACTTGGAACGGCATGGAAATACCGCATATAGGTAGATATGGTGGACTCATTTGGCACAACTTGGGTTTAAGGAGTTTGGATGCACAAGCAGTATTTCCGCTTAGTACAAATGAAGGCTAGCAAATAGATTGAGAAGCAACCAACCAAAAAGCAAAAACGGTCATAAACATGCATTGAACATAACTAACACCGAATAATGCACCATAAGTAGGATATAATTTCTTTGCATAACTATTGACTTGATGTGCATGCATAGGGAATCACAAACCTTAACACTAATATTCTTACTAAATCACAATTACTCACTAACATGACTCACATATCATCATCTCCATATCGCAAAACTATTGTAAGGAATTACGTTTATCATATCCAATGATCTATATGAAAGTTTTTATTATATCCCTCTTGAATATTCATCACTTTGGGACCAAATTCATATCTTGTGCAAATTACCATTACTATTATCTACTCTCAAAAAGATTTAAGTGAAGCATGAGAGTGCAAATATTTCTTCAAAATTTCAATCTTATCAACTCTCAAAATAATATAAGTGATGCATGAGAGTTTATTTCTTCAAAATTTTAATCTTGTCAACTCTCAAAATAATATAAGTGAAGCATGAGAGTTCATTTATTCAAAATATAGCCACCACCGTGCTCAAAAAGATTTAAGTGAAGCACTAGAGCAACTGCCTAGCTCAAAAAATTTAAGTGAAGCACATAGAGTATTCTAACAAATTATGATGAACGTGTGGCTCTCTCAAAATAGGTGTGTTCAGAAAGGATGATTGTGACAAACTAAGAAGAAAACAAAGCAAAGACTCATATAATACAAGACGCTCCAAGTAAAACACATATCATGTGACGAATAAAAATATAGCTCGAAGTAAAACTACCGATGGTTGGTAGAAGAAAGAGGGGATGCCTTCCGGGGCATCCCCAAGCTTAGACACTTGAGTCTTCCTTGAATATTACCTTGGGGTGCCTCGGGCATCCCCAAGCTTAGGCTCTTGCCACTCCTTATTCCTTCATCCATCGTGATCTCACCCAAAACTTGAAAACTTCAATCACACAAAACTCAACAAAACCTTCGTGAGATCCGTTAGTATAACAAAATAAATCACTACTTTAAGTACTGTTGCAAACCCATTCATATTTTATTTTTGCACTATACCTACTGTATTCTAACTTCTCCATGGCTTATACCCCCCGATACAATCCATAGTTTCATCAAAACAAGCAAGTAGTGCATCAAAAACAGAATCTGTCAAAAACAGAACAGTCTGTAGCAATCTATTTAAAACCATACTTATGTAACTCCAAAAATTCTGAAAAATTAGGAAAACGTGGAAAATTCATATAGCAATACTCTGTAAAAATTTCAGATTTTTCTGAGGCTCCAGTACAGAACTAAAGATCCTGCACTGGACGCAAAACTTTCTGTTTTCCAAACAGCATCAATTATACTATCTTCCAAATCATCCTAAAGGTTTTACTTGGCACAAACACTAATTAAAAACACAAAAACACAATAATAACAGTACCATAATTTTGAAAACACACAATAACAGAACCAAAAGGTAAAAAATTATTTTATTCATTGGGTTGCCTCGCAACAAGCGCTATTGTTTTATGCCCCTAGCAAGGCATAATGCATAGTTTCAAGTGTTGTCATCTTTAAATTCATTCCATAAGTGGCCCACATAATGGATTCATATGGTGCTTTAATTCTTTTCCTAGGGAAATGCTCCATACCCTTTTTTAATGGAAACTGAAATTTTATATTCCCTTCTTTCATGTCAATAACAGCACCTATGGTTCGTAAGAACGGTCTACCAAGTATTATGGGGCAAGAAGAATTGCATTCAATGTCAAGTACAATAAAATCAACGGGCACATAGTTCCTAGTTTCAAGAATAAGAACATCATTAATTCTACCCAAAGGCTTTTTAATAGTAGAATCCGCAAGATGCAAATTAAGAGAACATTCATCTATATTGGTGAAACCTAGCACATCACATAGAGATTTTGGAATTGTGGAAACGCTAGCACCTAAATCACATAAAGCATTGCACTCATAATTTTTAATTTTAACTTTAATGGTGGGTTCCCACTCATCATATAATTTTCTAGGACTTGAAATCTCTAGTTCTAACTTTTCTTCTAACGCTTTCATCATTGCTTCTACGATGTGTTTAGTAAAAGCCTTGTTTTGCTCATAAGCGTTGGGTGAATTTAACATGGATTGTAACAAAGAAATGCACTCAATCAAGGAACAATTATCATAATTAAAATCTTTGTAATCCAAGAGAGTGGGCACATTGCTAGTTAAAGTTTTTACCTCTCCAGACCCAGTTTTATCAATTTTCTTATCAAGATTTTCACCCTTCGAATTATGGGGACGCTCTTTAGCTAAAGTTGACTCTTCTTCAGTCCCCTTTTCATCCAGTTTAATTTTGCTAAACAAACAATCAATAGATGAAACACTAATCATTTTAATATCCTCATCATTACTACGATAGAAACCGGGAGGAATCGCTTTTTCTAAAAATTCTCGTTTAGCTTTTAGCATGGCGGTTCTTTATTACTCTCATCCATGGAGACATATAAGGCTTTAATTGACTCATTAATATCAATTTTGGGTGGCAAAATTTGAGCCTTAAGATTTTCCACATCATGAATAATTCAATCAATGCTCCTAGACGTATCATCAAGTTTACTCAAATTTTCTTCTATCGTAGTGTTGAAAACCTTTTGAGCATTAATAAATTCTTTAATATTACTTTCAAGATCAGAGGGCATCCTATTATTATTATTATAAGGATTACCATTGGAATTGCCGTAATTATTAGAGGAATTTCCAGGGAACGGCCTAGCGTTGAAATTACCTCTATAAGCATTATTATTAAAATTGTTTCACGAGACAAAATTCACATCTACGGGATCATTATTTTGCTCAATCAAAGTGGATAAAGGCACATCATTAGGATCAATAGGAGCATTTTTGCTAGCAACCAATTTCATAAGCGCATCAACTTTATCACTCAAAGTATTAATTTCTTCAACAGAATTCACTTTTTACTAGCAGGAACTCTTTCAGTATTCCATTGTGAATAATTTGCCATAATATTATCAAGCAATTTAGTAGCTTCCCCCAAAGTAATTTCCATAAAAGTACCACACGCGACGGAATCTAAAAGATTTCTAGAGACAAAATTTAATCCCGCATAAAATTTTTGTATGATCATCCACAAATTTAAACCATGAGTAGGGCAATTTCTTATCATTAATTTCAACCTTTCCCAAGATTAGGAAACATGTTCATGATCAAGTTGCTTAAAATTCATAATTTGATTTCTAAGAGAAATAATTTTCGCAGTAGGAAAATACTTAGTAATAAAAGCATCTTTACACCTATCCCAAGAATCGATACTATTTCGTGGTAAAGATGAAAACCAAATTTTTGCACGATCCTGGTATGAGAACGGGAATAATTTTAATTTCACAATATCATTATCCACATCTTTTTTCTTTTGCATATCACACAATTCTACGAAAGTGTTAAGATGGGATGCAGCATCTTCATTAGGACTACCAGAAAATTGATCTTTCATCACAAGATTAAGCAAAGCGGCATTAATATCACAAGGCTCCGCACTAGCAGCGGGAGGAGCAATTGGAGTACTAATAAAATCATTATTATTAGTATTGGAAAAATCAAACAATTTTGTATTTTCTTGAGACATCATGGCTACGCAAACAAGATAACAAGCAAGCAAACAAGCAAACAAGAAAAAGGCAAACGGAAAATATTTTTTTATTTTTGTAAAAACTTTTTAGAAGTGGAGGAGATGAAAATGAGAGGCAAATAAAATAAATAAAAGGAGATGAGAGTTTATGTGAAGGTACTTGATAGATGTTGATGATGTCTAACCGGCAACGGCGCCAGAAATTCTTCCTGCTACTTGTAGCTTGCGTTAGTATTTTCCCCGAAGAGGAAGGGATGATGCAGCACAGTAGAGGTAAGTATTTCCCTCAGTTATGAAACCAAGGTCATCAATCCAGTAGGAGAATCACGCAACACCTCGTTAGCAGTACCTGCACACAAACAACAAATCCTCGGCGGTCAATTGCAAGATTAAATTGTATGTGATAGTTAGATTGATTGAAACAAAAATACAAAATAAAATAGATAAAAGAAAAGTGCATCAAGGTTTTTTAGGGTTTTTAATATATGATTTAGATAGACCCGAGGGCCATAGTTTTCACTAGAGGCTTCTCTCAAGAAAATAGCATACGGTGGGCAGACAAATTACTATTGGGCAATTGATAGAAAAGCAAATAATCATGACGATATTCAAGGCAATGATCATGTATATAGGCATCACGTCCGAGACAAGTAGACCGACTCCTCCCTGCATCTACTACTATTACTCCACACATCGACCGCTATCCAGCATGCATCTAGTGTATTAAGTCCATAAAGAACGGAGTAACGCCTTAAGCAAGATGACATGATGTAGACAAAGTAAACTCACGCATGAATAAACCCCATCTTTTTACCCTTAATAGCAACGATACATACGTGTCATGTCCCTTTCTGTCACTGGGATTGAGCACCGCAAGATCGAACCCATTACAAAGCACCTCTTCCCATGGCAAGATAAATCAATCTAGTTGGCCAAACCAAATCAATAGATCGAAGAAGAAATACGAAGCTATAATAATCATGCATAAAAGAGATCAGAGAAGACTCAAATAATAATCATGGATAATCTGATCATAAACTCACAATTCATCGGATCCCGACAAACACACCGCAAAAAGTGATTACATCGGATAGAACTCCAAGAACATCGAGGAGAACATTGTATTGATGATCAAAAAGAGAGAAGAAGCCATCTAGCTACTAACTATGGACCCGAAGGTCTGTGGTAAACTACTCACGCATCATCGGAAGGGCAGCAAGGTTGATGTAGAGCCCCTCCGTGATCGATTCCCCCTCCGGAGGAGTGTCGGAAAAGGCCCCCAGATGGGATCTCTCGAGAACAGAAGCTTGCAGGGGCGGAAAAAGTATTTCATGGACTCCTCTGTTGGTTTCCCGATTTTTGGGAATTTATAGTGGTGGAATTAGGTTAAAAGAGGCAGAGGTGGGCCCATGAGGCACCAGGGCATGCCTGCCCCCCCCAGGCACGCCCTGGTGGCTCGTGGCCACCTCCTGGGGCATCTGGCCTTCTCCCGAAGCTTCTAGTGTTGGTTATGTCCAGAAAAAAATCTCCAAAAAGTTTCGTGGCATTTGGACTTCGTTTGGTATTGATATTCTGTAAAATCAAAAACAGGCAGAAAACAGCAACTGGCACTGGGCACTAAGTTAATAGGTTAGTCCCAAAAATGATATATAATTGCTGTAAATGTATATAAAAACATCCAAGATTGATAATATAACAGCATGGAACAATCAAAAATTATAGATACGTTGGAGACGTATCAGATATCAACCAATATGGAATATGGCATATTTAAATTGAATTAAATGCAAAATAATCCATTATAAAGCCAATACTATTGCAATGCCTTATGGAATGGATGATGTGGCTTGCCTTGTTCAAGTGGAGTGTCAACAAACTCCTGGTCTTCAATTCCACAACAATTTCCTTCTGAAAAGATTTTTAAATAGCACAAGAAAATGTCACATAAAGCATTTCTAGTTGCCAAAAATTCTATGCATATTGGAAAAATACTAAATTTTGCCAGAAAATAGAGGGGATCAATACAAAACTACAGCAAAAAGAATCAATTGATTTGGACTTGTGGTTTAAAAGTTATAGCTGGTCAAAGTTGCTGGTCAAATCTGGATTAAATAAACAGAAAACAGAAAATCAGAAAATCCTCCAGCGGCCACGTCGAAGACGTATTCTCAGAATGCGCCTTCACTTATACCGCTTCGGGCGCGCGGGCGGATTCACTGACGAGTGGGGCCTGGCTGTCATATTTAAAAGGTAGGGAGGGAGGAATAGAGTACCGCGGCTCTCCGGCGATGGTCGCCAGCGATAGAGACGGCGGCGAGGTCGGGAGATGGCGGGAATGGATAGAGCACTTGGAGACGAGGCTGCACGTACCCGTAGCTTCTCTGGAGACGGCCTAACGGCGTCGCCCCCTTCCTCTCCGGCGGCGGCTAGCTTCAGGTGTCGTCGGTGACGGCGACTCCGGCAGCGGCTTGGCTAGGGGAGAGGTCAGGAGGCACCAGGGAAATGCCCTGAGCTCGTGGGTGAGGTCGGGTGAGGCTGGGGTGGGGTGGAACAAGCTGGAGCAGAGTGGGGGATCGGCGGTAGAGGTTCGGCCGGAGTCGAGGGAGACGAGCTCACAACTCTCGACGGAGCGCTCTGGAGGCGATTGGGAGGGGAGAGGTGGAGTGGTGAGGCTGGGAGAGGCCGGGCGAGGCTATTTATAGGCGAGCGGGAGGTTCTAGAGCCGAGTGGCGCCGCGGCCACGTCGCCGGAGCAAGGATGGCAAGCTGGCTGTCGCGGCGTAGGGCGAGGTGACGGGAGCGAGCAGATGAGTTAATGCACGGGGTGGCGGCATGCAAGGAAGCAGACGACCAGCGTGGCCACTGTAGCAGCATGGGCGCAATAGTGCGGCACTGTGGTGGCGGCCGGCGAGGGCGATTCTGGCGAGGGGAAGGCTCCAGAGCGGATACGTGGACGGCGGGGAGGTTGTCGGCGCGAGCAGACACGGTACGGCGACGCGGTCGTCGCGCTCCGACGTGACCCGTGCCTGACGGCGCACAGAGCGCGCGTTTGGCAGCACTGGCCACGTGGTCACCGCGTGCATTGCTGCACACGGCGTGAGCTAGCCTGCCAAACCGTGTCTGGTGTGCCGACCTTGGGTCCTGGAGTCTCCTCGTGCCATTGATTCGACTAGGTGCATCCTGAGCTGAAGGGTAGCATCAAGTATAGTTTCTGGTCAGAAACTCAGGAGCATTCCAGAGAGTGGATGAGCTGGGGATTGAGCCAAAGGAATTGTCTGGTGTGTTCTGGGTAGGAAGGAGTCATGCTAGAGAATTTTGAGCACCTTTTGCAAAGATTTTAGCATTGCTCATGTGCAACTCACAATCAGGCCCAGAAACTTGGTGAGGAAGATGCACTCACATGGATGGGTTCCTGATGATGAAATTGGGTATTTAAGAGTTATTTGGTGGTGAGAAGTTGCTATAAAAATTTCAGATCAGATGGGCACCCCTAGCTGGTGCTTCCTTCACAAAGGTCTGAAATGACCAGAAGCTTGTCAGAATATTCTTGCTGAAAATTGAACTGGACTAGGAGATGTTTTTGGATATTGTGGGAAGATATGACTCCTAGTATCTCAGGGATTTATTTGGGAATTTTTTGAGTCATGGAAATATATGTTGCTTCACAAAGGGTCAGTTTTGTCCAGAAGATAAAAGGAATGTTCTGGAAAAAAAATTGTACTAGGCAATGAAATATTTTTGGAGATTGTGGGAGTAGATGATGTCAAGAAGATGTGGTATTAATTTGGGATTTTTCTGATTAGTAGAGCTATAGGTTGCTTCACAACCCATAGTGAAGATGAGCATTTCTCATGGGGAAAATAAATTATTTTGAGGTTGTCACATGCACCCCACCTCTCCTATGAGATTCATGGCGCTGGGACGGTCATGCCCTTCTTCTGCTCCATTTGGGGCGATGACGGGCTCTGCCGCGCCGGGAACGAGGGATTCCGGCCCCCGTGTGACAGGTCTGGCACACTCCTGTGTTCTCTCCCTTCCACGCCTCGCCGAGATCTGGTGTTGGTGGACGGCCGTGTGGCCACCTCGACGTTGACCTTCACCTGTCGACCCCCTTTGTTCCCCTTCTCCAACTCACCTCCTCCTCATGATGAAGGGCACCACCTACTAGCGCCGGCAGGCGGACGACGACTAGTAGCACAAAATTCCAGTCCACTGTGATTTTGTTGAAAATTGACATGTGCAGTTCAGCATTTTTGTGGCATGAGGCCCAGGCGTATGGTTTTCCCAGTGCACTTCGCCGGCGTGTGCAGTGCGGTTTGGTTCGCTTGTTTGTGCCTTTTGTAAATTTTCATGGACCGGGCTGTAAATTTCTGAAAAAATGATGTAGTTCATAGACTGGAAAGTTTGCTGGTTTTGCTCTATGAAAAACTAACAAGGCAGTTCACTCCATCCATTGTTTTTCATTTTTTGGAAAATAATTTGTAGTGCACTTAGTAACGGAGGAGAAGAGAGCATCACTATTCCTTTAAAAGAAGTTCATTTTGTTGTAAAAAATGGATGTGGTTGAATGCTTGTGTGTAATGTGTCCCGGTTCACTGTAAAATACTATGTGGTTCACTTGGTAAAAACGATAAAAAGAAAGAAAAATATCTCAAAGTTTACTTCTTTTTTGATGTAGTTCACTAGTTATCTACCCCGTGGTTCACTTTCGAGAGTGATGTTCACTTGCGTCCAACATGAAAGTGCAAAAATGTTAGCGAAACAACAGAATAGTAATGCGGTTCACTTTGATATATGTCGTGGTTCACTTGCCCTCGTCTCTGCGGTCCACTCTCGTTCATAAAAAAGTTAGAAAAAGGGCAACAAAAGCTCATGCGGTTCATTTTCGATAGTGTCGCGGTTCACTTTCGGTAGTGTTGCGATTCACTTACTCCCAATGTGAAGTGCAAAAAAAATGTTACGGAAACAACAACAAAAAGTAATGCGGTTCACTTCTCGATGGTGTCTGTGGTTCACTTACGCCCGATGTGAAGCGCGCTCCACTTCCCCGTCTAAGAAAATTTATGTCTGACAAAAGAAATCATGTGGTTCACTTGTCAGTCCAATGCAGTGCGGTCTTCAGTCTAAAGCAGTGCGGTTTTCTGTCGATGCGGTTCACTTCGTCGATTTTGGTGTCGCGAAAAACAAAGTGTGTGCATTTCGTTAATTTCAAAACTACTCTTAAACCGTAAGGAATTAGACATAGTGTTCTATATGAAAAAGTTGTGCCTCGACAATATCTTTCCAATGGCGTATCATTTGTATCATTCTGACGATCGGTTTTGAAAAAAAATCATGAAAAAATGGCCGCAGTCACTTGTCGACTGACGCACTATATTCAAAATTAATTTGAAACCGTAAGGAATCTCCAAAAATGTTCTACATATGAAAGTTGCGCCACTTCCATAGCTTTCCAATGACATATCACACACCTCATTTTGACAAATGGTTAAAAACTGCAGCGAAAACCGTACCGAAAAAATCGTAAAGTTTGAAAAATAGAGTTTCCGTGTTTTGGTAAATTTGAAACTGCTCTTAAACCGTAAGGAATTAGAGAGAGTGTTCTATATGAAAAAGTTGCGCCTCGACGATATCTTTCCAACATAGTATCATTTGCATCATTCCGATGAGTGGTTTAAAAAAAGGCAAAAATACGCTCGCTGCCACTCGTCATGTGCCGCACCATTTTCGAAACTGCTCTTAAACCCTGATGAATTTGGAAAAGTGTTCAACATGGTGAAGTTGAGCCTAATCCATAGCTTTCCAACGGCGTATCATATACATCGTTCTGACAAACCATTGAAAAACTGGATCGAAAACAGTACCGAAAAAAAGTGGCGTACAGTTTTTTGCGACGAGAAGTTCACTTGTCTCTGTATTGCAGTACTCTTGTTTCAAAAATGTTGTGCACTAGCATTGAGCGTGCAGTTCAGAAGTGTGTGCCGAATATATATATATATATATATAGAGAGAGAGAGAGAGTAACACTATTCTAATAATAGTATTCTAATAACAGCGTGCCCTATAAGGAGGCGGGGAGATGTTCCTGAACTTGAACGAAGAAAAAAATCCCACAACCACCCGCCCCCCACCTCCTTATGGCACCCCGATCCACTTGGAGCAGGGGGGCCTTCGCACGTCAGCCCAGGATAACACCTGACACACGACAGGTACATGGTACAGCTTTCCAAGCACGAAATATATTTCATTTACATGAAGTAGAGTATTCCATCGCTGATGAGTACAAAGGTTTTCATAGCTCTAAGGCTATCTAAATGGCGGTGGAAGTCTTGGTTTAGCGGCACATCATCTCTGGTTGGGCTCCACAACTCACAGGACTGGCATGGTTACGGTCTAGCACGACAAGTCTTCTCCTGCATCTGGCCACGTGCAAGGCCAGGTGAGTACTTTGAATGTACTCGCAAGACAACCAAATACATAGCCTCCAAACAAGTAGATGATAAAGCAAGCCATATGCTCATACATAAATTTATTCCATGGCAAATGATAAGCATGGCATGATGCTAGCAAGTAACATGGATCGAACAAATCAAAGCATATCATGGCATATCATGGCATAGCATGGCATAACATGGAATATCATGGCATGGCATAGTTGTATCTACAAGATAAACCAAGCTAGAAAGTAAACTACTCTTACCTCCCGTGAAGAGTTAAAATAATTTATTGTTCATTAATCAGTTTTACTGCCACTGCCCTGCTGGGCTAACTCATGATTCACCGAGATCTCATCTCGTGATCATGTCAGAATAACATGGTGATTACTCACAACTATCTCATAGGCCAAGTTACCACATTTACTTTGTAGCACATTCTTTAACAAGTTTATTATAACCGGTTTATCCTCCATGTCGACAAAGACCAGATAGTGTGACCTAGTACGAACTGTGTCCATAACCGAGGACACGGCTATCGATAGATTATACACTCTGCAGAGGTTAGTACACTGTACCCACACCACGGTACTCATGGCCTCGTGCTCCCATTCCGGTGGACCAACGACATTCCGAAAAAACCAATCTATTGCATGACACTCTCCTGGCCACTCCGACAAACTCCCCTTTGGGCTATGTCATGGGTGCCCTGTGTCATCGTGTGACACACCGCCACCATCGTGGCCAAACAAAACTGTCCCAAACGGGGACCCGAGCTCAATACCAAAACCGGGTACACAAGGTTATCGCCGCCCACCGGGCCAGGGTGGCATGCACACATAACCTTCCCTGGTTGGAGGTACCGGCAAGAGGCATCACAATAGACTGAATTAGGGCCTCCCCATCCAGGCAAGTGTGGTTGCACTGGTGAGCTCGATTCGGTGGCACTATGACACGATCAAGCCGATGGAGGTGGTTTTTATTAAGACATGTTCTTGTCATCTCCATCATTTAATCACATCATCAAGATTATGAGCATGATTATCATGAATACATTAATGAACACATGTTACCAAACTTCTTAAGTGAATAGCATACCTGACATATGAAGCATGGCAATAGCATGATACCGATATAGTATGCGAGGATCACAATAGCATTGACAAACATGGTATGAGATACAGACACAGTATTAACATGATATTATCGATAAAAGTATTATTGCTAACATGGCAAAAGATAGTATGAAGTCCGGTCATAGCATGACATAGCAAGCAATACTAACATATAGCACAAATTGTAGACGGAAATATCATATGAATATACTGCAGCTTACACCCGCACAGGGTTCAAGCAAAGTCAACATGCAAGTCTGGTGCTCATGATAAGAGGTTGGCTTGCCTTGGGATGGACAAATACACCGGATGGAAGTGCGACGATCCACTGGATATGAGGCGTCGGAATCGGTGCTCTCGGGAGAGGCCTAGATTCAAGGAGGGCAAAGATGGCCTTTTCAACATGTGGCAACATTATGAAAATGACACCATCGGAATGGGCTCGACGAGCTAAGAACGTGTGCTTTCGAATCACCTCAATCGGAGTTACGGTTGCAAAGATACGGCCGTTCATTCGTTAGGCAGAAAACAAACAGAAAACTGTCCGTTTCGGTCCTTAACGAGTGAACGCCCGCAAAATAACCGTTTCGGCGGCGGGCTGGGCTGAAAGCGCATTTCTTCGAATGTGCCTTCGGAACAGAGAAAGCGTATTTCTGCGCGAGACCACGGCAGAGTACGCCTTCTCAAGTGGTAAGCGTATTTAGCAAAATACGCCTTCACTTAAACTGGTCAACGGGCCCGCCAGGTCAGCGCTGAGACACTTACGGGAGGGGCCCATGATACGTCTCCAACGTATCTATAATTTTTTATTGTTCCATGCTATTATATTATCAATCTTGGATGTTTTTATATACATTTAGTGCAATTATATATCATTTTTTGGTACTAACCTATTAACTTAGTGCCAAGTGCCAGTTGCTGTTTTTTGCCTGTTTTTGGTTTTCCAGAATATCAGTACCAAATGAAGTCCAAATACCACGCAACTTTTTGGAGATTTTTTCTAGACATAACAAGTACTGGAAGCTTCAGGAGAGGGCCAGAAGATGGAGCAGTGGCCCACGAGGCACCAGGGCGCGCCCCAGAGGGGTGGCGCGCCCTGGTGGCTTGTGGGGCCCACACAGCTCCGTTTGACCTAATTCCTCCACTATAAATTCTCTAAAATCAGGAAACCAACAGAGGAGTCCACGAAATACTTTTTCCGCCGCCGCAAGTTTCTGTTCTCGAGAGATCCCATCTAGAGGCCTTTTCCGGTGCTCCGCCGGAGGGGGAATGGATCACGGAGGGCTCTCCATCAACTTTGCTGCCCTTTCGATGATGCGTGAGTAGTTTACCATAGACCTTCGGGTCCATAGTTAGTAGCTAGATGGCTTCTTCTCTCTTTTTGATCTTCAATACAATGTTCTCCGCGATGTTCTTGGAGTTCTATCCGATGTAATCACTTTTTGCGATGTGTTTGTTGGGATCTGATGAATTGTGAGTTTATGATCAGATTATCCATGAATATTATTTGAGTCTTCTCTGAACTCTTTTATGCATGATTATTAAAGCTTCGTATTTCTTCTCTGATCTATTGATTTGGTTTGGCCAACTAGATTGATTTATCTTGCCATGGGAAGAGGTGCTTTGTAATGGGTTCGATCTTGCGGTGCTCAATCCCAGTGACAGAAAGGGACATGACACGTATGTATCATTGCTATTAAGGGTAAAAAGATGGGGTTTATTCATGCATGATTTTACTTTGTCTACATCATGTCATCTTGCTTAAGGTGTTACTCCCTTCTTTATGGACTTAATACACTAGATGCTTGCTGGATAGCGGTCGATGTGTGGAGTAATAGTAGTAGATGCAGGCAGGAGTCGGTCTACTTGTCTCGGACATGATGCCTATATACATGATCATTGCCTTGGATATCGTCATGATTATTTGCTTTTCTATCAATTGCCCAACAGTAATTTGTTTACCCACCATATGCTATTTTTATGAGAGAAGCCTCTAGTGAAAACTATGGCCCCCGGGTCTATCTAAATCATATATTAAAAACCCTAAAAATACCTTGCTGCACTTTTTCTTTATTTATTTATTTTCTATTTTTTTTCAATCTACCTATCTATCACATACAATTTAATCTTGCAATTAACCACCGAGGGATTGACAACCCCTTGTTTGCGTTGGGTGCAAGGATTTGTTGTTTTGTGTGCAGGTGCTGCTAACGAGGTGTTGCGTGATTCTCCTACTGGATTGATAACCTTGGTTTCATAACTGAGGGAAATATTTATCTCTACTGTACTGCATCTCCCTTCCTCTTCAGGGAATTACCAACACACCTCACAAGTAGCAGGAAGAATTTCTGGCGCCGTTGCCGGGGAGACATCATCAACATCTATCATGTACCTACGCATAAAACTTTCATCTCCTTGCATTTATTTTATTTGCCTTTGCCTCTTGTTTTCATCTCCCCCACTTCTACAAAGTTTTTACAAAAATACATAAATATTTTCCATTTGCCTTTTTCTTGTTTGCTTGTTTGCTTGCTTGTTATCTTGTTTGCATAGCCACGATGTCTCAAGAAAATACAAAATTGTGTGATTTTTCCAATACTAATAATAATGATTTTATTAGTACTCCAATTTCTCCTCCCACCGCTAGTGCGGAGACTTGTGATATTAATGCCGCTTTGCTAAATCTTGTTATGAGAGAACAATTTTCTGGTAGTCCTAATGAAGATGCTGCATCCCATCTTAACACTTTCGTAGAATTGTGTGATATGCAAAAGAAAAAAGATGTGGATAATGATATTGATAAATTAAAATTATTCCCATTCTCATTACGGGATCGTGCAAAAATCTGGTTTTCATCTTTACCACTGAATAGTATCGATTCTTGGCATAGGTGTAAAGATGCTTTTATTACCAAGTATTTTCCTCCCGCGAAAATTATTTCACTTAGAAATCAAATTATGAATTTCAAGCAACTTGATCATGAACATGTTGGCCAATCTTGGGAGAGGATGAAATTAATGATAAGAAATTGCCCTACTCATGGTTTAAATTTATGGATGATCATACAAAAAAATTATGCGGGATTAAATTTTGTTTCTAGAAATCTTTTAGATTCCGCCGCGGGTGGTACTTTCATGGAAATTACTTTGGGAGAAGCTACTAAATTGCTTGATAATATTATGGCAAATTATTCACAATGGCATACTGAAACAGTTCCTACTAGTAAAAAGGTGAATTCTGTTGAAGAAATTAGTACTTTGAGTGATAAAGTTGATGCGCTTATGAAATTGGTTGCTAGCAAAAATGCTCCTATTGATCCTAATGATGTGCCTTTATCCACTTTGATTGACCAAAATAATGATCCCATAGATGTGAATTTTGTCTCGCGAAACAATTTTAAAAGTAATGCTTATAGAGGTAATTTTAATCCTAGGCCGTTTCATGGAAATTCCTCTAATAATTTTGGCAATCCCTATGGAAATTCTTATAATAATAATAATAGGATGCCCTATAATCTTGAAAGTAATATTAAAGAATTTATTAATGCTCAAAATGTTTTCAACACTACGATAGAAGAAAAATTGAGTAAACTTGATCATATGTGTAGGAGCATTGATAGAATTATTCATGATGTGGAAAATCTTAAGACTAAAATTTTGCCACCCAAAATTGATATTAATGATTCAATTAAAGCTTTATATGTCTCCATGGATGAGAGTAAGAAAAGAACCGCCATGCTAAAAGCTAAACGAGAATTTTTAGAAAAAGCGATTCCTCCCGGTTTCTATTGTAGCAATGATGAGGATATTAAAATGATTGGTGTTTCATCTATTGATTCTTTGTTTAGCAATATAAAACTTGATGAAGAGGGGACTGAAGAAGAGTCAACTTTAGCTAGTAGGCGTCCCCATAATTCGGAGGGTGAAAATCTTAATGAAAAATTTGATAAAAGTGGGTCTGGAGAGGTAAAAACTTTAACTAGTGATGTGCCCACTCTCTTAGATTACAAAGATTTTAATTATGATAATTTTTCTTTGATTGAGTGTATTTCTTTGTTACAATCCATGCTAAATTCACCCAACGCTTATGAGCAAAATAAGGCTTTTACTAAACACATCGTAGAAGCAATGATGAAAGCGTTAGAAGAAAAGCTAGAACTAGAAATTTCAATTCCTAGAAAATTATATGATGAATGGGAACCCACCATTAAAGTTAAAATTAAAAATTATGAGTGCAATGCTTTATGTGATCTGGGTGCTAGCGTTTCCACAATTCCAAAATCTCTATGTGATGTACTAGGCTTTACCAATATAGATGAATGTTCTCTTAATTTGCATCTTGCGGATTCTACTATTAAAAAGCCTTTGGGTAGAATTAATGATGTTCTTATTCTTGCAAATAGGAACTATGTGCTGATTTTATTGTACGTGACATTGAATGCAATCCTTCTTCCCCATAATACTTGGTAGACCGTTCTTACGAACCATAGGTGCCGTTATTGACATGAAAGAAGGGTATGGAACATTTCCCTCGGAATAAAATTAAAGCACCATATGAATCCAATATGAGGGCCACTTATGGAATCAACTTGAAGGATGATAATACTTGAAACTATGCATTATGCCTAGCTAGGGGCATAAAACAATAGCGCTTGTTGGGAGGCAAACAAATGAATAAAATAATTTTTTACTTTTTGTTTCTGTTATTGTGTGTTTTCACATTTATGCTACTGTTATGATTGTGTTTTTAATTAGTGTTTGTGCCAAGTAAAACCTTTGGGATGATTTGGAAGATAATATAATTGATGCTGTTTGGAAAACAGAAAGTTTTGCGTCCAGTGCTGGAATTTTGGTTCTGTACTGGGGAGTCAGAAAAATCTGAAATTTTTACACAGTATTGGTATATGAATTGCCCACGTTTTCCTAATTTTTAAATTTTTTTGGAGTTACAGAAGTATAGCTTTTAAATAGATCACTACAGACTGTTGTGTTTTTGACAGATTCTATTTTTGATGCACTACTTGCTTGTTTTGATGAAACTATGGATTGTATCGGGGGGTATAAGCCATGGAGAAGTTAGAATACAGTAGTTATAATGAAAAAATAAAATATGAATGGGTTTGCAACAGTACTTAAAGTAGTGATTTATTTTGTTATATTAATGGATCTCACGAAGGTTTTGTTGAGTTTTGTGTGATTGAAGTTTTCAAGTTTTGGGTGAGATCACGATGGATGAAGGAATAAGGAGTGGCAAGAACCTAAGCTTGGAGATGCCCAAGGCACCCCAAGGTAAAATTCAAGGAAGACTCAAGCGTCTAAGCTTGGGGATGCCCCGGAAGGCATCCCCTCTTTCTTCTACCAACCATCGGTAATTTTACTTAGAGCTATATTTTTATTCATCACATGATATGTGTTTTGCTTGGAGAGTCATGTATTATATGAGTCTTTGCTTTGTATGATTTTTAGTTTGTCACAATCATCTTTGCTGGACACGCCTATTTGAGAGAGCCACACGATCATCATGATTTGCTAGAATACTCTATGTGCTTCACTTAATTTTTTTTGAGCTAGGTAGTTGCTCAAGTGCTGTCGGAAGTGGGGCTCCGAGGACCCAAAGGTTCGAACACTGGGGTGAGCTCATTCTACTACTTCTTCCCCTACCACGGCAGTGCTACGGCGGGACTATGGCGAGAGCGCGCTAGCGTAGGACGGGCAAAGGCACAGCGGTTTACCCAGGTTCGGACCACCTTGCGGTGTAAGACCCTACTCCTACTTTGTGGTTGAGATTATCGTGGATGAGAGAGTTCTTGCGTACAAGGTTGAATATGATGGATCCCCCCCTCTTGCTACGGTGGCTGCACTGCCCCTTTTATGCCGCCTTGGTCCTCTTCCCCCTCGAAATTTAGGCGGGAAGGGTTGCCACACTTGGCGGTTTTGAAAGGGGACAGGCGCTCATGCTATCCTGACTAAAGGTGGTCTTCGCCTGCCAAAGAATGATCCATGACGCGCCAGTGGGCTCGGTGATGACCTCCGCCCTGCACGCCCGCCGCCTTGGTCTTCTTCGCCGATCGGGCAACCTTTGGGGTTGCTTTGGGGAGTAGATAGCTGGCCCTGCTTCCCTAGCACAAAAGAGGAAACCATCTGCATCCGCGCCTGCTGGCGCGGCCTCTGCTGCTGCTCGTCGCCGCGCGCGTCACCCACGTGATGGGCTCCAGTCCGCGCGACACGCCGAACGGTCTTCTCCTCGAGCTCCTGCGGGAGGGGGCCTCGGAAGGCCACCTCGGGAAGCCGCCTCGTGAAGCCACTCGGGAAGCCGCCTCGTGAGGGGACTTGGGAAGCTGCCTCGTGAGGGGACCTCGCGAGTCCGTTTATGGTGGTGTTGAGCGTTGCCTGCTACTCCCTAAGGAGGGGGCCTCAGGAGGCTCGGGCCCCATGAGGGGGTATGGCGAGACACTTGGTGGCGACGGCCCGCTGGGCACACTCCAGGCGTCGCGCCCTGGGCCAAAGGCAGACGGGCCTGGATACCCCGGGTTCCATGGGCCTGACAATAGCCCCCGGGCCCGCGGCGTGCATGTTCCCGCCTACGGAGAGGCGAAACGGCGCGGGCCCTAACCGCCTGCGGCCAGGCGCGACGCGTGGCGCACGATGTGACGGGCGACACCCCCACTTCCCCACGACGCCTCGGGAACTGCCGCGCTAACATAAATCTGCTGCGGGCAGCGCGAGACCATCATTGCCTTCCCTTGCACATTCCGCATCCCTGCGCCTTCCTTCCTACGCACGGCTTCTTCTACTTCTCCCAAGCTCCGTCGCCCTAACCCCTTGCTGTGCCGCCATGGCACCCGCCGGCAGGGAGGAAGAAGAGGCGGACACGGCAGTCGCAGAAGTGGTGCCAGAGCTTGCTCTGGGTAGGCCCACAATCGTCAACGCCGAGGGGCTCGACAAGGTGCTTCCGATGACCGCGGCCGCTACCAACGAGTGGGGGGCCACTCGCATCTGTCCGGCTTTGCGCCCAATCGCTGACCTCGATGCCACCTCCGCCGTCCTCTTCCTTCTTGCGCTCTTCGCGGGCCTGCTGCCTCCATTCTCCGATTTCTTCAACGCCATTCTTTCCCACTACCAAGTCCATGCGCTGCATCTCGAGCCGAATTCCGTCCTCCTTCTTTCCACCTTTGCCTTCTTATGCGAGGCCTTCCTGGGCGTGACGCCTTCGGTGGCGCTCTTCCGTCACTTCTTCAGTCTGTGGCTGACCGCAGCGAACCAGTGCTCCGGGTGCGTCTCGTTTCGCGTCGCAGGCGACGCGGCGGGCGACGGTATTGACATGAGGCTTGCCAAAGAGGTCGAGGGCTTCAGGCAGCATTGGTTGTACATGGACGCGGCCCAATTCAGCCCCTTGTTGCAGCTGCCGACATCCCCGGCCGTGAGAAGCTCCGGGTGGGGGCACGAAAGGCTCCCCGACCCGCGGCTGGCGCGGGTATGGAAGAAGTTGGCCGAGCTGAGGGCCGCGAAAGTAACGGTGGTCATGATCGTGCGGGATTTCCTCTGGCGTCGCATAGCCCCCTTGCAGCGACACTCCCGCCCGATGTGGGCCTTCACCGGCCCACAGGATCCGATGCGATTGAGCGTGGACAGCTTGCTGCCGGAGGTGTTGAACGGGATGCTCCATACCCTGACCGGCGAAGAAGCGAGTGAGCCACCAAGGGACGGGCTTCCTTTGTATCGCTACAGGAACAAGGAGGCGCTGGCGGGCTCAATGCCGCGTTTCGACCAGTGGGGTCCGCTCCCAGAGGGCTTCGAAGGGCCCCGTGACAACCCTTTTCTGGCGGTCCCCGGCTCAGGCGAGCACGGCAGCGCCGCGGCTTCAGCGGGCGCAGCGGGGGGCGGAGGCCACCTGGTTCGTCCGGCCCGCCGCCAACTTGTCCGCGAGCTCGGAAATGACAATGGTACCACCCCGCCTGCGGCCTTGCCTGCCGCGTCCGTCCGGGCGGAGGGCGCGGGAAGCCCCCGCGCGGCAGCTGCGAAGTCGCGGGGCCCCGGAGACAGTGGTGGAGGCGGGTCCCACGGCCCTCCCGAAAGGGGGGTCGACCGCGAAGGAGGGCCCGGCGAAGGCGGTGGCAGCAACGCGCCTCCGTGGCCGCTGAAGAAGAGGAGGTGGTTTGCCAGGGACCAGTAAGCGCTCGCTTTCCTTTCTCTTGCGCCCTGTGTGTCGCACGCATTTGAGTCCTTGTTTTTATTTCCGTCTCCAGGACTTCCTCGACCAAGAAGAAGAAGAAGGAGGAGAGGCCCCCCATCCTGGCGGGAGCTTGACCGCCGATTGCTAGGACCGGGGGGCGCACGGAGGGCACCAGCAGCCTCGCCGCCGGGGCCGACCTCACGGGGGCCGAAGAGGAGGCGACGCCTCCTAACCCGCAGGAGGACGCGGCTCGGGGGACCCAAGCCAGCGAGCCATCGGAGGCGTCGTGGAGGGACGGCTCCGCCATCCCCGGGGCGCCCACCACCGGGGCGAAAAACGCGGCGACGGAAGCGGAGGCGCCGGCTTCCACCCCCCGGAACGCTGTTGACGGCGGTGTCGCGGGAGGTCAACCGGGCTTGGCACCACGCGGGACCCCGCAGGCCAGAGGGTCGCAAAGCCCCCGGGGCGCGTCGCCTCGTCGGAACGAAGAGGGGACCCCTGCAAGCCCTTCGCTCCCGGCCGGCAGCGGCGGGCCCTCGCGAGAGGGCAGCGCTCGGGCGCACACCGGTTGGGCCCTGCAGCTCGTGAGCGGCAGCGCCGTGCTCAAGCACGGGGCCCTGCAAGGTGCCAGGGCTGCCCTTGACCAGCTGGAAGCAGAACTTCGGGCGGAAGAAGCGCGCATCATCGAGGAGCATCAGCGCCTCGCGGAGAGATGGCACCAGCTTGATGTGGCCATCAAACTGAGCCGCCGCCAAGACGACACCGCGCGGGAGAAGCGCGAGAAGGCCTCCCAGGACGCGAAGGAGATCTTTGAGAACGCTGTCCGGGAGGCCAGCGAGGCCGACAGGCGGTGCGATGCGGCGGAGGCCCGCGAAAAGGAGCTCCAGGACCAGAACGCCTCGCTGGAGCGACAACTCCAGGCACGAAGGGACGCCATCTCTGCCCTCGAAGAGGGGCTGGCGGCCCGCGAGGCGGACCTTGACATCCGTGAGCGGGAGCTCGCACGCTCGGCATCCGCGCAGGACCTGGAGCGCGAGCGGCTGGAGACGCTGGAGCGAGAGGTGTCCGCTGCCCAAAACTCCTACGCCGAGCGCCTAAACAAGGCCAATGCCAAATTGGCGGCCACGGCGGAGAAGATCCAGGAGGACGCCGTCAGGAGGGTCGCGGAGAGCCGCGAAGCATTTGCGGACGAGAACACAAGAAGCTGAAACGGCAAGAGGACCGTTTCAAGGCCAAGCGCGAGGAGCTCCGGCATGAGATCGCGGGCCTTAAGGAAATGCTAGCCGAAGCTGAAGGGTGGCGGAAGACTGCTCTGAAGGCGCAGGCCGACGCCGAGGCCGAGCTGTCCTCCCTCCGACAGCAGGTGGGGGGTGTCACTGTGGTCGTGGAGCAAGCGCGGGACGAGGCGGCCCACGCGTGGGGGCGGCAACTCCAGCGCTCTAAGATGTTCCGCGCCCTTGAGCTCCGGGCCCGCCGCGCCTTGGGCTCCATTTGCAAGGAGGACGTCAGAAGCCCCCTCGAGACCCACGACGGCAGCTACCTCGATTTCTTCACCAAGCTCGTGGAGCGGCTCGAGGAGGGCGCCAAGAAGGTAGGCGGAATCGTCGAGGAGGAGAGCCGCGACCTCCTCACTCAAGCCGCGACGCGCATCTTTAGCCATCTTCTGAACGCCGACCCCAACTTTGACTTCGGCAAGGTGATAATCCCTGTCCCCGAGGAGGTCCATGACACCCTTGGGAAGGCGGTGGAGGACTATGTGGACGCCCTGCACGAGCACTTCGCTCCTGGCGAGAGCTCGAGCGGAGCCGAGGAGGGTGACGATGACGGTGGTAGCGGCGGCGATGGCGACATGTCTTTTTAGGTCCCTCCCCATATCCTGCATATAGCTGTTTGTGACCCCGTGGGGGCGTGAGGACAGTGCTTTTGCATTTTAAGTGCTTTGTTCTTGACTGTATCGAACGCCCGCACCCTCGTAGCTCGTTTTGTTCTTTCTGCTCATCACGGCGCTCTGCGCTGTTAGGACCTAGCCCCCGAGCGGGCCATAATCGCTGCCGGTATGACGAGTCGTGAGAGCTCCGTTCGCGCGGTCTCCCGAGGCGGGGCCTGCATGCATGCTGGGGGCCCGGCGGGGCCACCTCGCGAGGCCCCTTCATGAACCTGTTCCTGCGATAGCTGCGCGTAGCGTACTCAACGACAGGGGAGTGGTGCATGCTTGTCGATTTGCTCATGGGCATCACGCGAGGAGATAAGACGCCAAGAACCTTGGCAAGGTGGCATGCGTGGGGAGCAGACCCGCGAGCTAGAGCCTAGCCAGAGCCTGCTGCTTGGGCTTTTCGGCGCTGCCGGGACTGATCCGGGCACAGACACCGTGTCCAGCCCCCGCTCGTGTGAGGCTCATGACGGACGTCGTGAGCGCGCGGGGCTCGTGAGGCAAGAACAAGGCGGAATGCCATGCAGAAAACTGAGCTTGCTGAAGCAAGATAGCGACCCGTTACATAATTAAAATGAGATGCAGCTGCCGTGTCCGTCACGGGTCAGCTTGAGGTTGGTGCAACCCATGGGGCGCCTTCAGTTGATTGTTCCGCCGGCGCGGAGCATGGGGCTTCCACAGGGGTGTGGGCACGATCGCAGGTCGATCGTTCCGCCAGCGCGAAGCATGGGGCTTCCAATGGGGCGTGGGCGGGGGCTCTCGCGGGCCCATCAGGCGAACACAATGAGAGGCTCCGGGGCGTGTACAGCCCCGTTTCATTCGTACTCGTGAGGGTCACGGGTAGAACTTGCGGAGGTGTTGGATGCTCCAGGTGTTAGGCACAGGAACTCCGTCCTCCGTCTCCAGCCGGGCTGAGCCGGGCCTGGAGACATGAGTAACCCTGAAAGGGCCTTCCCACATAGGTGGGAGTTTGTGTGGTCCCTCTCTGGAGAGGATCCTGCGCAGGATGAGGTCACCGACCTCGAGGGTGCGAGGGCGGACGCCGCGGCTGTAATGGGGGCGCGAGGCCGGTTTGGCAGGGGCCCTCCTCAATGGGTGGCAGGTCGGCCTCCCGCGAGCCGTCCTGACGCGCCTTGTCGAAGGCAAGGGCTCACGGGGGACCGTGCTTAACTTCAGAGGGGAACCGTGCCAACGCCGTAGACGAGGAAGACGGGGGTCTCGCCGGTGGGTTCGCTTGTCGCCGCGCGGATGGACATGGCACGGACCGCCACTTGCCGAGCCAACCCTTGCCGCTCCCGAGCTGCGCCCACGAGGCGCGCTCGCGAGACGCACACACAAGGCTCGGCGTTCGAAGTGCCTTTGCCTCGCGAAGCCGGCTCGTGAGAGGCTGTCCGCGAGGCCTTCGCGCAGCTCGACTCCAGAAGGGCTGTATGTCGAAAAATCTCACGATAGGGGGAGCGACACGCGCTTGCTAACTCACCCGTGGCCGTTGCGTGAGGAGATAAGGCACCAAGGACCTTGGTGAGGTGACGTGCGGGGGAGCAGGCCCGCGAGCCAGAGCTCAGTCGCATGGATTTGGCAGCGCTGCAGGGACGGACCCGAGCATAGGCACCGTGCCTAGCCCCCGCTCACGGGAATCGTCAGGGGAGGGGTCACGAGCGTGAGGCGCTCTCGGGCGGCGTCAAATTTATCATAGAAATTAGCAGGCAATTGAGTAGGTAATATAATTCATCAAAGTAAAAGTCAGTAAAATCCATTACACGACCAAAAGGATAAGGTTCCGGGAGCGAAGCTCGAGAGGCGTGGCGGGAAGGAGTGCGGGTCGTGCGGGGCGACGCGCCGGGCGCGCCCGGCAGGACCGCACTGTAGTGACGTCAGACCACTCGGCGCGGCGCGCCAAGGGAGTCTGCTCTTTCGGAGCCAGGGGCTCGCGAGGCGCTGGGAGCTCACGAGGAGCGGGAGGCTCACGAGGCCCTGGTGCGAAGGGCGCCAGCCTCTGGAAAGAGGCGCCGGCGTTCCTCAGCCCGAAGGGCATGCACGTGCCGCCGATGGTGGGACCAACGCCCTGACCGCCTCGCGGCAGCTGGAAGGGGTCACGAGGGCAGGACTTGTTGAGGCTGGTGAAGTCGACGCACACGTGCTCCTTGCCGCCCTTCTTGGGGACGACGACTGGGTTGGTGAGCCATTCGGGATGGCGCACCTCACGAACGACTCCGGCTTCTTGGAGCTTCTGAACTTCACTGACGATGAACTCTTGCTTCTCTGGCGCCTGGCGCCGCGCTTTTTGCTTGACCGGGCGTGCATTGGGGCACACCGCTAAGTGGTGCTCGATCACCTCCCTCGGCACACCGGACAAGTCGGATGCTTTCCAGGCGAAAACATCCGAGGTTGCCCGAAGGAAGGTGACGAGCGCGCTTTCCTATGCAGGAGGGAGGCCCGTGCCGATGGTGAAGGCGGGGCCGGAGCCGCTGCCGTCCGCGTCCTTTTCGTCGCACTCGGGGGTGCTGGCGCGCTCGAGGGTGCTGGCCGCGTCCTTTTCGTCGCAGGCAACGGTGATGATGCCACTGCAGCCGGGCATCTTGAGGACGTTGTAGGCGTGATGAGTGGCCGCCATGAACTTGGTGAGAGCTGGGTAGCCCAAGATGGCATTGTAGGGCAGGCCGATGTGCGCCACGTCGAAGTCGATGAGCTCGGTGTGGTAGTTCTTGCGGGTGCCGAAGGTGACGGGGAGGCGCACCTGCCCCAGCGGAATGGTGGAGCCATCGGTCACTCCCGAGAAAGGCCTGGTCGGCATCAGCTGGTCGTAGGGCACCTGGAGCGTCTCGAAGGTTTCGATGGAGAGCACGTTGAGGCCGGCACCCCCGTCGATGAGGGTCTTGGTGACCGCGACGTTGCTGATGGTGGGAGTGCACATCATGGGGAGCGCGCCTGTGGAGGCCGTGGACTTGGGGTGGTCCTTGGAGTCGAAGGTGATGGCGTACTGCGACCACTTGAGGGGCCGCGTGACCTCAGGCCTCGGGAGGGCGGCGTGCACCTCACGAGAGAGTTGCTTGAAGTGGCGGACGGACGCGGGGGCTTGGGACCCGCCAAGGATGCAGGCGACCGCGTGAGGCCCCTGGTAGCCCCCAGCGCCCTCGTCAGGCTGGTTGACGTCGTTCCTCCGAGGAGGCGGAGGCAGCGGTGGGAGAGCGGCATTAGCCTGAGGATTCGCCTCATGAGGCTGGTCGCGCCAGCCCTGGCGGTAGTTGCTGTTATTGTTGCGGCTGTCCCAGCGGTTGCCGCTGCGGCCACCTCCGCGGCCGGCGCCATGGCCGTTGCGGTCGTCTCGGCGGCTCTGGCGCTCGTCGCGGAGCAGCTTGAGCTCCTGACAGTCTTCGGTGCTGTGGGAGCGGACATTGTGAAAGGCGCAGAGTGGCCGGTTGTCCTTCCTGGGTTCGTCGAGGTCGCGGCCGCGATTCTGCTTGGGCTCCGCCGCAAGCACGGCAGGGCCTTTGCGCTTGACGTCCTTGCTCTTGGCCTTGGTGCCGTCGAGCGCCACGTCGGGGTCGTTGTGGACGAAGAGGCGGCCTTCTTCAGCCTTGGCGCACTTGTCGGCGAGGTCGGGCAGCTCGAGCACGGAGTCGAGCTCACCGTTGATTGCGAGCTTCTCGCGCATCTTGATGTCCGTGACACCGGTGGAGAACGCGGAGATGACGGCCGCGTCGGAAGCGCGCGGGATCTTGTTGCGCACCTGGCTGAAGCGCTGGATGTACTTACGGAGGCTCTCGTCTGGGCGCTGTCGAACACGCCGCAGGTCGTTGATGGTGAGGGAGCGGTCCTGTGTGCCCTTGAAGTTGGCGATGAACTGGCTGCAGAGCTCGGCCCACGAAGATATGGAAGCCTCGGGGAGGTTCATGAGCCAGGAGCGCAGGCCGTCCTTGAGGACCATGGGGAACCAGTTCGCCATGACCTTGTCGTCGCCGTTCGCCGCCTCGACGCTCAGCGCGTAGAGCTGGAGGAACTCCGTGGGGTTGGGGTGCCATCATAGCGCAGAGGCAGCTCAGGCTTGAACTTCGCGGGCCAGACCACGCGACGCAGCTCGCGGGTGAAGGCACGGCAGCCCACGCCGCTCGAGGGGACGCCGCCAGCGAAGGCGGCGCGGTTTTGACGCCCGGCCGCTGCAACGTCTTGAACGGCCTGGTCCTGGCGCTGGCGCTGGCGCTCGAGGAGCACTCGCGCGTCGGGGGGCACGCGGCGGATGATCTGGCAGCTGGGCTCGCAGTGGTCCGGAGAAGACGCGCCGCGGGACGGCTCACGAGCCCGCGCGCTGCGCTGGGGCCCGGCGTGCTTGTCACGCAGAGGAGGCGGCGGGGGGGCGCCATACGCCGGGTCCCCAGCACGAGACGGTGGAGGGCGGAGCAAGTGAGAAGGCGCCGTAGCGTCCCCGACGACGTTGACGAGCTCGGTGATGCGACCAAGCCAGGCGTCGTAGCCGGCGTCATCAGGACGGTAGCGGAGTAGCTCGCGCGCCATGAGCAACGCGGCCTGCGGGTTCGGCGGCCCACGGTTGGCGAGGAAGGAGGCCGTGGCGGTGTGGTCGTCCTCCCGCACGGAGGGGTGCAGGGAGGAGGCCTGCTGCTCGCGGGCAGCGGGGTCGGTGGCGGTGGCAGCCTCGGCGTCGGGGCGGCGGCGATTGCCGCGGGCCACTGGCTCCGTCTGGGCCACGCGGCCAGCCCTGCGCTCAGCGCGCTCGCGACGTGCGTCCGCCAAGGGACTGGTGGAGCTGAAGGTCGAGCAGAGGAACAGTAAAGCACCCCTACCTGGCGCGCCAAATGTCGGAAGTGGGGCTCCGGGGACCCAAAGGTTCAAACACTGGGGTGAGCTCGTTCTACTACTTCTTCCCCTACCACGGCAGTGCTATGGCGGGACTACGGCGAGAGGGTGCTAGCGTAGGACGGGCAAAGGCACAGCGGTTTACCCAGGTTCGGGCCACCTTGCGGTGTAAGACCCTACTCCTGCTTTGTGGTTGAGGTTATCGTGGATGAGAGAGTTCTTGCGTGCAAGGTTGAAGATGATGGATCGCCCCCTCTTGCTACGGTGGCTGCACTGCCCCTTTTATGCCGCCTTGGTCCTCTTCCCCCTCGAAACTTAGGCGGGAAGGGTTGCCACACTTGGCGGTTTTGAAAGGGGACAGGCGCTCAGGCTATCCTGACTAAAGGTGGTCTTCGCCTGCCAAAGCATGATCCATGACGCGCCGGTGGGCTCGGTGATGACCTCCGCCCTGCGCGCCCGCCGTCTTGGTCTTTCTTCGCCGATCGGGCAACCTTTGGGGTTGCTTTGGGGAGTAGATAGCTGGCCCTGCTTCCCTAGCACAAAAGAGGAAACCATCTGCATCCGTGCCTGTTGGCGCGGCCTCTGCTGCTGCTCGTCGCCGCGCGCGTCACCCACGTGATGGGCTCCAGTCCGCGCAACATGCCGAACGGTCTTCTCCTCGAGCGCCTGCGGGAGGGGGCCTCGGAAGGTCACCTCGGGAAGCCGCCTCGTGAGGCCACTCGGGAAGCCGCCTCGTGAGGGGACCTCGCGAGGCCGTTTATGGTGGTGCTGAGCGTTGCCTGCTACTCCCTGAGGAGGGGGCCTCAGGAGGCTAGGGCCCCATGAGGGGGCATGGCGAGACACTTGGTGGCGACGGCCCGCCGGGCACACTCCAGGCGTCGCACCCTGGGCCAAAGGCAGACGGGCCTGGATACCTCGGGTTCCATGGGCCCGACAAGTGCTTCACTTAAATCATTTTGAGCACGGAGGTGGCTATATTTTAAAGAAATATTTAAACTCTCATGCTTCACTTATATTATTTTGAGAGTTGGTAAGATTAAAGTTTTGAAGGAATATATGCACTCTCATGCTTCACTTATATCTTTTTGAGAGTTGATATTAGTAACGGTAATTTGCACAAGATATGAATTTGGTCCCAAAGTGATGAATATTCAAGAGGGATATAATAAAAACTTTCATACAGATCATTGGATATGATAAGTGTGATTCCTTGCAATAGTTTTGTGATATGGAGATGATGATACGTGAGTCATGTTAGTGAGTAATTGTGATTTAGTAAGAATATTAGTGTTAAGTTTTCTGATTCCCTATGCATGCACATTAAGTCAATAGTTATGCCAAGAAATTATATCCTACTTATGGTGCATTATTCGGTGTTAGTTATGTTCAATGTATGTTTATGACCGTTTTCGCTTTTTGGTTGGTTGCTTCTCAATCTATTTGCTAGCCTTCATTTGTACTAAGCAGAAATACTGCTTGTGCATCCAAAATCCTTAAACCCAATTTGTGCCAAGTGAGTCCACCATATCAACCTATATGCGGTATTTCAATGTCGTTGCAAGTAAATTTGCATGTGCCAACTCTAAAATTTTCAAAATAATTTTCCATTTTGTGTGCCCGTACCGCTCATGAAGCGGCAGGGGGTGGCCATTATTTTCCATGCTAGGTGTGTTATTCTCACGATGAGTGTTTATTCACTTGTCATTGCACGAGAGAGTGGCTGGTAATAGGGATGCCCAGTCCCACAATGAATCAAAAATTAATAACAACAAAATTCCTTGGAAAGTGTTGGTATGGAGGGCACCCATGGATACGGCTAGCCATCGATTGTGAAAGAATGGTGGAAAGGAAATAAACTTTACTTTCTGTTTGGGAACCGCCTATGATGTGTCTAGCATGGAAAATATTGGGAATTCTCGGTCGTTTTCATTGACAGGAAAAGCATGCCTATCAAAACAATTTTATCTCTCTAATTTAAGCTTTGAGCTCTGGCACATTAGCAAATCTCTGCTTCCCTCTGCGAAGGGACTATCTATTTACTTTTATGCAATTTTTATTTTTATTTTGAGTCTCCATCTTCTCTTATAAAGCACCAACTAGAGAGCACTATTGTCATACTTGTGCATTGTGTGTAGCTAATATTTAGTGTGTTACATGAATGGACCAATGATTGAGCATAATGGGCTAGGGATAACTTTCTTTAGCGTTGATATTTTGAAAGACATGGTTGCTTGTTAGTATGCTTGAGTATTTATATCTTCATGTCAAATTATAGCCTATGGCTTTGAATCATTCAAGTCCAAATGTCCATGCTATAAAAGAAAAGAATATGTGATGAATATGATAGGTAGCATTCCGCATCAAAAATTCTGTTTTTATCATTTACCTACTCGAGGACGAGCAGGAATTAAGCTTTGGGATGCTGATACGTCTCCAAAATACCTATATTTTTTGATTGTTCCATGCTATTATATTATCAATCTTCGATGTTTTTATATACATTTACAGCAATTATATATCATTTTTTGGGACTAACCTATTAACTTAGTGCCCAGTGTCAGTTGTTGTTTTTTGCCTGTTTTTGGTTTTCCAGAATATCAGTACCAAATGAAGTCCAAATGCCACGAAACTTTTTGGAGATTTTTTTCTGGACATAACAAGTACTGGAAGCTTCGGGAGAGGGCCAGAAGATGGAGCAGTGGCCCACGAGGCGCCAGGGCGCGCCCCAGGGGGGTGGCTCGCCCTGGTGGCTTGTGGGGCCCACACAGCTCCGTTTGACCTAATTCCTCCACTATAAATTCTCTAAAATCATGAAACCAACAGAGGAGTCCACGAAATACTTTTTCCCCGCCGCAAGTTTCTGTTCTTGAGAGATCCCATCTGGAGGCCTTTTCCGGTGCTCCGTCGGAGGGGGAATCGATCACGGAGGGGCTCTCCATCAACCTTGCTGCCCTTCCGATGATGTGTGAGTAGTTTACCATAGACCTTCGGGTCCATAGTTAGTAGCTAGATGGCTTCTTCTCTTTTTTGATCTTCAATACAATGTTCTCCTCGATGTTCTTGGAGTTCTATCCAATGTAATCACTTTTTGCGGTGTGTTTATTGGGATCCGATGAATTGTGAGTTTATGATCAGATTATCCATGAATATTATTTGAGTCTTCTCTGAACTCTTTTATGCATGATTATTATAGCTTCGTATTTCTTCTCTGATCTATTGTTTTGGTTTGGTCAACTAGATTGATTTATCTTGCCATAGGAAGAGCTGCTTTGTAATGGGTTCGATCTTGTGGTGCTCAATCCCAGTGACGGAAAGGGACATGACACGTATGTATCGTTGCTATTAAGGGTAAAAAGATGGGGTTTATTCATGCGTCAGTTTACTTTGTCTACATCATGTCATCTTGCTTAAGGCGTTACTCCGTTCTTTATGGACTTAATACACTAGATGCTTGCTGGATAGAGGTCGATGTGTGGAGTAATAGTAGTAGATGCAGGCAGGAGTCGGTCTACTTCTCTCGGACGTGATGCCTATATACATGATCATTGCCTTGGATATCATCATGATTATTTGCTTTTCTATCAATTGCCCAACAGTAATTTGTGAGAGAAGCCTCTAGTGAAAACTATGGCCCCCTGGTCTATCTAAATCATATATTAAAAACCCTAAAAATACCTTGCTGCACTTTTTCTTTATTTATTTTATTTTGTATTTTTGTTCAATCTATCTATCTATCACATACAATTTAATCTTGCAATTAACCGTCGAGGGATTGACAACCCCTTGTTTGCGTTGGGTGCAAGGATTTGTTGTTTTGTGTGCAGGTGCTGCTAACGAGGTGTTGCGTGATTCTCCTACTAGATTGATAACCTTGGTTTTATAACTGAGGCAAATACTTATCTCTACTGTACTGCATCTCCCTTCCTCTTCAGGGAATTACCAACGCAGCTCACAAGTAGCAGCCCACCGCATCCTCTCTCTCCTCCTCCTCGGTCGTCTTCTAACTCCCGACCGGAGATAGAGGCGGGTCGGCCGCCGGCGTAGCCATCGCCTCGCCACCCGAGGGGGCCTGTCGTCGGGCTCCGGAGATCCGCCGCTCCACGCCGCGCCCGTGGGTGGCCGCGGGGTCGCCCGGCATAGCCTGCAATGCTGACTCCATGGGGAGGCCGCGGCGACCGGAGGACCACGAGGGGAGGGAGCACGCCGTCAGGGCTCCCTCGCCAGGGTTCGGGACGGCGGCGGCGTGCAGACATCCAGGGGGCTCTAGGGCGCAACAGAGAGGGAGGGGTAGGGCTACTGGCAGGAGTTGGCCGACGGGGAACGGTGGTGGCCATTGGAGGGGATGAGGAGCTCCTAGAGCTTGGGGAAGAGCTGTGGGTGACTAGGGGGAGCTCGCGACACGCTTAAAAGCCGCGGGGAAGACTCGGGAAGGGGGAGGGGCTGGCAACGCGGCTCAGCAATGTGGCGGCGATCCGGTGAAGCATCTGACGCCGGCGCTCGCGGACAGAGGCTAGGGGACGGGGGAGGCAGGGGATAAGGCGGCGTGGGGGAGCTCGTGGCACGCTCTGGCACGCTGGCCGGCCGGGGAGGGACCTCTCGCGGGTCCAGTGCTGAACACACTCACTCTGCAGGCAACGCGCGCGCTCTACGCATGGTCGCCGCGTGACTATAGCGTTGCCATGCGCTCTGGACAGACCGGACGTGTCTGGCTAGTAAGGAACTCCCCCAGTAGCTGCTCGGAGCAAAGAAACAATACCCATGCATGGCCCACGATGTGACCATAGGATGCACAAAGCCTAGGCAGCAGCAAGGTGTTTGATTGGGAGTGTGAGCAATGCAAAGATCCATTAGGCCTGGAATTTGGCTGAAGGTGGTCATCCACTAAGGTGATCACTGTGGCAAAATCTCCACTCAAAAAGATGAGGCTAGCTGGTACTTCCTTTGCAAAGTGCCCAACTGGCCAAAAATGAGAATGAGGGTGCTGGGGAAAAATGGCTAGGTGGAAATGGCCCAAATTTGGTGGAGCCCAATGATTTAGTCTACAGAATGATCTGGTAAAATTGCAGCTCACTTGGAAGCTCTATGAAGGTACCTCCTTCACAAAGCTAGATTCTGAACAGAAACTTGAGAAAATCCTAGGGGAAAATTGGATAGGTGAATGGAGCTGATTTTTGGTTTGCAGTAGTAATATATCAATATGAACTACCGTGCAAAATTTCAGCTCAATTGGATCAAGGAATCAAGCACTTCCTTCACCAAGTTTCAGACAAGGCAGAAACTTGCATTGGATCATGTGCTCAAATTTTGAACTGGGGAACATGGGGTTTGGAAGGAAATGGTGAAAATATAGCAAGGAGAAACTCCACAAATTATTTGGGAATTTTCCTAGCTACCAAAATAGTAGTTCCGTTGGAAAGTGACAGAGAGGCAATATTGGCCTTGTCAAGGAAAAGTAAATTTTCCTTATTTAAATTTGACCAATATTTTTACCAGAGCTTGGGATAGTCACAAAGATCGTCTCCACAAATTTTCATGAAATTCAGAGATGTCTAGCTATCCTTCTGGATTTAATTCCTCAGAAAGGCAGGAAAAGGAATTAATCCTAGATGAAAAATATTGCATATGACTTGGCAATATTTTTTGCATATCCAGGGTTTATAGGTGTAGGAGGATCCCAGGGAATTTTTGTAGGATCAACAGAGCATGGGAAATGATGGCTCCTTTGTAATCACAAAGGCAGGGTTTCGAATTCCAAATTCTGGAATTAGGGTTCTGGTGAAGGTTGGGGTGATGCAGATGGGGTCTTGACCAGCATCAAAGGCATGGACAAGGTTCTGAAAAGTTGCAGATTGCCTGGATTCACCTGATCATCCAGCAAACTCCGGAGAAAGATTTTGAAAGAGAAAGCATTGGAAGGAATAACACCACAAAAATTGATAACCCAATTTTTGGGGTGTTACACTCCTGCACCTCTCTCTAATCTCCCCAAACCTTGCAGTCGTGCATCGTCGGAACCTCGCACCTCCACGCGCAGCCAGACCCCCGCATCCCCACGTGCCACCGGGACCCGGCATCTCTGCGCGTCGCCGCCGAACCCCTGCATCCCTACATGTTGCCGCCGCCCCGAGTCCTCCGAAGCAATCAACATCGGCAACCACAACTCACCGTCCTCCGCCAGAGTTGCCGCTTGAGCCCCATTTTGCGTTGCCACCAAGTTCCTGCACCCCCGCGCGCCACCAACCTACGGCGGGGCTCCCTCCCTCCGCCTCCTCCTGGCTAACCCTGGCGAGGCTCCCCAGCCACGGCACCGCCTCATGCTGGTGGTGCTCTGCCACCGCACAGCCTCTTCCCGGTGGGGCTCCACTGTCGCAGCACCAAGTGGTAGCCCCACTTCGCCCGATCCACCAGTCCACCTCGAACAGGACAACAGGTCGTCAGATCCCCCGATTCAGTCGAGGTTTTCTTCATCCCCATATTCTTCTTCCTTTCTCTCTTTACAAGATTTTTTGCAACCTTTTTTGAGTTTCTGTTCTTAACAACACTGAAACTGCTCTTCTAATTTGTTCAGTGACTACAGAACATGTGACATTGAAACTGCTCTTCTAACGTCTTCAGCTACCACGGGCTGCAGAAAGATCCACATGCTATGAGCGGATTCGTTTGGAATTTTGTTAGATTGAGTAGCGAGAATTTTTCTCTCGTATGTGTACATCTATGTACAACTATATTGTGTGTTTTCATTTAAAAAAAGAACATGTGACTAGTTTTCTCTTTTGTCTTGTTGTTCCTGTGAAGCTGCGACACATAGTTTGAAGTGAATTGAAACTTGTTTTGCAATTCAATGTGATGAAACAAAATGTGTTGTGGTTCAGGAAGTTTTGTCATTTTGTTCGTGGAAGTAAATTTTGAGGAGCAAAAAAACCTCGTCAGACTAGAGAAAACCCTGTAAGTTCACAGTGCGTAGCCGAGATAGTTCATACATTTCAAAACCCTCGTAAGTTCATAGTGTATATATGAAAGAGAGAAAAATCGGTCACCCCCATTAATTTCAAAGTGTGTAGCTGAGATAGTTCATATATTTTAAACCCCCACCCCACGGTAAGTTCATAGTGTATATTCCACAAGACAAATTACAATAAACGGTCTACGTGCATGACAACCTAAAAATGACGCTTGCTCGACTAAAAATTTGGAATTCTTGTACAAAACCAAGAAGTTCAAATTTAAAAAATGAAGCAGTTCGATCTTTATTAAAAAAATCAGATTTTTCATATCTAAAAATAAAAGCAACAAGCTCAAATTAAAATAACACACCAGTTCGATGTTTATTTTAAAAAAGAACATATTTTCCCATACTAAAAAAACAAAGAAGTTCAAATTGAAAAAAATCTGATGTTTATAAAAAAGGGGATCTTTCCCGTTTGAAAAAAAACTAAAACATTAATTTCAAATTAAAATAACACAGAAGTTCAATAAAAGTTATAACAAAAAGATTTGCCACATTTCTAAAAAAAACATAGAACTTCAAATTAAAATAACGGAGCGGTTCGATGTTTATATAAAACTAGGATTTTTTTGTTACTAAATAAAACTCTAATAAGTTCAAATTAAAATAATGGAGCAGCTTGATGTTTATAAATAAATAAGAAAAACAACCCTCACCCAGAAAATGTTAACTCTCAAAGTTCAAATTTAAATAAAATGGATTGTTCAAAAGAAAATGTTACGGGTGTAGAAAAATGCTCCCATGGATTATGTTATCGAAAGAATATAATAAAAAAGTTCAAATTAAAATAAAAGAGCAATTCAATGTTTGTAGCAAAAACATATTTTTCCACATTTAAAAAAAACACAAGAAGGTCAAATTTAAATAACAAAGCAATTCAAAATTTTATAAAAAAGTATTTTTCCTACTTCTAGAAAAAAACTACAAGTTCAATTTAAATAACGGAGTGGTTTGATGTTTATTTTCAAAACTAGGATTTTCTCTGTTATAAAAAAAATATTTATCCAAGATGTCCAAATTTGAAAAAGGGTTGTTCGAAATTTGTAACAACTAGGATTTTCCTCGTTACTAAAGTATATAACTAACAAGTTCAAATTCAAATAACTGAGTAACTCGATGTATACAAAAAAAAACTCACATTCTTCTCGTTTCTAGATTTAAAAAATTGCGGTCAAAGTTTATTAAAAAAATGGATTTTCCCTTTTCTAAAAATAAAACTAAGAACTTCACATTAAGAAAACACAACAGTTTGATGTTTATAGAATAAAAAAATCGTTTCTAAAAAATAAAAACAAGACATGAATTTTTTAAGAAAATAGAGCAAGTCACTATTTATATACATTCTATCGAATAAAACCATTAACATCATTTTCGCATTTTAAAAAATCATGTCAAAACTTTACAAATTAAAAAAAGCTCTACACAAACAAAAATCTATTATTGACGCTTTCTCCAACGATATATCATATGATTTAGTCCTATAAACGGTTCAAAAGTTGTGCGTATATCATTTGTAATCAGTATTACTGTATTCAATCTTTTAAACCCTGGCGAATTTGAGAAAAAAATGCTCAACAAGAAAATGTTTCATCTTTTCAACAACTTTCCAAACGTATACCATTTGCGCAAATCTGAAGAACGTTTGATGAATTACGAACAAAAATACCTGACCAAAGTTCCAAGTGAAAACAGCTAGCAATTCAACTAGTGCATGGAGTGTGGTTCATATGAGAGAAAAAATAATAAAAGGCAAACCCTAAAAATGTTTGCTCCTAGAAGTTCACGTGCTCGGCCCAGGACGTTTATTACATGCCATAAATCATAAACATTGATATTGTTTTCCGCATTTTAAAAAATTCTCTCAAACCATTACAAATTTTCGAAAAACATTCTACATGAAAAAATTCCTCCTATTCAAACTATTTTACAACGGTATGTCATATGCTCTATTAAGATAATCGGTCCAAAATTTTGGTGTGAGTCGTTCGAAACAAGTTTCACCGTATACAAAAATTCTTTTTAACACGTCAGGAATTTGAAAAAAAATGCTCAACAAGGTTAAATTGCGCCTTTTCAGCAGCTTTCTAATGGTGTGTCATTTGTGGAAATTCGACTAACAGGGGGGGTTACGAACAAAATACCAGAGTGCAATTTGATGTAAAAAAACCGAGAAGTTCAACTACTGCACGGAGTGCATTTTGGATGAAAAAGAAAACTAAAATACTAAAAGGTTTGCAGATAGAAGTTCGTGTGCTACTCCTGGCAAAATTCAAAATTTCTTTTGCGAGAAGTCCATTGTTCATTCATTTAAATGTTCAAAAAGCAAATCAAATCGACGTCCTTTTGGCATTTTTAAAACTGCTCAAAAATGACAACAAATTTCAAAACATTGTCTACATGAAAAAGTTGCGTCTATTCATAAGCTTTCTGACGGTATATCAAACATGTTATTCTGATAAACGGTTCAAAAAATTTGTGTCTATCATTCGAATCAAGTTTTAACATATTCAAAAAAAGCTCTTAAACCATCGCGAATGTGAAAATAATTCTCAACACGAAAAGTTACGCTTTTTTAACAGCTTTGTACCGGTGTATCATTTGCATTACGGGCAAAACACTGAACACACAAAACAGAGTGAAGTTCAAACAAACACACACCAGAAGTTCAACTTCTTCATGCAATGCGTTTTGAATACTTTGTTTTCGCGATAAAGATAGCACACTTGATCTCACCATTTTCAAAATTACTCAAAAAGGGCTAGGAATTAGAAAAAACTTTCTACATGAAAAAGTTCTGTATTTTCGATCGGTTTCCAACAGTATATCATTTGCCCTTTTTTGAGAACGTTTCTGAAAACTACGACCTATAAACAATTTTGGCCATTTTCGCAATTCAATTAAAACCGTAACGAATTGTGAGAAACAGTGCAGACGAGAAAGTTTCGCATTTTCTCAGGCTTCCAATGTCATATTATTTGTTAGATTACGACACACCATTGAAAAATTAACGCAAATATACGATCTCGGTCGAACTTTGCTATTTTCAAATTACGTTTAAACCATTTCGAATTGGAACAAACATTCTACGCAAAAAGTAGTGCATTTTCATAGGCTTTCCAACGCATTATGATTTATATCACTGGATGAGCCGTTTTTAAATTAAAGCAAAAATACAAACTCGCTTGTTTAGTTTGAGAATTTCTGCCATTTTTCAAAATTCAATTTAGCAGTAGGGAATTTGGGAAAACTATCTATATGAAAAATGAGCGGATTTGCTGCAAATTTCCAACATCGTATCATTTGTCTCTGACAGAACAATAAACACATAGGGTATGCACAATATGTTGTGCATATGCATCCACTCGGAAATAATTTGGAGTGATTGAAGTGTGGGATATGGCACGGTAACAAAGGATAATATGAGAGGAATAAAACACAAGCCTAAACAGAGGAAACAGCCACAGAAGATCCCTGAGGAGAACCCTGACGTCAGCCATGACGCACTCGGGGGCTGATTCCCTGAGCAGACAAGACACACGTCGGCCAGAGGAGCTGGCCTTGCAGCGCACTCCACCGACCAGGCATTAAATGCCTGGCCATACTATCCGGGTTGCCCGGCGCAGGGCTACGCCTAGGGTCATCATCACGACGACGTGAGGGGCATGTGACAAGACGGGACGCTGGCGCGGCGTAAAACAGCACAAGGGCGGTGCGACACATCACGTCGGGGAAGGTACTCGAGCGCCTGACAAAGTGCAGTGTCCGCTCATCTACTGCCGTGCGTCAGGAGTAAGTGGACTAAGCAGACTGACCATCATTTTGTGTATTTCTTTATATCAGTTTACAGACCAAGTGTGATACCCCCCCCCCCCCGAGGCCTATATAAGGGGAGGGCCGTGGTCGTAGAGAGGTACCAAAAAAAGGAGAGACACACTGCACCAACCCACCCTCAAGCATAGTTAGAGAAAAGTAGGAGAAAGGAGAGAGATAGGAGTGATCGGGCACTTTAGTTAGTAGCCCGACCACCATTGGTCTCACCCCGACCATCGCTTTTGTAACACTCAAGCACTTGTACTCCACCGATTATATCAAATACCAAGAGGACGTAGGGTTTTACGCCAAGATGGCGGCCTGAACCTGTATAGAAGCCCTTGTGTCCATGCTTTTCCTGTCTGCCTCGGAGAGTTGATTGACTAGGCATTTTAGCCCCTGGCCAAACTCACAAATATAGGGTATGCTTTATCCCTGGTGTCTGAAAAATGCACTCCGACATCTGGCGCACCACATAGGGTGCTAAGGCTTAGGATCCAGCTCGCACGGGCAACAAATGCCGCAAGGAATGACAGGGCGATACCAGCCGTTGAGGGAGTTTGGATTATTCCCACCAGAGGGAATAACCATGCAGGAAATCATGTTGTCTAGGGCCCCGCCGATTTTAGGGGTGTCGGGCTCAAGATCGATCGCTCGTAAGCCGGCCGCATGACCTCGGCCTCGGCCTTGGAAGCCGTGCAAGCTTTCCTCTTGCATCCGCCAGTAACTATCAGCGACCAGTCAGCCCTGAGCCTGTGGTTGCGGGAAATCATGGAGATGGTCGGGATTGCAAGGCAACACCCCAAGCGCACACATCCTCGAGAGCCATACGGGACAATCCGATGTCGTCACAATAAGCGGCATGGTGGGATCAGTGAACCGGCCTTGGTTGTTCCCTCGATTCCACCAGGCGTTGTGGTGAGGGTGAACCCGATGGGGCACGGGCGAAAAGGGAGAAGGATCGGTTCCCATCATTGGGAGCACCCTCCCAAAAAAACATTATGGCGCTTGGACCGTCATGGCCTACGCTGGGCGTGATCGAGGCAGGAGCGAAACCGGAGCAGGGAGGAGAAGAAGGAGAGGTCAGGAACGAGGTAAACGGCCTCTGGGGACTAATGAGGGGGCCATCAGGGAAAGGACGAGAAGCAGGCAGCGACGAATCCACATCCAAAGCTCCACGACATCGAACCCGACCACGTTCACCGTGTGTAAGCTAGTTGGGGTAATGTTCTGCCTATTATTTTAATAAAAGTTGTATTTAATATGCTTGGCTAACTGGTCACAAAGGCAAGTTGCGATCATGAGTGGCATGAGGAGGGGAGGTAGGGGGTCGCTACCCCTACCTTTCCCCATTTGGCTGTTCTCGTCCTTATGTAAAACAAAAGGGGAAATAACACGGTGAGGGAAAGGACGAGAACGACCCCTCACGCCATCATACTAATAAGCCACACCCTGGGTGGCCTGGTGGAAGTGAGTACACCCCAACCAGGAGCTATATTAACAAAGCTTGTGGTACATCAAGATCGTGCCAAATCAAGAACACGAGAGAGAGAGAGATAAAACACATAGCTACTGGTACAAGCCCTCAGCCCCGAGGGTGAACTACTCCCTCCTCGTCATGGAGACCGCCGGGATGATGAAGATGGCCTCCGGTGATGATTCCCCCCTCCGGCAGGGTGCCGAAAAAGGGTTGTAGATCAGATCGTGGAGGTACAGAGGCTTGCGGTGGCGTAAAAACTCATCTAGGTTAACTTTCGGGGTTTTTTGAATATATATGATTTTTTGGCATTGGAATCACACGAAGAAGGGCCACAGGGGGACCACGAGGCACGAGGGCGCGCCTGGGGGGTGGCACGCCCTGGTGGCTCGTGGGGCCCCTATGGGTCTTCTGGCCACCTCCTCAAGCTTCTAGTGTCTCTTATGTTCCAGAAAATATTGTCAAAAAGTTTCGCTATATTTGGACTTCATTTGATATAGATTTTCTGGAAAACCAATAACAAGCAGAAAACAGCAACTGGCACTGGGCACTAGGTCAATATGTTAGTCCATGAAAATCATATAAAAGCCATATAAAAGTGCACCAAAATCATACAAAACTATAATAAACATGACATGAATACTTCATAAATTATAGATACGTTGGAGACGTATCAGCATCCCCAAGCTTAATTCCTGCTCGTCCTCGAGTAGGTAAATGATAAAAGAAATAATTTATGAAGTGTGAATGCTAGCATAGTGCATAAGTTTGATCAATGACAATTTCAATCACTTTTTCTAGCATCAATATATATCATAATCAGTAGCTCATCTCATAAAACTTCTGATGATCAAGTACCAAGCTATTCACATGTTTAAAGTATAGGCCATAAACTTTCTTGAAAACTAACAAACTATGTTCTCAGTCATCAAACAATTACAATTCATCTTATTTTCAGGAAGGGTCTATGTAAGAGCTTTGATCTAGCAAATTCCACATACTCAACCATCATTTAGTCTTCCATGATTGCTGACACTCAAAGCATATTTTTAGAACAAACTGTTTCAGTCAAACACATAGGAAGATAGGGGCTTAATGTTTCGCCTCCCAACTTATTTATCTCAAGGATAATGTCAACAATAATAACTCATGATCATCTATATTCAACTGCATATATGTGCCTGGATCTTTCCCTACCACATAATGCTTTCCAACTAAAAGAATAAATAGAGCGGAATAGGGATGAACATTAATGACTCTTGCACAAAAGTAAATACAGAAAAGTAAAAGATAGGCCCTTCGCAGAGGGAAGTAGAGGTTGTCATGCGCTTTTTGTTGTTGGATGCACAAGCCCTTAATGCAAAGGAACGTCACGTTATATTGCCCCTTGTGATAGCAACCTTTATTATGCAGTCCGTCGCTTTTATTTCTTTACCATCACAAGTTTGTACAACGCTTATTTTCCCTTGCAATAAAAGATTATACATGTTTTAGGAGCAATTTTTATTGCTTTTTGCACCGATGACAACTTACTTGAAGAATCTTATTCAATCCATAGGTAGGTATGGTGGACACTGATGGCAAGAAATTGGGTTTAAGGGTTTTTGGATGCACAAGTAGTATCTCTACTTAGTACGAATTTTTGGCTAGCAAAAGATCCTAAGCAAGCACCACATGTTAGAGGATCCATGACAATATAACTTCTATGTGAATATAAACAAACATAACTCATTACGTTGTCTTCCTTGTCCAACGTCAACTACTTGATCAAGCTTGAAAATAATTAAAGGGGGCTCACAATCATAGAATATGTCCAAGATAGTATATTTATATGTGAAATTTCTCTTCCTTCAAAATTCTTTCATCAATTGTTCAAGTGAACAATGCTATGTTTGTTAACTTTCAATAAATTTTACCAATTATACTTCTTGTATGTGAAGTCACTACTCCCCATGGGAAAAGCATATGAAGCATATAAAATTTCAACTTTATGATATTCAATTCTTTCACAATTTACTCATAGGATATAAGTGAAGCACAAGAGTAAATGACAAACTACTCCAAAAAGATATAAGTGAAGATCAAATAGGTAGTTACGTAAATAGGTAGCTACGTGAGGGCTCTCTCTCATTTAAAAATTTCAGATCTTAAGTATTTTATTCAAACAGCAAAGAAAACAAAATAAAATGACATTCCAAGGATAGCACATATCATGTGAAGAAGCAAAAACTTAGGCTCAACCAAAACTGACCGATAGTCGTTGAAGAAGAAAGGTGGGATGCCTACCGGGGCATCCCCAAGCTTAGATGCTTGAGACTTCTTGAAATATTAACTTGGGATGCCTTGGGCATCCCCAAGCTTGAGCTTTTGTGGCTCCTTAATTCCTCTCATATCACGGTTTCCCTAAATCTTTAAAACTTCATCCACACAAAACTCAACAAGAACTCGTGAGATAAGTTAGTATAAATCAACTCAAAACCTTAACATTATCTACTGTAGCAAATCAAAAAAATTATAATTAAACATTGCATACTAAATGCCTCTTCATATTTAATACTCCTATCCTCAAATAGAAACATTAAACATGCATACATATGCAAACAAGGCAACTATAACAGCAATCTGCCAAAACAGAACAGTCTGTAAAGAGTGAATAAGAATTCATACTTCCCTAACTCCAAAAATTCTGAAAAATTACCACGTGAAAGATAACTCATGCATGCTTACTGTGTCAAAATTTCAGATTTTTATCATGTTCAGACTATTCAGGAATATTCTGGACATAACAGAAAACTTTCTGTAACAGCAACACATGAACTTGCAAACTGAGCATGGTAAAGGCTATAATTGGCATTTTATTGAACTGAAAGATACAAAACATGATTATTGATAACACCAAGCAAATATCAACAGAATAAAATGATGCTCCAAGCAAAACTCATATTATGTGACGAATAAAAATATAGCTCCGAGTGAGGTTACCGATAGTGTTGAAGACGAAAGAGGGGATGCCTTCCGGGGCATCCCCAAGCTTAGACGCTTAAGTCTTCCTTGAATTTTACCTTGGGGGGCCTTGGGAATCCCCAAGCTTAGGGTATTGCCACTCCTTATTCTTCTCATATCGATATCTCACCCAAAGCTTGAAAACTTCAATCACACAAAACTTAACAGAACTTCGTGAGATAGGTTAGTATGATAAAAATAAATCATCCACTTAGGTACTGTCAAGACAAGATTGATAATTTTTCTCACATAATGCCTACTGTATTCTATCATTTCCACAATTTATATTATTCAATATAAGCTATGGAAACACTAAAACAAGCAAACTATGCACCGAAAACAGAATCTGTCAAAATCAGAATAGCATGTAGTGAGCGATTTAAAAACCATATTTCTGTACCTCCAAAAATTCTGAAAAAATAGGAAAACGTAAAAAATTTGTAATACAATACTGTGTAAAAATTTCAGAATTTTCTCACGCTTCAGTACAGAATAGAAATTCCAACACTGGACGCAAAAGTTTCTGTTTTTGCACAGAATCAAATCAACAAGCATCCACACTATCCCAAAGGCTTTACTTGGCACATTATTGAAAGAAAACATATAAAACTTGATTACCACAGTAGCTTAATCATGTGGACACAGAAAAACAGTAGGTAGAAATATTGGGTTGTCTCCCAACAAGCGCTTTTCTTTAATGCCTTTTAGCTAGGCATGATGATTTCAATGATACTCGCATAAAAGTAAAGAATTGAAACATAACGGGAGCATCATGAATCATAAGTTCCTCTCTCATAATAATTTTCAGTAGCATCATGAATGGATTCATCAATATAGCTATCATATAAAGCATTCTTTTCATGATCCACAAGCATAGAATTTTTATTACTCTCCACACAAGCAATTTTCTTCTCATTCATAATAGTGGGAGTATAGTATGAAACTCGAATACTATAAATTGTTTCCACATTAAAAGAGTGATGTTCGGTAAAAGGATTATAACAATAATCATCCCTATTTTTCATAACATAAGTATCATCACAATAATCATCAAAGATGGGAGGCATGAAATCATCATAACAAATTTGATCATTCAAAGTAGGGGGACTAAAAAGATCATCTTCATTAAGTATAGCATCTCCAAGCTTGGGACAAACATCAATTGCAGCAAATAAATTCTCAACCATGTCATTCTCATCAAACATAGCATCCCCAAGCTTGTGGCTTTGCATATCATAAGCATAATCACTTTCATCATTAATAGTATGAATAGCACCAATAGTAAAACAATTATTATCATCATAATTTTCCAAATTGGCACCATAAAGATTTTCAAGATTATAAGAAGTATCATTATCTTCCCAATCATAATCATCGCAATGAGTAATATGCATAACAAAATCACCCTCAATAGTTCCTTCGGACATTGTACCATAGGACAAAGAAGCAATATCATCATCAAGTGTATCATCTTCCACAATTATTTTTGATTCATTCTCATGAGGCACAACAATAATAGGAGCAACATCATTTGGGAGGGATACCTTTTTACCGCTATTCTTTCTTATTTTCTTCTTCTTCACCACATCATGTGTGGGTTTAATCAATTTTTCCGTGCACTTTATTAAAGAGACTGGTTGAATAAAAAGCTCCTCCTCGTTAGCTGATTCATCATAAGAAAAAATAGGAGGATATTGGGAAACCTCGTCCCCTTCATTAGTATTCTCTTCATCTTCTATTTGTTTTCTTGTCTTTAAATAATTGGCAATATAAAGATTTTCAATGCAATTTACCGCACAATACATATAAATTTCCTCTAGATCAAAATCGAGAAATCTCTTGAGATTATATTCTGGAATATCCCTAGTTATACGTTTCATTTCTTCATACCCCAGAAGCAGACTAAGTTCATTATGATGCGCAAGGGTAATCAAGTTATCACAATTTTTGGACACGATTCGATCATGAAACAATTTGCATTGGAGATTTAAATGACCACGTTCATTGCAAAGTTCACAAGGATGGCGAGAAAAATTAAATCTTTCAGCACAATCATCTAGCCTCTCTTGCAACCCTTTAGTTTCTAAATACTTATGCCTCTTACAAAATCTATTTTCCCTTTTTGGTATGCATTTGCACTCCCAATTCACTCCACAAAAATTGACATCCTTATAGGAGACATCATTATCACGACTAGTGCAATCATCATTAGTATTATGGATATTCAAAGAATTCATACTAGCAACATTGCAATCATGCTCATCATTCAAAGATTTTATGACAAACATTTTATTGAATTCTTCTTCTATCAATTGAGCACAACTTTCGGAATCCTTATTTTCAAGAAAGGCATTATAAAGACGAATAATATGAGGCAACCTCAATTCCATTTTTTTGTAGTTTTCTTTTATAAACCAAACTCGTGATAAAACAAGAAACTAAAAGATTCGATTGCAAGATCTAAAGATATACCTTCAAGCACTCACCTCCCCGGCAACGACACTAGAAAAGAGCTTGATGTCTACTACACAACTTATTTTTGTAGACTCGTGTTGGGCCACCAAGCGCAGAGTTTTGTAGGACAGTAGAAATTTTCCCTCAAGTGGATGACCTAAGGTTTATCATTCCGTGGGAGGCATAGGTTGAAGATGGTATCTCTCAAACAACCCTACAACCAAATACAAGAAATCTCTTTTGTCCCCAACACACCCAATACAATGGTAAATTGTATAGGTGCACTAGTTCGACGAAGAGATGGTGATAAAAGTGTAGTATGGATAGTAGATATAGGTTTTTGTAATCTGAAAATATAAAAACAGCAAGGTAGCAAGTAACAAAAGTGAGCACAAACGGTATTGCAATGCTTAAAAACAAGGCCTAGGGTTCATACTTTCGCTAGTGCAATCTCTCAACAATGCTAATATAATTGGATCATATAACCATCCCTCAACGTGCGATAAAGAATCACTCCCAAGTTCCTATTAGCAGAGAACATAAGATAGAAATTGTTTGTAGGGTACAAAACCACCTCAAAGTTATCCTTTCCGATCGATCTATTGAGCTATTCCTATAAGTGTCACAAACAGTCCTAGAGTTCGTACTAAAATAACACCATATGATACACATCAACCAACTCTAATGTCACCTAGATACTCCAATGTCACCACAAGTATCAGCGAGTTGATTATACGATATGTATCAAACAACTTCATAATCATAATATTCAATCCAAACAAAGAACTCCAAGGAGCAGCCCAAAGTTTCTATCAGAGAAAAGATAATGAAAACGTGCATCAACCCCTATGCATAGATTACCCCAATGTTACCTCAGGAATCCGTGAGTTGAGTGCCAAAACATACATCAAGTGAATCAATATGATACCCCATTGTCACCACGGGTATTCATATGCAAGACATACATCAAGTGTTCTCAAATCTGAATATTCAATCCGACAGTAACGAAACCTCAAAGGGAAAATATTCGATTCATCACAACAAAGATAGAGAGGGAAGAAACACCATGTGATCCAACTATATTAACAAAGCTCGCGGTACATCAAGATCATGCCAAATCAAGAACACGAGAGAGAGAGAGATAAAACACATAGCTACTGGTACAAACCCTCAGCCCCGAGGGTGAACTACTCCCTCCTCGTCATGGAGACCGCCGGGATGATGAAGATGGCCTCCGGTGATGATTCCCCCCTCCGGCAGGTTGCCGGAAAAGGGCTGTAGATCAGATCGTGGAGCTACAGAGGCTTGCGGTGGCGTAAAAACTCATCTAGGTTAACTTTCGAGGGTTTCTGAATATATATGATTTTTTGGCATTGGAATCACGCGAAGAAGGGCCACAGGGGGACCACGAGGCACCAGGGCGTGCCTGGGGGGGTGGCGCACCCTGGTGGCTTGTGGGGCCCCTGTGGGTCTTCTAGCCATCTCCCGAAGCTTCTAGTATCTCTTATGTTCCAGAAAAAATCGTCAAAAAGTTTCGCTGCATTTGGACTTCATTTGATATAGATTTTTTGGAAAACCAAAAACAAGCAGAAAACAACAACTGGCACTGGGCACTAGGTCAATATGTTAGTCCATGAAAATCATATAAAAGCCATATAAAAGTGCACCAAAATCATATAAAACTATAATAAACATGGCATGAATACTTCATAAATTATAGATACGTTGGAGACGTATCACTCACCAAGCCCTGGGGTCGCAGCCAGGCAGCTCACATCATATGGATACAACCGGAAGCCCTGGAGTCGCGACCAGACACTACGATACGACAGTTCCAAAGCAAAAACCCCTATCCCTGTCATGGGCCAATGAAAATACATAAAATAGGGATGCTTCCATTCTTTACAAAATTAGTCCCTCAAACGGGGACACCTGGAAGCTAGTAAGGATAAGGCTCTCAGAGAGCACATTCCAAAAAAGGGAGGAGAGAAAAAGAAGAAAAGGCTTCCTAAAGACTAAGATCGGTTGAAGGATCCCCCGCAGGAGCCAACAGTGGAGCCCCGAGCGCGTTGATACGCCTCCAACGTATCTATAATTTCTGATTGTTCCATGCTGTTATATTATCAATCTTGGATGTTTTTATATACATTTACAGCAATTATATATCAGTTTTTGAGACTAACCTATTAACTTAGTGCCCAGTGCCAGTTGTTGTTTTTCTGCCTGTTTTTGGTTTTACAGGATATCAATACCAAACGAAGTCCAAATGCCACGAAACTTTTTGGAGATTTTTTTCTGGACATAACCAACACTAGAAGCTTCGGGAGAGGGACAGAAGACCCAGGAGGTGGCCACGAGCCACCAGGGCGCGCCTGGGGGGGGCAGGCTCGCCCTGGTGCCTCGTGGGCCCACCTCTGACTCTTTTGACCTAATTCCACCACTATAAATTCCCAAAAATCGGGAAACCAATAGAGGAGTCCACAAAATACTTTTTCCGCCGCCGCAAGCTTCTGTTCTCGAGAGATCTCATTTGGGGGCCCTCTCCGGTACTCCGCCGGAGGGGGAATCAATCACGGAGGGGCTCTACATCAACCTTGCTGCCCTTCCGATGATGCGTGAGTAGTTTACCACAGACCTTTGGGTCCATAGTTAGTGGCTAGATGGCTTCTTCTCTCTTTTTGAGCTTCAATACAATGTTCTCCTCGATGTTCTTGGAGTTCTATCCGATGTAATCACTTTTTTGCGGTGTGTTTGTTGGGATCCAATGAATTGTAAGTTTATGATCAGATTATCCATGAATATTATTTGAGTCTTCTCTAATCTCTTTTATGCATGATTATTATAGCTTTGTATTTCTTCTCTGATCTATTGATTTGGTTTGGCCAACTAGATTGATTTATCTTGCCAAGGGAAGAGGTGCTTTGTAATAGGTTCGAACTTGCGGTGCTCAATCCCAGTGACAGAAAGGGACATGACACGTATGTATCATTGCTATTAAGGGTAAAAAGATGGGGTTTATTCATGTGTGAGTTTACTTTGTCTACATCATGTCATCTTGCTTAAGGCGTTACTCCGTTCTTTATGGACTTAATACACAAGATGCATGCTGGATAGCGGTCGATGTGTGGAGTAATAGTAGTAGATGCAGGCAGGAATCGGTCTACTTGTCTCGGACATGATGCCTATATACATGATCATTGCCTTGGATATCTTCATGATTATTTGCTTTTCTATCAATTTCCCAACAGTAATTTGTCTACCCACCGTATGCTATTTTCTTGAGAGAAGCCTCTAGTAAAAACTATGGCCCCCGGGTCTATCTAAATCATATACTAAAACCCTAAAAATACTTGCTGCACTTTTTCTTTATTTATTTTATTTTGTATTTTTGTTTAATCTATCTATCTATCACCATACAATTTAATCTTGCAATTTACCGCCGAGGGATTGACAACCCCTCGTTTGCGTTGGGTGCAAGGATTTGTTGTTTGTGTGCAGGTACTGCTAATGAGGTGTTGCGTGATTCTCCTACTGGATTGATAACCTTGGTTTCATAACTGAGGGAAATACTTACCTCTACTGTGCTGCATCATCCTTTCCTCTTCGGGGAAAATACCAACGCAAGCTACAAGTAGCAGGAAGAATTTCTGGCGCCATTGCCGGGGAGACATCATCAACATCTATCAAGTACCTTTGCATAAACTCTCATCTCCTAGCATTTATTTTATTTGCCTCTCATTTTCATCTCCCCCACTTCTAAAAAGTTTTTACAAAAATACAAAAATATTTTTCGTTTGCCTTTCCCTTGTTTGCTCTTTTGCTTGATTTGCCATAATGGCTAGCGTAACTATCCCTCCTTTGTCGCCGGATTTTGAAGTACTTTACTTCAAACAAAAACAAGGAGAAAATCTTAAAGATGCTTGGTATCGGTTAATGGAATCCTACCGTGTTTGCTCTGTAAAAGGGGATTTAAAAATTTTGCTTTCCAATTTCTATATAGGTTTAACCATGCATCATAGACAACTTTTGGATTTTGAAGCAAAAGGGAATTTTATTGAAAGTGAGGCTAATACTGCCTATGAAATAATAGAAGGTATATTGGGGATTCCACCACCACAAAAGGGTTTTGCTTTTACTCAAGCGGGGGCTCAAATATTAGACAAATTGGGTGACATGCAGAAAAATTTGGTTGAGTTGCAAATGTCTAACGAACCTCTTAAAAATATTAGTGGAAACCTCAATCGCATGAACACTTTGATTACTCTATGCAATAAGCGATTGGATATTCTAGACCTCAAAATTGCCTCATTTCCTGAGAATAATGGGAAGCGTAAAGAGCCTCCCGGATTTGAGAAAACTCCTATAAAGATTACTAAAACCAAAGATGACAATACTTGAAACTATGCATTATGCCTAGCTAGGGGCATAAAACAATAGCGCTTGTTGGGAGGCAACCCAATGAATAAAATAAATTTGTATCTTTTGTTTCTGTTATTTTATGTTTTCACATTTATGCTACTGTTATGATTGTGTTTTTGTGTTTTTAATTAGTGTTTGTGCCAAGTAAAGCCTTTAGGATGATTTGGAAGATAGTATAATTGATGCTGTTTGGAAAACAGAAAGTTTTGCGTCCAGTGCTGGAATTTTGGTTGTGTACAGGAGCATCAGAAAAATCTGAAATTTTTACACAGTATTGATACAAGAATTTCCCACATTTTCCTAATTTTTCAGAAATTTTGGAGTTACAGAAGTATGGGTTTTAAATAGATTGCTACAGACTATTCTGTTTTTGACAGATTCTATTTTTGATGCACTACTTGCTTGTTTTGATGAAACTATGGATTGTATCGGGGGGTATAAGCCATGGAGAAGTTAGAATACAGTAGGTATAATGCAAAAATAAAATATGAATGGGTTTGCAACAGTACTTAAAGTAGTGATTTATTTTGTTATACTAACGGATCTCACGAAGGTTTTGTTGAGTTTTGCGTGATTGAAGTTTTCAAGTTTTGGGTGAGATCACGATGGATGAAGGAATAAGGAGTAGCAAGAGCCTAAGCTTGGGGATGCCCGAGGCACCCCAAGGTAATATTCAAGGAAGACTCAAGCGTCTAAGCTTGGCGATGCCCCGGAAGGCATCCCCTCTTTCTTCTACCAACTATCGGTAATTTTACTTGGAGCTATATTTTTATTCATCACATGATATGTGTTTTACTTGGAGCGTCATGTATTATATGAGTCTTTGCTTTGTTTGCTTTTTAGTTTATCACAATCATCCTTGCTGAACACACCTATTTTGAGAGAGCCACACGTTATCATAATTTGTTAGAATACTCTATGTGCTTCACTTAAGTTTTTTGAGCTAGGCAGTTGCTCTAGTGCTTCACTTAAATTTTTTTGAGCGCAGTGGTGACTATATTTTGAAGAAATAAACTCTCATGCTTCACTTATATCTTTTCGAGAGTTGATGATAGTAATGGTAATTTGCACAAGATATGAATTTGGTCCCAAAGTGATGATTATTCAAGAGGGATATAATAAAAACTTTCATATAGATCATTGGATATGATAAGTGTGATTCCTTGCAATAGTTTTGCGATATGGAGATGATGATATGTGAGTCATGTTAGTGAGTAATTGTGATTTAGTAAGAATATTAGTGTTAAGGTTTGTGATTCCCTATGCATGCACATCAAGTCAATAGTTATGCAAAGAAATTATATCCTACTTATGGTGCATTATTCGGTGTTAGTTATGTTCAATGCATGTTTATGACCGTTTTCGCTTTTTGGTTGGTTGCTTATCAATCTATTTGCGAGCCTTCATTTGTACTAAGCGGAAATACTGCCTGTGCATCCAAACTCCTTAAACCCAAGTTGTGCCAAATGAGTCCACTATATCTACCTATATGCGGTATTTCAATGCCGTTCCAAGTAAATTTGCGTGTGCCAACTCTAATTTTCAAAATATTTTTTCCGTTTTGTGTGCCCGTACCACTCATGAAGCGGCAGGGGGTGGCCAATTTTTTCCATGCTAGGTGTGTTATTCTCATGATGAGTGTTTATTCACTTGTCATTGCACGAGAGAGTGGCTGGTAATAGGGATGCCCAGTCCCACAATGAATCAAAAATTAATAACAACAAAATTCCTTGGAAAGTGTTGGTATGGAGGGCACCCATGGATACGGCTAGCCGTGGATTGTTAAAGAATGGTGAAAAGGAAAAAAAACTTTACTTTCTATTTGGGAACCGCCTATGATGTGTCTAGCATGGAAGATATTGGGAATTCTCGGTCGTTTTCGTTGACAGGAAAAGCATGCCTCTCAAAATATTTTATCTCTCTAATTTAAGCTTTGAGCTCTGGCACATTAGCAAATCTCCGCTTCCCTCCGCGAAGGGCCTATCTATTTACTTTTATGCAATTTTTATTTTTATTTTGAGTCTCCATCTTCTCTTATAAAAGCACCAATTAGAGAGTACTATTGTCATACTTGTGCATTGGATGTAGCTAATATTTGAGTGTGTTTCATGAATGGATCAATGATTGAGCATAATGGGCTAGGGATAACTTTCTTTAGCGTTGATATTTTGAAAGACATGGTTGCTTGTTAGTATGCTTGAGTATTTATATCTTCATGTCAAACTATAGACTATTGCTTTGAATCATTCAAGTCCAAATGTCCATGCTATAAAAGAAAAGAATATATGACGAATATGATAGGTAGCATTCCACATCAAAAATTCTGTTTTTATCATTTACCTACTCGAGGACGAGCAGGAATTAAGCTTGGGGATGCTGATACGTCTCCAACATATCTATAATTTTTTATTGTTCCATGCTGTTATATTATCAATCTTGGATGTTTTTATATACATTTACAGCAATTATATATCATTTTTTGGGACTAACCTATTAACTTAGTGCCCAGTGCCAGTTGCTGTTTTCTGCCTGTTTTTGGTTTTACAGGATATCAATACCAAACGAAGTCCACATGCCACGAAACTTTTTCGAGATTTTTTTCTGGACATAACCAACACTAGAAGCTTTGGGAGAGGGCTAGAACACCCAGGAGGTGGCCACGAGCCACCAGGGTGCGCCTGGGGGGGGGGGGCAGGCGCGCCCTGGTGCCTCGTGGGCCCACCTCTGACTCTTTTGGCCTAATTCCACCACTATAAATTCCCAAAAATCAGAAACCAACAGAGGAGTCCACGAAATACTTTTTCCGCCACCGCAAGCTTCTGTTCTCAAGAGATCCCATCTAGGGGCCTTCTCCGGTACTCCGCCGGAGGGGGAATCGATCACGGAGGGGCTCTACATCAAACTTGCTGCACTTCCGATGATGCGTGAGTAGATTACCATAGACATTCGGGTCCATAGTTAGTAGCTAGAAGGCTTCTTCTCTCTTTTTGATCTTCAATACAATGTTCTCCTCGATGTTCTTGGAGTTCTATCCGATGTAATCACTTTTTGCGGTGTGTTTGTTGGGATCCGATGAATTGTGAGTTTATGATCAGATTACCCATGAATATTATTTGAGTCTTCTCTGATCTCTTTTATGCATGATTATTATAGTTTCGTATTTCTTCTCCGATCTATTGATTTGGTTTGGCCAACTAGATTTATTTATCTTGCGATGGGAAGAGGTGCTTTGTAATGGGTTCGAACTTGCAGTGCTCAATCCCAGTGACAGAAAGGGACATGACACGTATGTATCGTTGCAATTAAGGGTAAAAAGATGGGGTTTATTCATGCTTGAGTTTACTTTGTCTACATCATGTCATCTTGCTTAAGGCGTTACTCCGTTCTTTATGGACTTAATACACTAGATGCATGTTGGATAGCGGTCGATGTGTGGAGTAATAGTAGTAGATGCAGGCAGGAGTCGGTCTACTTGTCTCGGACGTGTTGCCTATATACATGATCATTGCCTTGGATATCATCATGATTATTTGCTTTTCTATCAATTGCCCAACAGTAACTTGTCTACCCACCGTATGCTATTTTCTTGAGAGACGCCTCTAGTGAAAAACTATGGCCCCCGGGTCTATCTAAATCGTATACTAAAACCCTAAAAATACTTGCTGCACTTTTTCTTTATTTATTTTATTTTATATTTTTGTTTAATCTATCTATCTATCACCATACAATTTAATCTTGCAATTTACCGCCGAGGGATTGACAACCCCTCGTTTGCGTTGGGTGCAAGGATTTGTTGTTTGTGTGCAGGTACTGCTAACGAGGTGTTGCGTGATTCTCCTACTGGATTGATAACCTTGGTTTCATAACTAAGGGAAATACTTACCTCTACTGTGCTGCATCATCCCTTCCTCTTCGGGGAAAATACCAACGCAAGCTACAAGTAGCACGTGTTCTCAGGGAGAACCCCTTGAAGGCAAATCCATCATGGTGCACGTGAAGGATCCTCGGATCCTGCCTACTCCATAGCCCAGCCAAGGATTGATACATCTCTGTCGTATCTACTTTTCCAAACACTTTTGCTCTTGTTTTGGACTCTAATTTGCATGATTTGAATGAAACTAACCCGGACTGACGCTGTTTTCAGCAGAACTACTATGGTGTTGTTTTTTGTGCAAAAATAAAAGTTCTTGGAATTGGACGAAACTTTTTGGATATTTTTTATGGATTAAATAAAAAATACTGGAGCCAAGACCCACTGGAGGGGGGCCACCTGCTGCCCACGAGGCACCAGGGTGCGCCACCCCCCTGGCATGCCCTGGTGGCTTGTGGGGCCCACGTGGCTCCGCTGACCCTAATCTCAGGCCTATAAATTCACAATTCCAGAGAAAAAAATAAGAGAGGAAGTTTCATCATGTTCTACGATATGGAGCCGCCGCCACCTCCTATTCTTCATCGGGGGGCCAGCTCTGGAGTCCGTTCGGGGCTTCGGAGAGGGGGATCTTCCGTCATCGTCATCATCAACCATCCTTCATCACCAATTTCATGATGCTCGCCGCCGGGAGTGAGTAATTGCTACCTAGGCTTGTTGGACGGTGATGGGTTGGATGAGATTTATCATGTAATCGAGTTAGTTTTGTTAGGGCTTGATCCCTAGTATCCACTATGTTCTGAGATTGATGTTGCTATGACTTTGCCATGCTTAATGCTTGTCACTAGGGCCCGAGTGCCATGATTTCAGATCTGAACCCTTTATGTTTTCATGAACATATTTGTGTTCTTGATCCGATCTTGCAAGTTATACGCACCTGCTATAGCGCCGTAGAAGTAGCGTGCCCACCCGCGCTACTGATATTACAAAACCCCGCACTACTGCTAGGGTTTTCCCTAGTAGTGCATAGGGGTTGATGCACGTTTTCATCCTACTTTCTCCGGTAGAAATCTTGGGGCACTCTTTGAAGTTCTTTGTGTGGATTGAATATTATGAATCTGAAGTTGTTTGATGCATATCGAATAATCAACTCACGGATACTTGTGGTGACATTGGAGTATCTAGGTGACATTAGAGTTGGTTGATGCGTGTCATATGGTGTTATTGTAGCATGAACTCTAGGGTTGTTCGTGACACTTATAGGGATGGCTCAATAGATTGATCGGAAAGGATAACTTTGAGGTGGTTTCGTACCCTACAACAATTTCTATCCTATGTTCTCCACGAATAGGAACTTTGGAGTGATTCTTTATCGCACGTTGAGGGATTGTTATATGATCCAATTATGATAGCATTGTTGAGAGATTGGACTAGTGAAAGTATGAACCCTAGGCCTTGTTTTTAAGCATTGCAATACCGTTTGTGCTCACTTTTATTGATTGCTACCTTGCTGTTTTTATTTATTCAGATTATAAAAAAATATTTCTACTATCCATACTACACTTGTATCACCATCTCTTCGCCGAACTAGTGCACCTATACAATTTACCATCGTATTGGGTGTGTTGGGGACACAAGAGATTTCTTGTATTTGGTTGCAGGGTTGTTTGAGAGAGACCATCTTCATCCTACGCCTCCCACGGATTGATAAACCTTAGGTCATCCACTTGAGGGAAAATTGCTACTGTCCTACAAAACTCTGCGCTTGGAGGCCCAACACGAGTCTACAATAATAAGTTGTATGGTAGACATAATTCTACAATACGGAGCCGCCGCCACCTCCTGTTCTTCATCGGGGGGCCAGATCTGGAGTCCGTTCGGGGCTCCGGAGAGGGGGATCTTCCGTCATCGTCATCATCAACCACCCTTCATCACCAATTTCATGATGCTCACCGCCGGGAGTGAGTAATTCCTTCGTAGGCTTGCTGGACGGTGATGGGTTGGATGAGATTTATCATGTAATCGAGTTAGTTTTGTTAGGGCTTGATCCCTAGTATCCACTATGTTCTGAGATTGATGTTGCTATGACTTTGCTATGTTTAATGCTTGTCACTAGGGCCTGAGTGTCATGATTTCAGATCTGAACCCTTTATGTTTTCATGAATATATTTGTGTTCTTGATCCGATCTTGCAAGTTATACGCACCTGCTATGTGTTATGATCCGCATACCCCAAGGTGACAATAATTGGGATTCTTTCCGGTGATTGCCATAGTTTGAGGAGTTCATGTATTCACTATGTGTTAATGCTTTGTTCCGGTTCTCTATTAAAAGGAGGCCTTAATATCCCTTAGTTTCCTTATGGACCCCGCTGCCACGGGAGGGTAGGACAAAAGATGTCATGCAAGTTCTTATCGCAAGCACGTATGACTATATATGGAATACATGCCTACATTACATTGATGAATTGGAGCTAGTTCTGTGTCGCCCTAGGTTATGACTGTTACATGATGAATGTTATCCAACATAATCACCGATCCAATGCCTACGAGTTTTTCACATATTGTTCTTTGCTAAGTTACTACTGTTGCTACTACTGTCACAATTGCTACTACTATTGCTGCTACTGCTACTCTTACTGTTACTATTATTGCTATTGCTATCAAACTACCATACTACTGTGCTACTGATCAATCTGCTGCAGATATTTAGTCTCCAGGTGTGGTTGAATTGACAACTCAACTGCTAATACTTGCAAATATTCTTTGGCTCCCCTTGTGTCGAATCAATAAATTTGGGTTGAATATTGTACCCTCGAAAACTATTGCGATCCCCTATACTTGTGGGTTATCAAGACCTTTTTCTGGCGCCGTTGCCGGGGAGCATAGCTCTATTTTCTGAGTCACTTGGGATTTATATATGTTGATCACTATGAAGAATCTGAAAGACGCTAAGACCGAGATCGTTCCCTCTAAGACGAGGGGAGGTAAGGAACTGTCATCTAGCTCTGCACTTGATTCACCTTCTGTTTTGAGTAAGCTTGCAACACCACCACCTGCTATTAATTCTGATATGTCGTAAGTTATTGATGATACTGCTTCTGCTATGAATGATACTTATGATGATGCTAGTACTATGCTTGATAATGTTGTGCCACTTGGTGATTTTCTTGATAAAGAACTCGCTAAAGCTAAAGAATTTGAGACTGCTGAAACTGATGAAATTGTTGAAACCGCAAATGTTGAAACTCTTGAGAATTATGATTCACCTATTATGCCTAGCTCTCCTACTAGTTGAATCACCTGATGAACATTGCTTTGATAGGGAGACGGCTAGAGCCATTCTTGCTTGTAATGATAGAGATGAAGTTATAAAATTTCTTGCTGAAATGAAAGAAAAATCTATGAGGGAGAGAATGAAATATGATCCTAAGTTTGCTACCTCTCCCATATTTGTTACTGATAAGGATTATGAATTCTCTGTCGATCCTGAGTTAATTACTTTGGTTGAATCTGATCCTTTCCATGGCTATGAAACTAAAACTGTTGTGGCACATCTTACTAAATTAAATGATATAGCCACCCTATTTGCTCATGAGGAAAAAATTCGCTATTACTATATTCTTAAGTTGTTTCCTTTCTCATTAAAGGGTGATGCTCAGGAATGGTATAATACTCTTGCTCCTGGATGTGTGCATAGTCTCCAGGATATGATTTATTACTTCTCTGAAAAATATTTTCCAGCTCATAAGAAACAAGCTGCTTTACAGGAAATATTTAACTTTTTGCAAATTAAAGAAGAGAATCTCCCTCAAGCTTGGGGGAGGCTTCTCCAATTACTTAATGCTTTGCCTGATCATCCTCTTAAGAAAAATGAAATACTTGATATCTTCTATAATGGACTAACCAATGCTTCTAGGGACTACCTAGATAGTTATGCTGGCTGTGTTTTCAGAGAATGAACTATTGAACAAGCCGAGGAGCTATTGAATAATATATTGAAGAATGATAATGATTGGACACTTCCTGAACCACCGCCTAAACCCACTCCGAAGAAGAGGGGTATTTTATTTCTCGGTCCTGAAGATATGCAAGAAGCAAAGAAATGTATGAAGGAAAAGGGTATTAAAGCTGAAGATGTTAAGAATCTACCACCTATTGAAGAAATACATGGTCTTGACACACCGCCACAGGTAGTAGAGGTAAATTCTCTTATAAAGTTTGATGAAGGTGATATTCCTTATAACAAACCTCCTAGTCAATGCTTGTATGAATTTGACAATTATATTATTAAGCAAGATCATTTCAATGCAAATGTTATGAAACAATTCAAACAAAATGCCTACATGATTGATCGCTTGAGTGACTTGTTGTTTAGAATTGTTAATGATGTCAAAGGTGTAGGTAAACATGCATATATGGTTCAAACCCAATTAGAACAAGTTGCTAAATCTCAAAGTGAATTGCTCAATGAAATGAACAACAATATGAATGATCATGCTATTAGAGTAATGACTAGAGGAGGTAGAATGACTCAGGAACCACTTTATCCTGAAGGTCACCCTAAAAGAATTGAACAAGACTCTCAAAGAATTAATGTTGATGCGCCTAATCCATCTAAAAAGAAAAAGAAAATGACAGGACCTTGCATACCTCTAGTGAACCTGAGGTAGAAAAACCCTTAGAGGATAATAATGATGTTTCTATTTCTGATGTTGAGACACAATCTGGTAATGAACATTCACCTGATGATAATAATAATGATGATGCTCATGTGGATACCCAACCAGATAATGATAAAGAACTTGATAATGATGTTGAAATAGAACCTGATGTTGATCTTGATAACCCACCTCCTAAGAACAAACATTATGATAAAAGAGACTTCGTTGCTAAAAACATGGTAAAGAAAGAGAACCATGGGTTCAAAAACCCATGCCCTTTCCTCCTAAACCATCTAAGAATAAGGATGAGGAAGAATTTGAATGCTTTGCTGAAATGCTTAGGCCAGTCTTTTTCCGTACTTGTTTGACTGATATTTTAAGGATGGCCCCTTATGCTAAATATATGAAAGACATTGTCACAAATAAAAGAAAGATACCTAAAGCTGAAATTTCTACCATGCTTGCAAATTATTCTTTTAAGGACGGAGTACCTAAGAAACTAGGAGATCCAGGAATACCAACTATACCATGCTCCATTAAAAGGAATTATGTCAAAACTGCTTTGTGTGATTTAGGAGCCGGTGTTAGTGTTATGCCCTTCTCTTTATATAAAAGACTTGATTTGAATAAACTCACTCCCACTGAAATATCATTGCAAATGGCTGACAAATCAACTGCCATTCCTATCGGTGTTTGCGAAGATGTGCCCGTTGTAGTTGCCAATGTTACTATCCTAACAGACTTTGTTATACTTGATATGCCCGAGGACGACAACATGTCGATTATCCTTGGTAGACCCTTTTTGAATACTGCAGGGGTTGTTATTGATTGCAACAAAAGCAAGGTCACTTTTCATATCAATGGTAATGAACATACGGTGCACTTTCCGAAGAAACAATTTCAAGTAAGTGGTATTCATGTTATTGAAAAGACTCTGACAATTACTATTGGAAGCTTTCAACTCCCTCTTCCTACTGTCAAAAAGAAATATGAAACTCTTATTATTGGGGAGGTACACATCCCCGTTGAGGTAACCAAGTGTTTTACAAAAGTTCTTCGGTTTCATGTTACTCGGAAATGGTTTGTTAATAAGACTTGATCAACCTTATTAATGGATTCTTTTTGAGAGGCATGTGGTCGATGAATTTAGTAAGCACAACCTTCTGTACCCACTTTTTTATTTTCTGTTATTTTTAGTTAGATGCAATAAAATGCCATGATTATCCTGTTTTCTGAATTATCCGTGCAATAAAAATGGCACAAAAATAAAAGTGCTCAGAATGCAATAAAATTTTGACATGAATTTTTATAGAACATTTAAGAATTTTTGGCACTAAAATCATACCAGGGGGATGCCCCAGGTGCCCACGAGGCACCAGGGCACGCCACCCCCTTGGGGCGGGCCCTGGTGGCTTGTGGGCCCCACAGGAACCCCCTCACTATCCCTTCAGCCCACTTCGTGTGTTACCTCTAGCAAAAATTCCTGGTAGCTCTCTCTCTCTCTCTCTCTCTCTCGTGTTCTTGCTCCCAAACCTGAGATTTTCGATCTCTTTGCACGGAGCTTCGTTTCCGAAACTGTTTTGGGAGATTGCTACTTGGTATGTGACTCCTCCATTGCTCCAATTAGTTTTTGCTCTAGTGGATTATATTTTGCATAATTAGCTGCTCTTGGTGCTACTGAAAATGAGCTTGCATGTTAAATTCTTTGAGTTCCAAGTAGTTTGAATGCTTGATATAGCCTCTAGACATCCATATGAGTAGTCGCTATCAATTTTGTGAAGTTTTGTTAACATCTTTTTGTGGCCCAAAATTTTTCAGAAATTTGTCCTTAGGAAAATGAACCTCTTCCGGAGGAGTTCTTCGAGGAGGAGGTCCTCTAAAGCATCATCAAGTGAGAGCTCAGCATGCCAATCGTATGAGGAACCAAGAGCAAGTTCGGTGAGAGGTGCCGAGGCAAAATCTTGTCGATGGCCCTGTGAGGAGTTCATGCTGGGTACAGGAATTAAGGAGGAATTCAAGCAATACATTCAGAACACTGAGCATTCCGCCTTCGTCGCAGATAAGCCTCCGCAGCACTACAACCTCACTCATTCATTCACTCAATATTTTGCGTATAATGCTCGTAATTATAGAGTTTCGTTTCATCTCTATAATAAATCCTATAATATGTCTCTAGAAGAATTTTGTGATGCATGCAAAATCCCATATTGGGGTTCGTTAGATGAACCATCAAAATCTGATTATGAGTTGTTTCTTAATGGCCTTTGCAACAGTGAGGATAGAGGAGTTACGCATGCCAGAATAATTAGCATTCACTTTCCCGCTATTCGGTATTTTGCACTTTTTAATGGTAAATGTGTTGTTGGTAAGCAAGACTGCGGTGCACTTTGTGCCCCTCATCTGAGTCTCATTCATACAGCTTTGACTGGTGCAAGCGTTATAATCTTGGGGCTATTGTTGCACGTAGACTGCAGCGTAACGAGGTTAATGGTGATTTGTATGGAGGAATTTATGCCTCCCGCTTAGCTGCAAAATTAGGGGTCTCGCCCAATTTCAATGATCCCCTCTTACCTTATAAATATTTGAACTTCGAAGCTATGCGAGAACATAAGTTTTTAAAACGCGTAGCACATGGATATGAATATAACTTAGTTTTTGATAAAGACCGTTCTGTGTATGTTGCTTTGCCTGCTCCTGCCCTCTTTGATTTTTAGAACAAACAGAGATATTTTCTATCAGAGAGCGAGGTGCACGAGTACAACGCGGCAGTTGAAGCTGTCCGTCGGGCTGAGGAGGCGGGTCAGAACGCCTCTACGAGCTACCACTTCGATTAATATCCAGCAAAGCCATGGCCGTAGACCAAGCTAGGCAAAAGCCTAAGCTTGGGGGAGTACATATTTCTCACCGACATTACATTCATGATCACACGTTTCATTCCAGTTGTCGGTGTTCATACTTTTTCTTTGTATAATCCATGTTAGTTTTATTTTCTCGCTTTCTTCTTGTGTGTTTGAAAAACTTTGAGAAAATCCAAAAACATTTCTCATTTTTTTTGGTTTTTCTTTCTAGCTTAATTAGTCGTAGTACTAAAAGAAAACCCAAAAAGATTTCCCGTTTCTTCTTTTGCTTGTTGGGAGCTTTCTTGTGTAAATACTTTTTCTCATTTTTGTTTTGTCTTCTTTAATTTGTTTCCTTCAAGAAAAAACTAAAAACTCCAAAAATATTTCAGTGTGTTTCTCTGAAATTCTTTTCTTTTGTTGAGTCATTGTAAGGAGAAGACCACGATGAAAATGTTGAGTGCCTCTCATATGCGTTATTGTTTGTCTAACAAAGAGCCCATATTACCTTGTCTTCTCCTTTGAATAAAATGTTTGCAGATTCCAGCTTAGTCCACGGCACACTTGCACTATTATTGTTTTCATATCATTCGGTCGTGCAAGTGAAAGGCAATAATGACGATGATTTGATGAAGTGACTGTGGCAAGGAAAAGCGGGTATGAACTCAACTTGTTTTTGTTTTTGTAAATATGTTTAACTCAGTATCCACGATTCAGCATATTATGATTAAACATGTTTATGATGACAATTAGAGATTATAGTTGCTCATGCCATGCTTAAGTAGCTAGGAGTGGATAATGATTTATGTTGGGTGTCAACATGCATTAAAATGTTCATGATGTAGTATGATGATATGGTATCCTCCTCTGAATGTTTCGAGTGGCTTGACTTGGCACATGTTCATGCATGTAGTTGATTCAAAACCAACATAGCCTCCACGATATTTATGTTCATGGTGCTTATATCCTACTCATGCTAGTATTCAATGTTGATTATTCATAATGCATGATTATGACCGTTTTCGCTCTCTAGCTAGTCGCTTCTCAACCTATTTGCTAGCCTTCACCTGTACTAAGCGGGAATACTGCTTGTGCATCAAAGCCCCTAAACCAAAGTTATTCTAGATGAGTCCACTATATCTACCTATATGCGGTATTACCCTGCCGTTCTAAGTAAATTTGCATGTGCCACCTCTAAATATTCAAATGAACATCTGTTTTGTGTGCCCGTACCGCTCATGGAGCGACAGGGGGCGGTCAGTATCTTCCATGCTAAGCGGGTTTGTCATGTGTACGACCATCTATGGGGCCATCCAGCCCCTTGTGGTTCGGCAGGGGGATCAACATGCATAAAGAGTATGGTCAATGGAAAATGCAAGGGGTTTACCCAGGTTCGGGCCGCTGAGAAGCGTAAAACCCTACTCCAGCTTTTGGTGTATTGGTTGTATGAGAGCACAAGTACAGGGAGCGCTTCTCCCGGCAAGGTGCGGGAGTGCTGCTACGCGAGACGTGCAAGTGTTTGAAAAGGAGTCCGAATCCCTCTAACTATTGCCTTGGCCCTCCTTTTATAGGTCAAGGGGTCACCACAGTGGCAAAATAGTAATTACATAACGATTAGATAGCAAACAGTGCTATCATACCTAATTCTGCCAGTTTAGGACAAAAGCATTAAATGCACCATTAGGTGTCATGTGGAGAGGTAGTCCCGGCAAGATTTCTGCACCGCTTGCTCAGCTACCTTGTATTATTCTGACACGCCTCCTGGACGGGTGTCATTAGAGGCAAATCATGTCCCAGTATGCTGACACATGCCCGACAGGCCTTACCAACCAGCCTGCGCGGTCGACACCTCATCCACTAGCGAACACCTGTGCGGTGAGGTGGAGCGGTGGAGCGCTGGAGGGCTGGCAGAAGCTTGCCGGTACGGAGCTTGCCGGGTCTTCATCTTGCCGATTTAGCCTTGCCGGCAAGGAATGTCTTCATCTTCGGTACTAGTTAAGTGCTTGTTGATGCTTTGTCTTGAGATTCTCCCCAGTGGCTTCCGCCACTGGGTCCTGAGTCTTGGTCTTGGCGGTTCCCGGCAAGGCTTGGCCGGCAAGGAGGCTGCTACTGTCTGTGCATAAGTCAGGGTATAAAATACCCATGTTTTATACACCGATAGGAGCCCCTCGGCCAGGGCCATAGGCGCGTCCGAAGTGTCGTTGGGCTAGGCCCAAACAATGCACAGACACGCGACGGGAAAACTGCCGCTGTAAATTTCGTCATGATGGTTATCCTCTTTTTCGAGATCTTCTTCGCTTCCTCATTAATCTGAATTCGGGTGTGTTCTCGGTCGTCTTCCGGCAACCCTTGCCGTCGAATGGGCGACCGCTTGGCATGCTCATAGGTGGAGCATCATGGGTTCGAACTGTACTAGCACGCGGCCACGCGTGGCAAAGGATAACTGCCATGTCTGTCTTTACTCCTCCTTTTTCTGTGCCCCTCCATCACGCGCACTTGCATGCATGCAAGGCAGCGGATTGGTGGAGAAGGGCGGCCGTTGGAGTGACGCGCTGGGCCAGGGGGCGCAGGGCGCAGGACTGGCGATCGTGGGCGGTTGCTGGAGTAATGCGCCCGTCCAGAGCACAGGGCGTGGGATTGGCGAACGTGGGTGGCTGCCCGAGGACGGTGAAGAGCCAGCCCCCCCGCACTCCCCCTATAAAGAGGGGACTGTGGGATGCGATGCTCACTTATCTCCTTCCGCCTTGATGCTCAGCAACCATCGCCTCTTTCTCTCATCTTCCTCCCCCGCATCTGGCGATGGCTTGGCGAGGGGGAGAGGTCGCGGTCATGTCTCCGCCGCCGCGGCGAGAGCTTCTTCCCGGCTCCAAGCTCATGCTTTGGCTGCAGCTGCGGAGGCTGGCTCCAGCGCTCAAGGGAGGGCCGTGGCCCGTGGTCGCGGACGGCTGCTACTTGTAGCTTGCGTTGGTATTATTCTCGAAGAGGAAGGGATGATGCAGCACAGTAGAGATAAGTATTTCCCTCAGTTATGAAACCAAGGTTATCGAACCAGTAGGAGAATCACGCAACACCTCGTTAGCAGCACCTGCACACAAACAACAAATCCTTGCACCCAATCCAAACACACCGCAAAAAGTGATTACATCGGATAGAACTCCAAGAACATCGAGGAGAACATTGTATTGAAGATCAAAAAGAGAGATTAAGCCATCTAGCTACTGCCTATGGACCTGAAGGTCTGTGGTAAACTACTCACGCATCATCGGAAGGGCAGCAAGGTTGATGTAGAGCCACTCCGTGATCGATTCCCCCTCGTGCAATGACAAGTGAATAAACACTCATCGTGAGAATAACACACCTAGCATGGAAAATAATGGCCACCCCCTGCCGCTTCATGAGCGGTACGGGCACACAAAACAGAAAAATTATTTTGAAAATTAGAGTTGGCACACGCAAATTTACTTGGAACGGCATTGAAATACCGCATATAGGTAGGTATAGTGGACTCATTTGGCACAACTTGGCATAGGGAATCACAAACCTTAACACGAATATTCTTACCAAATCACAATTACTCACTAACATGACTCACATATTATCATTTCCATATCGCAAATCTATTGCAAGGAATCACACTCATCATATCCAATGATCTATATGAAAGTTTTTATTATATCCCTCTTGAATATTCATCACTTTGGGACCAAATTCATATCTTGTGCAAATTACCATTACTATTATCAACTCTCAAAAAGATTTAAGTGAAGCATGAGAGTGCAAATATTTCTTCAAAATTTCAATCTTATCAATTCTCAAAATAATATAAGTGAAGCATGAGAATTCATTTCTTCAAAATTTTAATCAACTCTCAAAATAATATAAGTGAAGCATGAGAATTTATTTCTTCAAAATTTTAATCAACTCTCAAAATAATATAAGTGAAGCATGAGAGTTTATTTCTTCAAAATATAGCCACCACCATGCTCAAAAAGATTTAAGTGAGGCACTAGAGCAACTGCCTAGCTCAAAAAATTTAAGTGAAGCACATAGAGTATTCTAACAAATGATGATAAACGTGTGGCTCTCTCAAGATGGGTGTGTTCAGCAAAGATGATTGTGACAAACTAAAAAGAAAACAAAGCAAAGACTCACATAATACAAGACGCTCCAAGCAAATCACATATCATGTGATGAATAAAAATATAGCTCCAAGTAAAAATACCAATGGTTGGTAGAAGAAAGAGGGGATGCCTTCCGGGGCATCCCCAAGCTTAGACGCTTGAGTCTTCCTAGAATATTACCTTGGGGTGCCTCGGGCATCCCCAAGCTTAGGCTTTTGCTACTCCTTATTCCTTCATCTATCGTGATCTCACCCAAAACTTGAAAACTTCAATGACACAAAACTCAACAAAACCTTCGTGAGATCCGTTAGTATAACAAAATAAATCACCACTCTAAGTACTGTTGCAAACCCATTCATGTTTTATTTTTGCATTATACCTACTGTAATCTAACTTCACCATGGCTTATACCCCCCCCCCCCCCGATACAATCCATAGATTCATCAAAACAAGCAAGTAGTGCATCAAAAACAGAATCTGTCAAAAACATAACAGTCTGTAGTAATCTATTTAAAATCCATACTTATGTAACTCCAAAAATTATGAAAATTTAGGAAAACGTGGGAAATTAATATACCAATAGTGTGTAAAAATTTCAGATTTTTCTGGTGCTCCAGTACAGAAACAAAATTCGGGCACTGGACGCAAAACTTTCTGTTTACCAAACAGCATCAATTATACTATCTTCCAAATCATCCTAAAGGCTTTACTTGGCACAAACACTAATTAAAAACACAAAAACACAATCATACCAGTAGCATAATTGTGAAAACACACAATAACAGAAAAAACTTATTTTATTCATTGGGTTGCCTCCCAACAAGCGCTATAGTTTTATGCCCCTAGCTAGGCATAATGCATAGTTTCAAGTATTGTCATCTTTGGTTTTAGTAATCTTAATAGGGGTTTTCTCAAACCCGGGAGGTTCTTTACGCTTCCCATTATTCTCAGAAAAAGAGGCAATTTTAAGATCTAAAATATCCAATCGCTTATTGCACAAATAAATCAAAGTATTCGTGCGATTGAGATTTCCACTAATATTTTTAAGAGGCTCGTTGGACTTTTGCAACTCAACCAAATTTTTCTGCATATCACCCAATTTGTCTGGAATTTGAGCCCCCTCTTGAGTGAAAGCAAAACCCTTTTGTGGTGGTCGAATTCCCAATATGCCTTCTATTATTTCATAGGCAGTATTGGCCTCACTCTCAATAAATTCCCTTTTGTGGCAAAATCCGAAAGTTGTCTATGATGCATTGTTAAACCAATATAGAAATTGCAAAGGAAAATTTTTAAATCCCCTTTTATACAGCAAACACGGTAGGATTCCATTAACCTATACCAAGCATCCTTTAAATTCTTTCCTCCCCTTTGTTTAAAATTGAGCACTTCATTTTCAGGGGTAATAGTAACGAGTGAAGAACTAGCCATAATGGTAAAGCAAGCAAGCAAACAAGCAAACACGCAAAAAGGCAAACGAAAAATATTTTTGTATTTTTGTAAAAACGTTTTAGAAGTGGGGGAGATGAAAACGAGAGGCAAATGGCAAATAAAGTAAATGCAAGGAGATGAGAGTTTATGCAAAGGTACTTGATAGATGTTGATGATGTCTCCCCGGCAACGGCGCCAGAAATTCTTCCTGCTACTTGTAGCTTGCGTTGGTATTTTCCCCAAAGAGGAAGGAATGATGCAGCACAGTAGAGATAAGTATTTCCCTCAGTTATGAAACCAAGGTTATCGAACTAGTAGGACAATCACGCAACACCTCGTTAGCAGCACCTGCACACAAACAACAAATCCTTGCACCCAACGCAAACGAGGGGTTGTCAATCCCTCGGCGGTAAATTGCAAGATTAAATTGTATGTGATAGATTGATAGATTGAAACAAAAATACAAAATAAAATAAATAAAAGAAAATGGCAGCAATATTTTTAGGGTTTTAGTAATATGATTTAGATAGACCCGGGGGGCATAGTTTTCACTAGAGACTTCTCTCGAGAAAATAGCATACGGTGGGTAGACAAATTACTGTTGGGCAATTGATAGAAAAGCAAATCATCATGACAATATCCAAGGCAATGATCATGTATATAGGCATCACGTCTGAGACAAGTAGACCGACTCCTGCCTGCATCTACTACTATTACTCCACACATCGACCGCTATCCAACATGCATCTAGTGTATTAAGTCCATAAAGAACGGAGTAACGCCTTAAGCAAGATGACATGATGTAGACAAAGTAAACTCAAGCATGAATAAACCCCATCTTTTTACCCTTAATAGCAACGATACATACGTGTCATGTCCCTTTCTGTCACTGGGATTGAGCACTGCAAGTTCGAACCCATTACAAAGCACCTCTTCCCATCGCAAGATAAATAAATCTAGTTGGCCAAACCAAATCAATAGATCAGAGAAGAAATACGAAACTATAATAATCATGCATAAAAGAGATCAGAGAAGACTCAAATAATATTCATGGATAATCTAATCATAAACTCACAATTCATCGGATCCCAACAAACACACCGCAAAAAGTGATTACATCGGATAGAACTCCAAGAACATCGAGGAGAACATTGTATTGAAGATCAAAAAGAGAGAAGAAGCCATCTAGCTATTGCCTATGGACCCGAAGGTCTGTGGTAAACTACTCACGCATCATCGGAAGGGCAGCAAGGTTGATGTAGAGCCCCTCCGTGATCGATTCCCCCTCCGGCAGATTACCGGAGGACCCCAGATGGGATCTCTCGAGAACAAAAACTTGCGGCGACGGAAAAAGTATTTCATGGACTCTCCTGAGGGTTTCTGATTTTTTCTGAATTTATAGTGCTGGAATTAGGTCAAACGGAGCAAAGGGGGGCCCACGAGGCACCAGGGTGCGCCTGCCCCCCCCCCCCCCAGGCGCGCCCTGGTGGCTCGTGGCCACCTCCTGGGTCTTCTGGCCCTCTCCCGAAGCTTCTAGTGTTTATCTTGGCCAATAAAAAATCCCCAAAAAGTTTCGTGGCAATTGGACTTCGTTTGGTATTGATTTTCTGTAAAACAAAAACAGGGCAGAAAACAGCAACTGGCACTGGGCACTAAGTTAATAGGTTAGTCTCCAAAAATGATATATAATTGCTGTAAATGTATATAAAAACATCCAAGATTGATAATATAACAGCATGGAACAATCAAAAATTATAGATACGTTGGAGACGTATCACACACTTATCTGCCAACGTATAGAGCTCGTTGACGGTCTTGGGCAACTTGACGTTCATTTTCTCCCGCATCCTCCAGTTGCGCACATTTGTGTGAAAGGTGGCAATGACGGCTGCGGGGTGCACATTTGGAATGTTACGGTGCACACGGCTGAACCTCTGGATATACTTGCGCAAAGTTTCACCATCTCTTTGCGGGATCACCTGCAGGTCGCTGGGCTGTCCAGGGGCCTTGTGGCCTCCGGTAAAGGCACCAACAAACTCATTGCAGAGATCTGACCATGAAGAAATGGAGTTCTCCGGCAAGTTCATCAGCCAAGATCTCACGTTGGGCTTCAGTACCAATGGAAAGTAATTGGCGAGGATCTTCTCATCTCTTCCTCCGGCAGCTTGCACGACAATCGTGTAAATGCCCAGAAACTCTGCCGGATTCAGCTTGCCGTCGTACTTCTCTGGTACTTCTGGCTTGAAGGACCGGACAGACGGCCATCAGACTTGCCGCAGCTCGCGGGTGAAAGCAGGACACCCAACCTCGTAAGGTAGATATCCGCCAACCCCTGGCGCAGGCTCATCAACGATGGGGCCGTTGCGCGCGTCGGATTGATGGCGCGCCTCCGGCGCCGTTCGATGGTGGTGCGGGTGTCTTCTGCTCGCCTGTCTCGCAACACTTGCCGCTGGTCTTGCCGCACTCGCGAATCCGAAGAGGCCATCGACACTTCGTCGAGCTCGAAGGATCGTCGAGTCTACCACGGTGGTTGGCATTGCTGCTGTTGAGACTGTTGCCGCTGGGGTGATTGCACCGTTAGCGTAGTACCATCAACGCGGCCACCATCTGGAGCTGCTGGTGCTGTTTGCGGACGATGTGAGGGCTCCACTTGCTGTGATTTACTGGCCTCGGCAAACCCAATCAAGCTTTGGATGGTGGTTCTCCACTCATCCATCTTCTTTGCCGCTGGAGGGAAGTTCAGTAGCATCTGGGCTCGCGCCATTGCTTCTGCCGCTGTGGCTAGCATGGCCGAAAGCGAAGAGCGCGACGTCGCTCTACTCCTGGCGGAGCCAGCAGGAGCGCCATCGTAGTCTTGCTGCCGTGGCACATGATCAGCAGCGGGTCGCCGTGGCGGAGGTGGTGCCTGAGGATCTTGAATATGATCAACAGGAGTCTTGCCGTGAGGTCGCCGTCGCCCGGAGTCATTGGCGCCACTCGGGGCTGTTCCACGCCTGTTGTGCGAGGGACGCGGCGTCTGTCCCAAAGCTGCATCCTTGGACGCCGCCACAGTGGGATCTTGGCTTGCGTCGGCCCGGGCGTTGCCGCTCCGGTGGCTACGTTCATCGGCGCAGCGAGGAGGAGGAGGAAGGAGAGGTCGTCCGTCTGCTCCGTCCGCGCCGTCGCGGCTCTGTTCGCTGGAGGATCATGGAGGTCAACTGCCTCTAGCGCGCTCGTCTCCTGCGCCGACCGTGGTGGGCATGGCGACCGTGCCGCCTGCGCTGGTAGTGCCAACCGCGGTATTCACACCGCCCGCATTGGCTGCGCCGCCTGCGAATGCGTGCGGGGTGGCCGTCATCGTGATGCCCTTCTTCTTGGGCGCCATCGACGACGAGGAGGACGACGAGGAAGTCGATGAAGATGATGAAGAAGACGCGCAATCCACTGATCAAGGTTCGCTCAAGCGATGCCCCCTACCTGGCGCGCCAAAGATGTCGTGTGTACGACAATCTATGGGGCCATCCAGCCCCTTGTGGTTCGGCAGGGGGGATCAATGTGCACAAAGAGCATGGTCAATGGAAAACGCAAGGGATTTACCCAGGTTCGGGCCGCTGAGAAGCGTAAAACCCTACTCCTGCTTTTGGTGTATTGGTTGTATGAGAGCACAAGTACAGGGAGCGCTTCTCCCGGCAAGGTGTGGAGAGTGCTGCTACGCGAGACGTGCAAGTGTTTGAAAAGGAGTCCGAATCCCTCTAATTGTTGCCTTGGCCCTCCTTTTATAGCTCAAGGGGTCACCACAGTGGCAAAACAGTAATTACATAACGATTAGATAGCAAACAGTGCTATCATACCTAATTCTGCCAGTTTAGGACAAACGCATTAAATGCACCGTTAGGTGTCATGTGGAGAGGTAGTCCCGGCAAGATTTCTGCACCGCTTGCTCAGCTACCTCGTATTATTCTGACACGCCTCCTGGACGGGTGACATTAGAGGCAAATCCTGTCCCAGTATGCTGACACGTGCCCGACAGGCCTTACCAACTAGCCTGCGCGGTCGACACCTCATCCACTAGCGAACACCTGTGCGGTGAGGTGGAGCGGTGGAGCGCTGGAGGGCTGGCAGAAGCTTGCCGGTACGGATCTTGCCAGGTCTTCATCTTGCCGATTTAGCCTTGCCGGCAAGGAATGTATTCATCTTCGGTACTAGTTAAGTGCTTGTTGATGCTTTGTCTTGAGCTTCTCCCCAGTGGCATCCGCAACTGGGTCCTGAGTCTTGGTCTTGGCGGTTCCCGGCAAGGCTTGGCCGGCAAGGAGGCTGCTACTGTCTGTGCATAAGTCAGGGTATAAAATACCCATGTTTTATACACCGACAGGGTTATTCTCATGATGAGTGTTTATTCACTTGTCCTTGCACGAGAGGGGCTGGTAATCGGGATGCCCAGTCCCATAATTAAAATTGCAAAATAATAAAACAAACTCCCCCGGAAAGTTGTTGGTATGGAGGGCACCCGAGGATTTGGCTAGCCATGGCTTGTGTTTGTTGGTGGAGGGGGAGTATACTTTACTTTACCGCTTGGAAACCGTCGCTAATGTGTTTAGCGTGGAAGATATTGAAAACTCTCGATCGTGACGTTGACAGAAAAGGCATACCTCCCAAAATTATATTTATCTCTGATTTAAGCTTCGAGCTCTGGCACCTCTGCAAATCCATGCTTCCCTCTGCGAAGGGCCTATCTATTTACTTTTATGATATTTTACTTTTATTGTTGAGTCATCACCTTCTCAAATAAGCACCAATCCTGAGAGCACTATTGTCATTCTCATGCATTGTGTCTAGTTAATGTTGTGTGCATCATGATTGGATCTTCTCTACCATGAATTACAATGTTTAGTCGTTGCTTGAACTTTGGAGGTGCTCTGCATTTATGTTTTACGGTCTCAGAAAGGGCTAGCGAGATACCATGTTGTCATATTATATCATGATTGTTTTGACAAAGTGCTGGCATTTGAGATATCTTATTATTGCTCGCTAGTTGATTATGCCATTGATATGAGTGAATATAATTTCTAAGAGTTATCATTTGCATGGTTAGTTATAATCTTTGCTGAAACCCTGGGTATTATTTAAGCATATATATAGATACGAGAACAAAAGAGTTCGTAAAAGTTTTTCTTTATCACTTTCAGTTTGTCAACTGAATTGCTTGAGGACAAGCAATGAGTTAAGCTTGGGGGAGTTGATACGTCTCCGTCGTATCTACTTTTCCAAACAATTTTGCTCTCGTTTTGGACTCTAATTTGCATGATTTGAATGAAACTAACCCAGACTGATGTTGTTTTCAACAGAACTACCATGGTGTTATTTTTTGTGCAGAAATAAAAGTTCTTGGAATTGGACGAAACTTTTTGGAGATTTTTTATGGATTAAATAAAAAATACTGGAGCCAAGACCCACTGGAGGAGGGCCACCTGCTGCCCACGAGGCACCAGGGCGCGCCACCCCCACCTCCCCGGCGCGCCCTGGTGGCTTGTGGGGCCCACGTGGCTCCGCTGACCCTAATCTTAGGCCTATAAATTCACAATTCCAGAGAAAAAAATAAGAGAGGAAGTTTCATCACGTTCTATGATACGTCTCCAACATATATATAATTTATGAAGTATTCATGCCATGTTTATTATAATTTTGTATGATTTTGGTGCACTTTTATATGGCTTTTATATGATTTTTATGGACTAACATATTGACCTAGTGCCCAATGCCAGTTGCTGTTTTCTGCTTGTTTTTAGTTTTACAGAAAATCCATATCAAATGAAGTCCAAATGCAGCGAAACTTTTTGATGATTTTTTCTAGAAGGAAACAGACCCAGGAAGCTTCAGGGGAACAGCAGAAGACCCGCAGGGGCCCCACAAGCCACCAGGCCACGCCACCCCCCCCCCCCCCCAGGCGTGCCCTGGTGCCTCGTGGGTCCCCTGTGGCTCCCCTCGTGGGTCCAACGCTGAAAAATCATATATATTCAGAAACCCCCGAAAGTTAACATAGATGAGTTTTTACGCCACCGCAAGCCTCTGTACCTCCACGATCTCATCTACAGCCCTTTTCGGCACCCTGCTAGAGGGGGGAAGCATCACCGGAGTCCATCTTCATCATCCCGACGGCCTCCATGACGAGGAGGGAGTAGTTCACCCTCGGGGCTGAGGGTATGTACTAGTAGCTATGTGTTTGATCTCTCTCTCTCGTGTTCTTGATATGGCACGATCTTGATGTACCGCGAGCTTTGTTAATATAGTTGGATCATATGGTGTTTCTCCCTCTCTATCTTGGTGTGATGAATTGAGTTTTTACCTTTGAGGTTTCACTATTATCGGATTGAATACTTTTATGGATTTGAGAACACTTGATGTATGTCTTGCATATGAATACCCGTGGTGACAATGGGGTATTATATTGATTCACTTGATATATGTTTTGGCACTCAACTCGCGGATTCCCGAGGTGACATTGGGGTAATCTATGCATAGGGGTTGATGCACCTTTTCGTCCTACTTTCTCCGGTAGAAATCTTGGGGCACTCTTTGAAGTTCTTTGTGTGGATTGAATATTATGAATCTGAAGTTGTTTGATGCATATCGAATAATCAACTCACGGATACTTGTGGAGACATTGGAGTATCTAGGTGACATTAGAGTTGGTTGATGTGTGTCATATGGTGTTATTTTAGTACGAACTCTAGGGCTGTTTGTGACACTTATAGGGATGGCTCAATATATTGATCGGAAAGGATAACTTTGAGGTGGTTTCGTACCCTACAACAATTTATATCTTATGTTCTCCGCGAATAGGAACTTTGGAGTGATTCTTTATCGCACGTTAAGGGATTGTTATATGATCCAATTATGTTAGCATTGTTGAGAGATTGCACTAGTGAAAGTATGAACCCTAGGCCTTGTTTTTAAGCATTGCAATACCGTTTGTGCTCACTTTTATCGTTTGCTACCTTGCTGTTTTTATTTATTCAGATTATAAAAATATATTTCTACTATCCATACTACACTTGTATCACCATCTCTTCACCAAACTAGTGCACCTATACAATTTACCATTGTATTGGGTGTGTTGGGGACACAAGAGATTTCTTGTATTTGGTTGCAGGGTTGTTTGAGAGAGACCATCTTCATCCTACGCCTCCCATGGATGGATAAACCTTAGGTCATCCACTTGAGGGAAAATTGCTACTGTCCTACAAAACTCTGCGCTTGGAGGCCCAACACGAGTCTACAAGAATAAGTTGTGTAGTAGACATCAAGCTCTTTTCTGCTGCCGTTGCCGGGGAGGTGAGTGCTTGAAGGTATATCTTTAGATCTTGCAATCGAATCTTTTAGTTTCTTGTTTTATTACTAGTTTGGTTTATAAAATAAAATTACAAAAAATATGGAATTGAGGTTGCCTCATATTATTCATCTTTATAATGTCTTTCTTGAAAATGATGGATCGGAAAATTGTGCTCAATTGATAGAAGAAGAATTCAATAAAATGTTTGGCATAAAATCTTTGAATGATAAGCATGATTGCAATGTTGCTAGTATGAATTCTTTGAATATCCATGATGCTAGTGATCTGAAAAGCCATAAGCTTGGGGATGCTATGTTTGACGAAGATGATATTTTTAGTCCCCCAAGTTTTGATGAGAAAATTTATTATGATGATTGCATGCCTCCTATCTATGATGATTATTGTGATGACATGTATGCTATAACGAATAATGATAAATATGAAACTTGTCTTCATGATTTTAATTTTCAATTGGATTATGTCAATCAGGTATCTCATGATAGTTATTTTTTTGAGTTTGCTCCCACTATTATGAATGAGAAGAAAATTGCTTATGTGGAGAGTAGTAAAATTTCTATGCTTGTGAATCATCAAAAGAATGCTTTATGTGATAGCTATATTGCTAAATTCATTCATGATGCTACTGAAAATTATTATGAGAGAGGATCATATGCTTGTAGGTGTTGCAATACTATCAAGTTTCCTCTCTATGTGTTGAAAGTTTTGAAGTTATGCTTGTTTTGCCTTCCTATGCTAGTTGATTCTTGCTCCCATAAATTGTTTGCTCACAAAATCCCTATGAATAGGAAGTGGGTTAGGCTTAAATGTGCTTTTCATATGATTCATGATGCTCTCTTTGTGTTTCAATTCTTTACTTTTATGCGAGCATCATTGAAATCATCATGCCTAGCTAAAAAGGTATTAAAGAAAAGCGCTTGTTGGGAGACAACCCAACATTTACCCCTACTGTTTTTTTGTGTTCACATGATTAAGCTACTGTGGTAATCATGTTTTATATGTTTTCTTTCAATAATGTGCAAGTAAAGCCTTTGGGATAGTGTGGATACTTGTTGATTCGATTCTGTGCAAAAACAGAAACTTTTGCGTCCAGTGCTGGAATTTCTATTCTGTACTGGAGCGTGAGAAAATTCTCAAATTTTTACAGACCATTGGGTTACAAATTGTTTACGTTTTACTAATTTTTCAGAATTTTTGGAGGTACATAAGTATGGTTTTTAAATCGCTCACTACATGCTGTTCTGTTTTTGACAGATTCTGTTTTCGGTGCATAGTTTGCTTTTAGTGTTTCCATAGCTTATATTGAGTAATATAAATTGTGGAAATGATAGAATACAGTAGGCATTATGTGAGAACAATTATGAAACTTGTCTTGACAGTACCTAAGTGGATGATTTATTTCTATCATACTAACCTATCTCACAAGATCCGTTAAGTTTTATGTGATTGAAGTTTCCAAGTTTTGGGTGAGATATCGATATGAGGAGAATAAGGAGTGGCAAGACCCTAAGCTTGGGGATGCCCAAGGCACCCCAACGTAATATTCAAGGAATACTCAAGCGTCTAAGCTTGGGGATGCCCCGGAAGGCATCCCCTCTTTCGTCTTCAACATTATCGGTAACCTTACTTGGAGCTATATTTTTATTCGTCACATAATATGTGTTTTGCTTGGAGCGTCATTTTCTTTTGTTAATATTTTCTTGATGTTATCAATAATCATGTTTTGTATCTTTTAGTTCAATAAAATGTCAATTATAGCCTTTACCATGCTCAGTTTGCAAGTTCATGTGTTGCTGTTTGAAAACAGAAAGTTTTCTGTTATGTCCAGAATATCCTGAATAGTTAGAACATGATAAAAATCTGAAATTTTTACACAGTAAGCATGCATGAGTTCTATGTCACGTGGTAATTTTTCCAAATTTTTGGAGTTAGGGAAGTATGAATTTTAAATCCCCCTTTATAGACTGTTCTGTTTTGGCAGATTTCGGTTATGGTGGCATTGTTTGCATATATTTGCTTGTTTAATAATTCTATTTGAGGATAGGAGTATTAAATATGCAGAGGCATTTAGTATGCAATGTTTAATTATAATTTTAGTGATTTGCTACAGTATAGGATGTTAAGGTTTTGAGTTGATTTATACTAACTTATCTCACGAGTTCTTGTTGAGCTTTGTGTGGATGAAGTTTTTAAAGATTTAGGAGAAGCCATAATATGAGAGGAATTAAGGAGACACAAGAGCTCAAGCTTGGGGATGCCCAAGGCACCCCAAGATAACATTCCAAGAAGTCTCAAGCAACTAAGCTTGGGGATGCCCCGCTTGGCATCCCACCTTTCTTCATCAACAATTATCGGTTAGTCTTGGTTGAGCCTAAGTTTTTGCTTCTTCACATGAGATGTGATATTCTTGGAATGTCATTTTATTTTATTTTCTTTGATGTTTGAATAAAATACTTAAGATCTGAAATTTTTAAATGAGAGAGAGTCCTCACATAGCTACCTATTTACTTAACTACTCATTTGGTCTTCACTTATATCTTTTTGGAGTAGTTTGTCATTTACTCTTGTTCTTCACTTATATCCTATGAGTAAATTGTTGAATGAATTGAATATCATAAATTTGAAATTATATGTGCTTCATATGCTTGTATCATGTCTAGTAGTAGTTTCACATTTGGGTTAGAAAGTGAAATCTATTGAAGCTTGACAATCACAATATTGGTCATACAAGCAATTCATGAATGATTAGTATAAGGAAGAGAACTTTCACATATAAATATATTATCTTGGACATCTTTTATGATTGTGAATACCCATTAATTATTTTCAAACTTGAGCAAATTAGTTGAAATTGGACAAGGAAGACAACGTAATGAGTTATGTTTGGGTATATTTGCGTAGAAGTTATATTGTTATGGATCCTCCAACATGTGGTGCTTGCTTAGGATCTTTTGCTAGCCAAAAATTCGTACTAAGTAGAGATACTACTTGTGCATCCAAAAACCATTAAACCCAGTTTCTTGCCATGAGTGTCCACCATATCTACCTATGGATTGAATAAGATCCTTCAAGTAAGTTGTCATTGGTGCAAAAAGCAATAAAAATCGCTCCTAAATATGTATGATCTTTTATTGCAAGGGAAAATAAGCATTGTACGAACTTGTGATGGTAAAGAAATAAAAGCGACGGACTGCATAATAAAGGTTGCTATCACAAAGGGCAATATAACGTGACGTTCCTTTGCATTAAGGGCTTGACATCCAAAAATAAAAAGTGCATGACAACCTCTGCTTCCCTCTGCGAAGGGCCTATCTTTTACTTTATGTATTTACTTTTATGCAAGAGTCAATAGTATTACTTCTCATTTCAACCTCAATTATTCTCTAGTTGGCAAGCATCATGTGGTGGGGAAAGATCCAGGCACATATGGCCAGTCAAATATATTTGATCATGAATTATTATTGTTGACAATTATCTCTATGATAAATAAGTTGGGAGGCGAAACACTAAGCCCCTATCTTTCTCTGTATTCGATGGATGCCATTTTTTCTAAAAATATGCTTTGAGTACTAGCAATCATAGAAGACTATATGATAATTGAGTATGTGGGGCTCTTACTTAGACTTTGTTGAGAATAAGTTGAATTGCAATTGTTTGGTGACTAAGAATATAGGTTGTTAAGTTTCAAGAGAATGCATTGTTTGAACCATAACATGTGAATTGATTGCTACTTTATCATGATGAGTTTTGTGAGAAAGAGTTGCTGTTATGATGCTAGGAAAAGTGATTGAAATTATCATTGATCCAACTTATGCACTATGCTAGCATTCACACTTCATAAATTATTTGTATGATTTTGGTGCACTTTTATATGGCTTTTAAATAATTTTTATGGACTAACATATTGACCAGTTGATGTTTTCTGCTTGTTTTTCGTTTTACAGAAAATCCATATCAAATGAAGTCCAAATGCAGCGAAACTTTTAGATGATTTTTTCTGGAAGGAAACAGACCCAGGAAGCTTCGGGGGAGTAGCAGAAGACCCACAGGGGCCCCACAAGCCACCAGGGCGTGCCACCCCGCCCCCCCCCCAGAAGCGCCCTGGTGCCTCGTGGGCCTCCTGTGGCACCTCTTTGCGTGATTCCAACACTTAAAAATCATATATATTCAGAAACCCCCGAAAGTTAACCTAGATGAGTTTTTACGCCGCCGCAAGCCTCTGTACCTCCACGATCTCATTTACAGCCCCTTTCGGCACCCTGCCAGAGGGGGGAAGCATCACCGGAGGCCATCTTCATCATCTCGGCGGCCTCCATGACGAGGAGGGAGTAGTTCACCCTCGGGGCTGAGGGTAAGTACTAGTAGCTATGTGTTTGATCTCTCTCTCTCATGTTCTTTATATGGCACGATCTTGATGTACCGCGAGCTTTGTTAATATAGTTGGATCATATGGTGTTTCTCCCTCTCTATCTTGGTGTGATGAATTGAGTTTTTACCTTTGAGGTTTCACTATTATCGGATTGAATACTTTTATGGATTTGAGAACACTTGATGTATGTCTTGCATATGAATACCCGTGGTGACAATGGGGTATTATATTGATTCACTTGATATATGTTTTGGCACTCAACTCGCGGATTCCCAAGGTAACATTGGGGTAATCTATGCATCACTACTAGGAAAAACCTTATAGGTGGAGGCTTAACAGTAGCGAGGGGCAAACACAGGCGCTACTGGTAATTAACAATAGCGCGTTCTAAGGACAGGCGCTACTGGTACAAACTTAGCAGTAGCGCGGATGTACGTGACATCGCTACTGGTAAATGGGCCCAACCGTACCCACCAGGCCACGAATAGTAGCAGCGCGGGCTGGGGAAAAGGCGCTACTGCTATTGCTATTAGCAGTAGTGCGGATCAGGTACCCACCGCTGCAACTACGGCTGCACTGTCCCACGTGGTGGTCCCCGCTTAGCAGTAGCACGGTTTGCGGACCAGCGCTGCTGCTATTGATCTTAGCAGTAGCGCCGTTCGCCGACACGCGCTACTGCTAAGCCGCAGCTGGCACCTTTTGCAGCCCCCTTTCCCCCTCCCCCTCCTCTCTCCCTCACTTCTTCTCCCTCACTTGCTTTCCCCATTAGCTAGCTTTCTTCTCTCTTCTCTCTACTTTAATGCCCCCTCCACCATCTCCATTAATGCACCACTTTTCTCTCTTAGCTTCCTCACTCTTCTCTCCTCCCTCCACTAGTTAGAGCTAGCCATTTCCTTCCCCTACTAGCTATAGATCTATCCATTTAGTGGAACCTATCAACTCCCCAAATAGATCTATTCTTTAATGGAGTAAAGCCATCTAGTCACCGTGCTTCTCTCTCGAGATAGCTAGGTGAGTAAAAAATTGTGCTTTTTGGAAGAATTAATGGAAAATATGTGTTCGATATGACCGAATCAGGCGATATGATGGAAATTGTGCGTGTGGCATGAGTTGGCGCCTATATGTTTATTTGCCGAACTGTGTGTGACATGAGAGTTTCTTATGTTTTGCCGAAATGTCGATTTATTTCCGTTTCGGCGAATTTCGGGCAAACTCTATATGTCCTTTTTTTAGGGAAGGTCATGTCGAATTTTTGTATGACTTTGATGCATGCATGCATGGATGCGTTTATAATCCTTTTGCTTATTAATTATACCACGCAGGCGATCATGAAGGTCAGTGGAACGATGGTGGAAAAATGGTTGCGATCCGCGGTGCATGACATGTATGAAAATAACCGGAAGGAGATTTTCTGTCCGTGTCGAAGATGCAAAGGAGGAGTCTTGCTCGACCCCTTTAAGGAAGGTCGTTTGAAAGCGCACCTTCTCATGACTGGTTTCATGGATGGCTATACTCGGTGGATAAGTGAAGATGATGACGTCGATGGGGCAGCCAATGATGACATTGGACCAGACGAAGAGATGACCGATAATGGTGGCGGAGAAGAGGACGGACATGGCGGCGGAGAAGAGGCCGGACATGGGGGCGGAGAAGAGGCTGGACATGGGGGCGGAGAAGAGGCCGGACATGGGGGCGGAGAAGTGGCCGGACATGACAGAGAAGACGCGGACACGCCGGAGCATTCGTCGCTACTAAGTTCAGTCGTGCGGGACCCTCATGTTCGAGACCTGCTTCGCAAGAAGACGACTAACAATAGAGCTGCTTGTAGAGAGGAGGCCAAGCTGGAGCAACTGGAGGTAGACTCTCATACTCCATTGTATGATGGTTGCGATCCTGAGGTGACCCGCTTGAGTTTCACGCTCGAACTTCTAAAGACAAAGGCTAAAAACAAATGGACCGACAGAAGCCTCGATGAGCTTCTCAAGTATCTAAAGAAGGTTCTTCCCGCGGGGAACATGTGTCCTACTAGTGTCGATGAGGCCAAGAAGATCGTGTGCCCTCTTGATCTGCCGCACATTAGATACCATGCATGCATCAACGATTGCATCATTTATCGGAAGGAGCACGCGGAAAAAAACAACTGTCCAGTGTGCAATGCTTCTCAATACAAGAAGGCCGGAAAGAAATCTCCCTAGAAAGTTGTATGGTACCTACCGATCACTCCCCGTCTGCAGCGTTATTTCATAGATCCTAAGGAAGCAAAGCTCATGTGCTGGCACGCGGAGAGGGTGAAGCCCTACGATGGAGATGATCCGAAGCTGAGAAACCTCGCGGATGCAAGCCAGTGGAGAGCGTTCAATGCCGAATATTGATTTTTCGCAGGTGATCCAAGGAACATCGTGCTTGGCGCGAGTACCGATGGCATGAATCCGTTTGGCAACTAGAACACCAACCATAGCACATGGCCCGTGTTTGTATGGATGTACAACCTTCCCCCCTGGAAGTGCATGAAGACAAAGTACATACACATGAGCATGCTGATTCAAGGGCCGAAACAACCGGGAAATAATATTAATCTATATCTGGGGCTACTTCAAGAGGAGTTAGACACGTTATGGAAAACACCGGCCAAGACATGGGACGCTAGCAAAGGCGAGTATTTCTATATGAGAGCCGCGCTGATGACGACGGTGCATGACTATCTCGGTTACGGATATGTCGCAGGCCAGGTGTGCCATGGATATTGCGGATGCACGCGGTGCATGGATGATACAATGTCTCAGCAGCTAATGAAATATTGCGGGTCTGGGAAAATCGTGTACATGGGGCATCGAAGATGGCTCGCGAAGGACAACCCGTGGAGAAACCGTGGAGATCTATTCAATGGTGAGGCTGAGCATCGAGGACCTCCACGTAAGAGGAGCGGCGCCGAAATCGATGAACTGTTGAAAAACTGGGAACAGTGCCTCGCGTCGGGAAAGATGAAAAAGGTGTCGGAGCCGCTGCTGAAGGTATGGAAAACGAGGTCTGTTTTCTGGGACTTGGAGTACTGGCCCAAACTCGACACGCCTCATTGCCTTGATCAAATGCATATCACGAAGAATGTCCTTGAGAGCTTGCTTGCAACACTGATGAACATGCCGGATAAGACCAAGGATGGGCCGAAGGCAAGAAGAGACTTGGAAGATTTGAACATCAGGGCAGATCTCGACATGCCGCCCCATAAAAAGTCGGAGGAGACGGAGACGGAGGCGCGGGACCAGGGCAAAAAAGTCAACAAGAAGGAAAAGAATTATTGCCCCCCTTCTTGCTTTACCTTAAGTCCGAAGGAGATCGATCAATTCTTCAACTGCCTTACCGGAATCAAAGTTAGTTCCGGTTACTGTGGGAAGATAAGCAGATTTCTAGACACCAAGAAGAAAAGGTTCAGCGGGATGAAGTCTCATGACTGTCATGTGATGATGATGCAGATACTTCCTGTTTCCCTTAGAGGGATAATGGCCAAGCACGTCCATGACACGCTTATTAGTCTCTGCAACTTTTTCGACGTTATCTCTCGAAAGTCGATCAGTGTGAAGCAGCTCCGAAGGCTACAGGAAGAGATCATTGTGATACTAAATGAGCTTGAGATGTACTTCCCGCCCGCGTTCTTTGACGTCATGGTGCATCTGTGTGTCCACATTGTGGACGACATCATAGACCTCGGGCCGACATTCCTGCACAACATGATGCTGTTCTAGAGGATGAATGGGGTCATCAAAGGATTCGTTCGTAACATATCCCGTCCGGATGGAAGCATCATCCAGGGCTATCTGACCCAAGAGTGCACCTCTTTCTGCGAGAATTATCTATATGGCAGATACCCTGTTGTTGGTTTGCCCGTTAACAAGCACCTTGGGAGGCTCGGAGGAGAAGGTCACACCAACGGCCGGAGGGAACAGCATGTGGACCACTCGGGTCGACGCAATGACTTTGACAGAGCAAACTTAGTAGTGCTACAGCACCTAGACGTGGTAGATCCGTTCGCGACACTGCACAAAGAAACCATCGCAAAGAAGTACCGTGACCGGGGGCTATGCAAGACGAACGCCGAAGTTATTAGAGAGCACAACTCCACTTTCCTACCTTGGTTCAAAGAGCATGTTCTTGCTAATCCCCCGGAAGAGGGCTCTACGGACGGATTGCTCATATACGCCTTAGCACATGGCCCCGCGGCCAACCTCGCGACCTATCAGGCATACGATATCAATGGATACACGTTCTACACGGAGGCCAAAGATATAAACAGTGATTTTTAGAACTCAGGGGTGACGATGGAATGCATGACCGGCGACAACGCCGCAACTGAAAGATTCTACGGAAGGGTCGAAGAGATCTGGGAGCTTGACTACTCAGGACTGCACGATGCGACGATGTTCCGTGTCAGATGGGCTAAGAACGTCGAAAGAGAAAACCGGTATTTCACTACCATGTCTATACCCGACGCCAAGAGCGCTACCGTGAACGCCATCGCAAAAAATGAGCCATGGGTACACGCTAAGCACGTGACACAATGCTTCTTCATAACCGACCCGAGCAATCCCAGCCGTGTTGTCGTGAGGAGAGGCAAAAGGAACATCATCGGAATGGATGGAGTTGCCAACGAGGAAGACTACGACCAGTACGGCAACCCGATGAGGGAAGATGACGATGAAGCATACGTCAAAAGAAGAATCAATACTACATTACCTAAGAAAGATCGTACTCCGTGGAAAAGGAAAAGTCACAACGAGGGGCTCAATTATTCGACAGCGAACAAGAAGGGAAAGAAGCTCACTCAGAAACGAAAACGTCGACGCTGAGAAACCATCATTTATATATATGTATTTCTTTTGTGTACGCACTTAATCGTTATCGGTAAAATGATATGTAATATATATCATCGCCTGAGTTATATACATTGTATCCGATCCCCTTCTTCCCGGCTCGGTCGTCTTTCAGAAAAGAAAATAAAATGAAAAAAAATAGAAAAATGAGAAAGGAAAGAAGAAAATGAAAGGATTAGAAAAGGAAATGAAAAGACAAATAAAAAGGAGAAAGGAAATAAGAAAAATAAAATGAAAAGAAAAAGCAAAAGGAGAAAATGAAAAGAAAAATCAAAGGAATAGCAGTAGCGCGTTTATGGACCCGCGCTATAGTTACCTTAGCTGTACCGCGGGCTACCCAAACCGGCGCTACAGCTAAGTTATCTATAGCAGTAGCGCATGTCCACACCCGCGCTATAGCTAAGTTATCTGTAGCGCCAGTTTGGGTATCCCGCGCTACAGCTAAGTTAACTATAGCGCGGGTCCATAAACGCGCTACTGCTATGTTTGAGTTAACCGCACCGCGCGGTCCTTTCTTCCCCAATTCCCCCCATTCCATCCCCTTGCCCTTCTCCACGCCGTCGCCAGAGCCCTCGTCGCCCTTGCCTCCTCGCGCCGTCGCCGGAGCCCGTCCTCGCCGCGCCTGCCTCCTCCTTGACGTCGCCGCGCGCCTGCATCCTCCTCCTCGACCTCGCCGCGCCTGCCTCCTCCTCAACGTCGCCGTGCGCCTGCCTCCTCCTCCTCGACGTCGCCGCAAGTCCAACCTCCTCCTCCTCCATCGACCTCGCCGCCCTGTAAGCCCCTCCTCTCCCCTCCCCTCTTGTCTCTCTCTGCCATATGTATGAACCCTAGGTTATTTAGTGCTAGATTAGTTCCATATGAACCCTAGGGTAAGTGCAATATTATGAAACCTAGGTGCCATTTGAACCCTAGGTTAGTGTTATGAACCCTAGTAAAAAAATTATTACTAGGTTATGAACCCTAGCTAGTTAAAACATAATTATTGCTAGGTTAGTGCTAGATTATGAACCCTAGTTAAAACAGAATTGTTGCTATTTAAAAAATCTTAGTTCAATCAATTGTTGCTATTTAAAGAAAAAACAGAAGTTCCTTGTTTGCATCAATCAATTGTTAGCTAGGGTTTTTTGAGAAGTAGCTATTGTTTTGTTTAGTTAACCCTAGTAGATAGGAATTTAACTAGGGTTCTTTATGGTGAATTTCTTTGAATAATTAAAGTGCATGAATTTCTTTGATATACATGATGTTGGCTGTTGATGGTGAACATATTTTGAATAATTGAAGTGCCAAATGATGTTGGCTGCTGTTGTTGCCATATGATGTGCCAAATGATGGAGATGATGTGCTATTGTTGCCTATGTTGGCTTTTCTTGTTTGCAGGGAAATGATCCAAGTGGCCTATGTTTTGCCGGAATGTTGATTCATTTCCGTTCCGGCGAATTTCAGGCGCTCGATATGTCCACTTTTTAGCAAAGGTCATGCCGAAATTTCCCGTGAACTTCGGCATGACTTGTGCTAGAAAGTAGGCATATCGAGTGCCCGGCATTTGCTTGGACGGGAATGAAACGGCATTCCGGCAAACCATAGGCCTTTTTTTATGTCATTACTCATTTTCTTATAGTTTAAGAATTAAACGAGCAGACTTAATCGTAGGAAACATGTCGAACAACAACGAGACCGGGGCTTCTGACCACGCTGCCGACGACATACAATATGACCGTGAACATGATTACCGCGACTTTTTGTCTAGTCAGCAAACAGAAGGTTTGCAGTGCGACCTGGTCATAGCGGACGATGGTACTGCCGTCGACATCGACACCGATGGCACCGATGGCGGCGCCGAGACCGGCGCCGAAGGTACCGGCGCCGAAGGCGGTAACGGAAATAAGAAGCAGAAGAAGCAGAGGACACGACGCCCTAACAAACTCGGCATCGGAAGAATCCTGGTCACAGAGATGCACCCCGGCAAATTCGAGCCAATAGCTCCGGATGAACCTCGCAAGTGCTACGGCAACCAAGTCGGATGCATCCTACGGGAAACCGCGAGCATCAACGATAGTGACTTAAGGAAGAAACCACATCTGGAGCACTTGCTCCTAACGAAGCTGCACAAGAGATTCCACTTCCCCGGCCGGGATGACCGCATAGAAAACCCAAGGGATGATGCTGCCATGAAAGATATCAATAACCACGCCATGGGCATGTTCAGCAACGATTTGGCCGCCTAGAAAGGGAGGGTGAAATGAGCGATTGATGCTAACGAACCCCTGTCCAAGATTTTGGCGGACAATCCGACACTTACGGCAGAGGAGTTCGAAAAGTTCAAGGACACTTCCGCTACCGAGGCAGCCAAGATTAAGTCTGAGAAATACAAGGGCCTTCAGCAAAGGAACACGGGGAACCAACGCTTCGGAAGCCGTGGCTACATTGGCAAGAGTCCCATATGGGATAAGGAGGACGTGGAACGTGAAGCCGCGGAGATCCCAGACCCCTACGCGGAGTTCACCGACCCGTAGGAGCGTGACTTCATCAGGGCCCGGTACAAGTGGGACAAGGAAAAGAAGGTTTGGTACACGGACCCGATCACGAGGAAATTGATTAGATTACTGATAATTATTCTTTTACCACCTTACATTTAGCTTCTGATCAACTGGACTACACGTTGTAGTAACATTCGTAAACGTTTCACGTTCCTTTTGCAGAAGGAGCAACACAGGCTTGCGGCCCAAAGCGACTCGTCGTCTCAGTCGTCGATGAGGCCCAAGTGGGACAACCCTCTCAACCGGGCCTTGAACCAACTAAAGGGACTCCCTTTGGACCAGCGGCCGCAATATGGACGTGTGCACGGCGTCGGAGACGGCGCCACGTGGAAGTACTACTACAACGAGGGCCCGGAGGCCAAAAAGCAGAAAAAGAAGTTCAGTCAGTTGAACATCGACGAGAAGGTGAAGCTTGCGGTCGAGAAAAATGCAGCTGAGGCCGAGAAAAAAGCAGCTGAGGCCGCAGAAGCGAACAAAAATGAGTTGGTCCAGCAGGCAGTCAATGCAGCTGTAGCTGCCTGCAGAAATGATTTCGCTACTAACTTGATTCCGGCTATTATCGACTGGACGAAGCAAAATCCAGACAAGACGGCACAGGATTTTCCCATGCCCAGCTTCGTCGGGAGCAACTCGGCGAACATCGCACCACCATCACCTGCTGCCGCTACCGCACAAGGTCCTGCTCCCGCACCCGCTCATAGCAGCCCGTCCTCTGTCTCTGGCGTGCTAGGCGGGCCTTCGTCTTTGGCTGACCTCGACGCCCTCACGGTAATTACACGTCGCACCAACATATATCTAATCTTCCGTTTTTCGTTGCCTTTCGGATGTCTTACGCCGCAGACATGTCTTCGCAGGCCGACGAAACCCCGTGCACCGTACTCTACATGATCAACGGCCGGAAGGTGGACGTGGGAAAGGCAGTGATAACGAAGCCCTTGGAACTCACGTTCCACGGCCAGCCGATCCCCGTTGGCACCTTCAGGGTTACCTTGTCGAGTGTGAAAGCGGGCCACGAGGATTTGACTCCTCCAGTACGGCTCGGGGGAGAGGAGGACGAGACCCCGATGCGGCTTGGAGAATGCAAGGGTTGGATGCTGCTGTGGCCGAAGAATCTTCTTCGTCTGGAGGCGGCCGAGAGCACACCAATGACCACACATCAGCAAGGTATGAACACCACCACCCCGCCTACGCAATTACCAGCGCCTCTCGTGTCGGGTGAGAGCGGCGGACGACGCGAGGAAGGGGGTCCAATAGTGGATGATGTAGTCGGCCCCGTGGAACAAGGAATGGATGATGAGATGGAGGAGGAGGACCCTCTCCGGTTCCTCAATACCGGTGCCGCCTATGACGACGGACAAATGATGAGTCAGCCATATGACTCGGGCTATGAGCATGAGGATGAGGAGATGGATGATGTGCCCGGGCAGGAACGTCCTAGAGTTGATTGCAAGAAGTCTCTCTTCATGCAATCCTCATAGGACACGCCTCCAGATGCCGCCTCAACGCAGGGTCATCTAGCCGAGGGTCGTAAAGTGCTTAGCCCGACGACACTGGTGGTGGGGGTAAGGAAGGGTCTAGATGGTGAACCCAAGAAAAAGGAGAGGAAGAGACCGCCGAAGAGAGGCACTGCTGCTGCCAAAGCTTCTAGCAGCCAGCCGACCGATTTTGCAGACCATGTACCGGTCAAAGGTGCGGCGATGTACCATGTCGCGGGCGAGCCGATCCTACCGCCGAAACCGCTAGAGGGCATATCAGGGGATCTCAGGAGACTGCACGACCATGTGCTATCGACTGAGAAAAGCCTTCTCGCCTCGGAGGATCCAGGATATCCGCTTTATGCGGTTTGTGTGCCTCAGGCCAAGTGCTACGTCGACACACTGCCCGCGAAGGTGTTCTTCCTGCGGTTTGATCACATCTTTGAGATGTTTCTCATGAGCCGGCTCGATTTTACGATCGTCCGCCTTTTTGCGCTACATATGAACTTTGTCATCAGGAGAGAACAAATCTCGCAAATCTCGGTGGCGGATCCATACTACATGCATGAGTCCTTCTTGAGTCTCGGCGAGTTTGAACGTAAAGCTGCTAGGGACTACATCGAATACTTCATGGTAACGAATAAGGACAAGGAAACGATTCTCCTGCCTTATCATCCAAAGTAAATCATTGCCGGACAACCCTTTCATACGTTTCAATCATTCCTTCGCTCATATGGAGACTAATTTGAGGTGTCTTTATTTTCCGCAGCAATGGGCGCGTCGTCCTTATCATTCTTTTCCCGCGAGTCTCCCACGCCGTGTATTTCGACTCGTCCAGAAACTTCAAGAAGAAAGACTACACCCACATAATGGATATTCTGGATGATGCTCTCCACGGCTTCAGCATGAGGGGTGGCCACATGGAGATCAGGAAACAAAGGAAGAACAAGCCGGGTTTCTCGCATAAAACTACCTTCTGCTCCATCCATCAATCGCCAACAAGCAAGAACGATGGATTCTACCTCCTCCATCTCATGATGGAGTTCAGAAGGGATCACCAACATCTTCGCATGACAACAAGAAACGATGAACATATCCACAAATGGGCAGAATCCTTAGGACACGAACTGGATTATAAAGTCAGAGATGACTTCTTTCGCATCCAGAAGGACATTGCAACGATCATCATGAAAGAAGTTGTCGAAGAGAAGGGGATGTTCCACCACGGGCCTATATCGCGAGCTGACGTCAGAACTCGCATAGGCATGCAACGTCAAGACCTGACGCCGTTCATGAAGCTAGGGTGCATCCTCCCGGATATGGATGGGTGGAACTTCCAGTGATTGACGATGCCGATGATGATGTGTCGGTTGAACTTGTAGTTTCTGTAGCGATGAAACTTTGTGATGTCAACGGTCCTGCTGAACTTACGTAACGTTAGTTTGTTAGTTTGGGTACGATAACCTGCGTTGATTAATTATGTTTACTATATGTTGCATCTATTAGCTAACTCTTTCTTTTCGTGTTGCTCAAATATATTATGTTGCATATTATTGTTGCATCTCTAACAGGTACATATATAGGTCCTTGATGGCGAAGAAGTGCTATGCCGTGTACATAGGGAGGGTTCCGAGAGTGTACGATGAGTGGCCCGAGTGTCAGGCCCAAGTGTCACGGTTCTCGGGCGGCAGCCATAAAGGGTTTGATAGCAGACAAGAAGCAGAAGCTAGTTACTTGAGGTTCACGCTAGCGCGAGAGAGGAATCACAACCGGCGCCTCATGTACTGCATAATTCCGCTCTTACACATAGTGATAGCTCTTCTCTTCTATATCATCGTTTTAGATGGATGATGAAACATGTGTATGGGATGACAATGTAGTTGCATGTATTCGAGACATATCATAACTTGTATCGCTATTTCGAGATCGATGATGATGAGAGACATCATTTGTGTTGGATGATGATGGCATGATTTGATGAGAATATTTGCATGTGTATGATATGATCAGACTATTGTGTGTATGATATGATGAGACTATTGTGTGTATGATATGATGAGACTATTGTTGGATGATGATGGCTATTGTATAAACCTATTAAAAACAGAGAAAAAAACGCTGCAGAAAAAAATTACAGACAATAGTAACAGTAGCGCGGGGTATGTGTGTAGCAGTAGCGCTTCCTTAGCAGTAGCGCGTGTTAAATAGGCGCGCTGCAGCTTTTAGCAGTAGCGAGGTTCACCTAAACGCGCTACTGATAAACTCTGTTAGCAGTAGCGCGCGTGGAACAGCGCTACTGCTAATAGTTAGCTGTAGCGCCGTAGCAGTAGCGCGCCCACCCGCGGTACTGATATTACAAAACCCCGCACTACTGCTAGGGTTTTCCCTAGTAGTGCATAGGGGTTGATGCACGTTTTCATCCTACTTTCTCCGGTAGAAATCTTGGGGCACTCTTTGAAGTTCTTTGTGTGGATTGAATATTATGAATCTGAAGTTGTTTGATGCATATCGAATAATCAACTCACGGATACTTGTGGTGACATTGGAGTATCTAGGTGACATTAGAGTTGGTTGATGCGTGTCATATGGTGTTATTGTAGTATGAACTCTAGGGCTGTTCGTGACACTTATAGGGATGGCTCAATAGATTGATCGGAAAGGATAACTTTGAGGTGGTTTCGTACCCTACAACAATTTCTATCCTATGTTCTCCGCGAATAGGAACTTTGGAGTGATTCTTTATCGCACGTTGAGGGATTGTTATATGATCCAATTATGTTAGCATTGTTGAGAGATTGCACTAGTGAAAGTATGAACCCTAGGCCTTGTTTTTAAGCATTGCAATACCGTTTGTGCTCACTTTTATCGTTTGCTACCTTGTTGTTTTTATTTATTCAGATTATAAAAAAATATTTCTACTATCCATACTACACTTGTATCACCATCTCTTCGCCGAACTAGTGCACCTATACAATTTACCATTGTATTGGGTGTGTTGGGGACACAAGAAATTTCTTGTATTTGGTTGCAGGGTTGTTTGAGAGAGACCATCTTCATCCTACGCCTCCCACGGATTGATAAACCTTAGGTCATCCACTTGAGGGAAAATTGCTACTGTCCTACAAAACTCTGCGCTTGGAGGCCCAACACGAGTCTACAATAATAAGTTGTGTGGTAGACATAATTGTACGATACAGAGCCGCCGCCACCTCCTGTTCTTCATCGGGGGGGCAGATCTGGAGTCCGTTCGGGGCTCCGGAGAGGGGGATCTTCCGTCATCGTCATCATCAACCACCCTTCATCACCAATTTCATGATGATCACCGCCGGGAGTGAGTAATTCCTTCGTAGGCTTGCTGGACGGTGATGGGTTGGATGAGATTTATCATGTAATCGAGTTAGTTTTGTTAGGGCTTGATCCCTAGTATCCACTATGTTCTGAGATTGATGTTGCTATGACTTTGCTATGTTTAATGCTTGTCACTAGGGCCTGAGTGTCATGATTTCAGATCTGAACCCTTTATGTTTTCATGAATATATTTGTGTTCTTGATCCGATCTTGCAAGTTATACGCACCTGCTATGTGTTATGATCCGCATACCCTAAGATGACAATAATTGGGATTCTTTCCGGTGATTGCCATAGTTTGAGGAGTTCATGTATTCACTATGTGTTAATGCTTTGTTCCGGTTCTCTATTAAAAGGAGGCCTTAATATCCCTTAATTTCCTTATGGACCCCGCTGCCACGGGAGGGTAGGACAAAAGATGTCATGCAAGTTTTTATCGCAAGCACGTATGACTATATACAGAATACATGCCTACATTACATTGATGAATTGGAGCTAGTTCTGTGTGGCCCTAGGTTATGACGGTTACATGATGAATGTTATCCAACATAGTCACCGATCCAATGCCTACGAGTTTTTCACATATTGTTCTTTGCTAAGTTACTACCGTTGCTACTACTGTCACAATTGCCACTACTATTGCTGCTACTGCTACTGTTACTATTATTGCTATTGCTATCAAACTACGATACTACTGTGCTACTGATCACTCTGCTGCAGATATTTAGTCTCCAGTTGTGGTTGAATTGACAGCTCAACTGCTAATACTTGCAAATGTTCTTTGGCTCCCCTTATGTCGAATCAATAAATTTGGGTTGAATACTCTACCCTCGAAAACTGTTACGATCCCCTATACTTGTGGGTTATCAAGGATCTACCATGCCGGAAGAGGCCGCTTGGAGGCTCCCATCTCCGCACACTCCTCGACGTTCGCCTCTGCCACGATGCGGATGGCGAGAAAGTTCAGCGGTCGGTTCACCCTTGAGTGTACGGCGTCGATCTCCGGGCCCATCAACGGCTCCAGTAGAGGATCCATCTGGATGCGCTCCCATGTCCTCCAAGTAGCACGAGAGGGCATAAGCGAGTAGTCCATGGCCTCTCGAAGATGAATCGCCCGAGCCCGGCGAGCATGCACTTGGGCGGAGGCCGCCGCCGCCATCCACCCCGGATGCTCGGAGAAAAACTCACGGACGATGTGGATGGCCGGCATTGGCGAAAGTGCCTCCACACTCACCCTAGGCGGATCCTGGGTTAGAATCGGGACAGGAGGCAGAGACACTGCCCGAACCCCCTAGAGGAGCAATGAACGGCGCACCCCAAGGACGGGGCAAGGCAGAGGCGGAGGAGGCCAAACTATGCTCGACGGAACCAAGCTAAGAGCACTCGCCACCAGCTGAGAGCGATGAACAGGACGAAGGAATGGGAAGCAGAACCCCGAAAAGAGGCACGACACGAGGACATGGTGGCCACAGAGATGATGGACGAGCGACAGCAATGGAAGTGGTGGAGCCCGGGGGAAACTCCCTCCTCCTATAGCCACGAGGGAAGTAGTGGCCGAGGGCGGGGAGAGCCCGCATTTAAGGAAAGCCTTCTGGGGTCTTGGGGTAGTCGGCCTCAGGGCGAAGACCAATACTGTAGTCATAAATTTCTACCGAGCGGTCGCGTTATCCCTTTTTCACCTTCCCGAGCACTGAGTCGTCAGCATTACCACCACACAAAAACCACTCCCTTTTCCCACTCAAAGCACGGCGGCATTATTTCTCGAGGCGGGCGCAGTTATTTCTTTTATTAGGCCCACCCACATCGTGATCCGGGCGTACACCCTCTCCTTTGACCACTTTCAAAGAATGCTGCGGCGAGCCCAGGGGCTGTTGACGGAACATTAAACCATAGGGTATGCACAATATGTTGTGCATATGCGTCCGCTCGGAAATAATTTGGCGTGATTGAAGTGTGGGATATGGCACGGTAACAAAGGATAATCTGAGAGGAATAAAACACAAGCCTAAACAGAGGAAAACAACCACAGAAGATCCCCGAGGAGAACCCTGACGTCAGCCATGACGCACTCCGGGGCTGATTCCTCGTGCAGACGAGACACGCGCTGGCCAGAGGAGCTGGCCTTGGAGCGCACTCCACCGACCAGGCATTAAATGCCTGGCCAGATTGATCGGGTTACCCGGTGCAGGGCTACGCCTACGGTCATCATCACAACGACCCGAGGGGCGTGTGACAAAACGGGACGTTGGCGCGACGTAAAGCAGCAGAAGGGCGGTGCGGTGCGTCACGTTGGGGAAGGTACTCGAGCGCCTGACACGGTGCATTGTCAGCTCATCTACTGTCGTGCGTCAGGAGCAAGTGGACTAAGCGAACCGACCATCATTATGTGTATTTCTTTATATCAGTTTACAGACCAAGTGTGGTACCCCCAGGCCTATATAAGGGGAGGGCCGTGGTCGAAGAGAGGGACCGAAAAAAGGAGAGACACACTGCATCACACCCGCGCTCAAGCATAGTTAGAGAAAAGTAGGTGATCGGGCACTTTAGTTAGTACCCCGACCACCACTAGTCTCACCCCGACCATCGCTTTTGTAACACTCAAGCACATGTACTCCACCGATTATATCAAATATCAACAGGACGTAGGGTCTTACGCCAAGATGGCGGCCTGAACCTGTATAAAATCCCTTGTGTCCATGCTTTTCTTGTCTGCCTCGGAGAGTTAATTGACTAGGTGTTTTAACCCCTGCCCGAACTCACAAATACAGGGTATCCTTGATCCCTGGTGTCTTTAGAACGCACTCCGATAGTCTCATTTTGATAAACCATTTATCAATGAGATTGAAAATATGATTCACGCTTTTTTGTATGAAGAAAAACGGTTTTAAAAATTGTTGTTAAACTGTGAAGATTTTGCGAAAATGTTCAACATAGGTTGTGATCACCTTGTCCACAGCTTTGCAACAGTATATCACAAGCCTCATTTGGACAATGTTTGTGGAAGTTCAAACTATCCATAGGATGCTGTTCAACTGCTGCTGCTACGGCGGGTCATCTTGTTATCAGAATAATATTCTAATACCGTTATCAGAATAGCTTTTATATATATATATATATGTGTGTGTGTGTGTGTGTGTGTGTGTGTGTGTGTGTGTGTCTTCAGGTCCTCTCTCTCTCACACACACACTCTCTCTCCCTCTCTCCCTAGAGGACTCTATCTGAATCTTGCTCTCTCTATCTCTCGCTCACACAAACATTATATCTTCGGATATCTTCTCGGTCTACTTACATGTCTTGTATCCCTCTCACTCTCGCTCTCACACACACACGCCTCTCTCTCTCTCTCTGTCTCTCTCTCTCTCTCTCTCACACACACACACACACTTCACTCACACAATGTAAAATTATATGCATTTTTATAATACAAATATGTAAATGTTATGAGATCGTTCCGTAGTCTTCGAATTTTGTAAATTTTTTATCTAGAGAAAAAAAAAACAATAATCTCTTAAAGTTTTGGATGACACTAATTGTGTGACTTCATTGCACCTATGAGAACAATGATACACTCCCCTAAAAAACAATGATACACAAATGGGCCATATTAGTCAGGTAATTAGAAAAATCAAATAAGGAGTTTCATGGAGACATATAGCGCTGGACTATTTGTATTCTAATGGTTAAATAATCAATAAATTAATTTCAAATTATAGAATAATAGACGTTCTAAGACATTGCATGCACATGTGCGCAGGACACTCTCCTAGCATATATGCATTGCTCATAAATGAGTGTACCACACATAAAAGGAAGCGAAATGATTGTGTGTACGCAAAAGTAAAGGTTGGAAGCAACACATCAGGACAAATGGAATAAGTATTTTTCACGTACATAGTCACATAATAGTATTTACATCATAAAAATAAAAATGCATGATGATATTGCGTAAGTGAAATGCTCTAGCACTTTTATGAATTTACACAAATAGTTACATGATCTTATGTAGACATGTAGTAGAGATAATTAGAAGATGATCGATGAGCATTTGTCCAAGAGTATCTAGATATGTCATTGCACAAATAACAAAAATATAATTGCAATATGGCCAATGATATGACTGACGAAGGTCGATTACTCACAATTTAGTTACAACTGCAAGCCATCGCTTTTTATATTAACAGAGAAAATGAGAATCCTAAATAGTTGTTATCAAATGATAGACACCAACGAATAAGGAGAAGAGGAGGATATTGTCGGCGATACGGGGGAAGGGGCCCCCTTCGAGCCACCCGAAGAGCATCCTGCTTGGGCCAAAGCATGTTTTCCTGGGCGAAGTTCCGTGTCCGGGGTACCTTTGGTGATGAGGACCACCCTAGAGACGATCGAGCTCTGCCTCATGGAAGATGGATGGAGGAAGAACTGGTCGCGGTGGGGCATCGTCGCACTCTCGCTTCTTCAATCCGAAGGACTTCGGCGCCTTTATCTTTGGAGCCTGGTGATGGCGTCAAAGGAGAAGTTCGGAGTAGAGGACGTGAGGAGCTGGTTCATTCGGCGGCCCCTTACCCTCCCCAGAGCGGTTTTGGAAGTCCAAAACCAACATTACCAAATAGCCCACGATTGGGGCGAGTCCGCGACTGTTTCCTGCCAAAGCGCGGGAACCAAGGGGGTGGGCGGTCGCCTTGTCATGTGAGTCACGATCCCACTCCTGACAATGCAGGTACAAAATTTGCCCCAACCCTCCTTTCCGAACCCATCCCTGGCAGAGAGGAAGGGGAGGGGTCGAGGGCTACTGTCAGCGGTACGGGGAGGGAACCCCCTCTGAGCCACTTCAAGAGCATCCCACTCGTGCCAAAGCGTGTTTGCCTGGGTGAAGTTCCGTATCAGGGGTACCTCTGCTGACAAGGACCACCCTGGATACAGGATTTACCAAGGACCCTGTCCAGGGTCGAGCCACGCTGCGGCGCGGGGGATCAGACATCGGGTCACCTGAGAACCACCAATGTGACCAAACAAAGGGCATGGTTGACTCCTCTTCGAATTGCGATGTGCGCGGGTACACTTTCCATGTGTGGAGTCGCAGACATCATGCCATGTTCTGACCGATAGTAGTGGGAGACGTGTGCACAGTGTAAAGGGCGTACAATGGTCAAACTGTAAAATTTGAGTTCGAATATGTAGGGATATGCAGGAAGTCAACCAGACCCTCACAGTATAAAATGGGCACGACAGCAACGTTTGTAAGAGGAGGAATACATATAAAAAACACACTGAAGCGGGAGTAAGGTATTACACTGCTATGATGGCGCGAACCTGGGTAAAATCCTTTGTCGCGTGTGTGGAGTGATCGAAGTGTATAAACCTTGGCACCTTGGCTGAACAACATATGAGTAGCATCGTAGCTCCAATCTGGACAATCATCTATCGACTGATATGAAGCTAGAAATTCTTGTGAAAATTTGTAGTTTAGCACCAACTACGAAACACAATTACCATGAATTTATGATGTCACATACCAAGATCCTTACCAACAACCTACTACACCTGGTGGAAAGATTTCTGTAGAAGTTCATCAAGGTTTGTTCCAAGTATAAATATTAGCTATGGCATTTATAATATTTTGGATCATGCATAAATGCTATAGAGACAAACTAAAGCAAATAGAAGTTTGCATAGGGGCAAATAAATGACTGAGACACAATGCCAAATAAGTTTTTGCATGGTGTATGTTGTAAACAAGCGTTAATATAATTATTTATATATATATATATATATATATATATATATATATTAGTGTGGATTTTTTAACACCCGGTGACTATGCCACCCCTCCGGGTGGCAATGCCACCCCATGTTATCTCCGTTGAATTCATGCCTCATGATCTGTGCGAGCACTATGCTATCGTTTGTCCTCTATCGACATTCAATTAATTAAGCATGCTAATGACCAAACTAATACGCTTCCATCAGAGCCTGTGTTCGAATATAGGGGTATCAAAATGTCAGATCATGAATACTTAACATAAAAGATTCCTTAATAGTATAAAAAATACTATGACTTCCTAACTTTCTATAATAGTACAAAAAAGTTGGTTGATGGTTAAGACTTAGATACCTAAAAAAAAGTTCCCATGAACTCAAAAAATATTCCCCCAAAATGGATCCATGCGTATGCGCAGTACCAATGTTTAATTTTGTTACTTCTCAGTGCTAATGAACTCGTCTATGTGCAATTAATCAAATGAAAGACTAATCAATGGCAAACCTAAAAGATGATGCACGGATCTTAAAGCCGGATCAGACGAAAGCTGGGGGGTGGTATAGTCCCCGGGTGGCAAAGACATAATAATCATATATATATATATACTGTCACATGATAAAGTAGTATATATACTGTCACATGATAGTATATGAGACATGGGTGTAACTACACCCGGTAGTAGGATGTATTTTCCCTATATATAGCCGGTTTGGCAGAATAGTTATTTTGCCCACACTTCCGAACTGCACGCTCAATGCGAGGGCACTGCACTTTCTGAAACAAGCGTACTGCACTACTGAGACGAGTGAACTTCTCGTCGAAAAAACTGCACGCGACTTTTTGGTACTGTTTTCGCTCCAATTTTTAAACCGTTTGTCGGAATGAGGCGTGTAACATACCGTTGGAAAGCTATGGATTAGGCACAACTTCGCCATGTTGAATTTTTTCCGAGATTCCTCGCGGTTTAATAGCAGTTTCAAAAACGGTGGGCGCCCGACGAGTGGCAGTGAGTGTATTTTCATGTTTTTTCACAAACCGCTTGTCGGAATGAAGCAAATGATACGCCGTTGGAAAGATATCATCGAGGCGCAAATTTTTCATATATATTACTTTCTCTAATTCCTTACGGTTTAAGAGCAGTTTTAAATTTACTAAATCGCGGAATTCTGTTTTTTCAAATTTTTGCAATTTTTCGGTACTGTTTTTTGCTCCAGTTTTTTAACCGTTTGTCGAAATGAGGCGTGTGATACGCCGTTGGAAAGCTACGGACGAGGCACAACTTTCATATGTAGAAATGTTTTTGAGATTCCTTATGGTTTTAAATTAATTTTGAAAATAGCGCGGCGGACGACGGGTGGCAGCGGCCGTTTTTTCGCGAATTTTACAAACCGCTGGTCGGAATGATTCAAATGATACATCGTTGGAAAGATATCGACGAGACGCAACTTTTTCATGTAGAACACCCTCTCTAATTCCTTACGGTTTAAGAGCAGTTTTGAAATTACCGAAATGCGGACACTCTGTTTTTCGCGACACCAAAATCGACGAGTGAACCGCATCGGACAGAAAACCGCACTGCTTCATACGGGCAAGCGAACCGCATGATTTATTTTATTCTTTTTCTAATTTTTTCATAAATGAGAGGGGACCGCAGAGAACCACAACACTATCCTAAAGTGAACCGCAATACTCTTTTTGTGGTTTCATAAACGAGACGGGCAAGTGAACCACAACACTATCGAAAAGTGAACCGCAATACTCTTTTTGTGGTTTCTCTAACATTTTTTGCAAAAATGCTAAAGTGAACCACATCCGAGGACCAAACGCACTGCGTAAGAGAACAAAGTGAGCTTCAAAATATACATAAAACATTTTCTTTTTTTATGTTTTTTTTGCTGAAACTGCACGAACATTATTTTTTAATGAAGTGAACCGCAGGTCATTTTAGGAGTGGACTGCGTTAGGGATTTTTTTTTCATTTTTTTATAAACATATCCTTGAATAGTTTTACAAACAATCATCAAAACAAAAAATTTCTATCTGAATCGCGCACGCAGCCCTTCCGAGCTGCACGCCATGGCCGTCTGAACCGCTCACATACGCGGCATCTTTGGTGTCGCCCACGAACTGCACGGACTGCACGGCGGCGCTGCCGGACACAGCAGCCCTCCGGCAAACTTTCGTATTGCTGCGTCCAAACTACTAGACAAGACTAGTGAACTGCATTATTTTAACTTTTTTTGTTCTTTTGTGCTAGAACTTTTCTGTTACATCATTTTTATCTCTGCATTAAGAAAAACTGCATGCGTGTGCAATCCGTACTGCGTGATGCCACAAGGGAGCCACAAACATGGTGAAACTAAAACATACAGCAAAGATGAACTACTAAATAAATATGTCGCCGATCGCCATAGTGCAGTGCACTTGTCTCCCGCCGCCCGCGAACAAGAAGTGCAGGAGAGAGCTGCAGCTGAGGGCTGTAGACTGCACATTGGGGCGAGCTGCACTGCACGGCACGCTCGACAGCACTGCACGACGTGCTCGCTGGAAAGGGGCGCCGCACCGGCCGCTCTTCAACTTCACGGCCGCGTTTTGTGGATTTCACGGGTGCGGTCGCCGGGCTGCAGGGAAGGGGCGCCCGCACGCTCACGCTGTTCCCGACGCTGTGGACGAAGTGAGCTACAGTTTGAACAAGAAAAAACACCCCGTACGGACGAAGTGAGCTGCACTGCCACGGTCACCACCTTCGTCGTTGACGCGGGAGTGCTGGCGGACCTGCAAAACAGAGGAAGTGGAGGTAATCAGGCAACGGAGCAGCAGAGATAGGGGAGCACGTCGGAGGAGCGCCGGATCTGTCCCTCGCCGTGCACTGAAGATTTCAACCGCGAAAACAAAACAAAGTGAACCGCAAGACCATCCTCACTGTGCTCGCATTTTTTTCCCTGTTCGTCGGTGGGGAGAACCTTGGATCCGCCATTGAACAAGGAAGAGGGAGTACAGAGAGAGGGGAACCACCTGCATCTCGCCGGGAATGACCTACATCGGGCTCACAGGGTGGACCACGAACGGCCACGGAATGTGCCGTGGGAAGGGGGCGGGGAGGCGAGAGGACGGCGTTAAACCGGATGCTCTCCTCGACGTGATTGCAGGAGGCCGTCAGGGCACGCGGTCGAACGGCCGGCGGCCGGCGGAGGTCGGCACGGGGTGGCGCTCGACTGGCCGGCGCGGAAAGGGGCAAGGGGAGGAGCTGGGGAGTCAGCTCGTGAGTGCGTGGCCGACGAGGAGCACGCCGTCTCGGGGCGCCGCGGGCAAGGGCATGGTGAGGTGGATCTCGCCGGATCTGGCTCGAGGAGGCGCGGGATTGGGAGACGACCGATGTGGAGGGGAGGAAGAAGGTGGGACATCGGGGGATTGCATGGGGGCGGACGCTGGGGAGCGGTGGGGCGGTCGGCGGGGAAAGGTGGGGAGGCAAGCGGTGGTGGGGTGTGGTGCCGCGGTGGCGGTGGGCGCCGGGGCTGGGGAAGGTGGTGGTGGTGGGGTGGGGCGCCGGCTGCGGCCGGGGATGGAGGTTGCTGGATCTGTGTGTTTCTGGTTCGGTAGGGTGTTGAAACAATAAGCTCCAGTGTCGGTAGAATAAGGTGTCTAAGGTGTTGATAGAATAGACCCATCCTATATATATATAGGGAATATACATATTACTACCGGGTGTAGTTACATCCATGTCTCATATACTACCATATGGTAATATATATATACTACTTTATCATTTTTAGTATGTTCATATACTATATCTAAGATACTCCAAAGTGAGTTATGTGAAAAAATTACATGTGAGCACATGTTTTTATCATATTATTGAAATACGTACATATTTGTACGTAAAAAGGGGTATGCTCAAAATATAATGCATACTACCTAAAAAATAGTATATATACTACCTAAACATTCTTACATACTACATACTACGCATACATACACTCCGGTATGATAGATACTATCTAAAACGTACAAAACAAAAGTGGGAGTAACTACACCCGGTAGTAGGAAACATTTGTCCTATATAGGGACACACACGTAATGCTCTCCAAAGATCTATTTTCAAATCTAGCCGCGCAAACACGTCGGTCACCACGCTAGTTATTTTCTTACAATGGTCAAACTGTAAAATTTGAGTTCAAATATTTTAAATCTCATTTTCATAATACATTCTTTGATATAAAAGACGAGACCCATGACTGGGTTAGTAAGTGTATACATAACGAATCTTTACTCCATGCACAAATGGCATGTCAATCTTGGGAGTGCATGCAGATGTTAATGCTCTCGTGTTCCGTTATTTTAAACTTATAATCAGCCACTAGTTACTTACCATTGTGGTTCTTGTGGGAAGATGTGTGGTTGTTCCAATGGGAAGATGGTAGGATAGTCGTGGACTCTACCTTCATTGAATTGGCTTACACTGATGCCATTAACAATATGAGTTTATTAATATATATAGTAATTGGAGATTTTATTTGCTTCTACCAAAAGATATTACATAATCGTATGCATGTTGAATTTGCATATACATTGGATTTATTACTTATCAGACATCTACTGATCATTATAATACCCTGGCTGAATATTTTTTTAGTTCCATATGGAAGTGTTTACCTTACAAGTACTTTTTGTAATGGAAATCTTATTAATTATCCAACTTTACATTATCATATAGTTAGGGTTAACTATGTATTCCAAATATTTAAATTGATATGGTTATCTTAAACAATCTAGGTATACTTTATGTTAATTCAATATTTTAGTTCATACTGCATGGCAATTAGTACAGCTTCAACTTGTCTTAGCCACTTTTGTCGCGATGTCAGAACTCATGATTGTGTTATATCTATCCATCAATAGAATTTAGGTTACAGTGTGGGTATGTAAGTGTAGACAACATGAGTAGACTATTTGTAAACGCACCCACACACACGTTCATGCAGCGCGCACAGGAGAGGTCAAATATAGCATGTATATATGTGAAGCTTTTAGAGTTGCAATTGATTATATCTTCCTAAGATTGAGATAAAGGAAGCAAGATATGTTCTTGTCATAAGTATTGACTAGGATATCTCACTACAGTGGTGTGTATAGGACGGGCAATATGTCTATAATGTTTGTTTTGTTCATGCTACTTTTATACCGTTATTACATAGGTTTGGCATATTGTTATAACATTTTGTTGGACTGACCTATTAATCCAGTTGAATACCTATTCGTGCACCAAAAAAAATAAATGAAAAATATGTCACGAAGATTAAAGTCGGTGAGACACCAGAGGGCACAAGAGCTAGCAGAGCGAGCATTGTGGGGCCCATGAAGAGAGCGAGTGCATTTGAGGCCTTGGTCGTGTTGTGGGGTTGGCCGCCTCCCTAGGTCACTTCTCCGCTGCCTCTCAGTCCTAACACCTTTATATACCCCTAGAATGCCCAGAAACATTTATTGAGGAATTTTTCTGCTGCCACTGCCACATATTCCTAGGTGATCCAATCAGGACGTCTATTTTTTACTCTTTCGAAGGGGGAATTTTCCGCCGGAGCTATCTTCATCAAACTCACTGCTCTAATGACCATGTGTGAGGAGTCCTCCTTGGACAATGGGTGAATAACAATAGCTATCACTACAATAAAATACACATATGTGATGATACACGCATGTCATAGTTGGTCACTTCTTTTGTCATCCATGCACACATCCATGATGTTTATATAGCAGAATCAAGATAGTCATACATGTGTTGTCGTAGATGTGTTCTATGACAATAATTTTGTTTTCATCATCGAAGTGTGTTATTCCATGACACAAAATGACGCGTCATGAAAGTGTTTCATCAAGGATGACCGACACGTGGCAGCAACCGTAACGGATTGCCGTTAAGCTAACGATTGCGGGTTTCGGATTCAATACTCGTTAACGACGTGGCCTCCTGCTGATACACCACATGTCGACATCCTATTGGTCATGGGAGATACTCATCAGCTACTTATTGGAATAAGTGTCAAGCACACAGCCGCCCATGTCCACCGTTCCTGAGGTGACACATGGCATGACCCAATAGAAGCCCATTTAGTTGAAAAGGTCGTCCTAGTCAAAGGCCTGGTTATGGCCCACAGGCCTTAGTGAAACCTCAGTGGGTCTGGCCCATAAAAGGTCCCCTAGTGTCCTACTTGCACACAACCCATTTACGACTCAGGTCCACATGACCCAATAATTATGACATGTGTGCATTCAGCCCATTACCGGCTCATGGGTCATTCGACATGATTACGGCCCATTGATTCTTCCGGTCCATATGTGGCACATTGTGCCTTTCAGTCAATATGCGACTCGTGGTGTTCTTTCAGCCCATTAACATCATGTGGTGCTTCCAGGCCCATTTACAGCCCATGGTTTCTTTCGGCCCATTAACGACATGTTTTGTCTTTGGGGCATTTCCAGCCCGTGATTTCTTTCTCCCCGTTAATGGCATGTGGTGCCTTTGGGCAATTTCTGGTCCTTGATGTCCTTTGGGAAACCAGCACATGATGTCTTTTGGCCCATTAACGGCTCTTCATGTTTTTGGGCCCATTTACGACATGTAGTCCTTTCGGACCATTTCCGGCCCATTTTATATTTCAGCACTTTCATGGCCTGAGTGGCACGTTCGGTCCACTAGCGGACCGCAGGAAGCAAAATACAGTATTAATGATAAACATGCACTTTAAAATAGAAAATTACACATATCACATCCAGCGGGCATCGAAGTTCGCCACCAGTGAAAATAAACGCAACAATTAAATATCATATTAGAACCGATGAAATCCGTTCTCTGATTTTTATTTGGTGACTCCAGTTAAATGCCCGGCTCCCCACCCGTTGTTCGCAGACATGTCCAGATACGTGTTTGCAAACCATTGGTGCCATCCATTTGGTGATCCGTGTTTGAGTTTCCCTTAGTGATCACTCGCTGACAGGGACGAACCCATCCAACCAATGCATGAACACATCACAGACCACGAATTACGGCAAGAGGCGCACCTACTTTACTCCAAAGGATCGATCAAGTTGTTTCCTTAGGTTAGTTCCACAACAACACACACGTTCCATTGACTCTGAGCCAACTCTAGTGCTTAAAACCAACAATGTCATTGCGGCAGTGACGATCATGGACACATTCATTTCGCGCACCACCAATGGTGTGCTTGTGGCTAGGCTATCAAGGAGAACTCCCAACAATTGAAAAACCGAATTTTTCATGTGAGTTCTAGGCTGCTACGCCAGTGATGGCAAGGACATCTAGGATCTTCAAGGAAGAGGGGACTAGGATGGAAAAGAAAAGAAGGCACAGTTCGATCTGGCCGATGATTGACCTAAGAGACGACCAAGGAGAAGGAGGGCCCACAGCACAGTTAGGGGGAGGAGGGGCTTCTTTGGGACGATAAACTAGTACATAGAGGACCAGGTGTGATGACCGTCTCCACCCAATATGACCAACAAAAAAATCTACAATTACCCTAAAGAAAGAATTTGTAGTTCGTCCTACCTTGAATTTTTTTTCACCCTACCTCACTCAGTGGCGTGATACTTGTGTGCTCCGCCTACATGCCATTAGTAACGATTTTGGCACGCCGTTAATAGACATTTCGGCACAAGTGCACATCACGGACACATGTCTTTCATCTGTCTTCTTGGCAGCGCCACTAGGACGTCGTTGACGAGTGGCTCGCTTACAGGAAGTGCCATCATCACGGGCACCTGGACGCTCGGTAGCCAGTGCAGCACTGGCGTTGCGCCGCTGTCAAGTGCTCGTGGTGCCACCGGCTTGCTCTCCTTCCCGCTTGCATAGGTAGTGTGATTGGCACTCGCAGAGGCGCTGGTTGCTGGTCAAGTTCTTCCATTCTCTGTGCGGAGATGATTGTATATTTATACACGAATGGAGGTGACTGTCAAGGCCATGCAAACACGGGCCGCGCTTCAACTCGCCATGGATGCAGAACAGACAAAGCAACATGGCTGAATCGATATCACCATAAAGTTTCTCCTCCGCTGTGTTTACTAAGTTACCTGACCTCATTAAGAATAATACATATCTTCAATAAATAACAGATATCAGATCTACTATATCACTAAGCTCCTTAGAGCATCTCTAGCATATCTCTTATATCGCGGTACCATAAAAGCATTATAAGGGAAACCTTAAACCTATTTTGCGATACATGCAGGCTGCGGCGGAACAGATCCCACAACAATTTACCGTAAAACCAAATATTCCTCGTGGTCTTCTACTTCTTCCCCTCACCCGCGTCTCCCTGAACCCTTGTCTCCCGCACACCGCGCAGTCCGCTCCGCACACGAGGGATAGGTTGCGTGAGTTGTTGTAATCTGGTTAGTTAGGTTGTTGTGATGATCCTTATCTCATGTATAGCTAACTTGAGGATCAATCCACAACCTAACTACCGAATCCTATAACCCTAGCCTCTGGCTATATTAACATGCAACGCTTCCCTGCTAGGCATACGCTTCACGCCATCTTTCATGGTATTCAGAGTCTATCTCCTCTAAGAACATCATCCCGTAGCCATGTCTTCCTCAAGCTCCGATGTCGCCATGCCCGCACTCATCCCCATCGCCGATCGACTCCACCGCTCCAATTTCCTGGTGTGGCGCGCGCAAGCTATGGCGGCCATCCGAGGCGCGCAGCTCGTCTCCTACCTCGATCCAGAGAGGGAGGAGCCGGCACGGAAGCTCACCGATAAAGACGGCAAGCCCACCGACGTGCCCAACCTGGCGTACGACATTGACAAGGCGCGAGACTCCCAGGTGCTGAGCTTCATCTTCAACTCCATCTCAGCCCTTGTGATGATCCAGGTTGCACACTGCAACACGACGGCCAAAGCATGGGCTGCCATCATGGAGATCTTCATCTCTCAGACTCAAGCGCACATCGTCAACACGAGGATCGCCCTCTCCATGACCAAGAAGGGGACCTCGACGGTTGCTGAGTACATCGGGCGCATGAAGGCGCTTGGTGACGAGATGGCATCGGCGGGCAAGCCTCTCACCGATGATGACATGGTGTCCTACATCCTCGCGGGGCTCGACTACGACTACATGTCCTTCGTCTCCATGATCTGGGCCTGACCCAATCAATCAAGGTGAGCGAGCTTTACTCTCAGCTCATCAATTCTCAGAACAGACTGGCCATGTTCGAGGGCGGCGGCCAGTCCTCCCACTCCTCCGCCAACGCCATTTCTCGCAACGGGCGTGGTGGATCCAACCACGGCGGAGGCCGCGGTGGCAATGGCGGTTGCAATGGAGGCGGCCAAGGCAACTGTGGCGGTGGTCGCGGCCAAGGTAGTGGCGGTGGCCGCGGCAACGAAGGAGGAGGTCGCAACAATCTCCCCGAGGTCTTCTGTCAAATCTGCACCAAGCCAAACCACAACGCCATGGAGTGCTATCGCCGTTTCGACATCTCCTTCAACAAGGAAAAGAGCACGGTAGCCGTCAACACCAACCCCCACTCCTCCTACGGAGTGGACATGAACTGGTATGTGGACTCAGGAGCAACAAACCACATCACTAGCGAGCTTGACAAGCTCATTGTCCGGGACAAGTACAATGGACATGATTAAGTAATCATGCCAAACAGCGCAGGTATGAAGATTTACCATATTGGTCATGCCTATGTTCGTACCCCTACTCACAATCTTCATCTTAAAAACATCTTGCATGTGCCTAATGCCAGCAAAAACTTGATCTCTGCTCATCGCTTATCCTATGACAATCATGTGTTTCTTGAAACTCATCCTCACTTCTTCTTTGTCAAGGACAAGGCAATGAGGAAAACCCTCCTTCACGGCAGGTGTAGGAACGGGCTATATCCCCTTTCATCAGCTCCCATGAGCTCAGGCAGGCATGCACTTGGCGCCACCAAGATCTCTCCATCACGGTGGCACATTCGCTTAGGTCATCCGTCTTCGACAATCGTTCAACATGTTCTTAGGCATAATAAAATTTCCTTTTCTAGCAATGAGTTGAATAAAGAGGGTGTTTGTGATGCTTGCCAACAAGGAAAGAGTCATCAACTTCCCTATCCAAATTCTAGTAGTACTTTGAATGCTCCTTTAGAGCTAGTTTTCTCTGATGTATGGGGGCCTACCCATGATTCGATCAATAAGAAAAACTATTATGTGAGTTTCATTGATGATTTCAGTAAATTCACTTGGATATATATTCTCAAACATAGACCAGAAGTTTTCAAAGTGTTTCATGAATTCCAAGCACTAGTTGAACGACTTTTTGATCGCAAGATTATCACCATGCAAACAGATTAGAGTGGTGAATATGAGCGCTTGAACTCTTTCTTTCGCCAAATAGGCATCAGACATCATGTGTCATGCCCTCATGCCCATCAACAGAATGGGTCAGCTGAGACGAAACATCGTCACATTGTAGATGTGGGTCTCTCTCTTTTAGCTCATGCCTCCATGCCCTTGAAATTTTGGGATGAAGCATTCCTAGCCGCCACATATCTTATAAATCGTACTCCTAGCAAGGTGATCAGTCTTGAAACCACCTTGGAAAAATTATTCCATGAAAAACCAAACTACCACGCTCTTCGCATTTTTGGTTGTGCTTGTTGACCAAAACTTCGTCCATTTAATTCTAGGAAGCTAGAATTTCGCTCTAAGCAATGTGTGTTCCTTGGCTATAGCAATCTACACAAGGTTCAAGTGTCTTGACATAAATGCTGGACGTGTTTACATCTCTCATGACGTCGTTTTTGATGAAATAGTTTTTCCCTTTGCCTCTCTCAATCCAAATGCCGGGACTCCTCTTAGATCTGAAGTATTACTTCTCTCTGAAAATGTTCCATCCGAACCTCTTAATCATGGGGACGAACAGTTGGCTGATCTTTCGGTTAATCTTCATGAAAATCCTGCTGTAAATTATGGTGCAAATTTTGTTGTGCATCATGATTTTATGTGGCAGCAGCAAAGCACAGGACACGATGAGGATTCAGGTGATGCGCCTAATCCAGACAGCGGCGATCCCGGGGATGATTTTCCCTCGCCTGTCGTGCCAGGTAGCGGGATTAATGCCGCATCAGCCTCGGGAGGGGGCGAGCCAGCCTCGCCTCTCCACACGTCCCACGCGTCTGGCCACGGGCCCGTGGACAAGGACGCATCAGCGCACTCCGCGTCGAGTGGACCCAGCGGAAGCGGGGCGCCTTCCCCCCAGCCGCCAAGTGGCGCGGCCTCCTCCACACAATCAAGCAGCCCAACCAGGCGTGTCGCAGGCGTCGTGGGCCACCGACAGCGTCCGCCTCGGATCTGGTGCGGCTGGATCGGCTGCAGATGCGTCATCGTCAAGGGCGCCTGGATCGTCTGTGTAGCAGTCTTCTGCAGTCATTCCTGTGCCCACGCAAAGAACAAGATCTCAACACGGTATCTCACGACCAAAAATACGTACAGATGGTACGGTCAGGTATGATAAGGTACGGTTTGTTGGTCTTGCTGCTACAGGAGAACCAAATACTTTGGTAGAGGCATTAGAAAATAAAAATTGGAAAAATGCAATGAATGAGGAATATAATGCTCTCATGAAAAATAGAACTTGGCATTTAGTTCCTCCAACAAGAGGTAGAAATATTATTGATTGTAAATGGGTTTACAAAATTAAAAGAAAAGCAAATGGAGAAATAGATAGATACAAGGCTAGACTAGTTGCAAAGGGCTTTAAGCAAAGATATGGTATAGATTATGAAGATACCTTCAACCCAGTTGTGAAAGCAGCTACTGTCAGACTTGTTCTCTCTGTTGCAGTGTCAAACAATTGGAGTCTTCACCAATTGGATGTGCAGAATGTGTTTCTTCATGCCGTTCTAGAGGAGGAAGTGTATATGAAACAACCACCTGGGTATGAGGTAAAAGATAAGCACCAATATGTGTGGAAGCTTGATAAGACTCTATATGGCTTGAAACAAGCACCTAGAGCATGGCTCTAGGCTGAGTGAGAAACTCCAAAGGCATGGTTTTCGACCATCCAAAGCTGACACATCACTATTCTTCTACAGAAAAGGGAACATCACCATCTCTATGCTAGTATATGTTGATGACATTATTGTTGCCAGATCATCACAGGATGCAACCAAGGCATTACTAGAAGATCTAAGGAAAGACTTTGCTCTAAAGGATCTTGGTGATTTGCATTACTTCTTGGGAATAGTGATAAAGAAGGTAAAAGATGGCATACTCTTAAGTCAAGAAAAGTATGTGTCAGATGTGTTAAAACGAGCAGGTATGATGAATTGTAAAATTTCAAACATGCCTCTCTCAACCTCTGAAAAATTGTCTAAAGAGGAAGGTGAGCCTTTAAGTGCTGAAGCATCTACAAACTACAGAAGTGTGGTAGGTGCCTTGCAATATTTAACACTCACAGGACCTGACATATATTTCCCTGTCAATAAAGTGTGTCAGTTATTGCATGCTCCTACTCTTGAACATTGGACTGCAGTAAAAAGGATCCTAAGGTACCTAAGAGGTACTATGAGTACAGGGTTGAAATTCACAAAGTCAACCTCAACTTTGGTGAGTGCCTTTTATGATGCTGACTGGGCATGTTGTCTTGATGACAGAAGGTCAACAGGGGTTTTTGTTGTCTTCTTTGGACCAAACCTCATATCATGGAGTGCACACAAGCAAGCTACTGTGTCAAGGTCTAGCACAGAAGCCGAATATAAAGCTTTGGCAAATGCCACGGTTGAACTAATATGGGTTCAAACTTTGCTTGATGAGCTTCGTGTAAGTCAGTCTCCTACTGCCCGGCTATGGTGTGATAATATTGGTGCCACGTATCTTTCAGCAAACCCAGTGTTTCATGCAAGGACAAAACACATTGAGGTTGATTATCATTTTGTGCATGAAAGGGTAGCTAAGAAGCTACTTGATATTCGGTTTATTCCCACTAATGATCAAGTTGTAGATGGGTTTACCAAAGCCTTATTATGGCGCAAGTTAGAAGAATTGAAGAACAATCTCAACTTGGTGAAGTTGTGATTGAGGGGGTGTGTTAGAATGTCTTGTACGTATATACGGCAGAATTATAAACCGTATATACATTGTAGGGATAGGTTGCGTGAGTTGTTGTAATCTGGTTAGTTAGGTTGTTGTGATGATCCTTATCTCATGTATAGCTAACTTGAGGATCAATTCACAACCTAGCTACCGAATCATGTAACCCTAGCCTCTGGCTATATTAACATGCAAGCATCCCTGCTAGGCATACGCTTCACGCCATCTTTCAGAACCAGGCGTCGCCGCACACCTCGCAAGCCACCTCGCCCGCGCCCGGCCGCATGACAAAGCATCGACCAGAGCCGCGACTGCTGGTGCAGCGCAACTACCTCGTCGGTGACGCCGACATACCTCCCGTCCACAAACAGCCGATGCGGCAGCGGCATGTCGTCATCCCTCCCAAGGAGCAGCGCGCGGAGCTCGCGCTAGCCTGCCGAAATCAACTAGAATCTCTCCGAATCGGGCATGTCCACCGAAAATTTGGCCGGAATCAAGACCGGCACGATGGATCTTGGTCGGAATGGAGACTATTCTAGCGGTTGGACCTGAAACTTCCCTCCGACCAACCATATTTTTTAAGGTGAACTATAAAATTTGCCCCAAATCCTGAACATGCGAGGAATTGGAGGCTCGTTTTAAGGTTTCCCTTAAAAAATTACGGTTCGGTCGATTTTGAGGGATCTTGTCGTGTCAGTTTTTCCGCTCAATCCCATAAAAACGGTTATTTAAAAGTTTTGGCTATTTTAAGGGATCTGCTAGAGATGCTCTTAGGGGTGAAGGTATCTCATTCAATTGAGGACGTTGGTTTTGGATTGGTTCTCAATTTTAACTTGGTCAACAATTTTTCAAGGAGCTCTCTTATTCAAGTGAGGTGTTCAATTTTAAATTTGGTTTATAATTTTGACTGGTCAATAATTTCGCAAATCAATTGACAACAATAAGCTTATAATATCAGTCTCACACACGCTCTCATCGCCTAACAAAAAATAAATGTTGTATCCATCACTGTAGCACCAATATAATTTTGGATTGAGTTCCCAATTTTTGACTTGGTCATTATTTTCTCAATGAGCTCTCTCATTCGAGTGGGTTGTTCAACTTTGAATCTGGTTCATGATTTTGGCTGATCAATGATTTCTCAAATCAAGCTGCAATAAACAGTTTATAAAAATACATAAGTCTCGCACCCTGCATCATCTGACAAAAAATAAATGCCAACATGCGACATTGTAGCACCAATATAATATATGTGGTCACCACTACAATAAACTTCCATACATACGTGTGGGTTAATTTACATATAACACATAATTATATCCCTAGAAAGAGACCATCAAAATATCGCATTATAAAAAAACACTTCATCATTTCCCCCACACGCCAACCCAATTTTTTTTATGAAATCCCAACAGCACCAACCACGCAGGGAAGCGCGCCCAATCCTTCTAGTATGAAATGAATTACCATACATAAGCAATTGAAACGTGTGCCTTATGTACATGTCTTCGTATATACGTACTTTTTTTATTCATTGCATTTTTTTGTTGGTAGCTTACCAAGCTGGCCGCTTGGTCGTATATACGTACTTAATTGTCAAAGGGTCCAGACGATATATGCAAAGTGTGTTATACATATCTGTATATATATCTTATAGTTTTCAGTTTGAAATGCATCTCTCTTCTTTAAGTCATAAACCTTGACTTAAGTTCTTATTGAGATAAGGTATGTGAACTACATAGGTGTCTATATTTTTAGGAATTGGTACAAGTAGCCCCCAGACTAACTGTTGGTAGATAGACTCCATGCCATATTACTCCATGAGGGGAAAATTTGTGTTCAAAATCTAAAAGAGATGTGTGCATAATAATTTGTAAAGTTAATCTAGAAGAACCATGTATTGACTATAGAAAAATTACTCTATCCCCTACCACTGACTATAAAAAAGTAAATAAGTAAACATAGCTTTGGCAGCGCTGGTACGAACTCGAGGAGGAACTATAGTTGATCATATTTGCTCAAATTGAATGGTGTCGGTTGCAATGGATGCCCCTCCATATTTAACAAGTATAAAAGAAAATTAATTTATTAAGAACTAACATTATTGTAGTTTTCAGACATGAGTTGACAGAAGCTGAAAATGCCCCTTCCCTCGCCTGTGTCACTCCCACGAGCGACCCCCCGGGTAGAGGCCCCATCTCCTCCCTCTCCTCTCCTCATCATCAGGCGACGGGGCTTCCTCTCCTCTCGCTCGGTGGTGAAGGCGCGGGCTGGCGGCGACGTGATGCTAGCGAGGGACAGTGCGGCGCGGTGGCGGGCGACGGCAGCGGGGTCACGTGTGACAGGCCTAGGCGTGGAGGGCCTCGCGGCGTGGGCCCACATACGTGGTGCCTACAGTGGACGGTGCTGGATCCGGCGGCTGCAAGTGTTGTGTGTGGGCTGGTAATGGCGGCCGGGGTGCTCGGGCAACGCACTGCTAGCGGTCGGTGGTGGTGGTGCCCCTGGTCGTCACTCGTGGCTGGTTACCAGCGGTGGTGCGAGTCTGGTGTGGTGACGGCGGCGCGGATCTAGCGACCGTAATCCGGCAGGCAACGCAGGGTGGTGGCGGTGATTCGCCTTCTCCTGGGTCCAAGCCGATGACAGCGGTGGGCCTGAGGTGGGTCGAAGCTACCACTCAGGGTAGGTGTGGTTGGGCTCGGTTCGTCTCCTCGCGAGCGCGGTGGGCTATGGTGGTGGTTGGGAAATCGATGCGCCGATAGACAGATCGACGCTGAGGATCACGGACGTGGCGTCGTGCGAGATCGTCTCGGCCAAGGCCAGAGGGCTATGACCAGGAGTTGATCGGCGATGGTCGTCGGCAGTCACTGGGTCATGTCACTCCCGGTCCACCGAGACTAGCTAGGGACACACGAGTAGGTGCTTCCTACCGTGGAGGCGTAGACCCAGACTCGATGGCTGATGCCGGGCTAGGAGTGGATGGAGGTGCATCTGTTGATGGGATATGATGTAGGCGGTTGGCAGTTTCTCGGGACTTAGATTCTGGGGCGGCGGCCCCGGATGTCGGTACGCATGGTGTTGGCTCTTCGGCGCGCACCATGAGGGCGGTGGTGGACGTGCATCTTGGTCGTGTGGGCAGCGAGGGGTGTAGCGAAAGATGGCTCGGGCTTGCTCTTTGTCGTCTACAAGGGCAATGCCCAGATCTAGAGGCTTGTACTCATTGTGGTTGTCCTTAGGTGCCTCATGGTGGCACGAGTGAGCTGCCGAGCGAAAGCTCCACGGTTTGGTGCCGACGACGGCGATGCCCGCGGGTGTCGTTCACCTCTTGAAGATATCGTTTTGGTTCTCCTCTCCATGCCATGGTTCCAGGTGAAGTCCCCTGTCCATTTCAGACTCAACAGCGGCGACACTTAGCGCCGTTTCCCCTCCTGAGGGTTTTTGTCATGGAGCTTATGTGCCCTAGGGCTTCTCATGGTCTTGTATTCAGGCCTACCTGTGGTGTTTCCCGGCAATCTTGTCATGTGCGTTTCGGTTGTCCAGTTATCCTGGGATCTGCTTTCTAAGACGGTTTCCTCACTACCTTGTATCGTTCGCCCGTTTATTTTGGTTTGTGCTTTATTTATAAAGCGGGGCGAGAGCCTATTTCGAGAGAGTTTTCGGCACTGAAAAAAATAGCGCGCTATAGCGTCGCTAATAGCACGCTATAGCGTGTGGAGAATTGTCTCGTTAAGTTGATCAGTATACAATGTCTCGCTAATAGCGGATAATGCCTAACCGAGGCCGTGCCTCAGGTAGGCCGTAATCCTGGGCGTCCAGATCCTTTTGGGATGCGAGCCATCCCTGTATTCCTGGTCTCGGTCCCCTTGTAGTTGCTATTTTTTTTTAAATAATACATTTTTTTTATTAAATTTGAAAAATAATACCCGGTTTCGATATTTTCGGAAAATAGAATCCAGTCGGCTGTAGGTAAGCCGACAGGCTCCAGTCGGCTGGGCCTGGGCCGACTAGGCCCACTCGTCCACGCATCAGCCGACGAGTGGCTTGAAGACGTTAGTCGGCCTCGGACGCGCCTGTCGGCTGCGCCTTAGACGACAGGCAGCCTATCGGCCTGGGCTAAGCCGATAGGTGCCTGTACAGCTGCCTAATGGACCTATGCATGCATGCACGTATATAACTCAACCAGCGTGTTAATCCTTTGATCGAATAAGCATGAATGCTAGCAAACTAGCTCTCAGCAGGTACGTAATTACTAGCCGGCCACCTGGTCATGTACACGTACATGTAGACCCGTCGGTTGCATAATCAAACTATATTTGACATTTATATATATTACCGATTACTAACGAACAAACTAAAAATGGAGTATTTGACATTTATATATACCCAGCACGCAAATCCAACTTAGAGAACCACTGTGCTCCATGTAACTCATCTACTAACTCATCAATCACAGGTAATGAAAAATTTCCCTTGAGAGTTAGAGCATTGAGATGCCTGTAATCCACTACCAATCGCCAAGTGCCATCCTTCTTTTTAATCAGCAAGATGGGAAAAGAGAAAGGGCTGTTACTTCTCTGTATAACACCAGAGTCCAGCATCTATTGTATTTGCCTCTCTATCTCATCCTTAAGTTCAAGGGCAAATCTGTATGGTCTCAGGGAAAAAGGCCTTGCACCAGGTACTAAAGGAATGGAGTGGTTGCAGTCTCTGTCAGGAGGTAAACCTTGTGGTACAGCAAAAACTTCAGGGTATTTGTCCTGTTTGATGAGATTTTGTCACTTATTTATCAGGCCCGCATGGCATATAGAAAATATAAACAGTAAAATGAAGCACTAGTGTGTACAATCAAGAGTACCAGTGAATATGATGGTACGTGCATATTTTTATCGTGCTAATCTCTCTGGCTTAATTAAGCGGGCTTGACATGTTCCAGCCCGCGTCTTGATCAATGTATTCATGCATGACCAGAGATTATCAATCAATTATTTAAGCTTGCTAAAATAGTTTGATTATGCAACCGACGGGTCTACATGTACGTGTACATGACCAGGTGGCCGGCTAGTAATTACGTACCTGCTAAGAGCTAGTTTGCTAGCATTCATGCTTATTCGATCAAAGGATTAACACGCTGGTTGAGTTATATACGTGCATGCATGCATAGGTCCATTAGGCAACTGTACAGGCACCTATCGGCTTAGCCCAGGCCGATAGGCTGCCTGTCGTCTAAGGCGCAGCCGACAGGCGCGTCCGAGGCCGACTAACGTCTTCAAGCCACTCGTCGGCTGATGCGTGGACGAGTGGGCCTAGTCGGCCCAGGCCCAGCCGACTGGAGCCTGTCGGCTTACCTACAGCCGACTGGATTCTATTTTCCGAAAATATCAAAACCGTGTATTATTTTTCAAATTTAATAAAAAAAATGTATTATTTAAAAAAAATTAGCTAGTCTGTAGACGTTAGCTGCCCGCGTATTCCTCACTGGGTAGGCACTACTAGCTGGCGAATCTAGCCAGTAGCACACGCCACTCACAGGTGTTCCTTGGCACAGATCCTGTGGACTCACATGCGCTGCCCAAAAAACATGGCGAGCCTCACTCCCACTTGTAACTCGATGACAAGACAGGACCAATTATATTGTTTTAACATACCCACAGTCTATGATTAGTGAACAATTACCGTAGTTCCTGCCATATGTTTTACCAAATGTTCAACACGTGGAAGTTCAATTGGACCCGTACGAACATTGAACAAATCTGGAAGTTCAACTGGACCTGCCATATTATGTAAAATCCCACGCTTGATCATGTAAACTAAGATAGAACCCGCTGGTCAGCCGGACAATGAGCAGTAATCACTAGATCAATTTTTTATAGCTATCAGCTAAAACCTAGGGCCGTGCATCCATCACGCATCACAGTGGTGGAGGAGCAGACGAACATGTGAACCCGCTGGTCAGCCTGTTCCGCATGACCTGGGTAACACAACAACCACGCGACGTGCTGAGCCCTCGTGCTGTCTAATCAACCCCCGTACGAACACTTTTTTTGCATGCGAGACAAAGCGTGGGCTGTGCACATCGTGGCAGCCTAATTTTTTAAAAGATCAGGCTGTATCTAACGCAGCAAAGCCATATCAGAGACCAAAAGCTTATGCTAGCACTTGGCATCGCACACCCAAGCTCATCTTGAAAACAAATTCCCAAGTTCATCAATAAGCTTTCAGGGCTCCATTCTAGGCTGGAGGCCCAAACTACTAACGATCCGTCCCAATGGCATGTAATTGTTTTTTCCAGTTTCCTTACCAGAAGGAGCCCTAAGCACTTCTCGAATAAACAAACTGGAACATATTTTCAGTGAAAAAAGAAAAATCAATTCTTTTTTGAACCGAAATATTTCCTTACCACAACCGTGACTCAAATGTCGAACAAAATATTTGCCTTTCTACAAACGATTCCTCAAATGTTCGGAATTAAAAAACAGATCAACACGTAGATGACCTGCCCATACAAATATTTTAAATTTTCAGGCTACAGTTCTTAAACAGGATCTGCCCATCAAGGCTATTCTGATGCTAAAATCATGACTCACCAGTCAATATCGTTTGTGGGTGTTTGCCACCAACCATACGTACGAATTCTCTGAAAACCCACTTAAATGTATCCTCCTTCTCATCCCTAAGCATTGCACCGCCAAAAATTATGCTTTGAAAGATTATTGACGCCGACAAACAGAGCAAAAGGCATATCGTAAAGGTTTGTCCTGTACGTCGTATCAAATGTTATTGCATCGCCAAAGCACCTGTACTGGTCGATGCTCCGCCCATTCACCCACATCAGTGTTTTTATCCTGCTTTCATCATCAACTTGTATACAATAGTTGAACTCTGGGTCGTTTGCCTTCATTTCTGTAAGGATTTCCATTGTCTTCATTGCATCTGAATCAGACTGGTCCTTGTTTATCTTACGACACAGAGTTCTCAGCGACCTTTTAGTTAAAGGAACATTATCAACAGACCCAAAGAAACTGCTGACAATACTGAACACCTTCCCTAGGCTAACATTATTCTCTTTGAGTTGCTTAACCAAATCCTTTGTGTAACGGTCAATGTGCCTATGCGACTTCCAGTGCATCTTCTCGCCACACGTGCTAGACAGGGGGTGATTATGTTCTGCCTTGTGCTCAGATATGTACCAGCCATTGTCATCTGACCTTAAGAGCCTTATCATAGCACTGCATCCACATCTAGTTGACCTGTTGTTCTCCTTCAAAGGTTTACCCTGCAAAAAAAACACATAGGCTGATCATCAGCATATTTTTGCAGCACATTTTTTCTCGGAATCTGGAAAAGAGAAGACTCACCGTGTGGGCAATAAGCCACGGCGACCGCGTCGGGTGCGCGTGTGTGCGCGCGCGGGACGCGTCGGGATCGTGGCGAGCGTGCACGTGTGCATGTACACGGGAATAAGTCGTGACGGAGCACGGTGGCGACCGGCGTCAGTGCGCCAGGTCGGGTCCGTGGCGGTGCGATCGATGTGTGCGCGTCAGGTCGGGTCCGTGGCGGTGCGATCGACGTGTGCGCGTCAGGTCGGGTCCGCGGGCTGGGTCATGGTCGTGTGTGTACGTATGTGCGTACGTTGTGTAGTGTGTGTGTGTCCCGGTGGCGCGTGAGTCCGTGCTCGCGTTCGTGTCCATCGTGTAGGTCTAGACCGGATGCTGGTGCGTGGCCGCGTCCGTGCTCGAGTGTGAGTCGCAGTCTGTTGGCGTCAATAGCGTGGCCGTAGGTAGTTGTGTGCGTAGTTATCGTTGGCCAAGTCATGTGGAGCTGAGTGCTGGTTGCATGCATGGCTGAGTTAGTTAGCTATAGTGGAGCACTTCTACGGGTCGTGCGTCGTGCGGTTAGTGGCCAGTGGGGCAGTGTGCGCTGCGTCCCCAAGAGCTACAAAAGCAGCTGTACTCTGAGTTTTGTAATTGTGTAGAGTTTGAGCTGTGGAAGGAAAACAGCTGTACGTGCGGCCGGGGCGTTCGTCGCCGAAAAACTCCATTGTGTTCTGCTCTTTCTTCTACCTCCGTCCAGCAGTGAGAGAGGGCTGCGGCAACAACAATTGGTATCAGAGCCATTGTTCGGAGGTGATCGCCGGCGGCGATGGTGCTCGCTCCGCACGGCGGCGGTGGTGGCGTGTTCTCGCTGCCGGTCCTGCCGTTAACACCGACCAACTACACCTCCTGGGCGATCAAGGTGGAGGCGATCCTTGATGCCCAGGGGTTGTGGGGCGTGGTTGCGCCGGCGGAGGGCGCGGCGGTCGACGCCGGCAAGAGCAAGACGGCGAGGGCAATGCTGCTCGGAGCGCTGTCGGAGGAGGTTTTGCTGCAGGTGTCGACGAAGCCCACCGCGAAGGAGGTATGGGACTCCCTCAAGGTGCGATTCGTCGGCGCCGATCGGGTGCGGGTAGCTCGGCTCGCGACGCTCCGTGGCGACTTCGATCGCCTGAGGATGGCGGACGGCGAGGACCTGGACAGCTACGCCGGGAAGCTCGGCGCCATGGCGGCGCGCTACGCAGGTCTGGGGGCGACGCTCGACGACGAGGCGCTCGTGAAGAAGCTGCTGGACACCGTCCCCGACCGTCTGTACCCCGCTATCGCTGGGATTGAACAGTTCTGCAACGTCGCCGAGATGCCCTTCAAGGAGGCTCTTGGACGGCTCAAGGCGTTTGACGAGCGGACGAGGCGGCGCGGGCAGGACGGCGGCGGGCGCGACGGCGAGCAGCTAATGCTCACTGGTGCGCAGTGGGCGGCGCGGCAACGACAGCAGGGCGGCGGTGGCTTCGACCACGACGACGGCGGCAGCAGCACGGCGTCGGGCAACGGAGGGAATCGCCGCAGCCGCTGCTACAACTGCGGGCAGCGCGGTCACTTCCGGCGGGAGTGCCCGAAGTCGCGGAAGGCGCAGGCGGCGGAGCAGGCCCTCCTCATCGACGCCAACGTTGAGAACGAAGGGCTCCTCTAGGCCGTGGCTTAGGGGGAGTGTGTTGACAATAAGCCACGGCGACCGCGTCGGGTGCACGTGTGTGCGTGCGCCGGACGCGTCGGGATCGTGGCGAGCGTGCGCGTGTGCATGTACACGGGAATAAGTCGTGACGGAGCACGGTGGCGACCGGCGTCAGTGCGCCAGGTCGGGTCCATGGCGGTGCGATCGACGTGTGCGCGTCAGGTCGGGTCCGCTGGCTGGGTCATGGCCGTGTGTGTACGTATGTGCGTACGTGTGTGTGTGTGTGTGTGTGTGTCCCGGTGCCGCGTGAGTCCGTGCTCGCGTTCGTGTCCATCGTGTAGGTCTAGACCGGATGCTGGTGCGTGGCCGCGTCCGTGCTCGAGTGTGAGTCGCGGTCTGTTGGCGTCAATAGCGTGGCCGTAGGTAGTTGTGTGCGTAGTTATCGTTGGCCGAGTCATGTGGAGCTGCGTGCTAGTTGCATGCATGGCTGAGTTAGTTAGCTATAGTGAAGCACTTCTATGGGTCGTGCGTCGTGCGGTTAGTGGCCAGTGGGGCAGTGTACGCTGCGTCCCCAAGAGCTTCAAAAGCCGCTGTACTTTGAGTTTTGTAATTGTGTAGAGTTTGAGCTCTGGAAGGAAAACGGCTGTACGTGCGGCCGGGGCGTTCGTCGCCGAAAAACTCCATTTTGTTCTGCTCTTTCTTCTAACTCTATCCAGCAGTGAGAGAGGGCTGCGGCAACAACAATTGGTATCAGAGCCACTGTTCGGAGGTGATCGCCGGCGGCCATGGCGCTCGTTCGGCACGGCGGCGGTGGTGGCGTGTTCTCGCTGCCGGTCCCGCCGTTGACACCGACCAACTACACCTTCTGTGCGATCAAGGTGGAGGCGATCCTTGATGCCCAGGGGTTGTGGGACGTGGTTGCGCCTGTCGTGGGAACAAGCCTGACAGTAGAAGGTAGGGGTACGAATGGAGAGGGCAGAGTCCTAGCTACGGCGAGGTTGTACACACAGATGTATGAGTTCAGGCCCCTCTCGTGGAGGTAACAGCCCTACGTCTCAGTGCTCCGGAGAGCTCTCTACTCTGTCGAGTGAAATATGTGTGTTGTGTTACAAAAGGTTGCGAACCCTTCTACCAGCGAGGAGGGGTGGCTTATATAGAGTGCGCTGCCCCTCATAACGTCCGGCATTAAGGGGTTTAATCGTGGTCATAAAGAGGTGTACGTTACTGGTAACGTACACCATAAATGCTGTTAATGATCTTGATGAATACTTGCCCGTTAGCCTCCCTGGGGTGGCTTCTGGACTCCTGCGGTCGACTGTCTTCAGATTCTTCCGAGTGAAAGATAACCGTCGAGTGAAAGGCATCTCCGAGTGTATATTGTCGAGTGACTTATGCTTCTTCGCTATTTCAGTCGGAGACTTCCTTGTGGCCCTTAAGCTTTCTGGGGCAGTGTTCTTGGGTAGGATATGTAGGTCAGGCCTATAACCCTACCCTAGGTACGTATCCCCATCATTAGCCCCCGAATGGATCGGGGTTCGAGGGTAAAAGGTGTCAATGCAGGTTCAAACGAGACACCAAAACTCCGAGTGTATTTTGAGGCTTCCTCGAAATCTGCGTCGATTGAAACCTTAACCGTTTGCCCTGATCAATTCCGTCTTGAAGTTATCCGAGTAAAACTGAGCTTGAAAACCGGTCCGAGTAAAACTGGTTCGAGAGTCCGAGTAAAACTGAACTTGAAAACAGGTCCGAGTGATCTGGAAAACCTTCTGACGAAATAGTTTGCTCCACCGGGTCCGAGCCTCGCGGGCTTCGAAATTTGGATAAGAGCGCGCGCGCGCGCAGCGGAGATGGCGTAACCGCTAAGGCAAGTGCGGGAACGACGCCTCGATTATCGCGCCGCCCAAATCGCCACGTACCGCTCCTCCTCTGATTTCGGGACATTCAGAGATCCGGCGGGCCCGCAGGTCAGTGGCTCACTTGAGTGCATATAAGAGGCGACGACGCCGGTGCTGGCACAGTATTTTTCTCCCAAATCCACTCCTCTCCTCTTCTTCCTCCGCCCTGCTCTGCTTCGTTGACCGCCGCCGCCATGACGAAGGGCAAGACGGAGAAGCTCGAGCGCGCCCCGAGGGGAGGCGCCAAGGCGAAGAAGCCGTCGGGAGCTCGGTCGACGGTGCCGCCGGGGTGGATCCAGGGGGATTTTCTCCAATCGACGGTCACTGCGGAAGATGTGGACAAACTCGTCGTCGACGGGTTGATAGCTGCCGATTCCTGGCGGTTGCCGAAGGGGGAGATCGAGCCGGAGCCACGCGACGGCGAGCGAGTTCTGCTTCTCACCCACATCGAGCGAGGTTTCTCCATGCCTCCCCATCCATTCATCCGCGCTTTCTTGAACTATTTTGGAGCGCAACTCCACCACCTTCCTCCGAATGCGGTTGCATATCTTTCCTGCTTCGTAACTTTGTGCGAATGTTTCCTGGGCTGTCCCCCACATTGGGGTTTGTTCAAGCACATATTCTCTGTCCGATCCCAAGCTGTCAAGAAAGCCAATCCCAAAGATAGCAAAACCAATGTGATTCAACTGTGTGGTGGCTTAGGGATTCAGAAGAGAGGTAGGAGTGGGTTCCCCTCTATGACCTTTCCCGATTCTGTTCGGGGATGGCAGTCGACCTGGTTTTACTGCAAAGATGCCGCATCGCCAAATATGTCGACTGGGCTTCCTCCCTTCACCTTGGATCGACCTGTTACTCCCAAACCGCTGTACGTGACAAAGGTAGAGAAAATCCAGGTAGGGATCTTAGTGAACGCCATATCCGAACTGATCCGCGGTGGAGTGACTGGTCTGGACCTCCTTGAAACGTTTCTGAGTCGGCGAATTCAGCCTCTCCAAGCTCGGGATCACACCATGTGGCATTATTCGGGCCCTGAGGATACCACTCGGACTCATCCTGAGGAAGTTTCCGATCAGACTGTTTCTCAGTGGCTCAGGAGCATCACTGGAGCCTGTGATAACCCGGAAGGATCCAAACGAATTCCGCCTTTCTCCGCTTTGAACCCGCCAAAGAACTTGGTGAGTCACATATTTGTCGATTGTTTTAATACTTTGCCGAGTAACTGAATCTTCAGTCGACTGAATTTGAAGCTTGAACCTCGCAGGAATTTACGAACATGTACTCGCCCATACCCAATGGAGAACATCCTGATGAAGAGGAAGGAAGCGTCGACGGCAGCGCAGACGGTGACTATGCTGATGACACCGAGAGCAGTGATGACGACCTGGATGAGGATGAGGTGGAGGCCCCTGTCCCTTCGCGCACCGAGCGTCGAGCCAGGCAGCAGAACGACCCGGAGGTCACCCCGAGCAAAACAGTGGCGTCGAGCACAAGGAACCCGAAACGTGACCGTGCCGCGGCATCGGGGTCGACTGAAAAGGCTGCGAAACAGCTCAAGCCAGACGTGCCAAAGCCTCGGAAGGCCCTGCCTCGAATCAAGATAGCCGTGCCTGTTGCCTCCACGTGAGTGTTCGTTTTCCTTATTCTGCTGTTGAAGAACTTTATGTTGACGTTGACCGAGTGAAATATATTTGCCAGAGCCGCTACCTCCGTAACGTCGCCCCATCGGGATGATGGAGACCATATGGAAGTAGACACTCCTGATGCGGCCACCTCCCTACGAGGTATGACAATCCCACACTTTACGCTGCTTGCTGAAGAATAATTGTCGAGTGTCTAGAAGAATAATTGACATTGTCGAATGCAGCTGACGAAGTCATCGAACTGGAAGATGATGAAGAGCCGCGGCGGGGAGCGGAGGATGAAGCTGTGCTTCCGGAGGCTCCACGCGTGGACACTCGGGGACCACCGTCTGTCCAGACGCCCCGTGGGACGAGTGCTGCGACGCCTCCAAGCCTTGTAATTCCGCTGTCGAGTGCTCCGCCGGCCACTTCTACTCTGGTGGCTTCGACGCAGATCGGACAATCCTAAGCACCTCCAGCTGCTCCATTGACTACACCAACTCACTCGACGCCTGCATACCCTTTGTACCACGTCCCGGAGGACCAAACCGGAGCTGCCAAGGAAGCCATGATCCAGGCTGGGCAGATGATGCTACGAACAAAGGAGGCGTATGAAGCCAGCAAGTTAGCCTATGATGCCAGCTCAGCGCTTCAGGCCAACGTCCGAGTAAGTGGTATTGTAAGTTCATTTCCGATTGAATTCCTGTCCGTCTTGATTTTACACCCACTGGGGTGTTTTTCTTCGCCAGTAGACCAAATAGTTTCTGGTCCAGTGGGGGCACGCTGAGTGCACCCACTGGGTGTAGTCCCCGAGACCGCTATCGAATGACGAAGGCTTCGGCGGGGGTCTTAATATTGTTTCCATTCGACAGGGCAGTGGGGGCACGCTGAGTGCACCCACTGGGTGTAGTCCCCGAGGCCTCCGTCGAGTGCTTGCTTCGGCGGTGGTCTGATAGAGACGATGTTCGGTTGCTTGCTTCTTTCTTTTATACTCGGACAGGCCAGACCTGGTCGAGTATTTTCGTTTCCAGTGGGGGCACGCTGAGTGCACCCACTGGGTGTAGTCCCCGAGACTACTGTCGATCGTTGACGATGGGCAGTAGTCTTTAGAACCATTCTGCAGGTTTCATGGACATCATTTCCATCAACCATGGTATGATGCTTGTATAGGGTTGTGGGGTGGGGTGGCGGGCCGTCTTTCAGTCGAGTGCAATTGACCTTTTCCACTCGGGAGTAGAGAAATGGTTATGTCGACTGAACCCCTATTTCTGCTGATTTCAGAAAGCCTGTGGGCTCGGGACCAAGTACGTCGAGCTGGAGAAGGAAAAGAACCGACTTCTGCTGGATCTGGAACTGACGAACAACAACCTGGACCGTGCACAGACCGAACTGAAGACTTTGGGAGGTAATCTTTGTTGATCAATTGTATTATCACTTTCAATTTCCATCTTTTGAACCGAGTGAATCCACTCGAACAGACGTACGTGATGAAAACCGTCGTCTCCGAGTGCGCCTCAACAATGCTATTTCTTTAGATACCATGAAGAAAGCGCTCGAGGACAAGGACAAATCACTTGCTGATGCTCAGAAGGAAGCGAAGGAGAAGACTGCAGCTGCTGAGAAGAAACTTGCAGCAGCCAGTAAACTGGAAGAGGAGAACGCCAAGCTCAAGCAGGAACGATCCGAGTGGATCAAAAAACTCGAAGAGCAGACCAAGAGTAGGACCGCTCTGGAGAAACACTTGGGCGACTTTGCGAAGAAAATGTTCAGCATGCTCGAAGGTAACCCTCATTTGTCAAATGAATTTCTCCGGTTTTTCCAGAATGGTATTATGATCACCCTTTCACTTTCTCTTCATGTAGAATTCTGTCGAGACTTCGAAAAGGAAACTGAAGAAATTGAACCCAATCTGGACCCCACAAAGTCTCTCGTCGGAGACGCCGTGGCCATGGATATGTTTCGTCTCGAAGCTCGTCTTAAGAGCGTCCAAGGATTCATCACTCAGCTGAGAGCTGCATTCGAGAAGGTCGACAAGGAACTGTGGCCTGAAGATCCTCTCCAGACTGACCTCGAGTCAATGATGACTCGGCTCAATGAGATTCCCAATCGAGTGCAATCGTGGAAGAAATCTGCTGCCCGCTGTGGAGCTGACGTGGCACTTTCACTCGTCAGGGTTCATTGCAAGGAAGCTAGAGAGGACAAACTGAAGGATCTCCGAGTGACCAACACGAAGAAACTCAAATTTGAAGATTTCATGGAGACTTTCATCGATGCTGCCACTAGGATCGCCGACGGAATCGACCTGGATACCTTTGTTGAGCCTTCAAGTCCTACTGGAGCTTAAATTGGTATTTTGCTTATGGTAAAAACTTTATTTGCCTCGGTATGCCGAGTGTTGGTGTAACCGAGTAAACTTCGTTCAGGCTTTAAGCCTGAGAACTTCCCTTTTGCGCGAACAAGTTTCTGCTGCGCCGGAGATTTTAGTCTTACTCGCATTTCGCTTTCTGACAATTGGCTTGGCCGAATTTATTTGATTCTCGAGTGAAACGGGTGTTCTGCACTCGAAAGAATTTGGGACTTAGACGAGACTGGCTCGCAACTAAGTCTCCGAGTGTATTGAATGTAATACACTCGGAAAAGTTTTGAACTTAGGCGAAACGGATTCGCAGCTAAGCCCCCGAGAGAGAGGATTGCTCTTCACTCGGAGTAATTTTTGAAATTAGACGAGGACTGGCTCGCAGCTAAGCTTCCGAGTGTATTGAATGTAATACACTCGGAAAGGTTTTAAACTTAGGCGAAACGGATTCGCAGCTAAGCCCCCGAGAGAGAGGATTGCTCTTCACTCGGAGTAATTTTTGAACTTAGACGAGACTGGCTCGCAGCTAAGCTTCCGAGTGTATTGAATGTAATACACTCGGAAAGGTTTTAAACTTAGGCGAAACGGATTCGCAGCTAAGCCCCCGAGAGAGAGGATTGCTCTTCACTCGGAGTAATTTTTGAACTTAGACGAGGATTGGCTCGCAGCTAAGTCTCCGAGTGTATTGAATGTAATACACTCGGAAAAGTTTTGAACTTAGGCGAAACGGATTCGCAGCTAAGCCCCCGAGAGAGAGGATTGCTCTTTACTCGGAGAAATTTTTGAACTTAGGCGAGGACTGGCTCGCAGCTAAGTCTCCGAGTGTATTGAATGTAATACACTCGGAAAAGTTTTGAACTTAGGCGAAACGGATTCGCAGCTAAGCCCCCGAGAGAGAGGATTGCTCTTCACTCGGAGTAATTTTTGAACTTAGACGAGACTGGCTCGCAGCTAAGCTTCCGAGTGTATTGAATGTAATACACTCGGAAAGGTTTTAAACTTAGGCGAAACGGATTCGCAGCTAAGCCCCCGAGAGAGAGGATTGCTCTTCACTCGGAGTAATTTTTGAACTTAGACGAGGATTGGCTCGCAGCTAAGTCTCCGAGTGTATTGAATGTAATACACTCGGAAAAGTTTTGAACTTAGGCGAAACGGATTCGCAGCTAAGCCCCCGAGAGAGAGGATTGCTCTTTACTCGGAGAAATTTTTAAACTTAGGCGAGGACTGGCTCGCAGCTAAGTCTCCGAGTGTATTGAATGTAATACACTCGGAAAAGTTTTGAACTTAGGTGAAACGGATTCGCAGCTAAGCCCCCGAGAGAGAGGATTGCTCTTCACTCGGAGTAATTTTTGAACTTAGACGAGACTGGCTCGCAGCTAAGCTTCCGAGTGTATTGAATGTAATACACTCGGAAAGGTTTTAAACTTAGGCGAAACGGATTCGCAGCTAAGCCCCCGAGAGAGAGGATTGCTCTTCACTCGGAGTAATTTTTGAACTTAGACGAGGATTGGCTCGCAGCTAAGTCTCCGAGTGTATTGAATGTAATACACTCGGAAAAGTTTTGAACTTAGGCGAAACGGATTCGCAGCTAAGCCCCCGAGAGAGAGGATTGCTCTTTACTCGGAGAAATTTTTGAACTTAGGCGAGGACTGGCTCGCAGCTAAGTCTCCGAGTGTATTGAATGTAATACACTCGGAAAAGTTTTGAACTTAGGCGAAACGGATTCGCAGCTAAGCCCCCGAGAGAGAAGATTGCTCTTCATTCGGAATAATTTTGAATGTAAATCTGTGCGATCGGAATCGACAATAGACTGCGGGAGTCTTCATTCAATCCATAACATTGTCTGGGATACTCTTATTACATCAAAACAACTCTGTTATCAAGAATAAAAACGTCGAAGTAGATCCGCATTCCAGGCGCGTGGCTCGTCAATATTCTTCTTCAAGTTGAAAAGATGGTACGCCCCGTTGTTAAGCACCTTGGTAATGACGAATGGGCCTTCCCAGGCTGGGGCCAATTTATGAGGTCGCTGCTGATCCACTTGGAGCACCAAATCCCCTTCGTGGAATGAACGGCTCTTGACATGTCTTGCATGGAAGCGGCGAAGGTCTTGTTGATATGCAGTTGATCGGATCAGGGCCATCTCACGCTCCTCCTCCAGGAGATCCACTCCGTCCTGTCTTGCTTGTTCAGCCTCGTCTCCAGAGTAAAGATCCACTCGAGGAGAATTGTGAAGGATGTCACTTGGCAATACGGCTTCGGCTCCATATACAAGGAAGAAAGGAGTTCGTCCAGTCGACCGATTGGGAGTTGTCCTCAAGCCCCACAGAACAGACGGTAACTCAGTGACCCAAGCTCCGGCAGCATGATCAAGATCTCGCATGAGCCGAGGCTTCAATCCTTGGAGGATAAGGCCATTCGCTCGCTCAGCTTGACCGTTTGACTGGGGGTGCGCAACAGATGCGTAATCCACCCGAGTGCCTTGAGAAGAGCAATAGTACCTGAACTCTTCCGAGTCAAAGTTAGAACCATTGTCTGTAATGATATTGTGAGGGACCCCATACCGGAACGTTATCTCTTTTATGAATTTGATAGCAGTGCGGGCGTTCAGCTTCCTAATGGGTTTAGCTTCGATCCACTTAGTGAACTTGTCGACTGCAACCAGTAAATGAGTAAACCCACTCTGACCTGTTCTAAGGGGTCCAACCATATCCAAGCCCCACACAGCAAACGGCCAGACGAGTGGAATGGTCTTCAAGGCAGACGCAGGTTTGTGTGACAGATTCGAGTAAAACTGACATCCTTCGCAGTGATCGACAATATCTTTAGCCATCTCATTGGCGCGTGGCCAGAAGAAACCAGCTCGATAAGCTTTGGCAACAATCGTCCTAGAGGACGCATGATGGCCACAAGTTCCCGAGTGAATCTCCTCCAGAATCAGTCGACCTTCTTCAGGAGAAATGCACCGTTGAGCTACGCCAGTCACACTTTCTCTGTAGAGTTGTTCATTGATCACAGTGAAAGCCTTGGACCTGCGGACTATCTGCCGAGCCTCATCTTCATCAACTGGGAGTTCTCTTCTGAGAATGTACGCAATATATGGTACAGTCCAGTCGGGCGTGATTACCAAAATCTCCATGACCAGATCAATGACAGCTGGGACATCAACTTCAGTCGGATCAGAAGCACTCTTTGCTTGCGGGGGCTCTTCAGTGAAAGGATCTTCTTGCACCGAAGAAGAATGAATGTGTTCGAGAAATACATTGCTGGGGACAGGTTTCCGAGTGGATCCAATCTTTGCCAACTCATCAGCTGCTTGATTCTTCACTCGGGGAACATGATGGAGTTCCAAACCTTCAAATTTCTTCTCAAGTTTTCTTACTGCATTGCAGTATCCAGTCATAGCGGGGTTCCTGATGTCCCACTCTTTCATCACTTGATTAACCACCAAATCAGAATCGCCATATACCATCAGGCGACGGACGCCGAGTGAAATGGCCATACGCAATCCATACAAAAGTGCTTCATATTCAGCTTCATTGTTGGAGGAATCAAAGTGAATCTGTAAGACATAACTGAGCTTATCACCTTTTGGGGATACCAGAACGACGCCAGCACCAGACCCATTCAACATCTTTGAACCATCAAAGAACATGGTCCAGTGTGCCGAGTGAAGTTGGATTGGCTGCTGTTGCTCAATCCACTCGGCGAGGAAATCAGCCAGTGCTTGAGATTTGATTGCTTTCTTCGCCTCAAACTTGATATCAAGATGAAGGAGCTCAATAGCCCATTTGGCCACTCGACCAGTCGCGTCTCGATTATTGAGAATTTCAGACAACGGAGCATCACTGACGACTGAAATGGAGTGATCCTGAAAATAGTGTGCTACCTTCTTTGCAGTCAGATATATACCATATACGAGCTTCTGGTAATGCGGATATCTTTGCTTCGACGGAGTTAACACTTCAGAAATATAATAGACCGGGCGTTGAACTTTGTAAGCCTTGCCTTCTTCTTCTCGCTCGACAGTTAGTACTGTACTGACGACCTGATTAGTGGCCGCGATGTACAATAACAATGGCTCTTTGCTGTGCGGAGCAGCAAGCACCGGCTGGGTGGTAAGCAGGGCTTTGAGCTCGACAAACGCTGCTTCAGCTTCTGGAGTCCACTCAAATGTATCAGACTTTTTCATCAGTCGGTATAAAGGCAGTGCCTTCTCACCGAGACGAGAAATGAATCGACTCAATGCTGCCAAGCAACCTGTGAGCTTCTGGACATCGTGCACACGCTCAGGGCTTTTCATTCGGACGATGGCGCCGATCTTTTCAGGGTTGACGTCGATTCCTTTCTCGGAAACGAGGAAACCGAGTAATTTGCCACCAGGAACGCCGAAAGTGCATTTAGTCGGATTTAACTTAATATCATATCTCCTCAAATTGGCGAATGTTTCAGCCAAGTCAGACAACAGGTCGGAACCTTTGCGAGACTTGACCACGATATCATCCATATAGGCTTCGATGTTCCGAGGGATTTGATCGAGCAAACACTTCTGAATCATGCGCATGAAAGTAGCGCCAGCATTCTTCAAACCAAAAGGCATGGTGATATAACAGAAACACCCGAAAGGGGTGATGAAGGCTGTCTTTATTTCATCTGGACCAAACAGACGGATCTGATGGTAGCCAGAATAAGCATCAAGAAAAGATAAACGCTCGCATCCCGCAGTTGAGTCGACAATCTGATCAATGCGGGGGAGCGGGAAATGATCTTTCGGGCAGACCCGATTGATATGTTTGAAATCAATACACATGCGAAGAGACTTGTCTTTCTTAGGGACCATGACAACGTTTGATAACCACTCGGAGTGGTAAATCTCACGTATAAACTTGGCCGTCAAGAGACGAGCCACCTCTTCGCCGATTGCTTTTCGCTTCTCTGTTGCTGACCGACGCAAATGTTCCTTCACAGGCTTGGCCTTCGGATCAACTCTCAAACGGTGCTCAGCCAGTTCCCTGGGTACACCAGGCATGTCAACGGGCTTCCATGCGAAGATGTCCCAGTTCTCACGGAGGAACTGGATGAGCTCGGCTTCCTATTTGCTGTCGAGTGTTGTTGAGATGTTGGTCGGGGCAGCAGTCGGATCTGTCGGGTGAATGTGCACCTTCTTCACCTCCCCTGCCGACTGAAAAGCTGACTCAGAAGCGGGCTTCTTAGCACGCAACAGGTCGGCAGGATCAGCATTTTTCTTGTATTCCTCCAACTCAACCATAGCCATCTGCTGGTCGGCGATCTTGGAGCCCTGCTGGAGGCACTCCTCAGCCCTTTGTCGATTGCCAGTGACTGTGATCACGCCTTTTGGTCCAGGCATCTTCAGCTTGAGATACACGTAACATGGTCGGGCCATGAAACGGGCATAAGCTGGTCGACCAAGGATGGCGTGGTAGGCACTCTGGAAATCTACCACTTCAAACGTCAGTTTTTCCTTGCGAAAGTGCTTGTCATCACCAAACACCACATCCAATGCTATCTGGCCGAGCGAACGGGCCTTCTTCCCAGGGATTACTCCATGAAACTGCATGTTGCTTTCACTGAGCCGGGACATCGGAATGCCCATTGCCTTAAGGGTATCAGCATACAGGATGTTCAGACCGCTCCCGCCATCCATCAAAACTTTGCGGAGTCGAGTGCCCCCCACAACTGGGTCTACCACCAGCGCTTGCCGCCCGGGGGTAGCAATGTGCGCAGGGTGATCTGACTGACTGAAAGTGACAGCAGTTTGAGACCACTTGAGATATGTGGGGGTAGAAGGAACCGCCATGTTAACCTCCCTGTTGATAACTTTCAGTCGACTCTTACTCTCAACATCAGCAAAAATCAACAAGGTGGCATTGACTTCAGGGAACTCTTCTTTTTCTTCTTCATCTTCTTTCTCAGGGTCTTTCTCACTCGACTGGTTCTCTTTGAATGACTGGATCAACAAACGGCACTGTCGAGTGGTATGCTTCGGCAATATCAAATTGCCCTCTTCATCTTTCCTCGTGTGGATTGCACACGGTAAATCCAAAACATCGGTACCCGACTGATTCTTTGACTTCTTTGGGGTGAACTTAGCCTTGGACTTTCCCTTATTCTTGCCTTGTGCCGCCAGGGCGGCCGCTTCTGCCAGAGCAGGGGGATCAGCTTTGCGCTTTTGTTTCCGACTGGAATTCCCACCTGCATCATTGTCGACTATTTTGGCTTTACTGCTTCGGAGGCGGTCTTCTTCTTCTCCATTGGCGTACCGAGTGGCAATCTCCATCATCTTGCTCATAGAAATGTCACCGGTGCGACCAAACTTCAGATAGAGCTCTCTGTATCTAACCCCAGCCTTGAAGGCACAAACAACTTGATGCTCGGAAACATTCTCCACCGTGTGATGCAAGGTGGACCAACGCTGAATGTAATCTCGCAAGGTTTCATTGGACTTCTGGACACAGTGCTGCAAATCAATCAAACCAGCTGGACGTTTACAAGTGCCTTCAAAAGTTCTGATAAACACTCGGGCCAAATCTTCCCAGCAATAGATGCTAGAGGGAGCCAAACGATTTAACCAAGCTCTGGCCGAACCATCCAACATCAAGGACAGATGCTTCATGGCTATGTTGTCGTTACCTCCACCAATCTGTACAGCCACTCGGTAATCATCCAACCAGGTTTCAGGCTTTGACTCGCCAGAAAACTTGCCAATCCCGGCCGCCAACCTGAAGTTGGGGGGAATCTCTGCAGAGCGAATGGCTCTGCTAAAACACTCGGGCCCAGAAACAACAGCACTGCTTCCACTCGGATAATCTCTGTTATGACCATCTCTGTGGGCTCTGCCTCTGTCGACCCTCCTTTGAGCAAGGACATCCCTTGCGTCAAATCCGGGATTCCGCTCATCACCGAACGGGCGCCTATCATCATTGTGCCGGGACACATAAGAACCATTCCGCGGAGGAGAAAACATTCGACGGCGGTCATCACGGTGATAACGGGGAGCAGACTGATCTCGCCCCTGATCTCTGTACCGGTCTTCACGGTATTCTCCGCCTCTGCGACGCGAAGGTGACCCAGGACTGTGAGCCGACTGAACTGTTTCTGCCCTGGTAGAATTGCCATGTAACCTGTTCTGCGACTGAGAAACAGCTGCGTTCTGGTGCTGCGCCGCCTCAAGCAATGTCTTGATCTGCTGCAGACCTCTACCAGCCTCTGATCGTGACGGTTGAATAGACTCTGCAATTCTAGCAGCTGCTGCAACATTTAAAACTGGAGTACGAAATACCTCGACGTTATTTCGAGATCTACTCGGAAACAACTGTCGCTGCTGTCGATTGGGACGTGGTGGACGCTGCCCAGCACGCTCGTCGAGTGCCTCCTGCATCTCTATGAGCCGAAGGCGTGTAGCCTCCATGGCCTGGGCCTCAGCGGTCGTACCGACGATCGGAGTACGGAGAACATCCTCATCCCGGCGCTGCTGATCATTCGACGTTCCACCAATCTCACGCCTGGAGTGGTTGAAGCCGGGCGGCGGACTCTGATGAGAGCCAGCCATGAAAACTTCCGCCGCAGGGTCGCAGCTCTCGCACTCGGAAGGGATGTCGGACCGATCCGACGCCGAGTCGAACACGCCGTGAAGTGACTCGGCGGGCTCGATGGCCGCAATCTGCGGGGACGAAACCTGGCGTGCCGCCGCGTGCCGCACCCAACGCTGTAGCCGTGAGCGACCGGATCGCTTGCGACGATGAACAGCAGGGAGAGCCGACACACACGGAGTCGACGACTGAAGGAGAAGAACGCCGCAGGAGCTTGCACAGAAGTGCGTCGCCCCGCGAATCGGGAGCGCTTCCACATCCAAAGGCGCTTCCTGGAGCCATGCCGAATCGTCGGCGATGAAGGTGAGCGCTCCGAGACGGATCTCGCGGCCCAGGAACAAATCATCACCGGAAGACATGACGAAGGAGAAAAAATGCAAACTCGCCGGAAGTCGCTTAGACGCCTGCCCCACGGTGGGCGCCAACTGTCGTGGGAACAAGCCTGACAGTAGAAGGTAGGGGTACGAATGGAGAGGGCAGAGTCCTAGCTACGGCGAGGTTGTACACACAGATGTATGAGTTCAGGCCCCTCTCGTGGAGGTAACAGCCCTACGTCTCAGTGCTCCGGAGAGCTCTCTACTCTGTCGAGTGAAATATGTGTGTTGTGTTACAAAAGGTTGCGAACCCTTCTACCAGCGAGGAGGGGTGGCTTATATAGAGTGCGCTGCCCCTCATAACGTCCGGCATTAAGGGGTTTAATCGTGGTCATAAAGAGGTGTACGTTACTGGTAACGTACACCATAAATGCTGTTAATGATCTTGATGAATACTTGCCCGTTAGCCTCCCTGGGGTGGCTTCTGGACTCCTGCGGTCGACTGTCTTCAGATTCTTCCGAGTGAAAGATAACCGTCGAGTGAAAGGCATCTCCGAGTGTATATTGTCGAGTGACTTATGCTTCTTCGCTATTTCAGTCGGAGACTTCCTTGTGGCCCTTAAGCTTTCTGGGGCAGTGTTCTTGGGTAGGATATGTAGGTCAGGCCTATAACCCTACCCTAGGTACGTATCCCCATCAGCGCCGGCGGAGGGCGCGGCGGTCGACGCCGGCAAGAGCAAGACGACGAGGGCAATGCTGCTCGGAGCGCTGTCGGAGGAAGTTTTGCTGCAGGTGTCGACGAAGCCCACCGCGAACGAGGTATGGGACTCCCTCAAGGTGCGATTCGTCGGTGCCGATCGGGTGCGGGCAGCCCGGCTCGCGACGCTCCGTGGCGACTTCGATTGCCTGAGGATGGCGGACGGCGAGGACCTGGACAGCTACGCCGAGAAGCTCGGCGCCATGACAGCGCGCTACGCAGGTCTGGGCGTGACGCTCGACGACGAGGCGCTCGTGAAGAAGCTGCTGGACACCGTCCCCGACCGTCTGTACCCCGCTATCGCCGGGATTGAGCAGTTCTGCAACGTCACCGAGATGCCCTTCGAGGAGGCTCTAGGACGGCTCAAGGCGTTTGACGAGCGGACGAGGCGGCGCGGGTAGGACGGCGGCGGGCGCGACGGCGGGCAGCTGATGCTCACTAATGCGCAGTGGGCGGCGCGACAGCATTAGCAGGGCGGCGGCGGCTTCGACCACGACGACGGCGACTATAGCACGGCATCGTGCAACGGAGGGAATCGCCGCGGCCGCTGCTACAACTGCGGGCAGCGCGGTCACTTCCGGCGGGAGTGCCCGAAGTCGCGGAAGGCGCAGGCGGCGGAGCAGGCCCTCCTCGTCGACGCCAACATCGAGAATGACGGGCTCCTCTAGGCCGTGGCTTAGGGGGAGTGTGTTGGCAATAAGCCACGGCGACCGCGTCGGGTGCGCGTGTGTGCGCGCGTGGGACGCGTCGGGATCGTGGCGAGCGTGCGCGTGTGCATGTACACGGGAATAAGTCGTGACGGAGCACGGTGGCGACCGGCTTCAGTGCGCCAGGTCGGGTCCGTGGCGGTGCGATAGACGTGTGCGCGTCAGGTTGGGTCCGCGGGCTGGGTCATGGCCGTGTGTGTACGTATGTGCGTACGTGTGTAGTTTGTGTGTGTCCCGGTGGCGCGTGAGTCCGTGCTCGCGTTCGTGTCCATCGTGTAGGTCTAGACCGGATGCTGGTGCGTGGCCGCGTCCGTGCTCGAGTGTGAGTCGCAGTCTGTTGGCGTCAATAGCGTGGCCGTAGGTAGTTGTGTGCGTAGTTATCGTTGGCCGAGTCATGTGGAGCTGCGTGCTGGTTGCATGCATGGCTGAGTTAGTTAGCTATAGTGAAGCACTTCTACGGGTCGTGCGTCGTGCGGTTAGTGGCCAGTGGGGCAGTGTGCGCTGCGTCCCCAAGAGCTACAAAAGCAGTTGTACTCTGAGTTTTGTAATTGTGTAGAGTTTGAGCTCTGGAAGGAAAACGGCTATACGTGCGGCCAGGGCGTTCGTCGCCGAAAAACTCCATTGTGTTTTGGTCTTTCTTCTACCTCCGTCCAGCAGTGAGAGAGGGCTGCGACAACAACAATTGGTATCAGAGCCACTGTTCGGAGGTGATCGCCGACGGCCATGGCGCTCGTTCCGCACGGCGGTGGTGGTGGCGTGTTCTCGCTGCCGGTCCCGCCATTGACACCGACCAACTACACCTCCTGGGCGATCAAGGTGGAGGCGATCCTTGATGCCCAGGGGTTGTGGGGCGTGGTTGCGCCGGCGGAGGGCGCGGCGGTCGACGCCGGCAAGAGCAAGACGGCGAGGGCAAGCTGCTCGGAGAGCTGTCGGAGGAGGTTTTGCTACAGATGTCGACGAAGCCCACCGCGAAGAAGGTATGGGACTCCCTCAAGGTGCGACTCGTGGGCGCCGATCGGGTGCGGGCAGCCCGGCTCGCGACGCTCCGTGGCGACTTCGATCGCCTGAGGATGGCGGACGACGAGGACCTGGACAGCTACGTCGGGAAGCTCGGCGCCATGACGGCGCGCTACGCAGGTCTGGGGGCGACGCTCGACGACGAGGCGCTCCTGAAGAAGCTGCTGGACACCGTCCCCGACCGTCAGTACCCCGCTGTCGCCGGGATTGAGCAGTTCTGCAATGTCGCCGAGATGCCCTTCGAGGAGGCTCTGGGACGGCTCAAGGCGTTTGACGAGCGGACGAGGCGGCGCGGGCAGGACGGCGGCGGGCGCGACGGCGAGCAGCTGATGCTCACTGCTGCGCAGTGGGCGGCGCGGCAGCGACAGCAGGGCGGCGGTGGCTTCGACCACGACGACGGCGGCAGCAACACGGCGTCAGGCAACGGAGGGAATCGCCGCGGCCGCTGCTACAACTGCGGGCAGTGCGGTCACTTCCGGCGGGAGTGCCCGAAGTCGCGGAAAGCGTAGGCGGCGGAGCAGGCCCTCCTCGTCGACGCCAACGTCGAGAACGACGGGCTCCTCTAGGCCGTGGCTTAGGGGGAGTGTGTTGGCAATAAGCCACGGCGACCGCGTCGGGTGCGCGTGTGTGCGCGCGCGGGACACGTCGGGATCGTGGCGAGCGTGCGCGTGTGCATGTACACGAGAATAAGTCGTGACGGAGCATGGTGGCGACCGGCGTCAGTGCGCCAGGTCGGGTCCGTGGCGGTGCGATCGACGTGTGCGCGTCAGGTCGGGTCCGCGGGCTGGGTCATGGCCGTGTGTATACGTATGCGCGTACGTGTGTAGTGTGTGTGTGTCCTGGTGGCGCGTGAGTCCGTGCTCGCGTTTGTGTCCATCGTGTAGGTCTAGACCGGATGCTGGTGCGTGGCCGCGTCCGTGCTCGAGTGTGAGTCGCGGTCTGTTGGCGTCAATAGCGTGGCCGTAGGTAGTTGTGTGCGTAGTTATCGTTGGCCGAGTCATGTGGAGCTGCGTGCTGGTTGCATGCATGGCTGAGTTAGTTAGCTATAGTGAAGCACTTCTACGGGTCGTGCGTCGTGCGGTTAGTGGCCAGTGGGGCAGTGTGCGCTGCGTCCCCAATAACTACAAAAGCAGTTGTACTCTGAGTTTTGTAATTGTGTAGAGTTTGAGCTCTGGAAGGAAAACGGCTGTACGTGCGGCCGGGGCGTTCGTCGCCGAAAAACTCCATTGTGTTTCGCTCTTTCTTCTACCTCCATCCAGCAGTGAGAGAGGGCTGCGGCAACAACAATTGGTATCAGAGCCACTGTTCGGAGGTGATCGTCGGCGGCCATGGCGCTTGTTCCGCACAGCAGCGGTGGTGGCGTGTTCTCGCTGCCGGTCCCGCCGTTGACACCGACCAACTACACCTCCTGGGCGATCAAGGTGGAGGCGATCCTTGATACCCAGGGGTTGTGGGGCTTGGTTGCGCCGGCGGAGGGCGCGGCAGTCGACGCCGGCAAGAGCAAGACGGCGAGGGCAATGCTGCTCGGAGCGCTGTCGGAGGAGGTTTTGCTTCAGGTGTCGACGAAGCCCACCGCGAAGGAGGTATGTGACTCCCTCAAGGTGCGATTCGTCGGCGCCGATCGGGTGCGGGCAGCCCGGCTCGCGACGCTCCGTGGCGACTTCGATCGCCTGAGGATGGCGGACGGCGAGGACCTAGACAGCTACGCCAGGAAGCTCGGCGCCATGACGGCGCGCTACGCAGGTCTGGGGGCGACGCTCGACGATGAGGCGCTCGTGAAGAAGCTGTTGGAGACCTTCTCCGAACGTCTGTACCCCACTGTCGCCGGGATTGAGCAGTTCTGCAACGTCGCCGAGATGCCCTTCGAGGAGGCTCTGGGACGGCTCAAGGCGTTTGACGAGCGGACGAGGCGGCGCGGGCAGGACGGCGGCGGGCGCGACGGCGAGCAGCTGATGCTCACTGCTGCGCAGTGGGCGGCGCAGCAGCGACATCAGGGCGGCGGCCGCTTCGACCACGACGACGGCGGCAGCAGCACGGCGTCGGGCAACGGAGGGAATCGCCGCGGCCGCTGCTACAACTGCGGGCAGCGCGGTCACTTCCGGCGGGAGTGCCCGAAGTCGCGGAAGGCGCAGGCGGCGGAGCAGGCCCTCCTCGTTGACGCCAACGTCGAGAACGACGGGCTCCTCTAGGCCGTGGCTTAGGGGGACTATGTTGGCAATAAGCCACGGCGACCGCGTCGGGTGAGCGTGTGCGTGCGCAGGGGACGCGTCGGGATCGTGGCGAGCGTGCGCATGTGCATGTACACGGGAATAAGTCGTGACGGAGCACGGTGGCGACCGGCGTCAGTGCGCCAGGTCGGGTCCGTGGCGGTGTGATGGACGTGTGCGCGTCAGGTCGGGTCCGCGGGCTGGGTCATGGCCGTGTGTGTACGTATGTGCGTACGTGTGTAGTGTGTGTGTGTGTGTGTGTCCCGGTGGCGCGTGAGTCCGTGCTCGCGTTCGTGTCCATCGTGTAGGTCTAGATCGGATGCTGGTGCGTGGCCGCGTCTGTGCTCGAGTGTGAGTCGCAGTCTGTTGGCGTCAATAGCGTGGCCATAGGTAGTTGTGTGCGTAGTTATCGTTGGCCGAGTCATGTAGAGCTGCGTGCTGGTTGCATGCATGACTGAGTTAGTTAGCTATAGTGAAGCACTTCTACGGGTCGTGCGTCGTGCGGTTAGTGGCCAGTGGGGCAGTGTGCGCTGCGTCCCCAAGAGCTACAAAAGCAGTTGTACTCCGAGTTTTGTAATTGTGTAGAGTTTGAGCTCTGGAAGGAAAACGGCTGTACGTGCGGCCGGGGCGTTCATCGCCGAAAAACTCCATTGTGTTCTGCTCTTTCTTCTACCTCCGTCCAGCAGTGAGAGAGGGCTACGGCAACAACACACCGCACACCCGCACACAATCTCCTGCATGCACTTTGACCTGTTCACATTGAGTCGGCTCTTCGCAAACCTTATGCAGAAACCTATTTCCCATGAATACAGGTTATAGAACTGATACGCCTCGTCAACAGAATCGAACGAAATTCCAATCTGTGGGTTAACAACATTTCCATCCTTTTTTGTTATGAAAGCTCTCATGGAAATCTCCAGCGCACTCTTCCTGTTTGGGTTCGCCTCGCGCTGCACTGGTGCTTTCCCAATCCTTACCCTAGGAGAAACAAGATTATCAAATCAAATAACGAATTTTTGCTTAGGTTCTATTTTGTACAGAATAAAATAACCATCTAACTTTGGAGGCATCTACTAACACAAAACTGCATACTTTGACAATCAATACAGGCAATCATAACAACAGACAATCTCTCCCTTTTTTTCAGAGTATCTGCATATAAATTTTGACCTGCCCAAAGGCTGGGCAACTATTTTCAGAATTAGTTTCCAACACATCACTACCCCAGGTGCGCTGGGTTTTCTATTAATTTGTTCAATAATAATTTCTACCTAATGTTGTCCAGTACAGCCATATTTTGTTGACTGCCACCCTTAAGCGTGACATTTAACATTCAGGATATGCAGGAGACAGCAAGAGAGAAATGAAGTTTGTTCTACTGAATAACCAAAGAGCCATAATGACAATCGGCAGAACTACCATTTACGTATATGAAGCTAACGCACCCGTACTGTTCCAAAAACCATGTACTATGAACAAATCGCAGAAAGAATCAAGAAAAAAAGATATACACATCCTAGTCCAGCCGCTCGTAGCCTCTGAACAAATCTGGAACGGTCCGTCGTCGGCCGGAAACCCAGCACTTTCACCGACGTGGGCAGGGTCTCCGACGCGGCATATGTCTGCATCGGCGATGCAAAGAGAAGCCTGCGACTCCACTGGTCCAGCCATGACTATAGGATGCGCCTCCAAGACCGGCATCCTGCAGATCAGGGGTTGGGTGGATCGATTCTTGTGAGAGATCAGAGTTGAGCTGCGAATCACAGAAAAGTGGAAGAAATCGCTAACCTGCGCGGTCCTCCGGGTGGATCTGCGAAGAACGGACAAAATTTCTGTTCTGACCTTTTCTCCAAACTTAATTACGAATTGACCTCGTTTTGAAAAGATTTTCGTATCTGACCTTTTTTGGTCACACCAACATCTTTGGCGTCTGGTTTGCACGGTAGACGCCAAGGTACCTGGCGTTTCGCCCTGGCCCACACTTGCCTAGTTGCCACTGACGTGGCGACGGGGAGACGCCATCCATCTTGGCGTTTGGGGGAAACGCCATAGCTCTTGGCGTTTGGTCCTAATCCATCACTAAAAAAAAAAGGCTACATGCACCATTAGTGGAGTTGCTTCCATAAATAATTCTCTTGATTAACTTCCGTAATTAAAAGCCTGCTAACCACCGTTGCAAAACGAATTAACCGGCACCTAAATGCAACCAATGACAACAAATATTTTCTCTACGGACTGACTTTGGGTGAGGCGTGAGGGGGAGAAGGAGCAAATTTCTAGAAGATTAATATGGTGATTCGGTTTTCAAGTAATTAATCGCATGGGCGATTTACTTTTCTGGAATATCTGCGGTTGTTAGCCGACCCTCAAATCTCCCGCAACCGTCCGGACCGCGTTGTCCGGACCGAGGAAGCCATCTAACACGGTCCTGTATCGGTCCGCGGCGCGGTCCGGACGCGTTTTCTCCCGCAAACCGGAGACAAACGTGGGGGAGCTTTGCGGGAGTCCGGACCGCTGTCACGCTCGCTTCTAACCGCCCTGGCCCACCCAAACCCCTCCTCCCTCGCCCGCGCTCGCTTCCCGCTCGAAACGGTCAGCGCTGATCCAGAGCGTCAGTGCCCGCATTCATGCCGGACCAGAGCGGACGCGACCGCTCGCTGGCGCCATCATTGAAGCGGCGCTGAAAGTGCAAGTGTCACTTAAATTATATTTTGGTGTGATGACAATGTGGTTAGTGGAACTAATATCGGTTGCTAAAGTTTATCTCAGGATATTGGTTCCAAGTTGTCCTTGATGGAGGTGTGTGACCCCCCAATTCAAAAAGATCAAAGGCGTGGTTTACCGGCGACTCGAAGGTTTTCTTTTTTGGTTCGATTTGAGTCGTAGGAAAAACCGCACTATTAAGTGGGGTCGTCGTGGATTTGTGTCGTGTGAGAATGCCATCCAAAACCATATACATCAGCCTTTGTACTCCTACCACCTTTTGTCCATTAGTGTGCTTGTAGTGGTATCCAGAAAGTTGCAACAGAAAAGTTCTGGATACCCCGTGCGCACGCGGTCTTCTGACCCCAGTGCGCACGGGGTACTGCATAACTTTCTGGGTACCCCGTGCGCACGGGGTCTTGTTCGCACACGAACACGTCACCGTGTACCCTCGACGCCGGGGGTGATGCACCGCAGCTCACGTCGAAGGAGACCCGTCCGGAAGCGCGGTACGCAAGCAGTCCGGCGGGCGCTTTTGTAGACCCGAAACCCCACACGCTCGGAAGGGACCCCATCAGGGCGCGCAGTGGCTATGGGCTGCCCTAGGTCGACCTGATCGCCCCTAGGGCCTCGTGGATCACCGCCCTGTAACTAGAAGAACGAACGAAGAACGAGGAAGAAGAAGAACAAGGGAGAAGGTAAAAGTAAAGGTAAAAGATGATAGATTGATTTGTCGATTGTGTGTTGTTCAATCGGCCGCCACCTCTCATCTATTTATGAGGCGGCTGGACTTCCCGTACAAGAAAAGGACTAAAAATTCCGTCCAAAACACCAAAAACCCTAACCTAACTCGGACAGGAATCTTTCGCAATTTTCCGGATCAACTCGGAGCCACCGAGTGGTTTGCTTCGGTCCCACCGAGTGAACGTGACCAACTTTCTGTAATCTTCTGACATCAACTCGGTCTCACCGAGTCAAATCAACTCGGTGGGTCCGAAGTGAATCTGCAGTTTATGTCCCTGACCTTGCTTTGACTCCACAGGTTGCATAGGACCTCGGATTAAGACGATTTTTTTTATCAAAATCAACTGTTTCCACGAGACGCACAACTTTCATGTTGAAACATTTTCCATCCGAGGCCATCTTAATTGAGTTTTTGTCCATTTTATAATCTGGTGTCAACATGAGCATCTCTGAAATTGTCACGACTTTTCCATCCGAGCTCCGTTTTGGACCATCTTCGTATTCATCTTGATCTTCTCGAAGAGATCCATCCGATGGTGACTTCTAATCATAAGTTCGAATTAATCTTGACATAGCTTTAAGCAACCTTTACGATTGTGCCACTTTTGAGTGTCAACACATGCCCCCCTGTTTTTCGGCAAAGCGAGCGTGCCGAAAAATAACTTGTACCATGTTTGTTCTAAGGACGATGTCAACACTCCATTGGCCATTTATATGTGCTTCAGGCGATAATTTTGTATCGGCCATGTTTATGCTTAGGACGATAATTCTCTTTCGGCCATTGCTTTTAAATTTTTGTTTACATCATACCTTGGAACCGATTACCACCAATCGGCTTTAAAGAGATGGGAATGAACCCGTTCCTTGTAGCACTAAGGAAATCAAACTCCAAGAGATCATGCCCCGTTAAGCAAGTAACATCAGGATGATTCCAATCCACCGATGTGTCGGCCAAAGCAACACAAGCCGAATTATCCGCGTGAATGACTTCTACTTCATCATCGACCCATTGTATTAAGAATTGATGCATGGTAGATGGCACGCATTGGTTAGCATGAACCCAATCGCGGCCTAATATAGCATTATAGTTACCTTGCACCTCGGCGATGAAGAATGTGGTGGCCAAAGTTTTGCTTCCCACGGTGAGTTCCATGCACATCACACCTTTGGCCTCTGTCTTTTCTTTACCCTCAAATCCATTAAGTACCATATTGGTCTTCATCAATGCATCATCATGTAATCCTAATTTCTTGAAGACCGAATAGGGCATAAGATTTACCACAGCACCACCATCAACGAGCATTCTAGCAACCGGCGATCCATTAATATGACCTTTGAGGTACAATGGCTTCAAGTGCTTCACCGGTTCTTTTGGCTTCTCAAAGATAGCATCCTTAGGACCAAAATCCAGCTGGGCCACCTCCCCTTCTTCACCTATGGCATGAAACTCGGCAGGTAAGTAATACACCATATTAATATCCATACCTTCCCGAACCGGCGTAGATTCGTAATCCACCATCTCATCTTCATCTCCCAATGTGTATATTGGACTTGAAGTTTCCTTAATTGAAGGGGATGTTTCAGGTGGTGTGGACGATGTAATAGGAGCCGCATCATCCTCTTTTGGTGGTGTAGGTGTTGTTGTAGTTAATGTAGAAGCATGCACGTTTCCTTTTTGTTTAGGCCTCCACACTTGTTTTGTGGGTGCCACGGGCCGAATTTCATTGAACAATTCGTCCCTTTGCTCTTCTACTTTATGCGCCGCCTTCTCGTAGTTCCTCATGCGTTGCAACCTCCTTTTCATGGTCTTAGCTAAACCGGGAGGACACCACTTAGGTTGAGTATATTTGGGATCCCTAGGGTTGGCCTTGCTTGGAGAATTTTTTGCTGGCTGATTAGCACCATGGCTTGAACGACCTTGTGTAGGATAATAAAGCCTTTCGTGAACAGGCCTTCTAGGTGTTGTCCACCCCATATGAAAATCATAAGTAGCCATTGGGGGCTGCCCCCATCTTCCATTGAAGTTTCCCATGTAATATGGCGCATAGGGGGGTGGTGGCATCCATGGTGTCGGTGCCCATGACCCATATGGCCTAGCATAGCGTCGAAATTCTTGCTTCGGAGGTGATCTTGAATGCTTTGAGTGTGATGGCCAATTAGAGCCAGAACTAGTCGCTTGGCTTGCATATTTGGATAGCAACATATCAAAAATTGGCTTGATTCACTTGCGCTTAGCTTCACTCTTTTTACACTTGCAAACTTCTGAATTCTTGGGCTTGATAAATTTAACATGAGTATCCTCTTGTACTTGCGGTTGCCCCCCGAGTGCAGGATTTTTATGGTGATCTTCAATACCTCCTTGCCATCGGGTTGCTTATCAAGGACAACCTCTCTTCCCAAGACTTTGTCACCCTCCTTGCCTTTCCTAGGTTCACCAATAACAACATTATCTTTATTAGCAGATTCGGCTATGTTAGGCCGAATCAACATTTTCTTCCCTTCCAAGTCCATGGTGTTTATCGGGAAGGGTTGTTTATCAACTTGCATCTCAGCAAAATTCAATCGTCCGTCATTAATGGCTGATTGTATCTGTCGTCGAAAAACATTGCAATCGTTAGTAGCATGAGAAAATGAATTATGGTACTTGCAATAAGCACGCCGTTTCAGCTCCTCAAACGGCGGTATGGTGTGTGATATTCTAATCATATTATCTTGCAAGAGAGCATCAAATATTTTATCACACTTAGATATATCAAAAGTAAACTTCATCTCCTCATCACGATTCTTGCGAATCGGCTTAAGAGCATTGCATGTATAGGGTTTGGCCTTTGAGGACCAAACAAACTTGGTAGTATAGACATCAACCTCATCGTCCGAATTATCATCATTGTATTCAACCATATGCATTCTAGGATGATCGGTTGTAGACCTATGAACCTCTTTACTTCGACTCTCTTGAGCCAAAGCTTTTTGTAAGACTTGGTTAATATTCAAAAACTCATAATTTTCTAGCCTCTCCTTGATGTGAGTTTTTAAACCATTAAGAACAAGATCCGCCAAGTATCTCTCAGTTATCACTAAGCTATAACATCGGTTTTTTATATCTCTAAATCTCTTGACATAATCGGTGACCGATTCATCATGTTTTTGCCTAACCGATGTAAGATGTGACAACTTAAGCTCATTATCGCCGCTATAAAAGTGATCATGAAACTTTTGCTCTAATTGCAACCATAAGAGAATTGAACCATGTGGTAAAGCAGCAAACCATGAAAATGCGGTGCCAGTTAAAGATAAGGGAAATAAACGCACTTTCAATTCTTCTATGGAACCTGTTTCACCTAACTGTGCTAGATACTGACTAACATGCTCCCATGTTGTTTTCGTGCCCTCTCCACTAAATTTAACGAAATCAGGAACCTTGTAACCTTGAGGGTACAAAACTGCATCAAAGTGTTCAGGATAAGGCTTTTGGTACACACGACTCTTTACTTTCGGCTCATTTCCGAAAGTTTCTAAAAACATCTTATGCAAATCCTCCCTTAATTTGGCTAAAATTGGATCTGAGGTAGATGAAGATGCTCGTGGCAATTACATAGGAGCAGCATGCGTACTAGCTGGTGGTGCAACTTGTGGGATGGGCACCGAACCATAATTCGGCGGAAGACCAAACATGCTTGTGCCTATGGGTGGTGTGACAAAGTGATTCGGCGTTGATGCCGAATTGGGCACACTCATGATAGGACTAGGATATGTAGGTGCAGCCACAAGCTGGTTGGTTTGACTAGGGTAAAAATTCAACGGCATATTATATTGTTGTTGCATAGGAGGTGCCGATGAAATAGGTAAAGTTGGACTAGGGTTTTCAGATATACCAACAGTACCACTAGATGACGGAGGCATATTTTTCTGAGCATTAGCACTTGCTACGAAAGAATTGTATGTCATCACATTACCCTTACTAACAAGACTTTCAATCACAGCCACTTGCTCTGGAGAAAAAACTCTACTTACAGTGATTTCATCTTGTTCATCAATGAGAGGAGGGAAATTGACATTTCCAACCGGAGTAATGTTGCCTTGACGGTCCTTCTTGTAATTTGCAAGAAATGCCTCCAAATCCTTCTCCTCGCGCTTCTTCTTGAGCGCCTCAAAAGCCTCTTCACGTTGTTTCTTGAGCACTTCGTAGGCTTGGCGATGTTCATCCGATAGTTCATCAAGACCGGGCTTAATGATGTTATCGGCGCTAACTTCTGAGGGCTTGGGGAGATCCGACATGGTTGATGATGATTCTTGATCTTTCGTCCCTAGCGGAGTCGCCAAAAAGTGTGTTCGCACACGAACACGTCACTGTGTACCCTCGACGTCGAGGGTGATGCACCGCAGCTCACGTCGAAGGAGACCCGTCCGGAAGCGTGGTATGCAAGCAGCCCGGCGGGCGCTTTTGTAGACCCGAAACTCCACACGCCCGGGAGGGACCCCGTCAGGGCACGCGGCGGCTATGGGCTACCCTAGGTCGACCTGATCGCCCCTAGGGCCTCGTGGATCGCCGCCCTGCAACTAGAAGAACGAACGAAGAACGAGGAAGAAGAAGAACAAGGGAGAAGGTAAAAGTAAAGGTAAAAGATGATAGATTGATTTGTCGATTGTGTGTTGTTCAATCGGCCGTCACCTCTCATCTATTTATGAGGCGGCTGGACTTCCCGTACAAGAAAAGGACTAAAAATTCCGTCCAAAACACCAAAAACCCTAACCTAACTCGGACAGGAATCTTTCGCAATTTTCCGGATCAACTCGGAGCCACCGAGTGGTTTGCTTCGATCTCACCGAGTGAATGTGACCAACTTTCTGTAATCTTCTGACATCAACTCCGTCTCACCGAGTCAAATCAACTCGGTGGGTCCGAAGTGACTCTGCAGTTTCTGTCCCTGACCTTGTTTTGACTTCACAGGTTGCATACGACCTCGGATTAAGACAATTTTTATATCAAAATCAACTGTTTCGACGGGACGCACAACTTTCATGTTGAAACATTTTCCATCCGAGGCCATCTTAATTGAGTTTTTGTCCATTTTATAATCTGGTGTCAACATGAGCATCTCTGAAATTGTCACGACTTTTGCATCCGAGCTCCGTTTTGGACCATCTTCGTATTCATCTTGATCTTCTCGAAGAGATCCATCCGATGGTGACTTCCAATCATAAGTTCGAATTAATCTTGACATAGCTTTAAGCAACCTTTATGATTGTGCCACTTTTGAGTGTCAACAGGTCTTTTGACCCCCGTGCGCACGGGGTGGTGGTTTAGGCTCTAAATACCCCGTGTACCCCGTGCGCACGGGGTGGTGGTTTAAGCTGTGAATACCCCGTGTACCCCGTGCGCACGGGGCTGAATTAGCCCGTGCGCACGGCGTCCAACGGGCAGAAATCCCAACCCAGCCAAGAACAGTATAAAAGGACCCCTTCTTCCGCCTCCGATCCCTCTCCACACCACTCCCACAATTGATTCCGCTCCCGCCAAAGCTCTCTAGGACGGGCTGACGCCGGACCAGAAGAAGGAGATGGCCGCCATTGCTGCCGGCTGGCAGGCCAGCAGACAGCCGGAGGACGACGACGTCCCAATGGAGGATGTAGCCGACGACGACGAGCCGGCGCCAGCATCCTCGTTTACGCCACCCTACTCCTCCGCGCCACCCTCACCGGTGCATTGCACCATGACCATCGGCGAGGACCGTGCCCATTACATGGACATGGTGCGGGAGAAGCGGGAGGAGCAGTTCCGGGAGGCGCAGGCTGATGCCGTCTACAACCACCACCTCCTCCAGGAGCATCTGCAGGCGGAGGAGCAGCTCGCTGCCGGCAGGGCGGTCGCGCTGGACGCGGACATGACGGAGCAGGAGGCGCTGCTCGAGTCGTACCGCACCACCCGCGAGATTCGTGTGATCTCTTGATTTTCTTCTCCCTATATTTTTGCGTGCATGATACCAAATCAGGACGAGGTAACCACACATGCTCTAGCATTGGCTGTGCGATCAAGCAGGCCACTAATTACCGGAGTTAATCAAGAGAATTATTTATAGAAGTAACTCCACTAATGGTGCATGTAGCCTTTTTCTGTTTAAGTGATGTACTAGGACCAAATGCCAAGAGCTATGGCGTTTCCCCAAACGCCAAGGTGGATGGCGTCTCCACGTCACCACGTCAGCGCCAACTAGGCAAGTGTGGGCCAGGGCAAAACGCCAGGTACCCTGGAGTCTACCATGTAAACCAGACGCCAAGGATGTTGGCGTGACAAAAAAAGATCAGATGCGAAAATCTTTTCAGAACGAGGTCAATTCGTGATTAAGTTTACAGAAAAGGTCAGAACAGAAATTTTGTCCGCGAAGAACACACCCATGTCGAAACCTACAGCGCAGAGCTCCTGCGAGGTGGGCTGTCGAGGAAGAAGACGACCGCGTGCAAAGACTGAAACTTTGGATCCTCCAGCGCTGCACCACGCCCCTGTACCTGTTCTCATGGGCGTCACATGGTGGGCCAGCGTGCAATCAATTCCAACCGTGCCGGTTCGAACCAATAACCAGCACCGCACTGGACCAGCACCACTTTGAATACGAAGCACATGGAACAGGGGTGGAGTCGCAGTTGTGCCACAAGTGTACTCCTACGAGTCCTATGACCTAAAGCTATCGACCGAGCCAGGGGGACAAGTTCCCGACAGGAACGGATCACGAGGCCATCCTCAACGGACCAGATAACATTACCCGAGGAGCTCGGCCTCTGAAAATTCGCTCTGCGCTAATAGTACGCTATAGCGTGCTATAGCACGCTAATAGCATATTTTCATTGGCGGCGCTATTTTGTATAGCGCGTTATTTTTTTTCCTTGTTTTCGGACATGTTGTGGGAAGCATCAATATCAGCTAGGCTAGCATATTGATAGAATCCTATGTGGCATATCCACCGACAACCACAGAAAATTCTTTGCTCACTGCTGAAAACACATATTTGCTCGTTGTACTCTACGTACCAGCAGAGCAGGCTCGGGACAAAACTAAATGGCATACGAAATTCTCACCGAAGCAATGTGAGGCTCGACCTCATGTCCATCACTCGAATTCATTTCTCTATCACAGTATTCAGTGTTTTCATAGACAGCACCCTCAATGGCTTATCTTCTTCCTCCTTCACCTCAAAATTGATGTGTGTTAGCAACCTTCTTTGTGCAATTTCAAGCCCATAATGGTATAGTGTGCCTTACAGTGAGAAGTTGACAGAGCAGATTAGACATGAGCATGGTAATGCCAGGGAGGGCACTGCAGCAATCAAACAAGTCACTCGAATGATAATTCCATAGAGTAAGGACGGTTAGTTTTCGTTATTGTCAATCATGTTTGCTAATATTTAGTTTATTAGTATAACAATTCAACAGCACTACCTTAATCCTGAATCAAGTAAACAACAAAGCCACCACATGGACAATATTGTGTGCATTGCATGAAGGACAAAACAAGTGTGTTCAGCATTTTCTGTAATATAAGCTACCAAAGATCCATTTTTATTACTATGCTGCTTAAAACCCTAAAAGGTTTGTGTAGTTTTAAACTTATGCTACGTGCAGATCAAAAAAAGGTGCCCAAATCAATAAACTATATTTACCCTTATATCGTCTTTCATCCAACACAACTAAAATGCAAAACATGACATATGACAATAGTGATTAGCTCTTTCACGGAAGTGGTAGTGTGTATTTTCCATTGAATTTTACAACTATAGATAAGTATTTACATTTTTTAGAAACATGGTACAGATGCAGAAGCTCACATACACGCACATACATTTACCCATATGAACCCATGCATGCACACCCTACTCCTATGAGCATCCCCAAGAGCCAACGGGTCTTGAGATTGAGAAAGTCACCACAAACGCCTCCCTATCAACGGGAATGTCGCCTCTCGGTGAAAGAAAACTTCATCTTTATGAGACACACAGATGTCAAACCTAGAGTTCGATCGCTGGTGGGCTGGGGATACAACCACCCTCTTAACCATCCAACCACAGGTTGGTTCTCGAAACAACTATTTACATAATAGTATTATCTTGCAGAACGCATGTGGACCGAAAGTAAGTGCGAATAACTTACAAAGTGCATGCCATTAGTTATCAATATGGCCCAAAGAAATCTTCAGTCATATAAGATGATGATTAGTGTACCACAAAAATGTTTGCCTGTTTATCAAAACTTAACGATTGAGACCTATAGCATTACATGTCTAACTACTAGAATTGTAGAAATCACCACTAGTTTGCCAAACTTAATGGTGTAGCTACTTTAATTCTAGACTGCAATAGAACTACTCATGATGAATGAAACTATCAAGCAATCATGCTAGCGCAAGTAGCATCAGAACATCTACATGTTCTCTAATGTCACATTGGTACCAATTCTATGGGACACCTTATATGAAAATTCAACATTCTATCATATTTGTATTCTATACCAATTCTATGCCTCTAGTCCTTTGACCGTCGAGTGCGACATGGTTTGTAGATTCACACGTCGTAGTGCTTTGTATGCCTTCGGGTAGAAGAGACGATCGACCACATCCTCATGCACTGTGTTGCTTCAAGGGAGACCTGATTCAGGTGCTTCAGTAGACTGTGGATTGAGGCTCTCATTCCCTCCCAACAGGATAACCTGGATCTATGGTGGCATCACAAAAGAAAGAACTTCTAGAAGAGGGCTTTGGTACATTGGTCTTGATCATTGCCTGGAATTAGGGATGAAAATTCGAACCTTTGGGGTAGCCTCCGACCCTCTTTAGTTCATCCAAATGAACCAAATTTTCAAATTCATATCACTTTTAAAAGTTTACTTCATTTGGTTGAACTAAGGAGGGTCAAAGAGTACTCGAAAGATTCCAAATTAGTGGAAATAATGCAATGTAAGAGCTTTCAGAAACACAGACCAACAGCGATCAGTGGTTTCCCTAGTTGACCACATAGTGACTGCCCTGGTTATCCACGTCATTGAGGAATTAAGAACCTGGAAGGATGCTGGATCTAGATAGTTCTGTGAGGAGTTAGCTTTTGTTTTCTCAGGTGTGGTGTTCTTGTTGCACCGTTTGTGGTGTAGATAGTTCTTGTAAAATTCTATCATTGTCTTCTATAAAAATATGGTATGCCTTTGGTGTACTCTCAAAAAATAACTTTTCATTGTATGTTCCTTCCATGAGTCTCGCTTCGGTACAACCCCCCTGCAAAACGTATAAAGGGTAGTATCGACTTTTGACAACCCGTACCCACTTTCGTATGTATAATGGGAAAGTATACGCCGTACGGAGACCTTCTGAGGCTCTCTTGGTCGAATTGCGCTCAGTGCTCGCGCCTGGGCCGGCCCATTAAATCACCCCGGCCGTTTTATATAGAAAAAGTAAAACCAAAAGAGAGATCGCGAGGAGTCGAACACAGGACCTTGCACAAGTGACGCACGCTGCTAGCCACTCTACCTGGCAACCACTTGTGATTTTATATAGCGCGAATTATATAAGAACACACAACAGCGTCCATACATAAAAACATTTCGCGAAAAAATCCAATTTTTTCTTGAAAAAAAATGTGAAAAATGTGGAAATGCCGAATATTTTTTGGAAAAAGCAAATAATTTATGAAACTCCAAACGTTTTTGAAAAATTTAAACAATCTTTGAAATTCCAAAACATTTTTGAAAAATGCGAAGAACTTTTGGGATTCTGAACATTTTTTTAAAAATGTAAACAATTTTTTAATCCTGAATAGTTTCTAAAAATGCAAACAAAATTTGAAAATTGCAAACAATTTTTGGAAAAACACAATTTAAAAAAAACACGAACATTTTTTGCAACTCCGACCAAAATTTGGAAATAGTGAACTTTTTTTGGATCTGTGAAGAATTTTCGAAAGCGGGAACATTTTTTGAAATCCTGATTGTCTTTGAATTTGTGAACAATAATTGAAAATAAAGATAGTTTTAAAATTCTGAATTTTTGTGAAAAGCGCGATCATTTTTATATTCCCAAACATTTTTTGAAATCACGAACAAAATTTGAAAACACAAACAATTATTGAAATTTGAACACTTTTTTTACAACATCAACAATTTTTGAAATTTCCAAACCTTTTTCGAAAACGTGAAGAATTTTTAAAAAATGCAAACAGTTTTAGAAATTCCGAACATGCGCCCGACGGGAGCGATACCTAAGTGTTTTTTTCTTTTCGTTATTCTTCTCTTTTTTCATTAATTCATTTTTATCATTTTTGAAATTTATTATTCCTTTTGAAACCTGTTCAAAAATTTGAAATATTATTTGGAATATCAAAATAACAGTTTTTAGTAAATGTAAAAAAGCATTTATTGCTTTTAATTTTATCTCTTTGTATTTATTAGTTATGTGAAAAACTTAAAATAGCAGTTTTAAATACCTGTTTAAAAAAGCATGCCCACCTGCTGGCAAAAGTTATGGTCATTTCAAAAATGTCTGAAAAAACATCATGTTCAACGTACGGTGTCGAGGTAGGACAGAATGCTCCGTTTAAGAGCATGTTGTTTCTCGACATCAGTCAAATGACCACATTTTTTTTTCATTGGCTTGTATGAACAATTCAAGGCACCATGTCAAGTTGTTTTGGTTTTTGACAAATTTTGCATTTTCTAGAGCTTTCTCGGTCAAAAAAGCCGATAAATGGTCGGACTTGTGACAACTTGCATACGGTATAAAATACCATTCAAACCTGGCATCGATGCCTACCATGGGCATGCCCACCTGCTTGCAAAAGTTGTGCTCATTTCAAGAATGTCCAAAACTAGACCATATTCAACGGAGTGTGTCCGAGTATAGGCCAGAAGGCCTCGTTTGAGAGCATGTTGTTTCTCAACATCCTTGAAATGACCCGAATTTTTTTCATAGCCTTGTATCATCAATTCAAGGCACCATGCCAAGTTGTTTGGGTTTTCGACAAATTTTCTATTTTCTGGAGTTTTCTCGGTGAAAAAAACTCGATAAATGATTGGACGTGATGCAACTTGCATACGGTGTCGGAATTCGTTCAAACCTGGCATGGATACTTACCATGGTCATGCCTACCTGATGGAAAAAAGTTGGGGTTATTTCTTGCGTGTCCAAAAATAGACCATGTCAACAGAGGGTGTTCGGGTAGGCCAGAAGGGTCCGTTTGAGAGCGTGTTTTTCCAGCATCCGTCAAATGACCCCTATTTTTTTCATGAGCTTATATGACCAATTAAAGGCACCAAGACAAGTTGTTTTAGTTTTGGACAAATCTTGCATTTTCTGGAGTTTTCTTGGTGAAAAATGGTCGATAAATGGCTAGACGTGACGCAACTTGCATACGGTGTCGGAATATGTTCAAACCTGGCATGGATACCTACCTGCTGGCAAAAGTTGGGGTCATTTCATACATGTCTAAAAATAGACCAGGTTAACGGAGGGTGTTCGGGTAGGCCAGAAGGGTCCGTTTGAGAGCACGTTTCTTTCGGCTTCTGTCAAATAACCACAATGTTTTTTACATGAGCTTATAGACCAATTAAAGGTACCATGCCAAGTTGTTTTAGTTTTTGATAATTCTAGCATTTTCTTGAGTTTTATCGGTGAAAAATGGCCGATACATGATCGGACGTGGCGCAACTTGTATACGGTGTCGGAATTCATTCAAACCTAGCATGGATGACTTATATGTGTGTGTCAGTCGGCTGCAAGAAGTTGGGGTCATCATTTATCCATAGTCCAAAAAAAACACCACTTGCGAGGAATGTGCTAGACTAGGCCAGACGAATGCATCTGTGAGCATGGAGTTTTTCCTAATTTGAATGCTTCTGTTATTTGTAATTTCCATCATCATCAATCAACATGAACATTTTCTTATGTCCTAACCCTTTCTTGAAATTTGTCAACAATTTTGGAATTTTAAATTGCGTATGAAAATTTTATATACTTGAACAATTTTTCCAAAATTGTTAACAAATTCCCAACAATTGATGTTGAACAAAAATTGAAAACCACGTACCTTTTTTTAAAATTTATCAATTTTTTTTGAAATGCAAACATTTCTAAAATATGTGAAATTTTTTTCAAAAATAGGAGCAGTTTTTTAAATTCCAGAACAGTTTTTAAAATTGTAAACAATATTTGAAAACAAGAGTTTTTTGGTATTCCAAACAATATTTCAATTTTTTGAATAGGTTTAAAAACTAATAATGAAGTTCAAAAATAGAAAAATGAATTAACAAAAAAAAACCAAAACCAAAAAATAGAAAAAAAAAATACGCTTATGCCTTGGCCCGGCTAGGCGACGGCATCGCTCCCGTCGGATCACTCTTCACGTTTGGTTTATTCGGTTTATTTGTTTGGTAAATAATGTTTCTCGATTTGTATGGTATTTATACTTCGGTAAATACGGTAATAATTAAAATACGGTTCGATTTTGGTATATACCAAAGAAAATCGGTATGGTTTCGGTATATGCCATATTAACCAAAGTTGACACGAATTTTAAACCTGTGCCGTGAAAGTTTACCTTTTTATGTGTCAAAAGTCAAAGATTTTGCTAATACAGAAGCATATATTTATGCATGCATCACATTTGCGTGATGGTTGCCGGCTGATCGAGCATGCAAGTATATATGTATGTTGGTCTGTTGCCTGTTGGGCTCTTATTATTTCATAATGCACGGCCAGTCGGTCAAGGGTTTGTTCTACCGGCCTGGTCCACTGCCCACGCGCTTGAATTAGTGTGACTTGTGTGATCTACTGCTTTGTCTAAAAAAAAGAAGTGTGATGTACTGCTGTGTCTACGAATTAGTACCACCTCGCTACTAGACAAGAAAACTGAGGTGAGACGACTATAAGGGCCAGTTCTTTTGGTGGCTTTTTTGGGCTTCTAGAATAAGCTGCCCCCCACCCAGCTTATTCTAGAAATCCAATCAAAAATATTTTTTTAAAAGTCTACTAGTCAAGTCTTAATTAGTAGACTTCTAAAAAAATAAATTTGGTTGGGCTTCTAGAATAAGCTGGGTAGGAGGCAGCTTATTTCAGCTTATTCTAGAAGCCAGCAAAAGAACTGGCTTTAAGAAGGGGTCCGGTGAGGAACCTCACACAGCTAGCTTTTTTTAGCTCGCAGCTGTTCATGCGCGAAGCGCGACAGCCCAATAAATCAGGGTGTTGCGCTTTATAGCATAAAGAAAAAAGGAAAAAGATTGATGTTCTGATTTTTTGGTTAACCGATGGTTTTTCGTTATATACCAAACAAGTTTTCTCCGGTTTGGTTTTAAAATGCACAGGGTGACCGTCGGGACAGCCCAAGTGTTCGTGGATTTAAAAAAGTTCATCATTTTTGAAAAAAAATGTTCATGAATTTGAAAAAAATTCATGAGCTTTGAAAAAAGTTTGTAAAATTTAAAAGAGTTTGTGGATCTGAAAAAAAAGTTTGCAAATTTAAGAAAATGTTCACGAATTTGAAAGTTCACGGATTTAGTAAAAAGTTTCCGATTTTAAAATAGTTCACGATTTAGAAAAGAAAATGAAAAGAAATAAAGGAAAAAAAAGAAAAACCGGACAAACAAAAACCGAAAAAAGAAAACCAAACAGGCTTGCATTGGTTTGTGTTATATTTCAAGAAGAAAAATTAAGGTAACTAGGCACAACACAAAAGTAGTCCAGCTGGTTAACGGGCTTGTGCTAACCTAATAGGTGTTGGGTTTGAATCTTGTCTGGTGCACTTTTTTTAAAGGGTTTTACAGAAAAGGGAAAAAAACTATAAATTGGGCCGGCCCAGGGCGGAGGGGCGGTACGTACACGGGCCGCGTATCGGGGGCGACATACTTTCAGAAAAGACCATCCTATCCTTTATTATAAAGGGGTATGGAGAGATCTCCTCCGTTGATGTGTTTAAGGGGGTTATACCGAAGCAGAAGTGTCCTTCCATATGCTGTTATCCTCTCCATGCTTTTGTGGCGGACTTATAGCCATGGCCCATGAGCGATAACGGATATACACAATCACATATGGTTGTGCTCAAAGACATGGAAGACCCAGCAGCGATACCAAAGCCTGAGAGGGCGGCTTGGCCTTCGAGGAGGTGGGTGGCGCGGTCTGGGAGAAGGCAACATGGTTGTGCCGGCAGGAGAGCATTGATGTGGTGAAGGGCGGAAAGGTCCAAGACGAGAGGCGGAGAAGGCAAGGAGGCATAATCTTATGGCTAGAGTGATCGCACTTATATATATTGGGTACGGTGTGATAGCTAGCGCTTTGAGTCACTACTGATGTGCCAGTGCAACTCGTCCTTCAGTGGTGACCGAACCCGTCAAAGGTGACGACGGCCCGTCAGTAGGAGTAAAAGGATCTTCTATGGTAGTGGTCTTTTGTTTAATAAATCTAGGCCACAACTAAGAGAAACCTACTGAAAGGAGGTATCAACAAGAGCACCATTAGGAAAAGTATTTGCCCTTCAATAGTATGGGACACAAGCTAGCATTGTACCGTAGCAAACACCATGCTTTTCTGGTGTGTAGACTTTCTTAAGTAAATGAAGATCTCGAAAGCCCATGTTGACATATTGCTCCGGCATCTTCATCTCATAAAATGCGACCCAAATAAACCTTCCCCTTCCCCTTGTTGGTTTCATATCATCACAGGAATTTTCGAACAGTCGAGTTCATATTATATCCTATTTTCATAAGAGTTAAGTTATTGTGTTCTTATATGGACCAGAACCAAATGAAACCTATTACGCAATAGACAAAAGTTACTTCCTCCGACCCGAATTAATTGGCGCAGCCTCTGTACAATGTCCATTTTACATTGTATAGAGGCTGCGTCAATTAACTCGGGTCGGAGGGAGTAGTAAAGCTGGTAGCGGATACAAAATATTGTTGGATATACCAACAAGTTGTCATTACTCCTGGTTTTGGATCATAGGCAACAAAACGAAAGAGAAATGAACTGCCAACCGAAAGAGATGCAGATTACAAGAACACAACACGAGGTAGATGGTAAGCAGCTTGAAAGTTTTTGATAGCTATAGAATTCTCGTACTTCTTCGACTCAAATACCAAAAGGAATGAAAAAAAATGATAAGTGATATAGTAGAGGCATATCCTGAATATGCCTGATAGACCCATTTTTTCATGAAAATAAAGATAGTCAATTTGACTGCACTTAAGACTGTATTATGTTTTCTGAGAAAGAATAAGATATCATTATTCTCTTTAATAAACTTTTCTCTCGTATGAAAGCAAGCTCCGAAAGAACTCCTAGAGGCCGAGTTCCAGGCCACCGGAAGTTTGGGGACCTGTCATGCGGCACATCATCGTTGTGGCTGGGGAGCCCCTAACTGGTCTATGGCTCCTCCGCAGCCAACAGGGCATTGAGGTCGGGCACAGGTACACCGCCGACTAGGTCCTGACCGCCTTACCACCTGGCGGACCTAACTAAGCCACCATGACCATGTCCCTAGCTTACCGGCAGGGCCATGGGCACGTCTCTGGCGAGCCGCTGGCTTACAGGAAGTGTCGTCATCACGGACTCCTGGCAACAACACCATGACCCTACAGGCACACCACAGACACGTACCGGCAGCGCCACCGGCACGTCACCGTCGAGCGGCTGGCTTATGGGAAGTGCTATCATCACGGGCTTCTTGCCTCTCGGTAACCAGTGCAGTAGTGGCGCCCGCCACCGGTAGATGCTCGTGGTGCCACCAGCTTGCTCTCCATCTTGTTCACGTAGGTAGTGTGATTGACACTCACAAGACACAAATACGCTGGTTGCTTGTCAATGCCAAAGGCAAGTTCCTCCATTCTCTGCGCGGAGGTGATTGTATTTATACACGAATGGAGGTGGTCACCAGCAAGGCCATGCAGACGGGGGTTGGAGAATGGGATGCGTTTCAACTCGGCATGCAGAATGGACAAAGCAACATAGCCTTAACGATGTCACCATTAATCAATTCTGGCCACCACTGTGCTTACTACTTTATCTGACTTTAGGGGATAGTTCATTAACAACTGATTAGAGATAGTCATATAGATATGAAATGAATGACACTGATAACCCACAAGTATAGGGGATCAGTTGTAACATTTTCAATAAATAAGAGTGTCGAACCTAACAAGGAGCTAAAGGTAGAATTAATATTCTCTAAAGTTTTATCGACCATCGATACAACTTTATGCACACTAATGTTTGCTTTAACTAGAACAAGAAATAAAACGAGTTTACGTCAATAAAAAGATAGGTTTGCGAGATAATAAAAGTTAGTTGTCGTTTAAAGTTTTTGGAGAACAATGAGAAAGATTGTCCCTAGGCAATTGAATATGACATGTGTGATACTCATCATACTTATGAGGGATAAGTTTAAGCTAACATACTTTCCATTCTTGGATCACATGTACTTATAATTGGAACTCTAGCAAGCATCCGCAACTACTAAAGATCATTAAGGTAAAACCCAACCATAGCATTAAGTGTAAAGTCCCCTTTAGTCCCATACGCAACTACCCACTTACGCCGGTTTAGGCTTCTGTCACTGCTGCAACCTACTATAAGCAAATCATGAACATATTGCAACACCCTACAGCTGGAACCCCAACACGTGTGCGCACACGGCGGGCACCATAGGACAACACCATAATAACGTATAACCCATATCAATCACACCATACCACAATTAATCCATAGGACAAGATGAATCTACTCGAACATCATAGAGGTGCAACACATCATTGGATAACAATATATAGTATAAAGCACCATGTTCAAGTAGAGATGACAGCGGGAAGAGAGAGGTTACACCGCTGCATTGAGGGGGGAGAAAGTTGGTGATGACGGTAGCGAAGTTTTTGATGTAGATCGTCGTCACGATGGTTCCCCATGCAGCGCTCCGGCGTCACCGGGAGTGTCGGGTCGAGGAGATAGGTCTAGAGGGGGGGGGGGGGTGAATAGACACTTAACCGACCAAAATTGCAGTTTTTAGTTTCTCTTGGAACTTAGGCAGATTTTGGCACAAGTTAAGATAACTCCAATACTTTCTACACATTCAAGTCTAGAGGTTGAGCAGCGGAAATAGTAAAGCATGCAAGTGTACGGAAAGTAAGGGGTAGAGTATGGAAGATCAAACGCAATGAAGACACGGTGGTTTTTGGCGTGGTTCCGATAGGTGGTGCTATCGTACGTCCACGTTGATGGAGGCTTCAACCCACGGAGGGTAACGGCGTCGCGAGTACACGGAGGGCTCCACCCACGAAGTGTCCACGAAGAAGCAAACTTGCCTATTCCACCATGGCTTACGTCCACGAAGGACTAGCCTCACTCGGGGTAGATCTTTGATGTCTACTACACAACTTATTCTTGTAGACTCGTGTTGGGCCTCCAAGCGTAGAGTTTTGTAGGACAGTAGAAATTTTCCCTCAAGTGGATGACCTAAGGTTTATCAATCCGTGGGAGGCGTAGGTTGAAGATGGTATCTCTCAAACAACCCTGCAACCAAATACAAGAAATCTCTTGTGTCCCCAATACACCCAATACAATGGTAAATTGTATAGGTGCACTAGTTCGGCGAAGAGATGGTGATAAAAGTGTAGTATGGATAGTAGATATAGGTTTTTGTAATCTAAAAATATAAAAACAGCAAGTTAGCAAGTAACAAAAGTGAGCACAAACGGTATTGCAGTGCTTAAAAATAAGGCCTAGGGTTCATACTTTCGCTAGTGCAATCTCTCAACAATGCTAACATAATTGGATCATATAACCATCCCTCAACGTGCAATAAAGAATCACTCCCAAGTTCCTATTAGCGGAGAACATAAGATAGAAATTGTTTGTAGGGTACGAAACCACCTCAAAGTTATCCTTTCCGATCGATCTATTGAGCTATTCCTATAAGTGTCACGAACAGCCCTAGAGTTCGTACTAAAATAACACCATATGATACACATCAACCAACTCTAATGTCACCTAGATACTCCAATGTCAATACAAGTATCCGTGAGTTGATTATACGATATGCATCAAACAACTTTATAATCATAATATTCAATCCACACAAAAAACTCCAAGGAGCACCCCAAAGTTTCTATCGGAGAAAAGACAATGAAAACGTGCATCGACCCCTATGCATAGATTACCCCAATGTCACCACGGGAATCCACGAGTTGAGTGCCAAAACATATATCAAGTGAATCAATATAATACCCCATTGTCACCACGGGTATTCATATGCAAGACATACATCAAGTGTTCTCAAATCTGAAATATTCAATCCGACAATAACGAAACCTCAAATGGAAAAGATTCGATTCATCACAACAAAGATAGAGAGGGAAGAAACACCATATGATCCAACTATATTAACAAAGCTCGCGATACATCAAGATCGTGCCATATCAAGAACACGAGAGAGAGAGATCAAACACATAGCTACTAGTACATACCCTCAGCCCCGAGGGTGAACTACTCCCTCCTCGTCATGGAGACCGCCGGGATGATGAAGATGGCCTCCGGTGATGATTTCCCCCCTCCGGCAGGGTGCCGGAAAAGGGCTGTAGATGAGATCATGGAGGTACAGAGGCTTGTGGTGGTGGAGTTGAAGTTCTAGGGTTATTTCTGGGGGTTTCTCTATTTATATGATTTTTGAGCGTTGGAATCAGGTCAGACGGAGCCACGTGGGCCCCACGAGGTACCAGGGCGCGCCTGGGGGGGGGGGGGGGTGGGGTGGCGCGCCCTGGTGCCTCGTGGGCATTGGGTGGCCCCCTCCAGTGGGTCTTGGTTCCAGTATTTTTTATTTATTCTATAAAAAATCTCCAAAAAGTTTCATCCAATTCCAAGAACTTTTATTTCTGCACAAAAAACAACACCATGGCAATTCTGCTGAAAACAGCATCAGTCCGGGTTAGTTCTAATCAAATCATACCAAAACCATATAGAATTGTTATAAACATGGCATGAATACTTCATAAATTATAGATACATTGGAGACGTATCAGTATCCCCAAGCTTAATTCCTGCTCGTCCTCGAGTAGGTAAATGATAAAAGAAATAATTTATGAAGTGTGAATACTAGCATAATGCATAAGTTTGATCAATAATAATTTCAATCACTTTTTCTAGCATCAATATATGTCATAATCAGTAGCTCATCTCATAAAACTTCTCATGATCAAGTAGCAAGCTATTCACATGTTTAAAGTATAGGCCATAAACTTTCTTGAAAACTAACAAACTATGTTCTCAGTCATCAAACAATTGCAATTCATCTTATTTTCAGGAAGGGTCTATGTAAGAGCTTTGATCTAGCAAATTCCACATACTCAACCATCTTTTAGTCTTCCATGATTGCTGACACTCAAAGCATATTTTTTAGAACAAACCGTTTCAGTCAAACACATAGGAAGATAGGGGCTTAATGTTTCGCCTCCCAACTTATTTATCTCAGGGATAATGTCAACAATAATAACTCATGATCACCTATATTCAACTGGATATATGTGCCTGGATCTTTCCCTACCACATAATGCTTGCCAACTAAAGAATAAATAGAGCGGAATAGGGATGAACATTAATGACTCTTGCATAAAAGTAAATACAGAAAAGTAAATGCATAAAAGTAAAAGATAGGCCCTTCGTAGAGGGAAGCAGAGGTTGTCATGCATTTTTTGTTGTTGGATGCACAAGCCCTTAATGCAAAGGAACGTCACGTTATATTGCCCCTTGTGATAGCAACCTTTATTATGCAGTCCGTCGCTTTTATTTCTTTACCATCACAAGTTCGTACAACGCTTATTTTCCCTTACAATAAAAGATCATACATATTTTAGGAACAATTTTTATTGCTTTTCGCACCGATGACAACTTACTTGAAGGATCTTATTCAATCCATAGGTAGGTATGGTGGACACTCATGGCAAGAAGCTGGGTTTAAGGGTTTTTGGATGCACAAGTAGTATCTCTACTTAGTACGAATTTTTGGCTAGCAAAAGTTCCTAAGCAAGCACCACATGTTAGAGGATCCATGACAATATAACTTCTATGTGAATATAAACAAACACAACTCATTACGTTGTCTTCCTTGTCCAACGTCAACTACTTGATCAAGCTTGAAAATAATTAATGGGGGCTCACAATCATAGAAGATGTCCAAGATAGTATATTTATATGTGAAATTTCTCTTCCTTCAAAATTCAAGTGGCCAATGCTATGTTTGTTAACTTTCAATAAATTTTACCACTTATACTTCTTGTATGTGAAGTCACTACTCCCCATGGGACAAGCATATGAAGCATATAAATTTCAACTTTATGATATTCAATTCATTCAACAATTTACTCATAGGATATAAGTGAAGCACAAGAGTAAATGACAAACTACTCCAAAAAGATATAAGTGAAGACCAAATGAGTAGTTAAGTAAATAGGTAGCTATGTGAGGACTCTCTCTCATTTAAAAATTTCAGATCTTAATTATTTTATTCAAACAGTAAACAAAACAAAATAAAATGACATTCCAAGAATAGCACAACTCATGTGAAGAAGCAAAAACTTAGGCTCATCCAAAACTGACCGATAGTTGTCGAAGAAGAAAGGTGGGATGCCTACCGGGGCATCCCCAAGCTTAGATGCTTGAGACTTCTTGAAATATTAATTTGGGATGCCTTGGGCATCCCCAAGCTTGAGCTCTTGTGTCTCCTTAATTCCTCTCATATCACGGTTTCTCCTAAATCTTAAAACTTCATCCACACAAAACTCAACAAGAACTTGTGAAATAAGTTAGTATAAATCAACTCAAAACCTTAACATTCTCTACTGTAACAAATCACTAAAATTATAATTAAACATTTCATACTAATTGCCTCTGCATATTTAATACTCCTATCCTCAAATAGAAACATTAAACACGCAAACATATGCAAACAATGCAACTATAACAGCAATCTGCCAAAGCAGAACATTCTGTAAAAGGGGAATAAGAATCCATACTTCCCTAACTCCAAAAATTCTAAAAAATTACCACGTGACATATAACTCATGCATGCTTACTTTGTAAAAATTTCAGATTTTTATCATGTTCTGACTTTTCAGGAATATTTTGGACATAACAGAAAACTTTCTGTTTTCAAACAACAACACATGAACTTGCAAACTGAGCATGGTAAAGGCTATAATTGGCATTTTATTGAACTAAAAGATACAAAACATGATTATTGATAACACCAAGCAAATATCAACATAATAAAATGACGCTCCAAGCAAAACTCATATTACATGACGAATAAAAATATAGCTCCGAGTGAGGTTACCGATAGTGTTGAAGACGAAAGAGGGGATGCCTTCCGGGGCATCCCCAAGCTTAGACGCTTGAGTCTTCCTTGGGTATTACCTTGGAGTGCCTTGGGAATCCCCAAGCTTAGGGTCTTGCCACTCCTTATTCTCCTCATATCGATATCTCACCCAAAACTTGAAAACTTCAATCACACGAAACTTAACGGAACTTGTGAGATAGGTTAGTATGATAAAAATAAATCATCCACTTAGGTACTGTCAAGACAAGATTCATAATTGTTCTCACATAATGCCTACTGTATTCTATCATTTCCACAATTTATATTACTCAATATAAGCTATGGAAACACTAAAACAAGCAAACTATGTACCGAAATCAGAATCTGTCAAAAACAGAACAACGTGTAGTGAGCGATTTAAAAACCATACTTATGTACCTCCAAAAATTCTGAAAAATTAGGACAACGTAAAAAATTTGTAACCCAATACTGTGTATAAATTTAAGAATTTTTTCACGCTCCAGTACAGAATAGAAATTCCAGCACTAGACGCAAAAGTTTCTGTTTTTGCACCGAATCAAATCAACAAGCATCCACACTATCCCAAAGGCTTTACTTGGCACATTATTGAAAGAAAACATATAAAACATGATTACTACAGTAGCTTAATCATGTGGACACACAAAAACAGTAGGTATAAGTATTGTGTTGTCTCTCAACAAGCTCTTTTCTTTAATGCCTTCTAGCTAGGCATGATGATTTCAATGATGCTCACATAGAAGTAAAGAATTGAAACATAATGGGAGCATCATGAATCATATGTTCCTCTCTCATAATAATTTTAAGTAGTATCATGAATGGATTCATCAATATAGCTATCACATAAAGTATTCTTTTCATGATCCACAAGCATAGAATTTTTATTACTCTCCACATAAGCACATTTCTTCTCATCAATAGGAGTAGGAGTATCATATGAAACTCGAATACTATAAATTGTTTCCACATTAAAAGAGTCATGTTCAGTAAAAGGGTAATCATAATTATGACAAGTTTTATAAATATAATCATCACTACTTTTTATAACATAAGTATCATCACAATAATCATCATAAGTAGGAGGCATGCAATCATCATAACAAATTTGATCATTCAAAGTAGGGGGACTAAAAAGGTCATCTTCATTAAGCATAGCATTCCCAAGCTTGGGAAAAAACATTAATTGCTGCAAATAAATTCTCAAACATGTCATTTTCATCAAACATAGCATCCCCAAGCTTGTGGCTTGGCATATCATAAGCATAATCACTCTCATCATTAATAGTATGAATAGCACCAATAGTATAACAATTATTATCATCACAATTTTCTAAGTTGGTGCCAAAAAGATTTTCAAAATTATAATAAGTATCATTATTTTCCCAATCATAATCATCATAATGAGTAATAGGCATAACAAAATCATCCTCAATAGTTCCTTCGGACATTGTGCCATAAGACAAAGAAGCAATATCATCATCAAGTGTATCATCTTCCACAATTGTTTTTGATTCATTCTCATGAGGCACAACAATAATAGGAGCAACATTATTTGGGAGAGATACCTTTTTACCTCTACTTTTTCTTCTTTTCTTCTTCTTCACCACATCATGTGTGGGTTTAATCAATTTTTCCGAGCTTCTTATTGATGAGATTGGTTGAATGGGAAGCTCCTCCTCGTCACCTATTTCATCATGAGAGACAATAGGAGGGAAAGTGGAAATCTTTACCCTTTCATTAGTGTTCCTTTTATATTCTATTGATTTTCCCATCTTTCTGTAGTTGGCAATATAAGCATTCTCATTGCAATTTACCACACAAAACACATAGATTTCCTCTAGATTAGTTTCAATGTTGTCTGTGAGAATGAATACTTCAAACCAACTATTTTTATGTGTCAATTCTTCACACCCCAAAAATAGATAAAGCTCATTATATAGTTCAAGGGCGGTCAAGTCATTACAATATTTAGCCATGATTCGGTCATGAAAAAGTATGCATTGAAAATTAAGGTGACCAACTTTATTGCAAAGTTCACAAGTAATGGGATGAAAAGAGCATAATTTTGTAGCAAATTCATCTATCACTTTGAGAAAAAAATTGGTTCTATCATGTTTATGCTTCTTACAAAATCTATCATCCCTATAAGGCATGTCTTCACAAACTTTATGCACTCCACAAAAATTGGCATGCTTATAAGAAACGTTTTTGTCATGACTAGTGCAATCATCATTAGTATTTTGGATATTCATAGAATTCATACTAACAACATTGCAATCATGCTCATCATTCAAACATTTTATGCCAAACATTTTATTGAATTCTTCTTCTATCAATTGAGCACAATTTTCCGATCCATCATTTTCAAGAAAGACATGATAAAGACGAATAATATGAGGCAACCTCAATTCCATTTTTTTGTAGTTTTCCTTGATAAACCAAACTAGTGATAAAACAAGAAACTAAAAGATTCGATTGCCAGATCTAAAGATATACCTTCAAGCACTCACCTCCCCGGCAACGGCGCCAGAAAATAGCTTGATGTCTACTACACAACTTATTCTTGTAGACTCGTGTTGGGCCTCCAAGCGCAGAGTTTTGTAGGACAGTAGCAATTTTCCCTCAAGTGGATGACCTAAGGTTTATCAATCTGTGGGAGGCGTAGGTTGAAGATGGTATCTCTCAAACAACCCTGCAACCAAATACAAGAAATCTCTTGTGTCCCCAACACACCCAATACAATGGTAAATTGTATAGGTGCACTAGTTCGGCGAAGAGATGGTGATAAAAGTGTAGTATGGATAGTAGATATAGGTTTTTGTAATCTGAAAATATAAAAACAGCAAGGTAGCAAGTAACAAAAGTGAGCACAAATGGTATTGCAATGCTTAAAAACAAGGCCTAGGATTCATACTTTCGCTAGTGCACTCTCTCAACAATGCTAACATAATTGGATCATATAACCAGCCCTCAACGTGCAATAAAGAATCACTCCCAAGTTCCTATTAGCGGAGAACATAAGATAGAAATTGTTTGTAGGGTACGAAACCACCTCAAAGTTATCCTTTCCGATCGATCTATTGAGCTATTCCTATAAGTGTCACGAACAACCCTAGAGTTCGTACTAAAATAACACCATATGATACACATCAACAGACTCTAATGTCACCTAGATACTCCAATGTCACCAGAAGTATCCGTGAGTTGATTATACGATATGCATCAAACAACTTCATAATCATAATATTCAATCCACACAAAAAACTCCAGGGAGCACCCCAAAGTTTCTATCGGAGAAAAGACAATGAAAACGTGCATCGACCCCTATGCATAGATTACCCCAATGTCACCACGGGAATCCGCGAGTTGAGTGCCAAAACATATATCAAGTGAATCAATATAATACCCCATTGTCACCACGAGTATTCATATGCAAGACATACATCAAGTGTTCTCAAATCTGAAATATTCAATCCGACAATAACGAAACCTCAAAGGGAAAAGATTCGATTCATCACAACAAAGATAGAGAGGGAAGAAACACCATATGATCCAACTATATTAACAAAGCTCGTGATACATCAAGATCGTGCCATATCAAGAACACGAGAGAGAGAGAGAGAGAGAGAGAGAGAGATCAAACACATAGCTACTAGTACATACCCTCAGCCCCGAGGGTGAACTACTCCCTCCTTGTCATGGAGACCGCCGGGATGATGAAGATGGCCTCCGATGAAGATTTCCCCCCTCCGGAAGGGTGCCGGAAAAGAGCTGTAGATGAGATCATGGAGGTACAGAGGCTTGTGGCGGCGGAGTCGAAGTTCTAGGGTTATTTCTGGGGGTTTCTCTATTTATAGGATTTTTCAGCGTTAAAATCAGGTCAGACGGAGCCACGCCTGGGGGGGGGGGGGTGGCGCGCCCTGGGGGGGGGTGGCGCGCCCTGGTGCTTCGTGGGCACTGGGTGCCCCCCTCTAGTGGGTCTTGGTTCCAGTATTTTTTTATTTATTCCATAAAAAATCTCCAAAAAGTTTCATCCAATTCCAAGAACTTTTATTTCTGCACAAAGAACAACACCATGGCAATTCTGCTGAAAACAACGTCAGTCCGGGTTAGTTCTAATCAAATCATACCAAAACCATATAGAATTGTTATAAACATGGCATGAATACTTCATAAATTATAGATACGTTGGAGACGTATCAATCTTCACGAAGTAGGCGATCTCCTTGCCCTTACAAACTTCTTGGTTCAACTCCACATCATGTCGGAGGCTCCCAAGCGACACCTAACCAATCTAGGAGACACCACTCTCCAAAAGGTAATAGACGGCATGTTGATAATGAACTCCTTGCTCTTGTGCTTCAAATGATAGTCTCGCCAACACTCAACTCTCTCTCACAGATTTGGCTATGGTGGAAGAAGGATTTGAGTGGAAAGCAACTTGGGAAGGCTAGAAATCAAGGTTCAAATGGTAGGAATGGAATCTCTTGATCACAACACATGAGTAGGTGGTTCTCTCTCAGAAAATGTATGGTGGAAATGTAGGCACATTCTGATGGCTGTCTTCACTGAGGAAGAAGGGGTGGAGGGGTATATATAGTCTCCATGCAAAATCCAACCGTTACACACTTTTGACCCAACTCGGTGGCACCGATCAGAAATCTCGGTGGCACCGACCTGTGTAAAAGATATGAACGTTAGGAATCTCGGTGGGACCGACTGGAACATCTCGGATGGACCGATGTGCAATGGTTACAGCAAACCTCGTCTCGGTGGCACCGATTGCATCAACTCGGTGGGACCGAAGTGAATCAATAAGGCAACAGAGAGTTGGCAAGCCATCTCAGTGGTACCTATTGCAAATCTCGGTGGGACCAAAATAATTGCAACTAGTAACAGAGAGTTGGCAAGGCCATCTCGGTGGGACCGAGATCCATATCGGTGGATCCGATTTGTTAGGGTGTGGCAGTGGCTAAGTCCAGATGAACTCGGTGGCTCCGGATAGGAAATTTCGGTGGGGCCGAGTTGGAATGGAGGATTTGCACATATTTGGATGGAGAAAGTGGTGGAGGGTTTTTGGAGCAATGTCACTAAGCACTTGAGCAAAAAGATCATTAAGCAACACGTCATCCCCTTTTAATAGTATTGGCTTTCCTATGGACTCAATGTGATCTTGGATCACTTAACAAAAATGTAGAGTCTTGAGCTTTTGCCAATCCATGTCCTTAGCATTTTGAAGGGTTCCACATCTTCTTGTCCTTGCCACGCCATTGTTGAACTTGTCTGAAATTCACTAGATAGAGGCATTAGTCCAACAACATGTATGTTGGCATAAATTACCAAAACCACCAAGGGAGCAAATGTGCTTTCAATCTCCCCCTTTTTGGTAATTGATGACAACATACATCAAAGCTTCAAATAAAGATTTAGTAGAAGTTTGTATGAAAGCTTTGAAGAAAACATGTAACATGTATGAGCTCCCCCTAAAGATGTGCATATAGAATGATGATATTACATGGGAAATATACATGCAACATGTATCTTGGCTACATGCATCAGAGCAATATATATGACATTTAGGTATCCACATGTTCATGATTATCTTCTTGCAAACAACATATACTAGCAAGAGGTCATCATGTACATGGGTGTGAGATGCATTTACTTACCTTGAAGTTCTTGATCAAGTACCTGAAGAAATACACTTGAGAAAACAAGGTTAGATAACACAAGATAAATTCTTCAAGAAAAGACACAAGATCAACAAGAAACCAAGATTGGGATGACATGTAGAAGAGAGTATCACTAGGTGAATACTTCTTTGAAGTAGACTTGTCCCCAAAAGAAAGAAATAGTTGTCTCCCCTTAAAGAACTTCCTCTCCCCCTGAATCTGACATAGGATATTGGGAGCAGGTAGGGTGAGAAAACTAAAGCAATCAAAAACAATAAAAACACTGAAATCATGTTTCTCCCCTCTTAGAAACATGTAACATTCTCTCCTCTTGTAAGGTGCATGTCTCTCTCTCTTCCCTTTTTACAAGGAAGAGCTTGTAATGATAAGCTTTGATGTATTCCTCTCTCCCCCTTTGACATCAATTTCCAAGAAGGGACTTCAAGGTTATTGGTCAAGTGGGTTTGGTCCTTGAGAAACACATCTAGCCATTGAGTGGCTCTAGATGCAAGTAGAGGATAAGAATCATTGAGTGGAGCTGGAGCAGAAAATCTCAGAAAATATTTGACAGAAAACTCCTTAGAGCAGCAAAGTCGGTGACTCCGAGTTGAATCAATTCGGTGGAACCGAGTTTGGTGCAAAGGAACATCTTGTCAACTCGGCTCACTAGGCAAAGGAATTCTCACAAAGATTTGCAAAGAATTAACTGCGAAGCACAGAAAAGAAAAGAAACAAGGAAATATCTAGATGAAGTAATTTTTTTTTTGAAATAGAAACACTCTAGCAAGAAGAGAAACAAAAAAAAACACTAGAGAACTTCATCTAGAGGGGTCTGCGACTAGGTCACCTATGTTAGAGTATATTGACTTAGGAGTCAAGTGAGAACACTTGATCATAGGTCATACTCATCGTTAAGCTCAAAATGGGGTTACCATTTTTTCTTTTAAGCATTTCAATGTATTCACATCTTGTTGAGTTGCTTTAGCTCATGTCTTTGAGTAAAGCTTCTCTAAGGTGTGAGAACTTACATTGGGATTTGGTGGTGATGTCCATCATGTAGTTGATCTTGAAGTGGATGCTCATGAGTTGAAGTTGGGAGCGATCCTATCATTTGTAGTTCATCTTCCTACATGGGTTAGATTTGCAAGGAACAACATGTATATCCAAAATGACAAGAATGAAGCATAACTCAAAAGTTGTCAAAGGATATCTTTAGGTTGTCTCGTTCCTTGTCCCACCAACAATTGTTGATACTTGGGTTATACAAGATTGCTTATGATAAGAGTGAGATGCAATCTTGTGACATGAGGCTTGTCCAAGTACCTACAAAAGGTTAGATACAATACAAGGGAGCAAAATGTCCAAGATATAAAATGATCATGGAAGTATCATGGATTAGTCAAGAATGCTCATGCCCTTGTATGCATCCACATGAACCTCTAGTTCACGTTTGAAGCATCAATGATGTTCAACTCACTCCTCAAGTGGCAAAACACCTTCTCATCAAAAGGTTTGGTGAAGATATCTGCCAATTGCTTGTCAGTACAAACATGTTTAAGGTCAATGTCACCTTTCTCAACATGATCTCGAATGAAGTGGTGACGAACCTCAATATGCTTAGTTCGAGAATGTTGCACGGGATTGTGTGCAATCTTAATAGCACTCTCATTGTCACATAGTAATGGTACATGTCTCACATGCACACCATAGTCTTTAAGAGTTTGTGTCATCCATAGTAATTGAGCACAACATAATCCCGCAGCAATGTATTCCGCTTCAGCGGTAGATAGAGATACTGAGTTTTGTTTCTTGGAGGACCAAGAGACAAGAGATCTACCAAGAAATTGACATGTACCCGAAGTGGATTTTCTATCAACCTTATCTCCGGCATAGTCCGAATCGGAATAGCCAACAAGATTAAAAGTAGATCCTTTGGGATACCAAATGCCAAAGTTTGGTGTATGTAACAAGTATCTCACAATTCTTTTCACGGCCTTAAGGTGACACTCTTTTGGTGCTGCTTGGTATCGTGCACACATGCACACACTTAGCATAATGTCGGGACGGGAGGCACATAGATATAGCAATGAACCAATCATAGATCAATAAACCTTTTGATCAACCGGTTTGCCATCCTTGGTCAAGTCAAGATGTCCACTCGTGGGCATTAGAGTTTTCATACCTTTACTTTCTTGCATGTTGAACTTCTTGAATAAGTCCTTGGTATACTTTGTTTGAGAAACAAAGGTACCTTCCCTAGTTTGCTTGATTTGAAAACCAAGAAATAATTTGAGTTCACACATCATAGACATCTCATACTTTTCTGACATCAACCTTCCAAACTTTTCACTAAAAGAGGGGTTAGTAGATCCAAATATAATGTCATCAAAAATTTGGCATACAAATAATTCTCCATTAACCCTCTTAGTAAACAAAGTTGAATCGATTTTCCCAATTTCACAACCTTTTTCAAGAAGAAACTTTGTCAAGCACTTGTACCAAGCTCTAGAGGCTTGTTTAAGACCATAAAGAGCTTTACGAAGTTTGTAAAATGATTAGGTTTCTTGAGATTAACAAAGCTGGGAGGTTGTTTAACATACACTTCCTCCTCAATTTCACCATTTAAGAAAGCACTTTTAATGTCCATTTGGTAAAGAGTAATATCATGGTGATTGGCATAAGCAAGTAAAATGCGAATGTACTCAAGTCTTGCAACGGGGGCATAGGTCTCACCATAGTCCATACCTTCGACTTGTGTGTAACTTTGTGCTACGAGACGAGCCTTGTTGCGTACAACTTGTCCATCTTCATCTTGCTTATTCCGAAACACCCATTTGGTTCTAATGATGTTTTGCTCATCTTTAGGCTTCTCAACCAATGTCCAAATTTGGTTCCTCTCAAAGTTGTGTAGCTCCTCATGCATTGCATTCACCCAATCGGGGTCCTCGAGAGCTTCTTCTACCTTCAAAGGTTCAACACTAGAGATGAATGAGTAATGCTGACAAAAGTTAGCTAAACAAGATTTAGAGCGAGTGATTCTCCCGGATTGGATATCTCCAAGTATTTGTTCGACGGGATGATTCTTGTCGATTCTTGCTCTAACTCGAGGTAGCTTTTTCTTGGGTTGTAGTGAGGCTTCCTCATCATCATCTTCTTCTTCTTCGTTGACGTTGTCGTTGTTTGCTTGTGGAGGTGGACAAGGAGGTTGAGGTAGATCATCTTGTCGCACTTTCTCATTCCCTTCGTCTTGACGTGTTCCACTTGTGGATGCCTCCATATCAACTTGTTGTTCACCTTGACGTGAAGTTGGGGCTTCCACTTGAATAGACGAGGTACTCTCCTTTACTTCCACGGAGCGAATCTTGCCAATGGACAAGTCTTGGATTGCTTCCGATGGTTCTTGATCTCCTACATCAATTGGCAATTGCTCGACTTGCGAGCCATTAGTATCATCAAACTTCACATATATCGTCTCTTCAACGGTGAGCAGTTCATACGCCGTTTTTCCAAGAAGCTTGTGGAGGTAGAGTCGATTTGTCTCATGACAAGCTGTTTCAACTGCTTTCGCCCAAAAGTGTTTTGGCGTCTTGTATTCATCAAGCATTGTTCTTGCCATCTCAATAAGAGTCCGGTTCTTCCTCTCAACAACTCCATTTTGTTGAGGTGTGTACGTAGCTGAGAACTCATGTGGAATACCCTCCTTATCAAGAAAGGTGTCCACATTGGCGTTCTTGAACTCTGTTCCGTTGTCACTCCGAACCTTCTTGATCTTCACTTCAAATTGATTTTGGGCCTTTCTTGCGAAGTTCTTGAAGATCTTTTGTACCTGCGATTTGTCATCGAGAAAGAACACCCATGTAAATCTGGAAAAATCATCAACAATGACCAAACCGAAAGAGTTACCACCAAGACTCTTATAGGAGTTGGGACCAAAAAGATCCATATGAAGTAGCTCGAGTGGTCTCCTCGTGGTCATATTGTTCTTCATGGGATGGCTTCCTCCAACTTGTTTTCCTGCTTGACAAGCACTACAAAGTCGATCCTTGTCAAATATAACATATTTTACACCAAGAATGTGATCTCCTTTAACAATTTTATCAAGGTTGCGCATGCCAACATGTCCAAGTCTCCTATGCCATAACCAACCTTTAGAAGATTTAGCAATTAAACATGTACGAGGTTGGGCTCTCTTAGTGAAATCAACAATGTATAGATCACCTCTATGGATGCCGGTAAAGACCATATTATGATTATCTCGACGAAACACTTGGCAATCTACTTCGGTAAATAGAACATTGAAACAAAAATCGGCTAGTCTAGATACGGAAAGAAGATTGTAACCAAGAGATTCAACAAGCATAACATTATGTATGGAGCTATCATTGGATATGGCCACCTTACCAAGGCCAAGTACCTTACCCTTGGAGTTGTCTCCAAAAGTCACATACTTGCGTGGACCATCATTTTTAGCAAGCTCACGAAACATGTCTCTATCTCCGGTCATGTGATCGGTACATCTACTACAAGAATCCACTCTTTTCCTCCGACCATGTAATCTCGAAGATTTGCCATAAGACTAAGATTCCTCATGGTCTTCTCAAATTCAATATCAAATTCTTCATCCTCATCATAATAGCCATGCTCAACATCATCGTCATCAACATGTATATGATCATCACCTAGGGCAATGAATTCATTAGTTTCATGATCATGACAATGTTCAAGTTTATGAATTCTACTGGCTTCCATGATAATGTTACTAATAGTTCCAACATCTCCTTTAGCACGCATAAGATCACGAAGCTCAAACAAGCAATCATCAAAGTTAGGATCATTAGGACTCATCTTGTGAAAAGCAATAGTCTTATGAAGAATCTCATCAAGATTCTTTAAAGAGTAATCGGGATATCGTTTTTCCAAGTCATGCCATAGAGTATAAGCACATCCAAAGTTTTGCATACAACGAAGCACAACTTTAGGTAATCCTCTAATGATAAGATTGACGGTTCTAAGATTACGAAGCATGTCAATTTCCTCTTCATGAGTAGGATGCATGGGATCAATAGGGGGCACATAAGGATTATGAATATAGTTGCTCAAGTTAAATTCATTAAAGATATCAAGCATCTCATTTTTCCAAACATTGTAATACTCCCCATTGAGAATAGGCACTCTACGTCTAAGACTCCCCAAAGTAGACACATCCATCTCCCTCCAATGGTGATTAAACCAAAGCAATGGAGACCAAAGCTCTGATACCAATTGTGGGGTCGAGGAGATAGGTCTAGAGGGGGGGGGGGGTGAATAGACACTTAACCGACCAAAATTGCAGTTTTTAGTTTCTCTTGGAACTTAGGCAGATTTTTTCACAAGTTAAGATAACTCCAATACTTTCTACACATGCAAGTCTAGAGGTTGAGCAGCGGAAATAGTAAAGCATGCAAGTGTACGGAAAGTAAGGGGTAGAGTATGGAAGATCAAACGCAATGAAGACACGGTGGTTTTTGGCGTGGTTCCAATAGGTGGTGCCATCGTGCGTCCACGTTGATGGAGGCTTCAACCCACGGAGGGTAACGGCTGCGCGAGTCCACGGAGGGCTCCACCCACGAAGGGTCCACGAAGAAGCAACCTTGCCTATTCCACCATGGCTTACGTCCATGAAGGACTAGCCTCACTCGGGGTAGATCTTCACAAAGTAGGCGATCTCCTTGCCCTTACAAACTTCTTGGTTCAACTCCACATCATGTTGGAGGCTCCCAAGCGACACCTAACCAATCTAGGAGACAACACTCTCCAAAAGGTAATAGACGGTGTGTTGATGATGAACTCCTTGCTCTTATGCTTCAAATGATAGTATCCCCAACACTCAACTCTCTCTCTCACAGATTTGGCTATGGTGGAAGAATGATTTGAGTGGAAAGCAACTTGGGAAGGCTAGAAATCAAGGTTCAAATGGTAGGAATGGAATCTCTTGATCTCAACACATGAGTAGGTGGTTCTCTCTAAGAAAATGTATGGTGGAAATGTAGGCACGTTCTGATGGCTCTCTTCACTGAGGAAGAAGGGATGGAGGGGTATATATACCCTCCACACAAAATCCAACTATTACACACTTTTGACCCAACTCGGTGGCACCGATTAGAAATCTCGATGGCACCGACCTGTGTAAAAGATATGAATGTTAGGAATCTCGGTGGGACCGACTGGAACATCTCGGATGGACCGATGTGCATTGGTTACGGCAAACCTTGTCTCGGTGGCACCGATTGCATCAACTCGGTGGGACCGAAGTGAAGCAATAAGGCAACAGAGAGTTGGCAAGCCATCTTGGTGGTACCGATTGCAAATCTCGGTGGGACCAAAATAATTGCAACTAGTAACAGAGAGTTGGCAAGGCCATCTCGGTGGGACCGAGATCCATATCGGTGGATCTGATTTGTTAGGGTGTGGCAGTGGCTAAGTCCAGATGAACTCGGTGGCTCCGGATAAGAAATTTCGGTGGGGCCGAGTTGGAATGTAGGATTTGGACATATTTGGATGGAGAAAGTGGTTGAGTGTTTTTGGGCCCCCCTTGCATTGATTCTTGTGCCAAAAATTCACATATATTCCACAAAAAATTCTCCGTAAATTTTCATCGTGTTTGGACCTTCCTAGATATGGATTTTCTACGAAACAAAAAACATGCAACAAACAGGAACTGGCACTGGGCACTAGATTAATATGTTAGTCCAAAAAAAGATATAAATTGTTGCCAAAAATATGTGGAAGTAGTAGGATAACGGCATGAAAGAATAAAAAATTATAGATATGTCGGAGACGTATCAGCATCTGTCGAGGTCAGATTTCCGGGACACAATATTCCAGAAATTAACCCCTCGTGTCATCACCAGCCCCAGGATTACTGTTACTAGTGGACACGTCCTTGTCACAGATTACCAAGCAATTACAAGAATTGGATACAAGACCATAAAGGCCTAATGATACAACAATGATTTCTAGTGACGGGTGACGGAAGCGACTCGTGGTTCACCAACGTCGATGGGGCTCCATTCCCACAGGAACAGTTGACCCGGATAATTCCTATCCCGCATGGCTGCTATCCTAGGGTCCGCATACACGTCGTTGTAGTACTCCTCGTTGAAATCCTGACCTGGCCAATTAAATAGCCAGGGACAAGCCAGTGAGTACGTTGGAATGTACTCGCAAACATTATGAACAAAAGATATACCGAATGCATATGCTCATGATGGTTTTAATTATATGCATATGCTGACTGAAAATTAAAGCATGGCATGATAAATATTAATACGGTGCGGATGAATAAATATATTACTTTAGTAATAAACCAAGAAAATAAAACGGAACATCGGGCGCTGGACCGCCCGAGGAAATTCCAAAAAAAATGCCAAACGGGTGTCTGAATGCGACGCCTCGAGAGGTCTTGAAAATAAATGCCAAACGGGTGTCTAAATGCGACGCCTCGAGAGGTCTTGAAAAGAAATGCCAAACGGGTGTCTAAATGCGTCGCCTCGAGAGGTCTTGAAAAGAAATGCCAAACGGGTGTCTGAATGTGACGCCTCGAGAGGTCTTGAAACCAAATGCCAAACGGGTGTCTGAAAGCGACGCCTCGAGAGGTCTTGAAAATAAAAATGAATATCTCAGGTAGACTAGCCATCCCAAGAGATACTCAGAAATAAGAATAAAAATGAGTGTCTCAGGTAGACTAGCCATCCCAAGAGACACTCAGAAAAATAAAAATGAATATCTCACGTAGTCTAGCCATCCCAAGAGATATTCAGAAGAAAATAAAGATGAGTATCTCAGGTAGTCTAGCCATCCCAAGAGATACTCAAGGTTGCACATAAGAGGAAAAGGTTAGTCCACAATAATATTCATATTAACAATAATATTCATGATAGTATCAGTAGTGGCAATAATTATCCTGCACAATAAGTCATGCTCAGTTTTAATTAATTCCTCCGAAGACCGACACTAAGACCGACACTTGACCAACCCAGACTGTAGTCCTTAACCGTGGACACGGCTATTCGAATAGATATAACTTTGCAGAGGGTGTACTCTTTACCCACAAGTAAAGGATTTCTTTAGCCAGCACCAAGCGCTGACTAATTCCCATTACGATCTTTAGGTTGAAAACACACCTGACCAGCACACACCAGATTAACTTTCCGGATGCCAGGAATCACCCAAAACATCGTTCAAGAAAACTCTAAGACGGGGAGACCATCGTCTCGAATAGCCTGGGATCACTATTAATACGCGCGGATTACAAGGGGTGCCCCCCTCTCGGCCCAGCCGGATACACCCATGCCCCCTGACCCGATGACTGGCATTATAACTAGTACCTGGAAACCTTCATCGCGGCCTCTCTGTATGGTGTGTGCAGGGAAAGGGGTTATCAACTTACTGAAACGTACCCTACCTATGGTAGGGACAAGTGGTAGCACGAATCAAGTATGGGGGTTACCGGTGACAAGACTCGATCTACGGTCGACTCAGGAGGTTTATAATTCATGCAGTGATTAGCACAATAAATTTTCTTGTTAATACCCAACAGGGTCACCAACTGGCATGTCCCAACATGCCCTCTCTGATCATTCTCGTCTCAACGAGAATTCAGTCTCACGGTCACTTTTCTTGTGACTGATCGTTTCCTGCAGATTAGTCCAGACCAACATAGGCATATGTGACATGTAAAAATAACCATGCTCACTCATGATTCATATTTAAAAGAAGATAAATATCATCAAGGGATCATGCATGCATAACCAACAATATGCAAATTTTATTTGAATTCAACATATTCATGTTTCAATTTTTCATGCAACAAACAACTATGCATTCACCATATCAAGTGTTCAAGATGCTTGCCTTGAGCATGCAGAAGTGTTGGGTGCACTCCAAAACTTAAATTTTTTTTATCTTCCCTCCATCTCCTATTTTCAAAAATATTGAAATTACCACATAAAGCCAAAACAGTGCTAAAAAGTTGTTTGGAAATTTTTGAAATAAATACTAAAATAAACTAGATGAAAAATGAGGAATTTCAGAAAAAGAATCAAGTTATTTGGAGTTCATATGATTTTCCTAGAGAATTTCTAAGCTGAGATAAATTAAGAAATGGACTATTTAATAGATCCAACAGAAACAAGGCAGAGGAAAAATGTTCACCCTAGCTGGATTAATAGAGCATGAATTTAGCAATATGTAGAAATTTGAATCATCAAATTTGGTGTTGAAAATATTGCTGTGGAACAATTTGAAAACTGCTGAAAAGGAAAAGAGGAAAGGTAGCAGCGTGCCCTGGGCGGGATTTAGCCGTCTGGCACCACTGGGCCAAGCCCAGCCGTTCGGTTGCACGGGTGGCGGTCGACGTCGAAGGCACACTTCCTGGAAATACGTTTTCCTGGGAGGGAAGCGCATTCAGACGAATACGCCTTCACTTACAGCCGCGGGCCGTGATCTCCAGTCACTGACGAGCGGGTCCCGCGGGCCCACCAGTTAGGTTTGACTGGTCAGCCGCCCGCGTTTTCTTCTCCGATAGAACGGCAGGGCTCCGGCGACCAGCGCCGGCGAACGACGGCGCCCCACGGTGAGCCGAGCCCACCGTTGAATCCAGGAGGCCGAGGCGGTCCCACCGGTGGCTTGCATGGTCGGCGGGGAGCCCTATCTCGCGAAGCTCTCCGGCGGAAATGGAATGGGGCTTTCGCCTATGGCGCCTCCCGAGACAAATTGAAGATCGGGATGGGGTTGTGGGGCTGAGAGGGGGTGGATGGTGAGGAGTGTGGAGGAGGGGAAGCCCCAGTGGCATCGGAATCGACCGAAAGGCCATGGCGGCCGAAGTTGCTGGAGAGGAAGAAGACGGCCTCTCCCGGCCGTTTCGCTGCTTGGGTGGCTTGCAGAGGAGGGGAGGGGAGATGGCCAGGATCTGAGCGAGCTCGGGAGCCCTTTTATAGGGAGGAGGAGGCGGCGTCGCGGGTTCCAGAGAAGGCCGAGGTGGCGGGCGGCCATTCATGGCAAACCGTGGACGGCGGCGAGGTGGTGGGCGGCCATTCATGGCAAACCGTGGACGGCGGCGAGGTGGTCGAGGGTGGTGGAGGTCGGTGAAGAGGTCGGCGAGCTGCGGATGACCCCGAGCGGCTGGCAATTAGGGCGAGGTGCGCTGGCGGCCTCGGATTCGGCCAGGTAGTTGGGCAGCGTCGTGACAGCGACGGGTGGCAGTCGGTGGCGGCGCTGGACAGCGGAGGGCGGTGCTAGCAGCCAAGGGAGAGTGTTGGCAGGGCTCAGGGCTTGCTCATGAAGCTAGGGGAGGAGGCTCGCAACTGGGAAAGGTAGTAGCGGGGCGGCAGGGGCTCGGGCGCGGGCACGGTCACACGCGCGCGCCAGGCATGCCATGCGCGCACTGGACATGCACGCAACGTGCTCGTCAGAATGCCAGGGGGCTCTAGAAGAATTTGTTGCAAGTGAGACTTAGCAGGATAGGGCTCCTCTAAATGGCAAAACTACTGGACATGCTGGTTTGGTCAGAAGAGCTAGTTCCATATGTGGTTTTAAGAGGTTGCCAAATTCTGTCATGCTCATGATGTGCTTGACAAAATGCTAAGGCAATCTAGGGATCTTTGTTGGGTGTGAAAGTTGCCAGGATTGTGTCTCCTTAGCTGATAGAGATGATGGTGTGGTTGGATGGACAAAATAAAAAACTTGCAAGTGCAAGTTTTACCAGAATTCAGTTCTGAACAGAAACTTGTAGGATTTATTTGGTATGCTAAAAAGAGGTAATTGGAGCTGATCTTCTGGACTTAAGGGTTTGGTTGGAAGGACTATAAGGTGGAATAATTTCAGAATTATTTGATGAAGAAAAATTAGGGTTGCAGTTATAACCTAGGAATGGAACAAAATTGAAAAGAGGAAGTTGTGCTCAAAATTTTCAAAAGACCAAGTTGGGTTTTTGCATAAATGTGATCTATAGGCATCTCTTGACTCCTCATAATTTTTGTGGAATTTTAAAAGAATTATTTATAATAGTTGTAGTGCATCAGAGGCATTTCAAGTATTGAAAATGCCTTTAAAAGAATTATCTTGGGAATTTTTTTATTATGAAAATATTTCCTACTGTTAATTAAATTATAAATGAAATAATTTAAGAAAACTACCAAAGCCCACAATATTCTACAAAAAATTCTATATGGAGGGAAGAATTTTGAAAAACAGAAAACAGAGAATGCTCAAAACTTAATAAAAGACCTAATATAATTCAAAATTTTATTTCTGGCCAAATTTTACTTAATAAAAATATGGTTAAATTCTTGGGGTGTTATAAACTCTACCCCCCTTAAGAAAATCTCGTCCTCGAGATTTGTTAAGGGCGGAAGAACTAAATGTAGATCACAACAACAATCATATGCAGAATGAAATCCTAGCAATGCCCTTGTGACATATGCCCTAAAATAGAATACAAGGGTTGCATTATGAAAACTAGCGCTAGACACAGCAACGACCATACTCATGACCGTCTACGGCTCGAAGGTAAGATCTACGGGGTCTTGCAGAAGAGTTCCTGGTGCTGGAGCACATTCTTCTTCCTCTTCTTCCGGAGTAAGTGGAGGAAGCAGACGAAGAACGCGTCCCTCCTGAGTTGGCAGAGGTGGTTCGCCAATGGTGATCCGAGGATTCAAAATAGCAAGATAATGGAGATATTCCATTAGTTGCAGAGTGAAACGCTCCTGGGCCATCACATACTGAATGAGATAGACCAGAGCTGGATCTCTTTCTATACGTTCACAGCAGAACGTAGCTTCTGCTCCAAAAGCTGCGTGGCTCGGGAAATAGTAGTATTCCCTTTCGCTGGCACAGGGTGCCACAAATCGAAGACATGTAACTGCTTCGTAAGCAGCAGCCTCGATGGCCATGCCTGAGGTGGGCATGGATCTCCCGATGAAGACAGCATACAGAGGGCCTTGGTTCAAATCCGCTGGTGGGATTTGCACAACTGCCCAGTATTTCGAGCAATCAGAGGTGATCCTCATCTTGTACAACTCATACTGGGGTGGGTGGATGGAACCAAGGGTATTGCAGGTAAAATCCCACAAAATCTTAACAAAACTACCAGGGCTTGCATCGGGGGTTCTCATGTAGACTCCGGGGTGCGACATGGAGGGATGAATGGGAAAAAGCAGTGCTCAAGGTTGAGGGTTGCTGGTGTTGGATATGAAAGTGGCCTCTTATAGAGCACCTAGGTTAGGAAACATGAGGCGGCGCCAGTACGACTTGTGTATTGGCTCCGGCGTGGGGTTGTCTGAGTCAAAATTTCAGACTTCACTTCCCAAAAGGAAAGTGACGTATTACTATGCGTGTCGGTTAGGGGTTCGGCTGTCACGTCTAGAATTTACTCTGCCCCACCCGCCAACAATATATGCTAGATCACGCATACTACTATTAAGATGATGACACACAGGTGGTTTACAAACTTACCACGCCATACAACTGCTACTACAAAAATACAGAAAAACCGGGCCACTAAGGCTCTACAACAATTCTGGTGGACTCAGTCCACCTCATTGACGTCTAGCCGGGCGTGTCTTGTGGATGTCGAGGCTTCCCCGTGAGCTTCAGTGTTGGAGCTGGCCGGGGTCAGATGGGGAGCTACAGGGCTGGGGTAGCGGTGGTGCCCTTCGCGGGGTGTCGAGGTCACCGTCCCGTTGGAGTAGGTCTTCAAGAGACGACGGAGTTCCCCCGGGGAGGCGTAGGAATTGCCCGGGTAGATAACCGGGGCAGATCTTGGGGGCTCAACTGGCCTCCCAAGCAGTACTATCGAGGCGTCGGTGGTGGGTGCAGCTTCACTCCTTACCGGGGTCAGGAGAGTGAGCGTCCTGCGGGTCGCGATCAGATCAAGGGTAACCTGATAAAGTAGTGCCTCTTGCGCTCTCAGATAGCGCACCAGATGCACCAGGGCAGGATCCGTCTCATAGTTCCCGTTGGCGACTTGGGTCGGGCTACCATAGCCTTCACGGCTAGGGTAGTAGTAGAAAGGACGGCTGTTAACCCTTGGCGACAAATGCCGGAGTTGAACTACAGCCTCTCGGGCTGCAAGTTGGATGGCTTGGGGCTCGTCAGAGGTCGTCCTCCCACAGAACCGGTAGGGGCGTTTGTGGCACCCCGGCTCAGAGGACCGGTTTACCCAGTGTTTCCAACCCAGAGATCATGTCTTCTGGAAACACACAACAACTTGGAATAGAACTGAACTGAACTTTATTGAAATATCTCGAGTACAAGCTCATAATTTACATAGGAAGCGAGGCCAGAAGCACTGCACGTGCTATGACAGTATCTACATTATTTATGGAACATAGCAGGGCCTCGATACTACTGGGTGATTCTACGGCGTAGCGGAACATAGCGCGGATAACTCCATCCACAGGGACACTGCTGTGGACACGGCCTAGTTAGCGTAGCACGAACCTTTGGGACCTCCGTCCTCGGCTTCTCCTGCATCTGGCATGACACGCCAGGTGAGTACTTGGAATGTACTCACAAGCTCACGGCAACCATAACAATGCAGCAAACAATAGCATGGCAAGGAACAGATTAAATGCTTAAGTTGCTTACTGTTACCAACTTACTCTCTTCTGGGTTGTCCCACAACCCTCGGAATACTCATGATCCACTGAGCACTTCCGATCATAAGACAAGTTCTTCCATCATTATTATCATTATTGTGGTTGACCATACAGTGGCCTAGTACGGACTGTCCAATACCGTGGACTCGGCTATTCGAATAGATTCTGACACTCTGCAGAGGTTGCGCACTTTACCCACACCATGGAGCTCCTGGCCTCGTGATCCCATTCGGGTGGACCGGTGCTGCTCCAACGAAACCTGCCTGACCCGTACTCCTCTATTGTACCACCGACAATCATACCCTCCCAGGGACATGTCCTGGGTGGCCCCTGTGTCACCCCGTGACACCTGCCACCGTCGTGGCCAAACTAAACTGTCCCAAACGGGGACGCCGGAAAAATAACTCAACTGGGCTCACAGGATTATCGTCGTCTACCTGATCAGGGCAGCACGCACGCATAACCCTCCCTAGTGTGGTGGTACCGATAAAAGAGCACAAAGCCAGACCAAGTCAAGGCCGTCCCATACCGGCAAATGTGGCTGCACAGATAAGTCCGGATAGGTGACACTTAATCAACCGATTAGGTTAGGTGTTGTCAAGCATATATCAAGCATGGATTTATATCATGAGTAACTTAATATGGCAGTAGCTAGGCATCAAAATAAAATTACTCTAAAATATCACATATTAAAATAAATGCCCATAATTCAATTAAATAACCAACACTATTGAAATGCTTCATGCAATGGATGACATGGCTTGCCTTGCTCTGTTGGGTTGTCCACAAACTCCTGGGCTTCAAATCCAAAAGTATTTCCTTCTGAAAATATTTTAAAAAGACAATTGAAAATGTCACAAAACACTGTTCTGTTCACCAGAAATTCTGTGAGCATGGGAAAAATACCAAATTTTTCCAGCAAATAAAGGGGCTCAAGACAAACCCAGAGCAAAAAGAATCAATTGATTTGGACTTATGGATAAAAAGTTATGGCTGGTCAAAGTTTCTGGTCAAAATATGAAATTAAACAGAAATTAGAAAATCCACAGGGGGCCACGTCGAAGGCGTAAAGTGGAGGGGCGTATCCACTTACCGCTTCGGCGTGCCACTGACGAATGGGCCCCGCTGTCAGATTTAAAAGGCGGAGGAGAGGGAACAGAGAGCTGCGGCTCTCCGGCGATGGTCGCCGGCGATGCAGTCGATGGCGAGGTCCGGCGACTACGGGAATGGAAAGAGCGCTTGGATACGAACACACACGTACCAGTAGGATGACGAGAGATGGCTGGACGGCGTCGTCCCCTTCCTCTCCGGCGGCGGTGGCTCTCGGGTGTCGCCGGAGACGGCGATTTCGGCAAGGATTCGGTCGGGCAGGAGCTTGGGCGGGGTCAGTGGAGTGCGCGGAGCTCGCTCGTGGAGTCAGGGGATGCTGGGGAGGAGTGGAACGGCGAGGTGGCTAGGCTCGGGTGGCGGCGGATCTCCGGCGAGAAGTGAGGCCAGAGGGCCTCTCGGCCTTGGCTCGAAGCTCGGGAGGTCGATTGGGAGGAGGTGCAGCTGGGTGAGGATCGAAGAAAGGCCGGGGAGGGATTTATATAGCAGGGGGAGGAGCTCTCTGGACGCGGCGGGACTCGGCCATGTCGCCGGTGAAGGTACGCCGCGCTGGCTGGCTCGACGCGGGCGACGCGATTGGAGAGAGCAGGAGGAGTTAAGGCGGTCGGTGGCAGCTAGTGGAGGAAGAAGACGCGCCGCAAAGCCACTGTGCCCGCACGGGCGGCACAGTGCCCGCATGCGTGGCGGCCGGCAAGGGCGATTCCGGCGAGGGGCAAGTTCCAGAACGGCCAGGTGGGGGAAGGAGACGATGTCGGTGAGCTGGGACAAGGCGGGGTCACGTGGGGCAGTCGGACGCGACGCAACAGACACGGGCGCGGTGCAGAGCGCATAGTTTGGCATGCCATTGCCGTGCTCACCACGGGCATTGGTGTCTAGAGGCCACGCGAGCCTGGCGTTTCTTGTCCAGCACGTTGACCCTCGCTCACTTAGTCCCCTTGTGCCTCTGGTTCGACTAGATTCACTCTGATGCGAAGTGTAGCTTCAGCTACAGTTTCTGACAGAAAACTTGAGAGGGATCTAGAGGAGAGGTGAGCTGGAGGTGGAGCCAGAGGAGATGTCTGGGGTGATCTATCTTAGAAGGACTCCAGGCTGGCAGAGTTTAAGGAAATTTCATCAAAGTTTGAATATAGTTCATGTACAACTGCTGTTACTGGACCAGAAGGAAGATGAGCTTGTAGCACTCATCTGGTTGATCTGCTGGAGCTGAATTTTGGTGTGGGATGGTTATTTGGTGGATAGAAGATGCCATAAAAATTTCAGCTCAATTGGATACCTCTAGCTGGTACTTCCTTCATAGAGGTTTGAATTGGGCAGAAACTTGGCAGAATATTGCTGGTGAAAATCTGTACTAGACAAGATGATATTTTTGGATTTTGTGGCAAGATAGGTTCCCTAGTATCTCAGGGAATTATTTGGGAATTTTCTGAGTTGGGAAAATATGAGTTGCTTCACAAATGGCCAGTACTGTCCAGAGAGCAAATGGAGTTTTCTAGACTGAATTTTGTACTGGACCATGAAATGTTTTTTGAAGATTGTGGGAGTAGATGATGACAAGAAGGCGTGGGATTAATTTGGGATTTTTCTGATCATCAGAGCTATAGGTTGCTTTGTAACCCATAGTGATGACAGAATTTCCCAAAGGAAGAAAAAGAATATTTGGGAAAGATTGAGAATTGGAAATTGATCCAGAAGGTGAGTGACAAGGTTTTGGCAAGATGGTGAGGGCTTTGGATCACTGAGAGAAATTCATAAGTCCAAAGTCAACTGAAAAGATTCAAAATCCATCCAAATTGCAAATAAAGCCAGAAAGTTTTGAAAAGAAAAAGTTGCCAAAAACCAGGGTGTCACAAACCTACCCCCCTTAGAATGAATCTCGTCCTCGAGATTTGGTTGCTCAGGGAACAAGTGTGGATATGCTGATTTCAGAAAATCCTCTCTTTCCCAAGTAGCTTCTTCCTCGGTATGATGCTCCCACAATACCTTGAAAAATTTAATTGTCTTACTCCTGGTAGTTCTTTCCATCTCATCAAATATTCTGACAGGTCTTTCCTCGTAGGTCAAATCCTTAGTCAGCTCTAGCTCACTCATATCTGCCTGTTTGATCGGGGGTGTAATGCACTTTCTCAACTGTGATATGTGGAAGACATCGTGAACGTCAGACAACTCTGGTGGTAACTCTAGCTGATATGCCACTCTACCTCTTCTAGCAATTACTGGAAAGGGACCGATATATCTCAGTGCAAGTTTTCCTCGGGTATGAAACCTCTTTATTCCTTTCATGGGGGTAACTCGGAGATAGGCATATTCTCTGGGTTCAAAAGTTACTTCCCGATGCTTCGGGTCATAATAGCTCTTTTGTCGGGACTTGGCTGCTCGAAGACGTTCCTGAATATCCTTGAGTTGCTTCTCAGCCTCGAGCATCAGATCTGTGCCAAAGATACGGCTGTCCCCTGTCTGAGACCAATTTAAAGGAGTGCGGCACTTTCGTCCATACAGAGCCTCAAATGGTGACATCCTGAGACTTGACTGATAGCTGTTATTGTCGGAGAATTCCGCATAGGGTAGACTATCCTCCCATTTGGGTCCATGGGCGAGAGCACAGGACCGAAGCATATCTTCCAGTATCTGGTTCACACGCTCGGTCTGTCCATCTGTCTGTGGATGATATGCCGTACTATGCTTCAGCACAGTTCCCAGGGCTTGGTGCAATCACAACCAGAATGCTGAAGTGAACAGGGAGCCCCTATCTGACGTGATGGACTTGGGTACTCCATGAAGGCTGACTATCCGGGACATGTAGAGCTGTGCAAGCTGGTAAGCGGTGAAAGTGGTCTTTACCGGAAGGAAGTGAGCCACTTTCATAAGTATATCCATGATGATCCAGATAGCATCATGGCCTCTTGTTGACTTGGGTAGTCCGACGATGAAGTGCATGCATATGTCATCCCATTTCCACTGGGGAATTGGTAAAGGTTGCAGTAACCCAACGGGTTTCTGGTGTTCAGCCTTGACCTTGTTGCAGATGTCACAACAGGCGACATAATATGCTATGTCCCTTCGCATTCCTGGCCACCAAAAGGTTTCTCGCAAATCCTGGTACATTTTTGTTCCTCCCGAATGGATAGAGTAGGTAGAGTCATGTGCCTCTCTAAGTATTTGCTGTCTCAAGTTGTCTTGATCAGGCACACATATTCGATTTTCAAACCATAGGGTACCTTGATCATCAAGATGGAAGGACTTGGCCTTTCCTTGTGGAATGCGCTCCTTGATCTCTTGTATACCCTCATCTGATTTCTGAGCTGCCTTAATTTCTTCCACAAGTGTTGAAATAATTTCCATTGTATCCGGGCTAGTTGGGCCGCATAACACCATTTTCAGCTTGGCAAACTCTTCTTGCAGCTTTGGATGCATTCCCTCCATTAGCGCGTTTAGGGTACCTTGTTTTCTGCTGAGGGCATCGGCGACCACATTGGCTTTTCCCGGATGATAATTAATTCTGATGTCATAGTCCTTGACCAGTTCAAGCCATCTTCTCTGTCTGAGATTCAGATCAGGTTGGGTGAAAATATACTTGAGACTCTTATGGTCTGTGTATATTTCACATCGCTGCCCAATGAGGTAATGGCTCCAAATCTTTAATGCATGAATCATGGCTGCCAGTTCCAAGTCATGAGTGGGGTAGTTCTCTTCATGAGGTCGTAGCTGTCTGGATGCATATGCTACAACCTTTCCTTCTTGCATCAGAACGCAGCCGATTCCACGCCTGGATGCATCACAGTATATGTCAAAGCTCTTGTGGATATCTGGAAGAACTAAGACATGGGCGGTGGTTAGCCTCGTCTTCAATTCCATGAAACTGCTATCACATTCTTCCATCCAGGCAAATTTGTGGTTCTTCTTTAGTAGTTCTGTCAATGGCTTGGCTATTTTTGAGAAGCCTTCGATGAAGCGATGGTAGTAGCCTGCCAATCCCAGAAAACTGCGGACTTCGGTTACTGTGGCTGGTGTCTTCCAGTTCAATACTGCAGTCACTTTGCTGGGGTCGACAGCCACACCTTGTTCTGATAGAACATGTCCCAGAAAGCCCACCTCTTTTAGCCAAAATTCGCATTTACTGAACTTGGCATACAAGCGATGAGTCCTTAGTCTTTCCAGGACATCACGGAGGTGTTGTGTATGCTCTTCTTCATCTTTGGAGTAGATGAGAATATCATCGATGAATACTACCACAAATTTATCCAGGAAGTCCATGAAGACCTTATTCATCATGCTCATGAAGTAGGCTGGAGCATTTGTCAGCCCAAATGACATGACTGTAAATTCATACAGGCCATATCGGGTAGTAAAGGCTGTCTTGGGGATATCCTCCTTCCTGATTTTTAACTGATGATACCCCGTTCGAAGGTCAATCTTGGAAAATACCCGGGCTCCGTTCAACTGATCGAACAAATCATCAATGCGGGGGAGCGGATATTTGTTTTTGATGGTGACCTCATTCAGCTGGCGGTAATCCACGCACATTCGTAGGCTGCCATCCTTCTTTTTCACAAACAACACAGGTGATCCCCATGGTGAGGTGCTTGGACGAATATACCCTTTTTGCAATAATTCATCCAACTATTTCTTTAGTTCCACCAGCTCTGGAGAAGGCATGCGGTAATACTTCTTGTAAATTGGGGCGGTTCCGGGAACAACATCAATGGCAAACTCTAGTTCCCAATCAGGTGGCATTCCTGGTATCTCTTCTGGAAATATGTCCGGAAATTCACTGACTACTGGAATCAGATTTATATCTGTAGTAGTGGCTTTGAATGCCATTCCTTTCTTTGACATCATTCTGCAAGCAATGAACTGCACTGTTTGGGCTGCCGGGTTAACCAATGTCACCATCCTGGTGGCATAGTTGATACACACCTGATGTGATACCAACCAATCCATCCCCAGTATTATATCCAGTCCAGGGGACTCAATGGCCACAAGGGTAGCTGAAAACTTTACATCATGTATCAGGATCTCCTAGTCCTTGTATACCACATTTGTTCTGAGCATGGAGCCAGGGGATTGCACCACCATGATTTTATCCAAAAGAGAAGGAGAAAACTTGTGCAAGGTGGCAAAACTCCGCAAAATAAATGAATGAGAAGCCCCAGAATCAAATAAAATTATTGCAGGTATGTTGTTAACAGAAAACATACCAAGGACCACATCTGGTGCTTCGCGTGCTTCCTCAGCGGAGATATGATGGACTTGGCCGCGATAGACGGTCGTATTGGGGCGGCACCCAACACTGTTGACTTGTGGCTTGAAGTCGGATGGTGGCTTCCCATTTCTTGTGGGGCACTGCTTGGAGTAGTGCCCGCTCTGGCCACAAGTAAAGCATGTGTTGTTGCGGCGGCAGTCCTCCAGCACTGGCTGTTTGCCGAAGGTCTTGTCCTGGCTGACAGGCTTATTGTTGTTGTTACCATTGTTCCAGGCAGGCTTGTATTCAGATGGTCCTGATTGCCAGACACGTGGCTTCTGCACAAACTGCTCACGGTTGTCCTTCTTGGGTTCAAACTTCCGCTTGCGATCATCGTATCCTGCCTTATGCTCTCGCTCAGCTATAAAAGCCTTGTTCACCAAAGTCTGGAAGTCAGGAAAGTCAAGCATACAGAGCTGACAGCGGAGGGTATGATTCAGTCCTCCTAGGAATCGGTCAATCTTCCTTTCTTCGGTGGACACGTCATGGGTAGAGTACCATGCCAGATTATTAAACTTGTTCAGATACTCCCCCACTGACATATTTCCTTGAGTAAGGGCCAAGAATTCCCTCTGCTTCACCTTCATGATGCCGGTAGGAATATGATACTTGCGGAATACCTCTTTGAACTTTTCCCAAGAAATATCTTCTCCAGAAGGCCACATTATTTTTGTATTGTCCCACCATATAGCTGCCGGTCCTTCCAGGTAGTGAGTAACAAAAGGAACCTTGTCTGACTCATCACAGCGGGCTATGTCCAACTTCTTTTCCATGGTCCTCAGCCAGTCATTAGCTTCCATAGGATCCACAGCTTGACCAAAACTGGGTGGCTTGGTACGCTGAAAATCAGACAACTTAGAGTGTGTCCCATTATTGTTATTCTGACCCACCATAGTCTGCATAGTTTTCAGAAATTCCATGAGATCTTGATTTCTTTTCTCCTCAAACATTCTCATAATCTGATCAGTGGTTGGTGCCTGTGGTGGTGGAAGTGGTAAATCTTCTGGTGACTGTCCTGCCTGTCTGGCGGATCGACGAACGGGAGTTCCATCGCCGCCTTGATTACTACACCTCTTCATCATAAATTTGTTCCCATTGCAAAATACCGAATCGATGAGCAACATCCATAAGGGAAAGCATGACAGTGTGACACCAGAAAATAAACCAAATAAAAGAGGAAAAAGGCGAACAACATAATTATACAAGGCAACCCAACATCAAACATGACAAGCTAGTAGGGGGATTATCATGGCTAGACTACTCATACGGCAGTTGACATATGCATAGATGCTATGATGCATGCACTGAAACTCAAGCCTCCACTCTAGTGGCGCCGGTGGCACGAACACTGGTAAACTGAAGACTCCTCATCCTCTGATCCAGTCTTGGAATCTGAGCTGATGATGTGAACCTCGGTCTCCGGATCAAAGGTAACGTGACGACGCTGACGAGAAGGTTCTCCCTCTGAAGGAGAAGAAGCACGACGCCGCAGCATCGGAGCAGCTGGGGTAGCTAGGAGTGAGGCCCACTCTGTCGGGGTCTCATGTCGGCTACCAGATGAAAAGCCTGGCGGTCCGAACGAACTGGAAGGAGTCTCAGAGAGTGGAGTATGTGGAGTATACGCAGGTGAAAACGGAGGTGCCGGAGGAGATTGTGCTACCGCGACAGCTGCAAGTGCCTCGCGGGCATGAGTCAGCTCCTCGGCTAGAGAAGTGATCATACGGTAACTGGCGTTCAGATAACGGGATAAAACACCAGTAGCACGATCACTCGCCGGATCAACAGGTGCGAAAAGGACTCGCCCGGTCGCAGGTGACAGGGTGGGGTAATGAAAGAAACCTGGATGAGTCTGCATCTCGACCTCGTGGAAGCGCAAGTCAGTGAGAGCCTCCATCGCAGCAAACTGGATCGCCAGCTCCAAAGTAGAAGCAGTTCCGCCCTTGGAAGAACGGGAGTAGCTGCCAATATTCGAGCTCGTAGTCAGGAAGGCCTCCGCGTGATACTCGAATACTGAACCAGCAAGCTTCTCTCGGAACACCTGAAACACTGGGTCTTTGCCGTTGGGATACAGCCGAAGCCAGACACTACAAAGCAGTACTGGAAAAGTGAACGGTGCCGGCTCATGGTGGTAGTGGTACGGAACTGGTGCCATCTACACTCATCAAACCAGCGGTTAGCGCAATAACAAATATATGCATGCAATGCAGCAATCAGATGCAACAAGCAAGACACACCAAGACTCTAAACTACTCGCGGTTCTAGCGCAGGGTTAACTAGGGTGTCCTACAGTCAGCGCGGCTCTGATACCAAGCGTTGTTGCACCCCGGCTCAGAGGACCGGTTTACCCAGTGTTTCCAACCCAGAGATCATGTCTTTTGGAAACACACAACAACTTGGAATAGAACTGAACTGAACTTTATTGAAATATCTCGAGTACAAGCTCATAATTTACATAGGAAGCGAGGCCAGAAGCACTGCACGTGCTATGACAGTATCTACATTATTTATGGAACATAGCAGGGCCTCGATACTACTGGGTGATTCTACAGCGTAGCGGAACATAGCACAGATAACTCGTCCACAGGGACACTGCTATGGACACGGCCTAGTTAGCGTAGCACGAACCTTCGGGACCTCCGTCCTTGGCTTCTCCTGCATCTGGCATGACACGCCAGGTGATTACTTGGAATGTACTCGCAAGCTCACGGCAACCATAACAATGCAGCAAACAATAGCATGGCAAGGAACAGATTAAATGCTTAAGTTGCTTACTGTTACCAACTTACTCTCTTCTGGGTTGTCCCACAACCCTCGGAATACTCATGATCCATTGAGCACTTCCGATCATAAGACATGTTCTTCCATCATTATTATCATTATTGTGGTTGACCATACAGTGGCCTAGTACGGACTGTCCAATACCGTGGACTCGGCTATTCGAATAGATTCTGACACTCTGCAGAGGTTGCGCACTTTACCCACACCATGGAGCTCCTGGCCTCGTGATCCCATTCGGATGGACCGGTGCTGCTCCAACGAAACCTGCCTGACCCGTGACTCCTCTATCGTACCACCGACAATCATACCCTCCCAAGGTCATGTCCTGGGTGGCCCCGGTGTCACCCCATGACACCTGCCACCGTCGTGGCCAAACTAAACTGTCCCAAACGGGGACGCCGGCAAAATAACTCAACTGGGCTCACAGGATTATCGTCCTCTACCTGATCAGGGCAGCATGCACGCATAACCCTCCCTAGTGTGGTGGTACCGATAAAAGAGCACAAAGCCAGACCAAGTCAAGGCCGTCCCATACCGGCAAATGTGGCTGCACGGATAAGTCCGGATAGGTGACACTTGATCAACCGATTAGGTTAGGTGTTGTCAAGCATATATCAAGCATGGATTTATATCATGAGTAACTTAATATGGCAGTAGCTAGGCATCAAAATAAAATTACTCTAAAATATCACATATTAAAATAAATGCCCATAATTCAATTAAATAACCAACACTATTGAAATGCTTCATGCAATGGATGACATGGCTTGCCTTGCTCTGTTGGGTTGTCCACAAACTCCTGGGCTTCAAATCCAAAAGTATTTCCTTTTGAAAATATTTTAAAAAGACAATTGAAAATGTCACAAAACACTGTTCTGTTCACCAGAAATTCTGTGAGCATGGGAAAAATACCAATTTTTTCCAGCAAATAAAGGGGCTCAAGACAAACCCAGAGCAAAAAGAATCAATTGATTTGGACTTATGGATAAAAAGTTATGTCTGGTCAAAGTTTCTGGTCAAAATATGAAATTAAACAGAAATTAGAAAATCCACAGGGGGCCACGTCGAAGGCGTAAAGTGGAGGGGCGTCTCCACTTACCGCTTCGGCGTGCCACTGACGAATGGGCCCCGCTGTCAGATTTAAAAGGTGGAGGAGAGGGAACAGAGAGCTGCGGCTCTCCGGCGATGGTCGCCGGCGATGCAGTCGACAGCGAGGTCCGGCGACTACGGGAATGGAAAGAGCGCTTGGAGACGAACACGCACGTACCAGTAGGATGATGAGAGATGGCCGGACGGCGTCGTCCCCTTGCTCTCCGGCGGTGGTGGCTCTCGAGTGTCGCCGGAGACGGCGATTCCGGCAAGGATTCGGTCGGGCAGGAGCTTGGGCGGGGTCAGTGGAGTGCGCGGAGCTCGCTCGTGGAGTCAGGGGAGGAGTGGAACGGCGAGGTGGCTGGGCTCGGGTGGCGGCGCATCTCCGGCGAGAAGCGAGGCCAGAGGGCCTCTCGGCCTTGGCTCGAAGCTCGGGAGGTCGATTGGGAGGAGGTGGAGCTGGGTGAGGAGCGGAGAGAGGCCGGGGAGGGCTTTATATAGCAGGGGGAGGAGCTCTCTGGACACGGCGGGACTCGGCCATGTCGCCGGTGAAGGTACGCCGCGCTGGCTGGCTCGACGCGGGCGACGCGATGGGAGAGAGCAGGAGTAGTTAAGGCGGTTGGTGGCAGCTAGTGGAGGAAGAAGACGCGCCGCAAAGCCACTGTGCCTGCACGGGCGGCACAGTGCCCGCGTGCGCGGCGGCCGGCGAGGTCGATTTCGGCTAGGGGCAAGTTCCAGAACCGCCAGGTGGGGGAAGGAGACGATGTCGGCGAGCTGGGACAAGGCGGGGTCACGTGGGGCAGTCGGACGCGACGCAACAAACACGGGCGCGGTGCAGAGCGCGTAGTTTGGCATGCCATTGCCGTGCTCACCACGGGCATTGGTGTCTAGAGGCCACGCGAGCCTGGCGTTTCTTGTCCAGCACGTCGACACTCGCTCACTTAGTCCCCTTGTGCCTCTGGTTCGACTAGATTCACTCTGATGCGAAGTGTAGCTTCAGTTACAGTTTCTGACAGAAAACTTGAGAGGGATCTAGAGGAGAGGTGAGCTGGAGGTGGAGCCAGAGGTGATGTCTGGGGTGATCTATCTTAGAAGGACTCCAGGCTAGCAGAGTTTAGGGAAATTTCATCAAAGTTTGAATATAGTTCATGTACAACTGCTGTTACTGGACCAGAAGGAAGATGAGCTTGTAGCACTCATCTGGTTGATCTGCTGGAGCTGAATTTTAGTGTGGGATGGTTATGTGGTGGATAGAAGATGCCATAAAAATTTCAGCTCAATTGGATACCTCTAGCTAGTACTTCCTTCACAGAGGTTTGAATTGGGCAGAAACTTGGCAGAATATTGCTGGTGAAAATTTGTACTGAACAAGATGATATTTTTGGATATTGTGGCAAGATAGGTTCCCTAGTATCTCAGGGAATTATTTGGGAATTTTCTGAGTTGGGAAAATATGAGTTGCTTCACAAAAGGCCAATACTGTCCAGAGAGCAAATGGAGTTTTCTGGACTGAATTTTGTACTGGACCATGAAATGTTTTTGAAGATTGTGGAAGTAGATGATGACAAGAAGGTGTGGGATTAATTTGGGATTTTTCTGATCATCAGAGCTATAGGTTGCTTTGTAACCCATAGTGATGACATAATTTTCCAAAGGAAGAAAAAGAATATTTGGGAAAGATTGAGAATTGGAAATTGATCCAGAAGGTGAGTGACAAGGTTTTGGCAAGATGGTGAGGGATTCGGATCACTGAGAGAAATTCATAAGTCCAAAGTCAACTGAAAAGATTCAAAATCCATCCAAATTGCAAATAAAGCAAGAAAGTTTTGAAAAGAAAAAGTTGCCAAAAACCAGGGTGTCACAGCGTTCCGAGGTGATGCCCCTCCCGTAGATGTGCACCGTGGCCCAGAAGTGGCGGATGACATCACTCTTGTGCTCCTGGTATACAACATACTCCGGGGGTTCTTCTGTGCCAAAAGCACGACGGGTGAGATTGGCGAGGATGGCTACAAAGCCTCCAAGCTCGGCTGCGGTGGTCTCGTTGCGAATGATGGGGCCAGGCATATTGGTGGTTGGATATTGAACTGGGAGTGAGGGTTGTGATGTGCTGAGTTGGGGCAAGGCTTCCTTTATAAGCCACCAGAGTCTTCCATCGCACGCTTGTGGATGGGACAACTCAGGTGGCGGCCACAGGCACACGGCCTATGGGCAGGACTGATAGGTTGGGCACCGACTGTCAAAAGATGTCGGCTGGTCACTATGTAGGCTTATCGGATGAGTGAGCTTGGCTACGAACAGGAAAAGATTTGAACGGTGTGGAAACCTAAGGATAATAACCAGGCAAAGATAGGATTAGCCAGTGGTCAGCCTGGCTCTGATACCAAGGCTGTCGAGGCCAGATTTCCGGGACACAATATCCCAGAAATTAACCCCTCGTGTTGTCACCAGCCCCAGGATTACTGTTACTGGTGGACACGTCCTTGTTACAGATTACCAAGCAATTACAAGAATTGGATACAAGACCGTAAAGGCCTAATGATACAACAATGATTTCTAGTGACGGGTGACGGAAGCGACTCGTGGTTCACCAACGTCGATGGGGCTGCATTCCCACAGGAACAGCTGACCCGGATAATTCCTATCCCGCGTGGCTGCTATCCTAGGCTCCGCATACACATCGTTGTAGTACTCCTCATTGAAATCCTGACCTGGCCAATTAAATAGCCAGGGACAAGCCAGTGAGTACGTTGGAATGTACTCGCAAACATTATGAACAAAAGATATACCGAATGCATATGCTCATGATGGTTTTAATTATATGCATATGCTGACTGAAAATTAAAGCATGGCATGATAAATATTAATACGGTGCGAATGAATAAATATATGACTTCAATAATAAAACAAGAAAATAAAATGGAACATCGGGCGCTGGACCGCCCGAGGAAATTCCAAAAAAAATGCCAAACGGGTGTCTGAATGCGACGCCTCGAGAGGTCTTGAAAAGAAATGCCAAACGGGTGTCTAAATGCGACGCCTCGAGAGGTCTTGAAAAGAAATGCCAAATGGGTGTATAAATGCGACGCCTCGAGAGGTCTTGAAAAGAAATGCCAAACGGGTGTCTGAATGCGACGCCTCGAGAGGTCTTGAAAAGAAATGCCAAACGGGTGTCCGAAAGCGACGCCTCGAGAGGTCTTGAAAATAAAAATGAATATCTCGGGTAGACTAGCCATCCAAAGAGTACTCAGAAATAAAAATAAAAATGAGTGTCTCAGGTAGACTAGCCATCCCAAGAGACACTCAGAAAAATAAAAATGAATATCTCAAGTAGTCTAGCCATCCCAAGAGATATTCAGAAGAAAATAAAGATGAGTATCTCAGGTAGTCTAGCCATCCCAAGAGTTACTCAAGGTTGCACATAAGAGGAAAAGGTTAGTCCACAATAATATTTATATTAATAATAATATTCATGATAGTATCAGTAGTGGCAATAATTATCCTGCAAAATAAGTCATGCTCAATTTTAATTAATTCCTCCGAAGACTGACACTAAGACCGACACTTGACCAACCCAGACCGTAGTCCTTAACCGTGGACATGGTTATTCGAATAGATATAACTCTGCAGAGGGTGTACTCTTTACCCACAAGTAAAGGATTTCTTTAGCCAGCACCAAGACGCTGACTAATTCCCATTACGATCTTTAGGTTGAAAACACACCTGACCAGCACACACCAGATTAACTTTCTGGATGCCAGGAATCACCCAAAGCATCGTTCAAGAAAACTCTAAGACAGGAAGACCATCGTCTCTAATAGCATGGGATCACTATTAATACGCGCGGATTACAAGGGGTGCCCCCATCTCGGCCCAGCCGGATACACCCATGCCCCCTGACCCGATGACTGACATTATAACCGGTACCTGGAAACCTTCATCGCGGCCTCTCTGTATGGTGTATGCAGGGAAAGGGGTTAACAACTTACTGAACCGTACCCTACCTGTGGCAGGGACAAGTGGTAGCACGAATCAAGTATGGGGGTTACCGGTGACTAGACTCGATCTACGGTCGACTCAGGAGGTTTATAATTCCTGCAGTGATTAGCACAATAAATTTTCTTGGTAATACCCAACAGGGTCACCAACTGGCATGTCCCAACATGCCCTCTATGATCATTCTCGTCTCAATGAGAATTCAGTCTCACGGTCACTTTTCTCGTGACTGATCCTTTCCTGCAGATTAGTCCAGACCAACATAGGCATATGTGAAATATAAAAATAACCATGCTCACTCATGATTCATTTTTAAAAGAAGATAAATATCATCAAGGGATCATGCATGCATAACCAACAATATGAAAATTTTATTTGAATTCAACATATTCATGTTTCAATTTTTAATGCAACAAACAACTATGCATTCACCATATCAAGTGTTCTAGATGCTTGCCTTGAGCATGCAGAAGTGTTGGGTGCACTCCAAAACTTTAAATTTTTTTTATCTTCCCTCCATCTCCTATTTTAAAAAATATTGAAATTACCACATAAAGCCAAAACAGTGCTAAAAAGTTGTTTGGAAATTTTTGAAATAAATACTAAAATAAACTAGATGAAAAATGAGGAATTTTAGAAAAAGAATCAAGTTATTTGGAGTTCATATGATTTTCCTACAGAATTTGTAAGCTGAGATAAATTAAGAAATGGACTATTTAATAGATCCAACAGAAACAAGGCAGAGGAAAAATGTTCACCCTAGCTGGATTAATAGAGCATGAATTTAGCAGTATGTAGAAATTTGAATCATCAAATTTGGTGTTGAAAATATTGCTGTGGAATAATTTGAAAACTGTTGGAAAGGAAAAGAGGAAGGGCAGCAGCGTGCCCTGGGCGGGATTTAGCCGTCTGGCACCACTGGGCCAAGCCCAGCCGTTCGGCTGCGCGGGAGGCGGTCGACGTCGAAGGCGCACTTCCCGGAAATACGTTTTCCAGGGCAGGGAGCGCATTCAGACGAATACGCCTTCACTTACAGCCGCGGGCCGTGACCTCCAGTCACTGACGAGCGGGTCCCGCGGGCCCACCAGTCAGGTTTGACTGGTCAGCCGCCCGCGTTTTCTTCTCCAGCAGAACGGCGGGGCTCCGGCGAACGACGGCGCCCCACGGCGAGCCGAGCCCACCGTTGAATCCAGGAGGCCGAGGCGGTCCCACCGGTGGCTTGCATGGTCGGCGGGGAGCCCTATCTCGCCGGCGACTTGGTCTCCCGAAGCTCTCCGGTGGAAACGGAATGGGGCTTGCGCCTACGGCGGCTCCCGAGACGAATTGAAGATCGGGATGAGGTCATGGGGCTGAGAGGGGGTGGATGGTGAGGAGTGTGGAGGATTGGAAGCCCTAGTGGCGTCGGAATTGACCGAAAGGCCATGGCGGCCGAAGTTGCTGGAGAGGAAGAAGACGGCCTCTCCCGGCCGTTTGGCTACCTGGGTGGCTTGCAGAGGAGGGGTGGGGAGATGGCTAGGAGCTGAGCGAGCTCGGGAGCCCTTTTATAGGGAGGAGGAGGCGGCGTCGCGGGTTCCAGAGAAGGCCGAGGTGGCGGGCGGCCATTCATGGCAAACCGTGAACGGCGGCGAGGTGGTGGGCGGACATTCATGGCAAACCGTGGACGATGGCGAGGTGGTTGAGGGCGGTGGAGGTCGGTGACGAGGCCGGCGAGCTACGGATGACCCCGAGCAGTTGGCAATTAGGGCGAGGTGCGCTGGCGGCCTCGGATTCGGCCAGGTAGTTGGGCAGCGCCGTGACAACGACGGGCGGTGGTCGGTGGCGGTGCTGGACGGTGGAGGGCGGCGCTAGTGGCCTAGGGAGAGTGTCGGCAGGGCTTAGGGCTTGCTCATGAAGCTAGGGGAGGAGGCTCGCAACTGGGAAAGGCAGCAGCGGGGCGGTATGGGCTCGGGCGCGGGCACGGTCACACGCGCGCGCCAGGCATGCCGTGCGCGCACTGGACATGCACGCAACGTGCTCGTCAGAATGCCAGGGGGCTCTAGAAGAATTTGTTGCAATTGAGACTTAGTAGGATAGGGCTCCTCTAAATGGCAAGACTACTGGACATGCTGGTTTGGTCAGAAGAGCTAGTTCCATATGTGGTTTTAAGAGGTTGCCAAATTCTGTCATGCTCATGATGTGCTTGACAAAATGCTAAGGCAATCTAGGGATCTTTGTTGGGTGTGAAAGTTGCCAGGATGGTGTCTCCTTAGATGATAGAGATGATGGTGTGGTTGGATGGACAAAATGAAAAACTTGCAAGTGCAAGTTTTACTAGAATTCAGTTCTGAACATAAACTTGGAGGATTTATTTGGTATGCTAAAAAGAGATAATTGGAGCTGATCTTCTGGACTTAAGGGTTTGGTTGGAAGGACTATAAGGTGGAATAATTTCAGAATTATTTGATGAAGAAAAAATAGGGTTGCAGTTATAACCTAGGAATGGAACAGAATTGAAAAGAGGAAGTTGTGCCCAAAATTTTCAAACGGCCAAGTTGGGTTTTTGCATAAATGTGATCTATAGGCATCTCTTGACTCCTCATAATTTTTGTGGAATTTTAAAAGAATTATTTATAATAGTTGTAGTGCAACAAAGGCATTTCAAGTATTGAAAATGCCTTTAAAAGAATTATCTTGTGCAAAATTTTATTATGAAAATATTTCCTACTGTTAATTAAATTATAAATGAAATAATTTAAGAAAACTACCAAAGCCCACAATATTCTACAAAAATTTCTATATGGAGGGAAGAATTTTGAAAAACAGAAAACAGAAAATGCTCAAAACTTAATAAAAGAACTAATATAATTCAAAATTTTATTTCTGGCCAAAATTTACTTAATAAAAATATGGTTAAATTCTTGGGGTGTTACAGCATCCCCAAGCTTAATTGTTGCTCGTCCTCGAGTAGGTAAATGATAAAACAAGATAATTTTTGATATGGAATGCTACCTAGCACAATCTTGATCAAATAATATAATCATGGCATGAATATTGGGATATGAATGATTCAAGCAATAGTATATTTGATATTAAAACAGTAATATACAAGAGTGTTAGTAAACAATTAGTGTCTTTCAAAAGATAAATGCTAAAGAACACTATCCCTACAAAATCATATAGCATGGCATGCTTAGTCTTCCTAGCACAAAGATATTAATCATTAACTACCCCATTGACAAGCCAAGTAATCAATTCGCACTTTTTCTCGCTTCAGCTTTTTTGACTTTTACGCAATACTTGAGCGTCAATCAAGGACTTGGCACTTTGGATGGCAAAGATAATGATGATGGGGGTTCAAGAGAAGACAAAAAAGTATAAGAAAGTCTCACATCAACGAGGCTGATCGTTAGACAATGGAGAGGCCTTACAATCGATGTCAATGTGAGGGGTAGGGATTGCCATGCAACGGATGCACTAGAGCTATAAGTGTATGAAAGCTCTCTATATGAAAGTGAGTGGGTGTGCATCCAACTTACTTGCTCATGAAGACCTCGAGCGTTTTGAGGAAGCTCGTCATCGGAATATGCAAGTCAAGTTCTAATAATGTAAATATCCCACTAGTATATGAAAGTGAAAACCATGTAGACTCTCTATATGAAGTACATGGTGCTACTCTGAAGCACAAGTGTGGTAAAAGGATAGTAGCATTGCCCCTTCTCTCTTTTTCTCTCATTTTTTTCATTTTTTTGTTTTTCTAGAACAGTCTCATGGACCTCATCCCCACTTTTTCGAGGACTCATTAGTCTCCACCATTCTTTTCCTCACTGGACAATGCTCTAATAATGATGATCATCACACTTTATTTTACTTACAACTCGATAAACTGAAAAAGATTACTACATATGAATGCCTCTGGTGGTGTACTAGGATGTGCAATGATCAATGATGAACGGTGGCTTTGCCACAAATATCATGTCAGCTCTATATGAAAGCAATATGACAATGAATGCTCAAGTCATGTATATGATGATGGTGGAAGTTGCATGGCAATATATCTCGGAATGGCTATGGAAATGCCATGATAGGTAGCTATGGTGGCTGTTTTGAGGAAGAAAATACGAGGCTTATGTGTGATAGAGCGTATCGTATGAAGGGGTTTGTGTGCACCGGTGAAGTTTGCACCTAATCTCGAGGTGAGAGTGGGCAATGCATGGTACCGGAGAGGCTAACAAATATGGATAGGTGCAAGTGCTCACGTGTGAGACATCACATTAAACATAAAGAACTCAAATACTTATTGCAAAGTTTTATTAGCCTTTGAAGCAAATCATGACCTTTCATACCCCTAGGGGGATAGACCGGGAGCAAAAGACCATCACTCATTCCCGACCGCCACTCATAAGGTAGTCATTCAATAATAAATCATGCTCCAACTTCATCGCAAAGCTAGAGACTATACGTGCATGCTTTGGGAATCACAAACTTTAACACCGATGTTATTTACAAGATTATAATTTTCCACTAATAGACTCATATATTATCATCTTAATATTGCAAAACTATTGCAAGAAATCAAACACATCATATTCAGTGATCTACAAGTTTTCTGGAGGATTTTATGACTAACCATGTAAATGATCAATTCCTGTTAACTCTCTAAATAGATATAAGTGAAGTATGAGAGTTTAATTCTTTCTACAAAAGACTCGGCCAAGCTCTAATAAATATAAGTGAAGCAAAAGAGCATTCAACAAATAAGTGTATTCAAAATGTAGAGAAGCGAGCAACCAAACTTCAAAAGATATGCATGAAGCACAAGAAGCATTCTATAAAGCCATATTCAAAAGATATAAGTAAAGTGCATAGAGCATTCTATAAATCAACCAAGGACTATCTCATACCTGCATGGTGCATAAAAAAGAAAAAAAAACACAAAAGATGCTCCAAGAATTTACGCATATCATGTGAACAAAACAAAAACCGAGTCATACTGATAATTGTCGAGGAAGAAAGATGGGATGCCTTCCGTGGCATCCCCAAGCTTAGATGCTTGAGTCTCCTTAAATATTTACTTGGGGTGCCTTGGGCATCCCCAGGCTTGAACTCTTGCCTCTTCTTATCTATTATATTATCAAAATGATAGAAAACGAACAGCTTAGATGTAACAATAGAATAGAACTCAAAAGAACGGCTATGATTTGCTGGAAATAAGTATTCACGGATTCATGTGTCCATACCCGGTAAGTTTCCTGCCAGCCAAGCAAAAAAAACAAAGCGATGAGTTGATTTCTGAAAGAAAAAACAAAGCGATGGGTGAGAGTCCAATTCCTATACGGACAATACCTATCGATCAAGCCAGTTTGTCATGCTCCAGCAGATTGGATAAGACAAGAGTAAAACACACGGGCGGCAGTAAAAAGAGAATAAAGAGCATGCAGTGTTCAAAAAATAAAACCATGTACATGGCCATCATTGACACGTCTAACATGGATATGTACACATTAAAAAAAAACCTTCCAAAAAACTATGAAAAGGTCTATTCGGAATAAATAAACATGAGATTCAAAATAAAAAGAATAAATAAACATGCACAGATGACACGTACAAGTAGAGTCGAATTTGGACACGTTATAAAACTAGACCATGTAGGCATTAGAAAATAAACTTGCAAGAAGGTTTCTGAAAGAAAAAAATATGCACATGTAAATCTTCTTACCTACAAGAAAATATATTACAAAGCCTAAGCTCCCATACACATAGCATACGTACATGCACGAGCAGAATTTGCCCAGTATGTTCGTATGCAAACGGTCATCCAACAAGGAAAAATAGTTCTGCAAAAAAATCCAAACAAACAGACAAGCCACCAAATACAATTGATCGTGGTTGATAAAGATTTTGAGTTTTCACAATAAAAATACTAGATATATGTCTCTTCTTTGATAGACAAAGAGTACAACTTGATTTATAGGTGAAGTGCAAACTAATAAATACAGTAATAACTAAAATATTAAATATGTTTTTAATAAGTAGAAATTTCAGCTATAGGGATTAAATATAAAATTTATCCCACAAAGTTGAACATGAAATTAAAATTCCGTTATATAAAACTCAGCTATAGGGCTTAATTTAACCCGTAAAGTTGAACATGAAATTAAAACTCAAATAAATTATAATCAGAATATAGTGTAAATTTTTTATAAGTTTGCGCAGACATCAAGGAAAAGAATCTAGGACAAGCTTCGACAAGACAGAATTTAATACCATTTTTAATGAATATACACTAACAGTTACTTGGACTACAACATAAATATTTAGGGTGAGAGGACATTGTCACGAGCATCTAGAAGCATGCATGGAAGATCGACGTACATGATATTGTGCTATCTAGAATCGTAATTGCAAGACAGATAGTGGTGAGACATATTGGGAAAGAGGACATGAAATTTAGGCATTTAATTACTGATGAAATGGTTTCATGTTGTAGGACACAAACTTTAGAGCCATTACTCATCAGCTAACACGCACCTGTGACTTTATCAACAATGAATACCGGTGGAGAAAACAATACCGAATATATCTATTAATGATTGAATCATAGATAATGTCAAATATGTAATAAATCATTTTAATTTGCTTAAAAATACAATTACATTCAAAATAAATGGGGCCCATCCACGGTGACAAGCTCCGGCGAGTCTGAGTGAGAGAATTTTCAAAAAGAATTCCACCATTCACTGACTACATCCGTTTAGAGTGAGAAGTGGTATAGATATTCACACTATGCTGAGAAGACGTGGAAGAGCATATATTGATAAGTGGATATATGACAGTTTACTAACAAAACATACAAAACTATATGGCCGGTGTTGAGCCACATGATGGAACAAATAAAAAGGTATGGGTAAAGTCAAGAATGTTCAGATTTTCTTCGTGAAAAATCCCCAAAAAGGTCAAAAGGTAAATGAAAATGGATGAAAAAAAGGTGGAACACTGTAAACTATAGATTAGTACGAAAGCCTATCGCTTAGCATTGCTGGACATAGGCCCTGGCTCTTATAAGCTTTCGTTGTAGACAAACAAATCTCCGATAACAAATTTATACCAATTACGGAAATATATGTTGCATAGCTTAATAATGTTTTATGAAAATACATATTTTAGCTAAATCTTTTATATAAATACTCATGCAACAGAAAGACGAAGGTAGAGAAAACCCCCAAGATAGGAAGTCTAGCCACGCAAATGCGCGGGTCACCCTGCTAGTTCTTCTTATATCGATGTCTCCTCGGTTTTCGAACATTTCATCCGCACAAAACTTAACCAAATTTTTATTAGAGTGGTTAGTACATATAACATTAAATCCCATCATGTCTTGCTATAACAATATTGTATAATTATAATCCAACATTGCCTACTGTATGCTATAACAATTCTAGTGCTCACACATCACTAGGGCTTGGCAAAATTGCAAACACAAGTAGATAAAGAAACTATAACAGCAATCTGTGAAAACAGGGCAGTCTGTAAAGATGTAGATGGAATATATACTGTTGTAACTCCAAAAATTCTGAACAATTAGGAAGTAATAAACAATTTGCATAGCAATATTGTGTAAAAATTTCATAATTTTTCCATGTTCCAGAAAAATATGAAAATTCAAACACTACAACAAATGTTTCTGCACATCACGGCACATACCAAATAAGCAATTTAAGCACCCTAAAGGTAAATCTTTGCACATTATTTTTATAATACAAGGGATAATTATTTTTGTTGAAAAGTGTGTGTGATTGAAGATTCACAAAGTTTCCATGGGCATGAACAAAAGTTTAAGGATGTCCCCCACTTCAACGATGCTCGTCCTTCTCACTTTCACCTTTCTTTTTGAAAAAAAATTAAGTTCCCCTCTATATATATATTTTTTATTTTTGAAATTTTATAAGCACACAATAGAATAAAATGACTCTCTAAAACTTTCGGGTTGTCTCCCAAGCATCGCTTTCTTTAAAGCCATTAAGCTAGGCATAAAGTGCTCAAGTAATTGATCCACCAGGATCCCAAGGTATATCAAAGCCAATTTTAATTAACAATGATTTATAATTTATTAGTGATCACAAAGCAACATATATCATATAACATCGAAGTCTAACTCTCTCTTCCTATGCATTGGCATGTCATAAGAGAACAATTCATGCACACATAGTAAAGGCCAATGCATAGTGTAGGTAGTTTCTTACAATTTTATCGCATTAGAAACATAGAGAGGTGGAGATGGGGTTCCTCTAGCACATGCATATTATATCCATTAAAATCATCATGTGCAATGGTAAAATGCAACCCATCTATATAATCCTTAATAAGTGCAAACTTCTTCGATATAGTGTAGTTAGGAGAACTCAAAAAGATAATAGGACTATCATGTGTGGGTGCAATAGAAAAAATTTCATGCATAACATAAGGAACTATAGCAAGTTCATCTCCATAAGAATAATTCATATTGGCATCATGGCCATAATCATAGCAAGCATCAAGTTCATCAAAAAGGAATATTTCAATCGAATCAAAGGGATCATAGCAATCATCCTCCGGTGAGCACGAAGGGAAATTAAACAATGTATGAGTTAAAGAGTTACTCTCATTAGAAGGTGGGCACGGGTAGCTAATTCGCTCTTCCTCCTTTTGTTCTTCGCTCTCCTCCTCATCTTTTTCATCTCATGAGCTCACAGTTTCATCAATTTCTGCTTCCATAGATTCCTGCAAAATATTAGTCTCTTCCAAAGCAGCATACATTCTCTCAATAAATTCAATAATATAAGCATTAGAAGCATAGTTTTCATAGCTATATTTAAGTATGGAAAAAGTTTCAGATTTGTAAAGAGTATCATCATACTTTTCAAGCAAAGAAGCAATTTCATAGGCACCCTTAAAAGCAACAAATTCTTCAATTTGTTCAATATCATAGTAATTATAAACATCATTAGTGATAAGAAGCCAAGATTTCATTATCATTAAACTCACATTGGTAGGGAAGGTGGTTAGGGTCCTTAGAATAACAAGTAAAATAATCTATAGAGCACAAATTCTAACCATAGCATTCTAAGCTAGTTATTTGATCCCATAAGTGTTTCCCTTTTTGAGCATGCTCATCTAATAATTTTGTCTCAACTAAGGTAGTTGAGTTTTTAGCACGAGCACAAACGGATCGAATATGATCCATGTAGAAAGCTTCAATAGGAAGGATTTTGGATGGTTCCTCAACCATTGGGTTAGCAAGTACAGCTAATATTTTTGGTATTTTATGTTTCCTATCCATAACTAAAGATAGAAAACAAGAACAGAAAATAAAATCTACTTAGAGATAAAGCCAACAAGCGCACACGAGAATATTCACCCCACGCTATTGCTCCCCGGAAACGGCGCCAGAAAAGGTCTTGATAACCCACAACTATAGGGGATCAATTGTAGCCTTTTCGATAAATAAGAGTGCCAAACCCAACGAGGAGTTAAAGGTAGAATTAATATTCTCTAAAGTTCTATCGACCACCGATACAACTCTACGCACACTAACGTTTGCTTTACCTAGAACAAGAAATAAAACGAGTTTACGTCATTAAAAAGATAGCTTTGCGAGATAATCAAAGTCAGTTGTTGTTTAAAGTTTTTGGAGAACAATGACAAAGATTGTCCCTAGGCAATTGAATATGACACGTGTGATACTCATCATACTTATGAGGGAAAGGCTTAAGCTAATATACTTTCCATTCTTGGATCACATGTACTTATGATTGGAACTCTAGCAAGCATCCGCAACTACTAAAGATTATTAAGGTAAAACCCAACCATAGCATTAAGTGTAAAGTCCCCTTTAGTCCGATATGCAACGACCCACTTACTCAGATTTAGGATTTTGTCACTCCCGCAACCCACTATAAGAAAATCATGAACATATTGCAACACCCTACAGCGGGAACCCCAACACATGTGCGCACACGACGGGCACCATAAGACAACACCATAATAACGCATAACTCATATCAACCACACCATACCACAATTAACCCATAGGAAAAATGAATCTACTCGAACATCATAGAGGTGCAACACATCATTGGATAATAATATATAGCATAAAGCACCATGTTCAAGTAGAGATGATAGCAGGAAGAGAGAGGTTACACCTGTAGTGTATAGAGGGGGGGGGGAGTTGGTGATGATGGCAGCGAAGTTGTTGATGTAGACCGCCATCATGATGGTTCCCCCGGCAGCTCTCCAGTGCCACCGGGAGAGAGGGGGAGAGAGCCCCCTCCTTCTTATTCTTGCTTGGCCTTCCCCCTAGATGGGAGAAGGTTTCCCCCTCTGGTCCTTGGCCTCCACGGCCCCCGAGGGGTGGGAGCCCCTGCTAGGTTGGATCTCTCTCTCTGTTTTCTTCTTTGTTCCGTGGCTCTATTTTTGGCCAAACACCGTTTCTTAAATATTCGGATATCCGTAACTCCGATCGGGCTGAAATTTTAACACAATTTTTTCCCGGTATTAGCTTCCTTGCCCCCGAAGGACACCTCCAACCGACCTACGAGGAGGCCACAAGTTCACCTGGCGCGCCCCCTAAACTTGGGAAGTCCATGGGCCCCCCCTTGCATTGATTATTGCGCCAAAAAATCATATATATTCTGCAAAATATCTCCGTAAATTTTCATCGTGTTTGGACCTTCCTAGATATGGGTTTTTTGTGAAACAAAAGACATGCAACAAACAGGAACTGGCACTGGGCACTAGATTAATATATTAGTCTGAAAAAATGATATAAATTGTTGCCAAAAATATGTGGAAGTAGTAGGATAATGGCATGGAAAAATAAAAAATTATAGATACGTCGAAGACGTATCAGACACGACACAAGCAATTGCATGGATAATACATACAATGTGCGTTGTACATATCTTTGTATTTAATTAGCGTGTACAATAAAAATTATCAAAGGGCATGGACGATAAACATAATGTGTGGTGCATATCTTCATACTTAATGTCAGAGGGCATGGATGATATACACAATATGTGGTACACATATCTTCGTACTTAATGTTGAAGGGTTTGGAAGATATATATTTTTGAGCCAAAACCGTAGAACAATTGTTCTACGGTATTTTCAATATCATAGTAAAAATATTTACAAGTGCAAGTCTAATAAAAAAGAGTCACCCAATGCCAGTTCTATGAAACATGATATAATTAAATTACAGGTTCTGTTCTATCCAGATTCTATCTTCTCGGCCTTGACTGGTTTTGCTCTTAATTGTGTTATTTGCAAGCCTTCTTTCAGGTGGTGTTTCCACGTGTCTGTGTTTGGTGCTGCCATTCTAAATATCTTGTCATTCGTACTCATCCAAATGCTCCAGCATCCCATGATAATAATCTCCATTGCAATTGTCGGTGGAAGTTTGGAAGAAATATGCAATGTGTGGTATGGATATCTTCCTATACATATATCATCCTGTGATTCATTAACTATGCGGTGCATAGGCTTTGGTTCACTCCTATCCAACTTTTCAAAACCCAAAATATTGCTTCCCTCCCACTTATGGTTTGCAAAAAGTCTGTCAAATGCAAAGTTATGCTAGATGATCGATGCCCGCTCCATATGGAACCAATGAAAAAAATCCAACACAATAAGCCAACTTACATACATCAAACCTATAGGATTAGATGCTACATTTGGTACTACATGTAAATGTAGCATAAATCATTATTCATCGAACCAAATAACATAATACCTATATACAATATATGCAATAAAAATTAGACAATGTCAGCATCAAAAGAAATGTACCATCAGCAACCTTCTTTGTGCAAATTTCAAGCCCTGAATGACAATACTAGTGTGACTTTTGTGATATGTTGACAGAAGGGATTAGACGTAAAAATGATGATACCAGAGGAATATGCGATCATCAGCCATGGCACGAAAGCAATCAAACAAGACACTCAAATGATAATTCCCATTGAGTAACAACTATTGGTTTTCATTAAAATGTCAATCGTGATTGCTAATATTCAGTTTATTAGTATAACAATTCAGCAGCACTTCCCTAATTCCGTAACAGGTAAACAACTATGCCATCAGATAGACAATATTGAAATTAGTAATACCAGTTTCATTCCCAACATAATCTCACTTTTTTGGCAATGAACACGTAAAACATGAATAATGCTTGTATAAAGTAATGAAGGACCAAACAAGTGTATTCAGCACTCTCTTGTATGCCCCAAAAATTTCAGCTACAAGATCATAACTCACTACAACAAACCTGCTTATCTGTGACAGATTTCTGGTGACGGTCATGTAATCCATCACCGACTATGACGGCCTTTCATTTGCCGTCAGGGAAACTGTCACCGATCAGTGAGCCGCGGATGGGCCTGTGACGGGCAGCCCCTCAATGACGGCCGTACAGGAACTATCACGCAAATCCTCAGGGATTGAACAATTGGGCCTAATTAGGCTTAGCTTTTCTTTTTTATACAAAAGTCAGACCGTCATGGATTACCACTTACGCTGATGTGGCATGCATTGCCTTGTTTAGCCCACATGTTAGTTGGATTAATGCAACACGACTGAAAAAACCATTCCTATATATTCCTCAAACAGCCGAGACCAAAAAAATAGGAAAACCACCGCTCAATCCCCTCTGTCATCGGTGCCGCCAGCGCCGCCGCCGACTACCCGAGCGAGGGTGCTTAGATCCGGCGAGTTGGTATGTGTGGGCGCCATCTTCTAGATCCTGTTCGAGTCACCGCTGCCTGGGATTTCCGTGCCCAACTATTGATGAGCCAGCCGCCGCCCTCCATTGATGCGCCGACGAGCCAACCGCTGCCCACCATTACCTTGGGTACGAGCCAGCCACCGGCCGCCGTTTCTGCAGCAGTCACTCATCCTTGTTCCCCGCCTCAACATCGGCTCAGCTAGTTACGTCTCAGATAAAAAAAAGTCTGAATTTGATCTATTTTTGAATGCTTGAGCATACAGAGAGAAATTAAGATGGTTTTCTCATCCTTAGTATTGTTATTCCATTGTACTAGTTGAATTGATTTAGTTGAATGTCTTTTTGGGTACTAGAAATTCCAGTGGTGCCGTTCAAAAACAAATTCCTAGAGCTGATTCCAGTGGCGTTGATAGACTGAAGGATAGGAAAAGTACTTCTTTGTAGTCACCATGTTCTCAGTTTCTCACAGATCACCAATATTGTGTGTTAGTCCAGACTAGCCAATCTCAATTGTAAGTAGAAATTTACATATTAAAATTTATTGGCTAAAAAGGTTTGAACTGATCGACATGTAAGACGGAGCGATTGTGTCCTAGCTTATAATAATTCCACTACCAGTCAGTCGGTAGTATCTACATGTAAGATGGAGAGATTGTGATGCTTCAGAAATACACCTACAGTTCATTCTTGATAAATAAGACAGCAGCCCCTGTTCTTCCGAGCTGCTGGCTACTGGAGTATGCGCTTTTATGTAACTTTATGCAAGTGATGCACCTAGTACTAGACTCATAAACATGTCAATTTTGCTATATGTTTGTGTTGGGATTTTGTACATTATGTAACAGTAAGTGAACTTGCTTTTGCTGCTCTGTGCAAGTTGTTTTTGTAGGTCATGTATCTTACTATGAATTGATGTTTTGCAGAGCATGTTTCATGGGAACTGCTAGTAAACATGTTTCCTCATTGATTATTTACCTTTGATTAAGTTGGTCTTTTTTCTACAATGCAGATGGATAGAAGTTGGATTTTTGGCACACTGTTCTCTCGAGAGTACGTCAATGGTGTCAAAGAGTTTATGAACTTCATTCAAGCGAAATTCAGCAAGGATGAAGAAATACTATGCCCATGTAGAGAATGCCTTAATCACAAATACTGGCATCAGGTCATTGTGAACAAGCATATATTGATGAATGGCATGGAAAGTACATATACTCGCTGGATATATCATGGAGAAGACTTCAATGCAGAAGTTATTGAACATCCTGTTGATATGCATGACTTCGAGGATGGTAACAATGGTGCTTACCGATTTGAAGAGACGTTTGGCGACCTACGCATGGCAGTAGAACAAGATCAGAAGGAAACTAAAAATGAAGATGGTAACAATGATGCAAATCCTTCTAAGAATGAGTCATTTTTGAAGAACGTGAGGAAAGAGGCAAAACGGCACCTTTATCATGGTTGTGCCAAGTTTTCAAAGTTCTCATTTGTGGTAAAGCTTCTTCATTTGAAGTCATGCCATAGGATCACAAATAGTGCATTTACTGATATTTTGAAGCTACTGGCTGAAGCATTCCCTCAACCCAATACACTCCTAAAATCATATTTAGAAGCAAAGAATCTTCCAAAGTAATTAGGCCTTGGGTATGAGTCCATACATGTGTGCATCAATAATTGCATTTTGTTCAGAAAGCAATATGCCAAGCATGACAACTGCCCAGTTTGTGGCATGTCAAGGTGGAAAGGCCCTGCTAAAAAGAAGATACCACATAAAGTTTTGAGGCATTTTCCATTGGTGCCTAGGATGAAGAGGATGTTTCTTTCCAAAAAAGTATCAGAAGAAGCACAATGGCACAAGCTAAATAGGGAGCCCAGTGAGAAGAAAATGAGTCATCCATCTGACGGTGATTCGTGGCAAGATTTTGATCAAAAATATCCAAAATTTGCAGAAGATGCCAGAAACACGAGGCTTGGCATCGCCACTGATGGGTTCAATCCTTTCGGAAACTTTAACACAAGCTATAGTATGTGGCCTGTATTTGTTGTGCCATACAACCTTCCACCTTGGGCATGCATGGATCAATCAAATTTCATGATGGCTCTGTTAATTCCAGGTCCTAAATCACCTGGCATGCACTTTGATGTCTTTCTACAGCCACTAGTAGAAGATTTACTTGAGCTTTGGAAGGGTGTGCATACATATATATGATGCTGGTGAAGGAAAAATGTTTGATCTTCATGCTGCAGTTCTATGATGCATTCACGATTACCCAACTCTGAGCACTCTTTTATGGCATACCACAAGAGGCTATGTTGCATGTATTCATTGTGACAAACACCCTCTTTCGTACGGCCTAATGAACAAAATTGGCTATATTGGACATTATCGTTTCCTTCCAAAGGGATATCATTTGCGAAGAAAGAATGAATTTGTTGGTCTTCATGAATGCAATGATGAGCTAGGTAAATTCTCCAAGGAAGAGCTGCAAGCAGAATTGGAGAAGGTTAGACCTGGGCGACAAGAAGAAAGCAAGAAAAGTAAGCGTTCTGACTTGGGCAGCAAGAAGGCTCATGTGCCAATTTGGAATCGGAGGGTTTGTTTGTGGGGTTGGAGTATTGGGATAAATTGAAGCTGAGACATAATCTTGATGTCATGCATATCGAGAAAAACATCTATGAAAACCGCATTGGGACAATTCTGAACATGGAGGGTGTCGGTATTAAAACTGGCAGACCTCGGGGTAGGGGTTCCCGAGCTGTGGATCTCGGATCTATGGTAACAGGAGACGGAGGAGACAATGTTTACCCAGGTTCGGGCCCTCTCGAAGAGGTAATACCCTACGTCCTTCTTTGATTGTATTGATGATGATGTATCGAGTAAAAGCTTGATCTACCTCGAGATCGTAAGTTTGTGTTCTAACCCTAAGGCTAGGTGGTTGTAGTTGTGACCATGGTCTCTACGCACTAAACCCCTCAGCTTATATAGATGCTGGGGGTACCTAGGGTTACACATGGTCAGTTGCCCATCTAGGGATACACACACCGGAGACCGAAGCCGTCCTTGGAGTACACGTCAAGTCTTCGGTGGAGTCCATCTTGATCATGCCAAAGTGCGAGGCTTCCGGAGTCCTCCCTTGTGAGAGTGTTAGGCCGTAGGCTCGGCCCATGTACTGTGGGCCAACTAGGTTGGTACCCCCTAGTCTAGGACACCTTTAGTAGCCCCCGAACTGGTCTTCGACGTCGAGGACAACGATATTCTTCGGACATATGACTTTGGCCTTGGAGTCTTCGGCTTGACAAACGAGTTCCCCTTTAGCAATTTGAGTTTGGCTTTTGGAGTCTTCGGCTCAGCAGGCTCCGCCTTTATTAAAATAACTTCCCCTCGATCGCCATGCCATCGAGGAATGAGCCACTTTATGACCAGACATCGAAGCGTCACCCTTTTCCTTTATTTAACAGGTACTTTGTCAAAACTGCGATAAAGCGCATCTTGACTTTCCCCTACCTGCCATCCAGCGCAAAATCTGTCCTCCCAAAGTCTAGCTTCGAGAGCCCCAACAATGGCGAACGACGCCGGCTCTTCCAGGCGCTCCCACGGTCCCCTCCAAGGCGACTGGGGAAGCTGCTCTGTCACCCGTCTCCAACTGGATCGGCTTGCCATCCAAGGTTATTTGCCGGATTCAGATCTAACCTCCACCCGCCCAGGCTGAATATCCATGGACGGGCAAGTGCACGCTGACAGCCACCCTATCCCCCATGGGGATGAGCGGGTATGTTTTGTTCCTTTCCTCCTCCGCGGCCTGGGATTCCCTATTCACCCCTTCCTCCAGGGCTTGCTTGAGTTTTACGGCATCCAACTCCACGATTTGACTCCAATTCGATTCTACACATCGCGGGATTCGTCGCCCTTTGTGAAATGTACCTCGGATGCACGGCACACTTTGGGCTGTGGATCCAACTCCACCATTTGACTCCCAATCAGACATAAAAATGCTCAAACATCCCTGCCATGCCATAACGGACACTTAAATGAGTAGTGCATAACAAGCTTTAATCTTGATATTTTTACTAACCAATAATCATGAACTAATACCCTTTCATATTATCACTTCATTATAATTAAAACATAAGTTTCATATTTAGTGATCTACATGAAAGTTTTTATTATACCACTCTTGAATACCTATTCATTTTGGTCTAATCTCATAACTCGTGCACATTACCACTTCCTATTTAAGACTCTCAAAAAGATTTAAGTGAAGCATGAGAGTGCAATCATTTCTATAAAATGTAACCACCGCCGTGCTCTAACAAGTATAAGTGAAGCACAAGAGCAACTGCCTAGCTCAAAAGATATAAGTGAAGCATGTAGAGTATTCTAACAAATCACGATAAATGTGTGTCCCTCTCAAAAAGGTGTGTCTAGCAAACAATGATTGTGGCAAACTAAAAAAAACTATAGCACAAGACACTCCAAGTAAAACTCGTATCATGTCATGAATAAAAATATAGCTCCAAGTAAGTTACCGATAGATTGTAGACAAAAGAGGGGATGCCATCCGGGGCATCCCCAAGCTTAGACGCTTGGGTATTCCTTGAATATTACCTTGGGGTGCCTTGGGCATCCCCAAGCGTAGGGTCTTGCTGCTCCTTATTCCTTCATCCATCGTGATCTCACCCAAACTTGAAAACTTCAGCACACAAAACTCAACAGAAACTTCGTGCGATCTGTTAGTATAATAAATCAATCATCCACTTTAGATACTATTATAAACTCATTCATAATTGTTCTTGCATAATCTATACTACTATTAAAAGAGCGAACTTGAGTTTTTCTAAACCCACACCATTAAGTGTACACAGGATAAGCAGAACCCATCGATCAAATTAACTTAAACACATCCCACCGTCTATATCACGTTAATAGTCTGCCAACCAGATCAACGACTCAGATGAAATGTTCTGCCAAGTTGACGCCATGGTCTGCCAATCCTATTAGCGCTCCGTGGCCCCTCCCGCAACACGTGGATCACCCACCAGATCGATTCCACCTGCCTCCCCCTCCCTCCTCTCTCCTCGCTGCCGCTACAAGACGCCCCCGGGTCGCTCTCATCCCTCAAGCAGCGTCAGCAACGCGGGACGCAGCGGGCTCAACTTGCATCGGCGGCACCGGTGTCCCTCTCCTCCGTCGAGCGTCGGCGGCGGCGGCGGCGGCGCGGGACGTAGCGGGCTGAACGCCTGAACCTGCGTCGGCGGCGGCGGCGACGGGTTCCGCTCCTCCATTCCCCTCCTCCTCACGTCGCCCCTCTCCTTTTCCTTGCTTTCCTGCCCCGGCGGAGAGGAAGACGCCCTCGGCTTCATGGCCTCCTCTCTAGGGCCAGGTGGTGGCTAGAGGACTCTCCAGGAGGGCGGCGAAAAAAGAAGCCGAGAGGAAAGGGGAGGCGGAAGAAATCCGCCCGCACGCTCTCGCCGTCTCGCTCTACCTGATGGTGTTGTATGGTCGGTCGGACAAGGGAACCCGGTTGCTGGCTGATGTCAAATGCCTTCTCCCTGAGATCATGCTCCCAGGTGCGTGGTGACCTTACCTGTTACTGTACTTGATTTTTCTTGTTCAGAACATGTGTGCTCAATCTAAGTGCTCAAATGGTGAGGTTGCAAGTAGATGCTTGTTCTTTTTGTTTTCATAGAAACTCTGGGAATGGATGAATGCATAGTATTTCTGAGCTTTCTAAACTCTAGGAACCACTAATTTTTTTGGCATTGCAAGAGAAATATACTGCTGTGTTTACGCATCCTCATTTGGCAAGAGTTCATATATTACTTACTATTTGTCTCTGTATGACAGTCCTCGCATTAGTTGAGGCAGAATATGTCTATGTTTTACCAATGAGTTATAATGAGATTTCACTCTCCTGTAGGCTAAATCAACACCACTTGCTGGGATCTGACTCTGGGGGGATGGAACATGGAAAGCTATTGGCCGCTTGCAGTCTCACAATCTGTCAGACGCACAAGTAGAGTTTTGTTTGGCAATGCTTTTCTATTGAGCATATTAAGAGATTGTGATTTGTCTGTCTTTTTTATTAAGAAATGACGAATCATTGAGTAAGAATTTGTAACTGGTTCAAGTACATGACTATCAAGATATGGTGTGTTCGACAACACATCTTCTGTCAAGTTGCTGGGAATGTTGCCTGTACTCCGTGACAGTGTCACAACATTGGATTCATGCATTGATGTCTTATTGGATCCAGTTTAGAATAAAACTAAATGTGTTCCTTTAAATTGCGTAGTTTCCTGGTTTCTCTTTTGCAAATAAAAAATGTGTTCCTTTAATTTGGTGTATGTACTTGTTTTTCTGTAACCTATCATCATTTTCTTCTTTTTTGCGCTGAAATAAAATGCATTCTTTCATACCAAAAATTGCAAGAGCTCACGAGCTGTACACATGTCCTTCCTTTTTGAATCTGCAGCCGCTTGCTTTGATTGTTATTTTTGGAAGGGTGTAGGCGAGTACGTCACAAAGGTAACACTGATATGCTTCACACTTGTTATTTTTTTTCTTCTTGGTAATTTGTAGTTCCTTTGATCTTCTATTTTTTATACCACTATTCTGCATTGCAACCTTTTCTTTAACAGGGAGACGTGCCAAATTTTCAGTCAATTATAGCGTGAATTGCATAGCCTGCAACATTTGCCTACAGCCGATAGAATCTATGATCCCACAAGGGCTATCTCTATGAGCTAACCAATTACAGTACAAGACACACTCGATTTTAGAGTTTAGAGCCTCATGAGCAATGTTGTAAGAGCTTGTTGATGATCTGCTTGTTTCTCGCAAAATTGGGACGTGTTGGATGGTCCATGTGAGGCTATCTAAAAAAAATTCCTCTTAATTCTGTTCTGCTTGTATGATGGAATTTGATTAGATAAGAACCCACATCTGGCGGCACCGTCCGTCTCATGGCGCCCCCATCTCGCTGCTCCCCCGTCTCATGGCGTCCAATAACCAAAGGTATTTTTTCAATTGGTATTATTTCTTTGCTGGTAATATTTATTATTGTAAATGGTGTGATATGATGATGTATCCTGGATACAATTCAGTTAATTAAATGATGCAGCGGTCACTCCTGTACAATATGATCTGTAGTATAGCCAGCTCTATGTGAGGGCAATGTGAACCAATGTAAAGCACTAGGTTCTTCCTAAATAGCACTTGACACTTTGTTGTGTATTTTGGAGCTATGAAGAATTTAGCTCTGTAGGTGCCATTGGTTTCTGGTATAGATGACATCCTTGATGCCACAGGTGGCTTGTCTTCGAAGATTGTTTTCTTATTTAGTATTGTGTTGCAGTAAAGCTTTCTCTTTTGTGTAAAACTGTAACGAACCATGTGCTCTTATTATTTGGGCGATAATCTCATGCTGGTTAAACTACTTAATGTGAGAGTGAAATGCCAAAGTGGGCAAACTGCCTTGTGTCAGGTTCCAAGGAATATGCAGAATACAGTTCACGCAATGCAGAATCACTGGTTTTTTCAGTGCAGATTACAGAGTAAGACAACGTTGATGATTCAACAAGAAAATAATGGTGTTTTCTTTGCATACAATAGACAACTTCAATGTTACAAGTACAATGCATTTCATTCCATAGGCTTCGGAGTTCGGACCATAACCCACGAGAACACATGCAAAGTGTTAACATTTTCATTGCGGATCTCGATTAATTCTCCACATGACACATATGCAGCCTGCGCACACAAAAAGGAAGGCAAAATTCAGATACAAAGAGTACTTTTCTTCTCTCTGCTGGTCCATGTGAGGCTATCTGCTTTGTTTCTTCCTTTTGGGCGATCCTCTTGGCTTTGCTCAGTAATACATGAGCCTGCGACCGCAGGTTGTTGGCAGCTCGAGAACAAGGTTTAGGGTTCTGATTTTAGGGATTAGAAGTTTAAGTTGGTATAATAGTATGCATACAAGTTCAGGGTTCAGAATAAACTTAATGCAAACCTTTTTACTAAAGTCACACGTGCGTTGCACGTGCACAACTACTAGTACCTACTGTATTCCAACTTCTCCATGACTTATAACCCCCGATATAATCCATAGTTTCTTTAAAACAAGCACACTATGCAATAAAAACATAATCTGTCTAAAACAGAACAGTACACAATGACAGAATATTTATCCACACTTATGTAACTCCAAAACTTCTGAAAATTAGGAAAACGTAAAATATTTGTATCCCAATACTATGTAAAAATTTCAGATTTTCCTGACTTTCCAGTAAATAAACTAAAAATCAACTACTGGGCACAAAACTTTCTGTGTTCAAACAACATCAATTATACTATCATTCAAATCATCCCAAAGGCATTACTTGGCACAAACACTAATTAAAAGATAAAAGCACAATCACTACAGTAGCTATAATTGTGTGACTAAAGAAAATAAAAAATTGCAATAAAGATAAATATTGGGTTGTCTCCCAACAAGCTCTTTCTGTATAGCCATTAAGATAGGCTTGAGATTTTATCGATGCTCACATGAAAGATAGTAATGAAACACCAAGAGAGCATCATAAAACATGTGACAAACACATTTAAGTCTAACTCTCTTCCTATGCATAGGCATTCTATAGGAAAACAAATTATCAAGACAAGCAATATCTAGCATATGCAAATGGGAAGAATGAAGCATTAATAAATTCAACACAAACAGAGGTAATTTAGTGACATGAGATTTCTATAACCATATTTGCCTCTCTCATAATAATTACTTGTAGGATCATAATCAAACTCAACAATATAGCTATCATATAAAATATTTTCTCCATGATCCACATGCAAGCAAATCTTATAATCTTCCAAGATAGTGGGATTAACATCAACTAAAGTCATGCCCTCTCCAAACCCACATTTATCAAAAATTTCATAACATTGAACACTCTGCGAATATGTGGGATTCTTTTTACCTAAAGTTAACACTCTTCCAAACCCAATTTCAATATTATTGCAAACATTATTATCAATAACATATTCATCATGAGGCTTAAATAAATTTTCAAGCTCATAAGAAGCATTATCACCCCAATCATGATCATTGCAATAAGTAGTGGACATAACAAAATTATCATCCCCAAGCTTGTAGCTTTGCATATCATTAGCACAATTGACATTAATAGAATTTATAATAACATCATTGCAATCATGCTTTTCATTGAAGGAGCTGTCATGAATCACTTTATAAATTTCTTCTTTTAACACTTCATCACAATTTTCAGATTCACGATTTTCAAGCAAAACTTCATAAAGATAATCAAGTGCACTCAACTCACTAGAACTTGGTTCATCATAATTGGATTGTTTGAAAAGATTAGCAAGTGGATGAGGATCCATATCAATAACTTTTAGCAAGCAAAGATGCAAGCAAATAGAAGGCACATGGCAGCACAAGCAAAGATAGCACACAAAATATTTTGGTATTTTTTATTTTTTAATGAGACTAATAAAAGCAAATAAAAAGTAGAACAAGTAATTGATAATTTGTGTGAAGGGACCTGTAGGTATTTGATGATGTCTCCCCGGCAACGGCGCCAAAAATTCTTTCTGCTACTTGTGAGCTGCGTTGGGATTTTCCCCGAAGAGGAAGGGTGAAGCAATATAGTAGCGGATAGTATTTCCCTCAGTGAGAACCAAGGTTATCAAACCAATAGGAGAACCAAGCAAATCCTAGTCAAGCAGTACCTACGCACAACAGAGCAAATACTTGCACCCAACGCGGGTAAGAGGGTTGTCAATCCCCTTGAACTCGTTACTTGCAAGGATTAAATTTGATAGTGATAGATATATAAATTGAAAAGTAAATAAATTGCAGCAAAAGAAATTAGGGTTTTCTAATATAATAAAAGTAGACCCCGGGGCCCATAGTTTTCACTAGTGGCTTCTCTCTTGAAACATAGCATACGGTGGGCAAACAAATTACTGTTGGGCAATCTATTATATATAAAAAGTAATATACGATGAACCAAGATTAAGAGAATTAGGATAGAAAATTCCACATTAATCAGAAAATACTAGCCTTTGATCTGGTGGATCTCTTAAAATTAAGATTATGTCGTCGTTCAATTTGTGTAACATATATAACGTGGTGGGCCTAATAAAACAAACGTGGCACATGTACACATAAACATACGTATATTTATAAGTTGGTAAGTAAATCAACATACAACATTAGGAAAGAAGAAAAAATTGGACTGTCACGGCCAACGTACAGCCCCTGATGTGAAAAAAAACATACGTATATATTCGTTTAAGGAAGAAAAGTAAAAATCCTCAAAAAAAGGAAGAAAAGTAAACGAACATGCAAAAGCAAAAGAAAAATTGGACTGCCACGTCCATACGTACAGCCCCTGACATGGAAAAAACGTACATATATATTTGTTTAAGGAAGAAAAGTAAAAGAACATGCAACGTGAGGAAAGCAAAAGAAAAATTGGACTGCCACGTCCATAGTACATAAAAAAGCAAGAAAGTTGGCTCTCCCAAAAAAGTTGGACTCTTGGATGAAAAAAAAACAATTAACGTGCTATGGGCTGTCACCTCCAACGTACATCTCTCAACCTAAAAAACAAGAAATTTGGCTATCCAAAGTAAATTAGACTCTTGGGTGAAAAAAAAATACCAAATTAACGTGCCATCTGAGGAAAGATAGGCCAGCCACGTTACTTTTTTTAGATGGAGCCAGCCACGTTATTTTTTTGAGATGGAGCCAGCCATGTTACTCGAAAATAAAGGACATGCATGTCCCATCTTCAAAAAATAAAAAGAGATGATTCTCAAAAAAAAAAAGTGCATATATACACCTCAAAAAACATACATGATATAATGGGATTGTACTACTGCATAGGGCGGCCTCCGCGCGACACTATGCACCAAACGCGTCGTCATGGCATCATCCTGACTTGAATCATGTCCCATGTTTGTGTGTGGCCACTGAATGATCACACGGTTTAGAGCCGGTCGTGCTATGTGGCACGCGTGCAAACGTTTTCACACAACCAATTAAAAAAACAAATACATGATCATGTACGACATGCTTTATATAGTAAAAAAAACTTAGCAGTTCAACTTAAAAAATAAGCCAGTTAGGTACATAAAATTGGAACATTTTTGGATTGTACATAAAACATTGGAACATTTCCCGTATCTTCAAAGGACGAACCTGGTATTTTTGGCTAGAGTTTTAAATTTAAATTTCTATTTACTGGTAAAATATAATACTATCTTTTTTTGGCGAGTAACACTATCTAATTTACATATTGTAAAAAAACATTGGAACATTTCCGGTATCTTGCTAACCTGGTATTACTGGCGGGTGGATTAAATTTAAAGTTGAATGTACCATTCATATATCAACATTGTTTAAAATTTAATTTGGCACATCATTTTTCTCGTAGCACAAACTTAAATTTCTACTCATGATTATATGTCGGACAAATCAAGCGGGTCGCATTCTGGGATTTACTTCCACGCAGACAACTAAATATGACATGGTCTTACAATCAAATAGATCACTATCCAAACTACTTATGTGTACTAATCTAATATTCGAAAAAAATTATCTACCATATAAGTTATAGAATATAAACTATGCTACATGTACAAATGAATGACTACACAAAACTAACCAAAAGACAAAAATATTACTTATTGTAATACAGTGTAAAAATATATACGAATATTAAGAAACTATTATTTAAAGAAATATTCCAATCAAAACTACATATGTTATTCTTACGAGAGAAAAGGCTCCATTGAAATATAACATAAAAATTATATCACCTCTGCTAAATCTAACCACTATTTGCAAACGTATAAATTTATATTTGTGCATCTAACACCAATGGTTGATAATTTAAATGTTTATTTACTTGCCGATCTTACATAGCGTAATACAATAGGCTACTCCCGAACAATACACATGTCCATAAATATAACACATTACCTTTCAAAATGGCATAATAGTAATTCACCCAGGAATTAAAAGATTACTATAGACGCTGCCTACAAATGTAATATTTATAGGGAAAGTTATTTATTGTGGTTATGGAATGGACTTACATATGGAATAATGTGAATATCCATGGAAGCATAAGTTTAATTTAGAGACACTATCGATTGCTTAAAGAAGATGTCGTCGCAATATTTATAGGGAAATTTATTTGTTGTGGTTATGGAATGGACTTTCATAAGGAATGATGTGAATATCCATGAAAGCATAAGTTCAATTAAGAGACACTATAGATTGCCTAAAGACGATGCCCTCGCATTTGCGAGGGCCACTCTGCTAGTTGATAGAAAAACGCATAGTTATGATGTTATTCATGGCAATGATCATGTATATAGGCATCACGTTCGTGGCAAGTAGACCGACTCTTACCTGCATCTACTACTATTACTCCACCAATCGACCGCTATCCAGCATGCATCTATCGTATTAAGTTCATAACAAATAGAGTAACGCTTTAAGCAAGATGACATGATGTAGATAGAATAAACTCAAGCAATATGAATAAACCCGTCGTTTTACCCTTAATGGAAACAATACAAATACGTGCCTCGCTACCCCTACTGTCACTGGGTGAGGACACTGTTGACACCCGATTTTGGCACGGTGCAAAATACAGTAAAGGTGGACTCAAGCGGAGAAGTCTTCTATACGAGAAAATTCACATTGCCGGCATGAAAGGCTTGCCGGTGAAATCTTACTGCTCGAGCTGAAGGCTTGTCGGTTTGGCTTGTCGATTTTGAGTGCTTGCCGATTTCAGTGGAGGCCCAAACAGGGGTTGAAGATGACCCGGCAAGGAGACGATCCGGCAAGGAGACGACTCGGCGAGGAGAAGATCCGGCAGGGAGACGACCTGGCGAGGAGGCGTTCCGGCAAAGGGATGACCCGGCAGGAGATCCGGCAAGGAAACGGCCCGGCAAGGAGATAGCCCAGCAAGGAGGCGATCCGGCAAGGAGGCAATCCGGCAAGGAGACGGCCCGGCAAGGAGGCGATCCGGCAAGAAGACGGCCCGGCAAGGAGGCGATCCGGCAAGGAGGCGGCCCGGCAAGAAGATAGCCCGGCAAGGGGATGACCCGGCAAGGAGGCCCGGCAAGATACCCTGATGGTACTCCTGGGAAGGCGACAGCTCGTCGAAGACCGGGGATCAAGATGGACGTGCCGGCTCATCAAGACAGCTTCTAGTGCGGTACTACCGCCTGTATAAGCGGTACTACCGCTTGGGCAGTACTACCATGTTTTACTACCGCATCGACTACCGCTTACGAAAATACTTCTGGAATCCCGAGGACCCCAAGCGGAAGTGGCGCGACACTCCAGGGCGGTACTACCGCTGGAAGCGGTACTACCGCTGGCCTAGAGCGGTACTACCGCTTGTCGATGCACAGATTCAGGCAGGTTCGGTTTGAATCTGAGTTAGGCTAGAGCTACGACTCTAGGACGTGAATTGATGTAATTCTCTTGTAAGGAAGGCCTAGATGAATCCATGACTTGTACGGGAAGTCCAACCCCCTCTTAAATAGAAGAGGTGATGGCCGATTTAAAAAACACACAATCGAACAAACACATCTACATCTTTTTACCCTACTTTTATCCCTCTCCCTTGTATATTTCTTCTCGTTCTTCGTTCATTCTTCATGAAGGAGGGCAGCGATCCACGAGGCTCCAGGGGCGTTCAGGACGTCTTGGAGCAGCCAATCGTCGTCGGGTACTCTGACGGGGTCCCTCCCGAGTAACCGGGGCGTCTGGTGTCAAAAGCGCCGGCCGGATTGTCTTGCGTATCGCGCTTCCGGCAGGCCTCCCACGGTGCGAGCTGCGGAGCATCTCCCTCGGCGCCGCGGGTACACGTGACGCGTTCGTGTGTCAACACACTTTTGGCGACTCCGCTGGGGGACGAAGCTTTGAACGGTCTCCGGCCCGTTCTTGCTACGAAGAGATCGTCATCTAGGGTTTGCAATCTACAAAGGTAATATGAATACTCAATCCCCTCATGTAGATGCAAATAATTCATATGGTGTTACTAGATCGTTCAATGAGTATGCTCTATTGGCCGACCCTAGTTTTGTCAATTATACATCTAATTATGTGCAAGGGCCGATTCAAAGTAATTTACAAGCTTCAACTTCTTATGATACTAGTAACATGCACCATATGTATTCCAACTCTCATGCATCGGCAACCCCAGAAATCCATTTGCCGATGAACAACATGATGAGTTTGGTTAATCAAGTTGAAACACCTCATGTTGGAGCTTTCAATAATATGCAAAAAAGTGTTTCACCTTTTTATTCATCGGCACCTAACTTGCAATATGTTAATTCAAATGTGCCGGTGGATAGTGGAACTGGCTATGCTACTACTAGTTATTCGGCCAATTACCATCAACCATCATATGCTACACCTCATACTAGTAATGTGTCAGCACCGTATGCAACTGTTGATATTCATAATTCGGCTTCACACCTTCATGGTCATAGCCGAATAAGTGATAAATTTGCAGGAGCATACATGCCTTCATCTAATGTTGTAGCATATAATGCATCCTCTACACAATTGCAAAATTTCGGCAACACCTCATTGCCGAAAGAATATGAAAATACTATGGAGCAATTCCTTACAGAAGCTGACGTGGCTTCGTTAAAAAAGAGGCTAGCCCAAAATAACAGGATTAGTGCACTTTGCCTTGAACAACATGAAAAGGGGTTGTTTCCTCATTATGATGCAATAAAAGCTAGAGTTTTGTATGAAGATGAATCATTGCCAATTGATAGACTATGCGAGGAAAAATATAGTTCAACACCAATGCATATGTCTTCACCTACTGTTGCAGCATGCTATATACCCCCTAAACAATTGCAAAGTTTTGGCAACACTCAAGTTTCATTGCCGAAAGAGTCTCAAAACATTGGGGGGCAATCTCATGAGGATTGGATAGAAATTGAGATGAAAAATTTAAAGCTCACCAAGCTGAGATGTGGGCTAAAATTAGACAAGAGCGAGAAGCCTTGCAAATTCAAAAAGAGAAAAGTATTGATTCAGGTAACAAAGTTATTTCGGTTATTGAAAAGGCCGAATCAAACATTACATGTACCGAATCAACTACAGAAGAAGTCTTGCCAATTATAGGAGCCAATGAAAAGAATGATGATTCGAAGAGTGAAAGTTCTTCGGCTAGAAAAGCCGAATCAACTAGTATGTATTCCGAATCCATCAAATCCAAAGAGGCAAGCACCATTGAGAAAGGGCATGGCAAGCACAAAACAGCTGTGCTTGATTCTTCTGAAGTTGAGGGAACCTATTTCCTGCCCTACGAGTTCCGTGCCAAGGAAATTGATGAGCATCAAGAACAAAGTAATATGGCCGAACAAAGTTTGGTTAATGGTGAACATCAAGAACACAAGCGTGCAGCTGAGCAAAGTTCACTTGAAGATCATTCGAGTGATGAAGCACGGAATCAAGGAAAAGATGAGGATAAAGCGTTGGAGAGTCATTCAAAAGTGGATCAAAGCATTATTCAAGTGATACAACCATCATACTCTCCCAACGTGTATGAAGAGGTATGTCTACCAAGTGATTTACCTATTTTTAGATTTGGTCACAACTTTCTTGGAAAGATTATCATAAATACTTTTGAAAGACCAATGAAGAAGGGTGATTTACTTGTTAGCGACAGAATTGTTATAAAGCATATCGGTCAACACATTGTACCATTCGAGGAGACCGATAGTGACTTATTATTGCAACCCAGGCTTTCCCCATTGCTTTATTTAAAGTTCATATCTAATTTGGTAGCTTTGCTTATTTCATACTTGGCTTGCATTTGGTCTCAAATGAGACATATATGTTATAACAGTTTTGATTTCAGAAACATAAAGCCTAGGCTTGAATCTTTTGAGAAAACCGATGCTAGTATAATACCTTATCCAAAAACATCAGAGATAGATTGTAAAACACAATGCATAGCCGAATGGGGTGATGCAAAATCTGAACCATTCGTTTGCTTACCTCCAAAGCCGTTCTCACACTAAGATCGGCTAGAAAACAAGGTGTTTACCTTCAATTCAAGCATGTGTGATCGAATATTTGATTTGTTGCTGAAAAATAATTACATTAGAATTCTTGATCACCATGTCAAGCCATCAATCCAAGGACGAATGTATTGTAGGTTGCATCATTCGTTCAAACATAATTTTGAAGATTGCAATATGTTTCATCAAATAGTCAAATCGGCCATTGATAGCGGACGATTGAGACTTGTTAAAACACCAAGGGATGACCAGGCTATTCCTATTGGTCCTGATGGCAAAAAGATTTTGCATCGGCTGCTTCAAGCCGATCCATTTAAAGACAAGAAGGTAAAAACTGCAGGTGATGGGATCAAGCTGTCAAGTGCAAAAATTATTCGTGAGCACAATGATGGTATTCTTGAAGGCGAAGGTTCTATCAAAGTTACAATGAAGATGCTAAGCACTGGGGGGGAACAAGAAAATCCAATGATCGATGTGAGCACAACCAAAGAAAGCAAAGGCCGAGGTAAGCACAAAAGTAAAAAGCCGAAAGCCACTTTCGCGCAGCTATTGGAAAAATACCAGAAGATAAGTGAGGAGAAGATTGCTTATCGGCCAACTAATGCAAAAGCGTCAAGATCACCCCCTAGGCGCAAATCTGAGGATCGGTATTGGCAAAATGAGAATTTCAATGCAACATATTCATATCCTTATTTTGGGCCACCAATGCCAATGCCGTGGATGCCTCCCTATGCTCACGTAAATCGATATTCATCATGGGACATGTATGATTCAAGTGCACATTCTCCATCTTATTTTAGACCATCTCACAAACATTATGCAGCTCCAAAGGGATCAACATTTGATGAACAATCACATGTCAAAAACCATTTCAATCATAATGAATCGGTCCGGAGCTCAAGAAAGAAGACAGAGGTGGTCAAGCAGGTATACCGGATCAAGAAAGATGGTCGTAAATGTGCTACTTCAGATTTGATCTCAAATGAAAAAGAGCCAGTTGAGATGTTGACATTGGCTAGTAAAGGCAATGAGATGAATCAATCAATTGTTGAGAGTCAAAATGCCAAATCTGAAGAAAAGAGCTTGAGAGTGCACGAGGTAAAACAAGGATTGCCGCTTCAAACAAAATCGCAGCCGGGGTGCCCACTCGGCTTATCATATTGGCAAAAGAAGGAATTACAAAAACTTAGTGCACAAGAACTTGAGAAGAAGAATATGGCATGGGTTCCCAAGAAGAGCAGTCAAACCAAAAATGATGTGCAAGCTTCTATTATAACAAGTGCAACAAAAGTGAAGAAGGAGAAAGAATCTCATAAGAAATTGAGCCGAAGGTTTTCATCCACGAAAAATAATCTTCGGTTAGCACATCATTCATATTCTTCAACCATGCCATTGATACCTTTACCATGGAATTTATCCACAGGTATGATTGGTTACCCTCCATGGGCTTATTTTGATCCATGGATGCAATACGATTTCCTACATCATGAAAGGGTATTACCAAATCACTATACATTTGGTTAGCAATATTATTGTTGCTCATTCAAATGGCCGAAATATTTGACTTGTTATTTCGTTTGTTTATTTCGGCTATACATGCTTTGGTGGATGAATTCTACATGTCACTTATGGTAATGGCCGATATTTAACTATCGTCCTAAGAATTTATGTAAACATGGCCGGTGTGGTATTCTAAACATCGTCCTTAGTCCTATTGGATGCCGAGACAAGGTATACATTTATTGAAAAATTATGTCTATGCTTATACTATGCTTGCACAAAATTGAGACATTATCTAGTGACAAGTTCTTGCATAGTAGCTTGTCAAACCGATGTCATTAAAAACATGTTGCATAGACCAATTCTTAGTGGTAGAATTGGTAAATGGGCTTATGCTTTAATTGAGTATGATTTGGCTTATGAATCTCTAAAATCCATGAAAGGCCAAATTGTTGCTAATTTTATCATTGAGCATCGGATTAATGACAAGCAAGATGTTGATATAAACCTTGTCTCATTAGTACCATGGAGATTATATTTTGACGGTTCAGTTTGTAGCCACGGCCAAGGTGTTGGTATTGCTTATATATCTCCTCATGGTGCTATTTTTGAAGCCTCATGCCGCTTAGAATATTTTTGCACAAATAATCAAGCCGAATATGAAGCATTGTTATTCGGCTTAGAGATGTTGCTTGCTATAGGTGCTACACATATTGAGGCTTTTGGTGATTCGTTATTAGTAGTACAACAAGTATCCAAAGTTTTTCAATGTTTAGATGAATCACTTAATGTTTATCTTGATAAATGTCTAGATATAATTTCTACTTTGGATCATTTTAGCATTGCTCATATATCTAGACATAATAATTGGAGAGCAAACGAGTTGGCACAACAAGCATCCGGCTATCATGTCGATCATGGCATGTTTCATATCGCTCTAAAGCCGATGTCTTGTCTTGCTAACATAGGAGAGACCGGACCAGAGCCCACTGATTCGGTCACTAACAATAAATCTAGTGCAGATGAAAATCATGACTGGAGGAAGCCCATTATTGACTACTTGTGCAATCTGAGTGGAAGGGTGGACAGGGCTGTTCGGCGCATGGCTTTCAAATATACAATGAGAGACGATGGTCTTTATCGCCGAACGGTTGAAGATGTTCTCTTGAAGTGTTTGGACGAAGACCAAGCGAGAATTGCTATGGGAGAGGTTCATGAAGGAATTTGCGGCACTCATCAGTCGGCCCCCAAGATGAAGTGGTTATTACGACGTGCTGGATTTTATTGGCCGACGATGATCAACGATTGCTTCAGGTATTATAAAGGATGTGAAGCTTGTCAAAAGTTTGGTGATATTCAGTTGGCTCCCGCTGCTATGTTACATCCTATTATCAAGCCGTGGCCTTTTAGAGGTTGGGGGTTAGAATTTATTGGAGAAATTCATCCTTCCTCTTCAAAGGGGCATCGGTTCGTGTTGGTGGCAACTGACTATTTCACTAAGTGGTCTGAAGCAATACCTCTCAAGAATATGACGCATACGGAGGTAATTCAATTCATAAGTGAGCACATTATTCATAGATTCGGTATTCCGCAAACATTAACTACGGATCAAGGTTCATCTTTCATGTCACATCAAGTTAGAGAATTTTGCCGAATCATATAAGATAAAGTTGCTCAATTCCTCCCCGTATTATGCTCAAGCCAATGGACAAGCTGAGTCTAGCAATAAAATTTTGATCAAGCTCATCAAGAAGAATATTGAGGATAATCCAAGAAGATGGCATGAGCTATTGTCCGAGGCTTTGTGGGCGCATAGAATCTCAAGGCATGGTGCAACAAAGGTTGGCGACCTCGTGTGGAAGGTGATTCTACCAATTGGTTCGAAAGACAAAAAATTCGGGAAGTGGTCTCCAAGTTGGGAAGGTCCTTTCGGGATTGCAAGAATAGTTCCCGGAAATTCATATTTGGTGGAATCCATACAAGGAACATTGCTGCCTCGAGCTCTTAATGGCAAATATTTGAAGAAGTACCACCCGAGTGTGTGGCAAGAAGCCTAAATAGGCAATGGCCGATATATGATTATCGCCCTAAGCACATATTAATGGCCGATGGAGTGTTGACATCGTCCTTAGAACAAGCCTAATGCAAATTATTTTTCGGCATGCAAGATTTGCCGAAAAATAGGGGGGCATGTGTTGACACCCGATTTTGGCACGGTGCAAAATACAGTAAAGGTGGACTCAAGCGGAGAAGTCCTCTATACGAGAAAATTCACATTGCCGGTATGAAAGGCTTGCCGGTGAAATCTTACCGCTCGAGCTGAAGGCTTGCCAGTTTGGCTTGTCGATTTTGAGTGCTTGCCGATTTCAGTGGAGGCCCAAACTTGGGTTGAAGATTACCCGGCAAGGAGACGATCCGGCAAGGAGACGACTCGGCGAGGAGAAGATCCGGCAGGGAGACGACCCGGCAAGGAGGCGTTCCGGCAAAGGGATGACCCGACAGGAGATCCGGCAAGGAAACGGCCCGGCAAGGAGACAGCCCAGCAAGGAGGCGATCCGGCAAGGAGGCGATCCGGCAAGGAGGCAATCCGGCAAGGAGGCGATCCGGCAAGAAGACGGCCCGGCAAGGAGGCGATCCGGCAAGGAGGCGGCCCGGCAAGAAGATAGCCCGGCAAGGGGATGACCCGGCAATGAGGCCCGGCAAGATACCCTGATGGTACTCCTGGGAAGGCGACAGCTCGTCGAAGACCGGGGATTAAGATGGACGTGCCGGCTCATCAAGACAGCTTCTAGAGCGGTACTACCGCCTGTATAAGCGGTACTACCGCTTGGGCAGTACTACCGTGTTTTACTACCGCATCGACTACCGCTTACGAAAATACTTCTGGAATCCCGAGGACCCCAAGCGGAAGTGGCGCGGCACTCCAGGGAGGTACTACCGCTGGCCTAGAGCTGTACTACCGCTTGTCGACGCACAGATTCAGGCAGGTTCGGTTTGAATCCGAGTTAGGCTAGAGCTAGGACTCTAGGACGTGAATTGATGTAATTCTCTTGTAAGGAAGGCCTAGATGAATCCATGACTTGTACGGGAAGTCCAACCCCCTCTTAAATAGAAGAGGTGATGGCCAATTTAAAAAACACACAATCGAACAAACACATCTACATCTTTTTACCCTACTTTTATCCCTCTCCCTTGTATCTTTCTTCTCGTTCTTCGTTCGTTCTTCGTGAAGGAGGGCAGTGATCCACGAGGCTCTAGGGGCGTTCAGGATGACTTGGAGCAGCCAATCGTCGTCGGGTACTCTGACGGGGTCCCTCCCGAGTAACCGGGGCGTCTGGTGTCAAAAGTGCCGGCCGGATTGTCTTGCGTATCGCGCTTCCGGCAGGCCTCCCACGGTGCGAGCTGCGGAGCATCTCCCTCGGCGCCGCGGGTACGCGTGACGCGTTCGTGTGTCAACAGAGACCGCAAGATTGAACCAAGCACCTCTCCTGCTGAAGATAAATCAATCTAGTTGGCCAAACCAAACGGATAGATCGGTGAGAAATACAAAGCTATAACAATCATGCATAATAAAGTTCAGAAAAGACTCAATTAATTTCAATGAATAATCTGATCATCAACCCACAATTCATTGGATCCCAACAAACGCACCGCAAAAGAAGATTACATCGGATAGAACTCCATGGGGATCATGGAGAACTTTGTATTGAAGATCAAAGAGAGAGAAGAAGCCATCTAGCTACTAGCTATGGACCCATATAGGTCTGTGGTAAACTACTCACACATCATCGGAAGGGCAGCAAGGTTGATGTAGAAGCCCTCCGTGATCGATTCCCCCTCCGGCAGATCATCGGAAAAGGCCTCCATATGGGATCGCGGAAGAACATAAGCTTGCGGCGACGGAAAAGTTATTTCGGGTGGCTCCCTGTTGGTTTTGGAATATTTGGGAATTTATAGAAGTGGAAGTAGGTCAAACGGAGCTGCGTGGGACCCACGAGCTCAGGTGCCCCCCAGGGGCGCGCCAGGTGAGCTCGTGGCTCTCCCGTAGGGCTTCTGGCCTCCTCCCAAAGCTTCTAGAGTCCCTTCTGATCCAGTAAAAATCATTTTAAAGTTTTATTTCCGTTTGGACTTCATTTGGTACTGATTTCCTAAAAAACCAAAAACAGGCAAAAAACAGCAACTGACACTGGGCACTGAGTTAATAGGTTAGTTTCCAAAAATGATATAAAATTGCATATAAAGCATATAAAGTATCCAAGATTGATAATATAATAGCATGAAACAATCAAAAATTATAGATACATTGGAGACGTATCAGCGTCTTCCCCGCACCCCGGTGGCAGCCGCAGCAGTCGGCACCGGGGCAGCCGGGGTCGGCGCAACCGTGACCTGCCCGCTGTGGACAACCGGGCAGGAGAGCCGGCTCGTGGAGATCGCTAGCAGCCGGCGCATCAACCGCTGCCTTCCCGGCGGGACCAGCCGGCCTCCGTCGGGCCGGTCGTGCGTCCTGCAGTAACCGACTGGCTGGGGCCCCGCGTCCCCTATGACGAGCACGATGCTCGCCACCGCATCGACTGACTGGTGCGGTCCCTGGCCATGGAGGAGGAAAGCTCAGTCGGCCCGGCCTGCTTCGGGCCACGCATCCACGAGGAGCCATTCCCCAAAGGCTTCACGCTGGCCCGCGACACCCCCAAGTACGATAGGGTCACCAAGCCAGAGGACTGGCTGACTGACTACACCACAGCCGTCGGCATCGCCGGAGGCAACAAGCGCGTGGCGGTGCGCTACGCGCCTCTCATGCTGCTCGGTTTGGCCCGGACGTGGCTGAACAGCCTGCCGGCCAACAACGTGAACACTTGGCTGGACTTTGAGGAGGCGTTCATCCGCAACTTCACCGGTGCGTACAAGCGCCCGGGCCGGCCACGCCAGCTCTCCCTCTGTGTCTAGGAGAAGGACAAGTCCCTCCATGACTACCTCACATGGTGGACGGAGCTGCGCAACTCCTGCGAAGGGGTCCACGAAGAGTAGGCGATCCAGTACTTCATCGAGGGGTGCCGAGACGGCACCATGCTCTAGCACAAGCTCATGCGCTCGGAGCCGGCGACCATGCCAGATTTCATGGCCATGGCGAACAAGTACGCCACAGCCGACTCCACCATTCGAGTCCAGATCCAGCACGACGCAGCCAGCAAGGCAATCCATGACCAGCCGGCCAACCCTCGGCCGGCTGGAGACGGCGGCTCCGGCTCCTCAAGGCGCCAGCAGAATGACAGCAACAAGCGCAAGGGCGAGCAGCCGGGCAACCGCTACGATAACTGGCAAGTCACGGCCGTCGAGGAGGAGCAGCCGGCCAACCAGGGCGGCAGACGGTGACAGCGAACCAAAAAGGCTACATGGCATTCCAAGCTCACTTTCGAGCAGATGCTCGACGCGCCGTGCAAGCACCACAGCGGCACGAAGCCGTCCATGCACACTACTCGGCAGTGCAGCTGGACCTAGCGCCTGATGCGGGGCGAGGGCCTTCCGCCTCCGCCTCCGCTGCCTCCTCCACCACCGGCCCACGCAGCTGGTGGCCTCCGCGATGACTTCCCCCGCCAGGACGCGGCCTACATCATCTTCACCAGCGAGGGCGACGACAAGCACAGCAAGCGCAAGTGCTTGCACGAGGTGAATGCCATCGTCCCTCCGGTTCGCCAATTCATGCATTGGTCCGAAAGGCCCATCACTTGGATCTGCGAGGACCACCCGGCCGTGATGCCCACGCCGGGTGGCTATGCTCTCGTCCTCGACCCCACCTTCGCTTCCGAGATGCTCACCTTCCACTTTTCGCGGGTGCTAATCGACGGCGGCCGCAACATCAACATCCTCTACCGCGACACCATGCTCAAGCTAGGCATCAAGGAGAACCAGCTGCAGCCCAGCTGGACGGTGTTCCACGACATCGTGCCGGGGCACTCCTGCTCCCCCATCGGCAAAATCCGGCTGGATGTTCTGTTCGGCACCAAGGACCATTTCCGCCGCGAGCCGATCTGGTTCGAGGTGGTCGACCTGAGTAGCCCCTACCACGCGCTCCTGGGCCGGTCCACGCTCGCCAAGTTCATGGCGGTGCCCCACTACGCCTACCTGAAGCTGAAGATGCCGGGTACAAAAGGCATCATAACCATAGCCGGCGACTGCCAGAAGTCCCTGGAGTGCGCTGCAGCCGGCTCCCGGCTGGCCAAGTCACTGGTCATCGCTGAGGAGAAGCACCAGCTCGACCGGCTCGTGGCCCTGGCAAGCGAGCAGCCGGCCATGCCGACTCCGACCAAGCAGCCGGCCAACGAGGCGGCCTTCCAGCCGTCCAAGGACACCAAGAGGGTCCCGCTCGACCCAGCCAACCCCGAGCAGTGCGTTGTCGTGGGCACCCTGCCTCGACAGCAAATAGGAAGGCGAGCTCGACGACTTCCTCCATGAGAATCAGGATATCTTTGCATGGTCTCCCAAAGACATGCCGGGTGTTCCGTGGAAGTTTGCCGAGGACAAACTCCACGTCCGGCCGGATACCAAGCCGGTCCGGCAACCGCTCCGCCACTTCTCCCAGGAGAAGCGAAGAACCATTGGTGAAGAGATCGCCCGGCTGCTCGCAGCCGGCTTCATCATGGAAGTTTTCCACCCCGAGTGGCTGGCCAACCCAGTCCTCGTGCTGAAGAAGAATGGAACTTGGCACCAACTACAACAGCCTAAACAAGGCGTGCCCCAAGGATCCTTTTGCTCTGCCCCGGATCAATCAAGTGATCGACTCCACGACCGGCTGCGAGCTACTGTCATTTCTGGTCACCTACTCTGGCTACCCCCAGATCAAGCTGGACCTGGCCGACGCCCTCAAAACATCCGTCATCACCCCGTTCGGGGCATACTGCTACATCACCATGTCGTTCGGCCTGAAGAACACTGGCGCCACTTTCCAACGCTGCGTGCAGAAGTCCCTCCGGTCGCAGATCGGCAGGAACGTGCACGTCTACGTCAACGACATCGTGGTGAAGACAAAGCGGCATCTCACCCTCCTGGATGATCTCAAGGAGACGTTCGCCAATCTGTGCGCATACCAGATCAAGCTCAACCCGGAGAAGTGTGTGTTTGACGTCCCAGCCGACCAGCTCCTCGGCTTCCTCGTCTCGGAGCATGGAATTGAAGCCAACCCCGAGAAGGTCAAGGCCATCGAATGCATGGGCAAGCCGGCTCGGCTGCGCGACGTCCAGAAGTTCACCGTCTGCCTGGCCTCCCTCAGCCGGTTCGTCAGCTGGCTCGTGGAGAGGGCCCTGCCCTTGTACCAGCTGATGAAGAAGACGACCGAGTTCGACTGGATTCCGCAGGCAGATGACGATTTTCACGACCTCAAGCACATGCTCTCCGCCGCTCCCATCTTGGCCACGCCGGCTGAGAAGGAGCCCATGCTGATGTACATTGCGGCCACCCCCGCATGGCCAGCGTGGTGCTAGTGGTGGAGCGACCTGAGGAGGGCAAGGCGCAGCCGGTTCAGCAGCATGTGTACTACCTGAGCGAGGTGCTATCCCTCTCCAAGCAGAACTACCCCACTACCAGAAGATGTGCTACGGCGTGTACCTAACCGCCAAGAAGCTGAAGAAGAACTTCCAGGAGCACTCTATCACCGTGGTGAGCATGGCTCCCGTCGGAGAGATCATCGGCAACAAGGATGCCACCGGCCGGGTCGCCAAGTGGGCCATCGAGCTGGCCGCCCACACCATCCTCTACGAGCCCCGCACGGCCATCAAGTCCCAGACACTGGTAGATTTCCTCGTCGATTGGGCGGAAACCCAGTACCTGTTGCCGCCTCCTGACTCAAAGCACTGGCGGACGCACTTCGACGGCTCGAAGATGTGCTCCGCCTTGGGAGCCGGCAAATCCACTTCGCCGCATCCAACAATGTGGCGGAGTACAAGGCCCTCGTCCATGGCCTCCGGCTGGCCAAGGAGATCGGCATCCAGTGCATCCTTTGCTTCGGGGACTCGGATTTGGTGGTGTAGCAAGTGTCCGGCAAATGGGACGCCCGGGACGCCAACATGGCTAGCTACCATTTCCTGGTCCAGCAAATTTGCGGCAGCTTCGAAGGCTAGGAGTTCCACCATGTTCCTCGGGCCGACAACGATGCAGCCGACACGCTAGCCAAGATCAGCTCCACCCGGCAAGCCATTCCAGCCGGCATCTCCCTCGAGCATTTGCACAAGCCCTCCATCAAGCCCTCTCCCGACTCGGAGTCCATCTTCATCCCGGCCGACCAGATGGCTCCCGCCTCTGGCTCGGGGGCTGCCGGCCCTGTCCTGGGGGCTGCTGGCTCCGGCCTCGGGGTTGCCAGCCCTGTCCTGGGGGCTGCCGGCTCCGACCCGGGGGCTGCCGCCTCCGGCCCGCCGCCTCCCGACCCAACCGGCCCCGTGGAAGCTGTCGTCCTGACGGTGGTGGAAGCACCATCCTGGGCGTAGCCAATTCTCACTTATCTGGTGAGCGGTGATCTCCCCGAATACGAGGTCGTGGCCCGGCAGATCCAATGCCGAGCTCTAGCCTACACCATCGTTAACCACGATCTCGTCAAGTGCAGCGTCTCCGGCGTGTTCCAACACTGCGTCGAGCCGGACAAGGGGCACCGGATCCTCGAAGATATCCACCAGGGGGAGTGCGGGCACCATGCCGCCTCGAGGGCCCTCAGGGCCAAGGCTTTCTGCCACGGCTTCTACTAGCCAAATGCTTTGAAGGACGCCGAGCAGCTGGTCCTCAAGTGCAATGGCTGTCAGCACTTCAGCACGCGGTGCCACCAGCCGGCTGCGACTCTCAATACCATCCCCATCACATGGCCCTTCGCCATCTGGGGCCTCGACATGGTGCGACCATTCAAGACCGCTCGAGGCGGCATGACGCACCTGTTGGTGGTCGTCGACAAGTTCACCATGTGGATTGATGCCAAGCCGATCAAGAAGCTAGACGGCCCCACAACCGTCACGTTCATCAAAGACACCACTGTCCGTTACGGCATCCCCCACAGCATCATCACCGATAATGGCACCAACTTCGCCAAGGGCACGCTCGCTTGTTTTTGTGCTGGCTCCGGCATCCGGCTCGACTTGGCATCCGCCGCTCACCCACAGTTGAATGGCCAGGCAGAAAGGGCAAACGGCTTGATCCTAGCCGGCATCAAGCCCCGGCTCATTGAGCCGCTGGAGCGCTCGGCCAGCTGCCATATCTAGGAGCTGCCAGCTGTTCTCTGGAGCCTCAGGACCACGCCCAACCGGTCAACCGGCTGCACTCCCTTCTTCCTTGTGTACAGGGCCGAGGCTGTCATTCCAACTGACATCGAGTTCGACATGCCTCGGGTCACCCTGTACATGAAGGCGAAAGCCAAGGAAGCGCGCGAAGATGACATCGACCTGCTCGAGGAGGTGCAAGAGCTGGCCCTGAGCTGATCAGCCATCTACCAGCAAGGCCTACGCCGCTACCACAGCAAGAAGATCCGCCCTCTCGCGTTCCAAGAGGGCGACCTGGTGCTCCGACTCGTCCAGCGGACAGCCGGCCAGCACAAGTTGTCCTCCCCTTGGGAGAGCCCCTTCATCATCAGCAAGGCTCTGCACAACAACGCCTACTACCTCATCAATGCACAGAAGGCGAGGAAGAACAAGAGGGACGACTTGATGTATACTACGCAACTTTTATTCTTGTAGACGTTGTTGGGCCTCCAAGTGCAGAGTTTTGTAGGACAGTAGCAAATTTCCCTCAAGTGGTTGACCTAAGGTTTATCAATCCATGGGAGGTGTAGGATGAAGATGGTCTCTCTCAAACAACCCTGCAATCAAATACAAGAAATCACTTGTGTCCCCAACACACCCAACACAATGGTAAATTGTATAGGTGCACTAGTTCGGCGAAGAGATGGTGGTACAAGTGTAGTATGGATAGTAGATATATGTTTTTATAATCTGAAAATATAAAAACAGCAAGGTAGCAAGTGACAAAAGTGAGCACAAACGGTATTGCAATGGTTGAAAACAAGGCCTAGGGTTCATACTTTCCCTAGTGCAATCTCTCAACGGTGCTAACATAATTGGATCATATAACAATCCCTCAACGTGCGATAAAGATTCACTCCAAAGTTCCTATTAGCGGAGAACATAAGAAGAAATTGTTGTAGGGTACGAAACTACCTCAAAGTTATCCCTTCCGATCAATCTATTGAGCCATCCCTATAAGTGTCACAAATGGCCCTAGAGTTCGTACTAAAATAACACCATATGATATGCATCAACCAACTCTAATGTCACCTAGATACTCCAATGTCACCACAAGTATCCGTGAGTTGATTATTCGATATGCATCAAACAACTTCAGATTCATAATATTCAATCCACACAAAGAACTTCAAAGAGTACCCCAAAGTTTCTTATCGGAGAAAAGATAATGAAAACGTGCAACCAACCCCTATGCCTAGATCACCCCAAGGTCACGGGAATCCGCGAGTTGATCACCAAAACATACATCAAGGGAACCAATAGAATACCCCATTGTCACCATGGGTATCCACATGCAAGACATACATCAAGTGTTCTCAAATCTTAAATATTCAATCCGACAATAACGAAACCTCAAAGGGAAAGACTCAATTCATCACAAGAAGATAGAGAGGCAAGAAACACCATATGATCCAACAATATTAACAAAGCTCGCGGTACATCAAGATCGTGCCAAATCAAGAACACAAGAGAGAGAGAGATCAAACACATAGCTACTAGTACATACCCTCAGCCCCGAGGATGAACTACTCCCTCCTCATCATGGAGACTGCCGGGATGATGAAGATGGCCTCCGGTGATAATTTCCCCCTCCGGTAGGGTGCCAGAACAGGATCGAGATGGTATTTCAAAGGTACAGAGGCTTGCGGTGGCGGAGTCCAAATTCTAGGTTTATTTCTGGGGGTTTCTCTATTTATAGGATTTTTCAGCGTTGGAATCACGCAAAACGGAGCTACGAGGGCCCCGCAAGGCAGTCTGGCATGACCCCCCCAGGCCGCACCATAGTGCCTTGTGAGCACCTCATGAGGCTTATGGTCCTTCCATGAAGCTTCGGGGGTCTATTTTGGTCCCAAAAAAAATTGTCAAAAAGTTTCGTCCAATTCCGAGAACTTTTATTTCTGCCCAAAAAACAACACCACGGTAGTTCTGCTGAAAACAGCGTCAGTCCGGGTTAGTTATAATCAAATCATACCAAAACCATATAAAATTGTTATAAACATGGCATGAATACTTCAGAAATTATAGATACATTGGAGACGTATCAGCATCCCCAAGCTTAATTCCTGCTCGTCCTCGAGTAGGTAAATGATAAAAGAATAATTTATGAAGTGTGAATGCTAGCATAGTGCATGAGTTTGATCAATGATAATTCCAAGCATTTTTTCTAGCATAATTATATATCATAAACAATAGTTCATCTCATAAAACTTCTCATGATCAAGTAGCAAGCTATTCACATGTTAAAGTATAGACCATAAACTTTCTTGAAAACTAACAAACTATGTTTTCAGTCATCAAATAATTGCAATTCATCTTATTTTCAGGAAGGATCTATGCAAGAGCTTTGTTTTAGCAAATTCCACATACTCAACTATCATTTAGTCTTCCATGATTGCTGACACTCAAAGCATATTTTTAGAACAAACCGTTTCAGTCAAACACATAGAAAGATAGGGGCTTAATGTTTCGCCTCCCAACTTATTAATCTCATGGATAATGTCAACAATAATAACTCATGATCACCTATATTCAACGGGATATATATGCCTGGATCAATCCCCACCACATGATGCTTGCCAAGAGAGAAAATAAAAACGGAATAGAGAAGAACACTATTGACTCTTGCATAAAAGTAAATACATAAAGTAAAAGATAGACCCTTAGTAGAGGGAAGCAGAGGTTGTCATGCGCTCTTTTTTGGATGTGCAAGATCTTTATGTAAAGGAACGTCACTTTATATTGCCCCTTGTGATAGCGACCTTTATTATGCAGTCTGTCACTTTTATTACTCCTCCATCACAAGATCGTACAAAGCTTATTTACCCTTACAATAAAAGATCATACATATTTAGGAGCAATTTTTATTGCTTTGCACCGATGACAACTTACTTGAAGGATCTTATTCAATCCATAGGTAGATATAGTGGACTCTCATGACATGAAACTAGGTTTAAGGGTTTTTGGATGCACAAGTAGTATCTCTACTTAGTGCGGAATTTTGGCTAGCAAAAGATAGGGGGCAAGCACCACATGTTAGAGGATCCAAAACAATATAACTTCTATGTGAATATAAGCAAACATAACCCATTATGTTGTCTTCCTTGTCCAACATCAACTACTTGATCATGGTTGAAAATAATTAATGGGGGCTCACAATCATAGAAGATGTCCAAGATAGTATATTTATATGTGAAATCTCTCTTCCTTCAATATTCTTTCATGAATTGTTCAAGTGACCAATGCTATGTTTGCTAACTTTCAATAAATTTTACCACTTATACTTCTTATTTGTGAAGTCACCTGTCGTGGTATTCTCACGGGGGGTGCCTCATCACGGCAGATGCCATGGGATGGCTAAAGGTGGGGAAAGACTACGGTGGAGATCCGGGACGGGATAGGGCAACAGCATGCGATGGTTTACCCAGGTTCGGGGCCCTCGCTGCGGAGGTAACACCCCTACTCCTGCATGTCTGGTGTATATACGCAGTACATATGGTAGTACAGAGTTGCTCCTGGAGCTGTATCTCAGAAGAGAGCTACATGCTACTGGCCTCATATGTGTGTGCTTGAGTGAGTGTGCCTGAGAGAGTCGTGGGTGTGTGTGGGCATGAGCCTCTTATGGTCGGCCTCAGAGTGTGTGCGTGGTGCTTTTCTTTTTGGCCAAGTGTGTGGCTTCTTGGCCAAGAGAGTGGCTTTTGTAGTGTGGCATGAGTGCTTGCCCTCTTGCCCAAGTCAGTGGCTCCTTGGCCAAGTGAGCTCTCTGGTGCATCTTATAAAGGGATGCCTAGGGGACAAGGGGTGGCCCACTTGACCTACTACACTATTGAGCGGACATACGAGGTGACGCATTACGCTTGCTACAGTGGGCCACTATTAGTCAACAATGCTGGACTATAGGGGCGCAGCGAAGGGGCGTGGCTACAGTGTCTTCTTGTGGTTTTCTCGTGGGGGGTGCCCCATCACGGCAGATGCCATGGGATGGCTTGAAGAGGTGAGAGCAAGGCTGCGATGGAGATCCGAGACAGGATTGGGCAACAGCACACGGTGGTTTACCTAGGTTCGGGGCCCTCGCGTGGAGGTAAAACCCCTACTCCTGCATGTCTGTATATGCGATATATATTGTAGTACAGAGTCGCTCCTAGAGCTGTCTTTAGAGGAGGGAATAAGAGATGGTTGTGTGTGAACCGTGTGTGCATATGAGTGTGTGTGGCCTCCCGCCCGTGGGTGTGAGTGGGCATGAGCCTCTTATGGCCGGCCTGAGAGTGTGTGCGTGAGTGCTTTCCTTCTTGGCCAAGTGTGTGCCTTCTTGGCCAAGTCTGTGACTTGTCCTCCAAGTGAGTTCCCTGGTGCATCTTATAAAGGGATGCCCAGGGGACAAGGGGTGGCCCACTTGACCTGCTGCACTATTGAGCGGACATACGAGGTGACGCATTACGCCTACCACAGTGCGCCACTATTAGTCAACAGTGCTGGATTATAGGGGCGCAGCGAAGGGGCGTGGCTACAGTGTCTTCTTGTCATGTCCGATGGGACGTTGCGGTTGACTCCGTCTAGCAGGCCGGCTGGAGAAGCCGGGTGGCGAGCCAGTTGGAGCAGGCGGGTGGCGCGCCGGCTGGAGGAGGCGGGTGGCGAGTGGCCGGACCGAGGGGCGTTGGCCGCCCCTATGTTTTGAAATGTCGACTCGTCTCCTTGAGCCTACCCGGGGGTCATCCCCCCAACAGTAGCCTCCGAGCCTCCGGGCGACTTGGAGAGTCGGGCGGAGGGTTTTTGCAGTTTGTTGCAGCAGATGGGCGCGAGGCGCCGCCGGGCACGGAGCTGAGTCCACCGGCTGGTGGGTGCGAGGCGCCGCCGGGCGCGGAGCGGAGTATGGAAGATCAAACGCAATGAAGACATGGTGGTTTTTGGCATGGTTCCGATAGGTGGTGCTATCGTACGTCCACGTTGATGGAGACTTCAACCCACGAAGGGTAATGGCTGCGCGAGTCCACGGAGGGCTCCACCCACGAAGGGTCCACGAAAAAGCAACCTTGTCTATTCCACCATGGCTTACGTCCACGAAGGACTAGCCTCACTCGGGGTAGATCTTCACGAAGTAGGCGATCTCCTTGCCCTTACAAACTCTTGGTTCAACTCCACATCATAACGGAGGCTCCCAAGTGACACCTAACCAATCTAGGAGACACCACTCTCCAAAAGGTAATAGACGGTGTGTTGTTGATGAATTCCTTGCTCTTGTGCTTCAAATGATAGTCTTCCCAGCACCCAAACAACTCCTCACAGATTTGGCTATGGTGGAAGAGGGATTTGAGTGGAAAGCAACTTGGGAAAGGCTAGAAATCAAGATTCAAATGGTAGGAATGGAATAGCTTGATCTCAACACATGAGTAGGTGGTTCTCACTCAGAAAATGTATAGTGGAAGTGTAGGCATGTTCTGATGCCTCTCCTTACTGAGAAGGAGGTGGTGGAGGGGTATATATAGCCTCCACACAAAATCCAACCGTTACACACTTTTGACTCAACTCGGTGGCACCGAAACAATAATCTCGGTAGCACCGAACTGTGTAAAAGATATGAACTTTAGGAATCTCGGTGGGACCGATAGGAACAACTCGGATGGACCGAAGTGCAATGGCTAGGGAAATCCTCATCTCGGTGGCACCGATTGCATCAACTCGATTGGACCGAAGTGAAGCAATAAGGCAACAGAGACTTGGCAAGCCATCTCAGTGAGACCGATTTGCAAAACTCGGTGAGACCGAAGTAAGTGCAAACGATTACAGAGAGTTGGCAAGGCCATCTCGGTGGGACCGAGATTCATTTTGGTGGATCCGATTTGTTAGGGTTTTGGCAGTGGCTAAGTCTTGGATGAACTCGGTGGCTCCGGATAGAAAATTTCGGTGGGGCCGAGTTGGAATGTAGGTTTTGGACATATTTGGGATTGAGAGAGTGGTTGAGGGTTTAGGAGTACTGTCACTAAGCACTTGAGCAAAAAGACCATTAAGCAACACCTCATCCCCTTTTAATAGTATTGGCTTTCCTATGGACTCAATGTGATCTTGGATCACTAAACCAAAAATGTAGAGTCTTGAGCTTTTGCCAATCCATATCCTTAGCATTTTGAAGGGGTTCCACGTCCTCTTGTCCCTGCCATGCCATTGTTGAACTTGTCTGAAATTCACTAGATTAAAGCATTAGTCCAATAACATGTATGTTGGCATAAATTACCAAAACCACCAAGGGAGAAAATGTGCTTTCAATCTCCCACTTTTTGGTAATTGATGACAACATACATCAAAGCTTCAAATACAGATATAGCAGAGGTATGTATGATACCTTTGAAGGAAACATGTAACATATAAGAGCTCCTCTGAACTCCCCCTGAAGTGGTGCATATAACATGATGATACCATATGGGAGATATACATGCAACATGTATCTTGGCTATATGCATCAGAGCAAACATATATATCATATAGGGTCCACATGTCCATGATTGTCTCCTTGCAAACATTATATCCTAGCAAGAGGTCAATCATGTACATGAGTGTGATGCATATACTTACCTTGAAGTTCTTGATCAAGTACCTGAAGAAATACACTTGAGAAAACAGGGTTAGATAACACAAGATAATTTCTTCAAGAAAAGACACAAGATCAACAAGAAACCAAGATTGGGATGACATGTAGAATGGAGTATCACTAGGTGAATACTTCTTTGAAGCAGACATGTCCCCAAAAGAAATAGTTGTCTCCCCTAAAGAACTTCCTCTCCCCCTAAATCTGACTGGATATTGGGAGCAGGTAGGGTGAGAAAACTAGAGCAATCAAAAACACTAAAGCAACTGAAATCATGTTTCTCCCCTCTTAGAAACATGTAGCATTCTCTCCTCTTGTAAGGTGCATCTTTTATAATGGTAAGGAGCTTTGATGTATTCCTCTCTCCCCCTTTGACATCAATTTCCAAGAAGGGACTTCAAGGTTATTGATCAAGTGGGTTTGGTACTTGAGAAACACATCTAGCCATTGATTGGCTCTACATGCAAGTAGAGGATAATAATCATTGAGTGGAGCTGGTGTAGAAAAACTCAGGAAATATTTGACAGAAAACTCCTTAGAGCAGCAAAATCGGTGACACCGAGTTGAATCAATTCGGTGGAACCGAGTTTGTCGCAATGGAACTATTTGTCAACTCAGCTCACTAGGCAAAGGGATTCTCACAAAGATTTGCAATGAATTAACTGCCAAACTAACTAAAAGAAAAGACAGACATAAAAGAAGCAAAGAAACGCCTAGATGAAGTTTTTTTTTGAAAAAGAAATACTCTAGCAAGAAGAACAAACAAAGGAATCACTAGAGAACTTCATCTAGATGGGTCGGCGACTAAGTCACCTATGTTAGAGTATATTGACTTAGGAGTCAAGTGAGAACACTTGATCATAGGTCATACTCATCGTTTAAGCTCAAAATGGGGTTGCCATTTTTTCCTTTAAGCATTTCAATGTATTCACATCTTGTTGAGTTGCTTCAGCTCATGTCTTTGAGTAAAGCTTCTCTAAGATGTGAGAACTTACATTGGGATTTTGGTGGTGATGTCCATCATGTAGTTGAACTTGAAGTGAATGCTCAAGAGTTGAAGTTGGGAGCGATCCTATCTTTTGTAGTTCATCTTCCTACATGGGTTAGCTTTGCAAGGAACAACATGTATATCCAAAATGACAAGAATGAAGTATATCTCAAACTTTTGTCAAAGGATATGTTTAGGTTGTCTTGTTCCTTATTCCACCATCAATTGTTGATACTTGGGTTATACAAGATTGCTCAAGATAAGAGTGAGATGCAATCTTGGGTCATGAAGCTTCTCCAAGTACCTACAAAAGGTTAGATACAATACAAGGGAGCAAAATGTCCAAGATATGAGATGATCATGAAAGATATCATGGATTAGTCAAGAATGCTCATGCCCTTGTATGAACCTCTAGTTCACGTTTGAAGCATCAATGATGTTCAACTCTCTTCTCAAGTGACAAAACACTTTCTCCTCAAGGGGTTTGGTAAAGATGTCCGCCAATTGTTTGTCGGTACGAACATGTTTAAGGTCAATGTCACCTTTCTCAACATGATCTCGAATGAAATGGTGACGAACCTCTATATGCTTTGTTCGAGAATGTTGCACGGGATTATGTGCAATCTTAATAGCACTCTCATTGTCACATAGTAATGGTACATGTCTCACATGCACACCATAGTTTTTAAGCGTTTGTGTCATCCATAGTAATTGAGCACAACATGATCCTGCGGCAATGTATTCCGCTTCGGCAGTAGAAAGGGATACCGAGTTTTGTTTCTTGGAGGACCAAGACACAAGTGATCTACCAAGAAATTGACATGTACCCGAAGTGGATTTTCTGTCAACCTTGTCTCCGGCATAGTCCGAATCGGAGTAGCCAACAAGATTAAAAGAAGATCCTTTGGGATACCATATGCCAAAGTTTGGTGTATGAATCAAGTATCTCACAATTCTTTTCACCGCCTTAAGGTGACACTCTTTAGGTGCCGCTTGGTATCGTGCACACATGCACACACTTAGCATAATGTCGGGACGGGAGGCACATAGATATAGGAATGAACCAATCATAGGTCGATAAACCTTTTGATCAACCAGTTTGCCATCCTTGGTCAAGTCAAGATGTCCACTCGTGGGCATGGGAGTTTTCATACCTTTACTCTCTTGCATGTTGAACTTCTTGAATAAGTCCTTGGTATACTTTGTTTGAGAAACAAAGGTACCTTCCCTAGTTTCTTGATTTGCAAACCCAGAAAGAATTTGAGTTCACACATCATAGACATCTCGAACTTTTCCGACATCAACCTTCCAAACTTTTCACTAAAAGAGGGGTTAGTAGATCCAAAGATAATATCATCAACATAAATTTGGCATACAAATAATTCTCCATTAACCCTCTTAGTGAACAAGGTTGAATCAATCTTCCCAATTTCAAAACCTTTTTCAAGAAGGAACTTTGTCAAGCATTTGTACCAAGCTCTAGGTGCTTGTTTAAGTCCGTAAAGAGCTTTACGAAGTTTGTATACATGATTAGGTTTCTTGGTATTCTCAAAACCGGGAGGTTGTTTAACATACACTTCCTCCTCAATTTCACCATTTAAGAAAGCACTTTTTATATCCATTTGATAAAGGGTGATATCATGGTGATTGGCATAAGCGAGTAAAATGCGAATGGACTCAAGTGTTGCAACGGGGGCATAGGTCTCACCATAGTCCATACCTTCGACTTGTGTGTAACCTTGTGCTACGAGACGAGCCTTGTTGCGTACAACTTGTCCATCTTCATCTTGCTTATTCCGAAACACCCATTTGGTTCCAATGATGTTTTGCTCTTCCTTAGGCTTCTCAACCAATGTCCACACTTGGTTTCTCTCAAAGTTGTGTAGCTCCTCGTGCATTGCATTCACCCAATCGGGGTCCTTGAGAGCATCTTCCACCTTCAGGGGTTCAACACTAGAGATGAATGAGTAATGCTCATAAAAGTTAGCTAAACGAGATTTAGAGCGAGTGATTCTCCCGGATTGGATATCTCCAAGTATTTGTTCGACGGGATGATCCTTGTCGATTCTTGCTCTAACTCGAGGTAGCTTTTTCTTGGGTTGTGGTGAGGCATCCTCATCATCATCATCTTCTTCTTCTTCTTCGTTGATGTTGTCGTTGTTCGCTTGTGGAGGTGGAGAAGGAGGTTGAGGTGGATCATCTTGTTGCACTTCCTCATTCCCATCGTCTTGATGTGTTCCACTTGTGGATGCCTCCATATCAACTTGTCATTCACCTTGATGTGATGTTGGGGCTTCCACTTGAATAGACGAGGTACTCTCCTGTTAGCACTCATTTTTGGCAGAAGGCGACTCAAGGCTGATGACTCGCCCCAGAGGGTGACCCGGTGTGGCGATGACTCGGCTAGCGATGGCTCAAGGATCACTGCTGGAAAGGCGCCAATGTGAAGGAGATACAGCCGCCCAGAGAGGCAGGTTATCGGCTCAATGACTCAGTAACCCGGCTACAGAAATCAGCTCAAGGTCAAAGCCGGCTCATCATGGATTCAGCTTCACAGTACCGGCGGCTCTGACAAAGATGATGAGCCGCTGCTATCATATTGAGCTGGCGTTGTTCAAGGGATGTTGATCATGTTATGTCTCAGTTTGCAAGATTATTAAAAGCTGGCAAGACCGGGACTCGGCAGATGACGATGACCCAGCACGAAGATGACTCGTAGTACGGCACTTAGCCGTGCCCAGAGCGGTGGTACCGTGCCCATCGAGACCCGGCAAGGCGGCTAACTAGCAAAGCGGCGGATTACGAAGCAAAGTGAACTGGCATTAACGCAGAAGCGCTACGGGCGACTCAGGAAGCCGAGAGCAAAGGGCGATTCAGGAAGCCGAGAGCCACGGGCGACTCAGGAAGCCAAGAGCAAAGGGAGACTCAGAAAGCCGGCTCTATAAGCCGGCTCTATGGCTCAGGAGAAAGAAAGCTGACTGCGAGAAGCTAAGGATGGACTCAGAAGGACAAAGCCGGCCCATGCTTTCGGCGACTCACACTGTAAGCCGGCCCAACAGAGAGTCCGAGCCCAAGACGGCCTTGGCGGGTGCCTTACCTAGTTAAGGCTAGAAACCGACTCTGATTGTAACTTGTAATCCGTGTAGGAGTCTCTTACTTGCACGGGAAGTCCAGCCGCCTCATATATATGTGAGAGGTGATGGCCGATTGAATCAAGCAAACAATCGACATATCAATACAACCTACTTTTTACCCCTTAACCCTTGTTCATGCTTCCGTTATTCGGCGACTTCGCGTAAGTTCATCGGATATCGACAACCGAGCCGGGGGCGAGCGAATCGACCCGGTTCAGCCAATCATCGCCGGCTTCCTCCGATGGGGTCCCTCCCGAGGAACTGGGGCGTCTGCTCTCAAAATCGCCGGCTTACTGTCTTGCGTATCGCGCTGTGAGCCGGCCTCCCGCGGGGCGAGTTGTGGTGCATCACCCCCGGCCCTGCGGGTACACGTTGACGTGTTCGTGTGCGAACACACTTTTTGGCGACTCCGCTGGGGACGATTCGATATAAAAATTGGACAGCAATGACCAATTCTAAGACCGACTCCGCTGGCATCAGCACTGACAACATCATCAAACCGGCTCTTGAGGAGCTGTCAGAAGCACAACGCCAAGGCTTGGCGGCTTGGGAGAAGAAGCGTGACGAGGAGTTCAAGGTGCTGCGGCAGAAGCAGGCTGAAGCAGATCGGGAGCTATATCTGGCGAGTCTCAAGAAGGATCGGCAAGGAGTCATCTCGCCGATCAAATAGCCGGAATACGTACCTCTGAGCATCAAGATCAGCCAACCCGCCGTAAGCAATAGCCTCTTTACTCCTGAGCAATTAGCCGAAATCCAGTACTATGTTGGACAAAGCACAAATAGTATTTATGATCTAATGCTGGAACGTGATAAGGCTAAAGAAAACACGCCGTTAAGCCAGCCATCGGAGTTACAGCCGATGAGCCAGAATAGAGATAACCGACTTGTGCTTATGCTGCCAAGTCCGACTCCTATCCAGAGCATGCCTTATTTGGCTAGACAGCCGGATCAAGCAATACGCTTTGGAGATGAGCCGGCGCCGACTCAGAATTCGGCTCTTTGGACACAAGCCGCCCCTGTGACCAACCCATCCATTGTGCCGACTCAATCGCTCAATGTGGACGATGTGATGGCCAAGTTAAGGAGTGAGTTGGACCAGATGGCTTACGATAGATTCGGGGTGACGCTAAAACCTAGAAATTATACTAAACCCTATCTCGAATATTTTGACTTACAACCTTATCCCCCTGGTTACCGAGTTCCAGAATTTTCTAAGTTTAATGGGGTGGATAATAAATCAACATGGGAACATATTAGTCAATATTTGGCTCAACTAGGTGAAGCCAATCATGAGCATCATAAAGTTCGCTTGTTCTCACTATCTTTAACCGGCACTGCTTTTTCATGGTTTTCTGCTTTAGCTCCTAACTCCATACATACTTGGTTTCATTTAGAGCGGAAGTTTCATGAACACTTTTTTGCCGGAGAGATTGAGTTAAAATAGTCCCACCTTACATCGGTTAAGCAAAAGCATGACGAGTCGGTATCCGACTATGTCAAAAGGTTTAGGAACACAAGAAACCGGTGTTATAGTTTAGCTATAACTGAGAGAGATATGGCCGACTTAGTACTTAATGGTTTACGATCCCACTTAAAAGAAAAATTAGAGGGGTATGAGTTCCTAAGTGTCGGCCAAGTGCAAGAAAAGGCTCTGGTTCAGGAGAGCCGGGCCAATGAGATGAAAGACTCACATCGGGTGAGCCGGAGCCGGCTTAACACCATTGAGGGAAGTGCTGGCTCAGACGAGGAAACCGATATTTACACTGCTGAGTTTGTTTGGCCGGGTAAAGCCAAACCTTATGTGTGTGATGATCTTAAGCCGGTTCGTAAGAATCGGGAAGATGAGTTTAAATGCACTTTCGACGTAGGCAAGTGTGATAGAATATTTGATGCCTTGTTGAAGGACAAAATTATAAAGATCAATCATGTCATACCACCGCTTGAAGAGATAAGGCGGCGGGCTTATTGCAAATATCATCATTCTTTTTCTCATGCCACTAACGATTGTAATGTTTTTCGTCGACAGATCCAATCGGCCCTTAATGACGGACGATTGTGCTTTGCTAGCATGGCAATTGATCAACAGCCGTTCCCAATGAACGCGCTAGACCTGGAGGGAAAGAAGGTACTCATTCGGCCAGAGACGGCCGGATCATCTAACAAAGCTAACGTTGTTGTTGGTGAGCCCAGGAACACGCAAGCCGGCAACATGGTGTCTGGGAGGAAGGCGACTATAGGTCGAGAACCCGGCGGCAAGGAGGTTATCAAGATTACCATCAGCAATCCTACGCTCGGGGGGCAACAGGAAGAGCCGCCCAGATCACCGCAAAGGTTCATTAAGTCGAAGAGCCCGGAAGTCGGCCAGTGGCGGGTTAATACAGCTAATGCTAAGTACAAACGCATTAAGCCGACTTTCGACATGTTGATGAGCAAGTATGTCAGACAAGCCGGCGCAAGCACAAGCTGGCCCTATGGAAAGCGTTCAAGGTCACCGGCAGAGTTCAGTCGGTATTTTAAGCCGGCTATAGCAAAGACGCTACCTCTGAAAAGCACTTTTGACAAAAGCCGGCTGGGGCCAGCAAGCCGGCTCAAGGAGCATATGCCAAGTCCAGAGAGAGGAAAGGTGTGGCGTATCAAGCCGCAAGCTGCTAGGGCTAGTGAGCCGAAAAGCATGACAGGCAGAATATTTGGCGGCTCACTTACCATTGGCAGCCAGATACTGAAGATGAAAGAGCCGGATGTAGAACCGGCAAAAGGTAGACCGATACTAGTTATCGGGCCTAACGGCGCAGCCAATGACCATGAAGCCAGCTCCGGTCAGACTAAGCCGCGTGACCCAAAATACACTCAACCAAGGTGGTGCCCTGCCGGGTTAACCAAAACACAGAAAAGGAAACTACAAAGGTTGAGGAATCAAGAGAAGGCTGCAGAAGAAGCTGAGTGGCTCAGGGATGCAAGTTTCAACCAGGATCATCCAATAATACGTTCTCAAGTCTGGGTGCCTAAGCCGACAGAGCTCATAACCCAAGCACCCGGCGTACTAGTCTCCGCGTTAAATAAGGATAAAGAGCCAGTTGCAATACCGGCTATTACTTATTCATCATGGGCTGATGAGGTTGAAGCTGCAGACCTGGCGAGAGATAAGCCGACAACTGATAAGCCGGCAACGTCACGGTCCACACCAGAGGATTCGGCGGCGAGTGAGCCAGCAATGTCAGAGTCAATGCTGGGAGAGCCGGCAGACCTAGACTCGGCCATGGATGACCTGTCTGACGAGTCAGCGGCTGACGAAGAACTTCCAAGCCATGTGTCAGATGAGCCGCCAGTCTCAGGAGAGTCGGCCATGGATGAGCCGCCGGGCGAGTCAGCAGATGATGAAGAGCTTCTGAATTATGAAGGAATGCCGACTCACATGTGTATGGATATCAACATGGTGTACTATCTGCCTGCTGAGTTTCGCGCTGTTGACGAAGCCGGCTCAGTAGCTCAAATTGACTTTGGACCCAAGATCGCTATCTTCGAGAAGCCGGAGGAACCGGTTAAGCATCTCAAGCCTTTGTATATCAGAGGGCACATCAATGGGAAGCCGGTTACCAGGATGATGGTTGATGGAGGTGCTGTAGTCAATCTAATGCCTTATTCAGTCTTCAAAAAGTTACAACTTGATGATGATGATTTGATGAAGACGAACATGGTACTCAACGGGTTCGAAGGCGGAGAAGGAGTGGAAGCTAAAGGGGTTATCAGTCTAGAGCTTAGAGTCGGAAGCAAGACCCTGGCTACTGCCTTCTTCGTTGCTGAGGTGCAAGGGAACTACAATGTGCTACTAGGACGAGATTGGTTGCATGCAAACCAGTGCGTTCCATCTACTCTGCACCAACAGCTAGTTCAGTGGGTCGACGATGAAGTAGAAGTCGTCCATGCAGATAACTCGGCCTGCATTGCATTAGCCGAGTCACTAGTTGACTGGCAACACTCCACTGCTACATGTCTTTCGGGGCGTGACTTGTCCGGGTTTGACGTCCTAAGTGCAACCCGGGATGGGTTCGTGCCAGTATCTCTAAAGCCGGTTGGTGAAAACCGGCTCAGACTCAAGTGAATGGATAACAACGATGAGTGGCTTCAAAGCTGGCTTGACAAGTATCGGGCCAACAGGAACGATATGTTTGAGACCATTGAAGAGCCTGGCGACTTAGACAAATTGGGGCAAGGCTTTACGTCGGCTGACCCGCTTGAAGAGGTGGACCTTGGAGACGGCACGGTGCCAAGGCCGACGTTTGTAAGCCGGAATCTGGAAGCCGGCTATAAGCAGGAGTTAGTCGCCCTGATCAGAGAGTATGCAGACTGCTTCGCGTGGGAGTATCATGAGATGCCTGGGTTAAGCCGCTAGCTCGTTGAGCATCAGTTACCCATCAAAGCCGGCTTTAGACCTTACAAGCAGCCGGCTCGAAAGTTCAACCCACAGATATATGGCCGGGTCAAGGAAGAGATCGGCCGGCTTATAAAAGCAAAGTTTATTCGGCCCTGCAAGTATGCCGAGTGGGTTTCAAACATTGTCCCAGTTGAGAAGAAGGGGTCAGGAAAGATAAGGGTATGCATAGACTTCAGAGATTTAAATCGAGCTACGCCCAAAGACGAATATCCTATGCCAATAGCCGATATGCTTATCAACAAAGCCTCAGGACACAAGATCATCAGCTTCTTGGACGGTAACGCAGGGTATAACCAGATATTCATGGCCGAAGAAGATTCGGCTAAGACGGCATTTCGCTGCCCCGGTTTTGTTGGTCTATTTGAGTGGGTAGTGATGACCTTTGGATTAAAGAACGCTGGTGCTACTTATCAAAGAGCGATGATCTTAATATTTCATGACCTTCTTGGAGTCGTACTGGAAGTCTACATTGACGACGTGGTAGTCAAGTCGGACGGCGAGTTAGATCATTTGGCCGACTTACGACTTACGTTTGAAAGGATGAGGAAGTATGGGCTCAAGATGAATCCATTGAAGTGTGCCTTTGGCGTGTCAGCTGGAAAGTTTCTGGGTTTCATAATACATGAGCATGGCATAGAGGTTGACCCGGAAAAGGTTAGAGCTATTCAAAAGGTGCAGGCACCGGCTTGCAAAAGAGACATGCAGAAGTTCCTCGGCAAGGTCAATTATTTGAGGCGGTTTATTGCTAACCTGTCTGGGAAAGTCGATGTATTTACTCTGATTCTTCGGCTTAAGAACGATGATGAATTTACTTGGGGGGCAGAACAGCAAGAGGCATTTGAAAGGATAAAGACGTGCTTATCAACCCCTCCGGTTCTGAGGGCGCCGGCTCACGGTCAGCCATGCTGGTTCTACATTGCTGCTGAAGAGAGAGTAATAGGAGCTGCCTTAACCCAAGAAGCCGAAGGGAAAGAGTATGTCATCACATACCTAAGCCGCCGTTTGATAGATGCCGAGTCAAGATACAGCTCTGTGGAAAAATTGTGCTTATCCCTTTATTATGCCTGCACTAAGCTACGCCACTACCTCTTATCTAGTGAGTGTAAGGTGGTGGGTCAGACCGATGTTCTCAGACACATGATTCAAAGGCCGATTCTCAGCGGGCGAATCGGCAAGTGGGCATATGGGTTAATTGAGTATGACTTGGCTTATGAACCTCTCAAATCTGTGAAAGGCCAGGTCGTAGCTGATTTTATTGTTGAGCATCGGATTGACCCGGAGCAAGAAGCCGGCTTACACGTTGTGTCGGCTAAGCCGTGGCGGCTCTATTTTGACGGCTCAGTTTGCAAGAATGGGCAGGGAGCCGGCGTTGCATACATCTCGCCCCACGGTACTGTATTTGAGGCCTCTTGCCGGCTTAACTACTTTTGTACTAACAATCAAGCCGAATATGAAGCACTTTTATTCGGGCTCGAGCTCTTAGTCAATACAGGGGTCTCTCATATCAAGGCATACGGTGATTCGTTACTAGTTGTTCAACAAGTGGCAAAGGTGTTTCTGTGCAATGACGAATCACTCAATATGTACCTTGACAGATGCTTAGACATTATAGCAAGTTTGGATTATTTTTCTATCTCTCACGTGTCTAGGCAGGATAATTGGCTCGCCAATGAGTTAGCGCAACAGGCATCAGGCTATCATGTCGACAGAGGCATGTTCTTCATAGCAGAAAAGCCGATGCTGATTGCTGCTGACTCGGAGAAGGCCGGCTCAGGTGAGTCGGCTGGCGAAGGAAAAGCCGGCTTAGGCGAGCCGGCTGATAAGGGAGACGCCGGCCTAGATAAGCCGGCTGATAGAGAAGAAGCCGGCTCAGATGAATCGGCTACTGAGGAAGGGGCAACCCGGATTTCTGACTGGAGAGCACCTATTGTAAGTTATCTGAAGAACCCGAGTCAGTAAACAGAAAGAACCGTTCGGCGACTTGCTCTCAAGTATACACTGGATAATGGCGACTTATGCGGTCGAACGGCTGATGGTCTTCTGCTTAAGTGCTTAGACGAGGATCAAGCTAGAGTCGCCATGGGAGAGGTACATGACGGCTTATGTGGAACATATCAGTCGGCTCACAAGATGAAGTGGATGCTCCGGCGAGCCGGATTTTATTGGCCGACGATGATCAATGACTGCTTCAAGTACTACAAGGGGTGCGAAGCTTGCCAGAAGTTTGGGGATATCCAGCTAGTTCCGGCTTCCAAGCTCAATCCTATCATAAAACCGTGGCCCTTCCGGGGTTGGGCACTTGACTTTATTGGTATAATTCACCCGGCTTCATCAAAAGGGCATCGGTTCGTGTTGGTTGCCACAGATTATTTCACCAAGTGGTCTGAAGCAGTACCTCTCAGGAACATGACTCACAAGGAGGTAATTCAATTCATTACTGAGCATATTGTTCACAGATTCGGTATTCCACAGACTCTCACCACGGATCAAGGAACTTCCTTCATGGCAAAGGAGGTTAAACAGTTTGCCGAATCACTTGGGATCAAGATGCTCAGTTCATCTCCATATTATGCTCAAGCCAATGGACAGGCTGAGTCTAGCAATAAGATCTTGATCAAATTGATTAAGAAAAAGATCAAAGACCATCCAAGGCGGTGGCATGAGGTACTGTCCGAAGCATTATGGGCTCACCGGGTCTCAAGGCATGGGGCTACCAAGGTGACTCCTTTTGAGTTGGTATATGGGCAAGAGGCCGTCTTACCAGTTGAGGTGAATCTGGCCGCCTTAAGGTTTGCTAAGCAGAACGATTTGTCGGCCGAAGACTACTACGGCTTAATGATGGATAACCTAGACGATGTGGCCGACAAACGATTAAAGGCTCTAAGGGACATTGAGAAAGAGAAGTTGCGGGTGGCAAAGACTTACAACAAGAGAGTCCGGCTCAAGGATTTTCAAGTTGGCGACTTAGTCTGGAAAGTTATACTACCAGTCGGCTCCAGAAGCCGGAAATTTGGCAAGTGGTCACCAAGTTGGAAAGGACCGTTGCGGGTCGCCAGAATAACACCCGGTAACTCTTATCTGGTGGAGACTTTGGAGGGCGACTTACTACCTCGAGCTATCAACGGGAAATACTTAAAGAAGTTGCAACCAAGTGTGTGGCAATCCGCCTTAGATCATGCTAATGGCCGATGAGCATAAACATCGCCCTTAGACCACATGGCCGATGAACATAAGCATCGCCCTTAGTAAAAAATCCTACATGGAATGTTTTCTAGCATGCAAGCTCTGCTAGAAAACATGGGGGCATATGTTAGCACTCATTTTTGGCAGAAGGCGACTCAAGGCTGATGACTCGCCCCAGAGGGTGACCCGGTGTGGCGATGACTCGGCTAGCGACGGCTCAAGGATCACTGCTGGAAAGGCGCCAATGTGAAGGAGATACAGCCGCCCAGAGAGGCAGGTTATCGGCTCAATGACTCAGTAACCCGGCTACAGAAATCAGCTCAAGGTCAAAGCCGGCTCATCATGGATTCAACTTCACAGTACCGGCGGCTCTGACAAAGATGATGAGCCGCCGCTATCATATTAAGCCGGCGTTGTTCAAGGGCTATTGATCATGTTATGTCTCAGTTTGCAAGATTATTAAAAGCTGGCAAGACCGGGACTCGGCAGATGACGATGACCCAGCATGAAGATGACTCGTAGTACGGCACTTAGCCGTGCCCAGAGCGGTGGTACCGTGCCCATCGAGACCCGGCAAGGCGGCTAACTAGCAAAGCGGCGGATTACGAAGCAAAGTGAACTGGCATCAACACAGAAGAGCTACGGGCGACTCAGGAAGCCAAGAGCAAAGGGCGATTCAGGAAGCCGAGAGCCACGGGCGACTCAGGAAGCCAAGAACAAAGGGAGACTCAGAAAGCCGGCTCTATAAGCCGGCTCTATGGCTCAGGAGAAAGAAAGCTGACTGCGAGAAGCTAAGGATGGACTCAGAAGGACAAAGCCGGCCCATGCTTTCGGCGACTCACACTGTAAGCCGGCCCAACAGAGAGTCCGAGCCCAAGACGGCCCTGGCGGGTGCCTTACCTAGTTAAGGCTAGAAACCGACTCTGATTGTAACTTGTAATCCGTGTAGGAGTCTCTTACTTGCACGGGAAGTCCAGCCGCCTCATATATATGTGAGAGGTGATGGCCGATTGAATCAAGCAAACAATCGACATATCAATACAACCTACTTTTTACCCCTTAACCCTTGTTCATGCTTCCGTTATTCGGCGACTTCGCGTAAGTTCATCGGATATCGACAACCGAGCCGGGGGCGAGCGAATCGACCCGGTTCAGCCAATCGTCGCCGGCTTCCTCCGACGGGGTCCCTCCCGAGGAACTGGGGCGTCTGGTCTCAAAAGCGCCGGCTTACTGTCTTGCGTATCGCGCTGTGAGCCGGCCTCCCGCGGGGCGAGTTGTGGTGCATCACCCCCGGCCCTGCGGGTACACGTTGACGTGTTTGTGTGCGAACATCTCCTTTACTTCCACAGGGCGAATCTTACCAATGGGCAAGTCTTGTGTTGCTTCCGATGGTTCTCGATCTCCTACATCAAGTGGCAATTGCTCGACTTGCGAGCCGTTAGTCTCATCAAACTTCACATCTACTGTCTCTTCAACTTTTCGAGTGAAGTTGTTGTAGACACGGTAAGTGTGAGAGTTCGATCCATAACCGAGTAGGAAACCTTCATGAGATTTAGGAGCAAATTTTGAACGAAGATGCTTATCAAGAATGTAACATTTTGAGCCAAATACTCGAAAGTATCCAACTTGTGGTTTGTTACCGGTGAGCAGTTCATATGCCGTTTTACCAAGAAGCTTGTGAAGGTAGAGTCGGTTTGTTGCATGACAAGCTGTTTCAACTGCTTCTGCCCAAAAATGTCTTGGCGTCTTGTATTCATCAAGCATCGTTCTTGCCATCTCAATAAGTGTCCGGTTCTTCCTCTCAACAACTCCATTTTGTTGAGGTGTGTAGGTAGCTGAGAACTCATGTGAAATACCCTCCTCATCAAGAAAGGTGTCCACATTGGCGTTCTTGAACTCCGTTCCATTGTCACTCCAAACCTTCTTGATCTTCACTTCAAATTGGTTTTGAGCATTTCTTGCAAAGTTCTTGAAGATCTTTTGTACCTGCGATTTGTCATCAAGAAAGAACACAAACGTAAATCTGGAAAAATCATCAACAATGACCAAACCGAAAGAGTTACCACCAAGACTCTTATAGGCGTTGGGACCAAAAAGATCCATATGAAGTAGCTCGAGTGGTCTCCTCGTGGTCATAATGTTCTTTACGGGATGGCTTCCTCCAACTTTTTTTCCTGCCTGGCAAGCACTACAAAGTCGATCTTTGTCAAATATAACATCTTTCACTCTAAGAATGTGATCTCCTTTAACAAGTTTATCAAGGTTACGCATGCCAACATGTCCAAGTCTTCTATGCCATAACCAACCCTTAGAAGATTTAGCAATTAAACAAGTACGAGGTTGGGCTCTCTTAGTGAAATCAACAATGTATAGATTACCTCTACGAATGCCGGTAAAGACCATATTATGATTATCTTGGCGAAACACTTGGCAATCTACTTTGGTAAATAGAACATTAAAGCCAAAATCAGCTAGTCTAGATACGGAAAGAAGATTGTAACCAAGAGATTCAACAAGCATAACATTTGTATGTAGCTATCATTGGATATGGCCACCTTACCTAGTCCATGTACCTTACCCTTGGAGTTGTCTCCAAAAGTCACATACTTGCGTGGACCATCATTTTTAGCAAGCTCACGAAACATGTCTCTATCTCCGGTCATGTGATCGGTACAACCGCTATCAAGAATCCACTCTTTTCCTCCGGCCATGTAATATCGAAGATTTGCCATAAGACAGAGATTCCTCATGGTCTTCTCGAATTCAATATCAAACTCTTCGTCCTCATCATAGTAGTCATGCTCAACATCTTCATCATCATGCGTGTGATCATTACCTAGGGTAATAGACTCATTAGTTTCATGATCATGACAATGTTCAACTTTATGACTTCTAATGGCTTCCATGATAATGTTACTAATAGTTCTAACATCTCCTTTGGCACGCATAAGATCACGAAGCTCAAACAAGCAATCATCAAACTTAGGATCATTAGGACTCATCTTGTGAAAAACAACAGCCTTATGAAGAATCTTATCAAGACTCTTTAAAGAGTAATCGGGATATCGCTTTTCCAAGTCATTCCATAGAGTATAAGCACATTCAAAATTTGGCATACAACCAAGCACAATTTTAGGTAATCCTCTAACGATAAGATTGACGGTTCTAAGATTACGAAGCATGTCAATTTCCTCTTCATGGGTAGGATGCAAGGGATCAATAGGGGGCACATAAGGATTATGAATATACTTGCTCAAGTTAAATTCATCAAAGATATCAAGCATCTCATCCTTCCAAAAGTTATAATATTCCCCATTGAGAATAGGCACTCTACGTCTAAGACTCCCCAAAGTAGACACATCCATCACCCTCCAATGGTTATGAAACCAAAGCAATGGAGACCAATGCTCTGATACCAATTGTGGGATCAGGAGATAGGTCTAGAGTGGGGGTGAATAGACTCTTAACCAACCAAAGTTGCATATTTTAATTTCTCTTGGCACTTAGGCAGATTTTGGCACAAGTTAAGATCACTCCAATACTTTCTACACATCCATATCTAGAGATAGGGCAGCGGAAATAGTAAAGCATGCAAAAGTAAGGAATATAAAGGGTAGAGTATGGAAGATCAAACGCAATGAAGACACGGTGATTTTTGGCGTGGTTCCGATAGGTGGTGCTATCGTACGTCCACGTAGATGGAGACTTCAACCCACGAAGGGTAACGGCTGCGCGAGTCCACGGAGGGCTCCACCCACGAAGGGTCCACGAAGAAGCAACCTTGTCTATTCTACCATGGCTTACGTCCACGAAGGACTAGCCTCACTCGGGGTAGATCTTCACGAAGTAGGCGATCTCCTTGCCCTTACAAACTCTTGGTTCAACTCCACATCATGACGGAAGCTCCCAAGTGACACCTAACCAATCTAGGAGACACCACTCTCCAAAAGGTAATTGATGGTGTGTTGTCGATGAACTCCTTGCTCTTGTGCTTCAAATGATAGTCTTCCCAGAACTCAAACAACTCCTCACAGATTTGGCTATGGTGGAAGAGGGATTTGAGTGGAAAGCAACTTGGGAAAGGCTAGAAATCAAGATTCAAATGGTAGGAATGGAATAGCTTGATCTCAACACATGAGTAGGTGGTTCTCTCTCAGAAAATGTATGGTGGAAGTGTAGGCACGTTCTGATGCCTCTCCTTACTGAGAAGGAGGTGGTGGAGGGGTATATGTAGCCTCCACACAAAATCCAACCGTTACACACTTTTGACTCAACTCGGTGGCTCCGAAACAATAATCTCGGTAGCACCGAACTGTGTAAAAGATATGAACTTTAGGAATCTCGGTGGGACCGATAGGAACAACTCGGATGGACCGAAGTGCAATGGCTAGGGCAATCCTCATCTCGGTGGCACCGATTGCATCAACTCGGTTGGACCGAAGTGAAGCAATAAGGCAACAGATACTTGGCAAGCCATCTCGGTGAGGCCTATTTGCAAAACTCGGTGAGACCGAAGTAAGTGCAAACGATTACAGAGAGTTGGCAAGGCCATCTCGGTGGGACCGAGATCCATTTCGGTGGATCCGATTTGTTAGGGTTTTGGCAGTGGCTAAGTCTTGGATGAAGTCGGTGGCTCCGGATAGAAAATTTCGGTGGGGCCGAGTTGGAATGTAGGTTTTGGACATATTTGGGATTGAGAGAGTGGTTGAGGGTTTAGGAGTACTGTCACTAAGCACTTGAGCAAAAAGACCATTAAGCAACACCTCATCCCCTTTTAATAGTATTGGCTTTCCTATGGACTCAATGTGATCTTGGATCACTAAACCAAAAATGTAGAGTCTTGAGCTTTTGCCAATCCATATCCTTAGCATTTTGAAGGGGTTCCACGTCCTCTTGTCCTTGCCACGCCATTGTTGAACTTGTCTGAAATTCACTAGATGAAAGCATTAGTCCAACAACATGTATGTTGGCATAAATTACCAAAACCACCAAGGGAGCAAATGTGCTTTCATCTTCGCTGTCGTGGTAGTAGAAGTTGTCGATGACAGCTGGCTGCGGTCCTGCAGCCGGCGCGGCTTGCTTCCAGTGGGGGCGCGCCAGCGCACCCACTGGGTGTAGCCTCCGAGCCTCTGGGCGAATCTAAGAGTCGGGCGGAGGGTCTTTGCCGTTTTGGAGCAGATGATGGAGTCGACGAGCTCGGCTGCAGCCAGCTGTGGGCCTGTAGCCGGCACGGTGGTCTTAGCCTCCGAGCCGCCGGGCGAGGAGGGGAGGTTCCCCAATTGATTTTCGTGTAGACGGGGCGGAGGTTGTTGCAGACAGCCAGCTGCCGGCTTGCAGCCGGCGCGGCTTTTTGCCCGCGAGGCGCGCCAGCGCACCCACTGGGTGTAGCCTCCGAGCCTTCGGGCCCGACCGGCCAGGCGTCGAGGCAGAAGGGCGACCGGGCCGGCTCCCCAGCCGGCTTGGCACAGCCGGCCAGGTGCTGCAACGGGAAGGCAGGGCCGGCCTAGCATAGCCGTCCAGGCATCGGCAGGCGGCGACGCGAGCAGGCGGCTGGTCTTCTTTTTCTTTTTCAATTTTCTTTTTTTTTTCAGCCGACTGCTTCTTTTTTCTAGCTGGCTGATACTCCAGCCGGCCTCTTCTCTTTTTTTTCATCTGGATAGCCGGCCCACTTCTTTATTTGGGCAGCCGGCCTCTGCTGCTTTTCTCCCCGCGTGGGGCAGCCGGCTGGGGCGAGGCCCGGAGGTCGCCGGAGCGGCGAGTCGGCGGGCGCCCAGGAGATGGCCGGGCGCAGCGGAGCGGGCGCGGGGTCAGCGGCGAGGGTGAGCCGGCAAGCGTGGGAGCCGGGTGCGCGGGCGCAGCGGCTTGCGGCCTCAAGCGGAGGTGGCTGGGCGCGACGTCGGGCGGGGCGGCCGTCGCGGCCGGGTGCGGGGGCGCGGCGCGAGAGACGGGTGCGCGGGTGCACGGAGACCGGCCAGAGCTGCGAGCTGGCCCGGGTACTCGGGCGGGAGGCGGAGCTGCCGGCCGAGGCAACATGGACGCCGGCTGGGGTGGCGAGGGACGCAGCGGGCACGGCGGGCAGCCGGCGGGAGGCGGCGCGGAGACCTGCACGGGGAGGAGGCCGGCACGGGGCGACGCGAGGCGGCACGGCTGTGCGGAGGCCGGCACGGGGCTGCGAGCCGGCCCGGGCACGCGGGCGACGGGCGTGGAGCAGGCGGCCCGCGACAGCGTGGGCGGAGGCCGGGGCGCGCGACGCGGAGGGCCAATGCGGCGGGGCGGCGGCGAGCCGGATGATGAGTGCCAGAAGAATTTTTTGTACTAGTACTACTGTAGTACTTTGCAAAAGTACTCAATTAATGGGCTCGTTTTCCTCAAGAAAATTGTGTTTACGAACGTATTAATTACAATGCATGCGTGCATGCATGAACAACAAATGACTAGGACTTTTACATGCATTGGAGTAATTCTTGCATGCAACATTTTATTGAAGCTTGAAATATGAACATGTGAATGGGAGGGACTAGAACCCTCACGCATTCATGCAACACTCACATGTACACATGCATGCACGCAACACTCACGCAGCCATCCATGCGGCACACAGCACACGAGGAAACACACACGCTCACGCTCAAGTGCTCAACCTACACGTGCATGCACACACATACACAGCCAGGGTGGTCCGCGCGCAAGGGTTGGACTCCTATCACGCCTGTGTAAAGTTTTGTTTAACTTATTTCTTTGCTCTGCCAACTGATAGGTGGGACCCAGAAACCACGTGCCAATTTAACCAGTCAAGAAAGTGCCACGTACACTATTTGGCCAGTCAACATAGTGCAATACGGTGCTCTACGGTGAGCTAGTGACCGCATAATCACCGCAAAATGTATATAGTGACCGTAATGAGCGTATTATGAAGTCTAGTGACCGTATTGTTACAAATACAGTGATTGCCACTGTATTTATCTTGTTTCAAATTAAGCCAAATTAATCGGAAAGGAGGCAGTATGGACTACTAGTACTACTGTGTCCCGCCAACTCGCAGAACCAGGAGAAGCTTGCTTACTACGCCCTCTCCCTCGCCCACGCGCGCGGTGGCTCGCAGGACGAGGAGAAGCTTGCTTAGTATGCTTACGCCCTCTCCGTCGCCCATGCACGCCGTGGCTTGCAGGACGAGGAGAAGCTTTTGACTACAGCGCGCTCTCCCTCGCCCTCGCTCACGCGGTGGACGTGCGGCAGTTCATTCGGTGTCAGATTGCCAGAAGCATATAGTACTGTAGTACCATCATTGTTGAACTTGGACCTCCCGAAGAGGCGAAGAGCCAAGTGCAAGGTTTATAGGAGTACGAGCAGTCGTACAACTATAGCAAACAACCGCTACTGTATGATGCTGCCACACCACCTATAGCCAAAGTTGTGCCACCTTTTTTTCTCACAAAGCGTGTTGGTGCCCGTGGAACAGCTACAGAAGTTGCACGTACACATAACACATCTACTAGTAAATTCTAAAGGACAAATGCCAACATGCCACACAAGTTCATCTCCACTTCATGTGATAAATTTGTGCACGACTACTCTACATATATTTACAGCGCTACCATTCACAATTTACCATACTCCACTTACACGTTATAGATGGGCTCCATGTCGTCCTCCAAGTTCCAGTCCCAGGTGTTCTTCATAGATGGCACGATCCATAGCGGTGGGCAATGGGAATCATTGTCGCAGCTTTCTAGTCCGGTTCCACATGATGGAGACTCATCCAAGATGAAGCAGCATAAATCAGGGATTGCGTGTCCCAACATGTTCAACCGGCGGTGCACACTGAAGACACAACCATGCTTCATGAACGGCAGGCCTTCGGTGTCGTGCACGGAAGGTGGCATCTGTTTGACAATGGGGTAGCTATCCCCAATGAAAAGCGAGTACTCTCCAAGAGTGTCCCTCGACTCCCACATAGCATCACAGGGGTCGAAGTCGGAGCCGTCCATCTGGTACACGTGGCATCTCAGATCTGGACACATGGTGACGTACATGGTCAAGGTCCATGCAGGATAATGTTGTGCTCAAATATGGCGCGCAGTAATATTGTGCAGTGAGTAGTACTACTATACTATAGAGGAAGTTCAATAACTGACTGATTATATGTAGCCATTTTTGGCTACACGGAGGAGATAAGACATGGAAAAACAAAAATGGTGGGAGTGGATTCAAGAGCCAGCTATATGCGTACTCCTAGGTAAAAAGTACTACTCCCGCCGATCCCTGCGACCCACTAGTACTATGGATCTGAAGTAGTAGTAGTAGTAGTAGTAGTAGTAGTAGTAGTAGTGGTACTAGTACAATGAAAGAGGAGGCAATGAGAGAATGGAATACCTGGGTACATAGTGAGGGTCCGATTGTGGTAGATCGTGGCACCTTGTTGCACTTCAATGGTACCATGGGTAACCACTGCTAAGATAGTTGATCCCAATTTGTCAAAGTCAACTACAAGGTTCTAGGTTAGACCGAATGGCGGATGCACATAATCCAACACATCCAGGATTGGTGATCTGATTTTGATCGGGGGATGCGTGGTCCCTGCAAAATAATGGAGTACCGTTAGGGATGCAAATGATGGTTAGTGCATTCCATTTGTTATCTCCCGTACCGTAGGATGGCACCCAGATGAAACAAGTCCCTTGGCTTGTCACAGCGAAGATGCGGCCTACATGGCACACGGCGTCTTCGAACTTGTGCAAGAACAAATCTGCCACGGCCAACATGTGCCAGCCTCTGTCGTCAGGGCCATTCTTATTGATGGCAATCCTTATGTCGAACACCACGATGAGATAGTAACCGTCGTAGCTGCGATGCTTGGTCGGCGGGTCCGCAATTGCTATCTTCTTCAATCTCATGGTGGCATCATCATACCTATTCAAGCCCTGCCAGTCCGGAAGGCCGATCCCAATGCTGGACAAGGGGTCTACGGGAACGGCCTCACTGTTGTGGATGTTGTGCAAAATGATGGTGGTATCTGGCCGTAGGTATGCAAGCCAATTTCCGTTGGCACCAACCCAAACCCGTGGGACGGTTGGCAGCGGAGCAATTATGGGATGGAATAACTAAGTATTTTTAGAATATACATTACATGATCAAACACAATGACTGACCTTCTCATCGGACAAAATCTGACTGCCTCTCAATGTCGGCAACTCAAGCGGCGTCAAGATGTAACTGCGGCCACGTTGCGGTGGACTGGAGTCCCATTGAATAACCTTCTCCTCGAGGATGCATGGAAGACCAACAAGCATGGCCTTCTCCCAAGCCTGTTTACGCACCGTCTTAAAATAGTTGGTGCAGGAAGCACCGAGCTTGCGGCGGTGAGGAAGTCGGAGCGGCGTGCGATTTCTCCCAATCGTCGTCCAAGGTCTCCTAGCCCCGGCGAGGAGGAGAACCACCTGGCGAATCCATGGCAGCAACGATGAACTGCCTTGGTCTCTTCGAGAGGGGAACTTGCGAGGAGGAGATAAGAGCGTAACCGCAGGGCCTCGTCCCTTCGTGAAGGAAGTTATGCGGGCACGCATTAGCGGTACTACGATGGTGCAGTTACATATTATTTAATATTTAATATAGGAGTAGTACTAGTACTAAACTTTCTGGGCACAAGCTCCAAGAAATTACATTCATTTCTGTGGGCCCTGACTGACCTGGTGAGAGCTGCCGTAGTTGGCTCCCCAATTTCCTTCTCTCGGGCGTTGGTCATCAGGTTTTGTTTATTAATTTAATGTGTGTGGTACCCATCAGAGTACGATTCATTGGAGAACTTGTATATGACAATGAATCTATCATACAGACTATTGCAGATGCTCTTAGTGTACTAGTTTTCAACTTTTGATTCTCAAGGCCAAGGAGCTACCACTGGTGCAGAGACGTCCTATACAAACGGTTTTTACCCCATTTCCGCGACGGACTTTTAAACCGTCGCCTTGCCTGTGTGTGCGATAGGGAGGTCCAACCCACACGTCCCAGAAACCGTCGGCGATGGAGGCTCCGGTCACACACGCGGGGCAAAAAGAGCTCATGTGCGATCGGGCAAGCCATCACAGACAATTATACAGGCCCAATCATTTCCGTTCGTATGTACATCCCACACGGTGAATCCCAGACAAACGTTTCCATTCGTATGTACACCACACACAATTTTTATGTGGAAACATTTGTGTAAGGTGGCCTAACGCAAACATTTGTCGGGCGGAAGTTGTGTGTGATTGTTCATTGATCCAACACGCCTACTTTCTAGAAAATCTGTGGGTTGTTTGAGTTCATCGCCCACTGTGTTGTCTGAGAAACCGTCTGCAATAGAAAAACCCAATAAGCAGGCTAATTGGCCAATTATTGATAATCCATTTAGTAATCAAATTGACATTTCATATCAAACACACCATATATTTCATATCCATATTACGGAAACTAGGATTTCATAACTGAATTACACCAAATAGCTTCAGCGCTCTGTTACACCATATAGGCATGTAGCTATCGACGACATTACACAACAGCGCCAAGTTTCACATGCAACATCTAAAATCTTTCAAAAGTAGCATCATACATGGTAAATAGACAGATGAATCTCATCTGGAGAACTGCTGAAGCAGAAGGCGAATATTGAGCCTTCAGTGATGTTGAATGTCCTTGCAACTTTAGGCCAGTGGCTGTGGATAATTGCCCGCCCAACCTTCGTCCTCTTGAGGAAGACTTCAATATTGTACTGTGGGTGTTGAATGAATACCTTCCTCGCCTCTTGACCATGCAGGTGGTCTGAGAGGAAATCATCGGTGAAGTGCTTTGGAAAGGACTGGAAACAAAGATATGCATAAATATTTGTTCTAAATTTTGAAATGGCGCAAAGGAAAAAAAAACAAGGTAAAATAGTTAGTACCATCCTATAGTTGACTGATGTCTTCTTCATTGTGTGAACAAAGATCTTGCTGTTATTCGTCGCTAGTTTCTTTATCCTAACAATCTTTCTGAGTTTCTTGACTTGACTGATATTCATGGACATCTCATTTCCCCATATGCAAAATGGGTCGAACAGTGGGTCTAAACCTCTGACAACAGGACCTTTATGTGCAAGACCAAATTGTTAAAAACCTAAATATTAGAATGGTTCCTGCAATTTCACAATAATGTGCTATTAGACAAAGGACCATGCATGTGCGAACCTCGATGGTAAACCTCAGTGCCTCCCATTGTTTCCCTACAACACATATAAGGCAGTTATTGATCAGGTTAAGCGAGAGTTGGCATACTATCAGTAGAATATGTTAATGAAAAATAAACAAATTGCAGATCCAGCAGATTAATTCGAGACGCATGGAAAAGCTATTTAACCAAACCAAGCATGCTTAAGAACTAGGAAATATGGCAAATGTATATGTTTCTCATGTACTACGTATTTTGTACAGCCAAATTCGATGTATTTCTCACATGCATAACAATACAAAATTGTACCCACAACAAATGAACATCACATTGTAGAATTGAACCAAACAGTTAACTAGACATCACAACAAATTAACCAAACAGTTCACTGAGCACCGTATTGCAGAATAGAACGTATACTAGAAGTCAGACAGTTAACCAAACCAAGCATGCTTCAGAACTACTGGGAAATATAGCAATTGTTGAACAAAACTGTTAACTGAACATCACATTTCAGTAGATCAGATTGCATATTAACATTACAGAGGACAATTCACTACAAGGCTCAAAAAAACACCATGAACTGTCGTTTAAAGCAGCCAACCACGTGGCGTGGCGTCCGCGCGCGAGGCGTCGACGGTGGCCTCGACGGCGAGGTGCTCCTGCAAGATCTGGCGGTCGGCATGCATGGCAGCCATCGCGACCTCATCCGCCCGTGCGGCCGCGATTTGCTTCTCCGCTGCCAGATGCTCCTTGAGCTCCTGGCTATACTGTGTGCAAAATCGCTATGGGCGGCGCTTATTTGGAGGATGGGGCAGTGATTTGGGTGGAAGGTGTCGCGCCGGCGGTCGGGGCATGTAGGATGGAGAAGGAGGAGGAGGATGGGGGTGGGGTGTGCATTACCTGACTATATCGACGAGGCCGCGCAACAGGAAGGAGCATCGCCGGCGAGCAGGCGCCACTGCAAGCAAGCAGTGAAGGTTTGAACTTGGAAATGAAGGAGGAAACAGTGGAAATGTGGCTTTTGTTCAGGGGGGAGGCGGGGAGCGAGATATTTCCGCAGTTGCCAAATTTTCGCTCGGTGCAGCGAAAAACTGGCGCCCAAGTGTGGTTGCCGCGCTGGCGGTGGACTGTAGCCGACGAAACTTCTGGCATAAGCCATACACGAGGGTGCCCCTAGATATTTTATACTGCATCGCACACGATTCTTGCCAATAAACTGTTTGTGGTGTACTTGATTCTTTCATTTTGATTTGAAAGACAAAATGGGTTACAGCAGGAAAGGTTGGTGTTTGAATTGCTAGAACATTTTTTTGCAATGAACATGCAACTATAGGAGTGTCGTGCTAAAATTTGGAATTATTCCGGGTTCGTTTGGCCTTTTTTATACATTAATTAAGTTTCTAGGCATTTAATGTGCATAATTCAAATTTGAACTACGGGCACATGCTCAAGTGCACCAAAATGGGTTGAAAAATCATATATGTGTCCTTGGGTGAATGTTTAGGTCCCATGCAAGAAATGGGAATGAATTTCAAACATCTGGGCATCATGGCTCGTCCGGAAACATTGAGAAACTTGGTTTTAAAATTCCTGTAATTCCAAAACGCGCTTGAAAATCATGAAGCTTGGCATGGTGTCATGACATGGCACCAACATGCTGTGGTAAAAAATTGGCGATTTGGGACAACTTTTGGTATAAGCTTCTTACAAACCGTAGCTTCTCTCGAGAAGCCTCATGGTTCCGAGAGGGAACGTGTCACCTCTGTGTGCGAAACGTCATACGCTGCCTCTTCCCGCGTTGATTTATTTTATAGAGGCAACATGCAACTATAGGAGTTTCGTGTCACAACTTGGAATTATTCCGGGTTCGTTTGGCCTTTTTTATACATTAATTGAGTTTCTAGGCATTTAATGTGCATAATTCAAATTTGTACTACAGGCACATGCTCGAGTGCACCAAAATGGGTTGAAAAACATATATGTGTCCTTGGGTGAATGTTTAGGTGCCATGCAAGAAATGACGTTGAATTTCAAACATCTGGGCATCGTGGCTCGGCCAGAAACATTGAGAAACTTGGTTTTAAAATTCTTGTAAATCCAAAACTCGCCTGAAAATCATGAAACTTGGCATGGTGTCATGACATGGCACCAACATGTTTTGGTAATTTTTTCTCCGATTTGGGGACACATTTTGGTATAAGCTTCTTACAAACCGTAGCTTCTCTCAAGAAGCCTCATGGTTCCGAGAGGGAACATGTCACCTCTGTGTCCGAAACGACATACGCTGACTCTTCCCACCTTGATTTATTTTACAGAGGCAACATGCAACTATAGGAGTGCCGTGCTAAAATATGAAATTATTCAGCATTCATTTTGCCTTCCTTTTACATTATTTGAGTTTTCTAGGCATTTTGGAACAAATAGCTGCCACGTTATTTTCGCAAAAGGTTGTATTCTTCCAACTGTGTGCGTTCCACTAACCATTTACTACCGCGGGCAGCTGTTTGATTAGACGGGACGCATGCGTGCTGTCCGCCGTGCAGGCTCGACGGGACACGTGCGAGCAGTTCGCCGCGCAGGCTCACCGGGAAGCGAGCCCTTTGACCTGCCAGCGAGCAAAATTTATTGATGGCCTTGGTTTCGGCCGCCTCGGGAAGGTACGTAGCACAGTTTCCAGTGCTCCTCCTACTCCTCCATTCTTATCTATAAGCGCCGCCACCGAGGATCACCGCCTGCTGTTATGGAGGACGAGCCGGCCAACAAGGGGGGCGGGTTGAGCCAGAACCGCAAGAGCCTCCGGCGAGCGTTGACTTCATCAGCAGCCTCCCCGACGAGACGTTGTTAATCATCATATCCCTCCTCCCCATCAAATCTGGCGTGCGGACCACTGTCCTCTCCCGGCGGTGGCGTCTCCTCTAGCTCTCCACCCCCCTGGACCTCATTGAGGACGACGAGCCCTGTAGAGGGGAGCGCAAACGCTTGGACGCATTGTCCCACATCCTCGCCACGCACCCTGGGCCAGTCAGATGCCTTGTCATCGGCAAGTTCCGTTCCAACTGCAATGCCGAACGCAAGTTTCACGAGTGGTTCCTATCCCCCGCCCTAGATCAGCTCGAGGAGCTCAGCTTTCATGCTAGACATCCGCGTTCGCTGCCGCCGTCCGCTCTCCACCTCGCGCCCACAATGCGCCATGCTACGTTCGGGCAGTGCCTTTTCCCCCAGATTGATGCCGCACCCGCTCTTCATCTCCCTAAACCGAAGCACCTCGAGCTCATGGGTGTTCGCATCTCAAGGGAGGATTTGGAGCGCCTGCTCGGCGGCTGTACAACGCTCGAGTACCTTCGTCTTCAGGTGATGGATGGGTTCAGTAGCCTCCGCATCGCCTCAATGAATGTCCGTATGATTTATGTGCATTGTTGGTGCCGCAACAGGCTGTCATTTCAGGTGTTTCACGAAATGGTCATTGAGAATGCGCCTTTCCTTGAGAGATTGATTGTATTTGATAAAGAAGGTCCAACAAGAATCAGGGTCAACGACGCACCGAAATTAACAGTGTTGGGCTATTCGTGTGCTGAATTCTCCAGACTTGTTGCTAGATCATTACCCGCTTAGGTACAACCGTCTTATTCTTCTCATTCTTCTTATTGGACATCACATTTTATCTAAGTTTTGTTGATCTATGTTCGGCTATCATCCAGAAAATGATTCCCACAAGCTTGACCCCGTCTCCGTGCACAGTGAAGATCTTGGCACTACAATCTGTCGGCCCCGATCTGGATGAAGTTGTTAGATTCCTTAGATGCTTTCCATGCATAGAGAAGCTATACATCGAGCTGATGCTCCTTTCCTATTAATTGTTAACCACAACGGAGTTCAATTTGTTGTTACTTTTACCCATGATTACAATGACAAATGTAGTATGATTTCTAAAGGAAATTTGGAGGATTTCAATACATATATTTTTTGAGATGTTAACCATGAATGATTGAAGATGTAATGTCACTCTATTCGTGTATTTTAGAAATCCTGCAAATCAAAGAGGCCTGAAGTTTTCAAAACTGCAGCTAGGCGCTAATATGTTGTCTTCGTTTGCAGATAGAAGCAGGCCCGAAAGTGGAAAATGTGGCACAATATAACAATCCCATTGAATGCCTTGATCTTCATCTCACAGAAATTACTTTGAACCACTACCGAGGCACCACACCAGAGATTAAATTCGCCAGGTTCTTTGTTCAGAGAGCAAGTGTGCTCAAGGTAATGAGGTTTGCACTATATTTAGTGCATAGAAGTGAATGGTTTGCTGATCAGCACAGCCGTCTACAACTGAATGGAAAAGTCTCTGCAGAAGCTGAATTTCAGTTTGGAACTACAAATGACAGATTATTGGGAAGGCACACTATCAAACCGATATATGACTTCTCGGTGACTGATCCATTCGCACAAATAGTGCATGGCTCAGATTTTGAAGAAGATGAATCTGATTTGTAAGAACAGTTTGAACCTTGTAATCTTTGAATTTGGGCCTTGTAATGCTGGAATTTGAACCTTGCAATTTTTCTGGTATCTGTGATATAACGTCATTGGATGTTAAATTTGGTTATGCAATCATGTCCTTATAAGTATATATGTTGTTGTTCTGTAGACAGAGCATAGATGTTGTGCAGACAGAGCAAATCACATCGCACACGGACTAAACTGCATAACCCGTCGGTGATGAATTCATCAATCGCTGACAATTATTTACCACCAACCGTTTGCCCACAACACAGACGGCTTATTCATAGGCATCGTCTGTGTTGTTAACCGTCTTCCCACACATTTCGGATTACTGGCCTGTTTGCCGCGTATCACAAACACCTTGTTAAGTTGAACTGTTTTTGTTGTGTTGGGTAATCGCAAACAGTTCATCCGAGTGAACCGCATGCCGTGCATCGCACACGCCTTGATCTGTCTGTCCATTTCTATTGTGTTGGGTAATCACAAACAGTTCATCCGAGTGAACTATATGTCGTGTATCGCACACAACTCGAACTGGCTGCCCATTTCTGTTGTTCTGGCTCATCACAAACAGTTTGTATGGATTAACTGTATGCCACGTATCGCACACGCGTCTCTAATCTGAATCATTTTTTATGTCTCCGACATCGCACACAGTTCGTATTATTGGCGACGATTTTATTACGATACCGTTTGTGCTGCATGCATCGCACACAGTTTGGTCGCGAGGTCTCTGATTCATGTGTCGCGTTAGCGGTCGCCTGCAGTAGTGTATAGTAGCAAGTGGAGGGTAGTACATTAAAATTCGAATCCAACAATATAATTTTTGGTGACATGCATTAACATTTTGGTAGTCAAATATGTGATCAAACATTAACTCAAAATATGATGGGGACTAGTAAACCAACCCGGAAGTAGCAGTAGTACTGTTCTCTAGAACCATCGATGTAACTATCAATGCAGGGAAAGTACACTTGCGTACTGCAGACCTGCTTGCTGCTCTATTCATGCGCGTAGCTGGCCTGCTCAGCCGCTCCTCTCACGCACACACTATTGCAGGGGCAAAACATTTGAGTTCTTTCATACCGCGAGAGTGGGCTTTTTCTTTTCCACTAGTACACGCGTAAGTGCACATCACGTGCAATGTTCAATTTATGAATACAACTTTTCCATGATTTTTGCAAAAGAAAGAAACAATCACATGGCTCTAGAAAAGTCTAACAAATCTACTATTCTACTCCCTCCATCCCATATTATGAAAACGTTTTTCAAGCTAATTTTGTACTATAAGGACCGAAGTCCATGCATGCAACGCCACAAGCTACAGAGTACTTACATTAGGTCCAGGTCCAGCGCCATATTGCACAGTTCCCAATGCGGTGCCAGGATTTTTCAGCTTCTTTGGCTTAATTGGGAGGCGGCATTAAAGATGGCAGCTGAGGAAGCAGCAGGCGAGGGCGGCTGCTACTCTACGCGAGCCACGAGATGATGGCGCGTGCAAAATATACGGGAGGGAAAACCCGTGCACGTGGCTGGGCTATCCGCGACCACTGGTACAACGCAACGTAGAATACCTATTTGTCGCTAGTAGATTGTTCCTTATACATATTGGAGTATTTAACAAAAAACTACCACTTTCGAACCAGCCATACCAAGAAACCACCACTCTACGAAAATTAGCAAAAACATACCAAAAATTTCTTAAACCGTCGTGAAAAACTACCAAGTGCCGATTAGGCTCATTTTAACCCATGTGGCACCTTAAGTCAACGCCGTCTGTTTGACCGGCAACTTAGGCGTTATGACTTGTGGGACCTACATGTCAGTCTAAAAAAAAATCCCCGAGTCACCTCCTACCTCCGGCCCGTCCACCTAGTCATCCTCGGCCATGGGAGGCAGCCACCGCCGGCGGCTGAAAGTGAGGTCAAAAGCGCTGGCGGCGCGGAGCCCATATTGCGTCAGCCGGAAGCCAGCTCGACGCGGCGCTCGCGGCCTCTAGCTAGCGAAGCTAGCACACGACCTGTTGGATGCATCCAGCTGCTTGTGTGCAAGCTTTGCTAGCTAGCTTGGCATGGCGGTGCGGCGGGTTGCTCGCGCGTGCCGCGCTAAGGCTAGCCATCCGGCTCGGGTGGAGGCCAGCGCGGCGGCTTGCTCATGCGTGCCGCACTCGGGCCAGCCATCCGGCTCAGGCGGAGGCTAGCTCGGCGGCTTGCTCGCGTGTGAGCCGCGGTCGGGCCAGCCAGCCAGCCCGTGCGGAGGCCAGCGCGGCGGCTTGCTCGCGCGTGAGCCGCGCTCGGGCCAGCCAGCCAGCCCGTGTGGAGGCCAGCGCGGCGGCCGGCCTGTCCGCCGGAGCGCCGGCCAGCTCACCCATCACCGGCGCCGGTGACGAACACGCATACGAACTCTTTGAAGAAGAGGATAGATGCTCACATGTGGGTCCCACCTATCGTAACAGTCAACTCTATGGTCAAACATACGGTGTTGACTTAAGGTGTGTCGTCAGCACGGACGTGTGGGCCAACCCTGTCATAAACGGGTTTAAACGAGCCTAATAGGCACTTGGTAGTAGTTTTTTTAGGAGTTTGGTAGTAGTTTTTTGGCACGGATTGAGAAATTTTTGGTATGTTTTTGCTATTTTTTGTACAATAGTTTCTTGCTAGGGCTGGTTGAAAGTGGTAGTCTTTTGTTAAATACTCTACATATTGTAAGTAGGAGTGAAAGCTAGGCTTTGGAAGTCTATAAGCATGGCTAGTTACATAGTATGTATGTGTACGTAATTCAAACTAAATATCGACCATGGGTGACTAATATCTTGATGGAAAACTCGAAACTATGAAAATACAAACGTACTATTGATACTTGTTTCCATAAACTTGGATCTACGTTCTATTCAATGTCTGAGTATGTGGGGCCTTAGCACGATGACTCCCCGAATGTCTAAAACAAGGTTTTCCCGTCTCCAGTAAGGAGGAGGATGACTGCAGCGCGCCTTCGGCTAGCTCTAGTGCTTGTAGTCATCATTAGGTGGTCTACGAGCGTGTAGATGTATTTTTTTCACATCTCGTGTTCTTTGTACTGCCACGACTGATGAATAGATCGTAAGTATCTCGCAAGAAAACCTTTGTTGAGTGTGTGTGCGAGCGAGAGATCGTGCATGTGTGTGATATGGTGAGACTAAGGCAGAGATAAGAGATTCATTGTGTGTTTTTGTGTTGTGTAATGTGGAGGCGGATAGACATAGTCACAGAGTGTGTGTGTGAGATACGCATGCGGACATAGGGGGAGAGAGGTGTGAATTAGAGAGACGGGGATTTTTGGTGTGCATGTGAGTTAGAGAGAGAGAGAGAGAGAGAGAGAGAGAGATAGGGATATATATATATACCTAGAGCTGGAGAGAATATACAAGGGTGTGTGTGTCTTAAAAGAGGGATCTAGATAGATAGCGTGGTGTGTGTGTGTGTGTGTGTGTGTGTGTGTGTGTGTCTGTTTTGTGCACGCATGTGTGGGAAAGGGAGAGTGTGTGTGTGTGGAGAAGAGAGACCACTGATGATGTAAACCTAGTAGGGGGAGGGGGATGATATGGCATGTGTGTCCAAGAGAGAGAGGCATGTCTAGTAGCGGGACAGCGTGGGTGCGGGCGGGGGTGCGTGCTATATATTTGGAAGAGACATCGAGTGTGTCTGAGAGAGGGGTGCGAGAGAGAGAGAGAGAGGGAGAGGGAGAGAGAGAGATAGATAGAGAGAGTGGGAGAGAGAAAGATGGAGGTCGATTGTGTGCGAAAAGTGGCCTATAGATAGGCAGAGGAGGTCGATGGTGTTCGAAAGTCGCCTATGTAGGGAGACACAAGTAAAGCGAGTCATTGCGTGCGTCAGAGAGACTTCATGAGAGATCAAAATAGATGGTGGAGAGAACATCACGCGAATTTGAGATTGATGATACGCTAGAGATTTACGGAGAGAGTCGCGACATATAGTGGGAAGAAGGGTCGGGTCCGCATGTGAAGAGATGGAAAGAGGCGAGAGGTGCACAAGGAGAGGGAGGGTGTTTGTGTGTAGTGGGGGTGGTGAGTGAGATGTGTGTTAATGTGAGAGTGAGAGATGGTGGAGAGCGTGCGAGAGCCAGATATACGTAGGGAGAAAGATGTTGGGGGCAGTGTGTTTTGTGTGTATGGGAAAGATACACGGCTATTGAGTGTGTGCTTGGGAAAGATAGATGCCGGGAGACATAGAGAGTGGGGGAACAGATGCGTGCATGTCTGAGAGACAAAGAGATAGAGACCTATATTGGGGTTCAGACCTAGAAGAGAGAGAAGGGGGGATAATGTGTGCGCGTGTTTGTGTCCGGGGGAGAGAAAGGCTTGTGTGTGTGGGGGGAAGGGGCTGGGGTGGTGTGCTTCAGATAAAGAGTGAGGGGTGTATGTGTGAGAGATATAGACGTAATTAAAATACATGGTCAAGAGTGTGTGCAGTCATGCTTGATCATTTTTTTCTTCATATTTTTCGACTATGTGATAGCGATACTTTTGAACATGCGAGGTATATTTTGAAGTACTAGAATTACTGACCTAAGATTGGAAATTCTGAATTTGACTGCATTATTAGATTTATTTTAATTCATTTAAATGGGGGTAAAAATTTTAACCCGATTGCGTGATTTCAAATTCATATATCAAACCTAGAGATATAGACATACGGTCGTGTTCAAACCTTGTAATCATCCACTTTATTCATACACATACATATTTGTTTGTGTCATCATATTTAGGAGAAACACATTCGAAATTTCATTTGAATTGGAGCATATGATGGTATTTGCTTGCAATAGCTCAATGATCCATATTTGAATTGAATGGACAATCTAAGTTTCTAGTTGGAGACATTGATTTTTGAAACTTGCACCTTTTTTTTCTCGCGTGCACAACAAATAAATACTCGGCCATGAAATCATAGTCGGTTGTACAAGACGAGAAGACATAATTTCAGCCACCAAAAGGTTTCAAACTTCCCGCTCACATCGAAATTTCTCGCGCCCGAAAGTTTAGCCCTACGATATTCCTCTTTTACCCCTACCACATCAACGGAAAAGGGCTGCTTTGGTAACTCCATTGTTTTCCCCTCTTTGCCCCCAACATTCTAACCCAGAACCACTCCCCTCCCAGCCTCCCTCCTCCCCCAAGCCACCGAATCTAGTCTGCCACCGCGGCGGTGCACCTCACACCCTGTCGGATCTACCTTCCGCACCTTGGAACCCCCAACTGCCAACTCACCACTGCACTGGAGCCGCTTCAGCGACTGGCTTGTCCACCGTACCAGATCTCTTTAACCGCCATCATGGTCTAGCACACCGGATCTGCTTCACCGGCGCCCTCGTCCACCACAGTGTAGGCCCTTCATCGACGCCCTCGTCTGCCACATCGCTGGCCCTTCATAGAAGCCCTCCTCTGCCGCAATAGATCCGCCTGACCGAAAGCACTGTACACCGCCCCGGATGTGCATCACCGACGCCTTCGTCCACTGCACCAGACCCGCTCCACGGACGCCATATTCAACTCCACCGGCCCAGCTTTACTACCTCCGCCGCCTCATCAGGTTATTTCAATTAGTACTCCTTTGGTTTTTCTCGTCTTTATTGTACAATAGTTCACTTACCACAGATCAGCTTTCTTGGATGTCGACAGGCGCCGCACCTAAGCACCGGAGCCGCTTCACCAATGGCGACAGCCGGCCCTACTCAACCGCAACACGAGCACCATCGATGACACTTAGCTTTCACGTATGACAATGGTGCCCATACGCCGCTGAGAATCAGGTACTATTCTCCAACGGCCGGCGCCTACGTTCACCTTCTTAGCATAAGCACCGCACCTTCGAATTTCTTCAGGGCATCATTCCATTTTTTATGAGAGGCGTTATTCTGCTTGCACCTGTAGGTCCAAACGTGTGGTAGTGAACCGGTTATATGTGCTAAATTACAAATCAGTGCACGTATAGTTACAATGCTTTCTCTTTGTCCTAAGTATTACTGTACTTCCTAGATATTACTGCCTCCTATTTTACTTCTTGCATGTTATATTTATGATAATGGTGTTGTTCTGATGTCACCTCTTGGTTACAATTATTGTACTGGACTGCTTCTATGTTCTCTATGCTAAATTACACATCAGCAAACTAGCTTGTAGTTCCGCTGCTTTTGGTTCGTCTTAACCTACATTTTTCAATGCTAGCTATTACCGCACTGCTCTGAGCCTCTGTTCATAACTTTTTTGTGTGATATTGATCTTCCCAAGTTGCATGACTAATTTGTTGCTTTTATTCATTATGGAGCTGCCAACTGCATCAAGCAAAATGCTTTTTCTTTTTGGTCTGGCACCTCGAACAAGCACAAAAATAGAGTGAAGCACACATATTGTCGTGTAAGCACACACCCTTCTTTCATTAGTTTGGATGAATCATTGATGTTCAATTTGAACAGTGCATGTGATTAAAATTAGTTTTACCAAAATAGAGGGGGAAGAATAAACTACAACGACTAGATTTGCATGCATGGGATGCTGATGACATCTTCAAAGAACATTGCAACAACAGCGAGCCTTCACAGGGACATATGGTAAGCTAGTGTGTTTTAGTTACTGTGAAATGTCATGCATGTGGGCTGCTTTCTTGGCTTGTGCCCTCAACCTGTAATCCTACCGAATTACAAATAGTTTAGTTGCCTGCTTTGCTGTATTGCTTGATTAGAATGCTTATTTGTTACTCCCTCCGTAAACTAATATAAGAGCATTTAGATCACTACTTTAGTAATCTAAATGCTTTTATATTAGTTTACAGAGGGAGTACTTGTTAGGCTATACCTGAGTTGGCCAATGTGTCAGAAGTGCCTGTCGTACTATTGTAAAGAAATGCATGCATACTTCATTTGACTCCTTAACTTTTCCTATGAACTCCATCACAAGACTATCTTGCTAGTTTATATGAGGCCACACTATTTAAGTGCTTTCTAAGAATATTTCAACTATTTATATGCTTGGGAAACTAAATATAACTATGGTACACTGCCTTTCAGCTAACCATTTTAATTTGTTTTCGGCTGATGCAACTTCGAACCATTTAAATAAAGCTTGCCATGCTCGGTAATAATTCGTATGTAGTTTACCATGTAAGCTGACTACCTGGATCATGCGATAACTATCTGTAACTTATGTCCAGCGGAAACCTTTCAGGATGCGGTTCAAACTAGGACACAATGTACACCCCCATGATCTATTTGTGGAAGCAGTGCGCCATCCATGTTACCAGATGGTAGCAGTTCAGAGGCAACCCCGTTGGAGAGCACATATATTATAGTTCTTGAGGCTCTACTAGAGGCAGAAAGAGAGGGTGTGGCTGCCGTGAATGAGGTAATCCTGATCATGAGCCTGGAAATTATGCAATTAGCTGCACGCATTATGCAAGCAAACAAAGATGTGGAGCAAGTAAGACAGTTGCATTTGGAGACGGAGAAGGTCCTGCTGCTTTTGCTATCTGAAGCCCAGGCTAATCCTAGTTCTTCTTTAGATACCAGTTGAAATTGTCATTAGATTAGTATACTTACATGTTGTGTCATGTTTGTGAATGGATTATGTTGCAAGACCCCTTATTTGTTGTCCATGTCTTGTAATGATCTGATTTTCTTAGGCGAGGCAATCCTCAGTACTTGTAGGAGTGGACATATGGTGAACTGCTTTTCGTGTGAGCAGATTGTGTTGGATGAAATAACTGTTTGACTCGAAGTGGATTCAACCTTCTGAATTCAAGTATCATGGCACTTGTAAATCATATTCATATATAAAGGTGGAATACATCTTTGTCGTGCTTTTGAAGATATCTAAAAAAACATAGAATGATTTATAAAGATTCGTAATCGAATACAAAATGGGTTCGAATTTAGTTGCCAGGGTAAACTTGAATGCTTATTCTCCCAAAATTCGAAAGAAGCGGTAAAACACCCACTCCCACGTCGGCTGCCCGAAACCAGTGTTTGGGAGATGGAAATTACTGTCTACCCCTGACACACGCAACCTATCGGCCTGATTTCCACTGCTTTAAATAGGGGTAGGTTTGTAACTTCACTCAGACGTGACACGACCGCCTCTCACCCCATTCAGACACAGTGGGTGCCAAACGTGGGCGGCAAAACACATTTGATTCAAGCTCATCCCAAAGACCTCTCCCTCCCCCTCCATTTCCCCATTCATACACGGTGGGTGGCAAAATAAACTCTCCTCGGCTGAAATCGATCTAGGCAAATATTTTAAGTAGGGGCAGGTTTGTAACTTCACTCATATGTGACACAGCCGTCCTACCTGTCAGCCCCGTTCATACACCGTGGACGCCAACCGTGGACGCCAAAACACCCTCTCCTCGCCCGAAATCGCTCTCGGCAAATTTTGGGGAGATTCGAGATTACTGTCCTATCCCCAACCGACGAGACGTCCGAAATTTTAAACGGGGGCTAAGTTGGTAACTTCCCCACATTTCAGACAAGCGCATCCCAAAGACATGGTTCCCCCTCCTCTCTCGCTCCATTTCCCCATTCGTACTCCGTGGGCGCCAAAACACCCTCTCCACCCCAGCCTCCTTCGTCCACCACCCCATTCACTGTTGTCCTCCTCCACCATGCCGGAGCAGCTACCCGACGCTGTCATCCATTACAAGAGATCGACGTCTCTCATCCACTGCACCGGATAAGGATCCTAGCATCGCTTCCTCTCGCTTCATCCGCGCCGTCGTCCACCTTGTCATGGCAGCTCCTACGACTGTCTCGTCCACAGCAATAGGACTTATCCCCCGATGCCGCCGTCTGCCATCTCCAATCTGCTTCCGCGCCGCCAACAGCCATAGCATCCGCAACACCCTCAACGTATCAGCAGAGACCTACACGGCATCGCAAGAGAGGTGGTACTCTTTCATATCTGCTTAAGTTATTGATCTCACCCAGAAAATAGATCGTCACTTGTTTACTATACTTTCTTGTCCATACCTAATCTTTATTTGTTAGTTGAAAGCAAACATTGGTTGCGATGTAGCCTTTGTCCGGTTAGCACCTTCAGATCCGCCATGGCACGGTCAACACTATACTCGCAATGCTTATGGTTTTCCCCTTTTATATTCACTACCATCATCCTAGGTGCTTCGTGTCATGCTAGCACTGCTCCTCAACCCATCAAGCGAAACAACATGCCACTCATAATTCCAAAGCTTAGTTGTTCAAATACGAATCTGATATGATGCTGATATTACTAAAACAGAGAACGTTTAATTGGTCAGCTAATGTTCCTACATTAGTTTCGAAAAGCATGTGCGCCACATATGGAGAGACAGCATTGAATTGCATATCTTTATGCGCTCTGGTTCATCACTGGTTCATCATGGGTGGGCAACACACGTTGTATTATCCAAAATCTGCTTGCTCTTCTTTAACATGTTCCTCTTCTGTTCTTCTTAATAAGTATAGTAGTACATTATCTTCCTTGTCGGGAATTGGAGCAGGGACATTTGCAGTCGACATGTATATTGGGTCGCTTCTGATGGATGCTTTCAACAATTCTAGTTGGTCTGCCATAATATCCAGGAAATGCTGGGAGCTGTGTCGCCTTTGAGAGTCTAGACTGATAGTAATAGTATTGCGCCTTTAGTTGAATAGAGCTGCCCCTGTAGGGGATCCGAAGCGTTTCCAGCCATACCGGCAATAAAATCCCATATGTTCCAGCTAGTTCCACTTTCCCGATTTCACTAGTGATGCTTAGGGTTTCCCCCTTTTATCTACACTACTATGATCTCCGTAGGTGCTTTGTGTCGTACTAGCAGCACTCCACCCTTCAAGCTAAACAACACACCACTCATAATTCCAAAGCTTAGTTGTTCAAATACGAATGTGATATGATACTGATATTAGTTAACAGACACACATTTCATTGGTCAGCTAATGCTCCCACTTGAGTTTCGAAATGCATGTGGCAACGTATAGAGAGACAGCAGGGAATTGCATTTCTTTGTCACTTGTTTACTGTACTATCTTGTCCATACCAAATCTTAGTTGTTAGTTGAAAGCAAACATCGGTTGCTAAGTAGCCTTTGTGCGGTTTGCAGCTTCAGATCTTCCATGCCATGGTCAACACTATACTCATCATGCTAAGGGTTTCCCCCTTTTATGATCACTACGATCAGCCTACGTGATTCGTATCGTACGAGCACTGCTCCATGATACGTCCAATTTGCATCATGATTTCCTACTGATATTTATTATGTTTTTGATCATTATTTCACCTTATGATACAATTCTTATGCCTTTTCTCTCTTAATTTGGAAGATTTACATGAAGAGGGAGAATGCCGACAGTTGGAATTCTGGACCTGAAATAGCCACATCAGAGATACCTAATCTACAGAGCTCCAATTGACCTGAAATTTCCCGGAGATTTTTTATTGAATATATAAAAAATACTGGAGACAAGGAATACCAGAGGGGACCCACCAGCTGCCCACAAGGCAGCAGGGCGCGCCATAGTGCCTTCTGGGGCCCACAGCTGGCGTCTGGCCCCCTCCCTCTGCTATATGAAGCCATTTGCCCTAGAAAAAATACAGAGAGGGCTTTCGGGACGAAGCGCCACCGTCTCGAGGCGGAACCTGGGCAGGAGCTATTTTGCTCTCCGGCGGAGCGATTCCGCTGGGGATACTTCCCTCCGGGAGGGGGAAATCAAAGCCATCGACATCACCAACGATCCTCTCATCGTGGGAGGACCAATCTTCATCAACATCTTCACTAGCACCATCTCATCGCAAACCCTAGTTCATCTCTTGTATTCAATCTTTGTCTCAAAACCTCAGATTGGTACCTGTGGGTTGCTAGTTGTGTTGATTACATCTTGTAGTTGATGCTAGTTGGTTTATTTGGTGGAAGATTAAATGTTCAGATCCTTAATGCTATTCAATACCCCTCTGATCTTGAACATGAACATGATTTGTAAGTAGTTACTTTTGTTCTTGAGGACATGGGAGAAGTCTTGTCATAAGTAATCATGTGAATTTGGTATTCGTTCGATATTTTGATGATATGTATGTTGTTGCTTCCTTTAGTGGTGTCGTGTGAACGTCGACTACATGAAACTTCACCATCTTTGGGCCTAAGGGAAGGCATTGTGGAGTAGTAATTAGATGATGGGTTGCTAGAGTGACAGAAGCTTAAACCCTAGTTTATGCACTATTCCGTAAGGGGCTGATTTGGATCCATACGTTTCACGCTATGGTTAGAGTTATCTTAATTCTTCTTTCGTAGTTGCGGATGCTTCCGAGAGAGGGTAATCATAAGTGGGAGGCTTGTTCAAGTAAGAATAGCACCCAAGCACCGGTCCACCCACATATCAAATTATCAAAGCAGCGAACGCGAATCAAACAAACATGATGAAAGTGACTAGACGAAATTCCCATGTGTCCCCTTGCTGCACTTTATTATACTTGTTACTTGTTACTTGTTACGAATTATACAAATTCGTTCTGGCTTGTCCTTTGCTATAAAAAGGATTGGGCCACCTTGCTGCACTTTATTATACTTGTTACTTGTTACTTGTTACGAATTATCTTGCTATCAAAACTATCTGTTACCGCTACTTTCAGTACTTGCAGAGAATACCTTGCTGAAAACCGCTTGTCATTTCCTTCTGCTCCTCGTTGGGTTCGACACTCTTACTTATCGAAAGGACTATGATTGATCCCCTATACTTGTGGGTCATCAAGACTCTTTTCTGGTGCTGTTGCCGGGGAGTGAAGCGCCTTTGGTGAGTGGAATTTAGTAAGGAAACATTTATATTACGTGCTGAAATTTATTGTCACTTGTCACTATGGAAAGTAATCCTTTGAGGGGCTTGTTCGGGGTATCTTCACCTCGACTGGAAGCAATAAGAGTTGCTCCTCCACCTATTGAACCTACTGAAAATATTTATTATGAAATTCCTTCGGGAATGATAGAGAAATTGCTAGCTAATCCTTATGAAGGAGATGGAACGGTACATCCTAATATGCACTTGATCTATGTGGATGAAATTTGTGGATTTTTTAAGCTTGCAGGTTTATCCGGAGATGGAGTTAAGAAGAAAGTATTCTCTTTATCTTTGGAGGGAAAGGCATTGACATGGTATAGGCTATGTGATGATACTGACACATGGGACTGGAACCGGTTGAAGCTGGAATTCTACCAGAAATTTTATCCTATGCATTTGGTTCATCGTGATCGGAATTATAAATAGAATTTTTGGCCTCGTGAAGGAGAAAGTACCGCTCAAGCTTGGGGGAGGCTTAAGTATATGTTGCACACATGCCCCAATCATGAGCTCTCAAGAGAAATAATCCTTCAAAACTTTTATGCTCGGCTTTCTCATAATGATCAATCCATGCTCGATACTTCGTCTGCTGGTTCCTTTATGAAGAGAACTATTGAATCCAGATGGGACCTTCTTGAAAGAATTAAATGCAATTATGAAGATTGGGAAATCGACAAAGGTAATGAGTCAGGTATAAATCTTGAGTTTGATTGTGTTAAATCTTTTATGGAAACTGATGCTTTTCATAATTTTAGTACTAAATATGGACTTGACTCCGAGATAGTAGCTACCTTTTGTGAATCTTTTGCTGCTCATGTTGATCTCCCTAAGGAGAAATGGTTTAAATATCATCCACCTATTGAATTGAAAGAAGAACCTGTTAGTGTTAAAGAAGAAACAATTGTTTACCATGTTGATCCAGTTGTGCCTACTTCTTATATTGAGAAACCTCCTTTCCCTGTTAGGATTAAGGAACATGCTAAAGCTTCAACTGTGGTCAGTAAGAGTAATATTAGAGCACCTAGACCTTCTGAGCAAATTAAAGTTGAACCTAGTGTTGCAATGGTTAAAGATATTTTGGTTGATAACATTGATGGACATGTCATATATTTCTGTGATGATGCAACTAGAATTGCTAAGCCAGACCCTAAAGATAAAAATAAACATGTAGTTGGCATGCCTGTTATTTCTGTTAAAATTGAAGATCATTGCTATCATGGTTTATGTGATATTGGTGCTAGTGTGAGTGCTATTCCGTTTACTCTCTATCAAGAAGTCATGAATGATATTGCACCCGTTGACATTGAAGATATTGATGTTACTATTAAGCTTGCAAATGGAGACACTATTTCACCGTTTGGGATTGTTAGAGATGTTGAAGTCTTGTGTGGTAAGATCAAATACCCTACTGATTTTCTCGTTCTTGGATCACCACAAGATGATTTTTTCCCATTATATTTGGTAGACCCTTCTTGAATACGGTTAATGCTAAGAATGATAACATTAAAGAAATTGTCAGTGTTAATTTTGGTGAGATGTCTCATGAGTTTAATTTCTCTAAGTTTCATAGACAACCTCATGATAAGGAATTGCCTAGTAAAGATGAAATTATTGGCCTTGCCTCTATTGCTGTGCCTCCTACTGATCCGCTAGAACAATATTTGCTTGAGCATGAGAATGACATGCATATGAGTGAAAGAAATGAAATAGATGAATTATTCTTTAAACAAACACCTATCCTTAAACATAATATGCCTGTTAAAACCTTGGGAGATCCACCTCCGCCCAAGGGTGATCCTGTGTTTGAATTGAAGCAATTACCTGATACTCTTAAATATGCTTATCTTGATGAAAAGAAGATATATCCTATTATTATTAGTGCTAACCTTTCAGAGCATGAAGAAAAGAGATTACTTAAAACTCTGAGGAAGCACCGTGCTGCTATTGGATATACTCTTGATGATCTTAAGGGCATTAGTCCCACTTTATGTCGGCATAAAATTCATATGGAGCCAGATGATAAACCCGTTGTTGATCATCAAAGAAGGCTGAATCCTAGAATGAAGGATGTCGTAAGAACTGAAATATTAAAGCTTCTGGAAGCAGGTATAATTTATCCCATAGCTGATAGTAGATGGGTAAGTCCTGTTCATTGTGTTCCTAAAAAGGGAGGTATTACCATTGTTCCTAATGATAAAAATGAACTCATCCCACAAAGAATTGTAACTAGTTATAGGATGGTAATTGATTTCAGGAAATTAAATAAAGCCGCTAGAAAAGATCATTACCCCTTGCCTTTTATTGATCAAATGTTAGAAAGATTGTCTAAGCATACACACTTTTGTTTCCTAGATGGTTATTCTGGTTTCTCTCAAATACCTGTATCACCTGAAGATCAAGAGAAAACCACCTTTACTTGTCCTTTTGGAACTTATGCTTATCGTCGTATGCCTTTTGGTTTATGTAATGCACCTGCTACCTTTCAAAGATGTATGACTGCTATATTCTCTAACTTTTGTGAAAAGATTGTTGAGGTTTTCATGGATGATTTCTCCATTTACAGAACTTCATTTGATGATTGCTTAAGCAACCTTGATCGAGTTTTGCAGAGATGTGAAGAAACTAATCTTGTCTTGAATTGGGAGAAGTGCCACTTTATGGTTAATGAAGGTATAGTCCTTGGGCATAAAATTTCCGAAAGAGGTATTGAAGTTGATAAAGCTAAGGTTGACGCTATTGAGAAAATGCCATGTCCTAAAGATATCAAAGGTATAAGAAGTTTCCTTGGTCATGCTGGTTTCTATAGAAGGTTTATAAAAGACTTCTCTAAAATTTCTAGACCTCTTACCAATCTCTTGCAAAAAGATGTTCCGTTTGTTTTTGATGATGATTGTGTAGATGCCTTTGAAATACTTAAGAAAGCCTTAATTTCTGCACCTATTGTACAACCACCTGATTGGAACCTACCTTTTGAAATTATGTGTGATGCTAGTGATTATGCTATTGGTGCTGTTCTAGGAGAAAGAGTTGATAAGAAATTAAATGTTATCCATTATGCTAGTAAAACTCTAGACAGCGCTCAAAGAAATTATGCTACTACTGAGAAAGAATTTTTAGCAATTGTGTTTGCATGTGACAAATTTAGATCTTACATTGTTGATTCCAAGGTTACTGTTCACACTGATCATGCTGTATTAAATACCTTATGGAAAAGAAAGATGCTAAGCCTAGACTTATTAGATGGGCTCTTCTGCTACAAGAATTTGATTTGCATATTGTTGATAGAAAGGGAGCTGAGAATCCCGTAGCAGATAATTTGTCTAGAATGGAAAATTTTCTTGATGACTCACTTCCTATTAACGATGATTTTCCTGATGAACAATTAGCTGTGATAAATGCTTCTCATAATACCCCTTGGTATGCAGGCTATGCTAATTACATTGTTGCTAAATACATACCACCTAGCTTTACATATCAACAAAAGAAAAAAGTTTTTCTTTGATTTATGACATTACTTTTGGGATGACCTACATCTATATAAAGAAGGAGTAGATGGTATTATTAGACGTTGTGTACCTGAGCATGAACAGGAACAAATCCTATGTAAGTGTCACTCCAAGGCATATGGAGGACACCATGCGGGAGACCGAACTGCACACAAGGTATTACAATCTGGTTTTTATTGGCCTACTCTTTTCAAGGATGCACATAAGTTTGTACTTTCTTGTAATGAATGTCAAAGAATTGGTAATGTTGGTAGACGTCAGGAAATGCCTATGAATTATTCACTTGTTATTGAACCATTTGATGTTTGGGGTTTTGATTATATGGGACCTTTTCCTAAATCCAATGGGTATACTCATATTTTAGTTGCTGTTGACTACGTTACTAAGTGGGTAGAAGCTATTCCAACTAGTAGTGCTGATCACAACACTTCTATTAAAATGCTTAAAGAAGTCATCTTCCCGAGGTTTGGAGTCCCTAGATATTTAATAACTGATGGTGGTTCACATTTTATTCATGGTGCTTTCCATAAGCTGCTTGCTAAATATGATATTAACCATAGAATTGCATCCCGTTATCATCCTCAGTCTAGTGGTCAAGTTGAATTAACTAATAGGGAAATAAAATTGATTTTGCAAAAGACCATTAATAGATCCAGAAAGAATTGGTCTAAGAAACTTGATGATGCATTATGGGCTTACAGAACTGCATATAAAAAACCTATGGGTATGTCTCCGTATGAAATGGTTTATGGAAAAGCATCTCATTTACCTCTTGAATTAGAACATAAAGCTTATTGGGAAATTAAAGAACTTAATTATGATTTTAAACTTGCCGGTGAGAAGAGGTTATTTGATATTAGCTCCTTAGATGAATGGAGAACCCAAGCCTATGATAATACTAAGTTGTTTAAAGAAAAAGTTAAAAGGTGGCATGACAAAAGAATTCAAAAACAGGAATTCAAAGTAGGTGATCATGTTCTATTATACAATTCTCGTTTGAGATTCTTTGCAGGAAAACTTCTCTCTAAATGGGAAGGACCGTATATCATCGAAGAAGTTTATCGCTCCGGAGCCATCAAAATAAACAACTCCGAAGGCAATAATCCGAGAGTGGTGAATGGTCAAAGAATTAAGCACTATATTTCAGGTACTCCCATTAATGTTGAAACTAATATTATTGAAACAATTACACAGGAAGAGCACATCAAAGAGTCCTTCTGGAACGCTCCAGAACCCTGAAAAGGGGTAGGTATGTGATACGGTAAGTAAACCGACTCCAAAAATTCCATAAAAATTATTTCTGTCAGTTTTGGAATATTAGAAAAATTACAAAAATAAGAAACAACTGAGGGGACCCACGTGTCGCCCACAAGGCAGAAGGGCACGACCCCCCTGGGGCGCGCCGTGGTGCCTTGTGGGCCCCACGTGTGCCTTCCCAACTCCGTTTTCTTCCCGTATGCTTGTTTTGCAAGATAAAAATTCTTTATATATACTCCCATATGTTTTGACTACCACATCACGAGTTTCTCCTCTGTTCTTGTTTCGGGCTATTTTTCTGACAGATCTAGGTCGCCATGGCTCCCCGAAGACTCCGCACCAAGCACCGGATTGTTCAACCTTCACCCGGCAAATGTCCTTTCAGCGAAGTATATTATGAGTGGTCGTCCGGAGAGGAGGACACAGCTATGGAGGAGGAACCCGGAAAGGTCATGGAGGACCGAATTCAAGGAGAAGAAGATCAAACCATGCACAAGAAGGAACCTACAGAAAAGGGAGACATATTACAAACTCTTCATCACAACCTCTCTTTGTCTGAAATTAATGCATTGAAGGCTGTTGAAGCAATTTGTGCCCAAAATACTTCGCTTACTTGTGAAGTTATTGTGTTAGAAGAGTAGAATCATGCCCTTCGAAGGATCAATCATAATCTGGAGTACTTACTGAAGCTGAAGGACAAGCCCACCTCACCATCACCACTATCACCGAAGAAGGAGACTTGAGTACATGGGTATGGGCACTCCCCTTGGCTTGTGCCAAGCTTGGGGGAGGTGCCCCGGTATCGTATCACCATCACTTTCTCATCATCATTACCTATCTTAGTTCGATCCTTAGTTATTTCGTGATTTAGAGGAATAAAGTTTTAGTATGATTTAGTTTCGAGTGCTTGCTTTGTGATCTATCTATCTATGTAATCGTGTGTGAAAGTTATATAATAAAGAGTAGTTTGAGTTGAGTGTTTTGCTTTTGGTGATCCAATCTTAGAAATAAAGAAAGAATAAAATCATATGCTAATCCCATGGGGAGTGATGACTTCACAAAAAAGGAGTATAATTTATAAAACTTGTTGGAAGTTGACAAACATAGCATTGGTCATTGTAGCAATTCATGAAAAAGGAATAAAGGGAGAGAGGTCTCACATATAAATATACTATCTTGGACATCTTTTATGATTGTGAGCCCCCATCAAATATTCTATGTCAATTAGTTGACGTTTGACAAGGAAGATAACGTAATGGGTTATGTTTGCTTATATTCACATAGAAGTTATATTGTTTTGGATCCTCAACATGTGGTGTTTGCCCCTATCTTTGCTAGCCAGAAATCCGCACCAAGTAGAGATACTACTTGTGCATCCAAAACCTTAAACCCAATTTCATGCCATGAGAGTCCATCATATCTACCTATGGATTGAATAAGATCCTTCAAGTAAGTTGTCATCGGTGCAAAAGCAATAAAAATTGCTCCTAAAAATGTATGAACTTTTATTGTAAGGGAAAATAAGCTTTGTACGATCTTGTGATGGTGGAGCAATAAAAGCGACAGACTGCATAATACAGGTTACTATCACAAGGGGCAATATAAAGTGACGTTCCTATACATTAAGAGGTTGCACATCCAAAAACAAAAGCGCATGACAACCTCTGCTTCCCTCTGCAAGAGTCAATAGTATTCTTCTCTATTCCGTTTTTATTTTCTCTTTTGGCAAACATCATGTGGTGGGGATTGATCCATGCATATATATCCAGTTGAATGTAGGTGATCATGAGTTATTATTGTTGACATTACCCTTGAGGTAAATACATTGGGAGGCGAGATTATAAGCCCCTATCTTTCAATGTGTTCGACTGAAACTTTTGCTCCATAAGTATGACGTGAGTGTCAGCAATCATAGAAGACTAAATGATAGTTGAGTATGTGAACTTGCTAAACAAAGCTCTTACATAGACTCTTCCTGATAATATGATAAATTGCAATTGCTTCAGTGACTGAGATCATAGTTTCTTAGTTTTCAATTTGGTTTATGGTTCATACTTTAACTTGTGGACGAATTGTTACCTTTTCATGAGAAGTTCTATGATGATATATTGCTGTTACAATAAAGATCATGATGCTCCCTGTCCGTATTTTATTTTTATCGACGTCTCTCTCTCTCTCTAAACATGTGGTCATGATTATCGATTTTGACTTTTCGCTTGAGGGCAAGCGAGGTCTAAGCTTGGGGGAGTTGATACGTCCAATTTGCATCATGATTTCCTACTATTATTTAATATGTTTTTGATCATTATTTCACCTTATGATACAATTCTTATGCCTTTTCTCTCTTAATTTGCAAGATTTACATGAAGAGGGAGAATGCCGGCAGTTGGAATTCTGGACCTGAAATAGCCACATCAGAGATACCTAATCTAAAAAGCTCCAATTGACCTGAAATTTCACGGAGATTTTTTTATTGAATATAAAAAAATACTGGAGAGAAGAAATACCAGAGGGGACCCACCAGCTGCCCACAAGGCAGCAGGGCGCGGCCCCCCTGGGCGCGCCCTAGTGCCTTGTGGGGCCCACAGCTGGCGTCTGGCCCCCTCCCTCTGCTATATGAAGCCATTTTCCCTAGAAAAAAATAAAGAGAGGGCTTTCGGGATGAAGGGCCGCCGTCTCGAGGCGGAACCTGGGCAGGAGCTATTTTGCTCTCCGACGGAGCAATTCTGCCGGGGATACTTCCCTCCGGGAGGGGGAAATCAAAGCCATCGACATCACCAACAATCCTCTCATCGTGGGAGGACCAATCTTCATCAACATCTTCACCAGCACCATCTCATCTCAAACCCTAGTTCATCTCTTGTATTCAATCTTTGTCTCAAAACCTCAGATTGGTACCTGTAGGTTGCTATTAGTGTTGATTACATCTTGTAGTTGATGCTAGTTGGTTTATTTGGTGGAAGATTAAATGTTCAGATCCTTAATGCTATTCAATACCCCTCTGATCTTGAACATGAACATGATTTGTGAGTAGTTACTTTTGTTGTTGAGGACATGGGAGAAGTCTTGTCATAAGTAATCATGTGAATTTGGTATTCGTTCGATATTTTGATGATATGTATGTTGTTGCTTCCTTTAGTGCTGTCGTGTGAATGTGGACTACATGAAACTTCACCATCTTTGGGCCTAAGGGAAGGCATTGTGGAGTAGTAATTAGATGATGGGTTGCTAGAGTGACAGAAGCTTAGACCCTAGTTTATGCGCTATTCCGTAAGGGGCTGATTTGGATCCATACGTTTCATCCTATGGTTAGAGTTATCTTAATTCTTCTTTCGTAGGTGCGGATGCTTGCGAGAGGGGGTAATCATAAGTGGGAGGCTTGTTCAAGTAAGAACAGCACCCAAGCACCGGTTCACCCACATATCAAATTATCAAAGTAGCGAACGCGAATCAAACAAACATGATGAAAGTGACTATATGAAATTCCCATGTGTCCTCAAGAATGTTTTGCTTATTATACGAGTTCGTTTCGGCTTGTCCTTTACTATAAAAAGGATTAGGTCACCTTGCTGCACTTTATTATACTTGTTACTTGTTACTTGTTACGAATTATCTTTGTCGGAAATGGGGCTCCGGGGACCCAAAGGTTCGAACACTAGGGTGAGCTCGTTCTACTACTTCTTCCCCTACCACGGCAGTGCTACGGCGAGACTACGGCGAGAGCGCGCTAGTGTAGGACGGGCAAAGGCACAACGGTTTACCCAGGTTCGGGCCACCTTGCGGTGTAAGACCCTACTCCTGCTTTGTGGTTGAGATTATCGTGGATGAGAGAGTTCTTGCGTACAAGCTTGAAGATGATGGATCTCTCTCTCTCTGCTATGGTGGCCGCACTGCCCCTTTTATGCCGCCTTGGTCCTCTTCCCCCTCGAAACTTAGGCGGGAAGGGTTGCCACACTTGGCGGTTTTGAAAGGGGACATGCGCTCAGGCTATCCTGACTAAAGGTGGTCTTCGCCTGCCAAAGCATGATCCATGACACGCCGGTGGGCTCGGTGATGACCTCCGCCCTACGCGCCCGCCGTCTTGGTCTTTCTTCACCGATCGGGCAACCTTTGGGGTTGCTTTGGAGAGTAGATAGTTGGCCCTGCTTCCCTAGCACAAAAGAGGAAACCATCTGCATCCGCGCCTGCTGGCGCGGCCTCTACTGCTGCTCATCGCCGCGCGCGTCACCCACATGATGGGCTCCAGTCCGCGCGACACGCCGTACGGTCTTCTCCTCGAGCGCCTGCGGGAGGGGGCCTCGGAAGGCCACCTCGGGAAGCCGCCTCGTGAGGCCACTCGGGAAGCCTCCTCGTGAGGGGACTCTGGAGGCCGCCTCATGAGGGGACCTCGCGAGGCCGTTTATGGTGGTGCTGAGCGTTGCCTGCTACTCCCTGAGGAGGGGGCCTCAGGAGGCTAGGGCCCCATGAGGGGGCATGGCGAGACACTTGGTGGCGACGGCCCGCCGGGCACATTCCAGGCATCGCGCCCTGGGCCAAAGGCAGACGGGCCTGGATACTCCGGGTTCCATGGGCCCGACAGTAGCCCCCGGGCCCGCGGCGCGCACCTTCCCACCTACGGAGGGGCGAAATGGCGCGGGCCCTAACCGCCTGCGGCGACGCCCCCACTTCCCCACGACGCCTCGGGAACTGCCGCGCTGACATAAATCTTGGCGCCGGAGAAGGCGGAGCGACGAGGGGAGTCCCGCGCCGAGATAAAAAGGGGGGAAGGGAGAGCTGGAGCCCCCACTCATCTTCTCCTTCCTCCAGCTTCCTCGTCTCCTTGCTAGACTGCCGAAGAGATGGCGAGAGGATGAGGGCGCGGCCGCGCCTCCGCCGCCGCATCGCAGGTCCCACCCCGGGGGCGTGGTCGATCCTCGACGGCCGCCGGCGCCGGGCCCAATAGTCGCGGAAAGGGCGCCGCCCGCGGGCGCGGCGGGCGAGGCGCGCAAGGCCGAGGCGGCCACGTCGGAGCGGCTGCGCTTCCACCCCAAGCGGGGAGCCACTCGGCGGAGGCGGCACCCGAGTTCATCGTGAACATGCGCCGCAGCCCCTGCACCTGGCTCCGGCTCCCGGACTCCTTCGCGGCGGCGATGGCGGACCGCGCGCCCTTGGGCCTGTGGGTGCAGGCCGACGGTTGCTGCAACGGCCCCTCCTGGGTGGCGACGGAGCTTTCCGCCTCGGGCTTCGTGTTCCTAAGGCAGGGGTGGAAGTCGTTCGCCCTCGCCCGCGGCCTGAAGCGGGGGCACGTCCTCCAGTTCAAGTACGACGGGGCCGCCACACTCTTTGTGAAGATCTTCGGGCTCTCCGGTAGCCGCCTAGCGCAGGACTTGTTGAGGCTGGTGAAGTCGACGCACATACGCTCCTTGCCGCCTTTCTTGGGGACGACGACTGGGTTGGCGAGCCATTCAGGATGGCACACCTCACGAACGACTCCGGCTTCTTGGAGCTTCTGAACTTCACTGACGATGAACTCTTGCTTCTCTGGCGCCTGGCGCCGCGCTTTCTGCTTGACCGGGCGTGCATTGGGGCACACCGCTAAGTGGTGCTCGATCACCTCCCTCGGCACACCGGACAAGTCGGATGCTTTCCAGGAGAAAACATCCGAGTTTGCCTGTAGGAAGGTGACAAGCACGCTTCCCTATGCAGGAGGGAGGCCTGTGCCGATGGTGAAGGCGGGGCCAGAGCCGCTGCCGTCCACCGACACCTTCTTCGTCCCGGTGCGGTCCTGAGAAAACAGCTGCTTCTTCTTCGCCGCCGCGGCCTCGGAAGGCTCGGCCGCGTCCTCGTCGGCTGGGTGCGCGACAGCGGCAGCCTTGTAGGCGCGCTCGAGGGTGCTGGCCGCGTCCTTTTCATCGCAGGCAACGGTGATGATGCCGCTGCAGCCGGGCATCTTGAGGACGTTGTAGGCGTGATGAGTGGCCGCCATGAACATGGTGAGAGCTGGGTAGCCCAAGATGGCATTGTAGGGCAGGCCGATGTGCGCCACGTCGAAGTCGATGAGCTCGGTGTGGTAGTTCTTGCGGGTGCCGAAGGTGATAGGGAGGCGCACCTGCCCCAGCGGAATGGTGGAGCCATCGGTCACTCCGGAGAAAGGCCTGGTCGGCATCAGCTGGTCGTAGGGCACCTGGAGCGTCTCGAAGGTTTCGATGGAGAGCACGTTGAGGCAGGCACCCCCGTCGATGAGGGTCTTGGTGACCGCGACGTTGCTGATGGTGGGAGTGCACAGCATGGGGAGCGTGCCTGTGGAGGCCGTGGACATGGGGTGGTCCTTGGAGTCGAAGGTGGTGGCGTACTGCGACCACTTGAGGGGCCGCGTGACCTCAGGCCTCGGGAGGGCGGCGTACACCTCGCAAGAGAGTTGCTTGAAGTGGCGGACGGACGCGGGGGCATGGGACCCGCCAAGGATGCAGGCGACCGCGCGAGGCTCCTGGTAGCCCCCAGCACCCTTGTCAGGCTGGTTGACGTCCTTCCTCCGAGGAGGTGGAGGCAGCGGCGGGAGAGCGGCATTAGCCTGAGGATTCGCCTCACGAGGCTGGTCGCGCTAGGCGGCCTCACGAGGCTGATCGCGCCAGCCCTGGCGGTAGTTGCTATTATTATTGCGGTTGTCCCAGCGGTTGCCGCTGCGGCCACCTCCGCGGCCGGCGCCACGGTCGTTGCGGTCGTCTCGGCGGCTCTGGCGCTCGTCGCGGAGTAGCTTGAGCTCATGACAGTCTTCGGTGCTGTGAGAGCGGACATTGTGAAAGGCGCAGAGTGGCCGGTTGTCCTTCCTGGGTTCGTCGAGGTCGCGGCCGCGCTTCTGCTCGGGCTCCGCCGCAAGCACGGCAGGGCCTTTGCGCTTGACGTCCTTGATCTTGGCCTTGGTGCCGTCGAGCGCTGCGTCGGGGTCGTTGTGGACGAAGTTGCGGCCTTCTTCAGCCTTGACGCACTTGTCGGCGAGGTCGAGCAGCTCGAGCACGGAGTCGAGCTCACCGTTGATGGCGAGCTTCTCTCGCATCTTGACGTCCGTGACGCCGGTGGAGAACGCGGAGATGACGGCCGCATCGGAAGCGCGCGGGATCTTGTTGCGCACCTGGCTGAACCGCTGGATGTACTTACGGAGGGTCTCGTCTGGGCGCTGTCGAACGCGCCGCAGGTCGTTGATGGTGAGGGAGCGGTTCTGTGTGCCCTTGAAGTTGGCGATGAACTGGCTGCAGAGCTCGGCCCACGACGAGATGGAAGCCTCAGGGAGGTTCATGAGCCAGGAGCGCGGGCCGTCCTTGAGGGCCATGGGGAACCAGTTCGCCATGACCTTGTCGTCGCCGTTCGCCGCCTCGACGCTCAGCACGTAGAGCTGGAGGAACTCCGTGGGGTTGGGGGTGCCGTCGTAGCGCGGAGGCAGCTCAGGCTTGAACTTCGCGGGCCAGACCACGCGACGCAGCTCGCGGGTGAAGGCACGACAGCCCACGCAGCTCGAGGGGATGCCGCCAGCTAGGGCGGCGCGGTTTTGACGTCCGGCCGCTGCAACGTCTTGAACGGCATGGTCCTGGCGCTAGCGCTGGCCCTCGAGGAGCACTCGCGCGTCGGGGGGCGCGCGGCGGATGATTTGGCAGCTGGGCTTGCAGTGGTCCGGAGAAGACGTGCCGCGGGACAGCTCACGAGCCCGCGCGCTGCGCTGGGGCCCGACGTGCTCGTCACGCAGAGGAGGCGGCGGGGGGGCGCCGTACGCCGGGTCCCCAGCACGAGACGGTGGAGGGCGGAGCGAGTGAGAAGGCGTCGTAGCGTCCCCGGCGACGTTGACGAGCTCGGTGATGCGACCAAGCTAGGCGTCGTAGCCGGCGTCATCAGGACGGTAGCGGAGTAGCTCGCGCGCCATGAGCAGCGTGGCCTGCGGGTTTGGCGGCCCACGGTTGGCGAGGGAGGAGGCCGTGGCGGTGTGGCCGTCTGCCCGCATGGAGGGGTGCAGGGAGGAGGCCTGCTGCTCGCGGGTAGCGAGGTCGGTGGCGGAGGCAGCCTCGGCGTCGGGGCGGCGGCGATTGCCGTGGGCCACCGGCTCCGTCTGGGCCACGCGGCCCGCCCTGCGCTCAGCGCGCTCGCGACGTGCGTCCGCCATGAAGGTCGAGCAGAGGAACAGTAGCGCACCCCTACCTGGAGCGCCAAATGTCGGAAGTGGGGCTCCGGGGACCCAAAGGTTCGAACACTGGGGTGAGCTCGTTCTACTACTTCTTCCCCTACCACGGCAGTGCTACGGCGAGAGCGCGCTAGCGTAGGACGAGCAAAGGCACAGCGGTTTACCCAGGTTCGGGCCACCTTGCGGTGTAAGACCCTACTCCTGCTTTGTGGTTGAGATTATCGTGGATGAGAGAGTTGTTGCGTACAAGGTTGAAGATGATGGATCTCTCTCTCTCTGCTACGGTGGCCGCACTGCCCCTTTTATGCCGCCTTGGTCCTCTTCCCCCTCGAAACTTAGGCGGGAAGGGTTGCCACAATTGGCGGTTTTGAAAGGGGATAGGCGCTCAGGCTATCCTGACTAAAGGTGGTCTTCACCTGCCAAAGCATGATCCATGACGCGCCGGTGGGCTCGGTGATGACCTCCGCCTTGCGCGCCCGCCGTCTTGGTCTTTCTTCGCCGATCGGGCAACCTTTGGGGTTGCTTTGGAGAGTAGATAGCTGGCCCTGTGTCCCTAGCACAAAAGATGAAACCATCTGCATCCGTGCCTGCTGGCGCGGCCTCTGCTGCTGCTCATCACCGCGCGCGTCACCCACGTGATGGGTTCCAGTCCGCGCGACACGCCGAACGGTCTTCTCCTCGAGCGCCTGTGGGAGGGGGCCTCGGAAGGCCACCTCGGGAAGCCGCCTCGTGAGGCCACTCAGGAAGGCGCCTCGTGAGGGGACTCGGGAGGCCGCCTCGTGAGGGGACCTCGCGAGGCCGTTTATGGTGGTGCTGAGCGTTGCCTGCTACTCCCTGAGGAGGGGGCCTCAAGAGGCTAGGGCCCCATGAGGGGGCATGGCGAGACACTTGGTGGCGACGGCCCGCCGGGCACATTCCAGGCATCGCGCCCAGGGCCAAAGGCAGACGGGCCTGGATACCCCGGGTTCCATGGGCCCGACAATCTTGCTATCAAAACTATCTGTTACTGCTACTTTCAGTACTTGCAGAGAATACCTTGCTGAAAACCACTTGTCATTTCCTTTAGCTCCTTGTTGGGTTCGACACTCTTACTTATCGAAAGGACTACGATTGATCCCCTATACTTGTGGATCATCACTCCACCCATCAAGCTAAACAAGCTTAGTTGTACAAATTCAAATCTGATATGATGCTGATATTAGTAAGACAGAGACAGGTTTAATTGGTCAGCTAAATGTTCCTACTTTAGTTTCAAAATGCATGTGAGCCACATATAGAGAGACAGAAAGGAATAGTATTTCTTTGTGCGCTCTGGTTCATCATGGGTGGGCAACAGACATTGTATAGAAAGACTTGTAATATCTACAATCTGCTTGCTCTTCTGCTTTTCTTTAACATGATCCTCTTCTCTTGTTCTTTAATAAGTACAGTATGTTCCTTCTTTGGGAAGAGGAGCAGAGACATTTGCGGTCGACAGGTCAGGTTGAGTTGTTCTTCCTTAGTATATTTTGAAGCTGTCATCTGCGAAGTATCATTACTTCTGGAGCTCTCAACAGGGAGCCTATATTTTGAGTAGCAGGCCACATTATATTAATGCACACACCAAATTACATCACACATGGCATCTCTCAGAAGAATTGCACAGAGATAGCACATAGGGGTTTACAGGGAGGCACTGTTGGATTAGAATCCCCTATGCATTACAAAGATAATCTCACTTATTTTTATGTTTTCATGCATGTCAGGTATTGAACATGATCATAATGAATATGATAATGGGCGCACCAGAGGAATATTGCGGAACAATCCACTGGCTAACAAACTTGGCATCAAGGGATTGAGATCCTGTCTGGATGCAATGGAACACACACGCTCACCATCTACTGATTCCATTGCAGAATATGATCCTAAAGATGATTCTGCCTAGATAGAGACCCAAGTCTATTTAGCTCGCCAGATGAGTCAGAGTCAGATGGCCTATCTTATTCACCCATCAAGGTGCTTGCTCTAACTTGGCAAGGTTGTATTGGTCGCACGTATCTTGCATTACTTCTACTTTGTTACACCACCATCTTCTTAGTTTACACATCATATATGAGAATATGCCATGCCTATCCATTTTCTGTACCTATTCCATGTGTCATCATATTAGGTTTTTCCACTCAAATGTAGTTCTTTCGTAATAGATGTCCAAAAGGAAGAGGGTGATTGCAGATCCTGAAGGAGTTCACACAAAGTATTTGCAAAAGGCAGTGATCCATTCTCAAGGGATCATAGGATCTCACAACGCACTGCATTGCTCTTGTCAGTACCTCTTTCCCTTTATCACGATACTTACAATCATTGCTGTTTGATTATGTAGCATCACTGTGCATGTTAGCTTCCTTATCCTCTGTTTCCTCGAAATTATAAGATCTATATTTACTCTTACATAAATGTAGAATAATCCCAATGGTTATGAAGTTCTGGATTTCTCTTGTAATTACTTGTTGTCATGTACTCCCTCTGTATCGAATTACTTGTTGCTCAATTGGATGTATTTAGAACTAAAATAGTGCTAGATACATTCATTTCAGCGGCAAGTAATTCTGGACAGAGGTAGTATTACTGTACTTACATTGAGAGATAGTTGATTATTTGGCATTACTCTGCATCTTATCTGCCCTACCCTCCATTTTCTCCAAATTATCAGATCTACATTTACTCTTACCAAAATGTTGAATAAAGCCAATGCCACTACATAAGTTGAGGTCTGCATTCCTGTTGTCAGTACCTTTTGCCTTGTAACGATGTACTTAATTGATAGCTATTTGATTATGTATCATCACTCTGTATCTGAGCTTCATTATCCTCGATTTCTTCCAATATTATTAGATCTATATTTACTCTTTAAAAAATGTAGAATAAAGGCAACGCTTATGAAGAAGTTTCTTTGGGGAATTTATTGAATTATCATTCCATTGACATGGAGAAGGGCTTTGTCGAGCCCAAGTTAACATGTAATGTAAGTCCATCCTTCTCAAGCCTTCAAACTTTGTTCTAGTATAGATTTGGATAGGCATAATTTCCTCCACTGCTTTTTACTTTGGTGTTTGCATTAGATTGCATGTTTGCAACAACTGCCAGTTTCAAATTGTAGTTATAAAACATGTTCCATATTCATACAATTCACATTAATCAGAACAGATGCATTGATTTTCTTTAGCCCTGCATGTATGCCTGTGTTCTAGATCTCTAATCCGGTGGTGTGGTGAAGCTGCCCATGCCTGCATCATCTCATTTGCTCCTTTGTCTTAACTGATTTTGCCGATGATACGGACAATGTTGTATTATGTTAATGCTATTTTAAATTGTATCTCTGAATTTGCCAATATAAAATGGGATGGAATTGTCACACACTGACCATCGTTGCTTATATATTTGTGAAACTTGTTCTCTATCTCCTTCTTTCTCTTTCAGATTAATATCTCTGACGCCAGGCAGAACTTTAGGGAAGATAGTGAGCCAAACCCATTGCTGGTACCTATCACTTATACTGCAGCGAAGCAGGTTAACCATCTTGAAGAGAGCGAGATGACCCCAAGGTTATGTCTTGATGAAGACAGTGAATTCAAGAGACTCACCAGCAGCTGTGACACAACCTTGGTTAAGTTGCTGCCTGGATCAATTCAACTTCTTCAGTCTCAACTTCAAGCTGAAAGACTTGGTGCAGCTCAGGTCCGACTTGAAGTACAATCTCTAACGAAGATCAAAGAGGACACCCGTGCGTGCTTTATAGCTACGTGGCTAGAGCTAGAGGATTTAACGTTCAGACAAATGAGGTCTCATCAGCTTGTTCAGCTACTTGCGCTACAGCACCGGGGTAGGACTAACATTTCTTGAACTATGTTGAAGTGCTATTGGTTTTGTCTATTATTTTGTCAACGTGTTTTTTTGCACTGTTGGTGACCATTGATGCCCAGTGTATGTAATCTGCGGTCTGGTTGCCCTTTATTTTCAATGGTGGCGAACTTTGATGCCCAATGGATGTAATATTCCGTAATTTCATTATTGTATAGTCTAGGTTTATTCTTAGTCGGTATGCTATAAATTATGCCGGTAGCTTCAACGGAGCTCAACGGCCCAATACGTTATCGGTCTGTCAGCGGTATATAAAAAGAAATTATGCTACCCAAACGGGCCGGCCCGTAACTAGTTATATATGGGCCTGAAAGTCGGCCTACAATTATCTCGGGCCATTATTAGGCCTAAACATAAAGTAGTTTTTGGCCTTTAACAGGCCGAGTAAAACATGGGCCGCAGGAAGAAATTTCCCTGGGCTTTTAACAGGCTGAAAAGGAGATTGGGCTTGAATTGAGCCGAACAATTCATGGGCCGGAAGCAGGCCGAAACATCTATAGGCCCATGATTGGCCCAATTGCATCTGAGCCGTTAATAGGCCAAAATTTATCACGGGCCTTGGTTGGCCCAATAAAATTATGGGCTACAAGAAAGCCGGATGCAAAGTAGGCCATAATTTGGCCCAACTATGTCACGAGCCTTTAATAGGCTGTTAATCAGGTTGGGCTGAAATTTATCCACGAAGAGTACGGGCCGTTAAGAAGCCGAAAGTCACTTTGGACTAGAAATTGGCCCAGTTGCAGCACGGGCCGTTAAATGGCCGAAAGTTAAACCGGGCCGAAAACGGCCCATATGCAGCACCGGCGGCTAACAGGCCGAAACGAATATCGGGCCGAGCTGTTAAACGGGCCTTTAACAGACCGAGGTACAAACTGGGCCTACAATGGGCCCAAAAGCACAGTGGCCTGTTAATGGGCCGGATCTGTTATGGGCCGTAATTTGGCCCAAAACACGATCCGATATGGGCCGTAATTTGGTCCAAACCATGGCAGTCTATTAACGGGCCGGTTCACTAGTGTGTGACAAAATCTTGTGGGCCTTTGGCAGGGCCGGCCCATTTAGGTCAAATGGGCCACTGTTGGGCCGTGCCACGTGTCGACGTATCATAGGCGCGTCTTGTCCATTGGACGAATGACATCTGTAGCAACGCAGAGCTGACACGTGGATCCGTTGGCGAATGAGAAATTTACACGTGGAAAATCGCCATTGGTCAGAGCTGCTAACGGGTTATTAGATCCAAATTGGAACCCGATAGCTTAACGGCGACCCGTTACGGTGGATGCCACGTGTCGGTCACCCTTGACAAAAACACTTCCATGACGCGACATTTGTCGTCATGGAAGTGGACACTTCCGTGATGATAATTTCAGTATTGTCATGGAACACTTCTACGACAGCACAGGTATGACTATCTTGATTCTGTCATAAAATTGTCACGGATGTACATGCACGACAGAAAACTTGACCTACTGTGACAAAGACGTATCATCACGAAAGTGTTTTTTTGTAGTGTAAAAGCCTAAGTATTGTACTCCCACCATTGAAGCCCACCTCCCATCCCAGCTACAGACCCCAACCCGGTTGTTTGACTGGCGACGCCAAAGCGAAGAGGGGGGTGAACAAGAAAGTTGGCTAAGGGAGCAAAGGCAGAAAGCGAGCCGACATACGTCATACATGAATAAAAGGCCCCAGGCCAGAGGTTCATTACAATCACCTACACCCCCAGTGGGTGGATTTACACACTAATACTACTGTTCCAAGGAAAAGATAGGAAAACAGGTAAAAGAACGACTTCTAGGCGACGGGCGCATCGGCTTCTGGCTGCGTGGCTCTCGGGGCCTCCGCCTCGAGAGCCGCTGAGGACGTCACGCCGTTGTCTGCTCCGGCAGCCGTCGCGGTCTCGGCGTATGCCTCGGTGCTGGAGCCAGTTCCTTCCCCGTCCGTCTCCCCGGCGCTGCCGTCTGCATCGTCAAGGGCTATCCTAAAGGTGTGCTCCAAGATCTCTTCCCCTGTCTCCACGCGCTCCTTGACTAATTCATCGAACGGAGCGCAGGAGGCGAGGTCGCTGGCCCGGGCACCGATGGCGTCGGCAAGCGGCGCCAGTTCCGCCTCCGCGCCGTCTCGCCGGCTAGCCAGCTGGGCCAAGCCCACCTCCGGATACCAGGAGAGCATGAAGCTCAGCATGATCTCCGCGCCGGTTCGGGCCACGGAGGCCCTCCACGCGTCCACCCGCTCCGGTGCCGCCTCCAACCACCTTGCCAGTCGGCTGACCGTGCGGGGCATGACTGCAGACAGCTAGAGGTTCCACACAAACCGCAGGCCTGCATCGCGCAGATGGGCAAAGGCTTGGCAGATCGGCATCAGGCTGGCCTCGGTGGCAATGACGACCTCCTCCACCGTGCAGGCGTCGTTCTCGCCGATGCGGACACCCTGCTCCCTCTCCACCTCCCGGTGCCCCTCCACAGGCTCCTCGGCCACCCTTTGAGTGTCAGGGAATGCCTCTGAAGAAAGAAAAAGAAGCGGCTGAAACAACTGTAAAGACGCCGGCTGGTGGCAGCCGCTAGCCGGGCAGAGAAGAAAAAGAAAAATTAGGGAAGCCAACTGTGACAACTGGTGACCGGCCCAAAAACGCAACAAGATGGACTTACCGGCGAGAAGGGAGTGATTCTCCCGAGCCTGCAATAGCATCCGCCGCTCCCTTGCCGCGGCCACGCTGGCCCGCTGGTTATACTTGAGGGTGAGGTTGGAGAGCTCCTGGGAGGCCTTGCTCACCTCCCCCTCCTTCTTAGCCATCGCCTCGCGGTGCTCGTCGGTGAGCCGCCTGAGCTCGGCCTGGTGATCGGCCGCCTGCCGGTCCGCCCGTGCCTGCAGCCGGTCATGCTCCACGGCAAGCAAGTCGCACTACTGTCTGGATCGGGCCAGCTGGCGCCGAAGATCTTGCACCTCGGCCGGGTCGGCGGCGCTGGCTGTAGGCAGAAGCCGAGTCCGCGATCAACCGCCAACCGGATCAAAGGACGCTGGAGAAAAAGAACAAAAGCCAGAGAAGGTTCGGCCCGGCTACTACCGGCCCGGACCTCGGGGGCTACACTGGAAGACAGCCAAGGCGGACCAAGAAGGAAGAAAAAACCAAGGAATCTTGGGGAAACCAAAGCAAACACGGTGGCAAGGGAGACTCACCGCGATGGTCTTCTCGATGTGAAGCAGCCAGGCCAGCGCGCCCGTGGCAAACTCCTTCAGCTGGTCGGCGAACAGCGCCTACATCGTGCCGATGAAGTCTACGGTAGCCGAGCCGCCCGCGGCTGTCCCACTAGAGACCTCGCTGGCGGTCACCCACACCCGCTGCGGCCGGGCCACGGAGCCGGAGCTGGCTCCGCTGGCTGCGGGCCTTAGCTCGGGGGTGCGCTGAAGGGCTCGGGTGTTCGCTGACGCGATGACAAGGGCGACTGCATTCTCAGGCTCGACCCCCGCTTCCGTTTGCCGCACCTCTCCGATGGCTCTGTCGGCCCCGCTGGCTACGGCGCCCACATCCGGCTACTGCACCTCACCGCCGACTGCTGGCTCGCTGGTCCTCTGGCCGACTCCGTCGGTCGGGGCGGCTCCCCCGTCCTGATCGCCAGACGGAGGCACATTCTTGGCGACCGCCCGGTCGCCTGTCGGCTCCTTGAGATCCGCTGTCCCCTGGCCGGCCGCGTGGCCAGCGGCGGCCCCTCGCGTGCACGCCTCGGCCTCCGCCCGATGGGCTGGGTCATGCACCTGCTTCGTGCGACCCTCTCGGGGTGGCGACAGCGGCGGGGAATCAGCTTCCGGGGTCGGCGGCGGCAAAGCGCTCGCCCCGTCCTTGGCTACGGCTTCCTCCCACGCCTTCGCGGCGGCCTCTTCCCGGGCCATCGCGGCGTGCTCCTCCTCCTGACGGGCTGCGGCGGCCTGCTGTGCCAGAGCTCCTGTGCACCTGCGCCTGTCGGCCGGTGCTCGCCCGAGCCCTCTATGGCTCCCTGCTGGCAGGCAGTGCCCCCAGGCGTGGACATCTCAGCGGTCTTGGAGAATTTAATGGGGGCACTGTGCGGCGGGGTCCCGATAAGAAACGAGAAGCCAAGAAGGAAGGCGGCTGGAAAAAAAATCAAGTTCAGAGGGAAAGAAAGCCTACCCGACGCTCAGTGGGATCGTGCGCTTCCGGACGGACGGCTGCCACCCAGCCCATGGCCGGCGGCGCGAATCTTCTTCGTGGCAGGCGCCTCGGCCGGCTGCACCCCAACTGGCCGCTTCTCAGGCGGTCGTGCCTCGGCCGGCTGCTTCCCGTGCGGCCGGCCCTCGGTCGGCTACTTCCCGTGTCGTCGGGCCTTGGCCGCCTGCTCTTCAGCAGGAGGAACATCGGCCTCCTTCCGCAGCCGCCTCCTGTCGCCGGCGCCAGCTCCGGTCGACAGCCAAGGGCGCTACACGGCTCGCGTCGGTGAGGATCTCCACATCATCATAATCAGACCAGTCCCGAACTGTGACGAAGGGCAGGGACTCACCGGCTGCCCCAGATCCATTGGCTCCGGTGTCCTCCGGCTCCTCCTGCACTTCCTCATCCTCCTCGGTGGGGACCACGTCGGCCTCACCCCTCTCATTGTCCTCCTCATCGGAGTCCTATTGATCCGGCGCCAGCCGCATCGGGTGCGGCCCGTCGTGCGTCTGCTGGCTCGAGAACAACTGTAGCCGCAACCGGCGTAAGACAAGACAGAAAGAAGAAAAGGCAGAAGAGGTGGACGGATGGAAAACGTACTGCTGGCGCCATGAAGTTCTGGCAAGCGGGCTCCTTGCCGAAGTACCACTGCTCCACTTCCAGTTGGGTGTTGGAGATATCGTTGACACGCTGAGCGACCTCGGTCGGCGACAGCTCGATCATCGACAGCCGGCAGGGGTCGTGCCGGCCGCTCATGTCGCAAATCCAGTGTGGCCGCCGCTGCAGCGGCTGCACCCAGCGGTGGACGAGGCCCTCCGAGTTTATCATCTGCTGCAGCCAGTTGCAGATCACGTTGATCTCTCGGTTCGATTGCTTGTGGTCATAGCCTCAGTGCAGCTTCGCAGCTGGCGAAATGTTGGAAAAGGCCGGCAAGTTGATGCGGACGTTGGCCGGCTCTATGTTCTTCACGTAGAAGAAAGAACGCTGCCATTTCTTTGCCGACTCAAGGAGCGGCAACTTGGGGAAGCCGCCGTTCGGCCGGACGTACACGGCTACCGCCCCGCAAGCGCACATAATGCCGCCTCCAACCGTCTACGGCCAGAGGTAGAAAAGCCGGCTGAAGATCTCCGTCATTGGCATCAGGCTGAGGTAACCCTCGCAGAGGGCGACGAAGCTCCCCAGCTGCAGGACGGCGTTGGAGCCGAGGTGGTGCAGCTGCAGGCCGAAGACCTGCAGGAATCGATGGAAGAAGGTGCACGCGGGAAGGCCGAACCCGCTGTCGAAGTGAACAACGAAGACGACCCGCTCGTCGTCTTCTTGCGCGGGCACGACCACATTGCCAGGGGTGCGAGCGGCCACCTCCATCGCCGGCGGCAGCTTGTGCGCCCGGCAGAGGCAGGCAATATCCTCCTCGGTCGCCCATGACCCCTCCCACGAGCCTCTTGGGCCGGCCATGTCCGAGAGTGGCGAGCGCGTCGGCGTGGCGGCAGTGGAGTGGAGGAAGCTGGCGAGGTTGCCCATCGAGTCCTGCGCGCGACGGGGCAGTGGCAGAGACGTACGGCGCTGCGGTGGAGCTCTGCGGGCGTGCGGGCGAGAGGAAGGAGATGCAGTGGGGAGGCAAGGAGGCTAGGCAGAGAGATAATGCCTCATCCGCTCTCCCTCACCTTCCATTTAAAACCTCCGGAGAAGACATGGGGTAGTGGGATCGATTGCGCGCACGATCTCCACTACCTCGAAATACACGGGCGCATTAACGCCCTCTGGAAGCGCAATCATCAGGCCCCGGCAGCAGCTGATCTCGTGCGTGGGCCGAGGCCGTGGACTGGCGGGCCCCGGGCCAGCGGCGACGTCTTGTCACGCGTGGCCTGGCAGGGCTCGGCCCATTGCCGGGCTGCACATGGCGTGTTGCCGCCCCGTGGCGGGCGCGAATCGTCATGCCGACAAAAGCGCGAGCCAGCCGGACCGTTCGGTTTCGGTGCCTGCTACTTGTAGACTGCATTGGTATATCCCCTAAGAGGAGAGGATGATGCAGTATAGTAGAGATAAGTATTTCCCTCAGTTAAGAACCAAGGTTATCAATCCAGTAGGAGAACCACACAAAACCCCTTTAGCAGCACCTATACACACAAAAGCAAACACTTGCACCCAATGCAAATAAGAGGGTTGTCAATCCTCTTAGCGGTTATTTGCAAGGATTAATTCTGATAGTGATAGATAAAAAGTAAATTGCAAAATAAAATAAAAGTAAATAGATTTCAGCAAGGTATTTTTGGATTTTAATATATGATAAAGATAGACCCGGGGCCATAGTTTTCACTAGAGGCTTCTCTCTCGAGCGCAGAACATACGGTGGGTAAACAAATTACTGTTGGGCAATTGATAGAAAAGCAAATAATTATGACGGATTCATGGCAATGATCACGTATATAGGCATCACGTCCGAGACAAGTAGACCGACTCCTGCCTGCATCTACTACTATTACTCCACCCATCGACCGCTATCTAGCATGCATCTAGGGTATTAAGTGTAAAACAGAGTAACACCTTAAGCAAGATGACATGATGTAGACAAAGTAAACTCAAGCAATATGATTAAACCCAATCTTTTTATCCTTAATGGCAACAATACAAATACGTGTCATGTCCCTTGCTGTCACTGGGATTGAGCACCGCAAGATTGAACCCATCACAAAGCACCTCTCCCATTGCAAGATAAATCAATCTAGTTGGCGAAACCAAACAGATAGATCGGAGAGAAATACAAAGCTATAACAATCATGCATAAAAGAGTTCAGATAAGACTCAAATATTTCTCATGAATAATCTGATCATAAACTCACAATTCATTAGATCCCAACAAACACACCGTAAAAGAAGATTACATCGGACAGAACTCCAAGAACATCGAGGAGAACATGGTATTGAAGATCAAAGAGAGAGAAGAAGACATCTAGCTACTAGCTATGGATCCGTAGGTCTATGGTAAACTACTCACACATCATCGGAAGGGCAGCAAGGTTGATGAAGAAGCCCTCCGTGATCGATTCGCCCTCCGGCAGAGTACCGGAAAAGGCCTCCAGATGGGATCGCGGAAGAACAGGGGCTTGCGGCGGCGGTAGGGTTTTCTCATCTGGCTCTCTGATGGTTTCCAAATATTTGAGAATTTATAGAAGTGGAATTAGGTCAAAAGGAGCCATGAGGGGCCCACAAGGCATCAGGGCGCCCCCTGGGGCCGCGCCCTGTTGCCTTGTGAAGCCCTCGTGAGGCTTCTGGCATCCTCCCGAAGCTTCCAGGGTCTCTTTTGTCCAAAAAAATCATCAAAAAGTTTCTTGGTATTTGGACTTCGTTTGGTACTGATTTCTTGAAAAACAAAAAACAAGCAGAAAACAACAACTGGCACTGGGCAGTAGGTTAATAGGTTAGTCCCAAAAAATGATATATAATTGCATATAAAACATCCAAGATTGATACTATAATAGCATGGAACAATAAAAAATTATAGATATATTGGAGACGTATCTGTGCCGGCTGCGCGTCGATCGAGCCGGCCACGGCAGTCGGCCTCCATGGCATCCGACCGGCCCCTCGCGGGGAAGTTGCCGCCGGCAGGCCCCATCCTCGTTAAGATCTGCGGCTGCTACCTGCGGCCTGCCTTTCGGAGGGAAACCTGTGGAGGCCCTTCATCCAAGACCGCAGGACCTCAACAGCTTCGGGGGCTACTGTCGGGGGGATGACCCCCAGGTAGGCTCAGGGATACAAGTCAACATTTCAAAGCATCGGGGCAGCCAGGGCCCCTCAATCCGGCTGGCCCTCCAGCCGGCTCCCCAGCTATGCGCCGGCTGGGCATGGTGCCACGCCCAGGGCAGCTAGCCATAGCCAGCAACTGGCGGGGTCAGCGCCAGTCCAATCCCACTGTACGACAAGACAGCCACCACCACGAGGAGGGTGTGGCTACAGTGCCGCCAGTGCCGCTCACCGGGGTGAATAACTCCCAGACGGCCCGGCACAGTAGGCGCATCGTGTCAACCACTCCGCTCGTCACGACCGATGTTCCACAGTGACGAGCAGCCGGCGGGCTCCATAGGCGGCGGGGCCCAGCAGCCAGCGGGCCCCATGGCCAATAGTGCTTCGCAGCCGACGGGTCCCACAGAAGGCCAGAGACACTGGCAGCCAGGCCCTGCCCCTCTTTCTTTATCATTTGTAACCTGGTAGGCCCTGCTATAAGACCTCCCAGGAGCCCCCCTAGGGGGTCAGCTCATTCTGCACATACGCACACACTCATGCGAGGCAGAGAGGAGAGCTAGCTCCTTCTTTCTCCTTCACACAAAACAGCTCTAGGAGCAACTCTGTAACATCGTGATCTCCATAGTGATCCGGAAGGACTAGTCGTATTACCTCCCCCGAAGGGCCCCGAACCTGGGTACGTCTTTGTGTCTCGCATCGCTCGTGCCCAATCTCGCATCCGGAACCCACCAGCGCTCATCGGCCCCAACCACACTCAATAAGCCATCCCATAGCATCTGCCGTGAGAACACCATGACAGGTATGAATGTCATACAAGTTATAAGATGTAGAGAAAGTCGGTCAAGTAAAGTATGATTCTTGAGAATTGTGATTAAATTGTTAAACACTAAATTCATCAGTTTTGTGGTTAAAAGTTGATCACAAGGATACTGACTCGATTGCATGTTGTTGCGAATCGATGCAAGAATCACTACGGCCTAATGACCAACAATTTAATAAGGTTAAAATATGCGTTGAAAACTTTGTATAAGTTATGATACTTTTCATCAGCATATTACCTCTGTATTTATTGTCATAATTCATTTTAGAGTTTTGTACAATCTAGCCTGTTGCATAGAAGTTGCAAGGAGATTGTTCATAAGAGAACAATAGTTGTTCGATGTAATGAACAAAAGGCCATACTCCTATTGTCAATAGGATGTAAGTTATGAATATTGATGATGAAATTGAACATCCATAACACTGACGCTAAATGTCTGATACGTCCATTTTGCATCATGTTTTCCTACTATTATTTCTTATGTTTTGGGTCATTATTTCACTTTATGATACAATTTTTATACCTTTTCTCTCTTATTTTGCAAGTTTTACATGAAGAGGGTGATTGCCGGCAGCTGGAATTCTAGACCGGAAAGGCTACAGCAGAGATAGCTATTCTGCACATCTCCAAATGACCTGAAAATTTATGGAGAATTGTTTTGGAATATACAAAAAATATTGGTGGAAGAAATACCAGAGGGGGACCCACCAGGAGGCCACAAGCCTGGGGGCGTGCCCTCCGAGCTTGTGGGGCCCCTAGTAGGCCTCCGGGGGCCATCTTCTCCTATAAGATGCTATTTTCCCTAGAAAAAAATCAGAAGAAGACTTTCGGGATGAAGCACCGCCGTCTCGAGGCGGAACCTGGGCAGGAGCAATTTTGCTCTCCGGTGGAGCGATTCTGCCGGGGATACTTCCCTCCGGGAGGGGGAAATCGAAGCCATCGACATCACCAACTATCCTCTCATCATGGGAGGACCAATCTTCATCGACATCTTCACCAGCACCATCTCATCTCAAACCCTAGTTCATCTCTTGTATTCAATCTTTGTTCCAAAACCTCAGATTGGTACCTGTGGGTTGCTAGTAGTGTTGATTACATCTTGTAGTTGAAGCTAATTGGTTTATTTGGTGGAAGATTATATGTTCAGATCCTTAATGCTATTCAATACCCCTCTGATCTTGAACATGAATATGATTTGTGAGTAGTTACTTTTGTTCTTGAGGACATGGGAGAAGTCTTGTCATAAGTAATCATGTGAATTTGGTATTCGTTCGATATTTTGATGATATGTATGTTGTTGCTTCCTTTAGTGGTGTCGTGTGAACGTCAACTACATGACACTTCACCATCTTTGGGCCTAAGGGAAGGCATTGTGGAGTAGTAATTAGATGATGGGTTGGTAGAGTGACAGAAGCTTAAACCCTAGTTTATGCGCTATTCCGTAAGGGGCTGATTTGGATCCATATGTTTCATGTTATGGTTAGATTTATCTTAATTCTTGTTTCGTAGTTGTGGATGCTTGTGAGAGGGGGTAGTCATAAGTGGTAGGCTTGTTCAAGTAAGAATAGCACCCAAGCACCGGTCCTCCCACATATCAAATTATCAAAGTAGCGAACGCGAATCAAACCAACATGATGAAAGTGACTATATGAGAATTCCCATGTGTCCTCGAGAACTCTTTGCTTTATATAAGAGACCGTTCCAGCTTGTCCTTTGCTATAAAAACGATTGGGCCACCTTGCTACACCTTGTTACTATTTTCACTTGTTACTTTTTACGAATTCTCACTAAAAGAAAAACACTTCCGTGATGATACGTCTTTTTCACTGTAGGTCAAGTGTTCTGTCATGCATGTACATCCGTGACAATTTAATGACAGAATCAAGATAGTCATACATGTGCTGTCGTAGAAGTGTTCCATGACAATACTGAAATTATCATCACAGAAGTGTCCACTTCCATGACGATAAATGTCGCGTCATGGAAGTGTTTTCATCAAGGGTGACCGACACGTGGCATCCACCGTAACGGGTCGCCGTTAAGCTATCGGGTTCCGCTTTGGATCCGATAACCCGTTAGTAGCTCTGACCAATGGCGATTTTCCACGTGTAAATTTCTCATTCTCCCGCGGATCCACTTGTCAGCTTGGTGTTTCTACAAATGTCATTCGTCCAATGGACATGACGCGCCTATGATACGTCGACACATGGCACGGCCCAACAGTGGCCCGTTTGACCTAAATGGGCCGGCCCAGCCAAAGGCCCACAAGATTTTGTCAGACACTAGTGGACCGGCCCGTTAACAGCCTGCCATAGTTTGGGCAAATTACGGCCCATATCGAATCGTGTTTTGGGCCAAATTACGGCCCATAACAGATCCGGCCCGTTAACAGGCCACTATGCATTCGTGCCCATTGTCGGCCCGATTTGTATCTCGGCCTGTTAGAGGCCCGTTTAACAGTTCGGCCCGATATTCATTTCGGCCTGTTAGCCGCCATTGCTGCATATGGGCCATTTTCAGCCCGGGTTAACTTTAGGTCATTTAATGGCCCGTGCTGCGTCTGGGCCGATTTCTAGTCCGAAGTGACTTTCGGCCTCTTAACGGCCCGTACTCTTCATGGATAAATTTCAGCCCAACCTGACTAATGGCCTGTTAAAGGCCCGTGACATAGTTGGGCCAAATTATGGCCTACTTTGCATCCGGCCTGCTTACAGCCCATAATTTTATTGGGCCAACCAAGGCCCGTGATAAATTTTGGCCTGTTAACGGCTCGTATGCATTTGGGCCAATCTTGGGCCTACGGATGTTTCGGCCTGCTTTCGGCCAATGAATTGTTCGGCTCAATTCAGGCCCAATCTCATTTTCAGCCTGTTAAAAGCCCAGGGAAATTTTTGGCTGTGGCCCATGTTTTACTCGGCCTTTTAAAGGCCGAAAACTACTTTATGTTTAGGCCTAATAATGACCCGAGATGATTATAGGCCGACTTTCTGGCCCATATATAACTAGTTACGGGCCGGCCCGTTTGGGTAGCATAATTTCTTTTTATATACCACTGACAGACCGATAACGTATTGGGCCGTTGAGCTCCGTTGAAGCAACCGGCCTAAATTACAGCATACCGACTAAGAATAAACATGTACTATACAATAATGAAATTACGGAATATTACATCCACTGGGCATCAAAGTTCGCCACCAATGATAATAAAGGGCAACCAGACCACAGATTACATACACTTGGCATCAATGGTCGCCAATAGTGCAAAAAAACGCGCCAACAAAATAATAGACAAAACCAACAGCACTTCAACACAGTTCAAGAAACGTTAGTCCTACCCCGGTGCTGCAGCGCAAGCAGTTGAACAAGCTGATGAGACCTCAGTTGTCTGAACGTTAAATCCTCTAGCTCTAGCCGTGTAGCTATAAAGCACGCATGGGTGTCCTCTTTGATCTTCATTAGAGATTGTACTTCAAGTCGGACCTGAGCTGCACCAAGTCTTTCAGCTTGAAGTTGATACTGAAGAAGTCGAACTGATTCAGGCAGCAACTTAACCAAGGTTGTGTCACGGCTGCTGGTGAGTCTCTTGAATTCACTGTCTTCATCAAGACATAACCTTGGGGGTCATCTCGCTCTCTTCAAGATGGTTTACCTTCTTCGCTATAGTATAAGTGATAGGTACCAGCAATGGGTTTGGCTCACTATCTTCCCTAAAGTTCAGCCTGGCATCAGAGATATTAATCTGAAAGAGAAAGAAGGAGACAGAGAACAAGTTTCACAAATATATAAGCAACGATGGTTAGTGTGTGACAATTCCATCCCATTTTATATTGGCAAGTTCAGAGATACAATTTAAAAGAGCATTAACATAATACGGCATTGTCCGTATCATTGGCAAAATCAGTTAAGACAACGCATCAAATGAGATGATGCAGGCATGGGCAGCTTCACCACACCACCTGAATAGAGATCTAGAACACATGCATACATGTAGGGCTAAAGAAAATCAATGCATCTGTTCTGATTAATGTGAATGGTATTAATAAGGAATATGTTTTTACAACTACAATTTGAAACTGGCAGTTGTTGCAAACATGCAATCTGATGAAAACACCAAAGTAAAAAAGCAGTGGAGGAAATGATGCCTATCCAAATCTATACTAGAACAAAGTTTGAATGCTTGAGAAGGATGGACTTACATTACATGTTAACATGGGCTTGACAAAGCCCTTCTCCATGTCAATGGAATGATAATTCAAGAAATTCCCCAAAGAAACTTCTTCATAAGCGTTACCTTTATTCTACATTTTTTAAAGAGTAAATATAGATCTAATAATATTGGAAGAAATAGAGGATAATGAAGCTTAGATGCAGAGTGATGATACATAATCAAATAGCTATCAATTAAGTACAGCGTCAAGGCAAAAGGTACTGACAAGAGGAATGCAGACCTCAACTTGTGCAGTGGCATTGGCTTTACTCAACATTTTGGTAAGAATAAATGTAGATCTGATAATTTGGAGAAAATGGAGGGCAGGGCAGATAAGATGCAGAGTAATGCCAAACAATCAACTATCTCTCAATGTAAGTACAGTAATACTACCTCCGTCCGGAATTACTTGTTGCTGAAATGAATGTATCTAGCACTATTTTTGTTCTAAATACATCCATTGAGCAACAAGTAATTCGATACAGAGGGAGTACATGACAACAGGTAAGTACAAGAGCAATCCAGAACTTCATAACCATTGGGATTATTCTACATTAATGTAAGAGTAAGTACATATCTTATAATTTCGAGGAAACAGTGGATAAGGAAGCTAACATGCACAGTGATGCTACATAATCAAACAGCAATGAGTGTAAGTATGGTGATAAAGGGCAAGAGGTACTGACAAGAGCAATGTAGTGCGCAGTATTTTTGTGAGATCTTGTGATCCCTTGAGAATGGATCACTGCCTTTTGCAAATACTTTGTTTGTAATCCTTCAGGATCTGCAATCACCCTCTTCCTTTTGGACATCTATTACGAAAGAACAACATTTGAGTGGAAAAACCTAATATGATGACACATGGAATAGGTACAGAAAATGGATAGGCATGGCATATTCTCATATATGATGTGTAAACTAAGCAGATGGTGGTGTAACAAAGTAGAAGTAATGCAAGATACGTGCGACCAATACAACCTTGCCAAGTTAGAGCAAGCACCTTGATGGGTGAATAAGATAGGCCATCTGACTCAGACTCATCTGGAGAGCTAAATAGACTTGGCTCTCTATCTAGGTCAGAATCGTCTTTAGGATCATATTCTGCAATGGAATCTATAGATGGGGAGCGTGTGTGTTCCATTGCATCCAGACAGGATCTCAATCCCTTGATGCCAAGTTTGTTAGCCTGTGGATTGTTCCACAATATTCCTCTGGTGCGCCCATTGTCATATTCATTATGATCATGTTCATTACCTGACATACATGAAAACATAAAAATAGTGAGATTATCTTTGTAATGCATAGGCGAATCTAGGGGCAGTTTGGATGGGAGCCATCGCCTGCCCTGCCAATATATTGGCGTTGACCGCGGCGTCGTTGCTTGTTTGGATGCCGACCAAAATTTTGGCACGCCAGCAGGCTTTAGCCGCTCTTCTCTACCTTTTGCGCCAAATCACGGGCGGAACGAGCGAGGCCGAATCGGCCGCCAATTATTTGGCGCGCCCCTGACGCCAACGATTTGGCGGGGTGGGGCAGGACAAAAACCAAACAGCCCCCTAATCCAATAGTGCCTCCCTGTAAACCCCTATGTGCTATCTCTGTGCAATTCTTCTGAGAGATGCCATGTGTGCTGTAATTTGGTGTGTGCATTAATATAATGCGGCCAGCTACTCAAAATATAGGCTCCCTATTGAGAGCTCCAGAAGTAATGATACTTCACAGATGACAGCTTCAAAATATACTAAGGAAGAACAACTCGACCTGACCTGTCGACCGCAAATGTCTCTGCTCCTCTTCCCAAAGAAGGAACATACTGTACTTATTAAAGAACAACAGAAGAGGATCATGTTAAAGAAAAGCAGAAGAGCAAGCAGATTGTAGATATTACAAGTCTTTCTATACAATGTCTGTTGCCCACCCATGATGAACCAGAGCGCACAAAGAAATACTATTCCTTTCTGTCTCTCTATATGTGGCTCACATGCATTTCGAAACTAAAGTAGGAACATTTAGCTGACCAATTAAACCTGTCTCTGTCTTACTAATATCAGCATCATATCAGATTCGAATTTGTACAACTAAGCTTGTTTAGCTTGATGGGTGGAGCAGTGCTCTTACGACACGAATCACGTAGGCTGATCGTAGTGATCATAAAAGGGGGAAACCCTAAGCATGATGAGTATAGTGTTGACCGTGGCATGGCAGATCTGAAGCTGCAAACCGCACAAAGGCTACTTAGCAACCGATGTTTGCTTTCAACTAACAACTAAGATTTGGTATGGACAAGATAGTACAATAAACAAGTGACAAAGAAATGCAATTCCCTGCTGTCTCTCTATATGTTGCCACATATATTTGGAAACTCAAGTGGGAGCATTAGCTGATCAATTAAATGTGTGTCTATTAACTAATATCAGTTTCATATCACATTAGTATTTGAACAACTAAGCTTTGGGATTATGAGGGTGTGTTGTTTAGCTTGAAGGGTGGAATGCTGCTAGTACGACACAAAGCACCTATGCAGATCATAGTAGTGTAGATAAATGGGGAGAACCCTAAGCATCACGAGTAAAATCGGGAAATTGGAACTAGCTGGAACATATGGGCTTGTATTGCCGGTACGGCTGGAAATGCTTCGGATCCCCTATAGGGCAGCTCTATTCAACTGAAGGTGCAATACTGTTACTATCAGTCTAGACTCTCAAAGGCGACACAGCTCCCAGCATTTCCTGGATATTATGGCAGACCAACTAGAATAGTTGAAAGCATCCATCAGAAGCGACCCAATATAACTGTCGACTGCAAATGTCCCTGCTCCAGTTCCCGACAAGGAACACACTATACTACTATACTTATTAAGAAGAACAGAAGAGGAACATGTTAAACAAGAGCAAGCAGATTTTGGATAATACAATGTGTGTTGCCCACTCATGATGAACCAGAGCGCACAGACAAATACTCTTCCTTCCTGTCTCTCTATATGTGGCTCACATGCATTTCAAAACTAAAGTAGGAACATTTAGCTGAACAATTAAACTTGTCTCTGTCTTACTAATATCAGCATCATATCAGATTCGAATTTGTACAACTAAACTTGTTTAGCTTGAAGGGTGGAGCAGTGCTCTTATGACACGAATCACGTAGGCTGATTGTAGTGATCATACAAGGGGGAAACCCTTAGCATGATAAGTATAGTGTTGACCGTGGCATGGCGGATCTGAAGCTGCAAACCGCACAAAGGCTATTTAGCAAATGATGTTTGCTTTCAACTAACAACTAAGATTTGGTATGGACAAGATAGTACAGTAAACAAGTGACAAAGAAATGCAATTCCCTGTTGTCTCTCTATATGTTGCCACATGCATTTGGAAACTCAAGTGGGAGCATTAGCTGACCAATTAAATGTGTGTCTGTTAACTAATATCAGTATCATATCACATTCGTATTTGTACAACTAAGCTTTGGAATTATGAGTGGTGTGTTGTTTAGCTTGAAGGGTGGAGTGCTGCAAGTACGACACAAAGCATCTACGCTGATCATAGTAGTGTAGATAAAAGGGGAAAACCCTAAGAATCATGAGTGAAATTGGGAAAGTGGAACTAGCTGGAACATATGGGATTGTATTGCCGGTACGGCTGGAAATGCTTCGGATCCCCTACAGGGGTAGCTCTATTCAACTGAAGGCGCAATACTGTTACTATCAGTCTAGACTCTCAAGGCGACACAACTCCCAGCATTTCCTGGATATTATGACATGCCAACTAGAATAGTTGAAAGCATCCATCAGAAGCGACCCAATATACATGTCGACTGCAAATGTCCCTGCTTCAGTTCCCGACAAGGAACATACTGTACTACTATAGTTATTAAGAAGAATAGAAGAGGAACGTGTTAAATAAGAGCAAGCAGATTTTGGATAATACAATGTGTGTTGCCCACCCATGATGAACCAGAGCACATAAAGATATGCAATTCCCTGCTGTCTCTCCATATGTGGCGCACATGCTTTTCGAAACTAATGTAGGAACATTAGCTGACCAATTAAACGTTCTCTGTTTTAGTAATATCAGCAACATATCAGATTCGTATTTGAACAACTATGCTTTGGAATTATGAGTGGCATGTTGTTTCGCTTGATGGGTTGAGGAGCAGTGCTAGCACGACACAAAGCACCTAGGATGATGGTAGCGAATATAAAAGGGGAAAACCATAAGCATTGCGAGTATAGTGTTGACCGTGCCATGGCGGATCTAAAGGTGCTAACCAGACAAAGGCTACTTCGCAACCAATGTTTGCTTTCAACTAACAAATAAAGATTAGGTATGGACAAGAAAGTACAGTAAACAAGTGATGATATATTTTCCGGGTGAGATCAATAACTTAAGCAGATATGAAAGAGTACCACCTCTCTTGCGATGCCGTGTAGGCCTTTGCTGATACGTTGAGGGTTCTACGGGTGCTATGGCTGTCGACGGCGCGGAAGCAGATCTGAGATGGCAAACGGCGGCATCGGGGGATAAATCTTGTTATTGTGGATGAGACGGTCGTAGGAGCGGCCACGGCAAGGTGGACGACGGCGCGGATGAAGCGAGAGGACGCGATGCTAGGATCCTGATCCGGCGCGGTGGATGAGAGACATCGATCTCTTGTAATGGACGATGGCGTCGGGGTAGCTGCTCTGGCATGGTGGAGGAGGACTGCCGTGAATGGGGTGGCGGACGGAGGAGGCTGGGGTGGAGGGTGTTTTGGCGCCCACGGAGTACGAATGGCGAAATGGAGCGAGAGAGGAGGGGGAACCATGTCTTTGGGACGCGCTTGTCTGAAATGTGGAGAAGTTACCACCTTAGCCCACGTTTAAAATTTTGGACGTCTCATCGGTTGGGGATAGGACAGTAATCTCGCATCTCCCCAATATTTGTCGAGAGCGATTTCGGGCGAGGAGAGGGTGTTTTGGCGCCCACGGTTGGCGTCCACGGTGTATGAATGGGGCTGACAGGTAGGGCGGTTGTGTCACGTATGAGTGAAGTTACAAACCTGCCCCTACTTAAAATATTTGCCTAGATCGATTTCGGCCGAGGAGAGTTTGTTTTGCCACCCACCGTGTATGAATGGGGAAATGGAGGGGGAGAGAGAGGTCTTTGGTACGAGCTTGAATCAAATGTGTTTTGCCGCCCATGTTTGGCGCCCACCGTGTCTGAATGGGGTGAGAGGCGGTCGTGTCATGTTTGAGTGAAGTTACAAACCTACCCCTATTTAGAGCAGTGGAAATGGGGCCGATAGGTTGTGCGTGTCTGTGGTAGATAGTAATTTCCATCTCCCAAACACTAGTTTCGGGCAGCCAACGTGGGAGTGGATGTTATGCCACTTCTTTCAAATTTTGGGAGAATAAGCATTCAAGTTTACCCTGGCAACTAAATTCGAATCCATTTTGTATTCGATTACGAATCTTTATAAATCATTCTATGTTTTTTTTGATATCTTCAAAAGCACAACAAAGATGTATTCCACCTTTATATATGAATTTGATTTACAAATTCCATGATACTCGAATTTAGAATGTTGAATCCACTTTGAGTCAAACAATTATTTCATCCAACACAATCTGCTCACACGAAAAACAGTTCATCTTATGTCCACTCCTACAAGTACTGAGGATTGCCTCGCCTAAGAAAATTAGATCATTACAAGACATGGACAACAAATAAGGGGTCTTACAACATAATCCATTCACAAACATGACACAACATGCAAGTATACTAATCTAATGACAATTTCAACTGGTATCTAAAGAAGAACTAGGATTAGCCTGGGCTTCAAATAGCAGAAGTAGCAGGACCTTCTCCGTCTCCAAATGAAATTGTCTTACTTTCTCCACATCTTTGTTTGCTTGCATAATGCGTGCAGCTAATTGCATAATTTCCAGTTTCATGATCAGGATTACCTCATTCATGGCAGCCACACCTTCTCTTTCTGCCTCTAGTAGAGCCTCAAGAACTATAATATATGTGCTCTCCAATGGGGTTGCCTCTGAACTACTACCATCTGGTAACATGGATGGCGCACTGCTTCCACAAATAGATCCTGGGGGTGTACATTGTGTCCTAGTATGAACTGCATCCTAAAAGGTTTCCACTTGACATAAGTAACAGATAGTTATCGCATGATCCAGGTAGTCAGCTTACATGGTAAACTACATACGAATTATTGCCGAGCATGGCAAGCTATATTTAAATGGTTCGAAGTTGCATCAGCCGAAAACAAATTAAAATGGTTAGCTGAAAGGCAGTGTACCACAGCTATATTTAGTTGCCCAAGCATATAAACAGTTGAAATATTCTGAGAAAGCACTTAAATAGTGTGGCCTCATATAAACTAGCAAGACAGTCTTGTGATGGAGTTCATAGGAAAAGTTAAGGAGTCAATTGAAGTATGCATGCATTTCTTTACGATAGTACGGTAGGCACTTCTGACACATTGGCCAACTCAGGTATAGCCTAACAAGTACTCCCTCTGTAAACTAATATAAGAGCATTTCGATTACTAAATTAGTGATCTAAACGCACTTATATTAGTTTATGGAGGGAGTAACAAACAAGTATTCTAATCAAGCAATACAGCAAAGCAGGCAACTGAACTATTTGTAATTCAGTAGGATTACAGGTTGAGGGCACAAGCCAAGAAAGCAGCCCATACGCATGACATTTCACAGTAACTAAAACACACTGCCTTACCATATGTTGCTGTGAAGGCTCGCTGCTGTTGCAATGTTCTTTGAAGATGTCGTCAGCATCCCGTGCATGCAAATCTAGTCGTTGTAGTTTATTCTTCCCCCTCTATTTTGGTAAAACTAATTTTAATCACATGCACTGTTGAAATTGAACATCAATGATTCATCTAAACTAATGAAAGAAGGGTGTGTGCTTACACGACAATATGTGAGCTTCACTCTATTTTTGTGTTTGTTCGAGGTGCCAGCCCCAAAACAAAAAGCATTTTGCTTGATGCGGTTGGCAGCTCCATAATGAATAAAAGCAACAAATTAGTCATGCAACTTGGGAAGATCAATAATGCACAAAAAATTTATGAACAGACGCTCGGAGCAGTGCGGTAATAGCTAGCATTGAAAAATGTAGGTTAAGACGAACCAAAAGCAGCGAAACTACAAGCTAGTTTGCTGATGTGTAATTTAGCATAGAGAACATAGAAGCAGTCCAATACAATAATTGTAACCAAGAGGTGACATCAGAACAACACCATTATCATAAATATAGCATTCAAGAAGTAAAATAGGAGGCAGTAATATCTAGGAAGTACAGTAATACTTAGGACAAAGAAAACCATTGTAACTACAGGTGCACTGATTTGTAATTGAGCACATATAACATGTTCACTACCACACGTTTGGACCTACAGGTGCAAGCAGAATAACGCCTCTCATAAAAAATTGAATGATGCCCTGAAGAAATTCGAAGGTGCGGTGCTTATGCTAAGAAGGTGAACGTAGGCGCCGGCCGTTGGAGAATAGTACCTGATTCTCGGCGGCGTATGGGCATCGTTGTCATATCTGAAAGCTAAGTGTCGTCGATGGTGCTCGTGTTGTGGTTGAGTTGGGCCGGCTCTCGCCGTTGGTGAAGCGGCACCGGTGCTTAGGTGCGGCGCCTGTCGACATCCAAGAAAGCTCGTCTGTGGTAAGTGAACTGTTGTACAATAAAGACGAGAAAAACCAAAGGAGTACTAATTGAAATAACCTGATGAGGTGGCGGCGGCAGTAAAGCTGGGCCGGTGTAGTTGAATATGGCGTCCGTGGAGCGGTTCCGGTGCAGTGGATGAAGGCGTCGGCGATGCACATCCGGGGCGGTGTACAGTTCTTTCGGTGAGGCGGATCTGTTGCGGCGGACGAGGGCTTCTATGAAGGGCTAGCGATGTGGCAGATGAGGGCGTCGGTGAAGGGCCTACACTGTTGTGGAAGAGGGCGCCGGTGAAGCAGATCCGGTGCACTGGACCATGATGGCGGTCAAGGAGATCTGGTGCGGTGGACAAGCCAGTCGCTGAAGCGGCTCCGATGCAGTGGTGAGTTGGCAGTTGGGAGTTCCAAGGTGCGGAAGGTAGATCCGGCGGGGTGTGAGGTGCACCGCCGCGGTGGAGGACTAGATTCAGCGGCTTGGGGGAGGGGGGAGGGGGGAGGGGAGTGGTTCTGGGTTAGAATGTTGGGGGCAAAGAGGAGAAAACAATGGAGTTACCAAAGCAGCCCTTTTCCGTTGATGTGGCAGGGGTAAAAGAGGAATATCGTAGGGCTAAACTTTCGGGCGCGAGAAATTTTGATGTGATCGGGAAGTTTGAAAGCTTTTGGCGGCTGAAATTATGTGTTCTTGTCTTGTACAACCGACTATGATATCATGGCCGAGTATTTATTTGTTGTGCACGCGAGAAAAAAAGGTGCAAGTTTCGAAAATCAATGTCTCCAACTCGAAACTTAGATTATCCATTCAATTCAAATATGGATCATTGAGCTAGTGCAAGCAAATACCATCATATGCTCCAATTCAAATGAAATTTTGAATGTGTTTCTCCTAAATATGATGACACAAACAAATATGTATGTGTATGAATAAAGTGGATGATTACAAGGTTTGAACACGATCGTATGTCTATATCTCTACGTTTGATATATGAATTGGAAATCACGCAATTCGGTTAAAAATTGTACCCCCAATTAAATGAATTAAAAAAAGCTAATAATGCAGTTGAATTCAGAATTTCCAATCTTAGGTCAGTAATTCTAGTACTTCAAAATATACCTCGCATGTTCAAAAGTATCGCTATCTCATGGTCCAAAAATATGAAAAAAATTGATCAAGCATGAGTGCACACACTCTTGACCATGTATTTTAATTACGTCTATATCTCTCAGACATACACCCCTCACTCTTTATCTGAAGCACACCACCCCGGCCCCTCTCCCTCCCCCCCCCACACACAAGCCTTTCTATCCCCCGGACACAAACACGCGCACACATTATTCCCTCTCTCTCTCTCTCTTCTAGGTCTGAACCCCAATATAGGTCTCTATTTCTTTGTCTCTCGGACATGCACACATCTGTTCCCCCACTCTCTAGGTCTCCTAGCATCTATCTTTCCCAAGCACACACTCTATAGCCATGTATCTTTCCCATACACACAAAACACACTGCCCCCAACATCTTTCTCCCTATGTATATCTGGCTCTCGCATGATCTCCACCATCTCTCACTCTCACATTGACACACATCACACTCACCACCCCCACTACACACAAACACCCTCTCTCTCCTTGTGCACCTCTCGCCTCTTTCCATCTCTTCACATGTGGACCTGATCCTTCTTCCCACTATATGTCGCGACTCTCTCCATAAATCTCTAGCATATCATCGATCCCAAACTCACGCGATGTTCTCTCCGCCATCTATTTCGATCTCTCATGAAGTCTCTCTAATGCACGCAATGACTCGCTTTACTTGTGTCTCCCTACATAGGCCACTTTCGAACACCATCAACCTCCTCTGCCTATCTATAGGCCACTTTTCGCACACAATCGACCTCCATCTCTCTCTCTCTCTCTCACTCTCTCTATCCATCTCTCTCTCTCTCTCCCGCACTCTCTCTCTCTCTCTCTCGCAACCATCTCTCACACACACTCGATGTCTCTTCCAAATATATAGCCCGCACCCCCGCCCGCACCCATGCTTTCCTGCTACTAGACATGCTTCTCTCTCTCTTGGAAACACATGACATATCATCCCCCCTCCCCCTACTAGGTTTACATCATCAGTGGTCTCTCTTCTACACACACCCACACTCTCCCTTTCCCACACACGCGTGCACAAAACAGACACACACACACACACACACCACGCCATCTCTCTGGATCCCTCTTTTAAGACACACACCCTTGTATATTCTCTCCAGCTCTAGGTATATATAACCCTATCTCTCTCTGTCTCTCTAACTCACATGCACACCAAAAATCCCCGTCTCTCTAATTCACACCTCTCTCCCTATGTCCGCATGCGTATCTCACACACTCACTCTATGACTATGTCTATTCGCCTCCACGTTACACAACACAAAGTCCCATATAGGTCTCTCTCTATCTTCCACACACACACACACACAACACACGCAATGACTCTGTTATCTCCGCCTTAGTCTCTCCATATCACACACACGCACGATCTCTTGCTCGCACACACACTCAACCAAGGTTTTCTTGCGAGATACTTACGATCTATTCATCAGTCGTGGCAGTACAAAGAACACGAGACATGAAAAAAATACGTGTACACGTTCGTAGACCACCTAGCGATGACTACGAGCACTAGAGCCAGCCGAAGGCTCGCCGCAGTCATCCTCCTCCTTACCGGAGACGGGAAAACCTTGTTTTAGACAGTCGGGAAGTCATCGTGCTAAGGCCCCACATGCTCAGCCGTTGAATAGAACGTAGATCCAAGTTTATGGAAAAAAGTATCAATAATACGTTTGTATTTCCATAGTTTCGAGTTTTCCATCAAGATATTAGTCACCCATGGTCGATATTTAGTTTGAATTACGTACACATACATACTATGTAACTAGCCGTGCTTATAGACTTCCAAAGCTTAGCTTTCATTCCTACTTACAAGATGTAGAGTATTTAACAAAAGACTACCACTTTCAACCAGCCCTAGCAAGAAACTATTGTACAAAAAATAGCAAAAACATACCAAAAATTTCTCAATCCGTGCCAAAAATCTACTACCAAATTCCTAAAAAAACTAGTACCAAGTGCCGATTAGGCTCGTTTAAACCCGTTTATGACAGGGTTGGCCCACATGTCTATGCTGACGATCCACCTTAAGTCAACACCGTATGTTTGACCATAGAGTTGACTGTTATAACAGGTGGGACCCACATGTGAGCATCTATCCTCTTCTTCAAACAGTTCGTATGCGTGTTCGTCGCCGGCGCCGGTGATGGGCGAACTGGCCGCCGCTCCGACGGATGGGCCGACCGCCGCGCTGGCCTCCGCACGGGCTGGCTGGCTGGCCCGAGTGTGGCTCACGCATGAGCAAGCCGCGTGCGCTGGCCTTCGCCCGAGCCAGATGGCTGGCCCGAGAGCGGCACGTGTGAGCAAGCCGCCGCGCTGGCCTCCGCCCGAGCCGGATGGCTGGCCTTAGCGCGGCACGTGTGAGCAGCCCGCCGCACCACCATGCCAAGATAGCTAGCAAAGCTTGCACACAAGCAGCTGGATGCATTCAACAGGTTGTGTGCTAGCTTGGCTAGCTAGCGGCCGCGAGCTCCGTGTTGAGCTGGCTTCCGGCTGACGCAAGATGGGCTCCGCGCCGCCAGCGCTTTTGACCTCGCTTTCAGCAGGCGGCGGTGGCTGCCTCCCATGGCCGTGGATGACTAGGTGGACAGGCCGAAGGTAGGAGGTGACTCGGGGATTTTTTTTAGACTGACATGTAGGTCCCACAAGTCATAACGCCTAAGTTGCCGGTCAAACAGACGGCTTTGACTTAAGGTGCCACATGGGTTTAAACAAGCCTAATCGGCACTTGGTAGTTTTTCGCGATGGTTTAAGAAATTTTTGGTTGTTTTTGCTAATTTTTGTAGAGTGGTGGTTTCTTGGTATGGCTGTGTCGGTGTATAAAACATGGGTATTTTATACCCTGACTTATGCATAGACGGTAGCAGCATCCTTGCCGGCCAAGGCCTGCCAGGATTCGCCAAATAACCAGATCCAAGGCCCAGTTGCAGAAACTACTGGAGAGAAGCTCAAGACAAAGCATCGACAAGCGCCCATTTAGTGCTAAGGATGAAGACGTTCCTTGCCGGCAAGGTTGAACCGGCAAGGCGAAGACCCGGCAAGCTCCATGCCGGCAAGCCATCGCCAACTCGTCAGCGCTCCACCTCACCGGGTACCTAGTCACTAATCGGTGAGGTGTTGACCGCGCAGGCTGGTTGGTGAGGTTTGTCGGGCACGTGTCAGCACGCAGGGAGAAGATTTGCCTTTAATGACACCCATCCAGGAGGCGTGTCAGAATAATACGAGGTAGCTGGGCGAGTGGTGCAGAAACTTTGCCGGGGCTGCCTCTCCACATGACACCTAACGGAGCATTTAATGCCTTTGTCCTAAACTGGTAGAGTTAGGTATGATAGCACTGTTTGCTATCTAATCAACTTGTAATTACTATTTTGCCACTGTGGTAACCCCTTGAGCCATAAAAGGAGGTCCAGGGCAACAATGAGGGGGATTCGATCCATTTTTCAAACACCAGCACGTCTCGCGTAGCTGCTCTCTCCGCACCTTGCCAGGAGAAGCGCTCCTTGTACTTGTGCTCCTGTACAACCAATATACCAAAGCAGGAGTAGGGTTTTACGCTTCTCAGCGGCCCAAACTGGGTAAATCCTCTGCGCCCTCCATTGATTCTGCTCTTTGTGCACGTTGATCTCCCCCGCTGAACCACAAAGGGGCTAGATGGCCCCATAGATGGTCGTACCCACGATATCTTTGGCGCGCTAGGTAGAGGGGTCGCTTGCGCGAACCTGAATCAGTGGATTGCGTGTCATCTTCATCAACTTCATCATCGTCCTATTCATCGTCAATGGCCCCTAAGAAGAAGGGCATCACGATGACGGCCCCTTCGCACGTATCTGCAGGCGGCGCGGCCAATGCGGGAGGTGCGGATACCGCGGTTGGCACGACCACCGCAGGCGGCGCGGTCGCCATGCCCACCGTGGTCGGTGCGGGAAATGAGCACGCTGGAGGCAGTCGACTTCCTCGGTCCTTTGGCGAACGAAGCCGAGACGGCGCAGGCGGAGCGGGCAGATGACCTCCTCCTCCTCCTCCTCCTCGCCGCGCCGACGAACGCAGCCACCGGAGCGGCAATGCCCAGGCCGGCACGAGCCAAGATCCCGCCACGGCGGCGTCCAAAGATGCTGCTTCGGGACAGACGCCGCGCCACTCGCACGACGGGCGCAGTACAGCTCCGAGCGGCATCAACGACTCCGCGCGGCGGCGGCCGCACGGCAAGACCCTTGTTGATCAAATCCCAGATCCTCAGGCACCGCCTTCGCCACAGCAACCCACTGCTGACCATGTGCCACGGCAGCAAGACCGCGATGGCGCTCCTGCTAGCTCTGCCAGGTGTAGAGCGACGTCACGCTCTTCGCTTCCGGCCATGCCAGCCACAGCAGCAGAAGCAATGGCGCGAGCCCAGATGCTGCTGAACTTCCCTCCAGCGGCAGAGAAGATGGATGAGTGGAGATCCACCATCCAAAGCTTGATTGGGTTTGCCGAGGCTAGCAAATCACAGCAAGCGGAGCCCTCACGGCGTCCGCAAACAGCACCAGTAGCTCCAACTGGTGACCGCGTTGACGGTGCTGTGCTAACGGTGCAATCACCCCAGCGGCAACAGTCTCAACAGCAGCAACGCCAACAACCGTGACAAGCTCAAAGGTCTTTTGAGCCCGACGAGATGTCGATGGCCTCTTCGGATCCGCGAGCGCGACAAGACCAACGGCAAGTGCTGCGGGACAGGCAGGTAGAAGACGCCTGCACCACCATTGAACGACGCCGGGAGGCATGCCGTCAATCCGACGCGCGCAACGGCCCCATCGTTGATGAGCCTACGCCAGGGGTTGGCGGATATCTACCTTATGAGGTCGGATGTCCTGCCTTCACCCGTGAGCTATGGCAAGTCCGATGGCCATCCGTCCGGGCTTTCAAGCCAGAAGTACCAGAAAAGTACGATGGCATGCTGAACCCGGCAGAATTTCTGGGTATCTACACGATTGCCATGCAAGCTGCCGGAGGAAGAGATGAGAAAATCCTCGCCAACTACTTTCCGTTGGTGCTGAAGCCCAACGTGAGATCTTGGCTGATGAACTTGCCGGAGAACTCCATTTCTTCGTGGGCGGATCTCTGTAATGAGTTTGTTGGTGTCTTTACCGGAGGCCACAAGGCCCCTGGGTAGCCCAGCGACCTGCAAGTGATTCCACAAAGAGATGGGGAAACTTTGTGCAAGTACATCCAGAGGTTCAGCCGTGAGCACCGTAACATTCCAGATGTGCACCCCGCAGCCGTCATTGCCGCCTTTCACACGAATGTGCGCAATTGGAGGATGCGGGAGAACATGAACGTCAAGCTACCCAAGACCGTCAACGAGCTCTATACGTTCGCGGATAAGTGCGCACGTGCTGAGGAAGGAAGAAGGCTTCCCGAGGAAGACGCTGGCGCCGAGGTAGATTCCGAGGACGACGATGCTGCCAACCCCAGGAAGAAGGGCCGAAAGCGCAACAGGAATCGCAAAGGCAAAACTATTTTGGCCGTTGAGTGCTCCGGCAACTCTGAGTCCGCCAAGAAAGCTAAGACTGAGAGCTCCGACAAGGAGGCTACTGTATGCGCCGCTTGCTAGGAGGCGGCGGCAAACGAGAAGGCTGGCAAATCTGACAGGCCGTACTGCAAGATTGACCGCACCAAGGGCCATGATCTCCAAGAGTGCTGACAAGTCGAGCACCTTGTTGAGAAGCAGAAGGCTGAATATGAAAAACGTGACAAAGAGAATGGTCAGGATGGTGCCAGTGGATCCGACAAGAAGGGCCGTGGTGGTCGAGGAGGCCGTCGCGGCAAGGCCAAGCAGCAGAAAGAAAAGCCTGCTAGAGGCCGCGAAAAGAAAGGGGAAGATGATGGAAGTGAAGAGGAAGAGGACGATGGGGAGTCAAGTGAATAGGAATTCCAGAAGGCAACCGAGGCCATGTGCGTTGAAGGAGGCGCATCTTTGCATTCCTCTCACCGCCAACTTAAGCAATGGGCATGTGAAGTCAATGCGGCAGAACCGGCAATGGGCTCTCAAAAGCCACTCAAATGGTCACACATGCCTATCATTTTCGATGCCGAGGACCACCCTGATCGCACAACCGCGGTTGGGTGTTTGCCGTTGTTGGTTTCGTCCACGATTCGCAACCTCCAGGTGATGAAAATGTTAGTTGACGGTGGGGCCGGCCTGAACTTCATTTCTCCAGAGGTAATCAAGAGGCTGCAGATTCCCGACGAGGAGCTCGAGAAGACTGGCACTTTTCAAGGAGTAAACCCAGGAAGAAGCCAGCCCAAGGGAAAGATCACATTGCCGGTAACGTTTGGCGTGGAATTGAACTATAGAACAAAAAGGATTGTGTTTGATGTTGTCAAGATCCCCTTGCCGTATAATGGAATTCTTGGCCGCCCAGCCTTGGCAAAATTCATGGCAGCATCTCACTATGCTTACAACACGTTCAAAATGCCAGGGCCGATGGGTGTCATTTCCATCAACTCCGACAAGAAAGATGCAGTCATTTGCGTCGATAAGATGTACAGAGATGCGGTTGCAGCGCGGGCCGCCAAGACGCCAGCTCTTGCCAAGAAGAAGGAAAGCAAGAATTCCGGCGAGACTTCTAGCAAGGATTCCGGGAAGCGCACCTCTTCGGAGTGTTGCGCACCTGTTGAAGACTTGCCGGAGTGCTCTGCCGGTAAGAAATACAGAGCTACTTCACCGGCGACCAAAAAGGTGCCGGCGAGGGAGGACGGCACTGACGGTACCTTCACCATCAGTGCCACCCTTGACAGCAAATAAGAAAGCGCGCTCATTGCCTTCCTACGGGCGAATGTCGATGTGTTTGCGTGGCAACCATCTGACATCCCCGGTGTTCCCAGGGAGGTAATTGAGCACCACCTTGCTGTCTGTCCCCGCGTTCGGCCCGTCAAGCAAAAAGTCCAGAAGCAAGCGTTGGAGCGGCAACAGTTCATTGCTGAGGAAATCAAGAAGCTTGAAGTGGCAGGTTTGGTTAGAGGTGTACTACATCCAACTTGGCTGGCAAATCCAGTTGTGGTGCGCAAAGCAAATGGGAAGTGGAGACTTTGTATTGACTACACTGATATCAACAAAGCATGTCCAAAAGGTCCTTTCCCCTTGCCGCGCATTGATCAAATTGTATACTCTACTTCCGGCTGTGACTTACTCTCCATCCTTGATGCATATTCTGTGTACCATCGGATATTCATGGCCAAGGAGGATGAGGAGAAAACCGCGTTCATTACTCCATGTGGCACATACTGCTTCGTGCGTATGCCTTTCGGGTTAAAGAGTGCTGGTTCAGCATTCGCAAGAGCAGTTCAGATTGGTTTTGAGCCCCAGCTGCACAGGAATGTGGAAGCGTATATGGATGATATAGTGGTAAAAACCAAGGACAAGTCAACCCTCATTCAAGACTTAGAAGAAACATTTGCAAACTTGCGCAAGATCAATTTGAAGCTCAATCCCGAGAAGTGTGTGTTTGGCGTTCCATCCGGCAAACTTCTTGGGTTCTTTGTATCTCAGCGTGGAATTGAAGCAAATCCCAACAAGATCAAAGCAATTGGGCAGATTCAAGCACCAAAAAGCGTCAAGGATGTGCAGCGTCTTGCCGGTTGTGTTGCTGCCTTGAGTAGGTTCATTTCAAGATCTGCTGAGCGCGCCCTGCCATTTTTCAAGATTTTCAAAAAGGTAGGTCCGATGAAATGGACTCGCGCTGCAGGACTTGAAAAGATACCTCTCCTCCGCGCCAACGCTAGTTGCGCCTAGGCCACAAGAGCCATTGCTGCTATATGTAGCAGCAACAAATCAAGTGGCTAGTGCTGCATTAGTGGCGTAGAGGGAAGTCGATGACAAGGAAGTAACTGCGGCAAGGCTGTCCAGCGACAAACCGGAATCTTCTCCGGCAAGGTCCGACACCGACAAGTCAGAAACAGCGCAAGCAAAAGAAACTAATCAACAAGTGATGCCAAAGAAGAAGGTGGTGCAGCGGCCCGTATATTTTGTTTGTTCCCTTCTGCAGGGGGCTAGATCAAGATACTCTGGGATGCAGAAATTGCTTTTCGGCCTTTGATGGCCTCGAGAAAGCTGCGTCACTACTTCCAAGCACACGAGATCACCGTCGTCACTCGCTTTCCATTGCAACGCATTTTGAGAAATCCAGAGGCAACTGGCAGGATAGTGGAGTGGGCGTTGGAATTGTCAAGCTTTGCACTTAAGTTTGAAAGCACTTCAACCATCCAGAGAAGAGCCTTGGCAGAGTTCATTGCAGAATGGATGCCAACGCAAGACGAAGAAATTCAAGAAACAGCTCTCCCCGGCAAAGAGACAGCCAAAGAAATGGATCATGTACTTTGACGGTGCCTTCTCGCTGCAAGGCGCCGGTGCTGGAGTGCTGCTTGTCGCACCCACCGGAGAGCACCTCAAGAATGTGGTTCAAATGCACTTTCCCAGGGAGCAAGCTACAAACAACACTGCTGAGTACGAAGGACTCCTTGCCGGTCTTAGGATCGCAGTGGACCTTGGAATCAGAAAATTGATCGTCCGCGGTGACTCGCAGCTTGTTGTGAAGCAAGTAAACAAAGATTACCAGAGCCCGTTGATGGAAGCGTATGTGGAGGAAGTGAGGAAATTGGAGGAGCACTTTGACGGTTTGTAAACAGAGCACATCCCTCGTGCGGAAAACAGCATTGCTGATCACCTGTCAAAGTGTGCCGCTCAAAAGCTACCTGTGGAACCAGGGACTTTTGTGCTCCATTTGAATCAACCAACAGTCACTCCATCGACGCAGGCCAGTAAGAGGAGGAAGTTGAATACCGGCAAGTATTTTCTGGCAGAACTCCCAGAAGCCGCCGGCAAAAAGGGTGCCGGAGACAACGACACGGTTATCGGTGAGCAGCGGCTTCGCGCAGGACCTCAGGTTCTTGCCGCTGAAGCGAGCGCTCCCGCGGCTGAAGAAATGCCTTTAGTCCTTGTCGTCGAGCCGCAGGCTCCGGCATGGGAACATCAGATAGTTCGTTTCCTTCAAACAGGGGAACTTCCCGATGAGCAAGAAGAAGCTGAGAAAGTAGCCCGTCAGTCAAGTATGTATCAGTTTGTGGATAGCATTCTATACAGAAAGCGACCAAACGGTGTGAAATTGAAGTGTATTTTCCGGGAAGGCGGACTGAAGCTGTTGGCGAAGATATATGGAGGCATATGTGGCTCTCACATAGGATCAAGGGCACTTGCTGGCAAAGCCTTCCGGCAAGGCTTCTATTGGCCCACTGCCCTCCGGGATGCAACTGAGCTAGTAACTAAGTGTGAAGCATGCCAATTCCATTCAAAGAACATACATCAGCCAGCCCAAGCTCTCCAAACGATCCCCCTCTCCTGGCCCTTTTCCGTCTGGGGGCTCGATATCTTGGGCCCCTTCCCCAGTGCTGCCGGGGGCTTCGAGTTCTTGTACGTCGCGATCGACAAGTTCACAATGTGGCCTGAAGTGCAGCCGGTGAGAAAGGTGACAGCGCAATCAGCCGTCAAATTCTTCAAGGGATTAGTTTGCCATTTCGGGGTTCCTAACAGAATCATCACCGACAACGGCACACAATTCACGAGCCGCACCTTCATGCAGTATATCCAAGACCTTGGCAGCAAAATCTGTTTTGCATCTGTCGCTCACTCGAGAAGCAATGGCCAAGTGGAAAGGATGAATGCTGAAGTGCTGCATGGCCTCAAGACAAGAACCTTTGACAGGCTGCGCAAATGTGGAAGACGCTGGATTGATGAGTTGCCGGCAGTTCTTTGGTCACTCAGGACGACACCAAATCGAGCTACCGGCCAAACACTCTTCTCCCTAATCTATGGTGCAGAAGCGGTGCTCCCCACGGAACTCATATACGGGTCGCCTCGAGTGCTCGCTTACGATGAAGCTGAGCAAGAGCAGCTGCGGCAAGTTGACGCAACGCTCCTTGAGGAAGATCTTCTTCGGGCGGCTGTGCGAGCTGCACGCTACCAGCAAGCCTTGCGCTGCTATCATAGCCACAAAGTGCACGCCTGAAGCCTTGAGGAAGGCGACCTTGTTCTTCGGCGCGTTCAGTCCGCCAAGAAATCAAACAAGTTGACGCCAAAGTGGGAAGGCCCTTATCGGGTAGTACGAGTCACCGGACCTAGCGTAGTCCATCTGGAGACCGAAGATGGCACCCCAGTGCAGAACTCATGGAATATTGAGCATCTTCGCAAGTTCTACCCATAAGGCGCGGTTGCCGGGCCCCCCGGCAACCCCTTTTGTACAAGCTTTATCGGCAAGATTTGTAACCCTTTGTACAAAGCCAAACGCAGACCCTATGCATAATAAAGCTAGTGTTTCGCAACCCTTCGTACATATTCATTTATATATGGATGCATGTGATGTTGCGATTTACACTTTAGTTTGTATGGAATGGCTGATGGATCGTCAAGGTTCCCAAACCACTCTTTTCTCTTCTTTCTTTTTCTTAAAAGGACAGAAGGGTCCCTCACGTGCAAGTTTCCCGGGGGGAGTGGAGGAGATGGGGTACCATTTTAATGACGTTCAAGTGATCATTTCATACGACGAAGAAAACAACACAAGGAAAAGCTAAGTTGAAAAACTTTGAAACTTTTTCCTTGTTACATTTGCAATTTCCCTTGAACGAGTCTGTGTTTTGTATGAGAAACCTACACGCGGGGGAACCTTGTCGCGATCAGTCCACGCTCTAGTTCGCCTCGAGTCCGCTCGGCAAGCTTAGCAGCTGCGTTCTGGCCCGGCAAAGTTACCTTGCCGGCAGTGGCACTTCCAGCAGGCTGCTAAGGACCTGTTCCTCGAAGCGCTCGCGGCAAGTGTGCGCACCGGCAAGCTTGCAAACAGCGTAGGGAGAGCAATCATACAAAGGCAAAATAAAACAAGGGGAACGGCACATAGTCATTCAGTAGCACAAGTTATATTACATCACAGAAGCAGTGCAGATCTAAAATAAGACCAAATGTATCTTTTACATGGCAGCACAGTGATGAATATAATGACGAGCTTAGTCCCGACGATCCCCCTAGACCCTGGGAATTAGGAGAACCTTGCCGGCGAGAGGAGCAGCGATTTTGTCAGCAACAGTGATGTCGGTGTTCGCCGGCTGCCTCATGAAGACCCCGGAAAGATCAAGGCTGGGATTGCAATGGGCAATTTTGAGCAGCACCCTATATACAATTTCACGCGCAAACTTCCGGGATTCATCAGCAAATGAAGTAGACCTGTCCTCATGATACGTCTTCAAGGTGTCGATAAGGCCCTCGAAGAACTTGGTCAGTCTGACGCTGGTGGCCTCCTTGTCGTTGACAGTGAAACCCCAGCTCTTCATGTCCATCACGGTGATTTGGGAGCTGATGCGCTCGGCAGCGGTGACAAGCCTGCTAGTCCAGAGGGAGAGGTTCTCATGCAGTTGGGCGTAGTTGTTCTCAGCCTCCTTCTTCAAGGCCTATTCCTTCTCCAGCTTCTCCGTCAAGACCCTCTCCCTCTCCTTGGCGGATTCTAGAGCTGTTACCAAGGTGGCCAGTTGGGATTTTAGATCTCCGATAGTCTTGGCGGCGGCATCAAGATCTTGGTTCTTGGACGACAGCTGCGTTTGCAAGCCCCCTAGAGTGCGGGCTACCTTCAGCGCTTCATCCTTGAGAGCCTCGATTTCTTTGCCATTACCAGCAAGATCTTATTTTAGTCTGGCCATTTGGGACTCTAGTTCTGTCTTGGCAGAGGTGGCGGCAGCAGCCTTATCAGCAGCCTCCTTAAGTTTGGCGGCATTCTCCAAGGCCTGGGCTTCAATGGATTTCTTGTGCCCATCTTCCAGCTCTTGAGTCCACTGCTTAAGGAGCGTTTCAATCTCCTCATCCTTGCCACGGAGAGTGGCGGCAAGGGATCCTTCTCTTGTGGCAAGGGCTTTCTCCTTGGTGTTGAGTAGCGCCTCGCACTCCGCCAACTTGCTGTCGTGGATTGCCGCTTCATCCTTGGCGGCATTAAGCTTTTCCTCCTGCCTTACAAGATTGCGGGCCTACTCGTTATACCATGCGCACAGTTCGTCCGCATTCTTCTTCAGTTTCTGTTCAACCAAATCCGCGGCTTTGCGCTCTTCCTGGACTCTGTCCCATCTTCTGTTGTACCTCTCTTGGACGCCCTTGAACCCGACGGCCATGATCTCCATGAAAGAAAGATCTTCGGCACTGTCAGTTGCATCAGTGGCTTCGCCAGTTCTCTGGGTCAAGGGGAGCAGAATCTGGGCTATTTCTTCATCAAAGTTTGGCCCCACAGCGCCAGATGAGCTGGGGGCTCCAGATTCGTGCTGAGAAGTGATCAGCGCCAAGCTGCTTGACGGGATCTACAAGGTAGACGCTGCTGGTTGGTTGACGGGGTTCGGCGTGTCAATATTGACTGGCGCCTTATCCGCGTCTGTCCTGGCGGGGTCGAGTGTGTGGCCGGAGGACCTCTCGGATTCTTCGGGGAGCACTCTGGTCTCCTCGGCAACTTGCACGAGACCCTCTTCGGCGGCAATCTTGGCGGCTTCATCGGCGGCATCCTTTGCAATATTGGCCACCTCCACGATGACTTTGCCTTCTTCGGGGGAGGCTGGAGCAGTGGGTTGGAGCAAGAACAAGGGCGGAATAAGATTCAGAATCACAAGTCACGTTCAAGAAAACAAAAAAGGAATTTTTCGTGAAAAGCGTTTAAAGACAAGAGGATTACCCATTGGTGTTTGCTGAGGAAGGGCATCTCCTTCCCCGGCAACTCGCATTGCCGGCGCACAGTCATTAGCAGCCTCGCTTAGCGGGGCAGCCTCCGTGCGGGCAGGCTCATCGGTCGAGGCCCTTGTCAGAGAAACGCTCTCCGGAATGGTTGTTGACGGGGGAGCTGCAGCGGGGTCCGCCTCTTGGCGTTCTTCTTCTTGGTGAGCCTCCCCCGCCTCTTTGCCGGGCTCTGAAGAAGGAACTTCGGCGCTAGCGCCAATACGCAGGATCTGCACCACATCCTCGCGCAGGGGGCTGGGCTGGGGGCTGACGAAGATGGTTTCGGCCATCCCGACCCCCTGCCCAGCACTTGCCGAGGGATCATGTTCTGTTGCAGGCCTGGCCTGCTTCGTCCGGTGCATGGGTGGCTCTGGGTCTTTGTCAAGATAGAGGAATCAAGTCAAAACAGCAATCGAATAAAATCAAGACTTGATGAAGATAAGCTAAATCACTTACTCCTCCTCCTCCTCAGACTCGCCAAGGACGTCGAAATCGTACATCACTGGCGGAGGTGATTCTCTGGCCCTCTTAAGTGCCGGGGGAGGTGAACCCGTCGGCTGAGTAGATTCGACTTCCTCGACAACCTCTTGCCGAGGGGGTGGAGGCTAAGTTCAGGGACGCCGGGTTGATTGCCGGCGTACTTCTTCTTGGCGGCCGGTCCTCGTGGTCGTCTTCTTCACCATAGGGCCAGCTCCTGGCGAAGAAGCACACCCCGGCTCTTGGCTGACCGCCCTCCGAAGACGGCGCCTCCTCTTCGGGGCTCGAGGGCATTCTTCTTCTTCGGGCTCTCCGGCAGCCTCAGTCCCGGCAACCTCAGTCCTGGCAACCTCAGCTTCAGCAGCCTCATCCCCGGCAGGCTCCTCTTGTTGCTCTTCGGCAGCTTCTTCCTCGGAATGCTCTTCGTCATCGTCCTCAGCTACCGCGACACCAGAGCCACCTGCCGCATTTATCCTCGTGATCTCTGTGGCCTTACTGGCGATATACGCCAGTTCTTCATCCTTGGTGGCTCGGATAAGATCAGTTTCCTTCCGGGAGGCTTTCTCCATCAGGTTGTAGGCCCAATCCATCTCGTTCACCAAGGTGGGCACGGGCCAGTCAGCTTTGACTCCGTGGGCATCACAGTCCGGCATCATCGACAGGATGGAGTCCTTGGCGAAGTTGATGTGCAACGGGGTAATTCCATCCGGCAAATGGAACACACCAGTTTTTTGGAACAACTGTTCGCAGAGCCAGGCATGCTCCATGACCGTCAAGTTGTTGCCGGTCCCAGGATACAATCTCATAATGTCAACGGCGTTCTGGTATTGCCAAGTGAATCTTTCTCTCTTCTGCAGCGGTGCGATGCGTTGCCGGAGGAAATCGGCGCCAACCATTTCTATGGTCAGCTTGGCGGCCTTGAGGCGGGCGATTCTGTTCAGCGCCGGGCGAAGTTTCACATCGGTGGCACCAAAACTGCTCCAATTCTTGCCGTGCTACACTCTCACAGTGCGCGGTATGCAAAACTGAGGAAAATCCTTTTCCTGGATCCAGCACCACTCTTCTCTCCACTCGTCCCACTTGAGGTGCAATTGCCTGGGAAGGTACTGGCCCTTGGTTTTTGTCCTGGGGATCCATGTCAGGCTGCCGGAGAGCGATTTGTCCTCGATACGGGGGACGAAGAAGTGGCGGAAAAGATCCACATTGGGGGCAAATTTGATGAAGTTCTCGCACAGATGAGCAAAAACTGCCATGCAAGTCATCACGTTTGGAGTAAAATCCAGCAATCTGAACCCGTAGCTGAACATCATCGCGCTGAAGAAATCTGAGAATGGGGGAACCAGACCGCAATAAAAATAGGCGCAGAAGAATGGATATGAATCTACGGGATCCTTGTCGCCTTCAGGAAGCACCACTAGGGCCTTGTGATCCTTGGTGTCCCTTCCCTACATGTACGTGTACCTCCTGATCAATTCGTTGCCGTCCAAGGAGCACGGCGAGAAGATCGCATTTTCCCTCCGCCGCTTCTCCAGCTCTTCCAACGCCTTCTTCTTCTCCTCCGCCTTGGGGTCGAGCGGCTTGGCGGGCTTCTTCCCCGCTGCGTCGGCTCTCTTGGGCGCCATCGGAGCTCAGGGAGGAGGAAAGAAGTTGAGCTTGGAATGCGAGTCGGCGGTGGCGGCGGCGGCGGAAGCGGTTCTGGCGAGAGGAAGAAGATGAAGCAGGGGAAAGGCAGGGGCGAATGAGCAGCGCCTCCTCGCGGTTGCATTTTTATGGGGAAGGCGCGAGGGGGCTGGCTCTTCACTGTTTACCCCCGCGGCGCTTTTTACAGGCGCACTATCACGAAATAACCGCAACATTCCACGTTCCCACGCCCTGCATTTAAAGCATGGATTGGACATGCGTCGGGATAACCATCATGACGAAAATTACATCGGCAGTTTTCCTGCCGCGTGTCTGTGCATTGCATGGGCCTAGCCCAACGACGCTTCGGTTGCGCGTATGGCCCAGGCCCGAGGGCTGCTATCGTTGTATAAAACATGGGTATTTTATACCCTGACTTATGCACTGACGGTAGCAGCCTCCTTGCCGGCCAAGGCTGCCAGGATTCGCCAAATAATCAGATCCAAGGCCCAGTTGCAGAAACTACTAGAGAGAAGCTCAAGACAAAGCATCGACAAGCGCCCATCTAGTGCTAAGGATGAAGACGTTCCTTGCCGTCAAGGTTGAACCGGCAAGGCGAAGACCCGGCAAGCTCCATGCCGGCAAGACTTCGCCAACTCGTCAGCGCTCCACCTCGCCGGGCAGCTAGTCACTAATCGGTGAGGTGTCAACCGCGCAGGCTGGTTGGTGAGGTTTGTCGAGCACGTGTCAGCACGCAGGGAGAAGATTTGCCTTTAATGACACCTGTCCAGGAGGCGTGTCAGAATAATACGAGGTAGCTGGGCGAGCGGTGCAGAAACCTTGCCGGGGCCGCCTCTCCACATGACACCTAACGGAGCATTTAATGCCTTTGTCCTAAACTGGCAGAGTTAGGTATGATAGCACTGTTTGCTATCTAATCAACTTGTAATCACTATTTTGCCACTGTTGTAACCCCTTGAGCTGTAAAAGGAGGGTCAAGGCAACAATGAGGGGGATTCGATCCCTTTTTCAAACACCAGCACGTCTCACGTAGCTGCTCTCTCCGCACCTTGCCGGGACAAGCGCTCCTTGTACTTGTGCTCCCGTACAACCAATATACCAAAGCAGGAGTAGGGTTTTACGCTTCTCAGTGGCCCGAACCTGGGTAAATCCTCTGCACCCTCCATTGATTCTACTCTTTGTGCACGTTGATCTCCCCCGCTGAACCACAAAGGGGCTAGATGGCCCCATAGATGGTCGTACCCACGACAGGCTAGTTCGAAAGTGGTAGTTTTTTGTTAAATACTCCAATATGTATAAGGAACAATCTACTAGCGACAAATAGGAATTTTATGTTGCGTTGTACTAGTGGTCGCAGATAGCCCAGCCACGTGCACGGGTTTTCCCTCCCGTATATTTTGCACGCGCCATCATCTTGTGGCTCACGTAGAGTAGCAGTCGCCCTCGCTTGCTACTTGCTCAGCTGCCATCTTTAATGCCTCATTCCAATTAAGCCGGAGGAGCCGGAAAAGCCTGGTGCCGCATTGGGAACAGTGCAATATGGCCCTGGACCTGGACCTAATGTACTATGTAGCTTCTGGCGTTGCACGCATGGAATTCGCTCCTTGACGGTGTCCTGGATTAGGGGGTGCCAACCTAGCCGGCCCGTCTCCTCGGTTGGGCCGATATGCCCTCGTACGTGATCAAGATGGACTCCGGAGGCCGCACACGAGAGACGTGATCGAGGCGGTCTCTACCGAAGACTTGTAGTACACTTCAAGATTTTTCCAGCCGCCTTACTCCTAGATACCGACCTTGTAACCTTAGATACCCTCCCTGGCGTGTATATAAGCCGTGGGGTTTAGCCCGTAGGGGACAACAACGCAATATCGCTCACCTTGCCCAAGAAGTTAGACACATATTACGATCTCGAGGTAGATCAACTCTGTACTTGATACATCTCCATCAATATAAACAGACGCAGGACGTAGGGTTTTACCTCCATCAAGAGGGCCCGAACCTGGGAAAACATCGCGTCCATCATCTCTGTTACCACCAATCCCAGATCCACAGCTCGGGACCCCCTACCCCGAGGTCTGCCGGTTTTTACACCGACACTGGTGCTTTCATTGAGAGTTCCGCTGCGTGATCACCAGAAGGATTGATGGCTCACCTGCAGATCAACTACGCCAACGGCCACGGGGACATTTACACCCCCGGACAGCTTTTCATCTTTGGCAGCATGGTATTTCGCGCCGACTCGACGGGTCACCTGACCTCTGTCGAGAACTATGCCCCAGGTCGGATCGTGACTTTCGGTGGCCTTCAGTACACTGCGGACTCCCGTGGCTAACTCATTCTATCAGGATGGACTCCCGGCCGGATCGAGAGCTCGGCCGGTTCTGGAGGCTCGACTCCGAAACCGAACTCTGTTACGGCGCCTCTTGAGACCCCTGACACCGGCACTCCGGCCAGTTTCTCCCCGATCGCCAGTCCGGAGATAGATCCGGCTCCCACTCCCGAAATTGCGCCGGTGCCAGAACTGATTTCGGTGCAGAACCCGGAATTATGTTCAGATTCCCTTCGCTCCGAAAACGCATCCGGTTACACGCCGGGTATACTTCGAATCAGCCCTGCCTATGGCGCATCTATGAATCCCGAGGAGTTATCTCACCTCGATGAGATGCTTGACCGCATCCGAAGCATGTCCATCTCGTACGGCAAGACTTCGGTTTACAATCAGATTGGACTTAAAGCCGACGATAGGGAAATTTATATCCCACCCACCACCCACCTAGTCGCAACGATCGATGATTTAACTGACGTGTTAGACTACGGCGAAGCCTTGGATATGGAGGAAGATGCTGATGACCCCACCAAGAACGCCTTGCCCCCGGTAAACGCGGGCAAGTGGACCGCCACATCCACCTATGATGTCTACATGGTGGACACCCCCAAATCCCCTCCAAGACGTTGGCGAAGACGCCGAAGGGGCCCTAATGGGGCACCCAGTGGCAATGACACAACAGCCAATAACGGCGACGCGGAGGACGGCGATGCCGGTAACCGCGAAGAGGACGTTCAAGCCTCCCCCGTAAGGAACGGCACACCGGACCGACCTCTCAGGGACTCAGATCCCGATGACCTCTTTGAAGGGGCTGACGACAACTACATGCCAGAATCCGAAGAGGACGAGAGCCTCGGTACCGAGGACTACATCGTCCCCGAAGACCCCTTCTAACAAGAAAGATTCTGGCGGCGCCTTGTTGCAACCGCCCGGAGGATGAAACGCAAGCAGCAGCTGCAGGACAATACCGATGCACTAAATGAAAAGTGGATCGAAGTGCTCTCAGCTAAGCAAGAAATGGAGAACCGGTGCCATAGTGCGCCAAAATCATACCCACGTCGGTGTCTCTTGCTGGAATTCGACGAGGAGCTCGCGGACGACCTCGACCGACCCCCTAGAGGCCAGGACAGGCCAAGACGGGAAGACCTCAATGAACGACCACCTCCACGCCATTACGCCAAGGACCCCATGGATAATCTAGATCCTCACGACGCTCGACGTCACATTGAGGAAAACAGGGCCCTCCCTCGGTCCATCTATGGATCAAGGGGACGTGCGCCCGCTGGGCTCGACGGCTACGATGCCTGGTTGGACAGGAACGGCTGCGCCCGAGATCACGCCTACTCACGGCTCTCCCCCGACCTCCGACGAGGTGCTCCTCGGTCCCGAGGTCCAGCTCACCCAATCTGCTTTACAGACAGGGTAATGGAACATCAATTCCCGGAAGGGTTTAAACCCATTAACATCGAATCATACGATGGCACCACGGACCAGGCAGTTTGGATCGAAGATTTCCTCTTACACATACACATGGCCAACGGAGATGATCTCCACGCCATTAAGTACTTGCCACTCAAGCTAAAGGGGCCAGCAAGGCATTGCTTAACAGCCTTCCTCATCACTCTATCGGCAGCTGGGAGGCCCTAGAAGACGCATTTCGAGCAAACTTCCAGGGCACATATGTTCGACCTCCGGAAGCTGACGACCTCAACCGTGTCACCCAGCAGCCAGGCGAATCAGCCCGAAAATTCTGGAACAGGTTCCTCACCAAGAAGAACCAGATTATAGACTGCACCGACGCCGAGGCCATCGCTGCCTTTAAAAACAATATCCGAGATGAATGGTTGGCTCGACAACTCGGCCAGGATAAGCCGAGGACTATGGCAGCCCTGACCTCACTTATGACTCGCTTTTGTGCGGGAGAGGATAGCTGGCTCACCCGAAGTACTCATAACGGCGAGGCAGGCACCTCAAAAACTTGCGACGCCAATGGAAAACCAAAGCGCAGCAAAAATAAGCGCAGGTATAAAAATGGCGGAAGCGACACTGAAGACGCCGCGGTCAACGCAGGGTTCACCAGACCTAAATCCGAGCAGAGAAGAAAACCCTTTAAAGGGAACAAAGACGGACCTAGCCAGCTTGATAGGCTCCTGGACCACCCATGTGGGATTCACGGTACTCAGGAAAAACCAGCAACCCACACTAATAGGAATTGCTGGGTCTTTAAACAAGCCGGCAAGATAGCGGTAGAGGGTCAGAGTAAAACCCAACACCGCAGCGATGACGAGGATGAACCTCGGTAGCCCAATAATGGAGGCCAAAAGAAATTTCCTAACGAGGTAACAGAGGTCAATATGATCTATGTCACCCACATCCCTAAAAGGGAGAGGAAGCGTGTACTTCGAGATGTATACGCGCTGGAGCCAGTCGCCCCGAAGTATAACCCATGGTCGGCTTACCCGATCACTTTCGACAAGCACGATCATCCGACCAACATCAGGCATGGCAGATCGGCGGCACTCGTCCTGGACCCTATCGTTGATGGTTATCATCTAACACGCGTCCTCATGGACGGAGGAAGCAGCCTTAACCTCATCTACGAGGACACAGCTCGGAAGGTGGGCATCGACTCATCTCGGATCAAGCCGAGCTCTACCACCTTTAAAGGTGTCATTCTAGGCGTCGAGGCCCGTTGTACCGGAACGGTCACCCTAGAGGTAGTGTTCGGTTCGCCCGAGAACTTCAGAAGTGGAGAGTTAATCTTCGATATCGTACCCTTCCGGAATGGATACCATGCGCTCTTAGGGCGCACAGCCTTCGCACGCTTCAACGCAGTCCCGCAATATGCCTACCTCAAGCTCAAAATGCCGGGACCTAACGGCGTCATCACAGTCAACGGTAACACAGAACGTTCACTCCGGACAGAGGAACAGACCGCGGCTTTTGCAACCGAGGTTCCAGCGTCCGAGGAGGCAGCCCGCAGCGATAAACGCGCCGCCCGCTCTTTGAAGCGCGCCCGGGCTGCACAAATCGACCTCGGCCAGGTACCGCCGCACCCAAAATAGGGATGCGGGATCCTTGTGTGCCCTCTCTGGAGCGGGCACTACGTCCCCAGAGTGCATAACTTCGCACTCAAAATTCCCTGAGACGTTGAGGAGCCAGAACAATTACCCAAACATTGGCGCGGATCAACCGAGCAAAGACGAAGGCTTAGAGCCCCTGTACAGGCAAGTATCTATAAAAGAAACAGCCAAACATGACTACATCTATGTGGTTTTAACCACAGAGTGACTTCGACACCTCCCTTATGGGAACTCGGTCAATCAAACACTTAGAGTGTATAAAAGGCCGAAAGGGCATCAACCTTCACAAGTTCCTCACCATCAATGGTGAATATCTGGTCAACAGTTCGGAAACGCAGACGTTCGGCAGGTAGCGGCCCGGATCCTTTAAAATAGTTAGCAATTATCCGACCTGTTTCTTCCTCCTCCTTCTTTACCATTTACATTGTACTCTTTTCAATTACTCTCGTCACAGCTGGGCATGTACACGATTGATATCATGAAATAAAGAAACTATGCCCTTTCAAGGTCTCTATTGTATTTCTTTATCAGCATAGCCCCTCTACGACGAAGAAGTTCTTTAAAAAAAGATGCAATTGTATAACAAGTCCGAAGTACTCGGCGTCTTGGATTTTTGGCCTTATATGCATTAGTTTCGAACCTGGATTTCGGTCAATAGTTGGGTTGCCCTGCTCCTATGTGTACGCCTTACATTTCTGACAAATTCGGCTAAGGGCGTAACGGGAGAAGCACTGCGATTGCGCTGCCAGGTCAATTGGCATAGCGCCTCAGTGGAGAATGCCAAAAACTGACTATCTAGGTATGCGTAAACTGGTCCGCCATCCATAGACCGCGTCAAGCGATGTGACGTTAGAGATCACCCATGTTAAACGAAGGGCTTTCATTCCTAGCCGAAGTGTGCTATGGCCTAGACCTCGGACGACTTGGCCGAACACTTCCCACACCGGGGGCTGGTCATCAGCCCCCACAGTCAAACTCCTATGACTAAGTGAAAGATATCAAGCCGCTATAGTCTGATTGCCTAGTTCCTATAAGTCACTGACCGCCTCTGGGTACCGAGACGTCAGCTAAGGGTCCAGTGTGCCTTAAGGAACACCCTTTGTATGACCTACACTGGGGCTGAAGCCGACGACTGGCCACTCTCATTTTAAACAGTCATATCGGAGGAATAATTAAAATATAAAACAACACACATGGAATTTCAAGCCATTCTCATTCAGCAAAAGATAAAGTTTTTACATCGCACACTCCAGCATTCTGAAGTATCATCTAGAAATACAGAGTGTCTTTGGGACACATGGCTTCTGTGGTCCGAGCTCCCGCCTCTACCTCAGTGAAGAACTGCTCGTCGGTGCGCGGCTTGTCGGCAGGAGGGATCAACCTTGCGGAAGTGAGTCTTCACGCAAGCGTACGCCCTTCGCGCCCCTTCGAAGCACGCGGACCTTTTCTAGTGATCCACGCAGGGCACGGCATCTTGGAGACTGGTCGTAAGGCCGAAGAGGCTCCTCGGCATGGCTTAGGCAGGCCACAGAGCGATGCAGAGGTCCTGGAGCGCCGGTCTTGTCATGCGAAACAGCTCCACCAGCTGGTTCACTCGATGATTCAGCAGCTGCGTGGACAACAACCCTGGAAACTGCCCCCAGAAGGCCTTCTCCGCCTCGCGGCCCGCCAGCTGGCCGAAGTATGCCACCGCATCCGCCACACTCTGCGGGAGATCAGCAAAGACCTCTGCGGAACGCCATAACTGGGTGAGTTCGACACACCCTTTGCTGCCAAACGAACACTGCAGCAAAAATATCTTACCCGAGGTGATTTGCTCCACTTGCTGGAGCACCTCGCGATCAGCTTGGGCTGAGGTCTTGAGCTCGGAGTGGGCATGTTGAAGCTTCTCGAGCTCCTCCTTCATTCGTTACCCCTCCTCCTGAAGTTTGTCGCGTGCTTCGAACACGCCCTTCAGGGTCTCCTCGACCTCCAGCACCCGCGCTTGGTGCTTCTCCCCGGCTGCCTTCTCGGCGGCCCGGGCCTTATCGGCCGCGGCGGCAGCAGCCTCCTGCTGCCGCACCTCCTTCCGAGCCCTTTCGAGCTCGGACTTGAGCGTCTCTAGCTCCGTTGTCAACACAGTTCGGCCTTAGTTGTTTTTTTAACACACATTACTCTTCGTTCAAAGTACAAGCCAAGTTTACAGTTGCTTACCTTGAGATTGCTCAAGTTTCCAGTTCATCTCCGCCATCTCTTCGGAGACGGAGTCCGAAACCGAGGTTGAAACCTGGAACAAAATAGATCCTTATTACAATGGGAATAGTTAAGATCACTAAAAGGCTCCAGGACGGCTGCCTCAAGCAGCGCCCTGGGGGCTACTCAACGGGCTCCTACCTAATCAAGCGACCCCGATGCCGGTTTCTTGAAACCTAGTTCGGGCTCGGGGGCTACTCACTCACTAAGCCGTTTAGCAGGCTATACTTTTATGTCCTCGGACAAAACTCATAAAACAAACAGCTTAAATAAACAAATTGAATGCGCAGAAAGCGTACCTCGAAACCTGCTACGAGGTTCTTGAAAACCTCATGCAGGCCGGCCCCTGCGGACCGGTAGCCCTGTAGCGCCGAACCTATCAGGGCACGGTGCTCCTCCTTGATGGAAGAGCCCTTTAGGGCGTCTTCCATCTCCTCGGTCCACCCCGCGCCAGCTCGTCCTTGGGTAGTTGGCTGGGGTGGAGGGATGACCTCGGGTGCATCCACCTGAGCAGCCTCCACCTGGGGCGGTGGAGCCGAGGTAGACGCCGGCTGGGCCAATGGCTGGCCCAGCCCCTCTTCGATGACCTCGGGGTGCTCTTTCCCCGGGTCTTGTTGGGCCAAGGTATGGACCTCGGCCATGATCGCCACCTCGTCGGCCCCCGTCATGTTGACGTCGGGGACCAGGGTGGATGTTGCCTCCCCTAGACCATCATGCGTCGGGGGAGAAGCGGCGGGCTTTGGAGTCCCGCTGCTGGATGGCAGCCCGCTCGAAGAACCGCTGAGAATTATCCTCGGCGAACTACATGTGAAAAGTTGCTGCCGTAAGATTTCCCTTGCTGAAAAAATGACTCAAGGATGGAAGACTTGGACAAGGGCTTACCCTTGGGGCGCCGGACTCTTCCTCCCCATACCGAGGAGGTCTTCCTCTGAGTCACCGGAGAGCTTGGCCCTCTCCGATGACTTGTTTGCGGCCTCGGATGAGGCTCGCCTCGGCCTCTTTGGGCCCTTTGACGGCATGCACATTGGCGTCTTCTAACGCCGACCTCTTCCCCTTCAGAGGGGGAACCTCCTCCTCCTCACCCTCCTCGGCCCCGCCGTCCTGCGCGGCGGAGGTGTGGGTCTCTTTGGACCGGGTGACCGAAGTCCCCCGGGTCCGAGCACTTGACCTCCCCTTCTGGGACTTCGTCCCTTTGGGGGCCACCACATGCGGCTCCTCGGTCAGAAGCACTGAGAGCAGGGGAGTCGGGGTTGCTCTGGCCGTGGGGCCGGGCATCGTACCCCTTGTACCCAGGCCAACCACTTCTGCAAAATATCAAAATATGATGATTCAAGTAAAAACTTTACTCCTCGGTGCAATGAGCAGAAAACAAAGATTGAAGGGTGGAACCACTCATCGGGGGGCCTCATAGCCGTGTTCGAGGCCGCGGTCCTCCCCTTCCTTGGGGATCTTGTCCTTGGCCAGCTTCATGAGCCTCGTCCACATGGCGGCCGAGGTGGAGCGGAAGAAGGAGGTGATGGTGTCCATGTCCTCGGGCTTTTGTGCCCACATCGGGGTGGCCCGAAGTTGGAGAGGGAGTATACGGCGGTTGAGCATGACATTGATGACGTCGGCCAGCTCAACCTTCCCCGTTATGGACCACCACAAGATCCTGTCGATCAGGGTCTCCACCTCTTCTGGCTTCCCCCAGGCGATGCCCTTCTCCTTCCAGGAGTTGAGTTTCTTGGGAGGCCCGGCTGAGAAGGCCGGGACCTCGGTGTGACCAGGGGCGAGTGGCTCGGTGATGTAAAACCACTCTCTTTGCCACTCCTTCACCATTTCGATGAAGGTGCCCTTGAACTAGGTGGCCCCCTGGTTTTTACTGATCATGCCCCCCCCCCCCCCCGCACTCCGCCAGATCCGAGCCACTCGACTTCGGTTTGATCCCGAAGAGCTTCAGCCATAAGCCGAAGTGCGGCTCACAACGGAGGAAGGCCTCACAGACCGTGATAAAAGCGGTGAGGTGGAGAACGGAGTTGGGGGCCAGGTGATGGAAATCTAACCCATGATAGTACATTACCCCGCGCACGAAAGGGTGCAGCGGGAACCCCAGGCCTCGGATGAGGTGGGGGACGAAGACCACCCGCTCCCCGGCGTTGGGAGCGGGCACCAGCTGGCCGGCCACTGGAGCACGGGCGGCGATGGCGGGGGTCAGATACCCCGCGTCGCGCAGCTCTGAGATGGTCGTGGCCGTCACAATGGAGCCACCCAGTGCCCCTTAAGAGTGTCGGCCATGGCTGGTTCAGGAGTTGGGCTCGCGAAAGAGAAAGGCAGGATGGTTGGATCTGAGTGTCGGAGCTAGACGAAGCAATAGTGGGGGAAGAATGGGAGCGTGGGCTATTGCGTTGTTCTCTCCTTTGCTCTTATAAGCCCGTGGAAGGCCAAGAGTCCCCCTCGCTACGCCGATAAATTCGCGGTTGCCATAAAAATGCCGTTGAAGCATATGGGGGGAAACACAATCTTGATATCCCTAAGAAAACGGGCACGATCTCTGCCTTGAAGGGACATGCCTGTAAAAAGGCTGCCTTGAACCACGATTTGAGGCGGAGGCAGTAACTGCTCGACCCATAGTGGGGCAAGCCTCTCCAATAAAGTTGTCAGGCCGGATTGGATCGTTTATACCTGAACAACAAGCCTTCGAGGCTAAGATATCTACCCACTTCGGGCAGGGTACAAGCTCGGTTGGACCACGGATGTCGATACTCCGTTAAGACAATCAGAAATGCAAAGCGGAACTCGTCTGTCAAGCCAAGGACTCCGGATCCGAAGTGATGTTTGTTGAAAGTCGTCTTTGGCATAGAAGACCAGTCCGGGGGCTACTGACGGCGTCCTGGATTAGGGGGTGCCAACCTAGCCGGCCCGTCTCCTCGGTTGGGACGATATGCCTTCGTACGTGATCAAGATGGACTCCGGAGGCCGCACACGGGAGACGTGATCGAGGCTGTCTCTACTGAAGACTTGTAGTACACTTCAAGATTTTTCCAGCCGCCTTACTCCTAGATACCGACCTTGTAACGCTAGATACCCTCCCTGGCGTGTATATAAGCCGTGGGGTTTAGCCCGTAGGGGACAACAACGCAATATTGCTCACCTAGCCCTAGAAGTTAGACACATATTACGATCTCGAGGTAGATCAACTCTGTACTTGATACATCTCCATTAATATAAACAAAAGTAGGACGTAGGGTTTTACCTCCATCAAGAGGGCCCGAACCTGGGTAAACATCGCGTCCATCATCTCTGTTACCACCGATCCCAGATCCACAGCTCGGGACCCCCTACCCCGAGGTCTGTCGGTTTTTACACCGACACTCCTTATAGTACAAAATTAGCTTGAAAAACATTTTCATAATATGGGATGGAGGGAGTAGAATAGTTGATTTGTTAAACTTTTCTAGAGCCATGTGATTGTTTCTTTAGTGCACTGGAGCATGGTTCTGTAGTTCAAATTTGAATTATGCACATTAAATGCCTATAAAACACAATTAATGTATAAAAAATGCCAAACGAACCCAGAGTAATTCCAAATTTTAGCACGGCACTCCTATAGTTGCATGTTCACTGCAGATAAATGTTCTAGCAATTCAAACAACGACCTTTCCCGCCGTAACCCCATTTTGTCTTTCAAATCAAAATGAAAAAAATCAATTACACCACAAACAGTTTGTTAGCAACAATCGTGTGCGATGCAGTATAAAATATCTTGGGGCTCCCTCATGTATGGCTTACGCAGGAAGGTTCCTCGGCTACAGTCCACCAGCCGCGCGTCAACCACACTTGCGCGCTAGTTTTTCGCTGCACCGTTCGTAAATTTTCGGCAACCGCGGAAATATCTAGGTGCCCACCCCCTCCCCCCCCCCACCAAAAGCCACATTTCCACTGTTTCCTCCTTCCTTTCCAAGTTCAAACCTTCACTGCTTGCTTTGCAGCGCCGCCTCCTCGCCGGCGGCGCTCCTTCCCGCTGCGCGGCCTCGTCCATATAGTCAGGTAATCCACACCCCACCCCCATCCACCTCCTCATTCTCCATCCCACATGCCTCGAGCGCCGGTGTGACATCTTCCACCCAAATCACTGCCCCATCCTCCAAATAAGCGCCGCCCATAGCCATGGTTCACGCATTATAGCCAGGAGCTCAAGGAGCATCGGGCAGCGGTGAAGCAAATCGCGGCCGCACGCGCGGATGAGGTCGCGATGGCTGCCATGCGTGCCGATCGCCAGATCTTGGAGGAGAACCTCGCCGTCGAGGCCACCGTCGACCCCTCGCGTGCGGACGCCGCCACGCGGTTGGCTACTTTAAACGACAGTTCGTGGTGTTTTCTAAAGGCCGCCTCCAGTGCCTTCTAGTGAATTGTCCTGTGTAATGTTAATATGCAATCTGATCTTCTGAAATGTGATGTTCAGTTAACAGTTTGGTTCATTTGTTGTGATGTTCAGTTAACTATTTGGTTCAATTCTGAAATGTGATTTTCAATTCCTGTGGGTACAATTTTTTTATTGTCATGCATGTGAGGAATAAAAATGAATTTGGATGTACTCTATACATGAGAAACATACACAAATGCTGTATTTCCTAGTAGTTCTTAAGCACGCTAGGCTTGGTTAACTGTATGATCTTCTAGTATATGTTCTATTCTGCAATGTGGTTCTCAGTTAACTGCTTGCTTCATTTGTTGTGGTGTCCAGTTAACTTTTTGGTCCAATTATGCAGTGTGATGTTCATTTTTTGTGGGTACAAGTTTTCATTAATATATTCTACTGATAGTATGCCAACTCCCACTTAAACTGATCAATATCTGCCTTATATGTGTTGCAGTGAAACAATGGGAGGCACTGAGGTTTACCATCGAGGTTTGCACATGCATGGTCCTTTGGCTAATAGCACATTATTGTGCAATTGCAGGAACCATTCTAATATTTAGGTTTTTAGCAATTTGGTCTTGCACATGTAGGTCCTGCTGTCAGAGGTTTAGACCCACAGTTCGATCCATTTTGCATATGGGGAAATGAGATGGACATGAATATCAGTCAAGTCAAGAAACTCAGAAAGATTGTTAGGATAAAGAAACTAGCATTGAATAACAACAAGATCTTTGTTTGCACAATGAAGAAGACATCAGTCAACTATAGGATGGTACTAACTCTTTTACCTTGTGTTTTTTCCTATGCGCCATTTCAAAATTTAGAACAGATATTTATGCATATCTTTGTTTTCAGTCCTTTCCAAAGCAGTTCACCGATGATTACCTCTCAAACCACCACCATGGTCAAAAGGTGACGAAGGTACTCATTCAACACTCACGGTACAATATTGAAGTCTCCCTCAAGAGGACGAAGGTTGGGCGGGCAATCATCCGCAGCCACTGGCGTAAAGTTGCAAGGACATTCAACATCATTGAAGGCTCAATATTCGCCTTCAGATTCAGCAGTTTTCCAGATGAGATTCATCTCTCTATATACCTTATATGATGCTACTTTCCAATGGTTTTAGATGTTGCATGTGAAACTTCGTGCCGTTGTGTAATTGCGTAGCTAGCTATATGCCTATATGGTGTAACTGAGTGTTGAAGCTATGTGATGTTGTACTCTGATGTAATTCAGCTATGAAATCCTGGTTGCCGTAATACGGCTATGAAACATATGGTGTGCTTGATATGAAATGTCAATTTGATTACTAAATGCATTATCAATAATAGGCCAATTAGCCTGCTTATTGGGTTTTTGAATTGCAGACGGTTTCTCAGACAACACCGTGGGTGATGACCTCAAACAACGCACATAGTTTCTAGAAAGTAGCCGTGCTGGATCAATGAACTATCACACACGCCTTCCGCCCGACAAATGTTTGCGTTAGGCCACCTTGCACAAACGTTTCCACATAAAAATTGTATGTTATGTACAGATGAACGGAAACGTTTTTCTGAGATTCACTGTGTGGGATGAACATACGAACAGAAATGATTGGGCCAGTATAATTGTCTGCGATGGCTCGTCCGATCGCACACGAGCTCTTTTTCCCCCGCGTGTGTGACCGGAGGCCCTATCGCCGACGGTTTCTGGGTCGTGTCGGAAGGACCCCCTTATCGCAAACACAGGCAAGGTGACGGTTTAAAACTCCGTCGTAGAAAGGGGTTAAAAACCGTTTGTATAGCAGCTCACTGTACCAGTGAGTGGAGGTGGCTAGTTGCAACACATGCAAAGCCCTAATGAAGGCGCCGAAGCGATCAACCAAATGAGTGTGCCGCACCTCCACTATATATAGGCATCCGTCGCGGGCTCAACACTTGGGCCTCGCATGGATCCTAAAGCCCAAAGTCAGTTCGGCCTGGATCCGAGTCCGAGTAAGATCACATCTGACTCATGGAGTCGGACCCAGCCTCATGGGTTCCTTCCCTTAAGCGCGCGACCCCTTAGGTTCAAGTCGACTCAGTCGCAGTTCGGATCACCTCTGACCTGCTTGGTTGGTAGCGGCCTCTAGCAAGGCGTGCCAACCACCAAGTAGACAATGAAGCCGGTTGGCGAACCTGTACAACATGTCACACTTATGTTCCCTTTGCCACACGATATATGTTGTCGGGCTCAAGGCGAGTCTGCATCCTTGTGCTAGCGCGACCTCTTTCTCGTTCCAGTAATGCCGACCACAAACCGGATTATCTCATAATCCTTGTCGCATGGCCATGCTTATCTTGGTCGGATCACACGAGGGGCCCAGAGTATATCTCTCCTGGTCAGAGGGGCAAATCCCATCTTGCTCTACCATGTCTCGCAGCATGGGTCTGGACAAGCCCGAAACCTACCTTTATAACTACCCAGTTACGGAGTAGCGTTTGGTTGGCCCAAAGCAGGTCTGTCACCATCCCGAGTACATGCGTCAGCTCAGGTCTTAGGACATAGAATGTATGTTGAACTAGAGACTCACAGATGACATATCGCTGTGTCTCATAGTTGGGTCTGTCTGACACGGACCTTATCTGGACTCAGATCCGACTATGTCGAATCTGACCAGATCTTTTCGAGTCCATATTATCCAGTTAGCATCCAATGCTCCATGGCTAGTGAGACCGAGCCATCCACTGTGTCATATGCTAGTCTAGTTAGCTGCGCGTCCACACAGCCATTTCGACTAGGGACCTTTTAGGACAATCATCATACAATGCATAGTCCCACAAACAAGTCACGTACTTGCTGATACACATCATTGATAATGTCCAAGGACTATCTTTATTCATAAACACATAGGAAATATCATCATACACGATTGCCTCTAGGGCATATCTCCAACAAGTAGTACTAGTTGAATTGAGATTTAATGCACCTTCTTCCCCGTCTCTCCCTCTTCTTCCTCCTCTCTTCCCCATGGACGTCCCTTCCCCATCTTCATCCGCACACCATTTTCTAGTGCTCACTGCTCGCCCGCCCGCGCCATCTTCCTCGGTAGCTCATGCGCACCATCTCCCCCTGCTCACTGCTCGCCCACACACGCCATCTTCTTCTCTCGCCCGCCCGCATGCACTTCCCCGCTCGCCCGCATGCACCGAAAACCCCAATCACTCAGCGCCCTAAAAAACCCAATGGCAGAACTGACTGACACGCAGAGCCGCGATTGGAATTCCCTCCCCGATGTTCTCTTGGAGCAGATCTGTAATCGTATGGACCTGCTCAGCACTGTGCATCTAGCCGCATGCTCAGTGTCTATGCACCATCTACTCATCGGCAGCCGGCCGGCCCTTTTCAAGGCCCTGATGCCCAATCCTCGCAACTGGCCCAGACACCGACGTGATGATCCTACGGAGGTTGTCATCATGCCCCTCGACATGCTACCACTCCCCGCCCACCTGCCCTTCATGCGCCGCCACTACTTGGCGGGCATGAAGGCCAACTAGATCGTCCTCATCCACCAATCGGGTTGTCCGTGGCATCTCGTGGATATCTACACCCAGCAAGAGATCACCCTTCCATCGTTGGATACTGCCGACATCGAGCCTCGCGGCCCGTCGGACAATCCTGCCTACTACGCACGAGAGGCATCGGGCACTTGGTTGGACCTCCGTTTGCTGAAGGTTGTAATCTGCGAAGTACCCACACCATCAGAAGACTACATAGATTACAAGCTCATTGCCTTGTTCGACGGGGGATTAGCCTATCTGGAATCCGGTCGCCATACATGGTTATGGCTCATCATCAATCCTGTTTACCCTCCATTTCTGTCTGATGCTATAGTGCACGATGGCATCGTTTACGCGGTGGACGGACAGATTGGTTGCATATACTGGTGGAATCTATCATCGTGTAATTGTTCTATCTCATCTCATCTTTAGCATATGAATATGACTGCCTGTTAATTGTTAGAAATTTAGAATAGATAGTATGACTATAACCACATCATTGCTATATGTTCCTCTCATTTCCTAGATTTTTATGACCACACATGTTATTGTTAGAGTTGATATGAGAACAATTGGCATCTAATGATTGTTAGAATAGATATTATGAGTATAACCACATCATTGCTATATGTTCCTCTCATTTCCAAGATTTTTATGACCACACATGTTATTGTTAGAGTTGATATGAGAACAATTGGCATCTAATGATTGTTAGAATAGATATTATGAGTATAACCACATGATTGCTATATGTTACTCTCATTTCCAAGATTTTTATGACCACGCATGTTATTGTTAGAGTTGATACGAGAACAGTTGGCATCTAACTGTTATGGTAGAATATGAGTAGGCCCTGGCATAGCTGTTTTCCTCACATTTTTACATCATCTTTGAACCATGACGTATTGCTAGAATATGAAAGCCATTGGCATTTTTTAAAAATTAGGGTATGATTATGACCACGGCATTGTAATTCTCTGGCTATGATCTGTGTCACTGTTATAATAATCTTAATTCCACACATACTATGAACATGATTGTGTATTTTTGTCCTTTTGGTCTGCAATTTGATTTGTTGCAGCAGACGCAGATGCACTGGCCTTTATAATTCCAGGACCTAGAAATATAAATGTCAATGGGTGGTGGTTTAACGCTCGTTCAGCTGACGGTGGGCATTTGATGCTCATTCGCACTTACCAAAGTGACCAAACCATTTCATCAAACCACATGCAGTACAATGGGTGGGGCGTTCGCGATTGTGATGGCTATGGCTGCTTCGTCTTCGAGAAAGATCCGAGCTCCATTGGGCCAGGCATATTCAATTGGAGGCGGGTTTATAGCCTCGACAACCACTCCCTGTTCCCCGGGCTCAATTATCTGATCATCCAACCAATCATCGAACATATCACCGGCGATGATTATCATGCTATGCAAGTTCCATTCGCCAGGGGGAACTGTGTTTACACATCGTACCATGGATTTCATGAAGCACCATATCCAGAGATTCGTCGACATAGCTTGTTGCCAAATGAACTTCAGTGTGTGAAAGGCATCAAGCTTCCAAGTGATGAATGGCTTTTGCAAACCCGACATGCGGTGATGTGGTTTATGCCAACAGCTAATATGCACAACTTGATTCGTAGTGATATCTAGACTGAGCCATGTATCATGCTAGTTGTCGCATGATCCTGTTATGTTGGTTATTTTGTACTGTAGTTAGTTTGATGGTTAAATACCTTTCTGGGATCAAGTGCATCCTACATCACCAGCGTAGCATGTATTTTGATAATGATGATAGAGATGTTGTGCAGAAGCCATATATAGCAATTAAGCTTCAAGTGTGTACTTGTTCATGAAAGTGTTGTCCAATGGGATTTATATTTTGTATTACTCATGTAGCCTACAAGTGTGTCGCACAGCCTTGTAACTTTTTAGGCACCTGTTTGTAAGCTCCTTCCAAACACTCTTGCATAATGCCCTTAAAACTAAGGCTTTAGCAACGCCCCTCTGATATTATTTAAAGCAATATGGAAGCAACATGGAGATTGGATGAATATACAGCATTTCTAAAATTTGTACTACTAGTAGTCCTCTATACCGTATATTGCGCTACTCGTACTAGGTAAGTAGTACTTGTATGACTAGTATTACTAGTACACGTCGGTCAAATAATTCATCATGTCCTCACATTCAATTGACGTGACAACATGCTGCGCATGAGGTGACACAAGAGTCCCGGCCGCGTGTTCGGTTCACCAAAGTGAGCCTCACCCCTCTGGTAGTCCAGCAGCACTCTCCCGTTCTCTCCCATTCTCTCCCGGTCTCCCCGCCTCCTAGCCGCCACCTTGTTCCGATCCAGTTGGTACGATGGGCGATGAGCTAGTGGAGCTGCTATACTTAATTGCAAGTAGTCAAAAGGAAGACACTGAGAAATTTGATCTCAACAAGGAAGCTCTTCAAGCTAGCCGCATGTCGTGCGTACGACCATCTATGGGGCCATCTAGCCCCTTTGCGGTTCGACTAGGGGAATGCACAAGCACAAAGAGCAGAATCAACAGAGAACGCAAATGTTTTTACCCAGGTTCGGGCCACCGTGAGGTGTAAAACCCTACTCCTGCTTTGGTGTATTATATGTGGAGAGCTCAAGTACAAGGTGCGCTTTGTTCCGGCAAGGTGCAAAGGGAAGCAGCTACGCATGCAAAGTGAGCTAGAATGACTAATGATCCATCCCTCCTCTGTAATCGTTGTCCTGGCCCTCCTTTTATAGCTTAAAGGGGTAACCACAGTGGCAAAACAGTCATTACAAGTTGATTAGATAGCAAACAGTGCTATCATACCTAACTATGCCGGTTTAGGACAAAAACATTTAATGCGTCGTTAGGTGTCATGTGGAGGAGGAGCCCCGGCAAGGTTCCTGCACCGCTCGCCCAGCTACCTCATATTATCTTGACACGCCTCTTGGACGGGTGTCATTAAAGTTAAATCTCCTTCCAGCAGGCTGACACGTGCCCTGACAAATCTCACCAAACTACCTGCGCGGTCAACATCTCACCGATTAGCGACTAGGTGCTCGGTGAGGTGGAGCGCTAACGAGCTAGCGAGGGCTTGCCGGCACGGAGCTTGCCGGGCCTTCATATTGCCGGCTCGAATCTTGCTGGCAGGTAATGCCTTCATCTTCAGCACTAGCCAAGCACTTATTGATGCTTCTTCTTGATTTCTTCCTTAGTGCTTTTGCGATTAAGCCTTGAGTCTTGATCTTTGTAATCCCCGGCAAGCCTGGCCATCAAGGAGGTTGCTACTGTCTGTGCACAAGTCAGGGTATAAAATACCCATGTTTTATACACCGACAGGAGCCCCGGGGCCTGGGTCATACGCGTGTCTGAAGCGTTGTTGGGCTAGGCCCAAATGATGCACACACACACGGTGGGAAATTACCGTTGTAATCTTTGCAATGATGATTTCCCTCCAAGCACGTCCACGCTGCGCATTAAATGCGGGACGTAGGAGTGGTGGACTGTAGCGGTTATCTCGCTGTAGTGCGCCTGCAAAGGCGCCGCCGAGGCAAATAGTGAGGAGCCAGCCCCCTCGCGCCTTCCCCATAAAAAGGCAACCGCGAGGGGACGTTGCTCATTCACCCTTGACCCTCCCTGCTTCATCTTCTTCCTTTAGCCAGAGCCGCTTTCGCCGCCGCCACCACCTGTTTGCATCTCACCTCGACTCCCTCTTTTCTCTTTGAGCCCTTATGGCACCCAAGAAGGCCGACGCAGCGGGGAAGAAGCCCGCCAAGCCTGTCGACCCCAAGGCAGAGAAGAAGAAGAAGGATTTGGATGAACTGCAGAAGCGGCGGAAGGAGAATGTGGTGTTCTCGCCGCCGGCGCTAGATGAGAATACTCTGATCGAGAGGTATGCCTATATGTGGGGGCGAGACAGCAAGGATCACAAGGCTCCAGTGGTGCTCCCCACCGGAGGCAAGACCCTCTCGGATTCATATCCATTTGTCTGCACGTACTTTTATTGTGGGCTGGTTCCTCCCTTCTCGAATTTCTTCGGCACAATGATGTACAACTTTGGGTTCAGACTGCTGGATTTTACTCCGAATGCCATTGCCCATTTCTGCGAGAATTTTATCGGAGTTGCCCCCAATGTTGATTGTTTCCGCCATTTCTTCATTCCTCGAATCGATGGCAAGGCGCTTTCCGGCAGTGTCACATGGATTGCCAGGGCCAAGACCAAAGACCAGTACCTTCCCGGGCAGCTGCACTTGAAGTGGGAGGAGTGGCAGGCTGAGTGGTGCTGGATCTAGGAAAAGGATTTTCCTAGTTTCTGCTTGCCGCGCACAGAGCGAGTCATACGCGGCGATGACTGGAGCAATTTGGGCGCCAGCGACAAGAGACTTGGCCCGGCACTGAACCGCATTGCTCGCCTTAGAGCCGCCAAGCTGACTATAGAGATGGTGGGTGCCGATTTCCTCCGGCGATGCATCACGCCTCTCAGAAGAGGGAAAGATTCACCTGGGAGTACCAGAATGCAGGCGACATCATGCGATTGTATCCAGTCCTCGGCAACAATCTAACTGGTATGGAGCACGCCTGCCTCTGCGAGCAACTGTTCAGATCTACCGGGACCTTCCACTTGCTGGACCATATCGTCCCTTTGCATATAAGTTCCGCCAAAGACTCCATCTTGGCGATGATGCCAGAGTGCAATGCACAAGGAGTCGAACCCCTCTGGCCAATGCCTACTTTGGAGAACGAAATGGACTGGGCCTCAAACTTGATGGAAAAGGCCTCCCGGATAGAGAGGGATCTCATTAAGGCCACCAAGGATGACGAACTGGCATACATCGCCAGCAAGGCCGCAGAAGTTGCCAAAATTAACAGAGCTGGTGGTTCTCAGGTCGCGGCAACTGAAGACGATGAAGAAGAACATCCCGAAGAGGAGGTTGCCGTGGAACACCAAGAAGAGCCTGCCGGAGATGAAGCTGTCGGGGAACCCGAAGACGAAGAAGAACAAGGTCCTCGGGCTCCAAAGAAGAGGGCATGCATTCTTCAGAAAATGGCCAGTGAGGAGCCAGTGCACGCTTCCTCACCAAAGGCTGGCCCCATCATGAAAAAGACGACCACTAGAATGGGCCACCAAGAGGAAGTGCGCCGGCAACCAACTCGGCGTCCACGAGCTCAGCACCCATCTCCCCAGCAAGAGGTTGTCGGAGAAGTCGGGTCTTCTCAGCCGGCAAGTTCATCCCCTCCGGCACTCAAAAGGGCCAGGGAATCGCCCCCGCCGGCGAGATATGACCTATCCATCCTCAGCGAGTTAGAAGACGAGGAGTAAACACAATTGCTTTATATTCAACAAGTCTTGACTCCATCTTGATCATGATTTTTGACTTGATTCTTTTCTATTTTTGCAGAGACACGGAGCCACTTGTTCGTCGGGCCAAGCAAGCCAAGGATGCAGCGGGAGGCGAGCCTGTGGCAAGCACTGGGCAAGGGGGCGCGTTTGCTGACACCATCGTCATCAGCCCCCAGCCTAGCCCCTTGCGTGAGGTCGTGACACGGTTCCCGCTCGCCGGTACTGGGACCGAAGCTTCTTCTTCTGATCTCAACAAGGAGGTAGGAGAAGGCCACCAGGAGGAAGAGTCGCAAGAGGCAGATCCTACCGTGGTTCCTCCGTCAACCACCGTCCAGAAGAGTGCCTCTCCGACAAGGGCCTCCACTGATGAGCCCGCCCACACTGAAATAGTCCTGGCAAGTGAGGCTACCGGAGACCGTGCGGCGGCAACCGAGGTTGCCGGGGAAGAAACTGTTCTTCCACAACAAGCATCAACAGGTAATCCACTTGTTTTTAAGCACCTCCTGAATTTTTTGTTTTCTTGAACTTAACTTGTAAATTGATCTAAATCATTTTATCCTTTGCTTCTGTTTCATTCTGCAGCCCCCACCTCTCCCGAAGATGGGGAGATTCTTGCAGATGTGGCAGATATTGCAAAGGAAGCTGCTGATAAAGCCGCCAAGATTGCTACCGAAGAAGCCACCAATCCTGCTGTTGAGGAAGTAAGAGAAGTTGCCGGGGATATAAGGGAGTCTTCCGGTGACACACTTGCTCCCATCCAAATGAACACAGAAATGGTGGTGGTTGTCGCTGGCCAGCCAGACTCTGCCGCACAGCCAACTGCGCCAACTGCCCAATCTTTGACGGATGCACTTGTTCTTGCCGCTCCTCAACAAGGGTCCAAAGCCCCCAGCTCATCAGGCACTGTAGAGTTGGACTTTGATGCAAAGATTGCTCGCATCCTCGCCTCCATCCCCAAGAGTACCCTTGAATCCGACAACGCTGCCGATAGCACAGCTGATCTTGCCTTCCTGGAAACCATGGCAGCAGGCCTCAGGGATGTGCAAGAGCACTACGGCAAGCGATGGGATAAGCTCCAAAATGAACACACAGCTCTGGAGGTAATCGAGGAGAAATTGAAGAAGAAGGTTGAAGATATCTGGACTTGGTATAACAACCAATCTCAAAACCTGAGGAGGCAAGAGGAAAGACTTGCCGCCGCTCAAGAGAAGACGACAACTCTGGACGGCAAGTTGGCAGAGCGCGAGGCGCAGCTCAATGCCCGAGAGAAGAATCTTGGCGCACAAGAGGAAGCTCTCGCCGCTAAACTTCGCGGCAAAGATGAAGAAATCGAGAAACTCCTTGAGTAAAGGACGCAAGAGCTGGAGAAGAAACATAAGGATCTCATCGACACCCAGGCTCAGGAAAATGCCGCCAAACTCAAGGAAGCTACTGATGAAGCTGCCACTGTTACCGCCGCCAAAGCGGATCTTGATTCCCAGTTGACCAAGCTGAAAGAAGAGCTCACCGGCAGCAGTAAAGAGGTCGAGACTCTCAAGGGCGAAGCGCAGAAAGCAGCCCTCACCTTAGGGGAACTGCAAACGCAGCTCTCGTCCAAGAATCAAGATCTCAATACCCCCCCCCCCCAAGGTAGCTGAGGATTTGAAATCCAAACTTGTTGGTGTGGAAACAGATCTTGAATCCGCCAAGGAGCGGGAAAGAATCCTGACGGAGAAGCTTGACGCAGAAGAAACTCTTCGGGAAGACACCGAGAATAAATTCACGGAGCTGCGCGAAGTGCTCTCCCTTTGGACGAAGAGGCTCGGTGACCTAGCTGAGCGCATAACTTCCCAACTCGCTGTCATGGATATGAAGAGCTGGAGCTTCACTGTAAACGATCATGAGACTGCCAGCGCCAGATTAACCAAGTTCTTCAATGGCCTCATCGATGCACTGAAGACATATCATGATGACAGGTCCACCTCGTTTGCCGATGAATCCTGGAAGTTTGCGCGCAACGTCCTTTACAAGGTACTGCTCAAGCTCGCATACCGCCATCCTGACCTCGACCTCTCCGGGATCTTCAGAAAGTTACCACAGGACACTGATGTCACCGCCGTCGACAAAATTGATGCTCCTCTTGCCGACAAGGTTCTCCATGTTCCTAGGATCCAAGGCGATCGCTGGGATTAAACTTGTCGTTGTATTACCACAGTGCTGCCATGTCAAAGATACATTTGATCTTATGTTAGATCTGCACTGCTTTTGTGAAGTAATATAACTAGTGCTGGTGAATGAATGTATGCCATCTCCCTTGTTTCACTTTGTCTTTGTATGATTTGATTTTACACCCTACGCATACCAGAAGCTTGCCGGTGTGTGCACTTGCTGCGAGCGCTTGAGGAACGGGTCCTTAGCAGCCTACCGGTAGTGTCGCCGCCGACAAGTTTTCCTTTGACGTTTTCAAATGCAGCTACTTAAATTGTTGAGCAGACTCGAAACACAGTAAGAGAGCAACTGATCACGACAAGGTTCCTTCGCGTGCAGGTTTTTCATACAAACACAGAATCGTTCAAGGGAAATTGCAAATGTCACAAGGAAATTGTTTCAAAGTTTTTCAACTTAGCTTTTCCTTGCACTGTTTTTCTTGTCGCACAAAATGATCACTTGAACGTCATTAAGCGGTATCCCCATCGTCACTCCCCCCGGGAAACTTGCACGCGAGGAATCCTTCTGTCCTTTGAGAAAAAGAAAGAAGAGAAAAGAGTGGTTTGGAAACCTTGACGGTTCATTAAGCATTTCATACAAGTCAAAGCGTAACCACAATACTACATGCATTCATACATAAACGAATGTGTACAAAAAGTTGCGAAACACTTAGCTTTATTTTACTTATGCACAGGATCTGCACCTGGCTTTGTACAAAGGGTTACAAGTCTTGCCGACAAAGTTTGTACAAAAGGGGTTGCCGGGAGGCCCGGCAACTGTGCCTTATGGGTAGAACTTGCGAAGATGCTCAATATTCCATGAGTTTTGCACTGGGATGCCATCTTCGGTCTCCAGACGGACTGCGCCAGGTCTGGTGACTCGTACTACCCGATAAGGGCCTTCCCACTTTGGCGCCAACTTGTTTGAATTCTTGGCGGACTGAATGCGCTGAAGAACAAGGTCGCCTTCCTCAAGGCTTCGGGCGTGTACCTTGCGGCTGGGATAGCGGCGCAAGGGTTGCTGGTAGCGTGCACCTCGCACAGCTGCCCGAAGACGTTCTTCCTCAAGGTGCGTGGCGTCATCTTGCCGCAGCTGCTCTTGCTCCGCCTCATCATAGGCGAGCACTCGAGGTGACCCGTATGTGAGTTCTGTGGGGAGCACCGCTTCTGCACCATAGACTAGGGAGAAGGGCGTTTGGCCGGTAGCTCGATTTGGTGTCTTCCTGAGTGACCAAAGAACTGCCGGCAACTCATCAATCCAGCGCCTTCCACACTAATGCAGCCTGTCAAACGTTCTTGTCTTGAGGCCTCGCATCACTTCAGCATTTGCCCTTTCCGCTTGACCATTGCTTCTTGGGTGAGCAACAGATGCAAAACAGATTTTGCTGCCAAGGTCTTGGATGTACTGCATGAAGGTGCGGCTCGTGAATTGTGTGCCATTGTCAATGATGACCCTGTTGGGAACACCAAAACGGCAAACTAATCTTTTGACAAACTTGACGGCTGACAATGCTGTCACCTTCCTCACTGGCTCCACTTCAGGCCACTTTGTGAACTTGTCAATTGCAACGTACAAGAACTCAAAGCCCCCGGTAGCATGGGGGAAGGGGCCTATAATGTCAAGCCCCCAGACCGAGAAGGGCCAAGATAGAGGTATTGTTTGGAGAGCTTGAGCTGGCTGATGTATATTCTTTGAATGGAATTGGCATGCTTCACACTTGGTTACTAGCTCAGTTGCATCCTGGAGGGTAGTGGGCTAATAGAAGCCATGCTGGAAACCTTTTCCGACAAGTGCTCTTGATCCTATGTGAGATCCACATACACCTCCATGTATCTCCGCCAATAGCTTTAGTCCATCTTCCCGGCAAATACACTTTAATTTCACACCGTTTGGCCTCTTTCTGTGCAGAATGTTATCCACAAACTGATACATACTTGACTGCCGGGCTACTTTCTCAGCTTCTTCTTGGTCATTGAGAAGTTCTCCTGTTTGAAGAAATGAAATATTTGTTGTGCCCAAGTTGGAGCCTGCAGCTCAACTACAAGGACTAAAGGCATCTCTTCGGCTGTGGGAGCGCTTGCCGCAGAGGCAAGAACCTGAGGCTCTGCCCGAGGCCGCTGCTCACCGACAGCCGTGTCGTTGTCCACGGCAGCTTTCTTGTCAGCGGCTTCTGGGAGCTCTGCCGAAAAATACTTGACGGTGTTCAACTTTCTTCTCTTGTTTGCCTACGTTGGTGGAGTGACCGATGGTTGATTCAAATGGAGTACAAAAATTCCTGGTTCCACACGAAGCTTCTGAGCTGCACACTTTGACAGGTGATCAGCAATGCTGTTTTCCGCACGAGGGATGTGCTCTGTTTGCAATCCGTCAAAGTGTTCTTCCAATTTCCTCACTTCTTCTACATATGCTTCCATCAACGGGCTCTGATAATCTTTATTAACTTGCTTCACAACAAGCTGCGAGTCACCACGGATGATCAATTTTCTGATTCCAAGGTCCACTATGATCCTAAGACCGGCAAGAAGCCCTTCATACTCAGTGGTGTTGTTTGTAGCTTTCTCCCTGGGAAAATGCATTTGGATTACATACTTGAGGTGCTCTCCGATGGGTGCGACAAGCAGCACTCTGGCATCGGCGCCTTGCAGCGAGAAGGCACCGTCAAAGTACATGATCCATTCTTTAGTTGTTTCTTTGCCGGGGAGAGCTGATTCTTGAATCTCTTCATCTTGCATTGGCGTCCATTCTGCAATGAACTCCGCCAAGGCTCTGCTTTGAATAGTTCAAGTGCTCTCAAACTTGAGTGCAAAGCTCGATAACTACAATGCCCATTCCACTATCCTACCAGTTGCATCTGGATTTCTCAAAATGCGCTGCAGCGGAAAGCGAGTGATGATGGTAATCTCATGTGCTTGAAAGTAATGGCACAGCTTTCTCGAAGCCATGAGGAGACCAAAAAGCAATTTTTGCACACCAGAGTACCTTAACCTAGCCCGCTGCAAAAGGGAGCTTACAAAGTAAAATGGGCGCTCCACCAACTTCTTTTTGGGCACCATCTGTTGATTTACTCCATTTGCTTGTGCTGCCTCTGATTTATCGGCACCAGATTTTGCCGGAGAAGATTCCGGCTTGTCGCTTGACGGGCTTGCCGCTGTTGCTTCTTCTTCATCAACTTCCCTTTGTACCACTAATGCAGCACTGACCACTTGATTTGTTGCCGCCAAATATAGCAGCAACGGTTCTTGTGGCTTGGGTGCAACTAGTGTTGGCGCAGAGGAGAGGTATCTTTTCAAATCCTGCAGCACAGCCTCCGCTTCCGGAGTCCATTTCATTGGACCTGCCTTTTTCAAAATTTTGAAAATTGGCAAGGCGCGCTCGGCAGACTTTGAAATGAACCTACTCAATGCAGCCACACAGCCGGCAAGACGCCGCACATCTTTGACGCGCTTGGGTGCTTTGATTTGCTCAATGGCTTTGATCTTGTCGGGATTTGCTTCGATTCCACGTTGAGATACAAAGAACCCAGGAAGCTTGATGGATGGAACACCAAACACACACTTCTCGGGGTTTAGCTTCAGATTGATCTTGCGCAAATTTGCAAATGTTTCTTCTAGATCTTGAATGAGGGTTGACTTGTCCTTGGTCTTGACCACTGTATCATCCATGTATGCTTCCACATTTCTGTGCAATTGGGGCTCAAAACCAATTTGGACAGCTCTCGCAAAGGTTGAACTAGCACTCTTTAATCCGAAAGGCATACGCACAAAGCAGTATGTACCACATGGAGTAATGAATGCAATTTTCTCCTCATCCTCTTTGTCCATAAAAATCTGATGATAACCAGAATATGCATCAAGAAAGGAGAGTAAGTCGCAGCCGACCATAGAGTCAACAATTTGATCAATGCACAGTAAGGGGAAAGGATCCTTTGGACATGCTTTGTTGATATCAGTATAGTCAATACAAAGTCTCCACTTCCCATTTGCTTTGCGTACTACAACTGGATTTGCCAACCACGTTGGATGTAGTACACCTCTAACTAAACCAGCCGCTTCTAGCTTCTTTATCTCTTCGGCGATGAATTGCTGCCGTTCCAAAGCTTGCTTCCTAACCTTCTTCTTGACGGGCCGAGCATGAGGTCAGATGGCAAGGTGGTGCTCGATTACCTCCCTGGGAACGCCGGGGATGTCAGATGGTTGACATGCAAACACATCGACATTCGCCCGCAGGAAGGCAACGAGCGCGCTTTCCTATTTGCTGTCAAGGGAGGCGCTGACGGTGAAGGTACCGCCCGTGCCGTCCTCCTTTGCCAGCACCTTCTTGGTTGCTGGTAGAGTAGCTTTGGATTTCTTGGCGGTAGAGCTCTCCGGCAAATCCTCAACAGTGGCGCAGCACTCCTTAGAGGTGCACTTTCCGGAAGACTTGCCTAAAGTCTTGCCGCTCTTCTTGCTTTTCTTCTCAGCGGGAGCTGGTGTCTTGACGGCAGATGCTACAACCACTTCTCTGTACATCTTGTCGACACAGATAACTGCATCCTTCTTGTCGGAGTTGATGGTTAAAACACCCATCGGCCCTGGCATCTTCAACGTGTTGTAAGCATAGTGGGATGCTACCATGAATTTCGCCAAGGCTGGGTGACCAAGAATTCCATTATATGGCAAGGGGATCTTTACAACATCAAAGACTATCTTTTTTGTCATGTAATTCAGTTCCCCGCCAAACGTCACCGGCAAAGTGATCTTTCCTTTGGGCTCACTTCTTCCCGGGTTTATTCCTTGAAACGTACCAGTTTTCTCAAGTTACTTGTCGGGAATCTGCAGCCTCTTGATTACCTCTGGTCAAATCAAGTTCAGACCAGCCCCACCGTCAACTAACATTATTGTGACCTTGAGGTTGCGTATCGTTGGTGAAACCAACAACGGCAAGCACACGACCGCAGTTGTGCGATCAGGGTGGTCCTCGGCATAAAAAATGACAGGCGTGTGTGACCATTTGAGCGGTTTCTGAGCGCCCACTGCCGGTTCCGCTGCGTTGACCTAACGCACCCACTGCTTGAGCTGGCGGTGAGAAGAGTGCAGGGATGCACCCCCGTTAATACACATAGCCTCAGTTGCCTTCTGGAATTCCTGTTCACTGGACTCTCCGTCATCCTCATCATCACTTCCATCATCTTCCTCTATCTTTTCTCGACCTCTAGCAGGCTTCTCCTTCTGCTGCTTGGCCTTGCCGCAACGGCCTCCTCGACAACCACGGCCTGTCTTGCCAGATTCGCCAGCACCATCTTGGCCCTTCTCCTTGTCGCGCTTTTCATATTCAGCCTTTTGCTTTTCGGCAAGTTGCTCAACCTGCCGGCACTCTTGGAGGTCATGACCCTTAGTGCGATGAATCGTGCAATATGGTCCGTCAGACTTGCCGGCCGTCTCGTTAGCCGCCGCCTCCTGACAAGCAGCGCATACAGCAGCCTCCTTGCCGGAGCTCTCTGTCTTGGCTTTCTTGGCAGAATCAGAGTTGCCGGAGCCCTTGACAGCCATGACTGTTTTACCTTTGCGCTTCCTGTTGCGCTTTCGGCCTTTCTTCTTCGGGGTGGCGGCATCATCGTCCTCAGAATCTACCTTGGCACCAGCGTCCTCCCCAGGAAGTCTCCTTCCTTCCTTAGCGCGTGCACACTTGTCCGCCAATTTGTACACCTCGTTGACAGTCTTTGGCAGCTTGATATTCATCTTTTCCCGCATCCTTCGTACGCACATTCGTGTGAAAGGCGACAATTACGGCAGTGGAGTGCACATCTGGTATGTTGCGATGCACGCGGCTGAACCTCTGAATGTACTTGCGTAAGGATTCGCCATCTCTTTGCGAGATCACTTGCAGATCACTAGGTTGACCAGGAGCCTCCGGTAAAAGCACCAACAAACTCGTTGCAAAGATCAGACCACGAAGAAATGGAGTTCTCTGGCAAGTTCATCAGCCAAGACCTCACATTGGGCTTGATCACCAATGGAAAGTACTTGGCGAGAATCTTCTGATCTCTTCCCCCGGCAGCTTGTACAGCAATCGTGTAAATACCCAAGAACTCTGCTAGGTTCAGCTTGCCGTCGTACTTCTCTGGTACCTCCGGCTTGAAGGCCCGGACCGACAGCCTGTGGACTTGCCGCAGCTCGCAAGTGAAAGCTGGGCATCCGACATCGTAAGGTAGATACCCGCCAACCTCGGGCGCAGGCTCATCAATGACTAGGCCGTTGCGCGCGTCAGACTGACGGCGCGCCTCCCGGCGCTGTTCAATGGTAGTACGGGCATCCTCCGCCCGCCTATCTTGCAGCACTCGCCGCTGATCTTGCTGCGCTCGCGGATCCGAGGAGGCCATCGACATCTCGTCGGGCTCGGCGGATCATTGAGTTTGCCGCGGTTGCTGTCGCTATTGACATTGTTGCCATGGAGGTGATTGCACTGTTGGCGCTGCACCTTCGACACGGCCACCAGTTGGAGCTACTGGTGCTGTTTGCGGGCGCTGAAATGGTCCCGCCTGCTGTGATTTGCTGGCTTCGGCAAATCCAATGAGGCTTTGGATGGTGGCTCTCCACTCATCCATCTTGTCTGCTACCAGAGGAAAGTTTAACAACATCTGGGCTCACGCCATCGCCTCTGCTGCTGTGGCTGGCATGGCTGGGAGCAAAGAACGAGACGTCGCTCTACTCATGGCAGAGCCAGCAGGAGCACCATTGCGATCTTGCTGCTGTGGTGCATGCTCTGCAGCGGGCTGTCGTGGCGGAGGTGGTGCCTGAAGATCTTGAGGTTGATCAACAGGCGTCTTGCCATGTGGACGCCGCCGACCGGAGCCGCCTACGCCGTTCAGAACCACGTCGCGCCCATCATGCGATGGTCGCGGTGTGTGTCCCGACGCAGCATCCTTGGACGCCGCAGCGCCAGGATCTTGACTCGCGCCGGACCGGACGGTGTTGCTCCGGTGGTTTCGCTCATCGGTGCACCGAGGAGGCGGGAGTGGGCCATCCGCGCCACCTGCACCGACGTGGCTTCGATCACCAGAATGGTGAGGAAGCTGGGAGTTGGTGTTGCGCGCTCCGCCTGCGCCACCAGTGCTAGCTACGCCGCCTGCACCAGTGACGCCCTCCGCTCCACCTGCGCCGCCTGTGCCGGTCGGATCATCTCCGCCGCCCGCAGGTGTATGCGATGGAGCCTTGGAGGTCGATGGAGCGGCTGCAGACGCGCCCTTCTTCTTGGGCGCCATCACAGATGATGAAGACAAAGTTCACGCGCAAACTGCTGCTACTTGTGAGCTGCGTTGGGATTTCCCCGAAGAGGAGGAGATGATGTAGTACAGTAGAGATAAGTATTTCCCTCAGTTATGAAATCAAGGTTATCAATCCAGTAGGAGAATCACGCAACAACTCGTTAGCAGCACCTGCACACAAAATAACAAATCCTCGCAACCAACGCGAACAAGGGGTTGTCAATCCCTTGGCGGTTAATTGAAAGATTAAATTGTATGGTGATAGATAGATAGATCAAACAAAATTACAAAATAAAATAAATAAAGTAAAATTGCAGCAAGGTATTTTAAGGATTTTCAATATGTGATAAAGGTAGACCCGGGGGCCATAGTTTTTACTAGATGCTTCTCTCTTGAAAATAGCATACGGTGGGTGAACAAATTACTATTGGGCAATTGATAGAAAAGCAAATAATCATGACGATATCCAAGGCAATGATCATGTATATAGGCATCACGTCCGAGACAAGTAGACCGAAATGATTCTGCATCTACTACTATTACTCTCCACATCGACCGCTATCCAGCATGCATCTAGAGTATTAAGTTCATAAAGAACGGAGTAACGCCTTAAGCAAGATGACATGATGTAGACAAAGTAAACTCACGCATGAATAAACCCCATCTTTTTACCCTTAATAGCAACGATACATACATGTCATGTCCCTTTCTGTCACTGGGATTGAGCACCGCAAGATCGAACCCATTACAAAGCACCTCTCCCATTGCAAGATAAATCAATCTAGTTGGCCAAACCAAATCAATAGATCGGAGAGAAATACGAAGCTATAACAATCATGCATAAAAGAGTTTAGAGAAAACTCAAATAATATTCATGGATAATCTGAACATAAACTCAGAATTCATAGGATCCCAACAAACACACCGCAAAAAGTGATTACATCGGATAGAACTCCAAGAACATCGAGGAGAACATTGTATTTAAGATCAAAAAGAGAGAAGAAGCCATCTAGCTACTAACTATGGACCCGAAGGTCTGTGGTAAACTACTCACGCATCATCGGAAGGGCAGCAAGGTTGATGTAGAGCCCCTCCGTGATCGAAGATTAAGATGTATGGTGATAGATAGATAGATCGAACAAAAATACAAAATAAAATAAATAAAGTAAAATTGCAGCAAGGTATTTTTAGGATTTTCAATATATGATAAATGTAGACCCGGGGGCCATAATTTTCACTAGAGGCTTCTCTCTTGAAAATAGCATACGGTGGGTGAACAAATTACTATTGGGCAATTGATAGAAAAGCAAATAATCATGACGATATCCAAGGCAATGATCATGTATATAGGCATCACGTCCGAGACAAGTAGACCGAAACGATTCTGCATCTACTACTATTACTCTCCACATCGACCGCTATCCAGCATGCATCTAGAATATTAAGTTCATAAAGAACGGAGTAACGCCTTAAGCAAGATGACATGATGTAGACAAAGTAAACTCACGCATGAATAAACCCCATCTTTTTACCCTTAATAGCAACGATACATACATGTCATGTCCCTTTCTGTCACTGGGATTGAGCACCGCAAGATCGAACCCATTACAAAGCACCTCTCCCATTGCAAGATAAATCAACCTAGTTGGCCAAACCAAATCAATAGATCGGAGAGAAATACGAAGCTATAACAATCATGCATAAAAGAGTTTAGAGAAAGCTCAAATAATATTCATGGATAATCTGATCATAAACTCACAATTCATAGGATCCCAACAAACACACCGCAAAAAGTGATTACATCGGATAGAACTCCAAGAACATCGAGGAGAACATTGTATTTAAGATCAAAAAGAGAGAAGAAGCCATCTAGCTACTAACTATGGACCCGAAGGTCTGTGGTAAACTACTCACGCATCATCGAAAGGGCAGCAAGGTTGATGTTGAGCCCCTCCGTGATAGAATCCCCCTCCGGCAGAGTGCCAGAAAAGGCCTCCAGATGGGATCTCTCGAGAATAGGAACTTGCGGTGGCGGAAAAAGTATTTCGTGGACTCCCCTGTTGGTTTCCCAATTTTAGAGTATTTATAGAGGTGGACTTAAGTCAAACGGAGCAGAGGTGGGCCCACGAGGCACCAGGGCGCGCCACCCCCCTGGGGCGCACCCTGGTGGCTCGTGGCCACCTCCTCTGTCTTCTGGCCCTCTCCCGAAGCTTCTAGTGTCTCTTATGTCTAGAAAAAAAATCTCCAAAAAGTTTCGTGGCATTTGGACTTCGTTTGGTACTGATATTCTGAAAAACCAAAAACAGGCAAAAAACAGCAACTGGCACTGGGCACTAAGTTAATAGGTTAGTCCCAAAAAATGATATATAATTGCTTGTAAGTGTAAATAAAACATCCAAGATTGATACTATAATAGCTTGGAACAATCAAAAATTATAGATACGTTGGAGACGTATCAAGCATCCCCAAGCTTAATTCCTGCTCGTCCTCGAGTAGGTAAATGATAAAAACAGAATTTTTGATGTGGAATGCTACCTATCATATTCATCCTATACTCTTTTCTTTGTAGCATGGACATTTGGACTTCAATGATTCAAAGCAATAGTCTATAATTTGACATGAAGACATAAATACTCAAGCATACTATCAAGCAACCATGTCTTTCAAAATATCAACGCTAAAGAAAGCTATCCCTAGCCCATTATGCTCAATCATTGATCCATTCATGAAACACACTCAATATTAGCTACACACAATGCACAAGTATGACAATAGTGCTCTCTAGTTGGTGCTTTGTAAGAGAAGATGGAGACTCAAAATAAAAATAAAAATTGCATAAAAGTAAATAGATAGCCCTTCGTAGAGGGAAGCAGAGATTTGCAGAGGTGCCAGAGCTCAAGGCTTAAATTAGAGAGATAAAATTATTTTGAGAGGCCTGCTTTTCCTGTCAACGAAAACGACCGAGAATTCCCAATATCTTCCATGCTAGTCACATTATAGGCGGTTCCCAAATAGAAAATAAAGTTTATTTCCTTTCCACCATTCTTTCACAATCCATGGCTAGCCGTATCCACGGGTGCCCTCCATACCAACACTTTCCAAGGAATTTATTATTATCATCATATTAAAAAAAATTCATTTCAGGACTGGGCATCCCTATTACCTGCCACTCTCTCGTGCAATGACAAGTGAATAAACACTCATCGTGAGAATAACACACCTAGCATGGAAAATATTGGCCACCCCCTGTCGCTTCATGAGCGGTACGGGCACACAAAACGGAAAATTATTTTGAAAATTTAGAGTTGGCACATGCAAATTTACTTGGAACGGCATGAAAATACCGCATATAGGTAGGTATGGTGGACTCATTTGGCACAACTTTGGGTTTAAGGAGTTGGATGCACAAGCAGCATTCCCGCATAGTACAAATGAAGGCTAGCAAATAGATTGAGAAGCGACCAACCAAAAAGCAAAAACGGTCATAAACATGCATTGAACATAACTAACACCGAATAATGCACCATAAGTAGGATATAATTTCGTTGCATAACTATTGACTTTATGTGCATGCATAGGGAATCACAAACCTTAACACCAATATTCTAACTAAATCACAATTACTCACTAACATGACTCACATATTATCATCTCCATATCGCAAAACTATTGCAAGAAATCAAACTTATCATATCCAATGATCTTTCATGAAAGTTTTTATTATATCCCTCTTGAATATTCATCACTTTGGGACCAAATTCATATCTTGCGCAAATTACCATTACTATTATCAGCTCTCAAAAAGATATAAGTGAAGCATGAGAGTGCAAATATTTCTTCAAAATTTAATCTTAACAACTCTCAAAATAATATAAGTGAAGCGTGAGAGTTCAAATATTTCTTCAAAATATAGCCACCGCCGTGCTCAAAAAGATTTAAGAGAAGCACTAGAGCAACTGCCTAGCCCAAAAGATTTAAGTGAAGCACATAGAGTATTCTAACAAATGATGATAAACGTGTGGCTCTCTCAAATAGGTGTGTCCAACAAAGATGATTGTGACAAACTAAAAAGCAAACAAAGCAAAGACTCATATAATACACGACGCTCCAAGCAAAACTCATGATATGTGACAAATAAAAATATAGCTCCAAGTAAAATTACCGATAGTTGGTAGAAGAAAGAGGGGATGCCTTCCGGGGCATCCCCAAGCTTAGTTGCTCGAGTCTTCCTTGAATATTACCTTGGGGTGCCTTGGGCATCCCCAAGCTTAGGCTCTTGCCACTCCTTATTCCTTCATCTATCGTGATCTCACTCAAAACTTGAAAACTTCAATCACACAAAACTCAACAAAACCTTCGTGAGATCCGTTAGTATAACAAATAAATCTTTAACTTTAAGTACTGTAGTAAATTGATTCATAATTAATATTGGCATAATGATATTGTACTCCAAATTCTCCATGACTCATACCCCCCGATACGATCCATAGATTCATCAAAATAAGCAAACTATGCAACAAAAACAGAATCTGTCTAAAACAGAACAGTCTGTAAAGATCTATTTAAAAGCTATACTTATGTAACTCCAAAAATTCTGAAAAATTGGAGCAACGTGGGAAATTCATATACTAATACTGTGTAAAAATTTCAGATTTTTCTGACGCTCCAGTACAGAATTAATGTTCCAGCACTGGACGCAAAACTTTCTGTTTTCCAAACAGCATCAATTATACTATCTTCCAAATCATCCCAAAGGCTTTACTTGGCACAAACACTAATTAAAACATAAAAACACAATCAAAACAGTAACATAATTGTGTAAACACACAAGAACAGTAATAAAAATAAAAAATTTATTTTATTCATTGGGTTGCCTCCCAACAAGCGCTATTGTTTTATGCCCCTAGCTAGGCATAATGCATAGTTTCAAGTATTGTCATCCTTCAAGTTGATTCCATAAGTGACCCTCATAATGGATTCATAGGGTGCTTTAATTCTTTTCCTAGGGAAGTGTTCCATCCCTTTCTTTAGTGGAAATTGAAATCTTATGTTACCTTCTTTCATATCAATAATAGCACCAATAGTTCGAAGAAAAGGCCTACCAAGTATTATGGGGCAAGACGGATTGCAATAAATGTCAAGTACAATAAAGTCCACGGGCACATAATTTCTATTTGCAAGAATAAGAACATCATTAATTCTACCCAATGGCTTTTTAATAGTAGAATCCGCCAAGTGCAAATTAAGAGAACATTCATCTATATTGGTAAAACCTAGCACATCACATAGAGATTTTGGAATTGTGGAAATGCTAGCACCCAAATCACATAAAGCATTGCACTCATAATTTTTAATTTTAACTTTAATGGTGGGTTCCCACTCATCATATAATTTTCTAGGAATTGAAATTTCTAGTTCTAGCTTTTCTTCTAACGCTTTCATCATCACTTCTACAATGTGTTTAGTAAAAGCCTTGTTTTGTTCATAAGTGTTGGGTGAATTTAGCATGGATTGTAACAAAGAAATACACTCAATCAAAGAACAACTATCATAATTAAAGTCTTTGTAACCAAGAGAGTGGGCACATCGCTAGTTAAAGTTTTTACCTCTCCAAACCCACTTTTATCAATTTTTTTATCAAGAAATTCACCCTCCGAATTATGGGGAAGGCTTCTAGCTAAAGTTGACTCTCCTTCAGTCCCTTTTTCATCAAGTTTTATATTGCTAAATAAGGAATCAATAGATGAAACACCAATCATTTTAATGTCCTCATCATTACTAAGTGCTAATGATTCGGGCTTAGCTGCCATTTGATTTACTAGCGTAGCTTGTGCATCAGAAATTTTTCCTAGCAAATTTTCAGTAAGAGCAAATTGAGATTGAAGATTAGCAACTTCTTCACTAACACCATCGAGTTGTTTTGCAATAGCATCCAACAAAGTAGAGTGTTCTTTGAGTTCTTCGATAAAAAATTTGTTGTGCTTAAACTGCGTAGTCATGTAATCTTTAGTACTTTGCTCGATTTCGGCCAAAATTTTATGATAAGAGCTTTCACGATAATTTTCTCGGGGCATCGTGATTAGGCAAACAAGAATACAAGCAAGCAAAGAAGAAAACAAGAAAAAGGCAAACGGAAAATATTTTTGTATTTTTGTAAAAAAAAATTAGAAGTGGGGGGAGACGAAAACGAGAGGTAAAGGCAAATAAAATAAATGCAGGGAGATGAAAGTTTATGCATAGGTACTTGATAGATGTTGATGATGTCTCCCCGGCAACGGCGCCAGAAATTCTTCCTGCTACTTGTGAGCTACGTTGGGATTTCCCCGAAGAGGAGGGGATGATGCAGTATAGTAGAGATAAGTATTTCCCTCAGTTATGAAACCAAGGTAATCAATCCAGTAGGAGAATCACGCAACAACTCGTTAGCAGCACCTGCTCACAAAATAACAAATCCTCGCACCCAACGCGAACAAGGGGTTGTCAATCCCTTGGCGGTTAATTGCAAGATTAAATTGTATGGTGATAGATAGATAGATCGAACAAAAATACAAAATAAAATAAATAAATTAAAATTGCAGGAAGGTATTTTTAGGATTTTCAATATATGATAAAGGTAGACCTGGGGGCCATAGTTTTCACTAGAGGCTTCTCTCTTGAAAATAGCATACGGTGGGTGAACAAATTACTGTTGGGCAATTGATAGAAAAGCAAATAATCATGACGATATCCAAGGCAATGATCATGTATATAGGCATCATGTCCAAGACAAGTAGACCGAAACGATTCTGCATCTACTACTATTACTCCACACATCGACCCCTATCTAGCATGCATCTAGAGTATTAAGTTCATAAAGAACGGAGTAACGCCTTAAGCAAGATGACATGATGTAGACAAAGTAAACTCACGCATGTATAAACCCCATAATTTTACCCTTAATAGCAACGATACATACGTGTCATGTCCCTTTCTGTCACTGGGATTGAGCACCGCAAGATCAAACCCATTACAAAGCACCTCTCCCATTGCAAGATAAATCAATCTAGTTGGCCAAAGCAAATCAATAGATCAGAGAGAAATACGAAGCTATAACAATCATGCATAAAAGAGTTCAGAGAAAACTCAAATAATATTCATGGATAATCTGATCATAAACTCACAATTCATCGGATCCCAACAAACACACCGCAAAAAGTGATTACATTGGATTGAACTCCAAGAACATCGAGGAGAACATTATATTGAAGATCAAAAAGAGAGAAGAAGCCATCTAGCTACTAACTATGGACCCAAAGGTCTATGATAAACTACTCACACATCATCGCAAGGGCAGCAAGTTGATGTAGAGCCCCTCCTTGATCGAATCCCCGTCCGGCAGAGTGCCGAAAAAGGCCTCCAGATGGGATCTCTCGAGAACAGGAACTTGCGGCGGCGGAAAAAGTATTCCGTGGACTCCCCTATTGGTTTCCTGATTTTAGAGTATTTATAGAGGTGGAATTAGGTCAAACGGAGCAGAGGTGAGCCCCCGAGGCACCAGGGCACGCCACCCCCTAAGGCGTGCCCTGGTGGCTCGTGGCCACCTCCTCTGTCTTCTGGCCCTCTCCCGAAGCATCTAGTGTCTCTTATGTCCAGAAAAAAATCTCCAAAAAGTATCGTGGCATTTGGACTTTGTTTGGTACTGATATTCTGAAAAACCAAAAACAGGCAAAAAATAGCAACTGGCACTCGGCACTAAGTTAATAGGTTAGTCCCAAAAAATGATATATCATTGCTTGTAAGTGTATATAAAACATCCAAGATTGATACTATAATAGCATGGAACAATCAAAAATTATAGATACGTTGGAGATGTATCAACTGCTGATTCAAATTCGGGCAAGCAATTCCCCTACCTGGCGTGCCAAAGATGTCGTGCGTACGACCATCTATGGGGCCATCTAGCCCCTTTGCGGTTCGACTAGGGGAATGCACAAGCACAAAGAGCAGAATCAGCAGAGAACGCAAAGGTTTTTAGCCAGGTTCGGGCCACCGTGAGGTGTAAAACCCTACTACTGCTTTGGTGTATTATATGTGGAGAGCTCAAGTACAAGGTGCGCTTTGTCCCGGCAAGGTGCAAAGAGGAGCATCTACGCATGCAAAGTGAGCTAGAATGACTAATGATCCATCCCTCCTCTATAATCATTGCCCTGGCCCTCCTTTTGTAGCTTAAAGGTGTAACCACAGTGGCAAAACAGTCATTACAAGTGGATTAGATAGCAAACAGTGCTATCATACCTAACTCTGCCGGTTTAGGACAAAAACATTTAATGCGCCGTTAGGTGTCTTGTGGAGGAGGAGCCCCGGCAGGGTTCCTGCACCGCTCGCCCAGCTACCTCATATTATCTTGACACGCCTCTTGGACAGGTGTCATTAAAGTTAAATCTCCTTCCAGTAGGCTGACACGTACCCCGACAAATCTCACCAAACTGCCTGCACAGTCGACACCTCACCGATTAGCGACTAGCTGCTCGGTGAGGTGGAGTGCTGACGAGCTAGCGAGGGCTTGCCGGCACGGAGCTTGCCGGGCCTTCATCTTGCCGGCTCGAATCTTGCCGGCAAGTAATGCCTTCATATTCAGTATTAGCCAGGTACTTATTGATGCTTCGTCTTGATTTCTTCCTTAGTGCTTTTGCGATTAAGCCTTGAGTCTTGATCTTGGTAATCCCCGGCAAGCCTGGCCATCAAGGAGGCTGCTACTGTCAGTGCACAAGTCAGGGTATAAAATACCCATGTTTTATACACCGACACCGCATGAAGGGTGTAACCAGCGAGGCCGCTCCTGTGAGTATTCGTCCCGTCGCCCTGTATGATGATTTCGATCTTTATGGGGTTTTTCAAGTCTTTAGAGTATGCATGTAATAATAAAACCGAGACCCTAATTTGTTCGGGTGTAATGGATTTTAGATTTGGAGTAGCACTTATCTGTCGAAATCTTTCATCATTTACTTAAACAGTTGATTGATCATACATTGAGTACCATTTAACTAGAATTAACCACTTCAAGTCCAAGAAGGATTGGCCGGTGCTGCCGGCTGGCGTCAAGTTCGATCCCATGGATCAGGTGTTGATCAAGCACCTTGAGGCTAAAGTGAGTGCTGACAGCGCGAGATCTCACCCTCTCATCGATTTGTTCATACCGACCATCGACAGCGAGCACGGCATATGCTCCACCCATCCTGAGAAACTTCCAGGTGAGACACCGATCGATCGTCTACTTGCACAAAATATATTCCCTTCTTTTTACAAATTTCTGATGTATGTTGCCCGGCCTGGGATTGTATTTCTCCAATACTGCAGGTATCACACTGAGTGGCCTAAGCAAGCATTTCTTCCAATTCAACTCCAGGGCGTTCAAAAGGGGTACGCGGACGCGTCGCAAGATATGATCGGAGTGTGGCATGCACGCGATGTGGCACAAGACCGGCTATACCATGCCGGTGATGGTCAACGGCCGACAGAGGGGCAGCAAAAAGGTTCTGGTGCTGCACACCAACAAGAACTTCGACCAGCAGAGGACCAACTAGGTGATGCACCAGTACCACCTCGGGGTTCTCGAGCAAGAGAAGGAGCGGGAGCTGGTCGTCTGCAAGATCTTCTACCAGACAAAAATGAGGGCCAACACTAACAGTATTATAAGTTAGTTTGGTAGTACTAGTTCTACCTGGTCGTCTGCAAGTTGGTGTTGTTGTTAAGAATCTTTCGGTCTGTACTTGGCATTTCCTTCCAACCATCATGTCGAGGGTCGACGTGGATATAACGCTGAAGTAATTGTTGCGAAATGAATTTTTAGGCACCTGATATAAGTAGCAAAAGCACCTGCCATTCGAATTCCCAGTTCTCCAAAATTTTACTAACATCTTCCATTACGCAGGGGATCCATCAGGTTTCATAGGCTGATAGTTGGACGCAGCACGTCGAGACTGGGCTGTGGCACGCCAAGCCCAGCTGCAAATTGTTAAACTGAGGAGCGATGGATTTGGGCCTTTAAGAACAGTTAAGTGTCGGGACCTCGATCACGGAAAGCACCTCCCATGCCATCCCTCTAACCCACATACCACATACAGTATCACTCAAAAACAAACCCGCATACGACATGTTCTCTCGTTCGAGTTCTCAGTTAACCAAACAATTTAACAGGCATGAGAAACGGGAGTCGCCGCTTCCAGCGATCATTTTTGGACTAAAAAAGGCCTAGTCGGCTATCGTTTAGTTGAAATATGTAAAGTGTTCCATAAGAAAAAGAAACATGTAAAATGTAATGAATTTGGTCCGGTTTCAATGAAAATCATTCGATTTGCATGAAATTCGTCCGTGGAACCAGAAGAGGGCTGTCCATACAGAGGCTAACAGTATGGACCCAGCAGGTCCAAGGCCATACGCAAGCAAGTGCACACACTTATTATCACGATGGAAAAAAATATGCTGACGTCTGAGACCCATGAAATTTTCAATGTAGTCAATAAACGAGAGAATTCTACAAGGACAGACCGAAAACTGGGATCCAGCAGGTAGTACATTTTTTTTGAGGTCGAGCAAATATTTACTGGGTTGTAGACTGCCCAGGTTATGTTTTGTTTATTAACAGGCGCAGCCCATGACGACATGCGGCCACAAGGATCTAGCAAGTATCAACTGGCCTCTGGGCCGCACAGCCTTGGTTTTATTTTTTTCTTAGAACATTAGCAGCCCAGCTATTTTTTACTGAAGAAAATGCACTGCACAGTTCTATTTTTGTCATCTCTACTTTATATTTATATATTTTATTAGTTTATATATTATATTCGCAAAAAAAATTAGTTTATATATTAAGTTGTGGGCCTACTAAGTTGATGCATACGCAAGGCTATGTCAACTTAGTCAACAAATTGACTCTACCAGCGTGAGACCGTTAGATGTCAATCCAACTGCCGGTGTGCTTCTTCAATCTTTGATCTTCCTACTCTAGCCGCCCAAACCAGCGCCGGCGTCGCCTGCTCCCGTCTTCCGTGGCCGGCTATTCTGCCACGTAGGCCTCACCGCCCCACCCTACTCCCATCGCTTGCCAGGCCATCCCTGTACTGACCCACACCTCCTGTTATTCTCCGGCGACGGCAGCCTCACACCGCAGCCGAGCCAATAAACCCTCGTATTCCCCTCCGTGTGAGCATCCACTTACGAGTCTTCCCCGGCTCCGGGTCGTTCCCTCCCTAGGCCTCGCCATCGTCCACCGCCTTGGTGCTCTCGGCACGGCGGCGTAAACATGGTCAACGAACGACAGCCATCGAAAGAGGACTGTACGTGGACAGGCTGATAGCTGGGACCCACGAGGTCCATGGTTGCATGCAAGGAAGTGCCTCCTTATTACGCGAAAGAAAAATGATTCCACTCCCTGACAGCTGGGACCCACCAGCTACATCTTCACACGCAAGGAAGCTCCTCCTTATTACATGAAAAAAATGCTTCCTCTCATTGGTTTGCTGACATCTGGAACCTACGGCATTGTCAACGTACTACAAGAGAATTCCACATGGAGCGGCTGACACATGGGACCTAGTTGCTCGAGCAGTTTTGTTGTTGTTGTTGAGGTGGAGTAGGTTATCAACTGGGCTGTGCGGTCTCTGTGGCCCGTCTAGCCCATGCTTTTATTTTTTGTATACAATATGACAAACCCAGCTATTTTTTTTCACGGCGAAAATGACTAGCCCACCTTTTTTTGTAGAATAGCCTACACAGGCCGATTTCTTTTTCTCCGTCCTGCTGGGCTTCAAATCTTTGAAGACGACGAGGGATACATTCGGCCTGCCCAGACAAAAAGGGCTATAAATCATATAAGTAATATGAAATGGGCTGTATATATATAAAAACAAAGAAAATGGGCAATTAGTTTCAAATTACAAATTTTCTTTTATTTTTTGATATTTCAAATTTCATTGGATTTTAACATAATTTAAATATATTTTAAATTTAGTTATTATCGGGCTCGAAATTTCGGGATTAAAAATAGTTCAGCAATTTCAATGAAATATCGTTGAAATTTTTAATCCTGTCCTTGGAGAAAATGGTCAGGTATTCTAAAAATATAATATGGGCTGCAATAAATTATGTAATAGTTAGCAATTGATCTGTAAATTTAGAAAAAATAGCAAATGGGCTATATGATGTCCGCCACAGATGTCATGCTGACTTGTGGGCCTAGTAAGTTGACGCGTACACAGGGCTTTGTCAACTTATAGTCAAGAAACGATTCTAGCAGCAGTGACCGTTGGATGCTAATCTAACGGCTGTGCTGCTTCTTCAATCTCTGATCTTCTTGCTCCAACCGCCCAAACCAGCGCCGGCGGGACCGCCTGCTCCCGCCTCCCGTGGCCGGCTGTGCTGCCACGCAGGCCTCATTGCCCCACCCTACTCCCATAGCTAGCTAGGCCATCCATCTACTCACCCACACCTCCTGTTATTCTTCGGTGACGGTAGCCTCACACCGCAGCCGAACTAGTAAACCCTCGTACCCCCCTCCGCGTGGGCAACCACTACCGCGTCTTCCCCGGCTCTGGGTCGTTCCCTTCCTAGGCCTCGCCGTCGTCCACCGCCTTGGTGCTCTCGGCACGACGTCGTCAATGCGGTCAATGAATGACAGCCATCGGAAGAGGACTGTACGTGGAGAGGCTGAGAGCTGGGACCCACGAGGTCCATGGTCGCACGCAAGGAAGTGCCTCCTTATTACACGCAAGAAAAATGATTCCTCCCCTTGCTTACTAGGACCCACCTTATTTGGAGGCTGACTTGTGGGCCTACTAAGTTGACCCGTATGCAGGGCTTTGTCAACTTAGTCAACAAACGATTCTAGCAGCAGTGACCATTGGATGTTCATCCAACGGCCATGCTGCTTCTTCAATCTCTGATCTTCTTGCTCCAGCCGCCCAAACCAACGCTGGCGGGACCGCCTGCTCCTACCTCCTGTGGCCGGCTGTGTTGCCGCGCAGGCCTCACCTCCTCACCCTACTCCCACCGCTGGCCTGGCCTTCCCTCTACTCACCCACATCCCCTATTATTCTTCGGCGACGGCAGCCTCACACCGCAGCCGAACCAGTCAACCCTCATACTTCCCTCCACGTGTGCATCCACTACCGCGTCTTCCCCGGCTCCACGTCATTCCCGTCCTAGGCCTCGCCGTCGTCCACCGCTTTGGTGCTCTCGGCGCGGCGTAGTCAACATGGTCAATGAACGACAGCTATCGGTAGAGGACTGTACGCGGTGAGGCTGACAGCTGGACCCACCAGCTACATCTTCGCACGCAAGGAAGTGCCTCCTTATTACGCGCAAAAAAATGATTCCTCCCCCTGACAGCTGGGTCCCACCTGCTATATCTTCGCACGCAAGGAAGTGCCTCCCTATCCTCCCTGACAGTAGGGAACCACCCGGTCGAAGCGTACGTAGCGTTGTCTGTCTGGTCGCGAACGTGTACGTACATACTGGTCGATCAGTCTCTCTGCAAGGATGAATCGTGGCCGAGTAAGTAGCGGCACGTGCCGTAGTTGAGCCCCGGACGTAGCAGTTCAGACAGTCCCGTCTAAATCGTGTACACATACGTACAACCACACGGCAAAGAATACGGCCACGTACGTACATACGGGTGGGGTCTGGAACGCGTACTCGCGCATACGTACGGCCAGGGCTCGTATACATGGAGAGGCAACGGATGGCAGCAACGGCCTCGTGTTCATCGGTAGCCAACCGGCTGGGTCGGAACGGAGGAAATAGCGTCGTGTTCATCGGGAGCCAAGCAACTGGGTCGGAACTCATCCTGTTCATCGGGAGCCAACCGGCTTGGACAGAACAGCCAAAACGGGGTCCTGTTCATTGACTCGTGGTCTGGCATACCGCAAAACGGAGGAAACGGCCTTCTGTTCGACTGCCTACGGTCGAAACAGGGTCCTATTCATTGGGAGGGGTGTGGCGTACCGCAAAACGGAGGAAACGGACTTTTGTTCGAGCGCCTACGGTCGAAATGGGGTCCTATTGATCGGGAGGGCTCTGGCGTATTGCAAAACAGAGGAAATGGACTTCTGTTCGAGTGCCTACGGTCGAAACGGGGTCCTATTAATCGGGAGGGCTCTGGCATACCGCAAAACAGAGGAAACAGACTTCTCCCCAACTGCCTACGGTCGAAACGGGGGTCCTGTTCATCGAGAGGGGTGTGGCGTACCGCAATACGGGACTCCACGGGCTACTGTTCATCCACGGTCGACCTCCATGTAGCCTTCGCCATCTATTGTTCATCCACCGTCGACTTCCTCCAGCCTCCACCGGCAACTGTTCATCCAGCCTCCACGGGGTCCTATTCATCCAGCCTCCACCGGCTACTATTCATCTAGCCTCCATGGGGTCCTGTTCATCCACCCCCAACCGGCTGGGGTATGGCGTACCGCGGCACGGACTCCTCGGGGTCCTGTTAATCTAGCGCCAACCGCCTACACGGCCGGGGTCCTGTTCATCCAACCCCCACCAGCTGGGGTGGGGCGTACGAGCGGGCGGCAGCAACGGGAACTGTTCATCCACAGCCAACCAACCAGCTCGATCGATGCGTCTCGACTCGTGTCTACGTGTATCGCGCGCGCGGTAGCAACGGACACTGTTCATCAAGAGGCAACCCAACACCGGCTGGCTACGTCTCGCACGGGGGCTCAATCGGCTTCAATAAGTAGCGAGAAGGATCGATCGGGTTCAGTTAGTAGCGAAGGGATCGCTCGGGTTCAATTAGCAGCGAAGGGTTCGCTCGGGTTCACTTAGCGGCGAAGGGATCACTCGGGTTCAGTTAGCAGCGAAGGGATCGTTCGGCTTCAGTACGAAGTGGGATCGATCGCTCAGGTTCATTACGTGTAGTAGTGCGAGGGATCGATCGATCGCTCGGGTTCGGTAAGCGAATGAGTCACTCGCACTACTGCAGGCGACCGCTAACGCGACACATGAATTAGAGACCCCGCGATCAAACTGTGTGCGATGCATGAATCGCAAACGGTGTCATAAAAAAACCGTCCCCAATAAGGTGAACTATTTGCGATGCCGGAGACATCAAAAATGATTCAGATTAGAGATGCATGTGTGATATGGCATACAGTTGATCCATATGAACTGTTTGCGATAAGCCAGAACAACAAACATGGTCAGCCAGTTCGTGGTGTGTGCGATATATGCCATACTGTTCACTCGGATGAACTATTTGTGATTACCCAACACAACAGAAACGGTCAGGCGGATCAAGGTGTGTGCGAAATACGGCATGCGGTTCACTCGGATGAACTGTTTGCGATTACCCAACACAACAGAAATGGTTCAACTTAACAAGATGTGTGTGATACGCGGCAAACAGGTCAGTAATCCGAAATGTGTGGGAAGACGGATAACAACACGGACGATTCCTGCTAATAACCCATGTGTGTTGTGGGCAAACGCTTGCTGGTATACAATTGTCAGCGATTGATGAAATCATCACCGACGGGTTCCCTAGTTTAGTCCGTCTGTGTTGTAATTTGCTCAGTCTACAGAAGAACAACATTTATAACCAAATTAATCATCCAATTACATAGGTGACTATACAAAACATTCGCACACACCTCAATAAACAATTACATGCATTCTAAACTAGGAGAAACGATCATCTAATCATCTACTTCTTGTGACGCTGCCACCACTACTCTACTTGTGGCTCGATCCCTCGTCGTCCACAGGAAGGAGGCACTCCCTCATGTCAACGATCTGCCTGTACATCTCGTAGCTTGTGTACGCGTCCTTGGCCGCGTACTTGACATGTTCTTCATCCAGTCTCCGCACCCAGGCCTCGTGCCAGGCATCCTTGTTCTTTTTACACTCATCTTTCATGCCTCTTTAGTAGGGGTCGATGATGGCCACGGCTAGGTCAACCAGGGAGTAATCGGTCCGAACTCAATTTTAAGAAAAAAATCTATCTCGCATGTGGCCAAAAGTAGTGAAAATGGTATTTAGCTTAGTCAATATGCAACACAACTGCTCATTCTTCGTGAGCTGAAAACCCTTTGTCCTCCGTCTGCAGGGGCAATTCCTGAGAAAAGTGCTACTAGCCCTTGTTTTGGTCATGTCCACAGGCCTTTCCATTCGTCTTTATTCATCTTTCTTTCGGCAATCTATGCATAATTCTACTTCTTGAACCACCGAATCCGCTTTTGAAAATGGATAACTAGCTCCATTCTGTGTCAAGCACTAAGGATGGGCCCAAAGCACACTTTTGAAAGGCATCGGCTACCTTAAAAACCCCAAAAGTAGGAAGTCTAGCATGCTTCTTTAGTGCTGCTCTTCGATCAGATGCTTTCTCATTGAACGAGGCATATTAAAGTGAAAGAAGTTCTAGGTCGAGTCCCGAGAAGGTGATAGTTGATTTTGATCATGAAGTTGGCACTGAACTATGGAATTGATTCTGGACCCCCACCTGCTAGGGACGCCCCTCCTTCTTTCTGCCCAGACCCTGTACTGGCCTTAGATGTCGACAAGATTCTGGCAGGCCAAGCCCATAGTCTCGAGCACCTTTAGATCGTTCACGGTGTCCACCATACCGAACCTGTAGTCGGGGTTATTGATAAACTTGGCGAAACGCTCACAAGGCCTTATGGCCAGGGAGTAGTGGTAGACGAGGACGTAATGGCACATGCACAACTGGGCGATCGCAACCTTCTGATCATACCCGGCACGACCGTCGGTGAACTCGAGGTCGAAGCCAACCACTTGGCACTCGTCCTCAGCAAGCAACTGCTCCATAGTGTGAATGGAGCTCTTCACCGAGACCGGCTCGTTGGTGTACAACATTGAGAGGTCCTTCCCCCTCACGTGGGTGTTCACTACGTGAGGCGTGGTGAACTGCCGCCCGTCATCGTCGTCAACCGCTGGGAGCGCCATTGGAGCCGGGTACTGTGGCACCCCGGCTCAGAGAAACCAGACCACCCTGTATTCCAGCCTAGAGATCAAGTCTTCTAGAATACGACACTGCTTGGCATAGAACAAATCAGCTCTTTAATACAAATAATACGAGTACAAGGGTCTGATGTTACAAGGGATTACATCGACACGGCGACACTACGCCTGCTTAGGTAGCTCTATGCTAGCAGCGGAACAACTCGTAGCAGTGAAATAACTTCTAGCAGCGGAACAGCGACGACGGTGATGGACTCCACTCCGCAGGGACTCTGGCTGGGACACGGCCTAGCTCGCAGACTCGGGATCCTCGACAAGCAATCAATCCCGGCATCACCTGCAATCTGGCATGACACGCCAGGTGAGTACTTTGAATGTACTCGCAAGCTCACAACAACCAAAAGCATCAAGGCAAGACAACAACATAGCATTAACAGGTTAAGTTATTAACTACTACTATGATGTGGAGGTAAATATTAATCATAATATGTTAATGCTAGAATTCTGGTGAACCATCATCTTGGGTCACATGGACCATCTCACTCTTGGCTATCCGGCCAAGCAACATATCATCTCAATCACCTCGTGATCACTACATCCTTGTGATCACCGCGTGATCACATCACAACCCGATGATCATTCTCAATATCATCCCAATATCATCAATGGCATCCTGCCAAACTGTTACTAGCTCACATAACAATATAAGTCACCTTATAAGTCATTCCGTCATCGTGAGTGTTGATCGAACGGTGTGACCTACAACGAACTGTGTCCATGACCGAGGACGCGGCTATCGATAGTTTATACACTCTGCAAAGGTTAGTACATTGTACCCACACCACGGAACTCATGGCCTCGTGCCCCCATTCGGGTAGACCAACGACATTCCGACAAAACCAATCTATTGCATGACACTCTGCCGGCCACTCCGACAAACTCCCCTTAGGGCTATGTCATGGGTGGCCCCGATGCCAACTCTTGAAATCCTGCCACCTCGTGGCAAAACAAAACAAACTCGTCCCAAACGGGGACACCCGGGTACAACACAACTTGGGCACACAAGGTTATAGCCGCCTGTCGGGCCAGGGCAGCGTGCGCACATAACCTTTCCTAGTTGGAGGCACCGGCAAGAGGCATGAAAATAGACCGAATTAGGGCCTCCCCATCCAGGCAAGTGTAGCTGCACTTGTGAGCTTGATTTGGTGGCACCTGATCAACGAAATGACAGAATTTGTCCCCAAGGTATATCTGTGATAAATGTTACTCGAATATCATACATCAACCTGTAATCCAAGTCATAACAATATCCATCTGATAATCCAAAGAATAATATAGCCAAGTCATTATTATCAACTCCAATAAGTAATAATACCCAATATGATCATGATGAAAGCATATCTACTGTTACTAGTAATCCAATTGCATCATGCCATCCTCAATCTACAAAGCATTAGTCCTAGAAATCCAAGCATCATCATGGCAGTAGCAAGATCAAATATTACTCCAAGAAATGCCATGAACAAATCATATTTAACTAATGCAATTTTTTTATTTTTTTAAGCAATATAATTTAATTAAACCATGGCATTGCATTGCAATCATGCAAATGGAGGCTGTGGCTTGCCTTGCATCCAAGGGAGTGTTGCAACTACTCCTGGTCTTCATCAAGCAACCAAACACTCTGGAAAATATTTTTGAAAGCATTTGTAAATAGCACGTAAAGCAAATTCTTCTGCCTAGAAATTCTAGACAGCAGAGAAAAATACCAAACTCTACCAGAAAATAAAGGAGCTCAAAAGAAAAATACTGCAAAAAGAATCAACTCAATTGGACTTGTAGTTTGGGAGATAGTGATGGTCAAAGTTGTGGTCAAACTAGAATTAAAAATGGATATAAATGAATTTCTGGAAAACCTCCAGGGGCTGACGTCGAAAGCGTAAAACAGAAATACGTTTTCACTTTAAAACGGTTCGGCGCGGCCTGGGTCACTGACCAGTGGGCCCCTTCGGCCAGTTAGAGGGAGAAAGAGGAGGCAGAGTGCGGCGGTGCTTACCGGCGGCAGTTCGCCGGCGTAGAGGCTACGCCCGGACTGGGAGAGGGCGGGGATGTATCGGGGACACCACGGCGAGCATGCCTATACCCTTGGCTCACCGAATGGTGGCCGGATGGCGCCGCCCCCTTCGTCTCCGGTGGCAGCGGGCTCTGGAGGTCGTCGGGCTTCGTCGGAATGGAGCTTCCCGGCGTGCATTCGACCCGAGGAGAGATTGGAGAGCATCAGTGGGCTGCCAAGGTGTCAATGCTGTGCTCGGCTGTGGCTAAGGTGGACTGGGGTGAGCGGGAGAGCAAGGGGGCCGAGCGGCGGAGCTCCTGCCGGACCGGAGGAAGAAGAGCTCGGGGGCTCCATTACTGGGCGCCAGTGGTCGGTTGGGAGAGGGGGAGGTCAAGTGGTGAGGCGAGGGAGGGCTGGGCATTGGCTAAAATAGCCAAGGCCAGATGCCCGAGCCGGATACCGCCATCGACGAGCAGCTGGAGCTCTGGTGCGACCGCGTACACGTGGGTGCACGGGAGGACTCGGACGGCGATGTAATAGGGCTAGTGGAGCGCCAGAGGAGCAGGAGGGGCTGACGCAGGAGAGGCACACGCTGTCGGCCACTAGGGCACTGTGCGCGTGCGTGCGGCGATGGCTGGGGCCGCCGTGGCGCGAGAAGGGAGAAGAAGGAGGGAGAGCGGGGGCCAGAGGGCCAGGTGGACAACAAGGAGGGAGGACGGCACCCTAGGACACGAGGGGACGGCCGGGGAGAACGAGCCCGACGCTCGACGATGCACGGAGCGCGTCCACCGCGAGCAGAGCACGCGCATTGGCGTGCCAGTGTCGCAGTCACCTTGTGCCTTGGCACGGCGAGTGCACATAGGCCTGGCAAAAGGTGTCCAAAGTGTTGTCCATCCATCCTGCAACCCCACTGATGTGATGGCTCGATCAAAGAGACTTTGGGTTGATGGGATGCCTCAGCTAAAGTTTGCTGCAGCAAACTTGGGCTAGAAGCTGTGGTAAAAATGAAGGGGGTAAAGGATACCCAGGATGTCACAGAGATTAGGGGTAGGAAAGACTACAATCCTGTGAAATTTGGAAAGATTTGGACCAAGATTTATCATAGTTGCTTTACAAGTGCAAAATCTGGTCCAGAAAATAGATCATGAAGTGGCACTAACATAGGGTGTTGGATTGGGCTGAAACTTGGTATAGCACGATTATTTAGACATAAAAATACACTGTAAAAATTTCATGCCATTTGGACATGCCAAAATGGTACTTCCTTCACAGTGGTCCTCTCTGGACAGAATCTTGGGAAAATTATGGAGAGAGATGGGCTTGATAAAGTGAGCCCAAATTTTGTGGAGAGAAGTAGTATTGGTAGGATCATGTCCTGGTAAATTTTCAGAAATTGTGGAGCAATATAAAATATAGTCGCTTCACAATTTGAAAATATTACAAGAAACAAAGATTTGAAGGTGTGCTCACATAGATTGTTGGATGGAGATGAAATTTTGTGGAGAGTAATGATTTGAGCATATGGATGATCTGCCAAAATTCCAACTCATGTGAATAAGCCTAGCTAGTACTTCCTTCACAATGCTTCTCTCTGGACAGAAATTTTGGAAATATGCTGAGGAAGATTTACTAGGCAAATGGAGCTGAATTTTGTCATGCGGCAATCATTTGGATATAAAAGAGTGGACAAAATTTTTGAAGGCAATCAAGAAAATATAAATAGCACTTCCTTCACAAAGTGCCATTCTGGACAGAATGGAAAATGAATATTCCTGAATTATTTTTGAACTAGGCAAGGAAGTATTTTGACATATTTGTGGAAGATATGATCCAAATAATTTATGGGAATTTTGTGGGAATTTTGGGAATGATAGAAATATAGGTTGCTTCACAACCTAGGTCCAACAGGGTTATTCCTTTAATAGAGAAGGAATATTCCCAAGGAATCAAGATTGGGGTTGGGCTAGAATGGAAATGACATGGTCTTGGGAAAGATTTGAGAATGACGAACCACCTGGGGGAAGAAAGAATGAAGGTCTTCCCAGGTTTTAAGTCCACAGAGCCACTCCAAAAGCAAAAACCGAAGAAATGCAAAAAGAAAAAGAAAGGGCCAAAAATCGGGGTGTTACATACCTACCCCCTTACGAAAATCTCGTCCTCGAGATTTGGTTGCTCAGGGAACAAGTATGAATATGACTTAAGGAAACCGTTTCCAACTCAGGCATCCTTTTCCTATGTATGTTGTTCCCCCTTGAATTTCATATGATCTGATCACCTTGCTCTGGGGTGGTTGGCTTCACCTTGCCCAAAATTCCGATGGGTCTTTCATCATATGTCAAACCTGTTTCTGACTTTGATTCGTTCATATCAGCTGGCTTAGCTGGGGTGGCAATATATTATCATACCTGGAACATGATAACTTTCCACAAGTTCGGAGTGATTTCCAATTGACATGTCACTCTTGATCTATTGCCAGTAATATCCAAGGAATCTGCGAATAAATTTTAGGTGGACATGAACCTTTTTAATTCCTTCCATCGGGTTGCTCAAATGGATGTATGTGTTCCGGGTCAAACAATGCTGAGAATCTTATCCGTTCTCTTGACGGGATCTGACTGCCCGTAGGTGGTACTGAATCATCTTGGTTTGTTTCTTTGTCGCGAGCATGAAATCTGTTCCAAAGATTTGCTTGTCTCCTGTCATGAATAGTATAAAGGGGTATGGCCTTATAGCTGTAACATACCTCAAACAGTAGCATCTCGATACTGGACTGACAGTCGCTCTGGCGGGAAGATATTCTTCATGGCAGGCTGTCCTTGCACTTGGTTCTACAAGGGAGAACACATGATCTGAGCTTGTTGTTTGGCTTTTGGCTTACCCATGCTATTGGTATATCCATCTGTGGTAATAGGCCGTGAGATATTTTAACATGGTCGCTAAAGCCAACATGCTGAGGTGACTAAGGAATCTTGGATCTAACGAGATAGACTTGGATATTCCAATCTGACAAATCTGAGCACCTGCAGTTGGACAAGCGTGTTGGCTAGATATGAGGTCCTTATGGAACATAGTAGGCCTCTGAGTGTATGCCCATGTCAATCCATATGGAATCGTGGTCTCAAGCTGACTTGGGGGTCTGGACCATGACGGTCGTGCAAGAATCATCATACCTTTGCTGCCAGTCTTACTCCTTGATTGTCATGATCTCCTTTGTCGGAATCCCTTACTGAAATAGCTTGGCCACATATGTCCCCGATCCTTCTTGTGATCATAGATGTTGTTAGTGCAATATACCGGCATCGTTCCTTGTTCTTGTTCATGACATGACATGTACAAGGGGCATGTAGTTATATAGAGCTTGTTGTTGTGGCCAATCATACAAGATAGTGACAAGTGTTCATGATATCACATTGTCAGTTGTAGGGAAATTGTCCTTGGTAACCATTGTCAAGACTTGTTTCGGTAGATCCACTTGAACATAGCTGAATCCTCGTGTGGGTGACTTGCATGACCTGGGATGCATGCTCACCATCTATAGAGAAGTATATGTGGCCGAACACTCGATTCTTGAGACAGACATGTGTCTTGACTGATTTGTACTTCTGGCAAAACTATTGCGAATTTGATTCTTGAGCTGCACTGTCATATACTGCCAACTCACAATATGATATCTTGTAGCAATACTGGTAACGGTGTGTAGTGCCGTACTGAAGAAGGCTGGGTATCTTATGTTGGAAGCTATCCGAGTAGCTTGCTGAAGAAGACTGGATATCTTACGCTCGAAGCTTTTGTCGTGGTAGTGTGCTGGAGAAGGCTGAGTTCCGTACCTGAGAAGTTTCTCCTCTGGTTGCTTATTGAGGAAGATTCATTGCCTTATGCCAGAAGCTTTTTCCAAGGTATCTTGTTATGGAAGACTGGGTATCTTAGACCGGAAACTGTCCATGTATCATACAAAGGAAGATTGAGGAGCCTTGCATCATAAGCTTCTTCCGGTAGCGTGTGGAGAAAGACTGAGTTTCTTATACCAGAAGTTTCGTACTGTGATATGCGGACAGAATGCCATATACATACCCATAACATTTTTGCTGCTGGTTACGTGTATGAGAAGAATTGCCTGACTGTCTTCCTTACTGAATATTGAATACATAGCACATTTTGGCTTCCTTCCGGAGTATAACATATTTCAAGTTTCATTCATAGCTAAACCAAAACTTTATATATGAGCCATACCTTTGACGGAAAATATATCGTTGACCTTGCACCTGACTTGTCTTCCTGCTCGTTTGATCATTACTGCTTTAAAGGTTGCACAACTGATGTAGACTTGATGCTGATAATCAATCCAGGATACCATTTATATTCCCAATACAGGGCAGTCAACTGAGAATGCCATACTGCTTAGTTGAGCTTCCAAATATTTGAGATCCTCATTGCTTCTTCGAGTCCGGTGTCGGTTGATGAGCAACTTTCATAAGGGGAAATAAGGTAACACCGAAGGCCCAAGAGAAGCAAAAGAAACAACTCAACCAAACAAAGGCACACAACAGACACACAAGCATCATCACATATTACTGCTATTCACAACAATATGCAAACCTACTTAAGCACACAAATCTCGTGGGAACTCCGGGACTGCGATCTATGTAGGAGATATGCCCTAGAGGCAGTAATAACAGTTATTTTGTATCTTCGAGTTTGTAATGGATGTTTATGTTCCATGCTATAACTGCAATCATTCTCGACTCTGCAATATCCATGAGGCTCGGAGGGAAACTCATGTGCACGTGTGGTATAATAAACGGTAAAATGTATTCCTGGTCATGCCTCTAAGACTGGCTCAAGTATTGCATGATGATCATATTTTCCTGATCATGGGCATGTCTATGCCAGCAATTTTGAGGGCACAATGTTAGAAGAACACTTGTGTTGAATCGACCCGAATAGATGTTATGCTATGAGATACAATTCGTCACAAGTTAATGGTTAATAACACAGAGATGGTTAATGTTTGCATAATTCCTTAGACCATGAGAGTGTCGAGTTCCTTCGTACTTGCTTCGTGAACTTTGGGGTTTGTTAAACGTCATCCGTAACTGGGTGGCTATTACGGCGGCTTACGGGTTCACAGAAAAGTATGACAAGTAACGAGATAGCTCAAGATTGGGATTTGCTCCTCCGACGATGGAGAGATATTCTCGGGCCCTCTCGGTGTTACAGTATCCATCATCGTCTGGCCAGACACATTGTGATTTGATCACTGGGATGCCAGAACGCGGAAACGAGAAAGAGAACAAAACCGGTAACGAGGTAACTGGCATAGTAGACAAGTTGTTGATCCACGGGGATGCAGAAAATCTCACCTCGGGTGTTTGTAACATATCGGGAAGCAACAGGAATAGCACACGGCAACTGGAGGTTCACTCGAATATTCATTCGTGTGGGTATAGGGGTCAATATGGGTGTCCACGGCTCCGATGTTGATCATTGATCGGAAAGTGTTCCGGGTCATGTCTATACTTCACTGAACCTATAGGGTCACACGCTTAAGGGTCATCTATCTGCTGAATGCTAGACAGGGAGTCTGAGAGAAAGTCACCGGAAAAGTTTCGGAGACAACGGAAACGTTCTGGAGAGAACACCGGAATAGTTTTGGTGAAACTGAAAAGTTGTTTCAAGGTATTCCATTAAGTCATATTGGTTCCGGCACATGCCTGGAAATTCTTGGAGGGTGCCAGAATTGTTCTGGTAACTTCTGGAATTTTTCCGGAGAGAAAAACCGGAAATGTTCCGGAGCAGCTGGAACCGCAATGGTAGCTTTTCGCTGAAGAAAAACATTGTTCCGGAATTGTTTCGGAATGCGTTCAAAATTGTTTTTGTGGGTACTGGAATTATTCTAGGCACCCAGAAATAATTTGGGATTTAACGGACGCAGAAAAATGTCTTCGTGAATAGTGAAAGTGCTTTTTGGTTACTTTATGGAAAGCCACCTTTCGGGATATTTCAAAAAGGCTTCTAGAAGGGCTTGGGGGCCAAGGAAGCCCCTCATGGGGGGGGCCAAGGAGTGGCCGGCCAAAGGGGGTGGTGCTCCTTGGAGCTCCACATGCCATCCCTTTTTGCTTTTATTCTTTTATGTAAGACATAAAGTGGGGGTATTTTTGGTATTTTTGAATGCCAACTTTACCCCTTGGCTTTCCTATAAATAGAGGTGGAGGGGTGCACTTCTCATCCATCCCTTGCTCTCATACACATGCCATAGACTTGTCTGGCTTCTCTCTCCCTCCCAGCGAAATAGTTTCGTAGAGCCGAAAGGCTGTCTGGGTTCCGGCAGGAACTAGTTCTGGATGGCTAAGCCCTGCCGGATAGCTGACACCGTATGTGTGCAACCCCGTAGAGAGGTCGTAGTTTCGATCTTTTGCCCGAGGGGCTGTTCGAGTGTCCACCCGAAAGGCTGTCCGAGTTACCGTTCGAGTTTCGAGTGTCCTCCCGAAGGGCTGTCCGAGTTACCGTTCGACTTTCGAGGGTTCTCCCGAAGGGCTGTCCGTGACATCGTCCGAGGGACTGTCCGACTGCCTCCCAAAGGGCTGTCCGATGAGGGAGTACATCCTCGCGGTTGGGAGGTTGTAAATCCTAGCTGCGGGGATCTGCACCGACGATCTACACCGACTCTTCTTCCGCTGCGCTACGAGTCGGTACGGATCAGATCAAACCCTGTATGCAGTCTCCATAGTGGTCCTAGGCGTGCTCGTTGTACCGAAATATTTTGTTTTCTGTCGCGTTCCCCTACAGTGGCATCATGAGCCATGCTATGCATAGATGCAGGTTACGATCTAGAATACATGGAGATGTATGGGTATTGCATAATATAATTTTGGAGTAGATGAGATCTATTGCTGAAAATTATTTATGCGGCTAGCAGATGAAATCTGTTACCCGATGTTCTTGTTTCTTCCCTAGAATTTGCGTATTTCTGATCTCGAGATAGCATGGTGGAATTTCACAAAGTTCTGGCAATCCGCGATCCTGATTGATCAACGAAGTGCTATCAGTTCTTTGGGTTCCGCCATAGTCAAAAGAAAGATGAAATTCGCAGATGAAAGGGCAATGCAGATATGATCTGCACGGGGGTCATGCGTATGACGAAGTTTAGTATGGGGCTTGAGATTTTATTATCTCGTCTTTCATACACCCCGAGATGTTAATCTAGCGACTTGAATAATCATACTTGATGATAAAACGTTGGTAGCTGCGGTTTAAGTCAAAACCTTAGAAGCCACGTAAAATAAAATTTTGCATAAACCGATTAGAGGCGTCTAACTTGGTTTTGCAGGATATGCATGTGATGTGGTATAGCAATGCTCATATTAATTCCATTATGTCTGAGATGACTATATGATGTAAATTTATTAACATGACCTGCGTGTCATGATTCGGCATGATGGCTGGAGCCATATGATTGTCACTTTAAAGACCTGCGTGTCAACCTTAAGTAATGCACTTATTTTATTAGCTATGGATATAGCAATATTATTTGGTGCATTGACAAGGTGGTGGCAATCTTCGCGAAGGTGAACACCGACGCAAATGTCGAAGACGAAGAAATACTTGACTTCTCCGTCAGAAAGGGCTATACCATATCATGCTATTATGAATTGCCTGAGATGTTTATCCCTTATGATGCACCCTTTAGATTGCGCGGTAGTCGCTTTTTATTATGGTGATCTCTCACTTAAAATATCAAGTAGTTAGTGTTCTCCCAAGTGTAGCACCGTCACGGCACCTATCTTTTCGGGGTACCACATGGTTACATGGGTACTAACGATTAGAGAAGTGTGAGGCGGGTGAGTTGAGACCTCGCAGCGAGATCACTTGGTTGATTTGACGTTCCGGAGGATCGTCCTGAGCTCGGAACATGCCCATCAAAAGATGACCAAGAGTCACATAGAGATGTGATTGGCAAGTTGGCCTACCAATTGAAATTCTTGTCACTTGAGATGGATACATCCTTGGCGTTGAATTACAATTTGGGTCTTGTATCACACATAATCAATTTTGAGAGATATTGATTTGAGTGGGAGCGCACTTTAGAATAAAATTGTTTATTCACTAGTGCAAAAATCATTATGAACAAAGTCTAAGTGAAACTTGTGTTTACCGTTGTAGATCAAATGGCTCGCAACACCGCGTTCAACTTAGGCCCAATGTTAGAGAAAGAGAAGTTAGCTGCGACTGGGAACAACTATGCAGACTGGGTCCGTAACCTGAGGATTGTCCTCAAGACCGCTAAGAAAATGTATGTGCTTGAAAATGCTCTTCCAGCTAAACCGGCGGCCGATGCCCCGGAAGATGAACAAAATGTCTGGGCCACTAAGGATGATGATCACAACTTAGTACAGTGCCTCATGCTAGCTTGCATGAGTGCAGGGCTTCAAAAACATTTTGAATTCCATAAACCCCGTGATATGATCCGGGAATTGGATGCTCTGTACAAGGAAATAGCAAGGTCTGAATGATTTGATATCATGAAGACCTTGATGGAATGCAAGATGGCTGAGGGCAGTTCAGTTGGCGAACACGTAGTCAAAATGATTGGCTATGCTGAAAGGCTTAAAACCCTGGAATTTCCAATTCCGCCTGGCCATATGATGGACATGATGCTTTCTTCACTCCCCACATCTTATGACGGTTTTGTGATGAACTACAACATGAGTGGCATGGAGAAGACACCGAAAGAGGTGCTCGCCATGCTGAAAACTGCGAAAGGAGGACTGCGGAAAAATCGCAAGCACGTGTTGCTTGTGAATAAAACTGCCAGTTTCAAAAAGAAAGGCAAGCCAAAGAAGGGCAAGGGCGCCCGTAAGACCGGCTCCCAAAGCAACTCTAAGGGCGGAGCCAAGAATGAAACTGAGTGCTTCTACTGCAAGGGCACAGGACACTGGAAGAGAAACTACAAGAAGTATCTGGAAGATAAGAAGTCCAGGAAAACCGGAAAAGGTATAATTGTTATACAAGTTAATGTCATTGACGTTTTGCTTGCAAGCGAAAATTCTAAGTCTTGGGTATTTGATACCGGATCGATTGCTCACATTTGCAACTCGATACAGGGACTGCAGAAGGTGCGCAAGTTAGCAAAGAATGAAGTCGTGATGCGCGTCGGGAACGGCGCTGGGATCGCCGCTCAAGCCGTCGGCACTATGCCTCTACGTCTCCCTTCAGGATTTATCTTAGAACTAAATAACTGTTATTTTGTTCCACTATTGTGTAGAAACATTATCTCTGGATCATGTTTAGTACACGATGGGTATTCGTACAAGTCTGAGAACAATGGTTGTTCACTTTATTGTAAGCTTATGTTTTATGGATTTGCACCCATTGTTGGGGGCCTTTTCATACTAAATCTTGAATGTGGAAATGATGTCTTTGACGTGAATGCTAAACGCCTTAAGAAGGCTGATACCACCACCACTTTCATGTGGCACTGTCGTCTTGGCCACATCGGAAAGAAACGCATGCAAAGACTCCATAAAGATGGAGTTTTACCGTCTTTTGATTTTGAATCATTTGACACATGTGAAGCTTGCTTGATGGGGAAAATGACCAAGACGCCGTTCACGGGTCATCCTGAACGGGCGAGTGAATTGTTGGAAATAATACATAGTGATGTATGTGGTCCAATGAGCACAATCGCACGGGGTGGGTATTTCTACTTCGTGACTTTTACTGATGATTTGAGTAGGTATGGATATATCTACTTGATGAAGCATAAGTCAGAAACCTTTGAAAAGTTCAAAGAATTTCAGAATGAGGTAGAAAATCATCGTAACAAAAGGATTAAGTTTCTGTGGTCTAATCGCGGGGGCGAATATGTTAGTCATGAGTTTGGCCAACATCTGAGTGACCGTGGAATCGTTTCACAGCTTACGCCTCCCAGAACTCCACAGCGAAACGGAGTGTCGGAAAGACGTAACCAAACCCTGTTAGACATGGTAAGGTCGATGATGTCTCTTACAGATCTCCCGATATCTTTTTGGGGTCACGCACTAGAAACTGCCGCTTATACATAAAACAGAGCACCGTCTAAGTCTGTTAAGACGACACCACATGAGATGTGGCATGGGAAGATTCCTAGTGTTTCGCATCTTTAAATTTGGGGTTGTGAGGTGTACGTAAAGTGTTTACAGCCAAGCAAACTCGATCCCAGATCAGACAAATGTTACTTTGTAGGTTATCCGAATAACACCATTGGGTATTCCTTCTACAACCAGTCCGAGGGCAAAGTGTTTGTCGCAACAGTTGGACACTTTCTCGAGAAAGAATTTCTCACTAAAGAACCAAGTGGGAGGACAGTACAACTTGATGAGATTAGTGAATCTTTGGCAACCGTTGATATGGCTAAGGAACCGGAAGAAATTCCGCTAATTATCCCTACAACCGAGCCGGAAGTTGTCGCATGTGATGCAGAAACTTCAAAGAATGTTGTAACTGAACCGTGCAGATCAGGTAGGGCTATCCAGCCACCTGAGTGGTTTCATAACAAAATCTTCATTCTTGAAGACAATGAACCTACGCACTACAAGGAAGCGATGGCAGGGCCCAGCTCTAGGGAATGGCACAAGGCCATGAAATCCGAGATGGAATCCATGTACGAAAACCAAGTTTGGAACTTGGAAGAACTTCCAGAAGGCGTAAAGCCCATTGGTTGTAAATGGATTTTCAAAAGAAAGACGGACGCGGATGGTAACATTAATATCCACAAAGCTAGACTTGTCGCGAAAGGGTTCACGCAAGTTCCAGGAGTGGACTACGACAAGACTTTCTCGCACGTAGCTATGCTTAGGTCTGTTCGGATATTACTAGCAATTGCTGCTTATTTCGATTATGAAATATGGCAGATGGACGTCAAAACGGCTTTCCTAAATGGAAACCTCAATGAGGATGTATACATGATACAGCCAGAATGTTTTGTCGTTCATAAGGATGCTGGAAAGGTATGCAAACTTCAGAAAGCCATTTATGGTCTGAAGCAAGTGTCAAGGAGCTGGAACATTCGTTTTGATGAAGTGGTCAAACAGTTTGGCTTCATCAGGAACGATGAAGAATCTTGTGTTTACAAGAAGTTTAGTGGGAGCGCAAAAGCATTTCTAATCTTGTATGTGGATGACATATTGTTGATTGGAAATGACGTGAATTTTCTTAGCGAAATAAAAGACTCATTGAAGAAAAGTTTTTCAATGAAAGAATTAGGCGAAGCGGCATATGTATTGGGCACCAGAATCTATAGAGATAGATCAAAACGCCTGATAGCGCTTAGCCAAAGCACGTACATTGACAAGGTGTTGAAAAGGTTCAACATGGAGAACTCCAAGAAAGGCCTACTCCCCATGTCACCTGGCACAGTGCTTTGCAAGAATCAGTGTCCTCGGACTCTCGATGAGCGAGTACAGATGAATAATGTTCCATATGCTTCGGTAGTTGGTTCTATTATGTATGCCATGCTATGTACAAGACCGGACGTTTCCTATGCGCTAAGTGTTAGTAGCCGGTACCAAAGTGATCCAGGATTGGAACACTGGGCCGCAGTCAAGGGTATTCTTAAGTACCTCAGAAGGACCAAGGATTTACTCCTTGTGTACGGAGGTGATGAAGAGCTCATTGTAAGTGGTTACACTGATGCAGGCTTCATGACTGACCCAGATGACTTCAAATCTCAATCAGGCTATGTTTTCATATTGAACGGCGGCGCAGTTGATTGGAAAAGTTCCAAACAAAAGACTATGGCGGATTCTACGACGGAGGCGGAATATGTTGTAGCTTCAGAAGCCTCCAAGGTGGCGGTATGGATCAAGCAATTTCTTGAAGACCTTGGTGTGGTTCCAAGTGCTCTGGACCCGGTGGAGATCTATTGTGATAATAGTGGCACCATGGCTCAGGCAAGGGACCCAAGTTCGCACCATAAGACAAGACATATTGAACGCAAATATAAACTCATTCGACATCATGTCGAAGCGGGTTTAGTTAAAGTACGCAAAGTTCACATGGATCTGAACGTGTCAGACACGATGACAAAGCCACTACCACGAGCAAAGCATGAGCAGCACCGGATAGCCATTGGTGTTAGGGAAGCCATGTAACTGGATTATGACTCTAGTGCAAGTGGGAGTCTATAGGAGATATACCCTAGAGGCAGTAATAACAGTTATTTTGTATCTCCGAGTTTGTAATGAATGTTTATGTTCCATGCTATAACTGCAATGATTCTCGAGTCTGCAATATCCACGAGGCTCGGAGGGAAACTCATGTGCACATGTGGTATAATAAACGGTAAAATGTATTCCTGGTCATGCCTCTAAGACTGGCTCAAGTATTGCATGATGATCCTGTTTTCCTGATCATGGGCATGTCTATGCCAGCAATTTTGAGGGCACAATGTTAGAAGAACACTTGTGTTGAATCGACCCGAATTGATGTTATGCTATGAGATACAATTCGTCACAAGTTAATGGTTAATAAGACAGAGATGGTTAATGTTTGCATAATTCCTTAGACCATGAGAGTGTCGAGTTCCTCCGCACTTGCTTCGTGAACTTTGGGGTTTGTTAAACGTCATCCGTAACTGGGTGGCTATTACGGCGGCTTACGGGTTCACGGAAAAGTATGACAAGTAACGAGATAGCTCAAGATTGGGATTTGCTCCTCTGACGATGGAGAGATATTCTCGGGCCCTCTCGGTGTTACGGTATCCATCATCGTCTGGCCAGACACATTGTGATTTGATCACTGGGATGCCGAAACGCGGAAACGAGAAAAGAGAACAAAACCGGTAACGAGGTAACTGGCATAGTGGACAAGTTGTTGATCCACGGGGATGCAGAAAATCTCACCTCGGGTGTTTTTAACATATCGCGAAGCAACAGGAATAGCACACGGTAACTGGAGGTTCACTCGAATATTCATTCGTGTGGATATAGGGGTCAATATGGGTGTCCACGGCTCCGATGTTGATCATTGATCGAAAACTGTTCCGGGTCATGTCTATACTTCACCGAACCTATAGGGTCACACACTTAAGGGTCATCTATCTGCTGAATGCTAGACAGGGAGTCTGAGAGAAAGTCACCGGAAAAGTTTCGGAGACAACGGAAACGTTCCGGAGAGAACACCAGAATAGTTTCGGTGAAACTGAAAAGTTGTTTCATGGTATTCCATTAAGTCATAATGGTTCCGGCACATGCCTGGAAATTCTTGGAGGGTGCCAGAATTGTTCTGGTAACTTCTGGAATTTTTCCGGAGAGAAAAACCGGAAATGTTCCGGAGCAGCCGGAACCGCAATGGTAGCTTTTCGCTGAAGAAAAACATTGTTCCGGAATTGTTTTGGAATGCATTCAAAATTGTTTTTGTGGGTACTAGAATTATTCTAGGCACCCAGAAATAATTTGGGATTTAACGGACGCAGAAAAATGTCTTCATGAATAGTGAAAGTGCTTTTTGGTTACTTTATGGAAAGCCACCTTTTGGGATATGTCCAAAAGGCTTCTAGAAGGGCTTGGAGGCCAAGGAAGCCCCTCATGGGGGCGCCCCCAAGGAGTGGCCGGCCAAAGGGGGTGGTGCTCCTTGGAGCTCCACATGCCATCCCTTTTTGCTTTTATTCTTTTATGTAAGACATAAAGTGGGGGTATTTTTGGTATTTTTGAATGCCAACTTTACCCCTTGGCTTTCCTATAAATAGAGGTGGTGGGGTGCACTCCTCATCCATCCCTTGCTCTCATACACATGCCATAGACTTGTCTGGCTTCTCTCTCCCTCCCAGCGAAATAGTTTCGTAGAGCCGAAAGGTTGTCTGGGTTCCGGCAGGAACTAGCTCTGGACGGCAAAGCCCTGCCGGATAGCTGACACCGTATGTGTGCAACCCCGTAGAGAGGTCGTAGTTTCGATCTTTTGCCCGAGGGGCTGTTCGAGTGTCCTCCCGAAGGGCTGTCCGAGTTACTGTTCGAGTTTCGAGTGTCCTCCTGAAGGGTTGTCCGAGTTACCGATCGAGTTTCTAGGGTCCTCCCGAAGGGCTGTCCGTGACATCGTCCGAGGGACTGTCCGACCGCCTCCCGAAGGGCTGTCCGACGAGGGAGTACATCCTCGCGGTTGGGAGGTTGTAAATCCTAGCTGCGGGGATCTGCACCGACGATCTACACCGACTCTTCTTCCGCTGCGCTACGAGTCGGTACGGATCAGATCAAACCCTGTATGCAGTCTCCATAGTGGTCCTGGGCGTGCTCGCTGTACCAATTTTTTTTGTTTTCTGTCGCGTTCCCCTACATTAGGTACTGTTGTAAATTGATTAATATTTAATATTAGCATAATGCTACTGTACTCCAACTTCTCCATGACTCATACCCCCCGATATGATCCATAGATTCATCAAAATAAGCAAACTATGCAACAAAAACAGAATCTGTCTAAAACAGAACAGTCTGTAAAGATCTGAATTAAAGTCATACTTCTGTAAATCCCAAAATTCTGAAAAATTAGGACAACGCGGGCAATTCATATATGTCAATAATGTGTAAAAAAATGCAGAAGGTTATGATGCTCCAGCAAAAAATCAAAATTCCAGCACTGGACACAAAAGTTTCTGTTTTCAAACAGCATCAATTATACTATCATCCAAATCATCCCAAAGGCATTACTTGGCACAAACACTAATTAAAAGATAAAAATCACAATCATAACAGAGGCTAAAATTTTGTAAACACACAAAAACATAAATTATAACTATTGGTTTTTCTCCCAACAAGCTCTTTCTTTATAGCCATTAAGATAGGCTTGGGATATTAATGATGCTCACATAAAAGACAAGAATTGAAGCACAAAGAGAGCATCATAAAACCTGTGACAAACACATTTAAGTCTAACATACTTCCTATGCAAAGGCATCTTATAGGAAAACAAATTATCAAGAAAAGCAATATCTAGCATATGCAAATCGGAAGAATGAAGCATTAATAATTTCAACACAAAGAGAGGTAATTTAGTGACATGAAAGTTTCTACAACCATATTTTCCTCTCTCATAATAATTACATGTACGATCATAATCAAATTCAACAATATAGCTATCATATAAAGTATTATCTTCATGATTCACATGCATAAAAGTTTTATAGTATTCCAAGATAGTGGGATTAATATTAACTAAAGTCATGACCTCTCCAAACCCACTTTTATCAAAAAATTCATAAGATTGAACACTCTCCAAATATGTGGGATTCTTATTTCCTAAAGTTGACACTCTTCCAAACCCACTTTCAATAGTATTGCAATCATTATTGTCAATATCATATTCATCATGAGGCTTAAATAAATTTTCAAGATCATAAGACGCATCACCCCAATCATGATCATTACAATAAGTAGTGGATATAACGAAATCATCATCCCTAAGCTTGTAGTTTTGCATATCATTAACACAATTGACATTAATAGAATTTATAATAAAACCATTGCAATCATGCTTTTCATTCGAGGAGCTATCATGAATCACTTTATAAATTTCTCCATAACAAATTTCAGATTCACGATTTTCAAGCAAAACTTCATAAAGATAATCTAGTGCACTCAACTCACTAGCAATTGGTTCATCATAATTGGATTTTTTGAAAAGATTAGCAAGTGGATGAGGATCCATATCATTAGTTTTTTTAGCAAGCAAATAGGAAGCACATGGCAACACAAGCAAACAAAAATATTTTTGTGTTTTTGTAAAATTGTTTTAGAAGTGGGGGAGATGAAAACGAGAGGCAAATGCAAATAAAAGGCAAATAAAATAAATGCAAGTGGATGATAGTTTATGTGAAGGTACTTGATAAGTTTTGGTGATGTCTCCCCGGCAACGGCGCCAGAAATTCTTCCTGCTACTTGTAGACTGCGTTGGTATTTCACTGAAGAGGATAGGATGATGCAGAATAGTAGAGATAAGTATTTCCCTTAGTTAAGAACCAAGGTGTCATGGGAAAACGACCATCTATGGGACCAGCGAGGCCCCTTTGTGGTTCAGCTAAGGGGACGCAGCACACAAAGAGCAGATCCAGCAGCCCGGCGCGCATAGGGAATTTACCCAGGTTCAGGACGCTTGTGAAGCGTAAAACCCTACTCCTGCTTTGGTGGTTTGATTGTGTTTGAGAAAGCCCCGCCATTACAAAGAGCACGGCCTCCCGGCACGGAGCTCGGGGGCGCAGCTAGACTACTGCGAATGGGTAGGGGTCCGACCCCTTGCTAAGGTTGACATGGACCTCCTTTTATAGAAGAAAGGGGTTACCACAATGGCAAAATGGTAAATACATAGGGTAGATAATGGCTTGACACGCATATGGACGTGTGTCAATAGAGGTGTTCTTCAGGCGGCGGGCTGCCACGTGCCCCGACAAGCTTCACCTAACTACCTGCCCGTTCAACACCTGTCGGCGAGCCTCTGACAGGCCGCCGAGGTGGAGCGGTGGAGTAGTGACAAAGGGAGCTTGCCGGCATGGAGCTTGTCGGGTCGTTGCTTGCCGGTGCGGAACTTGCTGGTACCAGTAGACTTGATCTTCTGGATGACCCGCCTGGAGTCTTGTCTTGCTGGCTCTGTCTTGCCGGATGACATGTGCTGCCGGGAAGAGCTCCTCCCAGGCGAGCTCTTGCTCTTGCTTGCTGGTGGAGTACTTGCCCGTCGTATCGTCTTGTCGGGGCTGCATCACAATAGCTTTAGATTAGCATAACCCCAAGCCTAGAAGGTTTATGAGACCCTGGTTCTCATTACATGTAACACCCCAAAAATTAAATCATAATTTTATTAAAGTAAAATTTGGCCAGAAATAAAAATTTGAACTATAGTAGGTCTTTTATTAATTTTAGAGTATTTTCTATTTTCTAATTTCAAAATTATTCCCTCAATTTAGAAATTTTTGTAAAATATTGTGGGATTTGGTAGTTGTCTTAAATCAATTCAATTATATTTTAAATAACAATAGGAAATATTTTCATAATAAAATTTTGCCAAGATAAGCATTTTAATAGCATTTTCTATCCTCGAAATGCTTCTGTTGCACTACAACCATTTTAAATAATTCTTTAAAAATTACACAAAAATTATGAGAGGTCATGTGATGCCTTTAGATCACTTTTATGCAAAAACCCATCTTGGTCCTTTGTACATTTTGAGCAAAACATCCGCTTTTCAATTCGGTCCCATTCTTGGGTTTTAACTACAACCTCAATTTTTATTGCTTCAAAAATTCTGCAATTATTCCCACCTCTAGTCCTTCCTAAGAAACCCTTAAGTCCAGAATATCAGCTCCAATTGCCTCATTTAGGCCCACCAAATTAATCCTCCAAGTTTCTGTCCAGAACTGAATTTTAGTAACACTTGCACTAACAAGTTGTTATTTTGGTCAAACCAACCCTGCCATCCTCTTTATCATATAAAGAGACACCATCCTGCCAAATATCATTTCCAACAAAGTTCTCTAGATAGCCCTAGCATTTTATCAAGCACATTGTGTGCATGACAGAAATTTTGCCTCTTCCTAAACCACATTGGACACTTGATCATCTGGCCAAACCATCATGTCCCTTATCTCTAGAATTCTCAGAAGCATCACCCTGTCAAAATTCATCCTCAGAAGAGCCCTGTAGGTTCCAGTGGCATTTCGTCAAGCACCTGACGTGCATATCCAGAGCGCGACCAGAGCACTCGTTTTGCAGTCAGTGGCACCGAGCTGCCGCGGCTCCCTACTCCCACTCCGGTCCTTGCAACAGCCCAGCCAGAACCGCCATACAATCACCGACCCCGCCGACACCTCCTCTCGTCCGCTAGCACCGTCCACCGCCGACCACGACGACCAAACGCGCCGCCCGACGAGTTCCGCTCGGCCACGTCTCCGCCAGGGTCTTTCATCTTAACTCCCAACGACCAGAGCTTAGACGAAGCTCAACGACCACCTCACCGACTCGCCGACCACGGCCACCGACCCCAACGGCCTCGCCACCGCCCTCCTGTGCCATTAATGGCCGCCGCCGCAGTTTGCCGTGGCCGGCACCGCCCGAGCCACCTCGCGCCCTTCCCAGCCAACCAGCCCCCCTGGAGTAAATTTGGACGACCGCCGCCCCTCACCAACCCTCTGCCGTACACGCCGAACCCAGCTGCCTCCCCTGTTCGCCTTGAATGGCCGACCGCCACCGTGCCGCTCTTTGGAAGCCGCGGCACCGTCCATCGTACGTGGCACCAGTCAGAGGCCTCCAGCGCTCCCGAACTCAGCAGTGAATTCGCATCGTCCACGCACCGACCACGCCTACCTTGTCGCCGACCACGGGAAGAAATCAATGGCCGCCCACCATCTTGGCCCTCTCTGCAAGCTTCAGAACCGACTCCCCCTCGCTAGAAAACAGCAGCCCGAGCTCCCCTAGCACGCCAGCTCCACTCATCTACCTCGAAGACCCTCTCCGGTGCAAGCAAAAGGACGGGAGACCCTTTTCTTCTCCATCTCCGGTGGTCACGGCCGCCGCAACCTCTCCTACCATTCCATCGCAACCACGGCTTCCCCCTCCCCATTCTCTTCACCAATAGTCTCCTGAATCACCCGTGAACCTTTACCCATCATCAATTTTGCCGGAAGTGGCTCGTAGGCGAAAGCCCTCTTTTGAGCTCCGCCGGAATCCTTCGGGCGAGCTCACCGCTGGCGACTAGGTGGACCCTGACGACCATACCGTACCTCCTCGGTATCGCCAGGCTCTCCTGGACAGGCTGGTGGCCTCAGCTTCCCGAGAGGAGCCGCCGTTCGCCGGGGATCGCCGCCGGAGCCTCGCCCCTGCTTCTGTCCACGCGCGCGAAGGGTTGAGGACAAACCCGACAGGTGGGCCCCACCTGTCGGTGAGCCATTGCCTCTCTCCCCCGCATGGCAACACCTCTGGGCTCGGCCCAGTAGCACCATTTAGCTGGGCCACGCCCTGTGCGCGCCTCTGCCCGTTCACCTGGAAGATTTCTCTGTCTTTTTCTTTTATCCAGTGACCTAAAATTTTCCACAGAATTCATTTGAAATTCAAATGCAATAATTCAAATTTATATGGACTTATAAAATTGTTCTTTATTTAACTAACCTCAGTGAACATTTTGCCTATGGCTAAATTCTGCCTGACCAAATTAATAGATCATTTTCTTACATAAGTCAACTTATAAAATCCCTAGACTATTCTTCTCAACTCCAAATCCAGTGAATCCAATTTATAAATGTTTATAAAATCATGCCTCATTTAATAGGTGCCCCAACTCATTCTTCTAAAAATGTTTTCTGTAAAATTCTTGCTGATCCTTTACTTGTGGGTAAAGAGTACACCCTCTGCAGAGTTACATCTATTCGAATAGCCGTGTCCGCGGTTAAGGACTACAGTCTATGTTGGTCAAGTGTCGGTCTCCGAAGGAAAATAATTAAAATTGAGCATGATTTATTTTGCAGGAGAATTATTGTCGCCACTGACGCTATCATGAATATTATGGTTGTCATGAATATTATTGTTATTATTATGGACTAACCGTTTCTCTTATTTTTATTTTTTGATTATCTCATGGGTGGGCTAGACTACCCGGGATACTCATTTATTTTCAAGACCTCTCGTGGCGTCGCTTGAGTTCTCGGGCGGTCCTGTCTCGCCCGATTCTCTTTTAGACACCCGTTTGGCATTTCTTTTCAAGACCTCTCGTGGCGTCGCTTGAGTTCTCGGGCGGTCCTGTCTCGCCCGATTCTCTTTTAGACACCCATTTGGCATTTCTTTTCAAGGCCTCTCGTGGCGTCGCTTGAGTTCTCGGGCGGTCCTGTCTCGCCCGATTCTCTTTTAGACACCCGTTTGGCATTTCTCTTGGATACTCGGGCGGTCTTGTCTCGCCCGATTCTCCACTTTATATTTTCTTTTGGATTCTCGGGCGGTCATGTCTCGCCCGATTATCCACTTTTAACTTTCTTGGTTTGTCACTAACATTTTATATACTCATTTTTCTGCACATGCTAATATTTATCATGCCATAATTTAATTTCAGCCAACATATGAATATAATTTAACTTATCATGATCATATGCATTCGGTATATCTTTTGTTCATAATGTTTGCGAGTACATTCAAACATACTCACTGGCTTGTCCCTGGCTATTTAATTGGCCAGGTCAGGATTTCGACAAGGAGTGTTACCACAACGTCCATGCGGAGCCTAGGATAGCAACCACGCGGGATAGGAATTATCCTGGTCAGCCGTTCCTGTGGGAATGGAGCCCCATCGACGTTGGAGAACCACGAGTCGCTTCCGTCATCCTCACTAGAAATCCTTGCTGTATCATTAGACCTTTATGGTCTTGTATCCAATTCTTGTAATTGCTTGGTAATCTGTAACAAGGACATGTCCACCAGTAACCGTAATCCTGGGCTGGTGACGACACGAGGGGTTAATTTCTGGGATATCTTGTCCCGGAAATCCGGCCCCGACAACCTTGGTATCAGAGCCAGGCTGACCATTGGCTAATCCTATCTTAGCCTGGTCATTATCCTTAGGTTTCCACACTGTCCAAATCTTTACCTGTCCATAGCCAAGCCCATCTCATTCGATAAGCCTACACAGTGGCCAGCCGACATCTTTTGACAGTCGGTGCCCAACCTAACAGTCGGTCCATAGGCCGTGTGCCTGTGGCCGACACCTGAGTTGTCCCATCCACAAGCGTGCGATGGAAGACTCTGCTGGCTTATAAAGGAAGCCTTGCCCCAACTCGGCACATCACAGCCTCAATCCCAGTTCGAAATCCAACCACCAAGATGCCTGACCCCATCATTCAGAATGAGACCACCGCAGCCGAGCTTGGTGACTTTGTGGTCATCCTTGCCAATCTCACCTGTCGTGCTTTCGGCATTGAAGAGTCGCCTGAGTATGTTGTGTACCAGGAGCACACGAGTGATGCCATCCACCACTTTTGGGCCACGGTGCACATCTACGGGAGGGGCACCGCATCGGAACGCCCCTACCGGTTCACCGGAAGGACGAACCCCAAGCCATCCAACTTGCAGCCCAAGAGGCTGTCATTCAACTCCGGCATCTGTCGCCGAGAGTTAGCATCCGCCCCTTCTACTACTACCCTAGCCGTGAAGGCTATGGTAGCCCGACCTAGGTTGCCAACGGAGACCATGAGTCGGATCCTGCCCTAGTGCATCTGGTGCGCTACCTGAGAGCGCAAGAGGCACTATTCGAACAGGTCACCCTTGATCTGATTGCGACCCGCAGGAAGCTCGCTCTCCTGACCCCGGTGAGAAGTGAAGCTGCACCCGCCACCGACATCCCGATAGTGCTGCTTGGGAGGCATGTTGAGCCCCTAAGTTCCGCCCCTCTTATCTACCCGGGCAGTGCCTTCGCCTCCCCCGAGGAACTCCGTTGTCTCTTGGAGACCCACTCCAACGGGACGGTGACCTCGACACCCCGCGAAGGGCACCACCGCTACCCCAGCCCTATTGCTCCCCATCCGACCCCGGTCAACTCCGACACCGAAGCACACGGAGAGGACTCGACATCTACAAGACGCGCCCGGCTAGATGTCGATGAGGTGGACAGAGTCCACCAGTGTTGTTGTAGAGCCTTAGTGACCCTGTTACCCTGTATTTTCGTAGTAGCGGTTGTATGGTGTAGTAAGTTTGTAAACCACTTGTGTGCCAATGGTAGCATGCGTGCCCTGGCATAAATTTTTGACGTGTGGTGACTGAGTAAATTCTGGACGTGACTGCCGAACCCCCCTAACCGACACGCACAGTAATACGTCACATTCCTTGTTGGAATCGAGGTCTGAGATTTTGACTCAGACAACCCTACGCCGGAGCTGATACACAAGTCGTACTGGTGCTGCTTCATGTTTCCTCACCAGGCATTCTATAAGAGGCCATATCCGCAAACCACACCAGCCATCATCACCTCGAGCACTGCTTTTCCCCATCCCCCCATCCATGTCTCACCCCGGAGTCTACCTAAGAACCCCCGATGCAAGCCCTGGTAGTTTTGTTAGGATTTTGTGGGATTTTACCTGCAATACCCTTGGTTCCATCCACCCACCCCAGTATGAGCTGTACAAGATGAGGATCACCTCTGATTGCTCGAAATACTGGGCAGTTATGCACATCCCACCAGCAGATTTGAACCAAGGTCCTCCGTATGTTGTCTTCATCGGGAGATCCATGCCAACCTTAGGCATGGCCATCGAGGCTGCTGCTTACGAAGCAGTTACCCATCTTCGATTTGCGGTACCCTGTGCCAGTGCAAGGGAATACTGCTATTTCTCGAGCCGCGTAGCTTTTGGAGCAGAAGCTACGTTCCGTTGTGAACGTATATAGAGCGATCCAGCTCTGGTCTATCTCATTCAGTATGTGATGGCCCAGGAACGTTTCACCCAGCAACTACTGGAGTATCTCCACTATCTTGCTGTTCTGAATCCCTGGATCGCCATTGGCGGACCACCTCTGCCAACTCAGGAGGGACGCGTTCTTCGTCTGCTTCCTCCACTTTCTCCACTCCCTCCGGAAGAAGAAGAATGTGCTCCAGCACCCGGAACCCTTCCGCAACACCCAGTAGATCTTACCTTCGAAACGTAGACGGTTATGAGCATGGTTGCTGCTGCAGCCAGCACTTATTTCCGTGATGCAATTTTTGTGATGTATTTTAGGGCGTATGTCATAAGTGCATTGCTATGTTTGCATTCTGCATAATATTGTTTGTTGTGATATGCATTTAATTCTTCCGCCCTTAACAAATCTCGAGGACGAGATTTTCTTAAGGGGGGTAGAGTTTGTAACACCCCAAAAATTTAATCATAATTTTATTAAAGTAAAATTTGGCCAGAAATAAAATTTTGAACTATAGTAGGTCTTTTATTAATTTTAGAGTATTTTCTATTTTCTGTTTTCAAAATTCTTCCCTCCATTTAGAAATTTTTGTAAAAATTGTGGGATTTGGTAGTTGTCTTAAATCAATTGAATTATATTTTAAATAACAATAAGAAATATTTTCATAATAAAATTTGCCAAGATAATCATTTTAATAGTATTTTCTATCCTCGAAATGCTTCTGTTGCACTACAACCATTTTAAATAATTCTTTAAAAATTCCAAAAAAATTATGAGAGGTCATGTGATGCCTTTAGATCACTTTTATGCAAAAACCCATCTTGGTCGTTTGTACATTTTGAGCAAAACATCCTCTTTTCAATTCGGTCCCATTCTAGGGTTTTAACTACAACCTCAATTTTTATTGCTTCAAAAATTCTGCAATTATTCCCACCTCTAGTCCTTCCTAAGAAACCCTTAAGTCCAGAATATCAGCTCCAATTGCCTCATTTAGGCCCATCAAATTAATCCTCCAAGTTTCTGTCCAGAACTGAATTTCAGTAAAACTTGCACTAACAAGTTTTTCTTTTGGTCAAACCAACCCTGCCATCCTCTTTATCATCTAAAGAGACACCATCCTGCCAAATATCATTTCCAACAAAGTACTCTAGATAGCCCTAGCATTTTATCAAGCACATTGTATGCATGACAGAAATTTTGCCTCTTCCTAAACCACATTGGACACTTGATCATCTGGCCAAACCATCATGTCCCTTATCTCTAGAATTCTCAGAAGCATCACCCTGTCAAAATTCATCCTAAGAAGAGCCCTGTAGGTTCCAGTGGCATTTCGTCAAGCACCTGGCGTGCATATCCAGAGCGCGACCAGAGCACTCGTTTTGCAGTCAGTGGCACCGAGCCGCCGCGGCTCCCTGCTCCCTCTCCGGTCCTCGCAACAGCCCAGCCAGCACCGCCATACAATCACCGACCCCGCCGACACCTCCTCTCGTCCGCTAGCACCGTCCACCGCCGACCACGACGACCAAACGCGCCGCCCCACGAGTTCCGCTCGGCCACGTCTCCGCCAGGGTCTTTCGTCTTAACTCCCAACGACCAGAGCTTAGACGAAGCTCAATGACCACCTCACCGACTCGCCGACCACGGCCACCGACCCCAACGGCCTCGCCACCGCCCTCCTGTGCCATTAATGGCCGCCGCCGCAGTTTGCCGTGGCCGGCACCGCCCGAGCCACCTCGCGCCCTTCCCAGCCAACCAGCCCCCCTGGAGTAAATTTGGACGGCCACCGCCCCTCACCAACCCTCTGCCGTACATGCCGAACCCAGCTGCCTCCCCTGTTCACCATGAATGGCCGACCGCCACCGTGCCGCTCTTTGGAAGCCGCGGCACCGTCCATCGTACGTGGCACCAGTCAGAGGCCTCCAGCGCTCCCGAACTCAGCAGTGAATTCGCATCGTCCACGCACCGACCACGCCTACCTTGTCGCCGACCACGGGAAGAAATCAATGGCTGCCCACCGTCTTGGCCCTCTCTGCAAGCTTCGGAACCGACTCCCCCTCGCTAGAAAACAGCAGCCCGAGCTCCCCTAGCACGCCAGCTCCACTCATCTACCTCGAAGACCCTCTCCGGTGCAAGCAAAAGGACGGGAGAACCTTTTCTTCTCCATCTCCGGTGGTCACGGCCGCCGCAACCTCTCCGACTATTCCATCGCAACCACGGCTTCCCCCTCCCCATTCTCTTCACCAATAGTCTCCTGAATCACCCGTGAACCTTTACCCATCATCAATTTTGCCGGAGGTGGCCCGTAGGCGAAAGCCCTAAGCACGTATGACTATATACGGAATACATGCCTACATTACATTGATGAATTGGAGCTATTGTGTATCGCCCTAGGTTGTGATTGTTATATGATGAATATCATCCAACATAATTATCATCACCGATCCAATGCCTACAACTTTCTCATATTGGTTTCTGCTAAGTTACTTTGTTACTACTGCTTTACAATTGCTACAAAACTGCCACTGTTACTGTTACCGTTACTAGTGTTACTATTGCTACTGCTATGAAAACTATCATATTACTGTGCTACTAAAAACTTTGCTGCAGATATTTTATCTCCAGGTGTGGTTGAATTGACAACTCAACTGCTAATACTTGCAAATATTCTTTTGCTCCCCTTGTGTCGAATCAATAAATCTGGGTGAAATACTACCCGCGAAAACTGTTGCGATCCCCTATACTTGTGGGGTATCAAGACCTTTTTCTGGTGCCGTTGCCAGGGAGCATAGCTCTATTTGTTGAGTCACTTGGGATTTATATCTATTGATCACTATGAAGAATCTGAAAGACGCTAAGACCAAGATCGTTCCCTCTAAGACGAGACGAGGTAAGGAACTGCCATCTAGCTCCGCACTTGATTCACCTTCTATTTTGAGTAGACTTGCAACACCACCACCTACTATTCATTCTGATATGTCGCAAGTTATTGATGATACTACTTCTGCTATGAATGATACTTATGATGATGCTAGTACTATGCTTGATAATACTGTGCCACTTGGTGAATTTCTTGATGAACAACTTGCTAAAGCTAAAGAAATTGAGAATGCTAAAAATGTTGAAACTCTTGAAAACTATGATTCACCTATTATGCCTAGCTCTCCTACTAGAGTTGAATCACCTGATGAACATGTCTATGATAGGGAGACAGCTAGAGCCATTCTTGCTTGTAATGATAGAGATGAGGTTATAAAATTGCTTGCAGAAATGAAAGAAAAATCTATGAGGGAGAGAATGAAATATGATCCTAAGTTTGCCACCTCTCCCATATTCGTTATTGATAAGGATTATGAATTCTCTATCGATCCGAAGTTAATTACTTTGGTTGAATCTGATCCTTTTCATGGTTATGAAACTGAAACTGTTGTGGCACACCTTACTAAGTTGAATGATATTGCCACCCTATTTGCTCATGAGGAAAAAAATCGCTATTACTATATCCTTAAGTTGTTTCCTTTCTCATTAAAGGGTGATGCTAAGAAATGGTTTAATACTCTTGCTCCTGGTTGTGTGCGTAGTCCCCAGGATATGATATATTACTTCTCAGAAAAATATTTTCCTGCTCATAAGAAACAAGCTGCTTTACAGGAAATATTTAACTTTGTGCAAATTGAAGAAGAGAATCGCCCTCAAGTTTGGGGAGGCTTCTCCAATTACTTAATGCTTTGCCTGATCATCCTCTTAAGAAGAATGAAATGCTTGATATCTTTTATAATGGACTAACCGATGCTTCTAGGGACTACCTAGATAGTTGTGCTGGTTGTGTTTTCAGGAAACGAACTGTTGGGCAAGCTGAAGAACTATTGAATAATATATTGAAGAATGATAATGAGTGGACACTTCCTGAACCACCACCTAAGCCAACTCCGAAGAAGGGAGGTATTCTATTCCTCAGTCCAGAAGATATGCAAGAAGCTAAGAAATCTATGAATGAAAAAGGTATTAAAGTTGAAGATGTTAAGAATTTACCACCTATTGAAGAAATACATGGGCTCGACATCCCGACACAGGTAGTGGAGGTAAATTCTCTCACTAGATTTGATGAAGGTGATATTCCGTACAATAAATCTGCTAGTCAATGCCTGTATGAATTTGATAATGACATCATTAAACAGGAACACTTGAATATGTATGTTAGCAATCAACTAAAACGGAACTCCATCATGATTGAACGCTTGAGTGATTTGATGTTTAGAACTGCTAATGATGTTAAATGCTTGAGTAAACATGCTTCTATGGTTCAGACTCAGCTAGAACAAATTGCTAAGTCACAAAATGATTTGCTTGACGAGATGAATAATAAAAAGAATGATCATGCTGTTAGAGTTGTTACTAGAGGAGGTTGAATGACTCAGGAACCCTTGTATCCTAAAGGTCATCCTAAAAGAATTGAACAAGATTCTCAAAGAAATAATATTGATGTACCTAGTCCATCTAAGAATAAAAAGAAAAAGAAAAATGATAGGACTTTGCATGCTTCTAGTGAACCTGAGGTAGAGAAGCCTCCAGAGAATCATAATGATGTTTCTATTTCTGATGCTGAGACACAATCTGGTAATGATTTGCACCTAGTGATAATGATAATGAAAATGATGCTGTTCATGTTGATGCTCAACCAGATAATGATGTAGAAATAGAACCTGCTGTTGATCTTGATAACCCACCTCCTAAGAATAAAAGATATGATAAAAGAGACTTTGTTGCTAGAAAACATGGAAACGAAAGAGAACCATGGGTTCAAAAACCTATGCCTTTTCCTACTAAACCATCTAAAAATAAGGATGATGAAGACTTTGAGTGCTTTGTTGAAATGCTTAGACCTGTCTTTTTGCGCACTCGCTTGATTGATATGTTGAAAATGTCTTCTTATCCTAAATACATGAAAGATATTGTCACTAATAAAAGAAAGATACCTGTCGTGGTTTCATCACGGCAGATGTCCTCGTGAAAAGGACTTAGTGGTGAGGCCATCGCAACTAGGTGGTAGCTTGAACGGGGTTGGTCAGAATCGAGAGACGCGAGTTTTACCCAGGTTCGGCCCCTCGCGGTGGAGGTAAAAGCCTACATCCTGCTTGATTGCTATTTATCATGATCTCGATTACAAGGGTGCTCTTTCGCTACCTCTATCTCGAGAGCTACTGATTTTTCTGTCTATCTTGACTTGTCCCTCTTGTGGTGCCTTGCCCCTTCTTATATAAGTTGAAAGGGCCGGCTTACATGTAGAGTCCTAGTAGGATTAGGACTGGTCTATTTTCTATTACAAGTCGAATCCTAGTCCGGGTCTTGCTTCTCTTGTCAGGGAACTTTCCTCTTCTTGGGCCTTCTCCGCGAGCCGGCCCATTGGGCTCCCCTTAAGCCGGCCTCCTGCCGGGTCTCGCCCTGGGCCCTTGGTCTCTCCTTGTTGTCTCGCCATAACCCGGAATATGAGATGACCCATGGAGCCTCCTGGCTCTTGGCCAGGTCAAACTATGGCCGGGTCATAACCGTGGGGAATATCCGCAACATTAGCCCCCAGTTTAGCTTGAATTTATTCATGCTAAGCTCCTGAAATAAGAATAACTAATATGTTAAGGGACCGGAGCACATAAATGGCCGGTTCATTCAATGAACCAGCTCCTGGAAAAATCCAGGTTTTCTTGTCATATCAATATTCTGGCTTCACAATCAACTTTCTGGCACTGAATCCTCATAGAAAAATATAGAGAAAAATAATCCATCTAATGTTGAACCAGCTTTCAATCCTTTGGCTCGATGAAAATATTAGAAATAAGAAATCCGTATAATATTGCGCCAGCTTTCAATGCTTCGGACTTGATAGAAAATATTAGAAATAAGAAATCCGTATGATGTTGAACCGGCTTTCCGGGCCTTTCTATGAATAGCTTGGAAAAGATAAACTTTGCAAATTTTCTCCACCAAGAATATGAGACCTAGTTCGCTCAAAACTGAGAACTTGAAGATGTTCCTCCCTTATACCCATATTACCTGTAGCCCCCAAGTCTTAAGAGTAGAACGTAGTGATAGCTTAAGACTTGCTTAAATATAAATGTTGCAACTTTGGACAAACCTGGGTTGTTCATCTGAGTCACCAGTCATAAACTGAATGTTTGCATTTCACATGTGTAGCCCCCAAGGGCCGGCTCATCAGTATGTGATGGGCCGGGTCTTCAATTTGGACCTTATGATCTGTTTAAACAACTAAACGATGTAGTGCCCAAGTGCCAGGTTGTCTTGCCTGCAGCAACCTGGGACTTGAACTTAGCTTTTGATGTTTGTATATGTATAGCTGCAAATAATGTAGCCCCCAAGGGCCAGTTTAGTTGTTCTCATCATTTTGGAACTTGAACTATCTATAGTCAATGATTGTAGCCCCCAAGGGCCGGGTCACTATTAATAGTGAGCCGGGTCTTCAATGAAAGTATTTTTAAAATGGCAATGCATTAGCCCCCAAGTGCGGTTGTGCATGCTTGCAGCGACATGGAACTTTCATACTGAATGTAATCTTGATTTGAATAATGTAGCCCCCAAGTGTCGGGTCATATTGCCTGCGGCGACTCGGGACTATTCCTTCCATTGTAGAATAAACTCAGATCCACTATAGCCTCCAAGTGCCGAGTCATGTGCCTGCGGCGACTCGGGACTTACTTTTTCTTCTGAGATTGAGAGACAGTCTGGATGATGTTGTTGAGTGCTTTGCATATCAATGCTGAACTTGTTGCTAAATCCATCAAGAGTGCTGCCTTGCATCACACTTCATATTTCATTGCCTTTGATAAATCCGATTGCCATGATCTTTGCCATGATATCCTTTTTTGAATTTTGTTCTCCTTTGTAGCATCGGAATAATCCAAATTTGTGAATTGCCACTGGTAATTTATTACACCATGCTCCTTAATGTAAGCCGGTGTTTTGGATTTAGAAAGAATAGCCATCTCTCTGAGTGGCTTTGAAAACCTCAATCATTTAATACTGGTTATGATAAACCATGATGAAGACCCGGCTCTCAATTGTAAGCCAGTTTTGTAGATATAGTAAATATGTACCTGCAATTTTTTTTCAAAATCAGCAGTGATAGCCAAGTTATTTGAAACTGGTTTTGATAAACCATATAAGACCCAACCATTTTGGCTATCAAAGATTTGTTTGTTCTGCAGAGTTACAATGTAACCCGGTTTGAAAACCGGCTCATGCGACATAAATCAATATAGACATGTATATATGATGCAATGTATGATGATGGAATGTATGATGATGTATATGTATGCTAATAGAGTATAAAAATGCCGGCTTTCGAGGCACGACATAAGACCGGCTTTCGAGGCTCGAGTCTTGGTTTCGCTTCCTGTGGAAGCAGGCTTTTTGGCCTCTTTTGGTTTGTCCTAGCTCTCTGAAAGCCGGCTCTCACGTGACCAACTGACGTTTTAACTCTGATGAATTCAGGGTCACCTTTGTGATTGACTCATCAGGCGTACGCCGGGTCACCTTTTCGGAGTAGCATCTTGCTAATAGGCAGGTTTAACCAAGTATATTTTGGCTTGTTGGTTTATCCTCGCTTTCTGAAAGCCGGCTCTCACACAAGCAATCGAGCGTTTTAACTTCGATGAATTCAGGGTCACCTTTGTGATTGACTCATCAGACGTACGTCGGGTCATTTTTTAGGGAGTAGCATCTTGCTAACAGGCAGGTTTAACCAACTTATGGCATCTCGCCGGGTTAAAGGGTTTTGTAAGCTAAACTCAATGAGTTGGAAGCCCCCAAGTAACCATATGATCATGGAAAAGCTTCAGCATAGGATATACAGGAGACAATGCTACTACTGCAAAACATCTGGGGTCCAGATAAGCCGCCTTTATTCCATTGATCATTATTGAGCAGAATACCCATGTTTAGACTGCGTATCATGGCAACTAGTCTTCTTTGGTAACCTTTCTTTTCACCAATATGGCAGGGTACCCATGTTTGAACTGCGCATCGTGGCAGCTAGTTCTCTTGGGCAACCTTTACTTTTTCGCCAATAAGGCAGGATACCTATGTGTGAACTGCGCATCATGGCAGCTAGTCCTCTTTGGCAACCTTTACCTTTTCGCAAATAAAGCAGCAGTCCCCGGGACCGGGTTGTCTTCCCTTCAACGACCCGGGGTTCTTGTATTTGTAAAAACCGGCCAAATCCGCCGAGTCATATCTGTGTAGCCCCCGAGTCTTAAGTCGACTCGAGGAGCCGGCTTGAGATTCTATATACTTGGTTGTGGCATAAACCGGCGTATAGTCGACAGCTGAAAGCTGGAATTTATTGAAACCGGAGGCGATGCAGCGAGTTGATGATCTTTGCGATGCTCGTCGTATGTCCTCCCATTCTTTGCTATTTTCTCTTAGTCCGGCTCTCCTGGCTCCTCTAGGGCCATTTTCCCTTTTTCGCCGACGGCTTTGAATTTGCCGGCTTTACTGTGGCCGGCACTCTTTGCTCTTTTAGGGACGTTTCCATCATGGCAAGCTCTCCTTTTTTTTGATATGTTGAACTAGACCGAACTGCGGGGATAGCAGGCTAATGCGCCTATCCATTGAGCAACCCGGCGCGGGTAGAGGCTTGTGTGGGCTCCTGCGACGTCACGCAAGACATGACTCCCAAAAAACAATATCATCCCCTTTTTTGTGAATTACTTGGCCTGCACATGAAAATAACACAGGCAAAAGCACTAGTGCTCGATTGAATCAGCATATTTTGCATAAAATAATTAGGGAGGATAGCACCTGATAATATATATATATATATATATTTCTGTTTTGCTCCAGCATTGTTGGAGTAGACCAGGTCGCAGGGGCGGCGTCCTGCGCTCGTCCGTTAGGTGGCTCGTACGGGCGGGCGCGGCCTCAGCATGTTGATGTAGACCAAACCGCGGGGGCGGCGGCTTGCACGCGTCCGTTGGGCAGCTCAGGCGAGCGGGCACGGCCCTGGTGTGTTGATGTAGATGCGAGAGCTGACCGGTAAATTGGCGTGGACGCGAGAGTCGGCCGCGGCATTCGACGCTGGCGTGGACGCGAGAGTCGGTCGCGGCGTAGGAAGCCGGCACGGGCGCGCGAGTCGGCCGTGGTGTTTGAAAACGGCGCGGATGCGCGAGTCAGCCACGGCGTTGTAAGCCGGCGCAGACGCGCGAGCCGGCCATGGCGTTCTAAGGATGCGCTAGTCGGCCGCGGCGTTGAAATCCATCGTGGACGCACGAGTTGGCCGCGGCAGTAAAAGACGTCGCGGAAGTGCGAGTTGACCGCGGCAGTCAAAGCCGTCGCGGAAGCGCGAGTTAACCGCGGCGTTCGAGTTGAGCAGATGTACATGTAGACTGATCTGATGAATTATTGCTCTGTATTCGCGGTTTGACGGCCACCCCTTAAAGTGAACAATTGTCCTGCGTAAAAATATTACATGCCAAAGTAATTGTTCTCAAAGAAATTAATATGTGCTAAACAAAACAGATGAAACGGATAGCACTTGGTATTTTTATTGGACGAATGCGGACACTGATGCTGGATAATACTGGACATTAGTCAGACGAAAAAGATAGCCTTCACATATATACGTCTAGGTCGGCTGATCCGATTTGGCACCGCACCCGCACGGTCCCCTTTTTTTATTTTTACTTTTTTTCTGAGTAATGATTGCCTACTCCCCCGGGTCAAGCTCATTTTTTCTTCCTTCTCAACGCCTGACTACATCCGGACTTGGCTTCTTTTTTTTTGGCCTCACGTGAGGTTGTAGTCCACCATTGAGTAGTCATTGACGTAATTAGATGGATTAGACTATTAGTACTTTGCTTTTGGTCTTGGAACTTGATCCAACAGTTGTCTCTTGACTGATCATGCGTGTCATATTGTGCAGCAGCGGGCAACAATGATGCCGGCTTTTGCAGTAAAACTGCAGGCCTTGCCTGATGCTGCCGCGGCTCGGTTTTTTTCCTTTGTTTTTTCTCACTTTGGCCGGTCCCATGATACTAGAGCTTGATACAATAGATCCGTGAATCCGTGCACATTACATCCTGGCGTCCCTGCTGCGTGCTGTTTTAGCTGCGGTTCTCCGAATCCGTCTGGGCCTCTTGGGTGCTCCCTGCCTTGTTAGCGGGTACGCATCTGGACTCTTACCTTCGCGCCGCGCGGACAGTGCCCTAGTGCTTTCCCAAGTCACGTCGCAAGCGTCGCACACTGTATGTTTTTGAATCGATCTATTTCCTCGTTGTCTAACCTCACGCATAGCAGCTTTTGACCTTGCGGCCGTGCACCGATCCTCGGATTTTTGGCGAGATCTTGATGTTGACTGCTTTTGAAAACTATTCCAATCTCACCTGATGAACTCAAAGTCAATGCAGATCCTTCTGCACCGGCCCTTCTTCATCTGGCCAATCGCGAGCTCCTCGATCCCTGGAGAGCTCCCTTCAAGAACACAACACCACCGTGTGCTGGCCCCACGGTGGGCGCCAACTATCGTGGTTTCGTCATGGCAGATGTCCTCGTGAAAAGGACTTAGTGGTGAGGCCATCGCAACTAGGTGGTAGCTTGAACGGGGTTGGTCAGAATCGAGAGATGCGAGTTTTACCCAGGTTCGGCCCCTCGCAGTGGAGGTAAAAGCCTACATCCTGCTTGATTGCTATTTATCATGATCTCGATTACAAGGGTGCTCTTTCGCTACCTCTATCTCGAGAGCTACTGATTTTTCTGTCTATCTTGACTTGTCCCTCTTGTCGTGCCTTGCCCCTTCTTATATAAGTTGAAAGGGCCGGCTTACATGTAGAGTCCTAGTAGGATTAGGACTGGTCTATTTTCTATTACAAGTCGAATCCTAGTCCGGGTCTTGCTTCTCTTGTCAGGGAACTTTCCTCTTGTTGGGCCTTCTCCGGGAGCCGGCCCATTGGGCTCCCCTTAAGCCGGCCTCCTGCTGGGTCTCGCCCTGGGCCCTTGGTCTCTCCTTGTTGTCTCGCCATAACCTGGAATATGAGATGACCCATAGAGCCTCCTGGCTCTTGGCCGGGTCAAACTATGACCGGGTCATAACCGTGGGGAATATCCCCAACAATACCTGAAGCTGAAATTTCCACCATGCTTGCAAATTATTCTTTTAAGGGTGGAGTACCTAAAAAGTTAGGAGATCCAGGACTACCTACTATACCATGCTCCATTAAAAGAAGTTATGTTAAAACTGCCTTATGTGATTTGGGAGCCGGCATTAGTGTTATGCCTTTCTCTTTATATAGAATACTTGATTTGAATAAACTCACGCCTACTGAAATATCTTTGCAAATGGCTGATAAATCTACTGCTATACCTATTGGAATTTGCAAGGATGTGCCTGTTGTTATTGCAAATGTTACTATTTTAATGGACTTTGTTATACCTGATATGCCCGAGGACGACAACATGTCAATTATCCTTGGAAGACCCTTTTTGAATACTGCAGGGGCTGTTATTGACTACAACAAAAGCAAGGTCACTTTTCATGTCAATGGTAATGAGCATACGGTTTATTTCCCGAAGAAACAAACTTCAGTGAATGGCATCAACTGTATTGAAAAGGTTTCGACAATCACTATTGGGGATTTCAAATTTCCTCTTCCTACTGTCAAAAAGAAATATGAATTTCTTATTGTTGGGGAGATGCATATCCCCGTTGAGGTAACTTAGTGTTATACAAAAATTCTTCGGTTTCATGTCACTCGGAAATAGTTTGTTAATAAGACTTGATCAACCTTATTAATGGATTCTTTTTGAAGGGCATGTGGTTGATGAATTTAGTAAGCACAACTTTCTGTACCTACCTTTTGCTCTCTGTTAATTATTGTTTAATAAAATAAAATGTCATGATTATCCTGTTTTCTGAATTATCCGTGCAATAAAAAATGGCCCAAAAATAAAAGTGCTCGGAATGCAACAAAATTTTGACATGATTTTTTCTGGAATATATAAGAATTTTTGGTACTGAGATCAACCCAGGGGGGTGCACCTGTTGCCCACAAGGCAGCAGGGCGCGGCCACCACCCCGGGGCACGCCAAGGTGCCTTGTGGGTCCCACAGGGACCCACTCACTTATCCATTCAGCCCACTTCATCTCCTACCTCCAGAAAAAAATCTTTGTAGCTCTCTCTCTCGTGTTCTTGCTCCCAAACCTGAGATTTTCGATCTCTTTGCTCGGAGCTCCGTTTCCGAAACTGTTTTGAGGGATTGCTCCTTGGTATGTGACTCTCCCATTGCTCCAATTAGTTTTTGCTTTAGTGGATTATATTTTGCATAAATTGTTGCTATTGGTGCTACTGAAAATGAGCTTGCATGTTAAATTCCTTGAGTTCTAAGTAGTTTGAATGCTTGATATGGCCTCTAGGCACTCGTATGAGTAGTTACTATTAATCTTGTGAAGTTTTGTTAACATCTTTTTGTGGTCCAAAAATTTTCAGAAATTTGTTCGTAGGAACATGAACATTTTCAAAAGGAGTTCCTCAAGGAGGAGGTCCGCCGAGGCATCATCGAGTGAAAACCCAGCACGCCAATCATATGTTGAACCAAGGGCAAGTTCGGTGCGAGGTGCGGAAGCAAAATCATGTCGATGGTTGTGCACGGAGTTCATGCTAAGTGCAGGCATTAAGGAAGAATTTGACCAGTATATTCACAACACCGAGCTCTCTTCCTTCATCGCAGATAAGCCACCGCAGCACTACAACCTCACTCATTCATTCACCCAAAACTTTGAATATCATCCGTGCAGTTCTAGAGTTTTATTTCATCTCTATGACAGATCTTATGCTATGTCTCTAGAAGAGTTTTGTGATGCATGCAAAATTCCATTTTGGGGTTCACTTAGCGAACCGCGACAATCTGATTATGACTATTTCTCAATAGTCTTTGCAATGGTGAGAATAGGGGAGTTACGCAGGCTAGGATAAAGAGCATTCACTTTCCCGCTATTCGTTACTTTGCACTCTTTAATAGTAAATGCATTTGTTGGTAAACAAGACAGTTGTGCACTTTGTGCCCCTAACCTGAGCCTTATTCACGCTGCTTTAATGGGTAGCAGACATTATAACCTTGGGGCCATTGTTGCACGTAAGTTACACCGCAACTCGGGTAATGGTGATTTATATGGAGGAATTTATGCCTCATGGGTAGCTGCAAGGCTAGGGGTCTTGCCCAGGCCTAATGATCCTCTTTTACCTGATAAATATTTGAATTTTGAGGCAATGCAGAACCATGAGTTCATTAAGCGCAACACTCGCAGTTATGATTATAACTTTATATTCGATAAATATCGTTCTATGTTTGTCGTTTTGCTTGCTCCTGTCCTCTTTGATTTTCAGAACAAACAGAGATACTTTCTTCATGAGAGCAAGGTGCACGAGTACAATGCGGCCGTTGAGGCTGCCCGTCTGGCTGAGGAGGCGGCTCAGAACGCCTCAATGAGCTACCACTTCGATTATTATCCGGGACAGCCATGGCAGTAGACCAAGCTAGGCCAAAAGCCTAAGCTTGGGGGAGTAAGTATCTCTCACCGACATTACATTCATGTTCACACATTCATTTCAGTTGTTGGTGTTCATAATTTTTCATTGTATATCCATGTTAGTTTTATTTTTCGCTTTCTTCTTGTGTGTTTGAAAAACCTCTAAAACCCAAAAATATTTCTCGTTTCTTTTCGGTTTTTCTTTCCCGTTTGTTAGTTCATAGTATTAAAAGAAAACCCAAAAAGATTTCTCATTTTTTTTTTGCTTGTTGGGAGTTCTCCCGTGTAAATAGTTTTCTCGCTTTTTGTTTTTCTTCCTTAATTTGCTTCCTTCAGAAAAACTAAAAACTCAAAAAAATATTTCAGTGTGTTTCTCTGAATTCCTTTTCTTTTCGTTGAGTTGACATAGGGAGAAGACCACGATGAAAATGATGAGTGGTTCTCATATGCTTTATTGTTGATCTAACGAACAACCAGTATTACCTTGTCTTCTCCCTTGAATAAAATGTTTGCAGATCCCAGCTTAGTCCACGGCACACTTGCACTATTATTATTTTCACATCATTCAGTCGTGCAAGTGAAAGGCAATAATGACGATAATTTGATGAAGTGACTGTGGCAAGGAAAAGCTGGTATGAACTCTTCTTGTTTTTGTTTTTGTAAATATGTTTAACTCAGTATCCATAATTCATCATATTATGAGTAAACATGTTTGTGATGACAATTAGAGATTATAGTTGTTCATGCCATGCTTAAGTAACTAGGAGTGGATAATGATTTATCTTGGATGTCAACATGCATTAAAATGGTTATGATGTAGTATGTTAATATGGTATCATCCTCCGAATGTTTCAAGTGGCTTAAATTGGCACATGTTCATGCATGTAGTTGATTCAAAACCAACATAGCCTCCATGATATCTATGTTCAGGGTGACTATATCCTACTCATGCTAGTATTTAGTGTTAATTATTCTCAATGCATGATCATGACCATTTCCGCTCTCTAGTTGGTCGCTTCTCAACCTATTTGCTAGCCTTCACTTTGTACTAAGCGGGAATTCTGCTTGTGCATCCACAATCCTTAAATCAAAGTTGCTCCAGATGAGTCCACCATATCTACCTATATGCGGTATTACTCTGCTGCTCCAAGTAAATTTGCATGTGCCACCTCTAATCATTCAAATAAACATCCATTTTGTGTGCCCGTACCGCTCATGGAGCAACAGGGGGCGGTCAGTATCTTCCATGCTAAGCGGGTTATTCTCGAGATGAGTGTTTACTCACTTGTCATTGCACGAGAGAGGCTGGTATTTGGGATGCCCGGTCCTATGCTCAAAATTGAAAATACATAATGCAAACAAACTCCCCCGAAAAGTTGTTGGTATGGAGGGTACCCGAGGATTCGACTAGCCATGGCTTGTGTTGGTATGGTGGAGGGGGGGGTAAACTTTACCTTTCCGCTTGGGAACCGCCTATAATGTGTTTAGCATGGAAGATATTGAAAACTCTCGGTCGCGACGTTGACAAGAAAAGTACACCTCCCAAAATTATTTTTCATTTCTGATTTAAGCTTCGAGCTCTGGCAACGCTGCAAATCCCTGCTTCCCTCTGCGAAGGGCCTATCTATTTACTTCTATGTTATTTACTTTATGTTATTTTACTTTTATTGATGAGTCTCACCTTCTTGCACTAAGCGCCAATCCTGAGAGCACTATTGTCATCCTTATGCATTGAGTATAGTTAATGTTGTGTGCATCATGACTGGATCTCTTCTACCCTGAATTACAATGTTTAGTCGATGCTTGAACTTTGGAGGTGCTCTGCATTTATGTTTTGCGATTTCAGAAAGGGCTAGCGAGATACCATGTTATCATATTATATCATGATTGTTTTGACAAATTGTTGGCATTTGAGATATGTTATTATTGCTCTCTAGTTGATTATGCCATTGATATGAGTAAATGTAGTTTTTAAGAGTTATTATGAGCATGGTTAGTTCATGATCTTTGTTGAAAACCTGGGTACTATTTAAGCTTATATACGGATACAAGAACAAAAGAGTTCGTAAAAGTTTTTCTTTATCACATTCAGTTTGTCAACTGAATTGCTTGAGGACAAGCAATGAGTTAAGCTTGGGGGAGTTGATACGTCTCCGTCGTATCTACTTTTCCAAACACTTTTTCTCTTGTTTAGGACTCTAATTTGCATGATTTGAATGAAACTAACACTGACTCACGCTGTTTTCAGCAGAATTGCCATGGTGTTGTTTTTGTGCAGAAATCAAAGTTCTCGGATTTGGACGAAACTTTTTGGAGAATTTTTATGGAATATATAAAAATAATTGGCGCAAGAATCAACAGAAGTGGGGCCACCTACTGCTCACAAGGCAGCAGGGCGCGACCCCCCCTAGGGCGCGCCGTGGTGCCTTGTGGGGCCCACAGGCGGCTATCTGACCTAATTCCAATGCTATAAATTCTCTTTCCCCGAGAAAAAAATAAGAGAAGAAGTGTCATCGCATTTTACGATACGGAGCCGCCGCCACCTCCTGTTCTTCATCAGGAGGGCTGATCTGGAGTCCGTTCGGGGCTCCGGAGAGGGGGATTCGATGCCGTCATCATCATCAACCATCCTCCATCACCAATTTCATGATGCTCATCACCGGGCGTGAGTAATTCCTTCGTAGGCTTGCTGGACGGTGATGGGTTAGATGAGATTTATCATGTACTCGAGTCAATTTGTTAGGGCTTTGATCCCTAGTATTCACTATGTTCTGACATTGATATTGCTATGACTTTGCTATGCTTAATGCTTGTCACTAGGGCCCGAGTGCCATGATTTCAGATCTGAACCCTTCATGTTTTCATGAATATATTTGTGTTCTTGATCCTATCTTGCAAGTTATATGCACCTATTACGTGTCATGATCCGCATACCCCAAGGTGACAATAATTGGGATTCTTTTCGGTGATTGCGGTAGTTTGAGGAGTTCATGTATTCACTAAGTGCTAATGTTTTGTTCCGGTTCTCTATTAAAAGGAGGCCTTAATATCCCTTAGTTTCCTTAAGGACCCCGCTGCCACGGGAGGGTAGGACAAAAGATGTCATGCAAGTTCTTATTATAAGCACGTATGACTATATACGGAATACATGCCTACATTACATTGATGAATTGGAGCTATTGTGTATCGCCCTAGGTTGTGACTGTTATATGATGAATATCATCCAACATAATTATAATCACCGATCCAATGCCTATGACTTTCTCATATTGGTTTCTGCTAAGTTACTTTGTTGCTACTGCTTTACAATTGCTACCAAACTGCCACTGTTATTGTTACTGTTACTAGTGTTACTGTTGCTACTGCTATCAAAACTATCATATTACTGTGCTACTAAATACTTTGTTGCAGATATTTTATCTCCAGGTGTGGTTGAATTGACAACTCAACTGCTAATACTTGCAAATATTCTTTGGCTCCCCTTGTGTCGAGTCAATAAATCTGGGTGAAATACTACCCGCAAAAACTGTTGCGATCCCCTATACTTGTGGGTTATCACTTGCCGGGAGGGCCAGCCCCCGGCAAGGCTTTTGATTTTAGCAGAGAACTCGGAGGTTCTCGATGCTGGCTTGCCGGGAGGGCCAGCCCCCAGCAAGGCTTTTGATTTAAGCAGAGAACTCGGAGGTTCTCGATGCCGTCCTGCCGAGAGGGCCAGCCCCCGGCAAGGCTTTTGATTTCAGCAGAGAACTCGGAGGTTCTCGATGCTCAATGGCAGCTTCCATAAGTACCAAAGCTGGTGCTACCGTGAAGCTATCTTCCACTCATTAACCTGCAACACTGATTCGGGCGTAAAAATGCCACAACAGTGTTTTAACACAACAAGTTAATTAGCGTCTGATTCGCACATCACTCATGTGAAAACTTGATTTCTGCTGAATATTCCCCTTGCTTGCCGGAGTGCTTCCCGGTGCGCACGCTCCGGTCAGCAGCGCTTGAGGGAACGGGCCCTTAGCAGCTTGCCGGGAACTCCGCTTCCCAAAAAGGTTTACCTCATCGGTCCTAATGCAGCTGCTCACGTTGCCGAGCGGACTCGAGGCAACTAGGAGCGCAAATAGTCCCGAAAAGGCTCCTTAGCATACAGGTCACAGAAATCTTAAAAGAATAAAAACTATTAAGTCTTTTCCTTAAATGATTGCATTTTTGCACAATTATTCCCTATGCTTGTCAGAATGCTTTCTGATTGCACACGATCTGGTCTACGGCGCTTAGGATTAGGTCATGTTTAGTAGCCTATCGAGAACGCTGCCTTCTCGGAAGCTTAACACTCTAGAAACAAACGCAGCCACAGCGACATTGTTGGGCGGACCCAAAACAACCCAGAGCGCAGAATGTTTCAAGAGTGCTCCTCCACGCACAGGTTAAGCGCAAAAATGTCATTCGAGGAAAAGGCTAGAAAACAGAAAGTAACTAGAGTATTAGAACTTAGCTATTTCTGTAGCACGGTGAGTACGCTGCGATTCATCATGGCACCGTGCAAGGTGCTCAAAGTGCCCATGAAGAACGTTGTGCCACCGGTGTTGCCGATGTGGCAGAAAATTTGGCCACCGCCGTGTTCACCGTTGCAAGTAGTTAAAACTGCGCCTCGGAAGTAGACGTGGCGGCGACGCCCTCGCTCCTCCGGGAGCGCCGTTGGTGATGAAGATGAAACTGACGCTGCTGGAACAGATTCGCATACGCGCGCCCCTACCTGCCGCGCTAAAGATGTCATGGGAAAACGACCATCTATGGGACCAACGAGGCCCCTTTGTGGTTCAGCTAAGGGGACGCAGCACACAAAGAGCAGATCCAACAGCCCGACGCGCACAGGGAATTTATCCAGGTTCAGGCCGCTTGTGAAGCGTAAAACCCTACTCCTGCTTTGGTGGTTTGATTGTGTTTGAGCAAGCCCCGCCATTACATAGAGCGCGGCCTCCCGGCACGGAGCTCGGGGGCGCAGCTAGACTACCGCGAATGGGCAGGGGTCCGACCCCTTGCTAAGGTTGCCATGGACCTACTTTTATAGAAGAAAGGGGTTACCACAACGGCAAAATGGTAAATACATAGGGTAGATAATGGCTTGACACGCATATGGACGTGTGTCAATAAAGGTGTTCTTCAGGCGGCGAGCTACCACGTGCCCCGACAAGCTTCACCTAACTACCTGCTCGCTCGACACCTGTCGGCGAGCCTTTGACAGGCCGCCGAGGTGGAGCGGTGGAGTAGCGACAAAGGGAGCTTGCCGGCACGGAGCTTGCCGGGTCGTTGCTTGCCGGTGCGGAACTTGCTGGTAGCAGTAGAATTGATCTTCTGGATGACCCGCCTGGAGTCTTGTCTTGCTGGCTCTGTCTTGCTGGCTCTGTCTTGCCGGATGAAATGTGCTACCGGGAAGAGCTCCTCCCCGGCGAGCTCTTGGTCTTGCTTGCTGGTGGAGTACTTGCCAGTCATATCGTCTTGCCGGGGCTGCTTCACAACAGCTTTAGATTAGCATAACCCCAAGCCTAGAAGGTTTATGAGACCCTGGTTTTCATTACACCAACACAAGGTTATCAATCCAGTAGGAGAACCACACAAAACCTCTTAAGCAGCACCTACACACACAAAAGCAAACACTTGCACCCAACGCAAATAAGAGGGTTGTCAATCCCCTTAATTAGTGATTATTCGCAAGGATTAATTCTGATAGTGATTGCTACTTGTAGTCTGCGTTGGTATTTCCCCGAAGAGGAGAGAATGATGCAGTACAGTAGAGATAAGTATTTCCCTTAGTTAAGAACCAAGGTTATCAATCCAGTAGGAGAACCAAGCAAAATTCCGTTAAGCGCACCTGCACACACAAGAGCAAACACTTGCACCCAACGCAAAAAAGAGGGTTGTCAATCTTCTTAGCGGTTACTTGCAAGGATTAAATCTTATCGAGGTAAATAGGTAAACTAAAATACTAATTAAAATAAAAGTAAATAAATTGCAGCAAGGTAATTTTAGGTTTTTTATATGATAAAGATAGACCCGGGGGCCATACTTTTCACTAGAGGCTTCTCTCTTGAGCATAGAAACATACGGTGGGTAAACAAATTACTGTTGGGCAATTGACAGAATAGAAAATAATTATGACGGATTCATGGCAATGATCATGTATATAGGCATCACGTCCGAGACAAGTAGACTGACTCCTGCCTGCATCTACTACTATTACTCCACTCATCGACCGCTATCCAGCATGCATCTAGAGTATTCAGTTAAAAACAGAGTAACGCCTTAAGCAAGATGACATGATGTAGAGAAGCAAATTCAAGCAATATGAATAAACCCCATCTTTTTATCCTTAATGGCAACAATACAAATACGTGTCATGTCCCCTTCTGTCACTGGGATTGAGCACTGCAAGATTGAACCCATCACAAAGCACCTCTCCCATTGCAAGATAAATCAATCTAGTAGGCCAAACTAAACCGATAGATCGGAGAGAAATACAAAGCTATAACAATCATGCATAAAAGAGTTCAGAGAAGACTCAAATATTTCTCATGAATAATCTGATCATAAACTCACAATTCATCGGATCCCAACAAACACACCGCAAAAGAAGATTACATTGAATAGAACTCCAAGAACATCAAGGAGAACATTGTATTGAAGATCAAAGAGAGAGAAGAAGCCATCTAGCTACTAGCTATGGACCCGTAGGTCTATGGTAAACTACACACACATCATCGGAAGGGCAGCAAGGTTGATGTAGAAGCCCTCCGTGATCGATTCCCCCTCTGGCAGAGTACCGGAAAAGGCCTCCAGATGGGATCGCGGAAGAACAGAGGCTTGCGGTGGCAGAAAGGTTATTTCTTCTGGCTCTCTGTTGGTTTCCCAATATTTGTGAATTTATAGAAGTGGAATTAGGTTAAACGGAGTCACGTGGGCCCCACAAGGCAACACGGCGCCCCCCCTAGGGCGCGCCCAGTTGCCTTGTGAAGCCTCCGTGAGGCTTCTCGCCTCCTCCCTAAGCTTCCAAGGTTTCGTTTGTCCAGAAAAAAATCTCCAAAAAGTTTCGTGGCATTTGGACTTCATTTGGTACTGTTTCTCTGAAACGCCAAAAACAAGCAGAAAACGACAACTGGCACTGGGCACTAGCTTAATAGGTTAGTCCCGGAAAATGATATATAATTGCATATAAAAACATCCAAGATTGATACTATAATAGCATGGAACAATCAAAAATTATAGATACGTTGGAGACGTATCAAGCATCCCCAAGCTTAATTCCTGCTCGTCCTCGAGTAGGTAAATGATAAAAACAGAATTTTTGATGTGGAATGCAACCTATCATGTTTCATCATGTAATCTCTCTTACGATATGAATAATAAGATCCAAATGATTCAAAGCAATAGTCTATAATTTGATATAAAGACATCAATACTCAGGCATACTAATAAACAATCATGTCTTTCAAAATAAAAATGCTAAAGAACGTTATCCCTACAAAATCATATAATCCTGTCATGCTCCATCTTCTTCACACAAAGTATTTATCATGCACTACCCCGGTTTTAGCCAAGCAATTGGTTCATACTTTTTAACGCTCTTCAGCTTTTTCAACTCCCACTCAATACATGAGCGCAAGCCATGGATATAGCACTATGGGTGGAATAGAGTATGGTGGTAGAGATAAATAAGAGAAATCAAAAATGGAGAAAGTCTCACATCGACGAGGTTAATCAACGGGCTATGGAGATGCCCATAAATTGATGTCAATGCGAGGAGTAGGGATTGCCATGCAACGGATGCACTAAGAGCTATAAGTGTATGAAAGCTCAACATGAAAACTAAGTGGGTGTGCATCCAACTTGCTTGCTCATGAAGACCTCGGGCATTTTGAGGAAGCCCGTCATCGAAATATACAAGACAAGTTCTATAATGAAAAATTCCCACTAGTATATGAAAATGACAAAATAGGAGACTCTCTATATGAAAAACATGGTGCTACTCTGAAGCACAAGTGTGGAAAAGGATAGTAACATTGCCCTTCTCTCTTTTTCTCTCATTTTTTTCATGTCTCGTTTTTTTAGAACGATCTCATGGACCTCATCCCCACTTTTTTGAGGACTCATTAGTCTCCATCATTCTTTCCTCACTGGGACAATGCTCTAATAATGATGATCATCACACCTCTATTTACTTACAACTCAACATTACAACTCGATACTAGAACAAAAATATGACTCTATATGAATGCCTCTGGCAGTGTACCAGGATGTGCAATGATGCTAGCGTAACATGTATAACAATGATGAACGGTGGCTGAGCCACAAATACTATGTCAGCTATATGATCATGCAAAGCAATATGACAATGATGATGTATGTCATAAAAACGGAACGGTGGAAGTTGCATGGCAATATATCTCGGAAGGGCTATGGAAATGCCATGATAGGTAGGTATGGTGGCTGTTTTGAGGAAGATAAAAGGAGGCTTATGTGTGATAGAGCGTATCATATCACGGTGTTTGGATGCACCGGCGAAGTTTGCACCAACTCTCGAGGTGAGAAAGGGCGATGCATGGTACCGAAGAGGCTAGCAAATTGCGGAAGGGTGAGAGTGTGTATAATCCATGGACTCACATTAGTCATAAAGAACTCACATACTTATTGCGAAAGTTTATTAGCCCTCGAAGCAAAGTACTACTACGGATGCTCTTAGGGGGGAGGTTGGTAGGAGTTAATCATCGCGCGCCCCCGACCGCCACACAAAGGAAGACAATCAATAATAAATCATGCTCCAACTTCTTAGCATAACGACAGATCATACGTGCATGCTTCGGGAATCACAAACCTTAACACAATTATTCTTACTAAACCACAATTATCTACTAATACCTCCCACATATTACCATCTTAATATCGCAAAACTATTGCAAGGAATCAAATTTATCATATTCAGTGATCTACATGAAAGTTTTTATTATATCCCTCTTGAATATCTATCATATCAGGACCAAATTCATAACCCATGCATATTACCATTGCTATCATGAGACTCTCAAAAAGATATAAGTGAAGCATGAGAGTGCAACTATTTCTTTAAAATATAACCACCGCCGTGCTCTAAAAGATATAAGTGAAGCACTTGAGCAACTGCCTAGCTCAAAAGATATAAGTGAAGCACATAGAGTATTCTAACAAATCATGAATAATGTGTGTCCCTCTCAAAAAATGTGTTCAGCAAAGATGATTGTGACAAACTAAAAATCAAACAAAATCAAACAAACTATATAACAAGACGCTCCAACTAAAACACATATCATGTGATGAATAAAAATATAGCTTCAAGTGAGTTACCGATAGATTGTAGACGAAAGAGGGGATGCCTTCCAGGGCATCCCCAAGCTTAGGCTCTTGCCGCTCCTTATTCCTTTATGCATTGTAGTCTCACCCAAAACTTGAAAACTTCAGCACACAAAACTCAACAGAAACCTCGTGAGATCCATTAGTATAACGAACAAATCTTAAACTTTAGGTACTATAGTAAATTGATTCATATTTAATATTCGCATAATTCTACTGTACTCCAACTTCTCCATGACTCATACCCCCCGATACGATCCATAGATTCATCAAAATAAGCGAACTATGCAATAAAAACAGAATCTGTCTAAAACAGAACAGTCTGTAAAGATCTTTTTAAAAGCCATACTTCTGTAACTCCAAAATTCTGAAAAACTAGGACAATGTAAACAATTCATATAACAATACTGTGTAAAAATTTCAGATTTTTTTGAAGCTCCAGTACATAATTAAATTCCAGCACTGGACGCAAAACTTTCTGTTTTCCAAACAGCATCAATTATACTATCATCAACATCAACCCAAAGGCATTACTTGGCACAAACACTAATTAAAACATAAAAACACAATCATAACAGAAGCTATAATCATGCAAGCACACAAAAATAGTAGGTAAAAGCAAAATTTTATTTTATTCATTGGGTTGCCTCCCGACAAGCGCTATTGTTTTATGCCCCTAGCTAGGCATAATGCATAGTTTCAAGTGTTGTCATCCTTGGTTTCCAACTCCTCAATCACACATCCATTTCTTCTAATAGATTAAACATAGGAGTTTCTCAGAATCACACTTCCAGGAACAAAATCAAGAATCTTATTTTTATGGATAGGCTCCTTAATTATATCAATGAAATTGGGGTGCACGCTAATCATTTTAAGATCCTCGCTCCCTTTACTAGAAGTAGCACCCTTGACCTTAGGAACATATATAAACTTGCAATTTTTATTTGGAAGAGTCCTATCAATGTTTTTAGTGGAGGAAAAAGCGGAACCCAAGTTATTGATAATTTCTTCCAACTTATCAATTCTAGCGGAGCTTTGGTCTATCCTTTCGTTAATCATTGGCTCCTTTTCCTTTAAAGTTTTCAAAGCAATCCCCACCTTGGAACCAAATTGAGTAATATGATTGTGGACCTTTTTATCTAAGTTTTTAAGATGTTCAATACTTGGCATTTTATTTTCTATAGCTTCTAACCTTTGCATAACATGCTCCAAAGTCAATGTTGTTTCATTAATAATGATAGGGGGTGAACCCACTAAATTTCCCATAGCATTGAAAGCATCCAAAGTGCGACGCATCAAGAGATTCCCTCCGGAAATTGTGTCAAGAACAAATCTATATCAAGTAGTAATTCCCACACAAAAATTTCAAAGAAGAACGGTAGTGGATTGCTTACGAGTTGATCTATTTTGAGCATCGCAAATCCTATACCAAGCATCTTTTAAATTCTCTCCTCCCCTTTGTTTAAAATTAAGTACTTCATGTTCAGGGGTAATAGTAGCGAGCGAAGAACAAGCCATAATGGTGAAGCAAGCAAGCAAACAAACAAATAAGATATTTTTGTGTTTTTGTAAAAAAAAATAGAAGTGGGGGAGATGAAAATGAGAAGCAAATGCACATAAAAGGTAAATAAAGTAAATGCAAGTGAATGATAATTTGTGCGAAGGTACTTGGTAATTTTCATGATGTCTCCCCGGCAACGGCGCCAGAAATTCTTCCTGCTACTTGTAGTCTGCGTTGGTATTTCCCCGAAGAGGAGAGGATGATGCAGTATAGTAGAGATAAGTATTTCCCTCAGTTAAGAACCAAGGTTATCAATCTAGTAGGGGAACCAAGAAAAATTCCGTTAAGCGCACCTGCACACACAAGAGCAAACACTTGCACCCAACGCAAATAAGAGGGTTGTCAATCCTCTTAGCGGTTACTTGCAAGGATTAAATCGTATCGAGGTATTTAGGTAAACTAAAATACTAATTAAAATAAAAGTAAAAAAAATGCAGCAAGGTATTTTTAGGTTTTTTATATGATAAAGATAGACCTGGGGGCCATAGTTTTCACTAGAGGCTTCTCTCTTGAGCATAGAAACATACGGTGGGTAAACAAATTACTGTTGGGCAATTGACAGAATAGCAAATAATTATGACGGATTCATGGCAATGATCATGTATATAGGCATCATGTCCGAGACAAGTAGACCGACTCCTGTCTGCATCTACTACTATTACTCCACTCATCGACCACTATCCAGCATGCATCTAGAGTATTAAGTTAAAAACAGAGTAACGCCTTAAGCAAGATGACATGATGTAGAGAAGCAAATTCAAGCAATATGAATAAACCCCATCTTTTTATCCTTAATGGCAACAATAAAAATACGTGTCATGTCCCCTTCTGTCACTGGGATTGAGCACCGAAGATTGAACCCATCACAAAGCACCTCTCCCATTGCAAGATAAATCAATCTAGTAGGCCAAACTAAACCGATAGATCGGAGAGAAATACAAAGCTATAGCAATCATGCATAAAAGAGTTCAGAGAAGACTCAAATATTTCTCATGAATAATCTGATCATAAACTCACAATTCATCGGATCCCAACAAACACACCACAAAAGAAGATTACATCAGATAGAACTCCAAGAACATCAAGGAGAACATTGTATTGAAGATCAAAGAGAGAGAAGAAGCCATCTAGCTACTAGCTATGGACCCGTAGGTCTGTGGTAAACTACTCACACATCATCGGAAGGGTAGCAAGGTTGATGTAGAAGCCCTCCATGATCGATTCCCCCTCCGGCAGAGTACCGAAAAAGGCCTCCAGATGGGATCCCGGAAGAATAGACGCTTGCGGCGGCGGAAAGGTTATTTCTTCTGGCTCTCTGTTGGTTTCCCAATATTTGTGAATTTATAGAAGTGGAATTAGGTCAAACGGAGTCACGTGGGCCCCACAAGGCAACACGGCGCCCCCCCCCTGGGGCGCGCCCTGTTGCCTTGTGAAGCCTCCGTGAGGCTTCTGGCCTCCTCCCAAAGCTTCCAAGGTTTCTTTTGTCCAGAAAAAAATCTCCAAAAAGTTTCGTGGCATTTGGACTTCATTTGGTACTGTTTCTCTGAAAAGCCAAAAACAAGCTGAAAACAGCAACTGGCACTGGGCCCTAGGTTAATAGGTTAGTCCCAAAAATGATATATAATTGCATATAAAAACATCCAAGATTGATACTATAATAGCATGGAACAATCAAAAATTATAGATACGTTGGAGACGTATCAGTGATAGATAAAAAGTAAATTGCAAAATAAAATAAAAGTAAATAAATTGCAGCAAGGTATTTTTGGATTTTAAAATATGATAAAGATAGACCCGGGGGCCATAGTTTTCACTAGAGGCTTCTCTCTCGAGCACAAAACATATGGTGGGTAAACAAATTACTGTTGGGCAATTGATAGAAAAGCAAATAATTGTGACGGATTCATGGCAATGTTCATGTATATAGGCATCACGTTCGAGACAAGTAGACCGACTCCTGCCTGCATCTACTACTATTACTCCACCCATCGACCGCTATCCAGCATGCATCTAGGGTATTAAGTATAAAACAGAGTAACGCCTTAAGCAAGATGGCATGATGTAGACAAAGTAAACTCAAGCAATATGATTAAACCCCATCTTTTTATCCTTAATGGCAACAATACAAATACGTGTCATGTCCCTTTCTGTCACTGGGATTGAGCACCGCAAGATTGAACCCATCACAAAGCACCTCTCCAATTGCAAGATAAATCAATCTAGTTGGCCAAACCAAACGGATAGATCGGAGAGAAATACAAAGTTATAACAATCATGCATAAAAGAGTTCAGAGAAGAGTCAAATATTTCTCATGAATAATCTGATCATAAACTCACAATTCATCGGATCCCAACAAACACACCGCAAAAGAAGATTACATCGGATAGAACTCCAAGAACATCGAGGAGAACATGGCATTGAAGATCAAAGAGAGAGAAGAAGCCATCTAGCTACTATCTATGGACCCGTAGGTCTATGGTAAACTACTCACACATCATCGGAAGGGCAGCAAGGTTGATGTAGAAGCCCTCTATGATCGATTCCCCCTCCAGCAGAGTACCGGAAAAGGCCTCTAGATGGGATCGTGGAAGAACAGAGGCTTGCGGCGGCGGTAGGGTTTTCTCGTCTGGCTCTTTGATGGTTTCCGAATAATTGAGAATTTATAGAAGTGGAATTAGATCAAAAGGAGCCACGAGGGTCCCACAAGGCATTAGGGCGTGCCCCCCTGGGGCCGCGCCCTGTTGCCTTGTGAAGCCCTCGTGAGGCTTCCGGCTTCCTTCCGAAGCTTCCAGGGTCTCTTTTGTCCAGATAAAAATCATCAAAAAGTTTCGTGGCATTTCGACTTCGTTTGGTACTGATTTCCTGAAAAACCAAAACAAGCAGAAAACAACAACTGGCACTGGGCACTAGGTTTATAGGTTAGTCCCAAAAAATGATATATAATTGCATATAAAACATCCAAGATTGATACTATAATAGCATGGAACAATCAAAAAAATTAGATACGTTGGAGACGTATCAGTTTCTATAGAAGGTTTATAAAAGACTTCTCTAAAATTTCTAGGCCTCTTACTAATCTCTTGCAAAAAGATGTGCCATTTGTTTTTGATGATGATTGCATAGAAGCCTTTGAAATACTTAAGAAAGCATTAATATCTGCACCTATTGTTCAACCACCTGATTGGAACCTACCCTTTGAAATTATGTGCGATGCTAGTGATTATGTTGTTGGTGTTATTCTAGGACAAAGAGTTGATAAGAAATTGAATGTTATTCATTATGCTAGTAAAACTCTAGACGGTACTCAAAGAAACTATGCTACTACTGAGAAAGAATTTTTAGCAGTTGTGTTTGAATGTGATAAATTCAGATCTTACATTATTGATTCTAAAGTAACTATTCACACCGATCATGCTGCTATTAAATACCTTATGGAAAAGAAAGATGCTAAGCCTAGACTTATTAGGTGGGTTCTTCTGCTACAAGAATTTGATTTGCATATTATTGATAGAAAGGGAGCTGAGAATCCCGTAGCTGATAATTTGTCTAGAATGGAAAATGTCCTTGATGACCCACTTCCTATTGACGATAGTTTTCCTGATGAGCAATTAGCTATTATAAATGCTTCTCGTAATACTCCTTGGTATGCAGACTATGCTAATTACATTGTTATTAAATATATACCACCTAGTTTCACATACAACAAAAGAAAAAATTCTTCTTTGATTTAAGACATTACTTTTGGGATGATCCACATTTATATAAAGAAGGAGTAGATGGTATTATTAGACGTTGTGTACCTGAGCATGAACGGGAACAAATCCTACGGAAGTGTCACTCCGAGGCATACAGAGAACACCATGCAGGAGACAGAACTGCACATAAGGTATTACAGTTTGGTTTTTATTGGCCTACTCTTTTCAAAGATGCACGTAAGTTTGTCCTCTCTTGTGATGAATGTCAAAGAATTGGTAATGTTGGTAGACGTCAGGAAATGCCTATGAATTAATCACTTGTTATTGAACCATTTGATGTTTGGGGAGTTGATTATATGGGACCTTTTCCTTCCTCTAATGGGTATACACATACCTTAGTTGCTGTTCATTACGTTACTAAGTGGGTAGAAGCTATCCAACTAGTAGTGTGGATCATAACACCCCTATCAAAATGCTTAAAGAAGTTATATTTCTGAGGTTTGGAGTCCCTAGATATTTGATGACTGATGGTGGTTCACATTTTATTCATGGTGCCTTCAGTAAATTGCTTGCTAAATATGATGTTAATCATAGAATTGCATCTCCATATCATCCTCAGTCTAGTGGTCAAGTTGAACTGACTAATAGAGAAATAAAATTAATTTTGCAAAATACCGTTAATAGATCTAGAAAGAATTGGTCTAAGAAACTTGATGATGCATTATGGGCTTACAGAACTGCTTATAAAAATCCAATGGGTATGTCTCCATATAAATGGTCTATGGAAAAGCATGTCATTTACCTCTTGAACTAGAACATAAGGCATATTGGGCAATTAAAGAACTTAATTATGATTTTAAACTTGCCGGTGAGAAGAGGTTATTTGATATTAGCTCTCTAGATGAATGGAGAACCCAAGCTTATGAAAATGCCAAGTTGTTTAAAGAAAAGTTAAAATATGGCATGATAAGAGAATTCAAAAATGGGAATTCAAAGTAGGTGATCATGTTCTATTATACAATTCTCGTTTAAGATTCTTTGCAGGAAAGCTTCTCTCTAATTGGGAAGGACCATATATCATCGAAGAAGTTTATCGCTCCGGAGCCATCAAAATAAACAACTCCGAAGGCACTAATCTGAGAGTGGTTAATGGGCAAAGAATTAAACATTATATCTCAGTTACACCCATTAATGTTGAAACTAATATTATTCAAACAATGACACCGGAAGAGCACATAGAAGAAACCTTCCGGAATGCTCTAGAATCCTGAAAAGGAGTAGGTATGTGGTACGGTAAGTAAACCGACTCCAAAAATTCCATAAAAAAACTTTCTGTTCGTTTTGGAATATATAAAAAATTAGGAAAATAATAAACAGTCTGAAAAGTGCACGAGGGAGCGACAAGCCTGGGGGGCGCGCCCTACCCCTAGGGCGCGCCTACCGAGCTTGTGGCTCCCCCGTGGACTTTCCTGACTCCGTTTTTCTTCCATATTACTTGTCCTGCATGAAAAAAAAATCATTATATATACTCTCGGATGTTTTGACCACCGTATCGCAAGTTTCTCCTCTGTTCTTGTTTCGGGCTGTTTTTCAGGCAGATTTGGAGCACTATGTCATCACAAGAGTCAGATGGGGAGAGCCATGTTTCCCACACTACAGCAAATCCGAGAATCTACGGTGATGTCGACCCCTATGGGTGGTCGACCGATGAGGAGGTGGAGGCTGACTTGAAAAGGATGGATTCCATGGACGTGGAAGAAGAAGAAACCTCGCTACCCCAACCTATAGATATGCATGTGGAATTCAAGAAATCAAGCTTGCAAAATATGGTTAAACCTCCCAATACCCAATTTATTTCTTATCGTAACTTGAAAATGAGTGTTGCTTCGTCTCCTTCAGCCAGGATGCACCCTTGGGTGGATGGTGCATTAACTGTCACCGAGAAGCTCCGAAAAGAGATCATGGATCTTAAGCGCCAAGTCAATAAGCTCGAGGAGGAGAATCGCATCCTCAGGGGCATCATTGCTAAGAATATTGCACCACCATCACCAAAGAAGGAGACTTGAGTACACGGGTATGGGCACTACCCTCGGCTTGTGCCAAGTTTGGGGGAGGTGCCCCGGTATCGTATCACCATCACTTTTATCATAATTATCTATCTTAGTTCGATCCTTAGTTATTTCATGATTTAGAAGAATAAAGTTTTAGTATGATTTAGTTTCTAGTGCTTGCTTTGTGATCTATCTATCTATGTAATCGAGTATGACAGTTATATAATAAAGAGTAGTTTGAGTTGAGTTGTTTTACTTTTGTTGATCCAATCTTAGAAATAAAAAGAATAAAGAAAAGAGAGATCATATGCTAATCCCATGGGGAGTGATGACTTCACATAAAAGAAGTATAATTGATAAAACTTGTTGGAAGTTGCCAAACATAGCATTGGTCATTGTTGCAATTCATGAAAAAAGTAATAAAGGAAGAGAGGTCTCACATATAAATATACTATCTTGGACAACTTTTGTGATTGTGAGCCCCCATTAAATATTCTATGTCAAATAGTTGACGTTACACAAGGAAGACAACATAATGAATTATGTTTTCTTATATTCACATAGAAGCTATATTGTTGTGGATGCTCTAACATGTGGTGCTTGCCCCCTATCTTTTGCTAGCCAAAATTATGTACTAAGTAGATGTACTACTTGTGCATCCAAAAACCCTTGAACCTAGTTTCATGTCATGAGAGTCCACCATATCTACCTATGGATTGAATAAGATCCCTCAAGTAAGTTGTCATCAGTGCAAAAGCAACAAAAAATTGCTCCTAAATATGTATGATCTTTTATTGTAAGGGAAAATAAGCTTTGTACAATCTTGTGATGGTGAAGAAATAAAAGCGACAGATGATACGTCTCCAATGTATCTATAATTTTAGATTATTCCATGCTATTATAGTATCAATCTTGGATGTTTTATATACACTTACAAGCAATTATATATCATTTTTTGGGACTAACCTATTAACTTAGTGCCCAGTGCCAGTTGCTGTTTTTTGCCTGTTTTTGGTTTTCCAGAATATTAGTACCAAACGAAGTCCAAATGCCACGAAACTTTTTGGAGATTTTTTTTTGGACACAAGAGACACTAGAAGCTTCGGGAGAGGGCCAGAAGACAGAGGAGGTGGCCACGAGCCACCAGAGCGCGCCCTAGGGGGGTGGCGCGCCCTGGTGCCTCGTGGGCCCACCTCTGCTCTGTTTGACCTAATTCCACCTCTATAAATTCTCTAAAATCGGTAAACCAACAGGGGAGTCCACGAAATACTTTTTCCGCCACCGCAAGTTCCTGTTCTCGAGAGATCCCATCTGGAGGCCTTTTCCGGCACTCTGCCGGAGGGGGATTCGATCACGGAGGGGCTCTCCATCAACCTTGCTGCCCTTCCGATGATGCGTGAGTAGTTTACCACAGACCTTCGGGTCCATAGTTAGTAGCTAGATGGCTTCTTCTCTCTTTTTGATCTTCAATACAATGTTCTCCTTGATGTTCTTGGAGTTCTATCCGATGTAATCACTTTTTGCGGTGTGTTTGTTGGGATCCGATGAATTGTGAGTTTATGATCAGATTATCCATGAATATTATTTGAGTTTTCTCTGAACTCTTTTATGCATGATTATTATAGCTTCGTATTTCTCTCCGATCTATTGATTTGGTTTGGCCAACTAGATTGATTTATCTTGCAATGGGAGAGGTGCTTTGTAATGGGTTCGATCTTGCGGTGCTCAATCCCAGTGACAGAAAGGGACATGACACGTATGTATTGTTGCTATTAAGGGTAAAAAGATGGGTTTATTCATGCATGAGTTTACTTTGTCTACATCATGTCATCTTGCTTAAGGCGTTACTCCGTTCTTTATGAACTTAATACACTAGATGCATGCTGGATAGCGGTCGATGTGTGGAGTAATAGTAGTAGATGCAGAATCGTTTCGGTCTACTTGTCTCGGACATGATGCCTATATACAAGATCATTTCCTTGGATATTGTCATGATTATTTGCTTTTCTATCAATTGCCCAACAGTAATTTGTTCACCCACCGTATGCTATTTTCAAGAGAGAAGCCTCTAGTGAAAACTATGGCCCCCGGGTCTACCTTAATCATATATTGAAAATCCTAAAAATACCTTGCTGAAATTTTAATTTATTTAATTTATTTTGTATTTTTGTTCGATCTATTTATCTATCACCATACAATTTAATCTTGCAATTAACCGCCAAGGGATTGACAACCCCTTGTTCGCGTTGGGTGCGAGGATTTGTTGTTTTGTGTGCAGGTACTGCTAACGAGTTGTTGCGTGATTCTCCTACTGGATTGATAACCTTGGTTTCATAACAGAGGGAAATACTTATCTCTACTGTACTGCATCATCCGCTCCTCTTCGGGGAAATCCCAACGCAGCTCACAAGTAGCAGGAAGAATTTCTGGCGCCATTGCCGGGGAGACATCATCAACATCTATCAAGTACCTACGCATAAAACTTTCATCTCCTTGCATTTACCTTATTTGCCTTTGCCTCTCGTTTTCATCTCCCCCACTTCTAAATTTTTTTGCAAAAATACAAAAATATTTTCCGTTTGCTTGTTCTTGTTTACTTGATTGCTTGCTTGCTTTACCATTATGGTTAGTTCTTCGCTCATTACTATTACCCCTGAAAATGAAGTACTCAATTTTAAACAAAGGGGAGGAGAGAATTTAAAAGAGGCTTGGTATAGGATTTGTGATGCTCATAATAGATCAACTCGTAAGCAATCCACCACCATCCTTCTTCGCAATTTTTATGTGGGCATCACTACTTGGTATATATTTGTACTTGATACTATTACCGGAGGGAATTTCTTGATGTGTCCCTCTATGGATGCTTTCAATGCTATGGGAAATTTAGTGGGATCACCACCTATCATTGTTAATGAAACAACTCTGACCTTGGAACATGTTATGCAAAGGTTAGAAGCTATTGAAAATAAAATACCTACTATTGAACATCTTGAGAATTTAGATAAAAAAAAGTCATAATCATATCACTCAATTTGGTTCTAAGGTAGAAATCACATTGAAAACCTTAAAGGAAAAAGAACCGGTAATTAGTGAAAGAATAGAACAAAGCCCCGCTAGAATCGATAAGATAGAAGAAATTATTAATAATTTGGGCTCGGCTTTTTCCTCCGTTAAGAATATTGATAGAACTCCTCCCAATAAAAATTGCAAGTTTATGTATGTTCCTAAAACCAATGGTGCTACTTCTAGTAAGGGAAATGAGGATCTTAAAATGATTAGCGTGCACCCCAAATTCATTGATGCGATTAAGGAGCCTATTCATAAAAGTAAAATTCTTGATTTTGTGCCTAGAAGTGTGATGATGAGAAACACCTACATTAAATCCACTAGGAAAAATGTATGTGTGATTGAGGAATTGGAAACCAAGGATGATAATACTTGAAACTATGCATTATGCCTAGCTAGGGGCATAAAACAATGGGATAATTAATTTTATGCCCCTAGTTGGGTCCCACTCGTCTGTTTTACCCCCAACTTCAGAAACTCACCTGTTCTGTACAAGCCAGTTTGCAATTCTTATGCTTTTGCCCTTTGACCCTTTGACCGTCACTTTGAAAAAATCATAACAAATTCATACTAACTCAGAAAAATGCAAATAAGATATCAAAATGTTCACAAAAACATCACCTATATGTGCATGTCATTTTCATTCTTAACAACAGTATTGGAAAGTCCTCATCTCAGTTTTAGCTCATATGACCTTAGCATGAACAGTACAATCTAAAAAAATTCAAAAAATTCTAATTTTTTTTGGTGGCAAACATTGACCAATGTTTTGAGTGCTTGCCAAGTTTCATAACAGAATGACATTCGTGGAAGTCGTGGCAAAAAAACAAAATTTTGAAGCATTGATTTTATTTTTTTTGCCACGACTTCCTCGTATGTCATTCTGTTATGAAACTTGGCAAGCACTCAAAACATTGGTCAATGTTTGCCACCAAAAAAATTTAGAATTTTTTGAATTTTTTTAGATTGTACTGTTCATGCTAAGGTCATATGAGCTAAAACTGAGATGAGGACTTTCCAACACTTTTGTCAAGAATGAAAATGACATGCACATATAGGTGATGTTTTTGTGAACATTTTGATATCTTATTTGCATTTTTCTGAGTTAGTATGAATTTGTTATGATTTTTTCAAAGTGACGGTCAAAGGGTCAAAGGGCAAAAGCATAAGAATTGCAAAGTGGCTTGTACAGAACAGGTGAGTTTCTAAAGTTAGGGGTAAAACAGACGAGTGGGACCCAACTAGGGGCATAAATCTAATTATCCCTAAAACAATAGCGCTTGTTGGGAGGCAACCCAATGAATAAAATAAATTTTTGCTTCTTTATTTATGTTCCTGTGTGTTTACACAATTATACTACTATTATTATTATGTTTTTATGTTTTAATTAGTGTTTGTGCCAAGTAATGCCTTTGGGATGATTTGGAAGATAGTATAATTGATGCTGTTTGGAAAACAGAAAGTTTTGCGTCCAGTGCTGGAATTTTAATTCTGTACTGGAGTGTCAGAAAAATCTGAAATTTTTACACAGTATTGGTATATGAATTTCCCACGATTTCCTAATTTTTCAGAATTTTTGGAGTTACAGAAGTATAGCTTTTAAATAGATCTTTACAGACTATTCTGTTTTAGACATATTCTGTTTTTGTTGCATAGTTTGCTTGTTTTGATGAATCTATGGATCGTATCGGGGGGTATGAGTCATGGAGAAGTTGGAGTACAGTAGCATTATGCCAATATTAAATATGAATCAATTTACCACAGTACTTAAAGTTAAAGATTTATTTGTTATACTAACGGATCTCACGAAGGATTTGTTGAGTTTTGTGTGATTGAAGTTTTCGAGTTTTGGGTGAGATCACGGTAGATGAAGAAATAAGGAGTGGCAAGAGCCTAAGCTTGGGGATGCCCAAGGCACCCCAAGGTAATATTCAAGGAAGACTCAAGCGTCTAAGCTTGGGGATGCCCCGGAAGGCATCCCCTCTTTCTTCTACCAACTATCGGTAATTTTACTTGGAGCTATATTTTTATTCATCACATGATATGTGTTTTACTTGGAGCGTCGTGTATTATATGAGTCTTTGCTTTGTTTGCTTTTTAGTTTGTCACAATCATCTTTGCTGGACACACCTATTTGAGAGAGCCACACGTTTATCATGATTTGTTAGAATACTCTATGTGCTTCACTTAAATCTTTTGAGCTAGGCAGTTGCTCTAGTACTTCACTTAAATCTTTTTGAGCACGGCGGTGGCTATATTTTGAAGAAATATTTGAACTCTCATGCTTCACTTATATTATTTTGAGAGTTGATAAGATTAAATTTTGAAGAACTATTTGCGCTCTCATGCTTCACTTATATCTTTTTGAGAGTTGATAATAGTAATGGTAATTTGCACAAGATATGAATTTGGTCCCAAAGTGATGAATATTCAAGAGGGATATAATAAAAACTTTCATTAAAGATCATTGGATATGATAAGTTTTATTCCTTGCAATAGTTTTGCGATATGGAGATGATAATATGTGAGTCATGTTAGTGAGTAATTGTGATTTAGTAAGAATATTGGTGTTAAGGTTTGTGATTCCTTATGCATGCACATAAAGTCAATAGTTATGCAACAAAATTATATCCTACTTATGGTGAATTATTCGGTGTTAGTTATGTTCAATGCATGTTTATGACCGTTTTCGCTGTTTGGTTGGTCGCTTCTCAATCTATTTGCTAGCCTTCATTTGTACTAAGCGGGAATACTGCTTGTGCATCCAACTCCTTAAACCCAAGTTGTGCCAAATGAGTCCACCATACCTACCTATATGCGGTATTTCCATGTCGTTCCAAGTAAATTTGCATGTGCCAACTCTAATTTTTCAAAATAATTTTCCGTTTTGTGTGCCCGTACCGCTCATGAAGCGGCAGGGGGTGGCCAATATTTTCCATGCTAGGTGTGTTATTCTCACGATGAGTGTTTATTCATTTGTCATTGCACGAGAGAGTGGCAGGTAATAGGGATGCCCAGTCCCGAAATGAAAAAAAATAATATGATGTTAATAATAAATTCCTTGGAAAGTGTAGGTATGGAGGGCACCCGTGGATACGGCTAGCCATGGATTGTGAAAGAATGGTGGAAAGGAAATAAACTTTATTTTCTATTTGGGAACCACCTATAATGTGTCTAGCATGGAAGATATTGGGAATTCTCGGTCGTTTTCGTTGACAGGAAAAGCATGCCTCTCAAAATAATTTTATCTCTCTTATTTAAGCCTTGAGCTCTGGCACATTTGCAAATCTCTGCTTCCCTCTGCGAAGGACCTATCTATTTACTTTTATGCAATTTTTATTTTTATTTTGAGTCTCCATCTTCTCTTACAAAGCACCAACTAGAGAGCACTATTGTCATACTTGTGCATTGTGTGTAGCTAATGTTGAGTGTGTTTCATGAATGGATCAATGATTGAGCATAATGGGCTAGGGATAACTTTCTTTAGCATTGATATTTTGAAAGACATGGTTGCTTGTTTGTATGCTTGAGTATTTATATCTTCATGTCAAACTATAGACTATTGCTTTGAATCATTCAAGTCCAAATGTCCATGCTACAAAGAAAAGAGTATATGATGAATATGATAGGTAGCATTCCACATCAAAAAAATTGTTTTTATCATTTACCTACTCGAGGACGAGCAGGAATTAACCTTGGGGCTGCTTGATACGTCTCCAATGTTTCTATAATTTTTGATTGTTCCATGCTATTATAGTATCAATCTTGGATGTTTTATATACACTTACAAACAATTATATATTATTTTTTGGGACAAACCTATTAACTTAGTGCCCAGTGCCAGTTGCTGTTTTTTGCCTGTTTTTGGTTTTTCAGAATATCATTACCAAACGAAGTCCAAATGCCACGAAACTTTTTGGAGATTTTTTTCTGGACACAAGAGACACTAGAAGCTTCGGGAGAGGGCCAGAAGACAGAGGAGGTGGCCACGAGCCACCAGGGCGCTCCCCGGGGGGTGGCGCGCCCTGGTGCCTCGTGGGCCCACCTCTGCTCTGTTTGACCTAATTCCACCTCTATAGATTCTATAAAATCGGGAAACCAACAGGGGAGTCCACGAAATACTTTTTCCGCCACCGCAAGTTCCTGTTCTCGAGAGATCCCATCTGGAGGCCTTTTCCGGCACTCTGCCGGAGGGGGATTCGATCACGGAGGGGCTCTCCATCAACCTTGCTGCCCTTCCGATGATGTGTGAGTAGTTTACCACAGACCTTCGGGTCCATAGTTAGTAGCTAGATGGCTTCTTCTCTCTTTTTGATCTTCAATACAATGTTCTCCTTGATGTTCTTGGAGTTCTATCCGATGTAATCACTTTTTGCGGTGTGTTTGTTGGGATCCGATGAATTGTGAGTTTATGATCAGATTATCCATGAATATTATTTGAGTTTTCTCTGAACTCTTTTATGCATGATTATTATAGCTTCGTATTTCTCTCCGATCTATTGATTTGGTTTGGCAAACTAGATTGATTTATCTTGCAATGGGAGAGGTGCTTTGTAATGGGTTCGATCTTGCGGTGCTCAATCCCAGTGAGAGAAAGGGACATGACACGTATGTATCGTTGATATTAAGGGTAAAAAGATGGGGTTTATTCATGCGTGAGTTTACTTTGTCTACATCATGTCATCTTGCTTAAGGCGTTACTCCGTTCTTTATGAACATAATACACTAGATGCATGCTGGATAGCGGTCGATGTGTGGAGTAATAGTAGTAGATGCAGAATCGTTTCGGTCTACTTGTCTCAGATGTGATGCCTATATACATGATCATTGCCTTGGATATCGTCATGATTATTTGCTTTTCTATCAATTGCCCAACAGTAATTTGTTCAACCACCGTATGCTATTTTCAAGAGAGAAGCCTCTAGTGAAAACTATGGCCCCCGGGTCTACCTTAATCATATATTGAAAATCCTAAAAATACCTTGCTGCAATTTTACTTTATTTATTTTATTTTGTATTTTTGTTCGATCTATTTACCTATCACCATACAATTTAATCTTGCAATTAACCGCCAAGGGATGAAAACCCCTTGTTCGCGTTGGGTGCGAGGATTTGTTGTTTTGTGTGCAGGTACTACTAACGAGTTGTTGCGTGATTCTCCTACTAGATTGATAACCTTGGTTTCATAACTGAGGGAAATACTTATCTCTACTCTACTGCATCATCCCCTCCTCTTCGGGGAAATCCCAACGCAGCTCACAAGTAGCAACAGACTGCATAATAAAGGTTGCTATCACAAGGGGCAATATAAAGTGACGTTCCTTTACATTAGAGCTTGCACATCCAAAAATAAAAAGTGCATGACAACCTCTGCTTCCCTCTGCGAAGGGCCTATCTTTTACTTTTATGTATTTACTTTCATGCAAGAGTATTTGAGTTACAAATTTAGCGAATGTCTGATGAGCTATGAAAAATATTTTATAGCTTGCAACTCCTAGAAACACTACTAAGAGTAGAGTGTTTTGAGTATACGTAATCAACCTATGTATGACATGGTGCGATCAGAGATGACATTAATTATTTTGCCAATATACTTTTTAATGTGATGCTTTAGAGACTGTGGCTTTTACACTAAAAGGAGCGCCATCAAATTTGTTGAAATTAGTGCTACTTTGTAGGTTATCCCAAATGGTTGGGTATTCCACTATGATTATGCCGAGGCAAAGTGTTTTGCTATAGAGTGCGGAATTTTTTGAAGAAAATGTTTTATGCAAAAGAGTGAGTGGGAGGACAGTGCAACTCGACAAGATTGCCGAATCTTCGTGATCAGGTCAAAGAAAAGAAACGCTAGAAATGATTCTAGAATTTCCTACCACGACTGATATGAAATACTCTATATGAGATATAGAGACTTTGGTCAAACTTGCAGCTGAACTATATAGGTTGGAAAAAAAACGTGCAGACCTTCGTGGGGTACAGACGAAATATTGTTGAACAAACAATGAACCTATAATACACAGAGAAGCGTTGATGGGCCCTGACTCCGGAATTGGCTATATGCCAATATAATCCGAGATAGTATCTATATAAATAAAATCAAGTTTAGAACTTTATGGACCCTCTGAAAGACTTAGAGTCTAAAGTATAGTGATGGATCTATAGACTGACAAAGATAAAAATGTTTTATAATGTTTGACTTGTTACAAATAGTTTATGACAATATCAAAGAGCTAATTATGATGAGATTGTCTCATCATAATAATACTTAAAGTTAGTTTGGATTAAACTAGCAATTATTAAATATTTCAGTTATGAGAGATGGATGATTCCCATGAGATTGAAATAGAACCAAGGTTGTATATTTGATACGGTCCAAGGTAATTTTGTTGATCCAGAGGATGCTAGTAAGTGTGCAAACTTCAAAAGATCCTATAGTGATCTGAAGCAAGCATAGTGGAGTTGGAATCTTCGTTCTGATGAAATAGTCAAATAATTTGATTTCATCAAGGAAATCGAAGATGCTTGTATTTACAAGAAAATAAGTGGGAGCATGATAATATTTCTAAACACTATATGTGCATGACATATTGTTGATTGGAAATTATATATAAATTTCTTGACATGGATTAAGAGTTTATTAAAACTATTTTTTAGTAAAGTATTTAGGCAATATATAGTCCTAGTATTAGGCATGATGATCTATGGAGATTATAGTGTCTAATCAGGGCCTAGCCAAAATACATATTGACAGGATACTAAAGCAGTTTAGTATGAAAAACGCCAAGAAGAGTTTCTTGACAAAGTCACATGGAAGGAGTTTAAGCAAGAGTCAGTATTCTAAAATACTGATTAGAGAAATACATGATTTCAATCACACTTGTGTTAATTCCATGGTATGTAAATAACCAGATATATCCAGTACTCCAAGTGAGTTGTGAAATTTCGTTAAGTACTAACGACTTATTTCTTGCATATGGAGAAAATGAAGAGATTGTTGTAAAGAGTTACATCAATACAGGCTCATTGTAAGTAGTACATCAATAAAATCTTCATCAGTGCTCCAAGCGATTTTTGATTTAAATTAAATGATTTATGGTGGCACAGTAAGTTGGAATTAGTTCAAGAAAGTTACTGTGGTGAATTCTACAACAGAAGGCTGAGTATATTGTCACTTTAGAAGTAACAATAGAGGGTGATGAATCAAAAGTTCATTTATGAGCTTGGTATTGTGCCAATGGAACACTGTTCATAATGGTGGTTCCATAGCTCAGTTTAAGGAATCATAGTTCCTGCCAGTGATTCAATACATACAAAGCCAGTTTCACACAAATTATGAATTTATGTGAAAGCATGATAGATGCATTGAAATACAAATGATACGCGTGGATCTGAAGTTGTCAGATTCAATAGGACGAAGTTTATACCACAAGCAAAGCATGAACAAACACCTGATTTCCATTGGTATAAAAGTTAAAAGTGCTAACTAGATTATTGACTCTAGTGCAAGGAAATATGCCCTAGAGGTAATAATATTGTATTATTATATTTCCATATTCATAATTAAGTGTTTATATTTCATGTTATAACTGTTATGATCCTGGAATATGCGATTCAGTGGAAAACTCATATGCACGTGTGAAATGATAAACGGATAAATTAAAGGTTCCTAGTCTTGCCTCTAGGACTAGCTCAAATGTTGTTGGTGATCACGTTTTCCGGATCTTAGGATATCATTAAGAACATATTGAATCGACCCAAACTTGTTTGTTATGCATTGAGATAATATCGTCTATAATCAATTGTAATAACACGGAGTATTAACGTGTGATTTTGCTCCTTAGACCATGAGAGTATCATAGTCACTTCTTACCATACGGTGGACTTTGGGGTTGCTCAAACGTCACCTGTAACACGGTGATCATAAAGACAACTTACAGGCTCATCAGAAAGTTTGAGAAGGGACTAGATAGCTCGAGAGTGGGATTTGCTCCTCCGACGATGGAGAGATATTCTTAGGGCCCTCTCGGTATGACGGCATCCATCATCGTCTGGCCAGACACAGATGACTATGTCACGGGGATGCCGGAAAGAGACAACGAGAAAGAAGAACAAAACCAGTAACGAGGATAATGGTATAATGAGCATGTGATAGCTCAGGAAGATACCGATGCATCTCGGGTTTTGTGAAGTATCGCGAAGCAAAGGGAACATCACATGGTAACCAAAGGTTCACTCGAATTTCATTCATGTGCTCGTAGGGATTGATATGGACGTCCACGGTTTCGCTGTCGGTCATTGAACGAAGGGGTTTCGTTCATGTCTATGAGTTACCAAACCTACGGGGTCACAAGCTTAAGGCAATCACGATCTGCTGAGTGTTAGTAGGACGGGAGTGATGAGGATTTATTTGTGGAATTGTTTCATTAATATTCGGAATAGTATCGAGAGGAACCGGAAGCGTTTCGGGGTCACCGGAAGAGTTTCGGAGTTTATCGGGTAATACCGGGTATTACTTATAATTAATATATAGGTGGAAAATGTTTTCAGTGATGTTAAATTATATATAAAAGGGTCTGGAAATATTTAGAACACTTTTATATTTGATTTAATATCAACAGGCCTTAAAAGGCCAAGTGGAGGAAGGCAACTTGGGTCACCAAGGCCCAAGAGGGGAGGCGCCCCTTTTCCCTATGGAAGGAGGCCGAATTGGGGAAGGGGAAGGACTCCCCTTCCCTCCTTGGCCGGCTCAAGGGGAGGGGAGTCCTTCTCCTTCTCTTGGCTGCCCTCTCTCCCCTCCAACCTATATATACTTGAGGTATTGAGCTCTTTTGAACACACAAGTTTTGGAGCCTCCTCTAGTTCATCTAGCCCTAGTTCTAGTTGGTCCTAGTTGACTAATTAGAGCTTGGTCTAGTTCCTCTAATCCTCATAATTAGAAGCCTGGTGTGGTTCTAGTCTCCTCCCTCTAATTCTTCGGCGACGATTAGCTCTGGGCGGCGAAGCGCTGCCGGATCGTGAAGGCTGCACGCTTGCAACCAAGTAGAGAGGTCGTGCTTTCGGTCTTCAGTTCGAGGGACTGTTCGTGGGCAGTTCGCGGGATCGTTCATCGACGGTTCGAGGGACTCCAAGTATGATCTACACCGACATGTTCTTCTTCCGCTGTAACTTGATGACGATAACGATCGTGATCCTAACCCGTAATGCATCTTCATATTGATCTTGGGTGTGCGTAGGCGCGATTTTTTTTGCCTTCTACTACGTTTCCCAACATGGACAGCATCGGGCATGTCCCCATTTGGCCCTCTCCACAACCACACTCCCCAAATCTCAATACCCAAATCCATGCAAGACGATCATACATTCAACGATACAAAGATAGTGTAGCCCGAATAAGTTCAGTACATGCCAAAATAAATTTCAATAGTTCATACATAGATAAGTGATACACGAATGAATCAATGACTTCACTCCTCGCGTTCATTGATCCTCTTCTTCATGCGGAGCAACTGTAGGAGATATGCCCTAGAGGCAATAATAAATGTTATTGTTTATCTCCATGTTCATAATTATGTTTATGTTCCATGCTATAACTGCTATGGTTTTCGAGTCTATAATAACCACGAGGCTCAGAGGAAGACTCATATGCACATGTGAAATAATAAACGGTAAAATGTATTCCTAGTCTGGCCTCTAAGACTAGCTCAAGTGTCGCATGATGGTTCTGTTTTCCTGATCATGGGCATGACTATGCCGGCAACTTTGAGGGCACAATGTTAGGAGAACACTTGCGTTGAATCGACCCGAATTGATGTTATGCTATGAGATACATTCGTCACAAGTTAATGGTTAATAACACAGAGAAAGTTAACGTTTGCATGATTCCTTAGACCATGAGAGTATCGAGTTTCTTCATGCTTGCTTCATGAACTTTGGGGTTTGTTAAACGTCATCCGTAAATGGGTGGCTATTACGGCGGTTTACGGGTTCATGGAAAAGTGTGTCAAGTAACTTGATAGCTCAAGATTGGGATTTTCTCCTTCGACGATGGAGAGATATCTCTGGGCCCTCTCGGTGTTATGGTATCCACAATCGTCTGGCCAGACACATTGTGATTTGATCACAGGGATACCGGAACATGGGAACGAGAAAAGAGAACAAAACCGGTAACGAGTTAATTGACATTGTGGACAAGTGTTGATCCATGGGGATGCCAACAAATCTCACCTTGGGTATTTGTAACATATCGCGAAGCAACAGGAATAGCACACGGCAACTAGAGGTTCACTCGAATATTCATTCGTGTGGGTATAGGGCTCAATATGGGTGTCCACGGCTCCGATGTTGATCATTGATCGGAAAGTGTTCTGGGTCATGTCTATACTTCACCGAATCTATAGGGTCACACACTTAAGGGTCATCTATCTGCTGAATTCTAGACAGGGAGTCTGAGAGAAAGTCACCGGAAAAGTTTCGGAGACAACGGAAAAGTTCCGGAGAGAGAGGACACCGGAAGGGTTTCGATAAAACTGAAAAGTTGTTTCAGGGTATACCATTAAGTCAAATTGGTTTCGGCACACGTCTGGAAATTTTTTGAGGGTGCCAGAATTGTTCTGGGAACTTCTGGGATTTTTCGCAGAAAAAACCCGGAAATGTTCCGGAGCTGCCGGAACCGCTTTGTTTGCTTTTCGCAGATGAAAATCACTAATCCGGAATTGTTTCGGAACGCGTCCAAAATCATTTTAGTGGGTACTGGAATTGTTCTAAGACCCACAGAAATATTTTCGGATTTAACGGTCGCGGAAAAATGTTTTCGTGAATAGTGAAAGTGCTTTTTGGGTTACTTTTTGGAAAGCCACCTTTTAGGGCTTTTGTCAAGCTTCTAGAAGGAAAGACTTAGGGACTAAGGAACCCCTTTTGGGAGGGTCCCGCAAGGGGGTGGCCGGCCAAGGATGCTCCTCCATGGAGCTCCTTTGCCTCCCCATTATGCCCTTCATGTGTGACATTTGCATGGGCATTTTGGGTTCTTTGTGTGCCAATCCTACCCCTTGGTTTTCCTATAAATAGAGGTGGAGAGGTGCTCTCCACACTCACTCCTTTCTCACATACAAGTGCCATGCATGATCTGGCTTCTTCTCTCCCTCCCCGCGAAATAGTTTCATAGAGCTGAAAGGCTGTCTGGGTTCCGGTGGGAACTAGTTCTGGACGGCGAAGCCCTGCCGGATAGATGACACCGTATGTGTGCAACCCCGTAGAGAGGTCGTAGGTTCGATCTTTTTGCCCGAGGGGCTGTCCAAGTGACCGTCCGAGTTTTGAGGGTCCTCCCGAAGGGCTGTCCGTGACACCGTCCGAGGGACTGTCCGACCGCCTCCCGGAGGGCTGTCCGACGAGCAGTCAAGGGAGAACATCCTCGCGGTTGGGAGGTTGTAAATCCTAGTTGCGGGGATCTGCACCAACGATCATCATCGACTCTACTTCCGCTGCGCTATGAGTCGGTAACGAAAAGATCAAACCTTGTATGCAGTCTCCATAGTGGTCCTGGGCTGGTGCGTAGGTCAGAATTTTTTTGTTTTCTGCTGCGTTACCCTACAGCAACCACTTCTTCCCTTCCTCATCCAAGAGGTTGATGTCCTGCAACATGATCCTCGACTCCTCCGTCTCTCTCACAAGCCGCAACCTCTCTTTCTTGAGCTCAAGATCATGCATTGTCGCCGTTTACTCAAGCCCACATTTGGTAACCTTCTCTTGCCTCTCCAATTTGACTTTGTTCTTCTCCAACAACAACCTCTCCTGATCGAACTCCATCTTCTCACATCAATGAACATCTTGTACCTCTCCTCGTTCACCTCCTTGGCATAAAAAATGCCCGTCCAAGTGGCGGACATTTTGCTTGCCGCCCCCTCACGCGCCACCCTCTCCTTCTCCCACTTGTTCCCATCACTTTCCGGTTTCTCTTCGGCACGGTTGGTTGCAAGTCCGGCCCACCATTTTCTTCTTCTCCTTCCTCGTCCACTCCAATTGATTGAGCTGAGCTCGAACCATCGTTTTTCTTCATATTCTTCATGTCGTTCTCATTTCCTTGAGGACAGTCTACCACTTGGGTTTCCCATTCAATTTCAACCAACAATGTGAAAAAGTAAATGGCTTCTTCTTCACTTGATGGTACAAAGCCGCCGCCAAAGTTGCATGGGTTTGAACTCCGATGCCGCTTTGGTTCCGGCCTACACTTGTTTGAGATAACCAACAAATTTGCTAACGGCCTCTTGGATGGTTGACCATCTATGTTGAAGAGAGCACGGGACACGATTGGTGCATATTGGGTGTGGCTTCACATAGCATTTTTGCTCGTGGTAAAGTTTCCAAAAAAAATCCCAATATTTCTTGCCTTTTCGCTCGGTTCCACAAATCGGATCCATGCTAGTGTTGCACCAACTTTCACACAACAAAACATCCTCAAATTGTGTGAATGCTGGACCTCTAGGCTTCACAATTTTCATTGCTTTCTTCTTCTTTTTAGTGTGTGATGTTTGCCCAACTTCAAACACCGTTGAATTGGTATCCTCCATTGGTGAATTTCAAAGACTCTTGACCATTATTTATCATGGCATGCAATATTTGTTCATACAATAGGCATCGCAATGTAACTATCGTCCTACTAATACAATTCGATGATATGTGCAACAAAAGAATCTATGAATGCAAATGTGAAAGGGTCAAAAATTATACCGAGTCTAATTTGTTAGCCGAAGCATGGCTAACAAAAGAATCTATGAATGCAAAAAGAATCATGTTAGCCATGGTCCACGAGCGGCTGGCTAACAGGAAGTGTTGTCATCATGTTAGCCATGCTCCACGAGCGGCTGGCTAACAGGAAGCCATGGTCCACGAGCGGCTGGCTAACAGGAAGTGATGTCATCATGTTAGCCATGCTCCGGCTATTAGTTCATGTAAGCCACCGGCACGTAACCGACGAGCGGCTGGCTAACAGGAAGTGCTGTCATCATGGGCTCCTGGCCGCTCTGTAGCCAGCTACAGTGCAGCAGTGGCGTCGCGCCACCGGCAAGTGCTCGTGGTGCCACCGGCTTGCTCTCCATCTCGCTCGCGTAGGGTAGTGTGATTGCCACTCGCAGGACGCAAATGCGCCGACTGCTTGTCAATGCCAAAGGCAAGTTCCTCCATTCTCTGCACGGAGGTGATTGTATTTGTACACGAATGAAAGTGGTGACCAGCAAGGCCATGCAGACGGGGGCTCATGAATGGGGCGTGTTTCAACTCGGCATGCAGAACGGACAAAGCAGCATGGCCGAAACGATGTCACCATAATATATTTCGGCCATTTTACTCGACTTTAGGGATAGTTCATTAACAATTGATTCGAGATATATATGAACTGAATGACACCCCGCAAGCAATTGCAATGTGTGTGTGTATGAATGTCATTAGTATCTACGCACTTAATCACCATAAGCATTAATGACATATGCAAAGTGTGTTATACACAACACGTGGATGATACACACAATGTGTATTGTACATTCAATAAAAATTATCGAAGGGCATGGATGATATACGCAATGTGTGGGGTATGCATATCTTCGTACTTAATGTCAAATGGCATGGATGATTTATGCAATATGTAGTATACATATATTCGTACTTAATGTCCAATGGCTTGGAAGATATATGCAATGTGTGGTATGCATATCTTCATACTTAATGTCGAAGAGCATCATGTTTAAGACTCATGCTAGCGTTTGATTTGTTTAAGCTATTTCTTACTGTGTTCTTGGATGTTCGGAACTTCAGATGTGATATGATGAATATCTTGCCTATTTAAGATTCAAACGCATTTAATTAATTTTTGTTTAGTGTAAAAGAGCATTTCTTACTATGACTACTGATCTTTGCTGTTTGGATCGATATATCTCAAAGGGGAAAATATAAGCAAGTATTTATGGCGTTCACAACCATTTTTTTGGCACGTGTGTGAATACTAACTTGGTGTAGATTCTCTGATGCAGATTATCTATCAGTGTACCTATGATTACTATGATATTATGAAAAACAAACAACCTAGCATGTGCATCGACATATGCTGAATTTATTTGCACCGTTTGATCAGTGTATTACATAACATGTTGACTTGCACGCACAAGGATATTGAACCGTCATGCTAGTATATTCTTTTTGAGAAAAAAAACATATACTAAAATTAACTAGTCCGTTTGAGTAGCCTACATCTGGACAATCACGGAAGGATATGTAATCAACAAACCTATCCATCATCAAGACGTACATGTACATGCATACGTACATAAAAAGAAGAGAACTAATTATTGTGCAACTGATAGCCTTGAGCCTTTCATCTCCTCTTTTGTAGCTTTCATCATTTAGCTCCCCCCCCCCCCCCCCCCCCCCCTTAACTACTTAGTTCTAACCGAAGATATATGCAATGTGTGGTATGCATATCTTCATAGTTAATGTCGAAGAGCATCATGCTTAAGACTCAACCTAGCGTTTGATTTGTTTAAGCTATTTCTTACTGTGTTCTTGGCTGTTCGGAACTTCAGATGTGATATGATGTATATCTTGCCTATTTAAGATTCAAATGCATTTAATTAATTTTTGTTTAGTGTAAAAGAGCATTTCTTACTTTGACTACTGATCTTTGCTGTTTGGATCGATATATCTCAAAGGGGAAAATATAAGCAAGTATTTATGGCGTTCACAACCTTTTTTTTTGGCACGTGTGTGAATACTAACTTGGTGTAGATTTTTGTTTGAACATATAAACTTGGTGTAGATTCTCTGATGCAAATTATCTATCAATCTACCTATGATTACTATGATATTATGAAAAACAAACAACCTAGCATGTGCATCCACATATGCTGAATTTATTTGCACCGTTTGATCAGTGTATTACATAACATGTTGACATGCACGCACAAGGATATTGAACCGTCATGCTAGTATATTCTTTTTGAGAAAAAAAACATATACTAAAATTAACTAGTTCGTTTGAGTAGCCTACGTTTGGACAATCACGGAAGGATATGTAATCAACAAACCTATCCATCATCAAGACGTACATGTACATGCATACGTATATAAAAAGAAGAGAATTAATTATTGTGCAACTGATAGCCTTGAGCCTTTCATCTCCTCTTTTGTAGCTTTCATCACTCACTTAGCTCCCCCCCCCCCCCCCCCCCCCCCCCCCCCCCCCCACATATCTTCACTCACCTTGCTAATTTGTGTATGTAAGGTGGGTGATGCTAGTTTAATATAAAGTCAGTGGGGGGTTGCCACTACTGCCCTCAGATTTCAAAAGGCTGTTTTAGAAGTATCCGTACTGGCTACAACTATCGATTTGGACTACAATTAAGTTTTTGATAGTAATGGCTAAATGGAGAAGCAACTTGGAACGAAAAATAACAATCAGATTCATATCTTCATGTACTTGATGTCAAAGGGCATGGATGAGATATGCAATATGTAGTAGACATATATTCGTACTTAATGTCGAAGGGCTTGGAAGATATATGCAATGTGTGGTATGCATATCTTCGTACTTGATGTCAAATGGCTTGGAAGATATATGCAATATGTGTTATACATATTTTCATACTTAATGTTTAAGGGCTTGGAAGATATATGCAATGTGTTGTATGCATATCTTGCTATATATATTATCCTATGATTCATTAACCATGTGCTGCATATTTGGCTTTTGTTCCCTCCTATCCAACTTTTGAAAACCCAAAATATAGCTTCCCTCCCACTCATGGTTTGCAAAGTCTGTCAAATGCAAAGTTATGCTAGATGCTCGATGCCCGCTCCAAATGGAACCAATGAAAAAAAATCCAACACAGTAAACCAACTTACATACATCAAACCTACAGGATTAGATGCTACATTTTGGTACTGCATGCAAATGTAGCATCAAGCATTCATCAGACCAAATAACATAATACCTATATCCAATATATGCAATAAAAATAAGACAATGTCAGCATAAAAAGAAATGTACCATCAGCAACCTTTGTGCAAATTTCAAGCCCAGAATGACAATACTGGTGTGCCTTCCGTGTTATGCTGACAGAAGGCATTAGACATAAAAATGATGACACCAGAGGAATATGCGATCACCAGTCATGGCACGACAGCAATCAAACAAGACACTCGAATGATAATTCTCATTGCGTAATAACTATTGGTTTTCATTACAATGTCAATCCTGATTGCTAATATTCAGTTTATTAGTATAACAATTCGACAGCACTTCCCTAATCCCGAAACAAGTAAACAGCAATGCCATCACATAGACAATATCCTAATTAGTAATACCAGTTTCATTCCCAGCACAATCTCACTTTTTTGGCAATAAGCACGTAAAATATAAATAATGCATGCATAAAGTGATGAAGGACCAAACAAGTGTATTCAGCATTTTGTCGTATGCAGCAGCTGATAAGCTACCAGAGATCCATTTTTAGCACTATGCTGCTTAAACCCCTAAAAGGTTGTGTAGTTTACACTATGCTACAGGCAGATCACAAAACACACCCAAATCAATAAACTATATTTACAATTATATCGCCTCTTGTCCAACAAAACTAAAATGCAGAACATGGCATTATGACAAAGTGGCAAATTTTGCCATAGGAGTGCTAATGTGTATTTTCCACAGAATCGCACAACCAAGTCAGGAACAGAACAATTAACATAGGCAAGCAAATATAATTGCCACAAAACATATCTTTATTATTTTGAATTAAAACAAAATTTACAGAATTCTACTACCTTGCAGAATGCCTGTGAACTGAAAGTAACTATGAAAAACTGACAAAGCAAATGTCTTCAGTCGTCAATATAACCCAAAGAAACCTTCAGCCCCATAAGTCAATGATTAGTTTACTGCAACAAATGTTGCTTGATTATGAAAACTCGACGTTTAGCACCTACCAAATTATCATTATATATTTTAACTGCTGAATTGCAGAAATCACCATTAGATTTGACAAACTAAATGCAATAGCTACTTTAATTCTGGACTGGGTAACAAATAGAACTACTCATGCTGCACGAAACTATCACGAAAATCATGCTAGCAAGTAGCAACTGACCGTTACATGTGCTCTAATGTCACATGCATACCAATTCTATGGGGCACCTTATATGAAAATTGACCATTCTATCATATTCATGAATTCATCTATACCTTATGTCATCTGATCGTGGGTACAATTCGGCGAATTCGCTCACACTAGATCCTTTCAAGCAAGTATTATAGTCGCAATTTGGACGGAATGATGTTCATTGTCGAGTGAAGACCAGCTGAGACAATTAAGTTATATTAGTTAACCAACACTAAGACCAGGAAGTAGGGGTAATCATAAATGCTACAGAAATGGCAACACCACAAACAATAACTAACAAATATGTCCAAACCAAATTGCGGGCGCTGTTCTGAACCAAACCTCCATACCAACTTATCACTTAAGTCTTCTGATTAAGCGAGTAACAGGATTGAGATTTGTTATGTGTTTATCACAATAACATATGATGTAGTTTAAAGTTAAACATTTAGCATCAATTACCATGTCGTCGCAGTATGAGTAAATACTAAATCATTACTGAGTTATCAAAACTGAACAGGAAACTTGATTCAGTTCTAGGTGAGCACTAACTAATCCATGGTGCATGAGCCTAAGAATAGTAATGAGAACAAAATAATGTAACATAATGTAACGTATGTTTTGATGCCGCATTCGGAAAACTAAAATGCATCACCAGAAGATCAGGAGACTAATTATTAGTTTACTAAGATAGTGCTACTTCAGTTTGGAACCTTAACATCTAGCAGCTATAATTAACAACTTTGTCGTCGCATGTATGACTGCTGCACAAATGCGGAAGCCATCAGTACTTTACCAAAACATAGTACTAAAGGATTGAAGACCAGACAATTCAGCAAAAAAATATCGTTAATCATCGAGCTATGATGTGATCATGCTTTGACACAGCATAAAGTTGTAACCACTCATAGCATCTGCATCACAATGCCTACCAATGAACAGTTTTGCGGTCATCTCTATAAATGATGACTACATGCCCAAATCCTCACTAGTTTATCCACGCGTAACATTTCACATGTTTTAGTTCCAGATAAGTTACTAACGGACTATGTGTTGAGCCTAAGGATAGTCATGAAAAATAAAACAATGTTACCCCTGTGTTTTGATGCCGCATTTGAAAAACTAAAATGAATCACCGGAAAATCAGGAGACTAATTCTTAGTTACTAAAATCGCGTTACTTCAGTTTGGAACCTTAACATCTAGCAATTATAATTAACAACTTTGTTGTCGGATGTATGACTGCAGCATAAATGCAGAAGCATCAGTACTTCACCAAAACATAGTATTACAGAATTTAATACGAGACATTTCAGTAACAAAATACTGTCAATCATCGAACTACCATGTAATCATGCTAACGCAGCATAACTTCAGTAATCAATATCATAATGTCTACCAATCAACAGATTTGCAGTCACCTCTATAAATGATGACTAAATGCATAGATCCTCACTAGTTTATCCAAGCATGATATTCCACGTATTTTAATTCCAGATAAGCTACTAACGGACTACAAAGTTGTGCATGAAGTAATAATGTAGTATTAGCTTAGTACAATAATTGCTGCCCTCCCTATCGAACTGTACCACGTGATAACATCTAACATCGACAGCTTTGTCACCACATCGACAAATGATACTAAATGCAGAAACTCACTAGTTTATCTAAGCAGAATACTCTAGATATTTTAACACCAGATAAGCTTTGCCGCCTCTAGATATTTTAATAGCATCTTCCACATAATAATGTCTAAAATCGACGACTTTGTTGCCACATATACAAATTATATTAAAGGAAGAAACCGTCAATTGTTTAGCCAAGCATAATACTTAAGACATTTCAACACCAGATACACTACTAACAGACTACGTGTTGTGCATGAAGCATTCATGTCATCTCAGCTTAGTACAATAATGGTATTTCTACATCAAACGGTTATGCTTAATAACTTCTGCAGAATAATGTTCAACATTAACAGCTTTGTCGACACATATACAAATGATGACTAAATGCAGAAAACAACACTAATATATCCAAGCATAATAGTTAAGTACTATCATTACAGATACGCTACAAACAAACTATGTTCCATGCATGAAGCAATAATGTGACCGACTTAGCATGGGCTTTTATTCCAAATGTATGCCGTTATCCTGTAGCAGGTAATGTGAAACTGTACTTTCTTCTTAAATAGTACAGAGTTCAGAAGCCTCTTGTAGCTACAACTTAAAACAGAACGATAAAAAAATGCTGCATCCTTTCAAGACATATAATTGGCTGGACTTCCTCGGAAGGTCTGCCGTCTTACTCAGCAAATAGATACAGCAGCTCAGCATTAAATACAGAAAGAAGTAGTACCGGGCACTGGGCAAACATGTTACATGAAAATATCGAAAGATTCAACAAGTGATCTAGAAATGGAAATTACCAAACCATTTGTTGCCACAAAACACCTGGAGAATCCCTATGTCAACCTGAATATTTCTAGCAAGATAGTAAATTAGTAATATAAGCAAACTACTTCTAAGCGAGAAAATAAAAAAACATGCACGGGCACGAACATATAGGAATATCAATAATATATAGTAAATACTGATGTAACTAGTAAGTAACCACGCTGCTAAGTTGAGCTGAGTAGTACAATATACAGATATCAAATAATAAGAATTCTAACTAGGCAGTATCAAAGACACGCCCCAAGCATCGAAATAGGATTAACAGGTAACATAACACTATTTAGAAGCATAATAGGAATAACTTATTCACTCGGAGAAATTCTGAAAGCATGAAAAATAGCACAAAATAATCGAACGATGCAACACATCATTTCACTAGCCTAAGAAACACTTACACAACTGAAGCACCTTGCAGACTTGCAGTTCCTATCAACAGCGTAAACAAGCACTTTTTTATGTATTGTTGGACGAGGTAACTTATCCGTCAGAGGAAGTGCATAAACCAAGCAGAAAAGACAGCTCAAAATAACTGAATGATGCACCATATCACCATTATCCTAGCAACTGATTAAAATGACAGAACCACCTGCAGCTTCAAGGGCTAGAACAACCTATGTGACAATAAGTTTCCTGTCCACAGGATAAGCAAGCAGTTTCCATGGGAGATGAAACCATCCACGCAGATGTATATCATGACATCAAGTACTGAATGCAAAATGTCAGAAACTAACCCAGGGTAAGCCTTAATCTTAAGACGAGCCCTAAATATGCAGATACCGATAACAGAGTTCAAAACATTGCATCATCCATCACAACCTCCAAACGCGTAGATTAGATTCACAGCGTACGATTCGGAAGGGAACCAGGCGAGACGAGCACCGCCGTCTTCACTCGGCCTTGGCGGCCACGGCCGCCTCCCCCTTCTCACCCAGTTCGACCTCCCTGTCCTCTCCCTTGTCCTCGCTCTCCACCGCCTCGGCCGGGAGCGGGGGCGCGGACGGCTCGGCCGCGGCGACGGCGGGGTCCTTCTCCTCGGCGACGGCGGAGGCGACGGCGGCGGCGACGGCGGGCGACTTGTCCTCCTCGGGGGCGGGGGCGGCGGAGGCGGTGTCCTCGTCGGGGTCGCGGGCGGGATCGGTGGAGCGGGAGACGGCGCCGCGGAGGCGGACGAGGAAGGGCTTGAAGGCAGACTCGACGGTGAGCCAGGCGAGGACGAGGCCGCCGGTGACGACCAAGGCCGTCTTCACGGTGCCCCCTCCCCCTCCTCCTCCTCCTCCTCCGGCTCCTTTCGCCATGGCTGCTCGGGTCCGAGGCGCGTGGGCTGCGATGGGGATGGGTTGGATGGGTGGTGTGCGATGCGTGTGGGGGTGGGGCGCCTGGGGTTTGGGGGTTTTGTGCGCGTCCGCGGAAAGCTTTGTCTTGCTCGGTACTACACGAAAGGGAAAGCAAAGGCGAGGACGAAAGCAAAGCAACGGCGAGGAGGCGTGGCTTTGCTTGCTGGCCTGGGTGGTGGCGCCCGCCGCCCGTTAGTGGGCCTTAGCCTAGGCGTTGGCGCTTGCGTCCAGAAGGTTCTAAAACGTCGTGTTCAGAGGCCCAAACGTTAGAGGGGAGCTGCCCTGCTATTACATGGGCCTTTTCTATGTTTTGCAATTCGGTGGAGTCCATTTCAGAAAAGAATGGCAAATTAGAACCCCTAAAAAATATGGCAAATAACCCTCAAAAAAAAAATGGCAAATTAGAACCCCATCTCATGAATACTGTTCAAAGTTCCTAAAAAATAACACTGCTCAAAGTATAGAGGGACTAAAACACCTCAATATTGTTACATTAGGGCATCGCTCTCAAACCGCACACATCCGTCCGGACCGAGCGATCCGAACGCATTTTGTTGTTCAACGCGACACCTCGTACCCATCAAAAAGTCTCTCCCGCACGAAGCGGTTTCCGCGCATTCATGCCGGTCCAGAGCTCCAGCGTCGCATTCATGCCGGCCTAAAGCGGACACACCTCTCACTGCAGCCAACATTCAAGCAGCGCGTCGGCCGAGAGCGCCGCCCATGCCAAGTCCTGGTCTCCGCGCATATTCAATGCCGGAGTGACGTGATTGGGCGGGACGGAGCAACTATCGACCAAACCGGCTGGCCGTTCATCCGCCGGCAGACATTAAACAGGCGCGGCGGCCGAGAAACCCACTCTGGCGCCCGCATTGACACTGTCGGCCGCTTGGTCTTGCCGTCACCCGCTATTTAAACGATGCCTCCCCTGACACCATCCGCACCACAAACACGTCTACTTCCGGTCCTCCTCCTTGCACACCCTCCGCCATGACCGCGAGCTCTAGGGCGATGTGAAAGAGTTTCTCGACGCAGTAGAAGCACGAGGTGGTCGGCCTTGAGGGCGGCTGCCAGGCCCGCCATGCGCGGCGGATACAGGCCGGCGAGCTTGCCGGAGGTCTCCGATGACGACCCGGCGATGGAGGAGACCTCCGACGATGAGCCAAAGCCCCTACCCACGCCGGTCCATGCCGGCATGACCATGGAGCAGACGCACGTCAATGTCATCATGGCGTAGGAGCAGTGGTATCGGCGCTATGGCAGGCGCGGGAGGAGCAAAGGTACAACTTCTTCCTCCTCACTCATCACCGGGTGGCGAGGGGCAAATCTACGGCGAGTTCGCGAGCGCGGAGGCAGTGCCGGCCATGCTCGTGGAGAACCCCGACTTCATCAAGGAGCAGCGGGCGCTCGACGAGGCCGCGCGCAGCGCTCGCGCGACGGATTCATACACGCGGCGTAGGTGCTCTCGGATGGGAACACCGACAGTTGTGCATCGTTCACGCTGGCAACTGCGTGTCGTTGGCGCCGGTACGACGATGTAGGGGAACGCAACAGAAAACAAAAAAAAATTCGACCTACGCACCAGCCCAGGACCACTATGGAGACTGCATACAAGGTTTGATCTTTTCGTTACCGACTCGTAGCGCAGCGGAAGTAGAGTTGATGACGATCGGCGGTGTAGATCCCCGCAGCTAGGATTTATAACCTCCCAACCGAGAGTATGTACTCCCTCATCTGCCCCTCGGACAGCCCTCCGGAAGGCGGTCGGACAGTCCCCCGGACGGTGTCACGGACAGCCCTTCGGGAGGCACTCTCGAACTCGGACGGTAACTCGGACAGCCCTTCAGGAGGCACTCTCGAACAGCCCCTCGGGCAAAAAGATTGAACCTACGACCTCTCTACGGGGTTGCACACATACGGTGTCATCTATCCGGCAGGGCTTTGCCGTCCAGAACTAGTTCCCACCGGAACCCAGACAGCCTTTCGGCTCTACGAAACTCTTTTCGTGGGAGGGAGAGAAGAAGCCAGATCATTGCATGGCATTGTGTATGAGAGAGTGAGTGTCTTTGGGCAGCCCCCTCCACCCCTATTTATAGGCCAAGCCCAAGGGTGGCTTCTCCAAGAAGCCAAGGGGGAAAAATACCAAAAGGCCCTCAAGGTGGCTTCTCCAAGAAGCCACCCAAAAAGCACTTTCACGGAAACATTTTTCCGCGACCGTTAAATCCGAAAATATTTCTGTGGGTCTTAGAATAATTCCAGTACCCACTAAAATGATTTTGGACGCGTTCCGAAACAATTCCGGATTAGTGATTTTCATCTGCGAAAAGCAACCAAAACGGTTCCGGCAGCTCCGGAACATTTCCGGTTTTTTCTCCGGAAAAATCCCAAATGTTTCCAGAATAATTCTGGCACCCTCCAAGAATTTCCAGACGTGTGCCGAAACCAATTTGACTTAATGGTATACCCTGAAACAACTTTTCAGTTTTACCGAAACTATTCCGGTGTTCTCTCTCCGGAACTTTTCTGCTGTTTCCGAAACTTTTCCGGTGACTTTCTCTCAGACTCCCTGTCTAGTATTCATCAGATAGATGACCCTTAAGCGTGTGACCCTATAGGTTCGATGAAGTATAGACATGACCGGAACACTTTCCGATCAATGATCAACATCGGAGCCGTGGACACCCATATTGACCCCTATACCCACACGAATAAATATTCGAGTGAACCTCCAGTTGCCGTGTGCTATTCCTGTTGCTTCGCGATATGTTACAAATACTCGAGGTGAGATTTATCGGCATCCCCGTGGATCAACAACTTGTCCACTATGCCAGTTACCTCGTTACCGGTTTTGTTCTCTTTTCTCGTACCCGTGTTCCGGCATCCCCGTGATCAAATCACATTGTGTCTGGCCAGACGATGATGGATACCGTAACACCGAGAGGGCCCAAAGATATCTCTCCATCGTCGGAGGAGCAAATCCCAATCTTGAGCTATCAAGTCCCTTGTCATACTTTCCCATGAACCCGTAAGCCGCCGTAATAGCCACCCAGTTACGGATGACATTTAACAAACCCCAAAGTTCATGAATCAAACATGAAGGAACTCGATACTCTCATGGTCTAAGGAATTATGCAAACGTTAACTTTCTCTGTGTTATTGTGGCACCCCGATAGGGGGCCGACGCACGCCAGTCCAAGGATAAGACCTGGCGCACGCCTGAGACATGATACAGCATTTCCAGGCACAAAAATGGCTTTATTATATGAAATGGAGTTTTACAATATTGTTGCTTACAACAATATTACATGGCTCCAAGGCTAACTAAATGGCAGCGGAGGTCTTGGTTCAATGGCAACGACGTCTCTGGCTGAGCTCCACAACGCACAGGACTGGCTGGGTTACGATCTAGCACAGTGGATCTTCTCCTGCAACTGGCCACGTGCAAGGCCAGGTGAGTACTTTGAATGTACTCACAAGACAACCAAATACATAGCATCCAAACAAGCAGATGACAAAGCAAGCCCTATGCTTACATAAGAATTTATTCTAAACATGGCATGGAATTAACAGAAAATTATGGATCAAACATAGCATACATGGATCAGACATACCAACTACATATCATAGCATGGCATGGCTACTTTTACAAAGCATGGCATCCAAGATTAAACTGAAACCTACTCTACACTTACCCCTTGTGAAGCATTAAAATACTATGTTGTGATATCACTCAGCTTTACTGCCCTGCTGGGCTAACTCATGACTCACCAAGATCCCATCTCGTGATCATGTCAGAACCACATGGTGACTGCTCACAATTATTCCATAGTCCAAGTTACCACATTTACTTAATAGCACATTCTTTAGCAAGTTTATAATAATAGGTTTGTCCTCCAGATCGACCAAGACCAAATAGTGTGACCTAGTACGAACTGTGTCCAATACCGTGGACTCAGCTATTCGAATAGATTCTTACACTCTGCAGAGGTTGTGCACTTTTCCCACACCATGGAGCTCCTTGTCCCATACCTCGGTACACTTCCCTTCCGGGTGGACCGGTGCTGCTCCAACAAAACTTGCCTAACCCATGACTCCTCCACCGTACCACCGACAATCATCCTCCCCTGGAGTCATGCCCTGGGTGGCCCCTGTGTCACCCCGTGACACGAGCCACCGTCGTGGCCAAACTAAACTGTCCCAAACGGAGACTCCCGGGCTCAACAAACAACTGGGCTCACAAGGTTATCGCCGCCTACCGGGCCAGGGTAGCGCGCACGCATAACCTTCCCTCTTTGGTGGTACCGATAAAAGAGCACGCGGTCAGACCAAGTCAAGGCCCTCCCATACCGGCAGATGTGGCTGCACGGATAAGCTCGGTTCGGTGGCACTATGACTCGATCCCATCGATGATGGAGGAGGTTTAATTTATAAGTTCAATTTAATAATTCCGTCATCACACCATAACATCAACATTTATGAGCAGGAACAATCCCTTAACAACAGCATAGCAAAATCGTAACAGTATTGACAATCATGGCATGAGATCAAATCATAGCACCAGCATGATAATGGTATGAAAAGTATTGTTACTAGCATGGAGAGATATGAAATGAAAGCAATTCACGATATCACATGGTAAATAACATTAGCATCTGGCACAGATGAAATAACAGGGCCACGACAGTGCAGACTAACAGATGATCTGAAATATAATGCAACACACACACACAAGGTGCAAGCAAAGTCATCACGCAAGTCTGGAGCTCATGATAAGAGGTTGGCTTGCCTTGGGGTTGACGGAGTCACCGCGAAGAAGTGCGATGAGCTCGCGGAAAGATTTGCCGGAAAAGCTTCCCTCCCGAAGGGGGCTGAATGAGGGCAAGGGCAAAATGGTCATTTGCATAGTGTGGAAACATTATGAAAATGATGCCATCGGAACGGGCTCGACGAGTTGAAAACGTGCGCATTGGATTTACCTCAATCGGAGTTACGGTCGCGAAGAAACGGCCGTTCGTTCGTTAAGCGGTAAAACAAACAGAAATCTGTTCATTTTACACCTTAACGGGTGAACGTTCGCTATATAGCTGTTTCGGACGCGGCTGAGAAAATGAAGGCGCACTTTACCAAATACGCTTCCGATAACGGAAAGTGCATTCTCTTCAAACAACGTAACGGAGTACGCTTTCAACACTGGAAAACGTACTAGGCCGAATATGTCTCCACTTAATCTGACGCGCGGGCCTGGCCTGGGTCAACGCTGTGTGGCTTACACGTTGGGCCCGGCTTATCCTCTTCTCTCTCTCCTCCCTTCTCTTCTCTCTCCCGACGCCGAACAGAGGAGAGCTGCGGTCGCTCGGCCGTGCTCGCCGCCGGCGCCTAGCCGCCCGGCCGGAGCTGCCGACGAGTGGGGAGACACCGCGGGCCAGGCCGCATCCGTGGAAGCTAGCTGGCGGGGCCGGGGAAGGCCGCGACGGTGGCTGCCCGTCGCACGGCGGATGGCCGGAGCAGGCTCGGCCGGGGCGAGCTGGGCGGGCTTTCCCCAGCCAAGAAGAGGACGGAGGCGGCCCCGCGAGCTCTGGAGGAGGCTGCGGACATGGAAGGAGAGGAGGGAGAGGGCCAGGGTGCGGGGTTGGACTCGAGGGGAACGGCGGCAGAGCTCGTCCATTGGCGAGGCAGAGGGCTTCGTGGGCTCAAGGGGGAGAGGCTGGGGCTCGCTGGTGAGGAGGAGGGCTCGGGGGCTTGCTTATATAGCCACGGAGAGGGGGTCTCGCGACGGTGGCCGAAGCTCCGAGATGCACGGCGAGGTGGCGGCATTCCGGTAGTCGGCAGAAGCGTCCACGGCTAGGGGACGAGGGGGAGAAGACTCCAGGCGGTCCACGCGTGCGGTGGGCAGCTCGCCGGCGCTCGCGGACAAGCTGGAGTTCGCCGGAGAGGGCTCCCGAAGCCTCTTGGCACGCGGTGCACTGCCTTGGCATGCACTGCATGTGGTCACCGCGTGGCCACGGCGTTGCCACGCCGCACTCGATGCCAAACTATGTCTACCGTGTTCTCCACTCTACCCTGAGTTGACCTATGCGGCTGGAAGACACGGGAGAGCTCTGAGGTGACTGCACCCTGGTCAAACAGGTTCCAGCAGCAAAGTTTGCACACGTGGTGTGGCTACCACAGTGCTCCTCTTGGCCTGATCTTGGGCATGGGTAAATCATCTACCAAGGTGACCTTGCTGACAAAAATTCAGCTCAAATGGACAACTCTAGAGGATACTTCCTTTGTAAACTAGCAATCTGACCAAAAATGCACATGATGATGTTGGGGTCAAATGGCTAGATGGATTTGGCTGATTTTTGGTGGAGAGTGATGATATAGTCATGAGAGATTGCTGGAAAAAATTCAGCTCAACTTGATCATCTATGAAGGTACTTCCTTCACAGAGATGCAATCTGGACAGAAACTTATATAATTTGCTGGGGAAAGTTGGCTAGATGAAATGGGTTGGTTTTTGGTATCCAAAGGTGATTTATCAATGTTAACCACCCTGAAAAATTTCAGCCCAAAAAGACCAAGGGTTCAAGCACTTCCTTTGCAAACTGGAAATCTGGACAGAATTTGGAAATGGATGTTGTGCTCAAAATTTGAATTGTGGAACTTGGGATATTGATGGAAATGGTGAATATATGGGTAGGACGACCTCCACAATTTATTTGGAATTTTTCCTAGCTATCAAAATGGTAGTTCCTTTGGAAAATCCCCAAATTGAAATATTGGCTTTAAATAGGAAAATGCAATTTCCCTTATTTAATTATGGCCAATATTTTTGTGAGAGCTCAATATGATCACAAATAATATCTCCACAAGTTTTCATGAGCTTTGGAGATGGATGGATATTTTCCTGGATTTAATTCCTCAGAAAGGCAGAAAAAGGAATTAATTCTAGATGAAAAATATTGCATATAACTTGGCAAATTTTTTGCACCTCTAGGGTTTATGGATGAAGGAGGATCTCTGGAAATTTTGGGAAGAATTAACAGAGCAAGGAAAATGATAGCTCCTTTGTAAACACAAAGGCAGGATTTCCAGTTCCACTATTTTGGAACTAGGGTTTGAATGGGATTCGGGGTTTACTGACGAGAGCTTGGCTGGCACAAGAGCATGGGAAAGTTATGGAGAGGCTGAGGATTGTCTGGATTCACCTGGTCACTCACCAGATTCCAGAGGAAAAATTTGGGAGAGGAAAGCTAAGAAGGATTAACAGCACAAAAATCGATAACCCGATTTTTGGGGTGTTACAAACCTTCCCCCCTTAAGAGAATCTCGTCCTGGAGATTCCTAGGGTTAGCTCAAAACAGATACTGCTCCTCCTGGAAAAACCTCTGGGTTGGGTTTTAACCCTATGGTTGAAAACAACCGAGTTAAAAGTACCGAAAATTGGTACACCCAGATCGAGATACGGATATTGCGGGATCTACTCCACAGGTAGGGGTCACTGGGTTCTCTCGTGGCTCTGAAAAAGAAAATTTTCCTTTTTCAAAAATGCCAGGGACACCCCAGTGAACAGTGGCCTCTCTCGCTGACAAGTGGGCCCAGGGCCCACTGGCAGCCTCCTTCTTCTTTCTCCGGCCAACGGCTCTCTCTCGCTCCCGCGTTGTTCCGCGTGCGGCCGGGCACAGCTCGCGCCAAGCCCCTAGGGCATAAAGCACACCCTACGACGATAGTGCGCGGCATGCACGAGGTCGACGCAGAGAGCACTCCCATCGCAGGCCAGCGCCGGTCGTCACTGCTCGCAGATTCGCCTCCTAGACGCCGGTGATCGAGCGACGCGCGGTTCTCCTGGACCTTGCTCACCGTACACCGGACTTGGGTTATAAAACAACCGCGGTTTCCTTCTTCCCTCTACCTCGCACCTCACCTCACCCCTTCCCCTTCTTCTTCTCCTTTTAGTTGCAGGAGCTCGAGGCAAGGCGTTAATGGAGGGCGTGGGTTCGGAGCTGATCACAATCCTCTTGGTTGGTCTGCTGGCGGCATTGGTTGGCTTCTCACTGCTGCTGTGTGCGATGATCCTTGATGATCGCCGTGATGCCATTACTCGAGTGATGACTCTCCGAGGCGGCGGTGATCATGAGGACTAGGCATCTGCGCCGGGTACGAGTGGGTGTTAGGGTCAAATCGAGGTTTAAGTCTTGGACTGGAGGGGTTGTAACGGTTTATGCTGCAATAAAATTTCTCAAAAAAATTCCGAGATTGCAGCTGAGTTCTAGGAAAAAGATTTTGGGACCGGGGAATTTTTGGGAAGAACTGGCTCTCCAGAGTTCTGGGTTTGGGAGGCTGGCAAACGGAGAAAGCATAGATGGGTAAGAGTATGCGGCTTTGCATTCTACCTGAGTACTGCTGCGATTGTACTCAGGGGAATGAACTTGGCGTGCAGACATTGCTCACACGATACACGCGCAATCTACTCAAATCAATATGCAGGCAAATGCAGGGTATATAGAAGCAAAATACATGCAAAGGAAAAAAAACACATCCAGTAGATTATACTAAGGTGTTTTAATGCTAGTGGGTGTATGTACTCCTGGTATACATATACCTACACCAGCTCGCATTTCATTAGGGACTCCGGCCGAGTCCATTGTTATTAGGTGTAAGTGCTCTACCGATTAGAATCTTGTTAAGAACCATTGCCAGCTCTGTTAAACATTTCTGCTTAACGGAGAGACAGATGAACCAAACACACAGAGCAAACAGACATACATACGTTACAACGGCACACAAGTTACAAGCATACAACAAGGTGTAACCTTACTAGGCACCTAACAGCAACTACTCACTCCGAACTACAGGGTTCTACTCTTGCTGGGGTTCTCCTGGGGGATGCAGGCTGAGCCAACTTCCATCTTCATCGTCGGACACCTCTATAGGTTGGGGCTTAACTGCTGGAGCTGCGGCGAGAACTTGTCGGAACACATCCCGACAACGAAGACGCCGAATAGCTCCTCGAATAGAATTTGGGTGGACGGAGCCAGAGTTCTACGGGTTCACGGGCTTCGAGGTTATCACTAGCTGCGAAGGTGGCACTGGATTTGGCATCATGGAACTGGTGGCCTGGGATGCAGCTTGACGGGCCTCACGGTATTCCGTAACAACCCGAGTGGTGCTTTGGTCAATGGCTTTAAACTCTCCAAGGATGCCGGAGATCAGCAGTCCCTGGGCAGCAATGAACTGAACTAAGCGAGCCATTGCCGAGTCGGCATCTTCGACTGTGCTGAAGAACTCGCAGCCTTCGCTGGTCGCAGAGGGAAAGTAGCAGAACTCCCGCATCTCCGCTACTTGCGAGAACTGGAAACGAAGACGTGCGATGGCTTCCGCAGCAGCTGTCTGGACAGCCAACGCGGGGGTGGGCATGGGTTTGCCTTGGAAAGTCAAGGGCTTCCCATCCTCTGCTAGACCTGGGCAGATATGCGCATTCGCATATAATCGGCAAAGGTGAGGGACGGGTTCCGATTGGAACACCAAATACACCGGGCTAGCACTACAGCCAAGTGCTTGGGTGAGCATACTCGAAAGGATGGGCGGAAAGCCGGGATAACCATTAGCCAAGGTTCGGCTATGGAAAGTGGGTGCTCTGGAAGAACTGGCCATGGCTGCTAGTTTGAGGATACTGGCTTGGGTTCTCTTGCGGGGATCTGGCTTACTGAGAGGGCATGCGACTCGCAGGTGGGAGGGGTTTTAAATAGGCGACCAGGCTGGGACATACCAGCATGGCGTGGATCCTTCTCGTGCCGGGTAGAGTATACGCCGGCACGGCCGACAACTGGGTAGGGTCGCGGTCCAATCCAGGGATGGCTGGGTGGGCGGACAGCTGGGTAGGGGCACGTCAATCCCGACTGCGTCGCCTGTTGATCAACAGTGGCCGTGTCGGATGCCAGTGATGGGTCAACTCTATTGGGCTCACTACCGGTTAAAATTAGGGGTGGTTTGAGGCTAGGGTAACCTACAGCCAGCCTGGCTCTGATACCACGCTCTGTGGCGACCCGATAGGGGGCCGACGCACGCCAGTCCCAGGATAAGACCTGGCGCATGCCTGAGACATGATACAGCAATTCCAGGCACAAAAATGGCTTTATTATATGAAATGGAGTTTTACAATACTGTTGCTTACAACAATATTACATGTCTCCAAGGCTAACTAAATGGCAGCGGAGGTCTTGGTTCAGTGGCAACGACGTCTCTGGCTGAGCTCCACAACGCACAGGACTGGCTGGGTTACGATCTAGCACAGCGGATCTTCCCCTGCAACTGGCCACGTGCAAGGCCAGGTGAGTACTTTGAATGTACTCGCAAGATAACCAAATACATAGCATCCAAACAAGCAGATGACAAAGCAAGCCCTATGCTTACATAAGAATTTATTCTAAACATGGCATGGAATTAACAGAAAATTATGGATCAAACATAGCATACATGGATCAGACATACCAACTACATATCATAGCATGGCATGGCTACTTTTACGAAGCATGGCATCCAAGATTAAACTGAAACCTACTCTACACTTACCCCTGTGAAGCATTAAAATACTATGTTGTGATATCGCTCAGCTTTACTGCACTGCTGGGCTAACTCATGACTCACCGAGATCCCATCTCGTGATCATGTCAGAACCACATGGTGACTGCTCACAATTATTTCATAGTCCAAGTTACCACATTTACTTAATAGCACATTCTTTAGCAAGTTTATAATAATAGGTTTGTCCTCCAGATCGACCAAGACCAAATAGTGTGACCTAGTACGAACTGTGTCCAATACTGTGGACTCGACTATTCGAATAGATTCTTATACTCTGCAGAGGTTGCGCACTTTTCCCACACCATGGAGCTCCTTGTCCCGTACCTCGGTGCACTTCCCTTCCGGGTGGATCGGTGCTGCTCCAACGAAACTTGCCTAACCCGTGACTCCTCCACCGTACCACCGACAATCATCCTCCCCCGGAGTCATGCCCTGGGTAGCCCCTGTGTCACCCCGTCACACCTGCCACCGTCGTGGCCAAACTAAACTGTACCAAATGGGGACTCCCGGGCTCAACAAACAACTGGGCTCACAAGGTTATCGCCGCCTACCAGGCCAGGGTAGCGCGCACGCATAACCTCCCCTCTTTGGTGGTACCGATAAAAGAGCACGCGGTCAGACCAAGTCAAGGCCGTCCCATACCGGCAGATGTGGTTGCACGGATAAGCTCGGTTCGGTGGCACTATGACTCGATCCCATCGATGACGGAGGAGGTTTAATTTATAAGTTCAATTTAATAATTCCGTCATCACACCATAACATCAACATTTATGAGCAGGAACAATCCCTTAACAACAGCATAGCAAAATCGTAACAGTATTGACAATCATGGCATGAGATCAAATCATAGCACCAGCATGATAATGGTATGAAAAGTATTGTTACTAGCATGGAGAGATATGACATGAAAGCAATTCATGATATCACATGGTAAATAACATTAGCATCTGGCACAGATGAAATAACAAGGCCACAGAAGTGTAGACTAACAGATGATCTGAAATATAATGCAACACACACACAGGGTGCAAGCAAAGTCATCACGCAAGTCTGGAGCTCATGATAAGAGGTTGGCTTGCCTTGGGGTTGACGGAGTCACCGGGAAGAAGTGCGATTAGCTCGCGGAAAGATTTGCCGGAAAAGTTTCCCTCCCGAAGGGGGCTGAATGAGGGCAAGGGAAAAATGGTCATTTTCATAGTGTGGAAATATTATGAAAATGATGCCATCGGAACGGGCTCGATGAGCTGAAAGCGTGGGCGTTGGATTTACCTCAATCGGAGTTACGGTCGCGGAGAAACGGCCGTTCGTTCGTTAAGCGGTACAACAAACAGAAATCTGTTCATTTTACCCCTTAACGGGTGAACGTTCGCTATATAGCTGTTTCGGCCGCGGCTGAGAAAATGAAGGCGCACTTTACCAAATACGCTTCCGATAACGGAAAGCGCATTCTCTTCAAACAGCGTAACGGAGTACGCTTTCAACACTGGAAAACGTACTAGGCCGAATACGTCTCCACTTAATCTGACGCGCGGGCCCGGCCTGGGTCAACGCTGTGTGGCTTACACATGAGGCCCGGCTTATCCTCTTCTCTCTCTCCTCCCTTCTCTTCTCTCTCCCAACGCCGAACAGAGGAGAGCTGCGGCCGTGCTCGCCGCCGGCGCCTCGCCGCCCGGCCGGAGCTGCCGACAAGTGGGGAGACACCGCGGGCCAGGCCGCATCCGTGGAAGCTAGCTGGTGGGGCCGGGGAAGGCCACGACGGCGGCTGCCCGTCCCACGGCGGACGGCCGGGGCGAGCTGGGCGGGCTTCCCCCAGCCAAGAAGAGGACGGAGGCGGCCCCGCGAGCTGTGGAGGAGGCTGCGGACATGGAAGGAGAGGAGGGAGAGGGCCAGGGTGCGGGGTTGGAATCGAGGGGAACGGCGGCAGAGCTTGGCCATTGGCGAGGCAGAGGGCTTCGTGGGCTCGAGGGGGAGAGGCTGGGGCTCGCTGGTGAGGAGGAGGGCTCGGGGGCGCGCTTATATAGCCGCGGGGAGGGGGTCTCGCGACGGTGGCCGAAGCTCCGAGACGCACGGCGAGGTGGCGGCATTCCGGTAGTCGGCAGAAGCGTCCACGGCTAGGGGACAAGGGGGAGAAGACTCCAGGCGGTCCACGCGTGCGGTGGGCAGCTCGCTGGCGCTCGCGGTGCACTGCCTTGGCATGCACTGCACGTGGTCACCGCGTGGCCACGGCGTTGCCACGCCGCACTCGATGCCAAACTATGTCTACCGTGTTCTCCACTCTACCCTGAGTTGACCTATGCGGCTGGAAGACACGGGAGAGCTCTGAGGTGACTGCACCCTGGTCAAACAGGTTCCAGCAGCAAAGTTTACACACGTGGTGTGGCTACCACAGTGCTCCTCTTGGCCTGATCTTGGGCATGGGTAAATCATCTACCAATGTGACCTTGCTGACAAAAATTCAGCTCAAATGGACAACTCTAGAGGATACTTCCTTTGTAAACTAGCAATCTGACCAGAAATGCACATGATGATGTTGGGGTCAAATGGCTAGATGGATTTGGCTGATTTTTGGTGGAGAGTGATGATATAGTCATGAGAGATTTCTGGAAAAATTTCAGCTCAACTTGATCATCTATGAAGGTACTTCCTTCACAGAGATGCAATCTAGACAGAAACTTAGATAATTTACTGGGGAAAATTGGCTAGATTAAATGGGCTGGTTTTTGGTATCCAAAGGTGATTTATCAATGTTAACCACCCTGAAAAATTTCAGCCCAAAACGACCAAGGGTTCAAGCACTTCCTTTGCAAACTTGAAATCTGGACAGAATTTGGAAATGGATGTTGTGCTCAAAATTTGAATTGTGGAACTTGGGATATTGATGGAAATGGTGAATATATGGGTAGGATGACCTCTAGAATTTATTTGGGATTTTTCCTAGCTACCAAAATGGTAGTTCCTTTGGAAAAGCCCCAAATTGAAATATTGGCTTTAAATAGGAAAATGCAATTTCCCTTATTTAATTATGGCCAATATTTTTGTGAGAGCTCAATATGATCACAAAGAATATATCCACAAGTTTTCATGAACTTTGGAGATGGATAGATATTTTCCTGGATTTAATTCCTCAGAAAGGTAGAAAAAGGAATTAATTCTAGATGAAAAATATTGCATATAACTTGGCAATATTTTTGCACCTCTAGGGTTTATGGATGAAGGAGGATCTCTGGAAATTTTGGGGAGAATTAACCGAGCAAGGAAAATGATAGCTCCTTTGTAAACATAAATGCAGGATTTCCAGTTCCACTATTTTGGAATTAGGGTTTGAATGGGATTCAGGGTTTACTAACGAGAGCTTGGCTGGCACAAGAGCATGGAAAAGTTATGGAGAGGCTGAGGATTGTCTGGATTCACCTGGTCACTCACCAGATTCCAGAGGAAAAATTTGGGAGAGGAAAGCTAGGAAGGATTAACAGCACAAAAATCGATAACCCAATTTTTGGGGTGTTACAGTTATTAACCATTAACTTGTGACTAATGTATCTCATAGCATAACATCAATTCGGGTCGATTCAACACAAGTGTTCTTCCAACAATGTGCCCTCAAAGTTGCCGGCATAGTCATGCCCATGATCAGGAAAACAGAACCATCATGCAACACTTGAGCTAGTCTTAGAGGCCAGACTAGGAATACATTTTACCGTTTATTATTCCACACATGCATATGAGTCTTCCTTCGAGCCTCGTGGTTATTGTAGACTCGAGAACCATAGGAGTTATAGCACGGAATATAAACATAATTACAAATATGGAGATAAATAATAACATTTATTATTGCCTCTAGGGCATATCTCCTACAGACTCCCACTTGCACTAGAGTCAATAATCTAGTCAATGTTGATGCACTTTACACCTATGGCATACCGGTGTAAAACATGCTTCGCTTGTGGTATAGTCTGATGTCCAACGGATCTGACAACTTCAGTTCTGTGTGTATCTCTGCATATCCTCGCGTTTTCACACTTTCACAAAATTCATATTTTTGTGTGGACTTGGCTTCGTATATATGTGAATCACTGGTCAAACCTTTATTCCTCAGACTGAGCTATGGAGCAACTATCTTCAATAGTGTTCCATTGACCAAAGCCATCTTGGAACCATACTAAGTTCATGAACGAACTGTACGATTCAACATCTTCTATGTCGCTTTGAAAGCGGCAACATACTTAGCCTTTGTTTTAGAATTCGCCACAGTAACCTGTTTGGAACGATTTCCAAACACCGTGCCACCATATCGTGTATTACACAAAACCCTTAACTTAAATCGAAAATCGCATGGAGCATTGATGAAGACTGTATCGATGTAATTACTTACAATGAGCACTTCATAATCTCTGCTTGCGAGAAAACATGTCATCGGTGCTACTTTAGTACTTAATGACATTTTCCACTGTTGTCCCATGATCAGTACTTTGATCACTTTGGTATCTATACTCGCAACAGCTTGGGAGTATCGGACATATCTGGTTGTTTTACATACCATGGAATATATGATTAATCCAAACACAAGAGTGTGTGGGATCTCCATCATGTATTTTGCTCATCAGTGGTTTGGGACACCGAGTCTTGCAAAACTCTTTCCATGTGACTTCGGCAAGAATCACTCCTTGGCGTTCTTATGCTAAACTGTTTTAGCATCTTGTCAATATGTATTTTTGGCTTAGCCTATTAGGCAGTTCTATCTCATAGATAAATATGCCTAATATCAAGGCTATTTAGCCCAAGCACTTCATCGAAAAACTATTTTCAATGAAGTCCTAATTCGTGTCAAGAAATTTATATTATTTCCAATCAACAATGTGTCAAGCACACAAAGTTTTTTAAAATATTATTATGCTCCCACTTACTTTCTTGTAACCACAAGCATCTTCGTTATCCATTGATGAAATCAAACTCTTTTGATTATTTGATCAAAACGAAGATTCCAACTCCATTTTGCTCTCTTCTATCCATTGTTGGAACTCTGAAGTTTGCATACTTACTAGCATCCTCTGGATTGACAAAATACTTCGGACTGTATCACATGCAAGTGCTAGGTTGCATTTCCATCACATGGAAATCCTTTTGGCATCCATGTATCATATCTCAAGATTGAAATATATATTAATTGCTAGTTTAACCCGATCTGACTTTAAGCATCGCTACGGTGAGACAATCTCATCGTAGTCAACTCCTTGAATTTGTTATTGCAACAAGTCGAGCTTTATGGATAAAACATTTTATCCACATCAGTTTATAGTTCCATTAATGTTCGTTAGACTCTAAGTCTTCCGAAGGGTTTATCAAGATATAATCTTGAATCATTTATATGGAAACTATCTCGAATTATATTGGCATTTAGCCAATTCCGGAGTCAGGGCCCATCAACGCTTCCTTGTATATCATAGGTATACTATTGTCTAACAGCAATATCTCGCTTGCGCACCTGAGAGGTTTGCACGAGCTTTGCCTACGTGGTTCAGTTGCAAGTTCGACCGAAGTCCATACATCTCATGTAGAGGCTTCCGTATCAGTCGCAGTAGTAAACTCTGGAATTACTTCCAAGGTTTCTTTCCTTTGATCTGATGACGAAGATAATGGTATCTCGTCGAGTCGCACTGTCCTCCCACTCACCTTTTTGCAAGAACCATTTTCTTCAAAAGCATACCGTTCTTTGTGCCAAACCTTTTGCCTCGGTACAGTGGTGGGGGAATACCCAATAACTTGGGATAATCTACGAAGTAGCACTTGTCTGATTTGGAATAGGTTTGTAAATATTTTGCACAAGCCCCATATTCCAAATGTTAAGAAAAGACATAACATGGTTGGGTGTACCATACCATGGAGTCATTTCAACAGATCTGATGGCGCTCTTTTCAGTGTAAAAGCCGCAGTCTCTAAAGCATTACTTTTAAAAGGGATAATGGCAAATTGATTAATGTCATTTTTGATCTTACCATGTCATAAATGGTTTGATTACATCTTCACGGATATTCCACTCATAGTGGTGCTCCGTGAGGTGTAAGTTATGAAACTCTTTTCACAACTCATCAGACATTCGCTAAACTTGTAACTCAAATATTCCTTTCGGCAATCTAGTTTGCAGAAACATAATTTTCTTGTTATAATAATTTCTACTTCATTTTTGAAAACCTTATGAATGATTTCAAAAGATCCAGACTAACGTATCATCAAGTAAATATCCATATATCAACCTGAGTCATTTCTGAAGATAGATAAATCCACTGCTAGCAACAACATTTATCGGACTACACACATCAAAATGTATGATCACCAATAAGTTCGTTGCTCGTTCCTTATGGCCTATGAATGGTATTTCAGTCACTTCACTTTTCAGAGGAAAGTTGCAAGTGTCAGATGATTCATAATCAAACGACTTCAAAATCCATCATTATGGAATTTCTCCATGCGGGTTTCTCCAATGTGACCAAATGCAGTGCCACACATGCGTGGTATTCTCTTATCTTGCGACATTTAGTGTCAGTGTTATGGATGTATCATATTACCATCAATATTCATAACATACATCCCATTCATGATGGAAGTATGGCCCTTATGTTATTCATAACACTGAACAACAATTGTTCTTTTATGAACAACCCTTTTGCAACAAACATTATGCAATGGGCTAGAGTGTGTAAAACTCTAAAATGAATTATGAAAGTAAATACGGAGGTAATATATTATTATCAATATTCATAACATACATCACATCCATGATGGAAGCATGGCCCTTATGTTATTCATAACACCGAACATTAAAAGTTCTCTTATGAACAACCTTCTTGCAAGATACTTTATGCAATGGGCTAGAGTGTATAAAAACTCTAAAATGAATTATGAAAATAAATACATAGGTAATGTACCGAGTATAGCAACTTTTACTATGTTCCCAGCGCATATCTAAACCTCACTCCGGCAAGTCTTTTAGGCCGTAGTAGTTCTTGCATCGAGTCGCAGCAGAATGCAATCGAGCGGGTATCTTTGTGATCAATTCACAATACCCAAGAATTAGTGACTAACAATTTAATCACAATTCCCAAGAACTATTTCTTTGACCAGCCTTCTATACATCAATAGCTTGTATGACTTTCATACATGAGCTGGACATTCCAGTCTTCTCTCTTTTTGCCTTTATACTTCTAACAGTTTAACTTTCAGTATTTCTCCTACTCTCAGAAGAAGCACTCAACGTAAGAGTGGCGTTAGCCCCAGACTTCCTAGGTGTGTAAGTCACACTAACACCCTTTGGACATTTCCTTTCTCTTTAAGTTGTTGTTTTATTCACCGTCATCATATGATAGGCGTTCTTCTGGATCCCTCTCGTATTAGTCAAATGCATAGTAAACACTTTTACTAATAGTTTGCAAACAAACATTTCTTTGGATATCTTATATCTTTTAGCCTTTGTTTGTATCTGAAACTAATTTTTAGTTCCATGAATATCACATAGCTATCCCAAACTTTTGAAGTTCGGGTCTCATGGAAGCAAACATATTGCACTTGACCATAACGGAATTCTAGCTTTTGGATCGAAGGACGAGAGTCACATTATCCATAGCATTAGCGGGAGAATACCAAAAGCATGCGATAGGACAAAGTCCTTCTCAACACTTTTGAGGACAATCCTCACAGTACGTTACCAACCATAAAGTTTTAACCAGATATTTAACAGCTTATTCAATTTTAACAGGGAAGGTGGAAACGTGAGCCATTATTCTACAACTATTATGCAAATCACGCTTAGACAGTGTTCATAATTAATTGCACTGAGAATTAAACAAGTTAATTCTAAAGTGCGCTTCCACTCAAATCAATATCTCTCATAATTGATTGTGAGTGATACAAGACCCATATTACAATTCAACGCCAAGGATGCATCCATCTCAAGTGACGAGAATTGCAATCGGTAGGCCAACTTGCCAATCACATCTCTATGTGACTCTTGTTCATCTTTCGATGGGCATGTTCCGAGCTCAGGACGATCAAGCCAGAACGTCAAGACAACCAAGTGATCTCGCTGCGAGGTCTCAACTCACCCGCCTCACACTTCTCTAATCGTTCGTACCCATGCATCCATGTGATACCCCGAAGAGATAGGTGTCGTGACGGTGCTACACTTGGGAGAACACTAACTACTTGATATTTTAAGTGAGATATCACCCTAATAAAAAGCGACTACCGCGCAATCAAAAGTGTCGTGGTTTTAACACGGCAGATGTCCGAAGACTTAGGTTCGAGGCCAGCGCCATGGTAGTGGACTCAAAGGGGTTGATCGGGACGAAGGACACGAGTTTACCCAGGTTCGGCCCCTCAAGTAGAGGTAAAAGCCTACGTCCTGCTTGTGTTGTATTGATTGGAGTATCGATTACAAGGGAGCGGATTGCTTGACCTAGTTCTCGATAACTTGGTTTCTTGTCTAAGCCGCCCTGGGGTCTAACCTTTATATATGAGGTCAAGGCCCCGGGTTACACGAGTCATGAACCGACCCACACAACGTGTTCTACTCTGTCTCTAAGCCGCCTTACCATCGTAGGTAAGCCGCCTCCGGGCGGCTTAGCCACCCGGGTCTTCAAGCCCACTTCTGTCTCCGGACCTCTGTCAACGGCCCATCTGGTAAGCTGCCATGCGGCCTTGCCTTCATCTTCCGGCCCACCTTACAGGTCTTGGGCTCACGAGCCGCCTGGTGTGACCCGGCCCCGCCTGGGCGGGTCTTACCACGGGGTTATATCCCCAACATTAGGCCCCAGGTTGATTTGAGCCAGCTCATGTCAATCTTCAACCTACTTGGCGGCGAGTCTTCATACGTCTGTCATCTGGAAAGACAATTTATAACCCGCCATGACGTCATATCGAATATTCTGAAAAAGATTCCGTGACGTCTGCAACGGATCTCCTCATTTGAAAGGCCATCCCGAAAATCGAGGCGCCACATTTGGTCAGTAATCACTGTGCCCCTCAATTCTCGCGCGCACTGTTGCCTCTCTGGCCCATAAATAGGGACACGTGGTCCCCTCTCTCCTTCCCTGCCGTCGCTGTCATCTTCCTCCTTGCTCGAAACCTCCTCTCTCCAGAGCTCCGCCGTGGCCAACTGGTCCTCGCCGTCGCCCTCATCGCCGGCCGCTGCATCAGCCCGAATTGAACCAGAGCGTCTCCGGTTCCTCCGCATCCAGAAGGTAATCTCCCTTGGCTCTTGTTGAATCTGCATCTACCCTCATTAGGGTTTCTCGAGTTCTTCTGCGTTCTTGTGTTCATCGCTGTTTGTCAGCGTCCATCATGGCATCGAGCACCACTCCATGCCCTATAGTACTGCCTATCTGTTGCGGGTACTCCTCCGAGGCCAATGCCCCATCTGTTTTAGGTCCATACAACACTTATCTCTGCGGGCAGATTGATCTGTCTTCCCACCGTTATTTTTAGGTCATGAATATTTTTCATTTTCCCTTCACCTGTAGATCTTGCAACTGAAATAACAATATGCAAAACCTGTTTATCTGCACTTAGCCATTTTCTCAGTGTTGCCAAGTCCATGTAACCCGCCACAACATTGGCGACTATTGATTGATATGCTTTGGCGGCTTAACTCCCCGCCCTTATACCGACCATAGCTGCCTTATCCATTTAATATTTTCTAACCCGCCATCTTCTTTGCTTTTCCGTAGCCTAACCCGCCATCATGTCAAGGGCTCCATCGTCCTGCGACTGGGTCAGCTCTGGAGTCACTGAAGAGCTTCTGCTTAACTTTGTTGAGTCTGGCATGCTGCCGGCTAAAAATGTAATACACTGGCGGGTCCCAGGGCCAGAGAAGAGGCCTAAGCCCAAGGAAGGGGAGATTATCATATTCACTGATCATATCCTCCGCGGGTTCTGCCCTCCAGGGTCAAAATTCTTTCGAGATGTTCTTCACTTCTTCAAGATCCACCCTCAAGACATAGGCCCAAATTCAGTCACCAACATTTGCCAGTTCCAAGTCTTAAGTGAATTCTACCTGCAAGAAGAGCCGTCTGTTGACCTCTTCCATGACTATCATTATGCTAACCGCCAAACTGAAATGGCGGCTGGGCCCAGTTTAGAGCTTGGGGGCATTACAATCCAGAGACGGAGAGATCTGCCATACCCCATAGCCATCTTGCCAAGTCATCCCAAAGACTGGAACAAGACCTGGTTTTATTGTAAAGACACCTCTCCTGAAGGTGAGAACTCCCTGCCGGGTTACCGTCCAACCCGGCTCTGCTATACAAATGACAACCCACTGCCAGCACGGATGACTGCTGCCGAACGAGCAAAGTATGCCCCGGCTTACGCCAAAGTCAAAGCCTTACTGGCGAACGGCTTGACTGGTGTCGACTTAACCAGTTGCTGGGTAAGTTGGAAAATCATGCCGCTGAGTCTTCGTGATCGGCTCATGTGCGAATATACGAGTGAACCCAATGACCCTCTTTGTTTCAAGAATACTCCCTTGTCTGACGAAGATATCAACACTGGCATCAAAGGACTCCTTGGTGAAAAACAGGAGGCTTGCAACAAAATTGGTCTTGAACCATTCTACGCCAAGAACCCGGCTCCAGACGTAAATCTCTCTTCCCTCAATTGGTCACATTTGTCCTGCACCTCTTAACCTTTGTTGGCGGCTTACACAGGCCGACTCCCCTTTTTGGAAAAAGAAGTATAATCCGCCAGTGAGGAAACCAAAGGTGAAAACTCCGGCTCAGAAGAAGAAGAAAACCGCCACTCCAGAGCCGCTTGAATCTGACGACTCGGAGGTAAAACTTGACTCCCTTGGCCGTTCTCTTTAGGCAACTTACTGACATTAACTACTCACAGGATGAGACGGAGGCGAGCCACGCAAACGCCCCTGAGGTAATTGACATTTCTGACCCAGAGACCTTTCCCCAAGACAGAGTACGGCGGGTCGTCCGGAAAGTCCCCTTCTCTCATCCTCTTGCTCATTTAGACCCCAATTTTCTTTTGAAAAAGCAACAGCACACCTCCCGACGTCAGACCCGAAGCGCCGGCTCTGAAGATCTCGCGGCCGGGTTATCACATGCTCCGGTTCAACGGAAACGGCCAGCTGAGGTATTCTTTAACTGAAACGTAACTTTAATCAACCTTGCATTATAACCTTACTCTGTCTTGTATTGTTTTAACTGCCTTCAGGATTCTCCTCCTTCATCTGGCGACTCGACTTCTTCCAAGCTGCCTCCAATGAAGATCAACCCGGAGTGCGTACTTTTACTTTGCACCGAATGCTTTAATATTTCTGACATGTGTGTAACCATCATCTGCACCTTCCAGGGCCCAAGCGAAACGAAGGAGGACTGGCGGGTCTACTGCCGCCCCTACTGCCCAAGAGCCAGTATTTGCTAAGCCGGCCTCCCCTTCACCAGCTGCTGACATTACGAAGGATGCATCTGAAGATACTCACAAGCCATCAGAGCCGGCGGGTCATGACACGGACGCTGAAAGCCCTGCAAGGGATGACCCTAAGCCGCCTAGCCCTTCAATGGTTGTTGAAGATACAGTTTTTCCAGATGTTGTTATAACTGAGGCGGGTCACCAAACTCCTGAGCCCCATGTACTGTCAAGGCACTCTGGCAAGGCTGAAGCTTCTTCGCCTGAGAAGTTTAACTTTGAACACCCTGTGCTGGAGAAGTTAACTGTTGACGAGCTTCACGCTGGGTTCTTGAACCGCCTGGAGTCAAGCCGGAATATGGAGCTGAAGCTCGTTAGCCTGATGAAGAAGAAATATGAGGTAATATTTTTACCAACTTTTCCCTTATATCCTTCCATAGCCTCCAAGAGCCGGATTAATATTTCAAATAATAAGCCGGGTCTTCCCTCTGCAACACACTTATAGCTTGAGCTGTAGCCCCCAAGTCCGGGTCATTATGAAATGATGAGCCAGAACTTTATTTGGATGAATTTGAAAACGCCATATGTAGCCCCCAAGTGCCGGCTTATGTTGAAAAAGATGAGCCGGGACTCTATGGTAGACTGAAAACACATGAGCCCCCAAGTGTCGAGTATATTGCTTGCAATCTGCTTGAGACTTGCAACGTAATTGCTTCATTAATAACTCATCCTGATGACTTAACTTTTGTCATGTGTTGTACGCCACAGGATGTTTTGGAGGCGGCTGAATCTGAGATTACCCGCCTGAAGGATTATCTTGCTTCACAACAAACCGCCCGATCAGAGGCGGAAGATAAATATCGAACTGCCGTACAAGAACTTGAGAAGACGCAAGTTGACTTTGCGCTGTTCAAGAAAAACACTGAATCGGACCAAGCCGCCATGACCAAACGCGCAGAAGATGCTGAAGGGCGGCTTGCAGCTGTGTCAGAAGAATTGCAAACCCTCAAGCGCCACATCTCCAGGATGACTTCTGCTGTTTTTGGTAAGCTTCAAAAAACTTGGCCGGTTTCCTTGCTATTGAAAATCTTGTGAGGGCGGCTTATAACGCCAAACTTTGTCTTGCAGGCCAGAGAAGCCGCCAGTTTTCATCTGATAACTTGCTGAAATTGAAAGCAGTATACTCCTTAGCCGAACAACTCTACTGCGGGACTCTTCTTACCATCAAGGCAATGTTGACTGAGAAGAGCATCCCCAAGTACATGAGGGGAGTTATAGAACTGCTATCCACACTGCCTAAGCAGGTTGAAGAGCTGAAATGATCAGCCGCCAGGCAGGGAGCTACAGCCGCGCTAAGCCGGTGCCTAGCCTTCGCTCCTGAGCTGACTGCTGAAGAAATGATGGACGGGTTCCCATCCAGGAAAGACGATGGTTCTGAATTCACAGCAGAAGACTATGCCCAATGCAGAAAAGCCTCCAGGGTGCTTTCCTCAAAGCTGGTGGAGGAACTTGATGTGTCAACTTACCAGGCGGCTTACAGCGAGGCTTCCAAGAAAGTGTGCTGTCCAACCTTTGAATGTAGAGACTTGACTCCTGCCCGCCGTAAGCATCTCTTCGCTCCTGAGATTGACCCGTCTCCTATCTTTGAAGACGCCCAGTTTGAAGCACTAACACACTGCAACTGGGACGTGGACAATCTTCAGATCGAAGAGGTCGAAGACCCGGCGCAGGATGACCCGCCAGCAAGCTGAACGTTGTAAATTTGATAACGCGGCCGTCTGAGCCGCCAAACTTAATCTGTTGCCTTTTGGGCTCTCGTGGAGAGCTTTGTAATAGTCTTTAGAAAAACTTTAACTGTCTGAGCCATGCCATCATGCACGTATAAATCCTTGTATAGTTCTTATAGATAAAACCCTGCAAACAACAAACAAGACAGAACATGTTCTATACTGTTATAAGGGCGGCTTAAAAAAGCCTAACCCGGAGACGTAAAATCTCATAACCTTGCCTTTCTTTCCGAACAGATAAGCCAGTTCTTCTGGGTAGTCTCACTACTTTGAACTCTTAACAACTGACAAGAGCGTAGTGAACCAGAAAGAGACGCAGCAGATGAGAGAGTTTGCCTCGCCGCTGTAAGAGGCCCTTGCAGGGGGTAAGTTTTAGAACTCGCTGCACCCCTGACAAAGCGCAGCTACTTACAGGCAGGTATAACCCGGCCTTGCAGATGTAAGGGTTTGCCTCGCCGCTGTAAGAGGCCTTTGCAGGGGGTAAGTTTTAGAACTTGCTGCACCCCTGACAAAGCGCAGCTACTTACAGGCAGGTATAACCCGGCCTTGCAGATGTAAGGGTTTGCCTCGCCGCTGTAAGAGGCCTTTGCAGGGGGTAAGTTTTAGAACTCACTGCACCCCTGACAAAGCGCAGCTACTTACAGGCAGGTATAACCCGGTTTTGCAGATCAGAAAAGGAGGTGAGTTCATAACTCGCTGCACTCCTAGTGATCTTTGTTGACGATATCAACATACACACCATCTTGTAAGCCGCCGACTTGTAAGTCGCCGGTTGATAGTGCTATCTTGGCTGAAGATCTTGATCAAGAGGGTTGAAGCTTAACCCGGCGGGTTAGAAGCCCCCAAGTGACCTTGTAATTTCGGCAGAAGAGCCTGACCAAGAAGGTTGAAGCTTAACCCGGCAGGTTGAAAGCCCCCAAATGATCGTATGATTGTATCCATCTTTGAGCCATGTGAGATACGTAAAACGGCAGAGGCCTCGGCTTGCAGGGATGCCAACTTTATTATATATATATATATGTGATATATACAATGATGATATACAATTGGGGGGGGGAGTCGATGACTCTTAAGTATAGTAAGGCCGTAGATGGGCGATATTCCAAGGCCGGTAGGTCTCCTGCCCAGAAGTGCGTGACTCGTCCCGTACGTCGATGAGATAGTATGACCCATTGTTGAGATTTCTGCTAACCACAAAAGGCCCTTCCCATGGGGGAGACAGCTTGTGCGCGTCCGTCTGATCTTGAATCAGGCGCAACACTAAGTCGCCTTCTTGGAACGTCCGGGTCTTGACCCGGCGGCTGTGATAACGACGCAGGTCTTGCTGATAAATCGCCGATCGGGCCGCCGCCAGATCACGCTCTTCATCCAAAGCATCCAACGCGTCCTGACGCGCCGTCTCATTGTCTGCCTCAACGTAAGCCGCCACCCGTGGCGAGTCATGTCGTATGTCGCTTGGTAATACAGCTTCTGCGCCGTAAACCATGAAGAAAGGCGTATAGCCTGTTGACCTGTTAGGAGTTGTATTGATGCTCCATAGAACTGATGGTAACTCCTCAACCCAACAACCCGGCGTTCTCTGTAGAGGAACCATAAGCCGGGGCTTGATACCTCTCAGGATCTCCTGGTTAGCACGCTCCGCCTGACCATTGGACTGTGGATGAGCCACAGCAGAAACATCAAGCCGGATGTGTTCACTTTCACAGAAAGCTTGCATAGCCCCCTTGGATAGGTTTGTGCCATTATCTGTGATGATACTGTGGGGGTAACCAAAACGGTAGATCAATTTTTTGACAAACTGAACCGCCGTAGCCGCGTCACACTTGCTGACCGGCGCAGCCTCTACCCACTTGGTAAACTTATCCACCGCCACCAAAAGGTGGGTCTTCTTATCTTTGGACCTCTTGAAGGGCCCGACCATATCAAGCCCCCAAACCGCGAACGGCCAGGTAATTGGGATCATGCGCAATTCCTGAGCCGGCACGTGAGCACGTCGCCCGAACTTCTGACAGCCATCACACTTGAGGACCAAGTTTTCTGCATCCTTATGAGCCGTCAGCCAGAAGAAACCATGTCGAAAAGCCTTGGCCACCAGAGATTTTGAGCCGGCATGATGACCACAATCTCCGGCGTGGATTTCATTCAAGATCTCCTTGCCTTCTTCCGGAGAAACACAACGCTGGAAGACACCAGTGACGCTGCGCTTATGCAACTCGCCATTGATGATTGTCATGGACTTAGATCGTCTGATGATTTGTCTTGCCAAGGTCTCGTCCTCAGGTAACTCGCCGCGAGTTAGATACGCCAGATAAGGCAACGTCCAGTCAGGAATGGCATGCAGAGCCGCCACCAGCTGCCCCTCCGGGTCAGGTATAGCCAGATCCTCCTCCGAAGGTAGCTTAACTGACGGGTGATATAACACGTCCAAGAACAGGTTAGGCGGCACCGGCTTACGCTGAGAGCCAAGCCTTGATAATGCATCAGCCGCCTCGTTCTTGCGATGATCAATATGATCCACCTGATAACCTTTGAAGTAACCTGCAATGGTGTCAACCGCCTAACGATAAGCCGCCATCTGTGGGTCTTTGGAGTCCCACGTGCCTGAAACTTGCTGAGCCACAAGGTCTGAGTCGCCGAGGCATCTAACCCGGCTTATGTTCATCTCCTTGGCCACCCGGAGGCCATGAAGTAAAGCCTCATACTCAGCTGCATTGTTAGTACAAGGAAACATCAGCCTTAGCACATAACAGAACTTATCACCTTTAGGGGAAGTTAAGACGACTCCAGCCCTCGAGCCTTCCAACTGTCTAGACCCGTCAAAGTGAATCGTCCAGTAAGTGCTGTCCGGCTTCTCCTCTGGCGACTGACACTCCGTCCAGTCGTTTATAAAGTCCACCAAGGCTTGAGACTTGACAGCCGTGCGAGGCACATACTTCAGATTAAGAGGTCCAAGCTCCAATGCCTACTTAGCAATCCGGCCAGTGGCTTCTCTGTTTTGAATTATGTCTCCCAGCGGGGCAGAGCTAACCACTGTGATCGGGTGTCCCAGGAAATAGTGCTTCAGCTTTCGATTCGCCATAAATACCCCATAGATCAGTTTCTGCCAATGTGGGTATCGTTGCTTGGACTCAATCAAAACTTCGCTGACGTAGTAAACCGGCCTTTGAACCGGATATTCCTTCCCTGCCTCCTTGCGCTCCACAACAACCGCAGCGCTGACTGTCCTGTTGTTAGCCGCCACATAGAGGAGTAAGGGTTCCTTCTCAGCCGAAGCGGCTAAGACTGGCGGCTCAGTCAGCTGCTTTTTAAGCGCCTCAAACGCCTCACCCGCCGCCTCGCTCCAGACGAAATCGTCTGTTTTCTTCATCATCTGATATAAAGGGATTGCCTTCTCGCCCAGGCGGCTTATGAATCGGCTTAACGCAGCGATCCGACCCGCCAGGCGCTGGACGTCATTTATGCACGCCGGCTCAGACAAAGAAGTAATCGCTTTTATCTTGTCCGGATTAGCTTCAATTCCACGCTCAGAGACCAGAAATCCCAAAAGCTTGCCTGTAGGAACTCCAAAAACACACTTGGCCGGGTTAAGCATCACCTTGTAAACCCGTAAGTTATCGAAAGTTTCCTTCAGGTCGTCCAGCAAAGCTTCCTTCTTCCTTGACTTGACCACAATATCATCCACATAAGCATGAACATTACGTCCAATTTGACTGTGAAGACAGTTCTGCACACAACGCTGATAAGTCGCCTGGGCACTCTTGAGCCCAAAAGGCATAGACACTTAGCAGAAAGCACCAAAAGGCATGATGAAAGCCGTCTTCTCTTGGTCTTTGACTGCCATCTTGATCTGGTGATAACCTGAATAGGCGTCCAGGAAGCATAAACTTTCGCAACCCGCCGTTGCATCAATGATCTGATCAATCTGGGGGAGAGCAAACGGGTCAACTGGACAGGCTTTGTTAAGATCCGTGTAATCCACGCACATACGCCAAGTGCCGTTCTTCTTAAGCACTAGCACCGGGTTAGCTAACCACTCCGGGTGAAAGACCTCCACGATGAACCCTGTCGCTAAGAGCCGGGCCACCTCTTCTCCAATAGCCTTGCGCCGCTCTTCATTGAAACGACGAAGGAATTGCTTGATCGGCTTGAACTTAGGATCCACATTAAGATGGTGCTCAGCAAATTCTCTCGGTACACCCGGCATGTCAGACGGCTTCCATGCAAAGATGTCCCGATTCTCACGGATGAATTTGATGAGCGCGCTTTCCTATGCGGGGTCCATGTTAGCCCCAATAGTAAACTGCTGAGATGAGTCGCCCTCGGTGAAATCCACCTACTTGGTATCATCCGCCACAAACTTGAGGGGCGGCTCTGATTCTGTAGTGGGCTTCTTCAACGGAGTAATATCCTCCGGGTCGACATTCTCTTTGTAAAACTTGAGCTCTACCTCTGCACAACTTGACTCTGCATAAGCTGCATCACCTTCCTCACACTCAAGAGCCGTTTTCCGATCGCCATGCATGGTAATCGTTCCTCTTAACCCGGGCATCTTGAGCTGTAAGTAGACATAACAAGGCCTAGCCATGAACTTGGCATAAGCCGGCCGTCCGAATAAAGCATGATATGGACTTTTAATTTTGACCACCTCAAACCACAAGGACTCCACCCTGTAGTTGTATTCATCACCAAAAGCTACCTCCAGAGAAATCTTGCCCACTGGATAAGCCGACTTGCCAGGCACCACACCATGAAACACTGTGGAAGAGGGCTTAAGATCCTTGTCAAGCAAACCCATCCGGCTGAAAGTGTCGTAGTACAGGATGTTGATGCTGCTGCCACCATCCATAAGCACCTTAGTGAACACATATCCACCTACTTGGGGGGCAACCACCAAAGCTAGCTGCCCCGGGTTGTCAACCCGCGGCGGGTGATCCGCCCTGCTCCAAGTGATGTCATACTCAGACCACTTCAAATACTACGGGAGAGCCGGCATGACCGCATTAACCGCCCGCTTGCGCACCTTCTGGTCTCGCTTGTCAAAGCTGGTTGTGAAAACATGATATTGACCCCCGCTAAGCTGCTTCGGGTTGCTTTGGAAACCCGACTGGTTATGCTGCTGCTGGCCGCTACCGCCAGACTGTTGATGATGACCTCCTTGATTGCCTTGACCCTGGTAACCGGACCCTGAACCGCCGGGACCAAAGCCGGCTCCTGACCCGCCTGGCCCTGAGCCGCCGGACGGACCATTGCCGTGGTTATGATGTTGTTGAAGGCTGTAGTCTCGAAACTGCCGCATAATGCTGCAATTCCTCCATGTATGGCCTACCGGCTTATCGGGCTGACTATGCTCTGGACAAGGTTTATTGAGCATCGCTTCCAAGTTGAAGGGAGCTTTACCCTTGTTAAAATGCTGCCTGAAGTTCCCGTTGCCCTTAGCACGGTTGTTTCCAGCGCTGGTGTTCACCACCAGTTCTGACCCGCCGTCCGGGTGTTTCCGCTTGCCCGAATTTCCGCTTCCAGCCGTGTTTTGCTGCTGACCCTTTCCATTGTTACCCTTCTCCCCCCGACCTGATTTTTCATCATCAGAGCCCGGGTCTTTCGTGTTGTCAGAGTCTGCGTATTTGGTGAGAGCCGCCATGAGCTCCCCCATGTCTTGACACGTGCGCTTGAGCCGGCCAAGCTTCTGCTTCAAAGGTGTAAAGTCACAATTCTTCTCCAGAATCAAAACTGCTTGAGCCGCTGTGATTTGTTCTGAAGAGTGGATGATGGTCGAGACCCGCCGGACCCAATGATGGGCTGACTCATCCGCCTGTTGCACACAATGATCCAAATCTACGATCGTCATGGGCTGCTTGCACGTCCCTTTAAAAAATTTGATAAATTTCGCCTTCAACTCGGCCCAGGACGTAACGGTGTTGGGTGGCAATCCCTTCAACCACGTGCGAGCCGGCCCTTCCAGCATCATGATGAAATACTTGGCACATACTGCATCACTAACATCCAACATCTCCATGGCCAGCTCATAGCTTTCGACCCAAGCTTCTGGAGGTAGGTCAGCTGTGTAATTGGGCACCTTGCGAGGGCCCTTGAAATCCTTCGGCAGGCGCTCATTCCGCAAAGCCGGCGCTAAGCACGGCACCCCCACAGCCCTGGAAGTTAACCCCGCTCCGGCTGAGACGGAGGGTGCGACTGTGGGTTCCTGATAAGCCGCCGCTGCCGCCAGAGCCGCCGCCTCTCGCTGTGCTCTCGCTCGATCCACCAGTGCCTGAGCATCGAGAGCCGCCCGGTCAGCTCGTGGCGGGTTCCGATGTCGTTCACTGCTAGAAACCGCCGGCGACTCATAACGCCGGCTGTAGCTGTGACTGGGGATGGGGGTTGAGTGCACGCGACTCCGGCTGTAAGCATACTTCTCCTGCTGGGCCACCGCCGTTCGCAGGTATCCAACCGCGTTCCGCACCTCTTCCGCGAAAGGCGACTCGTCAGGGATCGGGATAGCAGCAAGCCGGGTTGCCGCCACCACCATGTTCTCCGCCGGGTTAGAATAATGGCCCGGCGGTGTAGGAAAAGAAGTTGGCGTAACCTGGTTCGGCCGGGGCGGGTTAATCTGCTGATGCTGAACCGCCGCCCGGCTTCCAGGCACTTCCGCCGTCCGGGTTACGGCCAAAGGCACGTTCTGTCCCGTTCCTGGCGTGTTGAAAAGATTCCTTGCTTCATACTGATCCGGCAAGCGGGATTGATGCCTCATCCGCTGAACCGCCGCTGCTGATTGCTGTTCCAGCTCAAGACGGAAAGCGTCCGCCCTAAGGCGCTCCGCCTCAGCATCCATCTGAGCCTTCAATTCATTAATCTCCTGCTGGACCTCAGTCATCTGGTTCTTCAACCTCGCGATCTCCGTATTACGGGCTGCTTGGTTTTCAGCTGTGACTTCAGTCGCCATCAGGGTTGTAAGCTCACCCATCAGATCCAGAAGAACCTGAGCCGGTGGCCTGCCAGCCCCAGACCCGGTTGCCTCGACGGCTGAGCTGCCATGAGCCGCCGCTGTACCCGCCATGAAGACGGCAGCGCGGTTCAACGGCTCATACTCCTCCGGCTCATGGAACTCCGACTCGAGGTAAGGCTCGACGTAGCCCCCGAGCCCGCCATTGTGGAGCTGGTAAATTGATTCCGTCTCTTCGCTCGAAGATCCATCCTCAGAGCAGATGAGAGTTTCCTCCTGCGACACGGACCCCTCGAGATCCATGCCCTGAGTGAAGCCGACGAAGACATGCTTCCTGCCCGGTTTAGCACGGGCGGGTTGCACGCGTCGGGCGGGTTGCACGCGTCGGGCCGGCTCGACGATGTCGGTGCAGGTGTCCGGCCCGGGTTCAGATCCGCCGATCTTGCCGATGAAGACATGAATCCCGCCGAAGGGGACCCGGAAACCGTACTCAATGGAGTCAGCCTCGGGGCCCCAGCCGGCGTCGTCGATGTAGAGCCGGCCGTGGCGACTCTTGGTCATCCTGCCAACCGCGTACCCCTCGATCCCTGGGAGAGAGCCCTTTGAGAACTCGACACCACCGAGCGCTAGCCCCACGATGGGTGCCAACTGTCGTGGTTTTAACACGGCAGATGTCCGAAGACTTAGGTTCGAGGCCAGCGCCATGGTAGTGGACTCAAAGGGGTTGATCGGGACGAAGGACACGAGTTTACCCAGGTTCGGCCCCTCAAGTAGAGGTAAAAGCCTACGTCCTGCTTGTGCTGTATTGATTGGAGTATCGATTACAAGGGAGCGGATTGCTTGACCTAGTTCTCGATAACTTGGTTTCTTGTCTAAGCCGCCCCGGGGTCTAACCTTTATATATGAGGTCAAGGCCCCGGGTTACACGAGTCATGAACCGACCCACACAACGTGTTCTACTCTGTATCTAAGCCGCCTTACCATCGTAGGTAAGCCGCCTCCGGGCGGCTTAGCCACCCGGGTCTTCAAGCCCACTTCTGTCTCCGGACCTCTGTCAACGGCCCATCTGGTAAGCCGCCATGCGGCCTTGCCTTCATCTTCCGGCCCACCTTATAGGTCTTGGGCTCACGAGCCGCCTGGTGTGACCCGGCCCCGCCTGGGCGGGTCTTACCACGGGGTTATATCCCCAACAAAACGGGTGCATCATAAGGGATAAACATCTCAGGCAATTCATAATAGCATGATATGGTATAGCCCTTTCTGACGGAGAAGTCTTCAATTTCTTCGTCTTCGGCATTTGCGTCGGTGTTCACCTTCGCGAAGATTTCCACCACCTTGTTGATGCACCAGATAATATTGCTATCTCTATAGCTAATAAAATAAGTGCATTACTTAAGGTTGACACGCAGGTCATTAAAGTGACAATCATATGGCTCCAGCCATCATGCCGAATCATGACACGCAGGTCATATTAATTTACATTATATAGTCATCTCATACATAATCAAATTATTATGAGCACTGCTATACCACATCACATGCACATCCTGCAAAACCAAGTTAGATGCCTCTAATCGGTTTATGCAAAATTTCATTTTTCGTGGCTTCTAAGATTTCGAAACAAACCGAAGTTACTAACGTCCATCATCAAGTATGATTATTCAAGTTGCTAGATTAACTTTACGGGGTGTATGAAACACGAGATAATAAAATCTCGAGCCCCATACTGAACTTCGTCATACGCATGACCCCCGTGCAGATCATATCTGCATTGCCCTTTAGTCTGCGAAATTTCATCTTTCTCTCTAACTATGGTGGAATTCAACGAACTGTTAGCACTTCGTTGATCAATCAGGATCGTGGATTGCCAGAACTTTGAAACTCCACCATGCTGTTATCAAGATCAGAAATATGCAAATTCCAGGGAAGCAACAAGAACATCGGGTAATAGATTTCATCTGCTACCCGCATAAATAATTTTTCGCAATAGATCTCATCTACTACAAAATTATATTATGCAACACCCATACATCTCTATGTATTCTAGATCGTAACCTGCATCTACACATAGCACGGCTCTTGATGCCACTGTAGGGGAACGTAGCAGAAAACAAAACAAAATCGACATACGCACCAGCCCAGCACCACTATGGAGACTGCATACAAGGTTTGATCTTTTCGTTACCGACTCGTAGCGCAGCGGAAGTAGAGTTGATGACGATCGGCGGTGCAGATCCCCGCAGCTAGGATTTACAACCTCCCAACCGCGAGGATGTACTCCCTCATCTGCCCCTCGGACAGCCCTCCGGGAGGCGGTCGGACAGTCCCCCGGACGGTGTCACGGACAGCCCTTCGGGAGGCACTCTCGAACTCGGACGGTAACTCGGACAGCCCTTCGGGAGGCACTCTCGAACAGCCCCTCGGGCAAAAAGATCGAACCTACGACCTCTCTACGGGGTTGCACACATACGGTGTCATCTATCCGGCAGGGCTTCGCCGTCCAGAACTAGTTTCCACCGGAACTCAGACAGCCTTTCGGCTCTACGGAACTCTTTTCGTGGGAGGGAGAGAAGAAGCCAGATCATTGCATGGCATTATGTATGAGAGAGTGAGTGTCTTTGGGCAGCCCCCTCCACCCCTATTTATAGGCCAAGCCCAAGGGTGGCTTCTCCAAGAAGCCAAGGGGGAAAAATACCAAAAGGCCCTCAAGGTGGCTTCTCCAAGAAGCCACCCAAAAAGCACTTTCACTATTCACAGAAACATTTTTCCGTGACCGTTAAATCTGAAAATATTTCTGTGGGTCTTAGAATAATTCCAGTACCCACTAAAAAGATTTTGGACGCGTTTCGAAACAATTCCGGATTAGTGATTTTCATCTGCGAAAAGCAACCAAAACGGTTCCGGCAGCTCCGGAACATTTCCGGTTTTTTCTCCGGAAAAATCCCAGAAGTTTTCAGAATAATTCTGGCACCCTCCAAGAATTTCCAGACGTGTGCCGAAACCAATTTGACTTAATGTTATACCTCGAAACAACTTTTCAGTTTTACCGGAACTATTCCGGTGTCCTCTCCGGAACGTTTCCGTTGCGTCCGAAACTTTTCCGGTGATTTTCTCTCAGACTCCCTGTCTAGTATTCAGCAGATAGATGACCCTTAAGCGTGTGACCCTATAGGTTCGGTGAAGTATATACATGACCGGAACACTTTCCGATCAATGATCAACATCGAAGCCGTGGACACCCATATTGACCCCTATACCCACACGAATAAATATTCGAGTGCACCTCCAGTTGCCGTGTGCTATTCCTGTTGCTTAATGATATGTTACAAATACCCGAGGTGAGATTTATCGGCATCCCCGTGGATCAACAACTTGTCCACTATGCCAGTTACCTCGTTACCGGTTTTGTTCTCTTTTCTCGTACCCGTGTTCCGGCATCCCCGTGATCAAATCACATTGTGTCTGGCCAGAGGATGATGGATAGCGTAACACCGAGAGGGCCCAGAGATATCTCTCCATTGTCGGAGGAGCAAATCTCAATCTTGAGCTATCAAGTCCCTTGTCATACTTTCCCATGAACCCGTAAGCCGCCGTAATGGCCACCCAGTTAAGGATGACGTTTAACAAACCCCAAAGTTCATGAATCAAGCATGAAGGAACTCGATACTCTCATGGTCTAAGGAATTATGCAAACGTTAACTTTCTCTGTGTTATTAACCATTAACTTGTGACGAATGTATCTCATAGCATAACATCATTTCGGGTCGATTCAACACAAGTGTTCTTCCAACAATGTGCCCTCAAAGTTGCCGGCATAGTCATGCCCATGATCAGGAAAACAGAACCATCATGCAACACTTGAGCTAGTCTTAGAGGCCAGACTAGGAATACATTTTACCGTTTATTATTCCACACGTGCATATGAGTCTTCCTTCGAGCCTCGTGGTTATTGTAGACTCGAGAACCATAGCAGTTATAGCACGGAATATAAACATAATTACAAACATGGAGATAAATAATAACATTTATTATTGCCTCTAGGGCATATCTCCTACAGACGAGTAGGCTCACCCGTCCACGTCCATCATCAACCTCACCTCCATCGGCGACGGCCATGTCGCGAACTCCGACGAGAAGGAGTAGGGCATGGAGACGGCGGTGCCTTGTGTCTCATGTGGGTCAGTCTGTGTCCCATGTTCTACTCTTCCTCATCGGCAGCCACACCTTCACTTCGCGGGGTTCAGGCCACCGGACATGGACACGGAAGGGAACAACAAGAACGTGGAGGACGGGCGCGGACATAGATTTAGACTAGGTTAGGGTCCGGACACTTTTGTTTAATGAAACATGTCAAAAATGTAATGAATGTGGTCCGGTTTAAATGAAAATCAACCAATTGACATGAATTCATTCAGTTTGTTCATATATTTTTTTTGCGAGAAACTTCCAATCTATTCATCTTCAATCATGGCAGTACAAAGAACAACAGAGGTAATAAAAATTACAACCATGTCTGTGGACCACCTAGCGACGACTACAAGCACTGGAGCGAGCCAAAGGCGTGCTGCCGTCATCGCCCCTCCCTCACCGGAGCCGGGCAAACCTTGTTGTAGTAGACAGTCGGTAAGTCGTCGTTCTAAGGCCCCATAGGACCAGCGCACCAGAGTAGCAACCATCGCCAATGAAGAAAGTCGTAGATCAGAAGAATCAAACCTGTAAACATCCAAACGAAGACGAACGAAGACCAGATCCAAACAGATCCACCGAAGACTTCATATTCGCTTTGAAATGTACGCGGACGGGGTTGGATGGTCGGCTCCCGTATCATTATCCGCGGACAAATACAGCGCCTTATTGGTATAAGCAAAAAAAGGCAAAATAAAAAAACACCTCTTGATACCAAAAGACCCCCTAAATACAGCGCCATATTATGCTTTTTCTTTTCTTTTAAGCCGGAGTGCAAAAGCCAAGAATAAGCCCAACGAAAGACCCCCCCTAAAACACCTCTTGATACAAAGATAACTGAGCCTAGCATAAAGATTACATAACACCACCCCCTCAAAAAAAGGATTACTTAACACCACAAACTCAACACGTAATTATCCTCCCATCCGTACGCTGAAAACATGGAGTAGTGTTTAGTGTTTTTTTTCTGTTTGACACAAACATTTCGTAAGAACTTTGGCAGAGGTGGGGGACAGATCGGCGGCGGGCCGCCTGAAAGAACATGTGCTGCCCCCATGTTTGGTTTTGGTAATTGATGACAATCTCTATGGACTAATGGTTGCCTTGAGTTATATTTGAAGGGTTTGTCCATAGGCATTGCTTGAAGACCATTTGTTGGTTTCAAGGTTATTAGAAGAAGAATATGTGTTGACCAAGGTTCTATTCAAGGATTTATCCAAAGATTGGTCATGTGAGTGTTGAGCCTATTGCAAGCATGTCTTGAAGAAGAAGATTGTGTGAACATTCATGTTTACCTTCAAGACATCATCCTAATGAAGAGAGTTGGAAAGATTCAAGGTCGATCAAGACTAAATATGAAGAGTGATTCAAGTTGATCAACACACAAAGCGTAGAAGATGTACCGAGTGGGATCAAGTGATCTCACGGTATGGTAAGCATTGTCCATTACGCTTTGTGTACTAACCCATGTTCTATGCGAGAGTTCTATGTGGGGTTAGGTATGTTTCCATGGGCTTGCGTCAAGAGGAAGATCTCATTCAACCCATGGAGGATGACATCAAGTGGTGATCGTCATCAAGATTGCGGTGTGCAAGTTCAAGTGGAGCATCACAAAGAGATCACTGCTTGAAGCTTGCCGTCCATTGTGGTGACAATGGACTTGTGAAGATGTGCCGAAGAGTGGCTCACCCATAGTGGAGTATGGGGGAGCAATCAACTAGTCTTCATCGAGCCGGCGCAATCAAGAAAGGTGGTCCAACTTGAGGAGGTCAAGATCGTCATCATCTAGCTCAAGTGGACTGTGCGCAGGGCAAAGGTTTGCCCTTGATAGGTTTTCTATTTTACCGGTCTCATGGTAGTAGTTGTGAGACCGGGTTATAGGATCGATAGCCGTTCTTTCAAGGGGGGCTCTCAAGTGAGTAGCTTTATCGTATCATTCGTAGAGAGCTCAAACCATTGCATCCTTGCATCATCTTTCTTGGTTCTTGTTTGATGTTTCTCTTTGTGAGTTTTTGAGCTTATGGTCATCTTCATGACAAGCTCGAGTTCATCGAAAGCGGAGTTCATATTTGCATCCTCTATGATGTTTTCGATGTTGGAGTTTATGCCGGTTCTTCATTCATAGAGGTTTCTCATCTCTATATGTTAGGCATATCTCCCCTGCCACTTCTTATTATAACCAACAAGCTTGAGTTTGCTCAATTCGGAGCTCATTTGCAGAAGTTATGGCAGTTTCAGTCTCTGGGCAATTTTCTTGTCACCCAAGCGGTAGTACCGCTCGGTACCACGGTAGTACCGCTTATGCGGTAGTACCGCTGTGGTCTACCGCAGCGAGTACCGCTTGTGGGATTTTCTTCTGTTGCCTAATTTATTTGTGCGGTAGTGGCACGGTAGTAGCACGGTAGTACCGCTTGGGCGGTACTTCCGGTTTCTACTACCGCTGGTAGTTCCGCTTGGGAAATTCCTTCTGTGCACGTCTCTGTTGCCGATATTTGTTAAACGGAAGTAGTGTGGTAGTAGAGCGGTAGTACCGCTTAGTGCGGTACTTCCGCCCTCCACTACCGTTGCTACTACCGCTTGTGTTTCGAAGAGTGTGCAAGCTTCTGTTGCTCTATTCTCCTTAGCGGTAGTAGAGCGGATGTAGGGCGGTAGTACCGCTTCTGTACCGCTCCACTACCTCGTTTCTGAGCTGTTCTGCGAACCTTTGCGGTAGTACCGCTTGTGGGTGCGGTAGTACCGCTTCGTGCGGCACTACCACGCTCCTGTGCTTGCTGTACTCACTGGCTTCGGCTAGTAGTACCGCTCTAAGCGGTAGTACCGCTCCTTGGAGCGGTAGTACCGCTTGAGTGCGTCCAGCACAGGTAACGGTTCGATTTGGTGGGGGCTATAAAAGGGGTCTTCTTCCCCAACGGGTTTCTTATCCTTTGAGCTCGTTTTTGCCCCCCATTGCTGATCTTCTTGAGCTTGCTAACTCTCAATCCCTCCAATGATTCTTGCTCCTTCTTGATCGAAAAGAGAGAGGAGATCTAGATCCACATTTCCACCAATCACTTTCTCCTCTAAGTGAGGGGAACCCCTTGGATCTAGATCTTGGAGTTCTTCGTGTTCTTCTTCGTTCTTCCTCTCATTTTCCTCCCTAGCATTAGTTGCTTTGGTGGGATTTGGGAGAGAAGGACTTGGACACTCCGTGTGCCCTTGCCATTGCATTCGGTGCATCGGTTTGAGTTCTCCACGGTGATACGTGGAAGTGAGAAGTTGAGAAGCTTATTACTCTTGGGTGTTTGAGCACCCTAGAGCTTGTTCCTCTTGGGTGCTTTGGCGCCCTAGACGGTTGGTGGTGCCTTGGAGCTCAATCATTGTGGTGTAAAGCTCCGGGCAAGCGTCGGGGTCTCCAATTAGGTTGTGGAGATCGCCCCGAGCAATTTGTCGGGTACCGGTGACCGCCCCCAAGGGTTGCCAAAGTGTACGGGTTCGGTGACCTCCCTCAAGGGTTGCCATTTGTACGGGTTCGGTGACCGCCCTCAAGGGTCCCTTAGTGGAATCACGGCACCTTGCATTGTGCGAGGGCGTGAGGAGAATACGGTGGCCCTAGTGGCATTGTTGGGGAGCATTGTGCCTCCACACCGCTCTAACGGAGATTAGCATCCGCAAGGGTGTGAACTTCGGGATACATCATCGTCTCCGCGTGCCTCGGTTATCTCTTACCCGAGCCCTTTACTTATGCACTTTACTTTGTGATAGCCATATTGTTTCTAGTTATATATCTTGCTATCACTTAGTTGTTTATCTTGCTTAGCATAAGTTGTTGGTGCACATAGGTGAGCCTAGTCGATTTAGGTTTTGTGCTTGACAAATTAAACGCTAGTTTTATTCCGCATTTGTTCAAGCCTAAACCGTAATTATTTTAAAGCGCCTATTCACCCCCCCCCCCTCTAGGCGACATCCACGATCTTTCACCGCCGGAGTACCAGCCATACCAGGATTTCCACTACGGAGCGCAGTACCCCGAGCCACACTTCCCTGAGCAAGGTATGCCTCCTTTCGATTGACAGCGTCCATTACTTTCTATCTCCATCAGAAAGCTGTAAGCTTAAGCTAGTATAGTACTAGAACCAGTAAACCACAAGTACACTACCTGAGTTCATGTGTGCCATGTTTCCAATCATTCGTTTCTGGTGGCGCACATCTAACACTTAATTATGCGACAGATGTGGACCTCCTACCTGTTTTGCTCATCGCGACGCTTCACCTATGCTCCGAACCGCGCCTACTGCTTAGTTACTTTCTGCTCTAATGTCGCTTTTCCGAAACACCCTAAACACAAAACGCTTGAAAAATCTGCACAAAAACCGCCGCAAAGACAGCAGCTCAAGAAACATTATGCCAAACTTAGTAAACGATACGCAAATTTCCAGTGTGAATTGTCTCCTTTGCTTCTTCTTCTTCTTCGTCTTCCCTTTCTTTTTTATTGTTTTTTCTCCTTTGCTAGTACACCGACACGTTCTTATTATTTTTCTTCGGACGCGTCTAGCTGGCGCCCGGGCGCCTGGGAGGGTTACCGAGCGGCCGACTTAAAAGGAAATATCTGGTCGGGGCGGGCGGTCAAAAAGGAAAGTCACCAAACCCACCCCCCCCCCCCCCCCCGCGCGCGAAACAACTACCAAAACCACCGCGCCCGCGCGCGACAGCTGGCCGTGGGGATCACGTGAACCCCAACCACCCGCCCCCGCCTTCCCCCTCCACACCCAGATCACGTGACCCACGCCATCTACTTCTTCCCCACGAAAGAAGGATTCGCCACGGTGAAACCTCCATCGCCAGGAAAATCCTTGGCGGCTCCAAAAAATTAAGAACAGAAGAGGGAGAGAGAGGGAGAAAGGGAAAAGGAACCAGAAAAACAACAAGAAAAAGCCAAAAAAAAGATAGCAAACAAGAAACGTACCAGGAGGAGAGAACTCCAGGTGAGAATCCCCCTTCCTCTGCTTTGCTTCCTCCCTTGACATGACTTGCAGACTTGTCCTCTAGCTGGTTTTCTTGAACGAACATTTGATTCATGAATTTGGTACATAAATCACATGGATTGTGTAGGGAGTTGGCACAGAATCTGTGCAACCAATATGCTGCTTTCGTGCAACTAATCAAGTTACAGCAGCCAACTGTAGCCACACTGTGTGCCAAAAAAAAGTAAACAAGTTGGTGCAACTATATACTGCTTTCGTGCAACTAGACAAGTTGCAGCAGCCACCTGTAGGCACACAGCGTGCATAAAAGATTGTTCACACCAACATCCGATGAAAATAGATACATAAGAGGTTCACACACGGGCATAAGAAAAACACAAAAGAGGAATAAATGTTCCTGTAACTATGCAACCTAACAGATAGCTATACAAATAAGGACAAATAAAATTGACAACTGCTTTTGCTTTCATCATCTTTTTGAAGTAGCAGCAGACCTTGCTTGTAGTATGTACAACTTGCATTGATCTGCCATAGAATGTCCTCCCCACCCTGTAAGACCTGCACATGGTACAAAACGCCTGAGAAACCAAAAAAGAGTGCTTATTGGCCCTAAAATTTATTTGTGCAAGTTTTATGGGACTTCTGTGCAACTTGTGAACATCCTGCATGCAACCAACATGCCTACTATGTGCAACTGAGGAGTTGGTTGGTTTTTCCTACCAATCTGTTTGAATGTAACCACCTGACTGCCTACCCAATGTTATTACTACTTGTAGAAACTGAAAATTGTGTGCAACTAGGGAATTTTATGGCCAAGATGGTGCTGCTGTACAAGTTTCTTATCCCCCCTGTGTGCAACTTGGAGAAGAAAAAAATGTGCAAAAGGAAGAGTGATTGCTTGCAACTGGTGCAACTTTTTATAGTACTTCTGTGCATCTTGTATACATCTTGTGTGCAACCAACATGCTTACTCTGTGCAACTGGGAGGTTACCTGTGTGCAACCAACTTCTGGGGGATTACTACTACTTTGTGCAAAGGTTGCAACTTATAGAAACTAACAAATGTGTGCAACTTGCAGCATTGTATTTTTGATTAGATGGTGCTGTGCAACTTTCTTGTCCCCCCTATGTGCATATATATTGTTGATTTTATTGAAAAAAAAAGTTCTGAATGAAGTGCCCATGAGTTGATGTTTATGTTGTTTCCCTACATTTGATGAAAAAATGCAGGTTGCCATCATCGTGTAAAAAAGATGATAGATCTCAATGAGTTGCCTCCCGACCTCAACGAGTTGCCTGGTGATAATGCAGAGTTTGTGCAGCCATGGTCTTCCACGCAGCAGAATCCAGAAGATATTCCAATGGATGATGTTGGAGTTACTATGCAATCAGAGAGTCATACTCTAGAAGAAACAAGCAACACCGTAGCTGGACCTACCGAAACAGAATTCAATGCAGGGGGTGTTGCTCGTGATCAGAATGGTGCAGAAGAAGATGAAGCTGGATCCCAGCCAATGGAGCCATATGTTGGGATGAGATTTGACAGCCTAAAAGATGCTAGGGATCATTACAACTCCTATGCCCTGAGAATGGGTTTCTCTATTAAGATGAACACTTCAAGGAGGTCTGCTTACACAAATGAATTGGAGAAACAACAATTTGCTTGCAACAAGTTTAGGAAGCCAAAAGATGATGATGGTGGTGCTGAGTTACCACCTGTGCTAGATCCTATACCAGATCTGAAACCTTTGTGTGAAGATGGTGAAATGGATGACGTGCCAATATTCCGTGGAGAAGAGATTGACAAGAAGAAGAAGAAGAAGAGGAAAAGAGAAAGAATAAAGCAGACAGAATGTAAGGCAAAAATGTTGGTTAAGTTGAAGGATGGACGGTGGGAGGTAACCCACTTTGTCCGTGATCATACACATCCTCTTGTGGCCAAACCATCGCTGTCCAAATACCTGCGATCTCACCATGGGATACCTCCAGAAGAAAAAAAAGTTTCTAGAGATCCTATACAACTGTAACCTGACTTCAGGTGTGTTCTCTTTAGCCTCCTATAAACAACAATACATATTTGTTCTACTTTGTTTTCTGTGCAACTAAATAAAGGAAACTGTGGAAAAACTACTGTCCCTATATCTGCAACTGTGGTGTAAGGCAACAAGTTAATAAGTGAAAAGGTGCAATTAGAAAACTGTCATGCAACTCCAGTCTTTAGTTGTGCAACTACTGTCCCTATATCTGCAACTGTGTTGTCTCATTGTGCAACTACTTGATTATGTGTCATTTGCTGTTATGGTGAAACTATTTTCACCAGTAAAAAAATGTGCAAATACATCTCTGTGATGTGCAAACAACTTCAGTGTGTATGGCAAAACATGTTGAAGAGTAAAAAAGATTAATTGGAAAAACTAGTATGCAATTCCAGAGTGTTGTGCAACTACTGTCCCCTATATGTGCAAGTGTTAAGGTCCATAGTGCAATTACCTAGTTATGTTGTACAGAAAGTAACAAGAACCTTTGCTGATATAGTAAAAGACATGAAACAAAATGTGCAACTACTGTGCCTATATCTGCAACTGTAATGTTTCCAATGTGCAACTGCCAAGTTATGTTTCTTACTTTTTTGTGTTGTGCAGGTCGTATGATGCATGTCATTGCAGAGTTTTATGGCTCGGAGCTAAACGTTCCATACGGGCCGAAGGCAATAACCAACCTCTGCGCAGGGTTCCGCAAAGACTCAACAAAGGAGGGCGACATTATTGAGACGATTGCTCATTTTAAAGATTTGCAGAAGGATGACCCAGATTTCTTCTATAAGATAAAATATTATGTGGAAGGCAGGGCAGAAAACATATTTTGGGTGGATGGCTTGGCAAGGAAGGCTTATGCCGATGCATATCATGATTGCGTCTCTTTTGACACCACTCACATGACCAATATGTACAACATGCCTTTTGCTCCGTTCATTGGAATCAACCGTCATGGGAAATCTTTCATGCTGGGGTGCGCGTTTGTGAGGCAAGAATTGGAAACCAGTTTTGATTGGGTGTTTGGGACTTTTCTAGAGGCTATGAATGGAAGGGCACCGGATAACATCATAACAGACCAGGATGTGGCTATGAAAGAGTCCATAAAGAACATATTTCCCACAACCATGCACCGATGTTGCTGATGGCACATTATGAAAAAAGCTCAAGAGAAAGTTGGCTGGCTGCTAGGACGGAACCCGGGCTTGTCTGACGATTTCAACCTATGTGTTGATTTCAGCTTCACACCAGAAGAGTTTGAGCAGAACTGGGCTGCACTGATGATGAAGTATGAGGCAATTACAGACACACACTTTGAGAAGCTTTATGAATACCGGGCCACTTGGGTCCCATGCTACTTCAAGCATAGGTTCTTCCCCTTCCTCTAGTCAACCCAACGAAGTGAGGGGTTTAATGCAGTCCTAAAGAGATATGTGAACCCACACAACTCGATCCTCAACTTTGTGAAACAATACGAGAAAATACAAACACACATCCTCGTCAAGGAAGGTTGCAATGACTACAGGACAGAACATCTTGAGGTTGACATGTGGTCACCATTCCCAATAGAGAAGCATGCCTACAAGACGTACACTAGAGACCTTTACTGCAAGTTCCGCGGCGAGTTTGAGATGATTGGACGCTATAATGCATTCCAGATTGGCGCGGAGTTGTTTGAGCTGAGGCCAAATCAGGATTGGGTTGCCAAGTATGGGGCCAGGAACTACTTGGTGATGGCAAAGGTTACTGAGGGATGCTATTCGTGCGAATGCTGCAAAATGGACAGGGATGGCATCCTTTGCTGCCATATATTGAAAGTGTTCACACACATTGGCCTTGATGTCATACCGGAGCAATACATATTGCAGCGTTGGACACCAGCTGCTGTACCTACTGCCACTAGCCTACAGCCTGATGCCATGCCTCCTCAATCTCTAAAAGAAATACGGAATCGTAACATGACTGTAGATTTCCAAAAACTTGCAAAGTTTGCTAGTGGATCTGATGCAACAAAAGACATTGTTGATAAGCACATGCGGGCAGCAAGGACAGAGATTGTGCAACTGAATAAGTCCAGAAGAAAAGAATTGCTAGAGGTGCAGGTCCATCCGGTGGTGGCAATAATGAAGATCCTCCCACGCCACCTGCACCCACAGGCCCTACTCCACCACCTGCCCCTATCGGCCGAGCTCCACCTTCTCCTCCAATGGGTCGTGCTGGTCATGCTCCGCCAGCTCATCGCATGGGTCGTGCTCCCCCACATCCTCCTGTGGGACATGCTGCACCGCTTCCTACCATGGGTCATGATGCACCGCCTACTTCAATGGATCGTGCTCCACCAGCTACTCCTATGCGTCGTGCTCCACCGGCTACCGTTGGAAATATGCCCTAGAGGCAATTAATAAAGTGTTTATTATTATCATATTTCCCCGTTCATGATAATAGTTTATTATTCATGCTAGAATTGTATTGACCGGAAACTAAATACATGTGTGGATAATAGACAAATACTATGTCCCTAGTATGCCTCTACTAGACTAGCTCGTTGATCAAATGATGGTCAAGGTTTCCTGACCATGGACATGAGTTGTCATTTGATAACGGGATCACATCACTGGGAGAATGATGTGATGGACATGACCCAACCGTTAGCATAGCAAATGATCGTTCAGTTTATTGCTATTGCTTTCACTATGTCAAATACACGTTCCTCTGACCATGAGATCATGCAACTCCCGGATACCGTAGGAATACTTTGGGTGTATCAAACGTCACAACGTTACTGGGTGATTATAAAGGTGCACTACAGGTATCTCCGAAAGTGTTTGTTGAGTTGGCATGGATCGAGATTGGGATTTGTCACTCCGACTATCGGAGAGGTATCTCTGGGCCCTCTCGGTAATACAGCATCACAGAAGCCTTGCAAGCACCGTGACTAAAGAGTTAGTTGCAAGATGATGTATTACGGAACGAGTAAAGAGACTTGCCGGTAATGAGATTGAACTAGGTATTGGATACCGACGATCGAATCTCGGGCAAGTAACATACCGCCAGACAAAGGGAACAACGTATGTTGACATATGAGGTTCACCGATAAAGATCTTCGTGGAATATGTAGGAACCAATATGAGCATCCAGGTTCCGCTGTTGGTTATTGACCAGAGAGTCGTCTCGGTCATGTCTACATCATTCCCGAACCCGTAGGGTCCGCACACTTAAGGTTCGATGACTGACCGAAGTTTGTTCAGAGTCCCGGATGAGATCACGGACATGACGATGAGTCTCGAAATGGTCGAGAGGTAAAGATTCATATATTGGAAGGCTATATTCCGACGTCGGAAAGGTTCCGAGTGATTCGGGTATTTTTCGGAGTACCGGGGAGTTACGGGAATTCACCGGGAGAAGTAATGGGCCTTATTGGGCCATACGGGAAAAGGAGAGGCAGGCCATGTGAGAAGGCGCACGCCCCCCTTGCCCAAACCGAATTGGACTAGGGGAGGGGGCGCAGCCCCCTATTTCCTTTCCCTCTCCCTTCCCCCTTTCCTACTCCGTATGGGAGGTGGAATCCTACTAGGACTAAGGAGTCCTAGTAGGACTCCCCACACTTGGCGCACCCCTAGGGGGCCGGCCTCCTCCCTCTCATCCTTTATATACGGGGGCAAGGGGGCACCCCAAAGTACAACAATTGTCCCATAGCCGTGTGCGGTGCCCCGATCTCCGTTTTCCACCTCGGTCATATTTTCGGAGAGCTTAGGCGAAGCCCTGCCGGAATCACTTCACCGTCACCGTCGCCACGCCGTCGTGCTGACGGAACTCATCTACTTCCTCGACGTCTTGCTGGATCAAGAAGGCGAGGATCGTCACCGAGCTGCACGTGTGTAGAACTCGGAGGTGCCGTACGTTCGGTACTCGATCGGTGGAGCTCGAAGGATTGTTCGACTACATCAACCGCGTTGTGAGACGCTTCCGCTAACGGTCTACGAGGGTACGTAGACACACTCTCCCCTCTCGTAGCGATGCATCTCCATGGATAGATCTTGTGTGAGCGTAGGAATTTTTTTGAAATTCATGCTCCGTTCCCCAACAGTGGCATCCGAGCCAGGTCTATGCGTAGATGTGATTTGCACGAGTAGAACACAAGTGAGTTGTGGGCGTGGGTGTATACATATTGCTTGCCGTTACTAGTTGATACTTGATTCGGCGGTATTGTGAGATGAAGCGGCCCGGACCGACATTACGCGTACGCTTACGCGAGACAGGTTTCACCGCTACGTGCACTCGTTGCATAAAGGTGACTGGCGGGTGTCTGTCTCTCTCACTTTAGTTGAATCGGTTTCAATGAAGAGGGTTCTTTTAGAAGATCAAAAAGCAATCACTACACCACGTTGTGGTTTTGCGTAGGTAAGAACGGTTCTTGCAAACCAGTAGCAGCCACGTAAAACTTGCAACAACAATGTAGAGGACGTCTAACTTGTTTTTGCAGGGTATGCTGGTGATGTGATATGGTCAAGACATGATGTGATATAAGTTGTTGTATGAGATGATCATGTTTTGTAAGTTATCAGGCAACCGGCAGGAGCCTTATGGTTGTATCTTTATTATATGCAATGCCAACGCTATGTAATTGCTTTTCTTTACCGCTATGAGTTAGCAGTAGTAGTAGTAGCAATAGCCTGCGAGACGACCACGACGCTGCGATGGAGATCAAGGTGTCACGACGCTATGATGGAGATCATGGTGTCAATCCGGTGACAATGGAGATCATGACGGTGCTTGGCTGATGGAGATCAAAAGCACAAGACGATGATGGCCATATCATGTCACATATATATTGAATTGCATGTGATGTTAATCCTTTTATGCATCTTATTTTGCTTAGGACGACGGTAGCATTATAAGATGATCCCTTCACTACATTTCAAGATAAGAGTTCTCCCCTAGTATGCACCGTTGCGAAGGTTCGACGCTTCTAAGCACCACGTGATGATCGGGTGTGATGGATTATTTCGTTCGCATACAACGGGTGTAAGCCAGTTTTACACACGCAGAATACTTGGGTTAAACTTGACGAGCCTAGCATATACATATATGGCCTCGGAACACAAGAGACCGAAAAGGTCGAACATGAGTCATATAGTAGATATGATCAACATGAAAGATGTTCACCATTGATAACTAATCCACCTCACGTGATGATCGGCCGTGGTTTAGTTGATGTGGATCATGTTACACTTAGACAACTTGAGGGATGTTAATCTAAGTGTTAAGTAATTTGATTAATTGAACTTCAATTATCATGAACATAGTCTAAATAATCTTTGCAATTTTATGTTGTAGATCAATAGACCGCGCTGTAGTTCCCCTGTTTTTATTATGTTCCTAGAGAAAACGAAGTTGAAAGTTGATGGAAGCAACTATGCGGACTAGGTCCGTGATCTGAGGATTGTCCTCACTGCTGCACAGAAGGCTTATGTCCTTAATGCACCGCTCAGTGAAATACCCCTACGGCTTCGTCTGAGGACGTTATGAACGTCTGGCAGACAAGAAAAGATGACTACTCGATAGTTCAGTGCGCCATACTTTACGGCTTAGAACCGGAGCTCCAAATATGTTTTGAGCAACACGGAGCATATGAGATGTTCCAAGAGCTGAAAATTTGTTTTTCAAGCTCACACCCGAGTCGAGAGGTATGACACCTTCGACAAGTTCTATAGCTACAAGATGGAGGAGAACAGCTCCGTTAGTGAGCATGTACTCAGAATGTCTGAGTACTTCAAACACTTGAATCAAGTGGGAGTTAGACTTCCGAATAAAGTGGTGATTGATAGAGTTCTCTAGTCACTATCACTAAGCTACTGGATCTTCGTGATGAACTATAAACATGCAAGGGATAGAAGATCCTTAAGCTATTCGCGATGCTATAATCTGCGGATGTAGAAATCAAACAAGGGAGCATCAAGTGTTGATGGTTAATAAGACCACTAGTTTCAAGAAGGGCAAGGGAAAGAAAAGGGAACTTCAAGAAGAACGGTAAAACAGTTGCCGCTCACGCGAAGAAACCCAAGGCTGAACCAAACCCGAGACTTAGTGCTCCCATTGCAAAGGGAAATGTCACAAGGAGAGAAACTTCCCCAAAGTAACTGGCAGATAATAAGACTGGCAATGTCAACAAAGATATTTGATATACATGTTATTGATGTGTACCTTACTAGTACTCGTAGGAGCACCTGGGTATTTGATACTTGTTCAGTTGCTTGCAACTTGAAACATGGAGCTTCGGAATAAACGAGGGCTAGCTAAGAACGAGGTGACGATGTGCATTGGAAGTGTCTCCAAGGTTGATGTGATCACCATCGCCACACCCTCTCTACCTTCAGGATTAGTGATGAACCTAAATAATTGTTATTTGGTGCTTGCGTTAAGCATGAACATTATATCTGATAGTGTTTATTGCAAGACGGTTATTCAAATTCAGAGAATAATTGTTATTCTATTTATTTGGATAATATCATTGATGATCATGTACTTAAAATGAAAGGTTTATTGAATCTTGATCGTAGTAATACACATGTTCATAACACAAATGCCAAAAGATAATCATAGTACCACATATTTGTGGCACTGCCGCTTAGGTCATATCAGTGTTAAACACATGAAGAAACTTCATGTAGATGGGTTTTTGGAATCTCTTGATTATGAATCATTTGAGACATGTGAACCGTGCCTTATTGGCAAGATGACTAAAACTCTGTTCTCCGGAACAATGGAGCAAGCAACCAACTTATTGGAAATAATACATACCGATGTATGCGGTCCGATGAGTGTTGAGGCGCGCGGTGGATATCGTTATGTTCTCACGTTCACAGATGATTTGAGTAGATATGGCTATGTCTACTTGATGAAGCATAAATCTGAAACATTTGAAAAGTTCAAAGAATTTCAGAGTGAAGTAGAGAACCATCGTAACAAGAAAATAAAGTTCTTATGATCTGATCGTGGAGGAGAATATTTGAGTTACGAGTTTGGCAATCACTTAAGACAATGTGGAATTGTTTCACAGCTCACGCCACATGGAACACCACAGCGTAATGGTGTGTCCGAACATCGTAATCGTACTCTATTGGATATGGTGCGTTCTATGATGTCTCTTACCGATTTGCCACTATCATTTTGGGGTTATGCATTAGAGACAGCTGCATTCACTTTAAACAAGGGCACCGTCTAAATCCGTTGAGATGACACCGTATGAACTGTGGTTTGCAAGAAACCTAAGATGTCGTTTCTGAAAGTTTGGGGATGCGATGCTTATGTCAAAAGGCTTCAGCCAGATAAGATCGAACCCAAAGCGAATAAGTGCGTCTTCATAGGATACCCAAAAGAGACCGTTGGGTACACCTTCTACCATAGATCCGAAGGCAAAGTTTTCGTTGCTAAAGAATGGATCCTTTCTAGAGAAGGAGTTTCTCTCGAAAGAAGTGAGTGGGAGGAAAGTAGAACTTGATGAGGTAATTGTACCTCCTCTGGATAGTAGTACGCCACAGAAAGAAATTTCTGTGACACCGACACAGACCAGAGAAGAAGTTAATGATGATGATCATGAAACTTCGGATCAAGTTGTTACTGAACTTCGAAGGTCAACCAGGACACGTTTCGCACCAGAGTGGTACGGAAATCCAGTCTTGGAGGTCATGTTGCTAGACAACGATGAACCTTCGAACTATGAAGAAGATTTGGCAAGCCCGGATTCCGACAAATGGCTTAAGGCCATGAAATCCGAGATTGGATCCATGTATGAGAACAAAGTGTGGACTTTGGTAGACTTGCCCGATGAACGGCGAGCTATTGAAAATAAATGGATCTTTAAGAAGAAGACGGATGCTGATGGTAATATCACCGTCTATAAAGCTCGACTTGTTGCTAAAGGTTATCACCAAGTTCAAGGAGTTGACTACGATGAGACTTTCTCACCCGTAGCGATGCTAAAGTCTGTCAGAATTATGTTAGCAATTGTCGCGTTTTATGATTATGAAATCTGGCAAATGGACGTCAAAACGGCATTCCTTTACGGATTCCTTAAGGAAGAATTGTATATGATACAGCCGGAAGGTTTTGTCGATCCTAAAGGCGCTAACAAAATATGCAAGCTCCAGCGATCCATCTATGGACTGGTGCAAGCATCTCGGAGCTGGAATACTCGCTTTGATGAAGTGATCAAAGCATTTGGGTTTATACAAGTTTATGGAGAAACTTGTATTTACAAGAAAGTGAGTGGGAGCTCTATAGCATTTCTAATAGTATATGTGGATGACATATTGTTGATTGGAGATGATGTAGAATTTCTGGAAAGCATAAAGAATTGAAAGGAGATTTTCAATAAAAACCTGTTTTTGAGTTATCCATAGATTGGGCATCGAGATCTATGGAGATAGATCAAAACGCCTGATAAAAGTTCACACATCTTGATGAGTTTTTTGAAGAAGTTCAAAATGGATCAAGTCAAAGAAATGAGTTCTTGCCTGGTGTGAAGTGGAGTAAGACTTGAAAATCTAGGTAAAGGTTGTTTTACATGTTAGGCATCAAAATCTATAGAGATAGATTGAGACGCCTCATAGGACTTTCACGAAGCACATACCTTGACAAGTTTTGAAGAAAGTTCAAAATGGATCAGTCAAAGAAAGAGTTCTTGACTGTGGTGCAAGGTGTGAAATTGAGTAAGACTCAAATCTCGACCACGGCAGAATAAATAGAAAGGATGAAGGTTATCCCCTATGCCTCGGCCATAGGTTCTATAAAGTATGCCATGCTGTGTGCCTTGCCATGTGTCTGGCAAAGAGGTACGAAAGTGATCCAGGAGTAGATCACTGGACAGCGGTCAAAGTATATCCTTAAGATGATTATGGAAGAATTTCTCGGGAAATAGAGGTAATAAAGAGTTCGTCGTAAGGGGTTACGTCGATGCAAGCTTTAAACACCAATCCGGAAGACTATGAGTCTCTGACTGGATACATAAAGTGGGGTAGTTTTTTTGGAGTAGCTCCAAAGCAGAGTATGGTGACCGCATCTACATAAGACATAGAGATTTGCAAAGTACACACGGATCTGAATGTTACAGATCCGTTGACTAAAACCTCTCACACAAGCTAAACATGATCAGCTCAAGAACTGATTGGATGTTAATTACATGGAGATGTAAACTAGATTAATTGACTCTAGTGCAAGTGGGAGACTGTTGGAAATATGCCCTAGAGGCAATTAATAAAGTGTTTATTATTATCATATTTCCCCGTTCATGATAATAGTTTATTATTCATGCTAGAATTGTATTGACCGGAAACTAAATACATGTGTGGATAATAGACAAATACTATGTCCCTAGTATGCCTCTACTAGACTAGCTCGTTGATCAAATGATGGTCAAGGTTTCCTGACCATGGACATGAGTTGTCATTTGATAACGGGATCACATCATTGGGAGAATGATGTGATGGACATGACCCAACCATTAGCATAGCAAATGATCGTTCAGTTTATTGCTATTGCTTTCACTATGTCAAATACACGTTCCTCTGACCATGAGATCATGCAACTCCCGGATACCGTAGGAATACTTTGGGTGTATCAAACGTCACAACGTTACTGGGTGATTATAAAGGTGCACTACAGGTATCTCCAAAAGTGTTTGTTGAGTTGGCATGGATCGAGATTGGGATTTGTCACTCCGACTATCGGAGAGGTATCTCTGGGCCCTCTCGGTAATACAGCATCACAGAAGCCTTGCAAGCACCGTGACTAAAGAGTTAGTTGCAAGATGATGTATTACGGAACGAGTAAAGAGACTTGCCGGTAACGAGATTGAACTAGGTATTGGATACCGACGATCAAATCTCGGGCAAGTAACATACCGCCAGACAAAGGGAACAACGTATGTTGACATATGAGGTTCACCGATAAAGATCTTCGTGGAATATGTAGGAACCAATATGAGCATCCAGGTTCCGCTGTTGGTTATTGACCAGAGAGTCGTCTCGGTCATGTCTACATCATTCCCGAACCCGTAGGGTCCGCACACTTAAGGTTCGATGACGATATAGTATTATATGAGTTATGTGATTGGTGACCGAAGTTTGTTCAGAGTCCCGGATGAGAACACGGACATGACGAGGAGTCTCGAAATGGTCGAGAGGTAAAGATTCATATATTGGAAGGCTATATTCGGACGTCGGAAAGGTTCCGAGTGATTCGGGTATTTTTCGAAGTACCGGGGAGTTACGGGAAATCACCGGGAGAAGTAATGGGCCTTATTGGGCCATACGGGAAAAGGAGAGGCAGGCCACGTGAGGAGGCGCACGCCCCCCTTGCCCAAACCGAATTGGACTAGGGGAGGGGGCGCAGCCCCCTCTTTCCTTTCCCTCTCCCTTCCCCCTTTCCTACTCCGTATGGGAGGTGGAATCCTACTAGGACTAAGGAGTCCTAGTAGGACTCCCCACACTTGGCGCACCCCTAGGGGGCCGGCCTCCTCCCTCTCATCCTTTATATACGGGGGCAAGGGGGCACCCCAAAGTACAACAATTGTCCCATAGCCGTGTGCGGTGCCCCGATCTCCGTTTTCCACCTCGGTCATATTTTCGGAGAGCTTAGGCGAAGCCCTGCCGGAATCACTTCACCGTCACCGTCGCCACGCCGTCGTGCTGACGGAACTCATCTACTTCCTCGACGTCTTGCTGGATCAAGAAGGCGAGGATCGTCACCGAGCTGCACGTGTGTAGAACTCGGAGGTGCCGTACGTTCGGTACTCGATCGGTGGAGCTCGAAGGATTGTTCGACTACATCAACCGCGTTGTGAGACGCTTCCGCTAACGGTCTACGAGGGTACGTAGACACACTCTCCCCTCTCATAGCGATGCATCTCCATGGATAGATCTTGCGTGAGCGTAGGAATTTTTTTGAAATTCATGCTCTGTTCCCCAACAGCTACTCCTATGCGTCCTGCTCAGCAACCTGACATAACAGGCCATTCTACCCGAACTGAGGAAACATCTGGTGGCAACTACCACACTGATGATGTTAATCCTATGGATCCACCCAAGTCAACTACGAAAGGAAGGGTGAGGAGTAAATGGTATCATTCAGCTCTTGAGCTGCATCCAAAGAGAAAAAACAGGTGCAGTTTCTGCAACTCAGATAAGCACAACGCTGCTAACTGCTTGCAAAGGTTGGCGTGACAAGTTGATGAGATACAAAACAAAGAGGAGAGACAGAAGAAAACTGAAATGCTCTACTTGGGTGATTGGGATGCAAAGAAAATGAAGAGCGAGGAACAAACAAATTCGCAATGGCAGCTTCTTATTTTATCTTTCATTGTTCTTGTTATGCAGACCTTTTATATATTCAAGAAAGACTATCATTTTGTTATGTGTAAAAGATCCTACTTATGCCACTCTTGGGACATTTTTGAACATTGTTGTGTGCTGGTTGAACAATTCATTATGCATCCTGGCCCCACATGATTTGATTTTTGTTGCAACTAAGTTACATTTAGTGTCATCTGCTTTGCACCCCAGATGTGCAACTAGTACCATCAAAAGAACAAACCTAAAAACCCAGGTAGCAATAAAATAAAATATTGTGGTTACATGTGAGTAATAAGGAAAAATTGTCCCCTTGATAGAATTGTCTATTACATAAAATGAACTTCTGTAAAACTATACAAGGCACAAAATGTGCAACTGAAGAGTACCAATTCTGCAACCAACAGTACCAACTGTGCAAATTACCAATAGCAACTATGCAAATATAATGAGCTCATAAAATAAATAATAAAACAAGGCTGGGAAACAGAAATAAGGGAAACTAACCTAGTCTTTGTATTTTAGAACCTCCTTCCACTTGGCTTTATTGTGTTCATTATCAACAAGTTTGTGAGTCAAAATCTTTCTCATGTTTAAGCACTGTTTTGGTTCGTAATTAGGTAGTAGCCTCCCATTCCAGATGGTAGCATTGAAAACCATGAACACTCCACATTCATTGCTGCAGAAAAAAAAAGTGTTGATAAAAATAACAAAAAACAAATACATACTATTGGTTAGTGCAAATCTTGGTAAACTGTAGGTACAAATGATGCAACTCAAGCTATAAATTGGTGAAAGTACTTGCCCTGCTGGTGCAAACAATGTTCTTTACAATGCAAACTTGCCAGCGACTTCCCTTGATTAGATACCAAAATGAAAATACGCGGCCGAAATGATGTGGGTATGCATTACAGATAAGATGATACAGACCAGTGTGCAAAAAAAATGTGTGATCTAGATGATGCAACTTGGTGGGATCATTTGTGCAAACCATGCTGCACATGGTGCAACTGTGAGCAATTCTCACAAGGGCAGATGCATATAAAAATAAATAAAAAGATGGGCATACTAGAAAACTAAGAAACACTATGTTTCCATTACTTACTTCCCCAACTATTTTGGTACATCAATGTCAACGACTTCATAGTGGCTAATATTATGCTTTGGGTAATGCTGCTTCCATAACATGCGTACTGCTCCCGCTATGGTAGAAGCACAGTTCATCAAGTCAGGGTCGTCAAGCTTCCTCCAAGAATCGAGCACCTCAAAACGTTGATCTCTTATGTTGATATTGAATAGCCAGTAGTGTTTGCCTCCATTGGAGTCATTGGGATCGGCAAATTCTAAAACAGGGATCATCACCTGCACATGAAATAAAAACAGGAACATATTTGTTATGAGTTGTCCAAGTTTAGGCAACTAAAAATCAAAAAGATTATGCAAAAAACAACAAAAAGGTGAATGGTCTAAAAGAAATGACCATATCTTGACGGTCTAGTCGTTTTGACTTCTCAAATTTAGAGTGTATCTCAGCAACATTGTAGATGCCTTGCTGCAAACGTGCCTGCATTGGAAAAAAGCAATGAAGATTTCAAAAGCAAAAATAAAAACGCTATATACCAGAAAAAGAGCAAGAAAATCTTCAACTAACCGCAACTCTCAATGGCATGATGGTCTTCTTGGAGTCATTAGGAAGGGTTTTTGTGATCTCTAAGAGTGCAGCTTCGACAACCATGTTTGACAGCCATTGGGTGGGCCTCATTGAATCAGCAAGCTCCTTTAGAGTTACAAAAAATGCTTCGTAATCAATGATATCAGGGCTGTTTATCAAAAAAAATACACACAAAAAAAAGTATTAGTGCTAGGGAAAAATACAAAAACTAAAAACTACATAAGAAATCTTAAAGCAACAAAGGGATAGGTGTTTGTGCAACTGTGTGCCTGCTGGTGTGCAAGTTCTAACAGAAAAAAATGCAAATAGATAGTCTAGTCCATAAGGAAAAGATAGTGACCACTTAATGACCCTTGTTGTGCAACTGGATGTGACCCCCTGTGCAACTCAATGTTCCCCGATGTGCAACTAGGTGTGTTACTATGCAACTAGGTCAGGAATGAAGAAAAATGTACTTTACTCCCCATGTAGCATTTTACCTGGTTTCTGATTTGTTGGCTCCACGTGTGTTCCTTACGTAGTAGAGGACTGAAGCATAGAGCTTGTTAACTTGTTCACACAAGCAAATGTCTTCATTTTGTTGTAGTCAACATAGGGGGACCTCTGAACAGCAGCTGGCTTAATTATCCTCCTCCCGCGTTTTTGAACTGGTGGTCCAGAAGTAGTTGTGCCAGATCCATTTGCCCCACCTACAGCCACTATGGGGATCAGGGTGTGGAACTCGTCCGGTGAAGCTGATGGAGAGGTTGTAAATAGTGCCTTCCCAGTATCAGCCATATGTGCAGCAGCACAAGCCGACGAGTCCAAAACACCCTGCTCAGTGACTTTTAAAGAGTCTAATTGAAGAGGTGACACTTGTGATTTGCTCGGCCCATCTGATGCAACAACTGGGCAGTCATCATCAAAATCTAAACCTAAGTCAAAAAGAGGAGCATCACAATAACCATCACCATGATATGACCTTGCTGAAGATGCTCTCCGGATGGGATGCACGCTGGTGCTGGCTCCTTGCAAAAACTTGGGTACTTCATCTGCTGATTTGGTTCGTGGAATTATGCTTGGCGGCGCTCTTGGGGGGATGCACTTGCTAACAAGATTGTATACTTCCTCCTGAGTAAGTGTTTGATGATGAGCAAGAGCTTGAGATGCTGGCAACAGATGCCCTGCAGTTGGCACAGTTTGACCTTCAGGTGGCACATTGGCTACTGGGGGTGGCACATCTGGAGTTACAGTTGCCTCACTTGATGCTGTACTTGGCACAGTGAGTACTGGAGTTGGCACAGGTGGAAGTGTTTTTCCCTCACTAGTTGCTGGTGTTGGCCCATCAGATGATGCATTTTGCATGTGTTGACCTGCAGCTGGCTCACTAGGTGTTGGAGTTGCCACAGTAGGTGCTCGGGTTACCAATTTCCTACATGCAATGCTGACATGTTGAGATGGCAGTGAATCAGGATTGGTTGGCACTGAATCAGGATTGGTTGGCACTTTGTCCTCCTTATTTGCCAAGATGACAGAAGGGAATTGCACCACTGGATTTGAGACTAATCCACTTTGTATTGTCTCCTGTTCGATGTTTGATGGAATCTTGAGCGCATGGCTTGCCGCTTTTCTTCCCATTTCTTTGAACTCTGTGTCCTCGGCAAAACTAACTGTTTTCTTGCTCTTGATATCACGGAGCATGTGCGTGGGGGAGGGGATCTTCACCTTAAACTGTCCAGCTGTTGGCTCCTGTTGAACAGAACCTGGCTCCCTGGGCAATACAGTTGGCGCCTGCTGTCTCTCTAATTTCCTTTCTTCCTTCATGTTCTTCACCACCAGACTTGCAATTTTATCTTTTGCTTCACCAAGCACCAAGTTCTTGCCCAATGGCACCGTCTTCTTACGCTTTGGCACGGGTGGTGGGAGCGCGGGAGATGCTGCCTGCCTCTTGCTACATCCTGGACCTGAATGTGCAGCATCTTCAAATGCGGGCAGTTGTGCCATTAACTTCTGTAGCATTGGTTTTGAGCCAATGAAATCCAGACCCTCTGCTGCATCTTTCATATGTTGCTCACTCTTTTCAAGCTCAAGCTCCACGATGTCATTGTACTTGGTGTTGCGATCATCCACTTCAAAAAACACATGGGTTTCAAGCAAAGGGATTTCGAAGGTCTTGGGACGCGCTGGCTCTAAATTGCACAAATCAAAAAGAGATATACTCTGATCAGGAACTGCTGTATTTTTTCCATCTGATTTTGGATCTTTATCTTTGAAACGCAATTCCTTGTTGATGTAAAACTGAAGAGTGACATCATCATCGACTGAGCTGCTGCTGGTACCTCCATCTACAGGACTATTGACCCCCTTTGAACTGTTGCCGCCCACATCAGCATCGTCGTTGTCGTCCTTGCCGCTGTCATTGCCTCCATCAAAACCATCCCCCTGGTAATCATCCTCGGTCTCCTCACTGTCAACACTATCCTCATCATCTTTCTCTTCAGCATCGACAACTTTGTCAGCATCCTCCTCTGCTCCTTTGTCTTTTTGATCATCCTCCTCCTCTTCCTCATCATCAACTCTGGCTTCTCCTGTAATTTCATCCCCATCATCATCATCATCCCCGTCATCATCATCATCCCCGTCATCATCATCTTGTTAGTTCCCTTCCTCTTCAACGTCATCATCATCTACATCCTCATCATCCTCTTCAACCTCAGCAACCTCTTCCTCCGACTCAAAATTTTCATCAAACGCAGCTTCTTCGCTGTCCTCTTTCTCTTCTGTTTGCTTGGCAGCACCTTTACGCTTAGGGCGACCGCTACGCGAGCTCTGACCCTTTCTTTGCGGCCTCTTGGGAGGACTTAACTCTGGTTCTTCTTCATCAAGCTTGGCAAAACCTTCGATGAACTTGCCAAGCTGTTCTGTTACTCCTTTGCATAGATCATGCACCATGGTTGCTAGCTTGAACTTTTTCTGCAAAAAAATTTAAAAAGTTGAAAATTGAATTGATAGAGAGAAAAAAGTTAGTTTGCAACTGAAAATCAGACTCTGGTGCAACTGACAGTCCCTACATGGTGCAACTAAAAACACTAATTGGTGCAACAAAAGCTGCAGAAAAAACTTGCATGTGCGTGACTTCAGAAAAACAGGAGTAAAAACAACTGATTTGCACCATAAAAGGGACATGGACTCACATGTGGGTTATAACTGGTCGGAACTTTTGAAGCCACGAATGCTTCTGCCTGCAATAATCCTCCAAAAATTGTAGATTGGTCTGCTCCTCTGTATTGCTCCTTGAGCTGATGTACAAACAAAAGCAAACATAAAACACACAGGGAAAAATGATTTGACTGCAACTAAACCTTACAGCAAAGTGTGCAACTATCATATGACTGTGTGCAACTACCATGCAGATATGTGCAAAAACTCCAAATGAGTTCTTGACAACCTAAACACAGTAAAGTGTGCAACTATCATATGGCTGTGTGCAACTACCATGTAGATGTGTGCAAAAAAATCCAAATGAGTTCTTGTGACAACCTAAACACAACAAGTGTGCAGCTATCATATGCTTGTGTGCAAACAACCATGTAACTACATACAACTAAAAAAATCAGGAGAATGAAAACTCACTTGTAGCTTGCCGAACACACCAGGAGAAATCCGGTCCTTCTTTAAGATCTTGCTGATCAAAATCCTATCGAAAGCATTGGCACGGATATGACATGTACTTATTCGCACGTCAACATCGAGCGCATCAAGATAAAGGATCTATCACACACCATCACCAACACACACAAAAAAAGAACAATGTGAGCAAAAATTGAATGGTCAAAAGGCAGAAAGTCCAAAAAAAATAAGCATATCCGGAAACTATGTCTTAACTTTACTAACCATTAAATGGTACAGGCAACAACAGACTGTTTGTTTGTCCTCGCCCATGCTGCGGAATGCTTCGTTTATGTGTTCAGCAACGAACAAACAAACATTACTCTTCAGCAGCACTCCGGGCTCCAGCACAGCCCCGTAGCTGCGCGGGCTAAGACAAAGACTGGTGGTAGGAGCTAGGAAAGTGCTGAAAGCAAGTACAAGCCACCCGGTTAGGAACTTGTCATCAGTTGCGCCCTTCATAGCTTTCATGGTTTTGCAAAACGAGGTGACCCTGGGGTGTTTAGTTGGTCCGGTGTAGCTGAACATCTCATTAAATCTCTTCACCGACTGCTTTTCAACGATATACTTCAGGCGTGGCCCCTTGTCATGTAAACCGAAATTTCTGTGCACACTGGAAGCGTCAACTGGGATCGTGCCCCTTCCTGGAAAGACCATAGCAGAACTGTCTGTGTCATAAGACTGGATCAGGAACTTAGTCAAATCCGATGGCAGCGTGTCAGCTAAGTTCAATAAGCCCCCCAACATCTTCTCGTAGAGGAAGGTCCTTTGAATGGGTGCCAAATCCATATTCATCTTAACAAACCTCCCTGGTGAGGCCCTTATCCTCCCAGCCTGTGAACGTCGATGGGGTTCATTTCCTTCATTTCCTTCCTCTCCACCTTCACTCTGCTGAGAAAAAAAATGATATGCATTGTGAAACAACATCATGTTCTCTTAACAATAAGATAACAGTCAGCTGCCAACTAAAATAATGTTCAACTACAATCATATGAGTGCCAACTAAAAAAATAATATTCATGTGCAACTGCAAAGGTAATGGGTGCCAACTACAATCAATTTCATGTATAACAATACATAAACTTCCTTAATACTATCAATTTCATATGCAACAGCAAAAAAGTGAAAAAGTGTGTCAACCCCCAAACATCTTCATGTGCAACAGCAAAAGTAAGGGCAGCCAACTACTACAAAATTAATGTGCAAATGCAAAAAGATTACAACAAAAAGGAAGTCAATTAGATGTACCTCAACAGCTGCTGCAGATGAGGAACCGCCTACATCGGGTGCTGTGGCTTTCGCTTTCCGTCTTTGACGCTTTACAAGACGGTATTGATCACCATCATCTCCCTACATACATGACACAAAAGAAAATCAGGAGAAGGATCATAAGAAAACACATAGACAAAAACACCATAAAAACATATTTTAGAGCCTATTTACTCATACTGAAAAAATAATAATTCCATACAATGCTTCAATTACGAGAAACGCCTGTTCAGGTTATACTAGAACCTTACCTCAACCTCATCACCCCCGTCAGCGGGGCTGCGAAGGGCCCGCTCAGCAGCCCTTTTCTGATTTCGCCGATTCCCCTGCATGAAACAAACAACAAACAACAAAGAACATATTACAAAAAAAAAGGACAAAAAAAATGAACACAGCGCGCATAACACATCGAGCTTGCTCAAAAAAAGCCTTCTCTAGGAAAAGCACATGGGTAATAGGAAATTACCCCTCCTTTGCTTCCACCAGTTTCTCCTTCTAAACCCATTTTCACTGCAAAAAAAAAACGGGCAGAAAAAATTGTCAACTACTGGTTGCACAGATTAATTATTCAAGTTGCACGCCAAAGGGCATGTAGTTGCAACTTGTTTCAAGTTACATGGACTCACAGTTGCAAAAACACAAAGTTACAACAAAGTTCAAGTTAATGTACCTCTCTACACATATACACATGCCAACTAGATACACCTCAATCGCAATTATGCAGAAAAAAACCAAAAACCCCGAAATCGACAAAGTGGATAAACCGCATCTAAAAGTGGATCAACCGCATCTAAAAGATGTGCGCACATAGTCAAACAACTGGTTGCACATATCATTCCTTTAAGTTGCCAACTAAAAAAGCCTATAGTTGCACACACTCACAGGGACAAAAGGGGAAAACAACAGGTGCGCCAACTGCATCTTATTTTGGTGCAACTCATACAACTACACATGCCAACTGAAAAAGCCTATAGTTGCACACACTCACAGGGACAAAGGGAAACAACAGGTGCGCCAACTGCATCTCATTTTGGTGCAACTCATACTTCTACACATGCCAACTGGATACACCTCAATTGCAATTATGCAGAAAAAGGCCAAAAAACCCCGAAATCGACAATATGGATAGACCGCATCTACGGATTTATCGAACCACATCAAAGTGGGGATCGAAATGAACATCTAGGGTTTGGGGTGAAACCGTGAAATCAACCTAAAAAATCGCCAAAAACAGCACGAGAAATTCCTCCCCCTACCTACATGATGAGGATGCGACTGTCTGAGACGAGATCTAAAGCACGGGAAAAAATCGCCGAGACAACGCTGTAGTTGAACTCCAAAATTCAGGGCAAACTACTAGGGAACTACTGGTCGCCGCCGCTGTAGACACCACGGTAAGCACTACTTCCCCCCCGACAAGCATCGGCAAAACGGAGCACCCCGAGATGATAAAGGACAAGGGGGGGGGGGGGGGGGGGGGGAGATTCACGGAGGGCGGGGACCGTACCTGCCAGCGACGAGCAGCGGATGCAGCACGCCCTGCGCCTTCGCCTTCCTGCGCCCCGTCTCCGGCAGCAGATGCGGCGCCGGTTGCTGCTGGTGACAGAGGAGATGCGTAAGGATGGGGGAGAAATGGAGACGCAGCGGAAGAGGGAAGAAGATAGTGGCACGAAATTCGAAAACTGCCGATAGGGGTCAATGACAACAGGGACCCACCTGGTGTGCGGGCGACGGGGCGCTAAAGGACGCAACCGGACCGGGTGCGCGGGTGACAAATCCGACCAGGGGACACCTGGCACCGCAGCCGCACGATGAAACTCGATCCAGCGGTGCGTGGCCGGCCGCTCGCTTCAACGAACAGGCGCGCGCGCACGATTAAGCATTTGGGTTTTTCTTCTGCCTTGCTGATACACCGACACTACATTCCATCGGAGCACTTCCATTATTATTTTATTTGTTTGAGCAGCACTTCAATCATACGGAACTGCTTTCTATAATTATAATGCGTGTCATTTGTGGCATTAAGCCTCTACGAAAGGAAAACAAAACCCTCATTAGCCACCAGCTATTGTGAGCTGCATAGCTGGTAGCAACTGGGAAGATAGTTCAGCTCCCAGATCTGAAATGAAGCACTGGATGACATCTACATCCAGATATCATCAAGACGAACACACGCGCACGAATCTGCATTAGCTTTTATTTACCGCAGGAGGCAAAAACATAAGGAATCCACCAACATTTACCCAAAAGAATGGAAAGAACCACCAGCATACACTCGGTATCTATTATACGTAGAGACATCAGATCTACCCACAAAAAAAGAAAGCAGCACGGTAAACTACAACCCTAAATCCCCAGATATAATTGTGTTGCATCTTCCCCATCGATCTCACCTGAGACCTGAATCTTTTCCTTCTTCACGAGCTTCCTCCCCGCCGTATCTATTTGGATCTCGCGGACACCACCAGATCCTAGTCTTGCTCCAATCAAAGAACAGATGTAGTCCGTGCTCCTTAATGCGCCATTGCTTGGCCGTACTGGAAGCTCTGGGTGTAGGCGAACTGCGGCGCGGGCTTGCACTGGGCGGCGGCCCTGTGCGCGGAGGACGTGGGCAGCGAGCCCTTGAGGCGCTGCGTGGTGGGCAGCGAGTGGTCGGACACGACGAGGCGGCGGACCCCGGAGCGCACCTTGTAGAGGACGTGGGCCCAGGTGCCCCTGCTGTGGCGGCCGAGCGCGGCCGCCTCCTCCTCGTTCATCTCGAGATCGCCGGCGAAGCCGAGCTTCTTGGAGAGCAGCCAGCCGACGCCCCAGTCCCACCAGCGCTTGAGCGGGCCGCCGGCGAACTCGGCGGCGAGCGTCGGCGCCGACCTGGTCCGCCGGAACGCCCACTCGGCGGACGCGGAGGAGATGGGCTGGATCTTGCCAGAGAAGTTGGAGAGCCTCTTCCTCAGCCCCATGAGGTGGCTCTCCTCCTCCTTGCCACTCCCGCCGCCGCCCTGGAAGGTGGGCAGGTCGTCCCTGAGCGGCCTCGTCGGCAGGAACCGCGCCTTCTGGATGTTCTCCAGGATGGTGGCCATGGCGACCAAGCGAGAAGGAGATGGTGGGGAGCTAGCAATGGCCTTCTGCTTCTCTCTTCTCCAGATCTCTTCTTGGCGCTCTGGGGAGGAGTTGGCGGGGAGGACACACACAGAGAGGAGAGGAAGTCGTAGAACGCGCGTCTGGGCGTGTATATGTGGTGGCGGGCGCCGCGTCGTGTGTCGACTCGCTCTCGAGAGAGCGGTTCGGTCGCGGCTGTACAGGCTGGCTGGCCTGTGCGCATAGGGGGGCACGAAGTGCAGTTGAAGAAAGCTTCGTACTACTACTACGCCACCGCCGTAACCTGCTGCGTGTTGTTCCAGCCAGGGAGGCGACGTGAGGCCACCGTGTTGGCTGGCAAGGCAAATGATGGGCGTCAGCTGCCGGTGCGGTTGCGTCTGTCTGTCTGTGCTGTGTGTACCACCTGGCAATTGCACCTGCTGCCCAACTTTGACATCCACCACGTGGCGAGCTGGCTGACTTTGTTGTAGCGATGGTTCTGTTTCCCCACCGTGCTGGCCTAGGCTCTGCTGCTACGTGGAACGCGAGAATTTTTTTTGTAGTAGTCCGGCAGTGCAGGAGATGAACGGGTCGTATTATGCCTTTGGGGCGGTAAAATGGCTGGAAATTATCGTTGTTATTGTCCTAGGATCGATCAACCGGACACCTGGCTGCAGTTGCAGTGCACTAGTACTTTCAGATCACAATGAGAGGACGGCCCCTTTTGCACTTGCTAGCTTCGCTGGTCGCTGGAACCTTTGATGATCCTCTCAATGATGGATGGATGGTTCACATAAAAAATATGATTGGGGCTGCTCTCTGTCCGTGTTTGAGTACATATAAGCAAAAGAATGCGCATGAGAACATGGGGGGTTAGATTAATCATCCAAATCGCCAGTCAGGTCGCCCACGAAACAATGCTCCTACCAGTCAGAACAACAAAAAAACTACTAGGCCTTTCCACAAGGACAATGCTCCCTTTTTTTTTTCTCAATAATCACCTGGACGGCGTAAAAACCGAAAGTACAATGCCCGCCCTGAACGTTTCAGCGCGTTTCACGCCAGAATCATGCGGCGGTGGCGTGCAATTCGACACGGGAAAAAGGTTGGAAGTCACCAGACACCGGTGTTGACTGTTGAGGCTACGGAGAGATGTGCGGTTCCGAAGAAGCGGGCACAGGCCACCGCACAGAGCCGGACAGCGGCGGCGGTACTGCCGGCGGTTCACAGGTCCAACTCCGCTACGACGCCCGGGCCCACCCGCCCCTACTGACTGGCTACTGTTCTCTTGGTCTCGATCGTCGGTTGCTTCCTCCCGCCGACACCCACCTGCGTGCGCTAAATGAAACGGCGAGGTTGGTTGGGTTGCGACTTGCGAGGTGGGTGGAGGAAGGAATCACCCGAGTGGAGGGCGTGGAGGGGCACAACTGCTGCAGCTCCTTTGTTCCTTTCTTCCCTCGTCGCAGCGGTTTGACTGAACCATCACGCTTTTTTTTTTTTGAGGGTCGACTGAACCATCACGCTGTAATATGCCTTTGGTTTTTCTTACTAGGGATGTATAATATGAGTGCCAATTTTTGGTGGGGCTCGCTATTTAAAAAAACTCAAAATCGTATTTCAAAGTTTCAAAATAATCAAAAAAAAAAGGTGGAAACTTATACGTGTTTACTAGAGATAGGTAAGTTTTCGTTTAAAAATATAGTGATTCGTAAGCTAAAAGAATCCCAGCCCAACAACAACAAAAACCAACCCATTTTCATATGCATATTTGTCTTTTCGTGTATGTATCATCTTTTTTTTTGCATGGTAATACATGTCTTATATTCATATAACGAAGATCCGATTATAAGTCACGTAAACACCGACCTGAGATGATTTAAAAGATATTAGACTTCTAGCCTCTGCACAAAGGAACGCCAGCCAAGAAAGCAAAACACAATTAAAACCGAAGAATCTCTTGAGCTTGACGTCAACGTCCATCGCCTGCCTCCGGCATCACCGCAGTATGAAAATTTGCACGTATGTGGTGTACATGTATTGTGTATGCATAAGTTTCCACCAATTTTTTTGGTACAAATATGATACTGCATTTAATATCGGTCTTCCTGGGTACCGCCCTCCATTAGGCATTTTCGTGTATAAGATGCCATTGTTCAGGGTCGGTAGCGCCGTGCCGTAGTGGCAGTAGCTGCAAGCAAAACAAAGCAGGGACAACAACAATAACCTAGTTCCTGCTACGTACCAGACTCTTTTTTTTGCGAGAAACTTTCAATCTATTCATCTTCAATCATGACAGTACAAAGAACAACAGAGGTATCTGGTACGCAAGAAAAACGAGCTGCGTCTAGCCCCCAGATATTGGCCCTGTTTGTTTCAGCTTTGGGAGCAGTTTTTGGACTGGAAAAAGCTGAAACTGAAACAAACAGCTATTTTAGAACAGTTGTGGAACCACAACCCAAAACTGTTTCGGGCTATTTTCAGTGTAACAGCTCGAAGCACGTCTCGGGGTACTTCACAGCCAAAGCTGTTTCCCTAGCCCCTCTGCTTTTGGCGTTTGGTCGTAATTATGTCATAAATGTCGCCGCAGGCACGACCTATCTCTCCCTTCGCCCCTCCTCCTGAAACATAGCGTTTTCACCAGCCCACGGTCGTTTCCACAGCTACGTTGCCAAACAGCTAACCTTCACTGCAGCTGTTTCCTCAGCACAGCAGTTTTGTCAGCACAACAAGTTCACAGCTGAATCTGTCGAAACTGAAGCCCAAACAAACACAGCCATTATACGGTTCAGTGTGTAGTGCTACTACATCGGTGAAAGCTTTAGAATTTGTGTCGGTTGAACGGTCACATTTGGCCTGACAGACCGACAGTGATTGTTACAACCTCCCAAAACAAATGACATTTGATACTTGCTATCAAAAAAAAAATGACATTTGATACTTGAGGGTCACAGGCACGACCCGACCGACCATGTGTCCATGTGCTGCAACCTTCGGTCCAATGCAAAGCTCAAGTAAAACATGGCAAGGCGACGGCCATGCATGCCTGATACATTACACAAACCTCATTCAGAATGGACATTTTACAGCAGCAGCAGCACCGGGGTTACAACCGCTGGGGAATTTCTACTGGAATCCATTGTTACTGAATTCCCAGAGAGTAGGTGAAGTACAACACACACATCACGCTCCCGCTCCCGCCCCCGCCCTCGCTCTCTTGAGCAGAAACCGGAGGGAAAGGAACCCCAGGGCGAAGGTCTGCCAAAACCACCCCGTCGCGTTCCTCGGGTCGACCTTCTTCGCCAGGAACCAGGCGTAGACGGCTTCGCCCGCGTGCGCCGCGACCGCGGCCACAAAGACTATCCGGATCACCAGCATCGAGAGGAAAACGAATAGATGGATGGCGAGCACCCATTTGAGCGGACCGGCGGGTGGAAGGAAAGCAGCAGAGAACACAGCCAGCATCCCGACTGTTACTGCAACCCAGGTGAATATCGTCGGGCCATCGAGCTCTCGCCTCTTCCGCTCCTGCCAGTAGGAGATAGTCGCGGCCAGGCCTTCCTGAGGACTCGTCACAGGCACATAGCCAAGTTCCTCTTTAGCTTTCAGATATGAAAAGTAATGTGTAACACCCACCTGTCAATATGAACTACCAGCATTAGTTTATGATCCCTGTATACAGGCAATGATTTGTTGCCACTCATCAGTCACTTGTCAATAGTAATATTATAGCAAGTCTACTTGCCTACTAGTAAACCATAAGTAGTCAGTACAGAAATCCCTAGAAAATGATAATTTTCAAAATAATGTTAGCTCTGACTCATGTACTGCAGACCTGCCGTAGCTATATTAGGTCGAATAGGTTCAAGCTCATAGAAAACCAAAGAAGAAGAAAAAAGGATCTATTGTTATTCGTGGCTCGGCATGATGAACACAGTTGCCATATGAAGATAGTATAGAAATTATGATCAAAATATATCCACCTTACATGAATAAACAGCAATAAAGTGTTCCTCAAGGGACAAGCACTTAGGCAAAGTCATTAAAACATGACCAATAGACTTACCTTGTATACTTCAGCAGGAAGAATAAGAGGCTGAGGAATCCATTTACTATCTAACCATGGATAGAATAATGTGGACATGAACAGAAAGATTCTTGAAATTGCAAGGGCAACAGAGGTATCTAGTGTAATTCGAGGATAGCCCAAACTTCGAAATAAGGGACTGATGATAAAATCAAAAGTATTAACAGGCGATCCTGAAAGAAAGAAAAAACCACAATAAGGCAACCCCATATGTTTTTTTGAAGTACAATCAGTTAGTTCTAGTAATGCATATAGTCTAAATACCAATACTTTATTAAAGGTTGTGGGTATTTATTGAATGTAAACAAAGCTAAAAAGGATTAAAACATCAAGTGCATGCTACAATTAAGTTTGTAATAGTTAAGCTCTGAACTCAAAATAGTACTTTCAGGCTTATGCAATGTAGTGTCATCTGAAATTTGGGAAGCGCTTTTAGCCGATGAGTTATGCAATTTTTTCCCCTTCTTGAGAAAAGGTTTGCCCCTGATTTTTAATTAAGAGAAACCAGATACTACAAGGTTCACAGCTAAAACGTGCACATCACTACAAAAGGTTCCCAGATTCTGGTAACAAAACAGACACTGAACAAGTTATGTGGTAGTGCAACAAGTAGAATATACAACCTTAACAGTGGCACTATTGTGAAAATCAAGGGATAAAATCACCAATGTTCTTTAAGTAGTTCAATTAAAGTAACCAACTAAACATGTTACATGTACGACTAGTTGAAACCAAAAAGGTTGCACTGATATGCAGAAGGTAGTATTAAAATTCAGAACATAGTACCATGACTATAAGTTAGAACTCAGAAACTGTATATAATGCTAATAATACTAGGACAAGAGCAGAGACCATGTAGGCTAATAGGAATTACCATCACGTATGAAATATTCAGAACACAGTGCCATGAATATGAGTTTATAACTCAGTAACAATGTATAAATGTATAAAGTTAATAAATAATAATACTAGGACTGTAGGACAGGAGCAGAAACCATGCGGGCTAACAGGGATTACCATCACATATGAAATATGCTTGACCAGCTGCTACAGGGGTTCCCTTCCTGCCAGGAATGTCATCTAAAAGTCCCATACTTGCCAATATCAGTGCAAGAACAAGATTGTCCGCATTGACCCAATCTGTCTTCACATTTGGACCCCCAATCTTGAAAGATGCCAATCCCAATTTTCCAAGAGACAGGATTCTTGGAAGATGACGCTCTTCACCTGGACCATAGATAGCAGCCGGGCGTATTGCACATGTATAAAGACGAGTACTTTTATTACTCCTGTAGACAAACATCAGATCAGTACGACACTAAGACAGCCCGCATGGTATCAAGTACTACCAAATGCCAATCTGAGTTCGAAACAAAACCAAATATTTGTTGCCGTTTTGGACAAATATAGTTGTACTAGAGGGTAAACCCATCATCACTAGATTTATAATATCATATACATACCACTGAAGCAGAGGCAGACAAAAAAACAAAGTTCTACTTACTTAGCTTGCCGACCATTACTCTTCAGCACCAACTGTTCAGCGATTGATTTGCTACGCCCATAAGCATCAACATGGTCTTCGATGGGAAAATAAGGCAATGTCTCACTGCCATTGGCAATTGGCTTTCCCCCAAACACCACATTGTATGTGCTTACATACACAAGCCTTCTAACACCATGCTCATGGCAAGCATCCAGTACATTGCACGTCCCATTTATATTGACATGCCATATGAAGCAAGGTGGAAGACACAGTCTACGTTGCAGAAGACCTTCTCCACATCCTCCTTCTTTCGAACATCCCCTGCAATACAAAGTCATCCACATATTACTTTATAATTCAGTGTGCATCTGGCGTTGATACGCAATTCATGGAATGATGGTCTAATAGATACTGTTAGCGTTACTACTTAAGAAGTAACCATGCAAGAGCCCTCTCTCTACTTGAAGTCAAACAAACACACCAAGGAGTACCGAGGTAAAATCCGCGACACATTTGCAGATGAATTCAGAGCAGTACTGTTAGGCAATTCAAGGCATGATGGTCCAATTGATACCGTAAGTGTTGCTATTTTAAGAAGTAACCATGCAAGAGCCCTCTCTACTTGAAGCCAAACAAACACACCGAGGAGTACTGACGGTAAAATCTCCACGGAACAGACACTAAATTTGCAGCTTGATTCAGTGGTAGAACAATATATCCTAATAAGAAAGGATAGCAGCATAGTCGGTCATAGTCCGGAAAGCAAATTCTGTCAAGTATGTGCATGTAGGAGCAACCTATCTACTACATGAACTCCTTTAGACGGGGACATCTACACTGAAGCAAAAAAACACGGTAATTTCAGCGAGGGAGGGAGAGAGAACCTTGGAAGAAGCGGACGCCGGCGTCGAGGAGCTGCTGGGACCAGGACGAGGAGGCGCGCAGGTCGAGGGAGCGGACCTCCAGGGCGCCGCGGCGGATCAGCTCCAGGCAGAGGGCGGCGCCGACGAAGCCCTGCCCGCCGGTCACCGCGAACCGCACGCCCTCGATCCCCTCGTTCTCGCTCAGATGCATCTCGCCTGCAGCTTCGGGCGTGGGGGTTACGGGGCGGAGATAACAAGGCGGAGCAGGATCCGACGCCGCCGACGATCTTGTTGCCGCTTTAAATTCTTGGTTGCCTCCCTGTGGGCAGAGCTGCCTGGCCAAGGCACACGCAGGCAGGTTTACCTTCCCGTGTGTGTGGCGACCGGCGGCCGATGACGGGGGTTTCTCGCGTCGCCTGAACGCTTACACCCAAACACATCTGCTGTTTGTTTGTAAACTTCTGCAAAATTTTGCAGATCAACAGCTAATCTATATCTATTCTTATATCTATATCTATAGTAGGTGTGGCTATAATGTGTCAATAACTTACCCAGTAAAGTTGTGTAGAGAATTGAGGTGTGTGTCGTGCAATAAAGAGAGAGACTAATGCATCTGTGCTGATATGGATATTTCCTCTTTCATTGATATACACTGACCAGACGTTTGACTTCAGAGTGAAGCGAGGAAGGGCTCGGGACGGCGGTGTGAGATTGCGCTACAGGTCATGATAGCAGTGCCAGTGCTGCAATGCTACTGAACATGCCCTAAATCGGTGATGCTTAAACTGAAAACCGTAGTTTGCCTCATGTATCAAATAAAAGACCTGACCCAGTGAAATCTTGAACCAGATGTGATATTTTTTTTTCCCGTTGCAACGCGGGCCTTTTTCCTATTTATACTCAAATGCCCTCAAAAAGATTGGAGTATTTTTGTGCATGGTTCTGTGTCTACCTACGCCATAATACAAGTTATACTTTTCACTTCCCTAAAAAAAAGACATACTTTTCACTAAAAAAATTGTCCTTTTCGTTAAAGAAATTGTACTTTTCAATATCAACTTATCTCTACTCCTAATGTCTCACTTGGTAGGCTAGTCTCCACGATTTTTTTTCGTCTCCTACTTTCGTCTGGTTTTTTTTCGTCTCCCCTCCCACCACCCCACCGGTTTATTTTCGCATCACCTCTCACACAACGAAAAAAATCTAAACGGATCAGAACTTTCCATGCTGGTGCAAGTTATTTAGTAATGTATTTATGTGAAAGAATCAATCACGATCAATCTCTAAAGATCAAATCTAAATTAATTAACCTTACCATAAATCGCTCAATCACATTAATTAATCCCGTGACGTGGTCCTGGCTGAGTTCCAAAGCCTCAACATCCATGAGTTGCAGGTCATCGTCTACCTCCTCAATGGCGTGCTGAATCAATCCCGTGCGTCTAGATCGAGTGGCCGGGCTTCGAGAATGGGCGGGCGCGCTCATCACTTAGGAAAGAGGAGCGTGTAGTGAAAGCAGCTATGGGGTTGTGTGACGACGCTCGGCCACAGCCACCGGATTGTACGTGAACGTTTGTGTGCCTGTTCACCAGGCGCAACGACCTCGACAGGCGGTGGTAGGCGGGTGCTCCACGCGCATGCTCCTCCGCCGCGCCACATATGCCGCATGCCCCAACCGTGATCCACGCGACACCTCGGCTCCCGAAGGGTGCTGACTGTCGAGAACGCGCCGCCGGGGATGCGTGCGCATGCAGGAGCTGTCGTCGCTGAGGACGTGGACGCACGCAGGAGAGGCCGCCGATTCAGGTCCTTCGATCGATCTGTTGTGCGTCGAAGTTAGCGTTCATCTCTGAGAAACTTCGCGGCAGCGGCAACCTCATTCGTACGTATGCTTTAATTTGTTTTCATGTTGTTTTCTTGGGCCTTCGTGGTTGGTTCTTGGGCGTTCGTGCTCTCTACAGCCCCTCTCTAAGCCTTTTGATTGACTCTAGGTATGAACTATGAAGCTGCAGTAACGGAGATAAATGGGTGCCAACCACTTCAATTTGTTGAGAAGGTATAAGACGGCTACACACTGATTTTCTTTTTCCTGTTAACACCAAATTAGTTGATCTCGTTAATTACCTATGATTTTAAATCGTTGCGAAAGTTACAACTTACTAATCCGAGGACTATTATTTTCTGGAATCGTCTTAGTCCTGGTTCCATTTGGTAGAATACATGCTTTTCAAGACAAAGGCAATTGTGTGTTACTAATTCATCTTCTATCAGAAGTAATGTTCTTTTTTCCCTGAAATTGGTTTGCTTAATGTGAAAATTACTATAAACTGTACGTATCGCGGTAGACTTCAGATGCTAATCAATCGGTTATTGACATCTTCTATCAGAGTGATTTTAGGTAGTAGAGATATAGATTACGAGTAGTAAAATTTATATAGGATCGAGGTATGTGGTGCATGTTAGTTCATCAATATATAAAGGAATGTGTGTATGCATGGTTGAGGAAAAATATGTTGCACTTAGCTTGATGCTACAAATTTTCTGACCCATTATTGTCCTAATGGTAGGCAAGTGTGCACTTACAGGTGGATACGTTGAACGAGCTGTTGAGAGAAGCCGATGTCTAGATGTGAGTATTTTCTTTCCTGTTTACTTGATTGTATAATTGAATGCATAAATGTGTCTCCTAAAAAAATGTTTTTTCAGAGAAGATGCAAACATTGTTTGTAGATTGGTTATATACAAGCATGCATGTCATAGATCTGTTAATTATAATTTTGGAATGCTGAGATCTGTTCAGATGCTTTGCTTACTGTTATTGTCAAAAAAAAATCCAGCAGATAAGGACTGAAGTTTGTTGGTTTTGCTCAACTTGTTGCTGCTTGATTAGTACTCAGTCAAGATGAAGTGACCATGATAGCCGGTGTTGAGTACAGATATATGCACTAACTTTTCATTATGCAGAAACTAACGTATTAGAGTCTTTCTAATTGTTGCTACCATATTTCAAGGTAAGAACGCGATGATGCAGAGGAATCTCATTATCTAGCCATATGTAATCTCAGTTTCTTACTATGCAAACTGTCATAGGAGTAACCCCACACTAATGTGGCTCCATTTTTTCCGTCTATTGATCTATAACAATGGGGATGTGCTGGACTGAGTGCCCGTTGCTATTGAAACTAAGGAGTGGAACTAGCAATATTTCAATCAATAGAGGTTATCTTTCCTATGGCTTTTATTAGGGAAAGGTGTGATGGCTCCCGGGTGCCTAGGCACCCTCTATGAACAGTAAATTCAAAAAATAGAAAAAAAAATCTGAAACTTTGCAACATCAAAGATGGTCAAACTTTGTAGGTTCTTGCAAGTTTTCATGCCAAAATATCATATAGAGAAAGGTGTACGAGCGAGTTTTAGATTTCAGTGCTAAAAGTGCTCAAAACTTCAAGCACTGAAATCTTTTTTGTGTGTAGAGCTCCTCGAATGGTTTTTTGGCATGAAAACTTGCAAGCACCTACAAAGTTTGATCATCTTTGATGTTGCAAAGTTTCAGATTTTTTTGATTTTTCCATTTGTTTTGATTTTACTGTTCATAGAGGGTGCCTAGGCACCCGGGAGCTGAAAAAACCACTCTCCTTTTATTATTAGATACATGCAGATGTGTGTCACTTCCTTAGATAATATTTGGTTCCTAAAATTTTAGATGTTTCATATAACAATCAGTTATCCCATTGGCAATGTACATGTTTTTTTTATTTGCTTTAAAAAATTATTGTTAAGCAAAATTAAGTTGTATGTAAGAATATCCTAAATTGTGTGTATATATATACAAGGATCACTTCAAGTTACCACTTTTTTTAGTGGAGTGCCATTACCTCTCACTCTTTCTTACATCTTTACTGTTAAGGGGAGTTGGTACGTTCGCTTCCTCGCCTTCAGTTCGTCACCGCATGAGAAGAAGCACAAATGGTTGTCTAGAGATGTATTAGTGTAGTTCAGGCGTGTACAATTACCACTGACACAATTGCTATGATACTTTGCTAATGGGATGCTTGGATATTGGTCATGAATTCCATGTATATGTGGATTGCACCCAGCCAAAGACTGTCTTCAGTTCATGCACAACTCCCTACAGTAGTCTAAATGACCGTTTGGTTTCGGGCGACGGAGACGCGTCATGTTCAAACACCATCATTCACAATGTAAGCTGAAAGCTTCTGAACTGGATCGACATTGTTACTGGTAAGTTAATATTGCACATACTATACTCTTCCTTAAGCGCTAACGTATTCGTCTACTTAATTCTGTTAAACTGTTCAATGGCAACCATGTTTTCAGTTAAAATTGGAAAATTATTTTTAGTTGCATCTCTTACAACTTTAGTTTTACAGAATTTGCATTCCAAAAACTATATATTAGAAATTTATTTATTTATTTTGCAGAAACTTGACTACATTTTTGTTTGTTGTTTTAATTAATTGTTAGCCAAAAATCTGTAACTAATACTGAGTGTGCAGGAAACAGAGATATGACTCCTTTACTCAGTTATGGATTCTATCAAATAATAATATATATGTGTTCACCTGCATTTTACAAGTTTAACCGTAAAGATTTGCATATTTGTTTTCTTTGATATTCCAAGATGACCTAAGATAAAGAACATATTTTTGATGCGCCACAATTTTATGTGCTGCCTCGATATAACTATGTACACTAAAGCACATGGACATTAGATTTTAGCCCTCTTTTTTTCTTGTGATATGCAACCATAAACATGTTTAATTTGTGTTTCAATGATTAAGTAATGGAAGAGGTTTCAATGTCAGATATACTGGATACCCATGCATGTTTAACATTAATACCTCCTAAAGAGTGGTAAAGATGGCCTCAAACCATAGTTACATTTATGCTTCTCAATTAAATGTGGATAAGGCTGTTATTTTTACGAAGAAGTTGATATTGCCTGCTATCTAACAGTGTCTTGTATAAACTATTGTTTGTGAGTGCCTGCGTCTGTACTGTGTTTCTCAAATAAACAAATAAAAGAAACTCAACATCCAAATAACAAATTAGTTGCTTTCTCCATCGGTAAGCAGAAAATGTAGGCATCCTTCTAAAATAAGCTATCTTGATGTTGCACGCATCCTTGTAAATAAGATATTAGCTATCTTCAGGCTGGAAATGCAAGCATCCAAAATTAACAACAATATTTTTAAAAACTGAAAACAATCTTGCAATCTTAAAATAAGAATGAAACATAAGCAACATAATAGATTTTGCTATTTTTTTATGTTGAAATCGACAATAGTTTTTTCAGAAAAGAAGAGGCTAAAGGGGCGCATGATATATACCATTTCGTATGTCATGGCAGCAAAAACACGCTCTGGTTGTCGCCCTCGGCATGAAGGTGTGCATTCCTTGGCATTGGGAATTCGCCTGGAATGTCGTAGAGGGGAGAAGAGGGGGATGACGACGCTGACGCTGAGAGGAAGGTGCGGGCTGAACGCCATGGCATGTTTTGATGGCAACGGCGTCAGCGAGGAGAGCCGGTTGGGGGAATGAGATGTGAGTCTGAGCGTTGTGCCATGCGGTGAGAGAACAAGAGAGTGAACTGTTTTTTAATAAGAAGAAAAGGAGCGGCTGTTTGCTTTTTTTTAGGGAAAGTGATTGTTTTCTATGAGAGAAATGTCATATACTTTAATATAGTGAAAAATATTAGACACCCTAACAAGTCATCTCTGGAGAATAATTACCAACAAGTGATTTACATATGAGCTTATGGTTTATTAAAATTGGAATCGACTCACTCTACTAAAAAGCACGATGCCACTCACTCTGACTAAAAGCGGTCACCTGCTCGCAATTAGCATCTGACCAGTGAATATATATTGTATACGAGTTTTTTTTTAACATTCTTTATATGTTCAATTTTGTAGATCAAAGATAAAAATTGATTGCTTCCGATGTTGCTTCGAAAATGTCGATTGACAAAGATTTATGATGGACCGGACTGAAAAATCATCGAGTTTCACACAATCAGAAGAGATGCATACAAATAATTGTTCTTTATATATTTGTTGTGCATCATAATAAAAAAAGGTGTGTTTTTATATACATTTATTTTTGCAGAGTATGAGAGAGATGTAGATGGATAATGTCAACGTTCGAAAAGAATCCATCGACAAGGGTGTTAAGGCGATGTTGTTGAAAGGGGCCGGCCAAAAATTCACCGAGTTTTATTATACAACAAAAAGCCCGTGGCAACGCATGGGCATTCTACTAGTACATAGAAAAGTCTATGTCTATTTAGAAGTGAGTGGACCCAGAATAAACCTGAGGTTGAGATTCTTCTAATTTGTTAGATTTTTCATATTTACTCTTAGTCTAGAATGAGATGGTTCTCGACCTTCTGCTCTATCCACTTTGACTATTGATTCTGATCTTGCCATTAATTGTTGTTTTCTTCTATAGTATTATTGGACAATGTTGATAAAAAATAAGCCGATCATTTATGAATTACCAATCTCATAGCACTCGGATAGTATGACACCATGTACATGCTCTCGATAGCCCTCAAATGGGCCTCAAAATCCCCATCCCCCTCAACCCTGTCTAACCCCAAATCATGAGCTCTGCCTTTCTGTCAGTGCCTCCTCGTCATCCTCTATCGTGTCCGCGTTGCGCCCCATCGTGTTCCTCCCACTATCAACACCCTCCTCCGACTATGGCTTGGATGACAAGGAGATGGAGGTGCTAATCTAACGCCATCTACTACCTCTGAGCCCAAGACGTGGGAAGAGGACGAGCGTGCGCTCGAGATGGAGCAGGCGACGGAGCTCAAGGAGCACATCGCCGTTGAGGTGCAACTCATCGCGTGAATGCGCGGACGAGGGCGTGACTGACGCCATACATGCTGGTCTGGGCGCACGTTGCCACCAAGGTCTTCATCGAAGCTGCGCGCCGCTGACATCCGAACTGCATACAAGACCAAGCAATGAGAGTGGGCAGAGTTCTACGCCTACCTCGATGTTGACGGCTCCTCCTCCTACACTGACAAGGTGCGCCGAAGGGCACCCATGATGCCAAGGAATTGGGATCCAGCAAGGGGCCTAGCCCATCGTCATCTCCTCTGATGACGAGAAGTAGATCGGCTTAGGTTAATTACGTCATCCACCATTGATGAAATCATGTTTGAATGGCAAAATTTGTGCAAAAAATTAATTGGGTGGTAATATTTAGGTGAACGACCAGGTGCTTGAAAATGTAAGTCACCAACAAAATTGGAGAAGCTCAGTGTAGGGAGGTGGTTTGATGAGTTAAAATATGGAGAGAGGATAGAAATGTTGTGACCTCAAGAGGCATGTACGTCAATCCACCATTAAGATCATCCACGACGCCGAGAAGAGATGATGTCGAGAAAGGGAAGAGGGGTGATACCGAGTGTCTAAGAAGTCGGTTGACAGAACGACAATGTGTGTCTTTGGAGCTTCGTCTAGTATCTTTGTAGCATTCGACAAGGTTGAATATAAAGTCCACAGAACCAATAGTGACATACAACTTGCTGTCAAAGAGGATGAGTGGTACATGAGAATAGACATCAGTTTGTGCTGGTCTTCGGAGAATCTATTTGGATTCAAGTTTTGTTCGTCTTCGTTCATGTGGTTACAGGTTTGATCCTTCTGATCTATGACTCTCTTCATCGGCGATGGTTGTATGGTATGCTGGTTTGGGGTCTTAACACGACGACTTCCCGACTGTCTACAACAACAAGGTCTGCCCAGCTCCGGTTAGAGAGGGGCGATGACGGTGACACGTGTTCAGCTCGCTCCAATGCTTGTAATCGTTGCTAGGTGGTCCATGGACCTGGTTTTAATTTTTATTACATCTAGTGTTTTCGTACTGCTAGATTGATTATGAATAGATATGAAGTTTCTCTAAAAGAAAGAAAAGGAATCATGCAGGTGATAAAAGACTAGACTCGTTGCCTTGATAATTTGGCAGTGATTGGGAAATCGTACTATGTCAAATTATGTAGATGCCCCAAAGATGAGTTACAAATGCAAGCTTCTCCTTTCATTTATCCTTCTGGATCACTCTAAGAAACGTTGTAGCAGGCGAGCTGTGTCTAGGCTCCACGATGACCCGAAGATGATCGATGTGCTCGTATTTTTGTAATTCTCTTCATGACAAAAAACAACATATTTCTGTAGTACATAGGTTTTGGGCTGTTCGGCTTAATACGTCATCAATTAGTACCATGCAAGAAGTAGTCGTATGCAGAAAAAATTAAAAAATAAGGTCCTACCGAGACTTGAACTCGGGTTACTGGATTCAGAGTCCAATGTCCTAACCACTAGACCATAGGACCTTTGCGGTTCATTACTGACGAATAATTTTTTTATCGTTTTCTTTACAGTCCTGTCCTACTCGCCCCTTCCTGCGTTGGACGGCCCGCGACTTCGAGTTGCGAGAGGTTGGTGTCTGGATCCGACAGGCTCAATCGACATTGCCCCCTCCCCTTTCCCCATTGTGTTTGCAGAAAATACTGAGTAGAATAGTAATTCAACAACTGAACTGTACTGCCGACGAACACTTCTCACCGGAGCCAAATATTTTACAGACCGCCCAACTTGTTTGACTGCTGTTGCTTCGTGTTCAAGATAAAAAAGAGGCGATGTTGCATCCGCGTGCTAGCACTTGGAACGAACGAACGAACGAATGAGTTTCAGTGACATTTATGCCGCCGACAAAATCAGGCCCCCCACCCCCAGCCCGTGCTGTTGTTCTTGGTAGGGTAAGAGGCGATCCTGTAGATGTCACAGACGCCCTCGGGCCTCCCGGTGCCCCTCTTGATCCTGAAGTACCCTTGCTCGCCCCAGCCCCCGCCCCACGAGTTCTTCATGATGATGTAGTCCTGGCCGTCGGACGAGCCGTATCCGACGGCCGTCAGCGCATGATCCAGCTGAGCGCCACAGGTTCCTTCAAACACCCCCTGCAGTCAAGCCACACACACACACAAACAGATAAGATAATACCAGGGTGACTGTGTCAGTGACCTACACTACTCATCACTTGGGCTGGACAAGGGGGTGTCGTTCTGGGCTTGGGCCGCTCAGAAGCAACGGGAGCTGGATACTACAAATACCAACCGATCGACGACGAGCAACTCGGCTCGGACGGAAGGGGCTTCGGCCTTGGCTTGGTTGGCGTGTGTGTTGGCTCTTCTCCTTTTCCCCGTCTCTCTACTGTTCATCTTCCTCCTTGATCTCCACCTTCCTCTGAGCTTTCCCTTGTAATCGAGTTGTAATCTTCGAATCCCTTGTTAATGGAGTCAATATAGTACTGGGTACCTAACATTTGGTATTCAGAGCCATAGATCCTACCCCCAAAAATTTCTCTCCACCACCGCCTGCAACCTGTTTGACCATATGCCAACACACAAGTTCATCTGCCCCGGGGGTGTGCTCTACGCCCGGGTCACTGACGTCCACCAACCACTGACCATCGAGACGCTCCGCCTGCTATTTCGCCACTCCGGAGATGGGGACGTGATTTGTGCATTTGAGCTAGTGGTTGACGGGATGTATGGCGTGGAGGCCTACATCCAGTTCGGCTCTCGGTGGAAGGCGGTCAGGGGTCGTGCTGCACTGGACGGCCACGCTATCTACGACGGGAGCTGTTACCTCGCCGTCGAACTCATTCCACCGGTCTACACCACCATCACGACACCCGACGAGTTGCCCCTGGAGTACTTCTACGACGACACGCCGTACGCGGAGTGGGCTGCAGCCTTGGCCACGGCCGAGCGCCATGGCGAGGTGCCCGTCTCCAGTGACGACGTCCAGATCGCCCCTGAGATCGACATCTCTGTTTCGTCGCCCACCAGCTGTTCGACCTCGGACCCCTGCCTTGTTGATGGTGCCATACAAATCGACACGGCAACCCTGCTCATGTCGGACATGATGCCGACTGATCCGGCGTGCCTGGAGTCCTCTCCGGCCCTGCTCCGGGCATTCCCTAGCCCTGGCCACGACGTCGCCTTGGCCATCAACTTGCCAGTGGCCGTGTGGACAGCAACAACGGTGGCAGCGGACGATCTCCACCTCGAGCCATCCAGGGGTGCCATCAGCGCACCACCGTCCAATTCTACCTCGTCCACAACACCCTCTTCATCCTCAACAAGCAACGACGTAAGTCTGGAGCTTGGTGTGAGTAACAAGGCCCCTGACGTTGACGTAACTGGCATCGTTGCACTGGCCGCCATCTGCTCGGCTGCGTGTCCTGGTGGTGCTGAGACAGATGCAGGAGTGCCCGTGTTGTTCGACGTTGGCCTGGAGATCTTGGTTCCCACTAGGTGCTTGGTAATGGGCCCCAGCCTCGTCGAAGACGCGTTGGCCATGCCTGAGAACAACACCATTGTGATAATAAGGTCAGTTACTATCCCAGAAGCTGCAATGATGGAAATTGAGTTGTCACACATTCAGAAGGCTACATTGAGCGATTATAGGAGTTTGGCCGACATTTATTATCCATTCAGTAAAGTTCCTAAGGTCTCAATTGACACACCAAGTCCGAAGGCAAGTTCTGTATCAAGAAGCAGAGATGCTACTACTTCCTTGTCGATTGCAAGGAACTTGTCTCAGGGAACTAGTGAAAAATCTAGACCCTCGAATGGTGATAATGCCTCGCTCCGGGTCTCACAAGAAGCTGCAAACCATGGCGGACCTGCTACAGAGGCATCTGAAGCCGCCCTTGTTATGATTTCTCTATCCCAACCTCATGACCATACTTGTGAGCAACCTAGAACATTTTCCCATGGAACAAGACGGGGACAAGATAGCCTACTTGACCAACTACAAAAGCCACCACTCATAACTGATTCTTGTCTGCTTTATAGTGTTGCCCAACAGGATTTTGGAAAAATGGGCAATGTGGCTGTAGTTGTATCATGGTTATCAGCTCTTGCGGTCATGCGTAATTCAGAAGTGTTCTGGCCAACTTCTTGGCCTGCTACAGATATTGGAGGGAGTGGACATGTCATTCACTGGTGTAAGTTGCTGGGTCAATCGACAAAATCAATCTTCATGCTCTTCTTACCAGGACCATTCTGTTGCACAAGAGTACAACCAACTAGAGATGCTTTGCAATCTGAACCAGTGGAAATTCTTTTTCCTTGTCTACCACTAGCAAAACCACCTGAAACTTATGGAACTTTTGGTACTATTATGGCTCCTGACAGTAGACTGTGTGTTATAATTCTTCGAGTTCCAGCAGTATGGTCATTTAGTTGGGAGAGCTCTGAAAATGCCAGTACAAAATTCAGAGACTTATTGCTCCCTGATATGGGCGAGGACATTCTTCAGGCCAACTCCATAGCCATCTGTTATTGTGCTATTGGTATCCTTGTTATCTATCGCAAGCAACTTTCAGTTCTGAACACAAGCATTTCATGGTCCATTTGTTTTGGGAATCTTCAGTCTGAGCAATTGCAGGATCTCCTTGTTATTTTGCTGCTCCTATGTAATGCTTGGTTTCAGTTGCCATCTCTTTTTGACATGAGAGTATTGTTGCAGAAGGGATTGATGTGCAGGCAGTATCCCCACCCATCGGTCACAAGGATGATTAGCTACCAGGAAATGGGTCTTGATTCCTCGTATATTATTCTGCAGTTACAAATGTATAAAACAAGTAGCGAGCCAGTAACAGTTCAAGAATTAGCAGGGTTCACATGCATTGTTGCAGCTTGTGAAACATTGAAACCTGATTTTGATGCTGTTGTTGTTGGTGTTCACAGTTTCAGACAACCATTTTCTGAAGCCATGCTAAGGGTGCCCAGTATTATCCTGAGTTCTAATCTTTTTGCGTTGGAAATTGCTTGGGTGTATGACATCGAACATTCTGATGGTGGTGAGATGTTCATGCCCGTCCTTCACCTGGGAGACTGTTATGTGGACTATTCTTTGGAAATTGCAGAGGACTACTTCTATTGCTTGTTTACTAGTAGTGCAGTGCCATACATGGGGAACCAATGTAATGGTGAGTTGTTTCAGTGGGAAATTGATTGGTTACTTCCTATGGAATGCCTGCATGAGGAATGTCTGTTTTGCAGTACCAGAGATGCTCCAACCTATTATTTTCAACTATCACAGTGGATTAATACTTGGTGGTTCTCCTCTGTTTCTGCTGTTTTGGTGGACAGTGCAGGTTCAGATTTTGGAGAAGGTGGGCATGTCACTAGCACGTCCAAACCAATTGGTCGTAATTGCATTTTACCACCACCTAAAGCTTTGCCGATTCAAGCTCCTAATCTTTGCCATTCTGGATTCGTTGAACTGAAAATTGCCTGGCTCCTTGCTGAGAGGCATGTTGACATGTTCAAGCAACTGCGCATCCGTTTGAAACTTGATCAATCTATGAGATGCCTGAGTTCTCTGTTTCTTCGACTTGGATCTCCACTAGTATGGCCAAACTTCGCAATGATTCAGATTGACAAACTCTGTTCAGAAGATTTGAGCTCTTGGAATTATCCACCACCAAGTGCACACTCTGAAATGCTGACAAGTGTGAATTTCATGGAATTATTGCTCTCTAACATGGCCAGGTGTGTTGCCCGGTTCAATCTCGAGAAGGCATGGGATCAGTGCACCATGCAAATGCTACAGTTGCAATGGGATCCAGGTGTTTGCTCTGTTTCAATTTGGTGTCGAGGCAAACTTGGCAATGAAGGGTGCTCAGGTATGGACAAACAAAGTGTGAAGAAGTTCCTGCATATGACATGGGATCCCGGCGGTTGGCATGGTTTCGGCTTGAGGGCAAGCCGAATTTTATGGGGGAGGGATTGTCAGTGACCTACACTACTCATCACTTGGGCTGGACAAGGGGGTGTCGTTCTGGGCTTGGGCCGCTCAGAAGCAACGGGAGCTGGATACTACAAATACCAACCGATCGACGACGAGCAACTCGGCTCGGACGGAAGGGGCTTCGGCCTTGGCTTGGTTGGCGTGTGTGTTGGCTCTTCTCCTTTTCCCCGTCTCTCTACTGTTCATCTTCCTCCTTGATCTCCACCTTCCTCTGAGCTTTCCCTTGTAATCGAGTTGTAATCTTCGAATCCCTTGTTAATGGAGTCAATATAGTACTGGGTACCTAACAGACTGTCAGTTGTTTTCTGTATCATCATGGTAGATACTTCATCCGTTTCAAAATAAGTGTCGTGGTTTTAGTATCATGGTAAAACCATGACACTTATTTTGGAACGAAGGGACGCTTAATCAATTTTTTTCTTTACCCCTTTGTAGAACTGGAAGTCTCTGCTCCCTGCAGCGATGCCCACGCTGACAGGCTGGTGCGCCAGCGCCTTCTGCAGGCTCAGCTCGCTGTTCTCCGGCACGTCCTCGTAGCCGCTTATGGTGACGACCTTGGAGTGGGGCTAAGCACGAGATCAAATCAAAGTAATCAATGTCCATCAGATTAGAGTAACCAAATGCGTTTGCAACTGAATTTCATCTGAAGATTTCGCTAGCTTGGTGTTCCTGCTTGCGCCAACCTGCTTCTCCTTGCAGTCGCCCTCCTCCATGAGGTAGGGGTAGTCGCCGTCGGTGTGGATGCCCTGGTTCCCCACTATGTAGGCGTAGGCGAAGTCCATGAGGCCCCCTCCGCAGCCGTGATCGAAGGTGCTGTCACAGTCCATCAGCTCCTGCTCCGACAGCGACTCCAGCCTGCCCGTCACGATCTGGTTTATCCCCTCCACCGCCGCCACCGTCGAGAAGGCCCAGCAGCTTCCTGCAATCAATTTCAGATATATGGTGTGCAATGGCTAACTGAAATACTGAGATGAATGGTGTGGTGTGCAATGCAATGTTCAGACTTCAGAGATTGTCCTTACCGCACTTCCCCTGGTTCTTGACCGGCGTCACGGCCCCCTTCTTCCTCCAGTCCACCTCCCAGGGCAGGTCCACGGCGGCCTCGTACCTGAACGCCGTCGTCGGAGCGCGCGGCTGCGCCTGCCAAACCGGTGCTCAGCCCTAGGTAACCGGCCTTGAACTCCTCGTGGGCGACGTCGGCGAACTGGTTCAGGCCCAGCCAGTAGCTCCCGTTCCTCCTGTTGGTCTCCACGATGTGCTTCAGGTTCTGCCTGAACACCTCGTACCTCCTCACCTTCTCCTTCGGGGTCACGTAGACCTTGCTGTGCTTCACCGACCACGAGCTGAAGAGATCGAGAATCCTGCTCGGCAGCGCGACGTCCTCCTGCGAGTACCCGACGACCGAGGGGTCATGGTGGGTGGCGCTCGAAGAGCAACAACACGCTGCAAAAACTATCAGCAAGAAGAACATTACTGAGAGCTCTGAATCCATGGCGACAGATTAATCAGCACTGTCTCTTGTCATGGGACTGCCGGAAACAAATGGGCACCTTTATATATACCGATCGCTGGCTAGCCATGCATGTTTCTTGCAAGCAAGCGATTCATCTCATCTCACCTGATATGGCCCTTGTGGTTGAAGATTTATGAGGAAGATGCAGTTGTAGCCTTGCAGGTATGCTCTTGCTCATGTTTAAAACTTTGGTTTAGGTAGCACATGCATTAGAAATTTAGAATAGTGAGTAGCCGATGCTTGCAGCCTTGCACACCGACCGACTGGAGGTAACTTGTTCGGCCAGACGAAGCAGCTAGCTGCAGAATGGTTATTTACAAGGATGGACAAATATCTTTTGCTCATCTGCTTAAGTCTTCACCAAACAGATGTACCTCATGCCATTTTATAATGTGATGGTATCAAACTACTTACAATGATTTTTCTTTTTCCTGTTGAAGTTTGGTGCACATGTCCATTGGCTTGCAGAATAGGCTGTGCGTGTACAGGAAAAATATCAGGTGAAATTGTACCCAAATGTGCCCATTCTTCACAAAAGGGGCACCAGTTTTTATTTTATCTCAGATCACTTATCATTAAGGGGGTTACCGCAACTAAACTACTCCGTATTTGAGTTTTTCTTAAAACTTGTACACCCTATTTGCGTGAGTTTCGCCTTTTTGACACAATAACTATGTTCAAATTATCTTTTACTCCCCCCGTTCCATAATTCTTGTCGTCCTTTTAGTTGTCGAACTAAAAGGACGACAAGAATTATGGAACGGAGGGAGTACAGGATAGGTCCAAATTCTGGATGTACCCTTATCTAAAGTGTATATACAGACCCAGTTTTTCAGGCTACGTTTCAGAAATATGCAGTTTGACATTCACATGTCAGCATATGTTATTCCCCTGCACTGTCAACTGTCAACAGTAAAAATGCAGCTGCAAACTAATAATGCAAGTTAATTGACATCTGTGGAGACTAATGCGCTCCAGTGGTGCACTCCAGCTAAGTTCAATGTCCATTACGCAAGCTTGCCTGCTGTTTAGAAGTACCAATCCTGAAGACCATTGTGTGTCACTACTCACTACTGCTAGTTGGTCGCACGTTGCAGTCTACATGCCACACCACCTTTCACCATGCTGCAAGACTGGAGCTTGGACCGGACGGACAAGGGTTACATAATTCATCCGTAGGAATCACAGCGTTTGCTTCGATTCCTTGGAAACATTGCTCTCACTCCGCGCATCATGGCTAACTGTAACAACCGAAGGGTTTCTCGTTCAAAAGAGCAGAAAAGGGAAGCAAATAATGAGACAGCAAGTTTCGATTGATGTATCCTTATTAGATCAATCTGATGGAAATTCAGTGAGCAGGAGGTCGAAACCTGACCTAGAATTTCAAGATGATTTCAATCAAATGCAAACACTCAGGTTTCAGCCTTCATACATGTCATGTCATGTCAGGAAATTAAAACGCCGGACTGGTCTAGAGCATTAGAAGCGAATACAGAGAACCACACGGGTGAACATCCAATGCCTTGTTTTATTATCAAACCATGGGCTGCTTATGAAAGCTTAAGACTCGACACAATTAGATAACTCGAACTCACTCCACATTATTTGTTTTGCTGGAGCTGGAAATGTAAGCTCTACATTCAGGAGCAGCCCATTTCACAGTCCATGTTCATATCTGAAGGGCATCAGCAATCGAGCTAGCAAGGCTCAACACCTCAAATGGAGGTTGTTGGCTGATGGCTTTCACCGTCTGAGGGCATGAATCCGTGATCCAGAAGTAAGCAAACTGGTCACCTGGCCCAGCTGCGAGGAAAATAAAACAATGAGCAAATTGAAGTTTGCATAGCTGAAAAATTGGAAACGATGAGAATCCAACAATTACCAGAATTAGCGGTCATGAACCGTTCATACGACTGATTGGGGAAAACAGCATGAGTCACATAGGCACTAACTTTTGTAGCACCATGAGCAGCCAGAACTTTCTGTAGAATACAGTTGAGCATAACATAAATGCTTATGAAAAAAGGAACAAGACAGTATATGCAGCTAAAAGTCCACTGATTGCATCATCATTGACACTTAAATATGTTACTTTTCAATTTTGCCGAACAATGACAGTAAGTAAATATGACAAACCAAATCAACCCACAGCGTGAAAATTCACATGCCACTGACTCTTTGCTATAACCAGGTTTGGCAAAGGAATGAAATTGAACTTGACTTTACAGGACTTAGCCTGCTGGTAATACTGTCGAATGCGGATTCAGGTAAATTTTGCATCGTACAGAGCCTTACGTAACTTGGTCGGACAACTAGAAATGATGAAGCAAGACTGTACCCATCAGTGATTGCAACAGAATAGCAGATGATTACCTGGCATTCTCTAAGAGTTCCACCAGATTGCACTAAATCATCAACAATAACGACATGTCGCCCTTCAGGGTTCCCTTCTTTAATCCGGACTATCCTCTTGTCGCCTTCACGGACCTTCGCACAGACAACCTACATAGTCAAATAGCTCCATCATCAAAGCCTGAAAACTTAATACCAGGTAATCCCTCTGTGTATCACAAACAGAAAGGAAGATGAATTAGACACAGCCAAGCATTCGCACAGAACAGCAGACTGACCACTGGGAAGTTGGCCAACGACTTGTGGAAGCGCTTCCACGCCCCGTCATCTGGGAAGGCAATGGTGACCTGCAGCACACGAGGAGTCAGATAAGCAGCAACAGCAACAAGGATTCACAGCACAGTTGGAATTAGCAGGAAATGATTGGGGTCGCACATTGTGGGCATCGGGGAGCTGGCTGAGGCGCTGCAGCAGGAGCGGTATCCCGGTCTCGAAGCAGGGCAGTACGTCGTCCCCAAAGTAGAACCTCTCCTGGAGAGCGTGGATGTCGTAGATGACGACGCTGGTGGGCCCGCCGCGCGACTTGGGGATCATGGAGAGGATGCGCGCGAGCGTGAAGGCGGTGGCGACGTCGCCCTCCTCCTCGACGCGCTCGAAGGTGCCCGTGGGGAAGAAGGGCAGCACGAGCGTGAAGGAGGCGATGAAGAGTTTGGGCAGCGCGAAGATGACGGAGATCTGCTCGAAGATGATCGCCGGCGAGCTGAAGGAGGCGAGGAAGGCGACGTGCTGCCCCCGGATGTCGTGCGCGTTGTTGATGAACAGGTTCGGGAACCCGTCGGGGAAGTTCCTGGCGGCGCCATGGAGTCGGAGGAATTAGAGAGAGACGTTGAACAGAATCGAGGAGAGGGGGAGGATGGGAGATAGGGGAAGGGGCGGCGTGGCGTACCTCCAGTTGATGGACTGGAGCTGGATGGCGTCGGAGGCGGCGGCGACCTTGAGGGCGAGCTCCTCGCACTCGGCGCAGTAGAAGAGGTTAATCTGCTTCTTCACCTTGTGCCTCGGGACGGCGGCGGCAGCAACCTCCATCTCGTCCCGACAGGCGGCGGCGGCGGCGGCGGATGCGGGGACAGGGGAGCGGCCGGGTCGGCGCGTGGGAAGAGGCTCTGACGGTGCGCGCAGCCAAGCAGGTCGTCCGGGAGTATCGATTCGATTCTCCTTTCGGCCTCCCAATTATTGCCGCCCGGCTAAACCCTAGACCCCCAGCCGCGGCGCCAGGCCAATACGTGTTTGTTGCCGTGGCACTTGGTAGCATGGGATTGGTTGGGTTTAAGGCAAGGCGAGGCGAGCGAATCAGGGAAGAAGACAGCGAATGGGGTTTCCATGGACGAAATAGCCTGGATTTTTATGGGCAAGAAAGATTGTTTGGTCTGGGGCCGGCGTGGAGCGCGCCGCCGCCCGGACGGCGACCGTCGTGAACCACGCAGCCACCCCGCGGCGCCGTTGCGACGTCTCTTTCTCGCCCACAGCACTGAGCACTTCACATTTTAGGTGTTGATTAGTAACACTAGGTTTGCTGGAAACCGGCACAAATTCCACACAAATCTTGCATTGCAATTTGCAAATGAGGTCAAAAGGCAGTAAAAGTTACTGGAAATCGCACCATTTCTGCATTACAGATGGGGACAAAACAGGAGTAAAAAGTTTTTTTTACGCTGAAAGAGAAACTGATGACAACACTGGATAGAAAAGTTTGTGGCAGCAGAGATGTCAGTATGGTTAAGCACAAGTTTTACAGAAACAATGAACCTGAAGAAGTTAACAAAAAACTTCTGCTACTGAGAGACATGGGGCTCACTTATTCCCCACTTGCCTGGTGGGTCCTAATTTACATACAGCACCAACGCACCATGTCTACTGTGTGCAACTATCCTTGAGCAAAAAACAATGGAGTATAATCACATGTTACAGGCATATGTGGTCTATCCAAAAGGTCTACAAAATCCAATAATCAAGACAAGGCCAAAACTTCAGAGTCGTGCCGATCACCACTCGACAACAGCATTTCGCTTCAAGCCTGTTCAACAAGGAGGTGGGACAGAATCACCGATAGGGTTTTCTTTCCAGCGGTGACTCTGCTTGAGCACCACAGCCCGGTTGAAAGGGGGTATAAGGAGTGGATTGCCCGGTCTGTGAGAATCTAGCTCACGCATTCATCAGATATGGGGTGGCTCTTTTCCAGGTTGAATTTAGGCTCGCTGGGATATACAAAGACAGATGTGGCTGAGGTTGGAGGAGTCAATGCAGCAGAGTACCTTACTGAAGTTACTGTTATCCTCGGCAGCTGCTGGGAGCCAGAACCAAGCGGCACGAGCTTGTGACTAACGGTATGCTCGGTTTTCGGCAGAATGAATGCAGCGTGATTGTGAGCCCCAGAGAAAACAAAGTTCTGGGAATCAACAAGAGAGTACTTGATTTCCTGGAGTAAGGATGTTGAATTGTGGATCTTCACATAGAAAGTGAACGGGGTCCCGAGGATAGCGTAGGGAGGGCACTCAATGCTCACAACAAGCGGCGGCTCCTCGATGTGAACCTCAGGTAATCTTTGTTTCATTGTAACACGGCTATCTTGATTCTCCCCAAGGACTAAATCTCTTGACCAGTTCAGGCAAAGTTCACCTAAATAGAAGTCCGGATTGCTGGCCCTTGGATTGACTGAAAATATTGCTTTGTATTCTGCGCTAGGAGCAACAACTGCATATTCGTCAGATAGTCCGCTGATTTGTTCCTCTGAGCACAGCTGCTTCCCGTCACCATCAGATTCAATGGCTATCGAGTGCAAACGCAAAGGCACCTCGGTGCAATTTCTAGCACTCACAATAAGCATATTGGACTCGTTCATAGCAAGTGAATCTTTTTTATCGTCGCCGCTTGAGGATCTGATCCTAGATAGCAACAAGGGTTCTCGTCTAAATGGTCTCAAAAACTGGTGACCAACTATCATGGGGATCTTCCCTTCAATTTGCAAGCTTCTGTGCACGTTTAGTCTGTGTAGTGATGCATCTTCACTCGAGTCTAGAGAATAGCCAAGTGAAACGTAGAGCATGAGTGACTTTGCTCCATGCCATTTAATTTCCAATTTGCAGGACCAGGAATCACCAGCAACTAACGTGGGAACTGATACGACCCCAAATGAATACTGAATCTTTTTAATGTTATCGACTTCTTCCTTCGACACTTCATCCCCAGTTGCAGTTGAGACACCAAGAAGTTCAACGTGATGACTTTCAGATTCGTCTGTTTCCCTTGGACTCATCAAAAGACCACCGCCTTTGGCATCGACGAGATTAATTTTCAGCTCACCAGAATGAACTGCGTGCCCTTTTGATAATATGGTTACTGGGACAATAAACAACTCTCCAACCAGCGCAGGGCCAGTAGAATCTAAGACAAGGTCAACTTGAGCGTCTGGCTCTTCGACTTGAATCAGTTTCTGCCCAGAAAAGGTGAGTGCAGCATCCTTTGTAGGCAATGTCTCCACTTGATCCTCAAATTTCCACAGCGGGAAGTCTTCCATTGAAGCAGGACTTTCAGCCTGGCAGCAAACCACAAGGTGTTTATTTATTATTGCCTTCACCGACAAACATTCCAACTTTCCACTTTGTCCTGCAGAAAGTACTCATAGTATTACTTCGATTTTACAACTCGCGATAGGGAAAAAGAATATCAGCACCAACAAATGGAGAAGAAAGCTTGATATCCCCACATCAAGAAGCAAATAGGCAGGCCACAAATTACGAAAAATGAACAGGTCAAAATATAAATAAGCTACAGCTACAGTTTCAACTTCCATAAATGGCAGAAAATTGGCTGTGCTCTTTGTATCGCCTAATCATGAAAAGCCTTTTTTTTCTGTCACAACAAGCGAACTAGCCCACACAATTGCATGGTAATTCATCCCAAGTTAATGGTTAGAGTTTGTTTCCTCAACAATTTTCATTTTTTTCTGATTAATATTTACTGTTCTAGTTGTTTTATTTTCCAAGTTATGTGAATGTATGCATTGTACAGTATCAGTCTGCTTATTAAGAGTGCATGTAAATGATATACATTAACCTATGTTGCCTATACGAAATATTCTCTGGTTGTCGATCGCGCGGCCGACCACGCAGCGCCTGCACATCCTCGGTCCCACCAGATGGAACTTGCAACTGCCATACACCTACACCACTGCATCTCTCTCCCCCTATCCTCACGTGCTTCTCTCTCCTTATCTCTTCCAATCCCCACGATACAACTACACCACCGCACCTCTCTCCTCCGCTCCGCTCTTCACCAGGCTGCGTGCTGCCACAAGAGGCCCTGCCGTCGGTGCCGAAGCTGTGGCGTCGCAAACTGAGGCAGAGGAGGCGCTGCCACTGTTGTGCCGATGATGGTAAAGGCTGGAACGAGATGGTAGACGGCAGCGCTGGCAGAGGAGAGGGCGAAGCTTAGTGGTGGAAGGGGGCAACGCCGGCGCCGGGCCTACAGGTGGATGTGGTGGTGGGGGGGGGGGGGCAGCGCCGCCGGCCACAAACAGCAGGGGACAACAGCATGGGCACGGGCTGGCCGGTGGCTCGACGAGGAAGAACTGTGATGGAGGTGGTTCCTCGACGACGAGGAGGTGGGAGGATCAGGCGGTGGAAGAACCGCTGGAGATGGAGAAGACAATAGCGCAGCTCTTCCGCAGCATGAGAGACTGTTGACCATGTAGGGTGGTTGACCGCGAATTAGTCGTCCCTTAACCAATGTGTGCTCTGGAGCATGGAGTCTTTCAAAGGATATATCACAGCTATTATAATTGGACTGTACCATATAACAAATGGATTAGATTATTTTCCTTGTCTCCAATTCAACATGAGATGTTCCCCCTTCTATCATAACTAATGGGATAACTTCTGGGTTTTTCTTCTCCAACTGATGTGGTGCATCGGTGCATCCAATCTCGCCATCTGTTTTTGTATATTATAGTATAGTAATCTGGCAATTAGTTAACATAAAATGCGCATGGATGAAAATTCAATGAAACAAATAGCACATAACTGCTAAGAGAGTACCTGATTTAACTTCATGCGTCAACCGCATCCATTTATTGCTGAACAATGTAAGAGAAGTAGAATGGACAACTTGGCCATGAACATCTGAATTCAACGTAGAAGAATCTTCCTGTGCACTAACCATGACAAAGTTACAGTCAGATTGGTTGAACTGAACCTCCAATTGATCAATCGCAACTGGAGAAGGAAGATGAGACAGCAATGACACGCTGACAAGCAGAGGTGAGCCAGGTTTTACAGATTGATCATGAAAAGCAACAGATGCAACAAGCACTATTCTTAGAGGACTTATTTGATCAATAACTAGTTGAGTAGATTCTTCCGTCAATTCAAGATTAAATTCATCATCGATAACTTGGGATGTATGTTTTCCTTCAAGAATATTAACAACTTCTTGCTGTATTTCCTCTCTCCTGGAAATGGTAGGCCAACCTGCTGGGCCATTACTTTTATTTTCAGAGTTGCCCTGTACACTTCCAGAGAATAACGGTAATGCAGCCATCTCTAGTGAATAGCTGATAAAATTCACCAGAGAATTAAGTTTCCTTGAGCATTCTCTCAAGTAACCCAGGTTTTCCCAAAGCAAAGTAGTCCAGCCCTCCTGACGGTATAGACCAGCGACACCATCAAAAAGTTTTTTTGCGTTACCAAATTCCCCAGCTGCATAATATTCTATAGCCATTCCAGCACTACAGGAAGAAGCCATTCTCGTAGCCCCTAGACTCAGAAATGATTCATAAGCTTTTCTGAACAATGCAATTATCTCATACGAATCTTGAAACCTTTCAGCTTCTGACAAAGCATAACTGGTATATTCTGTATCAGAAAGGCTGCAATCACAGTGTGAGGTATAAGTATTCATCATAAAGTTGTATTATCAATTAAAAATAGGCATCAAGAAAACTTACGGAAGCACAGAAATGGTATCTCCTTCCTCAAACAGGCGGACATACTGGCCAACATATACAGAAGACATTACTGAGTCAGGTATTTCGCTATCACCGGTAAGATTTGCCCTTGACGAAGGGCACTCTAAAGCACACCTCTTCTCTCGGAGGTAATTTGCCGCTAACTGCCAGAAGGAAATGTATGATAAATTAAGTGTGATCCAGTAAAAGAAACATGGCTCTCTATTGCAGTGCTGTGTACAGAAGATTTAGACTGAACCTGGTAGTAGTAAGCTGGCTGAAATTCCCACTCAGTCAATGCATTGTCAGCAGTACCAAACCGAGGGGACACTGTATCTGGAACAGTTGTTGATGTTGTCTCTATTAGCTCACCAAAGACAAGGAACTGCCTGCTAAACCATTCCCAGTGAAGAAAAGCAACTTCTGGTGATCCAACAACACGCTCAAAGCTTCGGATATGTTTACGGAACCATGTGATTGCTTCTACGACTTTCCCAGCATGAAGTAGCAATGTTGATATCTTAAAGTGAAATTGATCGGCGACTGCTTTTATCTCAACTAGGCGTTGGGTTGGAGGCAACCTTGTTGAAGTCCCAATCATCTAAATATGAGCACATTGCCAATGAAAGTGTCAAAATTAATAGAAACTGTATAAACAACGGTGGTAGATCAATCAAAATGTAACAAATTTAGAAGGCAATGTATAAACATAAGTGGAGAAGGTGGAACGAAGTGTTGCTTGGACTACTTTCCGTGAATGCTATATAAGGATATCAGATGCTTGCACAGCTTTCTTTTTTAGTATGAAGCGATCAAGAATAGCATTTGCACACTGGTGCTTCTCTTAATTCCTTTCCTTTATTATTTTTAAAATAATTTGGCAAGCCAGCCATTGATTTACTTAATTATGACTGTTGACAAGGTTATGTCAGTTAAGGCATAGGACTGTTGGTCACACCTCACGCAAAACACGAACTCCTTCCTCGTAGAACTTCAATGCTTCTGGCCAATCCCGCCTAAACTCCGCATAAACAGCAACCTGGTGTAAGAAATCAGAAACATCAGAATAATGCCAAAAAAAAGGTAGAAAAGTCATTCACATGTTCTGGTGAACAATCAAGTGGGTGTAAATGAAAGGCTTTCTTTACAGTACTCCTACAAATATAGTTTAAAAAACCGGACTGGTGATCGAACCCTGAGTCTGGCGGTTCAGGCTTTCGCCGATCGGACCGCCGGTTCATCAGTTCGATGGTCGGTTCGATAGGTACGGCCAAATATAATAGGGGAAGAACGTTAAATAATGTAACTTCTTTCAATTTGATACCTAGCTAGCCTGTCTCGGTTGGTTACTGGGCCGAGATTAGTACTTCAGCTTCGCTTTTGGGAGCACCTGCATTCGAATCCCATGCGACGCAATAAATTTTAGAACTCACGCCCATCAACCGGTCCAACCGCCCGGTTTTATTCCCCGGTTTATAGAAAAACCGTCTGGTTCAACCGATTTTCTGCGGTTTGATTGCAGGACAGTCCATGAAGCTTAAAAAACCGCCAGGGCTGCCGGTTCCGCTTTTTTCCAGTCAGACCGGCGGTCTGGTCCAGTTTTTAAACTACGACAATGGTACTTAGGAACACTTAATAGCACTAGAATGGATGAGACAGAGATCCTTACCTTGAAGCAGTAGCGGACACTCAGCTCCACAGAAGAGAAGTTTCTCTTCTCAATGCGGGCTTTTATCCTTCGCCCTTCCTCCTTGTAGTATGTGGAACACAGCTCCGCAAAAATAGTCCTCAATCTGTCAACAAGGTTGGAACAGCACATGAATTATGAGATGTACTTTCAAGGAAATCATCATAAATAAAAACTGGTACAAACTTTTTCACTCTCAACTTGAGGAGAAATAACATGTCTGAGAAACTAACTTGAGGAGAGATGCGTTCCGTTCTGCTTCATCACTCTCAACCAAGACAATCAGGTGCTTAGAATCAATCTCCGCACGTTTTCTCAGGGCAACCATAACTTCCTCACCCAGCTCATCTGCAGGATATAATTGTGTGTTTGCTTAAAACCGTTTTCCTAATTGGCATGCAACTGATGGGAGGTTTGAACATGCAAATATCAAGTGAGTATAGGATCCTCTTTGTGAGTAGGTACATGTCCTCCATTATCATGCTATATAGGGCACAAGCCCTTCAGTGTTCTGACTAATGGTCGATAGTTAAAAGAGGTAACTAGGGGTGGACTCACCAGCTTCAGTCTGTACAAGGATCACCACCAATTTACTTTGTCTTCCCTGGATTATAGACCTGCGCAAAGAAAAGAACATCATTTGTATGGAAATTCAAGATGGGCCATACTTGCTACTGTTCCAAGGGGTCCAAAAAGTTTCTAATCCCCACGAGATGAAAATATTGCTCATTCACATTGTAGCATTGATAATTATAAATGTGATACTGCACGTGTCGATTTGGGATCAATGCTAAAGGATGAAGGGGAGGTACTTGAGGTTCTCGAGATCGGAGCAGGCCTGGAGCCACTGGGCGGGGTCGCCGGTGACCTGATCGGCCCGGAACATGGCGGCGACGGCGGCGGGCACCCGCGTCCGGTGCTTGAGGAGCCAGTCCTTCTTGAGGATCCCCGTGGCGGCCTGCGGCGGCGCGAGCGGGTCGCGGCTCTTGGCGGTGCGGGAGAGGATGTTTGCCTTGGCGAAGTCCGGGAGGGCCAGCGTGTTCATGGGCGGCTGCTGGGAGCTGAGCGCCGCCGAGATCGTGGCGTGCATCTCCGGGCACCCCACGATGGACACCAGCGACACCGGCGGCGTCCGCAGCTCCTCCGGGTAGTCTTCCATGGCTGCCCCACCCCGCGGTCGCCGCGAGGCTGCCGGGCGTAAGGTCTCCGATCCCGAAGCCGCGCGCGGCGGTGGTCGTCGAGGTAGGCGGACACGAGCTCGGATCTGTGATGGCTGGCTGTTCCGTGCGTTCGGAGGGACGGGGACGAGGGGGACGCGGAAGTAACAGTGAAACAAACGGGTGCTGGTCTGGCTAGGTGTAATAGCGAGCATAGTTTGAGTGCTTTTTTGTAAAGTTTTGGGGATTTCGCGCAGTTTTTGGGCACGTTCTCGGTTTTTTTTTTGCGAAAAAGACCCCAGACTATATTAAACACAAGCGGTGGTACAACGCACCCCTCAAAGAAAGGAAATTACACCAAAGTTCCTGGGGAACCGAACCAGCACAATCCTCAGAGTGAGGTGAGGGCGCACTGCCGCCGCTCCCTCCCGGAGTCGGCGAGATCCTTGGATGCGCAGCCGGATTGTTGACGAACGGGAAGTCTCCACCTTCGGTCCCACAGGACCAGCACGCCGAAGTTAGGCTAGATCGGCACATTCTCGTTTGTCCTTCACATTCGACCCTTTCATCTCCTGGATGGATAAAGGCATCTCCAACACGGACCCGCAAACCAACCGCATCCATCCGGACCACGGAAGCCATCCAACGCGGTCCTGTATCGGTCCACGGCATGATCCCGACTCATTTTCTCCCGCAAACCGAAGACAAACGTGGGAAGCTTTGTGGGAGTCCGGACACGCGAAACGTCGTTCTCTGCCCCCATTGCCCACACAAAAGGAAGGCGGAGCCCGCGCTTTTGGAGCATCCCGCATTGTTTCCACGCCAAATCCCCCACTCTCTTCTTCCACCCCCTGCCGCTCTTCGCCAATTCCCGCTCTTTTCTCCCACCCTCTCCTTCCTTCAGCCGCCGACGCATGGAACCGTCGGAGAACCTGTCGGAGATGGAGCCAGCGGTGGTGCCGGAGGATTCGACCATCACGCTCGCCCGGAAGATCAGCTCGGCTACGCGGCAAAATCGCCGCGTCAAAGCGAGGGCCGCAAAGGAGAAGCTGAAGAAGCGGTTGGCCGCCGGTGGGCCTAGTGGTGGCGTTAGGCATGGCGGCTATGCCGGACGCCGCCAGACAGGCGCGCCCACAGCACCGCCGTGTCCAGAGCCTTACAAGCATCTGTACTACTACGCCGCCAAGCAGCTCGGGACCCCCGCCGATATGATCCCTTACATTGTCGACGTTAACGCGGCGCCGCTCTTCTCCGAGTATTCTTTGTCGCGGCTCGTCCGGACGCGGACGACGGGCGAGGAGCAAATGGGTGCCCGCACGCTGTTCGCTGCAATGCCTAGAGCGGGGGAGCCGGCGTACGACGCCGGGGATACGGAGATGCTCGACATGATCCACGACGGAGACGATGGAGGAGGAGGGGGCTATGAGGACGGACAGGTGGAAGACTCGGATCCCACCCAGTCCGACAACTACCAGCAGCAGTCCTACACCCAAACGACCACGCAGCAGTCGTACACCCAGACTGGCGATGGCACACAGCAACAACAGCATTGGGCCGCCGGAGAGCAGCAGCCGAAGGGGGAGGACGGCGAGGACGTGATACGTCTCCAACGTATCTATAATTTTTTATTGTTCCATGCTGTTATATTATCAATCTTGGATGTTTTTATATACATTTACAGCAATTATATATCATTTTTGGAGACTAACCTATTAACTTAGTGCCCAGTGTCAGTTGTTGTTTTCTGCCCTGTTTTTGTTTTATAGAAAATCAATATCAAACGAAGTCCAAATGCCACGAAACTTTTTGGAGATTTTTTTTCTGGACAAGATAAACACTAGAAGCTTCGAGAGGAGGCCAGAAGCCCCAGGAGGTGCCCACGAGGCACCAGGGCGCGCCTGGGGGGGCAGGCGCGCCTTGGTACCTCGTGGGGCCCACAGAGCTCCGTTTGACCTAATTCCTCCACTATAAATTCCCAAAAAATCAGAAACCCTCAGGGGAGTCCACGAAATACTTTTTCCGCCGCCGCAAGTTTCTGTTCTCGAGAGATCCCATCTGGAGGCCTTCTCCGGTACTCCGCCGGAGGGGGAATCGATCACGGAGGGGCTCTACATCAACCTTGCTGCCCTTCCGATGATGCGTGAGTAGTTTACCACAGACCTTCGGGTCCATAGTTAGTAGCTAGATGGCTTCTTCTCTCTTTTTGATCTTCAATACAATGTTCTCCTCGATGTTCTTGGAGTTCTATCCGATGTAATCACTTTTTGCGGTGTGTTTGTTGGGATCCGATGAATTGTGAGTTTATGATCAGATTATCCATGAATATTATTTGAGTCTTCTCTGATCTCTTTTATGCATGATTATTATAGCTTCGTATTTCTTCTTCGATCTATTGATTTGGTTTGGCCAACTAGATTGATTTATCTTGCCATGGGAAGAGGTGCTTTGTAATGGGTTCGATCTTGCGGTGCTCAATCCCAGTGACAGAAAGGGACATGACACGTATGTATCGTTGCTATTAAGGGTAAAAAGATGGGGTTTATTCATACGTGAGTTTATCTTGTCTACATCATGTCATCGTTCTTAAGGCATCACTCCGTTCTTTATGCACTTAATACACTAGATGCATGCTGGATAGCGGTCGATGTGTGGAGTAATAGTAGTAGATGCAGGCAGGAGTCGGTCTACTTGTCTCGGACGTGATGCCTATATACATGATCATTGCCTTGGATATCTTCATGATTATTTGCTTTTCTATCAATTGCCCAACAGTAATTTGTCTACCCACCATATGCTATTTTCTCGAGAGAAGCCTCTAGTGAAAACTATGGCCCCCGGGTCTATCTAAATCATATTACTAAAACCCTAAAAATATTGCTGCCATTTTCTTTTATTTAATTTATTTTGTATTTTTGTTTCAATCTATCTATCTATCACATACAAATTAATCTTGCAATTGACCGCCGAGGGATTGACAACCCCTCGTTTGCGTTGGGTGCAAGGATTTGTTGTTTGTGTGCAGGTGCTGCTAACGAGGTGTTGCGTGATTCTCCTACTGGTTCGATAACCTTGGTTTCATAACTGAGGAAATACTTATCTCTACTGTGCTGCATCATCCCTTCCTCTTCGGGAAAAATACCAACGCAAGCTACAAGTAGCAGGAAGAATTCCTGGCGCCGTTGCCGGGGAGACATCATCAACATATATCAAGTACCTTTGCATAAACTCTCATCTCCTTGCATTTACTTTATTTGCCTCTCGTTTTCATCTCCCCCACTTCTAAAACGTTTTTACAAAAATACAAAAATATTTTTCGTTTGCCTTTTTCTTGTTTGCTTGTTATCTTGTTTGCGTAGTAACGATGTCTCAAGAAAATACAAAATTGTGTGATTTTTCCAATACTAATAATAATGATTTTATTAGTACTCCGATTGCTCCTCCCGCCGCTAGTGCGGAGACTTGTGATATTAATGCTGCTTTGTTAAATCTTGTTATGAAAGAACAATTTTCTGGTAGTCCTAATGAAAATGCTGCATCCCATCTTAACATTTTCGTAGAATTGTGTGACATGCAAAAGAAAAAAGATGTGGATAATGATATTGTGAAATTAAAATTATTCCCGTTCTCATTGCGGGATCGTGCAAAATTTTGGTTCTCATCTTTACCACGAAATAGTATCGATTCTTGGGATAGGTGTAAAGATGCTTTTATTACTAAGTATTTTCCTCCCGCGAAAATTATTTCTCTTAGAAATCAAATTATGAATTTCAAACAACTTGATCATGAACATGTTGCTCAATCTTGGGAGAGGATGAAATTAATGATAAGAAATTGCCCTACTCATGGTTTAAATTTATGGATGATCATACAAAAAAATTATGTGGGATTGAATTTTGTTTCTAGAAATCTTTTAGATTCCGCCGCGGGTGGTACTTTTATGGAAATTACTTTGGGAGAAGCTACTAAATTGTTTGATAATATTATGGCAAATTATTCACAATGGCATACTGAAAGAACTCCTACTAGTAAAAAAGTGAATTTTATTGAAGAAATTAGTACTTTGAGTGATAAAGTTGATGCGCTTATGAAATTGGTTGCTAGTAAAAATGCTCATATTGATCCTAATGATGTGCCTTTGTCCACTTTGATTGATCAAAATAATGATCCCGAAGATGTGAATTGTCTCGCGAAACAATTTCAATAATAATGCTTATAGAGGCAATTTCAACGCTAGACCGTTTCCTGGAAATTCCTCTAATAATTATGGCAATCCTTATGGTAATTCTTATAATAATAATAGGATGCCCTCTGATCTTGAAAGTAATATTAAAGAATTTATTAATGCTCAAAAAGTTTTCAACACTACGATAGAAGAAAAATTGAGTAAACTTGATGATATGTCTAGGAGCATTGATAGAATTATTCATGATGTGGAAAATCTTAAGACTAAAATTTTGCCACCCAAAATTGATATTAGTGAATCAATTAAAGCTTTATATGTCTCCATGGATGAGAGTAAGAAAAGAACCGCTATGCTAAAAGCCAAACGAGAATTTTTAGAAAAAACGATTCCTCCCGGTTTCTATCGTAGTAATGATGAGGATATTAAAATGATTGGTGTTTCTTCTATTGATTCTTTGTTTAGCAATATAAAACTTGCTGAAAAGGGGATTGAAGAAGAGTCAACTTTAGCTAGTAGGCGTTCCCATAATTCGAAGGGTGAAAATCTTAATGAAAAAATTGCTAAAAATGGGTTTGAAGAGGTAAAAACTTTAAATAGCGATGTGCCCACTCTCTTGGATTACAAAGATTTTAATTATGATAATTGTTCTTTGATTGAGTGCATTTCTATGTTACAATCCATGTTAAATTCACCCAACTCTTATGAGCAAAACAAGGCTTTTACTAAACACATCGTAGAAGCAATGATGAAAGCGTTAGAAAAAAAGCTAGAACTAGAAATTTCAATTCCTAGAAAATTATATGATGAATGGGAACCCACCATTAAAGTTAAAATAAAAAATTATGAGTGCAATGCTTTATGTGATTTGGGTGCTAGCGTTTCCACAATTCCAAAATCTCTATGTGATGTGCTAGGTTTTACTAGTATAGATGAATGTTCTCTTAATTTGCATCTTGCGGATTCTACTATTAAAAAACCAATGGGTAGAATTAATGATGTTCTTATTCTTGCAAATAGAAATTATGTGCCCGTTGATTTTATTGTTCTTGATATTGAATGCAATTCTTCTTGCCCCATAATACTTGGTAAACCGTTCTTACGAACTATAGGTGCCGTTATTGATATGAAAGAAGGGAATATAAAATTTCAGTTTCCACTAAAAAAGGGTATGGAACATTTCCCTAGGAAAAGAATTAAAGCACCATATGAATCCATTATGAGGGCCACTTATGGAATCAACTTGAAAGATGACAATACTTGAAACTATGCATTATGCCTAGCTAGGGGCATAAAACAATAGCGCTTGTTGGGAGGCAACCCAATGAATAAAATAAATTTTTACCATTTGTTTCTGTTATTGTGTGTTTTCACATTTATGCTACTGGTATGATTGTGTTTTTGTGTTCTTAATTAGTGTTTGTGCCAAGTAAAGCCTTTAGGATGATTTGGAAGATAGTATAATTGATGCTGTTTGGAAAACAGAAAGTTTTGCGTCCAGTGCCCGAATGTTGTTTATGTACTGGAGCGTCAGAAAAATCTGAAATTTTTACACAGTATTGGTATATGAATTTCCCACGTTGTCCTAATTTTTCAGAATTTTTGGAGTTACAGAAGTATGGCTTTTAAATAGATTGCTACAGACTGTTATGTTTTTGACAGATTCTATTTTTGATGCACTACTTGCTTGTTTTGATGAATCTATGGATTGTATCGGGGGGTATAAGCCATGGTGAAGTTAGAGTACATTAGGTATAATGCAAAAATAAAATATGAATGGGTTTGCAACAGTACTTAAAGTAGTGATTTATTTTGTTATACTAACGGATCTCATGAAGATTTTGTTGAGTTTTGTGTGATTGAAGTTTTCAAGTTTTGGGTGAGATCACGATGGATGAAGGAATAAGGGGTAGTAAGAGCCTAAGCTTGGGGATGCCCGAGGCACCCCAAGGTAATATTCTAGGAAGACTCAAGCGTCTAACCTTGGGGATGCCCCGGAAGGCATCCCCTCTTTCTTCTACCAACCATCGGTAATTTTACTTGGAGCTATATTTTTATTCGTCACATGATATGTGTTTTGCTTGGAGCGTCTTGTATTAAATGAGTCTTTGCTTTGTTTGCTTTTTAGTTTGTCACAATCATCCTTGCTGAATGCTACTTGTAGCTTGTGTTGGTATTTTCCCCGAAGAGGAAGGGACGATGCAACACAGTAGAGATAAGTATTTTCCTCAGTTATGAAACCAAGGTTATCGAACCAGTAGGAGAATCACGCAACACCTCGTTAGCAGCACCTGCACACAAACAACAAATCCTTGCACCCAACGCAAACGAGGGGTTGTCAATCCCTCGGCGGTCAATTGCAAGATTAAATTGTATGTGATAGATAGATAGATTGAAACAAAAATACAAAATAAAATAAATAAAAGAAAATGGCAGCAATATTTTTAGGGTTTTAGTAATATGATTTAGATAGACCCAGGGGCCATAGGTTTCACTAGAGGCTTCTCTCAAGAAAATAGCATACGGTGTGTAGACAAATTACTATTGGGCAATTGATAGAAAAGCAAATAATCATGACGATATCCAAGGCAATGATCATGTATATAGGCATCACGTCCGAGACAAGTAGACCGACTCCTGCCTGCATCTACTACTATTACTCCACACATCGACCGCTATCCAGCATGCATCTAGTGTATTAAGTCCATAAAGAACGGAGTAACGCCTTAAGAATGATGACATGATGTAGACAAGATAAACTCACGTATGAATAAACCCCATATTTTTACCCTTAATAGCAATGATACATACATGTCATGTCCCTTTCTGTCACTGGGATTGAGCACCGCAAGATCGAACCCATTACAAAGCACCTCTTCCCATGGCAAGATAAATCAACTCAGTTGGCCAAACCAAATCAATAGATCGGAGAAGAAATACGAAGCTATAATAATCATGCATAAAAGAGTGCAGCAAAGACTCAAATAATATTCATGGATAATCTGATCATAAACTCACAATTCATCGGATCCCAACAAACACACCGCAAAAAGTGATTACATCGGATATAACTCCAAGAACATCGAGGAGAACATTGTATTGAAGATCAAAACGAGAGAAGAAGCCATATAGCTACTGCCTATGGACCCGAAGGTCTGTGGTAAACTACTCACGCATCATCGGAAGGGCAACAAGGTTGATGTAGAACCCCTCCGTGATCGATCCCCCCTCCGGCAGATTACCGGAGAAGGACCCCAGATGGGATCTCTCTGGAGCAGAAACTTGCGGCGGCGGAAAAAGTATTTCATGGACTCTCCTGAGGGTTTCTGATTTTTCCTGAATTTATAGTGGTGGAATTAGGTCAAATGGAGCAAAGGGGGGCCACGAGGCACCAGGGCGCGCCTGCCCCCCCCCCAGGCGCGCCCTGGTGGCTCGTGGCCACCTCCTGGGTCTTCTGGCCCTCTCCCGAAGCTTCTAGTGTTTATCTTGTCCAGAAAAAAATCTCCAAAAAGTTTCGTGGCATTTGGACTTCGTTTGGTATTGATTTTCTGTAAAACAAAAACAGGGCAGAAAATAGCAACTGGCATTGGGCACTAAGTTAATAGGTTAGTCTCCAAAAATGATATATAATTGCTGTAAATGATTATAAAAACATCCAAGATTGATAATATAACAGCATGGAACAATCAAAAATTATAGATACATTGGAGACGCATCACCATCCCCAAGCTTAATTCCTGCTCGTCCTCGAGTAGGTAAATGATAAAAACAGAATTTTTGATGTGGAATGCTGCCTATCATATTCATCACATATTCTTTTCTTTTATAGCATGGACATTGGACTTGAATGATTCAAAGCAATAGTCTATAATTTGACATAAAGATATAAATACTCAAGCATGCTAACAAGCAACCATGTCTTTCAAAATATCAATGCTAAAGAAAGTTATCCCTAGCCCATTATGCTCAATCATTGATCCATTCATGAAACACACTCAAATATTAGCTACATCCAATGCACAAGTATGACAATAGTGCTCTCTAGTTGGTGCTTTTGTAAGAGAAGATGGAGACTCAAATAAAATAAAAATTGCATAAAAGTAAATAGATAGGCCCTTCGCAGAGGGAAGCAGAGATTTGTCAAATGTGCCACAGCTCAAGGCTTAAATTAGAAAGATAAAAATATTTTGGGAGGCATGCTTTTCCTGTCAACGAAAACGACCGAGAATTCCCAATATTTTCCATGCTAGACACATCATAGGCGGTTCCCAAACAGAAAGTAAAGTTTATTTCCTTTCCACCATTCTTTCACAATCCATGGCTAGCCGTATCCACGGGTGCCCTCCATACCAACACTTTCCAAGGAATTTTGTTGTTATTAATTTTTGATTTCATTGTGGGACTGGGCATCCCTATTACCAACCATTCTCTCGTGCAATGACAAGTGAATAAACACTCATCATGAGAATAACACACCTAGCATGGAAAATAATGGCCACCCCCTGCCGCTTCATGAGCGGTATGGGCACACAAAACGGAAAATTATTTTGAAAATTAGAGTTGGCACACGCAAATTTACTTGGAACGGCATTGAAATACCGCATATAGGTAGATATAGTGGACTCATTTGGCACAACTTGGGTTTAAGGATTTTGGATGCACAAGCAGTATTTCCGCTTAGTACAAATGAAGGCTAGCAAAAGATTAAGAAGTAACCAACCAAAAAACGAAAACGGTCATAAGCATGCATTGAACATAACTAACACCGAATAATGCACCATAAGTAGGATATAATTTCGTTGCATAACTATTGACTTAATGTGCATGCATAGGGAATCACAAACCTTAACACTAATATTCTTACTAAATCACAATTACTCACATATTATCATTTCCATATCGCAAAACTATTGCAAGGAATCACACTTATCATATCCAATGATCTATATGAAAGTTTTTATTATATCCCTCTTGAATATTCATCACTTTGGGGCCAAATTCATATCTTGTGCAAATTACCGTTACTATTATCAACTCTCAAAAAGATATAAGTAAAGCATGAGAGTGCAAGTATTTCTTCAAAATTTTAATCTTATCAATTCTCAAAATAATATAAGTGAAGCATGCGAATTTATTTCTTCAAAATTTCAATCAACTCTCAAAATAATATAAGTGAAGCATGAGAGTTTATTTCTTCAAAATATAGCCACCACCGTGCTCAAAAAGATTTAAGTGAAGCACTAGAGCAACTGCCTAGCTCAAAAAAAAATAAGTGAAGCACATAGAGTATTCTAACAAATGATGATAAACGTGTGGCTCTCTCAAGATAGGTGTGTTCAGCAAAGATGATTGTGACAAACTAAAAAGCAAACAAAGCAAAGACTCATATAATACAAGACGCTCCAAGCAAAACACATATCATGTGACGAATAAAAATATAGCTCCAAGTAAAATTACCGATGGTTGGTAGAAGAAAGAGAGGATGCCTCCCAAGCTTAAACGCTTGAGTCTTCCTAGAATATTACCTTGGGGTGCCTTGGGAATCCCCAAGCTTAGGCTTTTACTGTAGGGGAACGCAGCAGAAAACAAAAAATTTCCGACCTACGCACCAGCCCAGGACCACTATGGAGACTGCATACAAGGTTTGATCTTTTCGTTACCGACTCGTAGCGCAGCGGAAGTAGAGTCGATGACGATCGGCGGTGCAGATCCCCGCAGCTAGGATTTACAACCTCCCAACCACGAGGATGTACTCCCTCGTCAACTCGCCGGACAGATCTCCGAGCAGCCCTTCGGGAGGCCTCGGGACAGTCCCTCAGATAGTCCCACCGGACGGATCCTCGGACAGCCCTTCGGGAGGCCTCTAGACAGTCCCTCGGATAGTCCCACCGGACGGATCCTCGGACAGCCCTTCGGGAGGCCTGTCGTGGTATTCTCGCGGGGGGTGCCGCGTCACGGCAGATGCCATGGGATGGCTTGAGGAGGTGAGGGCAAGGCTACAGTGGAGATCCGGGACGGGTTTGGGCAACTGTACATGGTGGTTTACCCAGGTTCGGGGCCCTCCGTGGGAGGTAACACCCCTACTCCTGCATGTCTGATGTATATGTGGAGTACATGGTTGCTCCTGGAGCTGTTTGGAGGAGGAAGAAGGAGGCACTGAGCTCTCCTCTTCTCCTGTGAGAGTGAGAACGAGATGGAGAGTGAGAGCGTGGCTGGCCTGAGAGCCCGTGGGGTGTGAGGCCTCCCCTGGTGCTCCTTATAAAGGGGAGCCCAGGGGACAAGGGGTGGCCCACATGCCCACTACACTATTGGGGGGACACCAGACATGTGAACAGTGCTGGCTGTCCGTCTACAGTGCCAGCCGCTAATCTACAGTGCTCTACTGTAGAGCGTGGCCGTCTCGTCCGCGCAGTCCGACGGGACGTTGTGGTTGACTTCAAGTGGCAGGCCAGCTGGCTCCAGGTGGCCAGCCGGACGGGTTGCAGGGTTGAAAGCCGGACGGGTTGCAGGGTGGCCAGCCGGACGGGTTGCAGGGTGGCCAGCCGGACGAGTCGCAGGGTGGCCAGCCGGACGAGTCGCAGGGTGGCCAGCCAGACGAGTTGCAGGGTGGCCAGCCGGACGAGTTGCAGGGTGGCGAGCCGGCCGTCTTCTAGGCTCAAGCCAGCCGGCCGCCTTTCGGGCTCAAGCCAGCCGGCCGTATTCCGGGCTGAAGCCAGTCGGCCGTCTTCTGAGCTGAAGCCAGCCGGCCGCCTTCCGGGCTCAAGCCAGCCGGCCGCCTTCCGGGCTCCAGCCAGCCGGCCGTCTTCCGGGCTCAAGCCAGCCGGCCGTCTTCCGGGCTCAAGCCAGCCGGCCGCCAGCCAGGCAGGTCGCCGGGTCGCGAGGCGGCAAGCCGGACGGGACGCAGGGCAGCGAGCCGGACGGGTCGCCAGCATGCCAGGGGACGCTCCCCTGGCAAAGTTTTGAAGTGTTGTTTCGCCGTCTTGGGCCTACCCGGGGGTCATCCCCCCGACAGTAGCCTCCGAGCCTCCGGGCGACTTGGCAAGTCGGGCGGAGGGTTTTCGCGGGCGTTGATGTAGCAGATGTCGTCGATGACAGCCGGCTGCGGGTGGCAGCCGACGCGGCTTGCTTCCAGTGGGGGCGCGCCAGCGCACCCACTGGGTGTAGCCTCCGAGCCTCCGGGCGACTCGAAGAGTCGGGCGGAGGGTATTTGAAGTTTGTTGCAGCAGATGGGCGCGGAGCGCCGCCGGGCGCGGACGCGAAGTCCGCCGGCAAGTGGGCGCGATGCGCCGCCGGGCGAGGAGCGGAGTCCGCCGGCTGGCTGTTTCCAGTGGGGGCGCGCCAGCGCACCCACTGGGTGTAGTCTCCGAGCCTCTGGGTGACCCGAAGAGTCGGGCGGAGGGTCTTCGCTGTCGTGGCAGATGTCGTTGTCGATGACAGCCGGCTGCGGGCGGCAGCCGGCGCGGCTTGCTTCCAGTGGGGGCGCGCTAGCGCTCCCATTGGGTGTAGCCTCCGAGCCTCCGGGCGACTCGAAGAGTCGGGCGGAGGGTCTTCGCAGATGTTGGAGCAGACGGTGGCGTCGAGGATGCCGGTGGCAGCCGGCGGCGGGCCTGCAACCGGCGTGGCGTTTTCCCAGCGGGGCGCGCCGGCGCACCCACTGGGTGTAGCCTCCGAGCCTCCGGGCGAGGAGGGGGGTTCCCCACGGAAATGATCGTACGAAAGACAAAGTTAGTCAGTGCAAATATATCAAATATTTAGCTTTGGCAGCGCAAGTCTTATGCAGAGGGTGCCGACTCGGTTTCGTCCGAGCCCCCTTCAGTCTTTTTCATGTCCCCTCCGCTCTTTGGCGTTTGCTCTTGCTAGTCGGACAGACGGGAGCCGGTCTGTAGCTGAGGCGAAGAGTGGGCCGCGGAGTAGAGTGTACAGTACTCGGACTCTAGGAGCAGATTCGACCGAGCAGATACTCATAAAGGAAACGACCGGGTCGCCCAAGCCGCTTTCTCCCCGGACGTCTTTCGCGTGGGCTGACCTCTAGCTTTTGCTCTCGCTAGCCGGACAGTCACGGTGCGGTCTGTAGCTCAGACGAAGAGTGGGCCTTTGGTACCGTACACGCTACTAAGCCGTCTGCGGGGAAAACGAATGGGGCCAAACGGCAAGCCTCCGGGCCAAGACTAGCTGGCGCCGGGGATGAACAGTAAAGCAGCTGATAAAAAATGTGGAGATGCCCCCGAGGGTCGCTCGGGGTTATCCGTTCTTGCGCGCGGTGCAAAGATATGCGGACGAGGAGCTCACATTGCTTTTTGACGCCGACGGGTCGGAGGTGACCTCCGGCAGACGCCCCGAGCCTCCGGGCGGTCGAGAGGCGCCCCAGCCGGTCGGGCCCGACCGGCCAGGCGTCGAGGCGGACGGGCTACCGGGCGTCGAAGCGGGCGCAGCCGGCGTCGAGGCGGATGGGCGGCCGGGCCGGCTCCGCAGCCGGCTTGCTGCAGCCGGCCAGGCGCAGGCGGCCGGGCGTCGAAGCGGGCGCAGCTGGCAGGCCTTTTCTCTTTCTTTTTTTCTTTTTTTTTGCCGGCTCTGGGCAGCCGGACGCACACTTTCTTTTTCTTTTTTTCGCGTATGCAGCCGGCCCTTGACTTTTCCTCACGAGCAGCCGGCCCGCCTCTTTCTTGCTTCCTGCTGCAGCCGGCAGAAGAGCTGGCGAGGAGCAGCCGGCGCGGGGCAGCGCGGGCGCGCCGGACCGGCCTGAGCGGCTGGAGGCGGGGGAGTGGGGCGGGGCGGCGCGCGGGCGGCGCGAGCTGTGAGCCGGCGGGCGCGGCAGTGGCCGGCAGCGGCGAGCCGGGGTCGCAGCCGGCGCGGGCGGCGCAGCCGGTGACGGGTCAGGGCTGCAGCCGGCGGTCGGGCTAGCCGCGGGTGCGGAGCAGGCGGCCGCGGGCGGGGCGGACCCGGCAGGTGCGGAGCACCCGGCCGCGGGCAAAGGCGGCCCGGCGGGGGCGGAGCCGGCAGCTGGTGCGGCGGCGTGGGAGGCCGGGCGCGGGACAGCAGTCGGCCCGACGCGTGCGGGGGTGGAGCAGAGGCAGGAGCGAGGCGGAGGCAGGAGCCGCGAGGGGAGAAATCGGGCGTGGGCTCTCCCCTGGCGGCGCGAGGTGGAGGCGACGAGGGGAAGCGGCGGAGGAGGAGGAGCTGAGGGGGGAGGGCTCACTGGGCACGAGTCGCGCGGATGCCGTCGCGCGCGCAGGGGCGCCTCCCCCGCGAGCGCGCAGGAGGGCGCGCAGGAGGCCTGAGGCGAGCGCCATGGCGAGGCGACGTGAGGCGGACGCTCGGTCGCGCGGGAAACAGGGGGCGGAGGCGCCATGGAAGCCTGCTGGAACGGCGCGCGGGGCTCGCGCGGACTGTCGTGGAGGCGCCGGGCGGCACTCCGTCAACGGGAACGAGGTGCGGGAGGCCGGCGCGTATTTTTGGAGGAGAGCAGAGCGCGCGCGTCGGAGCAGGGAGGCCCGCTGCGCGCGGGTGCGTGGGCGCTGGGCAGGCAGCCCGCAGCGGCGCGTGCGCGGTTGGAGCGGAGCGGGGCCGACGGGATCCGGTGGTGGTGACGCGAGCTCGGGAACGAGCGCGAGCTCGAGTGACGGGCGGAGCGGAGGATGGCCGCGGACGCGAGCGCGCCGAGGCCGGGCGCGGGCGGAGCAACGCGGGAGCCGCGACGGGAGGCCGGGCGCGGACGAAGAAGGTCCCGCCCGGACCGCGATTCCAGCAGCAGCGAGCCCCACGGTGGGCGCCAACTGTCGTGGTATTCTCGCGAGGGGTGCCGCGTCACGGCAGATGCCATGTGATGGCTTGAGGAGGTGAGGGCAAGGCTACAGTGGAGATCCGGGACGGGTTTGGGCAACTGTACACGGTGGTTTACCCAGGTTCGGGGCCCTTCGTGGGAGGTAACACCCCTACTCCTGCATGTATGATGTATATGTGGAGTACATGGTTGCTCCTGGAGCTGTTTGGAGGAGGAAGAAGGAGGCACTGAGCTCTCCTCTTCTCCTGTGAGAGTGAGAACGAGAGGGAGAGTGAGAGCGTGGCTGGCCTGAGAGCCCGTGGGGTGTGAGGCCTCCCCTGGTGCTCCTTATAAAGGGGAGCCCACGGGACAAGGGGTGGCCCACATGCCACTACACTATTGGGGGGACACCAGACATGTGAACAGTGCCGGCTGCCCGTCTACAGTTCCAGCCGCTAATCTACAGTGCTCTACTGTAGAGCATGGCCGTCTCGTCCGCGCAGTCCGACGGGACGTTGTGGTTGACTTCGAGTGGCAGGCCAGCTGGCTCTAGGTGGCCAGCCGGACGAGTCGCAGGGTGGCCAGCCGAACGAGTCGCAGGGTGGCCAGCCGCACGAGTTGCAGGGTGGCCAGCCGGCCGTCTTCCGGGCTCAAGCCAGCCGGCCGCCTTCCGGGCTCAAGCCAGCCGGCCGTCTTCAGGGCTCAAGCCAGTCGGCCGTCTTCCGGGCTGAAGCCAGCCGGCCGCCTTCCGGGCTCAAGCCAGTCGGCCGCCTTCCGGGCTCAAGCCAGCCAGCCGTCTTTCGGGCTCAAGCCAGCCGGCCGCCAGCCAGGTTCCAGCCAGCCAGGCAGGTCACCGGGTCGCGAGGCGGCAAGTCGGACGGGACGCGGGGCGGCGAGCCGGACGGGTCGCCAGCATGCCAGGGGACGCTCCCCTGGCAAAGTTTTGAAGTGTCGTTTCGCCGTCTTGGGCCTACCCGGGGGTCATCCCCCCGACAAGGCCTCTAGACAGTCCCTCGGATAGTCCCACCGGACGGATCCTCGGACAGCCCGGAGGCCTCTGGACAGTCCTCCAGGCAGATTCTCGAACAGCCCCTCGGGCAAAGGATCGAAACTACGACCTCTCTACGGGGTTGCACACATACGGTGTCAGTTATCCGACAGGGCTTCACCGTCCAGAACTAGTTCCTGCCGGAACCCAGACAACCTTTCGGCTCTACGAAACTATTTCGCAGGGAGGGAGAGAGAAGGCCAGATCATGCATGGCTTGTGTATGTTGAGAAAGAGTGTGTATTTAGGCAGCCCCTCCACCCCTATTTATAGGCCAAGCCCAAGGGTCGCTTCTCCAAGAAGCCAAGGGGAAAAATACCAAAAGGCCCTCAAGTTGGCTTCTCCAAGAAGCCACCCAAAAAGCACTTTCACTATTCACAGAAACATTTTTCCGCGATCGTTAAATCCGAAAATATTTATGTGTGTCTTAGAATAATTCCAGCACCCACTAAAATGATTTTGGACGCGTTCCGAAACAATTCCGGATTAGTGATTTTCATCTGCGAAAAGCAACCAAACCGGTTCCGGCAGCTCCGGAACATTTTTGGGTTTTTTCTTCGAAAAATCCCAGAAGTTCCCAGACTAATTCTGTCACCCTCCAAGAATTTCCAGACATGTGCCGAAACCAATTTGACTTAATGGTATACCCTGAAACAACTTTTCAGTTTTATCAAAACTATTCCGGTGTTCTCTCTCCGGAACTTTTCCGTTGTCTCCGAAACTTTTCCGGTGACTTTCTCTCAGACTCCCTGTCTAGTATTCAGCAGATAGATGACCCTTAAGCATGTGACCCTATAGGTTCGGTGAAGTATAGACATGACCGGAACTCTTTCCGATCAATGATCAACATCGGAGCCGTGGACACCCATATTGACCCCTATACCCACACGAATAAATATTCGAGTGAAGCTCCAGTTGTCGTGTGCTATTCCTATTGCTTCGCGATATGTTACAAATACCCGAGGTGAGATTTTCTGCATCCCCGTGGATCAACAACTTGTCCACTATGCGAGTTACCTCGTTACCGGTTTTGTTCTCTTTTCTCGTTTCCGTGTTCCGGCATCCCTGTGATCAAATCACATTGTGTCTGGCCAGACGATGGTGGATACCGTAACACCGAGAGGGCCCGAGAATATCTCTCCATCGTCGGAGGAGCAAATCCCAATCTTGAGCTATCAAGTCACTTGACATACTTTTCCATGAACCCGTAAGCCGTCGTAATAGCCACCCATTTACGGATGACGTTTAACAAACCCCAAAGTTCATGAATCAAGCATGAAGAACTCGATACTCTCATGGTCTAAGGAATTATGCAAACATTAACTTTCTCTGTGTTATTAACCATTAACTTGTGACGAATGTATCTCATAGCATAACATCAATTCGGGTCGATTCAACACAAGTGTTCTCCTAACATTGTGCCCTCAAAGTTGCCAGCATATCCATGCCCATGATAAAGAAAACAGAACCATCATGCAACACTTGAGCTAGTCTTAGATGCCAGACTAGGAATACATTTTACCGTTTATTATTCCACACGTGCATATGAGGCTTCCTTCGAGCCTCGTGGTTATTGTAGACTTGAGAACCATAGCAGTTATAGAATGGAACATAAACATAATTATGAACATGGAGATAAACAATAACATTTATTATTTCCTCTAGGGCATATCTCCTACAGACTCCCACTTGCACTAGAGTCAATAATCTAGTCAATGCTAATGCACTTTACACCTATGGCATACCGGTGTAAAAATGCTTCGCTTGTGGTATAGCCTGATGTCCAACGGATCTGACAACTTCAGTTCCGTGTGTATCTTTGCATCTCCTCGCATTTTCATGCTTTCACAAAATTCATATTTTGTGTGGACTTGGCTTTGTATATATGTGAATCACAGGTCAAACCTTGATTCCTCAGACTGAGCTATGGAGCAACTATCTTCAATAGTGTCCAATTGACCAAAGCCATCTTGGAATCATACTAAGTTCATGAACGAACTGTACGATTCAACATCTTCTATGTCGCTTTGAAAGCGGCAACATACTTAGCCTTTGTTATAGAATTTGCCACAGTAACCTGTTTGGAACGATTTCCAAACACCGTGCCATCATATCGTGTATTACACAAAACCCTTAGCTTAAATCGAAAATCGCATGGAGCATTGATGAAGACTGTATCGATGTAATTACTTACAACGAGCACTTCATAATCTCTGCTTGCGAGAAAACATGTCATCAGTGCTACTTTAGTACTTAATGACATTTTTCACTATTGTCCCATGATCAGTACTTTGATCACTTTGGTATCTATACTCGCAATAGCTTTGGAAGTATCGGACATATCTGGTTGTTTTACATACCATGGAATACATGATTAATCCAAACATAAGAGCGTGTGGAATCTCCATCATGTATTTTGCTCATCAGTGTTTTGGGACACCGAGTCTTGCAAAACTCTTTCCATGTGACTTCGGCAAGAATCACTCCTTGGCGTTCTTATGCTAAACTGTTTTAGCATCTTGTCAATATATATTTTTGGCTTAGCCTATTAGGCAATTCTATCTCGTAGATAAATATGCCTAATATCTAGGCTATTTAGCCCAAGCATTTCATCGAAAAACCTTTTTCAATGAAGTCCTAATTCGTGTCAAGAAATTTATATTATTTCCAATCAACAATGTGTCAAGCACACAAAGTTTTTAGAAATATTATTATGCTCCCACTTACTTTCTTGAAACCACAAGCATCTTCGTTGTCCATTGATGAAATCAAACTCTTTTGACTATTTCATCAAAACGAAGATTCCAACTCCATTTTGCTCTCTTCTGTCCATTGTTGGAACTCTGAAGTTTGCATACTTACTAGCATCCTCTGGATTGACAAAATACTTCGGACTGTATCATATGCAAGTCCTAGGTTGCATTTCCATCACATGGAAATCCTTTTGGCATCCATGTATCATATCTCAAGATTGAAATATGTATTGATTGCTAGTTTAACCCGATCTGACTTTAAGCATCGCTACGGTGAGACAATCTCATCGTAGTCAACTCCTTGAATTTGTTATTGCAACAAGTCGAGTTTTATGGATAAAACATTTTATCCACATTAGTTTATAGTTCCATTAATGTTCGTTAGACTCTAAGTCTTCTGAAGGGTTTATCAAGATATAATCTTGAATCATTTATGGAAACTATCTCGGATTATATTGGCATTTAGCCAATTCTGGAGTCAGGGCCCATCAACGCTTCCTTGTGTATCGTAGGTATACTATTGTCTAACAACAATATCTCGCTTGCGCACCTGAGAGGTTTGCACGAGTTTTGCCTACGTGGTTCAGTTGCAAGTTCGACCGAAGTCCATACATCTCATGTAGAGGCTTCCGTATCAGTCGCAGTAGGAAACTCTGGAATTACTTCCAAAGTTTCTTTCCTTTGATCTAATGATGAAGATACTGTTATCTCGTCGAGTTGCACTGTTCTCCCACTCACCTTTTTGCAAGAACCATTCTCTTTAAAAGCATACCGTTCTTGGTGGCAAACCTTTTTGCCTCGGTATAGTGGTGGAGGAATTCCCAATTACTTGGGATAACCTACAAAGTAGTACTTGTCTGATTTGGAATAGGTTTGTAAATATTTTACACAAGCCCCATATTCCAAATGTTAAGAAAAGACAAAGCATGGTTGGGCGTACCATACCATGGCGTCATTTCAACAGACCTGATGGCGCTCTTTTCAGTGTAAAAGCCGTAGTCTCTAAAGCATTACTTTAAAAGGGATAATGGCAAATTGATTTATGTCATCTTTGATCTTACCATGTCACAAATGGTTTGAATACATCTTCACGGACGTACCACTCACGGTGGAGTTCCGGGAGGTGTAAGTTATGAAACTCTTTTCACAACTCATCAGACATTCGCTAAACTTGTAACTCAAATATTCCTTTCGGCAATCTAGTTTGCAGAAACATATTTTTCTTGTTACAATAATTTCTACTTCATTTCTAAAAACCTTATGAATGATTTCAAAAGATCCAGACTTACGTCTCATCAAGTATATATCCATATATCTACTTGAGTCATTTCTGAAGATAGATAAATCCACTGCTAGCAACAACATTTATCGGACTACATACATCAAAATGTATGATCACCAATAAGTTCGTTGCTCGTTCCTTATGGCCTGTGAACGGTATTTCAGTCACTTCACTTTTCGGAGGAAAGTTGCAAGTGTCAGATGATTCATAATCAAACGACTTCAAAATCCATCATTATGGAATTTCTCCATGCGGGTTTCTCCAATGTGACCAAATGCAGTGCCACACATGTGTGGTATTCTCTTAGTCTTGCGACATTTAGCATCAGTGTTATGGATGTATCATATTACCATCAATATTCATAGCATATATCCCATCCACGATGGAAGCATGGCCCTTATGTTATTCATGACACTGAACAACAATTGTTCTTTTATGAACAACCCTTTTGCAACAAACATTATGCATTGGGCTAGAGTGTGTAAAACTCTAAAATGAATTATGAAAGTAAATACAGAGGTAATGTATTATTATCAATATTCATAACATACATCTCATTCATAATGAAAGTATGGCCCTTAAGTTATTCATAACACCGAACATCAAAAGTTCTCTTATGAACAACCTCCTTGCAAGATACCTTATGAAATGGGCTAGAGTGTGTAAAACTCTAAATGAATTATGAAAATAAATACAGACGGAAATACACCGATGGAAGGTATAGTAACATTTACTATATTCCCAGCGTGTATCTAAACCTCACTCCGGCAAGTCTTTTAGGCCATAGTAGTTCTTGCATCGAGTCGCAGCAGAATGCAATCGAGCGGGTATCTTTGTGATCAACTCACAATACCCAAGAATTAGTGACTAACAATTTAATCACAATTCCCAAGAACTATTTTTTTACCAGCCTTTTATACATCAATAGCTTGTATGACTTTCATACATGAGTTGTACATTCCAGTCTTCTCTCTTTTTGCCTTTATACTTCTAACAGTTTAACTTTCAGTATTTCTCCTACTCTTAGAAGAAACACTCAACTTAAGAGTGGCGTTAGCCCCGGACTTCCTAGGTGTGTAAGTCACACTAACACCCTTTGGACATTTCATTTCTCTTTAAGTTGTTTGTTTTATTCACCTTCATCATATGATAGGCGTTCTTCGGGATCCCTCTCGTATTAGTCAAATGCATAGTAAACACTTTTACTAATAGTTTGCAAAACAAACATTGCTTTGGATATCACATATATTTTAGCCTTTGTTTGTATCTGAAAATGATTTTCAGTTCCATGAATATCACATAGCTATCCCAAACTTTTGAAGTTCGGGTCTCATGGAAGCAAACATATTGTACTTGACCGTAACGGAATTCTAGCTTTTGGATCGAAGGACGAGAGTCACATCTTCCATAGCATCAGCGGGAGAATACCGAAAAGCATGCGATAGGACAAAGTCCTTCTCGGCACTCTTGAGGACAATGCTACACTTGGGAGAACACTAACTACTTGATATTTCTGTGAGAGATCACCCTAATAAAAGTGACTACCGCGCAATCAAAAAGGGTGCATCATAAGGGATAAATATCTCAGGCAATTCATAATAGCATGATATGGTATAGCCCTTTTCTGACGGAGAAGTCAAGTATTTCTTCGTCTTCGGCATTTGCGTCGGTGTTCACCTTCGCGAAGTTTGCCACCACCTTGTCGATGCACCAGATAATATTGCTATCTCTATAGCTAATAAAATAAGTGCATTACTTAAGGTTGACACGCAGGTCATTAAAGTGACAATCATATGGCTCCAGCCATCATGCCGAATCATGACACGCAGGTCATGTTAATTTTACATTATGTAGTCATCTCATACATAATCAAATTATTACGAGCACTGCTATACCACATCACATGCACATCCTGCAAAACCAAGTTAGACGCCTCTAATCGGTTCATACAAAATTTCATTTTACGTGGCTTCTAAGGTTTCGAAGCAAACCGAAGCTACCAACGTCCATCATCAAGTATGATTATTCAAGTCGCTAGATTAACTTTACGGGGTGTATGAAACATGAGATAATAAAATCTCGAGCCCCATACTGAACTTCGTCATACGCATGACCCCCGTGCAGATCATATCTGCATTGCCCGTTAGTCTGCGAAATTTCATCTTTCTCTCTAACTATGGTGGAATTCAACGAACTGTTAGCACTTCGTTGATCAATCAGGATCGCAGATTGCCAGAACTTTGAAACTCCACCATGCTGTTATCAAGATCAGAAATATGCAAATTCCAGGGAAGCAACAAGAACATCGGGTAACAGATTTCATCTGCTACCCGCACAAATAATTTTCAGCAATAGAACTCATCTACTACAAATTATATTGTGCAACACCCATACATCTCTATGTATTCTAGATCGTAACCTGCATCTACGCATAGCACGGCTCATGATGCCACTATAGGGGAACGCAGCAGAAAACAAAAAATTTCTGACCTACGCACCCGCCCAGGACCACTATGGAGACTGCATACAAGGTTTGATCTTTTCGTTACTGACTCGTAGCTCAGCGGAAGTAGAGTCAATGACGATCGGCGGTGCAGATCCCCGCAGCTAGGATTTACATCCTCCTAACCGCGAGGATGTACTCCCTCGTCAGCTCGCCGGACGAATCTCCGAGCAGCCCTTCGGGAGGCCTCAGGACAGTCCCTCAGATAGTCCCACCGAACGGATCCTCGGACAGCCCTTCGGGAGGCCTCTGGACAGTCCCTCGGATAGTCCCACCGGACGGATCCTCGGACAGCCCTTCGGGAGGCCTCTGGACAGTCCCTCCGATAGTCCCACCGGACGGATCCTCGGACAGCCCTTCGGGAGGCCTCTGGACAGTCCTCCGGGCAGATTCTCGAACAGCCCCTCGGGCAAAGGATCGAAACTACGACCTCTCTACGGGGTTGCACACATACGGTGTCAGCTATTCGGCAGGGCTTCACCGTCCAGAACTAGTTCCTGCCGGAACCCAGACAGGCTTTCGGCTCTACGAAACTATTTCGCGGGGAGGGAGAGAGAAGGCTAGATCATGCATGGCTTGTGTATGCTGAGAAAGAGTGTGTCTTTAGGCAGCCCCTCCACCCCTATTTATAGGCCAAGCCCAAGGGTGGCTTCTCCAAGAAGCCAAGGGGAAAAATACCAAAAGGCCCTCAAGTTGGCTTCTCCAAGAAGCCACCCAAAAAGCACTTTCACTATTCACGGAAACATTTTTCCGCGACCGTTAAATCCGAAAATATTTCTGTGGGTCTTAGAATAATTCCAGCACCCACTAAAATGATTTTGGACGCGTTCCGAAACAATTCCGGATTAGTGATTTTCATCTGCGAAAAGCAACCAAACCGGTTTCGGCAGCTCCGGAACATTTCCGGGTTTTTTCTCCGAAAAATCCCAGAAGTTCCCAGACCAATTCTGGCACCCTCCAAGAATTTCCAGACGTGTGCCGAAACCAATTTGACTTAATGGTATACCCTGAAACAACTTTTCAGTTTTATCGAAACTATTCGGGTGTTCTCTCTCCGAAACTTTTCCGTTGTCTCCGAAACTTTTCCGGTGACTTTCTCTCAGACTCCCTGTCTAGTATTCAGCAGATAGATGACCCTTAAGCATGTGACCCTATAGGTTCGGTGAAGTATAGACATGACCGGAACTCTTTCCGATCAATGATCAACATCGGAGCCGTGGACACCCATATTGACCCCTATACCCACACGAATAAATATTCGAGTGAACCTCCAGTTGCCGTGTGCTATTCCTGTTGCTTCGCGATATGTTACAAATACCCGAGGTGAGATTTTCTGCATCCCCGTGGATCAACAACTTGTCCACTATGCGAGTTACCTTGTTACCGGTTTTGTTCTCTTTTCTCGTTTTCGTGTTCCGGCATCCCTGTGATCAAATCACATTGTGTCTGGCCAGACGATGGTGGATACCATAACACTGAGAGGGCCCGAGAATATCTCTCCATCGTCGGAGGAGCAAATCCCAATCTTGAGCTATCAAGTCACTTGACATACTTTTCCATGAACCCGTAAGCCGTCGTAATAGCCACCCATTTACGGATGACGTTTAACAAACCCCAAAGTTCATGAATCAAGCATGAAGGAACTCGATACTCTCATGGTCTAAGGAATTATGCAAACATTAACTTTCTCTGTGTTATTAACCATTAACTTGTGACGAATGTATCTCATAGCATAACATCAATTCGGGTCGATTCAACACAAGTGTTCTCCTAACATTGTGCCCTCAAAGTTGCCGGCATATCCATGCCCATGACCAGGAAAACAGAACCATCATGCAACACTTGAGCTAGTCTTAGAGGCCAGACTAGGAATACATTTTACCGTTTATTATTCCACACGTGCATATGAGTCTTCCTTCGAGCCTCGTGGTTGTTGTAGACTCGAGAACCATAGCAGTTATAGCATGGAACATAAACATAATTATGAACATGGAGATAAACAATAACATTTATTATTTACTCTAGGGCATATCTCCTACATTTACTACTCCTTATTCCTTCATCCATCGTGATCTCACCCAGAACTTGAAAACTTCAATCACACAAAACTCAACAAAACCTTCGTGAGATCCGTTAGTATAACAAAATAAATCACTACTCTAAGTACTGTTGCAAACCCATTCATATTTTATTTTTGCATTACACCTACTGTACTCTAACTTCGCCATGGCTTATACCCCCCGATACAATCCATAGATTCATCAAAACAAGCAAGTAGTGCATCAAAGACAGAATCTGTCAAAAACAGAACAGTCTGTAGAAATCTATTTAAAATATATACTTCTGTAACTCCAAAAATTCTGAAAAATTAGTAAAACGTGGGAAATTCATATACCAATACTGTGTAAAAGTTTCAGATTTTTCTGATGCTCCAGTACAGAAACAAAATTCGGGCACTGGACGCAAAACTTTCTGTTTTCCAAACAACATCAATTAAACTATCTTCCAAATCATCCTAAAGGCTTTACTTGGCACAAACACTAATTAAAAACACAAAAACACAATCATACCAGTAGCACAATTGTGAAAACACACAATAACTTATTTTATTCATTGGGTTGTCTCCCAACAAGCTCTTTCTTTATAGCCATTAAGATAGGCTTGAGATTTCAATGATGCTCACATGAAAGATAATGATTGAAACACAAAGAGAGCATCATGTAGCATGTGAAAAACATATTTAAGTCTAACATACTTCCTATGCATAGGCATTTTATATGCAAACAAATTGTCAAGACGAGAAATATCTAGCATATGCAAAGGAGAGGAATAAAACATTGACAATCTCAACATAACGAGAGGTAATTTAGTAACATGAAAATTTCTACAACCATATTTTCCTCTCTCTCATAATAATTACATGTAGGGTCATAATCAAATTCAACAATATAGCTGTCATATAGAATTTTCTCTCCATGATCCATATGCATAAAAAATTTATTATCTTCCAAAATAGAGGGATTATCATCAACGAAAGTTATGACCTCTCCAAACCCACTTTTATCAAAAATTTCATAAGATTGATAATTCTCCAAAGTAGTGGGATCATTATTACCTAAAGTTGACGCTCTTCCAAACCCACTTTTAATAGTGTTGCAAATTTTATTATCAATAATATATTCATTATGAGGCTTAAATAAATTTTCAAGATCATAAAAAGCATTATCACCCCGATCATGATCATTGCAATAAGTAGTGGACATGACAAAATTATCATCCCCAAGCTTGTGGTTTTGCATATCATTAGCACAATTGACACTAATAGAATTTATAGTAACATCATTGCAATCATGCTTTTCATTCAAGGGGCTATCAAGTATGGGTGTTATAGCAATAATTTCATTTTTAACATAAGGAACTATAGCAAGTTCATCTCTATAAGCATCTTTAATATTGGCATCGTGGCCATAAGAATAACAAGCATCATGTTCATCAAGAGGGGATATTTCAATCGAATCATCAGACTCATGATTATCTATAGATTCGTGTGTATCATTATTCTCTTCCAAAGCAGTAGACATTCTCTTAATAAATTCACTAACATAGGCATTAGATGCATAATTTTCATAGCAATACTTAAGTATGGCAAAATTTTCAGATTTGTGGAAAGTAATATCATACTTTTCAATCAAATAAGCAACTTCATAAGCACCATTAAAAGCAACAAATTCTTCAATTTGTTCAATATCATAGTAATTATAAACACCCTTGGCATAAGAAGACAAGATTTCATTATCATTAAATTCACATAGGTAGGGAAGGTGTTTTTTAGGGTTCTTAGAGCAACAAGTAAAATCATAAATTTCACATAGATTCCAAGCATAGCATAGCAAACAATTTATTTGACGCCATAAGAGTCTCCCTTTTTCAGACAAACGGTGACGCACAAAATGAGCATGCTCCTTTAAAGATTTTCCCTCAACTAAACTAGTTGGGGTTTCAGCACGAGCAATAATGGATCGAAGATGATTCAAGTAGTAAACTTTAAGTGTATCCATATCAATAGATTTTTAGCAAGCGAAGATGCAAGCAATTAGAAGGCACATGGCAAATAAAATAAATGCAAGGAGATGAGAGTTTGTGCAAAGGTACTTGATAGATGTCGATGATGTCTCCCCGGCAACGGCGCCAGAAATTCTTCCTGCTACTTGTAGCTTGCGTTGGTATTTTCCCCGAAGAGGAAGGGACTATGCAGCATAGTAGAGATAAGTATTTCCCTCAGTTATGAAACCAAGGTTATCGAACCAGTAGGAGAATCACTCAACACCTCGTTAGCAGCACCTGCACACAAACAACAAATCCTTGCACCCAACGCAAACGAGGGGTTGTCAATCCCTCGGCGGTCAATTGCAAGATTAAATTGTATGTGATAGATAGATAGATTGAAACAAAAATACAAAATAAAATAAATAAAAGAAAATGGCAGCAATATTTTTAGGGTTTTAGTAATATGATTTAGATAGACTCAGGGGCCATAGGTTTCACTAGAGGCTTCTCTCAAGAAAATAGCATACGGTGGTAGACAAATTACTGTTGGGCAATTGATAGAAAAGCAAATAATCATGACGATATCCAAGGCAATGATCATGTATATAGGCATCACGTCCAATACAAGTAGACCGACTCCTGCCTGCATCTACTACTATTACTCCACACATCGACCGCTATCCAGCATGCATCTAGTGTATTAAGTCTATAAAAGAATGGAGTAACGCCTTAAGAACGATGACATGATGTAGACAAGATAAACTCACGTATGAATAAACCCCATCTTTTTACCCTTAATAGCAATGATACATATGTGTTATGTCCCTTTCTGTCACTGGGATTGAACACCGCAAGATCGAACCCATTACAAAGCACCTCTTCCCATGGCAAGATAAATCAACTCAGTTGGCCAAACCAAATCAATAGATCGGAGAAGAAATACGAAGCTATAATAATCATGCATAAAAGAGTGCAGCAAAGACTCAAATAATATTCATGGATAATCTGATCATAAACTCACAATTCATCGGATCCCAACAAACACACCGCAAAAAGTGATTACATCGGATAGAACTCCAAGAACATCGAGGAGAACATTGTATTGAAGATCAAAAAGAGAGAAGAATCCATCTAGCTACTGCCTATGGACCCGAAGGTATGTGGTAAACTACTCACGCATCATCGGAAGGGCAGCAAGGTTGATGTAGAACCCCTCTGTGATCGATCCCTCCTCTGGCAGATTACCGGAGAAGGACCCCAAATGGGATCTCTCTGGAATAGAAACTTGCGGCGGCGGAAAAAGTATTTCGTGGACTCTCCTGAGGGTTTTTGATTTTTCCTGAATTTATAGTGGTGGAATTAGGTCAAACGAAGCAAAGGGGGGCCCACGAGGCACCAGGGCGCGCCTGCCCCCCCAGGCGCGCCCTGGTGGCTCGTGGCCACCTCCTGGGTCTTCTGGCCCTCTCCCAAAGCTTCTAGTGTTTATCTTGTCCAGAAAAAAATCTCCAAAAAGTTTCGTGGCATTTGGACTTCGTTTGGTATTGATTTTCTGTAAAACAAAAACAGGGCAGAAAGCAGCAACTGGCACTAGGCACTAAGTTAATAGGTTAGTCTCCAAAAATGATATATAATTGCTGTAAATGATTATAAAAGCATCCAAGATTGATAATATAATAGCATGGAACAATAAAAAATTATAGATATGTTGGAGACGTATCACTTGTGCATCCAAACCCTTAAACCAAAGTTGTTCCAGATGAGTCCACTATATCTACCTATATGCGAGTCCACGGAGGGCTCCACCCACAAAGGGTCCTTGAAGAAGCAACCTTATCTATGCCATCATGGCTTCCGTCCACAAAGCACTAGCCTCACTCGTGGTAGATCTTCATGAAGTAGGCGATCTCCTTGCCCTTACAAACTCCTTGGTTCAACTCCACAAGATTTGGAGGCTCCCAAGTGACACCCAACCAATCTAGGAGACACCACTCTTCAAAAGGTAATAGATGTTGTTGATGATGAACTCCTTGCTCTTGTGCTTCAAAAGATAGTCTCCTTAACACTCAATCACTCTCTCACAGATTTTGACATGGTAGTAGGAGAAGGATTGGAGTGGAAAGCAACTTGAGGGGGCTAGAAATCAAGGATCAAATGGTTGGAGTGGAATCCCTTGATCTCAACACAAGTGTAGGTGGTTCTCTCTCAGAAAATGATATGGAAAGTGGTAGCTTCGTCCTGGTTGCTCTCTCTGAGAGTAGGTGGTGTGGGTGGGGTATATATAGTCATAACCAAAAATCTAACCGTTACACACCTTTATGCACAACTCGGTGGGACCAGGTGAAAAAATCGGTGAGACCGATCAGTGCAAAAGTTTGAACTTTAGGCATTTCGGTGAGACCGGATGAATCCACTCGGTGGGACCAATTGAAGATGACCTAGGCACTTTTGACACTCCGGTAACATCAATCGGTTTCACTCAGAAATTCCGAGATGAAAACAATGGGTTACAAAAGGTTTGCCAGTGCACTTCGGTGGGACCGAATGTCATCTTGGTGAGTCCGAGTTTCTAAGGTTTAGGCAGTGGCTCTGTCAAGTGTATCTCGGTGAGTCCGGGTAAGAATGAATTGGTGGGACCGAGTTTGACTTTAGGGTTTTGGACAGATAGGATTGTGAGGGTGTGGTTGAGGGTTTTTGGAGCAATATCTCTAAGCACTCGAGCAAATGACTCATGATCAAAACCTCATCCCCTTTTAATTGTATTGGCTTGCATATGGACTCAAAGTGATCTTTGATCACTAAACCAAAAATGTAGAGTCTTGGAGCTTTTGTCAACGCTTTGTCCTTTGTATCTTGAGGGGTCCACATCTCCATCCATCTACTTGCTTAGGTTGACCTTTTCCTGAAATATGCTTGAGGAAAACATTAGTCCAACAACATGTATGTTGACATGAATTACCAAAACCACCAAGGGAGCAAATGTGCTTTCAATCTCCCCCTTTTTGGTAACTGATAACAACATACATCAAAGCTTTAAGTAAGAATATACCATAGAATCACATTAAAGCTTTGAGAAGCATGTAGCATATATAATCCCCCCCTACACATGTGCAATCTTTAAGGATAATTGCTTTTGGAATGCAAATGCACAATAGGGTAAGGCTTAGCTTCCTCATGTCTTCCCATCCCGAGGGCACCACATCATCCAAGTTGGGGAAGGGGATGATGCGAGCACAGGTGGATGAGGACTTGCCGTTCATGGCAGCGCCCATGCTTATTTTCTTCAGCTAAAAGCTTTTGGAGGAGATGGCAAGCAAAGAAGATGTGAGATTAGATGGTTTAGGGCTTGACGTGCCCCTTTCCTCTTATAAAGGTTAAAACTATAGATAATCACGAGATCAAAGATAAAAAGTTTGTTAGAAAGAAATTGAAAAAAAATCTGGAAAGAGTCGCGGAATCAGACCGATCATCGGCCTTCCATACGAGCGGGCGTGCTAGCACGGCCGGTCGTGCCTGCTGCCGAGCTCTTCTTCCTCGGGTTTTTTTCACTAACCTGTCACGGCGGTGTGTCCATGCGATCAGTCATACGAGCCCTACCGATCGTATAATAGGTCGTATTTTTCTCTGACGCTGAACCCTTCGTCAAAGAGGATCCATGCGACCGCCCAGACGACTGCATGCGCCCGCATGAAACGCCATCGTTCTTTCTGAAACCTTTGTTGTTTCCGTCTTGCACCCGTGCGACCGACCATATGACCGTTAGCGGTCGTTGAGGGAGTTCTGGACTGAGGGATCCTCACGCTGCCGGCCTGTCTCTCGTGGGCCGTGCTCGTGGGCCACTCCTAACTCATCAAAGGGAGGCCGGACTGTAGGCGACCCCGTGTACCAGAAGGAAATCTCCAAAGACTTGGCGTCCTCTCCAAGAAAGGTTTAGCGTAGCCGGCATGTTTATCCCCTGGTGGCAACCGACCATATGTAACCCTAGGTACCCCTGGTGTCTATATAAACTAGAGGGTTTAGTCCGGAGAGGGGCCAACCATTATCGATATACCCACCTAGGGTTTAGTTCATCTGATCTCGAGGTAGATCAACCCTGTAATTGTCATACCAACACATCAATACAACCAAGCAGGACGTAGGGTTTTACCTCTTCGAGAGGGCCCGCACCTGGGTAAATGTTGTCTCTACGTTCCCTGTTAACCATTGACTCCAAGATCCACAGTTCGGGACCCCCTACCCGAGATCTGCCGGTTTTAGTACCGACATTGGTGCTTTCATTGAGAGTTCCGCTGTAGGATCATCAAGGATCAATGGCTCGCTTAGTCATCAGCGACGGCATCTGCTGCAGGGACGTCTTCGTTCCCGGCCAGCTCTTCGCGTTTGGCAGCATCGTACTGCACGCCAACCCGATCGGTCACCTTGACCAGATCGACAGTTTCACCCCCGAGCAAGAAATCAGGTTTGGTAACCTAGAGTACGTCACCGACTCTCGGGGCGATCTGATCTTTACTGGGTTCTCAGCTTTACCTGAGGGGCCTAGTGATCCCGAGGCCTTAACTTTGGATCTTCTCCCCGGCCCCATCTCCGGGCCGGCCTTTAGTTCGGATCTGGCCTTGAGCTCAGATCCGATCTCAGCGCCCGAGAACTAGGGGTCAGCCTTGGTCGAACGCACCCCCAACGCAGGCACACCGGAGGTTAACCCCGGAAGATGTCAGAGGATAGATCCGGCAGACCTCTCGCTGTTAAGCGAGACGCTAGATCGGATCCAGATGATGAGTATCGCGGATGGCCCGTCCTTAGTCTATAATCAGATCGGACTTGAGGCCAACCGCGGGGAATTTTACGTCCCACCCACCACCCACTTAGTAGCCACTATCGAAGATTTAACCGACATGCTGGACTACGCCTCCGAGGAGGCTGACGACATGGACGAAGATATCGACGTCACGTCCTACACTGCTCTCTCCCTTGCCACTACCAATACTGGCAAGTGGACCGCCACCTCAACCTACGACGTTAATATGGTCGACACCCCCAAAAAGGATGGCGATGACCCCGGCGAGGAGCCGCCTAAACGCCGATGCCAGCGAAGCCGATCCAAGGGGCGGGGAAAGGGCAGGGAAAGCAACACAGACACAAATGGCACCGGAGATAATGATACTCCGGACAACATGGAGGAGCTCGGCGACAACACCCCCGAACAGCACCGCGACGCTTCTGAAGGGCATGAGGACCAGGGTAACCCCGAGGACCCCAATGATTCCGAGGACAGCAACTACCTCCCTCCCTCAGAAGAGGAGGACATCCTCGGACCCGAGGATTTTATCGTCCCCGAGGACCATCTAGACCAGGAAAAGTTCAAGCAGCAACTTATAGCTACCGCCCGAAGCCTGAAGAAGAAGCAGCAGCAGCTAAAAGCTGAACAGGACACCCTTAATGACAGGTGGACGATGGTCTTAGCAGCCGAAGAGGGCTTCGACAATCAGCGACAGGATCAAAAAAAAAGCTACGCACGGTGGCGTTTGCTTCCGTCATTTGAAGACGAGGCCCTTGAGCCCATACCCCCCAGACGAACTCAGGCAAACCAGCCCGATCGCCTCCCTCGAGGACGGGACAGGGCGGTGGGAGAAGCCGAAAACCCACCTATGCTCCCTCGCCAGGCGGGCAAGGAGCCAGTACAACCAGATGATCCATATGATCTGCGGCACAACTTAAACGCCAGAACGGCACAGACAAGATCCATTTACGGATCCAGAGGATACACGCCCGCTGGACAGGATGCATACCAAGCTTGGCGCGACAGGAATGATAGAGCCCGGGAACAGCATCGTGCTCGGATGATAACCAATCTCCGGCACGACGTGGGCCGGGTCAGGGGCGCTGCACACCCAATGTGTTTTACAGATGAGGTGATGCAGCATCAGTTCCCCGAGGGGTTTAAACCCGTAAATATAGAACAATATGATGGGACAACTGACCCAGCTGTGTGGATTGAAGATTTCTTTCTCCACATTCATATGGCCCAAGGAGATGACCTCCACGCCATTAAATATCTGCCATTAAAACTTAAAGGACCGGCAAGACACTGGTTGAACAGCCTACCCGAAAACTCCATTGGGAGCTGGGAAGAGCTCGAGGATGCCTTTCGAGCCAACTTTCAAGGGACCTATGTTCGGCCACCGGATGCCGACGACCTGAGCCACGTCGTTCAACAGCCCGGGGAGTCAGCTCGGCAATTCTGGAATCGGTTCTTGACTAAGAAGAACCAGATTATCGATTGCCCGGATGCTGAGGCAATCACCGCATTCAAGCACAATATTCGGGACGAATGGCTCGCTCGCCAGCTCGGCCAAGATAAGCCGAGAACAATGTCAGCCCTTACCTCCTTAATGACCCGCTTTTGCGCAGGTGAAGACAGTTGGTTAGCTCGTAGAAGCAACCACCCCGACGATCCCGGCACCTCAGAGGTCCAGGACGAGAACGGGAAACCCCGGCGCAACAAGAACAACAAGTGCCGGCACACCAACAACGGCAGTGAAGCCGATGACGCGGCAGTAAACGCCGGGTTCAGCAGCTCAAAATCAGGACCGCGGAAGAAGCCCTCTAAAGGGAACCGGGACGGCCCGACCGCGATGGACAAACTCCTGGATAGGCCCTGCCAGATACATGGTACCTCGGACAAGCCCGCCAACCACACCAACCGTAACTGTTGGGTAATCAAGCAGGCCGGCAAGCTTACAGCCGAGGAACTAGGCAAGGGTCCCCGCAGCGAGGACGACGACGAACCTCACAGGCCGAACAATGGAGGCCAAAAGCAGTTCCCTCCCGAGGTAAAAACCGTGAACATGATTTACGTCACGCATATACCCAAGAAGGAGCGGAAGCGTGCACTTCGGGATGTCTACGCCTTAGAGCCGGTTGCCCTGAAATACAACCCATGGTCGGCTTGTCCGATCACCTTCGACCGGCGAGACCATCCAACCAGTATCCGTCACGGTGGAACGGTGGCTCTAGTGCTCGACCCCATCGTGGATGGATACCACCTTACTAGAGTCCTTATGGACGGAGATACAGTAAGGAAGATGGGAATCGACCCGTCAAGGATCAAACCCAGTAACACTACCTTCAAAGGTGTAATCCCAGGCGTTGAGGCACGCTGCTCGGGAACCATGACCTTGGAAGTGGTCTTCGGATCGCCCGAAAACTCCGCAGTGAAGATTTAATCTTCGACATCGTTCCTTTCCACAGTGGCTACCACGCACTCCTCGGCCGAACATCGTTCGCTCTCTTTAATGTCATCCCACACTATGCATATCTGAAGCTTAAGATGCCAGGACCTAAGGGTGTCATTACCATTAACGGCAACACTGAGCGCTCGCTCCGAACCGAGGAATACACAACGGCTCTGGCAGCCGAAGCCCAGGCCGTCGAAGAAACGTCGAAGGCCCAGACTACCATCAAGGCACTGGACGCACGCAAACGCGCCCGAGCTACGGCCTCGGTCCAGGAGCACTTCCGTGCTCACCCTAAATAGGGATACACGCCCCACAGCATGGCCTCCCCAGCCGTGAAATACGTACCTCGGGTACATAATTTCGCGCTTAAAATTCCATGGGCAGCTATGGGGGCAAACGTTACAAGGGTCGAGCGCTCGGTTCGACCGAGCCATGACCAAAGATGTTCTCGGATTAACATCAACAACATGCACCCTCTAGGGCCTGATCAGCATCAAGCTAATACCCTGCGGCGACTTCTCAAAACCCTTTCTCAAAGGGCTCGTCCGCCGAACATTATTACTTCCGTCGTGCATACAACCGGCGACTTCAATCGCATGTTCCCCACGGAAGCTTCATAAAGAGCAAAGGCGCAGACGTGCAGCAGGGCGCAGTTGGGACGTCAAACCACTTATGGAGGCCCTATGTAAACCTTTCCTCTTATAATTCTATCTTTTCTTTCAAAAAAAAGTATCTACAAAAGTTGCTTCGGCAGTTCGGATTGTATGGTTGGACGTCACATGAAATAAAGACCATTTTTCTCCGGTCATATTGCAGTCATTTGTGTTAATCTTCCTAAAAGGTTAATGACAAAAGCCCCCAACTAATGGACGAAAACTTCAACGATTCAGGCATAAGATTAAACAGGTGTAACTCAACAACAATAACTCCTATACTAATATTCACATCTATATTACAATAGCACTTCTTCATACCTTCTGTTTCCTCCAGAGGGATTTGGCCTCCTCGATCGTTATAAAACTTACCTCCTCCGCTTCCCGTTCTTCTTTTTGTTCATCAGCGAGGTATAACTTCAAGAGTTGTCCATTCACGATCCATGGTCCATCTTTTCCTCCTTTTAACCGAACAGCTCCAGAGTTGTAAACTTCTTCAATCTCATAAGGTCCTTCCCAGTGAGACCTAAGTTTCCCTGGAAATAACTTGAGACGAGAATTAAATAGGAGGACTTTGTCACCCACAGCAAAGGTTCGTTTCAGTATCTTACGATCGTGCCACATCTTAACTTTTTCCTTAAACAATCGGTCACTCTCGTAAGCACCGTTACGAAGTTCTCCTAAGGCATGTATGTCTAGCAGTCTTTTCTCACCTGCTTCCTTAAGATTAAAATTGGTTTCTTTGATTGCCCAGAACGCTTTATGTTCTAGTTCTAAGGGCAAATGACATGTCTTACCATAGACCATCTTATACGATGACATACCCATGGGGTTCTTGTAAGCTGTGCGATAAACCCATGATGTTTCATTTAGCTTTCCCACCCAATCCTTTCTGGACTTTTGCACCGTGTTCTGTAATATTGTCTTTATCTCACGGTTTGAGAGTTCCACTTGACCACTAGTCTAAGGATGATACTGTGACGCTATTCGGTGGGTTACTCCGTATTTACGAAGTACTCTCCCAAAAATTCCCTGGATAAAATGACATCCACTGTCAGTAATAAGAACTTTAGGGACTCCGAACCTGGGAAGGATGATGTCTTTTATCATCTTCAATGAGGTAGCCGCGTCTGCATGATGAGTTGGGATGGCTTCGACCCACTTGGTAACATCATCTACAGCCACAAGAATATGAATATGCCCATCTAAAACAGGGAATGGTCCCAAATAGTCCAATCCCCAAACATCAAACGGTTCACAAACTAGACTATAATTCATAGGCATTTCTTGTCTCTGACCTATATTACCTGTGTGTTGACAAGCATCACAATTTTTAACAAACATGTGCGCATCTCTGAAGAGTGTAGGCCGGTAGAATCCTGATTGAAGCACCTTGGCGGTGGTTCGATCACCTGCATGATTGTAGGTTCTAAATCTGGCATATCTCATTGTAGGGGTCCTAAGCTAGGCGTCTTGGAGCGACGGCAACATGGACACAGGATTTTACCCAGGTTCGGGCTCTCTCGAAGAGATAATACCCTACGTCCTGCTTTTCATTGTATTGATATGGGGATAGTACAGAGTACAGGTATCTACCACGAGATTGTTCTAATGAATATGAGATATCATCTATCGACTAGCCTGGCCTCGGTTTATATATGCACCGGAGGCCTAGGGTTTAGAAGAGTCTCGTCTTGGGCGCCAAGTCTTGTGGAGTCTTCCTTGTATATGTCATGGGCTGCCCGAAGTGGCCCATTAGTGAACCGCCATGGGGGTCCTCGGCCCGATCCATCTGGTCGGGAGATGACGTGATGAGTACCCCCTAGTCCAGGACACCGTCAGTATCCCCCTGAACCGGTCTTCAAGTTGGGGACGCTCCTCGGTTCTTCTGAGCTGTTCTTTGTCTTCGGTCGTCGGTCTTGAAAACTGGTTCAACAAATATTCGCATCTCCGATCTCGAAGATCGCCGAGGTGTATCCGAAGAGTTGACACGTCGGGCATCCGAGGAGCCCCTTTAGGTTCTTGGCCTTTATCAATGCCTTGTTATTTAACGCCACACCTCGGGTTCAAAGTTTTTCCCGTGCGGCGGTGTCTTCTTGCAACCGAGCTCGAACGTCGGACTACATCCGAGGTGTCTTTTTGCAACTGAGATCAAATGCCGGACTACATCCGAGGTGTCTTTTGCAGCCGAGCTCCAACGCCGGTCTGCATCCGAGGTACATTTTACTAGCCGAGCTCCAACGCCGGTCTGTATCCGAGCTCTAGCGCCAGACTGCATCCGAGGTGTCTTCTTGCAGCCGAGCTCCAACACCGGACTGCATCCGAGGAGGCATAGAGTACCTCGTCTTTGAAAAAGTTTGAAGGAGGTTATACGAGCTTAACGCCGAAAAAGTTCTCTATTGAGCCAGCCACTCGCAGCCGAGCTTTATGCCGGACTGCTTCCGAGGTGGTGCACCACCTCGGTCTTGGGCTGATTTTTTGCGGAATTTATTTTCGATTGGTGCAATTTATTCTCTGCCGAGATGTATAGCCAGTAGCCCTCAAGGTGTGTGTCGGCCTAAAATCCGTGATGCAACTGAAGGATGAAATAAAACTGCTGATCCCAGTAGCCCTTGAGACTCAGGTCAATTCGCGAAATCGGCCTGAGGATCGATTCCTTGCTCAGCAGCATACTTAGGAATGGAAACGCGGTGTGCATAGTCCTCGAGACTCAGGTTGGGTGCGGCCGACCAACCTGAGGATTGTAATCTCCTCGGAAACTTTTTTGCACTTTTAATTTCCCTGCATTGAATCGTCAAATGTAGTAGCCCCCGAGCCACTGGTCGGGTGGGAACACCAGATTGGGGGATCGATGTACCTCTTTAGTTGCTTTGAGAAGCACGAAGCCCAGTAGCCCCCGAGCCTTAATTTGGGCAAGGTTGGCCGAATTAAGGATCGATATCCGGGGTAAATTGACTTTAATCACAATTTATGTGTAACGATTCTATGTATCCAAGTACTTTACATCATTAATGCTCGGATCCGCATTGTACAAAACTTTGTTGACCGACCATTGGCTTCAACCTCCTTGGCCAGTAGCTGAGGAGTGTTTGTCCTACTTTATAAAGCCTTTATAAGGGCAAAGATTTATGGCAAACAAGGCAATCCGGCCATATGGTTTTATAAACAAAGGGACGCGGAGAGATATGTTATATTACTATTTAACGTAAGAAACATCTTCTGGGAAAAATAGTTCCTTTATAAGTTCCTTTTCCCAGGCTATCATGTTGACCATGATCGTGAAACCTCAACTCCGATCAACGTGGGAGGAAAATATTGAGGATTTAGTTTGGGAAAAGTTCCCAAACTCTGTGGTCTTTAATGAACCAAAATTTTCACTTCCGTCGTTGCCGACCAATTATATTCTTAAGATGGCTAGCTTTCGGCTTCACCCAGTCTGAGGTACTAGCCCGGATGACCCGGAAGTAACAATCACAGAGGTGCTCCCTTTACCCCCTAGCCGAACAATCGGGAACGTAAGGGGTATGCACGAGAGCCAGGCAACCCAGCTTGGCCAAAATCTTAAGTCAAATTGATGCATATTTATGGCTTTATAACAATGATTACGGAAGGCAGCGCTTGTATATTGAATACAAATGCTTTATGCTATATGTTATTTTGACTCCGTTGTGACCGTTTATCATTTGAAAGTGGCCCATCATCAGCTTCCACCCCTTTGTAGATACTACATAGGGTGTTTCAGTACTAACAAGACAACCCTTAGCCGACGTCTCGGTGCCCGGAGGCGGTTGTGTTAGCGGAAACGAGGCAATCAGATATGCAGGCTTTATAACTTTCACTTAGTCATAGGAGCTTAAAGTTGGGAGGCCAGTTACTAGCCCCCTGTTAGTGTTCGGCGTCAGCCGAGGTCAAGCCATTAACACTTCGGCCAATTTTATGAAAGGCCCATCGTTTAACACGGGGTAATCTCTATCGATCTATAGTTTGACACAGTCATCGGATCACTGACCAGTTTACGCTCATTGTGACAGTCAGTTTTCGGCTTTCTCCACTGAGGTACTTGACCAGTTAAACCGGAAGTACAATCACAGTGGTTCCCCCTTTGCACACCTAGCCGAACAAAGCGGAACGTAGGAGGCAAGCACAGGAGCCGGGCAACCCAACTATTGACCGAAGACACAGTTCAAAACTGATGCATATAAAGCAATATCCGAGAACGTTTTGCCGAGGACTCCTCGGAGTACCTTGGCTTTTGGTGGGCTCGGCTCTAGTCGCAGCCCCCCGTTGATATTGCCGATGCTTTAAAGGCATCCGACATTGTACTGCGAGAGTTATGCTGAAGACACACAGTATCCCCCGAGACTCAGGTTGGGTGCGGCCGACCAACATGGGGATCGAATCTCCCCGGGAACTAGTCCAGATGTTATGTGCGTTTCGCCAACGCCGAGGCGTAGGTCGGCAGGAAAGATGCCAAGCTGCGGGTCGAAAAAGATCTCCCGAGCTGAATTATTATGCAGGGCACCTTGGTCATGAAGATGTCCCGCCTCCTGAAAGAAAAACATACAAATAGCTTAAAAGTGCCATAAGCTCGAAAAGCCAAAAAACTTATGTAAAAACTTGACGTCCGAACTAAATCGAGTTTTTTGGTGCCAATCCGAAAATTGGTCCTAAAATTAGTTTGTGCTTCCGTCGTGCTTTAACATGACACATCCGATCTCAAAACTTCAAGTGGGTCAGCCTTCGGCTTCAACCTCCTATCCCGAAGGCGGAGTGCTTCTCAGGCCAGTTTAGCGAACTAAACTCGAGCGGCTTTAGAGAGAAACCAGGCTATCTGGCAATTGACCATACACTCGAGTCGAGAAAGGAGTGGTAGAAAAAGACTTTGCAACGACCAAGAAGAAAACACATTTATTATAAAACGACTCATATAAATTTAAGAGCCCCCAGTTAACATGGGTAAAGGGAGTGTTTTTAACAAACAGAGTTTTTGTCTAATATAAATATAATGCTTGGTCGAACCGAACAAAAATTAAACATTAAAAAAAATTGAGCATGAAAGCGACTTAGCTGGTTAATGTGCTCGGTGTTGATGACGCGATCCGGACTCGTAGCGGGACGAAGACGCCCATTGATCTCTGACAGATCCGGCGCGTAGTCCTCGGTTGGCCGAGGTCCCAGCCCCCAAGCCGGTTCCGAGGTGCCCGAGCAAAGAGCTCGGCTTGATGAAGTGATAGCACAACACTGCCGATATGTTGAGGCGAAGCCCCTGATCCAGCCAAGCTGACGAAGTTGGTCGGCTGGTGACGCCGAAGTCCCGGAAGTAGGTTGATGAAGAGATGGCGAAGCCCCCGGTCTAGCCGAGGTGACGGAGCAGGTCGGTAAGGTGACGTTGCAGCCCCCATGCCAGGCGAGGTGTCGAAGCAGGTCGGCGTGGTGGACATCGGCTTAAAGAAGCAACGGTGCGGCGATGCCGACACAGGTTGGAACTTGTGACGCGGTCAATGCCGGCTTGAGAAGTGACCGCGCGGCGATGCTGGCGCGCCCGACCCGTACAATCCGTAACGTGACGATGTTATCTTGACGATCATTAGGGAGAGCGGTGCCGAACTCTTGGTCGGCTCGCCGAGGTGGTTGTCGTCGGCTCGATGAAGCGACGGCGCAGTCGATGCTGGCGCAGGTCGGCAGTCATGGAGAAATGTGGCCGGGCTGGTTTGACACCGGCGCGACGACGAAGATCGCGTCGGAAAAGGCTTAAAATTTGCAGGCACGTGCTTGAAAACAAAACACAATACCCTATAAGAAATTCCCTTCAAAAAGGATGTCCGGTAATCTTGTTCATGAAAAAGATGAACTCGGGTCGGATTCGTTTTCGCGCAGAAAACAGATCCGGAAATTGACACACTCCTCGGGCTATTCCCGGAGTTTGAATGGTCAGATCGAGCTGAAATTTTGAGGGATGGTACATATAGAAATTCCGCAGCAGATGAACGGTGGGATCTTTCAAAGGATGTCCGAGCTAACTCCTGGACTCCTCGCTCCAAACTCATCCAGATTCTCGTCCAGACTCGACAGGGCTCCAGTATATCGAAGATTGCCGGAGATTCCTCCATCGGAACGCGATGAAATTTTACAGGGTTGTTCTAGACTCAATTCCGCACAATTCCACCAAAGCAATCGTCAAAGCGACGCTCGAGGAGACAGGGATGGCGAACACAAATCCGCTGTCTAAAAAAAACTGCATGATCGCGCGAGGGCAATGTTGACGTTGAGCCCCCGAGCACCATGGACGATTTTTCCATGATCCCGGATGAGATCGCAGTTGATGGTGATGAAGACATCCGTCCGATCTTGACGATCCGACATGGAGCGTAGTCCTCGGCCTAGCCGAGGTGACCTGTCGAGCCGACGACTGAGATGCCGACATCGACAATAAAGCTCGGTTCCGACGTGTAGATCGCGCCGGAGATGATCTGAATTCCCATCGCACCACAGCAACTGCCAGCAGGCTCTCAATGAAAGCACCAATGTCGGTTCTAAATCCGCATATCTCGTAGTAGGGGTCCTAAGCTAGGCGTCTTGGAGCGATGGTAACATGGACACAGGATTTTACCCAGGTTCGGGCTCTCTCGAAGAGATAATACCCTACGTCCTGCTTTTCATTGTATTGATATGGGGATAGTACAGAGTACAGGTATTTACCACGAGATTGTTCTAATGAATATGAGATATCATCTATCGACTAGCCTGGCCTCGGTTTATATATGCACCGGAGGCCTAGGGTTTAGAAGAGTCCTCGTCTTGGGCGCCAAGTCTTGTGGAGTCTTCCTTGTATATGTCATGGGCTGCCCGAAGTGGCCCATTAGTGAACCGCCATGGGGGTCCTCGGCCCGATCCATCTGGCCGGGAGACGACGTGATGAGTACCCCCTAGTCTAGGACACCGTCAATGATGTCCTGCATAAGGGCTGCTATGACATCTTTCAAGTATAGCGTTCATCTCATGCTCCGGGACACAATGCCTAATCATGTCATCCGGGCCATGCCGATAAAGAAAAGGATCATCCCAGAAATAATACTTCAGGTCACTGAAGAACTTTTTCCTCTGATGATAATTCATATCAGGTGGCATGTACTTCCCTACAAGAAAGTTAGCGTAATCTGCAAACCAAGGCTCTATCTTTTTAATCATAGCCAAACTCTCACCTGGAAAGGATTCATTTATAGGAACTGGGTTATACGGTATCCTTTCCATGCGTGATAGGTGGTCTGCTACTGGATTGTCCTCTGCCTTGCGGTGTACTATCTGCAAGTCAAACTCTTGAAGTAGTAATATCCATCGAATCAATCGGGGCTTAGTGTCCTTCTTAGCAAGAAGATAACGTAAGGCATGATGATCCGTGTGGACTATCACTTTAGAATTAATAATATAAGGTCTAAATTTATCACAAGCAAAGACAATAGCAAGTAATTCTTTCTTTGTGGTTGCTAAATGCCTTTGATCTTCATCCAAGCTCCTGCTAACATAAAAGACAACATTAAGTTTCTTATCAGCACGCTGTCCCAAGACAACTCCAATAGCATATATAGTTGCTAGCATCACACATGATCTCAAAGGGTTCATCCCACTTCGAAGGTTGGATGATCGAAGCTGTAATCAAGGTGTCTCTCAATTTTTCGTAGGCCTGCACACAGCTCTCATCAAAAGAATAGGACACACCTTTTTGTAAAAGGTTAGTCAAAGGTTTAGATAATTTAGAAAAAATACTTAACGAACCTTCTATAGAAACTAGCATGCCCCATGAAATTTTGCATGCCTTTTACATCTTGAGGGTAAGGTAAATTTTCTATTACCTCAATTCTCTCTTGGTCTATATCGATACGCCTTCTTGAAACTCTATGTCCCAGTACTACTCCCTCGGTGACCATGAGGTGGCTCTTTTCCCAATTCAGCACGAAACCTGTTTCTTCGCATCTCTGCAAATCTTTTGTGAGATTATAGGGACAGTTATCAAAAGAAGTGCCTTGGACAGAAAAATTGTCCATAAACACTTCAACAATTTTCTCCACAAAGTCAGGAAAAATTCTGGAAATGCACTTCTGAAAAGAGAGTGGCCCATTACATAATCCAAATGACATTCTATGATATGCATATGTACCATAGGGACAAGTGAAGGTGGTCTTCTCTTGGTCTTCGGGTCGGATTGGTATCTGCGAAAGTCCGGAATACCCATCGAGATAACTAAAGTAGGAGTTATTAGCCAATTTTCCAATATCTCATTTATGAACGGTAGTGGGTAGTGATCCTTCCGAGTCCATTGATTTAATTTCTTGAAATCAACACACATTCCATATCCAACAATAGCCCTAGTAGGGACTAGGTCATTATTTTCATCAGTTACTAAAGAAACTCCTCCTTTCTTAGGAATGCAATTAACTGGACTCACCCACTTACTGTCAGAGATAGGGTAAATTACCCCAGCATCAAGAAGACGCATTACTTCTTTTCTTACCACATTTTTGGAGGCAGGATGTAGTCTCCGTTGACTTTCAATTACAGGTTTAGCTCCTTCCTCAATGGGAAAGCGTGAGAATAAATAGATGGATCTATCCCTTTTACGTCTTTAATTGAGTAGCCCAAAGCCTTACGGGTTAAGTTAACACCGCCAATAGCTTCTCTTTTTCTTTTCCTGAAAGGTCAGCATTAACAATAATAGGAAATATTTCGGTGTCATCCATAAACTCATACCTAAGTCCTTTAGGTAATGGTTTCAGTATAGGAGAATGTAGTTCCTCATCTCCTTTCCTTTCAAGTGCCTCATATGCTTTATTTGAACATAGGCAGACTATGGGGGTAGCATCCATTATCATCTCAATTTCCTCCTTTTCTTCTTCTTCAAATAAGGACTCTGGTCTCACTAGGACCCTTTCAACTTCATCTTTTGGAGTCTGGAGATGAATCTCAGCTAGTTGATTTAATTTGTGCTCTTCCTCATCTTGAGCTTCTTCTTGATATGATTTACTTAAGACAGAAGAAAATGTAAATTTAATCATCTCGTCTCCCCATTTCATAGAGATAGTTTTCTTTTTTATATAGGCTCCTGCAACATTCAAAAAGGAATTTCCAAAAACAATAGGACAATCTTTATCCTCTGAAATCATCAACACATAAATATCAATGGGATAAATGAGTGGCCCTATTATAATATTGATATCCTTGAGGATGCCACATGGTTTTCAATGAGTCTTATCTACAAGCTTAATAACAGCATCAGTTGGCTCCAGAGGACGGGGGGAAATCTCATCATAAATTTTTGCATAAAGAGTATAAGGAATAATGTTGACTGGAGATCCTGGGTCACACAATCCTAAGTAAGGCTTGCTTCCGAAGGAACACGATAAAATTTGTTTACCTGTATCCTTACTTTCGGTACACCCTTTACGGTAAGAGGTGGTATCTCGGTGTAAAAAGATTTCTTTATTGACAACTGCTATTGGTGTAGCAAGTTCTTTCACGATATGCACATGTGGTGGAGTTCCATATTGTTCTACCTTAATACTCTTCTTATGCTTAGTAGAAAGTGATTCTCCCTTCTTTTTGCCCTTCTGTTCAAAATAAGCCTCTCTCCGGTTTTGGGGCGAAGTAGTTTTCTTCATAATTGCCTCTACCATTCGGATCGATTTCGCTTCCCTGGTGTTTCACAAAATTTTTATCTGGTAGCTGCAAAAACTCAGAAAAATCTTTCAATATATGTAAAACGGGGTCAGTCCCAATATTAAGCTCATGACGAAGATTTTTCATCTCCATTGTTCTAAGGAAAGACTTAATATTATCATAAACAGGATCAACCTTAGTCTTCTCCTTTGAGCTCAAATTCTATAAGTAAATTCCAAGCCCATGAGATCTCGGTTCCCATTAAAGAACCTTTGGAAGCAAGATCTAAAGCCTGTTTACTTTGGGAGTCAAGTCAACCATAAAAGAAATTCACAATTAAACAATCGGGATATGGTGTTCAGGACATGCAGAGAGTATACCATGATACCTTATATATGCATCTACTAGTTTCTCACCTGGTCGTTGTCCAAAGCTGCTAATCTTCCTTCTCATTGTATATAATTTTCCTTGAGGGAAATAACGAGCATAGAATGCAACTAATAACTTTGGCCAATTACTCAAGGTACTTATGGGCTGATGTGATAGCCATTTAGCCGCTCCTCTTTCAAGTGAATAAGGAAATATTTTAGCTTTTATCTCATCATTAGTTAAATCTTGCAACTGAAAAGTTCCACATGCAGTGTTAAAGCTTTCAATATGTTTATAAGGACATTTAGTTGCATCACCTCGAAATGTATACTTTTTCAACATATCAATTAACCGAGGATTTATCTCATATACTTTACCAGGTAGCTAGGTCAAGGCCAATAGATATAAAACTCTCTCCTCGAGCCGGTCCTACTACTAACTCTACCCCTACCTGACAAATTTGTTCTTGAAGGACCATGGTTGCTCGCAATCTACAAAAACCATTAGAACACAAAGTAATTCAAAACTTAAGGCAAAGCCCAAAAGCGCTCAGCTCCCCGGCAACGACACTCGATCCCACAGGGAGCACAGGAATCAGATTTTTGCCTCTTATAGTAATTATGTATTTTTGTGCATGCAAATAATTGTAGACTTAAAGCAAAGTGAGGGCGGTAATAAATTGTGATTGGATAGTAGAGCAAGCTTTGAGTAAATAGCATAAAAGTAAATAGTAAATGATGAGTAGTGTAACTGATGGAACAACAGAGGAGTAAGGCGTTCTCAGGGAGTTTGGAATCCCCATCGGTATGTTTCTAGCGCACCTATATGCATAAGCATAGTAAAGGATGGATACTTGAGCCACTGTTGACGATTATGCTGGCGGAGCCGGGTATAGTACACGTTCTACTCGAAGTAGACTTCATGCCACACACGCCACTATCATAGTCTCCACAGACTGTTACAACTCATGATAATTAAGGGTTACCCCATGACCGCGACCTCTCTAAGGGTTCTCCACGATTTCCCGACCAATTGCAAAGGTTAGGAGCGATAGGCTTTTACTGTCATCTCGAATTACCTTCACATCCTAGCCCTCTACAACGATAGTGATATACTTCGTGGCCATAAGGCACAAATGCTGAGTGCGGCCCCTTCACAACATTCACGAAGTTATTAAACTAAGCATTCAACAGGGAATCTCATACCATAATAACGTTTCAGATCTTACACGTACCAAGGTTCATCCATATCCCCGAGAACTAGGGGTCTATTCAAACATGGAGATAACAAACATCATGGAAATGGTAATGGCATACATGGATGAATGATTCAAATAACACACAAGATAATCCCTTAGGGTTCTTGATGTTACAGATGATAAGGATGTGGATGATGATGATGGTGGTGATGTAGATGACGATGACAGTGGCGATGATGTTGTAGCTCCCTTGTGCGCGAGGAGGAAGATCCCCCTCTTCTCCTTGCCAATCCCTCCTCCGGATGAACTCCGGAGGCTAGGGTTCTGCCTTCTGGATGAGTTTCTGGTCGTTCTATGCGTCTCCTCCCTGATCCGATTTCACGGGGTGGAAATAGTTGATCCGGCGGCGGCGATGGCACTCCATACGACCGCCCATACGAGAGGGCACGGTCGTATGGAACGCCGTCTTTTGCACTGGAGGTGCGGCGACGACTTCTTCTTTGGCCTCCTTGCTTGATCCTTTTATGGTAGGTGATTATCACTTTAAATACGTGATTCCACTACCATTTCTTGGGATTTCTTCCATTGTATGATAAATTATCCAAAAAGCGTTACCTGAGGGACTATCAACAAAAAGAGGTGCGCGAACGCGGTAAAATTCCACAAAGCCTACCATGTAGGCACAAAATACTTAGTAAAATTTATCGCATAATTTGGACTCATCACATAGACAAGGTTGCTTCTTCGTGGACCCTTTGTGGGTGGAGCCCTCCGTGGAATCGCACAGCCGTTACCCTCTGTGGATTGAAGTCTCCATCAACGTGGATGTATGATAGCACCACCTATCGAAACCATGTCATAAATCACCGTGTCTTCACTGCGTTTGATTTCTCCGATCCCTCCTTTATGTTCATATGCAATGTCTTTACTTTGTGCCGCCTACTATCTAGACTTGCATGTGTAGGGTGTTGCTTGACTTGTGTGTATTGCTAAAACTTGCCAAGAACTAAAATTGGGAAAAGGCTAGGTTTTATTTGGTCGAGTAGTCTAATCACCCCCCTCTAGACCTACTTACAATCCTACAAGTCGTATCAGAGCTTTGGTCTCCATTGATTTGGTTTAACCACCAAGGAGAGTATGGTGTCTAGTGCGCGAAATTATCACTGTAGAGGTCCATACTTTGATGGTACACACTTTGCTAGTTGGAAGCATAAGATGAAAATGCATATTCTTGGTCATAATCCCGCCTTTTGGGCTATTGTTCATGTTGGCTTGCTAGGTGAATTCTTCGAGGATGGAAAAGAACCGGATCGTGAAGCAACCGTGGAAGAGTTGAAGATGTTGCAATACAATGCTCAAGCATGTGACATTCTCTTCAACGGTTTGTGGCCCTAGGAGTTCAACAAGATAAGTCGCCTTGAGAATGCAAAAGAGATTTGGGATACTTTGGTTGATATGCACGAAGGTACCGAGTCCATCAAGGAATCCAAGTTGGATGTGCTCCAAAGTCAACTTGACAAGTTCAAGATGAAGGATGGCGAAGGAGTCGTAGGAATGTACTCTAGGCTCGCTCTCATCACAAATGAGATTGTCGGCTTAGGAAGTGAAGAGATAACCGATAAATTCATCATCAAGAAGATCCTTAGAGCCTTGGATGGAAAGTATGATACCGTGTGCACATTAATCCAAATGATGTAAAATTACAAAGATCTCAAGCCCACGGAAGTCATTGAAAGGATTGTCGCTCATGAAACGTCACTCAAGGATAAAGAGGAGCTCCACAACAAGTCTAGTGGTGCTTACAAAGCTTCAATTAAATGACGCTCCAACAACTTCAAGTGACAAGCTTGTGTCCAATGAAGAGATAAGCCTCATGGTCAAGAACTTCAACAAATTCTACAAGAGTAGAGGCAAAGAGAGAAGCTCCAACTCAAGACATTATGAGAAAAGAACTTCAAGTTGTGACCGAAATTGCTACAATTATGGAGGACCCGGACACTTCTCAATGAGTGTACGACACCTCTCAAGAAAAGAAATGAGTCACCAATAAAAAGGAGTAGAAGAGATGAGTCACCTCGTAGAGAGAGAAGGAGTAGAGAAGATTGATATGAATGAAGACCTTCCCGGAGAAGCAAGGATTCGGAGAGGAAAGACAAGTCCACCAAGAGCTACTCAAGAACGTCTCCGATGTATCTACTTTTCCAAACACTTTTGCTCTTGTTTTAGACTCTAGTTTGAATGAAACTAACCCGGACCGACGCTATTTTCAGCAGAATTACCTTGGTGTTGTTTTTTGTGCAGAAATAAAAAGTTCTCGGAATTGTACGAAATTTTACAGAGAATTGTTTTGGAATATATAAAAAATACTGGCGCAAAGAACTACCAGAGGGGGCCCACCACAGGGCCACAAGCTCAGAAGGCGCCCCCCTGGGGTGCGCCATCTGAGCTTGTGGGGCCCTCGGGGCTCTGTTTTCCCTAACTCCAAGTCCATAAGTACCGTCTTCCCGAGAAAAAAACAGAGAGAAAGTTTCATCGCGTTTTACGATACGTAGCCATTGCCACCTCCTGTTCTTCATCGGGAAGCCTGATCTGGAGTCTGTTCGGGGCTCTGGAGAGGGCAATTCGTCGTCATCAACAACCCTTCTTCATCAACAACCTCATGATGCTCACCGCTGAGAGTGAGTAATTTTATCGTAGGCATACTGAAGGTAGATGGATATGGATGAGATTCATCATGTAATCGAATCAATTTGTTAGGGTTTGATCCCTAGTATCCACTATGCTCTGAGATTGATTTTGCTATGACTTTGCTATGCTTAATGCTTGTCACTAGGGCCCGAGTGCCATGATTTGAGATCTGAACCTATTATGTTTTCATGAATATATTTGAGTTCTTGATCCTATCTGCAAGTTATATGCACATGTTATTGTTCTGAGCCATAGACCCCAATGTGACAATAATTGGGATACTCTCCGGGGATGACTGTAATTTAAGGAGTTCATGTATTCACTACGTGTTAATGCTTTGTTCCGGTTCTCTATTAAAAGGAGCGCCTTAATTACCCTTAGTTTCCATTAGGACCCTGCTACCACGGGAGGGTAGAACAAAAGATGCCATGCAAGTTCTTATTGCAAGCACGTATGACTATATACGGAATACATGCCTACATATGATTGATGAATTGGAGGTATTGTGTATCGCTCTAGGTTGTGATTGTTACATTATGAATTTCATCCAAATATCCATTGCTACTCCATGCCTACGCTTTTCATAATAATGTCTTTGCTTGAATCACTATTGTTGTTGCTGTTCCAATTGCTACAAAACTGCTACTGTTACTGCTACTGTTACTACCGTTACCACTGCTATCAAAACTATCATATTACTATGCTACTAATATATTGTTGCAAGGAAATAACTTCTCAGGTATGGTTGAATTGACAACTCAACTGCTAAGGCTTATAAATATTCTTTGGCTGCCCCTGTGTCGAATCAATAAATTTGGGTGAAATACTACCCTCGAAGACTGTTTGTATTTTATTTTGTTTGTGTGCAAGTATTTTATTTTGTTTCAAATAGATAGATAATGGCATAGTAAATTGATTAAAAGCAAATAGATAGATAATCATTTGCTAGTTAGAAGATTAAAAGCAAATAGATAGATAATGGCATAGTAAAGCAACAAATAGTAAAAGGCAAATGAAGAAGCAATTTTGTAGAAGAAAGTATTAATGGAGAATGGACCCGGGGGGCATAGGTTCACTAGAGGTATCTCTCTCGAAAGCATGCAAATGGCATGGTAACACATTGCAATTGGGCAATTGACAGAAAAAAGCAATCTTTATGACTATGATCATTCATGGCATAATCTCATATAGGCATTACATCCGTGATAAGTACACCGTTAAACTTACTGATGTCTACTACTAATACTCCACCCCAAACCGCTATCCAGCATGCATCTCAAGATATTAAGTTTACAAGAAACAGAGTATTGCAATAAGCAAGATGACATAATGTAGACAGAAAGAAATCTAGCAATAAGATTAAACCCCGTCATTTTATCCTTAGTGGCAACAATACAATACGTGTCTTGGCCCATATTGTGACTGGGTTAGAGCACCGGAAGATTGAACCCACTACTATGCACCACTCCCTCTGAAGAACTACTCATCAATCTTGGCCAGAGAAGACAAATAGATCAGAAAGCATACATAGCTACTTAATTATACAACAACGAAACTTCAAAATATTCAATGAACAATTTGATCATAAACTCACAATTCATCATGTCCCAACAAACACACCATAGAATTACATCGGATTGATCCCAGTCACACAAGGAAGAAGGGGAACATGGTATTGAAGATCCAAAAAGAGAGAGAGAACCATCTAGCTACTACTATGGACCCGTAGGTCCTAAAGGAACTACTCACACATGGTCATGGAGGCGACAAGGTTGATGAAGAGGCCTCCGGCAATGGCTTCCCACTCCAGCAGAACTCCGGAACCGGCTCCAGATGGGATCTCTTCAGAACATAGGCTTGCGGAAGCGATAAAATTCTTCTAGAGGAACAACAGATGGTTTCAGTATTTATAGGGATTTATGGCGGTGGAATCAGGTCAAGGCGGTTCCCGTAGTCCCCATATGGACAGGTGGCGCGGCAACCCCCTGGCCATGCCACGTGTCCATGTGGCTAGCTCGCGGCCCCTCTCGACGTCTCCCGAAGCTTCCAGTGTTTCTTGTTGCCCAAAAAAATCATGTTAAATCGGCAACGTACTTTGACCTCCGTAGATATTGATTTCCTACGAAACCAAAAACAAGCAGAAAACAGGAACTGGCACTGGGCACTAAATTAATAGGTTAGTCCATAAAAATAATATAAATTGCTATAAAAAGTATATAAAATGATAACATAATAGCATGAGCCAATAAAATTTATAGATACGTTTGAGACGTATCAACATCCCCAAGCTTAATTCTTGCTCATCCTCGAGTAGGTAAATGATAAACTAAGATAATTTTTGATGCTGAATGCTACCTAGCATGGTCTTGATCAAATGATGTAACAATGGTGTGAACTTAGGACAAAAGTGATTCAAACAAATAATCCTGTAATTGATAACAAGCAAGTAACCTCAAAATGTGTAAACAAAATTACTATTGCTCATGGATTAACTCTTTCATGTAATACCAGTTAATACTCATGATGTCATATACACGTCCCCAATCACTCAAGGCTTTATCATATTCAAACATCTTCCCATAACACAACCTAGAGCTTCAGTCAAGCAATCGAATCCGTGACGAGTCCTTTTTCAACTACTTAGTACTTGGCTTAATGCTCAATTCAAAAGCCTGGTCTTAGCACTTAGGATGGCAAATAAAATGATGATGGGGATTTAATTGAGAAGAAAAAAATATCACATCAATGAGGCTTGATCGTTAGGCAGTGGAGAGGCCTTACAATCAATATCAATGTGAGGAGTAGGGATTGCCATGCAATGGATGCACTAGAGCTATAAGTGTATGAAAGCTCTCCTAATGCAACTAAGTGGGTGACGTGACGGCGGCCCGATCTTTCGATGAGAGTGGGGATAACTATCGATTTGGTGGATTTTGACCTTGACGATCCGGCTATACTGTACCTGACAATACGCCCGACAATCGCTAAACCAATCTCCGATGGTTATTGATCTTGTCGTAGGCACGATCAACCTGAACAACGAGGTTCGAGTTCCTGCAAGCAACCGAAGAACCGGCAAGAACAAAGATGAATTGCAATCTAAAATTGCGGATAATAAATTGAGCACACGAACTAGATAAAAAGTTGGGGTTCCACTGTGGATTTGACAAGGCGGTAGTCCTACACGTCTCGTAGATGCAAATTGTAGCAATGGCTAGACAATACAATAAAACCCGAGTCTAAACCCTAATTTAGAATAGCTATTTATTAAGAGTAGACGTGCGGCCACGTCCGTCGTTGTGTCCCATCCGGACTACTGTCGTTCGTGGGTCGGCTGCAGAGGCCGACGTGGCAGGCAGACTGCAAGACGACGCGTCTGTAGAAGCTCCTGGCGCAGCCAAAAAGTCCAAGGCCCGCGTTCGTGGCTGATCTTGGTTCATTAGCCCAAATCCTTTGGTCCTTGTGCACTTTATGCATGTGCATGCACGTGACATGATTGGTGGATGCGATTGATTCGGTGATGGACATGCATGCACTGTTGCTTCATCTGATTTGAATGCATAGTTGTCTTCATCTCTAATCTTTCCTTTATTCCTGAGTACAAGCAAATCAGAACATGAGGGTAGCATCATATTTTCGTCAGTCAAATCATGTGTATAAAGGAGCGATAGTACCTGGCCATTTATTTGTCGCGTGCGCGCTCTAGTCATAGGACCAAGTGGAATAACTGATGTAGGATTCGCGGTGGGCGTAACAGTAGAAGAGATGTCCTCATCAGTGGGTGTGCATCCATCTAGCTTGTTCATTAAGACCTCGAGCATTTGAGGAAGCTCGTCATAGGAATACGCAAGTCAAGTTCTATAGTGTAAAAATCCGACTAAAATAAGAAATGAATAATATGAAAACTCTTTAAGAAAAACATGGTGCTACTTTAAGCACAGGTGTGGTAAACAGATAGTAGTTCTCCCACTCTCTCTTTTTCTTTCATTTTGTATGGGCTCTTTTTGGCCTCTTTTTTTATACCTCACTGGTAGGGGGACACTCTAGAATGCTTCACACTTTTATTTACTTATAACTCATGATATGAACAAAATGATGACTACATATGAATGCCTCTGGTAGTGTACCAGAATGTGCAATGATCTAGCGTAACATGTCTAATAATGATGACCAGTGGCTTTGGCACAAATATCATGTCAGCTCTATATGATCATGCAAAGTAGAATGACAATGAATGCTCAAGTCATGTAATGAATAGTAACAATGGAAGTTGCACATCAATGTATCTCAGAATGGCTATGAAAATGCCATAATAGGTAGGTATGGTGGCTGTTTTGAGGAAGATATAATGAGGCTTATGTGTGAGAGAGCGTATCATCCCACGGGATTGGATGCACCGGCGAAGTACGCACCATGTCTCGAGGTGAGAGTGGACAATGTATGTTACCGAAGAGGCTAGCGAACCATGGATAGGTGGAAGTGCTATGAAGACCGCAACTCATAAACCAAAACATCTCACTAGTACTTCATAGTCTACACCGGGTAACCACGAGACCGACTACTCCAAAGGGTGAGTTTGACGAACCGAAGTCCGCTAGGCTTCCCGGCCCATTCTACAAAGGCGGTTACTTACAATGTTCTTCAACTTAGACCCTTCATAATCAGTTTTACTTAAACGACAACAAGTATTAACGTGTATGACCTTATCACTAATGTAGGCGACCGCTAACGCGACAGATGAATCAGAGACCCCGCAACCAAACTATGTGCGATGCATGAATCGCAAACGGTGTCGTAATAAAACCGTCGCCAATAAGACGAACTGTGTGTGATGCCGGAGACATCAAGCACGATTTAGATTAGAGATGCGTGTGCGATACGTGGCATACAGTTCATCCATATGAACTGTTTGCGATGGGCCAGAACAACAGAAACGGGCAGCCAGTTCGAGGTGTGTACGATACACGGCATACAATTCACTTGGATGAACTGTTTGTGATTACCCAACACAACAGAAACGATCAGGCAGATCAAGGTGTGTGCAATATACGGCATGTGGTTCACTCGGATGAACTGTTTGCGATTACCCAACACAACAGAAACGGTTCAACTTAACAAGATGTGTGTGATACGCGGCAAACACGTCAGTAATCCAAAATGTGTGGGAAGACGGATAACAACATGGACGATTCCTGCTAATAACCCATGTGTGTTGTGGGCAAATGCTTGCTGGTATACAATTGTCAGCGATTGATGAAATCATCACCGACGGGTTCCCTAGTTTAGCCCATGGCCGATGTGATTTGCTCTGTCCGCACAACATCTATGCTCTGTCTACACAACAACAACATATATACTTATAAGAACATGATTGCATAACCAAATTAAACTTCCAATTACATAACTGACTACACACACCAAAGTAAACAATTACATGCACATTAAACTAGGAGAAACGGTCATCTAATCATCTACTTCTTGTTGTGATGACGTTTGCCATTGCTCTGCTTCCGGCTGGATCCCTGGCCATTTTGGGGAAGAAGGAGGCACTTCCTCATGTCAACGATCCACCTGTACATCTCGTAGCTCGTGTATGCCTCCTTGGCCGTGTACACGACATGAGCTTCATCGAGTTTCTCCATCCAGGCCGAGTGCCAGGCACGCTTGTCCTTGTTGCAGGAATACTTCATGTCTCTGTAGTAGGGGTTGATGATGGCCTCGACGAGGTGAACCAGTGAGTCCTTCTCATGCTTCTTGCTACCCTAGATCTTGTATTGGCCCTGGATGTTGACAAGATTCTGGCAGGCGATGCCTGAATTCTTGAGCACCTTTACATCGTTGGTGATGTCCACCATAGCGAACATGTAGTGGGGGTTGTTGACAAACCTGGTGTCGTGGTATATTCACGGCGGATGCCATAAGATGGCTAAAGAGGCGGGGCTATGAGAGGACGTCGGTGGGTTCCGGAGGCGAGGTTGGCACGAGCAAGTGCGAGACACAAGACGTACCCAGGTTCGGGGCCCTCTGGAGAGGTAACACCCCTAATCCTGCCGAGTGTAGTATGGGAAGCACAAGGGATACAAGGTCGCTCCTGGAGCTGTTCGGACGGAGGAGGGAGAAGGGGCTAGGCCACCGTTCTGCCTCTCCGGCGAGAGTGTGTGTGCTCTGTGGAGCGAGAAGGAGTTACTAAAGGGAAGCGAAGAGCAACCATGCAACGGGAGAGGGAGAACCGAAGGGAGCGAACCAGAATGCGAACGGGGCCCTCTGCATGGAGGCCTCCCTGGGGGTCTTATAGGCCGACCCCCAGGGTTACAAGGGTAATGTTACAAAGGCGCGGGCCCTTGGTGTCATTGACCGGGAGCCGGTGGTGGGGGCCGCCGGGTCGCCAGGTGCGCCGCACCTGCCTGGTGCGGGACACTGTGGCGGGTCTTGTCTCTCGTCAGTCTGGGTACAGGGCACTGTGGCGCGTCTTGTCCGTCGTCAGAGGGAGGTCGGCACCGTTGTTTCTACAGGACCGCGCCTCCCTGACACCACCCGCCTCGGGCGGGGGCGCAAGGAAAGCTGCAGCCTCGCCTGCTCTGTCAACGTAAAGGAAGGAGCGTTGTAGCCACGCTTGCTTCGTCGCGAAGGTTTCGTCCCCTCGTGGCCAGCCGGCATGGGCCAGCCGGCTAGGCCGGGTCGCCATGCCGAGCCGGCTCGTGCTGGGGAGCCGGCGTACTGGCAAGCCGGCCTGAGGGACTTGACCTGCTCCGATGATTTTTTAAGAAGGGGTTTGAGCTCCGTTGCTTACCCGGGGTTCATCCCCCCGACAGTAGTCCCCGAAGCTGTGAAGGCTCGCTGGCTCCAAGCAGGAGGGCCTTCACAGCTTACCCCCTGAGGAGTCGGTTTTGTTGGTGAAATGCGGGAGCCCGGCCGGGCGGCTCCGCTCGTCCGCATGCCGGCACGGCGGACACGGTCGCCGGCTTCTGGTTGCCGGGTCGCGGTACCCCGGCCTGGGCGGGAAACGGAAATGCCCGTTGGTCGAGTCTTGCTTCAAACGGTGATTCACGCCCGCCGCGGCCTGACGGAACGCCACGTGGTGTTCCGCAGCGGGCGAGGCCTGCCAGCCCACGCGCGTGACGGGACGCGACTGCGGACCGGGCCCGCCACGATGCGCCCTCGGCCCGCACGAGAGGGATTTACTGCGGCGGCGCTTGACGGTTGCGCTTCCCCGTGCAGTAAATGTGCGCGTAAAACACGCGCGCACGGTGCGGAGGAGTGGGGATCGTGGGCGCAAACGATCCCACTCCCCCACGCTCTCTTCGCGGTTATAAATGAGAAGTGGAGAAGTGCGACAGAAACGTTCCCGCACACACTCCCGCCCCTTGCTCCTCCTCTGCTTGTCCTCCACCACGCCCGAGCGAAGCGCTGCCACCGCGTGCTCTCGCGCCAGCCGCCGCATGCCGCGACCCGAGGCCCGCAGCTCGTAGCCATCTCCTCCTCCTCCTTTCCTTCGCCGCGTCTCCACGCCAGCGGAGCCCTCCAATGGCGCTGCCGAAAGGTTCTTGGGAGGGTTCGATCATGACCGAGGAGAATATCCGGTACCTTCGCCGCACGAAGCGGCTGCCGTCGGCGGAGGCGCTGGTCGCGCGCGCGCTCGGCCCGGAGAGGGTGCCGCAGCCGCAGGAGGGCGAGCATGTCGTCTTCTTCTCTCACTTCGAGCGCGGACTCGGCCTCCCCGCAAGTCTTTTCTTCCGGAGCTTCCTCGACTTCTTCGGGTTGCAGCCGCACCACCTCGGCGCCAACGCCGTGTTGCAGGTCGCCGGGTTCGCCACGCTCTGCGAAGGCTACCTTGGCATGCTGCCAACTGTTGACCTGTGGGCAAAGCTTTTCTTCCTCAAATAGCAGGGGGCGTCGGCTGGCGCGATGTCGGATTGCAGGGCTGCTATGGTCACCGGCCGGGTGAACGGGCCGTTTCCCAAGCTGCCGCTTGAGGACTCGGCCAAGAAGTGGCAGACGACGTTTTTCTACGTCTGGAATGCCGACCCGGCGGTGGACGTCGTCAACCTGCCGCCTTTCATCAACGCGGCGTCGCTCGCTAAGTCGAACTGGGGCTACTGCCCCAAGAAACCGCCACAGGAGCTCCTGAACATCTGCCGCCAGATCGGGGAGATGACGGATCGTGAGGGGCTGAAGCCGGCTGACCTCATCGCGGCCTTCATCTCACGCCGGGTGCTGCCGCTGCAGCGCCGGGCACACCGGATCTGCGACATGAGCGGCCGGCGTGACCCGACCCGGACATCGACCAAGGCGCTGACGGCGGCCGGGATCGTCCAGCGGGTTAACTATATCTCCAAGGCCGGGTTGAAGGAGGAGGGGTGGAGCTTCGGGAAGGAGCCCTATCACCGGGAAAACCCGGCGCCGGCGGTGAGTCCCTGGTCTCTATTTTTTGCCGCCTCAATGTTATTTCTGTGCCCTACGCCGCAGGAGGACCGCAGTTGTTCGCCTGCCAGCGGAATCACGACGGGCCGAATCCCCAGATCCTGCTGGCCGACTTGCCCGAGTCAAACGCGGAGGAAGCCAGCGCCGAGGCGGAGGAGGGAGGAGTCGAAGCGCGCCTGGCCGACGCCGCAGCCGGCGGGTCACGAAACGCGGGTAAGTCTCCGCCCTCAGAACTTCTGCGCGACTGGCCGGACGATGACGAAGAGGACCTGACCGGAGCCCACGGTGCAGCGCCCTCGGCCGGGGAGGACGCCAACGTTGATCCTCCAAGGCGACTGCGGAAGACGGCTGGCGCCGGGCCGGCTCGCGCGGCGGAATCCGGCAGCCGGCTGCATGGGAAGGAGCCGGTCGAGTCGAGGCCGGCCGTGAAGCGCCCGGCGGCGGCGGCGCCGACGCGGGAGAGGGCCGTCGTCAAGAAGAAGCGCCGGCTCGCCCCGTCCGTGGGCCAGAGGCGGGAGGTTCCGAAGGTCATCGGGTGAGTGATTCTTGTCTGTTTCTGATCAATTGCCTGTTTTCTTGCTTGAGCCCTTGTGGTGATGAACTTGCTGTGCACAGGTCCGCCGTTGACCTGGCGTTGGCGGCCGTGGAGGCCGCGGCTGGCGAGGCCGTCTGGCGGAAGACCCGGAGCAGTGCCATCGATCCCGAGCCGGCCCAGACCGCGGAGGAGGACATCGAAGCCCGCCAATCCGGCTAAGACCTCGACGCGGCGAGACGCGACGCCTGGCGGGATCGCGCGGAGGCTGCGAAAGAGATGGAGGAGGCCTCGGCCCGGGCATGGGAGAGGGCCTCCGCAAAGCAGGCCAGGATCACCGCGGGCCCGGCCTGGCCGGAGATGGAGCGGGGGACGAAGCCGGCGGTGACAATCGTCGAGCCGCAGCCGGAGGGGGCGATGGAGCCGGCCGGGCGGACGAAGCCGGTCGACGGCGAGTCGGACGTCGATGAGGACATCGTCGTGGACACGCCGCCCCGGGCCGACCCGGCAGGAGGAGGCGAGGACGGCGAAGAGAGGCGCGAGGCAGACCCCGCACCATCCGGCCAAGCGCTGCCGACGCTGGCCCCGGAGGCCGCGGCTGGAGACGCCGGCGCCATAGTGGTCGTTCCGCCCCAAGCCGCTGCATCCTTCGAGCGGCCGGGTGGAAGCGGATCTGGCTCCGGGACCGCGATGCAGCATCCGTGGGCGAGCGCCGGCGCCGTTGTGATCGGGCCGCGCACTCGGGAGGATGACGCGGCGGACGCCTTGCGCTCGCAACTTCGCGGGCGGAGCGAACACCTGCAGGCCTTCGTCCGGGATGAGCAGGAGGCGGCGCGGAAGCTGGAGCAGGCGTTTGCGGTGAGTCTCTCCTTCTTTTCTTGTCTTGATCGTCGAATCAGTGGGGGCGCGCCAGCGCACCCACTGGGTGTAGCCCCCGAGGTTTGGGCCGTGCTGCGGAGCAGCCGGCTCGAATCTTATAGCCCGTCTTTTGCGTTCTTCTTACTTAACTTTTGCGCAGCACCTGTACGACCTGCGGGCCGCCGCGTATAATCGGCTTCGGGAGCGGTTCCACGGGGTCAAAGCCCAGCTAGCCGGCAAGGAGGAGGAGTTGCACCGGGTCCAAGGTACGTCTTGCACGTCTTCAGTGGGGGCGCAACAGCGCACCCACTGGGGGTAGCCCCCGAGATTCGGGCCGGACTGCGGAGCAGCCGGGTCGAATCTTATGGCTTTGCCCTTCTTTCTTTTTGTCCTTGCTTCCGGCGTCTGACCGGGAACCTTGTCGCGCAGCTGATGCGGCCGAGGTGCCGGGTCTCCGAGGCCGGCTTGCCGAAGCCGGCGAGCAGCGCGATCTTGCCGTCGCCGACCGCGACCGGCTCCAGGCCGAGGTGGACCGGCTGGCGGCCGAGAAGGCCAAGGCAGAGGAGGCCCACTAAACGGAGCTGGGCCGGCTGGCGGAAGAGCGCGGCAAGGCGGCCGAGGAGCTGGCGGACGCTGGCAGGAGGGTCGCCCAGCTCGAGAAGGATCTCGAGGCTCAGGCCCGCGCATCGGCCGTGCGGGAGCACGGGATGCTGAGCGAGGCACAACACCTCGATGAGGCCTTCGCCCGTGAGTACCATTTTTTCTTCAATCCGGCTGGCCGAGCCGGCAAGTTGTTTTCTTATGGCTAACTCGTTTCCTTCTTTGGCAGGAGTCTTCCCCGAAACGCAGGAGGCGGCCGATGCGGCCGTGTATGCCCACCGGGCGGACCAGCGCGCGCTAGGGGCGGACGTCGACGTTTACGCCGCCTGGACCTTGTCGGAGATCATCCTGGCCGGCGAGGCCCGTCTTGGAGCCGTCGAGGGCCACATGCGCCGGCTGTTTGATGCCGGTCTGGCCATGGCGCGGAGCCTTTGGCCGAGCGCGGTGGCGCCGAACAGCGTCACCCGGCTGGCGCGGTGGCTGGAGGCCGGCGTGGACCGGCTCGGCGCATGGAGGGCATCTGCGGCTCGCGCCGGCGCGGAGACGGCGCTGCAGTTTGTGGCGTCGTGGTATCCCGGCGTGGATCTTGACCGCCTGGCGGCGCAGCGAGCCGGCGCGGAGGAGCAGTTGGCGGCGCAGGCGCGGCGGATCGCCGAGCGGGCCAGCTACTTGGCCTCGTTCGCTCCGTACGAAGAATTCGTCTTGGAGCGGATGGAAGACGGCAAGGAGCTCCCTGCCGGGGAGTTCGGCCTGTAGCTCAACGATCTGGACGGCAGCTTGGCCGAGATGGGGGCCTACGCCGATGACGAAGCCAAGTCGGACGACACCGCGACGACCGAGAGGCCGGAGAACTCCAGGTCCGACCCGGCGGCTGCATCCACCTCCGCCGAGCCGGCACCGACCGGAGCCGCCTCCACCTCCGCTGAGCCAACGCCGACCGGAGCTGACGCAGGCGCCGCCTAGGGCTTATCTTTAAGTTTCCTATACTCGGTCACTTGAATTTTGTTAGGTAGCAGGTCCACCCACCGAGGGTGTAGTTTATGTAATGAACTTGAGGCCGCGGGCCCGTGTTGTTTATAAATTTTGTGGCGCCAACTGTCGTGTTTTCGCTCTTTGCTGTTCGGCCTTGGGCCTTTTTCTTGTTTGTCTTTTCTTCGGGCTTCCTTCCCGCTAGCCGGACAGCCTGGTTGCGGACTGTGGCTAGGACGGGGATTCGGCCTTGAGAGAGGACGCGCAATACTTAGGCTTTTACGGACGTTGAGCGCGAGCGAGATACCCACTGGGCCGGCTGGCGGCAGGCGGCGAAGCCGGCTGGCGCGCAGCCGGTCGTGCGGCGAATAAGTAAGAAAGAGCGGGTTGAACCGGGTTGGCCGTGCCGAGCTTTCCTCCTTAGCCGTTCTTGCGCGACGACGCTTCCGGCCTTTGGCTCTTGCCGGCCGGACAGCCGGGAGCCGGTTGTGGCTGGCAAAGAGAGGGCTTTGGCCGCTCGTACGCTTTGAAATGGACTAAGGAAAAAATAGTGAGGCGTGGTCTAGCCGGCTAGCCCCCGAGCCCCCGAGCCGGCTGCACCAACTCGGCGGGAGAATTAAAAACGGGTAGGTGCATAGACACAGAGTAAAAACGGAAAAGGAAGCCCCCGAGCCCCCGAGCCGGCTGCGCCGACTCGGCGGGATAAACGAAAACGGGGGGGCTTGCTGCTTTTGTTAAACCCAAAAGGTGGTGATACATACATGCATTAGTTCAACTGTAAAATGGACGGAGGAGCTCCGCGTTCCAGGGCCGGCTGGAATCCTCGCCGGCTGCATCTCGCTTGCGCTTGTTTGGCTTCTGCGCGTCGATGAGGTAGTACGTGTTCCAGTCGCAGAGAGCCTTGCTGATGATGAAGGGGCCCTCCCAGGGGGAGGCCAGCTTGTGCTGGCCGGCTGTCCGCTGGACGAGCCGGAGCACGAGGTCACCCTCGCGGAACGCGAGGGGCTTGATTTTCTTGCTGTGGTAGTGGCGCAGGCCTTGCTGGTATATGGCCGACCGGCTGAGGGCCAGAAGGCGCGCCTCTTCGAGCAGGTCGACGCCGTCTTCGCGTGCCTCCTTTGCCTCGGCTTCTGTGTACATGATTACCCGGGGCGAGTCGAACTCGACGTCGGTTGGGATGATTGCTTCGGCTCCGTAGACGAGGAAGAACGGGGTGAACCTGGTGGAGCGGTTGGGTGTCGTCCGGAGGCTCCAGAGGACGGCCGGCAACTCATCGAGCCAGCTGCCTGGTGAACGCACGAGCGGCTCAACGAGACGCGGCTTGATGCCGGCTAGGATGAGGCCGTTTACCCGCTCGACCTGGCCGTTCGACTGGGGATGTGCGACGGAGGCCAAGTCGAGCCGGATGCCGGATGCAGAGCAGTAGTGGGCCAGCGCGCCCTTGGCGAAATTGGTGCCGTTGTCCGTGATGATGCTGTGCGGCACGCCGTAGCGAACTGTGATATCCTTGATGAACCGGACGGCGGTGGGCCCGTCAAGCTTCTTGATTGGCCGAGCTTCGATCCATTTGGTGAACTTGTCGACGGCGACCAGCAAATGTGTCATGCCGCCTCGGGCGGTTTTGAAGGGCCCCACCATGTCGAGCCCCCAGACGGCAAAGGGCCACGTGATGGGGATGGTTTGGAGGGCTGAGGCCGGCTGGTGGCTGCGCTTGCTGAAGCGTTGGCAGCCCTCGCATTTGAGGACCAGCTGCTCGGCGTCTTCCAAGGCCGTGGGCCAGTAGAAGCCATGGCGGAAAGCTTTGGCCACCAGGGACCTCGAGGCGGCGTGGTGCCCGCACTCGCCCTGGTGGATGTCGAGGAGGATCTCTATCCCTTTGTTCTGCTCGACGCAGCGCTGGAACACGCCAGTCGTGCTGCGCTTGACGAGCTCGTGGTTGATGATGCTGTAGGCGGACGCTCGCCGCTGCACTTGCCGGGCTTCAGTCTCGTCATTTGGGAGGTCACCGTCTTCCAAGAAGGCCAGGAACGGCTGAGCCCAGGACGGTGCCGTCACCACCGTGAGGACGGCCGCCGGGACGGGGTCCGGGACGGCAGCCCCCGAGCCGGAGCCGACAGTCCCTGAGCTTGGGCCGGCAGCCCCCGAGCTTGGGCCGGCACCCCCCGACCCGGAGACGGCAGTCCCCGGGCTGGAGCTGACAGTCCCCGAGCTTGGGCCGGGAACTCCAGGGTCGGGTGGGGGCGCGTTGGGGTCGTCCGGGACGAAGATGGATTCGAACTCGGGAGACGGCTTGATGGACGGCTTCCGCAGGTGATCGAGGGAGATGCCGGATGGGATGGCTTGCCGGGTGGAACCCACTTTGGCCAGGGCATCAGCTGCTTCGTTGTCCGCGCGTAGGACATGGAGGAACTCGCAGCCGTCGAACCCGCCAGAGAGCTGTTGGACCAGGAAGCGGTAGCTGGCCATGTTGGCGTCTTTGGCGTCCCAGTCGCCGGAAACTTGCTGCACCACCAGGTCCGAGTTGCCGTAGCAGAGGATGCACCGGATGCCGATCTCCTTGGCCAGCCGGAGGCCGTGAACGAGAGCTTCATACTCGGAGACGTTGTTGGAGGCGGCGAAGTGGATCTGCAGGACGTACCGCAGCCGGTCGTTCTTGGGGGAGGACAGCACGATGCCGGCTCCCAAGCTGTTGCGCATCTTGGAGCCGTCGAAGTGCATGCGCCAGTGAGTCGACTCAGGAGCCGGCGACAGGTACTGGGTCTCCATCCAGTCGACGAGGAAGTCGGCTAGCGCCTGGGACTTGATGGTGGTGCGGGGCTCGTATTGGATTGTGTAGCCGGCTAGCTCGATGGCCCACTTGGCCACCCGGCCAGAGGCATCCCGGCAGCCCATGATCTCGTCGATGGGGGCCGTGCTCACCACGGTAATGGTGTGCTCCTGGAAGTACTGCCTCAGCTTCTTGGCGGCGAAGTACACGCCGTAGCACATCTTCTGGTAGTGGGGGTAGTTCTGCTTGGAGGTGGAGAGGACCTCGCTGAGGTAGTACACCGGTCGCTGAACCGGCTGCACCTTGCCCTCCTCCGGGCGCTCGACGACCAGCACCGTGCTGACGGCTCGGGAGGTGGCGGCGACGTACAGCAGGAGTGGCTCTTTCTCAGCCGGCGTGGCCAGGACGGGCGCGGTTGACAGCATGCGCTTGAGGTCGCGGAAGGCTTCGTCCGCCTGGTCGCTCCACTCGAACGCCGTCGTCTTCTTCATCAGCTGATACAGGGGCAGGGCCCTCTCCCCCAGCCGGCTGACGAACCGGCTGAGAGAGGCCATGCAGCCGGTGAACTTCTGGATGTCACGCAGCCGGGTCGGCTTGCGCATGCGCTCTATTGCCTTGATCTTTTCCGGGTTGGCTTCTATGCCGCGCGCCGAGACGAGGAAGCCGAGTAGCTGGCCAGCCGGCACGCCGAAGACGCATTTCTCCGGGTTGAGCTTGATCTAGAACCGGCACAGGTTGGCGAAGGTCTCCTTGAGGTCGGCCATGAGCATGAGGTGCTGCTTGGTCTTCACCATGATGTCGTCGACGTAGACGTGCACATTTCTGCCAAGCTGGGGTAGCAGGCATTTCTGCATGCAGCGTTGGAAGGTGGCGCCGGCATTCTTCAAGCCGAACGACATGGTGATGTAGCAATACACCCCAAAGGGCGTGATGAAGGACGTCTTGAGGGCGTCGGCCGGGTCCTGCTTGATCTGGTGGTAGCCGGAGTAGGCGTCCAAAAAGGACAGGAGCTCGCAGCCGGCTGTGGAGTCGATGACTTGGTCGATCCGGGGTAGAGCGAACGGGTCTTTGGGGCATGCCTTGTTCAGGCTGGTGTAGTCGATACACATGCGCCACGTGCCATTTTTGTTCAAGACGAGGACCGGGTTGGCCAGCCACTCGGGGTGGAACACTTCCATGATGAACCCGGCTTTGAGAAGCCGGGCGATTTCTTCACCGATGGTTCTTCGCTTCTCCTCGGAGAAACGGCGTAGTGGCTGTCGGACAGGCTTGGTGATGCCGTTGTATTTGGGGGAGTCGCGAGGCAGCGAGAAACCTTTGGGGAAGGGCTCCTCACGAATGCGGGGGCCGAAGCACGCCGGGCCGACAGAGCTCTCCTCCTCCAAGGCGGTGGAGCGCGCCAGCCGGTCGAGGCGGTGGCAGGCGTCGTTTTCGTCGTAGGGCACGCGGGGGCCGAGCCGGTCAGCCACGGGGCCGTGCGGCGCGGGGGCTTCTCGGGCCGGCTCGAGCCGTCGAGCCAGCTGCACGGGGGGCTCCGGCAGTTGAACCCGGCCGTTGCTAGCCGTCTCGTCGGCGACGCCATTCCCGGTAGTTGTGGCGCGAATATGCCGGCTCCGGCCAGACCGATGCCGGCCAGAGCGACTCGCACTAGTGGCGTGGGAGGACGTTCGTTGCGCGTCCCGGAGCGCCCTCTCCGGGTCCCCGGTTCTTCCTGAGGTGGAGGCGGACGGCCGAGCCGGGTCGAAGTGCTTCTGCTGCTCGTTCGCCGCGGTGATGAGGTCGCGGATGCGCTGCTGCTGCAGCAGCAGCTCCTCGCCCTCTAGGTACTCGAGATCCGCCATGGCCGCTTGCGCCGCGCGCATGTTTTTGACGGGGGTGTCGTAGACGGGCCGGCCTGCGCCTAGCGCACGGCCGATTGCGCCCCCACGGATCCGTACCTCCGCGACCCGGCTGGGCTCGGCGGCGGCCGGCGTGAAGCCGTGGGCGCTGTCGTACTCTCGCTGGGCGGACTCCAGCCGGCGCCACGTCGCCGCGAGCTCCGTGGCCTCCACCAGCAGATGCTCACGGTCCTCATTGAGCTGAGCCGCTGCGGCTGCCGTGTCGGCGTCGGGCGTGATGGGGGCTCGCAGGCTCCGGATCGTATCGTGGAGCGGGTCAGCCCGGCGTGGCAGGGCTGCAGCTGCGGCAGCGGTAGCCGCGGCGGCCTTCTCCTTGTCGCGTGGGGAGCCGGTGCTAGTGCCGATGGTCAGCACCTCCGCGCGGGCGCAGAGACCAGCGACGTCGTCGGAGACGGCGCAGCCAACGGGGATGGGGGAGTCGGTGAAACAGCGCACCTCGCTGGGAAACGCGTCAGGGACGAGCGCGACGAAAACGCGTAGGGCGCCGAAGGGGACGATGAAGCAGCCTGCGGGACAAGCGGTGTCCGCACTTGGCGGAGCGCCGCAACCGGCCGAGTCGGCTGCGCGGGGAGCGTGGATCAGACCGTGCACGATGAGCTCGCCGGAACTGGTGAAGGGCCTCGTCCGGAACTTGACTCTGGCCGACGCCGCGAGCAGCCCCACGGTGGGCGCCAACTGTCATGGTATTTTCACGGCGGATGCCATAAGATGGCTAAAGAGGTGGGGCTACGAGAGGACGCCGGTGGGTTCTGGAGGCGAGGTTGGCATGAGCAAGTGCGAGACACGAGACGTACCCAGGTTCGGGGCCCTCTGGAGAGGTAAGACCCCTAATCCTGCCGAGTGTAGTATGGGAAGCACAAGGGCTACAAGGTCGCTCCTGGAGCTGTTCAGACGGAGGAGGGAGAAGGGGCTAGGCCACCGTTCTACCTCTCCGGCAAGAGTGTGTGTGCTCTGTGGAGCGAGAAGGAGTTACTAAAGGGAAGCGAAGAGCAACCATGCAACGGGAGAGGGTGAACCGAAGGGAGCGAACCAGAATGCGAACGGGCCCTCTGCATGGAGGCCTCCCTGGGGGTCTTATAGGCCGACCCCCAGGATTACAAGGGTAATGTTACAAAGGCGCGGGCCCCTGGTGTCATTGACCGGGAGCCGGTGGTGGGGGCCGCCGGGTCGCCGGGTCGCCAGGTGCGCCGCACCTGCCTGGCGCGGGGCACTGTGGCGGGTCTTGTCTCTCGTCAGTCTGGGTACGGGGCACTGTGGCGCATCTTGTCCGTCGTCAAAGGGAGGTCGGCGCCGTTGTTTCTACAGGACCGCGCCTCCCTGACACCACCCGCCTCGGGCGGGGGCGCTAGGAAAGCTGCAGCCTCGCCTGCTCTGTCAGCGTAAAGGATGGAGCGCTATAGCCACGCTTGCTTCGTCACGAAGGTTTCATCCCCTCGTGGCCAGCCGGCCAGGCCGGGTTGCCGTGCCGAGCCGGCTCGCGCTGGGGAGCCGGCGTACTGGCAAGCCGGCCTGAGGGACTTGACCTGCTCCAATGATTTTTTAAGAAGGGGTTCGAGCTCCGTTGCCTACTTGGGGTTCATCCCCCCGACACCTGGCGAAACGCTCGCAAGGGCTTGTGGCCAGGCAGTAGTGGTAGAGGAGGATGTGATTGCGCATGCACATCTGGGCGACAGCAACCTTGTGACGAGACCCGGCACGAGCGCGGGTGTACTCGAGGTCGAACCCGACCACCTTGTACTTCTCCGCAGCAAGCAACAACTCCATAGTGTGGATGGAGTTCTCCACCCAGATCGGGTTGTTGGTGTACACCACCGAGAGCTTTGTGAACCTTTTGTGGGTGTCCACTGCGGCATGCATGGTGAACTGCCGCTCGTCGTCGGCAGCCGCTTGGAGAGCCATTGGAGCCGCGCATGATACCCTCTCTGTATTTGTCGTCGTGGGTGTGCTTCTTGCAATACTGGGGCGCGATCGAAAGGTTGAAGAGACACAAGGGTTAAATGGCCGCTGTAATAAATGGGGGCCGGACGGCCTGTAATCGTCACGTCTTGTCACCGCGTTCCTAGCGGAGGATTCCAGTGCATGCTTGAGCACCCCACACGCGTTTTGTTTGACCACGCGTGGGCTCGAAGAGGCGCCAAGTTTAACCGTGGGTGATGAGGTCAAAGTTACACAGACGGGTAATGATGGACACTCGAGTGCGATAATTCTGGGCACACAGTTGAAGAAACCAACTGTGTACAATAATGTCGAAGATCGCTGTCGAGTCCGCAATATAGATCGTTTGCGATGAGATCGACAGGGGAAACACATTCGAGAATGGTAAATAAAATCAAGTCCATTGAGGCCCAGATATTAATCGTCCATTGCATATGAAGGTCAAAATAGTACTACCAATATACGAGTCTCATACGATGCCATTTCAACGATTGTACCACAAAAGCCCGAAATATTACAAGGTTCAAATTCCAGAGTTAGAAGGCTCAAATTCAAAGATTACAAGGTTCAAATTGATATTAGAAATGAAATTCAGCTCATGCAGCTGCAGACGCCCGCACTAATCAGCTGAACATGGACATATGAGAGGTTCAAACTGATATTACAACTTGTAACACCCTTTTTGAAACCTCAACATTTCTGCAAAGGGATTAGCCACTGACAAGTCATGTATGGACTTGACATAATGACTTCCGATTACTATGTCAACTGAACTTCCAAAATGAAATTCAGCTTCTGTAGAGCCTTTTCCATTCTGCTGTAGCCGCCGGCACTGATCAGCAAACCATTTAGTTTTGCGAAGCAAATGTAGGGCAAACCTCATTACCTTTAGCACCCTTGCTCTCACAACAAAGAACCTGGCGAATATAATCTTCGGTAAGGTCCCTCGGTAGGAGTTCAAAGTAATTTCTGAGAGATGCAGATCAAGGCATTCGATGTGGTTGTTATATTGTATCACATTATCAACTACCGGGCCTAATCTTATCGGCAAAAGAAGAGAACGTATTAGTGCCTACATGCAGTTTTGAACACTACTACAGGCCTCTTTGATTTGCAGGATTTCTAAAATACACAAATAGAGTGATATGCCATCGTCGATCCTACATGATTAACATGGGCATTTGATTACAATCTAAAAAAACGTAGGCTTGTTCCCAAGAGGTTGGAGTGGATGGAAATTTCCCTACGAAAACTAGTACAGATGAATCCAAAGGAGAAATGCATATGGATTGTAACCTTATGAACCAAGCAACCACTATGGGGAAAAAACATCTATGTACTAAAATCCACCAAACTTCCTACAGAAATCATAGTACATTCGTCATTGTAAACTTGGGAAAAGGTACCAACAAATTGAACTCCCTTATGGTTAACATTTAACAGGAAAGGAGCATCACCTCGATATATAGCTTCTCCAGGCACGGAAAGCATCTCAGGAAACTGACAACTTCGTCCAGGTTGGGGCCGATAGATTCTAGTGCGAAGACCTTCACTGTGCGCAAATACGGGGTCAAGCTTGTCGGGTTCATTTTCTGGATGACAGACGAACATACATCTTCAAAATTAGAAAAAATGTTAATTTCAAGAAGGAGAAGAAGAAGGCGACTATTGTACTTGAACGGGTGTGGATCCAATAACAAGTTCGGAGAATTTGACAGATGAGTAGCCCACCACTGTCAATTTAGGCGGAGAAATGACACTGATTCTTGTTGAACCTTGTTGATCAACTACAAGTAATCTCTCAAGTAAAGGTGTGTGCTCAATGACCATACTGTGATACACCTTCTGTGATCTCTTGTTGCAGCACCAGCAACACACATAAATTGTCCGGAGAGTCATGGAGGTGATGTGGAAGCTACTCAACCCATTGATCGCCTGAAGACGAAGGTACTCGAGTGCTGTATAGCCGCGGAGCAGGCGCTCCATGTCATCCTTGGGGATGCAGATGGCGATGAGCTCGAGGAGCTTCAGTCGAGGGAGAAAAAGAGCGGGCACGTTATTAATCGGGGGCAAATGGCAGTTCATGAACCTGGCGAGCCGCAGCATGGGTGCGAGGCAGAGCGCGGACGGTGGCAGCAAGCGCATATGTCCATCATTAAAACTGAGCTCCTCGAGGTGATCTAGGGCGGGGGATCGGAACCACTCGTCAAGCTTGGCTCGGTCCTTGTCGTTGGAACGGAACTTGCCCATGATAAGGCCTCTGATTGGGCCAGGGTGCCTGCCGAGGATCTGGGACAATGCGTCCAAGCTTTTGCGATAGCCATGGCAGAGCTTGTGGACGTCGATGAGGTCGAGAGGGGTGGAGTTCCATAGGGTGCGCCACCGCCGGGAAAGGATGGCTGTCCGCGCGCCATATTTGATTGGGAGGAGGGAGATGATGACGATCAACATATCATCGGGGAGGCTGCTGATGAAGTCTAGGCGCGCCGGAGTCGCTTGCGGTTCTTGCTCGACCCGCCTCCGCTTGTTGGCAGCCTCGTCCTCCACCTCCGGAGTCTCCTCGGCGGCGACGCTATCTGATAGGAGTGGAGGAGTGGGAGGATAGGGAATATTTAGTTAGAACATGGCAGAAGAAAAGTGTATTGGTAACTAGAAGTTACTAGGTAGGAACAGATTTAACAGAGTCAGAAAATGGAATCCCTATTGGTTGCTTAAATACTACACAATTACTTTGATACTGCTAGGTAAGTCAACATGCAGATATTTGAAAAGAACACTGATAACCCACAAGTATAGGGGATCAATTGTAGCTTTTTCGATAAATAAGAGTGTCGAACCCAACGAGGAGCTAAAGGTAGAATTAATATTCCCTTCAAGTTCTATCGACCACCGATACAACTCTACGCACACTTAACGTTCGCTTTACCTAGAACAAGTATGAAACTAGAAGTACTTTGTAGGTGTAATTATAGAACTACTTTGCAAGAATAAAACTAGGAGTACTTTGCGAGATAATAAAAGTTAGTTGTTTAGTAGAAAGCTTTTGTAACACAAGAGAAAGATTTGTCCCTAGGCAATCGATAACTAGACCGGTAATCATTATTACAATTTTATATGAGGGAGAGGCATGAGCTAACATAATTTCCGTACTTGGATCATATGCACTTATGATTGGAACTCTAGCAAGCATCCGCAACTACCAAAGATCATTAAGGTAAAACCCAACCATAGCATTAAGTAACAAGTCCTCTTTACTCCCATACGCAACAACCCCCTTACTCGGGTGTAAGCTTCTGTCACTGTAGCCGCCCACTATAAGAGAAATATGAACGTATTGCAAACCCTACAGCGGGGATCCCTCATGCTTGCGCGACACGGAGGGCACCATGCGACAACACCAAAATAAAACACACAACTCAAACCAATCACGATCATCAATCAACCCATAGGACAAAATGAATCTACTCAAACATCATAGGATGGCCACAAATCATTGGATAATAATATGTAGCATTAAGCACCATGTTTAAGTAGAGATTACAGCGGGGAGAAGAGGTGTTACACCACTGCATAGAGGGGGAGAGAGTTGGTGATGACGGCGGCGAAGTTGTTGGTGTAGATCGCCGTCAAGATGGTTCCCCCGGCGGCGTTCCGGCGCCACTGGGAGAGAGGGGGAGAGAGACCCCCTCCTTCTTATTCCTGCTTGGCCTCCCCCCTAGATGGGAGGAGAGTTTCCCCTCTGGTCCATGGACGCCATGGCTCCCGGAGGGGAGGAGCCCCTCAGAGATTGGATCTCTCTCTCTCTGTTTCTCTTTTGTTTCGCGTTCCTGTTTTCTGGCCAAAAACTGTTTCTTATATTCCCAGAGATCCGTAACTCCGATTGGGCTGAAATTTTAACACGATTTTTTTCTCGATATAAGCTTCCTTGCGGCCGAAGAAGGACCCCAACCTACTTACGGTGTGCTCACAAGGCAACACCACGCGGCATGGGGGGGTCGTGCCCATTTGCGTTGTGGAGGCTGTGGGCCTCCGTTTGCGTTGATTCCACCTCCCAAAAATCACATATATTCCAAAATAATTCTCCGTAAAATTTTATCACGTTTGGACTTCGTTTGATATGGATTTTCTGTGAAACAAAAAACAAGCAGAAAAGAGGAACTAGCACTGGGCACTGGATCAATATGTTAGTCCCAAAAATAATATAAAATGTTGCCAAAAGTATATGAAAGTTGTTGAATATTGGCATGAAACAATCAAAAATTATAGATACGATGGAGACGTATCAGCATCCCCAAGCTTAATTCCTACTCGTCCTCTAGTAGGTAAATGATAAAAAGATAATTTTTTATGTGGAATGCTACCTAGCATAATCTTGATCATGTAATCTAATCATGGCATGAATATTAAGACACGAGTGATTCAAAGAAATAGTCTATAATTTGATATAAAGACATCAATACTCAGGCATACCAACAAACAATCATGTCTTTCAAAATAAAAATGCTAAAGAACGCTATCCCTACAAAATCATATAGTCCTGTCATGCTCCATCTTCTTAACACAAAGTATTTATCATGCACTACCCCGATGACAAGCCGAGCAATTGGTTCATACTTTTTAACGCGCTTCAGCGTTTTCAACCCACACACAATACATGAGCGCAAGCCATGGATATAGCACTATGGGTGGAATAGAATGATGATAGAGATTAATAAGGAGAAGTCAAAAGGGAGAAAGTCTCACATCAACGCGGCTAATCAATAGGCTATGGATATGCCCATCAATTGATGTCAATGCGAGGAGTAGGGATTGCCATGCAACGGATGCACTAAGAGATATAAGTGTATGAAAGCTCAAACTGAAAACTAAGTGGGTGTGCATCCAACTTGCTTGCTCATGAAGACCTCGGGCATTTGAGGAAGTCCATCATCGGAATATACAAGCCAAGTTCTAAAATGAAAAATTCCCACTAGTATATGAAAGTGACAACTCAGGAGACTCTCTATATGAAGAACATGGTGCTACTCTGAAGCACAAGTGTGGAAAAAGGATAGTAACATTGCCCCTTCTCTCTTTTTCTCTCATTTTTTTGTTTTCATTTTTTTTCTTTTTTTTCTCTTTTTTTTGTTGGGCTCTTTTTGGCCTTTTTTAGAACAGTCTCATGGACCTCATCCCCACTTTTTCGAGGACTCATTAGTCTCCACCATTCTTTCCTCACTGGGACAATGCTCTAATAATGATGATCGTCACACTTTTATTTACTTACAACTCGATATTACAACTCGATAAAAAACTATACAAGATGACTCTATATGAATGCCTCTGGCAGTGTACTAGGATGTGCAATGATCTAGCGTAGCAAAGATATCAAAAAACTGACAAGCCATGAAAATATCATGCTAGCTATCTTACGATCATGCAAAGCAATATGACAATGAATGCTCAAGTCATGTATATGATGATGATGGAAGTTGCATGGTAATATATCTCGGAATGGCTATGGAAATGCCATAATAGGTAGGTATGGTGGCTATTTTGAGGAAGATATAAGGAGGCTTATTGTGACGCCCCTGCTCGACCGTGCACTAATCATACACGCAAATGCACACGATCGAGATCAGAGACTCACGGGAAGATATCACAACACAACTCTAAACACAACTAAAAGTCATACAAGCTTTATATTACAAGCCAGGGGCCTCGAGGGCTCGAATACATAAGCTCGCGATCAAGCGTCAGCGGAAACAACATAATATCTGAGTACAGACATAAAAGGGAAACAAGTGTGCCTTAAGAAGGCTAGCATAACAGTGACACTGATCGAAAAGGCGCAGGCCTCCTGCCTGGGAGCCTCCGAAGCTACTCCTGGTCGTCGGTCTCGACGTAGTAGTAGGCTACACCGAAGGTGTAGTAGCAGTCATCGGCGGGAGCAGCTGGCTCCTGGGATCCATCATCTGGTCACATCAATCAGGTATGGGGAAAAGAGGTAGCAAAGCAACCGTGAGTACTCATCCAAAGTACTCGCAAGACTGACATCAGATCTATACTAAATATGCATCGGTATCAAAGGAATGGGGCTATATTTTTGGACTAAACTGCAAAAATGCCAGAACAGAGGGGAAGGCCTAGCCTATCGAAGACTAGCATCTCCAACGTCTTGCAGCATTAGAAGAGTGCAGATTAGCATAATATAAAGTAACAAGCATGTAATAGCAAAGCCTAGGGATCCTTCCTCGACTCCCTGTGAGAAAGCGATCCCGGAGCTAACATATTAATTAAAGTGACATGTATCCAGTTCAAGTTGTAGTAGATCGGGATACAACACTGAGCGTCCTGTTACCGTGGACACAGCTATTTGAATAGTTAACTTCCCTGCAGGGGTGCACTACTGTTACCCAACACGCTCGATTAACTCTGGCCGGACACACTTTCCTGGGTCATGCCCGGCCTCGGCTGATCGACACACCGCAGCCCTACCTAGAGCTCAGTAGAGAGGTCCCCACAGGTCTACATCCTAAGTGCTCAGGGGTCTTGGGCCATCGTCCTTAGCACTCTGGGTCGTTGTGCGCAGGGGGATACCAGCACCACCTCTGCCTGGATGGCGCGATCCGGCCCGGCCACAATGCTGAACTGGACATCTGACAGAGCTTTCGGCTGATACATATGGTGCCGAGGGCCCCATAAACCATTATCCCGTGTGGTGGTAGTGCGTATAGGCCAGTGGCCAACTCAGATCAAATACCCAAATCCGTTAGCGAATTATTAGGAGCTCGTGGTGACGATCAGTACTCTTGTCGCCCCGTCTCAAGGAAGTGCAACAAGTGTCAGGCCCATCCCTCTCTAGGGCGGTCTCTGCCTGCCCGGCCGCGCCTCGTAATTATCTCGCGGGTACCCTCACGGTCAACCCGACTTCACACCTCTCGCGGGTACCCCTCGGGGTCGACCCGACTTTAACCAGGGGGCTGAGGTAAATTCAAGGTATCCGTGTGTCTGAAACATCAAAGGGAAATCTGAGGAATCACCCTCGATGGATTCCTACTCGATGTAATCCGTTAAGGAGAACCAGGAGGAATCACCCTCGATGGTCCCCACTTAAAGGAGTTGCACGACAGAGTCATCATCGGGAAGGGGAGAGCTAGGAATCACCCTCTGCAATCACCACCGATGTGCTATACTACAGAGATATCATCGGGAGTGCAGTACGAGGTATCACCCTCGGCACTCGATAGTAGCCCTGCAGAGCCGTATAACTAAGGGGGTGTGCGGTGCTGTGACGGTCTCTGCACATCGATCACAATGATCGAGGTACTGGTAACAAAGCGGGGCAACAGGGACAAGGGTGAGGGGTCACTGATGGATCACTAAGCAACATATTCTAGGCAGTTTAGGATGACAGGTAAAGTAACAATAGTAGGTTACAAAAACAGGCTATGCATTAGAATAGGAGCAAGCAAGTACAGTAGCAAAATCTAATGCAAGCATGAGGGAGAAGGAATAGACGATATAGGAATGATCAAGGGGGTTTTGCTTGCCTGGAAGCTCTGCTGAAGGGGCTGGTCGTCAGGGGCGTAGTCGTACTCGGCAGCAGCATCGGTCTCGGGGTCTACCGGAGAGAAGAGGGGGAAGAAACAATAAATAAAAGGCAGACAAATGCAACACAAATGCATGTCATGGCAGCACGTTATTCGAGGAGTGCCCTAATGCGGTAATACGCAAGTTAGTCGGAGCGGGAAAACATCTGGAGGTGTTTTACCAGCTCTGGGCAATTATCGGACAGATGAATCGGAGGGGAAAGTTCCATGTTCATCATGTTTAGAGAGGTGTGACATGTATGTGGGTGGCATATTCAGATTCTTCATATTTTTTTGATCATTTTTCATATATAAATTATTTTCATCCGAGTTATGGTTTATTTTATATGATTTTTCAAAGTTTTATTGAATTTCTGGAATTATTTTAATTATTAAATTAGAATTATCCGAAACAGTGTTCTGTGACGTCAGCATGACGTCAGGGTGATGTCAGCGGTCAAACCCGGCTGACCAGGGTCAAACCTGACCAGTGGGTCCCACTGGTCAGTGACACAGTAGATAATTAGGGTTTATTTAAACTAATTAAAGATTAACTAGGCAGCGGGCCCCATCTGTCAGTGACACGGGGCCGCCCAGTCAGCAGGTTGACTTAGTCAACCGGGCCACGGGACCCACAGTCAGCGGCACAGGGGTGGGCCCCAGGCGGCCACGTCGGTGCCAGGTCAGCGCCGACCACCGGTGTTACTCCGGCGAGCCCGAGCGCGGCGGCGAACTCCGGCGAGCTCGGAATTCCGCTGTGGTGGTCCAAAATGGACGCGGTCGGGCTCTCTGGAACGGCCACTTCGAGCCGCGCCCGTTGGTGGTGGTCTCGGCGGCTGAGGTGGCCGGAATCGGCGACGGTGTCGACGGCGGGTGGCGGTGGCTACGGGCGAACTCGGGCACGCGGCTGCGGTGAGCTAGCGAGCAAATGAAGCGGCTAGGGAAGGCCTACGCGACGCGGCGAGCGCGATTGTGGCACGCACGGGACCCAATGGTCACCGTGGCTACGCCGGCGACGAGCGCGGGTGGCGGAGCGTTCGGTCGCCGATGGCACTAGCGCTAGAGGGCACAAACGACGGCGGGGAGAGGGGGAGAAGGGGGCGGAGCTCACGGGGAGCCTGTAGGGGTGCAAAACGTGCTCAGGGAGGGCTCGACGACGACAAATCGACGGCGAAGACGGCGGCTCCCGAGGAAGAAGATGAAGACGTTGCGGTCGACGTGGTGCTCCCCGGCTCCGTTCAGCGGCACGGGGAGAGGTAGCGGACGGCAGCGGAGTGATCTGGCAAGGCGGCGCGGCGTGGGAACGAAGGTGGCTGCGGGATCGACGGCGACGGCGAGGAGAGCTCTCGGGTGCGGGAGAGGGAGAGCAAAGGAGAGAGAGAGAGAGAAGGCGGGCTAGGGTTCACCACCGGGTCGAGGGGGGTCCTTATCCTCGCGGGGCACCACCGGATGGCCGGCGCGTGGCGATCGGCGGACGTGCGGCTGCGCGCATGCCAGCGCCATGGCTTCGGCCTCTCCATGGCAGGAGGAGGACGAAAGGCCGGCCACAGTGGGCTGGGCCGCACTGTTGGGTCGACTGGGCCAAGTGCACAGTGCGCTTTTCCCATTTTCCATTTTCTTTTCTGTTTTGTTTTCGCTTTTCTGTTTTGCAAAATGGTTGGCCCCAAATTGACTTTTGTAAAATGTGTAACTTGTCTCAACAAATACTATGCAATACCTAGTACTGCCATAAAAAGGTTTGAAGGCTAAATGATCTCAGTTGAATTTTGTTAAATTAAAAATGGATTAAATATTGCTGTTTTGGTGCTGTTTTAGGATGTTAGAGTCATTTAAATAATTCAATTAATGTTGATTTTATTTTTATAATTGCTTTGGGAATATTTGCAATATTATGAACTATTTTTTTTTCAAATTTGAACAACTTTTAAATTTGAATTTCAATTTGAATTGGAATTTGAAATGAGATATGATTCCAATGATGATTAAGCACTGTTATGCATGGTGACTTGGCATGATTAAGAGGTGATCACTGTGCTTAACACATGGGGATGTTACACTTATGTGTGATAGAGCGTATCATATCACGGGGTTTGGATGCACCAGTGAAGTTTGCACCAACTCTCGAGGTGAGAAAGGGCAATGCACGGTACCGAAGAGGCTAGCAAATTGCGGAAGGGTGAGAGTGCGTATAATCCATGGACTCACATTAGTCATAAAGAACTCACATACTTATTGTGAAAGTTTATTAGCCCTAGAAGTAAAGTACTACTACGCATGCCCCTAGGGGGATAGATTGGTAGGAAAAGACCATTGCTCGTCCCCGACCGCCACTCATAAGGTAGACAATCAATAATAAATCATGCTCCAACTTCTTAGCATAACGACAGACCATACGTGCATGCTTCGGAAATCACAAACCTTAACACCAATATTCTTACTAAACCACAATCATTCACTAGTACCTCCCACATATCACCATCTTAACATCGCAAAACTATTGCAAGGAATCAAACGTACCATATTCAGTGATCTACAAGTTTTATGTACGATTTTATGACTAACCATGTGAATGACCAATTCCTGTTGACTCTCTAAATAGATATAAGTGAAGCATGAGAGTTTAATTATTTCTAAAAAAGACCACACTCTAATAAATATAAGTGAAGCAAAAGAGCATTCTACAAATAATGGTTTTTTATATGTAGAGAAACAGGCATCCAAACTTCAAATGATATAAGTGAAGCACATGAAGCATTCTATAAAGCCATACTCAAAAGATATAAGTGAAGTGAAAAGAGCATTCGATAAATCAACCAAGGACTATCTCATACCAGCATGGTGCGTTATTAAAAGAAAAAGAAAAAGCATACGACGCTCCAAGAATTTACGCATATCATGTGAACGAAACAAAAACCGAGACATACCGATAATTGTTGAAGAAAGATGGGATGCCTTCCGGGGCATCCCCAAGCTTAGATGCTTGAGTCTCCTTGAATATTTACTTGGGGTGCCTTGGGCATCCCCAAGCTTGAACTCTTGCCTCTCCTTCTTCTTCTCATATAAATACCTCCTCGATCTTCGAACACTTCATCCACACAAAACTTAACCGAACTTTTTATTAGAGGGGTTAGTACATATAACATCAAATCCCATCATGTCCTGCTGTAACAATATTGTATAATTATAATAAAACATTACCCACTGTATGCTATCACAATTCTATGGCTCCCAAGTCAATGGAGCTCAACAAGATTTCAAACATACGCAAATAAAGAAACTATAACAGCAATCTGTGAAAACAGGACAGTCTGTAAAGATGCAGATGGTACATATACTTATGTAACTAAAACAATTCTGAAAAATTAGGACAAAATAAAAAATTTGCATAGCAGTACTGTGTAAAAATTTCAGAATTTTTGCATGTTCCAGTAAATTATAGAAATTCAAACACTACAGCAAAAGTTTCTGTTTTTGCACTGCACACACCAAACAAGCAATTTAAACATCCTAAAGGTAAATCTTGGCACATTATTTTTATAATACAACGGATTTGTACAAGGGGATAATTATTTTTGTGAGAAACTTCCATGAAAAATTCTACATTGTTTCCATGAGCATGAACACAAGTGTTCAAGGTCGACCCTCACTTCTCCAATGCATAACCTTCCAATCGCGTCTCTTTTTGAAAAAGTTTTTAGGTTCCCCGCTATATTTTTTGTTTTAAACTTTTTAAAAGCACACACCAGAAATAAAAGACTCTCTAAAACTTCTGGGTTGTCTACCAGGCGCGCTTTCTTTAAAGCCATTAAGCTAGGCATATAGTGCTCAAGTAATTGATCCACCCGGATCCCAAGGTATATCAAAGCCAATTTTAATTAACAATGATTTGTAATTTAGTAATGAGCACAAAGCAACATATATCATGCAATGACAAAGTCTAACTCTCTTCCTATGCATCGGCATGTCATAAAAGAACAATTCATGCACATCAAGTAAAGGCCAATGCATAGTATAAATAGTTTCTTGCAATTTTATCGTATTGGAAACATAGAGAGGCGGAGATGTAGTTCCTCTCTCATAATAATTGCAATTAGGAGCAGCAAGCACATGCATATTATATTCATCAAAATCATCATGTGCAACGGTAAAACGCAACCCATCAATATAATCCTTAATAAGCACAAACTTCTCCGATATAATGTAGTTGGGAGAATTCAAAAAGATAATAGGACTATCATGTGTGGTGCAATAGCAACAATTTCATGTTTTACATAAGGAACTATAGCAAGTTCATCTCCATAAGCATCATTCATATTGGCATCATGGCCACAAGCATAGCAAGCATAAATTTCATCAAAAAGGTATATTTCAAACGAATCCAAGGGATCATAGCAATCATCCTTCGGTAAGCACGAAGGGAAATTAAACAATGTATGAGTTGAAGAGTTATTCTCATTAGAAGGTGGGCACGGGTAGCTAATCCACTCTTCCTCCTTTTGTTCTTCGCTCTCCTCCTCATCTTTTTCATCTAATGAGCTCACAGTGTCATTAATTTCTTCTTCCATAGATTCCTGCAAAATATTAGTCTCTTCTTGGACAGCGGAGGTGTCCTCAATATATTGTTTAACATAAGCATTAGAAGCATAGTTTTCATAGCAATATTTAAGTATGGCAAAAATTTCAGATTTGTAAAGAGTAGCATCACACTTTTCAATCAAAGAAGCAATTTCATATGCACCCTTAAAAGCAACAAATTCTTCTATTTGTTCAATATCATAGTAACTATAAACACCTCTGGCATAAGAAGATAAGATTCCATTATCCTTAAACTCACATTGGTACTGAAGGTGTTTTTTAGGGTCTTCAGAACAACAAGTAAAATCATGTATTTCACATAAATTCCACGCATAGCAATTCAAAGTATTAATATGATGCCATAAAAGTATCCCTTTTTGAGACAAGCGGTGTCGCACAAAATAAGCATGCTCATATAATGATTTTCCCTCAACTAAGCTAGTTGGGTTTTCAGCACGAGCACAAAGGGATCAAAGATGATCCAAGTAGAAAGCTTCAGCAGTATGAAAGATTTTGGGTAGTTCTTCAACCATTGGTTTAGCAAGTACAACTAATTTTTTTGGTATTTTACATTTCCTACCCATAATTAAAGATAGAAAACAAGAGCACAAAATAAAAACTAATTAGTGATAAAGCAAACAAGCACACACGAGAATATCAACCCCACGCTATTGCTCCCCGGCAATGGCGCCAGAAAAAGGTCTTGATAACCCACAAGTATAGGGGATCAATTGTAGCTTTTTCGATAAATAAGAGTGTCGAACCCAACGAGGAGCTAAAGGTAGAATTAATATTCCCTTCAAGTTCTATCGACCACCGATACAACTCTACGCACACTTAACGTTCGCTTTACCTAGAACAAGTATGAAACTAGAAGTACTTTGTAGGTGTAATGCTAGAACTACTTTTCAAGAATAAAACTAGGAGTACTTTGCGAGATAATAAAAATTAGTTGTTTAGTAGAAAGCTTTTGTAACACAAGAGAAAGATTTGTCCCAAGGCAATCGATAACTAGACCGGTAATCATTATTGCAATTTTATATGAGGGAGAGGCATGAGCTAACATACTTTCCGTACTTGGATCATATGCACTTATGATTGGAACTCTAGCAAGCATCCGCAACTACCAAAGATCATTAAGGTAAAAACTAACCATAGCATTAAGTAACAAGTCCTCTTTACTCCCATACGCAACAACCCCCTTACTCGGGTGTAAGCTTCTGTCACTCTAGCCGCCCACTATAAGAGAATTATGAATGTATTGCAAACCCTACAGCGGGAATCCCTCATGCTTGCGCGACACAGAGGGCACCATAGGATAGCATAAAAATAAAACATACAACGCAAACCAATCACGATCATCAATCAACCCATAGGACAAAACGAATCTACTCAAACATCATAGAATTGCCACATATCATTGGATAATAATATATAGCATTAAACACCATGTTTAAGTAGAGATTACAACGGGGAGAAGAGGTGTTACACCTCTGCATAGAGGGGTAGAGAGTTGGTGATGACGGCGGCGAAGTTGTTGGTGTAGATCGCCGTCACAATGGTTCCCCCAGCGACGTTCCGGCACCACCGGGAGAGAGGGGGAGAGAGCCCACCTCCTTATTCTTCTTGCTTGGCCTCCCCCCTAGATGGGAGGAGAGTTTCCCCTCTCGTACATGGATTCCATGGCTCCCGGAGGGGAGGAGCCCCTCCGAGATTGGATCTGTCTCTCTGTTTCTCTTCTGTTTCACGTTGCTGTTTTCTGGCCGAAAACTGTTTCTTATATTCCCGGAGATCCGTAACTCCGATTGGGCTAAAATTTTAACACGATTTTTTTCTCGATATAAGCTTCCTTGCGGCCAAAGAAGGACCCCAACTAACTTACGGTGTTCTCACAAGGCAACACCACGCGGCCTGGGAGGGTCGTGCCCGTTTGCCTTGTGGAGGCTGTGGGCCTCCGTTTGCGTTGATTCCACCTCCCAAAAATCACATATATTCCAAAATAATTCTCCGTAAAATTTTATCGCATTTGGACTTCATTTGATATGGATTTTCTGTGAAACAAAAAACAAGCAGAAAACAGGAACTGGCACTGAGCACTGGATCAATATGTTAGTCCCAAAAATAATATAAAATATTGCCAAAAGTATATGAAAGTTGTAGAATATTGGCATGAAACAATCAAAAATTATAGATATGACGGAGACGTATCAAACACTTACTTCAAACAAAGTCTGGACGGATGATATCGTCGGGGAATTTAGCATATATCATATGACCAGGCTCTTTTAGGTGCAGTGCAATTTTAGTGCCAGCTGTCACTACATAAAACTTAGAAATTTCTGTCCAAAGGCCCGCGCCAAAATAGGAGTGACCATGTTCATCAAGTTTTATGGAAACAACGATTGTAAATCCAAGGTTTGTGTTCAATATGACATTCCTAGAGTCTTCAGTTATGTAAAGGCCAAGATTGTGTACTACAGTTGCTGTTGCAAAGCAAGGGATGTACTGCAGGAAATGATAAGATTGTTAAAGAATAGGGTAAAATGCAAATATGGGAGTAATTGAAAGAACAATACACAGGAGTTGAAATCAAAGGACGCAAATTTATAATTAAACAGATAGTGTAACCATGATGTCATGCAAATATGAGACAAATCGAAAGAACATTACAACATTAATTTGCCTAATATAGAAAGAAGAAAAATCCCCTTTGACGTGTATGCTGCATGTGGCACCTTTTATCCAAATGTAGCAATATATAGTATATGTTCAGAAAAGTAGGTCATGCCAACCGAGGTAGGGTGAGATTGAACATATCGTGCGCCTCCTGAAGTCATCTGGTACGGTGAGATGGAACTCCTCGGCTGTCTGGCCGAGGCCGCATAGGCCTGATGTCTCCGTGCACTGTACACTCTATGAATGAAAGAAAACCCTCGAATCAGCTAGAAGAAAAAAGAATTCACGATGATTTCAGCCGGGTGATTAAAAGGGGCAGACGGACTGGGATAAGAGATGAGCGAATATTTTAATAAATTAGTTACCTGGTTCTCCATGAGAAAAAAACCCCAATACCGCAGATTCCCCAATCGGGCGAAGCTGGGTCGACGGCGAGCAGCGTCGAGAAAGTCGATGGCGATAGGCGGCGGCAAGCGACAGTGGCGAAATGCGGTGGGGTTTGCCGGCAGCCGGCGGCGGCGACAGGCGTCGAGCTACGTGGTAGCCGCGGCGATACGCGGTGACATGCAGAGTCGCGGAGGAGTGCAGGTGCGAATGGGGACCGGGGGGGTGGCGGGCGGGGAGAGGGTTTTGTGACGTGGGGATGGTGAGGGTTTTCTTTTTTCCTTTTTGAATTGGGTGGTGAGGGTTTTCTGTCCCACAAAGCGTTTCGAAGGCAACGGTTTGGTAGAGCCAACCGTGTGTGATTAACATCACTCCGGTGTATTTTAAAAAAAACATCAGTCCGGTGTGAGGGTGATACGGAGTGCCATTCGATCTGTGTACATCCTATGGTGCAGACGTGCGATCCGTGGGGATGCATTCTGGCCAATCAGAACACACATGTGGTGGCACAATGAAAGTCATCGCACACGGTTCCAATCTAGGAAAATCACCAAGTTTTAGGGTGGGTCCACATTTCCTTCGTCGGTTGAATCTGAAATTTTTACCCACGCTAAACATTCACCCTAATATGCATAAAATTCCATCAACCAAACTGATTGCATACTCATCCCACATGTAGACATAAGTAAACATAGATATAAGCATACTCAGGCATAGATAATAAGCGTACTCAAGCATAGTTCAACCATATATAGTTCAACTGATATTAAGCATACTCAAGCATAGTTATAATTAAGACACTACATAGCCATATATAGTTCAATCCCACATCTCATCTGCCGACAGGCCTGCACGAAGGTGAAGCTTCTCCAGGTACTCAGTGTACGCGGTGTGTGCCACCCTGCGAGAATACTTCTACTTGAAGGAGCCAATGGCTTGTCCTCTTGCATGCACCAGAACACTTTCATACTCGTGATGAAGCTTTTGGTTGCAAAACGGGCATCCAAAGCCCCTATTCCAGGTCCTCACACGCCTGTTATGCAGTCCCGCATAAAGCTCCCTGAGCTTTTGCCTCTTGAACCTCCTCTGGCCATCTTCGTCCTCGCTGTCGACATCGTCAGATAGCACCTATACATATAGTAAAAAATGTGGCGCCAGTATATTTTATAATAATGCGAATTCAGCAGGCAGAGTTTATGAAACATAATATATCATGTGACAGCGTGAACCCTAAATCCTCAAGTGATCTTGATGAAAGAAATGCATAAATAGAGAGCACACAACTTAGTGCAACAAAATTAAGAGTCTAATTGGTTTGCTACCAACATTTGGCAGAATCAAAAGTTTGGTTTGCTACCGACATTTGGCAAAATCAAAAGTTGCCAACACTTGGCAACCTTTTGCGAGATTGGCAATGAACAATGGAATGCAAACTAATCTCTAGCGAACATTTGGGAGTTGCCAAAAGTTGGCATGCCAACGACTTTTGGCATCAAACCAATTTACATGTCGTAAAGTAGGATCAAAATTTGGCATGCCAACGACTTTTGGCATCAAAATCAACTGTCAAGATCTGTCTAGGAATTATTAGCAACACTAACCCCTAGTCAGATTTTTTTTAGAAGAACAGGGAGGCTCCTCCCCGGTCCATTACTCGAATGAAACCCTCATAGTGTCATACATCAGCTCACTAAGGGGAGATGTTCGAAAGCAACAGCTAAAGGGAAATACACAACGACAGAAGTATGAGGACTACAAGTTATCCTGCGCCCCAAAGGGGTTCCTAGTCAGAATTTTAGCAAAAATCATTTGTACAGAAGAAACAGTTAATCACATATCATTTGTACCATTCAAACAATCAATACACTACACGGATCTATCGAATCTAACTCAGATTTCATGGATTGAGAGAACATAACCATAGGATTTCTATTCCAAAAAGGGGGAGGCAAGACTAACCAGAGAAACCCTAGGATATATTTGCCACATAAATGAGTATAGATGACTAACCGGTTCTCCGTCGTCGTCGGAGTCGTCGCCGGAGTGGTCGTCAGAGTCGTCACCGGAGTCACTGTGGACCTCTGGCTCCGGCACTGGAAGCACAACGCCTTCGACGACGTCAACGTCGCGCTTCTGCCGCCGCGAGACCTCGTCGGCGGCGACGGCAACCTCTGTCTCCAGCTTCATGCCGTGCTTAGGTGCTTCAGCAGCCCCTGATACGTCTCCATCATATCTATAATTTTTTATTGTTTCATGCCAATATCCTACAATTTCCACATACTTTTGGCAACATTTTATATTATTTTTGGGACTAACATATTGATCCAGTGCCCAGTGCCAGTTCCTGTTTGTTGCATGTTTTTTGTTTCACAGAAAATTTATATCAAACGAAGTCCAAACACGATAAAAATTTACGGAGATTTATTTTGGAATATATGTGATTTTTTGGAAAAAGAATCAACGCGAGACGATGCCCGAGGGGCCCACAAGCTCAAGGGGCGCACCCCCAGACCCAGGGCGCGCCTAGGAGGCTTGTGGCTACCCTGTAAGGCGGTTGGGGCCCTTCTTTTGCCGCAAGAAATATAATATCCGGAAGAAACCCCCTCAAAATTTCAGATCAATCAAAGTTACGAATCTCTAGGAATTTAAGAAACGGTTTTCGGCCAGAAAACAGGAACGCGCAACAGAAGAGAACAGAGAGAGAGATCCAATCTCGGAGGGGCTCCTCCCCTCTGGGAGCCATGGCGGCCAAGGACCAGAGGGGAAACTCTCCTCCCATCTAGGCGGGAGGCCAAGCAAGAAGAAGAAGGAGGGGGCTCTCTCCCCCTCTCTCCCGGTGGCGCCGGAATGCCGCCGGGGGAACCATCGTGACGGCGATCTACACCAACAACTTTGCCGCCGTCAACACCAACTCTCTCCCCCTCTATGCAGTGGTGTAACACCTCTTCTCCCCGCTGTAATCTCTACTTAAACATGGTGCTTAATGCTATATAATATTATCCAATGATATGTGGCAATTCTATGATGTTTGAGTAGATTCGTTTTATCCTATGGGTTGATTGATGATCGTGATTGATTTGAGTTGTATGTTTTATTTTGGTGTTGTCCTATGGTGCCCTCTGTGTCACGCAAGCATGAGGGATTCCCGCTGTAGGGTTCGCAATACGTTCATAATTATCTTATAGTGGGCGGCTAGAGTGACAGAAGCTTACACCCGAGTAAGGGGGTTGTTGCGTATGGTAGTAAAGAGGACTTGTTACTTAATGCTATGGTTGGGTTTTACCTTAATGATCTTTGGTAGTTGCGGATGCTTGCTGGAGTTCCAATCATAAGTGCATATGATCCAAGTACGGAAAGTATGTTAGCTCATGCCTCTCCCTCATATAAAATTGCAATAATGATTACCGGTCTAGTAATCGATTGCGTAGGGACAAACCCTTCTCTTGTGTTACAAAAGCTTTCTACTAAACAACTAACTTTTATTATCTTGCAAATTACTCCTAGTTTTATTCTTGCAAAGTAGTTCTAGCATTTCACCTACAAAGTAGTTTTATTCTTGTTCTAGGTAAAGCGAACGTTAAGTGTACGTAGAGTTGTATCGGTGGTCGATAGAACTTGAAGGGAATATTGATTCTACCTTTAGCTCCTCGTTGGGTTTGCCACTCTTATTTATCGAGAAAGGATACAACTGATCCCCTATACTTGTGGGTTATCAAGACCTTTTTCTGGCGCCGTTGCCGGGGAGCAATAGCGTGGGGTTGATATTCTCGTGTGTGCTTGTTTGCTTTATCACTAAGTAGTTTTTATTTTGTGCTCTTGTTTTCTATCTTTAGTTATGGGTAGGAAACGTAAAATACTAAAAAAATTAGTTTTACTTGCTAAACCAATGGTTGAAGAACCACCCAAAATCTTTCATACTACTGAAGCTTTCTACTTGGATCATCTTTGATCCCTTTGTGCTCGTGCTGAAAACCCAACTAGCTTAGTTGAGGGAAAATCATTAGATGAGCATGCTTATTTTGTGCGACACCGCTTGTCTCAAAAAGGGAAACTCTTATGGCATCATATTAATACTTTGAATTGCTATGCTTGGAATTTATGCGAAATACATGATTTTACTTGTTGTTCTGAAGACCCTAAAAAACACCTTCAGTACCAATGTGAGCTTAAGGATAATGGAATCTTATCTTCTTATGCCAAAGGTGTTTATAGTTATTACGATATTGAACAAATTGAAGAATTTGTTGCTTTTAAGGGTGCATATGAAATTGCTTCTTTGATTGAAAAGTGTGATGCTACTCTTTACAAATCTGAAAATTTTGCCATACTTAAATATTGCTATGAAAATTATGCTTCTAAGGCTTATGTTAAAGAATATATTGAGGACACCTCCGATATCCAAGAAGAGACTAATGTTTTGCAGGAATCTATGGAAGAAGAAATTGATGAGACTGTGAGCTCATTAGATGAAAAAGATGACGAGGAGAGCGAAGAACAAAGGGAGGAAGAGCGGATTAGCTACCCGTGCCCACCTTCTAATGAGAGTAACTCTTCAACTCATACATTGTGTAATTTCCCTTCGTCCTTACCGAAGGATGAATGCTATGATGAATGCCATGATCGCTTTGATTCGTATGAAATATCCCTTTTTGATGAAATTGATGCTTGCTATGCTTGTGGCCATGATGCCAATATGAATTATGATTATGGAGATGAACTTGCTATAATTCCTTATGTTAAGAATGAAATTATTTTTATTGCACCCACACATGACAGTCCTATTATCTTTTTGAATTCTCTAAACTACACTATATCGGAGAAGTTTGTGCTTATTAAGGATTATATTGATGGGTTGTGTTTTACCGTTGCACATAATATTTTTGATGAATATAATATGCATGTGCTTGCTGCTCCTAATTGCAATTATTATGAGAGAGGAACTACATCTCCGCCCCTCTATGTTTACAATACGATAAAATTGCAAGAAACTGTTTATACTATGCATTGGCCTTTACTTGATGTGCATGAATTGTTCTTTTATGACATGACGATGCATAGGAAGAGAGTTAGACTTTGTCATTGCATGATATATGTTGCTTTGTGCTCATTACTAAATTACAAATCATTGTTAATTAAAATTGGCTTTGATATACCTTGGGATCCGGGTGGATCAATTACTTGAGCACTATATGCCTAGCTTAATGGCTTTAAAGAAAGCGCGCCTGGGAGACAACCCAGAAGTTTTAGAGAGTCTTTTATTTCTGGTGTGTGCTTTTAAAAAGTTTAAAACAAAAAATATAGCGGGGAACCTAAAAACTTTTTCAAAAAGAGACGCGATTGGAAGGTTATGCATTGGAGAAGTGAGGGTCGACCTTGAACACTTGTGTTCATGCTCATGGAAACAATGTAGAATTTTTCATGGAAGTTTCTCACAAAAATAATTATCCCCTTGTACAAATCCGTTGTATTATAAAAATAATGTGCCAAGATTTACCTTTAGGATGTTTAAATTGCTTGTTTGGAGTGTGCAGTGCAAAAACAGAAACTTTTGCTGTAGTGTTTGAATTTCTATATTTTACTGGAATATGCAAAAATTCTGAAATTTTTACACAGTACTTCTATGCAAAATTTTTATTTTGTCCTAATTTTTCAGAATTGTTTGAGTTACAGAAGTATATGTTTCATTTGCATCTTTATAGATTGTCCTGTTTTCACAGATTGCTGTTATAGTTTCTTTATTTGCGTATGTTTGAAATCTTATTGAGCCCCATTGACTTGGGAGCCATAGAATTGTGATAGCATACAGTGGGTAATGCTTGATTATAATTATACAATAATGTTACAGCAGGACATGATGGGATTTGATGTTATATGTACTAACCTTTCTAATAAAAAGTTCGGTTAAGTTTTGTGTGGATGAAGTGTTCGAAGAACGAGGAGGTATCGATATGAGGAGAATAAGGAGGGGCAAGAGCTCAAGCTTGGGGCTGCCCAAGGCACCCCAAGTAAATATTCAAGGAGACTCCAGCGTCTAAGCTTGGGGATGCCCCGGAAGGCATCCCATCTTTCTTCTTCAACAATTATCGGTATGTCTCGGTTTTTGTTTTGTTCACATGATATGCGTAAATTCTTGGAGCGTCTTTTGTGTTTATTTTTATTTTTATTTTAATAATGCACCTTGCTGGTATGAGATAGTGCTTGCTTGATTTATAGAATGCTTCATGCACTTCACTTATATCTTTTGAGTATGGCTTTATAGAATGCTTCATGTGCTTCACTTATATCATTTGAAGTTTGGATGCCTGTTTCTCTACATATAGAAAACCGTTATTTGTAGAATGCTCTTTTGCTTCACTTATATTTATTAGAGCGTAGGAAAGTATTTTGTTGAAAGAATTAAACTCTCATGCTTCACTTATATCTATTTTGGGAGTCAACAGGAATTGGTCATTCACATGGTTAGTCATAAAATCGTACATAAAACTTGTAGATCACTGAATATGATAAGTTTGATTCCTTGCAATAGTTTTGCGATATTGAGATGGTGATATGTGGGAGGTACTAGTGAATGATTGTGGTTTAGTAAGAATATTGGTGTTGTAACACCCCCTTGTATTAGCAACAGTAATCACCTTTTGATAATGCCATGTCACCATGATTAACCCTGCTTGATCATCACTTGCATCGTACCTCAATTGAAATTCCAATTCAAATTTAAAGTGAAAATAAAAGTTGTTCAAATGTGAAAACCAAAATGTTCATAATATTGCAAATAATATAGAGGCATTTGTAAAAATATGATCCACATTAAATTGAATTAGTTAAATGACCATAACATCCTAAAACAGAACCAATACAGTAACATTTAATCCATTTTGTTTAATTAAAATTCAAATGAAATCCTATATTCACCAAACCAATTTCTGGTGTTTGCTAATATTGCATATTAATTATTGGGCCATGTCACATATTTTACTAAAATCAATTTGAACCTAAACTAATTGCCAAACAGAGAAGAAAATGGAAAAAAACAGAAAGAAAAGAAAGAAAAAGAAAAAGGCCTACCGTGCTGGGCTCTAGTCAACCAGCCGGCCCAGCCCATCCCGCTCGGTCGCCTCCCTCCTTCCCTGTTCATCCTCGGTCGCTCGCTCACACCGACCGCGCCCGAACGCCGGCGAGCCGTCCCGCCGTGACCGCCTCGCTCCCCGCGCTGCTACATAGCTCCTGGAGGCGATAAGATCGCCACCGCACACCCCCTCGACGTGCCCCAAGTCCTCTTTCCCCTTCCCCCTCACTCCTCTCTCTCTCGCCCGAGCGCCGCCGTCGCCATTGCCGCTCGATCCTGCGATGACCGAACCCCGATTGCCTCTCCGACTAGCCCAGCGTGCTCGCCGCCCTCGACTGCGTCCTCCCCTGCCTCTTGTTCAAGCCGGGAGCCACTCCAACGACCTCCCCGACTTCGTCTTCTTCCTCGGCTGCCGCCGCCTCGCCGTCGAATACGCCGCCTCGAGCCTCCCCCGAGCTCACCGTTGCACATCTACAGGCTCACGGTGAGCAGCCGCAACAAATCCCTCTCTCTCCCGCCTCTCCTCGAGCCCGTAGCCGCCGTAGCGCTCGACTCCGGCCGAGTTAGCCCGCGAGACCGCCGTAGATCGACGCGGCGTGGTCTTCCCGATCGAACGCGCCTAGTCCCGCTCAAAACGGTGCCCTGTGCGCGATTTCCGGCGACACCCGAGGCCGCGCCGCCGCGGATTCGGTCGCCGGCGCTGTTCCGGCGACGTCGCCGGTCGCCGTCCGACGTGGCAGCCGCGGGGCCGCCTTGAGCCACTGACTGGTGGGGCCGCGGGCCCCGTTGACCCGGTCCACCGCTGACGTGGCGGCCCCATGTCACTGACATGTGGGTCCCGCCTAATTAAACGAATTTTAAAATAAATAAAACGTTAATTAAATCGGTTAATTAAATTAGTTAGTTAATTAGCCACTGACAGGGCGGACCCACCTGCTAATTAGGATAATTAGATTAAATAAACTCTGATTAGTTTAAACAGTCACTGACCAGTGGGTCTCACTGGTCAGGTTTGACTGGTCAACCGACCCAGTTGACCGCTGACGTCACTCCTACGTAATGCTGACGTCACCATTCACTATTCTGGATAATTCGGATTTAATTAATTAAAATAATTCCAGAAAATGTTTAAAACTTTGAAAAATCATATAAATTAAATCGTAACTCGGATGAAAATAATTTATATATGAAAAATGATCAGAAAAATATGACGATTCCGAATACGCACTTCGTTCATCTGTCACATGCCCCTAGCATGCTGAACATGGAACTTTTCCCTCTGTTTCATCTGTCTGATAAATGCCCGGAGCTGGTAAAACACCTCCAGATGTTTCCCGCTCCGACTAACTTGCGTAGTACTGCGTTAGGGCACCCCTCGAATAGCGTGTTGCTATGCCATGCATCTGTGATTGCATTTGTCTGCTTTTATTTATTGTTTCCTTCCCCTCTTCTCTCCGGTAGACCCCGTGACTGACAATGCTGCCGATGCCACTGTGATCGACTACGTCCCCGACGACCCTTCCCCCCCTTTCAGCAGAGCTTCCAGGCAAGCAAAACCCCCTTGATCATTCCTATACCGCCTATTCCTTCTCCCTCATGCTTGCATTAGATTTTGCTACTGTAATTGTTTGCTCCCATCCTGATGCATAGCCTGCTTTTTGTAACCTATTGTTGCTACTTTACCTGTCATCCTAAACTGCTTAGAGTAGGTTGGTAAATGCTCCATCAGTGACCCCTCACCCTTGTCCCGGTTGCCCCGCTTTATTACTAGTCCCTCGATCTCTATGATCGATGTGCCGAGACCGACACAGCACCATACACCCCCTTAGTTGTACGACTCTGCAGGGCTACTATCGAGTGCCGAGGGTGATACCTCGTACCGCACTCTCGATGATATCTCTGTAGTATAGCTCATCGGTGATGATTGCCGAGGGTGATTCCTCGCTCTCCTCTTCCCGATGAAGACTCTGTCGAGCAACCCCTCAAGTGGGAACCACCGAGGGTGATTCCTCCTGGTTCTCCTTGACGGATTACGTCGAGTAAGAATCCATTGAGGGTGATTCCTCGGGTTCCTCCTTGATGTTCTGAACACATAGTTACTGGGATTTTACTACATTTACTGATTAAAGTCGGGTCGACCCCGAGGGGTACCCGCGAGAGTCGTGTAGTCGGGTTGACCAGGATGGTACCCGCGAGATAATTATGAGGCGCGGCCGGGCAGACAGAGACCGCCCTAGAGAGGGATGGGCCTGACCCTTGTTGCACTTCCTCGAGACGGGACGACATGAGTACTGATCGTCACCGCGAGCTCCTAATAATGCGCTAACGGATTTGGGTATTTGATCTGAGTGGGTCGTTGGCCCTATACGCACTACCACCACGCGGGATAATGGTTTATGGGGCCCTCGGCGCCGTATGTATCAGCCGAAAGCTCTGTCAGACGTCCAGTTCAGCATTGTGGGCCTGTCAGGTCAGTGCCTTCCAGGATGAGGTGGTGCTCGTCCCGGCTCGTCGCATAATGACCCGGAGTGAAAGGGCGATGGGCCCAAGACCCCGGAGCACTTAGGATGTAGACCGGCGGGGACCTCTCTGTTGAGCCTAGGTAGGGCTGCGGTGTGTCAATCAGCCGAGGCCGGGCATGACCCAGGAAAGTGTGTCCGGCCAGAGTTAATCGAGCGTGTTGGGTAACAGTAGTGCACCCCTGCAGGGAAGTTATCTATTCGAATAGCCGTGTCCACGATAACAGGACGCTCAGTGTTGTATCCTGATCTAGTACTACTTGAACTGGATACATGTTAATTAATTGTAAGCTCCGGGATTGCTTTCTCGCAGGGAGTCGAGGAAGGATCTCTAGGCTTTGCTACTACATGCTTGTTACTTTATGTTATGCTACTAATCTGCACTCTTCTAATGCTGCAAGACGCTGAAGATGCTAGTCTTCGATAGGCTAGGCTTTCCCCCTCTATTCTGGCATTTCTGCAGTTTAGTCCAAAGATATAACCCCATTCCTTTGATACCGATGCATATTTAGTATAGTTCTGATGTCAGTCTTGTGAGTACTTTGGATGAGTACTCACGGTTGCTTTGCTACTCTTTTTCCCCATACCCGATTGCTGCGACCAGATGATGGATCCCAGGAGTCCGCTGCTACCGCCGACGACTGCTACTACACTTCCGGTGGAGCCTACTACTACGTGGAGACCGCCGACGACCAGGAGTAGTTTAGGAGGCTCCCAGGCAGGAGGCCTTGCCTCTTTCGATCAGAGTTGTTGTTTGTTTTTGCCTTCTTAAGGCATCTTGTTTAACTTTGTGTCTGTACTCAGATACTGTTGTTGTTTCCGCTGACGCTTGATCATCGAGCTTATGTATTCGAGCCCTCGAGGCCCCTGGCTTGTAATATAAAGCTTGTATTATTTTTATTTTGTGTTTAGAGTTGTGTTGTGATATCTTCCCGTGAGTCCTTAGGCTTGATCGTGTGCAATTGCGTGTATGATTAGTGCACGATTAAGTCGAGGGCGTCACAGGTGTTAAGGTTTGTGATTCCCAAAGCATGCATGTATAGTCTTTAGTTATGCTAAGAAGTTGGAGCATGATTTATTATTAAGTGTCTTCCTTTGTGTGGAGGTCAGAGCGCGCGATGGTTAACTCCTACCAACCTCCCTCCTAGGGGCATGCGTAGTAGTACTTTGCTTCGAGGGCTAATAAACTTTCACAATAAGTATGTGAGTTCTTTATGACTAATGTGAGTCCATGGATTATACGCACTCTCACCCTTCCGCAATTTGCTAGCCTCTTCGGTACCGTGCATTGCCCTTTCTCACCTCGAGAGTCGGTGCAAACTTCGCCGGTGCATCCAAACCCCGTGATATGATACGCTCTATCACACATAAGCCTCCGTATATCTTCCTCAAAACAGCCACCATACCTACCTATTATGGCATTTCCATAGCCATTCCGAGATATATTGCCATGCAACTTCCATCATCATCATATACATGACTTGAGCATTCATTGTCATATTGCTTTGCATGATCGTAAGATAGCTAGCATGATATTTCCATGGCTTGTCCGTTTTTTGATATCTTTCCTACGCTAGATCATTGCACATCCTGGTACACTGCCAGAGGCATTCATATAGAGTCATCTTGTATAGTTTTTATTGAATTGTAATATCAAGTTGTAAGTAAATAAAAGTGTGATGATCATCATTATTAGAGCATTTTCCCAGTGAGGAAAGAATGGTGGAGACTAATGAGTCCTCGAAAAGGTGGGGATGAGGTCCATGAGACTGTTCTATTTTTTTAAAAAAGAAAGAGGCCAAAAAGAGCCCATGAAAAGAAAGACAAAAAAGAGAAAACAAAAAAAATAAGAGAAAAAGAGAGAAGGGGCAATGTTACTATCCTTTTACCACACTTGTGCTTCAGAGTAGCACCATGTTTTTCAAATAGAGAGTCTCCTATGTTGTCACTTTCATATACTAGTGGGAATTTTTCATTATAGAACTTGGCTTGTATATTCTGATGATGGGATTCCTCAAATGCCCGAGGTCTTCATGAGCAAGCAAGTTGGATGCACACCCACTTAGTTTTCAGTTTGAGCTTTCATACACTTATAGCTCTTAGTGCATCCATTGCATGGCAATCCCTACTCCTCGCATTGATATCAATTGATGGGCATCTCCATAGCCCGTTGATCCGCCTAGTTGATGCGAGACTTTCTCCCTTTTTGACTTCTCCTTATTGATCCCTACCACCACATTCTATTCCACCTATAGTGCTATGTCCATGGCTCACGCTCATGTATTGCATTGGGGTTGAAAAAGCTGAAGCGCGTTAAAAAGTATGAACCAATTGCTCGGCTGAGTATTGATGTCTTTATATCAAATGATAGACTATTGCTTTGAATCACCCGTGTCTTAAATATTCATGCCATGATTAGATTATATGATCAAGATTATGCTAGGTAGCATTCCACATCAAAAATTATCTTTTTTTTATCATTTACCTACTCGAGGACGAGCAGGAATTAAGCTTGGGGATGCTGATACGTCTCCGTCGTATCTATAATTTTTGATTGTTTCATGCCAATATCCTACAATTTCCACATACTTTTGGCAACATTTTATATTATTTTTGGGACTAACATATTGATCTAGTGCCCAGTGCCAGTTCCTGTTTGTTGCATGTTTTTTGTTTCGCAGAAAATCCATATCAAACGAAGTCCAAACGCGATAAAAATTTATGGAGATTTATTTTGGAATATATGTGATTTTTGGGAAAATAATCAACGCGAGACAATGCCCGAGGGGCCCACAAGCTAGAGGGGCGCGCCCCCTACCCAGGGCGCGCCCAGGAGGCTTGTGGCTACCCCGTAAAGCGGTTGGGACCCTTCTTTCGCCGCAAGAAAGATAATATCCAGAAGAAAATCCCCTGAAAATTTCAGCCAAATCGGAGTTATGGATCTCTGGGAATTTAAGAAACGGTTTTCGGCTAGAAAACAGGAACGCGAAACAAAAGAGAACAGAGAGAGAGATCCAATCTCGGAGGGGCTCCTCCCCTCCGGGAGCCATGGAGGCCATGGACTAGAGGGAAAACTCTCCTCCCATCTAGGGGGGAGGCCAAGGAAGAAGAAGAAAGAGGGGGGCTCTCTCCCTCTCTCTCCCGATGGCGCCGGAATGCCGCCGGGGGAACCATCGCGACGGTGATCTACACCAACAACTTCGCCGCCGTCAACACCAACTCTCTTCCCCTCTATGCAGCGGTGTAACACCTCTTCTCCCCGCTGTAATCTCTACTTAAACATGGTGCTTAACGCTATATATTATTATCCAATGATATGTGGCAATTCTATGATGTTTGAGTAGATTCATTTTGTCCTATGGGTTGATTGATGATCGTGATTGGTTTGAGTTGTATGTTTTATTTTGGTGCTGTCCTATGGTGCCCTCCATGTTGTGCAAGCGTGAGGGATTCCCGCTATAGGGTTTGCAATACGTTCATAATTCTCTTATAGTGGGCGGCTAGAGTGACAGAAGCTTACACCCGAGTAAGGCGGTTGTTGCGTATGGGAGTAAAGAGGACTTGTTACTTAATGCTATGGTTGGGTTTTACCTTAATGATCTTTGGTAGTTGCGGATGCTTGCTAGAGTTCCAATCATAAGTGCATATGATCCAAGTACGGAAAGTATGTTAGCTCATGCCTCTCCCTCATATAAAATTGCAATAATGATTACCGGTCTAGTTATCGATTGCCTAGGGACAAATCCTTCTCTTGTGTTACAAAAGCTTTCTACTAAACAACTAACTTTTATTATCTTGCAAATTACTCCTAGTTTTATTCTTGCAAAGTAGTTCTAGCATTACACCTACAAAGTAGTTTTATTCTTGTTCTAGGTAAAGCGAACGTTAAGTGTGCGTAGAGTTGTATCGGTGGTCGATAGAACTTGAAGGGAATATTGATTCTACCTTTAGCTCCTCGTTTGGTTCGACACTCTTATTTATCGAGAAAGGCTACAACTGATCCCCTATACTTGTGGGTTATCAGCCCCGGCGTCGCCACTCCCTCCGATGGTGCACTTCGGCGGCATCCTCATGCACTAACGGCGGTGACGACTGAGAGCGGCGTCGAGGATGCAGGCGGAGAGAGAGGATTGTGTGTGTAGCGAGAATGGGGGGTGCGGCCGCCTATTATGACCAGCGGCTCAGGCGCGCCATTAATATGGAGCAGTGGGAGCGAGGCGGGCGGCGGTCAAAGGTTGGCTCGCCTCCCGGTGAGCATGCGCAGCGGACTGCTGGCATGCCTACCTTCATTTCACACAGCTACTCGCACGCCTCCCGGTGACACTGCGCAGCGAACACGCCTCCCATCAATTCACACACCTGCCCGCACGCCTCCCGGTCTGCCTGCGCAGCGGACTGCTCACATGCGTCCCGTCAACTCACGCCTGCTCGCACGGCACATGGGACATGTGGCGGCACGTATATTTTTTTTCTTTTTTAATGATTAATTCTGCCGCTTTATTACTTAACCGAAGCATGGCATGTACATTGTTGATCTAATGCCCATGGTACGAATAAATAATCCGTTTGCGATATTGGTTGCCAATTATTAATAATCTCCCATTTGTAAGAAGAATATATCAAAACTTGTATCAAATTTGACAAAAAAATACAATATCACAGTCTATTGGTGTCCATATGACACCACGATAAGTTTCATGAATTTCAACTAAGTTTTGGATTTACTGGATTTTAAAAATCAAGATTCTCAATGTTTGAAATTTCTTGCATGGGGACTAAACATGCACCCAGGGACACACATATGATTTTCCAATCCATTTTGGTGCACTATCACATTTGCATGTAGCTCAAATTTGATTTTTGCATATTATATCCCTAGGAAATCAATCAATGTATAAAAACGTCCGAATGATCTCTGATTTTTTTCTTCCAAATTTTGACATGACACTCCTTTGGTCACATATGTTCACCGCGGAAAAAGTTTAACATGCCTCATAGTGGCGGTGGTGGTGCGGTGTGTGTGTGTGTCCGGGGGGGGGGGGGGTCCGGCAGTACACTACGAGTCGTGAGCCACCGTGTGGGGTTGACCTTTTTGTGAGGCAGGTTTGCCACATCAAAGTCGTGAATTGGTTATTTAAAACATTACACAACCCTTTCATACATACATGTTTGGGCCACATGCATGCATGGTGGTCCTCGAACACTCCCTCGTGCGGTTATAAGCGATGCGCCCATTCATTAGCCCGCGAAGGTTATCACTTTTCAGCAACATCGAGAGGCATTTGACCAAAGGTGGATTCATCTTGGGATGAGTTATGGTGTGGATCATGGTGAGATTCCAGATCAAAGTTCGAGCGCGTGCGTACACATGAATCCCTCCCACCGGCTCGAAGTGAGGGTGTCGGTCTACCAAAGTATGGGTCTTTTTAGTACCCCTTACTTGTGCACGGGCAGTTGTAGCCGTTCCGCGGCAAGCCTTGCCGGGGAATATCTAGGAGTAATCACGAGACTAAGACGACAAGGAGACATTCAAGTCAACGATCAGACCAGAAAACAGAAGGCCGAAGGGTTGCGGAGGCCCGGCAAGACCCTTGCCGGCAAGGCCTCGCGCCAGACAAGACCCGGTCCCGGCAAGCCCCGGGCCCGGCAAGGATTTGGCCCCGGCAAGGATTCAGCCCCGGCAAGGCTCTGCACAGTACAGCGCTATCGCTCCAGTACAGCGGCCAGCCTTGTCGTTTAGGGCTTGTCCTCATGGTGACGTGGCGTAATGCTGGCCACGCGATGCTTAAGCAGTGTTGATGGGATGGCTGCTTTTGCCCATCCCCTGTAAAGCTTTTCCAAGCCCGAGAAGCTAAGGGACACCTCGACGGACACCTCACGGTGCATTTAATGAGTTTGTCCTAAGCCGTCAGGGTTAGGTATGATAATACTGTGGTAACACTGTAGTTACTTTCCACCTCATGCCTTATCTTGTACGTCACTGTGGTAGCCCCTTTGACTAATATAAAAGGAGGCCCGAGACGTACAGGGGGGAGGGGGGGCACTTCGAAAGCCCATTCTGCATGCGTAGCTGCTACTGTAGCTCCCAGAACTTGGCCAAGAACATCCACAATAATACAATCAAAGCAGGAGTAGGGTTTTACGCATCCGTGCGGCCCGAACCTGGGTAAATCCCCCGCGTGCTGTTCGTTAGTTCTGCTCTTTGTGCAACCCTCTCCCCTTGCCGAACCGTAAGGGATCTCCTTGGTCCCATAGGTGTTCGTTTCCCACGACATCTTTGGCGCGCCAGGTAGGGGGATCGAGGTTGTGCGAACCTGATCTAGTGATCAGCGCGTCAGATCTTTGATCATCTTCACCACCATGGCTCCCAAGAAGAAGGGTTTCACGGCGGTTGGTCCATCCGCATCCATCGTGCCTGATGCTGCGCGCGCAGGCGACGGGGTAGACGCGGGTGGAGGAGGTGGAGGCTCCGAGCTTCCACGGCGTTCCGGCGATCTGAGCCGGACGAGCAACAGGTCCAAGGATGGAGCTGCGCAACCTGCGGGTGGTGCAGCGACTTCCAAGGATGGAGCGGCGCCTTCCAGGACGAATACGCCGGCGCATGCACCGCGACCTTCTCAGGACGCGCGTGACGTGCGGCCTCAAGACGTTGGTGGTTCTGGGCGTCCGCATGGGAAGACCCCTGCGCATCACTCCCAGGGTGCGCAGGGCCAAGATCCGCGCCAGCGAGCTGGTGGAAGCCGCGCGCGGGTGCAGAGTCGTGATGGTGCTCCTTCTAACCCTGTTAGGAGTTTGAGCACCTCACGCTCTTCGCACCTGTCGCCGCCGCCTACGCCAGCAGAGGCGTTGGCGCGAGCTCAGCTGCTCCTAGACTTCCCTCCCGCCGCGGAGAAGCTAGACGAGTGGCGAGCCGCTATCCAGAGCCTCATCGGCCTAGCCAACAACGACGTACCGCAGCAGGGTGAACCCTCGCGGCTACAGTCGTCTAGGCTGGTGCGTGGCGAGGGAGAGAAGACCGGAGCTGGAACGACTACGTTGCGTTCCCCTCCGCTGCATCAAGAGCGGTCGTTAACTCGGCGGACCGGCGCCCGTGAGGATGATTCCACGGCATCGTCTGACCCGCGGGTTCGCCGTGATCAACGTCACGTTCTTCGGGAACGGAAGAAGGAGGACGCTCGAACCACCATCGAGCGCCGAAGGGAAGTGCGTCGCCAGTCCGACAAGCGCGCTGGGACCTCTGTTGACGAGCCCGCGCCAGGGTACCCTGGCTGCCTACCTTACGAGGTGGGTTGCCCAGCGTTTACTCGTGAGCTGCGGCAAGTCCAGTGGCCTAGCTCCCGCTCCTTCAAGCCGGAAGTACCGGAGAAGTACGACGGCAAGACCCATCCGTCCGAGTTCTTGAGCATCTACACCATCGCGGTGCAGGCTGCCGGGGCTCGTGACGATAAGGTGCTGGCCAACTACTTTCCGTTGGTACTGAAGCCCAACGTGAGATCGTGGTTGATGCACCTGCCCGAGAATTCCATCTCTTCTTGGGTCGACCTGTGCCATCAGTTTGTTGGCGCCTTCACCGGCGGCCATCAAGCTCCTGGCCAGGAGAGTGATCTGCACATCATTCCCCAGATGGAGGGCGAAACTTTGCGCAAGTATATCCAGAGGTTCAGCCGCATCCTGCACAACATTCCTGACGTTCATCCCGCCGCCGTCATCAGCGCCTTTCATCAGAATGTGCGCAATCGTAAGATGCGGGAGGAGTTGGCGATGAACAAAGTGAGAGATGTCGCCGAGCTCTACGCCTTGGCCGACAAATGTGCTCGGGCAGAAGAAGGAAGGAGACTCCCCGGCGAGAACGCTGGCGCTGGAGTCGACTCCGATAGCGAAGACGTTCCTGCCCCGACAAGAAAGGGGCGGCGAAAGAACAAGAAGCGCAAGGGCAAGGCCGTGCTTGCCGTTGAAGGTTCGGGCAACACCGGCACCGCCAAGAAGTCCAAGACCGACGACCCCGGCAAGGAGGTTGCCGGGTGTGCGGCGTGTCAGGCCTTGGCGGCTGCCGACAAGCCAGAAGGATCCGGCAAGCAGTACTGCAAGATCCACTGTACCAAGGGCCATGATCTCCAAGACTGCCGGCAAGTTGAGGAGCTTGCCGAGAAGCAGCGCGCCGAGTACGAAAGGCGCGACAAGGAAAGAGCCCAAGATGGTGCCGGAGGGTCTGGCAGGAAGCGCGGTCGAGGAGGTCGTCGCGGCAAGCCCAGGCCGCAGCAAGAGAAGCCTGCCCGGGGCCACGCCAAAGAACAAGGAAATGATGATGACGATGCAGAGGGCGACGAGTCCAGCAAACATGAGTTCCAGAAGGCTACAGAGGCCATGTGCGTCGACGGGGGCGCTTCGTTGCATTCCTCTCACCGCCAGCTCAAGCAGTGGGCGCGTGAGATTAATGCAGCAGAGCCATCCCTCGATGCCCGGAAGCCACTGAAGTGGTCCCTCACGCCTATCATTTTTGACGCCGAGGATCACCCTGATCGCACAACTGCGGTCGGGTGCTTGCCGTTGTTGGTTTCACCAACGATTCGCAACCTCCAGGTGACGAAAATGTTAGTTGACGGTGGGGCCGGCCTGAACCTGATCTCGCCCGATGTGATCAAGAGGCTGCAAATTCCCGACGAAGATCTCGAGGAGACAGGTTCTTTCCAAGGGGTCAATCCGGGAAGGAACCAGCCAAAAGGCAAGATTACGCTGCCGGTAACTTTCGGCAGCGAGCTGAACTTCAGGACGGAGAAGGTCGTCTTCGACGTCGCCAGGATTCCATTGCCACACAATGGAATCCTTGGCCGCCCAGCGCTGGCTAAGTTCATGGCGGCCTCGCACTACGCCTACAACGTCTTGAAGATGCCCGGTCCAATGAGCGTCATCACTGTCCACTCCGACAAGAAAGACGCGCTCATTTGCACCGACAAGCTCTACCGGGAAGCAGTTGCAGCGTCCGCCGCCAAGGCGCATGCTCCTGCCGCTCAAGATCCCGGCAAGAAGAAGCAGCCCGGCAAGACCTCTGGTAAAAACTCCGGCAAGCGCGCCTCTCCAGAGTGCTGCGCTGCCGTCGAGGGTGCCCCAGAGAGCTCTGCCGGCCAGATCAAGAAATCCAAGGCTGCTCCGCCTGAGACCAAGAAGGTGCCCGCCAAGGAGGACGGGACGGGGGGAACCTTCACCATATGCTCCACCCTTGATGACAAATAGGAAGGCGCGCTCGTTGCCTTCCTGCGGGCGAATGTCGATGTGTTTGCATGGCAACCATCTGACATCCCCGGTGTTCCCAGGGAGGTAATTGAGCACCACCTAGCTGTCTGTCCGCACGCGCGGCCCGTCAAGCAGAAGGTGCGGAAGCAGGCCTTGGAGCGGCAAGAGTTTATTGCGGAAGAGATTAGGAAGCTTGAGGCGGCAGGCCTGGTTAGAGGAGTCCTCCATCCTACATGGTTGGCCAACCCAGTTGTTGTGCGCAAGGCGAATGGTAAATGGAGGCTATGTATTGACTTTACAGATATCAATAAAGCCTGTCCAAAAGATCCCTTTCCCTTGCCGCGCATCGACCAGATTGTGGATTCCACTGCCGGCTGCGATTTGCTGTCATTTCTTGACGCATACTCAGGCTATCACCAGATCTTCATGGCGAAAGAAGACGAAGAGAAGACCGCATTTATCACCCCGTGTGGCACATATTGCTTCTTGCGTATGCCTTTCGGGTTGAAAAGTGCTGGTTCGACCTTTGCTAGAGCTGTCCAGATTGGTTTCGGGGCCCAGCTGCATAGAAATATGGAAGCTTACATGGATGACATAGTGGTCAAAACCAAGGACAAGGCAACGCTCATTCAAGATCTGGAGGAGACATTTGCAAATCTGCGCATGATCAACCTGAAGCTCAATCCCGAGAAGTGCGTGTTTGGCGTCCCATCCGGCAAGCTTCTCGGGTTCTTTGTATCTCAGCGTGGAATTGAAGCCAATCCCGACAAGATCAAGGCAATTGAGCAGATAGAAGCGCCAAGACGAGTTAAGGATGTGCGCCGCCTTGCCGGCTGCGTCGCTGCTTTGAGTAGGTTCATCTCAAGGTCTGCTGAGCGCGCCCTGCCGTTTTTCAAAATTTTGAAGAAGGCAGGTCCAATGAAATGGACTCCAGAAGCGGAGGCAGCGCTGCAGGATTTGAAGAAGTACCTCTCCTCTTCGCCAGTACTAGTCGCGCCTAGACCACAAGAGCCGTTGCTGCTATATCTGGCGGCAACGAATCAAGTGGTTAGTGCTGCGCTGGTGGCAGAGAGAAAAGCAGAGGAAGATGCAGCGGCAACGGCAGGCCCGCCAAGCGACTTGCCGGGGCCAGCCCCGGCAAAGTCTGGTGCCGACAAGGAAAGACCCGCGCAGTCAAGTCAGGCAGTGCAGAAGAAGAAGATGGTGCAGCGCCCAGTCTATTTTGTCAGCTCCCTGTTGCAGGGGGCTAGGTCGAGGTATTCTGGTGTGCAGAAGTTGCTCTTCGGCCTTCTCATGGCCTCGAGGAAGCTGCGCCATTACTTCCAAGAACATGAGATCACCGTCGTCACTCGCTTTCCGCTACAATGGATTCTCCGGAACCCAGAAGCAACCGGCAGGATCGTGGAGTGGGCGTTGGAGCTGTCATGCTTTGGTCTCAAGTTTGAAAGTTCTTCAACTATCCAGAGCAGGGCCTTGGCAGAATTCATTGCAGAATGGACCCCAACGCCAGACGACGAAGTTCAAGAATCAGCGATTCCCGGCAAGGAAACAGATCGCGAATGGATCATGTACTTTGATGGAGCCTTTTCGCTGCAGGGCGCCGGTGCCGGCGTGCTGCTTGTCGCACCCACCGGAGAGCACCTCAAGTACGTCATCCAGATGCATTTTCCCCGGGAGAGATCGACCAACAACACGGCAGAGTATGAAGGACTGCTTGCCGGTCTCAGGATCGCGGCAGACCTTGGGATCAGGAAGCTCATCGTCAGGGGTGACTCCCAGCTCGTCGTGAGGCAGGTCAACAAAGATTATCAGAGCCCGCTGATGGAAGCATACGTCGATGAAGTGAGGAAGCTGGAGGAGCGCTTTGACGGTCTTCAGACAAAGCATGTTCCTCGATCAGAGAACAGCATTGCCGACGACCTGTCGAAGCGTGCCGCACTCAAGCTACCTATGGAACCAGGGACTTTTGTGATCCGCTTGACTCAACCATCCGTGTCGCCATCGACAAGGCCTGATAAGAGAAGAAAGTTAAGTACCGGCGAGCACTTCCCGGCAAGGCTTCCCGAAGCCCCCAGCAATGATCTTGCCGGGAACGACACGGTTGCCGGTGAGCAGCGGCTTCGCGCAGAACCTCAGGTTCTTTCCGCGGAAGCAAGCGCCCCTGCTGCCGAAGAAATACCGGTTGCCGGTGAGCAGCGGCTTCGCGCAGAACCTCTGGTTCTTGCCGCCGAAGCAAGCGCCCTTGCTGCCGAAGAAATACCGGTTGCCGGTGAGCAGCGGCTTCGCGCAGAACCTCTGGTTCTTGCCGCCGAAGCAAGCGCCCTTGCTGCCGAAGAAATACCAGTTGCCGGTGAGCAGCTGCTCCGCCAGGAGCCTCAGGTTCTTGCCGTAGAAGCAAATGCTCCCGCAGCTGAAGAGTTGCCTTTAGTCCTTGTCGTCGAGCCACAGGCTCCGGCATGGGCACAACAAATAGTCCATTTCCTTCAGACAGGAGAACTCCCTGAGGAGCAGGAAGAAGCTGAGAAAGTAGCCCGTCAGTCAAGTATGTACCAGTTCGTCGACGACGTCCTGTACAGAAAGAGACCCAACGGCGTGAAATTGAAGTGCATCCCTCGGGAGGACGGACTAGAGCTGTTGGCAGAGATTCATGGGGGCGTATGTGGATCCCACATAGGCTCAAGAGCCCTTGTCGGCAAGGCATTCCGGCAATGATTCTTCTGGCCTACTGCCCTCCAGGATGCAATGGCACTAGTAACCAAGTGTGAAGCGTGCCAGTTTCATTCGAAGCAACTTCATCAGCCAGCTCAAGCTCTCCAAACGATCCCTCTCTCCAGGCCCTTCTCGGTCTGGGGGCTCGACATACTGGGTCCCTTCCCCCGCGCTGCCGGGGGCTTCGAGTACTTGTACGTTGCTATCGACAAGTTCACGAAATGGCCAGAAGTGGAAGCAGTGAGGAGGGTGACAGCACAGTCAGCAGTCAAGTTCTTCAAGGGGATTGTGTGCCGTTTTGGTGTGCCGAACAGGATCATCACTGACAACGGTACACAGTTCACAAGCCGCACCTTCATGCAGTACGTCCAAGACCTTGGCGGCAAGATTTGTTTTGCCTCTGTTGCTCACCCGAGAAGCAATGGCCAAGCGGAGAGGGCAAACGCTGAGGTCCTGCGTGGTCTCCGGACCAGAACTTTCGACAAGCTGCACAAGCATGGAAGACGCTGGATTGATGAGCTGCCGGCGGTTCTTTGGTCGATCAGGACGACGCCAAATCGAGCCACCGGCCAGACGCCCTTCGCTCTGGTCTACGGAGCGGAGGCAGTTCTCCCCACGGAACTCATATACGGGTCACCTCGAGTGCTCGCTTATGATGAGCTTGAGCAAGAGCAGCTGCGGCAAGATGACGCGCTGCTCCTTGAGGAGAACCGTCTTCGGGCTGCTATGCGAGCCGCTCGCTACCAGCAAGCTTTGCGCCGCTACCATAGCCGCAAGGTTCACGCCCGGAGTCTTGAGGAAGGCGACCTTGTTCTTCGGCGCGTTCAGTCGGCCAAGAATTCCAACAAGTTGACGCCAAAGTGGGAAGGCCCTTACCGGGTAGTGCGAGTCACCAGGCCTGGCGCTGTCCGCCTGGAGACCGAAGAGGGCTTGCCAGTAAGCAACTCCTGGAACATCGAGCACCTTCACAAGTTCTACCCGTAAGGCGCCGTTGATCGGGTTTCTTGCTGTGATAGCGATACGGCCAGCAGGCTGCTGACGACCCGAATCCAGCGCTCGCGGCAGCGTAACGCTCCGGCAAGATCCCGGCAACGCCATTCTGTACAAGTGTTGCCGCTGGCATGTAATCCTTTGTACAGAGCAGGCATATCCCTGTGCATATTTTAATGAGATCTGTGTGCTTTACATCTCTTGTTGATTTCATGTCATTCTATATGCATGTATTATCTGAGATATGTATCGCACTTGATCCCGGTAAGAGCTAACGAACCGTCAGGGTTCCATACCTTTATTTTCTCTTCTTTCTTTTTCTCAAGAGATAGAAGATTCCCTCGCCCGCAAGTTTGCCGGGGGGGGTAGGAGAATGGTGGTATGGAGGCCAGACGACGTTCAAAGTTGGTGCCTTGCCGGAAGAAAAGGAATAGCGACAAAAAGCAGAGCTAAGTTGCTAAACCCCTTAAGCAGATTTTGATTTTTGTAAGGCTGTATTCCCTTGAACGATTTCGGCTTTGTATGGAAAACCTGCACGCGATGGAATCTTGTCGTGATCGGCTGCGCCCCTACTCTGTTTCGAGTCCGCTCAACAGTCTAGGTGGCCGCGCTGAAAGCGTCAAGATTTCTTGCCGTGAGCAGCACTACCCGCAAGCTGCTGACGACCCGAATCCAGCGCTCGCGATAGGGTTATGCTCCGGCAAGATCCCGGCAACGCGTAGGGTACACGCCATACAGAGAGAAATTGAACAAAGGGAATAGCATGCCATAATTCAAAGAGAGCAAGTTATATTACATCTAGTGCTTGCCGCGTTTCTGACATAAGACGAATTGTCTTTTACATGGAATGCTGGAGGCAAGATGAGGAAGAGATAGGAGGCTACAGTTAATCCCGGCGATCTCCCTCGACCCTCTTCACCTGGCTCACCCGATCGACGATGGGCGCGACAAGCTCCTCGAGAGCCTTGACGTCCGCGTCCTTCGGCAAGCTCTTCAAGGCTTTGGAGAGGTCGACACCAGGGTTCCTGTACGCCACCTTCATCAACACCTTGCGGAGGACGAGCTGGCAGAGCTTCCGGGATTCGTCAGCCAGCTTGCTTGTCTGATTCGCCTGGAGTAGCTTGAGGGCGTCGACGAGCTTGTCGAAGAACATGGTTAGCCTGGCGCTTGAGGATATGTTGTCGTCGACTGAGTATTCGAAGCCCGGCAAGTCCATGGTCTCCAGCTCCGCGCCAAGCTTCTCGGCGACGTCCGCCAGCCTGGCAGTCCAGAGCTTCACGCTTGAAGTGTACTCGTTGTGGGTGGTGGCGGCGTTCTGGAGCAGCTCCTGTTCGTCATGGAGGTCTTTGATAAGAGTCCTCCCGTGAACTCGGGCGGCCTCAAGAGACTCCTCCAGCGTGGATAGCTTTAGCTTCAGATCTTCAATGGAGTCCTTGGTGGAGGAGAGCTGCAGGATCCTCTCGGATGCGGCGGCCTGCGTCTCCATCAGGCTGTGGAGAGCCTTGTCTCTCTCGGCCTCGAGTGTTGAGACCTTCTTGCCGTGGTCCTCGAGAGCGACCTCCAGCTGCTTCGTCTTCTCCTCCAGCAAGTTCTTGGCAGTCTCCGCAGCTCCGGCAGCGTCGAGGGCCTCTTTGAGTTTGCCGGCATGGTCTTCAGTTAGAGCTCTGAGCGTCTTCAAGTGTTTCTGCTCAAGCTCCTGGACCCGCCGCGCGATAAGACTTTCGAGCTCTTCATCATTGTTGCGAAGCTTGGCGGCAAGGTCCTCTTCTTGGGCGTCAAGGCTGATGCGGCGCTGCGTCAAGAGGGCTTCTGCCGCGGCGGCTTGCTGGGCGGCCTCCTCCTGCGCTTTCTCGATGAATGATTGCTTCAGCAGGAGGACGTTCCGCTCTTCCGCCAGCTGCTCCCGATAAATATTCAGCTCTTGGAGGGCCTCGCCATACCAAGCCTGTGTCTCCATGACACGTTGTTGGAAGTCTCCTTCCGCGGCCTCGACGAGCGCTGCCCGGGAGTCCAGTTTCTCCTTCCGGGCGCGATAGAGCGTCTGGAGCTTCTGATAATTGTCATTCATGGCTTGAAGTAGTTGCTCCTCCTTGGGCTCACTGACGGCAGCGACGGTGATTTCCCCGTCAAGATGTTCCCCTTCAACCAGCTCTTCAATGTTTGCCGACCCCGGCATGCTGACAACGTTCTTGCCGGCCCTGATATATTGGCTTGAGGGAGGGGCCTGGAACGACGAGGATTGGTCTTCAGCAGTCGAGGGCCCCGCGGCAGTAGAAGCGCCTGGCGCTCCTGCGGCGGAAGCGCCGTCAGTATTGCCGCGGGTCTCCTCGCCGGCCCCCTCGGCGGCATTGGCGGCCTCAGCGGCAGCAGCCTTGGCGGCCTCGGCGGCAGCGGCCTTGGCGGCCTCAGCGGCAGCAGCTTTGGCAGCCTCGGCGACGGCATGCTTGGCGGCCTCTTCGGCAGCAACCTTGCCGGCTTCATTGGCGGCATCCTTGGTAGTATCTTCAATGACGGCGTCAGTATCCATGAGCTCTGTCAGAAGAAGATTGAAAGCCAAGAACTTGATTAAGATGAAGCTGGGAAGGAAGTCCAAGAAGACAAAAAGAAGAAAAACCAAAGCGACAAGAATTCTTTGGGGCAGGTAACTTTACCTGCGTCAAGGAAGGGGTTGCCGAAGCTTGCGCTTGCCGGCCCCTCCTCATCGTCGCGGTAGAGCTTGCCCGAAGACTCACCCCTGGGCGGTGTGGTCGACGGAGGTGGCATGGCAGAGGCAGCTCCTGCTGTCGCTTCTCGCTGTTGCTCCGCTCCTGCACGCCCGGAGATGTCAGCAGAGAAGATGCACACCCCGGCACGCGCCAGTGGGTAGTGAGTAGAAGACTCACGCTGGGGGCTGCGCCGGGGGCTGCGTCGAGGACTGCATCGAGGGTCGCGTTCTGGGCTTGACTCCGAGCTGACGAGAACCGTTTCCGGCGCGCCCGAGGTGCTTGCCGGCGGCTCGACGCTTGTTGAGGTCTTGGCCCTCTTCGCCACCCTCTGTGCCAGAGTCTCCGCATCCCTGAGGAGGCAAAAACAGAGCAAGTTAATCAAGCAAAACTAGAAGGACGAGAATCAAGGCTGTGGCGGGACTCTTACTCTTCTTCTTCTTCCTCAGAGCTGATGGCGGAGAGGTCGAAGCCGACCCTCGCCGCAGTTCCTGACGGAGGAGGAGGAGGATTGGCCCTGGGCCGCTTGGCAGCGGCAGGTTGCGGCGCGGCCTCGCCAGCCGCCCCTTTCCCGGAAGCCTCGCTGCTTGAGGGAGGTTGGCAGGCTGGAGCGCCAGTGGCGTTCTTCCGGAGGACGCGCCTTTTCTGTGTTGAAGAGCTGGGGGCTCTTCCTCCTCCTCTTCTTCCTCTTCGGCGGCGCCTCCAGCAGAAGAGCTCTCGGCAGCGGCTCCGCTTGGCTCCCCGGCAGCCTCGTCTCGCCCGGCAAGATCTTCCAGCAGCAAGTCCTCGCCTTCGCTGGACTCAGCGCTGCCGGCTTCTTCGGCAAGTTTCGCCTCTTCCGCCCTGTTGGCGATGTAGGCGAGCTCCTCCTCCGTGGTGGCGCGGACAAGGTTCTCCGCGCGGATGGCCTTCTCCGTCAAGCTGTCAAAGAACGCCAGCGCCTGCTCCGCGGACGGCTCGATCCACCTCTCGTCGATGCTATGGGCATTAAACGCCGGCATCATGGCGATGATGGAGGTCAGTGATGAGTTGTTGCATAGTGGGACGACGCCCGCCGGCAAGTCTCCCACGGATCCAGAATTGAAGAGCTGTTGGCAGAGGGATGCGTGCCCCATGGCTGTCAGATCATTATCCAGCCCAGGCCGCACCCTCATGACGTCGGCAGCGTTCATGTACTCCCAGGCAGGGCGCCCCTTGTTCTGCAGTGGGGCGATGCGCCGGCGAAGGAAATCTGAAGCAATCATCTCCACCTTCAGCCCGGCAGCCCTGAGGCACAGTATCCTGGTGGTGGCGATGGTGAGTTTGCTGTCGTCAGGGTCCGCGGCGCCCCAATCCTTGCCGCGGGCCACCTTCTGCTTCCGCACCTCGCAGAACGGTTGGGGCTCCTTTTCCCGGACCCAGCACCACTTGCCGCGCCACTCATCCCATCTATCGCGGTAGAGCCCCTCTGGGTATGTCTCCTTGGTTGCCATCCTCGGGATCCAAGCGATGCTGCCGGAGAGGGCGTCGCCCCTTTGGATGCGGGGGTAGAAGTAGTGCCGGAAAAGTGCAGTGCTCGGGATGACCCCAACAAAATTCTCGCAAAGGTGCGCGAAGACGGACATACAAGTCACGGCATTCGGCGTGAAATCTAACAGCTCGAAGCCGTAGGTGAGCATGATATCTACGAAGAAATCCGAGTACGGGGGACAGAGGCCGCACCAGAAGTAATCGGCAAAGAAGGGATAGTCTCCTGGCTTTGCCTTGCGAGAAGCTACACTCACTTTGGTGGCTGGATGCGCCGTGGTCTCAGTCGCCCATGCGAACTGGTACCTCTTCTTCAAGGTCTCCGCATCAAGCGTCGAGGGGAAGACGGCGCGTTCCTTCCGCATCTTCACCAGCTTGCTCTCCGCCGCGGCGGCCGCTTCCGCCGCCTTGCCCTTGCTCAGCTTGGGCGGTATGGTGGCTATGGAAGTGGGCGCTGAAGACGTCGAGAGCGCGGTGGAGGGGGGTGGAGGGAGAAAGGCTCTGCTTTGGGCGCGAGGAAGAAGACGATGGTGACGGCTCTGAGATTGAGATTGGAAAGGCGGAGGGGGTAAATGAGCAGTGCCCTCTGCGATTCCCTTTTTATGGGGAAGGCGCGAGGCGGGCTCTTTACCGCCCGCTTTTACAGCGGAGTTTCCGCCCACGTCTCTCACGTCGCGCGATTAATGCGCGTAGTGGGGGGGCGTGGTAAAAGAGATAATGATTACGAGCAGTTATTCCCTGCCACGCGTGCCCGTGCACTGTTTTGGGCCTAGCCCAACAGGCCTGGCACCCGTGTATGGCCTAGGCCCGGGGGCTCCTGTCGGTGTACCAAAGTATGGGTCTTTTTAGTACCCCTTACTTGTGCACGGGCAGTTGTAGCCGTTCCGCGGCAAGCCTTGCCGGGGAATAGCTAGGAGTAATCACGAGACTAAGACGACAAGGAGACATTCAAGTCAACGATCAGACCAGAAAACAGAAGGCCGAAGGGTTGCGGAGGCCCGGCAAGACCCTTGCCGGCAAGGCCTCGCACCAGACAAGACCCGGTCCCGGCAAGCCCCGGGCCCGGCAAGGATTCGGCCCCGGCAAGGATTCAGCCCCGGCAAGGCTCTGCACAGTACAGCGCTATCGCTCCAGTACAGCGGCCAGCCTTGTCGTTTAGGGCTTGTCCTCATGGTGACGTGGCGTAATGCTGGCCACGCGATGCTTAAGCGGTGTTGATGGGATGGCTGCTTTTGCCCATCCCCTGTAAAGCTTTTCCAAGCCCGAGAAGCTAAGGGACACCTCGACGGACACCTCACGGTGCATTTAATGAGTTTGTCCTAAGCCGTCAGGGTTAGGTATGATAATACTGTGGTAACACTGTAGTTACTTTCCACCTCATGCCTTATCTTGTACGTCACTGTGGTAGCCCCTTTGACTAATATAAAAGGAGGCCCGAGACGTACAGGGGGGAGGGGGGGCACTTCGAAAGCCCATTCTGCATGCGTAGCTGCTACTGTAGCTCCCAGAACTTGGCCAAGAACATCCACAATAATACAATCAAAGCAGGAGTAGGGTTTTACGCATCCGTGCGGCCCGAACCTGGGTAAATCCCCCGCGTGCTGTTCATTAGTTCTGCTCTTTGTGCAACCCTCTCCCCTTGCCGAACCGTAAGGGATCTCCTTGGTCCCATAGGTGTTCGTTTCCCACGACAGAGGGGAACTACGACACGTCGTGAACCTCTGTGTAGGGCATTTCCGGTTTGCCAAGCCTGTGCCACATCAAAGTTGTGCAGTGGGTACATTCAAACATCACACAACACCTCTTTGGGCATGCAGGCGGTGGTTGTCCTAGGACACTCACTCGCGTGTGACGCTTTCTGTTGGCCTGCAAGGTCATCATCCATCACTTTGACCTACAGCGAGAGAGGTTAATTTGACCAACAAGGATGATTCTTTTTGGTTTCTGTTACGGTAGGAGTATATAGTAAGCGTCGAAGAGGGGGGAGGGGACCAGCATATACTACGTGTCATGAACCTTGCTCCGTCTGGGGACTTTCCAGTTTCCGTGGCAGGTGCCACATGAAAGTTGTGCATTGGGTATTCAAACATCACACAAACACCTCTTTGGGCCACATGCAGGCGGTGGTTGTCCTACAGGACGCTCACTCGCGTGCGACGCTTCCATCTGTGGGCCCGCGAGGTCGCCGTCCATCACTTCGAGAGAAAGATTAATTAATTTGACCGACAAGGAGGATTCTTTTTGGTTTGTGTTATGGTAGGAGTATATAGTACGCGTCGAAGAGGGGGATGGGACTAGCATATACTACGCGTCATGAACCTCGCTCTGTGTGGGGACTTTATGGTTTCCGAGGCAGGTGCCACATCAAAGTTGTGCATTTTGGGTATTCAAACATCACAACAACCACACACCTCCGTACGTACATATGTTTTGGCCCACATGCAGGCGATGGCGGTTGTCCTCTAGCACTCACTCACGCGGTTATCGGTGATATTGATGCTTTCCATCTGTGGGCCCGCTTGGTCCATCACTTTGACCGACAGCGAGAGAGGTTAATTTGACTTAGGAGGGGATTAATTTTTGGTTTGTCTTACGGTATAGGTCATGCTGTGAGATTACATAATATAGTTTGAGCGCATGCATGTGTACGCATGAATCCCTCCCACCGGATCGAAGTGTGTGTGTGTGGCGGGGGGGGGGGCAGCACACGACGCGTCATGAACCGATCTCGCTCTGTGTGGGGACTGTACGATTTTCGACGCAGGCGCCACATCAACGTTGTGCATGGTATTCAAACATACATGCATCACCTCCATACATATGTTTGGGACACATGCATGCAGTGGTTGTCTTCGGACAGTACTCCCCCTCGTGTGGTTATCGGCGGCAATCCTATATATTCGTGGGCCCACGTGGACGTCCATCACTTTGACCGACAATGAGAGAGGTTACCAGGGTGGATTCTTCTTCTTTGGTTCGTGTTACCGTATAGTAGGTCATGGTGAGATTCCAGACCTAAGTTTGAGCGCATGCGTACGCATGAATCCCCGTCACCGGCTCGAAGTGGGGTGACATACATAGTACGCGTCGTGAACCCTCGCTCCGTGTGGGGACTTTCCGGTTCCAAAGCACGGTGCCACATCAAAGTTGTGCATTGGGTATTCAAACACACCACACAACACTTTCCATACATATGTTTGGGCCACATGCACGCAGTGGTTGTCTTGGAGCACTACTCCCTTGCATGGTTATCGGCGAGCTTGCCCATCTGTGGGGTCGCGTGGACGTCCATCACTTTGACCAACAACAAGAGAGGTTATACGACCAAGGTGGATTCTTCTTGGTCCGTGTTACACTACGTCTTGCTGAGATGCCCTCTCCCACCGACTCAAAGTGTGTGTGTGGGGGTGGGGTGGGGGGTATAGACTTCGCACTTCCTGAACCTCCGTGCGGTCGGGGATGTCCGGTTAATTTGCGAGGCACATGTGCCACATCAAAGTTGTGAATTGGGTATTTAAATATCACACCACCCTTTTCATACATATAGTTGGGCCACTCGCAGGTGGTTCGTATGTGGTCTCACCCATCTCGCGCCACAAGCACACATTTGTGGGCTGATACGTCTCCAACGTATCTATAATTTTTAATTGTTCCATGCTATTATAGTATCAATCTTGGATGTTTTTATATGCAATTATATATCATTTTTTGGGACTAACCTATTAACCTAGTGCCCAATGCCAGTTGCTGTTTTCTGCTTGTTTTTGGTTTTTCCGGAAATCATTACCAAACGAAGTCCAAATGCCACGAAACTTTTTGGAGATTTTTTTCTGGACAAAAGAGACCCTGGAGACTTGGAGAGGAGGCCAGAAGCTTCACGAGGCCTCCACAAGGCAACAGGGCGCGGCTCCACGGGGGGGGGGGGGGGGGGGGGCGCCCTGATGCCTTGTGGGCCCCTCGTGGCTCCTTTTGACCTAATTCCACTTCTATAAATTCTCAAATATTCGGAAACTAATAGAGAGCCACCCCGAATAACTTTTACGCTGCCGCAAGCCTCTATTCTTCCGTGATCCCATCTGGAGGCCTTTTCCGGTACTCTGCCAGAGGGGGAATCGATCACGGAGGGCTTCTACATCAACCTTGCTGCCCTTCCGATGATGTGTGAGTAGTTTACCACAGACTTACGAGTCCATAGCTAGTAGCTAGATGGCTTCTTCTCTCTCTTTGATCTTCAATACCATGTTCTACTCGATGTTCTTGGAATTCTATCCGATGTAATCTTCTTTTGCGGTGTGTTTGTTGGGATCCGATGAATTGTGAGTTTTTGATCAGATTATTCATGAGAAATATTTGAGTCTTCTCTGAAATCTTTTATGCATGATTGTTATAACTTTGTATTTCTCTCCGATCTATCGATTTGGTTTGGCCAACTAGATTGGTTTATCTTGCAATGGGAGTGGTGCTTTGTGATGGGTTCAACCTTGTGGTGCTCAATCCCAGTGACAGAAAGGGACATGACACGTATTTGTATTGTTGCCATTAAGGATAAAAATATGGGGTTTAATCATATTGCTTGAGTTTACTTTGTCTAGATCATGTCATCTTGTTTAAGGCGTTACTCTGTTTCATACTTAATACCCTAGATGCATGCTGGATAGCGGTCGATGGGTGGAGTAATAGTAGTAGATGCAGGCAGGAGTCGGTCTACTTGTCTCGGATGTGATGCCTATATACATGATCATTGCCATGAATCCGTCATAATTATTTGCTTTTCTATCAATTGCCCAACAGTAATTTCTTTGCCCACCGTATGTTCTGCGCTCGAGAGAGAAGCCTCTAGTGAAAACTATGGCCCCCGGGTCTATTTTATCATATATTAAAAACCAAAAATACCTTGCTGCAATTTATTTAGTTTTATTTTATTTTGCAATTTATATTTCTATCTATCACTATCAGAATTAATCCTTGCAAATAACCGCTAGGAGGATTGACAACCCTCTTATTTGCGTTCGGTGCAAGTGTTTGCTTTTGTGTGTGCAGGTGTTGCTAAAGGGATTTTTCTTGGTTCTCCAACTAGATTGATAACCTTGGTTCTTAACTGAGGGAAATACTTATCTCTACTATACTGCATCATCCTCTCCTCTTCGGGGAAATACCAATGCAGTCTACAAGTAGCATGGGCCCGCACACGGTCCACCTTTGACCGGAAGCGAAAGGGGGGTTTGACCATGATGGACTCCTATAGGTTTAGTGTTACGGTAGGGTTAGATATGTCGGACCAAGCTATTTGGGGGCATGCGTTCATAGCTAGGATGCCCCTCCTGCCGACACGAAGTGTGTGTGTGTGGGGGGTGGCGGACTAGCAATACTATGCACTTTGTGAGACAGGTGCCACATCAAAGTTGTGCAATGGGTATTTGAACATCAAACCAGCCTTTTCATGCAAATATTTGGTCCACATGCAAGTGTGTTCGTGTTCTGACCCTTTCCCACATTTTTTGGCCACGCAACACACACGGTTCCCTCAGACTACCTGTGTGCCACTCCCGTGCCCCTGTCACCCACATCAACACAGTAGATTGGGCTCCACGAGGCTTCCCTCACAATCTCAAAAATATCTACCCGCTTGGAGCGTTTTTTTGTTTGATAGCACACGATTATTATGTTTCGACCGTGTGCGATGTTGTTTGCCCCCGCTCCCGCCTGCATCCCTCAAAAATATCTACCCGCCTGGAGGGTTTTTCTGTTTGATAGCACGCGGTTATTATGTTTCGACCGTGTGCGATGTTGTTTGCTCCCGCTCCCGCCTGCATCCCTCAAAAATATCTAGCCGCCTGGAGGTTTTTTCTGTTTGATAGCACACGGTTGTTATGTTTGGACCGTGTGCGATGTTTGTTGCTCAATCCCTTCATCCAACTTTTCAGTAGCCCCGACATTTTACTCCCGCCTAGTAAAATTTTCAGTAGCCGCGTCATTTCCTCAAACACCACCTTGCCCCCCCTCCACACACACACCCCAAAAATTCCGCGCGCACACACACACGCACACACACACACCACCCCTCCCTTGCTCGAAACCCTAGCAAGGTCGCCGTCGCCGCCACGCCGCCTCCATCGTCAACATCTGCCAGTTTGCCCGTGCAGGTTACCCACCGATCTCCATACCCTAGCCGCCCTGAGTTTCTTAGATGACGCCTGCCAAACGCCCCCTTTCCCATAGATCCCCATCCCCATCCCCCTCCCCCACTCCAGACCATCGCAGCCTAAGCCCGGCTACGCTTCCCGTGGAACTCCAGGAGCTAATGGCCCAAAAGAGGTTTATCGCGGCCTCTTCGCCCGACGTCGGCGAGGTGGCCGCCGAGGAAGCTGACAACGATTACTGGCCGCAGGCTCTCAATCAGTGGGCTAGAGTAGGCTGGTATGTCGCGGACGCCGGCTACGACATCGAGGTCATCGACAGCGACGGCCTGATGTGGGCTATGTCACAGGTTAAGTGGCCCACCCCCAACCCCTCGGGTTCAACCACCGTCGATCTCATCCATGGCCCCTCCACTGATCTCCTCTAGCTCACTGTCAAGAATTTGCCATCCTACATCACCATCGAGCCCCTTTTGTCATTTCTGAAGGATACGTTCTGCGACGCTGTCTTGGGATCCTCAGCTGCCAAGTCAGACCTCATCGACGGCGACCACGAGGAGGGCACCCTCTCCGCCTCTTACAAGGGGAAAGAGCCCATCTGCGACATCAGGGAGGGCACCCTACAGCCGTGCTCTTCCAAGGGGAAGGAGCCCATCTGCGACAACATGGAGCGCACCCAGAGTCCGTGCTCTTCCCATGGGAAGGAGCCCATCTGTGACAAGTGAGGAAACCCATGATTTGTTTTGCCGTGCCTCTTCACAGGGGGGAACCCATGATTTGTTTTATCGAGTCCCTTTTGTAGTGAGAATATATCCAGTTTTAATTGCTATATTTGGTTGTTTGCAGTATACCTTGTTTATTTCAGTTATTCACAGTGTGATGCTCTATATGTGCAACTATTTACTATGCAGTACAATTTCATCAATACCCGTTTGAACAATACCAATATGAATGACTATATTTGCTTGCTGTTAAGCCTGTTATAGCTAGCATATGCCTCTTTTAACGGTTTTTGGTTGTTCAGTTGTTTGTAGTTAGCATATGTCCAGTTTCAATTGCTATCTTTGGTTGTTCGTAGTATGCCTTGTTTATTTTAGTTATTCACAAAGTGATGTTCTATATGTGCAAGTATGAACTGTGCAGTTCAATTTCATCAATACCAGTTTCAACAATACCAATATGAATGACTATTTGGTTGCTGTTAAGCCTGTTGTAGCGAGCATATGCCTCTTTTAACGGTTTTTGGTTGTTCAGTTGTTTGTAATTAGCATATGTCCAGTTTCAATAGCTATCTTTGGTTGTTCGTAGTATGCCTTGTTTATTTCAGTTATTCACAATGTGATGTTCTATATGTGCAAGTATGAACAGTGCAGTTAACACACCTTTCCACTTCTTGTTTTGCTTAACTAGCGTGCTTAAACTTGCACACTGAAGCTATCATTTAGAGATTATGTTGTCTACCATGGATATATTTGGTTGATGTTTAGCCTGTTGTGCTTAACATGCTGATACGTCTCCATCGTATCTATAATTTTTGATTGTTTCATGCCAATATTCTACAACTTTCGTATACTTTTGGCAACATTTTATATTATTTTTGGGACTAACATATTGATCCAGTGCCCAGTGCCAGTTCATGATTTCTGCTTGTTTTTTGTTTCGTAGAAAATCCATATCAAACAAAGTCCAAACGCGATAAAATTTTATGAAGAATTATTTTAGAATATATGTGATTTTTAGGAAAAAGAATCAACGCAAGACGGTACCCTAGGTGGCCACAAGGCAACAGGGCGCGGCCCCAGGGGGGTCGCGCCGTGTTGCCTTGTGACTCCCTCGAACGTCGGTTGGGGCCCTTCTTTGGCCGCAAGAAATATAATTTCCAGAGAAAAATCCCCTCAAAATTTCAGCCCAATCGGAGTTACGGATCTCCGGGAATATAAAAAAACAGTGAAGGGGTCAGAAAACAAACGCGAAACAGAAGAGAAACAGAGAGAGAGAGAGAGATCCAATCTCGGAGGGGCTCCTCCCCACCGGGAGCCATGGCGGCCATGGACCAGAGGGGGAACTCTCCTCCCATCTAGGGGGGAGGCCAAGGAAGAAGAAGAAGAAGGAGGGGGCTCTCCCCCCCTCTCTCCCGGTGGCGCCGGAACGCCGCCGGGGCAATCATCGTGACGACAATCTACACAACCAACTTCGCCGCCGTCACCACCAACTCTCTCCCCCTCTATGCAGCGGTGTAACACCTCTTCTCCCCGCTGTAATCTCTACTTAAACAGGGTGCTTAATGCTATATATTATTATCCAATGATGTATGGCCATCCTATGATGTTTGAGTAGATTCGTTTTGTCCTATGGGTTGATTGATGATCGTGATTGGTTTGAGTTGTATGTTTTATTTTGGTGCTGCCCTATGGTGCCCTCCGTGTCGTGCAAGCATGAGGGATACCCGCTGTACGGTGTTGCAATGTGTTCATAATTCTCTTATAGTGGGTTGCGTGAGTGACTGAAACACAAACCCGAGTAAGGGGGTTGTTGCGTATGGGAGTAAAGAGGACTTGTTACTTAATGCTATGGTTGAGTTTTACCTTAATGATCTTTGGTAGTTGCGGATGCTTGCTAGAGTTCCAATCATAAGTGCATATGATCCAAGTACGGAAAGTATGTTAGCTCATGCCTCTCCCTCATACAAAATTGCAATAATGATTACCGATCTAGTTATCGATTGCCTAGGGACAAATCCTTCTCTTGTGTTACAAAAAGCTCTCTACTAAAACAAACTAACTTTTATTATCTCGCAAAGTACTCCTAGTTTTATTCTTGCAAAGTAGTTCTAGCATTACACCTACAAAGTACTTCTAGTTTCATACTTGTTCTAGGTAAAGCAAACGTTAAGTGTGCGTAGAGTTGTATCGGTGGTCGATAGAACTTGAAGGGAATATTGATTCTACCTTTAGCTCCTCGTTGGTTTCGACACTCTTATTTATCGAGAAAGGCTACAACTGATCCCCTATACGTGTGGGTTATCAAGACCTTTTTCTAGCGCCGTTGCCGGCGAGCAATAGCGTGGGGTTGATATTCTCGTGTGTGCTTGTTTGCTTTATCACTAAGTAGTTTTTATTTTGTGCTCTTGTTTTCTATCTTTAGTTATGGGCAGGAAACGTAAAATACCAAAAAAAATAGTTGTACTTGCTAAACCAATGGTCGAAGAACCACCCAAAATCTATCATACTGATGAAGCTTTCTACTTGGATCATCTTCGATCCCTTTGTGCTCGTGCTGAAAACCCAACTAGCTTAGTTGAGGGAAAATCATTAGATGAGCATGCTTATTTTTTGCGGCACCGCTTGTCTCAAAAGGGGAAACTCTTAAAGCATCAAATTAATTGTTTGCAATGCTATGCTTGGAATTTATGCGAAATATATGATTTTACTTGTTGTTCTGAAGACCCTAAAAACAACTTTCCTACCAATGTGAATTTAAGGATAATGGAATCTTATCTTCTTATGCCAAAGGTGTTTATAGTTACTTTGATATTGAACAAATTGAAGAATTTGTTTCTTTTATGGGTGCCTATGAAATTGCTTCTTTGATTGAAAAGTGTGATGCTACTCTTTACAAATCTGAAATTTTGCCATACTTAATAATTGCTATGAAAACTATGCTTCTAATGCTTATGTTAAAGAATATATTGAGTACACCTCCGTTGTCCAAGAAGAGACTAATGTTTTGCAGGAATCTATGGAAGAAGAAATTGCTGAAACTATGAGCTCATTAGATGAAAAAGATGAGAAGGAGAGCGAAGAACAAAGGGAGGAAGAGCGGATTAGCTACCCGTGCCCACCTTCTAATGAGAGTAACTCTTCAACTCATACATTTTTTAATTTCCCTTCGTTCTTACCGAAGGATGAATGCTATGATGATTGCTATGATCCCTTGGATTCGTTTGAAATATCCCTTTTTGATGAACTTGATGCTTGCTATGCTTGTGGCCATGATGCCAATATGAATTATGCTTAATGAGATGAACTTGCTATAGCTCCTTATGTTAAACATGAAATTGTTGCTATTGCACCCGAATATGATAGTCCTATTATCTTTTTGAATTCTCCCAACTACACTATATCGGAGAAGTTTGTTCTTATTAAGGATTATATTGATGTGTTGCATTTTACTATTGCACATGATGATTTTGATGAATATAATATGCATGTGCTTGCTACTCCTACTTGCAATTTTGAGAGAGGAACTACATCTCAAACTCTCTATGTTTCCAACACGATAAAATTGCATGAAACTGTTTATGCTATGTATTGGCCTTTACTTGATGTGCATGAATTGTTCTTTTATGACATGCCGATGCATAGGAAGAGAGTTAGACTTCGTCATTGCATGATATATGTTGCTTTGTGCTCACTACCAAATTACAAATCATTGTTAATTAAAATTGGCTTTGATATACCTTGGGATCCGGGTGGATCAATTACTTGAGCACTTATGCCTAGCTTAATGGCTTTAAAGAAAGCACTGCCTGGGAGACAACCCGGAAGTTTTAGAGAGTCATTTTATTCTGTTGAGTGCTTTTAAAAAGTTTAAAAACAAAAAAATATAGAGGGGAACCTAAAACTTTTTCAAAAAGAAAAGTGAAAGTGAGAAAGACGAGCACCGTTGAAGTGGGGGATATCCTTGAACTTTGTTCATGCCCATGGAAACTTTGTGAATCTTGAATTACAGAAAATTTTCAACAAAAATAATTATCCCCTTGTACAAATCCATTGTATTATAAAAATAATGTGCCAAGATTTACCTTTAGGATGTTTAAATTGCTTATTTGGTGTGTGCTGTGCAAAAACAGAAACTTTTGCTGTAGTGCTTGAATTTTTTTTATTTTACTGGAATGTGCAAAAATTCTGAAATTTTTAAACAGTACTGCTATGATTTTTTTTTATTTTGTTATAATTTTTTAGAATTTTTGGAGTTACAGAAGTATATGTTTCATTTGCATCTTTACAAACTGTCCTATTTTCACAGATTGCTGTTATAGTTTCTTTATTTGCGTATGTTTGAAATCTTGTTGAGCCCCATTGACTTGGGAGCCATAGAATTGTAATAGCATACAGTGGGTAATGTTTGATTATAATTATACAATAATGTTACAGCAGGACATGATGGGATTTGATGTTATATGTACTAACCCCTATAATAAAAAGTTCGGTTAAGTTTTGTGTGGATGAAGTGTTCGAAGAACGAGGAGGTATCGATATGAGGAGAATAAGGAGAGGCAAGAATTAAAGCTTGGGGATGCCCAAGGCACCCCAAGTAAATATTCAAGGAGACTCAAGCGTCTAAGCTTGGGGATGCCCCAGAAGGCATCCCATCTTTCTTCGACAATTATCGGTATGTCTCGGTTTTTGTTTTGTTCACATGATATGCGTAAATTCTTGGAGCGTCTTTTGTGTTTATTTTTTTCCTTTTCTTTTATGCACCATGCTGGTATGAGATAGTCCTTGGTTGATTTATAGAATGCTCTTTGCACTTCACTTATATCTTTTGAGTATGGCTTTATAGAATGCTTCATGTGCTTCACTTATATCATTTGAAGTTTGGATGCCTGTTTCTCTACATAGGAAAACCGTTATTTGTAGAATGCTCTTTTGCTTCACTTATATTTATTAGAGTGTGGTCTTTTGTATAAATAATTAAACTCTCATGCTTCACTTATATCTATTTAGAGAGTCAACAGGAATTAGTCATTCACATGGTTAGTCATTAAATCCTACATAAAACTTGTAGATCACTGAATATGATAAGTTTGATTCCTTGCAATAGTTTTGCGACATCGAGACGGTAATATGTGGGAGGTACTAGTGAATGATTGTGGTTTAGTAAGAATATTGGTGTTAAGGTTTGTGATTCCCGAAGCATGCACGTATGGTCTGTCGTTATGCTAAGAAGTTGGAGCATGATTTATTATTGATTGTCTACCTTATGAGTGGCGGTCGGGGATGAGCAATGGTCTTTTCCTACCAATCTATCCCCCTAGGGGCATGCGTAGTAGTACTTTGCTTCGAGGGCTAATAAACTTTCGCAATAAGTATGTGAGTTCTTCATGACTAATGCGAGTCCATGGATTATACGCACTCTCACCTTTCCGCAATTTGCTAGCCTCTTCGGTACCGTGCATTGCCCTTTCTCACCTCGAGAGTCGGTGCAAACTTCGTCGATGCATCCAAACCCCATGATATGATACGCTCTATCACATATAAGCCTCCTTATATCTTCCTCAAAACAGCCACCATACCTACCTATCATGGCATTTCCATAGCCATTCCGATATATATTGCCATGCAACTTCCATCATCATCATATACATGACTTGAGCATTCATTTTCATATTGCTTTGCATGATCGTAAGATAGCTAGCATGATACTTTCATGGCTTGTCCCTTTTTTGATATCTTTGCTATGCTAGATCATTGCACATCCTGGTACACTACCAAAGGCTTTCATATAGAGTCATCTTGTATAGTTTTTTTTATCGAGTTGTAATATCGAGTTGTAAGTAAATAAAAGTGTGATGATCATCATTATTAAAGCATTGTCACAGTGAGGAAAGGATGATGGAGACCATGATTCCCCCACAAGTCGGGATGAGATTCCAAACGAAAAAAAAGAAAAAAGAAAAAAAGAGGCCAAAAAGAGCCCATCAAAAAAAAGAAAAAAATGAAAACAAAATGAAAACAAAAAAAATGAGAAAAAAGAGAGAAGGGGCAATGTTACTATCCTATACCACACTTGTGCTTCAGAGTAGCACCATGTTTTTCATATAGAGAGTCTCCTATGTTGTCACTTTCATATACTAGTGGGAATTTTTCATTATAGAACTTGGCTTGTATATTCCGATGATGGGCTTCCCCAAATGCCCGAGGTCTTCATGAGCAAGCAAGTTGGATGCACACCCACTTAGTTTTCAGTTTGAGCTTTCATACACTTATAGCTCTTAGTGCATCCGTTGCATGGCAATCCCTACTCCTCACATCGACATCAATTGATGGGCATCTCCATAGCCCGTTGATTAGCCGTGTCGATGTGAGACTATCTTCTTCTTTTTGACTTCCTCTTATTAATCTCTACCATTATATTATACCTCACCCATAGTACTATATCCATGGCTTGCGCTCATGTATTGCGTGGGGGTTGAAAAAGCTGAAGCGTGTTAAAAAGTATGAACCAATTGCTGGGCTTGTCATCGGGGTAGTGCATGATAAATACTTTATATTAAGAAGATGGAGCATGACAGGACTATATGATTTTGTAGGGATAGCTTTCTTTAGCATTTTTATTTTTAAAGGCATGATTGTTTGTTGGTATGCCTGAGTATTGATGTCTTTATATCAAATTATAGACTATTGCTTTGAATCACTCGTGTCTTAATATTCATGCCATGATTAGATTACATGATCAAGATTATGCTAGGTAGCATTCCACATCAAAAATTATCTTTTTATCATTTACCTACTCGAGGACGAGCAGGAATTAAGCTTGGGGATGCTAATACGTCTCCGTCGTATCAATAATTTTTGATTTTTTCATGCCAATATTCTACAACTTTCGTATACTTTTGACAATATTTTATATTATTTTTGGGACTAACATATTGATCCAGTGCCTAGTGCCAGTTCCTGTTTTCTGCTTGTTTTTTGTTTCGCAGAAAATCTATATCAAACAAAGTCCAAACGCAATAAAATTTTACGGAGAATTATTTTAGAATATATGTGATTTTTAGGAAGAAGAATCAACGCAAGACGGTGCCCGAGGTGGCCACAAGGCAACAGGGCGCGCCCTGTTGCCTTGTGACTCCCTCGAACATCGGTTGGGGCCCTTCTTTCGCCGCAAGAAAGATAATTTCCAGAGAAAAATCCCCTCAAAATTTCAGCCCAATCGGAGTTACGGATCTCCGGGAATATAAAAAAACGGTGAAGGGGTCAGAAAACAAATGCGAAACAGAGAGAGAGATCCAATCTCGGAGGGGCTCCTCCCCACCGGGAGCCATGGCGGCCATGGACCAGAGGGGGAACTCTCCCCCCATCTAGGGGGGAGGCCAAGGAAGAAGAAGAAGAAGAAGGAGGGGGCTCTCTCCCCCTCTCTCCCGGTGGCGCCGGAACGCCGCCGGGGCAATCATCGTGACGACAATCTACACCAACAACTTCGCCGCCGTCAACACCAACTCTCTCCCCCTCTATGCAGTGGTGTAACACCTCTTCTCCCCACTGTAATCTCTACTTAAACATGGTGCTTAATGCTATGTATTATTATCCAATGATATATGGCCATCCTATGATGTTTGAGTAGATTCGTTTTATCCTATGGGTTGATTGATGATCGTGATTGGTTTGAGTTGTATGTTTTATTTTGGTGCTGTCCTTTGGTGCCCTCCGTATCGCGCAAGCTTGAGGGATACCCGCTGTAGGGTGTTGCAATACATTCATAATTCTCTTATAGTGGGTTGCGTGAGTGACTGAAACACAAACCTGAGTAAGGGGGTTGTTGCGTATGGGAGTAAAGAGGACTTGTTACTTAATGCTATGGTTGGGTTTTACCTTAATGATCTTTGGTAGTTGTGGATGCTTGCTAGAGTTCCAATCATAAGTGCATATGATCCAAGTACGGAAAGTATGTTAGCTCATGCCTCTCCCTCGTATAAAATTGCAATAATGATTACCGATCTAGTTATCGATTGCCTAGGGACAAATCCTTCTCTTGTGTTACAAAAAGCTCTCTACTAAAACAAACTAACTTTTATTATCTCGCAAAGTACTCCTAGTTTTATTCTTGCAAAGTAGTTCTAGCATTACACCTACAAAGTACTTCTAGTTTCATACTTGTTCTAGGTAAAGCAAACGTTAAGTGTGCATAGAGTTTTATCGGTGGTCGATAGAACTTGAAGGGAATATTGATTCTACCTTTAGCTCCTCGTTGGGTTCGACACTCTTATTTATCGAGAAAGGCTACAACTGATCCCCTATACTTGTGGGTTATCACATGCCTTTCGATGTACTTACACAGGACAATATTGGGAACGACTATTGTTTTCCATCGAGGTTAGTTTCATCCCATGGCTTATATATATACTCACTGTTCAGGATATTGGTAGCTGGTACCATATTGGCCGGGGGCTGATAAGGGATTAATCGGCGAATCGGACATTTAACTGAATATATCTGTAACCCATTTATCGGTAGGTTAACTAGGGCCATATCTAATATATCTGAGGCTACATAGCAACATGCATTGTACTGAATGTCTAAATATGCAATCCTAGGCTACTTAGCAAGAAGGAAGAGTGTTACCTTAATGTTCTGATGATGTCTAAATATACATAGAAGAGCAGCAACAACAACAACACAGCAGCAGTTAACTGCAGTTAATCGGCCGATATTTGTAACAATGTAATAAACTCCCTCCGCCCCATAATATAAGATGTTAATTCATCCAATATGTGAGTATATTGGATGTAATAAGATCTTATATAATGGGACGGAGAGAGTGTTGTACTACATCATTGTGCAATTGCTGTTTAGCTTCTAATATTAACTTGGTGTTTTTAGGTACATATGTCATTGGTAAAGATCCGCGCTTCGACCCTTTTTGCGTATGGGGCAATGAGATATTCATGAACTAGCATCAAGTGAGGAAACTGATAAAGATTGTTAGTAAAATGGGTCAAAAGATGGCAATTAAACTATTTGTTTACACTTTATCCAAGACAACAGTGAACTGCAGGATGGTAAGTAAGAACTCTACAGCCTTCTTTTTATTGCCCATAATGAGTTGTGTTAGATGACAATGTCTGAATCTTTTTCCTTTGCAGTGGTTTCCAAAGCAGTTTACTCAAGATTACCTCTCAAACTACATGATTGGTGGGCATGCAAAGGTTAAAGTATTTCTACCAGAACACAATGACTATCTAGATGTCCTCATGAAGACAGTGAAGGATGGGCGGTCGGCCATCACAAGGGGTTGGACTAGAGTCGTGCGTGCCTTCTGCATGGAGGAGGGCACAATATGGGCATTCCGCTTCACCTTATTTAGCAACCAGAATGTTTTTCGCCTCTTTCTTTATCGTCTTTAATAGTACAAGTATACAACCCTGGTTCATCATTCTTTATTTGGTGCATATGTAATTCTTTTTTTTTGTGATGTAACTCTTGAACATATGTACCTGTGAATCGAATAATGCATTGGTTGTTGAACCTGATGGATATGAATAAAGTTATAGCCTACTTTCAAATTCAAATTCGATACAATTTTAAATAGCAGCGATTAAATTAGGGTGAAAATACGCTCTGCAGGTCATTACGGCGCACACAGTCTGTAAAGCACAACGTGTGTGATATACATCATAATCCGACATGGTTCACAGAGAGGAAACGTGTGCGACCATGCACACAGTTGCCGTTTGCAAAGCGTGTGTGATGTCAGACAATATCACAAACGGTGCGAGCAAACTAAATGTTTGTGATAGTCGGCTTATCGTACACGCTTTACAATCATGAACTGTTTCTGATGTCGTACGCATCGTAAACGTTTGCACCACAGAATAGCGTGTGCGATAGTTATCCTGTACGACACTGGTATGACAGTCCGACGTTTCGTAATCCTATCCGACACTCGTACGATGATTAACTAATCTTCTTAATTATATATCGCATACGGTTCGGGAGAAGTGAATGTGTGTGATAGTCTCCTTATCATACTCGTTTTACAATCGTGAATTGTTTGTGATGGGGCGCGCATCATAAACATTGCACCATAGAATACTGAGTGCGATGGTAATGCGAGCACACATGAGTAGCAAGGATGGAGCATTTGGGATATTCGATAGATCACAAACAGTTGTGTGACGACTCGCGTTTGGGATAGATGCGGGCATCGCATACGCTTAGTTCTGCGAAACATATGCTTGCGTGCTCCCTATCGCCGACGGTTTCTGGGTTGTGTGGGAAGGACCCCCCTATCGCACACACAAGCAAGGCGACGGTTTAAAACTCTGTCGCGGAAAGGGGGTAAAAACCGTTTGTATAGCAGGTCGCCGCACCAGTGTATGAAACCTTTCCACTACTTCACACAAGTCCTTAAGGCTACACATAAATAAATTTCTCACTCCCTATCTCAAAATTATTGCAAGGAACCCAATTATCATGTTCAATTAATCTACAAGTTCATGCAAGTTTTTATTATACCACTTCTACATACCTATTATTTTTAGGACCAGCACATAATTCATGCAAATTATCAATTACTATTCAACTCTCTAAAAATATATAAGTGAGGCAAGAGATTCCTAATCTTTTCTACAAAAACGTAACATATCACCGTGCTCTAAAAAGTGTAAGTGAAGTACAAGAGCAATGCCTTAACTCAAACAGATACTAGTGAAGATCAATGAGCATTCCATAAATAATAGACCAGTGTGTGTCTCTCTAAAAAGTGTGACCAAAACGTAATGATTGTGATGACCAGCAACAAAACTAAAATAAAAGCAAACGATGCTCTAAGCAAAGCACATATCATGTGGACAAATAAAAACTTAGGTCCAACCGAGACATGCCGATAGTTGATGATGACGAAAGAGGAGATGCCTTCCGGGGCATCCCCAAGCTTAGACGCTTGAGTCTTCCTTGAATTACCTTGGGGTGCCTTGGGCATCCCCAAACTTAGGCTCTTGTCGCTCCTTGTTCATCTCATATCACTGTCTCCCCTCGATCTTAAAAACTTCATCCACACAAAACTTAACAAAACTCGTGAGATAGGTTAGTACATATAAAAATAAATCTCCCAATCATGTACTATCAAGGCAAGGAAGAAAAATGAAACATTAACAATTTTAACATAAAGAGAGGTAATTTAGTAACATGAAGATTTCTATAATCATACTTTCCTCTCTCATAATAATTATATGTAAGATCATAATCAAATTCAACAATATAGCTATCATATAAAACATTCTCTTTATGATCCACATGCATACATATTTTGCAATCTTCCAAGATAGTAGGATTAACATTAACTAAAGTCATGACCTCTCCAAACCCACTTTTAATAGTATTGCAAACATTATTATAGATAATATATTCATCATGAGGCTCAAATAAATTTTTAAGATCACAAGAAGCATCATAATTATCTCCCCAATCATGATCATCATAATAAGTAGTTGACATAACAAAATCATCATCAAAAGTGCCTACGGACATAGTGTCACAATAAAAAGCAATATTATCAAGTGTGCCATCTTCATCACTTGAATTATAAAGATTATCATGTCTATCCCAATCATATTTATCTTTTATAACTTCTTCATTAGTTGTGGGACTAAAAATATCATATTCATCAAACTCATCATCCCTAAGCTTATAGCTTTGCATATCATTAGCACAATTGATATTCATAGAATTCATACTAATATCATTGCAATCACGCTTATCATTCAAGGAATTCCATTAATCAATTTATGAAATTCTTCTTCTAACACTTCATAACAATTATCAGATTCATGGTTTTCAAGAAAAACTTCATAAAGGTAAAGAAGCGCACTCAACTTCGTCTTTTCTTTCAAAGGGCTTATAGAAATAGCATTTTTATCACTAGCTATTGGTTTATCATAATTAGAATTTTTGAAAAGTCCAACTAGTGGAGAAGGATCCATAACTAATGTATTTAATTTTTTTGTTTCTGTTTAGCGAGTCAAAGATAAAGATAACATAACTAGGCAAGAAATAAAACCAGTAAATAAGAAGTTTGTGTGCATGCACTTGATTTGGTAGAAGAAAACTCCCCGGTAATGGCGCGAGAAATTCCTTTGCTACTCCCGCAGGAGTTGTTGGGCTTCCCTAAAGAGGAAGGGTGATGTAGAATAGAAGCAAAGTATTTCCCTCAGTTAAGAACCAAGGATTAATCGAACTAGTAGGAGTCAACTAGCTAACAAGATAAGCAGCACTTGCACACAAATAAAATAATTGCACCCAACGTGGCAAGGGGGTTGTCAAGCCCCTTGTCTTGCTAATTACAAGGTCAAAAGCAAATAGATGGATAGATAATGGTATAGTGAAATAGAAAATATTAAAAGGCAAATGAAGAAGCAATTTTAAAGAAGAAAGTATTAATGGAGAATGGAACAGTGGGCCATAGGTTCACTAGAGTTATCTCTCTCGAAAGCAGGCAAATGGCATGGTAACAAATTACCGTTGGACAATTGCTAGAAAAGCAATCTTTATGACTATGATCATTCATGTCATAATCTCATATAGGCATTATGTCCGTGATAAGTAGACCGTTAACTTACTGACATCTACTACTAATACTCCACCCCAAGACCGCTATCCAGCATGCATCTCAAGATATTAAGTTTACAAGAAACAGAGTATTGCACTAAGCAAGATGACATAATGTAGACAGAAAAATCTAGCAATAAGATTAAACCCCATCGTTTTATCCTTAGTGGTAACAATACAATACGTGCCTTGGCCCCTATCGTCACCGGGTTAGAGCACCGCAAAATTGAACCCACCACTATGCACCACTCCTTCTGAAGAACTACTCATCAATCTTGGCTAGAGAAAACAAATAGATCGGAAAGTATACATAGATACTTAATTATGCAGCAAAGAAACTTTGAAAGATTCAATAATATTCAATGAAAAATCTAATCATAAACTCACATTTTATCATGTCCCAACAAACACACCATAGAATTACATCGGATTGATCTCAATCACGCAAGGAAGAAGGGGAACATGGTATTGAAAATTCAAAGAGAGAGAGAGAGAACCATCTAGCTACAATATGGACCCCTAGGTTCGAAAGGAACTACTCAGACATGGTCATGGAGGCTGTTGGGAAACGTAGTAGAAAACAAAAAAAATCGCCCTACGATCACCCAGGAACACTATGAAGATGCGATGAACGGTTTGGATCAGATCGTTACCGACTCCGAGTTGCAATGGAAGAGGACGAGTCGGTGTGATCGTACTTGGAGTCCCTCGAACCATAGATGAATGATCCTGCAAACCGCCCACGAACAGTCCCTCGAACGGAAGACCTAAAGCACGGACTCTCTACGAGTTGCAAGCGTATGGTCTTCACGATCCGGCAGCGCTTCGCCGTCCAGAGCTAATCGTCGCCAGAGAATTAGAGGGAGGAGATTAGAACCACACTGGGCTTCTAATTATGAGGATTAGAGGATCTAGGTCTAACTCTAATTGATCAACTAGGACCAACTAGAACTAGAACTAGAACTAGAGAACTAGTGGAGGCTCCAAAACTTGTATGTCCAAAGGGCCAAAGTCCTCAAGTATATATAGGTTGGAGGGAGGGGAGAGGGGCGCCACAAGGGGAAGGAAAAACTCCCCCTTTGGCCGGCCAAGGAGGGGGAGAATCCCCCTCCAATTCGGCCTCCCCTTTCCTTCTACAAGGAGGAAGGGGGCGCCTCCACCTATTGGGCCCATGTGGCCCAATTCTCTTTCCACCACTTGGCCTTTTAAGGCCCGTTGATATTTAATTAAATATAAAAGCCTCCTAACTATTATTAGAGCCTTTTATTATTAATTTAACATCTCTGGAAACATTTTCCACCTATATATTATTTATCGGTAATACCCGGTATTGCCCGATAAACTCGAAAACCCTTTCGGTGACCCCGAAACGCTTCCGGTTCCTCTTGAAACTATTTTAAATATTAACGAAAAAAATTCACAAATATTTCCTCGTTACTCCCGCCCTACTAACACTCAGCAGATCATGATTACCTTAAGATTGTGACCCTGTAGGTTCGGTAAAACATAGACATGAACAAAACCCCTTTGTTCAATGACCGATAGTGGAACCTTGGACGTCCATATCGATCCCTATGATTACACGAATGAGATTCGAGTGAACCTTTGGTTATCATGTGCTATTCCCTTTGCTTCGCGATACTTTACAAAACCCGAGGTGAGATATATCGGTATCCTCTTGAGTCATACACATCCTCACTATACCGGTCTCCTCGTTACCGGTTTTGTTCTTCTTTCTCATTGATATGTTCTTGCATCCCTGTGACATAGTCACCTGTGTCTGGCCAGCCGATGATGGATGCTGTCACACCAAGAGGGCCCTAAGAATATCTCTCCATCGTCGGAGGAGCAAATTCCATTCTCGAGCTATCTAGTCCCTTGTCAAACTTTCCGATGAACCTGTAAGTTGTCGTTATGATCACCATGTTACAGATGACATTTGAGCAACCCCAAAGTTCGTCGTACAGCAAGAAGTGACTACGATACTCTCATGGTCTAAGGAACTAAACCACACGTTAACACTCCGTGTTATAACAATTGACTACTGACGATTGTATCTCAAAGTATAACAAACAAGTTTGGGTCGATTCAATATGATCGTTCTTCTAACGTCATATTCTCAAAGTTGTTTTAGGACTATCGTTACACTAAACGATATCCTAAGATCCGGAAAACGTGATCACCAACAACACTTGAGCTAGTCTTAGAGGCGAGACTAGGAACCATATTTTACCGTTTATCTTTCCACACGTGCATATGAGTTTTCCAGTGAATCACATAGTCCAGGATCATAGCAGTTATAGCATAGAATATAAACTCTTAATTATAAACATGGAAATATAATAATACAATATCATTGCCTCTAGGGCATATTTCCAACAGTGGCAACAAGGTTGATGAAGAGGCCTCCGGCAATGGCTTCCCCCTCCGGCCGAACTCCGGAACCAAGCTCCAAACGGGATCTCTTTGGAACAGAGGCTTGCGGCGGCGATAAAATTCTTCTAGCGGAACGACGGATGGTTTCAGTATTTATAGGGATTTATGGCAGTGGAATCAGGTCAAGGCGGTTCCCGTGGGCCCCACATGGACACGTGTGGCCCCTCTCGACGTCTCCCGGAGCTTCCAGTGTTTCTTGAAAAATCATGTTAAATCGGCACCGTATTTTGACCTCCGTAGATATTGTTTTCCTGCGAAACTAAAATTAAACAGAAAATATGAATTCGCACTAGACACTAAATTAATAGGTTAGTCCATAAAAATAATATAAATTGCTATAAAAAGTATATAAAAATGATAACATAATAGCATGAAACAATAAAAAATTACAGATACGTTTGTAACGTATCACCTACGTAACGAGGAATGACATTCCTTCAATAAAGACACCTGAGCAAGCACGCCAGGGCCCAATGATCTTACACTCCATTTCAACATGCCCAATGATCCCACATATGAAACAAAAGTCTGGTAGATACTCATATTCAAATCTGCACCACTTCTTTATTATCTCCTTTCGGTCAGCATCAACTCCCACAACCAAATCAACTAGTTTTTCGTGGTGCAACGAGATCCTAATATCCAGCCTCACTTTTATACATATGAACTATCCTTCCGCCTCATTTTCCAAGCCATCCATTTCAAGGAACTCACCTATCTCATTTCCCAAGGACTCCACCGTATCACTGCTCATCATACCCATAGACATTCCAAATATCAGAACCCATATGGGAATATTGCTAAACTTATACTCCTCTATAGACTTGATAGCTACATACTCCTCCATTACAATGAGATATATATCAAACATCCAAGGTCCTCCATCTACAACCTTTCTTTTTTTGTCGATTCTTGATGGAAAGTGATGAGAAACCTATTCTCATCGTGAACTTGCAGTCAATACCTTTCACTGGGCACCAGATCAGACCAAGTGCATTCGCTATTGCTTACGCGTAGGCGGGTTTCTGGGCTATCAACTTCCCCATCACCTTCGCTTCCACCACTCCACCTTGCCAAAATCTCTCCACCCGGCATTAACCCCCTTCTTCTACGCAACCGTCAGCTTTATTCCACGCGACATTCCTTCCACCCCATCTGTACTCCTTTTTGCAAACCGTAGTCCAAAACTCTATCTAGGTCTGGTGTATTACGATCACGTACTTTAGCCACACGCAAAAGGTCAAGAACGACGGATGGATTTTCTAGGGTTTTGACGTGGACGGGAAAAACAATGGAGACTACGAGCAGGGACGAGGACCAAAGGGACAGATCAAGACTATCACGGGAACCATCGCCAATGAGAACAAGAGCAATCGGCGATGGCGATCAAACTTGGAAACCTAGCCGATCAACCCGAGTTTTCGTTAGGGTACCTTAAGGACCTTACACGCTCGTTGTCATGAGAGAGTTTCGATGGATTCTCTCCAGCTTGATGTTGGTCCTTAACCACTCGCCGTCATCAGAGAGTTTTGATGGACTTTTCGCCATCTTGATGTTTTTACAAACGGAGATGATAAATCCCGAACGTTCGGATTTTAAGCATGACAACCCGAACGTTTTTATTGCAACTTTAGTTGACGCGAGGTGGCAAGTTTAGTTGACAAACATGGCAAGTTTAGTTGACAAACATGGCAAGTTTGGGGTTGCCATGCTTAAAATCCAAACGTTCCGAATTTATCAAGGTCCTTTACAAAACCTACTAGTGACTTCCAAAACAGTAGTGGGCCTAGCCCAGGAGGAATCACTGACAGGGTGGATCGGCCTACGGTTCCGACGGGCCGCGAGAGAGAAGAATCTGGCTCCCGTCCGTCCCTCCATCCATCGCAAGCCGTGGAGATCCATCCTTCTCTTCTCTTCTCCGTCCCTTGCCTTCCCGTGCGAGTCGCCACCTCTCTACCCCCCCCCCCCCTCCCCCCCCCCCCCCCCTCCCTCTCTCCGCTCCTCTCCCCCCTCGGTGCAAACCGCGAAAATAGCAGCCGCCCATTCGCACTCCTCCTCCCCCGTGCCGCGATGAGCGACGGCGCCGATTCCGACCGCGACCTCCCGCGCGCCAACGGCGACGACGAGCCGCGCCACCCCGACCCGCGGGCCGCGAAGGAGGAGGAGCCGCCCGTGGCTGACGAGTTCCAGGACGCGCCCCCGTCCCCCGAAACGAACAGCGACGGCGACGGCGAGCGCTCCCCGGATCGGGCGGGGCTGCCCAATGCGGGGGAGCGCGGGGAGACCGCGCCGCACGACGCCGGGGAGGAGGCCGTGGGCGTGAGGGTGGAGACGAACGGCGAGGACGCCATGAGCCACGACGGCGATGAGGGGGACGGCGAGGACGAGGACGACGATGAAGATGATGATGAAGAGGAGGATGACGAGGACGAGGACGACGACTCCACCCCTGATGCGTCGCCGAGGGCGGAGGTGAAGGCGGAGGGCGACGGGTCGGCCGGGATGGCGCAGTGCGCCAGCCAGCAGCCTCTGGAGCCCGACCCTTTCCTCGAGGGTCACGACTCCGGGACGGAGGAGGAGCAGGCGGCGTTCATGTCTGAGCTGGAGCGCTTCCACAGGGAACACAGCCTCGAGTTCAAGCCGCCCAAGTTCTACGGCAAGGGCCTCAACTGCCTCAAGTGCGCATCCCTCTCGTTTCTCCGAGCTACTCGAACCACATTTTCTGGTCTAAACCAACTTAATGAAGTGCCTTGCGCTGTTCTGTTCCAGGTTGTGGAGGCAGGTCGCTCACCTGGGAGGCCATGAGCAGGTATCAATGATTTCCTTTACATTGCCCAACTGAACAGGCACAGACTGGACACGCTCCCGAATCCCGATACTACAAAGTGATTTTTTAGTACCGTGAAAGCGTTGAAGTTCCCCCACATGTTCCACCAATGAATGCAATAACTAGCAAGTAGCTCACCGATGATAACAAATTTAAGGATCTGTGCTTTTGTGCAGAATCCACTGCTCATCTTCTATTGTAAATACTGTAGTATCTTTCCGTTGAACATTGATTGTTATTCACGACGTTTATTTTTATTATTCAGGTAACAGTTTGTAAACTATGGCGTCAAGTTGGAGAGACTTTCAGGCCACCAAAGTAAGCTTTTTTTTCCTGAGATACATGTTAAACGAGTTTGCAGTGAAAGATTTAAATTTTGCGTCAGCTGATTGTTGTTATTGTGTTCTTTTGTAGGACCTGCACTACGGTGTCTTGGTCATTTCGAATTTTCTATGAGAAGGTGATAGAGTGCTCGCAGAATTTTGTTTCATGTTGTACTTGTCTCACAAGCACATCCCATCCCCACTATGGTAGCTGGGAAGCAGTTTCTCTTGAAACAATATTATGGCATATGGAGCTTCACTGTAAATTTACTCGCTGAACGAAAAGCTATATACTATTAAGACCTACTAGGATGGTTATTACGAATAGAAATATGGAGCTGAAATGGAGTTCTTAATGGTTTAGGAACCAAACAGATATAACTATAATACTTGCTTCTTTTTCATTTCATAGAAACTGTTGTACTTTATTTCCATATTTGATACTCCCTCCCTTCTGGTTTGTTACTCTCTTCTAAAAAAGATTGATTTTCCGTTTTGTAAGGCTCATTGCTTTAGGAATAGGTAAACTTTTGCTATGGCTACATTAAATTCTGTCAAATTTTGTTTCTTGATGTGGAATCAACTAATGCATGAAGGAGAGAGGTGGATATGCATGTAGCATTAGTATGTTGTCTACTTCCTCCTTTCCGGTTTAAAAGGCCCATGTGTACCCTAGATCGACAATTTGATAAATGCAGTACAAATTGTATGTCACAAAAGGTATGCCATTAGAAAATACAACATTTGAAGTTTCTAATGGTTATTTTTTGTGATATATAACTCGTGTTACGTTGATCAAATTGTCAATCTAGGGATACACGTGGGCATTTTAATCCGGAAAGGACGTAGAACCACTTAATTAGCTTCATCTTGGTTGCTGGGATTTTGGAGATGGGACTAGCAAATCAGATGGGAGGGAGTAGATGCTACTTCCTCCGTCCCATATTAATTGACGCTCAAACGGATGTATCGAGCACTGAAATACGTTTAGATACATCCACTTGAGCGTCAATTAATATGTGACGGAGGGAGTATTTATGTAAGACTTACGATCCTTCAATTTCCTTATATTGTGAGATGCCATCTCGTGATATACGTGAGAGAGTTGGGGTGGCGCCGATTGAAGAGAATCTTGTCCAACATCGTTTGAGGTGGTTTGGGCATGTTCAGCGCAGGCCTCCAGAAGCTCCAGTGCATAGCGGATGGTTAAGGCGCGCTGATAATGTCAAGAGAGGTCGGGGTAGACCAAACTTGACATGGGAGGAGTCCGCAAAGAGAGACCTGAAGGACTGGAATATCACCAAAGATTTAGCCATGGACATGGGTGCGTGGAAGTTAGCTATCCATGTGCCAGAACCATGACTTGGTTTCGATATCTTGTGGGTTTCAACTCTAGCATACCCCAACTTGTTTGGGACTGAAAGGCTTTGTTGTTGTTGTTGTGAGATGCCGCCTCATCAGTTTTCGGATGGAATAAAAGAAAGAAAAACACTATTCTAAGCTTATGTATTTCCATGTTATGTTTATGCATTTGCTTCATTTGTTGTTAACTGTTGTTTCTTATCAACTCAGGCACTTCTTGAATATGAAAAACACAAAGTACGAACTGGCCAGCTTAAAATATCAGTACCTGCTATACCACAGCCCGGTGGTACAAACCGTGAGGTATTTATCTTGGCCACTTTTAACTATATGAATTTTTGCAGTTCACTTTCTAGTTTGGCGCACATATGAAAGTTTAATGGGTTGACATACCCCTGTCTAAAATATTAAGGATTTCAAATTCATATTTCAATCTAACTGAAAATCAAGGAAATGTTAGGATTTGTATTAAAAAATACTGACTTCTTGTCCTGTTGCCACTGATTTCTTGTCCTGTTGAACTACTTTCCACATGGCACAATATTATGCCGGCTTCCACTATTCCAAGGAATAATGGAACATGTCAAGTTCAGTGCATACCAGGAAATAACAAAACTCTGAGTGCTTGCACGGTACTCCCTCCGTCCAGGTTTACTAGGCCCCCTCTTATTTTGGGCTAAAGTTTGACCTGCAAATTTAACTAATAAAATATAAATTATATGTCCCAAAAATTGTACTGTTGGAAAGCTCTTTCAAATATAAATCCAATGGTGTACTTTTTGTATCATATATTTTATATATTTTTAGTAATATGGATGGTCAAAATCTGGCACAAAATACAAAGGGGCCTAATAAACCCGGACGGAGGTAGTATCACCTAACACTAACCACCGTACAGAGGCAATTGCTATCTATTTAGACTTAAAAGGTATCAAAAGTGCACAAGCACGGCGCAACTGTAAAGACGCACAGCCACACTCGCAAAGGGAGCAGCACACAGGTAAAACTCCGAACAGTATCAACCATGAAGTGGTCGCAAGTTCAGTGTTCAGGACCTCTCTTCACATCATCAGCTTCACCCCGAGAGGCATGCCTCAGATCTTCAATCATCAGTAGTCTAGACAGTGCCCCCCCCCCCCCCCCCCCCTTCCTACCGGTAGAGCCCTGTCTTGTAGCCTTGCATCTTCTTTTAAGATCATTTTCTCCACCTCATTACCAGCCATTCATCAAGCTTAGGAACCAATTGATCTTTGGCTTGAGTGGAGCCCTGCCCAATATTTCGTAAAGGAGCAAGCATAACAGATTAACTCAGCACGAGTTTTAATCAGCTTGTTATAAAAACAAGATCTTCTCTCAACTTCCAGCAGGCCCAGCACAGGGCAGTCAACCCCATCACTTGCAAATTACATATGCCTGGTACTCCCTCCGTAAAGAAATATAAGAGCGTTTAGATCACTACAGTATATAACTATATATGAAGGTGCCCACTAAAAATAGTGTAAAACTACTAGAATGATGTGTTGCTTCCAGAGTGAGGCTAACAGAACTCGAAACAAACTTAGCAGCTACGCAATCACAGAAAATATGGTATATGTTCTCAGTGTGTGAGCAGAAACGACAGATTTCATCCCCTTGCGATCCCTTTTTTTCAATGTGTCATTAGTGACCTATGCCAAGTAAGCGACAAGCAAATTCTGATTTTCAAAGGAATTCTTGCTTTCTATAAATGTTTAAAAGATTTATCGGGCTCAGAGCTGGATAAGTTGGTGTACATATATTTCACAGTCGAAATTAACACAGTTTTATGTTAAGATAGGAACTATTTCAATGACTGCCTTTAAGATATCTGACATTGCCAAAAGTGTTTTGCTGTCACCTGCTAACATTAGTAAGCTTGATGATTTTATCTCCTGTTTTGCAGGGTGTAAATCCATCATCTTCCGCAAGAATTAGAAGGGATGCTGCAGCACGTGCTATGCAGGGTTGGCATGCGCACCGTCTCCTTGCCAATGACATGTATGGAGATCACATTTTTAAGGTAAATAATATCTTGACATTTATTTGCACATACTTCGATTTTCCTACAATTTTGATCTTTTCATGCAAATATATTCATATTTCTACAGGACAAAGACTCAATACCCCTTTCAAGTCGTGATAAGAATCTGAAAGGCTTTGGTATGCTTCACAAGTATTTCTGCGTTAGCATGTGTTGCTTTCCTCTCTTATATCTTTCTGGCATTTCAGGGGTACTCAAGAGGAAGAAAGCATCTAGTCCAGAGCGTGCTTTCAAGGTCTCCCGTACAAAAGTAAACAAGTCACAGTTAAGACCTCCCATCATCTCAGTTGGCTATGTTTACTTCAGCTGTTAACATGATAGACAGAGACTTACAATCTCAACAATTTAGCAGATTGAAAACATTAAGTAACCTTTAATAGCAGTTATTTAAGTTTTACTTAGACATACATGGTTTGTTTTAAAGTGAAAGCATAATTTTTTTACTGTGAAGAAGTTCCATTTGCTTATGTGCTCTGTATCTTGCGTCTGCTGTTGCCTATGTTCAAGAGAGCAAGAATCTTACCTGCTGAATGGACCTAGCAAAATAAGAGTTTAAACATCCAAATTTAGTTTATGCTGAAACCAATGGGAATTAATAGTCATGCTCTCCGAATATGGCATGGCATGCAATAGGCAACTTGACCCCTGAAATGTCACTCCTCAATTTAATAAGGAAAATCCCAAAAAATTATAGGACCTTATAGTAGGATTGAACTTGTCAGAAGAATCCATGGATTTGGATGTTATGTCTATAATGCATGTTTATATGTAACGCACTGCCCAATTTCAGGGAAGGTTCTATGGTCATTGATGTTGGAGAACCTGCCGATTGGGTGAAGATTAATGTTCGTCAAACTGTAAGTGTCAACATAATTATTTTGTTTAATATAAGGTGGTGCACGAATATTACATGCAGTGTCTTGATAGTCTGAAATATTAAACAATTTCTTAAGAGTCGTCTCTCATTGTGAAATTCCATTTGGATTTGTGCTGAAACTGCTACATTTTGTTACTGCTTTCATGCAGAAAGAATGCTTTGAGATATATGCGCTAGTTCCTGGGCTTCTAAGGGAAGAGGTGAGATTGCATCTCAGCTGCCACACTTCATCATTGATCCAAAAATAAAATAAAATCTGTGCAACATAAACAAAAAGGGCTTGTCACATGAAATTGAGCCTACGCCTGTGATAAAATATTAATTCTTGTTCCAACTGGCGCAGGTGCATGTTCAGTCTGATCCTGCTGGACGTCTGGTTATAACTGGGGACCCTGACCAGCCTGATAACCCTTGGGGCATCACTGCATTCAAGAAGGTGATTGTTCAAACATTTAAACACATAAAATAGTTGGGGTACTTCGTCAGCTTAACATGAACTGATTGTTCTGTCTCAGGTGATCAACTTGCCGTTAAGGATTGATCCGCATCAAACATCAGCAGTTGTTACGCTTCATGGCCAGCTATTTGTGCGTGCGCCATTTGGGCATCCGGACATGTAGATATGCATCCTGTTCACTTCAGTTTTCTTCGACTACTGTACCAGTGGTTTTCATGGATATTTATAGGTCTGCGTTTGGCTAAGCCAGCTTATTCCTTTCTTCAACGCTGAAACTCAGTACTGATCTGATGACAGGCTTTCTGTTTCATGTGCAGGCTTTAGAAGAAAAAATGTTGCAGAAGTAGGATTTGGTTTGCCAAACTGACATAAGCAACTGCAACCCATAGCCGGCGCTGCAATCTTTTCTCTTGTGGCTGTTTATAGTGGTACACATAAATTAGTTGGTTCATTCCTGGATTTTAATATTTAGTGACAGATATTTCTTTTCCTTTTTTTTCTTCCGAGAGAGAAACAACACAAAGCTGGAAATAGGTTAAGTGAAGGATTAGTTTCTTTCCTTTCTGTATTTTTTTCTCTATCTTCTATAAAACCGTTACTGGGCAGAGTTCAGTTTTGAATCTAAGTTTATATGTATACGACGATTCCCTCATTTTTCTAGTTGAGTAGCACTGTTCATTAATCTTCTTGGTTGCTGTCTCAAGAGTCAAGAAAGTCTATGAATATACGGTACTTTCAACTCGACGATTGTATTCCAGGTAGAGCACATTTCACATGTTAGGTGCACTTGGTAGCAATCAAAAGCGTTAAATAAGAATCAAGTCTAATGTTGAGAGGTTGAGGAATTAGAAGTCTTTCATAATGAATTGCTCATATTTGATTTCTATAGAAGATGGAAATGCACATTCTAAAAGAAATCTCGGACTAAAAGTTTTTGCGGATTGTGACATATTTTCTGGTAAAAGGTAAAAAAAAAAAGATCCTACTTGTACCCTATCTACAGGGCTGCTCGCTTACTTTTAACCTAACTAGCACATATGCCCGTGCGTTGCAACGGGAGATAAAAAAAATAGCACACACCTCTAGTGTGATAAGCTTGCTTAAGGTCCTCCACAGATCCACATACTCTATTTTGACATGTCGAACAATGGATCGATTGAGGGTAGGGTTTTTCAGGATGACCATGCATAGCTACGGATCATTGTACGGACCATGGATCGTAGTGGTGAAAAAGTTGTACCTATGCTTTCTAGCAACGCCTCATTTTTTTGGCACTCCCCTCGGTTGGATGGCCCTGTGACTAATGGAAATTAACTTATTTTCATTTTGTAAAATAAAGGAAGATTCAGCTTCATTCTTTCTCCACAAACCCTTGTATATGATGTGGTGGTCCTGGTTATATGTGTACATGAAATTATGAACCAAAGGCAAAAAGAAGCATATGAGCAAGGCACCTAAACTGACTTTAATTTGTAGTATAATATAAACCAATTAAGTATAAGCTTGCTTTTCTCTTATTAAGAAATCCGATTATCTGGACTCCGGGAGTACTATTACGTTCCTTGCTAGAAATAAGGCCACCGTTCGCGTTTGCTTTTCCATTGGCCGTTGGAACTTGCATGCATGTATTGATTGGTCGTCCGCACCCAGGCTCCTTCCTTTTTCTTCCTCTTGCTATTTTATTTTATTATTGGCACGTGAAGCACCCAGGATATTTTCTTTGGTACTTACTCGCACAAATGCCTGTGCGTTGCAACGGGAAAAAAAATTATGTGTGCCCATCAAAAAGTGTATGACAGCGGCACAACAACATCCATACGATGCAACCCGGCAGCGGCAAAAAAGAGTATGGCAAGGTTACGAAGCATTAAACAACGGCGGTGGTAAGGAACACTTTTTTTTCCATAATCCTGAAACAATCAAGGCAGATCATTGGAGAGAAACTTTTGTTACGTGCAACAACTTTCTATTCCTTCCTAGGCCATAGGGCAGGGCATCAATTAAGGCAGCTACCTCTCACGCCATGCACGGCCGGGGCTCGCAACGGGGAGTTAGTTTCCTGATTAATTGCCAGCTTATTCAGCGGAGGTGTATGTCTCATCCTTCCTCCTTCCTCCTTCCTCATTCATTGAGTTAATTCCTCCATCCTTCCGCGCATCCGTGCATGTCGACATGTTTTGTGGAGTTAATTTGTTCTCGAGGCTTGCTGATAAGCAACTTGTAAACCTATATAAATAGGTGAAATTTTGTTTGAAAAATCGAGGTGGGACTATTTGACAGGAAAGCCTGTTTTGTAACAAAGCGTACGTATCTCAGTTGGGCCTCTGTATCAGACGGCAGGTCGTGGGTTCAAACACCACGATCACCTGTTTTTCGCTGGTTGCTTTTTCCGGACGGGCAAGAAAAAATAAGCCAACGTAGCAGGCCCAGCTCGGCCCATTGAAGTGCAAATATTTTATTTTGCTGTTCGCTTGGCCCAGGACAGATGACATACGAACTCACCACGTGGATTGACATGCGAACCGAGACGGGCTGCTGGGGACGAACGTAGGATCGAGGAAACGAATCGTCTTTTTTTTACACGACGTGGTTCCCCGAATTAGTACCACCTCACGTATATGTTTTAAATTCAAACTGAAGGCGTAAACTCACGGGAAGAAGCGTATTGTGACGGTGAACCCACGGAGTCAATCCGTGCTTTATTATTAGGGAAAGATAGTTCTTTCCAAAGAGGGCCCCTCATCGGCTCTCGCTCCTATAAGGCACTTTTTGCGTCTTATCCTTCGTTGTCGATTTTCACATGAGCATTGCGTCATACCACCCGTTCTCGCATGTGTACATACCACTTTCGACATCTGTGTGGCTTGTTGAAAATGATTGTCCAGAATAATCTTCACCAAAAAAGTATCATTCAAAAATTTGAGACTGCAAGCCTCCACCACTCCTATCAAATCCACCTGGTTGTGTCCTAACCTATGCCACCGACTTTCACATGGGGTCATCAGCTTATACCACCCCTTTTCGCATGTGTCCATGTCTCATATCATCCGACAAGTTAGACCACGGTTGGCGTGTTCTCGAAAATGTTCTTTACAACTAACCGTCATCAAATATAATCTGAAGAAGTTGAAACTATGAGACCCATGATGGCATTGCAGTAAACTGATCCAAGAGCCACCCCTTCTCGCCCTTCCTCATACCCCAGTCTTGCCACCTCTATCTCGTGCGCCATGTTACCCTATTGTCCCCATCATCACCCTGGTAATGTGTTTTCAATATTAATGTGTTGTATTGTCAAAAATGGTCAAACGGTTTATCTAACTATTCTTCACCAATTATCATTCAAAAGGCAGAAACCGCGAGACCGAAAACGTCATTGCAACAAACGGTCCAAGAGGCAAACAAGTGGCCATTGAGACCTTTTCCATGTGAACCTACTAATGTGATATGGACACCAAGATAGGTAAAGAACAAACCCCAAAACCACCATACAAACGTGGATCCAAATATCACCGAGCTTTGTCGGGCCAGGGGCACAGATGCAAAAAAAATTGTGTTCCTAGGAGGTACTTCAAAAACGGGAGTGCATTGGCCTGCACGGTGGAAAAGACGCATTGAAGATCAAATCACCAACAAACTGCTTGTGTGTTTGCTTGGGTTGTACATCCACGGTCTGACCTGTCGTAAGATCCGCATCAATATGCTTCCCGCCGGTCGATGCTCCTTGGCCCTATTTTACCTAGACTAGCCAAGTACTCGCCCATTGCTATGAAACAACATAAAACACATAGGCAAAAAAAATTCAGATTTACACAACACTAAATTTGTTTGTCAGATCAATAAATGAAATTGTAACCATGCAACTGCTCCTAAAAGAACGTGAAATCCTTGCAAGCAATGTGAGGATGTGAAGTTTTTGCACCCGAGCTCAAATGAGCTCGAGTGAACAGTAAATTCGAAAAATATTTAAAAAATGTTCAAAAAAATCTGAATTTTTTTATGGCAAACTTTGACAAATGTTCTAAGAGCTTGCAAAGTTTCATCATGAAATCACATTTGTGGAAGTCGTGACAAAAAAAAACAAAATTGATAATCTGAAAATGCTACTTTCGAAAGCATTTTGGAGCACTAGTTTTGTTTTTTGCCACGACTTCCACAAATGTGATTTTGTGCTGAAATTTTGCAAGTTCTTAGAACATTTGTCAAAGTTTGCCGTAAAAAAAATTCAGATTTTTTTGAACATTTTTAAAATGTTTTTCGAGTTACTGTTCACCCCGAGCTCATTTGAGCTTGGGTGTAGAAGGGCACTTTCGGCAATGTGAAAATTATTCTGGGTGGAAAATGGGCATTGACGATTACTGATATAATAATACCATAAATAGTGTCAAGTCAATGGACTGCAGCAGCTGATAATACTCGACAAACAGTAAGTTCTGATGGGGAGGAATTACAGTTATGTCCATCATAAATCTGAAGCTGAGTGGTACCCAATCCGATAGTTGAATACTGTGTGCTCATCCTGAGTCTCATGCAACAAGAAAGCATGTTTAAATGTGCAAGAACAAAAAAAATTGAGGTGTGATACATAAAAAGAGGCTAGTGCCATATATATGAACGACATGAAAGAAAAGATTATCATGCTTCAACTTACCTAATAGTGTAGAATCTGAATACATTAGGCGAAATAGCTAGGATCAAATGATGTTTACCATTCTTCTTTCTTTTTCTATTAAGAGTCCACAAGTTGGTTCACACATTTTTGGCTACTACCGCAAGGGTACGTCTCTAGGGGGTTGGAGTCCATCCACACTAGCAGAACATCTTCATCCATGCATGATCAAGCATAGTTTTGGTTTTGTTGTACTGCCAAGCACATAATGTGTATATGCATTGCAGATTCTACACATTTCCCCCTAGGCAACGGTACTAGGGCTCAAAGTTCCTCTTGGTGATCGCATCGCCGCAGAGTCCATATCTGTCTTCGTACCAGACCTCGCCATACACACGCTGCACAGCCTCCCTGTTGCCCTACACACCTCGCTCTCTGATGAGTAAATTTTACACTCATTCCCCCCCTCATTTGAACATGATATTCTCATATAACAAAGAACAATGGTTAACTATACCAACTAAATTATGTGGTTAACTATACCAACCAAATAACGAAAATATACTCTTTGATATTATAGTATGATAAAAATATATTAAATAAGTATAAATGTTTGGTATACAATTATTTATTTTATTTCACATCTGGTCCGAAATTTGCTTGGATTGTTCCTGCTATGAGTTGTAATTTCGTTACCTTCCATTGCCGTGGGAATGTCAGCCCAGCCGTATCGATCTCAGTTAGAGTAGAACCATGAGATGTTGTGCTGGAGATGGCACCATCAAGTTGGTTTTGCATAGTAAAATGATGTGGTTGTGATGGATGCAGTGGCTTTGAGACGCCTAGATACGTATTAATGTTGATGTGGGTGCTGGATCTGCCCAGTGGTATGTGGCACAGAGATGGTGGTAATGATGAGTTCCGTGTGGCGAGCCTTTGGAAGACATCGGGTTTCAAGGAGGCTGGTTTGCTGCGGGTAGCACCGATGCTCCCTATTCTGAGCATACACTAGAGTGGAGTCATGATCCTCTACTTCAACCTTGAGAACCTTGAGGATAATTGTAATCATATGCTCCCGTGTAGCATAAACATGTGCATGATAGCTTTCTTGCAGTGTGGCTCCCTCCCCGAGTCACCTATCGAGCCATGTGTGTTTGCTTATTCCTTTCTTCAACACTGGAGCTCAGTACCGATACGATGACATCCTTTCTATTTACTGTGCAGGTTTTAGAAGAAAAATGTTGTAGCAATAGGATTTGGTTTGAGCATTGTAGTCTAGCATAAGCAGAACTTCATTGCAACCCATAGCCGACGTTGCGGTCTGTTTCGTGGGTGTTTATAGTAGTACACATAATTTAGTTGGTTCATGCATGCATTTGTATTTTTAGTGAAAAATACTTATTTTCATAACCCCCCCCCCCCCGATAGCAACTACGCGAAGCTAGAAACATGTTAAAAGAAGGATCAATTTCTTTACTTTATGTATTCTTTTTCTCTATCTTCTATAAAATCGTTTCTTCACCAGAATCACTGGTTATTATGTTGCTTCGTTGCCATGTCAGCAAAGCCTTTATGGAATCTGATACTTTCAACTCTACGATTGCATTTCATGTAGAGCACATTTTCGCATGTTAGGTGCAACTGGTAGCAATCGAAAGGTCGAATAAGAATTAATTTTAAGTTTGAGAGGTTGAGGAAATTAGAAGTCCAATAGAACAAATTGCTCTTATTTGATTTACATAGAAGAAGAAAAATGCGTTATACAGTACAAAAGAATAATCTTGAATTGGAAGTTGATCGTGAATTGCGTCATATTGTCCTTCAATATTAATGCTACTTGTATCCTCAAGGGCGGCTCGCCTTAACCTAATAGTGCTTTCAAAGAGCCCCTAAAAAAAAGTGCCTCCAAAGAGGGGGCATATAAACCTTAAAGAAACAAGGGCGTACTTTCCTCCTCCCCACAACTCCCAGGCCGCTAGGGTATACCTGCCTCCTGTCGGCGCTGATCTGTCTCGTCCCCTGTGGTCTTAGGGCCATGGAGGCCCGACGGATCCCGGCCCTTACCGGTGGGAGGGCTCCTGCCATGTTTTTTAGGTGTTTTTTTAGTTTGTTTAAGGTTTGTGTTATGCTCAGGAAGGCGAGGCGATGACGGCTCCCTGAAGATGGAATAAGGTTCTTCCCACCTAGCCCCGTCCCGGCGGTGCTCCTAGCGTCGTCAGAGGGTGTGTGGAGGTGTGTCTTCGGCGGATCTCACGGGATTCCGTTGGTGTTTGTCTTTGGTGGATCTCCTTGGATCCGGTCTTCGCGTCTGCATTCGAGTGTTTACAGGTTGAATTATTCTGAGCGGCGGCTGCTATTCTGGTGCATTGGTCTTTTGGGGCGTTAGCACGATGACTTCCCTACTATCTACCACAACAAGGTTTTCCCGACTCCGATGAGGCGATGACGGCGACACGCATTTGACTCGCTCCAGTGCTTGTAGTTGTCACTAGGTGGTCTATGGAGATGGATGTAATTTTTGTTACTTCTGATGTTCTTCGTAGTGCCATGATTTTTGATTAATAGATTGGAAGTTTTCGCTAGAAAAAGAGAGGAGGCATATGAGCATCGCCCTGGACCACCCCCTCCTCGCACATATTTATATCTCAATCTTGCCGCATCTACTAGCGTGCGATGCCACCTCATGCCTACTCCCCTTCCCCAATAACGTGATTTTCAACATTATTGTGATTGACAATGGTCGTTCAAACTAGTCTTCATCAAAATCATATCCTATATATACCTAAGAGATTCATCCCCACTATCTTATTTATCTTGACATGCAAGCTATCCACATTATCACGTAGGTCCACCATGTAAAAAAATGCTTTCCCACTAACTCTTCATGTGCATGCCCCCCACTAACTCTTCATATGCATGCAATCTACCACAAATAATCATTAACTATTTTTTTTTCGTGCACTCTCAAGCAGGCACACCATCCTAGGTTCTTTTGCTATTTTATATGCCTTAACGTCATCCGATCCACTCCAGACGTACAACACGAGTCTCCGTCCAACCATTTGGTTAGACCTCATGTGCTGTTAATGTATTCTTCTGATCCTGAAAGCCCAAATGACTGTCTTTTCTCATTCTCATGCTCTTACACTTTCCGTCCATGTCTCTTTCGCTCCCCATAGGTCAGAGAATTGCGTTATTTGGATTCATTCCCGTGAGCCTCCAGTGTTCCAAGCAACATTTTTAATCTCAATTTGATTTTATTGCGTACATAGAGGTAGCTCATCAATTTTTTCTTTTTAAAGAATCCACTATATATTCTCATGCAACCTTTTAATCCCAATTTTATTCCATTGCATACATCCACGTAGCTAATCAGACTTTTTATGATCGAACTAAACTTCATCTAATGGGGAAGCATGCATGGTTGCACACGAGACAAGACAAACGAAAAGAATTATAGCTACCTAGGTATATTGTCGTGAATGAGCTACCTGGGTAAGTGACTTTTTTTAATAAAAAGTCAAATTATGGGTGAACTCGCATTTTATTTTTCTATGCAAGATATGCTTCTTTTATGAATGCATATCTGTACGCCAAGGGTTGAGATGTCTCCACTATCTCTATGCAATGTTGTTTTTATCTCATACCGCCTCGCTGATATATTGTCAAGGTAATAATTAACAGAACAAAAATCACACCTATTTTTGGGTTTTCATCAAATTTGTTAGAAATGCTTACTATAAACAATATTTCTTACAAACAAAATTCTTTACATCTACTTATACTATGTTTCATAAACTTTCTCATGTTTTTAAACATCAAATTATTTATTAAAAGTTCCCGCAGCAACGCGCGGGGTATCATCTAGTAATTCTAAATGTTGAGACCATGAGACCCTACCACTCCTATCAACCACTTGCTTTGTGTCTTATACCCTACGTTGCAGCAACGCGCGGGGTATCATCTAGTAATTCTAAATGTTGAGACCATGAGACCCTACCACTCCTATCAACCACTTGCTTGTGTCTTATACCCTACGTTGCCGACTTTCACATGGTCATCACCTCACATCACCCTCACCCTAATCCTGCCACTAACTCGATTATTTTCTAATAATTGTTATACCTCACAAGTCACATTAATTTGCTTATCAGCAGTGTCTCTACTCTGGACTACCAAAGCGTTATAAATATAAGGTAACTTGCTGGGAGGGGGGGGGGGGGGGGGAGTGACATCCAGCACGGGTACAATAATTTGATCGATACGACCTGTACTTTTTTCTTCAATTGTGGAAATCCCGGGACGAGAAGTAGTAGTATTGGTTCTCATAATTCCCTACCGCCCCATGCCCCCTACCCTTACCAATAACACGATTTCGACATTACTATGCCGCATTGCTGAAAATCATCTTTTCAACTAATCTTCACCAAAGTCACATAGTTCGAAAATTTGAGACCACAAGAGTCATGCCCCAAGCGGACAATGTGTGGTAAATCAGTCCAAGTGACTCACAAGGACATTGAACCAACATGGTATGAGTGTTTGGATTGTGACCAGATTGAACTTTACCATTTTTTTTTCATGGCCAGAACATTGACTTTTGTTTGAAGTAGGAGTAAGACCAATTTTTTTCTAGCTAACATTGACCAATCATTGGTAAGAAAAAAACCCAAACCAGCTTTTTGGCTAGCTACCCGCAAAAAAAAAAACTTTTTTCGATAATAAAGACGCTTGACACAAAAACCAAGGCCGAACCACCGGGACAGGCAAAGGACAAACCCGAAAAACCCACCGAGCTCTGCCGATCCAGGGTCCAGGACTCCAGGGGCACGGATGCGAATATTCCTGCGATCCCAGGAGGCATTTCGAAAACGAGACATCCGGACGGGGGATGCGGGAGCGCATTGGCTTGCGCAAGGGGTCCCGCCCCCGGTATAAAATTTACTCCGCCGGCATCCACCCGGATCTCCACTGAGCCAGCCACCACCACGAACAACAAAAAACACACATCGACGATAAAAGCAACGCAGCCGCCCCTTGCCGACGACGAGCGCTAGGCCATGGATTCCGACTACGGCGTGCCGCGTGAGCTCTCGGAGGTGCAGCAGAAGCGGACTCTCTACCAGCCCGAGCTGCCCCCATGCCTCCAGGTATACCCTGCACGCTCCACCTCCCCATTACCACCACCCCGCCGCCCCCGCGTGTCAGATCTGCGGCGTGGCCGGCCGCGAGGCGCCAGATCCCGCATTGCTCCCCGGCCGGATCGGCCCAGTCGGCGCCAGGGCCTGCGGTTTGCTTGCTTCAGATGTGTTTCGGGGGCGTTAGGAGTAGCGTGTCATCTGTCACTGATCTGACGCGACTGTAGCTTTTGGGTGGCGAGACTGGATCTGATTCGTGGTGGACGCTGCCTCCGGCGTGATAATTGTGGCCGCTAGCGTAGATGGTTCGGGTTGCCCGACTCGCGGCGGGACCGCAGTGCACGAGAATCTCAGAAAGTTCAGTTCAGTTGCAGTGTTTGTGCTTTTATGGGTGGTAGTGGAAGGTTGGAACTGGGATTAAAGTGATGGATTCTTCTCTAGGATCGATGGTTTGTTTACGTTAAGGTTGACTAGGCAATTGCTTTGAAATTTACCTTTTCTCCTGTTTGGGATAGTGTTTGACTGGTGCCTCCATAGGTTGTGTGTGTTCTGTGGATGGCTCTGCTCATGCTCTGAGTTTTTCCCCATGTAAACCAGGGCACTACTGTGAGGGTGGAGTATGGTGATGTGGCAATCGCTGCTGATCCCGCCGGCGCTCATGTGATCAGCCATGCGTTCCCCCACACATACGGGCAGCCACTGGCTCATTTCCTCAGGAAGGCGGCTAATGTTCCTGATGCTAAAGTCATATCAGAGCACCCTGCCGTCAGGTATTACAATATCCGTTGTATGTTTCAACATGCTGATAAGTAGCAAGAGAATTGTTTTCCCATGATGATCTGATGTTAGAAATTCCTATGAGAAAACAGAAGCGGAAATTTACTTCGAGCTCTCTTGCTCTCACTGTGCGCTCGCACACAAACACACAACCATCTGATTGTTTTGTTTTTGGATGAAGGGTTGGTATTGTATTCTGTGGAAGGCAGTCTCCGGGAGGCCACAATGTCATATGGGGACTCCATGAGGCCATCAAAGCTCACAACGTGAACAGCAAACTTATTGGTTTCCTCGGTGAGTAAATTCCTAATTTTATATTTTCCAGGTTACAGGAATATATTGGTTGTGTTAATAGTCACCAATGTTTTATTTTGAATTATTACATTCGTACTTTGGTGTCTTTTTTGTTTGCACCAAGTTGTATGATCAACCTAACATAGCATGAACACATCATTCTAAAGGTTTAGTCATGAATGCAGTGATAGTGATACTTGAAAGTTTCTCCGAACGATATACTACAAGGTCTCCCTCAGATAATTTGTTTTATGTCTGCTATCCAAAATATAAGAAACACTGATACTTAAAACTCTGGCCAGGGCCTTAATTCCACTTGGCTGTGGCTGTATCCTTGCATACCTGTTTCCCTACACATAGTTAACATTTCAAATTATATTTAGTACTCCCTCTGTAAAGGTCTTATATTTCTTTACAGAGGGAGCACATTGAAACTATGTATACCTCTTACATATCCATTCTGTGTTTTCTGGTCGATACAGGAGGAACCGACGGTCTTCTTGCACAAAAAACTTTGGAGATCACAAATGAAGTTCTTTCTTCCTACAAAAACCAAGGTGGTTATGATATGCTTGGTCGGACTAAGGATCAAATCAGAACAACGGAGCAAGTCAATGGTGCAATGGCTACTTGCCAGGCTTTGAAGTTGGATGCTCTGGTAATAATCGGAGGTATGCTATGTGACATGAATCTACCAAGATATTAAGTACTCTACACATTTGTTTTAATCCTAAATCAGTGTTCTTTCTTTGAAGGTGTCACATCGAATACAGATGCTGCTCAACTTGCTGAGACTTTTGCTGAGGCAAAGTGCGCAACAAAGGTAACCTCAAAATCCTTGTTAACCAATTCTTTACCTTAATTCTGGATCCCTTGTGTCCAGTGCAATTATGTACCTTTCCGTATCTGTAAATGATTCTGACACATTTTTTATTGAATAGGTTGTAGGTGTTCCTGTAACTTTGAATGGGGACCTTAAGAACCAGTTTGTTGAGACAACTGTTGGTTTCGATACCATATGCAAGGTAGGGACTACTGAATTCAATTATTGTGTTGATACTTAACTTTATGATGGTTCCACTATCTCCATACGTAGTGCATTATCTGATATCTTGTGGTTGCATTCGTGAGTTCATCTTTTTAGCTATGTAATTGTTTTCCCAGCTTGCAAATTTCATTGTATTGCCATGCTATTTTTGTAGTTTTTATTAATTTATTTCATGATTTCTAGTGGTTCCTGAACTTTCATACTGTTCTAACAGGTGAACTCGCAACTTATAAGCAATATGTGCACTGATGCTCTATCTGCTGAGAAGGTAATATAACACAACACATAGTAGATGTCATTCTATTTTGGCATACTTTCTTGTCATGGCTTTTTTTCAACCTATGGCTGCTTCATTGATTTATTTTTTTAACACCTGGAGACAAGAAATATCTGATAGAATAGGATATGCTATTATATTCACAGTTTACTTGACCCTACTTCTGAGGTCCACATATAGGGTGTACACAAGTTTGGCCTAGGCTATTTGCTCCATAGTGTAGTAGTATATGTCTTTGGATTCTTCCTGTGTTTCCTGATTTTTTGGTTTCCTATATGAAGCATGCTCCATATTTTCTCAGTAATACTTAGATTCCCTAGAAGGCTTTCTGCTCGTTTCTGTACAAATTCAAATTGCAGAATTAAACTGTTCTACTTTGTTGCTCTATTCTTTCTGGCAGTATTACTATTTCATCCGTATGATGGGAAGGAAGGCTTCTCATGTGGCATTGGAGTGTGCTCTTCAATCGCATCCAAATATGGTTTGAATATTTTCATTTCACTTGTCCCTGCTTGTTGTGTATGCAAAAATTCCTTGCATGTTTTTTAACCCGTATCATATGCTCAGGTTATCCTTGGCGAGGAGGTTGCTGCATCAAAACTCACAATTTTTGATATCACAAAGCAGATATGTGATGCAGTTCAGGCGAGAGCTGAAAAAGGTAAGTCTGCCTTTGTTTTATTTTATCTATGAGTTCTGAGATGTTCATGTAACCTTATCTTGCCATTTGAATGTTTTAATTTATCAATGCTTTGAATTATAATTTTCACAGACAAGAATCATGGGGTTATACTTATTCCTGAGGGCCTTGTGGAGAGTATTCCTGAATTATATGCTCTTCTACAGGTAAATATATATATATATGTCTTATGAGTATCCACTTACATTTTTTATTTGTTGTATGATTAAGGATTTACGACATCCCAGCTCTGAGATAAATAACAGTTTCCCCCCTACATAATGCAAACGCAGATCACCTGCTTGTTATGTAAAAAAGTATTGATTTACAACTTCACTGATGATAGCTGTTGACTGTAGGAAATTAATGGCCTCCACGGTAAAGGTGTTTCTGTTGAGAATATCTCTTCTCAACTTTCACCTTGGGCATCTGCGCTATTTGAGTTTTTGCCCCAATTTATTAGGCAGCAGGTATGCATTGTCTCAGTTAATTCACAGAATCCCACAATTGACATCAGGTTTCTGTTGCTTCAACATAGTTGTTTTTTGTAATGCAGCTGCTTCTCCGCCCTGAATCTGATGACTCAGCTCAACTTTCTCAGGTACTGTAACACATGAAATCATCTTTCAATCATTGATGTAAAGTTGATATGTTTTCTTTTATCCTTTAATTTTGCTGATTTTAACATGTTCATTTGTGCAGATTGAAACTGAAAAGCTTCTAGCTCAATTGGTTGAGACCGAAATGAACAAACGTCTGGTATGCATTTTCTGTGGATTTGCTCGTAACTGCCAGTTTAATTGGATGACCAGTTTTGATGCCACAAGCAATGGTTCTGTGAGCTCATAATGTTCTCTTCTAATCTTGCAGAAGGAAGGCACTTACAAAGGAAAGAAGTTCAATGCAATTTGTCACTTCTTTGGCTACCAAGCTAGGGGTGCAATGCCTTCGAAGTTTGACTGTGATTATGCCTATGCAAGTTCCAGCTCACCTTACTAATTTTGACATAGCAAATTGCTTTGCTCTCTATTTATCTTTGAGCTGTTGATTTCAGGTTCTGGGACATGTGTGTTACCACATCTTGGCAGCTGGTTTGAACGGTTACATGGCTACTGTGACAAATCTTAAGAGTCCCCTGAACAAGTGGCGATGTGGTGCTGCTCCTATTTCGGTAAGTTTGTCACTATCACTACAAAACCTTTTAGTTCACGTAATCACTCCTACTTTTACAAGTGTAGTAGTAGCTGGTAAAGGGAATGCGTAACTCACATCTGTTTTCGTGTGATCAGTCCATGATGACTGTGAAGCGATGGTCACGTGGCCCTGCAACCACACAGATCGGGAAGCCAGCTGTGCATATGGCTAGTGTCGATTTGAGAGGGAAAGCATACGAGTAAGTATGGACTTTTGTTAATTTTATTAATCGAAGAGAAAGGTTGTCATTTTTCAACTAGTAACTATGTTTGCCAAGGAGTCACTTCATTTCTTCATCATCTGTTAGTTTTATGATAGTATAGTAAAGACATGTAAACCTCATGTGCAAACACGGACTTGTGTTCTCCAGGATGTTGAGGCAGAATTCATCCAGCTGCTTGCTGGAAGACATCTACAGAAACCCTGGACCACTCCAATTCGAAGGGCCAGGTGCTGATGCCAAGCCTATTTCACTGTGCGTCGAGGATCAAGACTACATGGGCAGGATCAAGAAATTGCAGGAATACTTGGAGAAGGTAGTTTTCATGAATCAATAAGATCTTAGCTCGAGGCCATCAAAGCACGGCACCTCTCATTGATAACAAGATTCTGCTTCGTGATGTCTAACTCTTGTACGTCGTGCAGGTGAAGAGCATAGTGAAGCCTGGGTGCTCACAGGATGTTCTCAAGGCGGCGCTGAGTGCCATGTCTTCCGTGACGGAGACACTAGCTATCATGACTTCCTCTTCCACTGGCCAGCCCCCACTCTGAGGGCCAAGCACTTGAGTGGGTTACGAATCTATTACGCGTTTTCTGATTCTCTTTTGCTCCATCTGACGGTTGGGATTCAAGACAGTGTTCTTGTCATCCCATGGTTTATTCTTTTCCTAGTTTTTCGGAGAGTTTTACTATCATTTTTGGCTCTGATAGCGTATGCGGGTGTACTGTGGGCGAGGTTGAACTTGAATAATTTTGATCAAACTGTCGGTTGTGATCTATTAATAATCTAAATTTTGAGAGGGTCCATCTCTAGTGCTCTCTTTGATTCATAGGAGAATCACAGGAGCAGTTCAATTTCGATGGGGAAAACAAATGGCGGCTGTGATCGTTGTTGTGATTTCCAACTTACATGAAGAAAGGTCGGTGGTTGTTACATCTGCCTTCACAGCACAGTGGCGGCGTTGCTTTCAGTACGTTTGAGACGTGGATGCAATTCCTGTGTTCACCACCTACTCCCACCGTTCTTAAATATATATGTCTTTTTAGATATTCTAATAAGGTCATTTTAGAGATTCTAATGAGGGACTACATACGGAGCAAAATGAGTAGATCTACACTTTAAAATATGTCTATCCGTATGTATACGATACTTTATAAGAAAAACTACTCTGCATACGGTACTTTATGTGTCCGAAACTAAAAGTGGTCTGCTGCAATTGTTTAACCAAATGATAAGTGCCATGCATCTTTCAATGACAATTTCAGTCACGCAAGGATGACAAATTCGAGTAACACATGGCTAGTTTCTGTCAAAAATAAACTGAAGCACAAAAGTTGCCGTGTTTAGCTAAACTTGCCATAAAAAACGTTTTGAGTTGACATGTGCCTGTACTTGACGTTCGGTACTTATCAAGGTTCATTATTATAAATGGCTCGATTGCATTGTCGTACAAAAATCGTATGTATGGTGTTGTATGCATAGCAACACCCGCCTTCCAAATTTAATGGAGTTTTTGTTGTTGTTGAGCACTCATCCATGTAAAAAAAACTTATCTATAAGACTATAACTAGTAGTACGGCAAGCGAACGGGATACTCCTACATCACTGGGAAGTCCGTAAGCCACAACATACTGCTTCCATGAACTTATCAAAGCCACTCCTTCAGCATGCAAAACATTGCTCTCGAAGATCAAAGCCTATGTTGATTTGATTCGGCAGCATTTGTACAAGCCTAGTCCGGGTCACAGGTGTGAGACGTCTGTTTCAAACTCTTCTCCATCTCCAGTTCTCCACCGCTGCCTGGTACTATCCTTTTTATGTCAGATGCTGCTATTTTTGCTGAGCTTGGGATGCGTTTGGTAGGCTGCATACAGCCCAACCAGGGCCGCGTGCGATGAAAATGGGCCGTTTGGTTGCGTGCAAGCATGCCTGACTCGCATTGGCACGAAACTTAAAGCATCCTAGAGCCTGGCTCGCTAGGAACGCTCGAATCGGTCGTTTCCAGCGAGCCAGACTGAGTCGGGCGCAAAAGGGAGACACGGCATAGGGCGCGGTGCAGGGGGGATTCGGTCAGAGATGACGGGAGGGGGAAATCGGCGGAGGCGGGATGGTGCGAAATATACCCTCACCACCCCATTTACTCGCTCACACCTGGCTCTAGGACAAGCCCTCCTCTATTATTGGCACCGGCAGCGGCGTCGACTCAGATATGCGGCTGCGACGGCGGCGGCGGCGTTGGTGGCGGCAGCAGCACTCCCCGGTAGCAGCAGCAACACTCCCCGGCTTCTCCCCTTCTTCTTCGACTCCGTCCGGCCATCCTCGTCTCGGCCATGTCCCCCCCCGACCCCAAAGCTGGTAAGCTACCCCCCCTCCTCTGTTAGGTCGTTTGATAGGACCATTTAGGGTCGATTGATTGCGCCATTGCTGACCGCGAGGATGTCGCTTAGGTTATGGATGAACGGACGAAGCTTCTAGTTCAGACAACAACGCTGATAGCTGTGGTTCAGGCCTGGATCCTGTTGGTCCATAAGAGAGTTGTTCGTCGGAATGACAAACCTATCATCCGGTATGGTCCGATGTTAATCCGGGATCAGGAGAGGATAGCGAATCTGAACTACATCTACAACTGCAATGACACAGAGGCTCTATGGATGCTTCGAATGAAAAGATCACCTTTCGCCAGGCTTGTGCAGACGTTCAGGAGCAGGGGCTGCTAGAAGATAGCATCAACACCACTGTGGAAGAGCAAGTAGCCATGTTCCTCCATGTTGTTGGTCATAACCAGAGGTTCAGGGTTGTGCACAACACCTTCAGGAGATCAATGGAGACCATCTCCAGGTACTTCAAGCAAGTGTTGTATGCTATTGGGGAACTCAGAGGAGAGATGATCGTGTCACCAACCGACCGGACTCCTACCTTCAAGGTGAGCACTGACAGTATGTAGTTCATGCCTTGATATGTTGTTATTGTTCTGCTGTAGCCATAACACCATCTTGTAATGCCATTCCAGGATTGCATTGGGGCAATAGATGGTACTCATGTCACTGCCAGAGTGCCGAGGTCACAAGCTGCAGCATATAGAGGGAGGAAGCACTACATGTAGGGAAACGCGACAGAAAAAAAATAATTTCGGTACAGCGAGTACGCCCAGGATCACTATGGAGATGTCATACAAGGTTTGATCTGATCATTACCGACTTGTAGCGCAGCGGAAGTAGAGTCGATGTAGATCCCCGCAGCTAGGATTTACAACCTCCCAACCGCGAGGATGTACTCACTCGCCGGACAGCCCTTCAGGAGGCGGTCGGACAGTCCCCCGGACGATGTCACGGACAGCCCTCCGGGAGGACCCTCGAAGCTCGAACGGTAACTCGGACAGCCCTTCGGGAGGACCCTCGAACAGCCCCTCGGGCAAAAGATCGAACCTATGACCTCTCTACGGGGTTGCACACATACGGTGTCAGCTATCTGGCAGGGCTTCGCCATCCAGAACTAGTTCCCACCGGAACCTAGACAGCCTTTCGGCTCTACGAAACTATTTCGCTGGGAGGGAGAGAGAAAGCCAGATAATGCATGGCATGTGTATGAGAGATTGGAGTGAGTGTGGAGAGCTCCTTTCCACCTCTATTTATAGGGAAGGAGGAGGTGGTGGTGGCTGAAATTTTCATCCCAAAAGGTGGGTGGCCCCCACATGGGGGCTTTCCCACATGTGGCCGGCCACACCTTGGCCCCCTACATGGGGGGCCCCACCTTCCACCAAACAAGCCTCCATCAAACATGGATGCTCCCTCCCCAAAAAGCCACCAAACATGGCTGCCCATGAATCATGGGATCTTGTCCCCTTACGCTGGGACAAGATGTTTTCTGCGACCGTTTCTTCTGAAAAATTCCAGAAAATCCCAGAACATTTCCGGCACCCTCTAAAATTATTCTGGGCTCCTTCCGAAATGTTTCCGGTATGGTGGTTTAATTCAGAAACATTTTCGTTTACTCCGAAACAATTCCGGCTTTCTCTACGGAACTTTTTCGTTGACTCCGAAACTTTTCCGGTGGCTTTCTCTCAGACTCCCTGTCTAGTATTCAGCAGATAGATGACCCTTAAGCGTGTGACCCTATAGGTTCGGTGAAGTATAGACATGACCGGAACACTTTCCTATCAATGATCAATAGCGGAACCGTGGACACCCATATTGATCCCTATACCCACACGAATAAATATTCGAGTGAACCTCCAGTTGCCGTGTGCTATTCCTGTTGCTCCACGATATATTACAAACACCTGAGGTGAGATTTATCGGCATCCCCGTGGATCAACAACTTGTCCACTATGCCAGTTACCTCGTTACCGGTTTTGTTCTCTTTTCTCGTTTCCGCGTTCCGGCATCCCAGTGATCAAATCACAATGTGTCTGGCCAGACGATGATGGATACCATAACACCGAGAGGGCCTGAGAATATCTCTCCATCGTCGGAGGAGCAAATCCCAATCTTGAGCTATCTCGTTCCTTGTCATACTTTTCCGTGAACCCGTAAGCTGCCGTAATAGCCACCCAGTTACGGATGACGTTTAACAAACCCCAAAGTTCACGAAGCAAGCACGAAGGAACTCGATACTCTCATGGTCTAAGGAATTATGCAAACATTAACTAAACTCTGTGTTATTAACCATTAACTTGTGACGAATGTATCTCATAGCATAACATCAATTCGGGTTGATTCAACACAAGTGTTCTTCTAACATTGTGTCCTCAAAATTGCCGGCATAGTCATGCCCATGATCAGGAAAACAGGATCATCATGCAATACTTGAGCTAGTCGTAGAGGCATGACTAGGAATACATTTTACCGTTTATTGTACCACACGTGTACACGAGTTTCCCTCCGAGCCTCGTGGATATTGTAGACTTGAGAATCATTGCAGTTATAGCATGGAACATAAACATTCATTACAAACTTGAAGATACAAAATAACCATTATTACTGCCTCTAGGGCATATCTCCTACACTACACAAGCCAGAATGTGCTTGCTGTTGTTGACTTCGATTTGAAGTTCACATATGTGCTGGCTGGCTAGGAAGGATCAGCACATGATGCTAATATTCTCAGTGACACCATGAGTCGTCCTGATGGCATCAACATCTCCGATGGCAAGTTCTACCTAGGAGATGCTGGCTATGCATGTCGTCTAGGTGTTCTTCCACCCTTTAGGAAAACCAGGTACCGTCTGAACGAGTTCTCTGGTAGGAACTATCCTTGGACTCCTCAGGAACTGTTCAATTTCAGACACTCCAGCCTTAGAGTAACAGTTGAGAGGGCATTTGGAGCTATGGAGAATAGGTTTAAGATCCTGGATCAAAAGCCATTCCACCCTTACCCTACCCAGGTCAAGCTTGTTCTTGCATGTTGCATCATTCACAACTGGATCCTGCAATGGGGAACTAATGAACTTGTGCCGGAGGAGGAAGATGTGACGCATGATGAGGTGATCAGCTTCGGCCATGGTGTGGAGGCGTTTGACAACGAAGCGTGGAAGAACTAAATGTTGGAGTGGGCTCAGTCAATGTGGGATAACAGAGGTCAGACAAGGATCTGAAGAAGAAGAAGAGGCAGCAGCACAAGAGAAGAAGAAGAAGAAGAAGAAGAAGAAGAAGAAGAAGAAGAAGAAGAAGAAGAAGAAGAGGATGGACTTCCACCTAGTTATCATCGTTGAACTTTCCGGTATTCAGCCTTATTCGCTCTTGATAACTTGTACTGCCATAAACTGCCATTTGTTTCCTAGCTAGGACAAGACAATGTTCAGTGTGTGTGTGATAAGGTCACCACTAGTAAGAAGTGGTGATCACATCTTTAGCCGTTTGCAACCAAACAACGTGTTGTTTGTCTAACAACAGCGACGCAGGCAACCAAACAACGTGCTAACTAATTGCTCCCCTCATGCATGGAGCCTAATGCAGACAACCAAACTACATGCAGATGTTGGTTTTTAGCCTGCATTAGCTCAAACAGGCCCAATCAGGACAAGTATGCAAAATACCCTAAAACAGAGATGTGAACCAAACACATCCTTGATAAATCGGGCTTTGGGGTGGTGGCTGTGGATTGCAACGGTCACTGTGTTGCTGCATGTACTGAACCTTTGCCTGGTGCTCTGGATCCTGAATTAGTTGAAGCAACAGCTCTTCGCCGAGCAGTCTATCTAGCGCGGGATATGCAGTACAGCTCAGTGATCTTTGCCTCTAACTTTCTATCGCTGGTGCAGCATCTAAACTGTGCTACCCGTGATCGATATTTTGTTGGGGCTGTGGTGGCGGACATCAAGCATGCAGCTGTCCACTTCAACTCTGCTATCTTCAAGCACGTTCGTAGGCAATTTAATGTCCCTTCTCGTGATTTAGCTAAATCTTGTATGAACTCTACTGCTCTGTGTGTTTTACCTTTTGCTCTGGATTGTATCCGGGAGACCATATGTAAGATCTTTGCTTAAGTAATATAATGCCGATGTTCTCAAAAAAGAAAAACATTGCTGATAGAATCACATAAGCCAGATGACCAGCGGCCAGAGCAAAAAGCTCACTAGTGTCCGTTCTTCCAAGTTCCAACATCCCCAACCTACGTACATGCTTTTTTTAGGTAAACCTACGTACATGCTGGCTGCTAGAGATTCACATCAAAATAGTGTAAGGTGCTTTGCCCTATCCTACATGCAGCACAAGGTTCAGTACAACCGTATGGCTGTGAAGAAATCTCGCAGCGCCGTCCTCCGCCCATGCCCTCTTCATCACCTCCTGGGCCTCCGCAACACCGTGTCCCCCATCACCGTCTCGACCACCTTCGCCACCTTGCGACTTTTCATGACTGGGTTCTTCGGCCTGTACACGCGTCCCACTCCTCCGCCAACAGAATTTATAGCTCATTGTCACCTGGTCGGAAAAAAAGAGATACAATACAATTTTAGGGGTACCTTTTATAAATTTGTCCTCTGGGGGCATCTTCAACGTATCAAGGGGAATGGGCTTCCGGGATATTCATGTTTCAACCTGGCAATGTTGGCAAAACAAGCTTGGCGTCTTCTTGAGAATCCAGAGTCCTTATGTGCGACCGTGTTGAGAGCTAAGTATTTTTCTGATGGTGATTTATTGAATACAAAGTTGAAGAAGGATTCCTCTTTCACTTGGCAAAGTATTATGGCGGGGGTTAATTATCTAAATCATGGTTATATATGGCGTGTTGGAAATGGTCATAATATTGATATTTGGGAAGATGCTTGGATCCCAAATTGTGCAAATAGAAAAGTAATCAGCCCTAGAGGGAGTAATTTGATCTCAAGGTGTCTGATTTAATCGACCCTGTTATTAATAATTGGGATGCAAATCTGGTTACACAAACATTGTGGTCAGGTGACGCACAACGGGTCCTTGCAATTCCTCTTCCTCAATACGGCATGTTGGATTTTGTCTCTTGGAGCTATTCAAAAAATGGAATATTTTCGGTTCGATTAGCCTATGTTTTGGAATGGAAACACCAACATGGGAGAAAACTTAGAAGAAGACATCTAACTATTAATCCTATTTGGAGTGAGATTTGGAAGTTATCTTGCCCTGCGAAGGTATTTTTTTCATATGACACATTTTAAATGGCACTCTTCCGTGTCGAGTTACTTTGGCAAATAGACACATAAAAGTTTCTCCCAATTGTCCTTATTGTCCCTTTGTATCAGAAGATACGAAGCATATGTTATTTTAATGTCAGAAAGCAAATGAGGTTTGGAGAGTGCTGGGGATGGATCAGGTGATTAAACGATCTTGCGAAGTTGATTATGCTGGTGAGGTTGTCCTTGAATTTTTACTTTCTATACCTGAACATGAGCTGGTTATCTTGGGTATGCGGAATTTTTGTGAGATGATTGCAATTACAACTTGGTATTTGTGGTGGGAGAGGCGAAAATTGGTCCATAAGGAGAAAACCCAAGATGCTAACCAAATTTCTATGGGGATTCATGCTATTACGTTAACTATGTCATGGCTATATCACCGAAGGCTACTATGAAAAGAGGGGGTTGGATCCAACCTCCAAGGGGGTTTGTAAAACTTAATGTGGATGCCTCTTTTGATCATGACCTGCTTAGGGGCACGACTGGTGCTGTTTTGAGGGACGATAAAGAAATATTCATTGCAGGAGGAAATTGGAGAATTGATTGGTGCACGGATGTCCTGATGGCAGAAGCTTTGGCGCTTAGATATGGTGTATCCATTGCTCAAAAGGCGGGTTGCAACCACCTCATTATTAACTCAGATAACTTGCAGGTCATTGAAACCATGAACAATGGAGGACGGACGGTGAGTACGGCGGCGTCCGTGTTTGACGATTGTTATTTTTTGGCTTGTGATTTTCTCATTACTAGATTCGAGCACTGTAATAGGGAAGCAAATAAGGTTGCCCATGAACTTGCTAAGTTAGCTAGATTTTCTTCAACTTTTGACTGGTTTGAGGAGCCTTTGAGTGAAATTGTACCCCTCCTCATAAACGATGTACTTGTTATTGCAAATGAATAAAGTTCTGTCTTTTTCAAAAGGGCAGCTTCAACGCCGACCCTCAAAATGGCACAGTATTTGTCCGCCGACTAGTTCGAACTTGTCCGCGGACCAGGATACAGAAGTCGGCGATCCAACCCTGTCCCCCAAATGTCCGCCCCTATTTTTTTTAAAGTCCGCAACACTTACAATAATAGCATAAAATATTTGAGGAGTGAAAATATTCAAATGCGACACTAGTTCAAATGTAAATATTACAATCCAACTAAGTTTTGAAATAAAATAGTTCAAACTCGAATTCAACTCGCACATATGTTCTACTTCTCCCCTTTAAGTGTCCCTAGATGCTCAACCAGATCTTCCTTAAGTTTCTCACGAGTTTCTCGATGTCGAATCTGTTGATGCATTTGGACAAACTCCTCAAACGTGGCTGGATTCTGATGTGGAAGTTGGATAAGATCACCAATGTTCTCAAATTTCAGACCTCCGGCAACATCTTCACCCTGATCCTGCATGATCATGTTGTGCATGAACACAAACATGTCATCACCTCCCACAAGATCTCTGGATCCCATATTTTTATAGGTCATCGAACAATTGCAAAACGGGCTTGGAGCACTCCAAATATCCACTCCACATCCTTTCTAGCTCCTTGTTGTCTTTGAGCAAAGTGAGCTCTTTACCGACTAACTGGGTCAAAGATAGTCTTGACGAAGGTTTCCCAGGGAGGATAGATACCATCAACCAGATAGTAGTCCATGTTGTAGTCATGACCATTGGTGATATATTTGCACAGAGGAGCTTGCCGTTTAGTCAACATAGCAAACAATGGAGACCGCTGCAGCACGTTGTTATCATCGCGAGACCCGGCATGCCAAAGAAAGAATGCCAAATCCAAAGATCTTGTGATGCAACTGCTTCAAGAATGATGGTGGGCTTCTTAACATGGCTCTCATATTGCCCTTTTATAACATATGGGCAATTCTTCCATCTCTACTGCATGCAATCAATAGATCCGAGCATACCCGGCCATCATCTTGCTTGCGAGAGTGCCATGAGCCTTTCGGTGTTTGCGACTTGGTTCTCTCAAGTACTAAGGTCCAAACCCTCGACCACCGTAATAGAAAATCTAACCATGGTGTCTGCGCATGTGCTCTTAGACATCCGGACTCGTCCCACGAATCTGCAACCGTGCCATATGCAAGCATCCGCAATTCAGCCGTGCACTTCTGGTAACCAGCGAATCCAATTCTTCCTATGACATCCTTCTTCAAGATGAAGTAGTCATCGTAAGACCGGACTCTATTGTAGAAATTATCGAACAAATTTGTTCGCATCTGAAAGTGCCGGCGAAATTTTTCCGTGAATAGGGCATCAAGGGCAAAGTAGTTGTCCATCAGCGTCAAATGCCCCCGTGCCTTGTTCCGATTCAGCACTCGATGACCCTTGATAGATCCCTTGAAATTGAGAACATGTTCTTCCGCACGCTCCGTGTCTTCAAGGACCACCTGCATCATCGCCGTTTCATTCGCATACTCCTTATCGGACGACTCAACAAAGTTGTCGTACAAGTACTCCATGTACGAATTCATTGCTTCAAAAAAGGGAGAAAAAATGTATTTTTTTAGCATGGTCGCTAAACACTTGCCGGGCGTGGTGACCCCCACGGACGGCATCCACAGGGGCGGATGGTACCAGCACGACGGATGGACGAGAGGTGGGACGACGGCGTAGGCAAAGCGGCGTGGCGATTGGGTGGAGCAGCGGAGATCCGGCAAGGCCTTGCCGGGAGGCCGGGATGGTACAACGACGGGTCGGCCAGGGAGGAAGTGCATGCAGAACAAGAGGGAAGGGCTGGAGATGCGAGTTCCGAGTGGGGTTTTAGGTAGGGCAGGGGTGTCGTAGTCCTATAATAATAATAATAATAATAATAATAATAATAATAATAATAATAATAATAAGAATGGCGATAGATGCTCCAACAACGACACCTCAAGGAAAGGAATGGCGCTAGATCACGGGTTGTCACTCCGATAGAGTGTCTGAGTAAACTCCACTCAATGCCTTCAATGAGGGAACGCTGCGTGAATGACACCATTACTAGGTTCGCCTAATTAGGGTCGTACTTAGAATTTATCACTGGTACTCGAGCCCCTGCACTCAAAAAGCAGCACCGAGGTCGTCCTAAGATGCCACCACCTACCTATCTAGCATTGCACAGCCGCGCGGACGCCCAATCCTGATATGTACCTAGCCACACAATTAGAACTATACTCACACAACACATGCCGTCAAGCTTCTCGTAGGGACGCCCGTCGTCACCTCCGGTCCCATGCCGCCGAGAGTCCATACCACCCACACAGAGCCAATTTGGGCCAATCACATGAGGCACATCGTACAAGGGCGAAAGCCACATATATCAAGCAGAAGTTGAGTCGACTTCTTGGCCATGTTGAGCACTCCAATCCTATGCACCGAGGGGATACATTCAATCATCGGAGCGTGCTGCCCGGAACCTGTAACATGGAGGCTAAAACCCACCGACCTTGCTCCCCATAGAGACAGTTATCAGCTTGGCGTCAGGCCACCGAGAGCAGAATAATGGATGCGTGCAACCATGCCAGTTCGCAAATCACCTTCATGTAGGGAGCAAGAAGATGTGTCGCCGCTGCCAACGAGAAACGAGAATTAAGAAAAATCATCACGTTGTGAATCAAGAAACGAAAAGTCCCCACCGCAAATTGCCGCCACCGTCATTGATGCCACGACCCGCCGTCGCGGTGCCCCAACAGCCACTATGGCATGGCCACCGCCTAGACGTCCGGGGGTCGCCGCCCTGGCGTTCTACCTCCATAGATTCGTGCGCTGTCCAGGGCCATCGCAATGCTTCAGCTACGAGAACCTTTTTAGCACAAGGAGATGTTTCCTTTAGGCAGACTTTGCTAAACAACTTCTTCTGGCTGCAACAACGTGGGTGGTGGCTAGGGTTTCCCCCGACTGCCCTGTGAGCGAGTCATTGTATCACAAGTATGGATGCCACAACTAGCGAAAGATCTTTTTCGGGTGAGTACTTGAACAAAGGTGTTTCCAAAACAGGCGGGACAAACTTCTCGCAAAAGAAAAAAAGAAGAAGAAAAAACAGGCCGACAACAATTTCCAGCAACTTGTAGAAATCGTTGGTACCACAGGGTACAATCATACAAAGAAGTGCAGTGGGGCTGCACGCTCCAGCCAAATTAACTCACACACGTGCTGTCTGCTAGAGATTCACACTGCACGCCTGCATGCAGGACAAGATTCAGACATTCAGTGCAGCCCCATGGCTGTGAAGAACTCTCCGAGTGCCGTCCTGGACGATCCGCCATCCTCCGCCCACGCCCTCCCCATCCGCTCCCGGACCTCCAACACCCGCCGCCGCATCGCCGTGTCCCCCATCACCGTCTCGATCACCTCCGCCACCTCGCGGCTCTCCGCGACCGGGCTCTCCGGGTCGTTCCCCCGCGCCAGCTCCACGCACGCGCCCCACTCCTACGCCAGCATCTTGACGTTGTAGAACTGCTCCGCCGAGAGCGGCCACCCGATGATGGGCAAGCCGTGCGTCAGGCTCTCCAGCACCGAGTTCCACCCGCAGTGGCTCAGGAACGCCCCCGTGGAGCCGTGAGCGAGGATCCTCACCTGCGGCGCCCATCCATGGAGCAGGAGGCCCCGGCTAGCAGCGCTCGCCCGCGCCTCGAACCCCTCCGGCAGACACTCTTTGTTAAGCGTAGCGTTGGTTAGCTGTAGCTATTGTTTAGGGATTGTGTATATCCTAACTATGGCAAGGATCGGCTGTGATCCTTAGCCTTGCCGTGTACTCCAAACAATGTATGTGTTGTTGTCTACATAATGAGAAAGCCCCACGCTGGGCAAAGTACGGCAAACAAAATCGATCTATTAGTTTTAACTTGGTAATCAGAGCGATCGTTCCGATCCAATCTCCCGAGGCCGCGCGCGATGACAACGTCCGCGCTGCAGCTCTCTGGCACCACCGCCGGCGCGCTCACCTCCTCCTCTTCCGCTTCCTTAGCCGCCGGCGTTGCTACCTCCATCCCCACCACCCTACCTACCTCTTTCAACAACACCATTACCGTCCGTTTAGATCGCTCCAACTATCTCCTGTGGAAAACCCAGGTCGTGCCCGCCATTGCCGACCAAGGGTGGTATGGCTTCCTGGACGGGTCTTGCGCCTGCCCTCCCGCCACCATCACCACGGGAAGCGGGGATGCCGCCACCACGGCGGCCAACCCGGAGTATGCGCGCTGGTGGTACGCCGATCAGCGTGTCCTCTCGATTCTTGTCGGATCGATGAGCGAGGACATCCTCGCGCAGATGGTCGGGCGCACCACGTCGGCTTCGGTGTGGAGCTGCGTCACCGACCTGTTTTCCGCCCAAAATCGGGCCGGGATCCGTCAGATTCGTCGCCAGCTGACGACGTTAAAGAAGCACGACATGTCCGCCGCCGACTACTACAGCAAGATGAAGGGGTTTGCCGACGCCATGGCGATGGCGGGCTCCCCCGTCCCCGACGATGAACTGATCGACTACATCGTCGTTGGCCTCGGATCCCAGTTCGAGGCACTTCAGCAGTCTCTCGCCGTCCTTGGTGCCGCCAACGCCTCCCTGTCTCTCTCTAAATTTTACCCCATGCTGCTTTCTTGTGAGGCGATCCAGGTGCAGAACGCTCAGGCCGGCGGATACTCCTCCTCGGCGAACGCCGCGGCTCGGCAGGGTGACAGCAGCCGCGGTGGCGGCCGCCCTTTCGACATCACCGGGCGCTCTGGTGGTGGCCCATCGCATGGCAGCGGTGGCCAACACGGTGGTGGCCACTATGGCGGTGGAGGCAACTACAACGGTGGCCAGCAGGGCAACCGTAACACAAACCGCAACGGCGGCGGTGGTACCGGCGGACAAGGCAGCGGCGGTGGCGGTCAAGGCGGTGGCAACCGTCGCTGGCGTCCACGTTGTCAGGTCTGCAAGGCATGGGGTCATGAGGCCCTCTCCTGCAAGAATCGCTACAACGACGCGTTTCAGGCCGAGGGACAGCGCTCCGGCAACGCTGCCGCCTCCACCCACGGCCACAACGAGCGGGTGCCCCAGCCACAGCCGTGGTTCTTCGACACAGGGGCAACCGATCATCTCACTAATGACATGGAGCGACTAGGCATCCATGAACGCTACCACGGGAAGGACCAGGTTCAAGCCGCAAACGGCTCAGGTATGTCTATTACGCACGTTGGTCAATCTCGTTTAGCTGGTTCTTCCCTAGCTTTGAACAATATCCTCCATGTTCCTTCGTTAGCCAAAAATTTACTCTCCGTTTATCGCCTTGTTTCTGACAATGACATCTTCCTCGAATTTCACAAATATTTCTTTCTTGTTAAGGACAAGGTAACGAAGAAAATCCTCCTTCGCGGTAGGAGTCGTGGCGGCCTTTATCCTCTTTCGATCGGTCGAGCCTCCCATCATGAGAGGCATGCGTCTTCTGGTGTCAAGCTTTCATCGCACCACTGGCACCAGCGTCTTGGTCATCCGTCCAATAAAGTAGTTCAAACAACTATCAAGTCCAATAATCTCCCGTGTACTCCAAACATTGAGTCTTCTATTTGTGATGCTTGTCAACGTGCTAAGAGTCATCAATTACCTTATGGTTATTCCACTCGTGTGTCTACTGCACCTCTTGAGCTTGTTCATACCGATGTTTGGGGTCCGGCGTTGTCTTCTTCTGGGGTTTTTAAATACTACATTAGTTTCATTGATGACTATAGTCGCTATTGCTGGATATACTTGCTTAAGCATAAATCCGATGTTGAGAATGTTTTTTATGTGTTTCAGAATCACGTTGAGCGCCTCTTAAACACCACTATTCGCGCCGTGCAGTCTGATTGGGGCGGTGAGTATCATCGTCTCCATGCCTATTTCCAGCGCACCGGTATTTCCCACCGTGTGTCATGTCCTCATACATCTCAACAAAACGGTATTGCTGAACGGAAGCACCGACATCTTGTCGAGACTGGGCTAGCTCTACTTGCGCATTCCTCTCTTCCACTCCGGTTCTGGGATGAAGCGTTCCTCACCGCATGTTATCTTATCAATAGAATGCCTACCCCAGTCATAAATCACGCCACTCCTCTATTTCGCCTCCTCAACATAGCCCCCGAGTACTCCTTCCTTCGTACGTTTGGATGCGCTTGCTGGCCTAGCCTCCGAAAATATAACTCCCGCAAGTTAGAGTTTCGCTCCAAAATGTGCGTGTTTCTTGGATATAGTCCTATGCACAAAGGCTACAAATGCCTCGATCGCAGTACCGGTCGCATCTACATATCTCGCGATGTTGCTTTCGACGAGAATGTTTTTCCGTTTGCCACTCCAGGTGCGGTGGTAGACGTGTCTCAGCTCCTCCCTGTGTCGTTTCCTCCGAAAGAACCAGTTGTTCAGAATGACCATGCGCGTAATTATGACATGTCCTTGTTACCCGTTGATGCTGCTGGTGTTTCTCCTGTTGTTTCTGTTCAGGTACCAGCCCGGGCGATCGACGTACCAGGCGCAGGATCACTTGACGTGCATGTGCATGGCCCGCCTCCCGAGGCGCCCAGCGCTTCGCACCGGCCCGCCAGCCCACGCCTGGCCACTACCTCGTTCTCGCCTTGTCCCGGCCCCACGGGTGGCCTTTTGCTCCTCGGGCCTTGCTCCGCGTCCGGCCCATCTGACGGGCCGCAGTCGCCCGACGCCGATACTGGGCCGTCATTGCCCGACGCTGATGCTGGGTCGTCCTCTCCAGTGGCCAGCTCCCCTGTGCGCGACCGGGGGGGTCTGTCGCCGCCGCCCTCTGCTGATGTCTCCTCATCTGCGACATCCTCGGTGCCGCCTGCTCCTCCGACAGCGCCTCAGCCTATGACGACACGGCAGCGCAACAATGTGTTCCGTCCGAAGATATGGACGGACGGTACGGTCCGTTATGACCCGTATCGCCGCGGAGCGTTTCTTGCTGTTCCGGCGACGCATCGGGTTGCTCTTTCGGAACCAGCATGGAGGACCGCGATGGAGGCAGAGTTCGACGCCCTTCAGCGGACTCAAATATGGGTACTTGTCCCTCGGCCCCCTGGTACTAACATTGTTGGCAGTAAATGGATATTCAAGACGAAGTTTCGCCCCGATGGCTCTGTTGATAAATACAAAGCCCGTCTCGTTGCCCGTGGTTTCACTCAGCAGCATGGCATCGATTATCATGACACCTTCAGTCCAGTGGTCAAACCTGTCACTGTTCGTCTTGTGCTCTCCCTCGCCGTGTCGCGTGGATGGTGTCTTCGCCAGATTGATGTCAGTAATGCGTTTCTCCACGGTTTCTTGTCTGAGGATGTGTATATGCAGCAGCCTCCTGGCTTTGAGGATCCTCGTTATCCGCGACATGTTTGCAAACTTCAGCGTGCTTTGTATGGTCTGAAGCAGTCTCCTCGCGCCTGGTATGCCCGTTTGAGTGATAAACTTCATCAGCTTGGTTTTGTTTCCAGCAAGGCAGATACCTCTCTGTTCATCTTCGATCATCAAGGTGTTCAGGTATTCATGTTGGTGTATGTTGACGACATTGTTATAGCTGGTTCTTCTGCTGCTGCTGTTGATCGCCTCGTTCAGACTCTCGCCGGCACCTTTCCTATCAAGGATCTTGGGCGTTTGGAGTATTTTCTCGGTATTAAGGCTACATATCGTTCATCTGGCCTGCTTCTTACAAAGCATAAGTATGCTCTCGATCTTCTGCATCGTGCTAACATGGAGAGTTGTCGTTCAGTTCCCACCCCCATGTCATCCACGGATAAACTCTCTCGTACTGCTGGTGTTGTGCTTTCTGCTGAAGATGCCTTTAAATACCACAGTTTGGTTGGGGGTTTCCAGTATCTCACATTGACGCGGCCAGATCTTTCTTTTGCTGTCAACAAAGTTTGCCAGTTTCTGTCTCAGCCGACCACTGTTCATTATGAAGCTGTCAAGCGTATCCTTCGGTATGTCAAGGGTACTGTCTCCACGGGACTGTAGTTTGCACGTTCTCCTTCGTGTGCTCTCAACATCTACACTGATGCTGATTGGGCTGGCTGTTCAGATGATCGGCGCTCCACTGGCGGTTTCGCCATCTTCTTTGGTCCCAACCTTGTCTCGTGGAGCTCTCGTAAGCAACCCACTGTCTCTCGTTCGAGTACCGAAGCTGAATACAAAGCTTTGGCTAATGGCACTGCCGAGGCTACTTGGATACAGTATGTGCTGCAGGAGCTTGGAGTGCATCTATCGACACCCCCAGTTTTATGGTGTGACAACCTCGGCGCTACGTATTTATCGGCGAATCCTGTCTTCCATGCACGTACCAAGCACATTGAGATTGACTTCCACTTTGTTCGCAAGAAGGTGGCCATGGGCGCTCTTGATGTTCGGTTCATCGCGTCTGGTGATCAACTAGCTGACATGTTCACTAAACCCGCTACTCATCTCACCCTCCGTAGATTTCAGTCCAATCTAAACCTCGTTCACGTCGGTTCCGATTGAGGAGGAGTGTTAAGCGTAGCGTTGGTTAGCTGTAGCTATTGTTTAGGGATTGTGTATATCCTAACTATGGCAAGGATCGGCTGTGATCCTTAGCCTTGCCGTGTACTCCAAACAATGTATGTGTTGTTGTCTATATAATGAGAAAGCCCCACGCTGGGCAAAGTACGGCAAACAAAATCGATCTATTAGTTTTAACTCTCTTCGCCGCCGTCGACGTCGAGTCCCACCGGCAAACGGAAGGTCCGGATGAAAGGCCGGCCGGTGGACTCCAGTGCCGTGGCCAGCTCCATCATCTGCTTCGGAAGTATCGAGTTCTGCGACCCGAACGAGATGTACAGAACGGATGCCGTCAGCTGCGAGTCCAGCCAGCGCATGACGCCGGCGTCGGTCTCGGACGGGGCCGTCTCCGAACCGGAACCATCGCGGACGAGAGGGCCGATGGGTTAGACCGGGACCTTGCTGCCGAGAGTACGGCGCACCATGGCCAGTCCGGTGGGCTCCAGCTCCTCTACCGTGTTCACCAGCACCGCGTCCGTCAGGTACCCATGCCGTATCTGCCGGTGCATGTACGCAGTCACCCGGTCTATGCCGGGAGACGGGCCAGAGAGGAACGCCTGCGACAGCTGGGACCGGTGGAGCTCCACCTCCGGGTGCTCGGGCAGGCGGAGCAGCTGGCCGTCGTCGTGGAAAGGCAGCGCCGGCATGTCCTTCCACATGGCGTGCAGGATGGCCGTGCCGAGCGCACCGCAGGATACGAGGATAGCGTGCCCGCACCCACGCCGGCGAGCGACGCGCACCGTCCACGCGACGAACACGTCGGCGATGACAACGCAGTCGTCCTTGTCCTCGACGAGGCCGGAGACGTAGGCGTCGAAGGCGGGCTCGAGCGACTCGAAGGCCTCGAAGAGGATGAGGAATGCCGGGAGCGGGAGGGAGATAGTGGACTCACAGTCGGCTGGGAGGCCGTGGTCGGCCGGGACGAACGGCAGCGCGTGGAAGCTGATGACCGAGGACGAGGGCGACGCGGAGGAGGAAGCGTGTAGGGCGGCAACGTTGCGCGGGGTTGAGACGATGGTAATCTTGACGTCGCCGGGGAGGGCTCGGCGGAGGACGCCAACCCCGCTTTGCTTACACCTCCCTTCCACCCCTGTCTGGCCGCCGTCTAGGTACTTTCCACCCTTGCACATTGCCGTCCATAGCTGACACCACGCCCGACAAGTTTTCGGCCAAATGACATAACCAATGTTATTGACGTTTTTATTGTTTACTTTGAAGCAAACACGATGGATTCAAACGAGGAGTACTTCTATGCCGAGTTCATCGATTCGTCCTCCCCAGAGTAGGCCGAATATGAGACAACGATGATGCATGCGGTTATGGAAGATGCAAAACGTGCGGTGGAGCATGTTGTCAATTTCAAGAGATCAATAAAGGGACATGAGTGTTGAATCGGAATAGGGCACAGGTGCATATGATGCTGATGGACGTCTAATTTGTTCCCGATGCACTATTTCGAGACCTATTTCTGTCGTCGATTACATATGTGGCTAACTATGTTCGATCGCCACTACAATGGTGTCCGGGCCTATGATGACTACTTCATCTTGAAGAAGGATGTCGTTGGAAACATTGGATTCTTTGGTTACCAGAAGTGCATGACTACATTGAGGGTGCTTACCTATGGCACGGGCGCAGAATCGTGAAATGAGTACATTCGGATGTCCGAGAGCACAATGTCTCAAAGACATGGTCAGGTTTGCTACTGTAGTGGCTAAGGTGTTTGGACCAGAGTACTTGAGAGAACCAACTGCGAAGACACCGCAAGGCTCATGGACCAGAGTACTGTAGTGGTTAGTGAGAGGTCGCGTCCGCTCTATGCCGGCGTCAATGCGGAGCAGCCGCTCTCCAGCGGCATGAATACGGGCAGCTGGCGCTGGGCAGGAAGTGCACGCGGGGAAGGGAGGGTTTTTGGGTGGGCCAAGGCGGTCAGACGCGGGTGTGGCAGTGGTCCGGACGCCCGTAAAGCCTCCTAGTTTGTCTCCGGTTTGCGGGAAAAAATACGTCCGGACCGTCCGGCGGACCGATAAAGGCCCCACACGAATCGGATATATGCGGGCGGTTTGAGGGTCCGCGTTGGAGATGCCCTTAAAACGTATTTCCTAGTTGTCGTTTTCTTTTACACTTTTAGGATCTTTGATCGAGCAATAGCATTTTTCAGCAATTAAGCTGTGGGTAATATTTGGAGCACCAATAGCAATTACCACATTTTCTTGCCGACGGGCAATCTTTAATTATGCGGATTTGCTAGTTATCATCTACTAGATGAGAACTAACAAAGTCTCATCTAACTGCTACTCCAGTACATTATTTGACTAATCAAAAGTAATAATCCGCATGAATAATCTTCGCGTAAATAAAATGGAATTATGAGCACACAGCTATATATGTAGTGCAGATCTTCATATAGTACGAGTTCTACGCCCGTCGAACGGCGGGAACTTGATTAATTACTGCGCGTAGTCACAGAAACCGTAGCTAACTTCTTGTGGGAGAGCAGATCCACGCAGCGGCCGCCACAACGCGTCCGGCCGTGCTTGCACGCCTTGTTGCAGCTACCGCAGTGCTGAGCGCTAGCGGCGGAGTCCACGCACTGGCCTCTGCAGCACGTCGTCCCCGTCTCGAGGCATGCTTCGGCCGACTTCTTCGAGCACTCGTACGCCGGCAGAGGCTGGAGGCCAGCGCCGCCAACAATCAGGAAACGACTCCTCCTTGCCGCCGGCTGCAGGCTCGCGCTGCCGCTGGCCGTGGCTGCGGCAATGCCACTGGCAGTGACCAGCACCGTGATGAGGAGAAGCAGGGCAGCGTTCGCCATTGTGGAGACAAGGAGAAGTAATGCAAGTGTTTGGCTTATCGGCTCGTTGCTCTCAATTAGCTGGGAGCTCAAGGGTGTGCTTGTGTGTGGGGGGAATACCTCTGAACTTTGAAGCATCACGATTTATATAGAAGAAGAGAGCATGGGAAAGAAAGTCAGCGGGGTTAGCTCTGCTCTCTTGAGGTTGACTTTTGATGCAAATTCAACTTCAAGATGACACCAAGAAGCCACTTTTGCCCAGAACAAAAATAATTGAAAATAAACGAAAGGTTTCAGGTACATTCACATGGAGTGTAGATGTTTGAGAAAGATTAACTAGAGTTTGATCAATCCATAGTCCAGGTACTTGCAAAGCAACCAGTTCGCAACAATAGTGTTGAGAAGAGAGAATGGCTGCGAGATTGTCGTAGCACAAAGTGTAACTGAAGTAAACTTCAGTATAGCTCCACGTAACACTAATTTTGAATAACTAATGCACGGGATGCAACGAACCAAGCGCCGTCTGTCCTCGCATGCTAGACGTGATGAGTGAACAACTGAACATAAACCGGAGACTTATAATAAGGTAAGCAACGATTAAGTATGATAAAATCAACACTCAAACTAATGCACATGGTAGTGGCTTTACATGCTATACACCCTCAAATCATGTAGAAGGGCAAAGGCCATCAAGTCATCCTCTATTAAATTACATAAATGATACATTGTACTTAGCTGAGATAAAGAAAAACCGTTAAGATATATATATGTACGCCAAGATCATCCTTCCCAAAATTGTGGTGGCTATGGATTGTCTTTCGGTGGTGAACACCATCCATGAGAATAATATATGGGACTATGGAGTGATCATCGAGGAGTTAAATGAACGTCAACTTGCTTTGCAGGACGTCATTTTTATTCAGGAGAGGTGACAATTGAATTTTGAAGCCCACAAGCGAGGTAGGGGGGAAATCTAAGCCTCGGGTTTGGCCGTTGTGTCGAGTTTGTTGAAATATAGGGTGGGCCTTGGGCCCACCTAACAATTTCAGAAAATCTACAAGGGCCCATGTGGGATATATGTCAATGAGTGTAGTGGGAAGTTTAGTCCCATATCGCTAGTGGAGAAGGAGTTGGACCGATTCTCTTCCACATGCTATTGGAGCTTGAGAAGAGAAGTGGTTCCCGCGCGCTCCTCCTCCGCCGCCCGCCTCGGCACGACGCGCCGCGCCGCGGGTTGCGGGATTGAGCCGAGCCGAGCTCACACCTATGCGCTTGTTTTTGCCGGTCAGGAACGGAGAGTTTTGACAGCTGGGCCATGATCTGAGACGTCGGATCTGGGCTGTCACCGACTCGGACGTGGGTTCAACCCACGTCTCTCCACCCCGACGCGCATATATATGTGAGCCGCCACGAACAGATCACATCTGTTCACGCGCACCGCCCCTGTTGTTCCCTTTGCTGCTGCTGCCGCCGGCGACTCCATCCCGTTCACCGCGTACACGGTTGACGGGAGAGCAGGCCTCCGAAACCCCGGCTCTCCGGATCCTGTACGGGAGAGGGGCGATTAGGTTTTTGGGGAGCGACTACGCGACTGCTCGCTTCCGATCGACTACTTCCTCTACGTCTGCGTCGTCATCATCATCACCATGTCCACCGATGCTGACCGTGCCGCCACCGAGAAGCTCGAAGCCGAGAAGAAGGCCGCCGAGGACGCCGCCGCTGCCACTGCCCCCACGGCTTCTGCCTGGCCTATCGGAGGGTATAACTTGTTTATCCTGCTCCTATTGTTTTCTGTTGTAGCCATACTAGCGTTATACATAGATGTATCTGCTGTTAGCGTGTATGTGCTTGCGTGATCGAATATCAGCATGTTATTAATTCTGTCAATGCCATGCTAGTGATTTATTCATGGATTAAATTAATCGGAAAATTGCCTATTTACTCAGCAATCCAAAAACCTAATTTGTGTAGGCATTTTCGGCTAGTGGTTTTGCCGCTGCACTAAAACCGGATAAGTTTACCGGTAGGTACTTTAAGCGTTGGCAGACTAAAACCACATTATGGCTCACGGCTATGAACGTGTTCTGGGTCGCCGGTGTTCCTTCCACGGGAACGATTGCTCCTGAACAGGAGAAGGCGTTCAGGGAGGCCACCGTCGTATTCCTCGGAGCAGTTCTGAGCGTGCTCGGAGATAAGCTGGTTGACGCATATTTACATGTGCGGGTTGCCAAGGACTTGTGGGAGGCGGTCGAATCGAAATTCGGGGCCACCGATGCTGGGAGCGAGATGTATGTTATAGAGCAGTTCCACGATTACAAAATGGCCGAGAACCATTCTGTATTGGAACAGGCTCATGAGATAATATGCATCGCTAAGGAGCTTGAGCTTCTTAAGTGCGATTTACCGGGCAAATTTGTCGCGGGATGTATAATCGCTAAGCTCCCTAATTCGTGGAGAAACTTTGCTACCACTCTGAAACATCAGAGGCGTGCATTCTCAGTAGAGGATGTCATCGGCCATCTGAGTGTTGAGCAGAACTCAAGAGCAAATGACTCGCACGGAAAAGGGGTCGAAGGAACTTCTGTGGCCAATATGGTGCATCAGAAGAACTTCAATTCCCACAAGCCCAAGGGAAAGAATTATGTCCAACAGAATACCGACTTTAAGAAGAAGGGTAAGAAGACCTTCAAGAAGAATAAGAAGGGAGATGGCTGCTACACTTGTGGTTCGGATGAACATTGGGCTAGCAAGTGCCCAAACAAGTACAAGAAGCCAGGGCAGGACTCCAAGTCTGCCAATATGATTATGGCCAACAATGAAAGTGGTGCATCTGGATACAGTAATTTCTTTACTGTATTTTCAGTTTGTCAGTCCACCGATTGGTGGGTGGACACAGGTGCAGGTGTTCATGTGTGTGCTGAGATTTCATTGTTTTCTTCTTACCAGGCCACATGTCACGGGTCCGTATTGATGGGGAATGGAGCGAGTGCTTCTGTTCATGGTGTTGGCACGGTCGATCTGAAATTTACTTCGGGAAGGATCGTGTAGCTGAAGAACGTGCAACATGTCCCCGCCATCAAGAAGAACCTCGTTAGTGGCTCCCTTCTGTGTAGATAAGGGTTTAAGTTGGTCTTCGAGTCTAATAAAGTAGTTGTTATGAAATATGGAATATTTGTTGGAAAGGGTTATGAATGTGGAGGAATGTCCCGCCTTTCTCTCGCAAATTTTTGTAATAAAGTCATGAACAATATTCATTCCAGTGTTAATGAATCTGAGGTTTGGCATTCACGTCTTTGTCACATTAGTTTTGGTGTTATGACGCGGCTAGCCAAGTTGAATTTAATCCTGAGTTTCTGAAAGGACCACGATGTCACCTAGAGGGGGGTGAATATGCGTTTTAATTTTTTTTACGAATTTGGCTATATCCTAATGCGGAATTAAACTAAGCGGATACTTTTCAAGCACAAATCCTAAATATACTAGGCTCACTAAGTGCACCAACAACTTAGGATAAACAAGATGAGAACAACGAGGATATGAGTAAGCACAAGTAAGTTACGCAAACTTACTCAATGTATATCACGAGATATGGAAATGAATGTTACAAGCTAGCAATTCACACTAACCTCAAGATAGAACAATAGTAGAAAGTATGAATTGCGGACTATAAAGTGTTGGCCTAAATAATCTCTACGATATGGTAACCAACACAATATAATGAGGACAACAAGGATACTAACAAGCACAAGTAAGTTACACAAACTTACTTGAGCAATATCACAATATATGAGAGTGTATGACACAAGTTAGCAATTCACACTAATCACAAGATATATCGATAGTAGCAAGTATGAATTGTGAATATAAAGTGTAGGCCTAAATAATCTCTTCAAGGGAATGACCAACACAATATAATGAGGACAACAAGATATAGTGAATGCACGGTCAAGTGACCAAAGTAAACCACAAGTAAGGAGTTAGGGTTAGGGATAACCGAAGTCACGGAGACGAGGATGTATCCCGATGTTCACTTCCTTGGAGGGAAGCTAGTCACCGTTAGAGAGGTGGATGTTACCACGAAGGCACACCAACGCCACGAAGGCTCACCCTATTCTCCTTGAGATATCACCACGAAGGCGATTCTCAACCACTAGTGGTAGACCTTGAGGCGGCCTCCAAACCTTCACAAACTTTTCGGGGGACAAATCACGAGTTGATTCCTCACGGAAGCACTCCTACCGCTTAGGAGTCTCCAACCTCCAAGAGTAACAAGATCAAGGGGGAAATGCTCAAGACTTGCTCAAATCACAAATTCCTTTGGTCACAAGAGGGAGTGGGAGTTGATCTATCTTTTGATTGGAAAATCTCTCAAGAACTCTCACGAATCTCTCCGGGATCTAAGATTTGGTGTAGGAGAAGTGAGAGGGAGCCACTAGGTGTTCTAGGGTTCTTTTGGGTGGAGTGGTCAACCCTCTACCGGATTGGTAGAGGGGTATATATAGCAAGCCTAGAAAACTAGCCGTTTGTGAGTAAGTGGCTATGTCGGGCCGGACATCTGGGCAGAGGCCGGACATCCGGCGGCTGTGAAGTGTGCACACGAACATAGAAAAACAGGGTACAGGGCCCAGGCATCTGGCCGAAGCCCGGACATCTGGCCAAACTTGGGGCCCCGGACATCCGGTCAAGTGCCGGACATCCGGCGTACACAACCAACATTTCGATATAGTTTCTGGACATTGATGGCCGGATTTCCGGGGGGATCCCGGACATCCGGGGCGTCCCGGGAGCCCGGACATCCGGCCAAGTCCCGGACATCCGGCCATCACAAAAACAGCAGGCGCCCCAATAGTAAAACATGCATAACTTTCTCATCCGGACTCCGATTTTGATGATCTTGGGCTCGTTTTGAAGCTAGTGAAAAACCCCAGGTCCTCACATAGAGAACCACCCATGATAAACCAAAATGGAGGGTGCAAAGTATGCAAAGGTTAGATCATATACTTTGGGGAACCTAGTTGGCTATGGATTTATTTGGTATATAGGATATGAGTGGAATTGTGTATAGAAGATGTGGACTTGAGCAAATCCATCATGAACCCCTTTGATCCCCTCTTAATAGTGCGGGATCCCTATAACTCAACAATCATAAAAGAGCTACACTACATAGTTATCGAGAAACCATTCTTGAGTGTATATGTTTCTTCGGTGGTCATCACTCCACAACACTAACGCCAAAGGAACTAATACCTTTGACTCGAACCTTTCACTTGAGCTTGATGTTGATGTTTCTTCTTGGCTCAAGTTGAAGGCAAGACATTGGTGAAGTCTTCAAGTAGCTCTACCATACACAATGTGGGAATCTTTGCTTTGTATTCATCTTCACTTGTCCATCATGTGATCATCCACAAGCTTCAAGCATGTAATCCTTCGGGATGGTTATCTTGAACTTGCCCTTGTCAACCATGATCATGAACACTTGATGTGATCCTCTCATGGACACTTGGAATCTTTCTCTCGATGCGAGCCCATGAGAATAACCTAACTCTCATAAACATAGACAACACATAGCATGGGTTAGTACACAAAGTGCAATTGACAATTTCTTATCATACCACAAGATCCTATATGATGCATTGTTTGTACTTGTGTGTTGACCATTTAGAGTTTGATTCTTTGATCTTTATCTTGGTCAACCTTTATCTTTACTCCATGCTTAATCTTGATGTCTTGAAGGCCATATTGAATTCTTCACTATGCTTCATTTCTTCAAGACATGATTACCCATATCTCAATTATCATATGACCATATAGAGTTTATCCATGAATACCATATTGGTCATCATTTGTTCTTCTTCATGCTCCATCACAATCTCTTGAGAGGCACAACGAAATCTTCACATGAATTACTTGCTTCAAGACATAATCATCCATGACTCAACATATGAGCTCATCATGATCCTATCTTCAAGCCATATGTAGAATTCTTCTCTTTAATCATTCTCTCAAGATCATGATCCATCATGGCTCACCCCATAAGGCTAAGCATGACAACCTCTGAGATCCTTCAATGAACTCCATGTAGATCACATCTTGTTCGTCACATGGAATTCATCTTGATCATATTTGATTCAATCATTGAGCTCAATCTTGATGCACAACTATATGTATATGGCATTCATTCCGAATCCATTCAATCTCCTTCTTGCATCACCCACGGAACAAGCCTTCATATATAACTTGATGCCATTGTTTCTTCATAGGAATTGTCATTCATTATCAAGTCTCAATGCATATATTTGTGTTGATGGATTTCATCCTTTAATTCATCCAGTATTCTTCATGCATTGCAAATGGAAATTTCCTTCACATGTATATCTCAATGCAAACATTAGTCCATAATGATTGTCATTAATTACCAAAACCACACGTGGGGACTACATGTACTTTCAGTTTCACTTTAGCCAAAGGTTCTAAGTGCCTTTCGTGTGTGCAAGCTAAGCAACCTCGCATGCCTCACAAGGCTGCGGAGGAGAGACACTTGGCGCCATTAGAACTCATACATTCTGATCTTTGTGAGATAAATGGTGTGTTGACTAAAGGTGGAAAGAAATACTTCATGACATTGATAGATGATTCCACTAGATATTGCTATGTGTATCTGTTAAATACTAAAGATGAGGCTCTACACTACTTTAAAATCTATAAGGCAGAAGTTGAGAATCAACTTGAAAAGAAAATTAAACGAGCCCGGTCAGATCGTGGTGGAGAGTACTTCTCGAGTGAGTTTGATTCCTTTTGTGCGGAACATGGTATTATTCATGAGAGGACACTTTCCTATTCACCCCAGTCAAACGAGGTTGCCGAACGGAAAAACCGTACTCAAACTGATTCGGTTAACGCCATGTTAGATACATCGGGTTTATCCAAGGCATGGTGGGGGGAGGCTATATTGACATCATGTCATGTTCTGAATAAAGTTCCGACAAAGGATAATGAGATCACTCCCTATGAGAAATGGGCGAAGAGAAGGACAACACTCTCGTACTTGCGTACTTGGGGCTGTTTGGCGAAAGTCAACGTGCCGATCCCCAAAAAGCGTAAACTTGGACCAAAGACCGTGGACTGCGTTAATTTGGGCTACGCTAAGAATAGCGTTGGCTATAGATTTCTAGTAGTGAAATCTGAGGTACCTGACCAGAAGGTCGGTACAATTATGGAGTCTAAGGATGCTACATTCTTCGAGGATATTTTTCCTATGAGAGATATGCAAAGCACTTCTAGACAGGAATCTGAGGAGACTCCTGAACCTGCCATTCCGGTGAAATATTATGAACAAACACATGATGAAAATCCTGAGGAGGATGATGAGGAAACCCTTGGTAGGGGCAAGAGGTAAAGGACTGTAAAGACCTTTGACGATGATTTCCTTGTGTACCTCGTGGATGATACTCCAACTTCTATTTCAGAAGCGTATGCATCTCCAGAGGCTGACTACTGGAAGGATGCGGTCCGTAGCGAGATGGATTCCATCATGGCTAACGGGACTTGGGAAATTACTGAACGTCCCTATGGTTGCAAACCATTGGGATGTAAGTGGGTGTTCAAAAAGAAGCTTAGGCCCGACGGTACGATTGAAAAGTACAAGGCTAGGCTTGTGGCCAGGGGCTATGCCCAGAAAGAAGAAGAAGATTTCTTCGACACTTATTCACCTGTGGCCAGACTGACCACCATTCGAGTATTAATATTACTCTCGTTGGCGGTCTCGCATAGTCTTCTCATCCACCAGATGGATGTTAAGACGGCTTTTCTGAATGGAGAGCTAGAGGAGGAAATCTATATGCAACTGCCTGATGGCTTTGTAATAGATGGTCAGGAAGGCAAAGTGTGTAAGTTGTTGAAATCTCTATATGGCCTGAGACAAGTATCTAAGCAATGGCATGAGAAATTTAATACAACTTTGACATCTGTTGGCTTCGTTGTTAATGAAGCTGACAAATGTGTATACTATCGCTATGGTGGGGGCGAAGGAGTTATACTGTGCTTGTATGTAGATGACATACTGATATTTGGAACCAGCCTCAAAGTGATTGAGGAGGTTAAGTCCTTTTTATCTCAGAACTTTGAGATGAAGGACCTTGGAGTGGCTGATGCTATCTTGAACATCAAGCTATTAAGAGATGATGAGGGTGGGATTACACTTCTGCAATCCCATTATGTTGAGAAGGTGTTGAGTCGTTTTGGATATTCGGACTGCAAACCATCTCAAACACCATATGATCCTAGTGTGCTGATTCGAAAGTTCGAAGGCACAACTAAAGATCAATTGAGATACTCTCAAATTATTGGTTCACTAATGTATCTAGCGAGCGCAACGAGGCCTGACATCGCATTTGCTGTGAGCAAACTGAGCCGGTTTGTTTCCAAACCGGGTGACGTACATTGGCATGCTATTGAAAGAGTTATGCGCTATCTGAAAGGTACTATGAATTATGGACTTCACTATACCGGATACCCATTGGTATTTGAAGGGTATAGTGATGCGAATTGGATCTCTGATGCTGATGAGATGAAGGCCACAACTGGGTATATGTTAACTCTTGGAGGTGGTGCTGTTTCCTGAAAGTCTTGCAAGCAAACGATCTTAACGAGATCGACAATGGAAGCAGAATTAACAGCATTAGACACATCTGGTGTCGAAGCAGAATGGCTTCGAGATCTTTTGATGGACTTGCCAGTGGTTGAGAAGCCGGTTCCGGCCATCCTTATGAACTGTGACAATCAGACAGTTATTGTCAAGGTGAAGAGTTCAAAGGACAACATGAAGTCCAACAAACACACAAGAATGAGATTGAAAGCTGTCAGAAAATTAAGAAACTCCGGAGTGATAGCGTTGGATTATGTCCAAACGGCTAAGAATCTGGCAGATCCCTTTACTAAAGGACTATCACGTGTTGTGATAGATAATGCATTGAGGGAGATGGGTATGAGACCCACATGAGTTGCCATGGCAGTAACCCAACCTATGTGATCGGAGATCTCGTGAAGTAGGACCTGAGAAAACAAGCCAGTGGTGAACTGAGGAGAGTAACTTTACTAACCCACTCCGTTGGAGATGCAATACTCTCGGAAACTATAGGGTAGGTTGACTACTGTCCTAATGTGTTCCAAGGCTTATATATATAAGCAAGATGCTATCCTACAGAACGATCTTGGAGGAACACACCTATATGAGCCCGACTGCTGGTCACAGTCTATGAGATTGGGGTGATCTCTAGCAAGCTCATGCATAGGCCAGGAGTGTGACTAATATGCTCCACCCGAGGGGTCAGCCTTCGGCAGCCTAGTACTAGTAAGACATGTGGTGAAACTTCTTTACGCCAAACTGACAATTCAAGGCATAGTCCATTGTTCAAGGTGGAGTTCAGCCTTAACAGGTCTCCACTGAAATACTGGTATATCAAAACAGTGCTTGGAACAAAGGACAGAATGGGCCCTTGAGCTCTGGTGGGGGATTGTTGAAATATAGGGTGGGCCTTGGGCCCATCTAACAATTTCAGAAAATCTACGAGGGCCCATGTGGGATATATGGCAATGAGTGTAGTGGGAAGTTTAGTCCCATACCGCTAGTGGAGAAGGAGTTGGACCTCCTTATAAGGGATTCTCTTCCACATGCTATTGGAGCTTGAGAAGAGAAGTGGTTCCCGCGTGCTCCTCCTCCGCCGCCCGCCTCGCCACGCCACTCCTCGTCACGAAGCGCCGCGGGTTGCGGGATTGAGCCGAGCCGAGCTCACACCTATGCGCTTATTTTTGCCGGTCAGGAACGGAGAGTTTTGACAGCTGGGCCATGATCTGAGACGTCGGATCGTGGGCTGCCACCGACTCGGACGTGAGTTCAGCCCACGCCTCTCCACCCCGGCGCGCATATATATGTGAGGCATTGGCCAACCCTAGCCGTCACGAACAGATCACATATGCTCACGCGCACCGCCCCTGTCGTTCCCTCTGTTGCTACCGCCGGCGACTCCATCCCGTTCACCGCGTACACGATTGACGGGAGAGCAGGCCTCCGAAACCCCGCCTCTCCGGATCCTGTACGGGAGAGGGACGATTAGGTTTTTGGGGAGCGACTACGCAACTGCTCGCTTCCGATCGACTACTTCATCTACGTCTGCGTCGTCATCATCATCACCATGTCCACCGACGCCGACCGTGCCGCCGTCGAGAAGCTCGAAGCCGAGAAGAAGGCCGCCGAGGACGCCGCTGCTGCCACCGCCGCTTCGGCTTCTACCTGGCCTATCGGAGGGTATAACTCGTTTATCCCGCTCCTATTGTTTTCTGTTGTAGCCATACTAGCGTTATATATAGATGTATCTGCTGTTAGCGTAGTATGTGCTTGCGTGATCGAATATCAGCATGTTATTAATTCTGTCAATGCCATGCTAGTGATTTATTCATGGATTAAATTAATCGGAAAATTGCCTATTTACTCAGCAGAGTTATCACCTGCCATATACTCCCTCTATTCCAAATTATCTGGCCTATAAGGTCTCTTTAGGACAAATCTTTGATCAACAATTACACTATTAGTATATTACATTTGTGATACACAATCATAACAACAAACAAGTACTTTGCAATACGAATCTAATGACATCAACTTTATGTCACATAAAATACATACTAAACGTTTTCGCAAAAATAAAATAAAAATAGATACTAAACGTAATAGGGTATCTATTGGTCAAAAACTCATCCTAAAGAAACCTAATATGCTGCGTATTTTGAAGCGGTGGCAGTATAGGCCTTGTTCCTGGAACTACTGTTTTATGATTATAAAGCCGTTGACATTTTCCCTCAAAAAAGGGTTAATTCATTTGGATGTTCTAAAATCGTTTGGAGAAAAGAAAACTCCTCTACTTTGGTATTTGCACCAACTATGCGCAAAGCTGTGCCGTTATACTATGCGCAAAGAAAACTCCTCTACTTTGGTATCTGAAACACGCTAACTTCTGCAAAACTTCTCGTATCTAGCTTTTACCCTGACTTCTCGCTTCAGGTGGCGCTCGTCAAACCGTTCTGGAGGCGAGGCAACTTCTCCTTGCGCCTGGGTGAGCTGGCAGCCCAGCTGGGGCGTTGAAGCCCAGCTTCTTGCCACCTTGGGCCGGCTGGAAGCAACCCATTTCGGGCTAAACTGCACACAGGCTGAAAAAAAAGAGAGAAACGAGCTGGGCCTGCTTCCTGGGGTGAATGACTGGGCTTATTTTTTTTCACACGAGAAAATTTATGCGATTTCTGGCTGTACAGAGAGGTGTACAGAGAACGTTTCTGTAGTAAAGTAATGTTCAAAATATAGCCAGCATGTATTTTTTAACTTGCCACAAATATTCCCAGTTAAGACAAGTTATAATAAAAGACGAATAACTAGTTTTGTTATATGTCATACAACAAAAGTTTCATTTGTATATAAGTTTGCAAATCAAAATGGTGTCACATCTAAAGACATGAACTTGATTACTTCACCAACTAAGAGCAATGGCGGTAGCTAGTTCATGTCTAAACAAATCCATGTTAGGACCACTTTCCGCCGGTGTTGAAGAATCCGATGCATTTGGAGGAATAACATACTTCTTGTATCTCTCTGGAATAGTTGGGACATAATCCGGATCCCTCTCACACCGAAGAAAGTGGTTATCCTCTTTGTCATGGAGGCGGACATAGTTGTGTAGTGTCATGGTAGCCGCAATTATCATCACTTGTGATATCTCCAAACATAATCCGCAAGTTTTGCTCATTAGCAAGTCCTTTCTTCTTGAACTTGTCACAACCTTTAATGTCCTGCAATAGAACAAAGGATACATGTCACTTTGGTCCTCAATGTACTAGGATAAATATGAAAATTGTACTGTCTGAACTATGCAAATTGTACTATTATGAACTATCCAGCAGCAGCTATCTTAACTATTCAGCAGCAATTCAGCATGTAATAACAGCAATTATGAATAGCCAAAAAAAAATCAGCGTGCAATAACAGCAACTACAGCAGCCAAAAAAATTCAGCATGTATTAGTTAACCAATTAACTACAACGTCCACGCCCTGCATCGTCAAGATGGCACCAGCATCTCAACGGTTTTATATTTTCACAAGAAAACATCTTAAACAAGAAACAATTAAGCTAGAGATTCTACATACCAAATGACTATATGTACTGATGAACATGTGTCTTTGTACTTGCATATCAAGGTATACATCATCCCCATGTGTCAGTGTAGACGGCCATCTCTGTAATTTAGCTACTCTTAACAATCTTATATCATACAGTAGATTGATAGGGATCGTTTGATTCTGTGAAGGAACAATCTTTTACTTCTTCTGTATGTATGTTCCATGCAGCCACATGTGCAGAGATGTTGGGTCAAAACTATACACCCTGGCTGAGACCGACGGTGAAATGTTTGTGTTTGACTGACTGATTAATAACAGCAACAACGCCACCTCATGTAATATCTGAACTATGAAGCTGCACACATATCTGAATTTTTTTGCACTTTCCATTAACAGTACGAACAGCACACCATAGGGAAGAAGACAGAGGAGTTCACCTTGAGGTTTGGGCGAAGGGGCTTGGTCTTCGGGATGCTCCGCCTTGCTCAGCGGCGCTGCTCCTCGCTGAGCTCCTCTTTCCCCCACCGGCGCTGCTCCTCGCTGGCGTCAATGGCGTGGGGGTGAGCTCCTCCTTCCCCACGGCGCTGCTCCTCGCTGGCGGCAGTAATGGTGGCTGTAAGGACGGGAATCGGCGGGGAACTCGCTGTCCAGGCCGGATCTGTAGCCGTTGGAGAGACTCCGGCCGGCGACCGGGGGGGCCGGGCGTGGCGGCGGGACGGCGGATCTCAAGGTTTCGAGAGGGAGAACGCAAGGGACAGGGGAGATATGACCAAGCTGTTCGGGTGTGTTCGAGCGAGGAAGAGGTAGGCTGCCCAATCATTTCGTTGAGCGGTGGCAATCTGCTTGTAAATAAGGGGAACTCCAGATTCTTCAAAACGTGGAGCTGGGTTTCCCTTGCTTCACAAATTTACATTACCGGCCCATTTTAGCTTCCTGAAATCAACTTCGAGAAGCTAAAGCGTTCGGCTGAGCTCCACTGCGGAGTAAACGGAAGTTGAGAGCTGGAGCGTTGCCGAACAGGCCCTAACAAGTCAGCTCACAAGATGAAAACATACCATTGCATATAAGTTACCATTTTGCGACACAGATACTAACCTAAGATGGGACACCATTGACATCATGACAATTGTAGGGTCATAGTGATGTAGTCTTCAAATGCGACATCGCACGAATAAGTTGGTAACTAAAATAGTGTCTTCAAGAAAGAGATAAAAATGTGTATGTTCATGGTGTTGGCTTCAGGCATTCTCACCTTCTCCAACTCTGAACACTACCTAAAGATGGAACATCACACATACATATATGGACGGTACCGATCAGCCCGTGAAAGTCGGATCAAGGTTGCTCACCCTAGCGAAACAACATAAGATCCTTGTTGCAAATCCAACTGTTGCGCCATGTCACCAGACTAACCCCTTTGCTAACTGAGCTTACCTAGCAATATTTATTTGGGACTTTAATTTCTAGTTGGCCTAACGATTTTGCACATATTTGTTGGTAACTGTGTGGCTGCCTTATGATTACCGACCAGTTACCAGAATTTCAAATTATTTCAAAATATAAATTCCAATTATGACCAGAAACCTCATAGATTAATAGTATGGTATATTCCAGTATCCATATTAACTACAAAGCCCAGCCTCACGCCATTTGGTAACCAAAGTTTAGGTCTCGCTTTATCATGGCAACTTAAACGCTGTCCTTATTTTATTTTGTTTTATTTTGACGGAAAAGAGTGGCGATTTTTCCTAGCTACTAGGTGCATCTTTAATTTTTAGGAGTATTTGTACAAAAAAATGTATGAAAGGAGAGTACAACACAGAAAAGGGCACCAAAAAAGAGAGGCCAAAATGCTTGCCTTATAGAAAGCAACATAATTGTATAAGTCGTGTTTCATGGCTGCATCATGACAAATCTTATTAGTTCACTTGATCAAGTCAGATAAGTTAGATATTTCACTTACTGGTAGTCAGCCTTAAATATAAAAAGTTTGATTACACACATTTTAGAATGCCACTTGTTTCCTAGTGGATGCAGTAAGTCTTAAAACATTGTGTTCCAACAACTGGAGAACAATTATTCTCTAGAATTAGTTTTTGTTTCACTCTCTATAGGTAAATTCTCTGATACGACCTTAGGAAGCACCACCATCATTTGTTCCAAAAGGACTTGGGCTAAGGGGTTCCTGCCGCTACTCAACCGCTTGTCTTACAAGGTAGCAGGAACACGGTACAAGTTGTACCCGGTAGCCGACATCACGTGATCCACCGTAAAAACAAGAAAACTCCTCCGGTCACAGATTGTTGGGGATTTTCAGTTTGACTATATGTATATGAAATTTGCAAGTGATAACATTTGTGGATCCCAGGAACACCCTCGAAGCCAGGATAACAGTTATCCGAGGGTGTTCCAAAGATTGAGAGACGTCGTCGAACATTGCTTAGGCGCCGCCGGCGAGGGCAGGAGCAGGGCAATGTTGATATACCTAGGACCCCATGTTTTATTTTTGTACTTTTAATTAAGAGAAAAGTATGTTTTTGGTCCCTCAAATTCATAAAAAGTCGACATCTGGTTCCTCATATTTTTCTGGTCGATATTTAGTCCTCAATGTTTAAAAACCGGAGACATTAGATCCAAAACCAGAAATGAGGAAAGAAAACCGGTGACGTGTCAATGGGTTCCTCTCGTACAGCAGCGGCATTTTCTCGAGCACCTTGTGTGCGTTCGCCGAGAACACCCAAGACGACTTGGCAAGGCTCCTACCCGTGCCGCCGCACCCATCGCCTCGCCTCCGCTTAGTGCCACTGCTGCTGCCGTGCGCAGACAGGCTACCGACGACGCCGAGTCCACGGCCGACGTGCCGCCTGAGAAGCTCGAGCAGAGAAGGCTGCGGAATCTGCTCGTGGGCCTCCTCCCCGGCGTGAACAGGAGCGCTTGGTAATGGGAGGATCTTCCACTTCGCCGGGTTCTGGGAGGATTTTATTCGCTAGCATGCTGTTCAATACGAACCCACGTCCAAGAGCTAAGTCGGAGCTGCAGCTGAGCGCTTCTCCAGCATTGCCCACGGCTGCTGCGGGCGTGTCATCTCCGCCATCGCCTTTGCAGCCATGCATGTTGCTTCCGTCGTCGTTTAGGCATGTGGCGCGCGACCCAGGGTGCCCCGCATCCCATCTCCCTGCTTCGCAGGAGCACGTTGGCTGCCGACAGCGTGCGTGGGAGGTCGCCTCGGCATCATCAGCGAGCAGCTCGAGGCAGGCGAGGTCTGAGTGGAGGAAGAAGCAGAGGCACGTCGCTTCGGAGACCTCGAGCTCCGCGGGCGCATCGGAGATGGACTCGGTCCGGCATCCCATCACGCGCGGCAGCAGCAATGGCAACAAGCGAGGCGAGGCAACAGGTGCGGCGACACGGGCGGAAGCCACACAAAGTCTGCCGTCTGCATTGGTGTGCTGGGCGGACGCACACAATTTGTCAGAGAAAATGCCGCTGCCGTATGAAAATAAAATCTGTGACACGTCAGCGGTTTTTTCAAATTTCTGGTTTTGGACCAAATTTCTCCGGTTTTTAAACATGAGGAATTAAATATCGACCAAAAAAGATGAGGGGCCAGATGTCGACTTCTTGTGAATTTGAAGGACCAAAAGCATACTTTTCTCATTAATTAAAGATTGTCTTGTAAAGTTAGAGAATTTTGAGTATTGTTGTGGCATTCTCGCAATTTTTAATCATTTATGCATGTACATTCTCTTTTGAAGTAACCGAACTTTCATGGCAAGGATATCGATTAAACTGCGGATCCCGTACTCATGAACTTGCATGATGATTAACAAACCACTAATCACAATCTCATCACATTGAAAAGCTCGGATTTCACCGGTTTCGTTCTAATTCACGGGTAGATAAACTAACATGACATTTTTTTTAGTTAATCAACAACATTACTTCACCTGCAAAAAAATAAATAAAAAAAATCAACAACATTACTGCTACAACGGCAGCAATACCAATTACCACAATTTCATACCGTACCATAAAGGCTCTCAATAATAATTATAGTAAATCAATAGGTTGGGAAACTGTAGCTCAATGCCTCCCTTGCCTCTGCATGCGCATATATATGGTGCAGATCTCCAGCTATGACTTTCGACGGCAGACAATAGTGTTGAACTCAGGTTACTGCACTTGTTGCTGCATTGCTTAGAGCAGGTGCCGCAGTTCTTCTTGTCGGAGAGCAGATCCACGCAGCGCCCGCCACAACACGTCCTTCCGTGCTTGCACGCCTTGTTGCAGCCGCCACAGTGCTGGGCGCTGGCGACGGTGTTGACGCACTGGCCGCTGCAGGACGTCGTCCCCGTCGCGAGGCATGCTTCATCCGACTTCTTCGCGCGAGCACTCGTACGCTGGCAGAGGCAGGTAAGCAGCGCCGCCAACAAGCAGGAAACGGCTCCTCCTTGCCGACGGCCGTTGGGTTCCGCTGCTGCCGGCCGTGGCCGAAGCGATGCCGATGGTAGTGGCCAGCACAGTGATGAGGAGAAGTAGGGCGGCGTTCGCCATTGTGGAGACAAGAAGTAATGCAGATGTAGGTGGTTGGCTTATTGGCTCGTTGCTCTTGAATCTTGATTAGCAGGGAGCTGAAGGATGTGTTTGCTGTGTGGAGGGAATGTCTCGCAAGAGTCACGCTTTATATAGAAGAGATGATGGGTAGGAAGTCAGCGGGTTAGCTATGCTTTCTTGAGGTTGACTTTTGATGCAAAATTTGACTTCATCATGACGCCAAGAAACCACTTTTTTTTTGACTGTACACAGTAGGGCAAAACCCCACTGAAGTTTTTATTTTCATTAAAAAAGAAACAAGCAGTCCACTTAAACTAAATTACGGGGCTTGAGATAAGCCACAAAGAGAAAACGAAAAAGAAGAAGAAAAAAAAAAGAAAAAAGAAGGAGATTACAACTGAAGGTTGTTGAGCCAGTCATTGTACACCATAGCATATCTCTTTTTAATCCTGTATCTGAGTAATTGCAGCTCCTCCAAGAATGTGTCTCTCCATCTGCCCAATGAAGGTATTATATTCTGGAAAATAAAGTTGTTTCTGGTAATCCAGATCGCCCAAGATCCCAGAATTATAATTTCCATAAAGAAAGGCACATTTAGCTTAAGTTTCATGTCAGCAAAGGCCTCCATCACAGAAAGATTGTTTTGTTTGGTGGGGCAAATTTTATCCCAACATTGGGCAGCAACAGGGCAAGTCCAGAACAAATGCTGCAGTGTTTCCTTCATCTGGCAGTTCATGGTGGCACAGTTATAGTCATCAAGGTGAAAGCGTTTCCTTCTTAGCAAGTTTCTTGTGTTTAATCTATCATGTAGTAATCTCCAGAAGAACACCTTATGTTTGGGTTGACAAGAACAATTCCAAATCCATTGAAAGTGTTGGGGTATAATTTTCACTCCAATCAGGGACTTGTATGCTTTTGCCACAGCGAACTTTTCATTGCCCCAAATGTAACTCCAGGTGTCTGTGCATTCTCTTAGGTCTGAAATTCTTAGTTCATGGCAAATGTCTTCCATCAATTCAAATTCCTCACAGGCTTGAGTTGTGAGTGGTAGATGGAATAAGTCTTCGAGGTACTCATGTTGTAAAACCCTATGGACTGAAAAAGTTTGATCCTTGACAAAGGAGAATAAGCGTGGGAAGATGTTGTGTAGGCAAGCAGAGTGCCAGAGGTCAGTCCAAAAGAGCACACTTTTACCATCTCCCACATTACATCTAGCAATTGATTTGTAATTTTCCACCAATCTGAGATTTGCTTTCCACCAGAATGAGCCTTCCCAATTTGTTCCAGGTAAGGGGCCATCAGCATAGTATGATTACCGGATGAGATGTACCCAAGGAATGTTTTCTCTGTTGAAGAATTTATGCAAGTTCTTTAGCAAAAGGGCTTGGTTTTGTATAAAAATATCCATAACACCCAGCCCACCCTGCTTTTTTGGGTCTACAGACTATGGACCAAGCAACCATAGCAGGTCGCTAATCTTCCAGGTCAGGACCACTCCAAAGGCAGTGTCTCAGGTATTTGGAAATCTAAGAAGAAGCCACTTTTGTCCGGAAGAAAAATCCGATTGAAAATAAATGAAGGGTTTCAGATACAACGTTCACATAGAGTGTAGAGGTTTGAGATAGATTAATTAAAGGTTGATCAGTCCATAATCCAGGTACATGCTAAGCAACCAGTTCACAACAATAGTGTTGGGAATAGAGAATGGCTGCGAGATTGTCATATCAAAAAGTGTAACTAAAGTAAACTTCAGTAAAGCTCCACGTAGCACTAACTTTGAATAGCTAATGCACGGGATGCAATGAACCAAGTGCCGGCGGTTCTCACATGCTAGACGTGCTGCGTGATCATAAGCCGGTTACTTATAATATGGTAAGCAACGATTAAGTATGATAAAATCAACATTCAAACTAATGCACATGGTGGTGGCCTTACATGCTACACCCTCAAATCATGCAGAAGGGCAAAGGTCATCAAGTCATCCTTTGTTAAATTACATAAATGATACATCGTACTTAGTTGAGGTAAAGAAAAATCGTTAACATATATATAAGTCAAGATCATCCTTCCCAAGATTGTGGTGGCTACGGATTGTCTTTCGGTGGTGAACAACATCCATGCGAATAATATAAGGGACTATGGAGTGATCATCGAGGAGTTAAATGAACATCGACTTGCTTTGTAGGAAGTCAGTTTTATACATGAGAGGTGACAATTTACTTTTGAAGCCCATAAGCGAGGTAGGGGCAAAATCTAAGCCTCGGGTTTGGTCGTCGTGTCTAGTTATCACCTGCCATATATTCCCTCTATTCCAAATTGTGCATAGGTCTCGTTAGGACAAATGTTTTATCAACAATTGCACTATTAGTATATAACATTTGTGATACACAATCATAATAACAAACAAATACTTCGGAATACGAATCTAATGACATCAACATTATGTCACATAAAAGAAATACATACTAATAGGTAATAGGGTATCTCTATTGGTCAAAAACTCATCCTAACGAACCCTAATATGCAGCGTATTTTGAAGAGGTGGAAATATTGGCCTTTTTCCTGAAACTACTATTTTAGGATTATAAAGTCGTTGACATTTTCCCTCAAAAAAGGGCTTATTCATTTGGATGCTCTAAAACCGTTGGAGAAAAGAAAACTCCTCTACTTTGGTATTTGCACCAACTATGCGCAAAGCTGGGCCATTATACAAAGGTTGTCAAACTAGGAAATAGCCTGCGAAGTCAGTTCACAAGATGAAAACATACCATTGCATATAAGTTACCATTTTGTGACACCGATACTAACCTAAGATGGGACACTATGGATGTCATGACGATTGGTTTCTCCATTGTTCTTCACAGTTGTAGCGTCATAGTGATGTAGTCTCTGATGGCGACATCGCAAGAATAAGTTGGTAATCTAAAATAGTGTCTTCAAGAAATAGAAAACTTGTATGTTCATGGTGTTCTCTTCAGGCATTCTCACCTTCCCGAACTCTGAACACTACCTAAAGATGGAACACCACACATACATGGACAATGCCGATCAACCAGTGGAAGTCGGATCAGGGTTGCTCACCCTAGAGAAACAACATAAGATCCGTGTTGCAAATCCAACAGGTGAGCCATGTCACCAGACTATCCCCTTTGCTAACCGAGCTTACCTAGCAATATTTATTTGGGACTTTAGTTTCTAGTTGGCCTAACTATTTTCCACATATTTGTTGGTAACTGTCTGGCTGCCCTATTACTACCAATCAGTTACCAGAATTTCAAATTATTTGAGAATATAAATTCCAATTGTGATCAGAAACCTCATATAATAATAGTATGATATATTCCAGTATCCATGTTAACTACAAACCCCAGCCTCACGCCATTTGGTAACCGAAGTCTAAGTCTCGCTTTATCATGGCAACTTAAAAGGTTGCCTTGCTTTGTTTTATTTTGACAGAAAAGAGTGGGGATTTTTTTTCTTCTATTATGTGTATCTTTAAGTTTTAGGAGTATATGTACAAAAAACATATGAATGGAGAGTACAACACAGAAAAGGTACCAGAAAAGAGAGGCCAAAATGCTTGCCTTACAGAGAAGTAACATAATTGCATAAGACATGTTTCATGGTTGAATCATGACAAAGCTTATTAGTTCACTTGATCAAGTCAAATAAGTTATATATTTCATATATTGATACTTTGATAGTCAGACTTAAATATAAAACGTTTGAAATCACATATTTTTGAATGCTACTTGTTTCCTAGTTGATGCAGCAAGTCTTGAAACATTGTGTTCCAACAAATGGAGAACAATTTTCTAGAATTAGTTTTTATTTCACTCTCGACCAGTAAGGTCTCTAATACAACCTAGAGGAAGCACCACCATCATTTGTCTAACAAGGTAGCGGGAACATCGTACAAGTTGTATCTGGTAGTCTGCATCATGTGATCCGCCGTAAAATAGGAGAAAACCCCTCTAGTCACAATTGCTGGGGATTTTCAATTATTATTATTTTGAATTTTGGGGATTTCAGTTTGACTATATGTATCTGGAATTTGCAAGTGATAAAACTTGTGAATCTCAGAAACACCCTCGAAGCCAGTGTAATGGTTATCCGAGGGTGTTCCAGAGATTGAGAGACGTCGTCTAACATTGCTTAGGCACTGCCGTCGAGGGCAGGAGGAGGACAATGTTGATATACCCAGGAACCATGTTTTTATTTTCTAATTTTAAGATGGTCTTATAAAGTTAGAGAATTTCATGTATATTGTTTTGGCCTTCTCATAATTTTTTCAATCATTTATGCATGTACATTCTCTTTTGAAGTAATTAACTGTAATTGCATTGCAAGGATGTGGATTAAACTACGGGTTCCGCACTCACGAACTTGCAGGATGACTAACAAAGCAGTGATTAATCACAATCTCAATATATCGAGAAGTTCAGATTTCACCGGTTTCGTTCTGATTCACGGGTAGATAAACTGATATGACAATTTTTTCCAGTTAATCAAAAACATTATTACTAGCGAATACCACTGCTACAACGGCAGCAATACGAATTACCACAATTTCATGTCGTACTAGAAGGGCTCCTAATAAATATAGTAAATCAGTACGTTGGGAAACTGTAGCTCAATGCCTCCCTTGCCTTTGCATGCGCATATATATGGTGCAGACCTTCAGCTATGGCTTTCGACGGCAGACAGTAGTGTTGAACTCAGGTTACTGCGCGTAGTCGCAGAAGCCGTAACTGCACTTGTTGCTGCATCGGTTAGAGCAGGTGCCGCAGTTCTTCTTGTCAGAGAGCAGATCCACGCAATGCCACCCGCCACAACACGTCCCGGCCGTGCTTGCACGCCTTGTTGCCGCTGCCGCAGTGCTGGGCGCTGGCGACGGTGTCCACGCACTGGCCGCTGCAGCACGTCGTCCCCGTCGCGAGGCATGCTTCAGCCGACTTCATCGAGCACTCGTACGCTGGCAGAGGCAGGTGGGCAGCACCGCCAACAAGCAGAAAACGGCTCCTCCTTGCCGACGGCCGTTGCGTTCCGCTGCTGCCGGCCGTGGCTGAAGCGATGCCGCTGGTAGTGGCCAGCACAGTGATGAGGAGAAGCAGGGCGGCGTTCGCCATTGTGGAGACAAGAAGTAAAGCAGATGTAGGTGGTTGGCTTATTGGCTCGTTGCTCTTAAATCTTGATTAGCAGGGAGCTGAAGGATGTGTTTGCTGTGTGGAGGGAATGTCTCGCAAGAGTCACGCTTTATATAGAAGAGATGATGGGTAGGAAGTCAGCGGGTTAGTTATGCTTTCTTGAGGTTGACTTTTGATGCAAAATTTGACATCATCACGACGCCAAGAAGCCACTTTTGTCCGGAACAAAAAACTGATTTAAAATAAATGAAGGGTTTCAGATACAACGTTCACATGGAGTGTAAAGGTTTGAGAAAGATTAATTAAAGGTTGATCAGTCCATAATCCAGGTACATGCTAAGCAACCAGTTCGCAACAATAGCGTTGAGCACAGAGAATGGCTGTGAGATTGTCGTAGCAAAAAGTGTAACTAAAGTAAACTTCAGTAAAGCTCCACGTAGCACTAACTTTGAATAGCTAATGCACGGGATGCAATGAACCAAGTGCCGGCGGTCCTCGCATGCTAGACGTGCTGTGTGATCATAAGCCGGAGACTTATAATAAGGTAAGCAAAGATCAAGTATGATAAAATCAACACTAACGCACATGGTGGTGGGCCGGTGGCTTTACATGCTACACCCTCAAATCATGCAGAAGAGCAAAGGCCATCAACTCATCCTCTGTTAATTTACATAAGCAATACATTGTACTTAGCTGATATATATATATATATATATATATATATATATAGCCCGTCTATTCTGCTAATATTGGCAGAATAATTATTCTGCCCACATCCGAACTGCACGCTCAACGCGAGGGCACTGCACTTTCTGAAGTAAAGGTACTGCAATACAAACATTAATGAACTTCTCGTCGAAAAAACTGTACGTGGTGTTTTTTCGGTACTGTTTTCGCTCCAGTTTTTAAACCGTTTGTCGGAATGAGGCGTGTAATACGCCGTTGGAAAGCTATGGATTAGTCGCAACTTCGCCATGTTGAAATTTTTTCGAGATTCCTCGCGGTTTAAGAGCAGTTTCGAAAATTATGCGGCGCCCGACGAGTGGCAGCGAGTGTATTTTCGTGTTTTTCGCAAACCACTTGTCGGAATGAAGCAAATGATACACCGTTGGAAAGATATCGTCGAGGCGCAACTTTTTCATATATATTACTTTCTCTAATTCCTTACGGTTTAAGAGCAGTTTAAAATTACTAAATCGTGGAATTCTGTTTTTTCAATTTTTTGCAATTTTTCGGTGCTGTTTTCTCTCCAGTTTTTTAACCGTTTGTCCAAATGAGACGTATGATACGCCATTGGAAAGCTACGGACGAGGCGCAACTTTCATATGTAGAAATAACTTGGTAATCTAAAATTGTGTCTTCAAGAAAAAGAAAACTTGTATGCTGATGGTGTTGGCTTCATGCATTCTCACCTTATCGAACTCTGAACACCACCTAAAGATGGAACACAACACATACATAGATGGTGTCGATCAATCAGTGAAAGTCGGATAAAGGTTGCTCACCCTAGAGAAACAACATAAGATCATTGTCGCAAATTCAACAAGTGAGCCATGTTACCAGACTAACCCTTTGCTTTTTTTTTGAAAGGAGGAATGCCCCCGGCCTCTGCATCAGAATGATGAATGCAACCATTTTATTTAACAAAAGTACGTAAACAAAGTCTGAGATCCAACGATGGCTCACAAAAGGAGCCAAAATGAAGCAAAAAGAAAAAGTCTAAGATGCCACATCCGGCGAAAAAACAGGCTACGATGACTATACACCTAACCTATTATTAGCTCGCCATCCAAATCGGTTGAAGATAGGCCGTGCTAGCATCTTCCACCGGTTGCACTCAATAACCAAAAGCTCCCTGAAGTTCGCAGGAGTGAGTAACGACCACATACGGATCCAAGCAGTGGCCCTGTAAATAACCTGCAAAAAGTTGGTAAAGTTTTTCCGATTAAAAATCATATCATTTCTGCAGTTCCGTATAGCCCAAAATAGTGCACATATCCCAATCCGAATATGTCTCGCATATTTAAGTCCACACCATTTAGCCACGTCCCAAATAACGTGTTGATGCTAGTGGGAGGAGTAACGTTAAAGGCTATATGCAGTGTCCGCCAAAGCAATTTGGCTAACGGACAATCGAGAAAGAGGTGTTGTATATTTTCATCATGGTCACAAAAACAACATCGAGAGATACCCACCCATCTTCACTTTAGTAAGTTATCCTTGGTTAAGATCACTTCTTTGTGAGCAAACCACATGAAAATTTTAATCCTCAGCGGAACTTTAATTTTCGAGATATGAAGTGATTTCGAGATTGGCCCAAAGTCAATTAGATCCAAGGTGAATAGCATCCGGTTAACGGAGCTTAAACCTTTGCTAAGGGAGCTTACCTAGCAATATTTAATTGGGACTTCAATTTCTAGCTGGCCTAACTATTTTCCACATATTTGTTGGTAACTGTGTGGCTGCCTTATGACTACCGACTAGTTACCAAAATTTCAAATTATTTGAAAATATAAATACCAATTGTGATAAGAAACCTCATAGAATAATACTATGGTATATTCCAGTATCCATGTTAACTACAAACCCCAGCCTCACGCCATTTGGTAACCAAAGTCTAGGTCTCGCTTTATCATGGCAACTACGGTTCCGCATTCACGAACTTGCAGGATAGCTAACAAAGAAATCCCGAGCTCACATGAGCTCGGGTGTACAGTAAAATCAAAAAAATAGTAAATAAATTTAAAAAATTCTGAATTTTTTTTTATGAGAAACATTGATGTTTTTTCCACATGCGTGCAAAATTTCATCACCTTATGACATTCGTGAAAAATGTGGCAAAAAAACAAAATCGATGCTCCAAAATGCTACAAAAAACAGACTTTTTGGAGCATCGATTTTGTTTTTTTTGCCACATTTTTCACGAATGTCATCTAGTGATGAAATTTTGCACGCATGTGAAAAAAACATCAATGTTTCTCACCAAAAAAAATCAGATTTTTTTACTATTTTTTTCGATTTTACTGTTCACCCGAGCTCACATGAGCTCGGGATCAGAACAGCTACAAAGAACTAATTAATCACAATCTCAACATATCGAGAAATTCAGATTTGATTGGTTTCGTTCTGATTCACGGGTAGATAAACTGATATGACAATTTTTAAGTTAATGAAAAACACTATAGCGGATACCACTGCTACAACGGCAGCAATACCAATTATCACAATTTCGTGCCGTATTAGAAGACTTGTCAATAATTATAGTAAATCAGTATGTTGGTAAAGCTCAAAGCCTCCCTTTGCCTGTGAATGCGCATGCACTATATATGGTGCAGATCTTCAGCTAAGACTTTCGACGGCAGACAGTAGTGTTGAACTCTGATTACTATGCGTAGTCACAGAAGCCGTAGCTGCACTTGTTACTGCATCGGTTAGAGCAGGTGCCGCAGTTCTTCTTGTCGGAGAGCAGATCCACGCAATGCCCGTCACAACACGTCCGGCCATGCTTGCACGCCTTGTTGCAGCCGCCGCAGTGCTAGGCGCTGGCGGTGGTATCCACGCACTGGCCGCTGCAGCACTTCGTCCCCGTCACGAGGCATGCTTCAGCCGACTTCTTCGAGCAGTCGTACGCTGACAGCGGCAGGTGCGCAGCGCCGCAAACAAGCATAAAACGGCTCCTCCTTGCCGGCGGCTGTTGGGTTCCGCTGCTGCCGGCCGTGGCAGAAGCGATGCCGCTGGTAATTGCCAGCATCGTGGTGAGGAGAAGCAGGGCGACGTTCGCCATTGTGGAGACCGGAAGAAGTAATGCAGATGCAGGTGTTTGGCTTATTGGCTCGTTGCTCTTGATTAGCAAGGAGCTGAAGAATGTGTTTGCGTTGTGGAGGGAATGTCTCTAAAGGGTCGCGCTTTATATAGAAGAAATAATGGGCAGGAAGTCAGTGGGTTAGCTCTGCTCTCTTGAGGTTGACTTTTCATGCAAAATTTGACTTCAACATGACGCCAAGAAGCCACTTTTGTCCGGAACAGAAAACTGATTGAAAATAAATGAAGGGTTTCAGGTACAACGTTCACATGGAGTGTAGAGGTTTGAGAAAGATTAATTAGAGGTTGATCGATCCATAGTCCACGTACTTGCAAAGCAACCAGTTCACAACAATAGCCTTGAGCACACAGAATGGCTGTGAGATTGTCGTAGCACGAAGTGTAATTAAAGTAAACGTCAGTAAAGCTCCACGTAGCACTGATTTTGAATAACTAATGCACGGGATGCAATGAACCAAGTGCCGGCGGTCCTCGCCAGGGCCGGTCCGGAGATTTCGGGGGCCCGCGGGGCGGAACTAGAACATGGGGCCCTTATTATAAGCTTCTCTTGGGAAATTTACGGGTCTCACATCGGTTTATGTGAATATGTAGCTATCTTAAAGATGCATATGTTTCTTATAATATGACAAAAACAATCAAATAAGGCAGCAATGCATACCTTGGCCATCATCAACGCATCCTGTGCCTCCTTACTCATGTTTTTCTTGATAAGTTTTTTTTTGCTTTTTGATGAAGCATTAAAACCATCTGGTACATATAATGAGGACAGTGAGTCAAATTTCGTTAACTATATGAGAAAATCATTTAATAGGAAATCAATAAATTCACTATATTACTTGTTATCATATGCAGATCCAAAAACATCATGTCCACTTTGATCCTCCAGATCTAAGATGAATTTTTCTATGGAGAAGAATCATATGAATGCCTTTCAGATAATGCCTTCGCAGCATCACTACAAAACCAAAAAATTGATTATCAAACGAGTTCATAAAGAATTCGACACAACTTAGTGGTTAACCCCACTTCAGTAGACATCATCCCATGCTCCTAATTTTCGTAATCGAACAACAACACCATGGTTCCTTTTCGGATGCAAAGCGGAGATCCTGTTCATAGTGAGTACAGGTTTTTCCGCCGGGAGGAAGGAAAAGTATAAATCTGGCAAGAAGGCGCCGTTTGGCTCGCTCCTAGGGTTCCTCCCCCTCCTCCCCCGTCGCCGCCAGCGCCCCTAGGCCCTCCCCGCCGTCGCCGGCCGCCGGCCGCCTCGTCTCCCCCTCCTCCCCCGCCCCTCCTCCCCCCCCCTCCCGGATCCGTCCCTGCGCCGCCTCCCCTGGAGGTGGCCGGGGTGGCGCGCGACCCCGCTCCCCTTCGGCCGTCCCCCTCCCCCATCCCTCCCCGCCGCCGCCCCGTCTCCCCCTCCTCTCCCCCCTCCCGGATCCGCCCCTGCGCCGCCTCCCCGGGAGGTGGCCGGGGCGGCGCGCGACCCCGCTCCCCTTCGGCCGTCCCCCTCCCCCATCCCTCCCCGCCGCCGCCGGCGGGCGCCCCCGGCGCAGGCCGGGGTGGTGCTGGCAACGGCGGGACCTTCAGTCCCCGCGCGCGGCTCCCTTGCCCGGGGCATGGGGCGGCGGCGGTGCTCCTCGGCTAGGCGGCGGCCCGGTCACCCGGCGGTGGTGGACGGCAGCACGCGAGGTCGTGGTGTGGCCCTTGGCGGCGGGGCGGCGTGGTGGCGCGGGATGGCCGGCGGCGTGACCCCGGCCCAGATCCGGGCCCGGCGGGCCCCATCTGGGTCCTAGCGGGCCGGCCCCCGGCGTGGCTTCGTCGTCGTCTGTGTGGTGAGGAGGCGGAGCAGCTTGGACGGGGGGTGGCGACGCTGATGGCGTGCCTGCTGCAGCGCGATGGCAGGAGCTTTACGGGCGTGGAGGGCCCGGCCGGGCCTGTGGGCCAACGGGCCTGGTATGCTCCTGCTATTGTGTCCGGTCGGCTACCGTCGTTGACGGTGGAGGTTGAGCCCTCCCGCGTGCCGACGGTGCTGCTGCCCCTAGTCCCGGCTCCAATTCCTCGCTGTGCAGACCTCACCTCGTGGTGCCGTGGTGAGACGGCGTGGAGGCTTCATGACAGCTTTGGCACAAGATGGTGGTCGGTTTGGTGGCGGGCTCCGAAGCATCCGAGGTGAAGGTTGGGATCGGGGGAAACCCCTGTCGGCGTGGCCGACACCGACGCGGTGGCGCCTGTGGGTGTCGCCGGACCTTCCTGGAGGGCGTCCGGGCTACCCTTCCTCTCGCCTCGTCGCGTACCGGGGGAAGCCCTTGGCAGCAGCGTCGTCATCGTCGTGGTCCTTCTTGGAGGTGTTGATTGGTACCGGCGCTTCGGAGCCTTGGAGCTTGGTGGGAGATCTCCGGTGGCCGCAGTGGTCGTGAAGCTTCTTCGTTTTTGTCGATCCGCCGTTGTCGGCATTTCTTCTTCTGTTTTTCTCTTTCGTTTCTTTTGGGTGTGACTGTGCTGCTTCCGCCCCAGCACCTATCGTTGGTTGTATCGGTTGGTTGCTTTGTAATACAAAGCGGGGGGAAACCCTTTTTCGTGAAAAGTATAAATCTCAAAATCCATACAGCCCTAGAGGATTCGATCAAAAGGATGCAAAACGATCCTTACCAGAACCTGAAGACAAGCCTACTCGTAGGGCGTTCTCCTCCTCCGTCGCTGCCCTTTGGGATCTGCCGGCGATGGCCATGCGGCGATTGGGGAATAGACGGCGTTCTACGCTGGGAGGGTTTTGGGAAAGATCGTCATGCCGCCCGTGTGCAGGGCCAGGCCCAGTATATCCCGCTGCTCCAGGGGGGCTGTTGTCTGATCTAAGGAAACAGCAAAACGTATACGTATACGTACCCCTAAAAAAAGGAAAACGTACGTACTGCTGGATTGCCTCAAAAACTCCAAAAAAAAAACGTAAGTACTGCTGCTGCTCGTGGTGTTGTCTCGATATGGTTAACCAGCTGCGTCCCTGCCTCCTGGGCTTTGGCCTAGCACAAACCTGCGTACCCCTGGGAGGGGGCCCCTCGATTTTGGGGGCCCGGGGCGGCCGCCCCCCCTGCCCCTCCCCAGGGCCAGCCCTGGTCCTCGCATGCTAGACGTGATGAGTGAACAACTGAACATAAGCCGGAGATTTATAATAAGGTAAGCAACGATTAAGTATGATAAAATCAACACTTAAAACTAATGCACATGGTGGTGGCTTTAGATGTTACGCCCTCAAATTATGCAGAAGGGCAAAGGCCATCAAGTCATCCTTTGATAAATTACATAAACGCCCCTCAAAAACAAGTTACATAGGAGATACATTGTACTTAGCTGAGATAAAGAAAAACTGTTAACATATATATACTCCAAGGTCATCCTTCCCAAGATTGTGGTGGCTACGGACTGTCTTTCGGTGGTGAACAACATCCATGCAAATAATATATATATGGGACTATGGAGTGATGGTGGTGAACAACATCCATGCGAATAATATATGGGACCATGGAGTGATAATCAAGGAGTTAAATGAATGTCAACTTGCTTTGTAGGAAGTCATTTTTATTCATGACAAGTGACAATTTAATTTTGAAGCCCATACCGAGGTAAGGGGCAAATCTAAGCCTCGGGTTTGGTCATCATGTCTAGTTATCACCTGCCATATACTCCCTCTATTCCAAATTATCTTGTGTATAAGGTCTCTTTTGGACAAATCTTTGATCAACAATTACACTATTACTCCCTCTGTTAACTAATATATGATCTTTTAGATCACTAAAGTAGTGATCTAAAAGATTTTATATTAGGTTACAGAGGGATAGCATATAACGGTTGTGATACACAATCATAATCACAAACAAGTACTTTGGAATACGAATCTAATGGCATCAACTTTATGTCACATAAAATATATACTACCACCTCCGTTTCTAAATATAAGTCTTTGTAGAGATTCCACTATGGACCACATACGGATGTATATAGACCCACTTTAGAGTGTAGATTCACTCATTTTGCTCCGTATGTAGTCCATAGTGAAATCTCTACAAAGACTTATATTTAGGAACGGAGGGAGTAATAGATAATAGGGAATCTAGTGATCAAAAACTCGTCCTAACGAAACCTAATATGCATCGTATTTTGAAGCCGTCGCAATATCGGCCTTGTTCTTGAAATACTATTTTAGGATTCTAAGGCCGTTGACATTTTCCCTCAAAAAGGGCTAATACATTTGGATGTTCTAAAACCGTTTGGAGAAAAGAAAACTCCTCTACTTTGGTATTTGCACCAACTATGCGCAAAACTGCGCCATTATACAAAGGTTGTCAAACTAGGAAATAGACTAACAAGTCAGCTCACAAGATGAAAACGCACCATTGCACACAAATTACCATTTTTTTTGCGGGTACAAATTACCATTTTTCGACACTAATACTAACCTAAGATGGGAGACCATTGACGTCATGACAATTGGTGTCTCCATTGTCATTCACAATTGTAGCATCATAGTGATGTAGGGGTTGTTTGCTTCACTTCCACAAAAACCATCCTAAGTCAGGCACGAATCTCAGGCGTCCGATTTTTGAGGCCTGAGGCTGAGATCTGTGACTGACTGTGAAGCTGCCTGATAGGCCTCCATCCAAACAGCACCGTAGTCTTCAAAGGCGACATCACAAGAATAAGTTGGTAATCTGAAATAGTGTCAAATCGGATCAAGGTTTCTCACCCTAGAGAAACAACATAAGATCCTTGTTGCAAATCCAATGGGTGAGCCATGTCACCAGACTAACCCCTTTGCTAACCGAGCTTACCTAGCAATATTTATATGGGGCCTTAATTTCTAGTTGGCCTAACTATTTTCCACATATTTGTTGGTAACTGTGTGGCTGCCTTATGACTACCGACCAGCTGCGAGAATTCCAAATTATTTCAAAATATAAATTCCGATTGTGATCAGAAACCTCATAGAATAATACTAGTATGGTACATTCCAGTATCCATGTTAACTACAAAGCCCAGCCTCGAGCCATTTGGTAACCAAAGTCTAGGTCTGGCTTTATCACGGCAATTTAAACGCTTGCCTTATATTATTTTATTTTGACGGAAAAGAATGGTTTTTTTCTATACGTCTATCTTTAATATTTAGGAGTATTTGTACAAAAAATATATGAAAGGAGAGTACAACACAGAAAAGGGCACCAGAAAAGGGAGGCCAAAATGCTTGCCTTATAGAGAAGCAACATAATTGTATAAGACGGGTTTCATGGTTGCATCATGACAGATCTTATTAATTAGTTCACTTGATCAAGTCAAATAAGTTATATATTTCATATATTGATAGTCAGACTTAAATATAGAAATTTTGATTGCACACATTTTAGAATGCTAATTGTTTCCTAGTGAATGCAGCAAGTCTTAAACATTGTGTTCCAACAAATGAAAAACAATTATTCTCTAGCATTATTAGTTTTAATTTCACTCTCGATCAGTAAATTCTCTGATACAACCTAGAGGAAGCACTACCATCGTTTGTTCTGAAAGGACTTGGGGCTAAGGGGTTCCTGCCATGACTCAACCGCTTGTCTTACAAGTTAGTGGGAACATGGTACAAGTTGTATCCGGTAGCTTGCATCATGTGATCCGCAGTTAAAAAGGAGAAAACCCCTCCAGTCACTGATTGCTGGGGATTTTCAGTTTGACTATATGTATATGGAATTTGCAAGTGATAATATCTGTGGTTCTCAAAAACACCCTCGAAGCCAGGGTAACAGTTATCCGAGGGTGTTTCAGATATTGAGAGACGTCGTCGAACATTGCTTAGACGCCGCCGGCGAGGGCAGGAGAAGGACAATGTTGATATACTCAGGACCCATGTTTTTATTTTCTACTTTCAAAGGTGGTCTTGTAAAGTTAGCGAATTTAATTTGATATATATTGTTTTGGACTTCTCGCAATTCTTTTAATCATTTATGCATGTGCATTCTCTTTTGAAGTAAATGTAATTTCATCACAAGGGTCGATTAAACTGCGGGTTTCGCAACCACGAACTTGTAGGATGGCTAACAAAGCACTAATTAATCACAATCGCAAATTATTGAAAGGTTCATTAGTACATAAACTGACATGACAATTTTTTTGTTTATATCAACCACATTGCTAGCGGACACCACTGCTACAACGGCCACAATATCAATTACCACAATTTCATGCCGTACTACAAGGGCTGTCAATAATAGTTATAGTAAATCAATAGGTTGGTAAACTGTAGTTCAATGCCTCCCTTTGCCTTGCATGCGCATGCACATATACAACTATATGTAGTGCAGTTCTTCAGCAATTCTGCTACGTACGCTGGCAGAGGCAGGTGCGCAGCGCCGCCAACTAGCAGAAAACGGCTCCTCCTTGCCGACTGCCGTTGGGTTCCGCTGCTGCCGACCGTGGCTGAAGCGATGCCGCTGGTAGTGGCCAGCAGCGTGATGAGGAGAAGCAGGGCGGCGTTCGCCATTGTGGAGAGACAAGAAGAAGTAATGCAGATGCAGGTGTATGGCTTATGGGCTCGTTGCTCTTGATTAGCAGGGAGCTGAAGGATAAGTTTGTGTGGAGGGAGTGAGTCTCAGGAGTCAAGCTTTATATAGAAGAGATCATGGCCCATGGGCAGGAAGTCAGCGGGTTAGCTATGTTCTCTTGAGGTTGACTTAACATGCAAAATTTTACTTCAAGACGAAGCCAAGAAGCCACTTTTATCCAGAACAGAAATGAATTAAAATAAACGAAGGGTTGTAGGTGCAATGGTCATATGGAGTGTGGAGGTTTCAGAAAGATTAATAAGAGGTTGATCAATCCATAATCTGGGTACATGCTAAGCAACCAGTTCGCAAGAATAGTGTTGAGAACAGAGAATGGCTGCAGAGATTGTCGTAGCACGAAGTGTAACTGAAGTAAACCAACAGGAAAGCTCCACGGAGCACTAATCCTGCACAAGTAACACACGGGATACAGTGAACCAAAATGCCGTCCTTCCTCACATGCTGACGTGATGCACGATCATAAGGTGAGGACTGAAAATAAGGTAAGCAACGATTAAGAATGATGCAATTAACCCTCAAATTAATGCATAGGGCGGTGGCTTGACATGCTACACCCTCTGATCGTGCACAAGGGAAAGACCATCAAGGCATCACCCCTGGATCAAACGATACTTAGCTGGGATAATGGAAAACCGCTAAAAACATCTCTAGCAGACCTCATAAAGCCGCGATCCTTAAACCACGTATAAGGGTCGAGAAAAACGCGGTTTAAAGGCCGAAATCGGCTGCGGCCCTCGATATTCTCTTTTACCGTTCGGGTTTGCGGGCTCTGTTCCGCGCACTGCCGATTTCGGCCTTCAAACCGTAAACCCACACAAAGCAATTGACCGCAATTTTGATAAATAAAACACAAATTCTGAGAATTCAAACATAGTTTTGGCGATAATTAAACATAGTTTCCGCGCCACAACCCAAAAGACATCGCATCCATCATCACTCATCCATCATCATCATCACAAGATGAAATCTTCACGGCCGCCACCGCCACCATTGCCACCACCACTTGCCGAACCATCTTGCTCACCGAACCTTGGCACCGCATGGCCTCTTCCGACTAGCCTCCTCCTCTCCAAGATCTCCAACCTTGCTATGTCATGCCATTCTTTGGTCAGCTCATCCATGTCATTTCGATTCATCATCATGATCTTGTTCTCCTCTTGAAGGAGCTTGGCCATGGCTTTGTTCTCCTTGGCCATGGCTCTTCTCTCCTCAATGGCGGCCTTGCACATGGTCTCCTCCTTGAGTAGTTGCCACTTCTCTTGCTTATCTTGAGCCTTCTTCTCGGCCAACTCCTTCTTTGCCTCCAATGTCTTGATCACCAATGCCTCATTGGACTTGACCATGTGATCTATCTTGTCCCGCAAGCTTGATGCCTCCGCTTCCCTCTTGATCTTGTCCTTGGCCTTCTTGTTTCCATCGGGCTTGTTCTTGTTTCTTGGGCCATCATCATCTTCATCATCATCATCCATCTTTGTGAGTGCACCTATCTTCGGTGGGGATTCTTTCTCAATCAACTTCCACTTCTCGCTTTTTTTAGAAATTTCTAACAATGCTCTAGTTGGAATGGCTTGCCATCGGAAGCTTCCATGTCCTTGTACCTTTGTTGCGCAATCTTGTCCTACAAAATGAAAACAATGTCAAATTATGCAACCACTCCGATGGCTACAAATGATTTCCACAACTTGGGACGTGAAAAAAAAAACTCACATAATCGGATTCAACGGTACCACTTGGAGGTGCATTGCGGACTTGCTCCAAGCAAGCAGCCCAACGGCTACAAATCGGCTTGATCACGTCCCAACGACCTTGGAGTGACCTAAATGTGCGTGGCGTCCTGTTGTGATACTTTGCCATCATGCGGAAGAACTGATCCTCTATCCTTTGCCAATACCGCTTGGCGGTTTGGTCAGTGCCGGTGCACGCATCAAGAGACACCGATTCCCAAGCCTTGACCAAGATTTGATCTTCCAATTGCGTGTAGTTCTTCGATCTTGCGCGCACTTTTGCTTGCGCTTGCTCGAACGCCCCCTCCTCAACCTCCTCCAACTCATCTTCTTCCTCACCGTGACCGTGCACGCCACCATCCATCTCATTGTAACCGTAATCACCGATCGGTGCTTGATCGATGTCGACGGTGTTTTTGTCCAACAAGTGCACAAACTCGGCAGTCGCATCATGCAAACCGGCGCTACAATTTCGCTCACCAAGTCACGAACAAGCGCAATGGCGAAAATTGAAAATAACTAGAAGAAATCGAAATATCATACCTTGCGCCCGTTTCGTCGAACACCTCGGGGGCGGAGGCAGCAGTGTCGTCGGCGGGCATCCTCGGGGTAGCTCTTGCCGGGGCAATTGTGTAGGAGATATGCCCTAGAGGCAATAATAAATGTTATTGATTATCTCCCTGTTCATAATTAGGTTTATGTTCCATGCTATAACTGCTATGGTTCTCGAGTCTGCAATAACCACGAGGCTCGGAGGAAGACTCATATGCACGTGTGGAATAATAAACGGTAAAATGTATTCCTAGTCTGGCCTCTAAGACTGGCTCAAGTATTGCATGATGATCCTGTTTTCCTGATCATGGGCATGGCTATGCCGACAATTTTGAGGATGCAATGTTGGTAGAACACTTGTGTTGAATCGACCCGAATTGATGTTATGCTATGAGATACATTCGTCACTAGTTAATGGTTTATAACACAGAGATAGTTAATGTTCGCATAATTCCTTAGACCATGAGAGTATCGAGTTCCTTCGTGCTTGCTTCGTGAACTTTGGGGTTTGTTAAACGTCATCCGTTACTGGGTGGCTATTACGGCGGCTTACGGGTTCACGGAAAAGTATGTCAAGTAACTTGATAGCTCAAGATTGGGATTTGCTCCTCCGACGATGGAGAGATATCTCTGGGCCCTCTCGGTGTTACGGTATCCATCATCGTCTGGCCAGACACTTTGTGATTTGATCACGGGGATGCCAGAACACGGGAACGAGAAAAGAGAACAATACCGGTAACGAGGTAACTGGCATAGTGGACAAGATGTTGATCCACGGGGATGCCAACATGTCTCACCTCGGGTATTTGTAACATATCGCGAAGCAACAGGAATAGCACACGGCAACTGGAGGTTCACTCGAATATTCATTCGTGTGGGTATAGGGATCAATATGGGTGTCCACGGCTCCGATGTTGATCATTGATCGAAAGGGGTTCCGGGTCATGTCTATACTTCACCGAACCTATAGGGTCACACGCTTAAGGGTCATCTATCTGCTAAATACTAGATGGGGAGTCTGAGAGAAAATCACCGAAAAAGTTTCGGACGAAACGGAAACGTTCCGGAGAGGATATCGGAATAGTTCCGGTGAAACTGAAAAGTTGTTTCAGGGTATTCCATAAAGTCAAATTGGTTTCGGCACATGCCTGGAAATTATTGGAAGGTACCAGAATTGTTTCGGTAACTTCTGAGATTTTTCAGAGACAAAAACCGGAAATGTTCCGGACTGCCGGAACCGCTTTAGTTGCTTTTCACAGATGAAAATCACTAAACCGAAAAGTTGTTTCGGAGTACACCATAAAGTCAAAATGGTTTCGGCACATGCCTGATAATTCTTGGAGGGTGCCAGAATCGTCCTGGAAACTTTCTGGAATTTTCCGGGATGAAAACCGGAAATGTTCCGGAGCTGCCGGAACCGCTTCAGATGCTTTTCGCAGATGAAAATCACTAAACCGGAATTGTTTCGGATCGCGTTGAAAATTATTTTAGTGGGTACTGGAAATGTTCTAAGCCCACATGAATATTTTCAGTTCGAACGGACGCTGAAATATGTCGTCGTGAATAGTGAAAGTGCTTTTTGGATTACTTTTTGGAAAGCCACTTTTTTGGGCTTTTGCTCCAAAATATCTTGGAGATGACATGGATGGATGTGGCTGAAATTTCAGCCCCTCCACCCCTCCTTCTCCTATAAATAGAGGTGGAGGGGGCAGCCCAAATCTCATCCCTTCTCACATACAAGTGCCATGCATGATCTGGTTTTCTCTCTCCCTCTCAGCGAAATAGTTTCGTAGAGCCGAAAGGCTGTCTAGGTTCCGGTGGGAACTAGTTCTGGACGGCGAAGCCCTGCCGGATAGATAACACCGTATGTGTGCAACTCTGTAGAGAGATCGTAGTTTCGGTCTTAGTTCGAGAGTGCCTCCCGAAGGGCTGTCCGAGTGACTGTCCGAGTTTCGATGGTCCTCCCGAAGGGCTGTCCGAGTGACTGTCCGAGTTTCGATGGTCCTCGCGAAGGGCTGTTTGTGACACCGTCCGAGGGACTGTCCGACCGCCTCCCGGAGGGCTGTCCGGGGGCGGATGAGGGTATACATCCTCACGGTTGGGAGGTTGTAAATCCTAGCTGCGGGGATCTGCACCGCCGATCGTCATCGACTCTACTTCCGCTGCGCTACGAGTCGGTAACGAAACAGATCAAACCTTGTATGCAGTCTCCATAGTGATCCTGGGCTGGTACGTAGGTCGGAAATTTTTTGTTTTCTGCTGCGTTACCCTAAAGTGGTATCATGAGCCGTGCTATGCGTAGATGCAGGTGCGATCTAGAATACATGAGATGTATGGGTGTTGCACAATATAATTAGGTAGTAGATGAGATCTATTGCTGAAAATTATTTGTGCGGGTAGCAGATGAAATCTGTTACCCGATGTTCTTGTTGCTTCCCTGGAATTTGCATATTTCTGATCTTGATAACGGTATGGTGGAGTTTCAAAGTTCTGGCAATCCGCGATCCTGATTGATCAACGAAGTGCTAATAGTTCTTTGAATTCCACCGTAGTTAAAAAGAAAGATGAAATTTCGCAGACGAAAGGGCAATGCAGATATGATCTGCACGGGGGTCATGCGTATGACGAAGTTTAGTATGGGGCTCGAGATTTAATTATCTCGTGTTTTATACACCCCGAGATGTTAATCTAGCGACTTGAATTATCATACTTGATGATAAAACGTTGGTAGCTGCGGTTTGTTCAAAACCTTAGAAGCCACGTAAAATGAAATTATGCATAAACCGATTAGAGGCGTCTAACTTGGTTTTGCAGGATGGTTTGCATGTGCATGTGATGTGGTATAGCAGTGCTCATATTAATTTGATTATGTATGAGATGACTATATGATGTAAATTAATTAACATGACCTGTGTGTCATGATTCGGCATGATGGCTGGAGCCATATGATTGTCACTTTAATGACCTGCGTGTCAACCTTCAGTAATGCACTTATTTTATTAGCTATAGAGATAGCAATATTATTTGGTGCATCGACAAGGTGGTGGCAAACTTCGCGAAGGTGAACACCGACGCGAATGCCGAAGACGAAGAAATACAAGACTTCTCCGTCAGAAAGGGCTATACCATATCATGCTATTATGAATTGCCTGAGATGTTTATCCCTTATGATGCACCCTTCTTGATTGCGCGGTAGTCGCTTTTTATTAGGGTGATCTCTCACAAAAATATCAAGTAGTTAGTGTTCTCCCAAGTGTAGCACCGTCACGGCACCTAACTTCTCGGAGTGCGCCGTGTCACACGGGTACAAACGATTAGGGAAGTGTGAGGCGGGTGAGTTGAGACCTCGCAGCAAGATCACTTGGTTGTCTTGACGTTCAGGCATGACCGTCATGAGCTCGGAACACGCGCATCGAAATATGAACAAGAATCACATAGAGATGTGATTGGCAAGTTGGCCTACCGGTTGAGATTTTCGTCATCAGTGGTGTTACACCAATGGCGAACAATTGAAATGGGGGTCTTGAATCACTCACAATCAATTATGAGAGATATTGATTTGAGTGGGAGCGCACTTTAGAATTAATTCTTTTAATTCTTAGTGCAATTAATTATGAACTTTGTCTAAGTGTAATTTGCATAATAGTTGTAGAATAATGGCTCGCGTTTCCACCTTCCCTATTAAAATTGAATAGCTGTTAAATATCTGGTTAAAACTTTACGGTTGGTAACATAATGTGAGGATTGTCCTCTAGTGTGCCGAGAAGGATTTTGTCCTATCGCATACTTTCGGTATTCTCCCGCTAATGCTATGGATCATGTGACTCTCGTCCTTCGATCCAAAAGCTAGAATTCCTTTTCAGTCAAAGTGCAATATGTTTACTTCCATGAGACCCGAACTTCGAAAGTTTGGATAGTTATGTGATATTCATGGAATCTGAAAATCATTTTCAGAGAAAGACAAAGGCTAAAAGATATGAGATATCCAAAGCAATGTTTGTTTGCAAACTGTTAGTAAAGGAGTTTACTATGCATTAGACTGATAAGAGAGGGATCCAGGAGAACGCCTATCATATGATGAAAGGTGAATAAAACAACAACTTAAAGAGAAAGGAAGTGTCCGAAGGGTGTTAGTAAGACTTTCACGCCTAGGAAGTCCGGGGCTAACGCCACTCTTAAGTTGGATGCTTCTTATGAGAGTAGGAGAAATACTAAAAGTTAAACTGTTAGAAGTATAAAGGCAAAAGGAAAGAAGACTGGAAGATTCAGCTCATGTATGAATGTCATACAAATTTTTGATGTATAGAAGGCTGGTCAAAGATATAGTTCTTGGGAATTATGGTTAAACATGTTAATCACTAATTCTTGGGTATTGTGAGTTAATCACAAAGATACCCGCTCGATTGCATTCTGTTGCAACTCGATGAAAGAACTACTGTGGCCTGAAAGACTAGCCAGGGATGAGGTTTAGATACACGCAGGGAACATAGTAAATGTTACTATGCCTTCCATCGGTGTATTCCCTTTGTATTTACTTTCATAATTCATTTTAGAGTTTCACACTCTAGCCCTTTGCATAAGGTATCTTGCAAGAAGGTTGTTCATAAGAGAACTTTTGATGTTCGGTGTTATGAATAACATAAGGGCCATACTTTCATTATGAATGAGACGTATGTTATGAATATTGATAATAATACATTACCTCTGGGTTTACTTTCATAATTCGTTTTAGAGTTTCATACACTCTAGCCCATTGCACAATGTTTGTTGCAAAAGAGTTGTTCATAAAAACAACAATTGTTGTTCAGTATTATGAATAACATGAAGGGCCATGCTTCCATCCTAGATGGGATGTATGTTATGAATATTGATGGAAATATGATACATCCATAACACTGACGCTAAAAGTCTCAAGACTAAAAGAATACCACACAAGTGTGGCACTGCATTTAGTCACATTAGAGAAACCCGCATGGAAAATTCCATTATGATGGATTTTGAAGTCATTTGATTTTGAATCATCTGACACTTGCAACTTTCCTCTGAAAAGTGAAGTGACTGAAATACCGTTCACAGGCCATAAGGAACGAGCAAAGAACATATTGGTGATCATACATTATGATGTGTGTAGTCCAATAAATGTTGTTGCAAGTAGTGGATTTATCTATCTTCAGAAATGACTCAAGTAGATATATGGATATTTACTTGTTGAGACGTAAGTCTGGATCTTTTGAATTCATTCATAAGGTTTTCAAAAATGAAGTAGAAGTTATTGTAACAAGAAAATTATGTTTCTACAATTCGATTGCAGAAAGGAATATTTGAGTTACAAGTTTAGCGAATGTCTGATGAGTTATGAAAGGGGTTTCATAACTTGCACCTCCCGGAACACCACTGCAAGTGAAAAGTCCGTGAAGATGTAATCGAACCATTTATGACATGGTAAGATCAAAGATGACATAAATAAATTTGCCATTATCCCTTTTATAGAGTGATGCTTTAGAGACTGCGGCTTTTACACTGAAAAGAGCTCCATCAGGTCTGTTGAAATGACGCCATGGTGTGGTACGCCCAACCATGTTATATCTTTTCTTAATATTTGGAATATGGGGCTTGTGTAAAAGGTTACAAACCTATTCCAAATCAGACAAGTGCTACTTTGTAAGGTTATCCCAAGTCATTGGGTATTCCCCCCACCACTATACCGAGGCAAAGGGTTTTGCCGCAAAACGGTATGCTTTTAAAGAGAATAGTTCTTTCAAAAGGTGAGTGGGAGGACAGTGCAACTCGACGAGATAACCAGTATCTTCGTCATCAGATCAAAGGAAAGAAACCTTGGAAGTGATTCCGGAGTTTCCTACTGCGACTGATACGGAAGTCTCTACAATAAAATGTATGGACTTCGGTCGAACTTGCAGCTGAACCACGTAGGCAAAGCTCGTGCAAACCTACCAGGTGCGCAAACGAGATATTGTTGTTAGACAATAGTATACCTATAATACACAAGGAAGCGTTGATGGGCCCTGACTCCGGAATTGGCTAAATGCCATACAATCCGAGATAGTTTCCATATAAGTGATTCGAGATTAAAATCTTGATACACCTTTCGTAAGACTTAGAGTCTAACGAATATTTATGGAACTAAAAACTGATACAGATAAAATGTTTTATCCATAAAGCTCGACTTGTTGCCATAACAAGTTCAAGGAGTTGACTACGATGAGATTGTCTCACCATAGCGATGCTTGAAGTCGGTTCGGGTTGAACTAGCAATTAATACATATTTCAATCATGAGATATGAAACATGGATGACAAAAGGATTTCCATCTGATGGAAATGAAACCTAGGACTTGTATGTGATACAGTCCAAAGTAATTTGTCGATCCAGAGGATGCTAGTAAGTATGCAAACTTCAGAGTTCCAGCGATGAACAGAAGAGAGCAAAGTGGAGTTGGAATCTTCGTTTTTGATGGAATGGTCAAAGGGGTTTGACTTCATCAAATGGGTATCGAAGATGCTTGTGATTCAAGAAAGTAATGATAATATTTTTAAAAACCTTGTGTACTTGACACATTGTTAATTGGAAATAAATTTCTTGACACGAATTAAGGACTTCATTTGAAAATAGTTTTTTGATGAAGTGCTTGGGCTAAATAGCCTCAATATTAGGCATGATGATCTATGGAGATAGATTTACCTAATAGGGCTAAGCAATGAATACATATTGACAAGATGCTAAAACCTTTTAGCATTTAAAACGCCAAGGAGTAATTCTTGCCGAAGTCACATGGAAAGAGTTTTTGCAAGACTCAGTGTCCCAAAACACTGATGAGTGAAATACATGATGGAGATTCCACACACTCTTGTGTTTGGATTAATCATGTATTCCATGGTATGTAAAACAACCAGATATGTCCGATACTCCAAAGTTGTTGCGAGTATGGATACCAAAGTGATCAAAGTACTGATCATAGGACAACAGTGAAAGATGTCATTAAAGTACTAGAGTAGTAGTGATGACATGTTTTCTCGCAAGCAGAGATTATGAAGTGCTCGTTGTAAGTAATTACATCGATACAGTCTTCATCAAAGCTCCATGCGATTTTCGATTTAGTTAAGGGTTTTGTGTAATACATAATATGGTGGCACGGTAGTTGGAAATTGTTCCAAACAAGATACTGTGGCGAATTCTATAACAAAGGCTAAGTATGTTGACGCTTAAGAAGCGACAAAGAAGTTGTTGAATCATATAGTTCATTCATGAACTTAGTATGGTTCCAAGATGGCTTTGGTCTATGGGACACTATTGCAGATAGTTGCTCCATAGCTCAGTCTGAGGCATCAGGTTTCGACCAATGATTCACACATATGCAAAGCCAAGTCCACACAAAATATGAATTTTGTGAAAGCGTGAAAACGCGAGGATATGCAAAGTTACACACGAATCTGAAGTCGTCAGATCCGTTGGACATCAGGCTATACCACATGCGAAGCATATTTTACACCAGTATGCCATAGGTGTAAAGTGCATTAGCATTGACTAGATTATTGACTCTAGTGCAAGTGGGAGTCTGTAGGAGATATGCCCTAGAGGCAATAATAAATGTTATTGATTATCTCCCTGTTCATAATTAGGTTTATGTTCCATGCTATAACTGCTATGGTTCTCGAGTCTGCAATAACCACGAGGCTCGGAGGAAGACTCATATGCACGTGTGGAATAATAAATGGTAAAATGTATTCCTAGTCTGGCCTCTAAGACTGGCTCAAGTATTGCATGATGATCCTGTTTTCCTGATCATGGGCATGGCTATGCCGGCAATTTTGAGGGCGCAATGTTGGTAGAACACTTGTGTTGAATCGACCCGAATTGATGTTATGCTATGAGATACATTCGTCACTAGTTAATGGTTTATAACACAGAGATAGTTAATGTTTGCATAATTCCTTAGACCATGAGAGTATCGAGTTCCTTCGTGCTTGCTTCATGAACTTTGGGGTTTGTTAAACGTCATCCGTTACTGGGTGGCTATTACGGCGGCTTACGGGTTCACGGAAAAGTATGTCAAGTAACTTGATAGCTCAAGATTGGGATTTGCTCCTCCGACGATGGAGAGATATCTCTGGGCCCTCTCGGTGTTACGGTATCCATCATCGTCTGGCCAGACACTTTGTGATTTGATCACGGGGATGCCGGAACACGGGAACGAGAAAAGAGAACAATACCGGTAACGAGGTAACTGGCATAGTGGACAAGATGTTGATCCACGGGGATGCCAACATGTCTCATCTCGGGTATTTGTAACATATCGCGAAGCAACAGGAATAGCACACGGCAACTGGAGGTTCACTCGAATATTCATTCGTGTGGGTATAGGGGTCAATATGGGTGTCCACGGCTCCGATGTTGATCATTGATCGGAAGGGGTTCCGGGTCATGTCTATACTTCACCGAACCTATAGGGTCACACGCTTAAAGGTCATCTATCTGCTGAATACTAGACGGGGAGTCTGAGAGAAAATCACCGAAAAAGTTTCGGACGAAACGGTAACGTTCCGGAGAGGATATCGGAATAGTTCCGGTGAAACTGAAAAGTTGTTTCAGGGTATTCCATAAAGTCAAATTGGTTTCGGCACATGCCTGGAAATTATTGGAAGGTACCAGAATTGTTCCGGTAACTTCTGAGATTTTTCAGAGACAAAAACCGGAAATGTTCCGGACTGCCGGAACCGCTTTAGTTGCTTTTCACAGATGAAAATCACTAAACCGAAAAGTTGTTTCGGAGTACACCATAAAGTTAAAATGGTTTCGGCACATGCCTGATAATTCTTGGAGGGTGCCAGAATCATTCTGGAAACTTTCTGGAATTTTCCGGGATGAAAACCGGAAATGTTCCGGAGCTGCCGGAACCGCTTCAGATGCTTTTCGCAGATGAAAATCACTAAACCGGAATTGTTTCGGATCGCGTTGAAAATTATTTTAGTGGGTACTGGAAATGTTCTAAGCCCACATGAATATTTTCAGTTCGAACGGATGCTGAAATATGTCGTCGTGAATAGTGAAAGTGCTTTTTGGATTACTTTTTGGAAAGCCACTTTTTTGGGCTTTTGCTCCAAAATATCTTGGAGATGACATGGATGGATGTGGCTGAAATTTCAGCCCCTCCACCCCTCCTTCTCCTATAAATAGAGGTGGAGGGGGCAGCCCAAATCTCATCCCTTCTCACATACAAGTGCCATGCATGATCTGGCTTTCTCTCTCCCTCCCAGCGAAATAGTTTCGTAGAGCCGAAAGGCTGTCTAGGTTCCGGTGGGAACTAGTTCTGGATGGCGAAGCCCTGCCGGATAGATGACACCGTATGTGTGCAACTCTGTAGAGAGATCGTAGTTTCGGTCTTAGTTCGAGAGTGCCTCCCGAAGGGCTGTCCGAGTGACTGTCCGAGTTTCGATGGTCCTCCCGAAGGGCTGTCCGAGTGACTGTCCGAGTTTCGATGGTCCTCCCGAAGGGCTGTCCGTGACACCGTCCGAGGGACTGTCCGACCGCCTCCCGGAGGGCTGTCCGGGGGCGGATGAGGGTATACATCCTCGCGGTTGGGAGGTTGTAAATCCTAGCTGCGTGGATCTACACCGCCGATCGTCATCGACTCTACTTCCGCTGCGCTACGAGTCGGTAACGAAACAGATCAAACCTTGTATGCAGTCTCCATAGTGATCCTGGGCTGGTACGTAGGTCGGAAATTTTTTGTTTTCTGCTGCGTTACCCTAAAAATTGGGGGGGGGGGGGTGTTGCCGAGGTAGCTCTTGCGGTGGGCTTCTTGCGTTTCACACCCGAAACCTTGCCTTTCTTCACCGGCGCGGGCCGGACCGGATTGGCAGTGGCGGCGGCGGCGGTGACGGCGGCGGCGGCGGTGGGCGCGCGTGCCTTCCCGGCGGGGGCTGCGGGAGTGCCGCCCTGGACGACGACGTTGCCCTGCCGCTTGCGGGGTTGCGCGGTGGAGCCTTGAACGGCGACGGGCGCGACATGGCCGGCGACGAGATCTGCCGGAGGGGTTGGCGCGTGGATGACATCCATGGTGACGGGCGAGGGCTGGGAGGCTTCCATGGCGGCGAGACAAAGCGTGGGAAGGTGGTCTGGAGCGGGCGGAGGGAGAGCAACGGCGGCGGAGGGAAGGGGAAGCGGGGACTGCTGCGCGGAAATGTCCCTCCAGCCAAAAACCGCTGCCGAAAGGGGTCAAGCTTGGTTCGGGCTCCCACCCCGTGAATCTAAAGGTTGAGGGCGAAGATTTGCCGCGCCCCACAAATTTTTTTACAAGCCGCGGTCCGATACGGTGTCTGTTCGGGCCACTTTTTTCACGCAAAACCGTAAACTGACGGTTATTTTACAGTTCGGCGCGGTATAAGGGGTCTGCTAGAGATGCTCTAAGATACATAAACATCGATGGATAATGTTTAGGAGAACCATGGGACCGTGAATACACTCCTATTTTTCGTCAGATTTACGTCACCTCGATCCATGTGACATGCACTATTATTTAGTCATTGTTTAGGCCATCTCTAACGCCGACCCTCAAACCTCCCGCAACCGTCAGGACCGCACGGTCCAAGCGTGTTGTGTCATCCAACGCGGTCCTGTATCGATCCGCAGAGCGGTCCGGACGCATTTTCTTCCGCAAACCGGAGACAAACGTGGGGGGCTTTGTGAGTGTCCGGACAGCACCCACGCCCGCTTCTGACCACCTTGACCCACCCAAACCCCTCGTCCCTCGCCCGCATGCGTTCCCGCCCGGCGCCAGCTGCCCGCGTCCATTCCGCTGTAGAGCGGCCGCTCCACATTGAAGCCGGCCCAGAGTGGACGCGACCTCTCACTGCCCCCGTCATTGAAGCGGCGCGCCGTCCGAGGGCGCCGCCCGCTGCACGCCCGGCTGAACACGTCTCCTCGCCGCATTCAAACGGCTGAAGACTACCCGCCTTCCTCCATTAAACCCGAGCATGTGCCGAGATATCTACTCCGACCACATGTCCGTTCGCGAGCTGGACGGCATTAATCACAACGCCGGTTGGCTCGTCGCGTCTGCCAGCTATTTAAGCGATGCCAGACACCGGGCAAGAACCGCACCACACCTTCGCTCCCCATTTCCTCCTAACGATTTTCTCCATGGCATCCGGCGAGCAGGAATAAAAGTTCTATGGCATAAAAGCAGTCTAGGTGGCCCTTCGAGCCCGCCGGTCACGAGCCAGGCAACTGTCTGTTCCACCTCCATCGACGCTCTAGCCCGCTGCAGACCAACTCGTGGAGGCTGAAGCTCCAGGCCGGTGCGTGGTTCAGCTCGCCGAGGAGTGGCGAGTTGCTCCAGGCCAGCACGGGGGGGGGGGGGGGAGGAGCACATCGACACGGGCATCGTGGCTTACCGCACCTCCCGTGCCTGCGACCGCGCCATCCGCCATCAACGCACGCGTAACCGCTCCCTGCCGGCACAGAAAGAAGCCGGCTATGCGAACATCGACAAGGCGGTGCCCAGCATGTCCGCGGCCGCCGTCATCATGGAGGGGAAGTAGAACACGGGAGGCCGCCACCGCTTGGGTCCCACGAAGGCCACTGCCGAGGCGACGCCGGCGTACACAGCCAGTGTCTTGCCCTCTTGCAGGCCACCGTCGGCCCCCTACCCAAAAACAAACTCTGATCCGTGCAGCATAGGCACCCTTCCCCTCCGGCTGAAGCATCAGCTGGCGGTTCCATTCCGATGAGTAGCGGGGAAGCGAGCCGCCCTTTGCGCTGAAGCATATACCTCCGGGGCTGATGGCTGCCGGACATGGGGATGACAATGGAGATCCGCCGCGGCCGGCCGTAGACCAGTCAAGGGTATCCATGTCGTCGGAATGGATATCCACCGGCGCCGGCCGTAGACTAGTTTTGTCTTAGTCCGGTGTCGTTTTTAGTTAAAAAATGTCGAAAATGTAATGAATTTCGTCCGGTTTATATGAAATCCACCGTGTTTGCATGTATTTGGTCCGGTTAGTTCAAAAAGTGGTTGAAATGTATGCGGGCAGCGTTGGATGGCGGCCTCCCACATCCGTGTCCGCGGACGGGTCCCTCTGTCCCCGGACAGATGCCGGAGCAAATTTGCGGGTCGCCGTTGAAGATGCCCTTACTGATATATGTAATGTATTAGGAATCTTTCTGACCTTCCGAACAAGTTAATCGTCCTGTAAATGTAAGACATGCATCATATCTATTGAGTATCGTGATTAGTTATAAAACATAGGATAGCATAGGATTTATTTCTATCTTGTCTTGTACTCCAAGTTGATTATGTATTTTTTTCCTCCCTATTCCTTTACATGGTATTAGCCTAATCTCTGATCCAAACCCTAGCCGCCACCGCCGCTTCCGCCTCGCGCCGCCCCCGGGGCGGTCGATCTATATGATCGCCACCGGGAGCCGCGCCGCCCGTACCTACAGGATTTTTTTCCGATCATTTGATCCGGTGTTTTTTCTGTATCGTCGGTCGAACCCGCCGTCATTCGTGGTCTACATCGCGCCTCTACTTCGGCACTGGCGGCGACTCCATCGGTTTCTTCGTCGCCACTGGCTGCTTGAGTACTCCTGCGCTAGCTTGCTGGTTTGGACCGTGTGCTAGCCGCTCGTGCGGTCCTACCTGGCCTTCCTCTAGCGCCGCGTGGCCCGAGACCTCTCACGCGCCCCGCGTGAGATTGGTTTTTTGTGCGGCTGTGCTGGGCGTCTGCAATGGTCCCGTGCAGCAACGCAGGATCGGCTGCTCATGTTGCATTTCCATGTACGTGCCTTCGGTTACACGCTCCTGGCACGTCCGGCCGCGGACGTACGTCGCGGCTACCTCGTCGTCCGCCCGTATTTTCTCGGTTCTGCTTATCGCGAACTGATCAGACTGATCATCCGACCGCACGCGATCCGCTTCATCGGTGCCGCGCGACCGATGTGATCAGTCGTTTGCACATGCCTCCGCACGTCCCGAGAAGATTGTCCCCAAGTACAACGCGTCCCTCTATCGATCAAGCAATGGCTGCCTCTGCATCGTCCCGTTGGGCCGCAGCGCCGCTGCCCCGTGGTTCTTCCCACAGATGCACTGACCCGTGTGCTGCCGCTGCGTCGGCCCTTCGGGTCGTAGCGCCGTGGCACGCGGTCCACACGGCCGCCGCGGTTGCACCGACCCGAGCGCTGCCACTGCGTCGCTCCTTCGGACCGTAGCGCCGCAGCACGCGGTCCACGCCGCCGCCCCAAGGTCTTTCCCGCCGTCACCCCAACCCGCGCGTTGCCGCTCCATCGCCCCTTCGGGCCGTAGCGCCGCGGCACGCGGTCCACTCCAACGTCCCCCGCGCGTCGACTTCTTCGTGGTATGCGCGCGCCGCCTCCCTAGGCGCGGGAACGCCACCGTCCGCGCACGGTGTTCGTCATGATGTGGGTTCTTCCTCGCCTATTTCGAGCACCGCCGCCGTCCCCTACCGGCGACCGACGTGGCCCCCATGGGCTGCCTCTGGTTTCGCCGCTTACTTCGTCGTCCACCTCTTCGTCTTTGTCATGCACTAGCTCATCGCCAGCGTCACCGTCATCTTCCCCGACCACTTCATCTTCTCCGACAACCGCGGTCGAGATCGGCACCTTCTACCCCACGTCGATTGGCCGCCGCAACCGTCGTCGAGTCCTTCTCTGCTAGCCCCCTCGACATGGCGTACAACTCCCGTCTACGCATGCCCGGTGCTGGCAATACCGACGCGTGCTTTCATCCATGACGTCTCTCTGGGCCTGGCAAGCCTGGTGCGGCGCATCGTCAACATCGACTTCGTCCGTCTATGCATGCCGGGTGTTGGCAACATCGACGCGTGCCTTCGTCCACGACATGTCCCGAGCTTGGCAAACCCGGTGCGACCCCTCGTCAACACCCTCTTCTTCACCGGCACACCACTTCCGAGTGCCCATGACTAACTTGGCGCCTCCTTGCGCCCGCGGCTCCATGGGGACTACCTCGACACCGGCCACCCCGACTCGACATCGACTACGACGTCCCTCGCACGGCTACCTCGACCACGGTTACACCATCCTACGTTCTCGGCTACCTCGTCACCGGCACAAAGGGCTACCGCCTTGCTTGAACAACCTCGTTGGTTTTCACTCCAGCCACGACTTACACGATGCATCGACCGTTACGACTGTGGGGGGGTGTCCATCGGCTTACCTTCGGATTCTTCTCCAGTCTCACCGTCTGCGTCGCTACCGTTGTGACTGCGGGGGGATGTTGAGTATCATGATTAGTTAAGAAACATAGGATAGCGTGGGATTTATTTCTACCTTGTCTTGTACTCTAAATTGATCATGTACTTTTATATATATATGCTCACGAGGCTCAAGCAATACAACAATAATCAAAGATTCCACCAATCTCTCTCTATTCCTTTACAATATCGCTAGGCCATTTCTTTTAAACTGGATGGCATCTGGAGGTGTAGTAGTCGCTCTACTGTTCTGAAACAAAACACTCAAATGCCGAGACCATTCCGCAGCGCCGAGGGTGTTTTTTCTTGTTAGTTCCGTAATGGTCCATGATGGTTTTACAAATCCAGCAACTAGCATACTAGCATAGTGAGTAGAAACCATAAAAAACAGATAGAAGCATGCATTGTGTAAGGTAGAATAACTGCACTGCATTCTCACAGAACATCACTGACACTGAGATGGTTACATACTTACACGTACACAAGCTTAAACATTGTTTGGTGACGTTTGACACTGAGATGGTTACATACTTACACGTACACAAGCTTAAACATTGTTTGGTGACGTTTGATTCATCTTACAATTTGACGTGCTCAAGTAGAGCTTTGCTAGCAATGTCTCGTTTGAAGAAGGCCCCCAAAAACTCAGACATCGTGAAACGCCTGTACTTTGCTGGGTTTTCTGTAGAAACCAGCTCTGGCAACGGCCCATACAAAACTGATTCCCCTCGCTTTCCAGGATTGAAAAAGACAGCAACTGAAACTCTAGCTTCTTCGCGTGAATTCATCACCACCCTGTGTTCGACGCTCTTGTACTTATCATTCGACATTATCTGATGAAAGAATGGGGTAATAATTAATGAACAGATTAGATGCAGTGATGACATTATGAAACTGGTCCAAATCCACTATTAATGTGATCCAAAAGCAGTAATCCATTGACTATTCCCGCTTACTATCTACCACTAATATGACATCATATCCAACTCAAGTGAAATGTTGAGTTGAATTGCGTTGAGCTGTAAAGTACTCCCTCCGTATGTAGATACATCCGTTTGAGCGTCAATTAATATGAGACGAAGAAAGTATCAAAATTCAAGCAATGGGTTCAAATTACCATCCTCACGTCAACATAAATTGCCTTAAAAAATGTTCGATTTGACATGCTTAAAATTCCAACGTCAGATTTTTAGCATTTCTGAAATTCAAACCATTGCCTTCCGAGTTTTCATAAGAGATGCGCACTACCAAGTATTTCTCCTCCTGTTCCAAAATCATCTGGATTGAGCTGAATTGGTAGCATGCGTGCTTTAGATAATTCAAATGTAACTTGAACAAAGTTGTTACCGACTGTACTATTTAGAACTGAATCCAGTTGCGAGCATTTGGACAGTGATAGGGTGCATTATACCTGCAAGAGGTCCCCGACATTGATCACAAGCGCGCCCGGTGCAGGCTTCACGTCCACCCAGTAGCTCTCCCCGTCCCCATTGGTGTGCTTCACCTGCAACTGCAAACCACCAACGCCGTCCTGCGCAAGGACGGTGAGCACGCCGGGGTCGGTGTGCGGGACTAAGCCCATGGTGCGCTCAGGCTCAGGGCACACCGGGTAGTAATGGCAGACCATGAGCTTCCCCTCCAGGCACGAGGTCTCCTCCAGGCTCCAGCGCCGCGTCCCCGAGCCCGAGCCCCTCGGAGAGCAGCGCCATCACGGCGCGGGTCACCGCGGTGGCATGCGCTTCCCACTCGATGACTTTAGAGCGGCACACCGGCGGTATGCGTTCCGTGTTGGGCGGCGTAGGCCCGAACAACACCTGGATGGTGTCGCGCCAGCTCGCCGCGGGGGACCGGAACAGGTCGAGGTTCGACGAGTAGCTAACCCCGCCAGCCAAGGCCCGGCCGTAGTGCGTGGCGCGCTCGGGGGCGGGGAGCTCGTTGAAGGCGCACACCGCGGCGAGGGCCCTCGCGGGGTGGCCGGAGGGGACGAGGGCCTCGTGGTTGACGAGGTGGAAGAAGCCCCAGTCGCGGGCGGCAGCCGCCGCTGCGGCGGCTACGAGGTGCGCGGGGAGGGAAAGGTCAACGACGGGGATGGAGACGCCGGGGGGAGCAAGCGGGACGGAGGCGTAGGGGTTGGGCTGGACGAAGAGGTCGGGGACGGTGGAGACGCCGGACTCGACGAGGCCGCGGACGCCGGTGCGGGACTCGTCGAAGGCCTTGAGGAGGGCCGCGCGGTCAGACTTGGGGGAGGCTGCGGCGGAGGACGTGGCCATGGTCGTCGCTTTGCGCGCGTCCGTTGAATTTGACGAGCGGAGATGATGGAGCCGAGAAGCGGTATCCAGCTCCTTTGACGTACCTTGAAGCTGCCGTGCCCCTAGAGTTTGACCAACGACACGAAATGGGCCAGACCAAATCGCAGCCAGGTGGGCCAGAGATCAAATAGAGACCATCCATTTACGGCCTTCTTTTCTCAAAAAAAAATACGGTTTACTAATGCAAGCAACTGCAAACTAAACAATGCAAAGAACCGTTTCTCTTTTCTTTTTTTTTTTTTTTTTTTGCGGGTAGAAATTTGTATTACTCATCACCAAAGTCCTTACAATCAATCGCAGCCAGTTCCAAAGCCTCAGGAGGGCCAGAACCTAACCAAGTCATGGTTCTACCCTCAATACGAGCAAATTTAGCTAAGCTATCACTAACTTTATTTTGGCTACGACTTACATGAGTAATACAATTTTCACGTAGAGACATAAGATATCTAATCTCCTTGATGATGGACGAATATACCGATCTGTCAACCTCTGAAGCCTGGATCAATTTCACTGCAATTATAGAATCCATCTCGATCTGCACTGGTAACTCACTTCTCTGGATGGAGAAAGATAAGCCTTCCATGCATGCACATAATTCAGCTTCAAGTGCATCCCGACAAGAAAATAACTGCCTACAAGAAGAGAAGATGATGGCTCCCTTGTCGTCTCTTAACACCATTCCGGCACCGGCCGATCCATCAACAACAAATGAACCATCAGTACACAACTTAACCCAGCCTGGCTTAGGAGCAGTCCACTTGGGATCTGCTACGACCATTACCGCATGTGGCCGAACTGGAGTGTATGTTATGATTGACTTCCCTTTGCTAGGATCAGCAATTAGATCAGTTTTAATGCCAATTAGAGAATCCAAGTAGCTCATCAAGAACCTTCGAGAAGCCTCCATGGGAGGCGGGGATTTATTATGGACAATCTCATTGCGCATATGCCACGCCCTCCATAATGTCATGAGAAGCATCGAACGCTCAATATCTGGCAGAGGAGCAAGAACTTGCAGCAGCCACTCGACACCCGTATTCTGCACAGTAGTAATATTCGGAAGAGTCCATACTTCTGCCATAGCATCCCAGAGAACTCTCGAGAGGGTACAGCGACATAGTGCATGGAAGCAGTCCTCAGACTCCATCGAACACACAGGGCACAAATCACTGGTTTCCAGCCCTCTTGTATGTTTGTTACTCCATGTAGGCAGAGAGTTTGTAGCGACCCGCCATGCGAAATTACGTACTGAGGGAGGAACATCAGTCGACCATATAAATTTCCAGCAGTCCCGACGCCCATCTGGACGTAAGCTGGAGCCCATCGAAGTGCTTATGTGAGCATCCTCAAAACAGAACCGGTACGCACTCCTCACTGAAAAAGCGCCAAACTTGCCAGGGCCCCACGCCAACGTATCATCCTCCTGTCTTGGCGACGCCCTGATTTTCAAAATCTCCACAACATCCGCCGGCATAAAGAATTCCTGTAGCAAGCCAACCTTCCATGAACCGTTCTCATTAAGCAAATCTGAGACAAAACGAATTCTACACCTCCCTTGTAAAGTGAATGATTTATAGGAGAAGGGTCTGGGGATCCAATTGTCACGCCAAACGCGTATATTTCTTCCGTTCCCAACTCTCCAAATCAGACCCTTCTTCAAGAGTTCAAGACCGTAGCTAATAGCTTGCCAAGAAGAGGAAGCATTTCCGGTGAAAACGGTATCCTCAAGTTTACCATCCGGATAGTATCTGGCTTTTAACACTAGTGCGCACAGACTGTCAGGCTTCGAAATTAATCTCCATGCTTGCCTAGCTAATAGTGCATGGTTAAAAATTCAGAAATCTCTAAAGTTAGCACCTCCTTTGCTCTTTGGTTGCATCAGATCATCCCATGCCCGCCAATGCACTTTCCTCTTCCCCTTCTCAGCACCCCAATAAAAGGCTCTTACCATTCTGGTAAGTTCATCGCACACCGAGAAGGGTAATTTAAAGACCCCCATCATATAAGTGGGAAGGACCTGAGCAACAGACTTAATGAGTGTCTCCCTCCCTGGTTGGGCAAGGTGACCATCTCCCCACTAGAGCAATCTTTTAGTTAAGCTCATCTGGAGATTCTGAAATCTTCCCTTAGACATGCGACCATAAGGCGTTGGGAGTCCAAGGTACTTCTCAAAAACCAAACTAGTGATATTGAGAACTCCTCTGATTTCCTCCTGTTTGACATAAGGGCATGCCTCACCAAAAAGAATAGAGCACTTGTCAAAATTCAAGCTCTGACCTGTTGCCTTTCCATATTGATCCAATGCTAGCTTTATTGTTTCGGCCTGAGCACGGTTTGCTTCAAAAAATAACATAGTATCATCAGCAAACAATAGGTGTGAGATCCCTGCAGCTCTTCTACATACCTTGACAGGGGTGATATCACCACTAGCCACATAATGCTTCAGAATTGCAGAAAGTCCATCAACCACAAATAGGAACAAGAAGGGGGATAGCGGATCGCCCCGCCGAAGCCCGCGCGACGGTGCAAATGAATCCAAGAGGGTCCCATTAAGTTTGATAGAGTATCTCACCGATGTGACACAAGACATTATCCAGTCCACCCGTCGTTGAGAGAAACCCAGCTTTTGCATCACTTGCTTCAAGAACTTCCAATCCACCCTGTCATATGCCTTTGAGAGATCGAGTTTGTAAGCACAAAAACTTTTTGTAGGGTCCTTTTCTTGCTTAATGTGGTGGATACATTCAAAGGCCACAAGAGCATTATCAGTGATCAAACGCCCTGGGATAAAGGCACTTTGCTCTGGAGAAACAATACCATCCAACAATGACCTTAAACGATTCACCATGCACTTTGAGATGACCTTGTATATGACATTACAAAGACTAATCGGCCTGTAGTGAGACAAGCTGGTGGGGTTAGTAATTTTAGGAATAAGAACTATGGAGGTAGAGTTTACCCCTTCCGGCATAATCCCAGAAACAAAAAATCCCTTGACCGCTGCAATCACACTGTTTTGTAGCACGTCCTAATTCCGCTGAAAGAACCTCGCGGGTAGACCATCCGGACCTGGGGCCTTCAATGGTCCAATCTGAAACAGGGCATCAGAAATCTCCTTATCGCTAAAGGGAGCACACAAACACACATTGTCTTGCTCAGTAACTCTTGCTTCAAGCAAATCAAGAACCCATGATGCATCCAACGCCGGGTCTGCAGCAAAAATCCCTTGAAAATACTCATTTGCCAGGCTGGCCATTTCATCAAAGTTTGAATGAACCACACCAATACTGTCGGTTAGCTCGCGTATTTTATTTTTGCGAGCGCGCCAAACAGCCTTACTCTGAAAATATTTAGTGTTACGGTCGCCTTCCTTCAACCACGTAATTCTTGAGCGTTGTAGCCACATCATTTCCTCCTGGTACAAAAGCTCGTTCATCTTATCAGTGATGTTTCTAATTTCTTGTCTATCTGCATTCATGGTCATAAGTTCCTCCAGTTGTGTTCTTGACTTGGCTAGTTCCCTTGTTATATTGCCGAATTTCTTGCTGCCCCAAGTACTGAGCGTAGCCAAAGTCTTCCTTAGCGCTGTTTGGAGCTTCTCCAAATTATCCACATTGCCAACAGATTCCCATGCCTCCTTAACAACAGCAGGCAGAGATGAGTCTCTTTCCCAAAAAACTTCATAGCGCCTAGGTTTGGGGCCTTGCTGGCCCGTGTCCAGAGCGCCCTTCAAAACCAGCGCCACATGATCTGAGCATGGTGACACCACATGTTGTACTGTATAAAACAGAAAAAGATTGCGCCATTCATTTGTTGCAGTAGCTCTATCCAGACGAACCTTCACATTACTCGCCCCGGCACGCAGGTTATCATAAGTAAACGGAATCCCTGAGAAGCCAAGATCAATCAGACCGCAGACTTCCAGAGTATCTCGGAAAGCTATCATTTGTTGTTCCGGTCTAGGGGTAGCAGACAGGTGTTCGAAATCCCAAAGAGCTTCATTAAAATCACCAATAACAAGCCATGGCCTATCACACACACTCGTTAGACCCTGTAATTTGGCCCACATGAGGTGGCGATTCTCGACGCGTGGTTCACCATAAACAAAGGGGACTCTCCACTGTTCTGCATCCGCGTGTACCCTCACCAGAGCATCGATATACCGTTCCTCCTTGTCTAGAATTTCAACCACACATGACTCATGCCAGAAAAGAGCTAGGCCACCACTCAAACCATTACTGTCCACCCTATCAAAACCTTTCAAACCGAGGCGTCCACGGATTCTTCTCATTTTTGTTGCTTTCTGTCTGGTCTCGCAAAGGAAAACCAGCATGGGGGAATGCGACTGGGAGATCGTCGCAATTTCTCGAACTGTCCGAGAGTTCCCGCCCCCGCGGCAGTTCCAACTGATGAGATTCATTGCACCCGGCTGAACCCCCTCTCGCGAGGTCGCCGATGGATCAGTTGCTACGTCAGTTAACACCTCTGGATCTCCAGAAGCGCCCGTACTGCCGCCGCCTGCTTCAAAACATGCTTTAATAGCCAAGGACCGAAGAAGCAGACAAACACATCTACTAGAACCCAACGTTCATTGAGATCCGTAATAGATATTGGAGAGATTAGCCACGCCGACGTAGAGTCACCGTCCTAGGACAAAACTCGCCGGCACCCGCGCCGCTGCCCTGGCCGGACCCCGTACTGCCACCGCCTGCTTCAAAACATGCTTCTACGGCCAAAGACCGAAGGAGCAGACAAACACATCTACTTCTAGACCCCAACGTTCATGGAGATCTGTAGTAGAGAATGGAGAGACCAGCCACGCCGACGTAGAGTCGCCGTCCTGGGACAAAGCTCGCCGGCATCCGCGCCACCGCCGAGGGCGGCCGGCGATGGGCCAGCAAAACCCTAGTCGCCCTCGCGATCGCCTCGTAGATCGTCTGTTTTTTGTTCACTGATAAAGAAAAAGAAAATTGCAAAGAACCACCGCATGGAACATGTGGTTAGCAGAATCAAAATTCATATAGAATAAACAATGCAAAGAACCCCCTAAAAAAACTTCATCAGCTGACGAAGAGGATCGGAAATGGTAAAAGTATCGAAATCCGAAGGGTGGATAATTGCAAACTAAACAATGCAAAGAACCCCTAAAAATGTCATCAACTGATGAAGAGGATCGGAAATGGTATCCAAATCAAGAGAGACCATTGGATCCCGAGGAAAGAGGGGCTCAAACCAGCAAACTTCATCAAGAGGTTTAGACTTCAGTGGGTCAACTAACTAATGGAACGGGTAACAGAGAATGGAACACTAATTTACTTCTATTCTTATGATGTTAATGCAATATGCAATATAAAATTGCCGTCTTCGGAGGTTGAGGAATGTTTGGCTTGGCGTGTTGGGCAAATGCTGCTGTGAGGGATCACAGGGCGCAACCCTTATTCTCTCTACGTGTCGCAAACTAGATGTGTGCAATGATATTGAAGAGGCTGAAGTTGCACTGCTCCGGCGGGACTGGGGACACTGGCTACCTTATACATGGGCACCATTATCTTAGGGATTGATTGCTCCATTTTGGCAAAGGATCTCGTCCCTGACGCTCTGACTAAGCCTACCTGATTCCATGTCATTAGCGACATTTAAAGAATCCCTGAAGGTCTTCTCATCATAACAAATCCACCTAGTCATGCGAGACAAGAACGTGCTAGCTCATGAACTGGCCAATCTGGCCAGATCCCCAGGCGACCATCTAAAGTTGCAATTGCAAATGTCCCTTTTGAGCGTGATATTAATTTTTGAATGAAAGGGGTCCCCCCCTGCTCCATTTTATATCATGAAGCACAGCAGTTCACAGTATTCAGGCCTACCAGAGTGGTAAGGCCAGACCAGTACACGTGGGCACCCAAACGGATGTCTACAAAAAACCAGGTTTCAGACATTATTACAGTCCCAACGAGAGACAACCACCAAGAGACAGCAACAACATAACAAGAAATAGTGCTCATCTATCTACTGGTTGCGTGATATTCTGCATTCTGATTGTAGTTGAGCCTAAGAGTAGACTTATTCCTGTAATCTCCAAAAAAGAAACAATGCAAACAAACAAAAAAGCAAACCTAAAGAAGCTAACATCTACCCATGAGTAGTTGTCAAAGAAAATATCTAACCATTAGTGATTGCCTAGAAACATCAACTAGCAGTTAATTTACACTTAAAAGGAAAAACAAGCAAACCTAAAGAAGCCAACATCCGGCACATTAGGAACATACACACGAATGTTATTTATGGTAAAGTTGCGCCCACGATAGAAGTCTCACGTGATTTTCTTGTGAGCTATCTGAACTCAATACCGCAAGTACGAGTTCAGAGTACTTAGGAGTTAGGAGGCTATCAAAGGCAAGCAACCGCTATGTATGGAGATCCAGGACCCAACCCCATGGTGCGAAAGCCCACCCCTCCGTGGCCTCCTCCTCCACTAGGTTATTGATGTTACTTAATCAGTCGATGGGTCCTTCTAGGTATGGGCTCTCCCGGGTCTGACAGAAAAGTGAAATGGCACAAGAGCAGTCACAAGCGTGTTGTCCAGATGCAGTAGGCAGTTGTGGAAGAAGATGGTCACCATGCAAGGCATTGTAGAATGCCAAAGAGGAGAGATCATTGATCATGTGGCTCGCCAAAGTCATCTTGGAAGCGCCTATTGATGTTCTCATGGAGTTGCAGGGAGGATCGTAGGTAGAGGAAGACGTGCTGGAGGCGATTGCCAAGGTCCAAACGTGCCCCCTTGTTACAGTGGGAGGCGGTCGAGGGGTTGGAGCAAGTGTAGCATGGAGCGCGCCCTGGGCCATTTTTTCTTTCAACGGACATGTTGTGGATGTAGGCGGGCAGAAGTTGGAGAAATCAACATGGATCCGTGATGTTGGAGTTTCTATTGAATATTGTGTACAAAGTAAGTGACAGTTGGGCTTTGAGTCATACAATGTGTAGACAGGGTATGGAGTCATGTCCTAATAGGACACTTGTATCCTAGGCCTCCTATATAATGTGGAGGTAGACACACGACGTAACCTATGCCAATAATAACACAGGAACGCATGGGGAGCCGGCGGCATGTGTCGGCGGCTGGGTGCGCAGTATTGTAGCAGTGTCACGGGGGGGAGCGTCCATGCCTCGAGGATTAGCTGAAGTTTGATGAACCTCGTTAACAAATCTCGGTGTCACGCCTCATATCACTACAGGAATCAGAGAATTTGCCATCAGTCCATTCTTTGTCGTCTGCTAGCCGACGGCAAAGATGTTGTTTGCCGTCCGCTTCCAAAAAGCAGACGGCAAAGAAAGGCCTCATGGCAAAGATGGGTTTTTGCCGTCAGTCCATTCTTTGTCGTCTGCTAGCAGACGGCAAAGAGCCAAAAAGCAAACGGCAAAGGCTAGCGGACGGCAACCAGCCCAATAGCAGACGGCAAAGCGCCCATCTGGGCCCCACTGGAGCGCGACGCTGGTTAGGTCAAACAGACGGCCTAGATGTCGTTCGCTAGCAGACGGCAAAGACAAATTTGCCTAACGGGCCGTGCCCTCGCGCCCAAACCACATCTCTCACCACTCCCTCTCTCTCTCTCTCTCTCTCTCTCTCTCTCTCTCGCCGCCGCGCCGACGACCCACCGTCCCGCACCCCTCGACCCGCACCACCAGAACAGGACGAGCTAGGGTTCATCGCGCCACCGCCGCCCCCTCCTACACCGCCCCCAAGCCCTCCTCCAATGGCCGCACCGGCGCCGGAAACTCCTCCCGTGCCCTAGCGCCGCTGCCGGGCACCAGCTCCGCCGCTGCTGGACTGCAAAGGAAAGGCAGCTGCACCGCCGCCGGGCAACACCGCCGGGCACCACCTCCCCCTCTGCCCCCATGCATCTGCCCCCACGGTGAGCACCCTTTCCCCCTCCTCCCCCTCTGCCCTAGCTAGATGGATGGATGGATTCATGGATGTATGGATGCAGTGGTGGATTCATGGATGGATGGATTCATGTATGTTTGGATTTTGAAGTGTGGTGTTGCACTAGGTTCTTCTTCTTTTATGGTTCTTGGGTTGTAGGTACTTCTACCGTCTCACCGACGACCTACTCCTAGTCGAAGTACTAGCCGAAATTCTGGTGTTAGTAATAATTATTGTCACTTAAATTATCTTCTGCGGCCACCAACTGAATCTTACAGAGCTGAAGCATCATAATATATTGTCATAGAGCTCCAGCACTTAGAATTGGATTGGCTAACAAGCTTCATTGGGACAAAGGAGAAGAGTGAGCTCATTAGAAGCAATAGATGTCCCTTAATCGAAGTATCCCTCCTCTTTCCTTCTCTGTTTTAATTTGTAGAATCTCTATAGAAAGGAAAATGAACATCTTTAATGAATGGAGAATTTCCTGTAGGCCATCTGAAGGATAAGTGGTTGCTAGCCCCACACTTGTCAGTCACCTCCAACACAAGTGCTATGTAGAACTACAATAGAACATTTTTGCATTGGGACAAATGAGTAAATCCAAACATAAGCTACACATGTACATGCCGCTCATCCCATGATCCGTTTGTGCTGCTATTGCATCCCCATTGATATATAGCAATTATATGAAGAAGATTGACGCATCTTTTATTTATACTTGTTCAACTTTGTTTCTGTTTAAATTTTCCGCGAGTGCTTATGTTGGTTCTGCCGGTGCTTTTGATGTGCAGGGATCGATCTTTGCCGTCCGCAGGCAGACGGCAAAGGCAAGTGTTTCTTTGCCGTCCGCAGGCATACGGCAAAGTCTGCCATTAGCCACCTAACGGGGCTAACAGCTATACCTTGCCGTCCAGGACCTTTGCCGTCAGCTAGACCAGGAAGGCGGACGACAAACGTGTTTGCCGTCCGCTGTGCTTCTGCAAACGGCAAAGAAGCTGTTTACCGTGACTTTTAGTGCTGAAAGTGGGGCCGTCAGCCAGCAGATGGCAAAGGTGTTTGCCGTCCGTGGCCTGGTCCTTTGCCGTCTGCTATGGCAGACGGCAAAGTAGTTGATTCCTGTAGTGATATGATTGTTTTGATCCTTGATAGATCGATATGCGCCTCGGTGAACCTAAACAGTATCATGAGTGATGTTTCAAAGAGGTTGCATAAGTTGATTTAGAGGAGAACCGAAGGAGATCGTTAGTGCTAGAAGTTGTGTCGGCGAGAACAGTGAACATGCATCAGATGAGACAATCGTGGATGGTTCAACAGAGCAATCGGAAATATGACTAATGCAAGTGTGTCAACGAGGTCAGAGGAGCCAGAATTGACAATTATATTGGTTGGAACTGCACAAAGAACAAGGTCTTATCAGTCAAGTCTGCTTATCGCCTGAAGATGCAGTTGAAGAGGGCCGCCATGGGGGGTGCAGAATCATCTCGATCTTCTTCCAAGCATAAGGGGCGGCTTGATCTGGAGAGCGCTGATGTCCTAGGAAAAGTGAAATTTCATGTGCAGTGTCTCATGCAAAATGGCCTTGCGGTAGGCTCTGAGCTTGGGGGACGCCAAATCAGGCGGGGATTGAATTACATTGTGTGCGACCAAGAGAAGACAACTCCTCATAGGTTCTGGCACTAAGGCCAACTCCAACACACGACTACATTTGGTCCGTCCCTGTCCGTTTGGGTCAAAACAGACAAAAACACGGCCCAACGCGCCAACGCAAACGGACGGGCATTCGTTCTTTGTCCGTTTGTGGCCCATTTCCATCCCAGATTTGAACCGGGTTTGCGTCGAAACGGATAGGGCGCGGACACGCATGACGCCCGCCCATATCCTCCCCCTGGCCTGTTTGGTTCTACGGTAGGGTGCGTCGACTGCAAATTAAAATTTTCCTACCCGCAGAACAACCAGGAACATGCTAACAGAGATGGATCACAGATCATTACCACTAGACGCGCAGTGTCGTGCAGCAGAAGTAGAGTCGTGGCAGCGCGTCACCGGAGTCGTCTCCTCCTCGTCGATCTCCCACGTACAGCCGATCACCAAGTCCCACGAACAGGTTCGCCGGAGTGGCACAATTGCACCACCTCTAATGGTATCCGCGCGTGCAGGAGGAACATTATGTAGCGGACTGCTAGGTCCGATCACACAGCCTGCGGCACGTGGAGGTGGCTAGTTGCAACACATGCAAAGCCCTAATGATGACGCCAAGGCGATCAACCATAATGAGCGTGATGTACCTCCACTATATATAGGCATCCGTCGTGGGCTCAACACTTGGGCCTCACACAGATCCTAAAGCCAAAGTCTACTCGGTCACGATCCAAGTCCAGCTCGGATCACATCCGCAGTGTCCTCGGATCTGACCTCGTAGGTTCCTTCGCTTAAGCGCGCGACCCCTTAGGTTCAAGTCGGCTTGGTCGCAGTTCGGATCACCTCCGAGCTGCTCGGCAGGTAGCGGCCTCTAGCAAGGCGTGCCAACCACCAAGTAGACTATGAAGCCGGTTGGCGAACCTGTACGTCACACTTCCGTTCCCTTTGCCACACGATATATGTTGTCGGGCTCAAGGCGATGTGGCCATCCCTGTTACAGCCCGACCTCTCTCTCGTTTTAGTGAATCCGACCAACACCTCGGATTATCTCATAATCCTCGTTGCATGGCCATGCTTATACAAGTCGGATCACACGAGGGGCCCAGAGTATATCTCTCCTCATCGGAGGGGCAAATCCCATCTTGCTTAACCATGTCTAGTAGCATGGGTCTGGACAAGCCCGACACCTACCTTTATAACTACCCAGTTACGGAGTAGCATTTGGTCGGCCCAAAGCAGGTCGGTCACTATCCCGAGCACATGCGTCAGCTCAGGTCCGAGGACACAGAACATATGTGTACTAGAGACTCACAGATGACCTATCGCTATGTCTCATAGTTCGGTCTGTCCAATCCGATATCCATCCGAGCTCGGATCCGGTTACCCATATCCTATCTCGGATCCGATCAGATCCATGCAGTTCGGCAGCATCACATGCTTCATGGCTAGTGAGACAAAACCATCCACCGTATTGCATGCTAGTCTAGTCCGACGTGTGCCCACACATCACTTACGACTAGGGACCCTTTTAGGACGTATCATACAACACAAGATCTCATAGACAAGTCACGTACTTGTCAACAAGTATCATTGATAACATCCGAGGACTACATCGGTTCATAAACACATCGGAAATATCATCACCCATCGAGGACACTTCCTCCCTATTTCCCCTTTCCATCCCAAAACCCTCCCACCCCCTGCCTAACGCCATGGCCACCACGCCAAACCCCACCGTCGCCGCCATCCCGGCTGCCACTGTCGGTCGTCCCGCGTGCCCGAAGAAGAAGAAGCTCAAGAAGGTGCTCACGCCTTAGGAGACGGCCTGAGAACCAAAGAAGAGGGCTGGCCGGAGGGCCGGAGATGCCGAGAGTAAAGCTGCCGCCCAGGCCGCCGTTGATGCCGCCGTCGCGCAATAGGCTGCCGCCGCTCAGGAGAACGAGACCATCGTTACCAAGGCCACGCAGCGGGCGGCGCAGCAGGCCTTCCTCCTGCTAGGGTTCAGTTGCCCCACGCCGGCCATTCTTACGGCCGCCGCCATGGCCGTGGCGAGTACCGGCTCATCGGTTGTTCGCCCACAAGCAGAGTCGCTACGCACGTCCATAGCGCCGCAGACACGTGGGCTCCATCCCCCCCCCCCCGACCTGGCAGTGACCCGCTTCTCTACCTCGCCGGAAGGTAGTGTGATCGCGCCGGCCACTCCGGCGCTTGTGGCCAACATCGACCTCAATGTCATGACCGTGTCCGGCACTGACTTGTCAGCCATCGGGATGCAAAAGAAGCGGCTGCGGGCGATTCCTACGACCAACCTTCCCAACGCCCTCAACCTGTTCGACGCAACGTCAGCGCAAGATGACCCGGCCTACTACCAAGATTTCATGTAGAACATCATCTTCGAGGGTGGTGGCCAAGGCTACAATGCGGATTATACCCAAAGCCAAGACAGCCGCGGCCAAGATGAAGGTGCCGAAGATTTTGGCGGCCACGACAACCAAGAAGCCACCGACGGCTAAGGTGAGCAATGGCATGAAGACATGTATTGCGAGGAGGAAGAAGATGGCGTAGACATTGAAGAGGAGCCATTGTTTGTCGATGAACTCACTCAACAAGCCAATGCACAAAAGAGGAGACGGCAAAGCATTCAGACGGGAGCATACACCAAAGATGAGGACAAGTTATTGTGAAGGTCGGAAGGAAATAGGGCAAGATCCCAAGACGAGGGTCGAGCAAAAAAGGAGCGGTTTTGGGGAGAGTTCATGTATACTTCTACGAACGTAGGAAGTTCCCGCCCTACATGTTTTTGAGCGAACGTGGCGTCGGTTCAATCCAAAAGAGGTGGGGGTTCATCCAACAAGAATGCAACAAGTTTTGTGCCGCCCTTGAGAGCATCCAAAGCCGTCCCGTGAGTGGCCTAGGCATGAGCGACATGGTATACAATCTCTTCTCTTTGTTCATATGCACTTTCATGTTTGTTGCATTGTGCCTTGCACTATTACATTGTGGCCATCACTTTTATTTGTAGGCATTCCAAGCTTTGAAAGCCTTCAAGGCCCAACATGGGAGCAACCCATTCACACTCACCCATTGTTGGATGATCATTTGCAATTTCCCCAAGTTCAAGGAGCAATATGCCGCCCAAAAGAAGAATGGAGGGCTGGCGGCCGTGGTTGATCCTAAAGAAGTGGAGAAGCGGTCGAGGGGCAAGACTAACTCCAAGTTGGACGAGAAGCGTGATGTAGCGACATTCACCTTTCAAGAAACTTTGCAAGGCATGATGACCCAAACGAAAGCAAGGGAGGAGAGGAAGCGCCAAGAAAAAGAGGAGCAAATATAGGCCTACATCGAGGTACAAAAGGAAAATCTCGAGATCAAGGAGAGCGTCCAAAAGAAGAAGCTCGAGATTGAGGCGACCAATGCCAACACCAAAGCAAAAGAGGTGGCTCTCGCTTTCATGTCGAAGGAGGTGGAGGTCATGACGGTGGACTTGAGCAAGGTGTCCCCGAGGAGAAGGCCATGGTTCGAGAAGAAGCAAAAGGAGATGCTCGAGCTAGATGATTGAGCTATGGCCGAGAGCGCCATCATTTTGTATGCCAACTATTGTGTGCTGGCATGAACTAGGGTCGCTATGCAAGAACTATGGCCCTTTTTTGTGTGCCGACATGAACTCGGGGGCGATTTTTTGTAGGCTGGCATGTATACCGGCCGGTGACGCTCTAGCTGGCAAGAACTATGGCCGCTGCCCGCTGGCATGACTATGGTCGCGGGCCCTAATTTTAGATTTTAATTTTTTGCAAATAATACAGGAGTTGAGACAAAATGCGTCGGTCGGTTGGGCGCACCGGTCAGATTTGGTCAGGCACGGCCGGACAGCGTGCCTCCAGCTGACCCAAACGGACATAAACCGGACAAAACGGACGTCCGTTCGGGATCGGTGCATTGGAGTTGGCCTAACACCATTCGTCTCATGCTTGGACTCGGCTAGAGGGGACCACTGGCATTGCTCTAGAACACCCACCGGACGACTAGGAAGGAGGCAGTGACTTGCGAGGTTTGTTGCTAGAATGACTCGGCCACCTCAACTCCAAGGATCAGGCCATGGCCTGCAACCTAATCTTTCAGCTCTGGCTTGCACGAAACAATGCTAGGGAGGAACGTAATATTAAGAATCCATATGCCATAGTGCGTGATAGCCCACAAGTATAGGGGATCGCAACAGTTTTCGCGGGTAGTATTTCACCCAGATTTATTGATTCGACACAAGGGGAGCCAAAGAATATTTGCGAGTATTAGCAGTTGAGTTGTCAATTCAACCACACCCGGAGAACTAAATATCTGCAGCAAAGTGTTTAGTAGCACAGTAGTATGATAGTTTCAGTAGCAATAGTAACAATAGCAACAGTAACGGGAACAGTAACAGAAGCAGTTTTGTAGTGATTGTAACAGCAGCAGCAACGAAATTACTTAGCAAAGATCAATATGCGAAAAGCGTAGGATGGATAATTATGTTGGATGACATTCATCATATGACAGTCACAACCTAGGGCGATACACAATAGCTCCAATTCATCAATGTAATGTAGGCATGTATTCCGTATATAGTTATACGTGCTTATAGTAAGAACTTGCATGACATATTTTGTCCTACCCTCCCGTGGCAGCGGGGTCCATAAGGAAATCTAAGGGATATTAAGGCCTCCTTTTAATAGAGAACCGGAACAAAGCATTAGCACTTAGTGAATACATGAACTCCTCAAACTACGGTAATCACCGGAAAGAATCCCTATTATTGTCACCTTGGGGTATGCGGATCATAACACATAATAGGTGCATACAACTTGCAAGATAGGATCAAGAACACAAATATATTCATGAAAACATAGAGGGTTCATATCTGAAATCATGGCACTCGGGCCCTAGTGACAAGCATTAAGCATAGCAAAGTCATAGCAACATCAATCTCAGAACATAGTGGATACTAGGGATCAAAGCCCTAACAAATTGACTCGATTACATGATAAATCTCATCCAACCCATCACCGTCCAGCAAGCGTACAGAGAAATTACTCACACACGATGGTGAGCATCCTGAAATTGGTGATGGAGGATGGTTGATGATGACGACGGCGTCGAATCCCCCTCTCCGGAGCCCCGAACGGCCCTCCCGATGAAGAACGGGAGGTGGTGGCAGCTCCGTATCGTAAAATGCGATGAAACTTCTTCTCCTATTTTTTTCTTGGGGAAAGTGAATTTATAGCCCCTAGGGGGGGGTCGCGCCCTGTTGCCTTGTGGGCAACAAGTGGCCCCTCTTCTATTGATTCTTGCGCCAGTAATTTTTATTTATTCCATAAAAAATCTCCAAAAAGTTTCGTCCAATTCCGAGAACTATGATTTCTGCACAAAAACAACACCATGGTAGTTCTACTGAAAACAGCGTCAGCCCGGGTTAGTTTCATTCAAATCATGCAAATTAGAGTCCAAAACAAGAGCAAAAGTGTTTGGAAAGTAGATACGACGGAGACGTATCAACTCCCCCAAGCTTAACTCATTGCTTGTCCTCAAGCAATTCAGTTGACAAACTGAAAGTGATAAAGAAAAACTTTTATGAACTCTTTTGTTCTTGTATCCGTATATAAGCTTAAATAGTATGCAGGTTTTCAGCAAGGATCATGAACTAACCATGCTCATAATAACACTTAGGAGTTATATTTACTCATATCAATGGCATAATCAACTAGCGAGCAATAATAACATATCTCAAATGCCAACAATTTATCAAAACAATCATGATATAATATGATAACATGGTATCTCGCTAGCCCTTTCTGAGACCGCAAAACATAAATGTAGAGCACCTCCAAAGTTCAAGCAGCGACTAAACATTATAATTCAAGGTAGAAGAGATCCAGGCATGATGCACACAACATTAACTATACTCAATGCATAAGGATGACAATAGTGCTCTCAGGATTGGTGCTTATAATGAGAAGGTGAGACTCAACAATAAAGTAAAATAACATAAAAGTAAATAGATAGGCCCTTCGCAGAGGGAAGCATAGATTTGCAGAGGTGCCAGAGCTCGAAGCTTAAATCAAAGATGAAAAAATAATTTTGGGAGGTGTACTTTTCCTGTCAACGTCACGACCGAGAATTTTCAATATCTTCCAAGCTAAACACATTATAGGTGGTTCCCAAGCGGAAAGGTAAAGTTTACTCCCCCTCCACCATACCAACACAAGCCATGGCTATCCGAATCCTCAGGTGCCCTCCATACCAACAACTTTCCGGGGGAGTTTGTTTGCATTATATATTTTCAATTTTGAGTATAGGACTGAGCCTCCCAAATACTAGCCTCTCTCGTGCAATGACAAGTGAATAAACACTCATCTGAGAATAACCCGCTTAGCATGGAAGATACTGATCACCCCCTGTCGCTCCATGAGCGGTACGGGCACACAAAACGGATATTTATTTGAATGATTAGAGGTGGCACATGCAAATTTACTTGGAACGGCAGAGTAATACCGCATATAGGTAGATATAGTGGACTCATCTGGAACAACTTTGGTTTAAGGATTTGGATGCACAAGTAGCGTTCCCGCTTAGTACAGGCGAAGGCTAGCAAATAGATTGAGAAGCGACCAACTAGAGAGCGAAAACGGTCATGATCATGAATTGAGAATAATTAACATTGAATAGTAGCATGAATAGGATATAGACACCCTGAACATAAATATCGTGGAGGCTATGTTGGTTTTGAATCAACTACATGCATGAACATGTGCCAAGTCATGCCACTTGAAACATTCAGAGGAGGATACCATATTAACATACTACATCATAACCATTTTAATGCATGTTGACATCCAAGATAAATCATTATCCACTCCTAGCTACTTAAGCATGGCATGAGCAACTATAATCTTTAATTGTTATCACAAACATGTTTACTCATAATACGCTGAATCATGGATACTGAGTTAAACAAATTTTCAAAAACAAAAACAAGAAGAGTTCATACCAGCTTTTCCTTGCCACAGTCACTTCATCAAATCATCGTCATTATTGCCTTTCACTTGCACGACCGAATGATGTGAAATAATAATAATAATAATAATAATAATAATAATAATAATAATAATAATAATAGTGCAAGTGTGTCGTGGACTAAGCTGGAATCTGCAAACATTTTATTCAAGGGAGAAGACAAGGTAAAATTTGCTCTTTTATCAGATCAACAGTAAAGCATATGAGAACCACTCAACATTTTCATCGTGGTCTTCTCCCTACTACGACTCAACAAAAAGAAAAGAAATTCAGAGAAACACACTGAAATATTTTTGGAGTTTTTAGTTTTTCTGAAGAAAGCAAATTAACGAAGAAAAATGAAAAGCGAGAAAAACTATTTACACGGGAGAACTCCCAACAAACAAGAAAAGAAGAAACGAGAAATCTTTTTGGGTTTTCTTTTAAAACTGCGAACTAACAAACGAGAAAGAAAAACCGAAAAGAAGCGAGAAATATTTTTGGGTTTTTGAAGTTTTTCAAACACACAAGAAGAAGGTGAAAATAAAACTAACATGGATATATAATGAAAAAGGATGAACACCGACAACTTGGAATGAATGTGTGAACATGAATGTAATGTCAGTGAGAGATACGTACTCCCCCAAGCTTAGGCTTTTGGCCTAGCTTGGTAATCACCACCCTTAGTATCCATCAGGACCGGGCGGATAGTACTGGGGCGGAGGCACCTGAGGGTCCCACTGCTGGACCTCATTCTCCGCTGCGGCCAACTCGTTCCTGTAAGCTGTGATGTCCTCCGGCATGATGGTGTGTCCGTTCCTGGCATGAGAGTCAAACAAAGAGGGTGCAGACAACGGAATAATATCGCGAGTTCTCTCGCCGAAAATCAGGTTATAACGAATGTATTGAGGAGGTTCAGGTTCATCAATAATATGGTGATGGATCGTGCACTGTTGGTCTAAATAAACCTTAGGCAGCAAGTAGTCATTTCGGCGGATAGCAACATTAAAACGTTTCGCAAGACGCGAAGCATAAATACCGCCATGGACTTTACCCTTAGTCATGTTGGTGTGCAGGCGGCGTGCAATGATAGCTCCCAAGCTAAAAGTGTTATCGCCGTGAATAGCACGACGCAAGATGGTGAGGTCAGGGGCACTGAGCGTACCACCTTCCTCCCTGGCAGTCAAGCATTTCCCTATGAATAAAGCAAAGTAGTGCACAACAGGAAAATGCAAGCTGGTAACACGGGCTTTTGACACGCCCCTAAATTCCCCCACAGTAAAAGTGCGAAGGAAGTCCTCGAACTCCTCAGGCCGAGGCTCCCTCAAATCCCCATCAGAAGGGATCAAGCATATCTCACAAAACTCATCTAGCGTTAACTCATGATGTTCAGCATATAAATCAAAATGCACCATGAGGATATCGAGCCTAGGCATGAAATAAAAAATTTGCATGAATGAATTTGTAAGGATGTGGTGCTGGTCACACTCATCTGCGAGGAAGTCGGTCAGCCCGGCTGCTACTTGTAGTCTGCGTTGGTATTTCCCCGAAGAGGAGAGGATGATGCAGTACAGTAGAGATAAGTATTTCCCTCAGTTAAGAACCAAGGTTATCAATCCAGTAGGAGAACCAAGCAAAATTCTGTTAAGCGCACCTGCACACACAAGAGCAAACACTTGCACCCAACACAAATAAGAGGGTTGTCAATCCTCTTAGCGGTTATTTGCAAGGATTAAATCTTATAGAGATAAATAGATAAACTAACATACTAATTAAAATAAAAGTAAATAAATTGCAGCAAGGTATTTTTAGGTTTTTAATATATGATAAAGTAGACCGGGGGCCATAGTTTTCACTAGAGGCTTCTCTCTCGAACACATAGCATATGGTGGGTAAACAAATTACTGTTGGGCAATTGATAGAAAAGCAAATAATTATGACGGATTAATGGCAATGATCATGTATATAGGCATCACGTCCGAGACAAGTAGACCGACTCCTGCCTGCATCTACTACTATTACTCCACCCATCGACCGCTATCCAGCATGCATCTAGGGTATTAAGTATGAAACAGAGTAACGCCTTAAGCAAGATGACATGATGTAGACAAAGTAAACTCAAGCAATATGATTAAACCCCATCTTTTTATCCTTAATGGCAACAATACAAATACGTGTCATGGCCCATTCTGTCACTGGGATTGAGCACCGCAAGATTGAACCCATCACAAAGCACCTCTCCCATTGCAAGATAAATCAATCTAGTAGGCCAAACCAAATCGATAGATCGGAGAGAAATAAAAAGCTATAATAATCATGCATAAAAGAGTTCAGAGAAGACTCAAATATTTCTCATGAATAATCTGATCATAAACTCACAATTCATCGAATCCCAACAAACGCACCGCAAAAGAAGATTACATCGGATAGAACTCCAAGAACATCGAAGAGAACATGGTATTGAAGATCAAAGAGAGAGAAGAAACCATCTAGCTACTAGCTATGGACCCGTAGGTCTGTGGTAAACTACTCACACATCATCGAAAGGGCAGCAAGGTTGGTGTAGAAGCCCTCCGTGATCGATTCCCCCTCCGGCAGAGTACCGGAAAAGTCCTCTAGATGGGATCGCGGAAGAACAGAGGCTTGTGGCGGTGGAAAGGTTTTCTCTTATGTCTCTCTGTTGGTTTTGGAATATTTTTTAATTTATAGCGAAGGAATTAGGTCAAGAGGTGCCACGAGGGGCCCACAAGCCTGGGGGGTGCGCCTACCCCCCCTGGGCGCGCCCTCCAGGCTTGCCGCCTCCTCGTGGCTCTTCTGGTCTTCTCCCGAAGCTTCCTGGGTCTCTTCTGGTCCAGAAAAAATTAATCCAAAGTTTTTTTCTCATTTGGACACTTTTTGATAATGATTTTCTGAAAAGGCAAAAAACAGCAACTGGCACTGTGCATTGGGTTAATAGGTTAGTCCCAAAAAATGATACATATAATGGCATATAATTGCATATAAAACATCCAAGATTGATACTATAATAGCATGGAACAATCAAAAATTATAAATACGTTGGAGACGTATCAAGTATCCCCAAGCTTAATTCATGCTCGTCCTCGAGTAGGTAAATGATAAAAACAGAATTTTTGATGTGGAATGCTACCTATCTTATGGTATGAATAATAAGATCTGAATGATTCAAAGCAATAGTCTATAATTTAATATAAAGACATCAATACTCAGGCATACTAATAAACAATCATGTCTTTCAAAATAAAAATGCTAAAGAACATTATCCCTACAAAATCATACAATCCTGTCATGCTCCATCTTCTTAACACAAAGTATTTATCATGCACTACCCCGATGACAAGCCAAGCAATTGGTTCATACTTTTTAACGCGCTTCAGCTTTTTCAACTCCCACGCAATACATGAGCGCAAGCCATGGATATAGCACTATAGGTGGAATAGAGTGTGGTGGTAGAGATCAATAAGGGGAAGTCAAAAATAAGAAGATTGTCTCACATCAACGAGGCTAATCAACGGGCTATGGAGATGCCCATCAATTGATGTCAATGCGAGGAGTAGGGATTGCCATGCAACGGATGCACTAAGAGCTATAAGTGTATGAAAGCTGAACATGAAAACTAAGTGGGTGTGCATCCAACTTGCTTGCTCATGAAGACCTCGGGAATTTGAGGAAGTCCATCATCGGAATATACAAGCCAAGTTCTATAATGAAAAATTCCCACTAGTATATGAAAGTGACAAAATAGGAGACTCTCTATATGAAGAACATGGTGCTACTCTGAAGCACAAGTGTGGAAAAAGGATAGTAACATTGCCCCTTCTCTCTTTTTCTCTCATATTTTTTCGTGGGCTCTTTTTGGCCTCTTTTTTTCATCCGGGGTCTCATCCCGACTTGTGGGCGAATCATGGTCTCCATCATCCTTTCCTCACTAGGGACAATGCTCTAATAATAATGATCATCACACTTCTATTTACTTACAACTCAATATTACAACTTGACACTAGAACAAAAATATGACTCTATATGAATGCCTCTGGCAGTGTACCAGGATGTGCAATGATGCAAGCGTCACATGTATAAAAAATGATGAACGGTGGCTGAGCCACAAATACTATGTCAGCTATATGATCATGCAAAGCAATATGACAATGACGATGCGTGTCATAAAAACGGAACGGTGGAACTTGCATGGCAATATATCTCGGAATGGCTATGGAAATGCCATGATAGGTAGGTATGGTGGCAGTTTTGAGGAAGATATAAAGAGGCTTATGTGTGATAGAGCGTATCATATCACGGGGTTTGGATACACCGGCGAAGTTTGCACCAACCCTCGATGTGAGAAAGGGCAATGCACGGTACCGAAGAGGCTAGCAAATTGCGGAAGGGTGAGAGTGCGTATAATCCATGGACTAACATGTAACACCCCCCCCCATGTTTTAAGCTACAGAAATCCATCATGATTATGCTAAGTCACTTTGCTTTGCAGTGATTGATCATATTAGATTCATATCTCATTTCAAATTCCACCACTGAAATCAATTCAAATTGCAAGTGAAATTTAAAGTTTCACAAACATGGTTGCAAAATAGTCCATCATTTAGCAAATATTCCATAACAATTATTTGTTAAGGAAAACAGCATCACTTATTTTCTTAATTGGGCTCTAGCAATTAAAACAATTCCAAATCAGCATATTTAAATACTTTTGCATTTATGCAAAATTCAAACAACTTCAAACCCTTCCCAAACTTTTTGTGGCAGTGCCAAAAATTGCAGTGCATTTATGTGGCCAAGTTCGATATTTTGCAAAAGTAATTTGATGGCTTAAATAAATGCAAAATAGTTCATGTTAAGAAAAGCAGAAACAGAAAAGGGAAAAAGGCTAAATGTACTGTGCACTTAAGCCTCTGGGCTACAGGAGTCGGCCTAGCCCATCTCTCTCTCTCTCTCTCCTTCAACCTCCCGCCCTCTCTCCTATGCGTGTCGCTCGCGCGCACGCCCGGGCCGGCCTAGCGCACGCGTCGACCGTTCGTCGACGCTGCCGGCGCCCTGGGCGGATAAGAGCAACGTCCTGGCCCCCTGGCAACCCTAGCCACTCCCCTCTCTCTCCCTCTCGCTGTCCACCCCGATCTGGAGAAGCTCCCGATGCGACCGTCACCGTTCGCCGTCGATCCCGCGGCCACCGTGTCGGTACCAAAACCGGCAGATCTCGGGTAGGGGATCCGAACTGTGAGTCTAGGAATCAATGGGTAACAGAGAGTGTAGAGGCAATGATTTACCCAGGTTCGGGCCCTCTCGAAGAGGTAATACCCTACGTCCAGCTAGATTGTATTGATGTGATTGTATGAAGGTTACAGAGTTGATCTACCTCGAGATCGACTGGGCTAAACCCTAGGTAATGAATATAGCTATCCTACAAACTGAACCTCCTGGTTTATATAGACACCAGGGGGTCTTAGGGTTACACATGGTCGGTTATCTTCAGGGGATAAACATGTCATCTATGCTAATAATTGCTTGGAGGAGACGCCAAGTCTTCGATGATTTCCTTCCGATACACGGGGTCGCCCACAATCCGGCCTTCCGTCAATGAGTAGAGAGCGGCCCATCAGCCCGGCCTACGAGAGGCAGGCCAGCAGCCCGAGTACCCCCTAGTCCGGGACACCCTCAGTAGCCCCCGAACTAGCCTCCAACGCCGAGGTTGACGGTCTTCGGCAGTCTCATGCTTCAAAAGTCTTCGGCTTGGGTGTCGAGTTCCTCCCTTGACCTGTATTTGATTTGGCAATAGTTCGGCCACCAATAGATCGGTTACCGAGGTACCCTCCGACCAGCGAGGCACCGTGGGGCCCGTCATACCGCTTTTCTCCGCCTGGAATTAAATGACGACCCTCGATATCTGCGCACCCACGGAATGCGATTGGCCCGATGGGTTTTTACAAAAATGCCCCTCTTTGGGGGGAGTCAACGTTCCTTTAATAGGCCAAGGGCGCGGAGGCTAACGCACCCCACCCCTTGCCATTCTTCCCCACGCCCTCGCGAGGTTGTGACCAGCAAGCTATGGTGAGCGTCCCAGGATCTTCCTCACGCCCTCACGGCCCCCGTCAAGGTGATTGGGCGAGCTGCTCCGTATCCCTCATGCGTTTACGCAGGCTTGAGACGCAGGGATATCTCCCTGCTTCCGATCTCGCACACACCCGCCCCGGATTAACTTCCGCAGACGGGGAGGCCTTCGCAGAGAACGTTCCCTCCCCCCACGGGGAGGAAAGGGTGTGCTTCGTGCCCTTCCTCTTGCGAGGCCTGGGTTTCCCCATACATCCTTTCTTGAGGGGTCTATTACAGTTTTACGGGATCCAACTCCACCACCTTACCCCAGGATCGATTCTTCATATATCGGGCTTCGTCGCTCTGTGCAAGATGTTCCTGGGCTGCGAGGCCCACTTCGAGTTGTGGAGGAAGTACTTCTGTCTCGTCCCCCATACCCGAGAAGGGACAATCTATGAGGTTGGCGGGGATGAAGTATGGCGCATCGCCGGAACCGGATACCCCGTAGGAACTCCGAAGAAAGATGCCGAAGAGTGGACTTCGGAATGGTTTTATATCGAAGACGTCCCCTTATTTGATCCAGTCAGGAGGGGGCTGCCCGAATTCTCATTGGTCTCTCCGAAGAAGCGGTTCAACTGGCGCCCGAAGAGTGCTTCCCAAGAGGAAAATGCCGAAGTAACTCGGCTGGCCGCTCAAGTGAGGTGGCTAGCCCACAATGGGCTAGCCATCATCGACGTGATGGCCGCAGCCATTGCTCGGTGCGTCCAACCTCTTCAACAGAGGATACACCCGCTTTGATGCTACAACGGGGAAGATGATGCAACCCGGTACACGTGGATGGGACCCACCGATCAAGCGGTGATGGCAGCCATACTGGCCGATCTCTTCAAGGGAGAAGAGAAAGAATTTGCTCGGTTAAAGCCCAAGGAAGGCTTCTCATGCTATAAGCCCATTGAGATGGTGAGTTGGACCATGTTTTATAGTTCGGAAGGCACTCCAAAATTTTCTTTAACCGGGTGTCTTTTCTGTCCGAACAGAACTGGAGGTGCTGGATCGAGATAGTGAGCTGCCCTGCTCCTCAACCAGAGGATCACTCACGTGAAGATGATCCTGGGTTCCATGATGACCCTGAAACATCAATTGATTTCGAGGAACGGGTCTTCTACCAAGAGAGCCTTGATGGTTCTAAAATGGCCCTTTTGGCTGATCATCCCGGGGCGCTTCCCTCCTCCACTGTAAGTGGCCAACGGGCTTCTTCTCGAAAGAAACACTCAGCCACGACTGCTCCGAATACACTAACACCTACTCCCAAGGGCCGTCGTACGATGCGCCGGACAATCGCAAGAGCGGCACCAGCGGCCCCAGCGGCGAACAGCCGTGGGGTGACCAGACGCGCGGCCCCAATGGGAGCTACATCGTCCGCGCCCCGGCCAAAGAGGTAACACAGCTGCCGTACCATCATAGCCTCTACCTTCAACATCCACCGGGTATGCCAATAATTCTCTCCACGGTGTCCTGTAGACGATGCGTAGAACCGCCCTCGGTTAAGGATGTTGAAGGGGTGCCGAGGGGTGACTCGAATCCGAGGTCGCCAGCTGTAACCGGGGCTACTCCGGGAGTCGCTGCCGAGGACCAACATCCCGAGGACTCAGGAGGCGTCTCGGTCACTAACTCTGAGGTTGAAAGTGTGATGAATCATCGGCGGCGTAAGGCGTCACTTCGGCACTTCGTGTTTTCCAATCAGTAGTTTAATGCTCTTAGTTCGGTGGACGCGTACCTCGGTGCTGCCCGAACGGGACTTGAAGGGGCAGTGAAGCTAATGTCTACAAATGTGCAGGTATAGTATTAGTTTTGACAACTAGTATCCAACCCAGTAGCCCCCGAGCCTTAATTTGGGCGGGACGGCCGAGTTAAGGGTCTGATATTCGTGATGCCATGTTATTGTGCAGACTGTTCGGGCGCAAAACAAAAAGCTGTCCGAGGACCTCAAGCAGGCGAAAGCAGAGTTAGAATCTGTGAAAGCCGAGCTAGAGGGGGTGAAGAAATTCACCAGAGAGGCACATGGTAAGTGCCGAACTTAAAGTTTGTTTAAGAAAAATTTGGTGGAATGCCTCGGCAAATGAAAGATGATTCCATAGCAGCCGAGATGATAAAGCAGCTACAGAAGGATCTGGATATTGCCAGGGAAGCTCGAAGATATGCGGAATCACAGCAAGAGGCTGGTTACCGGGTGCTTTCCCGAAGTCATGAAGAGAGGGATAAGCTTAAGGTGGAAAGCGAACAACAGGTTCAAGAAATCAAAAGCTTGAAAGCTCAATTGACTGTATCCCAAGAGGAGAACCAGAGACTGAAAGCGGGCATGTTCGGTAAGTGCAACCTAATTTGTCAGTGTATAAACTGTACATATGAGGCAGCAACATGAACAACGCCACGTCTCGTTGTAGTTCTTTTGACCGGGCGTCCCTAAGAGGAGGCCGGCTCATTCGGGCGGGACCTTCTGAAGGAGCTATCCGCCGTACACGAGCGGGCCCGGAAAGCCATGAAGAGCTTCTTCAAAGCACTGTGGCCTGGCGAAGTGGCTCCGGAAGGGATGGCCGAACTCACAAATATGTTCAAAGGAGCTCGGCGCTGCTTGGAGTTATGGAAGATGTCATCTTGCCGTGAGGGAGCACGGGAAGCTTGGGCGATGGTCAAGACCCGTTTCACCAAGCTGGAACCGGAGCATTTAGCGAGGGTTGGGCCAGTAGGGCCAGATGGGCAGGAAGTGCCCATGCATCTGGTATATGACCAGGTTATGCCCGCAGCTCGGCTGTCCCAAGCAGATTGTGCTCTGGAGACCATAATAGATGGTCTTGATCAAGATTAATAGTGTGATTATATGTATCTATGTACTTTACATCAAATAGTCTCCAAACCGTTTGTAAACGTTGTCTTAACTGGCCATCGGCTTCCGCCTCCTCGACCAGGAGCCGAGGAGTGTTTCCTACTACGTGAGCCGAAAACATCAGAAAACACTTCGGAGAACTAGGCAATCCGGCCATTTGGTGCAAACAGACAAAAACGTGCTCGGGAGTTATGTTATATTACTGCTTAACGTAAGAAACATCTTCCGACGAAAATAGTTCCTCCATGGGTTCCTTTCGCCGGGTTACCATGTTAGTCATGGATGAATAACCGAATGCCTGAGGTAAACGGGGGTGGTTACTTCGGGAAAATGCCCCGGAATCTTGGCTATCGTGACCAATTATTTTCACTTCCTTCATGGCCGACCAATTGTGTCCTTAAGAACGCTAGCTTTTGGCTTCACCAGTCTGAGGTACGTACCCGGGAAATCCGGGTGTAACAATCACAGAGGTGCTCCCTTTACTCCCTAGCCAAACAATCGGGAACGTAGGGGGTAAATGCAGGAGCGAGGCAACCCAGCTTGGCCAAATCTCAAGTCAAATTGATGCATATAATGGCTTTAAAACGATACAGGAAGGCTGCAAACACGTAAAAGCGAATGGTTGCATAAATAAAGTATGATTGGCTCCGTAAAAGAAGCCCCCAGGTAACCGCATGTGGTACATTCGAAGATGTTTGCCGAAAGAAAACTTAACGTAGTTCGGCATGTCCGAACACAACCCAGGAAAGACTATTGACTAGGAAAAGATATAAATCCGAGAGGGATAAACCGAACAAGGGAAGGTCACGGAGTTAGCCGTAGAAGCGCCGTAGCCGAGCTGCATTCCATGGGTTTGGTTCGAGGCGGTCGTCCATTGGGTCGCGGAGACGATATGCTCCGTCCGCGAGCACTTGATCGATTATGAAGGGCCCCTCCCATTTAGGCGACAGCTTATGCTTCTACTTCTCCGGCAGACACAGGACTAGATCGCCAATGTTGTAGGCCTTTGCCCGTACTTCCCTGCTCTGATAACGTCTGGCCTGCTGCTGATAAAAAGCGGAATGAGCCCGAGCTATGTCGCGCTCGCCCTCCAGGGCGTCCAGATCATCTTGTCGGTCTAGTTCGGCTTCCTTTTCTTCATACATACGCACCCGAGGGGCGTCGTGAATAAGGTCGCTGGGGAGGACGACTTCTGCCCCATACACCATGAAGAATGGTGTGTAACCCGTGGATCGATTGGGAGTGGTGCGCAGGCCCCACAGTACGGAGTCGAGCTCCTCGACCCAATGGCAGTCAGATTCTTTTAAAGATCGGACCAAACGGGGCTTGATGCCGCTCAAGATCAGTCCATTAGCTCTCTCGACCTGTCCATTAGACTGTGGGTAATATACCGAGGCATAGTCGAGCTTAATGCCTAAATTAGCGCACCAGTCCTTGACTTCCTGGGCGGTAAAATTGGATCCATTGTCCGTTATTATGCTATGGGGGACACCGTAACGGTGTATGACGCCGGATATAAAATCGATGACCGGCTTAGACTTTGCTGAAGTGACCGGCTTGGCCTCAATCCATTTAGTGAATTTGTCGATAATGACTTGGAGATATTTCTTTTTCTTGGTCCCCCCTTTAAGTGGTCCGACCATGTCCAGCCCCCAGACTGCGAAAGGACAAGTAATCGGTATCGTCCGAAAGGCCGTGGGGGGCATATGGCTCTGATTTGCAAAGAGCTGGCATCCAACGCAATGTTGGACCAATGTTGGACCAATATGGCCACACCACGGACGGCTTGAAGAGTCGTTCTAGGAAGGTGTTCTCAGGGACGCGGTCGCGCTTAGCGCCCATTCGAGCAAGGATATCGGCAGCTTGATTGCTGTCTCTAGGTATATGGTGAAACTCCAACCCTTCAAAACGGGCGGAGATTTTTAGGACGGCGTTGCGGTATGCTGTCATTTTTGGGTCTTTTGCGTCGAATTCGCCGTTGGCTTGAGAGATGGCGAGATTAGAATCTCCCCGTACCTCGAGCCGTTGTATGCCCATTGACACCACAATCCGAAGTCCATGCAACAGAGCTTCGTATTCGGCTGCGTTGTTGGAGTCCGTATACATAATCTGAACTATGTACCGTATATTATCGCCAGTGGGGGATGTGAGGACCACTCCAGCCCCCAGCCCGGCGAGCATTTTGGAGCCGTCAAAGTACATCATCCAATGCGAGTATGTACTGTATTCCCTAGGGAGTTCGGCTTCCGTCCATTCCGCAACAAAATCAGCCAAGACCTGAGATTTAATAGCTCGGCGTGGTCGATATATGATTTCGAAGGGGAGGAGTTCTATAGCCCATTTTGCTATACGGCCGGTGGCATCTCGATTGTTGATTATGTCGTTCAGTGGTACTTCTGATGCCACCGTAACCGAGCACTCTTGAAAATAGTGCGGAGCTTTCGGGATGCCATAAAAACTGCGTAGGCGATCTTCTAATAGTGGGGGTACCTCGTTTTACACGGGGTAAGCACTTCGGATACGTAATACACATGTTTCTGCACTTGGAGCTTGTGACCTTCTGTCTCACGTTCGACGACGAGAACCGCACTGACCACCTGATTCGTGGCCGAGATATATAGCAACATTGGCTCGCCCGGACTAGGTGCTGTCAAGATCGGGTTGCTGGCCAGTAGGGTTTTTATTTCCTCAAGTGTTGCTGCAGCCTCGCTGGTCCACTCGAAGTTCTTCGTCCATTTGAGCAATTTATAGATCGGTAAAGCTTTTTCTCTGAGGCGTGAGATAAAGCGGCTTAGGGCTGCAACACAGCCGGCCAGTTTCTGGACGTTTTTTAGCTCAGTGGGGATCGCCAGCTCGGACAGTGCCCATATTTTTGCTGGGTTGGCCTCTATTCCTCTATGGGAAACAATGAATCCGAGCAGCTTACCGGCCGGCACACCGAAGACGCACTTTTCCGGATTGAGCCATATACCGAAGGTCCGAAGACTATCGAAGGTTTGTCAGAGATCGTCCACCAGCTGGCTGACGTGTTTGGTCTTAACGACCACGTCATCCACATATGCCTTGACCGTTTTGCCGATTTGTTTTTCCAAACATGTTTGAATCATGCGTTGGTATGTAGCCCCTGCGTTCTTTAATCTGAAGGGCATTGTGTTGAAACAGAATGGTCCGTAGGGATTGATAAATGTTGTGGCTGCCTGGTCGGATTCCTTCATTTTGATTTGGTGGTATCCGGAGTAAGCGTCGAGAAAACATAGTGAGTCATGCCCGGCGGTGGCGTCTATGATCTGATCTATGAGGGGCAAGGGAAAAGGATCTTTTGGGCAAGCCTTGTTTAAATCCTTGAAATCGACACACAACCGCCAGGATTTATCCTTCTTGGGTACCATGACCAGGTTGGCCAACCAGTCGGGATGTTTGATGTCTCGGATGAATCCGGCTTCGAGTAGTTTTGCCAGTTCCTCGCCCATAGCTTGATGCTTGGGTTCGGAAAACCGACGTAGAATCTGTTTGACTGGCTTAAAAGCCTTAATTATGTTCAGGCTGTGCTCGGCTAATCTACGTGGGATCCCTGGCATGTCTGACGGGTGCCAGGCGAAGATATCCCAGTTCGCACGCAAAAATGTGCGCAACTCTTCGTCGACCGCGGGGTCCAGCTGAGCTCCAATGGAGGCCGTCTTGTTGGGATCAGTTGGGTGTACTTGGAATTTGACGATCTCATCCGCTGGCTTAAAGGACGTGGATTTTGGCCTTTTGTCGAGGATTACATCGTCCTTATCCACCGTTGAGCGGAGCGCGGTCAATTCTTCGGCTGCGAGGGCTTCGGACAAAGCTTCGAGGGCGAGCGATGCCGTTTTATTTTCGGCACGAAGGGCTCGGTCCGGATCACTTATTGCTGTGATTACCCCGTTTGGCCCTGGCATTTTGAGCTTCATGTACCCATAATGTGGGATGGCGTGGAATCATGCGAAAGCGTCGCACCCTAATAAGGCGTGGTAGCCACTGCGAAAGGGCACTATGTGGAAAAGCAGTTCTTCGGATCGGTAGTTCTCGGGGGTTCCAAAGACCACATCAAGAGCAACTCGGCCACTACAACGGGCCTCCTTTCTGGGGATGATCCCTCGAAAGGTGGTGTGACTTTGCTCGATGCGGGATTTGTCAAACTGGATTTTATCCAAGGTGTCCTCATAAATGAGGTTTAGCCCGCTACCGCCGTCCATTAATACTTTTTGGAGCCGAAATCCATCCACTATGGGATCAAGGACAAGGGCGGCAGTAGCTCGAGTGGGGCAGGACCTCGGCTGATCTTGTTCACTGAAAGTTATGGGTATGTCTGCCCATGAGTTTGTTGCTGCCACATGGTGAATTTGAGCGAGCTCTCGAAGGGCCCTTTTCCTCTGATTCTTCGAGGAATACGTTTCGTAGATTGTTAGGATCTCGGCGTCGTCATGAGAGGGCACTGTTGGACATTTATTTGAATATGGGCCTCCGAGGATGACTTCGCCGCTCTTGGCGACTTGCCTGACCACCTAGCAAGCTCGAAGGTTGTGGGTTGGATTTGTATTGAGAAGAATGGAGTGTATGGGGCATGGTTTGTCCAGTAGTTCGTCAAGGACCGTTCGGGATCTTGGCAGAGGTTTCGTCCTTTTCTCGGACGGCTCGTATTGAGTTGTCCGGCAAAGGTGTGAGCGTTTCGCCCGAGCTCGGTTTGGTTCCTCTATGCGGATTGACTCCGATTGCTCGAGCTGAGCCTGCCAAGCATATTCCATAGCGCAGTATTTGGACACCAGGTCCGATAAATCAGAGAAGCTTTGGATGTGGCGGCGGGCGAGGGCGTTTAAGATGCCTTCGTCCTGGCAGTTCTGTCGGAAAACCTCCAGAATTTCCTTGGTACCACCCTCCGTCATCTTGTTTTTGAAAATAAGGAATCGAGCCCAGTAGTGCCGAACTGTCTCTCCAGGTTGTTGTTTGACGTACATTAGGTCCCATATGTCGGGCCGTCCTAAGTTATCTGGACAGTACTCGACGTGGGGGGTGGGTGGGACAAAAACTTGATCCCAGCAGAGTGTGAATTTGGGGTTTGGGCGGCCGTGTCCCGGATTGGCATGGAATCCAGTGCGCCGAGCTCTAGGTCCGGATAGTTGGCCGAGCTCGAGTGCGCGGACTCAATGTTACATGCTGAACCAGACTTCGTCTCTAAACCCTCTCCAGAGCGGAGTTCGGCTGCCGAGCTGGAGGCTTGTTGATCGGGAGCTTGTACTCCGTGTGCTTCCGGTTCCAGGGGGAGGGGTGAGTCCTCGGTCGGACTTTCGATAGTAGAGACCAAGTGGGCGGCCGGAGGGGCATGAATTTCCCTGTTATCGGCTTTAAGTCCGATCTGATCGTAGACCAAGGACTATCCGTCGGTGATCCCCAAGGCTTGGATTCGATCTAGTATCCCGTTTAATAACAAGAGATCCGCAGGCTCCAAGTTCTGGCGGCTTACGGGGTCAACCCGCAGTATGGCCATGACGGGGGTGTCTGAACCTGACCGACAGTCATGTTTGGCCAAGGCTGGTATTCGGCAGCCGAGTGCGGAGATTAGATCTGGGCTCGAGGCTAGATCTGCAGTAGCGGCTGTCCCAGTAGTTGGATTGGCCGTACTCGAAGTCGATGCTTCAGGGTTTGCGGGTCCTTCAGGCGAGGCCGAGGACTCTGTGAGGATAAGATCTCCCCGGGAGTCGGCGACGAACTCTAAGTTGCTGAACCTGATCTCCTGGCCGGGGGTGAAACTGTCGACCCGGCCGAGACGGCCGGTCGAATCGGCGTGTAACATGACGCTGCCTAACGCAAAGAGCTGGCCGGGAATGAAGGTGTCCCCGCGGCTTTGCTGTTGTTGATGATTAGGCCAGCCATTGATCCTTGATGACCCACGGCAGAACTCTCAATGAAAGCACCAATGTCGGTACCAAAACCGGCAGATCTCGGGTAGGGGATCCGAACTGTGAGTCTAGGAATCAATGGGTAACAGAGAGCATAGAGACAATGATTTACCCAGGTTCGGGCCCTCTCGAAGAGGTAATACCCTACGTCCTGCTAGATTGTATTGATGTGATTGTATGAAGGTTACAGAGTTGATCTACCTCGTGATCGACTGGGCTAAACCCTAGGTAATGAATATATCTATCCTACAGACTGAACCTCCTGGTTTATATAGACACCAGGGGGTCCTAGGGTTACACATGGTCGGTTATCTTCAGGGGATAAACATACCGGCTATGCTAATAATTGCTTGGAGGAGACGCCAAGTCTTTGATGATTTCCTTCCGATACACGGGGTCGCCCACAATCCGGCCTTCCGTCAACGAGTAGAGAGCGGCCCATCAGCCCGGCCTACGAGAGGCAGGCCAGCAGCCCGAGTACCCCCTAGTCCGGTACACCCTCACACCGGCCGCCTCTCGCCTCGCCGTCATATCATAGAGCTCCGCCGTCGTCCGCTACGCCCTCCGGTGCCACTGGGTTGAGCCGGGAGCCACCGCAGCGCCGGACCCGACGTCGTATTCTTCCTCGGGCCTTGTCGCGCCACCGTCAAATCCGCCGCCCTGCAGCTCCTAAACTCACCACCGAGCCTTTCGTGTGCTCCTAGGTGAGCTTCCGCTCGTTTCCCCTCTCTTCTCGCTATCCAAATCGAGCTCTAGCATGCGTTTCCATGTTAACCGAACGCGCCGCCGCCTCGTCAGTCGCCGGAGCTACTCCGGTGACCATTTGGTCACCTGCGGGTGTCCAACGCCCTCACCGCGTCATGTAGGGCCTCCCTGGTCACTTAGTTAGCTCAAAAAAGGGCTGCTGCCACCAGTTCGCTCTCACCCGAATGTCGCCGGCGCCGTTTCCGGCAGCCCCAGCTCCGGCCGGTAGCACCATTCGACGCGGCGTCGTCCACCCGTTCCAACGCGACCAGCCGCGTGCGATTTGGTATCCAGTAGTGATTTTCCGGCGAGGAACCGAGCCGCTCCACCGCGGGTATGGTCGCCGGAGCCAACTCCGGCGCCACCGCCGACGTGGCTGGCCCTGGGACCCACCCTGGGTCACTGCCAGTGGGCCCAGTGGGCCCCGTTGACCACGTTGACTGGGTCAACATGCTGACTGGGGAGCCCCCAGTCACTGACCAATGGATCCCGCTAGCTAATTACCTTAATTAGTTAAATTAATAGATTGTTTAATTGTTTCAGTCTATGACAGGAGGGCCCCACCTGTCAGTTTGACTAAGTCAACGGTCAACACAATTGACTGCTGACTGGGCAGTTGACTAAGTCAACTGGGCCCCCTGGCCCCACCTGTCATCCACTGTGGCTAGCCCACAGTGGGTGTAAATGGTCCCAGCACTGTTCATTTTCGAATTAAATAAATCCAGGATTTTCAGAATATTGCTAAAACTTTAGAAATTCGTAGAAATTCAACCGTAGCTCAGATGAAAATGTTTTATATATGAAAAACGTTCAGAAAAATGAGACGAATCCGCTGGTGCCCTCCATGTACCTATCACATGCCTCTAACACTGCAAACATGGAACATTCCCCTCTGGATCGCCTGTCCGATAATTGCCCAGAGCCGGGAAAATATCCCCAGACATTTTCCCGTTCCGTCTGTAACGTGTAGCACTGCGTTAGTTCACCCCTAGCACAGCATATTTCCATGTCATGCATTGTGATGCATTTGTTTGCTTTGTATTTATTGTTTCTTCCCCCTCTTCTCTCCGGTAGACTCCGAGACTAACGCTGCTCCCGAGTACGACTACGCCCCTGACGTCCAGCCCCTCTCAGCAAAGCTTCCAGGCAAGCAAAACCCCCTTGATCATTCCTATATCGCCCCTTCTTTCTCTCTCGTGCTTGCATTAGATTTTGCTATTGTATTCGATAGTTCCTATTCTGATGCATAGCCTGATTTTGTAACCTGTTGTTGATACTTTATCTATTGTCCTATATGCTTAGTATAGGCTGGTTAGTGATCCATCAGAGGCCCCACATCCTTGTCCTTGTTGCCATGCTTTACTACCGATGACTCGATCATTGTGATCGACGTGCAGAGACCGACACATCACCGCACACCCCCTTAGTTTTACGTCTTTGAAGAGCTACTATCGAGTGCCGAGGGTGATACCTCCTACCTCACTCCTGATGATATCTCTGTAGCGTAGCTAGTCGGTTGTGGGTTACCGAGGGTGATTCCTCTTTCACCACCTCCAATGATGCCTCTGTCGTGCAGCCCCTCAAGTGTGAACCCATCGAGGGAGATTCCTTCAAGTTCACCTTGACAGTTATATCGAGTAGGAATCCATTGAGGGTGATTCCTCGGATTTCCCCCTTGATGTTATGGACACATGGATACCCTGTATTTACCTCAGTGCCTTGTTGAAGTCGGGTCGACCCCGAGGGGTACCCGTGAGAGATGTGAAGTCGGGTTGACCGTGAGGGTACCCGCGAGATAATTACACGCCATGGCCAGGCAGGCAGACCGCCCTAGAGAGGGATGGGCCTGGCCCTTGCCGTAAGTCCACGAGACGGGGCGACAGGATCACTGATCGTCTCCGTGAGCTCCCAACACACTATTGGGTTTGGGTATATGATCTGAGTAGGCATCTGGCCTTTTCGCACTGACCACCACGCGGGAATAAAAGTGGGCACTCGGCATCGTACGATTCTTCCGAAAGCTCTCAGACGTCAGCAATTGAGTGGCACACGCCGGGTTGGACGGTAACCGCCTGCGCTTGTATTAAGGGGGTGGGTCTGCTCCCGGACGCGTTCGCAACGTGCAGGAGTGCAAAGGACGATTGGCCCATGACCCCTTCGCACTTAGGATTGTAGACCGGCGTGTTGGCCTCTCTGTTGAGCCTAGGTAGGACTACGATGTGTCGATCAGCCGAGGCCGGGCATGACTCGATAAAAGTGTGTCCGGCCGGAGTTAATCGAACGTGTTGGGTAAGTTGGTGCACCCCTGCGGGGAAGTTATCTATTCGAATAGCCGTGTCCACGGTAACAGGACGCTCAGAGTTGTATGCCGATCTACTACAACTAGAACCGGATACTTGTGTTACTAAACTGATATGATGGCTCTGGGATCGCTTTCTCGCAAGGAGTCGAGGAAGGATCTCTAGGCATTACTAATATATATTTGTTACTACATGTTATGTTACTCTACTCTCTTCAGATGCTGCAAGACGCTGCAAGAGGCTAGTCTTCGATAGGCTAGGCCTTCCCTCTATTCTGGCATTTCTGCAGTCTAGTCCACAGATACAGCCCCTTCCCTTTGATACCGATGCATACTTAGCATAGATCTGATGTAAGTCTTGCGAGTACTTTGGATGAGTACTCACGGTTGCTTTGCTACCTTTTTCCCCCTACCCGATTGCTGCGATCAGATGACGGAGTCCCAGAGACAGCTGATCCCGCTGATGACTACTACTACCCCGACGGAACCTACTACTGCGTGGAGACCGACGACCAGGAGTAGATAGGAGGCCCCAGGCAGGAGGCATGCGCCTTTTCGATCTAGTTGTTGTTGTTTTGCTAGCCTTCTTAAGGCAAACTTGTGTAATTATGTCTGTACTCAGATAATGTTGTTTTCGCGGACTTATGTATTTGGGTCCTCGTGACCCTTAATTTGTAATATAACTCCCTTATGTTTGAATTTGTGTCTAGAGTTGTGTTGTGATATCTTCCCGTGAGTCTCTGGTCTTGATCGTGCATGTTTGCGTGTATGATTAGTGCACGGTCGAGTCGGGGGCGTCACAAGTTGGTATCAGAGCCGACTGCCTGTAGGAAGCCCCTTTCCAACTCCTTGGTCAAAGTTGAGTCTAGTCTTTGCAAAACTATTTTACTAACATTGTTGTGTGGCTTACGGGCCCACATCGCCAATGGATGGGTTTATGATCTTTTATTCCTCTTCATTACTCTATGACTCTGATCTCTCTTCTATTCGGGTTAAAGATTTTGCTAACTCTAACGGTAGGTTCTCGTGTTCATATCCACCCGGAGAGCTAGATAATCTGCAATTATTCCTTTCAATGTTTATCTTGTGTTTCTCACACTGTCATTTGACGTCTTTGCACTCCTTCGTTTCAGATGCGTCCCACAACGCAGCTTGTTCGTCAGACTATGGCTCTTACTGTGACTGGATTTCCCGCTATTCTGGTCGACCTCTTGACCAAGCTGGGATATCGCTGGTACCCCGAGTACTCTGTTTACGAGGACTACCGAGAGTTCAACCAGGCAACAATTTTGAACAAGTATCTGCTTCCTCGGATCAACGATCTGTATGATCAACTTGCTGGTTCTTCAGTATTCACTAAACTCGATCTGAGGTTGGGTTACCACCAGATCCGAGTTCGTGAAGAGGACATTCCGAAGACCGCTTTCGTTACTCGATATGGCTCATACGAGTACACCGTCATGTCTTTCGGCTTAACCAATGCTCCAGCAACGTTCTCTCGATTGATGAACTCTATCTTCATCGAATACCTCGACAAGTTCGTTGTGGTTTATCCGGATGATATCCTTGTGTATTCCCAGAATAAAGAAGAACATGCTGAACATCTTCGTCTTGTACTGGAAAAGCTTCGAGAGCATCATCTATATGCCAAATATTCCAAGTGTGAATTCTGGTTATCCGAAGTGACCTACCTTGGTCATGTGATTTCCAAGGATGGTATTGCTGTCAACCCAGAGTGAGTTCAGGCTATTCTTGACTGGACTCCTCCGAAGAATGTTAAGCAAGTCAGGAGTTTTCTCGGACTCGCCAGCTATTGCCGCCGTTTTGTCGAGAACTTCTCCAAGATTGCCAAGCCTTTGACTGATTTACTTCACAAGGGCATTAAGTTTGAGTGGACAGAAAAATGCCAGGAAAGTTTCCAGACACTCAAAGATAAGGTGATATCTGCCCCGGTGCTTGCTCCTCCAGATTCTCGCAAGGACTTCGTGATTTATTGCGATGCATCCCGTCAAGGATTAGGCTGTGTCCTAATGCAAGAGCGCAAAGTGATTGCTTATGGCTCTCGACAGTTGCATCCTCATGAAGAGAACTACCAAGTTCATGATCTCGAACTTGCTGCAGTTATATATGCATTGAAGTTGTGGCGACATTACCTTCTCGGTAATCGTTGCGAGATCTACACGGATCATCAAAGTCTGAAATATCTGTTTAATCAGCCAGACCTGAATCTCCGTCAACAAAGATGGATGGAGGCTATTACAGACTATGATTGTGGTATTTCATATACCCCTGGTAAGGCTAATGTTATGGCCGATGCTTTGAGCCGCAAGTCTTATTGCAACAACCTCGTGGTTCAGCAAGCTCAACCCCTTCTTTATGAGGAACTTCGCAAAATGAACCTCCATATTGTTCCACAGGGTTCTCTCAATACCCTTGTCATGGAACCAACTCTCGAGAAATCTATCAAGACTGCACAGAGGAATGACACTGAAGTTGACCAGATTACACGTGATCTTGCCTCTGGTAAGGCCTCAGATTTCTCACTTGATAAGGATGGAGCTCTGTTCTTCAAAGATCGCCTTGTGGTACCCCAGTTCGACGATATGACAGGGAAAGTTATAAAAGAAGCACATGACACACCTCTGTCTATTCATCCAGGTAGTACCAAGATGTACCAAGACATTTGCCAGAGGTACTGGTGGTCTAATATGAAGCAAGACATTGCTAGATATGTTGCTGAATGTGACATTTGCCGTCGCGTCAAAGCAGAACAGCAAAAACCTCCTGGACTTCTGCAACCACTTCCTATTCCTGAATGGAAATGGGATAAGGTTCAAATGGATCTCATCACTGGCCTTCCCAAGTCACAAAAGGGTCATGATGCTATTCTTGTCATCGTCGACCAATTCTCCAAAGTTGCACATTTTCTGCCAGTCAAGGAGACGATCACTGCTAGTCAGTTAGCAGACTTGTATATCTCTAGAATTGTGACACTCCACGGTATTCCGAAGGAGATCAGTTCAGACCGTGGTAGCCTCTTCACCTCAAAGTTCTGGGAAAGTTTCCAAGAAGCTATGGGAACTCATATAAACTGGAGCACAGCTTATAACCCCCAGTCCCAAGGTCAAGTTGAACGAGTTAACCAAGTGCTTGAAGATATGCTACGTGCTTGTGTCATCTCATTTGGCAAGAAGTGGGAAGAATATCTCCCGTATGCTGAATTCTCATACAACAACAGCTATCAAGCTAGTTTGAAGATGGCACCCTTCGAGGTATTATATGGACGTAAGTGCCGAACCCCACTAAATTGGTCAGAAACTGGGGAACAACCGCTCATCGGTCCGGATATTATCCAACAAGCTGAAGAGCAAGTCCGTATTGTCCGGGAAAATCCCAAGGCGGCCCAGTCCCGCCAGAAGAGCAACTATGATCGTAAACATTGGGGATCGATCTATCAACCTGGTGAACAAGCTTATCTGTGTGTCACTCCTATGAAGGGCACTCATCGTTTTGGGATCAAGGGCAAGTTAGCCCCTCACTACGTATTCTCGCCAGACGTGGATATGTGGCTTATATATTGGAATTGCCACCGCAGTTTTCTCATATCCACGATGTCTTCCATGCGTCACAACTTCGTCGTTGCTTCAAGGATCCACACCATGCAGTGGATCACGAAATGTTCGAATTGCAAGATGATCTCTCTTATAAGGAGCATTCGATCCGCATTCTTGATCAAGCTGAACGTCGAACGCGACAGAAGGTAATCAAGTTCCTTAAAGTGCAGTGGTCGAATCATACTGAAGATGAAGCCACTTGGGAACGCGAGGATCGCCTTCGAGAAGAATACCCCGATCTTTTCCCTTCTACCTCTTAATTCTCGAGACGAGAATTTCTTTTAGAGGAGGAGAGTTGTAACACCCCCCCATGTATTAAGCTACAGTAATCCATCATGATTATGCTAAGTCACTTTACTTTGCAGTGCTTGATCATATTGGATTCATATCTCATTTCAAATTCCACCACTGAAATCAATTCAAATTGCAAGTGAAATCTAAAGTTTCACAAACATGGTTGCAAAATAGTCCCCATCATTTAGCAAACATTCCATAGCAATTATTTGTTAAGGAAAACAACATCACTTATTTGCTTAATTGGGCTCTAGCAATTAAAACAGTGCCAAATCAGCATATTTAAATACTTTTCCATTTATGCAAAATTCAAACAACTTCAAACCCTTCCCAAACTTTTTGTGGCAGTGCCAAAAATTGCAGTGCATTTATGTGGCCAAGTTCCATATTTTGCAAAAGTCATTCAATGGCTTAAATAAATGCAAAATAGTTCCTGTTAAGAAAAGCAGAAACAGAAAAGGGAAAAAGGCTAAACGTACTGTGGACTTAAGCCTCTGGGCTACAGGAGCCGGCCTAGCCCATCTCTCTCTCTCCTTCAACCTCCCGCCCTCTCTCCTATGCGTGTTGCTCGCGCGCGCGCCCGGGCCGGCCGAGCGCACGCGTCGGCCGTTCGCCGACGCTGCCGGCGCCCTGGGCGGATAAGAGCAACGCCCTGGCCCCCTGGCAACCCTAGCCACTCCCCTCTCTCTCCCTCTCACTCTCCTCCCCGATCTGGAGAAGCTCCCGACGCAGCCGTCGCTGTTCGCCATCGATCCCGCGGCCACCGGCCGCCTCTCGCCTCGCCGTCATGTTGTAGAGCTCTGCCGTCGTCCGCTACGCCCTTCGGTGCCACTGGGCTGAGCCGGGAGACACCGCAGCGCCGGACCCGACGTCGTCTTCTTCCTCGGGCCTCATCGCGTCACCGTCAAATCCGCCGCCCTGCAGCTCCTAAACTCACCACCGAGCCTTTCGTGTGCTCCTAGGTGAGCTTCCGCTCGTTTCCCCTCTTTTCTCGCTGTCCAAATTGAGCTCTACCATGCGTTTCCATGTTAACCGAACGCGCCGCCGCCTCGTCGCCGGAGCTACTCCGGTGACCATTTGGTCACCTGCGGGTGTCCAATGCCCTCACCGCGTCACGTAGGGCTTCCCTGGCCACTTAGTTAGCTCAAAAATGCGCTGTTGCCACCAGTTCGCTCTCACCCGAACGTCGCCGCCACCAACGCTCATCGCCGGCGCCGTTTCCGGCAGCCCCAGCTCCGGCCGGTAGCACCATTCGACGCGGCGTCGTCCACCCATTCCAACGCGACCAGCCGCGCGCGATTTGGTAGCCTGTAGCGATTTTCCGGCGAGGAACCGAGCCGCTCCGCCGCGGGGATGGTCGCCGGAGCCAACTCCGGCGCCACCGCCAACGTGGCTGGCCCTGGGACCCACCCTGGGTCACTGCCAGTGGTCCCCGTGGGCCCCGTTGACCACGTTGACTGGGTCAACATGCTGACTGGGCAGCCCCCAGTCACTGACATGTGGGCCCCACCGCGCTAATTAACTATTTTGCTAATTAAAATTAATTTGTTAATTAATGTGTCACTGACCAGTGGATCCCGCTAGTTAATTAACTTAATTAGTTAAACTAATCCACTATTTAATTGTTTCAGTCTATGACAGGAGGGCCCCACCTGTCAGTTTGACCAAGTCAACAGTCAACCCAGTTGACTGCTGACTGGGCTGTTGACTAAGTCAACTGGGCCTCCTGGCCCCACGTGTCATCCACTGTGGCTAGCCCACAATGGGTGTAAAATGTCCCAGCAGTGTTCATTTTTGAATTAAATAAATCCAGGATTTTCAGAATATTGCTAAAACTTTAGAAATTCGTAGAAATTCAACCGTAGCTCAGATGAAAATGTTTTATATATGAAAAACGTTCAGAAAAATGAGACGAATCCGTTGGTGCCCTCCATGTAGCTGTCACATGCCTCTAACACTGCAAATATGGAACCTTCCCCTCTGGATCGCCTGTCTGATAATTGCCCAGAGTCGGGAAAATATCCCCAGATATTTTCCCGCTCCATCTGTAACTTGTAGCACTGCGTTAGCTCACCCCTAGCACAGCATATTGCCCTGTCATGCATTGTGATGCATTTGTTTTCTTTGTATTTATTGTTTCTTCCCCCTCTTCTCTCCGGTAGACTCCGAGACTGACGCTGCTCCCGAGTACAACTACGCCCCAGACGTCCAGCCCCTCTCAGCAGAGCTTCCAGGCAAGCAAAACCCCCTTGATCATTCCTATATCACCCATTCTTTCTCTCTCGTACTTGCATTAGATTTTGCTATTGTATTCGATAGCTCCTATTCTGATGCATAGCCTGATTTTGTAACCTGTTATTGATACTTTATCTGTTGTCCTATATGCTTAGTATAGGCTGGTTAGTGATCCATCAGAGGCCCCACATCCTTGTCCTTGTTGCCATGATTTACTACCGACGACTCGATCATTGTGATCGACGTGCAGAGACCGACACATCACCGCACACCCCCTTAGCTGTACGACTCTGCATAGCTACTATCGAGTGCCGAGGGTAATACCTCCTACCTCACTCCTGATGATATCTCTGTAGCGTAGCTAGTCGGTTGTGGGCTACCAAGGGTGATTCCTCTTTCACCACCTCCGATGATGCCTCTGTCGTGCAGCCCCTCAAGTGTGAACCCATCGAGGGTGATTCCTTCAAGTTCACCTTGACGGTTACATCGAGTAGGAATCCATTGAGGGTGATTCCACGGATTTCCCCCTTGATGTTATGGACACATAAATACCCTATATTTACCTCAGTCCCTTGTTGAAGTCGGGTCGACCCCGAGGGGTACCCGCGAGAGATGTGAAGTCGGGTTGACCATGAGGGTACCCGCGAGATAATTATGCGGCACAGCAGGGCAGGCAGACCGCCCTAGAGAGGGATGGGCCTGGCCCTTGCCGTAAGTCCAGGAGACGGGGCGACAGGATCACTGATCGTCTCCGTGAGCTCCCAACACACTATTGGGTTTGGGTATATGATCTGAGAAGGCCTCTGGCCTTTTCGCACTGACCACCACGCGGGAATAAAAGTGGGCACTCGGCGTCGTACGATTCTTCCGAAAGCTCTCAGACGTCAGCAATTGTGTGGCACGAGCCGGGTTGGACGGTAACCGCCTGCGCTTGTATTAAGGGGGTGGGTCTGCTCCCGGCCGCGTTCGCAACGTGCAGGAGTGCAAAGGACGATTGGCCCATGACCCCTTCGCACTTAGGATTGTAGACCGGCGTGCTGGCCTCTCTGTTGATCCTAGGTAGGACTACGGTGTGTCGATCAGCCGAGGCCGGGCATGACCCGATAAAAGTGTGTCCGGCCGGAGTTAATCGAGCGTGTTGGGTAAGTTGGTGCACCCTGCAGGGAAGTTATCTATTCGAATAGCCGTGTCCACGATAACAGGACGCTCGGAGTTGTATCCCGATCTACTACAACTAGAACCAGATACTTGTGTTACTAAACTGATATGATGGCTCCGGGATCGCTTTCTCGCAAGGAGTCGAGGAAGGATCTCTGGGCGTTACTAATATATATTTGTTACTACATGTTATGTTACTCTACTCTCTTCTGATGCTGCACGACACTGCAAGAGGCTAGTCTTCGATAGGCTAGGCCTTCCCTCTATTCTGGCATTTCTGCAGTCTAGTCCACACATACAGCCCCTTCCCTTTGATACCGATGCATACTTAGCATAGATCTGATGTAAGTCTTGTGAGTACTTTGGATGAGTACTCACGGTTGCTTTGCTACCTTTTTCCCCCTACCCGATTGCTGCGATCAGATGACGGAGTCCCGGAGACAGCTGATCCTGCCGATGACTACTACTACCCCGACGGAGCCTACTACTGCATGGTGACCGACGACCAGGAGTAGATAGGAGACCCCAGGCAGGAGGCCTGCGCCTTTTCGATCTAGTTGTTGTTGTTTTGCTAGCCTTCTTAAGGCAAACTTGTCTAATTATGTTTGTACTCAGATAATGTTGCTTTCGCTGACTTATGTATTTGGGTCCTCGTGACCCTTGATTTGTAATATAACTCCCTTATGTTTGAATTTGTGTCTAGAGTTATGTTGGGATATCTTCCCGTGAGTATCTGGTCTTGATCGTGCATGTTTGCGTGTATGATTAGTGCACGGTCGAGTCGGGGGCGTCACATCACATTAGTCATAAAGAACTCACATACTTATTGCGAAAATTTATTAGCCCTCGAAGCAAAGTACTACTACGCATGCCCCTAGGGGGATAGATTGGTAGGACAAGGTCCATCGCTCGTCCCCGACCGCCACTCATATGTTAGACAATTAACAATAAATCATGCTCCAACTTCTTAGCATAACGACAGATCATACGTGCATGCTTCGGGAATCACAAACCTTAACATCAATATTCTTACTAATCCACAATTATCTACTAATACCTCCCACATATTACCATCTTAATATCGCAAAACTATTGCAAGGAATAAAACTTATCATATTCAGTGATCTACATGAAAGTTTTTATTATATCCCTCTTGAATACCTATCATATCAAGACCAAATTCATAATCCGTGCATATTACCATTGCTATTCATTAGACTCTCAAAAAGATATAAGTGAAGCATGAGAGTGCAACTATTTCTTTAAAATATAACCACCGCCATGCTCTAAAAGATATAAGTGAAGCACTAGAGCAACTGCCTAGCTCAAAAGATATAAGTGAAGCACATAGAGTATTCTAACAAATCACGAATAATGTGTGTCCCTCTCAAAAAGGTGTGTTCGGCAAAGTTGATTGTTACAAACTAAAAAGCAAACAAAAGCAAGCAAACTATATCACAAGACGCTCCAAGTAAAACACATATCATGTGATGAATAAAAATATAGCTCCAAGTGAGTTACCGATAGATTGTAGAAGAAAGAGGGGATGCCCCGGAGGGCATCCCCAAGCTTAGACGCTTGAGTCTTCATTGAATATTACCTTGGGGTGCCTTGGGCATCCCCAAGCTTAGGCTCTTGCCGCTCCCTATTCCTTTGTCCATCATAGTCTCACCCAAAACTTGAAAACTTCAGCACACAAAACTCAACAGAAACCTCGTGAGATCCGTTAGTATAACAAACAAATCTTAAACTTTAGGTGCTGTTGTAAATTGATTCATATTTAATATTGGCATAATTCTACTATACTCCAACTTCTCCATCACTCATACCCCCCGATACGATCCATAGATTCATCAAAATAAGCAAACTATGCAACAAAAACAGAATCTGTCTAAAACAGAATAGTCTGTAAAGATCTATTTAAAAGCCATACTTATGTTACTCCAAAAAATCTGAAAATGTAGGACAACGTAAAAAATTCATATACCAATACTGTGTAAAAATTTCATATTTTTCTGACGCTCCAGTACAGAACGAAAATTCCAGCACTTGACGCAAAACATTCTGTTTTCCAAACATCATCAATTATACTATCATCAACATCATCCCAAAGGCATTACTTGGCACAAACACTAATTAAAACATTAAAAATATAATCATAGCAGAAGCTATAATTGTGTAAACACTCAAGAACAGAAATAAAAACTTTCTTGGGTTGTCTCCCAACAAGCTCTTTCTTTATAGCCATTAAGATAGGCTTGAGATTTCAATGATGCTCTCATGAAAGATAATAATTGAAACACAAAGAGAGCATCATGTAGCATGTGAAAAGCACATTTAAGTCTAACATACTTCCTATGCATAGGCATTTTATAAGAAAACAAATTATCAAGACAAGCAATATCTAGCATATGCAAATAGGAAGAATGGAGCATTAATAATTTTAGCACAAAGAGAGGTAATTTAGTGACATAAAAGTTTCTACAACCATATTTTCCCCTCTCATAATAATTACATGTAGGATAATAATCAAATTGAACAATATAGCTATCATATAAAATTTTTATCTTCATGATCCACATGCACAAAAGTTTTATAATCTTCCAAGATAGTGGGATTAACATCAACTAAAGTCATGACCTTTCCAAACCCACTTTTATCAAAAAATTCATAATATTGAACTCTCTCCGAATATGTGGGATTCTTTTTACCTAAAGTTGACACTCTTCCAAACCCACTGTCAATATTATTGCAAACATTCTTATCAATAACATATTCATCGTGAGGCATAAATAAATTTTCAAGATCATAAGAAGCATCATCACCCCAATCATGTTCATTATAATAAGTAGTGGACATAACAAAATTATCATCCCCAAGCTTGTAGCTTTGCATATTATTAGCACAATTCACATTAATAGAATTTATAGTAACATCATTGCAATCATGCTTTTCAATCAAGGAGCTATCATGAATCACTTTATAAATTACTTCTTCTAACACTTCATCACAATTTTCAGATTCATGATTTTCAAGCAAAAACTTCATAGAGAAAATCAAGAGCACTCAAATCACTAGCAATTGGTTCATTATAATTGGATCTTTTGAAAAGATTAGCAAGTGGATGAGGATCCATAGTGATCTTAAATTTTTGTTTTACTTTCTGTTCTTGTGTGTTGACATGACATTAAAAGCAAGCAAGCAAAATAAAAAAATATTTTTCTGTTTTTGTAAAAAAAAAAAATTAGAAGTGGGGGAGACAAAAACGAGAGGCAAATGCAAATAAAAGGCAAATAAAATAAATGCAAGTGGATGATAGTTTGTGCGAAGGTACTTGGTAATTTTGATGATGTCTCCCCGGCAACGGCGCCAGAAATTCTTCCTGCTACTTGTAGTCTGCGTTGGTATTTCCCCAAAGAGGAGAGGATGATGCAGTACAATAGAGATAAGTATTTCCCTTAGTTAAGAACCAAGGTTATCAATCCAGTAGGAGAACCAAGCAAAATTCCGTTAAGCGCACCTCAACACACAAGAGCAAACACTTGCACCCAACGCAAATAAGAGGGTTGTCAATCCTCTTAGCGGTTATTTGCAAGGATTAAATCTTATAGAGATAAATAGATAAACTAAAATACTAATTAAAATAAAAGTAAATAAATTGCAGCAAGGTATTTTTAGGTTTATAATATATGATAAAGTAGACCGGGGGGCATAGTTTTCACTAGAGGCTTCTCTCTCGAACACATAGCATACGGTGGGTAAACAAATTACTGTTGGGCAATTGATAGAAAAGCAAATAATTATGATGGATTCATGGCAATGATCATGTATATAGGCATCACGTCCGAGACAAGTAGACCGACTGCTGCCTGCATCTACTATTATTACTCCACCCATCGACCACTATCCAGCATGCATCTAGGGTATTAAGTATGAAACAGAGTAACACCTTAAGCATGATGACATGATGTAGACAAAGTAAACTCAAGCAATATGATTAAACCCCATCTTTTTATCCTTAATGGCAACAATACAAATACGTGTCATGTCCCCTTCTGTCACTGGGATTGAGCACCGCAAGATTGAACCCATCACAAAGCACCTCTCCCATTGCAAGATAAATCAATCTAGTAGGCCAAACCAAATCGAAAGATCGGAGAGAAATACAAAGCTATAATAATCATGCATAAAAGAGTTCAGAGAAGACTCAAATATTTCTCATGAATAATCTGATCATAAACTCACAATTCATCGGATCCCAACAAACGCACCGTAAAAGAAGATTACATCGGATAGAACTCCAAGAACATCGAGGACAACATGGTATTAAAGATTAAAGAGAGAGAAGAAGCCATCTAGCTACTAGCTATGGACCCGTAGGTCTGTGGTAAACTACTCACACATCATCGGAAGGGTGGCAAGGTTGATGTAGAAGCCCTCCGTGATCGATTCCCCCTCCGGCAGATTACCGGAAAATGCCTCCAGATGGGATCACGGAAGAACAGAGGCTTGCGGCGGCAGAAAGGTTTTCTCTTCTGTCTCTCTGTTGGTTTGGTAATATTTTTGAATTTATAGCCAAGGAATTAGGTCAAGAGGTGCCACGAGGGGCCCACAAGCTTGGGGGGCGCGCCTACCCCCCTGTGTGTGCCCTCCAGGCTTGTCGCCTCCTCGTGGCTCTTCTGGTCTTCTCCCAAAGCTTCCTGGGTCTCTTCTGGTCCAGAAAAAATTAATCCAAAGTTTTTTTCTCGTTTGGACACTTTTTGATAATGATTTTCTGAAAAGGCAAAAACAAGCAAAAAACAGCAACTAGCACTGGGCACTAGGTTAATAGGTTAGTCCCAAAAAATGATATATACTGGCATATAATTGCATATAAAACATCCAAGATTGATACTATAATAGAATGGAACAATCAAAAATTATAGATACGTTGGAGACGTATCACCGGCGTTCGCAACAAATTGTGCGAACTCCTGACGGAACCCGGCTTCGGTCATGAAGTTGTTGTGCGACCACTCGCACGGTCGGACCTCCATCCTACGCGGAATGTTGAGGTCGTGGTCGTAGGCATCCCCAAGGACACCCTTGGAGCTCCGGCTCGAAGAACCTCTTCGAAGGAAGTTCATTTTCCTAAGAACAAATTTCTGAAAAAATTTGGACCACAAAAAGATGTTAACAAAACTTCACAAAATTGATAGCAACTACTCATACAAGTGCCTAGAGGTTATATCAAGCATTCAAACTACTTAGAACTCAAAGAATTTAACATGCGAGCTCATTTTCAGTAGCACAACAAAAATAATTGGAGCAATGGGAGAGTCACATACCAAGGAGCAATCCCTCAAAACAGTTTCAGAAACGAAGCTCCGAGCAAAGAGATCGAAAATCTTAGGTTTGGGAGCAAGAACACGAGAGAGAGCGCTACAAAGATTTTTTTTTTCTGGAGGTAGGAGATGAAGTGGGCTGAATGGATAAGTGAGTGGGTCCCTGTGGGACCCACAAGGCATCTTGGCACGCCCCTAGGGGGTGGCCGCGCCCTGTTGCCTTGTGGGCAACAGGTGCACCCCCCGGGTTGTTTTCAGTGCCAAAAATTCTTATATATTCTAGAAAAAATCATGTTAAAATTTTATTGCATTCTGAGCACTTTTATTTTTGGACCATTTTTTATTGCACGGATAATTCAGGAAACAGGATAATCATGGCATTTTATTTTATTTAAACTAAAAATAACAAAGAGCAAACTTAAGATTACAGAAAGTTGTGCTTACTAAATTCATCGACCACATGCCCTTCAAAAAGAATCCATTAATAAGGTTGATCAAGTTTTATTAACAAACTATTTCCGAGTGACATGAAACCGAAGAATTTTCGTATAACACTAAGTTACCTCAACGGGGATATGCATCTCCCCAACAATAAGGATTTCATATTTCTTTTTGACAGTAGGAAGAGGAAATTTGAATCTCCCAATAGTGATTGTCGAAACCTTTTCAATACAATTGATACAATTCACTGAAGTTTGTTTCTTCGGGAAATAAACCGTATGCTCATTACCATTGACATGAAAAGTAACCTTGCTTTTATTGCAATCAATAACAGCCCATGCAGTATTCAAAAAGGGTCTTCCAAGGATAATCGACATGTTGTCGTCCTCGGGCATATCAAGTATAACAAAGTCCGTTAAGATAGTTACATTTGCAACAACAATAGGCACATCCTTGCAAATTCCAATTGGCATAGCAGTTTATTTATTAGCCATTTGCAAAGATACTTCAGTAGGTGTGAGCTTATTCAAATCAAGTTTTCTATATAAAGAGAAAGGCATAACACTAACATCGGCTCCCAAATCACATAGAGCAGTTTTAACATAACTTCTTTTAATGGAGCATGGTATAGTAGGTATTCCGGGATCTCCTAAATTTTTAGGTACTCCGCCCTTAAAAGAATGGTTTGCAAGCATGGTGGAAATTTCAGCTTCAGGTAACTTCCTTTTATTAGTGACAATATCTTTCATGTATTTAGCATAGGGAGACATTTTCAACATATCAATCAAGCGAGTGTGCAAAAAGACAGGTCTAAGCATTTCAAGAAAGCGCTCAAAATCTTCCTCATCCTTATTTTTAGATGGTTTAGAAGGAAAAGGCATAGGTTTTTGAACCCATGGTTCTCTTTTCTTCCCATGTTTTCTAGCAACGAAATCTCTTTTATCATATCTTTTATTCTTAGGAGGTGGGTTATCAAGATCAACAGCAGGTTCTATTTCTACATCATTATCTGGTTAAGCATCAACATGAACATCATCATTATCATTATCATTATCACTAGGTGTATGTTCATTACCAGATTGTGTCTCAGCATCAGAAATAGAAACATCATTGTGATTCTTAGGAGGTTTTTCTACCTCAGGTTCACTAGAAGCATGCAAAGTCCGGTCATTTTTCTTTTCTTTTTAGATGGACTAGGTACATCAATGTTATTTCTTTGAGAATCTTGTTCAATTCTTTTAGGATGACCTTCAGGATACAAGGGCTCCTGGGTCATTCTACCTCCTCTAGTAACAACTCTAACAGCATGATCATTCTTTTTATTATTCATCTCATCAAGCAAATCATTTTATGATTTAGCTATTTGTTCTAACTGAGTCTGAACCATAGAAGCATGTTTACTTAAGCACTTAACATCATTAGCAGTTCTAAACATCAAATCACTCAAGCGTTCAATCATGATGGCATTTCGTTTTAATTGATTACTAACATATAAATTGAAATGTTCTTGCTTAATGATGTAGTTATCAAATTCATACAAGCATTGGCTAGCAGATTTACTATAACGAATATCACTTTCATCAAATCTAGTGAGAGAGTTTACCTCCATTACCTGTGTCGGGATGTCGAGCCCATGTATTTCTTCAATAGGGGGTAAATTCTTAACATCTTCAGCTTTAATACATTTTTCCTTCATAGATTTCTTAGCTTCTTGCATATCTTCAGGATTGAGGAATAGAATACCTCTTTTCTTTGGAGTTGGCTTAGGTGATGGTTCAGGAAGTGTCCAATCATCGGCATTTCTCAATATATTATTCAATAGTTCTTCAGCCTGTCCAATAGTTCGTTCCCTGAAAACACAACCAGCACAACTATCTAGGTAGTCCCTAGAAGCATCGGTTAGTCCATTATAAAAGATATCAAGTATTTCATTTTTCTTAAGAGGATGATCAGGCAAAGCATTAAGTAATTGGAGCTTATTTCTTATGAGCAGGAAAATATTTTTCAGAGAAGTAATATATCATATCCTGGTGACTACACACACAACTAGGAGCAAGAGTATTAAACCATTTCTTAGCATCACCATTTAATGAGAAAGGAAACAACTTAAGAATATAGTAATAGCGAAATTTTTCCTCATGAGCAAATAGGGTGGCAATATCATTCAACTTAGTAAGGTGTGCCACAACAGTTTCAGTTTCATAACCATGAAAAGGATCAGATTCAACCAAAGTAATTAACTCAGGATCGACAGAGAATTCATAATCCTTATCGGTAACAAATATGGGAGAGGTAGCAAACTTAGGATCATATTTCATTTTTTCCCTCATAGATTTTTCTTTCAACTCAGCAAGCAATTTTCTGACTTCATCTCTATCATTACAAGCAAGAATAGCCCTAGTTGTCTCTCTATCAAAAACATAACCATCAGATGTCTCAGGAATTTCAACTCTAGTAGGAGAGCTAGGCATAATAGGTGAATCATAATTTTCAAGAGTTTCAACATTTTCAGTTTCTTTAGCTTTAGCAATTTGTTCATCAAGAAATTCACCAAGTGGCACAATATTATCAAGCATAGTCCTAGCATCATCAATAGTTTCATTCATAGCAGAGGTAGTATCATCAATAACTTGCGACATATCAGAATGAATAACAGGTGGTGGTGTCGAAAGCCTACTCAAAACAGAAGGTGAATCAAGTGCGGAGCTAGATGGCAGTTCCTTACGTCCCCTCGTCTTAGAGGGAACGATCTTGGTCGTAGCATCTTTCAGATTCTTCATAGTGATCAACAGATATAAATCCCAAGTGACTCAACAAATAGAGCTATGCTCCCCGGCAATGGCGCCAGAAAAAGGTTTTGATAACCCACAAGTATAGGGGATCGCAACAGTTTTCGCGGGTAGTATTTCACCCAGATTTATTGATTCGACAAAAGGGGAGCCAAAAAAATATTTGCGAGTATTAGCAGTTGAGTTGTCAATTCAACCACACCTGGAGAACTAAATATCTACAGCAAAGTGTTTAGTAGCACAGTAGTATGATAGTTTCAGTAGCAATAGTAACAATAGCAACAGTAATGGGAACAGTAACAGAAGCAGTTTTGTAGTGATTGTAAGAGCAGCAGCAACGAAGTAACTTAGCAAAAATCAATATGCGAAAAGCGTAGGCATTGGATTAGTGATGGATAATTATGTTGGATGACATTCATCATATGACAGTCACAACCTAGGGCGATACACAATAGCTTCAATTCATCAATGTAATGTAGGTATGTATTCCGCATATAGTCATACATGCTTATAGTAAGAACTTGTATGACATCTTTTGTCCTACCCTCCCGTGACAGCGGGGTCCATAAGGAAATCTAAGGGATATTAAGGCCTTTTAATAGAGAACCGGAACAAAGCATTATCACTTAGTGAATACATGAACTCCTCAAACTACGGTAATCACCGAAAAGAATCCTAATTATTGTCACCTTGGGGTATGCGGATCATAACACGTAATAGGTGCATACAACTTGCAAGATAGGATCAAGAACACAAATATATTCATGAAAACATAGAGGGTTCAGATCTGAAATCATGGCACTCAGGCCCTAGTGACAAGCATTAAGCATAGCAAAGTCATAGCAACATCAATCTCAGAACATAGTGGATACTAGGAATCAAAGCCCTAACAAATTGACTCGATTACATGATAAATCTCATCCAACCCATCACCGTCCAGCAAGCCTACGGAGAAATTACTCACACACGGTGGTGAGCATCATGAAATTGGTGATGGAGGATGGTTGATGATGACGACGGCGTCGAATCCCCCTCTCCGGAGCCCCAAACGGACTCCATATCAGCCCTCCCGATGAAGAACAGGAGGTGGCGTCGGCTCCGTATCGTAAAACGCGATGAAACTTCTTCTCCTATTTTTTTTCTCAGGGAATGTGAATTTATAGCGTTGAAATTAGGTCAGACGGCCGCCTGTGCGCCCCACAAGGCATCAGGGCGCGCCCTGGGAGGGTCGCGCCCTATTGCCTTGTGGGCAACAGGTGGCCCCTCTTCTGTTGATTCTTGCGCCAATAATTTTAATTTATTTCATAAAAAATCTTTAAAAAGTTTCGTCCAATTCCGAAAACTTTGATTTATGCACAAAAACAACACCATGGTAGTTCTGCTGAAAACAGCGTCAGTCCGGATTAGTTTCATTCAAATCATACAAATTAGAGTTTAAAATAAAAGCAAAAGTGTTTGAAAAAGTAGATACGACGGAGATGTATCAGTGCGCCCTGTGATTTTCCAGGTTGAAGAATGGTAAAAAGTGCAGCAATCCAAGTCGCCACCTGCTTCTTCTCGGACGGTAGAGCGTTGCCTGCCACCGTGCGCTGGGTACAATGAAATTGAATGCAGACGGTACTTCCCGCGCTCGGGTGCTGGCGGCAACAGCGGGGTCGTCATACACGACCACATTGGCAACTTCGTCGCTGGAGCGTGCCAATTTCCCCTTGATGTTTCGGACCCGGAGCGTGCCAATTTCCCATGCGATCTTTGGAGCTGGCAGAGGAGATTGAGTGCATGAATGTGATTTTGGGGATGTACTGCAAGGGCACTGCGGACAAGCTGATGGACGTGGGGAATGATTTCTCTGCTCATGAGCCTCTGGTGGAGTACCTGAAGGGTCAAATTCGTCGTTTTCACCAGTGCTCGATTAGATCAGTTGGCAGATCAGCTAATGAAGATGTGCATGTTTTACAAAGGAAGGCTACTAGAATAATCTATATGTAAAATTTGGTTGGGTCATCTATCTGTTTGTGTAATCTCGGTCTTGGCTAGGGAGCTACCAGACCTGATTTAAGTTTAATAAAGCAGCGATCTTCCTCAAAGAAAAAGGTCAAGCTCGCTTCTCCCTTCATTTTGGTGTTTAGGATGTGAAGTTGATATGGGAGAGGATTTGTGGCACGCAGGAGCGGGGCACCAAGCCCCTCGCGCGTGCTTTTTCTTTTGATTTCCGTTTTTTAATCTTTGTTATCTTTTGAACAAAAATCCAAATTAAATTCTGTTTTTCATTTTTTTTCAGATAAATAGGGGGGTTTCATTACTCAAGGAGGAAAGTCAGCAGTACAAAGGTTTACAATTTCATCCGTACCTCCACCCCGCCACACTGCTGTACGTGGTGTACTCCGCCCATAGGCGGCCAAAACATGGCTAACCTTATTTTGATTATGACTAATGCGAGTAATGAGAATCTCCCTTGGGTCACCTAAGATCATCTGTTTGATCTCCTGGATAAGCGTTCTGTGCTTCGAACGATCGTCTGAACTCGCGTTGATCATTGCCACCGCCTCAAAGCAATCAAGTTCAACAACGATGGGGAGCTGGGTTCGTTGGAGAGCAAGAGCTAAGCCCTCCCTACATGCTGCAAGCTCGGCCTCCAGCCCACTATCACATGTGAGCAGCTGTCTGCAGGCCGTAAAATGATGGTGCCACAGCTATCACGCAGGGCAGCACCATTCCACCTCCCGCGGCTCCTGTCGCTGCAACAAAGCTTCCGTCAGGATAGATGGGGGCGACCAACGGGGCTCCTCTCGGTCCTGCTTGGCCCCAGGATAGGTGTTGCTATTGCGTTTGATGTTTGTGTTTTTGATGACTAGGGCTTTCAAATGAGATTCATTTTGAATACAATTTGATGAGTTTTAAAAAATTTATTAAATTTCAACTTTTGAAACTTATTATGAGCGACCGACAAAATTGCAAGTTCCAGTACCTTCAATCGACAAAAATGTAAACTTTAAGTTTCAACTCTACGAGTGACTCGTAAGTTTAAAAAATTAAAACTTAAAATTTACTATGCCCTCTTGTGGGATCCAACAATTTTGCGGATCGTGAGGCAATCGAGCGGCCGGGCATGCCCTTGCGAATTTCCGAGTTGATATAAGAAGGAAAGAAAGGAGAACGCTCGCTTGCAGCAAATCACGTCCATGTCACGTTTAACGATCGAAACGTACCCCTTCATATTGTTGTTTCTGAGGACGGCAATTACCACACATAAACGCAACATCCAAATTGCTGCAGGTGCTGCAGGAGTGTTTTGCCAAGGTACTTCCTCCGTTTCAAAATATAAGGTGCATTGATTTTTGTGTAAGTCAATCCTTTGAATATTTGACCAAGATTAATAAAAAAAAAATACACCTTATATAAAAAAAACGGAGGGAGTAAATCACTGCAGTAAAGGGCGACGGATCACGTTAGGGCGTCTCCAACGCTGACCCGTAAATTTTCTTCCGCATCTGTCCGCAGTTAAGGGGGCTAGTCCACGGACACGGATGCCGAAGGCCGCCATCCAACGCTGCCCGCATACATTTCAACCACTCTTTGAACTAACCGGGCAAAATACATGCAAACACGGCGGATTTCATATAAACCGGATGAAATTCATTACATTTTTGACATTTTTTTTAACTAAAAACGATACCGGACTAAGATAAAACTAGTCTACGGCCGGCGTCGACAGTTATCCATTCCGACGACATGTATAACCTTGACTGGTCTACGACCGGCCGCAACGGAACCCTATTGTCTTCCCATGTCCGACAGCCGTGAGCCCCGGAGGTATATGCTTCAGCGCAAAGGGCGGCTCGCTACCCGCCGCTCATCGGAGTGGAACCGCCGGCTGATGTTTCAGCCGGAGGGGAAGGGTGCCCCAAGCTGCACGGATCAGGGTTGGTTTTTAGGTAGGGGGACGACAGTGGCCTGCGACCGAGCAAGACACCGGCTGTGTACGCCGGCGTCGCCTCGGTGGTGGCCCTCATGGGACCCAAGCGGCGGCGGCCTACCGTGTTCTACTTCTCCTCAATGATGGTGGCGGGCGCGGACGTGCTGGCCGCCGCCTCATCGATATCCGCTTAGCCGGCTTCTTTCTCTGCCGGTGGGGCGCGATTACGCGCGCGTTGACGGTGGATGGCGCGGTCACAGGCACGGGAGGCGCGGTACGACACGACGTCATCCACGGCAACCACAATGCCTGTGCCGCCCTGGAGCAACTCGCCGCACCTCGGCGAGCTGAACCACGCGCCGACTTGGAGCTTCAGCCTCAGCGAGCTGGCCTGCAGCGGCTTGGAGTGGCGATGGAGGTAGAACAGTCAGTTCCCTGGCTCGTGACCGGCGGGCTCGACGGGACACCCAGCCGGTTTTTATGCCAGAGAACTCTTCTTCCTGCTCGCCGGATGCCATGAGAAAATTGTTCAAGGAGGAAATGTGGAGCGGAGTTGTGGTGCGGTTCTTGCCTGGCGTCTGGCATCTTTTAAATAGCGGGCGGACGTGAAAGCCAACCTGCGTTGTGTTTAATGCCGGTCGGCTCGCGAACGAACGTGTGGTCGGAGTAGGTTTCTCGGCACACGCGTGAGATTAATGGAGAAAGGCGGGCAGTCTGCAGCCGTTTGAATGAGGCGAGGAGGCGTGTTCAGCCGGGCTATGACGGAGGCAGTGAGAGGTCGCGTCCGTTCTGAGCTGGCTTCAATGTGGAGCGGCCGCTCTACATTGGCATAAATGCGGGCAACTCGCGCCGAGCGGGAACGCCCGCGGGCGAGGGAGGAGGGTTTTGGGTGGGCTAGGATAGTCAGAAGCGGGCGTGGGTGCTGTCCGGATGCCCGTAAAGCCCCATGTTTCTTTCCGGTTTGCGGGAGAAAGTGCGTCCGGACCGCCCTGCGGACCGATACAGGACCGCGTTGGATGTCTTCCGCGGTCAAGACCGCGTTGGATGTCTTTCGCGGTCAGTACCGCGCGGTCCGGACGTATGCGGGCGGTTTGAAGGTGGGCGTTGGAGATGCCCTTAGAGCAACTCCAACGCGCCGACCCAAACGAACGCGCGCTTTATCCGCATTTTGTCCGTTTGGGTCGGCCGCCCGGTCGGCGTCCGCCCTGTTTTGCGTTTGGGTCGGCAGTGCGCCCAATGCGTCGACCCATTTTCGCCTCGCGGCCAGCTTGCCTTGTTTTTTGAAAGACAATTCAAAGTAATTTCACAACGAAAGAAAATATTTCATAGTTCACAAGCCAAATAAATATATCATGGTTTACAAGACAAATAAAAATTAAATAGTCTCAAATACATTTAAAAAAAGATACATCTATTGGTTGCCAGCATGAGCCCACATATGCTCAACCAAATCATATTGCAGCTGAATGTGAGTTTGCCAATCACGCATTTGATGATGAAATTGGGTGAATTGTGCAAATGTTGCCGCTCCTCCATGCTCAGGCACAACATTGTCACCCTGAAACTGAAACCCTTGGTCGTAGATACGTTCCGACCGCTCATCCTCTACGATCATATTGTGCATGATCACACAAGCAGTCATCACTTCCCATAACTTCTGGGTGCTCCAAGTTCTAGCAGGATACCGAACGATGCCCCATCTAGATTGAAGAACACCAAAGGCACGCTCCACATCCTTCCTAGTACTCTCTTGCTCTTGTGCAAATCTCCTCCTCTTCTCTCCTACAGGGTTGGAGATTGTTTTGACAAAAGTAGTCCACTGAGGATAGATACCGTCAGACGTCAGATAGATAGTATCCTTTGTTGTAGTTGTGGCCGTTGATGTTAACGTTCACCGGCGGGCTGTTGCCTTCGGCAAGCCTTGCAAACACACACTACTAGGGAAAACCCTAGTAGTAGCGCGGTGTTTTTGCCTAGCAGTAGCGCGGGCGGCCGACCTGCTGCTAGGGCGCTACACCTAAACTTTAGCAGTAGCACTGGTGTGACACGCGCTACTACTAAATCAGTTAGCAGTAGTGTCCTTCTGTACAAGCGCTACTGCTAAGTAGTAGCAGCGTGGGCTTTACCCCGCACTACTACCACTAGTAGAAAACAGGGCTTTGGTCCTGGCCAGATCAGAGCATTAGTCCCGGTCGTGTTACGAACCGGGACTAATGGGAGCATCAGTCCCGGTTCGAGAGGCTAGGACGCCGGCCGGGCCTCGGCAGGCATCAGTCCCGGTTCGGCTGGGACCTTTAGTCCCGGTTCCATCCACCAACCGGGACTAAAGGGGTTGCTGCCCTTTAGTCCCGGTTGGTGTCTGGAACCGGGACTAAAGGGTAGGCCATTAGTCCCGGTTTTAGACACAAACCGGGACTAAAGTTTTGCCTATATATATCCACGCCCCCCCCCCATCTCCTTTGTTTTTTGGCCGTGGAAGGGTGGAGGTGTGGGCTACTCTGTTTTTTGCCTATATATGCACATGAGGTGTTCGATGAAATGCCGGAGCCACACTTAAGCTTTCTCCTCTGTTCTTCCTCCAAGCTCGACCTCCAAGCTCCATTTTCCCCAAGATTTGTCTAGGTTTGGCGGTGCACCAACTATCCAAGTGTTCTAAAAAGGTTAGCAACTTCATCCTTTCATCTCTCACTGCTAGTTTAGCTCATTTCAAATGCTCTAGAAGTAGTGTGGTTTGTGGGTTTTAGTGGAGGAGTGTATGTGTGAGTTTATTTGATTTAGATGCACAATTTGAGCTCAAATTAACTTCTTAGTTTGCACATGTGTAGGGTGTCGTCCCATCCCCGTCCCCGTCCTCACCGCCGTCGATCGCCCGCGCCGATCTCGTCGCCGGCACCACCGTGGTGAGCCTCTTGTTCTTATCTCTTTTTTTAAATAAAAAATTCTTACTTGTATGATTTATATAGCTACTTGTATAATTTTCTCACTTGTATTATTGTTTGCTATTATATAGTGCCATGGTTTTGGTATCCGCCCCCGTCGGCTCTCGTCCGGCCTATGATTCGGATGTGGTATATTATCTTTTATAACTATTTGTTTCATTTAGTGTTTATGACAATTATGCCGACCAACTTGACATAGATGTCTTTATCTAGGAGGTATGTGAACCGGAAATTCCAACCGACCCTCTTGTCGAGAGGTTAAATTTAGTTGAAAAAGAAAACAATTATTTGAAAGAAAAATTTAAAAGAGTTGAAGAAGAGAAGATGAAATTGGAGTTGCATGTTGCCGATGTCGTCGATCTACACAAGATCCAGATGGATGCAATGCGCTTGAAGATTAGAAAGATTAGAAAATATGCCATTGATAATGAGGCTTGGTATCATTATGCTGTTGGATCAATTGTTACCTTAGTTGCGATTTTGATCGCATTTGTTGTTGCATTTAAATGTTTTACATAGTTGTATGTTAGTTTCAATGTATGTTTTAATTAGAGTTGTATGTTGTTCTATGAGAACTATGTATAAACTTTATGTATTTATTTTTTCAGTAATAACATTTGATCACTACTGTACTTTGGTTTTAATGTGATGATGAACTTGTATTAATTTGGTCATTTCTCTATTCATGATGTTCTGTAATGGTTTTTGATATACTTAATTATATAATGCACGCAGATGAACCGGCAATGGATGTACGGTGACCGACGCACCTCCGACTACATTACGGGCCTGCATAATTTTCTCGATGTGGCTGAGGCAAACAAGCAGAATGGTTTTATGTATTGTCCATGTACTGTCTGTGAGAATACGAAGGATTACTCTTCCTCGAAAACCCTTCACTTCCACCTGCTTGAGAACGGTTTCATGCCCCACTATAATGTTTGGACCAAGCACGGAGAAAGAGGGGTTATGATGGAAGACAACGAAGAAGAAGAGGATGATGACAACTATCCTATGTTCCCTGAATACGGTGATACTGCAATGGGGGAAGCTGAAGATCAAGAGGCACCAGATGTGCCCGATGATGATCTTCGCCGGGTCATTGTTGATGCACAGAGAGGATGCGAAAGTGAAAGGGAGAAGTTGAAGTTCGATCGCATGTTAGAGGATCACAAAAAAGGGTTGTACCCAAATTGCGAAGATGGCAACACAAAGCTCAGTACCGCACTGGAATTGCTGCAATGGAAGGCAGAGAATGGTTTATCCGACAAGGGATTTGGGAAGCTACTAAAAATAATGAATAAGAAGCTTCCAAAGGATAACGAATTGCCTGACAGTACGTACGAAGCAAAGAAGGTTCTCTGCCCTCTAGGATTAGAGGTACAGAAGATACATGCATGCCCTAATGACTGCATCCTCTACCGCGGTGAGGAGTACGAGAATTTGAATGCATGCCCGGTATGCGGTGCATTGCGGTATAAGATCAGACGAGATGACCCTGGTGATGTTGAGGGCGAGCGCCCCAGGAAGAGGGTTCCTGCCAAGGTGATATGGTATGCTCCTATAATACCACGGTTGAAACATCTGTTCAGAAACAAAGAGCATGCCAAGTTGTTGTGATGGCACAAAGAAGACCGTAAGAAAGTCGGGAAGTTGAGAGTACCCGCTGATGGGTCGCAGTGGAGAAAAATCGAGAGAAAGTGGCCGGACATTGCAGGTGACGCAAGGAATTTATGGTTTGGTTTAAGTGCAGATGGCATTAATCCTTTTGGGGAGCAGAGCAGCAATCATAGCACCTGGCCTGTGACTCTATGTATCTATAACCTTCCTCCTTGGTTGTGCATGAAGCGGAAGTTCATTATGATGCCAGTGCTCATCCAAGGCCCTAAGCAACCCGGCAATGACATTGATGTGTACCTAAGGCCATTAGTTGAAGAACTTTTACAGCTGTGGGATAAAAAAGGTGTACGTGTGTGGGATGAGCACGAACAGCAGGAATTTGACCTATGAGCGTTGCTATTTGTAACCATCAATGATTGGCCTGCTCTTAGTAACCTTTCAGGACAGACAAACAAGGGATACAACGCATGCACGCACTGTTTACATGAGACTGAAAGTATATATTTGGACAAATGCAAGAAGAATGTGTACCTGGGACATCGTCGATTTCTTCCGACCAAGCATGCCTTAAGAAAGAAAGGCAAGCATTTCAAAGGTGAGGCGGATCACCGGAAGAAGCATGTCCTCCGTATTGGTGATGATATACTTGATATGGTCAAGGATTTCCAAGTAATCTTTGGAAAGGGTCCTGGCGGACAATCTGTTCCGAATGACGCTGACGGACACGCACCCATGTGGAAGAAGAAATCTATATTTTGGGACCTACCCTATTGGAAAGACCTAGAGGTCCGCTCTGCAATCGACGTGATGCACGTGACGAAGAATCTTTGCATGAACCTGCTAGGCTTCTTGGGCGTGTATGGGAAGACAAAAGATACACCGGAGGCACGGGAGGACCAGCAACGTATGAACGAAAAAGACGGCATGCATCCAAAGCAGTATCAAGGTCCTGCCCGCTACGCTCTTACCAAAGCAGAGAAGGAAATATTTTTTGAATGCCTGCTCAGTATCAAGGTCCCGTATGGCTTCTCATCGAATATAAAGGGAATAATAAATATGGCAGAGAAAAAATTCCAGAACCTAAAGTCTCATGACTGCCACGTGATTATGACGCAACTGCTTCCGGTTGCATTGAGGGGGCTTCTACCAGAAAATGTTCGATTAGCCATTGTGAAGCTATGTGCATTCCTCAATGCAATTTCTCAGAAGGTAATCGATCCAAAAATCCTACCAAGGTTACAGAATGATTTGGTCCAATGTCTTGTCAGTTTTGAGTTGGTGTTCCCACCATCCTTCTTCAATATTATGACGCACGTCCTAGTTCACCTAGTCGACGAGATTGCAATTCTGGGTCCTGTATTTCTACACAATATGTTCCCCTTTGAGAGGTTCATGGGAGTCTTAAAGAAATATGTTCGTAACCGTGCTAGGCCAGAAGGAAGCATCTCCACGGGCCATCAAACAGAGGAGGTCATTGAGTTTTGTGTTGACTTTATTCCTGACCTTAAGCCGATTGGTGTTCCTGAATCGCGGCATGAGGGGAGACTGGGTGGAAAAGGCACGCTACGACCGAACTCAATAATATGTTGGGACGGGCATTCTTGGGCGCAAGCACACTACACAGTTCTACAGAATTCTACCTTGGTGGCCTCGTATATCAATGAACACAAGAATTTTCTACGCTCCAAACACCTGGAGCAGTCTGACGACTGGATTACACGTGAACACATGGGAACTTTTGGCGGTTGGTTGCAAACACATCTCATGGGTAACACCACTGTTGGAGATGACCTGTACTTCTTGGCCAGGACACCATCTTTGACTGTATTGACTTTCCAAGGGTACGAGATAAATGGGAATACATTTTACACGATTGCCCAAGATAAAAAGAGCACCAACCAAAACAGTGGTGTCCGCTTTGATGCAGCAAACACCAATAGGGCAAAGGACACATATTATGGTTACATAGAGGACATATGGGAACTTGACTATGGACCTTCTTTTAAGGTCCCTTTGTTTCGGTGCAAATGGGTCAATTTGTCAGGAGGCGGGGTACAGGTAGACCCGCAGTACAGAATGACAACAGTGGATCTTAACAATCTAGGGTACACAGACGAACCATTCGTCCTAGCCAATGATGTGGCGCAGGTTTTCTATGTGAAGGACATGTCTACCAAACCGAGAAAAAGAAAAGATAAGGAAGCGAATACATCATACGATGAGCCAAAGCGCCACATAGTTCTTTCAGGGAAAAGAAACATCGTGGGAGTGGAGGACAAGACAGACATGTCAGAAGATTATGAAAAGTTTCATGAAATTTCTCCCTTCAGAGTGAAGACTGACCCAAGCATCCTGTTAAATGATGAAGATTATCCATGGTTACGGCGCAATAAGCAAGGGACACACGCGAAGAAATAGTTTTATACCCCAAGATCCCACTCTGGGATGTGACCGGCTTCACCGCCATCACTTTCTCTCTAGTGTGAGTTTCCGGACTTATAGCTGGAAAGTGCCACTTCGGACAAACCGGAGGGAATCTTTGTAAGAGCTAGCTAGGGCATTTTGGCATTTGAAACATGATTTTAGAATAATTATTTATTAAGTTATGAAATTTCAATTATTCCTATCCTTTCAGTCCCATGTTTTGCAAGGTTGATCATACGCGGTTAGTCCCGGTTGGTGGCTCCATATAAAATAACAAGGTTAATATAGACATGGCTTAAACGTCTTGACATAGATGAATACAGCAGAAGCATCGGAGATGATAAGAGAGAAACGTTGTATGACATAAAGTTGGAGGTACTATGTGGTTTCTCTGATCGGAGATGATAAGAGAAAAACGTTGTATGACATAAAGAAAATATAACATTATTAGGTTAACAGAAAATACTATGAATCTTCTAGAAGATTCATAGTAAGGGTCTATCTCCTCCACATAGGGAACATTGGTGTCGGCTTTTTTTGAATCACTATGTGTCTATGCATCAAAATAAATTAGGTTAACAAAAAGTATCGGAATTTATGGTGAATATGTTGCGGCAATGGTACATATGAAAATAACTTGATAGAACTAGCTATTTTGTCACTATCTGATGAAAATCTATATCATGAAATAAAGTTATATAAAATTCTAGTTATGATCAACTAAAACAAAACTATAATATTCTTCAATAGCAAAAAGAATCAACTAAAAAGCTTTTATAAAACTCTAGTTATGATCAAAATAATATTAACTTAAAATTATATAAAAATGAGGTACATACCTCCGACTTTACCTCAAGCCCGCTCCTCTCTATAAAATTGACATAACATATGCAAAAAATAACATAAAAAATAAAAAATAAAATTGACATAACATATGCAAAAAATAACATAAAAAATAAAAAAAAATAACATATGCAAAAAATTAAAATTGCCATAACATAAAAAATAAAAAGACATACATATGCAAAAAATTAAAATTGCCATAACATAAAAAATAACATAAAAAATAAAAAGGCATAACATATGCAAAAAAATTAAAATTGCCATAACATAAAAAATAACATAAAAAATAAAAAGACATAACATGTGCCATATATTTTATAGTGGTTATGAAAGAATATTAAAATTGACATAACATATGCAAAAAATAACATAAAAATAAAAAAACATAACATATGCAAAAAAATTAAAATTGCCATAACATAAAAAATAAAAAGAGATAACATGTGCCATATATTTTATAGTGGTTATGAAAGAATATTAAAATTGACATAACATATGCAAAAAATAACATAAAAAATAAAAAAAAACATAACATATGCAAAAAATAACATAAAAATAAAAAAATACCCGCCTACTAGCACACACCACGGCCTGCATACGACTAGAAACCCAACTATATATGGGCCAGGATGCAGGCCCGCGGGGCTAGTAGGCCCAACAGGGCAGAGGTTAGGCAATTAACTGCCTGCTTTAGAGAGGAGCTTGGGAGAGAGATCGCAGCCACGTATATAAACCGGTGCGATCTCCTCTCGCTTGGCGAGGTGGGACTAAACTTTCACCACCCCACGGCTGTGCCACCCTTTAGTCCCGGTTGGTGGCTAGGAGCGGGACTAAAGGCCCCCCTTTAGTCCCGGTCCGAACCACCAACCGGGACTAAAGGCCTGGGTTTCCCGCCCTTTGGGCTGCTGAAAACGAGCTTTAGTCCCGGTTGGTGCCTCGCACCGGGACTAAAGGGGGGCCTTTAGTCCCGGTTGGAGCCACCAACCGGGACTAAAGCGCTGTGTATATAAGCACAACTTAGAAAATTTTCCCCCAAACCTTCTTCTTCCTCCCCAATCTTCCTTCTCTCTGCCCGACGCCGCCGAACACCACCACGACGCCGCCAGGCTACCGCGATGCCCTGCCCAGACGCCCTCGCCACGCCCTGCCCCGACGCCCTCGCCCCGCCCTACCCCGATGCGCGCCCTCGCCGCGCCCTGCCCCGACGCCGCCGCTCCTCGCCGACGCCCTGCCCGGCCCGACGCCCTCGCCGACGCCCTGCCCCGACGCCCCCGCTCCTCGCCTCCTCGCTGTGAGCGCGTCGCCCCGATCCCCTCCTCCTCCTCGCTGTGAGCTAGCTAGCTAGCCTCTCTTTTTTCCATTTTTTTCATTTTTTGGTACTGTTAGATTCATGGATGCATATGTTGATGTTGATGTTGATGTTGCTAAAGGATGAGATGTTGATGTCAGATGTTGCTATGTGACACTTAGTTTCTAAAATAGTTATGTGGGATATTGTTAATCTTGCTATGTGACACTTAGTTTCTGAAATAGTTTCTAAAATAGATTCATTAGCTTTTTTTCAATTTGAGATGTTGTTAAATAGCTATGTGAGATGTGCTCCAAAATTGAGATATGATGAGTGGTTACTAAAACAAATTGAAGAACAAAATTTTTGCATTAGAGTTTATTTTGTCTTTTTTGTATGTTTTAATGCAAGCATCTTTTGGGCAATCTTTGAACATGAAGTAGGAGCATTGTGATGTCATTTTGCTGGTAGATTTTAGTTCATGCCATGTTAGGACCTGTAGTGACTGCTACAAGCTTGTAAACTTGCTATCTATTCATTTCTGCCATGCCATGCTATTTTTCTCTAAGTCTAAAACTGGCAGTATTAATACTTTGCATTTTGCCTTGAGGTTTGCAACAAATCTATGCATCTTTGGATCATGATCAGTAAGGGTGTTTTGTTGAGGGTAATTAGTACATGCTTGCCATGCTCTTTGTTGCCATGAAAAACTGTTGTAGCATATATTTTACTTGCCTCAAAGGTTGCATCATGAATCTGCAAATATCACTAAGTCTGAAAATCTGTTAATACTTGTCAACTTGATCATGATGATTGCCATTGATCTAGGGGTCATTTGAATTAGTTCAGTAAGCATGTTTTGCCATGTGTTACATCTCCGTGGAATTACAGGTTGTGGTGTTGCATCTCCGTGGAGTTCGTCCCTGATCGTCCCTCCGCTGTTCGACAAAAGGTGTCCATTTGTTGTATGTTGAGTTTTGTTCATAGGATGATGGTTGGTTCATTTGTTGAGTTGTGTATTCATCTTGTGTATAAATCTTGTATTCATCTTGTATTCATTTTGTATTCATCTTGTGTATAAATCTTGTATTCATCTTGTACAAATATCGTCGTAACTTCAACATGAGGGGGGGGTCGTTAAAACATAACCCCGATAACTTTGATTTTGAGACATATGAAAACCTGATTTGCACGTCGGACAGGCATGAGAGAGGCGGTATGCAAAGTATCCTCTCCCGAAAGATAGGACAACTCATCAGATATGATTCTAGATAATGTCCAATGCCTCATATCGCGAACATAGTTATATTGGATAATTGATCTTCATATAAATGAAGCATAAAAGTTTAGCAATCACTTACAAATTTTCATGTTGTTCATTGACTTCGACATGAGGGGGGGGTCATTAAAACATAACCCCGATAATTTCGGTATAACTTCGACATGAGGGGGGAGGGGGTCATTAAAACATAACCCCGACAATCCACTAATCCATTGCTCATATGCATATGATTCCTTGTTGTGATTAGGTCTATGTTTGCCACTAATCCATCTCTCATGGTTGTATATTGCCATGTTGTAATATTTGCAGAAACTATGGAACACGACAGAGACTTAGAACAAGAAGAGGCATTGGAGGAAATAATCCGTGACGGAGATGATGATATCATCACCTCACAGTTTCTCAACGACTCCGATGGTGAGGGAAGAGAAGATGATGGCTCCGGTGATCGAATGGAGGAGGGAGAAGATGACGGCTCTGCCGGTGTTGGAGCCTTAACTGTTGTAAAGTCTGGCGAGGTATATATATTAATTAAGCCTCTGCTGACTAGATGCATTAATTGTTTTGTATGTACATATATTAACGCTTCTTTCTTCTTTTAGCCCTCCGGATCGAGCCAAACTTCTATAAGGAGACGAGGCCCGAAGAAAAGGTTGGGCGAGAATGAAAGGTTCACGATCGAAGAAGTCGATCCAGATGGCAAACCGACTGTTCCCAAGCGGACCCAAGACCGATTTATACATCAGTGCGGAGTTGTTGTTAGGGACAGCGTCCCGATCAGCATCCAAGAATGGAATAAGAAGAAGGACGATGGAGTTTCTTATGTCGACGATAGATGCAAAGATGAGCTTTGGAACTCGATCATGATAAATTTCAGCCTACCGCCAGAGGAGGATCCAAATAACCCAGTTATACAGCGAAAAGTCAAAAAATGGGCTCTTAAGAAGATGGCAGAACAATTCAAGAACTGGAAGAAAAGATTGAACGAACAATTTGTCGAGAAAGACTGTTGGGGAACGTTGCATGGGAAACAAAAAATTTCCTACGCACACACAAGATCTATCCATGGTGATGAGCATCTACGAGAGGGAGAGTGAATCTACATACCCTTGTAGATCACTAAGCGGAAGCGTTAAGAAACGCGGTTGATGTAGTCGAACGTCTCCGCGATCCAAATCGCAAGTCGTCCCTCGATCCGATCACGAACTAGTGCCGAACGGACGGCACCTCCGCGTTCAACACACGTACGGCTTGATGACGCCTTCACCTCCTCGATCCAGCGAGCGATGATGAAGTAGTAGATGAGTTCCGGCAGCACGACGGCGTGGTGATGGTGGTGAGGAACAATCTCTGCAGGGCTTCGCCAAGCACTACGGAGATTATGACGGGAGAACTAGAGGGTTAGGGTTGCCGACACATGGTTTGGGAAATCTTAATGTGTCCCGTGTGCTAGCCCTGCCCCTCTATTTATATGTTGAGCCTTGGGGTCTAAACTTGGAGTAAAAGCCTCCTCTAGGTCGGTTTTGCCCGCACAAGGTCGGTTTGGCCCGCAGGGAAAGAGTCCAACTCGGATCCCTGCAGTACCGCGCACAAGCAGTAGTACCGCTCACGAGCGGTAGTACCGCTTGAGCGGTAGTACCGCTTCACACAAGCGGTAGTACCGCTTGGGCGGTAGTACCGCTTCACACAAGCGGTAGTACCGCTTACGTGGTAGTACTGCCTTTACCAGCGGTAGTACCGCCTAAGGCAGTAGCAAAACTTCCTTTTGCACTTTCCAATACCTCGTGGGTTTTACCCTTTTGGCCCGTATAGAGTGTTGTTGCACCCGAACACTTCGGTAAACATCCGGAACCCCTTCCGGTGAATTCCGGAACCCTTCCGAAGATCACAACACTATTATCACATATATTAATCTTTTACCTCCGAACCTTTTCGGAGATCCTCGTCATGTCCGGGATCTTATCCGGGACTCCGAACAACCTTCGGTCACCAACACAATAACTCAACTATACTAATCGTCACCAAACGTTAAGTGTGTAGACCCTGCGGGTTTGAGAACTATGCAGACATGACCGAGACACCTCTACGGCCAATAACCAATAGCGGGACCTGGATGCCCATATTGGCTCCTACATATTCTACGAAGATCTTTATCGGTCGAACCTCTATGTCAAGGATTCAGTTAATCCCGTATGCTGTTCCCTTTGTTCTTCGGTATGTTACTTGCCCGAGATTCGATCGTCGGTATCTCTATACCTAGTTCAATCTCGTTACCGGCAAGTCTCTTTACTCGTTCCGTAATACAAGATCTCGTGGCTAACACTTTAGTCACATTGCTTGCAAGGCTCATTGTGATGTTGTATTACCGAGTGGGCCCTGAGATACCTCTCCGTCATACGGAGTAACAAATCCCAGTCTTGATCCATGCCAACCCAACAGACACCCTCGGAGATACCTGTAGAGCACCTTTATAGTCACCCAGTTACGTTGCGACGTTTGATACACACAAGGTACTCCTCCGATGTCAGGGAGTTGTATGATCTCATGGTCATAGGAACAGATACTTGACATGCAGAAAACAATAGCAATAAACTGACACGATCATATGCTACGTTTATAGTTTGGGTCTTGTCCATCACATCATTCTCCTAATGATGTGATCCCGTTATCAAATGACATCTCATGTCAATGGCTAGGAAACCTTAACCATCTTTGATCAACGAGCTAGTCAACTAGAGGCTTACTAGGGACACAGTGTTGTCTATGTACCCACACATGTATTTGAGTTTCCAATTAATACAATTATAGCATGGATAATAAACGATTATCATGAACAAGGAAATATAATAATAACCAATTTATTATTGCCTCTAGGGCATATTTCCAATAGTCTCCCACTTGCACTAGAGTCAATAATCTAGTTCACATCACTATGTGATTTACATTGTAATGAATCGAACACCCATGCAGTTCTGGTGTTGTTCATGTTTAGCCCTTGGAAGAGGTTTAGTCATCGGATCTGCAACATTCAGATCCGTGTTTACTTTGTAAATACTTATGTCGTCCTCCTTGATGTAATCGCGGATGGAATTGAAATGTCGCTTTATGTGTCTGGTCCTCTTGTGAAATCTTGGTTCCTTGGCTAGAGCAATGGCACCAGTATTATCACAAAACAGAGTCATTGGGTTAAGCGCACTAGGCACTACTCCAAGATCTGTCATGAACTCCTTCATCCAGACACCTTCCTTCGCCGCCTCCGAGGCTGCGATGTACTCCGCTTCGCATGTAGAATCGGCTACCACGCTCTGCTTGGAACTACACCAGCTAACCGCACCCCCATTAAGAATAAATACGTATCCGGTTTGAGACTTAGAGTCATTCGGATCAGTGTCAAAGCTTGCATCGACGTAACCCTTTACGACGAGCTCTTGATCACCTCCATAAACGAGAAACATGTCCTTAGTCCTTTTCAGGTACTTCAGGATATTCTTGACCGCCGTCCAGTGTTCCATTCCTGGATCACTTTGAAACCTTCCGACCATACTTATGGCAAGGTTGACATCGGGTCTTGTGCACAGCATTGCATACATGATAGAGCCTATGGCTGAAGCATAGGGGACGACACTCATCTTTTCTCTATCTTCTGCAGTCACTGGGCATTGTGTCTTACTCAACTTCACACCTTGCAATACAGGCAAGAACCCCTTCTTGGACTGATCCATTTTGAACTTCTTCAAAACTTTGTCAAGGTATGTGCTTTGTGAAAGTCCTATTAAGCGTCTCGATCTATCTCTATAGATCTTGATGCCTAATATGAAAGCAGCTTCTCCTAGGTCCTTCATTGAAAAACTCTTGTTCAAATATTCCTTCACGCTTTCCAACATTTCTATATTGTTTCCAATCAGTAATATGTCATCCACATATAATATTAGAAACGCTATAGAGGTCCCACTCACTTTCTTGTAAATACAAGCTTCTCCATAAACTTGTATAAACTCGAACGCTTTGATCATCTCATCAAAGCGAAGATTCCAACTCCGAGATGCTTGCACCAGTCCATAAATGGATCGCTGGAGTTTACAAACTTTGTCAGCATTCTCTGGATCGACAAAACCTCCTGGTTGCATCATATACAACTCTTCCTTAAGGAAACCGTTAAGGAATGCTGTTTTGACATCCATCTGCCAAATTTCATAATCGAAAAAGGCAGCTATTGCTAACATCATTCTGACGGACTTAAGCATCGCTACGGGTGAGAAGGTCTCATCGTAGTCAACTCCTTGAACTTGTGAAAAACCCTTTGCCACAAGTCGAGCTTTATAGACGGTGACATTACCGTCCACGTCCGTCTTCCTCTTAAAGATCCATTTGTTCTGAATGGCCTTACGCCCTTCAGGTAATACTTCCAAAGTCCACACTTTGTTTTCATACATGGATCCCATCTCGGATTTCATGGCCTCTAACCACTTCTCGGAATCCGGGCCCATCATCGCTTCTCCATAGCTCGTAGGTTCATCGTTGTCCAACAACATGACTTCTAAGACAGGGTTGCCGTACCACTCAGGAGCAGTACGCGTCCTTGTCGACCTACGAGGTTCGATAGCAACTTGATCCAAAGCTTCATGATCATCATCATTAACTTCCTCTTCAGCTGTTGTAGGCTCTACAGAAACATCTTTCTGCGCTGCGCTACTTTCAGGTTGAAGTAAAGGTTCAACAACCTCATCAAGTTCTATCTTTCTCCCACTCAATTCTTTCAAGAGAAACTCTTTCTCAAGAAATGTTCTGTTTTTAGCGACAAACACTTTGCCTTCGGATCTGAGGTAGAAGGTATACCCAACTGTGTCTTTTGGGTATCCTATGAAGACGCATTTCTCCGCTTTGGGTTCCAGCTTTTCAGGCTGAAGCTTTTTGACATAAGCATCACATCCCCAAACTTTAAGAAACGACAGCTTTGGCTTCCTGCCAAACCAAAGTTCATATGGCGTCGTCTCAACGGATTTCGATGGTGCCCTATTTAAAGTGAATGCAGCTGTCTCTAATGCATAACCCCAAAACGATAGTGGCAAATCGGCAAGAGACATCATAGATTGCACCATATCCAATAAGGTTCGATTACGATGTTCGGACACACCATTACGCTGTGGTGTTCCAGGCGGTGTCAATTGTGAAACAATTCCACATTGTCTTAAGTGACTGCCAAACTCATAACTCAGATATTCTCCTCCTCGATCAGATCGTAGGAATTTAATCTTCTTGTTACGATGATTCTCAACTTCACTCTGAAATTGTTTGAACTTTTCAAATGTTTCAGACTTGTGTTTCATTAAGTAAATATACCCATATCTACTTAAGTCATCAGTGAAGGTGAGAAAATAACGATAACCACCGCGCGCCTCAATACTCATCGGACCGCACACATCAGTATGTATGATTTCCAATAAGTCACTTGCCCGTTCCATTGTTCCAGAGAACAGCGTTTTAGTCATCTTGCCCATGAGGCATGGCTCACATGTGTCAAGTGATTCAAAATCAAGTGACTCCAAAATTACATCAGCATGGAGCTTCCTCATGCGTTTTACGCCAATATGACCTAAACGGCAGTGCCACAAGAAAGTGGTATTATCATTATCAATTCTACATCTTTTGGCATCAATGTTATGAACATGTGTATCATTACTATCGAGATTCAATAAGAATAAACCCCTCACATTGGGTGCATGACCATAAAAGATATTACTCATATAAATAGAACAACCATTATTCTCTGATTTAAATGAGTAACCGTCTCGCATTAAACAAGATCCAGATATAATGTTCATGCTTAACGCAGGCACTAAATAACAATTATTCAGGTTCATCACTAATCCCGATGGTAATCGAAGAGCGAGCGTGCCGACGGCGATCACATCAACCTTGGAACCATTTCCCACGCGCATCGTCACTTCGTCCTTTGCCAGCCTCCGTCTATTCCGCAGTTCCTGTTTTGAGTTGCAAATATGAGCAACCGCACCGGTATCAAATACCCAGGCACTACAATGAGAGTTGGTAAGGTACACATCAATAACATGTATATCATATATACCTTGTTTGTTGTTGGCCACCTTCTTGTCAGCCAAATACTTGGGGCAGTTCCGCTTCTAGTGTCCAGTTCCCTTGCAATGAAAACACACAGTTTCTGGTTTGGGTCCAGCCTTGGGTTTCTTCACGAGAGGAGCAACTGCTTTGCCACTCTTCTTGGAGTTACCCTTCTTACCCTTGCCATTTTTCTTGAAACTAGTGGTTTTATTGACCATCAACACTTGATGCTCCTTCTGAATTTCAGACTCAGCGGCTTTCAGCATCGCAAACAGCTCGGCGACTAACTTGTTCATCCCGTGCATGTTATAGTTCAACACGAAGCTCTTGTAGCTAGGTGGCAATGATTGAAGAACTCTGTCAGTGATAGCCTCTGGTGGAAGGGGCATCCCTAATTCAGCCAGACGGGTGGAGTACCCAGACATTCTGAGTACGTGATCACTGATAGACCCGTTCTCCTCCATCTTGCAAGCATAGAACTTATCGGAGATCTCATATCTCTCGATCCGGGCATTCTTCTGAAAGATAAACTTCAACTCCTGGAACATCTCATATGCTCCATGACGTTCAAAACGTCTTTGAAGTCCCGGTTCTAAGCCATACAATATTGCACATTGAACTATTGAGTAATCTTCAGAACGAGCCTGCCAGGCGTTCACAACGTCTAGAGACTCAACTGGAGCGGGTGGATCACCAAGCGGTGCATCAAGGACATAAGCCTTCTGGGAAGCCGTAAGGATAATCCTTAGATTACGGGCCCAGTCCACAAAGTTACTTCCATCATCTTTCAACTTAGCTTTCTCTAGGAACGCATTAAAATTCAGGGGTGCTAATGCGCGAGCCATGATCTACAACATAAATATAGCAAAGACAACTTAGACTATTGTTCTAGATAATGAGTTTAGTTAATCATATTACTTTAAAAACTCCCACTCAAATTGACATCCCTCCGATCATTCGAGTGTAACATGATCCAAATCCACCAACTCAAGTCCGATCATCACGTGAGTTGAGGTGGTTTCAATGGTGAACATCTTCATGTTGATCATATCTACTATATGACTCATGTTCGACCTTTCGGTCTCTTGTGTTCCGAGGCCATGTCTGTACATGCTAGGCTCGTCAAGTTTAACCCGAGTGTTCCGCACGTGCAACATGGCTTACACCCGTTGTATGTGAACGTAGAGTCTATCACACCCGATCATCACGGCGTGTCTCGAAACGACGAACTTTCGCAACGGTACACACTCGGGGAGAACACAATTTTATCTTGAAATTTAAGTGAGGGATCACCTTATAATGCTACCGTCGTCCAAAGCAAAATAAGATGCATAAAAGGATTAACATCACATGCAAATCATAAGTGACATGATATGGCCATGAACTTGTGCTTTTGATCTCCATCTCCAAAGCACCGGCATGATCTCCATCGTCACCGGCATGACACCATGATCTCCATCATCTTGATCTCCATCAACGTGTCGCCATGAGGTTGTCGCGCCGACTGTTGCTTCCACGACTATAGCTAACTCATAGCGATAAAGTAAAGCAAAAACGGCGAAAATAATTAAAGACAACTCTATGGCTCCTGCCAGTTGCCGTACTCATCGACATGCAAGTCGTGATATTCTATACAACACATGATCATCTCATACATCACATATATCTCATCATGTAATTGGCCATATCACATCACAACATACCCTGCAAAAACAAGTTAGACGTCCTCTAATTGTTGTTGCAAGTTTTACGTGGCTGCTACGGGTTTGCAAGAACCGTTCTTACCTACGCAAAACCACAACGTGGTGTAGTGATTGCTTTTTGATCTTCTAAAAGAACCCTCTTCATTGAAATCGATTCAACTAAAGTGAGAGAGACAGACACCCGCTAGCCATCTTTATGCAACGAAGTTACATGTCAGTTGAAGGAACCTGTCTCGCGTAAGCGTACGCGTAATGTCGGTCCGGGACGCTTCATCTCACAATACCGCCGAATCAAGTATCAACTAGTAACGGCAAGCAATATGTATACACCCACGCCCACAACTCGTTTGTGTTCTACTCGAGATCTCATCTACGCATAGACCTAGCTCAGATGCCACTGTTGGGGAACGTTGCATGGGAAACAAAAAATTTCCTACGCACACACAAGATCTATCCATGGTGATGAGCATCTACGAGAGGGAGAGTGAATCTACATACCCTTGTAGATCGCTAAGCGGAAGCATTAAGAAACGCAGTTGATGTAGTCGAACGTCTCCGCGATCCAAATCGCAAGTCGTCCCTCGATCCGATCACGAACTAGTGCCGAACGGACGGCACCTCCGCATTCAACACACGTACGGCTTGATGACGCCTTCACCTCCTCGATCCAGCGAGCGATGATGAAGTAGTAGATGAGTTCCGGCAGCACGACGGCGTGGTGATGGTGGTGAGGAACAATCTCTGCAGGGCTTCGCCAAGCACTACGGAGATTATGACGGGAGAACTAGAGGGTTAGGGTTGCCGACACACGGTTTGGGAAATCTTAATGTGTCCCGTGTGCTAGCCCTGCCCCTCTATTTATATGTTGAGCCTTGGGGTCTAAACTTGGAGTAAAAGCCTCCTCTAGGTCGGTTTTGCCCGCACAAGGTCGGTTTGGCCCGCAGGGAAAGAGTCCAACTCGGATCCCTGCAGTACCGCGCACAAGCGGTAGTACCGCTCACGAGCGGTAGTACCGTTTGAGCGGTAGTACCGCTTCACACAAGCGGTAGTACCGCTTGGGCGGTAGTACCGCTTCACACAAGCGGTAGTACCGCTTACGCGGTAGTACTGCCTTTACCAGCGGTAGTACCGCCTAAGGCAGTAGCAAAACTTCCTTTTGCACTTTCCAATACCTCGTGGGTTTTACCCTTTTGGCCCGTATAGAGTGTTGTTGCACCCGAACACTTCGGTAAACATCCGGAACCCCTTCCGGTGAATTCCGGAACCCTTCCGAAGATCACAACACTATTATCACATATATTAATCTTTTACCTCCGAACCTTTTCGTAGATCCTCGTCATGTCCGGGATCTTATCCGGGACTCCGAACAACCTTCGGTCACCAACACAATAACTCAACTATACTAATCGTCACCAAACGTTAAGTGTGTAGACCCTGCGGGTTCGAGAACTATGCAGACATGACTGAGACACCTCTACGGCCAATAACCAATAGCGGGACCTGGATGCCCATATTGGCTCCTACATATTCTATGAAGATCTTTATCGGTCGAACCTCTATGTCAAGGATTCAGTTAATCCCGTATGCTGTTCCCTTTGTTCTTAGGTATGTTACTTGCCCGAGATTCGATCGTCGGTATCTCTATACCTAGTTCAATCTCGTTACCGGCAAGTCTCTTTACTCGTTCCGTAATACAAGATCTCGTGGCTAACACTTTAGTCACATTGCTTGCAAGGCTCATTGTGATGTTGTATTACCGAGTGGGCCCTGAGATACCTCTCCGTCATACGGAGTAACAAATCCCAGTCTTGATCCATGCCAACCCAACAGACACCCTCGGAGATACCTTTAGAGCACCTTTATAGTCACCCAGTTACGTTGCGATGTTTGATACACACAAGGTACTCCTCCGATGTCAGGGAGTTGTATGATCTCATGGTCATAGGAACAGATACTTGACATGCAGAAAACAATAGCAATAAACTGACACGATCATATGCTACGTTTATAGTTTGGGTCTTGTCCATCACATCATTCTCCTAATGATGTGATCCCGTTATCAAATGACATCTCATGTCAATGGCTAGGAAACCTTAACTATCTTTGATCAACGAGCTAGTCAACTAGAGGCTTACTAGGGACACAGTGTTGTCTATGTACCCACACATGTATTTGAGTTTCCAATCAATACAATTATAGCATGGATAATAAAGGATTATCATGAACAAGGAAATATAATAATAACCAATTTATTATTGCCTCTAGGGCATATTTCCAACAAAGACGAGACTCCAGAATTCACCGGTCAATATGCGAAGATAAAAGATCACTGGCCCGCATTTGTGGCGTACAAGAAATCGGAGAAAGCTAAGAACAGGTCACAGACAAATAAGCTAAATGCTGCAAAGAAGCTGTATCACCATGTTACGGGGTCAGGTGGCTACAAGGTTGCCCGGCCTACGTGGGACAAAGCTGAGAACGACCTGCTTGCTAAAGGGATCCAACCAGCGACATTGAACTGGCCCGAACGGGCAAGGACTTGGTTCTTCGGGCATGGGGGGACTTTGGACCCAGAAACAGGGAAGTGTGTTTACACAAAAGAACAACTTCAAACACCCGTCATAAAGATTCAGGAAGCAATCAAGGACGTGCAGGAAGGGAGGTTCCATCCTGACAGAGAGAAGGACGAGCTGTCACGCGCCCTCGGGAATCCTGAACACCCTGGACGAACACGAGGCACATCAGGCTCCGTTCCGTGGGTGCATGGGTTTCCCGACAGCACTGGTTATAGAAGCTGACGGAGAAAGAAGAAAGAGAATGCAGACCGGATGCAGAAGGTAGAAGAAAGATTAGCGTTGCAGGAGAAGAAACTAGAGGCACTTACTAGTCAGCGAGCTACCGGCCCACCATCTCAGCAGCACGAAGATCCTTCATTCGATACTGCCCACGAAGCTACCCCACCATCTCAGCGGAAAAGCAGCGTGGCTTCCACGGAGCTCGTTCAGCCTGATATCACGGCTCCTCGCTACCCCGTGGATGATATCACGGAGAGGGAACATTGTGAGCTAATGGTGAAATGCAGCAACCTAACCTTGAAGGTGGCGGTCGGCTATGTCTTACCTCCTAGACCTGATGGAACTTTCCATTGCAATCCGATTCCAGATGGCTATGCTATTGTCGGGGTGGATGAAGTTACCAACGGATTCGAGGGGCTGGACCTTGAGTACCCTACAGGTGAAGGGGAGACTCATCTGGTAGATGCCATAAGGACTACCATTCTATGGAGAAAGGAAAACATCGTGCTTCCACAATGGACGCCGCGTCAGCAGACTCAGCCGGAGGAGGCCCCTCAGCAGACTCCTCACAGTCCAGCTCTATCTCCGCTGCCTCAGTCGTCTCCGCCGCGTCAGCACACTCCGCCGCCTCAGCTGTCTCCGCCGCCTCAGCGAACTCCGCCGGAGGAGGCCCCTCAGCAGAATCCTCCGCTGCCTCAGCTGTCTCCGCCGCCTCAGCGGACTCCGCCTCCTCCGCCACCTCAGCAACGGCGGAAGAGACCCGCCGCCGCTCCGGTGGCTAGCAGTACAACAACGAAGAAATCCAGAGCAGGTCCAAGTGTCAAGAAGGCTCCTGCCAAGTTACCATACGACATGACTGAGGAGGAAAACAACGAGATCGTGGCTGCCGATGTGAAACGCCAGCTTGCACCGAAACGTCCAGATCCAAAGGAGAAAATAGATTCGGTAAAAGCGAAGCGCTGTCTGGATGCCCTTAAGCGACCACCACCTCCTCCGCTGCTCTCACACTATGACCGCTGTATTGTAAAGACATTTCATGAAGCGAAAAGGTCGGGAAGTGCTGCAAGAAGTGGGAAAACAATTCCCCAGCTCGGCGAACAGGAAAAACAATCGTGCCCCCCGCTCAAGGTGTTTCCCGATATCGCTAATGATCCGGGGGTAGCGGCCGCTCATCCTGGTTACACTCTTGGTGATTACTTAGGCTATGAGGTACAGTTCGAAATGGCTGAGGTAGCCTTTAGATACGAGCACGGGAAGCCTCTCGTCAGACCTAAGCAGCTCCCGCATCTATCAACGATGATGCGAACATTGCATGACTGGTACTTGAAAGCCTGCAAGGAAGGGACCGACAGTATCTTAGTGGGAATTAAAGATGAGCACTACTTCAATGGAGTCGAGGCGTTGTACATTGAATTTGAAGAATTATTTCAGTTATACAATCAAGACGCCCTCGACAAAACTATCGTCAGTTGCTATTGTCTGTAAGTATTTTTTCTGTAATTAAGTCTCTACCTCAGCTCGTTCATTGCATGTATAATTATCCTCACACTATATTATGCAGATTGAAGATCCGCGAATGCAGAGGAAAAATCTATGACATTGGGTTCATTAACCCAAATACCGTAAATGAATATACGGTACAAAAAAACCCCGATGATACAGAGAAAAACTTGCTAAAGGCGTTACTTGGACAACAAAACAAAAGGGAAATACTATTTCCTTACAACTTCCAGTGAGTGTTACTGTCTTGTGCACATTCTGTTTCGCTTACTCGAGGTTAAGTGTAATTGATGAGTTATGCGTGCGCAGGTTCCACTTTATTCTGCTAGCCATTCAACTTGACGCGGGACTAGTAATTGTCTTGGACTCGAGACGTAAAGAGGCTAAGGAGTGGGCGGACATGAGTCAAATGCTCCAGAAGTAAGTTCAATCATTATCGCACCATATCGGCAACTTTCGTTCATTTCCTGATATCAAGTAATCATTTTCTTTGCCGAGCAGGGTTTGGAAAAAGTTCACCAACCAGGTTAGGGGTGAATGGAAAAAGGAGCTGCGATTTTCACACCCCAAAGTAAGTACTACTAGCTAGTTCCGTGCATCTCTCATTGATTCTAGTTTCAATACCATTATCATGCTTGATTATCATTTTGATTGAACTCTATTCTCGTAAAGTGCTTGTGGCAGGCACCCGGGAATAATTTATGTGGATACTACGTTTGCGAATTCATTCGCCACAAGACCTCTGAGCGGGGCAGATCTTCAGAACAATTTGAAGTACGTAAACAATATTCACATTTTTATTTTATTACCATCAATTGTGTTGAGTTTCATTCATATATATATATATATATATATATATATATATATATATATATATATATATATATATATATATATATATATATATATATATATATATATATATTGACCCCCTTCTTTAAATTAGATCTGGCGGAAGCGGGACGAACTCCTACCAACTGATCGCATACGAGCAATTCAAGAGGAATTGGCGGGATTCTTTGTTGACCATGTCATACCTACAGACGGAGAATACCATCGGGATTGGCAATGCAATTTTGGTAATTAGATATTAGGGATCGTAAGAGATGTTATATTGTATATATGCATGAACGTGTACTATATGAAGTAGCGTCGAATAGATATACGAAAACTTGTTGTTCGACCAAGCACGGAGAAAGAGAGGTCACTTCTCTCTATATATTGATCATGACGATGTTGTGCAATGGTTCCTTCATTGCTATATGTAGTAGCTAGCGTCGAGTTGAATGAAAAGCATAAAATAAAAATGAAAACCCTAAATGTAAAGGAATTGAATGGTAAACACAAAAAGAAAAGGGGAAACACAATATGAAACCCCTAAACCCTCCAAAACCCCTAAACCCCTCCTTTCAAAAAAAAACCAGCGCCTGGCAGGTGCTGATGCATGGCTGCCTTCTAGTCCCGGTTGGTGTTACCAACCGGGACTAGAGGTCCTCCTGCCTGGGCGCCCACAACGGCCACGTGGAGCTCCTTTAGTCCCGGTTCGTAACCCAACCGGGACTAAAAGTGGGGGCCTTTAGTCCCGATTGTTTAGTCCCGGTTGCAGAACCGGGACTAAAGGCCCTCTGGAACCGGGACTAATGCCCTGTTTTCTACTAGTGTACTATTCATTTGTATTTCATTTCTTTTATTTTATACTGTATTTTATACATCGTTATACAAATTTTGATATAGTAGCAATTAAGAGATTGTTATATCATTATGATCATGATGAGTTATTATATCATTTGGTGGAAGAAACACGGATTAGATTCATGTGGATGGATCCAAAGTGACCAAAAGATGGATTAGTAGGATCGTCCTACTAATCCAACTTTTGGTCACTTTGGATCTATACACATGAATCTAATCCACGTTTCTTCCACCCAATGATATAATAACTCATCATGATCATAATAACTCATCATCATCATCATCATCATCATCATATTCATATAAGAACTCATACATCATCATCCTCATAATAACAACTCATCATCATAGTCATATAAGAACTAGCTCATCATTCTAGCACAATGTAGCACATAACTCGTCATCATCATCATGATAACAACTCATCATCATAGTCATATAAGAACTAGCTCATCATTCTAGCACAATGTGTACCACATAACTCATCATCATCATCATGATAACAACTCATCATCATCATAATAGTCATAACCAACACTACCTAATTGTTCTTAGCACATGATGAGTACGTACTAACTAAGAACTGCTACTCTCTCTCGAAGGTAAAATGGCATAACATAGGTAAACCCCTGAATCTCCGTTATGGAGAATACAGATCAACCTGTCTCCCATTTGTGGGTTGCGCTTGATGTTGCCCCCAAGTAGTTCCCTGCGATCATGCAGAACTTTTCTCCAGTCTTTGATTGTGAAGACTTCATCTCTTTGAGAAATCGTGTATGCACTGCGGTGACACGTAGGCCAACTTGGCCGTAAGCTAATAATGTTCATATCACCTTTCTTATGCATAAACGAGGCACACAATCCGCCGGGAGTTTCTGTTGAAGAACATCATAATAACATACTTAGCAAAATGTAGTTTAGCTTAAGAAGAATGTATGCAAAAGATGCACTGGTGACATAATAGGAAAAATCTTACCATGATATCTCGATGGATATTACCGTAGTTCAACACATGGACTAGTGGCACGTATTGATCATAACTTGGAGGAATAAAACGACTCGTCTTAAAAGTCTCAACATCATTAATCCATGAAACAAAATGATTTATCTCCTCGCAAGTTAGTTCAGACCCGTAAGTGTAGTAGGTTTTGTCTACTACGTTCCGTACATTTCTTGAAGAATGGAAATAAGCTGTCAACTATTTTTAAATAAACAATATAAATTACTTAATAAATATGTTTGAGAAACTCACATAGAGGTAGAACTGGAAGCGTATCAACATCGACCCAAATGTCGATATTATCTTTGATGTCATCTTCAGGACGAATGTCGAAGGTGACATGCATACCCTCCTAAAATACATACGCCTTGCATAGTGCATTCCAATTCGAGCAACCAAAATGGGAGTAGGTCACTGCATTGTATAGCTTTACGGCAAAAGCGTAACCATGTTGGGTCCTGAGGATAACTCTCTTTGTCTCCTTATTCTCATGATCTTCGAAATCCAGCTTCTCCAAGACATAACGTCTTGCATGGCAGGGGATGCACTAGTAGAATGGTAAAAAACGAAAATTACACGTTTGAAGTAAAGAAGCAAAAGTCATGCTTAATTACAAAAAAAGACTTGTCGTCGTTGCGTACCGTACAAACATCGAAGGTCTCGTCGAGCTTAATAATGAAGCGTCGACCGTCTTCCAGGTGAGGATACCTGTCGCACAGACCCCGGTCGTCGCCGCAGTAGTCGCACTCTGGGATCCTTTCATCGTCAGAGTCGTCAGACATTTCCTATATTCATAATTCAAAGATTAAAAATCGGTCGATGGCAATTACCAGAAACTCAACACACAGATCACTATTCAGCACGGGTTGACTTTCGGTCCGTTGAGTCTTCCTTGAAAAACTCTCATCTCTCGTGGTGTATATATATGGTGGGCACTCCCTCTCTGATATTGCAACCGTCGGTGATGGTTGCAACTCCTCCTTCCCCTAGTGCATTACAAAGGTCTATCACAAGGAGAAGAAGGAGAAGCGACCCCCACGACAACAGTCGGGATTCTTCTCTCTCATATATGGAGCAAGGAGCGCCAACAGACTGAAAGTCAACCCGTTACATATATGGAGCAATGACATAAAAAATGGCATATGTTTTTCCGGAATGTCATTTAATTCCTGTTCCGGCAAATTACGGGTACTTAATATTTCCTATTTTATAGCACAAGTCATGTTGAAGTCCATGAAAAATTTCGGCATGACCTTTGCTAAAATAGGACACATCGAGCGCCTGAAATTTGCCGGAACGGAAATGAATCAACATTCCGGCAAAACATAGGCCACTCGGATCAGTTTCCCTGCAAACATAGGCCACTTGGGCAAGCACATATCCTTCATTTTCCAAATATTCATGTATGACAGCACTAGTAGTACACAACACTACATATGACATGTCTAAATATCCATCATATTTGAGCAACACTAGTACACAACACTAGATATACATGTTTACTCACTATAGACGATGGCTGTCGAGGATGCGGGTGTCGTCGGTGATCTTCTGGGCGTCGTCGACCGGCTCGTCGGTGATATACCCTGCGCCACACATGAGCATAAACACATGAACATTTATATAGAAAATTCCAAACTTGGTATGCTCATTGCATTTCAGTGGTTCAATTTTGACAGCAAGCATAACATTTTTTTTTGCGAAACCATTTCATTTCATTAGGTCTCTCTTTCTCTCTCTCTCTCTCAAAATTCACTAGGCATCAACTACATCCAAACCTATGAGCAAAATTAGTAAAACTTTTGAAACTTTCTATACCTAAATTAGTACTAAATTTTTTTATAACAAAACTTCTAACATTTTCTATAACAACACTATACCTAAACATTCATAGTACTTTCTATAACAAAACTACTAAAATTTTCTATAACAACATAATACCTAAAAAATTGTCTAACATTTCTATAGCATAGAGGAGAGGTGGGAGGAGGGAGGAGTGAGGAGGAGGAGGGAGGAGAGAGGAGGAGGAGGATGGAGGAGGAGGAAGGAGTAGGGCGGCCGGAGGAGAGGGAGGAGGGCTGCCGAAGGAGGAGGAAGGAGGGCGCGGCCGGAGGAGGAGGGAGGAGGGCGGTGGGAGGAGGGTGGGAGGAGGAGGGAGGAGGGCCGGGGCATACCGAGGAAGAAGGAGGGAGGATGGCGGCGGCAATGCGGTGGCGACGGCGGCGACGGCGGGAGGCGGGCAGAGTGAGGCAGTGAGGAGTGAGGGGAGGAAGAAGGTCTGGGGAGTTGGATAAGGTGGCATAGCAGCAGCGCGGGATAGGCAACCGCGCTACTGCTAAGCTCTATAGCAGTAGCGCGTGTTCGTGTCCCACCACTGCTGCTAAGTGCGGCCCACCTGCTGGCACCGTGCACACATAGCGGTAGCGGTGGGCCACAGACACGCGCTACTGCTATGGTACTAGTAGTAGCGCTGTTTTCTTAAGAACGCTACCACTACGGGCAGCCCCGGGGGGTGAGGATGGGACCACTTAGCAGTAGCGCTTATCGTTCGACCCGCGCTACTGCTACTATCCTACCTGTAGCGCTTGTACATGCAACGCACTACTGCTAAGTAGTAGTAGCGCCGCGCCACAACCCCGCGCTACTGCTAAGGTTCTATCTATAAGCTTTCTCGTAGTAGTGACCGGAGAGCGTTGAAGCACATTGATATCATTGTGCGATCCGGCCATGCCGAAGAAAGAGTGCCAGATCCAGAGATCTTGTGAGGCCACGGCCTCAAGTATGACAGTGCAAGCCTTGGCATGGCCCCTATACTGGCCCTGCCAAGCAGAAGGCCAGTTCTTCCACTCCCGTCTATGCTACCAAGCATCCCCGGGAAGCCTCTGCTGGCATTCATCGCCAACAAACGGGTTGTATCTTCTTCATTTGGCTCTCTCAAGTACTCAGGGCCAAACACTGCAATCACAGCCTTGCAGAACCTGTACATGGAGTCTAGGCATGTAGACTCGCTCATACGGACGTACTCATCAATGAGATCACCGGGAACTCCGTATGCAAGCATCCGGATAGCTGCAGTGCATTTCTGATAAGAGGAGAAGCCAATCTTTCCAAGGGCGTCCTCCTTGCACTCGAAATACTTATCGTACCCGACCACCCCCTCACGAATACGGTTGAAAACATGCCTAGCCATACGGAAACGACACCGGAATTGGGGATGTTTGAAGAGCGGATTGGGTGTCTCGAAGTAGTCCTTCCAAAGATGGAAATGCCCGCTCTCTCGGTTGCGATTCAACGCCGGAGTGTGCCCCGCGATCGAGCCCTGGAACAACGGCCGCTGCCTACTAAGGTGGTCATGGACGACCAACACAGCATCCACCATCTCCTCATCATCGGATGAAGAATCATCCGAGTCGCAAAGGAAATTATGGAAGAAAAAAACTCGTCGGCCGGGTCCATTTGTACCTTGCGGGCAAACTGTCGAACAGCTTGCGGGCGTCTTCGAAGAGGCAGGCCGGCGAAGAGCCGCGCGCCTCCCTTGGAGCAGGTAGCTGGCCTGGCGGCGTCCGACGAGCGTGCCGGCGTTGTCGAAGGAGTTGGCCGGGGTCACGGATGGGGGCCGAGGTAGTGCTCACGCCATCGTCTGGGATGGGAAGCTGCGGTGGCCCGGCGGCGAGGCGGTGGTGGCGGCGACGTGGGAAGGTGTCCTGCTGCGGGGGAGGTATGTGGGCGCTGGCTGCGGGCGAGGGCTCCGGAACTAGGTGGCGGCGGCGACAGGGTGGGGCGGCAGGGGCTTGTGGGCGATGGGAGGAAGAGGATGGCCTGTGTGCCACCGACAGGCGGGCCAGGGGCAGGAGTAGGCGGGCGTCGCGCGCGTCCGTTTCGTGTCCGCGTCGACGCAAATGAGGCCCAAATTTGAGCCGGGAATGGGTCCGCAGGCGGACGAAAAGCGGATGCACGTCCGTTTGGGTCGGCGCGTTGGGCCAACTTTTGTGTCCAAAACGGATACGCGCGGACGAAATGGGTCGGCGCGTTGGAGTTGTTCTTAGTACATGGATCGATTGACTCCACATGATTTTGCAAGTCAATACCGTGCTAGACTGTACTTTATACATAAATCCATTTTTTTACGGGGGAGTGCTTTACATAAAATCCACAAAGAGCCACACGTGCATCTTTATAGATAAATAAATCGCCGCAGGAGCTGAGAAAACATCACGTACGAGCTGAGTAAACAACCCATGAAATTTGAAGTTAACCTGTGGTGCCACGTGACGGTGTGGAATGTCTCTGCCGTTCCTGCGTTTAAGTTTCGTGCAGTTGTCGCCGTTGAACTGAGCTACTCCGTATCGTCTATCAGCCAATCATCTGTACCTGCCCACGCGCCCGTCACAATCTACTCCGTACGAATTAGCTAGGCCCAATCCGATCGGGTCAGTCGCTGATCCGAACATACACCTGTCGTACCGACCAAGCACTAAAAAATACTTTTAAATGTGTTATGTTACAACTATTCAGTGCGTGTCAAGTCAGTCTAAAACTTCTTCCCGCAAGAAAGAAGTTAGTCTGAAGCTTCATAAGTGTAGATTGGGATCCTACAAGATTTTAAGTAATTTGTTGCCCCTCCCGTGTCGCTCTCGTGAGCGACCGGGAGGCTAACCCTAGTTGCCGCTCATCGGAGCTCCTCCCTTCCTCGCCGCCGTCAGAGGGCGCGACCAGGCGAATTGAAGCTTGGACGGCGCCAACGACGACAGTGAGTTCTCGTCTCTTCACGCAGGAGGTTCGGCTCGGGCCTGGTTGGCGGCTGTGTGACGGACAGCGGGGAGGTGGTGCTCGCCTGAGACAAGATTCAGTGGCTTCTGCGGGATGTGCAGCGCATTCAGATCTGGCCTCCGAGCTGGGCAGGCTATGGGTGGCGCTGACCACGGGCGTGTTGGAAATATGCCCTAGAGGCAATAATAAATTGGTTATTATTATATTTCCTTGTTCATGATAATCGTTTATTATCCATGCTATAATTGTATTGATTGGAAACTCAAATACATGTGTGGGTACATAGACAACACTGTGTCCCTAGTAAGCCTCTAGTTGACTAGCTTGTTGATCAAAGATGGTTAAGGTTTCCTAGCCATGGACATGAGATGTCATTTGATAACGGGATCACATCATTAGGAGAATGATGTGATGGACAAGACCCAAACTGTAAACGTAGCATTTGATCGTGTCAGTTTATTGCTATTGTTTTCTGCATGTCAAGTATCTGTTCCTTTGACCATGAGATCATGCAACTCACTAACACCGGAGGAATACCTTGTGTGTATCAAACGTCGCAACGTAACTGGGTGACTATAAAGGTGCTCTACAGGTATCTCCGAGGGTGTCTGTTGGGTTGGCATGGATCAAGACTGGGATTTGTTACTCCGTATGACGGAGAGGTATCTCAGGGCCCACTCGGTAATACAACATCACATTGAGCCTTGCAAGCAAAGTGACTAAAGAGTTAGCCACAGGATCTTGTATTACGGAACGAGTAAAGAGACTTGCCGGTAACGAGATTGAACTAGGTATAGTGATACCGACGATCGAATCTCGGGCAAGTAACATACCGAAGAACAAAGGGAACAGCATACGGGATTAACTGAATCCTTGACATAGAGGTTCGACCGATAAAGATCTTCGTAGAATATGTAGGAGCCAATATGGGCATCCAGGTCCCGCTATTGGTTATTGGCCGTAGAGGTGTCTCGGTCATGTCTACATAGTTCTCGAACCCGCAGGGTCTACACACTTAACGTTTGGTGACGATTAGTATAATTGAGTTATTATGTTGGTGACCGAAAGTTGTTCGGAGTCCCGGATAAGATCCCGGACATGACGAGGATCTCCGGAATAGTCCGGAGGTAAAGATTGATATATGTGATAATAGTGTTTTGATCTCTGGAAGGGTTCCGGAGTTCACCGGAAGGGATTCCGGATGTTTACCGAAGTGTTCGGGTGCAGCAACACTTTATATGAGCCAAAGGGATAAAGCCCACAAGGTATTGGAAAGTGCAAAAGTAGTTTTGCTGCCGCGTAAGCGGTACTACCGCTTGGTGAAGCGGTACTACCGCCGGAGCGGTACTACCGCTTGTGTGAAGCGGTACTACCGCTTGTGTGAAGCGGTACTACCGCTTGTGCGCGGCTGTGCACGGTTCGGCAGGGATCCGAGTTGGACTCTTTCCCTGCGGGCCAAACCGACCTTGTGCGGGCAAAACCGACCCGGAGGAGGCTTTTACTCCAAGTTTAGACCCCAAGGCTCAACATATAAATAGAGGGGCAGGGCTAGCACACGGGACACATCAGGATTTCCCAAGCCGTGTGCCGGCAACCCTAGCCCTCTAGTTCCTCCGTCATAATCTCCGTAGTGCTTGGCGAAGCCCTGCAGAGATTGTTCCTCACCACCATCACCACGCCGTCGTGCTGCTGGAACTCAACCACTACTTCACCATCGCTCGCTGGATCGAGGAGGTGAAGGCGTCATCAAGCCGTACGTGTGTTGAACGCGGAGGTGCCGTCCGTTCGGCACTAGATCGGAAGGATCGTGATTGGATCGCGGGACGCTCTGCGATTTGGATCGCGAAGACGTTCGACTACATCAACCGCGTTTATTAACGCTTCCGCTTAGCGATCTACAAGGGTATGTAGATTCACTCTCCCTCTCGTAGATGCTCATCACCATGGATAGATCTTGCGTGTGCGTAGGAAAATTTTTGTTTCCCATGCAACGTTCCCCAACAGTGGCATCATGAGCCAGGTCTATGCGTAGATGAGATCTCGAGTAGAACACAAACGAGTTGTGGGCGTGGGTGTATACATATTGCTTGCCGTTACTAGTTGATACTTGATTCCGCGGTATTGTGAGATGAAGCGGCCCGGACCGACATTACGCGTACGCTTACGCGAGACTGGTTTCACCGCTGCGTGCACTTGTTGCATAAAGGTGACTGGCGGGTGTCTGTCTCTCTCACTTTAGTTGAATCGGTTCAATGAAGAGGGTTCTTTTAGAAGATCAAAAAGCAATCACTACACCACGTTGTGGTTTTGCGTAGGTAAGAATCGTTCTTGCTAGATACCCGTAGCAGCCACGTAAAATTTGCAACAACAATTAGAGGACGTCTAACTTGTTTTTGCAGGGTATGTTGTGATGTGATATGGCCAATTACATGATGAGATATATGTGATGTATGAGATGATCATGTATTGTATAGAATATCACGACTTGCATGTCGATGAGTACGGCAACTGGCAGGAGCCATAGAGTTGTCTTTAATTATTGTATGACCTGCGTGTCAATCATTAAGCGCTATGTAATGCTTTACTTTATCGCTAAACGTTAGCTATAGTCGTGGAAGCAACAGTCAGCGCGACAACCTTATGGCGACACGTTGATGGAGATCAAGATGATGGAGATCATGGTGTCATGCCGGTGACGATGGAGATCATGCCGGTGCTTTGGAGATGGAGATCAAAAGCACAAGTTCATGGCCATATCATGTCACTTATGATTTGCATGTGATGTTAATCCTTTTATGCATCTTATTTTGCTTAGGACGACGGTAGCATTATAAGGTGATCCCTCACTTAAATTTCAAGATAAATTGTGTTCTCCCCAAGTGTGCACCGTTGCGAAAGTTCGTCGTTTCGAGACACGCCGTGATGATCGGGTGTGATAGACTCTACGTTCGCATACAACGGGTGTAAGCCATGTTACACGTGCGGAACACTCGGGTTAAACTTGACGAGCCTAGCATGTACAGACATGGCCTCGGAACACAAGAGACCGAAAGGTCGAACATGAGTCATATAGTAGATATGATCAACATGAAGATGTTCACCATTGAAACCACCTCAACTCACGTGATGATCGGACTTGAGTTGGTGGATTTGGATCATGTTACACTCGAATGACCGGAGGGATGTCAATTTGAGTGGGAGTTTTTAAGTAATATGATTAACTAAACTCATTATCTAAAGAACAATAGTCTAAGTTGTCTTTGCAATATTCATGTTGTAGATCATGGCTCGCGCAGTAGCACCCCTGAATTTTAATGCGTTCCTAGAGAAAGCTAAGTTGAAAGATGATGGAAGTAACTTTGTGGACTGGGCCCGTAATCTAAGGATTATCCTTACGGCTTCCCAGAAGGCTTATGTCCTTGATGCACCGCTTGGTGATCCACCCGCTCCAATTGAGTCTCTAGACGTTGTGAACGCCTGGCAGGCTCGTTCTGATGATTACTCAATAGTTCAATGTGCAATGTTGTATGGCTTAGAACCGGGACTTCAAAGACGTTTTGAACGTCATGGAGCATATGAGATGTTCCAGGAGTTGAAGTTTATCTTTCAGAAGAATGTCCGGATCGAGAGATATGAGATCTCCGATAAGTTCTATGCTTGCAAGATGGAGGAGAACGGGTCTATCAGTGATCACGTGCTCAGAATGTCTGGGTACTCCACCCGTCTGGCTGAGTTAGGGATGCCCCTTCCGCCAGAGGCTATCACTGACAGAGTTCTTCAATCATTGCCACCTAGCTACAAGAGCTTCGTGTTGAACTATAACATGCACGGGATGAACAAGTCAGTCGCCGAGCTGTTTGCGATGCTGAAAGCCGCTGAGTCTGAAATTCAGAAGGAGCATCAAGTGTTGATGGTCAATAAAACCACTAGTTTCAAGAAAAATGGCAAGGGTAAGAAGGGTAACTCCAAGCAGAGTGGCAAAGCAGTTGCTCCTCTCGTGAAGAAACCCAAGGCTGGACCCAAACCAGAAACTGTGTGTTTTCATTGCAAGGGAACTGGACACTGGAAGCGGAATTGCCCCAAGTATTTGGCTGACAAGAAGGCGGCCAACAACAAACAAGGTATATATGATATACATGTTATTGATGTGTACCTTACCAACCCTCGTTGTAGTGCCTGGGTATTTGATACCGGTGCGGTTGCTCATATTTGCAACTCAAAACAGGAACTGCGGAATAGACGGAGGCTGGCAAAGGACGAAGTGACGATGCGCGTGGGAAATGGTTCCAAGGTTGATGTGATCGCCGTCGGCACGCTCGCTCTTCGATTACCGTCGGGATTAGTGATGAACCTAAATAAGTGTTATTTGGTGCCTGCGTTAAGCATGAACATTATATCTGGATCTTGTTTATTGCGAGACGGTTACTCATTTAAATCAGAGAATAATGGTTGTTCTATTTATATGAGTAATATCTTTTATGGTCATGCACCCAATGTGAGGGGTTTATTCTTATTGAATCTCGATAGTAATGATACACATGTTCATAACATTGATGCCAAAAGATGTAGAATTGATAATGATAATACCACTTTCTTGTGGCACTGCCGTTTAGGTCATATTGGCGTAAAACGCATGAAGAAGCTCCATGCTGATGGACTTTTGGAGTCACTTGATTTTGAATCACTTGACACATGTGAGCCATGCCTCATGGGCAAGATGACTAAAACGCCGTTCTCTGGAACAATGGAACGGGCAAGTGACTTATTGGAAATCATACATACTGATGTGTGCGGTCCGATGAGTATTGAGGCGCGCGGTGGTTATCGTTACTTTCTCACCTTCACTGATGACTTAAGTAGGTATGGGTATATTTACTTAATGAAACACAAGTCTGAAACATTTGAAAAGTTCAAACAATTTCAGAGTGAAGTTGAGAATCATCGTAACAAGAAGATTAAATTCCTACGATCTGATCGAGGGGGAGAATATCTGAGTTATGAGTTTGGCAGTCACTTAAGATAGTGTGGAATTGTTTCACAATTGACACCGCCTGGAACACCACAGCGTAATGGTGTGTCCGAACGTCGTAATCGAACCTTATTAGATATGGTGCGATCTATGATGTCTCTTGCCGATTTGCCACTATCGTTTTGGGGTTATGCATTAGAGACAGCTGCATTCACTTTAAATAGGGCACCATCGAAATCCGTTGAGACGACGCCATATGAACTTTGGTTTGGCAAGAAGCCGAAACTGTCGTTTCTTAAAGTTTGGGGATGTGATGCTTATGTCAAAAAGCTTCAGCCTGAAAAGCTGGAACCCAAAGCGGAGAAATGCGTCTTCATAGGATACCCAAAAGAGACAATTGGGTATACCTTCTACCTCAGATCCGAGGGCAAAGTGTTTGTCGCTAAAAACGGAACATTTCTTGAGAAAGAGTTTCTCTCGAAAGAATTGAGTGGGAGGAAGATAGAACTTGATGAGGTTGTTGAACCTTTACTTCAACCTGAGAGTAGCGCAGCGCAGAAAGTTGTTTCTGTGGAGCCTACATTAGCTGAAGAGGAAGTTAATGATGATGATCATGAAGCTTTGGATCAAGTTGCTATCGAACCTCGTAGGTCGACAAGGACGCGTACTGCTCCTGAGTGGTACGGCAACCCTGTCTTAGAGGTCATGTTGTTAAACAACGATGAACCTACGAGCTATGAAGAAGCGATGATGGGCCCGGATTCCGAGAAGTGGTTAGAGGCCATGAAATCCGAGATGGGATCCATGTATGAAAACAAAGTATGGACTTTGGAAGTATTACCTGAAGGGCGTAAGGCCATTCAGAACAAATGGATCTTTAAGAGGAAGACGGACGCGGACGGTAATGTCACCGTCTATAAAGCTCGACTTGTGGCAAAGGGTTTTTCACAAGTTCAAGGAGTTGACTACGATGAGACCTTCTCACCCGTAGCGATGCTTAAGTCCGTCAGAATCATGTTAGCAATAGCTGCCTTTTTCGATTATGAAATTTGGCAGATGGATGTCAAAACAGCGTTCCTTAACGGTTACCTTAAGGAAGAGTTGTATATGATGCAACCAGAAGGTTTTGTCGATCCAGAGAATGCTGACAAAGTTTGCAAACTCCAGCGATCCATTTATGGACTGGTGCAAGCATCTCGGAGTTGGAATCTTCGCTTTGATGAAGTGATCAAAGCGTTCGAGTTTATACAAGTTTACGGAGAAGCTTGTATTTACAAGAAAGTGAGTGGGAGCTCTATAGCGTTTCTAATATTATATGTGGATGACATATTGCTGATTGGAAACAATATAGAAATGCTGGAAAGCGTAAAGGAATATTTGAACAAGAGTTTTTCAATGAAGGACCTAGGAGAAGCTGCTTTCATATTAGGCATCAAGATCTATAGAGATAGATCGAGACGCTTAATAGGACTTTCACAAAGCACATACCTTGATAAGATTTTGAAGAAGTTCAAAATGGATCAGTCCAAGAAGGGGTTCTTGCCTGTATTGCAAGGTGTGAAGTTGAGTAAGACTCAATGCCCAGTGACTGCAGAAGATAGAGAAAAGATGAGTGTCATCCCCTATGCTTCGGCCATAGGCTCTATCATGTATGCAATGCTGTGCACAAGACCCGATGTCAGCCTTGCCATAAGTATGGTCGGAAGGTTTCAAAGTGATCCAGGAATGGAACACTGGACGGCGGTCAAGAATATCCTGAAGTACCTGAAAAGGACTAAGGACATGTTTCTCGTTTATGGAGGTGATCAAGAGCTCGTCGTAAAGGGTTACGTCGATGCAAGCTTTGACACTGATCCGGATGACTCTAAGTCGCAAACCGGATACGTATTTATTCTTAATGGGGGTGCGGTTAGCTGGTGCAGTTCCAAGCAAAGCGTGGTAGCTGATTCTACATGCGAAGCGGAGTACATCGCTGCCTCGGAGGCGGCGAAGGAAGGTGTCTGGATGAAGGAGTTCATGACAGATCTTGGAGTAGTGCCTAGTGCACTTAATCCAATGACTCTGTTTTGTGATAATACTGGTGCCATTGCTCTAGCCAAGGAACCAAGATTTCACAAGAGGACCAGACACATAAAGCGACGTTTCAATTCCATCCGCGATTACATCAAGGAGGACGACATAAATATTTGTAAAGTACACACGGATCTAAATGTTGCAGATCCGATGACTAAACCTCTTCCAAGGGCTAAACATGAACAACACCAGAACTGCATGGGTGTTCGATTCATTACAATGTAAATCACATAGTGATGTGAACTAGATTATTGACTCTAGTGCAAGTGGGAGACTGTTGGAAATATGCCCTAGAGGCAATAATAAATTGGTTATTATTATATTTCCTTGTTCATGATAATCGTTTATTATCCATGCTATAATTGTATTGATTGGAAACTCAAATACATGTGTGGGTACATAGACAACACTGTGTCCCTAGTAAGCCTCTAGTTGACTAGCTTGTTGATCAAAGATGGTTAAGGTTTCCTAGCCATGGACATGAGATGTCATTTGATAACGGGATCACATCATTAGGAGAATGATGTGATGGACAAGACCCAAACTGTAAACGTAGCATTTGATCGTGTCAGTTTATTGCTATTGTTTTCTGCATGTCAAGTATCTGTTCCTTTGACCATGAGATCATGCAACTCACTAACACCGGAGGAATACCTTGTGTGTATCAAACGTCGCAACGTAACTGGGTGACTATAAAGGTGCTCTACAGGTATCTCCGAGGGTGTCTGTTGGGTTGGCATGGATCAAGACTGGGATTTGTTACTCCGTATGACGGAGAGGTATCTCAGGGCCCACTCGGTAATACAACATCACATTGAGCCTTGCAAGCAAAGTGACTAAAGAGTTAGCCACAGGATCTTGTATTACGGAACGAGTAAAGAGACTTGCCGGTAACGAGATTGAACTAGGTATAGTGATACCGACGATCGAATCTCGGGCAAGTAACATACCGAAGAACAAAGGGAACAGCATACGGGATTAACTGAATCCTTGACATAGAGGTTCGACCGATAAAGATCTTCGTAGAATATGTAGGAGCCAATATGGGCATCCAGGTCCCGCTATTGGTTATTGGCCGTAGAGGTGTCTCGGTCATGTCTACATAGTTCTCGAACCCGCAGGGTCTACACACTTAACGTTTGGTGACGATTAGTATAATTGAGTTATTATGTTGGTGACCGAAAGTTGTTCGGAGTCCCGGATAAGATCCCGGACATGACGAGGATCTCCGGAATAGTCCGGAGGTAAAGATTGATATATGTGATAATAGTGTTTTGATCTCTGGAAGGGTTCCGGAGTTCACCGGAAGGGATTCCGGATGTTTACCGAAGTGTTCGGGTGCAGCAACACTTTATATGAGCCAAAGGGATAAAGCCCACAAGGTATTGGAAAGTGCAAAAGTAGTTTTGCTGCCGCGTAAGCGGTACTACCGCTTGGTGAAGCGGTACTACCGCCGGAGCGGTACTACCGCTTGTGTGAAGCGGTACTACCGCCCAAGCGGTACTACCGCTTGTGTGAAGCGGTACTACCGCTTGTGCGCGGCTGTGCACGGTTCGGCAGGGATCCGAGTTGGACTCTTTCCCTGCGGGCCAAACCGACCTTGTGCGGGCAAAACCGACCCGGAGGAGGCTTTTACTCCAAGTTTAGACCCCAAGGCTCAACATATAAATAGAGGGGCAGGGCTAGCACACGGGACACATCAGGATTTCCCAAGCCGTGTGCCGGCAACCCTAGCCCTCTAGTTCCTCCGTCATAATCTCCGTAGTGCTTGGCGAAGCCCTGCAGAGATTGTTCCTCACCACCATCACCACGCCGTCGTGCTGCTGGAACTCAACCACTACTTCACCATCGCTCGCTGGATCGAGGAGGTGAAGGCGTCATCAAGCCGTACGTGTGTTGAACGCGGAGGTGCCGTCCGTTCGGCACTAGATCGGAAGGATCGTGATTGGATCGCGGGACGCTCTGCGATTTGGATCGCGAAGACGTTCGACTACATCAACCGCGTTTATTAACGCTTCCGCTTAGCGATCTACAAGGGTATGTAGATTCACTCTCCCTCTCGTAGATGCTCATCACCATGGATAGATCTTGCGTGTGCGTAGGAAAATTTTTGTTTCCCATGCAACGTTCCCCAACAGGGCGGCCGTCCCTACCGAGGCTTTCGGTTGGTGGGGGTGGCGGCGCAGCAATGGTGGACATCCTCTCCCTCCTCTTCTCGTTCGGATGGGAACGTCACTGGCCCTGCTGGGTGGCGTTGATGGTTGACCGGTGGTGGCAGGGGTGAACCAGGGAGGGAGGCAGGGAGCCTCCCGGGCGTGCCGATGCTGAGATCTGGAGAACCCAGAAGGGTCGTGTCGGTGGCCCTTGCACCTGGTATAGCGATGGGGTGGCTACGGCGAGGCTAGAGGCCACTGGCGACCCTCTCGTGCCTAGATCTAGCTGGCTAGGCCACCTTCCTGCAAAAGGGTTCGTTTGTGGGTTGGAAGGAGGGGGCCTTCAGCCCTTTATCGGTCGGTGGTGTCTGTATGTCATGGACTCATGGTGGCGATTGAGGAATGGGCTTGGGTGCCGGGACGGCACCCATAGTAGAGGGAGTCACGGTGCTCGTGGGCGAGGCGAGCGGCACAGGTGCGGGTAGGCTGCCATGGCCGTTCTGGCGGCGTGGTGGCGTTGTAGAGATCTAGCATGTGTGCCGGGGGTAATCCATGTCCCACTTTGGTCGGATTGAAGGCGGCGGCGGCTGTGGGTGTTGCCTCCTTCGTGAAGGCAGTGCCGTAGCTACTCTCCTCCTTCGGATTGCTCCGGGTGAAAACCACGATCCTTTGGATCGGGCGGTGGCTGCGCTCCGATGCCGTTACATTCCTGAAGGCGCCTACACTGCCGAGTACTACCGCCGCTCCGGATACCGCAGGGGAAGGGGTCGACGAGGAAGTGGTGAAGTTCGATGCCCTCTCGCTCTATCTTATCTATCGTAGGATGAATTTTTGTGAATTTGTGATCCTATATTCGGTTAAACTTGCTATGTTCGATCTTTTATGAATTACGTATGCTATGTCCGGTTGTAAATTGAACTTGGTATGTCCGAGCCATGATCTATGCTATGTTCAATTTATCTATGTGTTGCTTTGATCTTGTGGCATGGAGTTGCATGAATTTGGAGTTCGGATAAAGGGGGCAACAGCAGACGTGGTCAAATAAGGGATGATCGGATCCATAGACACATCCGGATACGTAAATGGACATATACTCCCTCCGTCCAAAAATATTTGTCGAAAAAATAGACGTATTTTAATTGTAGATACGCATTTTTATTCAATTCTTCGACAAATAATTTTGGGGGGGGGGGGGGGGGGGTACGGTCATGATATACTTCTCAAATGAACGCCCGAACCATCCCGATAACGCAAAAGAGTCAACCACCCCGAAGGGGACGCGCGGAACGAGGCAGGGACACACAGCTCGCACGGCACCCGACTGGAAGAAAGAAGAAGAGTCCGCGCGGATCCGCCCAGGCCGCGTGGGCGGGCACGCCACGATCCGACGGCTCGCGGCGAGGATTGGCACGGCACCGGCAAAGGCAAAGCAGGCTGGCAGCAAAAAGGATCGAGGAGGAGGTGGACGACTCCGCCCGCACACCCCCGCGGCCACGGACAAAACCACCAGTACCACCGTAGAAGGGGGCAAGCGCGCGCGACACACGCGGGAGAAGCCCCCACTCCCTTCCTCTCCTCCTCCCCGCCCCGGCCTCGAGGCTCCCGGCGGGATGGGCGCGGGGAATGGCCTGAGCAACGGCGCCGCGGCCGAGGCTGCGGCCGACGGGACCACGGTGTTCAGGGCCACGGCCTACTCGCCGCTGCGCACCACGCTGGCGCTGGCGCTCTGGCTGGGGGCCATCCACTTCAACGTCCTCCTCGTCCTCGCCTCCCTCTTCCTCCTCCCCCGCCGCGTCGCCGCCATGTCCGTCCACTGATCCACTCCCCCCATCTTCCTCCTTCTTTTGCCGGTTAATCGTAATCAGCCCTCTTAGCTCATCCTCGTGCTCCTTTCGATGTTGCAGGGTGCTCGGCACGCAGCTCTTCTTCATGCTCGTGCCCGTCAATGACAAGAGCAGGCTGGGACGCAAGATCGCCAGGTTCGCCTCCTTCCCCTCCCCCTCCTCTCCCTCTTTCGATTCCTCGTCCGTGCATTGCCGTTGCTGCCTGGATCTCACATTCGGTGGACGACTCCGCAGATTCATAAGCAAGTACGTCGTTGGGTACTTCCCCGTCACTCTACATGTGGAGGACTACAAGGCCTTTGACCCCAAAAGAGCTTACGGTGAGCTTCCTTCCCTGGACGCGTGGTTGGATCAGCGTATCTACCCTTTTTTGGGTCTACTAAAAGAGTGAAGTAAAAGTTGAGCAGGAAAGATTGGAGCCTCCCTTTTATGTGCAGAGCCTCTCGAATTGTGATTTCAATGTTCTTTGTTTGCACCTTGCAGTGTTCGGTTATGAACCGCATTCTGTTCTGCCCATCGGCCTTGGGGCTCTCGTGGACCTTGTTGGATTCATGCCATTGCCAAAGACCAAGGTTCTTGCAAGCACTGCGGTGAGGACCCCCTCATTTTCCCTCCTAGATGTGCATTGTCGATGTCTGATTGAATTCAGTCTTTCGGTAAGCTGTTAGTAGGTGTGCTCTTAATTGGTGAATTTCTGGTTGGCGTTAGGTGTTCTACACCCCGTTCTTGAGGCAGATATGGACGTGGTTGGGTTTGGTTCCAGCTTCAAGAAAGAATTTCTACTCCTACCTTCGAGCTGGTTATACCTGCATCGTAGTGCCTGGAGGTGTACAGGAGATGCTTCACATGGATCATGATTCGGAGGTTTGCGGCGTTGTTCTTCTTGCATAGTCATTGATGACATGTTGTTATCAGTCAATGTATGCCGTAATGACCAACAATTCTTGCAATTTTCAGGTTGCTTTTCTGAAATCAAGAAAAGGTTTTGTTAAGATCGCCATGGAGACAGGTTCTCCTTTAGTCCCGGTTTTCTGCTTCGGACAGGTAACGCCACCTCTTCTGCCACATGATATGCAATATTTGCAGTATCCTTGATTTCCTGCATGGGTGCATAATAAATGTCGATGGAAGTGGATGGGTTGCTGACTTGAACAGGCCACTTAACTTTGAAATGAATATTTGTGCTATTGTCTATTAGAGCCTTGTGTACAAGTGGTGGAGGCCAGGTGGCAAGTTGATTGTGAAGATTGCTAGAGCAATTAAATTTACTCCAATTATTTTCTTTGGGAAATACGGGTAATGCTCTTGAGTGCATATATCTTCTTTTTGGTATATTTCCACTGATCTGATTTGCATAGATGCCAAATAATTTTGATTCAATATTTGTATTGGCATTCATGAGTTTACATGTGTAAATTTGTAATACAGGACTCCCATCCCTTTCGCGACACCACTTCATCTGGTTGTTGGAAGACCAATCGAGGTTCAGAAAAATCCTCAGCCTACATATGATGAGGTGAGAATCATTCTTGGCGTTTTAGCATTCGACCCAAATGTTAGATGTGATTTTGCTATTAAACAGAACTGGAAAACAGATAGTTAAGCACCCAAGGCCAAAATCTGGTATGCATTTTTGTCATTCTGGACCAAAGCCTCAGTTGCGCTCATTAGGGACATCATTTTCTAGATCTGTTTAAAGTATGAATGTATGATTTTATCATGTTGGTTTCTTTGCAACTGTGGAAACAAGTTTTGAAACCATGTTCTTGTTTAAGATCCTAACATGCCTTCTTCTTTTTTGAAACGGAGGCAAAATCCTAACATGCCTTGGTGTTGACAGATAAACGAGGTACATGAACAATTTGTGGTTGCGATGCAAGAACTATTCGAAAAGTACAAGACAAAAGTTGGATATGACAAACTCAAATTGAGAGTTCTATGATGGCCGTTCCAACATCCAGCCATAAGATCTTTCAAAGTTGCGTTTACAGGGTTCAGTAGCATTCAAACTGGAGTGTGTTTATGTCAAGCCTTCGCCAGGATTTAGTAGCTCTGAATGTGTAGGAAATCCCAGCAGCTGGAATGACATGCTCACCTGGCCTTGCAAAACACATAAAATGTAAAAACTGTATACATTTGCGTGCTCATAAAGCGCTCAAGAGCTAAGACACATAGGATGTACCAATTGTATATTTGTTTGCTCATAAAGCACTGAGGAGTTTCTTCACATTCATGTAAGATATGTTGGTCCCATTCAGGCGCAGCAGAAATGATCAAACTTGACAGCATGTATACATGTCGGCAGGGCTATTAACCCCAGCTAGAGGGTACACATACCACATGGACATTGTTCACAAATTCTTTTTCTTGAGTTAAGAGCGCAGCTCAATTGTACCAACAGTACATCTTTTCATGCCACCAAGTTCTCAGCATGAAAATCCATGATGAGAGGCACCGCATCACTGGACTCACAGCAGATGGATTTATTATTATTCAAGTACAACAAGACTCCGATCTTGGAACTACCAAGCTCAGAGCATCATGAATGTAAATTAGAACTTCTGGGACATATTACAAAACAGCAACAGTTCTGGAACCGACACCAACTGTAACACGGATCAGAATGCACCTTGATCTGATCACCAATTGTGTAATAACGCAGAGAAGCTCTAATGGGAAGTTGGTACAGACGCAGGACCATCTCCGGCCACCCTTTGGGCAAACTGAACATGCTGTTTACGCTCGAGCGGAGCATCGTAAATCCATAATGTGGCTATCAATAGGCCTAGTGCGAAACCAGAGTGATAGATCATGACACTGACTTTTGCTTGTGCAAGACTCAAACTTTGCGACACTAAAGCACACTAACTTGGCGACTCTTCAGATGGATACTCATCTCAGTGCCATCAAATCGTGACTCATCCCTGATTCTTAAGAGTGCCATCATGACTAATCCCCTTGGATTAGTCAACCTTACAGGGTGCTGGACTCCATTCCAGCATCCACCATATATCCATGACTTGTCAGATACAGAATCAATAATGCTGTATCTAGACATTGACGACCACAGTCCCCCACCAGGACAGGATTTGAACCAAGCCAAACTGATAAGAGCAGCCGTCGCTCTTGATACATTGCCCCATCCATCGGGACAGTTCATGATCTCCAGGTACATATGTCGACCATGATAAGGACAACCTGCAGAGTTGCATCCCAAAAGTTACTATCAATGAGTAAGAATCAAGTTGCAGGAGCTAAACCAGCATCAACAAAACTAGAATCTGTGTAACAGTTGTATTGATGAACAGACAAAATCACACAAGCATGCTCAAATGGGCCCAGTTAGGAGACCATTATCCAAGTGCATTTACACACTAATCCATGGATGGAAGGATGATTGCTTGATACAATACATACCTTATGAATACAAGGATGATTCTTTCCAGGTAAGAACGAGTGCTGCAAATACAGCAGCACTGTTCTTTTAGTCCTGCTGCAAACTAAAGTTATCTGGCAGGAACAAAAAATCTAGTGTCAGTTACAGCTAGACAGTCAGCAAGCAAACAAGATAACAACAATCCAGAGAAAGCAAACCTCAAGGTATAAATGTTTGGGTGCATAGTTCAGCTTGCTCTTTAGTCTGAACCACTAGCTTGTGTAAACTGAGGTGAGTGGGCTGGAACAACTAAGTGTGGATGGGAGGGAACCGGTGCTGCTAGAAAAGCCAAATAAAACATACTTTTTCATAAGGGCAAATAGCATGCCAGCAAAGATTCAGGAAGAAAAATGGAAAATTATATTTATGTTAGCATAGTAATTCAGAGTGGAAGCATATATTGCTTAGTGAATGCAGTTGAATCTTGAAACCATGTCTGAGTTTACTTGGAAGGCTCTTTCTTTATGAGGGAAAAGAAGGCCCAACAAATAGTGGAAATGTGATCTGGAGAAAGCTTACCTACTAAAAAGGGGGCCTGAATGGTGGGACGATTTGTTGGGGATGAATTAATTAAGTTTGACCCAGTGAGATGCACAAACTGATTTCCTGGCATACTGTAACCATGCATCATCGGATAGCCGTTGCCCCCGCCAGAAATGGATGGGCTCAATTGGCTAAATGGTTGGTTAGCAGTATTTGCTGCAGCTGAGACACCATAAACTGGAACATATTGCTGACCAACATATGGGTTTAATGTACCCTGCAAAGAGACATTTTTTTAGAATATGTTAATCCTTAGTATGACTTATGTTCCACAAGAATATTTAAGTTTACATGTTCACACTTTAACCTGTGGATAGATGTATTCGGTCCCATATGTGGAGTAACTGCAAAAAAGAAGAAAATGAACTGAATGTACTTCTTATGGCTTCCAAACAGTGATATTTTGCTCCATGAACACAAACCGTTTTGATGATTTGATCATTTTCAAAGGAATAGGGGAAAGAGTGGGAGTGGGATGGATGATAGATGGCTAACGAGGGACAAGCATATGCATAATCTACACAATGTGGGCAAATCAAATACATCTGGTCATACTTTTGTGCCAAGAGATACATGGTGATGGGGAATTGGGAAAAAAAACTAGACAAAATATCTTGCAGAGTATGGTTGCATTCCAATTTGATCGTTTACATGTTTATTAAATCAAGTACCTTGGTAGTTAAAATCAGTAAAAGAATTGCGATCTATTTAAATTTTGCAAATTCAAGGGATAAACATGAACAAATTATATTGTAAATTGGTGAAGACTCGGCCTAAAAAGAACAGGAAAGTCGTGAACAGACAATCTAGGAACAAGGTGGAACTTCTAAATACGTCGTCTTACATGCCAGTTTGATAGCATCATTGATACATCGTCAACCCACTGAATTTTCTTAAAGCTTGCGTTTTTAAACAAGTTGTATTGTATGTTTTGGAAATCATCTTACCTGCATTGTGGAACCGGGAATCCCTGGTACTGGTAGTACCCAAGCGGAAGGGGTCGATGCTGACCATAACCCCCTACATAAATGCCCCTTGGGACGGGAACACCAAAGTAGGAGCTAGCTGATCTTGGCCGCCCTATATAGAATGCATGTTTTCAGAACACATGCATATAGAAAGGACACTGTTATTACCACATAAACAACCTTTTGGTAAGCAAACCCTAGCCCTTTCCTACCCATAGTTGAATTGTTGATTTGCTTTGCAACATGATGGGGGTTATCATGTTACAACTTTTTGTTAGGGAAGACTCATGGTAGAACTAATTGATTTAGATTGCACAAGACAACATCAATAAGCAACAACTATGCTACATTAACTTGCAAACAATAGCACTTCGATAAAGTGGTCTCAAAATGTGCGAACAAGCTAGTCCAAATAGGTACTCCCTCAGTCCCGATGGTATTAGAAGAGAATAATACCGAGGGGTGTGGAAGGCTGGGCGCGACCTAGCGACGCCAGGTTACAGTTGGCCCGCCTGCCATCGATGACCGGCGACGGTTCCTCGCAGGCCTTGGTGGCCGCCTCAGCATCGCGGAAGGTCACCTGCGGAGACGACCATGAAATTCGTAAACAATCCAGCACTGCTACAGCGCTTCCAGAGACTAACAGGTGGAAGCAGAATTCGACAGCAGCGAAATAGAGGAGGAGGGGCTGGCACTGACGAAGCCGTATCCTTTGGAGCGGCCGGAGTGGCGGTCGCTGATGACGACGGCCTCGAGGATGTCCCCGAAGCGCTCGTAGAAGCGGCGGAGCCTCTCGCTGGTGGTCTCCCAGGCGAGGCCCCCCACGAAGAGCTTGGTGTGGGTGGTGTCCCCGAAGGGCGAGGCCGGCAGGTGCAGCCCCGAGCTGGAGCTGGACGCCGACGCCGACCCGGACGCCGACCCCGCGTGGTGCTGGTGCAGAGCCATCCGGGAGGCGCGAGCGGATCGGCGGGATTCCTTGGCGTGGGTCGTAGGGGATCTTCGCTCGCCGCGATTCCGGTGCGTCTTGGCGGCGGCGAGAGGGGATTGGGGCGGCGGAGGTGGGGAGAATCGGGGGCGGAGTGGGAGAAAAAAAGTAGGGGCGACGAGGGGAAAGGGGGTTGTGATTGGGGCGGGGGCGGGGTTTTGGTGTCCGGTTGGCGCCCTACTGCTACGGGGACCCACAATTCACATAGATGAGCCAACGACTCGACTTTTTCGAATGGAAAACGCGGCTCGGCTGATCGCGAAATCCAGCTGTGGTAGTACTGGAAGTTGTTCGGAAACAATTGCAACGAATTTTGAGTCTTGGATTGTGAGAAATAAATAGGTCAGTACTCTCCTGTATCTCTACTTCCAAAGGAGAGTTGGTAGTGTCGCCTCATCTCCCACCAACCCTTTGGCAAACCCTATATTACGCCGACGAGCGTCTTATAGGTGACATTTCGCTCAGCCGCAGCCAATTTTGGCCGGCTCAATTGACGCGTGCATTACCTCGATCAAATCAGCACTTTCCTAAAACAAATTCATGCATTAACTCGTTCAAATCAAATCACTTACTTACCAAAACCTCAACTACTAGCTAAATACACGTGCGTTGCTACCGGTAAATAATATACATACATGATATACGACCAGACAAATTATAATCTTATTTCAGGGTCACATTTCATGCTTAAAATCAGTGCAAGCAACGTCCTACGTGTGGCACTCATCTCTCTCTTCATGCATCTCTCCTACACCCACCCCACGCTTGTTGTCACGCCACACTGCTTATTATGATGCCTTCCTAAACAGATAGCCATTGATTTCTTTGATAGTTCAGTTGCAATGAAAAGCTAGGTTGTTTAGTTTTTACAAGTGGCTAAACCTTACATGCCAAGGCTAAAGTTGTCATTTCCTAATTTCCAAAGGTCATCCCGTTATTTGCCAAAAGAAAGGCACTTCCATTAGCTTCTCTCTCATTAAAATCACTCTTAGAGCATCTCCAATAGAAGAGCTAAACATGGTAGAAAATAATTTTTTACTTATTTTGGCCCCGAAACATACTCCAACCAACGACAGCCAATAGAGAAAAAAATATAGGCATGGCTTATTTGTCCTTATGCCAGTCAATAATGTACAGCAAGCCATTGTTTTCAAGGCGTCTCTAAGGCGTCAGGGCACCCTCCAACCTCAAAGCGCCGGGCTCGCCTTTGACAGCCACGAAAGGCGTCTGCTTTGGAGCTTGAGGCGTCTGGAGCGTCGCTTAGGCCTTGTACAATGCAAGACGCTTAGGGGAGGTGCTTAGAGAAATAAACCAGAGTTTCTTTAAACATCGGTGCTTATGTAAAGGGTAGACAGTTAATTATGCGTCTCTCCTCTGGAATAGGCACTGGTGCTTCAAAAAAAAACGGTTTATTTTTCTAAGCACCTCCCTAAGCACCTAGCATTGTACAAGGCCATAGGCGCGCAAGGCACCTCCTTGGGCGAAATTAGAAGCCATAGTCAGAGCGGGCAGCGGGAAATAGCTCTTGAGCGGGAACATGGAGCTCGCACGGGAAACTGAGGGGGGAAAGAGGGAAACAAAGGTGAAATCGCCGCCCTCCCTTGCTTCAATCCCCTCCCTCCCGATGCTCTGTTTCTGTGCGTGCCTGGACGACTGGCTGCCCTTTTTCTCCTGCACCTCTGCTTCTTCTCCGCATCTGCTTATGCTGCTGCTCCTCATAATCTGGCTGAAATTCAAGGACACTGTTCCCTCATGTACAGAAGATTACATCTCCTAATTGTCTGCCATATCTTATATATTTATGTGTCTAAGGCGTCGCCTCGCCTTACGCTTTAGTGCCTAAGCGGTGAGGCCTCCCCCCCCCCCCCCCGCCTCACCGCCTTAAAAACATTGGAGCAAACTCTCACTCTGAATCGCCCAACCGTCTCCTCCTATGCCACCCCAGAACCCTCGGTTGATGAGAGAAGGGAGAACAAAGAATGGAAAGAGTACTCAATTTAGTGGAATGAGGAGTTCGGCAGCTGAGGAAAACGTCTAGGGCTTGGGTGAGCAAGTAGGGTAAATCCAAATAACAAACTTGTCGAGCCATTGGGAACCAGGGTATCACGGCCCGTCTGCCTGCGGCCCAGGATGCGACGCTTGGCAAAGGCCCAAGACGCGGCCCACCCATGGGCGCCGCGAAGCGAAGACACCCCGCGAGGCGCCAGCCTCACGAGGACCCCTCCTCAAGGTGCAAACCATCAAGACTTAGCCGCAGCAGCGGCAGGAAGGCTCGCGAGGCCCCCTCGTGAGGCGGCCTCCCGAGGCGGCCCCCCGAGGTGGCCGCCCGAGGCCATCCGAGCCTGACGTCAGCCGCGCGGTCCTGTGCCCATCACGTGGGTGACGCGCTCGGCGACGAATGGCGGCAGAAGCCGCGCCAGCGGGCACGGACAGAGAGGGTTTCCTCTTTGGTGATAAAGGGGGAGCACCAGCTGCCCTCCTCCAAAGCAAGTCCCAAGGACTGCCCGTTTGGTGAAAGAAGACCGAGACAGCAAGGCGCGCAGGGCGGAGGTCATCACCGAGCCCACCGGCGCGTCATGGATAGCAACTTTGCAGGCGAAGACCGTCTTTTGTCAGGATAGCCTGGGCGTTTGTCCCCTTTCAAAACCCGCCAATTGTGGCTACCCTTCCCGCCGAGATTTTCAGGGGAAGAGGACCAAGGCGGCTATAAAAGGGACAGCGCTGCCATTGTAGAGGGATCGATTCCTTCGCCTCCTACCTTGTACCCGAGAACTCTCTCTCGCCCACAGCAATCCCAAACACAAGTAGGAGTAGGGTTTTACACCGCAAGGTGGCCCGAACCTGGGTAACCGCTGCGTCCCCTGTCGTGCTCTGCGCTCGTGTGCTCTCGCCGTAGCCTCGCCATGGTCACCCTTAGGTCGGTAGGAGCGAGCTTGCCCCCAGTGTTCGAACCTTTGGGTCCGCGGAGCCCCGATTCCGACATTTGGCGCACCAGGTAGGGGGGCGGCTTCGCTTCTTCCCACCTCCTCACTGCCATGGCCGACGCACGTCGCGAGCGCTACGCGCGCAGAGCTGCCAGGGTGGCCCAGACGGAGCCGGTCGCCCGTGACGACCGTCGACGCCGCGCCGCCGGCGCCGCCACCGACCCCGCAGCGAGGGAGTAGCAGGCTTCCTCCCTCCACCCGTCCGTGCAGCCGGATGGCCACACCGCCACGGCCACCTCGCTCGCCCGCCGTGACGCGCCGGCCCCGCAGGCCGCGCTGCTCATGGCACACGAGCTCCTGCGCTACCGCCCCACCGACGCCGACTACGACGCCTGGCTCGCCCGCATCACCGAGCTCGTCAACGTCGCCGGAGACGCCCCGGCGCCCTCTCACTCGCTCCACCCTCCGCCATCTCGCGCCGGAGACATGGCGCATGGTGCGCCGCCGCCACCTCCTCCGCCCAGCGAGGGTGCCAGGCGCCACCGCGACGCGCGGGCGCATGAGCCGTCCAGCGGCGCGTCTTCAGCGGACCATGGTGAGCCTAGCTGCCAGATCGTCCGGCGCGCGCCGCCCGACGCGCGCGTGCTCCTCGAGCGGCAGCGCCAGCGGCAAGACAAGACCATCCAGGAGGTCGCAGCCGCCGGCCGCCAGAACCGTGCCGCCCTCGCTGGTGGTGTTCCCTCCAGCTGCGGGGGCTGATGCGCCTTCACCCACGAGTTGCGCCGCGTGGTGTGGCCACCAAGTTCAAGCCGGACCTGCCTCCGCGCTACGATGGCACCCCCAACCCCGCAGAGTTCCTGCAGCTCTATGCCCTGAGCATTGAGGCAGCGAACGGCGACGAAAAGGTCATGGCGAACTGGTTTCCCATGGCCCTCAAGGACGGCCCGCACTCATGGCTCATGAACCTCCCCGAGGCGTCCATCTCCTCGTGGGCCGAGCTCTGTCCGTAGTTTGTCGTCAACTTCAAGGGCACGCACGAGTGCTCCCTCACGCTCAACGACTTACGCGCCGTGCGCCAGCGCCCTGACGAGACTCTCCGCAAGTACAGCTGCTATTTGTAGTCTGCGTTGGTATTTCCCCAAAGAGGAGAGGATGATGCAGTACAGTAGAGATAAGTATTTCCCTCAGTTAAGAACCAAGGTTATCAATCCAGTAGGAGAACCAAGCAAAATCCCGTTAAGCGCACATGCACACACAAGAGCAAACACTTGCACCCAACGCAAATAAGAGGGTTGTCAATCCTCTTAGCGGTTATTTGCAAGGATTAAATCTTATCAAGGTAAATAGATAAACTAAAATACTAATTAAAATAAAAGTAAATAAATTGCAGCAAGGTATTTTTAGGTTTTTAATATGATAAAGATAGACCCGGGGGCCATAGTTTTCACTAGAGGCTTCTCTCTCGAGCGCAGAAACATACGGTGGGTAGACAAATTACTGTTGGGCAATTGATAGAAAAGCAAATAATTATGACGGATTCATGGCAATGATAATGTATATAGGCATCACGTCCGAGACAAGTAGACCGACTCCTGCCTGCATCTACTACTATTACTCCACTCATCGACCGCTATCCAGCATGCATCTAAAGTATTAAGTTAATAAAAACAGAGTAACGCCTTAAGCAAGATGACATGATGTAGAGAAACAAATTCAAGCAATATGAATAAACCCCATCTTTTTATCCTTAATGGCAACAATACAAATATGTGTCATGTCCACTTCTCTCACTGGGATTGAGCATTGCAAGATTGAACCCATCACAAAGCACCTCTCCCATTGCAAGATAAATCAATCTAGTAGGCCAAACCAAATCGATAGATCAGAGAGAAATACAAAGCTATATTTAATCATGCATAAAAGAGTTCAGAGAAGACTCAAATATTTCTCATAAATAATCTGATCATAAACTCACAATTCATCGGATCCCAACAAACACACCACAAAAGAAGATTACATCGGATAGAACTCCAAGAACATCAAGGAGAACATGGTATTGAAGATCAAAGAGAGAGAGAAGAAGCCATCTAGCTACTAGCTATGCACCCGTAGGTCTGTGGTAAACTACTCACACATCATCGGAAGGGCAGTAAGGTTGATGTAGAAGCCCTCCGTGATCAATTCCCCCTCCGACAGAGTACCGGAAAAGGCCTCCTGATGGGATCACGGAAGAACAGAGGCTTGCGGCGGCGGAAAGGTTTTCTCTTCTGGCTCTCTGATGGTTTCCGAATATTTGTGAATTTATAGGAGTGGAATTAGGTCAAACGGAGCCACGTGGGGCCCACAAGGCATCAGGGCGTGCCTTCCCTGGGGCCGCGCCCTGTTGCCTTGTGGAGGCTTCGTGAACCTTCTGGCCTCCTCTCCAAGTCTCCAGGGTCTCTTTTGTCCAGAAAAAAATCTTCAAAAAGTTTCGTGGCATTTGGACTTCGTTTGGTACTGATTCTCTGAAAAGCCAAAAACAAGCAGAAAACAGCAACTGGCACTGGGCACTAGGTTAATAGGTTAGTCCCAAAAAATGATATATAATTGCATATAAAAACATCCAAGATTGATATTATAATAGCATGGAACAATAAAAAATTATAGATACGTTGGAGACGTATCAATCATCCCCAAGCTTAATTCATGCTCGTCCTCGAGTAGGTAAATGATAAAAACAGAATTTTTGATGTGGAATGCTACCTAACATGTTTCATCATGCAATTTTTCTCTTACGGTATGAATAATAAGATCCAAATGATTCAAAGGAATAGTCTATAATTTGATATAAAGACATCAATACTCAGGCATACTAACAAACAATCATGCCTTTCAAAATAAAAATGCTAAAGAACGTTATCCCTACAAAATCATATAATCCTGTCATGCTCCATCTTCTTCACACAAAGTATTTATCATGCACTACCCCGATGACAAGCCGAGCAATTGGTTCATACTTTTTAACGCGCTTCAGCTTTTTCAAGTCCCACTCAATACGTGAGCGCAAGCCAAGGATATATCACTATGGGTGGAATAGAGTGTGTTGGTAGAGGTAAATAAGAGAGGTCAAAAATAAGAAGATAGTCTCACATCGACGAGGCTAATCAACGGGCTAAGGAGATGCCCATCAATTGATGTCAATGCAAGGAGTAGGGATTGCCATGCAACGGATGCACTAAGAGCTATAAGTGTATGAAAGCTCAACATGAAAACTAAGTGGGTGTGCATCCAACTTGCTTGCTCATGAAGACCTCGGGCATTTGAGAAAGCCCGTCATCGGAATATACAAGCCAAGTTCAATAATGAAAAATTCCCACTAGTATATAAAAGTGACAAAATAGGAGACTCTCTATATGAAAAACATGGTGCTACTCTGAAGCACGAGTGTGGAAAAAGGATAGTAACATTGCCCCTTCTCTCTTTTTCTCTCATTTTTTTTTCATGGCTCTTTTTTTAGAACGGTCTCATGGACCTCATCCCCACTTTTTCGAGAACTCATTAGTCTCCACCATTCTTTCCTCACTGGGACAATGCTCTAATAATGATGATCATCACACTTCTATTTACTTACAACTCAACATTACAACTCGATACTAGAACAAAAATATGACTCTATATGAATGCCTCTGGCAGTGTACCAGGATGTGCAATGATCCTAGCGTAACATGTATAAAAATGATGAACGATGGCTGAGCCACAAATATTATGTCAGCTATATGATCATGCAAAGCAATATGACAATGATGATGTATGTCATAAAAACGGAACGGTGGAAGTTGCATGGCAATATATCTTGGAATGGCTATGGAAATGCCTGATAGGTAGGTATGGTGGCTGTTTTGAGGAAGATATAAGGAGGCTTATGTGTGATAGAGTGTATCATATCACGGGGTTTGGATGCACCGGTGAAGTTTGCACCAACACTCGATGTGAGAAAGGGCAATGCACGGTACCGAAGAGGCTAGCAAATTGCGGAAGGGTGAGAGTGCGTATAATCATGGACTCACATTAGTCATAAAGAACTCACATACTTATTGCGAAAGTTTATTAGCCCTCGAAGCAAAGTACTACTACGCATGCCCCTAGAGGGATAGATTGGTAGGACAAGGTCCACCGCTCGTCCCTGACTGCCACTCATAAGGTAGACAATCAATAATAAATCATGCTCCAACTTCTTAGCATAACGACAAATCATACGTGCATGCTTCGGAAATCACAAACCTTAACACAATTATTCTTACTAAACCACAATCATCTTCTAGTACCTCCCCCATATTACAATCTTAATATCGCAAAACTATTGAAAGGAATCAAATTTATCATATTTAGTGATCTACATGAAAGTTTTTATTATATCCCTCTTGAATACCTATCATATCAGGACCAAATTCATAACCCGTGCATATTACCATTGCTATCATGAGACTCTCAAAAAGATATAAGTGAAGCATGAGAGTGCAACTATTTCTTTAAAATATAATCACCGTCGTGCTCTAAAAGATATAAGTGAAGCACTAGAGCAACTGCCTAGCTCAAAAGATATAAGTGAAGCACATAGAGTATTTTAACAAATCACGAATAATGTGTGTCCCTCTCAAAAAGGTGTGTTCAGCAAATATGATTGTGACAAACTAAAAAGCAAACCAAAGCAAACAAACTATATCACAAGACGCTCCAAGTAAAACACATATCATGTGATGAATAAAAATATAGCTCCAAGTGAGTTACCGATAGATTGTAGACGAAAGAGGGGATGCCTTCCGGGGCATCCCCAAGCTTAGACGCTTGAGTCTTCATTGAATATTACCTTGGGGTGCCTTGGGCATCCCCAAGCTTAGGCTCTTGCCGCTCCTTATTCCTTTATCCATCGTAGTCTCACCCGAAACTTGAAAACTTCAGCACACAAAACTCAACAAAAACCTCGTGAGATCCGTTAGTATAACAAATAAATCTTTAACTCTAGGTACTGTTGTAAATTGTTTCATATTTAATATTGGTATAATGCTACTGTACTCCAACTTCTCCATGACTCATACCCCTCGATACGATCCATAGATTCATCAAAATAAGCGAACTATGTAACAAAAACAGAATCTGTCTAAAACAGAACAGTCTGTAAAGATCTGAATTATGGTCATACTTCTGTAACTCCAAAAATTCTGAAAGATTAGGACGATGTGGGCAATTCATATATCAATATTGTGTAAAAAAAATCATAAGGTTCTGACGTTCCAGCGAAAATTAGAATTCCAGCACTGGACGCAAAAGTTTCCGTTTTCAAACATCATCAATCATACTATCTTCCAAATTATCCCAAAGGCATTACTTTGCACAAACACTAATTAAAACATAAAAATATAGAAATAACAGAAGCTATAATTGTGCAAACACTCAAAAACATAAAGTATTGGGTTGTCTCCCAACAAGCTCTTTCTTTATAGCCATTAAGATAGGCTTGAAATATTAATGATGCTCACATAAAAGATAAGAGTTGAAACACAAAGAGAGCATCATAAAACATGTGACAAACACATTTAAGTCTAAAATACTTCCTATGCATAGGAATTTTATAGGAAAACAAATTATCAAGACAAGAAGTATCTAGCATTGATGTCTACTACACAACTTATTCTTGTAGACTCGTGTTGGGCCTCCAAGCGCAGAGTTTTGTAGGACAGTAGCAATTTTCCCTCAAGTGGATGACCTAAGGTTTATCAATCCGTGGGAGGCATAGGTTGAAGATGGTATCTCTCAAACAACTCTGCAACCAGATACAAGAAATCTCTTGTGTCCCCAACACACCCAATACAATGGTAAATTGTATAGGTGCACTAGTTCGGCGAAGAGATGGTGATAAAAGTGTAGTATGGATAGTAGATATAGGTTTTTGTAATCTGAAAAATATAAAAACAGCAAGGTAGCAAGTAACAAAAGTGAGCACAAACGGTATTGCAATGCTTAAAAACAAGGCCTAGGGTTCATACTTTCACTAGTGCAATCTCTCAACAATGCTAACATAATTGGATCATATAACCATCCCTCAACGTGCTATAAAGAATCACTCCCAAGTTCCTATTAGCGGAGAACATAAGATAGAAATTGTTTGTAGGGTACGAAACCACCTCAAAGTTATCCTTTCCGATCGATCTATTGAGCTATTCCTATAAGTGTCACAAACAGCCCTAGAGTTCGTACTAAAATAACACCATATGATACACATCAAACAACTATAATGTCACCTAGATACTCCAATGTCACCACAAGTATCCGTGAGTTGATTATACGATATGCATCAAACAACTTCATAATCATAATATTCAATCCACACAAAGAACTCCAAGGAGCACCCCAAAGTTTCTATCGGAGAAAAGATAATTGTGGGATCGAGGAGATAGGTCTAGAGGGGGGGTGAATAGACTCCTAACCAGCCAAAGGTGCCGTTATTAATTTCTCTTGGAACTTAGGCAGATTTTGGCACAAGTTAAGATCACTCCAATACTTTCTACACATGCATATCTACAGATTGAGCAGCGGAAATAGTAAAGCATGCAATAGTGCGGAAAGTAAAGGGGTAGAGTATGGAAGATCAAACGCAATGAAGACACAGTGGTTTTTGGCGTGGTTCCGATAGGTGGTGCTATCGTACGTCCACGTTGATGGAGACTTCAACCCACGAAGGGTAACGGCTCCGCGAGTCCACGGAGGGCTCCACCAACAAAGGGTCCACGAAGAAGCAACCTTGTCTATTCCACCATGGCTTACGTCCACGAAGGACTAGCCTCACTCGGGGTAGATCTTCACGAAGTAGGCGATCTCCTTGCCCTTACAAACTCCTTGGTTCAACTCCACATCAAGTTGGAGGCTCCCAAGTGACACCTAACCAATCTAGGAGACACCACTCTCCAAAAGGTAATAGACGGTGTGTTGTTGATGAACTCCTTGCTCTTGTGCTTCAAATGATAGTCTTCCCAGCACTCAAACAACTCCTCACAGATTTGGCTATGGTGGAAGAAGGATTTGAGTGGAAAACAACTTGGGAAAGGCTAGAGATCAAGGTTCAAATGGTAGGAATGGAATATCTTGATCTCAACACATGAGTAGGTGGTTCTCTCTCAGAAAATGTATGGTGAAAGTGTAGGCACGTTCTGATGGCTCTCCTTGCTGAGAAGGATGTGGTGGAGGGGTATATATAGCCTTCACACAGAATCCAACCGTTACACACTTTTGACCCAACTCGGTGGCACCGAAACTATAATCTCGGTAGCACCGAGTAGTGTAAAAGATATGAACTTTAGGAATCTCGGTGGGACCGATATGAACAACTCGGATGGACCGAAGTGCAATGGCTTAGGGCAAACCTCATCTCGGTGGCACCGATTGCGTCAACTCGGTTGGACCGAAGTGAAGCAATAAGGCAACAGAGACTTGGCAAGCCATCTCGGTGAGACCGATTTGCATAACTCGATGAGACCGAAGTGAATGCAACCGATTACAGAGAGTTGGCAAGGCCATCTCGGTGGGACCGAGATCCATTTCGGTGGATCCGATTTGTTAGGGTTTTGGCAGTGGCTAAGTCTTGGATGAACTCGGTGGGGCCGGATTGGAAATATCGGTGGGGCCGAGTTGGAATGTACGTTTAGGACATATTTGGATAAGGAGAGTGGTTGAGGGTTTAGGAGTACTGTCACTAAGCACTTGAGCAAAAGGACCATTAAGCAACACCTCATCCCCTTTTAATAGTATTGACTTTCCTATGGACTCAATGTGATCTTGGATCACTAAACCAAAAATGTAGAGTCTTGAGCTTTTGCCAATCCTTGTCCTTAGCATTTTGAAAGGGTTTCACGTTCTCTTGTCCCTGCCACGCCATTGTTGAACTTGTCTGAAAGCACTAGATAAAAGCATTAGTCCAACAACATGTATGTTGGCATAAATTACCAAAACCACCAAGGGATCAAACGTGCTTTCAATCTCCCCCTTTTTGGTAATTGATGACAACATACATCAAAGCTTCAAATACAGATATGGCAGAAGTATGTATGAAAGCTTTGAAGGAAACATGTAACATGTATGAACTCCCTGGAACTCCCCCTGGAGAGGTGCATATAATACGATGATATCTCATGGGAAATATACATGCAACATGTATCTTGGCTATATGCATCAGAGCAGACATATATATCATATAGGGTCCACACGTCCATGATTGTCTCCATGCAAACATTATATACTAGCAAGAGGTCAATCATGTACATGAGTGTGATGCATATACTTACCTTGAAGTTCTTGATCAAGTACCTGAAGAAATACACTTGAGAAAACAGGGTTAGATAACACAAGATAATTTCTTCAAGAAAAGATACAAGATCAACAAGAAACCAAGGTTGAGATGACATGTAGAATAGAGTATCACTGGGTGAATACTTCTTTGAAGCAGACATGTCCCCAAAAGAAATAGTTGTCTCTCCTTAAAGAACTTCCTCTCCCCCTGAATCTGACATTGGATATTGGGAATAGGTAGGGTGAGAAATCTAGAACAACCAAAGAACAAACTAATCATGTTTCTCCCCTCTTAGAAACATGTAACATTAACATTCTCTCCTCTTGTAAGGTGCATCTCTTTGTAGTGATAAGCTTTGATGTATTCCTCTCTCCCCCTTTGACATCAATTTCCAAGAAGGGACTTCAAGGTTATTGAAGAAGTGGGTTTGGTCCTTGAGAAACACATCTAGATGCAAGTAGAGGGTAAGAATCATTGAGTGGAGCTGGAGCAGAAAGACTCAGAAAAAAATTTGACAGAAAGTTCCTTAGAGCAGCAAAATCGGTGACACCGAGGTGAGGCAATTCGGTGGGACCGAGTTTGAGGCAATGGAACTTTTGTCAACTCAGCTCACTAGGCAAAGGAAATCTCACAAAGATTTGCAATGAATTAACTTCGAATCAAGCAAAAAAAACAGAGAAAAGAAGCAAGGTCTAGATGAAGTTTTTTTTTTGCAAAGGAAACACTCTAGCAAGAAGAGAACAAACAAAAGAGACAAAAGAGAACTTCATCTAGATGGGTCGGCGACTAGGTCACCTATGTTAGAGTATATTGACTTAGGAGTCAGGTGAGAACACTTGATGATAGGTCATACTCATCGTTTAAGCTCAAAATGGGGTTGCCATTTTTCCTTTAAGCATTTTGATGTGTTCACATCTTGTTGAGTTGCTTTAGCTCATATCTTTGAGTAAAGCTTCTCTAAGATGTGAGAACTTACATTGGGATTTTGTGGTGATGTCCATCATGTAGTTGAACTTGATGTAGATGCTCATGAGTTGAAGTTGGGAGCAATCCTTATCTTTAGTAGTTCATCTTCCTACATGGGTTAGCTTTGCAAGGAACAACTTGTATATCCAAAATGACAAGAATGAAGCATAACTCAAAAATTTGTCAAAGGATATGTTTAGGTTGTCTTGTTCCTTGTTCCACCATCAATTGTCGATACTTGGGTTAGACAAGATTGCTTGTGATAAGAGTGTGTTGCAACCTTGTGACATGAAGCTTGTCCAAGTACCTACAAAAGGTTAGATACCATACAAGGGAGCAAAATGTCGAAGATATAAGATATTCAAGAAAGATATCATGGATTAGTCAAGAATGATCATGCCCTTGTATGCATCCACATGAACCTCTAGTTCACATTTGAAGCATCAATGATGTTCAACTCACTTCTCAAGTGACAAAACACTTTCTCATCAAGGGGTTTGGTAAAGATGTCCGCCAATTGTTTGTCGGTGCGAACATGTTTAAGGTCAATGTCACCTTTCTCAACATGATCTCTAATGAAGTGGTGACGAACTTCCATATGCTTTGTTCGAGAATGTTGCACGGGATTATGTGTGATCTTAATAGCACTCTCATTGTCACATAGTAATGGCACATGTCTCACATGCACACCATAGTCTTTAAGAGTTTGTGCCATCCATAGTAATTGAGCACAACATGATCCCGCGGCAATGTATTCCGCTTCGGCAGTAGATAGAGATACGGAATTCTGTTTCTTGGAGGACCAAGACACAAGAGATCTACCAAGAAATTGACATGTACCCGAAGTGGATTTTCTGTCAACCTTGTCTCCGGCATAGTCCGAATCGGAGTAGCCAACAAGATTGAAAGAAGATCCTTTGGGATACCATATGCCAAAGTTTGGTGTATGTATCAAGTATCTCACAATTCTTTTCACCACCTTAAGGTGACACTCTTTTGGTGCCGCTTGGTATCGTGCGCACATGCACACACTTAGCATAATGTCGGGACGGGAGGCACATAGATATAGTAATGAACCAATCATAGATCGATAAACCTTTTGATCAACAGGTTTGCCATCCTTTGCCAAGTCTAGATGTCCACTCGTGGGCATAGGAGTTTTCATACCTTTACTCTCTTGCATGTTGAACTTCTTGAATAAGTCCTTGGTATACTTTGTTTGAGAGACAAAGGTACCTTCCCCAGTTTGCTTGATTTGCAAACCAAGAAAAAATTTGAGTTCACACATCATTGACATCTCGAACTTTTCCGACATCAACCTTCCAAACTTTTCACTAAAGGAGGGGTTAGTAGATCCAAAGATAATATCATCAACATAAATTTGGCATACAAATAATTCTCCATTAACCCTCTTAGTGAACAAAGTTGAATCTATCTTCCCAATTTCAAAACCTTTTTCAAGAAGAAACTTTGTCAAGCATTTGTACCAAGCTCTAGGGGATTGTTTAAGACCATAAAGAGCTTTACGAAGTTTGTATACATGATTAGGTTTCTTAGGATTCTCAAAGCCGGGAGGTTGTTTAACATACACTTCCTCCTCAATTTCACCATTTAAGAAAGCACTTTTAATATCCATTTGGTAAAGAGTGATATCATGGTGATTGGCATAAGTGAGTAAAATGCGAATGGATTCAAGTCTTGCAACGGGGGCATAGGTCTCACCATAGTCCATACCTTCGACTTGTGTGTAACCTTGTGCTACGAGACGAGCCTTGTTGCGTACAACTTGTCCATCTTCATCTTGCTTATTCCGAAACACCCATTTGGTTCCAATGATGTTTTGCTCTTCCTTAGGCTTCTCAACCAATGTCCACACTTGGTTCCTCTGAAAGTTGTGTAGCTCTTCGTGCATTGCATTCACCCAATCGGGGTCCTTGAGAGCATCTTCTACCCAGGGGCGGAGCTGGAGCTAATCTTACCCTGAAGCACCGCTTAACCATGGTGTATTTTTTCAAGCAACGATAAATTAAATAAAGAAGTGTTTCATATGTTGTAACACGGATTGCAAAACATAATAGAAGTAGGTTTATAAAATCAAAATGCATCTGTCAAACTGCTTAATATAATGCTGAAACAAACGACAAAATTACTTGAAAATGATGTCTTGCATTCTCAAACTCTGAAACACCTCATCACACACCAAGGTTCAATAACCTACAATATAAAAGTATAATTAAATTTCGTAGTAGAAGTGTAGAACATAATAAAAAGCCCAAATCAGAGTACTTAAATTTGCTATTGTTTTTATAAATTACCTTTAGTACATTCTCTTCCTTCGAGCCATGAAATACTCAACTACTTGATCATTGGTGACCTTTTTCATCTCTTCTTTCTCCACATAACAAATAACATCATCACTCAAGCTATCATCATTGAGGCGACTGCGCAAGTCAGTTTTGACCAATTTCATTGCTGAAAAGCACCTCTCAACTGTAGCAGTAGCAATAGGCAACACGATTACTAGTTTCAACAACCGATAAAACAGAGGATACATAATATGCCTCCTTGTCTGCACCATTTTTTTTGAAAGCTCAGTGATTGTTGCTATGTTGGAAAAGCTAGCATCTGTGCGCACATCAGCAATATAGAGCCTTAGATCCTTATCAAGATCCCTCAAATCACCGGAATCAAAATCCTGAGGGTATAGTTTAGCCAAACTCATGAGATTTTCCAAATTGAAATCACGAAATGAGTCTCTTGGACTCAAAGCCGCTGACCAAACAAGCAAATTAGAAGATGTCTCACTGAACCTATTGTCAAGCTCCTGAACTAGCCAATCAAAAACATCATTAGAGCAATCAACTTGATAGTGATGTTTGTTGGTAATTCCGGTTACTTGCCTTCTCTTTTTTGGATTAACATATGCTTCTTCCATGTCCAACTCTACAATATCATGTTTCTCACAAAACACATGAACTTCACCTAGCATAGATTCCCATCCATCTTCTCTAAGTTCACTCAAAACCGTTCTGGTTGACTTGACACATTTCATCGCGTTTACTATGTCTTGATCCTTCCGCTGCAATGCTAATGACAATGTGTTGGTAGTAGTGAGAATTGTCAACATGAGATGCAAATAGAAGACAAAGTCAAAAGATTGAAAGTACACTAGAAGACCAATTGCTTGGTCTCTATTTGTTCTGTCGGTGTCTTCCTCTTCAACAAATTCAAGAACTTTTATAACTGACCTGAACATGGCAACCAAACTCTTAAGTGTTTTAGCATGTGAACCCCAACGAGTGTCTCCAGGTCTTTGAAGGCATTGCTCTTGATTCAGACCTGTTCCCGTTGTAAGCTGCCCACACCCTAAAGCCTTGCTCATTTCTTCAAGATTTATATCTCTAATCATGTCCCTTCGCTTGGAAGAACCACCCACAACATTTAACAAGGTAGAAATCATACTGAAGAAATTACTAACTCCTTTATGCTTTCTTACAACAGCCACAACAACTAACTGAAGCTGGTGAGCAAAGCAATGAACATAATAAGCTGTGCTACTTTCTCTCATGATTAATGATTTGAGACCATTAAACTCACCTCGCATATTGCTAGCACCGTCGTATCCTTGTCCCCTAACTTGATTGTAGCTCAGCTTATATTTTGCAAAAAGCGAATCAATTGAACTCTTGAGGTACGAAGAAGTTGTTTCTTTCACATGAACAAGACCAACAAAGCTTTCTTTAGAATCTCCAGAACTATCAACATACCGCAAGGCCACAACCATTTGTTCTTTGCAAGAGGCATCTCTGGACTCATCAACAAGCAAGCAAAACACATTACCGTGAACTTCTTTGAGAATTGATTGGACTATCACATGCGCAAAACCTTCAGCAATATCTTTCTGGACTTGAGGAGCAGCCATAATAGCATTCTTTGCAGCATCTTTCCCCATAGCCTTGCCATAAATTAGATCATGCTCAGCTAAGAAATCACGAACTTCCAAAAAATTCCCTTTATTGTGCGAGTTCTTTGACTCATCATGGCCCCGGAAAGGCAAGCCTTGCTTCAACAATAGTCTAGCCGTGTCAATTGCGGCATTCAGTCGAGTGAAATATGCAACCTTCGAAGCTTCACTTTGAAACTGGATAGCAACATCAATGTGTTCATCTCTATTTAGTAGAGCGGTACATTTTTTCATTGCTTGATCATGGACACTACCTGGCTCACCAACATGATCTTTTAACCTTGATGGAACGCTCCAGGTGTCCCAACCATTCAGAACAAATGCCTCATACCCAGCTTCTTTCTTGTGGCCACGATCCCTAAATAAGAAACAACAAAAGCAATATGCCTTTTTCTTCTCTTTGCTGTATTCAAGCCAACTCTCATGATCATCAAACCATTCAGAATTGAACCTTCTCCTCTTAGTCCCAAAGCTAGAATATGGAAAATCAATATCTTTTGGCTGACAAGGTCCATTAAGCAAGTACTTTCTTCTTACCAAATCCTTCAAATTTGGATGATAATGTTCTATCAATTTCCTCTTGCCTGGATCAAATTGAATCTCCTCCTCCCAATTCATGTCTTCTGGAGCAACCTGTGATGGTGTCTTTCTTTTGAGAAGAAACTTGTCCATATTATCTGTCCTGCATTTAACAAATAAAATTACAAAAGTGAACGAAAATTGAACTACTAGCTACAAGTTAATACTATAATTGTTGCAACTTATACGAGCTAACGAGCATATATGAAGAACAACACAGGAAGGGGGTACTAGGCAGAATTCCAATCAAGTATGACTAATTGACTACATGTACGTAAAAATACAGAAAATGATGTTGCTATTTTGCTAAGGCCAAACAGAGAGGGGATCCAGGGAGGAATTTTTTTACGGCGTGCGACGTAGTCGGCTGGTCGCGTCTCGCGTTGGAGGAGTCCGGCGTCCGGCGTGGCGGCGTCGGGCCGTTGATCGGCGAACGGCCGATGGCGGCCTACTGGCTTGCCGGTGCTGCACCTGCACGAATCCTGTGAGCCGGCCGGCGGCTGCCCAGCCGCGAGGAACAGATCACGGGAGTCCGAAGATGAGAAGACGATGGGATTGGATTTTGGATCGCTATTTTTTTTCTCTAGTGGTAAACTGAAAAGTCCGATCACCGAACGCCCATCCGCCTGCCCGCCTCTACGATCCTGTGCTCGATCGAGCGTACGTACGTGAATCCGCTATTTGGGCTGTGAGCGTACGCGCGTGTGTAGACAGGGAGCTGGTGCAGCCTGGTTCCTTTTTTTTTTGAGCGAAAGCAGCCTGGTTCGTTGGTTTCATGGGCCACCCTGATGCACTCTTGATGGGCCACCCTGTTGCCTCGGGCCCTATGCATTATAATTAGCACTAAAAATCGTTTTGGACCCTGTAGCCTGTGCTACAGGGTTGGCCCATTGGGCTCCGCCCCTGCTTCTACCTTCAAGGGTTAAACACTAGAGATGAATGAGTAATGCTCACAAAAATTAGCAAAACGAGATTTAGAGCGAGTGATTCTCCCGGTTTGGATATCTCCAAGTATTTGTTCGACGGGATGATCCTTGTCGATTCTTGCTCTAACTCGAGGCAGCTTTTTCTTGGGTTGTGGTGAGGCTTCCTCATCATCATCTTCTTCTTCTTCTTCTTCGTTGATGTTGTCGTTGTTCGCTTGTGGAGGTGGAGAAGGAGGTTGAGGTGGATCATCTTGTTACACTTCCTCATTCCCATCGTCTTGATGTGTTCCACTTGTGGATGCCTCCATATCAACTTGTCGTCCACCTTGATGTGAAGTTGGGGCTTCCACTTGAATAGACGAGGTACTCTTCTTTACTTCCACGGGGCGAATCTTGCCAATGGGCATGTCTTTGATTGCTTCCGATGGTTCTTGATCTCCTACATCAAGTGGCAATTGCTCGACTTGCGAGCCGTTAGTCTCATCAAACTTCACATCTACCGTCTCTTCAACTTTTCGAGTGAAGTTGTTGTAGACACGGTAAGTGTGAGAGTTCGATCCATAACCAAGTAGAAAACCTTCATGAGATTTAGGAGCAAATTTTGAACGACGATGCTTATCAAGAATGTAACATTTTGAGCCAAATACTCGAAAGTATCCAACTTGTGGCTTGTTACCGGTGAGCAGTTCATACGCCGTTTTACCAAGAAGCTTGTGAAGGTAAAGTCGATTTGTTGCATGACAAGCTGTTTCAACCGCTTTCGCCCAAAAATGTCTTGGCGTCTTGTATTCATCAAGTGTTCTTGCCATCTCAATAAGTGTCCGGTTCTTCCTCTCAACAACTCCATTTTGTTGAGGTGTGTACGTAGCCGAGAACTCATGTGAAATACCCTCCTCATCAAGAAAGGTGTCCACATTGGCGTTCTTGAACTCCGTTCCGTTGTCACTCCGAACCTTCTTGATCTTCACTTCAAATTGATTTTGAGCCTTTCTTGCGAAGTTCTTGAAGATCTTCTGTACCTGCGATTTGTCATCAAGAAAGAACACCCACGTAAATCTGAAAAAATCATCAACAATGACCAAACCGAAAGAGTTACCACCAAGACTCTTATAGGCGTTGGGACCAAAAAGATCCATATGAAGTAGCTCGAGTGGTCTCCTCGTGGTCATAACGTTCTTCACGGGATGGCTTCCTCCAACTTGTTTTCCTGCTTGGCAAGCACTACAAAGTCGATCTTTGTCAAATATAACATCTTTCACTCCAAGAATGTGATCTCCTTTAACAAGTTTATCAAGGTTACGCATACCAACATGTCCAAGTCTTCTATGCCATAACCAACCTTTAGAAGATTTAGCAATTAAGCATGTACGAGGTTGAGCTCTCTTAGTGAAATCAACAATGTATAGATCACCTCTACGAATGCCGGTAAAGACCATATTATGATTATCTTGGCAAAACACTTGGCAATCTACTTTGGTAAATAGAACATTAAAGCCAAAATCAGCTAGTCTAGATACGGAAAGAAGATTGTAACCAAGAGATTCAACAAGCATAACATTTTGTATGGAGCTATCATTGGATATGGCCACCTTACCAAGGCCAAGTACCTTACCCTTGGAGTTGTCTCCAAAAGTCACATACTTGCGTGGACCATCATTTTTAGTAAGCTCACGAAACATGTCTCTATCTCCGGTCATGTGATCGGTACAACCACTATCAAGAATCCACTCTTTTCCTCCGGCCATATAATCTCGAAGATTTGCCATAAGACTGAGATTCCTCATGGTCTTCTCAAATTCAATATCAAATTCTTCATCCTCATCATAATAGCCATGCTCAACATCATCATCATGCACGTGATCATTACCTAGGGCAATAGATTCGTTAGTTTCATGATCATGACAATGTTCGAGTTTATGGATTCTAATAGTTTACATGATAATATTGCTAATAGTTCTAACATCTCCTTTGGCATGCATGAGATCACGAAGCTCAAACAAGCAGTCATCAAACTTAGGATCATTAGGACTCATCTTGTGAAGAGCAACAACCTTATGAAGAATCTTATCGAGACTCTTTAAGGAGTAATCGGGATATCTCTTTTCTAAATCATGCCATAGAGTATAAGCACATGCAAAGTTTTGCATACAACCAAGCACAATCTTAGGTAATCCTCTAATGATAAGATTGACGGTTCTAAGATTACGAAGCATGTCAATTTCCTCTTCATGAGTAGGATGCAAGGGATCAATAGGGGGCACATAAGGATTATGAATATACTTGCTCAAGTTAAATTCATCAAAGATGTCAAGCATTTCATCCTTCCAAAAGTTGTAATACTCCCCATCGAGAATAGGCACTCTACGTCTAAGACTCCCCAACGTAGACACATCCATCTCCCTCCAATGGTGATGAAACCAAGGCAAAGGAGACCAAAGCTCTGATACCAATTGTGGGATCGAGGAGATAGGTCTAGAGGGGGGTGAATAGACTCCTAACCAGCCAAAGGTGCCGTTATTAATTTCTCTTGGAACTTAGGCAGGTTTTGGCACAAGGTAAGATCACTCCAATACTTTCTACACATGCATATCTAGAGATTGAGCAGTGAAAATAGTAAAGCATGCAATAGTGCGGAAAGTAAAGGGGTAGAGTATGGAAGATCAAACGCAATGAAGACACAGTGGTTTTTGGCGTGGTTCCGATAGGTGGTGCTATCGTACGTCCACGTTGATGGAGACTTCAACCCACGAAGGGTAACGGCTGCGTGAGTCCACGGAGGGCTCCACCCACGAAGGGTCCACGAAGAAGCAACCTTGTCTATTCCACCATGGCTTACGTCCACGAAGGACTAGCCTCACTCGGGGTAGATCTTCACGAAGTAGGCGATCTCCTTGCCCTTACAAACTCCTTGGTTCAACTCCACATCAGGTTGGAGGCTCCCAAGTGACACCTAACCAATCTAGGAGACACCACTCTCCAAAAGGTAATAGACGGTGTGTTGTTGATGAACTCCTTGCTCTTGTGCTTCAAATGATAGTCTTCCCAGCACTCAAACAACTCCTCACAGATTTGGCTATGGTGGAAGAAGGATTTGAGTGGAAAGCAACTTGGGAAAGGCTAGAGATCAAGGTTCAAATGGTAGGAATGGAATATCTTGATCTCAACACATGAGTAGGTGGTTCTCTCTCAGAAAATGTATGGTGGAAGTGTAGGCACGTTCTGATAGCTCTCCTTGCTGAGAAGGATGTGGTGGAGGGGTATATATAGCCTCCACACAGAATCCAACCGTTACACACTTTTGACCCAACTCGGTAGCACCGAACTGTGTAAAAGATATGAACTTTAGGAATCTCGGTGGGACCGATATGAACAACTCGGATGGACCGAAGTGCAATGGCTTAGGGCAAACCTCATCTCGATGGCACAGATTGCGTCAACTCGGTTGGACCGAAGTGAAGCAATAAGGCAACAGAGACTTGGCAAGCCATTTCGGTGAGACCGATTTGCATAACTCGGTGAGACCGAAGTGAATGCAACCGATTACAGAGAGTTGGCAGGGCCATCTCGGTGGGACCGAGATCCATTTCGGTGGATCCGATTTGTTAGGGTTTTGGCAGTGGCTAAGTCTTGGATGAACTCGGTGGGGCCGGATCCAAGACTTAGCCACTGCCAAAACCCTAACAAATCGGATCCACCGAAATGGATCTCAGTCCCATCGAGATGGCCTTGCCAACTCTCTGTAATCGATTGCATTCACTTCGGTCTCACCGAGTTATGCAAATCGGTCTCACCGAGATGGCTTGCCAAGTCTCTGTTGCCTTATTGCTTCACTTCGGTCCAACCGAGTTGATGCAATCGGTGCCACCGAGATGAGGTTTGCCCTAAGCCATTGCACTTCGGTCCATCCGAGTTGTTCATATCGGTCCCACCGAGATTCCTAAAGTTCATATCTTTTACACAGTTCGGTGCTACCGAGTTGGGTCAAAAGTGTGTAACGGTTGGATTCTGTGTGGAGGCTATATATACCCCTCCACCACATCCTTCTCAGTAAAGAGAGCCATCAGAACGTGCCTACACTTCCACCATACATTTTCTGTGAGAGAACCACCTACTCATGTGTTGAGATCAAGATATTCCATTCCTACCATTTGAACCTTGATCTCTAGCCTTTCCCAACTTGCTTTCCACTCTAATCCTTCTTCCACCATAGCCAAATCTGTGAGGAGTTGTTTGAGTGCTGGGAAGACTATCATTTGAAGCACAAGAGCAAGGAGTTCATCAACAACACACCGTCTATTACCTTTTGGAGAGTGGTGTCTCCTAGATTGGTTAGGTGTCACTTGGGAGCCTCCAACCTGATGTGGAGTTGAACCAAGGAGTTTGTAAGGGCAAGGAGATCGCCTACTTCATGAAGATCTACCCCGAGTGAGGCTAGTCCTTCGTGGACGTAAGCCATGGTGGAATAGACAAGGTTGCTTCTTCGTGGACCCTTCATGGGTGGAGCCCTCCGTGGACTCGCGCAGCCGTTACCCTTCGTGGGTTGAAGTCTCCATCAATGTGGACGTACGATAGCACCACCTATCGGAACCACGCCAAAAACCACCGTGTCTTCATTGCGTTTGATCTTCCATACTCTACCCCTTTACTTTCCGCACTATTGCATGCTTTACTATTTCCGCTGCTCAATCTCTAGATATGCATGTGTAGAAAGTATTGGAGTGATCTTAACTTGTGCCAAAACCTGCCTAAGTTCCAAGAGAAATTAATAACGGCACCTTTGGCTGGTTAGGAGTCTATTCACCCCCCTCTAGACCTATCTCCTCGATCCCACAATTGGTATCAGAGCTTTGGTCTCCTTTGCCTTGGTTTCATCACCATTGGAGGGAGATGGATGTGTCTACGTTGGGGAGTCTTAGACGTAGAGTGCCTATTCTCGATGGGGAGTATTACAACTTTTGGAAGGATGAAATGCTTGACATCTTTGATGAATTTAACTTGAGCAAGTATATTCATAATCCTTATGTGCCCCTTATTGATCCCTTGTATCCTACTCATGAAGAGGAAATTGACATGCTTCGTAATCTTAGAACTGTCAATCTTATCATTAGAGGATTACCTAAGATTGTGCTTGGTTGTATGCAAAACTTTGCATGTGCTTATACTCTATGGCATGATTTAGAAAAGCGATATCCCGATTACTCCTTAAAGAGTCTCGATAAGATTCTTCATAAGGCTGTTGCTCTTCACAAGATGAGTCCTAATGATCCTAAGTTTGATGACTGCTTGTTTGAGCTTCGTGATCTCATGCATGCCAAAGGAGATGTTAGAACTATTAGCAATATTATCATGGAAACTATTAGAATCCATAAACTCAAACATTGTCATGATCATGAAACTAACGAATCTATTGCCCTAGGTAATGATCACGTGCATGATGATGATGTTGAGCATGGCTATTATGATGAGGATGAAGAATTTGATATTGAATTTGAGAAGACCATGAGGAATCTCAGTCTTATGGCAAACCTTCGAGATTATATGGCCGGAGGAAAAGAGTAGATTCTTGATAGTGGTTGTACCGATCACATGACCGGAGATAGAGACATGTTTCGTGAGCTTACTAAAAATGATGGTCCACGCAAGTATGTGACTTTTGGAGACAACTCCAAGGGTAAGGTACTTGGCCTTGGTAAGGTGGCCATATCCAATGATAGCTCCATACAAAATGTTATGCTTGTTGAATCTCTTGGTTACAATCTTCTTTCCGTATCTAGACTAGCTGATTTTGGCTTTAATGTTCTATTTACCAAAGTAGATTGCCAAGTGTTTCGCCAAGATAATCATAATATGGTCTTTACCGGCATTCGTAGAGGTGATCTATACATTGTTGATTTCACTAAGAGAGCTCAACCTCGTACATGCTTAATTGCTAAATCTTCTAAAGGTTGGTTATGGCATAGAAGACTTGGACATGTTGGTATGCGTAACCTTGATAAACTTGTTAAAGGAGATCACATTCTTGGAGTGAAAGATGTTATATTTGACAAAGATCGACTTTGTAGTGCTTGCCAAGCAGGAAAACAAGTTGGAGGAAGCCATCCCGTGAAGAATGTTATGACCACGAGGAGACCACTCGAGCTACTTCATATGGATCTTTTTGGTCCCAACGCCTATAAGAGTCTTGGTGGTAACTCTTTTGGTTTGGTCATTGCTAATGATTTTTCCAGATTTACGTGGGTGTTCTTTCTTGATGACAAATCGCAGGTACAGAAGATCTTCAAGAACTTCGCAAGAAAGGCTCAAAATCAATTTGAAGTGTGTTAGGTTTAATCTTGATTTATGTATCTGCATATTTGATTTTGTACTGCATGTAGCTAGTCGTATGTTCTCGTAGTAGTCTATTGCAGTCCGGCAAGGTGTTACGTGCGATGCGTACGAAGCCGGTGGAGTTTCAGCGAGACATGCATGGCGAGATGCCGAGACGCTGTGGGATGCAGCAGCTTGGTGAGATGCCGGTGACCGTGCGATGCGGTGCTGCATGCGGGAGCTGGAGCGAAAGGAGGTGCATGAGGACCAACCAAGTGATTCGGTCAGCTAGTTGTGTTTGCATGGATGCTTTGGCCGGGTCGTATGCCTAGAGTGATTCTAGGAGAGGAAGACCAGGTTAGCCGTTAGTAGCAAGGTTAGTTCATGAGTTAGTTAGTGCATGCGCAAGTGTTGGCCGAGTCAAGTGTGATGGCCGGTGTAGTGCATGCGTGGGTTAGGCAACGTGAGATCGTGGTGTTAGTGGCCGGGAATGGTGCCTGGTTAGTGGCGTGAGTGCATGGCACAAGTGTCTGGGTCCTTTGTATATATGTGTTGCATTGGAGGAATGAAAGGTGGCCGTGAGGGCTGTGAGAAACAATGTAGTGCATGTGTGTCTCACCGGGAGTAAAAAGCAAAGCTGGTTTCTCCACGGTGAGGTGTGTGTGTGTGTGTGTGTGTAGAGTTTATCACCATGTGTGTGTTCTTGAGAGAACCCATTAGAGAGAGAGAGTACAAGAGAGATGATAGAGATTGAGAGAAGAGAGAGCTGTGCGAGGCAGTTGGAAGAGGTAGAAGAAGAAGCGGTGCTGCGAGGAGGCGGCGACAACAATTGGCATCAGAGCCTTGTTGATCCATGGCGGAGACAGCGGTGGCGGCAGCTATGGTGGCCGCCGCCGCGGTGGCGGTGCCACGGCGGACTCCGTGTGAGGTAGCGGATGCGAGCGCCATGACGGTGGTGGTAACTGGCGCTGCGACGGCGTCGTCCACGACAAGGAGGTGTTTGCCGGTGTGATGCTACGCGAACATGTGGCTGCGGTGCGATGCCGCAAGAGGAGACGGCGGTGCGATGCTGCCACAACGACGGTGAGATGTCGTTACAAGGAGAGGCGGTGAGATGCCGCTAAGAAGATGCCCGGCGGCGCGATGTTGTCACTCGGATCGGTGCGATGCCGACGGCGGTGGTGCGATGCCATCGTCATCATGGAGAGTTGGTGTGAAGTCAACAAATGTTGCAGTGCGATGCTGCGGCAAGGTGCTCGGTGACCAGCGCTGGGATGGCGTGGTCCACAACAAGATGATGTTCGTGGTCGGCGTTGTGATGGCGTCATCAAGTGGCTGCGGGTGATCCGTTTTGAAGATTGGAGAATCAAGATTAGGAGGGAAAATGTTAGGTTTAATCTTGATTTATGTATCTGCATATTTGGTTTTGTACTGCATGTAGCTAGTCGTATGTTCTCGTAGTAGTCTATTGCAGTCCGGCAAGGTGTTACGTGCGATGCGTACGAAGCCGGTGGAGTTTCAGCGAGACATGCATGGCGAGATGCCGAGACGCTGTGGGATGCAGCAGCTTGGTGAGATGCCGATGACCGTGCGATGCGGTGCTGCATGCGGGAGCTGGAGCGAAAGGAGGTGCATGAGGACCAACCAAGTGATTCGGTCAGCTAGTTGTGTTTGCATGGATGCTTTGGCCGGGTCGTATGCCTAGAGTGATTCTAGGAGAGGAAGACCAGGTTAGCCGTTAGTAGCAAGGTTAGTTCATGAGTTAGTTAGTGCATGCGCAAGTGTTGGCCGAGTCAAGTGTGATGGCCGGTGTAGTGCATGCGTGGGTTAGGCAACGTGAGATCGTGGTGTTAGTGGCCGGGAATGGTGCCTGGTTAGTGGCGTGAGTGCATGGCACAAGTGTCTGGGTCCTTTGTATATATGTGTTGCATTGGAGGAATGAAAGGTGGCCGTGAGGGCTGTGAGAAACAATGTAGTGCATGTGTGTCTCACCGGGAGTAAAAAGCAAAGCTGGTTTCTCCACGGTGAGGTGTGTGTGTGTGTGTGTGTGTAGAGTTTATCACCATGTGTGTGTTCTTGAGAGAACCCATTAGAGAGAGAGAGAGTACAAGAGAGATGATAGAGATTGAGAGAAGAGAGAGCTGTGCGAGGCAGTTGGAAGAGGTAGAAGAAGAAGCGGTGCTGCGAGGAGGCGGCGACAACAATTGGCATCAGAGCCTTGTTGATCCATGGCGGAGACAGCGGTGGCGGCAGCTATGGTGGCCGCCGCCGCGGTGGCGGTGCCACGGCGGACTCCGTGTGAGGTAGCGGATGCGAGCGCCATGACGGTGGTGGTAACTGGCGCTGCGACGGCGTCGTCCACGACAAGGAGGTGTTTGCCGGTGTGATGCCGCGCGAACATGTGGCTGCGGTGCGATGCCGCAAGAGGAGACGGCGGTGCGATGCTGCCACAACGACGGTGAGATGTCGTTACAAGGAGAGGCGGTGAGATGCCGCTAAGAAGATGCCCGGCGGCGCGATGTTGTCACTCGGATCGGTGCGATGCCGACGGCGGTGGTGCGATGCCATCGTCATCATGGAGAGTTGGTGTGAAGTCAACAAATGTTGCAGTGCGATGCTGCGGCAAGGTGCTCGGTGACCAGCGCTGGGATGGCGTGGTCCACAACAAGATGATGTTCGTGGTCGGCGTTGTGATGGCGTCATCAAGTGGCTGCGGGTGATCCGTTTTGAAGATTGGAGAATCAAGATTAGGAGGGAAAATGTTAGGTTTAATCTTGATTTATGTATCTACATATTTGGTTTTGTACTGCATGTAGCTAGTTGTATGTTCTCGTAGTAGTCTATTGCAGTCCGGCAAGGTGTTACGTGCGATGCGTACGAAGCCGGTGGAGTTTCAGCGAGACATGCATGGCGAGATGCCGAGACGCTGTGGGATGCAGCAGCTTGGTGAGATGCCGGTGACCGTGCGATGCGGTGCTGCATGCGGGAGCTGGAGCGAAAGGAGGTGCATGAGGACCAACCAAGTGATTCGGTCAGCTAGCTGTGTTTGCATGGATGCTTTGGCCGGGTCGTATGCCTAGAGTGATTCTAGGAGAGGAAGACCAGGTTAGCCGTTAGTAGCAAGGTTAGTTCATGAGTTAGTTAGTGCATGCGCAAGTGTTGGCCGAGTCAAGTGTGATGGCCGGTGTAGTGCATGCGTGGGTTAGGCAACGTGAGATCGTGGTGTTAGTGGCCGGGAATGGTGCCTGGTTAGTGGCGTGAGTGCATGGCACAAGTGTCTGGGTCCTTTGTATATATGTGTTGCATTGGAGGAATGAAAGGTGGCCGTGAGGGCTGTGAGAAACAATGTAGTGCATGTGTGTTTCACCGGGAGTAAAAAGCAAAGCTGGTTTCTCCACGGTGAGGTGTGTGTGTGTGTGTGTGTGTAGAGTTTATCACCATGTGTGTGTTCTTGAGAGAACCCATTAGAGAGAGAGAGTACAAGAGAGATGATAGAGATAGAGAGAAGAGAGAGCTGTGCGAGGCAGTTGGAAGAGGTAGAAGAAGAAGCGGTGCTGCGAGGAGGCGGCGACAACAAAGTGAAGATCAAGAAGGTTCGGAGTGACAACGGAACGGAGTTCAAGAACGCCAATGTGGACACCTTTCTTGATGAGGAGGGTATTTCACATGAGTTCTCGGCTACGTACACACCTTAACAAAATGGAGTTGTTGAGAGGAAGAACCAGACACTTATTGAGATGGCAAGAACACTTGATGAATACAAGACGCCAAGACATTTTTGGGCGAAAGCGGTTGAAACAGCTTGTCATGCAACAAATCGACTTTACCTTCACAAGCTTCTTGGTAAAACGGCATATGAACTGCTCACCGGTAACAAACCACAAGTTGGATACTTTCGAGTATTTGGCTCAAAATGTTACATTCTTGATAAGCATCGTCGTTCAAAATTTGCTCCTAAATCTCATGAAGGTTTTCTACTTGGTTATGGATTGAACTCTCACACTTACCGTGTCTACAACAACTTCACTCGAAAAGTTGAAGAGACGGTAGATGTGAAGTTTGATGAGACTAACGGCTCGCAAGTCGAGCAATTGCCACTTGATGTAGGAGATCAAGAACCATCGGAAGCAATCAAAGACATGCCCATTGGCAAGATTCGCCCCGTGGAAGTAAAGAAGAGTACCTCGTCTATTCAAGTGGAAGCCCCAACTTCACATCAAGGTGGACGACAAGTTGATATGGAGGCATCCACAAGTGGAACACATCAAGACGATGGGAATGAGGAAGTGCAACAAGATGATCCACCTCAACCTCCTTCTCCACCTCCACAAGCGAACAACGACAACATCAACGAAGAAGAAGAAGAAGATGATGAGGAGGAAGCCTCACCACAACCCAAGAAAAAGCTGCCTCGAGTTAGAGCAAGAATCGACAAGGATCATCCCGTCGAACAAATACTTGGAGATATCCAAACCGGGAGAATCACTCGCTCTAAATCTCGTTTTGCTAATTTTTGTGAGCATTACTCATTCATCTCTAGTGTTTAACCCTTGAAGGTAGAAGATGCTCTCAAAGACCCCGATTGGGTGAATGCAATGCACGAAGAGCTACACAACTTTCAAAGGAACCAAGTGTGGACATTGGTTGAGAAGCCTAAGGAAGAGCAAAACATCATTGGAACCAAATGGGTGTTTCGGAATAAGCAAGATGAAGATGGACAAGTTGTACGCAACAAGGCTCGTCTCGTAGCACAAGGTTACACACAAGTCGAAGGTATGGACTATGGTGAGACCTATGCCCCGTTGCAAGACTTGAATCCATTCGCATTTTACTCACTTATGCCAATCACCATGATATCACTCTTTACCAAATGGATATTAAAAGTGCTTTCTTAAATGACGAAATTGAGGAGGAAGTGTATGTTAAACAACCTCCCGGCTTTGAGAATCCTAAGAAACCTAATCATGTATACAAACTTCGTAAAGCTCTTTATGGTCTTAAACAATCCCCTAGAGCTTGGTACAAATGCTTGACAAAGTTTCTTCTTGAAAAAGGTTTTGAAATTGGGAAGATAGATTCAACTTTGTTCACTAAGAGGGTTAATGGAGAATTATTTGTATGCCAAATTTATGTTGATGATATTATCTTTGGATCTACCAACCCCTCCTTTAGTGAAAAGTTTGGAAGGTTGATGTCGAAAAAGTTCGAGATGTCAATGATGTGTGAACTCAAATTCTTTCTAGGTTTGCAAATCAAGGAAACTGGGGAAGGTACCTTTGTCTCTCAAACAAAGTATACCAAGGACTTATTCAAGAAGTTCAACATGCAAGAGAGTAAAGGTATGAAAACTCCTATGCCCACGAGTGGACATCTTGACTTGGCAAAGGATGGCAAACCTATTGATCAAAAGGTTTATCGATCTATGATTGGTTCATTACTATATCTATGTGCCTCCCGTCCCGACATTATGCTAAGTGTGTGCATGTGCGCACGATACCAAGCGGCACCAAAAGAGTGTCACCTTAAGGCGGTGAAAAGAATTGTGAGATACTTGATACATACACCAAACTTTTGTTGGAAATATGCCCTAGAGGCAATAATAAATTGGTTATTATTATATTTCCTTGTTCATGATAATCGTTTATTATCCATGCTATAATTGTATTGATTGGAAACTCAAATACATGTGTGGGTACATAGACAACACTGTGTCCCTAGTAAGCCTCTAGTTGACTAGCTCGTTGATCAAAGATGGTTAAGGTTTCCTAGCCATTGACATGAGATGTCATTTGATAACGGGATCACATCATTAGGAGAATGATGTGATGGACAAGACCCAAACTGTAAACGTAGCATTTGATCGTGTCAGTTTATTGCTATTGTTTTCTGCATGTCAAGTATCTGTTCCTTTGACCATGAGATCATGCAACTCACTGACACCGGAGGAATACCTTGTGTGTATCAAACGTCGCAACGTAACTGGGTGACTATAAAGGTGCTCTACAGGTATCTCCGAGGGTGTCTGTTGGGTTGGCATGGATCAAGACTGGGATTTGTTACTCCGTGTGACGGAGAGGTATCTCAGGGCCCACTCGGTAATACAACATCACATTGAGCCTTGCAAGCAAAGTGACTAAAGAGTTAGCCACAGGATCTTGTATTACGGAACGAGTAAAGAGACTTGCCGGTAACGAGATTGAACTAGGTATAGTGATACCGACGATCAAATCTCGGGCAAGTAACATACCGAAGAACAAAGGGAACAGCATACGGGATTAACTGAATCCTTGACATAGAGGTTCGACCGATAAAAGATCTTCGTAGAATATGTAGGAGCCAATATGGGCATCCAGGTCCCGCTATTGGTTATTGGCCGTAGAGGTGTCTCGGTCATGTCTACATAGTTCTCGAACCCGCAGGGTCTACACACTTAACGTTTGGTGACGATTAGTATAGTTGAGTTATTATGTTGGTGACCGAAAGTTGTTCGGAGTCTCGGATAAGATCCCGGACATGACGAGGATCTCCGGAAGAGTCCGGAGGTAAAGATTGATATATGTGATAATAGTGTTTTGATCTCCGAAAGAGTTCCGGAGTTCACCGGAATGGGTTCCGGATGTTTACCGAAGTGTTCGGGTGCAGCAACACTTTATATGGGCCAAAGGGGTAAAGCCCACGAGGTATTGGAAAGTGCAAAAGTAGTTTTGCTGCCGCGTAAGCGGTACTACCGCTTGTGAGAAGCGGTACTACCGCCCGAGCGGTACTACCGCTTGTGTGAAGCGGTACTACCGCCCAAGCGGTACTACCGCTTGTGTGAAGCGGTACTACCGCTTGTGTGCGGCTGTGCACGGTTCGGCAGGGATCCGAGTTGGACTCTTTCCCTGCGGGCCAAACCGACCTTGTGCGGGCAAAACCGACCCGGAGGAGGCTTTTACTCCAAGTTTAGACCCCAAGGCTCAACATATAAATAGAGGGGCAGGGCTAGCACACGGGACACATCAAGATTTCCCCAAGCCGTGTCCGGCAACCCTAACCCTCTAGTTCCTCCGTCATAATCTCCGTAGCGCTTGGCGAAGCCCTGCAGAGATTATTCCTCACCACCATCACCACGCCGTCGTGCTGCTGGAACTCAACCACTACTTCACCATCGCTCGCTGGATCGAGGAGGTGAAGGCGTCATCAAGCCGTACGTGTGTTGAACGCAGAGGTGCCGTCCGTTCGGTGCTAGTTCGTGATCGGATCGAGGGACGACTTGCGATTTGGATCGCGGAGACGTTCGACTACATCAACCGCGTTTCTTAAACGCTTCTGCTTAGCGATCTACAAGGGTATGTAGATTCACTCTCCCTCTCGTAGATGCTCATCACCATGGATAGATCTTGTGTGTGCGTAGGAAAATTTTTGTTTCCCATGCAACGTTCCCCAACAGTGGCATCATGAGCCAGGTCTATGCGTAGATGAGATCTCGAGTAGAACACAAACGAGTTGTGGGCGTGGGTGTATACATATTGCTTGCCGTTACTAGTTGATATTTGATTCGGCGGTACTGTGAGATGAAGCGGCCCAGACCGACATTACGCGTACACTTACGCGAGACAGGTTCCTTCAACTGACATGTAACTTCGTTGCATAAAGATGGCTAGCGGGTGTCTGTCTCTCTCACTTTAGTTGAATCGATTTCAATGAAGAGGGTTCTTTTAGAAGATCAAAAAGCAATCACTACACCACGTTGTGGTTTTGCGTAGGTAAGAACGGTTCTTGCAAACCCGTAGCAGCCACGTAAAATTTGCAACAACAATTAGAGGACGTCTAACTTGTTTTTGCAGGGTATGTTGTGATGTGATATGGCCAATTACATGATGAGATATATGTGATGTATGAGATGATCATGTGTTGTATAGAATATCACGACTTGCATGTCGATGAGTACGGCAACTGGCAGGAGCCATAGAGTTGTCTTTAATTATTGTATGACCTGCGTGTCAATCATTAAGCGCTATGTAATGCTTTACTTTATCGCTAAACGTTAGTAATAGTCGTGGAAGCAACAGTCGGCGCGACAACCTTATGGCGACACGTTGATGGAGATCAAGATGATGGAGATCATGGTGTCATGCCGGTGACGATGGAGATCATGCCGGTGCTTTGGAGATGGAGATCAAAAGCACAAGTTCATGGCCATATCATGTCACTTATGATTTGCATGTGATGTTAATCCTTTTATGCATCTTATTTTGCTTAGGACGACGGTAGCATTATAAGGTGATCCCTCACTTAAATTTCAAGATAAATTGTGTTCTCCCCGAGTGTGCACCGTTGCGAAAGTTCGTCGTTTCGAGACACGCCGTGATGATCGGGTGTGATAGACTCTACGTTCACATACAACGGGTGCAAGCCATGTTGCACACGCGGAACACTTGGGTTAAACTTGACGAGCCTAGCATGTACAGACATGGCCTCGGAACACAAGAGACCGAAAGGTCGAACATGAGTCATATAGTAGATATGATCAACATGAAGATGTTCACCATTGAAACCACCTCGACTCACGTGATGATCGGACTTGAGTTGGTGGATTTGGATCATGTTACACTCGAATGACCGGAGGGATGTCAATTTGAGTGGGAGTTTTAAGTAATATGATTAATTAAACTCATTATCTAGAACAATAGTCTAAGTTGTCTTTGCTATATTTATGTTGTAGATCATGGCTCGCGCAGTAGCACCCCTGAATTTTAATACGTTCCTAGAGAAAGCTAAGTTGAAAGATGATGGAAGTAACTTTGTGGACTGGGCCCGTAATCTAAGGATTATCCTTATGGCTTCCCAGAAGGCTTATGTCCTTGATGCACCGCTTCGTGATCCACCCGCTCCAGTTGAGTCTCTAGACGTTGTGAACGCCTGGCAGGCTCGTTCTGATGATTACTCAATAGTTCAATGTGCAATGTTGTATGGCTTAGAACCGGGACTTCAAAGACGTTTTGAACGTCATGGAGCATATGAGATGTTCCAGGAGTTGAAGTTTATCTTTCAGAAGAATGCCCGGATCGAGAGATATGAGATCTCCGATAAGTTCTATGCTTGCAAGATGGAGGAGAACGGGTCTATCAGTGATCACATGCTCAGAATGTCTGGGTACTCCACCCGTCTGGCTGAGTTAGGGATGCCCCTTCCGCCAGAGGCTATCACTGACAGAGTTCTTCAATCATTGCCACCTAGCTACAAGAGCTTCGTGTTGAACTATAACATGCACGGGATGAACAAGTCAGTCGCCGAGCTGTTTGCGATGCTGAAAGCCGCTGAGTCTGAAATTCAGAAGGAGCATCAAGTGTTGATGGTCAATAAAACCACTAGTTTCAAGAAAAATGGCAAGGGTAAGAAGGGTAACTCCAAGAAGAGTGGCAAAGCAGTTGCTCCTCTCGTGAAGAAACCCAAGGCTGGACCCAAACCAGAAACTGTGTGTTTTCATTGCAAGGGAACTGGACACTGGAAGCGGAATTGCCCCAAGTATTTGGCTGACAAGAAGGCGGCCAACAACAAACAAGGTATATATGATATACATGTTATTGATGTGTACCTTACCAACTCTCGTTGTAGTGCCTGGGTATTTGATACCGGTGCGGTTGCTCATATTTGCAACTCAAAACAGGAACTGCGGAATAGACGAAGGCTGGCAAAGGACGAAGTGACGATGCGCGTGGGAAATGGTTCCAAGGTTGATGTGATCGCCGTCGGCACGCTCGCTCTTCGATTACCGTCGGGATTAGTGATGAACCTAAATAAGTGTTATTTGGTGCCTGCGTTAAGCATGAACATTATATCTGGATCTTGTTTATTGCGAGACGGTTACTCATTTAAATCAGAGAATAATGGTTGTTCTATTTATATGAGTAATATCTTTTATGGTCATGCACCCAATGTGAGGGGTTTATTCTTATTGAATCTCGATAGTAATGATACACATGTTCATAACATTGATGCCAAAAGATGTAGAATTGATAATGATAATACCACTTTCTTGTGGCACTGCCGTTTAGGTCATATTGGCGTAAAACGCATGAGGAAGCTCCATGCTGATGGACTTTTGGAGTCACTTGATTTTGAATCACTTGACACATGTGAGCCATGCCTCATGGGCAAGATGACTAAAACACCGTTCTCTGGAACAATGGAACGGGCAAGTGACTTATTGGAAATCATACATACTGATGTGTGTGGTCCGATGAGTATTGAGGCGCGCGGTGGTTATCGTTACTTTCTCACCTTCACTGATGACTTCAGTAGATATGGGTATATTTACTTAATGAAACATAAGTCTGAAACATTTGAAAAGTTCAAACAATTTCAGAGTGAAGTTGAGAATCATCGTAACAAGAAGATTAAATTCCTACGATCTGATCGAGGAGGAGAATATCTGAGTTATGAGTTTGGCAGTCACTTAAGACAATGTGGAATTGTTTCACAACTGACACCGCCTGGAACACCACAGCGTAATGGTGTGTCCGAACGTCGTAATCGAACTTTATTGGATATGGTGCGATCTATGATGTCTCTTGCCGATTTGCCACTATCATTTTGGGGTTATGCATTAGAGACAGCTGCATTCACTTTAAATAGGGCACCATCGAAATCCGTTGAGACGACGCCATATGAACTTTGGTTTGGCAAGAAGCCAAAGCTGTCGTTTCTTAAAGTTTGGGGATGTGATGCTTATGTCAAAAAGCTTCAGCCTGAAAAGCTGGAACTCAAAGCGGAGAAATGCGTCTTCATAGGATACCCAAAAGAGACAGTTGGGTATACCTTCTACCTCAGATCCGAAGGCAAAGTGTTTGTCGCTAAAAACGGAACATTTCTTGAGAAAGAGTTTCTCTCGAAAGAATTGAGTGGGAGGAAGATAGAACTTGATGAGGTTGTTGAACCTTTACTTCAACCTGAGAGTAGCGCAGCGCAGAAACTTGTTTCTGTGGAGCCTACATTAGCTGAAGAAGAAGTTAATGATGATGATCATGAAGCTTTGGATCAAGTTGCTATCGAACCTCGTAGGTCGACAAGGACGCGTACTGCTCCCGAGTGGTACGGCAACCCTGTCTTAGAGGTCATGTTGCTGGACAACGGTGAACCTACGAGCTATGGAGAAGCGATGATGGGCCCGGATTCCGAGAAGTGGTTAGAGGCCATGAAATCCGAGATGGGATCCATGTATGAAAACAAAGTATGGACTTTGGAAGTATTACCTGAAGGGCGTAAGGCCATTCAGAACAAATGGATCTTTAAGAGGAAGACGGACGCGGACGGTAATGTCACCGTCTATAAAGCTCGACTTGTGGCAAAGGGTTTTTCACAAGTTCAAGGAGTTGACTACGATGAGACCTTCTCACCCGTAGCGATGCTTAAGTCCGTCAGAATCATGTTAGCAATAGCTGCCTTTTTCGATTATGAAATTTGGCAGATGGATGTCAAAACAGCGTTCCTTAACGGTTACCTTAAGGAAGAGTTGTATATGATGCAACCAGAAGGTTTTGTCGATCCAGAGAATGCTGACAAAGTTTGCAAACTCCAGCGATCCATTTATGGACTGGTGCAAGCATCTCGGAGTTGGAATCTTCGTTTTGATGAGGTGATCAAAGCGTTCGAGTTTATACAAGTTTACGGAGAAGCTTGTATTTACAAGAAAGTGAGTGGGAGCTCTATAGCGTTTCTAATATTATATGTGGATGACATATTGCTGATTGGAAACAATATAGAAATGCTGGAAAGCGTAAAGGAATATTTGAACAAGAGTTTTTCAATGAAGGACCTAGGAGAAGCTGCTTTCATATTAGGCATCAAGATCTATAGAGATAGATCGAGACGCTTAATAGGACTTTCACAAAGCACATACCTTGATAAAGTTTTGAAGAAGTTCAAAATGGATCAGTCCAAGAAGGGGTTCTTGCCTGTATTGCAAGGTGTGAAGTTGAGTAAGACTCAATGCCCAGTGACTGCAGAAGATAGAGAAAAGATGAGTGTCATCCCCTATGCTTCAGCCATAGGCTCTATCATGTATGCAATGCTGTGCACAAGACCCGATGTCAGCCTTGCCATAAGTATGGTCGGAAGGTTTCAAAGTGATCCAGGAATGGAACATTGGACGGCGGTCAAGAATATCCTGAAGTACCTGAAAAGGACTAAGGACATGTTTCTCGTTTATGGAGGTGATCAAGAGCTCGTCGTAAAGGGTTACGTCGATGCAAGCTTTGACACTGATCCGGATGACTCTAAGTCTCAAACCGGATACGTATTTATTCTTAATGGGGGTGCGGTTAGCTGGTGCAGTTCCAAGCAAAGCGTGGTAGCTGATTCTACATGCGAAGCGGAGTACATCGCAGCCTCGGAGGCGGCGAAGGAAGGTGTCTGGATGAAGGAGTTCATGACAGATCTTGGAGTAGTGCCTAGTGCGCTTAACCCAATGACTCTGTTTTGTGATAACACTGGTGCCATTGCTCTAGCCAAGGAACCAAGATTTCACAAGTGGACCAGACACATAAAGCGACGCTTCAATTCCATCCGCGATTACATCAAGGAGGACGACATAAATATTTGCAAAGTACACACGGATCTAAATGTTGCAGATCCGATGACTAAACCTCTTCCAAGGGCTAAACATGAACAACACCAGAACTGCATGGGTGTTCGATTCATTACAATGTAAATCACATAGTGATGTGAACTAGATTATTGACTCTAGTGCAAGTGGGAGACTGTTGGAAATATGCCCTAGAGGCAATAATAAATTGGTTATTATTATATTTCCTTGTTCATGATAATCGTTTATTATCCATGCTATAATTGTATTGATTGGAAACTCAAATACATGTGTGGGTACATAGACAACACTGTGTCCCTAGTAAGCCTCTAGTTGACTAGCTCGTTGATCAAAGATGGTTAAGGTTTCCTAGCCATTGACATGAGATGTCATTTGATAACGGGATCACATCATTAGGAGAATGATGTGATGGACAAGACCCAAACTGTAAACGTAGCATTTGATCGTGTCAGTTTATTGCTATTGTTTTCTGCATGTCAAGTATCTGTTCCTTTGACCATGAGATCATGCAACTCACTGACACCGGAGGAATACCTTGTGTGTATCAAACGTCGCAACGTAACTGGGTGACTATAAAGGTGCTCTACAGGTATCTCCGAGGGTGTCTGTTGGGTTGGCATGGATCAAGACTGGGATTTGTTACTCCGTGTGACGGAGAGGTATCTCAGGGCCCACTCGGTAATACAACATCACATTGAGCCTTGCAAGCAAAGTGACTAAAGAGTTAGCCACAGGATCTTGTATTACGGAACGAGTAAAGAGACTTGCCGGTAACGAGATTGAACTAGGTATACTGATACCGACGATCGAATCTCGGGCAAGTAACATACCGAAGAACAAAGGGAACAGCATACGGGATTAACTGAATCCTTGACATAGAGGTTCGACCGATAAAAGATCTTCGTAGAATATGTAGGAGCCAATATGGGCATCCAGGTCCCGCTATTGGTTATTGGCCGTAGAGGTGTCTCGGTCATGTCTACATAGTTCTCGAACCCGCAGGGTCTACACACTTAATGTTTGGTGACGATTAGTATAGTTGAGTTATTATGTTGGTGACCGAAAGTTGTTCGGAGTCTCGGATAAGATCCCGGACATGACGAGGATCTCCGGAAGAGTCCGGAGGTAAAGATTGATATATGTGATAATAGTGTTTTGATCTCCGAAAGAGTTCCGGAGTTCACCGGAATGGGTTCCGGATGTTTACCGAAGTGTTCGGGTGTAGCAACACTTTATATGGGCCAAAGGGGTAAAGCCCACGAGGTATTGGAAAGTGCAAAAGTAGTTTTGCTGCCGCGTAAGCGGTACTACCGCTTGTGAGAAGCGGTACTACCGCTTGTGTGAAGCGGTACTACCGCCCAAGCGGTACTACCGCTTGTGTGAAGCGGTACTACCGTTTGTGTGCGGCTGTGCACGGTTCGGCAGGGATCCGAGTTGGACTCTTTCCCTGCGGGCCAAACCGACCTTGTGCGGGCAAAACCGACCCGGAGGAGGCTTTTACTCCAAGTTTAGACCCCAAGGCTCAACATATAAATAGAGGGGCAGGGCTAGCACACGGGACACATCAAGATTTCCCCAAGCCGTGTGCGGCAACCCTAACCCTCTAGTTCCTCCGTCATAATCTCCGTAGCGCTTGGCGAAGCCCTGCAGAGATTATTCCTCACCACCATCACCACGCCGTCGTGCTGCTGGAACTCAACCACTACTTCACCATCGCTCGCTGGATCGAGGAGGTGAAGGCGTCATCAAGCCGTACGTGTGTTGAACGCGGAGGTGCCGTCCGTTCGGTGCTAGTTCGTGATCGGATCGAGGGACGACTTGCGATTTGGATCGCGGAGACGTTCGACTACATCAACCGCGTTTCTTAAACGCTTCCGCTTAGCGATCTACAAGGGTATGTAGATTCACTCTCCCTCTCGTAGATGCTCATCACCATGGATAGATCTTGTGTGTGCGTAGGAAAATTTTTGTTTCCCATGCAACGTTCCCCAACAACTTTGGCATATGGTATCCCAAAGGATCTTCTTTCAATCTTGTTGGCTACTCCGATTCGGACTATGCCGGAGACAAGGTTGATAGAAAATCCACTTCGGGTACATGCCAATTTCTTGGTAGATCTCTTGTGTCTTGGTCCTCCAAGAAACAGAATTCCATATCTCTATCTACTGCTTAAGCGGAATACATTGCCGCGGGATCATGTTGTGCTCAATTACTATGGATGACACAAACTCTTAAAGACTATGGTGTGCATGTGAGACATGTGCCATTACTATGTGACAATGAGAGTGCTATTAAGATCGCACATAATCCCGTGCAACATTCTCGAACAAAGCATATTGAAGTTCGTCACCACTTCATTCGAGATCATGTTGAGAAAGGTGACATTGACCTTAAACATGTTCGCACCGACAAACAATTGGCGGACATCTTTACCAAACCCCTTGATGAGAAAGTGTTTTGTCACTTGAGAAGTGAGTTGAACATCATTGATGCTTCAAATGTGAACTAGAGGTTCATGTGGATGCATACAAGGGCATGAGCATTCTTGACTAATCCATGATATCTTTCTTGAACATCTTATATCTTGGACATTTTGCTCCCTTGTATGGTATCTATCCTTTTGTAGGTACTTGGACAAGCTTCATGTCACAAGGTTGCGACACACTCTTATCACAAGCAATCTTGTCTAACCCAAGTATCGACAATTGATGGTGGAACAAGGAACAAGATAACCTAAACATATCCTTTGGCAAATTTTTGAGTTATGCTTCATTCTTGTCATTTTGGATATACAAGTTGTTCCTTGCAAAGCTAACCCACGTAGGAAGATGAACTACTAAAGATAAGGATTGCTCCCAACTTCAACTCATGAGCATCTACATCAAGTTCAACTACATGATGGACATCACCACAAAATCCCAATGTAAGTTCTCACATCTTAGAGAAGCTTTACTCAAAGATATGAGCTAAAGCAACTCAACAAGATGTGAACACATCAAAATGCTTAAAGGAAAATGGCAACCCCATTTTGAGCTTAAACGATGAGTATGACCTATGATCAAGTGTTCTCACCTGACTCCTAAGTCAATATACTCTAACATAGATGACCTAGTCGCCGACCCATCTAGATGAAGTTCTCTTTTGTCTCTTTTGTTTGTTCTCTTTTTGCTAGAGTGTTTCCTTTGCAAAAAAAAACTTCATCTAGACCTTGCTTCTTTTCTCTGTTTTTTTTTGCTTGATTCGAAGTTAATTCATTGCAAATCTTTGTGAGATTTCCTTTGCCTAGTGAGCTGAGTTGACAAAAGTTCCATTGCCTCAAACTCGGTCCCACCGAATTGCCTCACCTCGGTGTCACCGATTTTGCTGCTCTAAGAAACTTTCTATCAAATTTTTTTTCTGAGTCTTTCTGCTCCAGCTCCACTCAATGATTCTTACCCTCTACTTGCATCTAGATGTGTTTCTCAAGGACCAAACCCACTTCTTCAATAACCTTGAAGTCCCTTCTTGGAAATTGATGTCAAAGGGGGAGAGAGGAATACATCAAAGCTTATCACTACAAAGAGATGCACCTTACAAGAGGAGAGAATGTTAATGTTACATGTTTCTAAGAGGGGGGAAACATGATTAGTTTGTTCTTTGGTTGTTCTAGATTTCTCACCCTATCTACTCCCAATATCCAATGTCAGATTCAGGGGGAGAGGAAGTTCTTTAAGGAGAGACAACTATTTATTTTGGGGACATGTCTGCTTCAAAGAAGTATTCACCTAGTGATACTCTATTCTACATGTCATCTCAACCTTGGTTTCTTGTTGATCTTGTATCTTTTTTTGAAGAAATTATCTTGTGTTATCTAACCCTGTTTTCTCTAGTGTATTTCTTCAGGTACTTGATCAAGAACTTCAAGGTAAGTATATGCATCACACTCATGTACATTCAACAACCTGCGCAAGGTCAACCTCAAGCTCAACCCAGACAAGTGTGTCTTCGGAGTTCCTTTCGGCATGCTACTTGGCTTCCTGGTCTCCCACCGCGGCATCGAGGCCAATCCCGAGAAGATCAAGGCCATTGAGAAGATGCGTCCTCCCCGGAACCTCAAGGAAATGCAGCGCTTGGCGGGATGCATGGCCTCGCTTGGGCGATTCATCTCCAAGTTCAGCGAGCGAGCCCTGCCATTCTTCAAGCACATGAAGAGATCCGGCCCCTTCAAGTGGACTCCCGAGGCCGACGCGGCCTTCAAAGACCTCAAGAGGTACCTCACGAGCCCGCCCATCATGGTCGTGCCACGCTCTCGCGAGCCCTTGCTCCTGTACTTGGCAGCCACCCCCAGACGGCTAGCGCGGGCCTGGTGGCAGTTAGAGAAGAGTGCATCTGCGCACAAAAGAAGCCTGCCGCACCGGCGGCACCTGAGGTCGTGTCGTCGCCTACTGAGATCCCGCCTCAAGAGGCCCTTGGCGCCTCGCCTCGCGAGGCCGCGCCTCCACCTGTCGAGGGTCCTCCGCAGGAGGCCTCCGATGAGCCGCCTCGCGAGCCGCCTCCCGAGCCCTCCGAGCCTCACGAGCCTCTCGGGCACCCCGAAGAACAAGTTGTCGTGGCAACTACATGACTCGTCGAGCACCCTTGTACTTCATCAGCATGGTGCTGCGGGATGCGCGCGAGCGCTACCCCATGCAGCAGAAGCTCCTCCTCGCGCTCCTCGCCGCCTCCAGGAAGTTGCGCCACTACTTCCAGGGCCATGCCATCAAGGTGATCTCGTTGTACCCCCTGGAGCAAGTCCTGCGCAGCCCCAACACCGTTGGCCGCGTCGCCGAGTGGAACATTGAGCTGCAGGCCTTCGAGCTGGAATTCTGCACCACAAGGATGATCAAGGGTGCAGCCCTGGCAGATTTCGTAGCGGAATGGGCGGATCCGCCCCAGGAGAAGCCTCGCGAGGACGAATCCCTCTTGCCTGGGGATGAGGCGCCTGGCAGCTGGACCATGCACTTCGATGGCGCCTTCTCCCGGCAGGGCGCGGGGGATAGCGTCATGCTCACTTCACCTACAGGAGACAAGCTCTACTACAGAAAGCACATTTGCTCCCTTGGTGGTTTTGGTAATTTATGCCAACATACATGTTGTTGGACTAATGCTTTTATCTAGTGAATTTCAGACAAGTTCAACAATGGCGTGGCAAGGACAAGAGGACGTGGAACCCCTTCAAAATGCTAAGGACAAGGATTGGCAAAAGCTCAAGACTCTACATTTTTGGTTTAGTGATCCAAGATCACATTGAGTCCATAGGAAAGCCAATACTATTAAAAGGGGATGAGGTGTTGCTTAATGGTCTTTTTGCTCAAGTGCTTAGTGATAGTACTCCTAAACCCTCAACCACTCTCCTTATCCAAATATGTCCTAAACCTACATTCCAACTCGGCCCCACCGATATTTCCAATCCGGCCCCACCGAGTTCATCCAAGACTTAGCCACTGCCAAAACCCTAACAAATCGGATCCACCGAAATGGATCTCGGATCCACCGAGATGGCCTTGCCAACTCTCTGTAATCGGTTGCATTCACTTCAGTCTCACCGAGTTATGCAAATCGGTCTCACCGAGATGGCTTGCCAAGTCTCTGTTGCCTTATTGCTTCACTTCGGTCCAACCGAGTTGATGCAATCGGTGCCACCGAGATGAGGTTTGTCCTAAGCCATTGCACTTCGGTCCATCCGAGTTGTTCATATCGGTCCCACCGAGATTCCTAAAGTTCATATCTTTTACACAGTTCGGTGCTACCGAGATTATAGTTTCGGTGCCACCGAGTTGGGTCAAAAGTGTGTAACGCTTGGATTCTGTGTGGAGGCTATATATACCCCTCCACCACATCCTTCTCAGTAAAGAGAGCCATCAGAACGTTCCTACACTTCCACCATACATTTTCTGAGAGAGAACCACCTACTCATGTGTTGAGATCAAGATATTCCATTCCTACCATTTGAACCTTGATCTCTAGCCTTTCCCAAGTTGCTTTCCACTCAAATCTTTCTTCCACCATAGCCAAATCTGTGAGGAGTTGTTTGAGTGCTGGGAAGACTATCATTTGAAGCACAAGAGCAAGGAGTTCATCAACAACACACCGTCTATTACCTTTTGGAGAGTGGTGTCTCCTAGATTGGTTAGGTGTCACTTGGGAGCCTCCAACCTGATGTGGAGTTGAACCAAGGAGTTTGTAAGGGCAAGGAGATCGCCTACTTCGTGAAGATCTACCCCGAGTGAGGCTAGTCCTTCTTGGACGTAAGCCATGGTGGAATAGACAAGGTTGCTTCTTCGTGGACCCTTCGTGGGTGGAGCCCTCCGTGGACTCGCGCAGCCGTTACCCTTCGTGGGTTGAGTCTCCATCAACGTGGACGTACGATAGCACCACCTATCGGAACCACGCCAAAAACCACCGTGTCTTCATTGCGTTTGATCTTCCATACTCTACCCCTTTACTTTCCGCACTATTGCATGCTTTACTATTTCCGCTGCTCAATCTCTAGATATGCATGTGTAGAAAGTATTGGAGTGATCTTAACTTGTGCCAAAATCTGCCTAAGTTCCAAGAGAAATTAATAACGGCACCTTTGGCTGGTTAGGAGTCTATTCACCCCCCCCTCTAGACCTATCTCCTCGATCCCACAACTGCGCTGTCCAACTCTGCTTCAAGCGCGATGAAAAGGTCTCCAACAACATCACGGAGTACGAAGGCCTCATCGCCGGCCTCAAGGTTACTTTCGCTCTCGGCATCAAGCGCCTCACCATCAAGGGTGATTCACAGCTCCTCATCAACTTCTCCAACAAAAGCTACAAGCCCAAGGACGATGATATGTCTCCAACATATCTATAATTTTTTATTGTTCCATGCTATTATAGTATCAATCTTGAATGTTTTTATATGCAACTATATGCAATTATATATTATTTTTTGGGACTAACCTATTAACCTAGAGCCCAGTGCCAGTTGCTGTTTTCTGCTTGTTTTTGGCTTTTCAGAGAATCAGTACCAAACGAAGTCCAAATGCCACGAAACTTTTTGGAGATTTTTTTCTGAACAAAAGAGACCCTGGAGACTTGGAGAGGAGGCCAGAAGGTTCACGAACCCTCCATCGAGCAACAGGGCACGGCCCCAGGGGGGCGCGCCCTGATGCCTTGTGGGGCCCATGTGGCTCCGTTTGACCTAATTCCACACCTATAAATTTACAAATATACGGAAATCATCAGAGATCCAGAAGAGAAAACCTTTTCGTTGCCGCAAGCCTCTGTTCTTCCATGATCCCATCTGGAGGCCTTTTCCGGTACTCTGCCGGAGGGGGAATCGATCACGGAGGGCTTCTACATCAACCTTACTGCCCTTCCGATGATGTGTGAGTAGTTTACCACAGACCTACGGGTCCATAGCTAGTAGCTAGATGGCTTCATCTCTCTCTTTGATCTTCAATACCATGTTCTCCTCGATGTTCTTGGAGTTCTATCTGATGTAATCTTCTTTTGCGGTGTGTTTGTTGGGATCTGATGAATTGTGAGTTTATGATCAGATTATTCATGAGAAAAATTTGAGTCTTCTCTGAACTCTTTTATGCATGATTAAATATAGCTTTGTATTTCTCTCCGATCTATCGATTTGGTTCGGCCTACTAGATTGATTTATCTTGCAATGGGAGAGGTGCTTTGTGATGGGTTCAATCTTGCGGTGCTCAATCCCAGTGACAGAAGGGGACATGACACATATTTTTATTGTTGCCATTAAGGATAAAAAGATGGGGTTTATTTATATTGCATGAATTTGCTTCTCGACATCATGTCATCTTGCTTAAGGCGTTACTCTGTTTTTATTAACTTAATACTCTAGATGCATACTGGATAGCGGTCGATGAGTGGAGTAATAGTAGTAGATGCAGGCAGGAGTCGGTCTACTTGTCTCGGATGTGATGCCTATATACATGATCATTGCCATGAATCCGTCATAATTATTTGCTTTTCTATTAATTTCCCAACAGTAATTTGTTTACCCACCGTATGTTTCTGCGCTCGAGAGAGAAGCCTCTAGTGAAAACTATGGCCCCCCGGGTCTATCTTTATCATATTAAAAACCTAAAAATACCTTGCTGCAATTTATTTACTTTTATTTTAATTTGTATTTTATTTTATCTATTTACCTCGATAAGATTTAATCCTTGCAAATAACCGCTAAGAGGATTGACAACCCTCTTATTTGTGTTGGGTGCAAGTGTTTGCTCTTGTGTGTGCAGGTGAGCTTAACGGAATTTTGCTTGGTTCTCCTACTGGATTGATAACCTTGGTTCTTAACTGAGGGAAATACGTATCTCTACTGTACTGCATCGTCCTCTCCTCTTCGGGGAAATACCAACGCAGACTACAAGTAACAGGAAGAATTTCTTGCGCCGTTGCCGGGGAGACATCATCAAAATTACCAAGTACCTTTGCACAAATTATCATTCACTTGCATTTACTTTATTTGCCTCTTATTTGCATTTGCCTCTCGTTTTCTTCTCCCCCACTTCTAATTTTTTTTACAAAAACACAAAAATATTTTTATTTGCTTGTTTGCTTGCTTGCTTGCTTTTATTGCCTTCATGTCAAACACTCAAGAACAGAAAGTAAAACAAAAATTTAAGATACTATGGATCACCTTAAGGTTTTCTACTTGGATCATCTTCGATCCATTTATGCTCGTGCTGAAACCCCAACTAGTTTAGTTGAGGGAAAATCATTAGATGAGCATGCTCATTTTGTGCGTCACCGTTTGTCTCAAAAACAGAGACTCTTATGGAATCAAATAAATAGTTTGCTATGCTATGCTTGGAATCTATGTGAAATTTATGATTTTACTTGTTGTTCTAAGAGCCCTAAAAACACCTTCCCTACCTATGTGAGTTTAATGATAATGAAATCTTATCTTCTTATGCCAAGGGTGTTTATAGTTACTATGATATCAAACAAATTAAAGAATTTGTTGCTTTTAAGGGTGCTTATGAAGTTGCTTCTTTAATTGAAAAGTATGATATTACTCTCTATAAATCTAAAATTTTTGACATACTTAAATATTGCTATGAAAACTATGCTCCTAATGCCTATGTCAATGAATTTATTGAAAGGATGTCTGCTACTTTGGAAGAAAATAATGATATGCATGAATCCATAGATAATTATGATTACGTTGATTCGATTGAAATATCCCCTGTTGATGAATATGATGCTTGCTATTCTTATGGCCATGATGCCATTATTAATGATGCTTATAGAGATGAACTTGCTATAGTTCCTTATGTTAAAAATGAAATTATTGCTATAGCACCCATACTTGATAGCTCCTTGAATAAAAAGCATGATTGCAATGACGTTATTATAAATTCTATTAATGTCAGTTGTGCTAATGATATGCAAAGCTACAAGCTTGGGGATGAAAATTTTGTTATGTGCACTACTTATTGCAATGATCATGATTAGCGTGATAATGCTTCTTATGATCTTGAAAATTTATTTAAGCCTCATGATGAATATGCTATTGATAATAATATTTACAATAATAATTTTGGAAGAGTGTCAACTTTAGGTAAAAATAGTCCCACATATTTGGAGAGTGTTCAATCTTATGAAATTTTTGATAAAAGTGGGTTTGGAGAGGTCATGACTTTAGTTGATGATAATCCCACTATTTTGGAAGAGTGTCAACTTTGCATGCATGTGGATCGTGAAGAGAATATTTTATATGATAGCTATATTGTTGAATTTGATTATGATCCTACATGTAATTATTATGAGAGAGGAAAATATGGTTGTAGAAATTTTCATGTTACTCAATTACCTCTCATGAAGTTCAAATTGTTAATGCTTCGTTCTTCTTCCTTGCATATGCTAGATACTTCTTGTCTTGATAATTTGTTTCCCTATAAAATGCCTATGCATAGGAAGTATGTTAGACTTAAATGTGTTTGTCACATATTTTATGATGCTCTCTTTGTGTTTCAACTTTTATCTTTTATGTGAGCATCATTAATATTTCAAGCCTATCTTAATGGCTATAAAGAAAGAGCTTGTTGGGAGACAACCCAATACTTTATCTTTTTGAGTGTTTGCACAATTATAGCTTCTGTTATGATTGTATTTTTATTCTTTAATTAGTGTTTGTGACAAGTAATGCCTTTGGGATGATTTGGAAGATAGTATGATTGATGCTGTTTGAAAACAAAAACTTTTGCGTCCAGTGCTGGAATTTCTAATTTTGGCTGGAACGTCAGAACCTTCTGAATTTTTTACACAATATTGATATAGGAATTTCCCACGTTTTCCTAATGTTTCAGAATTTTTGGAGTTACATAAGTATGACCATAATTCAGATCTTTACAGACTGTTCTGTTTTAGACAGATTCTGTTTTTGTTGCATAGTTCGCTTATTTTGATGAATCTATGGATCGTATCGAGGGGTATGAGTCATGGAGAAGTTGGAGTACAGTAGCATTATACCAATATTAAATATGAATCAATTTACAACAGTACCTAGAGTTAAAGATTTATTTGTTATACTAACGGATCTCACGAGGTTTCTGTTGAGTTTTGTGTGCTGGAGTTTTCAAGTTTCGGGTGAGACTACGATGGATAAAGGAATAAGGAGCGGCAAGAGCCTAAGCTTGGGGATACCCAAGGCACCCCAAGGTAATATTCAATGAAGACTCAATCGTTTAAGCTTGGGGATGCCCCGGAAGGCATCCCCTCTTTCGTCTACAATCTATCGGTAACTCACTTGGAGCTATATTTTTATTCATCACATGATATGTGTTTTACTTGGAGCATCTTGTGATATAGTTTGTTTGCTTTGGTTTGCTTTTTAGTTTGTCACAATCATCTTTGCTGAACACACCTTTTTGAGAGGGACACACATTATTCGTGATTTGTTAAAATACTCTATGTGCTTCACTTATATATTTTGAGCTAGGCAGTTGCTATAGTGCTTCACTTATATCTTTTAGAGAACGGCGGAGGTTATATTTGAAAGAAATAGTTGCACTCTCATGCTTCACTTATATCTTTTTGAGAGTCTCATGATAGCAATGGTAATATGCATGGGTTATGAATTTGGTCCTGATATGATAGGTATTCAAGAGGGATATAATAAAAACTTTCATGTAGATCACTGAATATGATAAATTTGATTCCTTGCAATAGTTTTGCGATATTAAGATGGTAATATGGGGGAGGTACTAGTAGATGATTGTGGTTTAGTAAGAATAATTGTGTTAAGGTTTGTGATTCCCGAAGCATGCACGTATGATCTGTCGTTATGCTAAGAAGTTGGAGCATGATTTATTATTGATTGTCTACCTTATGAGTGGCAGCCGGGGATGAGCGATGGACCTTGTCCTACCAATCTATCCCTCTAGGGGCATGCGTAGTAGTACTTTGCTTTGAGGGCTAATAAACTTTCGCAATAAGTATGTGAGTTCTTTATGACTAATGTGAGTCCATGGATTATACGCACTCTCACCTTTCCGCAATTTGCTAGCCTCTTCGGTACCATGCATTGCCCTTTCTCACATCGAGAGTTGGTGCAAACTTCGCCGGTGCATCCAAACCCCGTGATATGATACGCTCTATTACACATAAGCCTTCTTATATCTTCCTCAAAACAGCCACCATACCTACCTATCATGGCATTTCCATAGCCATTCCGAGATATATTGCCATGCAACTTCCACCGTTCCGTTTGTATGACATACATCATCATTGTCATATTGCTTTGCATGATCATATAGCTAACATAGTATTTGTGGCTCAGCCACCGTTCATCGTTTTTATACATGTTATGCTAGCATCATTGCACATCCTGGTACATTGCCAGAGGCATTCATATAGAGTCATATTTTTGTTCTAGTATCGAGTTGTAATGTTGAGTTGTAAGTAAATAGAAGTGTGATGACCATCATTATTAGAGCATTGTCCCAGTGAGGAAAGAATGGTGGAGACTAATGAGTCCTCGAAAAAGTGGGGATGAGGTTCATGAGACCGTTCTAAATAAAAAAAAAAGAGGCGAAAAAGAGCCATGAAAAAAAAATGATGTGAGAAAAAGAGAGAAGGGGCAATGTTTCTATCCTTTTTCCACACTTGTGCTTCAGAGTAGCACCATGTTTTTCATATAGAGAGTTTCCTATTTTGTCACTTTCATATACTAGTGGGAATTTTTCATTATAGAACTTGGCTTGTATATTCCGATCACAGGCTTCCTCAAATGCCCGAGGTCTTCATGAACAAGCAAGTTGGATGCGCACCCACTTAGTTTTCATGTTGAGCTTTCATACACTTATAGCTCTTAGTGCATCCGTTGCATGGCAATCCCTACTCCTTGCATTGACATCAATTGATGGGCATCTCCATAGCCCGTTGATTAGCCTCGTCGATGTGAGAGTATCTTCTTGTTTTTGACTTCTCTTATTTACCTCTACCACCACACTCTATTCCACCCATAGTGCTATATCCATGGCTTGCGCTCATGTATTGGGTGGGAGTTGAAAAACTTGAAGCGCGTTAAAAAGTATGAACCAATTGCTCGGCTTGTCATCGGGGTAGTGCATGATAAATACTTTGTGTGAAGAAGATGGAGCATGACAGTATTATATGATTTTGTAGGGATAACGTTCTTTAGCATTTTTATTTTGAAAGGCATGATTGTTTGTTAGTATGCCTGAGTATTGATGTCTTTATATCAAATTATAGACTGTTGCTTTGAATCATTTGGATCTTATTATTCATACCGTAAGAGAAAGATTACCTGATGAAACATGTTAGGCAGCATTCCACATCAAAAATTCTGTTTTTATCATTTACCTACTCGAGGACGAGCAGGAATCAAGCTTGGGGATGCTTGATACGTCTCCAACGTATCTATAATTTTTGATTGTTCCGTGCTATTATAGTATCAATCTTGGATGTTTTTATATGCAATTATATATCATTTTTTGGGACTAACCTATTAACCTAGTGCCCAGTGCCAGTTGCTGTTTTCTGCTTGTTTTTGGCTTTTCAGAGAATCAGTACCAAACGAAGTCCAAATGCCACGAAACTTTTTGGAGATTTTTTCTGGACAAAAGAGACCCTGGAGACTTGGAGAGGAGGCCAGAAGGTTCATGAAGCCTCCACAAGGCAAAAGGGCGCGGCCCCAGGGGGGGCGCCCTGATGCCTTGTGGGGCCCACGTGGCTCCGTTTGACCTAATTCCACTCCTATAAATTCAAAAATATTCGGAAACCATCGGAGATCCAGAAGAGAAAACATTTCCGCCGCCGCAAGCCTCTGTTCTTCTGTGATCCCATCTGGAGGCCTTTTTCGGTACTCTGCCGGAGGGGGAATCGATCACGGACGGCTTCTACATCAACCTTGCTGCCCTTCCGATGATGTGTGAGTAGTTTACCACAGACCTATGGGTCCATAGCTAGTAGCTAGATGGCTTCTTCTCTCTCTTTGATCTTCAATACCATGTTCTCCTTGATGTTCTTGGAGTTCTATCCGATGTAATCTTCTTTTGATGTGTGTTTGTTGGGATCCGATGAATTGTGAGTTTATGATCAGATTATTCATGAGAAATATTTGAGTCTTCTCTGAATTCTTTTATGCATGATTAAATATAGCTTTGTATTTCTCTCCGGTCTATCGATTTGGTTTGGCCTACTAGAATGATTTATCTTGCAATGGGAGAGGTGCTTTGTGATGGGTTCAATCTTGCGGTGCTCAATCCCAGTGACAGAAGGGGACATGACACATATTTGTATTGTTGCCATTAAGGATAAAAAGATGGGGTTTATTCATATTGCTTGAATTTGATTCTCTACATCATGTCATCTTGCTTAAGGTGTTACTCTATTTTTATTAACATAATACTCTAGATGCATGCTGGATAGCGGTCGATGAGTGGAGTAATAGTAGTAGATGCAGGCAGGAGTCGGTCTACTTGTCTCGGACGTGATTGATGACCCACAAGTATAGGGGATCAATCGTAGTCCTTTCGATAATAAGAGTGTCGAACCCAACGAGGAGCAGAAGGAAATGACAAGCGGTTTTCAGCAAGGTATTTTCTGCAAGCACTGAAATTATCGATAACGAGTAGTTTGATAGCAAGATAATTTGTAACAAGTGACAAGTAGCAATAGTAACTAAGGTGCAGCAAGGTAGCCCAATCCTTTTGTAGCAAAGGACAGGCCGGAACGATCTCTTATAATAAGCAAAGCGTTCTCGAGGACACATGGGAATTTCATCTAGTCACTTTCATCATGTTTGTTTGATTCGCGTTCGCTACTTTGATAATTTGATATGTGGGTGGACCGGTTCTTGGGTGTTGTTCTTACTTGAACAAACCTCCCACTTATGATTAACCCCTCTCGCAAGCATCCACAACTACAAAAGAAGAATTAAGATAAATCTAACCATAACATTAAACATATGGATCCAAATCAGCCCCTTACGGAATAGCGCATAAACTAGGGTTTAAGCTTCTGTCACTCTAGCAACCCATCATCTAATTACTACTCCACAATGCATTCCCTTAGGCCCAAAGATGGTGAAGTGTCATGTAGTCGACGTTCACATGACACCACTAAGAGAATCAACAACATACATATCATCAAAATATCGAACGAATACTAAATTCACATGATTACTTATGACAAGACTTCTCCCATGTCCTCAAGAACAAAAGTAACTACTCACACATCATATTCATGTCCAAGATCAGAGGGGTATTGAATAGCATAATGGATCTGAACATATAATCTTCCACCAAATAAACCAACTAGCATCAACTACAAGATGTAATCAACACTACTAGCAACCCACAGGTACCAATCTGAGGTTTTGAGACAAAGATTGAATACAAGAGATGAACTAGGGTTTGAGATGAGATGGTGCTGGTGAATATGTTGATGAAGATTGGTCCTCCCACGATGAGAGGATCGTTGGTGATGTCGATGGCTTCGATTTCCCCCTCCCGGAGGGAAGTATCCCCGACGGAATCGCTCCGCCGGAGAGCAAAAGTGCTCCTGCCCAAGTTCCGCCTCGAGACGGCGGCGCTCTGTCCCAAAAGTTTTCCCCTTAATTTTTCTAGGGCAAATGGGCTTATATACCAGAAAATGGGCATCGGAGGCTAGCCAGGGGCCCCACAAGGCACCAGGGCGCGCCTGGGGGGGGGGGGGGGGTGGCGCGCCCTTGTGCCTCGTGGGCACCTGGGTGGCCCCCTCTGGTACTTCTTTCTTCCAATATTTTTTATTTATTCTAAAATAAATCTCCGTGAAATTTTAGCTCATTTGGAGATGTTCAGAATAGGTATCTCTGACATAGCTTTTTCAGGTCCAGAATTCCAGTTGCCGGCAATCTCCCTCCTTATGTAAATCTTGCATATTAAGAGAGAAAAGGCATTAGAATTGCTCCACAAAGTGTTATATTGATTAAAAACACTAAAAATAATAGTAGGAAAACATGATGCAAAATGGACGTATCAGTGATGCCTATATACATGGTCATTGCCATGAATCCGTCATAATTATTTGCTTTTCTATCAATTGCCCAACAGTAATTTGTTTACCCACTGTATGTTTCTGTGCTCGAGAGAGAAGCCTCTAGTGAAAACTATGGCCCCCGGGTCTATCTTTATCATATTAAAAACCTAAAAATACCTTGCTGCAATTATTTACTTTTATTTTAATTAGTACTTTAGTTTATCTATTTACCTCGATAAGATTTAATCCTTGCAAATAACCGCTAAGAGGATTGACAACCCTCTTATTTGCGTTGGGTGCAAGTGTTTTCTCTTGTGTGTGCAGGTGCGCTTAACGGAATTTTGCTTGGTTCTCCTACTGGATTGATAACCTTGGTTCTTAACTGAGGGAAATACTTATCTCTACTGTACTGCATCATCCTCTCCTCTTTGGGGAAATACCAACGCAGACTACAAGTAGTAGACGAGCACATGGCCCCCTATCTGGAAGAGGTACGCAAGCTCGAGAAGCGTTTCCTCGGCCTGGAGCTCCAGCATGTCCCTTGCGGCAGCAACAAGGAGGCCGACGACATCGCCAAACAAGCATCTCGCCGCGAGCCTCAAAGCCTCGGCATCTTCGAGGAAAGGCTCCTGAAGCCATCAGCTACACCACCTGCCGTGAGCGCCACGCTGCTTCATGAAGAGCTCCCACCCGCACCACGGGCGCACCAGACTGCGGCCCAGCCTCAGGCGCCCGCTTGCTGCTGGCACTGGAGCCTCAAGCGGACAGCTGGGCCGCTGAGTTCAAGGCCTACTTGCTTCACGGCACCCTCCCGGAGAAGGACTCATAGGCAGAGCGTGTGGCTCGCCAGGCCACCGCTTACTGCTTGAGGGATGGCGAGCTGTACCGCAGGCGCCCCAATGGTGTCTCGCTGCGGTGTATCTCTGAAAAGCAAGGCCGCAAACTGCTTGTCGACATCCATGGAGGAGACTGTGGCCACCACTCTTCATCACGCACCCTCGTCGGCAAGGTGTTCCTCAGCGGCTTCTACTGGCCCACCGCGCTTCATGACGCCACCGAGTTGGTCCAATCCTGTGAAGCTTGTCAATTCCACGCCAAGCAGATCCATCAGCTGGCGCAAGACCTCCAGACGATTCCTCTCTCGTGGCCCTTCACGGTCTGGGGGCTGGATATCTTGGGACCCTTCCCTCGTGCAGCTGGCGGCTACCGCTACCTCTACGTCGCCATCGACAAGTTCACCAAGTGGGCGAAGGTCGAGCCTGTGCGCACCATCCCGGCAGGATCTGCCTTCAAGTTCATCAAGGGCCTCGTGAGCCGCTTTGGCGTCCCCAACTGCATCATCACTGACAACGACTCTCAATTCACAAGCGGCCTCTTCAAGTCATACTGCGCCAGCCTCGGCACGCAGATCTGCTATGCCTCCGTGGCGCACCCGCGAAGCAACGGCCAGGCCGAGCGTGCCAACGCTGAGGTCCTTAAGGGCCTCAAGACAAGGAGCTTCAAGAAAAAGCTCGAAGCCTGCGGCAAGGGCTGGCTTGACGAGCTACAGTCTGTGCTATGGTCGATCCGCACGACAACAACTAAGCCTATCAGCGAGACTCCCTTCTTCCTCGTCTATGGAGCCGAAGCAGTCCTCCCTTCTGAGCTCAAGCACGGCTCTCCGCGAGTCCTCGCCTTTGATGAGGCTCGTCAGGACGGCTCGCGAGAGGCTGACCTGCTGCTCCTCGAGGAAGCCCGTCGCCAGGCCGCCCTGCACGCCGCAAGATACCAGCAGGCTTTGCGTCGCTATCATAGCCGCAACATACGCCTGCGCACCCTCGAAGTTGGCGATCTCGTCCTGAGAAGGATCCTCTCCAGAGAGGGACTCCACAAACTCTCACCCATGTGGGAAGGCCCTTTCAGGGTTGCTCATGTCTCCCGGCCCGGTGCCGCCCGGCTGGAGATAGAGGAAGTAGTTCCTGTGCCCAACACATGGAACATCCAACACCTCCGCAAGTTCTACCCGTGACCCTCATGCATACGAACGAAATGGAGTTGTACACGCTCCGGAGCTTCTCATTGCATTCGCCTGATGAGCCCGCGAGAGCTCCCGCCCACACCCCAGTGGAAGCCCCATGCTCTGCGCTGGCGGAACGATCGAACTGAGGGCGCCCCATGGGCTGCACCAACCTCAAGCTGACCCGTGCCGGACACGGCAGCCTCTTATCTTTTGGATGTGAAACTGAGGGTGCCCCACGGGCTGCACCAACCTCAAGCTGACCCGTGCCGGACACGGCAGCCGCATCTTTTTTGGTTGTGTAATGAAACTTATTATTATGCTGCAGTAAAGCTTTATTTCCTAAGATATTTTATGTGTTTGGTAAGTTGCCTGTCTCAGGAGCTATGCGTGCTCGCGACCTTCCTCCTGCACATCACACGAGCGGGGGCTGGACACGGTGCCTGTGCTCGGGTCAGTCCCAGCAGCACTGCAAAACCCAAGTGATCGAGCTCTGGCTCGTGGGCTTGCTCCCGTGCACGCCACCTCACCAAGGTCCTTGGTGTCTTGTCTCCTCGCATGACACCCATGAGCAAGCTAGCAAGCGTGCACTGCTCCCCTTTTTGTGAGACCTATCGATATGAAGTTGTCGCAGGAACAAGGCACGTAGAAGGCCTCGCGAGCGTTGCCTCGCGAGGTAGCTCACGACAAGACGCCTCCGTAAGCCCTCAGGAAGCCTCACGAGCGCTACCTCGTGAGCCAACCTGCGGTGGCCATCTCCACCAAGTGCTGGCGGGAGGCCTCACGGGCGAGAGCCTCGCGAGGCGCACTCTGCGGCCACGACACGCCAAGTGATACTCGTGAAAAAGCTAAGTACAAAAACACCTCAAGAGCCGCTCTCGGCGCCTCTCAAGCTCTCCTCTCCCCGCAACCTCGCTGAGTGCTGATGTTTCCTCCTCCGCGCAAGCCGCTTGCATGTCAAAGGGGGGCGTCCTGAGCATCACGCCTCGGGATCCCTTACCGCCTCTCAGTGCCCTACACCTCCTGGCCTTGCCACACGACCTGACATACCAGCGACGGCTGTAGCCCGCTCGGGGGCTGGGTCCTGACGACGTAGAGCACCAAGGCAAGCAAAGAAAGGAAAATAGGCCTCACGAGAGGGCCTCACGAGGAAACATACATTGTAGCAAATCAAAGTACTTAAACGCGAAAAAGCATCGTTTTTACGCCCCCGCGGGGCTACATCGATCCATTACAGGAGCAAAAGAAAGGGGCCAAGACGGAGCGCGACACGCCTTCAAGAGCCGACTCGGGCGCTACCTACGCCTAGTCGGAATCCTCGTCTTCGCTCTTGATGCACGGGGAACTTTCATCGCTTCCGCCCCCGCTCGAGGAGTCGGAGTCGCCATCGCTGTCACCCTCGCCGGAGGAGTCGGAGCCGCTGCCGCTCTCACTCTCCGCGCAGCACTCCCTGCGGCTACCGGAGACCCCAAAGAACTTCACGAAGAGTGTGGCGGCTCCGTCGTACTTGAACTGGAGAAGATGCCCCCGCCTTAGGCCACGGGCGCGGGCGAACGACTTCCACCCCCGCTTCAGGAACATGAAGCCGGCAGGAGAGAATTCAGTCGCCACCCAGGAGGGGCTGTTGCAGTAGCCATCCGCCTGTAGCCACAGGCCCAAGGGCCCGCTGTCCTCCATCGCTCTCGCAAAGGAGTCCGGGAGCCGGAGCCAACTATAGGGCCGACGATGCAGCCCCACGATGAACTCATGTGCCGCCTCCGCCATGTGAGTCCCCGCCTGGGGGCGGGAAGGGCAGCCGCCCCGCCGCGCCCACCTCGGCCGCGGGCGGCGACCCTTCCGTGGACGCTAGGGCTGGGCATGGCGGCCGCCGAGGAGTGCGTTCGGCCCCGAGGGGAACCCTCATGGCAACATCGGATGCGCGGGCTCGCCCTCTACCCATCGCCATCGCAGCGGCGGTCCTGAAAGAGAGCAAGGAAGGGTGAAAGGTTGGAGAAGGGGAGAGACAGAGGTAGAAGATGAGTGGGGGAGGTCTCTTCCCCCCGCTCCTTTTATAACAACCAATGGGGATGCTCTATCCACCGCTCCGCCTTCTTCGACACCGGGAATCGAGGAAGTAGGAGGAAAGCAATGATAGCCCTGCGCCCCGCGCGGGCATGCTTTATGGCAGGCGCAGGCGGTTACCGAGGCGGAGTGGAGGAAGTGGGGGCGTCCCACGTCCCATCGTGCGCCACGCATCGAACCTGAGCCCCGCAGTCTGTCAGGGCCCGCGCCGTTTCGCTCCCAACAGGCGGGAACGTGCGCGCCACGGGCCCGGGGGTTACTGTCGGGCCATTGGGAACCAGGGTATCACGGCCCGTCTGCCTGCGACCCAGGATGCGACGCTTGGCAAAGGACCAAGACGCGGCCCACCCATGGGTGCCGCGAAGCGAAGACACCCCGCGAGGCGCCAGCCTCACGAGGACCCCTCCTCAAGGAGCAAACCATCAAGACTTAGCCGCAGCAGCGGCAGGAAGGCTCGCGAGCCCCCCTCGTGTGGCGGCCTCCCGAGGCGGCCCCCCGAGGCGACCGCCCAAGGCCATCCGAGCCTGACGTCAGCCGCGTGGTCCTGTGCCCATCACGTGGGTGACGCGCTCGGTGACGAATGGCGGCAGAAGCCGCGCCAGCGGGCACGGACAGAGAGGGTTTCCTCTTTGGTGATAAAGGGGGAGCACCAGCTGCCCTCCTCCAAAGCAAGTCCCAAGGACTACCCGTTTGGTGAAAGAAGACCGAGACAGCAAGGCGCGCAGGGCGGAGGTCATCACTGAGCCCACCGGCGCGTCATGGATAGCAACTTTGTAGGCGAAGACCGTCTTTTGTCAGGATAGCCTGGGCGCCTATCCCCTTTCAAAACCCGCCAATTGTGGCTACCCTTCCCGCCGAGATTTTCAGGGGAAGAGGACCAAGGCGGCTATAAAAGGGATAGCGCTGCCATTGTAGAGGGATCGATTCCTTCACCTCCTACCTTGTACGCGAGAACTCTCTCTCGCCCACAGCAATCCCAAACACAAGCAGGAGTAGGGTTTTACACCGCAAGGTGGCCCGAACCTGGGTAACCGATGCGTCCTCTGTCGTGCTCTGCGCTCGTGTGCTCTCGCCGTAGCCTCGCCGTGGTAACCCTTGGGTCGGTAGGAGCGAGCTTGTCCCCAGTGTTCGAACCTTTGGGTCCGCGGAGCCCCGATTCCGACAAAACTAAATAACCATGGTACAGGTACAAAATAAAAAAATTGACATGCAAATAAGATATGTGTAGCTAAACTCCTTCTACTATGATCCATCGTATATGAACATTATCAAGATGTTGATAAAACATAATAATTATCTTTTGAGATGGTGTCGTCTTCTTGTTGCACAAATATCAATTCTATTTCTATATCGGATTAGTGATCCATTTTAAAAGTGTCCACCCGTGGGCTACATTTGAACCGATACAAATATCTTAGAAATGTTGCAGGACAAATTAATCTATGAGTAGTGTGGTTCAATTTGATAATTGGCATATTTGACAGCTCGGAGTAAACTCCAGATTGAACAATATGGTAGATAGCTTTCAATACATGTGCTTGTTGTTCATTTTGATAAATTTGGCACCTCCAAGTAGTTTCCAAACGGAACGATGAGGAGATAGCCTTTCGAGTACATGTGTTGTTGTTCTTTGCTTACCTCAGTCCGGTCGGAAGTACACTAAGAACCAAATAAGATGTCTAAGGAAATCACCAGCCAAGATTCTACAACTCTAAATAAAACTAAATACAACCAAAGCTTACTACCTAGAAATAAAAGAATTGCTTATGGCACCAATCATACATATTTCTAGTGCAGTCAGACATTAATTATCATCAATGAGAATAAAATTATTATCAGCAACTAAAAAGTACCAATGCCTAATCTCGTAATTAGATCAGTTAAGGAGAATATAATTATTATCAGCAGTGCAATGGTCAAAATCAGGCACAAACTCTTGCAAATTTACTTATATAGCTATAATAAAACTGGAATGTTATTTTACGAAAATGCTATCCGGGTGAACCATTTGTATTGTGCAGTCAGAACCGAAGGCATGAGGTTCTATATTTTATTATCATAACATATCAAACATATGACTGACCATATACGACCCCAACTCCATGAAATACCAGGACTATCCTATTCTTGGTTCATAACATATAAGTACAGTCAACCAGCAACAAATTATTTGTAGTGCGCATTTGACAGCACACACTAATTAAATTAGAACAGGACATTATAATGGATACAACACGTTCATGCAGAAAGACATGGCAGCAGAGCACCATTGTGGATACTGACTTCTAAGACATGGCAGCAGAGCACCATTTTTCTCCTTATTGTTATACTTGGTTACATTTATGATGTAACTTCTCCACACAAAAAAAAGAAATACTGAATGCGACACTACGATTTATCGGAGGACAAACCTTGTACATCTCAAAATTCACATTCCATGAAGTAATTTCAAGCGCCACATCGTTGTATATGCAGCTGGTACTAATAGTAGATCAGACCAGAGTAAATACCATGTCCAAATATGGAGCTTGATGGGCTTGTTGTCGATGGGCATCATCCTGTCCTCTGACTCGACGACCATTATGAGTTCAGTGTCAGGCTGGGATGAACTGCAGTAGCAGGAATGACTTGTCATTTGCCAGAAACTTCATAGCCATCCAATATGACCATAGATGTCCCCAAACCCGAGAGCGTCCAGAAACTGCGCGGAACCATTCGTTTCTAGAATGAGTGGCAAAGATTTACAAATATACTCAACGAACCAAGTTCAAGCTGAACTAAGGTTGTGCCTTCCGATTAGCATTTTCATTATCTTGTGAATAAATGAGAACAAGACATTATAATGGATACAACACGTTCATGCAAAAAGAGGGGAGAAGGGGGAACCTATAAGCTGAAATATGTATAATGAAATGCTAAAAATCAAAGAAACGGTAAAAAAATGATCAGAGTTCAGATCATCAGCTTTGTAACTCGGTTCTCATGGAAGCGCGGTGTGAAATTAATACCTGCAATGAAATAATGATAGAGTGCCCTGGGACAACGGGCTTGAACTATGGTAGCATCAAGTAAGTGAGGTTTCCTACAACAACAACCAGATGCTTTGGCCTGGACGGGTTTTCGAAACAATACAGACATCACTCTTTCTAGGTTAAGTGTCTATTTGTGCTCTTGTTCTCCCCACCTGCATCTCCGCTCTTCCTTGTGGGAGCATCACCTAAATCATCATATTCATCGTCTACGAGTCTAGACATGTCGTAATGCTTGTTCTGCATAATTATATTTGCAGCATGCATGTCATCATCTTCTTCTCCTTTCCCGTGTTCAGCTGCAATATGCTTTATAGTATGCTTGCAGTTAGAATAAAAGGTAATAGTAAGGTAAGCAGGCAGATAAACTATAGGAGCATATATAGTAACAGAACAATGAGATATAACAATATCTGCATACATCAGCGCATGAACTATTTTTAGATTCAGTATATGTCGTATACTATTTCAGAATGACTAAACTAAGGGTATGCCAGGTGGCTCGTATACATGGGCTCGCTACACTTCAGTGCCAAGTATCGTCGGCACTGGTTTAGATCTGCAAAACCAAAATAAATAAATAAATAAAGCACTTTGGCCAGCAAAGAGACTGAATTTGTTTCAACCGCACCGCAGGAGTTACATACAGAAGGAAGCACACCTTAACATACAGACTGGAAAATCAGAGCATTAACAAATAATAGGTAATGCAAATGCACTCTGGCATAAGATAAACTAACCTGATTGAGCTCCTTCCCTTCTCATGCATAGGCTCATCAACAGAAGTGCCTTGATCCTGAAGAACAACCTCCATTTCTCTCTGATACTCTCTCTGAAAATGAACAAACAACAGTGAAGAGGTCATGTAGTTCTTCTTGCTCTTCCACAAAGAAGAACTCCTGTCAACACACAGTAACAGCAGCTACAGCACTTACCGAAAGTTGGTTAGCTTCTTCATGCTTGCCTCTCATTTGAAGGCGGAGAATCTCTTGCCCGCGCATCTCCCACCGCCTCCCCCTTCCGCTCCACAGCCACCACCTCGCTGCCACACGACGGCCACGTGATCATCGTCAGCTTCGTGGGCGGTAGGGGCAGCGACCCGCCTCCCGTTTCAGAATCATGGCCAGTACCTGTAGTTCTTGGCTTGTCTGTTGTCCAGTCCTGCGACTGCACCTCGCGACCACCATCGTCGATGGAGCCACGGCCATCGTCATCTCCGTGTCCGGCATCCCTTTCCTCTGTCGTGTGGGTCCGCGGCGTGGTCATCATCGGCTTTGGAAAGCATCATAAAAGAATTAAATTCAGAGAAGGAGTTGAGTTCATACTGTTTTGGGAAGTTCACTTCCCATCTCCATAGTACTCACACATAAAGGAATTATTTCAGTTCGAAGAAGAAACCCAATAACTTTAGAATCGTCAACCTGCATATAAATCAAAAAGAAAGCAAACCAAACCAAACCAGGATACCCTCAAAACAAACATCATTTTCGGCTAGGTCGAAGAGTACCTCAGAGGCTCATACCGCACTTCTCTGCCACCAAATAAGTTCTCTCGATCTGATGGTCACCATCAGGAAGAATCACTGGCTCCACAATTGGCACTAAACCAATGTACTGCAGATTATTCAGAGAACATTTTAATGACACATACATGAGCTAGTTAAATTCTTATTAGTCTCCACAAGCAAAATTGTCAATGACACATATAGGAGCAAGCTGTATCACAAATTATTCTCTGCGAGCAATATTGTTAATGACACACACATGAGCTAGCTGAGTTACCAACAACACTTCAGAGAACATAAAAATGAGGAAAATCTGAACAAACATACCCATTTGAATGTTGGACACTGCTGACCGACTAAAGCATATTTCAGGTACTTGCAGAGACGATCGATATTTAGCAATCTTGATGTTTTGAGATTTGACCAGTACGGAGTATCTCAAATATGTAACTGTACATGAACACCAATCTAAAGCTGCTACTCCTAAAGCCTCAGATCAGCTTGATGAATCAATGGACAATCAGATCAAACCTACTCTGTAAAGGAGTAGCTTTAAATTCTCCCGAGAACCACCGCCCCCTGGGCTGACCTTGCACCCCAACCTAGAGGGAGGAGAAGAGAGCAGAGGTAGTACCAGATCGACAGACTCCTTGGAGATGGCATTCAGAGGGACTCTTGCATCCAGGCAGATCCCTGTAGTCCTGCGCGCCCCTGGCGGCGACCCCAAACCCGGGGGCGCGTTGGCCATGGAGATGACGACGACGCCATTGATAGACTTGGTGTTCTCGGTGATGCGCGCGAGCGCGGACTTGGGCACGGAGTTGCCAAAGAGAAACGAGAGCATAGGCGGCGACGAGGTCGAGCACGTGGATGGTGAGGTGGAAGGCGTCGCCGTGGGTGAACTTGCCGATGAGCGTCGTCGTCATGGAGGCACTTGGCGGCGGTGGGGTGCGCGTTGTGGTTGTCCTGCGGCGCCAGGCTGCAGGGAGGCGAGCGGGATAGGGAGGTGCACGGGGGAGGCTGGTGGCGGCGCGGAAGAGACTATAGAGCGTTAAATGGGCTGGCCAAAATTGTCTGCGGTTGAGCGAAAAGTCGTTTGTAAGACGCTCGCGGGTTTAATATAGGTTTGCCGAGGGGTTGGTGGAAGGTGAGGCGAGACTACCAACTGAGAGATTAGGAGTAGAGATTCTCCACTCTTCCGTTCCACGTTTTTTTTCCGCTTCACCTCCCACCTTTGTCTGGGTTTTTTTTCGTCTCTCCTCTCACCACCGTCTGGTTTTTTTTCGTCTCACCTCCCACCACCCCCTCTCATTGAATTTTTTCCTTCTCATTATAAAAAACCAAACCCCACTATCCCCTCACCCCCACGGTGGAAAATTCACCAACGCATGCATGTTTTTTTTTACCTTCCCGGTTCTTCAACTTGGTTTTCAACCGCAAGACAACTCATGCATATCAATCAAGTATGGTACCGATATGATAAACCAATAAAACCTGGTTGGTAAGCCAATAAATCATTGATTAATTAGTATTTACAACAGTCCAAATATTTACAACGTATGTTCCTGGTAATTTTTGGGAAGCAATCACCGGGTGATTTCCATGTCGTCCCGCAAACCATATCAACCACGCCGCTGGCAAGTCAATACAAATTGGAGCATTGTTCATTAACACCCGGAAGGCCGCGGCATTGCAGCAAAAGAAGAAGGCACGTCGGCAGGGATAGGTGCTCGTCGGCACCGAGTCGCCTACGCGGTGGTGTGCATCGCCCTCAACGACATGGCGCTAGGCAGGTTGTGCCCGGCGTAGTACGTTGAGCAGCTCTCACTGAACCGCTGACGACGGAACACAAGGTACTCATGCAACTTCCATATAGCATGTTCGACTACAACTCCCGATATGAATCGCCCGTCCTTTCCCATCCCGATTCTGCCCAGGTTGTTACAATCAGATCGGATTTTTCTCTGGGAATTTTTTTGCGCTTCGTTTTTGATATTTTTTTTGTGTTGAGCTTGTTTATCGGGAAGGTTTGAAGGCGGTGGCAGCGGAAGGAGAGGCCCAATGAGAAAGGTATGGACTTGCTTCTCAGCTAGATCCCACAAGTCACCGCAGCGGCGGCGACGTCCTCTTCCAGGGCGCCAGTGTGCATGGTGTCGCGCGCCATCACGGGCACTCACTGACGCGCCATGGTAAGGATGTGTGCTAAACCCTGGTCGTGCGTTGTCACGGTGATGGTGATCACTAGGGCGGCGGCGGCGGCTTCCACGCGTTGTTGTGCATGTGCTCGTCGCATCCCCGCCGTCAAGCGCATTCGTCGCTGGCATGGTCACCGCTGGTGCATGCGATAGTGGCTGGCGGAACAGCTCCACGACCTGCTCTGTCGAGGACGTCGGGTTCACGATGGGTGATTCTCTGTTGTGCATGGTGGGAACTGTGGATTTCATGATTGGGCGTCGGGTTCCTGGGATCATGGTGGGAACTGTGGATTTCACGAACGGACATCCCTTGGCAGCTTGCTATGGCTTTACACACGAACCGGACGTCGGCCTGGCTGGCCACAACATCTTGGTTTGCATGACAAGAATGCTCTGAATAACGGGGTTTTTTGCGGGGAATGCTCTGAAATAACGTTGAGGGTCTTGGTTTGCCGGACAAGAATAACATGCTTTGAAGCATGTCATAGCAGGCAGGGTTTGCATTAAACTGGATGTAGTCCACCAGAATTTGTGAGATGAGATTGCACATTCTTTGTTCCCTTGATGACAGGTGTATGTTGTCACTTGTGAGCTGCGTCGGGATTTTACTCGAAGAGGAGAGGAGATGCAGTACAGTAGAGATAAGTATTTCCCTCAGTGAGAACCAAGGTTATCGAACCAGTAGGAGAATCAAGCAAAGCCTCGTGAACAGCACCTGTACACACAAAAGCAAATACTTGCACCCAACGCGGGCAACAGGGTTGTCAATCCCCTTGAACTCGTTACTTGCAAGGATTAAATCTTGTAAGCAAATACTTACACCCAACGCGGGCAAGAGGGTTGTCAATCCCCTTGAACTTGTTAATTGCAAGGATTAAATCTTGTAGTGATAGATAGATAAATTGCAAAACAAAATAAAAGTAAATAAATTGCAGCAAGTATATTTTGGTTTTCTTTTTATATGTAAAGTAGACCCGGGGGCCATAGTTTTCACTAGAGGCTTCTCTCTCGAACACATAGCATACAGTGGGTAGACAAATTACTGGTAGACAATTGATAGAAAAACGCATAGTTATGACGATATTCCAGGCAATGATCATATATATAGGCATCACGTCCGAGACAAGTAGACCGACTCCTGCCTGCATCTACTACTATTACTCCACCCATCGACCGCTATCCAGCATGCATCTAGGGTATTAAGTTAATGAAAACAGAGTAACACCTTAAGCAAGATGACATGATGTAGACAAAGTAAACCCAATCAATATGAATAAACCCCATCGTTTTATCCTTAATGGCAATAATACAAATATGTGTCTTGTCCCCTACTTTGTCACTGAGATATAGAGCACCGCAGGATTGAACCCATTACAAAGCACCTCTCCCGCTGAAGATAAATCAATCTAGTTAGCCAAACCAAACGGATAGATCGGAGAGAAATACAAAGTTATAACAATCATGCATAATAAAGTTCAGAAAAGACTCAATTACTTCTCATGAATATTCAGATCATAAACCCACATTTCATCGGATCACAACAAACACACCGCACAAGAAGATTACATCGAATAGAACTCCAAGAAGATCGAGGAAAACATTGTATTGAAGATCAAAGAGAGAGAAGAAGCCATCTAGCTACTAACTATGGACCTGTAGGTCGGTGGTGAACTATTCACGCATCATCGATAGGACAACAAGGATGATGTAGAAGCCCTCCGTGATCGATTCCCCCTCCGACAGAGTACCGAAAAAGGCCTCCAGATGGGATCGCGGAAGTACAGAAGCTTGCGGCGGCGGAAAAGTTATTTGGGGTGGTTCTCTGTTGGTTTCCCAATATTTGAGAATTTATAGAAGTGAAATTAGGTCAGACGGAGCCACGCGGGGCCCACAAGGTAACAAGGCGCGGGCACCCCACTGGGCGCGCCCTGTTGCCTTGCCGTCTCTTTGTTTGTCCGCTGGTCTCCTCCCGAAGCTTCTAGGGTCTCTTTTGTCCAGAAAAAAAATCGTCAAAAAGTTTCGTAGCGTTTGGACTCCGTTTGATACTAATTTTCTGGAAAACCAAAAACAAGCAGAAAAGAGCAACTGGCACTAGGCAATGAATTAATAGGTTAGTCCCAAAAAATGATATAAAATATCATATAAATGCATATAAAACATTCAAGATTGATAATATAATAGTATGGAATAATAAAAATTTATAAATACGTTGGAGAAGTATCATATGTCCACACTTTGGAGATGCATGTTTAATAAGGAAAGTTGCATTGTCGATTTTCATGGCCATTATTGTGTATCGATTTTATTTTATTTGCTAAGAGTGAAAACAGATAAAATTACAGTTCTAAAGTATGTTCTTACCGATCAACTAGATATGAATTGCATGATTAGTTTTGTTTATGTGCTCCTTGAATAAACGAACAATTATTAATAACCATGAAATTTGCAATGGCTAAAAACCCAAGAAGTAACAAGCATTTTTTTAGACGAAAAAGTAATATTAATTTTGCCTCCATTCAAATAATAATAATTTTTGTACCGGACCTCTAAATTCTCAGGTATTACCTCCGTCCCAAATTAAATGTCTTAGATTTGCGTAGATATAAACGTATCTAACACTAAAAACTGTCTAGTTCGTATCTAGACAAATCTCAAATATATCTAGACAAATCTAAGACACAGGGAGTACAGCCGAACTGGATGCTGACTGACGTTGAGGCCACAGTAAACACACCGCCGGAGCCGAGCGTCTGGGTAGCAAAGAGGCAAGACGGGAAGACCGCCGGCGCAGATCAGATTCGACGATGAAGTTCTAAAGAAAGAAAATGAACGTGCGCATTTCCCATTATTCATTCCCGAACGAGGAGGAACAGCATGATTAAGCGCGTGGATCGGGAGCGAAGCAAGCATACGTTCCCCGTTCTTCTCCACTACAGAGTCAAATTCATCATCACAAACTCCGGCCAAAAAGTCCTAAACAATCCTCCTCCTCAACCCCATTTCTTAGTCCTCGTGCCCGGAGAAACACGTGGTGCCTCGCTCACCAACACCTGCAGCCTACGCAAACAAAAAGAAAACGGCAAGGCGACATGGACGCCGCCACCGCCACACGTGTCCCCTTCACTCCGGCCTCCCCTCCCTCTCCCCGGGGAAGCGTGTCCCCTTCACACGCCGCCCGGGGCGCCCGTGCGGTCGTAGGTGAGCGGCCACCCGACGACACACCGCGCGCGAGGTCGCGCCGAATCGCCCAGATTCCGGCGCAGCGCCTGCCCTGAGGAAGCCGCAGCCGCCAGCACCAGCGACGACAACCTCGGCTGCCGCGGTGCATGCGTGCGGACTGCGGGCGTGGGTCACGGTCGATCGCGCGCCGGCCACCACCCGTTTCCCCGCCTCGCCGCACCAAACCCCGCACACACGACACGCCCTCGATCGGCAGGTGCGGGCGGTGCGCGCACGCACCCGTGCCGGCGTGGCTCGCTCCGGGCCTCTACTCGTCGCTCGCTGATCTTTAATTTCGCGTCGGATTTCGCCATGTGACTGAACCGCGTGGGAAGCAATCGAATTCGTTGAACAGATTTCATCTACAGAGAAGAAAAACCATCAATGCATGCAACGTCGCCGCGGTTAGTAGCAGGCTACCACTAGCAGTGTATCACTGGAAAAGATTTGGCCTGGGCAGGACAAGGGCAGCAGCAGCTGGACACCAGCGTGTATCCGCGCTGCCCGCATCGATCACCCGCGCGCACGGTGATCCGCGGGAGGCAGAGAATCAAACTGTCTGCGTGCAACTGGGGCGTGCCGGTGAGGCGCTCCAGGTCCAGGATACGAACAAAGTACACACACGCTCCTGTTTCCATGCGCATGCATATCCACCTCCTGAATATACCGCGTGCCCAGGGATTTCGTGACAGATCCCCTCCGTCAGTACTTGTTAATTCAGATTAACCACCCGTGTGACTGTGTCCAGTGTCCACCCAGCCATGCTTGCTCCAACTCGCTGGCATGTCCAGTAGCTATCGCTAGGAGTCACTGCAGTACGCATGCATGTCCAGTGGTGCTTAGTCGACCGCCCAACCTGTTACGCGGAAGGTCGTAATAAACCAAGGCGGCAGTGCACAGCACACTACGAGGTATACACCGGTTCCCATCACATTTTACACGGACACGTCATAGTCCCTGGCTTTTGCTTGTCCGTAATGCCTTCTCCCCAACAGCATCCATCCCAGCGCATGCATTTTCGGTAAACTAATGGGCTATGTAATCTTGTCATGTCTCGGCCGGGATCCCGCGTCGCTCTCGCCAAAAAAGTCCCGATTCAAACCTACCTTCCTGCCTGCCTTGTTCCCTCGCCCCGACCGGACACACATATATATACCCACCCTGCCGCGCCACTTGACCACCACCAGCACCAGAATCAGATCATCACACACAAGCCAGCCAGGAGGACGCACACGCACTAGAGCGCGCGCAAGCACGCCACGTACTGGTGAACAGAGCGGGCACAGCACAACGCGCAGGCAGGATGAGCCTGTCGCCGGCGCCGGAGGAGAGCTACGCGAGGCTCGGCATCGGCTTCGGCTTCGGGCGGAGGTGGCGGCGGGCGAGGGGGTTCCGGCTCTGCGCGGGGAACCGGTTCTCGGTGCGGCGGCTGCGGGCCAAGCTGCTCACGTTCCTGGGCCTCGTCGGCCGCCACGCGCGCCACCTCGCCAGGAGGCTCTCCAGGAGAGGCGTCGGCTCCTGCCCACGGAGCGGCAGCGCGAGGACGCTCGTGGGCGGCAACGGGTCGCAGCGGTGGTGCCCCCCGGGCGGCGAGGCGGCGGCCAGCAAGCACAAGCAGCAGCAGGCGCCGAGGAGGGCGGCGTCCTTCATGCGGACCAACTCCTTCTACGCGCAGGCCATCGCCGAGTGCCTCGAGTTCATCAAGCGCAACTCCGTTCCGGTCGAGGACTACGGCAGCGCCGTCGTCGCCCGCGGCGGCGGCGCCGTCGGGAGATAGAACTCATCGATCGAGACCCCGTTTGGAACGCGTGGGCAATGGAAGTATGGAACTAGCTGGAACAAATGTGTGTACGTCCCGGTCTCCGGGTGGATGGAGTCTCGAGATGTGAAACTAGCGTAGTATACCGAATACATACAGTGACGGAGTACAGAGATGTAAACACGTTGTGAAATTTGAGCTGCGTATGTTGAAATTTTGCGGGGCTGTGATTACTTGGCCGGTGCACGGCACGCACTAGTTCTTCAACTTCTTGTACATTTCCAGATGTAAGACTAGACTTTCTGCGTGAGGTTCTTCCGGAGCCACAACTAAGCTCTGACTGTCTCATGGATTCTACACGATAGAAAAAGACGGGTCAAGAATTACGATCGATGAATATTCAAAGATGTACGTATTGCTCAAAGTGTATATGCAATGAAGAAACGTACGATCGTTGCGAGGTAATAGCTCCGTACTTCTTTGTGGACTATCTTGCTGAAAGTGAGTGATGCTGAGGGTTAGTTTGACGACACTTGTTTTATGCGGCAAGCAATGGGGTGGTTTCCCACCCATTGCCTACAGCTCTCCGCGTCCTACCGGTTGCCGATTTTTCTCAGCAGTTTGCTGAACGAGGAGCTATTTATCTCTTTCTAGATCAGTGGCTAATCCACTTGTGTCCTCAGAAAGGTGCAGCGCATGTCGGGCATGGCTTAAATCAAGCCCCACACGTAATAGGAAAGGCCGACCAATGACCATAATTCTCATCTGGGATTTGCTACAAGAAATCTACACATATATATATTTTTCGAAAAGGACCCCCGGCCTCTGCATCGAGCGATGCACACTGACATATAGAAATATACATATGGCCCAGTAAATCCGTTTCATGAACCTTTCTGTTAAAACAAAACACTCAGACAGAAGCAAGAAATCTTAATCTTTGCTGCACGAGCCAAAGGGAATGGGAAAATGGAAAGTCGGCGGCAGGTTCCTATGAGCGTGTCTGCATCCGAATTCTAAAGAACTTGTTTCGCTTCGTTGAGGAAAAGGAGCGAGGCATCATTAGAACGACTAAACCCGAATAGAGTAGTTAAGCAAGCGCACGTACCATTACTAAACTCCACAGAGGATGGCGCCAAGTATCTCACTTTGTGCAATTGCTAGGGCATCTTCAAAGGCGACCCGGAAATTTTCTCCCGCATCCGTCCGCGGATAGGGGAACTAGTCCGCGGGCACGGATGCGGGAGGTCACCATCCAACGCTGCCCGCATACATCCGGCCAACAATTCGAACTAACCGGACGAAATTCGTTCAAACACGGTCAGATTTCATATAAACATGACGGATTTCATTACATTTCGGATATACTTCAACTAAAAGCGGTGCTCCTCCGGCTCTGAGGTATAATTAATTAACCTAATTTATGATCGCCGGCGCCCGTTCCCGTGTCCGGCCATGAGCCCTGAGAACTGAAGCTTCGCCTTCTCCAGTTCCGTCTCGGCGCTCTCCAGCTCCGCCTCCGTAACCTCCGCCTCCAGAGACCCGGGAAGTGAAGTTGTCCACCTCCACGTCGCCGCCAAGTGGCTAATCGGCCGACGATGTTCAACCCACTAAGCTTGGCTTCAATGGGAGGGGAGGAGCGATGGCCTTCTTGGGACCCGACCGGCGGCGACCTACCGTGCACTACTCTTCCTTGCTGCCGGCGGCACCCGCGGACGTGCTGGCTTCGTGGTCGTGGCGGCGGGGCGCGGCCTCGGCGAAGCCGGCGATGTCCTCCTCCTCATCGTTGGTCTTGCCCCACACCTCGTACGCCGCCTCGTCGAATTCCTTGTAGGCGGCCTCCAGTTCCGCCTGATGCTGGCGGTAACGCCAGCGGGCAAGGCGGATCTCGCGGGCGGAGTGGTAGGACTCAAGCAGCGCCGCCTGCTCCGCTTCCAGAGCGATCGCCCTACCGGCGGCGAGCTGCTCCTCTGCCTGCTGGTGCTCCTGGAGGACCTGGTAGTTGTAGGCGACGTCGGCCTGCGCCTCCCGGAATTGCTCCTCCCGCACCATGTCCATGTAATGGGCACGGGCCTCGCCGATGGTCATGGTGCAATGCACAGGCAAGGATGGCGCGGAGGAGGCGGAGGGTGGCGCGGACGAGGAGGGTGGCGTCGGCTCGTCGTCGGCCGCGTCCTCCATTGGCACGTCGCCGTCCTCCGGCTGCCTGCCGGCCAGCCAGCCGGCAGCAATGGCGGCCATCTCCTTCTTCTAGTCCGTCGTTAGCCCATCCCAGAGAGCTTTGGAGCGTGAGGAAGCCATGGTGGGAGTGGTGCAGAGAGGAGAAAGGGATCGGAGGTGGATGAATGCAGTTATGGCGGGGGCAGCAGTTTATATAGCAATGGTGGGCGGCAGAGGGACGGACGGGTGGCGCCGGAGTAGCCGCCTCGGCAACCACGTGTCATTAATGTGGGTGGCAGACGAACGGACGGGCGACCGTTGTGTCGTTTGAACGCGGAGCAGTCGCCTGCACCGGGAAGCGGCGCGGGCGGCGCTCTCTCGGACGGCGCGCCGCTTCAATGCCGGCGCCAGTGAGAGGTCGCGTCTGCTCTGGCTGGGCATGAATGTGACACTGACGCTCTGGAGCGGCGCTGACCGTTTCGGGCGGGAAGCGCGCACAGGAGAGGGAAGGGGGTTTGGTGGGCTAGGGCGGTCAGACGCGGACTTGGCAGCAGTCCCGACGCCCGCAAAGCCCCCCCCCCCCCCCCACGTTTGTCTCCGGTTTGTGGGAGAAAGCACTTCCGGACCACCTTGCGCACCGATACAGACCCCGTGTTGGATGGCACAACACGTCTGGACAGCACGGTCCAGACGTATGCGGATGTTTTGAGGGTCGGCGTTGGAGATGCCTGATAACCCACAAGTATAGGGGATCACAACAGTCTTCGATGGTAGTATTTCATCCAAATTTGTTCATTCGACACAAGGGGAGCCAAAGAATATTTATGAGCCTTAACTGTTGAGTTGTCAATTCAACCACACGTGGGATATAAAATCTCTGAAGCAAAGTGTTTAGTAGCACAATAGCAATAGTAACAAGAACAGTAACAGAAGCAGTTTGTGATGATTGTAACAGCAGCAGCAGTAGTAACTTAGCGAAGATCAATATGAGAAAAGCGTAGGCATTGGATCAGCGATGGATATTTGTGTTGGATGACATTCATCATGTAACAGTCACAACCTAGAGCGATACACAATAGCTCCAATTCATCAATGTAATGTAGGCATGTATTCCGTATATAGTCATACGTGCTTATAATAAGAACTTGCATGACATCTTTTGTCCTACCTTCCCGTGGCAGCGGGGTCCATAAGGAAACTAAGGGATATTAAGGCCTCCTTTTAATAGAGAATCGGAACAAAGCATTAGCACATAGTGAATACATGAACTCCTCGAATTACAGTCATCCCCGGAGAGTATCCCAAACAATTGTCACTATGGGGTCTATGGATCAGAACAATAACAAGTGCATAAAACCAGCAGATAGGATCAAGAACTCAAATATATTCATGAAAACATATAGGGTTCAGATCTGAAATCATGGCACTCGGGCCCTAGTGACAAGCATTAAGCATAGCAAAGTCATAGCAACATCAATCTCAGAATATAGTGGATACTAGGGATCAAGCCCTAACAAATTGACTCGATTATATGAAAAATCTCATCCAAGTCCATCACCGTCCAGCAAACCTACGGAGGAATTACTCACTCCCGGTGGTGAGCATCATGAAATTGTTGATGGAGAAGGGTTGATGATGACGACGGCGACGAATCCCCCTCTCCGGAGCCCCGAACGGACTCCAGATCAGCCCTCCCGATGAAGAACAGGAGGTGGCGGCGGCTCCGTATCGTAAAACACGATGAAACTTTCTCTCTGATTTTTCTCTCCCCGAGATGGTACTTATAGAGGTGGAATTAGGGCAAACGGAGGCCTGTGGGACCCAAAAGTTTGAGGGGCGTGCCCTGGGGGGTAGGCGCGCCCCCTGAGCTTGTGGCTCCTGGGTGGCCCCCCTCGGGTAGATCTCTTCGCCAATGTTTTTTATATATTCTGAAATAATTCTCCATAAATTTTCAGCTCAATCCGAGAACTTTTATTTCTGCACAAAAACAACACCATGGTAGTTCTGCTGAAAACAGTGTCAGTCCAGGTTAGTTTCATTCAAATCATGCAAATTAGAGTCCAAAGCAATGGCAAAAGTGTTTGGAAAAGTAGATACGTTTGGGACGTATCAACTCTCCCAAGCTTAACTCATCGCTTGTCCTCAAGCAATTCAGTTGACAAACTGAAAGTGATAAAGAAAAACTTTTACAAACTCTTTTGTTCTTGTTACTGTATATAAGCTTAACTAGTGATCAAGTTTTCAGCAAAGATTATGAACTAACCATATCAATGATAACACTTAGGTCTCACATTTACTCATGACAATAACATAACCAACTAGCGAGCAATAATAAGATATCTCGGATGCCAACAATTTGTCAAGACAATCATGATATAATATGATAACATGGTATCTCGCTAGCCCTTTCTGAGACCGCAAAACATAAATGCAGAGCACCTCTGAGGTTCAAGCAGCGACTAAACATTGTAATTCTGGGTAGAAGAGATCCAGTCATGGTCACATCCAACATTAACTAGACTCAATGCATAAAAAATGACAATAGCGCTCTCAGGGTTGGTGCTTTAAATGAGAAGATGATGACTCAATAATAAAAGTAAATAACATAAAAGTAAAAGGATAAGCCCTTCGCAAAGGGAAGCAGAGATTTGCAGAGGTGCCAGAGCTCGAAGCTTAAAACAGAGATGAAAACATTTTGAGAGGTGTGCTTTTCATGTCAATGTCACGACAAAGGATTTCGATATCTTCCATGCTAAACACATTATAGGTGGTTTCCAAGCGGAAAGGTAAAGTTTACTCCCCCTCAACCATTCAAACACGAGCCATGGCTAGCCGAATTCACGGGTGCCCTCCAAACAATCAACTTTTCGGGGGAGTTTGTTTTATTATATTTTTCTTTATTTTCAAGTTACAGGACTGGGCATCCCAATTACCAACCTCTCTCGTGCAATGACAAGTGAATAAACACCATCATGAGAGTAACCCACTTAGCATGGAAGATATCGACCGCCCCGTCGCTCCATGAGCGGTACGGGCACACAAAACAGATGTTTATTTGAATGATTAGAGGTGGCACATGCAAATTTACTTGGAACGACAGAGTAATACCGCATATAGGTAGATATGGTGGACTCATCTGGAACAACTTTGGGTTTAAGGATTTGGATGCACAAGCAGTATTCCCGCTTAGTACAGGCAAAGGCTAGCAAATAGATTGAGAAACGACCAACTTAAGGAGCGACAATTGTCATAATCATGCATTGCGAATAATTAACATTGGACACGAGCATGAGTAGGATATAAACACGCTGAACATAAATATCGTGGAGGTAGCATTGGTTTTGATTCAACTACATGTGTGAACATGTGCCAAGTCAAGCCACTTGAATTATTCAGAGGAGGATACCATACTAACATACTACATCATAACCATTTTTATGCATGTTGACACACAAGATAAATCATTATCCACTCCTAGCTATTTAAGCATGGCATGAGCAACTATAATCTCTAATTGTCATCACAAATATGTTTACTCATAATATGCTGAATCAAGATCGACTGAGTTAAATATATTTACAAAAACAAAAACAAGAAGAGTTCATACCAGCCTTTCTCTGCCAGAGTCACTTCATCAAATCATCGTCATTATTGCCTTTCACTTGCATGACCGAATGATGTGAAAATAATAATAGTGCAAGTGTGTCGTGGACTAAGCTGGAATCTGCAAACATTTTATTCAAAGGAGAAGACAAAGTAATAGTGGCTCTTCATTAAACCAACAATAAAGCATATATGAGCCACTTAACAATTCTAGCATAGTCTTCTCCATACGACGACTCAACCAAAAGAAAAGAATTTCAGAGAAACACACTGAAATATTTTTGGAGTTCTTAGTTTTCCAGAAGAAAGCAAACTAACGAAGGAAAAACGAAAAGCGAGAAAAACTATTTACACGGGAGAACTCCCAGCAAACAAAAGAAGAACGAGAAATCTTTTTGGGTTTTCTTTTAATACTACGAACTAACTAAACAAGAAAGAAAACCCGAAAAGAAGTGAGAAATATTTTTCGATTTTCAAAGTTTTTCAAACACACAAGAAGAAAGCGGAAGTAAAACTAACATGGATGTACAATGAAAAAGGATGAACATCGACAACTAGAATGAATGTGTGGTACATGAATGTAATGTCGATGAGAAATATGTACTCCCACAAGCTTAGGCTTTTGGCCTAACTTGGTCTAGGGCCACAGATCAAAGTGAGCACCTCCAGGATAATACCGAGGCTGCTAAGGATCCCACTGTGGCTGCTGAGGCTCCCACTGATAGGTCGGTGCTGGAGCGGGTGCAGCAGGCGGCGTAAGGCCCCAATAGGCATAAATATCCTCGGGCATAATAGTGTACTTGCCACTGGAAAGAACAAACAGAGACGGTGTAGGCAGAGTAATAATCTCATGAGTGCCATGACTAAATATCAAGTTATACCTGAATCATATATTGCCAGAATCAATAAAATTTTGCCCAACCATGCTGCTATAATCAAGATATTTGGTAGGCAAAAGCTCATCCTCCTCATCTCTAATAGGAATCTCAAAATGTCTAGCGAGGCAAGAAGCATAAATACCACCATAAATAACGCCCTTCGAACGGTTAGTGTGTAACCGTCGAGCAACCATAGCTCCCAAACTAAAAGTTCTATCACCATAGAGAGCATGGCATAAAATAGTAAGATCAGGTGAACTGAGTGTTCCACTCTCCAATTGACCAGTTAAACACCTCCCAGCAAATAATGAGTAATAACGCAAAACAGGGAAATGTAAACTAGCCACTCTGGCTTCAGAAACTCCTCTTGTCTCCCCCACAGTTACTGCAGATATAAAATCTGCAATGTCCCTTGGACGTGGCTCTAGAGGGCTGCCCTCATTAGGAATTTTGCATACTTGCCAAAACACATCAAGTGTCATCTCTCGACGGGTATCATAGAGGTGGAACGACATGGTGGGTATATCCCTCCTAGCATGAAAGTAGAAATTTTGCAAAAAAAGTATTGGTGAGCAGGAGGTATTGATCACACTTATCTTCGAGGAATGGGATGATGCCGGCATTGTTCGCCAAGTAATAGAAATCATCATAAATACCCGCTTCCCTCAAGAAAGTGTTCCATGGCCGTTCGCACGGCCGCACGAGGAAGGTTGTACTTGGGCTTCTCCTTCGGAGTTTCCTCGGAACTCCGGCTCGAGGAACCTCTCAACATCCTCCTAAGAATTTTCTTTTCTCTGAAAATTTCTGAAAATTTTAGTCCCTCAAAATAAAAGTAAACAAAACTCAACAAAATTGATAGCAACTACTCCCACAAGTATCTAGAGGCTATATCATGCATCAAAACTACTTTGGACCATACAAATTCAACATGCAAGCTCATATACATGGTCACCACAGCAGCAAAAATTTGCAAAACATAAAGCACTAGAACAAAAACTAATTGGAGCATTGGAGGAGTCACATACCAAGGAGTAATTCCTCAAAACAGTTTCGGAAATGGAGCTGCGAGCAAGGAGATCGAAAATCTCACAGAAATGAGTAAGAACACGGGCTTGAGAGCAAGGGTGATTTTTTCTGGAGGAAGAAGAAGGTGCTAGACTAGTGGAATAAGTGAGGGGGGCCGTGTGGGACCCACAAGCTCACTAGGCGTGCCCAGGGGGGTGGGCGCGCCCTGTGAGCTTGTGGCTCACAGGTGCACCCCCCGGGGTGTGTTCAGTGCCAAAAATTCTTAAATATTACAGAAAAAATCATACTAAATTTTTAGATCATTCGGAGAACTTTTATTTTTGGGACATTTTTTTATTGCACGGATAATTCAGAAAACAGGATAATCATGGCATTCTACTTTATTAAATTTTAAATAACAGAGAGTAAAGTAAATAAAAGGTACAGTAGGTTGTGCTTACTAAATTCACCGACCACATGCCCCTAAAAAAGAATCCATTAATAAGGTTGATCAAGTCTTATTAACAAACTATTTCCGAGTAACATGAAACCGAAGAATTTCATATAACACTAGGTTACCTCAACGGGGATATGCATTTCCCCAACAAATAAGAACCTTATATTTCTTTTTTACGGTCGGGAAAGGAAGTTCGAAACCTCCAATAGTAATTGTCGCAATTTTTTCAATGGAGTTGATACTATTCACTGAACTTTGTTTCTTCGGGAAGTATATCATATGTTCATTACCATTGACATGAAAAGTGACCTTGCTTTTATTGCAATCAATAACAACCTCTGCACTATTTAAAAAGGGTCTACCAAGGATGATCGACATACTGTCGTCTTCGGGCATATCAAGAATAACAAAGTCCGTCAAAATAGTAACATTTGCAACTACAACTGGAACATCCTCACAAATTCCAATAGGTATAGCAGTTGATTTATCAGCCATTTGCAAAGATATTTCAGTAGGTGTCAACTTATTCAAATCAAGTCTTCTATATAAAGAGAAAGGCATAACACTAACACCGGCTCCTAAATCGCATAAAGCAGTTTTGACATAACTTCTTTTAATGGAGCATGGTATAGTAGGTATTCCTGGATCTCCTAACTTCTTAGGTACTCCACCCTTAAAAGAATAATTTGCAAGCATGGTGGAAATTTCAGCTTCAGGTATCTTCCTTTTATTAGTGACAATATCTTTCATGTATTTAGCATATGGAGGTATTTTCAAAATATCCGTCAAACGTGTTCGCAAAAAGACGGGGCTAAGCATTTCAACAAAGCGTTCAAAATCCTCCTCATCCTTATTTTTCGGAGGTTTACTAGGAAAAGGCATGGGTTTTTTTTAACCCATGGTTCTCTTTCTTTACCATGTTTTCTAGCAATGAAATCTCTTTTATCATATCTTTTATTCTTAGGAGGTGGGTTATCAAGATCAACATCAGGTTCTATTTCTACATCATTATCAAGTTCTTTATCATTGTCTGGTTGAGCATCATCAATATGAACATCATCATTATCATTATCATTAGGTGGATGTTCATTACCAGATTGTGTCTTAGCATCAGAAATAGAAACATCATTATGATTCTCAGAAGGTTTTCTATCACAGGTTCACTAGAAGCATGCAAAGTTTTATCATTTTTCTTTTTCTTTTTCTTCTTGGATGAACTAGGTGCAACAACATTAATTCTTTGAGAATCTTGCTCAATTCTTTTAGGGTGACCTTCAGGATACAGAGGCTCCTGAGTCATTCTACCTCCTCTGGTCACAACCCTAACAGCACGATCATTCATTCTATTATTCATTTCATTAAGAAAATCATTTTGTGACTTAGAAACTTGTTCTAACTGAGTATGAACCATGGATGAATGTTACTTAAACCTTTAACATCATTAGCAATCCTAAACATCAAGTCACTCAAGCGATCAATCATAATAGCATTTCGTTTCAATTGATTGCTAACATACATATTAAAATTCTCTTGCTTAACAATGTAATTATCAAACTCATCCAGGCATTGACTAGCAGATTTATTGTAAGGAATATCACCTTCATCGAATCTATAAAGGGAATTTACCTTTACTACCTGTGTTGGGATATTGAGTCCCTGTATTTCTTTGATAGGTGGTAAATTCTTAACATCTTCAGCTTTAATACCCTTTTCTTTCATAGATTTCTTGGCTTCTTGCATATCTTCTGGACTGAGGAATAGAATACCTCTCTTCTTCGGAGTTGGTTTAGGTGGTGGTTCAGGAAGTGTCCAATCATCGGCATTCTTTAGCATATTATTCAATAGCTCTTCAGCCTGTCCAACAGTTCGTTCCCTGAAAACACAACCAGCCCAACTATCTAGGTTGTCCCTAGAAGCATCGGTTAGTCCATTAAGTTTTTCATTTTTCTTAAGTGGATGATCAGGCAAAGCATTAGGTAATTGGAGAAGCCTCCCCCAAGCTTGAGGGAGATTCTCTTCTTCAGATTGCACAAAGTTAAATATTTCCTGTAAGGCAGCTTGTTTCTTATGAGCAGGAAAATATTTTTTAGAGAAGTAATAAATCATATCCTGGGGACTATGCACACAACTAGGAGCAAGAGTATTAAACCATTTCTTAGCATCACCCTTTAATGAGAAAGGAAACAACTTAAGAATATAGTAATAATGAATTTTTTCCTCATGAGCAAATATGGTGGCAATATCATTCAATTTGGTAAGGTGTGCCACAACAGTTTCAGTTTCATAACCATGAAAAGGATCAAATTCTACCAAAGTAATTAACTCAGGATCAACAGAGAAGTCATAATCCTTATCAGTAACAAAGATAGGAGAAGTAGTAAACTTAGGATCATATTTCATTCTCTCTATCATAGCTTTTTCTTTCAGCTTACTCAGTAATTTCTTAACATCTTCTCTATCATTACAAGCAAGGAATTCTCTAGCTATCTCCCCATCCATAACATAACCATCATGTATCTTAGGCATTTCAACTCTAGTAGGAGAGCTAGGCATAATAGGTGAATCATAATTTTCATCAGTTTCAACATTCTCAATTTCTTTAGCTTTAGCAATTTGTTCATCAAGAAATTCACCTAGTGGCACAGTATTATCAAGCAGAGTACTAGCATCATCACAAGGTTCATTTATAGCAGAAGTAGTATCATCAATTACTTGTGACATATCAGAATGAATAGCAGGTGGTGGTGTCGCAAGCCTACTTAAAACAGATGGTGAATCAAGTGCGGAGCTAGATGCCAGTTCCTTACCTCCCCTCGTCTTAGAGGATACGATCTTAGTCTTAGCGTCTTTCAGATTCTTCATAGTGTAAAATCCCAAGTGAACTCAATAAATAGAGCTATGCTCCCCGGCAACGGCGCCAGAAAAAGGTCTTGATAACCCACAAGTATAGGGAATCGTGACAGTCTTCGAGGGTAGTATTTCACCCAAATTTGTTGATTCGACACAAGGGGAGCCAAAGAATATTTATGAGCCTTAGAAGTTGAGTTGTCAATTCAACCACACCTGGGATATAAAATCTCTGCAGCAAAGTGTTTAGTAGCATAGTAGCAATAGTAACAGGAACAGTGACATAAGCAGTTTGTGATGATTGTAACAACAACAACAGTAGTAACTTAGCGAAGATCAATATGAGAAAAGCGTAGGCATTGGATTAGCGATGGATATTTGTGTTGGATGACATTCATCATGTAACAGTCACAACCTAGAGCAATACACAATAGCTCCAATTCATCAATGTAATGTAGGCATGTAATCCGTATATAGTCATACGTGCTTACAATAAGAACTTGCATGACATCTTTTGTCCTACCCTCCCGTGGCAGCGGGGTCCATAAGGAAACTAAGGGACATTAAGGCCTCCTTTTAATAGAGAATCGGAACAAAGCATTAGCACAAAGTGAATACATGTACTCCTTGAATTACAGTCATCCCCGGAGAGTATCCCAAACAATTGTCACTATGGGGTCTACGGATCAGAACAATAACAAGTGCATATAACCAGCAGATAGGATCAAGAACTCAAATATATTCATGAAAACATAGAGGGTTCGGATCTGAAATCATGGCACTCGGGCCCTAGTGACAAGCATTAAGCATAGCAAAGTCATAGCAACATCAATCTCAGAACATAGTGGATACTAGGGATCAAGCCCTAACAAATTGACTTGATTACATGACAGATCTCATCCAACTCCACCACCGTCCAGCAAGCCTACGGAGGAATTACTCACTCCCGGTGTTGAGCATCATGAAATTGCTGATGGAGAAGGGTTGATGATGACGACGACGATGAACCCCCCTCTTTGGAGCCCCGAACAGACTCCAGATCAGCCCTCCCGATGAAGAACGGGAGGTGGCAGCGGCTCCGTATCATAAAACGCGATGAAACTTTCTCTCTGATTTTTTTCTCCGTGAGACGGTACTTATAGAGGTGGAATTAGGGCAAACAGAGGCATGTGGGAGCCACAAGCTCGAGGGGCGCGCCCCCTGAGCTTGTGGCTCCTGGGTGCCCCCCCCTCTAGTAGATCTCTTCGCCAATATTTTTTATATATTCTGAAATAATTCTCCGTAAATTTTTAGCTCAATCCGAGAACTTTTATTTTTGCACAAAAACAACACCATGGTAGTTCTACTGAAAACAGCATCAGTCTGGATTAGTTTCATTCAAATCATGCAAATTAGAGTCCAAAACAAGAGCAAAAGTGTTTGTAAAAGTAGATACGTTTGGGATGTATCAATGCCCTTACTCATTAGTGCAAGTCCTGCCACTAACTTTCTTTCCTGCGTTAAAACTAGAAATCTCGAAATGATTCGCTGAGTTTCCTTGGGAAGGACAAAAGAAACACCCTTGTTTTTGCATAAATAATATGTGGTTGGACCATGTTCTAGTAGATGAGAGCAAGTACAATAGTGGGCTTATAGCCCGCTTACATGCCACTTTTGTCTATGTGGAGGAGAGAAAGCTGAAAAAGTAAGGAAAGTGGAGTGGAATCTCATACAAGAGCCTAACTATATACCTACTCCAGGGTAAATACAATGAATGTGAATAAAGAGAAAAAGAGAAGGAAGCAAAAAATATAGTGTAATAGTCAACCTTATAGCCCACATTATTATATGAATGACTATTAATGACATGGCTGTTTCATATATCCATCAGTTGGCTAGCCTATATTATTAGATATTCTATGAGTGTGTGCTCACTATCCGTTGTCTTGAGATTCATGTCATGTTCTTGAATTCATGACAAAATTAATTTTGCTTCATAGTGTTACATTTTTTTCTCATTTCAAAGTGTACCATAAATTCGGTTCTGTACCAACAAGTAAAAGTGCACTTGTTTTGGAGTGGATTTGCTAATACATGATGAAACATTATGATACACCTCGAAATAAGAAAAAAAATGCACGTACTAAATTGAAGTCAATCATATATTGCTAAAAATAAAATGTCGCAAATCTCAAACACAATGACAAACTGTGAATGCATGGACATAGAACATCCACTCCTCTAGTCTAGTACTCCAATAAGGTGTTGGAAATATGCCCTAGAGGCAATAATAAATTGGTTATTATCATATTTCCTTGTTCATGATAAATGTTTATTATTCATGCTAGAATTGTAATGACCGGAAACTTAAATACATGTGTGAATACATAGACAACACCGTGTCCCTAGTAAGCCTCTACTAGACTAGCTCGTTGATAAAAGATGGTTAAGGTTTCCTAACAATAGACATGAGTTGTCATTTGATAATGGGATCACATCATTAGGAGAATGATGTGATGGACAAGACCCAACCGTAAGCTTAGCATATGATCGTATCACTTTAGTTTATTGCTACATCTTTCTTCATGTCAAGTATCTATTCCTAAGACCATAAGATCATTGATGACCCACAAGTATAGGGGATCAATCGTAGTCCTTTCGATAAGTAAGAGTGTCGAACCCAACGAGGAGCAGAAGGAAATGACAAGCGGTTTTCAGCAAGGTATTTTCTGCAAGCACTGATTATCGGTAACGAGTAGTTTGATAGCAAGATAATTTGTAACAAGTGACAAGTAGCAATAGTAACAAAGAGTGCAGCAAAGTGGCCCAATCCTTTTTATAGCAAAGGACAAGCCGGAACGATCTCTTATAATAAGCAAAGTGTTCTCGAGGACACATGGGAATTTCATCTAGTCACTTTCATCATGTTGGTTTGATTCGCGTTAGCTACTTTGATAATTTGATATGTGGGTGGACCGGTGCTTGGGTGCTGTTCTTACTTGAACAAGCCTCCCACTTATGATTACCCCCTCTCGCAAGCATCCACAACTATGAAAGAAGAATTAAGATAACTCTAACCATAGCATTAAACATATGGATCCAAATCAGCCCCTTACGGAATAGCGCATAAAGTAGGGTTTAAGCTTCTGTCACTCTAGCAACCCATCATCTAATTACTACTCCACAATGCATTCCCTTAGGCTCAAAGATGGTGAAGTGTCCTGTAGTCGACGTTCACATGACACCACTAAGAGAATCAACAACATACATATCATCAAAATATCGAACGAATGCCAAATTCACATGATTACTTATGACAAGACTTCTCCCATGTCCTCAAGAACAAAAGTAACTACTCACAAATCATCTACATGTCCAAGATCAGAGGGGTATTAAATAGCATAATAGATCTGAACATATAATCTTCCACCAAATAAACCAACTAGCATCCACTACAAGATGTAATCAACACTACTAGCAACCCACAGGTACCAATCTGAGGTTTTGAGACAAAGATTGAATACAAGAGATGAACTAGGGTTTGAGATGAGATGGTGCTGTTGAAGATGTTGATGAAGATTAGTCCTCCCACGATGAGAGGATCGTTGGTGATGATGATGGCTCCGATTTCCCCCTCCTGGAGGGAAGTATCCCCAGCGGAATCGCTCCGCCGGAGAGCAAAAGTGCTCCTGCCCAAGTTCCGCCTCGAGACGGCGGCGCACCATCCCAAAAGTCTTCTCCTTATTTTTTCTAGGGCAAATGGGCTTATATACCAGAAAATGGGCACCGGAGGCTGGCCAGGGGCCCCACGAGCCACCAGGGCGTGCCTGGGGGGGGGGGGGGGGTGGCGCACCCTGGTGCCTCGTGGGCTCCTGGGTGGCCCCCTCTGGTATTTCTTTCTTCCAGTATTTTTGATTTATTCCAAAATAAATCTCCGTGAAATTTTAGCTCATTTGGAGATGTGCAGAATAGGTATCTCTAACATAGCTTTTTCAGGTCCAGAATTCCAGCTGCCGGCAATCTCCCTCCTTGTGTAAATCTTACATATTAAGAGAGAAAAGGCATTAGAATTGCTTCACAAAGTGTTATATTGATTAAAAACACTATAAATAACAGTAGTAAAACATGATGCAAAATGGACGTATCAACTCCCCCAAGCTTAGACCTCGCTTGTCCTCAAGCGAAAGCCGATATCGATATGTCCACATGTTTAGAGAGAGGTGTCGATAAAAACAAAATATGGACATAGCAGCATCATGATCATTATTATAACAACAATATTTAATATCATAAAACTTCTCATGAGCAAGTAAAAATTCATCACAACAATGAAGTATAAGGCATAAACTTTCTTGAAAACTAACAAACTATGTTCTCAGTCAACAATGCAATTGCAATTCATCATATTTTCAGGAAGGGTCTCATGTAGGAGTTTTTTTAGCAAGTCCACATACTCAACCGTCATATAGAATTCTATGATTGCTAACACTCACAACATATATATGGAGCAAAAAGTTTCAGCCAGACACAAAGAAAGATAGGGGCTTATAGTTTCGCCTCCCAACTTATTCACCTCAAAGGTGATGTCAACAATAATAACTCATGATCACTCATATCCAACTGGATATATGTGCCTAGATCTTTCCCCACCACATGATGCTTGCAAAAGAGAAAAATAAAAAGGAATAGAGGAGAACACTATTGACTCTTGCATAAAAAAGAAAATACATAAAAGTAAAAGATAGGCCCTTCGCAGAGGGAAGCAGAGGTTGTCATGCGCTTTTTGTTGTTGGATGCACAAGCTCTTAATGCAAAGGAACGTCACTTTATATTGCCCCTTGTGATAGCAACCTTTATTATGCAGTCCGTCGCTTTTATTTCTTTACCATCACAAGTTCATACAAAGCTTATTTTCCCTTACAATAAAAGTTCATACACATTTAGAGGCAATTTTTATTGCTTTTTGCACCGATGACAACTTACTTGAAGGATCTTATTCAATCCATAGGTAGATATAGTGGACTCTCATGACATGAAACTGGGTTTAAGGGTTTTGGATGCACAAGTAGTATCTCTACTTGGTGCGAATTTTTGGCTAGCAAAGATATTGGGCAAGCACCACATGTTGGAGGATCTATGACAATATAACTTCTATGTGAATATAAGCAAACATAATTCATTACATTGTCTTCCTTGTCCAACGTCAACAATTTGGCATAAAATACTTAATGGGGGCTCACAATCATAAGAGATGTCCAAGATAGTGTATTTGCATGTGAATCTTCTCTTCCCTATTAATTTTTTCATGAATTGCATCATTGACCAATGCTATGTTTGTTACCTTTCAATAAATTTTACCACTCATGCTTTTCTTTATGTAATGTCATTACTTTCCATAAGATAAGCATATGATCTTTTTCATTATTTTCATTGCTAGGATTGAAACATAAAAGTAAAGAAGCAAATACTCAAACTAGTCTTTATTATATAACTCTCAACTCAATTACATAGATAAACAGATCACGAAACTAGCACTCGAAAATAGATCATACTAAACTTTTATTCAACTAATTCACGAAATCACTAAGGATCGAACTAAAAATAGGTAAAGATAATAAAAGTGATGGTGATAGGATACCGGGGCACCTCCCCCAAGCTTGGCACAAGCCAAGGGGAGTGCCCATACCCATGTACTCAAGTTTCCTTCTTCGGTGATGGTATTGGTGATGAAGTGGTGGGCTTGTCCTTCATGACATTAATTAGGATCTCCTTTAGGCTCTGGATTTCCCGGAGCACGTGATGTATCATCTTTGTATTCCTTTGGACTTCGGCCATAATATGCTTATTCTCTGGGCCCCAAGCATTCTTTCCTGCATCACTTTTACTTGGACAAGAGATGTCCCAATTGGATGGTATGTGCCTACGAGGTGTATTTTCGACCCCATAATTATGAACCAAATTATGAAAATTGTTCCGATGTAACCTGTGTAAGGGCCTCCTAGGGAGAAGCCCTTCTTGAACCTCTGGAATCCCATGGCTTGTAATGTTTCTCATGGCTTGATGAGGATTCGGGATTGTGGAGATACCGGCAAGGGAGCCCCTCTCGGAAGCTGGAGGGTGGACCTCAAGCGAATCTCCATCACCCTCTTCCATGGTGACCTCTCCTTCCTCCTCCCTCCTAAGCTCCATCTGCAGCAACCAAGCGTCGTCTCCCACATTGTTGGAGGAAGAGGAAGACATGATGCCCGGCCTCGAAATCTGACAGAAAACAACACGAAACAAGAACAGAGGAAATTTCTGTGATACGGTAGTCAAAACGTCCGGGAGTATATATAAAGAATTTTTATCTTGCAAAACAAGCATTTCAGAAGAAAACGGAGTCGGGAAGGCTCACGAGGGGCCCACGAGCCACCAGGGCGCGCCAGGGGGGTGGCGCGCCCTGGTGCCTCGTGTGCACCTCGTGGGTCCCCTCAGTTGTTTCTTATTTTTGTATTTTTTCTAATATTCCAAAACTGATAGAAAATATTTTTTTGGAGTTTTTGGAGTCGGTTTACTTACCGTATCACGTACCTCTTCCTTTTCAGGGTTCTGGAGTGTTCTAGAAGGTCTCTCTTATGTATTCCACCGGTGTAATTATTTCAATAATATTAGTTTCAACATTAATGGGAGTACCTGAAATATAATGCTTAATTCTTTGCCCGTTCGCCACTCTCGGATTAGTGCCTTCGGAGTTGTTTATTTTGATGGCTCCATACGGTCCTCCCATTTAGAGAGAAGTTTTCCTGCAAAGAATCTCAAACGAGAATTGTACAATAGAACTTGCTCACCCACTTTGAATTCCCGTTTTTGAATTCTTCTATCATGCCATCTTTTAACTTTTTCTTTAAACAATTTGGCATTTTCATAAGCTTGGGTTCTCCATTCATCTAGTTTGCTAATATCAAATAACCTCTTTTCACCGGCAAGTTTAAAATCATAATTGAGTTCTTTAATTGCCCAATATGCTTTATGTTCTAACTCAAGAGGTAAATGACATGCTTTTCCATAAACCATTTTATAAGGAGACATACCCATAGGATTTTTATAAGCAGTTCTATACGCCCATAATGCATCGTCAAGTTTCTTAGACCAATTCTTTCTAGATCTATTGACGATTTTTTGCAAAATTAATTTTATTTCTCTATTGCTCAATTCTACTTGATTACTAGATTGAGTGTGATAGGGAGATGCAATTCTGTGGTTGACATCATATTTAGCAAGCAGTTTACGGAATGCGCCATGAATAAAATGTGAACCACCATCAGTCATTAAATATCTAGGGACTCCAAATCTCGGGAAAATAACTTCTTTAAGCATTTTAATAGAAGTGTTATGATCAGCACTACTAGTTGGAACAGCTTCTACCCACTTAGTAACGTAATCAACAACAACTAAAATATGAGTATACCCATTGGATTTAAGAAAAGGTCCCATATAATCAAATCCCCAAACATCAAATGGTTCAATAGCAAGTGAATAATTCATAGGCATTTCCTGACGTCTACCAACATTACCAATTCTTTGACATTCATCACAAGATAAGACAAACTTACGAGCATCCTTGAAAATAGTAGGCCAATAAAAACCAGATTGTAATACCTTATGTGCAGTTCTGTCTCCCGCATGGTGTCCTCCGTAAGCCTCGGAATGACACTTCCGTAGGGTTTGTTCCTATTCATGCTTAGGTATACAACGTCTAATAATACCATGTACTCCTTCTTTATAAAGATGTGGGTCATCCCAAAAGTAATGTCTCAAATCATAGAAGAACTTTTTCTTTTGTTGGTATGTGAAACTAGGTGGTACAAATTTAGCAACAATATAATTAGCATAGTCTGCATACCAAGGAGTATTACGAGAAGCATTTATGACAGCTAATTGTTCATCAGGAAAATCATCATTAATAAGAAGTGGGTCATCAAGAACATTTTCCATTCTAGACAAATTATCTGCTACGGGATTCTCAGCTCCCTTTCTATCAATAATATGCAAGTCAAATTCTTGTAGAAATAGAACCCACCTAATGAGTCTGGGTTTAGCATCTTTCTTTTCCATAAGATATTTAATAGCAGCATGATCGGTGTGAACAGTTACTTTAGAATCAACTATATAAGATCTGAATTTATCACATGCAAACACAACTTCTAGAAATTCTTTCTCAATAGTAGCATAATTTCTTTGGGCACTGTCTAGAGTTTTACTAGCATAATGGATAACATTTAATTTCTTATCAACTCTCTGTCCTAGAACAGCACCAACATCATAATCACTAGCATCACACATAATTTCAAAAGGCAAGTTCCAATCAGGTGGTTGAACAATAGGTGCAGTGGTTAAGGCTTTCTTAAGTGTTTCAAAGGCTTCTACACAATCATCATCAAAAACAAATGGAACATCTTTTTGCAAGAGATTGGTTAGAGGTCTAGAAATTTTAGAGAAGTCTTTAATAAACCTCCTATAGAAACCAGCATGACCAAGGAAACTTCTTATACCTTTAATATCTTTAGGACATGGCATTTTCTCAATAGCATCAACCTTAGCCTTATCAACTTCAATACCTCTCTCAGAAATTTTATGCCCCAAGACAATACCTTCATTCACCATAAAGTGGCACTTCTCCCAATTCAAGACAAGATTAGTTTCTTCACATCTCTGCAAAACTCGATCAAGGTTGCTTAAGCAATCATCAAAAGAAGTTCCGTAAACGGAAAAATCATCCATGAAAACCTCAACAATCTTTTCACAAAAGTCAGAGAATATAGCAGTCATACATCTTTGAAAGGTAGCAGGTGCATTTCATAAACCAAAAGGCATACGTCTATAAGCATAAGTTCCAAAAGGGCAAGTAAAGGTGGTTTTCTCTTGATCGGATTGTGATACAGGTATTTGAGAGAAACCAGAATATCCATCTAGGAAACAAAAGTGTGTATGCTTAGACAATCTTTCTAACATTTGATCAATAAAAGGTAAAGGGTAATGATCTTTTCTAGTAGCTTTGTTTAATTTTCTAAAATCAATTACCATCCTATAACCAGTTACAATTCTTCGTGGAATGAGTTCATTTTTATCATTAGGAACAACGGTGATACCTCCTTTCTTAGGGACACAATGAACGGGACTTACCCATCTACTATCAGCTATGGGATAAATTATACCTGCTTCCAGAAGCTTTAATATTTTGGTTCTTACCACCTCTTTCATCTTAGGATTTAATCGTCATTGGTGGTCGACAACTGGTTTAGCATCAGGCTCCATATTAATTTTGTGCTGACAGAGAGTGGGACTAATGCCCTTAAGATCATCAAGAGTATATCCAATAGCAGCTCGGTGCTTCCTCAGAGTTTTTAGTAATCTCTTTTCTTCATGCACTGAAAGGTTAGCACTAATAATAACAGGATATATCTTCTTTTCATCAAGATAAGCCTATTTCAATGTATCAGGCAATTGTTTCAATTCAAATACCGGGCCACCCTTAGGTGGAGGAGGACCTCCAAGAGTTTAACAGGCAAATTGTGTTTAAGGATAGGTGGTTGATCAAAGAACATCTTATCTATTTCATTTCTTTCATTCATATGCATATCGTTTTCATGGTCTAGCAAATATTGTTCTAACGGATCAGTAGGCGGTACGGTAATAGAAGCAAGACCAATAATTTCATCTTTACTAGGCAATTCTTTATCATGAGGTTGTCTACGAAACTTGGAGAAATTAAACTCATGAGACATACCACCAAAATTAACACTAACAGTTTCTTTAGCGCAATCAATCTTGGCATTAACAGTGTTCAAGAAAGGTCTACCAAATATAATAGGACAAAAATCATCTTGTGGAGAACCGAGGACTAGAAAATCAGTAGGGTATTTTATTTTTCCACACAAGACCTCAACATCTCTAATGATCCCAAGTGGTGTAATGGTATCTCTGTTTGCAAGCTTAATAGTAACATCAATGTCCTCTATTTCAACAGGTGCAATATCATTCATAATTTCTTGATATAAGGTAAACGGAATAGCACTCACACTAGCACCCAAATCACATAAACCATGATAACAATGATCTCCTATTTTAACAAAGACAACAGGCATGCCTACTACGGGTCTATTTTTATCTTTAGGGTCTGGTTTAGCAATTCTAGCTGCTTCATCACAGAAGTAAATAACATGCCCATCTATATTATCAACCAAGAGATCTTTAACCATAGCAACATGTTCAACTTTAATTTGTTCAGAGGGTCTAGGTGCTCTAATATTACTTTTGCTAACCACAGTTGAAACTTTAGCATGTTCCTTAATCCTAACAGGAAAAGGTGGTTTCTCAATATAAGCAGTACGCACAACTGGATCAACATGGTAAACAATTGTTTCTTCTTTAACACTAACGGGTTCCTCAATCTTTTCTTTAACAGGGGGATGATATTTAAACCACTTCTTCTTAGGGAGATCAACATGAGCAGCAAATGATTCACAAAAGGAAGCTACTATCTCAGAGTCAAGTCCATATTTAGTGCTAAACTTATGAAAAGCATCGGTAGCCATAAAAGATTTAACACAATCGAACTCAAGTATTATACCTGACTCATTACCTTTGTCGAGTTCCCAATCTTCAGAGTTGCATTTAATTCTTTCCAGAAGATCCCATCTGAATTGAATAGTTTTCTTCATAAAGGAGCCAGTCGAAGAAGAATCGGGCATGGTTCGATCATCATGAGAAAGCCGAGCATAAAAATTATGTAAGATAATTTCTCTTGAGAGCTCATGGTTGGGGCATGTGTACATCATGTACTTAAGCCTCCCCCAAGCTTGAGCAATGCTTTCTCCTTCACGAGGCCAAAAATTATATATATAATTCCGATAACGATGAACCAAATGCATAGGATAAAATTTCTGGTGGAATTCCAGCTTCAACCGGTTCCAGTCCCATGTATCAGTATCATCACATAGCCTATACCATGTCAATGCCTTTCCCTCCAAAGATGAAGGGAATACTTTCTTGTTAACTCCATCTCCGGATAAACCTGCAAGCTTAAATAATCCACAAATTTCATCCACATAGATCAAGTGCATATCAGGATGTACCGTTCCATCTCCTGCATAAGGATTAGCTAGCAGTTTCTCTATCATACCTGAAGGAATCTCATAAGAAATATTTTCAGTAGGTGCAGTAGGTTGAGGAGCAACTATTTGTGCTTCTGGTCGAGGTGAAGATACCCCGAACAAACCCCTCAAAGGATTACTTTCCATAGTGACAAGTGACAGTAAATTTCAGCACGTAATATAAATGTTTCCTTACCAAATTCCACTCACCAAAGGCGCTTCACTCCCCAGCAACGGCGCCAGAAAAGAGTCTTGATGACCCACAAGTATAGGGGATCAATCGTAGTCCTTTCGATAAGTAAGAGTGTCGAACCCAACGAGGAGCAAAAGGAAATGACAAGCGGTTTTCAGCAAGGTATTTTCTGCAAGCACTGAAATTATGGGTAACGAGTAGTTTGATAGCAAGATAATTTGTAACAAGTGACAAGTAGTAATAGTAACAAAGAGTGCAGCAAAGTGGCCCAATCCTTTTTATAGCAAAGGACAAGTTGAAATGATCTCTTATAATAAGCAAAGCGTTCTCGAGGACACATGGGAATTTCATCTTGTCACTTTCATCATGCTGGTTTGATTCGCGTTCGCTACTTTGATAATTTGATATGTGGGTGGACCAGTGCTTGAGTGCTATTCTTACTTGAACAAGCCTCCCACTTATGATTACCCCCTCTCGCAAGCATCTGCAACTACGAAAGAAGAATTAAGATAACTCTAACCATAGCATTAAACATATGGATCCAAATCAGCCCCTTACGGAATAAGGCATAAAGTAGGGTTTAAGCTTCTGTCACTCTAGCAACCCATCATCTAATTACTACTCCACAATGCCTTCCCTTAGGCCCAAAGATGGTGAAGTGTCATGTAGTCGACGTTCACATGACACCACTAAGAGAATCAACAACATACATATCATCAAAATATCGAACGAATACCAAATTCACATGATTACTTATGACAAGACTTCTCCCATGTCCTCAAGAACAAAAGTAACTACACACACATCATATTCATATCCAAGATCAGAGGGGTATTGAATAGCATAATAGATCTGAACATATAATCTTCCACCAAATAAACCAACTAGCATCAACTACAAGATGTAATCAACACTACTAGCAACCCACAGGTACCAATCTGAGGTTTTGAGACAAAGATTGAATACAAGAGATGAACTAGGGTTTGAGATGAGATGGTGCTGGTGAAGATGTTGATGAAGATTGGTCCTCCCACGATGAGAGGATCGTTGGTGATGTCGATGGCTTCGATTTCCCCCTCCCGGAGGGAAGTATCCCCGGCGGAATCGCTCCGCCGGAGAGCAAAAGTGCTCCTGCCCAAGTTCCGCCTCGAGACGGCGGCGCTCCGTCCCAAAAGTCTTCTCTTTATTTTTTCTAGGGAAAATGGGCTTATATACCAGAAAATGGGCATCGGAGGCTAGCCAGGGGCCCCACAAGGCACCAGGGCGCGCCTGGGGGGGGGGGGGGGGTGGCGCGCCCTTGTGCCTCGTGGGCACCTGGGTGGCCCTCTCTGGTACTTCTTACTTACAGTATTTTTTATTTATTCCAAAATAAATCTCCGTGAAATTTCAGCTCATTTGGAGATGTGCAGAATAGGTATCTCTGACATAGCTTTTTCAGGTCCAGAATTCCAGCTGCCGGCAATCTCCCTCCTTGTGTAAATCTTGCATATTAAGAGAGAAAAGGCATTAGAATTGCTCCAGAAAGTGTTATATTGATTAAAAACAATATAAATAACAGTAGTAAAACATGATGCAAAATGGACGTATCAATCATGCAACTCCTGGATACCGCAGGAATACCTTGTGTGCTATCAAACATCACTTCATAACTGGGTGATCATAAAGATGCTCTATAGGTATCTCCGAAGGTGTCTGTTGGGTTGGCATGGATCGAGACTAGGATTTGTCACTCCGTATGACGGAGAGATATCTCTGGGCCCTCTCGGTAATACAACATCGTAAAGAGCTTGCAAGCAATGTGGCTAATGAGTTAGTCACGGGATCTTGTATTACGGAATGAGTAAAGAGAGTTGCCGGTAACGAGATTGAACTATGTATGGAGATACCGACGATCGAATCTCGGGCTAGTAACATATCGCTAGACAAAGGGAATTGCATACGGGATTAACTGAATCCTCGACATCGTGGTTCAACCGATAAAGATCTTCGTTGAATATGTAGGAATCAACATGGGCATCCAGGTCCCGCTATTGGTTATTGATCGGAGAGGAGTCTCGGTCATGCCTACATGTTCCCGAACCCGTAGGGTCGCACCCTTAACATTCGGTAGCACTAGGGTAGCATTGAGATATTAGTAGTGGAAAGTCCGAAGGTTGTTCGGAGTCCTGGATGAGATCTTGGATGTCACGAGGAGCTCCAAAATGGTCCGGAGGTAAAGATTTATATAAGGGAAGTCCTATTTTGGTAGCCTGAAAGGTTCAGGGTCATGCCGACAGTGTACCTGAGTCACCGAAGGGTTCCGGGGGTCCACCAGCCCCAAGGGCCCACGTGGGCTGGGGGGGGGGGGCGCCCTGGCCTAGTTGGGCCAGGCGCATGCTACTTGTGAGCTGCGTTGGGATTTCCCCGAAGAGGAGGGGATGATGCAGTAGAGTAGAGATAGGTATTTCCCTTAGTTATGAAACCAAGGTTATCAATCCAGTAGGAGAATCACGCAACAACTCGTTAGCAGTACCTGGACACAAAACAACAAATCCTCGCACCCAACGCGAACAAGGGGTTGTCAATCCCTTGGCGGTCAATTGCAAGATTAAATTGTATGGTGATAGATAAATAGATCAAACAAAAATACAAAATAAAATAAATAAAGTAAAAGTGCAGCAAGGTATTTTTAGGATTTTCAATATATAATTAAGATAGACCCGGGGGCCATAGTTTTCACTAGAGGCTTCTCTCTTGAAAATAGCATACGGTGGGTGAACAAATTACTGTTGGGCAATTGATAGAAAAGCAAATAATCATGACGATATCCAAGGCAATGATCATGTATATAGGCATCACGTCCGAGACAAGTAGACCGACTCCTGCCCGCATCTACTACTATTACTCCACACGTCGACCGCTATCCAGCATGCATCTAGTGTATTAAGTCCATAAAGAACGGAGTAACGCCTTAAGCAAGATGACATGATGTAGACAAAGTAAACTCACGCATGAATAAACCCCATCTTTTTACCCTTAATAGCAATGATACATACGTGTCATGTCCCTTTCTGTCACTGGGATTGAGCACTGCAAGATCGAACCCATTACAAAGCACCTCTCCCATTGCAAGATAAATCAATCTAGTTGGCCAAACCAAATCAATAGATCAGAGAGAAATACAAAGCTATAATAATCATGCATAAAAGAGTTCAGAGAAAACTCAAATAATATTCATGGATAATCTGATCATAAACTCACAATTCATCGGATCCCAACAAACACACCGCAAAAAGTGATTACATCGGATAGAACTCCAAGAACATCAAGGAGAACATTGTATTCAAGATCAAAAAGAGAGAAGAAGCCATCTAGCTACTAACTATGGACCCAAAGGTCTGTGGTAAACTACTCACGCATCATCGGAAGGGCAGCAAGGATGATGTAAAGCCCCTCCGTGATCGATTCCCCCTCCGGCGGAGTACCAGAAAAGGCCTCCAGATGGGATCTCTCGCGAACAGGAACTTGCGGTGGCAGAAAAAGTATTTCGTGGACTCCTCTGTTGGTTTCCCGATTTTAGAAAATTTATAGTGGTGGAATTAGGTCAAACGGAGGCGTGTGGGCCCCATGAGGTACCAGGGCGCCCCCCTAGGGCGCGCCATGGTGACTCGTGGGCCACTGCTTCGTCCTCTCGTCTCCTCCTGAAGCTTCTAGTGTCTCTTATGTCCAGAAAAAAATCTCCAAAAAGTTTCGTGGCATTTGGACTTCATTTGGTACTAATATTCTGGAAAACCAAAAACAGGCAAAAAACAGCAACTGGCACTGGGCACTAAGTAAATAGGTTAGTCCCAAAAAATGATATATAATTACTGTAAATGTATATAAAAACATCCAAGATTGATACTATAATAGCATGGAACAATAAAAATTTATAGATACGTTGGAGTCGTATCAAGCATCCCCAAGCTTAATTCCTGCTCGTCCTCGAGTAGGTAAATGATAAAAACAGAATTTTTTATGTGGAATGCTACCTATCATATTCATCATATATTCTTTTCTTTTGTAGCATGGACATTTGGACTTGAAGGATTCAAAGCAATAGTCTATAGTTTGACATGAAGATATAAATACTCAAGCATACTAACAAGCAACCATGTCTTTCAAAATATCAACACTAAAGAAAGTTATCCCTAGCCCATTATGCTCAATCATTGGTCCATTCATGAAACACACTCAATATTAGCTACACACAATGCACAAGTATGACAATAATGCTCTCTAGTTGGTGCTTTGTAAGAGAAGATGGAGACTCAAAATAAAAAATAAAAATTGCATAAAAGTAAATAGATAGGCCCTTCGCAGAGGGAAGCAGAGATTTGCAAATGTGCCAGAGCTCAAGGCTTAAATTAGAGAGATAAAATTATTTTGAGAGGCATGCTTTTCCTGTCAACGAAAACGACCGAGAATTCCCAATATCTTCCATGCTAGACACATTATAGGCGGTTCCCAAACAGAAAATAAAGTTTATTTCCTTTCCACCATTCTTTCACAATCCATGGCTAGCCGTATCCACGGGTGCCCTCCATACCAACACTTTCCAAGGAATTTATTATTATCATCATATTAAAAAAAATCATTTCGGGACTGGGCATCCCTATTACCGGCCACTCTCTCGTGCAATGACAAGTGAATAAACACTCATCGTGAGAATAACACACCTAGCATGGAAAATATTGGCCACCCCCTGCTGCTTCATGAGCGGTACGGGCACACAAAACAGAAAAATATTTTGAAAATTTTAGAGTTGGCACATGCAAATTTACTTGGAACGGCATGGAAATACCGCATATAGGTAGGTATGGTGGACTCATTTGGCACAACTTGGGTTTAAGGAGTTTGGATGCACAAGCAGCATTCCCGCTTAGTACAAATGAAGGCTAGCAAATAGATTGAGAAGCAACCAACCAAAAAGCAAAAACGGTCATAAACATGCATTGAACATAACTAACACCGAATAATGCACCATAAGTAGGATATAATTTCGTTGGATAACTATTGACTTTATGTGCATGCATAGGGAATCACAAACCTTAACACCATTATTCTTACTACATCATAATTACTCACTAACATGACTCACATATTATAATCTTCATATCGCAAAACTATTGCAAGGAGTCAAACTTATCATATCCAATGATCTTTCATGAAAGTTTTTATTATATCCCTCTTGAATATTCATCACTTTGGGACCAAATTCATATCTTGTGCAAATTACCATTACTATTATCAACTCTCAAAATAATGTAAGTGAAGCATGAGAGTGCAAATATTTCTTCAAAATTTTATCTTATCAACTCTCAAAATAATATAAGTGAAGCATGAGAGTTCAAATATTTCTTCAAAATTTTATCTTATCAACTCTCAAAATAATATAAGTGAAGCATGAGAGTTTAAATATTTCTTCAAAATATAGCCACCACCGTGCTCAACAAGATTTAAGTGAAGCACTAGAGCAACTGCCTAGCTCAAAAGATTTAAGTGAAGCACATAGAGTATTCTAACAAATCATGATTAACGTGTGGCTCTCTCAAATAGGTGTGTCCAGAAAAGATGATTGTGACAAAATAAAAATCAAACAAAGCAAAGACTCATATAATACACGACGCTCCAAGTAAAACACATATCATGTGATGAATAAAAATATAGCTCCAAGTAAAATTACCGATAGTTGGTAGAAGAAAGAGGGGATGCCTTCCGGGGTATCCCCAAGCTTAGATGCTTGAGTCTTCCTTGAATATTACCTTGGGCTGCCATGGGCATCCCCAAGCTTAGGCTCTTGCCACTCCTTATTCCTTCATCTATCGTGATCTCACCCAAAACTTGAAAACTTCAATCACACAAAACTCAACAAAACCTTCGTGAGACCCGTTAGTATAACAAATAAATCCTTAACTCTAAGTACTGTAGTAAATTGATTCATATTTAATATTGGCATAATTCCACTGTACTCCAACTTCTCCATGACTCATACCCCCCGATACGATCCATAGATTCTTCAAAATAAGCAAACTATGCAACAAAAACAGAACAACATGTAAAGATCTATTTAAAATCTATACTTCTGTAGCTCCAAAAATTCTGAAAAATTAGGACAACATGGGAAATTCATATACCAATACTGTGTAAAAAATTAAGATTTTTCTGATGCTCCAGTACAGAATTAAAATTCTAGCACTGGACGGAAAACTTTCTGTTTTCCAAACAGCATCAATTATACTATCTTCCATATCATCCCAAAGGCATTACTTGGCACAAACACTAATTAAAACATAAAAAGACAATCATAACAGTAGCATAATTGTGTAAACACACAAGAACAGAAACAAAAAGTAAAAATTTATTTTATTCCTTGGGTTGCCTCCCAACAAGCGCTATTGTTTTATGCCCTTAGCTAGGCATAATGCATAGTTTCAAGTATTGTCATCTTTCTTCTTCTTATCCAAAGATGTACTTTCATCAAAGGGTTTTTCAAAGGTAATATGAAACACATCATCCATAGAAATTTTAGCATTAGCAAGTTGCCCATTTGTAAATCCCTCTTGATTACCAGCTACAATCCAAGAATATCGTCTATTAACACTATTGAAAACTTGTTGGATTATATTCAAAGGAGGAACTTCTTTTTTAATATTCTCATCAAAGATGTGGTCATTGTGGAACAAATACCTCAACAAGTAATCATTATTATAAAGGATCTCATCTATTACCGGTTTTTCACGGTTCATACCATAAAAATCAAAGATCTCTCTAGCTTCTCGCACTATGTGATCAAATTTATTAATGAGGACAAGGGTAGCTATTTTCTTAGCTCTAGGATCTTTTATAACCGGTAACTCATAAAACAATATTTGCGAAGTAGGATGGGTGCGAATAAATATTCTTTCAAGTTTAAGGACAAGTGCAGAAATAGCTTCGGCATAATTCTTGGTTTCTTTAAGTATAGGAGCATCATCAAAAGCCAAGGTCCCAATGCAATTAAAGAATTCTTGGATGACATTTTTTCCTATAATATTCCCATGTCCCAACACAAAAGTTTTAACATCAAGATTGGTAGAACTTCCAATTTTAGGAGTTCTACCATCATCAGTTTCTGCCATGCCAAAATCACTCATGATAACAACTTCAAGCAAGCGAACAAGAAAATACGCAAAAAGGCAAACGGAAAATATTTGTGTATTTTTGTAAAAACATTTTAGAAATGGGGGATATGAAAACGAGAGGCAAAGGCAAATAAAATAAATGCAAGGAGATGAAAGTTTTATGCATAGGTACTTGATAAATGTTGATGATGTCTCCCCGGCAACGGCGCCAGAAATTCTTCCTGCTACTTGTGAGCTGCGTTGGGATTTCCTCGAAGAGGAGGGGATGATGCAGTACAGTAGAGATAAGTATTTCCCTCAGTTATGAAACCAAGGTTATCAATCCAGTAGGAGAATCACGCAACAACTCGTTAGCAGTACCTGCACACAAAACAACAAATCCTCGCACCCAACGCGAACAAGGGGTTGTCAATCCCTTGGCGGTAAATTGCAAGATTAAATTGTATGGTGATAGATAAATAGATCAAACAAAAATACAAAATAAAATAAATAAAGTAAAAGTGCAGCAAGGTATTTTTAGGATTTTCAATATATAATTAAGATAGACCCGGGGGCCATAGTTTTCACTAGAGGCTTCTCTCTTGAAAATAGCATACGGTGGGTGAACAAATTACTGTTGGGCAATTGATAGAAAAGCAAATAATCATGACGATATCCAAGGCAATGATCATGTATATAGGCACCACGTCCGAGACAAGTAGACCGACTCCTGCCAGCATCTACTACTATTACTCCACACATCGACCGCTATCCAGCATGCATCTAGTGTATTATGTCCATAAAGAACGGAGTAACGCCTTAAGCAAGATGACATGATGTAGACAAAGTAAACTCATGCATGAATAAAACCCATCTTTTTACCCTTAATAGCAACGATACATACGTGTCATGTCCCTTTCTGTCACTGGGATTGAGCACCGCAAGATCAAACCCATTACAAAGCACCTCTCCCATTGCAAGATAAATCAATCTAGTTGGCCAAACCAAATCAATAGATCGGAGAGAAATACAAAGCTATAATAATCATGCATAAAAGAGTTCAGAGAAAACTCAAATAATATTCATGGATAATCTGATCATAAACTCACAATTCATCGGATCCCAACAAACACACCGCAAAAAGTGATTACATCGGATAGAACTCCAAGAACATCGCGGAGAACATTATATTGAAGATCAAAAAGAGAGAAGAAGCCATCTAACTACTAACTATGGACCCAAAGGTCTGTGGTAAACTACTCACGCGTCATCAGAAGGGCAGCAAGGATGATGTAGAGCCCCTCCGTGATCGATTCCCCCTCCGGCGGAGTACCTGAAAAGGCCTGGGCTCCTCTGTTGGTTTCTCGATTTTAGAGAATTTATAGTGGTGGAATTAGGTCAAATGGAGCCGTGTGGGGCCCACAAGGTACCAGGGCGCCCCCCCCGGGGCTCGCCGTGGTGCCTCGTGGGCCACTGCTTCGTCCTCTTGTCTCCTCCCGGAGCTTCTAGTGTCTCTTATGTCCAGAAAAAAATCTCCAAAAAGTTTTGTGGCATTTGGACTTCGTTTGGTACTGATATTCTGGAAAACCAAAAACAGGCAAAAAACAGCAACTGACACTGGGCACTAAGTTAATAGGTTAGTCCCAAAAAATGATATATAATTGCTGTAAATGTATATAAAAACATCCAAGATTGATACTATAATAGCATGGAACAATCAAAAATTATAGATACGTTGGAGACGTATCAGCGCACCAGCCCTCCTCCAGGCCCATGCGCCAAGGGTGGGCAAACCCTAGGGGTGGGAGGCGCCCCACCTGGCTTGGTGGGCAAGCCACCCCCTAGGGCCGCTGCTCCCTCCCCCTCACCCCTATATATAGTGGGGAGGGGTGCAGGGGGCTGCACCCTTCCTCCTAGCGCCTCCCTCTCTCCCGTATACTCCTCCTCCATGTTCCGTCAGCGCTTGGCGAAGCCCTGCCGGAGTTCCGCTGCTGCCACCACCACCATACCGTCGTGCTGGTTCCGATCTCATCTACCTCCTCCCCCTTGCTTGCTGGATCAAGAAGGATAGGACGCCATCGAGCTGAACGTGTGCTAATCTCGGAGGTGCCGTCCGTTCAGCACTAGATCGGATTGGATCGCGATTGGATCATGAAGAGTACGACTACATCAACTGCGTTACAACGCTAACGCTTTTAGTCTACGAGGGTACGTAGACACACTCCCCTCTCGTTGCTATGCATCTCCTAGATTAGATCTTGGGTGTTCGTAGGAATTTTTTTGACTTTCATGCAACGTTCCCATTAGTGGCATCATGAGCTAGGTCTATGCGTAGATGTATTTGCATGAGTAGAACACAAAGAAGTTGTGGGCATTTATGTTTGAATTGCTTACTTCCTTTGTCTTATTTGGATTCGGCGGTATTGTGGGATGAAACGGCTCGGACCAACCTTACTTGTCCTCGCACAAGAGACAGGTTCCACTGACTGACATGCAACTTGTATTGCATAAAAGTGGCTTTGCGGGTGTCTGTCTCTCCCACTTTAGTTGAATCTGATTTGACAAGGGCGATCCTTGTAGAAGGTTAAAAGGCAACTTGTATATCACCGTTGTGGTTTTGCATAGATAAGAACGGTTCTTATAGTTTGCCCTAGCAGGCACGTAAAAATTGCAACAACAAAGTAGAGGACGTCTAACTTGTTTTTGCAGGGCATGTTGTGATGTGGTATGGCCAAAACGTGATGTGATATATGTTGATGTATGAGATGATCATGTTTTGTAATAGATTCACGACTTGCATGTCGATGAGTACGGCAATAGGCAGGATCCATAGGGTTGTCATTAATTTATTGTATGACTGATACGTCTCCAACGTATCTATAATTTTTTATTGTTCCATGCTATTATAGTATCAATCTTGGATGTTTTATATGCAATTATATGCCATTATATATCATTTTTTGGGACTAACCTATTAACCCAGTGCCAGTTGCTGTTTTCTGCTTGTTTTTGCCTTTTCAGAAAATCATTATCAAAAAGTGTCCAAACGAGAAAAAAACTTTGGATTAATTTTTTCTGGACCAGAAGAGACCCATGAAGCTTCAGGAGAAGACCAGAAGAGCCACGAGGAGGCGACAAGCCTGGAGGGCGCGCCCAGGGGGGTAGGGCGCGCCCCCCAGGCTTGTGGGCCCCTCGTTGCCCCTCCTAACCTAATTCCAACGCTATTAATTCCCAAATATTCCCAATATACCAGAGGGACAGAAGAGAAAACCTTTGCGCCGCCGCAAGCCTCTGTTCTTCCGAGATCCCATCTGGAGGCCTTTTCCGGTACTCTGCCGGAGGGGGGATCGATCACGGAGGGCTTCTTCATCAACCTTGCTGCCCTTCCGATGATGTGTGAGTAGTTTACCACAGACCTACGGGTCCATAGCTAGTAGCTAGATGGCTTCTTCTCTCTCTTTGATCTTCAATACCATGTTCTCCTCGATATTCTTGGAGTTCTATCCGATGTAGTCTTCTTTTGCGGTGTGTTTGTTGGGATCCGATGAATTGTGAGTTTATGATCAGATTATCATGAGAAATATTTGAGTCTTCTCTGAACTCTTTTATGCATGATTATTATAGCTTTGTATTTCTCTCCAATCTATCGATTTGGTTTGGCCTACTAGATTGATTTGTCTTGCAATGGGAGAGGTGCTTTGTGATGGGTTCAATCTTGCGGTGCTCAATCCCAGTGACAGAAGGGGACATGACACGTATTTGTATTGTTGCCATTAAGGATAAAAAGATGGGGTTTAATCATATTGCTTGAGTTTACTTTGTCTACTTCATGTCATCTTGCTTAAGGCGTTACTCTGCTTTATACTTAATACCCTAGATGCATGCTGGATAGCGGTCGATGGGTGGAGTAATAGTAGTAGATGCAGGCATGAGATCATTGCCATGAATCCGTCATAATTATTTGATTTTCTATCAATTGCCCAACAGTAATTTGTTTACCCACCGTATGCTATGTGTTCGAGAGAGAAGCCTCTAGTGAAAACTATGGCCCCCGGGTCTACTTTATCATATATATAAAACCTAAAAATACCTTGCTGCAATTTATTTACTTTTATTTTAATTAGTATTTTAGTTTATCTATTATCGCTATAAGATTTAATCCTTGCAAATAACTGCTAAGTGGATTGACAACCCTCTTATTTGCGTTGGGTGCAAGTGTTTGCTCTTGTGTGTGCAGGTGCGCTTAACGGAATTTTTCTTGGTTCTCCTACTGGATTGATAACCTTTGTTCTTAACTGAGGGAAATACTTATCTCCACTGTACTGCATCATCCTCTCCTCTTCGGAGAAATACCAACGCAGACTACAAGTAGCAGGAAGAATTTCTGGTGCCGTTGCCGGGGAGACATCATCAAAATTACCAAGTACCTTCGCACAAACTATCATCCACTTGCATTTATTTTATTTGCCTTTTATTTGCATTTGCCTCTCGTTTTCATCTCCCCCACTTCTAATTTTTTTTTACAAAAACACAAAAATATTTTTATTTGCTTGCCTTGCTTGAAATTGTTATCATGTCCAGTGTCACCATCCCTCCTCTATTTCCGGATTTTGAAGTCCTTTACTTCAAACAGAAACAAGGAGAAAATTTAAAAGATGCTTGGTATAGGATAATGGAATCTTATCGTGTTTGCATCATAAAAGGGGATATGAAAATTTTGTTGCGAAACTTTTATGTAGGTCTAACTATGCCAAATAGACAACTCTTGGATTTTGCTTCTAAAGGAAATTTCATTGATAGTGATCCTAATACTACTTATGAATTAATAGAAGGAATAGTGGAAACTCCACCCTTGCAAAAAGGATCTTATTATACCCATGAAGGGATTCAAATTTTGGAAAAGCTAGGTGACATACAAAAGAATTTGGTGGAGTTACAAAAGTCTAATGAACCTCTTAAAAATGTTAGCGGTAACCTCAATCGCATGAATAATCTCCTCACTATTTGCAACAAGAAGTTAGACACTTTAGATAGCAAAATTGCTTTATTTTCTAAAAGTAATGGGAAGCGTAAAGAGCCTCCCGGGTTCGAAACCAACCCATGTAAATTAGCAAAAACCAAGGATGACAACACTTGAAACTATGCATTTTGCCTAGCTAGAGGCATAAAACAATAGCGCTTGTTGGGAGGCAACCCAATGAATAATATAAATTTTTGCTTTTACTTTATGTTCTTGAGTGTTTACACAATTATAGCCTTTGTTATGATTGTATTTTTATGTTTTAATTAGTGTTTGTGCCAAGTAATGCCTTTGGGATGAAGTTGATGATATTATAATTGATGTTGTTTGGAAAATAGAAAGTTTTGTGTCCAGTGCTGGAATTTTAATTATGTACCGGAGCGTCATAAAAATCTGAAATTTTTAAAAAGTATTGGTATATGAATTGTTTACGTTTTCCTAATTTTTCAGAATTTTTGGAGTTACAGAAGTATGGCTTTTAGATAGATCTTTATAGACTGTTCTGTTTTAGATAGATTCTGTTTTTGTTGCATAGTTTGCTTGTTTCGATGAATCTATGGATCGTATCGGGGGGTATGAGTCATGGAGAAGTTGGAGTACAGTAGAATTATGCCAATATTAAATATGAATCAATTTACAACAGTACCTAAAGTTTAAGATTTGTTTGTTATACTAACGGATCTCACGAGGTTTCTGTTGAGTTTTGTGTGCTGAAGTTTTCAAGTTTTGGGTGAGACTATGATGGACAAAGGAATAAGTAGCGGCAAGAGCCTAAACTTGGGGATGCCCAAGGCAACCCAAGGTAATATTCGAGGAAGACTCAAGCGTCTAAGCTTGGGGATGCCCCGGAAGGCATCCCCTCTTTCGTCTACAATCTATCGGTAACTCACTTGGAGCTATATTTTTATTCATCACATGATATGTGTTTTACTTGGACCGTCTTGTGATATAGTTTGTTTGCTTTTGTTTGGTTTTTAGTTTGTCACAATCATCTTTGCTGAACACGCCTTTTTGAGAGGGACACACATTATTCGTGATTTGTTAGAATACTCTATGTGCTTCACTTATATCTTTTGAGCTAGGCAGTTGCTCTAGTGCTTCACTTATATCTTTTAGAGCACGGCGGTGGTTATATTTTAAAGAAATAGTTGCACTCTCATGATTCACTTATATCTTTTTGAGAGTCCAATTATTAGCAATGGTAATATGCACGGGTTATGAATTTGGTCCTGATATGATAGGTATTCAAGAGGGATATAATAAAAACTTTCATGTAGATCACTGAATATGATAAGTTTGATTCCTTGAAAAAGTTTTGTGATATTAAGATGGCAATATGTGGGAGGTATTAGTAGATAATTGTGGTTTAGTAAGAATATTGGTGTTAAGGTTTGTGATTCCCGAAGCATGCACGTATGATCTGTCGTTATGCTAAGAAGTTGGAGCATGATTTATTATTGATTGTCTTCCTTTGTGTGGCGGTCGGGGGCGCGCGATGGTTAACTCCTACCAACCTCCCCCCTAGGGGCATGCATAGTAGTACTTTGCTTCGAGGGCTAATAAACTTTCGCAATAAGTATGTGAATTCTTTATGACTAATATGAGTCCTTGGATTATACACACTCTCGCCCTTCCGCAATTTGCTAGCCTCTTCGGTACCGTGCATTGCCCTTTCTCACATCGAGAGTTGGTGCAAACTTCGCCGATGCATCCAAACCCCGTGATATGATATGCTCTATCACACATAAGCCTCCTTATATCTTCCTCAAAACAGACACCATACCTACCTATCATGGCATTTCCATAGCCATTCCGAGATATATTGCCATGCAACTTCCACCGTTCCGTTTTTATGACACACATCGTCATGGTCATATTGCTTTGCATGATCATATAGCTAACATAGTATTTGTGGCTCAGCCACCGTTCATTATTTTTATACATGTTACACTAGCATCATTGCACATCCTGGTACACTGCCAGAGGCATTCATATAGAGTCATATTTTTGTTCTAGTATCGAGTTGTAATGTTGAGTTGTAAGTAAATAAAAGTGTGATGATTATCATTATTACAGCATTGTCCCAGTGAGGAAAGGATGATGGAGACCATGATTCCCACACAAGTCGGGATGAGACTCCGGACGAAAAAAAAGGAGGCCAAAAAGAGCCATGAAAAAAAAAGAGAAAAAATAAATGAGAGAAAAAGAGAGAAGGGGCAATGTTACTATCCTTTTTCCACACTTGTGCTTCAGAGTAGCACCATGTTTTTCATATAGAGAGTCTCCTATTTTGTCACTTTCATATACTAGTGGGAATTTTTCATTATAGAACTTGGCTTGTATATTCCGATGATGGGCTTCCTCAAATGCCCGAGGTCTTCATGAGCAAGCAAGTTGGATGCACACCCACTTAGTTTTCATGTTGAGCTTTCATACACTTATAGCTCTTGGTGCATCCGTTGCATGGCAATCCCTACTCCTCGCATTGACATAAATTGATGGGCATCTCCATAGCCTGTTGATTAGCCTCGTTGATGTGAGACTATCTTCTTATTTTTGACTTCTCTTATTTATCTCTACCACCACACTCTATTCCACCCATAGTGCTATATCCATGGCTTGCGCTCATGTATTGCGTGGGGGTTGAAAAAGCTGAAGTGCGTTAAAAAGTATGAACCAATTGCTTGGCTAAAACCGTGGTTGTTCATGATAAATATTTTGTGTTAAGAAGATGGAGCGTGACAGGATTATATGATTTTGTAGGGATAACGTACTTTAGCATTTTTATTTTGAAATACATGATTGTTTATTAGTATGCCTGAGTATTGATGTCTTTATATCAAATTATAGACTATTACTTTGAATCATTCGGATCTTATTATTCATACCGTAAGAGCGAGATTACATGATGAAACATGATAGGTAGCATTCTACATCAAAAATTCTGTTTTTATCATTTACCTACTCGAGGACGAGCAAGAATTAAGCTTGGGGATGCTTGATACGTCTCCAACGTATCTATAATTTTTGATTGTTCCGTGCTATTATAGTATCAATCTTGGATGTTTTATATGCAATTATATGCCATTATATATCATTTTTTGGGACTAACCTATTAACCCAATGCCCAGTTCCAATTGCTGCTTTATGCTTGTTTTTGCCTTTTCAGAAAATCATTATCAAAAAGTGTCCAAACAAGAAAAAAAGTTTGGATTAATTTTTTCTGGACCAGAAGAGACCCATGAAGCTTTGGGAGAAGACCAGAAGAGCCACGAGGAGGCGACAAGCCTGGTGGGCGTGCCCAGGGGGGGTAGGACGCGTCCCCAGGCTTGTGGGCCCCTCCTTGCCCCTCCTGACCTAATTCCAACGCTATAAATTCCCAAATATTCCCAATATACCAAAGGGACAGAAGAGAAAACCTTTCCGCAGCCGCAAGCCTCTGTTCTTCCGCGATCCCATCTAGAGGTCTTTTCCGGTACTCTGTCAGAGGGGGAATCGATCACGGAGGGCTTCTTCATCAACCTTGCTGTCCTTCCGATGATGTGTGAGTAGTTTACCACAGACCTACGGGTCCATAGCTAGTAGCTAGATGGCTTCTTCTCTCTCTTTGATCTTCAATACCATGTTCTCCTCGATATTCTTGGAGTTCTATCTGATGTAGTCTTCTTTTGCGGTGTGTTTGTTGGGATCCGATGAATTGTGAGTTTATGATCATATTATTCAAGAGAAATATTTGAGTCTTCTCTGAACTCTTTTATGCATGATTATTATAGCTTTGTATTTCTCTCCGATCTATCAATTTGGTTTGGCCTACTAGATTGATTTGTCTTGCAATGGGAGAGGTGCTTTGTGATGGGTTCAATCTTGCGGTGCTCAATCCCAGTGACAGAAGGGGACATGACACGTATTTGTATTGTTGCCATTATGGATAAAAATATGGGGTTTAATCATATTGCTTGAGTTTACTTTGTCTACATCATGTCATCTTGCTTAAGGCGTTACTCTGTTTTATACTTAATACCCTAGATGCATGCTGGATAGCGGTCGATGGGTGGAGTAATAGTAGTAGATGCAGGCATGAGTCGGTCTACTTGTCTCGGACGTGATGCCTATATACATGATCATTGCCATGAATCCGTCATAATTATTTGCTTTTCTATCAATTGCCCAACAGTAATTTGTTTACCCACCGTATGCTATGTGTTCGAAAGAGAAGCCTCTAGTGAAAACTATGGCCCCCGGGTCTACTTTATCATATATAAAAAACCTAAAAATACCTTGCTGCAATTTATTTACTTTTATTTTAATTAGTATTTTAGTTTATCTATTTATCTCTATAAGATTTAATCCTTGCAAATAACCGCTAAGAGGATTGACAACCCTCTTATTTGCGTTGGGTGCAAGTGTTTGCTCTTGTGTGTGCAGGTGCGCTTAACGGAATTTTGCTTGGTTCTCCTACTGGATTGATAACCTTGGTTCTTAACTGAGGGAAATACTTATCTCTACTATACCGCATCATCCTCTCCTCTTCGGGGAAATACCAGCGCAGACTACAAGTAGCAATGACCTGCGTGTCAATCATTAAATGCCATGCAATTGCTTTACTTTATCGCTATGAGTTAGCCATAGTCGTACAAGAAATAGTTGGTGGAGACAACCACATGACGGCATGATGATGGAGATCATGGTGTCATGCCGGTGACAATGGAGATCATGCCGGTGCTTTGGAGATGGAGATCAAAAGCACGAGATGATAATGGCCATATCATGTCACATATTGATTGCATGTGATGTTTATCTTTTTTATGCATCTTATTTTGCTTAGGACGACGGTAGCATTATAAGATGACCCCTTCACTTAATTTCAAGATAAAATCTGTTCTCCCTAAGTATTCACCATTGCGAAAGTTCGTCGTTTCGAAGCACCTCGTGATGATCGGGTGTGATAGACTCTACGTTCACATACAACGGGTGTAAGCCAGTTTTACATATGCGGAATACTTGGGTTAAAACTTGATGAGCCTAGCATGTACAGACATGGCCTCGGAGTATGGAGGATCGAAAGGTCGAACATGAGTCATATAGTAGATATTATCAACCTGGAGATGTTTACCATTGATCACTGCCCCATCTCACGTGATGATCGAACATGGGTTAGTTGATTTGGATCATGTAACACTTAGACAACTTGAGGGATGTTGATTTAAGTGGGAGTTCTTTAGTAATTTGATTAACAAAACCAATTATCATGAACTTAGTCTAATTGTCTTTGCAAATTAATGTTGTAGATCAATGGCTCGCGCTGTAGCTCCCCTGAATTTTAATGCGTTCCTAGAGAAAGCTAAGTTGAAAGATGATGGAAGCAACTATGCGGACTGGGTCCGTAATTTGAGGATTATCCTCACTGCTGCATAGAAAGTATATGTCCTTGATGCACCGCTTGGTGATGCACCCCCTCAAGCGTCGCCTGCAGATGTTATGAATGTATGGCAGGCACGTTCTGATGACTACTCGATAGTTAAGTGTGCCATGCTTTACGGCTTAGAACCGGGGCTCCAAAGACGTTTTGAGCACCACGGAGCATATGAGATGTTCCATGGAGCTCAAATTGGTATTTCTGGCTCACGGCCGGGTGGAGAGATATGAAACCTCCGGCAAGTTCTTTAGCTACAAGATGGAGGAGAACGGCTCCATTAGTGAGCACATACTCAAGATGTCTGGGGTACTTCAACCGCTTAAATCACTTGGGAGTTAATCTTCCGGATGAAGTAGCGATTGACAGAGTTCTCCAGTCACTGCCACCGAGCTACAAAGGCTTCGTGATGAACTATAATACAAGGGATGGAGAAGACGATCCCTGAGCTCTTCACGATGCTTAAGGCCGCGGAGGTAGAAATCAAGAAAGAGCATCAAGTGTTGATGGTCAACAAGACCACCAGTTACAAGAAGAAAGGCAAGGGAAAGAAAGGGAACTTCAAGAAGAATGGCAAGCTAGTTGCCGCTCCCATGAAGAAACCCAAGGCTGGACCCAAACCTGAGACTGAGTGCTTCTATTGCAAGGGGAATGGTCACTGGACGCGGAACTGCCCCAAGTACTTGGCAGATAAGAAGGCTGGCAATGTCAACAAAGGTATATTTGATATACATGTTATTGATGTGTACCTTACTAGTGCTCATAGTAGCACCTGGGTATTTGATACTAGTTCGGTTGCTAATATTTGTAACTCGAAACAGGAGCTGCGGAATAAATGCAGACTGGCTAAGGACAGGGTGACGATGCACGTAGGAAATGGTTCCAAGGTTGATGTGATTGCCGTCGGCACGCTCCCTCTATGTTTACCTTCGGGATTAGTTTTGAACCTGAATAATTGTTATTTGGTGCCTGCATTAAGCATGAACATTATATCTGGATCTTGTTTATTGCGAGACGGTTATTCATTTAAGTCAGAGAATAACGGTTGTTCTATTTATATGAATAATATCTTTTATGGTCATGCACCCTTGTTGAATTATTTATTCTTGTTGAATCTCGATCGTAGTGATACACATATTCATAATATTGTTGCCAAAAGATGCAAAGTTAATGATGATAGTACCGCATACTTGTGGCACTGCCGCTTAGGTCATATTGGTGTAAAACGCATGAAGAAACTCTATGCTGATGGACTTTTGGAATCTCTTGATTATGAATCATTTGAGACATGTGAACTGATACGTCTCTAAAGTATCTATAATTTATGAAGTATTCATGCCATGTTTATAACAATTCTATATGGTTTTGGTATGATTTGATTAGAACTAACCCGGACTGACGCTGTTTTCAGCAGAACTACCGTGGTGTTGTTTTTTTGTGAAGAAATAAAAGTTCTCCAAATGCAGCGAAACTTTTTGACGATTTTTTTGGAACAAAAGAGAACCAGGAAGCTTCGTGGGAGGACCACAAGAGCCACGAGGTGCCCACGAGGCACCAGGGCGCGCCAGGGGGGGGGGTATGGCGCCGTGGTGCCTCGTGGGCCCATCTTAGCCCATCTTCGCGTGATTCCAACGCCAAAAAATCCTATAAATAGAGAAACCCCCAGAAATAACCCTAGAATTGGAATCCGCCGCCCCAAGCCTCTGTACCTTCGAAATACCATCTGGAACCCTGTTCCGGCACCCTGCCGGAGGGGGAAATCATCACCGGAGGCCATCTTCATCATTCCGGCGGTCTCCATGACGAGGAGGGAGTAGTTCACCCTCGAGGATAGGGGTATGTACCAGTAGCTATGTGTTTGATCTCTCTCTCTCGTGTTCTTGATTTGGCACGATCTTGATGTATCGCGAGCTTTGTTAATATAGTTGGATCATATGGTGTTTCTCCTCTCTATCTTGTTGTGATGAATTGAGTTTTTACCTTTGAGTTTTCACTATTATCGGATTGAATATTTTTATGGATTTGAGAACACTTGATGTATGTCTTGCATATGAATACCCGTGGTGACAATGGGGTATTATATTGATTCACTTGATATATGTTTTGGCACTCAACTCGCGGATTCCCGAGGTGACATTGGGGTAATCTATGCATAGGGGTTGATGCGCGTTTTCGTCCTACTTTCTCCGGTAGAAATCTTGGGGCACTCTTTGAAGTTCTTTGTGTTGGATTGAATATTATGGATCTGAAGTTGTTTGATGCGTATCGTATAATTGACTCACGGATACTTGTGGTGACATTGGAGTATCTAGGTGACATTAGATTTGGTTGATGCGTATCATATGGTGTTATTTTAGTACGAACTCTAGGGCTGTTCGTGACACTTATAGGAATAGCTCAATAGATTGATCGGAAAGAATAACTTTGAGGTGGTTTCGTACCCTACAACAATTTCATCTTATGTTCTCCGCTTGGTAAGAACTTTGGAGTGATTCTTTGTCGCACGTTGAGGGATTGTTATATGATCCAATTATGTTAGCATTGTTGAGAGATTGCACTAGTGAAAGTATGAACCCTAGGCCTTGTTTCTAAGCATTGCAATACTATTTGTTCTCCTTTTTATCACTTGCTACCTTGCTGTTTTTATATTTTCAGATTACAAAAACCTATATCTATTATCCATACTACACTTGTATCACCATCTCTTCGCCGAACTAGTGCACCTATACAATTTACCATTGTATTGGGTGTGTTGGGGACACAAGAGATTTCTTGTATTTGATTGCAGGGTTGTTTGAGAGAGACCATCTTCATCCTACGCCTCCCACGGATTGATAAACCTTAGGTCATCCACTTGAGGGAAAATTGCTACTGTCCTACAAAACTCTGTGCTTGGAGGCCCAACACGAGTCTACAAGAATAAGTTGTGTAGTAGACATCAAGCTCTTTTTTGGCGTCGTTGCTGGGGAGGTGAGTGCTTGAAGGTATATCTTTAGATCTTGCAATTTAATCTTTTAGTTTCTTGTTTTATCACTAGTTTGGTTTATAAAATTAAACTACAAAAAATGGAATTGAGGTTGCCTCATATTATTCATCTTTACAATGTCTTTCTTGAAAATGATGGATCGGAAAATTGTGCTCAATTGATGGAAGAAGAATTCCATAAAATGTTTGGCATAAAATCTTTGAATGATAAGCATGATTGCAATGTTGCTAGTATGAATTCTTTAAATATCCATGATGCTAGTGATATGAAAAACTACAAGCTTGGGGCTGCTATGTTTGATGAAGATGATATTTTTAGTCCCCCAAGTTTTGATGAGAAAATTTGTTATGATGATTGCATGCCTCCTATTTATGATGATTATATCGATGAAAGTGGATTTGGAGAGGTCATGAATTTATTTAGTGATGATTCCACTATTTTCGAAGAGGTTTCAATTGACTATGATAACAAAGTTGCTATCTATGATGATTATGGTGATGACATGTATGCTATATAGAATAATGATAACCATGAAACTTGTCATCATGATTTTAATGTTCAATTTGATTATGTCAATCAAGTATCTCATGATAGTTATTTTGTTGAGTTTGCTCCCACTATTATGAATGAGAAGAAATTTGCTTATGTGGAGAGTAATAAAATTTCTATACTTGTGGATCATGAAAAGAATGCTTTATGTGATAGCTATATTGTTGAATTCATTCATGATGCTACTGAAAATTATTATGAGAGAGGAACATATTCTTTTAGGAGTTGCAATAATATCAAGTTTCCTCTCTATGTGTTGAAAGTTTTGAAGTCATGCTTGTTTTGCCTTCCTATGCTAGTTGATTCTTGCTCCCAAAAATTGTTTGCTCAAAAAATCCCTATGCATAGGAAGTGGGTTAGGCTTAAAGTTGCTAGTCATATGATTCATGATGCTCTCTTTGTGTTTCAATTCTTTACTTTTTTGCGAGCATTATTGAAATCATCATGCCTAGCTAAAAGGCATTAAAGAAAAGCGCTTGTTGGGAGACAACCCAACATTTACCCCTACTGTTTTTTTGTGTTCACATGATTAAGCTACTGTGTTAATCATGTTTTATATGTTTTCTTTCAATAATGTGCCAAGTAAAGCCTTTGGGATAGTGTGGATACTTGTTGATTCGATTCTGTGCAAAAACATAAACTTTTGCATCCAGTGCTGGAATTTCTATTCTGTACTGGAGCACGAGAAAATTCTAAATTTTTTACAGAGAATTTGGTTACAAATTTTTTATGTGTTCCTAATTTTCAGAATTTTTGGATGTACAACAGTATGGTTTTTAAATCTCTCACTACATGCTGTTCTGTTTTTGATAGATTCGGTTTTCGGTGAATAGTTTGCTTGTTTTAGTGTTTTCATAGCTTATATTGAGTAATATAAATTGTGTAAATGATAGAATAAAGTAGGCATTATTTGAGAACAATTATGAAACTTGTCTTGACAGTACCTAAGTGGATGATTTATTTCTATCATACTAACCTATCTCACAAGATCCGTTAAGTTTTATGTGATTGAAGTTTTCAAGTTTTGGGTGAGATATCGATATGAGGAGAATAAGGAGTGGCAAGACCCTAAGCTTGGGGATTCCCAAGGCACCCCAAGGTAATACTCAAGGAAGACTCAAGTGTCTAAGCTTGGGGATGCCCCGGAAGGCATCCCCTCTTTTGTCTTCAACATTATCGGTAACCTCACTTAGAGCTATATTTTTATTCGTCACATAATATGAGTTTTGCATGGAGCGTCATTTTATTTTGTTGATATTTGCTTGCTGTTATCAATAATCGTGTTTTGTATCTTTTAGTTCAATAAAATGCCAATTATAGCCTTTACCATGCTCAGTCTGCAAGTTCATGTGTTGCTGTTTGAAAACAGAAAGTTTTCTGTTATGTCTAGAATATTCTTGAATAGTTAGAACATGATAAAAATCTGAAAATTTTACACAGTAAGCATACATGAGTTATATGTCACGTGGTAATTTTTCAGAATTTTTGGAGTTAGGTAAGTATGAATTCTTATTCACCCTTTATAGACTGTTATGTTTAGACAGATTTCGGTTATAGTTGCATTGTTTGCATATGATGCTTGTTTAATGTTTATATTTGTGGATAGGAGTATTAAATATGCAGAGGCATTTAGTATGCAATGTTCAATTATAATTTTAGTGATTTGTTACAGTAGAGAATGTCAAGGTTTTGAGTTGATTTATACTAACTTATCTCACAAGTTCTTGTTGAGTTTTGTGTGGATGGAGTTTTTAAGATTTAGGAGAAGCCATGATATGAGAGGAATTAAGGAGACACAAGAGCTCATGCTTGGGGATGCCCAAGGCACCCCAAGATAACATTCCAAGAAGTCTCAAGCAACTAAGCTTGAGGATTCCCCGGTTGGCATCCCACCTTTCTTCATCAACACCTATCGGTTAGCCTAAGTTTTTACTTGTTCACGTGTTATGTGCTATTCTTGGAGTGTCCTTTTATTTTTGTTTTGTTTGTTGTTTGAATAAAATTACCATGATCTGAAATTTTAAATGAGAGAGAGTCCTCACAAAGCTACCTATTTACTTAACTACTCATTTGGTCTTCACTTATATCTTTTTGGAGTAGTTTGTCATTTACTCTTGTTCTTCACTTATATCCTATGAGTAAATTGTTGAATGAATTGAATATCATAAAGTTGAAATTATATGTGCTTCATATGCTTGTATCATGCCTAGTAGTAGTTTCACATTGGGTTTAGAAAGTGAAATCTATTGAAGCTTGACAATCACAATATTGGTCATACAAGCAATTCACGAATGATTAGTATAAGGAAGAGAACTTTCACATATAAATATATTATCTTGGACATCTTTTATGATTGTGAATACCCATTAATTATTTTCAAACTTGAGCAAATTAGTTGAAGTTGGACAAGGAAGACAACGTAATGAGTTATGTTTGGGTATATTTGCATAGAAGTTATATTGTTATGGATCCTCCAACATGTGGTGCTAGCCAAAAATTCGTACTAAGTAGAGATACTACTTGTGCATCCAAAAACCCTTAAACCCAATTTCTTGCCATGAGTGTCCACCATATCTACCTATGGATTGAATAAGATCCTTCAAGTAAGTTGTCATCGGTGCAAAAAGCAATAAAAAATGCTCCTAAAATATGTATGATCTTTTATTGCAAGGGAAAATAAGCGTTGTACGAACTTGTGATGGTAAAGAAATAAAAGCGACGGACTGCATAATAAAGGTTGCTATCACAAGGGGCAATATAACATGATGTTTCTTTGCATTAAGGGCTTGCACATCCAAAAATAAAAAGCGCATGACAACCTCTGCTTCCCTTTGCGAAGGGCCTATCTTTTACTTTATGTATTTATTTTTATGCAAGAGTCAATAGTATCCCTTCTCATTTCAACCTCAATTATTCTCTAGTAGGCAAGCATCATGTGGTGGGGAAAGATCCAGGCACATATGGCCAGTCAAATATATTTGATCATGAATTATTATTGTTGACAATTATCTCTATGATAAATAAGTTGGGAGGTGAAACATTAAGCCCCTATCTTTCTCTGTGTTCGATGGATGCTATTTGTTCTAAAAATATGCTTTGAGTACTAGCAATCATAGAAGACTATATGATAATTGAGTATGTGGAGCTCTTACTTAGACTTTGTTGAAATTAAGTTGAATTGCAATTGTTTGGTGACTAAGAACATAGGTTGTTAAGTTTCAGGAGAATGCACTGTTTGAACCATAACATGTGAATGGATTGCTACTTTATCAACATGAGCTTTATGAGAAAGAGTTGCTGTTATGATGCTAGGAAAAGTGATTGAAATTATCATTGATCAAACTTATGCACTATGCTAGCATTCACACTTCATAAATTATTTCTTTTATCATTTCCCTACTCGAGGACGAGCAGGAATTAAGCATGGGGATGCTGATACGTCTCCAACGTATCTATAATTTATGAAGTATTCATGCCATGTTTATAGCAATTCTATATGGTTTTGGTATGATTTGATTAGAACTAACCCGGACTGACGCTGTTTTAAGCTAAACTACAGTGGTATTGTTTTTTTTTTGCAGAAATAAAAGTTCTCCAAATGCAGCGAAACTTTTTGACGATTTTTTTGGAACAAAAGAGAACCAGAAGAGCCACGAGGTGCCCACGAGGCACCAGGGCGTGCCAAGGGGGTATGGCGCAGTGGTGCCTCGTGGGCCCATCTTAGCCCATCTTTGCGTGATTCCAACGCCAAAAAATCCTATAAATAGAGAAACCCCCAGAAATAACCCTAGAATTTGGACTCCGCCGCCACAAGCCTCTATACCTTCGAAATACCATCTGGAGCCTTGTTTCGGCACCCTGCCGGAGGGGGAAATCATCATCGGAGGCCATCTTCATCATCCCGGCGGTCTCCATGACGAGGAGGGAGTAGTTCACCCTCGAGGCTAGAGGTATGTACCAGTAGCTATGTGTTTGATCTCTCTCTCTCATGTTCTTGATTTGGCACGATCTTGATGTACCGCGAGCTTTGTTAATATAGTTGGATCATATGGTGTTTCTCCCTCTCTATCTTGTTGTGATGAATTGAGTTTTTACCTTTGAGGTTTCACTATTATCGGATTGAATGTTTTTATGGATTTGAGAACACTTGATGTATGTCTTGCATATGAATACCCGTGGTGACAATGGGGTATTATATTGATTCACTTGATATATGTTTTGGCACTCAACTCGCGGATTCCCGAGGTGACATTGGGGTAATCTATGCATAGGGGTTGATGCACGTTTTCGTCCTACTTTCTCCGGTAGAAATCTTGGGGCACTCTTTGAAGTTCTTTGTGTTGGATTGAATATTATGGATCTGAAGTTGTTTGATGCGTATCGTATAATTGACTCACGGATACTTGTGGTGACATTGGAGTATCTAGGTGACATTAGAGTTGGTTGATGCGTATCATATGGTGTTATTTTAGTACGAACTCTAGGGCTATTCGTGACACTTATAGGAATATCTCAATAGATTGATCGGAAAGAATAACTTTGAGGTGGTTTCATACCCTACAACAATTTCATCTTATGTTCTCCGCTTGATAAGAACTTTGGAGTGATTCTTTGTCGCACGTTGAGGGATTGTTATATGATTCAATTATGTTAGCATTGTTGAGAGATTGCACTAGTGAAAGTATGAACCCTAGGCCTTGTTTCTAAGCATTGGAATACCGTTTGTACTCCGTTTTATCACTTGCTACCTTGCTGTTTTTTATATTTTCAGATTACAAAAACCTATATCTACTATCCATACTACACTTGTATCACCATCTCTTCGCCGAACTAGTGCACCTTTACAATTTACCATTGTATTGGGTGTGTTGGGGACACAAGAGATTTCTTGTATTTGATTGCAGGGTTGTTTGAGAGAGACCATCTTCATCCTACGCCTCCCATGGATTGATAAACCTTAGGTCATCCACTTGAGAGAAAATTGCTACCGTCCTACAAAACTCTGCGCTTGGAGGCCCAACACGAGTCTACAAGAATAAGTTGTGTAGTAGACATCATGAACCATGCCTCATGGGCAAGATGACAAAAACCCCGTTTTCCGGAACAATGGAGTGGGCTAGTGACTTGTTGGAAATAATACATACCGATGTATGCGGCCCGATGAGTGTTGAAGCACGCGGTGGATATCGTTATTTTCTTACCTTCACGGATGATTTGAGTAGATATGGGTATATTTACTTAATGAAACACAAGTATGAAAGATTTGAAAAGTTCAAGGAGTTTCAGAGTGAAGTAGAGAATCATCGTAATAAGAAAATTAAATTTCTAGGATCTGATCGTGGAGGTGAATATTTGAGTTATGAGTTTGGTATGCATTTAAGACAATGCGGAATCGTTTCACAACTCACGCTACCTGGAACACCACAGCGTTATGGTGTGTCCGAATGTCGTAATCGTACTCTATTGAATATGGTGCGTTCTATGATGTCTCTTACCGATTTGCCACTATCATTTTGGGGTTATGCATTAGAGACAGCCGCATTCACTTTAAACAGGGCACCATCTAAATCCGTTGTGACTACACCGTATGAATTATGGTTTGGCAAGAAACCTATGATGTCGTTTCTTAAAGTTTGGGGATGCGACGCTTATGTCAAGAGGCTTCAGCCTGACAAGCTCGAACCCAAAGCGGAAAAGTGCGTCTTCGCGGGATACCCTAAAGAGACCATTGGGTATACCTTCTATCACAGATCCAAGGGCAAAATCTTTGTTGCCAAGAATGGGTCCTTTCTAGAGAAGGAGTTTCTCTCGAAAGAAGTGAGTGGGAGGAAAGTAGAACTTGATGAGGTGATTGTACCTTCTCGCGAATTGGAAGGTAGCACATCACAGAAAAAAGTTCTCGTGATGCCTACACCAGCCAGAGAGGAAGCTAATGATGATGATCATGAAACTTCGGATCAAGTTACTACTGAACTTCGTAAGTCGACCAGGGTACATTCCGCACCAGAGTGGTACGGTAATCCCGTCTTGGAAGTCATGTTGTTAGACAACGGCAAACCTACGAACTATGAAGAAGCAAGGATGAGCCTAGATTCCGACAGATGGATAGATGCCATGAAATCCGAGATAGGATCCATGTATGAGAACCAAGTATGGACTTTGGTAGACTTAGCCGATGACCGGCAGGCCATTGAGAACAAATGGATCTTTAAGAAGAAGACAGATGCAGACGGTAATGTCACCGTCTATAAAGCTCGACTTGTTGCAAAGGGTTTTTGACAAGTTCAAGGGGTTGGCTACGATGAGACTTTCTCGCCCGTAGCGATGCTTAAGTCTGTTAGAATTATGTTAGCAATTGCCGCATTTTATGACTATGAAATCTGGCAAATGGACATCAAAAGAGCGTTCCTTAACGGGTTTCTTAAGGAAGAGTTGTATATGATGCAACCGGAAGGTTTTGTCGATCCTAAGGATGCTGACAAGGTATGCAAGATCCAGCGATCCATCTATGGACTGGTGCAAGCATCTCGGAGTTGGAATATATGCTTTGATGAGGTGATCAAAGCTTTTGGTTTTATACAAACTTACGGAGAAGCTTGTATTTACAAGAAAGTGAGTGGGAGCTCTGTGCATTTCTAATATTATATGTGGATGACATATTGTTGATTGGAAATGATATAGAATTTCTGGAAAGCATAAAAGGTTATTTGAACAAGAGTTTTTCAATGAAGGACCTGGGTGAAGCTGCTTACATATTAGGCATTAATATCTATAGAGATAGATCAAGACGCCTAATAGGACTTTCACAAAGCACATACCTTGAAAAGATTTTGAAGAAATTCAAAATGGACCAGTCGAAGAAAGGGTTCTTGCCTATGTTGCAACGTGTGAAGTTGAGTGAGACTCAAAGCTCGACCACGGCAGAAGAAAGAGAAAGGATGAAAGTCATCCCCTATGCCTCAGCCATAGGCTCTATAATGTATGCCATGTTGTGTACCAGACCTGATGTGTGCCTTGCCATAAGTCTGGCAGGGAGGTACCAAAGAGATCCAGGAGTGGATCACTGGACAGCGGTCAAGAATATCCTTAAGTACCTGAAGAGGACTAAGGACATGTTTCTTGTTTATGGAGGTGACGAAGAGCTCGTCGTAAAGGGTTACGTCGATGCTAACTTCGACATAGATCCGGATGACTCTATGTCTCAAACCGGATACATATTTATATTAAATGGTGGAGCAGTCAGTTGGTGCAGTTCCAAGCAAAGCGTCATAGCGGGATCTACATGTGAAGCGGAATACATAGCTACTTTGGAAGAATCGCAAGGAGTCTGGATGAAGGAGTTCATATCCGATTTAGGAGTAATACTTAGTGCATCGGATCCAATGACTATCTTTTGTGACAACACTAGTGCTATTGCCATTGCCAAGGAGCCCAGGTTTCACAAGAAGACCAAGCACATCAAATGCTGTTTCAACTCCATCCGTGATTACATCAAGGAGGGAGACATAGAACTTTGCAAAGTACATACGGATCTGAATGTGGCAAACCCATTGACTAAACCTCTTCCGCGAGCAAAACATGATCAGCACCAGGACTCCATGGGTGTTAGATTCATTACGATGTAAACTAGACTATTGACTCTAGTGCAAGTGGGAGACTGTTGGAATTATGCCCTAGAGGCAATAATAAATTGGTTATTATCATATTTCCTTGTTCATGATAAATGTTTATTATTCATGCTAGAATTGTATTGACCGAAAACTTAACTACATGTGTGAATACATAGACAACACCGTATCCCTAGTAAGCCTCTACTAGACTAGCTCGTTGATCAAATATGGTTAAGGTTTCCTAACCATAGACATGAGTTGTCATTTGATAATGGGATCACATCATTAGGAGAATGATGTGATGGACAAGACCCAACAGTAAGCTTAGCATATGATCGTATCACTTTAGTTTACTGCTACAACTTTCTTCATGTCAAGTATCTATTCCTAAGACCATGAGATCATGCAACTCCCGGATACCGGAGGAATACCTTGTGTGCTATCAAATGTTACTTCGTAACTGGGTGATCATAAAGATGCCCTACAAGTATCTCCGAAGGTGTCTGTTGGGTTGGCATGGATCGAGACTGGGATTTGTCACTCCGTATGACGGAGAGATATATTTGGGCCCTCTCGGTAATACAATATCGTAAAGAGCTTGCAAGCAATGTGGCTAATGAGTTAGTCACGGGATCTTGTATTACGGAACAAGTAAAGAGAGTTAGCGGTAACGAGGTTGAACTAGGTATGGAGATACCGACGGTCGAATCTCGTGCAAGTAACATATCGCTAGATAAAGGGAATTGCATACGGTATTAACTGAATCCTCGACATCGTGGTTCAACTGATAAAGATCTTCGTTGGATATGTACGAATCAACATGGGCATCCAGGTCCCGCTATTGGTTATTGACCGGAGAGGAGTCTCGGTCATGTCTACATGTTCCCGAACCCGTAGGGTCGCACGCTTAACATTCGGTAGTGCTAGGGTAGCATTGAGATATTAGCAGTGGAAAGTCCGAAGGTTGTTCAGAGTCCCAGATGAGATCTCGGATATCACGAGGAGCTCCGAAATGGCCCGGAGGTAAAGATTTATATATGTGAAGTCCTATTTTGGTCACCGAAAAGGTTCAGGGGCATGCCGGCAGTGTACCGGAGTCACCGAAGGGTTCCGGGGGTCCACCAGCCCCGAGGGCCCACGTGGGCTGTAGGGGGGGCGCCCTGGCCTAGTTGGGCCAGGCGCACCAGCTCCCCAGCAGGCCCATGCGCCAAGGGTGGGCAAACCCTAGGGGTAGGAGGTGCCCCACCTGGCTTGGTCGGCAAGCCACCCCCTAGGACCGCCGCTGTAGGAGATATGCCCTAGAGGCAATAATAAATGTTATTATTTATCCCCATGTTCCTAATTAAGTTTATATTCCATGCTATAACTGTTGTGGTTCCTGAGCCCGTATATCCATAAAGGCTCTGAGGAAAACCCATGTTCACGTGTGGAATAATAAACGGTGAAATGTATTCCTAGTCAAGCCTCTAAGACTAGCTCAAGTGTTGCATGATGATTACGTTTTCCTAATCATGGGCATGTCTATGCCGGCAACTTTGAGGGCACGATGTTAGAAGAAAATTTGTGTTGAATCGACCCGATTTGTTGTTATGCTATGAGATACATTCGTCACAAGTTAATGGTTAATAACACAGAGAAAGTTAACGTTTGCATAATTCCTTAGACCATGAGAGTATCGAGTTTATTCATGATTGCTTCATGAACTTTGGGGTTTGTTAAACGTCATCCGTAACTGGGTGGCTATTACGGCGGCTTGCGGGTTCATGAGAAAGTATGACAAGGGACTTGATAGCTCAAGATTGGGATTTGCTCCTCTGATGATGGAGAGATATTCTTTAGGCCCTCTCGGTGTTACGGTATCCATCATCATCTGGCCAGACACAATGTGATTCGATCACAGGGATGCCGAAACACGGGAACGAGAAAAGAGAACAAAACCGGTAACGAGGTAACTGGCATAGTGGACAAGTGTTGATCCACGGGGATGCCGATAAATCTCACCTCGGGTGTTTGTAACATATCGCGAAGTAAAAGGAATAGCACACGACAACTGGAGGTTCACTCGAATATTTATTCGTGTGGGTATAGGGGTCAATATGGGTGTCCACGGCTCCGATGTTGATCATTGATTGGAAAGTGTTCCGATCATGTCTATACTTCACCGAACCTATAGGGTCACATGCTTAAGGGTCATCTATCTGCTGAATACTAGACAGGGAGTCTGAGAGAAAGTCACCGGAAAAGTTTCGTAGACAACGGAAGAGTTCCGGAGAGAGAACACCGGAATAGTTTCGGTAAAACCGAAAAGTTGTTTCAGAGTATATCATTAAGTCAAAATGGTTTCGGCACATGCCTGGAAATTCTTGGAGGGTGCCAGAATTGTTCTGGGAACTTCTGGGATTTTTCCGAAGAAAAAAACCGGAAATGTTCCGGAGCTGCCGGAACCGCTTTGGTTGGTTTTCGCTGATGAAAATCACTGATTCGGAATTGTTTCAGAATGCGTCCAAAATTATTTTAGGGGGTTCTAGAAATGTTCTAGGCCCACATAAATATTTTCGGATTTAACTGACGCAGAAAAATGTCTTCATGAATAGTGAAAAGCACTTTATTGGTTGGTTTCCAAATGGGTTTTTCTTCTAGAAGGAAATCACTTTTGGTGAGAGAGAAAGGTGTGTGAAAGGTGTTGCCCCCCAAAGGGGGCAGCACCAAATTTCGTCCATGGTGGTGGGGGAGGGCCCCCTTGGGGTTTCCTTCCACCTCATGGTGGATATGTTCTATTCACACCCTTATGTGGCATTTGGGTGAAAAGATATTGAGCCCCTTTTGGTCTTTTCACCCCTTGCCTCTACCCCTTGCTCCTCCTATATATAGAGGTGGAGAGGGTTCTCCAAAATGAGAAATTCTCTCATACACAATGCCATGCAATGATCAGGCTTCTTCTCTCCCTCACACGAAATAGTTTCGTAGAGCCGAAAGCTTGTGTGGGTTCCGGTGGGAACTAGTTCTGGACGGCGAAGCCCTGCCGGATAGATGACACCGTATGTGTGCAAACCCGTAGAGAGGTCTTAGGTTCGATCTTTTTGCCCGAGGGGCTGTTCGAGAGTGCCTCCCGAAGGGCTGTCTGAGTTTCTGTGAGTGCCTCCCGAAGGGCTGTCCGTGACACCGTCCGGGGGACTGTCCGACCGCCTCTCGAAGGGTTGTCAGAGGGACTGACGAGGGAGTACATCCTCGCGGTTGGGAGGTTGTAAATCCTAGTTGTGGGGATTTGCACCAATGATCTACATCGACTCTACTTCCACTGCGCTACGAGTCGGTAACGATCAAATCAAAAACCTTGTATGCATCTCCATAGTGATCCTGGGCGTGCTCGCTGTAGGGGAACGCGACAGAAAACAAAAAAAATCGGTACAGCGAGCACGCCCAGGACCACTATGGAGACTGCATACAGTGTTTGATCTGATCATTACCGACTCATAGCACAGTGGAAGAAGAATCGATGTAGATCGTCGGTGCAGATCCCCGCAGCTAGGATTTACAACCTCCCAACCGCGAGGATGTACTCCCTCGTCGGACAGCCCTTCGGGAGGCGGTCGGATAGTCCCTCGGACGATGTCACGGACAGCCCTTCGGGAGGACCCTCGAAGCTCGAATGGTAACTTGGATAGCCCCTCGGGCAAAAGATCGAAACTATGACCTCTCTACAGGGTTGCACACATACAGTGTCAGCTATCCGGCAGGGCTTCGCCGTCCAGAACTAGTTCCTGCCGGAACCCAGTGTCACAAGTTGGTATCAGAGACGACTGCTTGTAGGAATCCCCTTTCCAAATCCTTGGCCGAAGTAGAGTCTAGTCTTTGAAAAATGATTTTACTAACATGGCTGTGTGGCTTACGGGCCCACGTCGCTAGTGGATGGGATTAGGATCTTTTATTCCTCTCCTTTACTCTGGGACTCTGATCTCTCTTCCTTTCGGGTTAATGATTTTTACTGACTCTAACTCTAGGTTCTCGTGATCACATCCACCCGGAGATTTGAATCAACCCTTCTTTGAATTGTGGGCCAGGTTTTGCTTCACAGTATTTACGCACCGCAGGATCCTTTTATCGAGGGCACCCTGCATTGTCACTTGCAGATTCCTCGCCCCAGTAGGATTCTTCGACGTGATGTAGCCTTTGCTATTTCCCGTTGTTGTATCTCTCCATCGCGTGCCTGCGTGCCGCCTAGTTTGTCTAGTTGCGAGTGTTTCCGAACTCGTGTTGTCCGTTTGTATCCAACTCTGTGCATAGAATTGTATGTCTTTAACGACTACTAATATGTATCTAATGCACCTCTTCTTCATTGCCCATGTTACATTATGAATGACTCCATACACATGCAGTTGTTCTTGCTAAACTGCCCCTGTTGTTGTAGCAAGATGGCTGACGATCCTCCACCTCCACCCTATATTGTCGCAATGATGCAGCAGTTTGAACTGAACCGACAGCTCAATGAGAGTCTGGTAAATCGATTGGAACGCAATGATGCTCGTCAGGAGCCTGGCCCGATCTCACTGCAATATTTCGGGCGCCTCAACACGTCCATCTTCCGTAACTCGACTGATCCAATGGATGCTGATGATTGCCTTTGTGACATCGCCTTTCAGATGGAGTCGGCAAATGTTGCTCCTGACAGTTACGTCACTTTTGCGACGTATCATCTGAGGGGTTCAGCTACTCAATGGTGGGAAAGCCACAGGCGTATGCTGTCTGCTGAAACAGTCACCACATGGGTAGAATTTCAGTCAGTTTTCCGTGCACGGCACATTCCACCAGGTCTGATGGACCAGAAGAAGAAGGAGTTCCGTAAACTCACCCAGAGCAAAATGACCGTGGATGAATATCAGAGGAAATTCCTTGATTTATCTCGCTATGCTGAGGATGACGTCTGCACTGACGCGCGCAAGCAGGAGAAATTCCGTGAAGGACTGCGGCCTGATATAAAGCTCGCACTTGTTGCCCATGATTGCGCAGACTTTGCGACGCTTGTCAGCCAAGCTTTCCGAACTGAAACTGGTCTGACTGAGTACCAGGAGTCGCTTAAGCGCACTTGAGATGTTGGCCCATCTTCGGGCCAGCCTACTCAGAAACGTCAAGTCCGTATTCCGCACAATGTTCATCACCGACCTGCCCCTGCACCCAGACCGTCTTATGTTGCACCTTGTCTGCCTCCGCCGCCGAGACAGCTAACGGTTCAGGGTGGAAAGCCCAATTCTATGGCTCATCCCCATAATGATGGTTTATGCCGCAAGTGTGGACAGTCAGGGCACCTTGCTGTCAACTATTGCCAGGGTCAGCCTCAGAATGCACCACATCCTCCTGTTGGTCATAGGAAGAGCCGTCGGAGCCATCAATCCCGAAACGATAATGCCAAGCTGTTTGCAACCGGTTGTGGCCACGTCACCCATGTCAAGATTGAAGAAGCTCGGGAGGCCCCAAAAATTGTGATGGGTACTCTTGTCATTAATTCAGTGCCAGCTGCTGTTCTTTTTGATTCAGGAGCATCTCATGCCTTTGTGTCCCAACAATTTGCATAGTTACATGGGCTAGGCATGGAAAAATTACCCACTCCTTTAGCGGTTCAATCTCCGGGATCCAAGTGGCAAACCACAATGGTAAGCCCTCGCAACCAAATCGAAATTGGAGGATTACTTTTTCCGGCTTCTCTCACTGTGCTCGGACCTTCCAACATAGACATCATTCTCGGTATGGACTGGTTGACAGCCCATAATGCTTTGATCGACTGTGCCGCTAAGAAAGTCCAACTCACACACCCTTCTGGTCAGACAATCCAATACTCAGCCCGAACAACTCAGAATGCCGAGAGCCAGATATATGCTCTGAATGCATTGAATGCTTCACCTCTTGAGGGAATAGAGAACGTTCCAGTCGTTCGGGATTTTCAAGATGTCTTTCCAGAAGAACTCCCAGGTGTACCACCTGCTAGGGCTGTCGAATTCGTTATCGACCTGAAACCAGGCACCACTCCTATTGCCAAGCGCCCATACAAGATGCCGCCTCATGAACTCCTTGAACTTAAGGAGGAAATTGACAAGTCACTTCGTAAGGGTTTTATTCGCCCCAGTTCTTCTGCTTGGGGAGCACCTTCTCTATTTGTTAAGAAGAAGGATGGAACAAATCGGTTGGTTCAAGATTATCGACCTATCAACCAAACAACAATTCAGAACAAGTATCCGCTTCCTAGAATCAATGATTTGTATGATCAACTTGCTGGTTCCTCAGTATTCTCTAAACTTGATTTGAGATTGGGATACCACCAGATCTGAGTTCGTAAAGAGGACATTCCAAAGACAGCCTTCGTTACTCGTTATGGTTCTTACGAGTACACTGTCATGTCCTTTGGCTTAACCAACGCTCCGGCAACCTTCTCTCGGTTAATGAACTACATCTTCATGGATTACCTCGACAAATTCATCGTGGTTTATCTGGATGATATCCTTGTATATTCGAAGAATGAAGAAGAACATGCCGAACATCTTCGGCTTGTACTTGAGAAGCTGCGTGAACATCAACTGTATGACAAGTATTCAAAGTGTGAGTTCTGGTTATCTGAAGTGACATATCTTGGCCACGTGATTTCCAAAGATGGCATTGCTGTTAACCCATAACGAGTTCAGGCTATTCTTGAATGGACTCCCCCGAAGAATGTCAAGCAAGTCAGAAGTTTTCTCGGACTCGCCAGCTATTGCCGCCGTTTTGTCGAGAACTTCTCTAAGATCGCCATGCCTCTGACTGATCTGGTTCACAAAGGCGTTAAGTTTGAGTGGACAGAAAAATGTCAGGAAAGTTTTTAGACAATCAAAGACAAGCTGACATCTGCCCCAGTGCTTGCTCCTCCAGATTCTCACAAGGACTTCATGATTTATTGTGACGCATCCCGTCAAGGATTAGGCTGTGTCCTAATGCAAGAGCGCAAGGTGATTGCTTATGGCTCTCGACAGTTGCGCGCTCATGAAGAGAACTACCAACGCATGATCTCGAACTTGTAGCAGTTATTTATGCATTGAAGTTATGGTGACATTACCTACTCAGTAATCGTTGTGAGATCTACACGGATCATCAAAGTTTGAAGTACTTGTTCACTCAGCCATCTCTGAACCTCCGCCAGCAAAGATGGATGGAGGCCATTACAGACTATGACTTGGGTATTTCTTATACCCCTGGCAAGGTTAACGTAATGGCTGATGCCTTGAGCCATAAATCCTACTGTTGTGAACTTGAGGTTCAGCTGCAGCAGCCACTCCTGTATGAAGAGCTTCGAAAGCTGAACATCGAGATAGTTCCTCAAGGATATCTAAATACCTTGGTTGTTGAACTATATCTCGATCGCAACATCAAGACAAGGCAGAAGTATGATTCTGAATTCGAGAAGATCAAGAGCTATCTCTCCAAAGGAAATTCATCGTTCTTCACTGTTGATGTTGATGGTGCCTTATTCTTCAGAGGCCGCCTAGTGGTCCCCAGAAAGCAAAATCTGGACTCACGCTCGGATGTTATGAATGAAGCACATGACACACCTTTGTCTATTCATCCGGGTAGTACCAAAATGTACCAAGACATTCGTCAACGGTACTGGTGGCCTGATATGAAGCAAGACATTGCGCGATATGTTGCTGAGTGTGACATTTGCCATCGCATCAAAGCAGAACACCAAAGACCTGCTGGAACTCTGCAACCACTTGCTATTGCCGAATGGAAATGGGACAAAGTTGAAATGGATTTCATTACTGGATTTCCCAGATCGCAGAAGGGTCATGATGCTATTCTTTCCGTCATTGACCGATTCTCAAAGGTTGCTCATTTCCTGCCAGTCAAAGAGACAATCACTGCTAGTCAGTTAGCAGACTTGTATGTTTCCAGAATTGTGTCACTCCACGGTGTTCCGTTGGAGATCAGTTCAGACCGTGGCAGCCTCTTTACCTCAAGGTTCTGGGAAAGTTTCCAAGAAGCTATGGGAACTCATCTGTCCTTTAGCACCGCTTTTCACCCCCAGTCCCAGGGTCAAGTTGAACAAGTCGGGGGTGTCACACCCAGACAGCCTTTCGGCTCTATGAAACTATTTTGTCGGAGGGAGAGAGAGAGCCAGACTGACGGTGTCCTGGATTAGGGGGTGTTAACCTAGCCGGCCCGTCTCCTCGGTTGGGCCGATATGCCTCTGTGCGTGATCAAGATGGACTCCGGAGGCCACACACGGGAGACGTGATCGAGGCTGTCTCTACCGAAGACTTGTAGTACACTTCAAGATTTGTCCAGCCGTCTTACTCCTAGATACCGACCTTGTAACCCTAGATACCCTCCCTGGCGTGTATATAAGCCATAGGGTTTAGCCCGTAGAAGGGGGAACAACACAATATTGCTCACCTAGCCCTAGAAGTTAGACTCATATTACGATCTCGAGGTAGATCAACTCTGTACTTGTTACATCTCCATCAATATAAACAGAAGCAGGACGTAGGGTTTTACCTCCATTAAGAGGGCGCAAATCTGGGTAAACATCGTCTCCCTCGTCTCTGTTACCATCGATCCAAGATCCACAGCTTGGGACCCCCTACCCCGAGGTCTGCCGGTTTTTACACTGACACTGGTGCTTTCATTGAGAGTTCCGCCGCGCGATCACCAGAAGGATTGATGGCTCACCTGCAGATCAGCTGCACTAACGGCTGCAGGGATGTTTACGCCCCCGGCCAGCTTTTCGTCTTCGGCAGCATGGTATTTTGCGCCGACTCGACGGGTCACCTGACCTCTGTCAAGAACTATGCCCCAGGTCGGATCGTGACTTTCGGCGGCCTCGAGTACACTGCAGATTCCCGTGGTGAACTCATCTTATCGGGATGGACTCCGGCCGGATCGAGAGCTCGGCTGGTTCCGGAGGCTCGACTCCGGAGCCGGACTCTGTCACGGCACCTCTTGAGACCCCTGACACCGCTACTCCGGCCAGTCTCTCCCCGATCGCCAGTCCAGAGATGGATCCGGCTCCCACCCCTGAAATTGCGCCAATGCCAGGATTGATTCCGGCACGGAACCCGGAACTATGTTCAGACTCCCGCCGCTCCGAAGACGCATCTGGTTACACGCCGGGTGTACTTTGAATCAGCCCTGCCTATGGCGCATCCATGAATCCCGAAGAGTTATCTCACCTCGATGAGATGCTTGACCGCATCCGGAGTATGTCCATCTCGGACGGTAAGACTTCAGTTTACAATCAGATCGGCCTTAAAGCCGACGATAGGGAAATTTACATCCCACCCACCACCCACCTAGTCGCCACGATCAATGATTCAACCGACGTGTTGGACTACGGCGAACCCTCAGACATGGAGGAGGACGCCGATGGCCCCATCGAGAACACCTTGCCCCTGGTAAACGCGGGCAGGTGGACCGCCACGTCCCCCTACGATGTCTACATGGTGGACACCCCGAAATCCCCTCCAAGACGCCGGCAAAGGCGCCGAAGGGGCAATAATGGGGAACCCAGTGGCAACGACGTGACAACCAATAATGGCGACGCAGAGGACGGCGACGCCGATAACCATGAGGAGGAAGTTCAAGCCTCCCCAGTAAGGAACGGCACACCAGACTGACCTCTTGGAGACTCAGATCCCGATGACCTCTTTGAAGGGGCCGACGACAACTACATGCCAAAATCCGAGGAGGTCGAGGGCCTCGGCACCGAGGACTACATCGTCCCCGAAGACCCTTTTGAACAAGAGCGCTTCCGACGACGCCTCGTTGTGACGGCCCGGAGCTTAAAGCGCAAGCAGCAGCAGCTGCAGGCCAATACCGATGCGCTAAATGAAAAGTGGATCGAAGTGCTCTCCGCCGAGCAAGACATGGAAAACCAACGCCATAGTGCGCCGAAATCATACCCATGCAGGCGTCTTTTACCGGAGTTCGACGAGGAGCTCGCTGACGACCTCGATCGGCCCCCTAGAGGCCGGGACAGGCCAAGACGAGAAGACCCCAGTGAACGGCCACCTCCATGCCGTCATGGCAAGGACCCCGTGGATCACTTATATCCTCACGATGCTAGACGTCGTATTGAGGAAAATAGGGCTCCCCCTCGGTCCATCTACGGGTCAAGGGGACGTGCGCCCGCTGGGCCCGACGGCTATGATGCCTGGATGGACAGGAACGGCCGTGCCCGAGATCAAGCCTACTCACGACTCTCCCCCGACCTCCGATGAGATGCTCCTCGGTCCCGAGGTCCGGCCCACCCGATCTGCTTCACAGATAGGGTGATGGAACATCAGTTCCTGGAAGGGTTTAAACCCATCAACATAGAATCATACGATGGCACCACGGACCCAGCGGTTTGGATCGAAGATTTCCTCCTGCATATACACATGGCCAATGGAGATGATCTCCATGCCATTAAATACCTGCCGCTCAAGCTCAAGGGGCCAGCGAGGCATTGGCTTAACAGCCTCCTGCCTCACTCTATCGGCAGCTGGGAAGCCCTAGAAGACGTTTTTCGAGCAAACTTCCAGGGCACATATGTCCGACCTCCGGACGCGGATGACCTTAGTCGTGTCACCCAGCAGCCAGGCGAATCAGCCCAGAAATTCTGGAACATGTTCCTCACCAAGAAGAACCAGATCATAGACTATTCCGAAGCCGAGGCCATCGCCGTATTTAAAAACAATATTCGAGATGAATGGTTGGCTCGACAACTCGGCCAGGATAAGCCGAGAACCATGGCTGCCCTGACCGCCCTAATGACTCGCTTTTGTGCGGGAGAAGATAGCTGGCTTGCCCGAAGTACTCATAACGGCGAGGCAGGCACCTCGGAAACTCGCGACGCCAATGGAAAACCAAAGCGCAACAAAAATAAGTGCAGGTACAAGAATGGCGGAAGCGACACTGAAGACGCCGCGGTCAACGCAGGATTCACCGGACCTAAATCCGGGCAGAAAAAAAACCCTTTAAAGGGAACAAAGATGGACGTAGCCAGCTTGATAGACTCCTGGACCGCCCATGTGGGATCCACGGTACTCAGGAAAAACTAGCAAACCACACTAATAGGTGTTGCTGGGTCTTTAAACAAGCTGGCAAGATAGCGGCAGAGGGTCAGAGTAAAACCCAACACCGCAGCGATGACGAGAATGAACCTCGGCAGCCCAATAATGGAGGCCAAAATAAATTTCCTAATGAGGTAACAGAGGTCAACATGATCTATGTCACCCACATCCCTAAAAGGGAGAGGAAACGTGCACTTCGGGACGTATACGCGCTGGAGCCAGTCGCCCCGAAGTATAACCCATGGTCGGCCTACCCGATCACTTTCGACAAGCACAATCATCCAACCAGCATCAGGCATGGCGGATCGGCGGCGCTCGTCCTGGACCCTATTGTTGATGGTTATCATCTAACGCACGTCCTGATGGCCGGGGGAAGCAGCCTTAACCTCATCTACGAGGACCTAGTTCGGAAGATGGGCATTGACTCATCTCGGATTAAGCCGAGCTCTACCACCTTTAAAGGTGTCATTCCGGGCGTCGAAGCCCGTTGTACCAGAATAGTCACCCTAGAGGTAGTCTTCGGTTCGCCCGAGAACTTCCGAAGCGAAGAGTTAATCTTCGATATCGTACCCTTCTGGAGCGGATACCATGCGCTCTTAGGGCGCACAACCTTTGCACACTTTAACGCAGTCCCGCATTACGCCTATCTCAAGCTCAAAATGCCGGGACCCAACGGCGTCATCATAGTCAATGGCAACATGGAACGTTCACTCTGGACAAAGGAACAGACCGCGGCTTTCGTAGCCGAGGTTCAAGCGTCCGAGGAGGCAGCCCGCAGCGATAAACGCGCCGCCCGCTCCTTGAAGCATGCCCGTGCTGCACAAATCGACCTCGGCCAGGTGCCCCCGCACCTGAAATAGGGATGCGGGCTCCTTGTGTGCCCTCTCTGGAGTGGGCACTACGTCCCCAGAGTGCATAACTTCGCACTCAAGATTCCCTGGGACGTCGAGGAGCCAGAACGACTACCCAAACATCGGCGCGGATTAACCACGCAAAGACGAGGCTTAGAGCCCCTGCACAGGCAAGCATTTGTAAAAGGAACTGCCAAACTTCTATGTCGTTTTAAAACCACAGAGTGGCTTTGGCCACACCTCCCTTCAAGGAACTCAGTCAATCAAACACCTAGAGTGTATAAAGGGCCGGAAGGGCATCGACCTTCGCAAATTCTTCGCCATCAATGGTGACGATCTGGTCAACAGTCCAGAAACGCAGACGTGTGGCAGGTAGCGGTCCGGATCCTTTAAAATCCGTTAGCGATTATCCGACATGTTTTTCCTCTTTCTTCTTTACCATCTACATTGTACTATTTCAATTACTCTCGTCACAGCTGGGCATGTACACGATTGATATTATGAAATAAAGAAACTATGCCCTTTCAAGGTCTCTATTGTATTTCTTTATCGGCATAAGCTCTGGGACGATGCAGTTCTCTAAAAAGATGCAATTGTATAACAAAGTCCGATGTATTCGGCATCTCGGATGTAGGCCTTATATGCATCAGTTTTGAACCTAGATTTCGGTCAATAGTTGGGTTGCCCGGCTCCTATGTGTACCCCTTACATTTTCGATGAATTCGGCTAAGGGTGTAACGGGAGAACCACTACGATTGCGTCACTAGGTCAATTGGCATGGCGCCTCAGTGGAGAAAGCCGAAAACTGACTATCTAGGTAGGCGTAAACTGGTCTGCCATCCGGAGACCGCGTCAAGCGATGTGACAATAGAGATCACCCATGTCAAACGAAGGGCTTCCATTCCTAGCCGAAGTGTGCTCTGGCCTAGACCTCGGCCGAGCTGGCCGAACACTTCTTATACCGGGGGCTGGTCATCAGCACCCATAGTCAAACTCTTATGACTAAATGAAAGATATCAAGTCACTATAGTCCGATTGCCTAGTTCCTATAAGACATCGACCGCCTCCGGGTACCGAGACGTCGGCTAAGGGTGTAGTGTGCCTTAAGGAACACCCTTTGTATGACCTACACTGGGGCTGAAGCCGACGACTGTCCACTCTCATTTTAAACAGTCATATAGGAGGAATAATTAAAATTATAAAACAACACACATGGAATCTTAAGCCATTCTCATTCAACAAAAAATAAAGGTTTTACATTGTACACCCCGGCATTCCGAAGTATCATCTAAAAATACAGAGTGTCTTTGGAGCACATGGCCTCGGTGGTCCGAGCTCCCGCCTCCACCTCGGCGAAGAACTGCTCGGCGGTCCGCGACTTGTCGGCAGAGGGACCCGCGGCACATGTCTCCGCATCAACCTTGCGGAAGTGAGTCTTCACGCAAGCATATGCCCTCCGCGCCCCTTTGAAGCACGCGGACCTTTTCCAGCGATCCACGTAGGGCACGGCATCTCGGAGACGGGCCGTCAGGCCGAAGCGGCTCTTCGGCGTGGCTTCGGCAGGCCACAGAGCGACGCAGAGGTCCTGGAGCGCCGGTCTCGTCATGCGAAACAGTTCCACCAGCTGCTTCACTCGATGATTCAGCAGCTGTGCGGACGGCGACCCTGGAAACTGCCCCCAGAAGGCCTTCTCCGCCTCATGACCCGCCAACTGGCCGAAGTATGCCACCGCATCCGCCGCGCTCTGCGGGAGATCCTCAAAGACCTTTGCTAAACGCCATAACTGGGTGAGTTCGACACACCCTTTGCTGCCAAAAGCACACTGCAGCAAAAATATCTTACCCGAGGCGATTTGCTCCACTTGTTGGAGCACCTCGCGATCAGCTCGGGCCGAGGTCTTGAGCTCGGAGTGGGCACGTTGAAGCTTCTCGAGCTCCTCCTTCGTTTGTTGCCCCTCCGCCTGAAGTTTGTCTCGTGCTTCGAACATGCCCTTCAGGGTCTCCTCGACCTCTAACACCCGCGCTTGGTGCCTTTCCCCAGCTGCCTTTTCGGCGGCCTGGGCCTTCTCGGCCATGGCGGCAACAGCATCCTGCTACCGCACCTCCTTCCGAGCCCTTTCGAGCTCGGCCTTGAGCGTCTCCAGCTCCGCTATCAACACAGTTTGGCCTTAGTTGTTTTCTTTAACATACATTATACCTCTTCATCCAGAATACAAGGCAAGTTTAAACTTGCTTACCTTGAGATCGCTCAAGTTTCCGGTTCATCTCCGCCATCTCTTCGGAGACGGAGTCTGGAACCGAGGTCGAAACCTGGAGTAAAACAGATCCTTATCACAAAGGGAATAGTTCAAACCACTAACAGGCTCCAGGACGGCTGCCTCGAGCAGCGTCCTGGGGGCTACTCAACGGGCTCCTACTTAATCAAGCGACCCCGATGCCGGTTTCTTAAAACCGACTTCGGGCTCGGGGGCTACTCACTCACTAAGCCGTTTAGCAGGTTGTACTTTTATGTCCTCGGACAAAATTCATAAAACAAACAGCTTAAATAAACAAATTGATTGCGCAGAAGGTGTACCTCGAAACCTGCTACAAGGTTCTTGAAAACCTCGTGCAGGCCGGCCCCTGCGGACCGGTAGCCTTCCAGCGCCGTGCCTATCAAGGCACGGTGCTCCTCCTTGATGGAAGAGCCCTTTAGGACCTTCTCCACCTCCTCGGTCCACCCCGCGCCGTTCCGTCCTTCGGCAGTAGGCTGGGGTGAAGGGATGACCTCGGGTGTATCCACCCGAGCAGCCTCCGCCTAGTGTGGCGGAGCCGAGGTAGACGTCGGCTGGGCCAATGACTGGCCCAGCCCTTCTTCGATGACCTCGGGGCGCTCCGTCCCCGGGTCTTGTTGGGCCGAGGTGTTGACCTCGGCCATGGTCGCCACCTCGTTGGCCCCCGTCAAGTCGACGTCGGGGACCAGGGTGGATGTCGCCTCCCTTAGCCCATCATGCTTCGGGGGAGAAGCGGCGGGCTCTGGAGTCCCGCTGGCGGATGGCAGCCTGCTTGAAGAACTGCTGGGGATTACCCTCGGCGGACTGCATGTGAAAGATTGCTTCTGTAAAGATTTCCCTTGCTGAAAAAATGACTCAGGCAAGGAGGACAAGGACAAGGACTTACCCTCGGGATGCTGGTTTCTTCCTCCCCATGGTGAGGAGATCTTCCTCTGAGTCACCGGAGAGCTCGGCCCTCTCCGATGACTTGTTGGCGGCCTCGGATGAGGCTTGCCTCGGCCTCTTTGGGCCCTTCGGTGGCATATCCACGTCGGCATCTTCCAACGCCGACCTCTTCCCCTTCGGGGGGGGGGGGGGACCTCCTCCTCCTCACCCTCCTCGGCGCCGCCGTCTTGAGCGGCAAAGGTGTGGGTCTCTTCTGACCGGGTGACCGAAGTCCCCCGGGTTCGAGCACTTGACCTCCCCGTCTGGGACTTCGTCCCTTTGGAGGCCACCACATGCGGCTCCTCGGTCAGAAGCGCTGAGAGCAGGGGAGTTGGGGGCTGCTCTGGCAGTGGGGCAGGGCATCGTACCCCTTGTACCGAGGCTAGCCACTTCTGCAAAAATGTCAAAACACAGTGGTTCGAGTAAAAACTTTATTCCTCGGCGCAATGAGCAAAAAACAAAGATTGAAGGGCAAAACCACTCACCGGGGGGGCCTCATAGCCGTGCTCGAGGCCGCTGTCCTCCCCCGCCTTGGGGATTTTGTCCTTGGCCAGCTTCATGAGCTTCGACCACATGGCGGCCAAGGTGGAGCGGAAGAAGGTGTTGATGGTGTCCATGTCCTCGGGCTTTTGTGCCCACATCGGGGTAGCCCGAAGTTGGAGAGGGAGTATACGGCGGTTGAGCATGACATTTATGACGTCGGCCAGCTCCCCGTTGTGGACCACCACAAGATCCTGTCGATCAGGGTCTCCACCTCTTCTGGCTTCCCCCAAGCAACGCCCTTCTCCTTCCAGGACTTGAGTTTCTTGGGAGGCCCGGTCGAGAAGGCCGGTACTTCGGTTTGACCAGGGGCAAGTGGCTCGGTGATGTAGAACCACTCTCTTTGTCACTCCTTCACCATTTCAATGCAGGTGCCCTTGAACCAGGTGGCCCCCTGGTTCTTGCTGATCATGGACCCTCCGCACTCCGCGAGATCTGAGCCACTTGACTTCGGTTTGATCCCGAAGAGCTTCAGCCATAAGCTGAAGTGCGGCTCACAGCGGAGGAAGGCCTCGCAGACTGTGATGAAAGCGGCGAGGTGGAGAACGGAATTAGGGGCCAGGTGGTGGAAATCTAACCCGTAATGTCACGAAGGGGTGCAGCGGGAACCCCAGGCCTCAGATGAGGTGGGGGACGAAGACCACCCGCTCCCCAGCGTTGGGAGCGGGCACCAGCTGGCCGGCCGCTGGAGCGCGGGCGGCGATGGCGGGGGCCAGGTGATATGTCTCCAACGTATCTATAATTTATGAAGTATTCATGCCATGTTTATTATAGTTTTGTATGATTTAGGTGCACTTTTATATGGCTTTTATATGATTTTCATGGACTAACATATTGACCTAGTGCCCAGTGCCAGTTGCTGTTTTCTGCCCTGTTTTTGTTTTACAGAAAATCAATACCAAACGAAGTCCAAATGCCACGAAACTTTTTGGAGATTTTTTATTGGACATAACAAGTACTAGAAGCTTTGGGAGGAGGCCAGAAGACCCACAGGGGCTCCATGAGCCACCAGGGCGCGCCACCCCCCCCTCCAGGCGTGCCCTGGTGCCTCGTGGGCCCCATGTGGCCCTTCTTCGCGTGATTCCAATGCCAAAAAATCATATATATTCAGAAACCCCCAAAAGTTAACCTAGATGAATTTTTACGCCGCTGCAAGCCTCTGTACCAGAGAGATCCCATCTACAGCACTTTTCCGGCACCCTACCGGAGGGGGGAAGGCATCACCGAAGGCCATCTTCATCATCCCGGCGGTCTCCATGACGAGGAGGGAGTAGTTGACCCTCGGGGCTGAGGGTTTGTATCAGTAGCTATGTGTTTGATCTCTCTCTCTCATCTTTTTGAGATGGCACGATCTTGATGTATCGCGAGCTTTGTTGATATAGATGAATCATATGGAGTTTTCCCCTCTCTATCTTCTTGTGATGAATTGAGTTTTCCCTTTGAAGTTTTCTTATCGGATTGAGTCTTTAAGGATTTGAGAACACTTGATGTATGTCTTGCATATGGATATCTGTGGTGACAATGGGATATTCACTTGAGTCACTTGATGTATGTTTTAGTGATCAACTTGCGGGTTCCGTGACCTTGGGGATTTATGCATAAGGGTTGACACACGTTTTCGTCTTGACTTTTCGGTAGAAACTTTGGGGCACTCTTTGAAGTTCTTTGTGTTGGTTTGAATAGATGAATCTGAGATTGTGTGATGCATATCGTATAATCAAACCCGTGGGTACTCGTGGTGACATTGGAGTGCCTAGGTGACATTAGTGTTTTGGTTGATGTGTATCTTAAGGTGTTATTCTAGTACGAACTCTAGGGCTGTTCGTGACAATTAATGGGGATGGCTCATAAGATTGATCGGGAAGGATAACTTTGAGGTGGTTTCGTACCCTCAACAATTTCTTCCTTTGTTCTCCGCTATTTGTGACTTTGGAGTGAACTCTTTGTCGCACGTGAGGGATTTACATATGATTCAACTATGTCAACAATGTTGGGAGATCGCACTAGTGAAAGTATGAACCCTAGGCCTTGTTTCTAAGCATTGCAATACTGTTTTTATGCCCATTTACTTTTTGCTACCTTGCTGTAGTTATATTTTCAGATTACAAAAACCTATATCTACTATCCATACTGCACTTTTATCATCATCTCTTCGCCGAACTAGTGCACCTATACAATTTACCATTGTATTGGGTGTGTTGGGAACACAAGAGATTTCTTGTATTTGGTTGTAGGGTTGTTTGAGAGATACCATCTTCAACCTACGCCTCCCACGGATTGATAAACCTTAGGTTATCCACTTGAGGGAAAATTGCTACTGTCCTACAAACCTCTGCGCTTGGAGGCCCAACACGAGTCTACAATAATAAGTTGTGTAGTAGACATCAAGCTCTTTTCTGGCGCCGTTGCCGAGGAGGTGAGTGCTTGAAGGTATATCTTTAGATCTCGCAATAAAATCTTTTAGTTTCTTGTTTTATCACTAGTTTGGTTTATAAAAGAAAACTATAAAAATGGAATTGAGGTTGCCACATATTATTCATCTTTATAATGTCTTTCATGAAAATGATGGAAAGGAAAATTGTGCTCAATTGATAGAAGAAGAATTCAATAAAATGTTTGGCATAAAATATTTGAATGATGAGCATGATTGCAATGTTGCTAGTATGAATTCTTGGAATATCCATGATGCTAATGATATGCAAAGCTACAAGCTTGGGGATGCTATGTTTTATGAAGACGATATTTTTACTCCCCCAAATTTTGATGAGAAAATTTATTATGATGATAGCATGCTTCCTATTTATGATGATTATAATGATAAAAGTGGATTTGGAGAGGTCACAACTTTATTTAATGATGATTCCACTATTTTGGAAGAGGTTTCAATTGATTATGAAAACAAAGTTGCTATCTATGATGATTATTGTGATCACATGTATGCTATAAAGAATAATGATAACCATGAAACTTGTCATCATGATTTTAATTTTCAATTGGATTACTCCAATCAAGTATCTCATGATAGTTATTTTGTTGAATTTGCTCCCACAATTATGAATGAGAAGGAAATTGCTTGTGTGGAGAGTAATAAAAATTCTATGTGTATGTATCATGACAAGAATGCTTTGTGTGATGGATATATTGTTGAATTTCTTCATGATGCTACTAAAAATTATTATGAGAGAGGATCATATGCTTGTAGGTGTTGCGATAATATCAAGTTTCCTCTCTATGTGTTGAAAGTTTTGAAGTCATGCTTGTTTTGCCTTCATATGCTAGTTGATTCTTGCTCCCATAAATTATTTGCTCACAAAATCCCTATGCATCGGAAGTGGGTTAGTCTTAAATGTGTTTGATATATTTCTCATGATGCTCCCTTTAATTTTCAATTCTTTACTTCTATGTGAGCATCATTCAAAATTATCATGCCTAGCTAAAAGGCATTAAAGAAAAGCGCTTGTTGGTAGACAACCCAATACTTATACCTACTGTTTTTGTGTGTCCACATGATTAAGCTACTGTAGTAATCATGTTTTATATGTTTTCTTTCAATAAAGTGCCAAGTAAAACCTTGGGGTAGTGTGGTTACTTGTTGATTCAATTCTGTGCAAAAACAGAAACTTTTGCCTCCGGTGTTTAATTTACCAGATGTTACTGGGGCGTCAAAAAATTCTGAAATTTTTACACAGTATTGATATGCAAATTTTTGACGTTGTCCTAATTTTTCAGAATTTTTAGAGTTCCAGAAGTATGGTAGTTTCTCAGATCATTACAGACTGTTCTGTTTTTGACAGATTCTGTTTTCAATGCATAGTTTGCTTGTTTTAATGTTTCCATAGCTTATATTATGAGATATAAATTGTGGAAATGATGGAATACAGTAGGCATTATATGGGAACAATTGTGAATCTTGTCTTGGACAGTACCTAAGTGATGGTTTATTCTTTATCATACTAACCGTTCTCACGAAGTTTCGTTAAGTTTTGTGTGATTGAAGTTTTCAAGTTTTGAGTGAGATATCGATATGAGTAGAATAAGGAGCGGCAAGACCCTAAGCTTGGGGAATGACGAGGGGATATACTAGGGATAGGGTAATAGGCCTGACCTATAGACCCTACCCTAGGACGACACACGTCTTATACTGGGCCCCAGGGCCAGATCAGCAACCAAGAGTTCTGCAAACTGACATTCATTCGGAGCTCGACGAACCACTCGGGAGGCAAGAGTTCACTCGACCAACTTGTTTCACTCGGAGCACCCGAAAGTCACTCGACCAGAGAAGACCAGGAGACTCCAGGAGCGCAACGGTCAGGACGCACGTTCGCCTGTATTAATTGTAATCAATGCGCCCGTTACCTGACGCCCTTAAACCCCCTCTTAACCCCTGGTGATGGCGGCATTCATGGGAGGGCTGGCGAAGACTATATAAGCCACCCCCAGCTCCATTCCAAGGGTTCGCAATCCATTTGTAACTCATACTCTCAAGCAATCAAGCTCCAGAGCACCGAGACGTAGGGCTATTACCTCCACCGCTGAGGGGCCTGAACTCGTAAATCCGAGTGTAACACCTGCGCCGTAGCTAGGCTCTGCCCTCTCATCCGTACCCCTACACACTAATGTCATACTTGCACCCACGATAGTTGGCGCCCACCATGGGGCCGACGTCTAGCGACTTCCGGCGTAGTTGCATTTTTTCCACCATCACCATGGTTTCCGGCGGCGGACTGACTCTAGGCGGCGAGATCCATTTCGGCGCCCTCAGCTTCATCGCCGACGATTCGGCGTGGCTCCAGGAAGCCCCGCTAGATGTCGAGGCATTGCCCGTCCGCGGTGCGGCGCACTTCCGTGCGAGTACCTTCGGCGTCCTTCTTCGGCAACCGTCGACTCCTTATCAGTCGACCTCTTCGCTCTCCACCAGCCGTCGTCGCAGGCGCTCCGGACGCTCGCGGCTTCAGCGGTGGATCAGGCACGCGGTGGCCCTTCAGGCTACAGCCCTGCAGATAGCGGCAATCAAGCCCGATGAACCTGTCTTCGATCTATTCGCCTCCGTGCATGAGCACTCGGAAAGCTTATCCGAGTGCGAGAGCAGCGATCCCGCTGCGGAGGTGCTGATGGCCGATTCCCCGCCCAGTCCGCCCGGGTACGGCCACGGCAGCGCGGAGAATGGTGACCCGTCACGCGCTGATCTTGGCGGCGGCAGGGACCGACATGACGACGAGTACGTCCCCCGACCTCTCACTCGGCAGCAGAGAGAGGAACAGCAACGCAGGACCGAGCAGGCCCTCCAGACACCCATCGTTGGGACGACCCCCGAGGCTCAGGCTTTGGAGGCCATGCGCCAGGCCAACTTGGCTGAGCGCAATCGTCTGGAAGCGCTCCAGAAGTCACTCAACGATCGCGCCCGCAGGCAGCATCAGCCCAGTTCCAGTCGGCGGCAGCGGCAGTTGTTCTCGAATGACCAGCAGCAGAGTTTCCAGGTATTCCGCACTCCCGTCCAGAATCTGGCGGCGGCCACTCGGATAGCAGATTCCATTGAGCCGTCCCAATCCGAGGCGGGGGAGGGTCTTTGGCAGATCCGGGCCCTACTCAAGGCGGCAGAGGAGCAAAATTCGGCAGTATCCCAGTCGCGCAACCGGATTCACAGTAGATCCGTTAGGGCTGACACCGTTCAATCGGCCCACAGTCCAGTGTCTCCAAGGAGAAATAGACACTCGCCTCCGCGGCGAAACAACCAAGTCTGCCATCAAGACCAGTACTCGGCGCTGGGTCGCAGTCGGAATATGCCTCCGCGGCGTCAGGACGATCGTCGCCACATACAGTCGCCCCCTCCGCGGGATGGCTCGTACGCGCCCCGGCCGTACGACGCCAGGCATCCTTACGGCAACGATCAGAGGGCCAGCCCTCCCCGTCATGGTGACCGTTATCGCCAGAGAGAGCTAGTCGACTACCGTGACCCGCAGTTCAACGCGAGATCCATTCTCGCTCAGAACCTGGTCGACAGAGGCAGAGCTCTGAGAGAGAACTTGGACAGAGATCGTCCGAGTGGAAGTGGAGCATTCATCTCCGGGCCTGAGTGTTTCAGCAGGGCCATCCGGGCCGCTGAGATCCCGCCTAACTTCAGATTGGTAGCTGGAGTAAGCAAGTTCACTGGTGAGTCCAAGCCAGAAACTTGGTTAGAGGATTACCGAGTGGCTGTGCAGATTGGTGGAGGAAATGACTATGTGGCTATGAAGCATTTGCCTTTGATGCTGGAAGGGTTCGCCCGTGCCTGGCTCAACCAGCTCAGTCCGGCCAGCATATACTGCTGGGAAGATTTGACCTGAGTGTTCATCAAAACATTCGAGGGCACGTGCAAACGCCCGGCTGGATTGTCTGAGCTACAGCATTGTGTGCAGAAGCCGAATGAAACCTTGAGGGAGTACATTCAGCGGTGGACAACCTTGCATCATGTGGTGGAGAATGTCACAGAGCATCAAGTAGTCTGTGCCTTCAAGGCAGGAGTCAGACATCGGGAGCTCATCCTGAAATTCGGTCGGTCAGGATCTTTGACCATGAGCCGAATGATGGAGATCGCCACTCGGTACGCAAACGGAGAGGAGGAGGACCGTCTCTGGAACGGCAAAGGGAAAACCAGAGAGCCCAACCCCGGAAATAGTAATCCCAGTCGGAAGCCGAAGCGCAAAGCTGATGGTTCGGTTCAGGCCGAGGCTGCCGCACTGGCTGGCCAAGCCAAGAACAAGGGGAAGGCTAAGGAAAAGTGGATCCCGAAGAAAAAGAGAGATCAGTCGGGCCAAGATGTCCTCGATTTGCCGTGTCACATCCACACCAGAAAGGATGAAGAGGGCAATCTGATATTTGCCCAAGCATACCACTCGACAGTGCTGACTGTTGATTCGGCAGTTCCGAGAGGGCCCGTCGAATGAGAAGAGCCCAGAAGACGCTGATGATGGAGACAAAGATGAACCTTTTCCCAGTGTCAACGCAACCCTGATGATCTTTGCAGATGTAGAGAGCAGGAGCCGGTTGAAAGTTATCAACCGAGAAGTGAACATGGCCATGTCGGCGACGACAAAGTTTCTGAACTGGTCGAAGACTCCGATCACCTTTGATCAGTCGGACCACCTAGCCTACATTGCCACCCCTGGGTGGCAGGCGCTGGTGGTCGATCCAGTCGTGGGAGGCGTCCGATTGCGCAAGGTCCTCATGGACGGTGGAAGCGGACTGAACATATTGTACGCTGATACTCTGCAAGCGATGGGCATTCCGATGTCCCGACTCAGCATGCAGTTCCACGGAGTGATCCCCGGCAAGAAAGCAAAGTCACTCGGGCAGATCACCCTGGATGTGGTCTTTGGAGACGACAAGAACTTCCGGAAGGAAAGGCTGACCTTCGAAGTGGTCGACTTCCGCAGCGCCTACCATGCCATCCTTGGTCGGCCGGCTTACGCACGTTTCATGGCCCGTCCATGTTATGTGTATCTCAAGCTGAAGATGCCCAGCCCCAAAGGTGTGATCACAGTCACTGGCAGTCGACAGCGCGCGGAGGAGTGTTTGCAGCAAGGGTCCAAGATAGCTGATGAGCAGATGGCCATGGTGGAACTGGAGGACTACAAGAAAAATGCCGATCCGAGTGATCTGCTACGCTCCAAGAAGCCGGCTGCAGAATCTGCGTTTCAGTCGGCCGGTGACACGAAGCCTATGCACATCCACCCGGAAGATCCCAATGCTGCTCCCACCAACATATCAACAACACTCGACAGCAAATAGGAAGAAGCGCTCATCCAGTTCCTCCGTGAGAACTGGGACATCTTCACATGGAAACCATCTGACATGCCGGGTGTACCCAGGGAGCTGGCTGAGCACCGTTTGCGAGTCGACCCAAAGGCAAAACCTGTGAAGGAGCATCTCCATCGCTCTGCTACACAGAAGAGGAAGGCCATTGGCGAAGAAGTTGCTCGGCTCCTGGCAGCCGAGTTCATCCGTGAGGTGTACCACTCCGAGTGGCTCGCCAACATCGTCATGGTCCCTAAGAAGGACAAGTCTCTCCGAATGTGCATTGATTTCAAGCACATCAATTGGGTCTGCCCCAAGGATCATTTCCCGCTCCCCCGCATAGATCAAATCGTAGATTCCACCGCGGGTTGTGAGCGACTATCTTTTCTGGATGCGTACTCCGGGTACCACCAGATCCGACTGTATGGGCCAGATGAAATAAAAACAGCCTTTATCACCCCATTCGGGTGTTTCTGCTACATCACCATGCCTTTCGGTCTTAAAAACGCTGGCGCCACTTTCATGCGCATGGTGCAGAAGTGTTTGCATAAACAGATCAGTCGGAACATCGAGGCATACATGGAAGACATAGTGGTCAAGTCCAGAAAAGGTTCTGACCTGCTGGCTGACCTAGCTGAAACTTTCGCAAATCTGCGGAAGTATAATATCAAGCTGAATCCAGCAAAGTGCACTTTCGGAGTTCCTGGGGGCAAACTAGTCAGTTTCCTCGTTTCTGAATTAGGGATAGATGCTAATCCTGAGAAGATCGGGGCGATTTTAGAAATGAAACGTCCTGAACGTGTTCATGATGTACAGAAGCTCATGGGTTGCCTCGCAGCTCTGAGCCGATTCATCTCCCGTCTCGATGAGAAGGCACTGCCCCTGCACCGATTAATGAAGAAATCTGATTCGTTCGAGTGGACTGCTGAAGCACAAGCAGCGTTTGTCGAGCTCAAAGCCCTGCTTTCCACGCAGCTGGTGCTTGCTACTCCGAATAGCAACGAGCCGTTGCTCTTGTACATTGCGGCCACTGGTCAAGTTGTCAGCACTGTCCTCACAGTCGAGCGAGAAGAGCAGGGCAAGGCTTACAAAGTTCAGCGCCCAGTCTATTATATTTCTGAAGTTCTGACTCCATCCAAGCAGAGGTATCCTCATTACCAGAAGCTCGTCTACGGCATTTACCTGACTTCGAAGAAAGTAGCCCATTACTTCCAAGAGCACACTGTGTCAGTCGTCAGCGACGCCCCGCTATCTGAGATCATGAACAATCGGGATGTGACTAGTCGAGTGGCGAAGTGGGCTATCGAGCTCCTGCCCCTGGACATCAAGTTCGAGGCGAAAAAGGCGATCAAGTCCCAAGCATTAGCCGATTTCCTAGCCGAGTGGACTGAACAGCAGCAACCGACTTAGAGTCACCCGGAACACTGGACCATGTTCTTTGACGGTTCCAAGATGCTGAATGGTTCAGGAGCTGGAGTTGTGTTAGTATCTCCGAAGGGTGATCGTCTCAGATATGTTCTGCAGATTCACTTTGATTCCTCCAACAACGAAGCTGAGTACGAAGCGCTCCTTTATGGTCTACGTATGGCCATCTCACTCGGCGTCCGGCGCCTGATGGTCTACGGGGACTCGGATCTTGTTGTGAACCAAGTGATGAAGGAGTGGGATATCAGAGGCCCCGCTATGACAGGATACTGCAACGCAGTGAGAAAGTTGGAGAAGAAATTTGAAGGTCTGGAGCTGCATCACGTTCCTCGAGCCAAGAATCAGGAGGCATACGATCTGGCAAAGATCGGGTCCACTCGGAAATCCATACCTAGTAATGTGTGCCTTGAGCATTTATGTTCTCCGATGGTAAACGAAGATCCCTTCACGGAAGAGCCCCTGCAAGCGGTCAGTCCTTCTGATCCGACTGAAGTCGAGGTCCCGGCAGTCATCGATTTGGTCATGGAGGTCCTAGCAATCACACCCGAGTGGACAGTGCCTTACATTGCATACCTGCTCAGGCAGGAACTTCCAGAAGATGAAGCTGAAGCCCACCAGATTGTTCGCAGGTCCAAAGCCTTTACAGTGATGGGCAATCAGTTATACAGAAAAAGTGTCACCGGTGTGACTCAGCGCTGCATCGCTCCGGAGGAAGGTCGATTGATCCTGGAGGAGATTCACTCGGGAACTTGTGGACACCACGCGTCCTCTCGGACAATCGTGGCTAAAGCTTACCGAGCCTGTTTCTTCTGGCCACGTGCCAATGAAGCTGCACAGGAGATAGTCCAACACTGCGCCGGATGCCAGTTCTATGCAAACATATCGCACAAGCCTGCGTCTGCTCTGAAGAAGATTCCACTCGTCTGGTCATTTGCGGTCTAGGGACTCGACATGGTGGGACCCCTCCAGACAGGGGCGACTGGATTCACCCACTTGCTGGTTGCAGTCGATAAGTTCACTAAGTGGATCGAAGCCAAACCCATCAAGAAGCTAGACTCTCGTTTAACGATCAAGTTCATGAAGGAGATAGTCTTTAGATACAACGTGCCCCATAGCATTATCACTGACAATAGCTCAAACTTCGACTCGGAAGAGTTCAGGACGTTCTGTGCCGCTCAAGGCACCCGAGTCGACTACGCATCTGTGGCGCACCCGCAGTCGAATGGACAGGCTGAGAGAGCAAACGGACTGATCCTTCAGGGGTTAAAGCCGCGACTCATGTGCGATTTAGAGCACGCAGCTGGAGCCTGGGTCACCGAGTTGCCGTCAGTTCTTTGGGGCTTGAGAACGACCCCCAATCGGTCCACCAATCACACTCCCTTCTTCATGGTGTACGGAGTTGAAGCCGTCTTGCCGAGTGACTTGCTCCACAATTCGCCCCGAGTGGAACTATACTCCGAAGCTGAAGCAGGCGCGGCAAGATGCGGTTGATCTCCTGGAAGAGGAGGGAGAGATTGCTCTTATCCGTTCGACCATTTATCAGCAAGATCTACGACGTTTTCACAGCAGGCACGTCAGAAGTCGGACCTTTTAGAAAGGAGATCTTGTGCTCCGAGTGGATCAGCAGCGACCTCACAAGCTTGCTCCCGCGTGGGAAGGTCCCTTTATCGTGTCAAAGGTTCTGCACAACGGAGCATACCACCTGTACAACCTTCAGAAGCAAGCAGACGAGCCCCGTGCTTGGAATGCGGATTTGCTGCGATGAGTTTATACTTGATGATGAGATGTAATAAAAGTACTCGAGTGTTATTCGGTGAATAAAAGCATGACTTTTCCAGTTCCACATTGAGTTCACTCGTACACATTCTCTGGCTTACAACCCCCAGTGGGTGTACACCATTCAGCTTAGCTGCAAACCAGTTTTTGCCTAAGTCAAAAATCTACTCCGAGTGAAGAGCATCCCTCTCACTCGGGGGCTTGGCTGCGAAACAGCTTTCGCCCAAGTTAAAAACGCTACTCCGAGTGAAGAGCATCTCTCTCACTCGGGGGCTTGGCTGCGAACCATCTTTCGCCCAAGTTAAAATGCTACTCCGAGTGAAGAGCATCCCTCTCACTCGGGGGCTTGGCTGCGAACCAGCTTTTGCCCAAGTTAAAAACGCTACTCCGAGTGAAGAGCATCCCTCTCACTCGGGGACTTGGCTGCGAACCAACTTTTGCCCAAGTTAAAAATGCTACTCCGAGTGAAGAGCATCCCTCTCACTCGGGGGGCTTGGCTGCGAACCAGCTTTCGCCCAAGTTAAAAATCTACTCCGAGTGAAGAGCATCCCTCTCACTCGGGGGCTTGGCTGCGAACCAGCTTTCGCCCAAGTTAAAAACGCTACTCCGAGTGAAGAGCATCCCTCTCACTCAGGGGCTTGGCTGCGAACCAGCTTTCGCCCAAGTTAAAAATCTACTCCGAGTGAAGAGCATCCTTCTCACTCAGGGGCTTGGCTGCGAACCAGCTTTCGCCCAAGTTAAAAATCTACTCTGAGTGAAGAGCATCCCTCTCACTCGGGGACTTGGCTGCGAACCAGCTTTCGCCCGAGTTAAAAACGCTACTCCAAGTGAAGAGCATCCCTCTCACTCGGGGGGCTTGGCTGCGAACCAGCTTTCGCCCAAGTTAAAAATCTACTCCGAGTGAAGAGCATCCCTCTCACTCGGGGGCTTGGCTGCGAACCAGCTTTCGCCCAAGTTAAAAACGCTACTCCGAGTGAAGAGCATCCCTCTCACTCGGGGGCTTGGCTGCGAACCAGCTTTCGCCCTAAAATGCTACTCCGAGTGAAGAGCATCCCTCTCACTCGGGGGCTTGGCTGCGAACCAGATTTCGCCCAAGTTATAAATCTACTCCGAGTGAAGAGCATCCCTCTCACTCGGGGGCTTGGCTGTGAACCAGATTTCGCCCAAGTTAAAAATCTACTCTGAGTGAAGAGCATCCCTCTCACTCGGGGGCTTGGCTGCGAACCATCTTTCGCCCAAGTTAAAAACGATACTTCGAGTGAAGAGCGTCCCTCTCACTCGGAGGCTTGGCCGCGAACTAGCTTTCGCCCAAGTTAAAAATGATACTTCGAGTGAAGAGCGTCCCTCTCACTCGGAGGCTTGGCTGCGAACCAGTTTTCGCCCAAGTTAAAAATCTACTCCGAGTGAAGAGCGTCCCTCTCACTCGGGGGCTTGGCTGCGAACCAGCTTTCGCCCAAGTTAAAACACATATCAAAGACTCGAGAGACTCGAAGGAAAGCATTCGATTAATTCTAGATGTTCAAAAGCGAATACGAGTACACGGGCCCAAAGCCCGAAAGAGTTTAACGATTACAATTCCACTCGGCATATCGAGGTTAATGGGTAGGACTTAAAGTTTTCTCACGCCCCTGTGGGGCTGGCTGGCTCAACGAAGGAATCCAAGTCGATGTCGTCTGCAATCCGAGTGACCGCCTCGATGAATGTCTCCATGAACTCTTCAAACTTGAGTTTCTTCGTGTTGGCAACTTGGAGAGTCTTCAGTTTCTCCTCCTTGGTGTCCTTGCAATGCACTCGGACCAGGAAGAGGGCCACGTCGGCTCCACAGCGGGCAGCTAACTTCTTCCACGCTTGCACTCGGCTGGGGATGTCGTTGAGACGAGTCATCATGGCCTCCAGGTCAGTCTCGGGGGTGTCTTCTGTCCATAGCTCCTTGTCGATCCTCCCGAGTGCACCCCACAGGCGGATGATGTACCCTTGGACGTCTTCGATGCGGGATTCGACCTGCAGGATGCCTAAAGCAGCCTTGTCACCGACGAGTGACCTGGAAGGATCCAGATCCCTCTCAATTCTGTCAGTCTCAAGCTCAAAATCCCGGCAGTACTCTGTAAATAAGGAAAGAAGAGTGTCGAGCATCAGCATGCATGAAGTTCACTCGGAGTTAAGTTGAAATGCACTCGGATGCTATAAGTTACCTGCAAGCTTGGTGTACATCTCCTCCGTGAACTCTTCAATGTACCTCTCCAGAGCGTTCTTCTCGATCAGCTGGGTGATCTTCTCGTTCAGAGTCTTCTTCTCTTGCTCGTAGACTTCCGCCTGGGCCTTGAGCTTGCTCTCCCACTCGGTCTGCTGCTTCTTGAGCTCGAGCACCTCCTTCTTCAGCGACGTGTTCTCTGCTTCAAGCTTCCCGAATGAGGCCAATTTTTCTTCAGTGGCCTTGGTCTTTTCCTTCGCCACCTACTGAGCCCCCGCCAGTTCCTGGTCCTTATTCTCGAGTGCCTGCTTCATAGTTTCTAAAGAGACAGAGGTTCTGAGCCGCACTTGGAGTCGGTGGTTTTCACTATGCACATCTGTTTGAGTGAAGTCACTCGGTTCAAAGAATGGAAAAAGGTGAAGGCAGTATGCTCAGTAATTGAAACTTACGTCCCATGGTCTTGAGCTCTGCTTGAGCGCGCGCAGTGTTCCTTCTCTCCACCTCCAAATCCACTCGAAGCTGGACCGTTTCTTTCTCCAGTGCCACGTACTGAGTCTCAAGCTCGCAAGTTTTCTGAAATACAAGTGAGATCAGATCAGTTAATGTTAAGGAATATTTCGAGTGCTCAAGGATCAGCACTCCTGGAAGGAACAAGCTTGACCAGTACCAGATCCTGAAGTACCCTTGGTTAGGGAGGAACAAGCTCGACCAGTACCAGATCCTGAAGTACCCTCTAAAGCAATTTCTAAGTTCTAAGACTTCCGCCGACTGCCCGCAGTCGACGGCAGTCTCGGGGACTACACCCAGTGGGTGCACTCAGCATGCCCCCACTGGAACGGTATCCACTCGGAGCGGTCCGCCTGATCCGAGTGACGGCCAAGCACAAAAAAAGAGAGAAGACAAAAGGTTCTAAGACTCCCGTCGACCGCCCGCGGCCGACGGCAGTCTCGGGGACTACACCCAGTGGGTGCACTCAGCATGCCCCCACTGGAGCGGTATCCACTCGGAACGGTCCGCCCATTCCGAGTGACGGCCAAACAAAAAAAAACAACAACAACAACAGAACAGGTTCTAAGCTCTAAGACTCCCGCCGACTGCCTGCAGTCGACGGCAGTGTCGGGGACTACACCCAGTGGGTGCACTCAGCGTGCCCCCACTGGAGCTGTATCCACTCGGAACGGTCCGCCCGATCCGAGTGATGGCCAAACACAAAAAAACACCTAGTGGGTGTATCCACTCGGAAGTCAACTTACAAGAGTACTTACTCGAACGTTCTCCTGGAGAGCAGCACTGGCGTCGTACGCCAGCTTGCTAGCTGCGCTCATCTCATTGAGTCGTTGGGTCATTAGCTCCGCCTGGATCATTGCCTCCTTGCTGGCCCTAGTTTGATCCTCCGGCACCTTGTACAGACTGAAGATGTTGACGGGAGGAGTCGGGGCCAAAGTCAGAGCAGTCGACGGAGCTGTGGCAGAACCAGCCCCAGCCTGCCCCAGAGGCACAGTCATGGTGGGTGCAGGGGGAGCTTGAGACGCTTTGCTCGGCGGCGTTTTCCGCGTGGTAGTCTGAGGAGCAGTCGGAGCTGCAGTCCCCTTCACGGTGTCCTTCCGCGGTGGCTCTTCATCGTCGTCCCCGACGTGGATGACCTCTGCAAGTGCTACGATCACTCGACGCGATCAGTCGCATTACACAATTCAATCGGATGAAGGCATTTCAGTCGAATGATAGGTCGAAGTAAAAATGAAGTCATTGTTACCTTTTCGAAAAGTGGCCGCGTCTGCCGACTCGGCCTCGGTGCGGTCCCCATCAATCTGCATGGGACATGTCATCGAGGTTGCAGCACTGGTTCATAAGATGCACTCGGTCAGAAAAATCCCGAAAGTCGACAAAGACAGAAAAGAAAAGCTGAGAAGGATACTCACGTTGAGGCGACAGGCACAGTGACCTTGATCCAGGGCAGAGCCTTCCAAGGCTTGGGGGAAGCGACCTTGGGCTGCTTGGCGGCCTTCTCAGTCGGCGCAGGCGACGACGTCCGAGTGCGCTTCGGAGCCTTAGCACTCGGAACCGCCTCCTTCTCCGGGCCAGCACTCGGATCATGAGTTTGTTTGGAGCGGTGCTCGGAGCGCAGCTCTGGAGACAGGGAAGACTCGACCTCATCACTCCCTTCTGAGTCCTCACTTTCCTCCTCACTGTCCTCCGCGTAGCTGCCCCCGGCGCTACCATGTTCACTCTCTGCGCCTCCGGCAAGTTGTTCTCCATTCGACACAGGTGATAACATCTTCTGAAACTCCTGCAAGACATGAAGGGTAAAAACAGACAGTTCAGTCAGTTCACTCGGATCGTTCAGTTCACTCGGATAATTTGCGCGTCGGTAATTCACTCGGAAATTCGTGCCTCACCTCCAACGGTTGGTTGTTGGCGTCGTAGGATAGGATCCGTCTTGACCCTCGCGGATTGTCACGTGCGCCAGTGATGCACCTGATCCACTGTTCCACCGTTTTCTCCTCGACGTCTTCCAGATGCACTCGGGTCGGATCACCGGCTCCAGTATAGAGCCACATGGGGTGAGCCCGCTCCTGTAGCGGTTGGATCCTCCGACTGAGGAAGACCTCCAGAAGGTCCAGGCCAGTCAATCCACCCTGAATCAGACTAACCATGGCGGTCACCAAGATCCCTACATCCGTCTTCTCCTCTTTATCAACCATCAGCGAGGGAGGAGTCTGAACTCTCTCAGTCGTGTAAGGAGGAAGGCCAGTCGACGAGCCAGAGCACGGCAGGTCATTGCAGTAGAACTAGGTCGACTGCCAACCCCTCACCGAATCGGGAAAGGACATAGATGGGAATGCACTCTTACCCCTCATCTGGATACCTAAGCCACTGCACATCTGAATCACGTGCGTCCTCTCTCCATCGGGGTCAACCTTCTTAACCGATTGAGATCGACACGTGAAAATGTGTTTGAATAAACCCCAGTGCGGCGGACAACCCAGAAAATTTTCACACAAAGAAACGAATGCGGCAAGGTACATTATGGCATTTGGAGGCACGTGATGGAGCTGAGCACCGAAGAAGTTCAAAAATCCGCGGAAAAATGGGTGGGGTGGCATGGAGAAACCTCGCTCCATGTGTGTGGTGAGGAGCACTCGCTCCCCGGGGCGCAGCGCGGGCTCGGTCTCCCCTTCTTCCGGCAGCCTCCACGTCCCGTCGCGGATCAGCCCATCCACGATGAGCCCGCTGACGTCCTCGACCGTGGTGGTCGGCGGAAGCCAGTCGCCCTGGATCCACCCGCGCGGGAGCGCAGCTCGGGAGCTCGATGCCTTCCTCCCCTTCGCCGCCTTCTTCGCTTTCTCGAGCTTCGCCGTCTTGTTCTTCGCCATCACCGCCGAGCTCTCCAACGGCCAAAGGGGATTCATGTGGAGTGGATTGCTGGAGAGAAGATTGAGCGGGCTGGGAGAATAAGGGAAAAGGGGATCTGTCCTCTCTCCCTCTCTGACGCAGCGGCCTCTTATGGCATCGCCCGTTCCGCTCCCCAATCCTCTTCCGTGTGTCCCGGGCCCGCAGATCTCCTCGAATCTCGCTGGCGGAGTTGCAGCTGTGCGTGGCAAAAAGTGGGGCGAAAATCGAGGCGTCACGCCCCACTTTCCCCACTCACCGCACCGCAACCGTTCACGCGTGCTCGTCGCCGATTTCAAATCCCGCAAGATCCGGATTCCAGCGATCCGATGACTCGCCTTTAAAGACATTCCATAAACACGCGGATCTGTTCCGCCACTCGGATGAAGACTACTCGTTTCACTCGGTTGAAGACAACTCACTCCACTCGGTTGACAGCCACCGTCCCATTCGGGTGGGGACTTCCATTCGGACGTCGTATGGTCCAGAATCTGCCAAGGTACTGCACGAAGACAAGGCCGACTAGTGACCGACGGGAGTCCTCGAGCGCCCCTGTAGCACTCGACTCGCCTGGGAATTCGCCTTGACTCGACCCACTAAACCTCGACCGATTCGGGGGCTAATGACGAGGGCATATACTAGGGATAGGGTAATAGGCCTGACCTATAGACCCTACCCTAGGACGCCACACGTCTTATACTGGGCCCCAGGGCCAGATCAGCAACCAAGAGTTCTGCAAACTGACATTCATTCGGAGCTCGACGAACCACTCGGGAGGCAAGAGTTCACTCGACCAGCTTGTTTCACTCGGAGCACCCGAAAGTCACTCGACCAGAGAAGACCAGGAGACTCCGGGAGCGCAACGGTCAAGACGCACGTTCGCCTGTATTAATTGTAATTAATGCGCCTGTTACCTGGCGCCCTTAAACCCCCTCTTAACCCCTGGTGATGGCGGCATTCATGGGAGGGCTGGCGAAGACTATATAAGCCACCCCCAGCTCCATTCGAAGTGTTCGCAATCCATTTGTAACTTATACACTCAAGCAATCAAGCTCCAGAGCACCGAGACGTAGGGCTATTACCTCCACCGCTGAGGGGCCTAAACTCGTAAATCCGAGTGTAACACCTGCGCCGTAGCTAGGCTCTGCCCTCTCATCCGCACCCCTACACACTACTATCAGACTTGCACCCACGACAGGGATGCCCAAGGCACCCCAAGGTAGTATTCAAGGAAGACCCAAGCAACTAAGCTTGGGGATGCCCCGGAAGGCATCCCCTCTTTCGTCTTCAACATTATCGGTAACCTCACTTGGAGCTATATTTTTATTCGTCACATAATATGAGTTTTGCTTGGAGCGTCATTTTCTTCTGTTGATATTTGTTTGCTGCTATCAATAATCATGTTTTGTGTCTTTTAGTTCAATAAAATGCCAATTATAGCCTTTACCATGCTTATTTTGCAAGTTCATGAGTTGCTGTTTCAAAACAGAAAGTTTGCTGCTATTGATTAAATTGCCCAGAAATGTCAGAATGTGATAAAATCTTGAAATTTTGATACAGTCAACTTTAATAAATTATTTCCAGTGTGTTAAATTTTCAGAATTTTTTGAGTTATCTAATTATGGATTCTTAATTATCCTTTACAGACTGTCCTGTCTAGGCAGATTGCTGTTATATTTGCATTGTTTGCATATGTTGGCTTGTTTAATGATTCTATTTGAGGATAGGAGTATTAAATATGCAGAGGCATTTAGTATTCAATGTTTAATTATAATCTTAGTGATTTGATACAGTAGAGAATGTCGAGGTTTTGAGTGGATTTATACTAACATATCTCACAAGTTCTTGTCAAGTTTTGTGTGGATGAAGTTTTTAAAACTTAGGGAAACTACTATATGAGAAGAATTAACGAGATACAAGAGTTTAAGCTTGGGGATGCCCAAGGCTCCCCAAGTTAATATTCCAAGAATTATCAAGCATTCAAGCTTGGGGATGCCCCGGTAGGCATCCCATCACTTTTCTTCGTCAACTATCGGTTAGTCTCGATTGAACCCAAGTTTTTACTCGTTCACATAATGTGTGCTATACTTAGTTGTGTCTTTGTTTTGCCTGCTGTTTGAATAAAATATCAAGATCTGAAACTTTTAAATAAGAGAGAGTCCCCACATAGCTACTTAATTGTTTTACTACTCATTGATCTTCGCTTATATCTTTTGGAGTACTTTGTCATTCACTCTCATGCTTCACTTATATCTTTTTGAGAGTTAATAATAATAATGGTAATTTGCACAAGATATGAATTTGGTCCCAAAGTGATGAATATTCATGAGGGATATAATAAAAACTTTCATAAAGATCATTGGATATGATAAGTGTGATTCCTTGCAATGAAAATAATGAAAGAGATCATATGCAAATCTTATGGAAAGTAATGACATTACATAAAGAAAAGTATAAGTGGTAAAATTTATTGGAAGTTAACAAACATAGCATTAGTCAATGATGCAATTCATGAAAAAGTTAATAAGGGAAGAGAAGATTCACATGCAAATATACTATCTTGGACATCTTTTATGATTGTGAGCCCCCATTAAGTATTTTATGTCAAATTGTTGACGTTGGACAAGGAAGACAACGTAATGAATTATGTTTGTTCATATTCACATAGAAGTTATATTGTTATAGATCCTCCAACATGTGGTGCTTGCCCAATATCTTTGCTAGCCAAAAATCCGCACCAAGTAGAGATACTACTTGTGCATCCAAAACCCTTAAACCCAGTTTCATGTCACGAGAATCCATTATATCTACCTAGGGATTGAATAAGATCCTTCAAGTAAGTTGTCATCGGTGCAAAAAGCAATAAAAATTGCTCCTAAAATATGTATGATCTTTTATTGTAAGGGAAAATAAGCGTTGTACGAACTTGTGATGGTAAAGAAATAAAAGCGACGGACTGCATAATAAAGGTTGCTATCACAAGGGGCAATATAACGTGACGTTCCTTTGCATTAAGGGCTTGTGCATCAAACAACAAAAAGCGCATGACAACCTCTGCTTCCCTCTGCGAAGGGCCTATCTTTTACTTTTATGCGTTTACTTTTATGTATTTACTTTTTATGCAAGAGTCAATAGTGTTCTCCTCTACTTCCTTTTTATTTTTCTCTTTTGCAAGCATCATGTGGTGGGGAAAGATCTAGGCACATATATCCAGTTGGATATGAGTGATCATGAGTTATTATTGTTGACATCACCCTTGAGGTGAATAAGTTGGGAGGCAAAATCACAAGCCCCTATCTTTCTATGTGTCTGGCTGAAACTTTTGCTCCATATATATGTCGTGAGTGTTAGCAATCATAGAAGACTAAATGATGGTTGAGTATGTGGACTTGCTAAAAAGCTCCTACATGAGACCCTTCCTGGAAATATGATGAATTGCAATTGCATTGTTGACTAGAATAGTTTGTTAGTTTACAAGAAAGTTTATGCCTTATACTTCATTGTCGTGATGAATTGTTACTTGCTCATGAGAAGTTTTATGATAATAAATATTGTTGTCATAAAAATCTTGCTTTGAATCATTCAAGTCCAAGTGTCCAAGCAACAAAAGAAAAGATTATATGATGAGTGTGATAGGTAGCATTCCACATCAAAATTTCTGTTTTTAATTGCTACTTTATCATGTTGAGTTTTATGAGAAAAAGTTGTTGTTATGATGGTAGGAATAGTGATTGAAATTATCACTGATCAAACTGATGCACTATGCTAGCATTCACACTTCATAAATAATTTCTTTTATCATTTACCTACTCGAGGACGAGCAGGAATTAAGCTTGGGGATGCTGATACGTCTCCAACGTATCTATAATTTATGAAGTATTCATGCCATGTTTATTATAGTTTTGTATGATTTAGGTGCACTTTTATATGGCTTTTATATGATTTTCATGGACTAACATATTGACCTAGTGCCCAGTGCCAGTTGCTGTTTTCTGCCCTGTTTTTGTTTTACAGAAAATCAATACCAAACGAAGTCCAAATGCCATGAAACTTTTTGGAGATTTTTTATTGGACATAACAAGTACTAGAAGCTTCGGGAGGAGGCCAGAAGACCCACAGGGGCTCCACGAGCCACCAGGGCGCGCCACCCCCCCCCCCCCCAGGCGCGCCCTGGTGCCTCGTGGGCCCATTGTGGCCCTTCTTTGCGTGATTCCAACGCCAAAAAATCATATATATTCAGAAACCCCCAAAAGTTAACCTAGATGAGTTTTTACGCCGCCGCAAGCCTCTGTACCAGAGAGATCCCTTCTACAGCCCTTTTCCGGCACCCTGTCGGAGGGGGGAAGGCATCACCGGAGGCCATCTTCATCATCCCGGTGGTCTCCATGACGAGGAGGGAGTAGTTCACCCTCAGGGCTGAGGGTTTGTACTAGTAGCTATGTGTTTGATCTCTCTCTCTCTCGTGTTCTTGAGATGACACGATCTTGATGTATCGCGAGCTTTGTTGATATAGATGAATCATATGGAGTTTTCCCCTCTCTATCTTCTTGTGATGAATTGAGTTTTCCCTTTGAAGTTTTCTTATTGGATTGAGTCTTTAAGGATTTGAGAACACTTGGTGTCTGTCTTGCATATGGATATCTATGGTGACAATGGGATATTCACTTGAGTCACTTGATGTATGTTTTGGTGATCAACTTGCGGGTTCCGTGACCTTGGGGATTTATGCATAAGGGTTGGCACACGTTTTCGTCTTGACTTTCCGGTAGAAACTTTGGGGCACTCTTTGAAGTTCTTTGTGTTGGTTTGAATAGATGAATCTGAGATTGTGTGATGCATATCGTATAATCAAACCCGTGGGTACTCGTGGTGACATTGGAGTGCCTAGGTGACATTAGGGTTTTGGTTGATGTGTATCTTAAGGTGTTATTCTAGTACGAACTCTAGGGCTGTTCGTGACAATTAATGGGGATGGCTCATAAGATTGATCGGGAAGGATAACTTTGAGTTGGTTTCGTACCCTACAACAATTTCTTCGTTTGTTCTCCGTTATTTGTGACTTTGGAGTGAACTCTTTGTCGCACGTGAGGGATTTACATATGATTCAACTATGTCAACAATGTTGGGAGATCGCACTAGTGAAAGTATGAACCCTAGGCCTTGTTTCTAAGCATTGCAATACCATTTTTATGCCCATTTACTTTTTGCTACCTTGCTGTTTTTATATTTTCAGATTACAAAAACCTATATCTACTATCCATACTACACTTTTATCATCATCTCTTCGCCGAACTAGTGCACCTATACAATTACCATTGTATTGGGTGTGTTGGGGACACAAGTGATTTCTTGTATTTGGTTGCAGGGTTGTTTGAGAGATACCATCTTCAACCTACACCTCCCACGGATTGATAAACCTTAGGTCATCCACTTGAGGGAAAATTGCTACTGTCCTACAAACCTCTGCGCTTGGAGGCCCAACACGAGTCTACAAGAATAAGTTGTGTAGTAGACATCACCAGGTACCCCGCGTCGCGTCGCTCGGCGATGGTCGCAGCTGTCACGATGGAGCCGCCCCAGTGTCCCTTGAGGGTGTCGGCCATGGCTGGTTGAGGAGTTGGGCTTGCGAAAGTGAAAGGCGCGCTGGTTGGATCTGGGCGTTGGAGCTACACGAAGCAACAATGGGGGAAGGATGGGAGTGTGGGCTATCACGCTATTCTCCCCTTTGCTCTTATAGGCCTATGAAAGGCCAAGAGTCCCCCCCGCTGCGCCGATAAATTCGCGGTTGCTATCAAAAATGCCGTTGAAATATATGGGGGGAAACAAAATCTTGATGATATCCCTACGGAAGCGGGCACGATCTCTACCTTGAAGGGACGTGCCAGTAAACAGGCTGCCTTGAACCACGATTTGAGGGGGAGGCAGTAACTGCTCGACCTGTCATGGGGCGAGCCTCGCTGATAAAGTTGTCAGGCAGGATTGGATTGTTCATACCTGCATGACTAGCCTTCGAGGCTAAGATACCTACCCACCTCGGGCAGGGTACAAGCTCGGTTGGACCACGGATGTTGATGCTCCATTAAGAGAATCCGAAATGCAAAGTGGAACTCGTCTGTCAAGCCGAGGACTCCGGATCTGAAGTGATGTTTGTTTAAAGTTGTCCTCGGCGTAGAAGACCAGTTCGGGGGCTACTGACGGTGTCCTGGATTAGGGGGTGCTAACCTAGCCGGCCCGTCTCCTCGGTTGGGCCGATATGCCTCTGTGTGTGATCAAGATGGACTCCGGAGGCCACACACGGGAGACGTGATCGAGGTTGTCTCTACCGAAGACTTGTAGTACACTTCAAGATTTGTCCAGCCGTCTTACTCCTAGATACCGACCTTGTAACCCTAGATACCCTCCCTGGCGTGTATATAATAGGGTTTAGCCCGTAGAAGGGGGAACAACGCAATATTGCTCACCTAGCCCTAGAAGTTAGACTCATATTACGATCTCGAGGTAGATCAACTCTGTACTTGTTACATCTCCATCAATATAAACAGAAGCAGGACGCAGGGTTTTACCTCCATTAAGAGGGCCCAAACCTGGGTAAACATCGTCTCCCTCGTCTCTGTTACCATCGATCCAAGATCCACAGCTTGGGACCCCCTACCCCGAGGTCTGCCGGTTTTTACACCGACATAGACGAAGCATGGCATGTGTATGAGAGCAAGGGATGAGTGTGGAGAGCACCTCTCCACCTCTATTTATAGGAAAGCCAAGGGGTAGGATTGGCACAAAAAATACCAAAGTACCCCCACTTTATGTCACACATAAAGAGAATAAAAGGCAAAAAATAATGGCATGTGGAGCTCCACCTTGGCCGGCCACCCTCATGGGGCCCCCCCAAGGGGGTTCCTTAGTCCCTAAGTCTTTCTAGAAGCCTTTTGGGAAAAATCCCAAAAGGTGGCTTTCCAAAAAATTAACCATAAAGTGATTTTCACTATTCACGAAACCAATTTTCCGCGACCGTTAAATCCAAAAATATTTCTGTGGGTCTTAGAATAATTCCAGTACCCACTAAAATGATTTTGGATGCGTTCCGAAACAATTCCGGATTAGTGATTTTCATCTGCGAAAAGCAACCAAACCGGTTCCGGCAGCTCCGGAACATTTCCGGTTTTTATCCCGGAAAAATCCCAGAAGTTTCTAGAACAATTCTGGCACCCTCCAAGAATTTCCAGGCATGTGCCAAAACCAATTTGACTTAATGGTATACCCCGAAACAACTTTTTAGTTTTACCGAACTATTCTGGTGTTCTCTCCGGAACATTTCCGTTGTCTCCGAAACTTTTCCGGTAACTTTCTCTCAGACTCCCTGTCTAGTATTCAGTAGATAGATGACCCTTAAGCATGTGACCCTATAGGTTCGGTGAAGTATAGACATGACCCCTATACCCACACGAATAAATATCCGAGTGAACCTCCAGTTGCCGTGTGCTATTCCTGTTGCTTCGCGATATGTTACAAACACCCGAGGTGAGATTTTCTACATCCCCGTGGATCAACAACTTGTCCACTATGCCAGTTACCTCGTTACCGGTTTTGTTCTCTTTTCTCGTTTTCGTGTTCCGGCATCCCAGTGATCAAATCACAAAGTGTCTGGCCAGACAATGATGGATACCGTAACACCGAGAGGGCCCGAGAATATCTCTCCATCGTCGGAGGAGCAAATCCCAATCTCGAGCTATCTCGTTTCTTGTCATACTTTTCCGTGAACCAGTAAGCCGCCGTAATAGCCACCCAGTTACGGATGACGTTTAACAAACCCCAAAGTTCACGAAGCAAGCACGAAGGAACTCGATACTCTCATGGTCTCAGGAATTATGCAAACATTAACTATCTCTTTGTTATTAACCATTAACTTGTGACGAATGTATCTCATAGCATAACATCAATTTGGGTCGATTCAACACAAGTGTTCTTCTAACATTGTGCCCTCAAAATTTCCGGCATAGCCATGCCCATGATCAGGAAAACAGGATCATCATGCAATACTTGAGCTAGTCTTAGAGGCATGAGTAGGAATACTTTTTACCGTTTATTATACCACACGTGCACATGAGTTTCCCTCCGAGCCTCGTGGATATTGTAGACTCGAGAATCATTGTTGTTATAGCATGGAACATAAACATTCATTACAAACTCGGAGATACAAAATAACTGTTATTACTGCCTCTAGGGCATATCTCCTACAGACTCCCACTTGCACTAGAGTCATAATCTAGTTACATGGCTTCCCTAACACCAATGGCTATCCGGTGCTGCTCATGGTTTGCTCGTGGTAGAGGCTTTGTCATCGGGTCTGACACATTGAGATCCGTGTGAACTTTGCGTACTTTCACTAAACCCGCTTCGACATGATGTCGAATGAGTTTATATTTGCGTTCAATATGTCTTGTCTTATAGTGCGAACTTGGCTCCCTTGCTTGAGCCACGGCGCCACTATTATCACAATAGATCTCCACCAGGTCCAGAGCACTTGGAACCACACCAAGGTCTTCAAGAAATTGCTTGATCCATACCGCCTCCTTGGAGGCTTCTTAAGCTGCAACATATTCCGCCTTCGTCGTAGAATCCGCCACAGTCTTTTGTTTGGAACTTTTCCAATCAACTGCGCCGCCGTTCAATATGAAAACATAGCCTGATTGAGATTTGAAGTCATCTGGGTCAGTCATGAAGCCTGCATCAGTGTAACCACTTACAATGAGCTCTTCATCACCTCCGTACACAAGGAGTAAATCCTTGGTCCTTCTGAGGTACTTACGAATACCCTTGACTGCGGCCCAGTGTTCCAATCCTGGATCACTTTGGTACCGGCTGCTAACACTTAGCGCATAGGAAACATCCGGTCTTGTACATAGCATGGCATACATAATAGAACCAACTGCCGAAGCATATGGAACATCATTCATTTGTACTCGCTCATCGAGGGTCCGAGGACACTGATTCTTGCAAAGCACTGTGCCAGGTGACATGGGGAGTAGGCCTTTCTTGGAGTTCTCCATGTTGAACCTTTTCAACACCTTGTCAATGTACGTGCTTTGGCTAAGCGCTATCAGGCGTTTTGATCTATCTCTATAGATTCTGATGCCCAATACATATGCCGCTTCGCCTAAGTCTTTCATTGAAAAAATCTTCTTCAATGAGTCTTTTATTTCGCTAAGAAAATTCACGTCATTTCCAATCAACAATATGTCATCCACATACAAGATTAGAAATGCTTTTGCGCTCCCACTAAACTTCTTGTAAACACAAGATTCTTAGTCATTCCTGATGAAGCCAAACTGTTTGACCACTTCATCAAAACGAATGTTCCAGCTCCTTGATGCTTGCTTCAGACCATAAATGGCTTTCTGAAGTTTGCATACCTTTCTAGCATCCTTATGAACGACAAAACCTTCAGGCTGTATCATGTATACATCTTCTTTGAGATTTCCATTTAGGAAAGCCATTTTGACGTCCATCTGCCATATTTCATAATCGAAATAAGCAGCAATTGCTAGTAATATCCGAATAGACCTAAGCATAGCTACGGGCGAGAAAGTCTCATCGTAGTCCACTCCTGGAACTTGCGTGAATCCTTTCGCGACAAGTCTAGCTTTGTGGATAGTAATGTTACCATCCGCGTCCGTCTTTCTTTTGAAAATCCATTTACAACCAATGGGTTTTATGCCATTTGGAAGTTCTTCCAAGTTCCAAACTTGGTTTTCGTACATGGATTCCATCTCAGATTTCATGGCCTTGTGCCATTCCCTTGAGCTGGGCCCCGCCATCGCTTCCTTGTAGTGCGCAGGTTCATCGTCTTCAAGAATGAAGATTTCGTTATGAAACCACTCAGGTGGCTAGATAGCCCTACCTGATCTGCGCGGTTCAGTTACAACATTGTCTGAAGTTTACACATCACATGCGACAACTTCCGGCTCGGTTGTAGGGATAATTTGCAGAATTACTTCCGGTTCATTAGCCATATCAACTGTCGCCGAAGATTCACTAATCTCATTAAGTTGTACTGTCCTCCCACTTGGTTCTTTAGCGAGAAATTCTTTCTCGAGAAAGTGTCCAACTTTTGCGACAAACACTTTGCCCTCAGACTGGTGGTAGAAGGAATACCCAATGGTGTTATTGGGATAACCTACAAAGTAACATTTGTCTGATCTGGGATCGAGTTTGCTTGGCTGTAAACGCTTTACGTATGCCTCACAACCACAAATTTTGAGATGCGACACACTAGGAATCTTCCCATGCCACATCTCATGTGGTGTCGTCTCAACAGACTTAGACGGTGCTCTGTTTAATGTATAAGCGGCAGTGAGTAGTGCACGACCCCAAAAAGATATCGGTAGATCTGTAAGAGACATCATCGACCTTACCATGTCTAACAGGGTTCGGTTACGTCTTTCCGATACTCCGTTTCGCTGTGGAGTTCCAGGAGGCGTAAGCTGTGAAACGATTCCACGGTCACTCAGATGTTGGCTAAACTCATGACTAAAGTATTCGCCCCCGCGATCAGACCGCAAAAACTTAATCCTTTTGTTACGACAATTTTCTACTTCATTATGAAATTCTTTGAACTTTTCAAAGGTTTCCGACTTATGCTTCATCAAGTAGATATATCCATACCTACTCAAATCATCAGTAAAAGTCACGAAGTAGAAATACCCACCCCGTGCGATTGTGCTCATTGGACCACATACATCACTATGTATTATTTCCAACAATTCACTCGCCCGTTCAGGATGACCCGTGAACGGCGTCTTGGTCATTTTCCCCATCAAGCAAGCTTCACATTTGTCAAATGATTCAAAATCAAAGGACGGTAAAACTCCATCTTTATGGAGTCTTTGCATGCGTTTCTTTCCGATGTGGCCAAGCCGACAGTGCCACATGAAAGTGGTGGTGGTATCAGCCTTCTTAAGTCGTTTAGAATTCACGTTAAAGACATCATTTCCACATTCAAGATTTAGTATGAAAAGGCCCCCAACAATGGGTGCAAATCCATAAAACATATCCTTACAATAAAGTGAACAACCATTGTTCTCAGACTTGTACGAATACCCATCGTGTACTAAACATGATCCGGAGATAATGTTTCTACACAATAGTGGAACAAAATAACAGTTACTTAGTTCTAAGATAAATCCTGAAGGGAGACGTAGAGGCATAATGCCGACGGCTTGAGCGGCGATCCCAGCACCGTTCCCGACGCTCATCACGACTTCATTCTTTGCTAGCTTGCGCACCTTCCGAAGCCCCTGTATCGAGTTGCAAATGTGAGCAACCGATCCGGTATCAAATACCCAAGACTTAGAATTTTCGCTAGCAAGCAAAACGTCAATGACATTAACTTGTATAACAATTATACCTTTTTGCGGTTATCCCGGACTTCTTATCTTCCAGATACTTCTTGCAGTTTCTCTTCCAGTGTCTTGTGCCCTTGCAGTAGAAGCACTCAGTTTCATTCTTGGCTCCGCCCTTAGAGTTGCTTTGGGAGCCGGTCTTACCGGCGCCCTTGCCCTTCTTTGGCTTGCCTTTCTTTTTGAAATTGGCGGTTTTATTCACAAGCAACACTTGCTTGCGATTTTTCCGCAGTCCTCCTTTCGCAGTTTTCAGCATGGCGAGCACCTCATTTGGTGTCTTCTCCATCCCACTCATGTTGTAGTTCATGACAAAACCGTCGTAAGACGGGGGGAGTGAAGAAAGCAACATGTCCATCATATGGGCTGGTGGAATTGGAAATTCCAAGGTTTTAAGCCTTTCAGCGTAGCCAATCAGTTTGACTATGTGTTCGCCAACTGAACTGCCCTCAGCCATCTTGCAATCCATCATGGCCTTCATGATATCAAATCGTTCAGACCGTGCGGTTTCCTTGTACAGAGCATCCAATTCTCGGATCATATCACTGTTGGGGAACGTTGCATGGGAAACAAAAAATTTCCTACGCACACGCAAGATCTATCCATGGTGATGAGCATCTACGAGAGGGAGAGTGAATCTACATACCCTTGTAGATCGCTAAGCGGAAGCGTTAATAAACGCGGTTGATGTAGTCGAACGTCTTCGCGATCCAAATCGCCGAGCGTCCCGCGATCCAATCACGATCCTTCCGATCTAGTGCCGAACGGACGGCACCTCCGCGTTCAACACACGTACGGCTTGATGACGCCTTCACCTCCTCGATCCAGCGAGCGATGGTGAAGTAGTGGTTGAGTTCCAGCAGCACGACGGCGTGGTGATGGTGGTGAGGAACAATCTCTGCAGGGCTTCGCCAAGCGCTACGGAGATTATGACGGAGGAACTAGAGGGTTAGGGTTGCCGCACACGGCTTGGGGAAATACTGATGTGTCCCGTGTGCTAGCCCTGCCCCTCTATTTATATGTTGAGCCTTGGGGTCTAAACTTGGAGTAAAAGCCTCCTCCAGGTCGGTTTTGCCCGCACAAGGTCGGTTTGGCCCGCAGGGAAAGAGTCCAACTCGGATCCCGGCCGAACTGTGCACAGCCGCGCACAAGCGGTAGTACCGCTTCACACAAGCGGTAGTACCGCTTGGGCGGTAGTACCGCTTCACACAAGCGGTAGTACCGCTTACGCGGCAGCAAAACTACTTTTGCACTTTCCAATACCTCGTGGGCTTTTATCCCTTGGCCCATATAAAGTGTTGCTGCACCCGAACACTTCGGTAAACATCCAGAACCCCTTCCGGTGAACTTCGGAACTCTTCCGGAGATCAAAACACTATTATCACATATATCAATCTTTACCTCCGGACTATTCCGGAGATCCTCGTCATGTCCGGGATCTTATCCGGGACTCCGAACAACTTTCGGTCACCAACATAATAACTCAATTATACTAATCGTCACCAAACGTTAAGTGTGTAGACCCTGCGGGTTCGAGAACTATGTAGACATGACCGAGACACCTCTACGGCCAATAACCAATAGCGGGACCTGGATGCCCATATTGGCTCCTACATATTCTACGAAGATCTTTATCGGTCGAACCTCTATGTCAAGGATTCAGTTAATCCCGTATGCTGTTCCCTTTGTTCTTCGGTATGTTACTTGCCCGAGATTCGATCGTCGGTATCTCTATACCTAGTTCAATCTCGTTACCGGCAAGTCTCTTTACTCGTTCCGTAATACAAGATCTCGTGGCTAACACTTTTAGTCACATTGCTTGCAAGGCTCATTGTGATGTTGTATTACCGAGTGGGCCCTGAGATACCTCTCCGTCACACAGAGTAACAAATCCCAGTCTTGATCCATGCCAACCCAACAGACACCCTCGGAGATACCTGTAGAGCACCTTTATAGTCACCCAGTTACGTTGCGACGTTTGATACACACAAGGTATTCCTCCGGTGTCAGTGAGTTGCATGATCTCATGATCAAAGGAACAGATACTTGACATGCAGAAAACAATAGCAATAAACTGACACGATCAAATGCTACGTTTACAGTTTGGGTCTTGTCCATCACATCATTCTCCTAATGATGTGATCCCGTTATCAAATGACATCTCATGTCAATGGCTAGGAAACCTTAACCATCTTTGATCAACGAGCTAGTCAACTAGAGGCATACTAGGGACACAGTGTTGTCTATGTACCCACACATGTATTTGAGTTTCCAATCAATACAATTATAGCATGGATAATAAACGATTATCATGAACAAGGAAATATAATAATAACCAATTTATTATTGCCTCTAGGGCATATTTCCAACAGTCTCCCACTTGCACTAGAGTCAATAATCTAGTTCACATCACTATGTGATTTACATTGTAATGAATCGAACACCCATGCAGTTCTGGTGTTGTTCATGTTTAGCCCTTGGAAGAGGTTTAGTCATCGGATCTGCAACATTTAGATCCGTGTGTACTTTGCAAATATTTATGTCGTCCTCCTTGATGTAATCGCGGATGGAATTGAAACGTCGCTTTATGTGTCTGGTCCTCTTGTGAAATCTTGGTTCCTTGGCTAGAGCAATGGCACCAGTATTATCACAAAACAGAGTCATTGGGTTAAGCGCACTAGGCACTACTCCAAGATCTGTCATGAACTCCTTCATCCAGACACCTTCCTTCGCCGCCTCCGAGGCAGCGATGTACTCCGCTTCGCATGTAGAATCAGCTACCACGCTTTGCTTGGAACTGCACCAGCTAACCGCACCCCCATTAAGAATAAATACGTATCCGGTTTGCGACTTAGAGTCATCCGGATCAGTGTCAAAGCTTGCATCGACGTAACCCTTTACGACGAGCTCTTGATCACCTCCATAAACGAGAAACATGTCCTTAGTCCTTTTCAGGTACTTCAGGATATTCTTGACCGCCGTCCAGTGTTCCATTCCTGGATCACTTTGAAACCTTCCGGCCATACTTATGGCAAGGCTGACATCGGGTCTTGTGCACAGCATTGCATACATGATAGAGCCTATGGCCGAAGCATAGGGGATGACACTCATCTTTTCTCTATCTTCTGCAGTCACTGGGCATTGAGTCTTACTCAACTTCACACCTTGCAAAACAGGCAAGAACCCCTTCTTGGACTGATCCATTTTGAACTTCTTCAAAATCTTATCAAGGTATGTGCTTTGTGAAAGTCCTATTAAGCGTCTTGATCTATCTCTATAGATCTTGATGCCTAATATGAAAGCAGCTTCTCCTAGGTCCTTCATTGAAAAACTCTTGTTCAAATATTCCTTTACGCTTTCCAGCATTTCTATATTGTTTCCAATCAGCAATATGTCATCCACATATAATATTAGAAACGCTATAGAGCTCCCACTCACTTTCTTGTAAATACAAGCTTCTCCGTAAACTTGTATAAACTCGAACGCTTTGATCACTTTATCAAAACGAAGATTCCAACTCCGAGATGCTTGCACCAGTCCATAAATGGATCGCTGGAGTTTGCAAACTTTGTCAGCATTCTCTGGATTGACAAAACCTTCTGGTTGTATCATATACAACTCTTCCTTAAGGTAACCGTTAAGGAACGCTGTTTTGACATCGATCTGCCAAATTTCATAATCGAAAAAGGCAGCTATTGCTAACATGATTCTGACGGACTTAAGCATCGCTACGGGTGAGAAGGTCTCATCGTAGTCAACTCCTTGAACTTGTGAAAAACCCTTTGCCACAAGTCGAGCTTTATAGACGGTGACATTACCGTCCGCGTCCGTCTTCCTCTTAAAGATCCATTTGTTCTGAATGGCCTTACGCCCTTCAGGTAATACTTCCAAAGTCCATACTTTGTTTTCATACATGGATCCCATCTCGGCTTTCATGGCCTCTAACCACTTCTCGGAATCCGGGCCCATCATCGCTTCTCCATAGCTCGTAGGTTCATCGTTGTTTAACAACATGACCTCTAAGACAGGGTTGCCGTACCACTCAGGAGCAGTACGCGTCCTTGTCGACCTACGAGGTTCGATAGCAACTTGATCCAAAGCTTCATGATCATCATCATTAACTTCCTCTTCAGCTAATGTAGGCTCCACAGAAACAACTTTCTGCGCTGCGCTACTCTCAGGTTGAAGTAAAGGTTCAACAACCTCATCAAGTTCTATCTTCCTCCCACTCAATTCTTTCGAGAGAAACTCTTTCTCAAGAAATGTTCCGTTTTTAGCGACAAACACTTTGCCTTCGGATCTGAGGTAGAAGGTATACCCAACTGTCTCTTTTGGGTATCCTATGAAGACGTATTTCTCCGCTTTGGGTTCCAGCTTTTCAGGCTGAAGCTTTTTGACATAAGCATCACATCCCCAAACTTTAAGAAACGACAGCTTTGGCTTCTTGTCAAACCAAAGTTCATATGGCGTTGTCTCAACGGATTTCAATGGTGCCCTATTTAAAGTGAATGCAGCTGTCTCTAATGCATAACCCCAAAACGATAGTGGCAAATCGGCAAGAGACATCATAGATCGCACCATATCCAATAAGGTTCGATTACGACGTTCGGACACACCATTACGCTGTGGTGTTCCAGGCGGTGTCAATTGTGAAACAATTCCACACTGTCTTAAGTGACTGCCAAACTCATAACTCAGATATTCTCCTCCTCGATCAGATCGTAGGAATTTAATCTTCTTGTTACGATGATTCTCAACTTCACTCTGAAATTGTTTGAACTTTTCAAATGTTTCAGACTTGTGTTTCATTAAGTAAATATACCCATATCTACTTAAGTCATCAGTGAAGGTGAGAAAGTAACGATAACCACCGCGCGCCTCAATACTCATCGGACCGCACACATCAGTATGTATGATTTCCAATAAGTCACTTGCCCGTTCCATTGTTCCAGAGAACGGCGTTTTAGTCATCTTGCCCATGAGGCATGGCTCACATGTGTCAAGTGATTCAAAATCAAGTGACTCCAAAAGTCCATCAGCATGGAGCTTCCTCATGCGTTTTACGCCAATATGACCTAAACGGCAGTGCCACAAGAAAGTGGTATTATCATTATCAATTCTACATCTTTTGGCATCAATGTTATGAACATGTGTATCATTACTATCGAGATTCAATAAGAATAAACCCCTCACATCGGGTGCATGACCATAAAAGATATTACTCATATAAATAGAACAACCATTATTCTCTGATTTAAATGAGTAACCGTCTCGCAATAAACAAGATCCAGATATAATGTTCATGCTTAACGCAGGCACCAAATAACACTTATTTAGGTTCATCACTAATCCCGACGGTAATCGAAGAGCGAGCGTGCCGACGGCGATCACATCAACCTTGGAACCATTTCCCACGCGCATCGTCACTTCGTCCTTTGCCAGCCTCCGTCTATTCCGCAGTTCCTGTTTTGAGTTGCAAATATGAGCAACCGCACCGGTATCAAATACCCAGGCACTACAACGAGAGTTGGTAAGGTACACATCAATAACATGTATATCATATATACCTTGTTTGTTGTTGGCCGCCTTCTTGTTAGCCAAATACTTGGGGCAATTCCGCTTCCAGTGTCCAGTTCCCTTGCAATGAAAACACACAGTTTCTGGTTTGGGTCCAGCCTTGGGTTTCTTCACGAGAGGAGCAACTGCTTTGCCACTCTGCTTGGAGTTACCCTTCTTACCCTTGCCATTTTTCTTGAAACTAGTGGTTTCATTGACCATCAACACTTGATGCTCCTTCTGAATTTCAGACTCAGCGGCTTTCAGCATCGCAAACAGCTCGGCGACTGACTTGTTCATCCCGTGCATGTTATAGTTCAACACGAAGCTCTTGTAGCTAGGTGGCAATGATTGAAGAACTCTGTCAGTGATAGCCTCTGGCGGAAGGGGCATCCCTAACTCAGCCAGACGGGTGGAGTACCCAGACATTCTGAGCACGTGATCACTGATAGACTCGTTCTCCTCCATCTTGCAAGCATAGAACTTATCGGAGATCTCATATCTCTCGATCCGGGCATTCTTCTGAAAGATAAACTTCAACTCCTGGAACATCTCATATGCTCCATGACGTTCAAAACGTCTTTGAAGTCCCGGTTCTAAGCCATACAACATTGCACATTGAACTATTGAGTAATCATCAGAACGAGCCTGCCAGGCGTTCACAACGTCTAGAGACTCAACTGGAGCGGGTGGATCACCAAGCGGTGCATCAAGGACATAAGCCTTCTGGGAAGCCGTAAGGATAATCCTTAGATTACGGGCCCAGTCCACAAAGTTACTTCCATCATCTTTCAACTTAGCTTTCTCTAGGAACGCATTAAAATTCAGGGGTGCTACTGCGCGAGCCATGATCTACAACATAAATATAGCAAAGACAACTTAGACTATTGTTCTAGATAATGAGTTTAGTTAATCATATTACTTTAAAAAACTCCCACTCAAATTGACATCCCTCCGGTCATTCAAGTGTAACATGATCCAAATCCACCAACTCAAGTCCGATCATCACGTGAGTTGAGGTGGTTTCAATGGTGAACATCTTCATGTTGATCATATCTACTATATGACTCATGTTCGACCTTTCGGTCTCTTGTGTTCCGAGGCCATGTCTGTACATGCTAGGCTCGTCAAGTTTAACCCGAGTGTTCCGCACGTGCAACATGGCTTGCACCCGTTGTATGCGAACGTAGAGTCTATCACACCCGATCATCACGGCGTGTCTCGAAACGACGAACTTTCGCAACGGTGCACACTTGGGGAGAACACAATTTATCTTGAAATTTAAGTGAGGGATCACCTTATAATGCTACCGTCGTCCTAAGCAAAATAAGATGCATAAAAGGATTAACATCACATGCAAATCATAAGTGACATGATATGGCCATGAACTTGTGCTTTTGATCTCCATCTCCAAAGCACCGGCATGATCTCCATCGTCACCGGCATGACACCATGATCTCCATCATCTTGATCTCCATCAACGTGTCGCCATAAGGTTGTCGCGCCGACTGTTGCTTCTACGACTATTGCTAACGTTTAGCGATAAAGTAAAGCATTACATAGCGCTTAATGATTGACACGCAGGTCATACAATAATTAAAGACAACTCTATGGCTCCTGCCAGTTGCCGTACTCATCGACATGCAAGTCGTGATATTCTATACAAAACATGATCATCTCATACATCACATATATCTCATCATGTAATTGGCCATATCATATCACATCATACCCTGCAAAAACAAGTTAGACGTCCTCTAATTGTTGTTGCAAATTTTACGTGGCTGCTACGGGTTTGCAAGAACCGTTCTTACCTACGCAAAACCACAACGTGGTGTAGTGATTGCTTTTTGATCTTCTAAAAGAACCCTCTTCATTGAAATCGATTCAACTAAAGTGAGAGAGACAGACACCCGCTAGCCATCTTTATGCAACGAAGTTACATGTTAGTTGAAGGAACCTGTCTCGCGTAAGTGTACGCGTAATGTCGGTCCGGGCCGCTTCATCTCACAGTACCGCCGAATCAAATATCAACTAGTAACGGCAAGCAATATGTATACAACCACGCCCACAACTCGTTTGTGTTCTACTCGAGATCTCATCTACGCATAGACCTGGCTCATGATGCCACTGTTGGGGAACGTTGCATGGGAAACAAAAATTTTCCTACGCACACGCAAGATCTATCCATGGTGATGAGCATCTACGAGAGGGAGAGTGAATCTACATACCCTTGTAGATCGCTAAGCGGAAGCGTTAATAAACGCGGTTGATGTAGTCGAACGTCTTCGCGATCCAAATCGCCGAGCGTCCCGCGATCCAATCACGATCCTTCCGATCTAGTGCCGAACGGACGGCACCTCCGCGTTCAACACACGTACGGCTTGATGACGCCTTCACCTCCTCGATCCAGCGAGCGATGGTGAAGTAGTGGTTGAGTTCCAGCAGCACGACGGCGTGGTGATGGTGGTGAGGAACAATCTCTGCAGGGCTTCGCCAAGCACTACGGAGATTATGACGGAGGAACTAGAGGGTTAGGGTTGCCGCACACGGCTTGGGGAAATACTGATGTGTCCCGTGTGCTAGCCCTGCCCCTCTATTTATATGTTGAGCCTTGGGGTCTAAACTTGGAGTAAAAGCCTCCTCCAGGTCGGTTTTGCCCGCACAAGGTCGGTTTGGCCCGCAGGGAAAGAGTCCAACTCGGATCCCGGCCGAACTGTGCACAGCCGCGCACAAGCGGTAGTACCGCTTCACACAAGCGGTAGTACCGCTTGGGCGGTAGTACCGCTTCACACAAGCGGTAGTACCGCTTACGCGGCAGCAAAACTACTTTTGCACTTTCCAATACCTCGTGGGCTTTTATCCCTTGGCCCATATAAAGTGTTGCTGCACCCGAACACTTCGGTAAACATCCAGAACCCCTTCCGGTGAACTTCGGAACTCTTCCGGAGATCAAAACACTATTATCACATATATCAATCTTTACCTCCGGACTATTCCGGAGATCCTCGTCATGTCCGGGATCTTATCCGGGACTCCGAACAACTTTCGGTCACCAACATAATAACTCAATTATACTAATCGTCACCAAACGTTAAGTGTGTAGACCCTGCGGGTTCGAGAACTATGTAGACATGACCGAGACACCTCTACGGCCAATAACCAATAGCGGGACCTGGATGCCCATATTGGCTCCTACATATTCTACGAAGATCTTTATCGGTCGAACCTCTATGTCAAGGATTCAGTTAATCCCGTATGCTGTTCCCTTTGTTCTTCGGTATGTTACTTGCCCGAGATTCGATCGTCGGTATCTCTATACCTAGTTCAATCTCGTTACCGGCAAGTCTCTTTACTCGTTCCGTAATACAAGATCTCGTGGCTAACACTTTTAGTCACATTGCTTGCAAGGCTCATTGTGATGTTGTATTACCGAGTGGGCCCTGAGATACCTCTCCGTCACACAGAGTAACAAATCCCAGTCTTGATCCATGCCAACCCAACATACACCCTCGGAGATACCTGTAGAGCACCTTTATAGTCACCCAGTTACGTTGCGACGTTTGATACACACAAGGTATTCCTCCGGTGTCAGTGAGTTGCATGATCTCATGATCAAAGGAACAGATACTTGACATGCAGAAAACAATAGCAATAAACTGACACGATCAAATGCTACGTTTACAGTTTGGGTCTTGTCCATCACATCATTCTCCTAATGATGTGATCCCGTTATCAAATGACATCTCATGTCAATGGCTAGGAAACCTTAACCATCTTTGATCAACGAGCTAGTCAACTAGAGGCATACTAGGGACACAGTGTTGTCTATGTACCCACACATGTATTTGAGTTTCCAATCAATACAATTATAGCATGGATAATAAACGATTATCATGAACAAGGAAATATAATAATAACCAATTTATTATTGCCTCTAGGGCATATTTCCAACAATCACAAGGGTTATGGAATTCAAAACGTTTTTGAAGCTCTGGACTCATGCAAGCTAGCATGAGGCACTGCACTAAGTTGTGATCATCATCCTTAGTGGCCCAGACATTTTGTTCATCTGCCGGGGCAGTGGCCGCCGGTTTAGCTGGAAGAGCAGTTTCAAGCACATACATTTTCTTAGCGCTCCTGAGGACAATCCTCAGGTTACGGACCCAGTCCGCATAGTTGTTTCCAGTCGCAGCTAACTTCTCTTTCTCTAACATCGGGCCTAAGTTGAACGCGGTGTTGCGAGCCATTTGATCTACAACGGAAAACACAAGTTTCACTTAGACTTTGTTCATAATTAATTTGCACTAGTGAATAAACAAATTTATTCTAAAGTGCGCTCCCACTCAAATCAATATCTCCCAAAATTGATTATGAGTGATACAAGACCCAAATTGTAATTCAACGCCAAGGATGTATCCATCTCAAGTGACGAGAATTTCAATCGGTAGGCCAACTTGCCAATCACATCTCTATGTGACTCTTGTTCATCTTTCGATGGGTGTGTTCCCAGCTTAGGACGATCCTCCGGAACGTCAAGACAACCAAGTGATCTTTCTGCGAGGTCTCAACTCACCCACCTCACACTTTTCTAATCGTTCGTACCCATGTATCCATGTGGTACCCCGAAAAGATAGGTGCCGTGACGGTGCTACACTTGGGAGAACACTAACTACTTGATATTTTAAGTGAGAGATCACCCTAATAAAAAGCGACTACCGCACAATCAAGAAGGGTGCATCAAGAGGGATAAACATCTCAGGCAATTCATAATAGCATGATATGGTATAGCCTCTTCTGACGGAGAAGTCAAGTATTTCTTCGTCTTCGGCATTTGCGTCGGTGTTCACCTTCGCGAAGATTGCCACCACCTTGTCGATGCACCAGATAATATTGCTATCTCTATAGCTAATAAAATAAGTGCATTACTTAAGGTTGACACGCAAGTCATTAAAGTGACAATCATATGGCTCCAGCCATCATGCCGAATCATGACATGCAGGACATGTTAGTAAATTTACATCATATAGTCATCTCATACATAATCGAATTAATATGAGCACTGCTATACCACATCACATGCACATCCTGCAAAACCAAGTTAGACGCCTCTAATCGGTTTATGCAAAAATTTATTTTTACGTGGCTTCTAAGGTTTTGACTTAAACCGTAGCTACCAACGTTTTATCATCAAGTATGATTATTCAAGTCGCTAGATTAACATCGCGGGGTGTATGAAACACGAGATAATAAAATCTCGAGCCCCATACTAAACTTCGTCATACGCATGACCCCCGTGCAGATCATATTTGCATTGCCCTTTCGTCTGCGAAATTTCATCTTTCTTTTGACTATGGTGGAACCCAAAGAACTGATAGCACTTCGTTGATCAATCAGGATCGCAGATTGCTAGAACCTTGTCAAATTCCACCATGCTGTCTCGAGATCAGAAATACGCAAATTCTAGGGAAGCAACAAGAACATCGGGTAACAGATTTCATCTGCTACCCGCATAAATAATTTTCAGCAATAGATCTCATCTACGACAAAATTATATTATGCAATACCCATACATCTCCATGTATTCTAGATCGTAACCTGCATCTACGCATAGCACGACTCATGATGCCACTGTTGGGGAACGCGACAGAAAACAAAAAATTTCGGTACAGCGAGCACTACCAGGACCATTATGGAGACTGCATACAGGGTTTGATCTGATCATTACCGATTCGTAGCGCAGCGGAAGAAGAGTCGATGTAGATCATCGGTGCAGATCCCCGCAGCTAGGATTTACAACCTCCCAACCGCGAGGATGTACTCCCTCGTCGGACAGCCCTTCGGGAGGCGGTCGGACAGTCCCTCGGACGATGTCACGGACAGCCCTTCGAGAGGACCCTCGAAGCTCGAACGGGAACTCGGACAGCCCCTCGGGCAAAAGATCGAAACTACGACCTCTCTACAGGGTTGCACACATACGGTGTCAGCTATCCGGCAGGGCTTCGCCGTCCAGAACTAGTTCCGGCTGGAACCCAGACAGCCTTTCGGCTCTACGAAACTATTTCATGGGAGGGAGAGAGAGAGAGCCAGACAAAGCATGACATGTGTATGAGAGCAAGGGATGAGTGTGGAGAGCACCTCTCCACCTCTATTTATAGGAAAGCCAAGGGGTAGGATTGGCACAAAAAATACCAAAGTACCCCCACTTTATGTCACACATAAAGAGAATAAAAGGCAAAAAATAATGGCATGTGGAGCTCCATGGAGGAGCTCCACCTTGGCCGGCCACCCTCATGCCCCCCCCAAGGGGGGTTCCTTAGTCCCTAAGTCTTTCTAGAAGCCTTTTGGGAAAATCCCAAAAGGTGGCTTTCCAAAAAATTAACCATAAAATGATTTTCACTATTCACGGAACCAATTTTCCGCGACCGTTCGATCCGAAAATATTTCTGTGGGTCTTAGAATAATTCTAGAACCCACTAAAATGATTTTGGATCCGTTCCCGAACAATTCCGGATTAGTGATTTTCATCTGCGAAAAGCAACCAAACCGGTTCCGGCAGCTCCAGAACATTTCCGGTTTTTATCCCGGAAAAATCCCAGAAGTTTCCAGAACAATTCTGGCACCCTCCAAGAATTTCCAGGCGTGTGCCAAAACAAATTTGACTTAATGGTATACCTCGAAACAACTTTTCAGTTTTACCGAAACTATTCCGGTGTTCTCTCCGGAACGTTTTCGTTGTCTCCGAAACTTTCCCGGTGACTTTCTCTCAGACTCCCTGTCTAGTATTCAGCAGATAGATGACCCTTAAGCATGTGACCCTATAGGTTCGGTGAAGTATAGACATGACCCGGAACACTTTCCGATCAATGATCAACATCGGAGCCGTGGACACCCATATTGACCCCTATACCCACACGAATAAATATTCGAGTGAACCTCCAATTGCCGTGTGCTATTCCTGTTGCTTCGCGATATGTTACAAACACCCGAGGTGAGATTTTCTGCATCCCCGTGGATCAACAACTTGTCCACTATGCCAGTTACCTCGTTACCGGTTTTGTTCTCTTTTCTCGTTTCCGTGTTCCGGCATCCCAGTGATCAAATCACAAAGTGTCTGGCCAGACGATGATGGATACCGTAACACCGAGAGGGCCCGAGAATATCTCTCAATCGTCGGAGGAGCAAATCCCAATCTCGAGCTATCTCGTTTCTTGTCATACTTTTTCATGAACCCGTAAGCCGCCGTAATAGCCACCCAGTTACGGATGACGTTTAACAAACCCCAAAGTTCACGAAGCAAGCATGAAGGAACTCGATACTCTCATGGTCTAAGGAATTATGCAAACATTAACTATCTCTGTGTTATTAACCATTAACTTGTGACGAATGTATCTCATAGCATAACATCAATTCGGGTCGACAACACAAGTGTTCCACTAACATTGTGCCCTCAAAATTGCCGGCATAGCCATGCCCATGATCAGGAAAACAGGATCATCATGCAATACTTGAGCTAGTCTTAGAGGCATGACTAGGAATACTTTTTACCGTTTATTATACCACACATGCACATGAGTTTCCCTCCGAGCCTCGTGGATATTGTAGACTCGAGAATCATTGCAGTTATAGCATGGAACATAAACATTCATTACAAACTCGGAGATACAAAATAACTATTATTACTGCCTCTAGGGCATATCTCCTACACTCGCAGTACCGATTTTTTTTGTTTTCTGTCGCATTCCCTTACAGTGGCATCATGAGCCGTACTATGCGTAGATGCAGGTTACGATCTAGAATACATAGAGATGTATGGGTGTTGCACAATATAATTTTGTAGTAGATGAGTTCTATTGCTGAAAATTATTTGTGCGGGTAGCAGATAAAATCTGTTACCCGATGTTCTTATTGCTTCCCTGAAATTTGCGTATTTCTAATTTTGATAACGGCATGGTGGAGTTTCAAAGTTCTGGCAATCCGCGATCTTGATTGATTAACGAAGTGCTAACAGTTCATTGAATTCCACCATAGTTAAAAGAAAGATGAAATTTCGCAGACAAAAGGGCAACGCAGATATGATCTACACGGGGGTCATGCGTATGACGAAGTTTAGTATGGGGCTCAATATTTTATTATCTCGTGTTTCATACACCCCGCAAAGTTAATCTAGCGACTTGAATAATCATACTTGATGATAAACGTTGGTAGCTGCGGTTTGGTCGAAACCTTAGAAGCCACGTAAAATAAAATTTTGTATGAACCGATTAGAGGCGTCTAACTTGGTTTTGCAGGATGACATGTGATCTGCATATGATGTGGTATAGTCTTCATCATATTTAATTTGATTATGTATGAGATGACTATATAATGTAAATTAACATGACCTGCGTGTCATGATTCGGCATGATGGCTGGAGCCATATGATTGTCACTTTAATGACCTGCGTGTCAACCTTATGTAATGCACTTATTTTATTAGCTATAGAGATAGCAATATTATCTGGTGCATTGACAAGGTGGTGACAATCTTTGCGAAGGTGATCACCGACGCAAATGCCAAAGACTTCTCCGTCAGAAAGGGCTATACCATATCATGCTATTATGAATTGCCTGAGATGTTTATCCCTTATGATGCACCCTTTTTGATTGCGTGGTAGTCGCTTTTATTAGGGTGATCTCTCACTTAAAAATATCAAGTAGTTAGTGTTCTCCCAAGTGTAGCACCGTCTACAACACGTATCTTTTCGGGGTGCGCCATGTACACATGAGCACAAACGATTAGAGAGGTGTAAGGCGGGTGAAGGTCAGACCCCACTGCATGATCACTTGGTTGTCTTGACGTTCAGGCAGGACAGTCCTGAGCTTGGAACACGCGCATCGAAAGATGGACAAGAGTCACATAGAGATGTGATTGGCAAGTTGGCCTACCGATTGAAATTCACGTCATCAGTGATGAATCCGTCAATGGTGTCGAATTGAAATGCGGATCTTGAATCACTCACAATCAATTATGAGAGATATTGATTTGAGTGGGAGCGCACTGTAGAAATAACTTGTTTAATTCTCAGTGCAATTAATTATGAACTTTGTCTAAGTGAAATTTGCATAATAGTTGTAGAATATTGGCTCGCGTTTCCACCTTCCCTATTAAAATTGAATAGCTGCTTAATATCTAGTTAAAACTTTACGGTTGGTAACGTAATGTGAGGATTGTCCTCAAGAGTGCCGAGAAGGACTTTGTCCTATCGCATGCTTTCGGTATTTTCCCGCTAATGCTATGGATGATGTGACTCTCGTCCTTCGATCCAAAAGCTATAATTCCGTTACGGTCAAGTGCAATATGTTTGCTTCCATGAGACCCGAACTTCAAAAGTTTGGGATAGTTATGTGATATTCATGGAACTGAAAATTATTTTCAGACACAAATAAAGGCTAAAAGATATGAGATATCCAAAGCAATGTTTGTTTTGCAAAGTATTAGTAAAGTGTTTACTGTGCATTAGACTAATAAAGGAGGGATCCAGAAGAACGCCTGTCATGTGATGAAGGTGAATAAAACAACAACTTAAAGGAAAAGGAATTGTCCAAAGGGTGTTAGTATGACTTACACGCCTAGGAAGTCCAGGGGTAACGCCACTCTTAAAGTTGGGTACTTCTTCTGAGAGTTGGAGAAATACTAAAAGTTAAACTATTAGAAGTATAAAGGCAAAAAGAAAGAAGACTGGAATATCCAGCTCATGTATGAATGTCATACAAGTTATAGATGTATGGAAGGCTGGTCAAAGATACAATTCTTGGGAATTATGATTAAACATGTTAATCACGGATTCTTGGGTATGGTGATTAAAAGTTGATCACAGAAAATACCCGCTCGATTGCATTCTATTGCAACCCGATGCAAGAACTACTACGGCCTAAAAGACTTGCCAGTAATGAGGTTAAGATACGCGCTGGGAACATAGTAAAAGTTACTATGCTTCCATCGATGTATTACCTCTGTATTTATTTTCATAATTCATTTTAGAGTTTTATTCACTCTAGCCCATTGCATAATACTTGTTGCAAGAAGGTTGTTCATGATAGAACAAATTGTTGTTCGGTGTTATGAATAAACATAAGGGCCATACTTTCATTATGAATGAGATGTATGTTATGAATATTGATAATAATATAATACATCCGTGACACTGACGCTAAATGTCGCAAGACTAAAAGAATACCACATATGTGTGGCACTGCATTTGGTCACATTGGAGAAACCCGCATGAAGAAATTCCATAATGATGGGTTTTGAAGTCATTTGATTATGAATCATCTGACACTTGCAACTTTCGTCCGAAAAGTGAAGTGACTGAAATACCGTTCACAGGCCATAAGGAACGAGCAACGAACTTATTGGTGATCATACATTTTGATGTGTGTAGTCCGATAAATGTTGTTGCTAGTAGTGGATTTGTCTGTCTTCAGAAATGACTCAAGTAGATATATGGATATTTACTTGATGAGACATAAGTCTGGATCTTTTGAAATCATTCAAAAGGTTTTCAAAAATGAAGTAGAAATTATTGTAACAAGAAAATTATGTTTTTGCAATTAGATTGCGGAAAGGAATATTTGAGTTACAAGTTTAGCGAATGTCTGATGAGTTATGAAAACACACTACTAGGAGAAAGCTTATAGGTAGAACCTTAGCAGTAGCGCGGGCTAGAGACAAGGCGCTACTGGTATTTATCAGCAGCGCGTGTCAGGAACCGACGCTACTGTTGCACTTATATCAGTAGCGCGGGCTTTCTTTCAGGCGCTGCTGCTAGATGGGCCCCACCATGTCCCTCAGGCCAGGCTATAGTAGCAGCGCCTGCCCACAAATACGCGCTACTACTAAGGAAGTAGCAGTAGCGCTGTCTTCCGTACAGGCGCTACTACTGTTTTTACACGGGCCCGACTCCCATGCACCGCCTAGCAGTAGCGCCTGCTCCAGGACCGCGCTACAGTTATTGTGACTAGTAGCAGCACGGGTCCCTTACCCGCGCTACTACTATGCGCACCTTATCCACCCCGTCGTTTCCTCTCTCCCTCACGCTCCCCTCACACTCTCGCTCTCTCTGCCGCCGCCGCCGCCCGCCGCAGCTGTCGCCACTGAGGTATCTGCATCCCTCCCTCCTCCTCCGGCCGCCTTCCTCCCTCCTCTCACTGCCCTCCTCACTCCTCACTCCTCCCACTGCCCTCCTCCCTCCTCCGCCGGCCGCCCTCTCCTCCCTCCTCCCACTGCCCTCCTCACTCCTCCCTCCTTCGCCGGCCGCCCTCTCCTCCCTCCTCCCACTGCCCTCCTCACTCCTCCCTCCTCCCTCCTGCCTCCCTCCCTCCCTCCCTTCCTCCCTCCTGCCTCCCTCCCTCCCTCCTCCCTTCCTCCCTCCCCCATCTATGTTTTTTTGAATAAAATAGAACATATAAGTTATATGAATAGAATGTAGGTATTATGAATAGAATAAAATAGAAAATATAGGTAGAATGGAGGTTTTTTGAATAGAATAGATAGGTAGAATTTTCTTGTAGAATGTAGATAGGTACGTAGAATGGTCTTTTGAATAGAATAGAAAACTAGTGAATAGATTTTTTGAATATAAAAAAGTTTTAGTAATAGAAATGTATTGGAATGCTATTTCAGAAAATTTTTGGTATCAAATTTAGTAATAAAAAATTTTAGAAAGAAAATTTAGGTATAGAAATTTTTAGTAATTTTCTTTTTCAATATAGAAATGTATTGGACAATTTAATTATTTTTATGTCATTATCACTTTGTCATCAAAGAATGCTATATGAGATTTGATGATCTAAAATTTTGAGGTAGAATATGCAGGCTTTGTAGTGTCGCGTCTCGCTGTGGAGTGATCGTCGTCGGAGCTACCTTTACTTCCTCTACACCCGAGTCGGTGAGCTAAAAGTCCTCCTCCTCCTTCTCTTCTCCTTGAAGTTGAATAGAGTAGAACTAGGGTATTTAGTTATGTCAATCTCACATTGCCAAATTTAGAGAGAGAGAGAGAGACCAACTTTCTTGAAGAACTAGGGTATTTAGTTATGCTTCTTGTCCAAATGAAATGTTCGGGTTATAGATGTAGTAGTAGTAGATGAGTAGCTGTGACAATGTGAAGCTAGTTTTTTTAAATGATAATTGATCCGGATAGAATTTCAAGTTTAAACATCTTTGTATGTGTATGGACATCTTTGTATCGCAGGGAAAATCCGAGTGGCCTATGTTTTGCCGGAGTGTTGATTCATTTCTGTTCTGGCAAATTTCAGGCGCTCGATATGTCCTATTTTAGCGAAGGTCATGCCGGATTTTTCTGTGAATTTTAGCATGACTTCTGCTAGAATATATAGGAAATATCGAGTGCCCTGGATTTGCCGGAAAGAGAATTAAATGACATTTCGGGTTGACTTTAAGTCTGTCGGGGCTCCATACATGAGGGAGAGTGTCCACCATATATGAGAGAAGAAGAATGCCGACTGTTGTCGTGGGGGTCGTTTCTCCTTCTTCTCCTTGTGCTAGAACTTTCTTATGCACTAGGGGAAGGAGGAGTAGCGACCATCACCGACGGTCGAAAATGTCAGAGAGGGAGTGCCCACCATATACACCACGTGAGATGAGAGTTTTCAAGGAAAGACTTGACAGACCGACAGTCAACCCGTGATGAATAATAATGATCTAAGTGTTGAGTTCCTGTTAGTTGTCGTCGATTTATAATCTTTGAATTTTGAACACAGGAAATGTCCGACGATGATAAGATCCCGGAGTGCGACTACTGCTGCGATGACCGGGGTTTGTGCGATAGGGAGCCTCACCTGCAAAATGGTAGGTTCTTCACCGTGAAGTTGGAAGAGACCTTCGATGTTTGTACGGTACGCAACGATAAGTATTTCATCGTAATTAATCATGACTTGTGATTCTTTGGTTCAACGTGTAATTTCCGTTTTTTTTTCAATTCGACTAGTACATCCCGTGCCATGCAAGACCGTTTGTCTTGCAGAAGCTCGGTTTCCAAGACCTTGAGAATATGGAGACGAGGAGGGCTCACCTCAAGACTAAACACGGTTATGCTTTTCGGGTTAAGCTCTACAATGCGCTTAATCACTCACATTTCGGCTGCTCTAATTGGGAAGCTTTCTGCAAGGCCTATGGATTTGAGGAGAATATGCAAATAACTTTTGATATTCATCCCGAAGATGAAGATATTGAAGATAATATCGACATTTGGGTCGATGTGGATATGCCTCCTGTTTTGCCTAAATGTGAGTTTGTCAAACTAATTTGTTAAGTAATTTATATTTTTTATTTAAAAATATTTGGTGTGCATCGCTACTAAACTTGTTTATTTATAATTATCAGCTTATTTCTTATCTTCAAAAAAATACTCGGAAAGCTATGGACATGACATACTACAGTTATGGCTCCGAGCTTAATTGTGAGGAGAAAGGATATCTTGTCTCATTTATAGATGATGTTGAGAATTTTAAGACCAACCAGTTTATCAGCCCAAATTATACTGGATACGTGCCACTAGTCCATCAGTTGCTTGATGGTAACCTCATTGCGAAAAACTTGGTATGATTTTGTTAATGATGGTAACTTCGTTGCATACATTCTTCTTAAGTAAACTACATTGCTAACCATATATGTTACTATATTGTTCAACAGAAGCTCCCTAGCGAGGTTGTGCCTCACATGATGCTTACCGAAGGGAGTATGTACATGGTTAGCTTACGACCGTTTCCACCGACGGCTTACCAAAGTGCATACTCTATTTCTTTGAAAGATGGAAGGCTCAATATCAAAGATTGGAGCAAAGTAATGAAGGCGCGCACGCAACCGATTGGAGACAACATGCGTGTGCGCAAGCCAAAAGTTGGCGACAGGTGGATCTCCATTCTCCATTTTGGAGATGGACCGGTTTACCTCTTTTATGCTATTTTACATAGGAGAGAGGAGTAGGTCCTAGGTATTAAGAACAATTAGTTACTGTTGATGATGAGGAGTTGTTATATGACTATGATGATGATGATGATGAGTTGTTAATATTATTATTATTATGATGATGATGATGAGTTATTATGATGATGATGAGTTATTATATCATTGGGTGAAAGAACCGCGGATTAGATTCAAGTGGATGGATCCAAAGTGACCAAGTTGGAATTCCAACTTGGTCACTTTGGATCCATCCACTTGAATCTAATCCGCGGTTCTTTCACCTAATGATATAATAACCCATCATGATCATAATGATATAACAATCTCTAAATTGCTACTGTATGAAAACTTGTATAACGGTGTATAAATACGATATAAAATAAAATAGAAATAGAATACGTAATAGTAGTAGTAGTGTGGGGTCCAGGCGCGCTGCTAGTAACTATCAGTAGCGCGGGCTGTGGAATGCGCTACTGATAACAGACTTAGCAGTAGCGCGGCGAAACGAGCGCTACTGCTAAATGTTAGCTGTAGTGCCATAGCAGTAGCGCCGTCACCCGCGCTACTGCTAGGCCCTATCCCCGCGCTACTACTAGGGTTTTCCCTAGTAGTGAGAGTTTCATAGCTTACACCTCCCAGAACACCACTGTTAGTGGAATGTCCGTGAAGATGTAATCAAACCATTTATGACATGGTAAGATCAAAGATGACATAAATCAATTTGCCATTATCCCTTTTAAAGTAATGCTTTAGAGACTGCGGCTTTTACACTGAAAAGAGCGCCATCAGATCTGTTGAAATGACGCCATGGTATGGTACACCCAACCATGTTATATCTTTTCATAACTTTTGGAATATGGGGCTTGTGTAAAATGTTTACAAACCTATTCCAAATCAGACAAGTGCTACTTTGTAGGTTATCCCAAGTTATTGGAAATTCCTCCACCACTATACCGAGGCAAAAGAATTTGCCACAAAGAACGGTATGCTTTTGAAGAAAATGGTTCTTGCAAAAGGGTGAGTGGGAGGACAGTGCAACTCGACGAGATAACAGTATCTTCATCATCAGATCAAAGGAAAGAAACCTTTGATATGTCTCCAACGTATCTATAATTTATGAAGTATTCATGCCATGTTTATTATAGTTTTGTATGATTTTGGTGCACTTTTATATGGATTTTATATGATTTTCATGGACTAACATATTGACCTAGTGCCCAGTGCCAGTTGTTGTTTTCTGCTTGTTTTTGGTTTTCCAAAAAAATCCATATCAAATGAAGTCCAAATGCAGCGAAACTTTTTGACGATTTTTTCTGGAACATAAGAGACACTAAAAGCTTCGGGAGGTGGCCAGAAGACCCACAGGGGCCCCACGAGCCACCAGGGCGTGCCACCCCCCCAGGCGCGCCCTGGTGCCTCGTGGGCCCCCTGTGGCCCTTCTTCGCGTGATTCCAACGCCAAAAAATCATATATATTCAGAAACCCCCGAAGTTAACCTAGATGAGTTTTTACGCCGCCGCTAGCCTCTGTACCTCCACGATCTAATCTACAGCCCTTTTTCGGCACCCTGCCGGAGGGGGGAATCATCACCGGAGGCCATCTTCATCATCCCGGCGGTCTCCATGACGAGGAGGGAGTAGTTCACCCTCGGGGCTGAGGGTTTGTACCAGTAGCTATGTGTTTTATCTCTCTCTCTCTCTCTCGTGTTCTTGATTTGGCACGATCTTGATGTATCGCGAGCTTTGTTAATATAGTTGGATCATATGGTGTTTCTTCCCTCTCTATCCTTGTTGTGATGAATCGAATCTTTTCCCTTTGAGGTTTCGTTATTGTCGGATTGAATATTTCAGATTTGAGAACACTTGATGTATGTCTTGCATATGAATACCCGTGGTGACAATGGGGTATTATATTGATTCACTTGATATATGTTTTGGCATTCAACTCGCGGATTCCCGCGGTGACATTGGGGTAATCTATGCATAGGGGTTGATGCACGTTTTCATTATCTTTTCTCCGATAGAAACTTTGGGGTGCTCCTTGAAGTTCTTTGTGTGGATTGAATATTATGATTATGAAGTTGTTTGATGCATATCGTATAATCAACTCACGGATACTTGTGGTGACATTGGAGTATCTAGGTGACATTAGAGTTGGTTGATGTGTATCATATGGTGTTATTTTAGTACGAACTCTAGGGCTGTTTGTGACACTTATAGGAATAGCTCAATAGATCGATCGGAAAGGATAACTTTGAGGTGGTTTTGTACCCTACAAACAATTTCTATCTTATGTTCTCCGCTAATAGGAACTTGGGAGTGATTCTTTATCGCACGTTGAGGGATGGTTATATGATCCAATTATGTTAGCATTGTTGAGAGATTGCACTAGGGAAATATGAACCCTAGGCCTTGTTTTTAAGCATTGCAATACCGTTTGTGCTCACTTTTGTTACTTGCTACCTTGCTGTTTTTATATTTTCAGATTACAAAACCTATATCTACTATCCATACTACACTTTTATCACCATCTCTTTGCCGAACTAGTGCACCTATACAATTTACCATTGTATTGGGTGTGTTGGGGACACAAGAGATTTCTTGTATTTGGTTGCAGGGTTGTTTGAGAGATACCATCTTCAACCTACGCCTCCCACGGATTGATAAACCTCAGGTCATCCACTTGAGGGAAAATTGCTACTATCCTACAAACCTCTGCGCTTGGAGGCCCAACACGAGTCTACAAGAACAAGTTGTGTAGTAGACATCAACCTTGGAAGTGTTTCCAGAGTTTCCTACTGCGACTCATACGGAAGCCTCTACATGAGATGTATGGACTTCGGTCGAACTTGCAGCTGAACCACGTAGGCAAAACTCGTGCAAACCTCTCAGGTGCGCAGATGGGATATTGTTGCTAGATAACAGTATACCTACGATACACAAGGAAGCGTTGATGGGCCCTGACTCCAGAATTGGCTAAATGCCAATATAATCCGAGATAGTTTCCATATAAATGATTCAAGATTTGATCTTGATAAACCCTTTGGAAGACTTGAAGTCTAACGAATATTAATGGAACTATAAACCGATACGGATAAAAATGTTTTATCCATAAAGCTTGACTTGTTGCTTATAACAAATTCAAGGAATTAACTGCGATGAGATTGTCTCACCGTAGCGATGCTTAAAGTCGGTTCTGATTAAACTAGCAATTAATACATATTTCAATGATGAGATATGATACTTGGATGCCAAAAGGATTTCCATGTGATGGAAATGCTACCTAGGACTTGCATGTGATACAGTCCAACGTATTTTGTCTATCCAGAGGATGCTAGTGAGTATGCAAACTTCAGAGTTCCAGCCATGGACAGAAGAGAGCAAAATGGAGTTGGAATCTTCGTTTTTGATGAAATAGTCAAAAGAGTTTGATTTCATCAATGGATAACGAAGATGCTTGTGGTTACAAGAAAGTAAGTGGGAGCATAATAATATTTCTAAAAACCTTGTGTGCTTGACACATTGTTGATTGGAAATAATATAAATTTCTTGACACAAATTAGGACTTCATTGAAAATTAGTTTTTCGATGAAGTACTTGGGCTGAGTAGCCTTGATATTAGGCATATTTATCTACGGAGATAGAATTGCCTAATAGGGCTAAGCAAAAATACATATTGACAAGATGCTGAAACAGTTTAGCATTAAAAACGCCAAGGAGTGATTCTTGCCGAAGTCACATGGAAAGAGTTTTTGCAAGACTCGGTGTCCCACAACACTGATGAGCAAAATACATGATGGAGATTCCACACACTCTTGTGTTTGGATTAATCATGTATTCCATGGTATGTAAAACAACCTGAAAGCACATTTGCTCCCTTGGTAGTTTTGGTAATTTATGCCAACATACATGTTGTTGGACTAATGCTTTTATCTAGTGAATTTCAGACAAGTTCAACAATGGCGTGGCGTGGACAAGAGGACGTGGAACCCCTTCAAAATGCTAAGGACAAGAATTGGCAAAGATCAAGACTCTACATTTTTGGTTTAGTGATCCAAGATCACATTGAGTCCATAGGAAAGCCAATACTATTAAAAGGGGATGAGGTGTTGCTTAATGGTCCTTTTGCTCAAGTGCTTAGTGACAGTATTCCTAAACCCTCAACCACTCTCTCTACCCAAATATGTCCTAAACCTAAAGTCCAACTCGGCCCCACCGAAACTTCCAATCCGGCCTCACCGAGTTCATCCAAGACTTAGCCACTGCCAAACCCTAACAAATCGGATCACCGAAATGGATCTCGGTCCCACCGAGATGGCCTTGCCAACTCTCTGTAATCGTTTGCATTTACTTCGGTCTCACCGAGTTTGCAAATCGGTCTCACCGAGATGGCTTGCCAACTCTCTGTTGCCTTATTGCTTCACTTCGGTCCTACCGAGTTGATGCAATCGGTGCCACCGAGATGAGGATTGCCCTAAGCCATTGCACTTCGGTCCATCCGAGTTGTTCGTATCGGTCCCACCGAGATTCCTAAAGTTCATATCTTTTACACAGTTCGGTGCTACCGAGATTATCGTTTCGGTGCCACCGAGTTGGGTCAAAAGTGTGTAACGGTTGGATTTTGTGTGGAGGCTATATATACCCCTCCACCCCATCCTTCTCAGTAAGGAGAGCCATCAGAACGTGCCTACACTTCCACCATTCATTTTCTGAGAGAGAACCACCTACTCATGTGTTGAGATCAAGATATTCCATTCCTACCATTTGAACCTTGATCTCTAGCCTTTCCCAAGTTGCTTTCCACTCAAATCCTTCTTCCACCATAGCCAAATCTGTGAGGAGTGATTGAGTGCTGGGAAGACTATCATTTGAAGCACAAGAGCAAGGAGTTCATCAACAACACACCGTCTATTACCTTTTGGAGAGTGGTGTCTCCTAGATTGGTTAGGTGTCGCTTGGGAGCCTCCAACCAGATGTGGAGTTGAACCAAGAAGTTTGTAAGGGCAAGGAGATTGCCTACTTCGTGAAGATCTACCCCGAGTGAGGCTAGTCCTTCATGGACGTAAGCCATGGTGGAATAGACAAGGTTGCTTCTTCGTGGACCCTTCGTGGGTGGAGCCCTCCGTGGACTCGCGCAGCCGTTACCCTTCGTGGGTTGAAGTCTCCATCAACGTGGACGTACGATAGCACCACCTATCGGAACCACGCCAAAAACCACCGTGTCTTCATTGCGTTTGATCTTCCATACTCTACCCCTTTACTTTCCGTACTATTGCATGCTTTACTATTTCCGCTGCTTAATCTCTAGATATGCATGTGTAGAAAGTATTGGAGTGATCTTAACTTGTGCCAAAATCTGCCTAAATTCCAAGAGAAATTAAAAACTGCTAATTTGGCTGGTTAGGAGTCTATTCACCCCCCCCTCTAGACCTATCTCCTCGATCCTACAATTGGTATCAGAGCTTTGGTCTCCATTGCTTTGGTTTCATCACCATTGGAGGGAGATGGATATGTCTACGTTCGGGAGTATTAGACAAAGAGTGTCTATTCTCAATGGGGAGTATTACAACTTTTGGTGGGATGAAATGCTTGATATCTTTGATGAGTTTAACTTGAGCAAGTATATTCATAATCCTTATGTGCCCCCTATTGATCCCTTGCATCCTACCCATGAAGAGGAAATTGACATGCTTCGTAATCTTAGAACCGTCAATCTTATCATTAGAGGATTACCTAAGATTGTGCTTGGTTGTATGCGAAACTTTGCATGTGCTTATACTTTATGGCATGATTTCGAAAAGCGATATCCCGATTATTCTCTAAAGAGTCTTGATAAGATTCTTCATAAGGCTGTCGTTTTTCACAAGATGAGTCCTAATGATCCTAAGTTTGATGATTGCTTGTTTGAGCTTCGTGATCTCATGCGTGCCAAAGGAGATGTTAGAACTATTAGCAATATTATCATGGAAACTATTAGAATTCATAAACTTTAACATTGTCATGATCATGAAACTAATGAATCTGTTAATCACATGCATGATGATGATGATGTTGAGCACGGCTATTATGATGAAGACGGAGATTTTGATATTGAATTTGAGAAGACCATGAGGAATCTCAGTCTTATGGCAAATCTTCGAGATTATATGGCCGGAGGAAAAGAGTGGATTCTTGACAGCGGATGTACCGATCACATGACCGGAGATAGAGACATGTTTCGTGAGGTTACTAAAAATGATGGTCCACGCAAGTATGTGACTTTTGGAGACAACTCCAAGGGTAAGGTACTTGGCCTTGGTAAGGTGGCCATATCCAATGATAGCTCCATACAAAATGTTATGCTTGTTGAATCTCTTGGTTACAATCTTCTTTCTGTATCTAGACTAGCCGATTTTGGTTTTAATGTTCTATTTACTAAAGTAGATTGCCAAGTGTTTCGCCAAGATAATCATAATATAGTCTTTACCGGCATTCGTAGAGGTGATCTTTACATTGTTGATTTCTCTAAGAGAGCCCAACCTCGTACTTGTTTAATTGCTAAATCTTCTAAAGGTTGGTTATGGCATAGAAGACTCGGACATGTTGGTATGCGTAACCTAGATAAATTTGTTAAAGGAGATCACATTCTTGGAGTAAAAGATGTTATATTTGACAAAGATCGACTTTGTAGTGCTTGCCAAGCAGGAAAACAAGTTGGAGGAAGCCATCCCGTAAAGAACATTATGACCACGAGGAGACCACTCGAGCTACTTCATATGGATCTGTTTGGTCCCAACGCCTATAAGAGTCTTGGTGGTAACTCTTTCGGTTTGGTCATTGTTGATGATTTTTCCAGATTTACGTGGGTGTTCTTTCTTGATGACAAATCGCAGGTACAAAAGATCTTCAAGAACTTCGCAAGAAAGGCTCAAAACCAATTTGAAGTGAAGATCAAGAAGGTTCGGAGTGACAACGGAACGGAGTTCAAGAACGCCAATGTGGACACCTTTCTTGATGAGGAGGGTATTTCACATGAGTTCTCGGCTACGTACACGCCTCAACAAAATGGAGTTGTTGAGAGGAAGAACCGTACACTTATTGAGATGGCAAGAACAATGCTTGATGAATACAAGACGCCAAGACACTTTTGGGCAGAAGCGGTTGAAACAGCTTGTCATGCAACAAACTGACTTTACCTTCACAAGCTTCTTGGTAAAACGGCGTATGAACTGCTCACCGGTAACAAACCACAAGTTGGATACTTTCGAGTATTTGGCTCAAAATGTTACATTCTTGATAAGCATCGTCGTTCAAAATTTGCTCCTAAATCTCATGAAGGTTTCCTACTTGGTTATGGATCGAACTCTCACACTTACCGTGTCTACAACAACTTCACTCGAAAAGTTGAAGAGACGGTAGATGTGAAGTTTGATGAGACTAACGGCTCGCAAGTCGAGCAATTGCCACTTGATGTAGGAGATAAAGAACCATCGGAAGCAATCCAAGACTTGTCCATTGGCAAAATTCGCCCCGTGGAAGTAAAGGAGAGTACCTCGTCTATTCAAGTGGAAGCCCCAACCTCACATCAAGGTGAACGACAAGCTGATATGGAGGCATCCACAAGTGGAACACGTCAAGACGATGGGAATGAGGAAGTGCAACAAGATGATCCACCTCAACCTCCTTCTCCACCTCCACAAACAAACAACGACAACATCAACGAAGAATAAGAAGATGATGATGATGAGGAAGCCTCACCACAACCCAAGAAAAAGCTACCTCGAGTTAGAGCAAGAATCGACAAGGATCATCCCGTCGAACAAATACTTGGAGATATCCAAACCGGGAGAATTACTCGCTCTAAATCTCGTTTAGCTAACTTTTGTGAGCATTACTCATTTATCTCTAGTGTTGAACCCTTGAAGGTAGAAGATGCTCTCAAGGACCCCGATTGGGTGAATGCAATGCACGAGGAGCTACACAACTTTGAGAGGAACCAAGTTTGGACATTGGTTGAGAAGCCTAAGGAAGAGCAAAACATCATTGGAACCAAATGGGTGTTTCGGAACAAGCAAGATGAAGATGGACAAGTTGTACGCAACAAGGCTCGTCTCGTAGCACAAGGTTACACACAAGTCGAAGGTATGGACTATGGTGAGACCTATGCCCCCATTGCAAGACTTGAATCCATTCGTATTTTACTTGCTTATGCCAATCACCATGATATCACTCTTTACCAAATGGATATTAAAAGTGCCTTCTTAAATGGTGAAATTGAGGAGGAAGTGTATGTTAAATAACCTCCCGGCTTTGAGAATCCCAAGAAACCTAATCATGTGTACAAACTTCGTAAAGCTCTTTATGGTCTCAAGCAAGCCCCTAGAGCTTGGTACAAATGCTTGACAAAGTTTCTTCTTGAAAAAGTTTTTGAAATTGGGAAGATTGATTCAACTTTGTTCATTAAGAGGGTTAATGGAGAATTATTTGTATGCCAAATTTATGTTGATGATATTATCTTTGGATCTACTAACCCCTCTTTCAGTGAAAAGTTTGGAAGGCTGATGTCGGAAAAGTTTGAGATGTCTATGATGAGTGAACTCAAATTCTTTCTTGGTTTGCAAATCAAGCAAACTAGGGAAGGTACCTTTGTCTCTCAAACAAAGTATACTAAGGACTTATTCAAAAAGTTCAACATGCAAGAGAGTAAAGGTATGAAAACTCCCATGCCCACGAGTGGACATCTTGACCTGACCAAGGATGGCAAACCAGTTGATCAAAAGGTTTATCGATCTATGATTGGTTCATTACTATATCTATGTGCCTCTCGTCCCGACATTATGCTAAGTGTGTGCATGTGTGCACGATACCAAGAGGCACCAAAAGAGTGTCACCTTAAGGCGGTGAAAAGAATTGTGAGATACTTGATACATACACCAAACTTTGGCATATGGTATCCCAAAGGATCTTCTTTCAATCTTGTTGGCTACTCCGATTCGGACTATGCCGGAGACAGAAAATCCACTTCGGGTACATGTCAATTTCTTGATAGATCTCTTGTGTCTTGGTCCTCCAAGAAACAAAATTCCGTATCTCTATCTACTGCCGAAGCGGAATACATTGCCGCGGGATCATGTTGTGCTCAATTACTATGGATGACACAGAATCTTAAAGATTATGGTGTGCATGTGAGACATGTACCATTACTTTGTGACAATGAGAGTGCTATTAAGATAGCACACAATCCCGTGCAACATTCTCGAACTAAGCATATTGAGGTTCGTCACCATTTCATTCGAGATCATGTTGAGAAAGGTGATATTGACCTTGAACATGTTCGTACTGACAAACAATTGGCGGACATCTTTACCAAACCACTTGATGAGAAAGTGTTTTGTCACTTGAGAAGTGAATTGAACATCATTGATGCTTCAAACGTGAACTAGAGGTTCATGTGGATGCATACAAGGGCATGAGCATTCTTGACTAATCCATGATATCTTTCATGATCATTTTATATCTTGGACATTTTGCTCCCTTGTATGGTATCTAACCTTTTGTAGGTACTTGGACAAGCTTCATGTCACAAGATTGCATCACACTCCTATCTTGAGCAATCTTGTATAACCCAAGTATCAACAATTGATGGAGTAACAAAGAACAAGACAACCTAAACATATCCTTTGACAACATTTGAGTTATGCTTCATTCTTGTCATTTTGGATACACATGTTGTTCCTTGCAAGTCTAACCCATGTAGGAAGATGAACCACAAATGATAGGATAGCTCCAAACTTCAATTCATGAGCATCCACTTCAAGTTCAACTACATGATGGACTTCACCACCAAATACCAATGTAAGTTCTCACATCTTAGAGAAGCTTTACTCAAAGACATGAGCTAAAGCAACTCAACAAGATGTGAATACATCAAAAGCTTAAAGGAAAAAATGGCAACCCCATTTTGAGCTTAACGACGAGTATGACCTATGATCAAGTGTTTTCACTTGACTCCTAAGTCAAAATACTCTAACATAGGTGACCTAGTCGCCGACCCATCTAGATGAAGTTCTCCAGTGTCTCTTCTGCTTGTTCTCTTCTTGCTAGAGTGTTTCTTTTCAAAAAAAAACTTCATCTAGACGTTTCTTTGCTTCTTTTCTGTTTCTTCTCTTTTAGCTTGATTCGCAGTTAATTCTTTGCAAATCCTTGTGAGATTTCCTTGCCTAGTGAGCTGAGTTGACAAAATATTCCATTGCATCAAACTCGGTTCCACCGAATTGTCTCAACTCGGTGTCACCGATTTTGACTGCTCTAAGGAATTTTCTGTAAAATCTTCCCTGAGATTTTCTGCTCCAGCTCCACTCGATGATTCTTATCCTCTACTTGCATCTAGATGTGTTTCTCAAGGACCAAACTCACTTAATCAATAAACTTGAAGACCCTTCTTGGAAATTGATGTCAAAGGGGGAGAGAGGAATACATCAAAGCTTAAGCTTATCTATTCAAAACAAAGATGCACCTTACAAGAGGAGAGAATGTTACATGTTTCTTTTAGGGGGAGAGAAACATGATAAGTTTGTTCTTTGGCCATTCTAGTTTTCTCACCCTACCTACTCCCAATATCCATGTCAGATTCAGTGGGAGAGGAAGTTCTTTAAGGGGAGACAACTATTTCTTTTGGGGACATGTCTGCTTCAAAGAAGTATTCACCTAGTGATACTCTCTTCTACATGTCATCCCAATCTTGGTTTCTTGTTGATCTTGTGTCTTTTTCTTGAAGAAATTATCTTGTGTTATCTAACCCTGTTTTCTCAAGTGTATTTCTTCAGGTACTTGATCAAGAACTTCAAGGTAAGTATATGCATCACACTCATGTACATGGTTGACCTCTTGCTAAGTATATATTATTTGCAAGGAGAAAATCTTGTACATGTGGATACCCTAATGTCACATATATATATTGCTCTGATGCATATAGCCAAGATACATGTTGCATGTATATTTTCCATGCGATATCATCATGGTATGCGCATCTTCAGGGGGAGTTCAGGGGAGCTCATGCATGTTACATGTTTCCTTCAAAGCTTTCATACATACCTCTGCTAAATCTTTATTTAAAGCTTTGATGTATGTTGTCATCAATTACCAAAAAGGGGGAGATTGAAAGCACATTTGCTCCCTTGGTGGTTTTGGTAATTTATGCCAACATACATGTTGTTGGACTAATGCTTTTATCTAGTGAATTTCAGACAAGTTCAACAATGGCGTGGCGTGGACAAGAGGACGTGGAACCCCTTCAAAATGCTAAGGACAAGAATTGGAAAAGATCAAGACTCTACATTTTTGGTTTAGTGATCCAAGATCACATTGAGTCCATAGGAAAGCCAATACTATTAAAAGGGGATGAGGTGTTGCTTAATGGTCCTTTTGCTCAAGTGCTTAGTGACAGTATTCCTAAACCCTCAACCACTCTCTCTACCCAAATATGTCCTAAACCTAAAGTCCAACTCGGCCCCACCGAAAGTTCCAATCCGGCCTCACCGAGTTCATCCAAGACATAGCCACTGCCAAACCCTAACAAATCGGATCCACCGAAATGGATCTCGGTCCCACCGAGATGGCCTTGCCAACTCTCTGTAATCGTTTGCATTTACTTCGGTCTCACCGAGTTTGCAAATCGGTCTCACCGAGATGGCTTGCCAACTCTCTGTTGCCTTATTGCTTCACTTCGGTCCTACCGAGTTGATGCAATCGGTGCCACCAAGATGAGGATTGCCCTAAGCCATTGAACTTCGGTCCATCCGAGTTGTTCGTATCGGTCCCACCGAGATTCCTAAAGTTCATATCTTTTACACAGTTCGGTGCTACCGAGATTATCGTTTCGGTGCCACCGAGTTGGGTCAAAAGTGTGTAACGGTTGGATTTTGTGTGGAGGTTATATATACCCCTCCACCCCATCCTTCTCAGTAAGGAGAGCCATCAGAACGTGCCTACACTTCCACCATTCATTTTCTGAGAGAGAACCACCTACTCATGTGTTGAGATCAAGATATTCCATTCCTACCATTTGAACCTTGATCTCTAGCCTTTCCCAAGTTGCTTTCCACTCAAATCCTTCTTCCACCATAGCCAAATCTGTGAGGAGTGATTGAGTGCTGGGAAGACTATCATTTGAAGCACAAGAGCAAGGAGTTCATCAACAACACACCGTCTATTACCTTTTGGAGAGTGGTGTCTCCTAGATTGGTTAGGTGTCGCTTGGGAGCCTCCAACCAGATGTGGAGTTGAACCAAGAAGTTTGTAAGGGCAAGGAGATCGCCTACTTCGTGAAGATCTACCCCGAGTGAGGCTAGTCCTTCGTGGACGTAAGCCATGGTGGAATAGACAAGGTTGCTTCTTCGTGGACCCTTCATGGGTGGAGCCCTCCGTGGACTCGCGCAGCCGTTACCCTTCGTGGGTTGAAGTCTCCATCAACATGGACGTACGATAGCACCACCTATCGGAACCATGCCAAAAACCACCGTGTCTTCATTGCGTTTGATCTTCCATACTCTACCCCTTTACTTTCCGTACTATTGCATGCTTTACTATTTCCGCTGCTCAATCTCTAGATATGCATGTGTAGAAAGTATTGGAGTGATCTTAACTTGTGCCAAAATCTGCCTAAATTCCAAGAGAAATTAAAAACTGCTAATTTGGCTGGTTAGGAGTCTATTCACCCCCCTCTAGACCTATCTCCTCGATCCTACAATTGGTATCAGAGCTTTGGTCTTCATTGCTTTGGTTTCATCACCATTGGAGGGAGATGGATATGTCTACGTTCAGGAGTATTAGATGTAGAGTGCCTATTCTCAATGGGGAGTATTACAACTTTTGGAGGGATGAAATGCTTGATATCTTTGATGAGTTTAACTTGAGCAAGTATATTCATAATCCTTATGTGCCCCCTATTGATCCCTTGCATCCTACCCATGAAGAGGAAATTGACATGCTTCGTAATCTTAGAACCGTCAATCTTATCATTAGAGGATTACCTAAGATTGTGCTTGGTTGTATGCGAAACTTTGCATGTGCTTATACTCTATGGCATGATTTAGAAAAGCGATATCCCGATTATTCTCTAAAGAGTCTTGATAAGATTCTTCATAAGGCTGTCGTTTTTCACAAGATGAGTCCTAATGATCCTAAGTTTGATGATTGCTTGTTTGAGCTTCGTGATCTCATGCGTGCCAAAGGAGATGTTAGAACTATTAGCAATATTATCATGGAAACTGTTAGAATTCATAAAATTTAACATTGTCATGATCATGAAACTAATGAATCTGTTAATCACATGCATGATGATGATGATGTTGAGCACGGCTATTATGATGAAGACGGAGACTTTGATATTGAATTTGAGAAGACCATGAGGAATCTCAGTCTTATGGCAAATCTTCGAGATTATATGGCCGGAGGAAAAGAGTGGATTCTTGACAGCGGTTGTACCGATCACATGACCGGAGATAGAGACATGTTTCGTGAGGTTACTAAAAATGATGGTCCACGCAAGTATGTGACTTTTGGAGACAACTCCAAGGGTAAGGTACTTGGCCTTGGTAAGGTGGCCATATCCAATGATAGCTCCTTACAAAATGTTATGCTTGTTGAATCTCTTGGTTACAATCTTCTTTCTGTATCTAGACTAGCCGATTTTGGTTTTAATGTTCTATTTACCAAAGTAGATTGCCAAGTGTTTCGCCAAGATAATCATAATATAGTCTTTACCGGCATTCGTAGAGGTGATCTTTACAAATGGAACTGAAGTTGTCAGATCCGTTGGACATCAGGCTATACCTCAAGCGAAGCTTATTTTACACCAGTATGCCATAGGTGTAAAGTGCATTAGCATTGACTAGATTATTGACTCTAGTGCAAGTGGGAGTCTATAGGAGATATGCCCTAGAGGCAATAATAAATGTTATTATGTATCCCCATGTTCTTAATTAAGTTTATATTCCATGCTATAACTGCTGTGGTTCCTGAGCCCGTATATCCATAAAGGCTCTGAGGAAAACCCATGTGCACGTGTGGAATAATAAACGGTGAAATGTATTCCTAGTCAAGCCTCTGAGACTAGCTCAAGTGTTGCATGATGATTATGTTTTCCTAATCATGGGCATGTCTACGCCGGCAACATTGAGGGCACAATGTTAGAAGAACATTTGTGTTGAATCGACCTGATTTGATGTTATGCTATGAGATACATTCGTCACAAGTTAATGGTTAATAACACAAAGAAAGTTAACGTTTGCATAATTCCTTAGACCATGAGAGTATCAAGTTTCTTCATTCTTGCTTCATGAACTTTGGGGTTTCTTAAACGTCATCCGTAACTGGGTGGCTATTACGGCGGCTTACGGGTTCATGAGAAAGTATGACAAGGGACTTGATAGCTCAAGATTGGAATTTGCTCCTCCGACGATGGAGAGATATTCTTTGGGCCCTCTCGGTGTTACGGTATCCATCATCATCTGGCCAGACACAATGTGATTTGATCACAGGGATGCCGAAACACGGGAATGAGAAAAGAGAACAAAACCGGTAACGAGGTAACTGGCATAGTGGACAAGTGTTGATCCACGGGGATGCCAATAAATCTTACCTCGGGTGTTTGTAACATATCGCGAAGTAAAAGGAATAGCACACGACAATTGGAGGTTCACTCGAATATTTATTCGTGTGGGTATAGGGGTCAATATGGGTGTCCACGGCTCCGATGTTGATCATTGATCGGAAAGTGTTCCGATCATGTCTATACTTCACCGAACCTATAGGGTCACACGCTTAAGGGTCATCTATCTGCTGAATACTAGACGGGGAGTCTGAGAGAAAGTCACCGGAAAAGTTTCAGAGACAACGGAAGAGTTCCGGAGAGAGAACACCGGAATAGTTTCGGTAAAACCGAAAAGTTGTTTCGGAGTATATCATTAAGTCAAAATGGTTCCGGCACACGCCTGGAAATTCTTGGAGGGTGCCAGAATTGTTCTGGGAACTTCTGGGATTTTTCCGGAGAAAAAAACGGGAAATGTTCCGGAGCTGCCGGAACCGCTTTGGTTGCTTTTCGCTGATGAAAATCACTGATCCGGAATTGTTTCGGAACGCGTCCAAAATTATGTTAGGGGGTACTAGAAATGTTCTAGGACCACATAAATATTTTCGGATTTAACGGATGCAGAAAAATGTCTTCATGAATAGTGAAAAGCACTTTATGGGTTGGTTTTCAAATGGGTTTTTCTTCTAGAAGGAAATCACTTTTGGTGAGAGAGAAATGTATGTGAAAGGTGGTGCCCCCCCCAAAGGGTGCAGAACCAAATTTCGTCCATGGTGGTGGGGGAGGGCCCCCTTGGGGTTTCCTTCCACCTCATGGTGGATATGTTCTACACACACCCTTATGTGGCATTTGGGTGAAAAGATCTTGAGCTCCTTTTGGTCTTTTCACCCCTTGCCTCTACCCCTTGCTCCTCCTATATATAGAGGTGGAGAGGGCTCTCCAAAATGAGAAATTCTCTCATACACAATGCCATGCAATGATCCGGCTTCTTCTCTCCCTCACACGAAATAGTTTCGTAGAGCCGAAAGGCTGTCTGGGTTCCGGTGGGAACTAGTTCTGGACGGCGAAGCCCTGCCGGATAGACGACACCATATGTGTGCAACCCCGTAGAGAGGTCGTAGGTTCGATATTTTTGCCCGAGGGGCTGTTCGAGAGTGCCTCCCGAAGGGCTGTCCGAGTTTTTGTGAGTGCCTCCTGAAGGGCTGTCCGTGACACCGTCCGGGGGACTGTCCGACCGCCTCCCGAAGGGCTGTCCGAGGGAGTACATCCTCGTGGTTGGGAGGTTATAAATCCTAGCTGCGGGGATCTGCACCGATGATCTACATCGACTCTACTTCCGCTGCGCTACGAGTCGGTAACGATCAGATCAAAAACCTTGTATGCATCTCCAAAGTGATCCTGGGCGTGCTCGCAGTACCGATTTTTTTTGTTTTCTGTCGCGTTCCCTTACAGCCGCCCCCTCCCTTGGAGGAGGGGCTAGGGCCGGCGCCCCCTCCCCCTCACCCCTATATATAGTGGGGAGGGGCGCAGGGGGCTGCACCCTTCCTCCTGGTGCCTCCCTCTCTCCCGTATACTCCTCCTCCACGTTCCGTCAGCGCTTGGCGAAGCCCTGCAGGAGTTTCACTGCTGCCACCACCACCATACCATCGTGCTGGTTCTGATCTTATCTACCTCCTCCCCCTTGCTTGCTGGATCAAGGAGAGGACGCCATCGAGCTGAACATGTGCTAATCTCGGAGGTGCCGTCCGTTCGGCACTAGATCAGATTGGACCGCGATTCGATCGTGAAGAGTACGACTACATCAACCACGTTACGACACTAACACTTTTGGTCTACGAGGGTACGTAGACACACTCCCCTCTCGTTGCTATGCATCTCCTAGATTAGATCTTGGGTGTTCGTAGGAATATTTTTGATTTTCATGCAACATTCCCATCATAAGGTCTAGGCTCCAACTTATCCATCCTAATGCTCGAGACACTCATTCTCACATGTTTGACCTAAGTCTTGGAGAGGTACTCTCCATGAGATCCACTCCTATCTTTTGAACTTCCCAGCCTCTTCAAACCTAATTTTCCATCTTATGAGAATTTGAGAGTAGAGAAGATTGATCTTTGAGCACAGACAGTTGATTCTCCACCAAGCAATCCAAATTCTTGTTCCCTTTGGAGGGTGTATGTCCCCTGTATTGACTTGATGTGTTTGGAAGCCTCTAAAGTTGTGGAGGAGCGCCAAGAAAATTGTGAATGCAAGGAGATCTTCTACTTCGTGTGAAGTTCTACTCTAAGTGAGGCTTCTTTTGTGGCCCCTATGGTGAGGTGTGGGTCTAGGACTTTGTGTCCGTGAACTTTGTCACCATGACATATGTGGTCAAGGGCGAGACATTCAAGCGTGTATCTTAGGACTTTGTGTCCAACCAGGAGTGTGATTGCGCCAGTAACTGATTGGAGATAAATTGTCGTGTTGTAATATCTATCCCTAGCTCTTTACTTTTGTGCTATTTTATTTCCGGCTTTCCGCTCATATTTTCTTAGATTTGCATGCGCAGTGTGTTTTAGGCAAACATAGCTCAAATTTAAGATTGGCTAATGCTAAAACCAGTTAGTTGTGATAATTTTCTATCACCTATACTCATAAATGATCATACACAATGAGCGAAGTATTGAAGATTATGGGTGTTCAAAAATGATTTTTGGAGGAAACAGTGAAACCAAAGTGCTATTTCATTTCACAAATTAAATCTACAGAATCGACTATGGTTTAAATGGGTTGAAACAAACTTTTATTAACACTTACTCAAGATCACCTATAGCTCAATCTCCCACTATGTCTTCAAGCATGAACTGAGCATAGCTCAGATGGTTAGGTTCCGTGAGGTGGAACCAACCCACTAGGGTTCAAGTCCTAGACGTGGCATTGGTGGTCGCATTTTCTTGGATTATTTTATGCCTTTCGGTGATGTGCGTTAAGTGGGAGGAGATGTTCCCGTCGACTATGAAGGCGTTTGTGGCGACTTTGTCGATCTCAAGATGATGTGCCGGTTAGTCTCTCGGAGGTGCTCATAGGAATAGGATGTGCGTGCGTCCATTCATAGGGGCAAGTGTATGTGCATATGTATGAGCGTCTACGTCTGTACTATGTTAGGAAAAAAAGATATGTCTTCAAGCAGACACGACGGACCACCCTCCCAATTCACTACAACTTTTGAATCATAACCCCCTAGACTCCAAACCTTGATGATGTCATTACAAGCTTGAATAAGCTCTAAGAAATCTGACTCCATCACAATCCTGGAACAGCCAAGATCTTCCAATGTTTTTTTTGTAATACGTGTCTCTTTTATATCATAAAGTTTATAGTACAGGTCACGTAAACACCGACATGACAAAACAGAAAAAGACAACAGAACAGTACTCTTTGACAAAGAAACACCAGCCAGGAAGGCAAATTACAATCTAGACATAAGAATCCCCTGAGCTTGACACCATCGTCTGTCATCTGCCTCCGACACCACCACAGCAACCACCAAAGAAAAACTGACTTATCACCTCCTCACCCAAGCTCGACATGACTCCATCGATAATATGCAGCTTTGTGGAGTTTCAAGGTGACTCATCAACGGCGAAGCCATTGACGTTGAACGAATCAGATCGCGACAACACTCCAGACACTCCATCAAACTCCAGATCTGGCACCCCGCACAACTAAGACGTCAAAGGAGGAAACCATACCTGCCAGCCACGAACCCAGCACACGACCGACTATCTTTTAGATGCCGCCGATGCAGACCACAATCTGCATGCGCTCATGGATTACCTCCCAAGCACCGCGCCGACACTGGAGCAAACACCGCCGCAATGGCGGAGCCCGAGGACACAAGCCCACCACGAGGATGCCGCCGCCACGCCATCCTTGCTTGAACAGATTGGTTTCCAAATCCATCCATAATACCGATTGCCTCGTTGGGGGAGGATTTGAAGCTTCTTTATTCAACGCCGCCGCCGAAGCTAAGACTCAGGCTGGGCATTCGGTTCCACCGAACCGATCGGTTCGGTGCTTCGGTCTTTTTATAATTTCGGTTTTCAAAAAGTGCTAACCGATCGGGCCATGAAAATTCTACCTACCGACAATTCGGTGCCCAAAAAGTTCGGTTCGGTGATCGGTTTTAACCCAAGTAAACCGAATTTGCTTGACAACAGGCTTCCTTCTCTGAAAATTTGAGCGATGAAAGAAAGAAACGGTAAAAATCAAATCTTCCAGGTAGTAGCATTCCCGTGCACTATTCATCTTGTGAAGGGATGAACAAAGCAAAGAACAGTTTTCCAACGGGCTGTAATAAAAGAGATAAACATAAGAAGATTAATCCCGTGGAACGTAGAAGACACGAGGGAAGGGAAGAAATAAGTTGTTGGCAGCGAGGCGGCCAGGGTCTGGCCACTGTGGGCTGTGGCGCCGCAATCGTCATCGAGGATGAGGGCAGAGGAGAGAGAGGACAACGGCTAGGTTAGGATTGGGGGAGGGATCGGGAGTTCGCCTCGATGTGTCCATCCTTGAGGCAGTATGATTTGTTTTGTGGGAAGGATGTCGGCCTGTTGGGCCACTTGATTGCTAGGCTTCTGGGCTCCCTCGTATTTCCAGCCTGCAATTCGGTGCATTCGGTCAGTTCGATGCGCCGAGGATGAAAACCGATAGCACCGAGTTAAATTCGGGTCTTGACAATTCAGTACCGAACAATACCTAAGCTAGTAGGGTCTAATCTAAAAGTACACGATACGCACGCGTAGACCCCGTGAACCCCCTCACCATCGACGACCGAGATCGTCGGCGAAGGGGAAACATTCGAGGAAACTCTTCTAGCGGCGGCCGCCCAATGTACTTCTTTTTGCGGAGAAGATCTTCCAACGTCATAAACCCTTTTGCACGCAGTTCTCTGTATCACAGACCAGTCACGATACGAGGGCTGTCACGGTTACTGGTCTAACCGTCTCACTGCGGTCATTGATTGGCCGGTTCGCTTACACGGAGTTGTAAGATTGACCTACGACACGAGTAGTCATTTCAATCCCCTCCGAAACCCTGAACCGCAGCCGCCGCCGCCGCCGCCAAGCCGAGCAGCCATGGAGGGATCCGCCGCCGCGGCGCCACTCCGCACGCGCGTGTGCATCATCGGCAGCGGCCCGGCCGCGCACACGGCGGCCATCTACGCGGCCCGCGCGGAGCTCAAGCCCGTGCTCTTCGAGGGCTGGATGGCCAACGACATCGCCGCGGGGGGCCAGCTCACCACCACCACCGACGTCGAGAACTTCCCGGGCTTCCCCACCGGCATCATGGGCATCGACCTCATGGACAACTGCCGCGCCCAGTCCGTCCGCTTCGGCACCAACATCCTCTCCGAGACCGTCACCGAGGTCGACTTCTCCGCCCGCCCCTTCCGCGTCACCTCCGACTCCACCACCGTCCTCGCCGACACCGTCGTCGTCGCCACGGGCGCCGTCGCGCGCCGCCTCCACTTCCCCGGGTCCGACACCTACTGGAACCGCGGCATCTCTGCCTGCGCCGTCTGCGACGGCGCCGCGCCCATCTTCCGGAACAAGCCCATCGTCGTCATCGGCGGTGGCGATTCCGCCATGGAGGAGGGCAACTTCCTCACCAAGTACGGATCTCAAGTGTACATCATCCACCGGCGCAACACCTTCCGCGCCTCCAAGATTATGCAGGCCAGGGCGCTCTCCAATCCTAAGATCCAGGTTGTCTGGGACTCCGAGGTCGTCGAGGCCTACGGCGGCGCAGGCGGTGGCCCATTAGCGGGGGTCAAGGTCAAGAACTTGGTGACTGGTCAGGTCTCTGACCTTCAGGTGTCCGGGCTCTTCTTTGCCATTGGGCATGAGCCGGCCACCAAGTTTCTCAATGGGCAGCTTGAGCTCCATGCCGATGGCTATGTGGCCACCAAACCGGGCTCTACATATACCAGTGTGGAGGGGGTCTTCGCTGCTGGAGATGTGCAGGATAAGAAGTATCGTCAGGCCATTACTGCCGCTGGATCAGGTATTACTATAGCACTATGTGAGTTGATTGTACAAGTGTTGCTAGTGATCAATTTGTATACATATGGTAATCTATAAATTAGTAACTATATATATTCATATGCTTAGGGATCACTTGCTTCTTGGAACTAGTGTTTATAGTGACAATAGAATGTGGTATTTGAGCTTTGGAGAAAAAACAAGTTTAGTTATTTATATTGCCAACATTGTATTAAAAATTAGTTCGCTACAATCTGGGATGTGTTGGACTGTTTGTGCCCAAACCTGCTGACAATTAGGGACACCTTACTGTTTCCAAGCAAGGGTAATGGGAATCAGTTTCCTTTTTTCATAAGAGTAACCTTGGTAGTAGGGCTCCATTACTTTACAGTAACAGAATAAACCACGGGTCTAACAGCCAAAAGAAAGCAGAAAATATGTACCAGAACGAATGAAAACTTTCAGGGTTTTGCCGCCTGCCTGGCTTATCAAACCTAGGTTCAAACTGCATGAACATCTATTACAACACCCATCAGGGCTGCAAAACATGGGTGCTCTTGCCACACCCTCAGGAGTTGCAGTTGAACTGCAATCGGGCTTGATTCTGATTAGCCCCTGATCCTTCTCACGTTGCTTCAGCACATACCCCTGCAGGCGTGCTGCTCCAGCCAGCAAAGTCTCCCCTTCAGCTCCAGATTGTAAACATGCCCACTAGGACATGACACATGTAATATCAGTTCAACAGGGTTTTCATTAGTTTCCCCTCAAAGCATGCCATGTTCCGCAGTTTCTGCAGTGCCCATCACAAATGATCCGACTAGTGTCCAATCATAGCTGACCAAGGAATTATTGAACTGGGTGTAATTTCCCCGTTGTGCCATTTTGAAGCTTCCCGTTGGGGATACAAGGGAAATATTCATGTAATTAGTTTCAGGTGCTTAAAACTTGTGGTAACAAACAAGGGCATGCCCTGTATTTAGGTTAGAAGATCCCCTTTCAGGCTATACACTTGTGGCTCACTCTAAAATTCCTGAGAGGGACTGCAGAATGTTATGGTCATCTCATGGTAGTAGCACTCAATCAATCAAGTTAACGCTGTTGTGTTAATATAGTAAGGTTCTGTCCAAAAGTATTTGTTAGTCAGCCTAGGATTCTCAGGTTTGTGATGTAATTAAACTTTTGTAGTACTGGTAATGTATGCCCTGAATAATACTCATATACAGAAAGTTTTTCCTTAAAATATCATAGATGCTCCTTTGCTAAGTATTGGATCTGCCACCTGAGTTTTTGTGTAATCATATTTGTCACTGGAAACACATGTACTAATGCTATGCGTCACTTCCAATGGCCAATGGTGGGCAGAAGACCAGCATCCTTACTGTGGAACTCATCTGTTTGGTACAGGGTTTCCTTGTCTAACTAGGAATTTGTGTTTTAGCCAGATTCTCATGTTGGTCGATCCATGCTTAACATGGTACTATTGGTTGTTTAAGTTGAGCCCATTTTTCTCATGTTAATAGGTTTAGATGTTTTATCCAAGAAAGATTTAGTCTTGCAATATAATCCTCTGTCCCTGCCTGGTGCCTGATGACACCATTTATTGGGAATTGACCTTTAGTGGCGCCTGCTGAGCATATAATTCTGCTCCAAACAACTAACTCGCCGATATATACAGGGTGCATGGCTGCTTTGGACGCGGAGCACTATCTGCAGGAGGTGGGTGCACAGGAGGGCAAGTCCGATTGACTCTCTCTTGGTGAAGCTACGACCATCAGCTCACCGAAAGCCGCACTCTGAGCTTGATGAAGTTGGTTGTCCAGTTCTTAAACAGTTTCATTATGCTGCTTAGCAGCACCGTATTATTATTCTCCGTCATTAGGAGGCCCTAGATCAACTTCAATTAGTGTGCTGGAAATGTTCGTATTTATCACTGGCGGAACTCAAACTGATTCCTATGTATCATTGGCGAAATCACATTATTATTCTGAGATATCTGTATTGCTCCACCAGGTATGTATGCTATTATATTTTTCTACATGTTTGGAGTTGGAGCACCGTGTATTCTGAAAACATGTCTGGTTATTTTTTTTTGACATTTCAAAAACATGTCTGGTCTTTCTTTTTTTAGGGAAATATCTGGTCTTTGTTGGCTCACGGTGCTATATGGTTCTTCAGAACTAAAGGGTCCTCTCGGCCCAGTTTTATTTTACTAAATAAAGCCTAAGCCATAAACATTGTTATTTACTACTCCCTCCGTTCACAAATATAAGATGTTCTAACTTTTTTCTGAATCAGATGTATATAGACGTTTTAGTGTATTTGTTCACTCATTTCAGTCCGTATATAGTCCATATTGAAGTATGTCCAAAACATCTTGTATTTGTGAACGGAGGGAGTAGGCAGTAACAGAGAAATATTTGAGGATGCCTTCTGATGTCGGCTCATCCAAAAACGGTGCCTTCAAGTACATCAAGATAGATTATGGAAAACAAGTTTGAGGGTGGATTGAGAAAACCATGCCTGTTGCAGGTGAAACCGTTTTAATCAAATCAGCCGCACACATGCAATACCTTTTTCGATGATCAGGAGTTTCTGGTGGGGGAGCAAATAAGGTAAACGAAAACCTGTGTGAGCCTTGTGGGATGTTATGTCTCGATTTAAGTCAATGGGGGGACTCGGTTTCAGAGATTTTGAGCTCTTTAATCTCTCTTTGATGACATGGCAAGCATGGAGAATTTTGCAATCGCCCGAATCACTCAGTGCGAGGATTCTAAAACCAGTATTTCGCCCTCTATCTTGCATGCACAAGTTGGTTCTCACCATTCTCAAGTGTGGAGAGCTATCTTGGAGGGGAGGGATGTTTTAGTTAAAGGTCTTATTCGTAGAATTGGTAATGGGTTATCCACTTAGATTTGGAACCACAATTGGTTGCCACTGAAAGAACTCACGCGACCAATAGTTTCTTTGGCAGCAGACCCTCCATATTTGGGCAGATCTTATAGATGAAATGAGTGTTGCATGGAAAATTGACGTTACACAGGCTACTTTCCTTCCGATGGATGCCTCACCATCTTGCAGATTCCGCTATGCACAAGAAACATTGACGACTTTTGGTCGTCCCATGTATTAATTAATTAAAAAGTTGAATACAATCGTTCATTACAGCATTCGCCATGCAGCGTGGAAAACAATTACATAGAAGGCCATCCGACCTATTATCAAAACTAAACTTAGCTGTGGCGTTTTGAGCGGTCTGGAGTTTTGTTTCCCCTGTTATCACATGCTGGTAAGCACCAAGTGCGTCACAAAGATTGGCTAGAAGCGAGAACATGGTCTTCAAATGCTTCATATGATGGAGAAACAGAAAAGAAATCACTTTTTAACACTTATGTCCCGGGAAAATTGAGATTCTTCTTGTGGTGCCTAGCTTTGCATTCTTTACCTACGATTACGAATGATGTGTGTCGGCATCGTAAAATGGCCAATTCGGATGCATGTTCTATATGTGGGGCTTAGGATTCGTGGAAACACTCTGGTGGAATGTACATCATGGATTCATGGCCAAAATAATAATTGACAAAGCAACCTACCTTTAAAGGGATCACCATGAGTGGAACACCTAAATCCATTAACCATGCATCTCTAGAATATGGACGTACACTTGGGCATGAAAGCAACAAAGCATGTGCATTCTCATCTAGCAAGATCTGGACGACTACACCCCCACACAACAAGATCAGGGAGTGCCTTCAGTTTCATGCAAACCCTGCCTGCTATGAGATGCTTCAGATCGTAGCATTCTTCTACTACTCCGTCCCATAATGTAAGACGTTTTTGCAAGCTAGTTTAACTTAAAAAACATCTTAAATTATGGGACGGAGGGAGTAGCATGTAGCCATGTACTACTCGTATCGTGGCGTGGAAGTTGCACCAACTCGTGGTGCTGGCCCTGCTACTCGTTAGCGCAACGTCGCCAAGCTTAACCTGCCTAGCAGCGTGTTTGTCGTGGGCGATGCACACCACCGTGTCGGCGGCTGCCGCGGCCTTCGAGGCGTCACTGGTCTAGGCTCACCGTGCTCCAGTCCGCCTCAACCTGCCCATGTCGTGATTGATGTGGCTCGTCTGGTGCCAATCCGATTTGTGAATGGGGAAAGATCGTGGTGAACGGAAGGAACGGCGGACGGACGTTGAGAGGATCAGATAGCACGGATGGACGTTGAGGACGAGATCGGACGGCGCAGTGGATGGGATACATGGATCATGGCGGAGGGCGAGGCCCCTCGCAACTACCGCCAGGTAACAATGAAGCACGTGAGCGATCGTCCATGGAGTCTAGCTAAGGGCGGGCTTTTCAGGTTGGATCACATGAGCGATCGTGCGTGCGGTTTTAGGCAATTGGAAACCCAACATGAAGCAGCCGCCGCCGGCCGATCGAATGTACCTGTACCGATAAAAATGGAACGAGAGATTTTAGGAGCTATATGTAGAGATGGAAACGAAACGGGTCGAGAGATTTTAGGCGTATATAACCTGCCAACGGGAGAAGGAAAAGAACAGACGACGGACGAGCGAGACGCAAAAGGAACGGGAGAGGGAACCTTACGCTCTTTTTAAGTAAGTGAGATAGAGATTAAGCTATGAGTCAAATTTGAATGTACAATTTTGACAAATGGTAGTTGTCCATTCTTTGTATGTCCTACCTTTTTATTCCGGGTTTTTACACCATGCATGCCTAGATGCACTTTTTGTTCACCTCGTACAGCGGCCTTGTTGGCATTGTTAATAAAAAGGTAAACGTTTCCACCTGGGCGACCGGCCGAGTGTTGCGCCGGTCGCGTCACCACTCATGCGTTCACGAAGACACGCGAGACAGACACGTCATCCTTGTGAGCCACACGCGAGACGCCCCCGAGCTTATCTTCCCCGTTCCTCCCTCACCGCTCCTCCTTCCTCATTTTCCCCGTTCGTTGCGCCGTCGATGTGGGCCGCCCCACCTCTCCCTCTCCTACAGGATAGACGGCAGCGAGGTTCCGGGGCCGGAGTTTGCATCGCCGGCAAGGCTGCGAAACCCGAGCTCTTATCTCCCATCTCTCGGTGTTGTGTGCAGAGAGGCTACCAGAGAGGCAAGCCGGAGAAGGGTGTGTCGCCCGCGAGGGGGTATGAGCCCCGTGCGTGTCGCCGGCTAGAATAACGAGCCACGGGCGTGTCGCCGAGGAGGCTGTGAGGCGCCAAGACCAACCACTTGAGGAGGGGGTAGGGTGGGGAGATTGGCTGCGTGGAAGATGCGGCGGGGGCGGCGAGATGCTGCAACCAGTGCGTGTCGTTGCTGGAACCTTACTTTTTTCATGCTGGAACCAGTGACAGTGAGCACCGGGGCTGCGCCTTGGGGAGGTGGGGCGTGGAAGCTGCAATCTCATGCGCCAGAGTTGCAACTGCCCGAGAAAAAGCTACGACCGGCGGCCAATTTTGCTGCATCGGCGATGACAGACGACTGCAACCGGGTGACCAGGAAGATGCATTCCGCATAACAAAATGCTACAACCGGCAACAAAAAAGCTACGACTCGCGGGGCAATATACTGCAAGCGGCGATGGTGAAGTTGTGGCCAGCGACGGTGAGCACCAGGGCTGCGACCGCGGGTGGTGGGGGCGTGGAAGCTACAACCTCATGCGCCAAAGCTACAACCGCCCGCGAAAAAGCTACAACCAACGGCCAATTTTGCTGCATCAGCGACAGTGAAGTTTTTGGCCGGCGATGGTAGACGACTGCTACCGGCGACCAGGAAGATGCATCCCGCAGAAGAAAATGCTACAACCGGCAATAGAAAAGCTGCTACTACTCGCGGCCCAACATGCTGCAAGCGGTGATGCTGAACTGTGGCCGGCGACGCTACGACCAGAAAGTTGCAACCCGCCTGCGGAAATGCTACAACCAGTGCTAGACGGGGACGAGTCTGTGGGCGCACGGGGTGTTGCAGTGGCAAGCCCGACGTCTAGCTGGTGGCGGCGAGCTGTTGCGGGCATGGGGTTGGTGCGCATCCCCCGCCATGTCCTCCCATGCGTGTTTGGCGTGGAGGAGAAACGAGCTGGAGATGAGGCGGATTTTCTACGTTGACCATCAAGCAGATCTGAGATGCAGGGGTAGGAAGACGATCTGCTGTTTGCGGGATTAAACGGTTGGCTTTCGTCGAACGGTGCATGGTCAACCGGTCCAAATTTGGGCCGGCGCGCCGGCGCCTATCAGCGCCCTAATAAAAATCGCAGCAGTTGATCCAAAAAAACGTTGATGGCTCAAGAAGTTGGCAGCATGGAAGATGAACCAGCGAATTGGCTGTACCAGGAATCATTAAAATCGACTGGTTTACCACAAAATACTGAACGACTACATATCTAACTTTTGTCCATACATGCAACAATATGTACTACCAGCGAAGGGTTTGTCAAAAAATAAAATAAAATGTTTTTTTTTTCGAAACGGAGGCAAAAGCTTTGCCTCATCTCATTAATAAAGAAGGGGTTTGAAACATAGTTACGAGGTCCATTACTCCTCCACAAATGGCCGACAACCCAAAGCCTACTCTCGCGGCATGATCGAACTCAGTTTTTTTGCTCCGGCAACTATCCAAATCCTCGCCTCGCTCTTGATCGATGTAACCACCATATTTGGCATGGATGCTTTGTTCCGGAAAACCCTCGCGTTCCTCTCTTTCCAAATTTCCCATACCACCAACAGAAGTAGAGAGGCCGTCGCCTTGCGTCTATGCCCCGTGTGTAGGACAGTTCGCTCCCACCACTCGTCGACGGAACTCATCCCGGCCCAGGTGTCGATCTCCAGCTCGTACAAGCCAAGCCATAGCTTGATCTCACGCCAAACCCTGAGGGAGAACCTGCATTTAAACAGCAGGTGTGCCGCAGACTCCGTCTCTCTCTTGCACAGTTGGCACATGCCACAGTTTGGCCATCCTCTCTTCTGCAGCCTGTCCGCCGTCCATACCCTGTTCTTGATTATGAGCCAGGCAAAGAATTTGCATTTTGGAGGCGCCCAATTGTCCCACACCATGGGCCTCATGCTAGTTGCGACCGCACCCGCAAAAAGTGCCTTGTAGGCAGAGGAGGCCGAGTAGACTGCCGATGCCGTGAATTTCCAAGAGATGTCATCCGGATCTTCCTCCGAGAGGTGTACCTGTTGGATTTTCCCCCAGAGGTCGTTGAATTGTTGCAGATGTGAAACATTCATACCATTTGAAATGTTGATCCTTTGTATCCAAGCGTGGTCATGCAACGCGTCGTAGACCGTGGCCCCCTGCCGAGCGGAGAGTTGAAAAATGTCAGGCGCAATATCTTTGGGCTTGTCCCCAAGCAGCCACGGGGAGTGCCAAAAAGGCGCTGTCTTCCCGTCGCCGATCGTTATGTTGGTTGCCGCGTAGAAGAAGTTTTTGTCCATGTCTTGACAAGTGTTGCCTAAGCCGGACCACAACCTGAGTGGGTCCTTCCACTTGTACCATAGCCATCGAAGCCATGGAGAACTTGCGCAAGTCCAACACACCCAGCCCACCGAGAGATTTTGGCTTGCACACCTCCTCCCACCTAACCTTGCATTTCCCTCCAGAGACCTTGTCCGCTCCAGCCCACAAAAAAGCCCTCTCAAGTTTGTTTATCTCCTCCAGTGTGCCGACGGGAACGACGAGCGGGGTGATATGATGTGTGGTTTGCGCCGGGAGGACGGACGTGACGAGGGTTGCCCGTCCCACGGATGAAATCAGCCTGCCCTTCCAAGGAACCAGCGTCCCGGCCGCCTTGTCCACCAGGTGTTGGAAGTCGATCTTCCTGAGCCTGTGCACCGACAGAGGTAGCCCAAGATACCGCATGGGGAAAGTCGTCCGCACCGCCGGGAAGTCCTGCAAGACCTCATCGAGGTCGATGCCTTCGCATCTAATCGGAGCCACCAAGCATTTCTGCAGGTTGGTGACCAGGCCAGTGACCGCGCCGAAGCCATCAAGAATGGTTGTGAGTTGCTGAATGTCTCGTCGGAAAGGTGCCACGAAAACAGCCGCGTCGTCCGCATATAGTGATGTGCGAATACTCGGGCCCCGCCCTCTGATCTCGTGCAGCAAGCCTCTGGAGGTAGCATTATCAAGCAGGTTCTGAATAGGGTCAATGGCCAGCACGAAAAGCAGTGGTGATAACGGTCCGCCCTGCCGCAACCCTTGACCGTGACGGATGGGTGCACCGGGGACGCCATTGACAAGAACCCGGGATGTCAAAGACCGAAGCAAGCCCGCAAGCATGTCCCTGAAGCGCGACGGAAAACCCCGACGCCGCAGGAGGTCCAACAGATAATCCCAACGGACGGTGTCAAAGGCTTTTTTGATATCAAGCTTGAACATGAGGGTAGGCTTCCGCAGTCTGTGCAGTCTTCTGGCTAAGCCCCGCACATAAAGGAAGTTGTCGTGTATGCTTCTAGTTTTAATGAAGGCACTCTGTGCCCTAGACACCAGCGTGTGCATGTGGGGGGCCAGCCTGAGAGCCATCATCTTCTCAATAATCTTGGAAATGGCATGGATCAAGCTTATGGGTCTGTACTCCGAGATGCTCTCTGCCCCTTCCTTCTTAGGAAGCAGCACGATGTTTGCGGAATTTAGCCAGTGAAAGTGCTCTGCTCGGAGGCTTGAGAAATTGTTGATCACTGCCATAACGTCGGCCCCGATGATGTCCCAGCATGAGTCAAAAAAGGAACCAGTGAAGCCATCTGGCCCGGGGGCCTTATCTTTCGGCATTTGCTTGATGGCCTGAAGCACCTCCTCCTCAGAAAAAGGATCCCCCAGGCTGCCAAGGTCGCAGTGGGTGAACTGGAGTTGATTCCAGTTGAAGTCGCGCTGCCTTCGCGGACCCTTGCGGAGCATGGAGGTGAAGTGGTCACGGGCGAGGCTCTCTTTCTCTTCATGCTGCGTCACCCAACCCGCACCGTTGCGTAACCGATGGATGAAGTTTTTGCGGCGCCTAGAGTTCACCCGTAGGTGGAAATATTTCGTGTTGGCGTCGCCCTCCTTGAGGTTGGAGATCCTCGAACACTGCCTCTTTCTTGCCCTCTCCATCGCGGCTAAACTGATCACCCTTCTCTTGAGCCTCGCTCTAATCTCCCTCTCCTCCGGTGAAAGTTGTCTTGTCTCCATCGCGACGTCAAAACGCAAAATGTAGCAGTCAAGTCAGATCCTCCTAGAACGACATGACAAAGGACCAGGTTACAGTGACCTCAATCTCACATGATGAAGTGTACTGCGTTCCTGAGGTGTAAAATATATAGTGCCATCTAATTGTCGCCCACCAACACCATGAGCACTGACAGAAACTTCCAGATACTCTCCCTTCTTAAGTTCAGCACAAACGACATGGCGTTGAAGCTTGATCGTGCCATCATCAGCAAGAGGCAACTCATCATTATCACCGGTCGTCTCCAGCAACCCAATTGTCAAGTCATTTATACTGGCCGTTTTTGCAGCAAAAAAACCTCGGAAACCATCTGGCCATGACCCATGGACGACTTTCATACTGACTACGGCCTCTACTGACCTACTAATCAGGCCAAATGTCAACTCGACTGTGCTGATCTTGCCCGTGTAGACACGCTTAAACAGGGCTGAATCAAGCGGCTGAGTATAACTGAACGGATTAGCTACGTAGATTAGATCTTGATCCTCAGATTACCTGATTCTTTTCACTTTGAGATCAATCTCAAAGTACATAGGATCAACCAGCACAACAGCACGTGAAGGACCAGTCAGTGCTAGGTATGGAAACTGCACGGAAAATTAATCAAGTAAATACCACTATTTTATAATGGGAATTTAATTACAATAACTTAAGTTGCCTAAGTGGAATGTAACCAGTATTTTATAATGGGAATTTAATTACAATAACTTAAGTTGATATCAGTGGCTTGAAAAAACGAAAAAGTAACTTCTGATTTAGCAGAATGCGGCAGGAGGCAATAAATTCCTTCCAAACAAGGTTTAATTTCCCAAGAGACACAACTGTCAAATAACAAAAATCAGAGAACGTCTCAGAGAGGCCAAGCGATGCAATAGACTCAAAAGTGACTTACCAAGAGAGGAGTCAAGAATCAGTAACCAAGTTGACATAAAGAAGAATGGAGACTATACCCAGATAAGAATTTCTAGAATAGAAGACATAGACACCATAAACGTTTAGAACTTGGTATTTTCCTTTTTTCGCGAATATGCAAAAGCTTTGCGTATCATTGCATTGATAGAGGGAAAATAGAAGTGACGGTTACAGGGGTAGCCTCACAAGCACGTACGCATGAGGGCGTGAGAGAGAGCTACAAGGGCGCATACAGAAGAAGGGGGTGCACTAGTCCCCACTACAGAGCACTACGGCGCCGGGAGCAGGTTGCTGAGCCCTTTGGCTCCGGCGGTGGCCCAGCTGCGGGCGTCTACCTTGATATCGTTGACGAGGTGGGAGATCGAGGGTGTTGCGCCGTTGAAAACACAGTCGTTCCGCGCCTTCCAGAGGCGCCAGGCAGTGAGGATGATCAGCGAGGCCAAGCCACGTCGCAGGGAGGTCGGCGCATCCTGCACGGCCAGGGAGAACCAGTCGCGGAAGTTCGTCGAGGGGCCAGGGAGAGGCGTGTCGGTGATGCGGTACCAGGATAGAATCTCGTGCCAGGTCTGGCGAGTGAAAGAGCAGCCAGCGAGAAGGTGCTCCATGGTCTCCGGCTCTTGGTCGCAGAGAAGGCACAACGGTGTGTGGGCGAGGCCGCGGCGAGCAAGCCGATCGGCGGTCCAGCATCTTCCCTGGTAGGCGAGCCAGAGGAAGATTTTGACACGGAGGGGCGCCCAGGACTTCCAGGTAAGCTTCCAGGCAGGCTCAATCGTGGTGCCAGAGAAGAGCGCTTTGTAGCACGACTTGGTGGAGTACGTGCCGTTCGGTGTCCAACGCCAGGAGAGGAGGTCCGGTGCATCGGAGAGGGTGATATTACAGAGCCGTGCCCAGAGGCGGATGTATTGCGCGAGGGCTTCGGGGCCGAGGGAGCCCTGAATGTCCCGCACCCAGGCGCGGCCGGTGAGGCCCTCGGCTACGGTGCGCGCCTTGCGACACCGGCGGGGCACCAGCGCGTGCACTAGGGGAGCCAACTCGCTGATGGACGCACCATCAACCCAGTGATCAGTCCAGAAGCGGCAAGAGTTCCCGTTTCCCAACGTCCAGACGGTGGAGGCCCGGAAGATGGCCTGCACGGCCGGGCTGCATGGGATGTGTAGGTGCAACCAAGGACGGGAGGGGTCCGTCTTGCGCAACCAGAGCCAACGGGTCTGAAGGGCGTAGGCGCAGCGCTGAAGATCCGGGACGCCGAGGCCCCCAAAGGCGAGCGGTCGGCAGACCCTGGCCCAGTTGACGAGGCAGTGCCTGCCATTGGTCGTCTTCCGACCTTGCCAGAGAAAAGCCCGTATAAGCCGGTTCACCTGCTGCAAGATGGAGGTGTGCAGTGACATGGCGATCAGGATGTGGGTGGGCATCGCGCAAAAGACGTGGCGGATGAGGGCAAGACGCTCGCCGCGAGAGAGCATGGAAACCCTCCATGGAGACAACTTCTTCTCCAACTTCTTGACAAAGGGCTACAAAGCCGAGGCAGCGATCTTGCGGATGGACAGCGGGAGACCAAGATACTTGATGGGGAACTCGCCAATCGGGCACGGGAAGTTGCTGGAGATGGAGTCCCGGAGCTCCGGAGTGCATTGGATGGGCAGCGCCGCGCACTTCGCGAGGTTGGTGTGGAGGCCCGAGGCAGTGCCGAACAGCCGAAGGATGGCACGGACCGTGGTGAGGTCATGCTCGTCGGGGTGGCAAAATAGCACGACGTCATCCGCATAGAGGGATAGGCTGGTGGACATGTGGTGATCCGTAAGCCGGTGCAAGAGCCCAAGACTCGTGGCGCGCAGGAACAGGCGATTCAGGACGTCGATCACGAGCACGAAAAGCATGGGAGACACGGGGTCGCCCTGTCGAAGCCCCTTGAGGTGGTAAATCGGCGGCCCCGGTGACCCGTTGATAAGCACCCGAGTGCTAGCCGTGGAGACAAGGATGGAAATCCAATTGCACCATCGAGGCCCGAAGCCCAAGTGCTGAAGCACCTCGAGGATGAATGGCCAGGAGACTGAGTCGAAAGCACGGGCAATGTCAAGCTTGAGAAGCACGCGCGGCAGACGGAGGCTGTGGAGCTGTCTGGCGGTCTGCTGGACCAACATGAAATTGTCGTGGATGCTACGGCTAGCGATGAAGGCGCTCTGGTTGGTGGAGATGAGCTCGCCGATCCGCGGCGCGAGCCGGAGCGAGAAGACCTTAGCAACAAGGCGAAGAGATGGATGAGACTAATCGGTCTATACTCCGAGAGCGAAGATGCATCGGGAGTTTTCAGGAGCAGCGTGAGTAGGGCCTCATTGAGCTTGTGAAGGCCGCGGCCGTTGAGGTCGTAGAACTTGCGAAAGGCCTCAACAAAGTCGTCGCGGATGATATCCCACGCGGCGAGCAAGAACTCAGAGGTGAAACCATCAGGGCCGGGCGCCTTGCCCCGCGGGAGCTGGCGGATGGCAGCCCAAATTTCGTCGGCCGAGAAGGTGTGGTCGAGTGCGGAGAGGTCGAGGTGGCGGTCATCAATAGTGTCGAGGGCGATGGTGTGCTCGCGATGATCGGCAACACCGAGCAGACCGGAGAAGTGGATGTAGGCGGCCTCGGCCAAGGCCGCGGGATCAGTGACGGCAGTGTCACCCACACGAAGCTCGTGAATGCGGTTCCGTTGCTTGCGGTGAGCGGCGCGCAAGCGTAGGAAGGCGACGTCAGTGTCGCCAGCGCGCAGCCAGGAAAGGCGGACTCGCTGGCGGGCGATGGATCTGTCAAGGGAAGCGAGGCTGAGGTAGGTTCTCTTCAGCTGCCGACGGAGCCAAGATTCAGCAGGGGACAACAGCCGGCAGTCCTGGGCCGCGTCGAGGCGTGCGATTAACTCCCGTGAGATGGAGAGTTGCAACGCGACGTGCCCAATCGAGCGCGCGCTCCAGCCCTGGAGACGGCGTGCGGTGGTCTTGAGGCACGCAAAGATGCGCCGGAAAGGATCCGGGTCAGGGGCCGATTCATGCCAAGCATCGGCCACGATCTGGTGGAAACCCTCAAGCTTGGGCCAAAACCTCTCAAAGTGGAATCGCTTGGGTCCCGGCTGCGGCGCGGAGCAGTCCACAAGGAGAGGCGCGTGGTTGGAGGCGGCAGACGAAAGGCATCGGAGAAGGCAGTGGGGGTGAGCGGCCTCCCAGCTAGGCGAGCAGAGTACGCGGTCGATGTGAACAAGCGTGGGAGGGTCACGCTCGCTGGACCAGGTGTAGCGCCTGCCATGCAAGTACAGATCGCGGAGCTTGACGTCGGCCATGAACTTGCGGAAGCGCCGCATAGATCGTTGATTGAGCCGGTCGTTGTTTTTGTCGGCAGCGGATGCGATCATGTTGAAGTCCCCACCAATGATCCAGGGGCCGATCCGCGATGCATGAAACTCGTGGAGGTCGGCAAGGAATGCCGCCTTGGCCGGCTCGTCCTGAGGGCCGTACACACCCGTGATCCACCAGTGAGAATCGGAGCCGGGGGTAGTAGCGCAGGCGGAGACGAAGTTGTCCCCGACGTGGGGGTTGGAAAGGGCAATCTCGGAGGGGCGCCAAGCGAGAATGATGCCGCCGCGCGTGCCGTCGGCGGGGAGGTGAAAGAAGCCGGAGAAATCAAGCCCAAGGGACTCAGCGACGATGTAGGGGGTAACGTCGGCAATCTTCGTTTCCTGCAAGCAAACCACGGCGGGGCGAACACCCGCGATAACAGAACGGACGGCGCTACGTTTCGCGGGACAGTTGAGCCCACGCGTGTTCTAGAAGATGATGCGAAGGTTACACTCCATAAAAGAACGGCAGGCTACATAGTACAAGCGTGGCATCTAGGCCTCGATGAGCCGGCCGGGGGAAGACGGCTGCGGCGTAAGACCCAACAAGAAGGAGGCCGGCACTTGGTATTTTCCACAAACCAAAACTATGTCTTACATGTACTTCTCCAACTGAGATCGTCAACTTATTGATATGGGTTTGATTCATACTCCCTCCGTTCCAAAATAAGTGACTCAACTTTGTATTAACTTTGTACTAAACTTAGTACAAAATTGAGTCACTTATTTTGGGACGGAGGGAGTATTTGGTCACCAATTTTTTTAATTCCACGTGTAGCTGTACAAACCATATAAGTGAAATTCTAGTTGGATACACTTAACCTCTACACCCTCTAATCTAACAGATCACGATTTAAGTTAGAGCCAACCAAAAATTCATTTTAATTACACAGTTAATCAGCATAATTGCAAAATAATCTAATACCTTATTAATGGCTAAAAATCAGGTTTATTGTCAGTTGTATTTTGCCTAAATTCGAAATGCAAGCTTAAAGTGAGTTAGGTATTTGAAATTGGATTTGCTAAAACTCAGCTGTCTCATTCACTTTTGTGACCGTTGGATGTAGATGCGCCAAGATTCGTACATTTCGCGTGTGGCTGCTTGTGTATCGGGGCTCTCTGCTGTTTTGTGTTGTTGGCGTTTGTTGCCAGGCCGGGAGGCCTTTCTTTGTAATATTTTTTTTCTTCTTTTCCACTGGTTCAGCGATGGACTTCTTTTTTAACATGAAACGAATGGTTCAGTCTTAACACGTTCCCTTTTATTTTAGAATCACACGGTCCTTTTTCTTTTGCGTGCTGTCCTTTTTGCTTGCTTACTTTCGTTTATGTCATTTTCTTTTTAATATGAAATTTTCAATTGCAATTAGGTTTTTTACTTTTTTTTATCATTTTTATCTTTATTTATTTTTAGGCTCAAATGAAAAATGGACCGTTAGTTGCATGCCCTTCTACCAACTATTTTACTCTTCTTTTTGTATTGACTAGTGACTTTTTATTCTTTATTTTATTTTTCTTTTTCTTTTTGATGTTTGTATATTTTTTCTTGTACATGAACACAAGTGTGCAATTTCATTGTTTTTATATTTTTATCATGGAAATAACCACAAGTATGTGTGTTGCATGTCTGTCATTAGACATGCAACTGCAAACGTTGTAACCCGACTGCAACTGCAAACGTTGTAACCCGACTGTAACTGCATGTGCACTCAATTACCGCAACTGGGGTCGAGAGGGGTTGTCGGGCCAATTGCATATCCACCACTTGACATGCAACTGCATGCATTGTAACCCGACTGCAACTACATGGGTACAAAGCGAGTGCAACTAGGGTCGGGAGGGAAGTTGTCGGGGCCAGTTGCATGTCCATCACTAGACATGCAACTACAAGCATTGTACCCCGACTGCAACTGCATGGACACAAAGCGGCTGCAACTGGGGTCGGGAGGGGAGTTGTCGCGGCCAGTTGCATGTCCACCACTAGACATGCAACTGCAAGCGTTGTAACCCGACTGCAACTGCATAGACACAAAGTGACTGCAAATGAGGGGCGAAAGTGGAGTTCTCGTGACCAGTTGCATGTCCACCACTAGACATGCAACTACAAGCGTTATAACCTGACTACAACTGCACGGGCACAAAGTGACTGCAACTAAGGAACGAAAGTGGAGTTGTCGTGACCAGTTGCATGTCCACCACTAGACATGCAACTGCATGGCCCCAACACGACTGCAACAGGGAACCGTAGGATTTTTTGTTGGTCAGGTGCATGTCCACCACTAGAGTTGCAACTCCAAACTTTGTAACTCGATTGCAACTTCGCAGCCCAAACACGGCTGCAACAGGGCCAATAGGGGGGTTGTTGGCCATTTGCATGTTCATCACTGCAACTTGATTGCAACCACATGCCCCCAACATGATTGCAACTAGAGACGATAGTTTTTTTTGTTGGCTAGTTGCATGTCAACCACTAGAGTTGGAACTGCAAGTGTTGTAACCCGATTGCAACTGAAAACCCCCAAACATCGATGCAACTAGGCCGGTAGTTTTTTTTTGATGAGTTGCATGTCCATGCTAGAGTTGCAAATGTAAGTGTTGTAAACCAATTGCAACTGCATAGCCCCAAACACGACTGCAACTGGGATAATAGGGGGTTGGTCAATTGCATGTCCATCACTAGACTTGCAACTGCAAGCATTGCAACCCGACTTGTGGGGTCGAGGAGATAGGTCTAGAGGTGGGGGGGTGAATAGACATTTAACTAACCAAAGGTGCAGTTTTTAGTTTCTCTTGGAACTTAGGCAGATTTTGGCACAAGTTAAGATAACACCAATACTCCCTACACATGCATATCTAGAGATTGAGCAGCGGAAATAGTAAAGCATGCAAGTGTACGGAAAGTAAAGGGGTAGAGTATGGAAGATCAAACACAATGGAGACACGGTGGTTTTTGGCGTGGTTTCGATAGGTGGTGCTATCGTACGTCCACGTTGATGGAGACTTCAACCCACGAAGGGTAACGGCTGCGCGAGTCCATGGAGGGCTCCACCCACGAAGGGTTCACGAAGAAGCAACCTTGTCTATCCCACCATGGCTTACGTCCACGAAGGACTAGCCTCACTCGGGTAGATCTTCACGAAGTAGGCGATCTCCTTGCCCTTACAAACTACTTGGTTCAACTCCACATCATGTCGGAGGCTCCCAAGTGACACCTAACCAATCTAGGAGACACCACTCTCCAAAAGGTAATAGACGGTGTGTTGATGATGAACTCCTTGCTCTTGTGCTTCAAGTGATAGTCTTCCCAACACTCAACTCTCTCTCACAGATTTGGCTATGGTGGAAGAAGGATTTGAGTGGAAAACAACTTGGGGAAGGCTAGAAATCAAGGTTCAAGTGGTAGGAATGGAATATCTTGATCTCAACACATGAGTAGGTGGTTCTCTCTCAGAAAATGAATGGTGGAAGTGTAGGCACGTTCTGATGGCTCTCTCCACTGAGGGAGAAGGGGTGGAGGGGTATATATAGCCTCCACACAAAATCCAACCGTTACACATTTTTGACCCAACTCGTTGGCACCGATCAGAAATCTTGGTGGCACCGACCTGTGTAAAATATATGAACATTAGGAATCTCGGTGGGACCGAACTGGAACAACTCGGATGAACCGATGTGCAATGGTTATGACAAACCTCATCTCGGTGGCACCGATTGCATCAACTCGGTGGGACCGAAGTGAAGCAATAAGGCAACAGAGAGTTGGCAAGCCATCTCGGTGGTACAGATTGCAAATCTCGGTGGGACCGAAATAATTGCAACTAGTAACAGAGAGTTGGCAAGGCCATCTCGGTGGGACCGAGATCCATATCGGTGGATCCGATTTGTTAGGGTTTGGCAGTGGCTAACTCCAGATGAACTCAGTGGCTCCGGATAGGAATGATTCGGTGGGACCGAGTTGGAATGTAGGTTTTGGACATATTTGGATGGAGAAAGTGGTTGAGGGTTTAGGAGCAATGTCACTAAGCACTTGAGCAAAAAGATCATTAAGCAACACCTCATCCCCTTTTAATAGTATTGGCTTTCCTATGGACTCAATGTGATCTTGGATCACTTAACAAAAATGTAGAGTCTTGAGCTTTTGCCAATCCATGTCCTTAGCATTTTGAAGGGTTCCACATCTTCTTGTCCTTGCCATGCCATTGTTGAACTTGTCTGAAATTCACTAGATAGAGGCATTAGTCCAACAACATGTATGTTGGCATAAATTACCAAAAGCACCAAGGGAGCAAATGTGCTTTCAATCTCTCCCTTTTTGGTAATTGATGACAATATACATCAAAGCTTCAAATAAAGATTTAGCAGAAGTTTGTATGAAAGCTTTGAAGGAAACATGTAACATGTATGAGCTCCCCCTAAAGATGTGCATATAGAATGATGATATTACATGGGAAATATACATGCAACATGTATCTTGGCTACATGCATCAGAGCAATATATATGACATTTAGGTATCCACATATTCATGATTATCTTCTTGCAAACAATATATACTAGCAAGAGGTCATCATGTACATGGGTGTGAGATGCTTATACTTACCTTGAAGTTCTTGATCAAGCACCTGAAGAAATACACTTGAGAAAACAAGGTTAGATAACACAAGATAAATTCTTCAAGAAAAGACACAAGATCAACAAGAAACCAAGATTGGGATGACATGTAGAAGAGAGTATCACTAGGTGAATACTTCTTTGAAGCAGACATGTCCCTAAAAGAAAGAAATAGTTGTCTCCCCTTAAAGAACTTCCTCTCCCCCTGAATCTGACATAGGATATTGGGAGCAGGTAGGGTGAGAAAACTAAAGCAATCAAAAACACTAAAAACACTTAAATCATGTTTCTCCCCTCTTAGAAACATGTAATATTCTCTCCTCTTGTAAGGTGCATCTCTCTCTTCCCTTTTTATAAGGAAGAGCTTGTAATGATAAGCTTTGATGTATTCCTCTCTCTCCCTTTGACATCAATTTCCAAGAAGGGACTTCAAGGTTATTGGTCAAGTGGGTTTGGTCCTTGAGAAACACTTCTAGCCATTGAGTGGCTCTAGATGCAAGTAGAGGATAAGAATCATTGAGTGGAGCTGGAGCAGAAAATCTCAGAAAATATTTGACAGAAAACTCCTTAGAGCAGCAAAGTCTGTGACTCCGAGTTGAATCAATTCGGTGGAACCGAGTTTGGTGCAAAGGAACATTTTGTCAACTCAGCTCACTAGGCAAAGGAATTCTCACAAAGATTTGCAAAGAATTAACTACGCAGCACAGAAAAGAAAAGAAACAAGGAAATATCTAGATGAAGTTTTTTTTTGAAATAGAAACACTCTAGCAAGAAGAGAAACAAAAAAAAGAAACACTAGAGAACTTCATCTAGAGGGGTCGGCGACTAGGTCACCTATGTTAGAGTATATTGACTTAGGAGTCAAGTGAGGACACTTGATCATAGGTCATACTCATCGTTTAAGCTCAAAATGGGGTTGCCATTTTTCCTTTAAGCATTTCAATGTATTCACATCTTGTTGAGTTGCTTTTGCTCATGTCTTTGAGTAAAGCTTCTCTAAGATGTGAGAACTTACATTGGGATTTGGTGGTGATGTCCATCATGTAGTTGAACTTGAAGTGGATGCTCATGAGTTGAAGTTTGGAGCTATCCTATCATTTGTAGTTCATCTTCCTACATGGGTTAGATTTGCAAAGAACAACATGTATATCCAAAATGACAAGAATGAAGCATAACTCAAAAGTTGTCAAAGGATATGTTTAGGTTGTCTCGTTCCTTGTCCCACCAACAATTGTTGATACTTGGGTTATACAAGATTGCTTATGATAAGAGTGAGATGCAATCTTGTGACATGAGGCTTGTCCAAGTACCTACAAAAGGTTAGATACAATACAAGGGAGCAAAATGTCCAAGATATAAAATGATCATGGAAGTATCATGGATTAGTCAAGAATGATCATGCCCTTGTATGCATCCACATGAACTTCTAGTTCACGTTTGAAGCATCAATGATGTTCAACTCACTCCTCAAGTGGCAAAACACCTTCTCATCAAGAGGTTTGGTGAAGATATCTGCCAACTGCTTGTCGGTACGAACATGTTTAAGGTCAATGTCACCTTTCTCAACATGATCTCGAATGAAGTGGTGACGAACCTCAATATGCTTAGTTCGAGAATGTTGCACGGGATTGTGTGCAATCTTAATAGCACTCTCATTGTCACATAGTAGCGGTACATATCTCACATGCACACCATAGTCATTAAGAGTTTGTGTCATCCATAGTAATTGAGCACAACATGATCTCGCGACAATGTATTCCGCTTCGGCGGTAGATAGAGATACCGAGTTTTGTTTCTTGGAGGACCAAGACACAAGAAATCTACCAAGAAATTGACATGTACCCGAAGTGGATTTTCTATCAACCTTGTCTCCGGCATAGTCCGAATCGGAATAGCCAACAAGATTGAAAGAAGATCCTTTGGGATACCAAATGCCAAAGTTTGGTGTATGTAACAAGTATCTCATAATTCTTTTCACGGCCTTAAGGTGACACTCTTTTGGTGCCGCTTGGTATCGTGCACACATGCACACACTTGGCATAATGTCGGGATGGGAGGCACATAGATATAGCAATGAACCAATCATAGATCGATAAACCTTTTGATCAACCGGTTTGCCATCCTTGGTCAAGTCAAGATGTCCACTCATGGGCATTGAAGTTTTCATACCTTTACTTTCTTGCATGTTGAACTTCTTGAGTAAGTCATTGGTATACTTTGTTTGAGAAACAAAGGTACCTTCCCTAGTTTGCTTGATTTGCAAACCAAGAAATAATTTGAGTTCGCACATCATAGACATCTCATACTTTTCCGACATCAACCTTCCAAACTTTTCACTAAAAGAGGGGTTAGTAAATCCAAAGATAATGCCATCAACATAAATTTGGCATACAAATAATTCTCCATTAACCCTCTTAGTAAACAAAGTTGAATCAATTTTCCCAATTTCAAAACCTTTTTCAAGAAGAAACTTTGTTAAGCATTTGTACCAAGCTCTAGGGGCTTGTTTAAGACCATAGAGAGCTTTACGAAGTTTGTAAACATGATTAGGTTTCTTGGGATTAACAAAGCCGAGAGGTTGTTTAACATACAATTCCTACTCAATTTCACCATTTAAGAAAGCACTTTTAATATCCATTTGGTAAAGAGTGATATCATGGTGATTGGTATAAGCAAGTAAAATGCGAATGGACTCAAGTCTTGCAATGGGTGCATAGGTCTCACCATAGTCCATACCTTCGACTTGTGTGTAACCTTGTGCTACGAGACGAGCTTTGTTGCGTACAACTTGTCCATCTTCATCTTGCTTATTCCGAAACACCCATTTGGTTCCAATGATGTTTTGCTCATCTTTAGGCTTCTCAACCAATGTCCAAACTTGGTTCCTCTCAAAGTTGTGTAGCTCCTCGTGCATTGCATTCACCCAATCGGGGTCCTTGAGAGCTTCTTCTACCTTCAAGGGTTCAACACTAGAGATTAATGAGTAATGCTCACAAAAGTTAGCTAAACGAGATTTAGAGCGAGTGATTCTCCCGAATTGGATATCTCCAAGTATTTGTTCGACGGGATGATTCTTGTCGATTCTTACTCTAACTCGAGGTAGCTTTTGCTTGGGTTGTGGTGAGGCTTCCTCATCATCATCTTCTTCTTCGTTGATGTTGTCGTTGTTCGCTTGTGGAGGTGGAGAACGAGGTTGAGGTGGATCATCTTGTTGCACTTCCTCATTTCCTTCGTCTTGACGTGTTCCACTTGTGGATGCCTCCATATCAACTTGTTGTTCACCTTGACGTGAAGTTGGGGCTTCCACTTGAATAGACGAGGTACTCTGCTTTACTTCCACGGGGCAAATCTTGTCAATGGACAAGTCTTGAATTGCTTCCGATGGTTCTTGATATCCTACATCAATTGGCAATTGCTCGACTTGCGAGCCGTTAGTCTCATCAAACTTCACATCCACCGTCTCTTCAACTTTTCGAGTGAAGTTGTTGTAGACACGGTAAGTGTGAGAGTTCGATCCGTAACCGAGTAGAAAACCTTCATGAGATTTAGGAGCAAACTTTGAACGACGATGCTTATCAAAAATGTAACATTTTGAGCCAAATACTCGAAAGTATCCAACTTGTGATTTGTTACCGGTGAGCAATTCATACGCCATTTTTCCAAGAAGCTTGTGGAGGTAGAGTCGATTTGTTGCATGACAAGCTGTTTCAACTGCTTCCGCCCAAAAGTGTTTTGGCGTCTTGTATTCATCAAGCATTGTTCTTGCCATCTCAATAAGAGTCCGGTTCTTCCTCTCAACAGCTCCATTTTGTTGAGGTGTGTACATAGCTGAGAACTCATGTGAAATACCCTCCTCATCAAGAAAGGTGTCCACATTGGCGTTCTTGAACTCCGTTCCGTTGTCACTCTGAACCTTCTTGATCTTCACTTCAAATTGATTTTGGGCCTTTCTTGCGAAGTTCTTGAAGATCTTTTGTACCTGCGATTTGTCATCGAGAAAGAACACCCACGTAAATCTGGAAAAATCATCAACAATGACCAAACCGAAAGAGTTACCACCAAGACTCTTATAGGAGTTGGGACCAAAAAGATCCATATGAAGTAGCTCAAGTGGTGTCCTTGTGGTCATAATGTTCTTCACGGGATGGCTTCCTCCAACTTGTTTTCCTGCTTGACAAGCACTACAAAGTCAATCCTTGTCAAATATAACATCTTTCACACCAAGAATGTGATCTCCTTTAACAAGTTTATCAAGATTACGCATGCCAACATGTCCAAGTCTCCTATGCCATAACCAACCTTTAGAAGATTTAGCAATTAAACATGTACGAGGTTGGGCTCTCTTAGTGAAATCAACAATGTATAGATCACCTCTACGGATGCCGGTAAAGACCATATTATGATTATCTTGACGAAACACTTGGCAATCTACTTCGGTAAATAGAACATTGAAACCAAAATCAGCTAGTCTAGATATGGAAAGAAGATTGTAACCAAGAGAGTCAACAAGCATAACATTTTGAATGGAGCTATCATTGGATTTGGCCAGCTTACCAAGGCCAAGTACCTTACCCTTGGAGTTGTCTCCAAAAGTCACATACTTGCGTGGACCATCATTTTTAGCAAGCTCACAAAACATGTCTCTATCTCCGGTCATGTGATCGGTACATCCACTATCAAGAATCCACTCTTTTCCTCTGGCCAGGTAATCTCGAAGATTTGCCATAAGACTAAGATTCCTCATGGTCTTCTCAAATTCAATATCAAATTCTTCGTCCTCATCATAATAGCCATGCTCAACAACATCATTATCAACATGTATATGATCATCACCTAGGGTAATGAATTTATTAGTTTCATGATCATGACAATGTTCAAGTTTATGAATTCTAATGGCTTCCATGATAATGTTACTAATAGTTCAAACATCTCCTTTAGCACGCATATGATCACGAAGCTCAAACAAGCAATCATCAAAGTTAGGATCATTAGGACTCATCTTGTGAAAAGCAATAGTCTTATGAAAAATCTCATCAAGATTCTTTAAAGAGTAATCGGGATATCGCTTTTCCAAATCATGCCATAGAGTATAAGCACAACCAAAGTATTGCATACAACGAAGCACAACTTTAGGTAATCCTCTAATGATAAGATTGACGGTTCTAAGATTACGAAGCATGCCAATTTCCTCTTCATGAGTCGGATGCAAGGGATCAATAGGTGGCACATAAGGATTATGAATATACTTGCTCAAGTTAAATTCATCAAAGATATCAAGCATCTCATTTTTCCAAACATTGTAATACTCCCCATTGAGAATAGGCACTCTACGTCTAAGACTCCCCAAAGTAGACACATCCATCTCCCTCCAATGATGATTAAACCAAAGTAATGGAGACCAAAGCTCTGATACCAATTGTGAGGTCGAGGAGATAGGTCTAGAGGGGGGGGGGGGGGCGAATAGACATTTAACTAACCCAAGGTGCAATTTTTAGTTTCTCTTGGAACTTAGGCAGATTTTGGCACAAGTTAAGATAACACCAATACTTCCTACACATGCATATCTAGAGATTGAGCAGCGGAAATAGTAAAGCATGCAAGTGTACGGAAATTAAAGGGGCAGAGTATGGAAGATCAAACGCAATGAAGACACGGTGGTTTTTGGCGTGGTTCCGATAGGTGGTGCTATCATACATCCACGTTAATGGAGACTTCAACCCACGAAGGGTAATGGCTGCGCGAGTCCACGGAGGGCTCCACCCACAAAGGGTCCACGAAGAAGCAACCTTGTCTATCCCACCATGGCTTACGTCCACGAAGGACTAGCCTCACTCGGGTAGATCTTCACGAAGTAGGCGATGTCCTTGCCCTTACAAACTCCTTGGTTTAACTCCACATCATGTCGGAGGCTCCCAAGTGACACCTAACCAATCTAGGAGACACCACTCTCCAAAAGGTAATAGACGGTGTGTTGATGATGAACTCCTTGCTCTTGTGCTTCAAGTGATAGTCTCCCCAACACTCAACTCTCTCTCACAGAGTTGGCTATGGTGGCTCTCTCCACTGAGGGAGAAGGGGTGGAGGGGTATATATAGCCTCCACACAAAATCCAACCGTTACACACTTTTGACCCAACTCGGTGGCACCGATCAAAAAACTCGGTGGCACCGACCTATGTAAAAGATATGAACGTTAGGAATTTCGGTGGGACTGAACTGGAACAACTCGGATGGACCGATGTGCAATGGTTACGACAAACCTCGTCTCGGTGGCACCGATTGCATCAACTCGGTGGGCCGGAGTGAAGCAATAAGGCAACAGAGAGTTGGCAAGCCATCTCGGTGGTACCGATTGCAAATCTTGGTGGGACCGAAATAATTGCAACTAGTAACAGAGAGTTGGCAAGGCCATCTCGGTGGGACCGAGATCCATATCGGTGGATCTGATTTGTTAGGGTTTGGCAGTGGCTAAGTCCAGATGAACTCGGTGGCTCCGGATAGGAATGATTCGGTGGGACCGAGTTGGAATGTAGGTTTTGGACATATTTGGATGGAGAAAGTGGTTGAGGGTTTTGGAGCAATGTCACTAAGCACTTGAGCAAAAAGATCATTAAGCAACACCTCATCCCTTTTAATAGTATTGGCTTTCCTATGGACTCAATGTGATCTTGGATCACTTAATAAAAATGTAGAGTCTTGAGCTTTTGCCAATCCATGTCCTTAGCATTTTGAAGGGTTCCACATCTTCTTGTCCTTGCCACGCCATTGTTGAACTTGTCTGAAATTCACTAGATAGAGGCATTAGTCCAACAACATGTATGTTGGCATAAATTACCAAAACCACCAAGGGAGCAAATGTGCTTTCACTACTGCAACTGCATTGCTCCAACACGACTGCAGTTGCATGTCCACCACTAGAGTTGCAACAGTAAGTGTCACAACCCAATTATAATTGCATGGGCCACCAATGCGTCTGGAAGGGTTGCAACCTTGACTGCAACTGCGGTCCCTCCAACACGACTGCAAGTGGTGGTAATTTGTTTTCATTTTTTAACAAAAAAATCATGAACTTTTTTAATATCTATATTTTTTTTTGAAAACTTGTCTTTTTTAAATTCATGATCTTTTTTAATATTGTGATATTTTTTAAAAGTTCATGAACATTTTTTCAAATTCACAAACATTTTTAAAATATGAGATAAACATTTTTTTATACATGTGGTGAACATTCAGAAATACACGACGACATTTCCAAACATGAAGTTGAACAGTTTTGAATACACTATAACCACTTTATGTGAATATTTTCTAAATGCGAGACATTTTTTTCTTTCAAATATGCGACGAATATTCTTATAAACATGCCGTGAATTTTTTTTAACGAATGTTTTTTAATACACATTGAACACTTTTTAAATACGCGATGAATATTTTTAATACACGGTGAACATGTTTTTAAGTACTTGATGGACATTTTTTAAGTTCGAACCTATACATTTTTTTCATTTTTCGGTGTATAATATTTTTCTTAATTTTAGTCATCCAACATTTTTTAAAGCAAATTGGTAAATGTTTTTTTTCTGAAATATTAAACGAGCAGTGGCACAAAACCGGGAATGGCATGTGCGCTAAAGGCTTCCTACTAGCTAAATGGAAAAACCAATAAAAAAAACTTCACCCAAAATTGGAACATAGCGCACGTTCCCTCCCGCGCATATGTTCTCCTTTCTTTTTGTTTTTTGAGAATATATGCGTGTGTTCACCTATCACATATTCTCATACCTTCAGCCTAGCAATAAAGTACGTACATACAAACGCTTGTGCGTAAAATAGTTGTGGCCTGTTTGTGCACAAAATTACAAAGAAAACACATACAAAAGGAGAAAACGAAAGAACGTGTTGCAGCGCCACACAATGCACCCCATGCCAGCCCATCTTACCAAGCCCAACAACGCATAATGCTCAGCTGAATGGGATGACATCAGCCTGCCATCAGCTGAATGAGACATAACTATATCTCATTCAGCTGAGCTCCAGACGCTCCCTATAAGGTATGCAAGGAAATTGCACGGTAGGAGCAACTCGGGCAAATGGAGACAGGTGAATAATAAAAAATTAACAATAGCTCATAGCTGAGCTATGAACAGCATATGTGCCTGCCATCAGCAGTATTTCTACCTTATAAGTGGTAAGATGTTGTTTGAACCAAGCCAAACTCAGAGGTGGCATCAGGCTTATCAGTTTTGTTCTTAAGAAATACATACACATGAAATGTGTACCTTTTTTATTTTGCAAGTAATATGTCTGGGTTGATATATGGATTACTACTTGCTACTAGGGTTCAAGTAACAAAGGTATTAAAATCTTTAATCAACAACATACTAGTAACAAATTATGTAAGGCTTAGCTGAAGACCAGATCAAAGAGTATGTAAGTATAGACAGGGGGAGTGCTAGCAAGCCAAGAGTGGACACGAACCCCCTCAGTGATGATCTGGCAGTTATCCTTCTCACGCTCGAAGATGATATTGCGCTTGTAATCCACCAAATCACGCGCGGCGACTTTACCCTACACATGCAGTGGCCAGGTTAAACCTGAGGTCTCTTGGGGTGAGATTCTGACTTCAAAGGGCTGCAGAGTGGTGGCGGCGCCGATGGAGGCCATGCCGGAAGCAACATCCGTGACCCGCACGCTGGGGATAGTCGCTGCATATCACATATTCACATGTAGTTTGTTATGCATATGAGATTTCGATTGCTATCAGAATCAGACTACTATCTTGCTAGCTCCTTCCTCCATGTGGTGTCCATTGATGACCCACAAGTATAGGGGATCAATCGTAGTCCTTTCGATAAGTAAGAGTGTCGAACCCAATGAGGAGCAGAAGAAAATGACAAGCGGTTTTCAGCAAGGTATGCAAGTACTGAAAATAGCGGTAACAGATAGTTTTGATAGCATGATAATTCGTAACAAGTAACAAGTATAATAAAGTGCGGCAAGGTGGCCCAATCCTTTTTGTAGCAAAGGACAAGCCAGAACGAACTCGTATAATAAGCAAAGCGTTCTCGAGGACACATGGGAATTTCATCTAGTCACTTTCATCATGTTTGTTTGATTCGCGTTCGCTACTTTGATAATTTGATATGTGGGTGGACCGGTGCTTGGGTGCTGTTCTTACTTGAACAAGCCTCCCACTTATGATTATCCCCTCTCGCAAGCATCCACAACTACGAAAGAAGAATTAAGATAACTCTAACCATAGCATGAAACATATGGATCCAAATCAGCCCCTTACGGAATAGCGCATAAACTAGGGTTTAAGCTTCTGTCACTCTAGCAACCCATCATCTAATTACTACTCCACAATGCCTTCCCTTAGGCCCAAAGATGGTGAAGTGTCATGTAGTCGACGTTCACACGACACCACTAAAGGAAGCAAAACATACATATCATCAAAATATCGAACGAATACCAAATTCACATGATTACTTATGACAAGACTTCTCCCATGTCCTCAAGAACAAAAGTAACTACTCACAAATCATATTCATGTTCAAGATCAGAGGGGTATTGAATAGCATTAAGGATCTGAACATATAATCTTCCACCAAATAAACCAACTAGCATCAACTACAAGATGTAATCAACACTACTAGCAACCCACAGGTACCAATTTGAGGTTTTGAGACAAAGATTGAATACAAGAGATGAACTAGGGTTTGAGATGAGATGGTGCTGGTGAAGATGTTGATGAAGATTGGTCCTCCCACGATGAGAGGATCGTTGGTGATGTCGATGGCTTCGATTTCCCCCTCCCAGGGGGAAGTTTCCCCGGCGGAATTGTTCCGCCGGAGTGTTGGAAATATGCCCTAGAGGCAATAATAAATTGGTTATTATTATATTTCCTTGTTCATGATAATCGTTTATTATCCATGCTATAATTGTATTGATTGGAAACTCAAATACATGTGTGGGTACATAGACAACACTGTGTCCCTAGTAAGCCTCTAGTTAACTAGCTCGTTGATCAAAATATGGTGAAGGTTTCCCAGCCATGGACATGAGATGTCATTTGATAACGGGATCACATCATTAGGAGAATGATGTGATGGACAAGACCCAAACTATAAACGTAGCATATGATCATGTCAGTTTATTGCTATTGTTTTCTGCATGTCAAGTATCTGTTCCTATGACCATGAGATCATGCAACTCACTGACACCGGAGGAATACCTTGTGTGTATCAAACGTCGCAACGTTACTGGGTGACTATAAAGATGCTCTACAGGTATCTCCGAGGGTGTCTGTTGGGTTGGCATGGATCAAGACTGGGATTTGTTGCTCCGTGTGACGGAGAGGTATCTCAGGGCCAACTCGGTAATACAACATCACAATGAGCCTTGCAAGCAATGTGACTAAAGTGTTAGCCACGAGATCTTGTATTATGGACCGAGTAAAGAGACTTGCTGATAACGAGATTGAACTAGGTATAGAGATACCGACGATCGAATCTCGGGCAAGTAACATACCGAAGAACAAAGGGAACAGCATACGGGATTAACTGAATCCTTGACATAGAGGTTCGACCGATATAGATCTTCATAGAATATGTAGGAACCAATATGGGCATCCAGGTCCCGCTATTGGTTATTGACCGTAGATGTGTCTCGGTCATGTCTACATAGTTCTCGAACCCGCAGGGTCTACACATTTAACGTTTGGTGACGATTAGTATAGTTGAGTTATTGTGTTGGTGACCGAAGGTTGTTCGGAGTCCCGGATAAAATCCCGGACATGACGAGGATCTCCGGAAGAGTCCGGAGGTAAAGTTTGATATATGTGATAATAGTGTTTTGATCTCCGGAAGGGTTCCGGAATTCACCGGAAGGGGTTCCGGATGTTTACCGAAGTGTTCGGGTGCAGCAACACTTTATATGGGCCAAAGGGGTAAAGCCCACAAGGTATTGGAAAGTGCAAAAGGAAGTTTTGCTGCTGCCTTAAGCGGTACTACCGCTTGTGTGAAGCGGTACTACCGCTCGTGAGCGGTACTACCGCTTGTACGCGGTACTGCTGGAATCCGAGTGGGACTCTTTCCGTGCGGGCCAAACCGACCTTGTGCGGGCAAAACCGACCTTGTGGAGGCTTTCTCTCCAAGTTTAGACCCCAGGGCTCAACATATAAATAGAGGGGCAGGGCTAGCACACGGGAGACATCAAGATTTCCCAAGCCGTGTGCCAGCAACCCTAACCCTCTAGTTCCTCCCGTCACAATCTCCGTAGTGCTTGGCGAAGCCCTGCAGAGATTGTTCCTCACCACCATCACCACGCCGTCGTGCTGCCGAAACTCATCCACTACTTCACCATCGCTCGCTGGATCGAGGAGGTGAAGGCGTCATCAAGCCGTACGTGTGTTGAACGCGGAGGTGTCGTCCGTTCGTCGCTAGATTGTGTTTGGATCGAGGGACGACTTGCGATTTGGATCGCGAAGACGTTCGACTACATCAACCGCGTTTCTTAACGCTTCCGCTTAGCGATCTACAAGGGTATGTAGATTCACTCTCCCTCTCATAGTTCCTCATCACCATGGATAGATCTTGCGTGTGTGTAGGAAATTTTTTATTTCCCATGCGACGTTCCCCAACAGTGGCATCAAAGCTAGGTCTATGTGTAGATGAGATCTCGAGTAGAACACAAAGGAGTTTGTGGGCGTTGATATTCAGATTGCTTCCTCCCTTGGTCTTTTCTTGTTTCGGCGGTATTGTGGGATGAAGCGGCTCGGACCAACATTACTCGTACGCTTACGAGAGACCGGTTCCATCAACTGACATGTAACTTCGTTGCATAAAGATGGCTGGCGGGTGTCTGTTTCTCCCACTTTAGTCGGATCGGATTTGACAAAGGCGGTCCTTGAGAAGGTTGAAAAGCAATTTTTATATCACCGTTGTGGTTTTTGCGTAGGTAAGAATCGTTCTTGCTAGATACCCGTAGCAGCCACGTAAAACTTGCAATAACAATTAGAGGACGTCTAACTTGTTTTTGCAGGGTATGTTGTGATGTGATATGGCCAATAACATGATGAGATATATGTGATGTATGAGATGATCATGTGTTGTATAGAATATCACGACTTGCATGTCGATGAGTACGGCAACTGGCAGGAGCCATATAGTTGTATTTAATTATTTTCGCCGTTTTGCTTTACTTTATCGCTATGAGTTAGCAATAGTCGTGGAAGCAACAGTCGGCGTGACAACCTCATGGCGACACGTTGATGGAGATCATGGTGTCATGCCGGTGACGATGGAGATCATGCCGGTGCTTTGGAGATGGAGATCAAAAGCACAAGTTCATGGCCATATCATGTCACTTATGATTTGCATGTGGTGTTAATCCTTTTATGCATCTTATTTTGCTTAGGACGACGGTAGCATTATAAGGTGATCCCTCACTTAAATTTCAAGATAAAATTGTGTTCTCCCCGAGTGTGCACCGTTGCGAAAGTTTGTCGTTTCGAGACACCACGTGATGATCGGGTGTGATAGACTCTACGTTCGCATACAACGGGTGCAAGCCAGTGTTGCATGTGCGGAACACTCGGGTTAAACTTGATGAGCCTAGCATGTACAGACATGGCCTCGGAACACAAGAGACCGAAAGGTCGAACATGAGTCATATAGTAGATATGATCAACATGAAGATGTTCACCATTGAAACCACCTCAACTCACGTGATGATCGGACTTGAGTTGGTGGATTTGGATCATGTGACACTCGAATGACCGGAGGGATGTCAATTTGAGTGGGAGTTTTTTTAAGTAATATGATTAACTAAACTCATTATCTTGAACAATAGTCTAAGTTGTCTTTGCTATATTTATGTTGTAGATCATGGCTCGCGCAGTAGCACCCCTGAATTTTAATGCGTTCCTAGAGAAAGCTAAGTTGAAAGATGATGGAAGTAACTTTGTGGACTGGGCCCGTAATCTAAGGATTATCCTTACGGCTTCCCAGAAGGCTTATGTCCTTGATGCACCGCTTGGTGATCCACCCGCTCCAGTTGAGTCTCTAGACGTTGTGAACGCCTGGCAGGCTCGCTCTGATGATTACTCAATAGTTCAATGTGCAATTTTGTATGGCTTAGAACCGGGACTTCAAAGACGTTTTGAATGTCATGGAGCATATGAGATGTTCTAGGAGTTGAGGTTTATCTTTCAGAAGAATGCCCGGATCGAGAGGTATGAGACCTCCGATAAGTTCTATGCTTGCAAGATGGAGGAGAACGGGTCTATTAGTGATCACATACTCAGAATGTCTGGGTACTCCACCCGTTTGGCTGAATTGGGGATGCCCCTTCCGCCAGAGGCTATCACTGACAGAGTTCTTCAATCATTGCCACCTAGCTACAAGAGCTTCGTGTTGAACTATAATATGCACGGGATGAACAAGTCAGTCGCCGAGATGTTTGCGATGCTGAAAGTCGCTGAGTCTGAAATTCAGAAGGAGCATCAAGTGTTGATGGTCAATAAAACCACTAGTTTCAAGAAAAATGGCAAGGGTAAGAAGGGTAACTCCAAGAAGAGTGGCAAAGCAGTTGCTCCTTCCGTGAAGAAACCCAAGGCTGGACCCAAACCAGAAACTGTGTGCTTTCATTGCAAGGGAACTGGACACTGGAAGCGGAACTGCCCCAAGTATTTGGCTGACAAGAAGGCGGCCAACAAAAAACAAGGTATATATGATATACATGTTATTGATGTGTACCTTACCAACTCTCGTTGTAGTGCCTGGGTATTTGATACCGGTGCGGTTGCTCACATTTGCAACTCTAAACAGGAACTGTGGAATAGACGGAGGCTGGCAAAGGATGAAGTGACGATGCGCGTGGGAAATGGTTCCAAGGTTGATGTGATCGCCGTCGGCATGCTCGCTCTTCAATTACCATCGGGATTAGTGATGAACCTGAATAATTGTTATTTAGTGCCTGCGTTAAGCATGAACATTATATCTGGATCTTGTTTATTGCGAGACGGTTACTCATTTAAATCAGAGAATAATGGTTGTTCTATTTATATGAGTAATATCTTTTATGGTCATGCACCCGAAGTGAGGGGTTTATTCTTATTGAATCTCGATAGTAATGATACACATGTTCATAACATTGATGCCAAAAGATGTAGAATTGATAATGATAATACCACCTTCTTGTGGCACTGCCGTTTAGGTCATATTGGCGTAAAACGCATGAGGAAGCTCCATGCTGATGGACTTTTGGAGTCACTTGATTTTGAATCACTTAACACATGCGAGCCATGCCTCATGGGCAAGATGACTAAAACGCCGTTCTCTGGAACAATGGAACGGGCAAGTGACTTGTTGGAAATCATACATACTGATGTGTGCGGTCCGATGAGCATTGAGGCGCGCGGTGGTTATCGTTACTTTCTCACCTTCACTGATGACTTAAGTAGATATGGGTATATTTACTTAATGAAACACAAGTCTGAAACATTTGAAAAGTTCAAACAATTTCAGAGTGAAGTTGAGAATCATCGTAACAAGAAGATTAAATTCCTACGATCCGATCAAGGAGGAGAATATCTGAGTTATGAGTTTGGCAGTCACTTAAGACAATGTGGAATTGTTTCACAACTGACACCGCCTGGAACACCACAGCGTAATGGTGTGTCCGAACGTCGTAATCGAACCTTATTGGATATGGTGCGATCTATGATGTCTCTTGCCGATTTGCCACTATCGTTTTGGGGTTATGCATTAGAGACAGCTGCATTCACTTTAAATAGGGCACCATCGAAATCTGTTGAGACGACGCCATATGAACTTTGGTTTGGCAAGAAGCCAAAGATGTCGTTTCTTAAAGTTTGGGGATGTGATGCTTATGTCAAAAAGCTTCAGCCTGAAAAGCTGGAACCCAAAGCGGAGAAATGTGTCTTCATAGGATACCCAAAAGAGACAGTTGGGTATACCTTCTACCTCAAATCCGAAGGCAAAGTGTTTGTCGCTAAAAACGGAACATTTCTTGAGAAAGAGTTTCTCTCGAAAGAATTGAGTGGGAGGAAGATAGAACTTGATGAGGTTGTTGAAACCTTTACTTCAACCTGAGAGTAGCGCAGCGCAGAAAGATGTTTCTGTAGAGCCTACATCAGCTGAAGAGGAAGTTGATGATGATCATAAAGCTTCGGATCAAGTTGCTATCGAAACTCGTAGGTCGACAAGGACCCGTACTGCTCCTGAGTGGTACGGCAACCCTGTCTTAGAGGTCATGTTGTTGGACAACGATGAACCTACGAGCTATGGAGAAGCGATGATGGGCCCGGATTCCGAGAAGTGGTTAGAGGCCATGAAATCCGAGATGGGATCCATGTATGAAAACAAAGTGTGGACTTTGGAAGTATTACCTGAAGGGCGTAAGGCCATTCAGAATAAATGGATCTTTAAGAGGAAGACGGACGCGGACGGTAATGTCACCGTCTATAAAGCTCGACTTGTGGCAAAGGGTTTTTCACAAGTTCAAGGAGTTGACTACGATGAGACCTTCTCACCCGTAGCGATGCTTAAGTCCGTCAGAATCATGTTAGCAATAGCTGCCTTTTTCGATTATGAAATTTGGCAGATGGATGTCAAAACAGCGTTCCTTAACGGTTTCCTTAAGGAAGAGTTGTATATGATGCAACCAGAAGGTTTTGTCGATCCAGAGAATGCTGACAAAGTTTGCAAACTCCAGCGATCCATTTATGGACTGGTGCAAGCATCTCGGAGTTGGAATCTTCGCTTTAATGAGGTGATCAAAGCGTTCGAGTTTATACAAGTTTACGGAGAAGCTTGTATTTACAAGAAAGTGAGTGGGAGCTCTATAGCGTTTCTAATATTATATGTGGATGACATATTACTGATTGGAAACAATATAGAAATGTTGGAAAGCATGAAGGAATATTTGAACAAAGAGTTTTTCAATGAAGGACCTAGGAGAAGCTGCTTTCATATTAGGCATCAAGATCTATAGAGATAGATCAAGACGTTTAATAGGACTTTCACAAAGCACATACCTTGATAAGATTTTGAAGAAGTTCAAAATGGATCAGTCCAAGAAGGGGTTCTTGCCTGTTTTGCATGGTGTGAAGTTGAGTAAGACTCAATGCCCAGTGACTGCAGAACATAGAGAAAAGATGAGTGTCATCCCCTATGCTTCAGCCATAGGCTCTATCATGTATGCAATGCTGTGCACAAAACCCGATGTCAGCCATGCCATAAGTATGGTCGGAAGGTTTCAAAGTGATCCAGGAATGGAACACTGGACGGCGGTCAAGAATATCCTGAAGTACCTGAAAAGGACTAAGGACATGTTTCTCGTTTATGGAGGTGATCAAGAGCTCGTCGTAAAGGGTTACGTCGATGCAAGCTTTGACACTGATCCGGATGACTCTAAGTCGCAAACCGTATACGTATTTATTCTTAATGGGGGTGCTGTTAGCTGGTGCAGTTCCAAGCAAAGCGTGGTAGCTGATTCTACATGCGAAGTGGAGTACATCGCTGCCTCGGAGGCGGCGAAGGAAGGTGTCTGGATGAAGGAGTTCACGACAGATCTTGGAGTAGTGCCTAGTGCGCTTAACCCAATGACTCTGTTTTGTGATAATACTGGTGCCATTGCTCTAGCCAAGGAACCAAGATTTCACAAGAGGACCAGACACATAAAGCGACGTTTCAATTCCATCCGCGATTACATCAAGGAGGACAACATAAAAATTTGCAAAGTACACACGGATCTGAATGTTGCAGATCCGATGACTAAACCTCTTCCAAGGGCTAAACATGAACAACACCAGAACTGCATGGGTGTTCGATTCATTACAATGTAAATCACATAGTGATGTGAACTAGATTATTGACTCTAGTGCAAGTGGGAGACTGTTGGAAATATGCCCTAGAGGCAATAATAAATTGGTTATTATTATATTTCCTTGTTCATGATAATCGTTTATTATCCATGCTATAATTGTATTGATTGGAAACTCAAATACATGTGTGGGTACATAGACAACACTGTGTCCCTAGTAAGCCTCTAGTTAACTAGCTCGTTGATCAAAAGATGGTGAAGGTTTCCCAGCCATGGACATGAGATGTCATTTGATAACGGGATCACATCATTAGGAGAATGATGTGATGGACAAGACCCAAACTATAAACGTAGCATATGATCGTGTCAGTTTATTGCTATTGTTTTCTGCATGTCAAGTATCTGTTCCTATGACCATGAGATCATGCAACTCACTGACACCGGAGGAATACCTTGTGTGTATCAAACGTCGCAACGTTACTGGGTGACTATAAAGATGCTCTACAGGTATCTCCGAGGGTGTCTGTTGGGTTGGCATGGATCAAGACTGGGATTTGTTGCTCCGTGTGACGGAGAGGTATCTCAGGGCCCACTCGGTAATACAACATCACAATGAGCCTTGCAAGCAATGTGACTAAAGTGTTAGCCACGAGATCTTGTATTACGGACCGAGTAAAGAGACTTTCCGATAACGAGATTGAACTAGGTATAGAGATACCGACGATCGAATCTCGGGCAAGTAACATACCGAAGAACAAAGGGAACAACATACGAGATTAACTGAATCCTTGACATAGAGGTTCGACCGATATAGATCTTCGTAGAATATGTAGGAACCAATATGGGCATCCAGGTCCCGCTATTGGTTATTGACCGTAGAGGTGTCTCGGTCATGTCTACATAGTTCTCGAACCCGCAGGGTCTACACATTTAACGTTTGGTGACGATTAGTATAGTTGAGTTATTGTGTTGGTGACCGAAGGTTGTTCGGAGTCCCGGATAAAATCCCGGACATGACGAGGATCTCCGGAAGAGTCCGGAGGTAAAGTTTGATATATGTGATAATAGTGTTTTGATCTCCGGAAGGGTTCCGGAATTCACCGGAAGGGGTTCCGGATGTTTACCGAAGTGTTCGGGTGCAGCAACACTTTATATGGGCCAAAGGGGTAAAGCCCACGAGGTATTGGAAAGTGCAAAAGGAAGTTTTGCTGCTGCCTTAAGCGGTACTACCGCTTGTAAGGCAGTACTACCGCGTAAGCGGTACTACCGCTTGTGTGAAGCGGTACTACCGCTCGTGAGCGGTACTACCGCTTGTACGCGGTACTGCTGGAATCCGAGTGGGACTCTTTCCGTGCGGGCCAAACCGACCTTGTGCGGGCAAAACCGACCTTGTGGAGGCTTTCTCTCCAAGTTTAGACCCCAGGGCTCAACATATAAATAGAGGGGCAGGGCTAGCACATGGGAGACATCAAGATTTCCCAAGCCGTGTGCCGGCAACCCTAACCCTCTAGTTCCTCCCGTCACAATCTCCGTAGTGCTTGGCGAAGCCCTGCAGAGATTGTTCCTCACCACCATCACCACGCCGTCGTGCTGCCGGAACTCATCCACTACTTCACCATCGCTCGCTGGATCGAGGAGGTGAAGGCGTCATCAAGCCGTACGTGTGTTGAACACGGAGGTGTCGTCCGTTCGGCGCTAGATCGTGTTTGGATCGAGGGACGACTTGCGATTTGGATCGCGAAGACGTTCGACTACATCAACCGCGTTTCTTAACGCTTCCGCTTAGCGATCTACAAGGGTATGTAGATTCACTCTCCCTCTCGTAGTTCCTCATCACAATGGATAGATCTTGCGTGTGTGTAGGAAATTTTTTGTTTCCCATGCGACATTCCCCAACACGAAGAGCAAAATAGCTCCTGCCCAGGTTCCGCCTCGAGACGGCGGCGCTTCATCCCGAAAGTCTTCTTCTGATTTTTTCTAGGGCAAATAGCATCTTATAGGAGAAGATGGGCCCCGGAGGCTTGCCAGGGGCCCCAGAGAAGATGGGCCCCGGAGGCTTGTGGCCTCCTGGTGGGTCCCCTCCTGGTATTTCTTTCGCCAATATTTTTTATATATTCCAAAACAATTCTCCGTAAATTTTCAGGTCATTTGGAGTTGTGCAGAATACTATCTCTGTTTCACCCCTTTCCGGTCCAGAATTCCAGCTGCCGGCAATATCCCTCTTCATGTGAATCTTGCAAAATAAGAGAGAAAAGGCATAAGAATTGTACCATAAGGTGAAATAATGATCAAGAACATAATAATTATTAGTAGGAAATCATGATGTAAATTGGACGTATCAACTCCCCCAAGCTCAGACCTCGCTTGTCCTCAAGCGAAAGCCGAAATCGATAATCATGACCACTTGTTTAGAGAGAGAGGCGTCGATAAAAATAAAATACGTACATGGAGCATCATGATCTTTATTATAACAGCAATATATCGTCATAAAATTTCTCATGAAAAAGTGACAATTCATACACAAGTTAAAGTATGAACCATAAACCAAATTGAAAACTAACAAACTATGATCTCAGTCACTGAAGCAATTGCAATTCATCATATTATCAGAAAGAGTCTATGTAAGAGCTTTGTTTAGCAAGTTCACATACTCAACTATCATTTAGTCTTCTATGATTGCTGACACTCACGACATACTTATGGAGCAAAAGTTTCAGTCAGACACATAGAAAGATAGGGGCTTATAATTTCGCCTCCCAACGTATTTACCTCAAGGGTAATGTCAACAATAATAACTCATGATCACCTACATCCAACCTGGATATATATGTCTGAATCAATCCCCACCACATGATGCTTGCCAAAATAGAAATAAAAACGGAATAGAGGAGAATACTATTGACTCTTGCATGAAAGTAAATACATAAAGTAAAAGATAGGCCCTTCACAGAGGGAAGCAGAGGTTGTCATGCGCTTTTTGTTTTTGGATGTGCAAGCTCTTAATGTAAAGCGTCACTTTATATTACCCCTTGTGATAGCTACCTTTATTATGCAGTCTGTCGCTTTTATTCTTCACCATCACAAGATCGTACAAAGCTTATTTTCCCTTATAATAAAAGATCATACATATTTAGGAGCAAGTTTTATTGCTTTGCACCAATGACAACTTACTTGAAGGATCTTATTCAATCCATAGGTAGATATAGTGGACTCTCATGGCATGAAACTGGGTTTAAGGGTTTTTGGATGCACAAGTAGTATCTCTACTTAGTGCGGAATTTTGGCTAGCAAAATATAGGGGGCAAGCACCACATGTTAGAGGATCCAAAACTATATAACTTCTATGTGAATATAAGCAAACATAACTCATTACGTTGTCTTCCTTGTCCAACGTCGACTAATTGACATAGAATATTTAATGGGGGCTCACAATCATAAAAGATGTCCAAGATAGTGTATTTATATGTGAAACCTCTCTTCCTTTATTACTTTTTCATGAATTGCAACAATGACCAATGCTATGTTTGTCAACTTCCGACAAGTTTTATCAATTATACTTCTTTATGTGAAGTCATCACTCCCCATGGGATTAGCATATGATCTTATTTTTTTTCTTTATTTATTTCTAAGATTGGATCAACAAAAGCAAAACACACAACTCAACTACTCTTTATTATATAACTTTCACACACGATTACATAGATAGATAGATCATAAAGCAAGCACTCGAAACTAAATCATACTAAAACTTTATTCTTCTAAATCATGAAATAACTAAGGATCGAACTAAGATAGATAATGATGATAAAAAGTGATGATGATACGATATCGGGGCACCTCCCCCAAGCTTGGCACAAGCCAAGGGTGGTGCCCATACCCGTTTACTCAAGTCTCCTTCTTTGGTGATGGTGGTGATGAAGTGATGGGCTTGTCCTCCATCTTCCACTTAAGGACACGAATTTCTTCTTTTAATTTGTCATTCTCTCTTTCAAGAACCCAGATTTTGCGATGTAGTTCATCCGACTCTTCCTGCACATGACGAAAATGGGTGAATTGAACTTTAGATACTTTCACCGTGTTGGGCAGGCTGGACTTCTTGAATTCAACATGCATATCCCCTGGCTGAGGCAGCGGGGGATCCTCCTCCTCCTCGCTGGAATGATCTTGCTTTTCCCTCATGTCGGCCTCTTCCTCTTCATCAGTTGTCCAACCATAGGGATGAATATCCCCATAGACTCTAGGGTTCGCAATAAGGTGCGAGACATAGCTTTCCCCGTCCGAATCCTGAGATGACATGGCGCCAGGCCTTGAAAATCTGACAGAAAACAGCATGAAACAAGAATAGAGGAGAAACTTGCGATACGGTGGTCAAAACACTCGTGAGTATATATAATGAATTTTTCCCGTGCAGAACAAGAAATATGGAAGAAAAACAGATTCAGGAAAGTCCACGAGGGAGCCACAAGCCTGGTAGGCGCGCCCCCCAGGCTTGTCGCCTCCTCGTGCACCTTTCAGACTGTTTATTATTTTCCTAATTTTTTATATATTCCAAAACAGACAGAAAGTACTTTTATGGAAGTTTTGGAGTCCGTTTACTTACCGTACCACATACCTACTCCTTTTCAGGATTCTGGAGCGTTCCGAAAGGTTTGTTCTATGTGCTCTTCCGGTGTCATTCTTTAAATAATATTGGTTTCAACATTAATGGGCGTACCTGAGATATAATGTTTAATTCTTTGCCCGTTAACCACTCTCGGATTACTGCCTTCGGAGTTGTTTATTTTGATGGCTCCGGAGCGATAAACTTCTTCGATGATATACGACCCTTCCCATTTAGAGAGAAGTTTTCCTGCAAAAAATCTTAAACGAGAATTGTATAATAGAACACGATCACCTACTTTGAATTCCCGTTTTTGAATTTTGTTATCATGTCATCTTTTAACCTTTTCTTTAAACAACTTGGCATTTTCATAAGCTTGGGTTCTCCATTCATCTAAAGAACTAATATCAAATAACCTCTTTTCACCGGCAAGTTTAAAATCATAGTTAAGTTCTTTAATTGCCCAATATGCTTTATGTTCTAACTCAAGAGGTAAATGATATGCTTTTCTATAAACCATTTTATATGGAGACATACCCATAGAATTTTTATAAGCAGTTCTGTAAGCCCATAGTGCATCATCCAGTTTCTTAGACCAATTCTTTCTAGATCTATTAACGGTCTTTTGCAAAATTAATTTTATTTCTCTATTAGTTAATTCAACTATTAGTTAATTCAACTTGACCACTAGACTGAGGATGATAAGGAGATGCAATTCTATGATTAACATCATATTTAGCAAGCAATTTACGGAAAGCACCATGAATAAAGTGTGAATCACCACCAGTCATTAAATATCTAGGGACTCCAAACCTCGGGAATATAACTTCTTTAAGCATTTTAATAGAAGTGTTATGATCAGCACTACTAGTTGGAATAGATTCTACCCACTTAGTAACATAATCAACAGCAACTAAAATATGAGTGTACCCATTGGATTTAGGAAAAGGCCCCATATAATCAAAACCCCAAACATCAAATGGTTCAATAAGAAGCGAATAATTCATAGGCATTTCCTGACGTCTACCAACATTACCAATTCTTTGACATTCATCACAAGAAATGACAAACTTACGTGCATCTTTGAAAAGAGTAGGCCAATAAAAACCAGATCGTAATACCTTGTGTGCAGTTCTGTCTCCCGCATGGTGTCCTCCATATGCCTCGGAGTGACACTTACGTAGGATTTGTTCTTTATATAAGTGTGGGTCATCCCAAAAGTAATGTCTTAAATCAAAGAAGAACTTTTTCTTTTATTGGTATGTGAAACTAGGTGGTATATATTTAGCAACAATGTAATTAGCATAGTCTGCATACCAAGGAGTATTACGAGAAGCATTTATGACAGCTAATTGTTCATCAGGGAAATCATCATTAATAGGAAGTGGGTCATCAAGAACATTTTCCATTCTAGACAAATTATCGGCTACGGGATTCTCAGCTCCCTTTCTATCAACAATATGCAAATCAAATTCTTGTAGCAATAGAACCCACCTAATGAGTCTAGGTTTAGCATCTTTCTTTTCCATAAGATATTTAATAGCAGCATGATCGGTGTGAACAGTTACTTTAGAATCAACTATATAAGATCTGAATTTATCACATGCAAACACAACTGCTAGAAATTCTTTCTCAGTAGTAGCATAATTTCTTTGGACACTGTCTAGAGTTTTACTAGCATAATGAATAACATTCAATTTCTTATCAACTCTTCGTCCTAGAACAACACCAAAAGCATAATCACTAGCATCACACATAATTTCAAAGGGTAGGTTCCAATCAGGTGGTTGAACAATAGGTGCAGAAATTAAGGCTTTCTTAAGTATTTCAAAGGCTTCTACACAATCATCATCAAAAACAAATGGAACATCTTTTTGCAAGAGATTAGTAAGAGGCCTAGAAATTTTAGAGAAGTCTTTTATAAACCTTCTATAGAAACCAGGATGACCGAGGAAACTTCTTATACCTTTGATATATTTAGGACATGGCATTTTCTCAATAGTATCAACTTTAGCTTTATCAACTTCAATACCTCTTTCAGAAATTTTATGCCCAAGGACTATACCTTCATTCACCATAAAGTGGCAGTTCTCCCAATTCAAGACAAGATTAGTTTCTTCACATCTCTGCAAAACTCGATCAAGGTTGCTCAAGCAATCATCAAAAGAAGTTCCGTAAACGGAGAAATCATCCATGAAAACCTCATCAATCTTTTCACAAAAGTCAGAGAATATAGCAGTCATACATCTTTGAAAGGTAGCAGGTGCATTACATTAACCAAAAGGCATACGACGATAAGCATAAGTTCCAAAAGGACAAGTAAATATGGTTTTCTCTTGATCTTCAGGTCAAACAGGTATTTGAGAGAAACCAGAATAACCATCTAGGAAGCAAAAGTGTGTATGCTTAGATAATCTTTCTAACATTTGATCAATAAAAGGCAAGGGTAAATGATCTTTCCTAGTATCTTTATTTAATTTCCCGAAATCAATTACCATCCTATAACCAGTTACAATTCTTTGTGGAATAAGTTCATTCTTATCATTAGGAACAACGGTAATACTTCCTTTCTTAGGAACACAATGGACAGGACTTACCCATCTACTATCAGCTATGGGATAAATTATACCTGCCTCCAGAAGCTTTAATATTTTAGTTCTTACCACATCCTTCATTTTAGGATTCAGCCTTCTTTGATGATCAACAACGGGTTTAGCGTCTGGCTCCATATGAATTTTATGCTGACATAAAGTGGGACTAATGCCCTTAAGATCATCTAGAGTATACCCAATAGCGGCAAGGTGCTTCTTCAGAGTTTTAAGTAATCTCTTTTCTTCATGCTCTGAAAGGTTAGCACTAATAATAACAGGATATGTCTTCTTTTTATCAAGATAAGCATATTTAAGTGTATCAGGTAGTTGCTTTAATTCAAACACAGGATCACCCTTGGGTGGAGGTGGATCTCCCAAAGTTTCAACAGGTAAATTATGTTTAAGGATAGGTGCTTGTTTGAAGAACAACTCATCTATTTCATTTCTTTCATTCATATTCATATCATTCTCATGGTCTAGCAAATATTGTTCTAAAGGATCAGTAGGAGGCACAGCAATAGAAGCAAGACCAATAATTTCATCCTTATTAGGTAATTCTTTATCATGAGGTTGTCTATGAAACTTAGAGAAATTGAATTCATGAGATACATCACCAAAATTAACACTGACGGTTTCTTTATTGCAATCAATCTTAGCATTAACTGTATTCAAGAAAGGTCTACCAAATATAATGGGACAAAAATCATCTCGTGGTGATCCAAGAACATGAAAATCAGTAGGGTATTTGATCTTACCACACAAGACTTCAACATCTCTAACAATCCCAAGTGGTGCAATAGAATCTCTATTTGCAAGCTTAATAGTAACATCAATATCTTCAATCTCAACAGGTGCAATATCATTCATGACTTCTTGATAGAGAGTAAATGGAATAGCACTCACACTAGCACCAATATCACATAAACCATGATAGCAATGATCTCCAATTTTAACAGAAATAATAGGCATGCCAATTACAGGTTTGTTTTTATCTTTAGTATCTGGTTTAGCAATTCTAGTTGCTCCATCACAGAAATATATGACATGTCCATCAATGTTATCAACCAAAAGATCTTTAACCATTGCAATATTAGGTTCAACTTTAATTTGTTCAGAAGGTCTAGGTGCTCTAATATTACTTTTATTAACCACAGTTGAAGCTTTAGCATGTTCCTTAATTCTAACAGGGAAAGGAGGTTTCTCCATATAAGCACTAGGCACAACTGGATCAACATTGTAAACAATTGTTTCTTATTTAACACTAACAGGTTCTTCATTTAATTCAGTAGGTGGGTGATATTTAAACCATTTCTCTTTAGGGAGACCAACATGAGCAGCAAAAGATTCACAAAAGGTAGCTACTATCTCAGAGTCAAGTCCATATTTAGTACTAAACTTATGAAAAGCATCAGTCTCCATAAAAGATTTAACACAATCAAACTCAAGATTTATACCTGACTCATTACCTTTGTCAATTTCCCAATCTTCAGAGTTGCATTTAATTCTTTCCAGAAGATCCCATCTGAATTCAATATTTCTCTTCGTAACGGAACTAGAGGAAGAAGTATCGAGCATGGATTGATCATTATGAGAAAGTCGAGCATAAAAGTTTTGAATAATTATTTCTCTTGAGAGCTCATGATTGGGGCATGTATGCAACATATACTTAAGCCTCCCCCAAGCTTGAACGATACATTCTCCTTCACGAGGCCAAAAATTATATATATAATTCTAATCACGATGAACCAAATGCATAGGATAAAATTTCTGGTGAAATTCCAGCTTCAACCGGTTCCAATCCCATGTTTCAGTATGATCACATAGCCTATACCATGTCAATGCCTTTCCCTCCAAAGATAAAGGGAATAATTTCTTCATAACTCCATCTCCGGATAGACCTGCAAGCTTAAACAATCCACAAATTTCATCCACATATATCAAGTGCATATCAGGGTGCACCGTTCCATCTCCTGCATAAGGATTAGCTAGCAGTTTCTCTACCATACCCGAAGGAATTTCATAATAAATATTTTCAGTAGGTTCAGTAGGTTGAGGAGCAACTCTCAATGCTTCTGGTCGAGGTGAAGATACCCCGAACAAACCCGTCAAAGGATTACTTTCCATAGTAACAAGTGACAGTAAATTTCAGCATGTAATGTAAATGTTTCCTTACCAAATTCCACTCACCAAAGGCGCTTCACTCCCCGGCAATGGCGCCAGAAAAGAGTCTTGATGACCCACAAGTATAGGGAATCAATCGTAGTCCTTTCGATAAGTAAGAGAGTCGAACCCAACGAGGAGCAGAAGGAAATGACAAGCGGTTTTCAGCAAGGTATTCTCTGCAAGTACTGAAAATAGCGGTAACAGATAGTTTTGATAGCAAGATAATTCGTAACAAGTAACAAGTAACAAGTATAATAAAGTGAAGCAAGGTGGCCCAATCAGCCTCCCACTTATGATTACCCCGTCTTGCAAGCATCCGCAACTACGAAAGAAGAATTAAGATAACTCTAACCATAGCATGAAACATATGGATCCAAATCAGCCCCTTACGGAATAGCGCATAAACTGGGGTTTAAGCTTCTGTCACTCTAGCAACCATCATATAATTACTACTCCACAATGCCTTCCCTTAGGCCCAAAGATGGTGAAGTGTCATGTAGTCGACGTTCACACGACACCACTAAAGGAAGCACAACATACATGTCATCAAAATATCGAACGAATACCAAATTCACATGATTACTTATGACAAGACTTCTCCCATGTCCTCAAGAACAAAAGTAACTACTCACAAAGCATATTCATGTTCAAGATCAGAGGGGTATTGAATAGCATTTAGGATCTGAACATATAATCTTCCACCAAATAAACCAACTAGCATCAACTACAAGATGTAATCAACACTACTAGCAACCCACAGGTACCAATCTGAGGTTTTGAGACAAAGATTGAATACAAGAGATGAACTAGGGTTTGAGATGAGATGGTGTTGGTGAAGATGTTGATGAAGATTGGTCCTCCCACGATGAGAGGATCATTGGTGATGTCGATGGCTTCGATTTCCCCCTCCCGGAGGGAAGTTTCCCCGGCGGAATCGCTCCGCGGGAGAGCAAAATAGCTCCTGCCCATGTTCCGCCTCGAGACGGCGGCGCTTCGTCCCGAAAGTCTTCTTCTGATTTTTTCTATGGCAAATAGCATCTTATAGGAGAAGATGGGCCCCGGAGGCCTGCCAGGGGCCCCACAAGCTTGGGGGGCGCGCCTAGGGGGGTAGGGCGCATCCCCCAGGCTTGTGGCCTCCTGGTGGGTACCCTCCTGGTATTTCTTTCGCCAGTATTTTTTATATATTCCAAAACAATTCTCCGTAAATTTTCAGGTCATTTGGAGTTGTGCAGAATAACTATCTCTGTTTCACCCCTTTCCGGTCCAGAATTACAAATGCCGGCAATCTCCCTCTTCATATGAATCTTGCCAAATAAGAGAGAAAAGGCATAAGAATTGTACCATAAGGTGAAATAATGATCAAGAACATAATAATTATTAGTAGGAAATCATGATGCAATTGGACGTATCATCCATCTAGTAAGAAGAAGAAGGAAATTAAGAAGGGTATACTTACTTTGTTGCTCCATGGAACCGATGAGATCGCCCCATACTCGCATCCACCATCTGTTGAATTCGCAGCGATCATGTTCAAAGACAGGAAATGTCACCTTGTATACTGGCGCCCGGCGACGCGTTTTCATCACCGTCTTCCTCACGCTCGGTTCCTCTCTTCCTCTTGCTTGGCTCCCCCTTCCCGGCCGCAGTGTCCTTGCTTGTCGCCCCCGCATCCATCTACATCGAATCCTTCTCAATCTCTCTCACTATGGCGCGCACCTCACCTTGGAGTCGGATAGTTTTCATAACCCTCTTTTTTCCGCGGCGAAACCCTAGCCTCCCTCTCCTCTCCTCGGCGTGGGCAGTTTTGTCTTTGTTTTTTTATATATAGGGGTTGTGTAGCAATTTTTTTTGAGAAAGTAGCATAAATAGCCAGGGCAGGCACGCAGGCAGGCGCGAACTCCATCGGTTTGGGCTCATCCTCGACCCAGCCGCGCTTCGGACAAGGCACCATTATACCTAGAAAAGAAAGTCGGCTAGACCAGGAGTGCGGGAGGTCACAACCTCCTTTTTTCTGGGTTTTTTTTACGTTTTCTGTTTCGTTTTCTTCTTTATTTTTTCTTTTGTTTATACTTTAACATATTCTAAATATATATATATTACAAAAAAACACTCTATAGAAATATTTGAAAAAATGTTGATCAAGCATTTGAAAAAAGTTGAATGTGTATAGAGAAAATGTTTATCACGTATAAGAAAAATGTATAAAAATATGTGTATAAAATTTAGATCATATATTTAAAAAATGTTAATCAAGCATTTGAATTTTTTTTGAACAAGTATTTAAAAAATGTAGATCAAGTATTTAAAATTTATTAAATGTGTATAGGAAAATGTCGACCATGTATTAAAAAAATAATGAATTTTTTTATCATGTATACAAAAATGTCAATCAATCATTTGAAAAAAAGTTGATCAAGTATTTGAAAAATGTTAAATGTGTATAGAAAAAATGTTGACCATGTATTAAAAAAATGATGAATTATTTTATCATGTATATAAATATGTTAATCAAGCATTTGAAAAAATGTTGAATAAGTATTTAAAAAATGTTGATCAAGCATTTGAAAAATGTTAAATGTCTATAGAAAAAATGTTGAACATGTATTAAAAAAATAATAATTTTTTTGATCATGTATATAAAAATGCTAACCAAGCATTTGAAACAAACTGTTGAACAACTATTTGAAAAATGTTGATCAAGCATTTGAACAATGTTAAATATATATAGAAAAAATGTTAACCATATATTAAAAAAATGATGCAATTTTTTGATCATGTATATAAATTTTTTTAAGCAAGCATTTGAGGAAATATTGAACAAGTATTTAAAACTTTTAATCAAGCATTTGGAAAATGTTAAATGTGTTTAAAAAAATGTTGACATTAAAGAATGTTAATAAATATTTAGATAAGTGTTAATCAAGCATTTGAAAAACAGTTAAATGTGCATAGGAAAAATGTTGACCACGTATTAGAAAGAATTAATCTTGTATTTGAGAAATGTTAATCAAGCATTTGAAAAAGTTTAAAAGTGTGTATAGGAAAAATGTTGACCATGTATTCAAAAAATGTTAATCTTGTATTTGAAAAATGTTAATCCACCATTTGAAAAATGTTAAAAATATGTATAGAAAAAATGTTGACGATGTATTAAAACAAGTTAAATTTGTATTGATAAATTGTTAAACGTCTATTAGAAAAATATTGTTGACATATACAAAAAAATGTAGAATGAAATGAAAGAAACAAAGAAAACCCAAAAAATAAAAACCAAAAAATAAACCAAAAGAAAGAAATGAAAAAAACAAAAAAATGAAACAAATTCGAAGAAGATAAAAAAAAGAATGGAAAAATTGGAGAAGAAAATGGAATGAAACTAATCGGAGAAGAAAAAAGAAAAGAATAAAAAATCAAAGAAGAAAAAAATAAATGAAACAAAAGAAAACGGAAAAAGAAAGAAAAAATGGAGAAGACCGGCTTGGATCGCCTCTAGTCGGTCGCGGTCCTACAACTAACCAATAATTGGGATGGAGCGGAGTGGTTAGCTGCGCCGCCGATCTCTGGAGACCATGGATCGATCCCGCGATCTCCCCCTTTTCAATTTCATTTTACTTACGCGTTGATGGGCCGGCCCAAGTACTGTACACGCTTCAGCGAGGATTTCTACCGTCTCGCTGAATGCGAGATATAGTCGCTGCGTAAGTGAAGACGCAAACGCTATTTCTCGCCTTGCCTACAGGGTGACGCTATTGGGCCTGCCCAATACTGCAGCAGCGCATGAGTTTTTTCCTGTGGTTTTTTATCGGTTTTATCACTGTTTAGCAACGGTTTTCATTGTTTTTTCTTTAGTTTTCTTTGTTTTGTTTCTTTTTCGTATTTCTTTTTCTTTAGATATGTTAAAAAAAATCAAATACATGATTAACATGTGTTCAAATACGTGTTAAAGATTTTCAAACACATATTGAGACGCTATGTGAACATTATTTTACATTGTATATACATTTTTTTAAATATGTCACAAACATAGTAGTTTTAAAATGCGTCAGCATTTTTTAAAATTTAACACATTTTTTTGAATGGTATGAAACATTTTTTTAATTCCCGAACATTTTTTAGATGTGTGAACATTTTTGAAATGTCACATCTTTTTATTGAATGGTACAAACATTTTCTATAAGTTTTTTAGAACACATTTTCTATAAGTTGAGCCAATGTCCTTTTCACACTGCATGCCCTTTTTTTATGTACGATGAACACTTCTAAAATATTTAACCCTTTTTTAAAATACATATTTAAATAAAAGTAGAAAAATATCATGTGTGACATCAGTGTGATGAAAACCACATGGCTACTGGGCCAGCCCACTACTGGCTCCATGTAGACGAGATCGACTTTCGTCTTGCTAAAGACGAGACATAGAATTGCCCAAGAAAAGGAAGGGGTTGAACTAGGCGCGCATTTGTTGGATTAAAAGCAAGCCTAGATCACCTCAAATTTGTGTCCACTGTATACGACCAATTTTCCACAGACCGCCTATGTATAACGGTTAGAGCGAGCTGTAGCAGGGCTTCGCTCACCTTTGACCGGCTCATAAACTGTGTCCGCTTGTGTGACTCCACGCTTGTCCATTCACACGATCTCATCGTTTATTCATCATACGTCATCAGTCCCGCGTTCCTAAACCTTTTCCAATTTTACCAAACGCCCAACCTGTGGGACCACCCTTCAAAACCACAGACATAGACGTCATCTCCCTCCCGCTCTCGCTTCTCTTGTGCTCCATCCCTCTCACGTACGATGCCGCCTGCCCTCCTCTCCCTTACCGCGCTACCCAACACAGGACCGGGAACCATATGACATTGTACACGTCGGCTACAGCGCCAAGTCAGAATACGACCTATATGCCAGGTTGGCGCTGTGCGTGCTCTGCCACATTTGTGAGGTCAGGTACTAACTCCAAGATGGCTACGGCGTGCACTATGCGTATAAAAAAATCTATGTGTTTATAAAAAAATGTTTAATGTGCAACCAGCTCCACCCACTACTTCGCTTCCCTCTCCCTTGGTGCTTTCTGTTGAATTATAGATGGGCCTTTGGTCCATGAATGAAGAAAAAAATCGTGAAAAATCTCAGAGGCCCATGTGGGGGTGTTATGACATGGTTGGAAGTTTTTAGTACCACCCTTGGAGTGCAGGAGAGTTGAGAGCTTCTTATAAGGGATTCTCTTCCACATGATATTGGAGCTTCAGAAGAGGAGTGGTTCCCGTGCAATCCTCCTTCGCGTACCTCGCCTTTCCGCTCGGCGTGTTTCAGAACGCTGATGACAATGGGGTCTAGGGTATTTTGGTCACTTCACCCTGGTCAATGGCCTTTGATCGGACAGTAATGGTACCAAATGACATTTTTATGCACACGCTTAACGGGAGGATGGCATATATGTGTAGTTGAAACTTGGAATGGTAAAATTAGTAGTGTGATACAACTAATGGCAAAACTGATAAAGCCCAATTTCTTATAAATGCATAGATTTTTTTAACACATTAAACATTTTTAAATACATGATACATATTTTTTTTAAAATCATGTTTTGGAACATTTTTTTGAATACATGTTAAATATTTTTAAATAGATATTGAACATTTTTTAATTTGCATGCAACATTTTTTAAGCCCACACACACATTTCTCTAATATTGTATAAACAATTTTTCCAATACTCACGAACATATTTTTTTAAACTCGCTAATATTTTTTTAAATGTCATGTACATTTTTGTGAATGCCATGAACATTTATGTTGAATTACATGACATTTTTACATTATATAAATAATTTCGAAATGTAACACCCCAATTTTTGGCCCTTTCTTTTTCTTTTGAATTTCTTTGGGTTTTGCTCTGATTTTCTTTTGGAGTGGTTCTGTGGACTTGAAACCTGGGAAGATCATCTTTCCTTCTTCTCCCAAGTGGTTCATCACTCTCAAATATTTCCCAAGATCATGTCATTTCCATTCTATCCCAACCCCAATCTTTATTTCTTGGGAATATTCCTTTTTCTAATAAAGGAATAACCCTGTTTGACCTAGGTTGTGAAGCAACCTATATTTCTGTCATTCCCAAAATTCCCATAAATTCTTTGGATCATATCTTCCCCAAATATGTCAAAACCCTTCCTTCCCTAGTTCAAAAATTATTCAGGAATATTCATTTTCCATTCTGTCCAGAATGACACTTTGTGAATGAAGTGCTATTTATATTTTCTTGATTGCTCTCAAACTTTTTGAGCAGTCTTTCATATCCAAATCATTGCCACATGCCAAAATTCAGCTCCATTTGCCTAGCCAATCTTCCTTAGCAAATTCTCAAAGTTTCTGTCCAGAGAGGACCACTGTGACGGAAGTACCATTTTGGCATGTCCAAATGACATAAATTTTTTACAGTGCCTCAATATGCTCAAATCATCACCCTAAACCAATTTTCAGATCAATCCAACACTCCATGTGAGTGCAGCTTCAAATTCCATTTTCTGGACCAGATTGTCAGTTGTGAAGCTCTGTACAACCACATGCCCACATGTACATGTCATATTTATGAGGACTCGTGTCATGAAGAAGAACAAGGAATGCTATCAGAAGATTGCACCGATATCACAAGAAGGATCGATGATATATCTGGCCAAGCTATTTTAGCAAGGACCTCATATCCAGCTAACCCGCTTGTCCAACGGTATATGCTCAAAATTGTCAGTATGGAATGTCCAAGTCTGCCCTGTCCAAGATTCCTTAGTCATCTCAGCATGTTGACTTCAACGACCGTGTTAAAGCATCGCACGGACTATTACCCGCATATGGACATACCGACAGAATGAGCAGGTGAGATGTTGAACAACAAACTCGGATCATGTGCTCTCACGTGTGGAACTAAGTGTAAGGACAGCCTGCCATGAAAAAAAATATCTTCCCACCAGAACGACTGTCAGTCCAGTCTCGAGACGCTACTGTTTAAGGTATGTTACATTTATAAGCGGTACGCCTTTATACTGCCAACGACAGGAGACAGACGAATCTTTGGTACAGATTTCATGCTCGAGACAAAGAAACAAACCAAGATGATTCGGTACCACCTACTGGCAGCCAGATCCCGTCAAGAGAATGGCTATGATTCTCAACATTGTTTGAACCCGGAGGACATGCATTTATTTGAGTAACCCGGTGGAAGGAATTCAAAAGGGTTTCATGCCCACCGGGAATTTATTCACAGATTCATTGGATATTACCGCTGACAGATCGAAGAGTGGCATGTCAATCGGAAATCACTCTGAACTTGGGGAAAGTCATTATCTCCCAGGTATGATAATATATCGCCACCCCAGCTAAGCCGGCAGATATGAACGAATCAAGTCAGCCTAAGGTTTGACATATGGGGAAAGACCCGCCAGAATTTTGGGTAAGGTGAAGCAAACCACCCAGAGCAAGGTAATCAGATCATATGAAATTCAGGGGGAACAACATACAAAGGAAAAGGATACCCGAGTTGGACACGGTTTCCTTAAGTCATATTGATACTTGTTCCCTGAGCAACCAAATCTCGAGGACGAGATTTTCCTAAGGGGGGTAGGTTTGTAACACCCCAATTTTTGGCCCTTTCTTTTTCTTTTGAATTTCTTTGGGTTTTGCTCTGATTTTCTTTTGGAATGGTTCTGTGGACTTGAAACCTGGGAAGATCATCTTTCCTTCTTCTCCCAAGTGGTTCATCACTCTGAAGTATTTCCCAAGATCATGTCATTTCCATTCTAGCCCAACCCCAATCTTTATTTCTTGGGAATATTCCTTTTTCATAACCCTGTTTGACCTAGGTTGTGAAGCAACCTATATTTCTGTCATTCCCAAAATTCCCACAAAATTCCCATAAATTCTTTGGATCATATCTTCCCCAAATATGTCAAAACCCTTCCTTGCCTAGTTTAAAAATAATTCAGGAATATTCATTTTCCATTCTGTCCAAAATGGCACTTTGTGAAGGAGGTGCTATTTATATTTTCTTGATTGACCTCAAACTTTTTGAGCACTCTTTCATATCCAAATCATTGCCACATGACAAAATTCAGCTCCATTTGCTTAGCAAATCATCCTTAGCAAATTCCCAAAGTTTCTGTCCAGAGAGGACCACTGTGAAGGACGTACCATTTTGGCATCTCCAAATGGCATGAAATTTTTACAGTGCCTCAATATGCTCAAATCATTACCCTAAGCCAATTTTCATATCAATCCAACACTCCATGTGAGTGCAGCTTCAAATTCCATTTTCTGGACCAGATTGTTAGTTGTGAAGCAACTATGATGAATTCTTGTCCAAATTACCTCAAATTCTACCAGACTGTAGTCCTTCCTATCCTAAACCCCTGTGACAATCTTGTTAGCTCATGTATCAATTCATTTGACCCCAGCATCCAGTCTAATCCTGCTGCTGCAAGGTTCAATTGATGCTACACTTCATTGCAAAGCTACTTTAATCGAACCAAGACCCTAGTGGTGCTCCAGGAGGTAGGGTCCACCCTCCAGACATACTTTTCCAGGCCCTCGTGCCCTCACCATTCCATGCCACGCGGTGATCACACGGATGGCATGGTCAGAGGCGTGCTCTGTAGCCATGGCCGCACTCTGGGCGTCGGCTAGCCGCGGACTCGCTCCATCCAGCCGCTCCCGCGCGTCCCCTGGTACCGCCCGCCCTCCTCCTTCTCCCACGTAACCCTGTGACTCACCTTCCTCTCCCGAAGCCTCCTCGCCGGCGCCAGCCATCGCCGTCCACGGGCGGACACTACGCCGTGGTGGCCAACAGCCTCTGTTCGACCCCGTTCGCTTGCCCCGCATCTGTAGCTCTTCTTCCCTGTAGCTCTGGACCTCCACTAGCTCTCTCCCGTCGCCTCAAAGGGCCCCGCAGCGCACCACGCCCCGCTGAAGCATCAACTGCACCTCCATGGCGGCTCGCGGCCTCGGGCATCTCCCTCCGGCTATTTAAGCCGTGGCCCGAGCCGTCTCTCCTCACTACTCGACTCCTCCTTCACTCAATCGACCCCCGACGCCAAGAACCAGAGCCGGGGAGGCCATCTTCCCCAACTCCGGCCAACCACCTCGCCGCTCGGCCCTCTCCAGCTCCAGCTCACTCCGGCCGTCCCCAGCCCCGAATAGGCCCTCCATCGAGTTCCTAGACACCTACTGGCCCTTCCCAGTCCCTCCTCCGGTCGAACTCTCAACGGAATCGGCGACCCCAATGACCACCGGAGCTCATCCCCGCCGGAGACGAAGACGCCAACGTCGTCCAGCCACCATTCTATGAGCTACGGGTACAGGAGGGTTCTTCGTGGAGTTCCCGATCCATTCCCCCCCTCTCCGTGCTCCGACGCTGCCTCCTCGCCGTCGTCCAACACCGGTAAGCGTCGCCGCCCACTGTTCTCCCTCTCTCCCTTCAAACCTGGCAGAAGGCCCCACCAGTCTGCCCCTCATCGCCTCCCCGAACCGTTTTCTAGTGGAGGCATAGTCTCTGTTTACACCTTCGACGTGGCTTCACCAGGAAATTCCAGAAACCCTATTTAAATTCAATTTAAATCTCAGTTTGACCAGCTATATCTCCTAATATACAAGTCCAATTGAGCTGATTCTTTTTGCAGTATTTTTATTATGAGCTCCTTTATTTTCTGGTAGAGTTTGATATTTTTCCTCTCTGTCTAGATTTTCTGGACAGAATTATTTGCTTTATGTGGTTATTTATTTGCTTGTCAATAATGTTTTTTCAGAGTGATTTGTATGTGTGATGAAGACCAGGAGTATTTGCAACACTCCTCTGGAGCAAGACAAGCCACAACCTCCATTTGCATGATTGCAATGCAATGCCATGGTTTTAATTTAATAAAACTTGTTTAACACTTGCATTAGCTAGAAATGATTTATTCATGGCAATTCTTGGAGTATTATTTGATCTTGCTACTGCCCTAATAAGGATTGGATTATATGTGACTACTATCTTGCTAGCTTGATATTGCCATGACCACATTGGATTATTAGGCTCAATAGTTATGTTTCATTATGATCATATTGGATATTATATGCTTATTGTAGTATTATTGGATTTGCTACTGCCATATTGATGGATGGATTGGATATGACTAGTAGTTTACTATCTTGCTATTGCTATTGGATTGGTAGTATCATTTGCTATGGATTCATCATGGTCATATTTAATATTTTACCTATGGAGTTAATAATAATGATTTGGCTATATTATTCTTTGGATCATTGGATGGATATTGCTATGACTTGAATCACATGTTGATATATGATATTGGAGTAATAGTTATCACAAATATACCTTGGGGACAAATTCTGTCATTTCGTTGATCAGGTGCCACCGAATCGAGCTCACCAGCGCAGCCACATTTGCCTGGATGGGGAGGCCCTAATTCGGTCTATTGTCATGCCTCTCGCCGGTGCCTCCAACGAGGGAAGGTTATGTGTGCGTGCTACCCTGGCTCGGTAGGCGGCAATAACCTTGTGTGCCCGAGTTGTATAGTACCCGGGGGTCCCCGTTCGGGACAGTTTTAGCCACGAGGTGGCAGTTTTGTTTGGCCACGACGGCGGCGGATGTCACGCGGTGACATCTAGGCCACCCATGGCATGACCCAGACGGGTGTGTGTTGGAGTAGCCAGGAGAGTGTCATGCAATAGATTGGTTTTTTTGGAACGTCGTTGGTCCACCCGAATGGCAATATGTACTAAAGTACGAGGCCATGAGTTCCATGGTGTGGGTACAGTGTGCTAACCTCTGCAGAGTGTACAAACTATCCGGATAGCCACGTCCTCGGTTATGGACACAGTTCGTTGTAGGTCACACCGTTCGATCAACACTCACGATGACGGAATGACTTATAGAATGACTTATATTTATATGTGAGCAAGTAACAGTTTGGTAGGAAGCCGATGATGATATTGGGATGATCTTGAGGATGATCATCGGTTCGTGATGTGATCACGCGGTGATCACGAGGATATAATGATCACGAGGTGATCGAGAGGATATATTGCTTGGCCGGGTAGCCAAGGGTGAGATGGTCCATGTGACCCAAGATGAGGGTTCATTAGTAATTCTAGCATGTCATGATTAATATTTACTTCCACATCATAGTAGTTGTTAATAACTTAACCTGTTAATGCTATGTTGTTGTCTTGCCTTGATGCTTTTGGTTGTTGTGAGCTTGCGAGTACATTCAAAGTACACTCCTGGCGTGTCATGCCAGATTGCAGGTAATGCTGTGATTGATTGGTTGTCGAGGATCCCGGGTCTGGGAGCTAGGCCTTGTCCCAGCCAGAGTCCCTGCGGAGTGGAGTCCATCACCGTCGTAGCTGTTCCGCTGCTAGAAGTATTCCGCTGCTACGAGTTGTTCCGCTGCTAGCATAGAGCTACCTTAGCAGGCGTAGTGTCGTCGTGCCGATGTAATCCTTGTAATATTCGAACCCTTGTACCCTTATTATTTGTAATAAGAGTTGTTGAGTGAATATTTTGTACACTGCATGGACATTGTTGAAGCATGCTATGAACACTTTTAAAAAATCTAACTAAATTGTTATTACAATATATGTATTCAGTAATTTTTAAAATTTAAACTAAATTAAAAAAGAGAGTGGGAAAAACACATGCGTGACGTCAGCGTGAACAATCCACGTGGCTACTGGGCTGGCACACTACCGACTCCCTGTAATAGGTCTGACCAAGAAAAGAAGGGGTTGAAATAGCCACACAACTATTGGGTTAAAACCAAGCCCAGCACACGCTTAGACTGAGGTGTAGCAGGGCATTACTCACCTTCGACTGGCCCACAAACTGTGTTCGCTTACCTCCTGTGCCTCGATGCTTATCTGTTCACGCGATCTCATAATTCATTAATCGTACATCATTGATTCCGTGTTCTCGATGCTTATCTCTTCACTTCCTAAGCCGGCAATCTCATTTGTGATGAGAGCAAACCTAGAGTACATTTCGGCGACTCCTTCACCATCCTTCATCTTGAACTTGTCAAGTTGACTTTGAAGCACATCCAACTTGGATTCCTTGACGGACTCGGTACCCTCGTGCATATCAACCAAAGTATCCCAAATTTCCTTTGCATTCTCGAGGCGGATGATCTTGTTGAACTCCTCGGGGCACAAACCATTGAAGAGAATGTCACATGCTTGAGCATGTATTGCAACATCTTCAATTCTTCTGCGGTTGCTTTACGATCCGGTTCTTTTCCATCCTCAAAGAATTCACCTTGCAAGCCAACATGAACAACAACCCAAACGGCGGGGTTATGACCAAGAATATGCATTTTCATCTTATGCTTCCAACTAGCAAAATTTGTACCATCAAAATATGGACCTCTACGGTGATAATTACCCTCACTAGACGCCATACTCTCCTAGGTTGTGAAACCAATGCAATGGAGACCAAAGCTCTGATACCACTTGTAGGATCGAAAGTATGTCTAGAGTGGGGGTGATTAGACTACTTGACCAAATAAAAACTTATCCTTTTCCCAATTTTAGTTTTGTAGGCAAGTTTTAGCAATTCTACCAAGTCAAGCAACACCCTACACATGAAAGTCTAAGAGTTGTGCAGCGGAAAATAAAGACTTTGCATCTGAACGTAAAGGAGGGATCGGATAAATCAAACGCAATTAAGACACGGTGGTTTTTGGCGTGGTTCCGATAGGTGGTGCTATCGTACGTCCACGTTGATGGAGACTTCAACCCACGAAGGGTAACGGTTGCACGAGTCCACGGAGGGCTCCACCCACAAAGGGTCCACGAAGAAGCAACCTTGCCTATTCCACCATGGCTTACGTCCATGAAGGACTAGCCTCACTCGGGTAGATCTTCACGAAGTAGGCGATGTCCTTGCCCTTACAAACACCTTGGTTCAACTTCACGTGATCTTGGAGGCTCCCAAGTGACACCTAACCAATCTAGGAGACACCACTCTCTAAAACGTAATAGACGGTGTTGTTTATGATGAACTCCTTGCTCTTGTGCTTCAAATGATAGTCTCCCCAACACTCAATCACTCTCTCACAGATTTGGCTTTGGTAGGAGAAAGATTTGAGTGGAAAGCAACTTGGGAAGGCTAGAAATCAAGGTTCAAATGGTTGGATTGTAATCTCTTGATCTCAACACATGAGTAGGCGATTCTCTCTCAGAAAATGAATGATGGAAGTGTTGGTTCGTTCTGATGGCTCTCTCAAAGAGTAGTGTGGGTGGAGGGGTATAGATTGGCAACACCAAAAATCCAACCGTTACAAGCTTTTTGACCCAACTCGGTGACACCGATCAGAAAACTCGGTGAGACCGACCTGTGTAAAAGGCTTGACCATTAGGCTTTTCGGTGAGACCGAACGGAACGACTCGGTGTGACCGAAGTGCAATGGCTAGGGCAGAACCTCGTTTCGGAAATTTTGATCGTTTCATCTCGGTGACTCCGAAGTGAATCGATGGTATTACAACAACTTGGTCAGCTGTAGGGTTGAGGAGATAGGTCTAGAGGGGGGGGGGGGTGAATAGACTCTTAACCAACCAAAGGTGCAGTTTTTAGTTCTCTTTCAATTTAGGCAGATTTTGGCACAAGTTAAGATATCACCAAAACTTCCTATACATGCATATCTAGAGATTGAGCAGCGGAAATAGTAAAGCATGCAAGTGTACGGAAAGTAATGGCGTAGAGAATAGAAGATCAAACGCAATGAAGACATGGTGGTTTTTGGCGTGGTTCCGATAGGTGGTGCTATCGTACGTCCACGTTGATGGAGGCTTCAACCCACGGAGGGTAACGGCTGCGCGAGTCCACGGAGGGCTCCACTCACAAAGGGTCCACGAAGAAGCAACCTTGCCTATTCCACCATGGCTTCCGTCCACGAAGGACTAGACTCACTCGGGGTAGATCTTCATGAAGTAGGTGATCTCCTTGCCCTTACAAAGTCCTTGGTTCAACTCCACATGATCTTGGAGGCTCCCAAGTGATACCGAACCAATCTAGGAGACACCACTCTCCAAAAGGTAATAAATGGTGTGTTGATGATCAACACCTTGCTCTTGTGCTTCAAATGATAGTCTCCCCAACACTCAGAAAGTTCCTCACAGATTTGGATTTGGTGGAAGAAGGATTTGAGTGGAAAGCAACTTGGGAAAGGCTAGAAATCAAGGTTCAAATGGTTGGATTGGAATATCTTGATCTCAACACATGAGTAGCTGGTTCTCTCTCAGAAAATGAATGATGGAAGTGTTGGTTCGTTCTAATGGCTCTCTCAGGGAGTAAGTGTGGGTGGAGGGGTATAGATAGGCAGCACCAAAAATCCAACCGTTACAAGCTTTTTGACCCAACTCGGTGACACCGATCAGAAAGCTCGGTGAGACCGACCTGTGTAAAAGGATTGACCGTTAGGCTTTTCGGTGAGACCGAACGGAACGACTCGGTGTGACTGAAGTGCAATGGCTAGAGCAGAACCTCGTTTCGGAAATTCTGATCGTTTCATCTCGGTGACTCCGAAGTGAATCGATGGTATTACAGCAACTTGGTCAGTTGTAGGGTTGAGGAGATAGGTCTAGAGGGGGGGGGGTGAATAGACTCTTAACCAACCAAAGGTGCAGTTTTTAGTTCTCTTTCAATTTAGGCAGATTTTGGCACAAGTTAAGATATCACCAAGACTTCCTATACATGCATATTTAGAGATTGAGCAGCGGAAATAGTAAAGCATGCAAGTGTACGAAAAGTAATGGGGTAGATAATAGAAGATCAAACGCAATGAAGACACGGTGGTTTTTGGCGTGGTTCCGATAGGTGGTGCTATCGTACGTCCACGTTGATGGAGGCTTCAACCCACGGAGGGTAATGGCTGTGCGAGTCCACGGAGGGCTCCACCCACAAAGGGTCCACGAAGAAGCAACCTTGCCTATTCCACCATGGCTTCCATCCAGCAAGGACTAGCCTCACTTGGGGTAGATCTTCACGAAGTAGGCGATCTCCTTGCCCTTACAAACTCCTTGGTTCAACTCCACATGATCTTGGAGGCTCCCAAGTGACACCTAACCAATCTAGGAGACACCACTCTCCAAAAGGTAATAAATGGTGTGTTGATGATCAACTCCTTGCTCTTGTGCTCCAAATGATAGTCTCCCCAACACTCAAAAAGTTCCTCACAGATTTGGATTTGGTGGAAGAAGGATTTGAGTGGAAAGCAACTTGGGAAAGGCTAGAAATCAAGGTTCAAATGGTTGGATTGGAATATCTTGATCTCAACACATGAGTAGGTGGTTCTCTCTCAGAAATCGTATGGTGGAAGTGTAGGCACATTCTAATGGCTCTCTTACTAGGTAAGAGGTTGGTGGAGGGGTATATATAGCCTTCACGTAAAATCCAACCGTTACAAGTCTTTGACCCAACTCGGTGACACCGACATGAAAATCTCGGTGAGACCGACTAGTGTAAAAGACATGAACGTTAGGTTTTTTGGTGGGACTGATAAAAACATCTCGGAGCAACCGAAGTGCAATGGTAAGGCAGAACCTCGTTTCGGTGGCACCGATTGCATAATCTCGGTGAGACCGAAGTAATGCAATACGGCAACAGAAAGTTGGCAAGCCATCTCGGTGAGACCGATTGGAATACCTCGGTTAGACCGACGTAATTGCAACCGATTACAGAGAGTTGGCAAGGCCATCTTGGTGAGACCGAGAACCATTTCGGTGGATCGGATATGTTAGGGTTTTGGCTGTGGCAAAGTAGATAGCAATCTCGGTGAGTCCGGATAAGAATGTTTCGGTGGGACCGAGATCAACTTTTAGGGTTTTGGATAGTAATGAAGTGGAGAAGTATTTGAGAGTTTTGGAGCAATATCACTAAGCATTTGAGCAATTGAGTCATAATCAAAACCTCATCCCCTTTTAATAGTATTGGCTTTTCCTATGGACTCAATGTGATCTTGGATCACTTAACCAAAAATGTAGAGTCTTGAAGCTTTGCCAATCTTTGTCCTTAGCATTTTGAGGGATTCCACGTCTTCCAGTCCTTGCCATGCCATTGTTGAACTTGTCTGGAATATACTAGGTAAAAGCATTAGTCCAACAACATATATGTTTGGCATAAATTACCAAAACCACCAAGGGAGCAAATGTGCTTTCAATCTCCCCCTTTTTGGTAATTTATGACAACATACATCAAAGCTTCAAATAAAGATGTAACAGAAGATTGTGTGAAAGCTTTGAAGAAAACATGTAACATGTATGAGCTCCCCTTAAAGATGTGCAGCTAGTAAAAGATGATAGCTCATGGAAAGTAGAAGCACAAAGTGAAGGAAATATACATGAAACATGTATCTTGGCTATATGCATCAGAGCAACAAAATGAAGTTAAAGTACCCACATGTTCATGACTGTCTTCTTGCAAACAATATGTGCAAAAGCAAGAAGTCATCATGTACATGAGTATGATGCACACACTTACCTCAAAGTTCTTGATCCTATACCTGAAGAAATACACTTGAGAAAACAAGGTTAGATAACACAAGATAATTTCTCCAAGAAAAGACACAAGATTAATAAGAAACCAAGATTGGGATGACATGTAGAAGAAAGTATCACAAGGTGAATACTTCTATCAAAAGCAAACATGTCCCCAAAACAAAATAGTTGTCTCCCCTTAAAAGAACTTCCTCTCCCCCTGAATCTGATATTGGATATAGGGAGGTAGGGTGAGAAAACTAGAGCAACCAGAAAAACAGATCATGTTTCTCCCCTCTTAGAAACATGTAGCATTCTCTCCTCTTGTAAGATGCATCTCTCTCTCCCCTTTTGACAAGGAAGAGCTTGTGGTGATAAGCTTTGATGTACATCTCTCTCCCCCTTTGACATCAATTTCCAAGAAAGGAGACTTCGAGGTTATTAGTCAAGTGGGTTTGGTCCTGGAGAAATACATCTAGCCATAGTGTAGTTCAGATGCAAATAGAGGGTAAGAATCATTGAGTGGAGCTGGAGCAGAAATCTCAATAAATATTTGACAGAAAATTCCTTTATGCAGCAAAGTCGGTGACTCCGAGTTGATTCAATTCGGTGTGACCGAGTCTGGTGCTAATGGAAGATTTTGTCAACTCAGCTCACTAGGCAAAGGAATTCTCACAAGGATTTGCAACGAATTAACTACTAAACTAGCACAGAAACGAAAGAAATAAAGCATCAAAGAAACATCTAGATAAAGTTTTTTTTTTGAAAAAAGAAACTCTCTAGCAAGAAAAGAATCTCAAAAGAAACACTAGGGAACTTCATCTAGAGAGGTCGACGACTAGGTCACCTATGTTAGAGTATATTGACTTAGGAGTCAAGTGAGAACACTTGATCAGAAGTCATACTCATCGTTAAACTCAAAATGGGGTTACCATTTTTCCTTTAAGCATTTCAATGTATTCACATCTTGTTGAGTTGCTTTAGCTCATGACTTGAGTAAAGCTTCTCTAAGATGTGAGAACTTACATTGGGGTTTTGGTGGTGATGTCCATCATGTAGTTGAACTTGAGGTGGATGCTCATGGTTGAAGTTGAGAGCAATCCTATCATTTGTAGTTCATCTTCCTACATGGGTTAGATTTGCAAGGAACAACATATGTATCCAAAATGACAAGAATGAAGAATAGACTCAAATGTTGTCAAAGGATATGTTTGAGTTGTCTTGTTCCTTGTCCCACCAAGGATTGTTTATACTTGGTTCATACAAGATTGATCAAGATAAGAGTGAGATGCAATCTTGTAACATGTAGCTTGTCCAAGTACCTACAAAAGGTTAGGTACAGTACAAGGGAGCAAAGTGTCCAAGATATAGTATGATCATGGAAGTATCATGGATTAGTCAAGAATGCTCATGCCCTTGTATGCACCCAAGTGAGTCGCTAAATCAAGTTTGAAGCATCAATGATGTTCAACTCACTCCTCAAGTGACAAAATACCTTCTCATCAAGATGTTTGGTGAAGATATCCGCCAATTGCTTGTCGGTACGAACATGTTTGAGGTCAATATCACCTTTCTCAACATGATCTCGAATGAAAAGATGACGAACCTCAATATGCTTAGTTCGAGAATGTTGCACGGGATTGTGTGCAATCTTAATAGCACTCTCATTGTCACATAGTAGTGGAACATGTCTCACATGCACACCATAATCTTTAAGAGTTTGTGTCATCCATAGTAATTGAGCAGAACATGATCCTGCGGCAATGTATTCCGCTTCGGCGGTAGATAGAGATACCGAGTTTTATTTCTTGGAGGACCAAGACACAAGAGATCTACCAAGAAATTGACATGCACCCGAAGTGGATTTTCTATCAACCTTGTCTCAGGCATAGTCCGAATCGGAATAGCCAACAAGATTGAAAGAAGATCCTTTGGGATAGCAAATGCCAAAGTTTGGTGTATGTAACAAGTATCTCACAATTCTTTTCACGGCCTTAAGGTGACACTCTTTTGGTGCCGCTTGGTATCGTGCACACATGCACACACTTAGCATAATGTCAGGACGGGAGGCACATAGATATAGCAATGAACCAATCATAGATTGATAAACCTTTTGATCAACCGGTTTGCCATCCTTGGTCAAGTCAAGATGTCCACTCGTGGGAATGGGGGTTTTCATACCTTTACTTTCTTGCATATTGAACTTCTTGAACAAGTCCTTGGTATACTTCATTTGAGAAACAAAGGTACCCTCCTTAGTTTGCTTGATTTGCAAACCTAGAAAGAATTTTAGTTCACACATCATAGACATCTCATACTTTTCCGACATCAACCTTCCAAACTTTTCACTAAAAGAGGGGTTAGTAGATCCAAAGATAATGTCATTAACATAAATTGTTCATCTTCATCTTGCTTATTGTGTACAACTTGTTCATCTTCATCTTGCTTATTCCGAAACACCCATTTGGTTCCAATAATGTTTTGCTCATCTTTAGGCTTCTCAACCAACGTCCAAACTTGATTCCTCTCAAAGTTGTGTAGCTCCTCATGCATTGCATTTACCCAATCGGAGTCCTTGAGAGCTTCTTCTACCTTCAAAGGTTCAACACTAGAAATGAATGAGTAATGCTCACAAAAGTTAGCTAAACGAGATTTAGAGCGAGTGATTCTCCCGGATTTGATGTCGCCAAGAATTTGTTCGACGGGATGATTCTTGTCAATTCTTGCTCTAACTCGAGATAGCTTTTGCTTGGGTTGTGGTGAAGCTTCCTCGTCATCATCATTGTCTTCCTCATTGTTGTTGTTGTCGTTGTTTGCTTGTGGAGGTGGAGAAGGAGGTTGAGGTGGATCATCTTGTTACACTTCCTCATTTCCTTTGTCTTGACGTGTTCCACTTGTGGATACCTCCATGTCAACTTGTTGTTCACCTTAACGTGAAGTTGAGGCTTCCACTTGAATTGACAAAGTACTCTCCTTTACTTCCATGGGTCGAATCTTGCCAATGGACAAGTCTTGGATTGCTTCCGATGGTTCTTGATCTCCTACATCAATTGGCAATTGCTCGACTTGTGAGCCGTTAGTCTCATCAAACTTCACATCTACCGTCTCTTCAACTTTTCGAGTGAAGTTGTTGTAGACACGGTAGGTGTGAGAGTTCGATCCGTAACCAAGTAGAAAACCTTCATCAGATTTAGGAGCAAACTTTGAACGACGATGCTTATCAAGAATGTAACATTTTGAGCCAAATACTCGAAAGTATCCAACTTGTGGTTTGTTATCGGTGAGTAGTTCATACGCCGTTTTACCAAGAAGCTTGTGAAGATAGAGTCGATTTGTAGCGTGACAAGCTGTCTCAACCGCTTCCACCCAAAAGTGTTTTGGCATCTTGTATTCATCAAGCATTGTCCTTGCCATCTCAATAAGAGTCCGGTTCTTCCTCTCAACAACTCCATTTTGTTGAGGTGTGTACGTAGCAGAGAACTCATGTGAAATGCCTTCTTCATCAAGAAAGGTATCCACATTTGCGTTCTTGAACTCCGTTCCGTTGTCACTCCGAACCTTCTTGATCTTCACTTCAAATTGATTTTGGGCCTTCCTAGCGAAGTTCTTGAAGATCTTTTGTACCTGCGATTTGTCATCGAGAAAGAACACCCACGTAAATCTAGAAAAATCATCAACAATGACCAAACCGAAATAGTTACCACCAAGACTCTTATAGGAGTTGGGACCAAAAAGATCCATATGAAGTAGCTCAAGTGGTCTCCTAGTGGTCATGATAAAGACATGAATATGATTGTCAAAGATAACATCTTTCACACCAAGAATATGATCTCCTTTAACAAGTTTATCAAGATTACGCATGCCAACATGTCCAAGTCTCCTATGCCATAACCAACCTTTAGAAGATTTAGCAATTAAACATGTACGAGGTTGGGCTCTCTTAGTGAAATCAACAATGTGTAGATAACCTCTACGAATGTCGGAAAAGACCATATTATGATTATCTCGACGAAATGCTTGACAATCTACTTCGGTAAATAGATCATTGAAACCAAAGTCGGCTAGTCTAGATACGGAAAGAAGATTGTAGCCAAGAGATTCAACAAGCATAACATTTTGAATGGAGCTATCATTGGATATGGCTACCTTACCAAGGCTAAGTACCTTACCCTTGGAGTTGTTTCCAAGAGTCACATACTGGCGTGGACCATCATTTTTTGCAAGCTCACAAAACATGTCTCTATCTCCGGTCATGTGATCGGTACATCCACTATCAAGAATCCACTCTTTTCCTCTGGCCATGTAATCTCGAAGATTTGCCATAAGACTGAGATTCCTCATGGTCTTCTCATATTCGGTATCAAATTCTCCATCCTCATCATAATAGCCACGCTCAACATCATCATCATCAACATGTATGTGATTATCACCTTGGGCAATGAATTCATTAGTTTCATGATCATGACAATGTTCAAGTTTATGAATTCTAATGGCTTCTGTGATGATGTTACTAATTGTTCTAACATCTCCTTTGGCACGCATAAGATCACGATGCTCAAATAAGCAATCATCAAAGTTAGGATCACTAGGCTTCATCTTGTGAAAAGCAATAGTCTTATGAAGAATCTCATCAAGATTCTTTAAAGAGTAGTTGGGATATCGCTTCTCCAAGTCCCTCCATAGAGTATAGGCGCACTCAAAGTTTTGCATACAACCAAGCACAATTTTAGGTAATCCTCTAATGATAAGATTGATAGTTCTAAGATTACGAAGCATGTCAATTTCCTCTTCATGAGTGGGATGCAAGGGGTCAATGGGAGGCACATAAGGACTAAGAATGTACTTGCTCAAGTTAAACTCATCAAATATATCAAGCATCTCATCCTTCCAAAAGTTATAATACTCCCCATTGAGAATAGGCACTCTACGTCTAAGACTCCCCAAAGTAGACACATCCATCTCCCTCCAATGGTGATTAAAACAAAGCAATGGAGACCACAGCTCTGATAACAATTGTAGGGTCGAGGAGATAGGTTTAGAGGGGGGTGAATAGACTCTTAACCAACCAAAGGTGCAGTTTTTAGTTCTCTTTCAATTTAGGCAGATTTTGGCACAAGTTAAGATATCACCAAGACTTCCTATACATGCATATCTAGAGATTGAGCAGCGGAAATAGTAAAGCATGCAAGTGTACGGAAAGTAATGGGGTAGAGAATAGAAGATCAAACGCAATGAAGACATGGTGGTTTTTGGCGTGGTTCCGATAGGTGGTGCTATCGTACGTCCACATTGATGGAGGCTTCAACCCACGGAGGGTAACGGCTGCGCGAGTCCATGAAGGGCTCCACCCACAAAGGGTCCACGAAGAAGCAACCTTGCCTATTCTACCCTGGCTTCCGTCCATGAAGGACTAGCCTCACTCGGGGTAGATCTTCACGAAGTAGGCGATCTCCTTGCCCTTACAAACTCCTTGGTTCAACTCCACATGATCTTGGAGGCTCCCAAGTGACACCTAACCAATCTAGGAGACACCACTCTCCAAAAGGTAATAAATGGTGTGTTGATGATCAACTCCTTGCTCTTGTGCTTCAAATGATAGTCTCCCCAACACTCAAAAAGTTCCTCACAGATTTGGATTTGGTGGAAGAAGGATTTGAGTGGAAAGCGACTTGGGAAAGGCTAGAAATCAAGGTTCAAATGGTTGGATTGGAATATCTTGATCTCAACACATGAGTAGGTGGTTCTCTCTCAGAAATCGTATCATGGAAGTGTAGGCACGTTCTGATGGCTCTCTTACTTTGTAAGAGGTTGGTGGAGGGGTATATATAGCCTTCACCTAAAATCCAATCGTTACAAGTCTTTGACCCAACTCGGTGACACCGACATGAAAATCTCGGTGAGGCCGACTAGTGTAAAAGACATGAACGTTAGGTTTTTTGGTGGGACTGATAAAAACATCTCAGAGCGACCGAAGTGCAATGGTAAGGCAGGACCTCATTTCGGTGGCACCGATTGCATAATCTTGGTGAGACCGAAGTAATGCAATAAGGCAACAGAAAGTTCGCAAGCCATCTCGGTGAGACCGATTGGAATACCTCGGTTAGACCGAAGTAATTGTAACCGATTACAGAGAGTTGGCAAGGCCATCTTGGTGAGACCGAGAACAATTTCGGTGGATCCGATATGTTAGGGTTTTGGCTGTGGCAAAGTAGATAGCAATCTCGGTGAGTCCGGATAAAAATGTTTTGGTAGGATCGAGATCAACTTTTAGGGTTTTGGATAGGAATGAAGTGGAGAAGTATTTGAGAGTTTTGGAGCAATATCACTAAGCATTTGAGCAATTGAGTCATAATCAAAACCTATTCCCCTTTTAATAGTATTGGCTTTTCCTATGGACTCAATGTGATCTTGGATCACTTAACCAAAAATGTAGAGTCTTTAAGCTTTGCCAATCTTTGTCCTTAGCATTTTGAGGGATTCCACGTCTTCCAGTCCTTGCCATGCTATTGTTGAACTTGTCTGGAATATACTACGTAAAATCATTAGTCCAACAACATGTATGTTTGGCATAAATTACCAAAACCACCAAGGGAGCAAATGTGCTTTCATCAGCCCATCTCGGTGAGACCGAGAGCCACTTCGGTTGTACCGAAACGTTAGGGTTTGGCATGTGGTAGTGTATGGAGTCATCTCGGTGGGTCCGGATGGGAAGATTTCAGTGGGACCGAGATGGACTTTTAGGGTTTAGGATGGGAGTGATGTGGAGAAGTGTTTGAGGGTTTTGGAGCAATACCACTAAGCGCCTGAGCAATTGAGTCATGATCAAAACCTCGTCCCCTTTTAATAGTATTGGCTTTCCTATGGACTCAATGTGAACTTGGATCCCTTAACCAAAAATGAAGAGTCTTGGAACTTTGCCAATTCTTGTCCTTAGCATTTTGAGGGGTCCACAATCACTAGTCCTTGCCATGCCAATCACTGATCTTCTCGGAAAACTAATATCAATGAGCATTAGATCAATGACATATATGTTGTTATTAATTACCAAAACCACCCGGGGATTAGTTGCACTCTCAGCAATACATGAGCATGAGCCATGGATATAGCACTATAGGTGGAATAGAATGCGGTGGTAGAGATCAATAGGAGAAGTCAAAAAGGAAGAAAGTCTCGCATCAACTCGGCGGATCAACGGACTATGGAGATGTCCATCAATAGATATCAATGCGAGGAGTAGGAATTGCCATGCAATAGATGCACTAAGAGCTATAAGTGTATGAAAGCTCGATTAAAACTAAACGGGTGTGCATCCAACTTGCTTGCTCATGAAGACCTCGGGCATTTGAGAAAGGTCGTCATCGGAATATACAAGCCAAGTTCTATAACGAAAAATTCCCACTAGTATATGAAAGTGACAAAATAGGAGACTCTCTATATGAAGAACATGGTGCTACTCTGAAGCACAAGTGTGGAAAAAGGATAGTAACATTGCCCCTTCTCTCTTTATCTCTCAATTTTTTTATAATTTTTTTTGTTGAGCTCTTTTTGGCCTCTCTTTTTTCCTTTTTTATTTTTTTTGTCCGGAGTCTCATCCCGACTTGTGGGGGAATCATGGTCTCCATCATCCTTTCCTCACTGGGACAATGCTCTAATAATGATGATCATCACACTTTTATTTACTTACAAATTGATATTATGACTCGATAAAAACTATACAGAATGACTCTATATGAAAGCCTCTGGCAGTGTACCAGGATGTGCAATGATCTAGCGTAACATGTATAATAATGATGAACGGTGGCTGAGCCACAAATATCATGTCAGCTCTATATGATCATGCAAAGCAATATGACTATGAACACACAAGTCATATGACGGAACGGTGGAAGTTGAATGGCAATATATCTCGGAATGGCTATGGAAATGCCATAATAGGTAGGTATGGTGGTTGTTTTGAGGAAGATATAAGGAGGCTTATGTGTGATAGAGCGTATCATATCACAGGATTTGGATGCACCGGCGAAGTATGCACCAACTCTCGAGGTAAGAAAGGGCAATGAATGGTACCGAAGAGGCTAGCAAATTGCGGAAGGGTGAGACTGCGTATAATCCATGGACTCACATTAGTCACATTAGTCATAAAGAACTCACATACTTATTGTAAAGCCTATTAGCCCTCGAAGCAGAGTACTACTCGCATGACCCTAGGGAGGAGTTTGGTAGGAGTTAACCATCGCGCACCCCCGATTATAATAACACTCAAGGATTTCATTTCAGACATAAAAATGCTCAAACCTTCGCACCATGCCATGACCAACACTTAGATGAGAAGTTAATAACAAGCTTTAATACCGATATTTCTACTAACCAATGATCATGAACCAATATCCTTTCATATTACGACATCAATATCATTGAACCATGTGTTTCATATTTAGTGATCTACATGAAAGTTTTTATTATATCCCCCTTGAATCCTATCCTTTTTGGACTAGTCTTATAACACGTGCAAATTGCCATTACTATTTATTAGACTCTCAAAAAGATTTAAGTGAAGCATGAGAGTGCAATTATTTCTACAAAATATAACCACCGACGTGCTCTAAAATATATAAGTGAAGCACTAGAGCAACTGCCTAGCTCAAAAGATATAAGTGAAGCACATAGAGTATTCTAACAAATCACGATAAATGTGTGTTCCTCTCAAATAGGTGTGTCCAGAAAACAATGATTGTGGCAAACTAAAGAACAAACAAAGAAAAGAAAACTATGGCACAAGACGCTCCAAGTAAAACTCATATCATGTGATTAATAAAAATGTAGCTCCAAGTAAGTTACCGATAGATTGTAGTCGAAAGAGGGAATGCCATCCGGGGCATCCCCAAGCTTAGACGCTTGGGTCTTCCTTGAATATTACCTTGGGGTGCCTTCGGCATCCCCAATCTTAGGGTCTTGCAGCTCCTTATTCCTTTATCTATCATAATCTCACCCAAAACATGAAAACTTCAGCACACAAAACTCAACAGAAACCTTGTGAGATCCGTTAGTATAACAAATCAATCATCCACTTTAGGTACTGTTATAAACTCATTCATAATTGTTCTTGCATAATACCTACTATATTCTAACTCTTCCATGACTTATACCCCCCGATATAAATCATAGTTTCATTAAAACAAGCACACTATGCAATAAAAACAGAATCTATCTAAAACAGAACAGTACATAATGACAGAATATTATCCGTACTTCTGTAGTTCCAAATATTCCGAAAAATTAGGACAACGTAATTTTTTTTATCCCAATATTGTGTAAAATTTTCATATTTTTTTGACATTCCAGTACAGAACTAAAAATCAAATATTGGGCGCAAAACTTTCTGTTTTTCAAACAACATCAATTATACTATCATCCAAATCATTCCAAAGGCATTACTTGGCACAAACACTAATTAAAAGATAAAAACACAATCATAACAGTAGCTATAATTTTGCAAACACACAAAATAGGAAATAAAAGCAAAACTTTAAGATACATATTGGGTTGCCTCCAACAAGCGCTATTGTTTTATGCCCCTAGCTAGGCATAATGCATTGTTTCAAGTATTATCATCCTTCGTTTTAATCACCCTAGATGGGCTTTTCTCAAAACCGGGAGGCTGTTTACACTTCCCACAAATCTCCAAACAAGAAGCAACCTTATTATCTAAAGTGTCAAGCCTTTTATTGCAAACTGTAAGAAGGGAATTCATGCGATTGAGATTCGAGCTAAGGGTTTTGAGTGGTTCATTAGACTTTTGCAACTCAACAAAAATTTTCTTCATATCCCCTAGTTTTTTTAGGATCTGGATTCCTTCTTCAGTATAATTAAATCCCTTTTGCGGGGGTGGAGTTCCTACTATCCCCTCTATTATTTCATAAGCAGTATTAGCATCACTTTCAATAAAATTTCCTTTAGTGGCAAAATCCAACAGCTGTCTATTAGGCATAGTGATCCCCACATAAAAGTTCCTGAGCAAGATTTTTATATCACCTTTTATGGTACATACACGATAAGATTCCATTATTCTAAACCAAGCATCTTTTAAATTTTCCCCTTGCTTCTGTTTGAAGTAAAGAACCTCAAAATCAGGAGATAGCGGAGATATAGACATAGTGACGAAGCAAGCAAACAATTTTTTTTTTCTGTTTTTTGATTATTAGAGAAGTGGGGGGGGGGGATGAAAAAGAAAGGCAAATAAAAAGGCAAACAAAAAATAGAGCAAGTAGATGATAGTTTGAGTGAAGGTACTTGATAAGATTTGATAATGTCTCCCCCGCAACGGCGCCGGAAATTCTTCCTGCTACTTGTGAGTGCGTTGGGATTTTCCCCGAAGAGGAGGGGAGATGCAGTACAGTAGAGATAAGTATTTCCCTCAGTGAGAACCAAGGTTTATCGAACCAATAGGAGAATCACGCAAACCCTCGTGAACAGCACCTGCACACACAAAAGCAAATACTTGCACCCAACGCGGGTAAGAGGGTTGTCAATCCCCTTGAACTCGTTAATTGCAAGGATTAAATCTTGTACACGCAAAAGTATAAATTACAAAATAAAAAAAGAAATAAATTGCAGCAAAGGTTTTTAGGTTTTATTTTTTATATTTAAAGTAGACCCGGGGGCCATAGTTTTCACTAGAGGCTTCTCTCTCGAACACATAGCATACGGTGGGTAAACAAATTACTGTTGGGCAATTGATAGAAAAGCGCATAGTTATGACGTATGCACGGCAATGATCATGTATATAGGCATCACGTCCGAGACAAGTAGACCGACTCCTGCTTGCATCTACTACTATTACTCCACCAATCGACCGCTATCCAGCATGCATCTAAGGTATTAAGTTCATGACAAACAGAGTAACGCTTTAAGCAAGATGACATGATGTAGACAAAGTAAACCCAACCAATATGAATAAACCCCATCGTTTTATCCTTAATGGAAACAATACAAATACGTGTCTTGTCCCCTACTTTGTCACTGGGATATAGAGCACCGCAAGATTGAACCCATTACAAAGCACCTCTCCCACTGATGATAAATCAATCTAGTTGGCCAAACCAAACGGATAGATCGGAGAGAAATACAAAGCTATAACAATCATGCATAATAAAGTTCAGAAAAGACTCAATTACTATCAATTGAATAATCTAATCATAAACCCACAATTCATCGTATCCCAACAAAGACACCGCAAAAGAAGATTACATCGGATAGAACTCCATGAAGATCGAGGAGAACATGGTATTGAAGATCAAAGAGAGAGAAGAAGCCATCTAGCTACTAGCTATGGACCCGTAGGCCTGTGGTGAACTACTCTAACATCATCGGTAGGGCAGCAAGGTTGATGTAGAAGCCCTCCATGATCGATTCCCCCTCCGGCAGATTACCGGAAAAGGCCTCCAGATGGGATTGCGGAAGAACAAAAGCTTGCGGCGACGGAAAAGTTATTTCGGGTGGCTCTATGTTGGTTTGGGAATATATGGGAATTTATAGGCCTGGAATTAGGTCAAACGGAGCTGCGTGGGGCCCACAAGCTCAGGGGGGGCGCGCCCCTCGACCTTGTGGCTCTCTTGTATCTCTTCTGGCCTCCTCCCGAAGCTTCTAGGGTCCCTTCTGGTCCAGAAAAAACAATCCAAAGATTTTTTCCGTTTGGACTTTGTTTGATATTGATTTTCTGAAAATCCAAAAACAAGCAGAAAAACCAGAAAACTGGCACTGGGCACTGAGTTAATAGGTTAGACCCAAAATGATATAACATAGCATATAATTGCATATAAAGTATCCAAGATTGATAATATAATAGCATGAAACAATCAAAAATTATAGATACGTTGGAGACATATCAAGGACGATCAAGTTTAAGCTTGGGGGAGTTGATGAGTGATATTTTTACACTCATCTACCCTAGTTTAAACCGAGATATTTCATGTAAAAAGAGATATTCGCTCCGATATTGCCACTAATGACTAATGAATGCAAAGGATTCCACAAATCCTCTCTTTGATGTGTTTCCACAGGAAATGGACTAAAAAGGGAAGAAATCATGTGTGGAAATGGAAAGGAAGGAAAATGAAGAAAGAAGAAATCAACAGGAGGAGTGTCCGCGAAGGCAGCGCAGAAGACATCGTTCCATACGGGCGCCCGTATGAGCGCCCATATGGCATGGAAACCGACGCAGATCGTTCACCTGAACAACTTTTATAAAGGGGACCCCTGATGTCTACTACGCAACTTTTATTCTTGTAGACGTTGTTGGGCCTCCAAGTGCAGAGTTTTGTAGGACAGTAGCAAATTTCCCTCAAGTGGATGACCTAAGGTTTATCAATCTGTGGGAAGCGTAGGATGAAGATGGTCTCTCTCAAACAACCCTGCAATCAAATACAAGAAATCTCTTGTGTCCCCAACACACCCAATACAATGGTAAATTGTATAGGTGCACTAGTTCGGTGAAGAGATGGTGATACAAGTGTAGTATGGATAGTAGATATAGGTTTTTGTAATCTGAAATATAAAAATAGCAAGGTAACAAGTAATAAAAGTGAGCACAAATGGTATTGCAATGCTTGGAAACAAGGCCTAGGGTTCATACTTTCACTAGTGCAATCTCTCAACAATGCTAACATAATTGCATCATATAACAATCCCTCAACGTGCGACAAAGAATCACTCCAAAGTTCCTATCAAGCGGAGAACATAAGAAGAAATTGTTGTAGGGTATGAAACCACCTCAAAGTTATCCTTTCCGATCAATCTATTGAGCCATCCCTATAGGTGTCACAAACAGCCCTAGAGTTCGTACTAAAATAACACCATATGATACGCATCAACCAACTCTAATGTCACCTAGATACTCCAATGTCACCACAAGTACCCGTGAGTTGATTATTCGATATGCATCAAAACAGCTTCAGATTCATAATATTCAATCCACACAAAGAACTTCAAAGAGCACCCCAAAGTTTCTATCGGAGAAAAGAAGATGAAAACGTGCAACCAACCCCTATGCCTAGATTACCCCAAGGTCACGGGAATCCGCAAGTTGATCACCTAAACATACATCAAGTGACTCAATAGAATACCCCATTGTCACCACGGGTATCCACATGCAAGACATACATCAAGTGTTCTCAAATCTGAAATATTCAATCCGACAATAACGAAACCTCAAAGGGAAAGACTCAATTCATCACAAGAAGATAGAGAGGGAAGAAACACCATATGATCCAACTATATTAATGTAACACCCCCATGTTTTAAGCTACAGTAGTCCATCATGATTAAGCCAAGTCACTTTGTTTTGCAAAGCTTAATCATCTTTGAATCATATCTCATTTCAAACTCCATCACTGAATTCAATTCAAATTGCAAGTGAAATTTGAAGTTGCACAAAAATTGTTGCAAAATAGTTCATCATTTAGCAAAAATTCCATAACAAATGTTTGATAAGGAAAACAACATCACCTCTAAGCTAAGATGGGCTATAGCAATTAAAATAGTGCTATTTCAGCATTTTAAAATGCCAATTCATTTGTAAAAAATTCAAATGGGTTCAGTTGCCTCTCAAACTTTTTGTGGCAGTGCCAAATAATGCAAGGAATTTATGTGGCCTAGTCCCACATTTTTCAAAAATGTTTTGGCAGCCCAAATATTTCCTAAACAGTCTAAGTTTTTAATTAAAAGAGAAAAACAGAAAACTGGGAAAAGGGAAAGACTTCCCTGGCGCCTGGCCTGAGGCCCGAGCCGGCCCAGCCCACCTTACCCCTCCTCCTACCTGCTCCCGTCGCCGTGGCAACGCGCCCATGGCCACACGCGCGCGCTCCGGTCGCTGCTCGACAGCTGCCATCGCTGGGCGCCGCTGGGAGGATAAGGCCGCACCACCCACTCCCCCTGGACGCCCTCCGCCACTCTTCCCCTCTCTCACTCGCTCGCTCGCCCTCTCTCAACCTCACCCGACGCAGCCGTCGCCATGCGCCGCTCGATCCCGCGGCCACCGGCGCCCCCGCGCCCGGAGAAATTGTCTGGGAGCTGCGCCGGCCACCGCCTCTTCTTCCTCGACCGTCGGTTGGAGCCGGGGCGCTCTGAAGCGAAGGAATCGAGCTCCTTTTTTTCCTCGGCCGCAGCTTCTTCTCCGGCGAACCCCGGCGACCTCGGCTGCTACTAACCCTCCGCCGGCCTTTCGTGTACCGCTAGGTGAGCTGCGACGCGAAACCCCTCTACCTCCCCCTCGATTTGTTGCGTCTAACCCTGCCGCCATGGTTGGCCGAGCCTAGTTCCGCCGTGCTCTCCGCCGTCGTTGCAACCGTCGTTGTCGTGGCTGTCCGAGCACGTCGTTGTGCTCGGGGCACTCCAGTAGTGCGGCCTGGCCCTTCAAACCGCTCGCGCGTGCGCTATTTTGCCGTTTCCGTGAAGCTCCCGTAGATCACCGCCGCCGGCGTCGATGCAACGCCCTACTCCGGCCACCTCCGGTCGGTCCAGTAGCACCACTCGACGCGCGGCAACGCCAGCTTTCAAATGCAGGTCTCCGCGTGCATTTTGGTTAACCACATGCGATTTCCGGCCGGTTCCGGCGAAGGACCGCCGCGGGAGAGGCTCGCCGGAGCTATTCCGGCGCCGTCGCTGACTTGGCGCCACGTGGGGTCCGCCCAGGGTCACTGCAAGTGGCCCCGGTGGGTCCCGTTGACCATATTGACCGTGGTCAACGTGTTGACTGTGCACCGGTGACTCTGTCATGTGGGTCCCGCGTGTCAATTTGTTTAATTAGTACTGATTTGCTGCTAATCACACTGACAGAGTGGCCCCACCGTTAGTTTAATTACTCTAACCAGTTTAGTTAGTCTCTGTGTCACTGACAGGTGGTCCCCACCTGCCAGTTTGACTGGTCAACGCTGACCTGTTGACCTGCTGGCCGTGTTGCTGACTGTGCTGTTGACCGCTGACTGGGCTTTGACTGGCCCCACCTGTCATCCACTGTGGCTAGCCCACAGTGGGTGTAAATGGTCCCAGCACTGTTCAAATTCGAATTAAATATATCCAGTAAATTTCAGAAAATTGCTAAAACTTCGAAAATTCATAGAAATTCAAACGTAACTCCGATGAAAAAGTTTTCTATATGAAAGTTGATCAGAAAAATCTAACGAATCCGAATATGTCATCTGCATTCATGTTAGAATCCTCTAAGTAGGTGAACCTATAACTTTAGGCCTATTTCTGGCAGATGAATAGTGCATGACCTCCGGTAATTAATTCCAATTTAAATCCTAAATTAGCTAAAATGGTTAGAGATGCATTAGGTCACCCATGCATTGCATTTTTGCCATGTCATGCTCTGTGATTGCATTTGTATAATGTGTATTTATTTGTTTCTTCCCCCTCTTCTCTCCGGTAGACCCCGACACCGACGTGGCCCCTGAGTACGACTACGTCGCAGACTCCCAGCCTCTTTCAGCAGAGCTTCCAGGCAAGCAAAACCCCCTTGATCATTCCTATATCGCTCATTCTTTCTCTCCCATGCTTGCATTAGATTTTGCTACTGTATTTGATTGCTCCTATTCTGATGCATAGCCTGATTTTGTAACCTGTTGTTGATACCTTACCCGTTGTCCTATATGGTTAGTATAGACTGGTTAGTGATCCATCAGTGGCCCCGCACACTTGTCCGTGTTGCCATGCTTTGCTTCCGGATGTTTTGATCAACATGATCGATGTGCAGAGACCGACACAACACCGCACACCCCCCTTAGTTGTACGACTCTGTAGAGCTACTATCGAGTGCCGAGGGTGATACCTCATATCTCACTCCTGATGATATCTCTGTAGCGTGGCTAATCGGTTGTGGGTTACCGAGGGTTATTCCTCTTTCACCACCTCCGATGATGCCTCTGTCGTGCAGCCCCTCAAGTGTGAACCCATCGAGGGTGATTCCTCCAAGTTCACCTTGACGGATACATCGAGTGGGAATCCATCGAGGGTGATTCCTCGGATTTCCCCTTGATGTTATGGACACACGGTTACCATGTTTTTACCTCAGTCCCTTGTTGAAGTCGGGTCGACCCCGAGGGGTACCCGCGAGAGATGTGAAGTCGGGTTGACCATGAGGGTACCCGCGAGATAATTACGTGGCACGGCCGGGCAGGTAGACCGCCCCAGGAGAGGGATGGGCCCGACCCTTGCCGTAAGTCCGCGAGACGGGGCGACGGGATCGCTGATCGTGAATCACTAATCATCTTCGCGAGCTCCCAATACACTAATGGTTTGGATATGAGATCTGAGTAGGCCTCTGGCCTTTTCGCACTAACCACCACGCGGGTTAGCACTCGGCGTCGTATGATTCTCCCAAAAGCTCTGTCAGACGTCCAGTTTAGCATTGTGAGCCGGTTGGAGCAAGTGCCATCCAGGACAGTGGTGGGCTTGGACTCCGACCCGTGACACAACGACCCGGAGTGCAAAGGGCGATGGGCCCAAGACCCCTGAGCGCTTAGGATGTAGACCGGCGGGGACCTCTCTGCGGAGCGTAGGTAGGACTACGTCATGTCGATGAGCCGAGGCCGGGCATGACCAGGAAAAGTGTGTTCGGCCAGAGTTAATCGAGCATGTTGGGTAAGCTGGTGCATCCCTGCAAGGAAGTATATCTATTTGAATAGCCGTGTCCACGGTAACGGACGCTCGGAGTTGTATCCCAATCTACTAAAACTAGAACTGGATACTTGTGATACTTTAATTAATATGTTAGCTCCGGGATCGCTTTCTCACAGGGAGTCGAGAAAGGATCTCTGGGCATGGCTACTATATACTTATTAATTTATTATATGCTAATCTGCACTCTTCTAATGCTGCAAGACGCTAGTCTTCGATAGGCTAGGCCTCCTCTCTATTCTGGCAATTCTGCAGTCCAGCCCACAGATACAGCCCTTTCATTTGGTACCGAAGCATGATTAGCATAGTTCTGATGTAAGTCTTGCGAGTACTTTGGATGAGTACTCACGGTTGCTTTGCTACCTTTTTCCCATACCCGGTTGCTGTGATCAGATGACGGTGCCCCGGAGCAAGCTGACCCCGTCAACGACTACTACTACCCCGATGGACCCTACTACTACGTGGAGACCGACGACCAGGAGTAGTTTAGGAGGCTCCCAGGCAGTAGGCCTGCGCCTTTTCGATCTAGTTGTCGTTGTTTTGCTCAGCCTTCTTAAGGCAAACTTGTCTAATTATGTCTGTACTCAGATACTAATGCTTTCGCTGACTCTGGTGTTTATGTATTCGAGCCCTCGAGGCCCTTGGCTTGTAATATAAAGCTTGTATTATTTTATTTTGTGTTTAGAGTTGTGTTGTGATATCTTCCCGTGAGTCCCTGGGCTTGATCGTGCGCGTTTGCGTGTATGATTAGTGCACGATTGAGTCGGGGGCACCACAATTAACAAAGCTCGCGGTACATCAAGATCGTGTCAAATCAAGAACACGAGAGAGAGAGAGAGAGAGAGAGAGAGAGATCAAACACATAGCTACTAGTACATACCCTCAGCCCCGAGGGTGAACTACTCCCTCCTCGTCATGGAGACCACCGGGATGATGAAGATGGCCTCCGGTGATGATTTCCCCCTCTGGCAGGGTGCCGGAAAAGGCCTCCAGATGGGATCTCTTTGGTACAGAGGCTTGCGGCGGCGGAGTCGAAGTTCTAGGTTTATTTCTGGGGGTTTCTCTATTTATAGGATTTTTCAGCGTTGGAATCACACGAAAAGGAGCTACGAGGGGCCCACAAGGCACCAGCACACGACCCCCCAGGGCGCCCCGTGTTGCCTTGTGACCTCCTTGTGAGGCTTCTGGTCCTTCCACGAAGCTTCGGGGGTCTCTTTTGGTCCAAAAAAATCGTCAAAAAGTTTCGTCCAATTCCGAAAACTTTTATTTCTGCACAAAAGACAACAACACGGTAGTTCTGCTGAAAACAGTGTCAGTCCGGGTTAGTTCTAATCAAATCATACCAAAACCATATAAATTCTTTATAAACATGGCATGAATATTTCATAAATTATAGATATGTGATACGTCTCCAACATATCTATAATTTTATATTGTTCGATGCTATTATAGTATCAATTTTGGATGTTTTTATATGCAATTATATATCATTTTTTGGGACTAACCTATTAACCTAGTGCCCAGTGCTAGTTGTTGTTTTCTGCTTGTTTTTGGTTTTTCAGAAAATCAGTACCAAACGAAGTCCAAACACCACAAAACTTTTTGGAGATTTTTTTCTGGACAAAAGAAACCCTGGAGACTTAGAGAGGAGGCGAGAAGGTTCATGAAGCCTCCACAAGGCAACAGGGCGCGGCCCCAGGGGGGCGCCCTGATGCCTTGTGGGGCCCTCGTGGCTCCGTTTGACCTAATTCCACTTTTATAAATTCTCAAATATTCGGAAACCAATAGAGAGCCACCCCGGATAACTTTTACGCCGCCGTAAGCCTCTGTTCTTCCGCGATCCCATCTGGAGGCCTTTTCCGGTACTTTGTCGGAGTGGGAATCGATCACGGAGGGCTTCTACATCAACCTTGCTGCCCTTCCGATGATGTGTGAGTAGTTTACCACAGACCTATGGGTCCATAGCTAGTAGCTAGATGGCTTCTTCTCTCTCTTTGATCTTCAATACCATGTTCTCCTCGATATTCTTCGAGTTCTATCCGATGTAATCTTCTTTTGCGGTGTGTTTATTGGGATCTGATGAATTGTGAGTTTATGATCAGATTATTCATGAGAAATATTTGAGTCTTCTCTGAACTCTTTTATGCATGATTATTATAGCTTTGTATTTCTCTCCGATCTATCGATTTGGTTTGGCCAACTAGATTGGTTTATCTTGCAATGGGAGAGGTGCTTTGTGATGGGTTCAATCTTGCGGTGCTCAATCCCAGTGGCAGAAAGGGACATGACATGTATTTGTATTATTGCCATTAAGGATAAAAAGATGGGGTTTAATCATATTGCTTGAGTTTACTTTGTCTACATCATGTCATCTTGCTTAAGGCGTTATTCTGTTTCATACTTAATACCCTAGATGCATTCTGGATAGCGGTCGATGGGTGGAGTAATAGTAGTAGATGCAGGCAAGAGTCGGTCTACTTGTCTCGGACGTGATGCCTATATACATGATCATTGCCATGAATCAGTCATAATTATTTGCTTTTCTATCAATTGCCCAACAGTAATTTGTTTACCCACCGTATGTTCTGCGCTCGAGAGAGAAGCCTCTAGTGAAAACTATGGCCCCCGGGTCTACTTTTATCATATATTAAAAATCAAAAATACCTTGATGCAATTTATTTACTTTTATTTTATGTAGTAATTTAGTTTATCTATCTAAGACTATCAGAATTAATCCTTGCAAATAACCGCTAAGAGGATTGACAACCCTCTTATTTGCGTTGGGTGCAAGTGTTTGCTTTTGTGTGTGCAGGTGCGTTTAACGGGATTTGGTTGGTTCCCCTACTGGATTGATAACCTTGATTCTTAACTGAGGGAAATACTTACCTCTACTATACTGCATCATCCTCTCCTCTCCGGGGAAATACCAACGCAGTCTACAAGTAGCAATACGTTGGAGACGTATCAACCCCATCGGAATGTCAACAGGGGAGCATCGACAGAAGCCAGAACATCATCATCTTCATCCACAAACCCTAGCCGCCGCCATTTCCATCTCCATAGACACCATCACTACCATAGTGCTTCCTCATCTAGTTCATACTTGTAATCGTGCATCGCACAAGGCATCCATTGTAAGACATATTTACAATCAATCAATCTTCAAGATGTGTTCTTTAATGTTTTCTTCTTGTGATCTGATCTCCATGTGTGAGTAGTTCGGTAAGGTCTGGGTTGAGGCATAGGCCTTGCAACCCTCTGTATTTGTTGTGGGGATCAATGGAAGGGCTTTGAATTAACATCCCGTATGTGTGAAATAAAATTGTTTCGTAGATGTCTCTTGTCTTGTCTGTGATCTTCATCCCTGCAGGTACCCAGGATCATGGAGATCGAGCCACGATGAGGCTAGGAGCAAGGAGAACTTGAAGTGTTATACTGAACACCGGTGACAGTGGGGATTAGTAGGGTAACACGGATCCAATCCTTGGGGATTCTGAGGTGTAGTCATTAAATGGCCAAAGCTCTTATCTGATTTCATTATCTTAATTATCGAGGCAACCCCACATGAGGGATAGGGTCTGCGGTAGGACAACGGATTCTTGATGCAGGACTCGTGTCGGTCAAGATGTTATTTGGACACACCCCCACTTCGGTTCGTTATAAGCACATCCCAATGGGTGACTTCCAGCGCACAAATTAAGATCATATATGGTCCCAACACAAATACATGGTCGTAAGCATTAAGACCTCATACACGTACCTCTTTTATTATAAGTGTTTGAATCACTGTTTGCTTGATTAATCTGGTCAAAATCTGGAATTGATCCTTTAACATTAGGTTGCTAGAGACCATCGCTTCAAGGGAATCTTCCTCTCGTGGGTTCGATAACCTAGGGTCACCTCTGGGGAAATAGATGCGGGATACACTTTTCTGTTCCATTATCGGATCACTAAAAGGAGGTATCATCGTGGTGGAGATGCGACCGGTGAAGAGCACCCCGGCCTCCCCGTACAGGCAGCAGGTTGGAATCACGTACGTGTGACCGACGGGCTGGCCAGGGGAGGACAAGGGGAGCGCCCGCGTGCGTCCGCTTCGTGTCTGCGCCGACGCAAACCCTGCCCAAATTTGGGTCGGAAATGGGATACGGGCGGACAAAAAACGGACTCCCGTCCATTTGGGGCGCCGCATTGGGCCGGGATTTGTGTCTGTTTCGACCCAAACGGACAGGAACAGACTAAATGCGGTCGCGCATTGGAGTTGGCCTAACATGCATATGTTACTAGTCTATGTTACTACCTACATAGTGGGTAGTGTCACACGTGTGATAACATAGAGAGCTTCATTTATTACTTTGTAGAGTCGTTTTACATTCGGAACCGCTATATGATGGTAACATATTATGTTACTTCATTTGCATCTCTCCTAATTAATTACTTGCCACATCGCATTCTTTGTCTATGTAGCATGCATGTTACTATTTATGTTACTCCCACTATGAGCAGCCTTATACTTGCTCTATGTAGTTTGTTGTTCTCGGACCGATTGACCAACATGGCTTGGTTTGTACGCTTAGAAGTAATAGACTTATGGCAACAAATAATATTGATAAATATTGTAAACATGACTTTGATTCAGATTACAAGTAGGCCCAATCAATCACATTTCATGCATGGTGTTTTTAAAGTAAATGAGTTTTTATGATTTTTGTTTGGAGAGGGTCAATAGTCCAGAAAACAGGACTGTAGTAGGATTTGTGGTTGAAAGTGGACCTTTATGTGTACGAAATTCTCTAGTGGTTTGGGATATATTAGGTTTTGAAGAGCTTTTTGAGAGGGAGGCTGCACTTTTATGGTAGGATCTAAAGAATTTATCTTGAGTGGTGATCTTACCGTGATAAATGGCTTTTAACTACAAAAAATGTGGTGTTCTCTTCGTAAATTCTGTATATATCATGGTGAAGGGCAAAAGCGTGGATCACTTAACTACTCACTCCGTCCCATAATATAAGATGTTATCACATTCAATATATACTCATATATTGAATGTGATAACATCTTATATTATGGGACGGGGGAGTAGGAAGTAAGTGTGTATTTGTGATGATAAATAATTGGTGGATCATTTATCTGTTCATTGTGCAGTGGCAAAACATGCCATGTGTGGATCAGTTGCTTCTTCTCTTTTTTGTTTTTCCTTTTTTTTCTTTTTTTTTTTGCGGAAGACTTCTTCTCTACAATGTGGCAAAATATGTATGGTGGAAGATGTGTTTTTGAAATTTCTGCAATCCAAAGAGGCTCTAAATTTCTCCGTTGTGAGTAGAAATTAAGTTGATGCAAGGCAGTATATGCTCTGCTAGATCTAGAAAATCAGAAGCGCAGCACCAGCTTTCAGTTGTGTACATACGTACGTTGTTATTTCATGTTTAATTTTCTTTTTGGCCTATATTACCACAACAGCAAATATAGTTCCCACGTTTCAGTAAGCAGTTCCGTTCTCACGCTAACGAACAAAAAGATTGGACAAGGTTTGAACGCGGACGACAGCACGTAGCCCCAAGTGCTGTCGTGCATTATTCAGGTATATATATACTGTCACCTGATCAGTTTTTTTTTTTCACGTGTGCATCAATGTACCGGCACAAATGAAGCCGATAATCCGTTTCCAGACCAAATCATTCCAGCGGTACAAGACAGCTTGAAAGTAAAATAGTTTCACAAAAGGTGATAAGAAGTAGAAAGTTTTCTCAAGTAGTAAAAAAGGTGTACCAAAATAAGTACCAAGCAGACTTAGTTCCAGCAAAAAATAATCTGTGCATATGCACCAAAACCCAACATTTGATTTATTTCTTTTTTTTTTGGCGGGGGAGATTTATTTCTTTTTTTTTCCTTTTCTGGGGAGATTTATTTCTTGTTTACACGAATCTCAGAGCATCTACAACCAGACTTGGCAAATTCGGCCCCTCAAACACCCGCGGACGCGCCTGGGCACGTCCGAATATGTGTCCTCTACATTCGCACTCCTCATATCTGATACCCTATATCCATACTACCCATGCAACGTGAAGATAAATTATATGCACATTCTGATCACCAAAAGATCACAAACGAATCTCCAAAAGCTACTCAAAATTCACATAATCCACATACGTCAGTTCTAACTAGAGACATAAATAACAATCACCTTCTACTCCCAAGCTCGATGAACAGTAAATTCCGAAAAAAATGTAAAAACATTCAAAAAATTCTGAAATTTTTTGGGTGCAAACTTTGACAAATGTTCTCAGTGCTTGTAAATTTTCACGCCAAAATAACATTCGTGCAAGTCATGGCAAAAAAAACAAAAACAGGACTCCAAAATGCTTTTGAAAATATCATTTTTGGAGTGTCGGTTTTGTTTTTTTACCACAACTTACACAAATGTTATTTCGGGATGAAATTTTGTAAGAACTGAGAAAATTTGTCAAAGTATGCATAAAAAAAGAATTCTGAATTTTTTGATTTTTTTACTATTTTTTTCGATTTTACTGTTCATTAGAGAGAAAATGAGCTCGAGCTGAGAATAGCTGCATCCCATAAAAAACTAAAAATTAACTACAGAGACGGCAGAGATTCACCACTTCCTCGTCGAGCCTTTGCCCTTCCGGTCGCCGGTGTAGCTGTAGGCGTCGGCTGCAGGTGGTGGATCATCAGAGTCGTCGAAGGAGGAGTTGTGGTCGTCGTCGGAGTCGTCGGAGAGGATGATGAGCCCCCTCATCCACCGGACGGCCCTGTCCTGCTGCCGCTTTAGCTTGGCCAACCGAGCCGCCTCCGCTGCCTCGCGCTCTGACTGCTCAATGGCAAGCCGGAGCGCCTTCGCGTTCTTCCGCCGTAGGCGGCGAGCGTCCGTCTCCGCCGTCGTGAGCGACCGGCGGTAGACCCAAGCGAGGAGCCGCTCATCCTCGTCGGGCTCCGCCGGCATCTCGCGGCGGCGGCGCACGGACTGCTCCGCCGCGTCCCTCTCCCTTGCCCGCTGCCTCTCGCGGCGGGCGGCGCGCGCACTAGCACCCACACTGCCCACGCGGAGCAGCGGCCGGCGGGGAAGAGGACGGTGCGGGGGTGGAGCGGACTGCGCTACCCTGGCGGAGCTGCGCGCGGGTCGGGAGAGGCCAGCTCCGGCGTCCGCGATGCGCCGTCGCGGGAGCTGCGGCGACGTTGCAGATCCAGAGCTGCCCTCAGTGTCCACCTTGGACCGCTCCAAGGCAATGCGGAGGGTCAGCTCATCATCGACGTCGACGCCGAAGCCGGAGTGGCTGCCGGAGCTCGACATTGCGCCGGATTGGAGAATCGGAGAGGGGAGAGGAGAGGACGGAGCGAGATGAGAGTGAGTGGGCTAGGGTTCCAAGCGAGGAGCCGGATTGGGGTTTTTTGTGAGACAACCGTGGGGTCGGTGGTGGGCCGGGCCTGTCAGCTCCGACGTGGCGAACGTGCCCGGGCAGCCCTATATTTACCCTACATTTTGGCTGGATATGAGGGACGCCGGACAGCCCGGGCATTTGAGGCCGGTTGTCGATTTTTTGTGACCGGTCCGTCGGCCGAGACCGTTTGAGACTGGTTTGGGACGCCAGGGTTGTGGATGCTCTCACGGCTCAAGTGGAAATCGCACCAGCACCTTGTCTGGCGGCCGGGTTGTGGATGCTCTCACGGCTCAAGTGGAAATCGCACCAGCACCTCGTTTTGAATGCAGTGCACTGTGCCGGACAAGTGGCCATGCATGGTACTCCGCCCCAGCACCATGAGAGAGAGAGAGAGGCTGATGCTTGACTTAACCAAAGAAAGAAAGTGAACAAGCGATGGCTTGGCCTCTGCGTCTTCAAGGACAAAAAAAGTTGCAAAAGCTCTGAGCAAGTTCCAAAACCGAGGAGAGATAGAGAATGCCCTCCCTTCCCAGAAATTATGCAAAAGGGAAAGCTTCCTCCTCTTTTTTCTATTTAAGGGTCTGTCTGGACTGGACTGGAGCCCCTGTTGCAGAAATTGTACTGTACTTGGGAGGATCCAGTACAAAAGCACAAGGTGAGAATCTATCTCATCTCGCGCGCAGTGTGAATTTCGGGCTTGGCATCTTCCCCTCCCTCTCTACTGCAGATTCAATAAATGATCGGCACAGTAGCATCACTGCCACTGCCACTGCCACTGCCACTGTATCATCTATGCTTTGCTACCTACACGTAATGCATAGCCTTCTCTGGCTCTACATATAATCACACACACACACACACATAATTGAAGGCAATGAAAGGCCAAATTGACTGAGCACTGGAGTGTCCGTTGCTCAGCTGAGCTTCAGAAGCCATTGAAGACTGCATGCAGGTGAAACAAATAGAGAGGGACAGAAGGCTTTTGGCCTGAGCTAGGAGGGAGCGTATGCAGCAAAAACTGAGTACTACCACCACCATCATGTGGCTCCTCATAGGAACAAGAGCTTAATTCATGGACCGAGACATGCTAGCTTGAGCTTGCATATAGTACTACAATTTATATCTTGATGTAAAGCACAGTTCCAAACACATGCACGCTTTAGACCAAGCTAGGGCTCACAAATTTTGACCAGCACGAGAACCCATTGTTTCAAGAATTGACCCTAGATGTGCAATATACGAGTATGTGTCGAGGAATGCATGTGAAGCTCTGGAAGCGACCATGCATGCATGCATGAAGTTTGCCATGGAAAGGAAAGGGAAGCAAAAGTTTCAAGGAACATCATTCTACAGCATGATACATCCAGATCATAGAATAGAACATTACAAACGAAAACGAAGAGGAAGGGAAAAAGAAAAACACTCGCTGTTGCCAGAAAAACAAAACATTGGATCTCACTGACCTTTCAACTTATTGCGAATTTTTGATCTTGGACCAACTGTTTCTTGTCCCTTCAAAATAATCAGCTTCCTAGCTCCCTGAACATAGTATACCTCTCATGATCTCCAATAGATCTTCCTCCTGTATACCCAATCTTTGCAACGCATGCATGCGCGACGCATACGTGTAAACAGCACCAAGATCACAAGGTCAGTCCAATGAAACAATCCAGCAATGCATGTTGTAAATAAGCTCTCCTGTACTGGATATCAATAGCTTCTCCGCCATTTCAAACTTCTGTGATGTCTTCGTCATGTGAGATTGTGAGTACGTGTAGAACTGAGGGTTGCACTGCCTAGACATGGATCAGAACGGTGGCCTGACTCCACCGCGGCCGCCACCCCAGGCTCCAAAGTTGTCTCCGGGAAGCTGGTAGTTCCCCACATTCCCGCCGGCAAGGTTGTAGAGCGACATGCCGCCAGCATCGCCTCCTGTCACGCCGGAGGACTGTGATGCCGCCGGCTGCTGCCCTGGTGGCCCGCCTGACTGTGCCACCTGATCTTGCGCTTCCGCTCCACCGGCGGCGGCCGCCACCTCCTCTTCCTCCCCCTCCAGCGGGAGCCGCTCGTACACGGCGTTCGAAAACGACGCGGCCATCAGGACGACGGGCCCCGCGGCGACCAGAGTTCCCACCACGCTACCGCCGATCACCTGGCCCTGCCCGCCGGAGAGGAACACGGTGAGGCCACTGGCGCCAGGGGGCGCAGGCGGCGGCAGCACCGTGCCGGTGAGGGAGAGGATCTCGAACCGGCCCCGGAGCGTAGCCACCACGCTGCCCGGGGGCGACGCGCCCGGCTGGCGGAGCGCAACGTTGACGACGGCCCCGCCGCCGCTCAGCACGCAGACGCCGCGGCCGCGGCGGCGCGCGTACTCGGCGACGCAGTCGACGATATCGGCCCCCGCGGAGACCTCGAGAACGTGCGAGTGCAGCGCGTTGGGGCTGTCGCGCGTCACGATGATGGGCGGCTTGGGCTTGTTCTTGGACCCCGCGGGTCGGCCGCGCGGACGGCGCGTGGGCCCGCCCGAGCCGCCGCTGCCGGCTCCTCCGCTGCCACCGTCGGCCGGGACCATGGCAGACGACGACGGCTGGTCAGCGCCAGCGCCGCTGCCGCTCCCGCCGGCGTCCGCGTCGCCCACGGGGGTCTTGTCGGGCGACGACATCTTGGAGTGCTCCATCTTGACGTGGGAGTTGGGCGAGAGCGGCGAGGGCTGCTGCTGCTGCGGGCGGAGCAGGTGGTGGAAGTAGCGCGAGTTGCCGGCGCCCGGGCTGCCCCCGCCAGGGTCCATCCCGGCCATGGCCGCTTCATCTGGCCGTTCCCACCACTTGCCGGCCGCCAGCTTTGCCGTCGATCGGTCGCCCTCCACACCTTCCTCTCTTCAGCGCTAGCTCGACCGCCACTACACCGATTTTCCACAGCAGCTCAATTAGTTCGCATGCGGCAGTGCAGCACAGCTACGAAAGGAGAGAAGCAACGCGAAATGGAAGATCTTATATCCATGGGGGGCTTTTCTTTTCTTTCTATCCTGGCGGCGTCGTTAACTTGACGACTTGCCTAGATTCTAGAGCTGCTCTAGCAATGATGCACTCTAGCTAGCTAGTAAAGCAAGCTCGCGAGCTCAGGTTCCTTACCTCCAGCACAAGTTTCCCCCGGACGACGGCGGCGCTTAGCGACGACGCGGCGCGCTTTCCCCGTGAGCTAGCGCGCAGCCAGCTGCCCGGCCAAGAGCAAGACGGATCGGTCGAGGCCTCCACACGAAAGAGGGAGCGCGGGGTTGAGAAGAGGCTGGACGTGGCGGCGAGGGAGGGAGGGAGCGGCGAATTAAAGGCAGGCAGGCAGGCAGGCGAGCTGGGAGGAAGAAGGGGGGACGGCTAGGGATGGGATGGCGCTGCTGATAAGGCCCGGCCTCTCTCTCTCGCAGTCTCGCTATCTCATCTATGGATGAGCATGATGGCTCCCGATTCCGAGAAGTCCCACCCCCCCCCCACCAACTCCGTTTTTACTCGCTCCAGGTCGGGTCGGGGAAGCGATGGCCCGCGCAATCCCAAAGCGACGCGCCCCGAGCCCGGCCGTGGACTCGTTTGTCGCGTTAGTTGGGGGACCCCGAGCCCGCGCGGGGGACCCCACTCAGGTAGAATTTCAGGTGATACCAGTCCTTACATGATATCATGATACCAACCTACAAAATTTAAATTTAAACATATCAAAAAATTCTGAAAAAAATCATGGATATTCACAACACATATGTCGACAATTGCTAAAAAATTCAGATCAAAATTCGAAACAGAAACTTTGTGTATTTCGAATTTCGATCTGAATTTTTTAGGGGTTGTTGACATATGTGTTGTGAATATCCATGATTTTTTTCAGCATTTTTTGACATGTTTAAATTTGAATTTTGCAAGTTCGTACCATGGTATCATGTAAGGAATGATATCACCTGGTACTTTCTCCTCTCTAGGGTCCCCCGCGCAACGGCACAGGCCAGCCCGAGCGCACGCGCCCGTGGACACGTACCACGCGTACGTGCCGCGCTCCGCTGCCGCCCTAGCGCACGCGCTGCCTGCCGATGCCGTTGAGACCGCAGAGTCTGGTGGACAGTAGGCAGACAAGGCTAAATGAAGGCGTGAACTAGAATAGGGGCGTGTCTAAATTAAGGACATTTTACTGTGCTGGTGATTCCTTTTCTTTAGTATAAGTACGGCTGGCCAGGTACGTACGCATAGGACAACCGGCCTCGTACGATTCTTCCATATATGCCCGGGTTAATTAACCTAACCAGTAACCACGACATGCTGTCATGATCATCACTCGACCGATTTAAAATGGACTGGTTGTAATCTGGACACTGCTTGGATGATGGATGCTACGTTCGCAACTAATGCTTCGAATTATGATCGTAACACATGTACAGGTATTTTCGCACTTATTGAGCATGTACTCCCATGGCTCCATGCATGAATAATGTGCCGTACACACGGTGTCGTACGTGGCCTACGGGTCCCATCGATCGAGACATGGATAATCAAAGGAAGGGAGATTAACTAGAGTTTGTTGTGGTGGAGCTTTTCTCTGAGGACAAGGAGGATAATCAAACCTTGGCGCTTTGCCCAGGCGTTGCATTTCTTCTGATCAGGGGTCATTGTCATGTGACGCACGCGGGAGCCAACGAATTTCAATGACCACGCCCTGATTGGTGCCGTCTCCAGAAGCGGCAGTACAATATACGTACTGATTGATCGAGACGGCGACGAATCAGGGCCAGGATAATACTTACGAAAATGGGTGTGCGTCAACGCGAGCTTCACACACATAAAAGAATTGTGAGTGTGTGCACAGCGAGCGAAAAGTTTGTATATATCCGAGCTCCGAGGTGAGGCTCTACGACCCGGGGGAGTTTCACGATCTTTACTTCCGTTGGCTAGTGTTTGTGTTCCTCAGAGATGATTATGACACCCACCAGCTTTTCAACAGTGGTAATCTTAGATTTGGCCAGAACGATGGAGCAGGACTTCTTGTGTTTGCTTACGATTGATGTGCACATGTGTATGATGCGTAAACAGTATGACCCACCACTATATAAGTGATTTATAGTCGATATTTGATGAATCCTCACCTGCCCCCCGCCCTCCTCTTCGCCTCGTGTGCAGTGATGAAATTAGAGAATAAGACCATTGAGGTCAGCTTCGTTGCTTTAAGGTGTACTCTCGGCAGTGACAAAGACTATGGACCTCTTCGATTTGCAGGGTTCTGAAAACACGGAAATAGAAAAAGTACAAGACTCAAATCCTACTGGATTAGTAAGGAGTGTTTGATGCCACAGAAAAACAAAGGAACTACAGAAGGAGGTTGGAGTGGATGCTAGATTTTTTTATGAAATGTAGTACACAAGATTTCATGGGAAAAATTCCTACGGGATCTCATCCTTTAAATTAAAGGACCAATGTAGAAAAAATTCCTAAGAATTTCAATCCTCCAAAAATCCTGTAGAACTCCTTGCAATTAAAGGAGCCCTATATTGGTGAAGAATTTGTGAATTCTGTTGGGGTTAACGTTCACTTGAAACCCACGCTTGTGTACCAACCCCACCCTTGCTTATGTGTGGCACCGTCAAGACCTAGGGTTCCACTACTCCTCCGACAACACTACACCGGAGCACCCAAAAATCCATCTGTCGTGAATTTCCATGAGAGAAATGCAATGTTGAACTGCGGTTGTGCATCGCGGACCCAAAGGAAGCACAGGCGGCGACGAGTGAGCCCGTGATGGAAGGTTTTGAGGGCGGTGAAACCTCACATCAGGCTAACAATGGAACTAAAGAAAGGGTGGAAGGATTGAAACCTACACAACGAGGAGGAAATAGACTGGACTTCTTGAGTGAGCTGCATGATTTGATCAAACATGTGTGCTAGCTTGCATTACTTTAAGTTCATGCCACTCGGCCGTTTAGCCATGCTAAACTACCCAATCATCCAAGTGTGATAAAGAAACCATCATTTTATTCTTAATGGCAACAATACAATATGTGTCTTGTCCCTTTCTGTCACTGGGATATAGATCACCGCAAGATATGAACCCACTACAATGCACAACTCCCGCTAAAGAACTACCCATCAAACTTGGTCAAGAAAGACGAATAGATTGGACAGCATACAAAGCTATTCAATTATACAATAGAGAAATTTTAAAAGATTCAGTTAATTTCAATGAACAATCTGATCATAAAGTGACAATTCAGCATATCTCAACAAACATACCACCGATTACATCATATGGATCCAGATCATGTGAGACGGCTCACGGGAACTTTGTATTGAATCACAAGGGAGAGAAGATGCCATCTAGCTACTGCTATGGACCCTGAGGTCCTAAAAGAACTATTCACACATGGTCATTGAGGCAGTAAGGTTGATGAAGAAGTCTCGGATGGTGGATTCCTCCTTCGGGAGGGTGCCGAAACAGGCCTCCAGATTGGATCTCCTCGGAACAGAAAATTGCGGCGGCAGAAAAAAATAGAGAAAATTGGTTCGGAGGGTTTCATGAAATACGGGATTTATAGGCAGAAGAATGGGCGTAAGGCGGCGGCCAGGGGCCCCACGCGGCCTTCCCATGTGGGTGGCACCCAGGCCGTGCCACTTGGCCGCGTGGAGGCCTCTGGTGACCCCCTGACCCCTCCCGGCACTTTCTGAAACCGTCTGGACTTCGAAAAAGCTGTATTAAATCCCCGTGATATTTTAGCCTCCGTAGATATGGATTTTCTGAAAAACCAAAAACATGCAGAAAACAACAAGTGACTCTAGGCACTGAATTAATAGGTTAGTCCGAAAAAAATATAACTTGCAACAAAAAGTATTCAAAAGTGATATTATTATAGCATGGAACAATGAAAAATTATAGATACGTTTGAGACGTATCAGGAGAATTTACAAAGTAAGGAAATGGTGAAACCATGAAAGAAAATATATAAATATATTCTCATTTGAACATTTGAGGGAATGATATGAAAAGTCAATGCACTGGTAATGTGTTGGCATGCTTCCTGGGTAAAACACACTTGTGACATGTACGAAGATTCCTAAAGTGCCACTGACCGGACAAATAAATGTGTCGTGGTGAAATCACGGCAGATGTCATGGGATGGCTGAAAGTGGGGGGTAGCGTAAGGACGCCGGTGGGTTCCGGAGGCGAGATCGGCACGCGCAAGTGTGAGACACGACACGTACCCAGGTTCGGGGCCCTCCGAGGGAGGTAACACCCCTAGTCCTGCCGAATGCACTAGCGTGGATCATAGAGGTTAAAAGAGTGATCCTAGATCTGTTTGGTGGAGGAGGAAGAAAGAGCTAGCTCTCTTCCAGCCTCATGCGTGAGAGAGAGAGAGAGAGAGAGAGAGAGAGAGTGTGTTGTGGCGTAATGGCTGAACCGAAGAAGGAGAAGATGAGGCCGAGCACCCATGAGCATAATGATGACGGAAGCCCCCTGGGTGCCTTATCATCTGGTGCCCGGGGGACAAGGGAGGGCCCACGGAGCCTAACAACACTGTGGATGACACCACATGACGGGCGCACAGTGCTCTACTATTCGTCAAAAGTGCACTGCTACAGGGTACAACCGTCTCGTCCGCGTGTGTCCGATGGGACGTCGTAGTTGACTCCGGGCAGCCGGCCGGCGGGAGCAGCCGGTGATAACCCACAAGTATAGGGGATCAGTTGTAGCCTTTCTCGATAAATAAGAGTGTCGAACCCAACGAGGAGCTAAAGGTAGAATCAATATTCCCTTCAAGTTCTATCGACCACCGATACAACTCTACGCACACTTAACGTTTGCTTTACCTAGAACAAGTATGAAACTAGAAGTACTTTGTAGGTGTAATGCTAGAACTACTTTGCAAGAATAAAACTAGGAGTAATTTGCAAGATAATAAATGTTAGTTTGTTTTAGTAGAAAGCTTTTTGTAACACAAAGAGAAAGATTGTCCATAGGCAATTGAATATAACACGATAGATACTTATCATATGCAATGAGGGAGAGGCATACGCTAACATACTTTCCGTACTTGGATCACATGTTCTTATGATTGGAATTCTAGCAAGCATCCGCAACTACTAAAGATCATTAAGGTAAAACCCAACCATAGCATTAAGTAACAAGTCCCCTTTACTCCCATACGCAACAACCCCCTTACTCGGGTGTAAGCTTCTGTCACTCTAGCCACCCACTATAAGCGAATCATGAACATATTGCAAAACCCTACAGCGGGAATCCCTCACGCTTGCGCGACACGGAGGGCACCATAGGACAACACCATATTAACATACAACTCATATCAATCACACAATACCACAATTAACCCGTAGGACAAAAAGAATCTACTCAAAATTCATAGGATGGCCATACATCATTGGATAATAATATATAGCATGAAGCACCATGTTCAAGTAGAGAATTACAGCGGGAATAGAGAGGTTACACCGCTGCATAGAGGGGGAGAGAGTTGGTGATGACGGCGGCAAAGTTGTTGGTGTAGATCGCCGTCACGATGGTTCCCCCGGCGGCGCTCCGGCCCCACCGAAAGAGAGGGGGAGAGAGCCCCTCTCCTTCTTATTCTTGCTTAGCCTCCCCCCTAGATGGGAGGAGAGTTTCCCCTCTGGTCCATGGCCGCCATGGCTCTCGGAGGGCAGGAGCCCCTCGGAGATTGGATCTCTCTCTCCGTTTCTCTTCTGTTTCGCGTTTCTGTTTTCTGGCCCTTCACCGTTTCTTATATTCCCGGATATCCGTAACTCCGATTGGGCTGAAATTTTGAGGGGATTTTTATCCGGAAATTATCTTTCTTGCGGCGAAAGAAGGGCCCCAACCGACGTTCGAGGGTGTCACAAGGCAACACGGCGCGACCCCCCTGGGTCGCGCCCTGTTGCCTTGTGGCCACCTCGGGCACCGTCTTGCGTTGATTCTTCTTCCTAAAAATCACATATATTCCAAAATAATTCTTTATAAAATTTTATCGCATTTGGACTTCGTTTGATATGGATTTTCTGTGAAACAAAAAACAAGCAGAAAACAGGAACTGGCACTGGGCACTGGATCAATATGTTAGTCCCAAAAGTAATATAAAATATTGCCAAAAATATGTGAAAGTTGTAGAATATTGGCATGAAACAATCAAAAATTATAGATACGACGGAGACGTATGAGCATCCCCAAGCTTAATTCCTGCTCGTCCTCGAGTAGGTAAATGATAAAAAGATAATTTTTGATGTGGAATGCTACCTAGCATAATCTTGATCATATAATCTAATCATGGCATGAATATTAAGATACGAGTGATTCAAAGCAATAGTCTATAATTTTATATAAAGACATCAATACTCAGGCATACCAACAAACAATCATGCCTTTCAAAATAAAAATGGTAAAGAATGCTATCCCTAGCCCGTCATGCTCAATCATTGATCCAGTCATGATGTACACAACATTTAACTATACTCAATGCATAAGTATGACAATAGTGCTCTCCAACTGGTGCTTTAATTGAGAAGGTGATGACTCAACAATAAAAGTAAAATAACATAAAAGTAAATAGATAGGCCCTTCACGGAGGGAAGCATGGATTTGCAGAGGTGCCAGAGCTCGAAGCTTAAATCAGAGATGAATACATTTTGAGAGGTGTACTTTTCTTGTCAACGTCACGACCGAGGATTCTCAATATCTTCCATGCTAAACACATTATTGGCGGTTCCCAAGCGGAAAGGTAAAGTTTACTCCCCCTCAACCATTCAAACACAAGCCATGGCTAGCCGAATCCTCGGGTGCCCTCCATACAATCAACTTTCCGGGGGAGTTTGTTTCATTATATTTTTTTTTTATTTTGATTATAGGACTGGGCATCCCAATTACCAGCCTCTCTCGTGCAATGACAAGTGAATAAACACCCATTGTGAGAATAACCCGCTTAGCATGGAAGATGCTGACCACCCCCTGCCGCTCCATGAGCGGTACGGGCACACAAAACAGATGCTTATTTGAATGATTAGAGGTGGCACATGCAAATTTACTTGAAACGGCAGAGTAATACCGCATATAGGTAGATATGGTGGACTCATCTGGAACAACTTTGGTTTAAGGGTTTAGATGCACAAGCAACATTCCCGCTTAGTACAGGCGAAGACTAGCAAATAAATTGAGAAGCGACCAACTAGAGAGCGACAACGGTCATAATCATGCATTGCGAATAATTAACATTGGATACTAACATGAGTAGGATATAACTTCGTCGCACAACTAGAGACTATACGTGCATGCTTCGGGGATCACAAACCTTAACACCAATATTCTAACTAAACCACAATCATTCACTAGTACCTCCCACATATTACCATCTCAATATCGAAAAACTATTGCAAGGAATCAAACTTATCATATTCAGTGATCTACAAGTTTTATGCAGGATTTTATGACTAACCATGTGAATGACAAATTCCTGTTGACTCTCTAAATAGATATAAGTGAAGCATGAGAGTTTAATTCTTTCTACAAAAGACCACGCTCTAATAAATATAAGTGAAGCAAAAGAGCATTCTACAAATAACGGTTTTCCAAATGTAGAGAAATGGGCATCCAAACTTCAAATAATATAAGTGAAGCACATGAAGCATTCTATAAAGCCATACTCAAAAGATATAAGTGAAGCGCATGAAGCATTCTATAAATCAACCAAGGACTATCTCATACCAGCATGGTGCATAAAATAAACGAGAAAAATAAACACAAAAGATGCTCCAAGAATTTACGCATATCATGTGAACAAAAGACATACCGATAATTGTCGAAGATAGATGGGACGCCTTCCGGGGCATCCCCAAGCTTAGACGCTTGAGTCTCCTTGAAAATTTACTTGGGGTGCCTTGGGCATCCCCAAGCTTGAACTCTTGCCTCTCCTTATTCTCCTCACATCGATACCTCCTCGATCTTCGAACACTTCATCCACACAAAACTTAACCAAACTTTTTATTAGAGGGGTTAGTACATATAACATCAAATCCCATCATGTCCTGCTGTAACATTATTGTATAATTATAATCAAACATTACCCACTATATGCTATCACAATTCTATGGCTCCCAAGTCAATGGGGCTCAACAAGATTTCAAGCATACGCAAATAAAGAAATTATAACAACAATCTGTGAAAACAGGACAGTCTGTAAAGATGCAAATGAAACATATACTTCTGTAACTCCAAAAATTCTGAACAATTAGGACAAAATAAAAAAATTGCACAGCAGTAGTGTCTAAAAATTTCAGAATTTTTGCACGTTCCAGTCAATTATCAAAATTCAAGCACTATAGAAAAAGTTTGTGTTTTTTCACAGCACACACCAAACAAGCAATTTAAACATCCTAAAGGTAAATCTTGGCACATTATTTTTATAATACAATGGATTTTTACAAGGGGATAATTATTTTTGTTGAAAAGTTTCTGTAATTCAAGAATCACAAAGTTTCCATGGGCATGAACAAAGTTCAAGGATATCCCCCACTTCAACGGTGCTCGTCTTTCTCACTTTCACTTTTCTTTTTGAAAAAGTTTTAGGTTCCCCTCTATATTTTTTTGTTTTTAAATATTTCAAAAGCACACAACAGAACTAAATGACTCTCTAAAACTTTCGGCTTGTCGCCCAAGCAGCGCTTTCTTTAAAGCCATTAAGCTAGGCATATAGTGCTCAAGTAATTGATCCACCCGGATCCCAAGGTATATCAAAGCCAATTTTAATTAACAATGATTTTTAATTTAGTAGTGAGCACAAAGTAACATATATCATGCAATGACGAAGTCTAACTCTCTTCCTATGCATCGACATGTCATAAAAGAACAGTTCATGCACATCAAGTAAAGGCCAATGCATAGTATAAACAGTTTCTTGCAATTGTATCGTCTTGGGAACATAGAGAGGTGGAGTTGTAGTTCCTCTCTCATAATAATTGCAATTAGGAGCAGCAAGCACATGCATATTATATCCATCAAAATCATCATGTGCAACGGTAAAACGCAACCCATCAATATAATCCTTAATAAGCACAAACTTCTCTGATATAGTATAGTTGGGAGAATTCAAAAAGATAATAGGACTATCATGTGTGGGTGCAATAGCAACAATTTCATGTTTAACATAAGGAACTATAGCAAGTTCATCTCCATAAGCATCATTCATATTGGCATCATGGCCACAAGCATAGCAAGCATCAATTTCATCAAAAAGGGATATTTCAATCAAATCAACGGGATCATAGCATTCATCCTTTGGTAAGAACGAAGGGAAATTAAACAAGGGACATTTACATTTGTGCCCCTAACTGGAACCCACTACTCAGATTTGCCCCTAATTTTCAGGTATGCTCAAATTTGCCCCTCTGCCGTCAAGTCACCTTATAGAAATGCCCTTCTGTGCCATTACCGTCCGGTCAAAGGCCTTTGACCGTCCAGGTGAACAGTAACTCGGTGAACAATAAATTAAAAAAAATAGCAAAAGATTTCAAAAAAATCTGAAATTTTGTGGGATCGAAGATACTCAGGTGCGCAAGGTGCGTGCAAATTTTTGTGCTGTTTGAACATTCCAGGAGCTCGTGGCGAAGGAAAAATTGTAAATATGTACGCCCTATGAACAGTAAATTCGAAAAAAATAGCAAGAAAATTCAAAAAAATATGAAATTTTTTGGCCTCAAAGAGGCTTGCGTGCGCAAGGTGCTTGCAAATTTTTGTGATCAAATGACATGCGAGGAGCTCTAGCAAAAAAAAACAAAATAGTGCATTTTTTCAAAGTTTTTTTCTGAGCCAAATTTTGTTTCTTTATCCACGAGCTCCTACAATGTCCAAACACAACAAAAATTTGCACGCACCTTGCGCACCCGAGTATCTTGGATGCCAAAAAAATTCATATTTTTTTGCTATTTTTTTCGAATTTACTGTTCACAGGCGTACAGATTTAAATTTTTCCTTCGCCACGAGCTCCTGGAGTGTCCTAACAGCACAAAAAATTGCACGCACCTTGCGTACCTGAGTATCTTTGATCCCACAAAATTTCAGATTTTTTTGAATTTTTTTGCTATTTTTTTGAATTTACTGTTCATCGAGTTACTGTTCACCCGGCGGTCAAAGCCCTTTGACCGGACGGTAACGGCACAGAAGGGCATTTCTATAAGGTGACTTGACGGCAGAGGGGCAAATTTGAGCATACCTGAAAATTAGGGGCAAATCTGAGTAGTGGGTTCCGGTTAGGGGCACAAATGTAAATGTCCCATTAAACAATGTATGAGTTGAAGAGTTACTCTCATTAGAAGGTGGGCACGGATAGCTAATCCGCTCTTCCTCCCTTTGTTCTTCGCTCTCCTTCTCATCTTTTTCGTCTAATGAGCTCACAGTTTCAGCAATTTCTTCTTTCATAGACTCCTGCAAAATGTTAGTCTCCTCTCGGACAGCGGGGACTTCCTCAATATATTCTTTAACATAAACATTAGAAGCATAATTTTCATAGCAATATTTAAGTATGGCAAAATTTTCAGATTTGTAAAAAGTAGCATCACACTTTTCAATCAAAGAAGCAATTTCATAGGCACCCTTAAAAGAAACAAATTCTTCAATTTGTTCAATATCATAGTAACTATAAACACCTTTGGCATAAGAAGATAAGATTCCATTATCCTTAAACTCACATTGGTACTGAAGGTGTTTTTTAGGGTCTTCAGAACTACAAGTAAAATCATATATTTCGCATAAATTCCAGGCATAGCAATGCAAACAATTAATTTGATCCCATCAGTGTTTCCCTTTTTAAGACAAGCGGTGTCGCACAAAATAAGCATGCTCATCTAATGATTTTCCCTCACCTAAGCTAGTTGGGTTTTCAGCACGAGCACAAACGGATCGAAGATGATCCAAGTAGAAAGCTTCAGCAGTATGATAGATTTTGGATGGTTCTTAAAACATTGGTTTAGCAAGTACAACTAATTTTATTGGTATTTTACGTATTCTACCCATAACTAAAGATAGAAAACAAGAGCACAAAATAAAAGCTACTTAGTGATAAAGCAAACAAGCACACACGAGAATACCAACCCCACGCTATTGCTCCCTGGCCATGGCGCAAGAAAAAAGACTTCTTGAGTGAGCTGCATGATTTGGTCAAACATGTGTGCTAGCTTGCATTACTTTAAGTTCATGCCACTCGGCCATTTAGCCACGCTACACTACCCAATCATCCAAGTGTGATAAAGAAACCATCATTTTATTCTTAATGGCAACAATACAATATGTGTCTTCTCCCTTTCTGTCACTGGGATATAGAACACCGCAAGATACGAACCCACTACAATGCACAACTCCCGCTAAAGAACTACCCATCAAACTTGGTCAAAAAGGACGAATAGATCGGACAGCATACAAAGCTATTCAATTATACAATAGAGAAATTTTAAAAGATTCAGTTCATTTCAATGAACAATCTGATCATAAAGTGACAATTCAGCATATCTCAACAAACATACCACCGATTACATCATATGGATCCCGATCATGTGAGACGGCTCACGGGAACTTTGTATTGAATCACAAGGGAGAGAAGATGCCATCTAGCTACTGCTATGGACCCTGAGGTCCCAAAGGAACTACTCACACATGGTCATTGAGGCAGTAAGGTTGATGAAGAAGTCTCGGATGGTGGATTCCCCCTTCGGGAGGGTGCCGAAACAGGCCTCCAGATTGGATCTCCTTGGAACAGAAAATTGCGGCGGCAGAAAAAAAACAGAGAAAATTGGTTCAGAGGGTTTCATGAAATATGGGATTTATTGGCGGAAGAATGGGCGTAAGGCGGCGACCAGGGGCCCCACGCGGCCTCCCCATGTGGGTGGCACCCAGGCCATGCCACCTGGCCGCGTGGAGGCCTCTAGTGGCCCCCTGACCCCTCCCGGCACTTTCTGAAACCGTCTGGACTTGGAAAAAACTGTATTAAATCCCCGTGATATTTTAGCCTCCATAGATATGGATTTTCTGGAAAACCAAAAACATGCAGAAAACAACAAGTGACTCTGGACACTGAATTAATAGGTTAGTCCGAAAAAATATAACTTGCAATAAAAAGTATTCAAAAGTGATATTATTATAGCATGGAACAATGAAAAATTATAGATACATTTGAGACATATCAGGAGAATTTACAAAGTAAGGAAATGGTGAAACCATGAAAGAAAATATATAAATATATGCTCATTTGAACATTTGAGGGAATGATATGAAAAGTCAATGCACTGGTAATGTGTTGGCATGCTACCTGGGTAAAACACACTTGTGTCATGTACGAAGATTCCTAAAGTGCCCCTGACCGGACAAATAAATGTGTCGTGGTGAAATCACGGCAGATGCCATGGGATGGCTGAAAGTGTAGGTTAGTCCAAAAAAATATAACTTGCAATAAAAAGTATTCAAAAGTGATATTATTATAGCATGGAACAATGAAAAATTATAGATACGTTTGAGACGTATCTGGAGAATTTATAAAGTAAGGAAATGGTGAAACCATGAAAGAAAATATATAAATATATGCTCATTTGAACATTTGAGGGAATGATATGAAAAGTCAATGCACTGGTAATGTGTTGGCATGCTACCTGGGTAAAACACACTTGTGTCATGTACGAAGATTCCTAAAGTGCCCCTGACCGGACAAATAAATGTGTGTGGTGAAATCACGGCAGATGCCATGGGGTGGCTGAAAGTGGGGGGTTCCGGAGGCGAGATCGGCACGCGCAAGTGTGAGACACGAGACGTACCCAGGTTCAGGGCCCTCCAAGGGAGGTAACACCCCTAGTCCTGCCAAATGCACTAGCGTGGATCATAGAGGTTAAAAGTGTGCTCCTAGATCTGTTTGGTGGAGGAGGAAGAAAGTGCTAGCTCTCTTCCAGCCTCATGCGTGAGTGTGTGTGTGTGTGTGTGTGTGTTGTGGCGTAATGACTGAACCGAAGAAGGAGAAGATGAGGCCGAGCACCCATGAGCATAATGACGAGGGAAGCCCCCTGGGTACCTTATAATCTGGTGCCCAGGGGACAAGGGGAGGCCCACGGAGCCTAACAATACTGTGGATGACACCACATGACGGGCGCACAGTGCTCTACTATTCGTCAACAGTGCACTGCTGCAGGGTACAGTTGTCTCGTCCGCACGTGTCCGATGGGACGTCGTAGTTGACTCCGGGCAGCCGGCCGGCGGGAGCAGCCGTTGATAACCCACAAGTATAGGGGATCAGTTGTAGCCTTACTCGATAAATAAGAGTGTCCAACCCAACGAGGAGCTAAAGGTAGAATCAATATTCCCTTCAAGTTCTATCGACCACCGATACAACTCTGCGCACACTTAACGTTTGCTTTACCTAGAACAAGTATGAAACTAGAAGTACTTTGTAGGTGTAATGCTAGAACTACTTTGCAAGAATAAAACTAGGAGTAATTTGCAAGATAATAAAAGTTAGTTTGTTTTAGTAGAAAGCTTTTTGTAACACAAAGAGAAAGATTATCCATAGGCAATTGAATATAACACGATAGATACTTATCATATGCAATGAGGGAGAGGCATACGCTAACATACTTTCCGTACTTGGATCACATGTTCTTATGATTGGAACTCTAGCAAGCATCCGCAACTAATAAAGATCATTAAGGTAAAACCCAACCATAGCATTAAGTAACAAGTCCCCTTTACTCTCATACGCAACAACCCCCTTACTCGGGTGTAAGCTTCTATCACTCTAGCCACCCACTATAAGCGAATCATGAACACATTGCAAAACCCTACAGCGGGAATCCCTCACACTTGCGCGACACGGAGGGCACCATAGGACAACACCATATTAACATACAACTCATATCAGTCACACAATACCACAATTAACCCGTAGGACAAAAAGAATCTACTCAAACATCATAGGATGGCCATACATCATTGGATAATAATATATAGCATGAAGCACCATGTTCAAGTAGAGAATTATAGCGGGAATAGAGAGGTTACACCGCTGCATAGAGGGGGAGAGAGTTGGTGATGACGGCGGCAAAGTTGTTGGTGTAGATCGTCGTCATGATGGTTCCCCCGGCGGCGCTCCGGCACCACCGGAAGAGAGGGAGTCACAAGGCAACACGGCGCGACCCCCCTAGGCCGCGCCCTGTTGCCTTGTGGCCACCTCGGGCACCGTCTTGTGTTCATTCTTCTTCCTAAAAATCACATATATTCCAAAATAATTCTTTGTAAAATTTTATCGCATTTGGACTTCGTTTGATATGGATTTTCTGCTAAACAAAAAACAAGCAGAAAACAGGAACTGACACTGGGCACTGGATCAATATGTATGTCCCAAAAATAATATAAAATGTTGCCAAAAATATGTGAAAGTTGTAGAATATTGGCATGAAACAATCAAAAATTATAGATACGACGGAGACGTATCAGCCGGCTGCTAGGGCAGGTTGGAGCAGTCGGCCGGGGCAGGCGGGCAGCCGGCCCGGCTCGCCGTCTTGGGACTACCCGGAGGTCATCCTTCCGACAGTAGCCTCCGAGCCTCCGGGCGACTTGAGGAGTCGGGCGGAGGGTCTTCGCTGGTGTTGTAGCAGAGGTTGTCGATGGCAGCCAGCTGTGGGCTGTAGCCGGCGTAGCTTGCTTCTAGTGGGGGCGCGCCAGCGCACCCACTGGGTGTAGCCTCCGAGCTTCCGGGCGACTCGAAGAGTCGGGCGGAGGGTCTTCGCTGTTGTTGTAGCAGAGGTTGTCGATGGCAGCCGGGCCGCAGCCGGCGCAGCTTGCTTCCAGTGGGGGGTGCGCCAGCGCACCCACTGGGTGTAGCCTCCGAGCCTCCGTGCGACTCGATGAGTCGGGCGGAGGGTCTTTGCTGTTTGTTGTAGAAGATGGTGGCGTCGAGGGTCTCGGCAGGTTTCCCCAAAGGAAATGATCATGCAAAAGACGAACTTAGACATTAGATCCCGGTATGGCGGGCACATATGCATCAAATTTCAGCTTTAGCAGCGCGAGTTTTATGCAAAGGGATGCCGACTCGGTTTCGTCCTAGCCCCTTCAGTCATTTGCATGTCCCCTCCGCTCTTTGGCTTTGGCTCTCGCTAGCCGGACAGCCGGGTCGCGGTCTGTAACTGAGACGAAGAGTGGGCCACGGAGCGAAGCGTACAGTACTCAGACTTAGGGGAGCAGATTCAACCGAGCATATATTTACAAAGGAAATGACCGGGTCGCCCAAGCCGTTTTCTCCCCGGACGTCTTTCATGTGAGTGAGCTCCAGCTTTTGCTCTCGCTAGCCGGACAGCCGGGGTGCGGTCTGTAGCTGAGACGAAGAGTGGGCCTTTGGTACCGTTCATACTACTGAGCCGTCTGTGGGGAAGAACGTTTTCGGGCCAGCCGGCCAGCCTCCGAGCCGAAATTAACTGGCACCGGGCTGAACAACAATGCAACTGGAAAAAACGCGGCGACAGATCCCGAGGGTTGCTCGGGGTTATCCGTTTATATTCGCGGTGCGAAGAGATGCCGAGGGGAAACTCGCATTGTTTTTCGTGCTGACGGAGCGGAGGGCCCCCCCGACAGGGGCCCCGAGCGTCCGGATGGTCCGCGGGCCGCCCCAGCCGGTCGGCCCAAACCGGCCAGGTAGCAGAACGGGAGCTGCCAGACCGGCCCTCCAGCCGGCCTGGCCTAGCCGGCCAGGCGGCGAGGCGGGCAGGCAGGCCAGCCGGCCAGGCGGCGACGCGGGCAGGCGGGCCCAGGTGCCCTTCTTTCTTTTCTTCCTTTCTTTTTCTCTTTCCTTTTCTCTTTCAGCCGACTTCCTTTTTTCCTTTCCCTCGGGCAGCCGGCTGGCGATGGCGATGGTCAGAGCGGTGGGCAGCCGGCGCATGGACGCGGAGGCCGGCTGGGGTGGCGAGCCGGCGGGCGGGGCGTGGCGTGAGGCGGGTGCGCGGAGACCGGCTGGAGCGGCGAGCAGCCGGCGCGCGCGGAGGCCGGGGATGGCGCCAGCGACCCGTAGCGGCACGGATGGATCGACGGCAGGGCGGAGGAGCCGTGCGGGAGGGGCGAATGCGCGGCCGGAGCAAAGGGGGCGCGGCGACCCACAGCGACACGGGTGCGCGGGGGCACCCACTGGGTGTGGTATGGCCGGGCGTGGCAGGGCCGGAGCCGGCGAGGCGCGCGGGGGCGCGGGTGCGGGCGCGGGCGGGGGGTCGTCGTGGCAGGAGCTTGGGAGGGGCAAGGGGAACGAGAGGTGCCCGGGGGCCCTGCCGACGAGGTCCGGCAGCCGGACGGGGCGGACGTGGAGGCGAGCAAGTTGCCGGGGAGGGCAGCAGCATCCATGGCACGCAGAGGAGGGGTCGTGGTCGGGCTCGACGCAGGCATGCACGCGCGCGGCGGGGCACACGGGAGGCAGGACGAAGGAGGAGGCTTGGGCGGAGCCACGCGCGGGGTGCTGAGCGGCGCAACGCGGGAGGCCGAGCACGGGCGGAGCCGCGCGCGGGGGTGGGGCGGGGCCGGCACTGGGTGTGAGCAGCGCACGGCCGGGGCGGGGACGCGGCCGGACGCGTGGGTGCTCATCGGCGTTGCAGTCCCGGTGGCGTTGTGTGTGTGCGTGCGGCGCACAAGGTTGGAGAGGGAGTGAGATGGGCGGAGCAGTGGGCTGATAACCCACAAGTATAGGGGATCAATTGTAGCTTTTTCGATAAATAAGAGTGTCGAACCCAGCGAGGAGGTAAAGGTAGAATTAATATTCCCTTCAAGTTCTATCGACTACCGATACAACTCTACGCACATTTAACGTTCGCTTTATCTAGAACAAGAATAAAACTACTTTATATGTGTAAGGATAAGTTTGTGATACGTCTCCAACGTATCTATAATTTATGAAGTATTCATGCCATGTTTATTATAGTTTTGTAAGATTTTGGTGCACTTTTATATGGCTTTTATATGATTTTTATGGACTAACATATTGACCTAGTGCCCAGTGCCAGTTGTTGTTTTCTGCTTGTTTTTGGTTTTCCAGAAAATCCATATCAAATGAAGTCCAAATGCAGCGAAACTTTTTGACGATTTTTTTTGGAAGGAAACAGAGCCAGGAGGCTTCGGGGGAGTAGCAGAAGAGCCACAGGGGCCCCACAAGCCACCTGGGCGCGCCACTCCCCCCCCCCCAGGCGTGCCCTGGTGCCTCGTGGGCCCCCTGTGGCACCTCTTTGCGTGATTCCAACGCTGAAAAATCCGATATATTCAGAAACCCCTGAAAGTTAACCTAGATGAGTTTTTACGCCGCCGCAAGCCTCTGTACCAAGGAGATCCCATCTCGAGCCCTTTTCCGGCACCCTGCCGGAGGGGGGAATCATCACCGGAGGCCATCTTCATCATCCCGGCGGTCTCCATGACGAGGAGGGAGTAGTTCACCCTCGAGGCTAGGGGTATGTACTAGTAGCTATGTGTTTGATCTCTCTCTCTCTCTCTCTCTCTCTCTCTCTCTCTCTCTCTCTCTCTCGTGTTCTTGATTTGGCACGATCTTGATGTATCGCGAGCTTTGTTAATATAGTTGGATCATATGGTGTTTCTTCCCTCTCTATCCTTGTTGTGATGAATCGAATCTTTTCCCTTTGAGGTTTCGTTATTGTCGGATTTAATATTTCAGATTTGAGAACACTTAATGTATGTCTTGCATATGAATACCCATGGTGACAACGGGGTATTATACTGATTCACTTGATATATGTTTTGGCACTCAACTCGCGGATTCCCACTGTGACATTGGGGTAATCTATGCATAGGGGTTGATGCACGTTTTCATTATCTTTTCTCCGATAGAAACTTTGGGGTGCTCCTTGAAGTTCTTTGTGTGGATTGAATATTATGATTATGAAGTTGTTTGATGCATATCGTATAATCAACTCACGGATACTTGTGGTGACATTGGAGTATCTAGGTGACATTAGAGTTGGTTGATGTGTATCATATGGTGTTATTTTAGTACGAACTCTAGGGTTGTTTGTGACACTTATAGGAATGGCTCAATAGATCGATCGGAAAGGATAACTTTGAGGTGGTTTCGTACCCTACAAACAATTTCTATCTTATGTTCTCCGCTAATAGGAACTTTGGAGTGATTTTTGATCGCACGTTGAGGGATTGTTATATGATCCAATTATGTTAGCATTGTTGAGAGATTGTACTAGTGAAAGTATGAACCCTAGGCCTTGTTTTCAAGCATTGCAATACCGTTTGTGCTCACTTTTGTTACTCGCTACCTTTCTGTTTTTTTTATTTGCAGATTATAAAAACTTATATCTACTATCCATACTACACTTGTATCACCATCTCTTCGCCGAACTAGTGCACCTATACAATTTGCCATTGTATTGGGTGTGTTGGGGACACAAGAGATTTCTTGTATTTGATTGCAGGGTTGTTTGAGAGAGACCAACTTCATCCTACGCCTCCCACGGATTGATAAAACTTAGGTCATCCACTTGAGGGAAAATTGCTACTGTCCTACAAAACTCTGCGCTTGGAGGCCCAACACGAGTCTACAAGAATAAGTTGTGTAGTAGACATCAGTTTGCAAGAATAAAACTAGAAGTACTTAGTAGGAATAAAACTAGGAGTAATTTGCAAGATAATAAAAGTTAGTTGATTAGTAGAAAACTTTTGTAACACAAGAGAAGGATTTGTCCCTAGGCAATCGATAACTAGACCGGTAATCATTATTGCAATTTTATATGAGGGAGAGGCATGAGCTAACATACTTTCTGTACTTGGATCATATGCACTTATGATTGGAACTCTAGCAAGCATCCGCAACTACCAAAGATCATTAAGGTAAAACCCAACCATAGCATTAAGTAACAAGTCCTCTTTACTCCCATAACCCCCTTACTCGGGTGTAAGCTTCTGTCACTCTAGCCACCCACTATAAGCGAATCATGAACGTATTGCAACACCCTATGATACGTCTCCAACGTATTTATAATTTTTGATTGTTCGATGCTATTATAGTATCAATCTTGGATGTTTTATATGCAATTATATGCCATTATATATCATTTTTTGGGACTAACCTATTAACTCAGTGCCCAGTGCCAGTTGCTGTTTTTTGCTTGTTTTTGTATTTTTAGAAAATCATTATCAAAAAGAGTCCAAACGAGAAAAATACTTTGGATTAATTTTTTGTGGACCAGAAGAGACCCACGAAGCTTCGGGAGAAGACCAGAGGAGCCACGAGGGAGCCACAAGCTCGGAGGGCGCGTCCTGGGGGGTAGGGCGCGCCCCCCAGGCTTGTGGGCCCCTCGTAGCCCCTCCTGACCTAATTCCAGCGCTATAAATTCCCAAATATTCCCAATATACCAGAGAGACAGAAGAGATAACCTTTCCGCCGCCGCAAGCCTTTGTTCTTCCGCGATCCCATCTGGAGGCCTTTTCCGGTACTCTGCCGGAGGGGGTATCGATCACAAAGGGCTTCTTCATCAACCTTGCTGCCCTTCCGATGATGTGTGAGTAGTTTACCACAGACCTATGGGTCCATAGCTAGTAGCTAGATGGCTTCTTCTCTCTCTTTGATCTTCAATACCATGTTCTCCTTGATGTTCTTGGAGTTCTATCTGATGTAATCTTCTTTTGCGGTGTGTTTGTTGGGATCCAATGAATTGTGAGTTTATGATCAGATTATTCATGAGAAATATTTGAGTCTTCTCTGAACTCTTTTATTTGCCGTTGCCGAGGAGACATCACCAAAATTTATCAAGTACCTTCGCACAAACTATCATCCACTTGCATTTATTTTATTTGCCTTTTTATTTGCATTTGCCTCTCGATTTCATCTCCCCCACTTCTATTTTTTTATACAAAAACACAAAAATATTTTTATTTGCTTGTTTGCTTGCTTTGCTTGAAGTTGCCATCATGTCTGAGTTTGTTATTGAAAAGAGTGAGGATGGTAAAATCCCTGAGATGGAAATTCCCTCAAATTTAGACTCAATTTTTTTTGTAGTAGGTAGTGGAAATATCATAGGGAAAAACATTATTCAAGAATTCTTTAATTTTACGGGAACTTTGGTTTGCAATGATACTCCAATTCTTGAAAGAACCAACAGTTATGGGGAGGCTATCTCCGCACTCGTCCTTAAACTTGAAAGAAGATTTATTCGTACTCATCCCACATTGCAAAGATTGTTTTATGAGTTACCTGTTATAAACAACTCTAAGGCTAAAAAGATAGGTACTCTTATCCTTATGAATGAGTTTGATTACATAGTGCGAGAAGCTAGAGAGATCTTTGATTTCTATAATGCGTGCCAAAAAAATCCTGTGATAGATGAAATTTTATATAATGAGGAATATATGTTGAGATATGTTTTTCATGATCACCGTGCTTTTGATGAAAATACTAAAAAAGAAGTTCCTCCCCTACATATCATCCAACAAGTTTTCAATGGTATTAATCAGAAGTATTCTTGGATTGTAAAAGGGAACCAACAAGGGTTTGAAGAAAGTAGCCTTAATGACCCTAAAATTTTGGTTGATGATGTGTTCCTCATTGTTTTTGAAAAACCTCCTGAAAATCACACACGTAAGGATGTCAAAACGAAGGATGACAACACTTGAAACTATGCATTATGACTAGCTAGGGGCATAAAACAATAGCGCTTGTTGGGAGGCAACCCAATGAATAAAATAAAAATTTTGTTTTACTTTCTGTTCTTGTATATTTACACAATTATAGCCTCTGTTATGATTGTGTTTTTATCTTTTAATTAGTGTTTGTGCCAAGTAATGCCTTTGGGATGATTTGGATGATAGTATAATTGATGCTGTTTGAAAAACAGAAAGTTTTGCGTCCTGTATTTGATTTTTTATTCTGTACTGGAGTGTTAGAAAAATATGAAATTTTTAAACAGTATTGGTATATGAATTGTTTACGTTGTCCTAATTTTTCAGAATTTTTGGAGGTACAGAAGTATAGCTTATAAATAGATCTTTACAGACTGTTCTGTTTTAGACAGATTATGTTTTTGTTGCATAGTTTGCTTATTTTGATGAATCTATGGATCATATGGGGGGGGGGGGGGTATGAGTCATGGAGAAGTTGGAGTACAGTAGCATTATGCCAATATTAAATATGAATCAATTTACAACAGTACCTAAAGTTTAAGATTTGTTTGTTATACTAACGGATCTCACAAGGTTTCTGTTGAGTTTTGTGTGCTGAAGTTTTCAAGTTTTGGGTGAAACTATGATGGATAAAGGAATAAGGAGAGGCAAGAGCCTAAGCTTGGGTATGCCCAAGGCACCCCATGATAATATTCAAAGAAGACTCAAGCATCTAAGCTTGGGGATGCCCCGAAAGGCATCCCCTCTTTCGTCTACAATCTATCGGTAACTCACTTGGAGCTATATTTTTATTCATCACATGATATGTGTTTTACTTGGAGCATCTTGTGATATAGTTTGTTTGATTTTTAGTTTGTCACAATCATCTTTGCTGAACACACCTTTTTGAGAGGGACACACATTATTTGTGATTTGTTAGAATACTCTATGTGCTTCACTTATATCTTTTGAGCTAGGCAGTTGCTCTAGTGCTTCACTTATATCTTTTAGAGCACATCGGTGGTTATATTTTAAAGAAATAGTTGCACTCTCATGCTTCACTTATATCTTTTTGAGAGTCAAAAAAATAGCAATGGTAATATGCACGGGTTATGAATTTGGTCCTAATATGATAGGTATTCAAGAGGGATATAATAAAACTTTCATGTATATCGCTGAATATGATAAGTTTGATTCCTTGCAATAGTTTTGCGATATTAATGTGGGAGGTGCTAGTGTAACACCGCTGTGTAATGAGCTACAGTAATCCATAATGATTATGCTAGTCACCTTGTTTTGCAATGCTTGATCACAGTGGATTAAAATCTCATTTCAAATTCCACCACTAAATTCAATTCAAATCGCAAGTGAAATTTGAAGTTGCACAAAAGTTGCTGCAAAATAGTTCATGTTTTAGCAAATATTTCAAAACAAATATTTGTTCAGGAAAACAACATCACCACGGTGCTAAAATGAACTATAGCAATTTAATCAGTGCCAAAAGAAGCATTTTAAATGCTTCTCCAGTTATGAAAAATTCAAATGAATTCAATTGCCTTCCAAACTTTTGTGGCAGTGCAGAAAATTGCATTGTATTTATGTGGCCAAATCACATATTTTTCAAAAGTCATTTGGCAGCTCAAAATATTGCAAAACCTTTCTGTAAAAAGAAAACAGAAAAGAAATTGGAAAAAGGCTGGGATGTATTGTGCATATGGGCTTAAGTTCAAACAGTGCCAGGCCCAACCCACCTCTCTCTTTCTCCCTCCTCCCGCCTCTCTCTCCCCGCGTGTCGGCGTGCCCCTGGCCGCGCGCGCGCACCGGCGAGGCGGCGACACGGCGCCGCTATAGGGCCGCCGAGGGGATTAGGACGCACCCCCTCGGCCCCCTCATCGTCCTCATCCACTCCTCCCCCTCTCTTCCTCGCTTGCTCGCTCTCTCCCACCCGCACCCGAGCACAGCTGCCGCCATTCGCCATCCTTCCCATGGCCAACGTCCACCTCATGCCTCGCCGCCATGTCATAGAGGTTCGCCGTCGTCCGCTAAGTCGACTACACCGACGAACGCAAGCCGGGAGGCAGCCCATCGCCGGATCCACTCCGTCTTCTTCCTCGGGATCCACCAGCGTTCGTCGTCGAGTCCGACCACCCCTGCTGCTACTAAGCCTCTCGCCGGCCTCCTTGAGCCACACCGTGAGCTCCTCTTCCTCTCCCCTCACTCCCCTGCTCCTATCCGCGCCCGTAGCCGCCGCACTCGCCATGGCCGAACGCGTCGCCGCTTGAGCTCGTCGCCAGCGTGGCTCCGGTGACCAAATGGTCACGGGCCTGTGCCCATCGTCCTCGCCGCAACGCGTAGGGCCTCGCTAGCTTCGCCGTTTGCCCGTTTGCATGCTGCTGCTGCGTTTCCGCCACCGCCCGAACTCCGGCGCCCGCTCGCGAGCTCGTCGCCGTTGATTACTCCCCAGGCTTGTGGGCCCCTCATAGCCCCTCCTGACCTAATTCCAGCGCTATAAATTCCCAAATATTCCCTATATACTAGAGAGACAGAAGAGAAAACCTTTCCACCGCCGCAAGCCTCTGTTCTTCCGTGATCCCATCTGGAGGCCTTTGCCGGTACTCTGCCGGAGGGGGAATCGATCACGGAGGGCTTCTTCATCAACCTTGCCGCCCTTCCGATGATGTGTGAGTAGTTTACCATAGACCTACGGGTCCATAGCTAGTAGCTAGATGGCTTCTTCTCTCTCTTTGATCTTCAGTACCATGTTCTCCTCGATGTTCTTGGAGTTCTATCCGATGTAATCTTATTTTGCGGTGTGTTTTTTGGGATCTGATGAATTGTGAGTTTATGATCAGATTATTCATGAGAAATATTTGAGTCTTCTCTAAACTCTTTTATGCATGATTATTATAGCTTTGTATTTCTCTCCGATCTATCGATTTGGTTTGGCCAACTAGATTGGTTTATCTTGCAATGGGAGAGGTGCTTTGTGATGGGTTCAATCTTGCGGTGCTCAATCCCAGTGAAAGAAAGGGACATGACACATATTTCTATTGTTGCCATTAAGGATAAAAAGATGGGGTTTAATCATATTGCTTTAGTTTACTTTGTCTACATCATGTCATCTTGCTTAAGGCGTTACTCTATTTTATACTTAATACCCTAGATGCATGCTGGATAGCGGTCGATGGGTGGAGTAATAGTAGTAGATGCAGGCAGGAGTCGGTCTACTTGTCTCGGATGTGATGCCTATATACATGATCATTGCCATGAAACCGTCATAATTATTTGCTTTTCTATCAATTGCCCAACAGTAATTTGTTTACCCATCGTATGCTATGTGTTCTAGAGAGAAGCCACTAGTGAAAACTATGGCCCCCGGGTCTACTTTTATCATATATTAAAATCAAAAATACCTTGCTGAAATTTATTTACTTTTATTTTATTTAGTATTTTAGTTTATCTATCTACCACTATCAGAATTAGTCCTTGCAAATAACCGCTAAGAGGTTTGACAACCCTCTTATTTGCGTTGGGTGCAAGTGTTTGCTTTTGTGTGTGCAGGTGCTGCTAAAGGGATTTTGCGTGGTTCTCCTACTGGATTGATAACCTTGGTTCTTAACTAAGGGAAATACTTATCTCTACTATACTACATCATCCTCTCCTCTTCGGGGAAATACCAACACAGTCTACAAGTAGCACCCTACAGCGGTAATCCCACATGCTTGCGTGACACGGAGGGCACCATAGGACAGCACCAAAATAAAACATACAACCCAAACCAATCACGATCACCAATCAACCCATAGGACAAAACGAACATCATAGGATGGCAACACATCATTGGATAATAATATGTGGCATAAAGCACCATGTTCAAGTAGAGATTGCAGCGGGGAGAAGAGGTGTTACACCGCTGCATAGAGGGGGAGAGAGTTGGTGTTGACGGCGGCAAAGTTGTTGATGTAGATCGCCGTCACGATGGTTCCCCCAGCGGCAATCCGGCGCCACCGGAAGAGAGGGGGAGAGAGCCCCCCTCCTTCTTCTTCTTGCTTGGCCTCCCCCCTAGATCGGAGGAGGGTTTCCCCTCTGGTCCTTGGCCGCCATGGCTCCCGGAGGGCAGGAGCCCCTCTGAGATTGGATTTCTCTCTCTGTTTTTTTCTCTGTTTCGCCTCCTGTTTTCTGGCCCTTCACCGTTTCTTATATTCCCGAAGATTCGTAACTCCGATTGGGCTGAAATTTTGAAGGGATTTTATCCAGATATTAGCTTTCTTGCGGCCGAAGGACACCTCCAACCGACTTGCAGGGGCGCCACAAGCCTGCCAGGTGTGCCCAGGGTAGGGGGCGCCCCCCTTGAGCTTGTGGGCCCCTCAGGCATCGTCTCACGTTGATTCTTCTTCCTAAAAATCACACATATTCCTAAATAATTCTCCATAAAATTTTATCGCGTTTGGACTTTGTTTGATATGGATTTTCAGCGAAACAAAAACATGCAACAAACAGGAGCTGGCACTAGGCACTGGATCAATATGTTAGTCCAATAAAATCATATAAGTTGTTGCCAAAAGTATGTGAAAATTGTAGAATATTGGCATGAAACAATCAAAAATTATAGATACGACGGAGACGTATCAGCATCCCCAAGCTTAATTCCTGCTTGTCCTCGAGTAGGTAAATGATAAAAAGATAATTTTTGATGTGGAATGCTAGCTAGCATAATCTTGATCATATAATCTAATCATGGCATGGATATTAAGATGCGAGTGATTCAAAGCAATAGTCTATAATTTGATATAAAGACATCAATACTCAGGCATACCAACAAACAATCATGCCTTTCAGAATAAAAATGGTAAAGAACGCTATCCCTACAAAATCATATAGCCTTGTCATGCTCCATCTTCTTAACACAAAATATAAATCATGTACAACCCCGATGTCAGCCGAGCAATTGGTTCATACTTTTTAACACGCTTCAGCTTTTTCAACCCCCACGCAATACATGAGTGTGAGCCATGGACATAGCACTATAGGTGGAATAGAATGCGGTGGTAGGGATCAATAAGGAGAAGTCAAAAAGGGAGAAAGTCTTGCATCAACTAGGCAGATCAACGGGCTATGGAGATGCCCATCAATCGATATCAATGCGAGGAGTAGGGATTGCCATGCAACGGATGCACTAAGAGCTATAAGCGTATGAAAGCTCAAACTGAAAACTAAGTGGGTGTGCATCCAACTTGCTTGCTCATGAAGACCTCGAGCATTTGAGGAAGCCCATCACCGGAATATACAAGCCAAGTTCTATAATGAAAAATTCCCACTAGTATACGAAAGTGACAACATAGGAGACTCTATATATGAAAAACATGGTGCTACTCTGAAGCACAAGTGTGGTAAAGGATAGTAGCATTGCCCCTTCTCTCTTTTTCTCTCATTTTTTTTTAATTTTTTTTGTTGGGTTCTTTTTGGCCTATATTTTTTTGTTGGGCTCTTTTTGGCCTTTTTTTATTTCCTCACTGGGACAATGCTCTAATAATGATGATCATCACACTTTTATTTACTAATAACTCAATATTACAACTCGATACTAGAACAATATGACTCTATATGAATGCCTCTGGCAGTGTACCAGGATGTGCAATGATCTAGCGTAGCAAAGATATCAAAAAACGGACAAGCCATGAAAATATCATGCTAATTATCTTACGATCATGCAAAGCAATATGACAATGAATGCTCAAGTCATGTATATGATGATGATGATGGAAGTTGCATGGCAATATATCTTGGAATGGCTATGGAAATGCCATAATAGGTAGGTATGGTGGCTGTTTTGAGGAAGATATAAGGAGGCTTATGTGTGATAGAGCGTATCATATCACGGGGTTTGGATGCACCGGCGAAGTTTGCACCAACTCTCGAGGTGAGAAAGGGCAATGCACGGCACCAAAGAGGCTAACAAATTGCGGAAGGGTGAGAGTGCGTATAATCCATCGACTCACATTAGTCATAAAGAACTCACATACTTATTGCGAAAGTCTATTAGCCCTCGAAGCAAAGTATTACTATGCATGCCCCTAGGGGGGAGGTTGGTAGGAGTTTACTATCGCGCGCCCCCGACCAACACGCAAACGAAGACACTCAATAATATATCATGCTCCAACTTCTTAGCATAACTAAAGACTATACGCGGTGTTGCACAAAATAAGAATGCTCATCTAATGATTTTCCCTCAACTAAGCTAGTTGGGTTTTCAGCACGAGCACAAAGGGATCGAAGATGATCCAAGTAGAAAGCTTCAGCAGTATGAAAGATTTTCGGTGGTTCTTCAACCATTGGGTTAGCAAGTACAAATATTTTTTTTGGTATTTTGTGTTTCCTACCCATAACTAAAGATAGAAAATAAGAGCACAAAATAAAAACTACTTAGTGATAAAGCAAATAAGCACGCACGAGAATATCAACCCCACGCAATTGCTCCCCGGCAACGGCGCCAGAAAAAGGTCTTGATAACCCACAAGTATAGGGGATCAATTGTAGACTTTTTGATAAATAAGAGTGGCGAACCCAACGAGGAGCTAAAGGTAGAATTAATATTCCCTTCAAGTTCTATCGACCACCGATACAACTCTACGCACACTTAATGTTCGCTTTACCTAGAACAAGAATAAAACTACTTTGTATGTGTAAGCATAAGTTTGCAAGAATAAAACTAGAAGTACTTAGCAGGAATAAAACTAGGAGTAATTTGCAAGATAATAAAAGTTAGTTGATTAGTAGAAAGCTTTTGTAACACAAGAGAAGGATTTGTCCCTAGGCAATCGATAACTAGACTGGTAATCATTATTGCAATTTTATATGAGGGGGAGGCATGAGCTAACATACTTTCCGTACTTGGATCATATGCACTTATGATTGGGACTCTAGCAAGCATCCACAACTACCAAAGATCATTAAGGTAAAACCCAACCATAGCATTAAGTAACAAGTCCTCTTTACTCCCATACGCAACAACCCCCTGCTACTTGTGCACTGCATTGGGATTTCCCCGAAGAGGAGAGGATGATGCAGTATAGTAGAGATAAGTATTTCCCTCAGTTAAGAACCAAGGTTATCAATCCAGTAGGAGAACCACACAAAACCTCGTTAGCATCACCTACACACACAAAAGCAAATACTTGCACCCAACGCAAACAAGAGGGTTGTCAATCCCCTTGGCGGTTACTTGCAAGGATTAATTCTGGTAGTGATAGATAGAAAAGTAAATTGCAAAATATAAGAAAGGAAATAAAATTGCAGCAAGGTATTTTTGGATTTTAATATATGATAAAAGTAGACCCGGGGGCCATAGTTTTCACTAGAGGCTTCTCTCTCGAACGCATAGCATACGGTGGGTAAACAAATTATTGTTGGGCAATTGATAGAAAAGCGCATAGTTATGACGATATTCAAGGCAATGATCATGTATATAGGCATCACATCTGAGACAAGTAGACCGACTCCTGCCTGCATCTACTACTATTACTCCACCCATCGACCGCTATCCAGCATGCATCTAGGGTATTAAGTTAATGAAAATAGAATAACGCCTTAAGCAAGATGACATGATGTAGACAAAGTAAACTCAAGCAATATGATTAAACCCCATCTTTTTATCCTTAATGGAAACAATACAAATACGTGTCTTGTCCCTTTCTGTCACTGGGATACAGAACACCGCAAAATTGAACCCATCACAAAGCACCTCTCCAATTGCAAGATAAATCAATCTAGTTGGCCAAACCAAATGGATAGATCGGAGAGAAATACAAAGCTATAACAATCATGCATAAATAAGTTCAGAAAAGACTCAAATATTTCTCATGAATAATCTGATCATAAACCCACAATTCATCGGATCCCAACAAACACACCGTAAAAGAAGATTACATTGAATAGAACTCCAAGGAGATCAAGGAGAACATTGTATTGAAGATCAAAGAGAGAGAAGAAGCAATCTAGCTACTAGCTATGGACCCGTAGGTCTGTGATAAACTACTCACACATCATCGAAAGGGCAGCAAGGCTGATGTAGAAGCCCTCCGTGATCGATTCCCCCCCCCGGCAGATTACCGGAGAAGGCCTCCAGATGGGAACGCGGAAGAACAGAGGCTTGCGGCGGCGAAAAAGTTATTCGAGGTGGCTCTCTGTTGGTTTCCCAATATTTGAGAATTTATAGAAGTGGAATTAGGTCAAACGGAGCCATGAGGGGCCCACAAGCCATCAGGGCCCCCCTGGGGCCGCGCCCTGTTGGCTTGTCACCTCCTCGTGAGGCTTCTGGCCTCCTCCCAAAGCTTCCAGGGTCTCTTTTGTCCAGAAAAAAATCATCAAAAAGTTTCGTGGCATTTGGACTTCGTTTTGTACTGATTTCCTGAAAAACCAAAAACAAGCAGAAAACAGCAACTGGCACTCGGCACTAGGTTAATAGGTTAGTCCCAAAAAATGATATAAAATAGCATATTATTGCATATAAAACATCCAAGATTGATACTATAATAGCATGGAACAATCAAAAATTATAGATACGTTGGAGACGTATCACCCCCTTACTCGGGTGTAAGCTTCTGTTACTCTAGCTACCCACTATAAGCGAATCATGAACGTATTGCAACACCCTACATCGGTAATCCCACACGCTTGCGCGACACGGAGGGAACCATAGGACAACACCAAAATAAAACATACAACTCAAACCAATCACGATCATCAATCAACCCATAGGACAAAATGAACATCATAGGATGGTAACACATCATTGGATAATAATATGTAGCATAAAGCACCATGTTCAAGTAGAGATTACAGCAGGGACAAGAGGTGTTACACCGCTGCATAGAGGGGAAGAGAGTTGGTGTTGACGGCGGCGAAGTTGTTGATGTAGATCGCCGTCACGATGATTCCCCCAGCGGCACTCCGGCACCACCGAAAGAGAGGGGGAGAGAGCCCCCCTCCTCCTTCTTCTTCTTCTTGCTTGGCCTCCCCCCCTAGATGGGAGGAGGGTTTCCCCTCTGGTCCTTGGCTTCCATGGCTCCCGGAGGGCAGGAGCCTCTCCGAGATTGGATCTCTCTCTCTCTGTTTTCTTCTCTGTTTCGCCTCCTGTTTCCTGGCCCTTCACCGTTTCTTATATTCCCGGAGATCCGTAACTCCGATTGGGCTGAAATTTTGAGGGGATTTTATCCGAATATTAGCTTTCTTGCGGCCGAAGGACACCTCCAACCGACTTACAGGGGTGCCACAAGCCTGCCAGGCACGCCCAGGGTAGGGGGCGTGCCCCTTGAGCTTGTGGGCCCCTCGGGCATCGTCTCGCGTTGATTCTTATTCCTAAGAATCACAATATTCCAAAATAATTCTCCGTACAATTTTATCGTGTTTGGACTTTATTTGATATGGATTTTCTACGAAACAAAAACATGCAACAAACAGGAGCTGGGACTAGCACTGGATCAATATGTTTGTCCAAGAAAATCATATAAATTATTGCCAAAAGTATGTGAAAGTTGTAGAATATTGGCATGAAACAATCAAAAATTATAGATACGATGGAGACATATCATGGGCGTCGTGAGCCTTGTGGTGGTCGTGGAGCAGCAAAGGGGCTCGGGTCGGCGGCAACAAGGCACGGCAGCAGCGTGCGCGCAGCTGCTGCCTGCGTCCAAGGCAGAGGACGACCGGGGTTGGTTAGCAGCGCAACAACGGCAACAGGAGGTGCAAGCGGGCACTAGACATGGCCGAGGGGCTCCTACCAAGGAAGATAGCCGGGCTTGGCAGCGGGCGCAGCAAGGACAGGAGGCAGGCCGAGCCATGGAGGTTAGAGAGAGGGCGGCAGCGGGTGGTGGCGCGGCGGGGTGCGGATCGACGGGAGGAGGTGGCCAACACCATGGGAGCTCGGGCGAGAGGTGCTTGTGTGTGGGCGTCGTATTTGTGAGTGCGAGAGGAGGCGCAGGAGGGATCGAGAGGAGGACGAGCAGAGCACCGGTGAGTATACTGACGAGGGAAGCCCCCTGGGTACCTTATAATCTGGTGCCCAGGGGACAGGTGAGGGCCCACGGAGCCTAACAACACTGTGGATGACGCCGCATGACGGGCGCACAGTGATCTACTATTTCGTCAATGGTGCATTGCTACAGGGTACAACCGTCTCGTCCGCGCGTGTCCGATGGGACGTCGTAGTTGACTCCGGGCAGCCGGCCGGTGGGAGCAGCCGGCCGCTGGAGCAGGTTGGAACAGTCGGCCGGGGCAGGTGGGCATGTTGGAACAGCCGGCTGTCTTGGGACTACCCGGGGGTCATCCCCCGACAAAATGGGAGTCACACGATCCTTGATATCAGTGAGCCCATCATCGGCAGTATCACAACTACTCGACATCACATACATTGCAAAATATTGTTGATCATATTAAGCGACAAATGTTCATATCATTCTTACCTTAATAGTTCCTTCTTGAGTAACATATAAATGGTGAAAATAAACCATTTGCAGGTCACAACTCTGATGAGGAAGATGAGCTATGATTGACACCTTGCCGTACTGAATCCAATACCAAGAGTAAGATGAATATATTCCCAACTCCCTTGAATATACTTCCTAAAACATGAAATCCACATAGATTTCTAGATTGAGGACAGTATATATAACATAACCCCAATGCCTTGATATCAAACTGAAGACACAGTTGGCAAATAAATGTTCTTATACCACATCGAGTGAATGGTCCTAGGTACGTGCAACATACTATGCAAATTGATTATCTAAAATTAACAAACAATAATCAGATCCTATTAAAAGGAACCACCATGTACAGATGAAAATAGTAACATACTACTACTGGACTCCACGCTCTTACATATTTATATAGAGATAACTTACAAATATAATAAATCACTACTTCACCAAAAGATAGTGCTACTTGTAGTCTGCGTTGGTATTTCCCCGAAGAGGAGAGGATGATGCAGTACATTAGAGATAAGTATTTTCCTCAGTTAAGAACCAAGGTTATCAATCCAGTAGGAGAACCAAGCAAAATTCCGTTAAGCGCACCTGCACACACAAGAGCAAACACTTGCACCCAACACAAATAAGAGGGTTGTCAATCCTCTTAGCGGTTATTTGCAAGGATTAAATATTATCGAGGTAAATAGATAAACTAAAATACTAATAAAAATAAAAGTAAATAAATTTCAGCAAAGTATTTTTAGGTTTTTAATATATGATAAAGTAGACCGGGGGGCATAGTTTTCACTAGAGGCTTCTCTCTCGAACATATTGCATACGGTGGGACAAATTACTGTTGGGCAATTGATAGAAAAGCAAATAATTATGACGGATTCATGGCAATGATCATGTATATAGGCATCACGTCCGAGACAAGTAGACCGACTCCTGCCTGCATCTACTACTATTACTCCACCCATCGACTGCTATCCAGCATGCATCTAGGGTATTAAGTATGAAACAGAGTAACGCCTTAAGCAAGATGACATGATGGAGACAAAGTAAACTCAAGCAATATGATTAAACCCCATCTTTTTATCCTTAATGGAAACAATACAAATACGTGTCATGTCCCCTTCTGTCACTGGGATTGAGCACCGCAAGATTGAACCCATCACAAAGCACCTCTCCCATTGCAAGATAAATCAATCTAGTAGGCCAAACCAAATCGATAGATCAGAGAGAAATACAAAGCTATAACAATCATGCATAAAAGAGTTCAGAGAAGACTCAAATTTTTCTCATGAATAATCTGATCATAAACTCACAATTCATCGGATCCCAACAAACACATCGCAAAAGAAGATTACATCGGATAGAACTCCAAGAACATCGAGGAGAACATGGTATTGAAGATCAAAGAGAGAGAAGAAGCCATCTAGCTACTAGCTATGGACCCGTAGGTCTGTGGTAAACTACTCACACATCATCGGAAGGGCAGCAAGGTTGATGTAGAAGCCCTCCGTGATCGATTCCCGCTCCGGCAGAGTACCGAAAAAGGCCTCCAGATGGGATCACGGAAGAACAGAGGCTTGCGGCGGCGGAAAGGTTTTCTCTTCTGTCTCTCTGTTGGTTTGGGAATATTTGTGAATTTATAGCGAAGGAATTAGGTCAGGAGGTGCCATGAGGGGCCCACAAGCCTGGCGGGCGCGGCCACCCCCCCTAGGGCGCGCCCTCCAGGCTTGTCGCCTCCTCGTGACTCTTCTGGTCTTCTCCTGAAGTTTCCTGGGTCTCTTCTGGTCCAGAAAAAATTAATCCAAAGTTTTTTTCTCGTTTGGACACTTTTTGATAATGATTTTCTGAAAAGGCAAAAACAAGTAGGAAACAACAACTGGCACTGGGCACTGAGTTAATAGGTTAGTCCCAAAAAATGATATATAATGGCATATAATTGCATATAAAACATCCAAGATTGATACTATAATAGCATGGAACAATAAAAAATTATAGATACGTTGGAGACATATAAATGATAAAAACAGAATTTTTGATGTGGAATGCTACGTATCATGTTTCATCATGTAATCTTTCTCTTACGGTATGAATAATAAGATCCGAATGATTCAAAGCAATAGTCTATAATTTGATATAAAGACATCAATACTCAGGCATACTAATAAACAATCATGTCTTTCAAAATAAAAATGCTAAAGAATGTTATCCCTACAAAATCATACAATCCTGTCATGCTCCATCTTCTTAACACAAAGTATTTATCATGCACTACCCCGATGACAAGCCAAGCAATTGGTTCATACTTTTTAACGCGCTTTACCTTTTTCAACTCCCACTCAATACATGAGCGCAAGCCATGGATATAGCACTATGGGTGGAATAGAGTGTGGTGGTAGGGATAAATAAGAGAAGTCAAAAATAAGAAGATAGTCTCACATCGACGAGGCTAATCAACGGCTATGGAGATGCCCAGCAATTGATGTCAATGCGAGGAGTAGGGATTGCCATGCAACGGATGCACTAAGAGCTATAAGTGTATGAAAGCTCAACATAAAAACTAAGTGGATGTGCATCCAACTTGCTTGCTCATGAAGACCTCGGGCATTTGAGGAAGCCCGTCATCGGAATATACAAGCCAAGTTCTATAATGAAAATTTTCCACTAGTATATGAAAGTGACAAAATAGGAGACTCTCTATATGAAAAACATGGTGCTACTCTGAAGCAGAAGTGTGGAAAAGGATAGTAACATTGCCCCTTCTCTCTTTTTCTCTCATTTTTTTTCATGGCTCTTTTTTGCCTCCCTTTTTTTTAGAACGGTCTCATGGACCTCATCCCCACTTTTTCGAGGACTCGTTAGTTTCCACCATTCTTTCCTCACTGGGACAATGCTCTAATAATGATGAACATCACATTTCTATTTACTTACAACTCAACATTACAACTCGATACTAGAACAAAAATATGACTCTATATGAATGCCTCTGGCAGTGTACCAGGATGTGCAATGATGCTAGCGTAACATGTATAAAAATGATGAACGGTGGCTGAGCCACAAATACTATGTCAGCTATATGATCATGCAAAGCAATATGATAATGATGATGTGTGTCATAAAAACGGAGCGGTGGAAGTTGCATGGCAATATATCTCGGAATGGCTATGGAAATGCCATGATAGGTAGGTATGATGGCTGTTTTGAGGAAGATATAAGGAGGCTTATGTGTGATAGAGTGTATCGTATCACGGGGTTTGGATGCACCGGCGAAGTTTGCACCAACTCTTGATGTGAGAAAGGGCAATGCACGGTACCGAAGAGGCTAGCAAATTGCGGAAGGGTGAGAGTGCGTATAATCCATGGACTCACATTAGTCATAAAGAACTCATATACTTATTGCGAAAGTTTATTAGCCCTCAAAGCAAAGTACTACTATGCATGCCCCTAGAGGGATAGATTGGTAGGACTAGGTCCATCGCTCGTCCCCGACCGCCACTCATAAGGTAGACAATCAATAATAAATCATGCTCCAACTTCTTAGCATAACGACAGATCATACGTGCATGCTTCGGTAATCACAAACCTTAACACCAATATTCTTACTAAACCACAATTATCTACTAATACCTCCCACATATTACTATCTTAATATCGCAAGACTATTGCAAGGAATCAAACTTATCATATTCAGTGATCTACACGAAAGTTTTTATTATATCCCTCTTGAATACCTATCATATCAGGACCAAATTCATAACCCGTGCATATTACCATTGCTATCATGAGACTCTCAAAAAGATATAAGTGAAGCATGAGATTGCAACTATTTCTTTAAAATATAACCACCGCCATGCTCTAAAAGATATAAGTGAAGCACTAGAGCAACTGCCTAGCTCAAAAGATATAAGTGAAGCACATAGAGTATTCTAACAAATCACGAATAATGTGTGTCCCTCTCAAAAAGGTGTGTTCAGCAAAGATGATTGTGACAAACTAAAAACCAAACAAACTATATCACAAGATGCTCCAAGTAAAACACATATCATGTGATGAATCAAAATATAGCTCCAAGTGAGTTACTAATAGATTGTAGACGAAAGAGGGGATGCCTTCCGGGGCATCCCCAAGCTTAGACGCTTGAGTCTTCCTTGAATATTACCTTGGGATGCCTTGGTCATCCCCAAGCTTAGGCTCTTGCCGCTCCTTATTCCTTTATCCATCGTAGTCTCACCCAAAACTTGAAAACTTCAGCACACAAAACTCAACAGAAAGCTCGTGAGATCCGTTAGTATAACAAACAAATCTTAAACTTTAGGTACTGTGGTAAATTGATTCATATTTAATATTGGCATAATGCTACTGTACTCCAACTTCTCCATGACTCATACCCCCCGATACGATCCATAGATTCATCAAAATAAGCGAACTATGCAACAAAAACAGAATATGTCTAAAACAGAACAGTTTGTAAATATCTGAATTATGGTCATACTTCTGTAACTCCAAAAATTCTGAAAAATTAGGAAACCGTGGGTAATTCATATATCAATACTATGTAAAAAATTCAGAATGTTCTAACACTCCAGAGAAAAAACAAAATTCCAGCACTGGACGCAAAAGTTTCTGTTTTCCAACAGCATCTATCATACTATCTTCCAAATCATCCCAAAGGCATTACTTGGCACAAACACTAATTAAAACATAAAAAACACAATCATAACAGAAGGTATAATTGTGCAAACACTCAAGAATAGAATAAAAATTTATTGGTTTGTCTCCGAACAAGCTCTTTCTTTATAGCCATTAAGATAGGCTTGAGATTTCAATGATGCTCACATGAAACATTGTAATTTAAACACGAAGAGAGCATCATGAAACATGTGAAAAACACATTTAAGTCTAACATAGTTCCTATGCATAGGCATTTTATAAGCAAACAAATTATCAAGACAAGCAATATCTAGCATATGCCAATAGGAAGAATGGAGCATCAATAATTTCAACATAACGAGAGGTAATTTAGTAACATGAAGATTTCTACAACCATGTTTTCCTCTCTCGTAATAATTACATGTAGGGTCATAATCAAACTCAACAATATAGCTATCATAAACAATAATCTCTCTATGATCCACATGCATAAAAAAATTATAATCTTCCAAGATAGTGGGATTAACATCAACTAAAGTCATGACCTCTCCAAACCCACTTTTGTCAAAAATTTCATAAGATTGATAATTCTCCAAAGTAGTGGGATCATTATTATCTAAAGTTGACGCTCTTCCAAACCCACTTTTAATAGTATTGCAAACATTATTATCAATAACATATTCATCATGAGGCTTAAATAAATTTTCAAGATCATAAGAAGCACTATCACCCCAATCATGATCATTGCAATAAGTAGTGGACATAACAAAATTATCATCCCCAAGCTTGTAGTTTTGCATATTATTAGCACAATTCACATTAATAGAATTTATAGTAACATCATTGCAATCATGCTTTTCAATCAAGGAACTATCATGAATCACTTTATAAATTTCTTCTTCTAACACTTCATCACAATTTTCAGATTCATGATTTTCAAGCAAAACTTCATAGAGAAAATCAAGAGCACTCAAATCACTAGCAATTGGTTCATTATAATTGGATCTTTTGAAAAGATTAGCAAGTGGATGAGGATCCATAGTGATCTTAAATTTTTGTTTTACTTTCTGTTCTTGTGTGTTGACATGGCAATAAAAGCAAGCAAGCAAATATATTTTTTGTGTTTTTGTAAAAAAAATTAGAAGTGGGGGAGATGAAAACTAAAGGCAAATGCAAATAAAAGGCAAATAAAGTAAATGCAAGTGGATGATAGTTTGTGCGAAGGTACTTGGTAATTTTGATGATGTCTCCCCGGCAACGGCGCCAGAAATTCTTCCTGCTAATTGTAGTCTGCGTTGGTATTTCCCCGAAGAGGAGAGAATGATGCAGTACAATAGAGATAAGTATTTCCCTCAGTTAAGAACCAAGGTTATCAATCCAGTAGGAGAACCAAGCAAAATTCCGTTAAGCATACCTGCACACACAAGAGCAAACACTTGCACCCAACGCAAATAAGAGAGTTGTCAATCCTCTTAGCGGTTATTTGCAAGGATTAAATCTTATCGAGGTAAATAGATAAACTAAAATACTAATAAAAATAAAAGTAAATAAATTGCAGCAAAGTATTTTTAGGTTTTTAATATATGATAAAGTAGACCGGGGGCCATAGTTTTCACTAGAGGCTTCTCTCTCGAACACATAGCATACGGTGGGTAAACAAAACTGTTGGGCAATTGATAGAAAAGCAAATAATTATGACGGATTCACGGCAATGATCATGTATATAGGCATCACGTCCGAGACAAGTAGACCGACTCCTGCCTGCATCTACTACTATTACTCCACCCATCGACCGCTATCCAACATGCATCTAGTGTATTAAGTATGAAACAGAGTAACGCCTTAAGCAAGATGACATGAAGTAGACAAAGTAAACTCAAGCAATATGATTAAACCCCATCTTTTTATCCTTAATGGCAACAATACAAATACGTGTCATGTCCCCTTCTGTCACTGGGATTGAGCACCGCAAGATTGAACCCATCACAAAGCACCTCTCCCATTGCAAGATAAATCAATCTAGTAGGCCAAACCAAATTGATAGATCAGAGAGAAATACAAAGCTATAACAATCATGCATAAAAGAGTTCAGAGACGACTCAAATATTTCTCATGAATAATCTGATCATAAACTCACAATTCATCGGATCCCAACAAACACACCACAAAAGAAGATTACATCGGATAGAACTCCAAGAACATCGAGGAGAACATGGTATTGAAGATCAAAGAGAGAGAAGAAGTCATCTAGCTACTAGCTATGGACCCGTAGGTCTGTGGTAAACTACTCACACATCATTGGAAGGCCAGCAAGGTTGATGTAGAAGCCCTCCGTGATCGATTCCCCCTCCGGCAGAGTACCAGAAAAGGCCTCCAGATGGGATCGCGGAAGAACAGAGGCTTGCGGCGGCGGAAAGGTTTTCTCTTCTGTTTCTCTACTGGTTTGGGAATATTTGTGAATTTATAGCGAAGGAATTAGGTCAGGAGGTGCCACGAGGTGCCCACAAGCCTCGGGGGCGCGGCCACCCCCCTGGGGCGTGCCCTCCAGGCTTGTCGCCTCCTCGTGACTCTTCTGGTCTTCTCCCGAAGCTTCCTGGGTCTCTTCTGGTCCAGAAAAAATTAATCCAAAGTTTTTTTCTCGTTTGGACACTTTTTGATAAAGATTTTCTGAAAAGGCAAAAAACAAGCAGAAAACAGCAACTGGCACTGGGCACTGAGTTAATAGGTTAGTTCCAAAAAATGATATATATAATGGCATATAATTGCATATAAAACATTCAAGATTGATACTATGATAGCATGGAACAATCAAAAATTATAGATACGTTGGAGACGTATCAGATAGCAACAAAGGAGGTAGTGGATAAATTAAGAGAAACCAATGGACAAATGAATCATAAGAGAGATGATCTGACATGAAGAGAAACAAATGGAAAATGAACAGTGAGAGAGATGATCTGATTTGTAAACGTGCGAGAGAGAGAGAGAGAGAGGGAGAGAGAGAGAGAGAATCTGCACGCTAGTTGCGGATGGGGAGCACTGATCAAATCGTGACCCCACCAAGTAAAGGCTGGCTGAGGATAGAACTACTCCAGAAGCTTTCACATGAGAAGTCAATTGAAGCAGGTTAACATTTGGAATTGATCACCCATGGTTTTTTTTAAAGCATCACAACATTGCGTTGGGAGCCTGAACGGTGAAGAATTAAAGTCAATTGAACTCAGAGATGGAAGGAGAGAAGTCGTCAAAAGTGGGTGGCATATGTGTATGTGACATTCTCTTTTCCAAAGAGAGAGAGATTAGTTCCTCGTGGAAATGAGGCGATTGGTTGGTGTTTGGAGTTGAAGCTGATGTGGCATGCATGTTGACGTGGATAGTGTGCATGTCGAGAGAATTGCTAGTAGTAGGGATCAACTCCTTAAGAATATAAGATCTGATCCTTGACAAGGTGTTGTTCAGGGAGGGGGCATGTGTGGGGGAGGCAAAGGTCATGGTGGAGGTCGCAAGCCAGGGGAGATGTTTGATTCAGAATATGTAGGCATGAAGCTTAGTCAAGATGAATTAAGCAGATAAAAATCTTGGTCAGAGGGGTATCCAAAATAGGCTCATTGGGGCATATGGGAGTCTGACATTGTCAGGTTCCACCTTGCTCGCTGCACCGCTCGGTATTGTGGAAAACAAGGTTTACAGGTTGGTTATGGAAGTGATCAATATTTGAATGCTACTTTTAACACACTTTCGAAATTTCAAGACAATAAGAGTAATAAGAAATATAATTAAGAAGATATTTTGAACATGAAAACTCAAAATTGGCGGGATCCCACATGGAGTACCGATTGTCCCAATGAATCTACTATGAGGGATTGCCACGGGGGGGGGGGGGGGGTGGGAGGACCGTCAGACTTTTCAAGTGTTGGAAATATGCCCTAGAGGCAATAATATTTGTATTATTTATTTCCATGTTTATAATTATGTGTTTATATTCTATGTTCTAACTACTATGATTCTTGAATATGTGATTCGGAGGAAAACTCATAAGCACGTGTAGAATAATAAATGGTAAAACCTGATTCCTAGCCTTGCTTTTAGGACTAGCTCAAGTGTTGTACGATGATTCTATTTTCCTGGTCATAGGCATTTGTTTAATGAAACAAGGATGCCGACAACAATCAGAATATGATGTTAGAAGAACGATCATATTGAATTAACTCAAGTTGTTTGTTATACTTAGAGATGTTATCGTCAAGTCTATAGTTTATAACACGGATAGTTAATGTATGCCTAGTTCCTTAGACCATGAGAGTATCGAGTCACTTCATACTGGACGATACACTTGGGGTTGCTCCAATGTCATCTGTAACATGGTGATCATAACGACAACTTATAGGTTTATCGGAAAGAATGACAAGGGGCAAGATAGCTCAAGAGTGAGATTTGCTCCTCTGACGATGGATTGATATTCTTAGGGCCCTCTCGGTGTGATGACATCCATCATCGTCTATCCAGACACAAGTGACTAGCTCACAGGGATGCCGGAACACGACAACGAGAAAGAAGAACAAACCGGTAACGAGGAGACCGGTATAATGAGCATGTGAATGACTCACGGGGATACCGTTATATCTCACCACGGGTTTTGTAACATATCGTGAAGCAAAGGGAATAACGTATGAAAACCAAAGGTTCACTCGAATATCATTTGTGTAAACATAGGGGTCAATATGGATGTCCACGGTTCCGCTATTGATCATTGAACGAAAGTTGTTTTGTTCATGTATATGTTTTACCGAACCTACAGGGTCACACACTTAAGCGAATTACGATCTGTTGAATTTTAGTGGTGTGAGGAATATGAGAAAATATTCTTGGAATAGTTTCGGGAATGAAAGAGATAGTTTCGAGAGAAACCGGAAGCGTTTCGGAGTTACCAAAAGTGTTTCGCGAAATACCGGGTAATACTGGGAAATGATATATAGGTGGAAATTGTTTCCGGGGACCTAATATAAATAGTAGAGGGTTTAGATAATAATAGAGGGATGTCAGATCGTAAAGCCCGAATTCGTGCAATCCGTAGAAGGCCGTGCTTTCTGTCTTTGGTTCGAGGGATCGTTCGTAAACGATTCGAGGGACTTCATCAACTATCTACACCAACTCTTCTTTCGCTGCAGCTCGAAGTTGGTAACGATCCGATCTAAACCTCTAATGCATCTTCATAGTGATCCGGGATCTTGATCGTAGGGCGATTTTTTTTCTACTACGTTTCCCAACATCAAGAACTATTGGCTCTTTCCACAACCAATTACCCCAAGCTTTGTGAAACAAGGCAAGCTTTTGAATGAGTGGAAATGTTACCTGGTCGTCTTGGTTTTTGTTGGTTTTGTGGTGTTAGCAGTGATGGATTGAGCTGTGGTTGGCACTATTCTGGGATGAGTCTCTGCATGTTACGATACTGGACTCGTGTCAATACTATATAGATGTCACCGTGCTTGATCCAGGGTATGGTGTTCAATGGCAGTCGACCTTGGGGTATGGTGAACCTCGGGCTGAGAACTGCCATTTTATGTGAGAACACATGCTGAGATTGAGGAATATTAAGAGAAAACCATGGCTGGTCCTAGACAACTTCAATGAGGGGCTATGGCAGCACCAACACCTGTTACTGCTAGGTTTGAGCCCCATATTGCAGCATTTCATGATTCTTTGACAACCTGTGAACTAACATATTTGGGTTTCACATGGGTTCCTTTTAAATATGATAACCGACAGAGGAACTGGTGCAATGTAAAGGTTCGACTCGCCCGGGCGTGTGCGAATGAGACTTGTTTTCTCTAGCTCAGGGGCAAACATATTGTCATGTCTCGATCAGGCCAGGTGCAACAACTAGTCTTGCATTATCGAGACGGCTTGACTCCAGCTTGGCGAAGCGCGCCTCTAGATCGAGCTTCCAGAGAGCCAGAGCAGCGCCTCTAGATCGAGCTTCGAGAGAGCCAGAGCAACAATTTGGGAGGATTGCGCCTGGAGTTGCTTGAGGATGTCGTTGGACCTCGTCGTCGATTACTGATGGAGTTTGTCGAGGGTCCTTCAAGGTGGGATCCATGTTGGCAAGAAGAACTTGGCGATCGTGCACTTTCTTGCGGGTGTCCAGGATGAACGACGACGAGAGAAGATTGGAGGGGTTGTGCGTAACGGGTCATTTGTGCATCTTATGCCGTTTGTTCGTAATGGGTCGGGTGAAGGGATTATTGGCCTAGTCTAACCAAACGTCTCTTTTGTTAGGCTGCATGGTCCTCTTCGGTCCCGCGATCACGCGCTCATGACCTTATCTTTTTGTCCTGGCGGTGATTGCTGCCATGGCAGCGGTTGGAGACGTGCCACAGTCCCATTCCTCTGCCATGGTAACAGAGGTGGGGTCGTCTAAAACCTAAAACCATTTTGACAGCTCCGTTTTTTGCTAAAAGCATTTTGACAGCTCCGTTTTTGCTAAAACTATTTTAATGTACACATTTACGGCTCAAGAAGTTGTGCGACGGCTACAATACAAAGTAGGAAATTAACTAAAAAATAGAATAAAGATATACATACAAGCAGACGCTCACGTGAGTACCCACGTAAATTGCACAATGTTTTTCTACTGCAATCAGATCACTGTATTTGCTGGACGGATCCAATTAAGCTGCACATGGATGAATTAAAAGGTCGCGACGCGCCGACTCTAATAAAACACGTACTGTACGCCGTGCGGGCTCTGTTGGTACGCCTGGATGGATGGATCCCTGGATCGATCACACGGCCACGTGCGGTCAGAGGGTCCGGCCGGTCAAAGCACGGATGGGCGGCTACCCCGCCGTACAGCTGTCAGACACGTGGTGGTGGGCGGGACAGCGGCGCTCTCTCTATCATCGATCGCCACCACGACACGGGTGCCACCGTCGAGTTTGCCCCATCCCCGGCTGATGGATGCGTCGCCTCGTCGTCGTCGAGACGATCGCCGTCGGTTCGGCCGCCCGCCGCGGCGCCGGGAATCCGGAACGGAACGTGCATGCATGCGTGGGCGGCGTCAAATCAAGCGTGATCCCGTCCTGTTCTCCCGGCTCCCGCACGCATGCGTCCACCTCCGCTTATCCCCCTGCCTCCTCCCATTCCTCCTGCCATCGATGCAGGCTAGCTGTAGTCTAGAGCATATCCCAGCCGGAAAAAAATCTGGTACGACCGGGTCGCACGCATGCGAACGTGAGACCACCACCAGCGCGTGACATCTGGCAGTACGAATCTCAGCGCAAGTGACCTTATCCCTAACCGAAGACCAGGTCGTGCGTGTATCAAATCCCTAGCCCAACTCCTCCAACGCACCCAATTCCTGCCGGCGGCGTGATCTGCTCCGGCTGCCGGTGTGCTGCTCGACGCTGGACCCAAATCCTCTGCTCGGCGTCCTCCATTCCCGCGGGCAACGGCCGCGTTCGTTGGTGGCCAAGTCGCGGCGCCGTCGTAGCTGCTCGCCGGCCTGCTCCTCGACGCCAGCCTGCTCGTGGCTCTCCATCCTCGCCGGCATCCGCCATGTTTTCCGGCGGCCTAGCTCGTGGCGCTGCCGGCTTACTGTGCAGACTGCATACGCTCGGCAAACAGGGTCAATCAACAAGTTCCTGTAGTTTTTTGTGTGTGATTTGAGATGTAAAAGCCTGAACAAAGGCAGCTATTGTGTATTTTCCTTTCTGAATTTATTCTCATACAAGACGTGGCCTATGTTGTAAAAGAATTTCTGTGTGAATGAAAGCTTGTGGAATTTGCAATGTATAGCTGTTCTTGTTCACTCTTCGTATAATGTGTTGTGACATTTTCAGTGTATATGTGCTGATGAACAGACTGATCACTTGTTTCCTTCCAATATCTGGTAAGGCACCACAACTGATCAGTTCACAGAGACAAAAGAAACCATTGTCAGGTGAAACACTAGCATTTAACAGCAGAAGAAAGTGATAGCTTCAGTTTGTGTTGCAGCAAGTAAATAGCACCATTTGGCATGAATATATGTTTGACAAAATATTTTCACCATTGTCATGTGAAACACTAGCACATAGCAGCAAAATAAAAGGATAGCTGACATGCCCAGCTAACTAGCATTGAGGAACCAACAGGATATTATGCATCAACGCACGATCAGCTCGTCACTGCTGAAACCTTGATGTACTAGCACCATCACTAAAATCCAATTGACGAGCAGCCGGCAGCGTTGTGCCATCTCCATGAGCATCAAGCAATAATCTTGTAAATTCTCCTTGGATAGGTGGAACTAAAAATGATGGATGCCCACTAAATGCCATCGCTATGGGTGGATTTGTAGTACCAGCACAATCAGATTCTGAAGGGCCAGCTGTGGACGGAACAAACACGGACTCCTTTGCTGGATAGTTTGTACCTTTCCCTGCACATTGTATGTACATATAAGAAATAGAAATGAAACATTGCGACTTATTCACACAGAATAAGCAAATGTACCTTTTTTTTTGCCTTTCTTTGCTCCCTCTAGCACATCTTTTGATCTTTTTTGCTTTGAACCTTTTATTCGTTCAGGAGCTCTAAATGGCACCGTTGTTTTTGCAACATATTCAGTCATTTCGGAGGAATTTTCAGAGTCCTCATCTTCACCCAAGTTTAAATTGCTAAGTAATTCTAGGGCTTCCAAAGCCAACTTATCAATACCATTGTTGAGATATGTAAGAACCTCCTTTGAAGTTTTGCACTTTAATGCAAGTGAAATCATCTTTCGAGAAGTATGTGCAAACATGGATTCTAAGCTATCATTGGAATTCGGTTTTGATGTAAAAATCTCTTGTTTTGCATACTTTGTCCATCTGTTCGATATGTACTGACTTGGCAGGATGATGATATTGCAGCATGTGAAAACCTTATGAGCGTGCTTGCACAATATACCTACAACATTTAGAACAATTTCAGAAGGTAAATCCAAAGGTGTCATATCAAGGAAGTGAGGAAGCATGTATTACATACCTACACAACCATACAACTTGCATGAACAAGATATCTCCAAAGTAGCTGGGTTGAAAGCCACCATGGCTTCATCATTCTTGTACTCGAAAGATGTCACCTTGTAAGTGCTAATTGTGCCATCGGTGCTTAGCAAAATACATGACAAACTGAATTGCTTCTTGAATTCCTCTTGGAACTCGGAATATAGTGTCCTAGTATATGATTCAGCCGCAGTCTTCAACAAAGGTAGGTTCGGTAAGCAGGGTACTGGAATGGTATGGCGTGACTTATAGTCTTCGTACTTTTCTTTCCGACGAAGACGAGCAATGCACTTATCATATGCTTGTATCAATTCTGAAAGACAAAGCCTTTTGCGGAAAGTTTTCTTGAACACGTTGTTCATTCCTTCACTCCTTTGGGTTGATGTCATGTATGCACTAAAAGAGTCCCGACGATAGATAGTAGCCCACTTCTCACGCAGCTTGTACAGATTGTTTATCCAAGAATTATCCTCAATCTGGTACTTGACCAATAGCTCATGCCATCTATTCTCAAAATGTGCCACTGATCTATCTTCATACACACATCTTTTGAATTCTTTAAGAAATTTATCATTGTCGCTGATTACTTGACTTAGATGTTTTGCAGCATTTTGGTACAAATGCCATAAACAAAGACGATGTCGTGTTTTTGGGAAAACCCTTCCAATAGCATTTATAATGGCGGCACATTGATCGGTGAATATTGTTTCAGGCTGCTTACCAGACATAGCTTGTAGAAAGGTTCTAAAAACCCACTCAAAGGTATCTGCAGATTCATTAGATAGTAGTGCTGCACCAAAAAGAATAGTCTGTTTGTGATGATTAACACCAATAAACGGAGCAAATGGCATTTGAAACTTATTTGTTGAAAATGTGGTGTCAAAGGAAAGGGCATCTCCAAAAACAGAATAGTCCATAATAGCTTGCCCATCAGTCCAAAAGATGTTCATTATTGTACCATCATCATCATCTAATTGCATGGCATAGAAAAATGAAGGGTCCTCAGCTTGCTTGTTCTTTAGATAATCCATTAATGTTTGTGCATCTTTGGTTTCCAAATACATTGAGCGCTCACTTCGTAAGTAATTGTTGCAATCCATTTGCAAGAAGGGTATAGCATCTTTACCATACCAAAGCTCACAGAAATCATATATTTCAGCTTGTTTAATTCCCGATGTGCTCATTTGCTTAATCATGTGGCGATCGGCATCTAAGAGTTGACGCTGTGATCTAAGCATGTGCCTCTTATCTGGACTTGCAAGCTGGTGATTATGGTCGAGAATGACTTTCTGAGCTCTCCAAATTCCATCCGGAGTGATGCTGAATTGAACTCGAGCCATGCAATTAGTCCTCGAAATAGCTTGTTCTTTCTTGACCGCACGTGTTGGATTAGCAGTCTTCACACCCGCCTTACTACAAACATAATATCTGGAACTTAAAGTCCCATCCGCTCTATACTTCAAGTGGCACTTCCTAATGCTAAATCCCTTGGTTTGAGCATAAGCATTGTAGAATTGGTACGCCTCTTCCTCAGATTGAAAGCACTTCCCAACTCTTGGAGACTTATCTGCATCTTGTAAGTCATGACCATTTATTGGTGTGCTGCTCGTCCTCGGATGACCATTAGTCTCAATCACCGGCAATTGCTGCAAGGGTAAGTAATAAAATCAATCAAGATAGGCTTCAGGAAGAAAGGAACGTACTTGTGGCCAGGTATGAACTGAACTTACCATCACTGGAGGAGCCGTGGGTGGAGAGGGTTCTGGAGGAGACGATGCCATGTATGCTGCTTGGCCCGGTGTCGCGATGCCGTCGTCCGGCGCCGTAGCCATCAGAAGTACGTCCGACTGGCGAGGATGGAGAGCCACGAGCAGGCTGGCGTCGAGGAGCAGGCCGGCGAGCAGCTACGACGGCGCCGCGACTTGGCCACCAACGAACGCGGCCGTTGCCCGCGGGAATGGAGGACGCCGAGCAGAGGATTTGGGTCCAGCGTCGAGCAGCACACCGGCAGCCGGAGCAGATCACGCCGCCGGCAGGAATTGGGTGCGTTGGAGGAGTTGGGCTAGGGATTTGATACACGCACGACCTGGTCTTCGGTTAGGGATAAGGTCACTTGCGCTGAGATTCGTACTGCCAGATGTCACGCGCTGGTGGTGGTCTCACGTTCGCATGCGTGCGACCCGGTCGTACCAGATTTTTTTCCATCCCAGCCAGCCGGCCTCCACTTTCTCTCTCTCTCTCTGGTCTGGTCATCCGTAGCTTGCACTGCATGCATGCATGCATGGCGTCTAGTCTCCACTCTCGACCTCTCTCTTCCCATGCCCCCATGCTCCATTCTATCGCTGCACGCATGGCCGGCTCCTGCCACGACGCGATTCACGCCACGCACACACTGTATCATCGGCGACATGCATGGGCTGGCCTGGCACCCCATCGATCAATCCTCTGTACGCGGCCGCACGCGCGCCCCTCTCCTTTCCATTCCACTTTGATCTGCACCAATGTACGCTGGACGGGAGCGAGCCAGCGATCAAACGGAGCAGCAGCGCCTCTTCCCCCTGTCGCTCACCTCGGCCGCGCCTCAGCGTCTGCGTGCCAACGAAGTCGGCCGGGGCAGGTTGCTCGCGTCGCGTCGCGCGCACGGCCGTGTTAATCAATGCGAGCTGCAGGTCAAAGTACGCACAGCCACAGCGACGTTTCTGCCTGAGCGAGTAGTACCTTTGCTTTGGTTTCTCTAACTCATTGTTAACCCGGGTGGGTGGGATCACTTGACTCGAAACATTATCGTCCTAGCTAGCTAGTTGCCTACTTGCATTAGCCGCAGTAACTGTAGTTGAATGGTGTAGCCCCGGCTCCAGGGGCACATAGTTGATTGGAGTATATATGCATGCGTGCATGAGCATGACCTCATGCCCCTGCTTTCTTACTATTTGCACCCTGTTAGTGCTAAATCTAATTAGCTGGGCTACCTAACCATATTATGCATTTCAGGTCATAGTCGCACTACTCTAGCTAATTCAATATGGTTGCAGCAATCATGCCGGGAGAGTAGTGCCCTTTGTATCTAGAGACATGCTGTAACACCATCGAAACTATGCTTATGTTTCTGTTTCCTCTTCTAAATTAATATATGAGGCAAATCTTTTGCCTCCGTTTCAAAAAAAAAAAAAAATGGCTTGAATACTATACTTACTACATAGTACTCCGGACTCACTAGCTCATCAACCAATACTGTACAGAACAAACGATATAGCTAGATGCCTACTACGAGCAACGGGGCAAGAGATTGGACCAGATAGGTTTCGAAGAAACTAATGGGGCTGGCTAGCGTAGGGACGATGTTGATCTCCAGTAAGCTTTAAGATATTATTGTAAGGAGAGTATTAAAGCTGGCTAAGCTAGGTGACGCCTGACGGTGTTGGTTTACCCAACTTAACCCCCATTGTTTATGTGTTCAAGCCTATGATTAACTTATCTTGGGGAGTATTGTATTGCATTGCATTGTAGTACAATTGTATTGGAGGTTGAGCAAGATGCGCTGCGGTGGGGCCAACTTGGCTACACTTGTACGGCGACAAAAACTGCTTTACACATGGCCCGATGACCTAATTCTCAACGCGGTGAGACATGCTTTTGTTTTAAGTAACTTTCTTATTTACCGTGAGCTAGTTTCGTTGGTTGGTAATGGTGGGCGAGTACGTACGCGGATATCTAAACGGTGAAGCATATTGCACGCAGCTGTCCGATGAGGCGTTTGGATACTACATGCGTTTATGTGTGAAATTGTGGCATACACGAAGTTCCAATGGTTATATTAAGTTTTTTTTTTTTTGCAAAAATGATGCAGATCTATTATCAAAGCTCAGCGGAAGTACAAAGCATTTCGAACATAATAAAAATTACATTGAGATTTCAAGACCTCCAAACAACAACTACTGCCTCCATAACGAGCCGCCAACGCGCCGCTATCGCCGCCCCTCTACCGGAGCCGGCTTGACCTTGTCGATGACAACCGAGAAGTCTTCGTGCACGTGCCCCTCAGGACTAGTGCCCTGGAGCCACAGCCGTCGCCGTTGAACCCTTGCATAGATCTGAAGCACTTGACACCAAATCTCGCCACAAGACAAGAAACCCTAACCTCACCGCCCCAAAGAGACGGCAGGAATCTACGTCGGAGCTCCGTCGACTACGTCCAGACGGACGAACTCAAGGAGGATCAGAGACCGGAAGACAAACTCGAAGAAGTAGTGCCGCCATCCACCCGAGCACCGCACCTGCGAGGACTAAAAAACCTAACATAAACTACTAACCGGAGCGGAGGCACCGGGATTCCCCTCCCCGCCACCGGCCGCCGGAGCGGCAGGCAGAGGGGAGGCGAATCCACGGGCTCGCCGGCGAAGTTTGAAGGGGAGAGTTTTAAGTTTTTCATCAGTTTTGCACAGTAGACACTAGCCCGATGGAGCTAAAGGCATCTCCAACGCGGACCCTCGAACCGCCCGCATACGTCCGGACCGCGCGGTTCAGACGTGTTGTGCCATCCAACGCGGGTCTATATCGGTTCGCCGGGCGGCCCGGACGTATTTTTTATCGCAAACCGGAGACAAAGTGGGGGGGAGGGGCTGTGCGGGCGTTCGGACCGCTGCCACGCCCGCTTTTGACTGCCCTGGCCCACCCGAAACACCCACCCGCGCCCGCGCGCATTCTCTCCCGGTGCCAGCTGCCCGCATTCAAGCCGCTGAAGAGCGGCCGCTCTACATTGACGCCGGCGCAGGACGGACGCGACCTCTCACTGCCGGCATTGAAGCTGCATGCCCGGCTGAACATGCCTCCTCGCCGCATTCAAACAGCCACAGACTGCCCGCCTTCCTCCATTAAACCAAGGCGTGTGCCGAGAAATGTACTCCAGCCACACATCCGTTCGCGAGCTGTCCGGCATTAAACACAACACCGGTTGGCTCCGGCCGTCCGCCCGCTATTTAAACGTGCCAGACGCCGGGAAAAAATCGCACCACACTCCGCTCCCATCTCCTCCTTGCACCATATTCTCCACAATCTCCATGGCATCCGGCGAGTAGGAAGAGTGGTTCTTCGGCATAAAAAAGCCGGCTGGGTGGCCCGCCGAGCTCGCCTGATACGAGCTAGGCAACTCGCTGCTCCACCTCCCTCGCCACCCCAGGCTGTCAGGACCATGGGCGAGGCTGCAGGCAGGCAAGCGGAGGAGCAAGTCGCCGCTCCAAGCTGGCCCCTGGTGCAGCTACTCGCCGCTCCAACCCAGCTCCCAGAGGAGTGGCCAGTTGCTCCACGCCGGCACGCGATGGAGCACGATGGCACGGGCAAACGTTGGCGTAACCGCGCCCTGCCGGCGGAGGCGGACAGCACGTCCGCGGCCGCCGCCGACACCATGGAAAGTAGACCATGGGAGGTCGACGTCGCCTGGGTCCCACGATAGCCATCGCTACAGGGTCGCGGCTTACACAGCCGTTGTCTTGCCCGGTTTAACGCAGACCATCGTCGACCCCCGCCTCGGCTTACGGAAGCGGAGTAGCCACTCTTTCCCTCCGACTGAAGCATGTCCACTCCGATGAGCGGTGCAGCCGGACATAGGGAAGATATGGCGGAGGCGGAGGACACGGAGGCGAAATTATACCTCCAGAGTCGAACGAGCTCCGCTTTTAGTTGAAGTATGCCCTAAATGTAATGAATGTCGTCCGGTTTATATGAAATCCGCCGTGTTTGCATGAATTTTGTCTGGTTAGTTCAAATAGTTGTTGAAATGTATGCGGGCAGCGTTGGATGGCGGCCTCCGGCATCAGCGTCCACGGACTGGTCCCCTGTCCGCAAACAAATGCCGGAGCAAATTTGCGGGTCTGCGTTGGAGATGCCCTAACTATGGAGCAGAGGCAAACACTTTTGGCTGTGCAACAAACGTAATGCTTGAGGGAGTTGTTGTCTTGGCCGACATATCCTTGAGGGAGTTGTTGTCTTGCACGAAACTTTACATGAAATCCATTCGAAGAAATTAGATGGGGTGATCTTCAAGGTGGATTTTGAGAAAGCGTACGATAAGGTCAAATGGCCCTTCCTTCAACAGGCGATGCGTATGAAGGGGTTTACCGAAACCTGGAGGAAACAAGTGGATACCTGTATTCAAAAAGGTAGCGTCGGGATTAAGGTGAATGATGACATGGGTCATTATTTTCAGACGCATAAGGGCTTAAGACAGGGGGGCCCAATGTCGCCCATCCTGTTTAACATAGTTGCAGATATGTTGGCAGTCCTTATCGGTAGGGCCAAGGAGAATGGCCAAGTAAGTGGACTAGTTCCTCATCTTGTTGATGGAGGCGTGTCCATACTACAATACGTTGATGACACTATACTTTTCATGGAGCATGATCTAGCAAAGGCTAGAAACATGAAATTAGTACTCTGCCTATTCGAACAGCTGTCGGGGTTGAAGATTAATTTCAACAAGAGCGAATTGTTTTGCTTTGGAAGAGCCAAAGAGGAGCAAGAGGCTTACAGACAACTTTTCGGTTGTGAAATGGGATCCTTGCCGTTCAGTTACCTCGGAATCCCAATTCATCATCGAAGACTATCGAATAAAGAATGGAAATGCATTGAGGATCGATTTGAGAAAAAGCTAAGCTGTTGGAAGGGCAAGCTTATGTCTTATGGGGGTCGGCTAATGTTAATAAATTCAGTATTAACTAGTATGCCGATGTTCTTGCTATGTTTCTTTGAAGTACCTATAGGGGTGCGGAAAAGATTAGATTTCTATCGATCCCGTTTCTTCTGGCAAAGTGACGAAGTAAAGATGAAATACAGATTGACCAAGTGGGGTATTATTTGCAGACCCAAAGATCAAGGGGGACTTGGGATTGAGAACTTGGAGATCAAAAACAAATGCTTGCTAAGTAAGTGGCTATTTAGGCTATCGGTTGAGACCGAGGGTATGTGGGCACAGATCCTTCGCAACAAGTATTTACAATCAAAGTCTTTAGCTGAGGTGACTGTCAGGCCTAACGACTCGCCGTTCTGGAGGGGACTAATGCGGACGAAAGACACCTTTTTTCGCAGAGCAAAATTCGTTGTTGGAAATGGTACAACAACCAGGTTTTGGGAGGATACTGTTGGGGAACGTTGCATGGAAAACAAAAATTTTCTACGCACACGCAAGATCTATCCATGGAGATGCATAGCTACGAGAGGGGGAGTGTGTCTACGTACCCTCGTAGACCGTAAACGGAAGCGTTAGAACAACGCGGTTGATGTCGTCGAACAACTTCACGATCCAACCGACCGAGCACCGAACGTACGGCACCTCCGCGTTCAGCACACGTTCAGCTCGATGACGTCCTCGACTTCTTGATCCAGCAAGACGGTGAGGTAGTGGATGAGTTCCGGCAGCACGACGGCGTGGTGATGGTGATGGTGATGCTATCTCCGCAGGGCTTCGCCCAAGTACTGCGAAAATATGACCGAGGGACGGAACTGTGGAGGGGGGCGCCGCACACGGCTAAGACAATGTTGTGGCTTATTTGGGGCGCCCCCTCTCCTCTATTTATATATGTGTAGGGGCTTGGAGTAGAAGGAATAGTGCCACGTGAACAGTACCACGTGAATAGTACCACGTGAACAGTACCGCGTGAATAGTACACACGTGGACTTGGACTCCAAAGTCCAATCCTATTCCTACCAGGACTCTCCTTTTTTCCTTCCCTAGCTGCGTGGGCTTTTGAGGACTTGGTGCGCCTGGCCCAATAAGGCCAGGGCGCCTCCCCTTAGCCCATGCCAGCCCTTGGGACGTGGTGGACCCACTTGTGAACTTCCGGACCCCGCCGGAATCCTTCGGAACCTTCTGGAAGCTTCCCGGTACAATACCGAAAAAACTGCACCTTTTTCCGGAACCCAAAATATGACTTCCCATATATAAATCTTTACCTCTCGACCATTCCAAGACTCCTCGTGACGTCCGGGATCTCATCCGGGACTCCGAACAACATTCGGTTACCAATTCACATAACTCATATAACACTATATCGTCAACGAACGTTAAGCGTGCGGACCCTACGGGTTCGGGAATGATGTAGACATGACCGAGACGCCTCTCCGGTCAATAATCAATAGCGGAACCTGGATGCCCATATTGGTTCCTACATATTCCACGAAGATCTTATCGATCAAACCGCAATGACAACATACGTAATTCCCTTTGTCCGTCGGTATGTTACTTGCCCGAGATTCGATCGTCGGTATCTCCATACCTAGTTCAATCTCGTTACCGGCAAGTCTCTTTACTCGTTCCGTAATACATCATCCCGTAACTAACTCCTTAGTCACTTTGCTTGCAAGCTTCTTATGATGTGCATTACCGAGAGGGCCCAGAGATACCTCTCCGAAACACGGAGTGACAAATCCCAGTCTCGTTCCATGCCAACTCAACAGACACCTTCGGAGATACCTGTAGAGCATCTTTATGATCACCCAGTTACGTTGTGACGTTTGATAGCACACAAGATATTCCTACGGTATCCGGGAGTTGCATGATCTCATGGTCGGAGGAACATGTATTTGACATTCAAGAAAGCAGTAGCAATAAACAGAACGATCATATGCTAAGCTAACAGATGGGTCTTGTCCATCACATCATTCTCCTAATGATGTGATCCCGTTATCAAATGACAACTCATGTCTATGGTTAGGAAACCTTAACCATCTTTGATCAACGAGCTAGTCTAGTAGAGGCTCACTAGGGACACGGTATTTGTTTATGTATTCACACATGTATTTAAGTTTCCGGTCAATACAATTCTAGCATGAATAATAAACCTTTATCATGAACAAGGAAATATAAAATAATAACAACTTTATTATTGCCTCTAGGGCATATTTCCATCAGATACATGGCTAGGGGAAATGCCTTTAGCCTTACAATATCCCACTCTGTATAATATTGTACAACGTAAGAATGATTACATTGCTACAGTATTACAATCATCTCCTCTTAACATCCAGTTTAGGGGGTCTTTGCTGGGGGAGCGGTGGAGCTCATGGCTGCATCTTGTGCGAAGGTTGATGGATGTTCAACTTTCAGATCAGCCGGATTCGTTCCACTCGAAGTTAACTAGGAACGGTGTTTTTACAGTAAAATCTATGTATTTGGATTTAATAGATGCTGGCCCAATCCCGAGATCAATTCACATGTGGAAAAATGAAGGTTCCGCTGCGAATCAAGATTTTCATGTGGTTTGTGCACAAGCAAGTGATTCTTACCAAAGACAATTTGCTTAAGCGTAGTTGGGTAGGAAGCTCACGTTGTTGTTTTTGTGACAATGATGAGACAATACAACACCTATTCCTTGATTGCCCGCTCGCTAAGCTTCTGTGGCGCACCATTCATATAGCCTTTAACATCAGCCCTCCAGTTAGTATCAACATGTTATTTGGGACGTGGCTTACTGGAGTGGAAACAGTTACAGCGGGGCGTATTCGGATAGGAATATGCGCACTATTATGGGCTATATGGAACTGCCGAAATGATATGATCTTTAACAGACAAAATCTTACAAATTTCTTGCAGGTCATCTTCCGAGCTACTGCTTGGATCCGTATGTGGTCGTCACTCACTCTCATGGACGCCAGGGAGCTTTTGGCTACTGGGTGCAACCGCTGGGAGACGGTAGCACGGGCTATCTACAACCAGTTTGGATGGCGGTCCATTAACAGGATAGATGTGTAGTCATCTTGTCCTGCTGTTTGCCGGTTGTGGCCATGTTTATTTCCTTTATTTTTCTCGCTCCTTTTGAGAGCTGTAATGCACTGCAGACCTTGTTTTGTTTGGTTATTAATAAGATGGCCGCATGCATCATTTTGACACAAAGGCCGGGGGCCTTCCTCCTTTTCAAAAAAAAAAAAAAACAAACAAACAAACGTAATGCTAGCTGTGGCAAATGTATTAACAACTGCTCTACTATGGTCAACATGGAAATTGAGAAATTGCATAGTATTCCACAGCGATAGGAGCCGAGCCACGTACCAGTTCATGACCAGATATGCCTAAATATACAGTAGTAGATGCTGTCAATTTGATTGTCATACGTGCCGGACAGCTAGCGTAACTAAGCAGCATGCATGCATGTGGCAACATGATGGTACTCCACATATGCAGTCGTGCAGCTGATTAATCAGAAATATATAGACAGATCCATGTCCTTTTGCCTCGATCCAACCCTTTGACTGTATTGATGATAATTATCCTTCTTCGATCGAACAATGATTGATTAACTGGCTGATTGACTTGACAAGGCTCACACGCATATATATAACTGCTTGAAAATGCAAGGAAATATACAAAGTTACAAACTAGGTCAACTATTATTCAATTTCAACATGCAATGCAAAGGCTCCAACAGCTAGCTAATTTGTTAAACTCAACTAGTAGCTAAATGATTTTCTTTTAGAGAAAAGTAGCTAACTGTTTTGGGCATTCTGTGAATAGTATTACTTTTATTTTGCAGAAGTATATATCTAGCTTGCTAGATACTCATAGGCCATGCATGTTTCAAATAGTCCAAATGTCCATCCCAACTTGAACATGTATATTTTCTCTCCTGGACTGCTTGGATACTGATCTTAATTATCAGGTCTTGCTTTATAACCAAAATCCAAGCTGATGAAGGGCACTATTCTTTACAGCCTGTTGTTGGGTGCACTGTTCATCGTTCATCATGGTCTTAAAGCACATTAGCCAGTGTGCTAGCTGCTGCATGCTGTGTAGCCCTACCTGTCTTAAGCGATTAAAACATCAGGAAAGCCTGTCACGACGCTGTGCTTAGACAGGGGAGGGCAATAATTAGTGCCACCCTTTAACTTAAAAGGTGAAACACTTAGCTTTCGTTCATGTTTTTCCTAACATCCGATTCCCGCCGTACGTGCGCGCATGCATGAAATATGGATGAATTGCAGATCGAACTATGAAAGGGTTAGCAGCAGAAATTGCAGACCGATCGAGGCACTGACATCATGGGTTTGGTCATTTCGGGAAAAGGAGCGGCATCTATTCTGGGAATTACCCCCTGGTAAAAGGACAAGGCACCAGAGTGACTAACTTAATTAACATCACCTCCGGCTTTAAGTAATCTGAGCTTATGCGTCTATGTGAAATGCACTGAGAGGAGCTGATTAGATCGGTGGACGGGACAGGCCACAACGTGATTAAAATAGACGCAGCTTAGCTAATCATGCTAGCTAACTAGCGAGCATCCAATGACCTGCCGGCCGGTTGATTAAGAAACGGGCGATGGGCCGATGGCGGGCTAAAGCCCGATTAAAGTAGCCTGGCACGCAAGTGGGGAGGGGATTAGATTAATTAGCTTAGATTAGATCGGGCGATCAGAGCTGTGGGATTAAGATAATCCCGCGCGGCGCTCTGTCCCGTCGATCGCCGGGCATGTGCCGTCGCCCGCGCTTGTCGCCTTGCGCCGTCGTCGTGGACGGCCCCTCGCTGGCTCGCTCCCCTGTCCAGTTGTTAGATTAGCGAGCTAATGATAACGATAATCTTTTCCTTTGTTAATGCGCCTCTCTGACTTTAGCGCATCAATTGTTAACGACGTACCCTCGCTTGAGCAGCCTAGCTAAGATCGACAGTCTGTGTGCTGTGCGCATTATATTTTGCTTGATTGATTGGACTCCATCGGGATGAAGTGATGCGCCAAGTTGGCTGGCTAGCTAGCTGGTCTTAACCTGTGTTCGCCTAATCCGGGCTAGATACATACAACTTGAAATCACTGGCGGCCGGCTCCATGTTTGCATGCGTCCCTCCCTGTCATTTCGTGGAATTATGTCCCCCCATTTTGAGATGTCCTGATCTGGAACTAGTACTACATCGCGTCCCCATCGGTCGATCTTTTTTTAGATAATAATCAAGGAAGGCCATCGTTGATTATTGGAGTCTTGCTTGAGCTAAACCGACATCTAAATCAATCAGATAGGAGTACAAAATTGGTTGTTCAGGTGTATCTCTAACTTAAGATCCTCCTACATTTTTAATACTGTCAACGAATCGCGAAGGATAGGATTAACAACAGGCGCGCAGTGGGTGCGGCGTTCAAGGCGAGGCCAGGAGCGAGGAGGACACTTGTCGAGCAGCTGGCCTGCAAACGCCCTTTCCTTCCCTGTTGATGTGGGGAGCCGATGAACAGCGGTTGCACTAGAGGCGGCACGTGGGAGGGGGGAGCTCTTTACTGGTCAGTGCGGGCGAGGAGAGGGCCACGCGCACACGTGGGGGGCGGCCCCCGCGACTGGGACGCGCCGGGTGGGTGCGCCGTGCGGTGCGGACGGGGCAGCGCAGGGAGGGAGAACCGGAGATGTCACGTCGAATCTTTGACGACGCCGGTGCGTGATGGGCCGGCCGGCGGGCCACGCGGAGCAAATGGCGGGCCGCGCGCCCACGTGACGGTGCCGGCGACCATGCCTGCAGGCGCCCGTCGATCGTTGCTCCCCCCCGCGCGCGCGGTGCCGTCACGTCCGCGAGCGAACAGCTCGACGGCGACGAGGGAGGAGGGGTCGGTGCCCGCCGCCGTCGTCGTCAATGGTGTGGCATCACGCGAACGTCTCGCGAGTTGGCCCGGGAATCATGGGCTCCGGTGTGTGCGGCGGTAGTGGAAATCTCACGGCCCACTAGCATCCCTATGCCCTTCATATTTGTTTCCATTTTTTACAAGGGAGAAGAACCGGATGAAATGAAATAGTAGCTCGTGCTCGTACGGAGATTTGGCAGAGCGTGGTTCGGTCCCATACATATTCGCGCGAAAGCGAGGTGCATTTTATATTTTGAATGGAACAAGAGAAAGGTAAATTCGAGTTGTTCCTGGCTAGTGCTGCTGCCTGCCTGCTGCGTAAGAACCGGCATGGCATGGGCGGCAGGTATATTCGTTTGGGCAGCAACTGGATTGACAGGAGATTTTTCTAACCGAAATCCGCGAGCTCAAGGAACCAAAGCATATTTGACCTTTTTGAAATCCGTGTGCTGATTGATTGATTGCCCAAGGAATCGGTGCAAGTTCTGACTCATCTCGATCGGAAACCGACTGTGACACGCATTGCCAAAACAGAAGGAAAACAAAATGAGGGAAGGCAGTTATGGCATTTGCTGGACTCTTCAAAAAGTTGATATTTCCTACTGTTGCCTTAAAAGAGTTGCTGCTGATGGCTGGAAGCAAGGGCGGAGACAAACCCCGGGCACGCTGGACACGATGCCAGGAGCGCATATCCCTCGCTTGCTGTGAGGTGTATGGGACGCTCGCCTGCAGCGCCACCTCAAATGAGCCGGGCCAAAGTTTCCGAGTGCAACACAACATCACTGTAGTCACGTTTTTTCTTTATCTTTATCATATTTCAAAATATTATAAATACATACTCAATTCCAGAAAATTAATTTACTTCATATTCAAAAACATTGTGCATCTAAAAAATGTTCATGCAGTGTGAAAAAATTGTTCATGCAACATTTTTAAATGTTTATAGCATTAAAAAAAATGTTTCGTCACGTTTAAACAATGTTGACGAGTTTGAAGCAAAATGATCGTGAAAATAACATAATGTCAAAATAGTGTGCATAACTTTAAAAAATGTTTCGTGCCATTCAAAAAATGTTCATGTGTTTCAAAAAATATGTTCATCACATTTATATAAAATATTTATACAATGTAAACAAATGTCTGTGTATGTATAAAAAAAATGTGTGTGACATTTAAAAAAAATCACATATTCAAATAATATGTTGTGACATTTAAAAAACATCTGCAACAAAAAGAATTCATGTAATTTCTGAAAAAATGTCTTGTACCGTTGAACAAAAATGGTCACTACATATTTCAAAATGCTTAACATTTATTTGAAAAGAAACATTAATCATGTATTTAAAAAATGTCAACATGTAGCAAAATAACTTTACACATGAATAGGAAAAGTCTACAATGTGTATTGGAAAAAGTCAAAATGTATTTTAAGAAAATAAAAGGAAAAAAGTGAAAACAATAAATCCGATGAAACCCGAAGAAAATCAAAGAAAAACAGATAAAAACCTTGACATCGACCAAAGGCAAGCCACAGCAGAGCGCGAGGCTATCGTGTATCTCGGTATGGGCGAGATATAGGGGAGCTCCTATGGGACATCCTATTTAGCGCGCTACAAGCTGGGACCTCCTATAGGCCGCTCTCTGCGGCAAAGAGTTGCCGTTTTGCACAGGCGACTCAACGACTGGGCCGGCCCATGAAGATCGAGACCGACATCGTCGCGGGGATTTGAACACGACCTGCTACTACCAGTTGAGCTGTGCAGATTCGAATTATTTTAGGAATTTCGAAAGCAATTTTTTTCAAAAAACAGAATGTTCTACGAAACGCAAATACTTTCCAAACTTCTGAACAAAATTTTTAAAAACTATAACGTTTTTTAAAAACAGGAACTTATTTTGAAAATCATGATGATTTCTTGAAACGGGAACATTTTTCCAAATTCCAAAGCAAAATTTGGAGACGCGAAGGTATTTTGAAACTCCTGAACAAAATTTGAAAACACGTACATTTCTTGAAACTTTTGAACAATTTATGAAACTGGGACATTTTTTGAAAGTCCCGAAAAAATAAAACATGAACATTTTTTGCAATTTGCGAACAATTTTTTAAAATGGGAACATTTTTTTAATGCCCGAACATTTTTTGAAAAGTTGTGAAAATTTTGAAAAAAAGCATTCGCAACATTTTTTGTAAAAAAAGATTTTTTGTTTTTGAAAATCCTGAATTCCTTTTGAATTTCTGAACATTTTTTGAAAAACTACCATTTTTTGAAATTTTAAACATTTTTTAATAGCAAGAACATTCTTCGAAATTTAAGAACAATGTTTGAACATGAACTTAGTTTGAAAAAGATAAAATAACCTTGAAAAAGGAAAAGGAAAAAAAGAAAAAAGAAACAGAAAACGAAAAAAAGAAAAGAAAGAAGAAAGAAGAAAAAGAAACAGAAATAGAAAAAAAGAAAAAAACCAGTAAAAGAAACAAAAACCGGTTCAGAGAAGAGAAGGTTCCCAAAACCGGCTGGCTTGTTGCTGTTGTATGTGCACTGTCTACGCAAAACTGGGCCGGCCCATCACGTCGCTGCTCGGTCGCTCGCCTGTGCGAAGCGCCGGCAGTTTGACGCAGAGCGCGTCAAATAGGATATTCCCTACAAGCTGGCGAACGAGCGAACACGCACCCTATTTCCCCAGGGCCTCCTTTTGGGCCGGCCCATGTGCGGGGCGGGATGCCCCCAGTTTTATGCCTTATGTTTTTATTATCATCTTCTTTAAAATATTTGGGGGTTTCCAAAAGGATCCAATTTTGAAATAATTTTAAATAAATTATAAAATGTTCGTATATTCAAAAATATGAATGATCTGGAAAATGTTTGCATATTCAACAAAATGTTCAAGATTTTTCAGAAAATAATTCGATAATAAAAATATGTTCATGATATAAAAAAAAGTTTGCCGGATTCAAAAAGGTTCATGAATTCTATAAATGTTTACAAATTTTTCAAAATTGTTCAAAAAATCGAAAAAAGTTCATGAATAACTAAAAATGTTCATCTCTCAAAAAATGTTCGTTGATTCGAAAAATGTTCATGCATTTCAAAACAATGTTTATCAAACCAGGGAAATGTTCATGAATAACTAAGGTTGTTCCCAAAAATTTCAAAAATTGTTCTCCAAAATAAAAATAAAATTCATGAGTTTGAAAAAAATGTTCACAATATCAAAACATGTTCAGAAATTTGTTAAAAAAATTAATTCAAAAATTGTGCACGTTTTTATAAATTGTTCACGAATTTGTAAAACTTTTTGTGAATTCCAAAAATGTTCATGATTTCAAAGCAATGTTTGTGAATTCCAAAATGTTCATGATTTCAAAATATCTTTATGATTTCAGAATAATGTTTTATGAATTTGAAAAGATGTTCTAAAAATGAAAATGAAAAAGAAAAAAGAAGGAAAATAATAAAAAGGAAAAATGAAAAATAAAAATGAAAGTAAAAACGAACTCGACAAAAAGAAAAAAGACAAACGGAAATGTATAAAAAAAACAAGAATGAAAAAGAAATGATAGGACGAAAATGAAAAATCAGAAAAAAATCGAAAGGAAAAAACACACAAGAAAGAGAAAATCCATTCGGCCAAAAGTGTACGTTGTCGGAAGCGGGCTACGTGTTTGGTCGCTAACCTACGCCACCAAATAGCATAGGACAACTCTTATAGTGAGACTTATGGCAGCCTGACCTAGGCTGGCGCGAGACTAGGCCGGCCCATTTCTTTCTGTGTTTTTTTTCATGTTTTTTGTTTTAATGTTTGCCTTATTTTTAATTTTTTATACTAGCAACTAATCTAAATATATATATTACAAAAAAACTATATATAAAACATTTGAAAAATCTTAATGTCTATATAAAATATGTTTCCCATGTACACAAAAATTGTCTGGAAAAATATACAATGAGTATGAAAAAACTTGATCATGTATTTAAAAAATGGTGTCAAGCATTTCAGAAATTGCTAATCAAGTATTTGAAAAATGTTAGTCAAGCATTTGAGAAATGTTAAATGTGTATAAAAAATGTTTCTCATGTATACGAAAAATGTATACAAACAATATAATTTGTGTATGTAAAAATGTTGATCATGTATTTAAAAATGATTAAAAGAAAGTTCCTGATGTATACAAAAAATGTACAACGTAAAGTAGACAACAAGAAACATGTATTTTAAAAAATGTAAATATGTATTTAAAAAAATAATAAACATGTATATAAAAGTGTTCTTGATGTATACAAGAAATGTATATTGTGTGTGGAAAAATGTTCATTGCCATAAAAAAAATCACCATGTATGTGAATTTTTTGACTATGTATTCAAGGAAGTGTTTGAAAACTTCTATTTGAAGAAACAATGTACATCATTTATTTGAAAAATGTCGACGTGTGTGAACAAAAATGTTTCACGAGTACACTAAAAATGTACATTATGAAATGCAAAAGAAGACATGTGTTGGAAAAAAAGTAACTGATGAAAATCGACAAAGAATCGAAGAAAACCAATGAAAGCCAAAAGAGAATCAAATAAACCCCAAAAAAGAAAAAGAAAAGTGATGAGAACCAACGCGAAAGAATGGAGAAACCAAGAAAAATGAGAAAGAAAAAAAAAACCAAAGTATAACGAAGAAAAAAGGAAAAGCATAGAAACCCGGTGAAAAAAAAGGAAAACCAAAGTGTAACAAAGAAAAATGAAAAACCGAAGAAAACTACGAAGAAATAAAGAAAACCTGAAGAAAAAACTAAAGAAAACAATGAGAGAAAATAAAGGAGCGAAACAGCGAAGCGATCGCGAGCGAGCGAACAAGACGAATGCGTGAATATGGGCTGGCCTAGTATTGTAGCACGTAGAAGATTCCTTCGCGACAAATAGTTCGAACGAAAGACCTCCGGCTCGTGTGGCGCGTTCCTTGCCACTAGAGCTGACGACCATTACTGATTAAAAAGCAGGGCGAAACTTTAAGAACAAAAGTCAGCGACATATCCTATTTTTTTCAAATTTTAAACACAATTTCTTTTTGAAAAAAGTTCATATTTTTTTTGAAACGTGAACAGTTTAAAATTTTGTATAAAGTTTTTCAAAAAACTCTATATTTTTTGAAAATCCCGCACAATTCTTGAAAACAGAAACATTTTTGAAAATTCCAAACAAAAACTGAAAAAAGACGACATTTTGTTAAACTAAAAACAAAACTGAAAAAACACAAACATTTTGTTGAAATTCCGAATAAACTGAAAAAACACGAACATTTTGTTAAAATTCCGAAAAACTGAAAAAACATGAACATTTTTTGAAACTCCGAACAAAATTTGAAAACAATTTTTTTTTTTGAATCTTTGAACAACATTCGAAAACAGGAATATTATTTGAAACTCCAAACAAATTTGATTTTTTTTTTCAAATTTGCAATTTTTTTTTGAAAAAGAGAACATCTTTTGAAATTGTAAACTTCTTTTTTAAAAAGAAATTTTTGAACAAAATTTTGAAGGAGGATTTTTCTTTGAAATTTTGAACAAATTTTGAAAAATGCGATTCTGAACATTTTTTCAAAAATGCAAAATAAGCTTGAGATATAAAAAATAAAAGGAAAGAAAAGAAAAACAACAAGCATACAAAACAAATAGAAAGAAAATGGGCAGGCCAGTCATGGGTGCCCTTGTGCGAAGGTCCTGCTGTTTGCCGCATTGTGCGGCATATAGGATTTTTCCGAGAAATTGCTCCCATGCGTGACGCTCGTGTGCAGGTTTATAGTGAAGAAGGTCCAGGGGCTGGCCCAATTCCGCCTCTGCCCCTGTTTTTAAGACAAGATTTTGGGAGGATGCCACAGACAAAAAAATTATAGATTTCTATTGCATTCTGTTCAGAAGATGCTTGCATTCTGGCACTTTAGATATGTGGAATAAGCTTTTAGATTTATGTGGTCAGGTGACTCTAAACAATGAACCCGACAAGGTTGTATGGCTTTCAAGCAAGTGAGGTGTTTTTCAACCAAGTGAAGTCTCTGTACACTTGTTTGATTGCATAGGCAGGCTCAATTTCTTTATAACCATATTTGGAAGATGAAAATGCCCCTAAAAATCAAAGCTTTCTCTATGCCAGTTGTTAAGAAATAGGACCCTTGATTTTGAATTATGTGGTAGTGAAGAAGCATCGATCACCTTTTCTTCTCCTATCCCCGGTCTAAATTTCTCTGGAGTGTAGTGGGTAGGAAATGCTAATAGTCCTAATTCTATTTTTGATTACTGTTCCGAAATTCTGCTAATCGCTCCGATCCATATTACCGAATGTATCTAGACTAGGTTAGTTTTACTGTTCCTGGCTGTGGTTTGTGCTAGTCTCTTACCGTGTAAGAGTTGCTTTCTTGCGTTCGCCTTAGGTTAGCTTTTGCTGGCTAGAAAAGATTTTACACGCAGTTTGGCGGGTTATCACCTTGTGGATTTAGGCTGTTTTGACTGGTATGTCAGTATAAGACGAGTATGGCGGTTTGGATCTCGGCCTCCATGGAGGCCGAATTTTTGAAAAAAATCAAAAATCAAAATTTTCAGTTTAAAAAAATCTAAAAAAATTTGTACAAGTAAACAAGGATGTGAGGCGTATGTGTGTAAAATTTCAGGATGAAATGCGACCTGTACAAAAAAGACAAATTCATGGTCTGAAAGGATGAATAGTATCATGTGTTAAAAAGCCTTAGATTTTTTTTTTTTTGCACAACCATCATTTCAACATATTTCGTCCTGAAAATTTACACACTTGTGCATTATGCCTTCATCTATATCTGTATTTTTTTCAGAATTTTTTGAAATGTAAAAATATGAATTTGAAGGAATTTTGAGTTTTGCATTTTAAGGCCTCCATGGAGCTCGGCCTCCAAAAGCAATTTCTCGTATAAGACTCCATTTTCTTAATGAAAATGGGGCCTTGAGGCTCCTTTCCTCCACAAAAGAATAAACACACTGGACTATTCATGCTGCAAACAAAATTAAAAATCTACTCCCTCCGTCCCAAAATTAGTGTAAAAAATGATCTTATATTTTGAGACGGGGAGAGTAGCATACTGCATAGAGAGAAGAACAGTAACATCAATCACAAGCTAATCTGATATTCTGATCTGCTGCTATCTCAAACAACTGAAGAAAAAACATGTCTAAATGGTTACACAAGAAAGCATAAACATCTGCAGGGCTACACAAACAAAAGTTACAATCAGAAACTGCACGATAGGTCAGGTGTTTTCTCCTTCACAGATTATGCTCGCAATACAGGTCGCATCTGGTTTCTGATGCCTGCGATCCGAAGGGAACCTAAATAAGACTCGCTTGCTTAATCAGCACTATGTACAGGCAAGTCTCACTACTCTGCTGATTTGCTTGTCTCCTGTCTCAACACGGTAAGCACTGGATGGATCCAAGGGGGCTACTCACGAAGCAGCATTGGCAACATCTTTACTCGATCGATTGTACTTCATGTGGCTCTTCACAAGCTGACCAGCGGCTAGAGCAGCGAGGAGGGAGAGCTCGCCGGCAAGCACACTACCCGCTACGATAGTAGCCAAAAGTCTAGCATTCGCGCCCGGCGAGCCATGATTTGGGCCCTTCACACCAAGCAGGTTCAAACACGCGGCCTGTGAGGCGAGAGAGGTGCCCCCTCCAATTGTACCAACCTGAGAAATACAAACTAAAGTCATTATAATGGACATATTAATATGAGAAGAAGTGAAGAACAGTAGAAATGAAGGATTGTAGCGCCCTCATGATCGAATTACGGATCATAAAGCATAACACGAAAACAAATGATTCAGCAGACTTCTTGGCTAATAATTTTAATCACTGAAACCTGGCGATTACAGACTGCGCTACAATCTACATAGAGAAGGAACTTGATTCCAGCTACCAACAACGGAAAGGAAAATGGGATCACCTCGATGGACGGCATGGTCACAGAGATGTGGAGATCTTTTCCCTCATTCACTGCCTCCAACATGGTGATGCACTGTGAGCTTTCAACATTTTGCGCAGGATCCTGGCCAGTGGCAATGAATAGTGCAGTTACAATATTGCTTGCATGAGCATTGAAACCTCCAAGAGCTCCAGCTACAGCTGACCCAGCAAGGTTTTTGATAATGTTAAGCTCGACAAGTTTTTCCACAGTGGTCTTCAGAACACTCTGCACAACTCTTCCTTTAATTGTAGCCTCACAAACAACAGATTTTCCGCGACCTTCTATCCAATTTACAGCAGTAGCCTTTTTGTCTGAACAGTAGTTACCTGATATAAGCAAAAAATTAAATCATTTTTCAAATGCTGGACAAAGAACAATGGTGATATTAGGTACTAATCCATCCAGGGCAGGTGCTGAATTGGTCCACTACAACATACATATATATATCATAAATAGGACCACGATAATTTATTTATTTATTGATAAAAGGACTAGGGTAAGTTTGCTCCGAGTCAACAGAAAACTAGCAGATCTATTGTTTGCTTTGATCAGCACAGCAATGCATTAGTTATCTGCTAAGGATGTATTAGTTTTTAGAGAATGCAAGTCACAGTTTGCAAGGAAAGAGTTGAAACCAGATATGCTGATGACATCCATGTCGGGGAAGTTGTTCCGCAGGTAGCCCAAGACATTTTCGACACCTTTTGACACCATATTCATCCCCATGGCATCTCCGGTACTACAGGTAAACCTCATGTAAAGGTTTCTTCCAGCTAGTGCACACTGAATACCTTGTAGCCTACCAAATCTGCTTGATCTGTGGATACCAGACAATGCAAACAACTTGGTTGTTACAATTGCTACAGAGGTTTACCCTTACATTAACGGTATTAATTAATTTAGTTAAGAAAGGATGCATAGTACACAGTGAATCAAGCAAGCGGGTTAAATCATCTAGGGGTAGAAGTACTTATACAGTACACATATACTTCATACAGAACTAAATGTCAGCCATGGAATATAATTATATAAGAGGATAACAAACTTGGGTACTGATGAAATGAATCACACATGGAGTAAAAGCTGTTTGAAAAAATGCAATCCGTGTTTAAACATTAGCACCAAAGCAGCAAACATCGCATAGAACAAAAGTGTCATCTGTCTGGTACTAACAACAGACCATGTATCTAAACTCTGAATAATTTGACAGTATACGATGCACCAAGAATCAAATGCTAAAGCACAAGCTAACAAAGATGACATTTGTTAAACTTATTACCAACTCTAAAGTACCCATGGAAGTTAACGAATGCAAATGACCAAAGCTAACATCTGGCGATGGCAACACATGTTTCCATGATTTCTCTAGACTATGAAAGAACAGAAAATAACAACATAAAGAATGCCACAATTATGAAATTGTGTGTGCGAACAATACCCCAATTATAAAGAGTACTAAAAATGACAATAATAGAAACTTCTACACATGAACCAAAAGTCGCTCTATGTTCGAAAAAGGGAAACAATAACTGCCTAAGCGTCTACACAGTATAGACTGACACATAGGTACAGTAACTAGGCCAACAATAAAACATTACAAACAGCAAGTAACAAGCTGAGTCTAAACGCCATAAACCGACAGAACATATGTGATGTGCATCCTGAACCTCTGAAAGAGGATACGCCAGCACTCGCTAACGGTTTAAAGTGCACAAGATGACATCAATTTCAAATGCTCTAAAGTTCGAGAAGCGAAAACCAACACACGTTTGAGGAGACAGCGACACTTTGTCGCCGTTCCCGAGGTTTGAGGAAACACAAAGCGACACTTTGTCGCCATTCCCCAAGGTTTGAGGAAACACAAAGCGACACTTTGTCGCCGTTCCCCGAGGTTTGAGGAAACGCAAAGCGACACTTTATCCCCGCTCCCCGAGGTTTGAAGAAACGCAAAACGACAATTCAAGGTCAAATAATGCAGAAAAGGTATAAACTGGCATTTATCGCAGTTAGCTAGAGTAGCAATCAGATGAAGCAGGCAATATAATTCTACTGATGCCTCAATATGTGGTTAAAGACCGTTGTAGTTGCCTTAACAGAGTGCATGTGCAATATGGCAATAATACCCTGTAGCCTCTACCCCATCATCAACAAAGTGAGAAAGGGACTTGCTTTGGTGTGCAATCACCTGATTTAAAAACACATGCAGTACTACTTCTAGCTATGAGCATCACACCAATACTGAAAACATCACATGACAGCAAAAGAAGGCATTTTTCAATCATCACTCACACTATACTAGATCATCAGAGAGTGAGAGGCCTACTTATTGAAGACAGCAGCCAGCGCCTCAAAATTGGCAGGCGCCTCAACAAACATCTTGAGCTCCGCTGTCCGCTTGGCGCTAGGCAGCTTGACGGCGGGCGCGCGGGACATGGCGTCACGGAGCAGCACGCTGAAGGCACCCCCGGACGCTGCAATGGCCCTGCAGCCGCGGTTAACGCTGGCAACGAGGCATCCCTCGGTGGTGGCCATGGGAATATGGTAATCGCGCCCATCCAGGAGCAGCGGGCCGGCGACCCCGACCGGCAGCTGCACATACCCGACGGGCATCTCGCAGCATTGCCCCAGAATGGCCTCATAGTCGATCCCGTCGAAGGGGAGCCCCTCCACGCCCCGCCCGGTTATCTGCCGCAGCGCCTCCCGCCTCAGCCTGGCCGCGCGGCGGCAGTCCCGAAGCCGCGACTCCAGGCGGTGCGACGGGAGCTCCCCGGAAACCACCGCGGCAACGATCTCCCCGTCCCCGTCGTCCGGGCCGTCAGGCATTGGCGCGGGCGCGACGGCCGCCGGCGAGCGGCGGGAGCCGTCCTGCCCCTCCTCGCGGCGGCCGCTGGCGGACTGCGCGAAGGGCACGGCGAAGAGGCTGAGGAGGTAGACGACGGAGGCGAGCTGGCAGACGACGGTGGCGAACTCGCGGCCGCCGAGGGGGAACCTGAGGGGCCGGCCCGGGTCGCTGCAGAGGCGGAGCAGGTCGCAGGAGGAGAGCACGAGCGAGATCATCGCAAGGCCGTTGGTGATCCGCACCGGGAGGGGCAGCGCGCCCGCGCCCGTGAGGGCCCTCCGCGCCGCCGCGATGCGGCCGCCGACCCGGCGCGCGTCCATCCGTCTGTCTAACCGCCGGGCCGCCGCGCGCGGGGGTCGGGGCGAGATTGCGGGCAGTTACAGGACCGAGCGAGCAGGAGCAGGAGCCGGAGCCGCCTGTGTGACCGTGCTGCAATGTGTGTCTGCGTTGCCGCTGCTGGCCCTGGAGGCGCGTGTGCCGTGTGCGGGGCCGGCGCGGGGAAGAGTGGTCGGTTGGTCGATCCAAGGACGGGGAGACGTCGGGTCGGGGATCGGACGGCGAGGAGCGCGGCGTGGAGGGTTCTTGGTGTGCACGGAAAATGCAGCTGCCGAGGTGCAGGTCAGATGTTCGGCGTGACACGGATCAAAGCGACAGAGCTTCTTTCTTTTCTTGCAAGCAGAGGGCCAAGAGGTTTGGTCGTACCTGGCGGACGAGAGATAGCAAACAGAAATAGTCCACATCCTCCTGGAGATGTCGTCGGCCAAACAATCTTCAAGAAAAGCAAAACACTAGAGCATCTCTACTCAATCCCAAAAGGTTAATTTTCCCATATTTGCCGAAGGTCGAGTCGGGGGCGACGCGGACGACTGCGGTGTTCCTCCCGAGGCCTTGCCAGAACTGCACCGGAGATGACGTTGTCGGCGACGGCGTTGTCCGTGGATAGAGGGTTGACTCATTCGGGTGAGGGGTGTAGGGTCGTCGATGATAGATTTGGTGCGGGGAGATTTATAAGGATGGCAGGGGCGGTGGCAACGTGTCCGGGGTGCGTCTCGGGAGGGTGGGGTAGTGAGGTGTGCCCACACTTCCTCGTCGCCTCCTCTTCGAACGCCCTGCAGGAAGCTCTTCGCCCCCCCTATTCTCCGGTGAACTCTCATCTCTGACGAGTAGGGACATGGATGCGGGTACTCATCTCTCTCTCTCTCTCTCTCTCTCTCTCTTTGTGTGTGTGTGTGTGTGTGTGTGTGTGTGTGTGTGTCTTTCTTTCTCTATCTATCTATCTACTTTGCATCTAGGGTTCATTAGAACCATGGATTTTTTTTAGTAGTGAGTAGATCGGGTAGAGAGTTGTGGTTCCCACGCCTTCCTTTGTCGTGTCTATTCATTGCTAAATTCTTTTTTGACGGGTAGGGAAAAGCTTCACGCATAGGCTATGGTGGTTGGCGGTTTTGCGTCCCAGAGTCTTCGGGCTCCCCTTGCAACCACTCGGTGGATTTTGATCTGGGATCTGCCCTGAAGATCTATGTCCCCGACTTACCATAGAGCCTCCGAGCTTAACAGAAACTTTCCATGTTCATTTTATACATGTCATTCCTTGTTTCATGCATGTGCACTTATCTTGTCCCATTCGTAGGATCTATATTCATAGGTGGCTCTAGCTCCGGGAATCCTTCGAAGCAAGAGAGGGCCAAGAAAGTTTGGGTCACTCCTCGTCCGACATTCATGTTTGTTGACCAGAGATCGAGTAAGAACCTGAGCCTTCTCCACCTCCTCGTCAGAACAAGAAGCGCAAGAGTGTTTCCAAGGGCAGAAGAAGGCTTCTCACCCTGCTCCTCCTCCGGTTGCGGGATGCAAGGAATGTAACTTCATGAGTGGAAAGCTATGTGTGTGTCAAACCCCGTACACTCGGGATTGGAATGAGGATTGTGATGAGAGGTTCTAGAACCCAAGGCAAGAGAAGGAATATCATGATGTTTATGAAGCATTCACCTACATGGTTGTTCTCCAGAGGCTATCAACTTCAAGCATATTGAGGATAATCATGCATACATTGAAGATATGAGGCCGCTTATGGACAAGGTTGGACTAGTTTCGTTGATGCCCCTTCAGGAAGATTATGATGTGGAGCTCGTGATGCAGTTCTTTGTCGCCGTGTTCTTCCTCACATATGAGACCATCACTCTTACTTAGATGTCTCGGAAACCAAAGAGGTATGCACCACTTGCCATGTTTGCTCTGCTATTGAGGACTGATTATTTGAGGAAAACACTTATCTTTGCCCGACTGTAGATAATGAATCGACCAACCTCCTCCCAGACGTGGCACGTGCACTCTAGACCCCGGCGTTATCTTCTCAGATCATCTATAGTCGGACTTGTCAAATTTGATCCCCTGTACATCCGCGGACGCGTCCGGGCGCGCCCGCGGACATGAGCCGGTCACCCCTCATTTGGTTGGCACTACAACCACAATCCTCAAATCCAAACCCCTATTTCCATACTACACCATGCAACATAAAATTCATCTACGTACTAGATCATACATTAGGAAAAGGAGCTACATCGAAAAGAAACTACCCTACTTCTACTCTACTCGTCATCGATGACCCCCGTGCCAGACGGACGAGCCTCATGGTCATTGGCAGCAGGCAGCACCATCGGCTTCTCCTCCTCGTCGTGGTCCAAGAGGGACGCAAATAGCTTGTCAAGCTCCACGTCCTCAAGGTGGATACGGCAGTAGTTGGCCGCCGCCTCCCGCTCGGACTGAATTGAGTCGAGGATGGCGGCCTGCTCCGCCTCAAACGTCGCCGCCTCCATGATTTGGTCATTTCAGAACTTCGCCTACGTGTCATGACCCGTAGTTATATAGAGCGGGGGAATTTTTTCCGCTCCTGATTGCATTCATGCATATAGGTTTGGGGGGTTAACTCAAACTTGCATTCTAAATCTCTAAGTCAAAGTGCATCCTAAGATGAAATTTGACATGACCTTTGATCTTTCTTTAGGATTTGAGGTTTAAATCACTATTAAGTATTAAGTGAATGACTTAAGTGCTAAAGTACAATTTCTTATGAATTGGAAATGCATTTATAGAATTCACAAGTAATAAAAAGAAAACTTGAACTTTATTGATAATTGTAATAAATAATACAAAGTCATATTACAAATGGAATAAGAAATTCTTAATAAATAGATTACATTCTTGAGAAGAATAAAAAACCTAAACTAAAACTACCTATTTTCCTATGCTATCTGTCGAGGATGTTCCCCGCGCTTATGACCCGGCTCGAGGTATGACCCGGCAAAGGCCTGAAGGCGCTATGGGACATACGGTTCGCCAGGTTAGGGAGGCGCGGCGGGAAAGAGGCTGAAGGACGTAGGATGACCCGGCCACGGGCCGGCTCGTAAGAGAACAAGCGGGCCGGCTGTGGAGAAGGCCCATGTAGAGGGATTTCCCTAACTTGGGAAGCAAGATAAGTATGAGTTAGAGTAGGATACGGGTTGTGACTATGACCCGGAAACTGTTGTAAATCTAGGGACTCGACCTGTTATATAAAGGAGAGCCCCTAGGACGAGAAGATTAAGTTGCAATCTCTCGAGAGCCAGGTTAGCGAATCCGCACCATTGTAATCGAGATCCAGAGCAATATCAATCGAGCAAGAGTAGGCTTTTACCTCCACCGTGAGGGGCCGAACCTGGGTAAACCCGTGTCTCTCTTTTCCGTTCAACCCCGTTCAAGCTTCCACGCAACTGCGATGGCCTCACGACTAAGTCCTTTCACGAGGACATCTGCCGTGACAAAACCACGACAGTTGGCGCCCACCGTGGGGCCAGCGCACGGTGGAGTTGAGTTCTTCACGGGAGCTCCTTCAGGGATCGAGGGATACGCGATCGGTCAGATGACCAAGAGTCGCTGTGGCAAGCTCTACATCGACGATTCAGGCTGGGGCCCCGAGACTGACTCAATCGAGTACGGGTACCGGGTCCCCTTCGTCAAGATCCATGTCTTCATCGGCGTCATTGGCGAGTCAGGCACCGGGCTGGACGTCATCGACATCGAGTCAGCCTGCCGCGCCAGACCCAGCCCGACAAGACTCGGCCCACTGAGAGCCAGATGGAGGCATGCCTTTGTAGGCTTCACCCAGGGGGTGGCCCTGTCAGAAAATTCTACGTCTGGTGATGACACACTCGTCCATTCTGATGGCGAGTTGTCAATGGGGGAGACTGAATCAATCTGTCCCCTGTTTGATGGCAAGTTGGGAGGTTACTCCGATGGAGTCTTTCCGGAGTACCATGAGCCAGCTCGTTTTGCTGCGGTCTACATGGCGGGAGCCCAGAATCAGCTCCGTGACCCAGCGGATCCCGCAGCAGGTCAGAACCTGAATCCTGTCGGGTCGTCCGTCGCCGGCTCTCAGAAGACCGGGGTGCAGGCATTATCTGATATGATGGCTACTCTTGGGGCCCTCTTGGCGGAACCGGTAACCACAAAGAATGTTGAAGCGCGTAACGCGAAGATCACGAAGTGTCATGAGCGGTTAACCAAGATCCAGGAGGACATCAATGCAGAAAACGCACGCATGGAGGAAATCCAGGCCCATATCCTCAGCGAGACTAAACGCTTGGAGGCGGAGGCCACACATCTTAAGTTTCGCCAGAACGAGTCAGAGGTGATACATCGGAGGAGGCACCAGAGCCGGCTCCCAGCGGCCATCGAGCCAACCCAACTGTTCAGTTCGCCACACAACTTGCTCGCCCCAGCAGGCCGGGGAGTCGGTGCTGGGTCTCCACGCATAATTCCAGTCATACCCTAGTTGACTCAGAACATACCCCCTAGCGCAGCGCAGCAGCAACAACTGCCGGCTCAGCAGCAGCAATAGCCGTCGGCTCAGCAGCAGCAGCAGCCACCGGTCCAACAACAGCAATAGCCGCCGGCTCAGAAGTTGTCGCCTCATCGTTTCCAGACACCGGTTGGACATTATTCTAACCCAGTTGACAATGTGCTGGCGGCGACTCACAACTTGGTAGAAATTCCAATTGAGGGGAACAGTCTGATTGAGAGCGAGGCCAGGAACGCTATTGAGATGCTGAAAACAACAGTGACACAGCAAGCGAACTACTTTCATAGTCAGCACCGACTTCACTCTACCCCACATCCAAGCCGCAGTAGGAGCCAACACGCCGAGTCACCGAAGGTTTCCAGTAGCACGCAGCGCAGAAGGGCTCAGCAGCCGCCTCAGAATCAGCGACAGCCGGAAATCCCAGACGCACAGGCGATCATTGATGCTGCTCGTGCCTTACGAAGGTTAGAGGTAGGAAACACAGGCGCAACATATGTACAGCCTATCGTGCAACCCCCACCCGCCTCAACCCAGCCAGATGTCCGCGCGAGTGGCATAGTAGGCCGAACTATCGGAACTCCATGTTTAGTCCCGGCGTTACGAGACGCACGGATGCCTCCGGATTTCAAGGGTCCTCGCAAGGTTCCTAATTATACAGCTGATTTGGAACCAGCTGAGTGGATCAAAAGTTATGAGCTAGCTATGGATATGATGGAAGCCAGTGATGCTGTCTGTGCTCGATATTTACCTCTAATGTTGGAGGGTTCAGCACGCACTTGGTTGAAAAATCTGCCCGCAAATTCCATTAATACCTGGCAAGAGTTGAAGGAGCGTTTCATCAAGAACTTTCAGGGGACCTGCAACCATCCGACTACAATCGTTGATCTCGAGCACTGTGTTCAGTGTGATGATGAGTCGGCACATCATTGGTCTCGCCGGATTGCAGAAGTAATCCACTCTTCGGATAGCATCACGGCTCAGCAAGCCGTCCTTGTCCTGGAAAGAAATTGTAAATTCCAGCCTTTGGTTCAGAAGTTGGGGTGTCTCAAGAGGAAGGTCAAAGACATGGGTGATCTCATGGATGTTTTAACTCGGTATGCCGAGTCTGATAGTACAAAGGATCCAACCTTTGATGACGAGAAGTCTAGCAAGGGCAAGAAAAACGGTGGCAAGGGTCAACAGCAGAATAATGGCAATGGAAACAACAATAACTATCACAAGCGTAAGAATCACGAGGGAGGTTCTGATCTCATTACAAACACCAACACTGGCCCTAAAAATCAGTGCCAGAACAACGGCTCCAGGAAGCCCTTTTCTGGTAATCGCCCCCGTAGTTATGAGGAGGCTCTCAAGGGTCCGTGTCCAAAACATAGTTTTGATGGTAAGCTGGTCAACCATTCGTGGGAAAACTGCTTTATCATGCAGGAATATTCCAAGCGAATCTTTCAGAATCATCACAATGGTGGCGGCAATGGTGGACATCCTGGCAATCCTGGACCCGGCAACTCCAGGGCCGGCTTCCAGGGAGCCGGCTCACAGGGACATTTTGCAGGCCCCGGGTTCCAAGGGAACAACGGTCAAAATTCCGGGTTTCAGGGGGCTAGTAATGGTGGAGGCAACAATCAACGCCATAACCAAGGAAATCAGAATCAGGGAGGTCAGTCTGGATTTCAGAGCAATCCCAAGCAGTTGAATAGCGGACAGTATCACGTTTTCACTACTAGTACATGTAAGCGTGACCAGGGGCGGAGCCAGGATTTGGACATGAGGGGGGCGAAGATCACACATGAGATTTTTTTTCAAACACACATGTTATCTTGTGTCATTATGTGTTAGAATTTTAATGCACAATACATACATACAACACAATATATCTAGACTAACTATATCATTGAGGTAAAAAAATAGCAAAATATGTTGGTCAATATGAAAAGTCTCAATAGGATTAGATTAAATTTAACTTTGTGCTCATTGGGATGACATTTGTTGCTATCTATTTTCCAGTATAGCAGTAATATCTAAATGAGTCATCTCGTATGAACCAAAAAACACATCTAATATGTAAATTAATAAAAGTGACGTACCTGCAAATGCAAGTGAAGCAATTTTTATTTGTTTGAGCCGACCGTGTGGTAAACTAGTTAATTAGGTAGAGTCAAAAAGCACAAGTTAATTAGACAACAAACTATGAATCCATTAGAAAAATAACTACCCCCGACAGGATGTTGTACCTGATTGATTGAGGAATAGATAAACTCATCGATGGAGTCATACACGATGCCATGGACGTCGGACTTCATCTCATCCCGGCCGGATCTGCTCAGGCAAGGACGAGAGCGGGCTTGGATAGCATGCCGCCGCCGCGCCGCGCTGCGACGGTTGTCGATTGGGGTCTCGTGACGAGCATAGCAATGAGCGGCGCACAAGCACAATCGATGATCGATCTGGACGACTTGCGCTAGGTCACAATTCACCATCGCCTAATAGAGATAACATGGGCTCGGTTGTGGGCTTCGGTACGTCCAAATTATAGACTATGGAAGTTTTTGGGCCTTAAAGGACTACCTAATTAATTACCCACCGTTAACTACGGCCATTGACCATTAGTAGATATGCTACCAATTCAATGAGGGGGGCCGGTCGTTGGGGGGGTCTAGCCCCTGCTCGCCCCCTGTCTCCGCCCCTGAGCGTGACCGCAAGCTTCAGAGACGATCTGTCAATACGGTTGAGCCGGCAGTCCCTTACTACTTAAACTGGTCAGAGCAACCAGTGACTTGGAGCCGGGAAGATCACCCCCCACGTATTGATAATCCTGGGGGCCTTGCTTTGGTGGTCGCTCCACAAGTCAGCGGTTACACCTTGACAAAGGTACTCATGGATGGTGGAAGCAACATCAATATCCTCTATTATGATACTTTCAGACGGATGAACTTGTCCGAGAAGCAGCTCACCCCTTCCACTACAGTCTTTCATGGCATTGTCCCTGGCAAGTCAGCCTACCCTATTGGCAGGATTTCTCTGGAAGTTGCTTTTGGCACTGAATTCAACTATCGTTCGGAGTTCTTGTCATTTGAGGTGGTCAAGCTTAAGAATCCGTATCATGCTCTCTTCGGAAGGCCGGCTTATGCGCGGTTCATGGCACGTCCATGTTATGTTTATCTGAAGCTGAAGATGCCTGGACCAGGGGGTACTATCACTATCAATGGTAACAGAAAAATCGCCCTCGAGTGCGAGGAGGGAGATGCGGCTTATGCTGAGATGGCATGTGCGGCCGAAGAGTTAAAATTCTACAAGGCCAATGTTGACCCGGCTGTCATGACTTCTCTGAAGAAACCAACCACAGAGTCTGATCCTTTGCTCAAGTTCAAGTCGGCTCGAGATACCAAGCAAGTTGATTTCACCCCTGGTGATTCCTTTGAGCAGTTCACCGTTGGGGCGAATATGGATCCTAAATAGGAAAGCGCGCTCATCGAGTTCATCCGTGAGAATCGGGACATTTTTGCATGGAAACCTTCCGACATGCCTGGTGACGGTGTCCTGGACTAGGGGGTACCAACCTAGTCGGCCCATATTCCTCGCGCTGGGCCAGTGGGCCCTCATTCTAATCAAGATGGACTCTGGTGGACGCATGCGAGAAGAAAGAACAAGATTACATCTGCCGAAGACTTGACGTATACTCCAAGACTTCCCCTGCTGCTTCCTCGCCTAGATACCTACCTTGTAACCCTAGATACCCTACCCGGCGTGTATATAAGCCGAAGGGTTTTAGCCCTCAGAAGGGACCTCAACACAATCTCATTCACCTAGCCTTAGGACTTGATCATACGATCTCAAGGTAGATCAACTCTGTACTTGATACTTCTCCATCAATATAAACAAGAGCAGGACGTAGGGTTTTACCTCCATCAAGAGGGCCCAAACCTGGGTAAACATCGTCTCCTTGTTCTTGTTACCATCTGTCCGAGATCCACAGCTCGGGACCCCCTACCCCGAGGTCTGCCGGTTTTTACACCGACACTGGTGCTTTCATTGAGAGTTCCGCTGTGTGATCACAAAGGATCGATGGCTCATCTGCAGATCAACTGCGGCAATGGCTGTGGGGACACCTACGTCCCCGGTCAAATTTTTGTGTTCGGCAGCATGATCTTCTGCGTCGACTCGACAGGCCACCTAGCCACCGTTGAGAACTACGCTCCCGATCAGATCGTCACCTTCAGATGTCTGGAGTACACTGCGGACTCCCGTGGTGAGCTTGTCTTATCAGGCTGGACCCCCGGCCGGATTCCGGATCTGGCAAACACCAGAGGTTCGACCTCGGAACGGATCTCCACTGAAGACCACGAATCGTGCCCCCCAACACCGCCGGGGGCTATGGAGGAACTTCCCTCCCCCTCCTCGGATAACCCTGTCACGGTGCCTGACTCCGACGTGGATCAGAGTTTGTTCTGGGACACCAAATCGGGCTTAGAACCGATCCCGGCGGCGGATCTTGAATCCACCCCGCTTCCTTGTACGGCAGAAGACGCATCAGGCGTGCTACTGTGGGTCGACCCAGCTTATGGCCAGACCATGAACCCTGAGGAGCTATCTCACCTTAATGAGATGCTTGACCGGATCCAAAGTTTGTCAATCTTGAACTCCTCGGTTTATGACAAGATCGGACTTAAAGCCGACGATCGGGAAATTTACATCCCACCCACCACCCATCTAGTCGCCACTGTCGACGATTTAACCGACGTGCTAGACTACGACGAGGCAACCGACATGGATGAAGATGTCGACAACCCCACGGACAACACCTTGCCGCCTACTAACACCGGCAGGTGGAAAGCAACATCTACATACGATGTGTACATGGTCAACACTCCCAACTCCCCTCCAAGGCGTAGGCGAAGACGCAGAAGGGGTACTAATGGGGAGCCCAGGGGGAACAACCCTACCGCCGATACGGCGGCCAACGATGCAGAAGACCAAGGGGAGAACCTTCAAGCATCCCCAGAACGCCACGTCGACCCCGACGGCATCCCCAGGGACTCGGATCCTAACGACCTTTTTGAAGGGGCCGATGACAATTACATGCCGGAATCCGAGGAGGACATAAGCCTCGGCACCGAGGACTTCATAGTCCTCGAAGACCCTGTTGAGTAGGAACGCTTTCGGCGGCGCCTAGTCGCCACCGCCCGAAGCATGAAGCGCAAGCAGCAGCTGCTGCAGGCTAACGAGGACGCGCTCAATGACAAGTGGGTCGAAATACTTTTGGCCGAGCAAGACCTCGAAGAACGGTGCCGTAGTGCGCCCAAATCTTATCCACGCAGGCGTTTACTGCCTGAATTCGATGATGAACTAACTGCCGAGGCACCTGACCGCCTCCCTCGAGGACGCGACAGGCCCGCGCGGGAGGATTTCCACACCCAACCAACTCCACGCTGTCATGGCAAGGACCCTGTGGACTATCTTGACCCTCAGGACGTTCGGCGTCGGATAGAGGCAAATCGGGTGCCACCCCGGTCCATTTATGGATCAAGAGGACGCGCTCCGGCCGGGCACGACGGCTACGACGCCTGGTTGGACAGGAACAGCCGCTCCCGAGATCAAACTCATACAAGGTTCTCTCCCGAAGCTCGATACGACACCGCTCGGTTCCGAGGACCAGCCCACCCGATCTGTTTTACAGATAGGGTAATGGAACACCAGTTCCCCGATGGGTTTAAACCCATCAACATAGAATCGTACGATGGCACCACGGACCTAGCCGTATGGATTGAAGACTTTCTTCTCCATATACACATGGCCAATGGAGATGACCTCCATGCCATCAAGTACTTGCTGCTCAAGCTAAAGGGGCCGGCAAGGCACTGGCTGAATAGCCTACCGCCCCACTCCATTAGAAGATGGGAAGCTCTTGAAGACGCCTTCAGGGCAAATTTCCAAGGAACCTACGTCCGACCTCCGGACGCTGATGACCTCAGCCGTGTCACTCAGCAGCCCGGCGAATCGGCTCGGAAGTTCTGGAACCGGTTTCTTACTAAAAAGAACCAGATCATAGACTGCTCAGACGCCGAGGCCATTGATGCATTCAAGAACAACATCTGAGATGAGTGGCTCGCCCGCCAGCTCGGCCAGGACAAACCGAGGACCATGGCAGCCCTAACCTCACTCATGACCGACTTTTGCGCGGGAGAGGACAGTTGGTTGGCCCGCAGCACACACGATGGTGAGGCGGGGACCTCGGAGACTCGCGACGCCAATGTCAAGCCTAAGTGCAACAAAAATAAGCGCAGGCATAGAAACGGCGGAAGCGACACAGAAGACGCAACAGTCAATGCAGGCTTCACCAGACCTCGATCCGGACAGAAAAGAAAGCCCTTCAAAGGGAACAAGGATGGACCGAGCCAGCTCGACAAAATCCTGGATCGACCATGCCAAATTCATGGCACTCAAGAGAAGCCAGCAACCCACACCAACAGGAATTGCTGGGTCTTTAAGCAGGCCGGCAAGATAGCGACAGAGGGTCAACATAAAACCCAAAATCGCAGCGAAGACGAGGATGAACCTCGGCGGCCAAACAATGGAGGCCAAAAGAAGTTTCCTAATGAGGTAACAGAAGTAAACATGATTTACGTTACCCACATCCCCAAGAGGGAGAGGAAATGCGCACTTCGGGACATCTACGCGTTAGAGCCTATGGTCCCGAAGTACAATCCGTGGTCGGCTTACCCGATCACATTCGACAAACACGACCATCAGACAAGCATCAGGCATGGCGGATCGGCCGCACTCGTCCTGGACCCGATCGTCGATGGTTTTCACCTGACGCGCGTCCTTATGGACGGAGGGAGCAGCCTCAACTTGATCTACGAGGACACGGTAAGGAAGATGGGGATCGACTCATCTCGGATTAAGCCTAGCAGCACCACCTTCAAAGGTGTAATACCAGGAGTTGAGGCTCGCTGCACAGGAACCGTGTCCCTGGAGGTAGTATTCGGATCACCCGAGAACTTCAGGAGCGAGGAGTTAATCTTCGACATCATACCTTTTTGCAGCGGATACCATTCGCTCCTAGGACGCACCGCATTCGCCCGCTTTAATGCAGTCCCGCATTACGCTTATCTTAAGCTCAAGATGCCGGGACCCAACGGCGTTATTACAGTAAATGGTAACACCGAACGCTCTCTCCGGATGGAGGAGCAGACTGGGGCTTTCGCAGCCGAGGTACAGGCATCCGAGGAGGCTGCCCATGGCGGTAAACGCACCCCCAGCTCATCGAAGCGTACGTGGGCTACGCCAGTTGACCTCGGACAGGCACCTCCCCACCCTAAGTAGGGGTACGGGCTCCTCGTGTGCCTCCCTTGGAAGGGGCACTACGTCCCCAGGGTGCACAACTTCGCACTGAAAATTCCCTGGGTCGCCGAGGAGCCACGACAATGGAGATGTCGGATCGGCTAGACCGAACAACGACGAAACCCCTGGCTCACGCGTCGGCAGGATTCTGTCAAAGAAGCCAGCCACTAGCATACCCATGTGGCTTTAACCGCATAACTAACAGCTGCAGACCTCTTCGAAGGGATCGACCAATGGACGCTTCAAGCGCATGCTTGGCCGAAGCTGCATGTTACCAATATCAACCCTCGCTATCAACGGGGACGGGCTGGTCAACAGCACGGAGACGCAGACGTGCGGCAGGAAGTGGCCCAGGCTCATAGACCCGATGACATGATCCGCCCTGTTTTCTTTTAGTTTCTCCCTCATTATCTTTACACGCATTGTATCTTGCTTAGTTCCTTTCCTCAAATGTTCGGCATGTAAAGTTTGGCTACTTGAAATAAAGAAATTGTACCCATAAAGGTCTTCAAACGCATTTTCTTACAAGCACTGCCCAAGAACTATGAGAACACCTCTCAGATACAATTGCTAAAGGGCCTCGATTTTACACCCTGAAGCACAAGTTCGAAGTACTCGGTGCCTCAGATGTTGCATTATATGCATCAGTTTCGAACCTAGATTTTGGTCAATAGTTGGGTTGCCCGGCTACTATGTGTACCCCTTACGTTCCCGAGAAATTCGGCTAAGGGTGTAACGGGAGAACCACTGCGATAGTGCCGCTAGTTTAACTGACAGAGCGCCTCAGTGGAGAAAGTCGAAGACTGACTATCTAGGTAAGCGAAAACTGGTCGGCCATCCGAAGACCGTGTCAAGCGATGTGTCGTTAGAGACCACCCGTGTCAAACGAAGGGCTTCTTCCTCGAATTGGCTGAAGTGGGCATGGGCATAGACCTCGGCTGACCAAGCCGCCACTTTACTCACCGGGGGTTCATCATCGGTCCCCACCGTCAAACTCCTACGAGTAAGTGAAAGCTATAAAGCCACCATAGTCCGATTGCCTAGTCCCTATGTGCGCAGACCTCCCCCGGGAACTGAGACGTCGGCTAAGGGTCACGAACACCTAAAAGGGGCACCCTTCGTATATTGTAGAAAGGGGTCGAAGCCGACGACTAGCCACTTTCAATTTAACACGGTCAAACAGGGGGAATATTCAAAACAAAACATAAACACATGAGAGGAACTTAAGCCGTACTCATTAAATAACTTATAAATATTTATACATCACACGCACTTCGGCATTCCGAAGTGCTACCTAGAAATACAACTTGTCCTTAGGACACATGGCCTCGGTAAGACGGGCGCCCTCCTCCACTTCGTCAAAAAACTGCTCCGCGATGCGCGCCTTCCCTTCGGGGGGCCCCGCAGCAACAACCTGCGCTTCAACTTTCTGGAAGTGCATTTTCACGCAGGCATACGCCTGCCACGCTCCTTCCAGACACGCGGATCGCTTCCAGCGGTTGACCTGCGGGACGGCTTCTTGCAGTCGCACCAGGAGTCCGAAGAAGCTGGATGGCAACACCTCCGTGGGCCACAGATTGACGCAGAGGTCTTGGAGCGCCGGCCTCGTCATCCGAAGAAGTTCCGCCAGTTGCTTCATCCGATGATTGAGCAACTGCGGCTGCGACGACTCCTGGAACTGACTCCAGAAGGCCTTCTCCGCCTCATGGCCCTCTTGTTGGCCAAAATGAAGGCCGGCGTCCGCCGCACTCTTCGGGAGATCGGCGAAGACCTCTGCGGATCGCCATAGCTGGGTGAGCTCGACGAACCCCTTGCTGCCAAATACACATTGCAGTAAATATAGATTACCCGCGGCTATCTGCTCCACTTGCTGGAGCACGTGGTGGTCGGCCCGGTTCCGGGTCTGGAGCTCGGCATGAGACAGGCGTAGCTTCCGCAGCTGCTCGCCCGTCTCTTTCTCCTTCTTCTCAAGGGAATCGCGTTCGAGATACACGCCCTTGAGAGTCTCCTCGACCTCCAGGACCCGCGCCTGGTCTTTCTCCCTAGCCACCATTTCGGTGGCTAGGTCTTTCTCTGCTTTGGCCGTAGCAGCTTTCTGCTGCTCGACCTCTTGCCGAGCCGTCAAGAGCTTGGCCTTGAGCCCCTCAAGCTCAGCCAACGCCGCTGTTATCAAATCAGTTCGGCATCAATTTTTCAAACAACAAGTTATCCTTGCTCAAAATCAAACTTCAAAGAAAAAAAACACGACGCATCGGTCGCTTACCTTGAGACTGCTCGACCTGCTTGTTCATCAGGTCGAGGTCCTTTTCGGACCTCTCGAGCTTCCGGCTCATCTTCGCAATCTCCTTGGAGGCGGAGCCCGGAGCCAAGGTTGAAACCTGCATAAACAATTTCTAATGAGCCCCATAATCAATTTAATGACACTTCGGACACACATCCTGTTTCATCAGTCCTGGGGGCTACTCTTTCCTCTGAACCTATATTTTGACCCCAACACCAGTTTTTCAAACTGGCCCTGGGCTCGAGGGCTACTCACTGGGCAAGCCGTCTAAAGGATGGGTAACATATGCCTTCGGACAGTTACAAAAATTGATAAATCTAAGCAGAAGAGGCCCCTTTTTTCTCAAAGACAGATGATTACCTCGAAGCTCGTAACGAGGCCCTTGAAGACCTCATGCATTCCAGCCTCAGTGGACCGGAATCCCTGCAGTGCCGCGCCAATCAACGCGCGGTGCTCTTCCTTGAGGGAGGAGCCTGTCAAGGCTGCCTTCATCTCTTCGGTCCACCCCGCGCTAGCCCGCCCTGGAGCGGGAGGTGAGGGTGGAAATACCTCGGGCCCCAGCACCTGGGTGCTAGGTTCGTGGGTCTCCGGCTGCGGCGGTGGAGCCGGAGTAGACTCTGGCTGGGCCGCTAATTGGCCCAGCCCTTCCTGGACGACCTCGGAGACCTCGTCCCCTTGGCCTTGTGGGGCCGAGGTGTCAACCTCGGCCATGACCACCTCTTCGACCCCTGCGGCGTCAACCTGAGGGGCCGGGGTCAACGTCACCTCGCCCTACCCTTCTGGAGCTGGGGCAACACGGTCCGGCGTCCCGCTGGTGGGCGGGAAACCGCTGGAGGAGTCGCTAAGGCGTGCCCTAGGCGGGCTGTGGAAATACATTCACGTGGCATTAGTCCTGCTGGAAAAACTTAATGTGAAGATAAATACAAAGGACAGCGGCAAACCTTCGAGGCGTCAGCTTCTTCCTCCCCAACGCGAGGGGGTCGTCTTCGGACTCGTCGGAGAGCACGTTCTTCTCTGACGACTGGGGCTTGTCGTCTGCCCCGGTCGAGGTTTCTTTCAACCTCTTTTGGCCTGTAGGCCGGGCTCCGACCTCGGCGTCATCCGATGCCGCCCTCTTCCCCTTTGAGGGAAGGTTCTCCTCATCCTCCCCCCATCGCTTTCGTGGTTGAAAGAGGCGTGGGTCTCCTCGGACCGGGTGACTGAGGTCTCCCGCCTCCGAAGACCCGTCCTGCCCTTCTGGGGCTTCAGCGCCCTGGGGATCACCACGTGCGGCTCCTCGGTGAGGAGCGCAGTGAGCAGAGGGGACTTTTCCCCCTCCGGAAGTGGTGTCGGGCACAGCATCTGTTGTACCTTGTTCACCCAGTTCTGCAAACATGGAATGGGTCGATTCATTAAGGCATGTCCCACTTAGCAGGGGGGGAATACGAATGTGTATATTGAACACTTACCGGTGTGGCGGTGTAACCGACCTCGAAGCCGAGGTCCCTCCCCTCCTCAGGGATCTTGTCCTTGGACAGCTTGAAGAGCCGCGTCCACATCCCGGCCAGGGAGGAGCGGAAGAAGTTGAGGACGGGTCCCGCATCTCCGGATTTGTGCTCCCACATCGGGGTGGCCCGGAGTTGGAGCGGGAGGATGCGGCGATGGAGCATGATGTTGACCACGTCGGGTAGTTGGAGGTTCTTCTTGAGGGACCACCACTGGATCTTCTTGATCAGTGTCTCCACCTCCTCTGGGTTTCCCCAGAGGACGCCCTTCTCCTTCCAGGACTTGAGCTTCCTTGGAGGCCCAGCCGAAAAGGCTGGGACCTCAGTCTGGCCAGCGGCTAGCGGCTCAGTGATGTAGAACCACTCCCGCTGCCACTCCTTGACTGTCTCGATGAAGGTGCCTTCGAACCAGGTGGCCCCCTGGTTCTTGCTGACCATGGCGCCTCCACACTCCGCCAGATCGGAGCCGTTGGACTTTGGCTTAACACCGAAGGTCTTCAGCCATAGGCCGAAGTGCGGCTCGATGCGGAGGAAGGCCTCGCACACTGTGATGAAGGAGGCAAGATGGAGAATGGAGTTCGGGGCCATGTGGTGGAAGTCGAGCCCATAATAGAACATGATGCCACGCACGAACGGGTGCAGCGGGAACCCTAAGCCTCTGATGAGGTGAGGGATGAAGACTACCCACTCCCCTGGGTTGGGAGCGGGCACCTACTAGTCGGCGTCTGGAGCACGGGCGGCAACGTTGGCAGGGATATACCCCGCACTCCGCAGCTCTTGGAGCATGCCCTCCGTCACGATGGAGCCCCCCCAGTGCCCTTTGAGGGTGTCGGCCATGGCTTGGTGGGAAAGCTCGGATGCGCAGAGGGGGGAAGAGGCGAGATTGGATCTGGGCGCTGGAGCTCGAGGAGGCAGAAGGCAGGGGAAATGAGAGGGTAACTACTGGCTCTGTTAGCTTTTTACTCTTATAGGCTGCTGAAAGGCCAAGAGTCCCCCTTGCCGCACCGATAAAAACGCCACTCTCCCCCTCTGAAGATGCCTTTATACGCATGGGGGGAAACAAAATCTTGATGATATCCCTGAAAATACGGGCACGATCCCCACCTCGTCGGGACGTGCCAGTAAAAAGGCAGCCTCAAACCACGATTTGAGATAGGCAGTAACTGCCTGACCCATCGTGGGTAGCGCCGCTTCGATAAAGTTGTCAGGCTAAGGGGAACTGTTCACCCCTAGGTGGCTCGCCTTCGAGGTTAAGTAAACTCACGACCCTGGATGGGGGGAGAACTCGGCTGAACCTCGTTTACAAACACCAATCCTTGGGAGGGCGGCTAAGAGATCCGGAATTTCAGAGGGGAACTCGTCTGTCAAGCCAAGGACTTCGGATCCGAAGTTACCATCGTTGAAGAGATCATCCTCTGCGTAGAAGACCAGTTCGGGGGCTACTGACGGTGTCCTGGACTAGGGGGTACCAACCTAGTCGGCCCATATTCCTCGGGCTGGGCCAGTGGGCCCTCATTCTTATCAAGATGGACTTCGGTGGACGCATGTGAGAAGAAAGAACAAGATTACATCTGCCGAAGACTTGACGTATACTCCAAGACTCCCCCTGCTGCTTCCTCGCCTAGATACCTACCTTGTAACCCTAGATACCCTACCGGCGTGTATATAAGTCGAAGGGTTTTAGCCCTCAGAAGGGACCTCAACACAATCTCATTCACCTAGCCTTAGGACTAGATCATACGATCTCGAGGTAGATCAACTCTGTACTTGATACTTCTCCATCAATATAAACAAGAGCAGGACGTAGGGTTTTACCTCCATCAAGAGGGCCCGAACCTGGGTAAACATCATCTCCTTGTTCCTGTTACCATCTGTCCGAGATCCACAGCTCGGGACCCCCTACCCCAAGGTCTGCCGGTTTTTACACCGACACCTAGTGTACCGAGAGAACTCGTTGAGCACTCCCTAAATGTGGATCCTAAGTTTAAGCCTGTACGGCAATACCGCCATCGTTTTAATGAGGAGAGACGCAAAACCATTGGGGAAGAGGTGGCCCGGCTCCTAGCTGCTGGGTTCATCGTTGAAGTATTTCATCCAGAGTGGTTGGCTAACCCAGTGCTTGTTCTGAAGAAAAACGAGACTTGGCGGATGTGTGCTGATTACACGGACTTGAATAAAGCTTGTCCCAGTGATCCTTTTGCTCTGCCCTGTATTGACCAGATCATTGATGCTACGGCTGGCTATGAGTGTTTGTGTTTTCTGGATGCTTATTCCGGTTATCATCAGATCAAGATGAAGAAGGAGGACCAGGAAAAGACAGCTTTCATCACGCCCTTTGGAGCTTTCTGTTATACATCCATGCCATTCGGTCTGAAGTGTGCACAAGCGACTTATCAGCGTTGTGTCCAGAATTGTTTTCACAAGAAGATCGGGCGTAATGTTTATGCATATGTTGATGATATCGTGGTCAAGTCCCGGAAGAAGGAAACTTTGTTGGATGATCTGAAGGAGACGTTTGATAACCTGCGAGTTTACCAGATGAAGCTCAACCCGGCCAAGTGTGTGTTTGGAGTGCCAGCTGGAAAATTGCTTGGTTTTCTTGTTTTTGAACATGGCATTGAGGCTAACCCGGAAAAAATTAAAGCTATCACAACTCTGAAGAAGCCGGCCAACATCAATGTTGTCCAGAAATTGACAGGTTGTGTTGCGGCCTTGAGCCGGTTTATTAGCCGGCTTGGTGAGAAGGTGATTCCTCTGTACCAGCTTCTGAAGAAAACAGATAACTTTGTCTGGAATGATGCTGCTGACAAAGCTTTTGAGGCGCTCAAAAAGCAGTTGTCTGAGCTGCCAATCCTTGCTGCTCCCCAGGACAAGGAGCCGATGTTATTATATATCGTTGCTAACAACAGGGCTGTCAGCATTGCCGTTGTTGTCGAGCGCAAGGAAGAAGGCAAGGAATACCCAGTCCAATGACCGGTGTACTATGTTAGTGAAGTTTTAACAGAGTCCAAGCAACGGTACCCACATTGGCAGAAGTTGGTCTATGGTGTGTTCATGGCGAGCCAGAAATTGAAACACTATTTTCATGAGCACCCTATTACTGTTGTCAGTTTTGCACCTCTTGGGGATATAATCCAGAACAGGGAGGCAACAGGCCGGGTTGCAAAATGGGCTATCGAGCTTGGCCCACATCATCTCAAGTATGTGTCGTGGACTGCCATCAAATCTCGGGCTTTGGTGGACTTCATCAATGACTGGACTGAGTTGCAGGCTCCGGAGGAGAAGCCGGATACCACATACTGGTCAATACACTTTGATGGCTCCAGGCAATTGGAAGGCTCGGGGGCTGGAGTTGTGATAACTTCCCCGTGAGGTGATATGTTTTGTTATGTTTTGAGGCTTATGTTTCCCTGTACTAACAATACAGCAGAATATGAGGCCTTCCTTCATGGTCTCCGTATGGCTAAGGAGATGAACTTAAGCTGGGTCAGATGTTTGGGCGACTCAGATTTGGTGGCCCAACAGGTTTCTGGTACTTGGGATTCTAAGGACCCCCTCATGACGGCTTACAGGCGCGCTGTCACTAATATCACTAGACACTTCAAGGGATACCTGGTTGATCATATTGATCGCCGGCTTAACGAGGCTGCAGATGCACTGTCTCGCTTGGGGTCTCAGCGCAAGCCTGTTCCACCCAATGTTTTCTTGGACGTTCTGCACAACCCGTCAGTCAAATTGCCGACGGAGGAGAACATTGCTATTCCAGATCCAGAAGCAGCATTGGTGGCTGCTATTCACGCTACACCAGATTGGACAGTACCTTACCTGGCGTATCTTAGCCGTGGCGAGCTCCCAGCAGAGGAAATCATCGCTGAGCAGATTATCAGGAGGTCCAAATCCATGACTATAGTCAATGGCGAGTTACACAGATGAAGTGTTACAGGCGTTTTTCAGCGTTGTGTTTCCCCTGATGAGATACATTCCGGCGACCGTGGACATCACGCCGGCTCACGGTCTCTGGTCGCGAAGGCTTTTCGGCATGGTTTCTACTGGCTTACAGCCCACGCAGACGCAGAGGAAATTGTTCGCAAGTGTGATGGTTGCCAGAAATTTGCTCGCCAAGCGCATGTGTCGGCTCAAGAATTACGGATGATCCCAATTACTTGGCCTTTTGCAGTCTGGGGGCTTGATATGGTTGGACCTTTCAAACGATCCAAGAATAAGCATACTCACTTGTTGGTTGCAGTTGACAAGTTTACCAAGTGGGTTGAGGCTGAGCCGGTTAGTCATTGCGATGTTGCTACAGCTGTCAAGTTCCTGAAAAAGTTGATTTACCGTTACGGTTATCCACATAGCATCATCACTGATAATGGTACCAATCTGTCCAAGGGAGTTATGAAGCAATTTTGCCAGCGAGAACATATCCGGCTTGACTTAGCATCAGTAGTGCATCCTCAGTCCAATGGACAAGCAGAGCGAGCTAATCAAGAGTTGTTATGTGGGATTAAGCCTAGACTTATAGTACCTCTTGAGCAAACCCCAGGATGCTGGGAGGAGGAGTTACCTGCAGTACTTTGGAGCATACGGACTACTCCCAATAGGTCAATAGGCTACACGCCATTCTTCCTGGTCTATGGTGCAGAGGCAGTCCTTCCAAGTGATATTCGTCATGACTCTCCCAGAGTTACAGCTTATGTGGAGGCTGACAATGAACAAGCTCGCCAAGATGCTCTTGATGCTCTGGAAGAAGAATGCAAACTCGTCGCGTCCAGATCTGCGATATATCAACAAGACCTACGTCGCTATCATAGCCGTAGAGTTCGAAGCCGTACCTTTCAGGAAGGTGACTTAGTGCTCCATCTGATACAAGACCAGACAGGCATGCATAAGCTTTCGCCTCCTTGGGAAGGGCCCTTCGTCATCACCAAGAATCTCAACAACGGGTCATATTACCTTGTTGACATACATGAAGCAAACAAGTCACGTACCTCCGAGGAGGAGGGCAACCGACCCTGGAATATTGCACATCTTCGGCCATATTATACCTAAGTCACAGACTTGGCAGTATCTTTTGTACATACATACATTATGTGTATATATATATAGACCCCCCCCCCCATATAAAAAAATATTATTAAGGCCAGAAACTTCAGTCCAAGAAGAAGACAGCAACGTGAGTAAAATCATCTGTGCATGATATTACTCATATGCTAGAAGACACTGAAGGCCGGAAGAATATTCGCCAGCAGGCAGAGCACGTGAAAGATATCCCGAAGACCGAGAGGCTGTCAGGGGCTCTCGAGAAGGAATACTTATCCACGCTCTGTGTGGACATGTAAGATAGCTAAGCCGATTAAATAAAGAGGAGAAGGCTCCCGAACGCCTCCCTCGCGGCTATAAAAGGGGACGCTGGGCTCAGACGAAGAAGAGGCAGAGAAGAGCGACACACCACACCTTAGTCGAAGCATTCGAGCAAAGCAAGAGCCAGTGCGCTAATCCACTTAGTAGATTAGTACCACCACCACTTGTAGAATAGTCAAGAAGGCGCTGAGATCGCCAAGAATATTAAGGTAATTTTCTAGTTTGTTTGTAATCCCTTCGGGGTTTCCCAAAAGGGAAAACCATATGTAAATTATGTTGTTGAAATGATGTAGTTTCTTGGTTTCACTTGATATTTTTATTTATGAATTTATGGGAAGAGTTCTTATGCTAGGGATCCTATAGGAGAAACCTCTGCGTGTGTAGTTCTCTGTGTAGCCCAGAGTGGCGTTGAATGAGAACCTTGTGGCCGTAGAGAAGTGTTCCCTTCAGGTGGAACTGCCTGGGAAGACGATAAGAATTTAACCCATAAATTTGCAATTAAAACCGTCAAGTGAACGTAACTAGCTACATATGATGCAACATAATGACAAATATGGTGAGTACCGAGTAGGACTTCACAACCTCCGCAGCACAAACAGGCCATATATTTGGTCTAGGCAACCAGCTAATAGATCCTGCATATAAGCAAATATTAGCCAAATTAATAGGCAGACAAGCACCAATAATTGAAATAGTAATGAATACTAACGCCAATAGTACTGAATAGTAAAGCAAATAGTGGTGAACAGTAACCTGAATATTAACCGCATACGCTGATAGCACCGCACATATATCGTTAATATTGCAATATTTTGAGATTTCAATATAGAAATATATATATATTCGCCTGTATAGTTGGTATCAGAGCCAGGTTATAATTATTGAAAGATTAAGGTATTTAAATTTAGAAGTTAGTACAGGTAAGGTAATAAATACTAAAGAGAATATTAATATGAGGTGCAGAATAAATGCCTCTGAAGAGCATATTTGGCATACATCTCATAGAAAGCTAAATATAGTGGTCGATTTGATATATAACTTTTATATATCTTGGAGAAAAAGGCAAAATATACTTGACCAAAAAATTGAAAGCTTATTCAAAGAATATCAAAAACTCGCAGACAAGTGCTCCGGGTTAAATAGCAAAATAGATATAATTCTGCATAAGCTAGAAGAAGCAAAAGCAAGACAGAATATAATTTGCAAGAATAACGACTATATTAAAGAAGAAGTGTTGAGAATAGGCCGTTACCTGAGTAAAGGCAAAGACTCACTCCCACACTCCGAATCAAGACAAGATTTTCCTGAAATAAAAAGGTTAGTACAAGAGGTAAAAACTCTTATCCTCTCATAGTTATATGAGTGAATATAGCCAAGCATTTAACGAAGTAGCTAAATACTTGTCACCCCCTGTCGGATTTTCTGATCACGACTCACCAAAAGAAGATTCCAAAATAATAATAAGACAAGATATAGTCGAAGAAATAGACACATAATCTTTTATGTCAGAAACAGAAATTAGCAATAATAATAAGAATAAAGGTGTAACTGAATGCATGGAAAAGGTTAATACAGATGATGAAATTATACATTGGGAAAAGAAATTAAAGCATATAGAATGGGAATATAGTCATTCTATGACAACAGATTGGCCTAAAATAAGAGAAAGAGAATTATTTTTCATTAGAGAGATTGCTAGATTAAAAAGGCAAAAAACAAGAAAAAGCAAGCCACTAGTAGCCCTCGCATAATAAATAATACTATAGCATCAGGAGAAAAGAGAGACAATAATAATAGTAATAATATTGTTACCACCGATAATAATGATAAAAAAAAGAATATTGCTCGGAGCCACAAAGATGAAATTGTGGATGAAGAAGAGCAATGGGATATAAATAATAAGCTATTACTAGAAAGTTACGAAGAGGAAGAAGAAGAGGTAGAGTTAATGAAAGAAGAAGATTTAGAAGATAAAAATTATGATGATTCAGAACAAAATAATGATTTTTATAATTCACTAGATGATGTGGGAATGCATAATTTAGATAATGCAATGGAAGCCATGGAAGTAGAAAGTAGTAATAAAAGAAGAAAGGGATATGGGGAATCTTCAGTAAAAAGAGATGAATAAATGGAGAGACCTACCAGATCAGCTGGACAATGGCCCCCAGAAAAAGATGACTACCAACCCACATATATCCCTGGACAATATAGATATATGGGTACTAAGAGAAGAGATTTTGAAAGGCCAGTACAATTTCAAAATTATAAAAATGATGGTGCTATATTAAATTTAGCAGCCCATGACCCGATAGATTGGCCAAATATAATTAGCATATGGAAAGGTTTAATAGTTCAAAAATATATACAAAACCAGCATAATATAGGCACTAAGGTAGAAGATATGATAACATATCTTGAAACATTTTTAGGAGAATCCGTGAAAGTCCTATGGGAACAATGGGTAGAGGCGTGCCCCAATCAATATGAAGAATTAAAAAGAGCAGGAAGTAATCCTAATAACTTTGCAAATGTTATTTCAAATATGATCATAGCAGAAGATCCAGAATTAGGACATGCCTCATTACAAAATGAAAGATTGAGAGAAATAGAAAAATTAACGCTGACAAGCTGGAAAGGTATAAAAGAATTCTCTCAGCATTACTTATATAATGCTACCACCGCTAAGCAAGGCTTTAATGTAGGGGTAGTAGAAAGATATTTTAATAAGTTGCCTGACCCCCTAGGGTCTATAATATTTGAGGAATATAAAAAAGAATCAGCAGGAAATATTGTAAACATATCCCAAGCCATAACATTTGTCTTTAAACAGCTAAGAAAGGTATGTACAGGTATACAAGCTCAAAGATCTATAAAGAAAACAGATTATAATTTCTGCAATAACATTGTCCAAATACCTTTAACATATGGAGAAGAAAGGTATAAGAATAAAAATATTATAAATCCCAAAGGAGAGATAATAGAAATTTCAAAACCAAGAAAAGATTTTTCTTAAGAAGGTCAGATAATAGAGCTCCATTTCTACATAAAAGAAATGTAAGAAGATATAATCCTAGAAAAACTTATGATAAAACATGCAGGTGTTTTATATATAACTCTCCAGATCACCTAAGTAGAACCTGCCCTAATAAAGACCAGAAAAGATACTCTAGTAAATATGAAGAGCAAGAAAGAGTTTTAATTATAGATAGTGTTAATGAGAATATATTAGTATGCGATGATGAAATAAAAGATGACAAGTCAATATATTCAATCATTGAAACAAATGAAGTAGAAAATGAGACTCAAGAATATGATTCAAGTGAAGATGAAATAGACCTCATAGATGATTTAGCAGGTTTAAAAATAGAAATGATGAACCAAGTAGATTGTGAGCATGATTGGATTCAAGGGAAAGGTGATTATAATATCAAATGTGCTTTCTGTATATATTATCCAAGCCAAGATAATAGGTCCACATGCAACATATGCCTAAGACAAGCTTGTGCCTCCTGTCTAAAAGCCAAAAATCAAATATGGAGACAGGAAATGGAATTTGAACCAGAAGAAAGAATATTATATAGTAGGGTTAGAAATCTAGAAAATAGGATAAATATACTAGAAGCAGAGCTAGAAATATTAAAAGATAGGCTAAAGGATAATAAAGAACAAGAATATGGTGCTGCTGGAAGCACGGAAATAAAGGAAGGAATAGTCATAAAGTAATATTTGAGCATAGTAAAGGATAATATTGTATCTGATATATTTTCCCGCTCATCAATATTACAGAAATGAAGAAAAGTACACTTGCAGGCGGGAGTGAATGCTACATATTTCGAAATAATAATAGATTAAAGATATTTCTGCCAAATACATTCAATTTCAAACCAAAGAATCATATCCATGTTGATGAGATCCAAAGATGCATATTGGATAATATGAACATAGTTGAAAGAGAAGAGAAAGGATACATGCTATCTAATCTCAATAGCCTTGCAGAATAATCTAATATGATGAACAAAAATATACCAAGACCAACAAATATTATGTTCGATGGAAGTAAATCTGGAATACATATGACATGGGAAGAAATAAGATATGGTAAAATCAATTATGCCTTGAATTGGGCAAAGATAATGAATAGTTGTTATTTCAAGTATCGAGAAATGATGCGAAGAATATGAAAGAGAAAAGATCTCCAAAATATTATACATATCAAGAATGCCTTCTAAAGGGATTTGACCCTTTAGATAGTGAATACATAGATCAAGAAATGAATAAAAGATTTGAAGAATGGTTAAAAATATTAAAGATAGAATTGAAAGAAGAAATATTAAAAGAATTAAGACAAGAAATAGTTGAAGAAATAAAGAAAGAATGTGATCGAAAATATGATTCTCATTTGTCTGACGATAAACATATGGACATCGCTGGGCATGAACAGCCTATTGATTAATAGGCTATATACTTGAATTGATATTGCTATCAATTATTCGGGCGCGGAGGACCTCCCCGAATATTGATGCAACCAGAATATTGATATAGTATATCAATTATATTGGCGGGTAAGACCCCCCCCCCCCCCATATAAAAAAATATTATTAAGGCCAGAAACTTCAGTCCAAGAAGAAGACAGCAACGTGAGTAAAATCATCTATGCATGATATTACTCATATGCTAGATGACACTGAAGGCCAGAAGAATATTCGCCAGCAGGCAGAGCCCACGTGAATGCTCTCCACAAAGCAGCCACGTGAAAGATATCCCGAAGACCGAGAGGCTGTCAGGGGCTCTCGTGAAGGAATGCTTATCCATGCTCTGTGTGGACATGTAAGATAGCTAAGCCGATTAAATAAAGAGGAGAAGGCTCCTGAACGCCTCCCTTGCGGCTATAAAAGGGGACGCTGGGCTTAGACGAAGAGGAGGCAGAGAAGAGCGACACACCACACCTCAGTCGAAGCATTCGAGCAAAGCAAGAGCCAGTGCGCTAATCCACTTAGTAAATTAGTACCACCACCACTTGTAGAATAGCCAAGAAGGCGCTGAGATCGCCAAGAATATTAAGGTAATTTCCTAGTTTGTGTGTAATCCCTTCGGGGTTTCCCGAAAGGGAAAACCATATGTAAATTATGTTGTTGAAATGATGTAGTTTCTTGGTTTCACTTGATATTTTTATTTATGAATTTATGGGAAGAGTTCTTATGCTAGGGATCCTATAGGAGAAACCTCTGCGTGTGTAGTTCTCTATGTAGCCCAGAGTGGCATTGCATGAGAACCTTGTGGCCGTAGAGAAGTGTTCCCTTCAGGTGGAACTGCCTGGGAAGACGATAAGAATTTAACCCATAAATTTGCAATTAAAACCGTCAAGTGAACGTAACTAGCTACATATGATGCAATATAATGACAAATATGGTGAGTACCGAGTAGGACTTCACAACCTCCGCAGCACAAACAGGCCGTATATTTGGTCTCGGCAACCAGCTAATAGATCGTGCATATAAGCAAATATTAGCCAAATTAATAGCCAGACAAGCACCAATAATTGAAATAGTAACGAATAGTAACGCCAATAGTACTGAATAGTAAAGCAAATAGTGGAGAACAGTAACCTGAATATTAACCGCATACACTGAATAGACTGCATATATCGCTAATATTACAAAGTTTAAATAAAATATAATATTTTCGCCTGTATACAGGCGAAAATATATTTATTTCTATATTGAAATCTCAAAATATTGCAATATTAACGATATATGTGCGGTGCTATCAGCGTATGCGGTTAATATTCAGGTTACTGTTCACCACTATTTGCTTTACTATTCAGTACTATTGGCGTTACTATTCATTACTATTTCAATTATTGGTGCTTGCCTCGCTATTAATTTGGCTAATATTTGCTTATATGCAGGATCTATTAGCTGGTTGCCGAGACCAAATATACGGTATGTTTGTGCTGCGGAGGTTGTGAAGTCCTACTCGGTACTCACCATATTTGTCATTATGTTGCATCATATGTAGCTAGTTACGTTCACTTGACGGTTTTAATTGCAAATTTATGGGTTAAATTCTTATCGTCTTCCCAGGCAGTTCCACCCGAAGGGAACACTTCTCTACGGCCACAAGGTTCTCATTCAACACCACTCTGGGCTACACAGAGAACTACACACGCAGAGGTTTCTCCTATAGGATCCCTAGCATAAGAACTCTTCCCATAAATTCATAAATAAAAATATCAAGTGATACCAAGAAACTACATCATTTCAACAACATAATTTACATATGGTTTTCCCTTTCGGGAAACCCCGAAGGGATTACACACAAACTAGGAAATTACCTTAATATTCTTGGCGATCTCAGCGCATTCTTGGCTATTCTACAAGTGGTGGTGGTACTAATCTACTAAGTGGATTAGCGCACTGGCTCTTGCTTTGCTCGAATGCTTCGACTGAGGTGTGGTGTGTCACTCTTTTCTGCCTCTTCTTCGTCTGAGCCTAGCGTCCCCTTTTATAGCCACGAGGGAGGCGTTCGGGAGCCTTCTCCTCTTTGTTTAATCGGCTTCGCTATCTTACATGTTCACACAGAGTGTGGATAAGTATTCCTTCTCGAGAGCCCCTGACAGCCTCTCGATCTTCGGGATATCTTTCACGTGGCTGCTTTGTGGAGAGCATTCACGTGGACTCTGCATGCTGGCGAATATTCTTCTGGCCTTCAGTGTCTTCTAGCATATCAGTAATATCATGCACAGATGATTTTACTCACGTTGCTGTCTTCTTCTTAGACTGAAGTTTCTGGCCTTAATAATATTTTTTATATAGGGGTCTTCCCCACCAATATAATTGATAACACCTTATCAATATTCGGGTTGCATCAATATTCATATTCGCGTATCAATATTCGGGGAGGTCCTTTATATATATATATATTTATTTATTTATTTATATATATTATGATCAATGAAATACAGCTGGCATCTCTGGATAAGAGAGTTTGTCGTTTCGCCTCAGAACTTGTGTGTTGAGCTTTTATTCTTTGATCATTGGTTACTTGGGGGCTTCCAACTCATCAAGTTTAGCTATTAATATCCCTCTTAACCCGACATATGCCATTATACTTGGTTATACCTGCCTGTTAGCAAGATGCTCCTCACAAAAGGTGACCCGGTTGAACGCTTGTTGAGTCAATCACAAAGGTGACCCTGAACTCATCAAAGTTAAAACGCTGGTTAAGTCACGTGAGAGCCGGCTTTCAGAGAGCTAGGACAAACCAAAAGAGGCCAAAAAGCCTGCTTCACAGAAGCAAATCAGACTCGTGCCTCGAAAGCCGGTCTTTATGTCATGCCTCGAAAGCCGGCTTTTATCTTTATAAGTTTGCATTATTATGATTACTCTGTTTTTTTGCCTTGAATTTATATTTTTGCAGAAACAAGTTTTATTGTTTTCTCTTTATTTGTGATATCATAACGACAGTACAATTTGCCGGGTTGCACTGCAACCACAGCTTCTACTAAATCATTAAACGCCAAAGGTGCTTGAGGTAATGCAGCAAGTTGCCAAAATGGCCGGGTATCAGAGATCTTCCCAGATGTGTGTTATTATAGAACGGCGGAACGCATTGCAATCATAGTTGCCGGATTGGCTTAAACAGCTGGGTTGTCTACCTATTTTTCAAAGCAAGACTTGTACTTGGCTTTCCAGCACAAAAGAGGCTTCTTGTCATAACCAAGTTTTACAGCAAAGTCATACATGCGCGAGGGCACCAACAGCGGCATACACAGTTTTATCACTAATCTATTACATGGCCACATTTGGGCATATTTCCATTCAAGATTTCAAGGAGTTTATAGCTGTGAGTCGGCAGCGTGGCCTTCCGGGTCGACGTTTGCGCCAGAAGATGACGGGTCAAGATGTGCCGGCTCTTCACGATCTTCAGGGGCCGCCGCCTCTGCCTCTTGAGTCGGGGGGTCATGGGCCAACCACTGCATGGACTGCAAGGCTTCAAAGACTGAGTCTTCCTTCATCATAGTTGCAGTGTTGATATTAGGGGCGAAATTTTGCTTACGACGCGGAGGAATAAGTTCCACAGGCTTCAGTTCTGGCAGACTGATGTGTTTGACGGCTTCAGAATAGCCGGCTTGGAACTTGGTCAGGTCCAGTTCCTCCGCAATTTTTGTAGCAGCCACCCGGGTCTCCTTGACGCATCGAAGATAATCTTGGTTGGTGAAAGGAGTGCTATCTACGTTGAACTCCGGAAACCCTTCTTCAAGAGAAGCCGACTCCATTTCTGGCAGATAGGCCTTGGCACGTGCAAGTGAATACATGGCCCCTTGACGACAAGCCGCCCTTTTCAGCTCTTTGATCCACTCAGGCACAGTGGATAGCTCCTTAAGCATTTCCATGATATAATGAGGTGGTGCTTTTGTATTTTTGACTGCCATTATGCAATAAGCACCACCTACATACAGCTGTTCCAGGAACTTGTAGACAACTTTTAACTTCACAAGCGGAAGTTCTACAAGGTTGTGATTCCTCTTGCCTGGTGACATGCATAGTATAAGTCAATAAGGTTCAAGCAACCAACCCGACAACATTGGACGACTTACGAGGCATAGTAAGATCTACTTACCAAAGATGGCTTTGCACATATCAGTAATATGACCCTTGAGAGTTTGCAGTTCTTGGGTTACTGGCTCGAGTTTTGACTCGGCCTCTTCAGCACGCTTCAGCAAGGCGGCTCTTTCTTCATCAAATGCTTTCTTGGTTTTCTCCAAGGTATCGGTGCACTTTATCAAAGATTCTTCAAAGTCCGAAGACAATTTTTCTGCCGCCTCACGCAGTTGATTTTCAATGGCAACCTCATCTTTTAAGCCGGCAATCTGAGACTCAGATTGTCTCAGTAAATCCTGCAACCGAATATACAAGTTAGACAGTTATTGGCAGTCCCAAGTCACCGCAAGCGGCTGACCCGGCTGTCGTGGGAACGACTCCGACAGTACGAAGGGGTAGGGTAAAGGAGCATGATCTATCGAGATGCATATGGGTGACACAGTGTTTTAGCGAGTTCGGGCCTCCCGCGGTGGAGATAACAGCCCTACGTCTCGTGCTCCGGAGAGGCTTTGTTTTATCTGAGTATGTATCCGGAGATTACAATGAAAGAGAGAGAGAGAGGAGAAAAAAGATCCCCCGAATGAGAGGCCCCGGGCGGCTTATATAGAGTCCGCTGCCCGGGAGTTACAAGTCATAAAGACAGGTTTAATGGCATGCTAATGGCCGACCGTTTTCAGCCATTATGATGGTGGTAATTGTTTCTGGCGGTTGGACTGCTGTCGTCATAGTGGCACTGTGCTCCTTGCATCCGAGTGACAGGGGTCTTTGATGTTGTCCGAGTGGTGAAGGAGCGTCCGAGTGGTGGTGGTTGTTGATGCCGCCCGAGTCATCCGAGTGAAAGGCGGCCGTCGAGTGGATGTAGAATCTTCCGAGTGAGCTGGATGTCGAGTGGATCGTAAGCTTTGCTTCTCCAGTCGGAATCTTCTTTGTAGTCTTGTAATCTTCCATAGTAGTGTCCTTAGGTAGGGTACGTGGGTCAGGCCTATGACCCTACCCTAGGTACATATCCCCATCATTAGCCCCCGAATGGATCAGGGTTCGAGTGAAAAAGGGGATCGATGCAGGTTCTGATATGACACAAAAATTCTGAATGCATTGTTGAGCTTCACAGAAGTCTTCGTCGATTGGAGTCTTTGTCATTCTCCCTGATCGATTCTGTCTTGATATGCGTTTTCTTTTGGCGCATACTTGCTTGATTTTCCCTCGAGTAGAGCAGGTCTTAGTCGAGTGGTTATGCGCAGAGCTACCGATTGATGACGGAGCGTCTGGCTGAGTGGTGATGTGCGGAGCGGTGAAGTGACGAAGACGTGTCTCGCCGAGTGGCGATGAGTAGAGCTGCCGAGTGACGAGGGAGCGTCCCGTTGAGTGGCGATGCGCGGAGCTGCCGAGTGATGACGACGCGTCCAGTAGAGCGGCGATGCGCGGAGCTGCCGAGTGACGAAGGAGCGTCCAGTCGAATGACGGTGCGCGGAGCTGCCGAGTGACGAAGGAGCGTCCAGTCAAATGACGGCGCGCGGAGCTGCCGAGTGACGAAGGAGCTTCCGTCGGAGTGGCGAGGCGCGGAGCTGCCGAGTGACGAAGGAGCTTCCGTCGGAGTAGCGATGCGCGAAGCTGCCGAGTGACGAAGGAGCGTCTAGTCGAATGACGGTGCGCGGAGCTGCCGAGTGACGAAGGAGCGTCCAGTCGAATGACGGCGCGCGGAGCTGCCGAGTGACTAAGGAGCTTCCGTCGGAGTGGCGAGGCGCGAAGCTGCCGAGTGACGAAGGAGCTTTCGTCGAAGTGGCGAGGCGCGGAGCTGCCGAGTGACGAAGGAGCTTCCGTCGGAGTAGCGATGCGCGAAGCTGCCGAGTGACGAAGGAGCGTCTAGTCGAATGATGGCGCGCGGAGCTGCCGAGTGACGAAGGAGCGTCCAGTCGAATGACGGCGCGCGGAGCTGCCGAGTGATGAAGGAGCTTCTGTCGGAGTGGCGATGCGCGGAGCTGCCGAGTGACGAAGGAGCTTCCATCGGAGTGGCGATGCGCGGACCTGCCGAGTGACGATGGAGCGTCTCGTTGAGTGGCGATGCGCGAAGCCGCCGAGTGATGACGACGCGTCCAGTAGAGCGGCGATGCGCGAAGTCATCGGCAGGGGTCTTAGATTTGTTTTGATTGTAGGTCCAGTGGGGGCACGCTGAGTGCACCCACTGGGTGTAGTCCCCGAGACCGCCGTCGAGTGCTTGCATCGGCGGGGGTCTGATAGAGACAATGTTTGCATGTTTGCTTTTCAATCCTTTACGTTTGTTTGGTTTCCGAGGGAGATGGATGCTCATTACTCAGAAGAAGTTTGAACCTAGGCGAATCTTAAACGGGGTCCGACTCGCGGCTAAGTCTCCGAGTGAGAGGTGCTCGTCACTCGGAGTAGGTTTTTACATGGGCGAAGCGGATTCGCGGCCAAGCCCCCGAGTGGAGGGATGCTCGTCACTCGGAGGAGGTTTTTTTTACATGGGCGAAGCGGATTCGCGGCCAAGCCCCCGAGTGGAGGAATGCTCGTCACTTGGAGGAGGTTTTTACTTGGGCGAAGCGGATTCGCGGCCAAGCCCCCGAGTGGAGGGATGCTCGTCACTCGGAGGAGTTTTTTTACTTGGGCGAAGCGGATTCGCGGCCAAGCCCCCGAGTGGAGGGATGCTCGTCACTCGGAGGAGTTTTTTTACTTGGGCGAAGCGGATTCGCGGCCAAGCCCCCGAGTGGAGGGATGCTCGTCACTCCGAGGAGTTTTTTACTTGGGCGAAGCGGATTCGCGGCCAAGCCCCCGAGTGGAGGGATGCTCGTCACTCGGAGGAGGTTTTTTACTTGGGCGAAGCGGATTCGCGGCCAAGCCCCCGAGTGGAGGCATGCTCGTCACTCGGAGGAGGTTTTTTACTTGGGCGAAGCGGATTCGCAGCCAAGCCCCCGAGTGGAGGCATGCTCGTCACTCGGAGGAGGTTTTTACTTGGGCGAAGCGGATTCGCGGCCAAGCCCCCGAGTGGAGAGATGCTCGTCACTCGGAGGAGGTTTTTTACTTGGGCGACGCGGATTCGTGGCCAAGCCCCCGAGTGGAGGGATGCTCGTCACTCGGAGGAGGTTTTTTTACTTGGGCGAAGCGGATTCGCGGCCAAGCCCCCGAGTGGAGGGATGCTCGTCACTCGAAGGAGGTTTTTACTTGGGCGAAGCGGATTCGCGGCCAAGCCCCCGAGTGGAGGGATGCTAGTCACTCGGAGGAGGTTTTTTTTACTTGGGCGAAGCAGATTCGCGGCCAAGCCCCCGAGTGGAGGGATGCTCGTCACTCGGAGGAGGTTTTTTACTTGGGCGAAGCGGATTCGCGGCCAAGCCCCCGAGTGGAGGGATGCTCGTCACTCGGAGGAGGTTTTTTTACTTGGGCGAAGCGGATTCGCGGCCAAGCCCCCGAGTGGAGGGATGCTCGTCACTCGGAGGAGGTTTTTTTACTTGGGCGAAGCGGATTCGCGGCCAAGCCCCCGAGTGGAGGGATGCTCGTCACTCGGAGGAGGTTTTTTTACTTGGGCGAAGCGGATTCGCGGCCAAGCCGTCGAGAGGAGGGATGCTCGTCACTCGGAGGAGTTTTTTACTTGGGCGAAGCGGATTCGCGGCCAAGCCCCCGAGTGGAGGGATGCTCGTCACTCGGAGGAGGTTTTTTTACTTGGGCGAAGCGGATTCGCGGCCAAGCCCCCGAGTGGAGGAATGCTCATCACTCGGAGGAGGTTTTTACTTGGGCGAAGCGGATTCGCGGCCAAGCCCCCGAGTGGAGGGATGCTCGTCACTCGGAGGAGGTTTTTTACTTGGGCGAAGCGGATTCGTGGCCAAGCCCCCGAGTGGAGGGATGCTCGTCACTCGGAGGAGGTTTTTTTTACTTGGGCGAAGCAGATTCGCGGCCAAGCCCCCGAGTGGAGGGATGCTCGTCACTCGGAGGAGGTTTTTTACTTGGGCAAAGCGGATTCGCGGCCAAGCCCCCGAGTGGAGGGATGCTCGTCACTCGGAGGAGGTTTTTTACTTGGGCGAAGCGGATTCGCGGCCAAGCCCCCGAGTGGAGGGATGCTCGTCACTCGGAGGAGGTTTTCATGTATTCGGAATGGATCTTCGTGGGCTCGGCACGGTAAATAACTGTAATCTTGAGTTGAGTCAATCTGATGGATCTTCTTGCGCTTGGCACCGTAAATAAGTTCAGCCTGGAACTGGGTCAATCAGGTGAATCTTCATACACTTGGCACGGTATGTAACTTCGGTCTTGAAACTGCTGACTGGAGAGAAAAGTTGGACACTGCGAGGAAAAACTTGGTGGCACTCGTATGTCTCCCGGAGGAGATAGACTAGTGGTCCGAGGTGGACGTGCCATGAAAACCCGAGTGGCAAGGCTAGCGCGTGGTCTGGCTCTCCGGAGAGAGGCCACTCATTATCCCGGGGGAACACCAGCACAGGCCATCTCCAAGTCCAAGTGTATCCGTAGAGGAGCGTCATTTTCACCCTTTTGCAGTCCTGAAGATGACTCTAGGTAATGATTTGGGCGGCTGAGTCGAGCTTGTCGTCGAAGAGGAGTCGACCAAATGACGGCGCACAGAGCAGCCGAGTCGAGTGATCTTGTAACCTGTGTATGAAAAATAGCACAGGCCAACATAAAAATCTCTCGGAATACTTTGAATTTGCTGAAATGATTTGCATAAATAACACCCATATACACCCACTGGGTGCGCCAGGTGTTTGCTGGTCCAGGACCAGCGAAAATATAAAAGAATGAAGAATCTGACTGAACTCGCTTGAGTACTGGACCCAAATGAAGCGGAAGTGTAGTGTTCCGACATGAAAATAAGCAACCAAGCGCAGAGGTACACTCGGTGGCGTGGCCTCCGAGCGAACGTCATGTGCGACTTACTTAACACTCGGTAATGCAATAACTATTTAATTGGATGTAGTGTGTGAAGAATGACTTAGCTGTCTGACGGCGCAAGAGCAGTCGAGTGACGAAGTAGCGTCCAGCTGAGTAACGGTGCACGGAGCGACCGAGATGATGAAGGAACGTCTGTTGGAGTGGCGATGCGCGGAGCTGCCGAGCGACGAAGACGTGTCTCGCCGAGTGGCGATGCGCGGAGCTGCCGAGTGGCGAGGACGTGTCCAGCCGGGTGGCGACGCGCGGGGCATCCGAGCGATGAGGACGTGTCCGACCGATGGCGACGAGCGGGGCGTCCGAGTGATGAGGACGTGTCCAGCCGATGGCGACGCGCGGGGCGTCCGAGTGATGAGGACGTGTCCAGCCGATGGCGACGCGCGGGGCGTCCGAGTGATGAGGACGTGTCCAGCCGATGGCGACGCGCGGGGCGTCCGAGTGATGAGGACGTGTCCGTCCGATGGCGACGCGCGGGGCATCCGAGTGATGAGGACGTGTCCGACCGATGGCGACACGCGGGGCGTCCGAGTGATCATGACTTGTCGAAGTGGCGGATCTGACTGCACTCGTTGAAGTGAAGGATCCGACTGGCGATGAAGTACTAGACCACTCAGGAAAGTGTGATTCCGAATGAGCTGCAGCCTCCGAGTGCGGCGTAGCCCCCGGTTGCACTATAGGCTCCGACGGCGGATCTGTCGGAATACGAGAAATATAGTATTGAATGGGTAAATTGTAATTCATCGAGTCGGACTCGGGTAAAGGTGAGGAGCAGCTCTCGAGTGATACTCGAAAGAGGCAAACTCGTAACGGAATGAAGTATGCAGTTTAATTATAAAAGGGACTTATCTGTCTCATGCCCAACGTGACGACGAGGTCTATGTCGCTGACACGACGAAGAGGACTCCACGGAGGGGTCGGCCAGATGTGTCCGAAGTCAACAGAGCGACGTGGTCGATGTTGCACTGCGTTAGGATTGGTGTGGTGACCGAGTCCGAGTAGTAATGAAGTTGGTGCCCCGATCCGCCGAGTGATCGCGTAACCGAGTGGCGATGCGCGGAGCTGCCGAGTGATGTAGACGCGTTCAACTGAGTGGCGGCGCGTGGGGCGGCCAGGTGATGAAGGAACGTCCAGTCGAGTGACGACGCGCGGAGCCGTCGAGTGATGACGACGCGTTCCGCCGAGTGTCCGGACGTTTAGTTGTCCGTATGTAAAAAACTTATCTTGCCGAAGCGGAGCCAGCGGAGTGGCGACGCGCGGGGCGTCCGAGTGATGACGACGCGTCACGCCGAGTGATGGCACGCGGGGCTGCCGTGTAATGACAACGCGTCCCACCGAGTGACGGCGCGCAGGGCTGCCGAATGACGATGGATCGTCCGGCAGAGTGGCAAGGCGCGGAGCGGTTGGGTGCCTGCATGTTAGTTATCTGGATGGAAATGATATCCGAATAAGTCTGGACGTCTTAATTGCTGGAACGGAATGTCCGTCCGAGTGAACCGCTGTCCGAAGACGATGTCGGACGAGTCACCTGTAAGTTAGTAGCAAGCACAGCTACGAATATATTTTGATGGACTAAGTGTCCATGCACGGATGCTATTTTGCAACCATTAAAGATCGTCGATGGTTAACCACGCATGCATGCAAGTTTAACCATTCGTGGGAACAGTGTGGCAGAAGTTTTGGCTGTAGTAATTAGGAAATTGATGCCATCAATCTTCACCTTATGAGCCGATTAATGAGGCCATAATACCTTAAAGGAAACGGTCAGCCCATCCCACAAAGGATTATTATGGCCACGTTATGCACGCACTTAATGATTGCCGGTAGAGCTGCGTACAGGTGGGAGCTGTCCTTCCGATTCCCTTTTTTCCTGCATGCAGTTATCGCTCGAGGAGGTGGCCTACGTTATGCATGCACTTACGTGGTATTGATTCCTTCAGTCCCGAACGGCCATCGGTTGCGGGTCGAGGCTGTTTCGTAGGTCGCGGCCGCAGCGCGCATCCGCCACGGAGACGGTCGCCGGCGACCGACGCTGGAGGAAGGGGCACTGCGCGCCTGCGCCGCGCCGGGCCTTCGCCTCCACTGCGGAGGTCGCCGCCGAGCAGCCGAGCTGCACGAAAACACGAGGGCGGAGTCGACGACGGGGCGAACGGCGCCGATGGCCGCGCGTGGGGGTTTGAGGACGGCGTCGCAGACTAAGCCGGAGATGACGGCGAGCCGCTGTGCGCGGGGACGTGTACCGGCTCCAGCATCCGCGCCGCGTCTGGTCTGTGCCTCCACCGCGGAGGTCGCCGAGTTCGTCGCGCCGCTCGGGGCCTGCCTTCGCTGAGGAAGCGGCCGATGCATGAATGTAACTGTTCCTCTGCTTTTTGCGATGCTTCAGTTGCTCGCCATGCAGATAAACTGTAAGAACAGTAAGAGATGCATAAGAATGAAATTAAACATAGATGAATGAAAAAACCATCTGCATCATGGCTCGATAGACGCCATGCCCCACGGTGGGCGCCAACTGTCGTGGGAACGACTCCGACAGTACGAAGGGGTAGGGTAAAGGAGCATGATCTATCGAGATGCATATGGGTGACACAGTGTTTTAGCGAGTTCGGGCCTCCCGCGGTGGAGATAACAGCCCTACGTCTCGTGCTCCGGAGAGGCTTTGTTTTATCTGAGTATGTATCCGGAGATTACAATGAAAGAGAGAGAGAGAGGAGAAAAAAGATCCCCCGAATGAGAGGCCCCGGGCGGCTTATATAGAGTCCGCTGCCCGGGAGTTACAAGTCATAAAGACAGGTTTAATGGCATGCTAATGGCCGACCGTTTTCAGCCATTATGATGGTGGTAATTGTTTCTGGCGGTTGGACTGCTGTCGTCATAGTGGCACTGTGCTCCTTGCATCCGAGTGACAGGGGTCTTTGATGTTGTCCGAGTGGTGAAGGAGCGTCCGAGTGGTGGTGGTTGTTGATGCCGCCCGAGTCATCCGAGTGAAAGGCGGCCGTCGAGTGGATGTAGAATCTTCCGAGTGAGCTGGATGTCGAGTGGATCGTAAGCTTTGCTTCTCCAGTCGGAATCTTCTTTGTAGTCTTGTAATCTTCCATAGTAGTGTCCTTAGGTAGGGTACGTGGGTCAGGCCTATGACCCTACCCTAGGTACATATCCCCATCACCGGCACTTGGGGGCTACAAGATATTTGTTTCTCAAAATATTCAAGTCCCGAATCGCCGTAGGCAAACGACCCGGCACTTGGGGGCTAATGCATGTCATTTTTTTATCAAGACCAAGCCCATCACATAATGATGAGCCGGCCCTTGGGGGCTACCAATTTCTCTAAGGTAACATGCTACAAATATATGAAGACCCAACCCACTACTACATAGTGACCCGTCTCTTGGGGGCTACAGTATGGCTATAATTATGCTTACAACTTAAGGCGGGTCAGAATTGTTAAAACTTGGAGTGGTTCAGAATCCAGTTCAAGCAAATCTTAAGCAATTTATTGAGCTATATTTCCTTCAGACTTGGAGGCTACATGCAGGAAAGTAAATGAGGAAGCAGTAGAAATTACCTCATACTTCCTTCTTAAGCTATTAAATATAGTTGCTTCAGTTTCTCGGCTCTCAGACAGCTGGGTTAGAAAAATTTAGTGCAGTGCTTCCATGTCTTGATCCTCAAAAGACTGGAATTCAAGACTGGCCTTCCCCTTGTTTCTTATTGGCGACTCATCTTTCACTAAAATCTTAGTTAAGACATTGGAAGTCTCTGGAGGAGTGGTGCGGGTTTCACCGGTGACAACCACGTCATCTTGGGCCTTATCTGTCGGCTGCTCTGCTGTAGAAGTTTCTTTTTCTTCTGCAGCAGGAGGAGTGGAGGCATGAATAGGGCTTGGCGGGTTGTCTTGGAGGGGCGGCTCGTCTTGACCCGCCTGATTGTCCTGAGGTTCGGTATTGTCCATCACGGCATCAGATGGCATGGGTTCCCTTTGGTGTTTGCTATAGGAGCAGAAGACTCGCCAGCCTTCTTTTTTATCACTACCTTGGCACTGCATTAAGGATATAAACAGATCAACAGAGGCAACAAAATGTGATTAGTAATAGAAGGCAGGATATTTCGTTCTTACCCTTTGTTGATGGTGTAAGCCGGCAGTTGGGTGGCGCTAGATTCATCAGAGGAAGGTGAAGTCAAATAAGCTGAATCATCCCGTGGCATTGGTTGTTTAAATAAGCCGGCTTGTGGGTGACTCACCGTAGGACTCATCGGAACATCAAGACGAGGTCGGCGAGATCTATCATGAGATAATCCCTCTAACAACTCGCCTGAGCCGCTCTGGGTTTTCCTCTTCAGATTTGCAGTGTGCTGCATTTTCTTCAAAGATAAATGATGATCCAAGTGAGCAGATGGATGAGAAAATGGAACTTTGCGGACTGCAACCCGGATTTTTCTTTGGCCAAATGTTTCTGAATCTGAGTCGGAAGAAATCAAAGTTACCTCTGCAGCGCCAGCTCTGCTTGTTTCGGTTTGGTCCTGAGACAAGTCGGCGTCAGCAAGTTCGATAAAAGGGCGGCCAAGAGAGTCAAGTTCTACCTCATGTTCTTCATCCTTGTCATCTTCTTCCTTGTTCTGATCTTGTGGAGGTGTATCGGTTTCCAGTCCTGCTTGCCACCATTCAGAGCCCTCCTAAAACAAGGAGCCAACTTGTTAGTTAATGAAAGAATAATTGTTTAATATAAAGGTAAAAGAGGGCGACTTACAACTAGAGTCGGGTAACCGGCATAGAAGGGGGCGAGGCCAACAAGGGCGATCTTCTCTTTTTTCTCACCAAGTAGCTTCTTGGTAGCCTTGATTAAGTCTGTCTTGGTTAAATTTTGCGTGCTAAAATGCAAATCGTCGTTTGTCTCGCCTGTATAAGTGTGCAGAAGCCGGCTCCTCAAGCTGAGTGGCTGGATTCTCCATTCCATCCATGTCCAATTTAAGTCAACCCCGGACAGTCCATGAGCTATGAGGGCGCTAATTTTGGCATAGATGGGCTGGAACGCCTCCCTTTCTTCAGGTGGAGCATAAGCATCAAAATGTATGGAAGCCGGCAGACGATCTTGTCTGTAACCCGGCAACTGATGCTCGTCGTTGGGAGAAGTATCCTTGCAATAAAACCAAGTCTTATGCCAGTTCTTCGGATGACTCGCCAGCGCCATCTTAGGGAAATATGAGTTCCGCCTCTGCTGTATGGTGACTCCGCCACATTCTAGGCTGGAGCCATTCTTGCATTCCGTCTGGTGATTGCAGTAGAAAAATTCTTGAAATAGTCCGACTGTGGGTTCAACCTGGAGGTATATTTGACAAAAAGTCTGGAAGTTGCTCAGGTTAAGAACCGAGTTGGGTCCAAGATCTTGAGGCCGAATGCCAAAGTGGTGCAGAGTATCACGGAAAAACTTGGAACCCGGCGGCAGAAAGCCCCTGTCCAAATGATCTCCAAAGACCACAACTTCATTTGGACCGGGAGCTGGCCGGGTCTCCTCTTCAGGAGCACGCCAATTGATCTGATCTTTCGCTGGAAGTAACCCGGTGGTTACTAGATCTTCAAGCATCAGATTAGACATGCAGGACTTGGACCAGCTGGCAGCTTTGCTTACTTTGGGAGCCATGGATTACTGGCAAAGGTTCGTAACACCCCAAAAATTTAATCATGTTTTTACTAAATAAAATTTGGCCAGAAATAAAATTTTGAATTATATTAGGTCTTTTATTTATTTTAGAGTAATTTATGTTTTCTGTTTTCCAAAATTCTTCCCTCCATATAGAAATTTTGGTAAAATATTATTGGCTTGGGTAGTTTTCTTAAATCATTTCATTTATATTTAAATAACAGTAGGAAATATTTTCATAATAAAATTTGCCCAAAATAATTCTTTTAATAGCATTTATACTCCTTGAAATGCTTCTGTTGCACTACAACTATTTTAAATAATTATTTAAAAATTCCACAAAAATTGTGAGGGGTCATGAGATGCCTATAGATCACTTTTATGCAAAAACCTAACCTGGTATTTTGAAAATTTTGAGCAAAACATCCTCTTTTCTTTTCTGATCCAAATTCAGCTTTGAAGTACAACCTCAATTTTTCTTGCTCCAAAAATTCTGAAATTATTCCACCTTATAGTGCTTCAAATAAAACCCTTAAGTACAGAATATCAACTCCATTTGCAGCCTGGAAGACCTCCAAATAAATCCTCCAAGTTTCTGTCCAGAACTAAATTTCATTCAAACTTGCACTATCAAGTTTTTCTTTTTGCCAAAAAAACTCCACCACCATCTCTAACATCTAATGAGACACCATCCTGGCAATTTTCATAGTCAACAACAATGCCTAGATTGCCTTAGCATTTTGTCAAGCAGGTGGTGAGCATGACTGAAATTTTGTCTCTTCCCAAACTACACACACGACTTGCTCATCTGACCACACCATCATGTCCATCATCCCTAGAATCTCCAGTAGCATCCCCCTGCCAAAAATCAGCTCCAGTGGATCACCCTAACCTGCCAGGGCATTCCGTCGAGCACCCTGGGCACGTGCACAGAGCACGGCTATTGCAGGCTGCGGCATCGCTCTGGCATCGCGCCTCCACGGCCTCCTCTGCACGCGATCCACCCCAAGTGGCTTTGAGAGAAAGCCCTGCACCTCACCGACACCTCCCCTTGGCTCCTGGCGCCGGCCACCGCTGCCCCGTCAACCACAGCCGCCGCACGTCGCTGTCACGCGCCGCTCAAGCCACCTAGAGCCCCTCTAATCCCACCAGCTCGCCAGGAACTTAAATGCTGACCGCCGCCCCCTCACCGACCTCTTCACCGTCCTCACCGGAATCAACTGCCTTCCTCTCTTCCATTAATGGTCGCCGCCGCGTCGGATGGATAAGTCACCCAACGAACCGACCTCCAGGAACTATTTAAGCACCACCCCGAGCTCCCTCTTGGATCACAGGAGTCCACACACCGTCCCCGAGCACCAGCTCCACCTCTCGTGCTCGTCTTCCCCGCCTCCGGCTGAAGCCACCACCATCAATTCTTGGAGGATTCCAACGCCGCCAAAGCACCTCCGCTCCAATTCTCCATACCAAAGCACTCATCTAGCACCACTACCTCGATTCCTCACTTCAATTTTTCCCGAAGGAGCCCGTGGCCAAAAGCCCCAATTTGGCCGCTGCTGTCGTCCGCTGTGGAGCTCACCGCCGGCGACTCGGTGGTCTCTGGTGGTCGAGACGCAGCTCTCTGGACTCGCCTCAGTGAGGGGAGCACGCTCATGAGCTCGGCACCCTGAGTGACACCGCCGTTTGCCGGCGAGAGCCACCGGAGCCGCGCCACCGTTCGGGCAGGAGAGAGAGAGCGCGAGCGACCCGGGTCAAACCTGACCTGTGGGCCAGGTGGGGCCCACTGTCAGCGACTCCCGGGTCACACCGCGGTGTTTTAAGTGGAGACGGGTTCTTCGAAATACGTCTTCCCTACGGTAAAACGTATTCAGGAAGTGCGCCTTCGACGTCGACCGCCTCCCACGTAGCCGAACGGCTGGGCCTGGCCCAATGGCGCTAGACGGCTAAATCCCGCCCAGGGCACGCTGCTGCCCTTCCTCTTTTCTTTTCCAGCAAATTTCAAATAATTCCACAGCAGTAATTTCAAAGCCAAATTTGATGATTCAAATTTCTACATACTCATAAATTCATGATCTATTAAACCAGCTAGGTTGAACATTTTTCCTAAGCTTATTTTTTGTTGGATCAATTAAATAGTCCATTTAGTCATTTATTTCAGCTTAGGAAATTCCTAGGAAAATCATATGAACCCCAAATGAATTGATTCTTTTTCTGTTATTCTTTATTTGTCCTCTAGTTTATTTTAGTATTTATTACAAAATTTTCCAAACAACTTTTTAGCACTGTTTTGGGTTTATGTGGTAATTGCAATATTATTGAAAATAGGAAATGGAGGGAAGATAAAATTTTCAAAGTTTTGGAGTGCACCCCAATCTTTCTGCATGCTCAAGGCAAGCATCTTGAACACTTGATATGGTGAATGCATAGTTGTTTGTTGCAAGAATAATTGAATCATGCATATGTTGAATTCAAATAAAATTTGCATGCATGTAGTGTTGGCATGTTTCCTCGTACCGTACAACGTGTGCTTGTCATGACTAACTTGCAGGAGCAGGTATAAGAGAAATACCATTACCGACAGAAGGGTGATCACGTCGGAGCGTGATCATGCCTTGTTGGTTATGCATGTTGGGACATGCAAGGGCTGTGGCCCTGTTTTGGTGTTACTGTTGAAAGAACACTTTATTGTGCTAGCCACTGCAGGAAATACATAAGCCTCCTGAGTCGATCGTAGATCGAGTCTTGTTTCGGTAACCCCCAAACTTGATCCGTGCTACCACATGTCCCTGCCGCAGGTAGGGTATGGTTAAGTAAGTTGTTAACCCCTTTCCCGCACACACCGTACAGAGAGGCTATAGTGAAAGATACCATTGATCACTGGTAGGCATGTCACTTGGTCAGGGGGCATGGGTGTATTCGGTTGAAGCCGAGAGGGGTAGCGCCCCTGATCTTTGTGCACATTATATATAAGATTGTGATCCCATGCTATTCGAGATTGTAGTCTCCCCGTCTTAGAGTTTATCTTGAACGATGCCTTGGGTGATTCCTGGCATCAGGAAAGTTAATCTGGTGTGTGTTGGTCAGGTGTGTTTTCAACCCAAAGACCATAATTGGAATTAGTCAGCGTCTCGGTGCTGGCTAAAGAAATCCTTTACTTGTGGGTAAAGAGTACACCCTCTGCAGAGTTATACCTATTTGAATAGCCATGTCCGCAGTTAAGGACTACAGTCTGGGTTGGTCAAGTGTCGGTCTTGGTGTCGGTCTCCAGAGGAAATAATTAAATTGATCATGATTCAATTTTGCAAGATAAATATTGTCACCACTGATGTCAGCATGAATATTATTGTTATCATGAATATTATTATTATGGACTAACCTTTTCTTTTATGTGCATCTCTGAGTATCACTTGGGATGGCTAGACTACCCGGATACTCAGTTTTATTATTTTCTGAATATCTCTTGGGATGGCTAGACTACCCGAGATATTCATTTTTCTTTTCTGAGTACCTCATGGGATGGCTAGACTACCCGAGGTATTCATTTTTCTTTTCTGAGTACCTCATGGGATGGCTAGACTACCCGGATACTCAGTTTTATTTTCTTTCTGAATATCTCTTGGGATGGCTAGACTACCTGAGATACTCATTTATTTTCAAGACCTCTCGAGGCGTCGCTTTTAGACACCCGTTTGGCATTTCTTTTCAAGACCTCTCGAGGCGTCGCTTTTAGACACCCGTTTGGCATTTCTTTTCAAGACCTCTCGAGGCGTCACTTTTAGACACCCGTTTGGCATTTCTTTTCAAGACCTCTCGAGGCATCACTTTCAGACACCCGTTTGGCATTTTTCTTGGAATTCCTCGGGCGGTCCAGCGCCCGATGTTCCATTTAATTTCCTTGGTTTACTACTAAATTAGTACATTTATTCTTCTGCACCGTATTAATATTTATCATGCCATGCTTTAATTTTCAGTCAGCATATGCATATAATTTAGTCCACCATGAGCATATGCATTCGGTATATCTTTTGTTCATACTGCTTGCGAGTACATTCAAACGTACTCACTGGCTTGTCCCTGGCTATTTAATTGGCCAGGTCAGGATTTCAATGGGGAGTACCACAACGACATCCGTGCGGAGCCTAGGATAGCAGCCACGCGGGATAGGAATTATCCGGGTCAGCTGTTCCTGTGGGAATGGAACCCCATCGGCGTTGGAGAACCACGAGTCGCTTCCGTCACCTGTCACCAGAAATCATTGTTGTATCATTATACCTTTATGGTCTTGTATCCAATTCTTGTAATTGCTTGGTAATCTGTATCAAGGACGTGTCCACCAGTAACAGTAATCCCGGGGCTGGTGGTGACACGAGGGGTTAATTTCTGGGATATTGTGTCCCGGAAATCCGGCCCCGACAAGGTTCAACTACGGAAATAAGGGAAATGGATTACAAGTCAGTTTTAATCCGGGTTATAAATACGGAGTGAAAATTTGCAAGCATGGCTAAAAGCGAAAAAACATTGTTGAAAGGATGTTAGTCATGGAGTTTAAGCAATGTTGCCGGGTTAAAATACTTACAGCAGTGGCAGCTATGGATTAAATGACCCGGTTAAAAGAGTTAAGGATATAATTTGCTTGTGCTACAAAGGTGAAATGCCGGGTCTTGGAATTCACAAAAATACAGTGGTCCGTGGTTTAAGAGCTGGTAGCACAATAGTGACTTGGTATAATTTAGCTACTAATGAAGCCCCAGGAAGAGCTGAGGCAAAATCCGGGTCAAGAAAATCGCAAACAACTACTATACAGATTTGAATATCAGTATGGATCTAAGAAATGATAGTAAAAAGAAATAAAAAGACCTAGCTATGACAGTGGCTATGAGGTTATTTCGGAGGGGGGGTCCATCTCAGCAACAGAAGGAGATCTAAAAAGATGCCAAATGCGTTGCGGAAACAATATTACATCTGCAAAAAGAATCTTCTGCGAAGTATAGATCTATTGTGGCTTTTAACTAAAACGATGATGAACTCGTGAAGAACTACGGCAAGGGTAAGGGCCAGGAGAAGAACGAGGTAGTTACAGATCTATGAAGAGAGGGTTGAAGATGTTCAAGGTCACCGGCGCAGTGTTTTTGATGAGCTCCGGCGATGATGCCCTTGCTGGTGAAGTTGCTGTCTTCGGCGGCGGCGAGCTCGAGAAGGGCGCGGTGGCGTCGGGAGGCAGAGCAAGAAGAAGAGCAGGAAGGTGGAGGGAGTAAAGAATGAGCCTCGAGGGGCGACGGTCTATTTATGGGCGAGGAGGAGCCCGAAACGGCAGCAGCGATTCCCCAGGCGGCGCAGTAATTTTTGGCCCAAAGTTGCCTTGATTCCCATGTTAAACAAGATTGTGCATATCCACTCCAGATCCATTAAGACATCATGCGAATATTTCAGAAACCAGCAAGGTGACGACATGAGATGAAGTGTCGGAAAATACTAAGTGTGGAAAAAGTTGCATGACCCGGCAAAAGGATTGACCCGGTTAATGTTTGACAAGCAAGAATGATAAAGGACTGAGATGAGAAAATTCCGGTTCAGAAAACAAGACCCGGGAAATAATTCATTTCATCTTTGTTCCCCTATTTTTGTTTTTCAGGATGAAGTTTACCATGGATAAATTCAAGCTAAACTGGGGGCTAATGTTGAGGATGTTCCCCGCGCTTATGACCCGGCTCGAGGTATGACCCGGCAAAGGCCTGAAGGCGCTATGGGACATACGGTTCGCCGAGTTAGGGAGGCGCGGCGGGAAAGAGGCTGAAGGACGTAGGATGACCCGGCCACGGGCCGGCTATGGAGAAGGCCCATGTAGAGGGATTTCCCTAACTTGGGAAGCAAGATAAGTAGGAGTTAGAGTAGGATACGGGTTGTGACTATGACTCCGAAACTGTTGTAAATCTAGGGACTCGACCTGTTATATAAAGGAGAGCCCCTAGGACGAGAAGATTAAGTTGCAATCTCTCGAGAGCCAGGTTAGCAAATCCGCACCATTGTAATCGAGATCTAGAGCAATATCAATCGAGCAAGGGTAGGCTTTTACCTCCACCGTGAGGGGACGAACCTGGGTAAACCCGTGTCTCTCTTTTCCGTTCAACCCCGTTCAAGCTTCCACGCAACTGCGATGGCCTCATGACTAAGTCCTTTCACGAGGACATCTGCCGTGACAAAACCACAACACTATCCCTATCTTTGTTCAAGATCTTCTTGAAATTCTTCCTTTCTTCAACCTGCAAAAGAAATTTCAAAGACAAAAGAAATGGTTGTTTGTTAAGCTGTAGCATTCCCATTTCTGGAAATGCATTTACATTAGTTTAGGAGCTAGTACTTTGGATGTTGACAATTATAGTCAAAATCCATAAAGGGAGACAGATGATCAAATAGAAAGCCAACACCAAAGTCCAGGTCACAGAGCAACCAACATGATTAGGGCAAATATGAGACAAGTGAGCCACTCTAGCAAAACCATAAGAATAGTCCAGCAAGTAAACAATAGATCAACCCACGGCACAAGCCCCATATATTCCTCAAGCCACAAAACAGTGTAGTGTACAATGCCATTAATTGACATCATCACTGTAGATGATCTTTTGTCAAATGAGAATGGATAATAGTCGTTGTTCACCATCCAAATAAAACCACATAAGAGATAAACATCAGACCAGCCGAGCCAGGGAACAAGTCCCAACTAGTTAACCACCCAACAGCTTACAGGATCGACATCAAGGAGCAAGTGGCATCAACAAGCAGCTGCAGTCTCTGCCACAGCAACCAGACCACCAAAGACTGCCAAAGCACACATCACACTCAGCTGTTGAGCAGCTGAGTCACTCACCCACATGTCAGCCGCCCAAGAGGCAGGCATGACTATATGAGGACCAACCTAGCCGCCAGCCACCAACTAGAAACACTAGGTGCAACAGTACTTGACCAGGAGTCCACTATAACTGGTTACAAATCAAGAAGCAAGGAGGTGTAGGCCCACCACAAGAAGCAGACCCAATAGATTCCTCAAGACAAAGCTACCCAGCACCCAGAGGTAGGATTTGGTGGGTAGAACCCTTAGGACTGCATAGAGATGCTATGCCCTGCATCATTGGGTTTTAGAAACTTTTAGCAGCCACAATAGTAATTTTAGAACACCCGGAGAGGCCTCAGACCAGCATCATAGGCAGACTAAGATCACGTAGCTTTTGTTCTTATTTTAGGGACATTAAGATAGACAAGAAGTAGAAACAGAAGACAGGGGTTAAGAGCAAGTGGTATCTGTTCATACCAGTAGGAGGAGGAGAAGAGAGAGTTAACTGAGAGCAAGTGAGCATCTGTTCTTCTCATTTTTCAGGAGTGGGGGTTTATAGATAGAAGAATAGGCCGTATGTAGTACCCAAATCAAAGATCTGCTAGTGCATAACACATGCACAACACATCACTTGGTAAGTTTCTGCAATTAGGGACACCAGCACCCACAAACACATGGGCTAGTACTAATATCTACTAGTATATAACAGTAGCCTATATATTACTCGTATAAGAAGTTAAGAACTACACATCTATTAACAAAAGAACATTAGTAAGAAGGTTAAACAAACCAATGGAAAGGAATATACCACAGTAACATAACTAAAGTACTCAAGTTATAACAACAGTTACTTAGCAGCAACAGTAGAACATAGTAAACACTAAAACACAAACTAGAGTAAGCCAGCAGTAGAAATTATTGTTGAGCCATCTGACTTTTGCCATCCTAGCCCTCATCCCCAAATCTCGGGGGCTAGCCGTATCTCGCAGTTACGTCTGATTGCCCTCATCATTGATTTTCCATATAGTTCTAAGGTTTATGCTAGAAAGCCAGGGCCAATTGCTTCATAAATTATAGACATGAGTCAGACAACTTTTCTTAAGGCTAGGCACATTCTTGAAGAAATCCTCTATTTTCACGAGGTTGTCCATGAGATCAAGCGCAAGAAGAAGCAAGCCATCATTCTTAAACTTGATTTCGAGAAAGCTTATGATAGAGTTAATTCATCTTTTCTTAGGGAAGTGCTCTTTCGTAAAGGGTTCCATGGGGGGCTTATTCACAAAATCATGGAATTGCTCTCTGGTTCTCAAACGTGTAGGAGATATGCCCTAGAGGCAATAATAAATGTTATGGTTTATCTCCATGTTCATAATTATGTTTATGTTCCATGCTATAACTGCTATGGTTCTCGAGTCTACAATAACCACGAGGCTCGAAGGAAGACTCATATGCACGTGTGGAATAATAAACGGTAAAATGTATTCCTAGTCTGGCCTCTAGGACTAGCTCAAGTGTTGCATGATGGTTCTGTTTTCCTGATCATGGGCATGACTATGCCGGCAATTTTGAGGGCACAATGTTAGGAGAACACTTGTGTTGAATCGACCCGAATTGATGTTATGCTATGAGATACATTCGTCACAAGTTAATGGTTAATAACACATTGAAAGTTAACGTTTGCATAATTCCTTAGACCATGAGAGTATCGAGTTCCTTCATGCTTGATTCATAAACTTTGGGGTTTGTTAAACGTCATCCGTAACTGGGTGGCTATTACGGCGGCTTACGGGTTCATGGGAAAGTATGACAAGGGACTTGATAGATCAAGATTGGGATTTGCTCCTCCGACGTTGGAGAGATATCTCTGGGCCCTCTCGGTGTTACGGTATCCACCATCGTTTGGCCAGACACATTGTGATTTGATCACAGGGATGCCGGAAGACGAAAACGAGAAAAGAGAACAAAATCGGTAATGAGGTAACTGGCATTGTGGACAAGTGTTGATCCACGGGGATGCCGATAAATCTCACCTCGGGTATTTGTAACATATCGCGAAGCAACAGGAATAGCACACGGCAACCGGAGGTTCACTCGAATATTTATTCGTGTGGGTATAGGGGTCAATATGGGTGTCCACGGCTCCGATGTTGATCATTGATCGGAAAGTGTTCCGGGTCATGTCTATACTTCACCGAACCAATAGGGTCACACGCTTAAGGGTCATCTATCTGCTGAATACTAGACAGGGAGTCTGAGAGAAAGTCACCGGAAAAGTTTCGGAGACAACGAAAACGTTCCGGAGAGAACACCAGAATAGTTTCGGTAAAACTGAAAAGTTGTTTCGGAGTATACCATTAAGTCAAATTGTTTTCGGCACACGCCTAGAAATTCTTGGAGGGTGCCAGAATTGTTCTGGAAACTTCTGGGATTTTTCCGGGATAAAAACCGGAAATGTTCCGGAGCTGCCGGAACCGGTTTGGTTGCTTTTCGCAGATGAAAATCACTAATCCAGAATTGTTTCAGAATGCGTCAAAAATCATTTTAGTGGGTACTGGAGTTATTCTAAGACCCACAGAAATATTTTCGGATTTAACGGTCGTGGAAAAATGTTTCCGTGAATAGTGAAAATCACTTTATGGTTACTTTTTTGGAAAGCCACCTTTTAGGGCTTTTCCCAAAAGGCTTCTAGAAGGACTTAGGGACCAAGGAACCCCCTTTGGGGGGGGCATGAGGGTGGCCGGCCAAGGGTGGAGCTCCTCCATGGAGCTCCACATGCCATCCTTTTATGCCCTTTATGCCCTTTATGTGTGACATAAAGTGTGGGTGCTTTGGTATTTTAATATGCCAACTCTACCCCTTGGTTTTCCTATAAAAAGAGGTGGAGAGGAGCTCTCCACACTCACTCCAACTCTCATACACATGCCATGCATTATCTGGCTTTCTCTCTCCCTCCCACGAAATAGTTTCGTAGAGCCGAAAGGCTGTCTGGGTTCCGGCAGGAACTAGTTCTGGACGGCGAAGCCCTGCCGGATAGCTGACACCGTATGTGTGCAACGCCGTAGAGAGGTTGTAGGTTCGATCTTTTGCCCGAGGGGCTATTCGAGGGTCCTCCCGAAGGGCTGTCCGAGTTACCGTTCGAGCTTCGAGGGTCCTCCCGAAGGGCTGTCCGTGACAACGTCCGGGGGACTGTCCGACCGCCTCTCGAAGGGCTGTCCGACGTGGGAGTACATCCTCGTGGTTGGGAGGTTGTAAATCCTAGCTGCGGGGATCTGCACCGACGATCTACATCAACTCTACTCCCGCTGCGCTACGAGTCGGTAATGATCAGTCTCCATAGTGGTCCTGGGCGTGCTTGTTGTACCGATTTTTTTGTTTTCTGTCGCGTTCCCCTACAGTGGCATCATGAGCCGTGCTATGCGTAGATGCGGGTTGCGATCTAGAATACATGAGATGTATGGGTGTTGCATAATATAATTTTGTAGTAGATGAAATCTATTACTGAAAATTATTTGTGCGGGTAGCAGATGAAATCTGTTACCCGATGTTCTTGTTGCTTCCCTGAAATTTGCGTATTTCTGATCTTGATAACGGTATGGTGGAGTTTCAAAGTTCTGGCAATCCGCGATCCTGATTGATCAACGAAGTGCTAACAGTTCGTTGAATTCCACCATAGTTAAGAGAAAGATGAAATTTCACAGACTAAAGGGCAATGCAGATATGATCTGCACGGGGGTCATGCGTATGACGAAGTTCAGTATGGGGCTCGAGATTTTATTATCTCGTGTTTCATACACCCCGCAAAGTTAATCTAGCGACTTGAATAATCATACTTGATGATGGACGTTGGTAGCTTCGGTTTGTTTCGAAACCTTAGAAGCCACGTAAAATAAATTTTTGCATAAACCGATTAGAGGCGTCTAACTTGGTTTTGCAGGATGTGCATATGATGTGGTATAGTCTTCATCATATTCAATTTGATTTTGTATGAGATGACTATATAATGTAAATTAACATGACCCGCGTGTCATGATTTGGCATGATGGCTGGAGCCATATGATTGTCACTTTAATGACCTGCGTGTCAACCTTAAGTAATGCACTTATTTTATTAGCTATAGAGATAGCAATATTATCTGGTGCATCGACAAGGTGGTGGCAATCTTCGCAAAGGTGAACACCGACGCAAATGCCGAAGACGAAGAAATTAAAGACTTCTCCGTCAGAAAGGGCTATACCATATCATGCCATTTTGAAATGCCTTAGATGTTTATCCCTTATGATGCACCCTTTTGATTGCGCGGTAGTCGCTTTTTATTAGGGTGATCTCTCACTTAAAATATCAAGTAGTTAGTGTTCTCCCAAGTGTAGCACCGTCACGGCACCTATCTCTTCGGGGCATCACATGATCTCCATGGGTGCGAACGATTAGAGAAGTGTGAGGCGGGTGAGTTGAGACCTCGCAGCGAGATCACTTGGTTGCCTTGACGTTCAGGCAGGACAGTCCTGAGCTCTGAACACATGCATCGAAAGATGAACAAGAATCACATAGAGATGTGATCGGCAAGTTTGCCTACCGATTGAAGTTCGCGCCATTTGTGTTCATCTCGAACCGTGGCATTGAATGGAAATGCGGGTCTTGAATCACTCACAGTCAATTATGAGAGATATTGTTTTGAGTGGGAGCGCATTTTAGAATTAACTTGTTTAATTCTCAGTGCAATTAATTATGAATACTGTCTAAGTGTGATTTGCATAATAGTTATAGAATAATGGCTCGCGTTTCCACCCTCTCTATTAAAATTGAATAGTTGTTAAATATCTGGTTAAAATTTTACGGTTGGTAACATAATGTGAGGATTGTCCTCAAGAGTGCCGAGAAGGACTTTGTCCTATCGCATGCTTTTGGTATTCTCCCGCTAAAGCTATGGATGATGTGACTCTCGTCCTTCGATCCAAAAGCTAGAATTACGTTACGGTCAAGTGCAATATGTTTGCTTCCATGAGACCCGAACTTCAAAAGTTTGGGATAGCTATGTGATATTCATGGAACTGAAAATTAGTTTCAGATACAAACAAAGGCAAAAAGATATGGGATATCCAAAGCAATGTTTGTTTTGAAAATTATTAGTAAAGTGTTTACTATGCATTAGACTGATAAGAGAGGGGTCCAGAAGAACGCCTGTCATATGATGAAGGTGAATAAAACAACAACTTAAAGAGAAAGGAAATGTCCAAAGGGTGTTAGTATGACTTACACGCCTAGGAAGTCCGGGGCTAACGCCACTCTTTGAAGTTGGGTGCTTCTTCTGAGAGTAGGAGAAATACTAAAAGTTAAACTGTTAGAAGTATAAAGGCAAAAAGATAGAAGACTGTAATATCCAGCTCATGTATGAATGTCATACAAGTTATTGATGTATAGAAGGCTGGTCAAAGATATAATTCTTGGGAATTATGATTAAACCTGTTAATCACTAATTCTTGGGTATTGTGAGTTGATCACAAAGATACCCGCTCGATTGCATTCTGTTGCGACTCGATGCAAGAACTACTACGACCTAAAAGACTTGCCGGGAATGAGGTTTAGATACGCGCTGGGAACATAGTAAATGTTGCTATACCTTCCATCGGTGTATTACCTATGTATTTACTTTCATAATTCATTTTAGAGTTTTAAACACTCTAGCCCATTGCATAAGGTATCTTGCAAGAAGGTTGTTCATAAGAGAACTTTTGATGTTCGGTGTTATGAATAACATAAGGGACGTACTTTCATTATGAATGAGATGTATGTTATGAATATTGATAATAATACATTACCTCTGTATTTACTTTCATAATTTATTTTAGAGTTTTAAACACTCTAGCCCATTGCATAATGTTTGTTGCAAAAGGGTTGTTTATAAAAGAACAATTGTTGTTCAGTATTATGAATAACATAAAGGGCCATGCTTCCATTAAGAATGGGATGTATGTTATGAATATTGATGGTAATATGATACATCCATAACACTGACGCTAAATGCCGCAAGACTAAAAGAACACCACATATGTGTTGCACTGCATTTGGTCACATTGGAGAAACCCGCATGGAAAAATTCCATTACGATGGATTTTTGAAGTCATTTGATTATGAATCATCTGACACTTGCAACTTCCGTCCGAAAAGTGAAGTGACTGAAATACCGTTCACAGGCCATAAGGAACGAGCAACGAACTTATTGGTGATCATACATTAAGATGTGTGTAAGACAAATAAAGGTTATTGCTAGTAGTGGATTTGACTATCTTCAAAAATGACTCAAGTAGATATATGGATATTTCCTTGATGAGACGTAAGTCTGGATCTTTTGAAATCATTCGAAAGGTTTTCAACATGAAGTAGAAATTATTGTAACAAGAAAGATTATGTTTCTGCAAACTAGATTGCAGAAAGGAATATTTGAGTTACAAGTTTAGTGAATGTCTGATGAGTTGTGAAAAGAGTTTCATAACTTACACCTCCCGGAACACCACTGTGAGTGGGATGTCCGTGAAGATGTAATCAAACCATTTATGACATGGTAAGATCAAAGATGACATAAATCAATTTACCTTTATCCCTTTTAAAAGTAATGCTTTAGAGACTACGGCTTTTACATTGAAAAGAGCGCCATCAAATCTGTTGAAATGATGTCATGGTATGGTACACCCAACCTGTTGGGGAACATTGCATGGAAAACAAAAAAAATTCTACGCACACGCAAGATCTATCCATAGATATGCATAGCTACGAGAGGGGGAGTGTGTCTACGTACCCTCGTAGACCGTAAGCGGAAGCGTTAGAACAACGTGGTTGATGTCGTCGAACAACTTCACGATCCAACCGACCGAGCACCGAACGTACGGCACCTCCGCGTTCAGCACACGTTCAGCTCGGTGACGTCCTCGACTTCTTGATCTAGCAAGACGGCGAGGTAGTGGATGTGTTCCGGCAACACAACGGCGTGGTGACGGTGATGGTGATGCTATCTCCGCAGGGCTTCGCCCAAGCACTGCGAAAATATGACCGAGGGACAGAACTGTGGAGGGGGGCGCCGCACACGGCTAAGACAAGGTTGTGTGCTTTGGGGCGCCCCCTCTCCTCTATTTATATATGTGTAGGGGCTTGGAGTAGAAGGAATAGTGCCACGTGAACAGTAACCGTGAATAGTACACACGTGGACTTGGACTCCAAAGTCCAATCCTATTCCTACTAGGACTCTCTCCTTTTTCCTTCCCTAGCTGCGTGGGCTTTTGAGGACTTGGTGCGCCTGGCCCAATAAGGCCAGGGCGCCTCCCCTTAGCCCATGCCAGCCCTTTGGGACGTGGTGGACCCACTTGTGGACTTCCGGACCCCTCCGGAATCCTCCGGAACCTTCTGGAAGCTTCCCGGTACAATACCGAAAAAACTGCACCTTTTTCCGGAACCCAAAATATGACTTCCCATATATAAATATTTACCTCTCGACCATTCCGAGACTCCTCGTGACGTCCGGGATCTCATCCGGCACTCCGAACAATATTCGGTTACCAATTCACATAACTCATATAACACTATATCGTCAACGAACGTTAAGCGTGCGGACCCTACGGGTTCGGGAATGATGTAGACATGACTGAGATGCCTCTCCGGTCAATAACCAATAGCAGAACCTGGATGCTCATATTGGTTCCTACATATTCCACGAAGATCTTATCGGTCGAACCGCAATGACAACATACGTTGAAAGAACATGTGCTGCCCCCATGTTTGGTAATTGATGACAATCTCTATGGACTAATGGTTGCCTTGAGTTATATTTGAAGGATTTGTCCATAGGCTTTGCTTGTAGACCATTTATTGGTCTCAAGGTGATTTTAAGAAGAATATGTGTTGACCAAGGGGTTATTCATGGAGTTATCCAAAGATTGGTCATGTAAGAGATGAGCCTATTGCAAGCATGTCTTGAAAAAGAAGATTGTGTGGACATTCATGTCTACCTTCAAGACATCATCTTAATGAAGAGAATTGGAAAGATTCAAGGCTGATCAAGACTAAATATGAAGAGTGATTCAAGTTGATCAACACACAAAGCGTAGAAGATGTACCGAGTGGGATCAAGTGATCTCACGGTATGGTAAGCATTGTCCATTACGCTTTGTGTACTAACCCATGGTCTACGTGAGAGTTCTATGTGGGGTTAGGTATGTGTCCATGGGGTTGCGTCAAGAGGAAGATCTCATTCAACCCATGGAGGATGACATCAAGTGGTGATCGTCATCAAGATTGCGGTGTGCAAGTTCAAGTGGAGCATCACGAAGAGATCACATGCTTGAAGCTTGCCATCCATTGTGGTGACAATGGACTTGTGAAGATGTGCCGAAGAGTGGCTCACCCATAGTGGAGTATGGGGGAGCAATCAACTAGTCTTCATCGAGCCGGCGCAATCTAGAAAGGTGGTCCAACTTGAGGAGGTCAAGATCGTCATCATCTAGCTCAAGTGGACTATGCGCAAGGCAAAGGTTTGCCCTTGATAGGTTTTCTATTTTACCGGTCTCATGGTGGTAGTTGGGAGACCGGGTTATAGGATCGATAGTCGTACTATCAAGGGGGGCTCTCAAGTGAGTAGCTTAATCGTATCGTTCGTAGAGAGCTCAAACCATTGCATCCTTGCATCATCTTTCTTGGTTCTTGTTTGGTGTTTCTCTTTGTGAGTTTTTGAGCTTATGGTCATCTTCATGACAAGCTCGAGTTCATCGAAAGCGGAGTTCATATATGCATCTTCTATGATGTTTTCGATGTTGGAGTTTATGCCGGTTCTTCATTCATAGAGGTTTCTCATCTCTATATCTTAGGCATATCTCCCCTGCCACTTCTTATTATAACCAGTCTCTGGACAGTTTTTTCATTCATAGAGGTTCTTCATTCATATGCTGTTGGATAGTATTTGTCGTCATCTACCCAACAAGCTTGAGTTTGCTCTATTCGGAGTTCATTTGCAGAAGTTATGGCAGTTTCAGTCTCTGGACAGTTTTTTCAGTGCTCAGGCGGTAGTACCGCTCGGTACCACGGTAGTACCGTTTAGGCGGTACTTCCGCTATGGACTACCGTTGCTACTACCGCCTGGGAAATCCATGTTGTGCTCGTTTCTGTTGCTCGTTTCCATTTCTCGGTAGTAGCCCGGTAGTAGTACGGTAGTACCGCTACGGCGGTACTGCCGCTCTTACTACCGTGGCCAGTACCGCTTGGAGGATCCCAGGTGTGTTTCTTTCGGGTCCCTTTTTCCTTAAGCGGTAGTAGAACGGCACTTGAACGGTAGTATCGCTTGGCGCAGTACTACCGCGCCAGTTTCCCCTACTACCGCCGCCTCTCCTGTGCCAGGCCCCCTAAGCGGTAGTACCGCTTAGGGCGACGGTAGTACCGCTCTGGCGGCACTACCGCTCGTTTTCTGGGTACCCCTGGCCAGCGTTTGGTTGTACCGCCTAAGCGGTAGTACCGCTCCGAGGAGCGGTAGTACCGCTTGGCTGCGGGTAGAGGGCAGATAACGGTTGGATTTTTCCCCACATATAAAAGGGGGTCTTCTTCCCCATTGGACCTTATCCTTCTAGCTCATGTTTGCCCCCCATTGTTGACCTTCCTTGAGCTTGCTATCTCTCAATCCCTCCAATGATTCTTGCTAGTTCTTGAGGGAAAAGAGAGAGGAGATCTAGATCCACATCTCCACCAATCACTTTCTCCTCTATGTGAGGGGAACCCCTTGGATCTAGATCTTGGAGTTCTTCGTGTTCTCTTCTTCGTTCTTCCTCTCATTTTCCTCCCTAGCATTAGTTGCTTTGGTGGGATTTGGGAGAGAAGGACTTGGGCACTCCGTGTGCCCTTGCCATTGCATTTGGTGCATCGGTTTGAGTTCTCCACGGTGATACGTGGAAGTGAAGTTTGAGAAGCTTTTTACTCTTGGGTGGTTGGTACCCTAGAGCTTGTTCCTCTTGGGTGCTTGGGCGCCCTAGACGGTTGGTGGTGCCTCGGAGCTCAATCATTGTGGTGTAAAGCTCCGGGCAAGCGTCGGGGTCTCCAATTAGGTTGTGGAGATCGCCCCGAGCAATTTGACGGGTACCGGTGACCGCCCCCAAGGGTTGCCAAAGTGTACGGGTTCGGTGACCGCCCCCAAGGGTTGCCATTTGTACGGGTTCGGTGACCGCCCTCAAGGGTCCCTTAGTGGAATCACGGCATCTTGCATTGTGCGAGGGCGTGAGGAGATTACGGTGGCCCTAGTGGCTTCTTGGGGAGCATTGTGCCTCCACACCGCTCCAAACGGAGATTAGCATCCGCAAGGGTGTGAACTTCGGGATACATCGTCGTCTCCACGTGCCTCGGTTATCTCCTACCCGAGCCCTTTACTTATGCACTTTACTTTGTGATAGCCATATTGTTTCTTGTTATATATCTTGCTATCACTTAGTTGTTTATCTTGGTTAGCATAAGTTGTTGGTGCACATAGGTGAGCCTAGTCGATTTAGGTTTTGTGCTTGACAAATTAAACGCTAGTTTTATTCCGCATTTGTTCAAGCCTAAACCGTAATTATTTTAAAGCGCCTATTCACCCCCCCCCCCTCTAGGTGACATCCACGATCTTTCATACGTAATTCCCTTTGTCCGTCGGTATGTTACTTGCCCGAGATTCGATCGTCGGTATCTCCATACCTAGTTCAATCTCGTTACTGGCAAGTCTCTTTACTCGTTCCGTAATACATCATCCCGTAACTAACTCCTTAGTCACTTTGCTTGCAAGCTTCTTATGATGTGCATTACCGAGAGGGCCCAGAGATACCTCTCCGAAACACGGAGTGACAAATCCCAGTCTCGATCCATGCCAACTCAACGGGCACCTTCGGAGATACCTGTAGAGCATCTTTATGATCACCCAGTTACGTTGTGACGTTTGATAGCACACAAGGTATTCCTCCGATATCTGGGAGTTGCATGATCTCATGGTCTGAGGAACATGTATTTGACATTCAAGAAAGCAGTAGCAATAAACAGAACGATCATATGCTAAGCTAACGGATGGGTCTTGTCCATCACATCATTCTCCTAATGATGTGATCCCATTATCAAATGACAACTCATGTCTATGGTTAGGAAACCTTAACCATCTTTGATCAACGAGCTAGTCTAGTAGAGGCTCACTAGGGACACGGTATTTGTTTATGTATTCACACATGTATTTAAGTTTCCGGTCAATACAATTCTAGCATGAATAATAAACCTTTATCATGAACAAGGAAATATAAAATAATAACAACTTTATTATTGCCTCTAGGGCATATTTCCATCAGTCTCCCACTTGCACTAGAGTCAATAATCTAGATTACATAGTAATGAATCTAACACCCATGGAGTCTTGATGCTGATCATGTTTTGCTCCTGGAAGAGGCTTAGTCAACGGGTCTGCCACATTCAGATCCGTGTGTACTTTGCAAATTTCTATGTCTCCATCCTTGACATATTCACGAATGGAGTTGAAGCGTCTCTTGATGTGTTTGGTCTTCTTGTGAAACCTGGGCTCCTTGGCTATGGCAATTGCTCTAGTGTTGTCACAAAAGATTGTCATTGGATCCGATGCACTAGGTATTACACCTAGATCGGATATGAACTCCTTCATCCAGACTCCTTCATGTGCTGCTTCCGAAGCAGCTATGTATTCCGCTTCACACGTAGATCCCGCCACGACGCTCTGCTTGGAACTGCACCAACTGACAGCTCCAGCATTTAATATAAATACGTATCCGGTTTGTGACTTAGAGTCATCCGGATCAGTGTCGAAGCTTGCATCGATGTAACCCTTTACGACGAGCTCTTCGTCACCTCCATAAACGAGAAACATGTCCTTGGTCCTTTTCAGGTACTTCAGGATATTCTTGACCGCTGTCCAGTGATCCACTCCTCGATTACTCTGGTACCTCCTTGCCAAACTCATGGCAAGGCACACATCAGGTCTGGTACACATCATGGCATACATAATAGAACCTATGGCTGAGGCATAGGGAATGACTTTCATTTTCTCTATATCTTCTGCCGTGGTCGGGCATTGAGTCTGACTCAACTTCACACCTTGCAAGACAAGCAAGAACCCTTTCTTTGACTAATCCATTTTGAACTTCTTCAAAACTTTGTCAAGGTATGTTCTTTGTAAAAGTCCTATCAAGCGTCTTGATCTATCCCTATAGATCTTGATGCCCAATATATAAGCAGCTTCACCGAGGTCTTTCATTGAAAAATTCTTATTCAAGTATCCCTTTATGCCATCCAGAAATTCTATATCATTTCCAATCAACAATATGTCATCCACATATAATATTAGAAATGCTACAGAGCTCCCACTCACTTTCTTGTAAATACAGGCTTCACCATAAGTCTGTACAAAACCATATGCTTTGATCACCTCATCAAAGCGTATATTCCAACTCCGAGATGCTTGCACCAGTCCATAGATGGATCGCAGGAGCTTGCACACTTTGTTAGCACCCTTAGGATCGACAAAAGCTTCTGGTTGCATCATATACAACTCTTCTTTGAGAAAACCATTAAGGAATGCAGTTTTGACATCCATTTGCCAGATTTCATAATCATAAAATGCGGCAATTGCTAACATGATTCGGACAGACTTAAGCATCGCTACGGGTGAGAAAGTCTCATCATAGTCAACCCCTTGAACTTGTCGAAAACCTTTCGCGACAAGTCGAGCTTTGTAGACAGTGATATTACCATCAGCATCTGTCTTCCTCTTAAAAATCCATTTATTCTCAATGGCTTGCCGATCATCGGGCAAGTCCACCAAAGTCCACACTTTGTTCTCATACATGGATCCTATCTCAGATTTCATGGCCTCAAGCCATTTGTCGGAATCCAGGCTTATCATAGCTTCTTCATAGTTCATAGGTTGGCTGTTGTCTAACAACATAACTTCCAGAAGAGGATTACCGTACCACTCTGGTGCGGAACGTACTCTGGTCGACCTACGAAGTTCAGTAGTAACTTGATCTGAAGTTTCATGATCTTTATCATTATCTTCCTCTCTTATTGGTGTAGGCATCACGGGAACGGTTTTCTTTGATGACCTACTTTCCAATTCAAGAGAAGGTACAATTACCTCATCAAGTTCTACTTTCCTCCCACTCACTTCTTTCGAGAGAAACTCCTTCTCTAGAAAAGACCCATTCTTGGCAACAAAGACCTTGCCTTCGGATCTGTGGTAGAAGGTGTACCCAATTGTTTCTTTAGGGTATCCTATGAAGACGCACTTCTCCACTTTGGGTTCGAGCTTATTAGGTTGAAGCTTTTTCACATAAGCATCGCATTCCCAAACTTTAAGAAACGACAGCTTAGGTTTCTTGCCAAACCATAGTTCATATGGTGTCGTCTCAACGGATTTAGACGGTGCCCTATTTAACGTGAATGCAGCTGTCTCTAATGCATAACCCCAAAACGATAGTGGCAAATCGGTAAGAGACATCATAGAACGCACCATATCCAATAAAGTACGGTTACGACGTTCGGACACACCATTGCGCTGTGGTGTTCCAGGTGGCGTGAGTTGTGAAACAATTCCACATTTTCTTAAATGAAGGCCAAACTCGTAACTCAAATATTCGCCTCCGCGACCAGATCGTAGAAACTTTATTTTCTTGTTACGATGATTCTCTACTTCACTCTGAAATTCTTTGAACTTTTCAAATGTTTCAGACTTGTGTTTCATCAAGTAGATATCCCATATCTATTCAAATCATCTGTGAAGGTTAGAAAATAACGATACCCGCCACGTGCTTCAACATTCATCGGACCGCATACATCGGTATGTATTATGTCCAACAAATCAGTAGCTCGCTCCATTGTTCCGGAGAACGGAGTTTTAGTCATCTTGCCCATGAGGCATGGTTCGCAAGTATCAAATGATTCATAATCAAGAGACTCCAAAAGTCCATCCGCATGGAGTTTCTTCATGCGCTTTACACCAATATGACCTAAACGGCAGTGCCACAAGTATGTTGCACTATCATTATCAACTTTGCATCTTTTGGCATCAATATTATGAATATGTGTATCACTACGATCGAGATTCAACAAGAATAGACCATTCACAAAAGGTGCGTGACGATAAAAGATGTTACTCATATAAATAAAACAACCATTATTCTCTAACTTAAATGAATAACCGTCTCGCAATAAACAAGATCCAGATATAATGTTCATGCTCAACGCTGGCACCAAATAACAATTATTGAGGTCTAAAACTAATCCCGAAGGTAGATGTAGAGGTAGCGTGCCGACGGCGATCACATCAACCTTGGAACCATTCCCGACGCGCATCGTCACCTCGTCCTTAGCCAATCTTCGCTTATTCCGTAGCTCCTATTTCGAGTTACAAATATGAGCAACCGAACCAGTATCAAATACCCAGGCGCTACTGCGAGCATTAGTGAGGAACACATCAATAACATGTATATCAAATATACCTTTGCTCACTTTGCCATCCTTCTTATCCGCCAAATACTTGGGGCAGTTCCGCTTCCAGTGACCAGTCCCTTTGCAGTAGAAGCACTTTGTTTCAGGCCTGGGTCCAGCTTTGGGTTTCTTCGTGGGAGCGGCAACTTGCTTGCCGTTCTTCTTGAAGTTCCCCTTCTTTCCCTTGCCCTTTTTCTTGAAACTAGTGGTTTTGTTAACCATCAACACTTGATGCTCCTTCTTGATTTCTACCTCCGCTGATTTCAGCATCGCGAAGAGCTCGGGAATTGTCTTCTCCATCCCTTGCATATTATAGTTCATCACGAAGCCTTTATAGCTTGGTGGCAGTGACTGAAGAACTCTGTCAATAACACTCTCAACCGGAATATCAATTCCCAGCTGAGTCAAGTGGTTGTGGTACCCAGACATTATGAGTATGCGTTCACTGACAGAACTGTTCTCCTCCATCTTACAGCTAAAGAACTTGTTGGAGACTTCATATCTCTCAACCCGGGCATTAGCTTGAAATATCAATTTCAGCTCTTGGAACATCTCATATGCTCCGTGGCGTTCAAAACGCTTTTGCAGTCCCGGTTCTAAGCCGTAGAGCATGGCACACTGAACTATCGAGTAGTCATCAGATCGAGCCTGCCAGGCGTTCACAACGTCTGCAGCAGCTCCTGCAGTAGGTCCATCACCTAGCGGTGCATCAAGGACATAATTCTTCTATGCAGCAATGAGGATAATCCTCAAGTTACGGACCCAGTCCGTGTAGTTGCTACCATCATCTTTCAACTTAGCTTTCTCTAGGAACGCATTAAAATTCAACGGAACAGTAGCACGGGCCATTTATCTACAACATAGATATGCAAAGAAACTATCAAGACTAAGTTCATGATAAATTAAGTTCAATTAATCAAATTACTAATGAACTCCCACTTAAATTAACATCCCTCAAGTTAACTAAGTGTTACATGATCCAAATCAACTAGCCCATGTCCGATCATCACGTGAGATGGGATAGTCATCAATGGTGAACATCTCCATGTTGATCATATCTACTATATGACTCATGTTCAACCTTTCGGTCTCCAGTGTTCCGAGACCATGTCTGTACATGCTAGGCTCGTCAAGTTTAACCCAAGTATTCTGCTTGTGTAAAACTGGCTTACACCCGTTGTATGTGAACGTAGAATCTATCACACCCGATCATCACGAGGTGCTTCGAAACGACGAACTTTAGCAACGGTGCATACTCGGGGAGAACACTTTTATCTTGAAATTTAGTGAAGGGATCATCTTATAATGCTACTGTCGTTCTAAGCAAAATAAGATGCATAAAGGATAAACATCACATGCAATCAAAATATGTGACATGATATGGCCATCATCTTGTGCTTTTCATCTCCATCTCCAAAGCATCGTCATGATCTCCATCGTCACCGGCTCGACACCTTGATCTCCATCGTTGTGTCGTGGTTGTCTCGCCAACTATTGCTTCTACAACTATTGCTAATGCATAGCGATAAAGTAAAGCAATTACATGGCGCTTGCATTTCATACAATAAAGAGACAACCATAAGGCTCCTGCCGGTTGCCGATAAATTACAAAACATGATCATCTCATACAATAACGTATATCACATCATGTCTTGACCATATCACATCACAGCATACCCTGCAAAAACAAGTTAGACGTCCTCTACTTTGTTGTTGCAAGTTTTACGTGGCTGCTACGGGCTTCTAGCAAGAACCGTTCTTACCTACGGCACAAAACCACAACGGTGATTTATCAAGTTTGTTGTTTTAACCTTCAACAAGGACCGGCCGCAGTCAAATTCGATTCAACTAAAGTAGGAGAAACAGACACCCGCCAACCACCTTTATGCAAAACAAGTTGCATGTCTGTCAGTGGAACCGGTCTCATGTACGTGGACATGTAAGGTTGGTCCGGGCCGCTTCCTCTTACAATACCGCCGAATCAAAATAAGACGTTGGTGGTAAGCAGTATGACGATCACCGCCCACAACTCTTTGTGTTCTACTCGTGCATATCATCTACGCATAAACCTGGCTCTGATACCACTGTTGGGGAACGTTGCATGGAAAACAAAAAAAATTCTACGCACACGCAAGATCTATCCATGGAGATGCATAGCTACGAGAGGGGGAGTGTGTCTACGTACCCTCGTAGACCGTAAGCGGAAGCGTTAGAACAACGTGGTTGATGTCGTCGAACAACTTCACGATCCAACTGACCGAGCACCGAACGTACGGCACCTCCGCGTTCAGCACACGTTCAGCTCGGTGACGTCCTCGACTTCTTGATCCAGCAAGACGGCGAGGTAGTGGATGAGTTCCGGCAGCACGACGGCGTGGTGACGGTGATGGTGATGCTATCTCCGCAGGGCTTCGCCCAAGCACTGCGAAAATATGACCGAGGGACGGAACTGTGGAGGGGGGCGCCGCACACGGCTAAGACAATGTTGTGTGCTTTGGGGCGCCCCCTCTCCTCTATTTATATATGTGTAGGGGCTTGGAGTAGAAGGAATAGTGCCACGTGAACAGTAACCATGAATAGTACACACGTGGACTTGGACTCCAAAGTCCAATCCTATTCCTACTAGGACTCCCCCTTTTTTCCTTCCCTAGCAGCGTGGGCTTTTGAGGACTTGGTGCGCCTGGCCCAATAAGGCCAGGGCGCCTCCCCTTAGCCCATGCCAGCCCTTTGGGATGTGGTGGACCCACTTGTGGACTTCCGGACCCCTCCGGAATCCTCCGGAACCTTCTGGAAGCTTCCCGGTACAATACCAAAAAAACTGCACCTTTTTCCAGAACCCAAAATATGACTTCCCATATATAAATCTTTACCTCTCGACCATTCCGAGACTCCTCGTGACGTCCGGGATCTCATCCGGGACTCCGAACAATATTCGGTTACCAATTCACATAACTCATATAACACTATATCGTCAACGAACGTTAAGCGTGCGGACCCTACGGGTTCGGGAATGATGTAGACATGACTGAGACGCCTCTCCGGTCAATAACCAATAGCGGAACCTGGATGCTCATATTGGTTCCTACATATTCCACGAAGATCTTATCGGTCGAACCGCAATGACAACATACGTAATTCCCTTTGTCCGTCGGTATGTTACTTGCCCGAGATTCGATCGTCGGTATCTCCATACCTAGTTCAATCTCGTTACCGGCAAGTCTCTTTACTCGTTCCGTAATACATCATCCCGTAACTAACTCCTTAGTCACTTTGCTTGCAAGCTTCTTATGATGTGCATTACCGAGAGGGCCCAGAGATACCTCTCCGAAACACGGAGTGACAAATCCCAGTCTCGATCCATGCCAACTCAACAGACACCTTCGGAGATACCTGTAGAGCATCTTTATGATCACCCAGTTACGTTGTGACGTTTGATATCACACAAGGTATTCCTCCGATATCCGGGAGTTGCATGATCTCATGGTCTGAGGAACATGTATTTGACATTCAAGAAAGCAGTAGCAATAAACAGAACGATCATATGCTAAGCTAACGGATGGGTCCTGTCCATCACATCATTCTCCTAATGATGTGATCCCGCTATCAAATGACAACTCATGTCTATGGTTAGGAAACCTTAACCATCTTTGATCAACGAGCTAGTCTAGTAGAGGCTCACTAGGGACACGGTATTTGTTTATGTATTCACACATGTATTTAAGTTTCCGGTCAATACAATTCTAGCATGAATAATAAACCTTTATCATGAACAAGGAAATATAAAATAATAACAACTTTATTATTGCCTCTAGGGCATATTTCCATCACAACCATGTTATATCTTTTCTTAACATTTGGAATATGGGGCTTGTGTAAAATATTTACAAACCTATTCCAAATCAGACAAGTGCTACTTTGTAGGTTATCCCAAGTTATTGGGAATTCCTCCACCACTATACCGAGGCAAAAGGTTTTGCCACAAAGAACGGTATGTTATTAAAGAGAATGGTTCTTGGAAAAAGGTGAGTGATAGAACAGTGCAACTCGACGAGATAACAATATCTTCGTCATCGGATCAAAAGAAAGGAACCTTGGAAGTGATTCCAGAGTTTCCTACTGCGACTGATACGGAAGCCTCTACATGAGATGTATGGACTTCGGTCGAACTTGCAGCTGAACCACGTAGGCAAAACTCGTGCAAACCTCTCAGGTGCGCAAACGAGATATTGTTGTTAGACAACAGTATACCTACGATACACAAGGAAGTGTTGATGGGCCCTGACTCCGGAATTGGCTAAATGCCAATATAATCCGAGATAGTTTCCATATAAATGATTCAAGATCATATCTTGATACCCCTTTCGAAAGACTTAGAGTCTAACGAATATTTATGGAACTATAAACTGATACGGATAAAAATGTTTTATCCATAAAGCTTGACTTGTTGCAAATAACAAATTCAAGGAATTGACTACGATGAGATTGTCTCACCGTAGCGATGCTTAAAGTCGGTTCGGGTTAAACTAGCAATTAATACATATTTCAATCATGAGATATGAAACATAGATGACAAAATGATTTCCATGAAATGGGAATACAAACTAGGACTTGTATGTGATACAGTTCAAAGTATTTTGTCGATCCAGAGGATGCTAGTGAGTATGCAAACTTCAGAGTTCCAGCGATGGACAGAAGAGAGCAAAATGGAGTTGGAATCTTTGTTTTTGATGAAATAGTCAAAAGAGTTTGATTTCATCAATGGATAACGAAGATGCTTGTGGTTACAAGAAAGTAAGTGGGAGCATAATAATATTTCTAAAAACCTTGTGTGCTTGACACATTGTTGATTGGAAATAATATTAAATTCTTGACACGAATTAAGGACTTCATTAAAAATAGTTTTTCGATGAAGTGCTTAGGCTAGGTAGCCTCGATATTAAGCATAATTATCTACGAGATAGAATTGCCTGATAGGGCTAAGCCTAAATACATATTGACAAGATGCTAAAACAGTTTAGCATTAAAACGCCAAGGAGTGATTCTTGCCGAAGTCACATGGAAAGAGTTTTGCAAGACTCGGTATCCCAAAACACTGATGAGCAAAATACATGATGGAGATTCCACACACTTTCATGTTTGGATTAATCATGTATTCCATGGTATGTAAAACAACCAGATAAGTCCAATACTCCCAAGTTGTTGCGAGTATAGATACCAAAGTGATCAAAGTATTGATCATGGGACAACAGTGAAAAATGTCGTTGAGTACTAAAGTAGCACTGATGACATGTTTTCTCGCAAGCAGAGATTATGAAGTGCTCGTTGTAAGTAATTACATCGATACAGTCTTCATTAATGCTCCATGCGATTTTCGATTTAAGTTAAGGGTTTTGTAATACACGATATGGTGGCACGGTAAGTTGGAAATTGTTCCAAACAGGTTACTGTGGCAAATTCTATAACAAATGGCTAAGTATGTTGATGCTTTGGAAGCGACAAAGAAGATGTTGAATCATATAGTTCATTCATGAACTTAGTATGGTTCCAAGATGGCTTTGGTCAATGGGACACTATTGCAGATAGTTGCTCCATAGCTCAGTCTGAGGAATCAAGGTTTGACCTGTGATTCACATATATACAAAGCCAAGTCCACAAAAAAATGAATTTTGTGAAAGAGTGAAAACACGAGGAGATGCAAAGATACACACGGAACTGAAGTTGTCAGATCCGTTGGACATCAGGCTATACCACAAGCGAAGCATTTTTACACCGGTATGCCATAGGTGTAAAGTGCATTAGCATTGACTAGATTATTGACTCTAGTGCAAGTGGGAGTCTGTAGGAGATATGCCCTAGAGGCAATAATAAATGTTATTGTTTATCTCCATGTTCATAATTATGTTTATGTTCCATGCTATAACTGCTATGGTTCTCAAGTCTACAATAACCACGAGGCTCGGAGGAAGACTCATATGCACGTGTGGAATAATAAACGGTAAAATGTATTCCTATTCTGGCCTCTAAGACTAGCTCAAGTGTTGCATGATGGTTCTGTTTTCCTGATCATGGGCATGACTATGCCGGCAATTTCGAGGGCACAATGTTAGGAGAACACTTGTGTTGAATCGACCCGAATTGATGTTATGCTATGAGATACATTCGTCACAAGTTAATGGTTAATAACACAGAGAAAGTTAACGTTTGCATAATTCCTTAGACCATGAGAGTATTGAGTTCCTTCATGCTTGATTCATAAACTTTGGGGTTTGTTAAACGTCATCCGTAACTGGGTGGCTATTACGGCGGCTTACGGGTTCATGGGAAAGTATGACAAGGGACTTGATAGCTCAAGATTGGGGTTTGCTCCTTCGACGTTGGAGGGATATCTCTGGGCCCTCTAGGTGTTACGGTATCCACCATCATCTGGCCAGACACATTGTGATTTGATCACAGGGATGCCGGAACACGGAAACGGGAAAAGAGAACAAAACTGGTAACGAGGTAACTGGCATTGTGGACAAGTGTTGATCCATGGGGATGCCAATAAATCTCACCTCGGGTATTTGTAACATATCGCGAAGCAACAGGAATAGCACACGGCAACCGGAGGTTCACTCAAATATTTATTCGTGTGGGTATAGGGGTCAATATGGGTGTCCACGGCTCCGATGTTGATCATTGATCGGAAAGTGTTCCGGGTCATGTCTATACTTCACCGAACCTATAGGGTCACACGCTTAAGGGTCATCTATCTGCTGAATACTAGACAGGGAGTCTAAGAGAATGTCACCAAAAAAGTTTCGAAGACAACGGAAACGTTCCGGAGAGAACACCGGAATAGTTTCGGTAAAACTGAAAAGTTGTTTCAGAGTATACCATTAAGTCAAATTGTTTTTGGCACACGCCTGGAAATTCTTGGAGGGTGCCAGAATTGTTCTGGAAACTTCTGGGATTTTTCCGGGATAAAAACCGGAAATGTTCCGGAGCTGCCGCAACCGGTTTGGTTGCTTTTCGCAGATGAAAATCACTAATCCGGAATTGTTTCAGAATGCGTCCAAAATCATTTTAGTGGGTACTGGAATTATTCTAAGACCCATAGAAATATTTTGGGATTTAACGGTCGCGGAAAAATGTTTCTGTGAATAGTGAAAATCACTTTATGGTTACTTTTTTGGAAAGCCACCTTTTAGGGCTTTTCCCAAAAGGCTTCTAGAAGGACTTAGGGACCAAGGAACCCCCTTTGGGGGGGGCATGAGGGTGGCCGGCCAAGGGTGGAGCTCCTCCATGGAGCTCCACATGCCATCCTTTTATGCCCTTTATGCCCTTTATGTGTGACATAAAGTGTGGGTGCTTTGGTATTTTAATATGTCAACTCTACCCCTTGGTTTTCCTATAAAAAGAGGTGGAGAGGAGCTCTCCACTGTTGGGGAACGTTGCATGGGAAACAAAAAATTTCCTACGCTCACCAAGATCGATCTAGGAGATGAACATCTACGAGAGGAGAGATTGCATCTACATACCCTTGTAGATCGCTAAGCGGAAGCGTTAAGAAACGTGATTGATGTAGTCGAACGTCTTCGGGATCCAATCACGATTCGTCCCGCGAACTCCCGGTCAAGTGCCAAACGGACGGCACCTCCGCGTTCAACACACGTACGGCTTGATGACGCCTTCACCTCCCCGATCCAGCGAGCGATGGTGAAGTAGTTGCTCGAGTCCTCCGGCAGCACGACGGCGTGGCAGCGGTGGTGGTGGAGCAATCTCAGCAGAGCTTCGCTAAGCTACGCGGACAGAGAGAGGAACTACGAGGGAGAGGGAGGGCAGCGCCGTGGCATAGATGGGGTGCGGCTGCCCTCTCTCTACCCCTCTATATATAGGGGAAAGGGAGGAGGAGGAGGCGCCCTAGGGTTTCCCCTAGGGGGGCTGGCGGCCAAAACAGATGGGGGCGCCCCTAGGGAAACCCTAGGGTGACTTGCCCCCCAAGCCAGGTGGAGGCAGCCCTAGGGGGGGTGCCCCACCCCCTCTGGTGATCGTGGGATGGGGTGAGGGGGGCGCACAGCCCCTTAGTGGGCTGGTGTGCTTCCTCCCCTTGGCCCATGAGGCCCCCCAACACTTGCCGGGGCCCCCCGAAACCCCTTTCGGTTCTCTTGGTCATAACCCGGTACCCCCGGAACACTTCCGGACGCCGATTCCCTTCGTCCTATATATCGATCTTCACCTCCGGACCATTCCGGATTTCCTCGTCATGTCCGGGATCTCATCCGGGACTCCGAACAACCTTCGGTCACCAACATAATAACTCAACTGTACTTATATCGTCACCAAACGTTAAGTGTGTAGACCCTGCGGGTTCGAGAACTATGCAGACATGACCGAGACACCTCCACGGTCAATAACCAATAGCGGGACCTGGATGCCCATATTGGTTCCTACATATTCTACAAAGATCTTTATCGGTCGAACCTCGATGTCAAGGATTCAGTCAATCCCGTATACAGTTCCCTTTGTCCATCGGTATGTTACTTGCCCGAGATTCGATCGTCGGTATCTCCATACCTAGTTCAATCTCGTTACCGGCAAGTCTCTTTACTCGTTCCATAATACAAGATCCCGTGGCTAACTCTTTAGTCACATTGCTTGCAAGCTTATTGTGATGATGTATTACCGAGTGGGCCCTGAGATACCTTTCCGTCATACGGAGTGACAAATTCCCAGTCTTGATCCATGCCAACTCAACAGACACCCTCGGAGATACCTGTAGAGCATCTTTATAGTCACCCAGTTACGTTGCGACGTTTGATACACACAAGGTACTCCTCCGGTGTCAGTGAGTTGCATGATCTCATGGTCATAGGAACAGATACTTGACATGCGTAAACGATAGCAATAAACTTGACACGATCATATGCTACGTTCATAGTTTGGGTCTTGTCCATCACATCATTCTCCTAATGATATGATCCCGTTATCAAATGACAACTCATGTCTATGACCAGGAAACTATGGCCATCTTTTATCAACGAGCTAGTCCGGTAGAGGCTCACTAGGGACATGTTGTTGTTTACGTATCCACACATGTATTTGTGTTTCCAACCAATACAATTAAAGCATGGATAATAAACGATTATCATGAACAAGGAAATATTATAATAACCACTTTATTATTGCCTCTAGGGCATATTTCCAACAGTCTCCCACTTGCACTAGAGTCAATAATCTAGCATTACATGGTTATGAATCTAACACCCATAGAGTTCTGGTGTTGATCATGTGTTGCCCGTGGAAGAGGTTTAGTCAACGGATCTGCAACATTCAGATCCGTGTGCACTTTGCAAATGTTTATGTCCTCCTCCTTGATCGCATCGCGGATGGAATTGAAGCGTCGCTTTATGTGTCTGGTCCTCTTGTGAAACCTTGGTTCCTTGGCTAGAGCAATGGCACTAGTGTTGTCACAGAACAGAGTCATCGGGTCCAGTGCACTGGGCACAACACCAAGATCTGTCATGAACTGCTTCATCCAGACACCTTCCTTCGCCGCCTCCGAGGCAGCTATGTACTCCGCTTCGCATGTAGAATCAGCTACCACGCTTTGCTTGGAACTGCACCAGCTTACTGCTCCCCCATTTAGAATATATACGTATCCGGTTTCAGACTTAGAGTCATCCGGATCAGTGTCAAAGCTTGAATCGACGTAACCCTTTACGACGAGCTCTTGATCACCTCCATAAACGAGAAACATTTCCTTAGTCCTTTTCAGGTACTTAAGGATATTCTTGACCGCTGTCCAGTGTTCCACTCCTGGATTACTTTGAAATCTTCCGGCCATACTTATGGCAAGGCTGACATCTGGTCTTGTGCACAACATCGCATACATGATAGAGCCTATGGCAGAAGCATATGGGATGATACTCATCTTTTCTCTATCTTCTGTAGTCGCTGGGCATTGAGTCTTACTCAACTTCACACCTTGCAAAACAGGCAAGAACCCCTTCTTGGACTGATCCATTTTGAACTTCTTCAAAACTTTATCAAGGTATGTGCTCTGTGAAAGTCCTATTAAGCGTCTCGATCTATCTCTATAGATCTTGATGCCTAATATGAAAGCAGCTTCTCCTAGGTCCTTCATTGAAAAACTCTTGTTCAAATATTCCTTCACGCTTCCCAAAAGTTTTATATTGTTTCCAATCAGCAATATGTCATCCACATATAATATTAGAAACGCTATAGAGCTCCCACTCACTTTCTTGTAAATACAAGCTTCTCCGTAAACTTGTATAAACCCAAACGCTTTGATCACCTCATCAAAGCGAAGATTCCAACTCCGAGACGCTTGCACCAGTCCATAAATGGATCGCTAGAGTTTGCAAACTTTGTCAGCATTCTCTGGATCGACAAAACCTTCTGGTTGCATCATATACAACTGTTCCTTAAGAAAACCATTAAGGAACGCTGTTTTGACATCCATCTGCCAAATTTCATAATCGAAAAATGCAGCTATTGCTAACATGATTCTGACAGACTTAAGCATCGCTACGGGTGAGAAAGTCTCATCGTAGTCAACTCCTTGAACTTGTGAAAAAACCTTTGCCACAAGTCGAGCTTTATAGATGGTGACATTACCGTCTGCGTCCGTCTTCTTCTTGAAGATCCATTTATTCTGAATGGCCTTTCGCCCTTCAGGTAATACTTCCAAAGTCCATACTTTGTTTTCATACATGCATCCCATCTCGGATTTCATGGCCTCTAACCATTTGTCGGAATCTGGGCCCACCATCGCTTCTCCTTAGCTCGTAGGTTCATCGTTGTCCAACAACATGACCTTTAAGACAGGGCTACCGTACCACTCAGGAGCAGTACGTATCCTTGTCGACCTACGAGGTTCGATAGTAACTTGATCTGAAGCTTCATGATCACCATCATCAGCTTCCTCTTCAACTGACATAGGTTCCACAGAAACATCTTTCTGCGCAGTGCTACTCTCTGGTTGAAGTAAAGGTTCAACAACCTCATCAAGTTCTATCTTCCTCCCACTCAATTCTTTCGAGAGAAACTCTTTCTCGAGAAAGGACCCGTTCTTAGCGACAAACACTTTGCCTTCGGATCTGAGATAGAAGGTATACCCAACCGTCTCTTTTGGGTATCCTATGAAGACGCATTTGTCCGCTTTGGGTTCAAGCTTTTCTGGCTGAAGCCTTTTGACATAAGCATCGCATCCCCAAACTTTAAGAAACAACAACTTTGGTTTCTTGCCAAACCACAGTTCATACAGTGTCGTCTCAACGGACTTAGATGGTGCCCTATTTAAAGTGAATGCAGCTGTCTCTAACGCATAACCCCAAAATGATAGTGGCAGATCAGCAAGAGACATCATAGAACGCACCATATCCAATAAGGTTCGATTACGACGTTCGAACACACCATTACGTTGTGGTGTTCCAGGTGGCATCAACTGTGAAACAATTCCACATTGTCTTAAGTGACTGGCAAACTCATAACTCAGATATTCTCCCCCACAATCAGATCGTAGGAATTTGATTTTCTTGTTACGATGATTCTCAACTTCACTCTGAAATTGCTTGAAATTTTCAAACGTTTCAGACTTGTGTTTCATTAAGTAAATATACCCATATCTACTCAAATCGTCGGTGAAGGTGAGAAAATAACGATATCCACCGCGCGCCTCAATGCTCATCGGACCGCACACATCAATATGTATGATTTCCAACAAGTCACTTGCCCGTTCCATTGTTCCGGAGAACGGGGTCTTAGTCATCTTGCCCATGAGGCATGGTTCGCATGTGTCAAGTGATTCAAAATCAAGTGACTCCAAAAGTCCATCAGCATGGAGTTTCTTCATGCGTTTTACACCAATATGACCTAAGCAGCAGTGCCACAAGAAAGTGGTACTATCATTATCAACTCTACATCTTTTGGCATCAATGTTATGAACATGTGTATCATTACTATCGAGATTCAACAAGAATAAACCCCTCACAATGGCTGCATGACCATAAAAGATATTACCCATATAAATAGAACAACCATTATTCTCTGATTTAAATGAGTAACCGTCTCGCATTAAACAAGATCCAGATATAATGGTCATGCTCAACGCAGGCACTAAATAACAATTATTCAGGTTCATCACTAATCCCGATGGTAATCGAAGAGCGAGCATGCCGACGGCGATCACATCAACCTTCGAACCATTTCCCACGCGCATCGTCACTTCGTTCTTCGCCAGCCTCCGTCTATTCCGCAGTTCCTGCTTTGAGTTGCAAATGTGAGCAACCGCACCGGTATCAAATACCCAGGCACTACAACGAGAGTTGGTAAGGTACACATCAATAACATGTATATCATATATACCTTGTTTGGCGTTGGCCCCCTTCTTGTCGGCCAGATACTTGGGGCAATTCCGCTTCCAGTGGCCAGTTCCCTTGCAATAGAAGCACTCAGTTTCCGGCATGGGCCCAGCCTTGGGTTTCTTCACGGGAGGGGCAACTACTTTGCCACTCTTCTTGGAGTTTCCCTTCTTGCCCTTGCCATTCTTCTTGAAACTAGTGGTTTTATTGACCATCAACACTTGATGCTCCTTCTGGATGTCTGACTCAGCGACTTTCAGCATCGCAAACAGCTCGGCGACTGACTTGTTCATCCCTTGCATGTTATAGTTCAACACAAAGCTCTTGTAGCTAGGTGGTAGCGATTGAAGAACTCTGTCAGTGATCGCCTCTGGCGGGAGCACAACTCCCAACTCAGCTAGACGGTTGTAATACCCAGACATTTTGAGTATGTGTTCACTGACAGACCCGTTCTCCTCCATCTTGCAAGCATAGAACTTATCGGAGGTCTCATACCTCTCGATCTGGGCATTCTTCTCAAAAATAAACTTCAACTCCTGGAACATCTCATATGCTCCATGACGTTCAAAACGCCTTTGAAGTCCCGGTTCTAAGCCATACAACATGGCGCACCGAACTATTGAGTAGTCATCAACACGCGCCTGCCAGGCGTTCATAACGTCCACAGACACTGGAGGGGGTTGCTCACCAAGCGGTGCATCAAGGACATAAGCCTTTTGGGCAGCCGTGAGGATAATCCTCAGATTACGGGCCCAGTCTACAAAGTTACTTCCATCATCTTTCAGCTTGGCTTTCTCTAGGAACGCATTGAAATTCAGGGAAGCTACTGCGCGAGCCATTGATCTACAACATAAATTTGCAAAGACAACTTAGACTATTGTTCAAGATAATGAGTTTAGTTTACTTAAAAACTCCCACTCAAATCGACATCCCTCCGGTCGTCCGAGTGTAACATGATCCAAATTCACCAACCCAAGTCCGATCATCACGTGAGATGAGGTGGTTTCAATGGTGAACATCTCCATGTTGATCATATCTACTATATGACTCATGTTCGACCTTTCGGTCTCTTGTGTTCCGAGGCCATGTCTGTACATGCTAGGCTCGTCAAGTTTAACCCAAGTGTTCCGCATGTGCAAAACTGGCTTGCACCCGTTGTATGTGAACGTAGAGTCTATCACACCCGATCATCACGTGGTGCTTCGAAACGACGAACTTTCGCAACGGTGCACACTTGGGGAGAACACAATTTTATCTTGAAATTTTAGAGAGGGATCACCTTATAATGCTACCGTCGTCCTAAGCAAAATAAGATGCATAAAAAGATTAACATCACATGCAAATTATAAGTGACATGATATGGCCATGAACTTGTGCTTTTGATCTCCATCTCCAAAGCACTGGCATGATTTCCATTGTCACCGGCATGACACCATGATCTCCATCATCGCGTTGCCATCGGGGTTGTCACGCCAACCATGCTTCTACTACTATTGCTACCATTTAGCGATAAAGTAAAGCATTACATAGCGCTTAATGATTGACACGCAGGTCATACAATAATTAAAGACAACCCTATGGCTCCTGCCGGTTGCCGTATTCATCGACATGCAAGCCGAGATAAACTATTACAAAATATGATCATCTCATACATCAAATATATTTCATCATGTCTTTGGCCATATTATATCACAACATACCCTGCAAAAACAAGTTAGACGTCCTCTAATTTGTCGTTGCATGTTTTACGTGGCTGCTATGGGTATCTAGCAAGAACGATTCTTACCTACGCAAAACCACAATGGTGATATGCAAGTTGCTATTTAACCTTCTACAAGGACCGCCTTCGTCGAATCCGATTCAACTAAGGTGGGAGAGACACACACCCGCCAGCCATCTTATGCAACAAAGTCGCATGTCAGTCGATGGAACCGGTCTCATGTACGTGGACATGTAAAGTTGGTCCGGGCCGCTTCATCCCACAATACCGCTGAATCAAGAAAAGACCAAGGAAGGAAGCAATCTGAATATCAACGCCCACAAACTCCTTTGTGTTCTACTCGTGATGTCATCTACGCAAAGACCTAGCTTAGATGCCACTGTTGGAGAACATTGCATGGGAAACAAAAAATTTCCTACGCTCACCAAGATCGATCTAGGAGATGAACATCTATGAGAGGAGAGATTGCATCTACATACCCTTGTAGATCGCTAAGCGGAAGCATTAAGAAACGCGGTTGATGTAGTCGAACGTCTTCGCGATCCAATCACGATCCGTCCCGCGAACTCCCTATCAAGTGCCGAACGGACGGCACCTCCGCGTTCAACACACGTACGGCTTGATGACGCCTTCACCTCCTTGATCCAGCGAGCGATGGTGAAGTAGTAGCTCGAGTCCTCCGGCAGCACGACGGCGTGGCAGCGGTGGTGGTGGAGCAATCTCAGCAGAGCTTCGCTAAGCTACGCGGACAGAGAGAGGAACTACGAGGGAGAGGGAGGGCAGCGCCGTGGCATAGATGGGGTGCGGCTGCCCTCTCTCTACCCCTCTATATATAGGGGAAAGGGAGGAGGAGGAGGCGCCCTAGGGTTTCCCCTAGGGGGGCCGGCGGCCACAACAGATGGGGGCGCCCCTAGGGAAACCCTAGGGTGACTTGCCCCCCAAGCCAGGTGGAGGCAGCCCTAGAGGGGGCGCCCCACCCCCTCTGGTGATCGTGGGATGGGGTGAGGGGGGCGCACAGCCCCTTAGTGGGCTGGTGTGCTTCCTCCCCTTGGCCCATGAGGCCCCCCAACACTTGCCGGGGCCCCCCGAAACCCCTTTCTGTTCTCCTGGTCATAACCCGGTACCCCCGGAACACTTCCGGACTCCGATTCCCTTCGTACTATATATCGATCTTCACCTCCGGACCATTCCGGAGTTCCTCGTCATGTCCGGGATCTCATCCGGGACTCCGAACAACCTTCGGTCACCAACATAATAACTCGACTGTACTTATATCGTCACCAAACGTTAAGTGTGTAGACCCTGCGGGTTCGAGAACTATGCAGACATGACCGAGACACCTCCACGGTCAATAACCAATAGCGGGACCTGGATGCCCATATTGGTTCCTACATATTCTACAAAGACCTTTATCGGTCGAACCTCGATGTCAAGGATTCAGTCAATCCCGTATACAGTTCCCTTTGTCCATCGGTATGTTACTTGCCCGAGATTCGATCGTCGGTATCTCCATACCTAGTTCAATCTCGTTACCGGCAAGTCTCTTTACTCGTTCCGTAATACAAGATCCCGTGGCTAACTCTTTAGTCACATTGCTTGCAAGCTTATTGTGATGTTGTATTACCGAGTGGGCCCTGAGATACCTTTCCATCATACGGAGTGACAAATTCCCAGTCTTGATCCATGCCAACTCAACAGACACCCTCGGAGATACCTGTAGAGCATCTTTATAGTCACCCAGTTACATTGCGACGTTTGATACACACAAGGTACTCCTCCGGTGTCAGTGAGTTGCATGATCTCATGGTCATAGGAACAGATACTTGACATGCGTAAACGATAGCAATAAACTTGACACGATCATATGCTACGTTCATAGTTTGGGTCTTGTCCATCACATCATTCTCCTAATGATGTGATCCCGTTATCAAATGACCACTCATGTCTATGACCAGGAAACTATGGCCATCTTTGATCAACGAGCTAGTCCGGTAGAGGCTCACTAGGGACATGTTGTTGTCTACGTATCCACACATATATTTGTGTTTCCAACCAATACAATTAAAGCATGGATAATAAACGATTATCATGAACAAGGAAATATAATAATAACCACTTTATTATTGCCTCCAGGGCATATTTCCAACACTCCACACTCACTCCAACTCTCATACACATGCCATGCATTATCTGGCTTTTTCTCTCCCTCCCATGAAATAGTTTCGTAGAGCCGAAAGGTTGTTTGGGTTCCGGCAGGAACTAGTTCTGGACGGCGAAGCCCTGCCGGATAGCTGACACCGTATGTGTGCAACCCCGTAGAGAGGTCGTAGGTTTGATCTTTTGCCCATGGGGCTGTTCGAGGGTCCTCCCGAAGGGCTGTCCATGACATCGTCCGGGGGACTGTCCGACCGCCTCCCGAAGGGCTGTCCGACGTGGGAGTACATCCTCGTAGTTGGGAGGTTGTAAATCCTAGCTGCGGGGATCTGCACCGACGATCTACATCAACTCTACTCCTCTGCGCTACGAGTCGGTAATGATCAGATCAAACCTTGTATGCAGTCTCCATAGTGGTCCTGGGCGTGCTCGCTGTACCAAATTTTTTTGTTTTCTGTCGCGTTCCCCTACAAAACGTCCATTTGTATCAGTGGTGAGCTTGGTCTTTCCTCTGGTACAAGAGAGGTCTCAGGTAAGGAGACCCCATCCCTCCCTCCTATTTAAATCGTCATAGACACGCTTTCTACCATGCTATCCAAGGACAACGAGGCCGAGCATCTCAAAGGGGTGGTATTTCATCTTATTCTGGGTGGTATCTCGCATCTTCAATATGCAAATGACACCCTACTCATGTTCGAACCGGATTCCCTCAGTATCGCCTCATAAAACGCTTCCTATATGCTTCCAAGCAACGTTGGGCCTAAAAATTAACTACACAAAAAGTGAAGTTGTAGTGATGGGGATGACAGTCGAATATGGGCTTTGGGTAGCCAAGCTTTTAAACTAGAAATTCATGGACTTTCCAATCATTTACCTTGGTCTCCCTCCGCTGACAGGGCCCTAACTAGCTTGGATTGGGACCTAACAGTTAGGAATGTGGGTAAAAGGGTAGACCCCTGGCAGGGTAAACTTATGTCTTGATGAGTGTGGTTAACACTTACTAATGCCCGCCTCTCGGCTATTCTTTCGTCTGCAATGGTTCTTTTGGGAAGCTGGCGGTAGATGAAATTATCACATGATTCGATGGGAGGATCTTGTAAGCCCAAAAGCCAGGATGGTCTGGGCATAACCAATTCCAAAATCATGTACCTAGCCCTCCTCACCAAGTGGATTTGGGAGATATCTCAACATCCTATGTACCTAGGTCAAGATCCTCAGAGCTAAATACCACCCATACTCCTCATTTTTTTTCACCCCGGGTCAAGGATCGCAATTTTGGATGGGCTTCGGAAACGTAGGGATATTTTCCACCTCGGTGACCGATTCGAGGTAGAGATGGAGCGGACACAAAATTTTGGTTAGCGAGGTGGCTCTTGGACTCTCCTCTTTAGGCGTTCTGGCCAAGCCTTTTTATGATTGCCTCTGACCCCAACATCCTACTTAAGATGTTCTAAAAACAACCAAGTCAACATCCCATTCGTTCGTAAAATCAAGGTCACTGAGTGGGCAACCTGGGATACACTAGCCCTGGCTTTAAGTCCACTTCAAATGTCAAATGATTGGGATAAGGTCTCTTGGGTTCTTGAGCCTACAGGGAATTTCACGGTCAAATCGACGTATGCCAGACTCATACATGGTCCTCGGTTCCTTGTGCCTTTTATCTAAATAGAAATACGGACATGCCTATGTCTCGCTTTAAGCACAAAGTAGCTTGGCTCGCTTAGAGGGAGCAAGCCCAGTAGCCATGTGGGTTCGTCATGCACGTGTTCTTTTTCTTTTTCTTTTTCTTTTTTTATATTTAAAAAAATACTAAATACATATAATAGGAAAAATTAAGTTTTTTTTTTGAAGAACTGTTCATTGCACATTTGAAAAATGTTCGTGCAATGTAAAGAAGTGTTTGCTCAACTCTTGTCAAATGTTTGTACCATTCAAAGAAAATGTTTGTGACATTTAAAAATGTACACGCATTTTAGTACGCGATATATTTCAAAACTGTTAAACAATATTTGTGAAATTCAAAAAAATGTTTTGTACCAATAAAAACTGCAAGTTACATTTAAAAAAAATATTCACGCACTTCAAAAATATGTTTTTGACATTTTAAAAAATTATAGAACGTAAAAAATGTCGCATGGTTAAATGTTTTATATCATTGAAAAAAATGTTTCAGCGTCTATTTAAAAAAGGTTTAACACTTATTCTTTTTTTTCAAACAGATATATTTGAAAAATGTTAAATGTATATACAAAAATGTTAAATGTATAAGAACAATATACAATGTATCTGAAAAATGTAGACATAAAAACATATATATCTGAAAAATTGTAATCATGTACTTGAAAAATATTTGAACATGTGTAAAAATTGTTCCCGATGTATATAGAGAAATGTACAATGAGTAAAATTAATCATATGTTAAAAAACAAATATGAAAAAGGAAAACGAAAAAAAAACCAAAGAAACCGTTGCAAAGCAGTGAAATAATGACAAAGAAAATCATAGGAAAAATAAATACTCACACGCTAGTTACAATACTGGGCCATGACAGTAGCGCCGCGCCTGAGCCAAGACTTACGCGCTCGTGCAGTATATGGACCGGTCCATATTCGGGTTTTAGCGAGCCTTTCTTCCACCTTTTTTTTGGTTTACCTTTTCTTATTCCTTTTTTCTTTTAATTTCTTAAACACTTTTAAAAATTTGAAATATTTTTCTGAAACGTGGTAAAAAAATTGATATCTCTGAACGTTTTTTGAAACACAGGAACAATTTTCGAATCAATGTTTTTTCATATCCGGAACCACTTTTTTCATTCGTGAATATTTATTGAAATTTGGAACATATTTTGGGGAAATGTTTTCAAATATAAGAATATTATTTTTTTGAAATTTGGCAATATTATCCAAAAAGAATAATATTTTTTTGAAATATGGGAACATTTTTTAAATTCAGGAACAATTTTAAATAATTTTTTTTATATCTTGGAGCAATATTAAAATTCGTTAGCATTTTTTTAAATATAGGAATTTTTCTAATTAATTATTATTTTTTAAAATAAAAAAACATTTTTTACAATTCGGAGCATTTTTCAAATTAGTGAACAGATTTTAAAATTAAGAAGTTTTGTGAAATCCCATACTTTTGCTAGAAAACAAGTAAAAAATGAAAATAAAAAAAACAGGGAGTGCCTCACCCGCAATGGGCCGGCCCAAAGCACTCGGGGGGGGGGGGGGGGGGCACGTTTGCTCGCTTTCCACGCACATGTCGGGAATAGGAGCTCCCTTCTTGCATAGTGGGCAAGAAATAATTCCTGTGAAGAAATACCATTTAAATAGTGATTTCAGAGTAAACACCACAAAACCAGTCGAGCAACATGTTTTTTTTTTTTTTGCATGGTCCAGTCGAGCAACATGTGCCCACAAATTTTAACACAGACTGATGTTCCAAATACCTAGTCCTCCTATTAAGTGACCTGCACGGAAGACAGCGCACAAAAGCGGACCCCTCTCCCTCCCGTGCAAAATTTGGGCCGGCCCATGTGCGGGCGCGTGGCACCCTTGTTTTTTCTATTATTTCTTTCTTTTTCGTTTTTTACTTTTTAAGTCCAAAAAATGAAGGCTTCCACAAATTTGATTTTTTCAGATTTTAAAAAACTGTTGATGAATTTGATTTATTTTTTCAGAATTTTAAAAAATGTTCATGAATTCAAAACATGTTCGTGGATTCAAAAATTGTTCATGAATTTTAAAAATTGTTCCCAAACTTTAAAAAAGTACGCCGATTAAAAAAGTGTTCGCTGATTCTAAAAATGTGCGACCTAAGGGTGGTTGCAGGTCGCAGCGTTGATCTTTTTTTTTTTGCGTGGAGCTGGCAGCGTTGATGTGATCAACTAGCTGGACGTAAATTGTACAGTATAAAACTACTGGACACAACTGTTCGGTCGTTAATTTATTTTCTACGGAATATTAGGTGAAGTGCAGAGCAACATGGCTACTCGCTGATTCGACCGTGCACTTGAATATCGCGGTAGCCAAGCCTGTCCCTGCTCCCTTGTACGATTCTGCCGATCAGCTCTTCCAGAATACACTCATTTTATTTTATCAAGGCAGATGGCGAATGGACAACTACTGCTTGGAAGTAAGTTTAGTAAGTAGCACGTGCCCCGACTTTTCAACTGGAATTGGCAAGACAGACAATCCCTAGTTGCATGTTCATCATATTTATTAGTCCTGAATACTGATACTTATTTTTCACGGTTAGAAGCCGACAGTGTCATATGACTGAAGCACCTGCTCGGCATGACCTCTACTCCTCTAGTGGGGCACTTGGCTGGGTAAGTACCTGATTTCACGAACTGCCCAGCAGTTGACGGTGTTTTTGTTCATACAACAACTTCCCGGAAACATGAGGTGGACTCAAGGTGGATATTTCTTCAGTTGGTCTCACCCGGCTGAATCTGAATAAGATAGGATGTTTTTCCGGTTTAAAGATGAAACCTGCCTCTACTTAAGTGTTCCTTAGATGGATGAGGGGATATTGCTCGATGGAAAGTCATCGAAGCATTCAATATGCTAAAATATGATTCGGCTGCAGACTGAGACAGATAGTGTGCTTTCCACGAGCAAAGCTGAAACTGAAGACACATCCCGCGTGTAGTCCAGCACCACACTGGAAAAATGCAGTGCTGCTGATGGTGAACCACCGTTAATTATTTTTTTGACCGGGTGAACCACCGCTAATCATCCATTAGTGTCAATTGGCTATTCAGTTAGCGTCCAAATCCCTTAGGAAAGAAAAGCTCCATGCGTAGAGGGAGGGACTGCTGCTGTTAAACTAAAGAGGACCTGTCTGCAGGTATTCAAGCCAGGTGGCATAAGTTGACCGGTTAAACCCACCTACGTGAGTCTGAGCTGTCACTGAATTGTTATTACAAAGTTGATAGACTTCTAAATTGTTCAGTTGCTGTCTTGCACGGATTAGCATAGGAGTAATTCTGGGGAGAACCAAACGGTGTTGGGATAAGAATCCTCCTGAAGCTCCGGCCATCGAATTGAAACTTTACAAGCAAGTATAACACTAGACCATATTCGTTACAAAACAGTTACAGAATTGTGTGACATTTTTTTATAATTTTTAAACAATTAGGGTGTGCCTAGACCCAAGGTTCATTTGGGCATTTTCGTTTCAAAGGTTGCTGTTCTGTTTATGTTCCGAAGTGTTTGCTTACTCCATTTAACCCATGGTGTATCTTGTTGTCAACCGGAATACATGTTTGCCTTAAATAGAAACCTCAATTTCAGAACAAGTTGAACATACCATTGAGTTCACCACATATCAAAAGATTCACCGCAAGAATTATATGGATGATCATAATCATGTTTGGCGGCTTATAGTATCTAGACATTAGAGCACAAAGAGAGAGATGAGTATATATTATCTACTACAAACTCATAGTCCAAGGATGAACTACTCACACCTCATCAGAGAGCTGTTTGGCGATGGTGTTTATGAAGATTGGCGACAAATTCCCCTTCTGCGGAGTATCGAAGAAGCAATAAAAAACAGAAATCTGCCTAATAAATATTCAACATAAACGCTGGGAAATACGCAATTAAACTTGAAAATGAATCAATATGTTTACGACATGTCAGCTTGCCAGGGGATGAGCAAGACTGCGAGGTTGACTAGCTGATTGTTTTGGCTTCTATGACAGGTTTAATTAAACTGCCAGGTGATTCCATATGCCTGTCTTGTTGAATTGGTTGTCACAGTTCTTGATAGTGTTAGATGTGTATAGTCCCCTTTTCTGTATATCCCCATTGTATAAGGGGCTTTCTGCACTTTACCTCACATGTACTTATATTGGCCTTTGGCCCCCTGTGAATGTTAGTTGCTCATTCTCTAACATGGTATCAGTGTAGGAGATATGCCCTAGAGGCAATAATAAATGTTATTGATTATCTCCCTGTTCATAATTATGTTTATGTTCCATGCTATAACTGCAATGATTCTCGAGTCTACAAATAAAACGAGGCTCGGAGGAAGACTCATTTGCACGTGTGGGATAATAAACGGTAAAATGTATTCCTAGTCAAGCCTCTATGACTGGCTCAAGTATTGCATGATGATCCTGTTTTCCTGATCATGGGCATGGCTATGCCGGCAATTTTGAGGGCACAATTGTTGGTAGAACACTTGTGTTGAATCGACCCAATATTGATGTTATGCTATGAGATACATTCGTCATAAGTTAATGGTTAATAACACAGGAAGTTAATGTTTGCATAATTCCTTAGACCATGAGAGTATCGAGTTTCTTCATGCTTGCTTCATGAACTTTGGGGTTTGTTAAACGTCATCCGTAAATGGGTGGCTATTACGGCGGCTTACGGGTTCATGGAAAAGTATGTCAAGTAACTTGATAGCTCAAGATTGGGATTTGCTCCTCCGACGATGGAGAGATATCTCTGGGCCCTCTCGGTGTTACGGTATCCATCATCGTCTGGCCAGACACAGGGTGATTTGATCACAGGGATGCCGGAACACGGAAACGAGAAAAGAGAACAATACCGGTAACGAGGTAACTGGCATAGTGGACAAGGTTGTTGATCCACAGGGATGCCGATAAATCTCACCTCGGGTATTGTAACATATCGCGAAGCAACAGGAATAGCACACGGCAACTGGAGGTTCACTCGAATATTTATTCGTGTGGGTATAGGGGTCAATATGGGTGTCCACGGCTCCGATGCTGATCATTGATCGGAAAGTGTTCCGGTCATGTCTATACTTCACCGAACCTATAGGGTCACACGCTTAAGGGTCATCTATCTGCTGAATACTAGACAAGGAGTCCGAGAGAAAGTCACTGGAATAGTTTCGGAGACAACGGAAAAGTTCCGGAGAGAACACCGAAAAAGTTTCGGTAAAACCGAAAAGTTGTTTCGGATAAAACCATTGATCCAAAAAGGTTTCGGCAAGCACCGGGAATGTTTTGGAGGTTGCCAGATTGGTCTGGTAATTTCTAGAATTTTTCTGGAGAAAAAACCGAAAAAAGTTTTCGGAGCTGCCGGAATTGTTTAGCGGGTAAACGAAGATGGTTTTAAATTAAACCACCATACCGGAAATGTTCCGGAGCACGTCCAGATAATTTTAGAGGGTGCTGGAAATGTTCTGGGACCTTCCGGAATTTTTCAGAAGTAATAGTCACGGAAAACATCTTGTCCCAGCGTGAGGGGACAAGATCCCACGAAGCGTGGGGGCTGTTTTGGGGCGCCTCCCCTTGGGGGGGCAGCCCCTTGTGGCTGGACAAAAGGTGTTGGGGGGGCCCCCATGGTGGGGGGCAGCCTCCATAATTGGTGGGAAGTGTTGGGAGGTGGTGGGGCCCCATGTTGGAGCACCATGGACAAGGGAACATGTTTTTCCCTTGTTTGGTGGGAACATGTTCTCCTTGTTTTGTGGGAACATGTTTTCCCCATGTTTAGTGGGCTGAATTTTCAGCCCCCTCCACCCCTTCCACCACTATATAAGGAGGAGGAGAGGTGCTCTCCAACTCCACTCCAACTCTCACACACATGGCATGCATGATCTGCCTTTCTTCTCTCCCTCCCACGAAATAGTTTCGTAGAGCCGAAAGGTTGTCTGGGTTCCGGCAGGAACTAGTTCTGGACGGCGAAGCCCTGCCGGATAGATGACACCGTATGTGTGCAACTCTGTAGAGAGATCGTAGTTTCGGTCTTAGTTCGAGAGTGCCTCCCGAAGGGCTGTTCGTGTGACCGTCCGAGTTTTGGAGGTCCTCCCGAAGGGCTGTCCGAGTGACAGTCCGAGTTTCGGAGGTCCTCCCGAAGGGCTGTCCGCGACACCGTCCGGGGGACTGTGCGACCGCCTCCCGGAGGGCTGTCCGCGGGGCAGATGAGGGTATACATCCTCGCGGTTGGGAGGTTGTAAAATCCTAGCTGCGGGGATCTGCACCGCCGTTCGTCATCGACTCTACTTCCGCTGCGCTACGAGTCGGTAACGAAATGATCAAACCTTGTATGCAGTCTCCATAGTGGTCCTGGGCTGGTGCGTAGGTCAGAAAATTTTTGTTTTCTGCTGCGTTCTCCTACAATCAGTTGCCAGGTTCCTCTCCCGCACGCCGCAGCTCCGTGCGCTCTCGCCTGCCCCGTCGCCGGCCATCTCCTCCCTGGCCGCCGGCCGCCTCCACCCCCGCCGCCGGCCCTCTTCTCCCTGGCCGCTCGGCTGCTTCTCCTCTGCGCCCGCGCCTGAGGCCTGGCGCTGCTCTGCTCCGAGCCCGCACGCGCCCGGTCGCCGCCGCCGCCCCTTGCTCCGCCCGGCCCTCCTCGCCGCGGATCCGGTCGCCCCCGTCGCGGATCCGGCCGCCCCGTCCTGCCCACTGCCAGGCTCGGCCCGGCCGCCGCCGCCCGCAGCGAGTACCACGCAAGCGGTACTTCCGCTGTGAAGAGCGGTACTACCGCCCTGAGCAGAGCGGTACTACCGCTGGGAAGAGCGGTACTACCGTCCCGCAGCGGTACTACCGCCCGTTTCTGCCGCTCTACTTCCGCTCGAAGGTCAGGCATTGCAGAAGGTTGCATTGCAGAAGGTTCATATAAGCGGAAGTGCCCACGGCACTGGAACCGCGGAAGTACCGCGCAAGCGGTACTACCGCTGAGCAGCGCGGTACTACCGCCCTGAGCAGAGCGGTACTACCGCTGGAAAGAGCGGTACTACCGTCCGGAACGGTACTACCGCTGAGCTAAGTGGTACTACCGCAGGGCAGGGTGAGCTCGTCATGTCTTCGTCGGGCTATGTGGCTGTTCCTCGGTGCTCGGTGATCTTCGATGGCACCAACTACGCTGAGTTTGTGGGTTTCATGCGCATCCACATGCGTGGTCTTCTCCTATGGGGCGTTCTCTCTGGCGAGGTTCCCTGTCCGCCCTGCCCTGTTGCTCCTGTGGCTCCTACCCCGCCGGTGCCGCCTGTTCTTGTTGCTGATGCTTCTCAGGCTGATCGGGATACAGCCAAGGCCCTTGATGCTGCTGCGGTTGATGCTTATGATCAGGAGGTATCCGCCTACTCAGATGATCTTTCTGTTTACTGAGATGATCTGTCTGCTTACACTCAGTGGTGCAACGATGATGCTCGAGCTGCTGCTGTTCTCACTGCGAGTGTCTTACCTCAGTTTGCGTCTGAGTTCATGGGTCTCGGTCCTGTTGCTGCGATGTGGTCCTATCTTTGTCAGCGATATCAGCCATCTGGTGATGCTCTCTACTTATCTGTGGTGCGTCAGGAGCACGCTCTTCAGCAGGGTGACTCTTCTGTTGATGAGTTCTACTCACAGAGCTCTGCCATCTGGCGCCAGCTTGACTCTCTCAGGACAGTTGTTTGTGGTACTTGCCGTTGTTGCCAGACTGTGCGGTCTGACTTGGAGTTTCATCGCCTCCATGAGTTCTTATCTCGCCTTCGTCCAGAGTTTGAGCCTCGGCGTGCTCACCTGCTTGCTCGTGGTCGTGTTCCTATTTCGGAGGTGCTTGCAGAGCTTCGTGCTGAGGAGACACGCCTCCATTCTGCTGGTCTGCTTGTGGTTCCCACTGTTCTTGCTGCCCGAGCTCCTGTGCCGTCTGCTCGCCTCACCACTCCACCGCTCCTGCCCACACCTCCAGGGGGGGCAGGTGGGGATCGGCCGCGCTCGCACACCTTCTGTGGCTACTGCAACAGGCCAGGTCACCCAGAGTCTGATTGTCAGAAGAAGCGGAAAGACGTGAAGCGCTCTTCTTCTAGTGGGACTCGTGCGTCTTCCTCGACTTCGTCGCTCACTGATCAGGATATTGTGCGGCTCAAGCGCATGTTGGCTTCCTCTGGTTCTTCCTCGACGGGTTCTGTTGCCGCTGTGACTGCCACCACCACTCCGCCCCCGTCGGAGCATACTCAGTCAGGTACATCCTCGTGGGTTCTGGATTCTGGAGCTTCTTTTCATATGTCTTCTGATTCTTCTGCTTTATCTTCTCTTCGACCTCTTGATTTTCCTCTTAATGTTCTCACTGCCGATGGCACACCTCTTCATGTTGCTAGTCGTGGCATCCTTTACACTCCGTCTTTTTCGGTTCCTAGTGTTTCTCATGTTCCTCGTCTTACCATGAATCTCTTTTCCGCTGCCCAACTTACTGATTCTGGCTGTCGTGTCATTCTTGATGCCGACTCCTGTTCTGTTCAGGATCGTCGCACTCAGGCTCTGGTTGGCGGTGGCCCTCGGCGCCATGAGTCTGAGGGCCTTTGGGAGGTTGACTGGCTTCGTGTTCCTTCCGCTGCTACCACATACGCCAGCTCTCATGCTCTTGTTGCCTCCTCTTCTGCGTCCTTCCAGCAGTGGTATCATCGACTTGGTCACATCTGTGGCTCTCGCTTGTCGTCGTTGGTGCGTCAGGGTGTCTTAGGGTCTGTCTCTGGAGATGTTTCTTTACATTGTGATGGTTGTAGACTTGGAAAACAGACCCAGTTACCTTATCCTACTAGTGAGTCGGTATCTCAGCGTCCTTTTGACTTGGTTCATTCCGATGTATGGGGTCGTGCTCCCTTTGATTCGAAAGGTGGTCATCGCTACTATGTTCTGTTTATTGATGATTTCTCTCGCTACACTTGGCTCTACTTTATGAATCGTAGCGAGGTTCTCTCTATATACAAACGATTCGCTGCCATGGTTCACACCCAGTTTTCCACGCCTATTCGTACTTTTCGTGCTGACTCCGCTGGAGAGTTTCTCTCTCACATGTTGCGTGGTTTTCTTGCGGAGCAGGGTACTCTTGCCTAATTCTCTTGCCCTGGTGCCCATGCTCAGAATGGTTTTGCTGAACGCAAACATCGCCATTTGCTTGAGACGGCTCGGGCGATGATGATCGCCGCCTCTCTTCCACCCCATTTTTGGGCTGAGGCCGTTTCCGCATCCACCCACCTCATCAACATTCAGCCATCGGTTGCCTTGAAGGGTGGTATTCCTATGGAGCGTCTCTCTGGTCGCTCTCCTGACTACTCCGCTCTTCGTATGTTTGGATGCGTGTGCTATGTTCTTCTTGCTCCGCGAGAACGAACCAAGTTGACTGCTCAGTCAGTTGAGTGTGTTTTCCTTGGCTACAGTGATGAGCACAAGGGCTATCGCTGTTGGGATCATGTTGGTCGCCGACTACGCATTTCACGTGATGTGACGTTTGATGAGTCTCGTTCTTACTATCCGCGTCCCTCCTCCTCGAGCTTTTCCGTGGAAGATATTTCCTTCCTTCTCCTTCCCGACACATCTCCCTCTGTGCCTCCTCTTCTTCCCTCTCCCCCGGTGAGTCTCCCTACACCACCGGTACCACCATCCCCTCCCTCCTCCTTCTCTCCCTCGTCATCTCCCTCCCCACCCTCCTCCCTAGTCTTTCGACCTCACTCCCCGTTTCCTCTCCACTACACTCGTCGTCCTCGTGCTGTGGATGATCCTACTGATGTGCCCTCTACTTCCAGTGCACCTCCTCTCACGCCTACACCGGTCCATAACCTCCGTGTTAGGCCTTGTCCCCCACCTGATCGCTATTCTCCTGACCGGTATGGTCTTTCTGCCATTGCTGAGCCCACCACCTATCAGGCTGCCATGACTCAGCCTGAATGGCAGCTTGCGATGGCCGAGGAGCTTGCGGCGCTTGAGCGCAATGGCACGTGGGATCTGGTTTCTCCTCCTTCCGGTGTTCGTCTCATCACCTGCAAGTGGGTCTATAAGATTAAGACTCGCTCCGATGGTTCCCTTGAGCGCTACGAAGCTCGTCTTGTGGCTCGTGGCTTTCAGCAGGAGCAGGGACGCGATTATGATGAGACATTCGCTCCTGTGGCCCACATGACCACTGTCCGCACTCTCCTTGCTGTGGCTTCTGTTCGTCATTGGTCTGTATCTCAACTTGATGTCCAGAACGCTTTTCTCAATGGTGAGTTGCGTGAGGAGGTTTATATGTGGCCACCACCGGGGTACTATGCTCCTGATGGTATGGTCTGCCGACTTCGCCGCTCCCTCTATGGTCTTAAACAGGCCCCTCGCGCCTGGTTCGAGCGGTTCGCCTCTGTGGTGACTGCCGCTGGCTTCTCGCCAAGTGATCATGATCCCGCGTTGTTTGTTCACACGTCTCCTCGTGGTCGGACTCTTCTCCTTCTGTATGTTGACGACATGATCATCACTGGTGACGACTCTGACTACATTGCCTTTGTTAAGGCTCACCTTCGCGACCAGTTCCTCATGTCTGATCTTGGTCCACTTCGCTATTTTCTTGGGATTGAGGTGTCTTCGACCTCTGATGGCTTCTTCATCTCCCAGGAAAAATATATTCAGGATCTTCTTGCTCGTGCCGCTCTCGGTGATGAGCGCACTGTTGTGACTCCTATGGAGCTCAACGTTCAGCTTCGTGCTTCTGACGGTGACCCTCTTCCTAATCCCACTCGCTATCGCCACCTCGTTGGGAGCCTTGTCTATCTTGCTGTTACGCATCCTGACATCTCCTATCCTGTCCACATTCTCAGTCAGTTTGTTTCAGCCCCCACCTCTGTCCACTATAGTCACCTCCTCCGTGTTCTACGATATCTTCGTGGCACGATCTCTCATCGCCTTTTCTTTCCCCGCTCCAGCTCTCTCGAGCTCCAGGCTTACTCTGATGCTACGTGGGCTAGTGATCCCTCTGATCGACGCTCGCTGTCTGCTTACTGTGTCTTTCTTGGTGGCTCTCTTATTGCCTGGAAGACAAAGAAACAGACTGCAGTTTCTCGCTCGAGTACAGAGGCTGAGTTGCGAGCGATGGCTATGCTGACGGCTGAGGTGATCTGGTTACGATGGTTACTTGAGGATTTTGGTGTGTCTGCTACTACATCGACTGCCTTACTGTCAGACAGTACCGGTGCTATCAGTATTGCGCGTGACCCGGTGAAGCATGAGCTCACCAAGCACATCGGTGTGGATGCCCACTTTGTGCGTGCTGCTGTGCAGGATCAGACTCTCGCTCTTCACTATGTGCCCTCTGAGTTACAGTTGGCGGACTTCTTCACGAAGGCACAGACTCGAGCGCAGCATGGCTTCTTTCTCTCCAAACTCAGTGTTGTTGATCCACCATGAGTTTAAGGGGGGGGGGATGTTAGATGTGTATAGTCTCCTTTTCTGTATATCCCCATTGTATAAGGGGCTTTCTGCACTTTACCTCACATGTACTTATATTGGCCTTTGGCCCCCTGTGAATCTTAGTTGCTCATTCTCTAACAGATAGTTCATACCCAAATTTCGCAGAAACATAAGGTGGACTCGAGTCGGGTGTATGCTTTTTCCCATTGGTATAGTCCTGAAGTTGGCGAATTCGGCTGAATCTGAGCAGATAGGGTGCTGCTTGATGGCAAGTCATCGAATTGAAGCATCTAATGTTAGTTGATCATTTAATTAACGGTAATATGCTACTAAAATATGGTTCGGTTGCAAACCGAGACAAATAGTTTGCTGGACACAGGGAAAGCTGCTGCTTATCTTACCAGAATTGAGGACACATGTTGGCTGTTGATGGTTAACCATTAATCATTCAATACTGTCAGTTGGTTGTGCAAGACTTCGAGTCCCTTGAGAAAAGAAAAGAGAACTCAATGTGTAGAGGCCTTCAAGGGTAATGGCATAAGTTGAGCAGCTAAACCAGCCTACGTGAGTCTGAGCTGTCACCGAATTGTGTTATTCAAATTTTGGGAAATGCCGCACGGTAGCTGTCACTGAATTCTTAATACACAGTTGGTAGGTTTGTAAATTGTACAGTTGCTGTCTTGCAGGGATTGGCATAGGAGTAATTCCGGAGAGAACCTAACTGCATCAGAGGGATCAGAATGAATACTCTTCCTAATGCTCACGCTGGCGCCTTCCATGACGCAAGGGTAATCCGAAATATCATAAGGCTCTAAAGGCTGCCATTCTGTTTATGCTACAAAGTGTTTGCAGTTTGCTCAGTTTCTCTTGTCAAGGAGTATCTTGTTGCCGACCAAAGCAGTAGGTACATGCATGTTCGCCACAGTTTAGGGCCTATTTGATTCGTAGGATTCTCAAAATGCGGAAATAGGAAAAGCATGTCCTCTTGTACCCTCGAGGATTTGGAAGAATGTTTGATAGCACAGAAAAACAAAATCCAACAAAGAGGTTTGAGTGGAGGAAACTTTTCCTTCAAAATGTAGTACAAATGAATCCTATAAAAAAAATCCTAAGGATATCAATCATATGAATCAAACGACCATCGTAGGAAAAAATCCCAAGGATCCTAATCCTCCAAAAGTCTTTTCAAAGATGGCAATGCCGAAACTTGCACAGCCATGTCAATCTTCAGATTCAGAGCAAACCCACGCAGTGGTCTTTCCATGCTACTGTTGTCTACACAAGCTACTATCTAGAACAACGGCGTGAAAGCTCAGCAACAACATTCGCAAAAAAAAAAAAAAAATGCTCAGCAACGAGGAACAAACGTCATGAGTAGCTACGTCAGTTTTGCAATTTCAAATGCGGTTCGCTGACGCAGGATCGGCCACCCCAGACCAACCAAAGAATCGCAAGAAAACTCACACACTCGTGTCTCCAGGCATCGCAGAAGCGTCGGGAGAAGCAGGCTTCCTCGGTCATCAGTAAGGCAATCCGTCACACATGAGAACTCAGTCATCAGACGCTATTTACACTTGGCAGCGTCAGAGAAAGAAGCTACCCCTTTTTTTTTTACACAAGAAGAAAAGTTAACCACCTTGGTCTGGTCTAGTCATCCGAACGGAGCGCGCACACGACGGCGACAGGATCGGCATTGCTCCATCCGTTGCATCATCAGGGTATCAGGGTATGTACTAGTACATAGTGCAGAATGTAGTGTAGCGACGCGTATTCCGCTGCTTGCTCGACCGTGTCGCCATGGAGGAGATTCGAGATTTGAGAAAAGAGAGAGGGCACTGCAGGTGGGTTTGACCGAGGGGGTGGGAGGAAGGCGCAAGGCACGGGGCGATCGCCGTGGGTTCAACGTTTGACCGTGGGATTAGAACGGGGATAAATAACTACTGGCCCATATGGTCTGCATGGGAACAAAGACGTCGCTGAGGCCACACCAGCACAGCATCTTAATCTACTAACCCGGATCCAGTTCTTAACGCCAGGATAATGGCCACTTGACTGTCGGTACTCGTTCGCCTTTCCTTTCCTTCGTTTCTATACAAAGCTTTCGTTTTCGTGTGTGCTTTAGGCAGGATTTGTTCAGGGAGTCAGTCGTCTTGTTCCTTACCCCCCAAAAAAATTGTAAGAACGTCAATATTTGCTTGGAATATCTGGGTTTTATGAGATCTGAACCAGCCGAAAGAAAACCTCTCTTGCCTCATTTCCCATTCATAGTATAGGGGTGTGGACCAGAGTAATAATAATAATAATAATAATAATAATGCAAGAGTATGGGAGCGCCTATGCTTGAGTTCATATTGAATCCCTTTTCGCCCTCCTCTTCCTCCTGTCATGTAGCCTTCTTCTTCCCCTCGTGTCGCCCCAACACATCGACCTGATCTCTTGCGCCGGCCTAACCGTCTGTTTGTTGTCGCGCCGCCTCAGCTTCTTGGTCTGCCCAAGTCGTCTCCTCTGTCGAGCCCCTGGTCCTGCCACCCACGTAACGCCCACCCCTCCCCACTCCTTTAGCACCGACGATCCACCTCCGCACCCACACCCAAACCCCGTCAACTTTCGTAGGTGACGCCCCTATCTACGGCATGGTCCCTAGCGAGCTAGGGACGTCGGGTTCAGTGCCAAAATTGTCAGAAGTATCGACACCAACTTAAGGTGAAGTGTGTTCATATGGAGCAAGCAGCCAAGGATGTCTTTAATCAACATGGTAGTTCTTCCAGGATTGTGTCGCTTGTGAGCGATTGTGAGCATGTGTTATGCCTGTGTTCATCATAGATTTTCACAGGTCGGGTGTTTTGAACTCTTTTGTTCTACTAATAAAGCATATGTGCAACACACGTTGATATTAAGTACTTAGGTGGAGTATATTATTTGCGCATAGATATTAGGTAAGATATTATTTGCGCATTAATTATGTAATTTACGCTGAAGCTAAAATTTGTTATATTTTTAATTGTGTGCTAAACATGTTGAACAATCACCATTGGAGCAATATAGGTCGTTGAATTGACCTAGCTTGATGGCTGGGATTAGTTGAATCTGCCCATTTGGGTCTTTTCATATTGATAGTATAGATAATTGCCCCGTGCGTTGCAACAGGTTATAAATGTTCTAACACGCCTGTGATTTACCTGTCCGTATTAATATGATTGTGTAAATAAATGTTTATCAAATCCTGCCATGATTTACATACCAAAATCAAAAGTTTGGTTTTGGCGCCCTTATAGTTTGGTAGGTTGGGTCATGCATGATACGTAAATTATGAAATTGATACAAAAGATAAGTAAATTGCGGTGGTACATGAAATTGACGTTAAAAGTAAGTAAATTAAGGTGAAATTGGTGAAGAAGATAAGTAAATTAAGGTGATTGCTTAATGTACATGGAAACAACGGACCAAAGGCATGGTGGGACAATAAAACAGGCTAGACGAAAAACCCCGGTGGAGGGGCGTGATGAGAGGGGAGGAAGCGGTTGACGAAGAATTCTGCCAGCAGAAAAAAGAACATTACGTATGTTTTAAGCAAGTAGAGATAAAGACAAGGATAGAGAGTAGTAGAGATAGAGATAGAGATAGAGATAAATATTGGTATAGATAAAGATATATAGATGTAGATATGCCCAAAAAAATAAATATAGATCTAGATTACCACCATGCTTTATTAAGTTCAGTGAAAATACCCTTTATTGAAAGAAAATAAATCGCAAAACAACAAATGTGCAAGAGTACAACAACACGAGGAACAAAACGGAGGCAGCAGTCTAATCCAGGTACTCACGACTGACGAGTGAAGACCCACCAACTCGCAACCTCTATTTGTACAGATGCATGCACACCACGACTCCCTCCGTTTCTCCACCACCTGGTCTGGCCATCTCTCCTCCCCTCTTCGGCTCTTCCCCTGAGAAAGCGAGGCGTGACGACCCAAACCCATGGCGCCTTCCCGCCGCGGTCAACGCGCCACCACCAGCCTCGCCGTCCTCCTCCTGCTCTACGCCATCTCCGTATGCTCGTTCCTCCCGGCCGCCCGCGCCCAGACCACCATCTTCACCAGCATCGTCGGCGGCAAGGAGTTCAGCACCTTCTCCTTCCCCTCCTTCGACAACTCGCTGCGGCAGCTCCCCGGCAACCTCACCGTGTTGGGCAACGCCACCGTCAACGGGAATGCTCTGCAGATCACGCCGGACACCCAAAACGACCCGGAGAGGTTCCTCGTCAACCAGACCGGCCGGGTCATGTTCCCCAGGGCCTACGTGCTCTGGGCCTCCAACGCGTCCAACTCCAGCGCCGACGGCCGGCGCCTCGCCTCCTTCTCCACCGTGTTCAAGGCCAACCTCTACCGCTCGAACGCGTCCGTCAAGGGCGAAGGGTTCGCGTTTGTCATCGCGTCCGATGGCGGCGTCCCCCCACCCCCCGGCAGCCACGGCGGCTACCTTGGCCTCACCAACGTGTCCACGGACGGTAGCGCCGCCAACGGGTTCGCGGCCGTGGAGCTGGACACGGTGAAGCAGCCGTACGACCCCGACGACAACCACGTCGGCCTCGACGTGAACAGCGTCCGGTCCAAGTTCTCCGCCTCCCTCACCCCCTTCGGCATCGACCTCGCGACCAGCAACAAATCCGACGACGGCAGCCACATGGTCTGGATCGAGTACAACGGCACGGCGCGGCACGTGTGGGTGTACATGGCCAAGAACGCGAGCAAGCCCGCCACTCCCGTGCTCGACGCGCCGCTGGACCTCTCGGTGGTCCTCCTCGGCAAGAAGGCCTACTTCGGCTTCTCGGCGTCCACCGGCGTGCTGTACCAGCTCAACTGCTTGCACAGCTGGAACATGACGGTGGAGCTTCTCCCCGACGGCAGCAGCCCCGGCAAGCAGACGCTCTCCGGCTGGAAGCTCGGGCTGGCCATCGGCGTGCCGTGCGTTTTCGCCCTGGCGCTCGGACTGTTCGCCGGCCTGTACATCAAGAACAGGCGGAGGAGGATCGGGGACGACTCGAGCTCGATGGTCCGGAGCACCATTAACTTCGCGAGCATCCCCGGGGTGCCCAAGGAGTTCGACTACAAGGAGCTGAGGAAAGGGACGGGCAACTTCGACGAGAAGATGAAGCTGGGGCAGGGCGGGTACGGCGTGGTGTACCGCGCCACCGTGCTCGGGGAGCACGGCCAGAGCATGCAGGTCGCCGTGAAGCAGTTCTCCGGGGCCAACACCAAGGGACAGGAAGACTTCCTCGCCGAGCTTAGCATCATCAACCTCCTCCGCCACCGCAATCTCGTCAAGCTCCTCGGTAAGGAATTGCTTCGTTCTCTGCTCATTTCGCAACGTTTTTCTCGATCAATCAAAGAATTCCGTCCATCGCTGCTCCATAACTCTTTATAGTGCTTGATTCAAAGATTCTGCCAGAAACTGTTCTACATTCTAGGATGTGTCTAATTAGTTTTGCACTTCATAATCTTGATAAAAGTAGACTAAAAAGAAGTTGCCTAAAGGGCTACGTGAAAGCGAACTTTTATTTTGGCGAAAGTGAAAGCGAACTTTTATTTTGGCGAAAGTGAAAGCGAACTTTGATTATGTCAAAAAAAAAATTGGTTACGTGAAAAACGAGTTGTTGTCGGAAATGTCAAATGCCGTCTATATACTAGTAGATAGATAGATAGACAAAGGTACGGCATTGTCAGATTACGAATCATCAAAGGATAAACAACTGTTCACATTTCTTCACCTGAACTGTTGACATTTCTGGAAATAAATCGATTAACCGCGGGTGGTCAATCTGCAGGCTGGTGCCACCAGGATGGCGTGCTGCTGCTGGTGTACGACTTCATGCCCAACGGCAGTCTGGACAGGCACCTCTTCGGCGGGCCGGAGGCCCCGGTGCTCACCTGGGGGCACCGCTACAACATCGTCGCCGGCGTGGCGTCCGCCCTGAACTACCTCCACCACGAGTACGACCAGCGGGTGATCCACCGCGACATCAAGCCGTCCAACATCATGCTGGACGTCGCCTTCAACGCGCGGCTCGGCGACTTCGGCCTCGCCCGCGCGCTCGAGACCGACAAGACCTCCTACACCGACAAGATCGGCGTCCCCGGCACGCTGGGCTACATCGCGCCGGAGTGCTTCCACACGGGCAGGGCGACGCGGGAGTCGGACGTCTTCGGCTTCGGCGCCGTCATCCTGGAGATCGTCAGCGGGCGCCGCATCTCCTGCAGCAACGCCGCCGGGTGCAGCCAGCTGCTGGAGGGCGTGTGGCAGCTCCACGGCGCCGGCGAGGGGCGCATCCTCGAGGCCGTCGACAGGCGGCTCGCGGCCGGGGAGTTCGACGAGGGCGACGCGGAGCGGCTGCTGCTGCTGGGCCTCGCGTGCAGCCACCCGAACCCCGGGGAGCGGCCGAGGGCGCGCGCCATCGTGCAGATCCTGGCGCGCTCCGCGCCGCCGCCGGACGTGCCGGCGTCGAAGCCGGCCTTCATGTGGCCTGCGCTGCCGGTCGTGCTCGGGGACGACGACGGGGAGATGCCGGTGTCCGGGACCAGCACGGCGTTGACCTCCTCGTCGTCGTACTACGCCTCGTCGGCGGGGTGGACGACGCAGAACTACCTGCTAACCAGGGAGCACGACGTGACGGACAGGGACATGTCCACGGCGTGAGTTGACCGCCGGCGAGCCTGCCGGGCGCCATGCCAGGACGTGCGAGTGAGTCAGTCAACGGCACGCGGGATCAATATCAACAAGCAATTAGTCGGTCGTGTGTTCACGATGGTGAGTTCTTGACACCGACGTGGCGAATAAGATGTAGATAGTGATCAGTGTGCATACCAAGTTGTGATCAAGCTATATCTGGATTGGGGAGCTATATATAGCTTTTCATTTCTGGGTTAAAGTGAGTAGTACAATTTTTATCTGATCTTTCCGTTGATTGCCGTTTGCCGTCGTGTCCAGTTGCGACTGTGCGTAAATAGCTAGCCGACTTCTCGGTGTTTCTAATGAGAGGTGACCAGTTCTCTGTGCTGGCTTTCAGTGGTAGAGGAGTTGATATTTGTACCACAATACCAAGCAATGATTTTGTACAGTTAATTTGTTGTTATTCACAATTGCTATTTCTCATGCAGCTGAAAAATAATAATCAACTTTCCAGTCAATTTACATGGTCTGAAGAAGCGCAACCCGAGCCGGAAATGGGGGGGGGGGGGGGGGGGGGGGGGGGGTCGGTCTCTGCCGGAGGTCGGATCGAGAGGGAAGAGCAGTAGGAAAGGGGATAGATGGCGCGACACTTGACTAAAGTTTAGCAACCTCCTTTTATTGTATATCTTTTATGCCAAAGCAGGATCCCCTACAAAAAAAATGTAAAATAGTTTATATAGTATGCTTAACACCAACCTGTGGTTGGATGGTTAGAGGGACTGTGGTATCCCCAACCCACCAGGGTTCAAATCCTGGTGCTCGCATTTATTCCTGGATTTATTTCAGGATTTCCGGCGATGCGCATTCAGTGGGAGGAGACGTTCCCGTCGATGACGAGGTGCCTACGGTGACTTCGTAAATTTCAAGATGATATGCCGGCTCAGTCTCTCGGAGGTGCTCATAGGGGTAGGGTGTGCGTGCGTGCGTTCATAGGGGTGAGTGTATGCGCGTGTATATGAGCGCTTGCGTCTGTACTGTGTTCAAAAAAAAAAAAACACCAATTGTGTAACAACCTAATACGAATTTATGGCTACCTACTGGATTTATGATGATATTTATACCAAATTATGTAATTTTCACAGGTTTTATATCGATATTTTGAAGTTGTGTTCTTTATACATTGTATATGTAACTTTGGCACGACCTCTTTTTCTCTACCCGGAAATATACCTTTAATTTCAATGTAATGCAAGATTATTCAATAATTATCGATCGAGACTGACTGTTGATTCCAGGGTGATGGATCGTTTCTCGGGAAATGATTATGTGTACGGTAATTTGTGCGTACGATCATTATACATGACCAATCGACTGGTGTGCCATAGTTTGGTGCTATGCATGGACGATTTGATTTACATCGCCGTACATAAATGGTACACATAATCTCTTGTGCACAACAGTGCTTTTTTGGGAAACGTTATTTAATTGACGGACGTTAGTTTTTTCGTCCCTCTAGGCGGACGCGTTGGTTGCCATTCGATTTTCTGGCACGAATTGCAGCGCAAGGCTGGTGCCACATCAGTTTTTTAAAGCGTTCGCTCTAACCAGCTGCGAGGGCGAACGTCCCCTCCTTTATTCTCCCAAAAAAAACATGGCCAAGGTGCGTGAGGGGTGGCTCAAACTCGGGACCTTCCGAAGGAAGGACAGGCAGGCTGACCACTTGCTAAAGCCGGATTGTGAACATATGTGGTTAAACTTGCTGTATGTTTTGAAGCTAAAATATTTTGAATTTGATTTTTCATTTGAAACTTTTGGCCCAAAAAATCCTGAAATCCCAAAGAAGAAAAAAAATCATCTTTGAAAGAAAAAAATTCCGAATTTTTGCCATGTGCCCATTACAAATCCCCAAAGTTGCCATGTTTTTTAGAGAACAAATTTTTAAAACTTGCCATGTGCAATTTTATTTTTTTTGCCATGTGCCCATTACAAATCCTAAAAGTTGCCATGCTTTATAGAGGAGAAATTTTCTAAACTTGCCATGTGCAATTTTATTATAGGTAGCATGGCAATCTCATTATTTAGACCATGGTAATTTTTTCGTCCAATGCATTTTTTTATTAATTACACCACGGTAGTTTTATTTTAGGTACCAAGGAAATGTAATTATTTATACCATAGTACTTTTTTGTTGGTAGCATGACAATTTCATTATTTAGACCATGGCAAATTTTCAGTTAAACCATGGAAATTTTATTATTTACACCATGGCAATTTTTCAGTTAGACCATGTCATTTTATTATTTAAACTGGCATTTCATTAACTAGACCTTGGAAAATTTCCGTGTCTTTTACAAAAAGAAATTGTCTTTCGACCATGGCAAATTTATTGGACTTATCTAGATAAAAATAATTGTATTGAAGTTCCCATCAGACCAATTTTGTTGTTTTACAAATTAAAACATGGCAATTTTTATTTTTTTTATTAGTAGACACCATGCCACATTTATTTGTAATATACCATGGTTAAATTTAAAATTAGAGGATGGCGGATTTATAAAGTATAGCATGGCAATTGTAAATTTATGTTTCTCTTTTTTTTCTGTATCAGATTTTTTTATTTTTTGATGGCATTTTCTTTGCCAAAAAGTACTAAACTGGGCCTCGCCCATTTTTTCCTGCAACCTTACTGGCCTAACTAGGTCACGCTGGAATCGCGCAATACATACGAGTACAAAAGAGGGGCACTCGTTCGCTGGAATGAACTTCCCCCAACGAACTTTTCGTTCGCCCCAAGGTGCCTTACCATGAAACGATCGCCAGGTATTATGGTCTTTTTTTCACGAGCTTTTTTACGGTACCATGTACTGATGGAGGGGAGGGAGCAGTATAAGTCCATCTCACCGTTGATTCCTAGAGGGCAGAGGAGACATTTCCGGTTGATTATTCTCATGATTCTGCCTGTACTAAATTAGTGGGCCAATATTTCGGCCTATTTGTGACGACCTGCCTGTCCCGTGGTCTCGTCGGCGTCGCTCGCTCTTCTCGCCGCCCTCCCGCTGTCTCTTGCCGTTGTCCTTGCCCCTGTCGAGCACTACCTCCCACCGCGTCCATCGATCTAGCCTGCCCTGCACACTGCTCGTCGAACTTGCAACTGCCTCATTGTCGGCTCCCTATGGATTGAGGCATCCAGCTGCTGATCCTAGATGTGGTTAGTGAGCTTGTCCCTTGCTATGTTACCGGCTGCTACAGGTTCAATCGCTGGGAAGAGGAGGCGGGAGCGCCGCGACGGCGGCCGGAATCCTACCGGTGGAGGCCAGAACGGACGGGCATGAGGAGCACGGGTGGCGTGGGTCTGGAGTATACCAAACTACCCAAATTACCCTCGAATAACATATACTGCTCCAGGCTCTCGATCTGGACTCCAATATACTGCGGCCCAACTACACCAGTATAGAACAATCTGGACCGTTAGATCTCCATGAATGGACGGCTCACATTGATTAAGGGCTACCATAAAAGTGCTCTTTTTTCACATGATGAAAACTTCCTGTTCTCATCTGAAAGTCTAGATGAACCTTTTCAAAGATGCTTTTTAAGCCTAGACTGTTGAAGGGGGAGATGCTCTTTATTTTTATTTATTTTTTGATCTGGAGACTGATCATGTGTTGCGCCCTTTGGTTGTGCCTGATGACAGCTTCGAGATCGAGAGGGGAGCCGAGCTTCATGGTCGTTTCTCCCCTCGTGCTAGAGCCAGTTCACCGTCGTCAGCCTATGAGGGATTGGACAATGATGTGGTTGTGACTCCGGTACTGCAGATCATGCCGGAGCTTCAGGAGCTGTGTGGGGGCCAGGCTCTGCCTCTGTCCATCGAACACCTGAAGGTAGACCCCCCCCCCCCCCCCCCCCCCCGCGAGATCTCGATTGTGGCTTTACCGCCAGCATCACCCCTGGAGTCTAGCCAGATACTTGATGCCGAGGAGTGTGGTGATTTCGACGCTGCAATCTCTTGCTTGCCTAAGTCCATTGGGTGTCAGGCGCCAGCTAGCCTACCTCTCGATGTCATGGAGCGCGAAGTTTTAGATGTTGCTGCCCTTCCCTCGTCTGCGACCATCGAGCAGGTGATGCCTATGAGTGGCATGACTACGGATCCAAGTGTGTTGGCACCTACTCCAAATCCAGATGCTCTCTTCGCGAAAGAACTTTGTGACTTGCTCGCTAGTGTGGAGGTTGCTAGACCTGGTTTGGGCAGGTCAATTGCTTGCCTCCTGACGGGGACGCCAATAAGAGGCAAACAAAAGAAGGTGGGCAAAGGCAAGAGTGGCGCCATAGGCAAGGCGTCTCTGGATGCTTGATGGATGATCTTCGGTCTCTCGGCCCGTCCTCTTGGATTGGGTTGTCGTTGTGGGTTGGGATGTTCCTGATGTCTTGTATCGAGGTGTTCTTGTCAGGGGTCACTTGGCGTAGGAACAATGTCGGAGTTTGAGGATTTTGTGTATTCGGAGAGTCTGGCGAGGCCACATGTGCGGTTGTGCGGTTTCTTGCCATGAGTGGTTAGTCTATGCTCTGTTTGTATTGGTTTTCGTCCAATTTTCCGTTAATTAACTGGGCAATTCTCTTCTTCTTAATTAATCGATGAGGCAAAACTTTTGCCTCCGTTTTGAAAAAAAAGAGTATTCTACCAATACAGTAGTAATTATGCTGGAAAACGTGTTCAAGGTGTTGATTGGCCATGCGCTGCTTGAAGGTTCGCATGGAAGCTTCACTTCTTTTCGTGCGAAGAATATACCACTACCATAGAAAATTCCGCACACTTTGCTCAACATATGTGCCGTGATGTAGACTTGGACATACTTGTTTCCACTCCAGAGTCCCTCGGATTGTATTTTATGTTATTTTATCTATACACTCCCTCACCTGAAGCCACCTGAGGCAGGAACACAGGAGAATAAGACAGGTGAATGGGTAAATGAAATCACCAATGGAGATTCAAGATGAAAAATGAAAATAATCTCTATCTGACGGTGCAAACCGAGAATTCTATTCCGCATGTACCACGGCAGAGGATGACGAGCGCCGAGACGTAGGGAGCGCAGGTGATTCCTATTTGACGCTCACGAGCGTCAAAAGGGCGTGGCTTCCCTGAAGCGTGGCCTCCCGAGCCCCAGTTTGTGGCGGCCCACGGTTGCTTCGCTGTTTCTTCTTTTTCCTATTTATTCTTTTTCTTTTCTTTTTTTGATTTTTGTTTCTATTTCTTTTCTTTTCCTTTTTTTTTCTTGTATTATACAAGGTTCATTGAGTCTTACAAATGTTCATCGTATATTAAGAAAATATTCGCCCATCTAAAGCGACGATTCCCCGCTGCTAGCCATCTAACAGCGACGACTCCCTGTTGCGGCCCATCGCCAGTCCTTTGAAAGCATCCTAAAACCGATGCAAACGGATGTCTACATGGCCCGGCCCATCCAACATCGATGACTCCCCGCTGCGGGCGCTCGTTAGGACAAACACTAGTAACGGGCAGCTTAGGCGCTGTATAGGAAATGCCCGAGACGTAGGGCAGCCTCATGTCCACAGGAGCCATAGTGAGCCGACCCAGCGCAGCAGCAGCGCTTCGCCCTCGCCCATGCGCACGATGACGACATGGGCTCGCACCGCCACGATGGAGTCAAGCTAAAGTTTATTATTTTTTTCTTTTATAATTTAAATGAATATATTACAAAATTTAGATTTAATTAACAAAAATTAAAACCCATGAATTTGAAAAAATATTAACATCACAATGTTAATGCAATTAAAAAAATATTGATAGTGTTCAATAAAAATATTTCTAACATGGAAAAATGTTCATGCGTTTCAAAACAATGAATGTAAAATTATTGAAAAATATTTATACAATGTAAAAAAAAGTTTGTGTAGTATAAAAATGTTTTGTGCCATAAAAATAATGTACATGACATTTTAATGAAATGTTCTTGTGTTTCACAACAAAACTTGTGGCATTTTAAAAATGTTTGCCTAGCTTCAAAAAATAATATTACCATAAAAAATGTTCAACGTGTATTTGAATTTTGTTAGCATGTATTCAAAAAAGTGTTCAAAACATGTATTAAAATAAAAATGTACACCGTGCTTAGAAAAATATTCAACATGTATCAAAAAATGTTTCACGTGTACACTAAAAATGTTATAATGTGTATAGACGCGTGTTAAAAAACAAAACCAGCGAAAACCGAGAAAGAAACAAAAACAAAGAAAAAGTAAGAAAACAAGTAAAAATTAAGAAAGAAACAAAGAAAACCCGTGAAAAGGGATATAAAAGAAAAATCAAATATGGAACGAAGAAACTGGTAAGAAAAGAAAAATAAAAACAAAAAAAACCGAGGAAGAAACAAAGAACAACCAAAAGAAAAAAAAACTAAATCGAATGAGCAAAGGGACGCAGCTAGCTGCGTATGAGCAAACCCGCTAAACAAGCCGGCTTCAGGCGAGCCGAGCATACGTCTCGCTATAAGCGAGATATAGCTCTCGCGGAGAATGATGACCAAACACATACCCCATTCACCGATCGACTGCAATGGCCCGACCCATGTATGGGACACACATTTCTTGGTTTTGACCAGCTTCTGCCTGATTTTGCGAAGCTCCTATCCGGTTTTACGATTGATCTGCCTTTTTTCAATTTATTGGTTTTCTTAATCAGTTTTACTGATTTACTATTATTATTATTATTACTATTATTATTATTATTATTATTATTATTATTATTATTATTATTATTATTGTTTCCTGCTCTTTATCTTTTGTCCCTTATTTACTTCATGAAAAAGAATCATGAATACATTCTAGAAATTTGTGTAAAGCAACTTAATTCACCAACACTTTAAATAATCTTGAATATTTTAAAAAAAATCATGAATAATCTCTTAATAAAAAAAATTCAAAAAAATTGCGTACGCTTTCTTATATTGGATTTTTTGAAATTTTCAAAGTATTTCTTCAAAACTCATGAACACTGTCAAATATGGATGAAGCATTTTTAAAAACACATGATTTATTATTTCATAGAATTTTTATAGAAAATAAAATTATTTTTACCCAACGTTGTTCGTTGGACAAGAACAGGCAGTTGCACCACTCCTGGAAGGCAAAAAAATCTGGGAAAACAAATGAACATTTTTCTGTTTTGAGGGGAATGAACATTTTTGTTTAGCGTGGCAAATGAACAATCGGTCGGTAAACAAAACGGAAATGGGCCAGCATGATAAAGAGCACAGCATCGCTTGCAGTACTCCATAATAGGCCAGCCCAGCGCATGGGAGGAGCACTGGTCGCTAGCACATGCTTTTTTATTATTACTTTTATTTATATTTAGAAATAGAGTTATTATTTTTATAGAGGACAAACATTCACCACATGTTTCCGAAAATGTTAACACAGTGTTAAAAAAATGTTTGCACAACTTTTAAAAAATGTTCCCATATTTCAATAAAATGTACGTGATTTTTTTTAAAGCATGTATGTAGTGTATAAAAATGTTTGTGTGATGCATACAAAATATTTCATACCATTGAAAAAATGTATGTGACATTCAAAAAACATGATCACATCTTTCCAAAACATGAAAATGTTTGCTTACTATAATAAAGTAAAAAAAATGTATGTGACATTCAAAAAATGTCATACAATGTAAAAATGGTTGTGTGGTATAATAATAATTTTGTACCATTTAAAATAATGTATGTAACATTATAAATAAATATTATCATGTTTCAAAAATATTTTTTGTGAAATTTAAAATAATATTTATATAATGTAAAAAAAATTGTCGTGGTTGAACAAAATGTTTCGTGCCAGTTAAAAATGTTCAGCATGATATGAATTGTTTTATCATGTTTCTTGGAAACATGTATTTTAAAACAAAAGTGTACATCGCGAAAGAAACCAGTGAAGAAACGACAAAGCACAGAAAAAAACCGACAAAGCACAGAAAAATAGAAAGAAACTGGTGAAGAATTGCGAAAGAAAATGGAAATACATAGAAACTCGGTGAAGAAAGACAGAAAACGGGTAAAACAAAGAAAATCGAAGAACGAACAGAAAGAAATGAACAAAAGAAAAAAAACAAAAGTGTACATCATTTACTGGCTCGGCCCATTGGCTGTGCGTTGTAGGCATGCTAGAGATACATCTCATATTAGGGGAGATATAGCTGTGGTGGTTCTACTTTTAGCATGCGGGGACTTCCTGCCGCGCGTGTAGGATGTTGGATAGAGAGAAAACACGCACCCCGCGCAACCGCTCGTGTCGGTAGGCCCATACGAGGATAGCATACGCTACAGGGTACCTATAGGGCTAAAAACTTCCAAGTTTCTTTTTATTTGGATGGGTTTTTTATAAAATATAAATCCTGAATTTATAAAAAATGTTCATGAATTAAGAAAATGTGTTCATTTTCAAAAAAGTATCGCATATATGAAAAACAAATCCACGAATATGAAAGAAATGTTCATGGAAAAAATTAATATAAATATTTTTGTATTTAAAAAAATCATGGATTCAAAGTTCATGAGTTTGAAAAAATGTTTGTGAAGGGTTTCTCCTCCTCTCGGCGACATCGGCCGCCGCTGAATCTTCCTAAGATCGATAGCGGGCGTTCCCGCAAAAGATGGCGACCGCATCTGTTGCTCTATCGGAGGCGAGCGGTGACGCGATGGGGCCTAGCTCTGGCGATTTGGTTGATTTCTTCGGTCAGCTCAACCTAGCGGAGGAAGAGTTTGACGATCTAGTCATTGATGAGGCCAATCCAGTGATCAACGAAAGAGTTCGATGGCTGGCTTTGGCCAAGGTGCATACGGAAAAGACCTTCAGCCATGCAGCTTTCTTCAAGGAGATGAGAGCGGCGTGGAATCCGGCGCAAGAAGTGAGGTTCAGGCTGGTGGGTATGAACCTGTTTGTTGTCCAGGCGTCCTGCCTTGGGGATTGGGAACGTATGATGAATCAAGGTCCATGGATTTTCAGATTCTGGGCTGTTCTGCTGCATCCGTACGATGGTCTTAGTCGGACGGAAGATATTCAGATCGTTCATATGCCAATATGGCTGCAGATACATAAGCTCCCTGATGGCTATTGTGATAAAGCAATTGTGGAGAAGTTGATAAAGAAGGCTGGGAAGGTGTTGGATATCAGACTGAATGGTAATGCCCGTGGTGACTATATTAGGGTTAGGGTTCAACATGATGTGAGAGAGCCCTTAACTAAACATGTTAGTATCATCAGAGGGAAGGAACGGCAAGTTTATGCGGTGAGGTATGAAAAACTAGCTCGTTTTTGTAAGGTTTGCGGCAAGATTGGGCATGACTTTAAAGAATGTGGTTCAGGCATCCACTTAGCAAAAGATATGAAGTATGGAGATTGGTTATATGCTGATTTTTCAGCAAGATCTCGATCTGAACCTTGGTCTGTACCTGTCTCTAAAGGGGCTGGCCGGGAAGGCAAACCAGCAGGCTCGGCAACTAGTGCTAATGGAGGAGATGATGACCTGAAAAGTACTGCATCTAGTCCACAGAGAAACGCAGGTATGGATTTGGATATGGAAGCACCGAAGTGTGGTGTAGAGCAGCAAGAGGATAAGAACATTCGTAAGCGCCTAGCCTTGGGCGTTGACAGTGAGGTGCCGGCCGCTGGCCTAGTCCTGGTGGTGCTTGCAATTACTGATGGCTCTGGCAAGGATCTAGACACCTCTCCGACGTCTAGTTCAAGCAGCAAAAGGGCGAAGACGGAGAAGAGTAAAGACTGTGATATGCATGGATCGGCGGGCTCCCTCGAGGAGTGCCGCCGGGGACAATAAATCTCTTATTTTGGAACTGCCGGGGGGCGGGGAACCGCCGGACAGTTCGAGAGGTTTTGGCCCTCGCAAAAGCCAATTCCCCAAAGCTTGTCTTTCTATGTGAAACAAGGCAAGCTTCTGACAAGATTGAAAAGTTGAAGTGGCGTTTAGGATTGAAAGGGTTTCATGGTGTTTGCAGTGACGGCCGGAGTGGCGGCCTAGCTTTATTTTGGGACGAGTCTCTTCAGGTCTCGGTTATGGACTCGTGTTCTCGGTACATTGATGTGGCTGTGCTAGATGGGAACATTGGTTCAAGTTGGCGTGCAACTTTCGTTTATGGAGAAGCGAGGGTGGAGAACCGGCATTTGATGTGGCAGCATTTGTCAAGGCTACGTGCTGTTTCAGTAGACCCGTGGTTGGTTTGTGGTGATTTTAACGAGGCACTCTGGCAACACGAACACTTATCTAGGACACATCGGGCAGAAGGTCAGATGGTGGCGTTTCGTGATTGTCTGATGGTGTGTGAGCTGGAAGATTTGGGGTTCTCTGGCATTCCGTATACATATGATAATGGGCAGCATGGTGATCGTAATGTACGTGTGCGTTTGGATAGGGCATGCGCGGATGAGAAGTGACGGGACATGTTTCCAAGGTCCAGGGTAGTTCATCGGGCAACCCCTTGTTCTGATCATTGCCCGATTGTTTTGCAGCTAAATCCGGTGGATGACAAACCATTCAGGTCTAATTTTTCCCGCTATGAAATTATGTGGGAAAGGGAACCGTCGCTACAGGAAGTGGTCGCTAGAACATGGGAAAGTAATAGGCCAGCAGGAAATCTTGGGTCGGTCTCGGACTCGCTTAAGAATATGATGAGCAAGCTACGGGAGTGGAGCAAGGAGAAGTTTGGCAATGTAATCCGGGACATTGAAAAGCTTCGTGGCGAGCTCGCCGACCTACAGATTGGTAACGCAGATCGGGCTGTAATACGACAGAAGATGAATGAGTTAGACGAGATGTTGTACCGTGAGGAGATGCTTTGGCTCCAACGGTCACGAATTACATGGCTAAAGGAGGGCGAACGAAATACGAGTTATTTGCATCGTCGTGCGGTTTGGAGAGCACGAAGAAATCATATTCAGAGGTTGCGCAAAGATGATGGTTCGTGGTGTGATAACCCTTCAGATATGGAACAGATGGCACGTTCGTATTTCAGTGAGGTGTACACCAAGGATCCCACCCTAAATCCGGATAGGGTCCTGGAGTGTATTGCTCCAAAAGTTTCAGAGGAGATGAATGCTTTTCTTTGCGCTCCTTATTCAGAAAAAGAGGTCTCTGACGCACTGTTTCAGATTGGCCCACTAAAAGCCCCGGGTACGGACGGTTTTCCAGCACGATTTTATCAGCGTAATTGGGGTGTCTTAAAGTCTGAAATTATTGCGGCAGTGCTTGAGTTTTTTGTTACTGGAGTTATGCCAGATGGAGTAAATGATACGGCTATCGTTTTGATTCCAAAAAGTCCCTCATCCGAAGGAGCTAAAGGATTTCAGACCGAAAAGCCTGTGCAATGTGGTATATAAAATTGTCTCAAAATGTATGGTCAATAGGCTTAGGCCTCTTCTTATGGAGCTTATTTCAGAGAATCAAAGTGCCTTTATTCCTGGGCGTCTCATCTCTGATAATTCTATCATTGCATTTGAATGTATTGACTATATCCAATCCCTAAAAGGTAATACAGATGTGTGCTGCGCCTACAAGCTTGATCTTTCGAAAGCTTATGATCGTGTGGATTGGGATTTTTTGGAGAAGGCTTTGTTGAAGTGGGGCTTTTCTTCGGCTTGGATTTCACGCATTATGGCGTGTGTTACTTCGGTTAAATACTCAGTCAAGTTTAACGGGAAGCTTCTGGATTCCTTTGTACCTACCAGAGGTCTTCGTCAAGGTGATCCTCTTTCACCGTTTCTATTCTTATTTGTGGTTGATGCGTTATCTACCTTGATTAGTCAGGCCACTGTGGAGAATGATTTACTGGGTGTTTAGATTTGTAGAAGGGCACCAGTAATATCTCACTTGCTCTTTGCGGATGATTCGCTATTATTCTTTCATGCTTCTGTGCAGCAGGCGAGCATTGTCAAAGGTTTGTTGAGCACTTATGCAGAGGCGACGGGTCAACTTATAAACCCATCAAAGTGTTCCATCCTATTTTCTGACAATTGCCCTCAGCTTGTCTCAGAGGAGATTCGTAGTATTCTGGATATTTCGAAGGATGTTTTTGAGCCTAAGTATCTCGGGCTACCTGTTCCAGAAGGAAGAATGCACAAGGGTAGGTTTGAGACTTTGCAGTCAAGATTGAGGAAAAGATTAGTAGACTGGAGTGAGCAGTATATGTCTTCTGGTAACAAGGAGATTTTGATCAAGTCTGTCGCACAGGCTATACCTACTTATGTTATGAGTGTATTTCGGCTACCAGCGTCGGTGTGTGATGAGTTGACCCGCCTAATGAGACAATATTGGTGGGGTGTTGAAAAGGGGAAGAGGAAAATGGCGTGGTTAAAATGGGACAAGATGATTTTGCCTAAATCAAAAGGAGGTATGGGATTTAGGGATATGCGAGCTTTTAACCAAGCATTGTTGGCCAAACAGGCATGGAGATTGATTGATGATCCTACAAGTTTATGTGCCCGTTTGCTCAAAGCAAAGTACTACCCAAATGGTGACATCTTGGACACCGTGTTTCCTGCAAATTCCTCTGCTGTTTGGAATGGTATCATCTTTGGTTTGGAACTTGTGAAAAAAGGAGTTCTATGGAGAGTTGGAGATGGCAAATCAATTCGTGCATGGAGGGACCCCTGGATACCACGGGGTAATGATTTTAGGCCAGTGACACCGAAGAGAAATTGCAGATTGAATAGGGTGTCAGATTTTCTAAATGACAATGGTTCATGGCACATGCAGCGACTCCAGGAGTACTTCTGACCGATGGACGTACAACATATCCTAAAAATTCGTACTTCACCCCGGAACCGGCAAGACTTCATTGCCTGGGCACCGGAGAAAACTGGTTGTTTTACTGTAAAAAGTGCCTACAAGTTAGCGACGGCCGAGCATGACGACTGCGTAGCCGCCGGTGCGTCTAGCTCCCAGCCCGGCAGGGAACGGTCGCTATGGAACTGTATTTGGCGAGCGAAGGTGCCATTGAAGATGCGCGTGTCCGCGTGGAAGGCAGCGGCGGGTGCACTGGCGACTAACCATTGCAAGTCCTACCGCCACCTAAGTACACGTGATACATGCATGCTTTGTGGTGTGGAAAAGGAAGGAACTTTTCATGCGTTAGTAACATGTGGTCATGCCAGGATTTTATGGGACGCAATGAGGGCTATCTGGCCACTTCCTTCCAATGAGCAGCTCATAGACAATGGCACAGAGTGGCTATTACATGTTTTGGCAAATTGCTCTGAACAAATGCGTGACATGGTGATCATTTTAATCTGGCGTATTTGGCAGTTGAGAACAGATATGGTGCATGGAAAAACTGTACCATCGGTGGAAACTAGTGTTGACTTCCTGGACAGCTATTTGAGATCATTACCACATGCTAGGAATTTTAGTACTGAAGAGATTATAAAAGGGAAGATGCCTCTGCATTTTATCCAGCCGGAAGCGCACTGCACAGGAGGTGCAGTTCCCGACCCTTGGTCGCGGCCTCCGACTGGATCCTTGGCCCTGTCTGTAAATGGATCGTTTTCACCACTCGACGGTTCAGCAGCGACAGGTATGATCTTACGCAATGAAGTTGGGGTTGTGGTTTTTGCGGCCTACCGAGTCATTTTTAATTGTAATGATGCACTGGAGGCAGAGATTCACGCTCTTATGCAAGGTATGGCCCTGGCCTGTCAGCATACATAGCTCCCAGTTTATGTGCAGTCTGATTCCTCGGAGGCCCTGTCCATCTTATCGAGTGACTCTCTTAAACGGTCGGCATATGGGCACTTGGCAATGGAAATCAAGTTTCTGATGGAAGGTCGGGAGTTTATTCCCCAAAAGCTTACTAGGTCTCAGAATAGGATAGCAGATTGTCTGGCTAATTACAGCCGTACTGAGTCGTGTATTGCTGTTTGGCTTCAAAGAGGTCCTCCCTGTATTGAGGAGCTCCTGCCAGCTGATTGTAATCCTATTACCTAAGGAATATAACTCCCATTATCCTCGCAAAAAAATGTTTGTGAATAAAAAATAAGGAATTGAAAAAACGTTTGGAAATTCGAACAATTTTCCAAATTAATAAAATATTCAGGAATTTAGAAATAAAAAATTAAAATTAGAAAAATTAGAGAACTAAAAAGGTAAAACAGGCAAAATGCAATACAGTAGAGAGAAAAAGCGATGTGAGAAAAAAAAACTAAGGTGAGTCGGCTCATTCCTGCACGGGGGTGTGTGTGTTTGGTCTGTAATACCAACCTAAGTGCGCAATTCTTCTAAAAAAAAACTAAGTGCGCAATTGGAAATTCTCAAAGAAAAAAAAAGTGCGCAATTGGAAGAATGGGTGTATCTGTATTTCTGGCCCGTACTGATTTTAACCGTACCCTCGCCTTAGTGGGTCGGCCCGGTAGAGTGGTTCTGAAAAGGTTCTACTAACCTGACTGATTCGGATTTTTAAAAGCTTTTGTGTGTTTTTCTGTTTGTTTTTCTTATTGATTTTTTTGGTTTTTATCTGTTTTCTATGATTTTTCTTTTGGTCTTCTTGGTTTTTTCCCTTTATTTTTTCTTTTTTCTTTTTTTCTATTTTCTTTTTCAGATACATGTTGACTTCTTCACTACGTGTTGTACATTTTTTTCTTGTACATGTGTAAGATTTTTTTGATACACACTAAACATTTCTCATATACATAATTAACATTTTTTTCAAATACGCATTTCCAAATGCGCATTGGCTTTTTTTTTTTTTTGAATTTTGGATCCGGTTGGGTGTGGCGCAGGGCGCCAGACCCTATCCCCCTCCTTTCCTCTCCCATCGTCGTCACCGCACACCAGCACATCTCCACGACCGGCTGGGCAAGAAGTCCGAAGATTCTAACTGGTAGACGGCACACGGCCAGGGCTATGGGTCCGGTTGGCGTTGACGTTTATGGTCTCTGGGGTCGTCGTTCTCCATGGTTCTATAGGACATCAAGGAGGAGCCTATCTCCTTGGCCGTGGAGGAGCAGAAGACGCCCCTCCTGACGGAGGCGGCTATGTCGGACAAGGAGTTCACGTGGTCCGCCGTCGCAGCCCCTCCACACAATTGCGACGTCCAAATTGGCATGATGGTGGTGACGACAACTCGTGCGATGGCGCAGACGGCGACGAATGTCCCTGTGGTTAAAGAGGCCTTGCGTACGAGGTCACCGTCTGGTACCTCGCTTAGTTTATTTTAGTTTAAGATTAAATTATTTGAACTTGTTAATTGCCGCATGTTTAGTTGTAAATATATTAAAATTTTATAAATTTCATCCGTTTAGCATGAATTTCGTTTGTGTTTGTGTTCGATCCATTTCAAATGACACGGATATTCGCTGACTACGGTTGGATGGCGGGTCTACAGACACGTCCGAACGTGTCCGTGAATATTTTATGCCGTTCATTTGAAGATCCAAGTTGTAGTTGCCCTTAATCCTCGGTGAGTAGAAGATTTATTCTGTCTCTCGCGCGCGCGTTGCCCAGAACTACTTGATCCAGCAGGTTCAGTGCAGTGTAGGCGTGCAGCCCAGCCGTTTCCTTTGCGGCCGAAACATACACTACTGGAGGGAGCTGCGTCTACTGGACCGACGAATACCCATCTCTGTACTCTCGTTGCTTCGCTTAAACAAAAATACTCTTGTTCCTCCTTCCTTGGGGCAAATTTGGTGTTTTGACCCTTTTGCCTAAGTTTAGCCGGATCTGACCCCGGTTCGGACAAATTTCGGGATCTGACCCTTTTGGCTACCGCCAAGGCCTTTGGCGATAGCCGAGCGCACCATACTGCCGAATCTCTTGGCGGTAGGCTTCGACGGTCAACTGACGGCCGTTTACTTTAGCCTACGTGGCAAAGGGGCCTACCGTCAAAGCACCCGGTGGTAGGTTTACCTAGCCTACCGCCAAGGACCTTGGCGGTAGGGTCCTGATAGAGGATAAGGTGAATTGGTGGGCCCCACACCCACCCATTCACCCCCAATCTCCTTCTTCCCCCCGAGCTCATCCTCCCCCCTCTCTCCCCCACCAAAGCACCCATTTAATTCCTCTTGCTTGCTTGAGATTTGTCCGGTGGATCCGGAGCATTTTCATCACCCAAGGTACATCTTCCACTCCCCCTCATTTGGTTGGTTGGAATCACCTATTTTGGTTGTTTTGCTCACATTGTTGCAAACCCTAGTTCTTGCTATTGTTGTTGTTAAATCAATCAATATGATGCATTGAGGGCTATGTTTGTGCTTTCAACATATATTGTGTGCCTACCATAGTTGGGGGAGCAAGATCTTGTGCTAGGGTTAGTGGTTTTGTTAGGGGTTAGGGTTAGGGTTAGGGTTAAGGTTAGGGTTAAGGTTATGCCTATGATGCTATGTTTGCCTTCTTGTTTGAATGCACTTTGTACCAAAGTATGCATAGTTTAGGTAATTCATCCATATGAATTGCCTGGCCCATGGATGACTTGCTTTTTCCATTGTTCTTAGATGGACAAACTCGTTAATGTTCATTATTTGGACAAGGCGGCATTTATGAATGGAAATGCCGATGAAGGGGAAGAACCCATGGTTTTTGAAACAAGCCCAAGCTATGAGGATGTTGTCGTCAAAGTGAGAAGCGTTTTACATTGGGTTGACCCAATTGATGAGATTAAGCTTATTGGGAGATATGATGTTGGAGTGGGAGTAAAGTCCCGATTGAAGAGTATGCCAATCACCTCCCAATTGCATTGGAATGTGTACAAGGAAAGAGTAGAGGGATCACAAGACAAGTCACTTGAATCATTTGCCACAAAGGTTGAAATTCCACAGCTAGAACTTGATTTGAACCGAAATGTATCCTCCCCAATACATGATGGTAGTGGCGAGGTGTATGTCCATAATTCTTCTAGCCAACCACCAAGTAGCCAACCAAATGAAGAGGACATCAATGATAGAGCCATAGTAGTTTGAGATGATGTTATTGTTCATGTTGATGATTATGCTATTGCTCATGTTGATGAAGATGATATTGCTCAAGATGATGCTTACGCGGAAGAAGGAGAGATCCATTACAATCCCATTGGTAATTTGGATGTCATTGTGTGCCAACAAGACATGGACCGTAACCTCCCTTATAGCCGTATGTGTCGGTATTTCTCGGATGACGAGGGCCCTGAGGAAGAATTGGATGAGGATGGATTCACGGCGCAAGAAAATCAAATCTTCAAGAAGGTGATGGGCAAGGAAAGAGGACCCTCATTGTTTCGTGATCTTAGTCTTGCCGACAATGTCGTTGTTGACGGTGGCATGAGACTGGGGTTGGTTGAACCATCACCTTGCCCATCCAGTCCCCAAAGGATGAGGACGAGAATGCTCATTTGAAGAAAAGCATCAAGTTTGGGTGCTTGGAAGAGTTCAAGATATGGTTGAGTGATTACGCCATTAGGAACCATCGGCCATTTGTTGTTGGTCATTCCAACCAAAAGGTGCGCTACACCATCAAATGTGACAAAGAAGGTTGCCCATGGAAGGTCCGTGGAAGAAAAATTCTTGAAACCGGGCAATGGGTGTTGACGAGTTGTGTGGTCACTCACGAGTGCATACCACCGGACAAAGCCGACCGAAGCAAGGGACACCGTCAACTCACCTCTGAGTATCTAGGCTACAAATTGTTGAATGAGATATCCCACGATCCAACCGTGAAGGTGAAGTTACTCATGAGTTCGGTTTTTGAACGATTCGGGTACGAGGTCAAGTATGGGAAGGTGTGGATGGCCAAGAAGAACGCTATTAGGATGTTGCATGGTGATTATGCGGCCGCTTACAATATTCTTCCGAGAATGTTGGGTGCCATTGCTCATCGGAACCCGGACATGCGCCATAGGGTGGAGTCAATTGACGGAGTGTTTCACCGTGCTTTCTGGAGCTTTGGCCAATGCATCGAGGCATTTAGGCATTGTCGGCCTGTCTTGTCTATTGATGAGACTTTCTTGACCGGCAAATATAAGGGCACATTGATGGTTGCAGTGGCCCACTCGTCGAACGATAACGTGTTGCCGGTGGCATTTGCCTTGGTTCCTTCCGAGCATGATGACAACTGGGAGTGGTTTATGGACCATGTTAGGACCCAGGTGATCGGAGAGAGAGAAGTATGCATCATATCGGATCGACATCATGGGATTCTCAAAGCAATAGATGTTGATATTCCAGGCTTACCAAAGCTCCAACACCGTTGGTGCATGAGGCACTTCGTGGCAAACTTTTACCGGGCATGCAAGAGCAAAGAGTTTTGCAAAGACCTTACCCATGTTTGCGTGGCATTCAACACCGACACATTCAAAAGCCGCTATGACAAACTCTTGAAGGCGTTGGAGAAGAACAAAGGGGGGGGTAGAATTCTTGACAAGGTATCTTCCGGAGAAGCATAAGTGGGCACGCGCTTACGACGAAGGAGGTTTGAGATACAGAGACATGACAAGCAACATGGTGGAATGCTTCAACAATGTGCTCAAGGGTGTCCGTTCATTACCGGTGACTGCAATAGTGAGCTCAACGAGTATTTCCTAAGGCATTCCCAAATCACTGCTGATTGGATAGGTAAAAAGATGGACTATCCTTTCAAGGTTCAAGATTGGTTGAAGCATCAGGCACGCAAGTCTTCACACCAACAAATCATTAGTTTCAATGAAAAAGAAATGATCTATCAAGTCAACGAGCCGGGTGGCACGACACGTGACGGTGTGACGTACGGTAGTGTGGCGTACGAGGTGCACCTCAAAAACCGTTGGTGTCAGTGCGAGAGGCCTCATAAGTACCATTGACCTTGCTCGCATTTGATGACCGCGGCCAAGGTGAGAAACTTGAACGTATCTGATGGTACTACTGTGCGGTTGCATCAGTTCACATTGGAAACAACGAGGTTGATATGGGCGCCTCGGTTCCGTCCTTTCCTCGATCAGTCACAGTGGCCTGAGTATGATGGTCCTCATATCATTCCCGATCCCGAACTCATGGTGCCTACAAAGGGAAGAAGAAGAAAGAAGAGGTTCAGGAGTGACATGGATGATCTTGCTGGATACACCGGAATGAAATAATTTGGTACCGGTCATTTCATGGAGCTACCGGAAATCAACAATTGTGGACAATGTGACGACCCAGGACACAATGTTAGAAGATGCACGAAAAGGCCAAGGACCGATGACAATGCGAGCACTACTCAAACGGGTGGCCGTCGAGGAGGTTCCGTTGCCGCACGAGGAGGTAGGAGTGGTGGGCGTGGAGGACGGATGAGTCTTAGAGGAGGCACTAGTGGTGGGCGTGGAGGACGGACGAGTCTTAGAGGTGGCACTAGTGGTGGGCGTGGAGGACGGACCAGTCCTAGAGGAGCCGGCCGCCGAGGTGATCGTGGTTCCGGTGGTAATAGGACGCGGAGAATTGATAGAGGAAGGCCTATTGACGTTTTGCTAAATCTGGATGGTCGAATGGTATTTTGCTTATTGCCTCCATACATTTTCATTTGTTCATATGTTTTACTAGCAACTAACTCTTGCTTTTTGTAGGCATGGCTTCATCTGGTTCCATGACGAGGCCGCCTTGTGCTGACCGAGAGGACATGCCTACCAAGTGGGGGAACGCAACCTTGGACAAGGTGAAGGAGAAAAATGTGAAAACCCCATCATGTTGGTGTGGAGATGTTTGCAAGGTGAAGGTGTCCACGGACCGGAAGAAGTCATGGACGGAAGGGAGAAGATTCTTTGTGTGTCCAAATTATGCACATGATCGTGCGCTTCCAACTAACGCATACGACTTACCACCGGTATGTGAGCCAAGTTTGTCTTCTATGCTTTCATATACTCATATTTGTTTGAACTCCAACTCATATTTTACTAACAACAAACATGTTTTTCCTATGTAGTCACCGCCTCCTCTTTGCAAGTACTTCACATGGATAGATCAAGATGTGCCAGGATATGTTCAAAAGGACCAATATCGAGATTGTCTTAGAAGGCAGCGGCTGTTTGAAGAAGCATTGCAAAGAGCCGAGGATGAAGACCGTCGGCAGAAGGAGAAGATGGAGCGGAAGAAGCGCGAGGAGGAGATGGCACGCAAAGAGAAGGTTGCTCGTGAAGAGGAGAGGGCAAGAAAGCTTGCAAGGGCTCGCGATGCTCAAGCAGAAGATGAGGCATGTGACAAGAAAGGGAAATGGCCTCGTACGACCCAATAGGGCCTTCACTTTCGCAGCTATTTGAGAACTATGTCTTGCATTAGCGAACTATGTCTTTCATTTGTGAATCTTTGTCATGAACTATGTATTTCATTTGCGAACTTTGTGATGAGGTAGACCCAAGTTTATCATGAGTTGTTTTCAAATTTGTGACTTATGTGTCAAAATTATTGTGGATGTTCAAGGCAAAAAAACAGAGTATTCCTTTGTTTTTTCAAACCTACCGCCGAGGGTCCTGGCGATAGGGTAAGCAAACCTACCGCCGGAGTCCCTGGCGGTAGGGTAGCTGCTCACAAGGCTCAATCGTTCTGAAGCGAGAAAACGGGGTTTTTCTGCGGTAGGGTTAGCTACCCTACCGCTGAGGACCCTGGCGGTAGGGTAGCTAACAAGGTCCGACCATGCTGTAACGAGAAAACGGGGTTTTTCTGCGGTAGGGTTAGCTACCCTACTGCCGAGGACCCTGGCGGTAGGGTAGCTAACAAGGCCCGACCGTGCTGAAGCGAGAAAACGGGGTTTTTCTATGGTAGGGTTAGCTACCCTACCGCCGAGGACCCTGGCGGTAGGGTAGCTAACAAGGCCCGGCCGTGCTGTAACGAGAAAACGGGTTTTTTCTGTGGTAGGGTTAGCTACCCTACCGCCGAGGACCCTGGCGGTAGGGTAGCAATTCTCCTTATATTTAACTAGGAGAACCTATATGCGAATCTTAATCATACATGTTCATTAAATCATTACATGAACAAACTCCCACATGTTCAAATACCAAAGACATGCATAAATAACATCACATCAGTTCATTACATCAAGTTCCATCTACCAAATTTAAATTACTTAGAGCATTGGTCCAAATGACAAGTATCCAAATGACAAGTGTTCTACACCGGGAAATAGCTCCTGAACATTTTGATACGCTCAATTTGTGCATCACGCTCTGGATTAGGCCTCAGTCTTATATCATTGGGTCTAGCCCAATGGATCATCGCACCCTTTACGTTGCGGAACCACGCCCATCGAGCACGTCGGTTCAGGTTCTCAGACACTCCTTATTTGATTGCCCATCCAATAACCTGCCCGGGTCTTGACAAGTCGAGCTCGCGGAATTCATCAATGCTTACGGAGAACCCTATCTCCATTGCCAAAGAGTGTTTACAATCATCTTCCTTCTTCTGCACCTCATGAAGTATCTTCTCTTTTTCTTTCATGAGCTTTTTAGGGTACTTACAAAACTGATACTTGTCGAAATCCCTCATAACTGCGTTTGCCTCCTCACAACTCTTAATCCATTGTTCAAGCTCCCTCATCATACTACGGCGTCGGTTTTCTTCACACTTCTCATATAATATCTGCAAACTTGACTTGTTTTCCATCCTACATGAATGTTATGTTAGGTAACTTCAAATGACATACACAAAAAGATAACTTAAATCAAATGACATACAACAAACACACAAGATAGATTACTTAAAATGACATACGACACGAAGTTCTCAAGGAGTTCAAATAACAAAGGTTAAATAAAACATAAGGAGGAGTTCAACTAAAGTACGAAGCAAATCATAAAGGGTACATGCCATTATAGTTCAACTAACTCTATGACATCATGTAGTTCAACCCCTGTTATTCGGCCATCAACACAATGTCTCTGTCGTACGGTCCCGGGTTGCAAAAAATGACATCCCTTCTTTCAAGGACCCAAGCCCAACGGGAAGCTTGCCTCGGTATCGCCCATGATGGCTGCCTAACTAGCCAGTCAATGATCTGGCCAGGGTTTTTCAAGTCCAGCTAAGGATATTCATCCCTTGTTGCGCATAATGCAATTTGCCTTGAAAGATCACGTCTATGACGTTTCTTCTTTCTCCTGAGCTTGTTTATATTTTTCTCTTTATCTTCGATCACCTTCTCGCTATCGTCGTACTCGCATACATAGTACTTTGAAAAGTCCCTTGAAGCCGCATTCAATGCATCGACGGAGTCGACCCACTCCTTCATCTTTTCCTCGATGAGTTCGCGTTCACGTTTCGCCGCCGCCTCGGCAGAAGTCTCAAAGAAGACGACCGGTCCCATCCTACAATTCGATGGGTAACTATAACGGTCATCATAGGCATAACCTTAACCCTAACCCTAACCCCTAACAAAACCCTAAATGCTAGATCTTGGTACCCCCAACAATGCTAGTCACACAATACATAGTCAAAGCACAAACATTTCCCTAAATGCATCATATACATTGATTTCACCATAACAAAATCATGAACTAGGGTTTGCAACAAAGTGAGCAATGCAATCAAAATAGATGATTCCAACCAACCAAAATGAGGGGGGGGGGGGGGGGGGTGAGAGATATACCTTGGGTGATGAAAGTGCTCCGGATCCACCAGACAAATCTCAAGCAAATTAATGAGAGAGATTTGAGAGGGCCTTGTGTGAGGAGAAGAGGGGAGAAGAGGACTTGAGCTCGGGGGAGTGAAGGAGAATGGGGGTGAATGAGTGGGTGGGGGAGCACAGCCCCCACCCCACCACCTTATCCTGTACAGAGGCCTACCGCCGAGGTCCTTGGCGGTAGGATAGAGCACCCTACCGCCAGGGGCAATGGCGGTAGGTCCCTTTGTCACGTAGGCTGCCGTTAACGTCCGTCACAGGCCTACCGCCGTATACCCTGGCGGTAGCATGTATTGGGCTACCGCCAAGCCTTATGGCGATAGCAAAAGGGTTAGATCCCGAAAATTTTCCGAACCGGGGTTAGATCCGGCTAAACTTAGGCAAAAGAGTCAAAACACCAAATTTAGCCCCTTCCTTCATGGATGTTTCGCTCGTCTGCCCCACACTCCCACCCCACCCCTCCGTAGTCCCTCGCACTCGCGTCGCGCTCGAGCGGAAGATGCATCCTAGCACACACTTCAAGCCCAAGAGATAGTTCCATTCATTGTCGAGAGCCGACATGGGGTAGCTGTAGCCGGACGTAAATGCATACTTGCCACCTTTCTTGAAAGAAGAAAGTTAACCGGCAGGTCATACTCTGTTGCCGTCGTGATGTTAATCGGCGAGGGTGACCACAAAATTAAGCGTCCCTCTCTATCGCGTGTCACGGTCTGCATGGCGCATCGACCTGTCTCGCACGTATAATACCACGAGCACAGGCGCGGTGGTTAGCCAGAGCAGAGAGCACTCGCCGTGACAGCTACGGACTGCCTCGGCGCGCAGCTGCTCCTAGCTTCAAGATAAAGGATCGATGGCCATCTTCGCTTTCTTGCCTTTTCCTACCTTCTTATTTTCTTTCTAGAACCGTATATGTATGGAACCTAAATCATGGTTGGTGAACGTACGGTGAGTCGGTGGTGGATCATACGTTCTCGTTGCACACATCGTGCACGAAGGGTTATGATTTTTGTTCTTCTGCTGTCTGCACAAAATGGTGTGTGGTGCATAATTCGGTCTCTACCACACCAACTGCAAGGCTCTGCAACGAGTATATATTGGCGGTTTCTACCACCTGTAACCCAAATATAAGCAAAGCAGGTTTGTTCTCAGCCTGTCAAAAGTGTAAAGGACAAGCCCTGCCCCCCTTTACTGGCGTCCATTCACGAGTAGCTGCAAAGTTAGATTCGTCGAATGTTTGCTTCCACTGCCTCAGTGCTGACATGACATGGACGTCGAGACCACCGTATTGCCTCTCCTGCGAAACAACAAAAAGGAAGCACGTGTCTGGCGCAGCAAATCAACCAGAACGTCAGCTAAAAAAAAATCAACCACGAAATCCTTAGAAATCTCTAATGATATATATTTGTACATATTAATTAGCAACTATGTACACTTCGGCAATCTCCCATGGTGCTTTTTTTTTCTCGAATACGCACGATTGTGCGTATTATAGTATATAGAAGGATCGGGAAAGACACCCGTCCACCAAGTCCGTTACACAAATTACATGCAAACGAACAAAACCACCTTCACCTCCATAGCTAGCTTACTACTCACATCTACCCACCCGTACAACTCACTAAAGAAAAACTCGAGGTCGCCCTTCAGTAGCCCTGCCGCTCTCCACGCCCTACCTTCTCTCTCTATGACCGTAGCCAGGCGAGAAATTGAAGGTGTTGCTCCCTCGAAGACTATATCATTGCGCTGCTTCCAAATGGACCATAGTACTAGCACCACAATCGCCCTAATGTCCTTGACTCGATGCCCATTGTCTTTCTTGTCGATGCACCACTCTGCGAGGTTGTCCGCTCCGGTCGGCACCCAGTCAGGCATGCCCAACGCCGTGCACACCCAGTGCCAGACCTCCCTCGCGAACACACGCTGTAGAAATAAGTGTTGGATGCTCTCCTCATGTTGTGCACAGAATGGGAAAGCGTCCTGATGCGGTAGGCCTCGCCTGGCAAGTCTGTCTGGCGTCCAGCATCTATCCCTCGGCCCGTTTAGCATACGCGGCCTGTTTTCGGGAAGGGAGATGGCACCGACAGCAGAGTTCACGTGGAAATCGAGGGGCCCTTTGCAATGCCGATCTCCCATGGTGCTGGGAAGCACTTAGAGCATCTCCAACGGCCACCCGCAAATTTCTACCCGCATACTTCCGCGGACCGGGGACCAGTCCGCGGACACGGATGCGGGAAACCGTCATCCAATGCTGCCCGCATATATTTCAACTACCATCCGAACTAACCGGACAGAATTCGTGCAAACACGACGGATTTCATCAAAGTTCGGATAGAAAATAGCACATCATCCATACATAGCATGCAAATAAGTCTAGTACAACAGTAGTTCAAATTCAATGAGATTAACCGGATGTTCAATAAGTTTTTCATGAACGAATCCTGTCGTTCCACACATACTGCCCCTTTAGTTTCATCCAATAGTGTATGTATGTAAAATGCTGCCCCTCTGTCCTGTGGTACATCATGGCAGCGCGTACGGGCTACACAATGTGTAGAGCAACATTGAGTGAATGAATGATTCAATCGACAAGTTGATCAAGAAGAAGCAAAACTTACAATCTCCTCCTCTGCCGCGCGCAATGGCCACCTTGCCTCCAACTGACCAACCGCGTCACAAAACTTGGTGACGGAGATCTAGATGGCGTACCATCGATACGCCAACGACCTCACATTGTGTTGTTGGATGATGTGCATGTTATAGGGCGCAATGTGCTTTCGCACATGAACCAAATCATGCACGCGCTGCCAGAAGGGACCCCCTCTGCTCCTGCCTACGAAATCTGCGGATACGACAAACCATGCATCACACAACAACTCATCCTCCATGAATGAGTACCCTACCATCCTTCGTACTCTAAAAAACCGACATGGTGTTCGAAAATAAGCTCAATGGCATTCGACCGAACACATGTCGGGCGTGGTGACCGCCATGGACGAATTCGACAGGGGGGCGGACTGTACCTGCCTACAGACGGGTCATGGGTGGACGACGTCATCGTAAAAGGCGAGCGGACGCGTCGGTGCTCGTTTCGGAGGTCCGGCAATGCCTGTGTGCCGGCCAGAGAGGAACCGCAGTGGCGGCGGAGGAGGATGGTGGGGAAGCAGCGCAAGGAGGGGGAGGGACGGATTGGAAGAAAATGGGACCGAGAGGGGTTTTGGGTGGGCCAGGATGGTCAGAAACGGGCGTGGGTGATGTCCGGACTCCCGCAGAGCCCCACTGGTTTATCTCCGTTTTGCGGGGAAAAGTGCGTCCGGACCGCTCGACGGACCGATACAGGACCGCGTTGGATGGCACAACACGTCCGGACCGCGCGGTCCGGACGTATGCGGGCGGTTTGAGGGTCGGCGTTGGAGATGTCTTTAACTCCTCTTTCAACATAAACAACTCCCGGTGCTGAAAAGTTTGGGCCCCTATGCTACTTGTGAGCTGCATTGGGATTTCCTCGAAGAGGAGAGGATGATGCAGTACAGTAGAGATAAGTATTTCCCTCACTTAAGAACCAAGGTTATCAATCCAGTAGGAGAACCACACAGAACCTCGTTAGCGGCACCTACACACACAAAAGCAAATACTTGCACCCAACGCGAACAAGAGGGTTGTCAATCCCCTTGGCGGTTACTTGCAAGGATTAATTCTGATAATGATAGATAGATAAATTAAATTGCAAAACAAAATAAAAGAAATAAAATTGCAACAAGGTATTTTTTATTTTATATATGATGGATAAATGACCCGGGGGCCATAGTTTTCACTAGAGGCTTCTCTCTCGAACGCATAGCATACGATGGGTAAACAAATTACTGTTGGACAATTGATAGAAAAGCGCATAGTTATGACGATATTCAAGGCAATGATCATGTATATAGGCATCACGTCCGAGACAAGTAGACCGACTCCTGCCTGCATCTACTACTATTACTCCACCCATCGACCGCTATCCAGCATGCATATAGGGTATTAAGTTAATGAAAACAGAGTAACGCCTTAAGCAAGATGACATGATGTAGACAAAGTAAACTCAAGCAATATGAATAAACCCCATTGTTTTATTCTTAATGGCAACAATACAAATACGTGTCTTGTCCCTTTCTGTCACTGGGATATAGAACACCGCAAGATTGAACCCATCACAAAGCACCTCTCCCATTGCAAGATAAATCAATCTAGTTGGCCAAACCAAACGGATAGATCGGAGAGAAATACAAAGCTATAACAATCATGCATAAATAAGTTCAGAAAAGACTCAAATATTTCTCATGAATAATCTGATCATAAACCCACAATTCATCGGATCCCAACAAACACACCGTAAAAGAAGATTACACAAATAGAACTCCAAGGAGATCGAGGAGAACATTGTATTGAAGATCAAAGAGAGAGAAAAAGACATCTAGCTACCAGCTATGGACCCGTAGGTTTGTGGTAAACTACTCGAAGCCCTCCGTGATCGATTCCCCCTCCGGCAGAGTACCGGAAAAGGCCTCTAGATGGGATCACGGAAGAACAGAGGCTTGCGGCAGCGGAAAAGTTATTCGAGGTGGCTCTCTGTTGGTTTCCCAGTATTTGAGAATTTATAGAAGTGGAATTAGGTCAAACGGAGCCACGAGGGGCCCACAAGGCATCAGGGCGCGCCCCCCTGGGGCCGCGCCCTGTTGACTTGTCACCTCCTCCTGAGGCTTCTGGCCTCCTCCCGAAGCTTGCAGGGTATCTTTTGTCCAGGAAAAAAGCATCAAAAAGTTTCGTGGCATTTGAACTTTTGGTACTGATTCCTGTAAAACCAAAAACAAGCAGAAAACAACAACTGGCACTGGGCACTAGGTTAATAGGTTAGTCCCAATAAATGATGTAAAATAGCATATTATTGCATATAAAATATCCAGGATTGATACTGTAATAGCATGGAACAATAAAAAATTATAGATATGTTGGAGACGTATCAAGCATCCCCAAGCTTAATTCCTGCTCGTTCTCGAGTAGGTAAATGATAAAAACAGAATTTTTGATGTGGAATGCTACCTAACATGTTTATCATGTAATCTTTTTTTTACGGTATGAATATTAAGAAACGAGTGATTCAAAGCAATAGTCTATAATTTGATATAAAGACATCAATACTCAGGCATACCAACAAACAATCATGCCTTTCAAAATAAAAAATGCTAAAGAACGCTATCCCTACAAAATCATATAGCTCGTCATGGTTAGTCTTCCTAACACAAAGTATTAATCATGCACTACCCCAATGACACGCCGAGCAATTGGTTCATACTTTTTAACGTGCTTCAGCTTTTTCAACCCTCACGCAATACATGGGCGCGAGCCATGGACATAGCACTATGGGTGGAATAGAATGATGATAGAGATTAATAAGGGAAGTCAAAAAAAAAGATAGTCTCACATCGACGCGGCTAATCAACGAGCTATGGAGATGCCCATCAATTGATGTCAATGCGAGGAGTAGGGATTGCCATGCAACGGATGCACTAAGAGCTATAAATGTATGAAAGCTCAAAAATAAAAACTAAGTGGGTGTGCATCCAACTTGCTTGCTCATGAAGACCTCAAGCATTTGAGGAAGCCCATCATCGGAATATACAAGCCAAGTTCTATAATGAAAAAATCCCACTAGTATATGAAAGTGACAACTCAGGAGACTCTCTATATGAAAAACATGGTGCTACTCTGAAGCACAAGTGTGGAAAAGGATAGTAACATTGCCCCTTCTCTCTTTTTCTCTCATTTTTTTTGCTGGGCTCTTTTTGGCCTCTTTTTTCTTTAATTTTTCATCCGGAGCCTCATCCCGACTTGTGGGGGAATCACATTCTCCATCATCCTTTCCTCACTGAGACAATTCTCTAATAATGATGATCATCACACTTTTATTTACTTAAAACTCAATATTACAACTCGATACTAGAACAATATGACTCTATATGAATGCCTCTGGCAGTGTACCAGGATGTGCAATGATGCTACCGTAACATGTATAAAAAATGATGAACGGTGGCTGAGCTACAAATACTATGTCAGCTATATGAGCATGCAAAGCAATATGACAATGATGATGCGTGTCATATAAAAAGAAACGGTGGAAGTTGCATGGAAATATATCTCAGAATGGCTATGGAAATGCCATAATAGGTAGGTATGGTGGCTGTTTTGAGGAAGATATAAAGAGGCTTATGTGTGATAGAGCGTATCATATCACGGGGTTTGGATGCACCGGCAAAGTTTGCACCGACTCTCGAGGTGAGAAAGGGCAATGCACGGTACTGAAGAGGCTAGCAAATTGCGGAAAGGTGAGAGTGCGTATAATCCATGGACTCACATTAGTCATAAAGAACTCACATACTTATTGCAAAAGTTTATTAGCCCTTGAAGCAAAGTACTACTACTCATTCCCCTAGGGGGATAGATTGTTAGGAAAAGACCATCGCTCGTCCCCGACCGCCACTCATAAGGTAGACAATCAATAATAAATCATGCTCCAACTTCATCACACTAAGGACTATACGTGCATGCTTCGGGAATCACAAACCTTAACACCAATATTCTTACTAAAGCACAATCATTCACTAGTACCTCCCACATATTACCATCTTAATATCACAAAACTATTGCAAGGAATCAAACTTATCATATTCAGTGATCTACATGAAAGTTTTTATTATATCCCTCTTGAATACCTATCATATTAGGACCAAATTCATAACCCGTGCATATTACCATTACTATTTATTAGACTCTCAAAAAGATATAGTGAATCATGAGAGTGCAACTATTTCTTTAAAATATAATGACCGCTGTGCTCTAAAAGATATAAGTGAAGCACTAGAGCAACTGCCTAGCTCAAAAGATATAAGTGGAGCACATAGAGTATTCTAACAAATCACGATAAATGTGTGTCCCTCTCAAAAAGGTGTGTTCAGCAAAGATGATTGTGGCAAACTAAAAAAGCAAACAAAGAAAATAAAACTATGGCACAAGACGCTCCAAGTAAAACACATATCATGTGATGAATAAAAATATAGCTCCAAGTGATATACCGATAGATTGTAGACGAAAGAGGGGATGCCATCCGGGGAATCCCCAAGCTTAGACGCTTGGGTCTTCCTTGATTATTACCTTGGGGTGCCTTGGGAATCTCCAATCTTAGGGTCTTGCCGCTCCTTATTCCTTCATCCATCATGGTCTCACCCAAAACTTGAAAACTTCAGCACACAAAAACTCAACAGAAACCTTGTGAGATCCGTTAGTATAACAAATAAATCTTAAACTTTAGGTACTGTTCTAAATTGATTCATATTTAATATTGGCATAATTCTACTGTACTCCAACTTCCCCATGGCTTATACCCCCCGATACAATCCATAGATTCATCAAAATGAGCAAACTATGCAACAAAAACAGAATCTGTCCAAAACAGAACAGTCTGTAAAGATCTATTTAAAAGGTATACTTCTGCAACTCCAATTTTTTTGAAAAACTAGGACAACGTAAAAAATTCATATATCAATACTTTGTAAAAATTTCAGATTTTTCTGACGCTCCAGTACAGAACCAAAAATCCAGCACTAGGCGCAAAACTTTCTGTTTTCCAAACAACATCAATTATACTTTCATCCAAATCATCCCAAAGGCATTACTTGGCACAAACAATAATTAAAAGATAAAAACACAATCATAACAGAGGCTACAATTGTGTAAACATACAAAGCAGAAATAAAAACAAAAAATTTAAGATAAATATTGGGTTGCCTCCCAACAAGCGCTATTGTTTTATGCCCCTAGCTAGGCATAATGCATTGTTTCAAGTATTATCATCCTTCAAATTAATTCCATAGTTGGCCCTCATAAGAGATTCATATGGTGGCTTAATTCTATTCCTAGGAAAGTGCTCCATCCCTTTCTTTAATGGGAATTGGAATCTTATAGTACCTTCTTTCATATCAATAATAGCACCTATGGTTCGTAGAAAAGGCCTACCAAGTATTATAGGACAAGACGGATTGCATTCAATATCAAGCACAATAAAATCCACGGATACATAATTCCTATTAGCAAGGATAAGCACATCATTTATTCTACCCAATGGTGTTTTAATAGTGGAATCCGCTAGATGTAAATTAAGGGAACAAGGATCTATATCGGTGAGACCTAGTACATCACACAAAGATTTTGGTATAGTAGAGACGCTAGCACCTAGATCACACAAAGCATTACCCTCATAATCTTTAATTTTAACTTTAATAGTAGGTTCCCATTCATCATGTAATTTTCTAGGTATTGAAATTTCCAAATTAAGCTTTTCTTCATGAGCTTTTATCATAGCTTCTACAACATGTTTAGTAAAAGCTTTATTTTGTTCATAGGCATTATGTGAATTAATCATGGATTGCAACAAGGAAATACATTCAACTAAAGAGCAATTATCATAATTAAAGTCCTTGTAATCCAAAGTAGTGGGCACATCACTATTTAAAGTTTTGACCTTTCCAAACCCACTTTTATCATTTTTATCATTAAGATCTTCACCCTCCAAATAATTGGGACTCCTTCTAGCTAAAGTTGACTCATCTCCAGTCCCCTTTTCATCAAGTTTTATATTACTAAATAAAGATCCAATAGGTGAGACACCAATCATTTTAATATCTTCATCATTACTAGAATGTGACTCGGGTTTAGCAGCCATCTTATTTACTAGCGTGGTTTGTTTATCCGAAATTTTTCCTAACAAGTTTTCGGTACGAGCAAGTTGAGACTGAAGATTGGCTACTTCTAGATTAACCTCTTCAAGTTGTTTATTGATGGTATCCAATAAGATAGAATGTTCCTTAAGTTCCTCGGAAAAGAATTTATTATGCTCATATTATGAAGACATAAAACTTTTAGTGACATTTTCGATTTCAGATAACCTTTTGTTGTAGAAACTATCGCAAAATTCCTCTAAAGACATAGCGGCAAAGCAAGCAAACTAGCAAACAAGCAAACAAAATATTTTTGCGTTTTTGTAAAATTTGTTTTAGAAGTGGGGGGGATGAAAATGAGAGGCAAATGCAAATAAAAAGGTAAATGAAAATAAGAGCAAGTAAATGATAGTTTATGCAAAGGTACTTGATAGGTTTTGGTGATGTCTCCCCAGCAAGGGTGCCAGAAATTCTTCCTGCTACTTGTGAGCTGCGTTGGGGTTTCCTCGAAAAGGAGAGGATGATGCAGTACAGTAGAGATAAGTATTTCCCTCAGTTAAGAACCAACGTTATCAATCCATTAGGAGAACCACAAAGAACCTCGTTAGCAGCACCTACACACACAAAAGCAAATACTTGCACCCAACGCGAACAAGAGGGTTGTCAATCCCCTTGGCGGTTACTTGCAAGGATTAATTCTGATAGTGATAGATAGATAAAGTAAATTGCAAAACAAAATAAAAGAAATAAAATTGCAACAAGGTATTTTTTATTTTATATATGATGGATAAATGACCCGGGGGCCATAGTTTTCACTAGAGGCTTCTCTCTCGAACGCATAGCATACGGTGGGTAAACTAATTACTGTTGGACAATTGATAGAAAAGCGCATAGTTATGACGATATTCAAGGCAATGATCATGTATATAGGCATCACATCCGAGACAAGTATACCGACTCTTGCCTGCATCTAGTACTATTACTCCACCCATCGACCGCTATCCAACATGCATCTAGGATATTAAGTTAATGAAAACAGAGTAACGCCTTAAGCAAGATGACATGATGTAGACAAAGTAAACTCAAGCAGTATGAATAAACCCCATCGTTTTATGCTTAATGGCAACAATAAAAATATGTGTCTTGTCCCTTTCTGTCACTGGGATATAGAACAGCGCAAGATTGAACCCATCATAAAGCACCTCTCCCATAGCAAGATAAATCAATCTAGTTGGCCAAACCAAACGAATAGATTGGAGAGAAATACAAAGCTATAACAATCATGCATAAATAAGTTTAGAAAAGACTCAAATATTTCTTATGAATAATCTGATCATAAACCCACAATTCATCGGATCCCAACAAACACACCGCAAAAGAAGATTACATCGAATAGAACTCCAACGAGATCGAGGAGAACATTGTATTGAAGATCAAAGAGAGAGAAGAAGCCATCTAGCTACTAGCTATGGACCCATAGGTCTGTGGTAAACTACTCACACATCATCGGAAGGGCAGCAAGGTTGATGTAGAAGCCCTCCGTGATTGATTCCCCCTCCGGCAGAGTACCGGAAAAGGCCTCCAGATGGGATCGCGGAAGAACAGAGGATTGCGGCGGCGGAAAAGTTATTCAAGGTGTCTCTCTGTTGGTTTCCCAATATTTGAGAATTTATAGAAGTGGAATTAGGTCAAACGGAGCCATGAGGGGCCCACAAGGCATCAGGGCGCCCCCCTGGGGCCGCGCCCTGTTGCCTTGTCACCTCCTCGTGAGGCTTCTGGCCTCCTCCCGATGCTTCCAGGGTCTCTTTTGTCCAGAAAAAAAATCGTCAAAAAGATTCGTGACATTTGGACTTCGTTTGGTACTGATTTCCTGAAAAACCAAAAACAAGCAGAAAACAGCAACTGGCACTGGGCACTGGGTTAATAGGTTAGTCCCAAAAAATGATATAAAATAGCATAATATTGCATATAAAAATAACCAAGATTGATACTATAATAGCATGGAACAATCAAAAATTATAGATACGTTGGAGACGTATCACCCTCCGATGGTCCAAATTTTATTGTGGCTTGCTATTCAAAATAGGGTGTGGACGGTTGATCGTATGAAGTGGCACCATTGGCAAAATGGTGGCCGTTGGCCATTATGCAAGCGGGAGTTCAAGACCGTGCCCACCTTTTCTTCAAATGCCGCTACACCTTGAGAGTTTCGAGGTTGGTCAAAGCTTGGTTGGGTCTCGATAGCCTCGACCCCTCCCAATGGGCCGCTCACCACTCCATCGAGGATTGGTGCATTCACATGGCCACTCGTAGCATCAACTATAAGATGTTATCGACACTACTAGAAACCCACAGGTGCCAATCTGAGGTTTTGAGACAAAGACTGAATACAAGAGATAAACTAGGGTTTGAGATGAGATGGTGCTGGTGAAGATTGGTTCTCCCACGATGAGAGGATCGTTGGTGATGTCGATGGCTTCGATTTCCCCCTCCCGGAGGGAAGTATCCCCGGCGGAATCGCTCCGCCGGAGAGCAAAATAGCTCCAGCCCAGGTTCTGCCTCGAGATGGCGGCGCTTCGTCCCGAAAGTCTTCTTCTGATTTTTTCTAGGGCAAATGGCTTCATATAGCAGAAGGAGGGGGCCGAAGGCCTGCCAGGGGCCCCACAAGCTTGGGGGGCGCGCCCCCTGGCTTGTGGCTGCTTGGTGGGTCCCCTCCTATTGATTCTTTCGCCAATATTTTTTATATATTCCAAAATAATTCTCCGTAAATTTTCAGGTCATTTGGAGTTGTACATGATAGCTATCTCTATTTCACCCCTTTCCGGTCCAGAATTCCAGCTGACGGCATTCTCCCTCTTCATGTGAATCTTGCAAAATAAGAGAGAAAAGGCATAAGAATTGTACCATAAAGTGAAATAATGATAAAAAACATAATAATTATTAGTAGGAAATCATGATGCAAATTAGACGTATCAACTCCCCCAAGCTTAGACCTCGCTTGTCCTCAAGCGAAAGCCGAAATCGATAATCATGACCACATGTTTAGAGAGAGAGGTGTCGATAAAAATAAAATACGGACATGGAGCATCATGATCTTTATTATAACAGCCATATATCATCATAAAACTTCTCATGAAAAAGTGACAATTCATCCACAAGTTAAAGTATGAACCATAAACCAAATTGAAAACTAACAAACTATGATCTCAGTCACTGAAGCAATTGCAATTCATCATATTATCAGAAAGAGTCTATGTAAGAGCTTTGTTTAGCAAGTTCACATACTCAACTATCATTTAGTATTCTATGATTGTTGACACTCACGACATACTTATGGAGCAAAAGTTTCAGTCGGACACATAGAAAGATAGGGGCTTATGATTTCGCCTCCCAACGTATTTACCTCAAGGGTAATGTCAACAATAATAACTCATGATCACCTACATCCAACTGGATATATATGCCTGGATCAATCCCCACCACATGATGCTTGCCAAGAGAGAAAATAAAAACGGAATAGAGGAGAATACTATTGACTCTTGCATGAAAGTAAATACATAAAGAAAAAGATAGGCCCTTCACAGAGTGAAGCAGAGGTTGTCATGCGCTTTTCGTTTTTGGATGTGCAAGCTCTTAATGTAAAGGAACGTCACTTAATATTGCCCCTTGTGATAGCGACCTTTATTATGCAGTCTGTCGCTTTTATCACTCCACCATCACAAGATCGTACAAAGCTTATTTTCCCTTACAATAAAAGTTCATACATGTTTAGGAGCATTAAGCCCAACGCCGTGCACACCCAGTGCCAGACCTCCCTCGCGAACACACGCTGTAGAAATAAGTGTTGGATGCTCTCCTCATGTTGTGCACAGAATGGGAAAGCGTCCTGATGCGGTAGGCCTCGCCTGGCAAGTCTGTCTGGCGTCCAGCATCTATCCCTCGGCCCGTTTAGCATACGCGGCCTGTTTTCGGGAAGGGAGATGGCACCGACAGCAGAGTTCACGTGGAAATCGAGGGGCCCTTTGCAATGCCGATCTCCCATGGTGCTGGGAAGCACTTAGAGCATCTCCAACGGCCACCCGCAAATTTCTACCCGCATACTTCCGCGGACCGGGGACCAGTCCGCGGACACGGATGCGGGAAACCGTCATCCAATGCTGCCCGCATATATTTCAACTACCATCCGAACTAACCGGACAGAATTCGTGCAAACACGACGGATTTCATCAAAGTTCGGATAGAAAATAGCACATCATCCATACATAGCATGCAAATAAGTCTAGTACAACAGTAGTTCAAATTCAATGAGATTAACCGGATGTTCAATAAGTTTTTCATGAACGAATCCTGTCGTTCCACACATACTGCCCCTTTAGTTTCATCCAATAGTGTATGTATGTAAAATGCTGCCCCTCTGTCCTGTGGTACATCATGGCAGCGCGTACGGGCTACACAATGTGTAGAGCAACATTGAGTGAATGAATGATTCAATCGACAAGTTGATCAAGAAGAAGCAAAACTTACAATCTCCTCCTCTGCCGCGCGCAATGGCCACCTTGCCTCCAACTGACCAACCGCGTCACAAAACTTGGTGACGGAGATCTAGATGGCGTACCATCGATACGCCAACGACCTCACATTGTGTTGTTGGATGATGTGCATGTTATAGGGCGCAATGTGCTTTCGCACATGAACCAAATCATGCACGCGCTGCCAGAAGGGACCCCCTCTGCTCCTGCCTACGAAATCTGCGGATACGACAAACCATGCATCACACAACAACTCATCCTCCATGAATGAGTACCCTACCATCCTTCGTACTCTAAAAAACCGACATGGTGTTCGAAAATAAGCTCAATGGCATTCGACCGAACACATGTCGGGCGTGGTGACCGCCATGGACGAATTCGACAGGGGGGCAGACTGTACCTGCCTACAGACGGGTCCTGGCTGGACGACGTCATCGTAAAAGGCGAGCGGACGCGTCGGTGCTCGTTTCGGAGGTCCGGCAATGCCTGTGTGCCGGCCAGAGAGGAACCGCAGTGGCGGCGGAGGAGGATGGTGGGGAAGCAGCGCAAGGGGGGGGGGAGGGACGGATTGGAAGAAAATGGGACCGAGAGGGGTTTTGGGTGGGCCAGGATGGTCAGAAACGGGCGTGGGTGATGTCCGGACTCCCGCAGAGCCCCACTGGTTTATCTCCGTTTTGCGGGGAAAAGTGCGTCCGGACCGCTCGACGGACCGATACAGGACCGCGTTGGATGGCACAACACGTCCGGACCGCGCGGTCCGGACGTATGCGGGCGGTTTGAGGGTCGGCGTTGGAGATGTCCTTAACTCCTCTTTCAACATAAACAACTCCCGGTGCTGAAAAGTTTGGGCCCCTATGCTACTTGTGAGCTGCATTGGGATTTCCTCGAAGAGGAGAGGATGATGCAGTACAGTAGAGATAAGTATTTCCCTCACTTAAGAACCAAGGTTATCAATCCAGTAGGAGAACCACACAGAACCTCGTTAGCGGCACCTACACACACAAAAGCAAATACTTGCACCCAACGCGAACAAGAGGGTTGTCAATCCCCTTGGCGGTTACTTGCAAGGATTAATTCTGATAATGATAGATAGATAAAGTAAATTGCAAAACAAAATAAAAGAAATAAAATTGCAACAAGGTATTTTTTATTTTATATATGATGGATAAATGACCCGGGGGCCATAGTTTTCACTAGAGGCTTCTCTCTCGAACGCATAGCATACGATGGGTAAACAAATTACTGTTGGACAATTGATAGAAAAGCGCATAGTTATGACGATATTCAAGGCAATGATCATGTATATAGGCATCACGTCCGAGACAAGTAGACCGACTCCTGCCTGCATCTACTACTATTACTCCACCCATCGACCGCTATCCAGCATGCATATAGGGTATTAAGTTAATGAAAACAGAGTAACGCCTTAAGCAAGATGACATGATGTAGACAAAGTAAACTCAAGCAATATGAATAAACCCCATTGTTTTATTCTTAATGGCAACAATACAAATACGTGTCTTGTCCCTTTCTGTCACTGGGATATAGAACACCGCAAGATTGAACCCATCACAAAGCACCTCTCCCATTGCAAGATAAATCAATCTAGTTGGCCAAACCAAACGGATAGATCGGAGAGAAATACAAAGCTATAACAATCATGCATAAATAAGTTCAGAAAAGACTCAAATATTTCTCATGAATAATCTGATCATAAACCCACAATTCATCGGATCCCAACAAACACACCGTAAAAGAAGATTACACAAATAGAACTCCAAGGAGATCGAGGAGAACATTGTATTGAAGATCAAAGAGAGAGAAAAAGACATCTAGCTACCAGCTATGGACCCGTAGGTTTGTGGTAAACTACTCGAAGCCCTCCGTGATCGATTCCCCCTCCGGCAGAGTACCGGAAAAGGCCTCTAGATGGGATCGCGGAAGAACAGAGGCTTGCGGCAGCGGAAAAGTTATTCGAGGTGGCTCTCTGTTGGTTTCCCAGTATTTGAGAATTTATAGAAGTGGAATTAGGTCAAACGGAGCCACGAGGGGCCCACAAGGCATCAGGGCGCGCCCCCCCTGGGGCCGCGCCCTGTTGACTTGTCACCTCCTCCTGAGGCTTCTGGCCTCCTCCCGAAGCTTGCAGGGTATCTTTTGTCCAGGAAAAAAGCATCAAAAAGTTTCGTGGCATTTGAACTTTTGGTACTGATTCCTGTAAAACCAAAAACAAGCAGAAAACAACAACTGGCACTGGGCACTAGGTTAATAGGTTAGTCCCAATAAATGATGTAAAATAGCATATTATTGCATATAAAATATCCAGGATTGATACTGTAATAGCATGGAACAATAAAAAATTATAGATATGTTGGAGACGTATCAAGCATCCCCAAGCTTAATTCCTGCTCGTTCTCGAGTAGGTAAATGATAAAAACAGAATTTTTGATGTGGAATGCTACCTAACATGTTTATCATGTAATCTTTTTTTTACGGTATGAATATTAAGAAACGAGTGATTCAAAGCAATAGTCTATAATTTGATATAAAGACATCAATACTCAGGCATACCAACAAACAATCATGCCTTTCAAAATAAAAAATGCTAAAGAACGCTATCCCTACAAAATCATATAGCTCGTCATGGTTAGTCTTCCTAACACAAAGTATTAATCATGCACTACCCCAATGACACGCCGAGCAATTGGTTCATACTTTTTAACGTGCTTCAGCTTTTTCAACCCTCACGCAATACATGGGCGCGAGCCATGGACATAGCACTATGGGTGGAATAGAATGATGATAGAGATTAATAAGGGAAGTCAAAAAAGAAGATAGTCTCACATCGACGCGGCTAATCAACGAGCTATGGAGATGCCCATCAATTGATGTCAATGCGAGGAGTAGGGATTGCCATGCAACGGATGCACTAAGAGCTATAAATGTATGAAAGCTCAAAAATAAAAACTAAGTGGGTGTGCATCCAACTTGCTTGCTCATGAAGACCTCAAGCATTTGAGGAAGCCCATCATCGGAATATACAAGCCAAGTTCTATAATGAAAAAATCCCACTAGTATATGAAAGTGACAACTCAGGAGACTCTCTATATGAAAAACATGGTGCTACTCTGAAGCACAAGTGTGGAAAAGGATAGTAACATTGCCCCTTCTCTCTTTTTCTCTCATTTTTTTTGCTGGGCTCTTTTTGGCCTCTTTTTTCTTTAATTTTTCATCCGGAGCCTCATCCCGACTTGTGGGGGAATCACATTCTCCATCATCCTTTCCTCACTGAGACAATTCTCTAATAATGATGATCATCACACTTTTATTTACTTAAAACTCAATATTACAACTCGATACTAGAACAATATGACTCTATATGAATGCCTCTGGCAGTGTACCAGGATGTGCAATGATGCTACCGTAACATGTATAAAAAATGATGAACGGTGGCTGAGCTACAAATACTATGTCAGCTATATGAGCATGCAAAGCAATATGACAATGATGATGCGTGTCATATAAAAAGAAACGGTGGAAGTTGCATGGAAATATATCTCAGAATGGCTATGGAAATGCCATAATAGGTAGGTATGGTGGCTGTTTTGAGGAAGATATAAAGAGGCTTATGTGTGATAGAGCGTATCATATCACGGGGTTTGGATGCACCGGCAAAGTTTGCACCGACTCTCGAGGTGAGAAAGGGCAATGCACGGTACTGAAGAGGCTAGCAAATTGCGGAAAGGTGAGAGTGCGTATAATCCATGGACTCACATTAGTCATAAAGAACTCACATACTTATTGCAAAAGTTTATTAGCCCTTGAAGCAAAGTACTACTACTCATTCCCCTAGGGGGATAGATTGTTAGGAAAAGACCATCGCTCGTCCCCGACTGCCACTCATAAGGTAGACAATCAATAATAAATCATGCTCCAACTTCATCACACTAAGGACTATACGTGCATGCTTCGGGAATCACAAACCTTAACACCAATATTCTTACTAAAGCACAATCATTCACTAGTACCTCCCACATATTACCATCTTAATATCACAAAACTATTGCAAGGAATCAAACTTATCATATTCAGTGATCTACATGAAAGTTTTTATTATATCCCTCTTGAATACCTATCATATTAGGACCAAATTCATAACCCGTGCATATTACCATTACTATTTATTAGACTCTCAAAAAGATATAGTGAATCATGAGAGTGCAACTATTTCTTTAAAATATAATGACCGCTGTGCTCTAAAAGATATAAGTGAAGCACTAGAGCAACTGCCTAGCTCAAAAGATATAAGTGGAGCACATAGAGTATTCTAACAAATCACGATAAATGTGTGTCCCTCTCAAAAAGGTGTGTTCAGCAAAGATGATTGTGGCAAACTAAAAAAGCAAACAAAGAAAATAAAACTATGGCACAAGACGCTCCAAGTAAAACACATATCATGTGATGAATAAAAATATAGCTCCAAGTGATATACCGATAGATTGTAGACGAAAGAGGGGATGCCATCCGGGGAATCCCCAAGCTTAGACGCTTGGGTCTTCCTTGATTATTACCTTGGGGTGCCTTGGGAATCTCCAATCTTAGGGTCTTGCCGCTCCTTATTCCTTCATCCATCATGGTCTCACCCAAAACTTGAAAACTTCAGCACACAAAAACTCAACAGAAACCTTGTGAGATCCGTTAGTATAACAAATAAATCTTAAACTTTAGGTACTGTTCTAAATTGATTCATATTTAATATTGGCATAATTCTACTGTACTCCAACTTCCCCATGGCTTATACCCCCCGATACAATCCATAGATTCATCAAAATGAGCAAACTATGCAACAAAAACAGAATCTGTCCAAAACAGAACAGTCTGTAAAGATCTATTTAAAAGGTATACTTCTGCAACTCCAATTTTTTTGAAAAACTAGGACAACGTAAAAAATTCATATATCAATACTTTGTAAAAATTTCAGATTTTTCTGACGCTCCAGTACAGAACCAAAAATCCAGCACTAGGCGCAAAACTTTCTGTTTTCCAAACAACATCAATTATACTTTCATCCAAATCATCCCAAAGGCATTACTTGGCACAAACAATAATTAAAAGATAAAAACACAATCATAACAGAGGCTACAATTGTGTAAACATACAAAGCAGAAATAAAAACAAAAAATTTAAGATAAATATTGGGTTGCCTCCCAACAAGCGCTATTGTTTTATGCCCCTAGCTAGGCATAATGCATTGTTTCAAGTATTATCATCCTTCAAATTAATTCCATAGTTGGCCCTCATAAGAGATTCATATGGTGGCTTAATTCTATTCCTAGGAAAGTGCTCCATCCCTTTCTTTAATGGGAATTGGAATCTTATAGTACCTTCTTTCATATCAATAATAGCACCTATGGTTCGTAGAAAAGGCCTACCAAGTATTATAGGACAAGACGGATTGCATTCAATATCAAGCACAATAAAATCCACGGATACATAATTCCTATTAGCAAGGATAAGCACATCATTTATTCTACCCAATGGTGTTTTAATAGTGGAATCCGCTAGATGTAAATTAAGGGAACAAGGATCTATATCGGTGAGACCTAGTACATCACACAAAGATTTTGGTATAGTAGAGACGCTAGCACCTAGATCACACAAAGCATTACCCTCATAATCTTTAATTTTAACTTTAATAGTAGGTTCCCATTCATCATGTAATTTTCTAGGTATTGAAATTTCCAAATTAAGCTTTTCTTCATGAGCTTTTATCATAGCTTCTACAACATGTTTAGTAAAAGCTTTATTTTGTTCATAGGCATTATGTGAATTAATCATGGATTGCAACAAGGAAATACATTCAACTAAAGAGCAATTATCATAATTAAAGTCCTTGTAATCCAAAGTAGTGGGCACATCACTATTTAAAGTTTTGACCTTTCCAAACCCACTTTTATCATTTTTATCATTAAGATCTTCACCCTCCAAATAATTGGGACTCCTTCTAGCTAAAGTTGACTCATCTCCAGTCCCCTTTTCATCAAGTTTTATATTACTAAATAAAGATCCAATAGGTGAGACACCAATCATTTTAATATCTTCATCATTACTAGAATGTGACTCGGGTTTAGCAGCCATCTTATTTACTAGCGTGGTTTGTTTATCCGAAATTTTTCCTAACAAGTTTTCGGTACGAGCAAGTTGAGACTGAAGATTGGCTACTTCTAGATTAACCTCTTCAAGTTGTTTATTGATGGTATCCAATAAGATAGAATGTTCCTTAAGTTCCTCGGAAAAGAATTTATTATGCTCATATTATGAAGACATAAAACTTTTAGTGACATTTTCGATTTCAGATAACCTTTTGTTGTAGAAACTATCGCAAAATTCCTCTAAAGACATAGCGGCAAAGCAAGCAAACTAGCAAACAAGCAAACAAAATATTTTTGCATTTTTGTAAAATTTGTTTTAGAAGTGGGGGGGATGAAAATGAGAGGCAAATGCAAATAAAAAGGCAAATGAAAATAAGAGCAAGTAAATGATAGTTTATGCAAAGGTACTTGATAGGTTTTGGTGATGTCTCCCCAGCAACGGTGCCAGAAATTCTTCCTGCTACTTGTGAGCTGCGTTGGGGTTTCCTCGAAAAGGAGAGGATGATGCAGTACAGTAGAGATAAGTATTTCCCTCAGTTAAGAACCAACGTTATCAATCCATTAGTAGAACCACAAAGAACCTCGTTAGCAGCACCTACACACACAAAAGCAAATACTTGCACCCAACGCGAACAAGAGGGTTGTCAATCCCCTTGGCGGTTACTTGCAAGGATTAATTCTGATAGTGATAGATAGATAAAGTAAATTGCAAAACAAAATAAAAGAAATAAAATTGCAACAAGGTATTTTTTATTTTATATATGATGGATAAATGACCCGGGGGCCATAGTTTTCACTAGAGGCTTCTCTCTCGAACGCATAGCATACGGTGGGTAAACTAATTACTGTTGGGCAATTGATAGAAAAGCGCATAGTTATGACGATATTCAAGGCAATGATCATGTATATAGGCATCACGTCCGAGACAAGTATACCGACTCTTGCCTGCATCTAGTACTATTACTCCACCCATCGACCGCTATCCAACATGCATCTAGGGTATTAAGTTAATGAAAACAGAGTAACGCCTTAAGCAAGATGACATGATGTAAACAAAGTAAACTCAAGCAGTATGAATAAACCCCATCGTTTTATGCTTAATGGCAACAATAAAAATATGTGTCTTGTCCCTTTCTGTCACTGGGATATAGAACACCGCAAGATTGAACCCATCATAAAGCACCTCTCCCATAGCAAGATAAATCAATCTAGTTGGCCAAACCAAACGGATAGATTGGAGAGAAATACAAAGCTATAACAATCATGCATAAATAAGTTTAGAAAAGACTCAAATATTTCTTATGAATAATCTGATCATAAACCCACAATTCATCGGATCCCAACAAACACACCGCAAAAGAAGATTACATCGAATAGAACTCCAACGAGATCGAGGAGAACATTGTATTGAAGATCAAAGAGAGAGAAGAAGCCATCTAGCTACTAGCTATGGACCCATAGGTCTGTGGTAAAGTACTCACACATCATCGGAAGGGCAGCAAGGTTGATGTAGAAGCCCTCCGTGATTGATTCCCCCTCCGGCAGAGTACCGGAAAAGGCCTCCAGATGGGATCGCGGAAGAACAGAGGATTGCGGCGGCGGAAAAGTTATTCAAGGTGTCTCTCTGTTGGTTTCCCAATATTTGAGAATTTATAGAAGTGGAATTAGGTCAAACGGAGCCATGAGGGGCCCACAAGGCATCAGGGCGCCCCCCTGGGGCCGCGCCCTGTTGCCTTGTCACCTCCTCGTGAGGCTTCTGGCCTCCTCCCGATGCTTCCAGGGTCTCTTTTGTCCAGAAAAAAAACCGTCAAAAAGATTCGTGACATTTGGACTTCGTTTGGTACTGATTTCCTGAAAAACCAAAAACAAGCAGAAAACAGCAACTGGCACTGGGCACTGGGTTAATAGGTTAGTCCCAAAAAATGATATAAAATAGCATAATATTGCATATAAAAATAACCAAGATTGATACTATAATAGCATGGAACAATCAAAAATTATAGATACGTTGGAGACGTATCACCCTCCGATGGTCCAAATTTTATTGTGGCTTGCTATTCAAAATAGGGTGTGGACGGTTGATCGTATGAAGTGGCACCATTGGCAAAATGGTGGCCGTTGGCCATTATGCAAGCGGGAGTTCAAGACCGTGCCCACCTTTTCTTCAAATGCCGCTACACCTTGAGAGTTTCGAGGTTGGTCAAAGCTTGGTTGGGTCTTGATAGCCTCGACCCCTCCCAATGGGCCGCTCACCACTCCATCGAGGATTGGTGCATTCACATGGCCACTCGTAGCATCAACTATAAGATGTTATCGACACTACTAGAAACCCACAGGTGCCAATCTGAGGTTTTGAGACAAAGACTGAATACAAGAGATAAACTAGGGTTTGAGATGAGATGGTGCTGGTGAAGATTGGTTCTCCCACGATGAGAGGATCGTTGGTGATGTCGATGGCTTCGATTTCCCCCTCCCGGAGGGAAGTATCCCCGGCGGAATCGCTCCGCTGGAGAGCAAAATAGCTCCAGCCCAGGTTCTGCCTCGAGATGGCGGCGCTTCGTCCCGAAAGTCTTCTTCTGATTTTTTCTCGGGCAAATGGCTTCATATAGCAGAAGGAGGGGGCCGAAGGCCTGCCAGGGGCCCCACAAGCTTGGGGGGCGCGCCCCCTGGCTTGTGGCTGCTTGGTGGGTCCCCTCCTATTGATTCTTTCGCCAATATTTTTTATATATTCCAAAATAATTCTCCGTAAATTTTCAGGTCATTTGGAGTTGTACATGATAGCTATCTCTATTTCACCCCTTTCCGGTCCAGAATTCCAGCTGACGGCATTCTCCCTCTTCATGTGAATCTTGCAAAATAAGAGAGAAAAGGCATAAGAATTGTACCATAAAGTGAAATAATGATAAAAAACATAATAATTATTAGTAGGAAATCATGATGCAAATTAGACGTATCAACTCCCCCAAGCTTAGACCTCGCTTGTCCTCAAGCGAAAGCCGAAATCGATAATCATGACCACATGTTTAGAGAGAGAGGTGTCGATAAAAATAAAATACGGACATGGAGCATCATGATCTTTATTATAACAGCCATATATCATCATAAAACTTCTCATGAAAAAGTGACAATTCATCCACAAGTTAAAGTATGAACCATAAACCAAATTGAAAACTAACAAACTATGATCTCAGTCACTGAAGCAATTGCAATTCATCATATTATCAGAAAGAGTCTATGTAAGAGCTTTGTTTAGCAAGTTTACATACTCAACTATCATTTAGTCTTCTATGATTGTTGACACTCACGACATACTTATGGAGCAAAAGTTTCAGTCGGACACATAGAAAGATAGGGGCTTATGATTTCGCCTCCCAACGTATTTACCTCAAGGGTAATGTCAACAATAATAACTCATGATCACCTACATCCAACTGGATATATATGCCTGGATCAATCCCCACCACATGATGCTTGCCAAGAGAGAAAATAAAAACGGAATAGAGGAGAATACTATTGACTCTTGCATGAAAGTAAATACATAAAGAAAAAGATAGGCCCTTCACAGAGTGAAGCAGAGGTTGTCATGCGCTTTTCGTTTTTGGATGTGCAAGCTCTTAATGTAAAGGAACGTCACTTAATATTGCCCCTTGTGATAGCGACCTTTATTATGCAGTCTGTCGCTTTTATCACTCCACCATCACAAGATCGTACAAAGCTTATTTTCCCTTACAATAAAAGTTCATACATGTTTAGGAGCATTTTTTATTGCTTTGTACCGATGACAACTTACTTGAAGGATCTTATTCAATCCATAGGTAGATATGGTGGACTCTCATGGCATGAAACTGGGTTTAAGGGTTTTTTGGATGCACAAGTAGTATCTCTACTTAGTGCGGAATTTTGGCTAGCAAAAGATAGGGGGGCAAGCACCACATGTTAGAGGATCCAAAACAATATAACTTCTATGTGAATATAAGCAAACATAACTCATTACGTTGTCTTCCTTGTCCAACGTCGACTAATTGACATAGAATATTTAACGGGGGCTCACAATCATAAAAGATGTCCAAGATAGTGTATTTATATGTGAGACCTCTCTTTCTTTATTACTTTTTCATGAATTACAACAATGACCAATACTATGTTTGTCAACTTCCAACAAGTTTTATCAATTATACTTCTTTTATGTGAAGTCATCACTCCCCATGGGATTAGCATATGATCTTACATTCTTATTCTCTTTATTTTATTTCTAAGATTGGATCAACAAAAGCAAAACACTCAACTCAAACTACTCTTTATTAAATAACTTTCACACACGATTACATAGATAGATAGATCACAAAGCAAGCACTTGAAACTAAATCATACTAAAACTTTATTCTTCTAAATCACGAAATAACTAAGGATCAAACTAAGATAGATAATGATGATAAAAAGTGATGATGATATGATACCGGGGCACCTCCCCCAAGCTTGGCACAAGCCAAGGGTGGTGTCCATACCCATATACTCAATTCTCCTTCTTTGGTGATGGTGGTGATGAAGTGATGGGCTTGTCCTCCGTCTTCCAAGGCATAGGTTCTCCATCATAGAAGGACGAACGTGTTTCTGGATTCCTGAAATTTGCAGCTAAACTCATACCTTTGAACTTGGCCTCATACTCAAAATTTTGGTTTTGTAGATCATATATTTGGGCCTGAAGATAATCAATCCGGTCATTGAGCTTGAAGATGACGTCCCCAATATTCTTGCCGTCCACCTTGTGCTCACGGATGAACTCTGTGATCATGGAGTGGTTAGCACAAAGTCCGCGCTCCACCATCCCCTGGCACTTGAAGATCTCCTGTTCAACTGCTTCTATCCTGGCCTTCTCGCTCCCTGTCTTCTTAGGTCCTTGAACGTCCCGGATGTGGAGCATCCCCTCACGCATCTCAATGGCTTGAGGGTGCTTCATCACTTCCGGTAGGTACGGGTTGATGACCTTCTCGTAGAACTTGTCCTTGGACGAGCTTGGAGACGCCATGGCGATCTAGATCTGTCAGCAAAACAGCCCGAAACAAGAACAGAGGAGAAACTTGCAATGCGGTGGTCAAAACACCCGTGAGTATATATAATAAATTTTTCCCGTGCAGAACAAGTAATATGGAAGAAAAACAGAGTCAGGAAAGTCCACGAGGGAGCCACAAGCCTGGTAGGCGCGCCCCCCAGGCTTGTCGCCTCCTCGTGCACTTTTCAGACTGTTTATTATTTTCCTCATTTTTTATATATTCCAAAATAGACAGAAAGTACTTTTATGGGAGTTTTGGAGTCGGTTTACTTACCGTACCACATACCTACTCCTTTTCAGGATTCTGGAGCCTTCCGGAAGGTCTCCTCTATGTGCTCTTCCGGTGTCATTGTTTGAATAATATTAGTTTCAACATTAATGGGTGTACCTGAGATATAATGTTTAATTCTTTGCCCTTTAACAATTCTCGGATTATTGCCTTTGGAGTTGTTTATTTTGATGGCTCCGGAGCGATAAACTTCTTCGATGATATATGGACCTTCCCATTTAGAGAGAAGTTTTCCTGCAAAAAATCTTAAACGAGAATTGTATAATAGAACATGATCACCTACTTTGAATTCCCGTTTTTGAATTCTCTTATCATGCCATCTTTTAACGTTTTCTTTAAACAACTTGGCATTTTCATAAGCTTGGGTTCTCCATTCATCTAAAGAACTAATATGAAATTACCTCTTTTCACCGGCAAGTTTAAAATCATAGTTAAGTTCTTTAATTGCCCAATATGCTTTGTCTTCTAACTCAAGAGGTAGATGACATGCTTTCCCATAAACCATTTTATATGGAGACATACCCATAGGATTTTTATAAGCAGTTCTATAAGCCCATAGTGCATCATCAAGTTTCTTAGACCAATTCTTTCTAGATCTATTAACGGTCTTTTGCAAAATTAATTTTATTTTTCTATTAGTTAATTCAACTTGACCACTAGACTGAGGATGATACGGAGATGCAATTCTATGATTAACATCATATTTAGCAAGCAATTTACGGAAAGCTCCATGAATAAAATGTGAACCACCATCAGTCATTAAATGTCTAGGGACTCCAACCCTTGGGAATATAACTTCTTTAAGCATTTTAATGGAAGTGTTATGATCAGCACTACTAGTTGGAATAGCTTCTACCCACTTAGTAACGTAATCAACAGCAACTAAAATATGAGTATACCCATTGGATTTAGGAAAAGGTCCCATATAATCGAAACCCCAAACATCAAATGGTTCAATAACAAGTGAATAATTCATAGGTATTTCCTGACGTCTACCAACATTACCAATTCTTTGACATTCATCACAAGAAAGGACAAACTTACGTGCATCTTTGAAAAGAGTAGGCCAATAAAAGCCAGATTATAATACCTTGTGTGCAGTTCTGTCTCCCGCATGGTGTCCTCCATATGCCTCGGAGTGGCACTTACGTAGGATCTGTTCCTGTTCATGCTCAGGTACACAACGTCTAATAATACCATCTACTCCTTCTTTATATAAGTGTGGGTCATCCCAAAAGTAATGTCTTAAATCAAAGAAGAACTTTTTCTTTTGTTGGTATGTGAAACTAGGTGGCATATATTTAGCAACAATGTAATTAGCATAGTCTGCATACCAAGCAGTATTACGAGAAGCATTTATGACAGCTAATTGTTCATCAGGGAAATCATCATTAATAGGAAGTGGGTCACCAGGAACATTTTCCATTCTAGACAAATTATCGGCTACGGGATTCTCAGCTACCTTTCTATCAACAATATACAAATCAAATTCTTGTAGCAAAAGAACCCACCTAATAAGTCTAGGTTTAGCATCTTTCTTTTCCATAAGATATTTAATAGCAGCATGATCAGTATGAATAGTAACTTTGGAATCAACAATGTAAGATCTGAATTTATCACATGCAAAGACAACTGCTAAAAATTCTTTCTCAGTAGTAGCATAATTTCTTTGAGCACTGTCTAGAGTTTTACTAGCATAATGAATAACATTTAATTTCTTATCAACTCTTTGTCCTAGAACAGCACCAACAGCATAATCACTAGCATCACACATAATTTCAAAGGGTATGTTCCAATCAGGTGGTTGAACAATAGGTGTAGAAATTAAGGCTTTCTTAAGTATTTCAAAGGCTTCTACACAATCATCATCAAAAACAAATGGAACATCTTTTTGCAAGAGATTAGTAAGAGGCCTAGAAATTTTAGAGAAGTCTTTTATAAGCCTTCTATAGAAAATAGTATGACCAAGGAAACTTCTTATACCTTTGATATCTTTAGGACATGGCATTTTCTCAATAGCATCAACTTTAGCTTTATCAACTTCAATACCTCTTTCAGAAATTTTATGCCCAAGGACTATACCTTCATTCACCATAAAGTGGCACTTCTCCCAATTCAAGACAAGATTAGTTTCTTCACATCTCTGCAAAACTCGATCAAGGTTGCTCAAGCAATCATCAAAAGAAGTTCCGTAAACGGAGAAATCATCCTAATCTTTTCACAAAAGTCAGATAATATAGCAGTCATACGTCTTTGAAAGGTAGCAGGTGCATTACATAAACCAAAAGGCATACAACGATAAGCATAAGTTCCAAAAGGACAAGTAAAGGTGGTTTTCTCTTGATCTTCAGGTGAAACAGGTATTTGAGAGAAACCAGAATAACCATCTAGGAAGCAAAAGTGTGTATGCTTAGATAATCTTTCTAACATTTGATCAATAAAAGGCAAGGGGTAATGATCTTTCCTAGTAGCTTTATTTAATTTCCTAAAATCAATTACCATCCTATAACCAGTTACAATTCTTTGTGGGATAAGTTCATTTTTATCACTAGGAACAACGGTAATACCTCCTTTCTTAGGAACACAATGAATAGGACTTACCCATCTACTATCAGCTATGGGATAAATTATACCTGCCTCAAGAAGCTTTAATATTTCAGTTCTTACCACATCCTTCATTTTAGGATTCAGCCTTCTTTGATGATCAACAACGGGTTTAGCGTCTGGCTCCATAGGAATTTTATGCTGACATAAAGTGGGACTAATGCCCTTAAGATCATCAAGAGTATATCCAATAGTAGCACGGTGCTTCTTCAGAGTTTTAAGTAATCTCTTTTTTTCATGCTCTGAAAGGTTAACACTAATAATAACAGGACATATCTTCTTTTCATCAAGATAAGCATATTTAAGTGTATTAGGTAATTGCTTTAATTCAAACATAGGATCACCCTTGGGTGGAGGTGGATCTCCCAAGGTTTCAACAGGCAAATTATGTGTGACACCCTGGTTTTCGCTCTTCGATTTCTTCCTTCGCGGGATTGGACTCCCGTCTTTTTTTTGATGTTATCGGATTTTCTCTCGCTCTTGGGTATACGAAGAGGGTCATTTAGCCTTGCCTTTCCTATCCAACCAGAGATTTTCTCCAGTCCAACCTTGCCACCCAAGATATACTCTCAGGATTTTGCCGCCGAAACCCTACCTTCCGAGTTACCGGAAGGGAAACCCTAATTCCTGCAGTTACAAAGGAACCCCAATTTCCTTTTATCTGTTACCTCCCAAAATTTTCCCAGTGATCATCCTATCTCTGTAAACCCTGGATATGTAAAATATTGCCAAGTCATTTGCAATATTTTTCGTTAATTCCTCTTTCTGCCTTAAGAAGGAATTAAATCCAGGAAAATATCTATCCATCTCCAAAGCTCATGAAAACTTGTGGAGATATTCTTTGTGATCATATTGAGCTCCCATAAAAATATTGGCCAAAATTAAATAGGGGAAATTGCATTTTCCTATTTAAAGCCAACATTGCATTTTGGGCACTTTCCAAAGGAACAACAATTTTGGTAGTCAGGAAAAATCCCAAATAATTTGTGGAGCTTCTCCTATCCATATCTTCACCATTTCCATCAAGAACCCAAATTCCATAGTTCAAATTTTGAGTAAAACATCCATTTGCAAATTATGTCCAGTTGGGCAATTTGCAAAGGAAGTGCTTGAACCATGGATCCATTTGAGCTGAAATTTTGCAGGGTGGTTAACCTTGATAAATCACTCATGTAAACCAAAAATCAGCTCAATACAGCTATCCAGTCTTCCCCAGCAATTTTCCTAAGTTTCTGTCCAGCAGGGAGCACTGTGAAGGAAGTACCATTTTGGCATATCCAAATGGTATGAAATTTTACCAGTGCCTCCATACCACTAAATAATCTCTCTAAACCAAGTTTGAGCCAAATTCAATTAACCATTTGATTCCAGCAAGTTCAACTTCATTTCTGTCCAGAATCCATCATTGTGAAGGAAGTACCCTTAGTTATTATCCGAATGGCATCAAATTTTACCAAGGCATTCACCTTGGTAGATCATAGCCACATGCCAAAAACCAGCTCAATCCCTTTAGTTGTTTCTCCACAGGAATCCATGCAAGTTTGTGACCAGAACAGGTTTCTGGATGAATTGATCAACTCCCAGTCACCCATTGCATTTCAACCACACACGTCACCTACTGGAGGATGGTAGAATGCCCCAGACATGGTTTGGCATCGAGTGGGGCGTGGCAATGTCGTGGCCACGCGGTGACCACGTGCAGAGCACGCCAAACCCATGCCCTGTGCACCAAACGCTTCGGGAGGCCGTCTCCAGCAGGCTCCGGCTCGTCCGCGAGCGCCGGTGAGCTCTCCGCCGCATGTGTGGGCCGTCTGGAAGCTCTCCCCCTCGTCCCCTAGCCCTTGGAGGCGTGTGCCGATAGCAGGTTCCCCGCCGGATCGCCGCCACGGTGACGAACATCCCAGAGCTTTCACCGTCGGCTAGCTCCTCCCCGCGACTATAAATAGCGCTCCTCGAGCCTCCTTGCATCACCAGCAACCTCCCAGCCCCCTCCCAGCTCGAAGGAGCGAGCTCCCGCGCCCCAATTTTGCCCACGGCCTCCATGGCCGCCGCCGGCCCTCCGCTTGAATTTGAGCTCCATGGCCTCTTCCCCCTTCCCCTAGCCACCACCGTAGATCCCCACCACCACCAAGACGACTCCCCGCCCTCCATTTTGCCTCGGGGATGACCGCTGCCTCGGCCCCGAGCTCGCCCTCACCGTCGTGCACCATCTCTGTCTTCACCTACCACCTCGCACCCCCCGCGGCTAGCGTGACCTCCTACGGGCGCGGTGTGGAGCAGGGCATCCGCCCCGGCCACCGGTTCGTCCCCTAGCACGGTGGAGCAGCGCGAACCGCGGCGGCCGACCTCCCCGATGCCTTTGTCGCGGGGAATAAGAAGAGAGGGAGAAGGAGAGAAGTCAACGCGGGGCCCACCTGTAAGCGACCTAAGCCCGGGCCCAGCCGATTTAAGTGGAAGCGCACTTTGGCAGAATACGCTTCCTCTTTACGAAAGTGGAATCAGCTGCGGTCTCCGACAGAAATACGTCTTCCTTCACTAAAAGCGCATTTTCATAAATACACCTTCTCTCTCAGCCCCGCTGCCGAAGCTGCTAAATTGTGAACGTTCACCCGTTAAGAGCAGAAAAGCACAATTTCTGCCTGTTTTCTGCCTAACGAATGAACGACCACAACTTTTCAACCGTGGCTCCGAATCAGGTGATTCCAAAGCCCACATTCTCTGTTCGTCGAGCCCGTTTTGATGAGGTCACTTTCATAATGTTTACACATTCTAAAAATGACCATTTTGCCCCTGCCCTCTATTCAGCCATTTCCGGAGGGAAACTTTTCCGGCAACTCCGTCCGCGAGGTGATCGCACTTCTTCCCGGAGTATTCCTTCACACCAAGGCAAGCCAACCATCTGATATATGTCCTAAAGCATTGCCTCAGTGTTGTTCTTGCATGTTTAATTAATGAATATGCTTGTGCTAGAAATAATTAAACCCCTGATAGTTTGTATTACTGATTGCAATACTTACTAGTATTCATCACATTATCGCACTAGTGACTCGTGGTGACAATATGGAGATAGGTTGTTATGTTTTCATTGTGCATTACTACTGTTATTGCAATAATAAAGAATGTGACTTAATAATGACAACGTCCTCCGTCGGCTGGATCGAGTCATAGTGCCACTGAACCGAGCATATCAGTGCAGCCACATTTGCCTTTATGGGAAGGCCCTAACTTGGTCTATTGTCTTGCCTCTTATCAGTACCACCAAAGAGGGAAGGTTATGTGTGCGTGCTTGCTACTTGTGAGCTGCGTTGGGATTTCCCCGAAGAGGAGGGGATGATGCAGTACAACAGAGATAAGTATTTCCCTCAGTTATGAAACCAAGGTTATCAATCCAGTAGAAGAATCACGCAACAACTCGTTAGCAGCACCTGCACACAAAATAACAAATCCTCGCACCCAACGCGAACAAGGGGTTGTCAATCCCTTGGCCGTTAATTGCAAGATTAAATTGTATGGTGATAGATAGATAGATCGAACAAAAATACAAAATAAAATAAATAAAGTAAAATTGCAGCAAGGTATTTTTAGGATTTTCAATATATGATTAAGGTAGACCCGGGGGCCATAGTTTTCACTAGAGGTTTCTCTCTTGAAAATAGCATACGGTGGGTGAACAAATTACTGTTGAGCAATTGATAGAAAAGCAAATAATCATGACAATATCCAAGGCAATGATCATGTATATAGGCATCACGTCCGCGACAAGTAGACCAAAACGATTTTGCATCTACTACTATTACTCCATACATCGACTGCTATCCAGCATGCATCTAGAGTATTAAGTTCATAAAGAACGGAGTAACGCCTTAAGCAAGATGACATGATGTAGACAAAGTAAACTCACGCATGAATAAACCCCATCTTTTTACCCTTAATAGCAATGATACATACGTGTCATGTCCCTTTCTGTCACTGGGATTGAGCATCGCAAGATCGAACCCATTACAAAGCACCTTTCCCATTGCAAGATAAATCAATCTAGTTGGCCAAACCAAATCAATAGATCGGAGAGAAATACGAAGCTATAACAATCATGCATAAAAGTTTTCAGAGAAAACTCAAATAATATTCATGGATAATCTGATCATAAACTCACAATTCATCGGATCCCAACAAACACACTGTAAAAAGTGATTACATCGGATAGAACTCCAAGAACATCGAGGAGAACATTGTATTGAAGATCAAAAAGAGAGAAGAAGCCATCTAGCTACTAACTATGGACCCGAAGGTCTGTGGTAAACTACTCACGCATCATCGGAAGGGCAGCAAGGTTGATGTAGAGCCCCTTTGTGATCGAAGCCCCCTCTGGCAGAGTGCCGGAAAAGGCCTCCAGATGGGATCTCTCGAGAACAGGAACTTGCGACGGCGGAAAAAGTATTTCATGGACTCCTCTGTTGGTTTCCCGATTTTAGAGAATTTATAGAGGTGGAATTAGGTCAAACAGAGCAGAGGTGGGCCCACGAGGCACCAGGGCGCGCCTTGGTGGCTCGTGGCCACCTCCTCTGTCTTCTGGCCCTCTCCCAGAGCTTCTAGTGTCTCTTATGTCCAGAAAAAAATCTCCAAAAAGTTTCATGGCATTTGGACTTCGTTTGGTACTGATATTCTGAAAAACCAAAAAGAGGAAAAAAAACAGCAACTGGCACTGGCACTAAGTTAATAGGTTAGTCCCAAAAAATGATATATAATTGCTTGTAAGTGTATATAAAACATCCACGATTGATACTATAATAGCATGGAACAATCAAAAATTATAGATACGTTGGAGACGTATCAGTGCTACCCTGGCCCGTTAGGCGGCGATAACCTTGTGAGCCCAAGTTATTTAGCCGGCGTCCCCGCTTGGGATAGTTTAGTTTGGCCACGACGGTGGCAGGTGTCAGGAGTGACACAGGGGCCACCCAGGACTTGACCCGGAAGGGGTATGATTGTCGGTGGGGCCGTAAGTGTGCCGGGCAATAGACAAGTTTTGTTGGAGCAGCACCGGTCCACCCGAATGGGAGCATGTACTGATGTACGAGGCCAGGAGCTCCATGGTGTGGGTAAAGTGCGCAACCTCTGCAGAGTGTAAATCTATTCGAATAGCCGCGTCCTCAGTCTTGGGACACAGTTCGTACTAGGTCACACTATTTGGTCTGTGTCGAGTCTGGAGGAATAAACCATATAAAGTTATTGCTAAAATTGAACCAGAGAAAGGTAAGAGTTGTCAGACCTGCGGTGCAGGTGCCCGGACATCGAATGATGTCCAAATTTTGGAATGTAGCCAAGGTATGGCTATGAGAGAGAGGGTCGAATGACCGTAAGGACTTGGATCTGGAGGGATCATGTGAATGAACTTGATCAATTGCATTTACTATTGTGCTTTACCTTATTGTCTTTATTTTAGTAGCCATATTGTTGGATAATCCTGTTATAACCTGATAATTAATATTGCTGGATAGCTATGCCATGATGGTTAATAATGTTAAGGTAACAAATGCATGCTTGAATGCCATGGATTGCATTGCTTGGTGTATATGTTATTTGGTTTGTTTGCGAGTACATTCAAAACTACTCAGCGGCCTTCAACGTGGCCAGGTTCAACTAAGGATCCGTCGAGGAGCGGGGGCGTTCACGAGCTAGAGGAGTAACCCAGTCAGATCCCTGTGGATTGGAGCCTCTCCAAGTCCGTGTTGCCTTAGTTAGTGTTATTCTGCTGCCCCATCTTTGTAACCATGATGTATTTATTCCAGCCACAATGGCTAATAAATATATTCTTATTACAGTTATGCATGTGTTCATGATACTTGCTGTAAAGGCACGCACCAATGTGATTTCATGGGCTGGTGTGTGCGGCGACCGTTTGGCTACAGTGGTATTCAGGCGGGGCGCCACATTATGTTTAAGGATACGTGCTTGTTTAAAGAACAACTCATCTATTTCGTTTCTTTCATTCATATTCATATCATTCTCATGGTCTAGCAAATATTGTTCTAAAGGATCAGTGGGAGGTACAGCAATAGAAGCAAGACCAATAATTTCATCTTTACTAGGTAATTATTTATCATGATATTGTCTACTAAACTTAGAGAAATTAAATTCATGAGATATATCACCAAACTTAACTCTAACCTTCTATTTAACACAATCAATTTCAGCATTAACGGAATTCAAGAAAGGTCTACCGAATATAATGGGACAAAAATTATCTTGTTGTGAACCAAGTACAAGGAAATCAGTAGGGTATTTGATTTTACCACACAAGATTTCAACATCTCTAACAATCCCAAGTGGTGTGATAGTATCTCTATTTGCAAGCTTAATAATAACATCAATATCTTCAATCTCAACAGGTGCAATATCATTCATTACTTCTTGATATAAAGAGAACGGAATAGGACTCACACTAGCACCCATATCACATAAGCCATGATAGCAATGATCTCGAATCTTAACAGAAACAACAGGCATGCCAACTACGGGCTTATTCTTATCTAGCATATCTCTCTCATTTCTAGCAGGTTTAGCAATTCTAGCAGCCTCATCGCAAAAGTAAATAACATGCACATCAATATCATCAACCAAAAGATCTTTAACCATTGCAATATTAGGTTCAACTTTAATTTGTTCAGAAGGTCTAGGTGTTCTTATATTACTTTTATTAACCACAGTTGAAGCTTTAGCATATTCCGTAATCCTAACAAGGAAAGGAGGTTTCTCAATATAAGTAGTGGGCACAACTGGATCAACATTGTAAACAATTGTTTCTTCTTTAACATTCACAGGTTCTTCATTTAATTCAATAGGTGGATGATATTTAAACCATTTCTCCTTAGGGAGATCAACATGAGCAGCAAAAGATTCACAAAAGGTAGCTACTATCTCAGAGTCAAGTCCATATTTAGTACTAAACTTATGAAAAGCATCACTTTCCTTAAAAGATTTAACACAATCAAACTCAAGATTTATACCTGACTCATTACCTTTGTCGATTTCCCAATCTTCAGAGTTACGTTTAATTCTTTCCAGAAGATCCCATCTAAATTCAACAGTTCTCTTCATAAAGGAACCAGCAGAAGAAGTATCGAGCATGGATTGATCATTATGAGAAAGCCGAGCATAAAAGTTTTGAAGAATTATTTCTCTTGAGAGCTCATGATTGGGGCATGTGTGCAACATATACTTAAGCCTCCCCCAAGCTTGAGCGATACTATCTCCTTCATGAGGCCAAAAATTATATATATAATTCTGATCACGATGAACCAAATGCATAGGATAAAACTTCTGGTGGAATTCCAGCTTCAACCGGTTCCAGTCCCATGTTTCAGTATCATCACATAGCCTATACCATGTCAATGCCTTTCCCTCCAAAGATAAAGAGAATACTTTCTTCTTAACTCCATCTCTGGATAGACCTGCAAGCTTAAACAATCCACAAATTTCATCCACATATATCAAGTGCATATCAGGATGCACCATTCCATCTTCTGCATAAGGTTTAGCTAGCAGTTTCTCTACCATACCCGAAGGAATTTAATAATAAGTATTTTCAGTAGGTTCAGTAGGTTGAGGAGCAACTCTTAATGCTTCCGGTCGAGGTGAAGATACCCCGAACAAGCCCCTCAAAGGATTACTTTCCATAGTGACAAGTGACAATAAAATTCAGCACATGATATAAATGTTTCCTTACCAAATTCCACTCACCAAAGGCACTTCATTCCACGGCAACAGCGCTAGAAAAGAGTCTTGATGACCCACAAGTATAGGGAATCAATCGTAGTCCTTTCGATAAATAAGAGTGTCAAACCCAACGAGGAGCAGAAGGAAATGACAAGCGGTTTTCAGCAAGGTATTCTCTGCAAGTATTGAAAGTAGCGGTAACAGATAGTTTTGATAGCAAGATAATTCGTAACAAGTAACAAGTAACAAGTATAATAAAGTGCAGCAAGGTGGCCCAATCCTTTTTATAGCAAAGGACAAGCCTGAACGAACTCTTATAATAAGCAAAGCGTTCTCGAGGACACATGGGAATTTCATCTAGTCACTTTCATCATGTTTGTTTGATTCGCGTTCGCTACTTTGATAATTTGATATGTGGGTGGACCGGTGCTCGGGTTCTGTTCTTACTTGAACAAGCCTCCCACTTATGATTACCCCCTCTCGCAAGCATCCACAACTACGAAAGAAGAATTAAGATAACTCTAACCATAGCATGAAACATATGGATCCAAATCAGCCCCTTACGGAATAGCGCATAAACTAGGGTTTAAGCTTCTGTCACTCTAGCAACCCATCATCTAATTACTACTCCACATTGCCTTCCCTTAGCCCCAAAGATGGTGAAGTGTCATGTAGTCGACGTTACACGACACCACTAAAGGAAGCAACAACATACATATCATCAAAATATCGAACGAATACCAAATTCACATGATTACTTATGACAAGACTTCTCCCATGTCCTCAAGAACAAAAGTAACTACTCACAAATCATATTCATGTTCAAGATCAGAGGGGTATTCAATAGCATTAAGGATCTGAACATATAATCTTCCACCAAATAAACCAACTAGCATCAACTACAAGATGTAATCAACACTAGTAGCAACCCACAGGTACCAATCTAAGGTTTTGAGACAAAGATTGAATACAAGAGATGAACTAGGGTTTGAGATGAGATGGTGCTGGTGAAGATGTTGATGAAGATTGGTCCTCCCACGATGAGAGGATCGTTGGTGATGTCGATGGCTTCGATTTCCCCCTCCCGAAGGGATGTATCCCCGGTGGAATCACTCCGCCGGAGAGCAAAATAGCTCCTGCCCAGGTTCCGCCTCGAGACGGCGGTGCTTCATCCCGAAAGTCTTCTTCTAATTTTTTTCTAGGGCAAATGGCTTCATATAGCAGAAGGAGGGGGCCGGAGGCCTGCCAGGGGCCCCACAAGCTTGGGGGGCGCGCCCAGGGGGGTAGGGCGCCCCCCAGGCTTGTGGCTGCCTGGTGGGTCCCCTCCTATTGATTCTTTCGCCAGTATTTTTTATATATTCCAAAATAATTCTCCGTAAATTTTTAGGTCATTTGGAGTTGTACAGAATAGCTATCTCTGTTTCACCCCTTTTCGGTCCAGAATTCCAGCTGCCGGCATTCTCCCTCTTCATGTGAATCTTGCAAAATAAGAGAGAAAAGGCATAAGAATTGTACCATAAAGTGAAATAATGATCAAAAACATAATAATTATTAGTAGGAAATCATGATGCAAATTAGACGTATCAATGCTCACCGATTAGTCAAATTGGTACGAGAGAAATTCGAGAATCTTTCGGAAGAAGTCTACTCCTCCGCAAATCACACTCAACATCTTGAAGAATGAGGCGAAGCTTTGGGTTCTCGTGGGGGTTATGCGGTTGAGTAACTTGATGCCAGGAGAGTAACGGCCTTTGTAATTTTCGGTTCTTGGATATTATTTTTACTCATCCCCTCTTAATTAATGAATGTGGCAAGTCTTTTACCTCCTCTTTCGATTATTTCCCAAAAGTTTCCAAAATATTACTCATTATTATGTTTAGAACTTAAGTTACATGAAAATCTTTACATTCTTGTGTTCTATGGAAAAACACACCCAATTAGTATTTTGTGTGTCTCTCCTCCCAAGGAAAAGCGGCTAGGGTTTCTGCCTCCCGTCGGTGGCGCCGCCGATCTCCCACGTCTCCTGTGGCCTTAGGGCCATGGGTGTCAGGTGGATCCTGGTCCTTGCCGGTGGGAGGGCTCCATTTTTAGGAGCTTCTTCAAGTTTTGTTAGGGTTTGTGTCCCGCTCAGGAAGATGAGACGACGGCGGCTCCCTGAAGATGGAATAAGGTTCTCCCGCCTAGCCCCCGTCCCGATGGTGTGTCAAGCATCGTTGAGGGCCTGTGGAGGCGTGTCTCCGGTGGATCTCGTGGGATTCGATCGGTGGTTGTCTTTGGTGGATCTCCTCGGATTTGGTATTTGTTCTTCTTTGTTCAGGTGTCTTCAGGTTGGATCCTTCCAATCTAAGCTTCTATTCATCGGCGGCGGTTGTTGTTCTGGTGCGTTGGTCTTATGGGGCCTTAGCATGAAGACTTCCCGACTGTATGCTACAACAAGTTGTGCCCAGCTCCGGTGAGGGAGGGGCAATTACGGCGGCACGCCTTCGGCTCGCTTCAGTGCTTGTAGTCGTCGCTAGGTGGTCTACGAATCTGGATATAATTTTTATTATTTCTGGTGTTCGTTGTACTGCCATGATTGAAGATGGGTAGATCGAAAGTTTCCTGCAAAAAAAATCATGCCCAATTTTTTTCTTCATAGCCCAAAATGGGCTCTTTTTTGGTTTCAAATTGGTGTATTTTTCACGCAAATTACGAGTCAGCATTCCCCTAAAAAAGAACTAGATGGTATTTGATTCACTCTCATATCTAAGATGCATTTTTTATATTTTATTTTCTATAACCATTCTCTGAAATTTCTGAAATATATAGCATACATGTAGTACACTTATATAAGTTTTATTTTAGACATGCCCAAACAATCACACAACAACGTTTGATCAAATAAGCTAGATTAAACGCGACACCAAGTAACCTATGACAATATTTTTGCAAGTGATCCCAATGATTCTAAACATCGATCACACAATTAGGACTGTGGTTTACCATATTTGTAGAATGTAAAAAATTGTGACAATAGTTCAGTGGACAATGCTTAGATCAAAGAAACTCCTTGACCAACAATAGAGCTATGTGCGAACTGAGCATAGCTCGGATGGTTAGGTTCCTTGTGGTGGAACCAGCCCACCGGGTTCAAGTCCTAAAATGGCACTGGTGCACACGAGTTTATCACAATATTCTATTGCTTAATGTAAGATTCTAGGAAGAAAATTTGACATAGACAATATTTGCATTGATTCATGGGATACAGACATGTACAAGGAGACTACTTGGAGGCTGGAGCTAACAAACTCTCTACAAATTGTTAGATTCGATTGGATGGGGCCTATACCAATCATGAACATAAGGGCATCTCCAGAGCGGACTCTCAAACCTCCCTTATACGTCCGGACCACTTTCGCCATCCAACAGGGATCTTACATGTCCGCTTACCAGTCCGTACGTGAGGGGCTTTGCCATAGTCCGGACATCCACTTGACCAGTTAAAAGTATGGTCCCCCTCTCATCTTTCCTCTCAACCGGACACCACACCACAAAATCTCACCACATGCATGGTCCCCCTCTCCTCTGAATCGGATTAATTTGAGAATAACATTGGATGACCGGCTTCTACATCATGTCCACGGACCACGTCCGGACAACAAAAGGACATTTGCCGTGTCCGTTTGCGAGTGAGCGTTGGAGATGCCCTAACATGGTAAGTTGGTAACGCTAGTGCAAGACATGTTCACTTAAGTACATATAGACCTTCGCATGGAAAAAAATGTACATATAGCTATGCCATGAATTAACGAACATGCATTTTACTAACAAAAAAACAAACTCACTATCTATCAACAATTTGATGGGATTTTCTGTATCTTTTTTATATTATATAAGCTTCATCTGCCACAAGTGTACAAATTTGAAAAAAAAACACTTAACGATTTCAAATGTAATTATGACAAATCCTACATAAGTAATGGACTATCTGGTATGTTGGCAATTATGTGTATGGATATGGATATTATGACAATGATACATTTAAAAAAGGGAAATATCGTTGGGTAGAGCCTAATCCTTAGTTATGCTAAGGCCAAGTATACACGAGAAAAGGGAAATATCGTTGGATGAATAAAAAATCATATTTAAATTTGAGGCAATGGTATCCCACAAGCGTAGGTATCAATTGCAGCTCCTTTCAATAAGTAAAAGTATCAATCCCATGAGGAGTTCAAGGAATTGGTAAGTGCAAAAATAGCAAAGATTCACTGTAGTGCTCGAAGGTGTAACGGCGTTGTGGTCTGGGACGATGGAGTTGCAATGAAACATGAGTAACAATATAAAGTAAAAAGTGCAGCAAGTGAACCAGTCCTTAGTTATGCTAAGGCCAAGTCGGGTTGTGTTACTTATGGTGATCAAACGTTCTTCAGGATGACGAGAATATCACATACTCCAGAATGTTCAAATTTGTGTGTGACTAGACAGTAGTATGTGTGAGTAGTTGTTAATTCATTAATGACTTGCATTAATTATTGTTGCTTGGTTGGTGCTTGCGTGGATAGAGCCTAATTATATGTGCAAAATTATTGACTCACACATCCAGAAACAAGAACCTAGGCAGCCCCCGAGCTCTCTCAGCGATTTGGAAGATCCGGCCGTCCATTTCGTTTCCTTGATGGGATCTGGGCCGTCAGATCGAGCCACTGGAGGACGCAGGCCGTAAGATCAAGCCCGCGCGACTGTAGCAATGAATAGTTTCACTCATGGCATGCCACCGCGTGTAATTACAGTGCCCCGCCAAGGGCATTCTCGTCATTTCCCGCACAGGCGTATAAAAGGCAGTTGCTACCGCGGTGGAGACCTAGCAGCTGCCACCTCCCACACATGCGCTGCCCCTCTCCTCTTCCTCTCGCCTCACCTCTCCCTCTCCCTCCAAACCTAGCCATCTGCTCCTCCCGCTGCTCACCTGGCGCCTGATTCTGGCGCCTCCCGGCCGCGCGCAACACACCGAGGACCTCCCCTTGCTCCGCCTCTTCCTCCCATCCAGCTAGATCCGTGGCGCACGACCTCTCGCCCTCGCTCGTGACCCTCAGTCGTGGCTAGGGTTTCGGGCTGGACATCGACTTCGTCGCCGGCGCGGCTCCGGTGGACTCTGGCGGCTCCTCTCCGTCTCCTCCCTCGCCCCACGCGCGGTTCCGCTTCCCGCTGGCCATGGGCTGCAGCCTTGCAGGGGCGCATCGGGCTGGGCCTCCTTTGTTTCCAGTGAGTTCATCCCCCTCTCCTCATCCTCTCTGATCTGCTCTAGCTCTCACACTCTCCTCTTCTTCCTTCTCTCTCAGATTTGGTGCAGCAGCCGCAGTGGGGTTGTAGTTCTTCGGATGAAAGTTTGTTTTTTGGTGCTAGATTAGTTTTGTCCTTGCTTAGCCATATAATCACTAGACAAATACGTTGTGTTTGCAGTTGTTTGAATCAAGGTGCTGGTTTCAGGTGCTAGATTAATTTCAGGATGGCGATTTGGTCATCAACTATGTGAAAATAGCTATTGTTTTCTGTTTGAGATGCGGATATTTGCTGGATTAGCAAATGCACATTTGATTATGATGTTGTTATGTGATGACCCACAAGTATAGGGGATCAATCATAGTCCTTTAGATAAGTAAGAGTGTCATACCCAACGAGGAGCAGAAGGAAATGACAAGCGGTTTTCAGCAAGGTATTCTCTGCAAGTACTGAAAGTAGCGGTAACAGATAGTTTTGATAGCAAGATAATTCGTAACAAGTAACAAGTAACAAGTATAATAAAGTGCAGCAAGGTGGCCCAATCCTTTTTATAGCAAAGGACAAGCCGGAACAAACTCGTATAATAAGCAAAGCGTTCTCGAGGACACATGGGACTTTCATCTAATCACTTTCATCATGTATGTTTGATTCACGTTCGCTACTTTGATAATTTGATATGTGGGTGGACCAGTTCTTGGGTGCTGTTCTTACTTGAACAAGCCTCCCACTTATGATTACCCCCTCTCGCAAGCATCCGCAACTATGAAAGAAGAATTAAGATAACTCTAACCATAGCATGAAACATATGGATCCAAATCAGCCCCTTACGGAATAGCGCATAAACTAGGGTTTAAGCTTCTGTCACTCTAGCAACCCATCATCTAATTACTACTCCACAATGCCTTCCCTTAGGCCCAAAGATGGTGAAGTGTCATGTAGTCGACGTCCACACGACACCACTAAAGGAAGCACAACCTACATGTCATCAAAATATCGAACGAATACCAAATTCACATGATTACTTATGACAAGACTTCTCCCATGTCCTCAAAAACGAAAGTAACTACTCACAAATCATATTCATGTTCAAGATCAGAGGGGTATTGAATAGCATTAAGGATCTGAACATATAATCTTCCACCAAATAAACCAACTAGCATCAACTACAAGATGTAATCAACACTACTAGCAACCCACAGGTACCAATCTGAGGTTTTGAGACAAAGATTGAATACAAGAGATGAACTAGGGTTTGAGATGAGATGGTGCTGGTGAAGATGTTGATGAAGATTGGTCCTCCCGCGATGAGAGGACCGTTGGTGATGTCGATGGCTTCAATTTCCCCTTCCCGGAGGGAAGTATCCCCGGCGGAATCGCTCCGTCGGAGTGCAAAATAGCTCCTGCCCTGGTTTCGCCTCGAGACGGCGGCGCTTCATCCCAAAAGTCTTCTTCTGATTTTTTTTCTAGGGCAAATGGCTTCATATAACAGAAGGAGGGGGGCAGAGGTCTGCCAGGGGCCCCACAAGCTTGGGGGGCGCGCCCAGGGGGTAGGGCGTGCCCCCCAGGCTTGTGGCTGCCTGGTCGGTCCCCTCCTGTTGATTCTTTCGCCAGTATTTTTTATATATTCCAAAATAATTCTCCGTAAATTTTCAGGTCATTTGGAGTTGTGCAAAATAGCTATCTCTGTTTCACCCCTTTCAGGTCCAGAATTCCCGCTGCCGGCAATCTCCCTCTTCACGTGAATCTTGCAAAATAAGAGAGAAAAGGCATAAGAATTGTACCATTAAGTGAAATAATGATCAAAAACATAATAATTATTAGTAGGAAATCATGATGCAAATTGGACGTATCAACTCCCCCAAGCTTAGACCTCGCTTGTCCTCAAGCGAAAGCCGAAATTGATAATCATGACCACATGTTTAGAGAGAGAGGTGTCGATAAAAATAAAATACGGACATGGAGCATCATGATCTTTATTATAACAGCCATATATCATCATAAAACTTCTCATGAAAAAGTGACAATTCATCCACAAGTTAAAGTATGAACCATAAACCAAATTGAAAACTAACAAACTATGATCTCAGTCACTGAAGCAATTGCAATTCATCATATTATCAGAAAGAGTCTATGTAAGAGCTTTGTTTAGCAAGTTTACATACTCAACTATCATTTAGTCTTCTATGATTGTTGACACTCACGACATACTTATGGAGCAAAAGTTTCAGTCGGACACATAGAAAGATAGGGGCTTATGATTTCGCCTCCCAACGTATTTACCTCAAGGGTAATGTCAACAATAATAACTCATGATCACCTACATCCAACTGGATATATATGCCTGGATCAATCCCCACCACATGATGCTTGCCAAGAGAGAAAATAAAAACGGAATAGAGGAGAATACTATTGACTCTTGCATGAAAGTAAATACATAAAGAAAAAGATAGGCCCTTCACAGAGTGAAGCAGAGGTTGTCATGCGCTTTTTGTTTTTGGATGTGCAACCTCTTAATGTAAAGGAACGTCACTTTATATTGCCCCTTGTGATAGCGACCTTTATTATGCAGTCTGGCTTTTATTACTCCATCATCACAAGATCGTACAAAGCTTATTTTCCCTTACAATAAAAGTTCATACATGATTAGGAGCAATTTTTATTGCTTTGCACCGATGACAACTTACTTGAAGGATCTTATTCAATCCATAGGTAGATATGCTGGACTTTCATAGCATGAAACTGGGTTTAAGGGTTTTTGGATGTACAAGTAGTATCTCTACTTAGTACAGAATTTTGGCTAGCAGAAGATAGGGGGCAAGCACCACATGTTAGAGGATCCAAAACAATATAACTTTTATGTGAATATAAGCAAACATAACTCATTACGTTGTCTTCCTTGTCCAACGTCGACTAATTGACATAGAATATTTAATAGGGGCTCACAATCATCAAAGATGTCCAAGATAGTGTATTTATATGTGAGACCTCTCTTCCTTATTACTTTTTCATGAATTGCAACAATGACCAATGCTATGTTTGTCAACTTCCAACAAGTTTTATAAATTACACTTCTTTTTATGTGAAGTCATCACTCCCAATGGGATTAGCATATGATCTTACTTTTTATTCTTTATTTATTTCTAAGATTGGATCAACAAAAGCAAAACACTCAACTCAACTACTCTTTATTATATAACTTTCACACACGATTACATAGATAGATAGATCACAAAGCAAGCACTTGAAACTAAATAAAACTAAAACTTTATTCTTGTAAATCACGAAATAACTAAGGATCAAACTAAGATACATAATGATGATAAAAAGTGATGATGATATAATACCGGGGCACCTCCCCCAAGCTTGGCACAAGCCAAGGGTGCTGCCCATACCCATATACTCAAATCTCCTTTTCGATGATGGTGGTGATGAAGTGGTGGGCTTGTCCTTCCACTTGAGGACACAAATTTCTTCTTTTAATTTGTCATTCTCTCTTTCGAGATCCCAAATTTTGCGACGAAGTTTATCTGAATCTTCCTGCACATGACAAAAAGGAGTGAATTGAACCTTAGGAACTTTCACCGTGTTAGGTAAGCTGGACCTCTTGAATTCAATACGCATATCTCCTAGTAGAGGCAGTGGGGGATCCTCGTCCTCCTCGCTGGAATGACCTTGCTTTTCCCTCAAATCAGCATCTTCCTCTTCATCGGTTGTCCAACCATAGGGATCAGTGTCCCCATAGACTCTAGGGTTTACAACAAGATGAGAAACATAGCTTTCCCCGTCTGAATCCTGAGATGCCATGGCGCTTGACCTCGAGAATCTGACAGAAAACAGCACGAAACAAGAACAAAGGAGAAACTTGCGATACGGTGGTCAAAACACTTGTGAGTATATATAATGAATTTTTCCCATGCAGAACAAGTAATATGGAAGAAAAACGGAGTCGGGAAAGTCCACGAGGGAGCCACAAGCCTGGTAGGCGCGCCCTGGGGGGTAGGGCGCGCCCCCCAGGCTTGTCGCCTCCTCGTGCACTTTTCGGACTGTTTATTTTTTTCCTAATTTTTTATATACTCCAAAATGGACAGAAAGTACTTTGATGGAAGTTTTGGAGTCAGTTTACTTACCGTACCACATACCTACTCCTTTTCAGGATTCTGGAGCGTTCCGGAAGGTTTCTTTTATGTGCTCTTCCGGTGTCATTGTTTGAATAATATTGGTTTCAACATTAATGGGCGTACCTGAGATATAATGTTTAATTCTTTGCCCGGTAACCACTCTCGGATTATTGCCTTCGGAGTTGTTTATTTTGATGGCTCCGGAGCGACAAACTTCTTCGATGATATACGGCCCTTCCCATTTAGAGAGAAGTTTTTCTACAAAAAATCTTAAACGAGAATTGTATAATAGAACATGATCACCTACTTTGAATTCCGGAGCCTTTGTTCTTCCGCGATCCCATCTGGAGGCCTTTTTCGGTACTCTGCCGGAGGGGGAATCGATCACGGAGGGCTTCTACATCAACCTTGCTGCCCTTCCGATGATGTGTGAGTAGTTTACCACAGACCTACGGGTCCATAGCTAGTAACTAGATGGCTTCTTCTCTCTCTTTGATCTTCAATACAATGTTCTCCTCGATGTTCTTGGAGTTCTATCCAATGTAATCTTCTTTTGCGGTGTGTTTGTTGGGATCCGATGAATTGTGAGTTTATGATCAGATTATTCATGAGAAATATTTGAGTCTTCTCTGAACTCTTTTATGCATGATTGTTATAGCTTTGTATTTCTCTCCGATCTATCGGTTTAGTGTGGCCTACTAGATTGATTTATCTTGCAATGGGAGAGGTGCTTTGTGATGGGTTCAATCTTGCGGTGCTCAATCCTAGTGACAGAAATGGACATGACACATTTTTGTATTGTTGCCATTAAGGATAAAAAGATGGGGTTTATTCATCTTGCTTGAATTTGCTTCTCTACATCATGTCATCTTGCTTAAGGCGTTACTTTGTTTCATACTTAATACCCTAGATGCATGCTGGATAGTGGTCGATGGGTGGAGTAATAGTAGTAGATGCAGGCAGGAGTCGGTCTACTTGTCTCGGACGTGATGCCTATATACATGATCATTGCCATGAATCCGTCAGAATTATTTGCTTTTCTATCAATTGGCCAGTAGTAATTTGTTTACCCATCGCATGTTTATGTGCTCAAGAGAGAAGCCTCTAGTGAAAACTATGGTCCCCGGGTCTATGTTTATTATATAAAAAACCTAAAAATACCTTGCTGCAATTTATTTACTTTTATTTTAATTAGTAGTTTAGTTTATCTATTTACCTCGATAAGATTTAATCCTTGCAAATAACCGCTACGAGGATTGACAACCCTCTTATTTGCGTTGGGTGCAAGTGTTTGCTCTTGTGTGTGCAGGTGCGCTTAATGGAATTTTGCTTGGTTCTCCTACTGGATTGATAACCTTGGTTCTTAACTGAGGGAAATATTTATCTCTACTGTACTGCATCATCCTCTCCTCTTCGGGGAAATACGAACGCAGACTACAAGTTGCATTGACCACTAGACTGAGGATGATAAGGAGATGCAATTCTATGATTAACATCATATTTAGCAAGCAATTTACGGAAGGCACCATGAATAAAATGTGAACCACCATCAGTCATTAAATATATAGGGACTCCAAACCTCGGGAATATAACTTCTTTAAGCACTTTAATAGAAGTGTTATGATCAGCACTACTAGTTGGAATAGCTTCTACCCACTTAGTAACGTAATCAATAGCAACTAAAATATGAGTATACCCATTGGATTTAGGGAAAGGCCCCATATAATCGAAACCCCAAACATCAAATGGTTCAATAACAAGTGAATAATTCATAGGCATTTCCCGGCGTCTACCAACCTTACCAATTCTTTGACATTCATCACAAGAAAGGACAAACTTACGTGCATCTTTGAAAAGAGTAGGCCAATAAAAACCAGATTGTAATACCTTGTGTGCAGTTTTGTCTCCCGCAGGGTGTCCTCCATATGCCTCGGAGTGACACTTATGTAGGATTTGCTCCTGTTCATGCTTAGGTACACAACGTCTAATAATACCATCTAGTCCTTCATTATATAAGTGTGGGTCATCCCAAAAGTAATGTCTTAAATCAAAGAAGAACTTTTTCTTTTGTTGGTATGTGAAACTAGGTGGTATATATTTAGCAACAATGTAATTAGCATAGTATGCATACCAAGGAGTATTACGAGAAGCATTTATGACAGCTAATTGTTCATTAGGGAAATCATCATTAATAGGAATTGGGTCATCAAGAACATTTTCCATTCTAGACAAATTATCGGCTACGGGATTCTCAGCTCCCTTTCTATCAACAATATGCAAATCAAATTCTTGTAGCAAAAGAACCCACCTAATAAGTCTAGGGTTAGCATCTTTCTTTTCCATGAGATATTTAATAGCAGCATGATCAGTGTGAATAGTAACTTTGGAATCAACTATGTAGGATCTGAATTTATCACATGCAAACACAACTGCTAAAAATTCTTTCTCGGTAGTAGCATAATTTCTTTGAGCACTGTCTAGAGTTTTACTAGCATAATGAATAACATTCAATTTCTAATCAACTCTTTGTCCTAGAACAGCACCAACAGCATAATCACTAACATCACACATAATTTCAAAGGGTAGGTTCCAATCAGGTGGTTGAACAATAGGTGCAGAAATTAAGGCTTTCTTAAGTATTTCAAAGGCTTCTACACAATCATCATCAAAAACAAATGGAACATCTTTTTGCAAGAGATTGGTAAGAGGCCTAGAAATTTTAGAGAAGTCTTTTATAAACCTTCTATAGAAACCAGCATGACCGAGGAAACTTTTTATACCTTAGATATCTCTAGGACATGGCATTTTCTCAATAGCATCAACTTTAGCTTTATCAACTTCAAAACCTCTTTCAGAAATTTTATGCCCAAGGACTATACCTCCATTCACCATAAAGTGGCACTTCTCCCAATTCAAGACAAGATTAGTTTCTTCACATCTCTGCAAAACTCGATCAAGGTTGCTCAAGCAATCATCAAAAGAAGTTCCGTAAATGGAGAAATCATCCATGAAAACCTCGACAATCTTTTCACAAAAGTCAAAGAATATAGCAGTCATACATCTTTCAAAGGTAGCAGGTGCATTACATAAACCAAAAGGCATACGACGATAAGCATAAGTTCCAAAAGGACAAGTAAAGGTGGTTTTCTCTTGATCTTCATGTGAAACAGGTATTTGAGAGAAACCAGAATAACCATCTAGGAAGCAAACATGTGTATCCTTAGATAATCTTTCTAACATTTGATCAATAAAAGGCAAGGGGTAATGATCTTTCCTAGTAGCTTTATTTAATTTCCTAAAATCAATTACCATCCTATAACCAGTTACAATTGTTTGTGGGATAAGTTCATTTTTATCATTAGGAACAACAGTAATACCTCCTTTCATAGGAACACAATGAATAGGAATTACCCATCTACTATCAGCTATGGGATAAATTATATGTGCCTCGAGAAGCTTTAATATTTCAGTTCTTACAACATCCTTCATTTTAGGATTCAACCTTCTTTGATGATTGCTACTTGTGAGCTGCGTTGGTAATTTCCTGAAGAGGAAGGGAGATGCAGTACAGTAGAGATAAGTATTTCCCTCAGTTCTGAAACCAAGGTTATCAATCCAGTAGGAGAATCATGCAACACCTCGTTAGCAGCACCTACACACAAAACAACAAATCCTTGCACCCAACGCAAACAAGGGGTTGTCAATCCCTCGGCGGTTAATTGCAAGATTAAATTGTATGTGATAGATAGATAGATAGAACAAAAATACAAAATAAAATAAATAAAGAAAAAGTGCAGCAAGGTATTTTTAGGGTTTTTAATATATGTTTTAGATAGACCCGGGGGCCATAGTTTTCACTAGAGGCTTCTCTCAAGAAAGTAGCATACGGTGGGTAAACAAAATACTGTTGGGCAATTGATAGAAAAGCAAATAATCATGACGATATTAAAGGCAATGATCATGTATATAGGCATCACGTCCGAGACAAGTAGACTGACTCTTGCCTGCATCTACTACTATTACTCCACACATCGACCACTATCCAGCATGCATCTAGGGTAATAAGTCCATAAAGAACGGAGTAACGCCTTAAGCAAGATGACATGCTGTAGACAAAGTAAACTCATGCATGAATAAACCCCATCCTTTTACACTTAATAGCAATGATACATACGTGTCATGTCCCTTTCTGTCACTGCGATTGAGCACCGCAAGATCGAACCCATTACAAAGCACCTCTTCCCATTGCAAGATAAATCAATCTAGTTGGCCAAACCAAATCAATAGATCGGAGAAGAAATATGAAGCTATAATAATCATGCATAAAAGAGTTCAGAGAAAACTCAAATAATATTCATGGATAATGTGATCATAAACTCACAATTCATCGGATCCCAAATAACACACCGCAAAAAGTGATTACATTGGATAGAACTCCAAGAACATCGAGGAGAACGTTGTATTGAAGATTAAAAAGAGAGAAGAAGCCATCTAGCTACTAACTATGGACCCAAAGGTCTGTGGTAAACTACTCACGCATCATCGGAAGGGCAACAAGGTTGATGTAGAGCCCCTCCGTGATCTATTCCCCCTCCGGCGGAGTACCGGAAAAGGCCTCCAGATGGGATCTCTCGAGAACAGAAACTTGCGGAGGCGGAAAAAGTATTTCGTGGACTCCTCTGTTGGTTTCCCGATTTTAGAGAATTTATAGTGGTGGAATTAGGTCAAACGGAGCTGTGTGGGCCCCACAAGCCACCAGTGCGCCCCCCCCTAGGGCGCGCCTTGGTGCCTCGTGGGCCACTGCTCCATCTTCTGGCCCTCTCCCGAAGCTTCCAGTACTTGTTATGTCCAGAAAAAAAATCTCCAAAAATTTTCGTGGCATTTGGACTTCGTTTGGTACAGATATTCTGGAAAACCAAAAAGAGGCAAAAAAACAGCAACTGGCACTGGGCACTAAGTTAATAGGTTAGTCCCAAAAATGATATATAATTGCTGTAAATGTATATAAAAACATCCAAGATTGATAATATAATAGCATGGAACAATAAAAAATTATAGATACGTTGGAGACGTATCAGCATCCCCAAGCTTAATTCCTGCTCGTCCTCGAGTAGATAAATGATAAAAACAGATTTTTTGATGTGGAATGCTACCTATCATATTCATCATATATTCTTTTCTTTTGTAGCATGGACATTTGGACTTGAATGATTCAAAGCAATAGTCTATAATTTGACATGAAAATATAAATACTCAAGCATGCTAACAAGCAACCATGTCTTTCAAAATATCAACGCTAAAGAAAGTTATCCCTAGCCCATTATGCTCAATCATTGATCCATTCATGGGACACACTCAATATTAGCTACACACAATGCACAAGTATGACAATAGTGCTCTCTAGTTGGTGCTTTATAAGAGAAGATGGAGACTCAAAATAAAAATAAAAATTGCATAAAAGTAAATAGATAGGCCCTTCGCAGAGGGAAGCAGAGATTTGCAAATGTGCCAAAGCTCAAAGCTTAAATTAGAGAGATAAAATTATTTTGAGAGGCATGCTTTTCCTGTCAACGAAAATGACCAAGAATTCCCAATATTTTCCATGCTAGACATATCATAGGCTGTTCCCAAACAGAAAGTAAACTTTATTTCCTTTCCACCATTCTTTGACAATCCATGGCTAGCCGTATCCACGGGTGCCCTCCATATCAACACTTTCCAAGGAATTTTGTTGTTATTAATTTTTGATTCATTGTGGGACTGGGCATCCCTATTACCAGCCACTCTCTCGTGCAATGACAAGTGAATAAACACTCATCGTGAGAATAACACACCTAGCATGGAAAATAATGGCCACCCCTGCCGCTTCTTGAGCGGTACGGGCACACAAAACGGAAAATTATTTTGAAAATTAGAGTTGGCACACGCAAATTTACTTGGAACGGCATTGAAATACCGCATATAGGTAGATATAGTGGACTCATTTGGCACAACTTGGGTTAAATGATTTTGGATGCACAAGCAGTATTTCTGCTTAGTACAAATGAAGGCTAGCAAATAGATTGAGAAGCAACCAACCAAAAAGCGAAAACGGTCATAAACATGCATTAAACATAACTACCACTGAATAATGCACCATAAGTAGGATATAATTTCGTTGCATAACTATTGACTTAATGTGCATGCATAGGGAATCACAAACCTTAACACTAATATTCTTACTAAATCACAATTACTCACTAACATGAATCACATATCATCATCTCCATATCGCAAAACTATTGCAAGGAATCACAGTTATCATATCCAATGATCTATATGAAAGTTTTTATTATATCCCTCTTGAATATTCATCACTTTGGGACCAAATTCATATCTTGTGCAAATTACCATTACTATTATCAACTCTCAAAAATATATAAGCGAATCATGAGAGTGCAAATATTTCTTCAAAATTGTAATCTTATCAACTCTCAAAATAATATAAGTGAAGCATGCGAGTTTAAATATTTCTTCAAAATTTTAATCTTATAAACTCTCAAAATAATATGAGTGAAGCATGAGATTTCAAATATTTCATTAAAATATAGACACCACCGTGCTCAAAAAGATTTAAGTGAAGCACTAGAGCAACTGCCTAGCTCAAAAAATTTAAGTGAAGCACATAGAGTATTCTAATAAATTATGATGAACGTGTGGCTCTCTCAAATTGGTGTGTCCAGCAAGGATGATTGTGACAAACTAAAAAGCAAACAAAGCAAAGACTCATATAATACACGACGCTCCAAGAAAAACACATATCATGTGACGAATAAAAATATAGCTCCAAGTAAAATTACCGATGGTTGGTAGAAGAAAGAGGGGATGCCTTCCGGGGCATCCCCAAGCTTAGACGCTTGAGTCTTCCTTGAATATTACCTTGGGGTGCCTCGGGAATCCCCAAGCTTAGGCTCTTGCCACTCCTTATTCCTTCATCCATCGTGATCTCACCCAAAACTTGAAAACTTCAATCACGCAAAACTCAACAAAACCTTCGTGAGATCCGTTAGTATAACAAAACAAATCACTACTTTAAGTACTATTGCAAGCCCATTCATATTTTATTTTTTCATTATACCTACTGTATTCTAACTTCTCCATGGCTTATACACCCCGATACAATCCATAGTTTCATCAAAACAAGCAAGTAGTGCATCAAAAACAGAATCTGTCAAAAACAGAATAGTCTGTAGAGATCTATTTAAAAGCCATACTTCTGTAACACCAAAAAATCTGAAAATTAGGACAACGTGGGAAATTCATATAGCAATACTGTGTAAAAATTTCAGATTTTTCTGACGCTCCAGTACAGAAACAAATTTCCAGCACTGGACGCAAAACTTTCTGTTTTCCAAACAGCATCAATTATACTATCTTCCAAATCATCCCAAAGGCTTTACTTGGCACAAGCACTAATTAAAAACACAAAAACACAATCATAACAGTAGTATAAAGGTGAAAACACACAAGAATAGTAGGTAAAAATTTATTGGGTTGTCTCCCAACAACTTCTTTCTTTATAGCCATTAAGATAGGCTTGAGATTTCAATGATGCTCACATGAATGATAGTAATTGAAACACGAAGAGAGCATCATGAAACATGTGAAAAACACATTTAAGTCTAACATACTTCCTATGCATAGGCATTTTATAGGCAAACAAATTGTCAAGACAAAAAGTATCTAGCATATGCAAGGAAGAAGAACGATGCATTAACAATTTGAACTTCAAGAGAGGTAATTGAGTAACATGAAAGTTTCTACAACCATATTTTCCTCTCTCATAATAATTACATGTAGGATCATAGTCAAATTCAACAATATAGCTATCATATAAAATACTCTCTTCATGATCCACATGCATAAAAGTTTTATAATCTTCCAAAATAGTGGGATTAACATCAACTAAAGTCATGACCCCTCCAAACCCACTTTTAGCAAAAATTTCATAAGATTGAACACTCTCCAAAGTAGTGGGTTCATTATTACCTAAAGCTGACGCTCTTCCAAACCCACTTTTAATAGTATTGCAAATTCTATTATCAATAACATATTCATCATGAGGCTTAAATAAATTTTCAAGATCATAAAAAGCATCATCACCCCAATCATGATCATTGCAATAAGTAGTGCACATAACAAAATTTTCATACCCAATCTTGTAGTTTTGCATATCATTAGCACAATTGACAGTAATAGAATTTATAATAACATCATTGCAATCATGCTTTTCATTCAAGGAGCTATCAAGTATGGGTGCTATAGAAATAATTTCATTTTTAACATAAGGAACTATAGCAAGTTCATTTCTATAAGCATCATTAATATTGGCATCATGGCCATAAGAATAGCAAGCATCACATTCATCAAGAGGGGATATTTCAATTGAATCAACGGAATCACAATTATCTAAAGATTCATGCATATCATTATTCTCTTCCAAAAGCAGTAGACATTCTCTCAATAAATTCTTTAACATAGGCATTAGGAGCATAGTTTTCATAGCAATATTTAAGTATGTCAAAATTTTCAGATTTGTAGAGAGTAACATCATACTTTTCAATAAAAGAAGCAACATCATAAGCACCCTTAAAAGCAACAAATTCTTCAATTTGTTCGATATCATAGTAATTATAAACACCCTTGGCATAAGAAGACAAGATTTCATTATCATTAAACTCACATAGGTAGGGAAGCTGTTTTTTAGGGTTCTTAGAGCAACAAGTAAAATCATAAATTTCACATAGATTCCAAGCATAGCATAGCAAACAATTTATTTGATGCCATAAGAGTCTCCCTTTTTCAAACAAACGGTGACGCACAAAATGAGCATGCTCCTCTAAAGATTTTTCCCTCAACTAAACTAGTTGGGGTTTCAGCACGAGCACAAATGGATCGAAGATGATCCAAGTAGAAAACTTTAAGTGGATCCATAGTATCTTATATTTTGCGTTTAGTTTCTGTTCTTGTGTGTTCGACACGAAGACAATAAAAGCAAGCAAGCAAGTAAAAATATTTTTGTGTTTTTGTAAAAACTTTTTAGAAGTGGGGGAGATAAAATGAGAGGCAAAGGCAAATAAAATAAATGCAAGGAGATGAAAGTTTATGCGTAGGTACTTGATAGATGTTGATGATGTCTCCCCGGCAACGACGCCAGAAATTCTTCCTGCTACTTGTGAGCTGCGTTGGTAATTCCCTGAAGAGGAAGGGAGATGCAGTAGTAGAGATAAGTATTTCCCTCAGTTATGAAACCAAGGTTATCAATCCAGTAGGAGAATCACGCAACACCTCGTTAGCAGCACCTGCACACAAAACAACAAATCCTTGCACCCAACGCAAACAAGGGGTTGTCAATCCCTCGGTGGTTAATTGCAAGATTAAATTGTATGTGATAGATAGATAGATTGAACAAAAATACAAAATAAAATAAAGAAAGAAAAAGTGCAGCAAGGTATTTTTAGGGTTTTTAATATATGATTTAGATAGACCCGGGGGCCATAGCTTTCACTAGAGGCTTCCCTCAAGAAAGTCGCATACGGTGGGTAAACAAAATACTGTTGGGCAATTGATAGAAAAGCAAATAATCATGACGATATCCAAGGCAATGATCATGTATATAGGCATCACGTTCGAGACAAGTAGACCGACTCCTGCCTGCATCTACTACTATTACTCCACACATCGATCGCTATCCAGCATGCATCTAGTGTATTAAGTCCATAAAGAACGGAGTAACGCCTTAAGCAAGATGACATGATGTAGACAAAGTAAACTCACACATGAATAAACCCCATCTTTTTACCCTTAATAGCAACGATACATACGTGTCATGTCCCTTTCTGTCACTGGGATTGAGCACCGCAAGATCGAACCCATTACAAAGCACCTCTTCCCATTGCAAGATAAATTAATCTAGTTGGCCAAACCAAATCAATAGATCGGAGAAGAAATACGAAGCTATAATAATCATGCATAAAAGAGTTCAGAGAAAACTCAAATAATATTCATGGATAATCTGATCATAAACTCACAATTCATTGGATCCCAACAAACACACCGCAAAAAGTGATTACATCGGATAGAACTCCAAGAACATCGAGGAGAACATTGTATTGAAGATCAAAAAGAGAGAAGAATCCATCTAGATACTAACTATGGACCCGAAGGTCTATGGTAAACTACTCACGCATCATCGGAAGTGCAGCAAGGTTGATGTAGAGCCCCTCCGTGATCGATTCCCCCTCCGGCGGAGTACCGGAAAAGGCCTCCAGATGGGATCTCTCGAGAACAGAAACTTGCGGCGGCGGAAAAATTATTTCGTGGACTCCTCTGTTGGTTTCCCGATTTTAGAGACTTTATAGTGGTGGAATTAGATCAAACAGAGCTGTCTGGGCCCCACAAGCCACCAGGGCATGCCCTGGTGCCTCGTTGGCCACTGCTCCATCTTCTGGCCCTCTCCCGAAGCTTCCAGTACTTGTTATGTCCAGAAAAAAAATCTCCAAAAAGTTTCATGGCATTTGGACTTCGTTTGGTACTGATATTCTGGAAAACCAAAAACAGCAACTGGCACTGGGCACTAAGTTAATAGGTTAGTCCCAAAAAATGATATATAATTGCTGTAAATGTATATAAAAACATCCAAGATTGATAATATAATAGCATGGAACAATTAAAAATGTATAGATGCGTTGGAGACGTATCAATGATCAACAACTGGTTTAGCGTCTGGCTCCATATGAATTTTATGCTGACATAAAGTGAGACTAATGCCCTTAAAATCATCAAGAGTATATCCAATAGCAGCACAGTGCTTCTTCAGAGTTTTAAGTAATCTCTTTTCTTCATGCTCTAAAAGGTTAGCACTAATAATAATAGGATATATCTTCTTTTCATCAAGATAAGCATATTTAAGTGTATCAGGTAATTGCTTTAATTCAAACACGGGATCACCCTTGGGTGGAGGTGGATCTCCCAAGGTTTCAACAGGCAAATTATGTTTAAGGATAGGATCTTGTTTAAAGAACAACTCATCTATTTCATTTCTTTCATTCATATTCATATCATTCTCATGGTCTAGCAAATATTGTTCTAAAGGATCAGTAGGAGGTACAGCAATAGAAGCAAGACCAATAAATTCATCTTTACTAGGTAATTCTTTATCATGATATTTTCTACTAAACTTAGAGAAATTAAATTCATGAGATATATCACCAAACTTAACTCTAACCTTCTCTTTAACACAATCAATTTCAGCATTAACTGTATTCAAGAAAGGTCTACCAAATATAATGGGACAAAAATTATCTTGTTGTGAACCAAGTACTAGGAAATTAGTAGGGTATTTGATTTTACCACACAAGACTTCAACATCTCTAACAATCCCATGTGGTGTAATAGTATCTCTGTTTGCAAGCTTAATAGTATCATCAATATCTTCAGTCTCAACAGGTGCAATATCATGCATTACTTCTTGATATAAAGAAAACGGAATAGCACTCTCACAAGAACCCATATCACATAAGCCATGATAGCAATGATCTCCAACCTTAACAGAAACAACAGGCATGCCAACTACGGGCTTATTCTTATCTAGCATATCTCGCTCATTTCTAACAAGTTTAGCAATTCTAGCAGCCTCATCGCAAAAGTAAATAACATGCCCATCAATATCATCAACCAAAAGATCTTTAACCATTGCAATATTCGGTTCAACTTTAATTTGTTCAGAAGGTCTAGGTGTTCTTATATTACTTTTATTAACCACAGTTGAAGCTTTAGCATATTCCTTAATCCTAACAGGGAAAGGAGGTTTCTCAATATAAGCAGTAGGCACAACTGGATCAACATTGTAAATAATTGTTTCTTCTTTAACACTAATAGGTTTTTCATTCAATTCAATAGGTGGATGATATTTAAACCATTTATCCTTAGGGAGATCAACATGAGCAGCAAAAGATTCACAAAAGGTAGCTACTATCTCAGAGTCAAGTCCATATTTAGTACTAAACTTATGAAAAGCATCAGTTTCCATAAAAGATTTAACACAATCAAACTCAAGATTTATACCTGACTCATTACCTTTGTCGATTTCCCAATCTTCAGAGTTACGTTTAATTCTTTCCAGAAGATCCCATCTGAATTCAATAGTTCTCTTCATAAAGGAACCAATAGAAGAAGTATTGAGCATGGACTGATCATTATGAGAAAGCCGAGCATAAAAGTTTTGAATAATTATTTCTCTTGAGAGCTCATGATTGGGGCATGTATGCAACATATACTTAAGCCTCCCCCAAGCTTGAGCGATACTTTCTCCTTCACGAGGCCAAAAATTATATATATAATTCCGATCACGATGAACCAAATGCATAGGATAAAATTTCTGGTGAAATTCTAGCTTCAACCAGTTCCAGTCCCATGTTTCAGTATCATCACATAGGCTATACCATGTCAATGCTTTTCCCTCCAAAGATAAATGGAATACTTTCTTCTTAACTCCATCTCCGGATAGACCTGCAAGCTTAAACAATCCACAAATTTCATCCACATATATCAAGTGCATATTAGGGTGCACCGTTCCATCTCCTGCATAAGGATTAGCTAGCAGTTTCTCTACCATACCCGAAGGAATTTCATAATAAATATTTTCAGTAGGTTCAGTAGGTTGAGGAGCAACTTGATGTCTACTACGCAACTTTATTCTTGTAGACGTTGTTGGGCCTCCAAGTGCAAAGTTTTGTAGGACAGTAGCAAATTTCCCTCAAGTGGATGACCTAAGGTTTATCAATCCGTGTGAGGCGTAGGATGAAGATGGTCTCTCCCAAACAACCCTGCAATCAAATACAAGCAATCTCTTGTGTCCCCAACACACCCAATACAATGGTGAATTGTATAGGTGCACTAGTTCGGCCAAGAGATGGTGATACAAGTGTAGTATGGATAGTAGATATAGGTTTTTGTAATCTGAAAATAAAAAAACAGCAAGGTAGCAAGTGATAAAACGGAGCACAAACGGTATTGCAATGCTTGAAAACAAGGCCTAGGGTTCATACTTAACTAGTGCAATCTCTCAACAGTGCTAACATAGTTGAATCATATAACAATCCCTCAATGTGCGACAAACAATCACTCCAAAGTTCCTATTAGCGGAGAACATAAGAAAGAAATTGTTGTAGGGTACGAAACCACCTCAAAGTTATCCTTTCCGATCAATCTATTGAGCCATCCCTTTAAGTGTCACAAACAGCCCTAGAGTTCGTACTAAAATAACACCATATGATACGCATCATCCAACTCTAATGTCACCTAGATACTCCAATGTCACCACAAGTATCCGTGAGTTGATTAATCAATATGCATCAAACAACTTCAAATTCATAATATTCAATCCACACAAAGAACTTCAAAGAGTACCCCAAAGTTTCTTATCAGAGAAAAGATAATGAAAACGTGCAACCAACCCCTATGCCTAGATCACCCCAAGGTTACGGGAATCCGCGAGTTGATTACCAAAACATACATCAAGTGAATCAATAGAATACCCCATTGTCACCACGGGTATCCACATGCAAGACATACATCAAGTGTTCTCAAATCTGAAATATTCAATCCAACAATAACGAAACCTCAAAGGGAAAGACTCAATCCATCACAAGAAGATAGAGAGGGAAGAAACACCATATGATCCAACTATATTAACAAAGCTCGCGATACATCAAGATCGTGCCAAATCAAGAACACGAGAGAGAGAGAGAGAGAGATCAAACACATAGCTACTGGTACATACCCTTAGCCTCGAGGGTGAACTACTCCCTCCTCGTCATGGAGACCGTCGGGATGATGAAGATGGCCTCCGGTGATGATTTCCCCCTCCGGCAGAGTGCCGGAACAGGGCTCCGGATGAGATCGCTTCGGAACAGAGGCTTGCAGAGGCGGCATGGAAGTTGTAGGTTTAATTCAGGGGTTTTCTCTATTTATAGGAATATTTGGCATTGGAATCACGTTAGGGGGTGCCCGAGGGTCCCACAAGCTCGGGTGGCGCACCCTGGCGCCCTCGGCCACCTCCTGGTCCAGTTCCGATGCTCCGTGGGTCTCTTTTGGTCCATAAAAAATCACCGTAAATTTTCGGGCCATTCCGAGAACTTTTATTTCTTCACAAAAAACAACACCACGGTAGTTCTGCTGAAAACAGCGTCAGTCCGGGTTAGTTCTAATCAAATCATACAAAAACCATATAAAATTGTTGTAAACATGGCATGAATACTTCATAAATTATAGATACGTTGGAGACGTATCAGAATCCCCAAGCTTAATTCCTGCTCGTCCTCGAGTAGGTAAATGATAAAAGAAATAATTTATGAAGTGTGAATGCTAGCATAGTGCATAATTTGATCAATGATAATTTCAATCACTTTTCTTAGCATCATAACAGCAACTCTTTGGATAAAGTAGCAATCAATTCACATGTTATGGTTTAAATAATGCATTCTCTTGAAACTTAACAACTTATATTCTTAGTCTCCAAACAATTGCAATTCAACTTATCTTCAACAGAGTCTAAGTAAGAGCTCCACATACTCAATTATCATATGGTCTTCTATGATTGCTAGTACTCAAAGCATATTTTTAGAACAAATGGCATCCATCGAACACAGAGAAAGATAGGGGCTTAATGTTTCGCCTCCCAATTTATTTATCATAGAGATAATTGTCAACAATAATAAATCATGATCAAATATATTTGAATGGATATATGTGCCTGGATCTATCCCCACCACATGATGCTTGCCAACTAGAGAATAGGTTGGAATAAGAAGTTGACTCAACAAAAATAAATAACATCAAAGTAAATAGCATAAAAGTAAATAGAATGTCCCTTCGCAGAGGGAAGCAGGGATTTGCAGAGGTGCTAGAGCTCATAGCTTAAAACAGAGATGAATACATTTTCAGTGGTGTACCTTTCCTGTCAGCGTCACGACTGAGAGTTCTCAATATCTTCCATGCTAAACACATTATAGGCGGTTCCCAAGCGAAAAGGTAAAGTTTATTCCCCCTCAACCATTCAAACACAAGCCATGGCTAGCCGAATCCACGGGTGCCCTCCATACAATCAACTTTCCGGGGGACTTTGTTTAATTATTTTGTTTTGCGGGACTGGGCATCCCAATTACCGCCCTCTCTCGTGCAATGACAAGTTAATAAACACTCATCATGAGAATAACTCTCTTAACATGGAAGATACTGACCACCCACTGCCGCTTCATGAGCGGTACGGGCACACAAAACAGATGCTTATTTGAATGATTAGAGGTGGCACATGCAAATTTACTTGGAATGGCGGGGTAATACCGTATATAGGTAGGTATGGTGGACACTCATGGAAGAAACTTGGCTCAAGGATTTTGGATGCACAAGCAGTATTCCCGCTTAGTACAGAAATTTAGGATAGCAAAAGATTCTAAACAAGCACCACATGTTAGAGGATCCATAACAATATAACTTCGATGCAAATATACCCAACCATAACTCATTACGTTGTCTTCCTTGTCCAACTTCAACTAATTTGCTCAAGTTTGAAAATAATTAATGGGTATTCACAATCATAAAAGATGTCCAAGATAATATATTTGTATGTGAAAGTTCTCTTCCATATACTATCTTTCATGAATTGCTCGAATGACTAATATTGTGATTGTCAAACTTCAATAGATTTTACTTTCTAAACCAAGTGTGAAATATTTATAAGCATGATACAAGCATATGAAGCACATCTAATTTCAACTTTATGATATTCAATTCATTCAACGATTTACTCATAGGATACAAGTGAAGCACGAGAGTAAATGACAAACTACTCCAAAAGAGTTAAGTGAAGAACAATGAGTAGTTAAACAATTAAGTAGCTATGTGAAGACTCTCTCTCAATAAAGATTTCAGATCTTGATAATTTTATTCAAACAGCAAACAAAATAAAAATAAAAGGACACTCCAAGAATAGCACATATCATGTGAACAAGTAAAAACTTAGGCTAACCGATATGTGTTGATGAAGAAAGGTGGGATGCCTACCTGGGCATCCCCAAGCTTAGTAGCTTGAGAATTCTTGGAATGTTATCTTGGGGAGCCTTGGGCATCCCCAAGCTTGAGCTCTTATGTCTCCTTAATTCCTCTCATATCAAAATCTCACCCAAAACTTGAAAACTTCAATCACACAAAACTTAACGAAACTTGTGAGATAGGTTAGTATGATAAAAATAAATCATCCACTTATGAACTGTCAAGGCAAGATTCATAATTGTTCTCACATAGTGCCTACTGTATTCTATCATTTACACAAATTATATTACTCAATATAAGCTATGGAAACACTAAAACAAGCAAACTATGCAATAAAAACATAATCTATCAAAAACAGAACAGCATGTAGTGAGCGATTTAAAAACCATAATTTTGTACCTCCAAAGATTCTGAAAAATTAGGATAACGTAAACAATTTGTAACCCAATACTGTGTAAAAATTTCAGAATTTTCTCACGCACCAGTACAGAATAGAAATTCCAGCACTGGACGCAAAATTTTCTGTTTTTGCACAGAATCAAATCAACAAGTATCCACACTATCCCAAAGGCTTTACTTGGCACATTGTTGAAAGAAAACATATAAAACATGATTACTACAGTATCTTAATCACGTGAACACATAAAAATAGTAGGTATAAGTATTGGGTTGCCTCCCAACAAGCGCTTTTCTTAAATGCCTTTTAGCTAGGCATGATGATTTCAATGATGCTCGGATAGAAGTAAAGAATTGAAACACAAAGAGAGCATCATGAAGCATATGACTAGCACATTTAAGCCTAATCCACTTCCTATGCATAGGGATTTTGTGAACAAACAATTTATGGGAGCAAGAATCAACTAGCATAGGAAGGCAAAATAAGCATGACTTCAAAACTTTCAACACATAGAGAGGAAACTTGATATTATTGCAACACCTACAAGCATATGATCCTCTCTCATAATAATTTTTAGTAGCATCATAAATGAATTCAACAATATAACTATCACATAAAGCATTCTTTTCATGACCTACAAGCATAGGATTTTTATTACTCTCCACATAAACAAATTTATTCTCATTCATAATAGTGGGTGTATCATATGAAACTTGAATACTATAAATTGTTTCCACATTAAAAGAGTAATGTTCAGAAAAAGGGGTATTCATAATTATGACAAGTTTTATAATAATAATCATCACTACTTTTTATAACATAAGTATCATCACAATAATCAACATAAGTAGCAACTTTGTTCTCCTCATAATCAATTGAAACCTCTTCCAAAGTAGTGGATTCAACACTAAATAAAGTCATGACCTCTCCAAATCCACTTTTATCATTTTTATAAGATTGAATACCCTCCAAAATAGTGGAATACCTATTACCTAAAGTCGACACTCTTCTAAACCCACTTTCATTATTATTGCAATCATCATAGATAGGAGGCATGCTATCATCATAACAAATTTGCTCATCAAAAGTAGGGGGAATAAAAAGATCATCTTCATTAAGCATAACATCCCGAAGCGTAGGATAAACATTATTTGCAGCAAATAAATTTTCAAACATGTCATTCCAATCAAACATAGCATCCCCAAGCTTGTGGGTTTGCATATCATTAGCATAATCACTATATTCATCAATAGTATGAATAGCACCAATAGTATAACAATTATTATCATCATAATTTCCCAAGTTGGTGCCAAAAAGGTTTTCAAGATCATAAGAAGTACCATTATCTTCCCAGTCATAATCATCACAACAAGCAATAGGCATAATAAAATCATCATCAAGTGTATCATCTTCCACAATCATTTTTGATTCATTCTCATGAGGCATAACAATAATAGGAGCAACATTATTTGGGAGAGATACTTCTTTACCTCTACTTTTCCTTCTTTTCTTCTTCTTCACCACATTATGTGTGGGTTTATTTAATTTTTCCGAGCTTTTTATTGAAGAGATTGGTTGGATAGGAAGCTCCTTCTCATCACCTGTTTCATCACAAGACAGAATAGGAGGGAAAGTGGAAATCTTTACCCTTTCATTAGTATTCCTCTTATATTCTATTGGTTTCCCTGTCTTTCTATAGTTGGTAATATAAGCATTCTCATTGCAATTTACCACACAAAACATATAGATTTCTCTTAAATTACAGTCAGTATGGTCCGTGAATATGAATGCTTCAAACCAACTATTTTTATATGACAATTCTTCACACCCCAAAAATAGAAAAAAGTTCATTATAAAGTTCAAGGGTGGTCAAGTTATTGCAATAGTTGGACATGATTCGATCATGAAAGAATATGCATTGGAAATTAAGATGACCAATCTTATTGCAAAGTTCACAAGTAATGGGATGAAGAGAGCATAATTTTGTAGCAAATTCATCTATCACTTTAAGCCACCAATTGGTTTTATCATGTTTCTGCTTCTTACAAAATCTATCATCCCTATATGGCATGTCTTCACAAATTTTATTCACTCCACAAAAATTGACATGCTTATAAGAAACCTTTTTATCATGACTAGTGCAATCATCATTAGCATTATGGATATTCAAAGAATTCATTCTAACAACATTGCAATCATGCTCATCATTCAAAGGTTTTATGCCAAACATTCTATTGAATTCTTCTTCTAACACTTTGGCACAATTCTCCGATCCATCATTTTCAAGAAAGACATTATAAAGATGAAGCATATGAGGCAACCTCAATTCCATTTTTTGTAGTTTTCTTTTATAAACCAAACTAGTGATAAAACAAGAAACTAAAAGATTCAATTGCAAGATCTAAAGATATACCTTCAAGCACTCACCTCCCCAGCAACGGTGCTAGAAAAGAGCTTGATGTCTACTACGCAACTTTATTCTTGTAGACGTTGTTGGGCCTCCAAGTGCAGAGTTTTGTAGGCAGTAGCAAATTTCCCTCAAGTGGATGACCTAAGGTTTATCAATCCATGGGAGGCGTAGGATGAAGATGGTCTCTCTCAAACAACCCTGCAATCAAATACAAGCAATCTCTTGTGTCCCCAACACACCCAATACAATGGTAAATTGTATAGGTGCACTAGTTCGGCGAAGAGGGTGTGATACAAGTGTAGTATGGATAGTAGATATAGGTTTTGTAATCTGAAAATAAAAAAAACAGCAAGGTATCAAGTGATAAAACGGAGCACAGACGGTATTGCAATGCTTAAAAACAAGGCCTAGGGTTCATACTTTAACTAGTGCAATCTCTCAACAGTGCTAACATAGTTGAATCATATAACAATCCCTCAACGTGCGACAAAGAATCACTCCAAAGTTCCTAGCGGAGAACATAAGAAATAAATTGTTGTAGGGTACGAAACTACCTCAAAGTTATCCTTTCCGATCAATCTATTGAGCCATCCCTTTAAGTGTCACAAACAACCCTAGAGTTCGTACTAAAATAACACCATATGATACGCATCAACCAACTCTAATGTCACCTAGATACTCCAATGTCACCACAAGTATCCGTGAGTTGATTATTTGATATGCATCAAACAACTTCAAATTCATAATATTCAATCCACACAAAGAACTTCAAAGAGTACCCCAAAGTTTCTTATCGGAGAAAAGATAATGAAAACGTGCAACCAACCCCTATGCCTAGATCACCCCAAGGTCACGGGAATCCGTGAGTTGATTACCAAAACATACATCAAGTGAATCAATAGAATACCCCATTGTCACCATGGGTATCCACATGCAAGACATACATCAAGTGTTCTCAAATCTGAAATATTCAATCCAACAATAACGAAACCTCAAAGGGAAAGACTCAATCCATCACAAGAAGATAGAGAGGGAAGAAACACAATATGATCCAACTATATTAACAAAGCTTGCGATACATCAAGATCGTGCCAAATCAAGAACACAAGAGAGAGAGAGATCAAACACATAGCTACTGGTACATACCCTCAGCCCCGAGGGTGAACTACTCCCTCCTCGTCATGGAGACCGCCGGGATGATGAAGATGGCCTCCGGTGATGATTTCCCCCTTCGGCAGAGTGCCGGAACAGGGCTCCAGATGAGATCGCTTTGCAACAGAGGCTTGCGGTGGCGGCGTGGAAGTTCTAGGTTTAATTCAGGAGTATTCTCTATTTATAGGAATATTTGGCGTTGGAATCATGTCAGGGGGGTGCCCGAGGGTCCCACATGCTCGGGGGGCGCGCCCTAGGGGGATAGTACTCATCGTCCTCTATCCAACAAGCTTGAGTTTGCTCTTTTCGAAGCTCAGTTGCAGAAGTTATGGCAGTTCTGGTTTTCTTGTAGCCATCTGTTGCTGTGCTTGTGAGCTGGAGGCCACAAGCGGTAGTACCGCTCTGGTAAGCGGTAGTACCGATGTCCAGTTCCGCGGCTACTACCGCTGCTTCTGGGAACTCGACTTTCGTGTCGGGTTTGCGTGGAAGTGCAACGGTAGTGCGAAGCGGTAGTACCGCCTATAAGCGGTAGTACCGCCCGCTACTACCGCTGCACTACCGCTCCCTCCAGGTCTCGATGCACTCTCAGCGGAAGTGAAGCGACAATGGAGAGCAACACTACTGCCTATAAGCGGCAGTACCGCTCAGGTGGGCGGTAGTACCGCTGTAACAGTTCTACTGCTTCTCCCCTGTTCCTGCTCTGCTTCTGAGTAACCCCGAGCTGTAACCCCAGCGGTAGTACCGCTGGGGCGAGCGGTAGTACCGCTCCGGCTGCACTACCACCTCGTGGCTTCGTGCCATTGCACTGCTTTTGGGTTACTACCGCCCGAGTGGTAGTACCGCTCTGTGGAGCGGTAGTACCGCTCTGTGCGGGCTGAGAGCAAGGTAACGGTTGGATTTTTCCCCTTCTATAAAAGGGGGTCTTCTTCCCCCTTGAGCCTTATCCCTTCTAGCTCGTGTTCTTCCCCCATTGTTGACCTTCTTCGAGCTTGCTAACTCTCAATCCCTCCAATGATTCTTGCTAGTTCTTGAGGGAAAAGAGAGAGGAGATCTAGATCTACGTTTCCACCAATCACTTTCTCCTCTATGTGAGGGGAACCCCTTGGATCTAGATCTTGGAGCTCTTGGTGTTCTCCTTCTTGTTCTTCCTCTCATATTCCTCCATAGCTTTCGTTGCTTTGGTGGGATTTGAGAGTGAGGGACTTGGGCACTCCGTGTGCCCTTGCCATTGCATTTGATGCATCGGTTTGAGTTCTCCATGGTGATACGTGGAAGTGAAGTTTGAGAAGCTTTTTACTCTTGGGTGCTTGGTACCCTAGAGCTTGTTCCTCTTGGGTGCTTGGGCGCCCTAGACGGTTGGTGGTGCCTCGGAGCTCAATCATTGTGGTGTAAAGCTCCGGGCAAGCGTCGGGGTCTCCAATTAGGTTGTGGAGATCGTCCCGAGCAATTTGACGGGTACCGGTGACCGCCCCCAAGGGTTGCCAAAGTGTACGGGTTCGGTGACCGCCCCCAAGGGTTGCCATTTGTGCGGGTTCGGTGACCACCCTCAAGGGTCCCTTAGTGGAATCACGGCATCTTGCATTGTGCGAGGGCATGAGGAGATTATGGTGGCCCTAGTGGCTTCTTGGGGAGCATTGTGCCTCCACACCGCTCCAAACGGAGATTAGCATCCGTAAGGGTGTGAACTTCGGGATACATCGTCGTCTCCGCGTGCCTCGGTTATCTCTTACCCGAGCCCTTTACTTATGCACTTTACTTTGTGATAGCCATATTGTTTCTTGTTATATATCTTGCTATCACTTAGTTGTTTATCTTGCTTAGCATAAGTTGTTGGTGCACATAGGTGAGCCTAGTCGATTTAGGTTTTGTGCTTGACAAATTAAACGCTAGTTTTATTCCCATTTGTTCAAGCCTAAACCGTAATTATTTTAAAGCGCCTATTCACCCCCCCTCTAGGCGACATCCACGATCTTTCACCAAGTTGTGCCAAATGAGTCCACTATATCTACCTATATGCGGTATTTCAATGCCGTTCCACGTAAATTTGCGTGTGCCAACTCTAATTTTCAAAATAATTTTTTTGGTTTGTGTGCCCATACCGCTCATGAAGTAGCAGGGGGTGGCCATTATTTTCCATGCTAGGTGTGTTATTCTCACGATGAGTGTTTATTCACTTGTCATTGCACGAGAGAGTGGCTGGTAATAGGGATACCCAGTCCCAATGAAATCAAAATTAATAACAACAAAATTCCTTGGAAAGTGTTGGTATGGAGGGCACCCGTGGATACGGCTAGCCATGGATTGTGAAAGAATGGTGGAAAGGAAATAAACTTTACTTTCTGTTTGGGAACCGCCTATGATGTGTCTAGCATGGAAAATATTGGGAATTATCGGTCGTCTTCGTTGACGGGAAAAAGCATGCCTCTCAAAATATTTTTATATCATTAATTTCAGCTATGAGCTCTGGCACATTTGACAAATCTCTGCTTCCCTCTGCGAAGGGCCTATCTATTTACTTTTATGCAATTTTTATTTTTTTGAGTCTCCATCTTCTCTTACAAAAGCACCAACTAGAGAGCACTATTGTCATACTTGTGCATTGGATGTTGCTAATATTTGGGTGTATTTCATGAATGGATCAATGATTGACAATAATGGGCTAGGGATAACTTTCTTTAGCATTGATATTTTGAAAGACATGGTTGCTTGTTAGCATGCTTGAGTATTTATGTATTCATGTCAAACTATAGACTATTGCTTTGAATCATTCAAGTCCAATGTCCATGCTACAAAAGAAAAGAATATGTGATGAATATGTTAGGAAGCATTCCACATCAAAAATTCTGTTTTTATCATTTACCTACTCGAGGACGAGCAGGAATTAAGCTTGGGGATGCTGATACGTCTCCAACGTATCTATAATTTTTTATTGTTCCATGCTGTTATAATATCAATCTTGGATGTTTTTATAATCATTTACAGCAATTTTATATCATTTTTGGAAACTAACCTATTAACCTAGTGCCCAGTGCAGTTGCTGTTTTCTGCCCTATTTTTGTTTTACAGAAAATCAATACCAAACGAAGTCCAAATGCCACGAAACTTTTTGGAAATTTTTTATTGGGCAAGATAAACATTAGAAGCTTCGGGAGGAGGCCAGAAGACCCTGGTGGGGCCCACGAGCCACCAGGGCGCGCCTGGGGGGGCAGGCGTGCCCTGGTGCCTCGTGGGGCCAACAGAGCTCCGTTTGACCTAATTCTAGCACTATAAATTCCCAAAAAATCAGAAACCTTCAGGGGAGTCCATGAAATACTTTTTACGCCGCCGCAAGTTTTTGTTCCACAGAGATCCCATCCGGGGTCCTTCTCCGGTGATCTGCCGCAGGGGGAATCGATCATGGAGGGGTTCTACATCAACCTTGCTGCCTCTCCGATGATGCGTCAGTAGTTTACCACAGACCTTCGGGTCCATAGGCAGTAGCTAGATGGCTTCTTATCTCTTTTTGATCTTCAATACAATGTTCTCCTCGATGTTCTTGGAGTTCTATCCGATGTAATCACTTTTTGCGGTGTGTTTGTTGGGATCCGATGAATTGTGAGTTTATGATCAGATTATCCATGAAATTATTTGAGTCTTTGCTACACTCTTTTATGAATGATTATTATAGCCTCGTATTTCTTCTCCGATCTATTGATTTGGTTTGGCCAACTGAGTTGATTTATCTTGCCACGGGAAGAGGTGCTTTGTAATGGGTTTGATCTTGCGGTGCTCAATCCCAGTGACAGAAAGGGACATGACACATATGTATCGTTGCTATTAAGGGTAAAAAGATGGGGTTTATTCATACGTGAGTTTATCTTGTCTACATCATGTCATCGTTCTTAAGGCATTACTCCGTTCTTATGGACTTAATACACTAGATGCATGCTGGATAGCGGTCGATGTGTGGAGTAATAGTAGTAGATGTAGGCAGGAGTCGGTCTACTAATCTTGGACGTGATGCCTATATACATGATCATTGCCTTGGATATCGTCATGATAATTTGCTTTTCTATCAATTGCCCAACAGTAATTTGTCTACCCACCGTATGCTATTTTCTTGAGAGAAGCCTCTAGTGAAATCTATGGCCCCCGGGTCTATCAAAATTATATTACTTAAACCCTAAAAATATTGCTGCCATTCTCTTTTATTTATTTTATTTTGTATTTTTGTTTCAATCTATCTATCTATCAAATACAATTTAATCTTGCAATTGACCGCCGAGAGATTGACAACCTCTCGTTTGCGTTGGGTGCAAGGATTTGTTGTTTGTGTGCAGGTGCTGCTAACGAGGTGTTGTGTGATTCTCCTACTGGTTCAATAACCTTGGTTTCATAACTGAGGGAAATACTTATCTCTACTGTGCTGCATCATCCCTTCCTCTTCGGGGAAATACCAACGCAAGCTACAAGTAGCAAGGAGGTGTGGACAACGCCAAAGGTGAGGCCTCGGTGCAGAGTGGCAGGTTGGTTTCCTTTGTAGGATCTGGCTACCTTGATGTGGCTGTTTAGAATCATTGATATGGCATTTTTGTAGTTATTCTCTTGATCTGAATTTGTGTTCCTCCTCGCGATGTAGCGAAGGAAGGTAGGGTTCGGCGCGGCGCCACCCTATGGCGGCTGCGGGGTCTTCCCTTGCTCTGGTGCTGGTTGCTACTTGTGAGCTGCGTTGGTAATTCCCTGAAGAGGAAGGGAGATGCAGTACAGTAGAGATAAGTATTTCCCTCAGTTATGAAACCAAGGTTATCAATCCAGTAGAAGAATCACGCAACACCTCGTTAGCAGCACCTGCACACAAAACAACAAATCCTTGCACCCAACGCAAACAAGGGGTTGTCAATCCCTCGGCGGTTAATTGCAAGATTAAATTGTATGTGATAGATAAATAGATTCAACAAAAATACAAAATAAAATAAATAAAGAAAAAGTGCAGCAAGGTATTTTTAGGGTTTTTAATATTATATTTAGATAGACCCGGGGGCCATAGTTTTCACTAGAGGCTTCTCTCATAAAAATAGCATACGGTGGGTAAACAAATTACTGTTAGGCAACTGATAGAAAAGCAAATAATCATGACGATATCCAAGGCAATGATCATGTATATAGGCATCATGTCCGAGACAAGTAGACCGACTCCTGCCTGCATCTACTACTATTACTCCACACATCGACCGCTATCCAGCATGCATCTAGTGTATTAAGTCCATAAGGAACAGAGTAACGCCTTAAGCAAGATGACATGATGTAGACAAAGTAAACTCACGCATGAATAAACCCCATCTTTTTACCCTTAATAGCAATGATACATACGTGTCATGTCCCTTTCTATCACTGGGATTGAGCACCGCAAGATCAAACCCATTACAAAGCACCTCTTCCCATGGCAAGATAAATCAATCTAGTTGGCCAAACCAAATCAATAGATCAGAGAAGAAATATGAAGCTATAATAATCATGCATAAAAGAGTTTAGAGAAGACTCAAATAATATTCATGGATAATCTGATCATAAACTCACAATTCATCGGATCCCAATAAACACACCGCAAAAAGTGATTACATCGGATAGAACTCCAAGAACATCAAGGAGAACATTGTATTGAAGATCAAAAAGAGAGAAGAAGCCATCTAGCTACTAACTACGGACCCGAAGGTTTGTGGTAAACTAATCACGCATCATCGGAAGGGCAGCAAGGTTGATGAAGAGCCCCTCCGTGATCGATTCCCCCTCCGGCGGAGCACCGGAAAAGGCCTCCAAATGGGATCTCTCGAGAACAGAAACTTACGGTGGCGGAAAAAGTATTTTGTGGACTCCTCTGTTGGTTTCCCGATTTTAGAGAATTTATAGTGGTGGAATTAGGTCAAACGGAGCTGTGTGGGCCCCACAAGCCACCAGGGCGCGCCCCCCCCCTGGGGCGCGCCCTGGTGCCTCGTGGGCCACTGCTCCATCTTCTGGCCCTCTCCCGATGCTTCCAGTACTTGTTATGTCCAGAAATAAATCTCCAAAAAGTTTCGTGGCATTTGGACTTCGTTTGGTACTGATATTCAAGAAGACCAAAAACGGGCAAAAAAACAGCAACTGGCACTGGGCACTAAGTTAATAGGTTAGTCCCAAAAAATGATATATAATTGCTGTAAATGTATATAAAAACATCCAAGATTGATAATATAATAGCATGGAACAATCAAAAATTATAGATACGTTGGAGACGTATCAGTGGTGGGCAGGCGGTCGCCCGGCCAGATCTAGCGCGGTGCGCGGCCTGTGGTGCATGCCCTGGTCTGCGGGGCGGGGGATGCATGGGTCCTTGGTCCGGCGGCGTCGGCAGGATGTTGTGCACCGGTCTTGCTTTCTTGCTAGATAAGTATTAAGGAAAAATCTATAATACTCCTTCAAGGTTTATACATCAATTGAAAAGGGTTTTAGGAATGCATAACTATATTGTTTTGGGTTTATACATGAACCGCAGAGAGTTTTATAAGTGTATCATTATATTGTTTTGGGTTTATATATGAACTGCAAAAAGTTTTAGGCATGTGAAAATCAGAGCTCAGGCGGTAGGTGATATTATTTTTTCGTGGTGGTGTGTATATATTCTGTGATTTTACTTCATGTTTGGTTTCTCTACCTAGGTAAATGACTGATCTTGTCGATAGCTTCATTTCGGTCCGTTAGGTGGTTTATAGCTTTGCCACTGAAGGTAGGTTGTCACACAGGGGTTCATGCTCACATTACTAGGATTAGGGAACCTCGATCATTTTTCTGAAACATGCACTACACCTCCAGTTTCATGGCATGACATTTCAGCCATAGTTAGTAGCACTCTTGGTTTCAAAGTGTGTGTTTCATGGGCCATAGGTTTGTTCAAGAGATATAACTCTAATTACATTTTCCAGCCATAATTTTGATGTATGGAAACAATCAGTGATTCTTTCTTCGCCGTCCACTCGATGTACTACATGCCCTGCAGTTAGCAATCTTTCTATCTTTTTAGGAGTCTTGATGTGTTATTTCTTCGAAATGGATGATTTTGTTTATGCGTGTATGATAATCTTCTTTGAACTGTACGACTGATTGCTTATTAGATTGGATTATACATGTTTGATTCTCTGCTTTGAACTGTACGAGTGCCTGCTTATTAGACATGGAAAATGAATGGCTTCGATGGGTGCATGTGTGGTCAGAGGATGGTTTGGTTCATGCATGGCACTTACACTGTGTTATTTGTTGTTGATTTGTAGCACAAGCTGACATTGTTTAACATCTTAGGTGGATGTGCTTGGCCAGAAGAAGGCATGGACGCCATCAACCTCGCTCGTTTCTGCACATCACAGGTATAGCGGATCGTCCTCCCTTCTAATTTGTTTCCATATAAATGGATGAACACCCATAGTTCAGTTTTGGCTCGGGCAGTGTGTGTTCTTCTCGAATGCTTACTTTTGATGCTTCGTGTGATTCAACATCGATATTTTGTTCCTATTGATTTACAGGTTATACTAATGAAACTTTAGTTATCAAGGGTGTATAATATCTTGGAAGCTTAGTGTTGTAATTGAATGTTCTTCTGTATTTAAGCTAAAAAACGGTTCATCTGCATTGATTTATTTTTAGTTGAGGATGAAGGAGCAACATGCTCATAGTATTTGTATAAGGATAAGTTTGTTTTGTCGTCACATGCTCATACTGTTTGTTTAAGGATCGGCATCTCAGGCGTGTGTCTGTATATGTTTCAGCATCAGATGGTCTATTTTAGCATTACTGGTTCATATTGTTTAAGGACATGTCTATTTTGTTAGTACTAATATATCCTTAAGCATCCTATCTGATTAAGGATGTGTTTCTCTTGGTACTGCATGTCCATGCTAATTGAGCTTTCTTGGCAGGCGAAGACTCCTCTCGCGCCCTGGACTTTAATTTAGGTAGACGAGAAGGGTTACCCTTCTGATGACTCAGGTCATGCCCATCCTGAAATAAGAACCATAGGAGCCCCCATGCTCTCTCAGCGATTTGGAAGATCTGGCCATTCATTTCGTTTTCTTGATGCGATCTGGGTCGTCGGATCAAGCCACTGGAGGACCTCGGCCGTCGGATCGAGCCCGCACTACTCTCATGAGAAAAAATGCAGGATTGCATTGTAGGGCATCTCCAATGCTGATGCTGAAAGTTCTGTCCGCAAATGTCCGCGTACATGGCCTGACGTGTCCGCGGACAGCCGGCCGGTCAGAAGCCATTCTTGCTAGGGCGATGATGATTAATCGTGGCTGAAATAAGTGTGCCTTTTTGAAATCGAGGCACCTGTGGGTTGGATCCTCCCTCTTGTCTCTAGAATCCTTTTTGATCTTGTGATACTTATTGTTCTGTCCTTGGATGGTCATTCTTGTTGAGTGATAACCAGGGCAGCTCCACTGTATAAACAGATTGATCTGGTGATAAGAGATGACGGGGGTAGGTTATATGATCGAGGAAAGGGGAATCTGAGCCCACTATGCAATGAACCCTGAACCCTTTTTATTTGTATTTAAAGGTGTTGCCTATTTATGCTCCAGTGTTTATAGCCGTCTTATGTGGTTTACATGTGGATGCCCTGGTCCTATAGCTATGCTCTGGATTTGCTAAATTGATCAGTGGCGTTCGTGCTAGGGCGATGATGATTAACCGTGGCTGAAATAAGTGTGCCTTTGAGCAATCGAGGCACCCGTGGGTATCAAGTTGGATCCTCCCTCTTGTCTCTAGAATCCTTTCTGATCCTGTGATACTTATTGTTCTGTCCTTGGATGGTCATTCTTGTTGAGTGATAACCAGGGCAGCTCCACTGTATAAACAGATTGATCTGGTGATAAGAGATGACGGGGGTAGGTTATATGATCGAGGAAAGGCGAATCTGAGCCCACTATGCAATGAACCCTGAACCCTTTTTATTTGCATTTAAAGGTGTTGCTTATTTATGCTCCAGTGTTTATAGCCATCTTATGTAAAGATTTCTTCTCTCTCATACCTTTATTGCATCTAAGTTGTTCTTGATCTTTTATTGTTTGTTGTTGGTCCTTGATTTAATCTGGTTAAGAGTAAGTTGCACTTTGTTATACTAGAAAGACTTGCTCCCAGCAAGTTATCGGTTGAATGGCTTGTTTTAATTCGTTGTGATACTTTCCCGCAAGTTACCAGTTGCAGCTATTTTTTCTTACATGCTACAAATAATAATGTTACAGGATTCTTACTGCTACTTGTAGACTGCGTTAGTATTTCCCCGAAGAGGAGAGGATGATGCAGTATAGTAGAGATAAGTATTTCCCTCAGTTAAGAACCAAGGTTAACAATCTAGTAGGAGAACCACGCAAAATCCTTTAGCAGCACCTACACACACAAAAGCAAACACCTGCACCCAACGCAAATAAGAGGGTTGTCAATCCTCTTAGCAGTTATTTGCAAGGATTAATTCTGATAGTGATAGATAGAAATATAAATTGCAAAATAAAATAAAAGTAAATAAATTGTAGCAAGGTATTTTTGGGTTTTAATATATGATAAAGATAGACCCGGGGGCCATAGATTTCACTAGATGCTTCTCTCTCGAGCGTAGAACATACGGTGGGTAAATAAATTACTGTTGGGCAATTGATAGAAAAGCAAATAATTATGACGGATTCATGGCAATGATCATATATATAGGCATCACATCCGATACAAGTAGACCGACTCCTGCCTGCATCTACTATTACTCCACCCATCGACCTCTATCCAGCATGCATCTAGGGTATTAAGTATAAAACAGAGTAACGCCTTAAGCAAGATGACATGATGTAGACAAAGTAAACTCAAGCAATATGATTAAACCCCATCTTTTTATCCTTAATGGCAACAATACAAATATGTGTCATGTCCCTTTCTGTCATTAGGATTGAGCACCGCAAGATTGAACCCATCACAAAGCACCTCTCCCATTGCAAGATAAACCAATCTAGTTGGCCAAACCAAATCGATAGATCGGAGAGAAATACAAAGCTATAATAATCATGCATAAAAGAGTTCAGAGAAGACTCAAATATTTCTCATGAATAATCTGATCATAAACTCACAATTCATCGGATCCCAACAAACACACCGCAAAAGAAGATTACATCGGATAGAACTTCAAGAACATCGAGGAGAACATGGTATTGAAGATCAAAGAGAGACAAGAAGCCATCTAGCTACTAGCTATGGACCCGTAGGTCTATATTAAACTACTCACACATCATCGGAAGGGCAGCAAGGTTGATGTAGAAGCCCTCCGTGATCGATTCCCCCTCCGGCAGAGTACCGGAAAAGGCCTCCAGATGGGATCGCGGAAGAACAGAGGCTTGCAGCGGCGTAAAAGTTATTCGGGTGGCTTTGTGTTGGTTTCTGAATATTTGAGAATTTATAGAAGTGGAATTAGGTCAAAAGGAACCACGAGGGACCCAAAAGGTATCAGGGCGCCCCCCCTGGGGCCGCGCCCGGTTGCCTTGTGGAGGCCTCGTGAAGCTTCTGGCCTCCTCTCCAAGTCTCCAGGGTCTCTTTTGTCCAGAAAAAATATCTAAAAAGTTTCGTGGCATTTGGACTTCGTTTGGTACTGATTTCCTGAAAAACCAAAAACAAGCAGAAAACAGCAACTGGCACTGGGCACTAGGTTAATAGGTTAGTCCCAAAAAATGATATATAAATGCATATAATTGCATATAAAAACATCCAAGATTGATACTATAATAGCATGTAACAATCAAAAATTATAGATACATTGGAGACGTATCAAGCATCCCCAAGCTTAATTCCTGCTCGTCCTCGAGTAGGTAAATGATAAAAACAGAATTTTTGATGTGGAATGCTACCTAACATGTTTCATCATGTAATCTCTCTTACAGTATGAACAATAAGATCTGAATGATTCAAAGCAATAGTCTATAATTTGATATATAAAGACATCAATACTCAGGCATACTAACAAACAATCATGCCTTTCAAAATAAAAATGCTAAAGAAAGTTATCCCTACAAAATCATATAATCTTGTCATGCTTCATCTTCTTAACACAAAGTATTTATCATGCACAACCCCGGTTTTAGCCAAGCAATTGGTTCATACTTTTTAACGCGCTTCATCTTTTTCAACCCCCACGCAATACATGACCGCAAGCCATGGATATACCACTATGGGTGGAATAGAGTGTGGTGGTAGAGATTAATAAGGGGAAGTCAAAAATAAGAAGATAGTCTCACATCAACGCGGCTAATCAACAGGATATGGAGATGCCCATCAATTGATGTCAATGCAAGGAGTAGGGATTGCCATGCAACGGATGCACTAAGAGCTATAAGTGTATGAAATCTCAACATGAAAACTAAGTGGGTGTGCATCCAACTTGCTTGCTCATGAAGACCTCGGGCATTTGAGGAAACCCATCATCGGAATATACAAGCCAAGTTCTATAATGAAAAATTCCCACTAGTATATGAAAGTGACAAAATAGGAGACTCTCTATATGAAAAACATGGTGCTACTTTGAAGCACAAGTATGGAAAAGGATAGTAACACTGCCCCTTCTCTGTTTTTCTCTCATTTCCTTTTTTCTATCTTTTTTTTTCTTTTTTTCGTGGGCTCTTTTTGGCCTCTTTTTATTTATTTATTTCCTCACTGGGACAATGCTCTAATAATGATGATCATCATACTTCTATTTACTTACAACTCAAAAGAAAAATAAAACTCAAAGCTAGAACAAAAATATGACTCTATATGAATGCCTCTGGCAGTGTACCAGGATGTGCAATGATACTAGCGTAACATGTATAAAAATGATGAACGGTGGCAGAGCCACAAATACTATGTCAGTTATATGATCATGCAAAGTAATATGACAATGACGATGTGTGTCATAAAAATGGAACGGTGGAAGTTGCATGGCAATATATCTCGGAATGGCTATGGAAATGCCATGATAGGTAGGTATGGTGGCTGTTTTGAGCGAGATATAAGGAGGCTTTTGTGTGATAAAGCGTATCATATCACGGGGTTTGGATGCACCGGCGAAGTTTGCACCAACTCTCGATGTGAGAAAAGGCAATGCACGGTACCGAAGAGGCTAGCTAATTGCGGAAAGGTGAGAGTGCGTATAATCCATGGACTCACATTAGTCATAAAGAACTCACATACTTATTGCAAAAGTTTATTAGCCCTCGAAGCAAAGTACTACTACGCATGCCCCTAGGGGGGAGGTTGGTACGAGTTAACCATCGCGCGCCCCCGACCACCACACAAAGGAAGACAATCAATAATAAATCATGCTCCAACTTCTTAGCATAACGACAGATCATACGTGCATGCTTTGGGAATCACAAACCTTAACACCAATATTCTTACTAAACCGCAATTATCTACTAGCACCTCCCACATATTACCATCTTAATATCGCAAAACTATTGCAAGGAATCAAACTTATCATATTCAGTGATCTACATGAAAGTTTTTATTATATCCCTCTTGAATACATATCATACTAGGACCAAATTCATAACCCATGCATATTACCATTGCTATTCATTAGACTCTCAAAAAGATATAAGTGAAGTATGAGAGCGCAACTATTTCTTTAAAATATAACCACCATCGTGCTCTAAAAGATATAAGTGAAGCACTAGATCAACTGCCTAGCTCAAAAGATATAAGTGAAGCACATAGAGTATTCTAACAAATCATGATTAATGTGTGTCCCTCTCAAAAAGGTGTGTTCAGCAAAGATGATTGTGACAAACTAAAAAGTAAACAAAAGCAAACAAACTATAGCACAAGACGCTCCAAGTAAAACACATATCATGCGATGACTAAAAATATAGCTCCAAGTGAGTTACCGATAGATTGTAGACGAAAGAGGGGATGCCTTCCAGGGCATCCCCAAGCTTAGAGGCTTGAGTCTTCCTTGAATATTACCTTGGGGTGCCTTGGGCATCCCCAAGCTTAGGCCCTTGCCGCTCCTTATTCCTTTATCCATCGTAGTCTCATCCAAAACTTGAAAACTTCAGCACACAAAACTCAACAAAAACCTCGTGAGATCCGTTAGTATAACAAACAAATCTTAAAATTTAGGTACTATTGTAAATAGATTCATATTTAATATTGGCATAATGCTACTGTACTCCAACTTCTCCAAGACTCATACCCCCCCGATACGTTCCATAGATTCATCAAAATAAGCAAACTATGCAACAAAAATAGAATCTGTCTAAAAAAGAATAGTCTGTAAAGATCTGAATTAAAGTCATACTTCTGTAACTCCAAAAATTCTGAAAAATTAGGACAACATGGGCAATTCATATATCAATATTGTGTAAAAAATTCAGAAGGTTCTGACGCTCCAGCAAAAAATCAAAATTCCAGCACTGGACGCAAAAGTTTCTATTTTCAAACAGCATCAATTATACTATCTTCCAAATCATCCCAAAGGCATTACTTGGCACAAACACTAATTAAAATTTAAAAACACAATCATAATAGAGGCTAAAATTGTGCAAACACACAAAAACAGAAGGTAAAAAAAAATCATTCATTGGGTTGCCTCCCAACAAGCGCTATTGTTTTATGCCCCTAGCTAGGCATAATGCATACTTTCAAGTGTTGTCATCCTTGGTTTCCAAATCTTCAATTACACACCCACTCTTTCTAGGACATTTATCATAGGAATTTCTTATCATAATACTCCTAGGCACAAAATTAAGAATTTTGCTTTTATAGATAGGTTCCTTTATTATATCAATGAAATCGGGGTGCACGCTAATCATTTTAAGATCCTCATTCCCCTTGCTAGAAGTGGCACCCTTAGTCTTAGGAACATACATAAACTTGCAATTTTTATTGGGAGGAGTCCTATCAATAGTTTTAACGGAGGAAAAAGCGGAACCCAAGTTATTAATAATTTCTTCTAGCTTATCGATTCTAGCGGGACTCTGTTCTATCCTTTCATTAATTAACGGTTCCTTTTCCTTTAAGGTTTTTAATGTAATTCCCACCTTAGAACCAAATTGAGTAATATGATTATGGACTTTTTTATCTAAATTCTCAAGATGTTCAATAGTAGGCATTTTATTTTAAATAGTTTCTAATCTTTGCATAACATGTTCCAAGGTCAATGTTGTTTCATTAATAATGATAGGTCACCAGTAGAAAATAGGGCATTGGTTTTTGCCAGATCAGAGCAACAGTCCCGGTCTACTTACGAACCGGGACTAATGCGTGCATCAGTCCCGGTTCAAGCGGCCAGGACGCCGGCCGGGCCTCGGCAGGCACCAGTCCCAGTTTGGCTGGGACCTTTAGTCCCGGTTCCAGCCACCAACCGATACTAAAGGCCCTCGCTCCTGGCGCAACCCCTTTAGTCCCGGTTGGTGTCTAGAACCGGGACTAAAGGTTACCGGGACTAAAGGTTAGTCTTCAGTCCCGGTTCTAGACACCAACCGGGACTAAAGATGCCTATATATATGCTCGCCCCTGCGCGCTCACTCCTCTGTTTTTTGGCCGGCCGGCGTGTGGGAGGTGTGTGCTACTCTGTTCTCACCTCCTATGCACATGAGGTGTTTGATGAAATGCCCGAGCCACACTTAAGCTTTCTCCTCTCTAAGCTCGACCTCCAAGCTACATTTTCCCCAAGATTTGTCTAGGTTTGGCGGTGCACCAACTATCCAAGTGTTCTAAAAGGTTAGCAACTTCATCCTTTCATCTCTCACTGCTAGTTTATCTCATTTCAAATGCTCTAAAAGTATAGTGGTTTGTGGGTTTTAGTGGAGGTGTGTATGTGGGAGTTCTTTTGATTTAGATGCACAATTTGAGCTCAAATTAACTTCTTAGAGTTTGCACATGTGTAGGGTGCCGTCCCGTCCCCGTCCCCGTCCTCACCGCCGTCGACCGCCCGCGCCGATCTCGTCGCCGGCACCACCGTGGTGAGCCTCTTGTTCTTATCTTCTTTTTAAAAGAAAAAATTCTTACTTGTATGATTTAGATAGCTACTTGTATAATTTTCTTACTTGTATTATTGTTTGTTATTATATAGCTAGTGCCATGGTTTTGGTATCTGCCCCCGTCGGCTCTCGTCCGGTCTATGATTCGGATGTGGTATATTATCTTTTATAAATATTTGTTTCATTTAGTGTTTATGACAATTATGCCGACCAACGTGACATAGATGTTTTTATCTAGGAGGTATATGAACCGGAAATTCCAACCGACCCTCTTGTCGAGAGGTTAAATTTAGTTGAAAAAGAAAACAATTATTTAAAAGAAAAATTGAAAAGAATTGAAGAAGAGAAGATGAAATTGGAGTTGCATGTTGCCGATGTCGTCGATCTACACAAGATCCAGATGGATGCAATGCGCTTGAAGATTAGAAAGATTAGAAAATATGCCATTGATAATGAGGCTTGGTATCATTATGCTGTTGGATCAATTGTTACCTTAGTTGCGATTTTGATCGCATTTGGTGTTGCATTTAAATGTTTTACATAGTTGTATGTTAGTTTCAATGTATGTTTTAATTAGATGCTCTAGAGAGCTGTATGTTGTTCTATGAGAACTATGTATGAACTTTATGTATTTATTTTTTCAGTAATAACATTTGATCACTACTGTACTTTGGTTTTAATGTGATGATGAACTTGTATTAATTTGGTCATTTCTCTATTCATGATGTTTTGTAATGGTTTTTGATACACTTAATTATATAATGCACGCAGATGAACCGGCAATGGATGTACGGTGACCGACGCACATCCGAGTACATTACGGGCCTGCATAATTTTCTCGAAGTGGCTGAGGCAAACAAGCAGAATGGTTTTATGTATTGTCCATGTACTGTCTGTGGGAATACGAAGGATTACTCTTCCTCGAAAACCCTTCACTTCCACCTGCTTGAGAAGGGTTTCATGCCACACTATAATGTTTGGACCAAGCACGGAGAAAGAGGGGTTATGATGGAAGACAACGAAGAAGAAGAGGATGATGACAACTATCCTATGTTCCCTGAATACGGTGATACTGCAATGGGGGAAGCTGAAGATCAAGAGGCACCATATGTGCCCGATGATGACCTTCGCCGGGTCATTGTTGATGCACAGAGAGGATGCGAAAGTGAAAGGGGGAAGTTGAAGTTCGATCGCATGTTAGAGGATCACAAAAAAGGGTTGTACCCAAATTGCGAAGATGGCAACACAAAGCTCGGTACCACACTGGAATTGCTGCAATGGAAGGCAGAGAATGGTGTATCTGACAAGGGATTTGGGAAGCTACTGAAAATAGTGAAGAAGAAGCTTCCAAAGGATAACGAATTGCCTGACAGTACGTACGAAGCAAAGAAGGTTCTCTGCCCTCTAGGATTAGAGTTGCAGAAGATACATGCATGCCCTAATGACTGCATCCTCTACCGCGGTGAGGAGTACGAGAATTTGAATGCATGCCCGGTATGCGGTGCATTGCGGTATAAGATCAGACGAGATGACCCTGGTGATGTTGAGGGCGAGCGCCCCAGGAAGAGGGTTCCTGCCAAGGTGATGTGGTATGCTCCTATAATACCACGGTTGAATCGTCTGTTCAGAAACAAAGAGCATGCCAAGTTGTTGCGATGGCACAAAGAAGACCGTAAGAAAGACGGGAAGTTGAGAGTACCCGCTGATGGGTCGCAGTGGAGAAAAATCGAGAGAAAGTGGCCGGACTTTGCAGGTGACGCAAGGAACTTATGGTTTGGTTTAAGTGTAGATGGCATTAATCCTTTTGGGGAGCAGAGCAGCAATCATAGCACCTGGCCAGTGACTCTATGTATCTATAACCTTCCTCCTTGGTTGTGCATGAAACGGAAGTTCATTATGATGCCAGTGCTCATCCAAGGCCCTAAGCAACCCGGCAACGACATTGATGTGTACCTAAGGCCATTAGTTGAAGAACTTTTACAGCTGTGGGACATAAAAGGTGTATGTGTGTGGGATAAGCACAAACAGCAGGAATTTGACCTACGAGCGTTGCTGTTTGTAACCATCAATGATTGGCCTGCTATTAGTAACCTTTCAGGACAGACAAACAAGGGATACAACACATGCACGCACTGTTTAAATGAGACCGAAAGTATATATTTGGACAAATGCAAGAAGAATGTGTACCTGGGACATCATCGATTTCTTCCGACCAAGCATGCCTTAAGAAAGAAAGGCAAGCATTTCAAAGGTGAGGCAGATCACCGGAAGAAGCCTGTCCTCCGTACTGGTGATGATATACTTGATATGGTCAAGGATTTACAAGTAATCTTTGGAAAGGGTCCTGGCGGACAATCTGTTCCGAATGACGCTGACGGACACGCAGCCATGTGGAAGAAGAAATCTATATTTTGGGACCTACCCTATTGGAAAGACCTAGAGGTCCGCTCTGCAATCGACGTGATGCACGTGACGAAGAATCTTTGCGTGAACCTGCTAGGCTTCTTGGGCGTGTATGGGAAGACCAAAGATACACCGGAGGCACGGGAGGACCAGCAACGTATGAACGAAAAAGACGGCATGCATCCAAAGCAGTATCAAGGTCCTGCCAGCTACGCTCTTACCAAAGCAGAGAAGGAAATCTTTTTTGAATGCCTGCTCAGTATCAAGGTCCCGTCTGGCTTCTCGTCGAATATAAAGGGAATAATAAATATGGCAGAGAAAAAATTCCAGAACCTAAAGTCTCATGACTGCCACGTGATTATGACGCAACTGCTTCCGGTTGCATTGAGGGGGCTTCTACCAGAAAATGTTCGATTAGCCATTGTGAAGCTATGTGCATTCCTCAATGCAATTTCTCAGAAGGTAATCGATCCAGAAATCCTACCAAGGTTACAGAATGATTTGGTCCAATGTCTTTTCAGTTTCGAGTTGGTGTTCCCACCATCCTTCTTCAATATTATGACGCACGTCCTAGTTCACCTAGTCGACGATATTGCAATTCTGGGTCCTGTATTTCTACACAATATGTTCCCCTTTGAGAGGTTCATGGGAGTCTTAAAGAAATATGTCCGTAACCGTGCTAGGCCAGAAGGAAGCATCTCCACGGGCCATCAAACAGAGGAGGTCATTGAGTTTTGTGTTGACTTTATTCCTGACCTTAAGCCGATTGGTGTTCCTGAATCGCGGCATGAGGGGAGACTGGGTGGAAAAGGCACGCTAGGACCGAACTCAATAATATGTAGGGACGGGCATTCTTGGGCGCAAGCACACTACACGGTTCTACAGAATTCTACCTTGGTGGCCCCGTATATCAATGAACACAAGAATATTCTACGCTCCAAACACCCGGAGCAGTTTGACGACTGGATTACACGTGAACACATGGGGACTTTCGGCGGTTGGTTGCAAACACATCTCATGGGTAACACCACTGTTGGAGATGAGCTGTACTTGTTGGCCAGGACACCATCTTTGACTGTATTGACTTTCCAAGGGTACGAGATAAATGGGAATACATTTTACACGATCGCCCAAGATAAAAAGAGCACCAACCAAAACAGTGGTGTCCGCTTTGATGCAGCAAACACCAATCGGGCAAAGGACACATATTATGGTTACATAGAGGACATATGGGAACTTGACTATGGACGTGATTTTAAGGTCCCTTTGTTTCGGTGCAAATGGGTCAATCTGTCAGGAGGCGGGGTACAGGTAGACCCGCAGTACGGAATGACAACAGTGGATCTCAACAATCTTGGGTACACAGACGAACCATTCGTCCTAGCCAATGATGTGGCACAAGTTTTCTATGTGAAGGACATGTCTACCAAACCGAGAAAAAGAAAAGATAAGGAAGCGAATACATCATACGATGAGCCAAAGCGTCACATAGTTCTTTCAGGGAAAAGAAACATCGTGGGAGTGGAGGACAAGACAGACATGTCAGAAGATTATGAAAAGTTTCATGAAATTTCTCCCTTCAGAGTGAAGACTGACCCAAGCATCCTGTTAAATGATGAAGATTATCCATGGTTACGGCGCAATAAGCAAGGGACACACGCGAAGAAAACGTTTTATACCCCAAGATCCCACTCTGGGATGTGACCGGCTTCACCGTCATCACTTTCTTCTCTAGTGAGTTTCCGGACTTATCTAGAAAGTGCCACTTCGGACAAACCGGAGGGAATCTTTGTAATAGTTAGGGTATATATGTGTTTTGGCATTTGAAACGCGAAGAAACGCTATTTTTCATGCATTTATTGATTTTTTGAGCAAAATGACCCTCAAATTGAAAAGCACTACAAATGAACTCTGAAAAGGTTGAAACTTGGCATGGTATCATCATTTCACCCACATAGCATGTGCTAAAAAGTTGAGAGGGTTACGGCAAAAACTGGATGCACTTCGTGTACAAACTGGACAATCTCTTTCGAAGTATCAGGGTTTCAGACGAAAACTCATCTGTTACAAAGGCATTTTATTTTTATAAACTTATTTTAACTCCAGACTTTTTGTGCGTTCAATATGCACCATTCAAAGACACGTCATCAATTTTCAACCCTTTCTGACTTCATTTGCTATTTTTCATGCATTTATTGATTTTTTTGAGCTAAATGACCCTGAAATTGAAAAGCACTACAAATGAACTCTGAAAAGGTTGAAACTTGGCATGATATCATCATTTCACCCACATAGCATGTGCTAAAAAGTTGAGAGGGTTACGGCAAAAACTGGATGCACTTCGTGTACAAACTGGACAATCTCTTTCGAAGTATCAGGGTTTCGGACGAAAACTCATCTGTTACAAAGGCATTTCATTTTTTTAAACTTATTTTAACTCCAGACTTTTTGTGCATTCAACATGCACCATTCAAAGCCACATCATCAGTTTTCAACCCTTTCTGACTTCATTCGCTATTTTTCATGCATTTAATAATTTTTTTGAGCTATAAAACTAAAAGAGCTAAACAGAATCCGTTTTTGATTAAAACACATATTTAAAATAACCTAAAAATTACCAAATTGAACAAACTGATAAAACACACTAATATTAAACAGCAGGAAAAAGAATCACTCAAGAATCTATTTTTAAAGTAAAGTTATTCACAAACTAGTGATTCACACAAATTTCAAAGAATTCAAATTTAAACTATTCAAATTTGAAAACTACTGGCACTAACAGAAAGTTTATAATTTTTGTGACCTAAACCAAAAAGATTCACTCAAAAACTCTAAATATTTGGCTGTGAGTAGAAACAAAAGAAAAAAAATAAAGCAAAAAACAAAAAAAACTGGAAAAGACCTTTAGTCCCGGTTGGAGCCACCAACCGGGACTAAAAAATTTACATAACATATGCAAAAAATAAAAAAATGCCCGCCTACCAGGCCACCACGGCCTGCATACGACTAGAAACCCAACTATACATGGGCCAGGATGCAGGCCCGCAGGGCAAGTAGGCCCACGAGGGCAGAGAGGAACGTTAGGCATGTACTGCCTCCTTTAGAGAGGAGCTCGGGACGGATATCGCAGCGGGGCTTATAAACAAGTGCGAGTGCCTCTCGCTTGGCGAGGTGGGACTAAACTTCCACCACGCCAGGACCAACCCTTTAGTCCCGGTTGGTGGCTCCAACCGGGACTAAAGGCCCCCCTTTAGTCCCGGTGCGAGCCACCAACCGGGACTAAAGGCCTGGGCTTCCCGCCGCTCGGCCTGGTGAAATTCACCTTTAGTCCCGGTTGGTGGCTCGGACCGGGACTAAAGGGGGGCCTTTAGTCCCGCTTGGAGCCACCAACCGGGACTAAAGGGTTGGGTATATAAGCAGCACTTCAAATTTTTTCTCCCATTCTCTCCCCCGATGCCGAACCACAGCACGACGCCGCCAGGCTGCTGCGCCGGAGATCGCTGTCGCCTCCGAACCGTCCCCCCCCCTCGCCGACGCCCTCGCCATGCCCTAAACATCACCGTTGCCGAGCCCTGTCCCGACGCCGCCGTCGCCGAGCCCTGCCCCGACGCCGTCGACGGCGCCTCCTCGCTGTGAGCGCCGCCCCGATCCCCTCCTCCTCCTCCTATCCCCCCCCCCCCCCCGCGCTGCTGGCCGACCCCGACGCCGACCCCGACGCCGCCCGCGCACGGCGCCGTCTCCCTCTCTCTCTGAATCTTCTGCATTTCTGAATTTTTCGATAGGGTGAACAGTGTGCACACCACATGTATGATGAAATGCCAGAGGGTCCTAGGGATTTTAGGAATTCTTGGGAATTTTTGTGGTGAGGTGTTGAAGCATATAAGAGGGTCTGGCAAAGTTTTAGAATTTTTGGAGCAATTAAAAATAAGTTTTGGTCATGGAGTTTGAATCTGGACCAAATTTGAACTGGATGGAATTTGAAAATTTTGAACTGTGGAACTCAAAGTTTTTGGTGAAATGGGTTGTGAGTACTGCCTAGTTGCTAGGATAATTTTTGTGGGTGTAGAAGAATTATAGAAAATATGGTTCCTTTGTAAATCAAAGAAACTAGGATAAATATAAATTCCAACTTAGTTTCTAAAATAGATTCATTAGCTTTTTTTTTCAATTTGAGATGTTGTTAAATAGCTATGTGAGATATGCTCCAAAACTGAGATATGATGAGTGGTTACTAAAACAAATTGAAGAACAAATTTTTTGCATTAGAGTTCATTTTGTCTTTTTTGTATGTTTTAATGCAAGCATCTTTTGGGCAATCTTTGAACATGAAGTAGGAGCATTTTGATGTCATCTTGCTGGTACATTTTACTTCATGCCATGTTAGGACCTGTAGTGAGTGCTACAAGCTTGTAAACTTGCTATCTATTCATTTCTGCCATGGCATGCAAATATCACTAAGTCTGAAAATCTGTTAATACTTGTCAACTTGTCATGATGATTGCCATTGATCTAGGGGTCATTTGAATTAGTTCAGTAAGCATGTTTTGCCATGTGTTACATGTACATTCATGTCATGCCATTTGTTGCCATGTTGAAATTCTGTAGCATGTTCAAATCTTGCTTTCAAATTGGTATTTAGCTATAATGGACAGATTTGCATTGCATATTGCTTTGATCACCATTTGAGTTCCGTGCATCTGTTTGCCATGATCTTTATAGGTCCATTTCAACTAAAATCTTCCATTCTATCCAGTGGCATACTTGGGTTTGCCTAATTTTTTTCACTCGGTGGAATTACAGGTTGTGGTGTTGCATCTCCGTGGAGTTGGTCCCTGATCGTCCCTCCGCTGTTCGACAAAAGGTGTCCATTTGTCGTATGTTGAGTTTTGTTCATAGGATGATGGTTGGTTCATTTGTTGAGTTGTGTATTCATCTTGTGTATTCATCTTGTATTCATTTTGTATTCATCTTGTGTATAAATCTTGTATTCATCTTGTACAAATATCGTCGTAACTTCGACATGAGAGGGGGGGGGTCGTTAGAACATAACCCCGATAACTTTGATTTTGAATCATATGAAAACCTGATTTGCACGTCGGACAGACATGAGAGAGGCAGTCCGCAAAGTATCCTCTCCCGAAAGATAGGACGACTCGTCAGATAGGATTCTAGATAATGTCCAATGCCTCATATCGCGAACATATTTATATTGGATAATTGATCTTCATATAAATGAAGCATAAAAGTTTAGCAATCACTTACAAATTTTCATGTTGTTCATTGACTTCGACATGAGGGCAGGGGGGTCGTTAAAACATAACCTCGATAATTTCGGTATAACTTCGACATGAGGGGGGAGGGGGTCGTTAAAACATAACCCCGATAATCCACTAATCCATTGCTCATATGCATATGATTCCTTGTTGTGATTAGGTCTATGTTTGCCACTAATCCATCTCTCATGGTTGTATATTGCCATGTTGTAATATTTGCAGAAACTATGGAACACGACAGAGACTTAGAAAAAGAAGAGATGTTGGGGGATATAATCCGCGACGGAGGTGATGATAGCCCCTCACAATTTCTCAACAACTCCGATGGTGAGGGAAGAGAAGATGACGGCTCCGCCAGTGTTGGAGCCTTAACTGTTGCAAAGTCCGGCGAGGTATATATATTAATTAAGCCTCTGCTGACTAGATGCATTAATTGTTTTGTATGTACATATATTAACACTTCTTTCTTCTTTTAGCCCTCCGGATCGAGCCAAACTTCTATAAGGAGACGAGGCCCGAAGAAAAGGTTGGCCGAGAATGAAAGGTTCACGATCGAAGAAGTCAATCCAGATGGCAAACCGACTGTTCCCAAACGGACCCAAGACCGATTTATACATCAGTGCGGAGTTGTTGTTAGGGACAGCGTCCCGATCAGCATCCAAGAATGGAATAAGGAGAAGGACGATGGAGTTTCTTATGTCGACGATAGATGCAAAGATCAGCTTTGGAACTCGCTCATGATAAATTTCAGCCTACCACCAGAGGAGGATCCAAATAACCCAGTTATACAGCGAAAAGTCAAAAAATGGGCTCTTAAGAAGATGGCAGAACAATTCAAGAACTGGAAGATAAGATTGAACGAACAGTTTGTCGAGAAAGACGAGACTCCAAAATTCACCGGTCAATATGCGAAGATAAAAGATCACTGGCCCGCATTTGTGGCGTACAAGAAATCGGAGAAAGCTAAGAACAGGTCACAGACAAATAAGCTAAATGCTGCAAAGAAGCAGTATCACCATGTTACGGGGTCAGGTGGCTACAAGGTTGCCCGGCCTACGTGGGACAAAGCTGAGAACGACCTGCTTGCTAAAGGGATCAAACCAGCGACATCGACCTGGCCCGAACGGGCAAGGACTTGGTTCTTCGGGCATGGGGGAACTTTGGACCCAGAAACAGGGAAGTGTGTTTACACGAAAGAACAACTTGAAACACCCGTCACAAAGATTCAGGAAGCAATCAAGGACGTGCAGGAAGGGAGGTTCCATCCCAACAGAGAGAAGGACGTGTTGTCACACGCCCTCGGGAATCTTGAACACCCTGGACGAACACGAGGCACAGCAGGCTCCATTCCGTGGGTGTATGAGTCTCCCGACAGCACTAGTTATAGAAGCCGAGGGAGAAAGAAGAAAGAGGAAGCAGACCGGATGCAGAATGTAGAACAAAGATTAGCGTTGTAGGAGAAGAAACTAGAGGCACTTACCAGTCAGCGAGCTACCGACCCACCATCTCAGCAGCACGAAGATTCTTCATTCGATACTGCCCACGAAGCTACCCCACCATCTCAGCGGAAAAGCAGCGTGGCTTCCACGGAGCTCGTTCGGCCTGATATCACGGCTCCTCGCTACCCCGTGGATTATATCACGGAGAGGGAACATTGTGAGCTAATGGCGAAATGCATCAACCTAACCATGAAGGTGGCGGTCGGCTATGTCTTACCTCCTAGACCTGATGTAACTTTCCATTGCAATCCGATTCCAGATGGCTTTGCTATTGTCGGGGTGGATGAACTTACCAAAGGATTCGAGGGGCTGGAGCTTGAGTACCCTACAGGTGAAGGGGAGACTCATCTGGTAGATGCCGTAAGGACTACCATTCTATGGAGAAAGGAAAACATCGTGCTTCCATAATGGACGCCACGTCGGCAGACTCAGCCGGAGGAGGGCCCTCAGCAGACTCCTCACAGTCCAGCTCTATCTCCGCTGCCTCAGTCGTCTCCGCCACGTCAGCACACTCCGCCGCCTCAGCTGTCTCCGCCGCCTCAGCGGACTCCGCCGGAGGAGGCCCCTCAGCAGAATCCTCCGCCGCCTCAGTTGTCTCCGCCGCGTCAGCGGACTCCGCCTCCTCCGCCATGTCAGCTGACTCCACCTCCTCCGCCGCCTCAGCAACGGCAGAAGAGACCCGCCGCCGCTCCGGCGGCTAGCAGTACAACAACGAAGAAATCCAGAGCAGGTCCAAGCGTCAAGAAGGCTCCTCCCAAGTTACCATACGACATGACTGAGGAGGAAACCAAAGAGTTCGTGGCTGCCGATGTGAAACGCCAGCTTGCACCGAAACGTCCAGATCCAAAGGAGAAAATAGATTCGGTAAAAGCGAAGCGCTGTCTGGATGCCCTTCAGCGACCACCACCTCCTCCGCCGCTCTCACACTATGACCGCTGTATTGTAAAGACATTTCATGAAGCGAAAAGGTCGGGAAGTACTAGCAGTGCTGCAAGAAGTGGGAAAACAATTCCCCAGCTCGGCGAACAGGAAAAACAATCATGCCCCCCGCTCAAGGTGTTTCCCGATATCGCTAATGATCCGGGGATAGCGGCCGCTCATCCTGGTTACACTCTTCATGATTACTTAGGCGATGAGGTACAGTTTGAAATGGCTGAGGTCGTAGCCTTTAGATACGAGCACGGGAAGCCTCTCGTCAGACCTGAGCAGCTCCCGCGTCTATCAACGATGATGCGAACATTGCATAACTGGTACTTGAAAGCCTGCAAGGAAGGGACCGACAGTATCTGCGTGGGAATTAAAGATGAGCACTACTTCAATGGAGTCGAGGCGTTGTACATTGAATTTGAAGAATTATTTCAGTTATACAATCAAGACACCCTCAACAAAACTATCGTCAGTTGCTATTGTCTGTAAGTATTTTTTTTTGTAATTAAGTCTCTAGCTCAGCTCGTTCATTGCATGTATAATTATCCTCACACCATATTATGCAGATTGAAGATCCGCGAATGCAGAGGAAAAATCTATGACATTGGGTTCATTAACCCAAATACCGTAAATGAATATACGGTACAAAAAAACCCTGATGATACAGAGAATTACTTGCTAAAGGTGTTACTTGGACAACAAAACAAAAGGGAAATACTATTTCCTTACAACTTCCAGTGAGTGTTACTGTCTTGTGCACATTCTGTTTCGCTTACTCGAGGTTAAGTGTAATTGATGAGTTATGCGTGCGCAGGTTCCACTTTATTCTGCTAGCCATTCGGCTTGACGCGGGACTAGTAGTTGTCTTGGACTCGAGACGTAAAGAGCCTAAGGAGTGGGCGGACATGAGTCAAATGCTCCAGAAGTAAGTTCAATCATTATCGCACCATATCGGCAACTTTCGTTCATTTCCTGATATCAAGTAATCATTTTCTTTGCCGGGCAGGGTTTGGAAAAAGTTCACCAACCAGGTTAGGGGTGAATGGAAAAAGAAGCTGTGATTTCACCACCCCAAAGTAAGTACTATTAGCTAGCTAGTTCCGCGCATCTCTCATTGATTCTAGTTTCAATACCATTATCATGCTTGATTATCATTTTGATTGAACTCTATTCTCGTAAAGTTCTTGTGGCAGGAACCCGGGAATAATTTATGTGGATACTACGTTTGCGAGTACATTCGCCACAGCATCTCTGAGCGGGGCAAATCTTTAGAACAATTTGAAGTACGTAAACAATATTCACATTTTTATTTTATTACCATCAATTGTGTTGAGTTTCATTCATATATATATATATATATATTGACCCCCTTCTTTAAATTAGATCTCGCGGATGCGGGACGAACTCCTACCAACTGATCGCATACGAGCAATTCAAGAGGAATTGGCGGGATTCTTTGTTGACCATGTCATACCTACAGACGGATAATACCATCGGGATTGGCAATGCGATTTTGGTAATTAGATATTAGGGATCGTAAGAGATGTTATATTGTATATATGCATGAACGTGTACTATATGTAGTAGCGTCGAATAGATATACGAAAACTTGTTGTTTGACCAAGCACGGAGAAAGAGAGGTCACTTCTCTCTATATATTGATCATGACGATGTTGTGTAATGGTTCCTTCATTGCTATATGTAGTAGCTAGCGTCGAGTTGAATGAAAAGCCCCGATGATACAATATGAAAACCCTAAATGTAAAGGAATTGAATGGTAAACACAAAAAGAAAAGGGGAAACACAATATGAAACCCCTAAACCCTCCAAAACCCCTAAACCCCTCCTTTCAAAAAAAAAACCCAGCGCCTGGAAGGTGCTGACGCGTGGCTGCCTTCTAGTCCCGGTTGGTGTTACCAACCGGGACTAAAGGTCCTCCAGCCCCAGCGCACGAGCGCAGCCACGTGGAGGGCCTTTAGTCCCGGTTTGTGACCCAACCGGGACTAAAGGGGGAGGCCTTTAGTCCCGATTGCGCTGCCCCGGTTGGAAAACCGGGACTAGAGGCCCTTCCCAACCGGGACTAAAGGCCCGTTTTCTACTAGTGGGTGGTGATCCCACTAAATTCCCCATAGCATTGAAAGCATCCGTAGAGGGACACATCAAGAAATTCCCTCCGGTAATAGTGTCAAGCACAAATCTATACCAAGTAGTGATTCCCACATAAAATTTGTGAAGAATAATGGTGGTGGATTGCTTACGAGTTAATCTATTTTGAGCATCGCAAATCCTATACCAAGCATCTTTTAAATTTTCTCCTCCCCTTTGTTTAAAATTGAGCACTTCATTTTCAGGGGTAATAGTAACAAGCGAAGAACTAGCCATAGTGGCGAAGCAATCAAACAAGCAAACGAAAATATTTTTGAGTTTTTGTAAAAAAAAATAGAAGTGTGGAAGATGAAAACGAGAGGCAAATGCAAATAAAAAGGCAAATAAAATAAATGCAAGTGAATGATAGTTTATGCGAAGGTACTTGATAATTTTGGTGATGTCTCCCCGGCAACGGCACCAGAAATTCTTCCTGCTACTTGTAGACTGCGTTGGTATTTCCCCGAAGAGGAGAGGATGATGCAGTATAGTAGAGATAAGTATTTCCCTTAGTTAAGAACCAAGGTTATCAATCCAGTAGGAGGACCACGCAAAATCCTTTAGCAGCACCTACACACACAAAAGCAAACACTTGCACCCAACTCAAATAAGAGGGTTGTCAATCCTCTTAGCGGTTATTTGCAAGGATTAATTCTGATAGTGATAGATAGAAATATAAATTGCAAAATAAAATGAAAGTAAATAAATTGCAGCAAGGTATTTTGGGGTTTTAATATATGATAAAGATAGACCCGGGGGCCATAGTTTTCACTAGAGGCTTCTTTCTCGAGCGCAGAACATACGGTGGGTAAACAAATTACTGTTGGGCAATTGATAGAAAAGCAAATAATTATGACGGATTCATGGCAATGATCATGTATATAGGCATCACGTCTGAGACAAGTAGACCGACTCCTACCTGCATCTACTACTATTACTTCACCCATCGACCGCTATCCAGCATGCATCTTGGGTATTAAGTATAAAACAGAGTAACGCCTTAAGTAAGATGACATGATGTAGACAAAGTAAACTCAAGCAATATGATTAAAACCCATCTTTTTATCCTTAATGGCAACAATACAAATATGTGTCATGTCCCTTTCTGTCACTGGGATTGAGCACCGCAAGATTGAACCCATCACAAAGCACCTCTCCCATTGCAAGATAAACCAATCTAGTTGGCCAAACCAAATCGATAGATCAGAGAGAAATACAAAGCTATAATAATCATGCATAAAAGAGTTCAGAGAAGACTCAAATATTTCTCATGAATAATCTGATCATAAACTCACAATTCATCGGATCCCAACAAGCACACCGCAAAAGAAGATTACATCGGATAGAACTCCAAGAACATCGAGGAGAACATGGTATTGAAGATCACAGAGAGAGAAGCCATCTAGTTACTAGCTATGGACCCGTAGGTCTGTGGTAAACTACTCACACATCATCGGAAGGGCAGCAAGGTTGATGTAGAAGCCCTTCGTGATTGATTCCACCTCCGGCAGAGTACAGAAAAAGGCCTCCAGATGGGATCGCGGAAGAACAGTGGCTTGAGGCGGCGTAAAAGTTATTCGGGGTGGCTCTGTGTTGGTTTCCGAATATTTGAGAATTTATAGAAGTGGAATTAGGTCAAAAGGAGCCACGAGCCTGGGGCCGCGCCCTGTTGCCTTGTGGAGGCCTCGTGAAGCTTCTGGCCTCCTCTCCAAGTCTCCAGGGTCTCTTTTGTCCAGAAAAAAATCTCCAAAAAGTTTCGTGGCATTTGGACTTCGTTTGGTACTGATTTACTGAAAAACCAAAAACAAGCAGAAAACAGCAACTGCCACTGGGCACTAGGTTAATAGGTTAGTCCCAAAAAATGATATATAAATGCATATAAAAACATCCAAGATTGATACTATAATAGTATGGAACAATCAAAAATTATAGATACGTTGGAGACGTATCACTTACATGCTACAAAATCGAGAAACATGTAATGGGAAAATTATTAGCAATATAATTATGTTTTAAACTAGAGAAAGATAGTGAGATCATTTTTGTTTTGTTTTGTTTTGGTTCTGACTGTGATAATAAAGGTTTTTTATCTATGAAAATAGACACTTGCAATTCTGTATGTAGGACTTGGTGTGTGCCTCAACTGCAGCTTAGGATGCCAATAAGTTTGTAGTGCCATACATGCGTACATATTGGGGAAGGCTATACTTTTGTCTATTGCTTTTAATCTTTTTATTATCCTTGTGTGACACTGCTCTACAACCCGCTGAAAAGGTCTAGACTGGTTCAGTTTCTTGCCTAATTAGAAATAACTCTCCATTTTGATTTCATCGACTTTTTAGACAGCGGCCCTTACTGTTGTTGTATGGCAAGGTTGTCTTAACAAAATGTTCTATCTATAGTTCATTCGATATCGTTGGAATAACATGATAATGTCCAGTAGAAGAATGTTAATGTAGCGCAGCCAACAATTGGTTTTCACTGACTTTTAATTTTATCCTGAAACTATTAAAGTTGAGAAACTATGATTCATAAGATCTAAAACCTTTTATACAATGGTTACTCTAATCAATAATAAGTGTTACATATATACTTACTAAGTTCTATATATATGCATGTTCAGTAAATATATTGCTTAGGCTACTTGTGCGTTGGAAAATTATTAGATCCCTTTTTGCATTAATACTGGCATCCACTCTTTCTTCTTTGTATGTTCAAATTGTAGATACAATGCATAAGTGACATGTGCTTTAGTCCTTGTTTTCTCCTTATGTCGTACCATCTATGATGATATCTTCTAGCTCTGTAATTTTCAGAGGGAGGGAGGGAGGGAGGGAGGGAGAGGGAGAGAGAGAGAGTACATTTAGTTGTTTCAATTTTAAACTACACTTGAGCCCCTGTTCCTAATAGCCTCAAACTGATATGTGTTTTGCCTTACATGAATTGAACCATGCTACTCTAAAATCAGAAAGCGGATAGCTGTAGGTTTAGTTTTTATTTAAAAGTAGTAGCTACTGTATACGTCAGACTGTTTTAGATAGTGTAACATCTGCAAACCCCTGATGTAAACTAGGCAATGTTTGTTCGTTGGTTTGGCAACATGTATCGTTCTGGTCATGAGCCTCCGGTGAGCTCCGAAGGACCTCCATTAGGAGGATGCCATCGCCAGACTGGCATCGAGCCGAGGTGAGCCCCCTCATCCTTTTCGCGTCCTTCCATGGGCCTCTCCTTTCGTGGTGCTGATATGGTGTGCCGCTGCCGGTGAGAGCAGGCAGGACGAGAAGGAAGCAGATAGACGAGATGTGGGAGGAGCCACCGGCCTCCCCTCCGGCGACCAGCCCTTCTCCCTCGCCCTCAGCCTCTACACTGCCGCTGACGCCTCCGGGAGCAGGGGAGGCATCGGCGCCGACGCCGACAAGGAAGTGGTGAGCGCCCTCTCCACTTTTCCCCTTTTCTGCTTGCTGTGTGTCGGGCTGTGGCTCATGTATGTTTATTCTCTTGTGTTCCACAGCCCGTGGTTAGGGTTTAGTGCCAGGCTCCTCGCTACTGTAGCTGATGGGGAACACTGCTATGGCTGCTGCACGGTGGCGGGGTTTGGGCATGCCGCTGGTGCTCCTTCAGATTGGCGTGCGGTACCCATCCAATTTTAATTTCCATTTAGATCTGACACGACGTCCTGCTTATAATTTCCACAAGATATTGCCGGTCACTTGCATATGTTGGATGTGAAAAACAGCAATATACACTTTGATACTTTGAGGCTATAAGAAATAGTAGGGATGATATGCTAATCCTTCCGGTCTGCAGCAATTGCTTATTCTTGGTCCCCTTGCCTCGCTGTACAGTTCATGTAGTAGCATGTTTATGCTTCAAACCAGCTACGACATCATCCCTCTTCCACCCACTCTATTTTATTGATATTGCTTCTAAATGCACAAATGCATGTAGTTACTCTTTTGCAGTACTAATTCCAGATATCGTAAAGTAGAAAAATGTAGTGCTATTTTAGTTATGGAGTCGGCAATGCATGTTACTTGAATGATTTGCTAGCATGCAAATGATCTCCATTTCTTCTCTTTCAGATATGATCTTATGTTCTGCCTGAACATAGATGCTTCCGCTGTGCAGTCCATTGTTCTGTCTTATTACAATTGGGTATTGAAAGCGCCTATTTTGGATACAACAATTTAAATATTTACTGCTCTCTCTCGCCATGTTCAGTGACGACGAAGTGATGCATACGGAAACATGTTCGATAAGAACCAGCGTGCCAACATGGAATATAAGGTGAGTGAGTATTGTGTATGATGAGCCCTCCAAACTTTCTGCAAGGCCTGTAAAACAATTTTTTTTTGAACCGAAACCGTAGTACAATAGTTCTACGGTAATTTCATTAAATAAATATATACATACAAAGTGGAATGCAGCACTAGCAGAAAGGAAGAACTGTAGACTCATCGTGGACTGCTTTTGAGTTAACTATTTGCTCAATACATCAAGCACCAGGCCTCTCATACTCCTGCTCTCAAAATGGAAAAGGAGATCAGGCAACTAGGGATCTGAGTAGTGTGATTTGATAATTTGTGTTTTTCGGGTGCTAAAATAATATTACTATTAATGTACATTTTTTTATGATCGGGCATGAAAGGGGCACCTTTTCTTAGAAGTAGCTTATTCTTAGCCAATCCTTCCAATTAACACCTTATTGATTGGAACATAATGAGTAATTGTATGTGTTGTTCTTTCTATTTAAGAGATTCGAATGAAATTATGGAAGCTACAACCTCTGTATCTTAGACCTTTTTTATACCAAAAAACGTCTTATACATTAAGTTATTACAGATGGAGTCTATTGGAGCGACTGTTATCACATTAATGATTTGGCTTCCAACTTATGTTAGTATTACCTCATTTTCTGATTATTACTTGATAGCTTTATTACATGTTGAGAGTTTTAAGGTCTTTGGAAAAAGGAAATGTAAATTCCTTGAGAAAAGAATTTAAGTGTCCATTTATACCAATTAGGATGCTTACACCATTTAAATCTTACTGGAATTCAAACTGATTAGTCATGCCGGTTTGCCCATCGCTTTGACAGGCGCGCTTTCCTATCTATGGACATACTGCCTTGCTTATATATGGTATGCTAAACCTGAATCCTATCACAATTGAATGTCCAAAACGTTGGGACCGGCACCCTCGCGGCAAGGCGCGACTTATGGGATGGAGCAGAGCCATCGAGCGAAGAGGCGAGCAGCGGGTCGGAGTCGAGCGGCCAAGGCGGGCGGGGTGTGACCGCGACCGGCTTCTGGTGGTGTCAGCGAGGCAGGTCGGGCAGTCGGCGGCATCACTCAAACCCTAGCGTGAGTAGGGGATCAAACAGGGGAGAAGACCCGAGTCGTCCAGTTCATTTTATATCGAGTCGGACATGGAGGGTGAGCAGGGCGGTGACAGTTTCACAGTAAATTGCTGCTCAAATAGAGGTGTTAACCTACAAATGAAACAGGCATGGGATTCCGTGACATCCACTGTTTCAACCTGGCATTGCTCGCCAAACAGGCATGGCGTCTTCTTGATAAACCTGATTCCTTGTGTGCTACTATTCTAAGGGCTAAGTACTATCCTGATGGCGATTTGTTGAATTCCAAGCCAAAGAATGGCGCTTCTTTCACCTGGCAAAGCATTATGGCAGGCATAAATTCTCTGAAACGTGGCTATATTTGGCGAGTGGGGAATGGAAATAACATCAATATTTGGGAAGATGCCTAGATCCCAAATTGTGCAACTAGGAAGATTGTGACGCCTAAGGGGGGACAACTGTTATCGAAGGTGGCTGACCTGATTGATCTTGTTTCGAATAATTGGGATGAAGACCTGATTAGACAAACTATGTGGCCCATTGATGCACAACGGATTCTTTCAATTCCACTTTCGCAACATGATATGCCAGATTTCATTGCTTGGAGTTATACGAAAAATGGTATGTTCTCGATGCGGTCTGCTTACTCTGTGGAGTGGAGTTATCAGTATGGAAGTAAACTAAAACACTCTAATGGTATGGGGCCAACCACAGCTAACCCTATTTGGAGTCAGATATGGAAGTTATCTTGCCCGGCAAAAGTCAAAAAATTTATATGGCGTACGTTACACGGCACACTTCCATGTCGGGTCACGCTCGCTAATAGACACATGAAGGTCTTGCCCATTTGCCCCACTTGCTCTCAGGGTTTAGAAGATACGAAACACATGCTTTTCCTCTGCAGTAAAGCAAAGGAGGTTTGGAGGAGGCTAGGGATGGACGAGATTATTGATAAAGCTTGCGAGGTTGATCGTGCTGGAGAGGCGGTGTTGGAGTATCTTCTACTTCTTCCAGAACAAGATTTATGTATTATGGGGTACCAAAATGTGCGTGAAATGATAGCTATTTCAGCTTGGTATCTATGGTGGGAAAGACGGAAATTAGTGCACAAGGAATCAACTCAGAATGCATCTCAGATTTCAATGGGGATTATAGCCCTCACGTCAAACTTCGTAAATGCATCATCTCCCAAGGCTTCCATGAAAGAGGGGGGTTGGTCTTGTCCTCCTAGGGGTTTTATGAAACTTAATGTTGATGCTTCTTTTGATCATGACATGCTGAAGAGTACGATGGGGGCGGTTCTGAGAGACGACAAAGGTAGGTTTATCGCTGGAGGAAATGGGAAGATTGACTATTGTGCGGATGTCCTGATGGCAGAAGCCTTAGCTCTCAAATTTGGGCTAACATTGGCGCAAAGGGCGGGTGTAATCGTCTTATCATTAACTCAGACAACCTGGAGGTGATTGATACCATGCAGGACGGAGGACAGTCGGCGGGTGCGGCGGTGGCAATTTTTGATGATTGTTTCCACTATGCCTGCGATTTTGTTACGACTAGATTCGAACATTGTAATAGAGAGGCAAATAAAGTAGCTCATGAGCTCGCTAGATTAGCTAGATTTTCTTCGACTTCGGATTGGTTTGAGGATCCTTTAAATGAAATTGTAATGTTCCTCACAAACGATGTACTGGTTATTTCTAATGAATAAAGCTTCAGTTTATTTCAAAAAAAAACGTACAAATGAAACATTTTTGTTTTGAGGAGGCTTTCTTGCTATTAGTTCTTCAGGCCTAGATTTTTTAGGATATGAGAGCATCTACAGCCGGACTTGGCAAATCCGACCCCTCAAACGCCCGCGGACGCGCCCGGACGCGTCCGCGGACACTGACCGGTCACGCCTCAGATTAGCTACTCTGCATCCGAGTCTCTCATATTTCAACCCCTAGATCCATACAAAGCATGCAAAAGAAATCATGCGTACTACCCTAGCTAATCTTCGTCGTCGAAGATGTCCACGACGTCGGTGCCGGCACCGGCTGGACGGGCGCGTAGAGGGCTCCGGCTGATCCTCCTCCTGCTCGACCTCATCCATGTAGGCGAGCATCTCCTCCTCCTCCGCAGCGTGTTGCGCCTCCATCTCCTGCCGGCGACGGCGTCTGGCCTCCGCATCCGACTCCGAGCGGAGGGAATCGAGGATGGCCTGCTGCTCCGCCTGCAGATCTGCGTCCCTAGCGTCCCCCACATCCTCCTCCGGCTCCTCCTTCTTCTCCTCATCCTCCTCAACCTCCTCCTCCTCCTCCGGATCGACTGCATCCGGAGGTAGCCCCGCGGCGATCCGGGCTTCGCGCCTTGCACGGATCTGCTCAAGGAGCTGCAGTCGGTGCTCCGGCGTTAGAAATGGGTAGCTCTGTACCCGGCGACGTGGGGGCATGGCTACTAGTGGTGGCGGACGGGGAGTGGAAAGTGGCGGTGGCGGCGGCGGGCGGGCGGATGAAAATGTGAAGGGGTAGGGTCTCGGGGCCGGCGGTTGACTTAAATAGCCGGGCTAGGCACTACGCGGCCCACCGAAGCGCCGCCACGCGCCGACATCGGTCCAACGGAAGAGACGAGCTTCGGACCGCCGGGTTTCGGGCTGTTTTCGCGTGGGACCCCATCGTCAGTCCGACGTGGCGGACGCGCCCGGGCGCCCCCATATCCGCCCTGGATATGAGGGGTGCCGGTCAGCCCGGGCATTTGAGGCCCGTTTGAGGCGCCTGTCTGGGTCGAAATTTCGTGACAGGTCAGTGACGGGCGGCCCGCCCGGGCGTATGAGGCGGGTTGGGGCGCCCGGCTATAGATGCTGACTCCAAAAAGTTGACCCTGTAACATACAAGGACCCGCTGGAGGCGGATTGAGTTCATTGCCGTCATCATCTGCGAGCAATTCATTCCGGTTGCCGCTTGCACTGCCGACTTAATTCCTCTCGTAATTCACCGGAAGTACAAAACATCTCAAACATAATAAAAATTACATCGAGATTCCGAGACAACCGAACGGCTACTACTGCCGTCAGAATGAGCCGCCGACGCACCGCTGTTGCCGCTCCCCTATCAGAGCCGGCTTGACCATGTCGATGACAGGAAGTCTTCGTGCACGTGTGATACGTCCATTTTGCATCATAATTTTCTACTTTTATATATCTTATTTCAATGTTATATTTCATAATATGACGCAATTCTAATGTATTTTTTCTCTTAAAATGCAAAAAACATCAAGAGAGGGAGATTACTGGCAGCTGGAAATCTGACCTGAAAAAGCAACAACAGTGACAACAATTCTCCGGAGCTCAAAACAAAGCCTGGATTTTTTGGAGAATTATTTTGGAATATATGAAGAATTACAGAGCAAAAATGTGCCAGAGGGGGCCCACTAGCCAGCCAAATGGACAGGTGGCACGACCACCCCCATAGCCACGCCACGTGTCCATGTGGGGCCCTGGTGGCTCCCCTCCCGACGTTCTTTGGCTATAAAATCCTATTTGCCCTAGAAAAGAATATAAGAGAAGAGTTTCGGGACTTTCCGCCGCCGTCTCAAGGCGGAATCAGGACATGAGCACTTTTGCTCTCCGACGGAGCGATTCCGCTGGGGATACTTCCCTGGGAAATCGAAGGCTTCATCATCACCAACGCTCTCATCATCATGGGTATCATCATCTTCATCAACATTTTCACCAGCACAATCTCATCTATAAACCCTAGTTTCTCTCTTTGTGTTCACTCTTTGTATCAAATCTCGGATTGGTACCTGGGGGTGCTAGTAGTGTTGATTACATCTTGTAGTTGATGCTAGTTGGTTTACTTGGTGGAAGATTATTATGTTCAGATTGTTAAACTCATATTTATACCCACTAATCATGTTCAAGATGAGTTGTGAGTAGTTCTATTTGTTCTTGACGACATCAGAGAAGTCTTGAAATTGATCACCGTTCAATGTTTTGATATGGGCCAGTTCTTTTGGTGGCTCTTTTGGGTTTGTAGAATAAGTTGCCCCCTACCCAGCTTATTCTAGAATCCCAAACAAAAATATTTTTTTAGAAGTCAACTAGTCAATTGTTAATTAGTAGGCTTCTTAAAAAATAAATTTGGTTGGGCTTCTAGAATAAGCTGAGTGAGGGACATCTTATTCTAGAAGCCAGCAAAAGAACTGGCCCATGACACTTCACCATCTTTGGGCCTAGGGGAAGGCATCGGAGAAATAGTTGGTAGATGATGAGTTGCGGGAGTGATAGAAGTCTAAACCCCAGTTTATGAATTGTTCCGTGAGGGGCTGTTTTGGATCCACATGTTTAATGCTATGATTAGATTTATCTTAATTACTTCTATTGTATTTGCGGATGCTCGCATGGAGGTATAATCATAAGTAGGTGTTTGTTCTTAGTAAGAAGAGTACCTTAGCTCCGGTCCACCCACATAACACTTAACAAGGCAATGAATGTGAAGTCAATGAATCACGGTGAAAGTAACTTGACGATATCCCCGTGTGTCCTCAAGAGCATTTTAATCACTATAAGAAGTATCACCGGCTTGTCCTTAGCACAATTAAGGATTGGGCCACATGCTGCACATTGCTACTTTTGTTACTTGTTATCAATTATCCTGCTATCAAACTATCTTACAACACTTGCAGAGAAAACCTTGCTGAAAACCGCCTATCAATTCCTTCTGCTTCTCGTTGGGTTCGACACTCTTACTTATCGAAAGGACTATGATTGAACTCCTATACTTGTGGGTCATCAACGTGCCCTTAAAGTGCCCTAGAGCCACAGTAGTAACCGTTGAACCCTTGCATAGATCTGAAGCACCTGACACCAAATCTCGCCACATGACGAGAAACCCTAACCTCACTGCCCCAAGGCGACGACAGGAATCTACACCGGAGATCCGTAGACTACGTCCAGACGGACGAACTCAAGGAAGATCGGAGCCCGGAAGACAAACTAAAAGAAGAAGCGACGCCATCCACCCGAGCGCCGCACCTGTGAGGACTAAAAAACACTAACCTAAACTGCTAACCAGAGTGGAGGCACCAGGATTCCCGTCCCCGCTCCCGACCACCAGAACGATAGGCGGAGTGAATCCTAGAGGGAAGAGTTTTCCCTAGTCTCCTAGGGTTAGGGGAGAAAATCAAGAGCAGATGCCACGCCAGAAGAGGAAGTTTCTCGATACTAAGAACCAAGGAAACATCTATGCGAAGAAAAATGGACTAAGGGCATCTCCAACACGGAGCGTCAAAACGTCCGCAAACGTCTGGGGCGAGACGTTCCATCGTAGTTTGCTTTCTAACACATATCTTTATTTATTCGCGGATGAGTCTGCGTGTTCGTTCTCCTGCAAACCGGACGCAAACCAAGAAGAGGTTTACGGGTGTTCGGATCGTCGCCACGTACGCATCTGACACCACGGTTCCATTCAAAAACATCTCCCACGCTCGTGCCCTCTCTCGCGCGACCGCACCACCGCTCCCCGCGCCGTATTCATGGCGGCCCAGAGCAGACGCGATCGGTCACTAGAGCCGGCATTGAAAGGGCGCGCCGACCGAGAGCGCCACCTGCGTCGCGTCCACTCGTTCTCCGCGTATGTTCAATGCCGGAGGAACGTGACAGGACGGGGCGACGAGACGGCTTTCCACCGCATCGAAGTCGGCTGCCCGTTCGTTTACCCGTCGGCATTAAACGAGCGACGTGGTTGAGAAACCTGCTCCGGTGCCCACTATTTAAATGTGCCCACGCATGGCACGATCCACACCTCCGCTTCCCTTCCTCCTCCGTGCACCTCCAATGCAATGACAGCTAGCTCTAGCACACTGTGGGAGAGCTTGTCGACAGAGCAGAACCTCGAGTTGGCTGGCCTTACAACCGGCTGGCAGACCCGTAGTGCGCAATGGATAGAGGTCGGACTGTTGGCGAGCTCGCCAAAGGTGAGCGACAACGACCTGGCGGTGGAGGAGTCGTCCGACGATGAGCCGACGCCCGTGGACATCGAGGTGGGGGCGGAGCAGGCGATCGCAGACGGGGACGCTGCTGCGGTGCTGCCTATGTCGACAGCTTTGTGTCGTTTACGCCGCCCGCGCCGAGCCGTAGCGACCACGAGGCCGTCCCCTCCACGACGATCGTGGACCTTACCTCGATCGGCGACGTCCACAGTCAGGTTGCAGACTCCGGGAAAAAGAGTAGGACATGGGAGACAGACGTCCGTGTCCCCCCACCGGCGACCCAGGGCTTCACTTCCAGGGGCTCACAGCCGGCGAAGATTTAGATATGTTAAAAAAGTCCATGTCCGCTTTTGTTTAGTGAAATAAGTAAAAAATGTTATGATTTTATTCCGGTTTAAATGGAAATCGTCTGGTTTGCATGAAATTTGTCCAGTTTGTTCAAATATCGTTTGAAATGTGTCTGTGCGTTTGATATATAGGGTTGGATGGCCGGCTCCCGTGTCATTGTCCGCGTACATGTCTGGACACATTTCAGAATCCACTCCCCTACAGCCCAAGCCTCCCGGCGACGGGCCTCCGCTCCGCTCTATCAGAATTTAGCCTTTACAGGAATTTGGATCACAAGTCAACAAACTATTAGAACATACGTGCGAGTTGAATTCACGTTTAAACTATTTTATTTCAGAACTTAGTTGGATTGTAATATTTAAATTTGAACTAGTGCCGCAATTGAATATTTTCACTCATCGAGAGTGTCATTGATATTATTTTTCAGTGTTGCGGACTTTAAAAAACAGAGACGAGCATTTAGGAGACATGGTTGGATGACCGGTTTTCTGTATATCTGTCCGTCCACCGTTCGTTCTAAAATAGTGTGACCGTTTTGAGGGCCTGCTGAAGATGCGCTAATGCACGGGGTGTAGACAAGGTGAGCAGTATTCAAGTCGTACCAGTGCAGTGCTGCTCAATACTAGAAGAGAAGGAAATCGAGATGGACCCCTCCGCCTTAGATGACCTGTGCTTTGCATGGCACAGGTGCAGGCACCAGAGCACGGCCTGGGCGCCAGCGAGAAAGGCAAAAGGAGGAGACGAGATGATGCCAGCATCCAGCAAGCAGATCCAAGGACGGAGACATTAGTAATTTTTTAGTACATCGTCTGAGTCGTGGCACTGGCACGTTGAACCATTTCCTTTTCTTAGGTTGACACGTCGATGCGGTCCGGTCGCTTCATGTCTTGGCGGCGTCTCCTACACACCGACTTTCATCCTTTTGATGAGTTGGAGAGTTCCTTTTTTCTTCTTTTCGTTGAGGGATATCCTTGCGGAGCACTGTACGCAGGCAAACGAACGACCCGGTCATTTATTAGAGCATCTACAGCCGGACTTTATAAATCCGGTCCCTCGCCAGCGGACGCGCGGACATTGACCGGTCACGTCTCAAATAATGCATTCCATATCCGGATACCGTAAATTAGAAATCTCAAATCCATATTATTACATGCAACGTAAACCGATCTTTAAGCGGAGCTAGTCCGGCTCAATCGTGCCCATGTCCAACGGCCGGCTGCGTTCCCCAGAGTTTTGGTCCGGTTGCCGGCAAGGTAGAGTAGGGCATGAGACACGAGCCGGCTCACGGGACTCAAGGCGCCGCCGTCTCCCATGCCCTACTCTTCCTCGTCGGAGCCCGGAACCCGGACGGTGCCGGTGGACGTCAGGTCGATGATGGATCCGTTCTGGGACGAGCCGCCGACATCCACCACGGCGCGGTTGCGGCGCCCGGACTAGTGCACTATACGGGGCACCAGAGAATGCGACCCCGCCTCGCCGACGTCCACCGCCGCCTCCCGCGACCGCTGCCTCGCGCGGCGGGCACGCCGCGCCATGCTTGCGTCGGACGGCAACCATGGCACGCCCTGCTGCTCCGCGCGCCAACGGAGGGGTTGCGCGTCCGCCATCGCGTTCGGACGCCAGGCGGACCGCACCGCCTCCGGTGAGGCAGCGAAGGCACACCTAGCGCCGGATCCATGCGCCATTTGGGCGGACGCAATGGATTTCCGACGGAAGGAGTCCGCGCGCTGCCTCGCACGGGCCTCGTCTCAGGAGCGGCGAAGCGCAAGCCGGGCGGCCATCTCCTACTCGGGGCCGCGTGGGATGAGCTCGGGGTCGACGGATCTGGAGGTGAAGGACTCGGATCCGCTGCCCACCATGCCGGAGACGGCCGGAGATCGGTGGAGCTGAGCTTGGGTGGCGGAGGGGAGTGGAGTAAAGTGGCTAGGGTTTAGTCCAGCGAGCGGATGAGGAGGAATATATGTGGGGTCGGGTGGGCCAGCGTGGGCCAGGTCTGACGTGGCAGACGCGCTCGTATTTCGTCTGGTTATGAGAGCATCTGCAGCCGGACCTCTCATACCCGTATCAAATGCACGGGCAGGCCGTCCGGTCACTGATCGGTCAAAAAAAAGCGACCCAACTGGGCCTCTCAAACCGCGGACAAACGTCCGGGCTGACCGGCACCCCTCATATCCAGCCCAATTATAGGGCGGATATGGGGCGCGTCCGCCTGACAGGCCCGGCCCACCATCGACCCTACCGCTGCCCCACAAAAAACCCCAATCCGGGCACCTCGCTACGAACCCTAGCTCACTCTCTCTCGCTCCGTCCTCTCCTCTCCCTCTCCGTTTCCGATTCCATCCTCCCCGTCGACTCCGATGTCCAGCTCCGGCAGCGGCTCCGGCTCCGACCTCGACTACGAGGAGGATATGTCCCTCCGCATTGCGCTGGAGCGGTCCAAGGTGGACACCGGCGGTAACTCCGAATCTGGAGCGTCGCCGCAGCTCCCGCGTCGGCGCAGCGCAGACGCCGGAGCTGGACCCTCTCGTCCCGCGCGCAGCTCCGCAAAGACAGCGCAGTCCGCACCGCCCCCGCGCCGTCTCCTTCCCCCGCCGGCTGCTCCTACACGCGGGGCAGCGGTGGGGTGCTAGTGCCCGCGCCGCGCGCCGCGAGAGGCAGCGTGCACGGGAGAGGGACGAGGTGGAGCAGTCCGCGTGCCGCCACCGCGGGATGCAGGCGGAGCCCGACGAGGACGCGCGGCTCCTCGCGTGGGTCTACCGCCGGTCCCTCACGACGGCGGAGACGGACGCCCGCCGCCTCCGACGGAAGAACGCCAAGGCGCTCTGGCTAGCTATTGAGCAATCGGAGCACGAGGCGAAGGAGGCAGCGACGGAGAAGGCTCGGGTCGCCAAGCTGAGGCGGGAGCAGGACATCGCGGTCCGTCGGATGAAGGGCCTCATCGTCCTCTCCGACTCCGACTCCGACAACGACGACGGCGACGGCGACAGCTGCACCTCCTCCTCGGACGACCAAGACCCTTCACCAGCCGCGGACGCCTACAGTTGCGCCGGCGACCGGAAGGGCAAAGGCCCGGCGAGGAAATGGTGATCCCGCCCCCCCCCTCCTCTATGTTTATATCGTTTTTAGTTGTAGAAGTTGAAGAACTTGTCCGGTGACGAACTATGATGATCTTTTGGGTGTTGAAAAGTTTGTTAATGTTTGTTTGCAGCCGATCTTGTGTTCGTTTGTGCTTGATTTTGTTGTCCGTTGTTTGATCACGTAGAGTAGATCAATGTTGCATGTTTAATATGTATATGAGGTGCCGGATATGAGAAACGCGGATGCAGAGGGGCAAATTTGAGGGGTGCCCGGGCACGTCCGCGGGCGTTTGAGGGGCCGGATTTGCCCATCGCGGCTGTAGATGCTCTGAGAGGTGCCGGTCAGCCCGGACGTTTGAGGCACCCGTTTGGGTCGGAATTTTGTGACCGATTAGTGACCGGGCGGACGGCCCGGGCGTTTGAGACCGGTTTGGGACGCGCGGCTGTAGATGCTCTTAACCAGGTGCGTGCGTGCCTGAAGTGAGACCGTGTAGGCGACGGCTTTTCTACCGGAGACGAGACGAGCCACTCCGTCGTTGTACTAGTACTGCTACTCGTCTCCAATCCACGGAGCCGCGGCGCTGTTGCTTGCATGCCCGGACGGAGTTGCGACACACCGACCGACCCGTCGATTCCCGCAGCCCCGCCACCTTCCCCTCCCCTCCGTCACCTCCCACATTCCCCGCATCTCGAACCTCTCTTGCCTTTTACCGCCCACCCAGCCCTTCGCCCGTACCCGAGAAAGATAACCAGGACGGACGGAGGGGGGAAAGCGCGGCGCGCAACCAGAGCACTAGTCCGTCCGGAGCAGAGCCCACAGCGGAGCGCCAGCCGCACAGGCGGATCGACGAGTTGGTGGCCGTTTCGGTTGCAGAGTCGTACTCGTACGTGCCATGAAGAAGAAAGACGCGGGAGGAGGTGCCGCCGGCGGCGGTGGAGCGTTCGTCGCCGTCCCGTGCGTGGACATCAAGCTCTTCGTCGCCTCGCTCGCCTTCCTCACGCTCTTCGTCGCATTGTGGCAGCTCCAGCCCTACGGCTCCCTCCTCGCCGCCGCCCGCTCCTCCGCCTCCGCGCCGCCCTGCGCCCTCCCCCTCGCCAACGCCGCCGTCGCCCACAACAACAACAACAACAACACTGAGGTCCACTCATCCAACTCGACGTTTTCCGACACGGCCACCAAGGGCGCACCGGCGGCGACGTCGACTCCGGCCACCCCCGCCGTCGCCGCTGTTCCGATGCGGCTGGCGAGGCCGGCGGCGCGGGCGGAGGACACGAACAAGCCGGTGCTCCCTCGGCCGCACGTAAGCGCGGCGGCGCGGGTGGAGGACACGAGCAAGCCGGTGCTCCCTCGGCCGAACGTAAGCGCGGCGGCGCGGGCGGAGGACACGAGCAAGCCGGTGCTCCCTCGGCCGCACGTAAGCGCGGCGGCGCGCGCGGAGGAGCCGAAAAAGCCGGTGCCCCGGCCGTCCGGCAACGCGGCGGTGCGCCCGGAGGACCCTAACAAGCGGGTGCTCCGGCCGTACGGCAGCGCGGCGGCGCTGTTCGTGCAGATGGGCGCGTACCGGGGCGGACCGCGGACGTTCGCCGTCGTGGGGCTGGCGTCCAAGCCCACCCACGTGTTCGGCACCCCCTACTTCAAGTGCGAGTGGCTGCCCAACCCCAGCGCCGCCGACCCGGCGCCGCGCACCGTCCGGACCAAGGCCTACAAGATCCTCCCGGACTGGGGGTACGGCCGCGTCTACACCACCGTCGTCGTCAACTGCACCTTCCCCTCCAACCCCAACGCCGCCAACGCCGGGGGCAAGCTGCTCGTCCACGCCTACTACTCCACCGCCTCCCGCCGGTACGAGCGGTTCGTCGCGCTCGAGGAGGCGCCGGGCTCCTACGACGAGGCCCGCTACAGCCCGCCGTTCCAGTACGACTACCTCTACTGCGGCTCCTCGCTCTACGGCAACCTCAGCGCCAACCGCATGCGCGAGTGGATGGCGTACCACGCGCACTTCTTCGGGCCCAGGTCGCACTTCGTCTTCCACGACGCCGGCGGCGTCAGCCCGGAGGTGAGGGCGGTACTGGACCCGTGGATCAGGGCCGGCCGGATCACGGTGCAGGACATCCGGGCGCAGGCCGAGTTCGACAGCTACTACTACAACCAGTTCCTGGTGGTGAACGACTGCCTGCACCGGTACCGCCACGCCGCCAACTGGACCTTCTTCTTCGACATCGACGAGTACCTCTACCTGCCCAACGGGCAGGCTCTGGATCAGGTGCTCGGCAAGCTCTCAGGTTACACGCAGTTCACCATCGAGCAGAATCCCATGTCCACCAAGCTCTGCGTCAAGAATCCGAGGAATGATTACTCAAGGTTTGTGATTTCTATCCCGTATCTGGTAATAACATCTGCTTGCTTCGTCCATTCCTAATTCAATTTTATATTTATGATTGCGAGATCTCTGTCATCCCGCCTCCCAAATTTAGCTTCAGGTGTATCAGGTTCAGGGGGGTAGGAAATACTCCTACAATTTGTCCTACCGGCTTGGTAGCATTCCTAAATACCCCCTTCGGAATGAATATGAGCGGCACCTGTTCTCAAAAAAAATAAAAAATAAACCTGGGTTGTGTTGTTTAATCAAATCGAAACCAAACAAACATTCTCAAAGCAGTTACTTGTTTATGCAGTCTGTTGATCAATTGGGCACTGTGCTCCTTGATTTCGACCTTGCACGTTTAATTTAATTAAAAACGAAATTGGTTAGATTTCCTTTGGTCAAATTGAGTCCTCCAAGGCAACATGGCGGTTGACACCTTTTCCTTTTCCTCTCCAGCTTTCATCACTGAACCAAATTTTGTTTGTAAAGTATCATTAGGTTCTCACAACCGAAGGTCATTACTTTTAACACATTTGGTTCTCCAACACCTTTCACTTTTGAGCCAAAAATCTTAGTAAATCATCAGTTGGTTTCACAAACAAAGGTCATTACTTTACTACGTTCTGTTCTCCAGCTTTCAACATTGAGCCAAAGACCTTAGCAAAGCATCATTTGATTCTACAAACAAACATCACTGCTTTTATACGTCTGTTCTCCAGCTCTCGCACCATTGAAGCAAAAAACCTTAGTATACCATGATTTGGTTCCATAAATAAAGGTCATTGCTTTCTACCGGCCTGAAAACAAAGATGAATTGAGCCCAGTAAAAAGAATTTGTTTTATTCATGACATCCAAATGGAGTACATTTCAGACTAATCGGCATTTCATCTTCCATTCTAAATAGGGTATAGCAACAACAGTGTAATCTGAACTAACATGTACATGCCACTGACAATGCAGGGAATGGGGGTTCGAGAAGTTCGTCTTCCGCAACTCGATCACGAGTGTCCGGCGCGACCGCAAGTACGCGATCCAGGCGCGGAACGCATACGCGACCGGGGTGCACATGTCGCAGAACGTCTACGGGAGGTCGACCCACAAGACGGAGGCCCTGATCAGGTACTACCACTACCACAACTCCATCAATGTGCTGGGGGAGCCCTGCCAGGAGTTCGTGCCGAGGCCCGGCGGCGGCCGCAAGGTCACGTTCGAGGGCGTCCCCTACGTGTTCGACGACACCATGAAGCGCCTGGCCGGCGAGATCCGGCGTTTTGAGAACGAAACCATCGGATCGTCTCATACATAACGAACAGCAGCTGGAGGTGGCCGCTGCTGCTGGTACATATGCGCTGATGTTTATCTAGGATGGATGGATTCATGTGGAACTCGGTCTCAGCTGATAAGTGCAGGGGGGGAGTCTGTTTTATTAGAGGCAGGTCGGCTGGTGTAAAGTTTTGGTTTTTGTTTGGGCCGGCCCTTCACTAATGGGGATCTGCTTTTTTGCTGCGTTTTCGTCTTCCTCTTGGCCTTTTTCTGCCTGTCCCCCACGTCCGTTTAGATGAGTACTCTTTGTAGATCTGTGTAGACTGATGATGTTGGCTTTTTACTACTGCTAGATTCTTTCATCTCATTCTGGGGTCACATACACAAAGTGTCAAAAAGTGAGGCGTTTCTGCCTTTTGCTGTTACATCATTTGTGATCTTTTTGGCTGCCAAGCGGTTTCCGCCGTGTCAGCAAACCAGGGACGATGGATCGAAGCCGGGAAGACGAGCTGGTCTTTTCCGGGTTAGGCGAAAACGGCTGGCACCGTGGGTGTTTCCAAACTTCGATCGCTACGGGTCAGCCGGCGGTCAGGGGTGATGGGCCTGAGACTGGAAAAGAGCTGTTGGTACGGGAGGGGAGGGATGAACGGGCGGACTGGCCGAAATGATAGCGCGTGATGGACGGTCGCTGCATGTGCGTGCTTGCGCGCGTTGGATAGATGGATGGATCTGCTTTGCGCAACGGCGGCGGGGCGTGTCTGGTGACCGCAACGGCGGCTGTTGCGCCGGTGGTGCGTCACTGTGGCTTGCGGGAGTGGATCTCCATGCCTGGCGTGGCGCGGCGCGTGCTGTGATGATTGGTTCACGGGGGTTTTGGATTTCCGGCGCCTCTGAAGATTGGAGCTCTGTGCACTCCACGGCACGCAAGTGTAGTGTAGTTGTTTGCGAATATCCATTCCTGAGCTCACGCTCATCTGCACCCGGTCAAAAAAGAAAATACATAAAAATTAAAAAAAAAATCTAATTTTTTTGCATGATAGATAATTTAGTGCGTGAGATGCGCTTCAAATTTCAGATCATTTCGACATATGAGTAGCTCTCAGCAAAAAAGACAAATTCGATCAGAACAATACATGAACAATAAACTTTTTTACAGACCCCAAATTTGTCTTTTTCGTCGAGAGCTACTCAGACGTTCAAATGATCTGAAATTTGGAGCGCACCTCATACACCAAATTATCTACCATGCAAAAAAAAGTTAAATCTTTTTGAATTTTTCTAGTATTTGTTTTGATTTTTTTCTTCAACGCGGGTGCAGATGAATTTGGACACCGAATCGCTGCTCTCAGATGTTTGGGCTTTCTGGACCCAAGTTTTGCTATTGCTGGCCTGGTTTAGCACCGTCCAATTGGACTTGGTTCCTACCACATGTTAGCACTGTGGATTCTGTGGAATTCCTAGCAATTTGGAATGCTATGTTCTTGGCGGCTGACTGGGGGTGTAGCAGTATAGAGATTGAGTCTGACTGTAGTTTTGCGGTGGACTCTGTGCAACTGATACACGAGTACTTGGGCCCAGATGTTGCAGTGATAATGGAGTGCAAGCAAATGACGATGGAGTTCCGAAGATCTATTTATGTGCACTGTTTGTCATGAAGCTAATCAGGTGGCTGATGAATTAGCAAAACACTCTTTTATATTAAGATCTTTCGGTCTTGGGGATTCTTCTATTCCTGGTTTTGTTTCTCGTCCTCTTGTAAACGACATGACAATAATATGAGAAATAAGATATTTTGCCCTAAAAAAATAGCACCGTCCATATTTTCTGTCTCGCCGGCAGGGTAAGTGGATTGAGTTTGAGCGAGTTGAATTAGGCCATGTTTGGCAGGTTTAATCATTGTCCATTTCTTCTAGCCACTCCCGGGCTGCAAACAAATTAAGTTTGATCGAGTAGATTGTTTTTGTCATTTTCCATGCTCAAGACAACAACATGGCCCAGGCAGGCCTTAAACCTTACCTCGGTAGTCAGGTTTATTCCCCCATTTGGACGGAGGAACCCAAGACACAATAATAGGAAAAACGCAGAAATCAATATGTCATGTATCTTGGATTCATACAAAAACCAAATCCATATGAAAACTGTCATTTGGACGGCAATGCAGGGAAACTTAAGAAGTGTGACCACAAAGAGAAGAAACATGTTTGGTAAGACCTCATGAAATTATTCCTTTCCACACAATGAGGACATCTCTCTCCTGATTATTTGGAGCATGGAAGAGCATACTGATCATTTCCACATGCCTCTCTTTGAAGAAGCTTATGTTGCTAAATACTAGGAGCTAACTATTCTACTCGAGATTTGCAACTCATCACAAAGACAGACATTTGGACTCTTTCCTCCTGGTGCTTTCAAATTCAAAGTATCTAAAGCATACCAACTGCTCATTGTGGATCACCTAGTTATGCCAGTTGCCAACCATCAAATGGGTTTGGAAGACTTGTCGTCAACTGAAACATAAGATTTTCTTCTGGCTCCTTCTGCATAACTGACTCAACACCAGGGCACTACTTCGGTGGAAGAATTTCTTTATACCTGATTATGCTTGTGTTATGTGTGGCATGCATGTACTTGAAACTAGATATCACATTTTCTTCCATTGCCCTTTTGCGCAAGTGGGATGGTCCTATCTTTGTCCCTCTTGGGAACCCAACTACCAAGGAGTCCAGGCAGAAATTAACCATCTAAAGGAGCTACTGGGAGTACCTTTCTTGTTAGAGATAACCATTTTAGCTTCTTGGCCAATTTGGACAACAAGATATGACTTCATCTTCAAAGGCATTAATCCTAACATATACCTACAGAGTAAAAAGAAATGAATATCTTCACTTGGAAACCCCAGTCAACTCTTTTAGATAGCATGACCTAGATGGTTTCCATGTAGTATAGTTTTCCCATGCATAGTTTTGTTTCTCTGGTTTCTTTTCTTTGGAATCTCATATTTGTATTATTTATTTGAAAATAAAAAAAAAATATGCAGCAAAGTCCTGCTGCTTCCCTAAAAGAAATGTTTGGTTTTCTATGGGAAACCTCGTTCCATAGGAATTTCAAAGAACATACGATAGCAATTTCTTTATGCCAAATGGTCCCGAAGAAAATTTCCTGTAGGAATTCTATCTCTAAAACTCATATGTTTTCCTCCTTTCCAATGGGCCTTAGGTAGGTCTGAACAACTTATTATTATGCTAGCTTCTTTGCCAAGCCTCCCTCCTCTACAAATCCAGTAAAACACAACGAGTGTGGCGGCGGGGCAACATGTCAAATAACCCATTCAAGGTGCATTTCTATCACAATCCATATCTTCTGTCTGCTCCCGACTCACGTGAAAGAGTTGAGTTTGCACAAGTTGGATTACATCTAGAGTGTTGAGCAAATAAGCAACGAGAGTGCAGGGCGTGTTTGTGGTTCATCATATTCTTCCTACTCTTTGATAGCATGCCGATGTATCGTTATGGGGGCTTTAATCGTTATCCCTTTACTTTGTAGATGGAGCCTCTGCCTTTGTTGTCTCTATCGATGAATTGTGGTGCATCATGTGTCTTGACTTTAGAACATATGGTGATTACAATAATCAATGGCGTAATCATCATGTGTCTTGTTCGCCTTCCTCTTGGACGCTCATGCTATCACCTCGGTGGAGAGGTAAGGAATGGGGGTGGGGAGGAGCCACAATGTTTTCTTTCTCTCATAGGGGGAAGTGTGACAGGGGAAAATAGCACCTCCAAAATCAAACGTGGATCAAAATTTCAAACTTGCATTTTTTTTTCTGGAGAAGCGATATAATGTTATACGTAATAATTCAGGAGTTACAATAGATCTGAGAAAATGAAACAAAGACAACCAGCAAACGACACTGAAAACTCGAAGGTTACATCAAATCATTTCCACCAATCCACATGACGATGTTATCCCATGCCCCTGTCAAAGAAATTGTATAAGACAATGCATTGTATAAGATGGCCTAATAAAAGTTTCAAGCTGGCCTAATAAAAGTTTCCAGATAGTTGCACGAGTCATAAATCAAAAGGAGGTGAGAAACTTAGACCGTTGAAAGGGTTGTGGTCTCGCCCCTCACAAGGCCGCTCGTTGAATCAGTGCATTACTAGAACACCAAGGAAGAAGAGCATGTTCACCTTAGGACAAAGCAGGAGAAACCATAACACCCTAAACCCCCAAACGCAGGTTACGAATGGCACCGGTACATTTATTCCGCACAACATAGCCTTCACGGATGAGACATCATCATTAATGACACACAAAACTAAGCATAAATAAGACTCAACCTACTTGTACATAACAAGCAAAGGTCCTACATTTTTTGTTGTTGCAAAGATCCAGCTTCCACATACCTGCAAGCAACAAGCAAATATCCCAAGCGCCACGGCGAATAGTCCGCCAAAAACAGGAAAAGCGAAGACGTCATTGCCATAACATTTCAAACTTTTCTGTAAAGCCCACGGACACCTAGATTTTCGAGGCCCAGAAAGACCCGATTCAGCCCTAATCATCCAGCTCACTCATCACCGTGTTCTGTAAAGAAAAAAAAACTCATCGCAGGCCAACAACCAGCTTAACAAACCAGGCCTAATCCAGATCCAGTGACTCAGAGATGAAAAAGAATATCCCACTCAAAAAAGGCGAGGAAAAAGAAACTCTATCAGTTTTCGTTAACGCCCACGGCCAGGGTGGTCTCCCCATCTAAAATCTCGTGCGAGCAGTCCAAATCCTCGTTTACCAGCTCCACTCCCCCCCGGTGATCTCATTCCCACCCCATCACATCGCCCGCGTGAGCGATTGTCGATAAAAAAAATCCTTCCTCCCTCCGAACTGGAGCTCCTCTCTCTGGCCGTGGGGAGCTCTAAACCCTAGCGGCAGCGGCAGGGGAGGCGCGCCGGGGAGCCAGATCGCCGCCGCGATGGAGAGCCCCGTGAAGGAGGAGGTCGGCGGGGAGCTGGCGATGGAGATCGAGTCGAGCGTCACGGCCGAGGACTGGCGCCGCGCGCTCTCCCGCGTCGTGCCCGCCGTCGCCGTCCTCCGCACCACCGCGCCGCGCGCCTTCGACACCGAGGTCGCCGGCGCCAGCTACGCCACCGGCTTCGTCGTCGACAAGGCCCGCGGCATCATCCTCACCAACCGCCACGTCGTCAAGCCCGGTGCGCGCCTCCTTCCCTCCACCTATCCGCCGATCCGATGCCTCCTCCTCCTCCTCCTCGTGTAATATATTCATTCATGTGTCCCGCGAATGACTCGTGTGTTGCTGTGTGCTCCTAGGTCCTGTGGTCTCGGAGGCGATGTTCGTGAACCGGGAGGAGATCCCTGTGTACCCCCTGTACAGAGACCCTGTTAGTGTTTGTTCCATTCCATTTCGATTCTGTTCTGTTTTATTTTGCTTAACCCTGTGCCAATGGCGAATTGTTAATCCAAGTTTCCTCCTCTTCTCAAAACAGGTACATGATTTTGGTTTTTTCCGCTATGATCCAGGTGCCATAAAGTTCCTCAAGTATGAGGAGATCCCTCTGGACCCTGAAGCAGCATCTGTTGGGCTAGAAATCCGAGTTGTCGGCAATGACAGCGGCGAAAAGGTTTCGTTATATGCTAGTTCATTCGCTCCCTGGTTGCTGTTTAAGTGTTTATGAACCGTAGTATCCCGTAAAGTGATGCAGCACGAGGAGTTCAGTGTTGGATTATGGGAATGAAGCATGCTTGATTGCTTCTACCAAACCTTTGATTTCTTCTTTTGCCATCCTGCAAAACTAAGCATTTTCACTTAAAAATCCATATGCACAGTTCCTTGAACCACACTAGTAAAATGTCACATTATGCCATTTCAGCAGATAATGATATCTTAACTGTACGGAGTACTAAGCATTTGTTTTGCTTCTTCTCGAAAAATTAGGAGTGACCCATCTTGATCTCCTTACTGCTATTAGCCATCATATTCCACAGAGCAAATGTCATGAAATGCTTGTGAGGGTTTTGCATGTTAGAAAAATAATGACACACACACACCATCTTTCTATGTGTCTAACTCAGCAGAAATATTTAGGTTTCAGTTAGATGAATGGGATGCTTAATTAGGAGCTTTTGAGCTCCAACCTTTCCATACTAAGACCATAAACTTAGTAGCAGTTGTAATTGTTAATATTCCTTGACCTGGAATGCACTTATTCAACTAGTTATACAGAAACAGTAGACATGTGCTAAACAGTGCTAGTGACAACAATGGCATGATAGATGATAGCTAGAAAAGGAATTTGGAACAAATTGTTTACGTCAGCATTGAAACAAAGTCCTATTAAGTTTGCAATTGAGATTGTGACATCTGTCTTATGCGGCATGCTGGAGTTGATGTGGATTCCCCTAGATATGGAGGTTCATCCTTAACAAGGATACATGTGAAAATAATAACTGATTAGCTGTGGAAAGTTGTTTAAATTGTGTTGCGTACTGTAAAATGTTCTGATTCATCTTCGCTGGATTTAGGTTTCAATTTTGGCGGGAACACTTGCTCGACTTGATAGAGAAGCGCCTCACTACAAGAAGTACGCCTTACTTTTTTGCATGACAAATTTATGATATGGGCTTATGATGTTTTCTTTATGCTCCTAGCCGCCCCAAGCTTGTAGACAGTATATAAGATTATTACACCATGTATCGTGTATATTCTAACCTTTAATTCTTTGACAGGGACGGGTACAATGATTTCAACACATTCTATATGCAGGTGCTTTTCTTTAGCTACTCAATATGACATGTGTATATAGTTTGATTGAATTGCTGGATTTGTGCATCTGAAATGATCTTTTATTGCATTGTTGCCATATAACTTGTTAATTGTCTTGTTGATAATGCTCATAAGTTAACGTGATTGTTTGTTTCTTTAGGCTGCATCGGGAACTAAAGGTGGCTCTAGTGGTTCCCCAGTTGTTGATTGCCAAGGAAGAGCTGTTGCGCTGAATGCTGGAAGCAAATCTTCCAGTGCTTCTGCTTTTTTTCTTCCATTAGAACGTGTAAGTATCATTAGTACATTACTACCTCCTCATACTATTTGAGATGTACCGGAATTGTGGGATAATGTATTGATCATAAGGAAATGATACTGCTAGTTAAACCAGTGTTAGGCATTCATAAATTATTCGTATGTAATTAAACTAACACATACTAAATTTAGTTGGCTTTACAGAAAAAATCATTTCAGCTAAAAGCATAAGAGTGCACCAGTCTCCTTAATAATGTCTTACTGTACGGTGTCATGTGACCTATGCACTTCACTTCACAGAAAAAAAAGAACACAGAAGAAAAAAAATGCGAGTTTGACATTGTCTATTTACATATAATTATGAATATCATGCTATTTAAGATTGATTGTTCGTGGCACTGTACTTTTGTTAACATTGTTTGTGTAAACTATTTCCAGGTTGTTAGGGCACTGAATTTGATACGTGATTGTTGGGATGCATTTGGTATCAAGTCAGAATCTGTTTATATTCCTCGTGGTACACTGCAGGTGTGCATGCTGTCTGATGATACCATTTTTTAATTGTAGATGTTGTTTAAGTGGAGAGCTACTTATGACTTAACAGTGAACTTTGTAGTCTTGTTAAATCTGCATGTATGTAACCTTGAAGAACTTGAACAGTGTAAAGAATAGTCTTCTGGTCTTTCTGCTTATAGTTATATACTGGATAACATGAGTTTAGAATGGGCCCACAAAATTCGCACGTATGCTAGTGCAGTACTGCAGTGTCAAGTAGCTCTGAATCATATGCACATGGCACATGGAAATTAAGCAATTCTTTATTAGTGACCTATATTTTTTCAACCCTTCTCTACAAATATTTCTATAGTTGAGAATGCAATAAATGCAAGTTTATGCAGCACTGGTGCATCTTACCTGTTATATTTGTACTCAGTATCTAAATTTGCTATGATAACTGTTTACCATTGTTGTTCAATACCTAGAGCTGAAGTTCACATAGTGTGTTGCAGAAGCACAGCACTGGAGTTTTGTGTAGAGGATAATGGAAATATAGTGGGCACGACATGCTTGGTTATGAATAGGAAGTTGAACAACCAACGCTGAAATAGAAAAAAGAGCTTATGTTGTATTATGACCAATGCTGCCATTAAGTGTTCTGGGGTATGGATTCAAATTATAAGGGCATGTTGGTCTGGAAACAACTCACTTAGGCTGGTCTCACCATTTTGGCCTATTATTTGATTTGCTGCCACACTTGTGGTGTGCTCATAAGCCATAATTTCTTAGCCTCATGCCCCACCTGTCATAGGCACTTTCTTTATGTGCAGAACTTCTACACTGGTGGTGGATGATTTGCTCACCACAAAAGCGTGGGGCACCACACTTACGGCATTGAGTAGCTAGCTTCAAACCAAACACGCCCTTTAGGTTTCTATGATATGCAACATGCGGACTGTATGAAATCCTGTAATGTATCTGGACTGAAGTGCTGCTACGCTGGATGGTAGTGTATAATGTTCAGTGATGCCACAACTGTACAAATTACAGAGCACTGCATAAGCCACTGTGTAGCGGTGTGGGTATTATGGCTCGCTGCCTCACTATTAAAAATACTGCTTTAAAGCATGACAATTAGCAAAATCTTTTTATTTGTTGTATTTTTTTTTATCATCGATCACTGTTGCTTTACTCTTCCCTAGAGTCTGGACCTCACATTATCCCTATTCTATTTTTTTTCCTTCTTAAAGATGACCTTTCAACACAAAGGATTTGAAGAAACTCGACGTCTTGGACTGAGGAATGAAACAGAACAGGTATTTACACTGTTCATGGTTTGCTAATTGTCTAGAAAATATCCGCCTGCCCCAGATCAAATTTATTGCTGGAATCAAGTTCAATTTGTTTGTATTTTATGAACATAAGTTTATCTATACCTGCTACTAGTTATGCTAGATGTGAATATTAGTTGTTCTACTTCTACTTGTTTATATCGGTAAACATCTACATTTTTCTTTCAATTGGAATATATTTTTGAATGTTAACCCCCATGCCCTGTGATTAAGTACCGGAACTTGTCATTTTTATTTGTACAGATGGTACGCCTTGTTTCTCCAGCAGGCGAAACTGGAATGCTGGTTGTTGACTCTGTGGTAATTTGCGTTTATTAGTTCTAACTTCTAAACATGCATTCTACGTTGTTACTTGGCTTGCTGCTTCTTGTATTATGCCTTTCTATGTCTTGCTGAAACTGGAGAGCTCTGTCCTTGCAGGTGCCAGAAGGACCTGCACATAAACATTTGGAACCTGGTGATGTGCTAGTTCACATCAATGGGGAGGTAATCATCGCTTTAAAGTGGCTTGCTATATTTGTTAGTGTACTCTATAGCCTGATAACTTCAGAGACAGCAGTAGCAAATTAGCAGAACATTGGTATCCACTGTTCTCTATTCCTATTCACCTAATACTGAAAACTGAAGACAATATATGTGACATGATGAATTTGTGATGATATTTTCTTTTTCCAAAAGTACCAAAACACAAACAACTCTAGGCTGTGAACCATTTGTTCAAAAGGATATAACATTATCCGTGAACAATAATCTAACAATCGGCAGTTATCTGTACTATGCCAGTAATTAACTGCTATGTCATTTCATGTATTTTACAATCTTGCTGTTTGTTACTCCCTTCATATCACAAATACATGTCGTTTTGGACGTCTTCAGTCAAACTTTGAAAACTTTGTCTATAAATACTGTTTCAAATATTTAGATTGAGAACTTACCAATCATATACATAGATTTGTCTCAAAAAGTATGTTCATAAGAGAGGTCGGGGTAGACCAAACTTGACATGGGAGGAGTCCGTTAAGAGAGATCTAAAGGACTGGAATATCACCAAAGAACTAGCCATGGACAGGGGTGTGTGGAAGGTAGCTATCCACGTGCCAGAACCATGCGTTGGCTGCAAACGAGTCGAGTTCGAGCGAGTTGAACTAGGTTCAGCTCAACTTATACTAAAATTCGAGCGAGCTCAAACAGAGCGAAGCTCAAGGTCGAGCTGTAGAAAGTACTCGGTACTCAGCTCGTATCGATCTCGAGCTAGTTTCGAGTAAATAAGATGATTTCTGAAAATCATCAAAGGCAATTTCTTGAACTAGATAGGCCACAACACAACATAAGAAATCACTATAAAATTCGACTTATTCTCTCTCAACTAAAAGACTAGTAGTTAATATCAAGGACCTTGGATGAACTAGAAAGAGAAAAAATGAAGGTGCATCTTCTCTCACATTCGCCAAAATAACAGGATATTTAACACCGATTGACCACATACCATATGGAGGCTAAAATTTCTCCATGTTTAATTTAGCTTCCATGTTTGCTAGTAGGTAAAATGTAGAAAAATTGACACAACATATATGGCAATAAATCATCCTATTTCCTTTTAATATATCAAGATTGTTAATGTAATTATATGATATCGAGCTAAACTCGAGCGAGCCAGTGTTGGCTCAAGATTAGCTTGTTTCTCGATCGAGCTATATAAAGTGCTCATACTCAGCTCATTTTTTTTCGAGTCGATCCAAAATACGAATCGATCTCGAGCGGCTCACGAGCCTCGAGCTTTTCTTGCAGCCCTTTCAGCTCTAGCCTACCCCAACTTGTTTGGGACTAAAGGCTTTGTTGTTGTTGTTGTTGTTGTCGTCGTCGTCGTCAAGGCTTATGGTCTAACAATGTAACAGATCTGCAAATTCTAGGAGAAGTTCGCCAGTGTATCTTGATCCAGAACGTTTTAAGCAAGTTTCCCAGTTTCTTTATAGTACCCAACCTCAAGGAAATCACATTTCTCTTTTCCATTTTCCCTGTCCTGATATCATGTGGCATTGTTGGTTGTACTACTACATCTTATCCTTTCCTTTTTTGACTTATTTTTTCACCAAGCATGTTACTAAACTAATTGCAGTTTCATACCTCGTAAGTTTCTGACTCGAGCATATTCTCACCAAGCATTTTACTGAACTAATTGCAGGTTGTAACCCAGTTTCTCGCAATGGAGACTTTACTTGATGACAGCGTCGGCAAGGAGGTAAATTTGCAGATTGAAAGAGGTGGAGTTCCTTTGACAGTAAAGTTAGAGGTAATTTGTAATTTTGACGCATCTTATTTCATCTTTTCAGCAGAGAAGAACTTGTATATATTAATGTTTACTTCCTTTCACACCTACAGCTGTTGCAACTATCTTTTTTATAATAAAATTAGCAAGCCATATTTATGCCACTGTAACTCTTCAGGTTGAGGATTTGCACTCTATAACTCCAAATCATTTCTTGGAAGTCAGTGGTGCTGTCATTCATCCACTTTCATACCAGCAGGTAAGTTTCCCTCGTTTCTTTCCAAGTTGATGCTCTCCTTACTCTTTCAAGGAACGAGTATTTGTTTTTGTGGTACGCTGCTTCAAAGAATAGTTGAATGCAAATAAAAATTTAAGAGAGCAAGTGAAATCTATTCTAGGGCTGTCAACATGCCGACCTTGCGTGAGCCAAGGTTGGTTCAGGTCAAGCTATATACAGCATTCAAGTTCGAGTTGAGCTCGAGCGAGTCTGAGTTAGTCTTTGAACTTGCATCCTTACTCAACTAGGCTTGGGATCGGCTCGACCAAGCTTGGTAATATAATGCCCTGCTTGATAAAGAGGCCAGCGACAAAACTGAGATTCAGAAACAAACTGCATGTACGACCTAATGAATAACCAAACAGGAAACTTGTGTTCTCAAAGGCTCAACACGCTACTATTGCCAACACATCCAAACCGTGTGAAAAAGCTCACATTCCCAGAATATTGCCGGAAGTGGAGGTTGGCTGTGGATGTAGCAGTGGATTCAAGGCACCTGCCGACGCTTGGAGACGTATTCCATGGTGGATGCCGGAAGGCGTTCGAAGTAGTGGGAGGAGGTAGTGGCTGGAGCTGAGTTGGGCGGCGGCGGTAGGCTTTCTGTCGCGGTGGATGATATGAACATTTGGAGTTTAGCTAGGGTTGCGAGATTGGAGTTCTGTCTGTGTTATTGGGATGGCCCTCTATGGGCTGTTAGGCCCTTGTGCTGGGTGAAATTAGCATTAACACATAGGCTTTGGACTATTAGAACAAGGGAGGACTAGTGTTATCATTGAAGATTTTTTTTGGGGGGATAGAGTATGATACGAGCTGTTCTTGAGAATAGCATGAGCTCAGGCCAGGCCTGAATTGAGCGTCCACGAGGCTCGAGTAGCTTGTTGAACCCAAGTTTTCTTGATAGCGATACTATATTCCTTATTTCATGCTTATGTTGTTTGTGAGACCATAATTTCTATACAACTTAAACCATATGAGTAGAGCAAAACTTGTTAAGGTAGTCCAGTCCACTTGTTAGATTGCGTTAAATCTTATATAACCTATGTAACTACTGATCTGTCTAATTTATTGACTGGCTGCACTTTGGTTTCTGAAGTGTTGAGCTTTCTGCCCTATTACATCTGTAAATCACAATTAATCCACTTAAGTCAAATGTCGAATGGACACATGTTTAACTTTTCTGCTAGAAATGTTAATCTCACCACTGTGGCCACATGTGTTCAGTAAACGAAATTGGACTGATGATAACATCATGTATTCATCCTATTCAAACTTATATTAAACTACATGAACATATGCTGTTACAATATATGTTTAAGTTTCACACTGGTACTAACGTTGTTCATATCGCGTTTCAGGCTAGAAACTTCCGGTTCAAATGTGGTCTTGTATATGTTGCTGAGGCAGGGTAAGACAATTAACCATAATTGTTGATGTTACATTTCCTGAAAGAACTATCGACTTATAGTGGTGATTCTTGCCAGTCCTTTATCAATCTTAGTCATTGGACACATCACTTTGGAATAGACTAGTAGAATTGCCTTGCATTTGAATTCCAACCGGGTGCCATTTTGCCAACTAAATCTGAATATCACAATGTTCCTAAAGAGTGTAAGCTGCAACGTATGTTTATTTGCTCCTCTTGTCTCCAGAGTCATTTTACTTGAAGATTATACCTGTCCAATTGTCTCATTTTCAAGTCTCCAGAGTCACTTTACTTCAAGTTTGAGTGATTTTCACCATGTGTTTCTTAGTCGTTTTTGGTCCAAATATGTACTCCCTCCGTAAACTAATATAAGAGCGTTTAGATCACTATTTTAGTGATCTAAATGCTCTTATATTAGTTTACAGAGGGAGTATATCAATATCAAAGCAATCATCCTTTTCAGTGACTTATTCAACACCGTGCAATGTAGGTACATGCTCTCTCGGGCATCGGTTCCACGCCATTCAATTATCAAAAAGTTTGCGGGAGAGGATATTGAAAATTTAGATGACCTTATTGCAGTTATTTCAAAGCTGTCTAGGGGAGCACGAGTGCCTCTCGAATATGTAAAGTACACTGACCGTTATCGGAACAAGGTAGAAAAATATTACTTAAGCCTTGGCAGCTTTATCATGATAAACCTTCCTTAGTAAATGTTGATTTTTTCTAAAAATACAACTAAGCCCTCGCCTTATTTATGTGTTCAGTCTGTACTGGTGACAATTGATCAACACGGTTGGTACGCGCCTCCTCAGTTATACACTCGAAATGACGCAACTGGTCTTTGGAATGCAAAATTGGCTATACCGCTCGAATCTCCCTTTGTAGTTTCTCATCGTGCTGGCCATATGGATGCAAACTCAAATTCTGTTTCACCTTTGACTGAATCAAGTCCTATGGATCTCAAATGCCAGCACGAGTCTGAAAATATGGCAGATGGATGCGTAAAAATGCAAACAGATGAGGAGATTGCCATAGATGGATCCCACTCTGGCGAAGATTCCATCCTTGAGAAAAAAAGGCGCCGGGTGGATGAGGAGATAGCTGCTGAGGGAACTATATCATCTTTTGGAGATTTAGATGACATAAAAGATGGCACATTGAGGCATCCTTCCAGTGTGGAAGGCTCCGACCTTGCTCGGACAATATCAAGTAATGCTTCATTGGCAGAACAAGTAATTGAGCCAGCTCTTGTAATGTTTGAGGTGAGTGCTATACTCAAATCTAAAATTTGAGGAGCTATCAAGGTTATGCTTATTTCGTTGTTTTAGTTTATTTGAATATTTGATGACGATAATTTTTGAGAGAAAACTGAGGTATATTCAGTTGTTTATTATCGTTTGTGAAGGTTACTTATGGCTTCATCCTCTGTACCACCCCTATTCTCTCTCTCCCCCTCTCTGTCTCTCTGATACAACGGTGTCAATATTCAGAACAAGTGGCATCATTTTTCTTAGAAATTCCACAAATGATCTTAATATATTGATGATAGTGAACCAATGACGCCTATACCTGTATGACAAATCAGTATCTTGTATGACCTATAGTCCTGTGACTCCTGTCCTGTTTTCATTTCCTCATTGATTATTTTTAAGTCATTTTTATTCTCTCATTTACTTGCATATCTACTGTTTTGCTCTTTACTCTTGGACTGGTGAATGAACTATTGCCATGTGTTTTACAGTACATCGTAACCAGCAATTGTTGGTTTCAGCTGTTTTGTGATTTGTGCTTATTCAAAACCTGTCTCACCTTAACCTCTACTATTTTATAGGTGCATGTGCCACCAATATGCATGCTTGATGGAGTGCATTCTCAACATTTCTTTGGAACCGGTGTGATAATATATCATTCTGACTGTCTAGGTCTGGTTGCCGTCGATAGGAATACAGTTGCTGTATCTATCTCTGATATAATGCTCTCTTTTGCTGCATATCCCATTGAAATACCCGCTGAGGTATGAGCTCAGCACCCATTTTGTTGACTAAATCCATGTCATATTGAATTTCGATTAAATAGTAGCTTCCAAATTTTGGTTTCAGGTTGTTTTTCTGCATCCTGTTCATAATTTTGCATTGGTTGCCTATGATCCTTCTGCACTGGGAGCTGGGGCATCTGTTATTCGGGCTGCTAAGCTTCTTCCTGGTTTGTTCCATTTTAGTGTCCCTTCTATTTATTTCCTAAAAGTATATTGTTTGGTCAAAGAAAGAGACTAGATTGCACAAGTATCAAGTAATATGGTCAGTGACTTAACAGCCTTTTTGTACCGGTTTGTTTTTTGGCATTTTGGATGTATATGTAGAGCCTGCCTTGCGCCGAGGAGATTCTGTCTACCTAGTTGGGCTAAGTAGAAGCTTACAAGCTACATCAAGGAAATCAACCATAACTAATCCTTGCACAGCTGTTAATATTGGCTCAGCTGACTGCCCACGATATCGTGCAATAAATATGGAGGTCATTGAGCTTGATACTGGTACTTCCTATGCACATTTCAACTAACCTTTGTCGATCTCATGTCTCAGATTGTTTGTAATTATAATGAAAACTGTTTGATTATAGATTTCGGTAGCTCATTTTCGGGTATATTGACGGATGAGCAAGGAAGAGTTCAAGCGTTATGGGCAAGCTTTTCCACCCAGGTTAGTTTGCGTTGGGAGTTGTTAACCTTGGTCTGTTTTTGTAAGTAACGACGCTCCCATGTTCTCAGGAGCATTTCTTGAAAAGATCAAAAGAAAAAAGAAAAGCACAAAACGGCAGCTTATGTCCAAGGTTAGCCGCTTGATATCTCCAACATCAAGTAAATGGGCAATGAAATAAAAATACATATTCAGTATGTAAAGATCCTAAATTGCATTTAAGAATCTAAATGTTATATTAAGTAAAGCAGCCGATTTTCTTAGCCTTTTGCCTGACATCATGAGTCATAACCTGTAGTCCTAATGCTTGTAAATAATCATGCAATGGTACTATCCCTAGTTGTTACCTCTCATGTACTTGCCGGTGTAATTAACGACCTAATTTTTTCTCTCCAGCTCAAATATGGTTGTAGCAGTTCAGAAGACCATCAGTTCGTTAGAGGTATACCAATATATGCAATAAGTCAAGTCCTTGAGAAGATAATCTCGGGTACTCCTGGACCATTTCGTCTTATCAATGGAATTCGAAGGCCGATGCCACTTGTCAGACTTCTGGAGGTGGAACTTTATCCAACTTTGCTCTCGAAAGCAAGAAGTTATGGATTGAGCGATAACTGGGTGCAGGTAATTAGCTTAATGTTTCACTTAATCTCGCCCAATTTTTTTTTCCTGACCTGGCAAACGTGATTATATTGTTTCTCTGTGGCTTCTGGGCCTGAATATTGTGTGCGTATATCAATGAAATATTTATTGTTCTATTTGATTATCTCTGCAGGCTCTCGCTAAGAAGGACCCTGTGCGCAGACAAGTCTTGCGGGTCAAAGGTTGTTTGGCTGGATCAAAAGCGGAAAAGCTTCTGGAACAGGGAGACATGATTCTGGCTATCAACAAGGAACCAATAACATGCTTTCTTGACATCGAGAATGCTTGCCAAAAGTTGGACCAATCTATCGATTCAGATGGCCTGCTTAACATGACAATATTTCGTCAGGTGAGGAAGGTCTCTTAACTTTTTTTTGTACAGTTACAATATGAATCTAAAATATCTATATATATCATTATTACAACTGTTTCGTGCAGGGAAAAGAAATTGACCTTATTGTTGGAACCGATGTAAGAGATGGTAATGGTTCAACAAGGATGGTGAATTGGTGTGGATCCATAATTCAGGATCCTCATTCAGCAGTGCGTGCACTTGGTTTTTTGCCCAAGGAAGGTCATGGAGTTTATGTTGCTAGGTGAGGAACATGTTTTTTTTTTTTTACAAATATTTATGCGCAGATATTAGAACCAACTCTAATGAGTTTTGGCCGCAGTATTTAGTTAGAAGTTATAATAAGCCTGTAGCAGCCACTATAGGTTTAAACTTTGAAGTGATCAGATTTGAGTGACTAGCAATAATTTGCTCAAGGGAGTGCTATTTTTCAGTTGTTTTGGTGTACTAACACATTTCGGCCACGCTTGGTTCACCGGATTGGGACTCAAAACCGGAATATTTTAGGGAGCTCAGGAACGCGCTTGGTTCGCCGTTTCAGTATTTTTCTCCCCCAGTTTGGGTCCACTACACCCAAAAAACATTACGTGGCATGAAAGGCCACATTTTCTTTCCGTCGGCGAGAACCGAGAGAGAGAGAGAGGCGCCCCGATCCCGAGTTCCCTCGCCCACCCCCCTTGTGTGCTTCCCCGCCATCCATGGCATTGACCTAGGGTTTCAGTCGTGTGAGGTTAGTTGTTGTTGCCTGTTGATATTTAGGTCCAGCCACGCATGGAAGGGACTGGAATTACACCTGTACGCAATCTTTCCAAACAGCGGCCGGAAGGGGAATGGAAATACGGCTGTGTTCCGCCAGATTACTTGTGACATGTATATTACAGGTGTAAAGTATTTGCGGGTGTAAATTTATTCCATGCTCCCAAGCTGGCCCTTAGGAGTTTTGACTTCAGTATTTTTTTGGAGTTATAAATCTGTAGCAGCCACTATAGGTTTAGGGCCTCTTTGATTCAAAGGATTCTCATAGGTAGAATCCTTAGAATTTTTTCGTACGTTGGTCGTTTGATTCATAGGATTGAACTTTATAGGGTTTTTTTACTAAGGATTCCTATGTACTCCCTCCGATCCATATTAATTGACGCTGCTCTGGTACAACTTTAGTATAAAATTGTACTAGAGCAGCATCAATTAATATGGATCGGAGGGAGTACTATATTTCGAATTCATAGGAATTTTAGCATCCACTCAAACCTCTTGGTAAGAATCCTTTGTTTTTTCCTGTGATTCTATCAAACAAACCAAAATCCTGTAGGATTCAAATGGTCATGACACTACAATGGACCCCTTTGATTCAAAGAATTTTCAGGGCCTCTTTGATTCAAAGGATTCTCATAGGTAGAATCCTTAGAATTTTTTCCTACATTGGTCGTTAGATTCATAGGATTATAGGATTTTTTTCCTAAGGATTCCTATGTACTACATTTCTCATAGGAATTTTGGAGGATTAGAGTCCATAGGAATTTTTCCTATGTTGGTTGTTTGATTCATCCTAAGGATTTCCAGCATCCACTCAAACCTCTTTGAAAGAATCCTTTGCTTTTCCTACGATGCAATCAAACAAACCAAAATCCTGTAGGATTGAGATGAGCATGACATTCCAATCCTATATTTTTCCCATTCCTGTGTTTTTGAAATCCTGCGAGTCAAAGAGATTTGAGACACTAGCAATAATTTGCTCAAGGGATTGCTATTTTTCAGTTGTTTTGGTGTACTAACACACTTAGGAGTTTTGACTTAAATATTCAAGTTGCAGTTCTAAAACTGTAGCAGCCACTATAGGTTTTTAAGTGATCAGATTTGAATAGACTATCAATGATTTGCTCAAGGGAGTGCTATTTTTCACTTAACACGGTTTTCAAGTCGTTGTGCTTCTGGCTGTATACGACTTCACATGAAATCGGAAACCTGACGGGTCAATGAATACAAGAATGCGACCCATAGGAACTGTAATTCTGTTAGGTAAATATGTAAACCAAGTAATGGATTTCCTGAAAATAAGAAGAGAAAATAGTGATCAATGGATGCCTTTTTCCTCTTGTGGCATGCTTCGCGAGTTCATCTATATCAATGAAAATAGATTGTGGTTTCTCCCGATATCAGCATATCTTGCGAAATCTCATCCTGTAATGGATGTCTTATCTGCATATTTTTTTAATACTGCTTGGGTGGTGCTACCTCTAAATGCTAGGCATATTTGAAGCCCACACTTGGTCTGAATCCATTTTGTCCCCCTTTTAATGGATTGGCAAGGCAGGGTACCTATAATATAATATCATTTTTACATGATTATATACTCCCTCCGTTCCTAAATATAAGACCTTTTAGAGATTCCACTATGGACTACATATGTGGTCATATTTTAGAGTGTAGATTCACTCATTTTACTCCGTATGTAGTCTATAGTGAAATCTCTAAAAGGTCTTATATTTAGGAACGGAGGGAGTAGCACATTGTTGGGTTTAGGATTGAGCAGCAAGTTTGTTATGCAGATGGTGCCATGGAAGTCCCGTACATAGATATGGCCTTTATGCTCTCCAGTGGATAGTTGAAGTTAACGGGCAACCAACTCCAGACCTGGAGTCCTTTATTCAAGTGGTGAAGGTATGCATTGGCAATAGCAGTCTTCTTTTGGTATATTCCAGTCCAAATTTTGTATTGATGGTGAACATGGTTCCCATGTCATTTAGTTCGAGTTAATATGACGGAAATAATATTTTCCTCAGGGATTGGAAGACCGTGAGTTTGTTAGGGTGAAGACCGTCCATTTGAACGGGAAACCACGTGTGCTCACTCTGAAACAGGACCTTCACTACTGGCCGACCTGGGAGCTCACTTTTGAACCGGAGACCGACACATGGAAGAGGAGAACAATAAAGGCGTTGCAGCCAACCGTGGCTTGATTTATTCTGCTTTGTTGTGATATTTTCAGCGGGCCTAGGCCTTCTCTAGGAAGGCCAAGCATGGAGAGGTGAGGGAACTCTGAAATGCTTGTCATGGTGTTGAGCTAGAATCAGGGTGGGCACTAGGATATAGTGTAATTCATAGATGACATAAGGATTTCATTGCCTGTAGATAATTGGACTGCGGGGTGTGTCTTTTCTGTACCTATTGATATATTTTTTTATTCTCCTGTAGAAGCAATAAACCATTTTTCTCGCAAAAAAAAAGAAGAAGCAATAAACCATTTAGCGATTTAGCTCTCGTCTCAACTATTTTTCCGCTGGAATAGATATTCGGACGACACTTCATAGCCGATTCCAGGACGATGCGATTTGAAGCCACACAGATTAAAGAAATAGGGTAATCCAATGGCGTACGTGAAGTGACGTCCAAGGATCGTGTACAATTTGTCGTCTGCATAGCATTACTCTTTTTCCGCAGAACACTTGGTTTGCAGTTTTCGGATATAGTGCAGCTGAACTCAGTCATTCAGCTTTTGGACCAAGCTATTCTGTATGTGATTTCCTTGAGATTTGGACCTTGTGTCACCGATGTCGTGTTCGTCACTCAGTGCATGGACACTTTAGATGGGTGGTACGATATTCCCAAACCCAATCCTCAAAAGCCTTGAGCATAGCCAAACCAAAGCCGCTATCAGTCTTAAGAAAGTAGGAATCCCTTCACACCTGCGTAAATTCAGGCAAATCAACACGCAAGCAGGCAGAAGAGAGCTGCCGAAGCATCGATAGAACCTCATAGTCACCGTAACCCTTTTGTGCATCGTGTTGACAAATGTAAACCATGCGCTGGCACCTTTATCATTGGCCGGTGCTAGGCGTAAGTCGCCTTTCCAACCGTCGGATGTAGAGCAGCGCGTCCGTCCGATCTACGAAAGCTGGAACACGTAAACGCTCGCCCGCAACCCCCTCGGCCCATAGCCGTTTGCAGCAGTCGGCGTGTTGCAAAGAAACAGGGGGGCGAACAGATCCCCACCTATGGCCGCGAATCGCGGGCGCTTCCTCCACCTTGCCCCCGATTTTAGGTCGCCGGAGACTACAACGACCGGCGGCCGCCGCCCCTACCCTCCACCTCCCACCTCCTCCCCCACCTCCCGTGATGGCGCACCACATCGCCAGAGACATGGCCTACTCCGCCATGGCTTGGAGCTCCGGTGAGGGTTCGGCTGTTCCCCGACGGACAACTTCAGCTCCGGCGAGCGCCTTGGATCCCAGGCGACAAGGTCCCGCTTCACGCATGTATCGAGATCCTCCGGTTGTTTTCACTGATGCACCCCCTGCCGGATCTGCTGCAAATTGGGTAAGCTTCCCCTTGCTGTCAAATCCTCTGAAACCCTATGACAAAGAAAACGGTGAAAAAATTGTCAGTGCTGCATTGACATTAGACAGTTTCCTATGCTCACTAGATGTTGCTTTGCTCATTGTTAAAATTGTCAGTGCTGCATTGACATTAGCCAGTTTCCTATGCTCACTAGATGTTGCTTTGCTCATTGTTCATTGGCTTTCATCACAAAACTAGTGTAAAAACAAACAAATGTTTGAAAACTAAGATTAGATGTTGCTTTGCTTTCGATTCAGTAAGGGAAAAAAATTATGTAAATGGGAAAGGTTGCATTTCAAACATGACTACGTGTATTTCAGAGCCAACTATTTGTTGGAAAAAAATTGAATGCAACTTTCAGTAACCCTGAAATGTTGCTTTGCTTAAGATTCAGAGGATGCGTAACTTTGCTGAATGTGTGTTAGCTTTAATTTCAGACAATGCAACACCACTGAATGTTGCTTGCTTTAAAATTCACAGGATGTAAACACACACTGAAAGTGTTGATTGCTTTAAATTTCAGAGATTCCTTGCTAAAAATGTTAAAAATTCACAGGATGGGGCGGCAAATGAGGAGAGTTATGTTCGACAACCTTTCATGCCTCATGGTGGCGGGGATTCAGATGTTGTGCTCAACGCTGGGGGTGGAATGCATGACGGATACGATGATGATGATGATATTTCATCTCAGCCACTTGTACCCTATGTTGGCATGGAATTTGACTCGGTGGAAGATGCGCAAAAGTTCTATAATGACTATGCATTTGGAATGGGCTTTGGCTCACGCATAGCTGCTTCCAAAAACAGCCAAAAGAAAGGTCCACAGCAACTTATCAAGAGGGTCTTCCAATGTGTGCATGCTGGCAAAGCAGAGGATAGATGTGAGACTAGCAGTGCTTCGGAAGGGATTGCAGCAGGGGGAAGCTCATCAAGCAAGCAAGCTGGGGTTGAAATGGATGTGACAGTCAAGCGACAGAGGAACAGGATTGTGCGTTATGATTGCAAAGCTCATATGATTGTTGGGCTCAGGGGCAATAAGTGGGTTGTTACATACTTTGTAGCGCAGCATACACACCCTTTGATGCAGCATGAGGAGATTGTGAGGTTCTACCGCTCACACCGCAAAATTCCTGAAGAAGATTACCAACTGCTGATGACAATGCATGATGTAAACTTGTCAACTACAAATTGCATGAGAATGCTTGGAATGGTCCATGGCGGAGACCGAAGGAAACTCCCATATGTGAAGAGGGATGTTTCAAATGCGCGTTCCAAGCTGCGACAACATCAGTCATTCCAGGACATGGATATGACAGTTGCTTACTTTGAGAGGCGTCAAGCTGAGAATCCTCAATTCTACTATGCAAAAGAAGTTGACAAAGAAACAAACTCAGTGACATCTCTGTTTTGGGTTGATGGAAGGACAAGAGCATTGTACCCAAAGTACAAAGATTGTGTTTTCTTCGACACGACATTTTGCACAAATCGGTACAACCTTCCTTTTGCTCCTATTGTTGGTGTAAACAACCACTTGCAAACAGTGCTTCTGGGGTGTGCATTGATACCAAATGAACAAATAGAAACTTTCAAGTGGGTGTTCCAACATTGGATGATTGCAATGAATAATGAGTACCCGTTGCACCTTATGACTGACCAAGATAAGGCGATGGAAACAACAATATCGGATGTCTTCCCAAACACAGTTCATAGGTGCTGCAAATGGCACGTCCAGCGGAAAGCAAGGGAAAAGTTGGGTAGGATGCTGAGCATGGATGAGATTTTTGAGTAGGTTTTCTATGGGGTTATCAATGATTCAGAGACGGTAGATGAGTTTGAGGAGAATTGGCAGCATATGCTGCATTGCTTTGACTTGGTTGACAATAGACATCTATGCAACATGTGGCGTACACGAGAGACCTGGGCTCCAGCATACTTCCGGAAGAACTTCTTCCCATTTACAAGCACTACAGGACGGTCAGAGGGTCTCAACTCCTACTTCAAGACACTCAACAACCCTCAAGACTCTGTCTGGAGGTTTGTACAACAATATGAGGTGCTTCAAGAAACAATGTTGGACCGTGAAGACCATCAAGCTTTCATAGGACATGCAACAACCGCGCCACTTTACTCAAGGTATGTTTGTGCTTTGGGGGAGGGGCAATTAAAAAAGACTTGTTGAATTTTTTTAGAACAAGGGATTAGAAAAATTCAAAACATTAACTTTTCAATGCAAAACAATTTCAGGTACAACTTTGAACGCCAAGCGGTTAACTTCTATACCCGAAGCGTGTTTGGCAAGTTTCAAAAAGAGGTGATGGCATCAACAGGGTTCATCATAAACCAAGTACCTGCTCTTGACTTTACAAGCATGAGGTTTGAGCTGCACTCAAATTACTTTGAGAACCCTCGAATATTTTCGGTCAATGTTGTGTTGGCAGAGGAGAAATTTGAATGTAGCTGCAACTGTTTTGAGATGAATGGGATTATTTGTGCACACATCATAAGAGTAATGGTGCACCTCAATGTCCAAATAATTCCACAACGATACATGCTAGAGAGGTGGTCGGAAGCTGCGACAACAGCAATGGGCAGTAGTGGACATCTCCTAGATTTTGGATACCTTGCAACCAACACTCTCAAGTACAACTCCTTGTGCAGAAAGTATACATGGCTGGCTTCCCAAGCTTGCAGCAATGATTTTGCCTACAAGATAATGAATGATGCAGCTCAACAACTCGAGCCCCTCATAGTTGCAGCGAGGCAAGGGGCACTCCCAGAGCAACAGGAAGCAAATCAGCAGCAAGCAACGCAACAACAAAACGTCCCGCAGCAGCAGCAACAAGCCCCCGAGCCGACCACCGTGCCACACCCTGGTGGCGATGCCATGCTTCAGAACCCCGCGCGTGTTCCAAAGAAAGGGCGTCCGACTGAAAAATCAAAAAGGAGAAAGACTCTGCTTGAGCAACGAGAAGATGCGCACAAGAATAAAACTAAGAAAGAAGGGAAAAAGGAAACCAAGCCCAGAGGAAAACCTGGACCAAAGAAGAAAACACCTCCTTGCTCGTATTGCAACGAAGATGGTCACGGTGTCCAAACATGCCAGTACTTGAAGGCTGCAATGGGGATCAAAAAATGTCCCTACTGTGAAGAGCAAGGTCATGCTGTGCAAGAATGTCCCTACCTAAAAGCTGCAATGAAAACAGATGCCGGCATAGCTAGAGCAACCGAGCTTAGGCTGTGATGAACTACGACAAAGAAATAGAAAAAGTTAATTCTCTTGCTACTATACATTTGTAATTGGTTACACAGGTTAATTTCAGGACAAAAGAGAATGGTGCAATTTACATTAGAATTTACAAAGAGAAAAAGAGGGACAAGGAGTTAATTCATAGTGGCCTGAGTTGTGCCTGAAAATTGATATGTTGTTCTTTTTCTGAAATTTCAATTCCTCCTATTGCTTATGTTGATGTTGCTGGCTCCTGAAACTTCTCTATGAGTGTAGTTTTTCTTACTTAAAATTTTATTGAAGCTTGATTTTGAAAAGTTTCATTGGATTAAAAATCCATGATGTTGTTGCTGCCTACTTAAACATACAAGTACATTCGAAGCGTACTGTTAAAAAGCTTTTCCATAAAACATAATGGAGAAAACTTTAGCGATACTTTTGACATAAAAAAACTAATGAGCAGCCATTTGCGACAAAAAGAGAGGATGCTGGATTGGATTCTTTTGTTTTAGCAAGAGGGAAAATTCATGAAGACGAAGAGATATACATTTGCAGCGTGCATGATGGCAGAAACATAGAAGAAAGGAGAGCAAACAACACCCCCCCCATATTGTTGCGATGATGTTGCAATGAGTAAGCTTTGCTCGGGATTACATGGGTGACTACGATATATTGGCTGCTCGCCATTGGCTTTCAGAAAACTGACCATGTGCTCAATCATCAGTAGGTATGCAAATAAAAACTACATTCCACATCATGGAATTGCTTATGACATATATAGAATACAGAAACACTGTAATTACTTGTGACAACATTCTCGAGCAAGGTCGAAGTATATCAAATTCATCTTGAAGCAAGTAATACAGTATTAACCATTCAAAATGCTTGCATAGGCTAACAAAATAGATTGCTGAGTTTTAAAAAAATTCAAGAGCCCGAGGTTACACAGTAAAACACGCTGTCAACTTGGCAAAGAATTACAAGTGTGACTACGGTAGCTACAAAACGCGCATTAGCAGCACCAGGCCCCGCCACCACGCCTCCTCCAGTTGTAGAAGCTCAAAACCATCCGTCTAACGCTGAAGAAGGAGTTTCAGCTGCTGCGCGGGGTCCAACTTGTTGTTTGGGTGTCTCAGCAGATCTGCTGCAATGCGTATCCGAAGCTTCGGGATGTATTCCTGGGAAAGGATGAAGCAATGAAAAAATAGTCATGGAAAAGTTCCCAATCAACTTGAAAAAGAATCACAAAAAATGTGGTTTGCCGCCAAATACCTCGTCGAATGACAGCATAACAAGGCCATTCCAATTCTCCAGGTATAAAATACTGTAGTAGCCACAGTTATAGCTGGAAAAAAAGAAGGTATATGTATATAGTTATAAAATGCAAAACAGCTTTAGACGAAAAGTGAAAAATGTCGCTAGTTGGTAAATAAACACAAATTCTTCCGGGAGAAAAATGCTTACTAAGTTGTTTGTCGTGGGTAATTAGCTGGGGAGAATAGCGTGAAGGACTCATGGTCATGCTTGAAAAGTGGCTCCCTCATTGCAACACTCTTGATATTGGCGATCTGATAAAAAACAATGGGAAACCAAAGAAAAATAGGGCAATGGAAACACGCATGAGTAAGTGTGCGGTGTGGAAAAATAAAATGAAAGAGAAGCTGTGTTGCGCCAAACTCCAACAGGAGCATTACTAGATTCTTAGTGATCCTGTCCATCTCAAATAGGTCTTTTGAGTTCTTGATGGAGTCAAAAACATTGAACTCCTTTTGGGTGATGTTAACAACTACTACTGCCCAGTGCTTTTTGTGAACAACCGTGAAGAATAGCTGCAATGCATCAAACAAGAACAACCCACACATGCATTTAGAAAACAGTAAAAAAAAGAAAGTATATAAAATAGAACAAGGGGAAAAATGTCTGAAAACTACACTGAATGTTGATCTGCTTTCAATTCAGCAATAAAAAAAGGTTGTGCTATGGGAAGGTTGCATTTCAATCATGACTACATGTATTTCAGAGCCAACTTTTTGCTGAAAAAATTGAATGCAACTTTCAGTAACCCCTGAATGTTGCTTTGCTTCAAATTCAGAGGATGCATAAACTTTGGTGAATGTGTGTTAACTATAATTTCATACAAATGCAGCACCAATGAAAATGTTGCTTGCCTTAAAAATCACAGGATGTAACACCACTAAAATGTTGCTTGCTTTAAATTTCAGAGATTCATTGCTATATGATTAGTAGGTCATTTAGTGCGATGTTGGGTGTAGGATAAGAAGAGCTTACTAGGTCAGATTTTGAAATATGACTATCTGAGCAAGCACTCCTGAATTCTTTTTCGCACACCTTCGGATCAAACACATCGGGCTCAGCACTGAGTTTCGTCTGATGAAAAAAGGACAAACAAACATTAGAGGGACAGAACGCAATTACATGAAAATCAAAATGATTACAAAACATGATCAGGTAAAAAAGCATTGCAACACCGGATAGAAAAAAGAAGATTTGAACACTAACACTCATCATCACTGAGAATGCGAACTTCTTTGGCTTCTTCTTCTTGACCAACTGATCATAGTTGAAAGTCTTCAGGTATAAGGTCATGACCTCATTGTCAATCTCAGCTCTTGGCTGTAGAGATGCATGAAAATTCTGCAGAGATGTATGGAAGCCATCTATCCCAATGAAATCAGGCCTGCAACAACAGATATGCTTGGATATTAAAACTCTTTCATCTATGGAAACACAAAAAAATAGATTTCAGATAAAAAATGGGTGACAGAAAAACATCATCATATAACTCACAGAAGCTCGTGTTTCTTTGGCTTCCTTGTTGGGTATCTGTTCATTACATACTGCTGGTGTAAGGCATCACCGTGTGCATCGACCTTGATTTTCTTCATCATTGGGACATTGTCAGGGGAGAGGGCCACCCTTTTCTTCTTTGACTCCTTACCATGACTGCTGGACCCACCCCTGGCCTCAACATTGACCTCTGATGCCTCGTGCAAAACCACTAATACCGGACAGTATTGCAACAACACAACAAAGAGGGAGATGAGAAACAAAAAAAGAGAAATATATAACAATTTGCTGCATTGGTGAAATTACTCTTTTGCTAAAAGGAAGTTTTGTTCTGAAGCAACACAAACCTTGAGGTACATCAGAGGAGGGGGTTTGTAATGAGATGGGGGACACATCGAACACAGGCCCCGGAATGTCATTTGGCCTTGGAAGCTTTGGAGCTGTGTCAACTGTTGCCGGTGTCGGGTTGCTTCGCCTTTCAAAAGGAGGAGTGTTGTCGAAAGTTGGCCCTGATGAGATTGAATTCGGCACATCGGAGCTAGAAGCATTTGATGTCTGCACAGGCTTGACTGGTCTGTCTACTTTTTGATTGAACCACTCATAGTCTTCGGTCCCCTCCGGGAAAAGAGCACAAGATGGGCCATCTTCCCACTCTAAGGCAGTTACATCCATTGCCTGTAGCGTGCCTTGTGAAAGAACTGGCGTTTCAACATTGTCAACAGCCCCCAAGGGATCAATGTTGCAAGCATCTTGGGGGATCACCTTTCCACCCTGAAGTACAACTTCCTCCTGCTCCACACTATCCTTCCCATGAGAATGATTGCTACTCTCAGCTTGTTGCAACACAACACCCTTGGAACATGTAACAGCCCGGAACCGACGCTCCAGAAGATTCCCCTTTTATTCCGTTGTCGTCGTGTGGTTCGAGTGGTTGTCGCATTTATCATCGCATCATTCGCATCATCTGCATAGCTTCGTCACTCGTTTTCGAAAACTTGCATCCGTTCGTAGTTGCCGGTTCGCTCCGTTCGTGTCGTCGACCGTTTTGAGACCAACCACACACGCACGCGCCCGCGGCATCGGTTTATTATCGGGCGCTTTCGGTATTTCAAGATCATGTCACGGGCCGCAACCTCCCTCTCTTCTTGGCCCAACCACCTCTCCACAGCCCACTAGCCCAACTAGCTTGCCCCTTCGTTCATGGTCTTCGGATCACAATCGGACGGACGAGGTCCAACCCCCACCCTAGACCATTCCCTATATAGACCACCCCATGGAGAGAGCCCCCTCACTCCCTAGGGTTTCCCCCTTGCCAAATTGCAGCCACCCCCCTAGAAAAACCCCACCTGCTAGCCCTCCTCCTCCAGATCCCGCAGCCCCAACCATCTGCCCATTTTCGGCCCTCGGATCGCGATCTAGAGGCTGAAAATCACCCAAACCCCACCTACCGGACATGTCCGTGGCCAACCCGGACATGTCCGGGCAACCACAGGAGCCCCAGATCCATCGGAGCTTCCTCCCGCAGCCCGCAGCCGGCGCCGACCAAGACCGAGCCGCCCGAGCCATCGCTCGCCCTCGCCTCCCGCGGCCAGGAAGCAAGCCGCCCGTCGCCCGCACCCGAGCAGTCGCCCCACCGCTGTCCGGCCGTCGGACCCTTGCCCGCTGAAGCCCAAGCCGCAGGCCATCGTCGCCATGGACCTACCCCGACCTCGCCAAGCCCCCGATCTGGCCACCTGCCGTCCGGATCCGCCGGATCCCATCGTCCTCGCCCCGTTCCCGGCCTCCGTGCCCTCTTCCCGTCGCCTGCCGCCGTCCCCTGGCCGTCGTCGCCGCCCTAGCGCCGCCGCCATGGCTCGGCTCGGGATCGAGCAGAGGAGCTGCTCGTCCCGTTGCCCTAGCCGCATGTGGGCCGCCGGCCCACCTCGTCCCGACCGGCCCATGAGGCCAGGTGAGCATGCCTCCCTATCCTACGCCTAGTGCACCGCATAGCTATGATGCGCCGCTGTTTCGGCCCATGTAGTTTTTTTCCCTGTGTGCGAATTTCTCTATTATTCTGGGACATGCATATTTTCAGATAAATGGCATGTTTTAAAATGCTCATATTTAATTAACCGTGCACCGTATGAAAATGTTTCATACATGTTTATTGCTCAGAAAAAGTGTAGATTAATTATATGTCGTTTTCATCCATGTTTAAAATGCCTAAGCTCGCTGTTTGCATCATTTGCATAATTGCCATCATTTTTGCATTGCCATATTTATTTATCCATGCATTGAAATTAATCCAACAATATATTAAAAATGTTCATGTTATCGGCATCGCATTTTCATACATGACAAAATGGTTCATTGTAATATTTGCATTTAACTTGCATTTATAATTGCTAAAAGGGGATTAGGCCATAAACTTGCATAATTAATTGTGACTTATTTTTCCACATGAACCTAGGCATATTATATGTGTTTTCGAGGTAGAAAAATCCATAGAATTTAACTGTGCATTTAGTTTTGTCATTGGAGGAAGTTCTTGTGCATGTTATTTTTGCCATGATGCCCTTTTGTCTATTTCGTGTGATTTAATCCATGCATCATATGAAATAATTTTGAACATGAGATATGCCCTTGAACATGTGTGCTAGGCCCTGGTATTTTTGGTTGTCATAGAAATGCATGTTTAGGTGTTGTTTCCTTGTTGCCATCATGCTATAAAAATCTGATGTTTTGAGGGTCCAAAATATTTCTAAGTCTGGAAATCTGTTATTTTGTTGCTGTGTTGCGATGTGATTTGCTAGTGTTCTAGGAGTCTTTTGGTGATGCCACCAAGGAGTCTTTTGTTAAGCATGTTATGCTCTTTCATGTTGTGCCATTAGTTTGCATAAATAGGTTTTGCATCATAATTATTTCTGTTGCTCAATATGTCAATCTGTTAAAACTGCTGCACATGCCCACTCTAATTTTTTACTAAGTCTGAGAATCTGTTTTCTTCAATATGCCATGTTGTGTTGATGGTTGCCATGAATCTGAGCATAATTTGATGTTTCTATAAAGTAATGAATTGTAATGCATCATGTCTACTACCATGCTGTTAATTTTCATGTCATAATATGCCCTGTAGCATATAGTTTTGCTGCTGCCAATATGCCTCCGTGAAATCTGCTATGCTAAAAACCTGTTATTTTCACTAAGTCCTAATCTGCTATATTTTGTTGCCATGTTGTGAGCTTCCTACCATGTGTTCCATAACTATTTTGAGTATGATATGTGAAGATGAAATGAAGTGTGTGTCTTATGCTACTGCCCCATGCTTAGTTTGTGCATTTTAGAATCTTGTAGCTTGTTGTTTTCATGTGTGCAAAACGCTATGTTGCTGTTTTGGACAGATTTAATTAAACTCTTGCATTGATGATTGTGGTTGATCCGTAGCTCCGTTTTGAACATGTTGCACATGAAACTTGCTTAGGATTTCATGTAGCATCATAATAACTTGCTGCATTCATGATTCGAAGTGTTGTGGTTGTCATTTTCATGCATTTTGCATTCATGTCACGTGCATCTTGTGAATGTCATATCTTTTAGACCGTAGCTCCGTTTGAGATGTTCTATATATGTAAATCGACTAGAATGACGTGTAGAATTGCATGGTTCACTTTATTTTGCTGTTTAACAAATATAAAACCTGATTAATTCAGATCTGGACCAATTTCGAAATTAACATATGGGGTCGTTTCGGAAATGCTATATGTTGTTTCCGGCCTCATTTAATATGCCTAGATGTGTAGTTTACTTATGCTTCACCTCTTGCCATGTTTAACAACATTTAATATTGCTGTGTACCTAAACGAGAGTGAACTAAATATCCAAATGTGGAGTTTCGTCATTATGCAACTCGTTGCATATTGAGCTTCACTTAATGTGTAGTATTTGATTGTTGTGGTTGCCATGCCTTGCATATTTAAACCGGACATGCATCATATTTGTTGCGCATCATGTCATGCATTTGTTGTGGTGTTCTCGTGTGTTGATTGTTGTTCCCGATTGCTTCTTCTCGATAGAGTTCCGAAACCGCTTCGGAGTGTGAGGATTCGTTCGTCTACGTTGGCTCGTCTTCTTCATGGATTCGTTCTTCTTCCAAGCGGGATCTCAGGCAAGATGATCATTTCCCTGGATACCATTACTATCATTGCCATGCTAGATGTCTCGTTTCTATCGCTGTCTCGCTACCTACCACTTGTATGTCAAGCCCCCCAAATTGCCATGAAAAACCTCTAACCCCTCCACGTCCCAGCAAACATTGTTTGGCTATGTTACCGCTTGCTCAGCCCTTCTTATAGCGTTGCTAGTTGCAGGTGCAAGCTCTTTCCATGTGCAACATGGATATCCTTTTGTTATATCACAATATTATTGCTATTTAATTTAATGCACATATATACTTGGTAAAGGGTGGAAGGCTTGGCCTTTTGCTCGGTGTTTTGTTCCACTCTTGCCGCCCTAGTTTCTTGTGAACCGGTGTTATGTTCCATAAATGAGCGCTCCTAACATGCTCGGGGTTGTTATGGGGACCCCCTTGATTTTCGTTTTAGGATAAAACTTGTCTGGCAAGGCCCAACATTGGTACTACATTTGCCTAATAACTAATAAACCTGCATAGGGAGTAATTAACCCGAGGATCTTTAATCAACAACCCGGGCCAGTGCTCCTCATGAGTGTTGGTCCAAACTAGAGCACCGTGCGGGGCCAACCTGGGGCAACTCGGGAGATGTCTATCAGGCCACCGTACGCTTCGCTTATCTGTCGTGTCCTGAGAACGAGATACGCGGCTCCTATCGGGTTCGTCGACACGTCGGGCGGTCTTGCTGGACTTGTTTTACCTTTCTCGAACGTCTTGTGCGAGGAATTCCGAAAATACTTCGGGCTATCTCGAGGTTGCGGTTTTCCAGTGGAATTGCCTAGGAAGATCACGAGGTTCGTGGTCGAGGTTATTCTCGCTGCGTGTGGTTAGTTTGTGATGGATGAGTAGGAGCACCCCTGCAGGGTTAAATCTTTCGGAAAGCCGTGCCCGCGGTTATGTGGCAAACTTGGAAACTTTGTTTAACACCCGGTCATAGCAAACTTGAAGTAAACTCAAATAAAATACACCAATTGTGTGCGTAACCGTGACTGTCTCTTCTCGTGAGTCCTTATCCGAGAGAGAACACGGTGGGGTTATGTTTGACGTAAGTAGGTGTTCAGGGTCTCTTAGAGATCATTACTAGTCCACGTCCGTTTATTCGACAATCATCCCCCTTTATTCTTGTACTCGTAAGTTAGCCACTCAATAATGCTTAGTGCTTGCTGCAGCCTCACCACTTAACCATACCTCTCCCATTAAGCTTTAATAGTCTTGATACCCTTGGAAATGAGATTGCTGAGTCCCTGTGGCTCACAGATTACTACAACAACAGTTGCAGGTACAGGTAATGCGATGATATGACGTGAGCACGATGCTTGTTTTGATTTGGAGTTCTTCTTCTTCTTCTTCTTCATCGATCTAGGATGGGTTCCAGGCGGCAGCCTGGGATAGCAAGGATGGATGTCATTTTATCGTTTGTTTTCGTCCGTAGTCGGACCCTGCTCTTCTGTATGATGTTTGTATTTGTTGTTGTATTGATGTGATGTTGATGTAGCTTGTGGCGAGTGTAAGCCAATTCCATATACTCACCTCTTCTGTACATGTACTTGTAATGATATCCATTCTTGCAACACGACGAGATGCGCTTCTATCCCTGTCGAGGCCCTCGTGCCAAAATAAGGATAGGATCGCATCTTGGGCGTGACAGAACACTCAGCAACGCTTGTGCTTCGACCCGCTGGTCCACCCTCCCCCTGTTCCGCCTCCACCCGAACCTTCTCACCTAATGCACTAGACTCCACTTCTTTCAGAGCAGCAGCTGCACCACCGGGTTGTGTCTTGTTCTGGTCATCAGCACCTGCTTCTACCCGGGTATCATGCTCTGACAATGGACATGTGGAAGAGCGGACAACAATGCCTGCTATAGTGGCTGTTGGGGTGCCAAAAGTCACAGCTCCTGTGCGCTCATCGCTGCTTGTTGCAATGACTCTTGGGGCGATAAAACCTTCACTTCTGTGCTCATGGTTTGACGCTGCATTCGAGTGTGCTTCCATCAACATGAGACCCAAACGCTTGCAAAAAGTTGACTGCATGACCTGCCCAAAAGACGTAACAACATTCTTCAACTCTGCCATATAGAGCTTTTTGTGCTTCTCAATTATAGGCTTCAAGTGCAATGGGATCTGCCACAGAAAAGAAAAAGAAGATGAAAATAACACAAAGAAGCAAAATCATGCACTGACATATATTTAAAAGAAAAAGAAAAAGGTAGTGCATTTTTACCTCTAACTCTTGGCAGGAAGGGAGCGGCTGCAGCCACTCATCCAGAGAGCCATGAAACTCGGCGCCTAAATCACCCTCACCATTGACTTGAGTTTTGGCTTTGTCAGCTCTATTAGTGACATTTGCAAGATGATGTTGATTCTGGCCCTCACCTTGCTTGTCCTCCTCCAATATTGCATATGGTGTTTGAGACAAAGAACGATGCTGCATACAAAAATCACCAAAAAAAGTGAGATGTTTATCACCGAAAAAAGCTCTGAGAAAAAGAAAAAGAAGATTGGGTCTGATCTTACATTGCGCTTTCGAAATTCAACCTTCTCAAGAGTGAGCTTGTTCCTGTCAAATTCTTTAACAAGCTCAAAATCTGCATTGCACACGAAGCAAGCCCTAGGGAGCGAGTAGTTGAACGTCTCCTCACTAATCAATGACCGAGGCACCTCCAGGAAATCCATGTAAATTAACTACATATTAAAAAAAACAAATCAGAAAGGTTGTATCGTATATATGATTGTTGCGAGCAGAATAAATAAAGTAAAATAAAGCAAAAATATCAACCAAATGAAAAGGATAAAAAATGATTTGCGTTTGGCATACCGGGAACATAGGTAGACAGCCGCCTATCCAGAAGCCACTTGCCCCAGCCTCCCTCTTTAGTTGGTACTTCCTCACCTCCCTCAACGCAGTTGCCAACACATGCTCGTCCCACGCAAACTCACTGAGTTCATCCAAGTCCTTCAAACTAGCAAGATAGTCCAAAGAGACCATGTTGCCGGTACCAGGAACTAACACGAGAGCAATGCATAAAAGAACCCAAGTCCTCTCTAAAGTAACAGCATCATCATCCGCCGCTCCCTTGAGTACAACAATGGATTTCTTCATTGGAGCCCTTGAGCCTTGTCGATATATGTCGCGTAGCTCGCAACGTTCATTCCTCTTCAGAAGCTCCACTGCCCTTGGTCCGGATGGGACATTGAAAATTTTGTGCACCATGTCTCTAGTGAATAATATAGTCTTCTTTTTATGCCTGACAAAAGGCGCATGCCAATTCCAGGACAAAACATTGCTATGCTATTCCAAATAAAGAACATTGCAACAAAGACACACAAAAAAAAGAATGGGCCAGGGGGTGATTCAAAGATACCTGAACAATGAACGCTTAGTGTCAATTCTCATAACTACCCAGTCAATCAACTCAAGAGGTACAGAAAATGGTCCGATCTTCATCAACGACCCAAAACTGGACTTCTCTAACACTGCCCTCTTTTTATCATTTAGATCCTTGTCTGCAACCTCACGCAAACGGGAAGCTGAAAAGCGTGTTGAAAAGGACCCATCAGAAGGTTCTTCATCATCCATTGTTGGATCACTGCAAAAAGAACAAAAAAGGATATTCAGAACACCCATCCCCCTTTCTTATGCTCCAAACACAAAGATATAAGGAAAAATAAAAGTAAAACTCCATCCATTAACAACACTAACGCTATAGAAGCAAAATATATCACTTGGAAAACTACTAAAAAATATAAAAATTTCAAATATGCTTGGTCACTAAATAAAAATGTGGTCGGTCATTCATTTTAGGTCACATCAAAATGCAATGTAGCACCTTCACTATCTTCTGAAACCTAAAAAGCTATGACTAACAGACAACAAAAATAAGCACACCAACTACTGCAATGCAAGATAGGTGACAAATAAATAAATAAAAATGGGTAAAATCTTAGGGTAACATCTGCAGCAAAGCAACACAACTGCCTCCTGAACAAAAAAACAACAAAGTAAACTGAAAATCTACAGCTGACAACTGATATGTCTGCTGCAATACTGCACATATCACAGGCAGTGGACAACCTTGCAGCAGTAGTCATCCACATCACCAAACCTGTCAGCAGCACACACACGCCATCGCCGACTATCTTCATCAAGTGCTTGTGCAAAAACGTGGGATTGCAGCAGAGGCAGTTGCGGGCGCGAGATCCCGGAAAGAGGGTATGTGCACTGGCAATCTCCTGCTCCATATACAGAACAAATCTCGAAGGGACGACCACCGCGCCTACCACAAACAAATCCCGGCGAGCCCGCCCCTCCGCCTACACGAAAAAACTCCGCCGAGCCAACCAACCGCCTCCCCTAAAACAGATCGGACGGGGACGTTGATCCTATACGATTACTACTGCGAATTTCTACTGCGAAATTCCGGTCTGATTTGGGGGAGGATCCAAGGTACCTGTCCTGTAGATCGTCGCCGTCCATGTCCTGAGCCGCCTCCTCGCGGGCCTCCTCACGCGCCTCTGCTCGTCGACCTCGCGTCAGCTTCGCCGCCCCGGAAGATGGACGCCGCGACGACCGTCGCATAGGAGATTTGGAGCGAGCTTGGGGGAGGAGGAACGAAGAGGAAAGGGGAAATGTTGCAATGACGTCAGGGGGTGGGGTGCGAACGAAATGACTGTCAGCTCGCGTCGCGCGCTACGTCGAGAGCCGTCGGATCTCGAGCGATCGGACGGTGCGCGAGGAGGTTTGCGCCACCGAGAAATCAGTCGGGTGGGAGAAAGCGTTTTCCTTTATCATTAATCTAACTATCTCGTAAACCCAGACGTACGTTCTACTAATTTCCTCTCCTCTGGAGCGCATATCTGCGGAGGAATATATTCCGCCACCACTACGAGTCGGCTCCGGGTCTAACAATTATCCGCGAAAACCAGGGCCGTCCCTTTAGATGCGTCCTGTTCTCTGCCACTCCGGTGGATGCCTTCCGCCGAGAGGGAAAGGACCGCTTAGGTAGGCGCTCGTTGTTGTTGGATTCCTTCTTTCTTTCGAGCGCTCGCACGGTAGCACCAACCGAACAATTATTCAGTGGCGCCTCTTCTTCTTTAAATGGTTCGCTGGTTCCATTTCGTTGCCGCGAACTGAAGGAGAGCTAGCATGTATCCCGCGCTCAGACCCGCGCGACGGGCACACGCGACCCAGCAGCAACATCAACAGCAACGCCAGCACCGTGCGAGCTAGGCAGGGAGGGAGATGGGTTGCTATCCCCTGCGCGTGATCGTCTCTAAAGCGCTTGGGAAATGCAACGGTATGATGATACGTCCCCTTGATTTCTTTTCTTCTGCTTTTTCTCTGATGATTGATGATAGATAGTCCTAGGTCTTGAGAGCTCGCGCTTGGTTCACCCATGCCTTTCTTCTTTTCTCAAGCAGGAAGCAGCTTTGACTTTCTCCGTTGTTCTTTTTGGCAGACTATCGTTATGCTATGCACTAGTGCTAGAGACCTCTGTATTTCTCAAGATAGGTTTCACTCGCTACAGTTCAGTTCTGTTTCTGCTACTAGTTTTTTCTTTGCGTAAGTTTCTGTACCATAGCTAATACCGGAATATGTTCAGTTGATAGCTGAGCTTTGCTAGTAGTATTCATTATTGTTTAACTCATGTCACGTGATCATATATTGTGTGGTCTCAGAACTCCAACGTTCGTGACACAAAGCAGCTAACTGATGTTTGTGAGCTCCGGCAACGTACGCAGGGCGCGAACGATGGATGGAAGACCAGAGGATGGACTACGCCATGGCCTACCCTCCCGGCCCACACCCAGAGACACACTACATGCGGCCCGTGGCGCGCACCGTCACCTTCAGCGGCACCAACTCAGTGCACATGATCCCGCCAAACCCGCCACCGCAGCAGCAGCAGCACCCAGAGCCCCAGCCCCAAGCGCCACCACCCCAACCCCAAGCGCCACCGCCCCAGCACGAGCACCAGCCGCAACCCGCGCCCGCGCCGGAGCAAGGCGCGCCGCCGCCCGAGCAACAGCCGAGGCAGCCGAAGCGAGGCAAGAAGAAGCCGCCGCGCCGCGTCCGGTTCGGCCCCGAACAGCCACCACCGTCGGAGCAGCAGCAACAAGAACACCAGGAGCAACAGCAGCAGCCGGAGCACGCGCCGAACAGCAACCCGGGCAACGGCGCGCCGGGACACCACGGCCAGCAGGGCCGCGGGCCGCCGGGGTACCTGAGGTACATGCCGTCGCCGCTGCCGAGGTGGGAGGCGACGCCGAGGCGGCACGAGTACTTCTCCGGGGAGTACCGGTACAGCTACCCGACGCCGGTGCGCGAGGGCATCTACAGCATGGCCACCGACGCCAACCGGCTCACCACCATCTTCAGCGAGGAGAACCCCAACGCCTGCGCCATCGTCTGACTCTCAGTGCTTGAAGTCGGCCGGCCGGCGAGGAATGAGGTTCTCGCGCCGTACTTCCAGTAGCTCTTTGCACTGCCTAAGTGCCTAGTTGGAGGGAGGAGAATCCGGTTCCCTTCTAGTGGTGTTGACGTGTTGTACAGCCAAAGAAAGGGGGAATAGTTGGGTGGCACGACACGATGAGGTGAACATTCGCGTTGTTTGGATTCGGCTCGTACGATATCCTTTCATGATGCTCTTTTCGCGTGTTCTCTTGGAAAGCTAAGAAGAGATTAGTCAATGATTGTTGGCCACCAAAGACGGATTAAGCATAATGTGTCTTAAGAGGTGTATGCGATGGGAATGCATAGAACAGCGACCGTCTCCTTTCGCTGTCCTTCGGTCTAGAATTTACGTGATGATCAAATCATTGCAAAAATAGATGGAGAGAATATACTTATTAATGAGGTTCATTGAACATTGTTTGTCCCGAGACATGATTATCAACGCTACTTTCATGTACTAAATCGTCATAGTACGGATCGACGAAAAGCACGCTAAGATCATTAGGCGCATCTCGACCATCCTGCCATGGCCACGGCCGGTCTAGGCACCCCTGCCACAGACGTCCAAACCCTATCCTTCGTGATCTTGTATCTAGTCTACCATATTCTCGTCTAGCCTACTTTGGCTAACCCACGATTTCTTTATATAATAAGGACCCTCTTATCCGGTGAACGTTCGTTGGGAAGGGTGGCAATTGCGAACGATTTTCATGGCAATTCTAGTTATAGGGGAGTGACAATTTCTTCAGACTAGCGTGGCAATTTCTTTCTAGAGAAGATTTTTTTTTAAGAAAAAGCTCCCATCATTTGATGTCCATCAAACGCAAGGGCGTTCGCTGGGAGTTCCTTCCCAACGAACATTCGTCGGTTAGCATTACAGCCCGAGCTACATGTATTTGACTCAAATACTTAACTCTCCGCATACACCAAGTCTTGCAGTAGCCCTATATAAGTTGTAGAAAAAAAAATAGTAGCGCTATATACACATATTCGACACAGATTTCAACAAATGCCACCCTAGCGAATATGTTCATCGCCATCTTGGAATCGTCGTCTTTGCTTGAAAACATGTGTATGGGCAGACTTGGGTCTTCTCTTGTTTGCTCACTAGCATGAGTCAACTGCCAAGCCCTCGACTGATAATATCGCTACACCTGGCTTCTCGTCAGTTCCCCCTCCAACGATGCTTGCTTGCACGTTGTACAACTTGTTCTTGGTCCTCTTTCCCCTCATCACAAGTTTCTTGTCATTTTTTATCCTCACGGTCTTCTTGTCCTGGTCCACTTTGTAGACATAACCATTTCCATGGAGTTAGCCAGCGAAGTTAGATCTCTTAGAACCTTTGGCACATCCTTAACATCCTTGAGTACACGTTCAACACCATCTTTGATCTTGATCTTTATATCTCCAATGCACCATGACACATCGATGCTTCATAGGACTGCTTGTTTGATAGGGTAAGTAGGTCACCATCAGAATCATCGCTTTCTTTAGAGGTTGGCGGATCCTTCAGTCTTCTTCCACATTCGACACTCCCTCCTTAGGTGACCCACTCCTTACAATTTATCAAGGGGAAGTGGTTTTCACCGTATTCTTGTACCACACGCACTATGTTTGGTGTCATATTTGCCAGTATACGCGATACAAGGGGCCCATGCCTGGGCCACCGTCACGCCCAATATGTGATCCTATCCTCGAGGAATTCGGAGGTCCCACCAGGGATAGAAGCGCATATTGAAGACGCTTGCAAGGTGGATATCATTACATCGTACCATGTACATAATAGATGGGGATACAAACAAATACATACAATCATCACATGAATACATCAATACATAGCAAACACCATACAGAAGAGCAGAATCCGACTACGGATGAAAACAAACGAAAAACACGAATGTCATCCACCCTGCTAGCCCAGGCTGCCGACCCGGAACCTATCCCAAGATCGACGAAGAAGAAGAACTCTAAAAGCAAACACGCATCGCTCTCACGTCAAATCATCGCATTACCTGTACCTGCATATGTTGTTGTAGTAATCTGTGAGCCACGAGGACTCAGCAATCCCATAACCATGGGTAACAAGACTATCAAAGCTTAAATGGGTATGGAAGGGTAAGGTGGTGAGGTTGCAGCAAGCACTAAGCATTGTATGGTGGCTAACTTATGAGTACAAGAATAAGAAGAGTAAACTACGCATAACGGTCGCAAACTAATAATGATCAAGAAGTGATCCTGAACACCTACTTACGAGTCAAACATAACCCCACCGTGTTCTCTTCCCGAACTCCCTCGAAAAGAGACGATCACGGTTACGCACGCGGTTGGTGTATTTTAATTAGAATTAGTGTCAAGTTCTCTACAACCGGAGGTTATAAATTTCCAAGTCGCCACATAACCGCGGGCACGGCTTCGCGAAAGATTTAACCCTGCAGGGGTGTTCCAACCTGGTCCATCACAAACCAACACAAGCTGCGGTGGAAAGACCTCAACCTCAAGAAAACCCGATCAACCTCGAGTCAGCCCGAAGTATCATCGGAATTCCGGTGCACAAGACATTTCGACAATGGTAACACAAGTCCAACAAGAGCTCCCGGTATACCGACAATCCTGATAGGAGCCGCACGTATCTCGTTCTCAGGGCACACCGGATGGGCAAGACGTCGGGTTGGCTGAGACCCTGGTTGCCCAGGGGGCGCCGGACATCGCCCGGTTTGGACCAACACCATCAGCACTGGCCCACCTGTATTATGTTGAATTAAGAATCCCCGGGGACGCGACCCCCTATGCAAATTAATTATTTAATTCAGTATTATTATGTTGGCAAATGTTAACACCAAAGTTGGGCCTTGCTGGAAGCGGTTATTCAAAGCGAACTGTCAAGAGGGTCCCATAACCCCTGAGCATGTTAGGAACGCTAATCAAGGAACATAACACCGGTATTACGGAAACTAGGGCGGCATGAGTGGAACAAAACACTAGGCAAAAGGCCGAGCCTTCCACACACAACCAAGTATATAGATGCATTAATTAAATAAGAGATATTGTGATATCCCAACATATCCATGTCCCAACATGGAACAACCTGCAACTGCACCTGCAACTAGCAACGCTATAAGAAAGGGGCTGAGCAAAGGAGTAACATAGCCAAACAACGGTTTGCTGGGTAGGGTGGTTAGAGGCTGTATCATGGCATATGAGAGGCTGACATATATGTGGTAGGAAGCGTGACATAGCGATAGCAACGAGACAACTAGCAAGCAAAGATAGTAGAGATATCCAAGGTCATGATCATCTTGCCTGGAATCCCGCTCGGAAGAAGATCGAGTCCATGAAGAAGATGAACCAACGTAGTCGAATGAATCCTCACAATCGCAACGAAACCGGAACTATCGAGAAGAAGCACAACCGGAAAGAAGCAAACAACATGGTAAACATACAAGCATAAACAAGGCATGATGCACAATCAAATATGATGCATGACAAGATTAAATGTTGTTAAACATGACAAGAGATGAAGCATAAGCAATCCATACAACTAGGCAAGTTTAAATGAGACCGGAAACACAAATAACAATTCCGGAAGGTCCCCATATGCAAATTTCAAAATTAGTACTGATCTGAATTAAACACAATGTTAAAGTGGTTAAACAGCAAGTTAACATGCACCATGATGATCTACACATTTTTCTAATCAAGTTACATATGTAGAACATTTAATTCGGAGTTACGGGCTAGAAGATATGAGCTAAACAAGTTTAACATGGCAATAATGCAAAATGCATGCAAACATCAACCACAAATGCTCAAATCAAGGATGCAACATGGCAATATGAAACTACACACAATTCTAAGCAAGTTTCATATAGGACATGATCAAAACGGAACAACGGTTCAACAATTACAATCAACACAAGTTGTAATAACAATCTGCCCAAAACAACAACATAGCACTTTGCAAGCATCAAAACAACATGCTACAGTGCTAGAACATGGCATCAAATGGCACATCATGGTAGTACATATCATGGAGCTCAAATCATTCAACGTGGGCATAATCATAGGAGCAACAGATTCATGGCAATCATCAAGACAATATGCAATCGTGAAACATACTGATTCTAGAAAGTCTGGGATTGCAACAGTTATATCATGATGCTGACTTGGGAATCACATAACAGAAAGCATAGTAGTTTAAATAATTATGAAATTGATATGAATATGTTTTAGACATGGCAATCTTCAAATTACTCCATTGGCACAAAGTCACAGGATGCACAGATTAATTGCTATGATTTTTACAAAATGGAACATTCTGTTAACAGGTTGACAGTTTTATCATGATAGCAACTTGAGAGCAACAAAGAGACATGTTACGGGAGCTTTACATGTCAACTAAAGGCATGGCATCAAAGTACACATCACATAGGCCAAATCACATGAAGGAGTCATATGCATATGAGCTCTAGATTAGTGGCAACCATCAAGCAAAGTTGGCAAGTTTTATCACAGACAACTTTTACTTAAAACAACAACATTGACTAGGCATGTTTACAAGCTCATGGCAGTCACCTCATGGCTTATCATGGCATGAAATAAATACTAACAACAAAAAGACATGAAAATGCTCCAAAGACATGTTGACAAGATGCTCATATGACATTTGCATTAAATCACACAAAAATAACAAAGTGACAAATCTTAACAGTTTACTGCAGTAACATCAGGATGCACTTTTGCAACAGGAATTATGACATGTAGATGAGTCCTATTATGCATGCAACAGAAACCATCATGTAGAGCACATTGAGTAGAGCATTTTACATATATAAATCATCATCATAGGATGAACATACAAAAAGTTACAAGCACCCAAACATGCATACATGAGATGAAAATTCCAAGGACAAACATTCAGAAAAACAAAAATAGGCTGAGCGCTGAATAGCTAAACGGCGCACGGGCGAGGAATAGGCGGGTGGGCTCACCTTGCGGCCCATGGGCCGGCTCGATGACGGTTCTGGAGAACCGGCGTGTGGGGCGATTCGGGCGGCTGGGGTGGACCGGGCCGGTTCACCAGCGAACCGGCCGGTTCTTGCCGGTCCGAGGTCGGGTCGGGCGGCGAGGAGGAGACCGAGGCCGGCTGCGACGGCTCGCGTCGGCTCCGGCGATGGCGGATCGAGGGGGCCAGGGGGCCATCGGATCTGGGAGGCGGCGGAGGATGCGGGGCGCGGCGCGGGTTGTTGCGGGGGATGAGCGGGGGCGGCCTCCGGCGAGGACGGGGTCGCCGGCGAGGACGCGAGGTGCGGCGCGAGGCGGCGAGGCGCGGCAGGCGGCAAGGCGCGGCAGCGCGGTGGTGGAGCGGCGGCGCGTGGAGCTAGGGTTTGGCGGCGGGCGGCTTCGGGCCGGGCGGGCCGGATCTGGGCCCGGGCGGGCCGCAGTGGCGGCTTGCGGGCTCGGCGGTGGGCGGCGTCGGGCCGGATCTGGGCCCGGGCGGGCCACGGTGGTGGAAAGGCTGGCCGGGGGCGCGTGGCAGCCCCTAGTTGGCTGGGAGGCGGGTCGCGGCGGCGGCTAGCCCGTGGCTGGCTGCCAAGTGGCGGCGGTGGAGAGAGGAGGCACGGAAAACGAGGAGGAGAGAGGTTAGGGGTGGGTTTTTGGCCAGATTAGGAAGGAGGGGCCTTCCTTATATAGCAGGTTTAGCTAGGGTTTGGGTTTTGGGGGTGTTTTCGAGCCGTTCGATTTCGATCGGACGGCTCCGGCGAGAGGGGCAGTGTAGGTGGGTCTAGTGGGCTGTGTAGAGGGGATTGGGCCAAGAAGAGAGGGAAGATGGCAGCCCGGCACGGTTTTCAGAACACCGAAAACGTCCGACGTTTTGACCGGCTATAGTGCCGCTATAATTTATCCGTTGGGGCATCAAATGACCTTCGAATGGAACAAAATTTGGCAGGCGGTCTACCTACAATATAATAAGACCGCACACCAACTTTCAACCCATTCCGAGAACATTTGTATCCCACTTATAAAAAAATATTTTGGAGGTGCCGCGGGCGCGTGCGAGTGTATCGGGACTCAGAACGGACAACGGAAGGAACGGGGAGAAGCCGACAACTACGAATGGATGCAAGTTTTATGAAAACATGCGGATGAAAAAGCACACGATGACATGACGAAGTGCAACAAGCAAAAGAATCACACGGCAACGACGGAAATAAATGGAAGGAATCTGGAGCATCGGTCTCGGGGCATCACAACGTGCCACCCTTGATTTCCCTAAAAGGAGTCGTATTACTACCAAAGATGTAGGAGTCCAGGACGTATGTGACAAGATGACCAAGACGGAGAGGAGGCCACCGACCAACACTATTGTATAAAAGTGAACCCTCATGACGAAGCACCATCTTCAACAGGACAAAGATTTCCAGAAGCCCCAGATTATCCGATTAGCACAACTTAGTAGATCCAATCTATATATCACGTCAAGACCGTCCATCTCCAAATCAGGCAACTTGACATCCAACTTGTCGAACACTTAGCGTACGTTTTCATTGTAACCCCTTTGTGGTATAATCCCCAATAAGCATGAGTAAGATTTGTTCCTCATAGCGCAAGGGCCTGAACCTGGGTAAAAATCATGCCTGGTGTCCATTTGTAACCTGAGGTTACATCACACTATCTTACAAATCTATGTGCGACTATCGTACTGTTGTTTTGCGAATCTTTGGTCCAAAGGTCCACAAATGACTAGGGAAAAATGAGAGTCCATATCTCATGGGTGGACTGGTCCCTCTCATGCCTCCACCACAGTGGGGTTTTCTTCTTGGGTATCCTTGTTAACAAGGATCGAGAATTAGTTTCTGGGAGGAAAAGTGGTCGAGTAATGCCACCCTCCGAGAGAAATATCCAATCATTTACCATATTGCTTGTAACAAAAGTGATACAATTGCATAAGTTGTGAGCACGCCACCGCTTAATGTATTGTTCAACCGGGATTTGGTCGGGCCTCGCCTTGCGTCACGACAAGTCCTTTCGGGGCAGTTAGCATCGATCCAATTGACGCAACTTGGATGGATTTCATTAGAATGTGGCTCAAAATGGTTTTGCTTCGTCGACTCTATGTACCGGGAACTCATACATTCCAAGGTACCAGTGGATAATAAAGAAACAATTTCAAAGTTGAAAGTATCATTAAAAATCAAGATTTTTTGTGTGGTACCTACGTCGATGTGTGATCCTAACTAAGGACAACATCGCTCGCGCAATAGTGAAAGCACATTTGCTCCCTTGGTGGTTTTGGTAATTCATAACAACATATATCTCATTAAACTAATGTCCATTCAAGATTAAGATTTCAGGATGTTCAATGATTGGCATGGCATGGACTAGAGATGTGGACCCCTCAAAATGCTAAGGACAAGGATTGGCAGAGGATCAGGACTCTACATTTTTGGTTTAGTGATCCAAGATCACATTGAGTCCATAGGAAAGCCAATACTATTAAAAGGGGATGAGGTGTTGCTTAATGGTCCTTTTGCTCAAGTGCTTAGTGACAGTATTCCTAAACCCTCAACCACTCTCTCTACCCAAATATGTCCTAAACCTAAAGTCCAACTCGGCCCCACCGAAATTTCCAATCCAGCCCCACCGAGTTCATCCAAGACTTAGCCACTGCCAAACCCTAACAAATCGGATCCACCGAAATGGATCTCGGTCCCACCGAGATGGCCTTGCCAACTCTCTGTAATCGGTTGCATTCACTTCGGTCTCACCGAGTTATGCATATCGGTCTCACCGAGATGGCTTGCCAACTCTCTGTTGCCTTATTGCTTCACTTCGGTCCTACCGAGTTGATGCAATCGGTGCCACCGAGATGAGGATTGCCCTAGCCATTGCACTTCGGTCCATCCGAGTTGTTCGTATCGGTCCCACCGAGATTCCTAAAGTTCATATCTTTTACACAGTTCGGTGCTACCGAGATGATCGTTTCGGTGCCACCGAGTTGGGTCAAAAGTGTGTAACGGTTGGATTTTGTGTGGAGGCTATATATACCCCTCCACCCCCTCCTTCTCAGTAAGGAGAGCCATCAGAACGTGCCTACACTTCCACCATACATTTTCTGAGAGAGAACCACCTACTCATGTGTTGAGATCAAGATATTCCATTCCTACCATTTGAACCTTGATCTCTAGCCATTCCCAAGTTGCTTTCCACTCAAATCCTTCATCCACCATAGCCAAATCTGTGAGGAGTGTTTGAGTGCTGGGAAGACTATCATTTTAAGCACAAGAGCAAGGAGTTCATCAACAACACACCGTCTATTACCTTTTGGACAGTGGTGTCTCCTAGATTGGTTAGGTGTCGCTTGGGAGCCTCCAACCAGATGTGGAGTTGAACCAAGAAGTTTGTAAGGGCAAGGAGATCGCCTACTTCGTGAAGATCTACCCCGAGTGAGGCTAGTCCTTCGTGGACGTAAGCCATGGTGGAATAGACAAGGTTGCTTCTTCGTGGAACCTTCGTGGGTGGAGCCCTCCGTGGACTCGCGCAGCCGTTACCCTTCGTGGGTTGAAGTCTCCATCAACGTGGACGTACGATAGCACCACCTATCGGAACCACGCCAAAAACCACCGTGTCTTCATTGCGTTTGAAATCTCCAATCACTCCTTTACATACATATGCAATTGCTTACATTCCGCTGCTATACTCTTAGAATTGCATGTGTAGGGTGATGCTTGACATGTGCTAAAATCTGCCTACAACTAAAATCTGGGAAAAGGTTAGGTTTTATTTGGTCAAGTAGTCTAATCACCCCCCTCTAGACATACTTTCGATCCTACAAGTGATATCAGAGCTTTGGTCTCCGTAAGCCTTGATTTCCATGGCTTTGGTGATCATAGCCTTGGTTTCACAACCTAGGAGAGTATGGCGTCTAGTGAGGGTAGCTATCACCGTAGAGGTCCATATTTTGATGGTACAAACTTTGCTAGTTGGAAGCATAAGATGAAAATGCATATTCTTGGTCATAACTCTGCCGTTTGGGCTGTTGTTCGTGTTGGCTTGCAAGGTGACTTCTTTGAGGATGGCAAGAAACCGGATCGTGAAGCAACCCCGGAAGAATTGAAGATGTTGCAATACAATGCTCAAGCTTGTGACATTCTATTCAACGGTCTATGTCCCGAAGAATTCAACAAAATCAGCCGCCTTGAGAATGCAAAGGAAATTTGGGATACTTTGGTTGATATGCATGAGGGTACCGAATTCGTCAAGGAATCTAAGTTGGATGTGCTCCAAAGTCAACTTGATAAGTTCAAGATGAAGGATGGTGAAGGAGTCGTTGAGATGTACTCTAGGCTTGCTCTCATAACAAATGAGATTGCCGGCTTAGGAAGTGAAGAGATGACCGACAAATTCATAATCAAGAAGATACTTAGAGCTTTGGATGGAAAATATGATACCGTCTGCACATTGATCCAAATGATGCCAAATTACAAAGATCTCAAGCCCACGGAAGTCATTGGAAGGATCGTTGCTCATGAAATGTCGCTCAAGGACAAAGAGGAGCTGCACAACAGGTCAAGTGGTGCTTACAAAGCCTCAACCGATGCTCCAACAACTTCAAGTGACCAGCTAGTATCCAATGAAGAGATTAGCCTAATGGTGAAAAGGTTCAACAAGTTCTACAAGAACAAAGGAAAAGAAAGAAACTCTAGCTCAAGACACTATGAGAGAAGATCATCAAGTCGTGACCGTAATTGCTACAATTGTGGAAAGCCCGGACACTACTCAAATGAGTGTACGGCTCCCCACAAGAGAAGAGACGAATCACCAAGAGGAAGACATAGAAGAGATGAATCACCTCGTAAGGAGAGAAGGAGTAGAGATGATTATTATGAACGAAGACACTCTCGAAGAAGTAAGGATTCAGAGAGGAAGGACAAGTCATCAAGGAGCTACACAAGAAGAAGACATCAAGATCATGTTGGTGAATGGGTTTCCGGCTCCGACTCCGACAACCAATCCGAGAGAAGTTATCACTCCAACTCCGACTATAGTCAAGATGAAGGTGTTGCCGGACTTGCACTTGTGTCATCCAACTCCTACGATCTATTTGACTCACCAAATGAAGAAATTGGAAGATGCTTCATGGCAAAAGGCCCCAAGGTATCACACCCCGAGTATCTTGATTTTAATAGTGATGAAGATGATTTGCTTGGTGATGATGATTTGCTTGTTGATAGGGCTAGTAATGTGAGCTATGATGAAAATGCTAGTAATCATGATAGTCAAGAGGAAACGAGTGACAATGCTATGAAGGAGATTGAGCGCCAAACTAAAGAACTAAATGCTCTTAACTTAGCTCATGAAACAACTCAAGAGGATCATAGAGAACTTCTAAGAACTCATGAGAAGCTACGCTCTGAGAAGCTAAATTTAGAGCAAGAGCATGAGTTTCTTAAAGCTATCAATGACGATCTTCGAAAGAAGAGTTCTTCATATCTTGCCAAACGTTTACTCTTGTCTACCTTTATGCCACAAGTTAAACCTAAGCAAACTAGCAACAAGGGTAAAAATGGTTCTACCTCTAGTAGTAACAATAACAATGCTAAATCCAATGTTGTTGCTTCTAGTAGTTCTATTGATTCCACTAATGATTCTCTTAGCCAAGTTACACTTGAGCAAGAAAATATGCTATTGAAAGGAATTATAGAAAAAAGTGTCTACAAGAGTCTTGCCAGAAGTAAACAATTTGAGGAAATTGTACGCAAGCAAGGAAGGCACCGGAAGAACCAAGGTGTTGGTTTTGAACGAAAGTTCAATGCCGATGGAGTTGAGTGGGAAGAAGGTCAATACCCCAAGACGAAGTTTGTTCCGCAACAAGAGAAGTATGATCCTACTTCCTTCAAGGGAACACAAGCTCAAGAAGACCTTCCCCCACAAGACCACAAGCTAAAAGGCAAGGACAAGCTTCAAGAAGAGATTGATTCATTTGAAAAAGCTCCTCAAGCCATGGTCAAGTGGGTTCCCAAGACTTCATCAAGTTCTACTTCATCAAGTGCTACTACAACTCCAAGGATTCCCATCAAGTTGATGTGGGTCCAAAAGAAGAAGAACTAGAGAGTTCTTGAGGGTGACTCCGCCGACAAACTTCACTCATATTCTTTATGGCAATGACTTGTGCAACCAACTTCCACATTTTGCACTAGTTCATGGAGTGACAAACCCTCTTGTTGGTAAGGCAAGGGACAAGGTAATCAATGCATTCATGGACATCATCATATGTGTATTTCACTCTATGTCTATGGATATCCTTGTATGTTCCTTGTGTGGGACTAACCCATGTAGGTATTGAAAGCACAAAACTCCAAAGGATTGCTCCCAACTTTTGATGATCTACATCAACATTGAGCATCCACATCTTCAACATCTACATGAAGTCATCATCCACAAAACCCAAGGTTAGTTCAACCCTCTTAGGGGGGATATCGCATCTAGGGGGAGCTTTGCTCTAAAAATTGAGCTAATGCAACTCTAATGGTGTGAACACATTAATGCTTTATGTAAAAGTGGTAACCCCACTTGTGCTTAAACGATGAGTATGACCTATGATCAAATGTTATCATTTGGCTCCTAAGTCAATATACTCATATATAGATGACCTAGTCATCGCCATTGCTTGATAGATGCTAGAATTGGTTGTGCATGTTTGACACATATTTCTTTTGCTATCTTATTGTGTGAGCATGTTGATTTGCATGTTTTCATCATTCGAGGACATCCATTTGTTGTTTTGATTGTCTTGGTTTTTCTGGCCAAGTGGATGTACAAGAATGCCTAAGAACCTTCTCTAGCTATCTATGCTTTCTTGTCTCAAATTCTATTCTTGCTGCATCACAAAAATTGAACATGTCATTTTCGGACCCTCCGGGTGAGGAGCACTCGGAGCCACCGATCTGAAAGGGCTGAACCTCCAAAACCTTCTAATTGATTTCGGTCAGACCAACCTACTCAAACTCGGTCGAACCGAAAGCATTTAGACTGATCTAGGCTTTCATCTCGGTGCTACCGATTAGACCAATTCGGTTGGACCGATTTGCTGTAACTGCAAGCAGTTGCACGTCTCGGTGCTACCGATTTGTTCCACTCGGTGCCACCGACAGCACATGGGTATATATTCCCAGCGAACCGTGCGGTTGAAAATTTCTTCAAACGTCACGCGCCCGCGCCCCATTGCTGCCGCCCCTTTGGTCTTCGGATCGTCGCCGTCGTCTCCAGCGCGCCCTCGCCGCAGGATTCCGTCGCCGTCAACGGAAATCTCCACCGCCGTTGCCGCCGTAGAGAAACTCCACCGAGTTAGGGTGAGTTTCGATCCCTTTCGTGCTTCCCTTTTCCGATTCAATGCACGATTGGATTGCCTATAATCTTGCCACGAATGCAATCCTCTTTCCACCAGATTAGTTCGTTTAAACGAAATTCGAGCAAAAATTTTAGGGTTAGGTTTCCGCCGAATGCATCTCGGACCGACCGAATAGGAATCTTCGGTCCCACCGATTTGGCCCTGGCCATAGCACTAGTACATCTCGGTGCCACCGAGTTGTGTGAATCGGTAAGACCGAAAGTGAATCTCAGTGAAACCCTAGCATCTCGGAGCCACCGAAACCCATCTCGGTCTGACCGAAATGATGTGCCATGTCTCTGTAGTGTGCTTCGGCGTCACCGAGATTACCAACTCGGTCCATCCGAACTGCATTCTGTGAAAACCTAGAACTAAAGTTTGAACTCAACTTTAAAAAAAACTATCTGCTTTTTGTGATGACTCATCTACTCTACCTATACCCATCTATTCACAGGGTCAGCTCAGCAAGATGTCTGATGTCAGTGACAGTCAAAACAGGTCAGAGCAGCATGAAGGACAAAGTGAAGTATCAAGCCATAATGAAAGTTTCTATGAGGGAGAGAGAAGCTCTCCAGATCTTCCTAAAGCTGCAACCAGAACACGGAAAAAGAAAACCTCAGACAGTGAGGATGAGGACTTTGTTGCAAGTGAAGCTGCAACCAAGAAAAAGCGAGTAGTGCTTGCTAAGGAGTACAGCTCCAAGCCTACATCTGTCAAAGAGAGAACTACTGTGAGGAAAGTGCCTCAGCAGACAATGCAGAAGCCCAGTGACACAGAGACAGCTGCAGTAACTAAGAATAAGAGAGTAAGGAAATCGTTTGCACGTGTGATTGGCAGACCTACTATGATGATTGAAGAGGAAGAAGAGGAGGAGGATGAGCCAGCTGCTGCACCCCCTGCAAAAGCACAGAAGCTCATGTCTGATGCAATCAAGACTGCTGCACCTCCCAAGTCAAAGCCTAAGGCATCAGCACCCAAGAGATCAACCAGAAACATATCAGCTGTAGAGAAGAACAAGGCCCCAGTGCCAGAATCAAATGTTGATGAAGAGCCTCTAGTGCTCAGAAAGTTGAAGCCAAAGATATCAGACCATGACAACGCACACCCAGTAGCTGAGAACATGATGTTGAGAAAGGACAAAGGACTGCGTCAATGGAGATTGTCAGATCATTATGCTATCAGAAGAAGGACTGCTTGTGATTATCGTTTTCACACCCGTGAACTACAGGATTTTTATGAGACAGTTTTGCTTGACAAAAAGCCCAAGAAGCTAAAGCAACTCAGGAAGCAGAAGCTCCAAATGCTCCAATTGCGAATCTCAAGACACCAAAGGATCAAATGCAATATCTGCTTGAAGCCACTCTGAGGATTGAGCGAAGTTTGGCCAACCTCACCCAGACCCAGGCTAGTTTTGAGCGGATCATTGAGACCAAATTTCATGATTTGGATGTCAAGGTAACTGAGATTCAGACTTCAGTGGAACAGCTGCAAGGTGATGTTGATGCTGTCAAGCAAGCCAGATCAGATGACAGTGAAGATGAAAGACCGACCACAGAGCAGTTTCAGCAAGTGCCTAGGGCTGCCAGGTCAGCTGCGATACCAGTTGTGGATCCACGGACCACAGTATCTACACCAGCTGCCACAACCATAGTGCCCCAGCAGGTCTCCACTCCTCCAGTCCAGCAGTCATCAGCAGAAGCATTCGCGGACGCTCTCATCTCAACGCCATCTACGCACACCGGAGCAGCCAGCAGAAGGTCGCCTTCAGGAGCTTCGGAGGACCGTGCCTAGAGAGTCGATTAGTGCTATACTCATTTGAACTTTTTGGTACTTGTTGCCAAAGGGGGAGAATTTGTATAGATCATAGGCTTCGAGAGAGAGAGTTTCTTGCTTTTGATTTGCTTCGAGAGTTTCATTTGCTACTTGTTTGTTTGATGCTACTCTGTTTGTTTGATGCTACTCTGTTTTATGTGTGTGCTTGCTACAGTATTCTGTCGTTTATGCTTGTGAGATACTATGTTGATTGATCATATTATGCTTATTGTGATGTTCCATGTTTATCCTTTTCATTATCTTGTATGATCAATTACTTATGTTGGTGATGCGTGCCTATTATTCCAATCTTATCATTTTGCGCTCTCCACCAAGATGTATGTGACATGGGAGAGTAACCCATGAGCCTAATCAATTGTGCATTTGCATTCAAACGCATTTTTTTTAATAATGCACAAATTTAGGGGGAGCTCTCGCTTATCACATACTTCTCAAAGCGAAGATGTTTTTCATTCACTTAATCATCTGTCGAAGCTTTGATCTATATGTTGTCATCAATTACCAAAAAGGGGGAGATTGAAAGCACATTTGCTCCCTTGGTGGTTTTGGTAATTCATAACAACATATATCTCATTGAACTAATGTCCATTCAAGATTAAGATTTCAGGATGTTCAATGATTGGCATGGCATGGACTAGAGATGTGGCCCCTCAAAATGCTAAGGACAAGGATTGGCAAAGGATCAAGACTCTACATTTTTGGTTTAGTGATCCAAGATCACATTGAGTCCATAGGAAAGCCAATACTATTAAAAGGGGATGAGGTGTTGCTTAATGGTCCTTTTGCTTAAGTGCTTAGTGACAGTATTCCTAAACCCTCAACCACTCTCTCTACCCAAATATGTCCTAAACCTAAAGTCCAACTCGGCCCCACCGAAATTTCCAATCCGGCCCCACCGAGTTCATCCAAGACTTAGCCACTGCCAAACCCTAACAAATCGGATCCACCGAAATGGATCTCGGTCCCACCGAGATGGCCTTGCCAACTCTCTGTAATCGGTTGCATTCACTTCGGTCTCACCGAGTTATGCATATCGGTCTCACCGAGATGGCTTGCCAACTCTCTGCTGCCTTATTGCTTCACTTCGGTCCTACCGAGTTGATGCAATCGGTGCCACCGAGATGAGGATTGCCCTAGCCATTGCACTTCGGTCCATCCGAGTTGTTCGTATCGGTCTCACCGAGATTCCTAAAGTTCATATCTTTTACACAGTTCGGTGCTACCGAGATGATCGTTTTGGTGCCACCGAGTTGGGTCAAAAGTGTGTAACGGTTGGATTTTGTGTGGAGGCTATATATACCCCTCCACCTCCTCCTTCTCAGTAAGGAGAGCCATCAGAACGTGCCTACACTTCCACCATACATTTTCTGAGAGAGAACCACCTACTCGTGTGTTGAGATCAAGATATTCCATTCCTACCATTTGAACCTTGATCTCTAGTCTTTCCCAAGTTGCTTTCCACTCAAATCCTTCATCCACCATAGCCAAATCTGTGAGGAGTGTTTGAGTGTTGGGAAGACTATCATTTGAAGCACAAGAGCAAGGAGTTCATCAACAACACACCGTCTATTACCTTTTGGAGAGTGGTGTCTCCTAGATTGGTTAGGTGTCGCTTGGGAGCCTCCAACCAGATGTGGACTTGAACCAAGAAGTTTGTAAGGGCAAGGAGATTGCCTACTTCGTGAAGATCTACCCCGAGTGAGGCTAGTCCTTCGTGGACGTAAGCCATGGTGGAATAGACAAGGTTGCTTCTTCGTGGACCCTTCGTGGGTGGAGCCCTCCATGGACTCGCGCAGCCGTTACCCTTCGTGGGTTGAAGTCTCCATCAACGTGGACGTACGATAGCACCACCTATCGGAACCATGCCAAAAACCACCGTGTCTTCATTGCGTTTGAAATCTCCAATCCCTCCTTTACATACATATGCAATTGCTTACATTCCGCTGCTATACTCTTAGAATTGCATGTGTAGGGTGATGCTTGACATGTACTATTGCTAAAATCTGCCTACAACTAAAATCTGGGAAAAGGTTAGGTTTTATTTGGTCAAGTAGTCTAATCACCCCCCCCCCCTCTAGACATACTTTCGATCCTACAAATAGGCCTAGAAGTAAAACATGTTGTTCTGTCAAAGTAATGATATCATACTTTTCTTCCAATGCAGCTTGCGCACGCTGCATGGCCGGCTATCCAAGTTGCGCTTACTTGTATCCGCCATGCACTGTAGCCAACATGCTTGGTCACTGGCTTCATGTCATACCATCCAAGTTTAGCATGCTCATAAGGGTGAGAGCATCAACGTTGATTTGGCCACCATGACAATGTAGAAATGATCTGATTTTTAATTGTAAAAACTAGTCTCCTTTGCAGGTTATCTACCGATGTTCACACTATAGCTTTGTTCGCGGTCTATTCTACAACGACATTTTCTTACGACGATGTGTATGTGTTTGGAGCAGGTGGCCAAGAATATTTTAACCCCTCATGGATGGCGGCATAGTCTTCAGACATGCTCCCCCCTCCGCCTTAGACATCTCTTTGGTTTTGTGTGATTGTACCTTTTGCTGATGTGTTGCCTAAGTGTCCGCATTGATTTTGGCTGTACATCTTAATTATGGAGAGGTCGGGTATATACTTATTATGTTGATGTGTTGCCTAAGTGTGCACGTTGATTTTGGATGTACATCTTAATTATGCTGATGTGTTGCCTAAGTGTGCGCGTTGATTCCCCCCCCCATCCGCCTTAGACATCTCTTTGGTTTTGTGTGATTGTACCTTTTGTTGATTGATACGTCCAATTTGTATCATGATTTCCTACTGTTATTTATAATGTATTTGGTCATTATTTCACTTTATGATGCAATTCTTATGCCTTTTCCCTCTTAATTTGCAAGATTTATATGAAGAGGGAGAATACCGGCAGCTGGAATTCTGGGCCTGAAATAGCTACAACAGAGATACCTATTCTACAGAGCTCCAAATGACCTGAAATTTCACGAGGATTTTTTATTGAATATATCAAAAATATCAGGGAAAAGAAATAGCAGAGGGGACCCACCAGTTGCCCATAAGCCAACAGGGCGCGAACCCCCCGGGGCGCGCCGGGATGCCTTGTGGGGCCCATGGCTGGCCTCTGCCCCCCTCCTTCTGATATATGAAGCCATTTACCCTAAAAAAATTAGAGAGAGGACTTTCGGGACGAAGCGCCGCCGTCTCGAGGCGGAACTTGGTCAGGAGCACTTTTGCCCTCCGGCGGAGCGATTCCGCCGGGGATACTTCCCTCCGGGAAGAGGAAATCGAAGCCATCGACATCACCAATGATCCTCTCATCATGGGAGGGCCAATCTTCATCAACATCTTCACCAGCACCATCTCATCTCAAACCCTAGTTCATCTCTTGTATTCAATCTTTGTCTCAAAACCTCAGATTGGTACCTGTGGGTTGCTAGTAGTGTTGATTACATCTTGTAGTTGATGCTTGTTGGTTTATTTGGTGGAAGATTATATGTTCAGATCCTTAATGATATTCAATACCCCTCTGATCTTGAACATGAACATGATTCGTGAGTAGTTACTTTTGTTCTTGAGGACATGGGAGAAGTCTTGTCATAAGTAATCATGTGAATTTGGTATTCGTTCGATATTTTGATGATATGTATGTTGTTGCTTCCTTTAGTGTTGTCGTGTGAACGTCGACTACATGATACTTCACTATATTTGGGCCTAAGGGAAGGCATTGTGGAGTAATAAGTAGATGATGGGTTGCTAGAGTGACAGAAGTTTAAACCCTAGTTTATGCGTTATTCGCTATGGTTAGATTTATCTTAATTCATCTTTCGTAGTTGCGGATGCTTGCAAGAGGGGGTAATCATAAGAGGGTTGCTTGTTCAAGTAAGAACATCACCCTAGCACCGGTCCACCCACATATCAAATTATCAAAGTAGCGAACGCGAATCAACTAAACATGATGAAAGTGACTAGAAGAGAATTGCCATGTGTCCTCGAGAACGCTTTGCTTTATATAAGAGACCGTTCCGGCTTGTCCTTTGCTATAAAAAGGATTGAGTCACCCTTCTGCACTTTTGTTACACTTGTTACTTGTTGCTTGTTACGAATTATCTTGCTACAAAACTATCAGCTACCGCTACTTTCAGTGCTTGCAGAAAACACCTTGCTGAAATCCGTTTATCATTTCCTTCCGCTCCTCGTTGGGTTCGACACTCTTACTTATCGAAAGGACTACGATTGATCCCCTATACTTGTGAGTCATCACTGATGTGTTGCCTAAGTGTGCGCTTTGATTTTGTCTGTACATCTTAATTATGCAGAGGTCGGGTATATACTTATTATGTTCGTATATCTTTGAGATGACATTATGATTCAATAAAAAAAGAAAACACCTCCTTTCAACCGACTGATTTTGTCGCTCGCGTCAACTGCATCCCTTGGCTGTCATGCTCCCTTGTGGGCCCCACGTACGTGTCTCTAGAAATACTTTGGGCAGTGCCATCACCTTCCTCTCGTCTTTTCTCCCTCATTCTTCCATTCATTGTTTATCTACACAAGGCGCATGGATGTTGCCGCCGACGCAAACCAAGCACTGCACACGCCATAGTGCTGCTCGCTGCAAGGGACGCTGCAGCCGTGCGCCACAGCCACGGTTTTTGCTGCATGGGCGCTACACCACCACAGCTAGAGAAGGCTGCTGACCGATGTTGCGAAGGGGCGCGATGCCTCTGCTGCGAAAAAAACCCTATGACTAGTAGACTCATACGAAAACTTGAAAGATCTATTTCATTAGAAGAGAAAGTTCACTAATCTATGGCCTAAAAAGCAAAAAGAAATGACTAGCCCAATGACCGAAGCGCGTTCCCTTCGTCCTCAATGTGTGTCCACGGCTTGCTCGAGTGCTTGAGATATTCATTCGGTTTAAGGCACCTTCATCGTAGGAAGGAAAGAGAAGCCATCGGCAGTTACTACGATGGTCGCGCGGTGATGCTGTGAGGGATCATTGGAGATGCTACTGTGACGGCCGCCGGAGATGCTGCGAGGCAATGTTGTGACGGTCGTCGGGATGCTACTGCTGTGACGTCTGTCGGAGATGTTGCGAGGCAACGTGTGACGGTGGCCGAGATGCTACTGTTGTGACGATCGCCGGAGATGCTGCGAGGCGATGATGTCACGGTCATCGGGATGCTACTTCTGTGACAGCCTCCGGAATTTCTTAAACTATGATTAGAGGGTCATGCGGAGGCTGCTGATAATTTCCTACCTACCATTGGCTAGCGCGCTGGGCATAAAAATACGCCATTTATCTATACCTATTAATAAAGGGAGAATAGTTTTCACCCATCGCGTGTTTTGTAGAAAACCCCCTGCCTTTTCTGTGAATCAACCCGTAGTCCAGATAAGTCAGATTTTTTCTTTTACAAAACACCCCCCTAATATTTGTGTTAATCAACACACAATCCAGTTTTAAGTAAGATTTTTGCTTTTTCAAGAAACCCCCTAACGTTTATGTTAATCAACCTGTAGTCCATATCAAATGCTTTAAAAATATATTATCTTTTAAACCTAACTTCTAATTTAACATGTTATAGATGGAATTTGATTAGAAAAATATGTAGAATCTGAATATGATGTTATTTTATATGATAATCATTTTCAAAATGCTATTTAGGGTGCAACCTTAATCAATAGCGCATGACCCATCACCACGTGACACATTTGGTAAGCAATCCAAACTATTCCAAAACAATAGTGCATGATCCGTCTTTCTTTCGTACCGGTGCCGATCCGGATTGGCATTGAACACCTCAGCAAAACCAGATTGGAGACAAAAAAAACCATCTATAACCACGCATGTGCGCCTCGTCAAAATCTTGCAAAACAAAAAACAGATTTCTCATATTATGCCGAGAGAGACGCCTTAGGATTAACCACATTCAAACACGTTGTGATTGTGTGAACACTGAGGCCACCGTCGGCAATGGTGGGAAGGAGGATAAGCGAAACCACATAACGGGATGTCATGTGTTGCAATAAAGGACGTGGATCTGTTAGGGTCTTGAGTTATGAGTTATGATTATTAGGTTAAGGGTAAAAAGCTTCCGTGCACACCCCTCCCGCAAGGCGACTAGGGAAAGCCTTCCTCCCTTCGATCTCCGCCGACGAGCCCGTGGATTCGCCTCCCCTCCGCCTGCCGCTCCGGCGGCCGGTGGCGTGGAGGGTATTCCTGGTGCCTCGGCTTAGATAGGTAGGGTTTCAGTTCTCGCAAGGGCGGTGCTCGGACAGATGGCGGCGCTTCTTCTTCGAGTCAGTCTTCCCGGCTCCGATTCTCCTCAAATTCGTTCGTCGGGACGGATTAGATGGACCTCGGGCGTAGATTCCTGCCAGCTCCTCGGAGCGGCGAGGTTAGGGTTTCTCGTCATGCGTACGCAACGACGAGATTTGGTGTCAGGTTCTTCAGATCGATTCAAGGATTCAATGGCGACGACTGCGGCTCCCGAACGCTGGTTCTTAGGGGCACGTGCACGAAGACTTCCCAGCTGTCATCGACAAGGTCAAGTCGGCTCCGGTATGGGAGCGGCAACAGCGACGCGTCAGCGGCTTGTTCTAGCGGCGGCAATGGTCGTTTGGTTGTCCATGGATCTCGATGTTATTTTTATTATGTTTGGGGTACTTTGTACTTCCGGTGAATTTTTATAATAGATCTGATATTTTCGCAAAAAAAAATTAGGTTAAAGGCGTGTGGAATTTTTTTCCCCTCTTGTTGCAACACACAGCTCGCCACGAGGTCGTCGCAGCAGACTGAACCCCTCGGCTTCTAGATCTGCAGAAGTTGGAGGCAGAGCATTTGGGATGCGCATGTTATGTTAGCGCTTTGGCCTACGAGAATCCTCCATTTCTGACCATCTTGCTACGCTCATCCAATCATCATCCCGTTGGAGTTGACTCCGGCAATTAAAAACTAACAAAGGCCAGCCCAGTGGAACGGATACTCGAGCTAATCAACAACCAAGCATCGTCGTCGGGCCATCACAAGAGGCAAAACACGAAGACATCGACGCGGTCGGCACATGCACCCGCGCGGAAGTAGCATCGTTACAGATCGCAGGCCCCTGCAGCTCCCAATGGCGCCACTTGCTCATCTCCTCCTTCCAGTGGCCCTTCTCCTCATCGCCGTCACCAGAGAGGCGGACGCCGGCGGCGCTGGCCACGGCCACGCGCGCTACAACCGCGTCTTCAGCTTCGGCGACTCGCTCACCGACCCCGGCAACTCGGCCATCCTCCCGGTCACCGCCGGGGGGCCCTTCACCAACCCGCCTTACGGGCAGACCCACTTTGGCCGACCCAACGGCAGGGCCTCCGACGGCCGCCTCGTCATCGACTTCCTCGGTAAAGATCACTTGACAACCATTCAGAGATGCGTTGACCTCCACTACTGATGATGCAAGCTCACAATTATGTCCTGTGAGGATGCAGTGGAGTCGCTGGGGTTGCCGCCACCGACGCCGTACCTCGCCGGCAAGACCGCGCGAGACTTCCTGCACGGCGCGAACTTCGCGGTGGGTGGCGCGACGGCGCTTGACCCGGCCTTCTTGCAGAGCAGAGGGATCACATCGTTCGTGCCGGTCTCTCTCAGCAACCAGACGAGCTGGTTCAACGGCGTTTTGCAGCTTCTCGACTCCACAGGGAACGGTACGTATACCATGATTCTTGATTCATGACATCCAGCGATTCCAATCCTTCTGGGTAGCTGATGGAGAGATCTCCAACTAGCTTGCTCAGCTAATGCGATTAGTTGTACGGGTCCTCAACTTTTGATTATGGGAGAGTTGTATATTATTATTTCTACAGGGAAGCGCAAGATCATGGCGAGGTCCCTCTTGTACTTGGGAGAGATCGGATTCAACGACTACTCTTTCGTCGCCGTCTTCGGCAACGGCACCGTGGGCCTGGCGCAGAGTCTGGTGCCGCACATCGTCGGCGCCATCCGTTCAGTCCTGACCGTGAGTACTCCGGCCGGTCAACTCAGCTCACCACACCCACCCTACTAGCTAATTACTACATTTTCAATTTTACTTGTCTCATCCCATGATGTAGGACGCGATCGGTGTTGGAGCGCGGACGATGGTGGTGGCGGGGATGATACCGATGGGGTGCGAGCCGGAGCTGCTGGCCCTGCTACCCGGCGGCGCGGGCGACTACTACGACCGGGCGTCCGGCTGCATCACGCGGTTCAACCAGCTCGCCCAGCTGCACAACCGCGCGCTGAAGCGCATGCTCTGCCAGCTCCGGCAAGACCACCCCGGCACGGCCATCCACTACGCCGATCTGTACCGGCCCATCACCGCAATCGTCTCCTCGCCCAGAAAATACGGTGCTGCATCTCACGCCTTTCCTCTCTCCAGTTGATCCGCATGCCATCGGTTTCGGTTCTAACTAATGTATGGTTTTTCTTGGCGCGCATGGCATGTATATCTGTGGCAGGCTTCGGCGACATGCCCTTGGCAGCGTGCTGCGGCGGCGGCGGCGGGCCGTACAACTTCAACTTCACCTTCTTCTGCGGCAGTGGCGGAGGACCCGGTAGGGCAAGGGTTGGCGGCCGCCCTACCTTGATTTATCCACCACAGGCAAGCTACAAGGTGGCACATCGGCGCGGCGGCGTTGCCGGCGACGAGTGACCAAAGCCCGCCCCACCTCAATTTCTGTCCGTCCTCCGCCACTGTTCTGCGGCACTCCGGCGGCAACCGCTTGCGCCGATCCGTCGAGGTCCGTTTCATGGGATGGGATCCATTACACGGAGGCTGCAAATAGGTTCGTTGCCCACGCCATGCTAAGGGGATTGTAATGAGCCATCAACGGAGGAAACGCAAACAAGGTCTGGACAGCACATATTGAGTTGTTGGTGTCGTAGATGTAAATGAAAAAAAGCGAGTTGTTCCTAAATTATACATTGTTTTTTTCCTAAAGAAGGCAAAAGATTTGCCTCGTTCATGGATTATAAGATGGAAAAAGAGTTTAAGGTTTGTGTTGCAACACCTAAGTGTTACAACACCAAAATATAAAGGCATACTCTCGCGGCATGATGGAATGCACTGCACTAGTGCAGAGCGGTTCTATTAAGCCCCCCCTCCATCGCACACCCAAACGATAAACTATGTGTGATGATTACATTAACAACGGTGCAAAAATTAAACTATGTCCCTGAAAATAAAACATGTGCAATCGCCAACACATCTCGCATGATTGGGGGAAGAAAACTGCATGATTCCATGCACAAAGTTCTACTGAAAGAAGTGTGTGCGATGAACTGAACTATCACACATGGTTGCGGAAGGAAAACTGTGTGCGATTTAATGTATACAGTTTTAAAGAAGGATGCGTGTGCAACGAACTGAACTATCACACACGTTTTGACTAAATGAACCATGTGTGCTACACAGCACACGGTTGTATTGAAACTGTTGTACGTGATGACTTGAACCATCTCACACATTACTTTTGAATGTATCATGTGCAATTTAGAACAGAGTGTTTGTTTTGGCAAACCGTGTGAGCTATATTAACCATCACAGACAGTTACATCTAAGAAGTCGTGTGTGATCATGTTCACACGATTTCAATAGTAGAAAGTTTTTCAGGCTGCACGCTGACCTCTTGTGTACCCGCCGCATGAAATATTTAAAACATACATAAAACAGTAAATAATAAAGGAACAGATGTTCATAGGTTCTTAATTAACAAAATATTTAAAACATTATTTACATAGGTAGAATGTGATAGAACTACATAGTGCTAGGCGTCGTCTTCCGCTTCGACGCTAGCTAAGAACGCGCGGGCGACATCCATGCGGTCAACTGCCACGTCCACTTGTTCGATTGACTACGCCATGGCGGCTTCGGGGCAGCGACAATGTCGACTACTGCAACGAAGTGGTGTGCAGTGGGGAGACGGTCGGGCCGAACAATTGCGCGGGCCTCATACACTACGCGTTCAATCTCACGACGGGGGCGTCAGCCAACTCTGCGTGCTCGCGGACAAGCTTCTGCTCCGCCAACTCATCCAGGCAGGCATCGTACCGGCCCCAAAGTTCCTCAACTCCATCATCCAGAGATGGAGGGTCGTCGGCCTCCAACTCAAATCCGAAGAGTAATGGCTCAGGCACAGTCCCTAGGGCGATGGAGGTGGGCGGCGCGGGCTCCGGCATGACGGGGACGGACGCAGGCTGTAGGGTGATGGGGGCGGGCTCTGGCACGACGGTGCTAGATGACACAGGCTCCGACACGAGGTGGGCGGGCGCTGGGACGATTGCCATTACAAGTGGGAGTAGCACATGCGCGTGTTGATCAACCTCGCTGGTTTGCTGGGGTATATATATGGTACCTCTCGCCGGGAATGGGTGTCTTGGTAGCCGAACAAGCACCTTGGGAATGGCTCTACTCGCCAGCGGATGCGAGCGGGCCATCGTCTTGGACATGGTTGTCAAGCGCATCCAAAAGCAATAAAGTAGGTGGGGTTTAAACATCCCAATGGTTGCCAAGGACGAAATGTGTGTGATGAGTCGTGTGCAATGTCGTTCACACGATAACTAAGAAACAATCATCTCCAATTTATCATCAATGCTCACAGTTGGTTGATCGAAAATGTGCGTACACGCATTGTCCTGTCGTGTTCCTGCACATTATGTCGGTGTGTTTCTACCAGTGGCTTCAATACACACCTTCCCATCACACACGCGTCTCCGAAGGCCACACGTCAACCCCAAGAGGTGCCGATAAAGCGTCGGCAAGCCCGTTCCCGCGCAGCTTGCTTCAATACCCCAAAACCCCAATCCTCTTCATCCAGCTATATAAAGACACCCAATATCTCGGTGACTCACGCATTGCACATACCCAAGGTCGCCACCGCTCCACATAGGTCTCTCCCCTTAGCTCGTCTTCTTTCCCGACTACGTATGGCACAGATGCACTGTAGCCCAATGGTCCCTGCAGCAGAGGCCATGTCCTGCTTGAAAGAGGCACCGTGGGGGCGACACAGTCCGTGGCAGCGTCGACCGCGTGGTCCAATGGCAGGAGGAGCATTCGGTGGCTGGAGCCCAGCATGCCGGCATTGGATGCCAGTCGGCCGCCCCTGTACAACAAGTCTTTGAAATTCAGCAGCCCCCGACAGCGGTTGATCGCGTGCGTACGATACTGCATAGCCCGACACGAAGCGAACGACCATGCTCCCGCACGTACTCGGGTCGGGCGAACAAAACATGCCGTCATCGCCGGGAGCGAAACAACCAGGCACATGGCGAACGATACTGACAGCCGCGGTCTGTGTGTGTAACAACCGAGAGTAACCCTAATTATTATATTTTTCCTATTATTATTATTGCATCATCATTCCATGGGCAAAACCTTGTCTTCGTACCGGATTATCCGAGTGCTTTTATTAAATTTATAGCCATACTTTATTTTGCCATTTTTGTTGGATGTTGAATAAGTGCCCCTTTCCCTTTTGCCCGTTTCTCCGAGACTCACCAGACACTTTGCACATGGCCGCGAGACAATTAATTATTTTATAAACAGGAAATAAACACTCTCGAATTGACTCGGAAGTTTACGAGTGGTCTTTTTATAATATACCGAGGCCGCCTGTCAAATTTTGTCCGAATCGGAGTCCGATTACTACCCAATCGTTTGAATATGCCAAGCGTAATAGCCGGTTAAATTAATAAACGTTTTGGAAATAAAAATGTCTAACCGGGCCTTACTTCACTCTCTTCCCTACGCCCGAAACAATTCCTAGCCTAGCCCAATTACAACCAAACATCCCCTACCCATTTAAGCGAGACCCCCTATACAGCGTCCGCTAGCGTCAAATAGGCGAGCGGACGCACAGAGCGAGCGCAAATTTGCCGGCCCATTAAGAAGTTATTGTAGCGACCGAAAGAGTGAACGAAACACTGTAGCAGACCGGCTATTGTAGCAGCCGGTTTCACTATAGTGAAGCGGTTTTGATTGGTTTTTTTATTTTCAAAACTATCAACAAATTTCAAAAAAAGTGAACAATTTTTGAATAACCTGAACCAAAATTTTCAAATTTCAAATAATTTCTTACAACCGAGAACAATATTTCAAATTAGTGACAATTTTTGAATCTCAAACATTTTTTTTTAAACATGGAAAAAAAATTAAAATTCAGATCATTTTTTAATTTTTTGAACGTTTATTGAAAATTTGTTAATTTTTCTTGGAAAACGTTAATAATTTTCTAAAAATTCTAAACATTTTTTGAAATATTGAATAATTTTTAAAATTCTGAACATTTTTTTGAAATTATGAAAAAATAGTAGCAGAAAACCAAAGAAGAAAGAAGAACAAGAAGAAGAGAAAACCAAAATAAACCATTGAAAATGGACAAAACAGTGAAAAACTGAAAGTAAACATAGAAGAAAAAACTAAAAAAAAACTAATACCAGCAAAAGAAAACAACAGCAAGAAAAAATCACGTGAAACCCGCAAATCAGCCGGCTCAACTAGATCCGTGGTAGGCATAACCTCGAAGATTTAAAAAGCAATAAATAATAAGATCTTCCTATTGAAGTAGTTTCCCCTTCGCCTACCTATTTAAGCGGCCACCCCTTCATGCTTAATTTTCGCACCAACCCAACCAGCCTCCTCCACATCTCACCTCCACACAGCCCCTTGCGATCTGAGCCGTCGGATCTCAGATCCGACGGCCAGATGTGGCTCCCGAGCGTCCCCTCCTCCAACCTCCAGCAGCAGCCCGCGCGAGTCCGAGGCAGGCCCTCCCCACGGCCCGTTTCGCCTCCAGCCGCCAGGATCCTCCTCGCGAGCTCCCTTGGCTCCCGAGCGGCGGCGCCCGCCCCGCCGGCCACGGTGAAGACCTCCTCCGCAGCCCTGCCACTTCTCTCCTCCCTCTCGTCTCTCTCTCACCGCGACCTCTCATTTTTTTACAGGCCACGGTAATTTTCGCACCAACCCAACCAGCCTCCTCCACATCTCACCTCCACACAGCCCCTTGCGATCTGAGCCGTCGGATCTCAGATCCGACGGCCAGATGTGGCTCCCGAGCGTCCCCTCCTCCAACCTCCAGCAGCAGCCCGCGCGAGTCCGAGGCAGGCCCTCCCCACGGCCCGTTTCGCCTCCAGCCGCCAGGATCCTCCTCGCGAGCTCCCTTGGCTCCCGAGCGGCGGCGCCCGCCCCGCCGGCCACGGTGAAGACCTCCTCCGCAGCCCTGCCACTTCTCTCCTCCCTCTCGTCTCTCTCTCACCGCGACCTCTCATTTTTTTACAGGAAAACAACAAATTTAAAATGACTAACTAACCGTAACTTGATACTATTACTAACTTTGCTTGCTAGATTCTCGATGCTATCGTATGACTCGTTACGTTCCAGATATTTAAGTCTATCATGTTGCCCACATACAAACATGACTTCCACCTCCTAGCAAACCTTGTTATGGCTATGTTACCGCTTGATTCGGCCTTTGCTTAGTATCGTTAATTGGGTTTGCAGAGTCCGTCTTATGCCATGTTGTTAGCTTGGTTACTCTTATCTGGGATATCATGCTATTATGTTAATTATATGATATGATGACATGGTAGTGCACAAGACGAAGGGTGGAAGGCTAGGCCATATGCCTTGGCGTTTTGTTCCATTTGAGTCGCCCTAAGTACCGGGTACGACCATTGAGTCAGGCATGTGATTATCATGACCCTTTGTAGTTGCCGAGACCATGCGTGTAGAGCTGGGATGGTCACGACACGATGCCGGACATGATGATGAAACCTGTATGTTGAGACTAGTGATTGGAGGACAACTATGTCCACTGTTTTGTTGTGATGACACGATGCCGGACAAGATAGTCAAACTTGCGTGTGAGACTAGTAATTGGATGGCCACTATTTCGTCCTTGCCTGTGTAGCAGAAGATGTGACAAGAAGTGCATGTAGTTAAACCTTGCACGGGTCCCCAATGTAGAAAAACCATGATAGCCTCTTGCATGCGAATGCCTAAAGTTTGCCGCTAGACTATCTGGTTCCCGCATGTCGGGTATGGCCATTCAGTCGGGTACGCGATTCTCACGGCCATGTGCAATCATTGAGACCATGCGTGTATAAATGGGTGACTGACGAACAATAACGGACACGATAATCACCCACAGGAGCCACCCAGCCAGGGCCGCGACAGCAAGGGTCCGACACGCAACGCCCCTCCGCATCCGAACAAGATCAACGGGCAAAATGGCCGCACAAAACCCCCATCAGATCCCACCAACCAGAAAAGGAACACACACACCCCTCCACAACGGCAAGACGCTGGGTACGCAAAGCCCCTCCGCATCCGAATGAGACCAACGTGTGAAAGCGCCCCACCGTGGCCAAAACACGCCAGCTGGTCAGTGCCCGCGACGACATGAGTCCAGGCAGGCAAAGCCCCTCCGCATCCGAGCAAGACCAATAGGTGAAACAATGCACATCGCCCTCGTCAGACCCACCACCGAGAGAATGAAACAGGCACGCCCTCACATGACGTTCGACAAGTTGATCGTGCTCACCCGACACTTGCGGACTAGACAGCTCGCACACGGGGCGAGGGAAGGCCTAGACAAGGTGGCCCCACGCGTCGCGATGACACGATGTCGAACACGCGGTTGAGGACGGGCACACTCCAATCCATGCAGAACCCATGCCATCACAATAGATGTCGGCTAGGTGTGGGTGTGCGTGTGGTGTTCCGAGGGGCTTGTGTGGCTGGTTATGTTTGGGTATGCTCGGATGCTCGGTGTTGTCGGGGCGGTCGTAGCTGCTGCTATCGTTTCGTCTGCTTGCATTTATTGGTCGGTGTTGCCCGGCAGCTAAGGTGGTTTTGCTCCTTACGTATGTACCCGATTGTTTACCTGAGGCTGGTTTGTGTCTTTCCTGCCTATCGGGTTCATGCCCTGGTGGACGTGTGGTCGTCCCGTCTTTTTGTAGTCGGCCGTTCCGCGGAAGATATGCAGGTAGGGCATGCACTTAAACCTCGCGCAGGTTCCCAACGCAGAAAAGCCACGATGGCGTTTGGCAGGCGAACGAAGCGACGATGGGCCCTTGCAGTATTTGTCGGTCGTGAGGAGGATAGTCATTTAAGGCCGGCTCTATTCGATGCCCAATGAGGATCATCCATACGGGAACCTCTGACACGGCAAGAAATGGTGGTCGAGCACCGGTGGGGGTGATATGAGTGCTTTGAGCCGAATGCTCGCGTTGCTCATTCCCAAGACGTGTAGTTGTCGAGGGAACGTATGCATGAGCAAATGGTCGAGAACAGAGCGTTAACGTATATACATCAGTAGGTAATCCTTGTAATTATATTTGACAGATTTTCTAGGATAGTTTCCTTTTAAATCTGATCTTGTAATCTCTTGTACTTGGCAACCAAGATTGCCGTATTATTAATACTAAGCAAGTCCATAGCTACAGGCACGGCAAAAAGCATTCCATCTATTTTGACTTGGTAATCAGAGTGTGATCCAATCTCCACGCCATGGCTGGCACTACCGCCAGCGCGCTTGTCACCACCACCGCCGGCGCAATAGTCTCCAGTCCCACCCCCTCCATGCCATCGCTTGCCGGTCTCATCACCGTCCGGCTCACCCGCGCCAATTTCCTGCTATGGAAAGCACAGGTCATACCAAACCTGACCGGCGCCGGGCTCTTCGGCTATCTCGACGGGTCTGTCCCCGCGCCGTCGAAGACGATCATCGAGGGCGCCGGCGACGCAGCACGCTCGGTGCCCAACCCTGAGTACGAGCCCTGGCGGAGGACTGACCAGGCCGTGCTCGGCGCGCTCTTGTCCATGACAGAGGAGGTGCTCGCGCAGATGACGCGGGCAACATCCTCGGCGGCCGTCTGGACTGCTCTCGGCGCCATGTTCGCCGCCCAGAACCGGGCCAGCGTGCGTCAACTTCGCACGCAGCTGTCGCAGACGAAGAAGAAGGACATGTCGGCAGCAGAATTCTTCCACAAGATGACGGGCTACGCCGACGCGCTGGCCACTGTCGGCGAGGTGCTCTCCGATGACGAGATCATCGGGCATATCATCGGGGGGCTGGGTCAAGAGTATGACCCCCTCATGACGGCGCTCTCCATCTTCACCGGAGAAGTGAGTCTCTCCCAGTTCTACTCCTATCTTCTTAGCTTTGAGGCACGACAGGAGCAGCATGCCGCCAACAGCGGCGACTTCTCTCCATCCGCCAGCAACGCCGTGCGCCACGGCAACGGCTCCGGGTCTCGCGACGGCAGCCGCAACGGCAACGGCGGCCGCAACAGCGGCGGCGGCGGTGGCTACAATGGTGGCCACAACGGCGAGCGCTACAACGGCGGCGTCGGCCGAAACCGTCGTCCTCCCAAGTGCCAAATATGCCGCAAGGAGGGACATTATGCCATCGACTGCGCCGAGCGCTACAATCATGCCTACCAGTCTAGTGAGCACCGCGGCGCCAACGCTAACATGGTGACATACGGTCATCGCGACAACAACTGGTACCTCGATACCGGTGCCACCGACCACCTCACCAACGACCTCGACCACTTGACGATGCACGAGCGCTACGGTGGAAAGGATCAAGTCCAGGTTGCAAACGGTGCAGGTTTGGAAATTTCTAACATTGGTCATACTAAACTTGCTGGCTCAAGTGATCCCATCCACCTTAATAATGTGTTGCACGTTCCTGAAATTCACAAACATCTCCTTTCTGTCTATCGTCTTGTTTCGGATAATCGAGTGTTTGTAGAATTTCACAAATTTTTCTTTTGTGTGAAGGACAAAATAACGAGGAGGATCCTTCTTCACGGTAGAAGCCGCCATGGTCTCTACCCTATTCCGTATGGTCGGCCATCGTCGTCGTCATCGCGTCGAGCTTTTTCCGGAATTCGGTCTTCATCGAGTCAGTGGCATCATCGCTTGGGTCACCCATCGAATAATGTAGTTGAGTCTGTCGTTCGGTCAAATAAACTCCCTTGTTCGTCGAGTCATGATACTTTCGTTTGTGACGCATGTCAACGCGCCAAAAGTCATCAATTACCCTACAATAATTCTTCTCGTGTTTCTTCGAAACCACTTGAGCTTATTCATACCGATGTGTGAGGGCCTGCCCTCGCCTCCTCCGGAGGTTTTAAATTTTATGTTAGCTTCGTTGATGACTTTAGTCGTTTTACCTGGATTTATCTCCTTAAACATAAATCTGATGTCGAACAAGTTTTCTATAACTTTCAGGCACATGTCGAACGACTTCTCAACACAAAAATTTGTGCGGTCCAATCTGATTGGGGGGGCGAATATCACCGCTTGCATGCATTTTTCCGGCGTGTGGGTATTTCTCATCGCATATCATGTCCTCACACTTCCCAACAGAATGGTATCGCTGAACGTAAGCACCGTCATTTGGTTGAAACCGGGCTTGCTCTCCTCGCTCACTCTAATCTCCCTCTACGTTATTGGGATGAAGCCTTTCTCACCGCTTGCTATTTGATCAATCGCATGCCTAGCAGGACCCTTCAAAATATGCCACCACTCAAACGTCTTCTTGACATCACTCCGGATTACTCGTTTCTCCGTATTTTTGGATGCGCGTGTTGGCCTAGCCTTCGCAAATACAACTCTCGTAAACTTGAGTTCCGCTCCAAGATGTGCGTTTTCCTTGGATATAGCTCGTTTCATAGAGGATATAAGTGTCTCAACAAGTCCACTGGTCGCATCTATATCTCCCGAGATGTTGTCTTCGATGAAAAAGTTTTTCCCTTTGCGACTAGTGCATGTCCCGATTTATCTCACTTAAATCCTCCTGTGTCGTTTCCATCCACTGAGCCAGTAGTTTAGGATGCTGCTAATGTACGAAATTACAATCTGTCACTTTTGTTTCCTGAGACTTGTCCTGCAGGTACACAAGCTGGCGAGGCGAGATCGATCGGAGCGACAGGCACGGACGACGTGCATGCTACAGCCCCATGCACGCAACCAGCCTGCGCCACGCGTCTGGATACTGGGCCAGCCCCCGCTTCGGTGCAGCCCACTGCTGGACCAGCTGCGGCCCAGTCCCCCGAGGCTGCTGCGGCCCAGTCGCCCGAGCAGGCGTCGCTCGCGCGCGCGGCTCGGCAGGGCGGCTCCTCGTCCGACCCAGTGATCGAGCGAGCCGAGTCTGCGCCAGACGCGGCTGATCACGTGCATGCATGCATCGACGTAGCCGCTGGAGCTGCGGCAGATAATCCCTCCGCGACAGCGCCTGTTCTAGAGCGTGCTCGCACGCGTATTCAGAACAACATTCGGCGTCCGAAGGTTCCCACTGATGGCACCGTCCGCTATAATCCGTATCGACGTGTTTTCAGTGCCGTCGTCTCCGTTCCGACTACACATCGCCAAGCTCTTGTTGACCCTGCTTGGACGGCTGCCATGCGAGAGGAGTTCTCTGCCCTTCAGCGCACTGAGACGTGGTCTCTTGTGCCTCGTCCTCCCAGCACCAACATCGTCAGCTGTAAGTGGATCTTTAAGCTCAAGGAACGGTCTGATGGCTCTCTTGATAAGTACAAAGCACGTCTGGTTGCACGTGGGTTTACTCAGCAATATGGTGTTGATTATGTTGCCACTTTTAGTCCGGTTGTTAAGCCGGCCACTGTCCGTCTTGTGTTGTCACTCGCTGTTTCACAGGGCTGGTGTTTACGTCAGATTGATGTCAGCAATGCGTTCCTTCATGGTCTGCTTAAAGAGGATGTGTACATGCAGCAGCCCCCAGGTTTTGAGGATCCTCGGTATCCCCATCATGTTTGCAAGCTTCGGAAGTCTATTTATGGACTCAAACAGTCTCCCCGGGCATGGTATTCTCGCCTCAGTGATCGACTGCATCAGCTTGGGTTTCACTCGTCCAAGGCTGACACCTCCCTCTTCATTTTTCGGCAAGGAGCTGTGGTCATTTACATGTTGGTCTATGTTGATGATATTGTCATTGCTGGCTCTTGCTCTCATGCAGTTGATCGTTTGCTTCGCACTTTGGCTGGGTCCTTTCCCATCAAAGACCTAGGGCGTCTTTCTTACTTCCTTGGGATTGAAGCCACTTACAATTCATGGGGAATGGTGTTGTCTCAGCGGAAGTACGCTGATGATCTTCTTCATCGTGCTCATATGGAGAATTGCAAGGAGGTTTCTACTCCCATGTCAGTCACCGATAAGTTGGCAGCAGATCTTGGTACTCCCCTCACTGATGATGATGCCTTCAACTATCGTAGCATGGTTGGAGGATTGCAGTACCTTACTCTTACTCGTCCTGATATTTCGTTTGCTGTCAACAAGGTGTGCCAATATTTGGCCAAACCCACTAATGTGCATTGGGAAGCAGTCAAGCGTATACTCAGGTATATCAAGGGTACTCTGACCACTGGACTCTCCATTCGCCGGTCTAGCTCCACACTTCTTAGTGTATTTACTGATGCTGACTGGGCAGGGTGTGTTGATGACAGACGCTCTACAGGTGGTTTTGTGGTTTTCCTTGGCCCTAACCTGATTTCATGGAGTGCTCGAAAACAACCCACAGTTTCACAGTCTAGTACCGAAGCAGAGTACAAGGCGCTTGCAAATGGCACGGCTGAAGTTACTTGGGTGCAATCCGTGCTTAAAGAACTAGGGGTATTTTTGCCACGGCCACCAGTTTTATGGTGTGACAATTTGGGTGCTACCTATCTGAGTGCAAATCCAGTTTTTCATGCAAGGACAAAACACATTGAGGTGGATTTTCACTTTGTGAGAGAAAGGGTGGCACAAGGAGCGTTGGATGTCCGGTTTGTGTCCTCCGGTGATCAAGTGGCGGACGCTTTCACTAAGCCGGCTACTAAGTTCATGTTGGAGAAATTACGACGCAATCTCAACCTTGTGGCCGGTTGAGATTGAGGGGGAATGTTAACGTATATACATCAGTAGGTAATCCTTGTAATTATATTTGACAGATTTTCTAGGATAGTTTCCTTGTAAATCTGATCTTGTAATCTCTTGTACTTGGCAACCAAGATTGCCGTATTATTAATACTAAGCAAGTCTGGTTGCACGTGGGTTTACTCAGAGTTGCTAAGTACAATCTTGGGTGCCGGGTACACATGTTTGGTTTGCTGGTCGGCTGTTGTGTTTGGGTGTACCGGGCAGGCCCATGCGACAGTGGTGGGGTACAACTTTCATTGATCCCACCCGGCTATCCCGCTCAGAGTCCGGGGGTGATGGAGCTGGTACGGAGCCAGTGTCTTACGCGCATGGTGCAGATGGTTGGTTTGCTGATTGATTTTTGTGTTCGGGTGCGCCAGATACTCCGATGCGATGGTGGTGTGGTCCGACGTGCGTGTATTCCACCCGGCTTGGTAGCGCTGGTTGGCAAATAAGTGGCGGACACAGTGGGTGTGATGTCGGTTGCCGGTTAGGATGTCACTTTGGAGGCTGGTCCTCAGTATGTTCGGATCGACTTTCTGGTGCTCGTCTTGTCTTGTTTGGTGTTACTATTTTGCGAATTGTTTTGAAAAAACATCGTTCGGATAGCTTACCTGGTGAGTGCCCAACTTTGTGGCTTATTCAGCAGTTGGCGTGGGCCATGTTGGGTTATGCCGGGTACCTCTCCTGCTCTGTTACCAGGCCGATAGACAGTCGTTGGTTTTTGGTTTCGGGTTACGACCACTTTTGTTTTGTCGTCGATGGTGAGTTAGGTAGTCATTGGGGAGGTTGGTTCTCGGTTTGTTTGGGTCAGAGCCCTGTTGCTCGGTTCATCCGGTTTGGTGTTGCCTTACTTGGCATGCGGTCATTTGATGGTCCTTAACGGACTACCCCAACAAAGGGTGGGTTTGAAATGACACAACATGAGCATAGTCATCGGTGTCATATTTTGAAGAAAAACTGAAGAAAAAAACTCCTTCAGATAGTTCCTATGCCCTTTTGGCTGGAATTCTTGGTTGAAATTGGTCTCACGTACATTGGAAAAACCCGCAAGAAGAAACTCCACCTTAGGAGTCAATTACCACCAAGTCTCAACGGGGCACACAGTCTACCTAGCCCCATCGTTGTGTGCCTGACCAAAGCCTTCTATCCTTTTTTGGCACTCCCTTCTCTGCACCTGGACCCCCAAAATCACCTACATGGCCCTGGACTATGTATCCAGTAACGACCGTGGCTGGAGTCAAACGAACAGTACAACCCGCCGGTCAGAACTGTATGCTGTGGGTGGACGTGACGCCTGCAGTATCATAGGATGGATAACGATACAAGGCTCTCGGCTCCGCATCTGTACCAGCCGGCTAGCCCTGGCAGTGTGCCTTTTTTCCTTGCCTGCACCAACCAGAAACCAACCTACGGGATCTGGTCGGTTTCGGTTTCCTTTTTGCCATCGCCTCGGGTGGGTTTTTGTTTCGGGTGTCGGTCGTTGTCTACCAGACCACTGGATGGTGCGTGATTGAATGGCATACCGCTAGTCATATCGGGTATAGTAGGTCGCTGCCGACAGCAAACAAAGCACTAACGCCGCCGCCGAGAAAACTCCAAAAATGCCTAGCAGCGATGAAAGAGAATGGTGTGTGGGGCGGGCAGAGGAGAAGAACAAGACCACCCCCAATATATACCACAACACCCCATGCACCGCAACAAACTGACATACCACACCCAAGGACCCACCCGCCAACGCCCACCAACCCGGGACATCTGGACTATGTCATCGTCTTAGTGGCATGGAACGGCCTGCCTTCTATACAAAGTGAAGCAACTTATGAAAAACATGTTTTATGAATGATCCACGAAGAATCTGGTTCCCTGCACGACTATGAACAAGCACAAACACAACCACCGTAAGCAGCACAAGCGTGACCACATCAGCAAATATACCCATAACCACATCAACCCGTACGCATGCATAGCCCTAACAATGGAACATACATGCGGGCAGTGTAACAAACAGAAACAACCACTCTTTGATCATGGCAAGCGCTTGTTCAAGTTGATCGCACTCAGCCGCTGCCTTCTGGGCGGACATGCAAAAACACGACGACCCTGAAACCATACTCAGCAGGACCATGAAGGTGAGGAAGCACCCGATCCTGGAATGGCGCATAAAGCCAACATTAAGGCGCAAGGAATTGAAAGCGCTCGGGAGGAATTAGATCTCACAACGCAAATAGAGAAATACCCTGGAAACAACAACACACGAAGACCATGACAAACAAAGAACAAACAGCCATCGAGAGGACCTGAAACCGAGAGGAGGAAAGGAAAGGACGTAGAGCGAGGAGAAGAGGCACAAAAGAGCATGAGTATTGCAGTGAAGAGACAACCTACCTCGACCAACACTGACGCGCACAAAAAACTAATGGTCCGCTGGCTGCCGCCAACGGCATACAAAACACCAACGCCGAGAAAGCTCGAAGATAACCCTGACACCAATGAAAAGAGAACGATGTGTGAGGGAAGCAGGGAAGAAGAATACCACGCCCCATTATATACCCGAGCACCCCACACACAGTACCCACAAGGAACCGACGTAGTACACCCGAGCACCCACCCGGCAGTGCCACCCAGTCGGACGGGCGCACCTGACTCGCAAGCCATTCAATGCTCCATAGTTTCAAATAGCATAGATAGCTTCCGCTATTGCTCAAATTAAATGTCATTACTTTTTGCTAATGATCTAGAAATATACACAATGATCTAGTGTTTTTACAAATCCGCTACGCAGACATAGCGCCCGCAATATCGCTGGCTATCCGCATTCCGCTACATGGACCCCAATCCTCTACCAGCCCGCTATCCGCTATTTAAAACCATGCAATGCTCACACCTTGAGCCGGGTACACGCGCGTGCTCGGTTCACATAGAACGACACCTGGCCATATGGGTGCACCTGGCTCGCGAGTCCGTGCATGCAACGCTCAGACCCCGAGCCGGGCCCAAGCGGGCGCTCGACTCATGCGACCCAAGCAGCCCGTCAGTGGGCCAACGACGCTGATTGGCTGGCCCGACTCACAGGGCGCACGCAGAATGAAACCTGGACGGATTGGCACACCCAGCTCGCGAGGCCGGGCATGCAATGCTCAGAACCCCGAGCCAGGCGCACACGTGGGCCCTGCTGGCACAAGCGAAGCACCCCGACAGGGGCCAAAGGACGCTAACAGGACGACCCGGCTCGCATGTCGCATGCGGGGCTTCGCGCGAGAGAGCGTACACATGCACGATAAGAACCAGCACAAAGAGGTGGCCCCGGGCGCGCCCACGGCCCACCCGTCCTAGACCCTCGAGGCAATCCGCTCAGGTGCACGGCAGCCTCGCAGATCGGACGGACCGGAGAGCCCAGGGAGCTAGCCGCACGAGGCCCGGGCACAACGAACGACGGGGAGGGCACTCGCACGTGGCGAGGTCCAACGGGGTGGGTACTCCAACATCCTTTAAAGGATTAAAGTTCATGTGTGGTTCTTTCTTTGGGTAGCAGGGTTTGATGGGGGGTGGGGTTGTGGAGTGCGTTCGCCGGTTGGTCTCATTCGGATGCTGAGGGGCTTTGCATACCCGGCCTCTTGCCGCCGCTGGCCCTGGCTGGTCAGTGTTTTTTCATCCTGTGTTTGGATGCTGCGGATATGGTCGGCTCGGTTTGCGATCGTTCGGTCCTTCCTTAGCTGGTCGGTATAAGGTTGTCGTGTGCTTTGTGGGTTCTGTTAGCATTTGGGGTCATAGCTGGCCGGTTGTTTCTGTGATTTTGGTTTGCTTCCTTCCTTCCGACACTGCTCATGGCTAGGTGGGTGTTGGTCGTTCCATAGGGTTGTCGTATGCTTTGTGTGACTGTTAGCAGTTGGACTGATAGCTACCTATTGTTTCTCTATGGTTGGTTTGCCTTCTTCCTGCATATCTGTCTGGTTTTCTTGAGGGCTTGTACCAGCTTGGGGGCAGGGTGTTGTCTGGGTTCATCCTCCATGTTAGTGTGAGGAATTCGATGCTAGGGGTTATCGATATCGCATTGCTTCGAGAAAGGTAGAAGATAACTCTAGCCACCTCTTGAAGTGCACATCGGTAAGTTATCCCGCCTCAATGCATCTGCAAATCCAGCCATAGTAAAATCAGGAAATTGCCTATAATTAGGTTTTTAGATTGTTGGAAAATTAGGCAATTTCATGATTAATTCCAGTAAATAATTCATGACTAAAAAAATTATTAGCATGTATAGATCTTGCAAAAGAGATGACCAGAACAACAACATCACACATGCAACATCAACAATAATTAGAGACACGATCAGATGACGCCGCACATACTGTTCATTTGTAGATGAAGTAGTCGTGGCTGCGCCTAAGCAAAGTTGTTGACATTGACATTGGTGAAGACCGGTGGAAGCATACAACGTTGGAGACAATGGTACGCAATGCCGCCCTACTTGGAAGGAAGACAACATGTCATGAATCCTGCGGGGGCTAGCAGTAGCAATATAGCATTAAGTTGCCACTCGTAATGGGCTATTAACGCAAATAATAATACTTGTAAGGGTGGACAACGACAAAATGGGCTGATTCGCCAAGCCCAAAAAGTCAATCCACGACACACTACGACGAGCCAGAAGAAGAGGATTTAGAGGATGGCTACGATCGATGATCCACACAGATTATTGCTAACTCGTTTTCCTTTTCGGCGAGCGGCGGCGGCCTAGGGCATAGGAACTAGCCGCCGCTAGGAGACTTCGTCGAGCGATCGGCAGCGGCATCATCCGTCATTAGGAGACTTCGTCGAGGGGCACCAAGACATCGTGGTTGCAGCGCGCTGTGCGCCTTCGTCCATGGCTCCCCGGCCCTCATAATCAGACATCCCGCCATCCCGGCGTGGCTCACGTGAATCACACATACAGACCAAAGGTAATCACTACTAGTACTAGATTTTTACAAACTACTGACTATTATATTTTGTTACATCAATTACAGATTGCATTCTACTTAGTAGTTTTGCTAGATATAGATCAAATTATTTGTTAGGAACTTTTGGTCTAAAAGACTGGTTAAAAGTCTATTTATTATTTTGAAGTTTCTTATGCTTCAAGAATAAAGAGAAAACAATTAAGCATCACTCTAGTATCAAATTTTTAATCTAATTGACGAGATGTTCCGCTCGATTGGAATGCAAACTTCTGATCGAAATATTGTGGCACGAGTAAAAATTCAGAATAAGCTAAAACTGAAAACAAACCATATTGTATATTCACGTCCTATCCTATATCTTTTGTGACATGTTGTTATTATTGTCTTCTTCCCCCCCCCCCCCCCCCCCCCCCTATGCTCAAATCCTGGCTCCGCCCCTGGCAAGACATACTCTCCCGCTTGCCTGTGCACGCCGACATTCGGGATGAAGTAGAGTACGATGGCAGAGCAAGTAGCGAGAGGAGGCAAACCCTAACTTGTTTCGGTGTGTCTTCGACAGTGGATAGTAAGTCATATCTAAACCGACTAGGTTTCCAAAACTTAATTGTCAAGATAACATCGAAAACTTACTGGCCAAGAAACCAAACCTGCAAGGACACGGACCAGATTTTGGCTGACCATTCATGCGCATGTCATACGCTAGTGCGCGAGCACGGTGAGGCGAGCGTGGTGCTCACTTTCTTTCCTCATACCTTTCACTAATTTCATTGTGTTTGTTACTATAACTAGTAAATGCCTATGTGCAATACACATTGAGATTATAGAGAAAATTAATTGCACGTTGATATTAGATAGGTTATCAATTACATGTTACTTACGTGCATAGTGTGGACATTGATATTTGGTATGACATTAATTGCACGCTAAACATGTTGAGGGCTCGCCCTTGGAGCAACATAGGTCGTTGGATTGATATGGTTTGATCACCAAGATTTATTGGATCTGCCATTTTTGGTCTTTTTATATTGATATAGATACTACCATCACGCTTGCATGCCACCTGTCTCTTCGTTGAGACCACGAACATGCTAGTTTTCTTTTGTATAAATTGTTGCATCGAACGTTGTACAACAACCATAAGGACAACCTAGGCCTAGTGACAGGAGGCGAGGCGGAAGGAATCCAAGCCAATAACCGTGTCAACAAGGCAGGAAAAGGTAAAAGTAGCTAGATAAAATTAGTTGATTCTTCAGATCATATGTATGAAGTTTTTGTTTTTTGCAGTTGTGTTGTTCAAATATATTTCCGTGAATGTCCACGAACAAGTTATTTCAAATATCGACTGATCCTTTGTTGGTTCCTGCGCAATTTAAGATCCTCTTTGTTTCAAATAATTCTTTTTTTTTACAATTCTAATCTGCAATAATTCGTTATACTTATACAAATGGAAGGTTTAGAAAGAAGTTGCACAACAATTCTGGAGAAAAATTCCCATTTACGATTTTAATCTACAATATTTTTCATTATATGGCTGGTGGATTCTTATATTCTCTAGTGTAATCAAATACATCTCATCACCAATTTTTACGGTCTTCAATCATTGCAATCATGCCTTGGTTCTACTCCCATGTTTTTTTTTTCTGAAATCCTGTGAATCATGGAGGCCATGAATATAGTCGTTCCTGACCGCTTTGAGTTGGTATGAAACTTCTTAGATTGCAGGTATGAAATAGCAGAGTTAAAATTTCCCATATTTTCTTAGATCACATATCTGTTATAAAATGTTGTTGGCTATTTTATTCTTAGATTTCTCAACCTGCTTAGATCATGGATCTAAACAATCGGGATAGGAAATCTAAACATGAGTTAATTGCCAGTGACGTATGCAAATATTTTTTTCCACCATATATACATGACCATGTCATATCTACATACTTATCTAAAGAAAAGGTCGTATTGATCTCCATATACATATGGTTTCGAGTCGTAGCATAGTCTATGGTAGTAGAGGACAATACATACATACGTGTAACATAGTATACCGCACATGCATGACACGCAAGCAAGTGGAGGAAGGCGCCGACGTTCCGGTCAGCAACTTGGAGGATGTACCACATCATGCTAGGCGCACTACCGCGTACCCGCACGCTATGATCCACCAAGACACCACGGACCTCGTGGACCAGGATTTTTTTTCAAAAATGGCACTGTATTTAGAGCAAATTCGAAAACTAGCATTGCTAACACATATATATCAAAAATAGCACCCCGTCGGTCTGTGGTTGACCGAAGAGGGAATTTTCGGTCTACCAAAAGCCGAAGTGTGTTTCTGCGGGCCGAAGAGATGCCAGCTGGGCCGAAGAGCTGAGCCACCGACAGAAAAGTCCATCTTCGGCCTACCAGAGACCGAAGAGTGGATACTTCGGCCTACCAGAGACCGAAGAGGCTCTTCGGCCTACCAGCGACCAAAGACATGGGGATAAGGCCGACCCTGCCTTCTTCTTCCTCTCTCTCTCGTTCTCATCTTCCTCCCTCCATTCTCTCTGTTTCATCTCGCCACCCCGCGCCGATCTCTTCCGTCTTCCACTCATTTTCGCATCCCAGCCTCGGAAATAGTAGATCGTAGCCATCCCCTCCACCGTACGGTCATATTTTTCACATGGGGTAGTTTTTTTTGCATAGAAGTGAGGAGGAGCAGCCATGGTGAAGTGGTGGTGGTGGTGAGGAGGAGGTGGTGGTGCGGTTGGAGTGGTGGTGGTGGTGAGGAGGAGGTGGTGGTGCGGTTGGGGAGGAGTTGGTGGTGAGGAGGAGGTGCGGCTAGGGGGCTAGCCGGAGTTGCGGTGGTGTTGTCCGGTGGTGCAAGTACCCCGGGAGGTGGCCGGTGCAGCTGAGTTGAAGAGAGGAGCAAGAAGCAGCGGACACACGCGTCGAAGGTATAACAAATTATCTCTTAGTTTGACAGTTTATTAGTTAGTGTAGCTAAGTCATATAATGAGATGATGAAAATGTCTGACAGGTTAAAATGTCTGAATCAGTAAATTTGACTGTTTACTATGGCCCTGGCAATGTTCGATATAATGAGTTCGGGGTTGATCTTAGCGAGTATAAAAAATGTGTCATGACACTTCCAGACCCGGACAGACTGGACATTAGACAGTTGAAGTACTGGTTGACAATTAGTTTTGGGCTGGATCCTGGGGTATGTTCTGTCAGTATTCAAGCTTTGTGGACCAAATCGTGTAAAAATGTGAAGTGGGAGTTGATGCTGATAGATAGGAGCCAGCAGTGGTTGACCCTGTTAAGGCGTTGCAGGGACCGAAAAATCCACCCATATGCCCTAGTGCAACCTGTGGCGAAGGAGGAGAATACCGGACAACCAGAGGGGGGGTATGAACCCGGGCAGGGCAGTGAAGTGGCTAACGAGATTTATTTATCCGGGTCACAGCCAATGAATGTGGATGCTAGCCAACCCGAGGAAGAGCCAGATTACGTGCCACACAATTTGTGTGGTAATGATACTGGGCAGAGTAGTCGGTCGCTAATATTAGCCGGTTCTGGTTTTGCTGATGGGGATGAGGAAGGGGAGGAAATGCAGAGGGTGATGGAGGAAGAGGACGAGGATGGACTGGCTGAGGATCTGGATTCTGAAAATTCCGAGGATGAAGTGGAGGTACCGATTCCTGCCGCATGGGATCAGGACCTATCCACCGGTCTCACGGTCAACGATGGCCATGAGACTCCATGGGAGTATCATCTGAACCAAGTCCAGATAGGTTCTATGTATGATACAAAGAAGAAATTGAAATATGCGGTGGTAAAGTGGGCTATGTCCACGCAGAGGGTTTTTCGGACACACGTATCAAATCAAACAAACTATACAGTGAAATGTGTTGAAACAGGTTGTCCTGGGAAGGTGCACGGGCACGTGCCGAAGTATAACATCCACTGGGTTGTCACCGGTGTTGTTCCACATACTTGTGTGAGGAAAAACCTTCTGGTGAATCATCCGAACCTGTCTTCTACTCTCATTGCGCAACTCATGTATACTGAGATAGTGCAGAAGAAAGACATGGAAGCAAAACACATCCAGACAGCAGTGAAGGTCAGATGGAATTATGTCATTCCTTACGGGAAGGCTTGGAGGGCTAAGCAGAAGGCTATGGAGGAAAGGTTTGGGACGTTCTTCGACTCATATGATAATGTTGTGCGGCTCCTTCAAGTATTGAAGGAGAGGAATCCCGGCACTTATGTTAACGTACAACACACAAGATTGGCGAGTATACCAGATTTTAAGGTGTTGAAGAGAGTATTCTTTTCTTTTTCTGTTTGCATCGAAGCTTTCCAGCATTGTCCTCCTGTGATGTTTGTGGATGGCACATTCCTGACTGGTCAGTACGGAGGGCAAATCCTTACTGCTATTGGTGTTGACGGGAACAATCAAATCATCCCACTTGCTATGGCATTCGTGGAGGGTGAGAACTTTCCAAGCTGGATATGGTTCTTGAGGCAAGTGAAAATTGCCATCGTGAAGGACCGGCCGAACGTGTGTGTCATTCATGACAGACATGCTGGTATATTGAAGGCCGTGAAGACACTGAGGAATCCAACTGAGAACCAATCAACACCATGGAAGGACCTGCAGAGCCGGTGGTGCATGCGCCATCTTGGGGCAAATTTTTTCTCACAGTTCAAGAACAAGCGGTTGATGAAGTTGTTCAAAAAATTATGCAAGCAGAACCAGGCACGCAAATACAATTTTATTTGGTCAAAACTAGATGAGTTTACTAAGAAGCAGGTTAAGGCCAGACGGACAATGGAAAAAGATCAGGCTAAATTAGCAATAGTCATCGCGCAGCTAGAGCAGCCTGTAGCTCTGTGTGACTTGCCAGCAATTGACCCTCCTGGCACTAAGAGGCCGAACGTCAGGGCAATAAAGGATTTTACTGAGTGGATAGAGAAAGAGCCTCCCGTGAATTGGTCTTTGCTGCATGACACCCATGGAGCTAGGTATGGCCACATGACAACCAACCTTGCTGAGGTGTATAACTTTGTACTTAGAGGGAATAGAGCATTGCCACTCACAGCTATTGTGGAGGGTGTATTGCATGGCACTTTGAGATATTTCAGAGAAAGGCACGAGTTAGCAAAGAAGCATATTGCAGATCATCCGAAGACACCTTATTGTAGCCGTGTCATGGAGTACATGGCAAAGAAGATAGAGAAAGCAAAGAAGCACACTGTCAGGCTCATAGGTAATCAGGAAAGGAGGTATGAGGTTCAGCTACCTACCGATGGTTTTGGTACGTCAAATGAGGTGAAGACGCATGAGGTAAAAATAGGAACGGAATTTTATCCAACGTGTGAGTGTACATGCAACAAACCGCAGTTGTTGCACCTTCCTTGCTCACATGTGTTGGCTGCGTGCGGCCAGATTAAGTTGGATGCCATCTCCTTCGTGTCCCCATACTATTTGAAAGAGTCAGTACACAACACATGGACCGGTGAGATGACAGGGTTTAGAGTCGTCGGCAATTTCAACAAGGTAAACGATGATGAGAGAGTATACATCCCGGATCCTGATCTTCGGCGAACCAGTAGGGGTAGACGTAAGGTCCGTCGCATCCGTAATGATATGGACCAATCTGAAGCTGGTGGAGCAACCAGACAGTGCTTGCTATGCGCGAATTATGGGCATAGGATGAAATATTGTCCCGACCTTAACAAAGACGGTGCGTCCACATCGACGAGTGCGACAACAGGAGCAAGAGGCGGACGTGGTCGAGGCAGTCGAGGCCGAAGGGGACGACGAGGAAGAAATAACTCAGAAGCTATATAATGAGTCGGACTATGTTTTAATTTGTAATATGTCGGACTATGTTTTAATTTGTAATATGTCGGACTATGTTTTAATTTGTAATATGTCGGACTATGTTTTAATTTGTAATATGTCTGGACTATATTTTATTTTCTAATATGTCGAACTATGTTTTAATTTCAGATATGTCTTCGTATGCGTTGCTTAAAGATACGATTGAAAAAAAACACCGGGCCGCACTTATGCAAACGGGCAAGAACTTAGATGTGTTGACCACTCGCACCCCAAAGTCTAACTGGCTGATACACCCTGCATGGGTTGATAGGTTTGTGTGCTTATAATTTTTTAATTCGTATTTTGTAATATATGATGCCCGCTAACTGTTTGCTGTACATTCTCTTTATTTTGTAGGTTAATGTGGGCTGGACTGCTACCCTTGGCACGGCTGGTTGAGGGTACATTGGATGAGTGGGTTGATCATCCGGAAATGGATGAAACTGGTGAACCATTGCAGCTACGCAAGAGGCCAACGAAACGCTTCTCTTACGACAGGTCACTCCTTACCTGCTTAGTAGATAGATGGAGACCGGAGACACATACGTTTCACTTTCCCTGGGGAGAGATGGCGCCTACTCTACAGGATGTGTCTTACTTGTTGGGATTACCGTTGGCCGGTGCTGCCATAGGTCCTTTACATGCAGAACCTGGCTGGCTAGGTACGATGCAGAACCGTTTTCTAGCTGCGGTGCCAACTGCTAGGGGCTTAGACAACGATCCTCACGGGCCTCGTTTTAAGTGGTTGGGCCAGTTTCAGGTAACCTTCTCGGTCAGCTAAACGAATATTGTTTTTATAGTTGTCCTCAGTAAATAGAATAATACAATCGTTTCTGTTATATGTAGATTCGCTTGTTAGGATACCCCGGAGCTCAGTTGTCAGAGGCACAGGTTGATCGGTCCCTAGAGGCCTATCTTCTTTGGTTGTTCGGCAAGACTATGTTCACGGAGAACCACGTGACCACTGTCGATGCGCGCCTCATCAGCATTGCACGAGAGATAGCTGACGCTCGTTGCCCAGGGGACATTACGCAGAGGAGTTGGGGTTCTGCTGTGTTGGCAGCTACGTACAGAGGCCTGTGCAAAGGTTGCATTTTGAGCTCCCACAGATCAGGTCTGGTTGGATGTCCACTATTGTTGCAGCTCTGGTCATATGAGAGGTTCCCTATTGGACGACCCTATGTCTGCGTTGAAAACCCGTTTGGGTCGGAGGACATAGCAGGGGCTTATGTGCCACTTATCGGCGACTTGCCAACTGTGGGATCTGTTTGGACGCGAAGAGAGGTAATTTTGTATTACCGAGAAGTTCATTAGATTATTTCTTGCCATGCAATACTATTACTAATGTTTATTTGTTGTCATGCACAGAGACAGTTTGCGGGTCATCAGGTGAAGAGCTGCTACCCGTCCTTCAGGGCGCAGTTTGATGCTTTGCACGAGGATGTTGTTATGTGGGAGCCCTACTTGCATCAGGCTATAACATTTAGGTATCCAAGTGGAATATCTCACTTGTGCACTAGAGATCGGCACTACTGGATGACCAAGGCCAGATTGGTGTTCGACGTGACGGTGGAGGAGATGGCCCTTCATAGGGTGATGAGACAGTTCGGTCGATGTCAGGAGGATGAAATTCCAGTTATTCCACACATACCGGACCACGTGCACAAGTAAGTAATTCTAATTTAGTTGTCAGTTTGATACTTTAAGAATTTTGCTTACCACGTTACCCGGATGTCAATGTCAGGTTGAGCCGCGTAGGAGGGAACAAGTCCATGGATTTCTGGCTTAAGAACATTGGCCCTTATGTTCTAGAATGGACTACTGCGCCAACAAATATCTGGGATGAGGTTCGACCCTTTGACTGGCACAAGTTCGGGTTGTATCTGCAGCGTTACAGGCATTCAACGAGGATCTACTTGGTTCCTTCTGCTGCTCCTGATCAGATTGAAGCGCCTCTGACCAGCGATATGTACCCAACTTCCTCTATTATGGGAACCAGACACCACGCGGTACGTAACCAACTTGCTCTATTATGGTTCTAATATGTGTACTCATGTCATAACCTGAACATTTACAATTGGCTAACTATTCAATGTACAGAGTGACTTGATGGTTGAAGCGCAAGATGAGGTTTCCGCTTTAATGGGGCGGGTTGAGAGCGGAGAAACTATCCCACAGCCAGAGCACCTCTCGTGGTTGAAGCTTTTTGATGAGAAGCTACGAGGGATTTACGCAGCAATGACATGTAGAAGATCTTCTGATGTTGCGGTTCCTCGTCCAGCACTTCGTCCGCCACGTCCTTCACGGCACATGGCTTCACCGGCGCCACCTCCTTCACAGCCAGGGAGCTCGGCATGGCAAGAGCCATCTCCTTCACAGCCAGGGAGCTCGGCATGGCATCAACAAATGGGGCCAGGTAACTTTACTTTTGGTTTTTCTTTTAAGCAGTGTACGTTCGCAATTCAATTTTACATGTGCTTCACTACTACAGTCAGCAACCAGCCGCCTCCGTTCACGCATGTCGTGCAGTCGCCGATGCTTAGTGGTTATGATTCGCTCTTAGACGGCTACGGCGATGACGATGACCACGCTGCAAATACGTATGACTTCTCTCAGCCGCTGCATCATACTCCACCACCACCACCGACGTAGGAGACACAGACCGTGACAGGTGAGGTTATGTACGGTCGTGGACACCGTGAGGCTCACCCACCACGTCAGCGCTTATCGCTTTCCGGTCCTCGTCCGAGGAAGGTCCAGACTCGTCGCCGTAGTACCGAGCAGTGATATGTTTATATATGTATGAGACATCCATGTTAGTTTCAGACTATTCTTATGTGTGAGGACTTATCTATGTATCAGACATCCTTCATGTATGTGTTACTATCTATGTATGAGCCATTATCTATGTATGAGTCATAATTAAGATAGAAGTACATCTGAATTAAACGGTACGACTATTCTTGAAAAATACATCCCACAAACTACATGAAGTCATCGTCGACATCCTCCGTTGATGCAACACTCTTACCCTTGGACGATGCGGTAGTCTTGGACTTCGACGATGTGGGTCTCTTGGCCTTGGTGCTCGGCATGAAGTCGTCGTCGTCATCCTCCGTTGATGCAGCACTCTTGCCCTTCGACGGTGCGGTACTCTTGGACTTCGACGATGCGGGTATCTTGGGCTTGGTGCTCGGCTTGAAAAGATCGTCTTCGTCCTCACTGTCTTGACTCCATAACCAAGTATCTTCTACTGCAGCCCTTTGAAAAGCTTCAATCTTATATTGTACTTTTTTCCACCTACCATGCAACCTGAGAAGTTCTTTCCGTATCTCCTCAAAGGTCCTTGCAGGCCACCCGCTCCTACTTAACTGGTGAGCCAACTCATTCATGAAGATGTCACTACCGAGGAGTTCGTCCCATGGAACTATCATGTTGTCTATCTTGAAATTGGCGGCTAAACTAAGAAGAGTTTTGGACATACGAGGGTGAAAACAACTACGATCGAAAGGATAACCGGACATCTTCACGAGACTACACTTGCCTGCTCACCCACCTTAGTGCGGAGGGGGTTTTATAGGTTGAGAAGAGAAGATGGCGGGAGAGAATGGCGGGAAAGAAAATGGCGGGAGAGAATGGAGGGAAAGAGAATGGCGGGAGGGAATGGCGGGAAAGAAGGGTGGGAAAGAAAATGGTGGGAGAGAATGGCGGGAGAGAGAATGGCGGGAGAGAATGCCGGGAGAGAATGGCGGGAAGGAAAATGGCGGGAAAGAAAATGATGAGATATATTGTCGGGAAATGGTTGCGGGAAAGTACAAAGTTGGCATGTCAAAGAGAGGGAATGGTTGTGCAGCAATTATAATGCATTTTTTTGAAAAAAAATAGTCTTCGGTCAGGTGCAGGCCGAAAAGTGCTCCATGCAACTTCGGTCAACGTTTAACGTAAAGAGTATGCATTCTTCGGCCAACAGGAAGCCGAAAAGGCCTCTTCGGCTTACTGCTGACCGAAGACAGGTCTTCGGCCCAGCAGCGCCCCTCTTCGGCCCACAGGAAGCCGAAATGGTCTCTTCGGTTTTTTCCAGGCCGAAAAATCACTCTTCGGCCTACGGCAGACCGACGGGGTGCTATTTTTGATATATACATGTTAGCAATGCTAGTTTTCGAATTTGCTCTAAATACAGTGCCAGTTTTGAAAAAAAATCGTGGACCAGTGTGTCAAGTATTTCATGGGGATTGCCGCCATGGTGGGCCATGAGGAGAGCAGGAAGGAGAACAAGAAGAAAATGAGCAGCCTCCAAGTGTTCAAAGCTATGGAGAAGCTCGGCTTCAACAACTACGTAAGGCCCCTCACTGAGTACCTCTACCTGTACCGCGAGGCTACTAGCTTCGTGGGACACGGCAACAAGCGAGCCATGGCGTAGCATCCACCTGCAGCAGGGCAGACGTCGTCACAGCCGTCCGACTCCGCATTGGGTCCACCATCGTACGACATCATGGTGCAAGGCCAGTCGCTAGCGGCCGATGCGATGACGACAACAGAGGAGACACCACCACAATCGCCCATCTTTGTGTTGGTTGTACCGCCGCCGTACGACGTCATGGTGCATGGTCAGGCTCCGTCGGCCACTGTGACGGCGACATGGGAGATGGAACTAGCACCACTAGTTGTTTGGCTTTGCGTTGGCTCAACCACCTCCACACAATCGTGTCTGAAGTGCATGTGTTCGGACAGTGAAGGTGGCTAACCCAACGCAAAGTCAAACAACCACAGTGATGTTGGTTCCACCCCCTCCCACCGTCACTGTCATCACAACGGCCGTCGACGCCTGAGCTTGCACCGTACGCCGTACGACGACCTTACAACCAACACAAAAATGGACGGCTATGGTGCCTTCTCCTCCGTTGTCATTGTCACATCAGCCGCCGGCAACTTTCCTTGCACCGTGTTGTTGTACGGCGGTGGACCCCACACGGAGTCGGACGGCTATGGCGCCATATGCCCCATCGCGGACGGCTGGCATGCCATGGCTCGCTTGTTGTTGTGTCCCACGTAGCACGTAGCCTCACGGTACAGGGGGGGGGGGGGGTACTCAGTGAGAGGCCCAACGTAGTTGTTGAAGCCGAGCTTGTCCATGGCTTTGATCACTTGGAGGCCGCTCATTTTTGTCTTGTTCTCCTTCCTACGCTCCTCGTGGGCCTCCATGGCGACAATCCCCATGAAATCCTTGACACACTGGTCCATGAGATCCGTGGCATCTCAGTGGATCATGGCATGCGGGTACATCGGCAGGGCGCCTCTTGCATGATTTGGTCCAGCCTCTACGTTGTTGGTCGGGAACGTCGACGCCTTCCTCGACATGCTTGCGTGTCATGCATGTGCGTTATACTATGTTACACGTATATATGTATTGTCCTCTGCTAACTGTGGTATGACTCGAAACCATATGTATATTCAGATAGATATGACTTTTTCTTTAAATATGACATGGTCATGTGTATATGATACGAAAACATATTTGCATATGTCACTGGCAATTAATTCATGTTTTAGTTCTCTATCACGATTGTTTAGATCATGATCTAACCAGGTTAAGAAATCTAAGAATAAAATATCCAATAACATTTTTATAACAGATCCGTGATCTAAGAAAATATGGCAAAATTTAACTCTAGACTATTTCATATATACAATCTAATAATTTTCATACCTACTCAAAGTTGTCTTGAACGACTATATTCAGGGCCTCCATGATTCAGATGATTTCAGAAAAAACATGGGAGTAGAACCAAGGCATGATTGCAATGATTGAAAACCATAAAAAAAATGGTGATGAGATGTATTTGATTAGACTAGAGAATATAAGAATCCACGAGCCATATAACAAAAATTATTGTAGATTAAAATCGTAAATGGAAGATTTTCTCCAAATCGTTATGCAACTTATTTTTAAAACTTCCATTCGAATAAGTATAATGAAAATTATTGCAGGTTAGAATCGTAAAAAAAATTATTTGAAACAAAGAGTATCTTAAATTGCACAGGAACCAACAAAGGATGAGTCGATATTTGAAATAACTTGTGCTTGGGTATTCATGAATTAGTAATATATTGGAACAACAAATTGCAAAAGCCAAAAACTTCATACAGATGATATGAAGAATCAACTAATTTTATGTAGCTAGTTTTATCTTTTCCTGTCTTGTTGACATGGTTATTGGATTGTCTTCCTTACATCTCACCTCCTGTCACTAGGCCTAGATTGTCCTTATGGTTGTTGTACAACGCTCCATGCCACAATTTATACAAAACAAAATTAGCATGCTGGTGGCCTCAACGAGGAGACATCAAACCCATTAAGCTACGGGAGAATGGCGGCCAACCAGCATGGCCACGTGGCGCATGTTGGTTGGCCGTGGCAAGAAACTTTTTGATTTTTTTTGGAAGATGAAATTGAGAAACTTTTTTATTTTTTTTGGAAGATGAAATCGAGACCTTTTTTTCTTTTGAGAAAAGTTTTTTTTGGAGATTATTTTTGAAACATGGAAGTGAGACTTTTGTTTCTTTTTCATTTTAAGAATGTTTTTTAGCCTTTTCCTTTTTCTTTTTGAGATGGATGTGATGTTCACGTGTTGTGAGAAAGTTTTCTTTTTAATTTTGAGATGAAGTTGAGGTTTTTTCTTTGAGAGGGAGAAATACACGCACAGCTTTCTCTCAAGAGGCCCGCAATGGCGGCCCCAACCACTAGTGTTGCATGCAAGCGTGATGATAGTATTATAGTAAAAAAACAATGAAATGAGCTAGAGAAATTAATTGATACTATAAAAGGATATGCATGCAATTAATGTTTGCACATCCAAACGCACACACACAAAGATAATTGGGCATTATAAGGACATCTCCAACGCTGACCCCCAAAACGGACACCGTATTTGTCCGCGGACTGGTCCGCAGACAGTGATATGGGAGCCGGCTATCTAACCCCGGTGACGAGCAGAGTCCCCCTGGTCTCTTCGACGCGGCGGCATGGGAGGTCAGCGGGGACCTCCACTCCCTGGCTCTGCTCCAGCGACGAGCGGTGTCCCGCTAGTGTCTTCGACGCGACAACACGGGAGGTCGGCGGGGACCTCCGCTCCCTGGTGTTGCTCCTCCTCGCCTTTTTCATTATGCTCTTCTACACCCTGGTGGCCGGCACCGAGCTCGGGTTGCGTAGCTCGCGGGAGGTCACCGGATATTGGGCGGCAGACCGACGCGGGGCACGACCAGGTGGCTGCCATGGATGTCTGCTCGGGCGAGCTTGTACGAGGAGTTGGGCTCGCGAGGAGAGAGGAGGCGAGGAAGGAGAGGGAAAATGAGGGAGGCACGGCCTGCTCATGGCCTGCAGGTGCACAGGGTTTAGTTGTAGCCTTTTCGAAGTAAGAGTATCGATCCCACAGGGAGCACAGGAATCAGGCTTTTGCCGCTTGTAGAGAATTATGGAACTTTGTGCCTGCAGATAATTGTAGACTTGTAGCAGAGTGAGGGTGGATTTAAATAAGGGTTGAGTAAAATGGTGACTTGTAACTGAATAACATAAGAGTAAATTAAAGACAAGGATGGTAAATAACAGTGAAACAATAGAATTAAAAAGGCGTTCTCAGGGAGTCTGGAATCCCCATTGGTATGTTTCTAGTACTACTATGCATAAGCATAGCATGGGAAGGATACTTGAGCCACTGTTGACGTTTATGCTGGGCGGAGCCGGGTACAGAACACGTTCTACTCGTGGTAGACTTCGTGCCACACACGCCACCATCATAGTCTCCCCCGGTGGGTTACAACTCATGATAATTAAGGGTTTCCCCGTGGACGCGGCCTCACTAAGGGTTCTCCGTAAATCCCCGGTCAATTGTAAAGGTTAGGAGCAGTAGGCTTTTACTGTCACCTCGAATTACCTCCACATCCTAAACCTATGTAAAGACAGTGATATACTTCGTGGCCAATACAGGCTCAAATGCTGAGTGGGGCCCCTTCACAACATTCATGAAGTTATTAAACTAAGCATTCTACAGAGGATCTCATATCCATAATAAACGTTTCAGATCCTACACATACCAAGGTTCATCCATATCCCCGAGAACTAGGAGTCTACTCACACATAAGGACAACAATCATCATGGTAATGGCAATGGAATACATGGGCGAATGATTCAACCGATACACCGAAGGATTCACTAGGGTTCTTGATGTTGCAGATGATAAGGATGTGGATGACGATGATGATGAAGATGGTGATGATGATGCCGTTCCTCGCGCGGTGAGAGGAATCCCCTTCTTCTCCCGGTTGATCCTCCCTCCGGATGGCTTCTGACGGCTTGGGTTCTGCCTTCTGGATATGTTTCTGGAGTTTCTATTCGTCCCCTCCACGATCCGCTTCGACGGGGTGAAAATAGTCGATCCCCCAGAGGCGGCGGCGTGCCAAACGACCGCTCATGCGAGCGCGCGCGGTCGCATGGAACGTCGTCGTTCGCTCTGAAAGTGCGACGACGGCTGTTTCTTTGGCCTTCTCGCTGGATCTTTTTATGGAAAGTGTTTATCACCTTTAATGCATGATTCCACTGCCATTTTGGAGGATTTTCTCCATTAAATGAATATTGCTCCAAAAGACGTTACCTGAGGGATTATCAACAAAAAGAAGTGCGCGAACGCGGTAAAATTCCACAAAGCCCACTTTGTAGGCACAAAATAAATAGGAAAAACATCATGTTAATTGGACTCATCACCTGCACTGGCTCGCCGGTGGTGGCAACACAACCGAGCGGAGCGATGGCGGGCAACCATGGGGAGTCTTTGCGCGCTCGGGCTCCATGGCCCTTGGCGGCTGACGGAGATGATTTGTTTGTGTGGTGGAGGTTGCTCGTTGCCAGGAGGAGAAGGAAGTTGTGGAGCGATGTTTTGCCGACAGAGAGATGAAGTTCGTCGGGCTCTTCAACATGATTTCATGGCTATCTGCAAGGTAATCAAGTTTTTGAAAGGTTCCTATCCGCAGGGAGATGCTCTTTTTGCTAAGTAGTTTTTGGAGTGAGCACAACTAATTCATATAGTAGATTCCATCTAGTTTTTTAGTGCTGACGGCAAATGCATCATCCCATCTAGTTTTTATTACAGATTTCATGGCAAATTCACTCTGCTATGGTATTTTTCATTTTTGTGCCATGGCAAAAAAATTGTATTTACGATGGCATTTTTATTATAGATTATATGACAAATTTTGTATATACCATGACAACTATTGAACATGTGGCAAATCTATCTTATGTAGCTTGGTTATTCTAGGTACAAATGTACATGGCAATTTTCTACTAGGTAGGAATGGTCACCATGCCAATTTGTTTTTGATTTATTTGTTTGCAACGATTTTTGTGGACAAACTTATTGTTACATATCATGGCAATTTTTATTTTGAACAAATAAATGACAAATTAAGATACTTTTTGCCATGCACAATAATGTTTTGCCCCCTTCCAGTTTTTGCCATTGGCAAATTTATGTTACTTTTTGCCATGCACAACAATGTTTGCCCCCGGTAAGATTTTGCCATTGGCAATTTTAAGATACCTTTTCTCCATGTACATTCTACATGAAGTATGATTTTTTTCTTCGAATTGTCAACTCAAAATTGTGTTCCTATGGCTAATATGCATGTCATATGGTTTTGCCTCATGGGCAATTCTTATATAATGCCCCTACAAAACTCTTTTTAGAATTTTGTCCCCTCCACAATTGCCATGTCAAACAAGTTGTTTTGGTTTCTCTAAATTTGCCATCTTTGTCCAAAAGAACAGAATTCCTAATTTTTACCATGTCCACACGACTAAGCTAGCATGGCACTTTTATTCGTTAGGTTACGGCATTTTTATTATTTAGACGATGGTACTTTTATCGTAGGTAGCATGCCATTTTTTATTATTGTAGGTAGCATGGTAGTTATACTCAACGCCGGTAAGAATTGCAGCGCTACCAGGTTTGTTTCCATTTTTTCTGTGTTCACGTTCTAGCCCAAAACATTTGGTGTTTTGCACTAGTTCATGCAAAAATTAACCCATGGGCTTTACTTGTTCTACATTTTTTCGCATTTTTTGGTTTGTAATCACCATTGACAACACACGGCAAAACAATTCAGATAGATGCCCACGCCTTCTCACAAATGGCAAATGTGGAATGCAGTTTCAGTTATACATTATAAATTCATTGTACAAACTGTACTTGGCAAATTATACATTTTTGGCACGGCAAAATGTACATTCAGTTATACATGAAAAATTGCCATGCTCTTAATTTTTGTTCTGTAAAGGGCATTTTCATTATAGGCACCATGTCATTTTTAGCAGTCAGACCATGGTATTCCTGCTATTGATTTATTTTTGGATGCCATGGCATTTTTATTAGTTAGCGGATGGCAATTTTTCTAAATTAGACCATGGCAATTTTCAGTTCATGTAACCTTGGCAATTTATGCTTTAGATCATGGCCTAGTTATTATTGATGTTTTCACACAACATTTTTAACATGAAATGTTTGCAAATGTCCCCATGGCAATTTGCTTCTAATGGCAATTATGTAGATAACCATCATAAGATCATAAAATGTTTTTTCACTCATGCTAGCAGTGCCATGTGCAAATTTATCATAGGCAGCATGGCAATTTCACTATTTGGACCATTGCATTTTTACCTTTTTAGATCATGGTAGTTTTACCTTAGGTACCATGGTAATTTTTTAGTTAGAGGATTGCATTTTTTGAATTAGACCCTAGCAATTTCAAGTTATGTAGCATGGCAAATTTATTTTCTTTAGATCATGGCAATTTATTTAGTTACACCATTGATTTTTTACATGGTACTTTTACTATTCATACCATGGCAATTTTATTTAGTTAGGCAATGGTAGTTTATTTGTGTAGCATGGCATTTTTTGTGCACCATTCATTTTTCTAAAGAGCACGACATTTTTATTTTAAAGACCATGGTTTTTTTTTGTACAAGCATGACACTTTTATTTTCAAGAGCATGGCATTTTTATTATAAAGAGCATGGCCTATTAATTTAGACCTTGTGCAATTTCACTGTAGTAATCATGTCACTTTTTATTAGTTAGACCATGGCAATTTTATAAATCAGCCCATGGCATTTTTATTTTCTTGGACAATGGCAAGTTTAATATGTAGGCCATGTTAACTTTATTGGTATCTTTATTATAGGCAACATGACACTTTTATATAATTAGACCATGACAATTCTTATAAATCAGACCATGGTAGTTTTGTTGTATGTAGTATGGCAATTTCAATTTTTTTAGTCCATGGCAAGTTTAGTATGTAGACCGTGGCAACTTCATTTATCAGACCATGGTAGCTTTATTATAGGCATAATGGCACTTATATTAATTTGAATATGGCAATTTTATTATTTTACAACATGACAATTTTATTAACTAGTGGTAGTTCATTCATAGGTACCATGGCATTTTTACTTTTTAGATCATGGGTAGTTTATTTGTAGGTAGAATGGCACTTTTTTATTAATTAGAACACGGCATTTTTTGTTAATTGCCATGTTTTTAGAGAGGCCAAATTCTTCTTAGTCTGACATGACAATCACCCCTATTATTTATATGTTTTGCTTGATCTAGATAAACATTTATTTTTGTTAAAGTTGCCATCGGATTATTCCTTTTGTTCTCAAATTAGCATGACATTTTTATTTTTTTAGATAAAATGACAATTTTTTTATAAGTTATATATATAATTGTAAATTTACTAGTTGGCAGATTTTTATTTATAGCATGGCAACTTTTAAATTTTAGATTATGGCAATTTTGTAAATTTATGTGTCTCTACTTTGTACTGTATATATTTTTGGTGAATGGCATTTGAAGGAAAAACAGTTAAACATGCCTTTGGCCCAATTGGGGCTCGCTTGGTAACCCACTGGAGCGAACGCCCCAGGAGGCCGAATTGGTCACTGGTTCTGTCCTCCTCTAGCGAACGAATCATTCGATACAGGGGAACCTATCAGCTGACGTTCCCCAGCATATTGTGGATGTACTAATTGAATGCAGAACCAATGATGCAAGGGTTTGGTTACTGCAGATGAAGGATGCAATGAAGGAGGATGAGTTCATCACTGTCCTTATAACGTTGTGGTCAATCTGGTGGGTTTGACGTCGTGCTATTCACGAGGAGCATTTCCAATCTCCTGATGCTACGGTCAGCTTCAAACATAGCTACCTGAGCGATCTTGCGATGATCCCCAGTAAGAAGATCTGCAACAACGTGGTTAGCCGATCGGGAACAAGATGGTCACCTCCTGCGGAAGGATGCCACAAGATCCATGTCGTGTCTGCTATTTTCACAAATGAGTAGGTAGGTTTATGTGCAACTATTTGCAGAGAATATGATGGAAAGTATGTAGGGGCATCAGCACTAGTTGAGCAGGAAATGATCGAGCCAGGAGTACTAGAAGCCATGGTTGTACGTGAAGCACTATCGCTGGCTCTAGACTTGCATATTCAGAAAATTCAGGTTGCCACAGATTGCAGGGCGACGATGAATCCGATGATCATCAACGACATTAAAGATTTGATGGTAGATTTGAAATAGCTCTTGTAAAGTTTGAACCTATAGAAGCTAATAGAGAAGCTCATAGTTTAGCCAAAGCTAGTTTATCTTTTGATGTGGGGCACCACCTGTGGCTTCTACAGCCCCCAGATATTGCTTGTATCCCAACTTACGTCCTGGTTGAATAAATAAACTTGTGATACCCCTAAAAAAAGCTGACGTTCCCCAACTATTCGCGTCCGAAAATATTGGAGGACTTAGTCATGATTTATTTTGAAATAAAATAACCATCGACCTAATTAAAAACTAAGATTAGAAGCTTGAACCGATCTACAAGCACGTGAACATCCGTAGAAGACTACCCAAATATAATACAGGCACGAGCTCTAGATATGGCAGTCAAGGGACGAGGGCATCGGTACAGGCCCCGCTCGAGATCATTAGCAATCGAGAGCTTCTTTCCGGCCTCATGGATGAAGAGAACTGGGAGAGCCACACAGGGAGCACCGCAGGGGGCCACGAGTCCCGCCAGAATGAGGTACAACGCCCGTCGCCGATTATCACCGCATGATCATGCGGTAGAGTGGCAAAAGGTTGTAGAGAGAGCTCCAGTGAAGGCCAAGCTAGAGGGAGGCATCTGCTGAGAGCGGGCGGTCACCAATTTTTGACCAAATTCACGGGGACCAAGGCGACCCCTCAGGCGCAACACCGTGGACCTCGTGTTGTAGAAGATGTTGTCCATCCAGCCACACACCACCAAAAGGGAAACCCCATGAACTACGTGACCGCAAGAAGGACACCTCAGTCGATTGAGTCAAAGGCCTTGGCAAAGTCGAGCTGGAGGACGATAGTACACTACTAGGAAATACCTTATAGGTAGAGACTTAATAGTAGCGTGGGGTAAAGGGCCAGCGCTACTGCTACTTTGCAGCAGCGCGGGTCTGTGACCAGCGCTACAGGTAAGCATATAGCAGTAGCGCGGGCGTGCATACCCGCGCTGCTGATAAGTGGTCCCACCGTACCCACGGGGGCTGCCTATAGTAGCAGCGCTGCCAGAAAAACCCTCGCTACTGCTAAAAAGATAGCAGTAGCGCGGGCTCTGTGACTAGCGCTGCAACTGTGGTTGCACTCTGCCAGCTGGTGAGCCTCATTTAGCAGCAGTGTTGTTCGTAAGGCCCGCGCTATAGCTGTAGTGCTTAGCAGTAGCGTGGGTCCGTGACCCGCGCTGCTGTTAAGCCAGCCTTATCCTCTTCCTCTCCTCCTCGCGGTCACACTCCTCACTCACTCTCCCTCCCTCTCACCGTCGACAGCGTGCTCCTCCCGCCGTCGCCGCGTTGCTGCCGTCCTCCGCCTTTCTCCGAGCCCCGGCGACCTCCGCGAGCTCCTCCGCTGCCTCGCCGTTGATCCCCGAGCCCCGGCGCCCTCTACAACCTCCTCCTCCTCCACGCCTCCGCCGAGGTGAGCACGCCCGGCCCAACTCCGGCCGCCCTCCTCCTCCAGCCGCCGCGCACCTTCTCCCTCCTCCTCCAGCCGCGGCCCGCGCTGCTGCGAAGCCAGCCTTATCCTCTTCCTCTCCTCCTCGCGGTCACACTCCTCACTCACTCTCTCCCCCCTCACCGTCGACAGCGTACTCCTCCCGCCGTCGCCGCGTTGCCGCCGTCCTCCGAGCCCCGGCGACCTCCGCGAGCTCCTTCACTGCCTCGCCGTTGATCCCCGAGCCCCGGCGCCCTCCACGACCTCCTCCTCCTCCACGCCTCCGCCGAGGTGAGCACGCCCGGCCCAACTCCGGCCGCCCTCCTCCTCCAGCCGCCGCGCACCTTCTCCCTCCTCCTCCAGCCGCGGCCCCTCCTCCCTCCTCCTCCTCTCTCCTCCCTTCCTCCTCTCCAGCCGTTGCACTGCTCCCTCCTCCCTCCTCCTCTCCTCCCTCCTACCTCCTCCCTCCTCCTCTCCTCCCTGATAGCTCCCTCATTTAACTAAATTAGTTAATAATTTCTACTTTATAGTTTCTAGTTTGTAATTTACTGATTTTAGTTGGTAGAATTTAGGGTTCATGGTATATTTTCAAATATATTTCAGCAATCAAACTCTAAGTTATATTTAGTTGGTAGAATTTAGTTCGTAGAATTTTTAATTTAGTTGGTAGAATTTAGGGTTAATGGTATATTTTCAAATATATTTCAGCAACCAAACTCTAAGTTGTATTTAGTTGGTAGAATTTAGTTACCATTTTTCTAGGGTTCAAGAAGTAAACAGTAGGTAAAAAAATTAGGGCATTTTTCTAGGGTGTAGGAATCAAATTGTAGACAATAGAAATTTTTATTAGGAATCAAACTGGATATTCTCATAGGTTGCTGTTAACTAGCCATTTGGAGATTTGATAGCATAACAAGCATAGCTCACATAGTTATTTTATTTGTGTGCAGGGAAGATCACCGGCATCCTCGACAGCCGACGTCTAGTGAGTAAAGCTGGTCTATTTGGACATGTGATATGTGGAGTAATGTTGTGTAGTACTATGATTTGTATGTGCTTGCCCAAGTGCTATCTTGGCTTTTATTGTTTGTAGACTCCGAGTGGCCTATGTTTTGCGGAATGTTGATTCATTTCCGTTCCGGCAAATTTCAGGCGCTTGATATGTCCTATTTTAGCAAAGGTCATGCCGAAATTTTTCGTGAATTTTGGCATGACTTGTGCTAGAAAGTAGGAAATATCGAGTGCCCGTGATTTGTCGGAACGGGAAGTAATCGACATTCCGGCAGAACATAGGCCATTTTTTATGCCATTGCTCCATATATGTAACGGATTGACTTTGAGTCTGTTGGGGCTCCTTGCTCCATATATGAGAGAGGAAGAATCCTGACTGTTGTCGTGGGGGTCGTTTCCTCTCCTTCTTCTCGTGATATACCTTGGTAATGCACGAGAGAAGGAGGGGAAGCGACCATCACCGACGGTCGAAATATCTGTGAGGGAGTATCCACCATATATTGTCGAAATATCAGAGAGGAAGAATCCCGACTGTTGTCGTGGGGGTCGCTTCTCCTTCGTTCCCGTGTGCTAGACATTTTGGTGTAATGCACTCAGGAACGAAGGGAGGATCGACCATCACCGACGGTCGCAATATCAGAGAGGGAGTGCCCACCATATACACCACGTGAGATGAGAGTTTAGCAAGGAAGACTCGACGGACCGAAAGTCAACCCGTGCTGAATAGTGATCTGTGTGTTGAGTTTCCTGGTAATTGCCGTCGATCAATTTTTAATCTTTGAATTATGAACATAGGAAATGTCTGACGACGATAGGATCCCTGAGTGCGAGTACTGCTCCGACGACCGGGGTATGTGCGACAGGCCTCACCTGGAAGACGGTAGGCGCTTCACCATCAAGCTCGACGAGACCTTCGATGTTTTTACGGTACGTCACAACGACAAGTCTTTTTTCGTAATTAAGCATGACTTCTGCTTCTTTGCTTCAACGTGTAATTTCCGTTTTTTATAATTCGACTAGTGCATCCCCTGCCATGCAAGACCTTATGTCTTGGATAAGATCGGTTTCGAAGATCATGAGTATAGAGACGAAGAAAACCCACCTGAGGACCCAACATGGTTACACTTTTGCCGTTAAGCTATACAATGCAATGAACCACTCACATTTTGGTTGCTCAAATTGGAGAGCACTATGCAAGGCATATGCATTTCAGGAGGATATGCATGTCACCTTCGATATTCGTCCTGAAGATGACATTGAAGATAATATCGACATTTGGGTCGATGTGGATACGCTTCCAGTTCTACCTCCATGTGAGTTTGTCAAACATATTTATTAAGTAATTTATATTGTTTATTTAAAAATAGTTGACAGCTTATTTCCATTGACAGTTTATTTCCATTCTTCAAGAAATGTACGAAACGTAGTAGACACAACCAACTACAGTTATGGCTCTGAACTAACTTGCGAGGAGATAAATCATTTTGTTTCATGGATTAATGATGTTGAGACTTTCAAAACGAGTCATGATATTCCTCCAAATTATGGTCAATACGTGCCACTAGTCCACGTATTGAACTACGGTAACATCCATCGAGATATCATGGTAAGATTTTTTCTATCAGTGCATCTTTTGCATACATTCTTCTTAAGCTAAACTACATTGCTAAGTATGTTATTATGATGTTCTTCAACAGAAACTCCCAAAGGATTGTGTGCCTCGTCTGATGCATATGAAAGGTGACATGAACATTATTAGCTTATGGCCAAGTTGGCCTACGGTTCACCGTAGTGCATACACGATTTCTCGAAGAGATGAAGTCCTCACAATCAAAGACTGGAGAAAAGTTCTGAATGATCGCAGGAAACTACTTGGGGGCAACATGAAGCGCAGCCCACAAACGAGAGACAGGTTGATCTCTATTCTCCATAATGGAGATTCAGGGGTTTACCTGTTTTATGCTATTTTACCTTCGAGAGAGTAGCAGGTCTTAGGTAGTACTCATCATGTGCTAAGAACAATTAGCTAGTGTTGGTTATGACTATGATGATGATGAGGAGTTGTTATTATGATGATGAGTTATGTGCTACATTGTGCTAGAATGATGAGCTAGTTCTTATATGACTATGATGATGCATGAGTTCTTATATGAATATGATGATGATGATGATTGATACATCCCAAACGTATCTACTTTTCCAAACGCTTTTGCTCTAGTTTTGGACTCTAATTTGCATGATTTGAATGGAACTAACCCGGACTGACGCTGTTTTCAGCAAAATTGCCATGGTGTTGTTTTTGTGCAGAAATAAAAGTTCTCGGATGGACCTAAAAATTTACGGAGAATTATTTCAGAATATATAAAAAATACAGGCGCAAAGATCCACCAGAGGGAGGCCCACCAGGTGCCACAAGCCTGGGGGGCACGCCCACCCCCCAGGGCGCGCCTGGCAGGCTTGTGCCCCCTGCCAACTCCGTTTACCCTAATTCCAACGCTATAAGTACCTATTCATGGAGAGAAAAATCAGAGAGAAAGAATCATCGCATTTTACGATACGGAGCCGCCGCCACCTCCTGTTCTTCATCGGGAGGGCTGATCTGGAGTCCGTTCGGGGCTCCGGAGAGGGGGATTCGACGCCGTCGTCATCATCAACCATTCTCCATCACCAATTTCATGATGCTCACCGTCGTGCGTGAGTAATTTTTTCGTAGGCTTGCTGGACGGTGATGGGTTGGATGAGATTTACCATGTAATCGAGTCAATTTGTTAGGGCTTTGATCCCTAGTATCCACTATATTCTGAGATTGATGTTGCTATGACTTTGCTATGCTTAATGCTTGTCACTAGGGCCCGAGTGCCATGATTTTAGATCTGAACCTTTATGTTTTAATGAATATATTTGAGTTCTTGATCCTATCTTGCAAGTTATATGAACCTATTACATGTCATGATCCGCATACCCCAAGGTGACAATAATTGGGATTCTTTCCGGTGATTGCTGTAGTTTGAGGAGTTCATGTATTCACTATGTGTTAATGCTTTGTTCCGGTTCTCTATTAAAAGGAGGCCTTAATATCCCTTAGATTTCCTTATGGACCCCGTTGCCACGAGAGGGTAGGATAAAAGATGTCATGCAAGTTCTACTATAAGCACGTATGACTATATACGGAATACATGCCTACATTACATTGATGAATTGGAGCTATTGTGTATCGCCCTAGGTTGTGACTGTTACATGATGAATGTCATCCAACATAATTATCCATCATCGATCCAATGCCTACGTTTTTCGCATATTGATCTTTGCTAAGTTACTTTCGTTGCTGCTGCTATTACAATCAATACAAAAATGTTACTGTTACTGTTCCTGTTACTATTGCTATTGAAAATATCATACTACTATGCTACTAAACACTTTGTTGCAGATATTTAGTTCTCCAGGTGTGGTTGAATTGATAACTCACCTGCTAATACTCGCAAATATTCTTTGGCTCCCTTGTGTCGAATCAATAAATCTGGGTAAAATACTACCCACAAAAACTGTTGCGATCCCCTATACTTGTGGGTTATCAAGACCTTTTTCTGGCGCCGTTGCCGGGGAGCATAGCTCTATCTATTGAGTCACCTGGGATTTATATCTGTTGATCACTATAAAAAATCTGAATGACGCTAAGACTAAGATCGTCTCCTCTATGACTAGAGGAGGTAAGGAACTGCCATCACACTGTGCACTTGATTCATCTTCTGTTTTGAGTAGGCTTGCGGCACCACCACCTGCTATTCATTTTGATATGTCGCAAGTTATTGATGATACTACTTCTGCTATGAATGAAACTATTGATGATGCTAGTACTATGCTTAATAATACTGTGCCACTTGGTGAATTTCTTGATGAACAAATTGCTAAAGCTAAAGGAATTGAAAATGTTGAAACTCTTGAAAATTATGATTTACCTATTATGCCTAGCTCTCCTACTAGAGTTGAAATGCCTGAGACATCTGATGGTTATGTTTTTGATAGGGAGACAGCTAGGGCAATTCTTGCTTGTAATGATAGATATGAGGTTAGAAAATTGCTTGCTGAATTGAAAGAAAAATCTATGAGGGAGAGAATGAAATTTGATCCTAAGTTTGCTACCTCTCCCATATTTGTTACTGATAAGGATTATGAATTCTCTGTCGATCCCGAGTTAATTACTTTGGTTGAATCTGATCCTTTTCATGGTTATGAAACTGAAATTGTTGTGGCACACCTTACTAAGTTGAATGATATTGCCACCCTATTTGCTCATGAGGAAAAAATTCACTATTACTATATTATTAAGTTGTTTCCTTTCTCATTAAAGGTGATGCTAAGAAATGGTTTAATACTCTTGCTCCTGGTTGTGTGTGTAGTCCCCAGGATATGATATATTACTTCTCTGAAAAATATTTTCTTGCTCATAAGAAACAAGCTGCCTTACAGAAAATATTCAATTTTGTGCAAATTGAAGAAGAGAATATCCCTCAAACTTGGGGGAGGCTTCTCCAACTACTTAATGCTTTGCCTGATCATCCTCTTAAGAAAAATGAAATACTTGATATCTTTTATAATGGACTAACCGGTGCTTCTAGGGACTACCTAGATAGTTGTGCTGGTTGTATTTTTAGGGAACGAACTGTTAGACAGGCTGAAGTACTATTGAATAATATATTGAGAAATGCCGATGATTGGACACTTCCTGAACCACTGCTACTTGTAGCTTGCGTTGGTATTTTCCCCGAAGAGGAAGGGATGATGCAACACAGTAGAGGTAAGTATTTCCCTCAGTTATGAAACCAAGGTTATCAATCCAGTAGGAGAATCACGCAACACCTCATTAGCAGTACCTGCACACAAACAACAAATCCTTACACCCAACGCAAACGAGGGGTTGTCAATCCCTCGGCGGTCAATTGCAAGATTAAATTGTATGGTGATAGATAGATAGAAACAAAAATACAAAATAAAATAAATAAAAGAAAAGTGCAGCAAGGTTTTTTAGGGTTTTTAATATATGATTTAGATAGACCCGGGGGCCACAGTTTTCACTAGAGGCTTCTCTCAAGAAAATAGCATACGGTGGGTAGACAAATTACTGTTGGGCAATTGATAGAAAAGCAAATAATCATGACGATATCCAAGGCAATGATCATGTATATAGGCATCACGTCCGAGACAAGTAGACCAACTCCTGCCTGCATCTACTACTATTACTCCACACATCGACCGCTATCTAGCATGCATCTAGTGTATTAAGTCCATAAAGAATGGAGTAACGCCTTAAGAACGATGACATGATGTAGACAAAGTAAACTCACGCATGAATAAACCCCATCTTTTTACCCTTAATAGTAACGATACATACATGTCATATCCCTTTCTGTCACTGGGATTGAGCACCGCAAGATCGAACCCATTACAAAGCACCTCTTCCCATGGCAAGATAAATCAATCTAGTTGGCCAAACCAAATCAATAGATCGGAGAAGAAATACGAAGCTATAATAATCATGCATAAAAGAGATCAGAGAAGACTCAAATAATATTCATGGATAATCTGATCATAAACTCACAATTCATCGGATCCCAACAAACACACCGCAAAAAGTGATTACATCGGATAGAACTCCAAGAACATCGAGGAGAACATTGTATTGAAGATCAAAAAGAGAGAAGAAGCCATCTAGCTACTAACTATGGACCCGAAGGTCTCTGGTAAACTACTCACGCATCATCGGAAGGGCAGCAAGGTTGATGTAGAGCCCCTCCGTGATCGATTCCCCCACCGGCGGAGTGCCGGAAAAGGCCTCCAGATGGGATCTCTCGAGAACAGAAACTTGCGGTGGCGGAAAAAGTATTTCGTGGACTCCCCTGTTGGTTTCCCGATTTTTGGGAATTTATAGTGGTGGAATTAGGTCAAAAGAGGCAGAGGTGGGCCCACGAGGCACCAGGGCGCGCCTCGTGGCCACTTCCTGGGGCTTCTGGCCTTCTCCCGAAGCTTCTAGTGTTGGTTATGTCCAGAAAAAAATCTCCAAAAAGTTTCGTGGCATTTGGACTTCGTTTGGTATTGATATTCTGTAAAACCAAAAACATGCAAAAAACAACAACTGGCACTGGGCACTAAGTTAATAGGTTAGTCCCAAAAAATGATATATAATTGCTGTAAATGTATATAAAAACATCCAAGATTGATAATATAACAGCATGGAACACTCAAAAATTATAGATACATTGGAGGCGTATCAGCATCCCGACGCTTAATTCCTGCTCGTCCTCGAGTAGGTAAATGATAAAAACAGAATTTTTGATGTGGAATGCTGCCTATCATATTCATCATATATTCTTTTCTTTTATAGCATGGACATTGGACTTGAATGATTCAAAGCAATAGTCTATAATTTGACATGAAGATATAGATACTCAAGTATGCTAACAAGCAACCATGTCCTTCAAAATATCAACGCTAAAGAAAGTTATCCCTAGCCCATTATGCTCAATCATTGATCCATTCATGAAACACACTCCATATTAGCTACATCCAATGCACAAGTATGACAATAGTGCTCTCTAGTTGGTGCTTTATAAGAGAAGATGGAGACTCAAATAAAAATAAAAAATGCATAAAAGTAAATAGATAGGCCCTTCGCAGAGGGAAGCAGAGATTTGCTAATGTGCCAGAGCTCAAAGCTTAAATTAGAGAGATAAAATATTTTGAGAGGCATGCTTTTCCTGTCAACGAAAACGACCGAGAATTCCCAATATTTTCCATGCTAGACACATCATAGGCGGTTCTCAAACAAAAAGTAAAGTTTATTTCCTTTTCACCATTCTTTCACAATCCATGGCTAGCCGTATCCACGCGTGCCCTCCATACCAACATTTTCCATGGAATTTTGTTGTTATTAATTTTTGATTCATTGTGGGACTGGGCATCCCTATTACCAGCCACTCTCTCGTGCAATGACAAGTGAATAAACACTCATCGTGAGAATAACACACCTAGCATGGAAAATAATGGCCACCCCCTGCCGCTTCATGAGCGGTACGAGCACACAAAACGGAAAAATTATTTTGAAAATTAGAGTTGGCACACACAAATTTACTTGGAACGGCATTGAAATACCGCATATAGGTAGATATAGTGGACTCATTTGGCACAACTTGGGTTTAAGGATTTTGGATGCACAAGCAGTATTTCTGCTTAGTACAAATGAAGGCTAGCAAATAGATTGAGAAGCAACCAACCAAAAAGCGAAAACGGTCATAAACATGCATTGAACATAACTTGCACCAAATAATGCACCATAAGTAGGATATAATTTCTTTCAATAACTATTGACTTAATGTGCATGCATAGGGAATCACAAATCTTAACACTAATATTCTTACTAAATCACAATTACTCACTAACATGACTCACCTATCATCATCTCCATATCGCAAAACTATTGCAAGGAATCACACTTATCATATCCAATGATCTATATGAAAGTTTTTATTATATCCCTCTTGAATATTCATCACTTTGGGACCAAATTCATATCTTGTGCAAATTACCATTACTATCATCAACTCTCAAAAAGATTAAAGTGAAGCATGAGAGTGCAAATATTTCTTCAAAATTTCAATCTTATCAACTCTCAAAATAATATAAGTGAAGCATGAGAGTTTATTTCTTCAAAAGTTTAATCTTGTCAACTCTCAAAATAATAAAAGTGAAGCATGAGAGTTCATTTCTTCAAAATATAGCCACCACCGTGCTCAAAAAGATTTAAGTGAAGCACTAGAGCAACTGCCTAGCTCAAAAAATTTAAGTGAAGCACATAGAGTATTCTAACAAATTATGATGAATGTGTGGCTCTCTCAAAATAGGTGTGTTCAGCAAAGATGATTGTGACAAACTAAAAAGCAAACAAAGCAAAGACTCATATAATACAAGACGCTCCAAGTAAAACACATATCATGTGACGATTAAAAATATAGCTCCAAGTAAAATTACCGATGGTTGGTAGAAGAAAGAGGGGATGCCTTCCGGGGAATCCCCAAGTTTAGACACTTGAGTCTTCCTTGAATATTACCTTGGGGTGCCTCGGGCATCCCCAAGCTTAGGCTCTTGCTACTCCTTATTCCTTCATCCATCGTGATCTCACCCAAAACTTGAAAACTTCAATCACACAAAACTCAACAAAACCTTCGTGAGATCCGTTAGTATAACAAAATAAATCACTACTTTAAGTACTGTTGCAAACCCATTCATATTTTATTTTTGCATTATACATACTGTATTCTAACTTCTCCATGGCTTATACCCCCCGTTACAATCCATAGTTTCATCGAAACAAGCAAGTAGTGCATCAAAAACAGAATTTGTCAAAAACAGAACAGTCTGTAGCAATCTATTTCAAAGCCATACTTCTGTAACTCCAAAAATTCTGAAAAATTAGGAAACGTGGGAAATTCATATACCAATACTGTGTAAAAATTTCAGATTTTTCTGACACTCCAGTACAGAAACAAAATTCCATCACTGGACGCAAAACTTTCTGTTTTCCAAACAGCATCAATTATACTATCTTCCAAATCATCCTAAAGGATTTACTTGGCACAAACACTAATTAAAAACACAAAAACACAATCATAACAGTAGCATAATTGTGAAAACACACAATAACAGAAACAAAAGGTAAAAATTTATTTTATTCATTGGGTTGCCTCCCAACAAGTGCTATTGTTTTATGCCCCTAGCTAGGCATAATGCATAGTTTCAAGTATTGTCATCTTTGGTTTCCAACTCCTCAATCACACATCCATTTTTTCTAATAGATTTAACATAAGTGTTTCTCACCATCACACTTCTAGGCACAAAATCAAGAATTTTACTTTTGTGAATAGGTTCCTTAATTATATCAATGAAATTGGGGTGCACGCTAATCATTTTAAGATCCCCATTTCCCTTACTAGAAGTAGCACCATTGGTCTTAGGAACATACATAAACTTGCAGTTCTTGCTAGGAGTAGTTTTTTCAATAGTTTTAGCGGAAGAAAAAGCGGAACCCAAATTATTAATAATTTCTTCCAACTTATTGATTCTAGCGAGATTGAGCACCGCAAGATCGAACCCATTACAAAGCACCTCTTCCCATGGCAAGATAAATCAATCTAGTTGGCCAAACCAAATCAATAGATCGGAGAAGAAATACGAAGCTACAATAATCATGCATAAAACAGATCAGAGAAGACTCAAATAATATTCATGGATAATCTGATCATAAACTCACAATTCATCGGATCCCAACAAACACACCGCAAAAAGTGATTACATCGGATAGAACTCCAAGAACATCGAGGAGAACATTGTATTGAAGATCAAAAAGAGAGAAGAAGCCATCTAGCTACTAACTATGGACCCGAAGGTCTGTGGTAAACTACTCACGCATCATCGGAAGGGCAGCAAGGTTGATGTAGAGCCCCTCCGTGATCGATTCCCCCTCCGGCGGAGTGCCGGAAAAGGCCTCCAGATGGGATCTCTCGAGAACAGAAACTTGCGGCGGCGGAAAAAGTATTTTGTGGACTCCCCTGTTGGTTTCCCGATTTTTGGGAATTTATAGTGGTGGAATTAGGTCAAAAGAGGCAGAGGTGGGCCCACGAGGCACCAGGGCGTGCCTCCCCCCCCCCCAGGCGCGCCCTGGTGGCTCGTGGCCACCGCCTGGGGCTTCTGGCCTTCTCCCGAAGCTTCTAGTGTTGGTTATGTCCAGAAAAAAATCTCCAAAAAGTTTCGTGGCATTTGGACTTCGTTTGGTATTGATATTCTGTAACACCCCAAAAATTTTCCTCTGGATTTTTAAATCTTTTCTTTAAATTAAATACTTTGAATTATTTTGACCTAATTCTTCTTCTTCTCTTTCTTCTGTTCTCATATTCATTTTAATTTTTATTGGGTTTCAAAATGCTTGCATGGTTCTGTTTTGGATGATTTATTTATTGGGCAATTATTTTTGAAAGATCAAAAATAATTTTATTTCAGAAATTTTTGAATGACTAGATCATTTCAATGAAATGGTCCCTTTCATCTCCTTTCACTCTACTAGAAAATCCATTCAATAATTTTTCTGTCACTCCTAAATTATCCCTCAAGTCACTCACACCTTCTAGGACAGTTCCAACTCTTTTCCATCTTACAAAAATATTTCTACAATATTTAATAAATTCCAAAGTTGGAATTTATTTTATTCATGGTTTCTTGGGTTTGCAAAGGAACTATATTTTCTACAAGTCTTCTGCTCCCACCAAAATTATCCTAGCAACTAGATAGTACCCAAAACCCATTTGACCAAAAACATTGGGTTCCACAGTTCAAAATTTTCAAATTTCATTCAGTTCAAATTTGGACCAGAAACAATCCCTCTGATACAAACTCAATTTTTATAGCTCCAAAAATTCTGAAACTTTGCCAAACTCTCTTATATGCATCAACACCTCACCACAAAAATTCCCAAAAATTCTAAAAATCGCTAGCACTCTCTGGCATTCTGTCATACACCTCAAGTGCACACTATAGCACTGCTGTCAAATTCAGTTAACTGATTGGGTTCAGTCGGCAGAGGAGTTCATCGCCGTGCGGTGCACTTCACCTCTCCTTCTCATCCACGCCTCCTCCACCATCAATGCATCACCACGGGCCCTCCTCGTCAGTCCCTTGCCATCAACGGGCCGGTGGCAGGCCGGTGCAGCAGCCGCCGTGCTCGGCCACGGCAAGCCGAGCGGATCAGCTCGCGCCACCGACCGCCATCACTGCGCCGCAACTTCCCCGCCTACCTCCTGGCCACGCGTCGATCCTCTCCGCCACTCCGCGCGCTGACCCCGCCACCGTCCACACCGCCAGGGCCCCACCGGCAGTCGCCGGAGACGGAAGCCGCCGCCACACCCGTACGGGTCTCCAGCCACGGGGAGATGGATAGAGATCGAGCTCGTCCACACTGAATCTTCCGGAGTACTCCATCACCCTCACTTATCCCGCACCGCCCTTGAACACCGACCAAACCAACCTCGCCGGCCGGAGTAACTTCGCCGTCATCCGCTTCCGCACGGCCATCCCCGGACTGCCTATAAATAGAGCTCCCGAGCTCCGTTCGCTCCTCGTACCACCCACACCACCTCCGAATTGACCTCCAGTACACTCCCCCGACCTCGAGGAGGTCATCTTCCTCCTCTCCGGTCACCGACCCGCCGCCCCTCCCCTCGATCGGTATATTCCCCACACTCCACCTCCACCGCTAAAATCTTGCCAGTAGTCATCTTGTGCACCCAATCATCGATCCCACGCTTCAATTCGTCGACAGAAGCTCTCTCCGGCGACATCCAACTCCGCCCGAACCACTGTCCGCCGCCATCGACCTCGCCGTCGTTCCGTTGCTCACCGGTGACCATCACCATCACTCACCGACGCGGTAGTCCTCCCTGAGCACGACCGCACCATCGTCTCCCTCTGGTACGCCGGCAATCGTCGCCGGTGACCACCGTCGTCTCTCTGTCTCGCGCGCGAGCGCGTTTGAATTTAAACCTGACGGGTGGACCCCACCCGTCAGCGTTTTCTCTTTTTCAGTGTTTAAATCGAAAGCGTACTCTGGCGCTTTACGCTTTCCGCTCTGGGAAGCGTAATTCCGCCCGAAGCGTTTTCAGTTTTAACTGTATAGGGACCTGCTGTTTTACAGAAAACCCCCTGGGTTTAAAAGTTTAATAACTTTTAAACCACAACTCTGATTGAGTTGATTCTTTTTTTGAAATTCTTATTTTTCTCTCTAGTTTTTTTAGTATTTAATTAAAAATATTTTGAGACAACTTTTGGTACTGTTGCCAAATTTTTTAATTTTAATTTGAATTCGAACTTTTCAGAAAAAGAAGAGGGGAACTTTGTCGGGAATTTCGAGGGTTCTTCTTCTGACTACTTTGGACAAGGCAAGCATTATTGAACTTGGGATATGGTGATTGCATTTGCACTGCATGACTGCATCGGTTGGAATTGCACCATATATGTAGTATGTCACTAGTGCATGCATGCATGGTCATATCATATTTGCTCTTGCTTGCACTTCACTCAAGTGAATTTCTACCGTGAATAAAAGTTGTGAGACAACCAGGAGTGCAGCTCCTGCCTTGGATGTGCCGGTGGGCACGGGTCACATTTGACACGATGGTGTCACGGTGACGTAAGTGGAATATACCGGTCATAATAACAACACCTCCTGAGTCGACCTAGATCGAGTCTTGTTCCGTCACACCTAGCTAAACACCGTGCCGCCACGGGTCTTCCCGCGAGGGAAGTATGGTTTAGTAAGTTGCTAACCTCTGTCTGTGTACACACCACATAGAGGGCCATGATGAGGGTTTCCACGGCCATGGACTAAATCCCGTCATCAGGTCAGGGGCATGGGTGTATCCGGTCTGGGACCGAGGGGGTAGCACCCCTGTTTGCGCACCGATATAAATATTGTGATCCCATGCTATTCGAGATTGTAGTCTCCCCGACTTAGAGTTTTTCTTGAACGGTGTTTTGGGTGATTCCTGGCATCCGGAAAGTTAATCTGGTGTGTGCTGGTCAGGTGTGTTGTCAACCCAGAGACCGTAGTGGGAATTAGTCAGTGCCACGGTGTTGACTAAAGAAATCTCATACACGTGGGTAAAGAGTACACCCTCTGCAGAGTTATACCTATTCGAATAGCCGTGTCCGCGGTCAAGGACGTCAGCTGGGAAGGGTCAAGTGTCGGTCTTCGGAGGAAAATAATTAATTTGAGCATCAATTATTTTACAAAATATTATTATTCCATCACTAACGCTGTCATGGATATTTTGTTATCAGGAATATTATGGTTGTGAATATTATTGTTACTATGCATATTATTGTGGACTAACCCGTTTCTCTTATTTTTATTTTCCTGAGTGTCTCAGGGGCTGGCTAGATTACCCTAGGCACCCAGTTTTATTTTCAAGACCTCTCGTGGCGTCGCTTGAGTTCTCGGGCGGTCTGTCTCGCCCGATTCTCTTTTAGACACCCGTTTGGCATTTCTTTTCAAGACCTACCGTGGCGTCACTTTTAGACACCCGACTGGCATTTCTTTTCAAGATCTCGTGGCGTCGCTTGAGTTCTCGGGCAGTCCTGTCTCGCCCGATTCTCTTTTAGACACCCGTTTGGCATTTCTCTTGGATACTCGGGCGGTCCTGTCTCGCCCGATTGTCCACTTTTAATTTTCTTGGTTTATCACTAACAATTTAATTTTTCTGCACATGCTAATATTTATCATGCCATGTTTTAAGTTTCAGTCAGCATGAGCATATCATTTAATCCAGCATGAGCATATGCATTCGGTATATCTTTTGTTCATAATGTTTGCGAGTACATTCCAACGTACTCATTGGCTTGTCCCTGGCTATTTCATTGGCCAGACCTGGAGGAGGACGAGCTTGTGGAAGGAGATTGCGCTAGCGAGCCCGACGCTTAGAGGTGTTCCCAGTTAGACAGCCTGTGAGATTGGAGTCTACCACATGTATCATCCGCTGTGTTTCCGCTACCCAATAAAATAGTCAAGCCTCACACTGACACTTGACTTTATTTTATTGTAACAGTGTTGTTCTACCACCACACCACTGTATTATTCCACCACCGTAGTATATTGACAAGCTTGTAATAATTGTTGAGCACCCTGGCTCAACCCCTGTGTAATATTATATTTGTACTGGTTATCTATATCAAGGAAGTCTACCAGTTGTTCTTGGGGCTGGTATGACTTGAGGCTCTTCTGTGATTTATTCCAGAAATGGGCCTGACATATTCTGTAAAACCAAAAACAGGCAGAAAACGGCAACTGGCACTGGGCACTAAGTTAATAGGTTAGTCCCAAAAAATGATATATAATTGCTGTAAATGTATATAAAAACATCCAAGATTGATAATATAACAACATGGAACAATCAAAAATTATAGATACGTTGGAGACGTATCAACCACCACCTAAGCCAACTCCAAAGAAGAGAGGTATTCTATTCCTCAGTCCAGAAGATATGCAAGAAGCTAAGAAATCTATGAAGGAAAAAGTTATTAAAGCCAAAGATGTTAAGAATTTACCATCTATTGAAGAAATACATGGGCTCGACATCCCGACACAGGTAGTGGAGGTAAATTCTCTCACTAGATTTGATGAAGGTGATATTCCGTATAATAAATCTGATAGTCAAAGCATGTATTAATTTGATAATTACATCATTAAATAGGAACACTTTAATATGTATGTTAACAATCAACTAAAACGGAATGCCATCATGATTGAACGCTTGAGTGATTTGATGTTTAGAACTACTAATGATGTTAAATGCTTGAGTAAGCATGCTTCTATGGTCCAGACTCAGTTAGAACAAATTGCTAAGTCACAAAATGATTTGCTTGAAGAGATGAATAATAAAATGAATGATCATGTTGTTAGAGTTGTTACTAGAGGGGGTAGAATGACTCAGGATCCTCTATATTATGAAGGTCATCCTAAAAGAATTGAACAAGATTCTCAAAGAAATAATATTGATGCACCTAGTCCATCTAAGAAGAAAAAGAAAAAGAAAAATGATAGGACTTTGCATGCTGCTAGTGAACCTGAGATAGAAAAACCTCCTGAGAATCATAATGATGTTTCTATTTCTGATGCTGAGACACAATCTGGTAATGAACATACACCTAGTGATAATGATAATGATAATGATGATGCTCATGATAATAATGCTCAACCAGATAATGATGTAGAAATAGAACTTGCTGTTGATCTTGATAACCCACCTCCTAAGAATAAAAGATATGATAAAAGAGATTTTATTGCTAGAAAACATGGAAAAGAAAGAGAACCATGGGTTCAAAAACCTATGCCTTTTCCATCTAAACCATCTAAAAATAAGGATGAGGAAGATTTTGAGCGCTTTGTTGAAATGCTTAGACCTGTCTTTTTGCGCACTCGCTTGATTGATATGTTGAAAATGTCTCCCTATGCTAAATACATGAAAGATATTGTCACAAATAAAAGAAAGATACCTGAAGCTGAAATTTCCACCATGCTTGCAAATTATTCTTTTAAGGATAGAATACCTAAGAAGTTAGGAGATCCAGGAATACCTACTATACCATGCTCCATTAAAAGAAGTTATGTCAAAACTGCTTTATGTGATTTGGGAGTCGGTGTTAGTCTTAGGCCTTTCTCTTTATATAGAAGACTTGATTTGAATAAGCTCACACCTACTGAAATATCTTTGCAAATGGCTGATAAATCCACTGCTATACCTATTGGAATTTGCGAGGATGTGCCCGTTGTAGTTGCAAACGTTACTATCTTGACAGACTTTGTTATACTTGATATGCCCGAGGACGACAACATGTCGATTATCCTTGGAAGACCCCTTTTGAACACTGCAGGGGCTGTTATTGATTACAACAAAAGCAAAGTCACTTTTCATGTCAATGGTAATTAGCATACGGTTTATTTTCTGAAGAAACAAAGTACGGTGAATGGTATCAATTGTATTGAAAAAGTTTCGACGATCACTATTGGAGGATTCAAATTTCCTCTTCCTACTGTCAAAAAGAAATATGAAATTCTTATTGTTGGGGAGATGCATATCCCCATTGAGGTAACTTAGTGCTATACGAAGATTCTTCGGATTCATGCCATTCGGAAATAGTTTGTTAATAAGACTTGATCAACCTTATTAATGGATTCTTTTTTAGGGGCATGTGGTCGATAAATTTAGTAAGCACAACTTTCTGTACCCACTTTTTTCTCTCTGTTATTTTTAGTAGAATAAAATAAAATGCCATGATTATCATGTTTTCTGAATTTCCCGTGCAATAAAAAAATGGCCCAAAAATAAAAATTCTCATAATGCCTTGAAAATTTAGTATGATTTTTTCCGGAATATTTAAGAATTTTTGGCACTGAACACACCACAGGGGGGGTGCACCTGTGAGCCACAAGCCCACAGGGCACGCCCAGCAGGCTTGTGGGTCCCACAGGGACCCACTCACTTATGCCAGCCACCCATCTCCTTCTTCTTCCTCCAGAAAAAATCAAACTTGCTCCCAAGCCCGTGTTCTTGCTCATTTTGCTGTGATTTTTGATCTCCTTGCGCGGAACTCCATTTCCAAAACTGTTTTGAGGAATTACTCCTTGGTATGTGACTCCTCCAATGCTCCAATTAGTTTTTGTTCTGGTGCCTTATACTTTGCAAATTCTTGCTGCTGTGGTGACCATGTTTATGAGCTTGCATGTTGAATTTGTATGGTCCAAAGTAGTTTTGATTCATGATATAGCCTCTAGATACTTGTAGGAGTAGTTGCTATCAATTTTGTTGAGTTTCGTTCACTTTCATTTTGAGTCACTAAAAATTTCAGAAATTTTTCAGAGAAAAGAAAATGTTTAGGAAGATGTTCCATGGTGGTTCCTCGAGCAAGAGTGCTCCTAGGCCTGCAATACGCGAGCCGGATACCGAACTGCCGCGAGAGGCCGCCGTGCTACCGTGCGAGTGGCCGTCGGATGCCTTCATGATTCGAGCCGGCATCAAGGAAGAGTTTGATATGTACGTGCGCAATGCCGAGCTCACGGAGTTCTTGATAGACAAGTGCCCGCAATACTATGACCTCACTGACTCCTTTGTGTGGAGATTCAAGTATGTATATCAGCGCACTGCACATGATGTTATTTTCAACTTATATGAAAAGTCTTTTCGCATGTCTGTTGAAGAATTTAGTAGTGTTTGCAAAATTCCATTTTTGGGGACTTGCACTGAACCTCATAAATCTGATTGCAATGAATTTCTCATGAACATTACTAGGGGAGAAACCAGAGGCATTACACAAGCCACTATGGGGAGCATTCATTTTCCTGCTATACATTATTTTGCTCTATTCATTGGTAGATGCATTAATGGTAAACATGACCATAGTCACCTTTTCGCTCCTGACCTGAGCATTCTTTAGAGTGCGGTGCTGAGAGATAGACAATTTAATATGGGGGCTATTGTTGCACGTAGTTTACATAACAATGCCTTAGTTGGTGACTTCTTTGGTGGAATTTATGCTACTCGCTTAGCCACTTATCTTGGTGTGCCCATAAAACGTAATGATACCATGTTGCCACCGAGTTTTCTTGATTATGATGCTATGGAACGCCACCAGTTCCTTGAGAGGGGTTCCCCCCGTTCAAATACAGGCTAATCTTTAACAGGCGTCGTGTTTTCCATATTATTTTGCCTGCTCGTGCCTTCTTTGATTTCCAGGGAAAACATAGACACTTCATACTTGAGGAGGAGGCTGAGGAGTACGAGAGGGCGGCGGAGACCGAGCGCCTCAATGAGACAGCTCGCCAAGCTGTGGCAGCTGCACTTCGGTATAACCCGGACTAACACCACGGGTATTATCCAGGCCAGGAGTGGCCCTAGACCAACTTAGGCCAAAAGCCTAAGCTTGGGGGAGTATGTATTTCTCACCTACATTACATTCATGTCTCACACATCCATTCCAGTTGTCGGTATTCATCCTTTTTCATTGTATATCCATGCTAGTTTTATTTTCACTTTCTTCTTGTGTGTTTGATTTTTTTTTGAAAATCCAAAAAAATTAGTTGTAGCTTATTTCCTGTTTAGTTAATTCGTAGCATTAAAAATAAAACCCAAAAAGATTTCTCGTTTCTTCTTTTGCTTGTTGGGAGCTTTCCCGTGTAAATAGTTTTTCTCGTTCTTCGTTCTTCCTTCGTTAATTTGCTTTCTTCAGAAAAACTAAAAACTCCAAAAATATTTCAATGTGTTTCTCTAAATTTCTTTTCTTTTCGTTGAGTCGTCATAAGGAGAAAGACCACGATGAAACTGTTGAGTGGCCCTCATATGCTTTATTGTTGATCTAACGAAGAGCCACTATTACTTTGTCTTCTCCTTTGAATAAATGTTTGCAGATTCCAGCTTAGTCCATGGCACCCTTGCACCATTATTATTATTATAAAATCATTTGGTCGTGCAAGTGAAAGGCAATAATGACGATATTTGATGAAGTGATTGCAGTGAAGAAAAGCTGGTATGAACTCTTCTTGTTTTTGTCTTTGTAAATATGTTTAGCTCGGTATTCATGATTCAGCATTATTATGAGTAACCATGTTTGTGATGACAATTAGAGATTATAGTTGCTCATGCCATGCTTAAATAGCTAGGAGTGGATAATGAATTATCTTGAGTGTCAACATGCATTAAAATGGTTTTGATGTAGTATGTTAGCATGGTATCCTCCTCTGAGTAATTCGAGTGGCTTGACTTGGCACATGTTCATACATGTAGTTGAATCAAAACTAACATAGCCTCCATGATATTTATGTTCAGGGTGTTGATATCCTACTCATGCTCGTATTCAATGTTAATTATTCGCAATGCATGTCCATGACCGTTTTCGCTCTCTAGCTGGTCGCTTCTCAATCTATTTGCTAGCCTTCGCCTGTACTAAGCGGGAATACTGCTTGTGCATCCAAATCCTTAAACCAAAGTTGTTCCAAATGAGTCCACTATATCTACCTATATGCAGTATTACTCTGCCGTTCCAAGTAAATTTGCATGTGCCACCTCTAAACATTCAAACGGACATTTGTTTTGTGTGCCCGTACCGCTCATGGAGCGACAGGGGGCGGTCAGTATCTTCCATGCTAAGCGGGTTATTCTCAGATGAGTGTTTATTCACTTGTCATTGCACGAGAGAGGCTGGTAATCGGGATGTCCAGTCCTATGCTCAAATCGAAATTATATAATGCAAACAAACTCCCCCGGAAAGTTGTTGGTATGGAGGGCACCCATGAATTCGGCTAGCCATGGCTTGTGTTGGTATGGTGGAGGGGGAGTAAACTTTACCTTTCCTCTTGGGAACCGCCTATAATGTGTTTAGCATGGAAGATATTGAAAACTCTCGGTCGTGACGTTGACAGGAAAAGCATATCTCCAAAAATTATTTTCATCTCTAATTTAAGCTTCGAGCTCTGGCATCGCTGCAAATCCATGCTTCCCTCTGCGAAGGGCCTATCCATTTACTTTTATGTTATTTTACTTTTATTGTTGAGTCATCACCCTCTCATTTAAGCACCAGTTGAAGAGCACTATTGTCATTTTTATGCATTGAGTATAGTTAATGTTGGGTGTGACCATGACTGGATATCCTCTACCCTGAATTACAATGTTTAGTCATTGCTTGAATCTCAGAGGTGCTCTGCATTTATGTTTTGCGGTCTCAGAAAGGGCTAGCGAGATACCATGTTATCATATTATATCATGGTTGTTTTGACAAAGTGTTGGCATCCGAGATATCTTATTATTGCTCGCTAGTTGGTTATGTTATTGATATGAGTAAATGTGAGACCTAAGTGTTATCATTCATATGGTTAGTTCATAATCTTTGCTAAAAACTGGGATGCTAGTTAAGTATATATATAGATAACAAGAACAAAAGAGTTTGTAAAAGTTTTTCTTTGTCACTTTCAGTTTGTCAACTGGATTGCTTGAGGACAAGCAATGAGTTAAGCTTGGGGGAGTTGATACGTCCCAAACGTATCCACTTTTCCAAACGCTTTTGCTCTAGTTTTGGACTCTAATTTGCATGATTTGAATGGAACTAACCCGGACTGACGCTGTTTTCAGCAGAAATAAAACTTCTCGGATGGACCTGAAAATTTACGGAGAATTATTTCAGATTATATAAAAAATACTGGTGCAAAGACCCACCAGAGGGGGGCCCACTAGGCGTCACAAGCCTGGGGGGCGCGCCCACCCCACCCCCCCAGGGCTCGCCTGGCAGGCTTGTGGCCCCCTACCAACTCCGTTTACCCAAATTCCAATGCTATAAGTACCTAGTCGTGGAGAAAAAAAATCAAAGAGAAAGAATCATCGCGTTTTACGATACGGAGCCGCCGCCACCTCCCTTTCTTCATCGGTAGGGCTGATCTGGAGTCCGTTTGGGGCTCCGGAGAGGGGGATTCGACGCCGTCGTCATCATCAACCATCCTCCATCACCAATTTCATGATGCTCACCGCCGTGCGTGAGTAATTTCTTCGTAGGCTTGCTGGATGGTGATGGGTTGGATGAGATTTACCATGTAATCGAGTCAATTTGTTAGGGCTTTGATCCCTAGTATCCACTATGTTTTGACATTGATGTTGCTATGACTTTGTGTGACGCCCCGACTTAATCATGTACTAATCATACACGCAAACGCGCACGATCAAGCCCAGGGACTCACGGGAAGATATCACAACACAACTCTAAACACAAATAAAAGTCAAACAAGCTTTATATTACAAGCCAGGGGCCTCGAGGGCTCGAATACATAAGCTCGAGTCATACAAGCATCAGCGGAAGCATTAGCATCTGAGTACAGACATAAAGTTAAACAAGTCTGCCTTAAGAAGGCTGAGCAAAACAACGACATTGGAACGAAAAGGCGCAGGCCTCCTGCCTAGGAGCCTAGTATCTACTCCTGGTCGTCGGTCTCCACGTAGTAGTAGGCTCCGCCGGAGGGGTAGTAGTAGTCGTCGACGGGGGCAGCTGGCTCCGGGGCTCCGTCATCTGGTCGCAGCAATCGGGTATAGGGGAAAAATAGGTAGCAAAGCAACCGTGAGTACTCATCCAAAGTACTCGCAAGACTTACATCAGATCTATTCTATGTATGCATCGGTATCAAAAGAGGGGGCTGTATCTGTGGACTAGACTGCAGAAATGCCAGAATAGAGGGGAAAGTCTAGCCTATCGAAGACTAGCATCTTGCAGCATTAGAAGAGTGTAGATTAGTACATAATAAAGTAGTAATTATATAATAGTAATGCCCAGAGATCCTTCCTCGACTCCCTGCGAGAAAGCGATCCCGGAGCTAACATATCATTTAATTCACAAGTATCCAGTTCTAGTTGTAGTAGATCGGGATACTTTCCGAGCGTTCTGTTATAGTGGACACGACTATTCGAATAGATATACTTCCCTGCAGGGGTGCACCAACTTACCCAACACGCTCGATTAACTCTAGCCGGACACACCTACTCGGTCCATGCCCGGCATCGGCTGATCGACACGTCGTAGCCCTACCTAGGTTCAACAGAGAGGCCAGCACGCCAGTCTACACCCTAAGCGCTCAGGGGTCTTGGGCCCATCGCCCTTTGCACTCCTGCGCGTTGCGTGGGCGGCCGGGACTAGACCTAGCCCCTGTATACACACGCAGGCTTTCGCGGTCCACCCGGGCGTGCGCTGCTCAATCGCTGACGTCTGAAGAACTTCGGCTGATACATACGACGCCGAGTGCCCATACTATTCCCGCGTGGTGGTTAGTGCGAAAAGGCCAGAGGCCTACTCAGATCACATATCCTAACCCATTAATGTGTTGGGAGCTCGCGGTGACAAGCAGTGATCCACGATCTATGGTCCCGTCGCCCCGTCTCGTGGACTTACGGCAAGGGCCAGGAATGCCCGGCCGTGCCACGTAATTATCTCGCGGGTACCCTCATGGTCAACCCGACTTCACATCTCTCGCGGGTACCCCTCGGGGTCGACCCGACTTCAACAAAGGACTGAGGTAAGTACAGGGTATCCGTGTGTCCATAACATCAAGAAGGAATGCGAGGAATCACCCTCGTTGAATTCCTACTTGACGTAACCGTCAAGGTGAACTTGGAGGAATCACCCTCGAAGGGTTCACACTTGAGGGGCTGTACGACAGAGGCATCATTGGAGGTGGTGAAAGAGGAATCACCCTCGTTAACCCACAACCGACTAGCTACACTACAGAGGTAGCATCAGGAGTGAGATAAGAGGTATCACCCTCGGCACTCGATAGTAGCTCTGCAGAGTCGTACAACTTAGGGGGTGTGTGGTGATGTGTTGGTCTCTGCCCATTGATCACACTGATCGGGGCACCGGTAACACAGCGGGGCAACAGGGACAAGGAGGAGGGGCCACAGATGGTTCACTAACCAACCTATACTAAGCATTTAGGATAGCAGGAATGTTATCAACAGTAGTTACAAAAATAGGCTATGCATCAGAATAGGAGCAATCAATTACAGTAGCAAAATCTAATGCAAGCATGGGGAAGAAAGAATAGGTGATATCGGAATGATCAAGGGGGTTTTGCTTGCCTGGAAGCTCTGCTGAGAAGGTCTGGTCGTCAGGGGTGTAGTCGTACTCAGTAGCAGCGTCAGTCTCGGGGTCTACCGGAGAGAAGAGGGGGAAGAAACAATAAATAAAAGCAAACAAATGCAACACAGATGCATGGCATGGCAATATGATGTGCTGGTGGTGACCTATCGTAGTGCTACATGTTAGAGACGGAGCGGGAAAAATATCTGGGAATATTGTCCCGGTTTTAGGCATCTGTCAGACAGATGAACCGGAGGGGAAGGTTCCATGTTTGCAATGTTGTGGGCATGTAACAGCTACAAGGAGGGCATATTCGGATTCGTCTCGTTTTTCTGATCAACTTTCATGTAGGAAACTTTTTCATCCGAGCTACGGTTTATTTTCTATGATTTTTCAAAGTTTTAAACCAATTTCTGAAATTCCTGGAATTAATTTTGAATCCGAAAATAACTTTATTGCGTCAGCATTATGTCAGGGTGACGTCAGCAGTCAACCCAGCCGGTCCAGGTCAAACCTGACCGCTGGGACCCACATGTCATACACAGTGGGCTAAACAGTGGTTAATTAATCTAAACAGAGGTTAATTAGCAGGTGGGCCCCATATGTCAGTGACTAGTCTAATTACAGATTAAGTTATTTTTAAAAACCAGATTAATAAGCGAGTGGGGCCCGCCTGTCAGTGGCACAGTGCTGCCCAGTCAGCACGTTGACCAGTCAACATGGTCAACTGGGCCCGCGGGACCCACTGGTCAGCGACCCAGGGGTGCCCACGTGGCAGGCCAGGTCAGCGGCACCGGCGTTTAAACGCCGGCGACCCGCAAACGCGGCGGAGGGCCACTGCCCTCGTCGGAAATCGGCTACGGCGAGCCGTTTGACGCGCGGTTTGCGGCGTTCGAACGTGCGCTCAACGGCGCGTCCAACGGTGGCGGTGGCGTCGCCGGAGACGACCCGTGGCGACGGCGGCGAGCGGCGCGGCGGACGGTCGGATTCGGCCGAGCTCGGATACGGCGATGCGGGGCACGGGAAAGCGAGCGAGCGGTGGCGTCGGGCTCCTACGAGCGTGCTGAGCACGACTACGTGCTCGGACGCGAGCTGCGGTTGCTGGGGCTGCGGCTACGCCATGGCCAGCGGCAGCGAGCTTCGGCCGCGACGGGAAATGGCACAAGGGGGTGGAGCGAGGCGCGGCAATAGAGGGGAAACGGCGAGGAGCTCATCGTGGGAGCACAAGGAGGCTCGTCGGGGTTCGGGAGCAGCAGAGGCGGCCGGAATCGACGGAGCTCGCCGGCGGATCCCTAGGAAGGAGACGGAGTGGATCCGGCGCTGGGCTGCCTCCCGGCTTGCGTTCATCGGTGTAGTCGACGTAGCGGACGACGGCGAACCTCTATGACATGGCGGCGAGGTGTGAGGTGGACGGTGGCCACGAGAACGACGGCGAACGGCGGCGACTGCGCTCGGGCGCGGGTGGGAGAGAGCGAGCGAGCGAGGGAGAGAGGGGGAGGAGTGGATGAGGACGACGAGGGGGCCGAGGGGGCGCGTCCTTATCCCCTCGGCGGCCCTGTAGCGGCGCCGTGTCGCCGCCTCACCGGTGCGCGCGCGCGCGGCCAAGTGCGCGCCGACACGCGGGGAGAGAGAGGCGGGAGGAGGGAGAAAGAGGGAGGTGGGCTGGGCCTGGCACTGTTTGAACTTAAGCCCATATGCACAGTACATCCCAGCCTTTTTCCAATTTCTATTCTGTTTTCTTTTTTACAGAGAGGTTTGCAATTAATTTGAGTTGCCAAATGATTTCTGTAAAATGTGAAACTTGGCCACATAATTACATTGCAATATACTACACTGCCACAAAAACTTTGGATGGCTTTTGAATCCATTTGATTTTTTCACAAATGAAATGGCATTTAAAATGCTGTTTTAGCACTGTTTTAATTGCCCTAATCCACATTTAGCCTGATGGTGATGTTGTTTTCCTAAACAAATATTTGTTTTGGAATATTGGCTAAATGATGAACTATTTTTCAGCAATTTTTGTGCAACTTCTAACCTCACTTGCAATTTGAATTGAATTTAGTGGTGTAATTTGAAATGAGATATTAATCCAATGTGATCAAGCATTGCAAATCAAAATGACTTAGCATAATCATGATGGATTACTGTAGCTCATTACACAGGGGTGTTACACTTTGCTATGCCTAATGCTTGTCACTAGGGCCCGAGTGCCATGATTTCAGATCTGAACCTTTATGTTTTCATGAATATATTTGAGTTCTTGATCCTATCTTGCAAGTTATATGCACCTATTACATGTCATGATCCGCATACCCCAAGGTGACAATAATTGAGATTCTTTCCGGTGATTATCGTAGTTTGAGGGGTTCATGTATTCACTATGTGTTAATGCTTTATTCCGGTTCTCTATTAAAAGGAGGCCTTAATATCCCTTAGATTTCCTTATGGACCCCGCTGCCACGGGAGGGTAGGACAAAAGATGTCATGCAAGTTCTTACTATAAGCACGTATGACTATATACGGAATACATGTCTACATTACATTGATGAATTGGAACTATTGTGTATCGCCCTAGGTTGTGACTATTACATGATGAATGTCATCAAACATAATTATCCATCACCGATCCAATGCCTACGCTTTTCACATATTGATCTTTGCTAAGTTACTTTCGTTGCTGCTGCTGTTACAATCAATACAAAACTGCTACTGTTACTGTTCCTGTTACTATTGCTATTGAAACTATCATACTGTCGTGCTACTAAACACTTTGCTGCAGATATTTAGTTCTCTAGGTGTGGTTGAATTGACAACTCAACTGCTAATACTCGCAAATATTCTTTGGCTCCCCTTGTGTCGAATCAATAAATCTGGGCGAAATACTACCTGCGAAAACTATTGCGATCCCCTATACTTGTGGGTTATCAATGATGAGTTGTTATTATGATCATGATGAGTTATTATATCATTGGGTGGAAAGAACGCGGATTAGATTCAAGTGGATGGATCAAAAGTGACCTTTGGATCCTACTAATCCAACTTTTGGTCACTTTTGATCCATCCACTTGAATCTACTCCGCGTTCCTTCCACCCAATGATATAATAACTCATCATGATCATAATGATATAACAATCTCTTAATTGCTACAGTATCAAAATTTGTATAACCGTGTATAAATACAATATATAAAAAAAATACAGACAAATAGCAGTAACGCGGGTCAGAGTCCACGCTGCTACTATTTATCACTAGCGCGGGACCATACCAACTCTACTGATAACAGAATTAGTAGTAGCGTGGGTCAAACCGGCGCTACTGCTAAAAGTTAGCTATAGCGCCCTATCAGTAGCGCGGGACCCCGCGCTACTGATAGGCATATACCCCGCGCTACTGCTAGGGTTTTCCCTAGTAGTGGTAGGGGCTCTACGATGGTATCAACACTAAACGACCTCAGTGGCGTACATGAAGTTCTCAGATATGCTTCGCCCATCGATGAAACCAGACTAATCCGGGTCGGACACGATCGAAATCTACCCTTTGAGCCGGCTAGTCATGCACTTGCACGGAGCTTTGATGTCACACTTTTGTGGAGAGACCGACTAGTAGGCTCCCGAACCGAGGACGCCACTAGCCTTGGGCAGTAAGACAATGTGCTCATGGTTCAAGCACCCAGGATCAACAATACTGTCGAAGAAGGCGAGGAAGATATGATCCCTGTCCTCGGAGACATCAGACCATGTAGCATGGCAGAAACTCGTGCCCAGGCCGTCTAGGCCCAGGGAACTTGCCGGGTCCAAACCAGCGAAGGATACCTTGATCTCTGACCTAGAGAAAGGAGCCACCAGCCTCGGCCCATCCACCAATTGGGCCCCCTGGTAGAGGTCCACGAGGGAGAAGACCTAGCTGGTAGCACGGGCCTCGGTCGACAAGTGCTTGTAGAAGGGAGTATAGGACGACTGCCTTTGCATATTCGCCATGACCAAGTCTCCACCGAGATCAAGTGCCTGGATATGATGTTGGGGCAAAATGCATTGTGCCATGGGAGAGGGTATGCCGCCGCAAGTAGGATGGTGGTCTCGGCATGCGTCTCCTCGCGGCCCAGAATGAGTGTGTTGTCCCCATGCTTTCAAATTTCATAGGGCCTCTAGTGGTGTGGATGATATGTTTGGGTAGGGTTGGGGTGGCAGGGCCGGGGGTCCCTTCCCTCTAAATTATCTTTAGTGAGATTGTTGCCATTTGCCGGACCATATGAAAAGCTCGCAATAATGTTTTTTTTCGGCACTAATTTTCTAATGATCCTACTTCTATAATTTTCTCACTTTACATGGTTGGGCTCCAATAGAATATGGATTAGATGAATGTTTGCATCATGAGGCGTGGGTCTTCCCGATGTTTCTTCTGTTAGCATTTCTGAGCTTCTCGATTGGGCGTTGTTTTAGATGCTTTCAATTCGTTCTGTTGATGCTTTCAGTTAGTTTTGTTGTTGTCGTGCAAGTTGCTTCGTATTATGTCCAGTAGCTGATATTGGCCGCAGGCTGGCCCTAGTTTTGTTTTCCTTCCGATTTCTTCTTGCATGTAATTGTGGCGGTTTCTTTAGCACAAATCGATAGATAACTTATTGCTTCAAAAAAATTGCAGCACAAGTCATGATTTATTCTGAAATAAAATAACTATCAGCCTAAAATAAAAGCTAAGGATTTACTTACCCACAGGGTTTGGCAAGAATTACTTAGGAATATAAGTACCTTCATTTCAAAAGCCCTCTATGTGGTTCAGGAAAAACCAACGGACTTGTCTTTCTAGAAAGGCCTCATGGGGTCAAAAATGATTTTCTTCGCAGATGAACGTTTGTCATAGGAAATGGTCTAAGTACTAGGTTCTGGGAAGATACATGGCTAGGGGACACGCCACTAGCCACGCAACACCCTCGCCTCTATGATATTGCACAGTGAAAACATGTCTTTGTTGCCTCTGTGATGGGCCAAAAATCGTTGAATGTTGCCTTTAGAAGACCACCGATTGGGGACAAATGGACAGACTGGTCAAACCTTATTGAAAAGATGATGATGGTCAACATTTCACATGAATCAGACACACTCCATTTGAAGTTGACTACTTCTAGTGCCTTTACAGTCAAATCCATGTATACGGACCTCATCAATGATGGGCAACCTTTTCACTGCAGATATATTTGGAAAATGAAACTCCCGTTGAAAACAAAAATCATGTGGTGTTTAGAGCGAAAGGTCATCCTGACAAAAAGTAATATGAAAAAGATATTTACAAGGATACAATAAGTCTTGCCTTTTTGGTGATGAGGAGTCGATTCAACATCTATGCCTTCAATGCCAACTTGCCAAGCTACTATGGCAATATGTTCATATAGCTTTTAATCTACCTCCACCCACAAGTAGTACGAATATGTTTGAAAATTGGTTAATGGGGGTGCATCCCAAGTTGAAGTCTCAGATCCGTGTGGTAATTTGTGCTTTACTTTGGGCCATTTGGAGCACTTGTAATGACTGTATTTTTAACAGAACGAAAGTTTCAAAGAATTTGCAGGTTATCTTCAAGACCATCAGTTGGATTCATACGTGCTCATTCCTTGTGTTGGAACCAACGCATCAAGGTTCAAGTTCTAAACTTGTCATCGGTGTAAGCATTTTTCTGTATTTATTTTAGACTTTCCGGCGATGTCCGTTCAGTGGGAGGAGACGGTCCCGTCGACTACGAGGCGTCTGTTGTGATTTCATCAATCTCAAGATGTTGTGCTGGCAGTATTTCGGAGGAGGTAATAGGGATAGGGTATATGATGCGGGCGTTTATAAGGCCGCGTATAGTATATGCGTGTATATAAGCATCTCCGATTGTATCGTGTTATAAAAAGAGTTGTTAATCTCAGGCAACAAAATAAGGGCCACCAGCTTCTGAGTCCTGATGACATGACACTACCGCAAATACTAGCCTATTACAGGACATAGAGCTGCTGAAACCCTCGACATGGCACTATCTCGCATCCTGGTGGCTCTTCTCCTCGTCCTAGTCGCCGGAGAGGCAGCCGCCACGCCGTACGCCGGCGGCAGGGACGCCCAGCTGGCCAGCAGCTACAGCCGCGTCTTCAGCTTCGGCGACTCGCTCACCGACACCGGGAACGCGGCCATCCTCCCGGCCACCGCCGGGGGGCCCTTCTCCCACGCGCCGTACGGGGAGACCTACTTCCACCACCCCAGCGGCCGGGCGTCCGACGGCCGGCTCATCATCGACTTCATCGGTAACCATTTAGCTACAAATCACTGTTCTTCCGGTCGAGACACGCGGTGACCTATATACATTCCTGACCAACTATCTTCCCAATTTCTTTGGACGCAGTGGAGTCGCTGGGGTTGCCACAACCAACCCCCTACCTCGCCGGCGAGATCGCGGATGACTTCCGGCATGGCGCGAACTTCGCGGTGGGCGGCGCGACGGCGCTCGACCCGGCGTTCTTGAAGAGCAGAGGGATAGCGACGTTTGTGCCGGTCTCCCTTAGCAACGAGACGAGCGGGTTCGACAATGTCTTGGAGCTTCTTGCCTCCACGGCCTACGGTAAATATAAGGCAACTTGCTGCTGTTGGTAATCGTGCAGCGTAGTAACTTATTCGGGGTAGTTGGCTACTTGCGGAGGGAATCTATAGTTGGCTCTTTTTTTTTTTTGACAACTAATCTATAGTTGGCTAGTTGTGGAGGGAGTACTTATTTTTCTTCTTCTTTAGATAATTGAAGAATTACACTTGGTTAGAGATACTAAAGTAAAAGCTGCTCATTCAAAAAATGAAAGTAAAAGCTAGTACTATATTTTTCAGGAACTGTCTTCTTAGACATAAACCGTTAGCGTAAATTGTTTTTGACGAGTACTATATATCTTTGACGAGTTAGGATTAGTAAACCGTTAGCGTAAATTGTTTTTGGCTACAAGTATATGTTAATAGGGTGTGGCTAGGTCTTAATAAGAAATAACTATGTCACATCTAACTATTATATCATTTGATTTACTCAAAGATTGTGCATGTTTTTATTTTGATAGATGAAACTTTTTTAATTCTCATCTAGATAAGAACAAATTCATAATTATTATTGATAGGAAAACTTTACCGGAAACAAAGATGCACGGCATGATCGATGCATGCCAAACAGGTACTATTACTAAATTTTATATGATGGTGATTGCAGAGTCTGCAGAAACATCAGACGTGACACATGACCCTCTAAATTATTGACAAATAGTGGTTGCAGCTGCAAGTAGTTTTTATTAAGTAGTTGACCCGCTGTTTTCTAGCTGAAACTTTATAATCCCTCGCATTCACCACGAGGTGATGTTTTGGGATAAATCAGATATTTATAGGCTGTAGGTAGAAGTACTTTTATGAAAATGACAGATATTTTCTTGATGGTGCATAAATGTATTCTGTTTTTTCTGCAATCTTGCTTGTCTCAACCTTTTGTAAATCCCACCACCAAAAATTGCACACCATTTAGTTTAGAAAGCCTTAAAAGTATGCAAATTTTAACAAACTAGGCGCCGGGTCCGGATGATTTCACCAGCACCTTCTTCAGGTCATGTTGGGAGACAATAAAATATGACGTCATGGCGGTTATCCACAGCTTCTCCAACCTCCGTGCCAAACACTTTCAGTGAGTTAATACCGTCAACATTGTGTTGCTCCCTAAGAAGGACGGGGCCGAAAGCATCTCTGATTTCAGACCCATCAGCTTGATTCATGCCATTGCAAAGATTATTACGAGGATTATGGCTTCCCGGCTTGCCCGTTCATGCACACGCTCATCTCCCGGCCTCAAAGTGTTTTCATAAAGATTAGAAGTACCCATGATAATTTCATCTATGTGTGTAACCTGCCGAGGAAAATGCACCACAACGAAAAGGCCACTCTCCTTTTCAAGCTTAACATGAAGAAGGCATTCGACTCCGTCCGCTGGGACTACTTACTTCAGCTCCTCCTCCGACGAGGTTTTCCCACCAAATCCACGGACATGCTTGCTTCCCTTCTTTGCTCTGCCACCTTGAGGTCATGCTCAATGGCGTGTTGGGAGATCCCATTCAACACGGCCGGGGCCTTTGGCAGGTGACCCTTTGTCCTGGCAATTGATCCAATCCATAACCAACTCGACATTGCCAATCAGTGTGGCCTTTTGCACTCCATTGGGGGAGATTCGCTTGCATCCGCACTTCCCTGTACATAACGCCGCCACCATTTTTGTCGCCCCCATTAAGGAGGATATCCAACACCTCACCTCCATACTTGTAGGCTTGAGTGAGGTTGCTGGTTTAGTTACCAACCTTGAGAAGAGCCTTGTGGCTCCGACTAGATGTCGGGACATTTGACCTCGACTCCGTCCTCAAGATCTTCCCGCCTAGACGTTCGGCCTTCCTGCTAAGATATCTATGTTGGGTTCTACGGTAGGGTGCGTCGACTGCAAATTAAAATTTTCTACCCACAGAACATCCAATAACATGCTAAGGGAGCTGGATCACAGATCATTACCACTAGACGCGCAGTGCCATGCAGCGGAAGTAGAGTTGGGGCAGCACGTCTCCGGAGTCGTCTCCTCCTCGTCGATCTCCCACGTAGCCGATCGGATCCCACGAACAGGTTCGCCGGAGCGGCGCAAGTGCACTGCCTCTAACGGTATCCGCGCGTGCAGGAGGAACGCCGTGCGGTGGACTGCTAGGTCCGATCACACAGCCGGCGGCGAGTGGTGATGGTTAGTTGCAACACATGCAAAGCCCTAGTGACGACGATGAAGCGATTAACCGAATGAGTGTGCCGCACCTCCACTATATATAGGCATTCGTTGCGGGCTCAACTCTTGGGCCTCGCACGGATCCTAAAGCCCAAAGTCTACTCGGTCACAATCCAAGTCCAGCTCGGATCACATCCAACCAGTGTCCTCGGATCCGACCTTGTAGGTTCCTCCCCTTAAGCGCGCGACCCCTCAGGTTCTCGTTCACTTGTCCGCGAGTCAGATCACATCCGGCTCGGCTAGTCGGTAGCGGCCTCTAGCAAAGTGTGTCGACTCCAAGTGTCCGATGAAGCTGGTTAGGCAAACCTGTACATCACAGTTCTGTTCCCTTTGCCACACGATATATGTTGTCGGGTTCAAGGCGAGTCTGTCATCCTTGTGCTAGCCCGGCCTCTTTCTCGTTCCAGTGATGCCGACCACAAACCGGATTATTTCATAATCCTTGTCACATGGCCATGCTTATCTTGGTTAGATCACACGAGGGGCCTAGAGTATATCTCTCCTGGTCGGAGGGGCAAATCCCATCTTGCTCGACCATGTCTCGCAGCATGGGTCTGGACAAGCCCGAAACCTACCTTTATAACTATCCAGTTACGGAGTAGCGTCTGGTCGGCCCAAAGCAGGTCTGTCACCATCCCAAGTTCATGCGCCAGCTCAGGTCTTAGGACATAGAACATATGTTGTACTAGAGACTCACAGATGACCTATCGCTGCGTCTCATAGTCGGGTCTATCCGACTCGGACCTTATCTGGACTCGAATCCGACCAGATCTTTCCAAGTCCATATTATCCGGCTAACATCCAATGCTACATGGCCAGTGAGACCTAGCCATCCACCGTGTCATATGCTAATCTAGTTAGCTGCGCGTCCACATAGCCCTTTCGACTAGGGACCTTTTAGGACAGTCATCATATAATGCATAGTCCCACAAACAAGTCACGTACTTGCTGATACACATTATTGATAATGTCCAAGGACTATCTTTATTCATAAACACATAGGAAATATCATCATACATGATTGCCTCTAGGGCATATCTCCAACAATCTAGGCCTACCCTTGTCGATCCACTGCCTTAGGAAGGTGGGCGTCCAAGACCTCGTTGATAAGGCGGCTAGGAAGCTTGTGTTTCTTAGGGGAAGCTCATCCCGGCGGCTGGCAAAACGACCTTGGGCAAGGCAATGCTCACTTTAGTTGCAACCTACCATGTCACTGCTTTGGTGCCTCCGGAGGAAATCATGAGTGCCTTCGAGAAGATTCAACGTACGTGCTTTTTCGGGCGGGCTCGGACAAGGTTTCTGGAGTCAGTACAAAGTAAAATGGAAGGTGGTGTGCAGAACTAAGCGGTTGGGGGACCTTGGTGTTCTCGACCTCCGTAGGTACGCTAGGGCACTTTGGTTGCGGTGGCTTTGGTATGAATGGAAGGATCCCAATAGGCATAGGTTGGCTTGGGCATGCCATGAGATAGCACTGACATGGATCTATTTTATGCAGCAACCACCATTACTATTGGTGAGGAACATATGGCCAAATTTTGGCACTGCCCATGGATCAATGGCACCAAGCCCAAAGACATTGCCCTTGCCATTTTCCACACTTCCAAGAAGAAGAATGCATCTATCATGACGCTTTACATGACCTTGCTAGGATCTCCTGGATAGACATGTATGATGGCCTCTATGTCTCTCAGGTCCAATAATTCTACACTCTCTTGGCCCAACTTCTTGTCGTGCACCTTCAAGACGAAGTTAAGGACGACATCACCTAGAACCTCACTACCAACGACATCTACTCGACCGCATCTGCGAACAAGGCGCACTTTGATGGGGTGGTCTCCACCATCAAGGTGTCGACTGTTTGGAACAATTTAGCGCCGCCTAAGTGTAAGTTCTTTGCATGGCTTCTCTTCATGAACATGGTCTGGACTGATGACCGCTTGCAGAGGCAGGGATGGCCAAACTGTGGTCTCTGCCAACTTTGTAAGATGGAGCCGAAGTCCGCAACGCATATCTTCACGGTCCTATTGCCTGGCCATAGGAGGAAGGTCATCGCCTCGCTCGTTATGCTTGTCACCTGGGAGTTATGGAATGAAAGGAATGCACGGGTCTTCTGCAACAAATAGATTTTGCCCACAATCATCATCACAAATATCAAGACGAATGCTAGGAATTGGGTCCTCGCAGGGGCAAAACACTTGAGCTTTTTAATGCGGCGAGAGTAGATTTTTTTTTTATCGTTGAGAGGCGATTTTTTTTGGCCTAGCGTGGAGCATGACAGTCGTGCCTATCGGAAGATCCGTTGTCAAGATGGTGTTTGGAACACACTTCATGTCCTGGGTGAAAACCCTTGTTCTGGCTTTTGCTGGTTGGGCTCAGCAGCGGCGAACTTGCGTCGTTATCTTGTTGAAGGTGTTATCTCTGTGACGACACCGATGGCAGGACGCGTATCCTTCCTGAAGGCGTTGCTGCGGAAAAAGTCGGCTTAGTCCTATGTGTTACATTCGTATTTTGTAATGGTTCTGACATAGTTGCTTTTGCTATGTACTGTACTTGTTGATGACTTTGGGTCAATGCCTTGCATCGATTTTAGTCAAAATAGATGTGTGCTTCAACTGATGTAGAGTAGAGGCCAGGGGTTCAACCGCAAAATGCCAATGGCGGATGACCTCCATCAAGGACGCTTTTTTGAAGAAGAAGAAGAAGAAGAAAAATAATAATCAAAACTCACATTTTTCAAAGTTTCAAAATATTTTAAAAATATCACACATGTTCATATGGATGCATACTACATGTGTGCAAAATTTGAAGATGATATACATTATGATGAGAGCTACACTAAAAAGACATAATAGTGATTTTGAAACTGGTGAACAGTACATGCATTGTACACTATTAAAAATGCAAGAGATTGTCTTTTTTGTGTAACTCTCACCATAATGTATTTCATCATGGGAGTGCTACGCGTCGGCCGGCGGATCTTTTTAAAAGATCCGCCGCCTCGGCAGCCGTTTGATCTCGCATCATCCAACGTCCTAGTCCTCTGTCTTCATCATTGCAAGAAAGGCCGTGTTACAGAATCCTTTGCAACAGAGCTCATGTTGCAGAAATATTTGCAACAGAAATTGTGTTGCAGAAAAAAAAATTGTCTTCACTTTTTTTTGCAACAAAGATAATGCTGTAGGAGGACTTTTGCAACAAGGATGATGTTGCACAATTTTTTTGCAATGAAGGATGATGTCGCAGCACCACCACCGTCGTTGCCGTAGCCGTTTGCAACTCCGCCGTTGTTGCAGAAACTCGTCGGCGCACGACCACATGGCCTGGTGAGCACAACACGCTTCTGATGCACGCACGAGGCTGAGGCGGTTCAGGCGGAGGTCGGCGAGGGGTCGCGCCGCTCGCGGATGCCGGCGGAGGCGATGCGCGCGGCGGCGAGCTCCTGGCGGCGACGCCGGTGGAGGTCAACGACCGGCGGTGGAATTTGGTCGTGGAGGTCGGTTGTGGCAGCGGTTGACTCTGGATCTGTACCTAGATGAGTCGAGGAGGCCACCGTCGGTGTAGATTTGGTCGTCGTCGCCACCGCAGGAGGTCTGCACCCGATCATCCCGGTAGGCCTGCGATGGCGCTGCTGTGGGATTCAGCCGCTGTCGCCCACCATAGTCCCAATCCCTACGACATCTAGCTCCGTGGTCAGTTTGCAACAAGGGCCTTGTTGCGGTCTTGCCTTCTGAAACAAAGGTGGAGTTGCAAAGAATAGGGAGTATATGGAGATTGGCTTCCAATCATTCGATGAAAAACCGATCCGAAGGACGCGGAGGCGGCGGATGCTAGCCTGGAATCGGTCGGTTGAAGGCAAGCGTTTTCCATTTCATCATTAGACTTTATACACATGTAGAATACATCCATATGAACGTGTAGAATTTATTTTTAGCATTTTTTGAAACTTCAAAATGTGATTTGCGGATTTTTCAAAAAAAAATGTCCTCCATGGAGGTCGTCCTCCAAAAATCCGCATTCGCGTTCAACCCCCTTTTCGAGAAAAATGAACTTTGTTATCCCTTGGGTTTTTTTTCTCAAGAAAATAAACTTTGTTATCTCTCATTTATTAATGAGATGAGCCAATTCTTTTGCCTCTGTTTCAAGAAAGATAACTGCGAATTCTACTGTCGGATTTATATACGAACTGAGGTGAGGAGTTGATAGTTGGATGCCAAAAAAAAAAGAAATGACGCCATTACCCAGCGAACGTTTGCTGGGGGTCATGGCATTTGCGAATGCCCCCGGCAGTTTTGTGTATGTGGGGCAAGGCTAGGTTGGCATTTTTAAAAACTGCCATGGCAGTTTGTTTAAATTGCGGGGGGTTTTGTGCATAAAAATGCCACCGTCAGATGCAGATCTAACCGGCCTGGGGGTGTTCGTCAGGATCTGGGTCATGGCGAACGTTCGCCAGATAGCATTTCCCAAATAAAAAGTATAATGGTGGAAAGTATTTTGATCCTCCGTTTAATCCTGTTATTACTACTACCTTGTGCATTTAGAGACATTATAACTGCGCACTAATCCAGCCCTCTCAGCGCATTTGCGTTATTGGCCATTGGATCCATAGTGTTGCATGTGTTTGACCGTTTGATATCCTTCCAATCCACTCCGAGCGCTGCACGCCATGGGCCGCTGCTCCCGTAACAATTTTGACCATTTGTTGTTCAATTGAGGACAATCCGTGGCCCGTTAGCGCTAACTATATTTCTGGCCTGCACGAGGGCCTCACTCAGCGACGTGGATTTCGCCAGACGATGCGGGAAACCTTGCGAACGGTGGCGGTTGCGTTGCGGTTGATTGGAGTTCGTCCGCCCTCATTAAGATGGGGAGTAAAACAGCCGTTCCTACAACCATTAATGCCAGTCAAGGTGCTTCACTCACCGGCGGCTGATGCGGGGGTACGTTACAGTTCAGCTGCGTATACAAAACATCCGCCGTCCTGCTGCCTCCTCACCCCTTCTTCCTCCCAGTACCACTACAATCCTTCTCAACCCAAGTTCAATGCAGTTCGAATTCTTTGAAGCTGTTTTTCACATGTCTATAAGGTGAGGAGGATTGTAGGAACGGCTGTTTTACTCCCCCTACCCGCAAAAAAGAGAGAGGCTGTTTTACTCCCCCGTACCCCGCTCATCCTGCTCCTTCTGACCTTCTCCTCTCACGACATAGGCGCGCTGCTTCCACCTCGACTCTCTCTCTCTCTCTCTCTCTCTGGTGGGCCAGGGAGGAGCACGTGAACAGGACAAGTACCGAACAGCGGTTGGGTCTCGGGCGTACGGTAGTGAGGTCATAGATAGAAAGCAAGGAAATTGTGGAGGAGAGCACCATGGAGCCGAGGAACCATCCATGAGCCAACACATCTCCCCGTCGCTCACACGAAACTCTGCGCCAAGGTAAAATTCTTTCATGTGGATGCATCTAATGACTCTAAGGACGGATAAATCTGCATCCTAGGCCCTGCACGGGTGCAGGCTACTGAATTTTCTGAATACCATATATGGTAATTGACGGAAGAGTTTTTGATAGGATTGGAAAAGCCTTTAAAGAACACAATAAGCAAGTTTCGGCCTGCATAGGCTGTGCTCTTTTAGGTACGCCCGAATCTCGGTTCACAATATATTTCCGTGCACTTTTACTTTTCTCCTGGTATTACAAATGTTTGAATTGTTGCCCTATTGTTTCTTAAACCTGGGATTGCTAGACTCTGAATCTCGGCCTTATGTATATTGAAAATTAGTCGAGGCTAATAATTTATTACATGGTCTGTTTCATGCATGCAAAGCATTGTTTCATTCATTTAAAGCATGTCGGATATATACCTACAACCTTATCATGCCATTGCAAATAAGGAGGTGTCTACTACAGTTCGTTACACATCATGGTAACAGGTGCATAGTTTGTGATCTCTGCTAAGTAGTATTTGAATATTATTTGTAATTGCCAATGGAGACTAAGATGGATTGTTATCGACATATGGAGTCCCATAGATATATAATACCATGAGAAAAATGTATAGAAATTTTAATATTCCTTCCATTCTCATGTTTGCTAGAAAATAGTGGTTTAAATTTACTCATCTTTAACACTTGGTTCATTCCTCTGTACTCACATGCTTATATGGCCTCTTTTGTGTAATTAACATGGAGTCCTCATTGTTAAGGAACTTTTTTTTGCATTTTATAGTTCTACCTTTTACTGAAGGTTTAGTGGTCAGCTATTCGGTAATGTTTCTACATGCAAAGATAAATGCTATGCTAAAGGCATCTATTGACAAGCTTTTATGTTGACAATGCATCACATCTTGATGATTTCTCTAATTATTGACATGTTCATATTTTAATTTATTTTTGCGAGTGCCATGTTTATATTTTGCCTTGGCGTCACATCGTACTAATTCCTCTCGTTATTTTATCTTTCCCAAGCAGGTATTATCCGTAATAAGTTTTCAGCAGTCACTTTTCACTGTAATTCCCATGTCAATTTGATGCATTCAGCAAGTTTGTGTCACGTTGATCTCTTTTTTTTTTTTTTTTGAGGTGGTTGATCTCTTTTACTGGTGTTTTTCTTAATCTCTTTTGACCATGAAACTGATTTGTCACTTAATTTGCAAAAATAATAAGGGTAGATGGTTGTACATGTTTGGAATTTGTCCACGCACTCTTCGGCTCTTAGCTGATTGTAAACCAAATTAGCTATATCTTGTAGCTTGGTTCAGGACTATACAGTTATTAAAACTGTTCTACGAAGATAATGCTTAAGCAATGAGCTTACGAGTTATGAATACAATTATGATCAAAATAGTCAAAAATTCTCCATATATAGGCTTAGGTAGTGCATCCATATATTTACATAAACTCCTACCATTCTATTGTCAAAATTGACGGGTGCGGCAACGCGCGCCATCAATGGTCTAGTACTATAGAAGAAGAGAGCAATATCATGGCGAGCTCCGTCTTCTACTTCGGAGAGATCGGAGTAAACGACTACATCTTCGCGCTATTCAGCAACCGCACAGCCGAATTCGCGGCGAGCTTGGTGCCGGACATCGTCGCCGTCACCCGCTCGGCCCTGAACGTAAGCAGTAAATCCTTTCGACCCAACCACCAGCATAACAGAAGCGCGGACCAACTGTGCATCGTTTACGCAGGCCGTGATCGCCGCCGGTGCGAGGACGGTGCTGGTGACGGGGATGATCCCGGTCGGGTGCGAGCCGGAGCTGCTCGCCCTCTTCCCCGGGGACGCGCACGGGGAGTCAGGCTGCATCACGGGCTTCAACGAGGTCGCCCAGCTGCACAACCGCGCGCTCAACCGCATGCTCCGCGAGCTCCGGCGGAGCCACCCCGGCACCACCCTCTTCTACGCCGACATCTACAGCCCCATCGCCAACCTCGTCGCCTCGCCCGGCAAATACGGTGCCTGCACGCGCAATATAACTGACAACCACCATCTTTTTTGGTGCATCCTGACATCGCTGATTTCACTGGTTTTATTTACTCGGGACGTGCAGGCTTCGGCGACAGGCCGTTGGCCGCGTTCTGTGGCGGCGGCGCTGGCCCGTACCACTTCGACATGGCGGCGTTCTGCGGCACGCCGGACTCGACGGAGAGCTCCGACCCGTCCGAATTCCTCTCGTGGGACGGCATCCACTTCACCGACGCTGCCAATAGGTTCATCGCCCAGGCGCTGCTCAGAGGATTGTATAACGCGTCGGCGATGGCAGAGCCACAAACTGCACTGCTCTGACATAAGACCTTGTCTGGATTTTACCTCCAAGCTCGGTTGGACATAAGCGTCTGTGATTGATTTGCACAGCTCAAGCTATTTCTGGCGATATCGACTCCCATGTCGGCACCACCAGGAAGACGCTGACGCAAGATATGTGAGTTTTTTTCTTTCTAAAGGCTATTGATCTGACGTCATATAGAACGCCTTCAATTACATTGGATCCAGCACGCGAATCTCTGCAGAACGCGGAATTTATTTCTAAATATTGCCAAGTGGTTATATAGAGCACATCAAATCGGACGCGGATTTGGTGAACATGGTTCCACGCGCACCCCTTATGAACAGTAAATTCAAAAAAAATTAGAAAAAAAGTCTGAATTTGTTTGTAACATATATAGTCAACCGGCATACTCGCGTATGAAGTTTCATAAAAAAAAGGCATCCATGGAAATCTAAGCAAAAATGACAAAATTGAAGCTATATTAAAAACATTATTTGGTGAATAGTATGGTCTCAATTGTATTTTCTTCACTAAGAATACCACATATGTCAATACTTCACGAAACTTCACACGTGAGTATAATGGTGGACCAAGTTTGATATCCCAAAATTTCAGAATTTTTAATATTTTCTACTATTTTTTTGAATTTACTATTCACATGGGTGCGCGTGGAACCATGTTCACCTTTGTATGTTTTACATCAAATCTTACTTTTTATGCTTTTTAGCCGTGACAACTATGTCACCTACAACATGACAATTATGTTTAGTTTTTACACATTGCCAGTGTTATAGCATGACAAATTTTATGCGTTATTGTTTTTTAGACATAGCAACTATATTTGTTATAGCATGACAACTTTTTTTTTCAAAAACATGATCAACTTTTCACATTGCCCCATGGCAATTCTCTAGCAGCAGCATGGCAAATCTCTATCTTGTAGCATGACAATTCTTTATACTGTAGCATGGCAATTTTCTATATTGTAGGATGACTAATCTCTATCTTGTTGCATGGCAATTCCCTTTTTTTTCTGTACCATGGCAATCCTATTCTGACAGCATGGCAATTACTGAATTGTAGCACGACAATTCTTCTATGTTGCAAGCATGGCAATCCTTACACGCATGGCAACATGTCAATTTTTCTGTTAATAACATTGTCATAGCATTGCAATATCTGTTCGATAGCATGGCAAAGAGGGTGTTGAGGAGGAGGGAAGATGTTTTTTTAAGGGAACAACTCGTGAGAGCCACCCAGAGCGCACACTCGTTTGCTCGGGTTACCTTCAGGGGAACATCAATTAGCTATTGGTGTCCTTTTTTTCATACAATTCTAGAACAGGATCAGGTTCCACCATGAAAAAGTAACAAAATATAAACATGAGAAACGCATCATGGTACAGCTAAAGGCTGAATGTGCCGCCTCCTAAGGCTAATCATCCACCTAGGAAAGCAAAGTTTTCAATAGAACGCGGAATTATTACATATTACATGGGGGTACGAATGCAGACCGACGCGTCCACACCGCCCGCGTAGCCGAAAATGCACTAACCTTTGTTACTTTATTAATAATCACACTAGGCTTTATTCTCATCATGCAGATGTTCGTGAAAGTCGTTGACCTGCATGCTTACACGGGGGATATCTACACCCCATCCCAATTTCACACTCCAACAAAAAATAACCATCCTCAGACAAAGTTATTTAGATCATCCACATCAACCCAACAATCAACTTAAAAGGCGTCATTGATCCAGCCTGTGGTGAGGCCATGGCGTGCCGGGAAGCCTTGTTCTTGGGGCAAGGTCTGCAAATTACATTGGTGGTCATCGCATGTGATTCGTCAACGGTGGTGAAAGACATCTGTGGAGAGCAAACGCTAAGATTATTGCGGAAATTAGGAAGCTGCTTGCAACAAATGGTGATATTACATTCTATTACGAATGTAGAGAGGCAAATGTGGATGCTCATAACATAGCTAAGAACTCTTTAGACTTAGATCCTAGCCGCCATGTATGGCTTTTGGACCGCCAAATTATAATGTTTTGATGGAGTAATAAATTTCAGGTGTTCCACTAAAAAAGTTGATATACATATCGCGTTGATTGCCCAGGTTACAAGTATTATCAGGCCGACCCATTTTACCGGGGAGTGGAGCGAACCGCTAGAGACGTGGTGACCGATTTTAGGAACTTCCTGGAAGGTTCCTGCCAGGTGGGAACCTTCCGGAAGGTTTCTGGAACCCTTTTTTTACTGGGTTTCCTTGGTTTTTTTGTTTTTCTTTTCTTATCTTTTGTATTTTTCATATTTTTTTAAAAAATAAATCTTCACAATTTGTTTGAAATTTCAAAAAAAAATGTTTGCTTTTTCAAAAACTGTTTGCATTTCTAAAATTTAAAAAATGTTCATGTTTTCAAAAATGTTGGTACTTTTCAAATTTGTTTAAAAATGTTCATGTTTTCAAAATTCATTTAAAAAAGTTCACGTCTTCAAAAAATGGTCGCACTTTTAAAAAAACCTTGTTTTTCCAAAAATGTTCACCCTTTTAAAAAACCTTGTTTTTGCCAAAATGTTCACCCTTTAAAAAAAGGATTCGCGGATATTTTCTAAATTCATGAACAATTTTCAAATTTACAAAAATAATGAATCCATGAACTTTTTTATTTGCATGAACTTTTTGAAAACACAAACTTTCTTTGGATTCACGTTTTTTCAATTTGCAAAAAAAATGAAATCCGTGAACTTATTTTGAAATCATGAACATTTTTTGAATCCATGAACATTTTATGAATTCGTGATCATTTTTTTCAAATCCATGAACATTTTTTCAAATCCACGAACATTTTTTTAATTAAAATAAAACTGACCAAAATATACCTTTGAGGAAATAAAACCCACCGACCTAAAAAACCAAGAAAAAAAAAGAAGAAACGTGCGCTGCTGGGAGACGCGCGTCTTATCGCGTGCTGGGCCTGACCCATTTACCACGCCTGTGAGCGATCGTGGGGAGCGCGTGCGTGAGCGAGCGAGCGTACCGCTCGCCAGCATCGCCCATTGAAACCCTCGTCCCCAAATCATGTTCGTGACGGCGGATCCGGCCGGCGCCGGCGACGGCGACCGATCCCGTGGCGGCTGGTCCTTCTGGAACATGCAGAAGAACCGGGGCCTCTCGGCCGCCTCGACCTCCACCAACTGGGTCGTCTCCACCACCACGAAGAACGAGGGCTACTCCATCTGGACCTCCGCGGGCGGCGAGTGGCGTCCCAGGCCCACGGATGCTCACGCCCCGGAGTACTACCACGAGTTGGCCGAGTTCTACCTCGAGGCGGCCCGCCGCCTCCCCATCGCCGACATCCCGTACCTCGCCGACTGCATCTCCATCAGCGGCCTCGCCGTAGGCCTCGCTGACCCCGTCACCAACATCATCCTCACCACCATCAACGCTTTCGCCAAGAGACCGTCCTACGTCCTGCCCATAAAGCCAGATGATGCGCTAGAGCAAACCAGCAGGAAGACCACCTTCGCCGTCGGCGCTCGCGACTCCCGCACTGGCCTCATCGACTTCTTGCTGTGCTACTTCCGCAACCTCACAGAGGATCAGGCCGGGAAATGCCTCGACATGGCCGGCCACCACCTCCCCCTCGCCGTCCGCCTCGTCGAGGTGGGCCGCTGGGGCTCGGAGGTGGTTCCACTGCTGCAGCCGGATGCTGCCAGGACCAAGACCGCTTTGCTGCAGGCCGCCAAGTGCTCCAACACCGATGGCCTCGTGCGGCTCATGACGTGGAGGTACCCTCGTCACCTCCTCGACCCTGTCCTTGATTATTTTCGCGGAGGAAAACAGCTTACCGCCGACTGCATCTACAAGATATGTGACCTGCTGCGATGTTCATGGCCGCCGCAGCCAACCCCTGCCCCAACTCCTGGCATTTATCGGGACAACAGTGGGAACGTCACCACAATCACCAAGATCAGAAAAGACGTTTTCGCCACAACCACCGTATCTAAAGACCTTGTCACGACGACCACAATCACCTCAACTTGTCCGAGCAATGGTGACTGCGCTCAAGACGACGGTGTCCATCTCTCAACTGAATTAGCCACAGAGATATCCTCCAGTGTGAACAGCAGAGTCTGCTCCTGGAGGGAGAACCCCGATTTCCTCCCACTGTTGAAGATATCTCTTCTCGACACCGTGCATGGCTTCTACATCGACGCGCTGGGCATACTGCCCAGTCATGCGTTAGGCAACCATCACCTCCTCCGCGCTGTCCTCACAGCCGGACACTGCTACGGCCCCTTGGACCCTGTGTCAAACATCATACTCAACTCTATCTGGTACGACGCCGTCTTCCCGCTCTTGGATGATGTCTCCAATCAGATTGGAGCAGCTGACATTCTCGATGCTCGCTCCATGACCCGTGTTGAATCTCGTTCGCTCGACGGCTTGGTTGCCTTTGTCCGCTATACCTACTCAATCTCGGAGCAAGAAGCAGTGGTACTGCTCTGCCAACATCGATTCAATCTCTCATACATGTTGCAGGGCCCAAAGAAGATATTCTTCAACTTAGTTTCTGCGGCACTGGTTGCCAAACACCCACAGCCTGCTGCCTTTGGGGATTTCCTCAATTCACTCACCCCAGCTAAACTTGTTCGCTTGCGCTCCCTTATATCTGACAGAGGTCTGGGCTATGTTCTCTCTGGTGATACTTTCATGCGGCTAAAGAAGATGGTGACCAACGCAACAGCATGCGTTGCGGCAGCAGCAGTGCAAAGTATGGCTCCTGATCTGGGCCAATCTGCCTTGGAGACACTGTCCGCTAGGAGGGAGACCTTCAAGTCTCAGCAGGATTATGTTCGCACAAAGTTGGAAAAGTTGCTACTCGACTATGGCCGCGATAAGGTATTAAACTAGCACCGTGTCCCGCGCAATCACGCATTTACTTGATTTATCACTTTTTTTTTGTATATGATATATTTGAAATGTTTTTAGATAGACATTAGAATTATGGAAAAGCTCGTAGTCGAAATTGATCATGCAAATATGAATTTTAGTTTACTTTTTGGTGAGGTAATTTGCGTTAGTATATGTGAATGTTTACCTAATTTGAATATACATGATCATATTTAAAATAAATGATGTTGTAAGATGTATGAGAACTTTGGTAAGGACATTGGCGTATGATAAATGGCCCGCCATGCAAAATCATGGACTTCCGTAATAATATCTTGTTTTCTCTTATATTTTTCATACTTTGGTACTATTATTAGGATCTAATGGCTTAAATAATTCTAGCCTATGTGGATGAACGTGGTAGCTTCTTTTTCTGTTATATTGTTTTTTTTTTTAACGGTCACCGGGGGGGAGAGCTTCCCCACCTGAATATATTACCACTCAAAGGAAGGGACATGGGAAAGATTACAACAGAGAGTCATACAGAGGGAATACTAGCTGACAGAAAGCTTAGCCAATGCCTAGCATAGTCTCTAAGCTCCAGGTCTTTAAAGCGAAATATCCAAAGGGAGAAATCAGCAACAATGTTCCTCAAAGTGATCCTAGCAGGGAGATCTTCAGACCTGAAAACAGATGCATTCCTTGAGTCCCAAATTTTCCACAAGATAGTCAGGGCTACAGAGGGCCAGATATTGGGGTTTAGCCCTGCAGGAGATGCACCATCTTGGATATCCATCAGAGAGTTTGGGGGAGTGAGGCCAATGAGCTGCCAGACTTGAATAGCATAGGAGCAGAAGCAGGAGAGGTGTGCCGCATCCTCACACGGGTCTTGGCATCGTGGGCATGCAGCAGACTGGGTGATATGTTAGGCATTGCAAGTCTGGTTATATTGTTTTAATAATATAATAGGTAGATACTTTTGATCTCTAAATTAATTGCCGTCGTCCGTTGTCATTACAAGTCTGGTTAACTTTCCACCTCATTGCTTGCTTTAGGGACACTTATACAGGCTTGGTATTGTTTGTGGAGTGACGACAGCCAGATATTGCCTCTACTCAACTTGCTACCATGTAAACTTTCTGGCGAGCACGGATGTCCCAAATGATTCTACCAGATCATGGGCACTCTTCTTTGCCGAATTCTGGAGCATAGTTGATAGTAGAGTTGAACCTTCAACAAATGTGCCTTTCTGCTGCCCCGTGAGAGATTCCTTCAATGCATATTCTAGTAAGCCCTCATCAGCATCAGCCATTAAACTTCTTTTACTTTACACAACTTTGACAAAGAGAGAATGAACAAGGGCATAGCTAAGAACCCTAACATTTAACATAAAAGAAGTTGCTTTTACTTGTTGTACATACTTTGATTAGTCTCTTACTTTACATATGTAGTACTAGGGTAAGGATGTGCCACAAGTACTGAAGTCTGAACTTTCTGCAGAAATCACAGAAAAAAAAATAGGCATCATCAGATATGGTGCAGAACACTGTACTTCCATATGAAAAACAAATCATTGGGGGATATGCGCAGAATATGTTCATTAGCGCAAAGTTACTTCTTTATTTTCAGACTGAAACATACTAAGACGAGAAATAGTTACTTGTAAATTTGCAGTTCTCTACACATAATTAGATTTTGAAAAATGTTACTCTTCTTCTTGGTCATAGTTAAAAGAAGGAGGTACCATTCTGGATTTCTGGTTGTTTGGTCTTAACTCTTGAATTAACTATTATCACTTCAACAGAGTTGCAGAGGGATTACAATTTGATTTTAATTTTTAACATGTACTCCCTCCGTCCCATAATATAAGAGCGTTTTTGACACTACACTAGTGTAAAAAACGCTATTATATTGTGGGACGGAGGGAGTATGTATGTATGTATGTATGCATGTATCATGTTTATGAGCATCTCATATTTTGGGTTTCTGAACAGTTCGCTGCATCATTTGCGACCATACTTCATGTAAGATTGCACATCCATCTTCTCGTGAAAATGTGTATTTCACGGGCAACAACGCTCAGTATGGCTTTCCGGTACACTATAAGTGGGGGTCTGATCTAGGTGGAATGCTCGAATCCGACTTCATATACTTCGATCGTGAAAGTGATGACGAGTTTGCAAAGATTCTATTAGAGGCGTCTTCTTCTTCATCATCCCCTAAGAAGCCCAGAGCGAGAGAGGAGTCTCCTTGGTCCCAAAGGAATACCAGAGCTAGAACCGGTGCTTGTTTTGGTGGTGCCCCGACCCCTTTCTGGAAGGTTTAAGGGCATCTCCAACGCCGTCTATCAAAAGGGACACACAAAATATCCTAGCGGAGCCGGCTATGTTCTCTCTGGTGATACTTTAGTGCGGTTAAAGAAGATGGTGACCAACAGAACATCATGCATTGCAGCAGGAGCAGTGCAAAGTATGGCTCCTGATCTGGGTCAATCTGCCTTGGAGACACTATCAGCTAGGAGGGAGACCTTCAAGTCTCAACAGGATTATGTTCTCACAAAGTTGGAAAAGTTGCTACTTGACTATGGCCGCGATAAGGTATTAAACTAGCACCGTGTCCCGTGTATTTGCGTGGCTTGTTTTATCACTTATTATTATTTTTGTATATGATATATTTGAAATGTTGTTAGATAGACATTAGAATTATGGAAAAGCTCTTAGCCAAAATTGTACAGTACATGCATAAAATTGTTATTTTCATCTTCATTACTTCACCCGTATAGCCCATGAAGCCATCACCATCTTGTCTTGATAAACAAAGTGATAGTGTCAGCTCCATCGAGGTAGAGTCGGCGATGTTCGGAGGCTTGAAGAACAATGAGGTGAGATGCTTTGTGTTGTCGTCGTACCAAGGGCTCCTTTGACTCAAATGAGATTCATAGGATATTTTGGAGGCTTTAGATTCTTAGGAATTTTTTCCTTTCCCACGGTGCTCGTTCGATTTGTAGGATTTCAATCCTTAGAATTTTATTCTGCTAAGGATTCCTTTGCACACTATTTTTAAAAATTTATCCACTCCAGCCTTATGTTAGAATTCCATGGTTATTCATGCAGTATTAGACACTTGTTGATTCAAAATCTTGCAGTTTTCTAATCCTACAAAAAGATTCAAGAGGACATATCATTTACATGATGCGTTTTGAAAATCCCGTGAATCAAAGAAGCCCGAATCCGTAGCTACTCAACTTAGCTTTGTGTTCTTGGTGGCTCTGGCTCGGTCGGATGGAAATAGTTCAATATCTAGCCCGCCCGCATTCGATCCCTAGGATCAACATGGTTGTCTCACCATGGGTATTGGCGTATTGGCCCAGTGTTCAGGTATCTCACACGTCTAAGAGCACTCGGCCATGGTACAGTACTAGAAGGGCTGGACGCGCTTTGCTACGTCGTTGGTGTTTTTTTTTTTAATAATCACTCTGTTTCAAAATATAGGATGTATTATTTTTTTTGAAAAGGCAAACCTTTTAAGTTTGATTGAATTTGTAGAGAAATATATCAAAATCCATAATATCAAATCGGTATTTTTAGATTCATCATGAAATAAATTTCCATACTTTTTGTTTAATATTATGGATGTCGATATTTTTGCTCTGAACTTGGCCGAACTTAAAGAAATTTGACTTTCTAAAAAACTAATACCCCTTATATTTTGAAACTGATGGAATATTTAGTTTGGCGGGTGTGGGAGATTGATAGAGTGTGTTTTATTTTTATTTATAATGTGTTGATTTGGTGGGCCTTTGGTGGTGTGATTATGTGTTATCCGCTAACCAACCTATACTTATGTGGGGAAATTTCGGTGTCGGTAGTTGCATATACTATATTGGTGCTACAATATCACATGGTGACGCTCCTTTTTTTAGGTGGTGGGAGGGTGCGCTGGATTGATATGTTTTTACAGGCCGGTTGCTACTGGTTGATTTGAAAAATCGTTGGCATAGTCAAAATCGTAAACCAAATCCAAAATTGAATACTTAATTGAATGAAAGAGGTTCAAAGTTAGGAAACATAGTGAACTAAAAGAATTGAATGGGAGAGCTTGAGAAATTGTTGATCCGGTCAAAATCGGATGACCCAATTTTAAATTGCATACCTCAATTAATTGTGAGATCTTAAAAATTAGGAAGCATAGTGTATAGTATAAAAGAATTGAATGAGCGAGCTTTGAGAAATTGTTGACCCGATCAAAATCGGGTGACCCAATTCTAATTGGAGACATCAATTGAATGTGGGCTCTTTAAATTTAGGGAGCTTAATGTTATAGATGATATGAATATAATTTAACAATCGATCAATTACACCTTTCCAGTTTTCACTAATTAAGAAAAATGACATCGTTGACTTCTAGAGCAAGCATATCGTCGAGGCGGCCATTCTGATCGCAACACCAGCCACAAGTCAGAGGAGACGAAGTAGACTTTGCCATCATTCCACACCCCGAGCGACATATCCTTGTGCGATTACTGATCTTCTCCAATCCTCCACTACGGTTAAGCAGGCTTCGCGTCAAACGTCATCCGCTCATCGCTCATCACTCATCACATCAAAGAACCTACGCAAAACATACATCCCCATCTTCTACCTTTCCAACACCACCGTCCATGTACACACACAGTATCATCACGCACCAGTGGAGGCGCACGGTGAAGTTATGAGCGAGCCCGGCAGCGCACTCGTGCCCGAAAGCGAGCGCAGCGCACACCGGAATGCAGTTTCCTGTCGCGTCACCGCTGCTCACTCCTTCGAGATGCCCGCACACCGCACACCGATCTATGGATCTAGGGCCGCCGGTCCAGTCGCCTTCGGGATGGCAACTGGACGTCCAACAGAACCGCACGGCGGTTGATTAATGGCCACTGACAGGGTAGCCGAGCCAACCGAATATTACACTGTTGACAGACAGTGCCCGTCACGTTGCGTTTCAGCCGCGCGCTCGTCACCGCTCGAGCAGCGTCGATGGAAGGCGAAACAGTGGTGCTGCCGTCGTGCTGGTTTTCGCCGCGAGCGGCCCGCTCGGCTGCGGAGCCTCCGAGGTGACGACATGACGAGGATAACTGACATCGAGACACTAGCAGCGGAAAGTCCCTTGATCCTGGAGAGGATTTGTGGTACGAGGCTACGCGCATGCATTTCTGAGGGCGTTGTGGTAGTTCTTAATTACCGTTATAGGATTCATTCATGCATTATCAAAACAGACTTGCCCCCCGCTATATTAATATAGCAAACACGCGATACATCCAACGATAGGTGCTGGGGCGGAAGCAGCACAATCACGTCCAAAAGAAATGAAAGAGAAAATACAAAAGGAACAAATGCCGACAACGGCGGATCAACAAAAACGAAGAAGCCTCGCGACCGTTGCGCCCACCGGAGATCTCCCACCAAGCTCCTAGACTCCGAAGCGCCGGTACCAATCAACACCTTCAAGAAGGGACGCGACGATGACGACGCTGTTGCCAAGGGTTTCCCCCGGTACGCCGCGAGGAGAAAGGAAGGGTAGCACCCGACGCCCTCCAGGAAGGTCCGGCGGCACCCTCCGGCGGCACCGCGTCGGTGTCGGCCAGGCCGACAGGGATTTCTCCCGATCCCAACCTTCACCACGGGCGCTCCGGAGCACGCCACCATACTGTCAACCACCCTGCGCAACACGGTCTTGAAGCCTCTCACGCCGTCTCACCACGGCGCCGCGAAGTGGGGCCTGCACAACGAAGAAGAGGAGCCGGGACTAGGGGCAGCAGCACCGTCGGCACGCGGGAGGGCCCAACCTCCACTGTCAACGACGGTAACCGATCGGACACAACAGCAGGAGCATACCAGGCCCGGCCGGGCCCTGAAATGCCCGTAAAGCTCTCGCCGTCGCGCTACAGAAGGCACGCCATCGGCGTCGCCGCCCCCCTGTCCGAGCCGCTCCTTCTCATCACCGCGCAGAAGGCATCGAGGCCGCGCTGGAGCCGGCCCGCTAGGACCCGACCCAGATGGGCCCTAAGGCCCAAATCTGGGCCGGGGGCGCGCCGTCGGCCACCCCGCGCCACCAGGCTGCCCCACCGCCAAGGAGCAGCGCCATCACCTCGCCCGCCGCCGGCCACCGCCTTCAGGTCGCCGGGCCGCCGCCACCCCCTGCCTCGGGAAGGAGAGCCGCGCGCGCGGGTACAGAAGGTCCCGCCGCCGCCGACACCACCCGGGCCAGATCCGGGGGCGCCCGCCGGCGGCGGCGGGGGGGATTGGGAGGAGGAGGGGGACGAGGGGAGGGAGGGCTCGCGCCGCCCCGGCCGCCTCCCGGGGAGGCGACGCTAGGGCAGGGTCGGGTGGGGGTTGGGGAGAGAGGTCAGCCTCAAAGGGAATGCAACACCCGTCGAGCCAGCCATCGGGACAGATCGGGATTCATTCATGCATGACAGCTTTTGATAGAAAAATGCATACTCCATCCATCTCACCTCGCATGTTTTTTTCTTTCGAATTTCAAAATTAAAATCATTTGAACCGAAATACCAATTTGTGTTTTATTTGCATATTCGTGTTCCTTGCGACGAGGTCTTTCATACAAGACTGCTCTTGATTTTGTTTTGACAAATTTTATAAACTTCAACAAGTTTCAAATGCTAACTTAAACATTAAACCCTAAACGCTAGGCCCCAAGCCCTAAGCCGTCAATAAGAATACATGATTCAGACCTTTGATTGCTTGTCTCGATCCACTACAACCAATCAGACCATCCCTGAAGCCTTGGAGCTTGGAGTATCGATTTTACCTGCCGTGCGAATTAGTCAGGTGTCGCCCTTTCCACCTTCCACTCTCCCTCTTTTCTCATCTATCTTCTTCTTCCTCCCGATAACGCGCCGCTTTTCCACCTATTCCACCTCCCAATAAGGCGTGCATGAGTGTTCACCCCATAAGATTAGAGAGCAAACAGCCCACATGAGATTTCCCTATAAAAGAATCTTGCAATAGCAGCGAGGTCATTAATTAATTGATCACATGCTCAATTCAAATCCAACCAAACGATCAAGAACTAAACCTTGGTTGGGTGGCTTGTTGGGTAATTGTACTTCTGGGTCTACCAAGGATCAAACACCAAGTTTGACACCAAAATCATATGATTTTCAGGGGACGACGATGTTCCCATCTATAACGAGATGTTGAGATGTACATACATGGTGACTATCTCAAAATTAACTCTCCACAACTCATGTCTTGAGTATGCTTTTTATAGTTGTCTTTAATATTCTACTCCCTTCATCCCATAATAGTATAAGACATTTTTGCAAGCAACATAGCTTGCAAAAACGTCTTATATTGTGGGACGGAGGGAGTATATGTGAGTGCATGTGTGAAGTGGTGTGCAATTCCGCAATTCTTTCAGTCATTATTGCTATTCAAATATATACTCGCATACATGTAATTTTTTTTTGTCTATGTACGATGGCAGGCTCATCATCTCACATGTATCAACTTTGGCCCCATGCTTTGGATCGTCTCCACACCTAATGTCTAGAGTCTAGAGTAGGGTGGACTCACATCTTAATCTGCAAACAAAGTTGTCATAAATGAGTTCCGGACGCCGACTGATCACCACACACGTTCCTAATTCATGCAAGATGGTTGCATCCGTACCCGTACCAGGGCGAGCCCCCTCTTTAATCATCGTCCCAAACGGAACAAACACACTCAGGACCGCAAAGACAAATGCATTCATTCAGAAAAAGAATACATTCCGACAGCCTAACAGACAGGCGATGCAATGCAACCATCATCATGCATGGCGCAGTCGTGCAGCCCGGGCTTCCGTTGCGGCCCCAGATTAATAATAGGAGGCCCCAAAAGAAAAATGCTAATGATGTACAGTAGCATAATGAGTGTTTGCAACAGCTCCTCTGAACTTTCATATTAGTTTTCCTCTTTCATGATGATGATGATGATGACGATGATTTGGTGCTCAACCGATGGGCTGGTTGGTTGGTTGCTCGCTAGCTGCATGGTTTCAAGATGAGTGCTGCACCTGATGATGAGACATACGTTGCCGTATAAAGATATATGTTCTCGCACGCATGATTCCCAAGTGCGACCTAGAGATTAAATACACTCACCACACGTCAGTTGTTGCATTGCATGCATGCATGCAACTTGCAAAACACATCCTGTCTCAGGCTGCAAAGCGGGAATCACCATTGCTCAAAATGGTTTGCGGAGTCGATAAAACTACTAGAGTAGTACGTGCGCGAGGATCGTGGTGGAAGTGAGTGGAGGTGGAGCAAGAAGATGTTTCATCTCTTCTCTTGCGGTTCTGGCTTTGTAATTTCCTGGTCCAGGGGGTGCAGGCGCAAGTGCAGCAGGTACGAAGACAAGATAAACCCCACGCTCCGGGCAAGTGGAGTCGGGGATCAGTTGAAGACTTGGAGAGTCACGGTGGCACAGTGCTCTCTCTCTCTCTCACTCGCCACCACGCAGCTAGCAGTACAGCCTAGGTGGATGTTAGTGCATTGGTAATGGGCAACTTGCTTGCGTGTCGACATGCGCACGAGACGCACTCCACGAAAGAAGACAACGGGTTTAGGTTAAGCTTGTCGCCGACAGGGCACGACTTGAACTTGCGTGCTGCCCGATGCTCGCAGCCATGATGCTTATCTATCCATCTATCTAGCTAGCCAGCCAAAGGGTGCATCATGCATCCATAAGTGTGATGCACGACCACTGTGGGTGAAGCAACAACGCCTTTCGGTTTCGGGGCCTGCTGTGCGTGTGGAATCGGCCGAAGACGTTACTATTGCTTTGATTTGCCTCGTAGTACCAAGGAGCTCGCAGTTTATCAAGTACGTCTTACATTATGAGACGGATGGAGTATATAGTTTCAGGCAGCCCGAGAAGGGCGTTTGTTTGTTTGTTTCTCCCCAAAAAATGGCGAGTATATAATCTGCGACAAGCTCAGTCAGTGGCCTGATCATTCTTCCACCACGCCGTAGCCTTTTGGCGCTCGAAATGGACAGCAACCGACGAGCATTTGTGCCCCCGGGCTATGTGGCGCACTCGCAGCGCAAGTTCGCCACACACCAATCAAGATCGAACTTGATCACTCGGGACATGCTTTCCGCCCCGGCCACCCAGACGATGCACGCGCAACGCATGTGGACGAGCGGTCGACAAGTGTGAAGTGCCCGGACACACACCAGTGGATCCAACCCAAGCCATGCAACCAGGCAAGGATCGTACGTGGGATCGTCGTCGCTGGTAGGTCGATCTTGCTACCATCTCGCAGCACCGACACGCGTTGACGCGCGAGCTCGTGCCTCGTACGTGATGGCCGGGCGCGGTCGGCTTGCGTCGTACGTGAGTGTGCACGCGCGTGACGTGTGAAAAAATAATACCAGGGTCAGCTTTAGCTAGCTCACTCATGATCGATGCGCATGTGATCCATGATTCCTAATACTCCCTCCGTTTCTAAATATAAGCCTCTTTTAGAGATTTCAATACGGACAACATATGGATGTATATAGATGGATTTAATCATTTTGCTTCGTATATAGTTCATACGTTTGGTGAGCTCGGTTTTTTTGAAAAATTTGAAATTCAAACTTTTTGGTTTCAAAAAAATCTGAAAAAATTTGTGCAAGTAAACAACGATGTTATGTGTATGTGTGTAAAATTTTAGGGTGAAATACGTTGAAATGTGACCTGTACAAAAAAGACAAATTCATGCCCTGGGAGGATGAATAGTATCTTGTGTTAAAAAGCCACAGATTTGTCTTTTTTGCACAGCCCTCATTTCAATGTATTTTGAACTGAAAATTTACACACATGTGTGTTATGCCTTCATGTATATCTGTATTTTTTTTCAGAATTTTTTGAAATGTAAAAATATGAATTTCGATGAATTTTGAATTTTGAATTTGGAGGCCTCATTGGAGCTCGGTCACCAAAGGCAATTTCCGATATTAAAATCTCTAAAAGGTCTTATATTTAGTAACGAAGGGAGTAGTTCTAATCGGCATCAGGCTGCTGAGTAGTGAGTGGTGGTTTATAGTTTATACCTTTCCCCCGACTGTTTTTCTGTTCAGAAAATTTTATAGGGCGTGAGTGAGTTATATATTTGCCCGATGATTTGACTTGACCGACACCACATAGAGTTGACTCGCTTTGGGTATGGCATATTCATAGTTTTTTTTTTTTTTTTGCGAGATGGAATATTCATAGTTGCTAGGAGCAGTACTTACAGCTACGAATATTTACTGCAGACTTGCAATGGGAGATCAAGTAAGACGCAATACAGTACACTTGAACATAACGTCGGAGACCCCTCAAAAAAATAAACGTCGGAGTAGTATTTCCTCGAAAAAAGAAAAGAAAAACATCGTAGTACTTGTATAAATTTAGAAATTTCTGACGGGCTACGTTAACTTGTGCGTTCTCTATCCATATATGCGTACATGAAGCCGATGTAAAAGCGTGTTTCAGCCATCTCCTTTCGATCCTAGCCCCTTCCATCCTTGGAACATATAGCCAGCCAATTTGGCAGGCTTATCGCTTTCCTAATTCCAACCGTCAATTTCGAAACCAGCAAAGCCACGCAATTAGGCTGACTAATTTAATTCAACTGCCAACAGCACGTACGACCTATCCGACCAGCCATCCATGATAGACATGTAATTCTGCCACCCGCAAAGCTAACTAAGCCCATCGCCGTCACCCCATCAATACGCCCACAAGTACGTACGTGTACGTGAGTTCTAGCCGCAAATACAATGCGACCGACGACCTTAATTATCGACAAGAGCTAATCAAATCGAGCGACCTAATCTAATCATGGTCAGATCAGCGGGTCTTACTAGGGTGATGATGATTAACTAGCTACGTGGTAGTTCATTAACTAGCCGAACCGTCCCGGGTCCCGACCGGCTCGTGGCGCCCCGGGGCTCTACAAATACCCGCGGAACGGCGACGCACGATGGCACAAGCGCACCACGAGAGGAGCCAAAGGCGACGACGGAGCGAAAAGAGCCGGCGAGGAGGAGGAGGAAGGGAGGGACGTCGACCATGGGCGTGAACCTGGCGCAGGCGGTGGCGGAGCTGGTGGGCAGGTGCGCGCGGCGGCTGTCGCGGGCGGCGCGGCGGCTGCACGTGCGCCGGCCGCCGGGCTCGTCCTTCCCGTCGCGCGCCGTCGTGCCGTTCCTCGGGTCCGGGGGCAAGGCGAAGAGGGCGCTGTCGTGGCCGGCGACGTCGTCGTCCAAGAAGGGGAGGGAGGCGGGGCCGACGGAGGAGTGGGGCATGGAAGCGGAGGACGGGGTGTGGAGGAAGGAGATACTGATGGGGGAGCGGTGCCAGCCGCTGGAGTTCTCCGGCGCCATCTACTACGACGCCGAGGGCCGCCGGCTCGGGGCCCTGCCCACGCCGCGCACGCCCATGCGGAGCCCGCTGCCGGCCTCCCTCAAGCTCGCCGCCAACGCCTGATCGCCCCCTACCCCCGCCATGATCGCAGCAGCTCGCTCTGCAACTTAGCCAAGATCCATCCATGCCTCTCCCTCTGCCTCACTACTGTACATGGTTCTCTCGCCGCTCTGTTTTTCCTTCGCTCATCTCCTCTCGAGATACCTCTGCTTTTGGCGTGCGTAGTGACTAGCTACTGAGCACCGTGACACCGTGTAACAGAAGTTTTTAATGAACAGTGTTGCTAAATCTCAGTCGATGTTGTATTCGTGAGATCTTACGTAGAGTTCGTGCTAAATCTCAGTATATATTATGTCAGTTGAGTTGAGTCAGACTTTTAAGTCTTAATCCACTAAGACCTAGGCACACCCTTTAATGAAGCTTAGCTTGCTCCTTGGTTCTCCAGAAGTTGGCGCTGATCTTTTGCAGTTTTGCTTTCATTACTGTGACTGTATTTTCACTCAGAAATACATGACTTGTTGCAAATTGTATCTCTAAAAATGCTAGATTCCTAGTACATGTTCTTCTACCCACTAATGCCCCTGGAAACTTGTAGAGGCACGCAGATGGGAGGGCACACATGGCCATCTCGCGATCCATAAAGTCGTTGGATTCCGCACGGGGCCACAAAGTTTTAGGTTTTAAAACTTATGTTTTCGTCTTCCGCTAGTACCAAGTTTTAAGTTCTCGTCGTTTGCTCGTACCAAGTTTCAATTAACGAAATTTTAAAAACTAGTCAAAACGTATTTAAAATGAATTTTATTTGAAAGCCCTCGTCAGGAACACGAATATGCAAACGAAACTTAATTTGAACTTTTGATTCAAAAGATATAAAGAATTAAAAATCAAAAGCCAAAAGAAAAATGGGGATGCGTGCCATCGTCCATGTGTGCCACAAATCCCCTCCCATGCCCCCTGAATTTCACTACCTCGATTTTCATTTGTGGACTTTCACGTCACCTCATAATTTTATCCGTAAAAAAAAAAATCCTTGTTAACTCTTGTATCTTTGACTTGAGGTATCAGTGTTTACCCTCTTCACAAAGCACAGATGTGTGGAACAATAATTTATAGGGACATTGAGAGTTGAAAGAATCTTAGCAGGCACTCACACACACACCGAGTTTGTATATCGAGATTGCTCTGGTGTAGTTTGAATAAAACTCATGTACTCGGGTTAGGTGCATGTTTAAAAAAAACACGAAACCCAAAACACAACACTTATCAACCACCTCCGAGGTTAAACCAACCAACATATGAAGGAGAAGAGTGGTTAATCGTGGGATGTAATATGTGGCCTAATAATTAATTAGATATTTCTTGGTTGATGAGACATTACCCATGCTCGAAACCTTAGTCTTTGAGGGGGACAATGTCGACGATGGTCAGGCTAGAGGGCAACCTTCTCCTCCTTGCAGGCATCAACGAAGAGCGCTCCCTCTACGCTGGTTGGAACTGATCGAATTTGGGTCGGCCGTGGAGGTTGTTGCTGTGGCCGGATCCGGCCCTGTGTATAATGGGGTGGTCGTTTGCAGTCGGCGATGATGGTACCCACAGGTGTCGTTTTTCTTTTTGAAGGTGTTTCCGAAGTACCCGCTCACACATCACTTCGGGTAGCGGACATGTTTGGGATGGAGGAAACCTTTGGTCAATGGTATTGCCCTCTTTGTCTGCAAATTTTTTTTTTGCCCTGTAAAAAATCTACGTAACTTTTTTTGTTTTTCCTACCTTAAGGGATATTCCTTGATTATAGTGTTTTCTTACGTGAACATTTTCCAACTTGCTCCTCTGTACTTGATTGGCACACACACATTGATCAATGAAAAAAGTCAATTCTATCGTTTGGCATATTTTTACCGAGTTGCCCCATTTATTCAAAATTCATCGGCTTTTACCTCATTTAACCAAACATGTGCCATGTTTTACCCTTTTAAATTTTCTAGCCGTTCTGCCAAGGTGGTCCCACATATCAGGGCCGGCATGGCATGCCACATGGATGGGTTTTAATTTTCCCTATAGGTTCATTTCCCCGCTAGACCGCACACTGATATAAAGACCTCTACTGTCTAATAAAAAACACATTTACTTTTTTATATATAAAGAGAATCCATTCAATCGTTATATCAAGCTGATAAAATCACTCTAAACTTAATATAAAAGAATCGCTTATATTATGCTATCTGTAAAAAAAAAGGTACTCCGTCTGATCCATATTAATTGTATCAAAATTGTACTAAATCAACGACAATTAATATGAATCGGAAGGAGTATTATATTATGCATATGCGTCCGCTCTTAGTACTAAAATTATACTAAAACAGCGACAATTAATATGGATCGAAGAGAGTATTATATTAGGCATATGCATGCGTCCGCTCTTATCGCAAATCCCAGTTGCTTTACACTGTCCAAGCAGAAGAAGGACCTTAGCTTAAACGGGAAGAATTGGTTTGGCATAACAATATCCGGTACAACAACCGGTTGTGCATGCTTTCTAAATGTTTGTTGCGATTCATCATGCTACCATGGAAACATCCGAGACCCACAGCGTGATTATCAATTAGCAGACTCGCATGGCTTTTCCCCCCACATCGTTCTAAACAAACTAAATGAAAACAACATATATGTATTGGACGAAGAAAGAATCACATAAAAACGTGGCTACATCCCTTCGTCTCTCCTCCAAGAAAAGGCGGCTAGGGTTTCTGCCTCCCGTCGGCGGCGCCGCCGATCTGCCACGTCTCCTGTGGCCTTAGGGCCATGGGTGCGTGGTGGATCTCGGCCCTTGCCGATGGGAGGGCTTCGTTTTTTTGTGCTTCTTCAAGTTTTGTTAGGGTTTGTGTCCGGCTCAAGAAGACGAGACGGCGGCGGCTTCTTGAAGATGGAATAAGGTCCTCCCCGTCTAGCCCCCGCCCCGGTGGTGCGTCTAGCATCGTCGGAGGGCGTGTGGAGGTGTGTCTCCGGCGGATCTCACGGGATTCGGTCGGTGGTTGTCTTTGGTGGATCTGCTCGGATCCGGTCTTTGTTCTTGTGTCTTCAGGTTGGATCCTTCCGATCTAAACTTATCTTCATCGGCGACGGTTGCTGTTCTGGTGTGTTGGTCTCATGGGGCCTTAGCACGACGACTTCCTGACTGTCTACTACAACAAGTTGTGCCCGGCTCCGGCGATGGAGGGGCGATGACGGCGGCGCGCCTTCGGCTCGCTTCAGTGCTTGTAGTCGTCGCTAGGTGGTCTACGAATATGGATGTAATTTTAATTATTTCTAGTGTTCGTTGTACTGCCATGATTGAAGATGAATAGATTGGAAGTTTCTCGAAAAAAAGAAAAAAAAAAAGAAAGGAAACTTATTGTCCAATATATTTTTCAGTATAGAGATGGATATGCGAGACTTGAAACAACCATATATTGGCCAGCTGGTGGTAACCGCTACAAGGTCCAATTATAGGAATGATTAATTTCAGTTTTGCTATTTGCCAGCTGCCTGAAAATAGGATCCCAATCAGTCGATTTCGCGTGAAGAGCAACAACATAGCCCCAAGGCTGAGACAGGGGCTAGGACCTCGCCGGGGTCAAGGCAGGGGGGAGAGAAGGGGGTGGAGAGATGAAATCATGTGGGCCCAGAGGAAGAAGATGAACAGTTTCATTACTGTTAGAAGAGAGGCCACTATTTTTTTCGAGAGCACGCAAACTGCGTGCCTTACCTTTATAGAAGGCGGAGGATAAGAAACAAGAAAAACAGACAAGCTCCGGCGACAACCCCGTGGGACGCAAATCCTACTCAAACTCGAACACACAACCACACACGCATAAGAGTCTGTTCTAAACTTATCAACAAAGCCGCGTCTCTGACCAAAGTCGGCCACCTCCAAAGAGCAACAACTCCAAAAGAATTATCCTTGCCGAGGCACCCACCCTTGAGTGCCTAAAAGAGAGGCCACTTTTGCGTGTTTCCCTAATGAAATTGACTGAAACTTTTTTTTCAATCATCTGAAGCGTTGGCGGTCCCAATTGATTTCCGGGAAAAGGAAGTGAAAATGTACGAAACTGGCCCTTTTCTGAAACTTCAACACAAAATGACTCCAATCTAAAAATATTTCACAAACTGGCCCCTTTTTGCATGACGCCCGGGGCTGGGGCGCCATGCTAGATAGCATGACGCCCTGGCCCGGGGCATCATGGTAGCGACATGTAGCATGGCGCCCCGGGCTAGGGCGTCATGCCAAATAGCATGGCGCCCTAGCCCGGTGCGTCATGCTATCTAGCATGGCGCCCTAGCCCCGGGGGTCATGCAAAAGGGACAGTTTATGAAATATTTTTAGATTGGGGCCATTTTGTGTTGAAGTTTCGCAAAAGGGCCATTTTCGTACATTTTCACGAAAAGGAAAGGATCGATGGCGGCATTGCCATGAAGATGGGATGTGATCTCTCGTCGCGTCACCGCCAGATCGTCCCAGTGTCACGCCTGTACGACGGCATGAACAGATTTTGCTCCATGGCTGCAGCCTGCAGAAGAGACGTCAGCAGCAAGAGCGGGAGACGGAAAGGTACTCAAGAACAGCGTTAAATCAGCAGCCACCCAACATTCACGCCTTCCGCCTCCATAATCATAAGCCATGGTACGATGCCAACAGCGTCCATCCCCGATAACCCATATCAAAAGCCATTTTCTCAGGTATTTCATGTGGACTGTCCTTTTTTTTCACTTCTATAATGCCGTTGTGAGAAATCTCACCATGTTTACAGCAAATGGAAAAACGATGTTGACCGAGATCACCAGGAATCGGGCTAGATCGGGTTTACATTACAGTGCTGCACGATTCTCCACCGGTTTGGTTTGTCGAGTCTGTCCTCCGATTTCAGGATCACCCAAGGCCCTGCTGCCGCCTACCGGATGGTAACGACAAGATTCCTGTCGACGAACTTGGCGCCACCGACCTTCCCCTGCATCACCGGTGACAGCTTAATTACGCGCCTCTGGTCGCCGGCTTCGATCAGTAGCTCCGAACCACCCCTATACTGCATTTTCATGAAGGAACAAGTCGGTATATTATCAGCAACGACACAGACAATACTAATTTAACTTGGTGATCATATACTCTTGCAAAAATCTGGAATGGTTCTTCGCCATTATCTGGCAAAATTCTCAGATGACATGCAGGCCACTGACCGTAAGATCACAAGTAGCTAGATGGCCTTGACCTAAACTAGTGTACATGAAAACCTAGTTTTTTGGCATCATATTGTTTAGAAGCTTCTTTTGTGCTGCAATCAAGGATTCAAGGATGCCAAATTCATTTGAAATCATCTCACAGTTTGTATGGAGAAGTGGACAGACAATTATGGGAATCAGCACACACACAGGAAAACGTACTTCGGTTTTAATATCGGCACAATCGATTTGCGGAACTGGTGAGAAACAGTTGGCTTGGTTGCAAGTGGCATGTACCAAACAAACTAAAACTGCTTAAAGCTTGATTTCATACTGGAAACAATCTAGAAAAGAATGATAGGCCCTTCCATTGTTTTAGTGAAAACTCCTTTGGTGTCACTTGCTAGGGAAACTGTGCATTAATCTGAACATTATCAGGTAGTTCACCACCCAAGTGATAATTTTCAAGTTGATGGTGGGATTCTACCTTTCTGGTTAATTTTTTTTATCACTTGGGCGCTAACTAAAAGGGAAACTAACTAGAGATGGCTTCAGAGTCAAAACCAATTCAGCATTATCTCTAAACAACTAAAGAAGTGAAACTAACTAGAGATATAGGTCTTGTTAGTTTTGACTGTGTATACAGTGAAGCCAACAAAGAGTAAGGTCAGTAGCTATACCTGATATAGTTTGATTTCAGACTTGTCAAATCCTGGCATGAAAAGGGTCACCGACTTCTGTGCAGAATCAAAACTAACTGAAGGATAAACCTTGCTTGTATTCCTCAACAGCCCCTTAGTATTTTGATTCGATGAATTTAACACTCTGCCCCAATCTGCAGAAGAATCAGTTGGCAGAAATGGCAGAGACGAGAAAGACAATGGCAAAAACTTCTCGGCAACTCCTTGGTGCATTTCAGAAGGGTCTTCAGCATAACCAAATGCTCCACATATTTGCGCGCCAGCTTGGATGGTGCAACCCCAGTATCTTAGCGCAGAGGATACAGAGATTGATCCTCTCGGGTCCATGACGAGGAAGCACGCAAGTTTTGAGGGATCAGTAAACCAAAGCGAGATTTTCTACAAAATTTAGCATCTTAACCTTTTGTATTTAGCTCATATTTGAATACGTATGCACTGGATAAAACAGTTTTTCTTTATTAACTACAGATAATTTACCTCAAGAAGTTGTTCAATTTCATTCCATATCTCTGCACTCATTCTTACTTCACCAGTTCTACCATTTGGTCTCGCGGCATCATAAATCAGTTTCAGTAACGATGGAGAAGCCAGTCTTCCTATGTCAGTCTTCTCTGCTAGCTCCCTCACATACTTCAAGTAAGATCTGTCTTTTGTGTAGCAGCAACATTAAAATGCAGGGTCCTGAGTGAATGCAAGGCTACAGACAAACAAGGATAGCCTATACCTTGCTCTCTCAGTAGCACCAGTCAGCCGTAGAAATTCCTCTGTATTATTGCAGTCATACACTACGACATCAAATTCCCCCTGTGGACTATTCGTTCCAACTGAAAAGAAGTTGAGCAGCTTCTGAAGAGACAAGACTGAGCAGATTGAATCCATTCCAGGTAAAACTCCAAGCTCCTCTCCTACAATCTATCCTATGACAAAGAGCAACACAAATGACTGCCTTATCCTCATCTCCCATATTATAGCAAAGTTAATCACCTACCCCCTCAAGAACTCCTTGAGTGAGATTGCTCTGGGCATCTACTTTCTTCAACCGGTCAAGAGGCTCAAGTAGCATCTGTGATTTAATCACAAAACATTCTTCAGCATCAAGGCATTTTCCGATGTCATAAAAGTTCAATATGAAACATCAAAAGGAGATCACTCTACAGAAGTATTTTACTTTACTGGTCTCGAGCTTTATGGTTGAAAGATTAGCAGCACATTCAGTGAGCGAGTTCCCAATCTTACAGCCCATCAATTGCTCTGCTGTCGGGTCTTGTGACTGTATAACCAGGCATGTCTTCAGGCCTTCACTTGCATAATACTGCAACATGGAGAAAACAAATTGCCTGAAAATGTTTGCAATGGCGTTTTAACGACTTAGCATACTTTAGAGTGGCATTTTTCTCAACTCAAAAGTGATTTTTTGTAGCTGCATTTTTCAAATATGCAGATGTAAACTACCCAATTGAATGCATTTTAAGGCAATTTAAGGCAATTCTATCATGAATCAACAATGTGCGAACTGTGAAGATGGTGTTCAGTAGTATAACCCAGTTGAATCTCGATACACCATTCGCTAAACGACCCATCTCGTAGATTTATCCTATCACATGCTACAGTTGTACCCAGCTCAATGCTTGGAGCAGCCAAGCTGCTAAATCATACCCATCTTATGCCCGCTCGGAGTATACATTGCAGTCCAGCCTTGGCATTTAGTAACAAATAGTTCTACAGTTTTCTATCAACATAACAACAAAGACAAGCACTGGAGGATGGTAGTTTTTACCTGAGCGGCGATGGCGGCCGCCGTGGTCTTGCCGGAGCCTCCCTTGCCGAGGAAAGTCACCAGCTTCGGGGGAGTGTGGCGATGACCAGACGCCGCCTACGGCCTCCCCGGCCGGCAACGGCGAGGATTTGGCTCGCCGAGACGAGCAACGAGGGCGCCATCCGCCCTCCGCAGCCCCCCTCACGTTTCAGTTGGGATCCCGCCGGTGTCTGCTCGGCCTTGGTCTCCCTCTCCGTCGTCTAGCAGTCGGTTCAAGCTTAGCTAGCCGTCTCAGGAAAAAAAGGAGTTTGTATAAGCTCAGGATAGGGTGAACGGTTCAAGAAGACACGAAAAAAACCACCTTGGCCACGTCTCCGATACACCCACCCTCCCCATCCCCCAGAGTCCCCGTCGCGGCGGCGCCCAAACCCGTCCAGGCGAGATGTCGGACCGCCGGGAGAAGCGGCCGTCCGACGCGGCCGGCGCCGCTAACGCCGCCCCAGAGGCCAAGCGCGCCCGCGAGCCGGCCGCCCCGGCGTTCCCCACGTACAAGGACGCTCCCGACCTAGCCCCCAAGATCCGTCTCCTCTGCGAGATCCTGGCCTCCTCCGCCTCCGATGTGGAGGCGGCCCTCGACGACGCCGACGTCCGCGTCACCACCTCCGACGTCGAGCAGGTGCTCCGCTTCTCCTACGCGCACCCGCGCGGCGCCGCCGCCTTCTTCCGCTGGGCGGGCCACCGCCACCTGCACCACCAGCACTCCCCCTACTCGTGGAACCTCATCATCGACCTCCTCGGCAAGAATCGGCTCTTCGATCCCATGTGGGACACCGTCGGCTCCATGCGGGCCCAGGGCCTGCTCTCCCTCGCCACCTTCGCCTCCGTCTTCTCCTCCCTGGCGGCCAACCCCACCAGCTCCCCCCTCAAGGCGTTTGTGGAAATGCCGAGGTACGGCATGGACCGCGACACGCCCGCGCTCAACTCCCTCCTGTCCGCGCTCTGCCGAGCCTCCCGGCTGGATGACGCCCGCGCCGCGATCCCCGTGGCACGTGCGGAGGCCGGCACTAGGCCAGATGCCGACTCCTACGCCATCCTTCTGGAGGGTTGTGAGGCTGCAGGCAACGCGGCCGTTGCACGTGAGGTGTTCGACGAAATGGTGCACGCGCTCGACTTCGATCCTGCCAATGTGCCTGCCTACGACTCTTTCCTTACAACACTAGTTTCAAGTGGCTCTTCCACGGCGCTCTCGGATGCGATGGAATATCTGGCTGTTTTGCGCCGGTACAGGTGTTCACCAGGGGAGAAGTTCCTCCGTGCTGCACTGGCGGCACACCTTGAGGCACGCGAATTGCGCAGTGCTGTGGTTCTCTGGGATGACTTTGTCCTTCGCCGGGGGCTTGTCCCAGATAAGGAAATGTACAACACGATGATCATGTTGCAGGGCACTCTGGGGCATGCCGAGGTTACTGTGAAGTACCTCGATGACATGGCCATCTATGGAGTGTTTCCCGACACAGACACATACAATGTCGTCCTCAAGCTCTTGCTCAAGGGGAGGAAGCTCCGGGAGGCGTCGGCAATATTTAAAGAGATGGTCAAGAACGAGTGTTGGCCAAATGAGGCGAATTGTTCACTTGCGCTCAGCGTGTTCTTGGATACTCGTGACTGGGAGACAGGGATCAAGGTGTGGAAATGCATGGCGGCGAATAGCCTGCCTCCACTGGAGGAGAGCGGTAACATGCTTGTATCAAAGCTGAAGGATGAGATGTTGCCTGAGGCATGCAAGTATGCAGAGGACATGATCGACCAGGGTATCAAGTTGAGCTCGTCAACGCTGGCAAAGCTGAGGCACAGCCTAGGAAAGGTCAAGAAAGGAGACATTCACGACCGCTTACTTGCAAAATGGAAGGCGCACTAGGTTCTTCTCTCTTATATCATTTATTACTGTATGGGTTTGGGTTATGTAGGATTGGGAATAGGAGATGACTCTCTTCAGTTAACGGTTTCGTGGTGACTTGCTTTGCTGGAACCATAGGAGTTGTTAGTTGTGCATATAGTGTTTGCAGATGTGGCAATTCAGTTCTGTAAACTAGGTGTGCAATGTAACTTGTCAGGTCAGAATATTGTAGTAACTGAAGAGTGCAGTCTCCTAACATGGTAATGCACCTTTTTCTGTCGCCACGAGTTTCTTCCTTAGAAACCGTAGTGCTTTGGTTCGAGTTTGATTTATCTCTTTCCCCTTTTGGAGCATGGTATGTTGCTGAACATGGCATACTGTTTACCGGTAAGTAAGGGTAGAAAGAAATTAAATCAGATGATAACATTAAATTTCACATGTGGCAACTTATGAAGTCACTGGGAATGAGCATCGAATACTTCTACTTTCCGCTGTATTCCTGCTAGTACGTTTTTGTTTGGTTGATGCTCTAAATTAATTGAAGATCTAGGTTTGCCCCAAGTCAAACTTCTTAATTTTGACCAAGTCTAAAAAAGATGTCAACATCTATAGCATCAAATTTGTTTCATTAGATTCTTTATAAAATATATTTCCAAACTAGTAAGTTTTTGATGTTGTAGATGTTATCACATTTTTCTACTTATATGGTCAAACTTGAAGAAGTTCGACTTAGGACCATTCTAGAACTTCAATTAATCTGGAATGGATGGAGTAATTGTGTCATCACAAAATTTATTAAACTTGGGATGACATCGATATTCCAGAAATATAAGACGTTTTAGGTCGTCCTATATTAGTTTGCAGAGGGAGTACTTCGTGTTTTTTTTATGTAGACAGCTTCGTGCTGGTTTGGAAGGTGTTTATCTTACCAATCCTACTGGTGATGTGTGAGAGCTTGGACTTTGCTCCATTTGGTTTTTACCCGCTTGTATTTTGGATATCGAAAGATGTACAACTTCACAACTGCATCTAAACCAGCATGAAGCTGTTCTGCTCTGGTTCGATTCGGCTGCTTCATTTTTTGTTGTCCTGTGGGCTGTGCCTGGGCACTTGGCAGTGGGCACCCTGGAGCTGGAACTGTGAGAAGTGCGTCGCTTGCTATTGACCGTAGTCAGAGCTTTGATCGCGAGCGGCAGATCAGATCTATCGAACGTTCGGCTCCAGCGAAACTCTTGAGGCTTCACGCACTCATACACAAGGACGGGGGGTTACCATGTGAAAAGCAGAAGTTTGAGAGTTGTGTTTTTTACCTTTATTTTGTTGTTGCCTGTTGTCTGATCGTTAACACACAACGGGGTTGCAGAGTTTGTGTGTGACAAAAGAGTTGCAGGATCATTTGACTCTTTTTGCTTTTGCCTTGGGATGTGTCTTTTCTGGACGTGAGAGCATCTACAACCACAACCGGACTCCTCATATCCTCCTCAAACGTCCAGGCGGGCTGTCCAGTACTGCTCGGACAGGAGAGTTAGGGAGAAAAGCCACCGAATTAGACCTTCCCATTTTGTCTGGGTAGTCCACAAATCACCATATCCAACCCATACATGGGGAGGATATAGGGGCGTGCCCGGACAGTCCGTCACGTAGGATGTGGCCCATAGACTACTTTTTCTCATTCTTTATTCTTTCTTTTCTCTTTCTCTCTCTTCATCTCCATCGATCACATGCATGTTACTGAACAATATGAGGGGTGTGGTTGGTTTACCAGGAAAGTGGGGGGAGGGATCAAAGCGGACACGCTCGGGTCCACGGACGTTTGAGGGGTCAAATTCATGCATCATGGTTGTAGATTCTCTGAGCTACCCCCCCCCCCCCCCCCTAGTCCATGGTGTGCGGCGGCGGTTGAGAGGGGGGATGAATATTAGTGTGTTGTGTGCTTTTGTGATATGGTAGATCTGTGTGTAGGTGGGCACTGTTTGGGTGGGCGAAAGGGGGCTCGCGTGAGGGTAAGGACGACAGTGGGCATTTTTTCGTTGGGACCAGTTTTTTTTTGGCGGGACATGGTAACAACCAAGGGAGGGATAAACTCTCCTTTTTAGGCCTATGGGGGAGGCACCCATGTGGGTTGTTACCAAAAGAGGGTGGCAACGCATGTGCGGGAGGCATCCACGTGTTTTTTGTTACCAAAAGAGGGTGACCGCTAGATCGCACGGTTGCCACCTGCAGCGTCTGTTTTTCTTTTGGAAAACGTTTGGAATCGACCGACCGGCCTCATCTCGCGTCGTCGTGTGCACACCATTCGATCAGGGGTGAGATACCACGGTCCCCACCCACTGCCCTCCCTTGCGACCTTATCCACGAAAGGAGATGGACGCTCCCCGGCCACTCGTTCTTCCTCTTTTTCTCACCCATGCGCAGTCTCATCTCTCTCCCCACTTCCTGCAAGCTTCGTGAACCCCCATCGATTATCGCCCGCGATGGCTTCTTCCTCCTTTTTTCTCACTTGTGGTTGCTTCTTCCTCCACCCACGCTATCGCGAACGAGCATTGCTGCATGGGGGCACGATGTTGCTTTCCCACCTATCGATGTTGGGACCGCACGACGAGGATGTTGGGACTGTCAGGTAGGGATGCGATCGTCTGATGGTGACGAGGCGACCCAGTCGATGATGTTGGGACCGCCTATCGAGGATGATGCGACTAGTAGCGGTGCTACAACGACAAGCGGCGGTTGCTGGGATCGACACTGCGGGAAGGTGCTATGACTGGTGACATCGAATGCTGGGGCCAACATCAACTGCTGAGACCGGCGACTCCTAATGCTACGGCTAGAGACATCAACTGATGGAACTAGCCACATCAAGTGCTGGGACCGGCCACATCAACTACGGAGACCGGCGATCTAGCGACTACTGAAGCTGCGACCAGAGACAACAACTGCTGGAACTAGCCACATCAAGTGTTGGGACCAGCTACATCAATTGCTGAGATCGGTGATCCAGCGACTACTGATGTTGCGACTAGAGACATCAACTGCTGGAACTAGACACATCAAGTCCTGGGACCGGCGACATCAATTGCTGAGATCGGCGATCCATCGACTACTGATGTTGCGACCAGAGACATCAACTGATGGAACTAGCCACATCAAAGTGCTGGGACCAGCGACATCAACTGCTGAGACCGACGATCCAGTGACCAGAGACATCAACTGTTGGAACCAACCACATCAAGTGTTGGGACCAACTAAGTCGGATGCTACGACCGGCATCATCAGATGCCATGACCGGTGATGTTCAATGCTGGAACTGGCTACCATGGTGCTACAAGCATGGCGACTGGGCTCATTAAGGTGCTGAGGTGGATCCTGCGATGGCAAGCGGCTAGGGAGGAGGGGCGACGAGTTATCGATGTCGCGACGCGTCGTCAACCGATGTGTGGTCATGGGGGGCAATGAGATGGTGGTGCCTCGAGCTGCACGAGGGAGGGTGGAGGCGGATTTATTTTTTTAACAGAGAAAGGCGCCCACGACGCCATGTACTTCAGCTCTTAGCCAGAGTATAGAAGGAAAGTGCATAACGGAGAAAGAAAACTTGAATTACATGCCATGACATGCCTTTATGAGTTGGGGGCAAGATGTGTGAGGAGTCGTGGTTATGAATTTCTATGAGAAAGGAAGCGATGGAGAGAAAAAAGTGAGTGTTGACTCGATCTGACGGCCGAGGGAGGGGAAAGTTTCAGGTGCTCACGAGGCTTATATGCTACCGTGATACGAGCTTTTAGGCCATTGGATCTCGGATCCAACGACATCTGATGAACTTTTGTTTGAGCACAATTTTGAGAGTCTTCGAGGACTTTTTTGCAAAACGTTCAAGAGTTCCCGAGAGCCACTGGATCTCAGATCCAACGGTTCCCAGGAGCCCGTATCACGGTAGCATATAAGCCTCGGGAGCACTTGATATTTTCCCCGAGGGAGGCGTATCGGATGGCTCGCTCGCCCATTGACCGGGGAGCTGGCGACGCGAAGCGTCGGTCTTTTTTTTTTGGCGAGGAGAGAGTGTGTGTACCAAAGATTTTTTTTTTTTTTTGAGAAACGTGTGTACCAAAGATTTTTTTTTTTTTTGAGTAAACGTGTGTACCAAAGATATGCAGCGAATAATTCAGAAACCGTGGGCCCATTCCTCTCGCACAAGGCCGAGCCAAAGGGCCCATTTGGCCTATTGTGCTCCCTGGTGCAAGGCCCAAGAGCAGAACCCTGACCGACCCCGCGGCACCTTGGAGACCTGCTGCTCGGAGCTCGAGCGCGCGGCCGCGGCGTCTCTCCGCCGACGAGCAGGGCGGTCAGGTCGGCCAGCGAGCTGAGGAGCAAGGCTTCAGGAGCTACGCGCAGCGCGAGGCGAGGGCGCGACCTCTCGAGTCGCCGAGGCCACGGCCACGCGGCCCGCCAGCTGAATCGCGGGGGGCGGCGCCGCGAGCGAGCGGGTGGAGGTCCTCGAGGGAAGGAGGGCGCGGCGGGGCAACTTGCAGAGCGGCGGACGCGTCGGGCATCCGGCACTCCGACGCCCCAGCCGGCAGCGCCACACGTCCGCGACAGGCAGGGCATTTGACTCTTTTCACCAATTGTTCTGCAACTTCGCTAGCTGCCTAACAACACCTATGTGTGCAGTTGATTCAGGGCATTTGTCATGGAAAGATTTGATGAGTACGACTGCACATCCCCTCAATCTCACCAGCACCCCGACCGCGTCTCTGATTCTCTTGAGGATCCGATATCTGATGAGGTGCTGCCTCTCCTGATGCTGAGCTATATATAGGCTTCGGTATTTCTCATGTCTTTTTATTTGCTTGGGGAATAAATTTCACAAACATTGTTGCAGCTCATGTGCAACGAAACTGTCCCAATATTTCATAGTGTTGTGTTTGGACCCTGAACCACTCTACCAGATGCGCAAACTGTACCTTCCACTGCTTTTTTATGCAAATGTATCTGACATCTTCTTACATGTCTGGCCAATATTGCAAATTTCGGCATGTAGCAGCATATGAAATGTTTGCTGAACATGTGGCTTTGTCTTTTATTGCATATCAACAGGATGTCCAACCAACAAGGCTCTCGCTGGCCTGTGCTACTACAAAAGAGAGAGAGAAGGATAACAGAATGGCGGGCCATGATGAATCAGCCATCTGGGATGAAGTTCAGGAAGAAGCTGATGAGCTAGCCCATGTGCACAAGGATCCTCATGCTCATAGTGTCTCGCTACTATCTGCTGGAGCAAGCAAAAGTATATCACTGCATCTCCCATATTACATATAATGTAGATTCTGATATTTCTCGTAAGCAGTCGAGAACTTTGGCATGTAATGTTTTCTCACATAACTTTTCCCGGCGTGTATCGTATGTGAACCGTTCTCCTTTTTGGTACTGATGCAGGGAGCAAATGTGAAAATAAGCTCAAATTTTCAATACGTGGATTCAATTCTATTCTGTCAGGCGTAAAGAGTGAAAACTTGTATGCTGGGGAGCAAGAAGTTTCGTCAGGAATGCGACCAGCTAAAGCTATAGAAACTATGATGGCTGAGCAGGTGGAAAATATCGATGAAGAAACTGAAGACTTGCCCTCAGATTTTGCCCATCCGACCAAGAATGCAAGCATTTCAGTTGCTGAACTTCTTGAAGATCTTCAGGATAGAAGTGTCTCTTCTGTTAGAGCACCATTTTCGGTGTGTATTTCTTGGTGCTGCTTCATTGTTTGGAGTTCTTAGACAACAGCTAGCTTATTTCTGAACATTTCAATGCAGATTCATCAAAAAACCAAAGCTAAGGAAGGGAAGCCAAAAGTTCCGACTTCAGGGAAGAAAATGCTAGCACTTCTGGGTCAGAGGGATCTTGACAGTGAAGAGCCTTCGGAGCATGCTATTGGTGAAACGTCTAGTGAGGATGAAGCGGAAGTATGTTGTTAATATAACTGCTGTTATTGGTAGTTGTTCAATTGTATTGTCGTCATGATACTTCATTCCTGCAACAGGATACTGTTCGACACAACTTGACTATGGTGAGCAAAGATGTGAAGGGAAACCGAAAAACTATGTCTGACCTATTCCAAGAAGCTTTCAATGCAACAGATATGGAGGGTACCGCACTCCCCATGAGATCAACCGGGTATAGTAATCCTGACAATTCCTTACCAAATGCGCGTTGAAATAACGCCGAATGTCATGCTATTCTAAATATTTATTTCTCCTTGCAGAGCTGGTTATTATGGAAGGATGCAACAGATTATGCAGATGGAGAAAGATAGGCATGCTGAGTTCTCAAGGCAGTATAACAAAGCGCGAGATTATTTAGGTAGTCCTTAGTTTTGCTATCGTGAACTTGTATAGTTATGCTAGAGTTGCTAGTTGAAGCAGTTAGTAGTGGTATTACATTTACATATACGTTCATAAATAGCCTTCATCAGTGTGTATACATATATTGATGATGCAGTGACTCTTCGTATTGCCAGGTGATTCAAAGGGAGTTACTGTTCAAATTTTGTCAAGGTCCTTGGAAGGAAAACTAGCAGTTTGCCTCTGCCTGTTGAAAGAAAAGAGTAACGTCCGTGTTTCATCTTTATATTTCAAAAGCTCTTGTGTTCTTCCGCTTACTGATTGCTTGCAGCAAATTAACATATTGTTTTTCATACTGTTTTCCAAGAAAACTAATAATTGTTGCGCATGAAAAATGCATGCTTGCTATTGAAATGGTAATTGTAGTAATATGTGCTGTGCAAGTCATGCATGTTGGATAGTTTTCCACGTGGCATTTCGCCACTCTTTTTGAATTGCCCAACCATGTAGTGTTCAGACATTTAAGATAAAAATGCAATGCTACCCTTAGAACTATCTTTTAATGTTGTTATGCCCTCCCAAAACATATCCTTTACTGGGGGTAAGTTCTAACGAACCAAACCTTATGCTATACTCAAATGCTATTCCAGCATTTCGTGCCAGTGTGGTCTTATCAGTGTATTTGTGTTTCTTGCAGTCCCCCTTAACAGATTGCGACATGGATGACAGCAGTAGTAAGAGGACCATTATCTTCAGTCCCAAAATATGTGACAATGTGGATCTTGTAGAAGGAAACATTATTCACATCCACCCACCATGGTATGCTTCTTGCAGTACATGTCTACTTCCCTCCGTCTGGAAATACTTGTCGGAGAAATGGATGTATCTAGATGTATTTTAGTTCTAGATACATCTAGTTTTATCCATTTCCGCGACAAGTAATCCCGGACGGAGGGAGTATATTTTGCCTGTTCCTGTTCTGTGAACCCATTTTTCTGTTTCAAGAGACATTCTGTTGTAGGCTTGTTGCTAGAATGGTAGGTCAATTTTGCTCACTAGAACAGAGATACTTATTTCACAAACGAAGATGTCATGAATCGAAATTAACCAAGCATGAAAAATATGGGGAGAGCTTCTACAGTCATAGCCATAGACCCTCACCAACCCATTCCGAAGCAGCACCCATGCTTCAGAATATTTGCAGTACGCAATCTTCGTTTAGAGTCCATCTAGAGAAATTTGATCAGGTGCCGCAAGGCTGCAAGAACTACTAGTCATTTAGGGATGCAGAACTTAGAAAACAGCACTGAACACTTAAGAGTTCAGTCTGACGCTGCAGCTTGGTCCGGAGAATGATGCCCAGGTATGAAATAGGGCTAACGTCTTAGTGCCTAATTTGGACAATAACAACAAGGGCATTAATGTCTCACGTATTGGTGCTGGCATGTGGTGCTCGTGTTGTTGTTATTGCAGAATCTTCACCTTCCCGTCATGTCTGCAAATCAGCTCTCGTTTTCGTTGAAAACCACACGATTTTTTTTTTGTATAGATAGGTCATTGCAGAACTGCTATCTTCACTTTTTTCATGCTTTCGGATGGGTCTAAGCAACTGCAGAATTCAGGAATTTGACAAGTCCGTTGCCTCAACAGGAAAGAAGTGAAAGGAAAAGAAGAGGAGGTGATGCTCTGCACCTACTTCTCGCATCACCCGGCGTGAATGGTACTCAGAGATCCTTCTTTTCTGCAAAACGGAACGAAGGCGATATCGCACCGCATGGCAGGGGCCGGCTTGCCGGTATGTGTATGGTTTGAGAAGTGTAGACACTGGTGTATGTACTGGGTAGAGTATGCCCCGCTGTGTGTTGTGCTTGGTGAAGAGATTGAGCCAGTTTTGTATGTACCGCCGTATGTGTTACTTGTTGCAGCAGCTGCTGCAAGCATGTACTTCTCATCGAATCTGTAGAGTGATAGGCAAAGCCTCATAGAAGTCAATAGAAGCCAATGCTGCATAGTACCATTTGCCGGTGTTGCACTGCACAAAACAGAAAGAATGTTTCCATCATGGTATATGGAATAAAAATGTCCCTGTTATGATACCAACTACAAATATTATGCGGGAATATATGTTTCTTGTGTGTGCTTCCCCCCCGCGCGAATTTCCTTGTTCTCTAAGACATCTTTTATGATACCAACTGAAAATATGTAGTTGGTTCTTAATCTAAGTGTAACAGAACTTGCTTAAGAGCACAAAACTGGGTTGAAAGGATCAATCACCCGGCTGTCTTGAGAAAAAAGAAAATGCTCCCATACAAATATTGAATATTATCTTGTGCCTCCTCCTCGAGCACATATGCAAAATCAAATTTACGAGTAAAAACAGCCCCCAGATGTTGAATATATCTTGTGAACTCCCAGAATGATCACAACTTCACAAGTAAAAACACAAATGTTTGCTCTGCCAAGTGCCAACTCTTACAAATGCTGCTGTCTGTGGCTGCAAAGACTGAATTTTAAACCTAAACTCTGTGTATTTACACTTCAACAATAGGGGAAACCACTGTAACTGCCGCCACGCTGTCGTTCGCTCGCGCCGACGTCGGTGAAAAGCTCTGTGTAATCGCAGAGGCCGTGCAGCTCATCCAGGCACGACTGCGCGGCGCCCGCGTTGGCAGCGGTCGCCGCTGACCGCGCATCATTTGCCGCTACACTAACCGGGCCTGCCGTGGCGGGAATGAGATAGCTTGACGATCCGGTGGCGCGGGCGTTGGCCGTCCGCACGTCATTCGCCGCTGCGCTGGCCGGGCCTGCCGTGGCGGGCATGAAATAGCTTGACGATCCGGTGGCAGCACTCCTCCCGTCGGCGCGGCGGGGCCGCGGCCTGTGGAGCTGGCGCGCGGGCGCGGCGGCGGGTGACTTGCCGGTGAGGCGCTGCACGAGGGACTTGAAGCCCGCGGCGTCGGAGGTGACGAACTGCGTCTCGATGTAGGTTACCTTGACGCCATTCTTCTCCATGGGTTCGTCCTTGCTTGCTTGGTCGAGCAGGTGCCGTGGCGGCGGCGGCGGCGCCTTTGGTCAGTTTTCTCGATCTCCTCGTGCGGCTGGCTCGGTTCTTGATGGTAGCAAGCCCTACCACTGCTCTAGCCTCAGGGTCGTGTGTGTCTTGCTAGCCGTTCGGGGATGTTTATATACGAGGCGGCGCTGAGATTCTCGAGGTGAGAAGTATTCTCGGGTTGCGAGGCACGAGTGAGGAGAGAGTGACATGCTGGGTCTAAGATGGACCAGGTCAGGGCGTCAGGGCATGTGGGAGTTGAGACGAGGTTGGTGGGTGCTAGTGGCTGTGGCTGGCTGAAAGTCGAGCTGTTTGACTGGTCCTAGGGAGTCAGTGAGAGAACGGTCAACTTTTGGAGAACGGGCGCTTGTTATCTTCCTCGCCTCTCTTTCTCCTTCTGTCTTTTGATGTTGATGGATCTCAAATACTCCCTCCGTCCCAAAATAAGTGTCTCAATTTTGTACTTACTCTAGTACAAAGTTGTACTAACCTTAAGACACTTATTTTGGGACGGAAGGAGTACGTATGCCTCTAAGCCGGGACCCACAAGCTCAGCTGAACATAAACGTAGTGTATAGCATCTCCTAGTGCCTCTAAGCTGGGACCAGTTAACAAGTAAACAAGTAATTCCTCCATGACTTTTGAGTTGTCACATGCGTGAGAGAACCCAGCCATGCAAAGAGTTGATTATTTTGAATTTTTTAAGTGAATGGAGGCTGCCTCTTACCTTAGAGGCGATGCCAACGATTTTTGTGTTAGAGGCGAGGACTGCAATGTATAGCGTCAGCCTCCAAGACCTTAGAGGCAAGCTTAGAGGCGGAAAAAGACCACGTTGTGGATGCTCTAACAAGCAAACACAACAAGATCACAACAAATATGCATCCTCCCTGGCCCAGCATCCATCCCCCCTTAGTGCTGGTTATGTGGTCCCGACATCCATGCTCGACTCTTCATCCCATTCCGGTGAACTCCTCCGCAAAACGGCATTCTTGTGACTTGTGAGCTTCCCCCGGAATCTCCACCTTTCCGTCATATGGTGCTCGCGTTGTTGTTATTGTCGTTGATGTGCAGTGCCCTTCGTTTACACTCCACGCTAGGTGTGGCCACCCTTCCTGTGGAGATAATTTCATCACGAGCACTCTCTAAGATCATGGCTCATTTCTTCAACGCTTGTTCTCCCCACTCCCTTCGGCAATAACCACCCTTTCGGTGGAGAATCCGCCCATCCTTCGTGCAAGCTCAACGAGTTAGAATGTTCCCCATCCATGTGTTTGCACGCTGCCTTAGCCAATGACCACCCTCTGGTGTGTGCGGCTGCAGGGTTGGCAGTGGCGCGGCTCCTTCATAATGTCTGCCTGTGGTCTTTGCCGGTGGTTTCGGCATTGCCTTTATCGGAGCCCTCATGTGGTGTCTTTTGGAGTTTGCCTCCCTCTATGTAATATGATAGTGTTGCCTTGTACTATGATCCTCATGTAGCCTCAGCCTGGGTTGCATCCCTCAACTCCGCTTTGACATAGCACTTTGTTATTGAGCTCTCCCAAAACAATATTCCCTTTTGTCACCGAGCCCTTCTAAAATGGGAATGGCTAGACATAAGTCGTCTGATTTTCAAATTTGGGTCAGTCGATTGTTACCAACCGTCGAATGCGAAACGAACGGCCAAATTTATATCTTCAACCTCCCGCCGGACCTCATGTTCATCTCCTTTCTTCGAACCGCCTAGCCACCGCCGGCCTCACCGCCTGCTGCCGCCGCCCGCGGCCGGTGGCGCTCCCGCGCAGCCTCACCGCACCCTCCCCCCCCCCCCCCCGAGCGTGGCCCACCGCCTGCTGCCGCTGCCCGTGGCCGGTGGCGCTCCCGCGCAGCCTCACCGCACACACACCCCGAGCGTGGCCCACCGCCTGCTGCCGCCCGCGGCCGGTGGCGCTCCCGCACAGCCTCATCTCACCCCCCCCCCCCTCCCCGACCGTGGCCCACCGCCGTGCTGCCCCCCTCAGCCATCCCTCTAGACCCAGCGCCGACGGAGATTTTCTCCAGCGAAGTTGCACCACCGTCGTGCTGCCCCCCCCCCCCCCCCCTCTCAATGATAGATGATGGGGTAGCCCTCCGGCGAGCTCCTTCCTTCCCTCCGGCCTCCCTTCGGCGAACTTCAGTTAGCTATTGTGTCAATAGTATGGTTTTGACGGCTCTTGTTATCTTCCTCGCCTCTCTTTCTCTCCCTGTCTTTGATGTTGACGGATCTCAAATTCGTAACAAGCAAACACAACAAGATCACAACAAATATGCATCCTCCGTGGCCCCGGCATCCATGCTCCCCCTTCCGTTTGTGCTGGTTATGTGGTCCCGTCAAATCGGCATTTTTGTTACTCCTCATCCCATTGTGATCCATGCTCCCCCTCCGGAGTTCTTGTGACTTGTGAGCTTCCTCCAGAATCTCCACCTTTCCGGCATGTGGTACCCGTGTTGTTGTGCAGTGCCCTTTGTTTACACTCCACGCTAGGTGTGGCCACCCTTCCTGTGGAGATAATTTCATCACGAGCACTCTCTCTAAGATCATGCCTCATTTCTTCATCACTCGTTCTCCCCACTCCCTTCGGCAATGACCACCCTCTCGGTGGAGAATTTGCCCATCCTTCGTGCAAGCTCAGTGAGTTAGAATCGACCGACATCTAGCTATTGTGTTCCAAAATATATCCTTTTAGCGGAGAACCAATTCTAAGAAGCAAAACCTCGAGCTACTCAAATGCTATTTTGAGCGTCTTTTTGCCGGTAAGCGTACTTGTGTATCCTGCAGTTCCCATCACAAGCAAAGCCTCAACAGACTGACACGGATGCCAGCAGTAGTAAGAGGACCATTATCTTTAGGAGAGAATATTCTGGTGAAAACCAAGTAAAACAATGTTTCAACCCAAATGCTAGAGAGCGCGACTCATACCAACGTACAGATCAAAAAGACGACGTCATCATCATGCAAAGATATTCACAAATTTCAAAATTCTATTACGTACTTTCAAACCAATCGGGTAGATCGAATTTCGCTTTCACCGTTGTGTTAACCTGCAGCCAGATGCACTCTAGTCTTTCAGCAAAACATCCGCTCTTTATTCCTTTATAATAACCGCAAGTTAACAGCACTGCGTGATAGACAGTATGAAAGAGCAAACAGATACATTGATACCCCTACCAGACATAAAATCTCTATAGTAGCTGTATCAAAATATAAATGAGTTTCAGTACAACAATGCAGCTACAAAGTCTCCTCAGTCCTGACAACTAAGCCTTTCTGAGGCGCTATCTTGACAGCACGTGCCCTAGAAACCACAATATTGCTACACAGCGATTTATATCAAATTCTTCTCGCCCATATAGCATCTAGCCTGCCGTGAATTCCTACACAAACCTCGTCTTTCCGGCCGCCAAGCAAAACTGTGGTGGTGACAAACTATCTTCTCGGGAGTATATTGAGTAGTATCTCTCTCAGGGGATGTCCAAAAGCTGATTCTAATAATCACAACTCGTCATGAGATTCTGGTTCCAAATCGTTAGTCTTTTCTGAGGCATCTGATTCCGACGACTTCTCCGTGGATTCAGACTCGCTGGATGCAGATTCTGAAGAGTCCGTCTTCTCCTTGCTAGCAGGCTCTTCTTCCTTTGGAGGTTTCTTCTCAACCTTGGGTTTCGGCTTTGGAATCCTATTGACACTAGAGACCTGCACAACAAGCGAGTTCCCATTGTGTTGAGACGTATGGATCAAAGTTGCACCTGGTGTGCTAGGATGCCAAGTATAAAATTCTGACCTTATTTTGCAGGGCTAAAACTTTCTGATAGACCTCTTCAGACGTGAAGGCAGGCGAGCTGTGGGCAGGGGTGCTGCAATAGTCGCTTGGAGTTAGGCACTTGAAACGTAGATAGAACTCGGATGGTTTTTTCTTTAAAATGGCATACCTCTTTTGTAGGGCTTCCTTCTCCTCCAACCAAGTTTTCAGTTTATCTGCTTCACTTACGACCTCATCTACTCTCTTTTTTGGAAGCCATGGTTTACTTGTCTCCCAGTTCTTAACAATCTGCAGGGGGGAAAAGAATAAATGAGAATGCAACAACACAGCACCCATTTAGTAGAACCATCTACAATTTTAAAGACTTGGCAGTTCTATAATGCAGATAAACTAAAATGTAGTGCGTGTTTAGCTTGTTTGGAATTCAGGAATGTCCAAACTTCAGGTTTTTTGTGCCTACAAAAGTCTGATAATTACCAGGTAATGTACTTTGTATTGTACTGTAAGAAAGGATCCAAGATTGTGCATACTGGCATGATCTCTTTTGAACATTTAGCACAATGACAGCTTCAAGAACACATGAACACAAATAAAGAATGACTTCAAGATGAAGAAAATTTGTTTTGTGGCAGTGACAGGTGGAGGATGAACCATGCCAAAAAGTTGTGTTGGTGATACAATGCTTGACCTTTCCAGATAAATGTTTTTTTTTTGCTCAAATGGAACAAGTATATGCTCTTTCTTAATGCAAGCATTATTTTAGGTGCAAACACATGCATTGGTTCTCGTATGAAATGAAACTATTCAAGTACACTGTGTCAAGAATAAATTATTTTAGTTAGAGAAGTCATTTGCTCATCTGCGGGGATACCTTTTGTAGCTCAGTAAGATACAATCGAGCACTTCCACAAGCTGCTGGTCGGGCTTTTAACTCACTCATTCTGTATAACAAAAAATAAACAATATCAGTAACTGAGTGATATGAACTTAAGTTGATAAAAATTAATTACCTGAAAAGAATTGGGTCGCCCATGGCCTTAAGCTGATCAAGGCGCTCTTGAAATTCGTTTGCTTGAGCCTCTTCACCATCCATATACAGCCAATCCTGCACCTGCATTTGTCAAGAACAACTTCAGCATGAGACATATCCTAGACAAATTATACCCCGAGCAAGATCCATTATTTGACTAACCTCACTGAGTTTCTCTGTAAAAGATTCCCTCTCCTGTTCAGTTGAGACGGCCAACATATCTGTGCTTTCCTCCAACTGTGATGTGTCAAATGGCAGCAATTAAGCAGTCAAAAATAAATAAGGTGTGTCACATAAAAAGTAATGTACAGTATAGTATGCCACGTACTGGCAATGTTCACATCACAACAAGCTAAAAACTTTGCAAAGGGTGCACATTCAAGACAGACAGATGCAAAGAAAAGGTACCTTTTCCTTCATAGAGTATATGTAAGACTCAAGGTTATTTTTCAGTTCAGCAGTTCTCCTCCGTTCAGCATCCTTCTTATTAAGTACATCTAACCTACTTTTTGCCTCAGAATACAGCTCCTTTGAAAGGGTTGATGCAGGACCAGCTGTTTTTTCATTGACCTATATTAAAAAGTAAGACACGAAAATTAATCTATGTCATATGTTCTATGTCATGTCAATATTAGCATATATTTACCAAGTATGGTTTACCTTCAATGGAACCCTGAAGGTTCTTTTCTTCAGCACCTTCTCTGTAATAGTATCTTGCACATTGCTCTCATCATTGGTAGTGCTCGAATTATCAGCATCACTTCCTGAACTAGAATTCTCCTTACTATCTGTTGTACTATCAGTTGTTCCTGATTCAGCAGACAAAGTCTCATCGGTGGTATTAGTCTCTAGTGTTACGTTCTTCTTTGGAACTTCAACCCATTCAGTTATCTCAATCACTGCTTCTGCCCTATCAAGAGAAATAATTCCACTTCTACTCAAAGAAAAATGTAGATTTGCTTTGATGGGTGCAGATAAATTGCGGCTTCCATACCTGATTGAAAAATGTACATTGTTAAATACTTAATTGATGCACTGAACCAAAACATGAGGTGAATACAAGTAATACAACAGAATGGCAGTACCACTTGATTTTCAAGGCGCTAGAGCCCTTTTTCAGTTGGAATTATATTGACATGACCATATATATGTATTACAACTTCACATACAGACTATTCACAATAAATATTGGTTCACATAAAGGTCCTTTCAGGCTGTTAAGTTGACTATGAGCATAGTTGAGAGTTGACACTTGAGACTATGCGCACCAAAATAACATCAACATTGTGCTTACTTTTCACTGGTTTCTGTCAGGCCTGATATGGCATACTCTGCAAACTTGTGCGATGAAACACCTGGGGGCAATTCAGAAGCTTTGTCATAGCTGAGAGAGACATCAAAGTCCTTAGTATGTCTAATTGACCTGAACAACTGTAGACAACAGACAAATAAAAATCTTGTTCAGATATATATTTTCAAACAACAGGCAAAGTTTGTCAACAAGTAAAAGTAAGAGCTTGACTAATCCTGTTTAACCTTTATTGGCATCTTTTTCATCCTTGGAACCAGTACTTGATCAGTACTTTCATCTTTGACATAATCTTGGCCATCTATTTCAAACACAAAACCATAAGTAGAACCGTCAATCATCCCCAACTTACGGTTCAACTTAATCCCATCACTTAGATTAGCAGCATGCAGTGAGGCACCAAGAACAATTGCTTCATCAGCATCAAGGTGCTTATCTAGCTCACTCCGTCCCAGGAATTCCTGCAGCTTAGCCTGGAACAGAGGAATACAAATGTGCCCCGTGAGTCAAAATGTGACAAATAATAAAAACACTGAGATTCAAAATAATAATAAATGGTACAGATAGATAAGGCATGTAACTCTATTCCATAAGTAAATGAAGTCCTCTGTATGACTAACAGCAGTTCATAAACCCTGTGCCAAATACTGAATTCCGTTAACAATGAAACCTTCTTACGAGAGAAAAGGTGAAATAAGAAGCAGGCAATCGCATGCACCAAGGTTCTAAAATCAGTTCAGTTTATATGAGCATATATACACAGAAAGTTTCAGAAATTCAACAATGCAACAGTCCTGCATTCCATTACAGCCCCTCAATGGCAAGTTAAGTATAAGTCTTGAATGAGGTAGTAATAATCACCTGCAGTTTTGGTACCCTGGTAGCTCCTCCAATTAGCTCTACAGCATATATGTCACCAATTTTCATGCCTGAATGTGTGAGGACATCTTTGATTGGAGTCAGAGCCTGCTCCCATAAATCTGCACAAAGCTCTTCAAATTTTTCACGTGTTATGGTGCTCCTGTAATAAACAGCATGTCGGTCAACATGTAAAACCTTGAAAAAAAATCCTAATCATGATTTAGGATTAAAGGTGCACTCTATGCTGAGAAAAACTAAGGGAATGCTGAAAGCAGTAATTACAGAACAAAGCAGTAAGGAGTAAGGACATCAATGGCCAATGGGTCTACGGAAAATACCAACAATGACAAGTTAAGAAGCCGGTATAATCTTGCAAGTTCCACATAATAATGAATATGCAATGAAAACAGATGCAGAATTTCAACGTAGTAGAAACTATCCACAAGAGATATGCAAAAGCAGTACCAAAACAAATTTTATTCAATTGATACTGCATCTACGCACTTTAAAGGAGACAAAGAAATCAACTTGATCTATCAAAGGTCAAATATTCCATGCTACTCCAGATTATGTTTGCTTACAAGTAAAAGGCTCATGTGTTCAGAATCGATCCAGGACATAAGATGGGACATGCTAGCCTGTTTGCACAGTCTGGTTCATCTTTAAGTTTCATATAAACGTTCATCCAAAGATTATGCATGTATGGAAGGGCCCACCTGAAATCGATATCATTATATAGAGATTCAACTGAGATTGGAGCAGCAGTATTTGCGCTCAGAATTTCTTTGGTGCGCTTGACCTGCTTCTTCAACTTAGCCATTGCTTTAGGAGACTGACGGATGTCATCCCCATTGCCAAGCTGCTTGTTAAATTGATCGGCAAAATAGTTTACCAGACGCATTTCCATTTCAAGACCTCCAAGTTTGGAGTTCCATCTGACATCCTTAACCTGCAGAGGAATTAGCTAAAAGCATTAGCGCTAGATACCTATTCGAGATAGCAGCTAAAATTCATGTTTTTTTTTCAGATCTACTATCAGCTAGGCATGTGAAAGCAGAAGCGACACATTTTTCTTCAGAGATCTTACAAAGCAGGCATATACATGAGAGAATCAGAATTGAACAGCTAAAGGAGCTGGAGGCGGTGAGAATTTTACCTGGAACTGGTTGACAGACACCGTCTTCCCGAACTCCTTGGCGCTGTAGGACGAGTAGTAGACGAGCGCGGCGTAGGTGCTGCCTGAGCCCATGTCATAAAAGATGACATGCCGCGACTCGTTGGAGAAGTCCTTGTCGATCCCGTACTGCAGCGCGGCCCCGGCGTGTTCGTTGACGAGCGCCAGGACGTTGAACCCGGCGAGCTGGGCCGCCTGCGTGAGGGCCCGGCGCTCGGCCTGGCCGAAATAGGGCGGCACGGCGACGACGGCATCCCGCACGGGCAGGCCGACGTGCGCATCGGCGATCCCGGAGGCGTAGTGGAGCACCATGGCGACGATCTCCTCGACGGTGTAGACCTGGCCGTCGTCGGCGCGTACCGCGGCGGCGCCGCGCGCGTCCTGGACGAGGTCGTAGGGGAGGAAGAGCGAGTCGGCGAGGGCCCGCGCGTAGGGGAAGGGCTTGGCGAGGAGGTCGCGCATGCGGGAGAAGACCTTGGCCGGGTGGCGCGCGGTGATGCCGGCCGCCTCCTCGCCGGCGAGGCGGTTGCCGTCGGCGAGCGCGGCGAGCGCGGGGGACTTGCGCTTGGACATCTCGTTGATGGCGACGGCGATCGGCGCGCGGCCCGGGGCGAGGTGCACGGCTGCGACCTTGAGCCACTCGGAGCCCAGGTCGATGCTCGCCACCGCGGCGCTCGCCGGCGGCACGGCCACGGCCGCCGCGACGAGGGCGAGGAGCAGGAGACGCTGCGCCATGGGGGGCGGGCTAGTGGGATGGCATGCGGGGGGGTTAGGGTTCGGGGATCTGGAGCTGGGCGAGTGTGGACGGAGCTGGAGCACGCGGTGGGAGGGGAGCACGGGAGAACGATCTCGACGGGGAGGGAGGGAGGCCGTGCGGGCGAGCTATATTTCCAATTGCAAAAATCGTTTTTTTTTTCCCTGCTGCTATTAAAATGTTTTGCGTTCGAGTCCCTGGAAGTATTTTGGGTCCCGGACTACGGCCTTGTTCGCCGGGTTCTGCGTCCTGGCGCTCGTCAACGAAATATGGGAAGTGTGAGGGGATGGTGGGTAGATTGGTTTGGAAATAGAACGGGGCAGGACCGGCAGGGGGTTGAGTCACCTGTCCAATGGGAAGGCGCCGCGTGGAGAAGCGTCCACGTGGCCCGCCGTGGTGGGCGTGGTGCGTTGGAAGCGTGAGGTGAGGTCGTGACATGCTTCGTGCGCGGACAACGCAACGCAAACAGTCTCGCCGTTGCCACTGGCCGGTAGTGACGACGACGCCGACACGTCACTGCGTACGGACTGTCAACGGTCAACGTTGGTAAGAATTGCGGTTGTGCGCTTTTTGAAAATGTAGTGGTGTGGTGTTTGTTACTTTCTCCAATCACAGATATAAGATGTTCTTTCTTTCTTTTTTTTTGATTTAGATGTATATAGTTCATATTAAAATATCCATTTAGTATACTCTTAAAGAGATGAGACAAACTCCCTAAAGCAAACTCTCTCCTCCTTGAGCTCGCCCCTCTCTCCGCTACTGCCGATGGCTACTACGGCCCCGGCGTCCACTACCCACATGCCAGCCGGTGACCACTCTGGTCTTTGCATCCACATTTTCTCCCCCCTCTCGGCTTCTATGGCCTTCGGTTAGGTCAGCCCGCCGTCGGTGTCTTCTCGTCCCTAGCCGATGGTCTCACTGTCTCGGCGGACTCCTCGCGCTCTTCTTAGGGGGGCGCATCGCTCAGATCCGTAGGGAGGCGCCGGCCATAGCTACGGCACAGGCTGAGGGGTGGCAGCGACCGGGTCTGTCGCGCAAGGCACTCTGGCGGCGTCGCCGCACGCTTTTATGGCTGCGGTGGGCGTCGTTGTCTTCTCAGGAACGCCCGGAGGTGCTGCCGGACCTTGTGGGGCTGTGTTTCAAAAGCTCCTGGGATGGCCATCTCAAGGACCTAGTACGGTTAAAAAGGTGGACTATACTGAATTGTGTTTTCCTTTTTGGTCACCATGTCTCATGCAGAGAAAACCAAATATTCATTGCTGATCCTACTGAATTGTGTTCTCGTTTACTTGAAATCGATGTATTTCAAGTACTAGTAGAGAAGACTAAAGCAAACTAAGGTCCAAGTGAAAGTTAGAAAAACAGAGAAAGGCAGAAGCGCAGCTTGATTCCATCCTTCTTCGTCCTCATTTTGGTATCGTAACCGGTGAAATGCAGCCTGTATCTACTGATCATCAGGTGATCTGGCTGCAATGTTTTTTCTTTCCGACCATGGCTGCAATGGTTTTTAAGATCTCCCGCTATTCCTTTCCCTCAAAAAAGGTGAAACATCCTCTAAAAGAGATGGCATTTCGCAATTTCTTTGCAAACATAAATTAGCCTAAATTAGAAGTACCATCTCGCCATTAACCATGTCTTGATCGCACAATATACGCAGCTTTCAACAGGTTTAGAGCGTCGCTACACCCAACAACATATGGCCATGCCGGCTTTGCCGCCAGAACTAAGTTTCAATACAATGCACACTAGGATGCCTTACACAACCCTCGCCGTCATCGCAGGGCCGCATTGCATTGTCGGTTCCGTGAACGCGAGAGGTCAATCTCCAAGAAGGCATAGCGGCTGCCTCATGCTGAGCTCCACTTTCAGACGTGGAAACATCGATAGGTCGTTGCTCGTTCCCAGAACTTTCTGCATTGCAGGTTTGTAGCAAACAAGTTAATGCAGGTCAAGGAAGAGAGGAAATGGGAGGTTTGGGGGAAGGGTGGCAACTTACTAGTGCAGCAAGATGGGCTTCTTGCAGAATACTCCCATCAATCTCCAGTCTGGCTATTGGAAACTCCGGAAGATGCCCCGACTGTTTCTTGCCAAGTAGATCGCCAGGGCCACGCATCACCAGGTCGGCGTTAGCTAGGTGGAACCCATCGGATGAATTTTCAAGCACCTTCAACCTTGGCAATGTGCTGGAAGTGGAGGACAGGAACACACATCTGGATTTCTTTCCCCCGCGACCAACCCGCCCTCTCAACTGGTGCAGCTGAGACATTCCGAATCTCTCGGCATTCATGACAATCATCATAGAAGCATCAGGAACATCCACTCCGATCTCAATAACTTGCGTTGCCAGGAGAATACGCGTTTCCCCGGATCTGAAACTGCCCAGAGCTTCATCCTTCTCGCCGCCCTTCATGCGGCCATGCAGCAACCCACATGGATAGCCTTCAAACTTCTGTTTTATCGAATCAAAATCGGCTTTGGCAGCATGAAGTTGTGGTAGGTGCTCTGATTCTTCTATGATAGGATAAACGAGATACACTTTGCCCCCATCCATAAGCTCATCCCTCATCATCTGCACGACGCAGACCAAAAGAATATAAGAAAAGACTGAGCAATGCAACAAAGACAGAACAAAAAAAAAAAAAGCTCTATCCAACAGCAAATTACGTCATCACCTGGAAGACAGTTTCAAACCCAGCGTCATTTCCTTCAAGAGCAAGAGTTTCTATGGGTTGCCTTCCTGGAGGCAAATCTGTAATCTATAAGAGAAGTGGGTTTTGATTGTAAATATTCCAAATACCGGTGAGAAATGAGAACAGTAATGCAAGAAACACTTTTAAAACTATGTGTTTCCAAATAAATTTGGTGAAGTACAAGGTTCTGGATGAGACTAGCAATTACTTAGAGAACTCAATGCATCTGTAATAAGTACCTGAGTAAGAGACATATCCCCATATAAAGCAAGAGCCAGTGTTCTTGGAATTGGGGTAGCTGACATAGCAAGAACATGGGGAGCCATAAATGTTTCAGAATCAGAAGCCACATCTGCGCTTGTATTTTCATCACTCAGCTTCGAAGACGAAGTATACAGCTGTAACGAGTTGCAGTAAGATGGCTTAGCAACAAAAATGCTAATCTTGTTAAACTTGAAGCGAAAATAGGATGGCAGAAATTAACAAATGAAATTTGGATCTCAAAGGTAACTACCACCTTCTTTTTTAGGGAAAGGCAACAACTACCTTTGTTCTCTTGTTACACTTGCATTTCTAATTTGGTGTTATGAAATGTTAACAACATAATGCAAGTACTTTTGATGATAGGTTTACTAAAATGATTTTCACGTAATGAAGTTAATCTTTTATTGCTTCTACATATATTAGTGGCGAAAGTCTGAGAAAATTGACTGCTTGTATTCTAGGATGACGTCTGTTTTCGAACCAAGGTGGTAATCAGCAAAAAAAATCTTGGACAAATGAGAACATACAGTAGATGTGCATCCACAAGGCACAAGGACCACAATCATGTAGTGAGTTCAAATAAAAAAAAATGTGCATACACAACAAAATTGACCATAGGATGCAACAAAGGCAACAGACAGAAGGCATATATGATATATGTTGATGCAATGATTTCAAGAACAAACTGTTGTTCGTTTCCCAAATGGGCAATGGTTGTGGTATTTGGACAGACTATGGAGCTTTTCAAATAGAAATTGTGCATAGACAACAAAATTGACCATAAGATGCAGTAAAAGCAATAGATAGAAGGCATCTATGTTGATATAATTCGAGCACAAAACTGTTTTTCCCAATGGGCATCGGTCATGGTATTTGGACAGACTGGAGCTTTTCAAATGGCCAAGTTCTCAGCAAATTCCGGAGGGCAGGACTAGTCTCCCATATAAGTATTTGAGATGTAAATCGAAATCTGATATTATTTGACAATTGACATACTAATACATAAAAGGATATCATAGTCATTGCAAGAAATTATGCAGAAGGTCAGCAATATGAAACAGTATGTTCTATTGGGAAAATGAGCATTTGCAGGGGGGTGGGGGCACCTTATATTGTTCTACGTATCAATATGCTAGTTAGTGCATGTGCATGCAGAAAAATGAGCAACAGGAGCAAATTCAGTAGGAAAGTGCTGATTATCTTTTCCATGCTTTTTTTACATTATTTACCACGAAACAATGCATGCAAAAACGACATGAATGTATCAACAAGCAAACTCATGATAAGTATGATTCCTTTTAAGTCGATGACCAAATTGCAGAAATTGCATCTCAGTACAGGAATGAAGTAACACGCAGAAACTACATGTATGGTTAATAATTGAGTGAATAAAAGTGGTCAGTATATTACCTTATTATTGAACCTTCCTCGCTGGATAACACCAAAACGTTGCTGCTCATCTATAACAGAGATACGTAAAGCTGAAAAGTCAGTTTTATCAGCTATTAAGGTGTGTGTTCCAATGACCATTGATATTTCTCCAGTCTTGAGACCCTGTCATGTATAACACACGTAAAGATATGAAAAATATGCAGTGTCAAAACTTGAAAAGTGTTGGGACTAGGGATAATGGCTTGCATTCCGAATTATCCTCGACTCTCTGGTGGAAGTTGAACCAGTTAGCAAGGCAATATTTGGTTTGCATTCATCTCCATCTAACTTCTCCAGCAATGAAGTTAGGTGTTCATAATGCTGAACAGCAAGTATCTCAGTTGGAACCATGAAAGCAGCCTACAAAAAGAAATTATAAGGTTAATACACCAGACAAATCTCTCCTGAATAAAGAAAGAACCACGAGCACGATGATAATCTTTTTTTCTTATATGTCCCATTTGGATTTAGCATGTATGGGTATTATTGATAAAAAATCCTTTGGCATGTTGTAATAACAGTACAGAAGGATATCAAATCTGAAGAGTGTACCTGAAATCCTGAGTTAACAACCTCCATACATGCTAGGAAAGCAACTATAGTTTTACCACAACCAACATCCCCCTGTTACAAAAACAACGACTTTGTAGAAATATTCATACAAGCTTCAATATGTTTGAGTAGCACATTTGTAGTTAGCGTACAAAAAAGCTCTTATATAGATCTCTGATTGATAAAACAGAGAGCTCGTACACATATAAATACAGGCATTTTGTAGTATCACATTTGGAATTTGAAACAGAAGGATGTGTAATGTATACTGGTCATTTAAACATAAAAAGGCAAGGTGGGAATGAATGGGATAAAACACTAGTTGAAACGTTTATGGCCAACTACTCCAAATAAACTCTCAAACACAAACAAGAGTGAGAAGAAAAATATGATGCAGTTAACCAGTTCTATCAAGCAACTCACTACACTGTTTGAAAACTTGGGCATATTTCTTGTTCACGAACATGAGGAATGTTCCATATTCCAATGCAAAGTAAGTGTGTAGTTTCATCTATACACCTAATAAATGTCCAGTTTTTACTTTGTATTCCCTACATGCATGCTTTGAATAAAGCACTAAAGATATAATAATTGGGGGCACGTTAGCCATTGTGTTTTCTTGCTCTACGCGCAAGCATGCCCTATATTTTCAAACAGTTGGAGGAATAAAATAGTCCAGAAACAAGAACATAAAATTTAGTTAACAAACCAAGAAGAATGCAAATAATTACTTGCAAGAGCCTGTTCATAGGAACTGGTCTTCTGAGATCCCATATAATCTCTTTAACAGCATTTAGTTGACTAGCAGTAAGTGAATAAGGAAGAGCCTTCAACAATTTATTGGCCAGAGGAGACCACTGATCGACACCAACAGCATTTAACTCATGATTTTCACACTTATATAGCAATTCTTCCTTCTCAACCCGTGTACCAACTGCTTCAAGCATTTGAAATAGTCTCCCCAACTGAAACAATAAGAAATGATTTTGTTACTGGCAGTCTGGCACATGTTCATTTGCACAGTTATGAAAACCAATGTATCATGAACAACAATAATGAACTGAAAGTGACAAAAGACTCCGTCAAACTTTACAATCACACAGATATTAACATTCATGCGTTTTCAAATCAACATAATCAAACCAAACATATTAAGCTTCCTCTAGCAAGTTGCTAACTGAACAAGCATACAAATTATAGTGAAATTTCTAGATAGGTATAAGGAGATCTTGCAGAGATGGCACCATAATTAGATTACAATCTTGATTATTACATTGAGGTTTGATGAAGGGGAAATACTGAAAAAAATAACTATTTTTCTTTAGCAAAAGAAGATGACATTATCCAAATTCATAAGTAGCACTAAAAAACTAAGTCGTCTGAGCAAGGCAGTTTACTGAATATATAATGATACCTGGAGATAAAAGAAATCATCGAATATAAGCCTTCGGCGAGCAAAATCAGCTTCATCTCGATTCTTAGGTTTGTGAATCCCCATGTAAGCCTAACATCGACCAAAAATGGTATTGATAAATGGGGAAAGTATTAGGAGGGCAGGCAGATGACAAGGCACACAATATAATAGAAGTTTAAATAGATAAAATACAGCTATAACAGTTATTGGTTGGAATCCAGAAGTTGCTCAGTGTTCCACAACTGAAAGCTCCAAAACTAGAGATAAAAAAAGGGCATGTCTTGCATCACTGAAGAGAGCGACCCAACATGACATGTATGTCCATACAGTTGTGGAGTACTGCATAGAAGTAACCCCGTTATGTGAAGTATAATTAGTGGCATTGCTCCTTACATCAAACAGATTTGCCAAGTTGAACTCAGTGAGAACCTCAGGAGGGATAGGATCAATGTCTGGAGTCAGCATCTTCAAGGCCCTGTAAACATTAGAAACTCTTATATAGCCAGAAGGAAATAATGAGTAACTACTTCCACACAGGTCAAGGTGGCTCGCTTTTTATGTTTTGCAGTCACCCCTTAAAGTATCAACATAACGTAAGTTATGCACCTCTATATATTTAGCTCTTCCCATTTTAATCCAGAATCAACTATTTAACTTCAAGAACTGTCACGTGTGCTTTTTTTTCCGAGAAAACGCAAAGAGACATTTGCGTTTGTTTTCATTGAAAAGGTAGAGTTTTGAGTTACAACCCTCCTAAGAGGAACAATTGGTGAACAAAAACAGTGAATTAATGTACATCCCAGGTTTGTGGCATGGTGTCACTAAGCCCTGATGCGCCCGCTTTGGCCCAGGGCGCCGAGTCTAATGTCTTTCAGGATTTATTTGATTGACAGAAGTTGGTTACAATGTATCCGCTTTTACATAGAGGGTTTGAGAAAAGGAAAGTTTAAATCAAATCCGAAGGATGGGTAAGCACTACACTAACAAACTTGGAAATAAACTTGGTATGGATCCAAAGTTCCAAACTTGAGGAACAAGCCGCTGCCTCCTCCTTATACTTAATGTGGTGGCCAAAAACCCAGTTCTACATGACAAACACAATCAGCATTCCAACACATTATTTCACATTTCATTTCAGTTGACTGAATTATACTTTGGTGATATGAACGAATAGTTTGGCGCACATTTGATGAGAAATTATAATCACACTAACTGTGGACTTAAGAGGGGCATCAGTTAGATCTCAACAACCATTTAGAAACCAAAAGAAAACACAAAGCTTGTACTGACCTAGAGATGGACTGTCCCAGCAAACGTGCTTCCAGTCCCGCTTTTGATGGATATATAGGATATGGTTTCCTATCAAGCAGGGTACTTTGTTGCTCCTCTTCTTCGAGCTTGTCAATAGTGTACTCCTTCAAATCATAATGCCCACTAGAAAGTACCTTCTTGACCTGCACGTTCAGAATCAGTGCAAAGGTATAAATCATATACAGGACATTAACCCTGGTACTTGACACACACAAGAGACACCATTATTAGAACTGCACTTATACCATAACATTATCAACAGCGGTTCAAAAAAAAATACTACCTCTGTAACTAAATATAAGACGTTTTTGCAGTTCAACCGTCTTATATTTAGTTACAGAGGGAGTACCATGCTGCAAACATGCATCAGTGTACAGGAAGCACCAGCAGAAAGGATCATCAAGTGGAATGTAACAGAGAAATGTTTTCGTTCACCAACCTTACCACTGACATAAACAATATCTCCCTCTTTGTGTTTTGATGATATACAGTTAAGAAAATATTGAGAAGAGAAACGTTGGCCACTGAAAAACTTCTTGAGGTGCAAATGAATCCTCTGTTTTTGCTCTGCTCCAGAGTTACAACTCACATCTGAAGAGCTTAACTTGGCCTCAACTATTGAACAACCAACAACAACCTCAACGAAACCTAAAGTACTTCTAATCCTGACTCCCCTGAGAGAGAGAGAGAGATAAAAAATATTAACAAGGATGGAAAAAAAATCTAAAATACATGCTGCTTTCTACATGAAGGAAAACGGTAGCCAGATAAGAAATTCTACAGCCAATTAAATCAGCATGACATAATTATCCAAATATATGTCAACATATAGAAGCAGCGGGTATTTCCGATAATATGAAATACTCCCTCCGATCCAAAATAAGTGTCGCAGTTTTGAACTAAGGTTAGTTCAACCTTAGTTCAAAGATGCGACACTTATTATGGATCGGAGGGAGTACTGTTTTTCATTTTTATGTTACCTAATTGATTGCCTTTTTACATTCTCAGCAATCAACATCTACAAAATACATTTTTTATATAGCATCCATTTGGCCCACACACCTAGATATGAATTTGCTTCCTGCACACAGCACACACAAACATATTCATCATGTAGTAAGTTCCTAAATTGTACCGTAATAGACTAAACACTGCTACCTTAGCAAGACCAAGGTCACAGGCGACATTTTTAACAAACATGATGTAACACAGCTTCTCTGCCTTAGAGTGGCACTACAAATTAAGCTTGCTAAAATGTCTGAAAATATTTCAATCGGTGATAATGAAAGAGAATTGTTGGACCAATTTGAAGGAATAAAAAATAAAGCTAAAGAGCTGGCGGTGTGACTAGTTGATTTATCAACTTGTGTTGGCAAGGTCGTGCCCAGATGATTAAAGGAAATGCAACATAAAAGTTTACGAATTCAATGTTCTTTGCTCATGCTCGAGTTTACGAGTTCAATTTTTAATTTTTATAAACTCATTTCTACCTATTTGCCGTACAGACTTCAGAAATAGTGTACTGATTCTAGGTCTTCATCTAAATTTCTCTATTGTACGGACTACGGACCACTGGGTCAGTTTGCACTTGCTGACTTGTATTGTGCTGAACTTACTTTATAAGCTGTTGTTAAAAATAGTTTGACAAAAGTTAGTGCCCTATTTTGTAACTACATCCAGAGTATAGCGAAATAAATGCCCTACACTTACAACACAATCTTATATACCTCTTATGCTTTACTGTTAGCCAAGAAGCAAATATTATGCCCCTTTCCGCGGATTACCAAATGCACATAGCCAAACCACAAGATATGCCAAAATGGCTCAATCAAGATGACGCAAATGCCTAGCGCAGCCCAAGTCTTAAGAGATCTGACAAATTCAATACCAATTATTTCTCTAAGCTTTATTCGACATGCACATGAATTGTATGGCTCTGTCACGTCATAAACTATGTTATGTCTATAACTATGAAGGGCTACATCCAAGAAAAACAAAGCTGCCATAGTGTCACAGTTCTACTACTTTGTTCCAAAACAATAAAGGCTTAATCATCAAACATTGATGAATATACGCTGTACAGTAATGATGATCCAAAGGGCATGAAGACAGCTATTGTAAAGTGAAGCCAGGACAACGGTGCATGCCACATGTCAATGAGCCTGGACTGAAGCACAGTTAACATGTGGCTTTGGTGCCAAAGAAAATGTCAAGAAACCTCTCATATGTAAATATAGAATTACTTGGAAGATATAACAGTTCCAAAGAACATGATGTACTGCCCATCTTCTATTAGACCTTGAGGATTTTGTAGATCTGCATAGGTCCTGGGGAAATGCTGCAGCAATTTGCGGATCTATAACAAGAAACAAATCAAATGTGAAGAATTTCATAAAATTTTGAAGATAACACAAAAGTGAAGTGGCTCTTCTGTTGTTACCGTATGGAAACCACCATCCTCTAGCTTACGATATTGCTTACTAGTTGTTCCAGGCAAGGACCTTATATCTTTGTCCAAGATATTATTATCAGGACTTGTAGCATCAGCTAATGACTCTGGACAAGCTTCTGTAACAACTGCCGGTTCTCCAGGCAAACACCTTTTACTTTTGTCCAAAACATTACCATCAGCAGTTGTAGCATCAGATAATGACTCGGGGCAAACTTCCCCATCAACTGCTGGTTCACCAGAAATATGCTGAGTGATGAGAGAACTCTCTTCATTGATTGAAAGATCATTTACATTTGCTGGAGATGGACCTGATGGGTGGCACTTGTCAGCAAATTCACGATTTGTCTCCAAATTTCCACCAGATTCTAGGATGAAATTCGTGAGGTTTCCAGAAAGCATGGTTTCTTTGCACTCCATACCAGCAGAATCATCATATAGTTCAATTGGTGATGAGTCACCGATTTTTATGCATGGGAACTTAGCCGAAATTTCCGCGAAATCAATTTCTTTCAAGACACTGATCAACTCCGTGGCAGATTCTTTGCAGACTCTTTCTTGCTCCATCAAATATTGTGTGTTACTATAGCCCATCAAAACAGGCACCTGCGACCATACATATTTCAGAGTATGCTCACCATTTATTTGTCGAGAAAAAATGGATGATATCAGTTTTGTGTATAAATTGGTGAAAGGCAGCATTAAACAGACAATTACACAAATGGGAAAAAAATCAGGGACCACTGAATAGATCCATCGATGAGCTTAAGGAAAGCCACAACGATAATAAGTCATAATATAATATCAAAGCATGGCAAACAAAGTATGAATCCTTTTCTAATTCATAATATATGGATCTATATCTAGTTAACATATTCCATGCACAAAAGGAAACAATTTTGATTATCAAAAGCTACACATGGCATCAAAATTAGAAACATGGAAATATTGGTTAGAGAACTTGGAAAAGGAAAACAATTATAGTAGGACTAGAATGTGTAAAGAGATGGAACAGACAAAACCAGACTCAATGCTGATGCATGGCAAAAATCTGAGGTTAAAACCAACAAGTTACAGCAACCAATTGGCCGCAACTCGCATACTTTGTTGAGGAGCTTTGATCTCTCTGATATCCCATCCACCTCCAACAGCTTCCGCACGGACGTGTGTTTATCACGTGAACACCACCGGAAGAGCCTAGAACCAAGAGCATTCCTAAACCTGCAACCCAAACAAATTCAGTTAATTTCCCCACCATTTGTCGCTAGTCAAGTGCTGACACAAAGTAGCAGAAAAAGTAGATATGCACAAAACAACACCTCATTCTGGAGCACATCATTTTGGAGCGCCCCCACCGAAACTCTAAGGAGATCGCCCTAGCTAGATGACTCTCGCTGCCACCCTGAAATGGAGCGACCTCACTTCAGGCAATGAGGGGTTCAGCTTCAGTAAGCTAACAAGCGAAGTGTCCGAATCAGAATACCTTAAGCCATGATTGCGCAGAGGAGGGGGCGATCATTGGGGCGGCCGCCGGCCAGCCAGCAGACACCCTTCGTGACACCCGCAGCGCCCAGTTCGTGAAGCGCCAGGAGGGATACCATTAAGTTCCAGAGAGCGAACGGAGTGGGGATGGAAGACCCCGTACCTGGCAGTGCGGCCGGGAGGAGCGGAGAGAGAGAGGCGACGCAGGGGAGCGCAGCTGCGCGAAGAATGAGAGTCCGCCGGAGTATCCGGTGCTCCGGTGGTGGTGCTCACCGTTCTAGGGGTTTAGAATCGAGAGCTAGAGCAGCGGAGGAGGGCAGTGGCTTCCCAGGAGTCGCCGGAGCGCTCGCACCGTGCGGGGCGGGAAGAGGCGCTCGTGCGCGCGGATGGAGCGCTTGGGCCCCGGGCGATGGCGGTGTGCGGCGTCGGCGTCGGCGTCGGGCAGGGACGTGGGGCGGTGGGCGGTGGGGAGGGGGACGAGTGGAGAGGGAAGAGCGGAAGAGTGGGAGGCGTGAGGAGATGGCCATTCTGATACGTGGGCGTAGTTTGGGCTGGCCCATGACCAAGGGCAGAGAGAGAACGTTGTTGCGCCGGAGAAGCGATGTATCGGCCCAACTGGCCCCTAAAAAAAATGTATCGGCCCAACTTGCACCATGCGGCTGCTTCGCAGAATTATTCGGTTTTTCTCAACGACAAAAAAACGTAGAATTATTCGGTTTTTTGTTTGTCTAAAAAAACTCGGTAATTTTGGTCTTTTTCGCCCCCAGAAATGTAAATTTGTCTAGTCCTACATTAGCACGCCTTTTTTTTAACACAGTACAAACGTAGATGCTCATATACACACATACACTCAACCCTATGAATACACGCACGAACACCTTACTCATATGAGCACCTTCAAGATACTGAACTGGCACAATATCTTGAGATTGACGAAGTCGCCATAGACGTCTTCGTAGTCGACGGGAACATCTCCTCCTACTGAATGCACATCACCGAGAGGCATGAAATTGATCCAGAAAAATGCGATCACATGTGCCAAATCTAGCACATGAACCCTGGAAGGTTGGTTCCACTACAATGAACCTAACCATCTGAGCTACACTCAGTTCGTCATTAGCACACCTCATTATTGGCCAGGTCGTAGAAATTGACCGATGAAATTCTTATGTACATTATTTACATAAAAACTTACAACTTTGAGACCAGGATTCCTTGTGTAATGTCATCCCCACAAACTGCTCGAGCAATATGTAAACTTTTTGTAAAGGAAGTATGGAAGAATATGATTTCTGGTAGAAATTACTCCTTCGGTTTCAAACTGTTAGAAATATATTTGGGTTACATGTATTTGGTAGTCTAGGATTTGTAATCCGTCTCCTACCTTATTTCTAGGAGAGGCGTCTTGCCCTCCAAGTCTTGTACTCAATATATACTCGCCCTCGAGGCTCAATAATACATCCATCATACTCCGTCAATCTTCCTCTCTATCCCTTCTAACATGGTATCAGCCTAACCGATCCAACCCTAGCCGCCGCCCGCCGCTTTTGCCCCGCGTGCCGCCCCCGAGGCGGTCGGCCACCATGACCGCCGCCGGGGGCCGCGCCGCCCGTACCTACGGTTCGTCCGCCGGTCGTGTTGACCGGCTGCCCTAGAGAGTCGTTTTCCCGATCCGTTGATTGGGGTTTTTCTCTCTCGCTGATCGATTGATCGGTGTTATTTCTTTTTTGGTTCACCGGTCATAGATCGGATTGCGTCGCCCACCGCCGTTGTCGACCCCACGCCTCTACTCCGACACCGGCGCGACCACCCGGTCCCTACCTCGACCTAGCGACCTCGCGCGCGGCGGCCTTCTCGGCCGTCGGGCGCACGTCTGCCCGCTGATCGCTTTGCGCCGGCTGTCGCCGCCCCGCCTCGAACAGGATCCCTACATCACCCACCGTCTCCGTCGCCGGTTGCGCCGGCTCCTCGCCGACTGCGTCGGCCCCCTCGCCGGTTGCGCCGGCCCCTCGCCGCCTACCTCGGGCTCGCCGGCCCCTCGCCGGCTGCGTCAGGCTCGCTGGCTGCCCTGGGCTCGCCGGCCCCCACGCCGGCTGCCGGGCGCTGGACGCGCACGTCCGCACGCCGTACCCTGACGGCCGTCGACGCCTTGGTCTGCTCGACTACTCCGCTTCACCGTCCTCATCGCCGAGCAGTGCCCCCAACCTCGTGTGCGGTCGGACTAATCACCCGCCTGCCGCGATCCGCTCCATCCGCGCCGCGCGACTGGCCTGATCAGTCGGTTGCAAGCGCCTCCGCAGGTCCCGTGAAGGCTGTCCTCGAGTACAGCGCGCCCCTCCACCGATCGAGCAACGGGTTGCCGCTGCGTCGCCCCGTCGGGCCGCAGCGCCGCCGCCCTGTGGTTCTCCCCGTGGCTGCACCGACTCGCGCGCTGTCGCTGCGTCACCCCTTTGGGTCGTAGTGCCGCGACACACGATCCACGCCGCCGCCCCGAGGCCGTCCCCACGGCAGCACCGACCCGCGCACCGCCGCTGCGTCGCCCCTTCGGGCCGTAGCGCGGCGACACGCGGTCCACGCCGTCGCCCCGAGGTCTTTCCGCCGTCGCCTCGACCCGCCTGCTGCCGCTGCATCGCCCTTCGGGCCGTAGCGCCGCGGCCCGCGGTCTACTCCGCCGTCCCCGCGCGTCGACTTCCCATGGTATGCGTCGCGCCGCCTCCCTCGACGCGGGAACGCCACCGTCCGCGCCGGTCTTCGTCACGCTGTCGGGTTCTTCCTCGCCCACTTCGAGCATCGCCGCCGCGCTCCTAACCAAGCCGCCGCCGCCTTGGCCGCCGCTCTTCTTCAGCGTCGCTGCCGCTCACTCACACGAGCCGCGCCGTCCGTCCACCCCCTTCGTCTTCGTCCAGCACCAGCCCGTCGTCAGCGTCGCCGTCATCTTCCCCGACCACTTCGTCTACTCCGACCACCGTTGGTGACATCGGCCCCACGCCGATTGGCGCCACAACCATCGTCGACTCTCCTTCTCTGATGGCCCCTCCGACTCCTCGACATGGCGTACAGCTCATGCAGGTCCCTCGTCTACGCATACCCGGTGCTGGCAACACCGATGCGTGCCTTCGTCCACGACGTGTCCCTGGGCCTGGTAAGCCTGGAGCGGCGCATCGTCAACATCGACTTCGTCCGTCTACGCATGCCCGGTGCTGGCAACACCGATGCGTGCCTTTGTCTACGACGTGTCCTCGGGTTTGGCAAACCCGGCGTGACGCTTCGTTAACACTGTCTTCTTCCCTGCGCACCACTACTTCAACACCACTGCGCCCATGACTAACTCGGCGCCTCCTTGCGCCCGCGGCTCCACGGCGACTACCTCGACACCGGCGACCCCCGACTCGACATCGACCACGGCTACCTCGACCACGGATACACCACCCTACGCTCTCGACTCCCTCGACAATGGCACAAAGGGCTATCACCTCGCTTGAGCAACTCGACGGCTTCCTCTACAGTCCACGCGTCCGCGACGCGACACCATCCATGATGCTCCCGCTACGACTGTGGGGGGGATGTCAGCCTGTCGGCTACTATTCTCTCCAGTTTGACCGTTCGCGACGCTCCTGTTGTTCGCGACGCTCCTGCGTGAGTAATTCCTTCGTAGGCTTGCTGGACGGTGATGAGTTGGATGAGATTTATCATGTAATCGAGTTAGTTTTGTTAGGGCTTGATCCCTAGTATCCACTATGTTCTGAGATTGATGTTGCTATGACTTTGATATGCTTAATGCTTGTCACTAGGGCCCGAGTGCCATGATTTTAGATCTGAACCCTTTATGTTTTCATGAATATATTTGTATTCTTGATCCGATATTGCAAGTTATATGCACCTGCTATGTGTTATGATCCGCATACCCCAAGGTGATAATAATTGGGATTCTTTCCGGTGATTACCGTAGTTCGAGGAGTTCATGTATTCACTATGTGTTAATGCTTTGTTCCGGTTCTCTATTAAAAGGAGGCCTTAATATCCCTTAGTTTCCTTATGGACCCCGCTGCCACGGGAGGGTAGGACAAAAGATGTCATGCAAGTTCTTATCGCAAGCACGTATGACTATATACGGAATACATGCCTACATTACATTGATGAATTGGAGCTAGTTCTGTGTCGCCCTAGGTTATGACTGTTACATGATGAATGTTATCCAACATAATCACCGATCCAATGCCTACGAGCTTTTCACATATTGTTCTTTGCTAAGTTACTACTGTTGCTACTACTGTCACAATTGCAACAAAACTATTGTTGTTACTGTTACTATTATTGCTATTACTATCAAACTATCATACTACTGTGCTACTGATCACTCTGCTGCAGATATTTAGTCTCCAGGTGTTGTTGAATTGACAACTCAACTGTTAATACTTGCAAATATTCTTTGGCCCCCCTTGTGTCGAATCAATAAATTTGGGTTGAATACTCTACCCTCGAAAACTGTTGCGATCCCCTATACTTGTGGGTTATCACTCCGTATCGTGAAACGCGATGAAACTTCCTCTCTTATTTTTTTCTCGGGAATTGTGAATTTATAGGCTTGAGATTAGGGTCAGCGGAGCCACGTGGGCCCCACAAGCCACCAGGGCGCGCCCTGGGGGGTAGGCGTGCCCTGGTGCCTCGTGGGCACCTGGTGGCCCCCCTCCAGTGGGTCTTTGCTCCAGTATTTTTTATTTATTCCATAAAAAATCTCCAAAAAGTTTTGTCCAATTCCGAGAACTTTTATTTTTGCACAAAAACAACACCATGATAGTTCTGCTGAAAACAACGTCAGTCCGGGTTAGTTCCATTCAAATCATGCAAATTAGAGTCCAAAGCAAGAGCAAAAGTGTTTGGAAAAGTAGATACGACGGAGACGTATCAAGCACCGCAAGATTGAACTTATCACAAAGTACCTCTCCCATTGCAAGATAAATCGATCTAGTAGGTCAAACTAAACCGATAGATCGGAGAGAAATACAAAGCTATAACAATCATGCATAAAATAGTTCAGAGAAGACTCAAATATTTCTCATGAATAATCTGATCATAAACTCACAATTCATCGGATCCCAACAAACACACCGCAAAAGAAGATTACATCGGATAGAACTCCAAGAACATCAAGGAGAACATTGTATTGAAGATCAAAGAGAGAGAAGAAGCCATCTAGCTACTAGCTATGGACCCGTAGGTCTGTGGTAAACTACTCACACATCATCGGAAGGGCAGCAAGGTTGATGTAGAAGCCCTCTGTGATCGATTCCCCCTCCGGCGGAGTACCGGAAAAGGCCTCCAGTTGGATCGCGGAAGAACAGAGGCTTGCGGCGGCGGAAAGGTTATTTCTTCTGGCTCTCTGGGGGTTTCCCAATATTTGTGAATTTATAGAAGTGGAATTAGGTCAAACGGAGTCACGTGGGCCCCACAAGGCAACACGGCGTGCCCCAGGGGGCGCGCCCTATTGCCTTGTGAAGCCTCCGTGAGGATTTTGGCCTCCTCCCGAAGCTTCCAAGGGTTCTTTTGTCCAAAAAAAATCTCCAAGAAGTTTCGTGGCATTTGGACTTCATTTGGTACTGTTTCTCTGAAAAGCCAAAAACAAGCAGAAAACAGCAACTGGCACTGGGCACTAGGTTAATAGGTTAGTCCCAAAAAATGATATATAATTGCATATAAAAACATCCAAGATTGATACTATAGTAGCATGGAACAATAAAAAATTATAGATACGTTGGAGACATATCAAGCATCCCCAAGCTTAATTCCTGCTCGTCCTCGAGTAGGTAAATGATAAAAACAGAATTTTTGATGTGGAATGCTACCTATCATGTTTCATCATGTAATCTATCTCTTACGGTATGAATAATAAGATCCAAGTGATTCAAAGCAATAGTCTATAATTTGATATAAAGACATCAATACTCAGGCATACTAATAAACAATCATGTCTTTCAAAATAAAAATGCTAAAGAACGTTATCCCTACAAAATCATACAATCCTGTCATGCTTCATCTTCTTCACATAAAGTATTTATCATGCACTACCCCGGTTTTAGCCAAGCAATTGGTTCATACTTTTTAACGCGCTTCAGCTTTTTCAACTCCCACTCAATACATGAGCGCAAGCCATGGATATAGCACTATAGGTGGAATAGAATATGGTGATAGGGATAAATAAGAGAAGTCAAAAATGGAGAAAGTCTCACATCAACGAGGCTAATCAACGGGCTATGGAGATGCCCATCAATTGGTGTCAATGCGAGGAGTAGGGATTGCCATGCAACGGATGCACTAAGAGCTATAAGTGTATGAAAGCTCAACATGAAAACTAAGTGGGTGTGCATCCAACTTGCTTGCTCATGAAGACCTCGGGCATTTGAGGAAGCCCGTCATCGGAATATACAAGCCAATTTCTATAATGAAAAATTCCCACTAGTATATGAAAGTGACAAAATAGGAGACTCTCTATATGAAAAACATGGTGCTACTCTGAAGCACAAGTGTGGAAAAGGATAGTAACATTGCCCCTTCTCTCTTTTTCTCTCATTTATTTTTTTCTTTTTTTTCTTTCCTTTTTTTCTTCTTTCTCTTTTTTTTCTCTTTTTTCTTCTTTTTTTCCTTTTTTTCTTTTTCTTTTTTTAATTTTAGAACGATCTCATGGACCTCATCCCCACTTTTTCGAGGACTCATTAGTCTCCATCATTCTTACCTCACTGGGACAATGCTCTAATAATGATGATCATCACACTTCTATTTACTTACAACTCAACATTACAACTCGATACTAGAACAAAAATATGACTCTATATGAATGCCTCTGGCAGTGTACCAGGATGTGCAATGATGCTAGCGTAACATGTAAAAAATGATGAACGGTGGCTTAGCCACAAATACTATGTCAGCTATATAATCATGCAAAGCAATATGACAATGGTGATGTATGTCATAAAAACGGAACGATGGAAGTTGCATGGCAATATATCTCGGAATGGCTATGGAAATGCCATGATAGGTAGGTATGGTGGTTGTTTTGAGGAAGATATAAGGAGGCTTATGTGTGATAGAGCGTATCATATCACGGGGTTTGGATGCACCCGCGAAGTTTGCACCAACTCTGGATGTGAGAAAGGGCAATGCACGGTACCGAAGAGGCTAGAAAATTGCGGAAGGGTGAGAGTGCGTATAATCCATGGACTCACATTAGTCATAAAGAACTCACATACTTATTGCGAAAGTTTATTAGCCCTCGAAGCAAAGTATACTTATTGCGAAAGTTTATTAGCCCTCGAAGCAAAGTACTACTACGCATGCTCCTAGGGGGGAGGTTGGTAGGAGTTAACCATCGCACGCCCCCGACCGCCACACAAAGGAAGACAATCAATAATAATTCATGCTCCAACTTCTTAGCATAACGACAGATCATACGTGCATGCTTCAGGAATCACAAACCTTAACACAATTATTCTTACTAAACCACAATTATCTACTAATACCTCCCACATATTACCATCTTAATATCGCAAAACTATTGCAAGGAATCAAATTTATCATATTCAGTGATCTACATGAAAGTTTTTATTATATCCCTCTTGAATACCTATCATATCAGGACCAAATTCATAAGCCGTGCATATTACCATTGCTATCATGAGACTCTCAAAACGATATAAGTGAAGCATGAGAGTGCAACTATTTCTTTAAAATATAACCACCGCCGTGCTCTAAAAGATATAAGTGAAGCACTAGAGCAACTGCCTAGCTCAAAAGATATAAGTGAAGCACATAGAGTATTCTAACAAATCATGAATAATGTGTGTCCCTCTCAAAAAAGGTGTGTTCAGCAAAGATGATTGTGACAAACTAAAAAGTAAACAAAAGCAAGCAAACTATATCACAAGACGCTCCAAGTAAAACACATATCATGTGATGAATAAAAATATAGCTCCAAGTGAGTTACCGATAGATTGTAGACGAAAGAGGGGATGCCTTCCGGGGCATCCCCAAGCTTAGACGCTTGAGTCTTCCTTGAATATTACCTTGGGGTGCCTTGGGCATCCCCAAGATTAGGTTCTTGCCGCTCCTTATTCCTTTATCCATCATAGTCTCACCCAAAACTTGAAAACTTCAGCACACAAAACTCAACAGAAACCTCATGAGATCCGTTAGTATAACAAACAAATCTTAAACTTTAGGTACTGTAGTAAATTGATTCATATTTAATATTGGCATAATGCTATTGTACTCCAACTTCTCCATGACTCATACCCCCGATACGATCCATAGATTCATCAAAATAAGCAAACTATGCAACAAAAACAGAATCTGTCTAAAATAGAACAGTCTGTAAAGATCTATTTAAAATCCATACTTCTGTAACTCCAAAAATTCTGAAAAATTAGGAAAACGTAAAAAATTCATATACCAATACTGTGTAAAAATTTCAGATTTTTCTGATGCTCCAGTACAGAACTAAAATTCCAGCACTGGACGCAAAACTTTCTGTTTTCCAAACAGCATCAATTATACTATCATCAACATCATCCCAAAGGCATTACTTGGCACAAACACTAATTAAAACGTAAAAACACAATCATAACAGAAGCTATAATTGTGCAAACACACAAAAAATTATTTTATTCATTGGGTTGTCTCCCAACAATCTCTTTCTTTATAGCCATTAAGATAGGCTTGAGATTTCGATGATGCTCTCATGAAGGATAATAATGAAACACAAAGAGGGCATCATGAAGCATATGAAAAACACACTTAAGTCTAACATACTTCCTGTGCATAGGCATTTTATAGGAAAACAAATTACCAAGACAAGCAATCTCTAGCATATGCAAATAGGAAGAATGAAGCATGAATAATTTCAACATCACGAGAGGCAATTTAGTAACATGAAGATTTCTATAGCCATATTTTCCTCTCTCATAATAATTACATGTAGGATCATAATCAAACTCAACAATATAGCTATCATAAACAATATTCTCTCTATGATCCATATGCATAAAAGTTTTATAATCTTCCAAAATAGTGGGATTATCATCAACTAAAGTCGTGACCTCTCCAAACCCACTTTCATAAAGAAATTCATAAGATTGAACACTCTCCAAAGTAGTGGGATCATTATTACCTAAAGTTGACGCTCTTCCAAACCCACTTTTAATAGTATTGCAAATTTTATTATCAATAACATATTCATCATGAGGCTTAAATAAGTTTTCAAGGTCATAAGAAGCATCATCACCCCAATCATGATCATTGCAATCAATAGTGCACGTAATAAAATTATTATCCCCAAGCTTGTAGTTTTGCATATCATTAACATAATTGACATTAATAGAATTTATAATAAAATCATTGCAATCATGCTTTTCATTCAAGGAGCTATCATGAATCACTTTATAAATTTCTTCTTTTAACACTTCATCACAATTTTCAGATTCATGATTATCAAGCAAAACTTCATAGAGATAATCAAGTGCACTCAACTCACTAGTAATTGGTTCATTATAATTGGATCTTTTGAAAAGATTAGCAAGTGGATGAGGATCCATAGTCATCTTAAATTTTTGCTTTCACTTTCTGTTTTTGTGTGTTGACATGAAGGCAATAAAAGCAAGCAAGCAAGCAAATAATTTTTTGTGTGTTTTTGTAAAAAAAAATAGAAGTGGGGGAGATGAAAACGAGAGGCAAATGCAAATAAAAGGCAAATAAAGTAAATGCAAGTGAATGATAATTTGTGCGAAGGTACTTGGTAATTTTGATGATGTCTCCCCGGCAACGGCGCCAGAAATTCTTCCTGCTACATGTAGTCTGCGTTGGTATTTCCCCGAAGAGGAGAGGATGATGCAGTACAGTAAAGATAAGTATTTCCCTCAGTTAAGAACCAAGGTTATCAATCCAGTAGGAGAACCAAGCAAAATTCCGTTAAGCGCACCTGCACACACAAGAGCAAACACTTGCACCCAACGCAAATAAGAGGGTTGTCAATCCTCTTAGCGGTTACTTGCAAGGATTAAATCTTATGGAGATAAATAGATAAACTAAAATACTAATTAAAATAAAAGTAAATAAATTGCAGCAAGGTATTTTTAGGTTTTTAATATGATAAATATAGACCCGGGGGCCATAGTTTTCGCTAGAGGCTTCTCTCTCGAGCGCAGAAACATACGGTGGGTAAACAAATTACTCTTGGGCAATTGACAGAATAGCAAATAATTATGACGGATTCATGGTAATGATCATGTATATAGGCATCACGTCCGAGACAAGTAGACCGACTCCTGCCTGCATCTACTACTATTACTCCACCCATCGACCACTATCCAGCATGCATCTAGGGTATTAAGTATGAAACAGAGTAACGCCTTAAGCAAGATGACATGATGTAGAGAAGCAAATTCAAGCAATATGAATAAACCACATATTTTTATCCTTAATGGCAACAATACAAATACGTGTCATGTCCCCTACTGTCACTGGGATTGAGCACCGCAAGATTGAACCCATCACAAAGCACCTCTCCCATTGCAAGATAAATCAATCTAGCAGGCCAAACTAAACCGATAGATCGGAGAGAAATACAAAGCTATAACAATCATGCATAAAAGAGTTCAGAGAAGACTCAAATATTTCTCATGAATAATCTGATCATAAACTCATAATTCATCGGATCCCAACAAACACACCGCAAAAGAAGATTACATCGGATAGAACTCCAAGAACATCAAGGAGAGCATTGTATTGAAGATCAAAGAGAGAGAAGAAGCCATCTAGCTACTAGCTATGGACCCGTAGGTCTATGGTAAACTACTCACACATCATCGGAAGGGCAGCAAGGTTGATGTAGAAGCCCTCCGTGATCGATTCCCCCTCCGGCAGAGTACCGGAAAAGGCCTCCAGTTGGGATCGTGGAAGAACAGAGGCTTGCGGCGGCGGAAAGGTTATTTCTTCTGGCTCTTTGGGGGTTTCCCAATATTTGTGAATTTATAGAAGTGGAATTAGGTCAAACGGAGTCACGTGGGCCCCACAAGGCAACACGGCGCGCCCCCCTGGGGCGCGCCCTGTTGCCTTGTGGGGGGCACGCCGTGTTGCCTTGTGAAGCCTCCGTGAGGCTTCTGGCCTCCTCCCGAAGCTTCCAAGGGTTCTTTTGTCCAGAAAAAAATCTCCAAAAAGTTTCGTAGCATTTGAACTTCATTTGGTACTATTTCTCTGAAAAGCCAAAAACAAGCAGAAAACAGCAACTGGCACTGGGCACTAGGTTAATAGGTTAGTCCCAAAAAAGATATATAATTGCATATAAAAACATCCAAGATTGATACTATAATAGCATGGAACAATCAAAAATTATAGATACGCTGGAGACGTATCAACATCCAAGATAAATCATTATCCACTCCTAGTTACTTAAGCATGGCATGAGCAACTATAATCTCTAATTGTCATCACAAACATGTTTACTCATAATATGCTGAATCATGGATACTGAGTTAAACATATTTACAAAAACAAAAACAAGAAGAGTTCATACCAGCTTTTCCTTGCCACAGTCACTTCATCAAATCATCGTCATTATTGCCTTTCACTTGCACGACCGAATGATGTGAAAATAATAATAGTGCAAGAGTTCCGTGGACTAAGCCGAAATCTGCAAACATTTTATTCAAGGGAGGAGACAAGGTAAAATTGGCTCTTCGTTAGATCAACAATAAAGCATATGAGAACCACTCATCATTTTCATCGGGGTCTTCTCCCTACGACAACTCAACGAAAAGAAAAGAAATTCAGAGAAACATACTGAAATATTTTTGGAGTTTTTAGTTTTTCTGAAGGAAAGCAAATTAAGGAGGAAAAACGAAAAGCGAGAAAAACTATTTACATGGGAGAACTCCCAACAAGCAAAAGAAGAAACGAGAAATCTTTTTGGGTTTTCTTTTAATACTATGAACTAACAAACAAGAAAGAAAAACCAAAAAGAAGCGAGAAATATTTTTGGGTTTTTGATGTTTTTCAAACACACAAGAAGAAAGCAAAAATAAAACTAACATGGATATACAATGAAAAAGGATGAACACCGACAACTGGAATGAATGTGTGAACATGAATGTAATGTCGGTGAGAGATACGTACTCCCCCAAGCTTAGGCTTTTGGCCTAGCTTGGTCTACTACCATGGCTGTCCAGGATAATAATCGAAGTGGTAGCTTGCGGAGGCGTTCTGAGCCGCCTCCTCAGCCAGACGGGCAGCCTCAACTGCCGTGTTGTACTTGTGCACCTCGTTCTCATGAAGAAAATATCTCTGTTTGTTCTGAAAATCAAAGAGGGCAGGAATAGGCAAAACAACAAGCATAGAACGATATTTATCGAATATCAAGTTATAATCATAACTGCGAGTGTTGCACTTAATGAACTCATGGTTCTGCGTTGCCTCAAAATTCTGATATTTATCAGGTAAAACATGATCATTAGGCCTGGGGGAGACCCCTAGCCTTGCAGCTACTCGAGAGGCATAAATTCCTCCATATAAATCACCATTACCCGAGTTACGGTGCAACCTACGTGCAACAATGGCCCCAAGATTATAATGTCTGCTACCCGTTAAAGCAGCGTGAATAAGGCTCAGGTCAGGGGCACAAAGTGCACTACAGTCTTGTTTACCAACAATGCATTTGCCAATAAAAAGTGCAAAGTAGCGAATAGCGGGAAAGTGAATGCTCTTTATCCTAGCTTGCGTAACTCCCCTATCCTCACCATTGCACAGACTGTTGAGAAACAGTTCATAATCAGATTGTCGAGGTTCACTAAGTGAAACCCAAAATGGAATTTTGCAGGCATCACAGAATTCTTCTAGAGGCATACTATAAGATCTATCATAGAGATGGAATAAAACTCTAGAAGTGCGCGGATGATATTCAAAGTTTTGAGTGAATGAATGAGTAAGGTTGTAGTGCTGCGGTGGCTTATCTGCGACGAAGGCGGAGAGCTTGGTGTTGTGAATATATTGGTCAAATTCTTCCTTGATGCCTGCACTTAGCATGAACTCGTCGCACGGCCATCGACATGATTTTGCTTCGGCACCCCGCACCGAACTTGCCCTTGGTTTAACATATGATTGGCGTGCTGGGCTTTCACTCGATGATGCCTCGGAGGACCTCCTACTTGAAGAACTCCTCCTAAAAATGTTCATCTTCCTACAAACAAATTTCTGAAAAATTTTGGACCACAAAAAGATGTTAACAAAACTTCACAAGTTTGATAGCAACTACTCATACAAGTGCCTAGGGGCTATATCAAGCATTCAAACTACCTAGAACTCAAAGAATTTAACATGCAAGCTCATTTTCAGTAGCACCAATAGCAGCAATTTATGCAAAATATAATCCACTAAAGCAAAAACTAATTGGAGCAATGGGAGAGTCACATACCAAGGAGCAATCCCTCAAAACAGTTTCGGAAACGGAGCTCCGAGCAAAGAGATCGAAAATCTCAGGTTTGGGAGCAAGAACAAGAGAGAGAGAGCTACAAAGATTTTTTTCTGGAGGTAGGAGATGAAGTGGGCTGAATAGATAAGTGAGTGGGTCCCTGTGGGACCCACAAGGCATCTTGGCGTGCCCTGGGGGGTGGCCGCGCCCTGTTGCCTTGTGGGCAACAGGTGCACCCCCCCTGGGTTGTTTTCAGTGCCAAAAATTCTAATATATTCCAGAAAAAATCATGTTAAAATTTTATTGCATTCTGAGCACTTTTATTTTGGGCCATTTTCTATTGCACGGATAATTCAGAAAACAGGATAATCATGGCATCTTATTTTATTTAAACTAAAAATAACAGAGAGCAAACTAAGATTACAGAAAGTTGTGCTTACTAAATTCATCGACCACATGCCCTTCAAAAAGAATCCATTAATAAGGTTGATCAAGTCTTATTAACAAACTATTTTCGAGTGACATGAAACCGAAGAATTTTCGTATAACACTAAGTTACCTCAACGGGGATATGCATCTCCCCAACAATAAGGATTTCATATTTCTTTTTGACAGTAGGAAGAGGAAATTTGAATCCCCCAATAGTGATTGTCGAAACCTTTTCAATACAATTGATACCATTCACTGAAGTTTGTTTCTTCGGGAAATAAACCGTATGATCATTACCATTGACATGAAAAGTGACCTTGCTTTTGTTGCAATCAATAACAGCCCCTACAGTATTCAAAAAAGGTCTACCAAGGATAATCAACATGTTCTCGTCCTCAGGCATATCAAGTATAACAAAGTCTGTCAAGATAGTAACGTTTGCAACTACAACAGGAACGTCCTCGCAAATTCCAATAGGTATAACAGTGGATTTATCAGCCATTTGCAAAGATATTTCAGTAGGTGTGAGTTTATTCAAATCAAGTCTTCTATATAAAGAGAAAGGTATAACACTAACACCGGCTCCCAACTCACACAAAGCAGTTTTGACATAAGTTCTTTTAATGGAGCATGGTATAGTAGGTATTCCCGGATCTCCTAACTTTTTAGGTACTCCACCCTTAAAAAAATAATTTGCAAGCATGGTGGAAATTTCAGCTTCAGGTATCTTTCTTTTATTTGTAACAATATCAATCAAGCGAGTGCGCAAAAAGACAGGTCTAAGCATTTCAACAAAGCGCTCAAAATCTTCTCATCCTTGTTTTTAGATGGTTTAGTAGGAAAAGGCATAGGTTTTTGAACCCATGGTTCTCTTTCCTTTCCATGTTTTCTAGCAACAAAGTCTCTTTTATCATATCTTTTATTCTTAGGAGGTGGGTTATCAAGATCAACAACAGGTTATATTTCTACATCATTATCTGGTTGAGCATCAACATGAACATCATCATTATCATTATCATTATCATTGTTATTATCATTATCACTAGGTGTATGTTCATTACCAGATTGTGTCTCGGCATCAGAAATAGAAACATCATTATGATTCTCAGGAGGTTTTTCTATCTCAGGTTCACTAGAAGCATGCAAAGTTTTATCATTTTTCTTTTTCTTTTTCTTCTTAGATGGACTAGGTGCATCAATATTATTTCTTTGAGAGTCTTGTTCAATTCTTTTAGGATGACCTTCAGGATATAGAGGATCCTGAGTCATTCTACCTCCTCTAGTAACAACTCTAACAGCATGATCATTCTTTTTATTATTCATCTCATCAAGCAAATCATTTTGTGACTTAGCAATTTGTTCTAACTGAGTCTGAACCATAGAAGCATGTTTACTCAAGCATTTAACATCATTAGCAGTCCTAAACATCAAATCACTCAAGCGTTCAATCATGATGGCATTCCGTTTTAGTTGATTGCTAACATACATATTAAAGTGCTCCTGTTTAATGATGTAATTATCAAATTCATACAGGCATTGACTAGCAGATTTATGTAACACCCCTGAGTAATGAGCCACAGTGATCTTCAAATTAATGCTAAGCTAATTAGTTTTGCAAAGAATGATCACAGTGAAATCATATCTCATTTCAAATTCCACCACTGAATTCAATTCAATTTGCAAGTGAAATTTGAAGTTGCACAAAAATTGCTGCAAAATAGTTCATCATTTAGCAAAAATTCCATAACAAATGTTTGTTAAGGAAAACAACATCACCTCTAAGCTATGATGGACAGTAGCAATTAATCCAGTGCTATTTCAGCATTTTAAAATGCTATTTCATTTATGAAAAATCCATTTGAATACTAAGTAATTATGTGGCCTAGTCCCACATTTTTATAAAGTGCTTTGGTAGTCCTAGAAATTCCCTAACTGCCTCTGTTTATTTAAATAAATGGAAAAGCAGAAAAACAGAAAAGGGCAAAAGCTTACCTGGCGCTCGCCTGGGGCCCGAGCCGGCCCAGCCCGTTAACGTCGTCGCCTACCTGCTCCCCCTCCGTGTCAGTTCGCCCACGGCCGAGCGCGCGCCGCCCCGGCCACCGCTCGCCACGGCGACAGAGTAGTTGGGCGGAGGGGATAAGGCCACCCCGGGCGACCCTCGTCCCCCTCGACCCCATAGACGCCACTCCTCCCCTTTCCCTCGCTCTCTCTGTCTGATCCAGAGCCGCCCGAATGCGTCGTCGTCGCTCTGCCGTGGAACACGCGGCCACCGGCCATCCCACGCCCTCAACTGGTGTCCACCGGGACCACAGTGGAGTGCCACTTCACCCGCGGGCCGTCGTTCGTGCGGAGCTGCACCCACGCCGCCGGATCGAGCTGATCCTCTTCGTCGGTCACCGCCATCAGCCACCGTCGATTCGCCTCGCTCCTGCGCTCCTAAGTCTCCCGCCGGCCTTTCGTGTGCCGCTAGGTGAGCTCCGCCCCTCCTCTTCTTTTAGCTGCTCAAGTTGGTGCCGTAGTTAGCCGTGCCCGCCGTCGCGCCATGGCCGAAGCTCTGCTTCCGCCGCCACGCGCGCCGCGTTCGCCTTAGACCTCCCCGTGCCTAGCCGAGGCCTACGCCATGTTCCTAGGGATCTCAGGCATCGCGTGTGTGCTCTCGTTCGACTCGGGCGACCCCCTAGGCTCGAACTCGAGGCCACCGCGTTCCGGCCGCCGCCTGCCGTCGTTGTGCCGCTCGAACCCGAGCCTCCCGGCCCAAACCAACGCCACCAGGCGATGCGCGACGCTCTCCCCATTCGAAAGCACCTGGCCGCGTCCCAAATGGGCATCTATGCCGCATTTCCGAGCATCTCCGGCGAGGAGCCGCCGCGTTTCGGGCTCGCCGAAGCAACTCCGGCGCCGGTGCTGACCTGGCCGCCACGTGGCTCTTCCCGGTGTCGCTGCCAGTGGGTCCCACGGCCCAGTTGACCGAGTCAACTTTGCTGACTGGGCTTCCCCAGTCACTGACGTGTGGGACCCCCTGGGCCCCGTTGACCAGTCAGCGGGTCAACGTTGACTGCTGACTGGGCAGTCAACGGGGCCCACTGTCAGTCTCTGGTGCACTCTGGGTGCAGTGCACCAGGTGCACCCAGCATTTCTGGTTACTGTTTAAATTCGAATTAAATAAATCCAGTAATTTCAAAAAAATGCTAAATCTTTAGAAATTCGTAGAAAATAATCCGTAACTCGGATGGAAAAGTTTTCTACATGAAAGTTGATCTGAAAAATCCAACGAATCCAAATATGCCATCCACATACCTGTCACATGCCCCTAACACTGCAACATGGAACCTTCCCCTCCGGTTCATCTGTCTGACAGATGCCTAACACCGAGAAAATATTCCCAGATATTTTCCCGCTCCGTCTGTAGCACTTAACATTGCATTAGGTCACCCCTGCATTGCATATTGCCATGTTTTGCTCTGTGTTGCATTTATTTGCCGTGTATTTATTTGTTTCTTCCCCCTCTTCTCTTCAGTAGACTCCGAGACGGACGCTGCTACCGATATCGACTACGTTCCTGACGCCCAGCCTCTTTCAGCAAAGCTTCCAGGCAAGCAAACCCCCTTGATCATGCCTATATCGCCTATTCTTTCTCTCTTATGCTTGCATTAGAATTGCTACAGTTGTTGCTCCGATAGTACCTATTCTGATGCATAGCCTGTTTTTGTAACCTGTTGTTGATACTTTATCTGATGTCCTATATGCTTAGTATAGACTGAGTAGTGATCCATCAGTGGCCCCACACCCTTGTCCGTGTTGCCCTGCTTTGCTACCGGAAGACTCGATCAGCGTGATCGATTTGCAGAGACCGAGCACATCACCGCACACCCCCTTAGTTGTACGACTCTGCAGAGCTACTATCGAGTGCCGAGGGTGATACCTCCTACCTCACTCCTGATGATATCTCTGTAGCGTAGCTAGTTGGTTGTGGGTTACCCGGGGTGATTCCTCTTTCACCACCTCCGATGATGCCTCAGTCGTACAACCCCTCAAGTGTGAACCCATCGAGGGTGATTCCTCCGAGTTCACCTTGAAGGATACATCAAGTGGGAGTCCATCGAGGGTGATTCCTCGGACTTCCCCCTAGATGTTAAAACACACGGTTACCTTTAACTGTTGCCCCCTTGTACTATTTTTGCGGGACTGAAGGGACAGGCGGTACCACCCCGGTAGAGGTGGACCTGAGTTCCCCACAGTCTCTGGGGAAGTCGGGTTGACCTGGAGGGTACCCGCGAGATAATTACGTGGCACGGCCGGGCAGGCAGACCGTCCAGGAGAGGGATGGGCCTGGCCCTTGCCGTAAGTCCACGAGACGGGGCGACGGGGTCACATGATCGTGGTTCTCTGCTCGTCTCCGCGAGCTCCCAATACACTAACGGTTTGGATATGTTATCTGAGTAGGCCTCTGGCCTTTTCGCACTAACCACCACGCGGGATAAGTTATGGGCACTCGGCGTCGTACGATTCTCCCGAAAGCTCTGACAGACGTCCAGTTCAGCATTGTGGCCGGGTCGGATCGTGCCATCCAGGAGAGAGGTGGCGCTGGTATCCACCCTGTGCACAACGAACCGGAGTGCAAAGGGCGATGGGCCCAAGACCCCTGAGCACTTAGGATGTAGACCGGTGGGGACCTCTCTGCGGAGCCTAGGTAGGACTACGGCGTGTTGATCAGCCGAGGCCAGGCATGTCCCGGAAAAGTGTGTCCGGCCAGAGTTAATTGAGCGTGTTGGGTAAGTTGGTGCACCCCTGCAGGGAAGTATATCTATTCGAATAGCCGTGTCCACGGTAACGGACGCTCAGTGTTGTATCCCGATCTAATACAACTTGAACTGGATACTTGTGATACTTAATTAATATGTTAGCTCCGGGATTGCTTTCTCGCAGGGAGTCGAGGAAGGATCTCTGGGCTTGACTGCTATTATACTTATTACTATATGTTATGTTACTAATCTGCACTCTTCTAATGCTGCAAGACCCTGAAGATGCTAGTCTTCGATAAGCTAGGCCTTCCCCCTCTATTCTGGCATTTCTGCAGTATAGTCCACAGATACAGCCTCCCCTTTGATACCGTTGCATAAGTAGCATAGATCTGATGTAAGTCTTGCTAGTACTTTGGATGAGTACTCATGGTTGCTTTGCTTCCTCTTTTTCCCCATACCCGATTGCTGCGATCAGATGACGGAGCCCCAAAGCCAGCTGACACCGTCGATGACTACTACTACCACGGTGGAGCCTACTACCTCGCAGGGAGTCGAGGAAGGATCTCTGGGCTTGACTGCTATTATACTTATTACTATATGTTATGTTACTAATCTGCACTCTTCTAATGCTGCAAGACCCTAAAGATGCTAGTCTTCGATAAGCTAGGCCTTCCCCCTCTATTCTGGCATTTCTGCAGTATAGTCCACAGATACAGCCTCCCCTTTGATACCGTTGCATAAGTAGCATAGATCTGATGTAAGTCTTGCTAGTACTTTGGATGAGTACTCATGGTTGCTTTGCTTCCTCTTTTTCCCCATACCCGATTGCTGCGATCAGATGACGGAGCCCCGGAGCCAGCTGACACCGTCGATGACTACTACTACCACGGTGGAGCCTACTAATATGTGGAGACCGACGACCAGGAGTAGTTTAGGAGGCTCCCAGGCAGGAGGCCTGCGCCTTTTCGATCTAGTTGTCGTTGTTTTGCTCAGCCTTCTTAAGGCATCCTTGTTTAGTTATGTCTGTTCTCAGATGCTAATGTTTCCGTTGACGCTTGTGTAACTCGAGCTTATGTATTCGAGCCCTCGAGCCCCCTAGCTTGTAATATAAAGCTTGTATTATTATTTTTTTGTGTCTAGAGATGTGTTGTGATATCTTCCCGTGAGTCTCTGGGCTTGATCGTGCGCATTTGCGTGTATGATTAGTGCACGATTGAGTCGGGGGCGTCACAATTTATTATACGGAATATCACCTTCATCAAATCTAATGAGAGAATTTACCTCCACTACCTGTGTCGGGATGTCGAGCCCATGTATTTCTTCAATAGGTGGTAAATTCTTAACATCTTCAGCTTTAATACCTTTTTCCTTCATAGATTTCTTGGCTTCTTGCATATTTTCTGGACTGAGGAATAGAATACCTCTCTTCTTCGGAATTGGCTTAGGTGGTGGTTTAGGAAGTGTCCAATCATCGGCATTGCTCAATATATTATTCAATAGTACTTCAGCCTGTCCAACAGTCCGTTCCCTGAAAACACAACCAACACAACTATCTAGGTAGTCCATAGAAGCATCGGTTAGTCCATTATAAAAGATATCAAGTATTTCATTTTTCTTAAGAGGATGATCAGGCAAAGCATTAAGTAGTTGGAGAAGCCTCCCCCAAGCTTGAGGGAGATTCTCTTCTTCAATTTGCACAAAGTTAAATATTTCCTATAAGGCAGCTTGTTTCTTATGAGCATGAAAATATTTTTCAGAGAAGTAATATATCATATCCTGGGGACTACGCACACAACCAGGAGCAAGAGTATTAAACCATTTCTTAGCATCACCCTTTAATGAGAAAGGAAACAACTTAAGAATATAGTAATAGCGAATTTTTTCCTCATGAGCAAATAGGGTGGCAATATCATTCAACTTAGTAAGTTGTGCCACAACAGTTTCAGTTTCATAACCATGAAAAGGATCAGATTCAACCAAAGTAATTAACTCAGGTTCGACAGAGAATTCACAATCCTTATCGGTAACAAATATGGGAGAGGTAGCAAACTTAGGATCATATTTCATTCTCTCCCTCGTAGATTTTTCTTTCAACTCAGCAAGCAAAGTTTTAACTTCATCTCTATCCTTACAAGCAAGAATGGCCCTAGCCGTCTCCATATCAAAGACATGTTCATCAGGTGATTCAACTCTAGTAGGAGGACTAGGCATAATAGGTGAATCATAATTCTCAAGAGTTTCAACATTTTCAGCATTCTCAATTTCTTTAGCTTTAGCAAGTTGTTCATCAAGAAATTCACCAAGTGGCACAGTATTATCAAGCATAGTACTAGCATCATCATAAGTATCATTCATAGCAGAAGTAGTATCATCAATAACTTGCGACATATTAGAATGAATTGCAGGTGGTGGCGTCACAAGCCTACTCAAAACAGAAGATGAATCAAGTGCGGAGCTAGATGGCAGTTCCTTACCTCCCCTCGTCTTAGAGGGAACGATCTTGGTCTTAGCATCTTTCAGATTCTTCATAGTGATCAACAGATATAAATCCCAAGTGACTCAACAAATAGAGCTATGCTCCCCAACAACGGCACCAAAAAAAGGTCTTGATAACCCACAAGTATAGGGGATCGCAACAGTTTTCGTGGGTAGTATTTCACCCAGATTTATTGATTCGACACAAGGGAAGCCAAAGAATATTTGCAAGTATTAGCAGTTGAGTTGTCATTTCAACCACACCTGGAGATAAAATATCTATAGCAGAATATATAGTAGCACAGTAATATGATAGTTTTGATAGCAGTAGCAATAGTAACAATAGTAACGGTAACAGTAACAATAACAGTTTGTAGCAAGTGTAAAGCAGTAGCAACAAAGTAACTTAGCAGAAACCAATATGAGAAAGTCGTAGGCATTGGATCGGTGATGATAATTATGTTGGATGATATTCATCATATAACAGTCACAACCTAGGGCGATACACAATAGCTCCAATTCATTAATGTAATGTAGGCATGTATTCCATATGTAGTCATACGTGCTTATAATAAGAACTTGCATGACATCTTTTGTCCTACCCTCCCGTGGCAGCGGGGTCCTTAAGGAACCTAAGGGATATTAAGGCCCCCTTTTAATAGAGAATCAGAACAAAGCATTAGCACTTAGTGAATACATGAACTCCTCAAACTACGGCAATCACCGGAAAGAATCCCAATTATTGTCACCTTGGGGTATGCGGATCATGACACGTAATAGGTGCATATAACTTGCAAGATAGGATCAAGAACTCAAATATATTCATGAAAACATAAAGGGTTCAGATCTGAAATCATGGCACTCGGGCCCTAGTGACAAGCATTAAGCATAGCAAAGTCATAGCAACATCAATCTCAGAACATAGTGAATACTAGGGATCAATGCCCTAACAAATTGACTCGATTACATGATAAATCTCATCCAACCCATCATCGTCCAGCAAGCCTACGAAGGAATTACTCATGCCCGGTGGTGAGCATCATGAAATTGGTGATGGAGGATGGTTGATGATGACGACGACGTCGAATCCCCCTCTCTGGAGCCCTGAACGGACTCCAGATCAGCCCTCCCGATGAAGAACATGAGGTGGCGGCAGCTCCGTATCGTAAAACACGATGAAACTTCTTCTCCTATTTTTTTCTCGAGGAAAGAGAATTTATAGCGTTGGAATTAGGTCAGACAGCCGCCTGTGGGCCCCACAAGGCATCAGGGCGCGCCCTAGGGGGGGGTCGCGCCCTGTTGCCTTGTGGGTAACAGGTGGCCCCTCTTCTGTTGATTCTTGCGCCAATAATTTTTATATATTCCATAAAAATTCTCCAAAAAGTTTCGTCCAAATCCGAGAACATTGATTTCTGCACAAAAACAACACCATGGTAGTTCTGCTGAAAACAACGTCAGTCCGGGTTAGTTTCATTCAAATCATGCAAATTAGAGTCCAAAACAAGAGCAAAAGTGTTTGGAAAAGTAGATACGATGGAGACGTATCACCTTGCCATACCCAAGTTAGCTCATCCTACTTTGATCTGACAAAAGAGGGAACTTGGAACGCACTTTTTGAGGATACATCATGTTGTTTAACTATGTTAATGATGTTGAGAGTTGATCATAGTGAAAGTATGAACCCTGGGCCTTGTTTTTAAGCATTGAGACACCGTTTTACTCACTTTTACTACTATTTGACATGTTGTCCTATTTTATTCTGAAAATAAAAAATGTTACGATCCAAACTATCAATCTCTCACCCAAATTATCAATCTCTTCGTCGAATTAGTGCACCTATACAATTAACAATTTGTATGTGGTGTGCTGAGGAGACAAGAGACAACTTATATTTTGATTGCAGGGTTGTTTGAGAGGGATGACTTTTAACCTACACCTCTCGCGGATTGATAAATCTTAGGTCATCCACTTAAGGGAAGTTTATTGTTGTCCTACAATCCTCTGTGCTTGGAGGCCCAACAGAGTCTACAAGAATAGAAGTGTGTAGTAGACATCAGAGACAAACATATAAGGTGGGTTGTTCCATATACCACTAAGGGCTTGAGAATAGGACACATACACGCATGCTCCTCATCCATCGCCCGCCTTGCCATGCGCGAGTGTTTCATGAACAAGCCAAGGTGGGGTAGGACCTATGTCGTGTGTGTTGCTTTATTTTGGTCACACAATAAAAAGATGTTGAAACATTTTGCCTCCAATGGAAGACGAATTTGATAGTCGCAGACTGTTTCTCTTCCTCTCCCTAGTGCACGCCCGTTTCTCTACATGGTCAGTTTCGAGGTGCCTATAAGAGGTCGCTCCTCTTCCATAGATGCATACACTTCATCTCTCCCAACTCGTCTGGCTCCTGGCTCCAAGCGTTGTGTTGTCTACCGCTTTCTCATCTCACTTCTTAGCGTGCATCGTGGAGTGAGACAGCAGGCATCCGAAATCCCGCCTCTTGTGATCATGTACGGAAGAGGCGTGATGAAGTTTTTGGAGAGCGCTCTCGCGCGGCTGCTGGATACTTCTTCATCGTGTCTGCACACGACGAGGACTACTTCCCCGACGATGACTTATTCCCCAACACCGACGACCTCCTTGACAACATGTCGGTGATGGTGTTGCAACTGAAAACACTTCTTCTTCTGTTGCGTTGTACGTTCTCTTATCCTCCCTGTTAGGTATTGTTTTTGGATATGTCATACTAGCAAAGGATATAGATACGATGTTCATCTTTTATATACCCGTTTGCATGACTAGTTACGTCACTCTCATACTTGATTCAATCGTCATCTCTATCATGATTGTCGTGTTTTTTCTACTCCTCCGTTCTCTAAAGTAGTGCATGTATATATTTTTAAAAGTCAACCCTCATAAACTTTGACCAAGTTTTGGAGAAAAACATTTACATCTAAAATGTCAAGCATAAATCATTAGATTCATTATAAGTAGTTTTGTTAGGACCGAGAGTATATCGACCAGAGGGGGTGAATGGGAGATTCAAAAATTCTTGCGAATGTTTTGAACTGATCCCAAACACAACAGCAGAAATAAGGTTCGGTAGACAAGAACTTAATTAAGCACGCTATTGAGGAGCAAATCTATCGATGTAGGAAGCAGTAATTGTTCGAGCATAGAATATCACAGGTTTGACAGGTATGATGGTAATGCAATATATGAACAGATGCAGTAGCACGAGGGAAAACAAGATAAGAATTGCGATGGAAATGCACGAGAAATAATGACAAGGCGAATGGATACGGCACTGAATGAAATCACGCTGACGTGCAGAAATACAAAGAGAAATAAATTAGACTGAGACGACAGAAATGAATGATGAAAATGCGAAAGATAAGTAACAAACTATGATTGATCAGATAAAACTATTGACTCAGAGCACGAATGTAAACTGCTGAAGGAAATGCAGTAATGTAGAATGAACCAGTGGTGCTCGATGGCGACAGATGAATTTGGTAGACCAGTTCGCCCTTCTGCCAAAGGACTACGTCTGGTTGGAGGGGTTGTGATTTAACACAGAAGATAAACTCTCTTCGCCCTATTCTCCTTCAACTCGGAGCTGATCAGACTCCAGTTGATTTCACTCATGGTAGATACTTGTCGGCGATCTCCAAACCTTCGACAGACCTCTTCGCGAACCACAATGACTCTTGGTTGCTGAAGATCTTGCTCGGTGAAGACAATTACTCTTCGACACTCGAGCCGACACCTATCTGTCTAGAGAGTGCGTGGCTCTCAAGAGTAATAGGTACAAGAACTCTAACTCAGAACTACTGTGATGCTCAACCACTGTCTAAGTTTTGGCTTTTGATTTTTCTCTCGGTGGATCTTAAACTCAAATCTCTTGGAGAGGGGATGCTCAATCAATCTTCTCAGAAATCTTAAGCGGAGCAGCCAACGGGCAACGTTGGAGCAGGGTGGCTATTTATAGCCACAGCCTTCCCTGAAGGGAAAAGACCAAATTGGACATGTGGAGCAGCCAACGGCCGAACGACATGAGTCCAACGGTCGGAATTTGAGCACAACGGTAACATTCCTTGAGGAGCAAGTAATGCTAACTCCTTAGTTCGAAAGATATCTCCCGCAGCACCGAAGAACACGTCTTCTGCTGGTAGGTAATCATTCGAAGCATAAAGAGATTTCTCTCAGTCTCGCATAGGTTTGGGCTAAGCATCACAACGGATCTAAGCTTCGAGAACCTATACCCCTCTTAATAGTACGGAGGTCCTATGACTCAAATAAGACAGAGAAGAACAACGAAACAAATGCTACGTCATCGCTTCGTCTTCAATCTTCTCGGTCGCAGTCACTTTTCTTCGGACAGAATCACCGAACCAATTGCTTTGCGTCAACAATAAATTTTTGAGGGATTAATTCCTTCACATCAATCTTCTCGCCTACATGACTTCAATCAGATGTAGCTCATTCTTCTCTGCTGTGCAGATATTCTTCGGTGAAGTTCCTCGAACTTGACACCGGAGACAGCATTCTCTTCGGCACTGCATGGACTATTTCTCTCTGTGCGCACTAGCAAACAAATCAGTCCATGCCTGTTTCTGTCAACAATCTCCAAAACACAAGAGGACAAATATTGCACCAACAATCTCCCCCTTTTTGGACGATTGTTGACAAAACAGAACACATCGAAAGATAGATGAAAGAATGAAATGGAATGCGAAGGATATTGAAAGACGAGAGATAATTACAAAGATAAAACACGCTCCCGCTGAAGGTATGCATCATTCTGACTCAGAGTACGCATAGAGGATAAACCGGAAGGTAGCGAGGTGAATCTTCGTATGAGTGACATTGACAGATGATCTCATTCGTAGTTTCATCCAATGCACTCGACGGTGTCTGAGGTGTTTCCTGCCACACACAACCTTTGAAATAGATTTGTTAGATAGCGAGGATATTTTGAAGTGAGTTGTGGCAAGGGATAAGCCATGAAGATTTTCTCAGAACACAGTTTGAATCCACACGAGATATAGGTTCCCTGCAAGTTAGATACTCGGAGAGAGTTAGAGCAAGGGAATCACAAGTATATTGCTCGGAGTAGATATGCTTCAGACGAGATTTTCCTGCACCAAGGATGATACTAGAGAAATATGCGAGGAAAAACAGCTTATGAGATAGATTGAAAGAATTCTCTTTTGTATCACGAGTAAATTTACTCTGAAGCAACCTTTCTTCTCCTGCATCGTTAGATAGCGAAAGATAATCATAGGAGTATATCTAAGTGGAAGATGCATGTAGTTTCAAGGAGTAAGATATCTCTTTTAGAGAAACATGATTTTCAATCCTCCTTGAAATGCTTTCACTTAACCTTGCACGATAGATAAGTATCAAGGATAATCATTTCAAGGAAGTAAGCTTTCGATAGCACCTGCAAACAAATAACTGGAAGCAAATAGCATTGCAGGGGGGGTTATTAACGGTACATGACGACGCAGTATTCCATCACCACAGGTGGTGAGATTAAGTTCCACGAACAAAAGCAAAAAGTTCAACCACCGAAACCAAATTGTTCGACTGAAAAGCAAATGGCGAATGGAAACACCCTGCAAGTAACCCGCATATATATCTCTCGATGTTCTTCTCCCCCTTTTTGTCAACAAGTGTCAAAAAAAGGAAAGAGAATGCATGCGAGGAACTACTCGTCCGAAGAATCCCCAGAACTCGAACTGTTCGGCGATGCAGAGCGAGCGATTGTCGAGGCCAAAGCAGGAGTTGGAGATGCAACACGGGCTTCGGGAGCAGCTTCGGAAGTAGCAGCGCGAGGTGCATCTGGCTTGAATATCAATGTGCCTGCTATGTCTTCAAGTTCATCATCGGGTTCAACAAACAGCAGGTCGGTGGAGGCAGAACGCTGAGGAAGCACTGGGGTTTGCCTTCGGATGCGAGGAACTTCAAACAACTCCAGATGATCATAATCTTTCTCGATACCCTTGGCAGATAGTTGAGTGCGAGAATAATGCTTGCGCAGAAGGGTCCAGGAGCGCTTCTTTTGTTCCTTCTCATATAGAAGAGCTTGGCGAGCATAATTGTGAAGCAGATTGATCTCAGTCATCATTTCCAACTTCTCTTTGCGGTCGAGCTTAATGTGGCTTTCCAGGGCTTGCTGTGTGCGAAGACAAATCTCATACAGTGAGGGATTTTCTTCACGAGGGATTTCGACTGTAGCCTTCTTGACCTTCGGAGCTTTAGCAGAGGCAGAGGCAGTAGCATCAATAGGTGTCTTCCCTTTGCCGATGTCCTTCATGATCCGTAGAGTGTCTCGGACTGGTGGAATGAAAACTTTCGGGACATGTGGGCAGAAAAACTTTTTCTCAGTAAGCTGCTCAATAGCAAACATGACCCAAGGTGCATATGGCTTCAAAGCCTGAGGGGTATCAGCTGCATAGGCCAAGTTGTGAATGAAAAGATCCGGAATGTCAAATCGAATGCCATGAGCTATTGCTTGAAGAGCATTTGCCACAATGCCATGAATGGTTTCTGGCCTGTTTGTTGGCGTGAGGGAGTTGCAGAGGATATAGAACAGCACTTTGTTCTCATAGGCCAGATTCTTAGGATTTGCTTCGGTACATTCATCACCAACAAGTTTGGGGTCCATCAGCATATGAAGTTCAGCTTCGGATACATCCCAGTAGTGCAGTATGTGTTCCCGAGTGGCATCAAATTCACACAGAGGAAGATTCAACAGTGCTAAGAACTGGTCAGCCGAACATTTGATCTTTTCTTCTTTGGTCATCCATTCGAGGATCCAAGTACTGCTATTAGCAAGGTCCCCTGAGATATAAAGAGTGGCATAGAACTGAAGGATTACTTCACGATTCCAGCCATGATTGAAACGAAGGAAACTCTTCAGGAGGACTTGTTCAATCTGCTCGGTAGTGTGATGGAAGCAAGGTAAACTTTCGAGCTCGGCGAAATCCAGAATCTTGTGCTTGAAGATGCGATTCTTGCCATACAGAATGCGAGCATAGTACACGGCATATTCCTTCGTCCAGAATCTTGGTGACAAGGAAGTTCTTTCTCCATCATATGGGCTGGTCCCAAAGAATGCAAGTTTTGAATGATGAAACTGCTCGTTGAAAGCTGGACCATTCTGGCCATCATCAACAGGAAACAAAGGATAGGTTTCCAATGGGTTTCTCAGTGGTTCTTCATCGACCATAAATCGGGTCCGAATGTCATCAGGTGCAGGCACTCCTTCCTCAATGGGCTTGAGAGGAGCATGTGGCATCCTTGATTTTTCTCGTGCAGATTGCTTCGAAGAACTTGACTGACTACCGTTTTTGCTCGTTGGAACTCTTTCAGCAGCTTTCTGACTTTCGGGCACAAGGGCCTTTTCTTTCTTTGCACTTTCTTCGACTGGAGGCACAACGACCTCTTTCTCAGACGCTTGAGACACAACTGATGGTACAGTTTCTTCTCGAGCCATCGGCTCGTCAGATTTCTTTTCTTCCTCTACCAACTGTGGTGCAATGATAAGAGGAGCAGGATCAACATCCATCTGGGTAGGGGCACCAGATGATGAGACCGGGGGTGTTTTCTCTCGGGAAGCATTTAGCTCCCCCTTAATCTTGTCATTTTCCTCCTTATTTGGTTCGAAGGGCTCTGCTTGCAATGTTCTCGGCGGCGATGGATCTGCCTTCTCAACTTCAATTTCTTCATCAACCTCATCAACTGGGGATTGCTGCTTAGGAGGTGCATTTTCTTCATCAGTCTTTTCCAGGAATATATCAACAACTTCAAGTTGCTCTTGGGCTACTGGAGCTGGAATAATAACCTCCTCAGTGCCAGCTTGCTGCATAGGTTCATCTTTGCGAGGTGGAGATGGTGGAATCTGCTGCAAGGGTGCACTGGAGTCCAGAGGAATAGGATCAGCAGCGACATTCTGAAGGCGGCGGTCTTTGTTTACTTTCGGTTTGCTCATTCTTGCCCTAGCCTTCTGACATTTTTCTTCTTGAATTCTTCTTCAAGCAAGATCTACCTTGCGGTCAATCTCCTCGTTCCTTCTGTCACACAACTGAGATACCTCCATGTGCAAGCGCGAGTGCCAATCAATTTTCTCATTGCGCAAGACACTGAGGGCCTTGGTGAGTTCAACAATTTCTTTGTTCAGCTTTTTCCTTTCGGATTCAGTTTTGGCCTCACTCCTCATTTTCTCGACAGCTTGCTTGTCTTTGATTGCCTTATTCAGCTTCTTGGAGATTTTTCTCAGCTCGATGAAATGCTTCGTCACCATTTCGGTAACATCACCAGGCAGTCCCAGACCGCTCACATCATCAGATTTTGCATCATATGCAGCACTGTCAATCACATCGATCATGAAATTGAAATCATACTTCTGTTCCTCTGTGGAAGCAGGAACAGTGGGCCTGGCCTTCTTGGCAGATACATCAGCTTTTTCTTCAGACTGCAGCTTTCTCTTCGCCGCAGTGTTTGTCAAAGTTCTCGGGGCTGCAGAACCCGAAGGTTTGTCAGTGAAGGGAATGGGTGCATGCCTTGGTGATCTCCTTGGAGAGGGTAAAACTTTCACTAGAGAGGGGCTCTTGGATGGCTTGTTGAGAATGGCAAGTTGATCATACTGTGGAATTTCATCAGGGAGCTCTTCGCTGGATGACTCATCAGACGAGCCAGAAACTGCCTTCTTGATTCTCCTGGCGACAGTTTTCTTTCGGGGTGCACGAGGGGAAACTGATTTCCTAGACTTGCTTTCCTTGGAAGCAGATACACGATCCTTCTTCTTCTGTACGTCTTGCTGGGTCAGCGCGACATTTTTTCGCTTCAACTTGGTTTTTCTTCGCTTCTCTAGCTTCACGCTTGGCTTTGGCCTTCGCCCTCTTAGCCACTTCCTCGGGAAAATCAGCGATGGTTTTGAGGGAGTCGGGGTGAGCATTTGGAGGCTGTGGTGGTCTGACTTTTTCATCATCGGGGCCAATGCAGTTTTCAGCAATGCAGTCATTCCACGATGGTGTGAAAGCAAACAGAATCTGGTACTTTTCGCGAACATTTTCATATCTGTACCATTTGCCTGCCCAGTGGCGGCGAATTCTTTGAAGCCTATTGTTGCGGTCTGTCGTTGATTCACCCTCAGGTGGAGTTTTGTAACTATCAGGATCAGACATTTCTACAGTGGTATTCTTTTCTCTGCCACGACCGCCCTTCTTAGGATTTCCATCAGAAAAGATGGTTAGGGCGTCGGTGACCAATTCATCCTCGGGCTGACTGTGAGCAGAGGGAATTTCTTCATCATCTTCTTCGGATTCAGTCTCTTGTTTCTTCTTCGGAGCCTTGGGTGGCTTCGAAGATTTTCCTCCTCCAGTCATTCTCATTCGTTCATTCCTTGATGGAAACTGAGGCAAACTTTCTTCAGAATCTGAATGCTCTTGCAAACTCTGTGACATGACCAACCTGTGAAAAAAGAATAGATGCGAGGGAAAAAGGGTAGGGTCATAAGCATGCACAGAAAGATTTTGAAACGAAAATGATTTTGAGGGAGTCCATCAAGGAACTCATGGTAATACAAAAAGATATCATCGATAGATTTTACAAGCTAGCCACAGAAAAAAAATCTAGGCAGGTTGATAGCTATCTAATCTTTCGGATAATTACACATGAACCCTAGATGAGGAAAACATGTACGAGGAAGATCTACAAACCGTACAAGTCAAATCCTAGTGATTCCTAAAGATCTACCGCAGTGAAATAAATCAAAGAAAATAGCATCGGTAAGAACTGCCCTAAGAACAGAGATATGGAGAAGAGCAGTTCGGGATCCAAGCGCCCTAACTTGGCAACTTAAATCAACTACGGCAATGCGGGAGGAAGAATACCGCACCGGCGTGATCAGCTGCGACGAGATTCCACCGGAGTAGCGCGGCAGAGCTTCTCGCCGGAGTTGCTTCGAGCACGGGCTCGGTTGGAGGTGGAACGAGGGTTAGAGGAACTGAGGAAGAAGATGCGATGAGGGATATTTATAGCTGGTGAGCTAAACCTCCTCTCCGAAATCCACGGCCCACAGTTGCGGGATGTTCCGCATTCGACGGACACGATCATGATCGTAAAGATCGTGGGCACGTGGCAACCGTTCTCTGTGAGAAACTCGGGAAGAGAGCGGGAGTACGAAAGGTTTGAAGGAGGGCTAAACGCCAAAAATGGATAAAAGTTCAAAGTTGATTTCTTTCGCGACCAAGGACGTCGGAGAGAGATTTTCTTCAGATCAAATTGCATGCTCATGACGGACAACATAGATTTGGATGAGAAAGAATAGAGGGATAAAAGGGTCTGAAACAAAACACTCAGCCAGAAGAGAAGAAACACCAAACGAGGAGCTATGAGTGAGTTGTTCATCGGATGAAACACAAACACGGCAACTCGAAGACAAACAATAAACTGAGAACAAATAAACACAAAGAACCAGCACCAACAAGATAGATCTCAGGGTTAAGGATATACGATTAGAATCCCTGAGAGAGAGTTCCTGCAAGACGAGTTAGTTCTTTCTCGCAACCCACACTTGTGTGGGCAGCGCAGACCTCATTTGTCTCGTCTGAGCAGGGACGTTCCTTCGTTGATTTCTGTAGTTCACCTGTGCATTTCGAGAGTAATCATATGAATAAGCATTGAAATTGTTCCCAGAGACATGAGCATAATGATTCGAGGAGATACGCATGTACTCCTCTTGTCGAAAGTTTGACCGATATCCATTCGAGGAAGTTTCAGTGCCAATCTGCGAGTGATTATCATTTCCTCGAAGAGAATTACTCTGCATATTCAGGTTAGCAGTGACAGATAAATTTTCAATGAAGCACTTCTTCACCCAGATTTGCTTCTTGGGTGAACCAGACCTGAAGTTAGTCCCAACATACCGAGCGAAAACCTTACCATTCTGTTGTTTGAAGAATTTGTAGTTTGAATCATCAGACTCGTCAGAAACAACGGAAATGGGAGTGTCATATCCAGACAGGAGTGCAGGTTTGAGAGTTTTGCTTTTAGCAAGAACCCAACTCATTCGAGGATATTGCTCGGGAGTCCAGTAGGTTCCATCAACGTTGAGTTTCCTTTCGAAACCCAATCCTTCCTTTCGGGGATTTTTGTGCAGTATTGACTTCTTGAGCACATCACAGAGAGTTTGATGCCCTTTGAGGCTCTTTAGCATTTATGTCTCAAGCAAGTTCTTTAGCCTGCAATTTTCATCAGAGATAGCAACAAATTCCTCGGAAGAGGGGTTAGAAATATCATTCGTAGTGGTTGCAATATTCTCGATGACCGCATTTGATGTTTCAGCATTCGAATCAGCATTGCTACGTTCTAGGCATTTTGAGCAAGGAGGCACAAAATCATCAGGAAGGTTGTTAGATTGCTTGGCGAAGAGAGAAGCTTTTTCTTTCGCAAGCACGTTATAAGACTCTTTCAGTGACTCGAGTTCTTGATTCCTGCTAAGGAGTTCATCTGATAAACTCTCGTAGTCGACTGCAAGAGAATCATATCGTTTGGAAAGATCATCAAATGTTGAAGAAAGAGCATCATGCTCTTCAGTCAACTCTTGATTCTTCTCCATCTCTTTGACCAGTAATCCTTCGGATTTCCTGAGATTCTTCTCAAGTTTTTCAAGCTCATCTTGTTGAGATTTTGCAATCTTAACAAGTTTAGCATAGGCAATGTATTTAGAGGAATATTCAGTCATAGATTTTCGGTGCTTTGCTGATACCTGATCCTTTGAGGTTTTTGCCATGAGACAGAGTGCGATTGGTTCATCATCACTTGAAGCATTATCATCAGTGTCTGATTCGAGTGACTTCTCGGATGATTCATAAGCGACGAATGCATTGCCTCTTCCTAGGCTTCTGTGAAGCTCTTCGTCTTCTGATTCGGATTCGGATGTCTCATCTTCAGATTCCATATTCATTTCTGCTCATACTCTAGTCAGCTGCGATATTCTCTTCATATTAGATTCAATGGTTGCTTTGGCTTGCGCGTCAGTGACTGGTCTCTTCGAAGAGGATGAGAAGGATTCATTCTTCTTCGAGAGCTTAGTGTGACGGTCCATTCGAGTGAATCCAGTGCAGTGAAGATAAATCCATCTGTTGCTAGGTTTTTCGTCTAGTTCCCAGCAAGGACAGTCTGCTATGTAGTGACCGAATTGTTTGCACTTGAAGCACTTTATTTCTTTCGGAGGTAATTTTCTTGAAGATTCAGGCAAATCAACTTCGTCATCATTTGTGAGACACAGATTCTGTCTTCTGAGATTACCTAGTCTTTCTGTGAGCATTTCTAGCTCTCTTGTGATAGAGTGTTGATTCTTGATATCTTCTTCTTGTGAACTGCCATAATGTGAGAGAATTTCTCGTTCGCTTTCCGAAGAAGATTCTTGATACCCATTTTCAAGTTCCATCTTTTCTTCGTGAATAGACAGCAGCGTCATGACCTCGACGTAGTGAAGTTCTTCATAGTCTGGTCTTTGCTTGATTTCAGCTACGATTGGATCGAAGGTTGCATCAAGAGCACTCAGTAGCTTGTTGACCACATCTCTATCGGCGATATCTGTTACTCCTCGTTGACGAAGTCTTTCAACAATATTTGTCAACCGATCAGTGAGTTCCATAGCACTTTCCCTACGAAGACTTCTGAAACCAGCAAACATGGCACGAAGCATATCGGTGTGTGGATCTGTTCTGGCAATGAATTCTTCATGAACAGTTTTGATGGCATCCCAGAGTTGCTTGGCAGTGTCAAGCTTTCGGAACCGAATGAAGATGTCTTTCGAGATACTGTCACAGATAATATCTTTTGCTTGAGCATTCAACCGCATTCTAGCTTTGTCATCGGAAGTAGGAGCATCAGGGAGCTGAACGGTGTATCCATTTTCCACAATCTGCAAGAGTTCTACGTTGATAGCTTGAAGTCTGATTTTCATTCTCTCTTTCCAGTAGACATAGTCATTTCCATCGAAGATGGGAAACCCCTCAGAGTGCGAGGATCTACCTGCATACGACATACTCAAAACTCCAAGATTGTTAGACCTTTAATAAACAGAGACAGGGAGTACCCGCTCTGATACCAATTGTTAGGACCGAGAGTATATCGACCAGAGGGGGGGTGAATGGGAGATTCAAAAATTCTTGCGAATGTTTTGAACTGATCCCAAACACAGCAGCGAAAATAAGGTTCGGTAGACAAGCACTTAATTAAGCACGCTATTGAGGAGCAAATCTATCGATGTAGGAAGCAGTAATTGTTCGAGCATAGAATATCACAGGTTTGACATGTATGATGGCAATGCAATATATGAACAGATGCAGTAGCACGAGGGAAAACAAGATAAGAATTGCGATGGAAATGCACGAGACATAATGACAAGGCGAATGGATACGGCACTGAATGAAATCACGCTGACGTGCAAAAATACGAAGAGAAATAAATTACACTGAGACGACAGAAATAAATGATGAAAATGCGAAAGATAAGTAACGAACTATGATTGATCAGATAAAACTATCGACTCAGAGCACGAATGTAAACTGCTGAAGGAAATGCAGTAATGTAGAATAAACCAGTGGTGCTCAATGGCGACATATGAATTTGGTAGACCAGTTCGCCCTTCTGCCAAAGGACTACGTCTGGTTGGAGGGGTTGTGATTTAACACAGAAGATAAACTCTCTTCGCCCTATTCTCCTTCAACTCGGAGCTGATCAGACTCCAGTTGATTTCACTCGTGGTAGATACTTGTCGGCGATCTCCAAACCTTCGACAGACCTCTTCGCGAACCACAATGACTCTTGGTTGCTGAAGATCTTGCTCGGTGAAGACAATTACTCTTCGACACTCGAGCCGACACATATCCGTCTAGAGAGTGCGCAGCTCTCAAGAGTAATAGGTACAGGAACTCTAACTCAGAACTACTGTGATGCTCAACCACTGTCTAAGTTTTGGCTCTTGATTTTTCTCTCGGTGGATCTTAAACTCAAATCTCTCGGAGAGGGGATGCTCAATCAATCTTCTCAGAAATCTTAAGCGGAGCAGCCAACGGGCAACGTTGGAGCGGGGTGGCTATTTATAGTCGCAGCCTTCCCTGAAGGAAAAAGACCAAATTGGACATGTGGAGCAGCCAACGGCCGAACGACACGAGTCCAACGATCGGAATTTGAGCACAACGGTAACATTCCTTGCGGAGCAAGTAATGCTAACTCCTCAGTTCAAAAGATATCTCCTGCAGCACCGAAGAACACGTCTTCTGCTGGCAGGTAATCATTCGAAGCATAAAGAGATTTCTCTCAGTCTCGCATAGATTTGGGCTAAGCATCACAGCGGATCTAAGCTTCGAGAACCTATCCCCCTCTTAATAATACGGAGGTCCTATGACTCAAATAAGACAGAGAAGAACAACGAAACAAATGCTATGTCTTCGCTTCGTCTTCAATCTTCTCGATCGCAGTCACTTTTCTTCGGACAGAATCACCGAACCAATTGCTTTGCGTCAGCAATAAATTTTCGAGGGGTTAATTCCTTCACATCAATCTTCTCGCCTACATGACTTCAATCAGATGTAGCTCATTCTTCTTTGCTGTGCAGATATTCTTCGGTGAAGTTCCTCGAACTTGACACCGGAGACAACATTCTCTTCGGCACTGCATGGACTATTTCTCTCTGTGTGCACTAGCAAACAAATCAGTCCATGTCTGTTTTTGTCAACAACCTCCAAAACACAAGAGGGCAAATATTGCACCAACAAGTTTCATATTTTATATATTTGGTATGTAGATATAAATGATTTTCTCTATAAACTTGGTCAAAACTTGTAAAGTTTTTGTTTTCAAAAAATCTATATGCACTACGTCATGGAAAGAGTGAATATTATTTTTCTGGATTAAACTTATTGGAAAACCGCTTATTTATTCAACAATAAGCAGAGCGCAACATGTTTCCTTTGTCACAAATCGAGCTCTAGAAATGCAGTTCCATTACGCAACGCCATTTTCTTTCTGAATTTTGGACAAACCTGGTTTGGTTCTCGCTTTTGATCAGCTGAACTGTGACCACTGAAATATCCCTAGTTTTTTCACGAGTTCATAGTATTAATGAACTCTAGAATGTGACGTGCACCACTAGCACAGAAGAAGCCGGTCGACCGTATATAACAACTTCAAATTGCAATCGCTAATTCACGAGTGCGGAGTGCTACAGCGAGCAGACCACGCTGAATACGGCAAGCAGGATCAGGTAGAGGCAGCGGCGTGCAGGTGGCCGGCCGCCGGCCTCGCTGAGCCTCCCGTACTCGGCCGCGAATGGCATGTCGTCCACGGGGAGCGAGCAGGCGGCCGGCCCCGCCACCGCCGCGACGCCCACGGCGGACGCCTCGTCCGCGGCCATCAGCGCCCGGATCACGGCCGTGGTCGCCGCGCCGTACCGCGTGGCGTTGCGCTGCATCAGCCACATGAGGCCCATGAGCTGGCAGTCCCGCTCGCTCGACGCGGCCGCCTGCAGCTTCCCCGCCGCCGCCACCGCCGGCACGCCGCCGCCGGATCCGGCCTTTATCTGCAACATTCAAGACGTACTCTCATCAGTCGTCGTGTAACTTTCTTGCACACGTGAAATCCAAGATGAGCATTGCTGAGTGCACTCTGCACTCCTACTTAGTCCAGAGAACTAATGATTCCGTCTTAGTGGTGGAAGGACGACCGATTGAAATTTTCGGGCTCAGACGGAGTGGAAAGGGAATGCAGGCATGTTCTGCTCGAATCATTCTCCAGGGCCTACGCGACAGGCCGGGACTTGAGATCTGATCATTTCGTGCGGTTCCACTCGCGACCAATAATGGCGCGCACACCAAACCCTATACCAGCAAAGATGGCGCCAGATTCTGTAGGTGGTGTCCATGAATGAGGACCATGGCTTCCATTTAACGCCTTGTCTAAAATCTTATCTGACCGTACTGCAATCATGCCTAGTGGCAGCTCTGTCTGTCTACACTAATAGTTGTGATGGACTACTCAAGTTGCTTAGGGAGTGTGCTCTACGCTTCAGTTCACCACTGCGTGCATTTGCAGTTTTGCAGATCAAGATTGCAATATGAGCAGTCATAAGGCGTCGTTAACAGTTAAAATGGTTCTGTTTACGGGGCTTGTTGCAGAGTAAGTTGACAGGCATTGCTACATTTGATCTCATTCTCACCGTGGAAAGAGCACGGAGGCACTTGGAGCAGCCGGGGACGCCGGGCCGCGCGCAGTCCCTCTTCAGCCTCCTCGCCGCCGCGTCCGCCGGGACCCACTGACCGGCACCCGTCGGCTGCGCCCCGCACGTCAGCCGCCTCAGCCTCACCCCGCAGTAGCAGAAGGCCACGTCGCACGTCCCGTTGGCACCCGGCGGGCGCGGCAGCGCCGCCCCCTCGGACCGCAGCGCGCGGTCCGCGGCGCCCGCGCACGCCTCCGAGTCGTCCGGCGGCACCGGCATGTCCACGGGCGCCGCTGACGCTGCCCGCATCGGCCTCGCCGCGAGCGCGGTGGGCGCGTAGGCGGCGAACAGCCACGCGGCCAGCGCGGGGCAGCACCGCAGCCTCGAGGGCAGCGCGCCGTCAGCGTCGCAGGAGGACAGCACGGCCGGGAGGAGCCGCGGGGAGGGGTCGAGCGGGCACGTGGAGGAGGCACCGGATACGGCGTCCGACTGCTCCGGGAACGCCGGGATCGTGGCGGAGCCAGGCTGCGCCGGCGTGGCCGAGGGCATGAACAGGCCCGCCGGGTCGAGCGGCGCCGGATCCGGCAATGCCGAGGCGGTGCAGTAGGCCGGCGAGAACAGCAAGACGCCGGCGGCGACCGCCGAGTAGAGGAGGAGGAGAGAGCGGTGAAGCTGATGCATCTCTCACTCTCGCGGTGCGCGTGCGCAGGTCCACGCGCGGTGGTTTCCTTGGTTGGCTTAAGAGAGTGGCAGCTGCAGTGGCCGAGTGAGAGCGTGGCGGGTGATCACTGAGCGATCGATCGATCGGAGATAGGAGGGGCTATGTGGGTGGTATGATGAGGGGACGCTTTGTGCAACTTTGCTGTTTTTGGCGCCAGAGGATGCATGATGGGATGGCTCTTATAATGGCCTTCTTGTAGGTGAGGTGAGGGGAAACCAACTGCAGCCTTTCGCAAAGCTTCTTTTGTCTACGGCTTATTTGAGCATTTTACAGTGAGGTGGTTCTTTTTGTTTTGTCAAGCAAGGCCATTCATGCTTTCTTTAGAGCAAATAAGTAAGTTACTATACTAAAGCGGGAAGCATTTGGCTTTTCTGTTTTTTTTTTACTTTTTTTCACGCTTTTACTGTTCATTTCACGCAACAACGGTAAACAACAAAGTGACAGTGTCCATTAATGAACAGTGTTTTGAGAAAAAAATTGATCACAAGCTATTGAACAGTGTTTAAAAAAATCACCCATGGTTCAGAAAGAAGCTGAGATTTTTTTACACATCATTTCTCTCCCCCTCCTCCACCATCACGTCCTTATATAAAATGTTAAGATTTATGATTTTTCCGCACATCATTTCTTTCTTCCGGCGTATCGATGCAGAGCCACCTCGATCATCTCCCGCTCCTTTCCAATGATGGCGAAGTCGAGGCACAAAACAGTAAACCGGAACAATATGTTTTCATGAACAGTAATCCATGGGGGAATTAAGTTCTTACCGATTACATTACAATTTTACACCACGACATCAGTTAACAATACACCAACAATTACTCGAACAATTCTGGAACGGTGAACAGTACCTTATGGACAGTGAACAGTACCCCCATATAAACAGCAGTATATTTTCATGAAATCAGCGAATAATACACCAGCAATTACCTGAACAAATGAACAGTAGCATATGGACAGTGAACAGTACCCCCATATAAACAAACAGTGTCTCAATGTGAACAGTAATACCCCAGTGAACAACCCATACATATGAACAGTGTTTCAGAGGAAATAAATGCGCCCATTGTTAAAAGAAATTGGAATTTTTTTTACACATCATCTCTCTCCCCTCTTCATCCTCGCGTTCTTATATAAAAAGTTAAGATTTAGGATTTTTCTACATATCATTTCTCTCCACCGACGTACCGATGCATAGCCGCCTTGATCGTCTCCCGCTCCTTTCCGGTGATGGTGCTGTTGAGGCATAAAACAGTAAATCAGAATAGTATATTTGCATGAACAATAATCCATGGGAAAAATAAAGAGCAGTTTTAGCATGCTCCCTCTTACCCCCTCTTTTCACATGAGAGGTAAGAGTATATAATAGATCTGAGCCGTTGATCTCATTAATTAGTTGTCTTATTAACTCTTATCTTCTTACCTCATATGTAAAAAGAAGGGGTAAGAGGGAGCATGTTAAAATTTGCCAAAAATAAATTCTCTGCCGATTATTGTCCATTTTACACCACGACAACAGTGAACAGTACACCAACAATTACCCGAACAAAAACGAAAAAGTATCCGAATAAAGCCTAACCAAACAATAGCCCAAATAAAACTCGGAAAAGTAAAACCAATGAAACAGAGCAATACCCGAATAAACAGAAACAGTACCTGAATTGTAACCAGAACAATACACCACAAGAAAAACAGTAAATCAGCACTATGCATTCATCTGAACAGTAATCAGTAGCAAAAAAAGTAATAGGCCAGCCGGCTTACTCAATTTGTCAATTCATTTAATGTTCGTTAGATGTCTACACAGATCATGGGGTAAAGATAAAATTCATGTTTTCCTTTTCATTCTATTTTCTCTCATAATATATGTTATTGTTTTTGCTTTTTAGGAAAACACAGACGGAAGCGGCACGCCGCGCTTCTTTGGCGCTAGTGATTTACTATGTGGTTTGGATGATATCAATTAATAAGATGCTAAGAGCTAGTTATTCATGGACTACATAATCGAGTTGCAGATCATGTGGCATGTTACAGCCGAACTGAGTGTAGCACTGTTGTGTGGCTACAAAGAGGTCCACCTTGTATTGAGGAGCTAGTGCCTTTTGATTGTAACTCTATTAACATGAAATAAAACTCACATATTCCCACCGAAAAAAAAGGCTCAAGGATGCGCACAAACAAATAACTAAAAAAACATTATTGTCATTCTTTGGTCTATTTGGAAGCGGAGAAATACCATTCTCTTCATGAAGACACAGTGAGAATCTATACGCCACTCTGCGTCGATCTGCCAAGGATTTTATGGTGTATTGCTGCAAAAACGCTTTCAAGCGTGCCCTTCTAAAGGATGGGGAATCATGTTGTATCATTTATCTGCCAGAATTTAGGCTATCATTCGCTCTTTGTTGGGGCCTGACCCCTTGTAATCTTCATTTTATTCTCCCCTGTGTAACTCCCTAAATATTGTCATCTCTCCCTTTGCTAATATAAGTTTAGCCTCGCCTAAGGGCATCTTCAACGCTGACCCGCAAATTCCTCCGGTATATGTCCATTTTTGTGGCGAACATACGGACATGAATAGGAAGACGTCCACCTACAGAGTCGTACGATTGACTAGGACTCGCGACACAGCACGCACGCGAGCCTCAATCTAGCGCCGTCGTCGCCGCCACCCAACGCGGGTCCACCCTCCTCCGCCGCCACCTCCCGCCGGCGCATCTTCCTCCCCAGCCTCACCTTCCTCTCCTCGCCACCGCCCGAGGCGCCCTTCGGCGAAGTCCGGATGGCTCCGGGGAAGGCGGCGGCGGGGCCCTTTTCTAGCTGATTGTCGTTGCTGTAGCGGCCGTGATCCATGGATCCGAGGCGGCGGCGTCCTCATCGGGACGGTGACGCGGTGGGGGCGGTCCATTGTACACTGGCTGCGTGTTCGCGGCGGCGGCGGGTCAGATCTGATCTGACCTCAACTACGGCGGCGACATGGTGGGTCTGGTCTTCGGTCAGATCTGATCTGGCCGGTGCGTCCTGCTCCATGCGCGGCGGCGGTGATCGGTGGCGGTCCCCTGCACACGATGCTGGATGGTGGGTCCTCGAGCGGATCCGGGTGAAAACCCTACTCTTGGCACGTTGCCAATGTCGGCGATGGCGGCGTTTTTCTGCGTCGTCCCCTTCTTGAAGGCATCGTCGTGGAGAAGCTCTAGACCCCTATCAGCTACCTCCGGGGGAAACCCTAGATCAGTCGATCGGATGACGGTGGCGCTCATGTGTCGTACCCCTCTTGAGGGCGTCATTCTTGGAGGTGTGCATACGCTCGAGGGACCAGTGGACGGCATCTGCGGCGGAGCGGCGTTCCCTGTGACGCATCGACATCGTGGAGTCTCGGCGGCGAGGCGCAGCAAAGTCTCGGCGACGGATGCGTGATGATGAACGCGCATAGGGAGGAGGCGTTGTCTGGCGTCGTGTGGGCGTCAATGGCAGGCCTGGCAAGGTCGATGCGTCAGTACCTTCTCTGAAGATGGATTGATGGAAGACGGCGGCGACGACCTATGAGTGCGTCGGACCGGTTTGTGCCCCAGACTTGGTATGTGGCTTGGTCGGGGTCTCCGGCTTTAGATGTTAGGCTAGGCGAGAAGTCTGGGTATTCGGCCCACACTTTCTGCACCCCTTCATCAATGGATAAGAGTAGCAACAGATGTTGCCAAGATGGCGGCTTCAGACATATTGATGTATTATTTTGTACGGTCTTTGTGAATAATTAATAAAGTGGCTGCATGCATCTCCCAGATGCAAGATGCATAGGCTGGGGGTCATCCTCCTTTTCTAAAAAAAAATGTCCATTTTTGTATCCGGACATGGTCCACGGACATGATACAGAAGAGAGTCATCCAACGCTAATTACAAAGTATCCGGTTGGGAGAAGAAAAAGTAGATAAGACCATGCATGTGATGGGATATTGTGGTGTGGTGTCCTGTTGGGAGGAGAGAGAGGAGAGGGGGACCATGCATGTGTGGAGAGAGAGAAGAGATGAGGACCACGCGGAGACTTTTGGTTGGTCAAGTGTCTCCGGTATAGCTCCCCTATCTTTGTCTTCACTTTGTCGGAAAACGGACGTCCGGACACTTCGTGGACCGTTGCAGGATCGCGTTGGATTGCAAAAGTGAACAAAAGTGTCCGTCCGATCAGACATATACCGGAGTTTTACGGGTCTCCCTCGAAGATGGCCTAAACCCGCCGTAGAGAAAAGTCGTGCTGAAGCCATACCGGAAATAACGGCAGCACACAACATGCAACACCGCTACCTTTGGCGCCAACCAAATCTTCTTCAACAGCGAAGTCTTGAGAAAGAGAATGACACAACGACGCCGCAGTTGTTGGATCCAACCACTGAAGATCATGTGTTTTCACCCCAAAGACTGGGCCCGAGCAAACTAAAGTCTATCTTTATACTCCGTTTCTGAACTTCAGTTGTGGTTCAGAACCTGCATGGTTGATGTTCTGCTGGGACGCAGGAGTAGTAGTTTTTCTGGGTTTCCATTATGCTTTGGCTCTTTGCAGCTCTCTGCTTTGGTTAACGAAATCGGGGCAACGCCCTTTTTCCAAGGAGATAAATGGATGGAACACACGCGCAGAGCGTGGAATCACTAAAGCCCGAAGCTTCAGTCGTAGCAGTAAACAGAAGCGCACTTGCAGTGCCGGCGTGCCGCCACTGTAGAGACTAAACAACGGCGCGGCTGGGCTGACAGCAACTGCGTACGACGTTTAGATGCCTCTCACCTGGCGCGCGTGAGTGGGACACCGGGCGAGGCCGTCGTCTCGAAAGCATGGCAAGCCGTCCCCGGCGACGTCCCGCGGGAGCGGCACTCCCAGGCTTTAATTTTGCACGTCGCGCCTCGCCAGCGACCACTGTTGGCCGGGTCACGGGCGCGAGCACCGGGCGTATGAAAGCGGGGTCAAATGTTTCCTCGTGCTTTCCTCTTGCCGTCCCCCTCCATCCTTCGCGTCCCGGAGATTCCCTCCGGGTCGCTCCGGTTTAGGTTGTTCGAACATCTACGATGCCGACCCTTAAATGTCCGGCAAATGTTTAGATTGAGATGTCCAGATGTACTTTGTCATCTAATGCGGGCCTGTATTTGTCTTATTTTTTTCGTAAACCGAATGTAAATCTGGGTGAGCTTTAGATAGGGCTGCAAGAAAAGGTCGAGGCTTGTGAGCAGCTCGAGATCGACTCGTTTTTTGGCTCGATTCGAGATCGACTCAAAAAAAAAAATGAGCCGAGTATGAACACTTTCCGTAGCTCGGTTGAGAAACGAGCTGATCTTGAGCCAATACTGGCTCGCTCGATTTTACCTCGATGGCTCGGCAAAATATAATTATGTTAAATGATCATGTCATATATTAAATGGAAATAGGATAATTTATTACCATATATGTCTCCCAGGATTTTTCTCCATTTTATTTACACGCAAACATGGAAGCTTAATTAATTGTAGAGAAAATTTAGGCCTTATTATGGTACGTGCTCGGCCATGTGTTAAATATTCTGTTGTTTTTGGCACCTCCGTTCTGCACTATGCTACAAGTTTTTATGATTGTTGGTCATAGGGCTCCAAGAAAAGCTCGAGGCTCGTGAGCCGTTCGAGATCGACTCGTTTTTTAACTCGACTTGAGATCGATTCGAAAATAAACGAGCTGAGTTTGAACACTTTGGGTAGCTCGACCGAGAAACGAATCGATCTTGAGCCAATACTAGCTCGCTCGATTTTAGCTCGATAGCTCAATATAATATCATTATGTTAAATGATCATGACATATATCAAATGAAAATAAGATAATTTATTACCGTATATGATGTCTACGATTTTTCTTCATTTTATTTACCAGCAAACATGAAAGCTTAATTGAGTGCAGAGAAGATTTAGACCTTATTTTGGTCTTTGGCCAATAATTTGTTTTCCCAATTATATGTCTGTCATGAATCATTATCTTATTTTGATACTATAAACTTTCGGTTGTGTGAGAATAAGTCAAACTACTTTTGCAATTAATTTACACTCAACTCAGATTCATTTACTTTTGCAATTACCCATGGTTTGATGGATCGAGAAATTTAGTGACCTTAATTGCAATGAGGAATATCATATATCCGCAAGCCTCATATTTTTTTCCCCAGTAGAACATGATCATTATGTTTATAACGAAAAAGGTTTCCCCCCGCTTTATATATAAAGCAATATCGCAGTACATCCGAGAGAACGATACAAACACACACCAACCAATACCGCACACAACACACACCCAAGGCGAGATACAAGGGTGCCGGGCACCAACACACCACGCCAACAACTACAAAGCACACTAAGGATGAGCAAAGGAGCACCGCCTTGAGCCGACGGAGATCACCAAGAGCGAACTACCTAGGAGAGGTGAGATGGCCAACGGCGGAGCGAGGACTCCAAAACGGTGGCTCCAAGAAGGGCACGATCATAGCCGCCACCGTCCGATCACGCAGATCAAGTTTTCACCCGGAGTAACCCGAAGGAAGTGGGAGCACCACGACGGAGCCTCCAAGGAGGAAACGACGTCCACGGACGCCGCCACCGTCGGCCAGTACAGTGACTAGGCAGGTGATGTACCCCGGTGCACCGATCCCTCTGACGCATCCCAGCTCCGCCAGCCCTCCGCATCCATGCCGCCCGAGCGGCCATGTCTGCCCGCCCGCACCCGAGCCGCGCAATCTGCCCAACATCAACATGCCTCCCACCGCCAGGGCCGCCGCCCTGCATCCAGACAGCCCCAGGAACAACAAAGGAGCAGGCTTTGAACAGCACAGACTCCAACCGCCGCCGAAAACAGCAACGACCATCCTGCCTCAGACGCAGGCACCGGAGTGAGGAAGCGGGAAGGGAGGAGCGGCACACGGCCACGGCCGGCAGCCCCTGTGCCGAAGACAGGGGCTCGACCACTTCGAAGCCCCCATCCCTCCTACTGCCTTCCCACCCAAAGCACTCGGCTTCGCCTCACCACTGCCACTGGCACAGACCGGCGAGAGGCCACCGACGGCCGCTCGTCCGACGAAGATAGGGGAAAGGGCCACCGCCACCGCAGCCAAGGAAGGGCCCACGGACTGTCTGCCCGCGCCACACGTCGACGTCCAAGCCGGGACAGAGGCCCGACTGGACCCCAGGCCGCGCACGCACCGCCACGCCACCAGCATCGCCACCCCTAAGCACGGAAAGGCCGGCCGGCCGCGGCTCCTGCCGGACCCAGCCCTCGCCGCCGGATGGGCCGCCTACGCCAGATCCAGCCGGATCCGGCCGGGGCCATCCCGCATGATCCGCCTGACGCTGCCACAACCATGAAGGAGCAGCCCGTCCCCACGCCGCCAGTCACGCCGGCGAGGCGCCGCGCCTCCCCATCGTCGCCGAGGTGCCCGGCGCCCGCACCACGCTCCAGCCCAGGGGCGGTGATGTCTACTACACAACTTATTCTTGTAGACTCGTGTTGGGCCTCCAAGCGCAGAGTTTTGTAGGACAGTAGCAATTTTCCCTCAAGTGGATGACCTAAGGTTTATCAATCCGTGGGTGGCGTAGGTTGAAGATGGTATCTCTCAAACAACTCTGCAACCAAATACAAGAAATCTCTTGTGTCCCCAACACACCCAATACAATGGTAAATTGTATAGGTGCACTAGTTCGGCGGAGAGATGGTGATAAAAGTGTAGTATGGATAGTAGATATAGGTTTTTGCAATTTGAAAATATAAAAACAGCAAGGTAGCAAGTAACAAAAGTGAGCACAAACGGTATTGCAATGCTTAAAAAGAAGGCCTAGGGTTCATACTTTCACTTGTGCAATCTCTCAACAATGCTAACATAATTGGATCATATAACCATCCCTCAACGTGCGATAAAGAATCACTCCCAAGTTCCTATTAGCGGAGAACATAAGATAGAAATTGTTTGTAGGGTACGAAACCACCTCAAAATTATCCTTTCCGATCGATCTATTGAGCTATTCCTATAAGTGTCACAAACAGCCCTCGAGTTCGTACTAAAATAACAGCATATGATACACATCAACCAACTCTAATGTCACCTAGATACTCCAATGTCACCATAAGTATCCGTGAGTTGATTATATGATATGCATCAAACAACTTCATAATCATAATATTCAATCCACACAAGGAACTCCAAGGAGCACCCCAAAGTTTCTATCGGAGAAAAGATAATGAAAACGTGCATCAACCCCTATGCATAGATTACCCCAATGTCACCGCGGGAATCCGCGAGTTGAATGCCAAAACATATATCAAGTGAATCAATATAATACCCCATTGTCACCACGGGTATTCATATGCGAGACATACATCAAGTGTTCTCAAATCTGAAATATTCAATCCGACAATAACGAAACCTCAAAGGGAAAAGATTCGATTCATCACAACAAAGATAGAGAGGGAAGAAACACCATATGATCCAACTATATTTAACAAAGCTCGCGATACATCAAGATCGTGCCATATAAAGAACACGAGAGAGAGAGATCAAACATAGCTACTAGTACATACCCTCAGCCCCGAGGGTGAACTACTCCCTCCTCGTCATGGAGACCGCCGGGATGATGAAGATGGCCTCCGGTGATGATTTCCCCCCTCTGGCAGGGTGCCAGACAAGGGCTGTAGATGAGATCGTGGAGGTACAGAGGCTTGCGGCGGCGGAGTCGAAGTTCTTGGGTTATTTCTGGGGGTTTCTCAATTTATAGGATTTTTCAGCGTTGGAATCAGGTCAGACGGAGCCACGTGGGCCCCACGAGGTACCAAGGCGTGCCTGGGGGGGTGGCGCCCCCTGGTGCCTCGTGGGCACTGGGTGGCCCCCCCAGTGGGTCTTGGTTCCAGTATTTTTTATTTATTCCATAAAAAATCTCCAAAAAGTTTCATCCAATTCCAAGAACTTTTATTTCTGCACAAAAAACAACACCGTGGCAATTCTGCTGAAAACAGCGTCAGTCCGGGTTAGTTCTAATCAAATCATACCAAAACTATATAGAATTGTTATAAACGTGGCATGAATACTTCATAAATTATAGATACGTTGGAGATGTATCAGGTGGTGGCCCGCGCCCGCCCCGCCACGCGAGAGGATGGAGAGACCCTGCCGCCGCCGGCACCACCCAGGCTTTGCCCGGGTGCGCCCCCTAGTGGCGGCGAGGGGAGTGGAGGGAGGGGAGGGGGCCGACGGCGAAGGGATTTATGGTTCCGTCCCGTCGCCGCACGGGGGCGACAGGGGAGGGAGGAGGGGATGTTTTTTCAATAGTGTAGGCTCATTATGTTTATAGATACAAGTAGTAAACAAATTTAAAATGCATGTGGCAATGCACGGGCACTCTACTAGTTATGTTAAATGATCATGTCATATATTAAATGGAAATAGGATAATTTATTACAATATATGTCGCCCAGGATTTTTCTCCATTTTATTTACAAGCAAACATGGAAGCTTAATTAATTGTAGAGAAAATTTAGGCCTGATTATGGTACGTGCTCGGCCATGTGTTAAATATTCTGTTGTTTTTGGCATCTTTGTCCTGCACTATGCTACAAGTTTTTATGATTGTTGGCCATAGGGCTGCAAGAAAAGCTCGAGGCCCGTGAGCCGTTCGAGATCGACTCGTGTTTTAGCTCGACTCGAGATCGATTCGAAAATAAACGAGCTGAGTTTGAACACTTTGGGTAGCTCGACCGAGAAACGAACCGATCTTGAGCCAATACTAGCTGGCTCGATTTTAGCTCGATAGCTCGATATAATATCATTATGTCAAATGATCATGCCATATATCAAATGGAAATAAGATAATTTATTACCGTATATGATGTCTACGTTTTTTCTTCATTTTATTTACCAGCAAACATGAAAGCTTAATTGAGTGCAGAGAAGATTTAGACCTTATTTTGGTCTTTGGCCAATAATTTGTTTTCCCAATTATATGTCCGTCAGGAATCATTATCTTATTTTGATACTATAAACTTTCGGTTGTGTGAGAATAAGTCAAACTACTTTTGCAATTAATTTACACTCAACTTAGATTCATTTACTTTTGCAATTACCCATGGTTTGATGGATCGAGAAATTTAGTGACCTTAATTGCAATGAGGAATATCATATATTCGGAAGCCCCAGTTTTTTTTTCCAGTAGAACATGGTCATTATGTTTATAACGAAAAAGGGTTCCCCCCACTTTATATATAAAGCAATATCACAGTACATCCGAGAGAACGATACAAACACACACCAACCAATACCGCACACAACACACACCCAATGCGAGATACAAGGGTGCCGGGCACCAACACACCATGCCAACAACTACAAAGCACACTAAGGATGAGCAAAAGAGCACCGCCTTGAGCCGACGGAGATCACCAAGAGCGAACTACCTAGGAGAGGTGAGATGGCCAACGGTGGAGCGAGGACTCCAAAACGGTGCCTCCAAGAAGGGCACGACCATAGCCGCCACCGTCCGATCACGCAGATCAAGTTTTCACCCGGAGTAACCCGAAGGGAGTGGGAGCACCATGATGGAGCCTGCAAGGAGGAAACGACGTCCACGGACGCTGATACGTCTCCAACGTATCTATAATTTTTTATTGTTCCATGTTGTTATATTATCAATCTTGGATGTTTTTATATACATTTACAGCATTTATATATCATTTTTTGGGACTAACCTATTAACTTAGTGCCCAGTGCCAGTTGCTGTTTTCTGCCTGTTTTTGGTTTTCCAGAATATCAATACCAAACGAAGTCCAAATGCCACGAAACATTTTGGAGATTTTTTTTCTGGACATAACCAACACTAGAAGCTTTGGGAGAAGGCCAGAAGCCCCAAGAGGTGGCCACGAGCCACCAGGGCGCGCCTGGGGGGGGGGGGGGCAGGCGCGCCCTGGTGCCTCGTGGGCCCACCTCTGACTCTTTTCACCTAATTCCACCACTATAAATTCCCAAAAATCGGGAAACCAACAGGGGAGTCCATGAAATACTTTTTCCGCCGCCGCAAGCTTCTGTTCTCGAGAGATCCCATCTGGGGGCCTTTTCCGGCACTCCACCGGAGGGAGAATCGATCACGGAGGGGCTCTACATCAACCTTGCTTCCCTTCCGATGATGGGTGGGTAGTTTACCACAGACCTTCTGGTCCATAGTTAGTAGCTAGATGGCTTCTTCTCTCTTTTTGATCTTCAATACAATGTTCTCCTCGATGTTCTTGGAGTTCTATCCGATGCAATCACTTTTTGCAGTGTGTTTGTTGGGATCCGATGAATTGTGAGTTTATGATCAGATTATCCATGAATATTATTTGAGTCTTCTCTGATCTCTTTTATGCATGATTATTATAGTTTCGTATTTCTTCTCCGATCTATTGATTTGGTTTGGCCAACTAGATTGATTTATCTTGCCATGGGAAGAGGTGCTTTGTAATGGGTTCGATCTTGCGGTGCTGAATCCCAGTGACAAAAACGGACATGACACGTATGTATAATTGCTATTAAGGGTAAAAAGATGGGGTTTATTCATGCATGAGTTTACTTTGTCTACATCATGCCATCTTGCTTAAGGCGTTACTCCGTTCTTTATGGACTTAATACACTAGATGCATGCTGGATAGCGGTCGATGTGTGGAGTAATAGTAGTAGATGCAGGCAGGAGTCGGTCTACTTGTCTCGGGCATGATGCCTATATACATGATCATTGCCTTGATATCGTCATGATTATTTGCTTTTCTATCAATTGCCCAACAGTAATTTGTCTACCCACCGTATGCTATTTTCTTGAGAGAAGCCTCTAGTGAAAATTATGGCCCCCGGGTCTATCTAAATCATATATTAAAAACCCTAAAAATACCTTGCTGCACTTTTCTTTTATTTATTTAATTTTTGTTTAATCTATCTATCTATCACCATACATTTTAATCTTGCAATTGACCGCCGAGGGATTGACAACCCCTTGTTTGCGTTGGGTGCAAGGATTTGTTGTTTGTGTGCAGGTACTGCTAACGAGGTGTTGCGTGGTTCTCCTACTGGATTGATAACCTTGGTTTCATAACTGAGGGAAATACTTACCTCTACTGTGCTGCATCATCCCTTCCTCTTCAGGGAAAATACCAACGCAAGCTACAAGTAGCAGGAAGAATTTCTGGCGCTATTGCCGGGGAGACATCATCAACATCTATCAGGTACCTTTGCATAAACTCTCATCTCCTTGCATTTATTTTATTTGCCTCTTGTTTTCATCTCCCCCACTTCTAAAAAGTTTTTACAAAAATACAAAAATATTTTCCGTTTGCCTTTTTCTTGTTTGCTTGTTCGCTTGCTTGAAGTTTGCTATCATGAGTGATTTTGGCATGGCGGAAACTGATGATGGTAAAACTCCTAAAATGGGAAGTTCTACCAATCTTGATGCTAAAACTTTTGTGTTGGGACATGGTAATGTTATAGGAAAAAGTGTCATCCAAGAATTCTTTAATTGCATTGGGACCTTGGCTTTTGATGATGCTCCTATACTTAAAGAAACTAAGAATTATGCCGATGCTATTTCCGCACTTATCCTTAAACTTGAAAGAAGATTTATTCGCACCCATCCTACTTTGCAAAGATTGTTTTATGAGCTACTGGTTATAAAAGATCCTAGAGCTAAGAAAATAGCCACCCTTGTCCTCATGAATGAAGTTGATCACATAGTGCGAGAAGCTAGGGAAATCTTTGATTTTTATGGTATGAACCGTGAAAAACCGATAATAGATGAGATACTTTATAATAATGATTACTTGTTGAGATATTTGTTCCGCAATGACCACTTCTTTGATGAAAATATTAAAAAGGAAGTTCCTCCTTTGAATATAATCCAACAAGTTTTTAATGGAGTTAATAAACAATACTCTTAGATTGTAGCCGGTAATCAAGAGGGATTTACAGATGGACAACTTGCTAATGCTAAAATTCCTATGGATGATGTGTTTCATATTACCTTTGAAAAACCCTCTGATAAAATTACATCCTTGGATAAAAAGAAGAAGGATGATAATACTTGAAACTATGCATTATGCCTAGCTAGGGGCATAAAACAATAGCGCTTGTTGGGAGGCAACCCAATGAATAAAATAAAATTTTACCTTTTTTGTTTCTGTTATTGTGTGTTTTCACAATTATGCTACTGTTATGATTGCGTTTTTGTGTTTTTAATTAGTGTTTGTGCCAAGTAAAGCCATTAGGATGATTTGGAAGATAGTATAATTGATGCTGTTTGGAAAACAGAAAGTTTTGCGTCAAGTGTTGGAATTTTGGTTCTGTACTGGAGCGTCAGAAAAATATGAAATTTTTACACAGTATTTGTATATGAATTTACCACGTTGTACTAATTTCTCAGAATTTTTGGAGTTACAAAATTATGGATTTTAAATAGATTTCTACAGACTGTTTTGTTTTTGACAGATTCTGTTTTTGATGCACTACTTGCTTGTTTTGATGAAACTATGGATTGTATCTGGGGGTATAAGCCATGGATAAGTTAGAATACAGTAGGTATAATGCAAAAATAAAATAGGAATGGGTTTGCAACAGTACTTAAAGTACTGATTTATTTTGTTATACTAACGGATCTCACGAAGGTTTTGTTGAGTTTTGTGTGATTGAAGTTTTCAAGTTTTGGGTGAGATCACGATGGATGAAGGAATAAGGAGTGGCAAGAGCCTAAGCTTGGGGATGCCCGAGGCACCCCAAGGTAATATTCAAGGAAGACTCAAGCGTCTAAGCTTGGGGATGCCCCGGAAGGCATCCCCTCTTTCTTCTACCAACCATCGGTAATTTTACTTGGAGCTATATTTTTATTCGTCACATGATATGTTTTTTACTCGGAGCGTCTTGTATTATATGAATCTTTGCTTTGTTTGCTTTTTAGTTTGTCACAATCATCCTTGCTGAACACACCTATTTTGAGAGAGACACACGTTCATCATAATTTGTTAGAATACTCTATGTGCTTCACTTAAATTTTTTGAGCTAGGCAGTTGCTCTAGTGCTTCACTTAAATCTTTTTGAGCACGGTGGTGGCTATATTTTGAAGAAATAAACTCTCATGCTTCACTTATATTATTTTGAGAGTTGATAATATTGAAATTTTGAAGAAATATTTGCACTCTCATGCTTCACTTAAATCTTTTTGAGAGTTGATGATAGTAATGGTAATTTGCACAAGATATGAATTTGGTCCCAAAGTGATGAATATTCAAGAGGGATATAATAAAAACTTTCATATAGATCATTGGATATGATAAGTGTGATTCCTTGCAATAGTTTTGCGATATGGAGATGATGATATGTGAGTCATGTTAGTGAGTAATTGTGATTTAGTAAGAATATTAGTGTTAAGGTTTGTGATTCCCTATGCATGCACGTTAAGTCAATAGTTATGCAACGAAATTATATCCTACTTATGGTGCATTATTCGGTGTTAGTTATGTTCAATGCATGTTTATGACCGTTTTCGCTTTTTGGTTGGTTGCTTCTCAATCTATTTGCTAGCCTTCATTTGTACTAAGCGGAAATACTGCTTGTGCATCCAAACTCCTTAAACCCAAGTTGTGCCAAATGAGTCCACCATATCTACCTATATGCGGTATTTCCATGCCGTTCCAAGTAAATTTGCGTGTGCCAACTCTAATTTTCAAAATACTTTTTCTGTTTTGTGTGCCCGTACCGCTCATGAGGCGGAAGGGGGTGGCCAATATTTTCCAAGCTAGGTGGGTTATTCTCACGTTGAGTGTTTATTCACTTGTCATTGCACGAGAGTGTGGCAGGTAATAGGGATGCCCAGTCCCGAAATGAAATGAAATGAAAAATCTTATATGATGATAATAATAAATCCCTTGGAAAGTGTTGGTATGGAGGGCACCCGTGGATACGGCTAGCCATGGATTGTGAAAGAATGGTGGAAAAGGAATAAGCTTTATTTTCTGTTTGGGAACCGCCTATAATGTATCTAGCATGGAAGATATTGGGAATTCTCGTTCGTTTTCGTTGACAGGAAAAGCATGCCTCCCAAATTTTTATCTCTCTAATTTAAGCCTTGAGCTCTGGCACATTAGCAAATCTCTGCTTCCCTCTGCGAAGGGCCTATCTATTTACTTTTATGCAATTTATATTTTTTTTTTGAGTCCCCATATTCTCTTATAAAGCACCAACTAGAGAGCACTATTGTCATACTTGTGCATTGGATGTAGCTAATATGGAGTGTGTTTCATGAATGGATCAATGATTGAGCATAATGGGCTAGGGATAACTTTCTTTAGCGTTGACATTTTGAAAAGCATGGTTGCTTGTTAGTATGCTTGAGTATTTATATCTTCATGTCAAATTATAGACTATTGCTTTGAATCATTCAAGTCCAAATGTCCGTGCTACAAAAGAAAAGAATATATGATGAATATGATAGGCAGCATTCCACATCAAAAATTCTGTTTTTATCATTTATCTACTCGAGGACGAGCAGGAATTAAGCTTGGGGATGCTGATACGTCTCCAACGTATCTATAATTTTTGATTGTTCCATGCTATTATATTATCAATCTTGGATGTTTTTATATACATTTACAGCAATTATATACCATTTTTTGGGACTAACCTATTAACTTAGTGCCCAGTGCCAGTTGCTGTTTTCTGCCTGTTTTTGGTTTTACACAATATCAATACCAAACGAAGTCCAAATGCCACGAAACTTTTTGGAGATTTTTTTCTGGACATAACCAACACTAGAAGCTTCAGGAGAAGGCCAGAAGCCCCAGGAGGTGGCCATGAGCCACCAGGGCGCGCCTGGGGGGGGGGGCAAGCGCGCCCTGGTGCCTCATGGGCCCACCTCTGACTCTTTTGACCTAATTCCACCACTATAAATTCCCAAAAATCGGGAAACCAACAAGGGAGTCCACGAAATAATTTTTCCGCCGCTGCAAGCTTCTGTTCTCGAGAGATCCCATCTGGGGGCCTTTTCCGGCACTCCGCCGGAGGGGGAATCGATCACAGAGGGGCTCTACATCAACCTTGCTGCCCTTCCGATGATGCGTAAGTAGTTTACCACAAACCTTTGGGTCCATAGTTAGTAGCTAGATGGCTTCTTCTCTCTTTTTGATCTTCAATACAATGTTCTCCTCGATGTTCTTGGAGTTCTATCCGATGTAATCACTTTCTGCGGTGTGTTTGTTGGGATCCGATGAATTGTGAGTTTATGATCAGATTATCCATGAATATTATTTGAGTCTTCTCTGATCTCTTTTATGCATGATTATTATAGCTTCATATTTCTTCTCCGATCTATTGATTTGGTTTGGCCAACTAGATTGATTTATCTTGCCATGGGAAGAGGTGCTTTGTAATGGGTTCGATCTTGCGGTGCTCAATCCCAGTGACAGAAAGGGACATGAGACGTATGTATCGTTGCTATTAAGGGTAAAAATATGGGGTTTATTCATGCATGAGTTTACTTTGTCTACATCATGTCATCTTGCTTAAGGCGTTACTCCATTCTTTATGGACTTAATACACTATATGCATGCTGGATAGCGGTCGATGTGTGGAGTAATAGTAGTAGATGCAGGCAGGAGTCGGTCTACTTGTCTGGGACGTGATGCCTTGATACGTCTTCAACGTATCTATAATTTTTTATTGTTCCATGCTGTTATATTATCAATCTTGGATGTTTTTATATATATTTACAGCAATTTTATATCATTTTTGGAGACTAACCTATTAACCTAGTGCCCAGTGCCAGTTGCTGTTTTCTGCCCTGTTTTTGTTTTACAGGAAATCAGTACCAAACGAAGTCCAAATGCCACGAAACTTTTTGGAGATTTTTTCTGGACAAGATAAACACTAGAAGCTTCGGGAGAAGACCAGACGCTAGAGGAGGTGGCCATGAGCCACCAGGGCGCGCCTGGGGGGGGGGCAGGCGCGGCCTGCTGCCTCGTGGGCCCACCTCAGTTCCGTTTGACCTAATTCCACCACTATAAATTCAGAAAAAATCAAAAACCCTGAGGGGAGTCCATGAAATACTTTTTCCGCCGCCGCAAGTTTCTGTTCTCGAGAGATCCCATCTGGAGGCCTTCTCCGGTACTCCGCCGGAGGGAGAATCGATCACGGAGGGGCTCTACATCAACCTTGCTGCCCTTCTGATGATGCGTGAGTAGTTTACCACAGACCTTCGGGTCCATAGTTAGTAGCTAGATGGCTTCTTCTCTCATTTTGATCTTCAATACAATGTTCTCCTCGATGTTCTTGGAGTTCTATCCGATGTAATCACTTTTTGCGGTGTGTTTGTTGGGATCCGATGAATTGTGAGTTTATGATCAGATTATCCATGAATATTATTTGAGTCTTCTCTGATCTCTTTTATGCATGATTATTATAGCTTCGTATTTCTTCTCTGATCTATTGATTTGGTTTGGCCAACTAGATTGATTTATCTTGCCGTGGGAAGAGGTGCTTTGTAATGGGTTCGATCTTGCGGTGCTCAATACCAGTGACAGAAAGGGACATGACACATATGTATCGTTGCTATTAAGGGTAAAAAGATGGGGTTTATTCATACGTGAGTTTATCTTGTCTACATCATGTCATCGTTCTTAAGGCGTTACTCCGTTCTTTATGGACTTAATACACTAGATGCATGCTGGATAGCGGTCGATGTGTGGAGTAATAGTAGTAGATGCAGGTAGGAGTCGGTCTACTTGTCTCGGACATGATGCCTATATACATGATCGTTGCCTTGGATATCGTCATGATTATTTGCTTTTCTATCAATTGCCCAACAGTAATTTGTCTACCCACCGTATGCTATTTTCTCGAGAGAAGCCTCTAGTGAAAACTATTGCCCCCGGGTCTATCTAAATCATATTACTAAAATCCTGAAAATATTGCTGCCATTTTTTTTGTTTCAATCTATCTATCTATCACATACAATTTAATCTTGCAATTGACCGCCGAGGGATTGACAACCCCTCGTTTGCGTTGGGTGCGAGGATTTGTTGTTTGTGTGCAGGTGCTGCTAACGAGGTGTTGCGTGATTCTCCTACTGGTTCGATAACCTTGGTTTCATAACTGAGGGAAATACTTATCTCTACTGTGCTGCATCATCCCTTCCTCTTCGGAGAAAATACCAACGCAAGCTACAAGTAGCAGGAAGAATTTCTGGCGCCGTTGCCGGGGAGACATCATCAACATCTATCAAGTACCTACACATAAACTCTCATCTCCTTGCATTTATTTTATTTGCCTCTCGTTTTCATCTCCCCCACTTCTAAAAAGTTTTTACAAAAATACAAAAAAATATTTTCCGTTTGCCTTTTTGCTCGTTCGCTATCTTTGCTTGTGTGCCATGTGCCTTTTATTTGCTTGCATCTTCGCTTGCTAGAAATATATTTATATGGATCCTCATCCACTTGCTAATATTTTCAAAAGATCCAATTATGACGAACCAATTGCTAGTGAATTGAGTGCACTTGATTATCTCTATGAAGTTTTGCTTGAAAATCATGAACCGGAAAATTGTGATGAAATGTTGAAAGAAGAAATTTATAAAGTGATTCATGATAGCTCCTTCAATGAAAAGCATGATTGCAATAATGTTATTATAAATTCTATTAATGTCAATTGTGCTAATAATATGCAAAACTACGAGCTTGGGGATGATAATTTTGTTACATCCACTACTTATTGCAATGATCATGATTGGGGTGATAATGCTTCTTATTGTAGGGGAACGCAGCAGAAAACAAAAATTTTCCGACCTACGCACCAGCCCAGGACCACTATTGGAGACTGCATACAAGGTTTGATCTTTTCGTTACCGACTCGTAGCGCAGCGGAAGTAGAGTCGATGACGATCGGCGGTGCAGATCCCCGCAGCTAGGATTTACAACCTCCCAACCGTGAGGATGTACTCCCTCATCTGCCCCTCGGACATTCCCTCGGACAGGCCTCCGGGAGGCGGTCAGACAGTCCCCCGGACGGTGTCACGGACAGCCCTTCGGGAGGCACTCTCGAACTCGGACGGTAACTCGGACAGCCCTTTGGGAGGCACTCTCGAACAGCCCCTCGGGCAAAATGATCGAACCTACGACCTCTCTACGGGATTGCACACATACGGTGTCATCTAACCGGCAGGGCTTCGCCGTCCAGAACTAGTTCCCACCGGAACCCAGACAGCCTTTCGGCTCTACGAAACTATTTCGCGGGGAGGGAGAGAAGAAGCCAGATCATTGCAATGGCATGTGTATGTGAGAAAGAGTGAGTCTTAGGACAGCCCCCTCCACCCCTATTTATAGGCCAAGCCCAAGGGTGGCTTCTCCAAGAAGCCAAGGGAAAAAATACCAAAAGGCCCTCAAGGTGGCTTCTCCAAGAAGCCAACCAAAAAGCACTTTCACTATTCACGGAAACATTTTTCCACGACCGTTAAATCCGAAAATATTTCTGTGGGTCTTAGAATAATTCCAGTACCCACTAAAATGATTTTGGACGCGTTCCGAAACAATTCCGGATTAGTGATTTTCATCTGCGAAAAGCAACCAAACCGGTTCCGGCAGCTCCGGAACATTTCCCGTTTTTATCCCGGAAAAATCCCAGAAGTTTCCAGAACAATTCTGGCACCCTCCAAGAATTTCTAGACGTGTGCCGAAACCAATTTGACTCAATGGTATACCCTGAAACAACTTTTCAGTTTTACCGAAACTATTCCGGTGTTCTCTCTCCGGAACTTTTCCGCTGTCTCCGAAACTTTTCCGGTGACTTTCTATCAGACTCCCTGTCTAGTATTCAGTAGATAGATGACCCTTAAGCGTGTGACCCTATAGGTTCGGTGAAGCATAGACATGACCGGAACTCTTTCCGATCAATGATCAACATCGGAGCCGTGGACACCCATATTGACCCCTATACCCACACGAATAAATATTCGAGTGAACCTCCAGTTTGTCGTGTGCTATTCCTGTTGCTTCGTGATATGTTACAAATACCCGAGGTGAGATTTATTGGCATCCCCGTGGATCAACAACTTGTCCACTATGCCAGTTACCTTGTTACCGGTTTTGTTCTCTTTTCCCGTTCCCGTGTTCCGGCATCCCTGTGATCAAATCACATTGTGTCTGGCCAGACGATGATGGATACCATAACACTGAGAGGGCCCAGAGATATCTCTCCATTGTCGAAGGAGCAAATCCCAATCTTGAGCTATCAAGTTACTTGACATACTTTCCCATGAACCCGTAAGCCGCCGTAATAGCCACCCAGATACAGATGACGTTTAACAAACCCCAAAGTTCATGAATCAAGCATGAAGAAACTCGATACTCTCATGGTCTAAGGAATTATGCAAATGTAAACTTTCTGTGTGTTATTAACCATTAACTTGTGACGAATGTATCTCATAGCATAACATCAATTCGGGTCGATTCAACCACAAGGTTCTACTCACATTGTGCCCTCAAAGTTGCCGGCATAGTCATGCCCATGATCAGGAAAACAGAACCATCATGCAACACTTGAGCTAGTCTTAGAGGCCAGACTAGGAATACATTTTACCGTTTATTATTCCACACGTGCATATGAGTCTTCCTTCGAGCCTCGTGGTTATTGCAGACTCGAGAACCATAGCAGTTATAGCATGGAACATAAACATAATCATGATCATGGAGATAAATAATAACATTTGTTATTGCCTCTAGGGCATATCTCCTACACTTATGATCTTGAAAATTTATTTAAGCCTCATGATGAATATGCTATTGATAAAATGTTTGCAATAATATTGAAAGTGGGTTTGGAAGAGTGTCAACTCTAGGTAAAAATAATCCCACTATTTTGGAAGACTATAAGAATTTTATGCATGTGGATCATGGAGAGAAAATTTTATATGATAGCTATATTGTTGAATTTGATTATGATCCTACATGTAATTATTATGAGAGAGGAAAATATGGTTGTAGAAATTTTCATGTTACTAAATTACCTCTCGTTATGTTGAGATTGTCAATGTTTTATTCCTCTCCTTTGCATATGCTAGATATTTCTCGTCTTGATAATTTGTTTGCATATAAAATGCCTATGCATAGGAAGTATGTTAGACTTAAATGTGTTTGTCACATGTATTATGATGCTCTCTTTGTGCTTCAATTCTTATCTTTCATGTGAGCATCATTGAAATTTCAAAGCCTATCTTAATGGCTATAAAGAAAGAGCTTCTTGGGAGGCAACCCAATGAATAAAATAAAATTTTAATATTTGTTTCTGTTATTCTGTGTTTTCACAATTATGCTACTGTTATGATTGTGTTTTTGTGTTTTTAATTAGTGTTTGTGCCAAGTAAAGCCTTTGGGATGATTTGGAAGATAGTATAATTGATGCTGTTTGGAAAACAGAAAGTTTTGCGTCCAGTGCCCGAATTTTTTTTCTGTACTGGAGCGTCAGAAAAATCTGAATTTTTTACACAGTATTGGTATATGAATTTCCCACGTTGTCTTAATTTTTCCGAATTTTTGGAGTTACATAAGTATGTCTTTTAAATAGATTGCTACAGACTATTCTGTTTTTGATACACTACTTGCTTGTTTTGATGAATCTATGGATTGTATCGGGGGGTATAAGCCATGGTGAAGTTAGAGTACAGTAGGTATAATGAAAAAATAAAATATGAATGGCTTTGCAACAGTAATTAAAGTAGTGATTTATTTTGTTATACTAACGGATCTCACGAAGGTTTTGTTGAGTTTTGTGTGATTGAAGTTTTCAAGTTTTGGGTGAGATCACGATGGATGAAGGAATAAGGAGTAGTAAGAGCCTAAGCTTGGGGATGCCCGAGGCACCCCAAGGTAATATTCAAGGAAGACTCAAGCGTCTAATCTTGGGGATGCCCCGGAAGGCATCCCCTCTTTCTTCTACCAACCATCGGTAATTTTACTTGGAGCTATATTTTTATTCGTCACATGATATGTGTTTTGCTTGGAGCATCTTGTATTATATGAGTCTTTGCTTTGTTTGATTTTTAGTTTGTCACAATCATCTTTGCTGAACACACCTATCATGAGAGAGCCACATGTTTATCATCATTTGTTAGAATACTCTATGTGCTTCACTTAAATTTGTTTGAGCTAGGCAGTTGCTCTAGTGCTTCACTTAAATCTTTTTGAGCACGGTGGTGGCTATATTTTGAAGAAATGAACTCTCTTGCTTCACTTATATTATTTTGAGAGTTGATTGAAATTTTGGAGAAATAAATTCTCATGCCTCACTTATATTATTTTGAGAATTGATAAGATTGAAATTTTGAAGAAATATTTGCACTCTCATGCTTCACTTAAATCTTTTTGAGAGTTGATGATAGTAACGGTAATTTGCACAAGATATGAATTTGGTCCCAAAGTAATGAATATTCAAGAGGGATATAAATAAAAACTTTCATATAGATCATTGGATATGATAAGTGTGATTCCTTGCAATAGTTTTGCGATATGGAAATGATAATATGTGAGTCATGTTAGTGAGTAATTGTGATTTAGTAAGAATATTAGTGTTAAGGTTTGTGATTCCCTATGCATGCACATTAAGTCAATAGTTATGCAACGAAATTATATCCTACTTATGGTGCATTATTCGGTATTAGTTATGTTCAATGCATGTTTATGACCGTTTTCGTTTTTTTGGTTGGTTGCTTCTCAATCTATTTGCTAGCCTTCATTTGTACTAAGCGGAAATACTGCTTGTGCATCCAAAATCCTTAAACCCAAGTTGTGCCAAATGAGTCCACTATACCTGCCTATATGCGGTATTTCAAAGCCGTTCCAAGTAAATTTGCGTGTGTAAACTCTAATTTTCAAAATAATTTTTCCGTTTTGTGTGGCCGTACCGCTCATGAGGCGGCAGGGGGTGGCCATTATTTTCCATGCTAGGTGTGTTATTCTCACGATGAGTGTTTATTCACTTGTCATTGCACGAGAGAGTGGCTGCTAATAGGGATGCCCAGTCCCACAGTGAATCAAAAATTAATAACAACAAAATTCCTTGGAAAGTGTTGGTATGGAGGGCACCCGTGGATACGGCTAGCCATGGATTGTGAAAGAATGGTGGAAAGGAAATAAACTTTACTTTCTGTTTGGGAACCGCCTATGATGTGTCTAGCATGGAAAATATTGGGAATTCTCGGTCGTTTTCGTTGACAGGAAAAGCATGCCTCTCAAAATATTTTTATCTCTCTAATTTAAGCTTTGAGCTCTGGCACATTTGACAAATCTCTGCTTCCCTCTGCGAAGGGCCTATCTATTTACTTTTATGCAATTTTTATTTTATTTGAGTCTCCATCTTCTCTTACAAAAGCACCAACTAGAGAGCACTATTGTCATACTTGTGCATTGGATGTAGCTAATATTTGAGTGTGTTTCTTGAATGGATCAATGATTTAGCATAATGGGCTAGGGATAACTTCCTTTAGCGTTGATATTTTGAAAGACATGGTTGCTTGTTAGCATGCTTGAGTATTTATATCTTCATGTCAAATTATAGACTATTGCTTTGAATCATTCAAGTCCAATGTCCATGCTATAAAAGTAAAGAATATGTGATGAATATGATAGGCAGCATTCCACATCAAAATTTTTGTTTTATCATTTACCTACTCGAGGACGAGCAGGAATTAAGCTTGGGGATGTTGATACGTCTCCAATGTATCTATAATTTTTGATTGTTCCATGCTGTTATATTATCAATCTTGGATGTTTTTATATACATTTATAGCAATTATATATCATTTTTGGAGACTAACCTATTAACCTAGTACCCAGTGCCAGTTGCTTTTTTCTGCCCTATTTTTGTTTTACAGAAAATCAATACCAAACGAAGTCCAAATGCCACGAAACTTTTTGGAGATTTTTTTTTGGACAAGATAAACACTAGAAGCTTCGGGAGAAGACCAGACGCCAGAGGAGGTGGCCACGAGCCACCAGGGCGCGCCTGGGGGGGCAAGCGCGCCCAAGTGCCTCGTGGGCCCACCTCAGCTCCGTTTGACCTAATTCCACCACTATAAATTCAGGAAAAATCAGAAACCCTGAGGGGAGTCCACGAAATACTTTTTCCGCCACCGCAAGTTTCTGTTCTCGAGAGATCCCATCTGAAGACCTTCTCCGGTTCTCCGCCGGAGGGGGAATCGATCACGGAGGGGCTCTACATCAACCTTGCTGCCCTTCCGATGATGCGTGAGTAGTTTACCACAGACCTTCGGGTCCATAGTTAGTAGCTAGATGGCTTCTTCTCTCTTTTTGATCTTCAATACAATGTTCTCCTCGATGTTCTTGGAGTTCTATCCGATGCAATCACTTTTTGCAGTGTGTTTGTTGGGATCCGATGAATTGTGAGTTTATGATCAGATTATCCATGAATATTATTTGAGTCTTCTCTGATCTCTTTTATGCATGATTATTATAGTTTCGTATTTCTTCTCCGATCTATTGATTTGGTTTGGCCAACTAGATTGATTTATCTTGCCATGGGAAGAGGTGCTTTGTAATGGGTTCGATCTTGCGGTGCTCAATCCCAGTGACAAAAACGGACATGACACGTATGTATAATTGCTATTAAGGGTAAAAAGATGGGGTTTATTCATGCATGAGTTTACTTTGTCTACATCATGCCATCTTGCTTAAGGCGTTACTCCGTTCTTTATGGACTTAATACACTAGATGCATGCTGGATAGCGGTCGATGTGTGGAGTAATAGTAGTAGATGCAGGCAGGAGTCGGTCTACTTGTCTCGGGCATGATGCCTATATACATGATCATTGCCTTGATATCGTCATGATTATTTGCTTTTCTATCAATTGCCCAACAGTAATTTGTCTACCCACCGTATGCTATTTTCTTGAGAGAAGCCTCTAGTGAAAATTATGGCCCCCGGGTCTATCTAAATCATATATTAAAAACCCTAAAAATACCTTGCTGCACTTTTCTTTTATTTATTTAATTTTTGTTTAATCTATCTATCTATCACCATACATTTTAATCTTGCAATTGACCGCCGAGGGATTGACAACCCCTCGTTTGCGTTGGGTGCAAGGATTTGTTGTTTGTGTGCAGGTGTTGCTAACGAGGTGTTGCGTGATTCTCCTACTGGTTCGATAACCTTGGTTTTATAACTGAGGGAAATACTTATCTCTACTGTGCTGCATCATCCCTTCCTCTTCGGGGAAAATACCAACGCAAGTTACAAGTAGCATGCCTATATACATGATCATTGCCTTGGATATCGTCATGATTATTTGCTTTTCTATCAATTTCCCAACAGTAATTTGTCTACCCACCGTATGCTATTTTCTTGAGAGAAGCCTCTAGTGAAAACTATGGCCCCCGGGTCTATCTAAATCATATATTAAAAATCCTAAAAATACCTTGCTGCACTTTTCTTTTATTTATTTTATTTTTGTTTAATCTATCTATCTATCACCATACAATTTAATCTTGCAATTGACCGCCGAGGGATTAACAACCCCTCGTTTGCGTTGGGTGCAAGGATTTGTTATTTGTGTGCAGGTACTGCTAACGAGGTGTTGCGTGGTTCTCCTACTGGATTGATAACCTTGGTTTCATAACTGAGGGAAATACTTACGTCTACTGTGCTGCATCATCCCTTCCTCTTCGGGGAAAATACCAACGCAAGCTACAAGTAGCAGACGCCGCCACCGTCGGCCAGTATAGGGACTAGGCAGGTGATGTACCCTGGTGCACCGATCCCTCCGATGCATCCCAGCTCCGCCAACCCTCCGCATCCATGCCGCCCAAGCGGCCATGTCTGCCCGCCCGCACCCGAGCCGCGCAATCTGCCCAACATCAACACGCCTCCCACCGCCAGGGCCGCCGCCCTGCATCCAGACAGCCCTGGGAACATCAAAGGAGCAGGCTTTGAACAACACAGACTCCAATCGCTGCCGAAAATAGCAACGACCATCCTGCCTCAGACGCAGGCACCGGGGTGAGGAAGCGGGAAGGGAGGAGCGGCACACGGCCAGGACCGACAGCCCCTGTGCCGAAGTCGGGGGCTCGACCACTTCGAAGCCCCCATCCCTCCTACTGCCCTCCCACTCGAAGCACCCGGCTTCGCCTCACCACTGCCACTGGCACAGACCGGCGAGAGGCCACCGACGGCCGCCCGTCCGACGAAGATAGGGGAAAGGGCCGTGATACGTCCATTTTGCATCATGTTTTCCTAATGTTATTTATAGTGTTTTTAATCAATATAACACTTTGTGGAGTAATTGCCGGCAGATTGCATAAGGAGGGAGATTGCCGGCAGCAGGAATTCTGGACCTAAAAAAGCTATGTCAGAGATACCTATTCTGCACATCTCCAAATGAGCTGAAATTTCACGGAGATTTATTTTGGAATAAATAAAAAATACTAGAGAAAAGAAGTACCAGAGGGGGCCACCCAGGTGCCCACGAGGCACCAGGGCGCGCCATCCCCCCAGGCGTGCCCTGGTGGCTTGTGGGGCCCCTGGCCAGCCTCCGGTGCCCATTTTCTGGTATATAAGCCCATTTGCCCTAGAAAAAATAAGGAGAAGACTTTTGGGATGGAGCGCCACCGTCTCGAGGCAGAACTTGGGCAGGAGCACTTTTGCTCTCCGGCGGAGCGATTCCGCCGGGGATAGTTCCCTCTGGGAGGGGGAAATCGAAGCCATCGTCATCACCAACGATCCTCTCATCGTGGGAGGACCAATCTTCATCAACATCTTCACCAGCACCATCTCATCTCAAACCCTAGTTCATCTCTTGTATTCAATCTTTGTCTCAAAACCTCAGATTGGTACCTGTGGGTTGCTAGTAGTGTTGATTACATCTTGTAGTTGATGCTAGTTGGTTTATTTGGTGGAAGATTATATGTTCAGATCCTTTATGCTATTCAATACCCCTATGATCTTGGACATGAATATGATTTGTGAGTAGTTACTTTTGTTCTTGAGGACATGGGAGAAGTCTTGTCATAAGTAATCATGTGAATTTGGTATTCGTTCGATATTTTGATGATATGTATGTTGTTGATTCTCTTAATGGTGTCATGTGAACGTCGACTACATGACACTTCACCATCTTTGGGCCTAAGGGAATGCATTGTGGAGTAGTAATTAGATGATGGGTTGCTAGAGTGACAGAAGCTTAAACCCTAGTTTATGCGCTATTACGTAAGGGGCTGATTTGGATCCATATGTTTAATGCTATGGTTAGATTTATCTTAATTCTTCTTTCGTAGTTGTGGATGCTTGCGAGAGGGGTTAATCATAAGTGGGAGGCTTGTTCAAGTAAGAACAGCACCCAAGCACCGGTCCACCCACATATCAAATCATCAAAGTAGCGAACGCGAATCAAACAAACATGATGAAAGTGACTAGATGAAATTCCCATGTGTCCTCGAGAACGTTTAGCTTATTATAAGAGATCGTTCCGGCCTGTCCTTTGCTACAAAAGGATTGGGCTACCTTGCTGCACCTTGGTTACTATTGCTGCTTGTCACTTGTTACAAATTATCTTGCTATCAAACTACTCGTTACCGATAATTTCAGTGCTTGCAGAAAATACCTTGCTGAAAACCGCTTGTCATTTCCTTCTGCTCCTCTTGGGTTCGACACTCTTACTTATCGAAAGGACTACGAATCATCCCCTATACTTGTGGGTCATCAAGACTCTTTTCTGGCTCCATTGCTGGGGAGTGAAGCGCCTTTGGTGAGTGGAATTTGGTAAGGAAACATTTATATTACGTGTTGAAATTTATTGTTACTTGTCACTATGGAAAGTAATCCTTTGAGGGGTTTGTTCGGGGTATCTTCACCTTGACTGGAAGCAGAAAGAGTTGCTCCTCAACCTACTGCACCTACTGAAAATATTTATTATGAGATTTCTTCGGGTATGATAGAGAAACTACTAGCTAATCCTTATGCAAGAGATGGAACAATACATCCTGATATGCACCTAATCTATGTGGATGAAGTTTGTGGATTATTTAAGCTTGCAGGTTTACCCGGAGATGAAGTTAAGAAGAAGGTTTTCCCTTTATCTTTGAAGGGAAAGGCATTGACATGGTATAGGCTATGTGATGATATTGGAACGTGGGATTGGAATCGATTGAAATTGGAATTTCATCAAAAGTTTTATCCTATGCATCTGGTTCATCGTGATCGGAATTATATATATAATTTTTGGCCTCGTGAAGGAGAAATCATCGCTCAAGCTTGGGGGAGGCTTAAGTACATGATGTTCACATGCCCTAATCATGAGCTCTCAAGAGAAATTATCTTACAGAATTTTTATGCTCGGCTTTCTCACGATGATCAAACCATGCTCGATTCTTCTTCAACTATCTCCTTTATGAAGAAAACTATTGAATTCAGATGGGATCTTCTAGAAAGAATTAAACGCAACTCTGAAGATTGGGAACTCGACAAAGGTAATGAGTCAGGTATAACACTTGAGTTTGATTGTGTTAAATCTTTTATGGATACCGATGCCTTTCGTAAGTTTAGCACTAAATATGGACTTGACTCTGAGATAGTAGCCTCCTTTTGTGAATCATTTGCTACTCATGTTGATCTCCCTAAGGAGAAGTGGTTTAAATATCATCCCCCTGTTAAAGAAAAGATTGAGGAATCCATTAGTGTTAAAGAAGAAACAATTGTTTACCATGTTGATCCAGTTGTGCCTACTGCTTATATTGAGAAACCACCTTTTCCTGTTAGGATTAAGGAACATGCTAAGGTTTCAACTGTGGTTAACAAAAGTAATATTAGAGCACCTAGACCCTCTGAACAAATTAAAGTTGAACCTAATGTTGCTATGGTTAAAGATCTCTTGGTCGATAATATAGATGGGCATGTTATTTACTTCTGTGATGAAGCAGCTAGAATTGCTAAACCAGATCCTAAAGATAAAAACAGACCTGTAGTAGGCATGCCTGTTGTCTCTGTTAAAATAGGAGATCATTGTTATCATGGCTTATGTGATTTGGGTGCTAGTGTGAGTGCTATTCCGTTTACCTTATATCAAGAAATTATGAATGATATTGCACCTATTGAAATAGAGGACATTGATGTTACTATTAAGCTTGCAAATAGAGATACCATTACACCGCTTGGGATCGTTAGAGATGTTGAAGTCCTGTGTGGAAAAATAAAATACCGTATTGATTTTCTAATCCTCGGTTCTCCACAAGATAATTTTTGTCCCATTATATTTGGTAGACCTTTCTTGAACACTGTTAATGCCAAGATTGATTGCGCTAAAGAAACTGTTAGTGTTAATTTTGGTGGTATATCTCATGAGTTTAATTTCTCCAAGTTTCGTAGACAACCTCATGATAAAGAATTGCCTAGTAAAGATGAAATTATTGGTCTTGCTTCTATTGCCGTACCTCCTACTGATCCATTAGAACAATATTTGCTAGACCATGAAAATGATATGCACATGAATGAAAGAAATGAAATAGATAGGATGTTCTTTGATTAACCACCTATCCTTAAACACAATTTGCCTGTTGAAACTCTTGGAGGCCCTCCTCCACCTAAGGGTGACCCTGTATTTGAATTGAAGCAATTGCGTGATACATTGAAATACGCTTATCAAGATGAAAAGAAGATATATCCTGTTATTATTAGTGCTAACCTTTCAGAGCATGAATAAAAGAGATTACTAAAAACTCTGAGGAAGCACCATGCTGCTATTGGATATACTCTTGATGATCTTAAGGGCATTAGTCCCACTCTATGTCAGCACAAAATTAATATGGAGCCTGATGCTAAACCAGTTGTCGACCACCAACGACGATTAAATCCTAAAATGAAGGATGTGGTAAGAACTGAAATATTAAAGCTTCTGGAAGCAGGTATAATCTATCCCATAGCCGATAGTAGATGGCTAAGTCCCATTCATTGTGTCCCTAAGAAAGGAGGCATTACTGTTGTTCCTAACGATAAAAGTGAACTCATTCCACAAAGAATTGTAACTGGTTATAGGATGGTAATTGATTTTAGAAAATTAAACAAAGCCACTAGAAAAGATCATTACCCCCTACCTTTTATTGATCAAATGTTAGAAAGATTGTCTAAGCATACACACTTTTGTTTCCTAGATGGTTATTCTGGTTTCTCTCAAATACCTGTATCACCTGAAGATCAAGAGAAAACCACCTTTACTTGTCCTTTTGGAACTTATGCTTATCGTCGTATGCCTTTTGGTTTATGTAATGCACCTGCTACCTTTCAAAGATGTATGACTGCTATATTCTCTGACTTTTGTGAAAAGATTGTTGAGGTTTTCATGGATGATTTCTCCGTTTACAGAACTTCTTTTGATGATTGCTTAAGCAACCTTGATCGAGTTTTGAAGAGATGTGAAGAAACTAATCTTGTCTTGAATTGGGAGAAGTGCCACTTTATGGTTAATGAAGGTATAGTCCTTGGGCATAAAATTTCCGAAAGAGGTATTGAAGTTGATAAAGCTAAGGTTGATGCTATTGAGAAAATGCCATGTCCTAAAGATATCAAAGGTATAAGAAGTTTCCTAGGTCATGCTGGTTTCTATAGAAGGTTTATTAAAAACTTTTCTAAAATTTCTAGGCCTCTTACTAATCTCTTGCAAAAAGATGTTCCATTTGTTTTTGATGATGATTGTGTAGAAGCCTTTGAAACACTTAAGAAAGCCTTAACCTCTGCACCTATTGTTCAACCACCTGATTGGAACTTGCCTTTTGAAATTATGTGTGATGCTAGTGATTATGCTGTTGGTGCTGTTCTAGGACAAAGAGTTGATAAAAAATTAAATGTTATCCATTATGCTAGTAAAACTCTAGACATCGCTCAAAGAAATTATGCTACTACTGAGAAAAAAATTCTAGTAGTTGTGTTTGCATGTGATAAATTCAGATCTTACATAGTTGATTCTAAAGTAATTGTTCACACCGATCATGCTACTATTAAATACCTTATGGAAAAGAAAGATGCTAAACCTAGACTCATCAGGTGGGTTCTATTGCTACAAGAACTTGACTTGCATATTACTGATAGGAAGGGAGCTGAGAACCCCGTAGCTGATAATTTGTCTAGGATGGAAAATGTTCTTGATGACCCACTTCCTATTAATGATGATTTTCCTGATGAACAATTAGCTGTGATAAATGCTTCTCGTAATACTCCATGGTATGCAGACTATGCTAATTATATTGTTGCTAAATTTGTACCACCTAGTTTCACATACCAACAAAAGAAAAAGTTCTTCTTTGATTTAAGACATTACTTCTGGGATGACCCACATCTTTATAAAGAAGGAGTGGATGGTATTATTAGACATTGTATACCTGAGCATGAACAGGAACAAATCTTACGAAAGTGTCACTCTGAGGCCTACGGAGGACATTGATACGTCTCCAACGTATCTATAATTTATGAAGTATTCATGCCATGTTATTATAGTTTTGTATGATTTTGGTGCACTTTTATACGGCTTTTATATGATTTTCTTGGACTAACATATTGACCTAGTGCCCAGTGCCAGTTACTATTTTCTGCTTGTTTTTGGTTTTCCAGAAAATCTATATCAAATGAAGTCCAAATGCAGCGAAACTTCTTGACGTTTTTTCTGGAACATAAGAGACACTAGAAGCTTCGGGAGGTGGCCAGAAGACCCACAGTGGCCCCACGAGCCACCAGGGCGCGCCACCCCCCCCCCAGGCGCGCCCTGGTGCCTCGTGGGCCCCCTGTGGCCCTTCTTCGCGTGATTCCAACGCCAAAAAATCATATATATTCAGAAACCCCCGAAAGTTAACCTAGATGAGTTTTTACGCCGCCGCAAGCCTCTGTACCTCCACGATCTCATCTACAGCCCTTTTCCGGCACCCTGCCGGAGGGGGGAAAGCATCACCGGAGGCCATCTTCATCATCCCGGCGGTCTCCATGACGAGGAGGGAGTAGTTCACCCTCGGGGCTGAGGGTTTGTACCAGTAGCTATGTGTTTTATGTCTCTCTCTCTCGCGTTCTTGATTTGGCACGATCTTGATGTACCGTGAGCTTTGTTTATATAGTTGGATCATATGGTGTTTCTTCCCTCTCTATTCTTGTTGTGATGAATCAAATCTTTTCCCTTTGAGGTTTCGTTATTGTCAGATTGAATATTTCAGATTTGAGAACACTTGATGTATGTCTTGCATATGAATACCCGTGGTGACAATGGGGTATTATATTGATTCACTTGATATATGTTTTGGCACTCAACTCGCGGATTCCCGCGGTGACATTGGGGTAATCTATGCATAGGGGTTGATGCACGTTTTCATTATCTTTTCTCCGATAGAAACTTTGGGGTGCTCCTTGAAGATCTTTGTGTGGATTGAATATTATGATTATGAAGTTGTTTGATGCATATCGTATAATCAACTCACGGATACTTGTGGTGACATTGGAGTATCTAGGTGATATTAGAGTTGGTTGATGTGTATCATATGGTGTTATTTTAGTACGAACTCTAGGGCTGTTTGTGACACTTATAAGAATAGCTCAATAGATCGATCGGAAAGGATAACTTTGAGGTGGTTTCGTACCCTACAAACAATTTCTATCTTATGTTCTCCGCGAATAGGAACTTTGGAGTGATTCTTTGTCGCACGTTGAGGGATTGTTATATGATCCAATTATCTTAGCATTGTTGAGAGATTGCACTAGTGAAAGTATGAACCCTAGGCCTTGTTTTCAAGCATTGCAATACCGTTTGTGCTCACTTTTGTTATTTGCTACCTTGCTGTTTTTATATTTTCAGATTACAAAAACCTATATCTACTATCCATACTACACTTGTATCACCATCTCTTCGCCGAACTAGTGCACCTATACAATTTACCATTGTATTGGGTGTGTTGGGGACACAAGAGATTTCTTGTATTTGGTTGCAGGATTGTTTGAGAGAGGCCATCTTCATCCTACGCCTCCCACGGATTGATAAACCTTAGGTCATCCACTTGAGGGAAAATTGCTACTGTCCTACAAAACTTTGCGCTTGGAGGCCCAACATGAGTCTACAAGAATAAGTTGTGTAGTAGACATCAGACACCATGCGGGAGACAGAACTGCACATAAGGTACTACAATCTGGTTTCTATTGGCCTACTCGTTTCAAGGATGCTCGTAAGTTTTTCTTATCTTGTGATGAATGTCAAAGAATTGGTAATATTAGTAGACGTCAGGAAATGCCTATGAATTATTCACTTGTTATTGAGCCATTTGATGTTTGGGGATTTGATTATATGGTACCTTTTCCTTCCTCTAATGGGTATACACATATTTTAGTTGCTGTTGATTACGTTACTAAGTGGGTAGAAGCTATTCCAACTAGTAGTGCTGATCATAATACTTCTATTAAAATGCTTAAAGAAGTTATTTTCCTGAGGTTCGGAGTCCCTAGATACTTAATGACTGATGGTGGTTCACATTTTATTCATGGTGCATTCCGTAAATTGCTTGCTAAATATGATGTCAACCATAGAATTGCATCTCCCTATCACCCTCAATGTAGTGGTCAAGTTGAATTGAGCAATAGAGAAATAAAGTTAATTTTGCAAAAAACCGTCAATAGATCTAGAAAGAATTGGTCTAAGAAACTTGACGATGCATTATGGGCTTATAGAACTGCTTATAAAAATCCTATGGGTATGTCTCCTTATAAAATGGTTTGGAAAAGCATGTCATTTGCCTCTTGAGTTAGAACATAAAGCATATTGGGCAATTAAAGAACTCAATTATGATTTTAAACTTGCCGGTGAAAAGAGGTTATTTGATATTAGCTCACTAGATGAATGGAGAACCCAAGCTTATGAAAATGCAAATTGTTTAAAGAAAAAGTTAAAAGATGGCATGATAGAAGAATTCAAAAATGGGAATTCAAAGTAGGTGAGTATGTTCTATTGTACAATTCTCGTTTTAGATTTTTTGCAGGAAAACTTCTCTCTAAATGGGAAGGACCGTATATCATTGAGGAAGTTTATCGCTCTGGAGCCATTAAGATCAATAACGCCGAAGGCACTAATCCGAAGGTGGTCAATGGGCAAAGAATTAAGCATTACATCTCAGGTACGCCTATTAATGTTGAGACTAACATTATTCAAACTATGACATCGGAGGAATACATAAGAGAGACCTTCCAGAACACTACAGAACCCTGAAAAGGAAGAGGTACGTGATATGGTAAGTAAACCGACTCCAAAAATTCCATAAAAATACTTTCTGTCGGTTTTGGAATATTAGAAAAAATACAAAAATAAGAAACAACCGAGGGGACCCACGAGGTGCACACGAGGCACCAAGGCGCGCCACACCCCCCCAGGTGCGCCCTGGTGGCTCGTGGGCCCCTTGTGAGCCTTCCCGACTCCGTTTTCTTCTGGAATACTTATTTTGCAAGATAAAAATTATTTATATATACTCCCGGATGTTTTTATCACCGTATCACAGAAATATCCACTGTTCTTGTTTCGTGCTATTTTTCTGACATATCCGAAAGTATGTCTGAAAGCACATTTGCTCCCTTGGTGGTTTTGGTAATTTATGCCAACATACATGTTGTTGGACTAATGCTTTTATCTAGTGAATTTCAGACAAGTTCAACAATGGCGTGGCAGGGACAAAAGGATGTGGAACCCTTCAAAATGCTAAGGACAAGGATTGGCAAAAGATCAAGACTCTACATTTTTGGTTTAGTGATCCAAGATCACATTGAGTCCATAGGAAAGCCAATACTATTAAAACGGGATGAGGTGTTGCTTAATGGTCTTTTTGCTCAAGTGCTTAGTGACAGTACCCCTAAACCCTCAACCACTTTCTCCATCCAAATATATCCAAGACCTACATTCCAACTCGGCCCCACCGAAATTTCCTATCCGGAGCCACCGAGTTCATCTGGACTTAGCCACTGCCAAAACCCTAACAAATCGGATCCACCGATATGGATCTCGGTCTCACCGAGATGGCCTTGCCAACTCTCTGTAATCGTTTGCACTCACTTCGGTCCCACCGAGTTTTGCAAATCGGTCTCACCGAGATGGCTTGCCAACTTTCTGTTGCCTTATTGCTTCACTTCGGTCCTACCGAGTTGATGCAATCGGTGCCACCGAGACGAGGTTTGCCCTAACCATTGCACTTCGGTCCATCCGAGTTGTTCCAGTCGGTCCCACCGAGATTCCTAACGTTCATATCTTTTACATAGTTCGGTGCCACCGAGATTTCTGATCGGTGCCACCGAGTTGGGTCAAAAGTGTGTAATTGTTGGATTTTGTGTGGAGGCTATATATACCCCTCCACCACTTCTTACTCAGAAAGGAGAGCCATCAGAACATGCCTACACTTCCACCATACATTTTCTGAGAGAGAACCACCTACTCATGTGTTGAGATCAAGACATTCCAATCCAACCATTTGAATCTTGATTTCTAGCCTTTCCCAAGTTGCTTTCCACTCAAATCCTTCTTCCACCATAGCCAAATCTGTGAGGAGTTGTTTGAGTGTTGGGGAGACTATCATTTGAAGCACAAGAGCAAGGAGTTCATCAACAACACACCATCTATTACCTTTTGGAGAGTGGTGTCTCCTAGATTGGTTAGGTGTCACTTGGAAGCCTCCGACATGATGTGGAATTGAACCAAGGAGTTTGTAAGGGCAAGGAGATCGCCTACTTCATGAAGATCTACCCCGAGTGAGGCTAGTCCTTCGTGGACGTAGGCCATGGTGGAATAGACAAGGTTGCTTCTTCATGGACCCTTTGTGGGTGGAGCCCTCCGTGGACTCGCGCAGCTGTTACCTTCCGTGGGTTGAAGTCTCCATCAACGTGGACATACGATAGCACCACCTATCGGAACCACACCAAAAACCACCGTGTCTTCATTGCGTTTGATCTTCCATACTCTACCCTTTACATTCCGTACTTTTGCATGCTTTACTATTTCCGCTGCTCAATCTCTAGATATGCATGTGTAGAAAGTATTGGAGTGATCTTAACTTGTGCCAAAATCTGCCTAAGTTCCAAGAGAAATTAAAATCTGCAACTTTGGTTGGTTATGTGTCTATTCACCCCCTCTAGACCTATCTCCTCGATCCCAGAATTGGTATCAGAGCTTTGGTCTCCATTGCTTTGGTTTCATCACCTTTGGAGGGATATGGATGTGTCTACTTTGGGGAGTCTTAGACGTAGAGTGCCTATTCTCAATGGGGAGTATTACAACTTTTGGAAGAATGAAATGCTTGATATCTTTGATGAATTTAACTTGAGCAAGTATATTCATAATCCTTATGTGCCCCCTATTGATCCCTTGCATCCTACTCATGAAGAGGAAATTGACATGCTTCGTAATCTTACAACCGTCAATCTTATCATTAGAGGATTACCTAAAGTTGTGCTTGGTTGTATGCAAAACTTTGAGTGTGCTTATACTCTATGGCATGACTTGGAAAAGCGATATCCTGATTACTCTTTAAAGAGTCTTGATAAAATTCTTCATAAGACTATTGCTTTTCACAAGATGAGTCCTAATGATCCTAAGTTTGATGATTGCTTGTTTGAGCTTCGTGATCTTATGCGTGCTAAAGGAGATGTTAGAACTATTAGTAACATTATCACGGAAGCCATTAGAATCCATAAACTTGAACATTGTCATGATCATGAAACTAATGAATCTATTGCCCTAGGTGATGATCACATGCAGGATGATGATGATGTTGAGCATGGCTATTATGATGAGGACGAAGAATTTGATATTGAATTTGAGAAGACCATGAGGAATCTCAGTCTTATGGCAAATCTTTGAGATTACATGGTCGGAGGAAAAGAGTGGATTCTTGATAGTGGATGTACCGATCACATGACAGGAGATAGAGACATGTTTCGTGAGCTTGCTAAAAATGATGGTCCACTCAAGTATGTGACTTTTGGAGACAACTCCAAGGGTAAGGTACTTGGCCTTGGTAAGGTGGCCATATCCAATGCTAGCTCCATACAAAACGTTATGCTTGTCGAATCTCTTGGTTACAATCTTCTTTCCGTATCTAGACTAGCCGATTTTGGTTTCAATGTTCTATTTACCAAAGTAGATTGCCAAGTGTTTCGTCAAGATAATCATAATATGGTCTTTACCGACATTCGTAGAGGTGATCTATACATTGTTGACTTCACTAAAAGAGCCCAACCTCGTACATGTTTAATTGCTAAATCTTCTAAAGGTTGGTTATGGCATAGGAGACTTGGACATGTTGGCATGCGTAACCTTGATAAACTTGTTAAAGGAGATCACATTCTTGGAGTGAAAGATGTTATATTTGACAAAGATCGACTTTGTAGTGCTTGCCAAGCAGGAAAACAAGTTGGAGGAAGCCATCCCGTGAAGAACATTATGACCACGAGGAGACCACTCGAGCTACCTCATATGGATCTTTTTGGTCCCAACTCCTATAAGAGTCTTGGTGGTAACTCCTTCGGTTTGGTCATTGTTGATGATTTTTCCAGATTTACGTGGGTGTTCTTTCTTGATGACAAATCGCAGGTACAAAAGATCTTCATGAACTTCGCAAGAAAGGCCCAAAATCAATTTGAAGTGAAGATCAAGAAGGTTCGGAGTGACAACGGAACGGAGTTCAAGAACGCCAATGTGGACACCTTTCTTGATGAGGAGGGTATTTCACATGAGTTCTCGGCTATGTACACACCTCAACAAAATGGAGTTGTTGAGAGGAAGAACCGTACCCTTATTGAGATGGCAAGAACAATGCTTGATGAATACAAGACGCCAAAACACTTTTGGGCGGAAGCAGTTGAAACAGCTTGTCATGCAACAAATCGACTTTACCTTCACAAGCTTCTTGGTAAAACGGCGTATGAACTGCTCACCGGTAACAAACCACAAGTTGGATACTTTCGAGTATTTGGCTCAAAATGTTACATTCTTGATAAGCATCGTCGTTCAAAATTTGCTCCTAAATCTCATGAAGGTTTCCTACTTGGTTATGGATCGAACTCTCACACTTACCATGTCTACAACAACTTCACTCGAAAAGTTAAAGAGACGGTAGATGTGAAGTTTGGTGAGACTAATGGCTCGCAAGTCGAGCAATTGCCACTTGATGTAGGAGATCAAGAACCATCAGAAGCAATCCAAGACTTGTTCATTGGCAAGATTCGCCCCGTGGAAGTAAAGGAGAGTACCTCGTCTATTCAAGTGGAAGCCCCAACCTGACATCATGGTGAACAACAAGTTGATATGGAGGTGTCCACAAGTGGAACACGTCAAGACGATGAAATGAGGAAGTGCAACAAGATGATCCACCTCAACCTCCTTCTCCACCTCGACAAGCGAACAACAACAACATCAACGAAGAAGAAGAAGATGATGATGATGAGGAAGCCTCACCACAACCCAAGCAAAAGCTACCTCGAGTCAGAGCAATAGTCGACAGGAATCATCCCGTCGAACAAATACTTGGAGATATCCAATCCGGGAGAATCACTCGCTCTAAAACTCGCTTAGCTAACTTTTGTGAGCATTACTCATTCATCTCTAGTGTTGAACCTTTGAAGGTGGAAGATGCTCTCAAGGACCCCGATTGGGTGAATGCAATGCACGAGGAGCTACACAACTTTGAGAGGAACCAAGTTTGGACATTGGTTGAGAAGCCTAAGGATGAGCAAAATATTATTGGAACCAAATGGGTGTTTCGGAATAAGCAAGATGAAGATGAACAAGTTGTACGCAACAAGGCTCGTCTCGTAGCACAAGGCTACACACAAGTCAAAGGTATGGACTATGGTGAGACCTATGCCCCCGTTGCAAGACTTGAGTCCATTCGCATTTTACTTGCTTATGCCAATCACCATGATATCACTCTTTACCAAATGGATATTAAAAGGGCCTTCTTAAATGGTGAAATTGAGGAGGAAGTGTATGTTAAACAACCTCCCGGCTTTGTGAATCCCAAGAAACCTAATCATGTTTACAAACTACGTAAAGCCCTTTATGGTCTTAAACAAACCCCTAGAGCTTGGTACAAATGCTTGACAAAGTTTCTTCTTGAAAAAGGCTTTGACATTGGGAAGATTGATTCAACTTTGTTCACTAAGAGGGTTAATGGAGAATTATTTGTATGCCAAATTTATGTTGATGATATTATCTTTGGATCTACTAACCCCTCTTTCAGTGAAAAGTTTGGAAGGTTGATGTCCGAAAAGTACGAGATGTCTATGATGTGTGAACTCAAATTCTTTCTTGGTTTGCAAATCAAGCAAACTAGGGAAGGTACCTTTGTTTCTCAAACAAAGTATACCAAGGACTTATTCAAGAAGTTCAGCATGCAAGAGAGTAAAGGTATGAAAACTCCCATGCCCACGAGTGGACATCTTGACTTGACCAAGGATGGCAAACCGGTTGATCAAAAAGTTTATCGATCTATGATTGGTTCATTGCTATACCTATGTGCGTCCCGTCCTAACATTATGCTAAGTGTGTGCATGTGTGCGTGATACCAAGCGGCACCAAAAGAGTGTCACCTTAAGGCCGTGAAAAGAATTGTGAGATACTTGTTACATACACCAAACTTTGGCATATGGTATCCCAAAGGATCTTCTTTTAATCTTGTTGGCTACTCCGATTCGGACTATGCCGGAGACAAGGTTGACAGAAAATCCACTTCGGGTACATGTCAATTTCTTGGTAGATCTCTTGTGTCTTGGTCCTCCAAGAAACAAAACTCCGTATCTCTATCTACTGCCGAAGCGGAATACATTGCCACGGGATCATGTTGTGCTCAATTACTATGGATGACACAAACTCTTAAAGACTATGGTGTGCATGTGAGACATGTACCATTACTATGTGACAATGAGAGTGCTATTAAGATAGCACACAATCCCGTGCAACATTCCCAAACTAAGCATATTGAGGTTCGTCACCATTTCATTCGAGATCATGTTGAGAAAGGCGACATTGACCTTAAACATGTTTGTACCGACAAACAATTGGCAGACATATTTACCAAACCCCTTGATGAGAAAGTGTTTTGTCACTTGAGAAGTGAGTTGAACATCATTGATGCTTCAAACGTGAACTAGAGGTTCATGTGGATGCATGCAAGGGCATGAGCTTTCTTGACTGATCCATGATATTTCCATGATCATCTTACATCTTGGACTTTTTGCTCCCTTGTATTGTATCTAACCTTTTGTAGGTACTTGGACAAGCTTTATGTCACAAGATTGCATCTCACTCTTATCATAAGCAATCTTGTATAACCCAAGTATCAACAATTGATGGTGGAACAAGGAACAAGACAACCCAAACATATCCTTTGACAAACTTTTGAGTTATGCATCATTCTTGTCATTTTGGATATACATGTTGTTCCTTGCAAATCTAACCCATGTAGGAAGATGAACTACACATGATAGGACTGCTCCAAACTTCAACTCATGAGCATCCACTTCAAGTTCAACTACATGATGGACATCACCACCAAAACCCAATGTAAGTTCTCACATCTTAGAGAAGCTTTACTCAAAGACATGAGCTAAAGCAACTCAACCAGATGTGAATACATTGAAATGCTTAAAGGAAAAATGGCAACCCCATTTTGAGCTTAAACAATGAGTATGACCTATGATCAAGTGTTCTCACTTGACACCTAAGTCAATATACTCTAACATAGGTGACCTAGTCGCCGACCCATCTAGATGAAGTTCTCTCGTGTTTCTTTTGTTTGTTACTCTTCTTGCTAGAGTGTTTCTCTTTAAAAAAAACTTCATCTAGACGTTTCTTTGCTTCTTTTCTGGGTTTGTTTTCGTTTAGCTTGTTTCGCAGCCAATTCATTGCAAATCCTTGTGAGAATTTCTTTGCCTAGTGAGCTGAGTTGACAAATTGTTCCTTTGCATCAAACTCGGTTCCACCGAATTGATTCAACTTGGTGTCACCGATTTTGCTGCTCTCAGGAGTTTTCTGTCAAATATTTTTCTGAGTTTTTCTGCTCCAGCTCCACTCAATGATTCTTATCCTCTATTTGCATCTGAAGCCACTCGATGGCTAGATGTGTTTCTCAAGGACCAAACCCACTTGATCAATAACCTTGAAGTCCCTTCTTGGAAATTGATGTCAAAGGGGGAGAGAGGAATACATCAAAGCTTACCACTACAAAAGAGATGCACCTTACAAGAGGAGAGAATGTTACATGTTTCTAAGAGGGGAGAAACATGATCAGTTTGTTCTTTGGTTTGTTCTTTGGTTGCTCTAGTTTTCTCACCCTACCTGCTCCCAATATCCAATGTCAGATTCAGGGGGAGAGGAAGTTCTTTAAGGGGAGATAACTATTTCTTTCTTTCGAGGACATGTCTGTTTCAAAGAAGTACTCACCTAGTGATACTCTATTCTACATGTCATCCCAATCTTTGTTTCTTGATTGATCTTGTGATTTTTTTTCTTGAAAAAGTTATCTAACCCTGTTTTCTCAAGTGTATTTCTTCAGGTACTTGATCATTTTCAAGGTAAGTATATGCATCACACTCATGAACATGATTGACCTCTTGCTAGTATATATTGTTTGCAAGGAGACAATCATGGACATGTGGACACCTCTATGATATATATGTTGCTCTTATGCATATAGCCAAGATACATGTTGCATGTATATCTCCCATGTGATATCATCATCTTATATGCATATCTTCAGGGGGAGTTCAGGGGAGCTCATACATCTTACATGCTTTCCTTCAAAGCTTTCATACAAACTTCTGCTAAATCTTTATTTGAAGCTTTGATGTATGTTGTCATCAATTGCCAAAAATGGGGAGATTGAAAGCACATTTGCTCCCTTGGTGGTTTTGGTAATTTATGCCAACATACATGTTGTTGGACTAATGCTTTTATCTATTGAATTTCAAACAAGTTCAACAATGGCGTGGCAGGGACAAAAGGATGTGGAACCCTTCAAAATGCTAAGGACAAGGATTGGCAAAAGATCAAGACTCTACATTTTTGGTTTAGTGATCCAAGATCACATTGAGTCCATAGGAAAGCCAATACTATTAAAACGGGATGAGGTGTTGCTTAATGGTCTTTTTGCTCAAGTGCTTAGTGACAGTACCCCTAAACCCTCAACCACTTTCTCCATCCAAATATATCCAAGACCTACATTCCAACTCGGCCCCACCAAAATTTCCTATTCGGAGCCACCGAGTTCATCTGGACTTAGCCACTGCCAAAACCCTAACAAATCGGATCCACCGATATGGATCTCGGTCTCACCGAGATGGCCTTGCCAACTCTCTGTAATCGTTTGCACTCACTTTGGTCCCACCGAGTTTTGCAAATCGGTCTCACCGAGATGGCTTGCCAACTCTCTGTTGCCTTATTGCTTCACTTCGGTCCTACCGAGTTGATGCAATCGGTGCCACCGAGATGAGGTTTGCCCTAACCATTGCACTTCAGTCCATCCGAGTTGTTCCAGTCGGTCCCACCGAGATTCCTAACGTTCATATCTTTTACACAGTTCGGTGCCACCGAGATTTCTGATCGGTGCCACCGAGTTGGGTCAAAAGTGTGTAACGGTTGGATTTTGTGTGGAGGCTATATATACCCCTCCACCACTTCTTACTCAGAAAGGAGAGCCATCAGAACGTGCCTACACTTCCACCATACATTCTGAGAGGGAACCACATACTCATGTGTTGAGATCAAGACATTCCAATCCAACCATTTGAACCTTGATTTCTAGCCTTTCCCAAGTTGCTTTCCACTCAAATCCTTCTTCCACCATAGCCAAATCTGTGAGGAGTTGTTTGAGTGTTGGTGAGACTATCATTTGAAGCACAAGAGCAAGGAGTTCATCAACAACACACCATCTATTACCTTTTGGAGAGTGGTGTCTCCTAGATTGGTTAGGTGTCACTTGGGAGCCTCCGACATGATGTGGAGTTGAACCAAGGAGTTTGTAAGGGCAAGGAGATCGCCTACTTCGTGAAGATCTACCCCGAGTGAGGCTAGTCCTTCGTGGACGTAAGCCATGGTGGAATAGACAAGGTTGCTTCTTCGTGGACCCTTTTTGGGTGGAGCCCTCCGTGGACTCGCGCAGCCGTTACCCTCCGTGGGTTGATGTCTCCATCAAAGTGGACGTACGATAGCACCACCTATCGGAACCACGCCAAAAACCACCGTGTCTTCATTGCGTTTGATCTTCCATACTCTACCCTTTACATTCTATACTTTTGCATGCTTTACTATTTCCGTTGCTCAATCTCTAGATATGCATGTGTAGAAAGTATTGGAGTGATCTTAACTTGTGCCAAAATCTGCCTAAGTTCCAAGAGAAATTTAAATCTGCAACTTTGGTTGGTTAAGTGTTTATTCACCCCCCTCTAGACCTATCTCCTCGATCCCACAATGTCATCTCAAGACTCAGATGGAGAGAGCTTCGTATCACACTATGTTACAAATTCAAGGATCTGTGGGGATATAGACCCCTATGGATGGTCCGCGGAGGAGGAGTGAGATGCCAACATGAAGGGAACGGAAGACGCGAGCTCGGATGAAGAAGATGCCCCTCTACCTCAACCGGGAGATATGCATGTGGAGTTCAAGAAGTCGAGCCTCCCAAACACAGTAAACAAATCTAAGATCCAATTTATCCCTTTCCGTTTTCTACAGGAAAACAAGAACGTATTGTGTGAGAAGATAGTGGAGCTTGAGCAAGATATTAGCAAGTTGAAGGAAGAAAACTATGATCTCAAGCGGAAACTGAAGGACAAGCCCACCACTTCATCATCACCATCATCACCGAAGAAAGAAACTTGAGTACATGGGTATGGCCACTCCCCTTGGCTTGTGCCAAGCTTGGGGGAGGTGCCCCGGTATCGTATCACCATCACTTTTATTATCTTTACCTATTTTTAGTTTGATCCTTAGTTATTTTGTGATTTAGTTGAATAAAAGTTTAGTATGATCTATTTTCGAGTGCTAGTTTCATGATCTATCTATCTATGTAATTGAGTTGAGAGTTATATAATAAAGAGTAGTTTGAGTTTTTGCTTCTTTACTTTTATGTTTCAATCCTAGCAATGAAAATAATGAAAAAGATCATATGCTAATCTTATGGAAAGTAATGACATTACATAAAGAAAAGTATAAGTGGTAAAATTTATTGAAAGTTAACAAGCATAGCATTAGTCAATGATGCAATTCATGAAAAAATTAATAAGGGAAGAGAAGATTCACATGCAAAAACACTATCTTGGACATCTTTTATGATTGTGAGCCCCCATTGAGTATTTTATGTCAAATTGTTGACGTTGGACAAGGAAGACAACGTAATGAATTATGCTTGCTTATATTCACATAGAAGTTATATTGTCATAGATCCTCCAACATGTGGTGCTAGCCCAATATCTTTGCTAGCCAAAAATCCGCACCAAGTAGAGATACTACTTGTGCCTCCAAAACCTTTAAACCCAGTTTCATGTCATGAGAGTCCACTATATCTACCTATGGATTGAATAAGATCCTTCAAGTAAGTTGTCATCGGTGCAAAAAGCAATAAAAATTGCCTCTAAATATGTATGAACTTTTATTGTAAGGGAAAATAATCTTTGTACGAACTTGTGATGGTAAAGAAATAAAAGCGATGGACTGCATAATAAAGGTTGCTATCACAAGGGGAAATATAAAGTGACGTTCCTTTGCATTAAGAGCTTGTGTATCCAAAAACAAAAAGTGCATGACAACCTCTGCTTCCCTCTACGAAGGGCCTATCTTTTACTTTTATGTATTTAATTTTTATGCAAGAGTCAATAGTGTTCTCCTCTATTCCTTTTTATTTTTCTCTTTTGCAAGTGAGGGTGTCCCGGACTAGGGGGTACTCGGGCTGCCGGCCTATCTCTCGTAGGCCGGACTAGTGGGCCGCTCCTTGCTCGTCAAAGGAAGGCCGGATTGCGGGCGACCCCGTGCACCAGAAGGATACCTCCGAAGACTTGGCGTCTCCTCCAAGAAATATTTAGCGTAACCGGCATGTTTATCCCTTGACGGCAAGCGGCCATATGTAACCCTAGGTTCCTCTGGTGTCTATATAAACCAGAGGGTTTAGTCCTTAGAGGGGGAATCATCATCAATATACCCACCTAGGGTTTAGCTCATCCGATCTCGAGGTAGATCAACTCTGCAATCATCATATCATCCCATTAATACAATCAAGCAGGACGTAAGGTTTTACCTCCTCGAGAGGGCCCGAACCTGGGTAATCATTGTCTCTGCATTCCCTGTTACCCATCGATTCCACGATCCAGAGCTCAGACCCCCTACCCGAGATCTGCCGGTTTTGGTACCGACATTGGTGCTTTCATTGAGAGTTCCGCCGTTGGGTCACCAAGGATCAATGGCTCGCCTTGTCATCAGCGATGGCATCCGTAGCGGGGACATCTTCGTCCCCGGTCAGCTTTTCACGTTTGGCAGCATCATGCTGCACGCCGACCCGACCAGTCACCTTGACCAGGTCGACAGCCTCGCCCCTGAGCAGCGAATCAGGTTCGGCAACCTAGAGTACGTCGCCGACTCTTGGGGCGATCTGGTCCTCACTGGGTTCTCAGCTTTACCTGAGGAGCCTTACAATCCCGAGGCCTTAACTTCGGATTCTCTCCTCGGCCCCGCCTCCGGGCCGGTTCTCAGTTCAGATCTGGCCTCGAGTTCGGATCCGACCCCGGCGCCAGAGAGCCAGGGGCCGCCCTTGGCCGAACACACTCCCAGCACAGGTGCACCAGAGTTTAACTCCGAGGGTTGCCCGAGCATGAATCCGGTGGACCTCTCGTTCTTAAGCGAGATGTTAGATCGAATCCAAAAGATAAGTATTGCGGATGGCCCGCCCTCGGTCCATGAGCAGATCGGACTGAAGGACAACCGCGGGGAATTTTGCGTCCCACCCACCACCCACTTAGTAGCCACTGTCGAAGATTTAACCGACATGTTGGACTACGCCTCCGAGGAGGCTGACGACATGGATGAGGATATCGACGTCCTGCCTTAGATGGCTCCCTCCCTTGCCACCTCCAACACCGGAAAGTGGACCGCCACCTCCACCTACGACGTTTACATGGTCGATAACCCCAAGAAGGATGGCCACACGACCAAGAAGGACGGCGATGGCCTCGCCGAGGAACCGCCCAAACGCCGACGAAGGCGAGCCAGAGGGCGAGGAAAGGGCAAGGAAAATAACACAGACACGAACGGCACCGGCGATAACGACACTCCGGATAACATGGGGGAGCTCGGCGATAATGCCACCCCCGAACAGCACCGCGACGCCTATGAAGGGCATGAGGATCAGGGTGACCCTGTGGACCCTGAGGACTCCGAGGACAGCAACTACCTCCCTCCTTCCGACGAGGAGGATAGCCTCGGACCCGAGGATTTCGTCATCCCCGAGGACCCCTCAGACCAGGAGAGATTTAGGCAGCAGCTTATAGCCACCGCCCGAAGCTTGAAGAAGAAGCAGCAGCAGCTCAAGGCCGAACAAGACACCCTTAACGATAGGTGGACGATGGTCTTAGCAGCCGAAGAGGGCTTCGACAATCAGTGCCAGGATCAATACAAAAGCTACCCACGACGGCGTTTGCTACCGTCATTTGAGGACGAGGCCCTTGAGCCCATGCCTCCCAGACGAACTGACACAAGCCAGCCCGACCGCCCCCCTCGAGGATGGGATAGGACGGCGGGAGAAACTGAATACCCACCCGCACCCCCTCGACGGGCGGGCAAGGACCCGGTTCAACCGGAAGACCCATATGATCTACGGCACGATCTAAATGCCAGAGGGATACAGTCAAGATCCTGTAGGAGATATGCCCTAGAGGCAGTAATAACAGTTATTTTGTATCTCTGAGTTTGTAATGAATGTTATGTTCCATGCTATAACTGCAATGATTCTCGAGTCTGCAATATCCACGAGGCTCGGAGGGAAACTCATGTGCACGTGTGGTATAATAAACGGTAAAATGTATTCCTAGTCATGCCTCTATGACTGGCTCAAGTATTGCATGATGATCCTGTTTTCCTGATCATGGGCATGACTATGCCGGCAATTTTGAGGGCACAATGTTGGTAGAACACTTGTGTTGAATCGACCCGAATTGATGTTATGCTATGAGATACACTCATCACAAGTTAATGGTTAATAACACAGAGATAGTTAATGTTTGCATAACTCCTTAGACCATGAGAGTATCGAGTTCCTTCGTACTTGCTTCGTGAACTTTGGGGTTTGTTAAACGTCATCCGTAACTGGGTGGCTATTACGGCGGCTTACGGGTTCACGGAAAAGTATGGCAAGTAACAAGATAGCTCAAGATTGGGATTTGCTCCTCCGACGATGGAGAGATATTCTCGGGCCCTCTCGGTGTTACGGTATCCATCATCGTCTGGCCAGACACATTGTGATTTGATCACTGGGATGCCGGAACACGGATACGAGAAAAGAGAACAAAACCGGTAACGAGATAACTTGCATAGTGGACAAGTTGTTGATCCACGAGGATGCAGAAAATCTCACCTCGGGTGTTTGTAATATATTGTGAAGCAACAGGAATAGCACACTGCAACTGGAGGTTCACTCGAATATTCATTCGTGTGGGTATAGGGGTCAATATGGGTGTCCACGGCTCCGATGTTGATCATTGATCCGAAAGTGTTCCGGGTCATGTCTATACTTCACCAAACCTATAGGGTCACACGCTTAAGGGTCATCTATCTGCTGAATACTAGACAGGGAGTCTGAGACAAAATCACCGGAAAAGTTTCGGACACAACGGAAACGTTCTGGAGAGGACACCGGAATAGTTCCGGTAAAACTGAAAAGTTGTTTCAGGGGATACCATTAAGTAAAATTAGTTTCGGCACATGCCTGGATATTCTTGGAGGATGCCAGAAGTGTTCTGGAAACTTCTGGGAATTTTCCGGGATAAAAACTGGAAATGTTCCGGAGCTGCCGGAACCGATTTGGTTGCTTTTCGCAGATGAAAATCACGAATCTGAAATTGTTTCGGAACGCGTCCAAAATCATTTGTGTGGGTACTGGAATTATTCTAAGACCCACAGAAATATTTTCGGATTTAACGGTCGCGGAAAATTGGTTCCGTGAATAGTGAAAATCACTTTATGGATAGTTTTATGAAAGGCCACCTTTTGGGATATTTCACAAAAGGCTTCTAGAAGGGCTTGGGGACTAAGGAAGCCCATCTTGGGGGGGCCCCCAAGGGGTGGCCAGCCAAAAGAGGTGGAGCTCCTTGGAACTCCACATGCCATCCCTTTTTGCTTTATTCTTTTATGTAAAGACATAAAGTGGGGGTACTTTTGGTATTTTTGAATTCCAACTTTACCCCTTGGCTTTCCTATAAATAGAAGTGGAGGGGTGCTCTCCAAAGCTCATCCTTGCTCTCATACACATGCCATGCTCATCTGGCTCTCTCTCTCTCCCTCCCAGCGAAATAGTTTCGTAGAGCCGAAAGGCTGTCTGGGTTCCGGCAGGAACTAGTTCTGGACGGCGAAGCCCTGCCGGATAGCTGACACCGTATGTGTGCAACCCCGTAGAGAGGTCGTAGTTTCGATCTTTTGCCCGAGGGGCTGTTCGAGTGTCCTCCCGAAGGGCTGTCCGAGTTTCCGTCCGAGTTTCGAGGGTCCTCCCGAAGGGCTATCCGTGACATCGTCCGAGGGACTGTCCGACCTCCTCCCGAAGGGCTATCCGACGAGGGAGTACATCCTCGCGGTTGGGAGGTTGTAAATCCTAGATGCAGGGATCTGCACCGACGATCTACACCGACTCTTCTTCCGCTGCGCTACGAGTCGGTACGGATCAGATCAAATCATGTATGCAGTCTCCATAGTGATCCTGGGCGTGCTCGCTGTACCAATTTTTTTTGTTTTCTGTCACGTTCCCCTACAGTGGCATCATGAGCCATGCTATGCGTAGATGTAGGTTACGATCTAGAATACATGGAGATGTATGGGTATTGCACAATATAATTTTGGAGTAGATGAGATCTATTGCTGAATATTATTTATGCGGGTGACAGATGAAATCTGTTAAACGATGTTCTTGTTGCTTCCGTAGAATTTGCGTATTTCTGATCTCGAGACAGCATGGTGGAATTTGACAAAGTTCTGGCAATCCGCGATCCTGATTGATCAACGAAGTGCTATCAGTTCTTTGGGTTCCGCCATAGTCAAAAGAAAGATGAAATTCGCAGACGAAATGGCAATGCAGATATGATCTGCACGAGGGTCATGCGTATGACGAAGTTTAGTATGGGGCTCGAGATTTTATTATCTCGTGTTTCATACACCCCGTGATGTTAAACTAGCGACTTGAATAATCATACTTGATGATAAACGTTGGTAGCTGCGGTTTAAGTCAAAACCTTAGAAGCCACGTAAAATAATTTTTTGCATAAACCGATTAGATGCGTCTAACTTGGTTTTGCAGGATGTGCATGTGATGTGGTATAGCAGTGCTAATATTAATTCGATTATGTATGAGATGACTATATGATGTAAATTTACTAACATGACCGGCGTGTCATGATTCGGCATGATGGCTGGAGCCATATGATTGTCACTTTAATGACCTGCGTGTCAACCTTAAGTAATGCACTTATTTTTTTAGCTATAGAGATAGCAATATTATCTGGTGCATCGACAAGGTGGTGGCAATCTTCGCGAAGGTGAACACCGACGCAAATGCCGAAGACGAAGAAATTAAAGACTTCTCCATCAGAAATGGCTATACCATATCATGCTATTATGAATTGCCTGAGATGTTTATCCCCTATGCTGCACCCTTTTGATTGCGCGGTAGTCGCTTTTTATTAGGGTGATCTCTCACTAAAAATATCAAGTAGTTAGTGTTCTCCCAAGTGTAGCACCGTCACATCATCTTTCCTTTCGGGGTGCGCCATGATCTACATGGGTACGAACGATTGTACGGGTGTAAGGCGGGTGAGGTCAGACCTCGCAGCAAGATCACTTGGTTGTCTTGACGTTCATGGCAGGATCGTCCTGAGCTCGGAACACACGCATCGAAAGATGAACAAGAGTCACATAGAGATGTGATCGGCAAGTTTGCCTACCAATTATAGTTCGCGCCATCAGTGTTCATCTCGAACAATGACGTTGAATTGCAATTTGGATCTTGAATCACTCACGATCAATTATGAGAGATATTGATTTGAGTGGGAGCGCACTTTAGAATAAAATTGTTTATTCACTAGTGCAAAAATCATTATGAACACAATCTAAGTGAAACTTGTGTTTACCGTTGTAGATCAAATGGCTTGCAACGCCGCGTTCAACTTAGGCCCGATGTTAGAGAAAGAAAAGTTAGCTGCGACTGGAAGCAACTATGCGGACTGGGTCCATAGCCTGAGGATTGTCCTCAGGAGCGCTAGGAAAATGTATGTGCTTGAAACTGCTCTTCCAGCTAAACCGGCGGCAGATGCCCCGGAAGATGAACAAAATGTCTGGGCCACTAAGGATGATGATCAGAACTTAGTGCAGTGCCTCATACTAGCTAGCATCAGTCCAGGGCTTCAAAAATGTTTTTAATTCCATAAACCTCGTGATATGATCCGGGAATTGGATGCCCTGTACAAGGAAACCGCAAGGTCTGAACGATTTGATATCATGAAGACCTTGATGGAATGCAAGATGGCTAAGGGCAGTTCAGTTGGCGAACACGTAGTCAAAATGATTGGATATGCTGAAAGGCTCTAAACCCTGGAATTTCCACTTCCACCTGACCATATGATGGACATGGTGCTTTCTTCACTCCCCCCGTCTTACGACGGTTTTATCATGAACTACAACATGAGTGGGATGGAGAAGACACCGGAAGAGGTGCTCGCCATTCTGAAAACTGTGGAAGGAGGACTGCGGAAAAATCGCAAGCAAGTGTTGCTTGTGAATAAAACCGCCAGTTTCAAAAAGAAAGGCAAGCCAAAGAAGGGCAAGGGCGCCGGTAAGACCGGATCCCAAAGCAACTCTAAGTGCGGAGCCAAGAATGAAACTGAGTGCTTCTACTGCAAGGGCACAAGACACTGGAAGAGAAACTGCAAGAAGTATCTGGAAGATAAGAAGTCTGGGAAAACCAGAAAAAGTATAATTGTTATACAAGTTAATGTCATTGACGTTTTGCTTGCTAGCGAAAATTCTAAGTCTTGGGTATTTGATACCGGATCGGTTGCTCACATTTGCAACTCGATACAGGGGCTTCAGAAGGTGCGCAAACTAGCAAAGAATGAAGTCGTGATGCGCGTCGGGAACGGCGCTGGGATCGCCGCTGAAGCCGTTGGCATTATGCCTCTACGTCTCCCTTCAGGATTTACCTTAGAACTAAATAACTGTTATTTTGTTCTGGCATTGTGTAGAAACATTATCTCTGAATCATGTTTAGTACACGATGGGTACTCTTACAAGTCTGAGAACAATGGTTGTTCACTTTATTGTAATGATATGTTTTATGGATTTGCACCCATTGTTGGGGGCCTTTTCATACTAAATCTTGAATGTGGAAATGATGTCTTTAACGTGAATGCTAAACGCCTTAAGAAGGCTGATACCACCACCACTTACTTGTGGCACTGTCGGCTTGGCCACATCGGAAAGAAACGCATGCAAAGACTCCATAAAGATGGAGTTTTACCGTCTTTTGATTTTGAATCATTTGACACATGTGAAGCTTGCTTGACGGGGAAAATGACCAAGACGCCGTTCACGGGTCATCCAGAATGGGCGGGTGAATTGTTGGAAATAATACATAGTGATGTATGTGGTCCAATGAGCACAGCCGCACGGAGTGGTTATTTCTACTTCGTGATTTTTACTGATGATTTAAATAGGTATGGATATATCTATTTAATGAAGCATAAGTCGGAAACCTTTGAAAAGTTCAAAGAATTTCAGAATGAGGTAGAAAATCATCGTAACAAAAGGATTAAGTTTCTGCGGTCTGATCGCGGGGGCGAATGTCTTAGTCATGAGTTTAGCCAACATCTGAGTGACCGTGGAATCGTTTCACAGCTTACGCCTCCCGGAACTCCGCAGAGAAACGGAGTATCAGAAAGATGTAACCGAACCCTGTTAGACATGGTAAGGTCGATGATGTCTCTTACAGATCTGCCAATATCTTTTTGGGGTCACGCACTAGAAACTGCCGCTTATACATTAAACAGAGCACCGTCTAAATCTGTTGAGATGACGCCATTTGAATTATGGTCTGGGAAGAAACCCATTGTGTCGCATCTCAAAATTTGGGGTTGTGAGGCTTACGTAAAACGTTTACAGCCTAGCAAACTCGATCCCAAATCAGATAAATGCTACTTTGTAGGTTATCCCAATGAGACCATTGGGTATTCCTTCTATCTTCCCTCCGAGCACAAAGTGTTTGTCGCTCGAAACGGAGTCTTTCTCGAGAAATAGTTTCTCGCTAAAGAAGTAAGTGGGAGGACAGTACAACTTAATGAGATTAGTGAATCTTCGGCAACCGTTGATATGGCTAAGGAACCGGAAGAAATTCCGCTAATTATCCCTACAACCGAGCCGGAAGTTGTCGCATGTGATGTGGAAACTTCAGACAATGTTGTAACTGAACCGCGCAAATCAGGTAGGGCTATCCAGCCACCTGAGTGGTTTCATAATGAAATCTTCATTCTTGAAGACGATAAACCTGCACACTACAAGGAAACGATGGCGGGGCCCGGCTCAAGGGAATGGCACAAGGCCATGAAATCCGAGATGGAATCCATGTACGAAAACCAAGTTTGGAACTTGGAAGAACTTCCAGAACGCGTAAAGCCCATTGGTTGTAAATGGATTTTCAAAAGAAAGACGGACGCGGATGGTAACATTACTATCCACAAAGCTAGACTTGTCACGAAAGGGTTCACGCAAGTTCAAGGAGTGGACTACGACGAGACTTTCTCGCCCGTAGCTATGCTTAGGTCTGTTCAGATATTACTGGCAATTGTTGCTTATTTCGATTATGAAATATGGCAGATGGACGTCAAAACAGCTTTCCTAAATGGAAACCTCAAAGAGGATGTATACATGATACAGCCAGAAGGTTTTGTCGTTCATAAAGATGCTGGAAAGGTATGCAAACTTCAGAAAGCCATTTATGGTCTGAAGCAAGCATCAAGGAGCTGGAACATTCGTTTTGATGAAGTGGCAAACAGTTTGGCTTCATCAGGAATGACGAAGAATCTTGTGTTTACAAGAAGTTTAGTGGGAGCGCAGAAGCATTTCTAATCTTGTATGTGGATGACATATTGTTGATTGGAAATGACGTGAATTTTCTTAGCGAAATAAAAGACTCATTGAAGAAAAGTTTTTCAATGAAAGACTTAGGCGAAGCAGCATATGTATTGGGCATCAGAATCTATAGAGATAGATCAAAACGCCTGATAGCGCTTAGCCAAAGCACGTACGTTGGCAAGGTGTTGAAAAGGTTCAACATGGAGAACTCCAAGAAAGGCCTACTCCCCATGTCACCTGGCACAGTGCTTTGCAAGAATCAGTGTCCTCGGACACTCGATGAGTGAGTACAGATGAATGATGTTCCATATGCTTCGGCAGTTGGTTCTATTATGTATGCCATGTTATGAACAAGACTGGACATTTCCTATGCGCTAAGTGTTAGCAGCCGGTACCAAAGTGATCCAGGATTGGAACACTGGGCCGCACTCAAGGGTATTCTTAAGTACCTCAGAAGGACCAAGGATTTACTCCTTGTGTACGGAGGTGATGAAGAGCTCATTGTAAGTGGTTACATTGATGCAGGCTTCATGACTGACCCAAATGACTTCAAATCTCAATCAGGCTATGTTTTCATATTTAACGGCGGTGCAATTGATTGGAAAAGTTCCAAACAAAAGACTGTGGCGGATTCTACGACGGAGGCGGAATATGTTGCTGCTTCAGAAGCCTCCAAGGAGGCGGTATGGATCAAGCAATTTCTTGAAGACCTTGGTGTGGTTCCAAGTGCTCTGGACCCGGTGGAGATCTATTGTGATAATAGTGGCGCCGTGGCTCAGGCAAGGGAACCAAGTTTGCACCATAAGACAAGACATATTGAACGCAAATATAAACTCATTCGACATCATGTCGAAGCGGGTTTAGTGAAAGTACGCAAAGTTCACACGGATCTGAACGTGTCAGACCTGATGACAAAGCCTCTACCACGAGCAAAGCATGAGCAGCACCGGATAGCCATTGGTGTTAGGGAGGCCATGTAACTGGATTATGACTCTAGTGCAAGTGGGAGTCTGTAGGAGATATGCCCTAGAGGCAGTAATAACAGTTATTTTGTATCTCCGAGTTTGTAGTGAATGTTTATGTTCCATGCTATAACTGCAATGATTCTCGAGTCTGCAATATCCACGAGGCTCGGAGGTAAACTCATGTGCACGTGTGGTATAATAAACGGTAAAATGTATTCCTAGTCATGCCTCTATGACTGGCTCAAGTATTGCATGATGATCCTGTTTTCCTGATCATGGGCATGACTATGCCGGCAATTTTGAGGGCACAATGTTGGTAGAACACTTGTGTTGAATCGACCCGAATTGATGTTATGCTATGAGATACACTCGTCACAAGTTAATGGTTAATAACACAGAGATAGTGAATGTTTGCATAATTCCTTAGACCATGAGAGTATTCAGTTCCTTCGTACTAGCTTCATGAACTTTGGGGTTTGTTAAACGTCATCTGTAACAGGGTGGCTATTACGGCGGCTTACGGGTTCACGGAAAAGTATGGCAAGTAACAAGATAGCTCAAGATTGGGATTTGCTCCTCCGGCGATGGAGAGATATTCTCGGGCCCTCTCGGTGTTACGGTATCCATCATCGTCTGGCCAGACACATTGTGATTTGATCACTGGGATGCCGGAACACGGATACGAGAAAAGAGAACAAAACCGGTAACGAGGTTACTTGCATAGTGGCAAGTTGTTGATCCACGGGGATGCAAAAAATCTCACCTCGGGTGTTTGTAATATATCGTGGAGCAACATGAATAGCACACTGCAACTGGAGGTTCACTCGAATATTCATTCATGTGGGTATAGGGGTCAATATGGGTGTCCACGGCTCCGATGTTGATCATTGATCCGAAAGTGTTCTGGGTCATGTCTATACTTCACCGAACCTATAGGGTCACACGCTTAAGGGTCATCTATTTTCTGAATACTAGACAGGGAGTCTGAGAGAAAATCACCGGAAAAGTTTCGGACACAACGGAAACGTTCCGGAGAGGACACCGGAATAGTTCCGGTAAAACTGAAAAGTTGTTTCAGGGGATACCATTAAGTCAAATTGGTTTCGGTACACACCTGGAAATTCTTGGAGGATGCCAGAAGTGTTATGGAAACTTCTGGGAATTTTCCAGGATAAAAAGTGGAAATGTTCCGGAGTTGCCGGAACCGATTTGGTTGCTTTTCGCAGATGAAAATCACTAATCCGAAATTGTTTCGGAACGTGTCCAAAATCATTTGTGTGGGTACTGGAATTATTCTAAGACCCACAAAAATATTTTTGGATTTAACGGTCGCGATAAATTGGTTCCGTGAATAGTGAAAATCACTTTATGGATATTTTTATGAAAAGCCACCTTTTGGGATATTTCCTAAAAGGCTTATAGAAGGGCTTGGGGGCCAAGGAAGCCCATCATAGGGGGGGCCCAAGGGGTGGCCTGCCAAAAGAGGTGGAGCTCCTTGGAGCTCCTTGGAGCTCCACATGCCATCCCTTTTTGCTTTATTCTTTTATGTAAAGACATAAAGTGGGGGTACTTTTGGTGTTCTTGAATGCCAACTTTACCCCTTGGCTTTCCTATAAATAGAGGTGGAGGGGTGCTCTCCAAAGCTCATCCTTGCTCTCATACACATGACATGCTCGTCTGGCTCTCTCTCTCTCCCTCCCAGCGAAATAGTTTCGTAGAGCCGAAAGACTGTCTGGGTTCTGGCAGGAACTAGTTCTGGACGGCGAAGTCCTACCGGATAGCTGACACCGTATGTGTGCAACCCCGTAGAGAGGTCGTAGTTTCGATCTTTTGACCGAGGGGCTGTTCGAGTGTCCTCCCGAAGGGCTGTCTGAGTTTTCGTTCGAGTTTCGAGGGTCCTCCCGAAGGGCTGTCCGTGACATCGTCCGAGGGACTGTCCGACCGCCTCCCGACGGGCTGTCCGACGAGGGAGTACATCGTCGCGGTTGGGAGGTTGTAAATCCAAGCTGCGGGGGTCTGCACCGATGATCTACACCGACTCTTCTTCCGCTGCGCTACGAGTCGGTACGGATCAGATCAAACCTGTATGCAGTCTCCATAGTGATCCTGGGCGTGCTCGCTGTACCAATTTTTTTTGTTTTCTGCCGCGTTCCCCTACAGTGGCATCATGAGCCATGCTATGTGTAGATGCAGGTTACGATCTAGAATACATGGAGATGTATGGATATTGCATAATATAATTTTGGAGTAGATGAGATCTATTGCTGAAAATTATTTATGCGGGTGACAGATGAAATCTCTTACCCGATGTTCTTGTTGCTTACCTAGAATTTGCGTATTTCTGATCTCGAGACAGCATGGTGGAATTTGACAAAGCTCTGGCAATCCCTAATCCTGATTGATCAACGAAGTGCTATCAGTTCTTTGGGTTCCGCCATAGTCAAAAGAAAGATGAAATTCGCAGACAAAAGGGCAATGCAGATATGATCTGCACGGGGGTCATGCGTATGACGAAGTTTAGTATGGGGCTCGAGATTTTATTATCTCGTGTTTCATACACCCCGCGATGTTAAACTAGCGACTTGAATAATCATACTTGATGATAAACGTTGGTAGCTGCGGTTTAAGTCAAAACCTTAGAAGCCACGTAAAATAAAATTTTGCATAAACCGATTAGAGGCGTCTAACTTGGTTTTGCAGGATGTGCATGTGATGTGGTATATCAGTGCTCATATTAATTCGATTATGTATGAGATGACTATATGATGTAAATTTACTAACATGACCGGTGTGTCATGATTCGGCATGATGGCTGGAGCCATATGATTGTCACTTTAATGACCTGCGTCTCAACCTTAAGTAATGCACTTATTTTATTAGCTATAGAGATAGCAATATTATCTGGTGCATCGACAAGGTGGTGGCAATCTTCGCGAAGGTGAACACTGACGCAAATGCCGAAGACGAAGAAATTAAAGACTTCTCCGTCAGAAAGGGCTATACCATATCATGCTATTATGAATTGCCTGAGATGTTTATCCCTTATGCTGCACCCTTTTGATTGCGCGGTAGTCGCTTTTTATTAGGGTGATCTCTTACTAAAAATATCAAGTAATTAGTGTTCTCCCAAGTGTAGCACCGTCACAGCATCTTTCCTTTCGGGGTGCGCCATGATCTACATGGGTACGAACGATTGTATGGGTGTAAGGCGGGTGAGGTCAGACCTCGCAGCAAGATCACTTGGTTGTCTTGACGTTCATGGCAGGATCGTCCTGAGCTCGGAACACACGCATCGAAAGATGAACAAGAGTCACATAGAGATGTGATCGGCAAGTTTGCCTACCAATTATAGTTCGCGCCATCAGTGTTCATCTCAAACAATGATGTTGAATTGCAATTTGGATCTTGAATCACTCACGATCAATTATGAGAGATATTGATTTGAGTGGGAGCGCACTTTAGAATAAAATTGTTTATTCACTAGTGCAAAAATCATTATGAACAAAGTCTAAGTGAAACTTGTGTTTACCGTTGTAGATCAAATGGCACACAACGCCGCGTTCAACTTAGGCCCGATGTTAGAGAAAGAAAAGTTAGCTGCGACTGGAAGCAACTATGCGGACTGGGTCCGTAACCTGAGGATTGTCCTCAGGAGCGCTAGGAAAATGTATGTGCTTGAAACTGCTCTTCCAGCTAAACCGGCGACAGATGCCCCGGAAGATGAACAAAATGTCTGGGCCACTAAGGATGATGATCACAACTTAGTCTAGGGCCTCATACAAGCTTGCATGAGTCCATGGCTTCAAAAATGTTTTGAATTCCATAAACCCCGTGATATGATCCGAAAATTGGATGCCCTGTACAAGGAAACCGCAAGGTCTGAACGATTTGATATCATGAAGACCTTGATGGAATGCAAGATGGCTGAGGGCAGTTCAGTTGGCGAACACGTAGTCAAAGTGATTGGCTATGCTGAAAGGCTTAAAACCCTGGAATTTCCACTTCCACCTGACCATATGATGGACATGATGCTTTCTTCACTCCCCCTGTCTTACGACGGTTTTATCATGAACTACAACATGAGTGGGATGGAGAAGACACCGGAAGAGGTGCTCGCCATGCTGAAAACTGCGGAAGGAGGACTGCGGAAAAATCGTAAGCAAGTGTTGCTTGTGAATAAAACCGCCAGTTTCAAAAAGAAAGGCAAGCCAAAGAAGGCAAGGGCGCCGGTAAGACCGGCTCCCAAAGCAACTCTAAGGGCGGAGCCAAGAATGAAACTGAGTGCTTCTACTGCAAGGGCACATGACACTGGAAGAGAAACTGCAAGAAGTATCTGGACGATAAGAAGTCCGGGAAAACCAAAAAAGGTATAATTGTTATACAAGTTAATTTCATTGACGTTTTGCTTGCTAGCAAAAATTCTAAGTCTTGGGTATTTGATACCGGATCGGTTGCTCACATTTGCAACTCGATACAGGGGCTTCAGAAGGTGCGCAAACTAGCAAAGAATGAAGTCGTGATGCGCGTCGGGAATGGCGCTGGGATCGCCGCTGAAGCCGTCGGCATTATGCCTCTACGTCTCCCTTCAGGATTTACCTTAGAACTAAATAACTGTTATTTTGTTCCGGCATTGTGTAGAAACATTATCTCTGGATCATGTTTAGTACACGATGGGTACTCTTACAAGTCTGAGAACAATGGTTGTTCACTTTATTGTAATGATATGTTTTATGGATTTGCACCCATTGTTGGGGGCCTTTTCATACTAAATCTTGAATGTGGAAATAATGTCTTTAATGTGAATGCTAAACGCCTTAAGAAGGCTGATACCACCACCACTTACTTGTGGCACTGTCGGCTTGGCCACATCGGAAAGAAACGCATGCAAAGACTCCATAAAGATGGAGTTTTACCGTCTTTTGATTTTGAATCATTTGACACATGTGAAGCTTGCTTGATGGGGAAAATGACCAAGACGCCATTCACGTGTCATCCTGAATGGGCGGGTGAATTGTTGGAAATAATACATAGTGATGTATGTGGTCCAATGAGCACAGCCGCACGGAGTGGTTATTTCTACTTCGTGACTTTTACTGGTGATTTAAGTAGGTATGGATATATCTATTTAATGAAGCATAAGTTGGAAACCGTTGAAAAGTTCAAAGAATTTCAGAATGAGGTAGAAAATCATCTTAACAAAAGGATTAAGTTTCTGCGGTCTGATCGCGGGGGCGAATATCTTAGTCATGAGTTCAGCCAACATCTGAGTGACCGTGGAATCGTTTCACAGCTTACGCCTCCCGGAACTCCGCAGAGAAACGGAGTATCGGAAAGATGTAACCGAACCCTGTTAGACATGGTAAGGTCGATGATGTCTCTTACAGATCTGCCGATATCTTTTTGGGGTCACGCACTAGAAACTGCCGCTTATACATTAAACAGAGCACCGTCTAAATCTGTTGAGACAACGCCATTTGAATTATGGTATGGGAAGAAACCCATTGTGTCGCATCTCAAAATTTGGGGTTGTGAGGCATACGTAAAACGTTTACAGCCTAGCAAACTCGATCCCAAAGCAGATAAATGCTACTTTGTAGGTTATCCCAATGAGACCATTGGGTATTCCTTCTATCTTCCCTTCGAGCACAAAGTGTTTGTCGCTAGAAACGGAGTCTTTCTCGAGAAAGAGTTTCTCGCTAAAGAAGTAAGTGAGAGGACAGTACAACTTAATGAGATTAGTGAATCTTCGGCAACCGTTGGTATGGCTAAGGAACCGGAAGAAATTCCGCTAATTATCCCTACAACGAAGCCGGAAGTTGTCGCATGTGATGCGGAAACTTCAGACAATGTTGTAACTGAACCACGCAGATCAGGTAGAGCTATCCAGCCACCTGAGTGGTTTCATAACGAAATCTTCATTCTTGAAGACGATGAACCTGCGCACTACAAGGAAGCGATGGTGGGGCCCAGCTCAAGGGAATGGCACAAGGCCATGAAATCCGAGATGGAATCCATGTACGAAAACCAAGTTTGGAACTTGGAAGAACTTCCAGAAGGCATAAAGCCCATTGGTTGTAAATGGATTTTCAAAAGAAAGACGGACGCGGATGGTAACATTACTATCCACAAAGCTAGACTTGTCGCAAAAGGGTTCATGCAAGTTCCAGGAGTGGACTACGATGAGACTTTCTCGCCCGTAGCTATGCTTAGGCCTGTTCGGAGATTACTAGCACTTGCTGCTTATTTCGATTATGAAATATGGCAGATGGACGTCAAAACGGCTTTCCTAAATGGAAACCTCAAAGAGGATGTATACATGATACAACCAGAAGGTTTTGTCGTTCATAAAGATGCTGGAAAGGTATGCAAACTTCAGAAAGCCATTTATGGTCTGAAGCAAGCATCAAGGAGCTGGAACATTAGTTTTGATGAAGTGGTCAAACAGTTTGGCTTCATCAGGAATGACAAAGAATCTTGTGTTTACAAGAAGTTTAGTACGAGCGCAAAAGCATTTCTAATCTTGTATGTGGATGACATATTGTTGATTGGAAATGACGTGAATTTTCTTAGCGAAATAAAAGACTCATTGAAGAAAAGTTTTTCAATGAAAGACTTAGGCGAAGCAGCATATGTATTGGGCATCAGAATCTATAGAGATAGATCAAAACGCCTGATAGCGCTTAGCCCAAGCACGTACATTGACAAGGTGTTGAAAAGGTTCAACATGGAGAACTCCAAGAAAGGCCTACTCCCCATGTCACCTGGCACAGTGCTTTGCAAGAATCAGTGTCCTCGGACACTCGATGAGCGAGTACAGATGAATGATGTTCCATATGCTTCGGCAGTTGGTTCTATTATGTTTGCCATGTTATGTACAAGACCGGACGTTTCCTATGCGCTAAGTGTTAGCAGCCAGTACCAAAGTGATCCAGGATTGGAACACTGGGTCGCAGTCAAGGGTATTCTTAAGTACCTCAGAAGGACCAAGGATTTACTCCTTGTGTACGGAGGTGATGAAGAGCTCATTGTAAGTGGTTACACTGATGCAGGCTTCATGACTGACCCAGATGACTTCAAATCTCAATCAGGCTATGTTTTCATATTGAACGGCGGTGCAGTTGATTGGAAAAGTTCCAAACAAAAGACTATGGCGGATTCTATGACGGAGGCGGAATATGTTGCTGCTTCAGAAGCCTCCAAGGAGGCGGTATGGATCAAGCAATTTCTTGAAGACCTTGGTGTGGTTCCAAGTGCTCTGGACCCGGTGGAAATCTGTTGTGATAATAGTGGCGCCGTGGCTCAGTCAAGGGAGCCAAGTTCGCACCATAAGACAAGACATATTGAACGCAAATATAAACTCATTTGACATCATGTCAAAGCGGGTTTAGTGCAAGTACGCAAAGTTCACACGGATCTGAACGTGTCAGACCCGATGACAAAGCCTCTACCACGAGCAAAGCATGAGTAGCACCGGATAGCCATTGGTGTTAGGGAAGCCATGTAACTGGATTATGACTCTAGTGCAAGTGGGAGTCTGTAGGAGATATGCCCTAGAGGCAGTAATAACATTTATTTTGTATCTCCGAGTTTGTAATGAATGTTTATGTTCCATGCTATAATTGCAATGATTCTCGAGTCTGCAATATCCACGAGGCTCGGAGGGAAACTCATGTGCACGTGTGGTATAATAAACGGTAAAATGTATTCCTAGTCATGCCTCTATGACTGGCTCAAGTATTGCATGATGATCCTGTTTACCTGATCATGGGCATGACTATGCCGGCAATTTTGAGGGCACAATGTTGGTAGAACACTTGTGTTGAATCGACCCGAATTGATGTTATGCTATGAGATACACTCGTCACAAGTTAATGGTTAATAACACAGAGATAGTTAATGTTTGCATAATTCCTTAGACCATGAGAGTATTGAGTTCCTTCGTACTTGCTTTGTGAACTTTGGGGTTTGTTAAACGTCATCCGTAAATGGGTGGCTATTACGGCCGCTTACGGGTTCACGGAAAAGTATGGCAAGTAACAAGATAGCTCAAGATTGGGATTTGCTCCTCCGACGATGGAGAGATATTCTCGGGCCCTCTCGGTGTTACGGTATCCATCATCGTCTGGCCAGACACATTGTGATTTGATCACTGGGATGCCGGAACACGGATACGAGAAAAGAGAACAAAACCGGTAACGAGGTAACTTGCATAGTGGACAAGTTGTTGATCCACGGGGATGCAGAAAATCTCACCTCGGTTGTTTGTAATATATCGTGAAGCAACAGGAATAGCACACTGCAACTGGAGGTTCACTCGAATATTCATTCGTGTGGGTATAGGGGTCAATATGGGTGTCCACGGCTCCGATGTTGATCATTGATCCGAAAGTGTTCCGGGTCATGTCTATACTTCACCGAACCTATAGGGTCACATGATTAAAGGTCATCTATCTGCTGAATACTAGACAGGGAGTCTGAGAGAAAATCACCGGAAAAGTTTCGGACACAACGGAAACGTTCCGGAGAGGACACCGGAATAGTTCCGGTAAAACTGAAAAGTTGTTTCAGGGGATACCATTAAGTCAAATTGGTTTCGGCACACGCCTGGAAATTCTTAGAGGATGCCAGAAGTGTTCTGGAAACTTCTAGGAATTTTCCGGGATAAAAACTGGAAATGTTCCGGAGCTGCCGGAACCGATTTGGTTGCTTTTCGCAGATGAAAATCACTAATCCGAAATTGTTTCGGAACGCGTCCAAAATCATTTGTGTGGGTACTGGAATTATTCTAAGACCCACGGAAATATTTTCGGATTTAACGGTCGCGGAAAATTGGTTCCGTGAATAGTGAAAATCACTTTATGGATATTTTTATGAAAAGCCACCTTTTGGGATATTTCCCAAAAGGCTTCTAGAAGGGCTTGGGGGCCAAGGAAGCCCATCATGGGGGGGGGGCCCAAGGGGTGGCCGGCCAAAAGAGGTGGAGCTCCTTGGAGCTCCACATGCCATCCCTTTTTGCTTTATTCTTTTATGTAAAGACATAAAGTGGGGGTACTTTTGGTATTTTTGAATGCCAACTTTACCCCTTGGCTTTCCTATAAATAGAGGTTGAGGGGTGCTCTCCAAAGCTCATCCTTGCTCTCATACACATGCCATGCTCGTCTGGCTCTCTCTCTCTCCCTCCCAGCGAAATAGTTTCGTAGAGCCGAAAGGCTGTCTGGGTTCCGGCAGGAACTAGTTCTGGACGGCGAAGCCCTGCCGGATAGCTGACACCGTATGTGTGCAACGCCGTAGAGAGGTCGTAGTTTCGATCTTTTGCCCGAGGGGCTGTTCGAGTGTCCTCCCGAAGGGCTGTCCGAGTTTTCGTTCGAGTTTCGAGGGTCCTCCGGAATGGCTGTCCGTGACATATTCCGAGGGACTGTCCGACCGCCTCCCGAAGGGCTGTCTGACGAGGGAGTACATCCTCGCGGTTGGGAGGTTGTAAATCCTAGCTGCGGAGATCTGCACCAACGATCTACACCGACTCTTCTTCCGCTGCGCTACGAGTCGGTACGTATCAGATCAAACCCTGTATGCAGTCTCCATAGTGATCCTGGGCGTGCTCGCAGTACCAATTTTTTTTGTTTTCTGTCGCGTTCCCCTACAGATCTATCTACGGACACACACTCGCTGGACGGGACGGATACAAATCCTGGCGCGATAGAAATGACAGAGCTCGGGAGCAGCACCGTACCCGGATGACAACCGATCTCCGGCACGACGTGGCCCGGGTCAGGGGCACCGCTCACCCCATGTGCTTTATAGATGAGGTGATGCAGCATCAGTTCCCCGAAGGGTTTAAACCCGTGAATATAGAACAATACGATAGGATAACTGACCCAGCCGTGTGGATTGAAGATTTTCTTCTCCACATTCATATGGCCCGAGGAGATGACCTCCACGCCATTAAATATCTACCGTTGAAACTCAAAGGACCAGCAAGGCATTGGTTGAACATCCTACCCGAAAACTCCATCGGGAGCTGGGAAGAGCTCGAGGATGCATTCCAAGCCAACTTTCAAGGCACCTATGTTCGGCCGCCGGACGCCGACGACCTGAGCCATGTCGTTCAGCAGCCCGGGGAGTCAGCTCGGCAATTCTGGAACAGGTTCTTGACTAAGAAGAACCAGATCGTCGACTGTCCGAATGCCGAAGCAATCGCCGCATTCAAGCACAGTATTCGGGACGAGTGGCTCGCTCGCCAGCTCGGCCAGGATAAGCCGAGAACAATGTCGGTCCTCACCTCCCTAATGACCCGCTTTTGCGCGGGTGAGGACAGTTGGTTAGCTCGTCGAAGCAACCACCCGAAGACCCCGGCACTTCAGAGGCCCAGGACGGGAACGGGAAACCCCGGCGCAACAAGAATAATAAGCGCCAGCACACAAACAACGGCAATGAAGCCGATGATGCAGCGGTAAACGCCGGGTTCAGCGGTTCGAAATCAGGACCGCGGAAAAAACCTTTTAAGGGGAACCGGGACGGCCCGTCTGCACTGGATAGAATCTTGGATAGGCCCTGCCAGATTCACGACACCCCGGATAAGCCCGCCAACCACACCAACCATAACTGTTGGGTAATCAAACAGGCCGGCAAGATCACAACCGAGGAACAGAGCAAGGGTCCCCGCAGTGAGGACGACGACGAACCTCGCGGGCCAAACAATGGAGGCCAAAAGCAGTTCCCTCCCGAAGTAAAAACCGTGAACATGATTTAAGTCATGCATATACCCAAGAAGGAGCGGAAACGCGCACTCCGGGATGTCTATGCCTTAGAGCCGGTGGCCTCGAAATTCAACCCAAGGTCGGCTTGCCCGATCACTTTTGACCGCCGAGACCACCCGACCAGTATCCGTCATGGAGGAACGGCGGCTCTGGTGCTCGACCCCATCGTGGATGGATTTCACCTCACCAGAGTCCTTATGGATGGAGGCAGTAGCCTCAACCTGATTTACTCAGATACAGTGAGGAAAATGGGGATCGACCCGTCAAGGATCAAACCCAGTAACACCACCTTTAAAGGTGTAATCCCAGGTGTCGAGGCACGCTGCTCGGGATCCATAACATTGGAAGTAGTCTTCGGTTCACCCGGCAACTTCTGCAGCGAGGACTTGATCGTCAACATTGTCCCCTTCCGCAGCGGTTACCACGCACTCCTCGGCCGGACAGCGTTCGCCCGCTTTAACTCCGTCCTGCACTACGCATATCTGAAGCTCAAGATGCCAGGACCGAAGGGTGTTATTACCGTTAATGGTAACACCGAGCGCTCACTCCGAACAGAGGAACACACAATGGCCTTAGCCGCTGAAGTCCAGGCCGCCGAAGAAGTGTCGCAGGCCCAGTCTACCATCAAGGCACTGGACGCACGCAAATGCGCCCGAGCTACGGCCTCGGTCCCGGAGCACTCCCGTGCTCACCCTAAATAGGGATACGTGCCCCACAACATGACCCACCCAACCGCGAAATACGTGCCTCACATGCACAACTTTGCGCTCAAGATTCCATGGGCAGCTGTGGGGGCAAAACAACGCAAGGGCCGAGAGCTCGGTTCGACCAAGCCATGACCAAAGATGTTCTCGGAACACTACGAAATTCCAGGCACCATCTAGGGCCTGATCAGCGTTAAGCTGATACAGTACGGCGGCTTCTCAAAACCCTTCCCCAAGGGCTCGACCGCCGAACATTACCACTTCCGCCGAGCATACAGTCGACAACTACACTCACACGGAAGCTTCATAAAGAGCAAAGGCGCAGACGTGCAGCAGGGCGTAGTAGGGACGTCAAACCACTTATGAAGGCCATGTGTAAACCTTCCCTCTAATGAATTTATTTCTTAAAGTATCTGTAAAAGTTACTTCGGCAGTTCGGATTGTACGGATGGACGTCACAAATTTAAAGGAAATAACGACCATTTTTTCCGGTCATACTGCGGTGAATTATGTTGCACCTTCCTTTCTGCTTTTCGGCCGAAGTAAACTATTATGATACATTTCCTTTTTAGATGTGATCGACTCATAGACCGGGGGCTTGAACCTCAATCTAGCCCCAAACATCATTCCGGCACCAATTTTATTACATTTGCTCGGCGTCACGGATATTGCATTATATGAATCAGCTCCGAATTATGTCTTTGGTTAATGGTTATGTTGCCCGGCTCCTATGTTTGCCCTCCTACGTTTCGCTTTGTTCGGCTAGGAGGGTAAAGGGAGAACCACTGCGATTGTACTTCTAGCTAGCCTGGTTAAGTACCTCAGTGGAGAAATCCGAAAACCGACCGTCATAATAAGCGAGAACTGGTCAGCGATCCGATGACAAGTGTCAAACTAAAAATCGATGGAGGTTAATCCGTGTTAAACGAAGGGTTTGTTGTCACAGAAACCAAGTGATAATGGTATCAACCTCGGTACGTCCGGATATCACATGCACCGGGGGCTAGTCACCAGCCCCCGCAGTCAAGTTCCTATGGCTAAGTGAAAGCACTAAAGCCGCATATTCCGATTACCTCGTTTTCCTTACACACAACCGCCTCCGGGCACCGAGACGTCGGCTAAGGGTTAAGGTGTTATGAGAAAACACCCCATGCAGTATCTGCAAGGGGGCTGAAGCCGCCGACTGGTAACTTTCAGTTTCAAAACAGCCACACGGGAGTCAAAATAAACATAGCAGGCATCATATGTACATCCAACCATTTGTATTTCAACAAAACAAAAGTTTCAACTCCTCGGATACAAGGAAAATAAATTTACTCATAAATTACATCTTTTGAGCATTGGGCCTCTATTGCCCGAGCACCATCCATCACGATGGGAAAGTACTGCTCGGGACGCCTATGCTCCTTCCCAGGAGGCGGAGGTCCGGTGGCTACTTCGGCTGGCTTGATCTTCGGTCAGTGCACCATGGTTTTTCCGAAGGCCATCCGAGCTCCCTCAATGCATACGGAGCGCTTCTAGGCATCGATCCGGGGAGTGGCGTCGTACAGCCCCTGCACCAAACCGAAGTAACTACTCGGCAGCGGCTCCAAAGGCCACAGCTTGACGCAGAGGTCCTTCATCGCCGGCTCCGCCATCTGATGCAACTCCATCAGCTGCTTCATCTGGTTGTTGAGGAGGGGAGGGTGTTCGGGTGCTTGAAATTGCGCCCAAAACAGCCTCTGCTCGGCGCGACCCTCCTGGGCGGCGAAGAACCTGGCCGCGTCAGCTGCACTCCTCGGGAGGTCCGCAAAGGCGCCTGGGGAACGCCACACTCGCGTGAGCAAAGCGAACCTGTTACCACCAAAGACACTTTGCAGCAAGTACGGCTTACCATCCGCAATGAGTTTAACTTGGAGGAGTTCCTCTTGGTAGCCTCGCGCCTCCGTCCGCGCTTCCTTAGCCGCTGACCCCAATGTGGTTAGCTCGGCGGCCTGCTCCTTATTCTTCTGCTCAAGGGCCTCACATTTCGTGACGGCATCCTTGAGCTCTTGCTGCACTTCAGACACTCTGGCCTCGTGCTTCTGGCTAGCGGTTCTCACCGTAGCCAGTTCAGCAGCTGCCTGTTCGGCCGTCGCCCTCTGCTCCACCGCTTCTAGCTGAGCCTTCCTCAGCTCGGCCTTGAGGTTCTCGACCTCCGCGGCAGCAGCTGCAGTCATAACAGTTGACCCCGTTTAGGCTACTTACTTCAAACCTTACTTAACAAAAAAAACTGCTATAGCCAACATTATAGTTCGGACTTGCCTTGCGCTTCGTCGAACCGCTTGTTCAACAGGCCGAGGTCGTCCTCGGAGCTCTTGAGCTTCCGATTCAGCTCGGCCAACTCCTCAGTGTTGGCGGCTGCCACCGAGGATGATGCCTGCACATCACTCTACGCACATTAAGATCCGAGTTATCGATTTTCGATCCTATGACTGGCTTTACTCAAGCCAGTCAGAGTCTCGGGGGCTACTGTGTATGAGGTTACGTATTCATATAAAAGAAATTTTCTAAGGGAAAAACATTAATTGACCTACCTTGAAGCCTCTGAGAAGGCCGCTGAAGGCCTCCTTCAGTCCGTTGTCCATGGACCGAAGACTTTGCAACACCGCGCCCATAAGGGCACGGTGCTCTTCAGCGACAGAGGAGCTGGTTAAAGCGTCCTCCATCTCGTCCGGCCACCCAGTCGAAGCCCGCTCTGGGGCGGGCGGGGGCGGCGGGGGCACCTCGGCTCCTCCTCTCGCGGAGACGGGAATGCTTGACTCTGGGTGCCTTGACGGCTCCGGAGCCACTCTCGGGGAGAGCGCGGATCATCCGGGCTCCTCCTCTTCGTTTACCAGAGGGGCCCTCCCCTCCTGGTCTTCGGTGGCCGAGGTATGCACCTCGGCCATAACGGTGTCGCCCCCCCCCTGTGTGCGGCACGGGAGGGGTCCTCCTCGACAGAACCTCCTCGGCCTCCTCGACGATCGGAGGAGGCGAGGCGCGCGACTCGGTCCCGCTCTCCGCCAGCGCGGCCGGTGGAGAATCCCCCTCCGAGACTCGATTGGTGGGGAGGTCACGCAGCGGGCTGCGAAGTTAGAAGCAGAGGTGTGATCAATAGCAAACCTAGTTCTGCCGAAAATTCATAGGCGGATCTTAGGATACGTACCTTTGGGCCAGCGGTTTGACCTTGGGGGGTCCTCCGAGGAACCTCTTCGGAGGCCTCAGAGTCCTCGGCTGAAGCCGAGCTGTTGTTGGACAGGTCCACCTTGGCCCTGCATGGTCTCTTGGGGGCGGGATGAGGCTGCTCCTCCTCGCCGTCCTCGGACACCGCCCTCTTCTTTGTTCGGGAGGAAACACTTTCCTCACCCTCCTCTCCCTGCCCCCTCTCCTTCTCTTGTGCGGAGGAAGCATGGGTGTCCCCGGATCTAGTGTCCGGGGGTCCTCGGGAACGGAGGCCTTCTCTGGCCTCCCTCTTCTTTTCCTTCTTCTCGTCCTTCTTCTCCGGCGCCTCGTACGGCTCCTCGGCCAGCATGGCCGTCAGCAAGGCCGTCCGGGAGCCCTCGGGTGTAGGAGATATGCCCTAGAGGCAATAACAAATGTTATTATTTATCTCCATGATCATGATTATGTTTATGTTCCATGCTATAACTGCTATGGTTCTCGAGTCTGCAATAACCACGAGGCTCGAAGGAAGACTCATATGCACGTGTGGAATAATAAACGGTAAAAAGTATTCCTAGTCTGGCCTCTAAGACTAGCTCAAGTGTTGCATGATGGTTCTGTTTTCCTGATCATGGGCATGGATATGCCGGCAACTTTGAGGGCACAATGTTGGTAGAACACTTGTGTTGAATCGACCCGAATTGATGTTATGCTATGAGATTCATTCGTCATAAGTTAATGGTTAATAACATAGAGATAGTTAATGTTTGCATAATTCCTTAGACCATGAGAGTGTCGAGTTTCTTCATGCTTGCTTCATGAACTTTGGGGTTTGTTAAACGTCATCCGTAAATGGGTGGCTATTACGGTGGCTTACGGGTTCATGGAAAAGTATGTTAAGTAACTTGATAGCTCAAGATTGGGATTTGCTCCTCCGACGATGGAGAGATATTCTCGGGCCCTCTCGGTGTTACGGTATCCATCATCGTCTGGCCAGACACAAGTGTGATTTGATAACAGGGATACCGGAACACGGAAACGAGAAAAGAGAACAAAACCGGTAACGAGGTAACTTGCATAGTGGACAAGTTGTTGATCCACGGGGATGCAGAAAATCTCACCTCGGGTATTTGTAACATATCGCGAAGCAACAGGAATAGCACACGGCAACTGGAGGTTCACTCGAATATTCATTCGTGTGGGTATAGGGGTCAATATGGGTGTCCACGGCTCCGATGTTGATCATTGATCGGAAAGTGTTCCGGGTCATGTCTATACTTCACCGAACCTATAGGGTCACACGCTTAAGGGTCATCTACCTGCTGAATACTAGACAAGGAGTCTGAGACAAAAACACCGAAAAAGTTTCGGACGAAACGGAAACGTTCCGGAGAGGATATCGGAATAGTTCCGGTAAAACTGAAAAGTTGTTTCAGGGTATTCCATTAAGTCAAATTGGTTCTGGCACACGCCTGGAAATTCTTGGAGGATGCCAGAAGTGTTCTGGAAACTTATGGGAATTTTCCGGGACAAAAACCGGAAATGTTCCGGAGCAGCCGGAACCGTTATGGTTGCTTTTCGTTGAAGAAACATTGTTCCGAAATTGTTTCGGAATGCATTCAAAATTATTTTAGTGGGTACTAGAATTGTTCTAGGCACACAAAAATAATTTGGGATTTAACGGACGCAGAAAAATGTCTTCGTGAATAGTGAAAGTGCTTTTTGGATATTTTTGGAAAAGCACCTTTTGGGATATTTTCCCAAAAGGTTTCTAGAAGGCTTGGGAGCTAAGAAACCCCCCTTGGGGGGGCCCCCAAGAGGTTGGCCGGCCACATGTGGAGGTGCTCCATGGGGCCCCACTTGCTCCATTAAAACCCTTTTATGCCCTTGTGAAAGTTTTCCTTCATGGGCATTTTGGGTTTTTTGGAAGTGCCCATCCTACCCCTTGCTTTTCCTATAAATAGAGGTGGAGGGGCTGCCTCCACACTCATCCCTTCTCACATACAAGTGACATGACATTTCTGGCTTCTCTCTCCCTCCCAGCGAAATAGTTTCGTAGCGCCGAAAGGCTGTCTGGGTTCCGATGGGAACTAGTTCTGGACGGCGAAGCCCTGCCGGATAGATGACACCGTATGTGTGCAACTCTGTAGAGAGATCATAGTTTCGGTCTTAGTTCGAGAGTGCCTCCCGAAGGGCTGTCCAAGTGATCGTCTTAGTTTCGAGGGTCCTCCCGAAGGGCTGTCCGAGTGACTGTCCGAGTTTCGAAGGTCCTCCCAAAGGGCTGTCCCCGACACCGTCCGAGGGACTGTCCGACCGCCTCCCGGAGGGCTGTCCGAGGGGCAGATGAGGGAGTACATCCTCGCGGTTGGGAGGTAGTAAATCCTAGCTACGGGGATCTGCACCGCCGATCGTCATCGACTCTACTTCTGCTACGCTACGAGTCGGTAACGAAACAGATCAAACCTTGTATGCAGTCTCCATAGTGTTCCTGGGCTGGTGCGTAGGTCGGAAATTTTTTGTTTTCTACTGCGTTACCCTACAGTGGCATCATGAGCCGTGCTATGCGTAGATGCAGGTTGCGATCTAGAATACATAGAGATGTATGGGTATTGCACAATATAATTTGTAGTAGATGAGTTCTACTGCTGATAATTATTTGTGCGGGTAGCAGATGAAATCTATTACCCGATGTTCTTGTTGCTTCCCTGGAATTTGCATATTTCTGATCTTGATAACAACATGGTGGAGTTTCAAAGTTCTGGCAATCCGCGATCCTGATTGATCAACGAAGTGCTAACAGTTCTTTGAATTCCACCATAGTTAAAAAGAAAGATGAAATTTCGCAGACGAAAGGGCAATGCAGATATGATCTGCACGGGGGTCATGCGTATGACGAAGTTTAGTATGGGGCTCGAGATTTTATTATCTCGTGTTTCATACACCCCGCGATGTTAATCTAGCGACTTGAATAATCATACTTGATAATGGACGTTGGTAGCTGCGGTTTGTTCGAAACCTTAGAAGCCACGTAAAATGAAATTTTGCATAAACCGATTAGAGGCGTCTAACTTGGTTTTGCAGGATGGTTTGCATGTGCATATGATGTGGTATAGCAGTGCTCATATTAATTTGATTATGTATGAGGTGACTATATGATGTAAATTAAACATGACCTGTGTGTCATGATTCGGCATGATGGCTGGAGCCATATGATTGTCACTTTAATGACCTGCGTGTCAACCTTAAGTAATGCACTTATTTTATTAGCTATAGAGATAGCAATATTATCTGGTGCATCGACAAGGTGGTGGCAAACTTCGCGAAGGTGAACACCGACGCGAATGCCGAAGACGAAGAAATACAAGACTTCTCCGTCAGAAAGGGCTATACCATATCATGCTATTATGAATTGCCTGAGATGTTTATCCCTTATGATGCACCCTTCTCGATTGCATGGTAGTCGCTTTTATTAGGGTGATCTCTCACAAAAATATCAAGTAGTTAGTGTTCACCCAAGTGTAGCACCGTCGCGGCACCTATCTTTTCGGGGTGCGCCGTGTCACACGGGTACGAACGATTAGAGAAGTGTGAGGCGGGTGAGTTGAGACCTCGCAGCGAGATCACTTGGTTGTCTTGACGTTCAGGCATGACCGTCATGAGCTCGGAACACGCCCATCAAAAGATGAACAAGAATCACATAGAGATGTGATTGGCAAGTTGGCCTACCGGTTGAAATTTTCTTCATCAGTGGTGTTACACCAATGGCGAACAATTGAAATGCGGGTCTTGTATCACTCACAATCAATTATGAGAGATATTTATTTGAGTGGGAGCGCACTTTAGAATTAATTCTTTTAATTCTTAGTGCAATTAATTATGAACTTTGTCTAAGTGAAAATTGCATAAATAGTTGTAGAATAATGGCTCGCGTTTCCACCTTCCCTATTAAAATTGAATAAGCTGTTAAATATCTGGTTAAAACTTTACGGTTGGTAACGTAATGTGAGGATTGTCCTCAAGAGTGCCGAGAAGGATTTTGTCCTATCGCATGCTTTTAGTATTCTCCCGCTAATGCTATGGATAATGTGACTCTCATCCTTCGATCCAAAAGCTAGAATTCCGTTATGGTCAAGTGCAATATGTTTGCTTCCATGAGACCCGGACTTCAAAAGTTTGGGATAGCTATGTGATATTCATGGATCTAAAAATCTTTTTTCATACACAAACAAAGGCTAGAAGATATGGGATATCCAAAGCAATGTTTGTTTTGCAAACTATTAGTAAAAGTGTTTACTATGCATTTGACTAATAACAGAGGGATCCAGTAGAACGCCTGTCATATGATGAAGGTGAATAAAACAACAACTTAAAGGAAATGTCCAAAGGGTGTTAGTGTGACTTACACGCCTAGGAAGTCCGGGGCTAACGCCACTCTTAAGTTGGATGCTTCTTCTGAGAGTAGAAGAAATACTAAAAGTTAAACTGTTAGAAGTATAAAGGCAAAAAGAGTGAAGACTGGAATATCCAGCTCATGTATGAATGTCATACAAGTTATTGATGTATGGAAGGCTGGTCAAAAGAAATAGTTCTTGAGAATTATGATTAAATTGTTAGTCCGTAATTCTTGGGTATTGTGAGTTAATCACAAAGATACCCGCTCGATTGCACTCTGTTGCGACTCGATGCAAGAACTACTATGGCCTGAAAGACTAAGCCAGGAATGAGGTTTAAATACATGTTGGGAACTTAGTAAAAGTTACTATACCTTCCATCGGTGTATTACCTATGTATTTATTTTCATAATTCATTATAGAGTTTTATACACTCTAGCCCATTGCATAAGGTATCTTGCAAGAGTGTTGTTCATAAGAGAACTTTTGATGTTCGGTGTTATGAATAACATAAGGGCCATACTTTCATTATGAATGAGATGTATGTTATGAATATTGATAATAATACTTTACCTCTGTATTTACTTTCATAAATCATTTTAGAGTTTTATACACTCTAGCCCATTTGCATAATGTTTGTTGCAAGGGTGTTGTTCATAAAAGAACAATTGTTGTTCAGGATTATGAATAACATAAGGGCCATACTTCCATCATCGATGGAACATATGTTATGAATATTGATAGTAATATGATACATCCATAACACTGACGCTAAATGTCGCAAGACTAAGAGAATACCACACATGTGTGGCACTGCATTTGGTCACATTGGAGAAACCCGCATGGAGAAATTCCATTATGATGGATTTTGAAGTCATTTGATTATGAATCATCTAACACTTGCAACTTTCCTCCGGAAAAGTGAAGTGACTGAAATACCGTTCACAGGCCATAAGGAACGAGCAACGAACTTATTGGTGATCATACATTTTGATGTATGTAGTCCGATAAATGTTGCTGCTAGCAGTGAATTTTATCTATCTTCAGAAATGACTCAAGTAGATATATGGATATTTGCTTGATGAGATGTAAGTCTGGATCTTTTGAAATCATTTGAAAGGTTTTCAACATGAAGTAGAAATTATTGTAACAAGAAAGATTACGTTTCTGCAAACTAGATTGCAGAAAGGAATATCTGAGTTACAAGTTTAGCGAATGTCTGATGAGTTGTGAAAAGAGTTTTCATAACTTACACCTCCCAGAACACCACTGTGAGTGGAATGTCTGTGAAGATGTATTCAAACCATTTGTGACATGGTAAGATCAAAGATGACATAAATAAATTTGCCATTATCCCTTTTAAAGTAATGCTTTAGTGACTGCGGCTTTTACACTGAAAAGAGCGCCATCAGGTCTGTTGAAATGACGCCATGGTATGGTACGCCCAACCATGCTTGGTCTTTCCTTGACATTTGGAATATGGGGCTTATGTAAAAGGTTACAAACCTATTCCAAATCAGACAAGAGCTACTTTGTAGGTTATCCTAAGTAATTGGGAATTCCTCCTCCACTATACCGAGGCAAAAGGTTTGCCACAGAGAACGGTATGCTTTTAAAGAGAATAGTTCTTGCAAAAAGGTGAGTGGGAGAACAGTGCAACTCGACGAGATAAACAGTATCTTCGTCATCAGATCAAAGGAAAGGAACCTTGGAAGTAATTCCAGAGTTTCCTACTGCGACTGATACGGAAGTCTCTACAATAAAATGTATGGACTTCGGTCGAACTTGCAGCTGAACCACGTAGGCAAAACTCGTGCAAACCTCTCAGGTGCGCAAGCGAGATATTGTTGTTAGACAACAGTATACCTACGATACACAAGGAAGCGTTGATGGGCCCTGACTCCGGAATTGGCTAAATGCCAATACAATTCGAGATAGTTTCCATAAATGATTCAAGATCATATCTTGATACCCCTTTCGAAAGACTTAGAGTCTAACGAACATTAATGGAACTATAAACTGATGTGGATAAAATGTTTTATCCATAAAGCTCGACTTGTTGCAATAACAAGTTCAAGGAGTTGACTACGATGAGATTGTCTCATCGTAGTGATGCTTAAATTCAAATCGGGTTAAACTAGCAATTAATACATATTTCAATCTTGAGATATGATACATGGATACCAAAAGGATTTCCATATGATGGAAATGCAACCTAGGACTTGCATGTGATACAGTCCAAGGTATTTTGTCAATCCAAAGGATGCTAGTAAGTATGCAAACTTCAGAGTTTCAGCAATGGACAGAAGAGAGCAAAATGGAGTTGGAATCTTCGTTTTTGATGAAACAGTCAAAGGAGTTTGATTTGATCAATGGATAATGAAGATGCTTGTGGTTTCAAGAAAGTAAGTGGGAGCATAATAATATTTCTAAAAACTTTGTGTGCTTGACACATTGTTGATTGGAAATAATATAAATTTCTTGACACGAATTAGGACTTCATTGAAAATAGTTTTTCGATGAAGTGCTTGGGCTAAATAGCCTTGACATTAGGCATATTTATCTATGAGATAGAATTGCCTAATAGGCTAAAGCCAAAAATACATATTGACAAGATGCTAAAACATTTTAGCATTAAAACGCCAAGGAGTGATTCTTGCCGAAGTCACATGGAAAGAGTTTTGCAAGACTCGGTGTCCCAAAACACTGATGAGCAAAATACATGATGGAGATTTCACACACTCTTGTGTTTGTATTAATCATGTATTCCATGATATGTAAGACAACCAGATATGTCCAATACTCTAAAGCTGCTGCGAGTATAGATACCAAAGTGATCAAAGTACTGATCATGGGACAACAGTGAAAAATGTCATTAAGTACTAAAGTAGCACTGATGACATGTTTTCTCGCAAACAGAGATTATGAAGTGCTCGTTGTAAGTGATTACATCGATACAGTCTTCATCAATGCTCCATGCGATTTTCGATTTAAGTTAAGGGTTTTGTGTAATACACAATATGGTGTCACGGTGTTTGGAAATCGTTCCAAACAGGTTACTGTGGCGAATTCTATTACAAAGGCTAAGTATGTTGCCGCTTTCAAAGCGACATAGAAGATGTTGAATCATACAGTTCGTTCATGAACTTAGTATGATTCCAAGACGGCTTTGGTCAATGGAACACTATTGCAGATAGTTGCTCCATAGCTCAGTCTGAGGAATCAGGTTTCGACCAATGACTCACATATATACAAAGCCAAGTCCACACAAAATATGAATTTTGTGAAAGCGTGAAAACGCGAGGATATGCAAAGATACACACGGAACTGAAGTTGTCAGATCCGTTGGACATCAGGCTATACCACATGCGAAGCATTTTTACACCGGTGTGCCATAGGTGAAATGTGCATTAACATTGACGAGATTATTGACTCTAGTGCAAGTGGGAGTCTGTAGGAGATATGCCCTAGAGGCAATAACAAATGTTATTATTTATCTCCATGATCATGATTATGTTTATGTTCCATGCTATAACTGCTATGGTTCTCGAGTCTGCAATAACCACGAGGCTCGAAGGAAGACTCATATGCACGTGTGGAATAATAAACGGTAAAAAGTATTCCTAGTCTGGCCTCTAAGACTAGCTCAAGTGTTGCATGATGGTTCTGTTTTCCTGATCATGGGCATGGATATGCCGACAACTTTGAGGGCACAATGTTGGTAGAACACTTGTGTTGAATCGACCCGAATTGATGTTATGCTATGAGATTCATTCGTCATAAGTTAATGGTTAATAACACAGAGATAGTTAATGTTTGCATAATTCCTTAGACCATGAGAGTGTCAAGTTTCTTCATGCTTGCTTCATGAACTTTGGGGTTTGTTAAACGTCATCCGTAAATGGGTGGCTATTACGGCGGCTTACGGGTTCATGGAAAAGTATGTTAAGTAACTTGATAGCTCAAGATTGGGATTTGCTCCTCCGACGATGGAGAGATATTCTCGGGCCCTCTCGGTGTTACGGTATCCATCATCGTCTGGCCAGACACAAGTGTGATTTGATCACAGGGATGCCGGAACACGGAAACGAGAAAAGAGAACAAAACCGGTAACGAGGTAACTTGCATAGTGGACAAGTTGTTGATCCACGGGGATGCAGAAAATCTCACCTCGGGTATTTGTAACATATCGCGAAGCAACAGGAATAGCACACGGCAACTGGAGGTTCACTCGAATATTCATTCGTGTGGGTATAGGGGTCAATATGGGTGTCCACGGCTCCGATGTTGATCATTGATCGGAAAGTGTTCCGGGTCATGTCTATACTTCACTGAACTTATCGGGTCACACGCTTAAGGGTCATCTATCTGCTGAATACTAGACAAGGAGTCTGAGAGAAAAACACCAAAAAAGTTTCGGACGAAACGGAAACGTTCCGGAGAGGATATCGGAATAGTTCCGATAAAACTGAAAAGTTGTTTCAGGGTATTCCATTAAGTCAAATTGGTTCTGGCACACGCCTGGAAATTCTTGGAGGATGCCAGAAGTGTTCTGGAAACTTCTGGCAGCCGGAACCGTTTTGGTTGCTTTTCGCTGAAGAAACATTGTTTCGGAATGCGTTCAAAATTATTTTAATGGGTACTGGAATTGTTCTAGGCACACATAAATAATTTGGGATTTAATGGACACAGAAAAATGTCTTCATGAATAGTGAAAGTGCTTTTTGGATATTTTTGGAAAAGCACCTTTTGGGATATTTTCCCAAAAGGTTTCTAGAAGGCTTGGTTGCTAAGAAACCCCCCTTGGGGGGCCCCCCAAGAGGTTGGCCGGCCACATGTGGAGGTGCTCCATGGGGCCCCACTTGCTCCATTAAAACCCTTTTATGCCCTTGTGAAAGTTTTCCTTCATGGGCATTTTGGGTTTTTTGGAAGTGCCCATCCTACCCCTTGCTTTTCCTATAAATAGAGGTGGAGGGTCTGCCTCCACACTCATCCCTTCTCACATACAAGTGCCATGACATTTCTGGCTTCTCTCTCCCTCCCAGCGAAATAGTTTCGTAGAGCCGAAAGGCTGTCTGGGTTCCGGTGGGAACTAGTTCTGGACGGCGAAGCCCTGCCGGATAGATGACACCGTATGTGTGCAACTCTGTAGAGAGATCGTAGTTTTGGTCTTAGTTCGAGAGTGCCTCCCGAAGGGTTGTCCAAGTGATTGTCTTAGTTTCGAGGGTCCTCCCGATGGGCTGTCCGAGTGACTGTCCGAGTTTCGAAGGTCCTCCCGAAGGGCTGTCCGTGACACCGTCCGAGGGACTGTCCGACCGCCTCCCGGAGGGCTGTCCGAGGGGCAGATGAGGGAGTACATCCTCGTGGCTGGGAGGTTGTAAATCCTAGCTGCGGGGATCTGCACCGCCGATCGTCATCGACTCTACTTTCGCTGCGCTACGAGTCGGTAACGAAACAGATCAAACCTTGTATGCAGTCTCCATAGTGTTCCTGGGCTGGTGCGTAGGTCGGATTTTTTTTGTTTTTTCCTGCGTTACCCTACATCGGGCAGTGGAGCCGGGCTGTCGATCTGCTCGGCCTTCTTTAGCCAGCTCTGTGGATGAGGAACAAGAGAATTGAGTACCCTATCAAAAGGGAATAATCCGGATATAAGAGTAAAACTTAACATACCTCTCGAGGGGGGTTTGCGGCGTCAAGGCCGATGTCTTCCTCCTCGGCCGGCCAGTGCTTCTGCGGCTTGAACAACACCTTCCACAGCTGAGCGTGGGAAGTGCGGTAGAAGCTGAGCACGGTGGCGGGGTCCTCGGGCTTGTAGGCCCACATGGGGGAAGCCCGGTCCTGGAAGGGGAGGATACGGCACCAGAGCATAATCTGGATCACGTTGGGCAGCTCGACTCCCCGCCCTATCATCTTTGCTATCCGGCTCCGCAGCAGCGCCACCTCCTTGTTTGACCCCCAGTCGAGACCTTTCTTGGTCCATGAGACCAGCCTCGTGGGGGGTCCGGATCGGAAGGCAGGAATCACCCCCCAATCCGCGCTCCTTGGCTCCATGATGTAGAACCACTCCTTCTGCCAGATCTTGACGGTCTTGATGAAGGTGCCCTCTGGTCACTCCACCCGGGGAAGCTTGCTGACCATCGCTCCCCCGCAGTCCGCCTGCTGGCCGTCAATAATCTTCGGCTTGACGTTGAAGATCTTCAGCCACAGGCCGAAGTGTGGTCGGACCCGAAGAAAGGCCTCACAGATGATGATGAAGGCCGAGATGTGCAGGAAGGAATTTGGGGCAAGATCGTGGAAATCGAGCCCATAGAAAAACATGAGGTCCCTGACGAAGGGGTGGAGGGGAAAACCTAAACCTCGGATGAAATGGGGTAGGAACACCACCCTCTCGCCCTGCCGCGGCGTGGGGATGACCTGGCCCGCCTCTGGAGCGCGGTGAGTGATGTTGGCGGCGAGATAGCCCGCGCTCTTCAGCTCCAAGATAGCGCTCTCGGTGACGATGGAATCCTCCCACTTGCCCTTGGACCCGGAACCGGCCATTGCTGGATTGAACGGGTGGCTGGAGAGGTTCTTGCAAGGGAGAGCAGATCTGGGCGGTGGAGCTCAAGAGATTGGGAGGCCAACGGCCAAGGAAGAGGTGAGAGCGTGCGAAGGAAAAGGAGGCCGCTCCCCTTTTATGGGCTGCAAAACCTAAGGTCCCTTTACTGCGCCGCAGGCTTCGCCGTTTCCCCGTGTAATCATGCCATTATGCGTGCGTGGGATGGAGCAAATTATTGATCATATCCCTTGAAAATAGGGCACGATCTCCATATCGATGGGACGCGCCAATGAAGGAACCGCCTCGAACCGCGAATCGAGTTTTCATAAACCAACTCATGGTCGTGGCGGGCTGTGACCCTTCGGTAAAAGTTGTCAGATGGGGTCACTGTTCACACCAATGCGACTAGCCTTCGGGGCTAAGTTATCGGTACCCCTCGGCAACTGAAGCATAGTTCGGGGAACGTGCGACTAGGCAACACAAGTATCACAGAAGAGAAGGAACTGGTCCACAAAGCCGATGGTGTTCGGCATATACCTCGGCTTCGAAGACTAGTTCGGGGGCTACTGAGGGTGTCCCGGACTAGGGGGTACTCGGGCTTCCGGCCTATCTCTCGTGGGCCGGACTAGTGGGCCGCTCCTTGCTCGTCAAAGGAAGGCCGGATTGCAGGCAACCCCGTGCACCAGAAGGAAACCTTCGAAGACTTGGCGTCTCCACCAAGAAATATTTAGCATAACCGGCATGTTTATCCCTTGACGGCAACCGGCCATATGTAACCCTAGGTCCCTCTGGTGTCTATATAAACCAGTGGGTTTAGTCCTTAGAGGGGGAATCATCATCAATATACCCACCTAGGATTTAGCTCATCCGATCTCGAGGTAGATCAACTCTGTAATCATCATATCATCCCATCAATACAATCAAGTAGGACGTAGGGTTTTACCTCCTCGAGAGGGCCCAAACCTGGGTAATCGTTGTCTCTGCGTTCCCTGTTACCCATTGATTCCACGATCCACAGCTCGGACCCCCTACCCGAGATCTGCTGGTTTTGGTACCGACAACAAGCATCATGTGGTGGGGAAAGATCTAGCCACATATATCCAGTTGAATATGAGTGATCATGAGTTATTATTGTTGACATTACCCTTGAGGTGAATAAGTTGGGAGGCGAAATTATAAGCCCCTATCTTTCTATGTGTCTGGCTGAAACTTTTTGCTCCATATATATGTTGTGAGTGTTAGCAATCATAGAAGACTAAATGATGGTTGAGTATGTGGACTTGCTAAAAGCTCCTACATGAGACCCTTCCTGAAAATATGATGAATTGTAATTGCATTGTTGACGGAGAACATAGTTTGTTAGTTTTCAAGAAAGTTTATGTCTTATACTTCGTTGTTGTGATACTTTCGGTATGGAGCGCCGCCGTCTCGAGGCGGAACTTGGGCAGGAGCACTTTTGCTCTCCGGCGGAGCGACTCCGCCGGGGATACTTCCCTCCGAGAGGGGGAAATTGAAGCCATCGTCATCACCAACGATCCTCTCATCGTGGAAGGACCAATCTTCATCAACATCTTCACCAGCACCATCTCATCTCAAACCCTAGTTCATCTCTTGTATTCAATCTTTGTCTCAAAACCTCAGATTGGTACCCGTGGGTTGCTAGTAGTGTTGATTACATCTTGTAGTTGATGCTAGTTGGTTTATTTGGTGGAAGATTATATGTTCAGATCCTTTATGCTATTCAATACCCCTCTGATCTTGGACATGAATATGATTTGTGAGTAGTTACTTTTGTTCTTGAGGACATGGGAGAAGTCTTGTCATAATTAATCATGTGAATTTGGTATTCGTTCGATATTTTGATGATATGTATGTTGTTGATTCTCTTAGTGGTGTCATGTGAACGTCGACTACATGACACTTCACCATCTTTGGGCCTAAGGGAATGCATTGTGGAGTAGTAATTAGATGATGGGTTGCTAGAGTGACAGAAGCTTAAACCCTAGTTTATGCGCTATTCCGTAAGGGGCTGATTTGGATCCATATGTTTAATGCTATGGTTAGATTTATCTTATTTCTTCTTTCGTAGTTGTGGATGCTTGCGAGAGGGGTTAATCATAAGTGGGAGGCTTGTTCAAGTAAGAACAGCACCCAAGCACCGGCCCACCCACATATCAAATCATCAAAGTAGCGAACGCGAATCAAACAAACATGATGAAAGTGACTAGATGAAATTCCCATGTGTCCTCGAGAACGTTTAGCTTATTATAAGAGATCGTTCCGGCCAGTCCTTTGCTACAAAAGGATTGGGCTACCTTGCTGCACCTTGGTTACTATTGCTACTTGTCACTTGTTACAAATTATCTTGCTATCAAACTACTCGTTACCGATAATTTCAGTGCTTGTAGAAAATACCTTGCTGAAAACCGCTTGTCATTTCCTTCTGCTCCTCTTGGGTTCGACACTCTTACTTATCGAAAGGACTACGATTGATCCCCTATACTTGTGGGTCATCAGGCCGCCGCCACCGCAGCCAAGGAAGGGCCCACGGACTGTCCGCCCGCGCCACACGTCGACGTCCAAGTCGGGACAGAGGCCCGACCGGACCCCAGGCTGCGCACGCACCGCCACCGCTACTACCATGCCACCAGCATCGCCACCCCTAAGCACGGCAACGCCGGCCGCCCACGGCTCCAGCCGGACGCAACCCCCGCCGTCGGATGGGCCGCCTACGCCAGATCCAGCCGGATCCAGTCAAGGCCATCCCGCGCGATCCGCCTGACGCTGCCGCAACCACGAAGGAGCAGCCCGTCCCACGCCGCCAGTCGCGCCGGCGAGGCAGAGGCTTGCGGCGCCGCGCCTGCCCGTCGTCCCCGAGGTGCCCGGTGCCCGCACCACACTCCAGCCCGGGGGCGGCGGCCCGTGCCCGCCCCGCCACGCGAGAGGACAGAGAGACCCCGCCGCCGCCGGCACCACCCAGGCTTTGCCAGGGCGCGCCCCTGGCGGCGGCGAGGGGAGTGGAGGGAGGGGAGGGGGTCCGGCAGCGACGGGATTTAGGGTTCGCTCCCGTCGCCGCACGGGGGCGACAGGGGATCTTTTTTCAATAGTGTAGGCCCATTATGATTATAGATACAAGTAGTAAAAAATTTAAAATGCCCGTGGCAACGCACGGGCACTCTACTAGTTATGTTAAATGAACATGTCATACATTAAATGGAAATATGATAATTTATTACCATATATGTCGCCCAGGATTTTTCTTCATTTTATTTACAAGCAAACATGGAAGCTTAATTAATTGTAGAGAAAATTTAGGCCTTATTATGGTACGTGCTCGGCCATGTGTTAAATATTCTGTTGTTTTTGGCATCTCCGTCCTGCACTATGCTACAAGTTTTTATGATTGTTGGGCATAGGGCTGCAAGAAAAGCTCGAGGCTCGTGAGCCGTTCGAGATCGACTCATTTTTAGCTCGACTCGAGATCGATTCGAAAATAAATGAGCTGAGTTTGAACACTTTGGGTAGCTCGACTGAGAAACAAATCGATCTTGAGCCAATACTAGCTCGCTCGATTTTAGCTCGATAGCTCGATATAATATTATTATGTTAAATGATCATGCCATATATCAAATGGAAATAAGATAATTTATTACCGTATATGATGTCTAAGATTTTTCTTCATTTTATTTACCAGCAAACATGAAAGCTTAATTTAGTACAGAGAAGATTTAGACCTTATTTTGGTCTTTGGCCAATAATTTGTTTTCCCAATTATATGTCTGTCATGAATCATTATCTTATTTTGATACTATAAACTTTCGGTTGTGTGAGAATAAGTCAAACTACTTTGAAGAAATTTATATTATCATCATCTTGATTGGAATAATATTTTTTAGTGTTTTCTTATGTCGTGTTGAGCCTTATCTAGTTGGAATAATCACCATAGATTTATAATTTTTACCATCTCAATTAGCTTGAAACTAGCTCGACATCGACTCGAGATCGTTACAAGTCAAGCATGAGTCATGTTCTACAACTCGACCTTGAGCGTAACTCAGCTTGAGCTCGCTCGACTTTTAATATGAGTTGAGCTGAGCCAACTTCAGCTCGCTCAAACTCGACTCGTTTGCAGCCCTAGTTGGCCAATATTTTGTTTTCCCAATTATATATATGTCGTAAATCGTTCTCTTATGTCGATACTAGACTTTCAATTGTGAGAGAATAAGTCATTCTAAGAAATTTATATTATCATCGTTCTGATTGGAATAAATATTTTAATATTTTTTATGTCATGTTGTGCCTTACCTAGTGGGAATAATAGTCATAGATTTTAAAAAAATTATCGTCTCATTTTGCTCGAAACTAGCTCGAGGTCGACTCGAGATCGTTACAACCTGAGCACGAGTCATGTTCTACAGCTCGACCTTGAGCTTCACTCAGTTTGAGCTCGCTCGAATTTTAATATGAGTTGAGCTGAGCCAAGTCCAACTCGCTCGTAATCGACTCGTTTGCAGCCCTAGCTTTAGGGCATCCCAACGGGGGCTCCTAGTCAGCGCCTTTGGCGCCGGCTAAGGAATCAGCGCTCACGCGCGTCGCGCGTCTGGGCCGGCCCAAAACAGGCCACCGCTCGCTCGCCTCGCTACGCTCACAAGGATCGTTGTCTGTCGCTAAAAAAACAAGGATCGTTGTCCTCCTTTTCCTGTTCGCTAAGTAGTTTAATTTGAAAAATTCGTACACTAAAAAAAACGAATCATGAATTCAAAAAATATTTTGAAAATTCGCATGAACAAATTTCATGAATTAAAAAATGTTCACGGATTTTGAAAAAAGTTCATCAATTTTGAAAAACAGTTCATCAATTTTTAAAACAGTTCATCGACTTTGAAAAAAAAAGTTCATCGATTTTGGAAAAAGATCATCAAAATTGAAAAAAGTTCATGGTTTCTGAAAAAAAATCAACAAATTTGAAAAAGTTCATCAATTTGAAAAAAAATCATTAAATTTGAAAAACATTCATCGAATTTGAAAAAAGTTCATCAATTTGAAGAAAAAGTTTACGAATTTGAAAAAAAAACGTCGAACCAGGAAGAAGAAAAAAGAAAAAACAGAAAACGAAAAACAGAAAAAGGAAAAAGGAAAAAGGAGAGAAGAAAGATGAAAAAGGAGGCTAGTTATCATATTAGGCAATGTGGCATGGTGGTTACTGGTGTGTACCTCAATGCTGGACGTTGCTGGTTCGATTCACCGTGGGCACGCATTTTTTGTGTTTCAAGAAAACAGAAAAAGATGGTGATGGGCCGGCCCAGCGGGAGGCGGTGTGTGCGCCCGTTTGCAAAGTGTATATTAAGTGGCGCTGAAGCGCCAAATAGGAAGCCCCCATCCCGACCGCCGTCACGTATCGGTCCCACCCGAAACACTTCTCCTAATAGAGAGCAATATAAATGGTGGGCTGTGTTGGAAATATGCCCTAGAGGCAATAATAAAATGATTATTATCATATTTCCTTGTTCATGATAAATGTTTATTATTCATGCTAGAATTGTATTGACCGGAAAGTTAAATATATGTGTGAATACATAGACAACACTGTGTCCCTAGTAAGCCTCTACTACACTAGCTCGTTGATCAAAGATGGTTAAGGTTTCCTAACCATAGAAATGAGTTGTCATTTGATAACGGGATCACATCATTAGAAGAATGATGTGATGGACAAGACCCAACCGTAAGCTTAGCATCAGATTGTTTAGTTTATTTGCTATAGCTTTCTTCATGTCAAGTATCTGTTCCTTAGACCATGAGATCGTGCAACTCCCTGACACCGGAGGAATACTTAGTGTGTATCCAAAAGTCACTTCATAACTGGGTGATCATAAAGGTGCTCTGCAGGTATCTCCGAAGGTGTTTGTTGGGTTGGCACGGATCGAGACTGGGATTTGTCACTCCGTATGTCGGAGAGATATCTCTGGGCCCTCTCGGTAATACAACATCTTATAGAGCTTGCAAGCAATGTGGCTAATGAGTTGGTCACGGGATCTTGTATTACGGAACGAGTAAAGAGACTTGCCAGTAACGAGATTGAACTAGGTATGGAGATACCGATGATCGAATCTCGGGCAAGTAACATATCGCTGGACAAAGGGAATTGCATACGGGATTAACCGAATCCTCGACATTGTGGTTCAACCAATAAAAGATCTTCATGGAATATGTAGGAACCAATATGGGCATCCAGGTTCCGCTATTGGTTATTGATCAAAGAGGTGTCTCGGTCATGTCTACATGATTCTCGAACCCGCAGGGTCCGCACGCTTAACGTTCAGTGACGCTAGAGTAGTATTGGGATATGTGCGTTGGTGACCGAATGTTGTTCGGAGTCCCGGATGAGATCCTGGACGTCACGAGGAGCTCCAGAATGGTTCGGAGGTAAAGATTTATATATAGGAAGTCCTATTTTGGTCGCCGGAAAAGTTTCGGGTATTACCGGCAGTGTACCGGGAGTGCCGAAAGGGGTCCGGAGGTCCACCGGGGGGTCCACCTGCCCCGGGGGGCCACATGGGCTGTAGGGGGTGCGCCTTGGCCTATATGGGCCAGGGGCACCAGCCCTAAGAGGCCCATGCGCCAAGGAGAGGTGGAGGAGGAAGAGTCCTAAGGAGGGAAGGCACCCCCCTAGGTGACTTAGGGAGGGAGGAAACCTCCCTAGGCCGGCGCCCCCTCCTTGGAGGAGGGGCTAGGGCTGCGCCCCAGCCCTCCCCCTTGCCTCCTATATATAGTGGGGGAGAGGGAGGGGCTGGACACACCAATTCCCACGCCCCGGCGGCAGCCCTACCTCTCCCATAACTCCGTTTTCTCCTCAGATTGGTTCCGGCAGCGTTTGGCGAAGCCCTGCCGGCACTGCACCACCACCATCTCCACCACGTCGTCGTGCTGGTTGAGATCCCATCTACTTCTCCTCTCTTGCTTGCTGGATCAATAAGGAGGAGACGTCATCGAGCCGCATGTGTGCTGAACGCGGAGGTGCCGTCCGTTCGGTACTTCATCGGATTGGATCGCGATTGGATCGTGACGAGTACGACTACATCAACCGCGTGACATACGCTTCCGCTTTCGGTCTACAAGGGTATGTAGACACACTTCCCTCTCATTGCTTTGCATCTCCTAGATTAGATCTTGGGTGTTTCGTAGGAATTTTTTTGATTTTCATGCAATGTTCCCCTACAGGCTGCTCTACTACTCCTTATAGCATGAGAAAAAGGAGCAATAACGCACGCGCTTACTCACTCACTTCAGGCTACACAAGGCACGCCAGTCGTGTTTCGTGAATTGAGTTCGAGTTCGCGCTAATGTTATGCGCCTTGCTGCAAGAACTAGATTTTTGCATGGCAATGCACTGCCTAGTTATGGGTATAAATGCCAAAGCTTGAGCTCTTTTTAGACATATTTTGTACTTCCAAAGAGTTCTTCCACCACATGTCACACGCATCTTTCACTCCCCCCACGCGTTCCCTCTACGTAGAGGAGATACAGAGGAGAGAGATTGCACATATCACAACACAAAGAAGAGAAAATACACATCTACCGAGTTCCTTTGTGCTGAGATGCTTATCTGGCAACCACTTTCCGACGACTGCATGCACAATCCTCCGGAAGAGCAGGCCTCTCAAACCCCGTCACTTGAGAACCTGCACCGGCTTAGGAGCAAAAAGTTTTTTGGGTAGCGTATCGACGCGACTACTTACTCAGGTTCAACTACATGCTCGACGCTCGTCCGCCTGGTTCGACTACCTCCTTGTTGGTGCCGTGAACGGTTGGTCCACGAGGTCAACTACGCACGCGCCACATGCAGAACCCTCCTTGGCCAGACCCATCGAAGTCTCAAGACCCGGAACGAAACCTCTGGCAACGGCTGTGTTTCCTTACCCACGAAGGCACCGCGGTTCGACCGCCTCTTGCGTGACGCGTCGGACCTGCATCTGCATAGGCAGTGCAACAAGTTACGCCCATGCAGACTGGGCGGTAGAGATGCGTCAACCACCAGGGGTGATTCATCATTCCACCTACTGCGAGGGTGACACCTGCGACGATGCATGGCGCCACTAGGCTAAAATATCACCATGGGCGGCTGTGACAAGACCAGCGTTCGTTCCCGGAAGACAGAAGACGATGACACATCACGACGCATTTAATGCACTCACCTACCCTGTCGGCTCAGGGCATTTCCTTAGCAACTACGCCATTGTGGTACCCCTTGACCTATAAAAGGAGGACCAGGCGAGAGAGGAGAAAGGTTGGACACTTGTTAGAAGAACAGTAGGGTTACACAACGCTTCCCCGTCCCCGGGAAGGACATGTAGCTCTTAATCCACCCACATTAACACACCAAAAAGCAGGAGTAGGGTATTACGCAACCATGCGGCCCGAACCTGGGTAAATCATCGTGTCCATCTCGAATACTTTAGTAGTGTAGGTCCTCACCTTCGTGCCCCATCCCCGAACTAGAAAACGAACGACATCCGTCCACGGTGTCTGCTACCGTGAGCTGTGTTGAGATTTTCCTCGAAGAGAAGGGTGAAGCAATATAGTACCAGATAGTATTTCCCTCAATAGAGAACCAAGGTTATCGAACCAATAGGAGATTCACGCAAACAAAGGTCGAAAGTACCTACACAAACACAAATACTTGCACCCAGTGCGGGTAAGAGGGTTGTCAATCTCCTTGTACTCGTTAATTGCAAGGATTAATTCTGATAGTGATAGATATATAAATTGCAAAAGTAAATAAAACGAAATAAATTGCAGCGGGCTTTTTAGGGTTTTAGTAAATATGGTCAATGGACCCGGGGGCCATAGTTTTCACTAGAGGCATCTCTCTCAATAACATAGCATACAGTGGGTGAACAAATTACTGTTGGCCAATTGATAGAAAAACGCATAGTTATGATGTTATTCATGGCATGATCAGTAAATAGGCATTACGTCCGTGACAAGTAAACCGAAACGATTCTGCATCTACTACTATTACTCCAACCCTCGACCGCTATCCAGCATCCATCTTAAGGTATTAAGTTCATAACAAACAGAGTAATGCTTGAAGCATGATGACATAATGTAGACAAAATAAGACCAATCAATATGATCGAACCCCGTCGTTTTACCCTCAGTAGCAACGATACAAATACGTGTCTCGCTACTCCTCCTGTCACAGAGTGAGGGCACCGCAAGATTGAACCTACTACTATGCACCACTTCCACTGAAGATCTAATCATCAACTCGGCCAAAGAAAACTCATAGATCGGAAAGCATTACATAGCTATAACAATCACATATAATAAAGTTCAGAATATAACTCAATTATTTCCAATGAATAATCTGATCATAAACCCATAATTCATCGGATCCCAATAAACACACCGCAAAAGAAGATTACATCGAATAGAACTCCGAGGAGAACGTTGTACTGAAGATCAAAGAGAGAGAGAGAGAGAGAGAGAGAGAGAGAGACATCTAGCTAATCGCTATGGACCCATAGGTCCTGTGGGAACTACTCACACATCATCGGAGGTGCAACAAGGTTGATGTAGAAGTCCTCCGTTATCGATTCCCCCCTCCGGCAGAGTACCGACGGAGGCCTCCAGATGGGATCGCGGAAGAACAGAGGCTTACGACGGCAGAATAATTGTTTCGGGTCTCGCTCTGGGGGTTTCTGGATTTTAGAAAATTTATAGCGCTGGAATTAGGTCAAACGGAGCTACGAGGGCCCCACAAGCTCAGGTGGCGCCCCCCTACCGGGGGCGCGCCGTGTGATCTTACGGCTCTCTCGTAGTGCTTCTGGCCTTCCCCCGAAGCTTCTAGGGTCCCTTCTGGTCCAGAAAAAATCACCGTAAAGTTTCATCTTGTTTGGACTTCGTTTGGTATGGTTTTTCTGCGAAACAATAAAATTGGCAAAAACAGAAACTGGCAGTGGGCACTAGGTTAATAGTTTAGTTCCAAAAATGATATAAAATTGCATATAAAGCATATAAGATTGATAATATAATAGCATGAAACAATCAAAAATTATAGATACGTTGAAGACGTATCAGTGTTACGCGCGTGTTCTACACACGCCCGCCGACACTCCTCTAGGCGAACGACCACCTCCTCACTAGCATGGCTCAAGACACTGTTGCACCGGAGTTTCCGGTGAGCTTGTATGTCCTAACCTGTCATTTGTCAATATGCGTGTCGTGCTAGATGTTTTTACTCTGTCGTATGTAATTTGCCATGTCAGTAATCTTATGGTGATGCTAATCAAGCTTAAGCTTAAACAAAATCTGCATAATTTCCTAACAATCTACTAATCTTTTCCTAGCTTAGGCAATGAATTTCGGGTTCATTTTATTGTTTGCTGGCGGAAATTTATGGTGAGCTCAAACATATGGCACGAAATGTAGATTTGGGATTTCAGACCAAAAACGTGAAAACTTACTCCCTCCGGTCCATTTTACTTCGCGCATTAGATTTGTCTCAAATAAAACTTTGCAAGGTTTGACCAAATTTATATTAAAAATATCAACATTTACAATACCAAATATATATATTATGAAACTACATTTCATAATGAATCTAGCAATATTGATTTGGCAGTGTGAATGTTGATATTATTTTCTTTAAGTTTGGTCAAGTAGAGATACTTTGACTTCGGACAAAACTTATATGCAGAGTAAAAAGAACCGGAGGGAGTACTGGGCCGAAGTCATGGGCTGCTATCTGACCCAAATGGCACGAGCCACAGCCTACTTGTATGCGAAAGGCCTAGTTTGCTTAAGAAAAGGCCTAGCAGCGTCGCCGTATCCCCTCAAAAAAAAAAAAAAAAAAAAAAAGAGCAGCGTCGCCGTAGACAGACGCCAGATACCGTGGTGCGTTCTCGTTTGCTTGCCACTGCGGTGTGCTGCACTCACTCTGCAGAGAAAGAAGCCGTTCCCCGGCCTCGTGCGCGCTGTGGAAAAGCGCCGACGCCCGGATACTCGCCTTCTCGAAGGGAAAACAAAATCGTCGGAGCCACGTGAGAATAGAGAAAAGAACGAGCATGCAGCCTACCCCGTAGGTAGCCGCAGCCGCCGTCAATCGCGGCACACTCATCGTCCCAACCCAGCCAACCACGCAACCCGATAGGTTTCAAGCTAGGCAACGCATAATTATCAGGACGCATGGTACGGTGGTGCGTGCACGGCCGGCTCGGCAGCCCAACTGTTCTTGACCCTCTCAGTTCTTGCGGCGTTTTTCGCCCGTTCGATCTCCAATCCTCGTTGGTTGCATGCATCGGTGTCTAAATCTGATGCAAGTTCTCGAGATCAGAATGCTGTGTATGTATAGAGAAGAAGGTGCAGTGTCAATTCCGGAATTCCATCTGGTTCAGTCATCGCCGAGAAATATCGGGAGTCCATGGCATGGAGCCAACCGGACAACCAGCAACAGGTCAAGCAATCGATCGATCGAAGCTTCTCATCAGCGAGACATCCAGACAAGTGTCCAAACGGCCTTGGAAGTCAGAGCAAACGATGGCACTCACGACTGGGGTCGCTGTTAGCCGCCTGGTTAAAGTTAAGAGATACTTACTACTAGCAGTGATGATGATCATCACCATATCGCGCGAATTTTCTAGCATATATTTTGTTCGCGTGCGGGCACCGGATGGACGGCTAGTTGGAGTAGGTGGCTTGTGTCGTGGAGGCCAATCCATGGCGTCATGAGGTCGTTAATTAGATGTCAGTTAGCTCAACACAAAGCAGAGTGATACTACGTGTTATACTTCTATACTAGCCTAGTGGCCTCTGATTGATTTTTTTTTTTTTTTGATGGGTGCGCGTGCTTGGATGCTTGCGAAATTTCTTTGACCTCGTGGGAGATCAAGCCCAGGCCGGCACCGGCCGGATGCTGCTCGCCTTTCTGCTTTCAGCCTCCGGGTCCTATTTTTTCAGGTGCCTGTTCCTTTCAGCAGCACCAATCCCTAACCAATACATCGATTTTATCTTCACAACATCACGGTGGAATCATTTCCTTAATTTTGTCATAGCAAGTTCAAAGCATCTCCATGCTATCCATGTCACGCTGCGCAAAATTCAGACGCAAAAACCCGTTTTCTTTACATTTTCCTTTGCTTTTTCTGTGCAGTCACAGCTCGCAAGATGCTACTGAAACAGTAGTGAGATATTTACAGGGCGCCCAGTTGCTCTTGCTGAAAGAATGAAAAAAATCAACCTCGCCGGGCTCACAGAATCCCCATGGATTTCTTTCGACGATGCTGTCGTACATCTTTTTGTTCTTCTTCCAACCTCCTCCCTATCATCGTGCATGGACATCTCACCCATCACCACGAATCTTATCAAGAACTCCCGCACGATACATACAGAAAGAAGCAGAAGGGAGGAGAAACTCTATCGTGGCTGGATCATGGTGATGGACACGTCGTTGACGGACTGCGTCTTGGACGTCGTCTCGGACCTCACCGCCAGCGAGGACTGGTCCGACGCCGGGGCCTTCTTCGGGCTCGCGAACAGCGGCGGCTGTTCGGGCGCCGGCAGCTGCGCCTGGTCGCCGATGAGCATCAGCACGACGCTGGACATGGTCGGCCGGAGCTCCGGGCTCTCCTGCACGCACAGCAGGCCGGCGTGGTAGCACCGCCACGCCTCGTCCTTGGCGTACGACCCGGCCAGCGACGCGTCCATGAACTCCGCCGCCTTGTCCTCGCTCCACATCTTCCATGCCTGCGCGCACGCACCATCAAAATGTGAAGACGAGAGAAGGGGAAAACTCTGAATTTTCTGACCGGTTTACGTACGTCTTGGATGAGGGTGTGCTGGTGCTCCTGGAGGTACATTGCGCCGTTGCGCTGGCCGCTGAGGATCTCCAGCACCAGCACCCCGAAGCTGTACACGTCCGACTTCACCGAGAAGACGCCCCCCATCGCGTACTCCGGCGCCATGTACCCGCTGCATTTTCAACCAAATTCAGGTCAGCGCCTACAGAAGATCACTACATTCACACGGCCTGAAGAACATGTATTGGGGTGCTGCATTGCGCACTTACTATGTTCCGACTACGTGGTCCGTGTTGATGACCTCGATCTCCTCGTCCTCGAAGATCATGGCCATGCCGAAGTCGGAGATCTTGGGGTTCATCTTGTTGTCGAGGAGCACATTGCTGGCCTTGAGGTCCCTGTGGACGATCTTGAGGCACGAGTCCTCGTGGAGGTACAGCAGGCCGCGGGCGATCCCCACGACGATGCTCTGCCTCATCTTCCAGTCCAAGTGCGCCGTCTTTCTGGTACCTAATGAATAGCACCCAAAATTTCATCAAGTTACTAATAATTCATGGTAACTTTTAATGGAGTTCATTTTTTTGAATTTGAAAAGTAGTTCCAATTTTCGATTCCCAGCAAGGTTACACGCATGAGGCACATGGACGCTGCACGAATTCCCATGCTACCTACTTAGGCTTCCCATTGACCTATCTTTGCATCACTCTGATAGCCTCATTGGACCTAATTGACTCAAAATCAGTAAACAATGGATACTGCAGAACCCAACCCAAGAGCTGCAATTTGGTTCAGTCATGTGCATATGCTATGCCCCATGTGTCACCAAATCAAACCCAATCAATCTCCACACCTAATCTCTACTACCATACCAAATGACATTGGCGTGTTACATACACGATGGAGTAAATAATTCTGACGCGAGGACTGCACCAAGGGAAAAAAGGGAAGGGGAAAGAAAGGGAGCCGACGAACCGAAGAGGAAGGCGTCGAGGCTCCGGTTGGGGAGGTACTCGTAGACGAGCATCTTCTCGTCCTTCTCCACGCAGCACCCCAGCAGCCTCACCAGGTTCCGGTGCTGCAGCTTGGCGATCAGCTCCACCTCGTTCCGGAACTCCGCCGCGCCCTGCCGCGACCTCGCCGACAGCCGCTTCACCGCGATCTCCGCGCCGCCGTCCAGGACGCCCTGAAAATCAGCATGAACGACGGCCAAGTTGGTTTAATCAACTCGATCTGGTTGAGAGCAAACAGTACGTTCATCTCAGAACATGACTAGCTAGCTACGTAGCTAGGATCTGGCAGTGCTTGTACCCTGTAGACGGGCCCGAAGCCGCCTTCGCCGAGCTTGCTCTCCTTGGAGAAACCGTTGGTGGCGGCGGCGATGGTGGAGAGGTCCATCACGGGCAGGTCCGAGTTGGACAGCGGCCTCAGCCTCTCTAGCTGAGCCTTCTTCACAGCTGCCAAATGAAGAACCAAAAAGTTCGCTTAGCTAGCCAATTCTAGTGCTAGTACTACTACCATCACGCCCAACTAGTACAATTGCACAACTAGAGAGCTCACCGTTGCGCTTCCTCCATCTCCAGCAGTAGACGCAGTAGAAAAGGGTGCAGATGATGACCACCACCAGGATGGAGACCATGATGTGCATCCCATTGGAGCCGCCGCCATGTCCTGGCGCAGCAACACACAACCCCAAAACTTCAATCACCTTCCTCAGGAGAAGAGCACTGCCATATTATCTCCCCAACAATCAAAGCAAGAACTGGATGTACGTACGTACCTGGATCACCGCTCGCCGTTGCGGGCGCTGTGTCCATCAGCCGGCGATGCAGAAGACGGTACGGCGATTCCACCATGCGTTCTTCTTCCTGGTCTTCCTCTGCCTTGAGCCGTGGGAATCGTATGGGTGTTTCTTGTTTGCTAGCTACTGGGTCGTTGGAGTCCTGGAGAGTCGTACTTGTAGTTAGCCACCGAGACACCCGTGGCTTGCGAGATTCGTTGGTGCTACTGGTTTGCTGCTGGCCCAAATGCGTACAGGGCACATTTGTACAGCTTGGTTAGGAGAATAGGGGGCCATCCTCCTATCACTCATCAGGATACCCGGGGTGGGGTCGCAGGTGGGGGGGGGGGGGGGGGGGGGGGAGGGGGGGGGGGGGGACGTTGATGCCTACCGGATGTTTTTCCAAAGGGTTGCTGCCAATGTTTCATGTTGGTCCTTTTAGGGCTGCCGAATCCGGCGATTGGACCTGTAAGAACTGTGAAATTCAAGAAACCCCTTTTTCTGTCCCTGAGTGGAGTTTAAGTTATTTTAACGTTGGGCGGCAAATGATATACTCTTTTACTTAACCGGTACAGTATAATATAGTGCTAACAGTAGTGTCATCAGCTTTTCGTCCCATAGTATGTGTTGCGATTGTAGGCATATACAACGGGTTTTCTGATGATGTTGAACTCGCATTTTCCCTTTCACGTTTCCTTGGTTTCTGTGCAATGATTATAGTTCCATTATGAATGTAACGGAAAAGAGATTAGCCCAGTTCATAACAAAAAGTTCTTCACACTTTTTGCTCGTTTTTTCATGAGACCAGCTGGAGCACTGTTTGTTCATTACCGCTTGTAAAACATGTTGACTACTTACAAAAAAGATATTCCCTCCGTCCCATAATATAGGACGTTTTCTGACACTATTAGTACGGAGGGAGTAAATAACAAAAATTTCTTGTTCGCCATCCCCACATTCTTCATGAGGCGTTCTATCGCCATGATGAAGAGGCTTTGGCTCTCCTCCATTGCCCCAAAATGATCTTCAACAGATTGTTTCTACACAGATGATCCAGCTGTATGACCTAACCACGCACACTTTTACTATGTGAAACCAATCCATACATCCATGATAATAATGTTAAAAGTACAAAGTGTCCCTTCCACTTGAAACCACGCAAAAAGCTCTTTCACACGTCGGCACACACACAAATTGGCGCAACCAAGGGGGGGCAATCTGCAACCAGGACACCCGACGCATTATCTTAGCTCCTAATTTAAAAACAAAGCAATAATGCTCCATGCTTAGGACGTGCCCGTGTGAACAGAGGACGCTGGGAGCTGGGGCAAGGCTTCCCTGTCACAGCTGCAATACTTTCGTCTTATTTTGACGAACGGGGACGCCACGGGAATCATTGGAGGGAGCACTGCGCAGGGTGGTGGTGGTGAGCGGTGACGGTGGCGCTGAGCGACCGTGCGCTCGGATGCCACCTCATCGGCGTGCATGGTGGCCGTGTCATCGCGTCAAGACCGGCCGGTCAACCGTCAGTGGGATCCGTTCTGGTGGTGCGCGTTTGGGTTTGGCGTTTTGCCCGGTGGGCTCCGGCCGGGCCGGAGGGCGTGGAAAAGAAGGACATGCCTGTGCGGTGTGCCCCGCGCGCCTCGTTTGCAGGGACGGGGTCCGAGCTGAGCGTGGTGCCAAGGGTTCTCTTGTCCATGTGAAGTTTACAGTGGCGTGTGAACGTAGCGCCAGGCCAGAAAATTAGGGCGGTATAACGGCACGTCTGTGATCACGTTTGGCATCCGTTGTTAACTAACTCCAAACAGAGTAACATATAGACGGTGCATGATTGCATCAGTACCCTCGGTAGGGTACCTAGCGTGACTGGAAGTCATTGATCGGAGGTTACACAAGAGTTTTACTGTGACGCCCCCGACTCGACCGTGCACTAATCATACACGCAAATGCGCACGATCAAGCCCAAGGACTCACGGGAAGATATCACAACACAACTCTAGACACAAAAAAAATACAAGCTTTATATTACAAGCCAGGGGCCTCGAGGGCTCGAATACATAAGCTCGAGTTACACAAGAGTCAGCGGAAGCAACATGTCTGGGTACAGACATAAGTTAAACAAATCTGCCATAAGAAGGCGAAATCAAACAATGGCTCTGATCGAATGAGGCAAGGCCTCCTGCCTGGGAACCTCCTAAACTACTCCTGGTCGTCGGTCTCCACGTAGAAGTAGGCTCCGCCGGGGTAGTAGCAGTCGTCGACGGGATCAGCTGGCTCCGGGGGTCCGTCATCTGGTCGAAGCAATCGGGTATGGGGAAAAAGAGGTAGCAAAGCAACCGTGCGTACTCATCCAAAGTACTCGCAAGACTTACATCAGATCTATGCTAAGTATGCATCGGTATCAAATGGAAGGGGCTGTATCTGTGGACTGGACTGCAGAAATGCCAGAATAGAGGGAAGGCCTAGCCTATCGAAGACTAGCATCTGCAGCGTTGGAGCATTAGAAGAGTGCAGATTAGTAGCATAACATAAAGTAACAAGCATGTAGTAGCAAAGCCTAGAGATCCTTCCTCGACTCCCTGCGAGAAAGCGATCCCGGAGCTTACATATTAACTAACATGTATCCAGTTCAAGTTGTAGTAGATCGGGATACAACATGTGACATCCCCAGATTACTAAACAGTAGTTATGCTAATTAGTCATGCCAAGTCATCATCATTAAGCCCTATAAAAACAATTAAGAATAATCCAACTTCAAATTCAAATTTTAAAATAAAGTCTAAATTAGTAATTATCCAAACAGAAAAATAAAAATGTTCATAATATTGAAAACATTTCCAAAGCAATTATAAAAATAAAACCAACATTAATTTAATTCCAAATTGACCCTAGAAACCAAAACAGTGGACTAGCAGCAATTAATTTGACCTTTTCAATTTCTAAAAATAGTTAAACGATTCCAAATGCTCTGGAACTTTTTTTGCACCCTCAAAATATTGCAATGTGTTTATGTGAAAAGTTTCACATTAAACAAAAATCATTTTCTATTGAAACAAAATGCAAAACAGTAAAGAAATAAAGAAAACAGAAAGCTGAAAAGGAAAATAAAAGAAAAGGGAAAAACCTACTGTGCACTTGCCGGCCCAGTGCTACATGAGCTGGCCCAGCCCACCTGAATCGTCTTCCTCACCTGCTCCCCCCCTCCGTGTCAACTCGGCCGCGCCGTCCTTAGCCCGCCACGGCGACGGAGCTGGTGGCCGAGGGGATAAGGCCGAGCCCCTCGACCCCCGGACGAGCCCCGACCTCACTTCTCTCTCTCCCTCGGCCGTCCCCTCCATCTCCACCCTTCCCGAGCGAGCTCGTCGCCGCCGCCTCGCCATAGGCATGGCCACTGGCCGCCCCGCGCCTCCTGCTGATGTCCACGGGGACTTCCGCCGACTGCTACATCATCTACGGGCCTTCGTTCGACCGGAGTTGCACTACACTGTCGCCATCGCCATCATCTTCGAGCTTCGGCCACGCCGCCCGCCGCCGTCGATCCGCAGGCTCCCGATCGTCCCCGGCCTCGCGTTCGACTCCGATAGCTCCGCTGTGAGCCACTGTCTATTTTTCCCTCTTGCCCCGAGCTCGTTCTCGCCTCCTAGCTAGCTCGCCCGCGACCTCAAGCTCCGGCCGCCGCCGTAGCTCTTGAGCTCCGTGCTCCCGCGCCGCTCAGCTCGTTCTGGGCGCGCCACCGAGCTCCTGGCGACCCGCTGAGGCCGTCCCTGCCTTTAGTTCGACAAAACCGAGCCTGTATGCTCGACCCCGACTTGCCCGAACTACTGCCGCCGCTAGACTTCGCCGCCGGCGTCGTTTCCGGCTACCGCTGGATGAGCTGCTGCCATCCCTAGGCGCGCCTCATCGCGCGCGCTTTAATGAACCCTTCCGCGCGAGCTCTCGTTGCCTGTATCGCCCTTCCGGCGAGGTCCCGTGCCACCGCCGCCGCGTACTGTGCTCGCCGGCGCAGTGCCGTTGACGTGGCCGGCCTATTAGTACTAACTACGGTATTAGTACTAACCAGGCCACCCTAACACTCGCTGACACTGGGACCCCCAGGTAATTAAGTTAACTAAAAGCCCTGTTAAAATAACCTGAGTAAATGACATGCGGGCCCCACCGACCCTTTTGACCAGTTAACCCTGCTGACTGGGCAAGCCCAGTCACTAGCAGGTGGGACACACTGGTCCAGTCGACCAGTCAAAGGTGACCAGTCAACTGCTGACTAGGCAGTTGACTGGGTCCCACTTTCAGCCACACATGCAACTCTCTGGGTACATTTCTGGGTACCCGTAGCAAATTCCCATTTAATTTTGAATATTAGAATAATTCCAGAAAATGGTTAAAATTTGAAAAATCATATAAAATAAACCGTAGCTCGGATGAAAATAATTTATATATGAAAAATGATCAGAAAAATCTAACGAATCCGAATATGTCATCTGCACTCATGTTAGAACCCTCTAAGTAGGTGAACCTGTAACTTTTGGCCTGTTTCTGATAAATGAATAGTGCATGACTGTGGTAAAATAATTCCAAATAAATTCGTAAAACATCTAAAATATTTAGAGATTCATTATATCACCCCTGCATATCATTTAGGCATGTCATGCATAGTGATTGCATTTGAATGCTTGTATTTATCTGTTTCCTCCCCCTCTTCTCTCCGGTAGACTCCGAGACCGCTGATGATCCGGTGAACGCCTACTTCGTTGAAGATCCGTTTCTGTCTGCAGAGCAACCAGGCAAGCAAACCCCCTTGAGCATGCCTATATCACCTATTCTTTCCCCCTTCCTGCTTGCATTAGAATTTGCTACTGCTTTGTTTTATCCTAATCTGCTGCATAGCCTGTTTTTGTAACTGTTATTGATACCTGCCGGCTATCCGAGATACTTAGTATAGTTTGGTTGGTAATCCATCTATGGCCCCTCTTCTTTGTCCTAGTTGCCCCGCTTAGCTACTAGTGCCCCGATCGATGTGATCGTCGGGCTGAGACCTACATAGCACTACGCACACCCCCCTAAGTTGCTCGACTCTGCAAAGCTAATATCGAGTGCCGAGGGTGATACCTCTTATCCCACTCCCGATATTGCTTCTGTAGTACAGCTAGTTGGACGTGGGTTACCGAGGGTGATTCCTCTTTCACCACCTCCGATGAAGCTTCTGTCGTGCAACCCCGTAAGTGTGAATCCCATCGACGGTGATTCCTCCGGGTTCACCTTGACGGGTACATCGAGTAGGAATCCAACGAGGGTGATTCCTCGGATTCCTTCTTGATGTTCTGAACACACAGTTATCGGGATTTTACTACAGTTACTGGGTAAAGTCGGGTCGACCCCGAGAGGTACCCGCGAGAGATGTGAAGTCGGGTTGACCTGGAGGGTACCCGCGAGATAATTACGAGGCGCGGCTGGGCAGGCAGAGACTGCCCTAGAGAGGGATGGGCCTGACCCTTATTGCACTTCCTCGAGACGGGGCGACAGGAGTACTGATCGTCACCGCGAGCTCCTAATAATGTACTAACGGATTTGGGTATTGATCTGAGTTGGCCACTGGCCTATACCCACTACCACCACGCGGGATAATGGTTTAATGGGGCCCTCGGCGCCGTATGTATCAGCCGAAATCTCTGTCAGATGTCCAGTTCAGCATTGTGGCCGGGTCGGATCGTGCCATCCAGGTAGAGGTGGCGCTGGTATATAAGTATCCACCCTGCACACAACGACCTGGAGTGCACAGGGCGATGGCCCAAGACCCCTGAGCTCTTAGGATGTACACCGGCGGGGACCTCTCTGCTGAGCTTTAGGTAGGGCTGTGGTGTGTCGATCAGCCGAGGCCGGGCATGACCCAGGAAAGTGTGTCCGGCCGGAGTTAATCGAGCGTGTTGGGTAACAGTAGTGCACCCCTGCAGGGATGATTATCTATTCGAATAGCCGTGTCCACGGTAACAGGACGCTCAGTGTTGTATCCCGATCTACTAATGCTTGAACTGGATACATTTAATTAATTGGAAGCTCCGGGATCGCTTTCTCGCTGGGAGTCGAGGAAGGATCTCTAGGCTTTGCTACAACATGCTTGCTACTTTAATTATGTAGTAATCTGCACTCTTCTTATGCTGCAAGACCGCTGAAGATGCTAGTCTTCGATAGGCTAGGCCTTTCTCTCTATTCTGGAATTTCTGCAGTCCAGTCCACTTTTACAGCTCTTCTTTGATACCAATGCATAAGTAGAATAGTTCTGATGTAAGTCTTGCGAGTACTTTGGATGAGTACTCACGGTTGCTTTGCTTCCCTTTTTCCCCATACCCGATGCTGCGACCAGATGACGGAGCCCCGGAGCCAGCTGCTACCACCGACGACTACTACTACCCCTCTGGAGGAGCCTACTGCTACGTGGAGACCGCCGACGACCAGGAGTAGTTAGGAAACTCCCAGGCAGGAGGCCTGTGCCTTTTCGATCCAGTATTTTATTTTGCCCCGCCTTCTTAAGGCCTATCTGTTTTACTTTTATATCTGTACTCAGATATCTAATGCTTTCACTGATGCTTGTATGACTCAAGCTTATGTATTCGAGCCCTCGAGGCCCCTGGCTTGTAATATAAAGCTTGTATTAATTTATTTTGTGTTTAGAGTTGCGTTGTGATATCTTCAAGTGAGTCCTTAGGCTTGATCGTGCACATTTGCGTGTATGATTAGTGCACGATTAAGTCGAGGGCGTCACACAACACTGAGCGTCCTGTTACCGTGGACACAGCTATTCGAATAGATAACTTTCCTGCAGGGTACTACTGTTACCCAACACGCTCGATTAACTCTGGCCGAACACTTTTCTCGGTCATGCCCGGCCTCGGCTGATCGACACGACGTAGTCCTACCTAGGCTCCACAGAGAGGTCCCCGCCGGTCTACATCCTAAGCGCTCAGGGGTCTTGGGCCCATTGCCCTTCGCACTCCTGGTCATTGTGAGGACGGTGGATACCAGCGCCACCTCTCTCCTGGATGGCACGATCCGACCGTGCCACAATGCTGAACTGGACATCTGACAGAGCTTTCGGCTGATACATACGGCGCCGAGGGCCCCATTAAACCATTATCCCACGTGGTGGTAGTGCGTATAGGCCAGTGGCCAACTCAGATCAAATATCCAAATCCGTTAGTGTGTTGGGAGCTCGCGGTGACGATCAGTGCTCCTGTCGCCCCGTCTCGAGGAAGTGCAACAAGGGTCAGGCCCATCCCTCTCTAGGGCGGTCTCTGCCTGCCCGGTCGCGCCTCGTAATTATCTCGCGGGTACCCTTCAGGTCAACCCGACTCTCAAGAGACTGTCGAGAATTCAGGTCCACCTCTACCGGGGTGGTACCGCCTGTCCCTTCAGTCCCGCATTAACAATAAAAAGGGGCAACAGTGTAAGGTAATTGTGTGTTCGAAACATCAAGGGGAAAATCTGTGGAATCACCCTCGATGGATTCCCACTCGATGTATCTGTCAAGGTGAACTCGGAGGAATCACCCTCGATGGTTCACACTTGAGGGGTTGCACGACAGAAGTATCATCGGAGATGGTGGAAGAGGAATCACCCTCGGTAACCCACAACCGACTAGCTACGCTACAGAGCTATCATCAGGAGTGAGGTAGGAGGTATCACCCTCGGTACTCTATAGTAGCTCTATAGAGTCGTACAACTAAGGGGTGTGTGGTGCGGTGTTCGGTCTCTGCACATCGATCCCGTTGATCGAAGCATCCGGTAGCAAAGCAGGGCAACACGGACAAGGGTGTGGGGCCACTGATGGATCACTATCCAGTCTATACTAAGTATTTAGGACAACATGTAAGGTATCAATAGCAGTTACAAAATCAGGCTATGCATCAGAATAGGAGCAATCAAATACGGTAGCAAATTCTAATGCAAGCACGGGGGAGAGGGAATAGGTGATATAGGAATGATCAAGGGGGTTTGCTTGCCTGGAAGCTCTGCTGAAAAGGAAGCAGGGTCATCGGTGACGTAGTCGATCACAGGGGCAACGTCGGTCTCGGAGTCTACCGGAGAGAAGAGGGGGAAGAAACAGTAAATATAAAGCACACAGATGCAACACAGATGCACGACATGCAGGTAGGTTATGCTAGGGGTGATATAATGCCTCTCTAATCATTTTAGATGATTTAGGAATTTGTTTGAATTTATTTTATCGAAGTCATGCACTATTCATTTATCAAAAACAGGCTAAAAGTTCAATGTTCATCTACCTAGAGGACTCTAACATGAATACAAATTACATATTCGGATTCGTGGGATTTTTCTGATCATTTTTCATATATAAATTATTTTCATCCGAGTTACGGATTATTTTATATGATTTTTCAAAGTTTTAAGTATTTTTTGGATTTTCTGTAATTAATTTAAATTTGAAAATTAAATAGCTAAATGCTATGGGTACACAGAAAGTGTACCCACAGAGGTGCTTGTGTGACTGACAGTGGGTCCTGGTTGACCAGGTCAACTGCCGAGTCAGCAGCCCAGTCAGCAGAGGCTGACAAGTGGGCCCTGTTGACTGCTGAGTCAGCAGTCAACAGTCAGCGGTTGACTAGTCAAACTGACCAGTAGGGTCCACATGTCATTGACTCAGACATTTAACAGGAGTTTAATTAATCTAATTAACCTAATTAGCTAGGTGGGGCCCAAAGGTCAGTGACAAGGTTAATTTCAGGTTTAATTTAATTAACCTAATCGCTACAGTAGTCGGGGCCACATGTCAGTGAGTGTTAGGGGTGGATTAGTGGCTAATATATTGGCTAATCGCGTGGGGCCACTGGCAGGTCCACGTGGCGGTGGCGCGTCGGCGTTGAAACGACGGCGACGGTCGGGCGCGGCGGAGCCGCGCGGGATTTTGCTACAGGCCGCGTCCCGGCGAGCTGAGGCCACCAGGAGGTAGGCCTCGCTCGCCCGCGTCCAACGGTGGCGGTGGCCGGTAATGAGCAGGGCGACGTCAATGGCGGCGCCGGCGTTCGGGCGCCCGAGGATCAGCAACAGCAGCACGCTAGCAGGCGAACTACGCGGCTAGCAGGGGCCAACGGAAGCGTGCGAACTCGCTGGCTTGGGTGCTTGACCATTTGGTCATCGGAGCATCGCCGGCGACGAGCCCAAGCTGTGGTGGGTTCGGCTAGCACGAGAGACGGCAACCGGCGACCGAACCAGAGGGGAAAACGGGCGGGAGGAAGTGCAGCTCACCGCGGAACTCGATGACGCGCTCGGGGAGGCCGGGGACGGCGTGACGGTGACGGATTCGACGACGGCGACCGGCGGGTCTGAGGTTGAGGAAGAGGTCGAGGAGCTCGATGCAGGGGCTTCCGGCTCCACTTCGGTGGTGTAGAGGACGTAGCGGGCGATGGTGATCCTCCTGGACACGTCGGCGTGGCGAGGGAGTGGCCGGGGCAGCGGCAATGGCGAGCGGCGGCGACGAATGCGTTCGATGAGAAAGGGGACGACGCGTGGAGAGGGAGAAAGGGGGATTAGGGTTGTCCGCGGGGTCGGGGACGAGGCTTAGTAGCCACCCGCAGCTACAGCAGCGCCACGGTGTCGAGCAGGCGAGAGGGGGGGCCGAGGCGCGGCGAGCGCGCGCATTCTGCCACGGGAGGAGAGAGAGACGGAGGTTAGGGACGGCCAGCGCGGGCTGGGCCTGCTGGCCAGTGCACTGTGGACTTAGAGCCCATGCACAGCAACTTTTCTCTTTTCTTTATTTTGTTTTTTGTTTTTCTTTTATAGTTTCTGTCTTGCATTTTCTTTTAGTATCAATTCAATTTTGTAAAATGTGCAACTTGTCTCAAGATTTATGATGCAATATACCTCACTGTCACAAAAAGTTTGAGGGTCATTTGAAATCATTTGAATTTTGCTTAATTGGAAATGAATTAAAGTGGCTGTTATAGTCACTGTTTCTGGATGCTAGGGTCAATTTGGGAATTCAAATAATGTTGGTTTTATTTTTATAATTGCTTTGGAATTATTTGCAATATTATGAACTATTTTGTTTAATTATCTGAAGAAGTAATTATTTGGCTTGCATTTGAATTTTGAATTTGAATTTGAAGTTGGATTATTTTCTAAATGCAATTTATTTAGGATGATCATGATGACATGGCTAATTAATTAGCTTAATGACAGGGTTGAGATCTGGGGATGTTACAAATCTCCCCCACTACAAGAAATCTTGTCCCGAGATTTAAGAGGTGGAGGTAAGGGGTATCTTCGGGATCAAGGATGTATAGGAGAGTCAGGTTTTGATCCTGTGAAACTGTGGTGAGTGTCGATTAAGAGTGGGAAGGCAGTGACATCTTGCACGGCCATGATAGTAAGGCACGTCAGAGTATAGTTTGTCAGCTATGTTGGCAACAACGTTGGTACCAAGGGCGAGGGACGAAGAGAACAATTTTCCCGCTCGTTAAGACGAGGCGGAACAATAGGCAAAGTTCTCATCCACCGTCGGTTACCTGAATGCCAACAACAATAGTAACATGGTGTTACCGACTGAGTGGTACACCGAGGTGTTTGCATCAGTAGGGAATCATTACTGCTTAGATAAAAGCTAGATTACAAGAAAGGTTAAACAGACCAATGGAAAGGAAAATGTGATGGTCAGATTAAACAGACCAATGGAAAGGAATAATTGCAGACAGTCCAGCTCTCCGGTTGGATGTGATCACGAGAACCTAATGTTAGTGTTAGCAAAACTTTAACCCGAATAGAGGAGAGATCACAGTCCCAGAGTAAGGAAGAGGAATAAAAGATCCTAATACCACCCATTGGCGATGTGGGCCCGTAAGCCACACAGCCATGTTAGTAAAACAGTTTTGCAAAGACTAGACTCAACTTCGGCCAAGGAGTTGGAAAGGGGCTTCCTATAGGCACTTGGCTCTGATACCAGCTTGTGACGCCCCCTACTCGACCGTGCACTAATCATACACGCAAATGCGCACGATCAAGCCCAGGGACTCACGGGAAGATATCACAACACAACTCTAGACACAAAATAAAATAATACAAGCTTTATATTACAAGTCAGGGGCCTCGAGGGCTCGAATACATAAGCTCGAGTTACACAAGAGTCAACGGAAGCAACATGTCTGGGTACAGACATAAAGTTAAACAAATCTGCCATAAGAAGGCGAAATCAAACAACGGCTCTAATCGAAAGAGGCAAGGCCTCCTGCCTGGGAGCCTCCTAAACTACTCCTGGTCGTCGGTCTCCACGTAGAAGTAGGCTCCGCCGGGGTAGTAGCAGTCGTTGACGGGATCAGCTGGCTCCGGGGGTCCGTCATCTGGTCGCAGCAATCGGGTATGGGGAAAAAGAGGTAGCAAAGCAACCGTGAGTACTCATCCAAAGTACTCGCAAGACTTACATCAGATCTATGCTAAGTATGCATCGGTATCAAATGGAAGGGGCTGTATCTGTGGACCGGACTGCAGAAATGCCAGAATAGAGGGAAGGCCTAGCCTATCGAAGACTAGCATCTGCAGCGTCTTGCAGCATTAGAAGAGTGCAGATTAGTAGCATATAAAGTAACAAGCATGTAGTAGCAAAGCCTAGAGATCCTTCCTCGACTCCCTGCGAGAAAGCGATCACGGAGCTTACATATTAAGTAACATGTATCCAGTTCAAGTTGTAGTAGATCGGGATACAACACTGAGCGTCCTGTTACCGTGGACACGGCTATTCGAATAGATAACTTTCCTGCAGGGGTGCACTACTGTTACCCAACACGCTCGATTAACACTGGCCGGACACACTTTTCTCGGTCATGCCCGGCCTCGGCTGATCGACACGACGTAGTCCTACCTAGGCTCCACAGAGAGGTCCCCGCCGGTCTACATCCTAAGCGCTCAGGGGTCTTGGGCCCATCGCCCTTCGCACTCCGGGTCGTTGTGAGGACGGTGGATACCAGCGCCACCTGTCTCCTGGATGGCACGATCCGACCGTGCCACAATGCTGAACTGGACATCTGACAGAGCTTTCGGCTGATACATACGGCGCCGAGGGCCCCATTAAACCATTATCCCACGTGGTGGTAGTGCGTATAGGCCAGTGGCCAACTCAGATCAAATACCCAAATCCGTTAGTGTGTTGGGAGCTCGCGGTGACGATCAGTGCTCCTGTTGCCCCGTCTCAAGGAAGTGCAACAAGGGTCAGGCCCATCCCTCTCTAGGGCGGTCTCTGCCTGCCCGGTCGTGCCTCGTAATTATCTCATGGGTACCCTTCAGGTCAACCCGACTCTCAAGAGACTGTCGGGAATTCAGGTCCACCTCTACCGGGGTGGTACCGCATGTCCCTTCAGTCCCGCATTAACAATAAAAAGGGGCAACAGTGTAAGGTAACCGTGTGTCCGAAACATCAAGGGGGAAATCTGAGGAATCACCCTCGATGGATTCCCACTCGATGTATCTGTCAAGGTGAACTCGGAGGAATCACCCTCGATGGTTCACACTTGAGGGGTTGCACGACAGAAGCATCATCGGAGATGGTGGAAGAGGAATCACCTTCGGTAACCCACAACCGACTAGCTACGCTACAGAGCTATCATCAGGAGTGAGGTAGGAGGTATCACCCTCGGCACTCGATAGTAGCTCTGTAGAGTCGTACAACTAAGGGGTGTGTGGTGCGGTGTTCGGTCTCTGCACATCGATCCCGTTGATCGAAGCATCCGGTAGCAAAGCAGGGCAACACGGCCAAGGGTGTGGGGCCACTGATGGATCACTATCCAGTCTATACTAAGTATTTAGGACAACAGGTAAAGTATCAACAACAGTTACAAAATCAGGCTATGCATCAGAATAGGAGCAATCAAATACGGTAGCAAATTCTAATGCAAGCACGGGGGAGAGGGAATAGGTGATATAGGAATGATCAAGGGGGTTTGCTTGCCTGGAAGATCTGCTGAAAAGGAAGCAGGGTCGTCGGTGACGTAGTCGATCACAGGAGCAACGTCGATCTCGGAGTCTACTGGAGAGAAGAGGGGGAAGAAACAGTAAATATAAAGCACACAGATGCAACACAGATGCACGACATGCCGGTAGGTTATGTTATGGGTGATATAATGCCTCTCTAATCATTTTAGATGATTTAGGAATTTGTTTGAATTTATTTTATCGAAGTCATGCACTGTTCATTTATCGAAAACAGGCTAAAAGTTCAATGTTCATCTACCTAGAGGACTCTAACATGAATACAAATGACATATTTGGATTTGTTGGATTTTTCTGATCATTTTTCATATATAAATTATTTTCATCCGAGTTACGGATTATTTTATATGATTTTTCAAAGTTTTAAGTATTTGTTGGATTTTCTGGAATTAATTTAAATTCGAAAATTAAATAGCTAAATGCTATGGGTACACAGAAAGTGTACCCACAGATGTGCTTGTGTTACTGACAGTGGGTCCTGGTTGACCAGGTCAACTACTGAGTCAGCAGCCCAGTCAGCAGAGGCTGACAAGTGGGCCCTGTTGACTGCTGAGTCAGCAGTCAACAGTCAGCGGTTGACTAGTCAAACTGACCAGTGGGGTCCACATGTCATTAACTCAGACATTTAACAGGAGTTTAATTAATCTAATTAACCTAATTAGCTAGGTGGGGCCCAGAGGTCAGTGACAGGGTTAATTTCAGGTTTAATTTAATTAACCTAATCGCTACAGTAGTCGGGGCCACATGTCAGTGAGTGTTTGGGGTGGATTAGTGGCTAATCTATTGGCTAATCACGTGAGGCCCACTGGCAGGTCCACGTGGCGGTGGCGTGCCGGCGTTTAAACGACGGCGACGGTCGGGCACGGCGAAGCCGCACATGATTTGGCTACAGGCCGCGTTCCGGCGAGCTGAGGCCACCATGAGGTAGGCCTCGCTCGACCGCGTCCAACGGTGGCGGCAGCAAGCCTTGTGGTGGCCGGTAACGAGCAGGGCAACATCAATGGCGGCGCCGGCGTTCGGGCTCGCGAGGATCAGCAGCAGCAGCACGCTAGCAGGCGAACTACGCGGCTAGCAGGGGCCTACGGAAGCGTGCGAACTCGCTGGCTCGGGTGCTTGACCATTTGGTCATCAGAGCGTCACCGGCGACGAGCCCAGGCGGTGGTGGGTTCGGCTAGCACGAGAGACGGCAACCGGCGACCGAACCAGAGGGGAAAACGAGCAGGAGGAAGCGCAGCTCACCGCGGCAATGTCGGCGTGGCGAGGGAGTGGCCGGGGCCGCGGCAATGACGAGCGGTGGCGACGGATGCGTTCGGTGAGGAAGGGGGCGACGCGCGGAGAGGGAGAAAGGGGGATTAGGGTTGTCCGCGGGGTCGGGGACGAGGCTTAGTAGCCACCTGTAGCTACAGCAGCGCCGCGGTGTCGAGCAGGCGAGAGGGGGGGCCGGGGCGCGGCGAGCGCGCGCGTTCTGCCACGGGAGGAGAGAGAGATGGAGGTTAGGGATGGCCAACGCGGGCTGGGCCTGCTGGCCAGTGCACTGTGGACTTAGAGTCCATGCACAGTAACTTTTCTCTTTTCTTTATTTTCTTTTCTGTTTTCCTTTTATAGTTTCTGTGTTGCATTTTCTTTTAGTATCAATTCAATTTTGTAAAATGTGCAACTTGTCTCAAGATTTATGATGCAATATACCTCACTGTCACAAAAAGTTTGAGGGTCATTTGAAATCATTTGAATTTTGCTTAATTGGAAATGAATTAAAGTGGCTGTTAAAGTCACTGTTTCTGGATGCTAGGGTCAATTTGGGAATTCAAATAATTTTGGTTTTATTTTTATAATTGCTTTGGGATTATTTGCAATATTATGAACTATTTTGTTTAATTATCTGAAGAAGTAATTATTTGGCTTGCATTTGAATTTTGAATTTGAATTTGAAGTTGGATTATTTTCTAAATGCAATTTATTTAGGATGATCATGATGACATGGCTAATTAATTAGCTTAATGGCCGGGTTGAGATCTGGGGATGTTACATTTACCCAGGTTCAGGTCTCCGATGAGGAGTAATACCCTACATTCTGCTTTCTATTGTTATTCATGGTGGGTATACCTCGTGCGAGAGATTACAATGATGTATAGAGTGCTACCGAGAGTCTAGCTTATAAGGGTAGATGGGGATGAGACCCCTCCTACCTCCACCTTATATACACAGCGGGGGCTAAGGTTTTACAAAGAGGGAGATGCGGTCTAGGCCGCCGCCAGGGAGATGCTTATCTGAGGGCACTATTAGTTGAGAAACACTACTAAAATTCCATGATAAGCAACAGATAAAAAACATACCTATAGGAACCAATGACTCCTTGAACTCAAAGCAGAAAAAAATGACTCACAATTAACACTATTAGAGAAAAGCAATGAATCCTTGTCCCCAAGTAAAAAAAATATCACGCTAGTAAAAATCACTGATAAAGTAACATATCCATGAGCTCTACAAACAAAGAAGAACAAGAGGGACAGTAACATATGAAGGTGAGCAGTATATGAGAAAATCAATACATATGAGCGATTCCACACAAGAGCACAAACCCTGGAAAAAACGCAACAACTACTAAGGGGATCATCGACTAAAGGGATCATAGAGCAGCATATGAGCGTAAAACATGAGCGGATCCACATAACTGGCCGAGCCCAAGGTGAGGGGGGGGGGGTCGGCTTGTGAATAACACATTAACTAGAGCATAAGGCGCAAAATATGAGTTGACGTTGTCGGCGCTCCGCCTTGCGAGCTGACCGAGCCCTCGTACACCTAGTTACAAGGAATTGGGCTTTGGACCAAAGGCCCGATCACCATAAAAAATATTTTGTGTCTCATTGGTCCTCCCGCAACCATGTGGCCCGGTTCATGGGGAGGTGCCAAAATTGGCCCACGAAGCATCGAGCCTTTTGAAGTTGGGCCGGCCGGCTCGCGCGGGCTGACGAAGCAAACGAGGTCCAGCAAATGCCATGATCTGATGCGTTCATAGGTCGCCGATTTTTACGGGTGCCCCTATGTCTCGCTTATAGCGAGACTTGAGGCAGCCTCGCCTGAAGCCAACGCTAGTCTGGGCAGGCCAAGCGCGCGAGGCCACATGCCACAACCTTGTTTTTTCTGTTTTTCTTCTACGTTCTTTGTTTTCGTTTTTTTACTTTCCCTTATACTTCTCAATATTCTAAATGTGTATATTATAAAAAATTTACATAAAACATTCACAAAATGTTAATTAAGCATTTGAAAATTGTGTATATAAAAAAATGTTTCTCATCTATACGCAAAATGTATAAACAAATACAATTTGTATGAAAAAAGTTGACCATGTTTTTTAAAAAAATCTAATAAAGCATTAAAAAAATGTTGATCAAATATTTGAAAGTACTAATCAAGAAATTGAAAAATAAAAAATGTGTATAGAAAAAATGTTTCTCATGTATACAAAAAATGTATATAAAAAAATATACAAATGTGTATGAAAAAAAGTTGATCATGTATTTTTAAAAAATTTAGTCCAGTATTTCAAAAAACGTTGATCAAGTATTTGAATTTTTTTTAATCAAGCACTTGAAAAATGTAAAATGTGTGCAGAAAAAATGTTTCTCATTTATACGAAAGAGTATACAAATAATATACAATGTGTATAAAAATATGTAATGTGTATTAAAAAATGATCCCGATGTATACGGAAAATGTACAAATGTGTATGGAAGAAGTAGACATCAAAAACATATGATTGAAAAAATATTAATCATGTATTGTAAAAATGTATGTGCAATTTAAAAAAATGTTAATACCATAAAAAATTTCAGCGTGTATTTGAAAAAATGTTGGCCATGTATTCATAAAAGTGTTCATAACATTTTTTTGAGAAAAAAAGTACATCATGTATTTGAGAAATGTACAACGTGTATCCAAAAAATGTTTCATGTGTACACCAAAAAATGTACATTGAGCACTGAAAAAAATAGACATGTGTTGAAGGAAAACGAAAAATGATGAAAACCGAGAAAGAAACATAAAGAAAATGAAGAAAATCGTGAAAGAAACAAAGAAAAAGGTTAAAAACCCATGAAAGAAAAAAAAATTAAAAAAAGTAAAAAAGAACGAAAAGTGAAAAACCAGTGAAAACCGAGAAAGAAACAAAGAAAAACTAAGAACAAGTGAAAACCGTGAAAGAAACAAAGAAAACCGACGAGAAAGAGAAGAAAAACTGAAAAATGAATAAAATCAATGAAAAAACAGAAAAAAAAAACGGAAAACAAAAGAAACCAAAAGGGAAACAGAAAAAAAAACACATCGAACACACAATCAGCAAACGACCTAGCGCTAAAGATGAGCCGGCCCAGTATTGTATTGTTTCTAGGAAAACCTTCAGGCGAGACGGTACGAACTCTCGCTATAAGTGGGATATAGGTTTTGGGGAGTTTTACGGGCGACGATATGTATCGCTTGACGCGAGCAACAAGCGTCTTTTCGCTCGCGTCGCCAGAGGCTGAATGGTCCTTGGGCCATGCGCATGTATCCTGTAAACTCGGCGTAAAAATTTAATGTACAATGAACAATATTTTTATATACATTGAACTTTTTTTGATATACGGTGAACTTTTTTTAATATATGTTGAATTTTTTTCGTAATACACACAAATCATTTATAAAATGCAAGCTGAACATTTTCTCAATAAATAAACAAATAAAGATATAAGAGAAAGTTAGAGGAAACCAGTCAGCAAAACAGAAAACCGGGCATAGAAAACTGGTGAAAAGAACAAAGGAAAAAATAATCAGAAAACCGGTGAAAAAACCAAATGGAAGGTTCCCAGAATACCATCTCAAAATTTTGCAAAAACAAAACAGGTCAGAACGCAGAAAACCAGGCAAAGAAACCAATGGATTGAACAAAAGAAAATAACAGAAAAGAAAAACCGAAAACCCGGTGATGTTCTTCTCCCAAATCGAAGGTCCAGAAACCAACTCGAAAAATGCTCGTTTGACATCCCAAGCGCTGTGTTCCTAGTGGGCTGGCCCATGTTCGTGCCTAGTGGGCGACGCGAGTGATATGTATCGCTATATGCTTACCATTTGCGGAATTTTACTGTTTTGTAAATCAATGTATTGCATCGCATGCCCACGCAAGAACAGTACAGCAAAAAGATTCTTCGTGCTCCTTCTCGTTCCCCTGCTACAGTTGACAGGAGGCGACCGGAGCGGCGATCCGTTTTCCGCCGGCGTTTCTTCCGCTCTCCTCCCCTTCTGGCGGCCTCGTTGCCGTCGGAGGGGGAGGGGGCGTTGAATCCCCGGGTGGATCTGTATATAGCTAGCTATGGTGGCTAGGCTAGGTAGGTTTTCGGGGTCGTTCTCGCCGGTGGTGCTGTTGAGCTTCAGCTTGGTGGCGATGGCGGCAGTGGAACCTGCGAATAAATTGGCTCTTGGTCTTCCTCTGGCTTGGTGTTCTATGGCGGCCAGTGGCGGATCGGGGAGCCTTGTCTTCCGGGTGAGGTTGGCGTGGCGGCGGCACCAACCTCGGGGCGGATTTTGTTTCTTCGGCTCTGCCATCGCGATGGTGCGCGCTCCAGCATCTTCGTGGAGCCGGGGAGTTTGTGCGGGAGCTTTAGCCGGCGGTGGCCGCCCATGGCGGCAGCGGCGGCGGTTCGTGGTCGGCGTACGGTGGGGCATCGGAGCTGCTGGTCCCTTTGCAAAGGTGGAGCTGGTCACCTTCTTCCTCTCCGGCATCGCGCGGACAACGGCGCCCTCTCTGGTCAAGGGCTTTGTTGAAGTTGGCCTCTGCTGCCGTGGCCGAGGATCGTTCATCGATTTAAGATCCCGTCCGGCGTCGGGCGGCTCATGCGGCTTTAAAATCTTATTGGTGGGGATTCAGTGCATCCCCAGCACGGCAGGTTGGTTTGGCGTCGTCTCCGGCGAGGTTCTCGTCTGTGTGGTGGTGCTGTGTGGCCGTGCAGTGGCCGGTGTTGGCTTGTTTGGTGTCCTGTGGGCTGTCTCTGCTGTTTTGTTCTTTCTGGGGGACCGTGTTGTAAGTTTGGTTTATCAATAGAGCAGCTCTTCTTCTCAAAAAAAAAGAAAAAAAAAAGAACAGTACAGCAAAAAAATGGGCCGAAAATATCGAGATGGTCCCTCGGAAGATAAACTAAGAAAAGATGAGAAGAATTAAGAATAATCGCCTTTCTCCGCTCCGCAGTCGTGCAACTCGATTGCTAATTAACCATTACATATCTTTATGTACTAACTTACTAAAGTATGATTTTGAAGAAAAGGGGTAGCAGCACGTACTAGTACAACACATGAACAGAAATACTCCTACTAGGATTAACAAAATGTTAAACCTCTCTCCTCTACATCAACAAGAGGATGTACGTCTGCATATGCCTCCCTATTTACTACTCCCCCGTCCCACAATGTAAAACGTTTTTGCAAGCTATGTTAGTTTGCAAAAACGTCTTGTAGTATGGGACGAAGGGAGTATCTAGGTGGTTTGTTATTAAATTACTAACTAATCACTACCATATCCTTGCACAGGCAAGCTTAGCGGTTTTTCCTTTGCCGCAAAAAAAAAAAAAAAAGCCAAGTTCAGGTCAGTTGCCCCCTCTGCGACGACAAGATGGCGTCCAGCGCCTCCTTCACCTGGGAGATCTCCGGCGCCATTCCCCCTTGCGCCGGCCAGAACTCGTCCGTCGCCAGCACCTTGACTTGCAGCTGCAGGAACTTGACGTAGCTGAATGCCTTCTCGAGCATGGTGACCATGTCGACCTTGGTGCCGTTGGGCACCAGCTCCTGCAGTGTCCGGAGCCGCTCGCTGATCTTCTCCCGCCGGTTCTGCAGGACACGGTGGTAAGTTGTTCAGATCCACCCACGTCCCCAAGGAAACGCAAGGAATTCGAGCAGTGGCAAGCATGCAGTAGAGAGAAGTGCAGTTTCGGCACCGAATTTACCTTTGCGGCCAGGCTTTGCGGGTCCCCCTTGGGCGAGGTGGTGGTGGGCGCCGCCGGCTTCGCCTTGCTCGTCTTCCTGCTCGCACCGCACGGCTTCTTGGCGGCCCGCGGCTCCGCGTCCTGCACGCGCGCCGCGTACGATCGCTTCGACGAACCGCGAGCCGGCCCCGCGGCGTCGGGCGAGCCGTTGGACGTGCTCGGGAACAGGAGCCCGAACGGCCGCCGCGTGCCGCCGGAGCTCTGCGTCAGGCTGAAGCAGCCCGTGGCCGGGTCGAACCCTATGGTCGACGCTGGCCCCGCGTGCTGGTACTCGTCCGTGGCGTCCATCCACGCGTCGCAGTCCGCCTCCTCCTGGGAGACCACCTGGGCGCCGTGGCCCCGGGCGGCACGGTCGAACGCGAGCACGGACGTCCCCGCGCCCGCCCAGCTCGCGGTGTCCGGCACGTAGGCGCTGGCCACGCCGGCCGGCTCGTCGTGGGCGTAGGCGTAGCCCCCGAAGAGCGCCGCCGCGTCCACGCCTCCGAGCAGCGCGTCGTGGCCACCATACCCAAGAGCCTCGAACGCGGACGCCTCGGCGTCGAAGCCGCCGTCGTACATCACCATCGGCTCGCGCACTAAAGCCATGATCACGATCACGTAGCGCTGCCTACCTAGCAGTAGTTTCTAAACCAAGATAGTGTCTAACTATATCAGCTCCGTGCTGTGCTCCCACGGTAGTTGGCAAGCGGCGGCGAGTTGTGTGCTGCCTTCGCGCCATGCGCCGGATATATATATACATGCGGCGGCGCACCGGCCCGGGCCACGGCGGGCACATGGGTGGGCGGGCGGGCTTAAAGAAGCCGGTACAACAAAACACCGGGCGTGGGGGAGGATTATACAAAGTACATCTGCATTAAATGCTCGAGCTAGCTAGGTGATCGAGCTGCCGATCCTTGCCGTAGCTGTGTCCCTCTCCAAGAACAAATACCGGATCTCGGGCAATCGGGTTTGCCCACTCGGTGGAGCCCCAGAAGGAACGCATGAAGGAAGGGAGGTTCGGTGGGCTGCGCGGATCCAGCTGAAATTGAAGAAGAGGCATGGCGACCCGTTTGGGTTGCGGGGAGGCAGGGAGCACAAGGTGCGGCGGAGGCGACGGGCTCTCCCACGTGCTCCAAGATTCCGACCCCTCACGTGGCCATGCCATGCAGCGGCGGGCTGGGTCAGCTAGGCAGGCCGCATATGCCGATTTGCGTTGCCCTCTCTTTATTGCGGCCATGCAACGCAAATGGGTTTTCTACATTTCCTACAACGTACCAATGCCTTGATATCCTGCTTCATGCATTCTTTTCTTTCAAAGAGCACGTAGAGCCTTTGCTAGTCGCTCCTTGAAGTGAGAAAATATTGTAGTAGAAGCAGTGCATCGGTGTCAATAAAATATTAACATTCATCTTATTTGCATTGCCCTCTCTTTATTGCGGACATGCAAAGCAAATGGATTTACATACAATGTACTAATAATGCCTTGATATATTTCTAAATTCATTCTTTTCTTTCAAGAACACGTAGAGCCTTTGCTAGTCGTTCCTTGAAGTGAGAAAATATTGTAGAAGCGGTGCATCGGTGTCACGAAGCTATTAACATTCATCTTTTTCTTTTACCCGCAAAAAAACATTCATCTTTTTTTTTGGCCTTTTATTGATATTTTTCTTACACCGGTATCAAGTATAACTAGTCATAAATAGATGCTCGCCTAGTATTTCTTCTAAAATGCATACAACCAACTTATTGCAAAACCAAAGACACAAAACTGATGTAGGGTGGAACCCTAGATGACGATCTTTTCACACTTAGGAGGGGGAAAAGGAGCAAATCCAAGAAGAACACAAGAAGAACACTCAAATAGACAAGATCCGATCACACATGCACTAGATCCACATACACATAGAGGGATACAAATGTCCAAATCCAACAAAGGAGGATACACGGTAGCTAGTTCGTCCCGATCCGCGAAGGAGTCGAGGTCTTGAATCCGTAGAGGATCTTCTCACATGGGTCTCATGGAGGTCTTGATCTCCATGTGAGAGGTATGGATGAGCAAAGCTCTATCTCAAAGAGCTATCTACTTTGCTAACCCTAGATGGAGGAGGGAGAGGTCCTTATATAGTGCTAGTACAAATTGGGGTGAGCTGGGGGAGGTACATGGGCCTTGGGCCAACTTGTCTGCGAAGTCAGGGGCCGGATGTTCGGCGGCTCACGAGGAGCCGGATGTCCGGCGGGTCGGCCGGATGTCCGGGCCGGAGTGGTCAAACTTCTGTTGCCTTCTGTCGGGAGGTGCCGGATTTCCGGGCGGGCGCCGGATGTCCGGGCTGCACGGGCCGGATGTTCGTGCTGCCGGCCGGATGTCCGGTACCTGTAGCTCTTCTGCTGTAAGGCGGCTGCTGCTGCTGTTGCTCCCAGGGGCCGGACGTCCGGGCCAGGGGCCGGATGTCCGGGTCCTGTAGACCTCTGGTGACCTTCTTCGCTGGTCCTTTTCATCCGTGAACTTGGCGACTTGTCCATTTTTCCGGGCTTCTCCGAAAGGATCCTCTTGGTACCTAAGCACACTTAGTGTTTCGGAATGAGGTAGCATCCATGTCTCGCACGCGTCATATGGAAGTTCTTTAAGGAGTGATGTCACCTCGGTCTCGAGAGCTCTTGCACGTGCTCGTGTCATTGGTCCTCTTGGTGCTTGGAGAGACGTAGGTGGGTCCATGGGGATGACCGTAGGATGCTCCGCATCATCTCCCCCCTTGGGAAAGATCCGTCCTCGGATCGTAATCCACATCACCATGGAAGGGAGATAAATCCTTGACGTTGAAGATGTCGCTCACGTTGTACTTGTCACGAGGGATGTCGATCTTGTATGCATTGTCGTTGTAGCGTGCTAGCACCTTGAATGGTCCATCGGCTCGAGGAACTAGTTTGGACTTGTGTTCGTTGGGGAAGCGTTCCTTGCGAAGGTGTAGCCACACAAGATCTCCGGGGTTGAACACCATGGGGTGCTTGTTGATGTTGACCTTGGTCGCGAGACGTTGTACTTGGCGCTCGATCGTGTGCCTTGTATCTTCATGCATCTTCTTGAGGTAACTCGCTCGTGCACTCGCGTCCATGTCGGTTCGCTCTTGTAGCGGTAGCGGTAGGATGTCCAATGGTGACAAAGGGTTGAAACCGTAGACGACTTCGAAGGGGAACTTGCCGGTAGTAGAGTGTCTTGCTCGGTTGTAGGCGAACTCGGCGATGGGCAAGCATTCTTCCCACTCCCGTATGTTCTTCTTGATCAACACGCGAAGGAGTGTGGATAACGTCCGGTTCGTGACCTCCGTTTGGCCGTCGGTTTGTGGGTGATATGCCGAAGAGAAGAGGAGCTTGATTCCGAGCTTGGCGCATAGGGTCCAAAAATAGCTTTGAAACTTGACGTCGCGGTCTGATACAATCGTCTTGGGCACTCCATGCAATCTCAAGATTTCCCTGCAAAAGAGATTTGCGACATGTGAAGCATCGTCTATCTTGTTGCAAGGAATGAAATGTGCCATCTTAGAGAAACGGTCCACAACAACAAATACGGAATCTTTGCCCTTTTGAGTTCGAGGCAAGCCAAGCACGAAATCCAGACTAATATCTTACCATGGGTGATATGGAATAGGAAGAGGCATATAAAGGCCATGTGATTGAGCTTTGGACTTAGCTTTGCGGCATGTAGAGCACCGGTTGGTGTAGCGGGAGACGTCTCGAAACATCTTTGGCCAAAAGTAGTTCTTGGAGAGCGTAGCGAATGTCTTGTCACGTCCAAAATGTCCCATGAGTCCTCCACCATGAGCTTCTTGCAAAAGTAGCAAACGAAGAGAAGACTCGGGAATACAAAGTTTGTTAGCTTGCATAAGATAACCATCTTTCAAGTAATATTGCTCCCAAGTTTTATGAGGTGAACATTTGGCATAAGGAGTTGCAAAAGACGAATCATGCTCGTACAAGTCTTTAATGTGCTCAAATCCTATAACATTGAATTCAAGTTGGGTAACCAACATGCACTTGCGGGAAAGAGCGTTCGCCACAACATTTTCCTTACCTTTGATATACGTGATAACATAAGGAAATAACTCAATGAACTCACTCCATTTAGCATGACGCTTATTCAATTTTGTTTGGCCCTTAAGGTACTTAAGCGTTTCATGATCCGTATGGATGACAAACTCACGTGGGCGGAGATAATGTTCCCACACATGCAAGACTCTCACTAAAGCATATAACTCTTTGTCATAGATGGGGTAGTTAAGTTGCGCACCGGAGAGCTTCTCACTAAAATATGCAATAGGGCGCTTCTCTTGCATCAACACACCACCAATGCCATTACCACTAGCGTCACAATGCACTTCAAAAGTTTTCTCAAAGTTTGGTAATGCAAGTAATGGAGCATGTGTAAGCAAGTTTTTAAGCTCATGAAATGCGGCATCTTGAGATGGGCCCCAAACAAATGGTGCATTCTTCTTACTCAACGCGTGCAATGGTGATGCAATGGTGCTAAAATCCTTCACAAAGCGACGATAAAAGCCTGCTAAGCCAAGGAAACTACGCACTTGAAGCAAATTGGTTGGTTCTGGCCAATTTTTAATAGCATCAATTTTAGTTTCATCCACTTGAACACCCTTAGAGGAGACAACAAAGCCCAAGAAAACAAGCTTATCAACACCAAAGGTGCATTTTTCAATGTTAGCATAAAGTCGCTCGTCTCTAAGAACTTGCAATACGTCTCGAAGGTGTTTGACATGATCCTCAAGAGTTTCACTAAACACAAGGATGTCATCAAAGTAAACCACAACACAAATGCCAATATATTTGCGAAGAACATAATGCATCACACGCATAAAAGTGCTAGGAGCTTGCGATAAGCCCATTGGCATGACCAACCATTCATACAAGCCAAATTTGGTTTTGAAAGCCGTTTTCCATTCATCACCTTCTTGCATGCGAATTTGATAATAGCCACTTTTAAGGTCAATTTTAGAGAAAATTGTGGCTCCAATAAGTTCATCTAGCATGTCATCTAGGCGTGGAATGGGATGGCGATATCTAACGGTGATAGCATTTATAGGGCGGCAATCGGAACACATTCGATAAGTACCATCTTTCTTAGGCACAAGAATGACCGGAACGGCACAAGGGCTCAAGCTTTCACGTACATACCCATTCTCCATGAGATGTTGCACTTGCCTTTGTATCTCTTTGGTTTCTTCGGGGTTGACGCGGTAAGGTGCCTTGTTCGGTAGAGGTGCACCGGGAATGAGGTCGATGCGGTGTTCGATTCCGCGAAGTGGAGGAAGTCCGGGAGGTAGTTCATCGGGAAACACGTCCGCGAATTCCTGCAATAAATGAGATAATACCAAAGGAAGATGTTGTGAAGTATTAGTCCGCACCGCTTCATCTTTGCACACAAGCACAAAGTGAAGAACACTTGATGGGCTCTCACTCACATCCCTCAAATCTCTTTTGGTGGCTAAAAGAACTAGATCTCTTTTGTCGTTCATCGTGGAGTCACTCATATTTGGCTTGTGGCGCTCACTCTCTTTTTGGTGGTTCACTCGCTCACTTTTCTCTCCATGATGGGTAGATGCTTGTTTGTCCGCGATGACTTGACTTGGTGTCATAGGTCGAAGAACGAAGTCCTTGCCCTTCATCTTGAAGCTATAGTGATTGGTCCGTCCGTTGTGGATGACGCCGCGGTCGAATTGCCAAGGTCGTCCAAGGAGGAGATGGCATACGGACATGGGAACCACATCACATTCCAATGTATCTTCGTAGGCGCCGATCTTGAAGGATACTTGGACGGTGTGCTCTACTTGAATTGTGCCGGAGTCGCTAAGCCATTGGACCTTGTAGGGGCGAGGGTGCTTCTTCTTGACCAATTGTAGCTTGAAGCATAATTCTTCACTTGCGAAATTGTGGCAACTTCCGTCGTCGATGATGACCTTGACGGAACGTCCTTGGATACCCGCCTTGGTATGGAAGATGTGGCAACGTTGGTCTTCATCTTGATCTTGTTGAAGTGTCAAAACCTTGGAGACAACAAGAGCGGGGCTCGCATCATTGTCGCAATAGATTTGTGCATCTTCGTCTTCATTCACTTGTCGGTGCATAGCCACATGCTCTAGGGCTTCCATTTCATCGTCGCTCATTGAGTCATAGGTGCCGTCGTCGTTGAGGATTATTGTTCGTCGAGTTGGACACTCGAAAGACTTGTGGCCTCGGCCCTTGCAAGTGAAGCACTTGATGTCACTTGTCTTGTTGGCATCCGTAGGAGGTGTCGAGGACGAAAGCTTGTGCTTGGAGCTGCTTGTAGTAGTAGGAAGATGACTCGAAGATGTCGAAGGTTGCTTGGAGCTTGACTTGTCGCCGGCACTTGAGGTAGCTCGAGTCGTGGAAGGGGTTGTCGTAGTCGTTGAAGCTTGAGTGAATGAACCATAGGTCTTGGGAGAATACTTGGAGTACTTGTAGTCCTCTTGCACTTGTCGCTCCGCCTTGGTCGCTTGGTGCACTAGCTCGAGGAGGTTGGAGTACGGTTGGAAGTCCGCTATCTTCTTGATGGGATGGTTGAGGCCATTCAAGAAACGCGCCATAGTTTGTTCATCATCTTCCGTGACATTGGCTCGTATCATGGAAACTTCCATTTCTTGATAGTATTCTTCAACCGACTTGGTTCCTTGCTTGAGGAGTTGGAGTTTCTTGAAGAGGTCGCAGTTGTAATATGTAGGCACAAAACGAGCTCTCATGACATCTTTCATTTGATTCCAAGTTGCGATGGGTGGTTCGCCCTTCTCTTGACGTCTTGCGATCACTTGCTCCCACCAAATGAGAACATAGTCTTGGAACTCGAGGGATGCCATGGAAATCTTCTTTTCCTCGTCGTAGTTGTGAAGATGGATATCTTGTCGACCTTCAACGCCCATGAAAGGTATTCTTCGGGATCATTTCCACCGGAGAATTTAGACATGGTGAACTTGAGCTTGCTGTAGCGCTCCTCATTGCGTTGTCGGCGGTTGCGATGACGCTCTTGCCGTGGAGGTTGATCTTCTAGCTCATCGTCATCGTGTTAATCTTGATTGACTTGACGTGGTGGCCTTGGGATTCGTGCACGGTTCTGCTTCTCTTGGCGCTCCTCAAGTCGTGCGGCTTCTTCTTGTTCGCGCATGCGGCGGTTGCGTTCAGCGACGTTGCGAGTTGCTTCGCGTAGGGCACGTTGAGCTTCAAGTGCTTGCTCCTCACGACGTTGTCGTTCTTGGTGTAGGGCATCGTCGTCTTGGTGCACTTGACTTTGGCGTTGTGGAACTTGATCTTGGTTCCCGTTGTCTTGTGCTTGCCGTTTTTGTCATTCACACTCTCGAAGGCGGTCTTGCAAACCATTGCCATGGAATGGGTTTCTTGAAGCTTGCCGGTCATCATGTTCTTGAGAGCGATGAGAGCGTGCTCGTGGAAGACTTGCATCCAAAGAAGTGTCCGAAGAGTATCGGCTCGAATGGCGCTGTCTTGATCTTGATGAAGACGAAGTGGAAGAATGGCGGTTGGCCATCATAGTGCGGAAGTCTTCCATTTGAGATGAAAGCTTGGCGTTGAAGTAGTCCCTTGTTCGTGTTTCAGAGTGGCACAAGTCGGTGGCGAGTTGCTCGATGCGATCTCCAAAAGCTTCACTTTCTTGGTGTAGCGCTCGTTGGACTCTGAAAAGTTGAGCCTTGGTGACGTAGTTGTTCGGTGCGTCTTCTTGCTCATCGAAGAGGGGGTTGATAGAAGTGCTCGGCCTATCCATGATTTCTCAAACAAGTGTTAGTGGAAGAAAGAAACGAACTAGACCAATGTACCTTATCCAATGTTGAAGATGGATCAATGATCACCCAATATGGTATTATGGAAATAGTGCAATTGGTACCGGATCGAGTCAATCTCACACCTACACAAGTAAAGCTTTTGGAGGAGTTTGGTTAGGATGGTGGCACAAAATTTCTGCAATTACAAGCAAGATATCAATAATGTTGAAAAAGATTCACAAGTTCGCAAGTGTAACAAGTAGACCAATATCAATAAGTAGCACACGGAAACACACGCACGGATAGATAAATGAGGTCGTGCAACCAAGAAATGAGCTCAAAATGTGGAATCCACGGAAAATGCTCTTGTTGCACAACACTAGAGAGACGCTAGCACGATTGCTCAATAGGCGGATACGAACTTGTGCACAACCTATAAGAGACAAAACGTAACGCTTTCAATCTCACTTATGCTATGTATGTATGATTCCCGGTGAACTTGTCACAATGATCCAAGATGATCAAATATGCTATGTAATGTGGCGATGCTATGGCTATTGCTTACAAGCTTGTTGCTCTTTCTCTTTTGCTTAAAAGCTTCTCTTTCTTTTGATGCTTTTCTTTGGCCACTTATGCAAAATGCTCGTACGAAGATAGCAATGATGTATATGCGGGAACAAAATTTTGGCACTAGAGATGATATGTGTATGTATGCACGCTATGATAGCTATGCGGATCGGTATCACTAAAGTGCACAAGTAGCGTTGCCCGACAATACTCAAATGGCTAGTCTCGTAGGAAAGCTACGCAAAAGTTGGTCTCGGGGTTTCACAATGCAATGGCAAGGATATGAACAAGTTGTCGTCGATGTCACCGTCCTTGCTTATGGTGAGGGTGTCACAATGGTGGAGATAGTGTTGTCGATGACGAGTTCCGTGGCGATGATGAGCGGCGGTGATGTCGATGTCGAACAGTTCCTAAGGAGCCGAAACACGTTAGGAAACGGGAAACCCGCGACTCAAAATCTCAAATGGCACAAAGCGGTGGTTTGCGGAAATAGGTGGTGGAGTGGCTCAAGGGGTTGCGGAAGAAACGGTGGGAAAAGGTGAAAAGGGAAGAATTGGCAAAGCGTTGGCGTGCTGGTGCCCAGGGGCCGGATGTCCGGGCCAGATGGCCGGATGTCTGGGGCGCCGGATGTCCGGGTTGTCGGGCTGGATGTCCGGGCTGTCAGATCCGCGGAAGAACTCGAAGAACAAGTGGGGAAAAGAAAATTTCGGGGCAAAATTCGGACGATTTTGTGGATGGAAAGTGGGGAAAAGATGGGTGTCAGGGGGATGGCCCCCGGGTAGGCCCAAGACGGCGAAACGACACTTCAAAACTTTGCCAGGGGAGCGTCCCCTGGCATGCCGGCGTCCCGTCCGGCTCGCCACCTGGCGACCCGGCGACCTGGCTGGCTGGTTGGAACCTGGCTGGCTGGAACCTGGCTGGCTGGAGCCTAGCCGGGTTTAGCCTGGCCGGGTGGAGCCATCCGGGTGGAGCCGTCCGGGTGGAGCCCGTCTGGGTGGAGCCGTCCGGGTGGAGCCCGTCCGGCTGGAATCCGGGAAAGTCAACCTCAGACGTCCCCTGGCGACCTGGCGCACCCGGCGTGCCCGGCGGACCCGGCGACCCGGCACTGTAGATGAGCGGCTGGCACTGTAGATGGCCGGCCGGCACTGTTCACACGTCTGATGTCCCCCCAACAGCGTAGTTAGGCCTTGTGGGCCTCTCTTGTCCCCTGGGCACCCCTTTATAAGGTGACCCAGGGAGCACTGGCTCACGGGACACTGGCACACTCTCTCTCGTTCTCTCATTCACACACGCTCACACATGAGGCAGAGAAGAGGAGCGCTCCCAGCCTCCTTCTTCCTCCTCTAAATACAGCTCCAGGAGCGACTCTGTACAACCATATACACCGCATATACACCAGACATGCAGGAGTAGGGGTATTACCTCCCCGCGAGGGCCCCGAACCTGGGTAAACCACCGTGTCCAGTTGCCCAAACCCGTCCCGGATCTCCACTGCAGCCTTGCCCTCACCTCAAGCCATCCCATGGCATCTGCCGTGAATCGCGCACCCCCCGCGAGAATACCACGACAGTTGGCGCCCACCGTGGGGCAAGCTGCTACTGGAATCACGGTCTGGGCGGGACCTTCTTCGTCACCCCCACCGCGACACCGCCACCGTCCCAAGGCGGCGTGCTCGCGTACCTCCGTGCGCTGCTCTACCCACGACGCCCGTCCCGGATCTCCACTGTAGCCTTGCCCTCACCTCAAGCCATTCCATGGCATCTGCCGTGAATCACGCACCCCCCACGAGAATATCACGACAGTTGGCGCCCACCGTGGGGCAAGCTGCTGCTGGAATCGCGGTCCGGGTGGGACCTTCTTCGTCACCCCCACCGCGACACCGCCGCCGTCCCAAGGCGGCGTGCTCGCGTACCTCCGTGCGCTGCTCCGCCCACGACGCCCGTCCGCTCTCCACCGCGCTCGCCGGTCAGCCTCGACCCCGCGCGAGCACCCAAGCCTCGCCTCGAGCCGCTGGCCTCGCCCCGCCGCTCCTCCATGAGCCCTGCTTCCCGAGGCAGACGCCTGCAGCTCCGGCCATCGACCTCCTCTGCATCACCCGCGCCACCACGAGCATGTGCCGCTGGCGCCTCTGCCTCACCATGAAGCTCCCGCGCCTCCACCACCTCGATCTGAGGAAGATCCGCGCCGTCACCTCGGCTTCTCTCTCGCCAGGCCCGCTCCTCTGCTCGTCCTGCGCGCCAGGAGATCGAGCAGCAGCGCTCGACCTCGAGCGCGTTGACCGCCCGTGCCTCGCCGCCTGCGGGCCTCACCTCTCCGCCTGCCGCACGGCCTTGGCTGTCGCCGGCTCCGGCTCCCGCGTGACCAGCCAGCTGCTCACCGCGCGACCCGCCGGCTCCCCTGCCCAGCCGCCGTCTCCGGCCCCACGCGCTCGTCTCGGCCGTCTCCGAACCTGGTCGTGCGCCCGCCCTGCTCCGGCATCACGCGCTCGCCTCGGCCGTCTTTGCACCCGGCCGGGCGCTCGCCTATCCACCCGCCCCGCGGCTGGCTCGCCTCCCGTCGCCCGCCTCACGGCCTCGGCTGTCGCCGGCTTCGGCTCCCGCGCGACCAGCCAGCTGCGCACCGCGCGACCCGCCGGCTCCGCTGCCCAGCCGCCGTCTCCGGCCCCGCGCGCTCGCCTCGGCCGTCTCCGAACCCGGCCGCGCGCCCGCCCTGCTCCGGCCTCGCGCGCTCGCCTCGGCCGTCTTCGCACCCGGCCGGGCTCTCGCCTCTCTCCACCCCGCGCAGGCCGGCTCCCACGCACCTCGGCCGGCTACCGCGCCGCCCCATCCGCGCTCGGCGCCAACCCGCGCCGCCCGCGAGCCGGTCGCCGGCTGCCGCCGTGCTGGCCGGCTCCGCCCCGCCCGCGCGCCACCGCGCTGACCGGCTCCGCCCCGCCCGCGCGCCGCCGCGCCAGCGGCCTGCTCCGCGCCCCCGCAGCCGGCTCGGCGCGCCCGCGATGCCCAGCGCCGGCTGCGCCCGCACGCTCTACTGCCGGCTGGAGAGAAAAAAGGAGAGAAAAACAGCCGGCCAAAAAAAAGTGACCGGCTAGAAAGAGAAGAGCGGCTGGGAATAGAGAAGAAAAGGAAGTTGGTGCCCGCCCACGTCACCGCTTGGCCGGAAAGCACGCCTGCCCGCGTCGCCACCTGGCCGGCTGGCCCGCCCGCCTGCTTCGACACCGGGCCGGCTGGACAGCCGGCTCGCCCGCCTCCCGCTCCGCTGGCCGGGCCAGGACGGCTGGGGCGCCCTTCGAGCCGCCCGGAGGCTCGGGACATCTGCCGGCGGACACCTCCGCCCCGTCTGTGCCAAACACAATGTGAGCTCCCCATTCGCATACCTTTGCACCGTGCACACAGACGGATAACCCCGAGCGACCCTCGGGGTTTGTCGCTGCATTTCTTCAGCTGCTTTGCTGTTCACCCCGGCGCCAGCTAGTCTTGGCCCGGAGGCTTGCCGTTTGGCCCCATTCGTTTTGCCCGCAGACGGCTTAGTAGCGTGTACGGTACCAAAAGCCCACTCTTCGTCTCAGCTATAGACCGCACCGCGGCTGTCCGACTAGCGAGAGCAAAAGCTGGAGGTCAGCCCACGTGAAAAACGTCCGGGGAGAAAACGGCCTGGGCGACCCGGTTGTTTACTTTATGAGTATCTCCTCGGTCGAATCTGCTCCCAGAGTCTGAGTACTGTACGCTCCACTCCGCGGCCCACTCTTCGCCTCAGCTACAGACCGGCCCCCGGCTGTCCGGCTGGCAAGAGCAAAAGCAAAAGGGCGGAGGGGACATGAAAAAGACTGAAGGGGGCTCGGACGAAACCGAGTCGGCACCCTCTGCATAAAACTTGCGCTGCCAAAGCTAAATATTTGATATATTTGCACTGACTAACTTTGTCTTTCGCACGATCATTTCCTTGGGGAACCCCCCTCCTCGCCCAGAGGCTCGGAGGCTACACCCAGTGGGTGCGCCGACGCGCCTCGCTGGGAAAACGCCACGTCGGGTGCAGGCCCGCCGCCGGCTGCCACCGGCATCCTCGACACCACCGTCTGCTCCAACATCTGTGGAGACCCTCCGCCCGACTCCTCGAGTCGCCCGGAGGCTCGGAGGCTACACCCAGTGGGTGCGCTGGCGCGCCCCCACTGGAAACAGCCAGCCGGCGGACTCCGCGTCCGCGCCCACCTGCCGGCGGACTTCGCGTCCGCGCCCATCTGCTGCAACAAACTGCAAGGACCCTCCGCCCGACTCTTCGAGTCGCCCGGAGGCTCGGAGGCTACACCCAGTGGGTGCGCTGGCGCGCCCCCACTGGAGGCAAGCCGCGCCGGCTGCCGCCCACAGCCGGCTGTCATCGACGATATCCGCTACATCAACGCCCGCGAAAACCCTCCGCCCGACTTTCCAAGTCGCCCGGAGGCTCGGAGGCTACTGTCGGGGGGATGGCCCCCGGGTAGGCCCAAGACGGCGAAACGACACTTCAAAACTTTGCCAGGGGAGCGTCCCCTGGCATGCCGGCGTCCCGTCCAGCTCGCCACTCCGCGTCCCGTCCGGCTCGCCACCTGGCGACCCAGCGACCTGCCTGGCTGGTTGGAACCTGGCTGGCTGGAGCCTGGCCGGGTTCAGCCTGGCCGGGTGGAGCCATCCGGGTAGAGCCGTCCGGGTGGAGCCATCCAGGTGGAGCCTGTCCGGGTGGAGCCGTCCGGCTGGAATCCAGGAAAGTCAACCTCAGACGTCCCCTGGCGACCTGGCGCACCCGGCGGACCCGGCGACCCGACACTGTAAATGAGCGGCTGGCACTGTAGACGGACGGCCAACACTATTCACACGTCTGGTGTCCCCCCAACAGCGTAGTTAGGCCTTGTGGGCCTCTCTTGTCCCCTGGGCACCCCTTTATAAGGTGACCCAGGGAGCACTGGCTCACGGGACACTGGCACACTCTCTCTTGTTCTCTCATTCACACACGCTCACACATGAGGCAGAGAAGAGGAGCGCTCCCAGCCTCCTTCTTCCTCCTCTAAATACAGCTCCAGGAGCGACTCTGTACAACCATATACACCGCATATACACCAGACATGCAGGAGTAGGGGTATTACCTCCCCGCGAGGGCCCCGAACCTGGGTAAACCACCGTGTCCAGTTGCCCAAACCCGTCCCGGATCTCCACTGCAGCCTTGCCCTCACCTCAAGCCATCCCATGGCATCTGCCGTGAATCGCGCACCCCCCGCGAGAATACCACGACAATGGGGGAAAGCTAGATCCACTCGAAACCAAGCAAATCCATGGATCAAAATCAACAAAACATCATCAAACTCACAAATCACAATTTTTTTTGGTATGGCTATTTTTGTGGGGAATTTTTGAAATTGGGCAAAATCAACAAAATTGTGGCTAGAAAGTGGAGGGGAAGAACTCCAAAGTGTGAATCAACGTGGCTCTGATCCAAGATGATGTAGGGTGGAACCCTAGATGATGATCTTTTCACACTTAGGAGGGGGAAAAGGAGCAAATCCAAGAAGAACACAAGAAGAACACTCAAATAGACAAGATCCAATCACACATGCACTAGATCCACATACACATAGAGGGATACAAAGGTCCAAATCCAACAAAGGAGGATACACGGTAGCTAGTTCGTCCCGATCCGTGAAGGAGTCGAGGTCTTGAATCCATAGAGGATCTTCTCACATGGGTCTCATGGAGGTCTTGATCTCCATGGGAGAGGTATGGATGAGCAAAGCTCTATCTCAAAGAGCTATCTACTTTGCTAACCCTAGATGGAGGAGGGAGAGGTCCTTATATAGTGCTAGTACAAATTGGGGCGAGCTGGGGGAGGTACATGGGCCTTGGGCCAACTTGTCTGCGAAGTCAGGGGCCGGATGTCCGGCGGCTCACGAGGAGCCGGATGTCCGGCGGGTCGGCCAGATGTCCGGGCCAGAGTGGTCAAACTTCTATTGCCTTTTGTCGGGAGGTGCCGGATTTCCGGGCGGGCGCCGGATGTCCGGGCTGCACGGGCCGGATGTCCGGGCTGCCGGCCAGATGTCCGGCGCCTGTAGCTCTTCTGCTGTAAGGCGGCTGCTGCTGCTGTTGCTCCCAGGGGCCGGGCGTCCAGGCCAGGGGCCGGGCCAGGGGCCAGATGTCCGGGTCCTGTAGACCTCCGGTGACCTTCTTCGCTGGTCCTTTTCATCCGTGAACTTGGCGACTTGTCCATTTTTCCGGGCTTCTCCAAAAGGATCCTCTTGGTACCTAAGCACACATAGTGTTTCGGAATGAGGTAGCATCCATGTCTCGCACGTGTCATATGGAAGTTCTTTAAGGAGTGATGTCACCTCTGTCTCGAGAGCTCTTGCACGTGCTTGTGTCATTGGTTCTCTTGGTGCTTGGGGAGACGTAGGTGGGTCCATGGGGATGACCGTAGGATGCTCCGCATCACAAACCCCGCAGAGACATAAAGTGCCGACAAGAAGTAAGAGGGAAAAAAGTAAAAAAAAAGCAAGAGGAAAACAAACCCTTTAGAAGAGAACACTCAAGACATCATGATGCGAAGACTAGGCTGGCTCTCATTCCGTGTAAACAGGTCTTTGATGATCAGCTCTAGCGGCGTACACACCGCCATGACAACAGTAACTGCAATAGAATTATTACATCTGCAACGCAGCGAGGAAAGTTCAGAGTCTCAGCCATGACTCTAGGAAAGGAAAACAACACCATTGAAATATAAACCTATCTAAAGCCCCGGAGAGGATTCCTGCCAGGCAATCCTAAGCAGCTCGCCCCACCGTTGATCCAGCTGTCGTAGGCATTCGAGTAATAGAGTCGCTTGAGCATCGAAACACTTGATCTTCCATTGACGAACCAGAGAAACGAGCAAACCCAGGACCCACTTGACGCTTCGCCATTTTCGCCCTTGAAATACAAATTCATTGTACAAACACCATAAGCCCCACAAGATGGCAGATGTAACCAAATTAACTGCATCATATTTTCCTTTATGCCTCTAGAAAGAGTGCAACGAATCAAATGAACATGGAACAATAAGTTTGCATTGGAGAATATATAGTTGCATTGGAGAATTAGTTTTCCTCTTATGAAAAAAAGACGTCGTTCCTCTAAAGCCAAAGTGAGCAACATAGGACCGCATCCTGGCCAGAATAAGAGTCCTCAAATTTATATTTAATCATCTCAATTGATTACCAAACATGTTAGCAATGATTCATGGAGGACATAAGTTAATTAGGTGCCACCCTGGACGAGTAAATTGCAATAAAAAGATTTTCAATAGTCCCACTACAGTTGCAGAAGCAACATTTTGAGATGAAGCTCGTGAGGTGTCAGGCGGGAGTAGAACTCATCGGCGGTAGATAGACACCGCCCTATCGCTGAGTTCGTGCCAGAGATGGATATCTTATTCCTCACTTCCTCTTCCTCTTCATATTTCCATTATCTATTTGTCCTACTAGTGATGCCTTCTCATTCCTCGAAGATGTCAATGTTGCATAGAAGGAGGGCAATGAATAACTGGTCTTTCTAGAGTACTTGATAGGTGGGGTGGCAGTGGATACAAGGTGCGGTAGCTGCAACACGTGGGAAAATTGGTGCACACTTAGCAAAAAAATTACTTCGTTATAACCTGGTCAATCAGCACAAGATAAGAGTAACTAGTAAAAATATCAATTAGACTTTAACAATATTTCATATTTTGTTATAGCCCCTTTTATCATTTTATAATTTTGGTCTGTATGTCTATTTATTACGCTTGGTAAAAAAATTCTTTTTCTAATTTATTCATGACTCATTCGGTCAACATATGAACTTTATTAGTAGATTTATCTATTACACTTGGCAAAATTAACTACATTTTATACTTCTTCATAACTTATTATGTCAAGAACGAGCCTAGCTCAAGTGGCTAGGGTTGCGCTGATGCACCCAACCTTCCAGAGTTTGATCCCACTTTGGGACGAGTTCTCGTATTATCACCTTTCTAATTAAAAAAACTTATTCCATCAGTTTACTACTTCAACTAATAGAATTTCCTATTACAATTAGCAAAATCAATCACATTTTTTACTTTTTTATAACTCATTCCACTAACATATTGTTTAAATTAGTATAGTTTTATATTACACTAAGCAAAATTAACCACATAATGTTGCAACTAGAATTTAAGATTAGACTTTTCTTGTCATACAATTTTGTTGTTTATCGTTACAATTATACACGCTTGAGCTTTAAATCATAACTTTTAAGGAATATTAGATTAATTACTTCTTTTCAACACATTTTCACTTAAACATTATTGAAGTGAATATTCCTTGTATGAGAAAGAAAAAGTGCAATTCACATCTCTCCATGGATTAATTTATGCATTAGATGAATTATATATAATTGGTTGGAGCATATGGTCTAACAAATCTCTATGTAGAAGTTTCTAGAGTAAATGATTGTGAATTTTAGGTGCAAGCCAATAGAAAATTCTAAAGTCTACCTATCGTTAAAAAAAATTGTCCTCAAATCACTGACAATACTTTTTCAATGCTTTTTTATATGTGGTTGAATTAGCGTCCTTTATGTTCTAGTAATACGTACATGTTCTATATTCAATCGTATGGTATAAATGTTTTCTCATGATTTGATCTACCATATGTAGAAAACAACGTGACTCGATCTCTTAAGCCACTTAAAACCAACTTAGTAATTGATCAAAATTTGTGTATCCATGTGTTGATTAGAAAAACCACCTATATTCCCATCTAATTCCATTGAAGTTGGTTCTTCTTGGTTAAAATGACACCTTAGCGACACGAACAGAGACAAATATATGTTTTGTTTTTGTATAATATAAGCTTGTGTAACCTTTATTTTGAATACGAGCATCAAAGTAGACTAATGTGTATGTATATATTTGTGATTTTAGTGAAAATTACATCCAAATGAATCTCGCTCATCGATCAAATGGATGTCAGAATGGTGAGAACATAAGTAAATGCAAGTCGCCAATTTTATTCCCGTTAGGTCTCTACGGATGACAATCGGGTTCACTTTCTGCGCCTTAGCCAAAGAGGAACGCCTATTCCAAATAGTGCTTAAAATTCCAATGTATTGATCTTTGAATGCGTTATTACCTAGTCACATTTATCCTCCCAAAGTATCAGTTGATAGCATTCCTTAATCAAGAAGGTACACCAATATGGAAAAAGAAATGTATTTGGTCTTGTAAGGCCATCCGAAAGCTAAGAGTCATCATGCTTGCGGGAGGTGAAGGGGGTTGTGTTCGAAATGGAACGTAATAAGACTGGTTATTAAGGAAAAATGACTTTAGTTGTTTGATGATAGAACTAATATGGGGCTTTTTAAGCAGAATTTTGGTGAGATGTCATGCTCCCTAGAACGAAGGGGGCGTTTTAAGATGAATTTTTGTGTGATATCATGCTCCCTAGAATGAAAGACACTTGTTAGCAGCACATGCTCATTTGTTTTCTAGATGCCCACATCGAAAATATCCACAAAAATATGAAATAATCAGCTAGATGTGGTAATTGACCATGTGGGTTTGCCCACTTAGACGACGTTGATGTGAGGTAGAAACATCTTATGCGGGGCAGTCGTTATGCATCAAACCATGCATGAGTAACACGTGAAAAATTTGAAAGAAGAACTCTTAAGATTGATTCAGAGAAGGCCTACAAAAGTTAAATGGTCTTTCCTTCAACAAACACTCCGGGTGAAAGGTTTCTCTCCCACATGGTGCTAGCGGATTTATAGCTTTTTTTGTCAATGTTAACATTGCCATCAATGTTTGAAAAGTTAATCTAGCATCTCAACTGTAGGTTTTTGTTGGTTATTGACCAAAAGCATAAGAAACTAATCATTCTATCAAGTAGGTAAGGTTTTAGTACTTTGCTTGGTGACCCCTAAAAATGAGAAAATCCATGTGAAGCAGTAGTTTGTATTTTTAATAGACTTTTGATGGAATCAAACCCATATCATGTCGTAGTTTCCATAGGAGCACTTCAACTCCGAGTCTTATCGTATTGCCAAAATCTTCAATCCATCCCTCAAGATTCCTTGTGAAAATCTCTCTAATCCACAACTTTAATACTTCTCTGGAACTACCTAACCATCTAATCGGTACCTCTGAGCTTTATGAGTAGAGAAAGCTAATGAAAAAACCTAAGTGTTGCTCATGAACTATCAATCTTAGTTCCTAGAATTATCAGACTCATACTTCTTTAAGACAATGCTTGGTTAAGGCCTGCACCTCCGAGTGATGGTGTCCGGTTCTTTCAAGAATGTTGGCTTGTGTCAGTCAGTGTAGTACTAGTATAGGTCCAGAACTTTCGTGTGGAATTTGTCCGGAACCTTCTTTGCGTCTACTTTTCTGAGGATGCTATGTTCAGTCTGGAACTTCCGCGTGAGGCTTATCTCGTACTAACGGGTAATTTTTTTTGTGGACGGACATTTGCACTTGTTGTCCAGCACCACTATGTTCATGTTAGTACCTCTGAGGTAACCGTGATTCCTGGTATGTCTGTGATGTTTGGGGTAAATTCTACATATATGAACTGGTTAATTAGGGACCTTGCGATGGGCTTGGCCGAGGGGGGATATGTCAAGTATCTTCCTGGGATCATGTTTTCTAAATTTTATTCTGAATATACAATGCAATTTCGTTAGTCATTTTTTATTTCAGTTAGAGAACATAGTCTGATGTTCGGAGTACCGTATGTGATCAAGGGACGATACCCCATGTTAGAAAAACTTTATAAGATGTGTCATATGTGACCGATCATCATAATAACCGTATTATGGCGAAACACACACACAATGGGACTCTAGTAGAGTCAGCATATTGTAAGTGGATATAGTGCCCCCTAGCGAGTTTTGATGATTAATTGCAAAACAGTTAAGGGACTAATGTGTTTACTAAGTGTACAAAGGTGAAAGCTCCCAATCATTTGGTTTAATCGAAGGATTATAGCCCCTAAAAATGTTGAGGGCATATTGAAGTCTTCCAAATACCCCGTGTAGAATTGAAGGCCAAAGAGTATCTTTTGTTTGCTAGTTTCTTTAATTCGTCATTGAGTCGGTAGGGTAGGCCGTACTATTAAGAGGGGGGGGGGGGGGCGTTCAAAGTGAAGCAAGATTGAAAGTCTTCATCAAAACCTACCTTACACTTGTGAGTGGAGACTTGGAAATCTCCTTTCAAGCGAGCCTACTAGATTCAGTGTATAAGTGAGATGTATCGAAGAATTGCTACAATTTGTCATGTCACTAAAGTTAGCTTCCTCACTGAGGAGTTAGAAAACTCCCTACTTAAGTTTTCTAGGTTCTTTGGAACCCATGAAATTGTGCCAGTATCAACAACATGTTGGTGGGAGGGTCTAGTCACGGCCACTTCAGATCACCTGGCCAGAGCTTCGACTATAAATAATACCTATTCTCGTAGAGAGCAAGTGGTTACTTGAGTGAAATTTTGCCGAGTCGTAGATAGCATTCCTTCCTTAGGATGATTTCCTGAACAATCCGAAGTGTGCCACAAGATCTACTTGTTTTTCCCCTATTGTAGGGTCGGACATTGAGTCGGAACATCCGAACCAATCCGACTTGTTGGACGTCATGAAAAATATTCTGAGGTAATATCCGACTTGTGTCCAGTAGCTACTGGATAACCTCGGAGGCTGCCTCGGAGCATTTGTCGGAACCTCTGGAAGGTCAGAACATCCAACATGGTTGGAACATCTGACTTTACTGAGTGGGATATAATGGGCAGATTTTAGCGTTGATTATAAATAGCCTCTTCTTCCACCTTTGGAAGGTGACGAACACAACACTGCTCACACCATTGATCCAAAAGCTTCAACCTTTGATTCCTCCCTCTCCAGCCAACCAATCCACTCCTTATTTTAGGGAGAGCAAGAGGAGCACCCGATCTACACTTCCATCCAACCAAAACTCGAGTTTGGTTGATTTCTCGCGAGATCCTTACATGTCTTGCTATTCTTAGGTTCGTGGGGAACCCTAGACGGGTGTGGTTTCCCAGGAGCTTCCAAGTCGTGCGGTTGTGCCTCGGGATCGTTTGTGAGGGTTTAGAGCTCACCCCAAGAGCTACCCCTAGTGGAACAGAACCAAAGCATTCTTTGCTTGTGGTTCTTGGAGAAGAAGGTGAGACATTCGTTGTCGTGGGAGCATTCATTGCCCCCCCTCTCCAACGGAGATTAGCACACCCCCAAGTGTGTGAACTTCGGATTACATCATCGTTTCCACCACTTTGGGCTGTCTCTTTACCTAACGTTACTTGTTGTTTCTACTTGCTTGTGTGTCACCTTGTGTAGCTTACTAGCTTGTTGTAACATATCATATAGGGTTGTATCACCTAGTTGCATTTCTAGTGAACTTACATTTCCGCACTTGACTCTAAAATCAACTAGGAAAATAACTTAATTTGGTAGCCGCGTATTCACCATCCTTTAGGTGACATTATCATCATCTTTGATCCTTCACAATAGTTTCAACTTGGAACCAAATTCTTCATGTCTTAACCAAGCTTACGAGTCTTTTCCTCACAACATTTACTTTTTGTAAGTTGATGTGTTTTGAGGAATTATTCTTTGTGTTGGGCTTTACCGCTTTTTTATCCACTTCTGTGACCGTTATGGAGACTCTACGTTTCCGCTGCAATCTTTTTGTTAGGTACTCGTTTGCTCAATTCATGTGAAGACTTTGCCTCTGTACTGGTAGTTAAATCCATTATCATCTAGTTGCTCTATTTTACTACTTTCCTAGTCTAATTTAGTATTCACTTAGTAGTTTGTACTTAGTTATTTCCATGCACGCCTCCATGTATTATTATCTACTCTATGAGTATTGTTTAGTTACATGTTGTTCCTTTGATTTGCAAAGAATTGCTATTCCGTGAAGAGTTTTTTTACCAACGCCTTTCAACCCCCCCCTCTTCTAGTCATTATACTCGATCTTTCATGTATGCATGTGAATCACTATAATTTATGGAGCTCGCTCCAAAAATAAGCTTGTAGCCTCCATATTTTGAGGCTGTGGAGGGCTAGTTTGTAGGGTACACCAAACCTAACTGCTCGCGCGGGAGTGATACTTCACCTTCTTCCTCGTCGCGCTTCCATTCTATTTTTGGTAGCGTGATCGTCTATACAGTTCACACTGGCATAGAAACCCACCGGCAATGTGATCGCTAACAACCGCCAAACTACACACCATTAATGGCGCTCCGAAATACTCAGATTCCCGCCACGCCATATCATCTCATGCCGTCCCTGACTATAAAAGCCTGGTGGTGACGTGCTCTCCTCACAACCGTAACCCTACAATCGCCTTGTCTCCAACATGCCATCGCCAAGAGGAGTATCACCGCTCCTTTGAGGAGGCCGAACGCAAGTGCGAGCTCGAACACCACTAGACTCTCGGTCTGTCACTCGACTTTGATCGATGGTGACCTCAACGAGCACGATGACTAGACGACCTCGACTAGTAGATAGCTAGTAGTATTGAATAGAAATGTCACTTAATGACATTTTAAGTCACAAATTATATGTAAATGTGATGAATTTTATCCCCTATTGTAACAACTAATTAACTATTTTGGATTAAGTTCCAATATTTGATTTACTTTTATTCACTGTTTGAACGCCTAAAATTGAAACCAGGCATTTCGAGCAAATGAAAAAAATGAAGGCTGCGGTTTGGCGATTATGTGTTTGTGCATAGGCCCGGAAGCCTCCAAAAAATTATGGAGCGCTCTCCACGCGGCTTTTGATGACTCCCTTTTTGGTGATATTTGGGGACTCTGCTAGAGTTGTTGTTAAAGGACAAACTTACAGGTTTCCATTACGATTGATTCATGGCTTTGAGATTCTTGTGGGCACAAACATCACAAGCCATGCTCAGTTGATAGCAGGGCAGGTAGCGACCAAATTAGGTTTCACAAACTCCATGCTTATTTCCATCATGTCGACCATCGATCACCTATGCAACCACCATATCATGCCCATGCATTGTGGTAATTTGGTGGGACATAATTACATAGACCCCAATCCCTAGAGAACGGTTGCCCAGAAGGGATGGCAAGCGTGACCCCCCGATGGCATTTTTGTGTATTGGTGTGAGACTGGGTTGGCATTTTGCAAAACTGGCAGTTTATTTAATTTGTGTTTTTTTACAAAAGACTGCCACCGGCAGCGGTTCTGGGGGCGTTCGCTAGGCTTTTGCTCCTGATGAATGTTCGCCAAATATCATTACGAAATCCCTACAGCCGCCGCCACTTCAACCCTAACCCTAGCCACTAGCTCCTGTCGCCGCTGCACTACCACCATGTCACACTCCTCCCTCTCCCATCATAGCAACCCCTTCGCCTCCTCCGACTCCGGTGCTTCCATCCCTAACCCAGCCTACATCCATGACGTCCCGATCTTTGACCGCATCTCGATCAAGCTCTCTCACATGGAGGCAAACTTCTATGCATGGAAGGCGTACTTCAATCTTCTCTTTCGTGAGTACAATCTCCGTGATCACATCGACGGCACCACCGACTTCCTCGCCATGCGCCGTGACGACGACTGGATGGTGATCGACGCCACCCTCATCCGGTTGTTCTTCCTCACCGTGTCCAAGGACATCTTTCACACCGTCATTCGTGATGGTGACGATGCCTACACGGTGTGGACCAAGATCATCGGCCTCTTCACCGACAACAAGCTCCAATGGATCGTCTTCTTGCAGCAGGAGATTTTTGGTTGTCACCAAAATGACTCTTCCATCGACGCCTACTACATGCGCCTCAAGACCCTCTCCGATGAGCTGAACGACGACGGCTTCAAGGTTAAGGATGAACTCCTCCTCTCCACCCTCACTTCCGGCCTCAACGAGGATCTTAGTAATGCCGCCCCCAATCTCACTCTTATGGCTAACCCTATTTATGAGCGGGCGGTGGCTTATCTCCGTCTCGAGGAACGGCGACTGAAGAATCTCCGCTCCCGCGCCGTCCACACCGCCCTCGCCGTCGGCTACTCGCGCGACGCCCTGATACGTCTCCAACATAATGATACGTCTCCATCGTATCTATAATTTTTGATTGTTTCATGCCAATATCCTGTAATTTCCACATACTTTTGGCAACATTTTATATTGTTTGTTGGGACTAACATATTGATCCAGTGCCCAGTGCCAGTTCCTGTTTGTTGCATGTTTTTTGTTTCGTAGAATATCCATATCAAACGAAGTCCAAATGCAATAAAATTTTACGGAGAATTATTTTGGAATATATGTGATTTTTGGGAGGTGGAATCAATGCAAGGCGGTGCTCGTGGGCCCCACGAGGCACCAGGGCGCGCCGGGGGGGGGGGGGGGGGGCTCCGGCGCGCCGTGGTCCCTCGTGAGGCCCTCGTAGGTTGGTTGGTGCCCTTCTTCGGCCGCAAGGAAGCTAATATCCGGAAAAAAATTGTGTTAAAATTTCAGTGCAATCGGAGTTACGGATCTCCTGGAATTTAAGAAATGGTGAAGGGCCAGAAAACAGGAACGCGAAACAGAAGAGAACAGGGAGAGAGATCCAATCTAGGAGGGGCTCCTGCCCCTCCGCCGCCATGGCAGCCATGGACCAGAGGGGGAACTCTCCTCCCATCTAGGAGGGAGGCCAAGCAAGAATAAGAAGGAGGGGGCCTCTCTCCCCCTCTCTTCCGGTGGCGCCGGAGCACCGCCGGGGGAACCATCGTGATGGCGATCTACACCGACAACTTCGCCGCAGTCACCACCAACTCTCTCCCCCTCTATGCAGCGGTGTAATACCTCTTCTCCCCGCTGTAATCTCTACTTAAACATGGTGCTTAATGCTACATATTATTATCCAATGATTTGTGGCCATCCTATGATGTTTGAGTAGATTCGTTTTGTCCTATGGATTGATTGATGATCGTGATTGGTTTGAGTTGTACGTTTTATTTTGGTGCTGTCCTATGGTGCCTTCTGTGCCACGCACACGTGGGGGATTCCCGCTGTAGGGTTTGCAATACGTTCATAATTCTCTTATGGTGGGCGGCTAGAGTGACAGAAGCTTACACCCGAGTAAGGGGGTTGTTGCGTATGGGAGTAAAGAGGACTTGATACTTAATGCTATGGTTGGGTTTTACCTTAATGATCTTTGGTAGTTGCGGATGCTTGCTAGAGTTCCAATCATAAGTGCATATGATCCAAGTACGGAAAGTATGTTAGCTCATGCCTCTCCCTCATATAAAATTGCAACAATGATTACCGGTGTAGTTATTGATTGCCTAGGGACAAATCATTCTCTTGTGTTACAAAAGCTTTCTACTAAACAACTAACTTTTATTATCTTGCAAATTACTCGTAGTTTTATTCTCGCAAAGTACTTCTAGTTTTATTCTTGCAAACCTATCCTATCACCTACAAAATAGTTTCATACTTGTTCTAGGTAAAGCGAACGTTAAGTGCGCGTAGAGTTGTATCGGTGGTCGATAGAACTTGAAGGGAATATTAATTCTACCTTTAGCTCCTCGTTGGGTTTGACACTCTTATTTATCAAAAAAGCTACAATTGATCCCCTATACTTGTGGGTTATCAAGACCTTTTTCTGGCGCCGTTGCCGGGGAGCAATAGCGTGGGGTTGATATTCTCGTGTGTGCTTGTTTGCTTTATCACTAAGTAGAATTTATTTTCTGTTCTAAGTTGTTCTCTATCTTTAGTTATGGATATGGAACACGAAATACCAAAAAAAAAAGTTGTACTTGCTACTCATGGAGATGGGGAACCTCCTAAAACCCTCGATGCTCGTTATGTGGAAAACATTAAACACTACTTTGATAATCCTGAGAAAACCCCATTCAACTTGATAATGGGAGACACGTTGGATCAACGTGAATACTTTAGGGATTATCGCTTGTCTCAAAAAGGGAAACTCTTATGGGATCAAATTGATTATTTGCAATGGTATGCTTGGAATTTATGCTTGAGATATGATTATACTTGTTGTTCTAGGGTGAAGGCTCCACACCTTTGCCTTTTATGTAAATTTAATGATAATGAAACCTTGGCTTCTTATGCTAATGGTATATATGATTACTATGATGTGGAACGAATAGAAGAATTTGTTGCTTTTAAGGGTGCTTATGAAATTGAATCTTTGTTTGAAAAGTATGAAGATTGTGATGATGCTGTCTACAGATCTGAAAATTTTGCTATACTTAAATATTGCTATGAGGATTACGAATACAATGCCGATATTAATGAGTTTATTGAGAAATTCTCCGCTGTCCAAGAAGAGACTAATATTTTGCAGGCTCCTATGGAAGAAGAAAATGATGACACTGTGAGCTCATTAGATGAAAAAATTGAGGAGGAGAGTGAAGAACAAAAGGAGGAAGAGCGGATTGATCACCCGTGCCCACCTTCTGATGAGAGTAACTCTTTATCCCATACATTGTTTAATTTCCCTTCATGCTTACCGAAGGATGAATGCTATGATGATTTCTATGATCCCTTGGATTCGTTTGAAATATCCCTTTTTGATGAAATTGATGCTTGCTATGATTGTGGCCATGATGCCAATATGAATTATGCTTAGTTGAGATGAACTTGATATAGTTCCTTATGTTAAGAATGAAATTGTTGCTATTGCACCCACACATGATAGTCCTATTATCTTTTTGAATTCTCCCAACTACACTATATCGGAGAAGTTTGCTCTTATTAAGGATTATAATGATGGGTTGCGTTTTACTACTACACATGATAATTTTGATGAATATAATATGCATGTGCTTGCTGCTCCTACTTGCAATTATTATGAGAGAGGAAATACATCTCTACCTCTCTATGTTTCCAATACGATAAAATTGCAAGAAACTACTTATGCTATGCATTGGCCTTTACTTGATGTGCACGAATTGTTCTTTTATGACATGCCGATGCATAGGAAGAGAGTTAGACTTCGTTGTTACATGATATATATTACTTGGTGCTCACTACTAAATTACAAATCATTGTTAATTAAAATTGGCTTTGATATACCTTGGGATCCGGGTGGATCGATTACTTGAGCACTTTATGCCTAGCTTAATGGCTTTAAAGAAAGCGCTGCCAGGGAGACAACCCGGAAGTTTTAGAGAGTCATTTTATTCTGTTGTGTGCTTTTAAAAAGTTTAAAAACAAAAAAATATAGAGGGGAACCTAAAACTTTTCAAAAAAGAAAAGTGAAAGTAAGAAAGACGAGCACCGTTGAAGTGGGGGAGCTCCTTGAACTTTGTTCATGCCCATGGAAACTTTGCAAATCTTGAATTACAGAAACTTTTCAACAAAAATAATTATCCCCTTGTACAAATCCATTGTATTATAAAAATAATGTGCCAAGATTTACCGTTAGGATGTTTAAATTGCTTGTTTGGTATGTGCGGTGCAAAAACAGAAACTTTTGCTGTAGTAAGTGAATTTACATTTTTTACTGGAACGTGCAAAAATTCTGAAATTTTTAAACAGTACTTCTATGCAAACTTTTTATTTTTCCCTAATTTTTCAGAATTTTTTGAGTTACAGAAGTATATGTACCATCTGCATCTTTACAGACTGTCCTGTTTTCACAGATTGCTGTTATAGTTTCGTTATTTGCTTATGTTTGAAATCTTGTTGAGCCCCATTGACTTGGGAGCCATAGAATTATGATGGCATACAGTGGGTAATGTTTTATTATAATTATACAATAATGTTAGAGCAGGACATGATGGGATTTGATGATATATGTACTAACCCCTCTAATAAAAAGTTCGGTTAAGTTTTGTGTGGATGAAGTGTTCGAAGATCGAGGAGGTATTGATATGAGAAGAATGAGGAGAGGCAAGAGCTCAAGCTTGGGGATGCCCAAGGCACCCTGAGTAAATATTCAAGGAGACTCAAGCGTCTAAGCTTGGGGATGCCCCGGAAGGCATCCCATCTTTATTCGACAATTATCAGTATGTCTCGGTTTTTGTTTTGTTCACATGATATGCGTAAATTCTTGGAGCGTCTTTTGTGTTTATTTTTCCCTTTTATTTTATGTGCCATGCTGGTATGAGATAGTCCTTGGTTGATTTATAGAATGCTTCATGCACTTCACTTATATCTTTTGAGTATGGCTTTATAGAATGCTTCATGTGCTTCACTTATATCATTTGAAGTTTGGATGCCTGTTTCTCTTCATATAGAAAACTGTTATTTGTAGAATGCTGTTTTGCTTCACTTATATTTATTAGAGTGTGGTCTTTTGTAGAAAGAATTAAACTCTCTTGCTTCACTTATATCTATTTAGAGAGTCAACAGGAATTGGTCATTCATATGGTTAGTCATAAAATCCTACATAAAACTTGTAGAGCACTGAATATGATATGTTTGATTCCTTGCAATAGTTTTGCGATATAGAGATGGTAATATGTGGGAGGTACTAGTGAATGATTGTGGTTTAGTAGGAATATTGGTGTTAAGGTTTGTGATTCCCGAAGCATGCACGTATAGTCTCTCGTTATGCTAAGAAGTTGGAGCATGATTTATTATTGATTGTCTTCCTTTGCGTGGAGGTCGGGGGCGCGCGATGGTTAACTCCTACCAACCTCCCCCCTAGGGGCATGCATAGTAGTACTTTGCTTCAAGGGCTAATAAACTTTCGCAATAAGTATGTGAGTTCTTTATGACTAATGTGAGTCCATGGATTATACGCACTCTCACCTTTCCGCAATTTGCTAGCCTCTACGGTACCGTGCATTGCCCTTTCTCACCTTGAGATGTAGTGCAAAATTCACCGGTGCATCCAAACCCCGTGATATGATACGCTCTATCACACATAAGCCTCCTTATATCTTCCTCAAAACAGCCACCGTACCTACCTATTATGGCATTTCCATAGCCATTCCGAGATATATTGCCATGCAACTTCCATCATCATCATATACATGACTTGAGCATTCATTGTTATATTGCTTTGCATAATCGTAAGATAGCTAGCATGATATTTCATGGCTTGTTCGTTTTTTGATATCTTTGCCACGCTAGATCATTGCACATCCTGGTACACCGCCAGAGGCATTCATATAGAGTCATACTTTGTTCTAGTATCGAGTTGTAATTTTTTGAGTTGTAAGTAAATAGAAGTGTGATGATCATCATTATTCATTATTAGAGCATTGTCCCAGTGAGGAAAGGATGATGGAGACTATGATTCCCCCACAAGTCGGGATGAGACTCCGGACGAAAATAAAAAAAGAGGCCAAAAGGAGCCCAAGAAAAAAAGAAAAAAAAAGAAAGAAAAAGAAAGAAAAAAAGAGAAAAAAAGAAAAAAAAGAAAAAAAATGAAATGAGAGAAAAAGAGAGAAGGGGCAATGTTACTATCCTTTCCACACTTGTGCTTCAAAGTAGCTCCATGTTTTTCATATAGAGAGTCTCCTATGTTGTCACTTTTATATGCTAGTGGGAATTTTTCATTATAGAACTTGGCTTGTATATTCTGATGATGGGCTTCCTCAATTGCCCGAGGTCTTGAGCAATCAAGTTGGATGCACACCCACTTAGTTTTCAGTTTGAGCTTTCATACACTAATAGCTCTTAGTGCATCCGTTGCATGGCAATCCCTACTCCTCGCATTGACATCAATTGATGGGCATCTCCATAGCCCGTTGATTAGCCGTGTCGATGTGAGACTTTCTTCCTTTTTTGACTTCTTATTAATCTCTATCATCATTCTATTCCACCTATAGTGTTATGTCCATGGCTTGCGCTCATGTATTGCGTGGGGGTTGAAAAAGCTGAAGCGTGTTAAAAAGTATGAACCAATTGCTTGGCTGACACCGGGGTAGTACATGATAAATACTTTGTGTTAAGAAGATGGAGCATGACAAGGCTATATGATTTTGTAGGGATAGCGTTCTTTAGCATTTTTATTCTGAAAGGCATGATTGTTTGTTGGGATGCCTGAGTATTGATGTCTTTATGTCAAATTATAGACTATTGCTTTGAATCACTCGTGTCTTAATATTAATGCCATGATTAAATTATATGATCAAGATTATGTTAGGTAGCATTCCACATCAAAAATTATCTTTTTTATCATTTACCTACTCAAGGACGAGCAGGAATTAAGCTTGGGGATGCTGATACGTCTCCGTCGTATCTATAATTTTTGATTGTTTCATGCCAATATCCTATAATTTCCACATACTTTTGGCAACATTTTGTATTGTTTTTTGGGACTAACATATTGATCCAGTGCCCAGTGCCAGTTCCTGTTTGTTGCATGTTTTTTCTTTCGTAGAATATCCATATCAAACGAAGTCCAAATGCAATAAAATTTTATGGAGAATTATTTTGGAATATATGTGATTTTTTGGAGGTGGAATCAACGCAAAGCGGTGCTCGTGGGCTCCACGAGGCACCAGGGCACGCCAGGGGGGGTCCGGTGCGCCGTGGTGCCTCGTGAGGCCCTCGTAGGTCGGTTGGTGCCCTTCTTCGGTCGCAAGGAAGCTAATATCCGAAAAAAATCATGTTAAAATTTCAGCACAATCGGAGTTACGGATCTCTGGGAATTTAAGAAACGGTGAAGGGCCAGAAAACAGGAACGCGAAACAGAAGAGAACAGGGAGAGAGATCCAATCTAGGAGGGGCTCCTGCCCCTCCGCTGCCATGGAAGCCATGGACCAGAGGGGGAACTCTCCTCCCATCTAGGAGGGAGGCCAAGCAAGAAGAAGAAGGAGGGGGGCTCTCTCCCCCTCTCTTCCGGTGGCGCCGAAGCGCCGCCGGGGGAACCATCGTGATGGCGATCTACACCAACAACTTCGCCGCCGTCACCACCAACTCTCTCCCCCTCTATGCAGTGGTGTAACACCTCTTCTCCCCGCTGTAATCTCTACTTAAACATGGTGCTTAATTCTACATATTATTATCCAATGATTTGTGGCCATCCTATGATGTTTTAGTAGATTCGTTTTGTCCTATGGGTTGATTGATGATCGTGATTGGTTTGAGTTGTACGTTTTATTTTGGTGCTGTCCTATGGTGCCTTCCGTGCCGCGCACATGTGGGGGATTCCCGCTGTAGGGTTTGCAATACGTTCATAATTCTCTTATGGTGGGCGGCTAGAGTGACAGAAGCTTACACCCGAGTAAGGGGGTTGTTGCGTATGGGAGTAAAGAGGACTTGATACTTAATGCTATGGTTGGGTTTTACCTTAATGATCTTTAGTAGTTGCGGATGCTTGCTAGAGTTCCAATCATAAGTGCATATGATCCAAGTATGGAAAGTATGTTAGCGCATGCCTCTCCCTCATATAAAATCGCAACAATGATTACCGGTCTAGTTATCGATTGCCTAGGGACAAATCATTCTCTTGTGTTACAAAAGCTTTCTACTAAACAACTAACTTTTATTATCTTGCAAATTACTCGTAGTTTTATTCTTGCAAAGTACTTCTAGTTTTATTCTTGCAAACCTATCCTATCACCTACAAAATAGTTTCATACTTGTTCTAGGTAAAGCGAACGTTAAGTGCGCGTAGAGTTGTATCGGTGGTCGATAGGACTTGAAGGGAATATTAATTCTACCTTAAGCTCCTCGTTGGGTTCGACACTCTTATTTATCGAAAAAGCTACAATTGATCCCCTATACTTGTGGGTTATCACATATCTATAATTTTTGATTGTTCCATGCTATTATAGTATCAATCTTGGATGTTTTATATGCAATTATATGCTATTTTACATCATTTTTGGGACTAACCTATTAACCTAGCGCCCAGTGCCAATTGCTGTTTTCTGCTTGTTTTTGGTTTTTCAGGAAATCAGTACCAAACGGAGTCCAAATGCTACTTAAGTTTTTGACAATTTTTTTCTGGACAAAAGAGACCCTAGAAGCTTCGGGAGGAGACCAGAAGCCTCACGAGGAGGTGACTGATACGTCTCCAACGTATCTATAATTTATGAAGTATTCATGCCATGTTTATTATAGTTTTGTATGATTTTGGTGCACTTTTATATGGATTTTATATGATTTTCATGGACTAACATATTGACCTAGTGCCCAGTGCCAGTTGCTGTTTTCTGCTTGTTTTTGGTTTTCCAGAAAATCAATATCAAACGAAGTCCAAATGCAGCGAAACTTTTTGACGATTTTTTTGGAAGGAAAGGGACCCAGGAAGCTTTGGGAGAGTACCAGAAGACCCACAGGGGCCCCACAAGCCATCAGGGCATGCCCAGGGGGGGTGGCCGCGCCCTGGTGCCTCGTGGGCCCCCTCTGGTCCCTCTTTGCGTGATTCCAGAGCCAGAAATTCCTATATATTCAGAAACCTCCAGAAATAACCCTAGAACTTCGACTCCGCCGCCGCAAGCCTCTGTACCTCCATGATCTCATCTAAAGCCCTTTTCCGGCACCCTGCCAGAGGGGGAAATCATCACCAGAGGCCATCTTCATCATCCCGGCGGTCACCATGACGAGGAGGGAGTAGTTCACCCTCGAGGCTAGGGGTATGTACAAGTAGCTATGTGTTTGATCTATCTCTCTCTCGTGTTCTTGATTTGGCATGATCTTGATGTACCGCGAGCTTTGTTAATATAGTTGGATCGTATGGTGTTTCTCCCTCTCTATCTTGTTGTGATGAATTGAGTTTTTACCTTTGAGGTTTCACTATTATCGGATTGAATACTTTTATGGATTTGAGAACACTTGATGTATGTCTTGCATATGAATACCCATGGTGACAATGGGGTATTATATTGATTCACTTGATGTATGTTTTGGCACTCAACTCATGGATTCCCGAGGTGACATTGGGGTAATCTATGCATAGGGGTTGATGCACGTTTTCGTCCTACTTTCTCCGGTAGAAATCTTGGGGCACTCTTTGAAGTTCTTTGTGTTGGATTAAATATTATGAATCTGAAGTTGTTTGATGCATATTGAATAATCAACTCACGGATACTTGTGGTGACATTGGAGTATCTAGGTGACATTAGAGTTGGTTGATGCGTATCATATGGTGTTATTTTAGTACGAACTCTAGGGCTATTTGTGACACTTATAGGGATGGCTCAATAGATTGATCGGAAAAGATAACTTTGAGGTGGTTTCGTACCCTACAACAATTTCATCTTATGTTCGCCGCTAGATAAGAACTTTGGAGTGATTCTTTGTCGCACGTTGAGGGATTGTTATATGATTCAATTATGTTAGCATTGTTGAGAGATTGCACTAGCGAAAGTATGAACCCTAGGCCTTGTTTTCAAGCATTGCAATACCGTTTGTGCTCCATTTTATCACTTGCTACCTTGCTGTTTTTATATTTTCAGATTACAAAAACCTATATCTACTATCCATACTACACTTGTATCACCATCTCTTCGCCGAACTAGTGCACCTATACAATTTACCATTGTATTGGGTGTGTTGAGGACACAAGAGATTTCTTGTATTTGGTTGCAGGGTTGTTTGAGAGAGACCATCTTCATCCTATGCCTCCCACCGATTGATAAACCTTAGGTCATCCACTTGAGGGAAAATTGCTACTGTCCTACAAAACTCTGTGCTTGGAGGCCCAACATGAGTCTTCAAGAATAAGTTGTGTAGTAGACATCAAGCTCTTTTCTGGCACCGTTGCCGGGGAGGTGAGTGCTTGAAGGTATATCTTTAGATCTTGCAATTGAATATTTTAGTTTCTTGTTTATCACTAGTTTGGCTTACAAAATAAAACCCAAAAAAATGGAATTGAGGTTGCCTCATATTATTCATCTTTATAATGTCTTTCTGGAAAATGATGGATCAGAAAATTGTGCTCAATTGATAGAAGAAGAATTCAATAAAATGTTTGGCGTAAAATCCATGAATGATGAGCATGATTGGAATGTTGCTAGTATGAATTCTTTGAATATCCATGATGCTAGTGATATGCAAAGCCATAAGCTTGGGGATGCTATGTTTGATGAAGATGAAATTTTTAGTCCCCCAAGTTTTGATGAGAAAATTTATTATGATGATAACATGCCTCCTATTTATGATGACTATATTGATAAAAGTGGATTTGGAGAGGTCATGACTTTATTTAATGATGATTCCACTATTTTGGAAGAGGTTTCAATTGATTATGACAAAAAAGTTGCTATATATGATGATTATTGTGATGACATGTATGCTATAAAGAATAACGATAACTATGAAACTTGTCATCATGATTTTAATTTTCAATTGGATTGTGCCAATCAAGTATCTCATGATAGTTATTTTGTTGAATTTGCTCCCACTATTGTTGATGAGAACAAATTTGCTTATGTGGAGAGTAATGAAAATTCTATGCTTGTAGATCATGAAAAGAATGCTTTAGGTGATAGCTATATTGTTGAATTCATTCATGATGCTACTAAAAATTATTATGAGAGAGGATCATATGCTTGTAGGTGTTGCAATAATATCAAGTTTCCTCTTTTTGTGTTGAAAGTTTTGAAGTTATGCTTGTTTTGCCTTCCTATGCTAGTTGATTCTTGCTACCATAAACTATTTGCTCACAAAATCCCTATGCATAGGAAGTGGGTTAGGCTTAAATGTGCTAGTCATATGCTTCATGATGCTCTCTTTGTGTTTCAATTCTTTACTTTTATGTGAGCATCATTGAAATCATCATGCCTAGCTAAAAAGGCATTAAAGAAAAGCGCTTGTTGGGAGACAACCCAATACTTATACCTTATGTGTTTTGTGTGTTCACATTATTAAGATACTGTGGTAATCATGTTTTATACATTTTCTTTCAATAATGTGCCAAGTAAAGCCTTTGGGATAGTGTGGATACTTGTTGATTCGATTCTATGCAAAAACAGAAACTTTTGCGTCCAGTGATGGAATTTCTATTCTGTACTAGAGCGTGAGAAAATTCTGCTATTTTTACAGAGAATTGGGTTAATTTTTTTTTTTACGTTTTCCTAATTTTTCAGAATTTTTGGAGGTACAGAAGTATGGTTTTTAAATCTCTCACTACATGCTGTTCTGATTTTGACAGATTCTGTTTTCGATGCATAGTTTGCTTGTTTTAGTGTTTCCATAGCTTATATTGAGCAATATAAATTGTGGAAATGATATAATACAGTAGGAATTATGTGAGAACAATTATTAATCTTGTCTTGACAGTACCTAAGTGGATGATTTATTTTTATCATACTAACCTATCTCACAAGTTTCGTTATGTTTTGTGTGATTGAAGTTTTCAAGTTTTGGGTGAGATATCGATATGAGGAGAATAAGGAGTGGAAAGACCCTAATATTGGGGATTCCCAAGGCACCCCAAGTTAATATTCAAGGAATACTCGAGCGTCTAAGCTTGGGGATGCCCCGGAAGGCATCCCTCTTTCGTCTTCAACACTATCGGTAACCTCACTCGGAGCTATATTTTTATTCGTCACATAATATGAGTTTTGCTTGGAGAGTCATTTTATTTTGTTGAGATTTTCTTGCTGTTATCAATAATCATGTTTTGTATCTTTTAGTTCAATAAAATTCCAATTATAACCTTTACCATGCTCAGTTTGCAAGTTTATGTGTTGCTGTTTGAAAACAGAAAGTTTTCTGTTATGTTCAGAATATTCCTGAATATTCAGAACATGATAAAAATCTGAAATTTTTACACAGTAAGAATGCATGAGTTCTCTGTCACGTGGTAATTTTTCAGAAATTTTGAAGTTAGGGAAGTATGAATTCTTATTCACCCTTTACAGACTGTTCTGTTTAGACAGGTTTCGGTTATAGTTGCATTGTTTGCATATGTTGCTTGTTTAATGTTTCTATTTGTGGATAGGAGTATTAAATATGCAGAGGCATTTAGTATGCAATATTTAATTATAATTTTAGTGATTTTTTACAGTAGAGAATGTTAAGGTTTTGTATTGATTTATACTAACTTATCTCACGAGTTCTTGTTGAGTTTTATGTGGATGAAGTTTTTAAGATTTAGAGAAACCGTGATATGAGAGGAATTAAGAAGACACAATAGCTCAAGCTTGGGGATGCCCAAGGCATCTCAAGTTAATATTTCAAGAAGTCTCAAGCATCTAAGCTTGGGGATGCCCCGGTAGGCATCCCACCTTTCTTCATCAACAATTATCGGTTAGTCTTGGTTGAGCCTAAGTTTTTGCTTCTTCACATGAGATGTGCTATTCTTGGAGTGTCATTTTATTTTGTTTTCTTTGCTATTTGAATAAAATACTTAAGATCTGAAATTTTTAAATGAGAGAGAGTCCTCACATAGCTACCTATTTACTTAACTACTCATTTGGTCTTCACTTATATCTTTTTGGAGTAGTTTGTCATTTACTCTTGTTCTTCACTTATATCCTATGAGTAAATTGTTGAATAAATTGAATATCATTAAGTTGAAATAATATGAGATTCATATGCTTGTATCGTGCCTAGTAGTAGCTTCACATTGGGTTTAGAAGGTAAAATCTATTGAAGCTTGACAATCACAATATTGGTCATACAAGCAATTCATGAATGATTAGTATAAGGAAGAGAACTTTCACATAGAAATATATTATCTTGGACATCTTTTATGATTGTGAATACCCATTAATTATTTTCAAACTTGAGCAAATTAGTTGAAGTTGGACAAGGAAGACAACGTAATGAGTTATGTTTGGGTATATTTGCATAGAAGTTATATTGTTATGGATCCTCCAACATGTGGTGCTTGCTTAGGATCTTTTGCTAGCCAAAAATTTGTACTAAGTAGAGATACTACTTGTGCATCCAAAAACTATTAAACCCAGTTTCTTGCCATGAGTGTCCACCATATCTACCTATGGATTGAATAAGATCCTTCAAGTAAGTTGTCATTGGTGCAAAAAGCAATAAAAATTGCTCCTAAAATATGTATGATCTTTTATTGCAAGGGAAAATAAGCGTTGTACGAACTTGTGATGGTAAAGAAATAAAAGCGACGGATTACATAATAAAGGTTGCTATCACAAGGGGCAATATAACGTGACGTTCCTTTGCATTAAGAGCTTGCACGTCCAAAAATAAAAAGCGCATGACAACCTCTGCTTCCCTGTGCGAAGGGTCTATCTTTTACTTTATGTATTTACTTTTATGCAAGAGTCAATAAGTATTCATTCTCATTTCAACCTAAATTATTTTTTAGTTGGCAAGCATCATGTGGTGGGGAAAGATCCAGGCACATATGGCCATTGAAATATATTTGATCATGAATTATTATTGTTGACAATTATCTCTATGATAAATAAGTTGTGAGGCGAAACATTAAGCCCCTATCTTTCTCTGTGTTCGATGGATGCCATTTGTTCTAAAAATATGCTTTGAGTACTAGCAATCATAGAAGACTATATGATAATTGAGTATGTGGAACTCTTACTTAGACTTTGTTGAAGATAAGTTGAATTGCAATTGTTTGGTGACTAAGAACATAGGTTGTTAAATTTCAAGAGAATGCATTGTTTGAACCATAACATGTGAATGGATTGTTACTTTATCATGATGAGTTTTATGAGAAAGAGTTGATGTTATGATGCTAGGAAAAGTGATTGAAATTATCATTGATCAAACTTATGCACTATGCTAGCATTCACACTTCATAAATTATTTCTTTTATCATTTACCTACTCGAGGACGAGCAGAAATTAAGCTTGGGGATGCTGATACGTCTCCAACGTATCTATAATTTATGAAGTATTCGTGCCATGTTTATTATAGTTTTGTATGATTTTGGTGCACTTTTATATGGATTTTATATGATTTTCATGGACTAACATATTGACCTAGTGCCCAATGCCAGTTGCTGTTTTCTGCTTGTTTTCAGTTTTCCAGAAAATCCATATCAAACGAAGTCCAAATGCAGTGAAACTTTTTGACGATTTTTCCTGAAAGGAAAGGGACCCAGGAAGCTTTGGGAGAGTACTAGAAGACCCACAGGGGCCCACAAGCCACCAGGGCACGTCCAGGGGGGTGGCCACGCCCTGGTGCCTCATGGGCCCCCTGTGGCCCCTCTTTGCGTGATTCCAACGCCAAAAATTCCTATATATTCAGAAACCTCCAGAAATAACCCTAGAACTTCGACTCCGCTGCCGCAAGCCTCTGTACCTCCACGATCTCATCTAAAGCCCTTTTCCGGCACCCTGCCGGAGGGGGAAATCATCACCGGAGGCCATCTTCATCATCTCGGCGGTCACCATGACGAGGAGGGAGTAGTTCACCCTCGAGGCTAGGGGTATGTACCAGTAGCTATGTGTTTGATCTCTCTCTCTCTCTCTCTCTCTCTCTCGTGTTCTTGATTTGGCACAATCTTGATGTACCGCGAGCTTTGTTAATATAGTTGGATCGTATGGTGTTTCTCCCTCTCTATCTTGTTGTGATGAATTGAGTTTTTACCTTTGAGGTTTCACTATTATCAGATTGAATACTTTTATGGATTTGAGAACACTTGATGTATGTCTTGCATATGAATACCCATGGTGACAATGGGGTATTATATTGATTCACTTGATGTATGTTTTGACGCTCAGTTCGTGGATTCTCGAGGTGACATTGGGGTAATCTATGCATAGGGGTAGATGCACGTTTTCGTCCTACTTTCTCCGGTAGAAATCTAGGGGCACTCTTTGAAGTTCTTTGTGTTGGATTAAATATTATGAATCTGAAGTTGTTTGATGCATATCGAATAATCAACTCACGGATACTTATGGTGACATTGGAGTATCTAGGTGACATTAGAGTTGGTTGATGCGTATCATATGGTGTTATTTTAGTATGAACTCTAGGGCTATTTGTGACACTTATAGGATGGCTCAATAGATTGATCGGAAAAGATAACTTTGAGGTGGTTGCGTACCCTACAACAATTTCATCTTATGTTCTCCGCTAGATAAGAACTTTGGAGTGATTCTTTGTCGCACGTTGAGGGATTGTTATATGATTCAATTATGTTAGCATTGTTGAGAGATTGCACTAGCGAAAGTATGAACCCTAGGCCTTGTTTTCAAGCATTGCAATACCGTTTGTGCTCCATTTTATCACTTGCTACCTTGCTGTTTTTATATTTTTAGATTACAAAAACCTATATCTACTATCCATACTACACTTGTATCACTATCTCTTCGCCAAACTAGTGCACCTATACAATTTACCATTGTATTGGGTGTGTTGTGGACACAAGAGATTTCTTGTATTTGGTTGCAGGGTTGTTTGAGAGAGACCATCTTCATCCTACGCCTCCCACGGATTGATAAACCTTAGGTCATCCACTTGAGGGAAAATTGCTACTGTCCTACAAAACTCTGTGCTTGGAGGCCCAACACAAGTCTACAAGAATAAGTTGTGTAGTAGACATCAGTGACAAGGCAACCCCATGTGCCCCGGGGGGGAGGGGCGCCAAGATGCCTTGTGGGCCCCTCGTGGCTCCTTTTGACCTAATTCCACTTCTATAAATTCTCAAATATTGGGAAACCAATAGAGAGCCCCACGAAATAACTTTTCCGCCACCGCAAGCTTCTGTTCCTCTGCGATCCCATCTGGAGGCCTTTTCCGGCACTCTGCCGGAGGGGAAATCGATCATGGAGGGCTTCTACATCAACCTTGCTGCCCTACCGATGATGTGTGAGTAGTTTACCACAGACCTACGGGTCCATAGCTAGTAGCTAGATGGCTTCTTCTCTCTGTTTGATCTTCAATACAATGTTCTCCTCGATCTTCTTGGAATTCTATTTGATGTAATCTTCTTTTGCGGTGTGTTTGTGGGGATCCGATGAATTGTGAGTTTATGATCAGATTATTCATGAGAAATATTTGAGTCTTTTCTGAATTATTTTTTGCATGATTATTATAGCTTTGTATTTCTCTCTGATCTATCCGTTTGGTTTGGCCAACTAGATTGATTTATCTTCAGTGGGAGAGGTGCTTTGTAATGGGTTCAATCTTGCGGTGTTCTATATCCCAGTGACAGAAAGGGACAAGACACGTATTTGTATTGTTGCCATTAAGGGTAAAAAGACGGGGTTTATTCATATTGATTTGGTTTACTTTGTCTACAGCACGCAACACCTCGTTAGCAGCAAGTATTTTTAGGGTTTTAGATATATGATTTAGATAGACCCGGGGGCCATAGTTTTCACTAGAGGCTTCTCTCAAGAAAATAGCATACGGCGGGTAGACAAATTATTGTTGGGCAATTGATAGAAAAGCAAATAATCATGACCATATCCAAGGCTATGATCATGTATATAGGCATCACGTCCGAGACAAGTAGACCGACTCCTGCCTGCATCTACTACTATTACTCCACACATCGACCGCTATCCAGCATGCATCTAGTGTATTAACTCCATAAGAACGGAGTAACGCCTTAAGCAAGATGACATGATGTAGACAAAGTAAACTCACGCATGAATAAACCTCATCTTTTTACCCTTAATTGCAATGATACATACATGTCATGTCCCTTTCTGTCACTGGGATTGAGCACCGGAAGATCGAACCCATTACAAAGCACCTCTTCCCATGGGAAGATAAATCAATCTAGTTGGCCAAACCAAATCAATCGATCGGGGAAGAAATATGAAGCTATAATAATCATGCATAAAAGAGATCAGAGAAGACTCAAATAATATTCATGGATAATCTGATCATAAACTCACAATTCATCGGATCCCAACAAACCCACCGCAAAAAGTGATTACATCAGATAGAACTCCAAGAACATCGAGGAGAACATTGTATTGAAGATCAAAAAGGGAGAAGAAGCCATCTAGCTACTAACTATGGACCCGAAGGTCTGTGGTAAACTACTCACGCATCATCGGAAGGGCAGCAAGGTTGATGGAGAGCCCCTCCGTGATCGATTCCCCCTCCGACGGAGCACTGGAAAAGGCCTCCAGATGGGATCTCTCGAGAACAGAAACTTGCGGCGGCAGAAAAAGTATTTCGTGGGCTCCTCTGTTGGTTTCCTGATTTTTGGGAATTTATAGTGGTGGAATTAGGTCAAAATAGTCAGAGGTGGGCCCACGAGGCACCAGGGTGCGCCTGCCCCCCCAGGAGCGCCCTGGTGGCTCGTGGCCACCTCCAGGGTCTTCTGGCCTCCTCCCGAAGCTACTAGTGTTTATCTTGTCCAGAAAAAAATCTCCAAAAAGTTTCGTTGCATTTGGACTTCGTTTGGTATTGATATTCTGTAAAACCAAAAACAGACAGAAAACAACAACTGGCACTGGGCACTAAGTTAATAGGTCAGTCCCAAAAAATGATATATAATTGCTGTAAATGTATATAAAAACATCCAAGATTGTTAATATAACAGCATGGAACAATCAAAAATTATAGATACGTTGGAGACGTATCACAATCCATGATAAATTCACCAAATGCTTATGAACAAAATAAAGCTTTTACTAAACATATTGTAGAAGCTATGATAAAAGCCCATAAAGAAAAGCTTGAGTTGGAAGTTTCAATACATAGAAAATTGCATGATGAATGGGAACCTACTATTAAAGTTAAAATTAAAGATTATGAATGTAATGCTTTGTGTGATCTAGGTGCTAACGTCTCTACTATACCAAAATCTTTATGTGACGTGCTAGGTCTCACCGATATGGATGCTTGTTCCCTTAATTTGCATTTAGCGGATTCAACTATTAAGAAACCATTGGGTAGAATAAATGATGTTCTCATACTTGCATATAGGAATTATGTACCCGTGGATTTTATTGTGCTTGATATTGAATGTAATCATCTTGTCCTATAATACATGGTAGGCCTTTCCTACGAACCATAGGTGCTCTTATTGATATGAAAGAAGGTAATATAAGATTTCAGTTCCCATTAAAGAAAGGGATGGAACACTTCCCTAGAAAGAGAATTAAGCCACCATATGAATCCATTATGAGGGCCACCTACAGAATTAATTTGAAGGATGATAATACTTGAAACAATGCATTATGCCTATCTAGGGGCATAAAACAATAGCGCTTGTTGGGAGGCAACCCAATATGTATCTTAAATTTTTGCTTTGTTTTCTATTTTGTGTGTTTGCACAATTGTATCTACTGTTATGATTGTAGTTTTGATCTTTTAATTAGTGTTTGTGCCAAGTAATGCCTTTGGGATGATTTGGATGATAGTATAATTGATGGTGTTTGAAAAACAGAAAGTTTTGCCCTCAGCTCTTAATTTCTATTCTGTACTGGAACGTGATAAAATCCTGAATTGTTTACAAAGTATTGGCATATGAATTGTTTACGTTTTCCTAATTTTTCAGAATTTTTTGTGTTACAGAAGTATGATTATTATTCAGATCTTTACAGACTATACTGTTTTAGACATATTCTGTTTTTGTTGCATAGTTTGCTTATTTTGATGAATCTATGGATTGTATCGGGGGGGGGGGGGTATAAGTCATGGAGAAGTTGGAGTACAGTAGCATTATGCCAAGATTAAATATGAATCAATTTATAACAGTACCTAAAGTTTAAGATTTGTTTGTTATACTAACGGATCTCACGAGGTTTCTATTGAGTTTTGTGTGCTGAAGTTTTCAAGTTTTAGGTGAGATCCCGATGGATGAAGGAATAAGGAGCGGCAAGACCCTAAGCTTGGGGACGCCCAAGGCACCCCAAGGTAATATTCAAGGAAGACCCAAGCATATAATCTTGGGGATGCCCCGGATGGCATCCCCTCTTTCGTCTACAATATATCGGTATATCACTTGGAGCTATATTTTTATTCATCACATGATATGTGTTTTACATGGAGCATCTTGTGCCATAATTTTCTTTTTCTTTGTTTGCTTTTTAGTTTGCCACAATCATTTTTTGAACACACCTTTTTGAGAGGGACACACATTTATCGTGATTTGTTAGAATACTCTATGTGCTTCACTTATATCTTTTGAGCTAGGTAGTTGCTCTAGTGCTTCACTTATATCTTGTAGAGCACAGTGGTGGTTATATTTTAAAGAAATCGTTGCACTCTCATGCTTCACTTAAATCTTTTTGAGAGTCTAATAAATAGTAATGGCAATTTGCACGGGTTATAAGATTGGTCCATAAAGGATAGGTATTCAAGAGGGATATAATAAAAACTTTCATGTAGATCACTGAATATGATAAGTTTGATTCCTTGCAATAGTTTTGCGATATTAAGATGGTAATATGTGGATGTACTAGTGAATGATTGTGGTTTAGTAAGAATATTGGTGTTAAGGTTTGTGATTCCCGAAGCATGCACGTATAGTCCTTAGTTGTGTGATGAAGTTGGAGCATGATTTATTATTGAGTGTCTACCTTATGAGTGGCGGTCAGGGACGAGCGATGGTCTTTTCCTACCAATCTATCCCCCTAGGGGCATGCGTAGTAGTACTTTGCTTTGAGGGCTAATAGACTTTTGCAATAAGTATGTGAGTTCTTTATGACTAATGTGAGTCCATGGATTATATGCACTCTCACCTTTCCGCAACATGCTAGCCTCTTCGGTATCGTGCATTGCCCTTTCTCACCTCGAGAGTCGGTGCAAACTTCGCCGGTGCATCCAAACCCCGTGATATGATACGCTCTATCACACATAAGTCTCTTTATATCTTCCTCAAAACAGCCACCATACCTACCTATCATGGCATTTCCATAGCCATTCCGAGATATATTGCCATGCAACTTCCACCGTTCCATTTATGTGACACACATCTTCATTGTCATATTGCTTTGCATGATCATATAGCTGACATAGTATTTGTGGCTCAGCCATCATCATTTTTATACATGTTACGCTAGATCATTACACATCATGGTACACTGCCAAAGGCATTCATATAGAGTCATATTGTTCTAGTATCGAGTTGTAATATTGAGTTGTAAGTAAATAAAAGTGTGATGATCATCATTATTAGAGCATTGTCCCAGTGAGGAAAGGATGATGGAGACCGTGATTCCCCCACAAGGCGGGATGAGGCTCCGGGCGAAAAAAAAGGAGGCCAAAAAGAGCCCAGAAAAAGAGAGAGAAAAAGAGAGAAGGGGCAATGTTACTATCCTTTTCCACACTTGTGCTTCAGAGTAGCACCATGTTTTTCATATAGAGAGTCTCCTGAGTTGTCACTTTCATATACTAGTGGGAATTTTTCGTTATAGAACTTGACTTGTATATTCCGATGATGGGCTTCCTCAAATGCCCGAGGTCTTCATGAGCAAGCAAGTTGGATGCACACCCACTTAGTTTCAGTTTGAGCTTTCATACACTTATAGCTCTTAGTGCATCCGTTGCATGGCAATCCCTACTCCTCGCATTGATATCAATTGATGGGCATCTCCATAGCCTGTTGATTAGCCGCGTTGATGCGAGACTATCTTCCTTTTTGATTTCCCCTTATTAATCCCTATCACCACATTCTATTCCACCCATAGTGCTATGTCCATGGCTCGCACTCATGTATTGTGTGAGAGTTGAAAAGGCTGGAGCGCGTTAAAAAGTATGAACCAATTGCTCGGCTTGTCATCGGGGTAGTTCATGATTAATACTTGTGTAAGGAAGACTAAGCATGACGGGCTATATGATTTTGTAGGGATAGCGCTCTTTAGCATTTTTATTTTGAAAGGCATGATTGTTTGTTGGTATGCCTGAGTATTGATGTCTTTATATCAAATTATAGACTATTGCTTTGAATCACTCATTTCTTTATATTCATACTGTAAAAGAGATTACATGATAAACATGTTAGGTAGCATTCCACATTAAAAATTCTGTTTTTATCATTTACCTACTCGAGGACGAGCAGGAATTAAGCTTGGGGATGCTGATACGTCTCCAACGTATCTATAATTTTTGATTGTTCCATGCTATTATAGTATCAATCTTGGATGTTTTATATGCAATTATATGCTATTTTATATCATTTTTTGGGACTAACCTATTAACCTAGTGCCTAGTGCAAGTTGTTGTTTTTTGCTTGTTTTTTGTTTTTCAGGAAATCGGTACCAAATGGAGTCCATACGCTACGAAACTTTTTGACGATTTTTTTCTAGACAAAAGAGACCCTAGAAGCTTCGGGAGGAGACCAGAAGCCTCACGAGGAGGTGACAAGGCAACCCCACGCGCCCCCAGGGGGGGCGCGCCAAGATGCCTTGTGGGCCCCTCGTGTCTCCTTTTAACCTAATTCCACTTCTATAAATTCTGAAATATTGGGAAACCAACAGAGAGGCCCACGAAATAACTTTTCCGCCGCCGCAAGATTCTGTTCTTCCGCGATCCCATGTGGAGGCCTTTTCCGGCACTCTGCCTGAGGGGGAAACGATCACGGAGGGCTTCTACATCAACCTTGCTGCCCTACCGATGATGTGTGAGTAGTTTACCACAGACCTGCGGGTCCATAGCTAGTAGCTAGATGGCTTCTTCGCTCTCTTTGATATTCAATACAATGTTCTCCTCGATCTTCTTGGAGTTCTATTCGATGTAATCTTCTTTTGCGGTGTGCTTGTTGGGATCCGATGAATTGTGGGTTTATGATCAGATTATTCATGAGAAATATTTGAGTCTTTTCTGAATTCTTTTATGCATGATTATTATAGCTTTGTATTTCTCTCCGATCTATCCGTTTGGTTTGGCCAACTAGATTGATTTATCTTCAGTGGGAGAGGTGCTTCGTAATGGGTTCAATCTTGCGGTGTTCTATATCCCAGTGACAGGAAGGGACAAGACACGTATTTGTATTGTTGCCATTAAGGGTAAAACAACGGGGTTTATTCATATTGATTGGGTTTACTTTGTCTACATCATGTCATCTTGCTTAAGGCGTTACTCCGTTTTCATTAACGTAATACCCTAGATGCATGCTGGATAACGGTCGATGGGTGGAGTACTAGTAGTAGATGTAGGCAGGAGTCGGTCTACTTGTCTCGGACGTGATGCCTATATACATGATCATTGCCTTGAATATCGTCATAACTATGCGCTTTTCTATCAATTGCCCAATAGTAATTTGTTTACCCACCGTATGCTATGCGTTCGAGAGAGAAGCCTCTAGTGAAAACTATGGCCCCAGGGTCTACTCAAAATACTTTCTGAAATTTATTTGCTTTTATTTTCTTTTGTATTTTATCTATCTACCATTACAGGATTTAATCCTTGCAAATAACGAGTTCAAGGGGAATGACAACCCTCTTGCCCGCGTTGGGTGCAAGTATTTGCTTTGGTGTGTGCAGGTGCTGCTCACGAGGTTTTGCGAAGTTCTCCTACTGGATTGATACCTTGGTTCTCACTGAGGGAAATACTTATCTCTACTGTACTGCATCACCCCTCCTCTTCAGGGAAAATCCCAACACAGTTCACAAGTAGCACGCCCCTGCACCACCACCTTTGGCGCCCGCCGGTGCCTACGGCGCCCCGTACCAGCCGCGTCCGCTGGTGCCTTCGGCACCCGCCGCCGTCTACGGCGCGGCGTACCCGCAGCGCCCCTCAGCGCCCCTGGCGCCCCCTCCTCCACAACAGCCGCAGCCGCAGGCCGATCGTCGCCAACGCCGGCGCGGCTGTGGCGGCCAGTAGCGCAATAACAGCGGCAACAACGCTGGGTCCCAGCAGCCCCTAGACCAGCAGTACCAACCGCCGCCATGGAGTGCCAGCCACAACCTTTGGACCGGAGTTGTACACGCATACACGATGCCTGTACCTGCGCCCCCGCTCCTAGTCTGCTCGGGTCGCGGCCTTCGGCGCAACAGGCCCTCTTCACGGCTCCACAACCGGGCCATGTTGTCCCTTCTGTGCCCGCCTACCCAGCCGCTCCACTCGTCTACGACGCCTACGGTGGACCGCACTCCGGTAGTGCGGCCACGGGCTTCACTGGCTACCCTGCCCCGCCGGCCGCACCGGTCCCTTGCGACCCGGCTCTGCTAGCCGCGATCCAGTATGCGCCCCCGCCGAGTTCCTATGCTGGTGGCGGGGACTGGTTCATGGACACCGGAGCATCATCTCACATGGCTGCTTATCCGGGTAACATCTCCTCCGCCTGCCCTGTCACCACCTTCTCTCGTATCATCATCGGTAATGGTGCCGGCCTCCCTATCACTCATGTTGATTGTTCTAATTTCCCTTCCTCCTCTAGGCCACTGTTGCTTAATAATGTTCTTGTGTCTCCCGAGCTCATTCAGAATTTAGTTTCTGTCCGTAACCTTTCTAGTGACAATTCTGTAACTGTGGAATTTGACGAAGTTGGTTTTTCTGTTAAGGATGCCCACACCCGGATGGTCCTCCACCGATGTGACAGTCCCGGCGACATGTACCCCATCCAGTCTTCATCACCATCCCGCACTGGACCCATCGTGTTTTCCGCCGGCGTCGATCTTTGGCACGCCTGCCTCAGTCATCCTAGCTCCACCGCACTTCGCCAAATAATGAAGGATTTTTCTTTTTCATGTAATAAAACGGATGCTCACTCTTGTCAAGCATGCCGTCTAGGCAAACATGTCAGACTCCCCTTTAGTTCTTCGTCCACAGTTGCGTCTTTTCCTTTTGAGTTGATTCATAGTGATGTTTGGACCTCTCCCATTCCTAGTAACACTGGATTTTTATACTATCTCGTTATCATGGATGACTATTCTCATTTTGTGTGGACTTTTCTGCTATGTAAGAAATCCGACGTTCCCACCACACTCATTGCCTTTTACTCTTACATCTCCACACAATTTGGTCGCCCTATCCATGCTCTTCAAACTGATAACGGGAAAGAATTCAACAACATCACTATTCGCATCCTTCTCTCTACTCATGGCACTATTTTTCGTCTCACATGTCCATACACTTCGCAGCAAAATGGTAGGGTTGAGCGCATCCTTCGCACCATTAACGACTGTATCCGTACCCTTCTTTTTCACGCTTACATGCCACCTCGCTAGGCCCCTCGTCGGGCCCCTCGCCGGCTTCGTCGGGGTCATCGGCCTCCTCGCCGGTCTCATCGCCCGGCTCGCCGTTCTTTGGAGAGGCGACCGCTTCTGGAGAGGCAGCTACAGCCATGCAGCCAGCCGGTCCTATCACCCGTGCGCGCACGGGCATTCCTCGGCCGAGCCTGCGGTACTCCACAGACGAGTACGCTCGCGCGACTTCTACCGCGCCTCCGTCGCCTCCGTCACCACTTCCGGCCTCCGCTCGTGCGGCCCTTCGCGGCTCACTGTGGTTTGCCGCGATGCAGGAGGAGTTTGATATCCTGCAGCGCAATCACACTTGGCAGCTTGTCCCACGTCCCCGTCACGCCAACATCATCATCGGGAAGTGGGTCTTCAAGAACAAGCTTCGTCCCGATGGTACACTCGATCGCTACAAAGTGCGTTGGGTGGTTTGTGGCTTCCGTCAGCGTACTGGCATTGACTTCACAGATACATTTGCCTCGGTTGTCAAACCCGGGACGATTCATACCGTTCTTCAGCTCGCGGTGTCCCGCGCCTAGCCGGTGCACCAGATGGACGTCTCCAATGCTTTTCTTCACGGTCATCTTGAGGAGCAGGTGTACTGCCAGCAGCCCACGGGGTTCGTCGACGACACTTACCCGGAGCATGTATGTGTTGACACCCGATTTTGGCACGGTGCAAAATACAGTAAAGGTGGACTCAAGCGGAGAAGTCTTCTATACGAGAAAATTCACATTGCCGGCATGAAAGGCTTGCCGGTGAAATCTTACCGCTCGAGCTGAAGGCTTGCCGGTTTGGCTTGTCGATTTTGAGTGCTTGCCAATTTCAGTGGAGGCCCAAACAGGGGTTGAAGATGATCCGGCAAGGGGATGACCCGGCAGGAGATCCGGCAAGGAAACGGCTCGGCAAGGAGACAGCCCGGCAAGGAGGTGATCCGGCAAGGAGGCAGCCCGGCAAGGAGGCGATCCGGCAAGAAGATGACCCGGCAAGGCGACCCGGCAAGATATCCTGATGGTACTCCTGGGAAGGCGACGGCCCGTCGAAGACCGAAGATCAAGATGGACGCGAGGAGACGTAAGCCAGCCCATCAAGACAGCCTCTGGAGCGGTACTACCGCCCTCCAGAGCGGTACTACCGCCTGAGCGGTACTACTGTGTTTTACTACCACGCCTACCACCGCTTACGAAAATTCTTCTGGTATCCCGAGACCCTTACTCGGTAGTAGCGCGGTACTCGGAGTGGTAGTATCAGCCAGAGCGGTAGTACCGCCCTCCAGAGCGGAAGTACCGCTAAGCGGTAGTACCGTATTTTACTACCGCGATTACTACCGCTTACGAAAATTCTTCTGGTATCCCGAGACCCTTACTCGGTAGTAGCGCGGTACTCAGCTATACTCAGAGCGGTACTACCGCTTGACCAGAGCGGTACTACCGCTTACCGTCGCGCAGATTCGGGCAGGTTTTTGAGGAGTCCGAATTTGGCTAGTGTTTTTGATACTTTGTAAGGAAAGATGAATCCATGACTTGTACGGGAAGTCCAACCCCCTCTTAAATAGAAGAGGTGATGGCCGATTGAAACACACACAATCGAACAAATCAATATACTACTTTTTCATCTACGTTTTGTCTCATACCCTCGTATCTTCTTCCTCGTTCTTCGTCGTTCTTTGTGTTGGAGAGCTGCGAATCCCGAGGCCCTAGGGGCGAGCGAATCGACCTAGGGCAGCCCATTGCCGCCGTGCTCCCTGACGGGGTCCCTCCCGGGAGTGTGGGGTTTCGGGTCTCAAAAGCGCCGGCCGGATTGTCTTGCGTATCACGCTTCCGGCAGGCCTCCCTCGACGTGAGCTGCGGTGCATCACCCCCGGCGTCGAGGGTACGCGTGACGCGTTCGTGTGTCAACACACTTTTTGGCGACTCCGCTGGGGAACTTTGATCCATCATCATCATCCATCATGTCCAATCTTCCCAATCCCTCGGAAGTTGACGCCGATAACATCATTAAGCCCAATCTGGAGGAGTTATCGGCCGAGCATTGCCAAGATTATGAGGAGTACAAGAAGGCGCGTGAAGAGAAGGAGTTGCAGGAGTTCCTTGGAAACTTCAAGAAGGACCGCCAAGGCAATATCACTCCGGTTGGAGAAATCAAGTTCCCTCCTCTTCAAGCCGACCAGGTTAAACCTTCTGTAAGTACTACCTTTTCTCCTGAGCAATTGGCTGAAATTGAGAGCCGTATTTCTGATAGCAATAATCTGATCTATCAAGCTTTCTTAGAAAATAATAATGCTCAGAAGAATATGCCTAATATGCCTGCTAGTATGGGAAACCCTAATTCAGCTTTGCCTATCTCATCGGCGCCCCCCATGCCGATGAATTATTTTCCCACCCATACCAATCAAATTGTGGCTGCACCGTTTAATCCTTTCATGAATATGCAGAGTTCGGTGGCAACGCCGAACCAAACCTTACCGATAGGTGGAAACATTGCTAGATCATCGCCGAACTATGGTTCGGCCAACATGTCACAATTTACGCCCATAGTTGCTAACCCTAATCCTCCTATGTCATTGCCACAAGCTCCATCGTCTACTATGGACGATGCTTTAGCTAATTTTAGAGAGGAGATGGCTAAAACGCTTCGAGAGAATTTTGGCGTTGAATTACCTAGGAATCGGATTTATCAAAAGCCGTATCCTGAGTACTTTGATGCAATTCCGTGCCCCAAGGATATAAAATTCCAGATTTTGTTAAGTTCAATGGAGAGGGCACGAAAACCACATGGGAGCATGTTAGCCAATAGCTAGCACAATTGGGTGAAGCAGGCTCGATAAATGAATTGAAAGTGCGTTTATTTCCCTTGTCATTAACTGGTACTGCATTTTCATGGTTTTCTTCTTTGCCGCATGGATCTATTCGTGTTTGGTCACAACTAGAGCAAAAATTTCATGATCATTTTTATAGCGGCGACAATGAACTTAAGTTGTCACATCTTACATCGGTTAAGCAGAAGCATGATGAATCGGTCTCCGATTACGTCAAGAGATTTAGAGAGACAAAAAACCGGTGCTATAGTTTAGTGATAACTGAGAGAGACTTGGCTGATCTTGTGCTCAATGGTTTGAGAACTCATATTAGAGAAAAGCTAGAAGGCTATGAATTTATAAATATCAACCAAGTCTTACAGAGGGCTTTGGCTCATGAAAGCCGAAGCAAGGACCTCAAAGAAATGTATAGATATAAAACTGATCGTCCAAAGATGAATATGGTTGAATATGATAGTGATCATTCGGACGACGAGGGTGATATTTATGCTGCTGAATTTGTTTGGCCCTCGAAGGCCAAACCTTTTACTTGTCATGATCTAAAGCCGATTCATAAGAATCGTGATGATGAGATGAAGTTTACTTTTAACATTGCTAAATGTGATAGAATATTTGATGCTTTGCTACAAGCTAAGATTATTAGAATATCTCATACTTTACCGCCGTTTGAAGAGCTGAAACGGCGTGCTTATTGCAAGTATCATAATTCTTTTTCTCATGCAACTAATGATTGCAATGTTTTCCGACGACAGATACAATCGGCCATTAATGACGGATGATTGAACTTTTCTGAAATGCAAGTGGATAAGCAGCCCTTCCCAATGAATACTCTGGATTTGGAGGGGAAAAAGTTACTCATTCGGCCGGAGGTGGCCGAATCCGCTAATAAAACTAATGTTGTCATTGGTGAGCCCAGGAAAAACAGAGATGGCGGCAAGATCTTGGGAAGGCAAGTGGTGCTTGACAAGCAACCCGATGGTGGAGAGATAATCAAGATCACCATCAAGAATCCTACACTTGGGGGGCAACCACAGGAGCAACAAGACACTCGTGTTAAGTTTATCAAGCCCAAGAGTCCGGAAGTTGGCAAGTGGAAGCTGAATGAAGCCAAAGTGCAGCGCAAGAGAGCCAAGCCAACTTTTGATATATTGTTGTCCAAGTATGCTAATCAAGCGGCCGGTTCTAGCTCTAATCGGCCATCAAATTTGAAGCGCCCAAGATCACCTCCGAGGCGAGAGTTGCAGCATCACACAAGGCCACATGGGTCATGGGCGCCAGGCCGTGGATGGCGCCACCTCCCTATGCACCATACTACATGGGAGGATTCAATGGAGGATGGGGGCAGCCCCCAATGGCCCCTTATGCTTTTCATCCAGGATGGGCAGAGCCAAGGAGGCCTACGCGTGAAAGGCTTTCTTATCCCACACGAGGCCGTTTGAACAATGGTGTCAATCGGCCCATGCAGAATAATCAAGAAGGGATCAACAAGCAAGTATGGCGTGCCAAATCACCAAGCACAGCGGTCGAGTCTGGAAAGGGCAAAGAAACAGTTGATGCCGACTCACTCATCTTGGGCACTGAGACATTCACCATACAACAGCCGACTGTGCGGAACAACCCTACTGAGCCGATACTTGCTATCGCGCCAAAGCACTCGGCTAATGATCATGAAGCTAGCACAAGCAAGGCCAAGTTCAAAGATCCAAAGTATATGCAACCTAAGTGGTGTCCTCCAGGGCTGACAAAAACACAAAAGAGAAAACTACAAAGGATGAGAAGTCATGAGATGGCTGAACAGGAGGCCGAAAAGCAAAGGGATAACTGGTTCAATGACATTCGGCCCATGGTACCTACAAAACAAGTATGGGTGCCTAAGCAAATACAAAGTGCGGTAGTCTCTATATCTGTCACATCAGTGCCTGTACCACCAAAGGAGGACGATGCCACTGTTATTACATCGTCCGCGGCGCCTATTGATTCCGCTTCGCTCGAACAAATTTCAGAACCAATAGACACGCCCGAGGAGAAGGAAGATATGGTGGATTGTGAGCCTACACCGGTGCATGAAGGTATGGATATCAACATGGTGTTTTACTTACCCGCTGAGTTTCGTGCTATAGATGAAGAAGGGGAGGTGGCTCAGCTGGATTTTGGCCCTAAGAATGCAATATTTGAGAAGCCAAAAGAACCAGTGACACACTTGAAACCGTTGTACCTCAGGGGCCATATCAATGGATCACCAATTACTCGAATGCTTGTTGATGGTGGTGATGTGGTGAATCTCATGCCCTATTCAGTCTTCAAGAAATTGGGTTTGCCTGACGAAGGATTGATGAAAACCAATATGGTGCTCAATGGATTTGAAGGCAAAGAGAAAACCGAAGCTAAAGGCGTGATTTACGTGGAGCTCACGGTTGGAAGCAAAACTTTGGCTACTGCATTCTTTGTCGCCGAGGTGCAAGGTAACTACAACGTCATTCTAGGCCGTGATTGGGTTCATGCAAACCAATGTGTGCCATCCACTATGCACCAATTTTTAATTCAATGGGTTGATGATGAAGTGGAGATCGTTCATGCGGATAATTCGGCTTGCGTTGCTTTAGCCGATACACCGGTGGATTGGCAACACCCCAATGCTGCTTGCTTGACGGGACGGGACTTATCTGAGTTTGACTTTCTCAGCGCCACCAAGAGTGGTTTTGTACCCGTTTCTTTAAAGCCGGTTGGTGGAAATCGGCTCCAAGGTATGACGTATTTAAATGGATCCTAACTCTGAGTGGTTACAAAAGCGGCTTGCAGAATATCGGTCCAAAAGGAACGATATGTATGAGTCTATAGAGGAGTTAGGTGATATGGATAAACTTGGACAAGGTTTTACATCGGCCGATCCATTAGAAGAAGTAGATATTGGAGATGGCTCAATTCCTAGGCCGACATATGTAAACAAAAATTTGAAAGCCGATTGTAAAGTCAAGTTAATCGAGCTATTGAAAGAATATATTTGTTGCTTTGCATGGGAATATCATGAGATGCCAGGTTTAAGCCGAGAGCTAGTGGAGCATCGGTTACCTATAAAAGCCGGTTTTAGACCGTATAAACAATCGGCTAGGAAGTTCAATCCAAAAATATATGACCGGATCAAGGAAGAGATCGGTCGTTTGCTTAAAGCTAATTTTATTAGACCTTGCAGGTACGCCGAGTGGATTTCTAATATTGTGCCAGTGGAAAAGAAAGGCTCCGGCAAATTGAGGGTGTGCATTGATTTCAGAGATTTGAATAGAGCTACGCCCAAAGATGAGTATCCTATGCCTATAGCCGACATGCTTATTAATGATGCTTCTGGACATAAGGTTATTAGCTTTCTTGATGGCAATGCGGGGTACAACCAAATTTTCATGGCCGAAGAGGACATGTCCAAAACGGCTTTTCGGTGCCCCGGTTTCCTTGGATTATTTGAGTGGACAGTGATGACCTTTGGATTGAAGAATGCCAGCGCCACATATCAAAGGGCTATGAATTTGATCTTTCATGATTTACTCGGTGTTATACTTGAAGTCTATATTGATGATATTGTTGTCAAATCGGATGTTTTTGAATCTCACTTAGCCGATTTGCGTTTAGCTTTTGAGAGGATGAAAAAATATGGGCTGAAGATGAATCCTTTGAAGTGTGCGTTTGGCGTGTCGGCTGGTAAGTTTTTGGGTTTCATTATTCATGAAGATGGCATAGAGATTGATCCCAAAAAGATAGAAGCTATACAAAAAGTGGAGGCTCCAACATGCAAGAGAGATATGCAAAAATTCCTTGGCAAGGTCAATTATTTGAGGAGGTTCATAGCTAATTTGTCAGGGAAGGTTGATGCATTTACTCATATCCTTCGGTTGAAGAATGATGTTGATTTTACTTGGGGGGCAAAACAGCAAGAAGCATTTGATATGATTAAGAATTATTTGTGCACTCCTCCGGTGATGAAGGCGCCCAAGCATAGAGAGCCCTTTAGACTTTACATTGCAGCCGAGGAAGGCGTTATTGGAGCTGTTTTGACTCAAGAAACCAAAGGAAAAGAGCATGCTATCACTTATTTGAGCCGACGCCTATTGGATGCCGAGACAAGGTATACATTTATTGAAAAATTATGCCTATGCTTGTACTATGCTTGCACAAAATTGAGACATTATCTAGTACCAAGTGCTTGCATAGTAGCTTGTCAAACCGATGTCATTAAATACATGTTGCATAGACCAATTCTTAGTGGTAGAATTGGTAAATGGGCTTATGCTTTAATTGAGTATGATTTGGCTTACGAGTCTCTAAAATCCATGAAAGGCCAAATTGTTGCTAATTTTATCGTTGAGCATCGGATTGATGACAAGCAAGATATTGATATAAACCTTGTCTCGTTAGTACCATGGAGATTATATTTTGATGGTTTAGTTTGTAGCAACGGCCAAGGTGTTGGTATTGCTTATATATCTCCTCATGGTGCTGTTTTTGAAGCCTCATGCCGCTTAGAATATTTTTGCACAAATAATCAAGACGAATATGAAGCATTGTTATTCGGCTTAGAGATGTTGCTTGCTATAGGTGCTACACATATTGAAGCTTTTGGTGATTCGTTATTAGTAGTACAACAAGTATCCAAAGTTTTTCAATGTTTAGACGAATCACTTAATGTTTATTTTGATAAATGTCTAGATATAATTTCTACTTTGGATCATTTTAGCATTGCTCATATATCTAGACATGATAATTGGAGAGCAAACGAGTTGGCACAACAAGCATCCGGCTATCATGTCGATCATGGCATGTTTCATATCTCTCTAAAGCCGATGTCTTGTCTTGCTAACATAGGAGAGACCGAACCAGAGCCCATTGATTCGGTCACTGACAATAAATCTAGTGCAGATGAAAATCATGACTGGAGGAAGCCCATTATTGATTACTTGTGCAATCTGAGTGGAAGGGTGGACAGGGCTGTTCGGCGCATGGCTTTCAAATATACAATGAGAGACGATGGTCTTTATCGCCGAACGGTTGAAGATGTTCTCTTGAAGTGTTTGGACGAAGACCAAGCGAGAATTGCTATGGGAGAGGTTCATGAAGGAATTTGCGGCACTCATCAGTCGGCCCCCAAGATGAAGTGGTTATTACGACGTGCTGGATTTTATTGGCCGACGATGATCAACGATTGCTTCAGGTATTATAAAGGATGTGAAGCTTGTCAAAAGTTTGGTGATATTCAGTTGGCTCCCGCTGCTATGTTACATCCTATTATCAAGCCGTGGCCTTTTAGAGGTTGGGAATTAGACTTTATTGGAGAAATTCATCCTTCCTCTTCAAAGGGGCATCGGTTCGTGTTGGTGGCAACTGATTATTTTACTAAATGGTCTGAAGTAGTATCTCTCAAGAATATGACACATACGGAGGTAATTCAATTCATAAGTGAGCACATTATTCATAGATTCGGTATTCCGCAAACATTAACTACGGATCAAGGTTCATCTTTCATGTCACATCAAGTTAGAGAATTTGCCGAATCATATAAGATAAAGTTGCTCAATTCCTCCCCGTATTATGCTCAAGCCAATGGACAAGCTGAGTCTAGCAATAAAATTTTGATCAAGCTCATCAAGAAGAAGATTGAAGATAATCCAAGGAGATGGCATGAATTATTGTCCGAGGCTTCGTGGGCGCATAGAATCTCAAGGCATGGTGCGACGAAGGTAACTCCATATGAGCTCGTATATGGTCAAGAGGCCGTTTTACCGGTGGAAGTTAATTTGAATGCTTTGAGAATAGCCAAACAAAATGATTTATCGGCAGTGGACTTTTATAACTTGATGATGGATAATATTGACGAGGTTGCCGATAAGCGTTTGGCTGCATTAAAGGCCATAGAGAGAGACAAGTTGAGAGTAGCAAGAGCCTACAATAAGAAGGTCAAGTTGAAGAATTTTCAGATTGGTGATCTTGTGTGGAAGGTGATTCTACCGATTGGTTCAAAGGACAGAAAATTCGGGAAGTGGTCTCCAAGTTGGGAAGGTCCTTTCAAGATTGCAAGAATAGTTCCCGAAAATTCATATTTGGTGGAATCCATGCAAGGAACATTGCTACCTCGAGCTCTCAATGGCAAATATTTGAAGAAGTACCACCCAAGTGTGTGGCAAGAAGCCTAAATAGGCAATGGCCGATATATGATTATCGCCCTAAGCACATATTAATGGCCGATGGAGTGTTGACATCGTCCTTAGAACAAGCCTAATGCAAATTATTTTTCGGCATGCAAGCTTTGCCGAAAAACAGGGGGGCATGTGTTGACACCCGATTTTGGCACGGCGCAAAATACAGTAAAGGTGGACTCAAGCGGAGAAGTCTTCTATACGAGAAAATTCACATTGCCGGCATGAAAGGCTTGCCGGTGAAATCTTACCGCTCGAGCTGAAGGCTTGCCGGTTTGGCTTGTCGATTTTGAGTGCTTGCCGATTTCAGTGGAGGCCCAAACAGGGGTTGAAGATGATCCGGCAAGGGGATGACCCGATAGGAGATCCGGCAAGGAAACGGCCCGGCAAGGAGACAGCCCGGCAAGGAGGTGATCCGGCAAGGAGGCAGCCCGGCAAGGAGGCGATCCGGCAAGAAGATGACCCGGCAAGGCGACCCGGCAAGATATCCTGATGGTACTCCCGGGAAGGCGACGGCCCGTCGAAGACCGAAGATCAAGATGGACGCGAGGAGACGTAAGCCAGCCCATCAAGACAACCTCTGGAGCGGTACTACCGCCCTCCAGAGCGGTACTACCGCTTGAGCGGTACTACCGTGTTTTACTACCGCGCCTACTACCGCTTACCGTCGCGCAGATTCGGGCAGGTTTTTAAGGAGTCCGAATTTGGCTAGTGTTTTTGATACTTTGTAAGGAAAGATGAATCCATGACTTGTACGGGAAGTCCAACCCCCTCTTAAATAGAAGAGGTGATGGCCGATTGAAACACACACAATCGAACAAATCAATATACTACTTTTTCATCTACGTTTTGTCTCATACCCTCGTATCTTCTTTCTCGTTCTTCGTCGTTCTTAGTGTTGGAGAGCTGCGAATCCCGAGGCCCTAGGGGCGAGCGAATCGACCTAGGGCAGCCCATTGCCGCCGTGCTCCCTGACGGGGTCCCTCCCGGGAGTGTGGGGTTTCGGGTCTCAAAAGCGTCAGCCGGATTGTCTTGCGTATCGCGCTTCCGGCAGGCCTCCCTCGACGTGAGCTGCGGTGCATCACCCCCGGCGTCGAGGGTACGCGTGACGCGTTCGTGTGTCAACAGTATGCCTGCTTTCATGCTCGTTGTACGGGCTCAAGCAGGCTCCACGCGCTTGGTACCAGTGCATCGCAGCATTTCTTCATCAGCCCGGCTTCCGCTCCACTCGCTCCGATGCTTCGTTATTCGTCTATCGCCAGGGCGATGCTACCGCCTACCTGCTACTCTACATCGATGACATCATCATGACAGTTTGCTCTACTGCTCTTCTTCGACAGCTCATCGACCGTCTTCGCGTTGAGTTCGCCATTAAGGACTTGGGTCCTCTGCACTACTTCCTCGGGATCGAGGTGGTCTATTGTGCAGATGGCTTCTTTCTTCATCAGCGGAAGTACGCTCATGAGCTTCTTGATCGCGCTGGGATGCTTAATTGCAAACCTGCGGCCACGCCTGTCGACACGAAGGCCAAGCTCTCTGCCACAGATGGGTCCCCGGCTCCGGATGCTTCGTTCTACCGGTCTATTGTTGGTGCTCTCCAGTACCTCACTCTTACACGACCGGAGCTTCAGTACGCCGTTCAGCAGGTGTGCCTACATATGCATGCCACGCGATGCTCACTGGACTTCGGTGAAGCGGATTCTTCGCTACATTCGAGGTACCCTGGATCTCAGGCTATCACTTCAGGCATCGACCGCCATGGACATCACCGCCTACTCCGATGGTGACTGGGCAGGCTGCCCTGACACGCACCGTTCCACTTCGGGATATTGCGTCTACCTTGGACCATCACTTATCTCTTGGTCGTCCAAGCGGCAGCCTACCGTCTCTCGCTCCAGTGCTGAGGCGGAGTATCGTGCGGTGGCTAACGTGGTTGCAGAGTGCTCGTGGCTTCGCCAGCTCCTCCATGAGCTTTCGTGTCCTGTTGACAAGGCCACCGTCGTGTACTGTGACAACGTCTCCGCCGTTTACCTATCCACTAATCTGGTTCATCATGGTCCTGCCAAGCACATTGAGCTTGATATCCATTTTGTTCAGGAACAGGTGGCTCTTGGACATATACGTGTTCTACACGTACCCACCTCCCAACAATTTGCGGACATCATGACCAAGGGATTACCGACGGCGTCCTTCAAGGAGTTTCGATCCAGCCTTTGCGTCGGCACTGGCGACGCTTCGACTGCGCGGAGGGGGGGGGGGGGGGGGGGGGTTGAGATGTATATTTTGCATGTGTATTTCTTGTACAACAGGCCCTCCTCCTTTTTTGTATAGTAGAGGACGTGGCTACCTCTTGTACCTGTATATGTACGTGCATATGCACCCGATGAATATATCGTGAGTTGCACCTATTCTCTACAAAGGGTACCAGATTAAGAGGATCCTAGGCGGCAAAGAAAAATGCTGAGAAATTACGGGACATGATGCTTGGGATACCGTTAATCCCTGGCCCGGATGCTGGCTAAACCTGCAATTCTCTCTGCTGTTCTTACTGATCTGCCTGCCCGTGACACCACAAATTTAACTAGCTGTCCCCCGGGTCTGTGTGTTAGTTTAAGCGCGTGCGCACGCCCTGTGATTAATGCAACTGTCTTATGATGACGACTACATCCGTGCTTGCCATTAATGCTGGAATACTCCAGTATCCTCTCTCTGTCAAGTTGATCTGTATCGTCCTTAATTGCAAGTCAGCTGGAATAGCAAGCGTGCATGCACGTCTACGTGTCGACGGTGGAGTTGATCTGATTGCGGCCGCTAGCTAGGGTTTGTTGTTGGTTTGGATCTATCCATTGATTGACAGATTAACTCAGCCATGTAGTACAGCCGATTCAGTGCTGATTTAAGTCGGAGGATCACGGAGCCACATGCCATCCCCGATTTCCCATTTACGGCGATCTCGATGGCTGCTACTCGTGCCGATTGATTTGCTGTAGGTTAAGACATGATACTACTCGGAAAAAAATAAAAATAAAAATAAAGAATAAGAAAAAGACATGATACTACAGTAGCACGTAGCCCAGGCCCCGGCATGGTTAAGGAGTATATATACGAGTATCCATACTGTTAATGCTGGACAGACTCTGTTACTGCAGGAGTATGCACGCCAGTCAAAATGTATATATACCGGTCCGGTCGATCTAGAGAGTTGGGAAATGGGTTTTACTGCAGGGTTGTTTGGTCGGACAAGAGCATTTGGAGCCCTGCCGGGCCACGCGATAACTACATGCATTATTGTCAACTTGCATGCATATCCGGATATCCCTTGGCTGATGCTTGAGATGAGATGGATCGACGAGGGATTAGGCAATTAATGGCGACCCAGCCAGGGTTTCTCAATCTCAACTAATCCGCGCACGTGGAGTTCATTAATGAGCGTGGGGCCGGGGACCAACCAACTAACCGCTCGATCTAGTTACCGATTTCGGCAGTTGGCCGGCCGGCCAGCCGGGTGCAACCAGATCGATCGACTAATAACAGTGTCACTGAGCTAGCTCTCTTCTAGGATCCTCCCATGTAAGCATGTTGTACTCTCAACTCTGAAGAATAGGATTCTCGCATTGCCTGCCATGGCACCCCAAGGAGAGGACGATCGAGCCGACCGCCTGACACTTAACTAAGGGCGCGCGTGCGGGCCGGCCAACCGTTCCGTCTGCTGCGCACCACACGTACGCAGGTGTGAGTAATAGTAAGTAACTTAGCCTAGCGTCCATTAATTCGTCCAACTGAGGATTGTTCTGTCTGCACACGTGCACGTACGCTTGCTCGGCCGCCCACCCGGATCACGCGTGGGGCGAAAGAAGGAGATCATAAGTTGGTGGAGTGTGTGTAACTAGACTAGATCGATAATGCATGGGCGTACGTACGTGTTCTACTTTGCACCACTGCACTGCTGCCGGAGTTGTTTGGCCGTAGGGCATAATATTGGACCTTGAGTGATTGGGTCTGGGCGTACGTGTTCTACTTTGCACTACCGTGCTTAATATATACAGTACTGATGACTCTACGGTATGCGGCCGTATGTTGATCCTAAAAACATCCCACGCGTACTACAGCCGCCGTCCAACAGCCTTGAGTGTTATGCTGGGTTTCTATTTCCGAAGAGGATGCACGCTCTTGTTGGAACTTGGATTCCTGTAGTGCATCTGCTAAGCTACGGGAAATTTGGAACAGTCATAGAGGTGGTCCAGCGCAATTAATCCAATAATGGAGGGTGCAAGTACATTCTGTTTTCAAATTTGAAGAATCAAAGCATGTACGTAAATTTTATACTGTATTATTTGACAAACGGCTCCCGCACGTTAACATGCCGAATTTGTACTTTTGGATGAGATTTATAATGGTACGTACCAAGACCAGGTTGGTTATATAGTTTGCTACTTGCCCGAAGCCGCACCTGCATTTTTTCAATTGTTTCGAGTACGGTTTGTACTTCGAGATAAGATTTAGAACACGGGGGAGAAGCATACTTTTCGGTAGATCATTGGCGGCCGAGTTGTCACCGGTTCTAAGGAGTAATTTCAAGTACTCCCTAGCTAGAAGCTACTCTGTCCTGACTCTTATGGGAGAGAAAAAAAAATGTTAGACCCATCGATGAGCTATGACTTGATTAGCTGATTAATGAGAGAGCGAGCCAGCATGGAAGTACCACAATAATTGGTGCCCTTGGAAGCGGTGAGTGATAAAAGGGAAACACTTTCTATCGAAGAGCATCTACAGCCGGACTCCCCAAACCCCTCTCAAACGCCCTGGCGGGCCGCCCGGTCACTGATCGGTCACGATTTTTCTACCCAGCCGGGCGCCTCAAACGGGCCTCAAACGTCCGGGCTGACCGGCACCCCCCATATCCAGCCAAAATATGGGGCGGATATAAGGCGCCCAGGCACGCCCGCCACGTCGTCCCCGACAGCCCGACCCCACCCCAAATTGCACCAAATCCGCCCCCAGAACTTGCCGGATCCATTTGCTCTGTCCTCTCCTTTTCCTCCTCCGCGCCGTCCGTCTCGCAGCTCGCAGCTCCGCGGCCGTTCGTAGCCTCTGCGCTGCCAGCTCCGGCAGAGCAGTCCTCTGGCCCGTCGTCCCTGGGACATCATCGCCGGGCCGGACGCCACCGCGGTACGTCCGGCAACTCTCTGGCTCCGCCTTGCGCTTCATGTGTTCGACACATTGTCTGACCGGATTTTTTGTGATTTTATTAGGGAAAACGATAGATTCCGATGCTTCGTCGGACGAGGAGTATGGACCGACGGAGCTTGATCAAATGATTCAAGATGAGTTCATCAGGTGCACGCGCAGCTCCTCAGTGATCTTGTGGAGCATATGTGGACCCACAATGGAAACCAATGAGCTGTTGTTTGAGTTGTGCACTTAAAATAAATTATATGTAAACACTATTAATGTTCGGTACCAAACATTTGTTATTTACGTGCGACAACGTCCTGTATGATCGACGTGCATGGATTTGTATGGATTTGAGAGACCGGATTTGAGATATGTGGATGTGTAGGGCAACATATGAGGGGCCGGCGGGCACTGTCCGCGGACGCGACCGGACGCGCCCGCGGGCGTATAGGGGTCCGGATTTGCCAAGTTCGGCTGTAGATGCTCTAAGGTACGATGGCAACTTAAAGGGAGTACTACACACGTTGTTGCGGGGATCAGTTGCGTTATATTTTGATGAAGTTAACGTCTTGCATGCATTCATCCACAAAAATATGGCCATGTGCCTCCTTTGCAAATAAAGGCATGATTTTATGTTGTTGATATTTCTAGTTTTAACATGAAAAATAATCATATTTCTAAAATAAAATTTTACAGATCTATTTTATATCAGTTCCAAGACTGACATGGATGTTTTTTACATTCTTGGGATATAAATCTAGTAGGACCGTTTTCGCTGGTGATTTTGCCACCGTTAAGATTTCATAAAATCTGAGAAAATTCATATCTTGGAAAGATATAAGAAATGAGAACAAGTAGATTTTTTTTAAAAAAAATGATCATTCGTGCATGTGGCTATACAAATAAAAGGTAATGTATTTATCTTGTCTTGTAAGAACGTGAAAATGTTTATGATATATATGTAATAATTTTTTAATCATTTTTAGGTTCTCTTTAAAGTACTTCGAACAGCTATAAATTGAAGACCCAGGATGCGAGACCATACCCAAAATCAGGTACGGTTTAGGATTAACAATTTTAGAGAATTCAACAGGTTCAAGTATATATATATATATATATATATATATATATATATATATATATATATATATATATATAGTAACACTATTCTAATCCCAGGATTAGAATAGTTATTCTGATCCAACGCGCCCTATATAGGGCCGATCGACTTGTTCCCGAGATCCAACCCCTCCCCGACCCACATCCCCGCGGCCGGTGCGCCACCTCCCCCGCGGCCTCCCCTCCTCCCCCGCGCCCACCTCCCCTCCTCCACAATGGCGGCGCGGCCCCGGAATCCCCCTGCTTTCGCCGGTCTGTGGATCCCCGTGCGCCGCCGCAGGGCCCTGGTTCCCGAGTGCCATCGCCGGTCCCCGGATCCCACGAGCCGCAGCCGCCTCCCTCCCCCTGAATCCAACACAGTGGTGGCCTCTCTCCCCCTGAATCCATCGCGGCGGCGACCTCCCTCCCCCTGAATCCACCGCGGCGGTGGCCTACCTCCCTCTGAATCCACCATGGCGGCAGCCTCCCCCTGCTTCCAACGCGGCATCGCCCTCCCACCCGCAAGCTTCTCGCAAAAAAGCACCGGTGCCATTCACTTGCGGCATGCTCCTCCTCGCTCGCTGTTGTCCCGGATGCGGCGGCGCCCTCCTTCCCCCGGGCCCATCCACCCCCTCGGCCGCCGACGCGGATCTGATGCATGTGTCCTCCCTGGATCCAGCGTCATCTGAGGTGCGTGTGAGGCAGGCCGCGGCACCGTCCTGGGCAGGTCGCGGCAGCACCCTGGGAAGGTCGCGGGCAATGCCTTGGGCAGGTCGTGAGCACCCCATCCATCGTTACATGTGCATCGACAGGAAATCCCGTGCCCCGGTTCATCATCCCCACCGGAGCTGTTCTCTCCGTCCTCCTGCAACGACGTCGGTCATCCCGCTGGAGCGAAGAAAGGACCACACGAATCTCCCTTCCATCCCCTCTCTACTTATTCCACTGTTTCTGAAATTTGGTCTCAATTGAAAAAGAATCTGTATTCGGCAGCGATGGCATTGCTGTGAACAGATAAATTTGGTTTTAAGTAGTCACAAAATGTAGTTTTGCAGTGCAATGTGACTCCAGGTTGAAGTTTGATGCATTGTACGTGATTGTTGTACATTATATCCTACTACAAATGCATAACACTTCCTGTCCGATTGTACGTGATTGTGCAGTCCAAAGTGACTCTAGGTTGAAGATTGTAGTAATACAAACATTGTATAGTCTTGTGCTGGGCAATTATAGCAGAGAGGAGTGGAGCCTCCAAAAAAAGAGCAAGTGCAGATAAAAAATAGATACATGCCTAAGGTGCTGGTGGTTAGGCCAAAAATGGAAACAAATTATTTTAGTGTTTCCTTTTATCTTAAACCAATTAACTTCTGTAATTTCTATAAACATGCATGCCCCTGCAAAACTATTGCATTAGAAGGTATGAAGCCGAAAGGGAATTTAAGGGAATCTATGTGGTGCCATGTTAGCAATAAAAACACCACTAAAAAAAGAAGCTCATGTACATTCAGGAAGACATTTGACATAGAAAATTTATTACATACACAAAAAGTGTGCATAGTGAAAAAAATGTCGAGAAGTTAAGGTCAACCGTTTAGAAAAGTTCAAATTACAGAAGTTGACTGAAGTTCACCGAAGTTCAAATTTAATAAAAAAGAAGTTTATAAAAGAATTGTTATCAAAGCGTCACCCATAAAAAAAATTAACTCTAGAAGTTCAAATTCAATAAACCTCAGAGTTCAAGAATAATATAAAAAGCAAAAAGAGACACCCAGATGTTTGTACAGATTTTTCCCAATGGATTTCCTTGTTCCTAATAAAACATAAAACCAATAAGTCCGAATTAAGAAAATAGAGCAGTTCAATATTTATAAAAAACTCAGATTTTTCTCTTTACCAAAGAATACAAGCAAGAAGTTAAAATTAAAATAGCAGAGAAGTACGATGCATAACAAAACTCAAATTCTCCCTATTTCTAGGAAAAATACAAATATGAAGTTCTATTTTTTTAAAAAAAGTTGTTGGAAGTTTACTTAAAAATCATGTTTTTCTTTTCTAAGAAATAAACCAAGAAGTCCAAAAAAAAATAGTGCAGTTCAATATTTATGAAAAACTCAGATATTTCTTGTTAATAAAGAAATAAAATCAAGAAGTTCAAATTAAAAAAAAGGAGTAGTTCGATGTATACGGGAAACTCAAATTCGTTCCGTTCCAAGGAAAAATAAAAGTATGAAGTTCAATTTAAAAAAAATGTTTGATGCTTATTTAAAAACCATATTATTTTAGGAATAAAACTAAGAAGTTCAAATTAAAATAACACAGAAGTTCAAAGTTTATTAAAATAAAAAACAACTCTTTATTCGAAATAAAAATGTGAAGTTCAAATTAGAATAACACAGAAGTTCGAAGTTCATAAACAACTAGGATTTTTTCTCGTTACTGAAGAATAAAATGAAGAAGTTCAAACTAAAATAAAAGGAACAACTAAAAAAAGTTTAAAAGGAATTTTCCAATTTTTTAGAAAACTGGAAGTTCAAACTAAAATAACGAAGTGGTTCGATGTTTATTAAAATTTTTAGGATTTTACCAATACGAACGGGTGAGGAATCACGAGCAAGAAATACGTGACAGAAGTTCAAAATAAACTTCTGTATAAGTGACAGATTTTCCTTGCTGCTAAACAAATAAAAATCGAGAAGTTCAAAATAAAAAAACGGAGTAGTTCGATGTATACGAAAAAATCAAATTATTTCCGTTTCTAGGAAAAATAAAAGTATGAAAGTTCAATTTTAAAAATTTGTTTGATGCTTATTTGAAAACATATTTTTTCTAAGAATAAGACTAAGAAGTTCAAATTAAAATAATAGAGAAGTTTGAAGTATATAAAAAGCTCAGATTTTTTCTCGTTACTAAAGAATAAAATGAAGAACTTCAAATTAAAATAAAGGAACAACTAAAAAAAGTTTAAAAAGTGTTGATGTTTATTAAAAAATCTAGGATTTTCCGTTCTAAAAAAACACCGATATCCGTTTTTGTTAAATTATCAACGATGAAGTTCAAATTGAAAAAGGTAGTCAAATTTGATGTTTATTTAAAAATCAAAAACAATTCTTTACTCAAAAATAAAAAAGATGAAGTTCAAATTGAAATAACAAAGAAGTTCAGAGTTTATTAAAACCTAGGATTTACCTGTTCAAAAAATAAAAAACACAAATCCATTTTTTGCATTTTTAAAAACAACTCATAAACGGAAAAAAATGGTTGCTAGAAGTTCAAGTGCTCCACCAGGAAAAGTTCAAAAGTTCTTGTGAGAGAGGTTCACCGTGTATTTAGATGTTCAAAACACATAAACAGATGTTGTTTTTTTAAATAATTCTCTCAATCCAAAGGGCAGTTCAATGTGATTCACGTACTGCAAGGTGTGCGTTTCGTATGACCAAAATAGAATAAAAAGGCGAAGTCTAAAAATTTTGTTGCTAGAAGTTCAGGAGCTCGGCCCGGGAAGTTAAAAAATTCTTGTGAGAGAAGTTCACCACGTATTCAACAACTTTTCAGAAGGTATATCGTATGCTCTATTCTAAAAAACGGATAAAACAAATTTGGTGTATGTTGTTCGAAACAAAAGTTTAACCATATTGGAAAAAGTTGTGTCTTTTCAAAATGTTTCTAAAAAGTATATCATTTGTGCAAATCTGACGAACGGGTGAGGAATTACGAACAAAAATACGTGACAGAAGTTCAACTACTACACAAAATGCGTTTCAGAAGAGAATAAAAGAATAAAACACTAAAAGTCTGAAAGTGTTGTTGCAAGAAGTTCACGTGCTTCTCCCTGCATGGTTCAAAATTTCTAGTGAGAGAAGTCTGTCATTCATTTACATGATAAAAAGGCAAAAACAACGTTGTTTTTGCTATTTTTAAAACTGCTCGCAAACGGCAACGAATTTGTGACAACTATCTACATGAAAAAGTTGCTCCTATTCATAAGCTTTCCAACGATATATTATATGATTCATTCCGATGAACGGTTTAAAAGTTTCATGTATACCGTTAAAAACAAGTTTTTGTGTATTCAAAAAAATATCTTGAACTGTCGCGAATATGAAAAAATGATCAACACATGGAAGTTGCGCGTTTTCAACAGCTTTCCATCGATATATCATTCGCTCAATTCCGACAAGTGGTTGGGAAGTTACGGGCAAAAAAAACAGAACCTGAAAAACAGAGTGAAGTTCAAGCTGAGATGTACGAGAAGTCCAACTTCTTCACAGGATGCAGTTTCGAATACTCTGTATCGCGATGAAGGCAGAACGCATGATCTCGTCGTTTTCAAAATTACATAAAAACGACAGGGAATTAGAGGAAACTTTCTATATGAAAAAGTTTCGCATTTTCCATAGCTTTCCAACGGTATATTATTTGCCCATTCCGACGAAGTTTGCGAAAATTACAGCCAAAAAACGAGTTCGGCCATATTCAAAATTTAAATAAAACCGTAAAGAATTAGGAGAAACATTCTATACATGAATGTTTCGCATTTGTTCAAGCTTTCCAACGCCATATCATTTGCTGCATTCCGACACACCATTTAAAAATTGACGTGAAAATACCATCTCGATAGAACTTCAGCCGTTTTCTAAATTACATTTAAACCGTATAAAATTAGGAAAAACTTTCTATATGAAAAGAAGCGCATTTTCATAAGCTTTCCAACGCCGTATCAGTAGCCTCAATCGGATTAGTCGTTTTCAAATCGCGCCAAAAATACGAGCTCGGCTGTTCGGTTTGAAAAATTCCGCCATTTGTGAAATTGCTCTTTAATCGTAGGGAATTTGGGAAAACTTTATATATGTGGAATGAGCGGATTTGCAGCAGCTTTCCAACGCCGTATCATTTGCCTCATTTCGATAAACGGTTTAGAAATGGGCTCAAAAATACTATTCACGATTTTTTGTGTGAAGAAAAATGGTTTTCAAAACTGCTCTTAAACCATTTAGATTTTGACAAAAATTCAACTTAGGTCGTGACCCTCGTGTCCATAGCTTTCCAACGGTATATCGCAAGCCTCATTTGGACAAAGTTAGCGGAAGTTCAACCTGTCACCAAGTGAAGTTCAGGTCGAACAACTCAGGCAGTTCAACTAAGAATCAGAATATTATTCTGATCCCATGATCAGAATAGTGTTTATGTATATATATATATATTTTTCTTCCGACGAATTAACTCAATCCATGCATTATGCAACTACTCCCTCTGTAAAGAAATATAAGAGCGTTTAGATAACTACTTTAGTGATTTAAACGCTATATTTTTTTATGGAGGGAGTACTATCTAGGGGCTGCATGTATCTGCCACCACTCTCTCTTTAGTCTTTCTCAAATCTGAATCAAGTTAAAAAAAAACGTATGGAACTCCAAAGATCCAGAATCATTACTCAACTATAAGAGTAAACTTAGCAGCAAAAAAAATGCTTATGTGGAATCTAACACTTGGGCAAGCTGATAAGGTTCTGTCGGCTTGCATGAAAAGAGCGCACTCATATGCATGCCCCCGCCCGCGGTAATGCACAGGATCATTGAAATGCCGCTCATGATCGAGAGCTTTGGCAAAGTCAGCTATAGCTTCATTAGCTAGTGGGGCTAGCTTATTTGGGGCTCATTTAAGGCGATAGTACGTGTACAATGCATGTAATTGGTCAACCTAATATTCTACTGGGATGATTTCTAATCTTTTGATGGGACAGCTGAACTGTTGGAAGAAGCGGCGGAATCTAGAAAGAGCGAAACTGAAATGTTTCCTTCTTGGATCGATCTTTATCAAAGGAAAATAAATAAATAATGTCGGCACAATTAATTATGATATAACTACAAGCATGGGCTACCATCTAGTAACTGTAAATTAGATTTTGCATGATGGGTAGTACTTCCTCAGTCCGGGTTTATTAGGCCTAAAAGCAATACAAACATGTTCGTTTTTATAAGGCCTTGCTTTGAAAATCAACATGCATGCATCCATTTCGTTGGCTGTAGCGAGAGGCATTGTTGTTAGCCCCATGGCTGAAGAATAAATACGGTGCATGCATTCTTTTTCATTGGCTGCATGTAAAAGTTGGCATGTGAGGGAGTGTATTGGGAATGGGATTGGTCCAAGAGAAGTGGTCTCCGGGCCCAATAAACCCGGACAGCCGGACGGAGGGAGTACTACTAGAGATCAAGTCCTCTCCTCGTGGTTGTGCAACCAGAGTTAATGGTGGATATGAATTGCACTGAAATATGTAGATCAATGGTAATAATGTAATGGTGCCCAACAAATTGAACTCCGCTCTTGTAATTGTGCACTTAGCTAAGGTGATGCATAATGGATGATGTCAACCTTTTCTTAGCGATGACACATAGGATAATTCAGATGATCTCTTGGAACTTAAGCTAACATGGGTTTCTCTATTGTTTTAGAAGTCATCTCTTGGTCAATCGTTTAATTCCAATTTAGTGTGGATGCTAGTTCTACCTCATATTTTTTTTAGTTAACAAGTTTCTCCCGAATTACTCCATTTAGCGAAAAATTTGTTGGGTTCTACCCCTTCTCAGTTTATGATAGCAATTTGGCATGTGGGTCTCGGCCATCATGTACACGTGGTGTGCCACAATCTGGTTTTCCTACTGCCATTTCTCCGTGTGCTCGAGCAGTCGAATGGATTAGCCCTTTCACGGTCACCAGGTGTATGTACGCACCTCATCCCTTTATCTAGCTGGTCCCGCCTATCTCTCGCCCAAACCATGCCACCCATCAGTTTGTTCGGAGGTTACGTGATAATACAGCAGGCGATTAGCGGCAAGGGACTTGTCGAGGTGATTGCCAACGATCGACGGAGCCGAAGGTGGCGATTGGTACGAAAATTTCTTCCCCTCCCATGTATGATCTGGTGGTTATGTTTTCCTTGAGGTTTGTCCATTTGACGTCTTCATTGGACGAGCTCCATGTTGGTGCCGTAGATCGGGGGAAGTGGACCTCTATGGTTGTTTTCCCCCCTTGTGCTAGACCGCATCGTCGCCACCACCTGTTGCGCTGACTGCCTATGGGAGTGAGGCCACTAAGAAAATTTGATTAATTGGGCAACTCTCATCTACTTAATTAACCGGTGAAGTAAATCTTTTGCCTCTGTTTCAAAAATAATTGGAAGAGGTTCAGTACAGATCAATGTACCGTGTTTCATTTTGCGCCGAGCATCCATAGAGCATAGCGGGGTGTTTTCTAATGCATCGTGCATTGTTTCTTCTTTGTAAGGAAAGAGTATCCTGGTTGAGTTGGGAGATTTAGGATAAAGAGAGTTTTTATATATCATTGTTTAGTCAACAACCATTTGTCACTAATTTGCAACACATGCATTTAGATTTAACAACCTGGGTCATTAAAGTGGGAGGCTCTTGTCATTTATTGCAAATCTTATTGGGCCCATGAACTGCATTTTGAGATAATAAGAATATTGTCATGAATCTTCTGATGGCCCCTCAAAATTAAGCAAATACCAGCCGGTGCAGAAGTAGTAGTATAATATAAGTGCAATAGGAAGTCAAAATTTGCTGGACTACCATAGATATACTACTACATGATAGTCAACATTGGCTGCAATGGTAATTATATTCGTGCATTGGTGTACCAGAGGATGAGGTTACTACTTCATCGTGCAGTATAAGAGTTAACATAAACAGATTAATCATCGTTATCTTTTTTTGTAGGGAAATCATCAATATCCTAGGAAAGCAGAAGTGCATGCCTGGAAAACGTGCATGAAAAACACTAAAACACATACTATCATACAGTATATATATAGGATATAGCCCTATTGGGCATCTCTATAATACAGCATACTGGTCACAATGAATGAATCCGTTGACAAATGTCACATCAGTTTCATCAGCTGGAAGAAGCTTGTAGACAGAAAGATTCCATCTGATGATCCACCAGGCATAATTAAGGATAATCATATACGCTGCGATCAATTCGTGAGCACTCCTAACTGCAAGCAAAAGATGCAACTTCTAGTGGCATCATGCATAGTTAAATATCAGAGTGATAATATCTTGTACGTGCTACTAAAGCGGCAATGATGTGTAACCTATAAATGGTACATTCAAAAGCTTGGAGTTGATGTCGTGTAGTTGCACCATCTTGAAGCAATACAATAATCTATGAAATAATTCACTTTTCTTCAACAGCATAGACTTCATAATCTAAGTGTAAATAGTAGATTCAATAACCCGACCAAATCACCCAACAAAAGTTAGCTAGGGTAAGTATGCATGAGTAATGTTAGGTTTAGTCGGGGATGTATCTCTCTCGGGCGGCCCTCTTCTTTCCAGCTCTCCTAGCTCACAGACTCACGGTGATCCTCATCTGATATAGCTCCGTCAATGGTGAACCAAACGGCAGCCAAGTAAGCTATTCTAGCCTGCCGTGGCTTTAATTTGTGTTAGATGGCCAAACAATCCTACAGAACAGGAAAAAAACAGAAGAGGATGTCTTGGCTCTATCGTGACGAAGTGTGGCAAAAATGGAAAAAAGCTCTTATCCATCCATGAGTCTGAGATCAAGTTCTGCTCAATAGTTCTGGGTCACTCTTTGATAACTACCACTGCCTTTTCCTGCCCAAACTCCAGTTGGAAAATATCAAACCTCATTGTGGCCAATAGTAGTAGCAATTGCTTCTTCCAGCCCTATCGGGGGCCAAATCCTTTTAGGAAAAACAAAGCAATTGTTTGTGGACTATTGGTTGTGCCTCCGATCCCCATGCAAATAAACCATTTTCTGAGACTTGGGCTGCAGCAAGAAATGCTACCTGATTACTGTGATTAATGCTTACTTCCTAAGCTAATCATAACCTAGACTGTCAGCAAGTAAGCAGTACTATATTAGTTCCACTTACGTGCAACTAAGAAGGAGCATTGATAATGGATGTGTGTAACCAATTTTAGGTGAGTACAAACGCCGCCCCAAGCTTGATACTAGGGGACAACTGACACTAATGTTATGCGCAAGAGGGAGTAAGTAATAAACAAGTGCATGCAGTGTTAATATGTGGACTGAAAAGTGAAAGTAACGGCCATTCCTGAAAAAGGTAAACGGATAAGCGGTGATATACTCCTTTTTTAACTGCACGGTGATATACTATTGCCCCTACCTTGTGTGCATGCTGTAGAAAGTGTGGAATAATGGTACACACGGTGTGCGGTTGTTGTTCTTAGGTCATATCTAACTGAACCCTCAATAATCCTTAATTACCCATATTGGCATTTTTTAGGAGATAAGCCTCAAAAGTTCCTTTCCTTTTCAAATTTTAGCAGGAGACACTCATTCTCCTAAAATCCGATGCTAGCTCTTCTCGTTGGAAAAAATGGCACACCCGTCGGCGTGTCACCCGATTGACCTCCCGCGGCTATAAATTCCCACCAGCGCCTTACTTAAACCCTAGATCTTTCCCGTCGTCGCCCATTTCCCCCAAAAGTCGTCAGAATTGGGCCCGAAATCACCGCCCCCGCCCGATTCGCCACCACCATCGCCCACAAGTCACGCCCTCGATTGACTGCCGTCGCCGCCCTATGCCACACGGTGAGGCTGCTCTCCACACATTGCTTAGCCTACTCCTGCCAACATCTCTGGTCGGCCGTCGTGCCAGAAGTCAACGATGAGATGGAGGAGGCAGAGGAGGAGAAATCCCACGCCGTCGCCGAATCGTTGTCGTTAGAGGAAGAGGAGGGGGGAGAGGATGAGGAGCCCCATGTCAGGGGGACGGTGCATGGCAGCGGCAACGTGTTGCCCCTCCACCAGTGGAAGGAGGAGGAGCACTCCGCCATTGAGGCGCAGCTCTCCACTGAGCACGTTGATGTTACGCCCGTCGCCGCCCTCCTCACTTACCTGCGGGCAGTGGCGGCACACTACGCGCCGAGCGCTGGGCATCACGAGTGCCGCCGGTTGTCACGAATCTCGCTGACACCGGCGACGAGCTGGTGCTGAAGATGCCCATGGGCACCCATGATGGCGAGGCATCGGGCTCCTACAGCCGACGGTGATAAACCTCGACTCCGACTACGATTTGTGCTTGTTTTAGCTTAAATTTAGCTTGTGTTAGCTTTAATTTTGCGCTTAGGGTTTTCTACTTTAATTATGAAATATGATGTTGTGTTATGAACTAATATTTAAAATTATGCACTATGTGTTCTTAATCTAGTTTCAAATTTGAGTTTTGAATGGCATGTTTGTGCTCAATTTGGATTTGAGAAGTTAAATTTGAGTGCTCGGTTAGCTCTACACATTTTTTAACTCCTCATATTTGAGGAGATAAGATTTGACGAGCAATTTGAAGGGATATCTTTTTTTTCGGTTAGAGTTGCCAATATCTAACCTCATGGGTCATACAAGTAGTAGCATAGGACTTGAAGAAGTGTGCGGGTGAGACAACAATATTTGCACCACCCCCCCACCTCCCCGTAAAGAGAAATAGTATTCGCTTAGACTTTTTTGTTGTCGTAGCCGTCATATCCTGCACGGATAATTAGCGTACTCGTATTCCCTAACTGAAAACATCCTTTTATAAAGGCATGGTTTTTTCTGAAAAAAGTTCATCACATTGGGACAAACATTAGTCTATCATGTCACGTAAATTCAAATCCAGTTTCGACATTGGGCTTGAAATTGCCATGTGCTTTGGAAGAATTTGCCGTTCGCAATTACCAAGCCCCACAGCGAATGTTCGCTCGCTATTGGGGTTCTATTTAATTAACTATAGAAAGAATATTATGAACCTAATTTTACAACAAAAAAAAACTTAGGATTAACAAAATGTTAAACCTCTCTCCCTCTACATCACTGCATGAGATCAAGTACGTATATACTACTATAACGCAACCTAGGTCCCATGTAAAAGGGTACATAGTGGCGTCCCCGCAAAAAAAAAAAAAAAAAAAAAAAAAAAAAGGTACATAGTGGCGAGAGTAAACAAGAGGATGTACGTTTGCATATGACTCCTTATTTATCTTCGAACGAGGTGGTTCGTTACTGATTAATCTCTACCATATCCTTATACGTTTGCCACGGAGGCTAGCTAAAGCAGTTTCTCCTTTCTAGCTAGAGTAGTTCAGTTCAGTTGCCCCCTCTGTGACGACAAGATGGCGTCCAGCGCCTCCTTCACCTGGGAGATCTCCGGCGCCGTTCCCCCTTGCGCCGGCCAGAACTCGTCCATCGCCAGCACCTTGACGTGCAGCTGCAGGAACTTGACGTAGCTGACGGCCTTCTCGAGCATGGTGACCATGTCGACCTTGGTGCCGTTGGGCACCAGCTCCTGCAGTGTCCGGAGCCGTTCGCTGATCTTCTCCCGCCGATTCTGCAACACCGAACGGTACGTTCAGAACTTCAGATCCTCCGAAATCCCCAAGGAAACGCAATGAATAATGAATTCGAGCAGTAGAAAGATTCGATACCGAATTTACCTTTGCGGTGAGGCTTTGCGGGCCCCCCTTGGGCGAGGTGGTGGTGGGCGCCGCCGGCTTCGCCTTGCTCGTCTTCCTGCTCGCACCGCACGGCTTCTTGGTGGCCCGCGGCTCCGCGTCCTGGTCCTGCACGCGCGCCGCGTACGATCGCTTCGAGGAACCGCGCGCCGGCGCCGCGGCATCGGGCGAGCCGTTGGACGTGCTCGGGAACAGGAGCCCGAACGGCCGCCGCGCGCCGACGGAGCTCTGCGTCAGGCTGAAGCAGCCCGTGGCCGGGTCGAACCCTATGGTCGACGCCGGCGCCGCGTGCTGATGGCTCTGATCTACGTCCATGTCGTCCATCCACGCGTCGCAGTCGGGCACCTCCTCCGCGACCGCCTGGGCCGCGTGGCCCCGCGAGGCGTGGTCGAACGAGAGCATGGAAGGTCCCGCTCTCGCCCAGCTCGCGCTGTCCCGCACGTAGGCGCTGGCGGCGCCGGCTGGCTCGTCGTGGGTGTAGGCGTAGCCCCCGAAGAGCGCCGCCGCATCGACGCCTCCGAGCAGCGCGTCGTGGCCGCCGTAGCCGAACGCGTCGAACACAGACGCTTCGGCGTCGAAGCCGCCGTCGTACATCACCATCGGCTCCCGCACTAACGCCATGATCACGATCACGTAGCAACCTAGCTAGCTAGTACTACTAGTTTCAGTGAGTCGCAGCAGCTAAACCAAGCTAGCTGGTGTCTAGCTATGTGATGTAATCTAGCAGAGTGTTGCACTTCGATCGAGCACTGCGCTGTGCTATCAGCGGCGAGCTGTGTGCTGCCTTCGCGCCATGCGCCGGCTATATATACATGAGCCGGCGCACAGGCCCGGGCCACGGCAGGCACATGGGGGGCCGGTACAACAAAACACTGGGCGTGGGGAGGATTAAACAAAGTACATCCGCATTAAATGCTCGAGTTAGCTAGCTGATCGAGCTGCCGATCCTTGCCGTAGCTGTGTCTCCTCTGTTCCCGGAGCCAGCCTGAAGAACTCGCGCGCCAACTCCATCGCGGGGCTCGGGCATCGGGTTTGCACACCCAGTGGAGCTCCGGAATGAAGGACTGAAGGAGGAATTGTGTGCGCAGTGCGGATCCAACCGAACTGAAGGAAGAGGAACGGCGACCCGTTTGGGTGGCGGGGAGGCAGGGAGCAGAAGGCGCGGCGGAGGCGACGGGTTCTCCCACGCGCTGCAGATTCCCAACCCCTCGCTTCTCACGTGGCCATGCCATGCAGCGGCGGGTCAGCTAGCTAGGCCGCATATGCCGATTTGCCTTGCCTTCTCTTGATTTGCGGCCGTGCAATGCAAATGGGTTTTCTACATTTCCTACGATGTACTAATGCCTTGATATCCTGCTTCATGCATTGTTTTCTTTCAACAACACGTAGAGCCTTTGCTAGTCGTTCGTTCCTTAAAGTGAGAAACGAAACCAAGTTGGTGGTAGAAGCAGTGCATCGATGTCATGAAGCAAAAAATAAAATAAACTGCGGGAAATATCAAGAAGCAGTGCATCGGTGTCAAGAAAGCTATTAACATCCATCTTTAAAAAAAAGAATGGCCTTTTATTGATATGTTCTTACACTGGTATAACTTGTCATAAATTGATGCTCACCTAGCCTATCATCTAAAATGTATACAACCAATTTACTCCTTCATGTCCTTTTTACTCTGCATACAAGATTTATCTGAAGTTAAACTTCGTAAAATTTGACTATACTTATATGAAAAAATATCAACATTGACAGTACAAAAGTTATATAATATGAAAATTAAATTCATGACACATCTAATGATATTGATTTCGTATTGTAAATGTTAATTTTTTTTTCTGTAAAGTTGGTCAAACTTTATGAAGTTTGACTTCAGACAAATCTTATATGCGGAGTACAAAGGACTGAAGGGAGCACTACAAAACCAAACACACAAACCCAGCAGAGACATAAAGTGCCAACACCAAGTAAGAGGAAAACAAACTGTCTAGAAACTCAAGACACCATGATGTGAGGACTAGGCTGACACCCACAGTCCATGTAAAAAGGTCTTTGACGGGTTACCCCCACCATGGGTAGAACTGTAGACCAAATACGGAGCTAGAATATAGATGAATATATTCTTCACATTGGAGATTAAATTTCCTCTTATGAAAAACGACGTTGTTCCTCCAAAGCAATCCGGCCAGAATAAAAGTCTTCAAAGTTGTATTTAATCATCTCACCCGGTTGAACATGTTAGGAAAGATTCAAGGAGAACATAAGTTAGATGCCACCATGGACGAGTAAATGGTAGTAAAATGAGATTTTTAATAGTCTCACTTTGATCGCAGAAGCAACATTTTGAGATGGAGCTCAGGAGGTGTCAGGCAGTAGAGACACCACACCCTAGCACGGAGTTTGTGAGATGGAGCTCGTCCTCCTCATTTCCTCCTCTTCATATTTCCATTTTCTTTTGTCTTACATGTGATTACTTCTTATTTCTCGACGATGTCAGTGTTGTCCATGGAAGGAGGCAATGAATAAATTTGGTATTTCTAGAGTACTTGTTACGTGGGGAGGTAGTGGGTATGAGGTGTGGCAGATGCAATGCGTGGGGACATTGGTGCACACTTGACAAAAAATTACTTCATTATAACTTGAACAATCAGCACAAGATAGGTGCAAGTAGTAAAACAAAATATGTTACACTTAGCAATATTAACCATATTTTCTTATTTATATTGCTCATTTTATCAATTTATAATTTTACCCGTTATGTCTATTTATACACTTGGCAAATGTCATATTTTATGTCAATTTTTCCTTGACTCGTTCGATCAAGATATAATCTTAATTAGTAGATTTATCTATTACGCTTAGCCAAATTAACTATATTTTATATTTATTTATAACTTATTCTGTCAATATATTAGTTGACCTAGTAAATATTTTTGTTACAATTAGCAAAATAAATCACATTGTTTTACTTTTTCTAACTCTTTCTGCGAACATATTGTTTAAATTAGTATATTTTCATATTGCACTAAGAAAACTAACCACATAACACCACAATTGAAATATAAGGTTAAACCTCTTTGTCATACAATTTTGACGTTTGTCTTTACAACTATACATGCGCGAGCTTTAAATCGTAACTTCTAAAAGGAATGATATATTAGCTACTTCTTTTCGAGACATTTCAACTTAAAAAAATATTTAAGTGAATTCCTACTATGAAAAAAAAAAACAAATCACAATCCTCCATGGATTAGTTTATGCACTAGATGAGTTATGTTTTATATATGTCTGCATGTTCGCGTTCATTCTACTTTACTTAAAAGTCTTGGTTGGAGCATATGGTTTAACCAAACTCTATATAGAGGTTTCTAGAGAAAATGATTGTCTATCTTAGGTGTATGCCAATGAAAATTATAAAGTGTACCGGTCGTTAACAAAAACAGTTTGTCATCAAATCATTGGTAATACTTGTTCTTGGTTCTTATGTGGTTGAATTATTGTCCTTTATGTTCTTTTAATACATGCATGTTATATATCCAATCGTACAGTATCAATGTTTTTCCCATTCTTTGATTTACCATATGCATAAAACAATATAACTCGACCTCCAAAATGGATAGTGACCTACTCTTCCTCTTAAACGACTTTAAACCAACTTATTAACCGATCAAAGTTTGTGTATTCATGTGTTGATTTGGAAAACCACCTATCTTGCCCGTCTAATTCCATTGAAGTTGGTTCTTTTGGTTAAAATGACGCCCTAGCGACACAAGCAGAGAAAAATATAGGTTTTCTTTTGTATAATATCCGCATGGGCAATTTTTTTAATAAAGAGCATCAAAGTGGACTAAGGTGTATATATTGATTTGTGATTTTGGTTCAACCAAATGAATATCGGTAATCGACCAGGTGAATGCCAGAAAGGTGGGAACATAAGTAAATGCAAGCCGCCAATTTTGTTCCAATTAGGTCTCTATGGACGAAAATTGGGTTTGCTCCCACACCTTAGCCAAAGAGGAACCCTTGTTTCAAATAGTGCTTAAAAATCCAACATTTTGATCTTTGATTGTGTCATTACCTTGTCACTTTTATCCTCTCATTTGATAGCACTCCTTAATCAATCAAGTACGCCAACACAGAAAAAAGATATATGTCTGGTCTTGTCAGACTAGCCCAAAGTCAAGAGTCATCATGTTTTCAAGAGTTGAAGGAGATTGTGTTCGAAATGGAACACAATAAAGCTCGTGGAACAGACTGTTTTCCAACAAAATTCCACAAACACTTTTGAGAGGTTATCAAGTATGAATAAATTCAGTTGTTTATGATCTCCTAATGATAGCATTATAGGGCTTTTAAAGATGGATTCTGGTGAGATATCGTGCTGCACAGACTCATTTGTGCTAGGTGATATCTTCAAAATCTTTACAAAGGTACCCAAAAAATTAGCTAGATGCAGCTATTAACCATGTGGTTTAACCCACTTAGATGATGTTGATGCGAGCTAGAAACATCCTATGCATGGTGGTCGTCGTGCATCAAATCATTCATGAGTCACACGAGGAAAAGTTGAACAAAGAATTCTTAACATTGATTTAGAGAAGGCCTGAAAAATGTTAAATGATATTTCCTTCAATAAACAATATTTTGGATGAAAGGTTTCCCTCCCACATGGTGCTAGACTGCTAGTGGATTTATAGCTCTATTGTCGATGGTAACATTGCCCTCAAAGTCTAAAAATTGAATCTATCGCTCCTATTATGGGTTTTGGATGATTAATGGCAAGACAATTATGAGATTAACCATTATATAAAGTATAAGGGTTTTGCACTTTTCTTGGTGACCCCTAAAATTTGAGAAAATCCATGCCAAGCAGTGGTTTGTAACTTTAATTGGCTTTTGGTGGAATCAATCTCAATATCAAGACGTAGTTTCCCCAAGGGCACTTGTACTTAATCGAAGTTCTATCATATTGCCAAAATCTTCAATCCATCACTCCAGATTTGTAGTGAAAATCGCTTCAATCCACCACTTTAATACTTCCTCGGAACTATCATACCAGCTAGTCGGTACCTCTGAGTAGACAAGCAGAGAGCTAACCAACACCTAAGCGTAGGTCCCAAACTGCCGACTTTGTTCCTGGAATTAGTGGACTCATGTTTCTTTCAGATGATACTCTGTTAGGCCCGGTACCACTGAGTGATGGTGTCCGGTTCTTCCAAGTATGTTGGCTTGTCTCGATCGGTGCATTTCTAGTATAGGTCCAAAATTTCCATGTGGAGTTGGTACGAAATATTCTTTCCTTTTTTTTTGAGGATGCTATGTTCAGTCTGGAACCTTCTGATGAGGCTTATCTGATACTAATGGGTAACATTTTTGTGTAGACGGATATGTGCACTTGTTGTCCAGCGCCACCGGTGTTCATGTTCAGTGACTCCGAGCTAACCGTGATTCCTAAGGTGTTTGTGTGTGTGTGTGTGTGTGTGTGTGGGGGGGGGGGGGGGGGGGGGGGGGGGGGGCATGTCAAAGTATCTGCATGGGATCATGTTTTCTTAAGTTTAATTCTAGACGTTTTTATTTCCAGTTAGAAAATGTAGCAGAATCTTTGGGGTACTATAAGTGATTAAAGGACGGTATGTTACAGGGAAACTTTAGACACACTTTTATTATGACTAACGCATGGCTTCGAGATTTCCTGTGAACGCGGGTATCACAAGTCATGCTTAGTTGACACCAGGGTAGGATGCGATCTGACTAGGTTTTACAAACTCGTACTTATTTCTCGAAGGGAAACGTTTAGAAACGGACGGCCGGCTGAACGCTCCACCGGACGCGCACGCAACGTTCGATCAACTCGCAACGTACGGCTCTAATTTGTGACACGTCGACCACTTAACAGCACCACACGCGCAACTGTGAGAGGGACCACGCGCCGCTTCGCGATCATGTCTTATCCCCTCGCATCTTCTCGTCCTCTCTTTCTCTTTTCTCGGTCAAGAGCTCCTTCCCCTGCTTCAAATCAAAAGAGCCCATGGCGCACTTCCCCTACTCTAGATCGGCGGATGCCATGGCCGCTGCCTACACGCCCCTACCAACCTACCTCAAATCGCCCGGGAGGGACGCCGCCGCGACCTCTAGGTGCTGTTGTGTGCTGGTGGTGCCGCGAGGGGGAAGGCCACCCGCTCCAGCCTATGGGATTTGCTTCAACCGGGGAGGATGGTGGTGGGCAGCGATGGAGGTGGCCGCCATGAATTTTTTGCTGCATCATTTTTTTTTGCTGGAACCACTTCCATTTTTTGCTGGAACCAGCTTGACTTCGCTGGAACCTTCTTTCGATTTTGCTGCATTTGAGAGGATGGTGGTGACGTCGCCGCCGTGAATTTTTGCTACATCAATTTTTTTGCTGGAACCAGCTCTTGACTTTGCTGCAGTAGGCGAAGACGGTGGTGGGCGGTGACTGCGGTGCCCGCCATGTTTTATTTTTGCTGGAACCCCTTTTCTATTTTGCTACAATTGAGAAGATGTTGCCGCCGCCGTCATGATTTTTGCTACAATTTGTTTTTTTTTTGCTGGAACCATTTTTGATATTTGCTGGAACCCGCATTTGATTTTGCTATAGTAGGCGAAGATGGCGCTGGGGACAGCGACAGACGGTGGCGCCATGTTTTTTTGCCGGAACTAGCAATCATTTTTGCTACAACCAGCCGAAGCAGAGCTGGAACCTTAACGGCGGCGCTGCGCTCGGGCACGACGACATCGACGGTGAGGGGGTGTCCAGCGGAGCTGCAAGCAGGCGGGGGCGAGGTAGACGCAGGTGGAGGCGGGAGGACGCATGGGGAGGCGGAGGCGGAGGCAGGACAAAGTCAACCCCGTGCGGGTCGGAGGTGGACGAAACAGGGAGCCTAGATCGACGGCTATATCGCTGAAATCGGGCGGCTGCGCGGGGATGGCCAGTTGACCGGGCCTAGTACTCGCCTTTCTCGAAATAGGCTTTCACAAACTCGGTACTATTTCCATCATCTCAACCGTCGATCCCCTATGCAAGCCCTATCATGCTCGCCCATTCTGTTAAAATTCGGCGGAACGTTAGCGCGCGCATCAGATTAGGAGGATCCTAGGCGACATAGAAAAGCGAGGAGAAATTACGGGACAGGGTGCTTGGGATACCGTTAATCCCTGGCCCGGATGCTGGCTAAACCTGCAATTCTCTCTGCTGTTCTTACCGATCTGCCTGCCCGTGACGTCCCAAATGTAACTCGCTGTCCCCCGCCGGCACCGTGTGTTTGTTTAATCGCGTGCGCACGCCCTGTGATTAATGCAACTGTCTTATGATGACGACTACATCCGTGCTTGCCATTAATGCTGTAATACTCCGGTATCCTCTCTCTCTCTTTCTGTGTCAAGTTGATCTGTCTTGCCTTAATTGCGAGTCAGCTGGAATAGCAAGCGTGCGCGCACGTCTACGTGTCGACGGTGCAGTTGATCTGATTGCGGCCGCTTGCTAGGGTTATTGTTGGTTTGGATCTATCCATTGATTGACAGATTAACTCCATACGATTCAGTGCTGATTTAATTCGGAGGAACGGAGCCGCATGCCACTCTCGATTTGCCATTTACAGCAATCTCGATTTGCTCTCAAAATCCTGACGAACAAGACGTGATAGCATGTAGGCCAAAAGCCCCGGCCACAGCTTAAGCATATAATCCCATGTTGTTACTTTCTACTAGTAGCTGCTGTTAACGCTGGACAAGCTCTGTTACTGCAGGGGTACTACGCACGCCAGTCAAAATCTATACCGGTCGATTTACTGCATGGTTGTTTGGTCGGACAATGGCACTCATTAGCTGGAGACCCGGCTCTAGCGGAGTAGTACGTGTACATATACCCTAGCCAACTTGGCAGGCATATCCCTTGGCTAATGCTCGATCGGTCGATGGATCGACCAGGGATTTAGGCAATTAATGGCGTGCGTGCCCAGCCCAACCCAGCCAGCGTTTCTCAATCCCAACTAATCCGCGCACGTGGAGTTTATTAATGAGCTTGGGGGACCAACTAAGTAGCCGCTCGATCGAGCACATAGATAATCTAGTTACCGATCGGTTTCGGCAGCTGCAACCAGATCGATCGGCTACCCGATTTGAGTTACCGGGCTCTCTTCTAGGATCCTCCCATGCAAGCATGTTGCACTCTGGAAATAGGATTCTCACATCGCCATGGCACCGTCCCTAAGATCAAGCTAGCTGCTGAGACGATCGAGCCGACCGCCTGAGAGTTAACAAACCGAAGCGTGTGTGCGTACGGGCCAATCGTTCTGTCTGCTGCGCACCGCACGTAAGCAGGTGTGAGAGCGCCCGTGCGGGCCGGCCGGATCCATCATTTCGTCTGTCTGCACACGTGCATGTACGCTTGCTCGGCCGGGTAGGTCACGCGTAGAGTGGCGATGGGTCTTTTACCTTGTTCCGGCCACAGGAAGGCGAGAGTATACTGTATACTACTACTCTCTCCATAAGTTGGTGGAGTGCAACTAGAGTAGATAATGCATGGGCGTACGTGTTCTGTTTTGCACCACTGCTGCCGGAGTTCTTTAGCCGTAGCTAGGGCATTGAACCTTGGCCCAGGCATGGGCCAAGGGCTATCATCCGCAAGCAAAGCTGAAACCCAAACCATGAAGACGAGCTGAGAGACCGAAGATAATCTACCAAGCAGTCGCGGACATCTTTCCTATGGCGGCACTCTTCTTGCCTTTGCGACTTAGTCACTTCTTGATTATTTTTTTATCGTCTCCGTCAAAAGGCAAGCAATCACATTGCTAGATCTCAACCTATATAGTAGCCTCCAAGCTGGCGAGCAAGTCGCAAAGCTCTTTCGCAAAGAGAGCATTGGGATTTTGTGCCAACGAACCTGGCGCAAGAGCCTTATCACCCACAGGTACCACATGCCCGATGGTCGCAGGTGAGTGAAGGGAAATAGCATCTAAACCTCCACGTTCCACGAGGGCGTGGGTTGGTTTGGCCCCAACGGTGGTGGTGAGGGTGTTGTGGCCATCGTTGTCCAAAGAGAGCCCACCTTCGCCAGAGTTCTTGCTAATCTACGAGTAAGCCAAGGCCTTGACGGGGCTTCTGCACTCGGGATCGGGACTGCCACCCTTCTGTTTGGCGCTCTGACCTCTCGGTGGAGGGCGCGGGGGGAACCAATCTAGGGTTTTCGCCATGGCAAGCGATGGATCAGGAGCAAGCAGCCAGAGCAGGGTCTCTGGAGGAAGAAGAGAGGGGAAGGCCCCCATTGATGATCTCCTCATGCGCCTAGATCTGCAGGACGAGGAAGATGACGATCTGAATTTTGATGAGGAATTCCCGGATGCCACTCCGGAGGCAGAGTTCATGGCGATCTGCCCTGTGCACACAACCAGACCGTTCTCCAGGGAATCGTTCTATACACATATGAGGGCGGCGTGGAGTCTAGCCCAGGACGTGAACTTCAAGCCGGTGGGCGAGAACTTGTTCGTGCTTACTGTTAATTGTCTGGGAGATTGGAAGAGAGTTACTGAACAGGGCCCGTGGCTTTTCCGTGATAATGGTGTTCTCATTGAGCCGTATGATGGTTTTCAGAAGTTGGACCTGGTAGTTCTTGACAAGATCTCTGTCTGGATACAACTCCAAAACCTACCCCCAGGATACAGGAGGAAGGAGGTCCTTGAAGCATGGTGCAAGAGAATTGGGGAGGTTTTGTATGTAAATCTCTCTCCTCGCGGGGATGGGAAGTCTGTGCGGGTTAGGGTAAAACTTGATGTAAACAAGCCCCTGACCAGGTTTCTGTCGATCACGAAGAACGAAGAGAAGGTGTTCTACCAAGTGTTCTACGAAAAAATCCCTAAGTTCTGTTTCGTTTGTGGTCTTCTAGGGCACACATACCTAGAACATGGCAATGGCAAACATGACCCGAAAGATCTGAACTGGGGTGAATGGCTACTAGCTCCGATGTACACCCCCCGGTCTTCAACAACAGCCCATCCAGGGGTGGGCGTAGGGGGGGTCGGGGAAGGGGGGCGGGGAGAAACACCCATGAATCTCAGAAGCGTACTGATCCACTCCAAATGGATCAAGACCTTGTTGATACGGCCACCACCCCTGCTAAAGGGGAGGGGGTGAGGGACCTTGATCTCCAGATCTCTGGAAGGAAACGTCTGATCTTCGAAACTCCAAGCGCCACTGCCGATCCTCCTGCTGTAGCAGGTTCTGGTGGGGTGGTGGGAAACGAGATGGTGGTTTTTAATGGGGGAGAAGATGTTGATCCAGAGAGGAAGGAGGTTGACGACGGGGACTCTCTGTCCCAAGACTCAAAGAGGACCAAATTGGACAGTACCACTGTGATGGATTCCAGTGACAAAGTATCGGCGGGCTCCAGGAGGGAGCCTGTCCGGTCGCAATGAAAATTCTGAGCTGGAACTGCCAGGGGTTAGGGAAATCCCCGGCAGTTAGAGCGCTCCTGGAGCTCCAGGGGCGCGTAAGACCGGATGTGATTTTTCTGTCTGAGTCACATCTGACTATTGCTAGGGCAGAGAAAATGAAGAGAAAGCTGTCCTTTGATGAGATGATAATGTGGGAAAGTGATGGCAGAAGTGGTGGTCTGGTACTCTTCTGGCAGAAAGATCTAAATGTGACATCAAAGGAGGTTCACTCGAATTTCTTGGATATCCGAATTGATGAAAACAGTGGCTCGGGATGGCGGATCACTGATCTATACGGAGAACCAAGTGGAGACAGAAAGCATTTGACTTGGGAGTATCTTCGCTCCCTGAAAAATATGGTCGATCTTCCTTGGATCGTCCTCGGTGATTTCAATGAAATCCTCATGGGAAGTGAGAAGGAAGGTGGGGCACTGAGGTCCCAAAGAAGTATGCAAAATTTTCGTGATGCACTGGATGATTGTAACTTGTTTGATATGGGTTACGTCGGAGACATTTTCACATGGAGAAGGGGGAGGATCCGGAAGAGGCTTGACCGGGCTGTATGTGACCAGAGATGGAATGATCTTTTCCCTTTGGCGGGGGTGATCCACGGTGATTTCTCCAAATCAGATCATAGACCGATAGTGGTCGATACTGAGTAATGCAAGGGCAACACCTATAGCCAGGAAAAAAATTCTTTGAAGCCCGGTGGCTTGTTGAGGAATCTGTGGACGACGTGGTGGGCCAAGCATGGGCAGCGGCTAACTCCGGCCCAGGGGGGCTGGCCCAAAAGGTGCGGGAGGTGCACTCGGCCCTGCACGCATGGGACAGGCACGTACTGAAGGAGCCACGGCATCAGCTGCGAGCGTTTCAAGATGAGCTTAACCAGATCATGTCGGGGCCTCTCTCTGACGAGGCGACTGCAAAGATCCAGGAGTTGCAGCTAAAAATCGAAAATGTCCATGAAAAGGAGGAGATCAAATACCTTCAGAGAAGTCATGCGACTTGGCTGAAACAAGGAGATCGAAACACTAGTTTTTTTTCAAAATTTCGCTTCTATGCGGAGGAAGACAAATTGCATTAAAAAGCTCAAGGATGGGAATGGAGGCTGGATTGAGGATCCTGCTGCTATCAAGTCGCATATCCAGGGATACTTCCAGCACATTTAGTGAATTGACAAATGAAAATGATGATGTAATAAACAAGGTTAACCCTTGTGTTTCTCATGAGATGAATGAAATTCTTACTAAACCTTATACTCGGGAAGAAGTCAAGAAAGCACTTTTCAGTATTGGAGACCTCAAGGCGCCGGCGCCGGATGGTCTACATGCTATTTTTTTCAAGAGGTATTGGTCTCTGTTAGGGGACGAGCTCACGGATGAGGTGCTCCGGGCTCTTAATACGGGTGTTATACCGGAGGAGTGGAATGACACCATTATTGTTCTCATCCCAAAAGTGGAGAACCCCGAGGAGGTAACAAAATTCAGACCAATTAGCTTGTGTAATGTTATTTACAAAGTTATTTCAAAAGTGTTGGCAGGAAGGCTGAAGCTGATCCTCCCAGAAGTTATTTCACCAAATCAGAGTGCCTTTGTCCCTGGGCGTCTGATTACTGATAATGTCTTGGTTGCTTATGAATCTTATCATACCATCAAGAAGAAGAGGACTGGGAAGAATGGTTTATGTCCAATCAAACTCGACATGCATAAAGCCTATGATAGAGTTGAGTGGAGTTTTCTTGAAAAAATGCTGGTTAAACTTGGTTTTGACTCGGGGTGGATCAAGATGATTATGGCATGTGTGACCTCGGTTAATTACCAAGTCCGAGTAAATGGGGAGGAAACGAGTAAATTTACTCCCACTAGGGGTCTCAGGTAGGGAGACCCCATATCCCCGTATCTATTCCTCCTCTGTGCCGAGGGACTCTCAAATCTGCTGATGAGGGAAGAGGAAGCAGGAAATCTTGAGGGGGTGAAAGTGTGTAGGGGCGTTCCATCTATTGCACATCTCCTGTTTGCGGATGATTCGCTCATATTAATGAAGGCGGACAGGAAAAATGCGGACACCCTTCGGAATGTCCTGTTGGCGTACTGCAATGCCTCAGGGCAATTGGTGAGTGATGCTAAATCTAGCATCATTTTCAGTCCCTGCACTTCTGTTGAGGTTAGGGCTGAAATCTGCTCGGTGCTGAACATTATGACGGAAGCAATCACAGATAAATACTTGGGCCTGCCTGCACAAGTTGGAATCAATAGATCTGATAGCTTCCAAGATTTGATTGACAGAGTTGTCCAAAGGTTGATTAGTTACAAAGAAAAAATCCTCTCATACGGTGGGAAGGAAGTCTTACTCAAGGCGGTGGCTCAGGCCATCCCAACATATGCAATGTCAGCCTTTAAACTCCCTAAACAGATAACAAAAGGGATCACAGATGCTATGACCCGTTACTGGTGGGGAGATGAAGATGTGAAGAAGCATATGCATTGGTTCGCCTGGTGAAAGATGTGTATACCAAAGAAAAGAGGAGGTATGGGATTCAGAGATATACCATGTTTTAATCTAGCGTTGTTTGCCAAACAAGTCTGGCGGTTGTTATGTGATCCAGACTCCCTTTGTACAAGGGTACTGAAGGCGAGGTATTTCCCTTCTGGCGATCTTCTCAGTGCTGAATTGAAGAAGGGTTCTTCGTATACTTGGCAAAGCATACATGCAGGTATCCAATGTTTCAAGAAAGGGTACATATGGCAGGTGGGAGATGGTACAAACATAAACATATGGGATGATCCGTGGATTCCCAATAGCCCGTCAAGGAAGATTTTGACTGAGAGAAGGAACATTGTGCTGACGTCAGTCTCAGAATTGATCAATCCGGATGCTAGGGAATGGGATGAACAACTAGTAAGGAGTCTCTTCCTGCCAGTTGATGCGGCAAGAATCCTCAATATTCCCCTAGCTGTCGGTTATATGGAGGACTTTGTTGCTTGGAATTATACCAAAACGGGCATATTTACCGTAAGGTCTGCTTACTACACCGAATGGGAGTTCCAGCACGGGAGGAAGTTGGCTAGAACAAGTCCTCCGAGCACCACCATTGTGCACCCTGTTTGGCAGCAAGTGTGGAAACTTCAAGTCCCGGCAAAGGTAAAGATTTACTGTTGGAGGGTTTTGCATGGGACGATTCCATGTAATAGTATTCTCGCTAATCGGCATATACAGACCAGTAGTCTTTGCCCAGTTTGCAAAGTCCATTGTGAAGATATCAAGCATGCTACCTTGAGTTTCAGAAGTCTGGGATAATTTGGGTGTGGGAGACACCATAGCTGCAGCTTGCGGACATGACAATACATGCCCGGGCGCCTTGGAAGACATACTGCGAGGTCACATTTCGGGACCTACTCACATCTCGGGTGTGGGGTTTAAGGAACTTGTGGCGACGGCCTGCTGGTATACATGGTGGGAACGGCGGCGTATCGCGCGGGGCGAACCGGTTCAGAGCACTGCTCACTCAGCGCAAGGTATTGCTGCGGTTGTTTTGAATTATGCGAGAGCAGCAAAACCAGCAAGTAAGATTCGAAGACACGGCTGGGAACGACCTGGTGATGGTTTAGTAAAGCTGAATGTTGTTGCGGCATTCTCTGTTGATGAGGGAAGAGGAGCGACAGGAGCTGTCATCCGCGACGATCAAGGCAGATTCATATCGGCGAGTGCATGTGTTATCAGTCACGTAGCGGATGCTCCTACAGCCGAAGCTCGCTCTATCCGGGACGGATTGATCCTAGCAAGCAACTCAGGATGCAACAATATCATTGTCAATTTGGACAGCATGGAAGTAGTTCAGACCATGCAGGAGGATGGCAATTCGATTGGTGCAGCAGCTGCTATCTACGAGGAGTGTAGCTTTTTAGCAAGAAATTTTTCCAGCATCTCTTTTGTTCATTGTCCTAGGGAAAGTAATATGGTAGCTCATTTGCTAGCTAGTCAAGCGGAGGGACCTCTCACCACTACGTGGTATGTGGATCCGCCTATTTTCATTCTAGATGCTTTGGCAAATGATGTAAACCTTTTTGAAGAGCAATAAAATGCCAGAAGGCTTTCCCTCAAAAAAGAGAGCCCACCTTCGCAAGCACCGTCGATAGAGGCTTTATACCGATTAATCTAGTGTGTGCAAGATGATGCACGCATTGTTGGAATCTATATTACCTTTTTTGACAAAATATAATATATTAACATCAAGACAATATCAATTACACCCGACCTCTGCAAGACCTACTCGAGACATCGACCACATAGCCAAAAAAGATTTAAAAAAAAGAATAAGGGAAAATAAAGAAAGCCGACACAACCAACAAATTGCGACTGACTAGCAACAACATCATCCACCGTCCTTGACAACACATGAGCTATGAGAAAGATTCTCTTAAAACAATGCCTTCAAGAAAGTAACGACGCGCAAGCGCCGCCATCGCAGGATCCAATCATTGCATGTCAGAGCTTGGTTTCCACCCAAGAGAGAACTTCTGGGCAGACTACAAATCAATGTCTTCAACAAGGACACAACGCGTAAAACAACGTTATTGCCAAGCACAACCATCAAAGGTTGGGCCTAGGATTTTTGCCCCTCAGCTCGAGACACGGTGCTCAAAAGAGCACCACCAAGCCGAAGTCAACGTGTGTTGCCGTCACCCCCTTGCCGTGAAGAAGACGAAGCGTCATGGAAGGACACCAGCACACTATCGGAATGGAAAATTGAAATCCGAACTGTTCCATGGCAGTCGTACAGGTGGTCCAGGCCAATAATGGAAGATGAGTGCAAGTACGCTTAGTTTTGAAATTTGAAGAATCCAGCATGTACGTACATTTTTATTTGTTTGACAAAAATCTCCTAACACGTTAACATACCGAATCTGTACTTTGGATGAGATTTTAAATTGGTGCCTACCATGGCCAGGTTGGGACTTTTCCGAAATGTCACCTATATTTTCAAATTATTTCAAGTACAGTTTGTACTTCGAGATAAGATTTAGAAAAGTAGGGAAGAAGCATACTTTTCGGTGGCTCATTGGCCAAGTTGTCAGTTGTCACCAATTCTATGTAGTGTTTCAAGCGCCCTAGCTAGTACGCTACTCTGTCCTGACTCTCATGCGAGAAGAAAAAAAAATGGTAGACCTATGGATGAGCTTTGACTTGATTAGCTGCTAATTAGAGAGCGAGTGAGCATGCAAATACAACAATAATTGGTGCCCTTGGTGGCAGGAGACTGAGATGGTCACTTAAGCTTATTCTTAAATTCTTATTTATTAGGGCCTCTTTGATTCGCAAAATTCTAAAAGCGCAGCAATAGAAATAACATGGGAAGTGAATGTCATGCCTATTCAAATTCTATAGGTTTTGCTTTGTTTAATTGTGACACCAAAAAAAAACAAAGGGTTATTTCTAAGAGATTCGAGTAGATGCTGAAATTTCTATTAAATCAAATGTATAGGTTTGTTAAGATAAATTCCTGTAGGATTCAATCCTACTAATCAAACAACCAATTTACGAAAAATTCCAAGGATTCTATTCCTCCAAAATTCCTATGAAAATCATTCGAATCAAAGAGACCCTGTTATATGGGTATACCAGGTTGATATTTTTGCAATCCATTTTTTTAAATGGGCCTCTTTGATTCACTTGATTTTAGAATACAAGTATAAGAAAAACTAGGATTGCAAAATTTTCCACTTGAATCATGCATTATTGAATTTCGACAAAAGTTGAAACAAATCTTATGAAATGTAGTGGAGTGGGATTTTTTGAGAAAATTCTCGTAGGATTGTTTCCAATAAACAAATATTCATATCAATCAAACATCGTACGGGAAAAATCCTAAGGTTATGTTCCTCGATTTTTTGGGGTGTGAATCTTGAATCGAAGAGACCCTTAACATTGGAGTTTGCTTTTGCGGGAGAACTGAATCAGAATTACTCACACATATGCCACATGCATATACCTATTGTATTTTTCATCAAGTTGGATTGCTTCCCTACCATGGAGAATTTTTTTTACAAACAAGGAATTGTTTCTAGCAAAGAAATGGTAAGCCCTGATTAACTGTGGTGGTTAGTCTTATTTGTACCCTTAACAATAAACCATTGCAAAACCTAGCCCATCTTTGGTCAATAGTTTTTGGTAATTTGTTGTTACCAGTAAATAAACAACAACCATGAATGTTGTGAAAATCATATAAGTTAAATGAATGTTAAAAATGAGAATCTATAAAAATGAGAACTCTATAAAAAATAAAAGGATAAATGATTATTATATTTAATAACTTTTTGTAAATGTTTTTTGAAAAAGAGGATAACCCCCGGCCTCTGCATCGGGCGGTGCACACAGTCATCTTGTAAGTTATTTTTTAGGTTACCATTTTAAAGTACTTCGAACATTGCAAAATGGAGAGCCGGGATGCGAGACCGTATTCAAAACTACGTAAGTTTAGGATTAACGGTTTTAAAAAGTTCAGGTTCAAGTATAGATGTATTGTTTCCTATGCTTATATACTACGTAACGTTCAAGACAGAATCAAGCAACGGACTAAGGGCATCTCCAAGGGAGACCGGCAAAACACCGGTATATGTCCGACCGGACACATTTGTTCACTTTTGTAATTCAATGGGGACCCGTATCGGTCTGCGAAGTGGTTCGGACGTCCGTTTTCCGGCAAAAGCGAGACAAACATGGGAGCTATACCGGAGTCCGAACATCCACTAGACCAACCAAAAGCCTCCGCGTGATCCTGCTTTTTTTTCTCTCTCTTTACATGCATGGTCCCCCTCTCATTTCTCTCCTCCCATGCATGGTCCCCACCTGCTTTTCCTTCTCCCAACCGGGTACTTTGTGATTAGCATTGGATGTCTCACTCCGGCATCATGTCCGCGGACCATGTCCGGACACAAAAACGGACATATACCGAAGATATTTGTAGGTCGGCATTGGAGATGCCTAACTCATTCCATGCATTATGAAACTACTAGCTAGGGGCCGCATGTATCAGCCACCACTATTTCTTAGTCTTTCTCAAATCTGAATCAAGTGAAAAAACATATGAAACTCCATAAAAATCCATATGTATTACCGAATTATATAAGAGTAATTAAACTTAACAACACGAAAATGCCTGTGTGGAATCTAATAACACTTGTGCAAACTGACAAGATGCTGTCGGTTTGCACGCGGTCGATGAAAAGACATGCGCTGAGCACTCATATGCATGCCCCGCCCGCGGTAATGCACAGGATCATTTGAGATGCAGCTCATGATCGAAAGCTTGGCAAAGTCAGCCATAGCTTCATTGGCAAAGTCAGCTATACCTATAGCTCCATTGGCTAGTGGGGCTCAATAAAGGTGATAGTTGGTGTACAAAGCATGTAATTGGTCAACCTATGATACTCTAATGTGATGATTTTTAATCTTTTGACACAACAGCTAAACTGTTGGTAAAATGGCCAAGGGGAAGAAGCGGCAGAAGCTAGTACAAAAATAACATTAAATGTTCTTTCATGGATATTCGAAGCGAAGGAAAAAAGATAAACTGGCAGAAATAAGGTCGTCATAATTATAACATTTCTAGAAGCATGGGCTACCATCTAACTGTGAAGTTTTTGCGTGATGGGTAGAGATCAAGTCCTCTCCTCGTAGTTGTGCAAGTTGAGTTAATGGTAGATATGGCTTGTACTGAAATATGTACGTAATCATCAATCGTAATAATGTTTGAGTGTGCGACAAAATGAACGCCGCTCTCGTAGTTGTTTCTTCGAAAATGGGCGCTTTATTACTTAAAATGTTTAAGCATTACACCTGGCCTCTGCATAACTAAGATGCACACAGCCAACAAAGTCCTCTCGCACAAACGAAAAATAAAAAGGCGATATACAAAAAAACATGTAGAGTCCGTATAACGCCTAAAGGGGAGGTGGGCCAATCCTAAGATCATGTTGCCACCCATGTTGGGTTAAAGTATCCCTCCCCGTAGCCTCCAATCATGTACACACCTCCGTAAACAGGTATCGATTCTACACGCGTTGTAGAGAGGACCTAAACGAAGAGTCCCGGTACATCTGTAGATAACCTGCATCAGAGAAGTACTTTTATCCTTAAAAACCTTATCATTTCTACATAGCCAAAGCGACCAAATAACGGTAAGCGCTCCCACCCTAAGAAGAGTTCTAAACCTGTGATCAATCCCATGTAACCAGTTGCCAAATGTATTAGCAACACTACAAGGAGGGTACAAGCCAGAAGCTATCTGGATGACTGACTATATAGAACGAACCAATTTGCATTGGAAGAATAAATATTTTATTGTCTCATCATGCTGACAAAAGACACATTGCGGAATTCTATGCCAATTCCTCTTAATAAGGTTATCTTTAGTAAGAATGACTCTGCGACGAAGATAACATGCAAAGATTTTATTCTTAAGAGGTATCTTCATCTTCCAGATATTCTTGTTATTATCAACTGGCACGTCAGACTGGATTAACGCTCTATACATAGACTCCACTGAGAATTGTCCATTCCCATGTAGATTCCATTGAAATACATAGACCCATGTGACAATTATACCATGGACAACCGCTGGAGCAGGATGTACCACGATTCGAGTCTGGGTCCAATTAAATATCTTCTGAACTTCACATTTGACGGAAATGATTCCATTACAGTGGCGATAGTATCACTCTTGTGACGCACAATGTTGTATAGAGCCGGATATTGTTCCCGGAGTGTGGCATTTCCTAGCCACTTGTCCTCCCAGAATCTAATTTTCGAGCCATCCTTAATCGAGATGGATCCATAGGAGAAGAAATATTTTTTCATAGCCATTAGACCCGCCCAAAAGTGAGAATCCTCGCTTCCAATATACTTGGGATACCGCCTTGGAACCCACATATTTCCTCCCCGGGAGGGTTTGCCATACACCATCTTCCATCAGTAATTTAAACATACCGAGGAGGGCTCTATTCTTAACCTCAAGGTCATGAATGCCCAACCCGCCTTGGTTTTTGGGACGGCAAACCACACTCCATTTAGCCAGTCGATATTTCTTTCTCTCGCTATCTCCTTCGCAAAAGAATCTTGATCGGAAATAATCCAATCTATGTAAAACTCCTTTCGGCAACTGAAGAAGGAAATCATATATATTACCATGTTACTTAGTACTGAATTTATGAGGACCAATCTTCCACCCAGAGACAATAGTTTACCTTTCCAACTGCTAATTCTTTTTTGCAGTCTCTCCTCGACGTGTTTCCATTCAGCATTTGTGAGTTTCCGATAATGTACCGGTATCCCCAAATATGTGATCGAAAACTGGCCCAACTCGCATCCGAATAGTTCAGCGTACAGGTGGGCCACGTCTTGAGCCTCGCCATAACAAAACCATTCACTTTTATGAAAATTGATCTTAAGACCTGAGAGTTGCTCGAATGCTGATAAATTAATTTCAGATTTCTCGCTTTCTCGAGGTCATGATCCATGAAGAGAATCGTATCATCGGCATATTGAAGTATAGAGAGACCACCATCAACTAGATGATTTACTACCCCATCAATTTGGCCATCAACCTTGGCACGCTCAATCATGACCGCTAGCATATCCGCCACTATATTGAATAGCATCGGCGATAACGAGTCACCTTGTCGCAATCCCTTCTTCATTTGGAAATAGTGTCCAACATCATCATTGACCTTAATGGCAACACTTCGTCCAGAAACGAAGCTATGGATCATAGCGCGCCACTCTATAGAAAATCCTTTCATTCTGAGAGTCTGTTGAAGAAACAGCCACTTGACTTTGTCATAAGCTTTTTCAATGTCCACCCCATTCAACTTTTTCTGATGTAATTTATGGACTGTTTCATGAAGGATAACAACTCCATCTAGGATGTGTCTGCCTTGCATAAAAGCAGTCTATGAAGGACAAACCACGTGTTCAGCAACCGAATTTAGCCTAATAGTCGCAACCTTCGTGAATATTTTAAAACTAACATTAAGGAGGCAAATAGGTCTATATTGTTGTATCCTTTCAGCCTCATTAACCTTAGGTAATAAAATAATGTCGCCGAAGTTTAAGCGAAACAATTCTAGTTGGCCAGCATGTAGGTCGCTAAACAAAAGTAGGAGATCCGGTTTGATGACTTCCTAGAAGTTCTGATAGAACTCAGCGGGAAAACCATCCGGACCCGGGGCTTTTTTGTGCTCCATTAGGAAAACCGCCTTTCTAACTTCCTCCTTGGAGTATGGGGCTGTTAGAAGGCCATTTTCCTCATCAGAGACCTGGGGGATGTCATCTGTTTGGGACTCATCCATGGTGAAGTTTCCTTCCTATGGGGCTCCGAACAGATTTTTATAATAATTAGTGATGTAAGATTTAAGTTGGTCATGCCCCTCAATTGTGCCCTCATCCTGTTGTAGGGAATGAATAATTTTCTTCCGGTATCTGCCATTGGCTACTCCATGGAAATATGTAGTATTCGAATCACCTTTCAGGATAAATTGAGAGTTAGAATGTTGGTACCATTTGAGTTCCTCTTCACGCAGCATGCTAGCTATCTGTCCATTCGAATGACTCTTGATCTCGATTTCATGCTCAGATAGAGGTCTAACCTCTGCCAAAGCTACTAATTCATCAGTGATAGATGAAAGAGGTGATGGGTAACATAGCATGAAAATCAAAAAAAAATCCTATGTAGCAACCAAGATCTAATCTAGGAGATGCATATCAACGAGAGGGGAAGTGTCTACATACCCTTGTAGACCGAAAGCGTTAGCGTACGTAACGCGGTTGATGTAGTCGTACTCTTCGCTATCCAATCACGATCCAATTCGATCTAGTGCCGAACGGACGGCACCTTCGAGTTTAGCACACGTTCGACTCGGCGGCGTCCTCTCCTTCTTGTTCTAGCAAGTGAGGGAGAGGAGGTCGATGAGATCGTGACCAGCACGATGGTGTGGTGGTGGTGGCAGCAGCAGAACTGCAGCAGGACTTCGCCAAGCGTCTGCACGAGGTGGGGGAGGAGTAACGGGATGGAGAGGCGGCCAGGGTTTGTTGTGTCTGCCCCTGCACCCCACCTGTCTTTATATAGGGGTGTGGGGGCGGATGCCCCCCCTCCAAGCTAGGGGGTCGTGCCCCCCTCCCTTCCAAGCCAGGGGCGGATGCCCCTCCTCCAAGCCAGGAGGCCACGCCCCCCTCCCCAGCTGCATGGGCCCTTGGGGGCCTGGTGCGCCTGGCCCATGTAGGCCAGGGTGCCCCCCCTCAGCACATGTAGGCCTCCGGGACAGGTGGGACCCTTCGGTTGACTCCCGGAACCCTTCGGAACTTCCCGGTACACTGTCGGTAAATTCTCGAACTTTTTCGCAACCCCGAAAACGACTTTCCATATATAAATCTTTACCTCCAGACCATTCCGGAGCTCCTCGTCATATCCCGGATCCCATCCGGGACTCTGAACAACCTTCGGACTTTCCACTATTAATATCTCAATACTACCCTAGCGCTACCGAATGTTAAGCATGCGACCCTACGGGTTCGGGAACATGCAGACATGACCGAGACACCTCTCCGGCCAATAACCAATTGCAGGACCTGGATGCCCATTTTGATTCCTACATGTCCAACGAAGATCTTTATCGGTTAAACCACGATGTTGAGGATTCAGTTAATCCCATATGCAATTCCCTTCGTCCGGTGATATTTTACTTGCCCGAGATTCGATCGTCGGTATCTCCATACCTAGTTCAATCTCGTTACCGGCAAGTCTCTTTACTCGTTTCGTAATACAAGATCCCATGACTAACTCATTAGTCAGATGAAGCTTCTTGTGATGTTGTATTACCGAGAGGGCCCAGAGATATCTCTCCATCACACGGAGTGACAAATCCCAGTCTCGATCCATGCAACTTAACACACACCTTTGGAAATACCTTTAGAGCACCTTTATAATCACCTAGTTATGAAGTGAAGTTTGATAGCACACAAAGTATTCCTCCGGTGTCTGGGAGTGGCATGATCTCATGGTCTAAGGAACAAATACTTGACATGAAGAAAGATGTAGCAAATAAACTAAGTGATACGATCTGATGCTAAGCTTATGGTTGGGTCTGTCCATCACATCATTCTCCTAATGATGTGATCCCGTTATCAAATGACAACTCATATATATGGTTAGGAAACCTTAACATCTTTGATCAACGAGCTAGTCTAGTAGAGGCTTACTAGCTAGGGACACTTTGTTGTCTATGTATTCACACATGTATTTAAGTTTCAGATCAATACAATTCTAGCATGAATAATAAACATTTATCACAAACAAGGAAATATGATAATACCATTTTATTATTGCCTCTATGGCATATTTCCAACAGCCTCCCACTTGCACTAGAGTCAATAATAGTTTACATCGTAATGTATCTAATACACATAGAGTTCTGGTGATGATCATGTTTTGCTCGTGGAAGAGGTTTAGTCAATGGGTCTGCCACATTCAGATACGTATGTACATTGCAAAGTTCTATATCTCCCTCCTTGATATAATCATGGATGGAGTTGAAGCGGCATTTGATGTGCTTGGTCTTCTTGTGAAACCTGGGCTCCTTGGCAATGGCAATAGCACCAGTGTTGTCACAAAAGATAGTCATTGGATCTGATGCACTCGATATCACTCCTATATCGGATATGAACTCCTTCATCCAGACTCCTTGCGCTGCTTCCTGATAACCCACAAGTATACCCAACGAGGAGCTAAAGGTAGAATCAATATTCCCTTCAAGTTCTATCGACCACCGATACAACTCTACGCACACTTAACGTTCGCTTTACCTAGAACAAGAATAAAATTACTTTGTAGGTGTAAGGATAAGTTTACAAGGATAAAACTAGGAGTACTTAGCGAGAATAAAGCTACGAGTAATTTGCAAGATAATAAAAGTTAGTTGTTTTAGTAGAAAGCTTTTGTAGAACAAGAGAAGGATTTGTCCCTAGGCAATCGATAACTAGACCGGTAATCATTATTGCAATTTTATATGAGGGAGAGGCATGAGCTAACATACTTTCCGTACTTGGATCATACGCACTTATGATTGGAACTCTAGCAAGCATCCGCAACTACCAAAGATCATTAAGGTAAAACCCAACCATAGCATTAAGTAACAAGTCCTCTTTACTCCCATATGCAACAACCCCCTTACTCGGGTTTGTGTTTCAGTCAATCACGCAACACACTATAAGCGAATTATGAACGTATTGCAACACCCTACAGAGGTAATCCCACACGCTTGTACGACATGGAGGGCACCATAGGACAGCACCAAAATAAAACATACAACTCAAAGCAATCACGATCATCAATCAACCCATAGGACAAAACGAATCTACTCAAACATCATAGGATGGCAACACATCATTGGATAATAATATGTAGAATTAAGCACCATGTTTAAGTAGAGATTACAGCGGGGAGAAGAGGTGTTACACCGCTACATAGAGGGGGAGAGAGTTGGTGTTGACGGCGGCGAAGTTGTTGGTGTAGATCGCCGTCACGATGGTTCCCCCGGCGGTGCTCCGGCGCCACCGGGAGAGAGGGGGAGAGAGCCCCCCTTCTTCTTCTTCTTCTTCTTCCTTGGCCTTCCCCCTAGATGGGAGGAGAGTTTTCCCTCTCGTCCATGGCCGCCATGGCTCCCGGAGGGCAGGAGCCTCTCCGAGATTGGATCTCTCTCTGTGTTTCTTTTCTGTTTCACGTTCCTTTTCTGACCCCTTCACCATTTTTTATATTCCTGGAGATCCGTAACTCTTATTGGGCTAAAATTTTGAGGGTATTTTTCTCTGGAAATTATCTTTCTTGCGGCGAAAGAAGGGCCCCAACCGATGTTCGAGGGAGTCACAAGGCAACACGGCGCGACCCCCCTGGGGACGCGCCCTGTTGCCTTGTGGCCACCTCGGGCACCGTCTTGCGTTTATTCTTCTTCCTAAAAATCACATATATTCCAAAATAATTCTCCGTAAAATTTTATCGCATTTGGACTTCGTTTGATATGGATTTTCTACGAAACAAAAAACAAGCAGAAAACAGGAACTGGCACTGGGCACTGGATCAATATGTTAGTCCCAAAAATAATATAAAATATTGCCAAAAGTATGTGAAAGTTGTAGAATATTGGCATGAAAGAATCAAAAATTATAGATACGACGGAAACGTATCAGCATCCCCAAGCTTAATTCCTGCTCGTCCTCGAGTAGGTAAATGATAAAAAGATAATTTTTGATGTGGAATGCTACCTAGCATAATCTTGATCATATAATCTAATCATGGCATGAATATTAAGACACGAGTGATTCAAAGCAATAGTCTATAATTTGATATAAAGACATCAATACTCAGGCATACCAACAAACAATCATGTCTTTCAAAATAAAAATGCTAAAGAAAGTTATCCCTCCAAATTCATATAATCCTGTCATGCTCCATCTTAACATAAAGTATTTATCATGCACTACCCCGATGACAAGCCGAGCAATTGGTTCATACTTTTTAACGCGCTTCAGGTTTTTCAACCCCCACGCAAAACATGAGCGCAAGCAATGGATATAGCACTATGGATGAAATAGAATGATGATAGAGATTAATAAGGGGAAGTCAAAAAAGGAAGATAGTCTCACATCGACGAGGCTAATCAACGGGCTATGGAGATGCCCATCAATTGATGTCAATGCGAGGAGTAGGGATTGATACGTCTCCAACGTATCTATAATTTTTGATTGTTCCATGCTATTACAGTATCAATCTTGGATGTTTTATATGCCATTATATATATCATTTTTTGGGACTAACCTATTAACCCAGTGCCCAGTGCCAGTTGCTGTTTTTTGCCTGTTTTTGCCTTTTCAGATAATCATTATCAAAAGAGTCCAAACGGAGGAAAAAACTTTGGATTAATTTTTTCTGGAGCAGAAGGGACCCTCAAAGCTTCGGGAGAAGACCAGACGAGGCACGAGGGAGCGACAAGCTCGGGAGGTGCGCCCTGGGGGGTAGGGCGCGCCCCCCAGGCTTGTGGGCCCCTCGTGGCACATCCTGACCTAATTCCAGTACTATAAATTCCCAAATATTCCCAATATACCAGAGAGACAGAAGAGAAAACCTTTCCGCCGCCGCAAGCCTCTGTTCTTCTGCGATCCCATCTGGAGGCCTTTTCCGGTACTCTGCCGGAGGGGGAATCGATCACGGAGGGCTTCTTCATCAACCTTGCCGCCCTTCCGATGATGTGTGAGTAGTTTACCACAGACCTACGGGTCCATAACTAGTAGCTAGATGGCTTCTTCTCTCTCTTTGATCTTCAATACCATGTTCTCCTCGATGTTCTTGGAGTTCTATCCGATGTAATCTTCTTTTGCGGTGTGTTTATTGGGATCCGATGAATTGTCAGTTTATGATCAAATTATTCATGAGAAATATTTGAGTCTTCTCTGAACTCTTTTATGCATGATTGTTATAGCTTTGTATTTCTCTCCGATCTATCGATTTGGTTTGGCCAACTAGATTGGTTTATCTTGCAATGAGAGAGGTGCTTTGTGATGGGTTCAATATTGCGGTGCTCAATCCCAATGACAGAAACGGACATGACACGTATTTGTATTGTTGCCATTAAGGATAAAAAGATGGGGTTTAATCATATTGCTTGAGTTTACTTTGTCTACATCATGTCATCTTTCTTAAGGCGTTACTCTGTTTTATACTTAATACCCTAGATGTATGCTGGATAGCGGTCGATGGATGGAGTAATAGTTGTAGATGCAGGCAGGAGTCAGTCTACTTGTCTCGGACGTCATGCCTATATACATGATCATTGCCATGAATCCGTCATAATTATTTGCTTTTATATCAATTGCCCAACAGTAATTTGTTTACCCACCGTATGCTATGAGTTCGAGAGATAGCCTCTGGTGAAAAAAATGGCCGTTGGGTCTATCTTTATCGTATATTAAAATCCAAAAATACCTTGCTGCAATTTATTTACTTTTATTTTATTTTGCATTTTACTTTATCTATCTATCACTATCAGAATTAATCCTTGCAAATAACCACTAAGAGGATTGACAACCCTCTTATTTGCGTTGGGTGCAAGTGTTTGCTTTTGTGTGTGCAGGTGCTGCTAAAGGGGTTTTGTGTGGTTCTCCTATTTGATTGATAACCTTGGTTCTCAACTGAGGGAAATACTTATCTCTACTATACTGCATCATCCTCTCCTCTTCGGGGAAATACCAATGCAGTCTACAAGTAGCAGGAAGAATTTCTGGCGCCGTTGCCGGGGAGACATCACCAAAATTTATCAAGTACCTTCGCACAAACTATCATCCACTTGAATTTATTTTATTTGCCGTTTTATTTGCATTTGCCTCTCGTTTTCATCTCTCCCACTTCTAATTTTTTTTTTACAAAAACACAAAAACATTTTTATTTACTTGTTTGTTAGTTTGCTTGCCCTACCACTATGGCTAGTTCTTCACTTGTTACTATTACCCCTAAAAATGAAGTGCTTAATTTTAAACAAAGGGGAGGAGAGAATTTAAAAGATGCCTGATATAGGATTTGTGATGCTCAAAATAGATTAACTCGTAAGCAATCCACTACCGTTCTTCTTCGAATTTTTATGTGGGGATCACAACTTGGTATAGATTTCTTCTTGACGCTATTACCGGAGGGAATTTCATGATGTGTCCCTCTATGGATGCTTTCGATGATATGGGGAATTTAGTGGGATCACCACCTATCATTATTAATGAAACAACATTGACTTTGGAACATGTTCTGCAAAGGTTAGAAGCTATTGAAAATAAAATGCCTACTATTGAACATCTTGAGGATTTAGACAAAAAGATCCATAATCACATTACTCAATTTGGTTCTAAGGTGGGGATTACATTGAAAACCTTAAAGGAAAAGGAACCAATAATTAACGAAATGATAGAACAAAGTCCCGCTTTTTCCTCCGTTAAAACTATTGATAGGACTCCTCCCAATAAAAATTGCAAGTTCATGTATGTTCCTAAGACTAAGGGTGCCACTTCTAGCAGGGGAAATGAGGATCTTAAAATGATTAGCGTGCACCCCAATTTCATTGATATAATAAAGGGAGCTATCTATAAAAGCAAAATTCTTAATTTTGTGCCTAGGAGCGTGATGGTAAGAAACCCCTATTTTAAATCTCCTAGAAAGAGTGGGTGTGTAATTGAGGATTTGGAAAGGAAGGATGACAACACTTGAAACTATGCATTATGCCTAGCTAGGGGCATAAAACAATAGCGCTTGTTGGGAGGCAACCCAATGAATAAAATAAATTTTTGTTTTACTTTCTATTCTTGTGTGTTTACACAATTATAGCCTCTGTTATGATTGTGTTTTTATATTTTAATTAGTGTTTGTTCCAAGTAATGCCTTTGGGATGATTTAGATGATAGTATAATTGATGCTGTTTGAAAACAGAAAGTTTTGAGTATAGTGCTGGATTTTTGTTTCTGTACTGGAGTGTGATAAAATTCTGAAATTTTTACACAGTATTGGTATATGAATTTTATAAGTTGTCCTAATTTTTCAGAATTTTTGGAGTTATAGAAGTATAGCTTCTAAATAGATCTTTACAGACTGTTCTGTTTTAGACAGATTCTGTTTTTGTTGCATAGTTTGCTTATTTTGATGAATCTATGGATCGTATCGGGGGGTATGAGTCATGGAGAAGTTGGTACAGTAGAATTATTCCAATATTAAATATTAATCAATTTACAACAGTACCTAAAGTTTAAGTTTTGTTTGTTATACTAACGGATCTCACGAGGTTTCTGTTGAGTTTTGTGTGCTGAAGTTTTCAAGTTTTGGGTGAGACAACGATGGATAAAGGAATAAGGAGCAGCAAGAGCCTAAGCTTGGGGATGCCCAAGGCACCCCAAGATAATATTCAAGGAGACTCAAGCGTCTAATCTTGGGGATGCCCCGGATGGCATCCCCTCTTTCGTCTACAATCTATCGGTAACTCACTTGGAGCTACATTTTTATTCATCACATGATATGTGTTTTACTTGGAGCGTCTTGTGCTATAGTTTGTTTGCTTTTTAGTTTGTCACAATCATCTTTTCTGAACACACCTTTTTGAGAGGGACACACATTATTCGGGATTTGTTAGAATACTCTATGTGCTTCACTTATATCTTTTGAGCTAGGCAGTTGCTCTAGTGCTTCACTTATATCTTTTAGAGCATGGTGGTGGTTATATTTTAAAGAAATAGTTGCACTCTCATGCTTCACTTATATCCTTTTGAGAGTGTAATGAATAGCAATGGTAATATGCACGGGTTATGAATTTGGTCCTAATATGATAGGTATTCAAGAGGGATATAATAAAAACTTTCATGTAGATCACTGAATATGATAAGTTTGATTCCTTGCAATAGTTTTGCGATATTAAGATGGTAATATGTGGGAGGTGCTAGTAGATAATTGTGGTTTAGTAAGAATATTGGTGTTAACGTTTATGATTCCCGAAGCATGCATGTATGATCTGTCGTTATGCTAAGAAGTTGGAGCATGATTTATTCTTGATTGTCTACCTTATGAGTGGCGGTCGGGGACGAGCGATAGTCTTTTCCTACCAATCTATCCCCCTAGGGGCATGTGTAGTAGTACTTTGCTTCGAGGTCTAATAAACTTTCGCAATAAGTATGTGAGTTCTTTATGACTAATGCGAGTCCATGGATTATACGCACTCTCACCTTTCTGCAATTTGCTAGCCTCTTCGGTACCGTGCATTGTCCATTCTCACATCGAGAGTTGGTGCAAACTTCGCCGGTGCATCCAAACCCCGTGATATGATACGCTCTATCACACATAAGCCTCCTTATATCTTCCTCAAAATAGCCACCATACCTACCTATTATGGCATTTCCATAGCCATTCCGAGATACATTGCCATGCAACTTCCACCGTTCTTTTTATATGACACACATCGTTATTGTCATATTGCTTTGCATGATCATATAGCTGACATAGTATTTGTGGCTCAGCCAGCGTTCATCATTTTTATACATGTTACGCTAGTATCATTGCACATCCTGGTACACCGCCAGAGGCATTCACATAGAATCATATTTTGTTCTAGTTTCGAGTTGTAATTTTCTTTGAGTTGTAAGTAAATAGAAGTATGATGATCATCATTATTAGAGCATTGTCCCAGTGAGGAAATAAAAAAAAGAGAAAAAAGAGGCCAAAAAGAGCCCACGAAAAAAATGAGAGAAAAATAGAGATGGGGCAGTGTTACTATCATTTTCCATACTCGTGCTTCAAAGTAGCACCATGTTTTTCATATAGAGAGTCTCCTATTTTGTCACTTTCATATACTAGTGGAAATTTTTCATTATAGAACTTGGCTTAAATATTCCGATGATGGGCTTCCTCAAATGTCTGATGTCTTCATGAGCAAGCAAGTTGGATGCACACCCACTTAGTTTTCATGTTGAGCTTTCATACACTTATAGCTCTTAGTGCATCCGTTGCATGGCAATCCCTACTCCTTGCATTGACATCAATTGATGGGCATCTCCATAGCCCGTTGATTAGCCGCGTTGATGTGAGACTATCTTCTTATTTTTGACTTCCCCTTATTAATCTCTACCACCACATTCTATTCCACCCATAGTGCTATATCCATGGCTTGCGCTCATGTATTGCGTGGGGGTTGAAAAAGCTGAAGTGCGTTAAAAGGTATGAACCAATTGCTCGGCTTGTCATCAGGGTAGTGCATGATAAATACTTTGTGTTAAGAAGATGGAGCATGACATGATTATATGATTTTGTAGGGATAACTTTCTTTAGCAATTTTATTTTGAAAGACATGATTGTTTATTAGTATGCCTGAGTATTGATGTCTTTATATCAAATTATAGACTATTGCTTTAAATCATTCGGATCTTATTATTCATACTGTAAGAGAGATTACCTGATGAAACATGTTAGGTAGCATTCCACATCAAAAATTCCGTTTTTATCATTTACCTACTCGAGGACGAGCAGGAATTAAGCTTGGGGATGCTTGATACGTCTCCAACGTATCTATAATTTTTGATTGTTTCATGCTATTATAGAATCAATCTTGGATGTTTTATATGCCATTATATTTCATTTTTTGGGACTAACCTATTAACCCGGTGCCCAGTGCCAGTTGCTGCTTTTTGCCAGTTTTTGCCTTTTCAGAAAATAATTATAAAAAAGAGTCCAAACGGAGCAAAAACTTTGGATTAATTTTTTATGGACCAGAAGGGACCCTTGAAGCTTCGGGAGAAGATCAAACGAGCCACGAGGGAGCGACAAGCTAGGGAGGCGCGCCTGGGGGTAGGGCGCGCCCCCAGGCTTGTAGGCCCCTCGTGGCACATCCTGACCTAATTCCAGCGCTATTAATTCCCAAATATTCCCAATATACCAGAGAGACAGAAGAGAAAACCTTTCCACCGCCGCAAGCCTCTGTTCTTCCGCGATCCCATCTGGAGGCCTTTTCCGGTACTCTGTCGGAGGGGGAATCGATCACGAAGGGCTTCTTCATCAACCTTGCTGCCCTTCCGATGATGTGTGAGTAGTTTACCACAGACCTACGGGTCCATAGCTAGTAGCTAGATGGCTTCTTATCTCTCTTTGATCTTCAATACCATGTTCTCCTCGATGTTCTTGGAGTTCTATCCGATGTAATCTTCTTTTGCGGTGTGTTTGTTGGGATTCGATGAATTGTGAGTTTATGATCAGATTATTCATGAGAAATATTTGAGTCTTCTCTGAACTCTTTTAAGCATGATTGTTATAGCTTTGTATTTCTCTCCGATCTATCGATTTGGTTTGGCCAACTAGATTGGTTTATCTTGCAATGGGAGAGGTGCTTTGTGATGGGTTCAATCTTGCGATGCTCAATCCCATTGACAGAAACGGACATGACACGTATTTGTATTGTTACCATTAAGTATAAAAAGATGGGGTTTAATCATATTTCTTGAGTTTACTTTGTCTACATCATGTCATCTTGCTTAAGGCGTTACTCTGTTTTATACTTAATACCCTAGATGCATGCTGGATAGCGGTCAATGGGTGGAGTAATAGTAGTAGATGCAGGCAGGAGTCGGTCTACTTGTCTCGGACGTCATGCCTATATACATGATCATTGCCATGAATTCGTCATAATTATTTGCTTTTCTATCAATTGCCCAACAGTAATTTGTTTACCCACCGTATGCTATGCGTTCGAGAGTGAAGCTTCTAGTGAAAACTATGGCCCCCGGGTCTATCTTTACCATATATTAAAATACAAAAAATACCTTGCTGCAATTTATTTACTTTTATTTTATTTTGCATTTTACTTTATCTATCTATCACTATCAGAATTAATCCTTGCAAATAACCGCTAAGAGGATTGACAACCCTCTTATTTGCGTTGGGTGCAAGTGTTTGCTTTTGTGTGTGCAGGTGCTGCTAATGGGTTTTGTGTGGTTCTTCTACTAGATTGATAACCTTGGTTCTTAACTGAGGGAAATACTTATCTCTACTATACTGCATCATCCTCTCCTCTTCGGGGAAATACCAACGCAGTCTACAAGTAGCAGGGATTGCCATGCAACGGATGCACTAAGAGTTATAAGTGTATGAAAGCTCAAAATAAAAACTAAGTGGGTGTGCATCCAACTTGCTTGCTCATGAAGACCTTGGGCATTTGAGGAAGCCCATCATCGGAATATACAAGCCAAGTTCTATAATGAAAAATTCCCACTAGTTATATGAAAGTGACAGCATAGGAGACTCTCTATATGAAAAACATGGTGCTACTTTGAAGCACAAGTGTGGAAAAGGATAGTGACATTGCCCCTTCTCTCTTTTTCTCTCATTTTTCTTTTTTCTTTTCCCTTTTTTTTGTTGGGCTCTTTTTGGCCTCTCTTTTTTCTTTTTTTTGTTGGGCTCTTTTTGGCCTCTCTTTTTTTTTTCTTTTTTTATTTCCTCAATGGGACAATGCTCTAACAATGATGATCATCACACTTCTATTTACTTACAACTCAAAAATTACAACTCGATACTAGAACAAATATGACTCTATATGAATGCCTCTGGCAGTGTACCAGGATGTGCAATGATACTAGCGTAACATGTATGAAAATGATGAACGGTGGCTGAGCCACAAATACTATGTCAGCTATATGATCATGCAAAGCAATATGACAATGATGATGTGTGTCATAATAAACGGAACGGTGGAAGTTGCATGGCAATATATCTCGGAATGGCTATGGAAATGCCATAATTGGTAGGTATGGTGGCTATTTTGAGGAAGATATAGGGAGGCTTATGTGCGATAGAGCGTATCATATCATGGGGTTTGGATGCACCGGCAAAGTTTGCACCGACTCTCGAGGTGAGAAAGGGCAATGCACGGTACCGAAGAGGCTAGCAAATTGCGGAAAGGTGAGAGTGCGTATAATCCATGGACTCACATTAGTCATAAAGAACTCACATACTTATTGCGATAGTTTATTAGCCCTCGAAGCAAAGTACTACTACGCATGCACCTAGGGGGATAGATTGGTAGGAAAAGACCATCGCTCGTCCCCGACCGCCACTCATAAGGTAGACAATCAATAATAAATCATGCTCCAACTTCTTAGCATAACGACAGACCATACGTGCATGCTTCGGGAATCACAAACCTTAACACCAATATTCTTACTAAACTACAATTATCTACTAGTATCTCCCACATATTACCATCTTAATATCGCAAAACTATTGCAAGGAATCAAACTTATCATATTCAGTGATCTACAAGTTTTATGTAGGATTTTATGACTAACCATGTGAATGACCAATTCCTGTTGACTCTCTAAATAGATATAAGTGAAGCATGAGAGTTTAATTCTTTCTACAAAAGACCACACTCTAATAAATATAAGTGAAGCAAAAGAGCATTCTACAAATAACAGTTTTCTATATGTAGAGAAACAGGCATCCAAACTTCAAATGATATAAGTGAAGCACATGAAGTATTCTGTAAAGCCATACTCAAAAGATATAAGTGAAGTGCAAAGAGCATTCTATAAAGCAACCAAGGACTATCTCATACCAGCATGGTGCATAAAATAAAAGGGAAAAATAAACACAAAAGATGTCCAAGAATTTACGCATATCATGTGAACAAAACAAAAACCGAGACATACCGATAATTGTCGAAGAAAGATGGGATGCCTTTCGGGGCATCCCCAAGCTTAGACGCTTGAGTCTCCTTGAATATTTACTTGGGGTGCCTTGGGCATCCCCAAGATTGAACTCTTTCCTCTCCTTATTCTCCTCATATCGATACCTCCTCGTTCTTCGAGGACTTCATCCACACAAAACTTAACCGAACTTTTTATTAGAGGGGTTAGTACATATAACATCAAATCCCATCATGTCCTGCTGTAACATTATTGTATAATTATAATCAAACATTACCCACTATATTCTATCACAATTCTATGGCTCCCAAGTCATTGGGGCTCAACAAGCTAGATTTCAAACATACGCAAATAAAGAAACTATAACAGCAATCTGTGAAAACAGGATAGTCTGTAAAGATGCAAATGAAACATATACTTCTGTAACTCAAAAAATTCTGAAAAATTAGGAAGTGATAAAAAAAATCATAGCAGTACTTTGTAAAAATTTCAGAATTTTTTCATGTTGCAGTAAATTATAGAAATTCAAACACTACAGCAAAAGTTTCTGTTTTGCAATGCACACACCAAACAAGCAATTTAAACACCCTAAAGGTAAATCTTGGCACATTATTTTTATAATACAATGGATTTGTGCAAGGGGATAATTAGTTTTGTTGAAAAGTTTCTGTAATTCAAGATTCACAAAGTTTCCATGGGCATGAACAAAGTTCAAGGACGTCCCCCACTTCAACGGTGTTCGTCTTTCTCACTTTCACTTTTCTTTTTGAAAAAGTTTTAGGTTCCCCTCTATATTTTTTTGTTTTTAAACATTTTAAAAGCACACAACAGAATAAAATGACTCTCTAAAACTTCCGGGTTGTCTCCCAGGCAGCGCTTTCTTTAAAGCCATTAAGCTAGGCATATAGTGCTCAAGTAGTTGATCCACCCGGATCCCAAGGTATATCAAAGCCAATTTTAATTAACAATGATTTGTAATTTAGTAGTGAGCACAAAGCAACGTATATCATGCAATGAAAAAGTCTAACTCTCTTCCTATGCCTCGACATGTCATAAAAGAACAATTCATGCACATCAAGTAAAGGCCCATGCATAGTATAAACAGTTTCTTGCAATTTTATCGCATTGGAAACATAGAGAGGTGGAGATGTAGTTCCTCTCTCATGATAATTGCAATTAGGAGCAGCAAGCACATGCATATTATATTCATCAAAATCATCATGTGCAACGGTAAAACGCAACCCATCAATATAATCCTTAATAAGCACAAACTTCTCCGATATAGTGTAGTTGGGAGAATTCAAAAAGATAATAGGACTATCATGTGTGGGTGTAATAGAAACAATTTCATGTTTAACATAAGGAACTATAGCAACTTCATCCCCATAAGCATAATTCATATTGGCATCATGGCCACAAGCATAGCAAGCATCAAGTTCATCAATAAGGGATATTTTAAATGAATCAAAGGGATCATTGCATTCATCCTTCGGTAAGCACGAAGGGAAATTTAACAATGTACGAGTTAAAGAGTTACTCTCATCAGAAGGTGGGCATGGGTGATCAATCCGCTCTTCCTCCTTTTGTTCTTCGCTCTCCTCCTCATCTTTTTCATCTAATGAGCTCACAATTTCAGCAATTTCTTCTTCCATAGATTCCTGCAAAACATTAGTCTCTTCTTGGACAATGGAGGTGTCCTCAATATATTCTTTAACATAAGCATTAGAAGCATAATTTTCATAGCAATATTTAAGTATGGCAAAAAATTTAGATTTGTAAAGAGTAGCATCACACTTTTCAATCAAAGAAGCAATTTCATATGCACCCTTAAAAGCAACAAATTCTTCAATTTGTTCAATATCGTGGTAACTATAAACACCTTTGGCATAAGAAGATAAGATTCCATTATCCTTAAACTCACATTGGTACTGAAGTTGTTTTTTAGGGTCTTCAGAACAACAAGTAAAATCATATATTTCGCATAAATTCTAAGCATAGCAATGCAAACAATTAATTTGATCCCATAAGAGTTTCCCTTTTTGAGACAAGCGGTGTCGCACAAAACAAGCATGCTCATCTAATGATTTTCCCTCAACTAAGATAGTTGGGTTTATAGCACGAGCACAAAGGGGTCGAAGATGATCCAAGTAGAAAGCTTCAGCAGTATGAAAGATTTTGGGTGGTTCCTCAACCATTGGTTTTGCAAGTACAACTAATTTTTTTGGTATTTTACGTTTCCTACCCATAACTAAAGATAGAAAAGAAGAGCACAAAATAAAAACTACATAGTGATAAAACAAACAAGCACACACAAGAATATCAACCCCACGCAATTGCTCCCCGGCAACGGCTCCAGAAAAAGGTCTTGATAACCCACAAGTATAGGGGATCAGTTGTAGCTTTTTTGATAAATAAGAGTGTCGAACCCAACGAGGAGCTAAAGGTAGAATCAATATTCCCTTCAAGTTCTATCGACCACCGATACAACTCTACGCACACTTAACATTCGCTTTACCTAAAACAAGAATAAAATTACTTTGTAGGTGTAAGGATAAGTTTGCAAGGATAAAGCTAGGAGTACTTAGCGAGAATAAAACTATGAGTAATTTGCAAGATAATAAAAGTTAGTTGTTTTAGTAGAAAGCTTTTGTAGAACAAGAGAAAGATTTGTCCCTAGGCAATCGATAACTAGACCGGTAATCATTATTGCAATTTTATATGAGGGAGAGGCATGAGCTAACATACTTTCCGTACTTGGATCATATGCACTTATGATTGGAACTCTAGCAAGCATCCACAAGTACCAAAGATCATTAAGGTAAAACCCAACCATAGCATTAAGTAACAAGTCCTCTTTACTCCCATACGCAACAACCCCCTTACTCGGGTTTGTGTTTCAGTCATTCACGCAACCCACTATAACAAATTATGAACGTATTGCAACACCCTACAGTGGTAATCCCACATGCTTGCGTGACACGGTGGGCACCATTGGACGGCACCAAAATAAAACATACAACTCAAACCAATCACGATCATCAATCAACCCATAGGACAAAACGAATCTACTCAAACATCATAGGATGGCAACACATCATAGGATAATAATATGTAGCATTAAGCACCATGTTTAAGTAGAAATTACAGCGGGGAGAAGAGGTGTTACACCACTGCATAGAGGGGGAGAGAGTTGGTGTTGACGGCGGCGAAGTTGTTGGTGTAGATTGTCGTCACGATGGTTCCCCCGGCGGCGCTCCGGCGCCACCGGGAGAGAGGGGGAGAGAGCCCTCCTCCTTCTTCTTCTTCCTTGGCCTCCCCCCTAGATGGGAGGAGAGTTTCCCCTCTGGTGCATGGCCGCCATGGCTCCCGGAAGGCAGGAGCCCCTCCGAGATTGGATCTCTCTCTCTGTTTCTCTTCTGTTTCACGTTCCTTTTCTGACCCCTTCACCGTTTTTTATATTCCCGGAGATCCGTAAGTCCGATTGGGCTGAAATTTTGAGGGGATTTTTCTCTGGAAATTATCTTTCTTGCGGCGAAAGTAGGGCCCCAGCGACGTTCGAGAGAGTCACAAGGCAATACGGTGCGACCCCCCTGGGGCCGCGCCCTGTTGCCTTGTGGCCACCTCGGGCACCGTCTTGCGTTGATTCTTCTTCCTAAAAATCACATATATTCCAAAATAATTCTCCGTAAAATTTTATCGTGTTTGGACTTTGTTTGATATGGATTTTCTATGAAACAAAAAACAAGCAGAAAATAGGAACTGGCACTGGGCACTGGATCAATATGTTAGTCCCAAAAATAATATAAAATGTTGCCAAAAGTATGTGAAAGTTGTAGAATATTGGCATGAAACAATCAAAAATTATAGATATGATGGAAACGTATCACTTCCGACGCAGCTATATATTCCGCTTCACATGTAGATCCCGCTATGACGCTTTGTTTGGAACTGCACCAACTGACTGCTCCACCATTCAATATAAATACGTATCTGTTGCCTTGTGGCCACCTCCACCATTCACATGTAGATCCCGCTATGACGCTAGCATCGACGTAACCCTTTACGGCGAGCTCTTCGTCACCTCCATAAACGAGAAACATGTCCTTAGTCCTCTTTAGTTACTTAAGGATATTTTTGACTGTTGTCCAGTGATCTTGAAAGCGCAGGTTATCTCCCAGAGGGGGGGGGTGAATGGGAGATTATTAGAAATTCGTCAAACTCGATGAATTTGACGAAGATCAGAGTGAAGAAATAGAAACGCAAGGGAAACTAAGTCATCACAGAATTAGAGTACATGCGATCAGGATACATAAGAGTGAAGAACATGCAAACATACAAGCATGAGGAATATGAACTGAGGAAATAAAAGATAGCATGATCAAATACTTCAGTTCAAATTCGTCAGAGGATAGATCACAAATTCTTCAGCAGCGGAATAAAGTAAGGGAGGGTGAGGAATTTGAAACCAGGTTGGCTCGGTGAAGACAATGGAATTTGGTAGACCAGTTCCAGTTGCTGTATCAACTGTACGTCTGGTTGAGGCGGCTGAGTCGCAACTCAGAGAACACTTAGTCCTCACCGTATTCCTCTTGAGCTAAGGTCACTTAGACCTCACCCAATCACTCGTGGTAAGTCTTCAAGGTAGACTTCCAAAACCTTCACAGACTTGTTCACCGACATGCCACAATTACTCTTGGGTGCCCAGAACATGACGCCTAACCGTCTGGAGGAATGACAGTCCTCAAAGGTAACAAGCGTCGGATCACACAGATCAATCTCTTCAGTGATGCTCAATCACTTAGGCTCTGGTTGGGTTTTTCCTCACTTGGGATCTCTCAAAGTCGTCAGAGGATGGGTTGCTTTCAAATGACAAGTGTCAAGTTCTCTCGGAGCAGCCAACCAACAAGTGGTTGTGGGGGGCGGCTATTTATAGCCAGGGGGCAACCCGACATGAATTGTCATAAATGCCCTTCTCTGATTCGACCGTTGTCAGGATAAGGATCCACTCGACAGCTGGCACGCGGCGCAGCAACGGTATGAAAATTGAACTCTCAATTTCGTCAGGGCACTCAATTTCCTCACGGTAGGCAGATCGCACTGGCGAACTCCTAACTCCTCATCCTGACCAAATTCGTCAGCGACCAGATGAACTTCGTCACTGTCACTAGCAAATGCGTCAGCTATACTGGAGATTTCCCAAGGCTTCACTCGAAGCGGTTTTTGTGTGTATAGGTTTGAGTAAGTTTGAGCATCACTTTGGAAATGTGAAATATGTTTCACCTAGACCCCCTTTAACAATATGGTTTGTCCTATGACTCAAATAAGAAGAAAAGAAACTACGAAAAATAAAGTCTTCAAGCTTCAAAGTCTTCACATCAATTTCTTCAAAGGCTGTACCAATTTCATCATCAAATTCTTCACTTGAAGAAATCTATTTTTAGGGGTCATCTTCCATGTGTTAAACCAAATCTTCAGGGACTCTGTCTCCTGTGTATACTCACAAACACATTAGTTCCTCAACCTATTTGTCTTCAATACTCCAAAACCACTAAGGGGGCACTTGATGCACTTACAAATCTACTCGTGGATCACTTTGGTACCTCCCTGCCAGACTTATGGCAAGGCACACATCAGGTCTGGTACACAGCATGACATACATTATAGAGCCTATGGCTGAGGCATAGGCGACGACTTTCATCCTTTCTCTTTCTTCTACCGTGGTCGAGCTTTGAGTCTTACTCAACTTCACACCTTGCAACACAGGCAAGAACCCCTTCTTTGACTGGTCCATTTTGAGCTTCTTCAAAATCTTGTCAAGGTATGTGCTTTGTGAAAGTCCTATTAGGCGTCTTGATCTATCTTTATAGATTTTAATGCCCAATATGTAAGCAGCTTCACCCAGGTCTTTCATTGAAAAACTCTTGTTCAAATAACCCTTTATGCTTTCCAGAAATTCTATATCATTTCCAATCAATAATATGTCATCAACATACAGTATTAGAAATGCTACAGAGCTCCTACTCACTTTCTTGCAAATACAAGCTTCTCCATAAGTTTGTATAAACCAAAAGCTTTGATCACCTCATCAAAGCGTATATTCCAACTCCGAGATGCTTGCACCAGTCCATAGATGGATCGCTGGAGCTTGCATACCGTATTAGCATCCTTAGGATCAATAAAACCTTCCGGTTGCATCATATACAACTCTTCCTTAAGGAAACCATTAAGGAACGCGGTTTTCACATCCATCTGCCAGATTTCATAATCGTAAAATGTGGCAATCGCTAACATAATTCTAACAGACTTCAACATCGCTACGGGTGAGAAGGTCTCATCTTAGTCAACCCCTTGAACTTATCAAGAACTCTTTGCGACAAGTCAAGCTTTATAGACGGTGACATTACCATCAGCGTCTGTCTTCTTCTTAAAGATCCATTTGTTCTCAATGGCCTACCGATCATCGGGTAAGTCTACCAAAGTCCATACTTGGTTCTCATACATGGATCCTATCTCGGATTTCATGGCCTCAAGCCATTTGTCGAAATCCGGGCTCATCATTGCTTCTTCATAGTTCGTAGGTTCACCGTTGTCCAACAACATGACTTCTAAGATAGGATTACCGTACCACTCTGGTGCGGAACGTACCCTGGTTGACCTATGAAGTTCAGTAGTAACTTGATCCAAAGTTTCATGATCATCATCATTAGCTTCCTCTCCGGCTAGTGTAGACATCACGGGAACTTCTTTCTGTGATGTGCTACCTTCCAATTCGAGAGAAGGTACAATTACCTAATCAAGTTCTACTTTCCTCCCACTCACTTCTTTCGAGAGAAACTACTTCTCTAGAAAGGACCCATTCTTGACAACAAAGATCTTGCCCTCGGATCTGTGATAGAAGGTATACCCAATGGTCTCTTTAGGGTATCCTATGAAGACGCACTTCTCCGCTTTGGGTTAGAGCTTATCAGGCTAAAGCCTCTTGACATAAGTGTCGCATCCCCAAACTTTAAGAAACGATATCTTAGGCTTCTTGCCAAACCATAATTCATATTGCGTTGTCTCAACGGATTTAGATGGTGCCCTATTTAAAGTCAATGCGGCTGTCTCTAATGCATAACCCCAAAACAATAATGGCAAATCGGCAAGAGACATCATGGAACGCACCATAACCAATAGAGTACGATTACGACATTCGGACACACCATTACGCTGTGGTGTTCCAGGTGGCATGAGTTGTGAAACAATTCCACATTGTATTAAATGCGTGCCAAACTCGTGACTCAAATATTCACCTCCACGATCAGATCATAGAAATTTTGTTTTGTTGTTACGATGATTCTCTACTTCACTCTGAAACTCCTTGAACTTTTCAAATGTTTCAGACTTGTGTTTCATTAAGTAAATATACCCATATCTACTCAAATCATCAGTGAAGGTAAGAAAATAACGATATCCACCGCGTGCTTCAACATTCATCGGACCACATACATCGATATGTATTATTTCCAATAAGTCACTTGCCCGCTCCATTGTTCTGAAAAACGGGGTTTTAGTCATCTTACCCATGAGGCATGGTTCACATGTTTCAAATGATTCATAATCAAGTGATTCCAAAAGTCCATCAGCATGGAGTTTCTTCATGCGCTTTACACCAATATGACCTAAGCGGTAGTGCTACAAATATGTGGTACTATCATCATTAACTTTGCATCTTTTAGCATCAATATTATGAACATGTGTATCACTACAATCGAGATTCAACAAGAATAAACCATTCACCAAGGGTGCATGACCATAAAAGATATTATTCATATAAATAGAACAGACATTATACTCTGACTTAAATGAATAACCGTCTCGCAATAAACAAGATCCAGATATAACGTTCATGCTTAATGCAGACACCAAATAACAATTATTCAGGTTTAAAACTAATCCCGAAGGTAGACGTAGAGGGAGCGTGCCGACGGTGGTCACATAAACCTTGGAACCATTTCTGACACGCATCGTCACCTCGTCCTTAGCTAGTCTCTGTTTATTCCGCAGCTCCTGTTTCGAGTTACAAATACTAGCAACCGAACCAGTATCAAATACCCAGGCGCTACTACGAGCACTATACACATCAGTAACATGTATATCAAATATACCTTTGTTGATGTTGCCAGCCTTCTTATCTGCCAAGTACTTGGGGCAGTTCCGCTTCTAGTGGTCATTCCCCTTGCAATAGAAGCACTCAGTCTCAGGTTTAGATCCAACCTTGGGTTTCTGCACTAGAGCGGCAATTGTCTTGCCATTATTCTTGAAGTTTCCATTCTTTCCCTTGCCTTTCTTCAAACTAGTGATCTTTTTGACCATCACCACTTGATGAACTTTCTTGATTTCTACTTCCGCGGCCTTAAACATCGCGAAAAGCTCAGGGATCGTCTTTTCCATCCCTTGCATATTATAGTTCATCACAAAGCTCTTGTAGCTCAGTGGCAGTGACTGGATAACTCTGTCAATCACTACTTCATCCGAAAGATTACCTCCCAACTGGTTCAAGCGGTTGAAGTACCCATACATCTTGAGTACGTGCTCACTAACGGAGTTGTTCTCCTCCATCTTGTAGCTAAAGAACTTGTCGGAGGCTTCATACCTCTCGACCCGGGCGTGAGCCTGAAATACCAATTTTAGCTCCTGGAACATCTCATATGCTCCATGGTGCTCAAAACATCTTTGGAGCCCCAATTCTAAACCGTAAAGCATGGCGCACTTAACTATCGGGTAGTCATTATCTCTTGTCTGCCAGACGTCCATAGTGTCTACATTAGCGGGAGCGGGTGGCACACCTAGCGGTGCATCAAGGACATAAGCCTTCTGTGCAGCAGTGAGGATAATCTTCAGATTACAGACCCGGTCCGCATAGTTGCTTCCATCATCTTTCAACTTAGCTTTCTCTAGGAACGTATTAAAATTCAGGGGAGCTACAGCATGAGCCATTGATCTACAACATAAAATTGCAAATACATTTAGACTAAGTTCATGATAATTGGTTCAGTTAATCAAATTACTAGTGAACTCCCACTTAAATCAACATCCCTCAAGTTGTCTAAGTGTTCCATGATCCAAATCAACTAACCCATGTCCGATCATCACGTGAGATGGGGCAGTCATCAATGGTGAACATCTCCATGTTGATCATATCTACTATCTGACTCATGTTTGACCTTTCGGTCCTCCGTGTTTCGAGGCCATGTCTGTACATGCTAGGCTCGTCAAGTTTAGCCCAAGTATTCTCCATGTGTAAAACTGGCTTACACCCGTTGTATGTGAACGAAGAGTCTATCACACCCGATCATCAAGAGGTGCTTCGAAACGACGAACTTTCACAACGGTGCATACTTAGGGAGAACATCTTTTATCTTGAAATTAAGTGAAGGGATTATCTTATAATGCGACCGTCGTCCTAAGCAAAATAAGATGCATAAAAAGATAAACATCACATGCAATATGTGACATGATATGGCCATTATCATCTCGTGCTTTTGATCTCCATCTCCAAAGCACCGGCATGATCTCCATCATCACCGGCATGACACCATGATCTCCATCATCGTGTCGTCACGTGGTTGTCTCCGCCAACTATTGCTTCTACGACTATTGCTAACTCGTAGCGATAAAGTAAAGCAATTACATGTCGTTTAATGACTGACACGCATGTCATACAATAAATTAAAGAGAACCCTATGGCTCCTACCGGTTGCTGTACTCATTGACATGCAAGTCGTGAACCTATTACAAAACATGATCATCTCATACATCAACATATATCACTTCACGTTTTGGCCATACCACATCACAACATGCCCAGACGTCCTTTACTTTGTTCTTGGAAATTTTATGTGGCTGCTATGGGCGTCAAATAAGAACCGTTCTTACCTACGCAAAGCCACAACGGTGATATACAAGTTGCCTTTTAACCTTCTACAAGGACCGCTCTTGTCAAAACAGATTCAACTAAGGTAGGAGAGACAGACACCCACCAACCACTTTTATGCAATAGAAGTTGCATGTCAATCAGTGGAACTGGTCTCTTGTGCGAGGACAAGTAAGGTTGGTACGGGCCGCTTCATCCCACAATACCGCCGAATCCAGAAATAACAAAAGAGGTAAGAAATTTGAACATCAACGCCCACAACTTCTTTGTGTTCTACTCATGCATATACATCGACGCATAGACCTAGCTCTGATACCACTGATGGGTAACTGATAACCCACAAGTATTGGGGATCGCAACAGTTTTTGCGGGTAGTATTTCACCCAGATTTATTGATTCGACACAAGGGGAGCCAAAGAATATTTGCAAGTATTAGCAGTTGAGTTGTCAATTCAACCACACCTGGAGATAAAATATCTGCAGCAGAATATTTAGTAGCACAGTAATATGATAGTTTTGATAGCAGTAACAATAGTAACAGTAACGGTAGCAGTTTTGTAGCAAGTGTAACAGCAGTAGCAACAAAGTAACTTAGCAGAAACCAATATGAGAAAGTCGTAGGCATTGGATCGGTGATGATAATTATGTTAGATGATATTCATCATGTAACAGTCACAACCTAGGGCGATACACAATAGCTCCAATTCATCAATGTAATGTAGGCATGTATTCCGTATATAGTTATACGTGCTTATAATAAGAACTTGCATGACAACTTTCGTCGTACCCTCCCGTGGTAGCGGGGTCCTTAAGGAAACTAAGGGATATTAAGGCCTCCTTTTAATAGAGAACCGGAACAAAGCATTAGCACTTAGTGAATACATGAACTCCTCAAACTACGGCAATCACCGGAAAGAATCCCAATTATTGTCACCTTGGGGTATGCGGATCATGACACGTAATAGGTGCATATAACTTGCAAGATAGGATCAAGAACACAAATATATTCATGAAAACATAGAGGGTTCAGATCTGAAATCATGGCACTCGGGCCCTAGTGACAGGCATTAAGCATAGCAAAATCATAGCAACATCAATCTTAGAACATAGTGGATACTAGGGATCAAAGCCCTAACAAATTGACTCGATTACATGATAAATCTCATCCAACCCATCACCATCTAGCAAGCCTACGAAAGAATTACTCACGCCCGGTGGTGAGCATCATGAAATTGGTGATGGAGGATGGTTGATGATGACGACGGCATCGAATCCCCTTCTCCGGAGCCCCGAACGGACTCCAGATCAGCCCTCCCGATGAAGAACAGGAGGTGGCGGCGGCTCCGTATCGTAAAATACGATGAAACTTCTTATCCTATTTTTTCTCGGGGAAAGAGAATTTATAGCGTTGGAATTAGGTCAGACGGCCGCCTATGGGCCCCACAAGGCATCAGGGCGCGCCTTAGGGGGGGGGGTCGCGCCCTGTTGCCTTGTGGGCAGCAGGTGGCCCCCCTTCTGTTGATTCTTGCGCCAATAATTTTTATATATTCCATAAATATTCTCCAAAAAGTTTCGTCCAAATCGGAGAACTTTGATTTCTGCACAAAAACAACACCACGGTAGTTCTGCTGAAAACAGCGTCAGTCCGGGTTAGTTTCGTTCAAATCATGCAAATTAGAGTCCAAAACAAGAGCAAAAGTGTTTGGAAAGGTAGATATGATGGAGACGTATCAACTCCCCCAAGCTTAACTCATTGCTTGTCCACAAGCAATTCAGTTGACAAACTGAAAGTGATAAAGAAAAACTTTTACGAACTCTTTTGTTCTTGTATCTGTATGTAAACATAAATAGTACCCAAGTTTTCAGCAAAGATCATGAACTAACCATGCTCATAATAACACTTAAAAACTACATTTACTCATATCAATGGCATAATCAACTAGAGAGCAATAATAACATATCTCAAATGCCAACAATTTGTCAAAACAATCATGATATAATATGATAACATGGTATCTCGCTAGCCCTTTCTGAGACTGCAAAACATAAATGCAGAGCACCTCCAAAGTTCAAGTAGCGACTAAACATTGTAATTCAGGGTAGAAGAGATCCAGTCATGATGCACACAACATTAACTATACTCAATGCATAAGGATGACAATAGTGCTCTCAGGATTGGCGCTTAGTGCAAGAAGGTGAGATTCAACAATAAAAGTAAAATAACATAAAGTAAATAACATAAAAGTAAATGGATAGGCCCTTCGTAGAGGGAAGCAGGGATTTGCAGCGGTGCCAGAGCTCGAAGCTTAAATCAGAGATGAAAAATAATTTTGGGAGGTGTACTTTTCCTGTCAACATTACGACCGAGAGTTTTCAATATCTTCCATGCTAAACACATTATAGGCGGTTCCCAAGCGGAAAGGTAAAGTTTACTCCCCCTCCACCATACCAACGCAAGCCATGGCTAGCCGAATCCTCGGGTGCCCTCCATACCAACAACTTTTCGGGGGAGTTTGTTAGCATTATATATTTTCGATTTTGAGCATAGGACTGGGCATCCCAAATACCAGCCTCTCTCATGAAATGATGATACGTCTCCAACGTATCTATAATTTTTTATTGTTCCATGCTGTTATATTATCAATCTTGGATGTTTTTATAATCATTTACAGCAATTATATATCATTTTTTGAGACTAACCTATTAACCTAGTGCCCAGTGCCAGTTGTTGTTTTCTGCCGTGTTTTTGTTTTACAGAAAATCAATACCAAACGAAGTCCAAATGCCACGAAACTTTTTGGAGATTTTTTATTGGACAAGATAAACACTAGAAGCTTCGGGAGAGGGCCAGAAGATGAAGGAGTGGGCCACGAGGCACCACGGCGCGCCCCAGGGGGGGTGGCACGCCCTGGTACCTCGTGGGGCCCACCCAGCTCCGTTTGACCTAATTCTTCCACTATAAATTCAAAAAAAATCAGAAACCCTCAGGGGAATCCACGAAATACTTTTTCTTCCGCCGCAAGTTTCTGTTCCAGAGAGATCCCATCTGGGGTCCTTCTCCGGTAATCTGCCGGAGGGGGAATCGATCACAGAGGGGTTCTACATCAACCTTGCTGCCCTTCCGATGATGCGTGAGTAGTTTACCACAGACCTTTGGGTCCATAGGCAGTAGCTAGATGGCTTCTTCTCTCTTTTTGATCTTCAATACAATGTTCTCCTCGGTGTTCTTGGAGTTCTATCCGATGAATCACTTTTTGCGGTGTGTTTGTTGGGATCCGATGAATTGTGAGTTTATGATCAGATTATCCATGAAATTATTTGAGTCTTTGCTGCACTCTTTTATGCATGATTATTATAGCCTCGTATTTCTTCTCCGATCTATTAATTTGGTTTGGCCAACTAGATTGATTTATCTTGCCATGGGAAGAGGTGCTTTGTAGTGGGTTCGATCTTGCGGTGCTCAATCCCAGTGACAGAAAGGGACATGACACGTATGTATCGTTGCTACTAAGGGTAAAAAGATGGGGTTTATTCATAACATGAGTTTATCTTGTCTACATCATGTCATCGTTTTTAAGGCATTACTCCGTTCTTATGGACTTAATACACTAGGTGCATGCTGGATAGTGGTCGATGTGTGGAGTAATAGTAGTAGATGCAAGCAAGAGTCGGTCTACTTATTTTGGACGTGATGCCTATATACATGATCATTGCCTTGGATATCGTCATGATTATTTGCTTTTCTATCAATTACCCAACAGTAATTTGTCTACCCACCGTATGCTATTTCTATGAGAGAAGCCTCTAGTGAAACCTATGGCCCCCGGGACTATCTAAATCATATTACTAAAACCCTAAAAATATTGCTGCCATTTTCTTTTATTTATTTTATTTTGTATTTTTGTTTTAATCTATCTATCTATCACATACAATTTAATCTTGCAATTTACCGCCGTGAGATTGACAACCTCTCGTTTGCGTTGGGTGCAAGGATTTGTTGTTTGTGTGCAGGTGCTGCTAACGAGGTGTTGCGTGATTCTCCTATTGGTTCGATAACCTTGGTTTCATAACTGAGGGAAATACTTATCTCTACTGTGCTGCATCATCCCTTCCTCTTCGGGGAAATACCAACGCAAGCTACAAGTAGCAAATGACAAGTGAATAAACACTCATCTCGAGAATAACCCTCTTAGCATGGAAGATACTGACCGCCCCCTGTCGCTCCATGAGCGGCACGGGCACACAAAACGGATGTTTATTTGAATGATTAGAGATGGCACATGCAAATTTAGTTAGAGCAGCAGAGTAATGCCACATATAGGTAGATATAGTGGACTCATCTAGAACAACTTTGGTTTAAGGATTGTGGATGCACAAGCAAAATTCCCGCTTAGTACAAGTGAAGGCTAGCAAATAGATTGAGAAGCGACCAACTAGAGAGCGAAAACGGTCATGATCATGCATTGAGAATAATTAACATTGAATACTAGCATGAGTAGGATATAGACACCCTGAACATAAATATCGTGGAGGCTATGTTGGTTTTGAATCAACTACATGCATGAACATGTGCCAAGTCAAGCCACTTGAAACATTCAGAGGAGGATACCATATTAACATACTACATCATAACCATTTTAATGCATGTTGACATCCAAGATAAATCATTATCTACTCCTAGTTACTTAAGCATGGCATGACCAACTATAATCTCTAATTGTCATCACAAACATGTTTACTCATAATATGCTGAATCATGGGTGCTGAGTTAAGCATATTTACAAAAACAAAAACAAGAAGAGTTCATACCAGCTTTTCCTTGCCACGGTAACTTCCTCAAATCATCGTCATTATTGCCTTTCACTTGCACGACCGAATGATGTGAAAATAATAATAGTGCAAGTGTGCTGTGGACTAAGTTGAAATCTGCAAACATTTTATTCAAGGGAGATGACAAGGTAAAATTGGCTCTTCATTAGATCAACAATAAAGCATATGAGAGCCACTCAACATTTTCATCGTGGTCTTCTCCCTACAACAACTCAACGAAAGGAAATTCAGAGAAACACACTGAAATATTTTTGGAGTTTTTAGTTTTTCTGAAGAAAGCAAATTAAAGAAGAAAAACAAAAAGTGAGAAAACTATTTACACGGGAGAACTCCCAACAAGCAAAAGAAGAAACGAGAAATCTTTTTGGGTTTTCTTTTAATACTACTAACAAACAAGAAAGAAAAACCGAAAAGAAGCGAGAAATATTTTTGGGTTTTTGAAGTTTTTCAAACACACAAGAGGAAAGCGAGAATAAAACTAACATGGATATACAATGAAAAAGTATGAACACCGACAACTGGAATAAATGTGTGAACATGAATGTAATGTCGGTGAGAGATACGTACTCCCCTAAGCTTAGGCTTTTGGCCTAGCTTGGTCTACTGCCATGGCTGTCCAGGATAATAGTCTAAGTGGTAGCTCGTGGAGGCGTTCTGAGCCGCCTCCTCAGCCAGACGGGCAGCCTCAACTGCCGCGTTATACTCGTGCACCTCCCTCTCATGAAGAAAATATCTCTGTTTGTTCTGAAAATCAAAGAGGACAGGAGCAGGCAAAACAACAAACATAGAACGATATTTATCGAATATCAAGCTATAATCATACCTGCGAGTGTTGCGCTTAATGAACTCATGGTTCTGCATTGCCTCAAAATTCAAATATTTGTCAGGTAAAAGAGGATCATTGGGCCTGGGCGAGACCCCTAGCCTTGCAGCTACTCGGGAGGCATAAATTCCTCCATTACCCGAGTTGCGGTGTAACCTACGTGCGACAATGGTCCCAAGATTATAGTGTCTGCTACCTGTTAAAGCAACGTGAATAAGGCTCAGGTCAGGAGCACAAAGTGCACTATAGTCTTGTTTACCAACAATGAATTTGCCATTAAAAAGTGCAAAGTAGCGAATAGCGGGAAAGTGAATGCTCTTTATCCTAGCTTGCGTAACTCCCCTATTCTCACCATTGCAAAGGCTATTGAGAAACAATTCATATTCAGATTGTCGCGGTTCGCTAACTGAACCCCAAAATGGAATTTTGCATACATCACAAAACTCTTCTAGAGACATAGCATAAGATCTATCATAGAGATGAAATAAAACTCTAGAAGTGCGCGAGTGATATTCAAAGTTTTGGGTGAATGAATGAGTAAGGTTGTAGTGCTGTGGTGGCTTATCTGCGATGAAGGCGGAGAGCTCGGTGTTGTGAATATACTGGTTGAATTCTTCCTTAATACCTGCACCCAGCATGAAATCGTTGCACGGCCATCGACATGATTTTGCTTTGGCACCTCGCACCGAACTTGCCCTTGGTTCCACATACGATTGACGCGCGGGGCTTTCACTCGTTGATACCTCGGAGGACCTCCTCCTTGAGGAACTCCTTCTGAAAATGTTCATGTTCCTACGAACAAATTTCTAAAAAAAAATTTGGACCGCAAAAAGATGTTAACAAAACCATACAAGATTGATAGCAACTACTCATACAAGTGCCTAGAGGCTATATCAAGCATTCAAACTACTTAGAGCTCATAGAATTTAACATGCAAGCTCATTTTCAGTAGCACCAATAGCAGCAATTCATGCAAAATTTAATCCACTAAAGCAAAAACTAATTGGAGCAATTGGAGAGTCACATACCAAGGAGCAATCCCTCAAAACAGTTTCGGAAACGGAGCTCTGAGCAAAGAGATCGAAAATCTCAGGTTTGGGAGCAAGAACGTGAGAGAGAGAGAGAGCTACCACGATTTTTTTTCTGGAGGTAGGAGATGAAGTGGGCTGAATGGATAAGTGAGTGGGTCCCTGTGGGACCCACAAGGCATCTTGGCGCGCCGTGGGGGGGTGGTCGCTCGCTGTTGCCTTGTGGGCAACAGGTGCACCCCCTGGGTTATTCTCAGTGCCAAAAATTCTTAAATATTCCAGAAAAAATCATGTCAAAATTTTATTGCATTCTGAGCACTTTTATTTTTGGGCCATTTTTTTTATTGCACGGATAATTCAGAAAATAGGATAATCATGCCATTTTATTTTATTTAAACTAAAAATAACAGAGAGCAAACTAAGATTACAGAAAGTTGTGCTTATTAAATTCATCGACCACATACCCTTCAAAAAGAATCCATTAATAAGGTTGATCAAGTCTTATTAACAAACTATTTCCGAGTGACATGAAACCGAAGAACTTTCGTATAACACTAAGTTACCTCAACGGGGATATGCATAACCCCAACAATAAGAATTTCATATTTCTTATGGACAGTAGGAAGAGGAAATTTGAAACCTCCAATAGTAATTGTTGAGACCTTTTCAATACAATTGATACCATTCACTGAAGTTTGTTTCTTCGGGAAATAAACCGTATGCTCATTACCATTGACATGAAAAGTAACCTTGCTTCTATTGCAATCAATAACAGCCCCTGCAGTATTCAAGAAGGGTCTTCCAAGGATAATCGACATGTTGTCGTCCTCGGGCATATCAAGTATAACAAAGTCTGTCAATATAGTAACATTTGCAACTACAACGGGAACATCCTCACAAATTCCAATAGGTATAGCAGTAGATTTATGATACGTCTCCAACGTATCTATAATTTTTGATTGTTCCATGCTATTATATTATCAATCTTGGATGCTTTTATATACATTTACAGCAATTATATATCATTTTTTGGGACTAACCTATTAACTTAGTGCCCAGTGCCAGTTGCTGTTTTTTGCCTGTTTTGGGTTTTCCAGAATATCAGTACCAAACAAAGTCCTAATGCCACGAAACGTTTTGGAGATTTTTTCTAGACATAACAAGTACTGGAAGCTTCGGGAGAGGGCCAGAAGATGAAGCAGTGGCCCACGAGGCACCAGGGCGCGCCCCAGGAGGGGCGCCCTGGTGGCTTGTGGGGCCCACACAGCTCCGATTGACCTAATTCCACTACTATAAATTCTCTAAAATCAGGAAACCAACAGAGGAGTCCACGAAATACTTTTTCCGCCGCCGCAAGTATCTGTTCTCGAGAGATCCCATCTGGAGGCCTTCTCCGGTACTCCGCCGGAGGGGGAATCGATCACGGAGGGGCTCTCCATCAACCTTGCTGCCCTTCCGATGATGCGTGGGTAGTTTACCACAGACCTTCGGGTCCATCGTTAGTAGCTAGATGGCTTCTTCTCTCTTTTTGATCTTCAATACAATGTTCTCCTCGATGTTCTTGGAGTTCTATCCGATGTAATCACTTTTTGCGGTGTGTTTGTTGGGATCCGATGAATTGTTAGTTTATGATCAGATTATCCATGAATATTATTTGAGTCTTCTCTGAACTCTTTTATGCATGATTATTATAGCTTCGTATTTCTTCTCCGATCTATTGATTTGGTTTGGCCAACTAGATTGATTTATCTTGCCATGGGAAGAGGTGCTTTGTAATGGGTTCGATCTTGCGGTGCTCAATCCCAGTGACAGAAAGGGACATGACACGTATGTATCGTTGCTATTAAGGGTAAAAAGATGGGGTTTATTCATGCGTGAGTTTACTTTGTCTACATCATGTCATCTTGCTTAAGGTGTTGCTCCGTTCTTTATGGACTTAATACACTAGATGGATGATGGATAGCGGTCGATGTGTGGAGTAATAGTAGTAGATGCAAGCTGGAGTCGGTCTACTTGTCTCGGACGTGATGCCTATATACATGATCATTGCCTTGGATATCGTCATGATTATTTGCTTTTCTATCAATTTCCCAACAGTAATTTGTTTACCCACCGTATGCTATTTTCTTGAGAGAAGCCTCTAGTGAAAACTATGGTCCCCGGGTCTATCTAAATCATATATTAAAAACCCTAAAAAATACCTTCCTGCATTTTTACTTTATTTATTTTATTTTATATTTTAGTTCAATCTATCTATCTATCACATACAAGTTTCGGAATCAAGGGCAAGTTACCAACTCGCTACATTGGCCCCTTCCGCATTCTCGCCAGACGTGGACATGTGGCATATAAATTGGAGTTGCCGCCGCAGTTCTCTCATCTCCACGATGTCTTTCATGTGTCGCAACTTCGCCGTTGCTTCAAGGATCCGCACCGAGCAGTGGATCATGAATTGCTCGAATTGCAAGATGACTTATCTTATAAAGAGCATCTGATCCGGATCCTGGATCAAGCTGAACGTCGGACCCGCCAGAAGACAACCAAGTTCCTTAAAGTGCAGTGGTCATATCATACTGAAGATGAAGCCACTTGGGAACGCGAGGATCGTCTTCGGGAAGAATACCCCGATCTTTTCCCTTCTACCTCCTGAATTCTCGAGACGAGAATTTCTTTTAGAGGAGGAGAATTGTAACACCCCTCTGTAATGAGCAACAGTGATCCATAATGATTATGCTAAGTCACTGTGATTTGCAATGCTTGTTCATGTTGGATTAATATCTCATTTCAAATTCCATCTTTGAATTCAATTCAAATCATAAGTGAAATTTGAAGTTCTCAAAAATTTATGGAAAATAGTTCATGTTGTAGCAAATATTCCAAAACAAATTCTTGTTTAGGAAAACAACATCACCTATTTGCTAAAATGGGCTAGAGCATTTAAAACAGTGCAAAAACAACAATTTAAATGCCATTTAATTCATGAAAAATTCAAATGGATTCAAACCTTGCCCAAACTTTTTATGGCAGTGCAGAATAATGCAATGTAATTTTGTGGACAAGTTTCACATTTTACATAAAGCATTTGGCAGCTCATTTTATTGCAAAACATTTCTGTAAAAAGAAACAGAAAATAAAAATGGAAAAAGGCCCTACTCTACTGTGAGCTAGGCCTAAGTGCATAGTGCACCGGCCCAGCCCACCTCACTCTCTCTCTCCTACCTCCCGCATCTCTCCTCCCCGTGTCGACCTGACCGTGGCCGCGCGCGCACTCGCCGGCCAGGGGGCGACACGGCGTCGCTACAGACGCCGCTGGTGGATAAGATCTCCACCGCAGCCTCCCCCTCGTCATCCCTATCCATTCGCTCCTCCTCTCTCACCCTCTCTCGCTTGATCTCCGACGCGCCCGAGCGCGTCCGTCGCCGTCACCGTCGTTTCCCCGTGGCCACCGTGCTCCCCGCTCCTCTTCGCCGTGTCCAAGAGCTCCACCGTCGTCGACTACCTCCTCCCCTGCCACTCGTTCAAGCCGGGGATCCCCATCGCTCGGATCTGCGCCGTTCTCTTCTTCCTCGGGTCGCCGGCGAGCTCCTTCGAATCCGGCGCCGTCTGCTGCTCATAAGCCTCTCACCGGCCTCCGTGCGCCGCTCGGTGAGCTCCTCTTCCTCTCCCCTCACTTCCCCGCTCTTATCCGCGCCCGTAGCCACCGCACTCACCACGACCGTACTCGCCGCCGCAGCCGAGCTCGTCGCCGTGGCCATGCTCACCGTCGAGCTCAACTGAGCATGGCAACGTGCTCAATGCGCGCATAGGAGCCCAGCGCCACCGCTAGCGCGCCTCCCCGTGCCCCGCATCACCGAAACCGCCATCGCCCGATTCCGACCGCCGCGTCCGCCGCTCACCATCGATGTTTCCGGCCGTCTCCGGCCGCGCCACCGCCACCAATCGACACGGCGCGCTCCGCACGATCCAACGCGCCAAGCCGCACTCGATTTGGTCCACCGTAGCCGAATCCCGCAGCTAGCCCGTGCCCTCCACCGTGTTTTAGCGTCGCCGGCCACCGCCAACGTGGCGGCCACGTGGACACCCCTGGGTCACTGACCAGTGGGCCCAAGGGCCCCAGTTGACCACATTGACTGGTCAACGTGCTGACTGGGCAGCACAGTGACACTGACATGCGGGCCCCACGTGCTTAATTAACCGGTTTTAAAATAAACTAATCTGTTTAATTAGACACTAGCTAATTAACCTAATTAGTTAAATTTAACCTCTGTTTAGTCTCTGTGTCAATGACATGTGGGACCCTGCTGTCAGGTTTGACCTGGAACAGCTAGGGTTGACTGCTGACGTAATGCTAACGTAGTGCTGACGCAGTATAGTATTTTCTGGTATTTTCGAATTAGATTTAATTCAGGAATTTTAGAAAATGGTTTAAATCTTTGAAAAATCATAGAAAATAAACCGTAGCTCGGATCGAAAAGTTTTCTATATGAAAGTTGATCAGAAAAACGAGATGAACCCCAATATGCCCTCTGTTTACCTATCACATGCCCACAACCATGCGAACATGGAACCTTCCCCTCCGGTTCATCTGTCTGACAGATGCCCGAAGCCGGGAAAATATCCCTAGATATTCTCCTGCTCCGCCTGCAACGTGTAACATTGCATTAGGTCACCCCTAGCACTACATATTGCCATGCCATGCATCTGTGTTGCATTGTTTGCTTTTATTTATTGTTTCTTCCCCCTCTTCTCCCCGGTAGACCCCGAGACCGACGCTGCCCCTGAGGACTGCTACATCCCCGACGACCCCTCTTTTGCCGCAGAGCTTCCAGGCAAGCAAACCCCCTTGAACATGTCTATATCACCTATTCTTTCTCCCTCATGCTTGCATTATAATTGCTACAATTGTTGTCCCGTTATTACCTATTCTGATGCATAGCCTGTTTTTGTAACTGCTGTTGATACCATTCATGTTATCCTAAATGCCTAGTATAGGTTGGTTAGTGAACCATCTGTGGCCCCTCATCCTTGTCCTAGTTGCCCCGCTTTGTTACTAGTGCCCCGATCGATATGATCGGTGGGCTGAGACCAGCACATCACCGCACACCCCCTAAGTTGCACGACTCTGCAGAGCTAATATCGAGTGCCGAGGGTGATGCCTCTATAGCGTAGCTAGTCGGTTGTGGGTTATCGAGGGTGATTCCTCTTTCACCACCTTCGATGATGCCTCTGTCGTGCGACCCCTCAAGTGTGAACCCATCGAGGGTGATTCCTCCGGGTTCACCTTGATGGATACATCGAGTGAGAATCCAACGAGGGTGATTCCTCGGATTCCTCCTTGATGTTTTGGACACACGGATACCATGCACTTATTTCAGTCACTGATTAAAGTCGGGTCGGCCCCGAGGGGTACCCGCGAGTAATGTGAAGTCGGGTTGACCCCGAGGGGTACCTGCGAGAGATGTGGAGTCGGGTTGACCGTGAGGGTACCCGCGAGATTTGTACGTGGCACGGCCGGGCATTCCTGGCCCTTGCCGTAAGACCACGAGACGGGGCGACGGGGTCACATGATCATGAGTCTCTACTCGTTTCTGCGAGCTCCCAACACACTAACGGGTTAGGATATGTGATCTGAGTAGGCCTCTGGCCTTTTCGCACTAACCACCACGCGGGAATAGTATGGGCACTCGGCATCGTATGTATCAGCCGAAGCTCTTCAGACATCAGCAGTTGAGCGGCGCGCGCTAGGTTGGACTGGGAAAGCATGCGCTTGTATTAAGGGGGCTAGGTCTGCTCACCGGCCGCGTACGCAACGCGCAGGAGTGCAAAGGGCGATGGCCCAAGACCCCTGAGCGCTTAGGAGGTAGACCGGCGTGCTGGCCTCTTTGTTGAGCCTAAGTAGGGCTACGACGTGTCGATCAGCCAAGGCCGGGCATGGACCGAGCAAGTGTGTCCGGCCAGAGTTAATCGAGCGTGTTGGGTAATTTGGTGCACCCCCGCATGGAAGTTATCTATTCGAATAGCCGTGTCCATGGTAACAGGACGCTCGGAAAGTATCCCGATCTTCTACAACTAGAACTGGAACTTGTGATGTTTAAATATGTTAGCTCCGGGATCACTTTCTCGCAGGGAGTCGAGGAAGGATCTCTGGGCGTTGTTACTACTTGTTGCTACTACTATATTTATGTACTAATCTGCACTCTTCTAATGCTGCAAGATGCTGAAGATGCTAGTCTTCGATAGGCTAGGCTTTCCCTCTATTCTGGCATTTCTGCAGTCCAGTCCACTGATACAGCCCCTCTTTGATACTGATGCATAAGTAGGATAGTTCTGATGTAAGTCTTGCGAGTACTTTGGTTGAGTACTCACGGTTGCTTTGCTTCCCCTTTTTCCCCATACCCGATTACTGTGACCAGACGATGGAGCCCCGGAGCCAGCTGCCCCAGTCGTCGACTACTACTACCCCTCCGGAGGAGAGTACTACTACGTGGAGACCACCGACGACCAGGAGTAGATAGGAGGCACCCAGGCAGGAGGCCTGCGCCTTTCGATCCAGTGTCGTTGTTTTGCTCAGCCTTCTTAAGGCAGACCTGTTTAACTTTTATGTCTGTACTCAAATATCTAATGCTTCCGCTGATGCTTGTATGAGTCGAGCTTATGTATTCGAGCCCTCGAGGCCCCTGGCTTGTAATATAAAGCTTGTATGAATTTTATTTGTGTTTAGAGTTGTGTTGTGATATCTTCAAGTGAGTCCTTAGGCTTGATCGTGGGCATTTGCGTGTATGATTAGTGCACGATTAAGTCGGGGGCGTCAGAAGTTGGTATCAGAGCCGACTGCCTGTAGGAACCCTCCTTACCAACTCCTTGGCCGAAGTTGAGTCTAGTCTGTGAAATACCGTTTTACTAACATGGCTGTGTGGCTTATGGGCCCACGTCGCCAATGGGTGGTATTAGGATCTTTTATTCCTCTTCCTTACTCTAGGACTCTAATTTCTCTTCTATTCGGGTTAAAGTTTTTTCTAACACTAATATTAGGTTCTCGTAATCACATTCACCCGGAGAGCTGGATTATCTGCAAACATTTCTTTCCAATGCTATCTTATGCTTTTCACACTGTCGTTTGACATCTTGCACTCCTTGTTTCAGATGCGTCCCGCAAGACAGCTCGTACGCCACACTATGGATGTTGATGCGACTGGGTTCCCTGTTATCTTGGTCGATCTCTTGACCAGGCTGGAATATCACTGGTACCCAGAGTACACAGTTTACTAGGACTACCACGAGTTCAACCAGGAGCAGTACCACGCTGTGGTTCGTATCTTTGATCGGCAGAACAACTCCATCACTGAGTTGCACACCTTCCATGGTGTTGGAGTGACTGTTGATATGGCCGTCCATGATGCTGCCTATACTGCTATTGCCCGTCTCCATGGAGAGCACAGTCGCTTGGAGGAGACCGCTTTCAGATACATCCCGTATGCCACCGCTGGGGATGAGAGTGGATATTACACTGTTGTCTGTACACCTCACGTGCGATGTCGCTATGACCCGCATGTTTTGGTTCAGTACACTGAGGCTCTGGATCGCACTGCCCGAGCTCTTGTTGTCGAGTTGTACGCCACTCGTGCTCGTCTTTACGATGCTCTGACACAATTGCTGCCAGCGGTCAGTGCACAGATGCATCTAGAGTACATCCTTTACCCGCGCAGGACGGAGATGCCACCAGGTCTTGACTGGCCTGCTATTGGAGGTTGTACTCCTCCACGTGGTCCTCTTCTTCCAGCTCGGGACCAGGTTCTGCACCAAAGTGTTCACGGAGCCCAGCGTCCTTATATCGAGGGTACCCTGCGTCATCACTTGCAGTTGCCTGGCTTCAGTGGTTTTCTCCGACGTTATCATAATTCTCAAGAGTTTCAACATTTTCAGTTTCTTTAGCTTTAGCAATTTGTTCATCAAGAAATTCACCAAGTGGCACAGTATTTTCAAGCATAGTACTAGCATCATCATAATAATGAATGGCAGGAAAGTGAATGCTCCCAATTCTAGCCCGCGTTATGGCCCTAGTTTCACCTCGAGTAATGTTCATGAGAAATTCATTGCAGTCAGATTTGCGATGTTCAAGACATGTTCCCCATGAAGGAATTTTACAAGCTTCACTAAATTCCAGAACAGACATGCGGAAAGAATTTTCATATAAATCAAACATAACATCTTGAGAAGTACGGTGAGATACATACTTGAATTTCCGCACGAAGGAGTCAGTGAGATCATGGTACTGCGAACACTTATCTGACAAGAACTCCGTGAGCTCGGCATTGTGCACGTACATATCAAATTCTTCCTTGAAGCCAGCACGTATCATGAAGGCATCGGACGGCCACTCGCATGCTCTCACGAGGGCCTCCCGCGGTGGTTCGTGGTTCGGCTCTCGTATTGCGGGCCTCGGTGAGCTCCTGCTCGATGAACCCCCATGGAATATCTTCCTAAACATTTTCTGATTTTTTTTTGAAATTTTTAGTCCCCAAAATAAAAGTGAACAAAACTCAACAAAAATGATAGCAACTACTCCCACAAGTATCTAGAGACTATATCATGCATCAAAACTACTTTGGACCATACAAATTCAACATGCAAGCTCATAACACATGGTCACCAACAGTAGCAAAGTTTGCAAAACATAAAGCACTAGAACAAAAACTAATTGGAGCATTGGAGGAGTCACATACCAATGAGTAATCCCCCAAAATAGTTTTGGAAATGGAGTTCCGAGCAAGGAGATCGAAAATAGCACGAAAATGAGCAAGAACACGGGCTTGGGAGCAAGTTTGATTTTTTCTAGAGGTGGAAGAAGGTGTTGGGCTGGTAAAATAAGTGAGGGGGTCCCTGTGGGACCCACAAGCTCACTAGGCATGCCCAGGGGTGGGTGCGCCCTGTGAGCTTGTGGCTCACAGGGGCACCCCCCAGGGGTGTGTTTAGTGCCAAAAATTCTTAAATATTCAGCCAAAAATCATACTAAATTTTCCGGGCATTCTGATAACTTTTATTTTGGGCCATTTCTTATTGCACGGATAATTCAGAAAACAGGAAAATCATCGCATTTTACTTTATTAAACTCTAATTAACAGCAAGCAAATGAAGGGCACGGTAGGTTGTGCTTACTGAATTCATCGACCACATAACCCTCAAAAAGAATCCATTAATAAGTTTGATCAAGTCTTGTTAACAAACTATTTCCGAGTGACATGAAACCGAAGAATTTTCGTATAATGATGACCCACAAGTATAGGGGATCAATCATAGTCCTTTTGATAAGTAAGAGTGTCGAACCCAACGAGGAGCAGAAGGAAATGACAAGCGGTTTTCAGCAAGGTATTCTCTGCAAGTACTGAAAGTAGCGGTAACAGACAGTTTTGATAGCAAGATAATTCATAACAAGTAACAAGTATAATAAAGTGCAGCAAGGTGGCCCAATCCTTTTTATAGCAAAGGACAAGCCAGAACGAACTCGTATAATAAGCACAATGTTCTCGAGGACACATGGGAATTTCATCTAGTCACTTTCATCATGTTTGTTTGATTCGCGTTCGCTACTTTGATAATTTGATATGTGGGTGGACCGGTGCTTGGGTGCTGTTCTTACTTGAACAAGCCTCCCACTTATGATTACCCCCTCTTGCAAGCATCCACAACTACGAAAGAAGAATTAAGATAACTCTAACCATAGCATGAAACGTATGGATCCAAATCAGCCCCTTACGGAATAGCGCATAAACTAGGGTTTAAGCTTCTGTCACTTTAGCAACCCATCATCTAATTACTACTCCACAATGCCTTCCCTTAGGCTCAAAGATGGTGATGTGTCATGTAGTCGATGTTCACACAACACCACTAAAGGAAGCAACAACATACATATCATCGAAATATCGAACGAATACCAAATTCACATGATTACTTATGACAAGACTTCTCCCATGTCCTCAAGAACAAAAGTAACTACTCACAAATCATGTTCATGTTCAAGATCAGAGGGGTATTGAATAGCATTAAGGATCTGAACATAAAATCTTCCACCAAATAAACCAACTAGCATCAACTACAAGATGTAATCAACACTACTAGCAACCCACAGGTACCAATCTGAGGTTTTGAGACAAAGATTGAATACAAGAGATGAACTAGGGTTTGAGATGAGATGGTGCTCGTGAAGATGTTGATGAAGATTGGTCCTCCCACGATGAGAGAATCGTTGGTGATGTCGATGGCTTCTATTACCACCTACCGGAGGGAAGTGTCCCCGGCGGAATCGCTCCGCCGGAGAGCAAAATAGCTCCTGCCCAGGTTCCACCTCAAGAGAGCGGTGCTTCGCCCCGAAAGCCTTCTCCCTATTTTTTCTAGGGCAAATGGCTTCATATAGCAGAGGGAGGGGGCCAGACGCCAGCTGTGGGCCCCACAAGGCACTAGGGCGCGCCCTGCTGCCTTGTGGGCAGCTGGTGGGTCCCCTCTGGTATTTCTTCTCTCTAGTATTTTTTATATATTCAATAAAAAATCTCTGTGAAATTTCAGGTCAATTGGAGCTCTGTAGATTAGGTATCTCTGATGTGGCTATTTCAGGTCCAAAATTCCAGCTGCCGGCATTCTCCCTCTTCATGTAAATCATGGAAATTAAGAGAGAAAATGCATAAGAATTGTATCATAAGGTCAAATAATGATCAAAAACATAATAAATAACAGTAGGAAATCATGATGCAAATTGGACGTATCAACTCCCCCAAGCTTAGACCTCGCTTGCCCTCAAGCGAAAAGTCGAAATCGATAATCATGACCACATGTTTAGAGAGAGAGACGTCGATAAAAATAAAATACGGACATGGAGCATCATGATCTTTATTGTAACAGCAATATATCATCATAGAACTTCTCATGAAAAAGTAACAATTCATCCACAAGTTAAAGTATGAACCATAAACTATGATCTCAGTCACTGAAGCAATTGCAATTTATCATATTATCAGGAAGAGTCTATGTAAGACCTTTGTTTAGCAAGTTCACATACTCAACTATCATTTAGTCTTCTATGATTGCTGACACTCACGTCACACTTATGGAGCAAAAGTTTCAATCGAACACATAGAAAGATAGGGGCTTATAATTTCACCTCCCAACGTATTTACCTCAAGGGTAATGTCAACAATAATAACTCATGATCACCTTCATTCAACTGGATATATATGCATGGATCAATCCCCACCACATGATGTTTGCCAAAAGAGAAAATAAAAATGGAATAGAGAAGAATACTATTGACTCTTGCATGAAAGTAAATACATAAAGTAAAAGATAGGCCCTTCGCAGAGGGAAGCAGAGGTTGTCATGCGCTTTTCTTTTTGGATGTGCAAGCTCTTAATGTAAAGGAACGTCACTTTATATTGCACCTTGTGATAGCGACCTTTATTATGTAGTCTGTCGCTTTTATTGCTCCACCATCACAAGATCGTACAAAGCTTATTTTCCCTTACAATAAAAGTTCATACATATTTAGGAGCAATTTTTATTGCTTTTGCACCGATGCCAACTTACTTGAAGGATCTTATTCAATCCATAGGTAGATATGGTGGACTCTCATGGCATGAAACTGGGTTTAAGGGTTTTTGGATGCACAAGTAGTATCTCTACTTGGTGCGGATTTTTGGCTAGCAAAGATAGGGGCAAACACCACATGTTAGAGGATTCAAAACAATATAACTTCTATGTGAATATAAGCAAACATAACCCATTACGTTGTCTTCCTTGTCCAACGTCAACTAATTGACATAGAGTATTTGATGGGGGCTCACAATCATAAAAGATGTCCAAGATAGTATATTTATATGTGGGACCTCTCTTCCTTTATTACTTTTTCATGAATTGCTACAATGACCAATGCTATGTTTGTCAACTTCCAACAAGTTTTATAAATCATACTTCTTTTATGTGAAGTCATCACTCCCCATGGGATTAGCATATGATTTTATTCTTTCTTTATTTCTAAGATTGGATCATCAAACGCAAAACACTCAATTCAAACTACTCTTTATTATATAACTTTCACACATGATTACATAGATAGATAGATCACAAAGCTAGCACTCGAAACTAAATCATACTAAAACTTTATTCCTCTAAATCATGAAATAACTAAGGATCGAACTAAGATAGATAATGATGATGAGAAAGTGATGGTGATACGATACCGGGGCGCCTCCCCCAAGCTTGGCACAAGCCAAGGGGAGTGCCCATACCCATGTACTCAAGTCTCCTTCTTCGGTGATGGTGGTGATGGTGAGGTGGGCTTGTCCTTCAGCTTCAATAAGTACTCCAGATTACGATTGATCCTTCGAAGGGCATGATTCTGCTCTTCTAACACAATAACTTCACGAGTAAGTGAAGTATTTTGGGCACAAATTGCTTCAACAGCCTTTAATGCATTAATTTCAGACAAAGAGAGGTTGTGATGAAGAGTTTGTAATATGTCTCCCTTTTCTGTAGGTTCCTTCTTGTGCATGGTTTGATCTTCTTCTCCTTGAATCCGGTCCACCACGACCTTTCCGGGTTCCTCCTCCATAGCCGTGTCCTCCTCTCCGAACGACCACTCATAATATACTTCGCTGAAAGGACGTTTGCTGGGTGAAGGTTGAACAATCCGGTGCTTGGTGCAGAGTCTTCGGGGAGCCATGGCGACCTAGATCTGTCAGAAAAATAGCCCGAAACAAGAACAGAGGAGAAACTCATGATGCGGTGGTCAAAACATATGGGAATATATATAAAGAATTTTTATCTTGCAAAACAAGCATACGGGAAGAAAACGGAGTCGGGAAGGCACACGTGGGGCCCACAAGGCACCATGGCGCGCCCGAGGGGGGTCGCTCCCTTCTGCCTTGTGGGCGACACGTGGGTCCCCTCAGCTGTTTCTTATTTTTGTAATTTTTCTAATATTCCAAAACTGATAGAAATATTTTTTATGGAATTTTTGGAGTCGGTTTACTTACCGTATCACATACCTACCCCCTTTTCAGGGTTCTGGAGCGTTCCGGAAGGACTCTTTGATGTGCTCTTCCGGTGTAATTGTTTCAAAAATATTAGTTTCAACATTAATGGGAGTACCTGAAATATAGTGCTTAATTCTTTGCCCATTCACCACTCTCGGATTATTGCCTTCGGAGTTGTTTATTTTGATGGCTCCGGAGCGATAAACTTCTTTGATGATATACGGTCCTTCCCATTTAGAAAGAAGTTTTCCTGCAAAGAATCTCAAACGAGAATTGTATAATAGAACATGATCACCTACTTTGAATTCCCGTTTTTGAATTCTTTTGTCATGCCACCTTTTAAATTTTTCTTTAAACAACTTAGCATTATCATAGCCTTGGGTTCTCCATTCATCTAAGGAGATAATATCAAATAACCTCTTCTCACCGGCAAGTTTAAAATCATAATTAAGTTCTTTAATTGCCCAATAAGCTTTATGTTCTAATTCAAGAGGTAAATGACATGCTTTTCCATAAACCATTTTATACGGAGACATACCCATAGGATTTTTATATGCAGTTCTGTAAGCCCATAATGCATCATCAAGTTTCTTAGACCAATTCTTTCTGGATCTATTAATGGTCTTTTGCAAAATCAATTTTATTTCCCTATTAGTTAATTCAACTTGACCACTAGACTGAGGATGATAAGGGGATGCAATTCTATGGTTAACATCATATTTAGCAAGCAGCTTATGGAAAGCACCATGAATAAAATGTGAACCACCATCAGTCATTAAATATCTAGGGACTCCAAACCTCAGGAAGATGTCTTCTTTAAGCATTTTAATAGAAGTGTTGTGATCAGCACTACTAGTTGGAATAGCTTCTACCCACTTAGTAACGTAGTCAATAGCAACTAAAATATGAGTATACCCATTGGATTTAGGAAAAGGTCCCGTATAATCAAAACCCCAAACATCAAATGGTTCAATAACAAGTGAATAATTCATAGGCATTTCCTGACGTCTACCAACATTACCAATTCTTTGACATTCATCACAAGAAAGGACAAACTTACGTGCATCCTTGAAAAGAGTAGGCCAATAAAAACCAGATTGTAATGTCTTGTGTGCAATTCGGTCTCCCGCATGGTGTCCTCCATATGCCTCGGAGTGACACTTACGTAGGATTTTTTCCTGTTCATACTCAGGTACACAACATCTAATAATACCATCTACTCCTTCTTTATATAGATGTGGGTCATCCCAAAAGTAATGTCTTAAATCAAAGAAAAACTTTTCTTTTGTTGATATGTAAAGCTAGGTGGTATGTATTTAGCAACAATGTAATTAGCATAGTCTGCATACCAAGGAGTATTACGAGAAGCATTTATCACAGCTAATTGTTCATCAGGAAAATCAGCATTAATAGGAAGTGGGTCATCAAGAACATTTTCCATTCTAGACAAATTATCTGCTACGGGATTCTCAGCTCCCTTCCTATCAACAATATGCAAATCAAATTCTTGTAGCAGAAGAACCCATCTAATAAGTCTAGGCTTAGCATCTTTTCCATAAGGTATTTAATAGCAGCATGATCAGTGTGAACAGTAACCTTGGAATCAACAATGTAAGATCTAAATTTATCACATGCAAACACAACTGCTAAAAATTCTTTCTCAGTAGTAGCATAATTTCTTTGAGCGATGTCTAGAGTTTTACTAGCATAATGGATAACATTTAATTTCTTATCAACTCTTTGTCCTAGAACAGCACCAATAGCATAATCACTAGCATCACACATAATTTCAAAAGGTAGGTTCCAATCAGGTGGTTGAATAATAGGTGCAGAAATTAAGGCTTTCTTAAGTATTTCAAAGGCTTCTACACAATCATCATCAAAAACAAACGGAACATCTTTTTGCAAGAGATTGGTAAGAGGTCTAGAAATTTTAGAGAAGTCTTTTATAAACCTTCTAGAAACCAACATGACCAAGGAAACTTCTTATACCTTTGATATCTTTAGGACATGGCATTTTCTCAATAGCGTCAACCTTAGCTTTATCAACTTCAATACCTCTTTCAGAAATTTTATGCCCAAGGACTATACCTTCATTAACCATAAAGTGGCACTTCTCCCAATTCAAGACAAGATTAGTTTCTTCACACCTCTGCAAAACTCGATCAAGGTTGCTTAAGCAATCATCAAAAGAAGTTCTGTAAACGGAGAAATCATCCATGAAAACCTCAACAATCTTTTCACAAAAGTCAAAGAATATAGCAGTCATACATCTTTGAAAGGTAGTAGGTGCATTACATAAACCAAAAGGCATACGACGATAAGCATCAGTTCCAAAAGGACAAGTAAAGGTGGTTTTCTGTTGATCTTCAGGTGATACAGGTATTTGAGAGAAACCAGAATAACCATCTAGGAAACAAAAGTGTGTATGCTTAGACAATCTTTCTAACATTTGATCAATAAAAGGCAAGGGGTAATGATCTTTTCTAGTGGCTTTATTTAATTTCCTGAAATCAATTACCATCCTATAACCACTTACAATTCTTTGTGGGATGAGTTCATTTTTATCATTAGGAACAACGGTAATACCTCCCTTTTTAGGAACACAATGAACAGGACTTACCCATCTACTATCAGCTATGGGATAAATTATACCTGCTTCTAGAAGCTTTAATATTTCAGTTCTTACCACATCCTTCATTCTAGGATTCGGCCTTCTTTGATGATCAACAACGGGTTTAGCATCTGGCTCCATATGAATTTTACGCTGACATAAAGTGGGACTAATACCCTTAAGATCATCAAGAGTATATCCAATAGCGACACGGTGCTTCCTCAGAGTTTTAAGTAATCTTTTTTCTTCATGCTCTAAAAGGTTAGCACTAATAATAACAGGATATATCTTCTTTTCATCAAGATAAGCATATTTAAGAGTATCAGGTAATTGCTTCAATTCAAACACAGGATCACCCTTGGGTGGAGGTGGATCTCCCAAGATTTCAACAGGCAGATTATGTTTAAGGATATGTGCTTGTTTAAAGAATAATTCATCTATTTCGTTTCTTTCACTCATATGTATGTCATTCTCATGCTCAAGCAAATATTGTTCTAGCGGATCAGTAGGAGGCACAGCAATAGAGGCAAGGCCAATAATTTCATCTTTACTAGGCAATTCCTTATCATGAGATTGTCTACGAAACTTAGAGAAATTAAACTCATGAGACATCTCACCAAAATTAACACTAACAATTTCTTTAGTACAATCAATCTTAGCATTAACCGTATTCAAGAAGGGTCTACCAAATATAATGGGACAAAAATCATCTTGTGGTGATCCAAGAATGAGAAAATCAGTAGGGTATTTGATCTTACCACACAAGACTTCAACATCTCTAACAATCCCAAGCGGTGAAATAGTGTCTCTATTTGCAAGCTTAAGAGTAACATCAACATCTTCAATCTCAACGGGTGCAATATCATTCATGACTGCTTGATAGAGAGTAAACGGAATAGCACTCACACTAGCACAAATATCACATAAACAATGATAGCAATGATCTCCAATTTTAACAGAAATAACACGCATGCCAACTACAGGTTTATTTTTATCTTTAGGGTCTGGCTTTGCAATTCTAGTTGCTTCATCACAGAAATATATGACATGTCCATCAATGTTATCAACCAAAAGATCTTTAACCATTGCAACACTAGGTTCAACTTTAATTTGCTCAGAAGGTCTAGGTGCTCTAATTTTACTCTTATTGACTACAGTTGAAGCTTTAGCATGTTCCTTAATCCTAACAGGGAAAGGAGGTTTCTCAATATAAGCAGTAGTCATAACTGGATCAACATGGTAAACAATTATTTCTTATTTAACACTAACATGTTCTTCTTTCAATTCAATAGGTGGATGATATTTAAACCATTTCTCCTTAGGGAGATCAACATGAGCAGCAAAAGATTCACAAAAGGTAGCTACTATCTCGAAGTCAAGTCCATATTTAGTACTAAACTTACAAAAAGCATCAGTTTCCATAAAAGATTTAACATAATCAAACTCAAGATTTATACCTGACTCATTACCTTTGTCGATTTCCCAATCTTCATAATTGCGTTTAATTCTTTCAAGAAGGTCCCATCTGGATTCAATAGTTCTCTTCATAAAGGAACCATCAGAAGAAGTATTGCTACTTGTAGTCTGCGTTGGTATTTCCTCGAAGAGGAGAGGATGATGCAGTACAGTTGAGATAAGTATTTTCCTCAGTTAAGAACCAAGGTTATCAATCCAGTAGGAGAACCAAGCAAAATTCCGTTAAGCGCACCTGCACACACAAGAGCAAACACTTGCACCCAACGCAAATAAGAGGGTTGTCAATCCTCTTAGCGGTTATTTGCAAGGATTAAATCTTATCGAGGTAAATAGATAAACTAAACTACTAATTAAAATAAAAGTAAATAAATTGCAGCAAGGTATTTTTAGGTTTTTTATATGATAAAGATAGACCCGGGGACCATAGTTTTCACTAGAGGCTTCTCTCTTGAGCACATAAACATATATGGTGGGTAAACAAATTACTGTTGGGCAATTGATAGAAAAGAAAAAAATTATGACGGATTCATGGCAATGATCATGCATATAGGCATCACGTCCGAGACAAGTAGACCGAGTCCTGCCTGCATCTACTACTATTATTCCACCCATCGGCCGCTATCCAACATGCATCTAGGGTATTAAGTATGAAACAGAGTAACGCCTTAAGCAAGATGACATGATGTAGAGAAGCAAATTCAAGCAATATGAATAAACCCCATCTTTTTATCCTTAATGGCAACAATACAAATACGTGTCATGTCCCTTTCTGTCACTGGGATTGAGCACCGCAAGATTGAACCCATCACAAAGCACCTCTCCCATTGCAAGATAAATCAATCTAGTAGGCCAAACTAAACCGATAGATCGGAGAAAATACAAAGCTATAACAATCATGCATAAAAGAGTTCAGAGAAGACTCAAATATTTCTCATGAATAATCTGATCATAAACTCATAATTCATCAGATCCCAACAAACACACCGCAAAAGAAGATTACATCGGATAGAACTCCAAGAACATCGAGGAGAACATTGTATTGAAGATCAAAGAGAGAGAAGAAGCCATCTAGGTACTAGATATGGACCCGTAGGTCTGTGGTAAACTACTCACACATCATCGGAAGGGCAGCAAGGTTGATGTAGAAGCCCTCTGTGATCGATTCCCCCTCCGGCAGAGTAACCGAAAAGGCCTCCAGATGGGATCGTGGAAGAACAAAGGCTTGCGGCGGCGGAAAGGTTTTCTCTTCTGTCTCTCTGGGGGTTTCCCAATATTTGTGAATTTATAGAAGTGGAATTAGGTCAAAATGAGTCACGTGGGCCCCACAAGGTACTATGGCGCGCCCCCCTGGGACGCGCCCTAGTGCCTTGTGAAGCCCCCGTGGGGCTTCTGGCCTCCTTCCAAAGCTTCCCATGTTTCTTTTGTCCAGAAAAAATCTCCAAAAAGATTTGTGGCATTTGGACTTCATTTGGTACTGTTTCTCTGAAAAGCCAAAAACAAGCAGAAAACAACAACTGGCACTAGGCAATGGGTTAATAGGTTAGTCCCAAAAAATGATATATAATTGCATACAATTGCATATAAAAACATCCAAGATTGATACTATAATAGCATGGAACAATCAAAAATTATAGATACGTTGGAGACGTATCAAGCATCCCCAAGCTTAATTCCTGCTCGTCCTCGAGTAGGTAAATGATAAAAACAGAATTTTTGATATGGAATGCTACCTATCATGTTTCATCATGTAATCTCTCTCTTACGGTATGAATAATAAGATCCAAATGATTCAAAGCAATAGTCTATAATTTGATATAAAGACATCAATACTCAGGCATACTAGCAAACAATCATGTCTTTCAAAATAAAAATGCTAAAGAACGTTATCCCTACAAAATCATATAATCATGTCATGCTCCATCTTCTTCACACAAAGTATTTATCATGAACAACCCCAGTTTTAGCCAAGCAATTGGTTCATACTTTTTAACGCGCTTCAGCTTTTTCAACTCCCACGCAATACATGAGCGCAAGCCATGGATATAGCACTATGGGTGGAATAGAGTATGGTGATAGAGATAAATAGGAGAAGTCAAAAATGGAGAAAGTCTCACATCAACGAGGCTAATCAACGGGCTATGGAGATGCCCATCAATTGATGTCAATGCGAGGAGTAGGGATTGCCATGCAATGGATGCACTAAGAGCTATAAGTGTATGAAAGCTCAACATGAAAACTAAGTGGGTGTGCATCCAACTTGCTTGCTCATGAAGACCTCGGGTATTTGAGGAAGCCCATCATCGGAATATACAAGCCAAGTTCTATAATGAAAAATTCCCACTAGTATATCAAAGTGACAAAATAGGAGACCCTCTATATGAAAAACATGGTGCTACTCTGAAGCACAAGTGTGGAAAAAGATAGTAACATTGCCCCTTCTCTCTTTTTCTCTCATTTATATTTTTTCTTTTCTTTTCCCTTTTTTTCTTATTTTTTTCTTTTTTTATATTTCTTTTTTTCATGGCTCTTTTTCGCCTCTTTTTTTTATTTTTTATTTTTATTTTTTGGCCGGAGTCTCATCCCGACTTGTGGGGGAATCATAGCCACCATCATCCATTCCTCACTGGGACAATGCTCTAATAATGATGATCATCACACCTCTATTTACTTACAACTCAAAATTACAACTCGATACTAGAACAAAAATATGACTCTATATGAATGCCTCTGGCAGTGTACCATGATGTGCAATGATGCTAGCGTAACATGTATGAAAATGATTAATGGTGGCTGAGCCACAAATACTATGTCAGCTATATGATCATGCAAATAAATACGACAATGATGATGTGTGTCATAAAAAACAGAACGGTGGAAGTTGCATGGCAATATATCTCGGAATGGCTATGGAAATGCCATCATAGGTAGGTATGGTGGCTGTTTTGAGGAAGATATAAAGAGGCTTATGCGTGATAGAGCATATCATATCACGGGGTTTGGATGCACCGGCGAAGTTTGCACCAACTCTCGATGTGAGAAAGGGCAATGCACGGTACCGAAGAGGCTAGCAAATTGCGGAAGCGTGAGAGTGCGTATAATCCATGGACTCACATTAGTCATAAAGAACTCACATACTTATTGCGAAAGTTTATTAGCCCTCGAAGCAAAGTACTACTACGCATGCCCCTAGGGGGGAGGTTGGTAGGAGTTAACCATCGCGCGCCCCCGACCGCCACACAAAGGAAGTCAATCAATAATAATTCATGCTCCAACTTCCTAGCATAATGACAGACCATACGTGCATGCTTCGGGAATCACAAACCTTAACACAATTATTCTTACTAAACCACAATTATCTACTAATACCTCCCACATATTACCATCTTAATATCGCAAAACTATTGCAAGGAATCAAATTTATCATATTCAGTGATCTACATCAAAGTTTTTATTATATCCCTCTTGAATACCTATCATATTAGGAACAAATTCATAACCCGTGCATATTACCATTGCTATCATGAGACTCTCAAAAATATATAAGTGAAGCATGAGAGTGCAACTATTTCTTTAAAATATCATCACCGCCGTGCTCTAAAATATATAAGTGAAGCACTAGAGCAACTGCCTAGCTCAAAAGATATAAGTGAAGCACATAGAGTATTCTAACAAATCACGAATAATGTGTGTCCCTCTCAAAAAGGTGTGTTCAGAAAAGATGATTGTGAGAAACTAAAAAGCAAACAAACTATTTCACAAGACGCTCCAAGTAAAACACATATCATGTGATGAATAAAAATATAGCTCCAAGTGAGTTACCGATAGATTGTAGACGAAAGAGGGGATGCCATCCGGGGCATCCCCAAGCTTAGACGCTTGAGTCTTCCTTGAATATTACCTTGGGGTGACTTGGGAATCCCCAAGCTTATGCTCTTGCCACTCCTTATTCCTTTGTCCATCGTAGTCTCACCCAAAACTTGAAAACTTCAGCACACAAAACTCAACAGAAACCTCGTGAGATCCGTTAGTATAACAAACAAATCTTAAACTTTAGGTACTGTTGTAAATTGATTCATGTTTAATATTGGCATAATGATACTTTACTCCAACTTCTCAATGACTCATACCCCCCGATACAATCCATAGATTCATCAAAATAAGCAAACTATGCAACAAAAACAGAATCTGTCTAAAACAGAATAGTCTGTAAAGATCTATTTAAAGCCATATTTCTGTAACTCCAAAAATTCTGAAAAATTAGTAAGACATGGCAAATTCATATACCAATACTGTGTAGAAATTTCAGATTTTTCTGATGCTTCAGTACAGAATTAAAATTCCAGCACTGGAAGCAAAACTTTCTGTTTTCCAAACAACATCAATTATACTATCTTCCAAATCATCCCAAAGGCATTACTTGGCACAAACACTAATTAAAACATAAAAACATAATCATAACAGAAGCTATAATCATGCAAACACTCAAAAACAGTATGTAGAAGCAAAAATTTATTTTTATTCATTGGGTTGCCTCCCAACAAGCGCTATTGTTTTATGCCCCTAGCTAGGCATGATGCATAGTTTCAAGTGTTGTCATCCTTCAAATTGATTCCATAAGTGGCTCTCATAATGGATTCATATGGTGCTTTAATTATATTCCTAGGGAAGTGTTCCATCCCTTTCTTTAGTGGAAATTTAAATCTTATATTACCATCTTTCATATCAATAATAGCACCAATAGTTCAAAGAAAAGGCCTACCAAGTATTATGGGGCAAGAAGGATTGCATTCAATGTCAAGAACAATAAAGTCCACGGGCACATCATTTCTATTTGCAAGAATAAGCACATCATTTATCCTACCCAATGGCTTTTTAATAGTGGAATCCGCAAGATGCAAATTAAGGGAACAAGGATCCAAGTTGATGAGACCTAGCACATCACACAAAGACTTTGGTATAGTGGAAACGCTAGCACCAAGATCACAAAGAGCATTACATTCATAATCTTTAATTTTTACTTTAATAGTGGGTTCCCATTCATCTTGTAATTTTCTAGAAATTGGTACTTCCAACTCAAGTTTTTCTTCATGTGCTTTCATTATGGCTTCTACGATATGTTTAGTGAAAGCTTTATTTTGTTCATATGCATTTGGTGAATTAATCATGGATTGGAACAAGGAAATACACTCAATTAAAGAACAACTATCATAATTAAAGTCCTTGTAATCCAAAGTAGTGGGTGCATTACTATTTAAAGTTTTAACCTCTCCAAACCCACTTTTTTCATTTTTATGATCAAGATTATCACCCTCCAAACAAGTGGGACTCCTTCTTTATAAAGTTGACTCTTCTTCAGTCCCTTTTTCATCAAGTTTTATATTATTAAACAAAGATTCAATAGGTGTAACACCAGTCATTTTAATATCTTCATCATTACTACGATAGAAACCGAGTGGAATCGCTTTTTCTAGAAATTCTCGCTTAGCTCTTAACCTAGCGGTCCTTTCTTTACTTTCATTAATGGAGACATAGATAGCTTTAATAGACTCATTTATATCATGCTTAGATGGCAAAATTTTAGTTTTGAGATTTTCCACATCATGAGCAATTTTATCCTTGTTCCTAGCCAATTCATCAACTCTATTCATTTTTTCTTCTATCATAGCATTGAAATTCTTTTGTGAACTAATAAATTCTTTAATATTACTTTCAAGATGAGAGGGAATCCTATTATTATTATAAGAATTACCATAAGGATTGCCATAATATTAGAGGAATTTCCAGGAAACGGTCTAGCATTGAAATTACCCCTATAAGCATTGTTGTTGAAATTATTTCTAGAGACAAAATTCGCATCAATAGCATCATTATTTTGCTCAATCAAAGTGGACAATGTCACATCATTAGGATCAATATGAGCATTTTTACTAGCAAACAATTTCAATAAAGCATCCATCTTATCACTCTAAGTATTAATTTCTTCAACATAATTTACCTTCTTACCAGTTGGAGTTTGTTCAGTGTGCCATTGAGAATAATTTGCCATAATATTATCAAGAAGTTTTGTAGCTTATCCCAATGTAATTTCCATGAAAGTGCCACCTGCGGCAGAGTCTAGCATATTTCTAGAGACAAAGTTTAGTCCCGCATAAAAATTTTGTATGATCATCCATAAATTCAAACCATGAGTTGGGCAATTTCTTATCATTAGTTTCATTCTCCCCCAAGATTGGGCAACATGTTCATGCTCAAGTTTCTTAAAATTAATAATTTGATTTCTTAAAGAAATAATCTTAGCGAGAGGAAAACATTTGGTAATAAAAGCATCCTTACACTTATCCCAAGAATCAATACTATTTCTAGGCAAGGATGAAAACCAAGTTTTAGCACGATCTCGTAGTGAGAACGGAAATAATTTTAATTTGACAATATCATTATCCTCATCTTTCTTCTTTTGCATATCACAAAGTTCAACGAAAGTATTTAGATGGGATGCAGCATCTTCATTCGGACAACCAGAAAATTGTTCTTTCATAACAAGATTAAGCAAGGCGGCATTAATGTCACATGACTCCACACTAGTGGCGGGAGACGCAATAGGAGTACTAATAAAATCATTATTATTGGTATTGGAAAAGTCACACAATTTTGTATTTTCTTGAGACATCGCGACAAAGCAAGCAAACTACCAAACAAGCAAACAAAGTATTTTTGTGTTTTTGTAAAATATTTTTAGAAGTGGGGAAGATGAAAACGAGAGGCAAATGCAAATAAAAGGTAAATAAAGTAAATGCAAGTGAATGATAATTTGTGCGAAGGTACTTGGTAATTTTGATGATGTCTCCCCGGCAACGGTGCCAGAAATTCTTCCTGCTACTTGTAGTCTGTGTTGGTATTTCCCCGAAGAGGAGAGGATGCTGCAGTATAGTAGAGATAAGTATTTCCCTCAGCTAAGAACCAAGGTTATCAATCCAGTAGGAGAACCAAGCAAAATTCCGTTAAGCGCACCTGCACACACAAGAGCAAACACTTGCACCCAACGCAAATAAGAGGGTTGTCAATCCTCTTAGCGGTTATTTGCAAGGAATAAATTTTATCGAGGTAAATAGATAAATTAAACTACTAATTAAAATAAAAGTAAATAAATTGCAGCAAGGTATTTTTAGGTTTTTTATATGATAAAGGTAGACCCGGGGACCATAGTTTTCACTAGAGGCTTCTCTCTTGAGCACATAAACATACGGTGGGTAAACAAATTACTGTTGGGCAATTGATAGAAAAGCAAATAATTATGATGCATTCATGGCAATGATCATGTATATAGGCATCATGTCTGAGACAAGTAGACTGACTCCTGCCTGCATCTACTACTATTACTCCACCCATCGACCGCTATCCAGCATGCATCTAGGGTATTAAGTATGAAACAGAGTAACGCCTTAAGCAAGATGACATGATGTAGAGAAGCAAATTCAAGCAATATGAATAAACCTCATATTTTTATCCTTAATGGCAACAATACAAATACGTGTCATGTCCCTTTCTGTCATTGGGATTGAGCACCGCAAGATTGAACCCATCACAAAGCACCTCTCCCATTGCAAGATAAATCAATCTAGTAGGCCAAACTAAACCGATAGATCGGAGAGAAATACAAAGATATAACAATCATGCATAAAAGAGTTCAGAGAAGAATCAAATATTTCTCATGAATAATCTGATCATAAACTCATAATTCATCGGATCCCAACAAACACACCGCAAAAGAAGATTACATCGGATAGAACTCCAAGAACATCGAGGAGAACATTGTATTGAAGATCAAAGAGAGAGAAGAAGCCATCTAACTACTAGCTATGGACCCATAGGTCTGTGGTAAACTACTCACACATCATCGGAAGGGCAGCAATGTTGATGTAGAAGCCCTCCGTGATCGATTCCCCCTCCGGCAGAGTACCGGAAAAGGCCTCCAGATGGGATCGTGGAAGAACAGAGGCTTGCGGCGGCGGAAAGGTTTTCTCTTCTGGCTCTCTAGGGGTTTCCCAATATTTGTGAATTTATAGAAGTGGAATTAGGTCAAAAGGAGTCACGTGGGCCCCACAAGGTACTACGGTGCCCCCCTAGGGCGCGCCCTAGTGCCTTGTGAAGCCCCCGTGGGGCTTCTGGCCTCCTCCCGAAGCTTCCCAGGTTTCTTTTGTCCAGAAAAAAATCTCCAAAAAGTTTCATGGCATTTGGACTTCATTTGGTATTGTTTCTCTGAAAAGCCAAAAACAAGCAGAAAACAACAACTGGCACTAGGCACTGGGTTAATAGGTTAGTCCCAAAAATGATATATAATTGCATACAATTGCATATAAAAACATCCAAGATTGATATTATAATAGCATGGAACAATCAAAAATTATAGATATGTTGGAGACGTATCAAGCATCGAGCATGGATTGATCATTATGAGAAAGCCGAGCATAAAAGTTTTGAAGGATTATTTCTCTTGAGAGCTCATGATTGGGGCATGTGTGCAACATATACTTAAGCCTCCCCCAAGCTTGAGTGATACTTTCTCCTTCACGAGGCCAAAAATTGTATATATAATTTCGATCATGATGAACCAAATGCATAGGATAAAATTTCTGGTGGAATTCCAGCTTCAACCAGTTCCAGTCCCATGTATCAGTATCATCACGTAGCCTATACCATGTCAATGCCTTTCCCTCCAAAATAAAGGGAATACTTTCTTCTTAACTCCATCTCTGGTTAAACCTGCAAGCTTAAGCAATCCACAAATTTCATCCACATAGATCAAGTGCATATGAGGATGTACCGTTCCATCTCCTGCATAAGGATTAGCTAGCAATTTCTCTATCATACCTGAAGGAATTTCATAATAAATATTTTCAGTAGGTTCAATAGGTGGAGGAGCAACTCTTATTGCTTCATACCCCGAACAAGCCCCTCAAAGGATTACTTTCCATAGTGACAAGTGACAATATATTTCAGCACGTAATATAAATGTTTCCTTACCAAATTCCACTCACCAAAGGCGCTTCACTCTCCGGCAATGGTGCCAGAAAAGAGTCTTGATGACCCACAAGTATAGGGGACAATCATAGTCCTTTCGATAAGTAAGAGTGTCGAACCCAGGGCAAAAGGAAATGACAAGCGGTTTTCAGCAAGGTATTCTCTGCAAGTACTGAAAGTAGCGGTAACAGATAGTTATGATAGCAAGATAATTCGTAACAAGTAACAAGTAACAAGTATAATAAAGTGTAGCAAGGTGGCCCAATCCTTTTTATAGAAAAGGACAAGCCAGAACGAACTCGTATAATAAGCAAAACGTTCTCGAAGAGACATGGGAATTTCATCTAGTCACTTTCATCATGTTTGTTTGATTCGCGTTCGCTACTTTGATAATTTGATATGTGGGTGGACCGGTGCTTGGGTGATGTTCTTACTTGAACAAGCCTCCCACTTATGATTACTCCCTCTCCCAAGCATCCGCAACTACGAAAGAAGAATTAAGATAAATCTAACCATAGCATGAAACGTATGGATCCAAATCAGCCCCTTACGGAATAGCGCATAAACTAGGGTTTAAGCTTCTGTCACTCTAGCAACCCATAATCTAATTACTACTCCACAATGCCTTCCCTTAGGCCCAAAGATGGTGAAGTGTCATGTAGTCGATGTTCACACGACACCACTAAAGGAAGCAACAACATACATATCATCAAAATATCGAACGAATACCAAATTCACATGATTACTTATGACAAGAATTCTTCCATGTCCTCAAGAACAAAAGTAACTACTCACAAATCATGTTCATGTTCAAGATCAGAGGGGTATTGAATAGCATTAAGGATCTGAACATAAAATCTTCCACCAAATAAACCAACTAGCATCAACTACAAGATGTAATCAACACTACTAGCAACCCACAGGTACCAATCTGAGGTTTCGAAACAAAGATTGAATACAAGAGATGAACTAGGGTTTGAGAAGAGATGGTGCTAGTGAAGATGTTGATGAAGATTGGTCCTCCCACGATGAGAGGATCGTTGCTGATGTCGATGGCTTCGATTTCCCCCTCCCGGAGGGAAGTATCCCCGGCGGAATCGCTCCGCCGGAGAACAAAATAGCTCCTGCCCAGGTTCCGCCTCGAGACGGCGGCGCTTCATCCCGAAAGCCTTCTCCCTATTTTTTTCTAGGGCAAATGGCTTCATATAGCTTAGGGAGGGGGCCAGACGCCAGCTGTGGGCCCCACATGGCACTAGGGTGGCCCCAGGGGGCCGCGCCCTCCTGCCTTGTGGGCAGCTGGTGGGTCCCCTCTGGTATTTCTTCTCTCCAGTATTTTTTATATATTCAATAAAAAATCTCTGTGAAATTTCAGGTCAATTGGAGCTCTGTAGATTAGGTATCTCTGATGTGGCTATTTCAGGTCCAGAATTCCAGCTGCTAGCATTCTCCCTCTTCATGTACATCTTGCAAATTAAGAGAGAAAAGGCATAAGAATTGTATCAGAAGGTGAAATAATGATCAAAAACATAATAAATAACAGTAGGAAATCATGATGCAAATTGGACGTATCATATAACACTAGGTTACCTTGACGGGGATATGCATTTCCCCGACAATAATAATCTCATATTTCTTTTTGACAATAGGAAGAGGAAATTCGAAACCTCCAATAGTGATTGTCACAATTTTTTTAATAGAGTTGATACCATTCACCGAACTTTGTTTCTTCGGAAAATAAACCGTATGCTCATTACCATTGACATGAAAAGTAACCTTGCTTTTCCCTCAAAAAAAAGTAACCTTGCTTTTGTTGCAATCAATAACAGCCCCTGCAATATTCAAAAAGGGTCTAACGAGAATGATCGACATACTGTCATCCTCGGGCATATCAAGAATAACAAAGTCTGTTAAGATAGTAACATTTGCAACCACAACGGGAACATCCTCACAAATTCCAATAGGAATAGCAGTTGATTTATTAGCCATTTGCAAAGATATTTATGTAGGTGTGAGCTTATTCAAATCAAGTCTTCTATATAAAGAGAAAGGCATAACACTAACACCGGCTCCTAAATCACGTAAAGCAGTTTTGACATAACTTCTTTTAATGGAGCATGGTATAGTAGGTATTCCTAGATCTCCTAACTTTTTAGGTACTCCACCCTTAAAAGAATATTTAGCAAGTATGGTGGAAATTTCAATTTCAGGTATCTTCCTTTTATTAGTGACAATATCTTTCATATATTTAGCATATGGCGGCATTTTCAGAATATCAGTCAAACGTGTGCTCAAAAAGATGGGCCTAAGCATTTCAACAAAGCGTTCAAAGTCTTCCTCATCCTTATCTTTCGGATGTTTACTAGGGAAAGGCATGGGTTTCTGAACCCATGGTTCTCTTTCTTTACCATGTTTTCTACCAATGAAATCTCTTTTATCATATATTTTATTCTTAGGAGGTGTGTTATCAAGATCAACAGCAGGTTCTATTTCTACATCATTATCAGGTTCTTTATCATTGTCTGGTTGAGTATCAACATGAGCATCACCGTTACCATTATCATTATCATTAGGTGGGTGTTCATCACCAGACTGTGTCTCAGCATCAGAAATAGAAACTTCATTATGATTCTAGGGAGGTTTTTCTATCATTGGTTCACTAGAAGCATGCAAAGTACTATCATTTTTCTTTTTATTTTTCTTCTTAGATGAACTAGGTGTAGCAACATTAGGCCTCTGAGAATCTTGTTCAATTCCTTTAGGATGACCTTCAGGATATAGAGGATCCCGAGTCATTTTACCTCCTCTAGTTACTACTCTAACAGCGTGATCATTCATTCTATTATTCATTTCATTAAGAAAATCATTTTGTGACTTAGAAACTTGTTCTAACTGAGTATGAACCATGATTGAATGTTTACTTAAACCTTTAACATCAATAGGAATTCTAAACATCAAGTCACTCAAGCGATAAATCATAAAAGCATTTCGTTTCAACTGATTGCTAACATAAATATTAAAATTCTCTTGCTTAACAATGTAATTATCAAATTCATCCAGGCATTGACTAGCAGATTTGTTATAGGGAATGTCACTTTCATCGAATCTACGAAGAGAATTTACCTCTACTACCTGTGTCGGGATATCAAGTCCATGTATTTCTTCAATGGGTGGTAAATTCTTAACATCTTCAGATTTAATACCCTTTTCTTTCATAGATTTCTTGGCTTCTTACATATCTTCTAGACTGAGGAATAGAATACCTCTTTTCTTCGGAGTTGGTTTAGGTGGTGGTTCAGGAAGTGTCCAATCATCGGCATTTCTCAAGATATTATTCAATAGTTCTTCAGCCTGTCCAACAGTTCGTTCCCTGAAAACACAACCAGCACAACTATCTAGGTAGTCCCTAGAAGCATCGGTTAGTCCATTATAAAAGATATCAAGTATTCCATTTTTCTTAAGAGGATGATCTGGCAAAGAATTAAGTAATTGGAGAAGCCTCCCCCAAGCTTGAGGTAGATTCTCTTCTACAGATTGCACAAAGTTAAATATTTCCTGTAAAGCAGCTTGTTTCTTGTGAGCAAAAAAATATTTTTCAGAGAAGTAGTATATCATATCCTGGGGACTACGCACACAACCAGGAGCCAGAGTATTGAACCATTTCTTAGCATCACCCTTTAATGAGAAGGGAAACAACTTAAGAATATGGTAATAGCGAATTTTCTCCTCATGACCAAATAGGGTGGCTATATCATTTAACTTGGTAAGGTGTGCCACAACAGTTTCAGTTTCATGACCATGAAAAGGATCAGATTCAACCAAAGTAATTAACTCAGGATCAACCAAGAATTCATACTCCTTATTAGTAACAAAGATAGGAGAAGTAGCAAACTTAGGATCATATTTCATTCTCTCTATCATAGCCTTTTCTTTCAGCTTACTCAGTAATTTCTTAACATCATCTCTATCATTACAAGGAAGAAATTCTCTAGCTATCTCCTCATCCATAACATAACCATCAGGTATCTTAGGCATTTCAATTCTAGGAGAGCTAGGCATAATAGGTGATTCATAATTTTCAGTAGTTTCAGTAATTTCAGCACTTTCAATTCCTCTAGCTCTAGCAATTTGTTCATCAAGAAATTCACCTAGTGGCATAGTATCATCAAGCATAGTACTAGCATCATCACAAGTTTCATTTATAGCAGAAGTAGTATCATCAATTACTTGCGACATATCAGAATGAATAGCAGGTGGTGGTGTCACAAGCTTACTCAAAACTGAAGGTGAATCAAGTGCGGAGCTAGATGGCAGTTCCTTACCTCCCCTCGTGTTAGAGGGTACGATCTTAGTCTTAGCGTCTTTCAGATTCTTCATAGTGTAAAATCCCAAGTAAACTCAAAAAATAGAGCTATGCTCCCCGGCAATGGCGCCAGAAAAAGGTCTTGATAACCCACAAGTATAGGGGATCGTGACAGTCTTCGAGGGTAGTATTTCACCCAATTTATTGATTCGACACAAGGGGGGCCAAAGAATATTTGTGAGCCTTAGAAGTTGAGTTGTCAATTCAACCACACTTGGAATTTAGTTTCTTTGCAGCAAAGTGTTTAGTAGCAAAGTAGCAATAGTAACAGGAACAATAACAGAAGCAGTTTGTAGTGATTGTAACAATAGCAGCAATAGTAACTTAGCAAAGATCAATATGCCAAAAGCGTAGGCATTGGATCAGTGATGGATATTTGTATTGGATGACATTCATCATATAACAATCACAACCTAGAGCGATACACAATAGCTCCAATTCATCGATATAATGTAGGCATGTATTCCGTATATAGTCATACGTGCTTATAATAAGAACTTGCGTGACATCTTTTGTCCTACCCTCCCGTGGCAGCGGGGTCCATAACGAAACTAAGGGATATTAAGGCCTCCTATTAATAGAGAACGAGAACAAAGCATTAACACATGGTGAATACATGAACTCCTTGAATTACAGTCATCCCCGGAGACTATCCCAAACAATTGTCACTATGGGGTCTACGGATCAGAACAATAACAAGTGCATATGACAAGCAGATAGGATCAAGAACTCAAATATATTCATGAAAACATAGAGGGTTCAGATCTGAAATCATGGCACTTGGGCCCTAGTGACAAGCATTAAGCATGGCAAAGTCATAGCAACATCAATCTCATAACATAGTGGATACTAGGGATCAAGCCCTAACAAATTGACTCGATTACATGACAAATCTCATCCAACTCCATCACCGTCCAGCAAGCCTATGGAGAAATAACTCACTCCCAGTGGTGAGCATCATGAAATTATTGATGGAGAAGGATGATGATGACGGCGACGAATCCCTCTCTCCGGAGCCCAGAACGGGCTCCAGATCAGCCCTCCCGATGAAGAACAGGAGGTGGCGGCGGCTCCATATCGTCAAACGCGATGATTCCTTCTCCCTGATTTTTTTCTCCACGAGATGGTACTTATAGTGTTGGAATTAGGTCAGGAGGTGGTCTGTGGGATCCACAAGCTCACACGGCGCGGCCTGGGGGGTGGCCGCGCCCCCTGAGCTTGTCGCTCCTGGGTGGCCCCCCTCCAGTAGATCTCTTCGCCAATATTTTTTATATATTCTGAAATAATTCTCCGTAAATTTCTAGCTCAATCTGAGAACTTTTATTTCTGCACAAAAACAACAACATGGTAGTTCTGCTGAAAACAGCGTCAGTCCGGGTTAGTTTCATTCAAATCATGCAAATTAGAGTCCAAAACAAGAGAAAAAGTGTTTAGAAAATTAGATACGTTTGAGACGTATCAGGAACATGCAGACATGACCGAGACACCTCTCCGTCAATAACCAATAGCGGGACCTAGATGCCCATATTGATTCCTACATGTCCAACGAAGATCTTTATCGGTTGAACCACGATGTCGAGGATTCAGTTAATCCCATATGCAATTCCCTTTGTCCGGCGATATGTTACTTGCCCGAGATTCGATCATCGGTATCTCCATACCTAGTTCAATCTCGTTACCAGCAAGTCTCTTTACTCGTTCTGTAATACAAGATCTCGTGACTAAACTCATTAGTCACATGAAGCTCCTTGCGATGTTGTATTACCGAGAGGGCTCGAAGATATATCTCTGTCACATGGAGTGACAAATCCCACTCTCGATCCATGCAACTTAACACACGCCTTTGGAAATACCTGTAGAGCACCTTTATGATCACCCAGTTACGAAGTGACGTTTGATAGCACACAAAGTATTCCTCCGGTGTCTAGGAGTCTAAGGAACAGATACTTTACATGTAGAAAGTTGTAGCAAATAAACTAAGTGATACGATCTGATGCTAAGCTTACGGTTGGGTCTGTCCATCACATCATTCTCCTAATGATGTGATCCAGTTATCAAATGACAACTCATATCAATGGTTAGGAAACCATAACCATCTTTGATCAACGAGCTAGTCTAGTAGAGGCTTACTAGGGACACTGTGTTGTTTATGTATTCACACATGTATTTAAGTTTCCAATCAATGCAATTCTAGCATGAATAATAAACATTTATCATGAACAAGGAAATATGATAATAATCATTTTATTATTGCCTCTATGGCATATTTCCAACAAGACGAAGCTTCTCCTTTTTGAGGATACCCACCGTATGCCGAGCCCAACCACCAAAGGAATTTGCGTAATGCACACATTTTGTTATTCCATTTGTGTATTGGGGTATGCCCGGCCACCGGTTTCTTCCACATCCTTGACCATGTCATGGAAGCCATCCCGATGAAACCACCCAAGTTCGAACTTGAACTTGCATCTATGTTGTGGTCGTGGCAAACCAGTAGTTAGGAAAATGGGTGCGTGGTCTGATATAGCCTCAATACGAGGTAGAGCACGAACAGACACCATAGGAAATTTAGATTCCCAGTCGTTATCCATTAAAATGCGATCTAGTATCTCATATGTCAGTTCCGGAATACTGTTTGCCCAAGTGAATTGTCTTCCAATCATAGGAACCTCTTGCAGATCTAGACTGTGGATGACAGCGCTGAAAAGGAAAGGCCAATGATTATCAAACCTACCATGGCTTTTCTCATTTGGAAATCGAAGCAAATTTAAATCCCCACCTATAAGAATGGGGTAGGGATTATCTTTCGCCAGATTAACCAATTCACGGAGAAAATTGGCCTTGAACTCATCCTGGGCTGCCCCATACACGGTGACGAGGGTCCATGTAAAGTTGTCGACCTTGTTGCGGCCAAAAATTCTAAATTGTATTCCCGATTACATTCCGTAATGAATAAATGTTTAGCCAAGTCACGAAGACCTCTACTATTAAAAAACATTCTATTCATGAGGAAACAATAGTAGATTTTAGAACATTTCGCCTTCTTATGGGACTTACTATGTTTTTTCGAATGTGCGGTCTTTGACTTATGTTTGGATGCTGTAAGCTCAATCAATGAGCTAAGCCGGGTTCATTTAGGCCCATGTACAAAACCGCTCCTACTATGAGAAAGTAACTGACCATCTGATGTGGCATGCAGCTCCTCCTCATCAGTATGGGAGGCATAAGACTTGCTAGAAACACGTGGAGTAACTTTTAATCGATCATATTCCAAATGTTTCAAAGTGTTAGTCGAAATAGAAATATCCTTCTCACTCTTTCCTAGACTAACACCCACATTATTCAACTTAGAAACGATGGTTGTATTGGAAAAAGCTAAAAAGGATTTGGGTGATGACGTGATACCTTGGTTGTCGAGGTTCTGCGCTGCTTTGCGCCGCATAGCCTTGGCCAAGGAGTCCACATCAATGTCCATAGTACCGTCGTCGGCAACCGTATGCCGACAACTTCGGCGTGTAGGTGTCACCCCAGCGGTGGTCGTGGCGCCGGCTCTGCTGCCGGAGCAGGGGATGGTGGTGGAGTAGCAACTCCCTCCCCGACAGTCTCAACCGCTGGCTCGAGCGATGAGGCCAACGGCACAGTGGCACGTGGCTGCCATCCAAAGGCGAGCCAACTGGTCCTAGCCTGTGAGTAGCCAGCGCGGCTGGCATGTCATTAGCCACCCGTACGGCAGCATGTGGGTGCATCCCCGGAGCCGGCTCCTCCTGAGCCGAGTGTCAGTTTGCCACCATATGAGCCACCGGTGCAGCAGCCTGTGGCTGCACACCCAAGGCCGGCTCCTCCAGAACCGAGGGCCGGGTGGCCTCCACCTGAGCCTCCGTCTGCGGTCGCTCCGAAGACACGAGCAAGCGCTCCACCGGGCCACCTGTGGCCTGCACCAATGTGCGGGTAGTGGCCTGGGATGCAGCTGACTGTGTAGACGATGACGGCTACGACACAATCGTAGTCCGTAGAGTGATAGGCAATGAGGACTCCTGCTGATGCATCTACGGAGATACTTCGAGACAACCACGTAAAGTGGAGTTAGCTCGAAGTTCCGCGGCAAGCTCCATGCCCCTCGGTGTCTGCGGCGAGGAGTTAAACGGGGTCAATGCCAAAATCATAGAACTACCTGCCGGAGCACCACGAGAGACCATGTTTGCATGAGTGTCATTTGTAGGAGCAGCACAAGACGAAGGTTGGTTGGATGGGTTTCCGGAGTTATCTGAGGTGTCCATGTCATCGTCCTTCTCCTTCGCACCGCCATCATCGCCAGTATCATCACCCTTGTGTCTAAATGAACGGTACAAAGTCTGGATCCGTAACATAACCTGTTGGTTCTCTCCTGAACCTAAATGCATAGCCCTTGAGCTTAACCACCACATCCGTAGCAACGAACGGCCCGGAATCTGATACGTCTCTGACGTATCTATAATTTTTGATTGTTTCATGCTATTATTATATCAATTATACATACGTTATATGCAATTTCATATCATTTTTTGGGAACTAACCTATTAACCCAGTTGTGACACCCTGATTTTTCAAACTTTTTCTTTTCAAAACTTTTCTAGTTTTATCTGCCATTTGTTGGTTTTTGGAGTCAATTCTTTGGACTTTGGACTTGAGCACACATCCATTTCTTCTCCCAAGTGTGCCAAGGCTCTCATAATCTCTCTAAAACCCTGCTGGATAAAACCCTAATCTTTATTCTCTCAAAGTAATTCATTTTTCCCTTGAGAAATGCCTATCTTCACTATGGGTTGTGAAGCAACCTATAGCTCTGCTGATCAGAAAAATCCCAAATTAATACCACACCTTCATGAGATCATCCACTCCCACAATCTCCAAAAATATTTCCTTGTCCAGTACAAAATTTTGTCCAGAACATTCCTTTTACATTCTGGACAGGATTGACCCTTTGTGAAGCAACCTATATTTCAATAACTCAAAAAATTCCCAAATAAATCCCTGAGATACTAGGAGTCATATCTTTCCACAATATCCAAAAATATTTCCTAGTCCAGTTCAATTTTTCAGCAATAAAATTCTGACAAGCTTCTGGTCATTTCAGACCTTTGTGAAGGAAGTACCATCTAGGAGTGCCCATTTGATCTGAAATTTTTATGGCATCTTGTCATTCCCAAACAACCTTCCAACACCAAATTTCATCATCAGGAGCCAATATATGTGAGTGCAACAACCTCATCAAGTTTCTGGACCAAAATATGGTTTATATATGAACCATGTTCAAAACTTGATGAAAGTTGCTCAAATTTTCCCAGTATGCAGTCCTTCAAATCTAGAATACCCCAAACAGCTCATTTGGCTTGGAGCACAACTCATCTCTTCTCTAGATCCCTCCCAAGTCTCTGACTAGAAACTGTTTCTGATGCTACACTTCAGCTCAGAGTGTATCTGGCCGATTCAGTGGCACGGGGAGGCTACGTGGCCTAGGGTCGACGCACCAGACACGGTTTGGCAGGCCAGCTCGCGCCGTGTGCACCAATGCATGCGGTGACCATGCGGCCAACGCTGCCAAGCGCGCGCTCTGGGCGCCGTCACGCACGGGTCGCGTCGGAGCACGACGACCGCGTGGCTGTACCTTGTCCCCGCGCGCCGACGACCTCTCCACCGTCCACGTAGCCGCTCTGGAGTCTTCCCCTCGCCGGAAACGCCCTCGCCGGCCGCCATAACACGCACCACTGTTGCGCCCGTGCGGCCACAGTGGGTGAGCTGGCTGTCGTCTTCTCCCCGCGGAGCCGTCGCGTCCATTTACTCCCCTGACCTCCTCCATCACTTCGCCCCCCTCCGCGATGGCCACCTCGTCGTCCTTGCTCCCGCGACGTGTCCGTGGCGCCGCTCGGCTCCAAAAGCCTCCGCCCGCCTATAAAAGGCCATGCCCAGCCTCTCCCCACTTCACCACTCCACTCCGCCCTCCCAATCGCCTCCAGAGTGCTCCGTCGAGAGCTGGGAGCTCGTCTCCCTTGACTCCGGCCGAACCTCTACCGCGCAAACCCCACTCCGCTCCAGCTAGCTCCGCTCCACCCCAGCCCTGCCCGACCTCACGTTCGAGCTCAGTGCACTTCCGTGGCCCTCCCCGACCTCTCTCCTAGTCGAACCGCTGCCGGAGTCGCCATTTCTGACGACCACCGAAAGCAGCCGCCGCCGGAGAGGAAGGGGGCGACGTCGTTAGGCCACCTCTGGAGAAGCTGCGGGTACGGAGAGACTCGCCATCGAGCGCTTGATCCATCCCCGCCATCTCCCAAGCTCTCCGTCGTCTTTATCGCCGGTGATCGCCGTCGGTGAGCCGCCTCGTCTCTGTTTCCCTCTCTCTCTCTCTGTTTAACCCCAGCCGGGTCCCACCTGTCAGCGGCTCAGGCCCGCGACCGAAGCGGTATAAGTGGAGGCGCCCTGGCGCTTTATGCCTTCGACGTGGCCCTCCCAGGGTTTTCTGTTTTCAGCTTAAATTCAATTTTAATCCAGATTTTGACCAAACTTTGACCAGTCATTACTCTTAAACCATGAGTCCAAATCAATTGATTCTTTTTGCATCAGTTTTGTATTGAGCTCCTTTATTTTCTGACCAACTTTGGTATTTTTCCCATAAGTACAGAATTTTTGATCAACAAAAAGGCTTTATGTGACATTTTCTTTTGCTTTTTAAAAAATATTTCAGAAGGAAATTACTGTGGTGTTGAAGATCAGGAGTTTGTTGACACTCCAATTGGGCAAGGCAAACCACATCATCCATTGCATAAGGCATTGCAATAGTATTGGCTTTATAATGGATTATTTTGCATTTAATTCAATTTAAATATGCCATATTCCATATTGGTTGATATCTTGCATGAACCTTGCCATGTTAGTTCATTTATTTAACATAGCTAATATGACAAGAACTTTACACGTTGAATGTCACCTTGATGGTTGATCAAGTGCCACCAACCCGGACTTACCCGTGCAGCCACATTTGCCGGAATGGGACGGCCTTGACTTGGTCTGACCGCGTGCTCTTTTGCCGGTACCACCAAAGAGGGGAGGTTATGCATGCGTGCTGCCCTGATCAGGTAGACGACGATAACCTCGTGAGCCCAAGTTGAGTTATTTTCCGGCATCCCTGTTTGGGACAGTTTAGTTGGCCACGACGGTGGCAGGTGTCAGGAGTGACACAGGGGCCACCCAGGGCATGACTCGGACGGGGGATGATTGTCGGTGGTACAATAGAAGAGTCACGGGGTAGGCAAGTTTCGTTGGACGAATGTCCATGGTGTGGGTAAAGTGCGCAACCTCTGCAGAGTGTAAGAATTTATTCGAATAGCCACGTCCACGGTATTGGATACAGTCCACACTAGGTCACACTGTGTGGTCAACCGTAATAATAATGATGGAGGAACTTGTCTTAAGATCAGAAGTGACCGATGGGTCACGAGTACTCCGGGAGTCATGTGTGAACCCGAAAGAGAGTAAGTTGGTAACAGTAAGTGAGCATCTTAAAGTATGCCTGTTTTCTAAGCATTTAACCTAGCCACGTCCATGCTGTTGTTTGCTGCACTGTTTTGGCTGCTGTGAGCTTGCGAGTACATTCCAAGTACTCACCTGGCGTATCATGCCAGATGCAGGAGAAGCCGAAGATGGAGATCCCGAAGGTTCGTGCTACGCTAACTAGGTCGTGTCCCAGCAGTGTCCCTATGGGATGGAGTGTCCCACCCGATGTTCCGCTATGCCGTAGTATTTTCCACTAGTATAGAGGCCCTTGAGATGTTTCATTAATAATGTAGATACTGTCATAGCATGAGTAGTGCTCCTCGCCTCACTATCCTATGCAACATCCGAGCTTGTGCCTGTATTATATCAATAAAGATCAGTTCTGTTCTGTTCCAAGTTGTTGTGTGTTTCCAGAAGACATGATCTCTGGGTTGGGAACACGAGGTAAACCGGTCCTCTGAGCCGAGGTGCCACAACGCTTGGTATCAGAGCCGTGCTGACTGTAGGACACCCTAGTTAACCCTGCGCTAGAATCTCAATTAGTCTAAAGTCTTGGAGTGTGCTGTGCTTGCTGCATTTGCTTGTTGCATAGCAGGCATCTCGATTCATTTGTTTTACTAACCGCTGGTCTGATGAGTTTAGATGGCATCGGTTCTGTACCACTACAGCCATGAGCCGGCACCATTCACTTTTCCGGTACTACTTCGCAGCGTCTGGCTTCGGTTTTATCCCAATGGCGAAAACCCAGTGTATCAGGTGTTCCGAGAGCAGCTTGCAGATTCGGTGTACGAGTACTACGCTGAGGCTTTTCTTACTGCGAGTTCGGAGATCGGCAACTACTCCCGCTCTTCCAAGGGCGGAACTGCTTCTACTCCCGATCTGGCGATTCAGTTTGCTGCTATGGAGGCTCTTACTGACTTGCGCTTCCATGAGGTCGAGATGCAGACACACCCAGGTTTCTTTCACTATCCCACCATGTCGCCCACGACAGGGCGCGCCCTTTTTGTGCCTGTTGATCCCGCGAGTGATCGTGCGACTGGTGTTTTATCCCGTTATCTGAACGCCAGTTATCGTATGATCATCTCCTTGGCTGAGGAGTTGTCCCGTGCCCAAGAGGCACTTGCAGCTGCTACTGCAGCACAGTCTCCTCCTCCTCCTGCGTTTTCACCTATGTATACCCCGCCTGTTCCAAGTCCACGTATGCCTGAGACTCCTTCTAGCTCATTCGGACCGCCAGGCACTTCGTCTGGTATCCGACGTGAGACCCCAGCTGAGTGGGCCTCGCTGTTAGCCACTCCAGCTGCTCCGATGCTGAGGCATCGTGCTTCTTCTTCCTCAGAGGGAGAACCTTCCCGTCAGCGTCGCCGTGTTTCCTTTGATCCGGAGGACGTGATCCACATCATCAGTTCCGATTCAGAGGCGGAATCGGATGACGAGGAGTCTTCAGTCTACCAGTGTCCTTGCCACCCGCGCTACTAGAGTGGATGCTTGAGTTTCAGCATGTGTATGCATCGTAGCATCTTTGCATATGTCAACTGCCGCATGAGCAGTACCAGTCATGATACCCTCTACTAGTTTGCTATGTATGATGTTGGGTTGCCTTGTATAATTATGTTGCTTTTCTTGTTTTCCTTTGATTTTGTTTTCTTGGTGTCACATTGTCGTATTTCCCCTATGGATGTTGCTCATCAATTCGGTGTTTTGCAACGGGAACGGTTATAGGATGAAGAGGTGTAGCAATCAAGGCGGCGATGGAACTCCGGTCGGTCGATCCGCCAGACAGGCAGGACAACCACCAGAAGATTTGCCACCTCCACCACCATAACGACCGACCACTGATCAGATTATGAGGATGTTTGAGGAGAAAAGAAATCAGGATCTGATGGAGTTTCTGAAGAGTATGCAGACTATGGTAGGACAGAATCATAATGGGACACACTCCAAGCTGTCTGATTTCCAGCGTACCAAGCCACCCAATTTTGGCCAAGCTGTTGATCCAATTGAAGCTGATGATTGGCTGAGGACCATGGAAAAGAAGCTGGAAATAGCTCGCTATGATGAGTCAGACAAGGTTCCTTTTGTTACTCACTACTTGGAAGGCCCGGCATCTATCTGGTGGGACAATGCAAAAATGATGTGGCCTCCTGGGGAAAACATTTCCTGGGAGAAATTTAAGGAGATGTTCCGAAAGTACCACATTCCCACTGGCATAATGAAGGTGAAGCAGAGAGAATTCCTTGATCTTACTCAAGGAAATATGACTGTTGGTGAGTACCTGAACAAATTCAATAACTTGGCACGGTACTCCACCCATGATGTGTCCACGGAGGAAAGGAAGATAGATTGATTCCTAGGAATACTCAACCATGCCCTCCGTTGTCAGCTCTGCATGCTGGATTTTCTGGACTTTCAGACCCTGGTAAACAAAGCGTTCATCGCTGAACGGGAGCATAAGTCTGGATATGATGATCGCAAGCGTAAGTTTGAACCCAAAAAGGACAACCGCGAGCAGTTTGCATAGAAGCCGCGTATCTGGCAACCGGTTCAGCCTGAGTATAAGCCTACCTGGAACAATGGCAATAATAACAACAAGCCAGGTAACCAGCACAACACCTATGGCAAGCAGCCAGTGCTGGAAGACTGCCGACGCAACAACACTTGTTTCACTTGTGGACAAGGCGGGCATTATTCCAAGCAGTGCCCCACGAGGGCCGGGAAGCCACCATCCGACTTCAAGCCACAAGTCAATAACATCGGATGCCGCCCCAACCCGAACTACCATCGTGGCCAAGTCTATCACATCTCCGCTGAGGAAGCTCGCGAAGCCCCAGACGTAGTCCTCGGTATGTTCTCTATTAACGACATACCTGCAGTAATCTTGTTTGATTCCGGGGCTTCCCATTCGTTTATTTCGCGGAGTTTTGCCACCATATACAAGTTTTCTCCTTCTCTTTTGGACAAAATCATGGTGGTACAATCCCCTGGCTCCATGCTCAGAACAAATGTCATATATAAGGACCTGGAAATCTTGATACACGGAGTTAAGTTTCCAGCCACCCTTGTCGCCATTGAATCCCCTGGATTGGACATAATATTGGGGATGGATTGGTTGACACCGCACCAGGTCTGCATTAACTGCGCCACCAGGATAGTGACATTGGTTAACCCAGCAGGCCAAACAGTTCGGTTTACTGCTAGTCGAATGATGTCAAAGAAAGGAATGGCATTCAAGACCACCGTTACAGATATGAATTTGATTCCCCTAGTCAGTGAGTTTCCAGACGTGTTCCCTGAGGAATTACCAGGAATGCCACCCGACCGGGAACTGGAATTTGCTATTGATGTAATTCCCGGAGCTGCTCCAATATACAAGAAGTATTATCGCATGCCATCCACAAAATTGGTTGAATTGAAGAAATAGCTGGATGAATTACTGCAGAAGGGGTATATTCGCCCAAGCATCTCGCCATGGGGATCACCCGTACTATTTGTTAAGAAGAAGGATGGCAGTCTACGAATGTGCGTGGACTATCGCCCGCTGAATGAGGTCACTATTAAAAATAAGTACCCGCTCCCTCGCATTGATGACTTGTTTGACCAGTTGAGTGGAGCCCGGGTATTTTCCAAAATTGACCTCCGAATGGGGTATCACCAGTTAAAGATCAGGAAAGAGGATATCCCCAAGACAGCTTTCACCACTCGATATGGTTTGTATGAATTTACGGTCATGTCGTTTGGGCTGACTAATGCTCCAGCTTTCTTCATGAGCATGATGAATAAGGTGTTCATGGACTTCCTGGACAAGTTTGTAGTAGTATTCATCGATGATATCCTTATATACTCCAAGGATGAAGAGGAGCACAAACAACACCTCCGTGCTGTCCTGGAGAGATTAAGGACCCATCGCTTGTATGCCAAGTTCAGCAAGTGTGAATTTTGGCTAAGAGAGGTGGGATTTCTGGGGCACATTTTGTCAGAACAAGGTGTGGCTGTCGACCCCAGCAAGGTGACTATTGTATTAAACTGGAAGACACCAGCCACGGTAACTGAAGTCCACAGTTTCTTGGGATTGGTAGGTTACTACCGTCGTTTCATTGAAGGCTTCTCAAAGATAGCCAAGCCACTGACAGAGTTGTTAAAGAAGAATCACAAGTTTGACTGGACGGAGGAATGTGATAGCAGCTTTATGGAGCTAAAGACGAGGCTAACCACAGCCCCTGTCTTAATACTTCCAGATATCCATAAGAGCTTTGACATATACTGTGATGCTTCCAGGCGTGGAATAGGCTGCGTATTAATGCAGGAAGGAAGGGTTGTAGCATATGCATCCAGACAACTACGACCCCATGAAGAGAATTACCCCACTCATGACTTAGAATTGGCAGCCGTGGTTCATGCCCTAAAGATTTGGAGGCATTATCTCGTTGGGCAGCGATGTGAAATATACACAGACCACAAGAGTCTCAAGTATATTTTCACACAACCTGATCTAAATCTCAGGCAGAGAAGATGGATAGAACTGGTCAAGGACTATGACCTTGGGATCAATTACCATCCGGGAAAGGCCAATGTGGTCGCAGATGCCCTCAGTAGGAAACCAGGCACCATGAATACAATAACCGAAGGTATCCATCCAAGGCTACAAGAAGAGTTTGCCAAGCTTAACTTGGTACTTTGCGGCCCGATTAACCCGAATACATTGGAAATCACTCCAACACTTATGGAGGAAATTAAGGAAGCTCAAAAAACAGACAAGGGCATACAAGAGATCAAGGAGAACATACAGCAAGGAAAGGCCAAGTCATTTCGTGTTGATGATCAGGAAACAGTATGGTTTGACAACCGAATATGTGTGCCTGGTCAAGAAAACCTGAGACAGCAAATCTTACGAGAGGCACATGAATCTGCATATTCCATTCACCCAGGAGGAACAAAAATGTACCAGGACCTAAAGGAAACTTTTTGGTGGCCTGGAATGCGAAAAGACATCGCCTACTATGTTGCATGTTACGATACATGCAATAAGGTTAAGGCTGAGCACCAGAAACCAGCTGGACTGTTACAGCCCTTACAAGTTCCCCAGTGGAAATGGGATGACATATCATGGACTTTATTGTTGGGCTACCCAAGTCGACGAGAGGTCACGATGCCATCTGGGTTATCATGGATATACTCACTAAAGTGGCTCATTTTATCCCAGTAAAGACTACCTTCAGGGCTGACCAGCTCTCGCAACTCTATATGTCCCGGATTGTCAGCCTTCATGGAGTACCCAAGTCCATCACGTCAGATAGAGGATCCTTGTTCATGTCAGCATTCTGGCTACGTTTGCACCAAGCTCTGGGAACCGTGTTAAAGCATAGCACGGCGTATCATCCACAGATAGACGGGCAGACCGAATGAGTGAACCAAATATTGGAAGATATGCTTTAGTCTTGTGCTCTCACCTATGGATCCAAGTGGGAGGATAGTCTACCCTATGCGGAATTTTCTTACAACAACAGTTATCAGGCAAGTCTCAAGATGTCACCGTTTGAAGCATTGTATGGGCGTAAATGCCGCACCCCCTTGAACTGGTCACAGACAGGAGACAGCCATATCTTTGGCACAAATTTGATGCTCGAGGCTGAGAAGCAAGTTAAGGAAATTCAAGAACGTCTTCGAGCAGCTAAATCCCGTCAAAAGAGCTACTATGATCCTAAACACCGGGAAGTAACTTTTGAGCCCAGAGAGTATGCTTACCTCCGAGTAACTCCTATGAAAGGGGTAAAAAGGTTTCATACTCGAGGAATCCTTGCACCCAGATATATTGGTCCCTTTCCAGTGATTTCTAGAAGAGGCAGGGTAGCCTATCAACTAGAGCTACCGCCTGAACTGTCTGAGGTTCATGATGTCTTTCACATATCGCAGCTGAGAAAGTGCATTGCACCCCCGATCAAACAGGCAGATATGAGTGAACAAGAGTTAACCAAGGATCTGACCTATGAGGAAAAGCCTGTCAGAATTTTGGATGAGATGGAAAGAACCACTAGGAGCAAAGTGATCAGATTTTACAAGGTACTGTGGGATCACCATACCAAAGAAGAGGCTACTTGGGAAAGAGAAGATTTTCTGAGATCAGCATATCCGTATTTGTTCCCTGAGCAACCGAATCTTGAGGACGAGATTCATCCTAAGGGGGGTAGGTTTGTGACACCCTAAATTTTCAAACTTTTTCTTTTCAAAACTTTTCTAGTTTTATTTGCCATTTGTTGGTTTTTGGAGTCAATTCTTTGGACTTTGGACTTTGGACTTGAGCACACTTCCATTTCTTCTCCCAAGTGTGCCAAGGCTCTCATAATCTCTCTAAAACCCTGCTGGATCAAACCCTAATCTTTATTCTCTCAAAGTAATTCATTTTTTCCTTGAGAAATGCCTATCTTCACTATGGGTTGTGAAGCAACCTATAGCTCTGCTGATCAGAAAAATCCCAAATTAATACCACATCTTCATGAGATCATCTACTCCCACAATCTCCAAAAATATTTCCTTGTCTAGTACAAAATTTTGTCCAGAATATTCCTTTTACATTTTGGACCGGATTGACCCTTTGTGAAGCAACCTATATTTCCATAACTCAGAAAATTCCCAAATAAATCCCTGAGATACTAGGAGTCATATCTTTCCACAATATCCAAAAATATCTCCTAGTCCAGTTCAATTTTTCAGCAATAAAATTCTGACAAGCTTCTGGTCATTTCAGACCTTTGTGAAGGAAGTACCATCTAGGAGTGCCCGTTTGATCTGAAATTTTTATGGCATCTTGTCATTCCCAAACAACCTTCCAACACCAAATTTCATCATGAGGAGCCAATCTATGTCAGTGCAATAACCTTATCAAGTTTCTAGACCAAAATATGGTTTACACATGAACCATGTTCAAAACTTGATGACAGTTGCTCAAATTTTCCCAGTATGCAGTCCTTCCAAGCTAGAATACCCCAGACAGCTCATTTGGCTTGGAGCACAACTCATCTCTTCTCTAGATCCCTCCCAAGTCTCTGACTAGAAACTGTTGCTGATGCTACACTTCAGCTCAGAGTGTATCTGGCCGATTCAGTGGCATGGGGAGGCTACGTGGCCTAGGGCCGACGCACCAAACACGGTTTGGCAGGCCAGCTCGCGCCGTGTGCACCAATGCACACGGTGACCACGCGGCCAGCGCTGCCAAACACGCGCTCTGGGAGCCGTCAGGCACGTGCCGCGTCGGAGCACGACGACCGCGTGGCCGTACCTTGTCCCCGCGCGCCGACGACCTCTCCACTGTCCATGTAGCCGCTCTGGAGTCTTCCCCTCGCCGGAAATGCCCTCGCCGGCCGCCACAGCACGCCGCCACTGTTGCGCCCGTGCGGCCACAGTGGGTGAGCTGGCTGTCGTCTTCTCCCCGCGGAGCCGTCGCGTCCATTTACTCCCCTGACCTCCTCCATCACTTTGCCCCGCTCCGCGACGGCCACCTCGTCGTCCTTGCTCCGGCGACGTGTCCGCGGCGCCGCTCGGCTCCAGAAGCCTCCGCCCGCCTATAAAAGGCCATGCCCGGCCTCTCCCCACTTCACCACTCCACTCCTCCCCCTCCCAATCGCCTCCAGAGCGCTCCGTCGAGAGCCGGGAGCTCATCTCCCTCGACTCCGGCCGAACCTCTGCCGCGCAAACCCCACTCCACTCCAGCCAGCTCCGCTCCACCCCAGCCCTGCCCGACCTCATGTTAGAGCTCAGTGCACTTCCGTGGCCCTCCCTGACCTATCTCCTAGCCGAACCGTTGCCGGAGTCGCCGTTTCCGATGACCACCGAAAGCAGTTGGAGAGGAAGGGGGCGACGTCGTTAGGCCACCTCCGGAGAAGCTGCGGGTACGGGGAGACTCGCCGTCGAGCACTTGATCCATCCCCGCCATCTCCCAAGCTCTCCGCCGTCTTTATCGCCGGTGATCGCCGTCGGTGAGCCGCCTCGTCTCTGTTTCCCTCTCTCTCTCTCTGTTTAACCCCAGCCGGGTCCCACCTGTCAGCGGCTCAGGCCCGCGACCGAAGCGGTATAAGTGGAGGCGCCCTGGCGCTTTATGCCTTCGACGTGGCCCTCCCAGGGTTTTCTGTTTTTAGCTTAAATTCAATTTTAATCCAGATTTTGACCAAACTTTGACCAGTCATTACTCTTAAACCATGAGTCCAAATCAATTGATTCTTTTTGCATCAGTTTTGTATTGAGCTCCTTTATTTTCTGACCAACTTTGGTATTTTTCCCATAAGTACAGAATTTTTGATCAACAAAAAGGCTTTATGTGACATTTTCTTTTGCTTTTTAAAAAATATTTCAGAAGGAAATTACTGTGGTGTTGAAGATCAGGAGTTTGTTGACACTCCAATTGGGCAAGGCAAACCACATCATCCATTGCATAAGGCATTGCAATAGTATTGGCTTTATAATGGATTATTTTGCATTTAATTCAATTTAAATATGCCATATTCCATATTGGTTGATATCTTGCATGAACCTTGCCATGTTAGTTCATTTATTTAACATAGCTAATATGACAAGAACTTTACACGTTGAATGTCACCTTGATGGTTGATCAAGTGCCACCAACCCGGACTTACCCGTGCAGCCACATTTGCCAGAATGGGACGGCCTTGACTTGGTCTGACCGCGTGCTCTTTTGCCGGTACCACCAAAGAGGGGAGGTTATGCATGCGTGCTGCCCTGATCAGGTAGACGACGATAACCTCGTGAGCCCAAGTTGAGTTATTTTCCGGCATCCCTGTTTGGGACAGTTTAGTTGGCCACGACGGTGGCAGGTGTCAGGAGTGACACAGGGGCCACCCAGGGCATGACTCGGACGGGGGATGATTGTCGGTGGTACGATAGAAGAGTCACGGGGTAGGCAAGTTTCGTTGGACGAATGTCCATGGTGTGGGTAAAGTGCGCAACCTCTGCAGAGTGTAAGAATCTATTCGAATAGCCACGTCCACGGTATTGGATACAGTCCACACTAGGTCACACTGTGTGGTCAACCGTAATAATAATGATGGAGGAACTTGTCTTAAGATCAGAAGTGACCGATGGGTCACGAGTACTCCGGGAGTCATGTGTGAACCCGAAAGAGAGTAAGTTGGTAACAGTAAGTGAGCATCTTAAAGTATGCCTGTTTTCTAAGCATTTAACCTAGCCACGTCCATGCTGTTGTTTGCTGCACTGTTTTGGCTGCTGTGAGCTTGCGAGTACATTCCAAGTACTCACCTGGCGTATCATGCCAGATGCAGGAGAAGCCGAAGATGGAGATCCCGAAGGTTCGTGCTACGCTAACTAGGTCGTGTCCCAGCAGTGTCCCTATGGGATGGAGTGTCCCACCCGATGTTCCGCTATGCCGTAGTATTTTCCACTAGTATAGAGGCCCTTGAGATGTTTCATTAATAATGTAGATACTGTCATAGCATGAGTAGTGCTCCTCGCCTCACTATCCTATGCAACATCCGAGCTTGTGCCTGTATTATATCAATAAAGATCAGTTCTGTTCTGTTCCAAGTTGTTGTGTGTTTCCAGAAGACATGATCTCTGGGTTGGGAACACGAGGTAAACCGGTCCTCTGAGCCGAGGTGCCACAACGCTTGGTATCAGAGCCGTGCTGACTGTAGGACACCCTAGTTAACCCTGCGCTAGAATCTCAATTAGTCTAAAGTCTTGGAGTGTGCTGTGCTTGCTGCATTTGCTTGTTGCATAGCAGGCATCTCGATTCATTTGTTTTACTAACCGCTGGTCTGATGAGTTTAGATGGCATCGGTTCTGTACCACTACAGCCATGAGCCGGCACCATTCACTTTTCCGGTACTACTTCGCAGCGTCTGGCTTCGGTTTTATCCCAATGGCAAAAACCCAGTGTATCAGGTGTTCCGAGAGCAGCTTGCAGATTCGGTGTACGAGTACTACGCTGAGGCTTTTCTTACTGCGAGTTCGGAGATCGGCAACTACTCCCGCTCTTCCAAGGGCGGAACTGCTTCTACTCCCGATCTGGCGATTCAGTTTGCTGCTATGGAGGCTCTTACTGACTTGCGCTTCCATGAGGTCGAGATGCAGACACACCCAGGTTTCTTTCACTATCCCACCCTGTCGCCCACGACAGGGCGCGCCCTTTTTGTGCCTGTTGATCCCGCGAGTGATCGTGCGACTGGTGTTTTATCCCGTTATCTGAACGCCAGTTATCGTATGATCATCTCCTTGGCTGAGGAGTTGTCCCATGCCCAAGAGGCACTTGCAGCTGCTACTGCAGCACAGTCTCCTCCTCCTCCTGCGTTTTCACCTATGTATACCCCGCCTGTTCCAAGTCCACGTATGCCTGAGACTCCTTCTAGCTCATTCGGACCGCCAGGCACTTCGTCTGGTATCCGACGTGAGACCCCAGCTGAGTGGGCCTCGCTGTTAGCCACTCCAGCTGCTCCGATGCTGAGGCATCGTGCTTCTTCTTCCTCAGAGGGAGAACCTTCCCGTCAGCGTCGCCGTGTTTCCTTTGATCCGGAGGACGTGATCCACATCATCAGTTCCGATTCAGAGGCGGAATCGGATGACGAGGAGTCTTCAGTCTACCAGTGTCCTTGCCACCCGCGCTACTAGAGTGGATGCTTGAGTTTCAGCATGTGTATGCATCGTAGCATCTTTGCATATGTCAACTGCCGCATGAGCAGTACCAGTCATGATACCCTCTACTAGTTTGCTATGTATGATGTTGGGTTGCCTTGTATAATTATGTTGCTTTTCTTGTTTTCCTTTGATTTTGTTTTCTTGGTGTCACATTGTCGTATTTCCCCTATGGATGTTGCTCATCAATTCGGTGTTTTGCAACGGGAACGGTTATAGGATGAAGAGGTGTAGCAATCAAGGCGGCGATGGAACTCCGGTCGGTCGATCCGCCAGACAGGCAGGACAACCACCAGAAGATTTGCCACCTCCACCACCATAACGACCGACCACTGATCAGATTATGAGGATGTTTGAGGAGAAAAGAAATCAGGATCTGATGGAGTTTCTGAAGAGTATGCAGACTATGGTAGGACAGAATCATAATGGGACACACTCCAAGCTGTCTGATTTCCAGCGTACCAAGCCACCCAATTTTGGCCAAGCTGTTGATCCAATTGAAGCTGATGATTGGCTGAGGACCATGGAAAAGAAGCTGGAAATAGCTCGCTATGATGAGTCAGACAAGGTTCCTTTTGTTACTCACTACTTGGAAGGGCCGGCATCTATCTGGTGGGACAATGCAAAAATGATGTGGCCTCCTGGGGAAAACATTTCCTGGGAGAAATTTAAGGAGATGTTCCGAAAGTACCACATTCCCACTGGCATAATGAAGGTGAAGCAGAGAGAATTCCTTGATCTTACTCAAGGAAATATGACTGTTGGTGAGTACCTGAACAAATTCAATAACTTGGCACGGTACTCCACCCATGATGTGTCCACGGAGGAAAGGAAGATAGATTGATTCCTAGGAATACTCAACCATGCCCTCCGTTGTCAGCTCTGCATGCTGGATTTTCTGGACTTTCAGACCCTGGTAAACAAAGCGTTCATCGCTGAACGGGAGCATAAGTCTGGATATGATGATCGCAAGCGTAAGTTTGAACCCAAAAAGGACAACCGCGAGCAGTTTGCATAGAAGCCGCGTATCTGGCAACCGGTTCAGCCTGAGTATAAGCCTACCTGGAACAATGGCAATAATAACAACAAGCCAGGTAACCAGCACAACACCTATGGCAAGCAGCCAGTGCTGGAAGACTGCCGACGCAACAACACTTGTTTCACTTGTGGACAAGGCGGGCATTATTCCAAGCAGTGCCCCACGAGGGCCGGGAAGCCACCATCCGACTTCAAGCCACAAGTCAATAACATCGGATGCCGCCCCAACCCGAACTACCATCGTGGCCAAGTCTATCACATCTCCGCTGAGGAAGCTCGCGAAGCCCCAGACGTAGTCCTCGGTATGTTCTCTATTAACGACATACCTGCAGTAATCTTGTTTGATTCCGGGGCTTCCCATTCGTTTATTTCGCGGAGTTTTGCCACCATATACAAGTTTTCTCCTTCTCTTTTGGACAAAATCATGGTGGTACAATCCCCTGGCTCCATGCTCAGAACAAATGTCATATATAAGGACCTGGAAATCTTGATACACGGAGTTAAGTTTCCAGCCACCCTTGTCGCCATTGAATCCCCTGGATTGGACATAATATTGGGGATGGATTGGTTGACACCGCACCAGGTCTGCATTAACTGCGCCACCAGGATAGTGACATTGGTTAACCCAGCAGGCCAAACAGTTCGGTTTACTGCTAGTCGAATGATGTCAAATAAAGGAATGGCATTCATGACCACCGTTACAGATATGAATTTGATTCCCCTAGTCAGTGAGTTTCCGGACGTGTTCCCTGAGGAATTACCAGGAATGCCACCCGACCGGGAACTGGAATTTGCTATTGATGTAATTCCCGGAGCTGCTCCAATATACAAGAAGTATTATCGCATGCCATCCACAAAATTGGTTGAATTGAAGAAATAGCTGGATGAATTACTGCAGAAGGGGTATATTCGCCCAAGCATCTCGCCATGGGGATCACCCGTACTATTTGTTAAGAAGAAGGATGGCAGTCTACGAATGTGCGTGGACTATCGCCCGCTGAATGAGGTCACTATTAAAAATAAGTACCCGCTCCCTCGCATTGATGACTTGTTTGACCAGTTGAGTGGAGCCCGGGTATTTTCCAAAATTGACCTCCGAATGGGGTATCACCAGTTAAAGATCAGGAAAGAGGATATCCCCAAGACAGCTTTCACCACTCGATATGGTTTGTATGAATTTACGGTCATGTCGTTTGGGCTGACTAATGCTCCAGCTTTCTTCATGAGCATGATGAATAAGGTGTTCATGGACTTCCTGGACAAGTTTGTAGTAGTATTCATCGATGATATCCTTATATACTCCAAGGATGAAGAGGAGCACAAACAACACCTCCGTGCTGTCCTGGAGAGATTAAGGACCCATCGCTTGTATGCCAAGTTCAGCAAGTGTGAATTTTGGCTAAGAGAGGTGGGATTTCTGGGGCACATTTTGTCAGAACAAGGTGTGGCTGTCGACCCCAGCAAGGTGACTGCTGTATTAAACTGGAAGACACCAGCCACGGTAACTGAAGTCCACAGTTTCTTGGGATTGGTAGGTTACTACCGTCGTTTCATTGAAGGCTTCTCAAAGATAGCCAAGCCACTGACAGAGTTGTTAAAGAAGAATCACAAGTTTGACTGGACGGAGGAATGTGATAGCAGCTTTATGGAGCTAAAGACGAGGCTAACCACAGCCCCTGTCTTAATACTTCCAGATATCCATAAGAGCTTTGACATATACTGTGATGCTTCCAGGCGTGGAATAGGCTGCGTATTAATGCAGGAAGGAAGGGTTGTAGCATATGCATCCAGACAACTACGACCCCATGAAGAGAATTACCCCACTCATGACTTAGAATTGGCAGCCGTGGTTCATGCCCTAAAGATTTGGAGGCATTATCTCGTTGGGCAGCGATGTGAAATATACACAGACCACAAGAGTCTCAAGTATATTTTCACACAACCTGATCTTAATCTCAGGCAGAGAAGATGGATAGAACTGGTCAAGGACTATGACCTTGGGATCAATTACCATCCGGGAAAGGCCAATGTGGTCGCAGATGCCCTCAGTAGGAAACCAGGCACCATGAATACAATAACCGAAGGTATCCATCCGAGGCTACAAGAAGAGTTTGCCAAGCTTAACTTGGTACTTTGCGGCCCGATTAACCCGAATACATTGGAAATCACTCCAACACTTATGGAGGAAATTAAGGAAGCTCAGAAAACAGACAAGGGCATACAAGAGATCAAGGAGAACATACAGCAAGGAAAGGCCAAGTCATTTCGTGTTGATGATCAGGAAACAGTATGGTTTGACAACCGAATATGTGTGCCTGGTCAAGAAAACCTGAGACAGCAAATCTTACGAGAGGCACATGAATCTGCATATTCCATTCACCCAGGAGGAACAAAAATGTACCAGGACCTAAAGGAAACTTTTTGGTGGCCTGGAATGCGAAAAGACATCGCCTACTATGTTGCATGTTACGATACATGCAATAAGGTTAAGGCTGAGCACCAGAAACCAGCTGGACTGTTACAGCCCTTACAAGTTCCCCAGTGGAAATGGGATGACATATCATGGACTTTATTGTTGGGCCACCCAAGTCGACGAGAGGTCACGATGCCATCTGGGTTATCATGGATATACTCACTAAAGTGGCTCATTTTATCCCAGTAAAGACTACCTTCAGGGCTGACCAGCTCTCGCAACTCTATATGTCCCGGATTGTCAGCCTTCATGGAGTACCCAAGTCCATCACGTCAGATAGAGGATCCTTGTTCATGTCAGCATTCTGGCTACGTTTGCACCAAGCTCTGGGAACCGTGTTAAAGCATAGCACGGCGTATCATCCACAGATAGACGGGCAGACCGAATGAGTGAACCAAATATTGGAAGATATGCTTCAGTCTTGTGCTCTCACCTATGGATCCAAGTGGGAGGATAGTCTACCCTATGCGGAATTTTCTTACAACAACAGTTATCAGGCAAGTCTCAAGATGTCACCGTTTGAAGCATTGTATGGGCGTAAATGCCGCACCCCCTTGAACTGGTCACAGACAGGAGACAGCCATATCTTTGGCACAAATTTGATGCTCGAGGCTAAGAAGCAAGTTAAGGAAATTCAAGAACGTCTTCGAGCAGCTAAATCCCGTCAAAAGAGCTACTATGATCCTAAACACCGGGAAGTAACTTTTGAGCCCAGAGAGTATGCTTACCTCCGAGTAACTCCTATGAAAGGGGTAAAAAGGTTTCATACTCGAGGAATCCTTGCACCCAGATATATTGGTCCCTTTCCAGTGATTTCTAGAAGAGGCAGGGTAGCCTATCAACTAGAGCTACCGCCTGAACTGTCTGAGGTTCATGATGTCTTTCACATATCGCAGCTGAGAAAGTGCATTGCACCCCCGATCAAACAGGCAGATATGAGTGAACAAGAGTTAACCAAGGATCTGACCTATGAGGAGAAGCCTGTCAGAATTTTGGATGAGATGGAAAGAACCACTAGGAGCAAAGTGATCAGATTTTACAAGGTACTGTGGGATCACCATACCAAAGAAGAGGCTACTTGGGAAAGAGAAGATTTTCTGAGATCAGCATATCCGTATTTGTTCCCTGAGCAACCGAATCTTGAGGACGAGATTCATCCTAAGGGGGGTAGGTTTGTGACACCCTAAATTTTCAAACTTTTTCTTTTCAAAACTTTTCTAGTTTTATTTGCCATTTGTTGGTTTTTGGAGTCAATTCTTTGGACTTTGGACTTTGGACTTGAGCACACTTCCATTTCTTCTCCCAAGTGTGCCAAGGCTCTCATAATCTCTCTAAAACCCTGCTGGATCAAACCCTAATCTTTATTCTCTCAAAGTAATTCATTTTTTCCTTGAGAAATGCCTATCTTCACTATGGGTTGTGAAGCAACCTATAGCTCTGTTGATCAGAAAAATCCCAAATTAATACCACATCTTCATGAGATCATCTACTCCCACAATCTCCAAAAATATTTCCTTGTCTAGTACAAAATTTTGTCCAGAATATTCCTTTTACATTTTGGACAGGATTGACCCTTTGTGAAGCAACCTATATTTCCATAACTCAGAAAATTCCCAAATAAATCCCTGAGATACTAGGAGTCATATCTTTCCACAATATCCAAAAATATCTCCTAGTCCAGTTCAATTTTTCAGCAATAAAATTCTGACAAGCTTCTGGTCATTTCAGACCTTTGTGAAGGAAGTACCATCTAGGAGTGCCCGTTTGATCTGAAATTTTTATGGCATCTTGTCATTCCCAAACAACCTTCCAACACCAAATTTCATCATCAGGAGCCAATCTATGTCAGTGCAATAACCTTATCAAGTTTCTAGACCAAAATATGGTTTACACATGAACCATGTTCAAAACTTGATGAAAGTTGCTCAAATTTTCCCAGTATGCAGTCCTTCCAAGCTAGAATACCCCAGACAGCTCATTTGGCTTGGAGCACAACTCATCTCTTCTCTAGATCCCTCCCAAGTCTCTGACTAGAAACTGTTGCTGATGCTACACTTCAGCTCAGAGTGTATCTGGCCGATTCAGTGGCATGGGGAGGCTACGTGGCCTAGGGCCGACGCACCAAACACGGTTTGGCAGGCCAGCTCGCGCCGTGTGCACCAATGCACACGGTGACCACGCGGCCAGCGCTGCCAAACACGCGCTCTGGGAGCCGTCAGGCACGGGCCGCGTCGGAGCACGACGACCGCGTGGCCGTACCTTGTCCCCGCGTGCCGACGACCTCTCCACTGTCCATGTAGCCGCTCTGGAGTCTTCCCCTCGCCGGAAATGCCCTCGCCGGCCGCCACAGCACGCCGCCACTGTTGCGCCCGTGCGGCCACAGTGGGTGAGCTGGCTGTCGTCTTCTCCCCGCGGAGCCGTCGCGTCCATTTACTCCCCTGACCTCCTCCATCACTTTGCCCCGCTCCGCGACGGCCACCTCATCGTCCTTGCTCCGGCGACGTGTCCGCGGCGCCGCTCGGCTCCAGAAGCCTCCGCCCGCCTATAAAAGGCCATGCCCGGCCTCTCCCCACTTCACCACTCCACTCCTCCCCCTCCCAATCGCCTCCAGAGCGCTCCGTCGAGAGCCGGGAGCTCATCTCCCTCGACTCTGGCCGAACCTCTGCCGCGCAAACCCCACTCCACTCCAGCCAGCTCCGCTCCACCCCAACCCTGCCCGACCTCATGTTCGAGCTCAGTGCACTTCCGTGGCCCTCCCTGACCTATCTCCTAGCCGAACCGCTGCCGGAGTCGCCGTTTCCGATGACCACCGAAAGCAGTTGGAGAGGAAGGGGGCGACGTCGTTAGGCCACCTCCGGAGAAGCTGCGGGTACGGGGAGACTCGCCGTCGAGCACTTGATCCATCCCCGCCATCTCCCAAGCTCTCCGCCGTCTTTATCGCCGGTGTTCGCCGTCGGTGAGCCACCTCGCCTCTGTTTCCCTCTCTCTCTCTCTGTTTAAACCCCTGTCAGCGGCTCAGCCCCGCGCCCGAAGCGGTATAAGTGGAGGCGCCCTGGCGCTTTACGCCTTCGACATGGCCCTCCCAGGGTTTTCTGTTTTCAGCTTAAATTCAATTTTAATCCAGATTTTGACCAAACTTTGACCAGTCATTACTCTTAAGCCATGAGTCCAAATCAATTGATTCTTTTTGCATCAGTTTTGTATTGAGCTCCTTTATTTTCTGACCAACTTTGGTATTTTTCCCATAAGTACACAATTTTTGATCAACAAAAAGGCTTTATGTGACATTTTCTTTTGCTTTTTTAAAAATATTTCAGAAGGAAATTACTATGGTGTTGAAGACCAAGAGTTTGTTGACACTCCAATTGGGCAAGGCAAGCCACATCATCCATTGCATAATGCATTGCAATAGTATTGGCTTTATAATGGATTATTTTGCATTTAATTCAATTTAAATATGCCATATTCCATATTGGTTGATATCTTGCATGAACCTTGCCATGTTAGTTCATTTATTTAACATAGCTAATATGACAAGAACTTTACACGTTGAATGTCACCTTGATGGTTGATCAAGTGCCACCAACCAGGACTTACCCGTGCAGCCACATCTGTCGGAATGGGACGGCCTTGACTTGGTCTGACCGCGTGCTCTTTTGCCGGTACCACCAAAGAGGGGAGGTTATGCGTGCGTGCTGCCCTGATCAGGTAGACGACGATAACCTCGTGAGCCCAAGTTGAGTTATTTGCCGGCGTCCCCGTTTGGGACAGTTTAGTTGGCCACGACGGTGGCAGGTGTCAGGAGTGACACAGGGGCCACCCAGGGCATGACTCGGATGGGGGATGATTGTCGGTGGTACGATAGAAGAGTCACGGGTTAGGCAAGTTTCGTTGGACGAATGTCCATGGTGTGGGTAAAGTGCGCAACCTCTGCAGAGTGTAAGAATCTATTCGAATAGCCGCGTCCATGGTATTGGACATAGTCCGCACTAGGTCACACTGTGTGGTCAACCGTAATAATAATGATGGAAGAACTTGTCTTAAGATCAGAATTGACCGATGGGTCACGAGTACTTCGGGAGTCATGTGTGAACCCGGAAGAGAGTAAGTTGGTAACAGTAAGTGAGCATCTTAAAGTATGCCTGTTTTCTAAGCATTTAACCTAGCCACTGCCATGTTGTTGTTTGTTGCACTGTTTTGGCTGCTGTGAGCTTGCGAGTACATTCCAAGTACTCACCTGGCGTATCATGCCAGATGCAGGAGAAGCCGAAGATGGAGATCCCGAAGGTTCGTGCTATGCTAACTAGGTCGTGTCCCAGCAGTGTCCCTATGGGATGGAGTGTCCCACCCGATGTTCCACTACGCCATAGTATTTTCCACTGGTATAGAGGCCCTTGAGATGTTTCGTAAATAATGTAGATACTGTCATAGCACGAGTAGTGCTCCTGGACTCACTATCCTATGTAACATCCGAACTTGTGCCTGTATTATATCAATAAAGATTAGTTATGTTATGTTCCAAGTTGTTGTGTGTTTCCAGAAGACATGATCTCTGGGTTGGGAACACGAGGTAAACCGGTCCTCTGAGCTGGGGTGCCACACCAGTGCCCAGTGCCAGTTCCTGTTTTTGCCTATTTTATTGTTTTAGGGAAAAACTATACCAAATGAAATCCAAATGCAATAAAATTTTATGGTGATTCTTTCTGGGCCAGAAGACACCCAGGAAGCTTCAGGAGGAGGCCAGAAGATTACGAGGGAGCCACAAACTCACCATGCGCGCCCCTGGGGGGCGCGCCACCTGAGCTTGTGGGCCCCTCGTAAACCCCCTGGCCTAATTCCACTTCTATAAATTCCCAAAAATCCCATAAACAACAGAGAGCCACCCGAAACACTTTTTCCTTCGCCGCTAGCATATGTTCTTCCGCGATCCCATCTGGAGACCTTTGCCGATACTCTACCGGAGGGGCAATCGATCACGGAGGTCTTCTACATCAACCTTGCTGCACCTCCGATGATGTGTGAGTAGTCCACCACAGACCTACGGGTCCATAGTGATTAGCTAGATCTCTCTCTCTCTCTCTCTCTCTCTCTCTCTCTCTCTTTGATCGTCAATACAATGTTCTCCTCGGAGATTGATCCGATGTAATCTTCTTTTGCGGTGTGTTTGTTGGGATCCGATGAATTGTGGATTTATGATCAGATTATTCATTGAAAGTAATTGAGTTTTTTCTGAACTTTATTATGTATGATTGTTATAGGTATGTAATGCTTTCCGATCTATGGGTTTTCTTTGGCCAAGTTGATTCATTGATCTTCGGTGGAAGTGGTGCATAGTAGTAGGTTCAATCTTGCGGTGTCCTCACCTAGTGACAGAAGGGATAGCGAGGCAAGTATTTGTATTGTTGCTACTAAGGGTAAAACGACGAGGTTTAATCATATTGGTTGGTTTTATTCTATCTACATTATGCCATCTTGCTTAAAGCGTTACTCTGATCGTCATGAACTTAATACCATAGATGCAGGCAGGAGTCGGTCGATTGGTGGAGTAATAGTAGTAGATACAGGCTGGAGTCGGTCTACTTGTCATGGACGTAATGCCTATGTACATTATCATGCCATGAATAACGTCATAACTATGCGCTTTTCTATCAATTGCCCAACAGTAATTGGTCTACCCATCCTATGCTATTTTTATGAGAGAGATGCCTCTAGTGAAAACTATGGCCCCCGGGTCTATTTTAATCATATTACAAAAACCAAAAATGCCTTGCTGCAATTTATTTACTTTGCAATTTATCTATATACCACTACCAGATTTGATCCTTGCAATTAACGGGTACAAGGGGATTGACAACCCTCTTGCCCGCGTTGGGTGCAAGTATTTGCTCTTGTGTGTGCAGGTACTATTGACGGGTGTTTGCATGGTTCTCCTATTGGTTTGATAACCTTGGTTCTCTACTGGGGGAAATACTTATCCACTACTATATTGCTTCACCCTTCCTCTTCGGGGAAAATCCCAACACAGCTCACAAGTAGCAGAAAACATTTTTGGCACCGTTGCCGGATAGACATCATCAAACACTTACAGGTCCCTACATTCACATTATCATTTACTTGTTCTACTTTTTATTTGCTTTTACTTGTCTTATTAGTCTCGCTAAAAAAAATCAAAAACACAAAAATATTTTATTTTGCTTGCTTGCTATCATGTCTGGGTTTGAGAAAGTTAATGATGCTCTCGCCACTAGTGTGGAACCTTTTGATCATCAAGCTATGCTATTAAGTCTTATGAAAAATGAAAATACTAAAAGAAGCTTTGATGAAATTGCTAATAAAGAAACACTCGATAATCTTGCTGATGACGATCCTAATAAAAAAGAGGAAATCACTATTATGCATACAGAAAGGCTCCGTATAGGTAATAATTTCCGAACAAAATGACTAATTTTCTATAGGTAATAATGGACTAGATCATGTGCTCAAAGAAAGGTTGTGAAAATATCTCTACAGAAATTTATACAATGAAGAAATAGCTATCACTTATAAAGGACCAAAGGAGGAACCTCATCCTCCTAAACTTGATCTCACGGATCCGGATCCTATTAAATTTAGTCCTTTTAATTACTTTTGCTTGCCTATTAGGAAACTTGTTGCAGAAAGAAGGGGGTATGAAATGAATATGTATGACCTCCCTTATGGTTATAACAATACTTGAAATAATGCATCATGCCTAGCTAGGGGCATAAAACAATAGCGCTTGTTGGGAGGCAACCCAATATTTATATTTTGCTTTCATTTTATTTTTCTTGAGTCACATGATTATTGCTACTATAATGATTGTGTTTTTATATTTTAATTAGTTTTTGTGCCAAGTAATGCCTTTGGGATGATTTAAATAATAGTATAATTGATGCTGTTTGAAAAAAGAAAGTTTTGCGCCCAGTATTTGATTTTACATTTCTTACTGAAACATCAAAAAATCTGAATTTTTTACATAGTATTAGGATACAAATTGTTTACGTTGTCCTAATTTTTCAGAATTTTTGGAGTTACATAAGTATGGATAAATATTCTGTCATTACGCATTGTTCTGTTTTAGACAGATTCTATTTTTATTGCATAGTGTGCTTATTTGATGATACTATGGATTATATCGGGGGGGGGGGGGTATAAGTCATGGAGAAGTTAGAATACAGCAGGTATTATGCAAGAAAAATTGTGAATGAGTTTATGACAGTACCTAAAGTGGATGATTGATTTATTATACTAACGGATCTCACGAAGTTTCTGTTGAGTTTTCTGTGCTAAAGTTTTCAAGTTTTGGGTGAGATCACGATGGATGAAGGAATAAGGAGCAGCAACACCCTAAGCTTGGGGATACCCAAGGTACCCCAAGGTAATATTCAAGGAAGACCCAAGCGTCTAAGCTTGGGGATGTCCCGGATGGCATCCCCTCTTTCGTCCATAATTCATCGGTATGTTACTTGGAGTTATATTTTTATTCATCACATGATATGAGTTTTACTTGGAGCGTCTTGTACCATAGTTTTATTTTATTTGCTTGTCAGTTTGCCACAATCATTGTTTGTTGGACACACCTTTTGAGAGAGATACACATTCATCATGATTTGTTAGAATACTCTATGAGCTTCACTTATATCTTTTGAGCTATGCAGTTGCTCTTGTGCTTCACTTATATTCTTAGAGCACGGCGGTGGTTATATATTTTATAGAAATTATTGCACTCTCATGCTTCACTTAAATCGTTTTGAGAGTCCTAAATAAGAAGTGGTAATATGCACGGGTTATAAGACTAGTCTGAAAATGATAGGTATATAAGAGTGGTATAATAAAAACTTTCATGTAGATCACTAAATATGAGGCATATGATTTAGTTTTATTGATGTAGTAATATGAAAGGGTATTAGTTCATGATCATTGGTTAGTAGAAATATCGATATTAAAGCTTGTTATGTACTACTCATTTAAGTGTTTGTCATGGCATGGTGAGGAAGTTTGAGCATTTTTGTGTCTGATTGAAATCCTTGAGTGCTATCTAAATCGGGGGTGCACGATGGTTAACTCCTACCAACCTCCTCCCTAGGGGCATGCGAGTAGTACTTTGCTTTGAGGGATAATAAAACTTTCACAATAAGTATATGAGTTCTTTATGACTAATGTCAGTTCATGGACAAATATAGCACTCCCACCTTTCCGCATATTGCTAGCCTCTTCGGTACCGTGCATTGCCCTTTCTCATCTCAAGAGTCGGTGCAAACTTCACCGGCGCATCCAAACCCCGTGATATGATACGCTCTATCACACATAAGCCTCCTTATATCTTCCTCAAATCAGCTACCATACCTACCTATCATGGCATTTCCATAGCCATTCCGAGATATATTGCCATGCAACTTCCACCGTTCCATCTTATGACATGTGTGTTCATCATCATATTGCTTTGCATGATCATATAGAGCTGACATGATATTTGTGGCAAAGCCACCGTTCATCATCGTAATACATGTCACGCTAGATCATTGCACATCCTGGTACACTGCCAGAGGCATTCATATAGGGTCATATTGTTTCAGTTTATGAGTTGTAAGTAAATAAAAGTGTGATCATCATTATTAGAGCATTGTCCTAGTGAGGTAAACAATGATGGAGACTGATGAGTCCTCCAAAATGCGGGGATGAGGTTCATGATATTGTTCTTTAAAAAAAAGGCCAAAGAGCCCAACAACAAAAAATGAGAGAAAATGAGAGAAGGGGCAATGCTACTATCCTTTTACCACACTTGTGCTTCAAAGTAGCACCATGTTCTTCATATAGAGAGACTCCTGAGTTGTCACTTTCATATACTAGTGGGAATTTTTCATTATAGAACTTGGCTTGTATATTCCGATGACGGGCTTCCTCAAATGCCCGAGGTCTTCATGAGCAAGCAAGTTGGATGCACACCCACTTAGTTTCAGTTGAACTTTCATACATTTATAGCTCTACTGCATCCGTTGCATGGCAATCCCTACTCCTCACATTGATATCGATTGATAGACCTCTCCATTGCCTATTGATCCGCCAAGTTAATGCGAGACTTTCTTCCTTTTTGACTTCCTTTATGAATCTCTACCACCGCACTCTATTCCACCTGTAGTGTTAAGTCCATGGCTCACGCTCATATATTGAGTGGAGTTGAAAATGCTGAAGCGCGTGAAAAAGTATGATCCAATTGCTTGGTTTAACACTGTGGTGCTTATGATTTATATTTATGTGGTGAAGACGGAGGCATGCCATGCTTACAAAATTCAATGAGTAGGGATAACATTCTTTGAGCATCGTATATTTTGAAAAAGTAATGATTATGTTCTTGTATTCATGGATATTATTATGTTGATATCAGTTACTTCATCATTTCTCAATATTTATACCGTAAGAAGATTACATGATAAACATGCTAGGTAGCATTCAACATCAAAAATTATCTTTGTTTTATCATTTACCTACTCGAGGACGAGCAGGAATTAAGCTTGGGGATGTTGATACGTCTCCGGCGTATCTATAATTTTTGATTGTTCCATGCTATTATTATATCAATTCTACATACTTAATATGCAATTTTATATTATTTTTGGGAACTAACCTATTAACCCAGTGCCCAGTGCCAGTTCCTGTTTTTGCCTATTTTATTGTTTCAGGGAAAAACTATACCAAACGAAGTATGAATGCAATAAAATTTTACGGTGATTTTTTCTGGACTCAAAGACACCCAGGAAGCTTCGGGAGGAGGCCAGAAGACTTACGAGGAAGCCACAAGCTCACCCTGCGTGCCCCTGGGGGGGCGCCCCCTGAGCTTGTGGGCCCCTCGTAAACCCCCCTGACCTAATTCCACTTCTATAAATTCCCAAAAATCCCAAAAACAACAGAGAGCCACCCGAAACAATTTTTCGGCCGCCGCAAGCCTCTGTTCTTCTGCGATCCCATCTGAAGGCCTTTTCCGGTACTCTGCCGGAGGGGGAATCGATCACAGAGGTCTTCTACATCAACCTTGCTGCACCTCCGATGATGTGTGAGTAGTCCACGACAGACCTATGGGTCCATAGTGATTAGCTAGATGTCTTTCTCTCTCTCTCTCTCTCTCTCTATCTATATATCTATCTTTGATATTCAATACAATGTTCTCCTCGGAGATCGATCCGATGTAATCTTCTTTTGCGGTGTGTTTGTTGGGATCCGATGAATTGTGGGTTTATGATCAGATTATTCATTGAAAGTAATTGAGTCTTCTCTGAACTTTATTATGTATGATAGTTATAGCTATGTAATGCTTTTCGATCTACGGGTTTTCTTTGGCCAAGTTGATTCATTGATCTTCGGTGGAAGTGGTGCATAGTAGTAGGTTCAATCTTGTGGTGTCCTCACCTAGTGACAGAAGGGGTAGCGAGGCACGTATTTGTATTGCTGCTACTAAGCATAAAACGATGGTGTTTAATCATATTGATTGGTTTTATTCTATCTACATTATGTCATCTTGCTTAAAGCGTTACTCTGTTCATCATGAACTTAATACCATAGATGAAGGCAGGAGTCGGTCGATTGGTGAAGTAATAGTAGTAGATGCAGGCATGAGTCGGTCTACTTGTCACGGACGTAATGCCCATATACATGATCATGCCATGAATAACGTCATAACTATGCGCTTTTCTATCAATTGCCCAACAGTAGTTGGTCTACCCATCATATGCTATTTTTATGAGAGGGATGCCTCTAGTGAAAATGATGGCCCCCAGGTCTATTTTAATCATATTACAAAAACCAAAAATACCTTGCGCACTTTATTTAATTTTTATTTACTTTGCAATTTATCTATCTACCTCTACCAGATTTGATCCTTGCAATTAACGAGTACAAGGGGATTGACAACCCTCTTTCCCACGTTGGGTGCAAGTATTTGCTCTTGTGTGTGCAGGTACTGTTGATGGGTGTTTGCGTGGTTCTCCTATTGGTTCGATAACCTTGGTTCTCTACTAAGGGAAATACTTATCCGCTACTATATTGCTTCATCCTTCCTCTTCGGGGAAAATCCCAACGCAGCTCACGAGTAGCAGCATCATCCTTGTCCTTTGCCAAAATCTGAGTGTCTGTCATAGCCACAAGAATATGGACAACCCCACGTCGTCGTAAACTAATGAGGTCAACATCCAGGGTCTTGCCCATCAACGTACCAACAGCCCATATACCCCAAAAATGGCGCACGGTATGGGGAACCCCGTCAACATGTAGCCAGATCTGCTGGAGCTCGAGCTTATGTGGGATCTCCTGTGGCTTCCATGCGGTAACGGTCATCTGAGCATTAACAGACGAAACGTTCATCTGGATACCATCCACCCTATCCAAGTCCTCGAAAGATGGAAAGCTAACAAGGTAAGCATCAGACCCATGTTGAATAGCCTCCCACTTCCATTGACCATGTACCGGGCATCTCCTGGCAATCTGGCTAGCTCTCGACAACACTAGCCGGTACCATCAAACCACTAACCTGAACAGGGCGATTGGAGTCTGTGCCAGCGCCAAGTGATCTTTCACCACGCAATCAGGCAACTTAACTAATTTCATGCATAATGGATGGCGCCAACCTTTTTCTTAGAGATTCCACGTAGTTTAATCACTAATTTTGGGGGAGAGAGAGAGAGAGGGAGAGAGAGTTAGAAACGAAAAAAGATCTTGCCTTCTCGTAATTTTTTTTGAACCAGTACAATCGAAGTCGCTCAGATACACGAGCATACACTCACCCCGGCATAGCATTTTGAGGTTTTACGAAGTCACCACAGACGCCTCACAGTCGACAGGGACGTCTCCTCCAACTGAACGAACATCGCTGGAAGCCTAAAATAAATTCAGGAATAATGCGAGCACCAATGTCAAGTCTAGGACTTGAACTCTGGTGGGCTGGGGATACCACTGTCCTCATAACCATCCAACCACAGGTTGGTTCGCTGTCTTCTCGTAATTAAGAGGTAATTTTCTGGTACTTAAACTAAGATGTGTTTCTCTATTGTTCTAGAAGTCATCTCTTAGTCACTCGTCCTTTAATTTTAATTTAGAGTGAATTGTAGTTCGTATCCACTATTTTGACATTAACAATTTTTCATCCAGATTACCCATTTAGTGAAGGCTTTGTTGGGTCTTACCCCTTTTTAAATTTTTTGATAATAATCTGACAGGTGGATCATGGTCTTCACGAACACGTGGAGTTTCACATTGCGGTTTTTCAACCGGCATTTTTACCCTGGGCCCGAAACAATCGAATGGATTAGTGGGACCTATTTTTTTCTCATGGCTGCTAGGTGTATGCACGCACTGCATCCCTTCACCTAGTTGATCCCGCCCATCTATCGCCCAAGCCATGCCACCGCTCAAATGTTCGGACACGGTGCTACAATGCAGCAGGTGACTAGCGGCATGGGACTTATCGAGGTGATCGTCCACGATCATTAAAGCCAGAGGCGGCGACTGGTATGAAAAATTCTTTCCCACTCATGTATAGCCACCCCCCCCCCCCCCCCCCCCCCCCCCCCTCCCCTCTCACACACACACACCTCCCCGCTCCCATTTTTCCCGTTCGTTTTTCCCTGTTTGGTTAGGTTTATTTGGCTCTGTTTACGACAGATTGATGTACCTTTTGTGTCAATTTTTTGCACTGAGCCACCGAGTCTCCATGGATGGTAGCGGGTTGGAGATGTTTTCTGAAGTACTTCTAATTTTAACTAAGTTTGTTACGCTAATTATTTCCCTTTTTCGTGGTTGTTTGGGTAACTAAAATTAGCGCCTAATTTTAAAAGTGTTTTACTAGGATTTGTTTGAAAACCAATTTTAGTAATAATTATGTTAGAGAAGTATGCACATAAGCTTGTTCGGATGAGAATGATAAACCCATGCACGAGAGATATACTAAAAAAATATAAACAAACCTATAATTGTCGTTTTCCCACAAACTCGGTTTTTTCAGTTTTATGAAAAACAGTATGTACCTATTCTTAAGTTTGTTACGCTAACCAAACAAAGTTTTCGTTAGTTACAACCATATAAACATATTTAGGCAAAATTAATTTAGTAAAATATCCTTATCCAAATAACCCTTAAGGAAATAGTAACATATACTGGTTGAGTGGGAGTTTTAGGCTAAACGGAGTTTTTATTTGCAATAGTACCATTGTTTTATCACCAACCATTTTGCACTAATTTGCACGACATGCATGATGCATCAATGCATCAAGATTTAAAAACCTGGATCATTTAGTGGGAGGCTCTTGTCATTTATTGCAAATCTTATTGGGCCCACTAACTGAATTTTGAGCTAATAAGAATATTGCCATGAATCTTCTGATGGTCTACTAGGAGTCTGTTTTTTCTCAAAATGAAGCAAATACCGACCAGTGCAGAAGTAGTATAATATAAGTGCAATAGGAAGTCAATTTTAGCCAGTTAATATATAGATATACTAGTGGTCATATCTGAGGTCAACATTGGCTGCAATGGTAATTTTATTGGTGTATTGGTCTTCCAGACTGTTCCAAAGGATGAGGCTATGATCTCATCGTGCAGCGTTAGAGGTTAACCATAATTAGATTATTGAATCATAGATGACTTAGGAAAGCATAGGTGCATGCCTGAAAACAAAATCAAGAACACTATCATCATGCCTGAAAATATCACATGAAAAACACAAAATAATCATGATATCATACAATATATGTACGATAGCCTCGGGCATCTGGATACCATGAGGAAAGTGTCACTTCAGTTTTGTCAGGAAGAAGGTTATTTTTGTGAGTTATATATAATGCGGCTTGGGTCTGAGGATCCATCGATCGGGCGTAATGAAGGATATTCATGTACGCTGCGAACGTTTCGTGAGCACTTCTAACTGCAAGCAATAGATATTGCAGTTTGGCACGGAATCTGTAGTTAATTAAAAATTTGATATAATAAATAAATATAAATATCAGAGTAACAATTCCTTGTACGTGCTAGTACAAAAGAGGCAGTGACGCGTGACCTATATCTGGTGCGTTTAAAGCTTTGAGCTGAGCTCTCGTGTAGTTGCGCCATCTTGAAGCGATACAATTATCATTATAACATTTTGTTTTCGTCAAGAAATAAAAGATGTCATCATCTAAGAAATAAACGGTATGTTCAGTCAGCACCGACCTGCCGTACCTAGTTTTACTAACTTCTTCCCGTGACAAAATGAAATAACAAAAGTTAGCTGGGCTCTTTCCACCTATGACATGCATGGGTAATTTTAGGTCCAGTCGGGGATGTATCTCTCTCAGCCGGCCATCATCTTTCCACCTCTCCTAGCTCACAGTGATCCTCATCTGATATAGCTCCGCCAATGGTATAAGCTATTTAAGCCTGCCTTGACTTTAATTTGTTTTACAGAACAGAAAAAACTGAAGGATGCCTTGGCTTTATCGTGGCAAAGCGTGGTAACAAAACAAAGTCCCTTATCCAACCAAGAGTCTCAGATCAAGTGCATGCTCAAAGGGTTCTGGATCACTCTACGCACTGCCCTTTCCAACCCCATTGTGGCCAAACTACAGTTGAAATAAACATCAATTATTTGTTGCGGCGCGCCAACAGTTCTAGAAGAGGTGCCTTTTCCAGCCCTACCGGGGGCGAACTCCTGATAGAAAAGGCAAAACAACTGTTGGTGGACTCCTGGTTGTGCCTCCGATCCCCGTGCAAACAAATCATTTCCTGACACTGTCACTCATGTATTTATTGCAGTAATCAGTGCTTAATGCTTAGGTTTTGTTTATGGGAAATGCTTAAGCTAATCATAAGCTGGACTGTCGGCAAGTAAATATATTGGTTCCACTTACGTGCAACTAAGAAGGAGCATTGATGATTGATGTGTGCAACCCCTTTTATCCGAGTACAAACGTTGCCAAAAACATGATACAGTACTTAAGAGACAACTAACTGACTGTAGTGTTATGCGCGAGAAGCAGTAATAAACAAGTGCATACAGTGCGAATATGTGTAGGCTTGAAAGTGAAATTAACGGCCACGGCTTAAAAAAGGTAAAACGGATAAGTGGTGTTATACTATTACTACTTGGTGTGCATACTGCAGAAGTGCAGACTAATGGTGCGCAGGGTGGTTGTTCTTTATCTTTACCTCATACCAGAAGACTAGCTGCGTTTATAAGGCTTGCCTCATGCGCCAGTTTTTTTAGGCATATGGCTGTTAGTGGAAATAAGCTGCCTCCTCCCAGTTTATTCTACAAGTTCAATCTAAAATTTTATTTAGAAGCCTATTAATTAAGGATTAACTAGTCGGCTTCTAAAATAAAAAATTAGATTGGGCTCCAGAATAGGCCGAGGAGAGGGTAGCTTATTTATACAGGCGGGCCTGGAAGCGAGGAGTAACCGACTTCTATGACTACTTGGAGCGGGTCTTCATGTGTTTCGGCTTGTGAGCCAAAGGCCCGATGGGCTTGTATCGCGTGTGTGTGAGCTTTTGAGCCGCCTCTTGTTGCTGGGTTTTATCTGAACTTCGTGGTGTTTACGTGTCTTAGACTTTCAATTTTTCTTGTAAATCTTAAGAGATTCAGTTGACTAAAGCCGGACAAACGCCTCCTTTCTTAGAAATATGGCTTGCAAACTTGTGCGAGTGAGGTAGCAAAACTAGCAATGTTTGCATAAAATATTAGCCTACTATGTCACGAAAAACTCAAATCCAATTTCAAACCAGGGTTGAGATAAAAGTATAAATTCATATGTGGATAGTAGTAACTTAAATTGGATTAACAATTTGAACATTATCACTGTCAACAAGTAATTTTGTCTTTTCTCGTTTCTTGAGGTACAGACTGAATCTTGAATCAAAATTTTGCGCAAGATGGGCGTTGTACCTATGTGCTTAACTCTTTTGAGAATTTTAACTTTAAATAGGTGTTCGCCACGTGGAATTGTGTGGGCCACCCAAGCAGGGGCGGATCTAGTTGGGCTGCCATTGAAAATATATAGTGTTCTTTACCTACTAAGAGTTAGGTGATACGTCTCCGTCGTATCTATAATTTTTGATTGTTTCATGCCAATATTCTACAACTTTCATATACTTTTGGCAACATTTTATATTATTTTTGGGACTAACATATTGATCCAGTGCTTTCTGCTTGTTTTTTGTTTCACAGAAAATCCATATCAAACGAAGTCCAAACGCGATCAAATTTTACGGAGAATTATTTAGGAAAATATGTGATTTTTGGGAGGTGGAATCAATGCAAACGGAGGCCCACAGCCTCCACAAGGCAAACGGGCACGACCCCCCCCCCCCCCCAGGCCGCGTGGTGTTGCCTTGTGGGCACACCGTAAGTTGGTTGGAAAACCCTTATGACATCATATTAATACTTTGAATTGCTATGCTTGGAATTTATGTGAAATACATGATTTTGTGCGACACCGCTTATCTGAAAAAGGGAAACCCTTATGACATCATATTAATACTTTGAATTGCTATGCTTGGAATTTATGTGAAATACATGATTTTACTTGTTGTTCTGAAGACCCTAAAAAACACCTTCAGTACCAATGTGAGTTTAAGGATAATGGAATCTTATCTTCTTATGCCAGAGGTGTTTATAGTTATTATGATATTGAACAAATAGAAGAATTTGTTGCTTTTAAGGGTGCATATGAAATTGCTTCTTTGATTGAAAAGTGTGATGCTACTCTTTACAAATCTGAAATTTTTGCCATACTTAAATATTGCTATGAAAACTATGCTTCTAATGCTTATGTTAAAAAATATATTAAGGACACCTCCGCTGTCCAAGAAGAGACTAATGTTTTGCAGGCTCCTATGGAAGAAGAAATTGATGACACTGTGAGCTCATTAGATGAAAAAGATGAGAAGGAGAGCGAAGAACAAAGGGAGGAAGAGTGGATTAGCTACCCGTTCCCACCTTCTAATGAGAGTAACTCTTCAACTCATACATTGTTTAATTTTCCTTCGTGCTTACCGAAGGATGAATGCTATGATAATTGCTATGATCCCTTGGATTCGTTTGAAATATCCCTTTTTGATGAACTTGATGCTTGCTATGCTTGTGGCAATGATGCCAATTTGAATGATGCTTATGGAGATGAACTTGCTATAGTTCCTTATGTTAAACATGAAATTGTTGTTATTGCACCCACACATGATAGCCCTATTATCTTTTTGAATTCTCCAAACTACACTATATCGGAGAAGTTTGCGCTTATTAAGGATTACATTGATGGGTTGTGTTTTACTATTACATATGATGATTTTGATGAATATAATATGCATGTGCTTGCTGCTCCTAATTGCAATTATTATGGGAGAGGAACTATATCTCCACCTCTCTATGTTTCCAATACGATAAAATTGCAAGAAACTGTTTATACTATGTATTGGCCTTTACTTGATGTGCATGAATTGTTCTTTTATGACACGCCGATGCATAGGAAGAGAGTTAGACTTCGTCATTGCATGATATATGTTGCTTTGTGCTCACTACTAAATTACAAATCATTATTAATTAAAATTGGCTTTGATATACCTTGGGATCCGGGTGGATCGATTACTTGAGCACTTTATGCCTAGCTTAATGGCTTTAAAGAAAGCGCTGCCTGGGAGACAACCCGAAAGTTTTAGAGAGTCATTTTATTCTGTTGTGTCCTTTTAAAAAGTTTAAAAACAAAAAAATATAGAGGGGAACCTAAAACTTTTTCAAAAAGAAAAGTGAAAGTGAGAAAGACGAGCATCGTTGAAGTGGGAGCTAGCCTTGAACTTTGTTCATGCCCATGAAAACTTTGTGAATCTTGATTACAGAAACTTTTCAACAAAAATAATTATCCCCTTGTACAAATCCATTGTATTATAAAAATAATGTGCCAAGTAATGCCTTTGGGATGATTTGGATGATAGTATGGTAGATGCTGTTGGAAAACAGAAACTTTTGCGTCCAGTGCTGGAATTTAGTTTTTTCTCTGGAGTGTCAGAACCTTCTGAATTTTTTACACAGCATTGATATATGAATTATCCACGTTTTCCTACTTTTTCATAATTTTTGGAGTTACAGAAGTATGACTATAATTCAGATATTTACAGACTGTTCTGTTTTAGACAGATTCTGTTTTTGTTGCATAGTTTGCTTATTTTGATGTATCTATGGATCGTATCGGGGGGTATGAGTCATGGAGAAGTTTAAGTACAGTAGCATTATGACAATATTAAATATGAATCAATTTACAACAGTACTTAGAGTTTAAGATTTAATTGTTATACTAACGGATCTCACGAGGTTTTTGTTGAGTTTTGTGTGCTGAAGTTTTCAAGTTTTGGGTGATACTACGATGGATAAAGGAATAAGGAGCGGCAAGAGCCTAAGGTTGGGGATGCCTAAGGCACCCCAAGGTAATATTCAAGGAAGACTCAAGCGTCTAAGCTTGGGGATGCCCCGGATGGCATCCCCTCTTTCGTCTACAATCTATCGGTATATCACTTGGAGCTATATTTTTATTCATCACATGATATGTGTTTTACTTGGAGCGTCGTGTGCTTTTTATTTTTATTTTAGTAATGCACCATGCTGGTATGAGATAGTCCTTGGTTGATTTATAGAATACTCTTTGCACTTCACTTATATCTTTTGAGTATGGCTTTATAGAATGCTTCATGTGCTTCACTTATATCATTTGAAGTTTGGATGACTGTTTCTCTGCATATAGAAAACCGTTATTTGTAGAATGCTCTTTTGCTTCACTTATATTTATTAGAGTGTGGTCTTTTGTAGAAATAATTAAACTCTCATGCTTCACTTATATCTATTTAGAGAGTCAACAGGAATTGGTCATTCACATGGTTAGTCATAAAATCCTACATAAAACTTGTAGATCACTGAATATGATATGTTTGATTCCTTGCAATAGTTTTGCGATATTGAGATGGTAATATGTGGGAGGTACTAGTGAATAATTGTGGTTTAGTAAGAATATTGGTGTTAAGGTTTGTGATTCCCGAAGCATGCACGTATGGTCTGTCGTTATGCTAAGAAGTTGGAGGATGATTTATTATTGATTGTCTACCTTATGAGTGGCGATCGGGGACGAGCGATGGTCTTTTCCTACCAATCTATCCCCCTAGAGGCATGCGTAGTAGTACTTTGCTTCGAGGGCTAATAAACTTTCGCAATAAGTATGTGAGTTCTTTATGACTAATGTGAGTCCATGGATTATACGCACTCTCACCCTTCCGCAATTTGCTAGCTTCTTCGGTACCGTGCATTGCCCTTTCTCACCTCGAGAGTTGGTGCAAACTTCGCCGGTACATCCAAACCCCGTGATATGATACACTCTATCACACATAAGCCTCCTTATATCTTCCTCAAAACAGCCACCATACCTACCTATCATGGCATTTCCATAGCCATTCCGAGATATATTGCCATGCAACTTCCATCATCATCATATACATGACTTGAGCATTCATTGTCATATTGGTTTGTGATGTCTACTACACAACTTATTCTTGTAGACTTGTGTTGGGCCTCCAAGCACAGAGTTTTGTAGGACAGTAGCAATTTTCCCTCAAGTGGATGACCTAAGATTTATCAATCCGTGGGAGGCGTAGGTTGAAGATGGTATCTCTCAAACAACCCTGCAACCAAATACAAGAAATCTCTTGTGTTCCCAACACACCCAATACAATGGTAAATTGTATAGGTGCACTAGTTCGGCGAAGAGATGGTGATAAAAGTGTAGTATGGATAGTAGATATAGGTTTTTGTAATCTGAAAATATAAAAACAGCAAGGTAGCAAGTGATAAAACGGAGCACAAACGGTATTGCAATGCTTAAAAACAAGGCCTAGGGTTCATACTTTCACTAGTGCAATCTCTCAACAATGCTAACATAATTGGATCATATAACCATCCCTCAACGTACAATAAAGAAGCACTCCCAAGTTCCTATTAGCGGAGAACATAAGATAGAAATTGTTTGTAGGGTACGAAACCACCTCAAAGTTATTATTTCTGATCAATCTATTGAGCTATTCCTATAAGTGTCACAAACAGCCCTAGAGTTCGTACTAAAATAACACCATATGATACACATCAACCAACTCTAATGTCACCTAGATACTCTAATGTCACCACAAGTATCCGTGAGTTGATTATACGATATGCATCAAACAACTTCATAATCATAATATACAATCCACACAAAGAACTCCAAGGAGCACCCCAAAGTTTCTATCGGAGAAAAGATAATGAAAACGTGCATCAACCCCTATGCATAGATTACCCCAATGTCACCTCGGGAATCCGCGAGTTGAGTGCCAAAACATATATCAAGTGAATCAATATAATACCCCATTGTCACCACGGGTATTCATATGCAAGACATACATCAAGTGTTCTCAAATCTGAAATATTCAATCCGACAATAACGAAACCTCAAAGGGAAAAGATCCGATTCATCACAACAAGGATAGAGAGGGAAGAAACACCATATGATCCAACTAAATTAACAAAGCTCGCGATACATCAAGATCGTGCCAAATCAAGAATACGAGAGAGAGAGAGAGAGAGAGAGAGATCAAATACATAGCTACTGATACAAACCCTCAGCCCCGAGGGTGAACTACTCCCTCCTCGTCATGGAGACCGCCGGGATGATGAAGATGGCCTCCGGTGATGATTCCCCCCTCCGGCAGGGTGCCAAAAAAGGGCTGTAGATTAGATCGTGGAGGTACAGAGGCTTGCGGCAGCGTAAAAACTCATCTAGGTTAACTTTCGGGGGTTTCTGAATATATATGATTTTTTGGCGTTGGAATCACGCGAAGAGGGGCCACAGGGGGCCCACGAGGCACCAGGGCGCGCCTGGGGGGGTGGCGTGCCCTGGTGGCTCGTGGGGCCCCTGTGGGTCTTCTGGCCACCTCCCGAAGCTTCTAGTGTCTCTTATGTTCCAGAAAAAATCGTCAAAAAGTTTCGCTGCATTTGGACTTCATTTGATATGGATTTTCTGTAAAACCAAAAACAAGCAGAAAACAGCAACTGGCACTGGGCACTAGGTCAATATGTTAGTCCATAAAAATCATATAAAAGCCATATAAAAGTGCACCAAAACCATACAAAACTATAATGAACATGGCATGAATACTTCATAAATTATAGATACGTTGGAGACGTATCAGCATCCCCAAGCTTAATTCCTGCTCGTCCTCGAGTAGGTAAATGATAAAAGAAATAATTTATGAAGTGTGAATGCTAGCATAGTGCATACGTTTGATCAATGATAATTTCAATCACTTTTTCTAGCATCAATATATATCATAATCAGTAGCTCATCTCATAAAACTTCTCATGATCAAGTAGCAAGCTATTCACATGTTTAAAGTATAGGCCATAAATTTTCTTGAAAACTAACAAACTATGTTCTCAGTCATCAAACAATTGCAATTCATCTTATTTTCAGGAAGGGCCTATGTAAGAGCTTTGATCTAGCAAATTCCACATACTCAACCATCATTTAGTATTCCATGATTGCTGACACTCAAAGCATATTTTTAGAACAAACTGTTTCAGTCCAACACATAGGAAGATAGGGCCTTAATGTTTCGCCTCCCAACTTATTTATCTCAGGGATAATGTCAACAATAATAACTCATGATCATCTATATTCAACTGGATATATGTGTCTGGATCTTTCCCTACCACATAATGCTTGCCAACTAAAGAATAAATAGAGCGGAATAGGGATGAACATTAATGACTCTTGCATAAAAGTAAATACAGAAAAGTAAAAGATAGGCCCTTCGCAGAGGAAAGCAGAGGTTGGCATGCACTTTTTCTTGTTGGATGCACAAGCTCTTAATGCAAAGGAACGTCACGTTATATTGCCCCTTGTGATAGCAACCTTTATTATGCAGTCCGTCACTTTTATTTCTTTACCATCACAAGTTCGTACAACGCTTATTTTCCCTTACAATAAAAGATCATACATATTTTAGGAGCAATTTTTATTGCTTTTTGCACCGATGACAACTTACTTGAAGGATCTTATTTAATCCATAGGTAGGTATGGTGGACACTCATGGCAAGAAACTGGGTTTAAGGGTTTTTGGATGCACAAGTGGTATCTCTACTTAGTACAAATTTTTGGCTAGCAAAAGATCCTAAGCAAGCACCACATGTTAGAGGATCCATGACAATATAACTTCTATGTGAATATAAACAAACATAACTCATTACGTTGTCTTCCTTGTCCAACGTCAACTACTTGATCAAGCTTGAAAATAATTAATGGGGGCTCACAATCATAGAAGATGTCCAAGATAGTATATTTATATGTGAAATTTCTCTTCCTTCAAAATTCTTTCATGAATTGTTCAAGTGACCAATGCTATGTTTGTTAACTTTCAATAAATTTTACCACTTATACTTCTTGTATGTGAAGTCACTACTCCCCATGGGACAAGCATATGAAGCATATAAATTTCAACTTTATGATATTCAATTCATTTCAACAATTTACTCATAGGATATAAGTGAAGAACAAGAGTAAATGACAAACTACTCCAAAAAGATATAAGTGAAGACCAAATGAGTAGTTAAGTAAATAGGTAGCTATGTGAGGACTCTCTCTCATTTAAAAATTTCAGATCTTAAGTATTTTATTCAAACAGCAAAGAAAAAAAAATAAAATTACATTCCAAGAATAGCACATATCATGTGAAGAAGCAAAAAACTTAGGCTCAACCAAAACTAACCGATAATTGTTGATGAAGAAAGGTGGGATGCCAACTGGGGCATCCCCAAGCTTAGTTGCTTGATACTTCTTGGAATGTTATCTTGGGGTGCCTTGGGCATCCCCAAGATTGAGCTCTTGTGTCTCCTTAATTCCTCTCATATCACGGTTTCCCTAAATCTTAAATACTTCATCCACACAAAACTCAACAAGAACTCGTGAGATAAGTTAGTATAAATCAACTTAAAACCTTAACATTATCTACTGTAGCAAATTACTAAAATTATAATTAACATTGCATACTAAATGTATCTGCATATTTAATACTCCTATCCTCAAATAGAATCATTAAACAAGCAAACATATGCAAACAATGCAACTATAACAGCAATCTGCCAAAACAGAACAGTCTGTAAAGGGTGAATAAGAATCCATACTTCCCTAACTCTAAAAATTCTGAAAAATTACCACGTGACAGAGAACTCATGCATGCTTACTGTGTAAAAATTTCAGATTTTTATCATGTTCTGACTATTCAGAAATATTCTGGACATAACAGAAAACTTTCTGTTTTCAAACAGCAACACATGAACTTGCAAACTGAGCATGGTAAAGGCTATAATTGGCATTTTATTGAACTAAAAGATACGAAACATGATTATTGATAACACCAAGAAAATATCAACAAAATAAAATGATGCTCCAAGCAAAACTCATATTATGTGACGAATAAAAATATAGCTCCAAGTAAGGTTACCGATAATGTTGAAGACGAAAGAGGGGATGCCTTCCGGGGCATCCCCAAGCTTAGTTGCTTGGGTCTTCATCGAATATTACCTTGGGGTGCCTTGGGCATCCCCAAGCTTAGGGTCTTGCCACTCCTTATTCTCCTCATATCGATATCTCACCCAAAACTTGAAAACTTCAATCACATAAAACTTAACGGAACTTGTGAGATAGGTTAGTATGATAAAAATAAATCATCCACTTAGGTACTGTCAAGACAAGATTCATAATTGTTCTCACATAATTACTACTGTATTCTATCATTTCCACAATTTATATCTCATAATATAAGCTATGGAAACACTAAAACAAGCAAACTATGCAATAAAAACAGAATCTGTCAAAAACAGAACAGCATGTAGTGAGCGATTTAGAAACCATACTTCTGTACCTCCAAAAATTCTGAAAAATTAGGAAAATGTAAAAAAATTGTAACCCAATGCTGTGTAAACATTTCAGAATTTTTTCATGCTCCAGTACAGAATAGAAATTCCAGCACTGGACGCAAAATTTTCTATTTTTGCACAAAATCAAATCAACAAGCATCCACACTATCCCAAAGGCTTTACTTGGCACATTATTGAAAGAAAAAATATAAAACATGATTAATACAGTAGGTTAATCATGTGAACACACAAAAACAGTAGGTATAAATATTGGGTTGTCTCCCAACAAGTGCTTTTCTTTAATGCCTTTTTAGCTAGGCATGATGATTTCAATGATGCTCGCATAAAAGTAAAGAATTGAAACACAAAGAGAGCATCATGAAGCATATGACTAGCACATTTAAGCCTAACCCACTTCCTATGCATAGGGATTTTGTGAGCAAATAGTTTATGGGAGCAAGAATCAACTAGCATAGGAAGGCAAAACAAGTATAACCTTTAAACTTTCAACACATAGAGAGGAAACTTTATATTATTGCAACACCTACAAGCATATGATCCTCTCTCATAATAATTTTAAGTAGCATCATGAATGAATTCAACAATATAGCTATCACATAAAGCATTCTTTTCATGATTCACAAGCATAGAATTTTTATTACTCTCCACATAAGCAAAATTATTCTCATTCATAATGGTGGGAGCAAATTCAACAAAATAACTATCATGAGATACTTTATTGGCATCATCCAATTGAAAATTAAAATCATAATGAAAAGTTTCATATTAATCATTATTCGTTATAGCATACATGTCATCACAATAATCATCATAGATAGCAACTTTGTTGTCATAATCAATTGAAATCTCTTCCGAAATAATGGATTCATCATTAAATAAAGTCATGACCTCTCCAAATCCACTTTCATCAATATAATCATCATAAAGAGGAGGCATGCTATCATCATAATAAATTTTCTCATCAAAACTTGGGGGACTAAAAATATCATCTTCATCAAACATAGCATCCCCAAGCTTGTAGTTTTACATATCATTAGCATCATGGATATTCATAGAAAGCATACTAACAACATTGCAATCATGCTCATCATTCAAATATTTTATGCCAAACATTTTATTGAATTCTTCTTCTATCAATTGAGCAAATTTTCCGATCCATCATTTTCAAGAAAGACATGATAAGAGCATCTCCAACAGCCTTTGTATATTTGCACCCAATTGCTATTATACAAACTTTGGCCAAAAAACCTCCTCCAGCAGCCTTTGTATAAGTGGTCCCCCACCCAAAATTTTTACAAAGCTTGCTATATTTTCACCCACACTTTGCATATTTGCAAAGTGGAGAGGCCACTTGCTATAATTTTACAAAGCCTCCGGTGTGCCATTGACATGTGGGTCCGGTTTGTTGTGCATGTGTGCTATGTGTCTTGTCCCCACATGTCAATGTGTGTGTTGGCAAATTTAGCAACCCAGTTATAGGAATGCAGCAAAAGCAAATTTTGTTGTGGATTGCTATACATTCTCTCTCCTCCTGGTATAACCAGTTTTTAGCAATCCATTATAGGAAGGCTATTGGAGATGCTCTAAAGATGAATAATATGAGGCAACCTCAATTCCATTTTTTTTGTAGTTTTCTTTTATAAACCAAACTAGTGATAAAACAAGAAACTAAAAGATTCGATTGCAAGATCTAAAGATATACCTTCAAGCACTCACCTCCCCGGCAACGGCGCCAGAAAAGAGCTTGATGTCTACTACACAACTTATTCTTGTAGACTCGTGTTGGGCCTCCAAGCGTAGAGTTTTGTAGAACAGTAGCAATTTTCCCTCAAATGGATGACCTAAGGTTTATCAATCCGTGGGAGGCGTAGGTTGAAGATGGTATCTCTCAAACAACCCTGCAACCAAATACAAGAAATCTCTTGTGTCCCCAACACACCCAATACAATGGTAAATTGTATAGGTGCACTAGTTCGGCGAAGAGATGGTGATAAAAGTGTAGTATGGATAGTAGATATAGGTTTTTGTAATCTGAAAATATAAAAACAGCAAGGTAGCATGTGATAAAACGGATCACAAACGGTATTGCAATGCTTAAAAACAAGGCCTAGGGTTCATACTTTCACTAGTGCAATCTCTTGACAATGCTAACATAATTGGATCATATAACCATCCCTCAACGTACAATAAAGAATCACTCCCAAGTTCCTATTAGCGGAGAACATCAGATAGAAATTGTTTGTAGGGTACGAAACCACCTCAAAGTTATTCTTTCTAATCAATCTATTGAGCTATTCCTATAAGTGTCACAAACAGCCCTAGAGTTCGTACTAAAATAACACCATATGATACACATCAACCAACTCTAATGTCACCTAGATACTCCAATGTCACCACAAGTATCCATGAGTTGATTATACGATATGCATCAAACAACTTCATAGTCATAATATTCAATCCACACAAAGAACTCCAAGGAGCACCCCAAAGTTTCTATCGGAGAAAAGATAATGAAAACGTGCATCAACCCCTATGCATAGATTACCCCAATGTCACCTCGGGAATCCGCGAGTTGAGTGCCAAAACATATATCAAGTGAATCAATATAATACCCCATTGTCACCACGGGTATTCATATGCAAGACATACATCAAGTGTTCTCAAATCTGAAATATTCAATCCGACAATAACGAAACCTCAAAGGGAAAAGATTCGATTCATCACAACAAGGATAAAGAGGGAAGAAACACCATATGATCCAACTAAATTAACAAAGCTCGCGATACATCAAGATCGTGCCAAATCAAGAACACGAGAGAGAGAGAGAGAGAGAGAGAGAGAGAGAGAGAGATCAAACACATAGCTACTGGTACAAACCCTCAGCCCCGAGGGTGAACTACTCCCTCCTCGTCATGGAGACCGCCGGGATGATGAAGATGGCCTCCGGTGATGATTCCCCCCTCCGGCAGGGTGTCGGAAAAGGGCTGTAGATTAGATCGTGGAGGTACAGAGGCTTGCGGCGGCGTAAAAGCTCATCTAGGTTAACTTTCGGGGGTTTCTGAATATATACGAATTTTTGGCGTTGGAATCACGCGAAGAGGGGCCACAGGGGGCCCACGAGGCACCAGGGCGCGCCTGGGGGGGTGGCGCGCCCTGGTTGCTCGTGGGGCCCCTGTGGGTCTTCTGGCCACCTCTCGAAGCTTCTAGTGTCTCTTATGTTCCAGAAAAAATCGTCAAAAAGTTTCGCTGCATTTGGACTTCATTTGATATGGATTTTCTGTAAAACCAAAAACAAGCAGAAAACAGCAACTAGCACTGGGCACTAGGTCAATATGTTAGTCCATAAAAATCATATTAAAGCCATATAAAAGTGCACCAAAATCATACAAAACTATAATGAACATGGCATGAATACTTCATAAATTATAGATACGTTGGAGACGTATCACTTTGCATGATCGTAAGATAGCTAGCATGATATTTTCATGGCTTGTCCGTTTTTTTATATCTTTGCTACGCTATATCATTGCACATCCTGGTACACTGCCAGAGGCATTCATATAGAGTCATATTGTTCTAGTATCGAGTTGTAATATTGAGTTGTAAGTAAATAAAAGTGTGATGATCACCATTATTAGAGCATTGTCCCAGTGAGTAAAGGATGATGGAGACTATGATTCCCCCACAAGTCGGGATGAAACTCCGGACGAAAAAAAAGACTAAAAAAAAGAGAGCCCACCAAAAAAAATAAGAAAACAAAAAAAAGAGAAAAAGAGAGAAGGGGCGATGCTACTATCCTTTACCACACTTGTGCTTCATAGTAGCACCATGTTTTTCATATAGAGAGTCTCCTATGTTGTCACTTTCATATACTAGTGGGAATTTTTCATTATAGAACTTGGCTTGTATATTCCGATGATGGGCTTCCTCAAATGCCCGAGGTCTTCATGAGCAAGCAAGTTGGATGCACACCAACTTAGTTTTCAGTTTGAGCTTTCATACACTTATAGCTCTTAGTGCATCTGTTACATGGCAATCACTACTCCTCGCATTGATATCTATTGATGGGCATCTCCATAGCCCGTTGATCCGCCGAGTTGATGCGAGACTTTCTTCCTTTTTGACTTCTCCTTATTAATCTCTACCATTATATTGTATTCCACCCATAGTGCAATATCCATGGCTTGCGCTCATGTATTGCGCGGGGGTTGAAAAAGCTGAAGCGCGTTAAAAAGTATGAACCAATTGCTCGGCTTGTCATCGGGGTAGTGCATGATAAATACTTTATGTTAAGAAGATGGAGCATGACAGGATTATATGATTTTGTAGGGATAACTTTCTTTAGCATTTTTATTTTGAAAGGCATGATTGTTTGTTGGTATGCCTGAGTATTAATGTCTTTATATCAAATTACAGACAATTGCTTTGAATCACTCGTGTCTTAATATTCATGCCATGATTAGATTCGTGATCAAGATTATGCTAGGTATCATTCCACATTAAAAATTATCTTTTTATCATTTACCTACTCGAGGACGAGCAGGAATTAAGCTTGGGGATGCTGATACGTCTCCGTCGTATCTATAATTTTTTATTGTTTCATGCCAATATTCTACAACTTTCATATAATTTTGGCAACATTTTATATTATTTTTGGGACTAACATATTGATCCAGTGCCCAGTGCCAGTTCCTGTTTTCTGCTTGTTTTTTGTTTCACAGAAAATCCATATCAAACGAAGTCCAAACGCGATAAAATTTTACGGAAAATTATTTTGGAATATATGTGATTTTTGGGAGGTGGAATCAACGCAAACGGAGGCCCACAGCCTCCACAAGGAAAACGGGCACGACCCCCCCCCCCCCCCCAGGCCGCGTGGTGTTGCCTTGTGGGCACACCGTAAGTTGGTTGGAAAACCCTTATGACATCATATTAATACTTTGAATTGCTATGCTTGGAATTTATGTGAAATACATGATTTTGTGCGACACCGCTTATCTGAAAAAGGGAAACCCTTATGACATCATATTAATACTTTGAATTGCTATGCTTGGAATTTATGTGAAATACATGATTTTACTTGTTGTTCTGAAGACCCTAAAAAACACCTTCAGTACCAATGTGAGTTTAAGGATAATGGAATCTTATCTTCTTATGCCAGAGGTGTTTATAGTTATTATGATATTGAAAAAATAGAAGAATTTGTTGCTTTTAAGGGTGCATATGAAATTGCTTCTTTGATTGAAAAGTGTGATGCTACTCTTTACAAATCTGAATTTTTTTCCATACTTAAATATTGCTATGAAAACTATGCTTCTAATGCTTATGTTAAAAAATATATTAAGGACACCTCCGCTGTCCAAGAAGAGACTAATGTTTTGCAGGCTCCTATGGAAGAAGAAATTGATGACACTGTGAGCTCATTAGATGAAAAAGATGAGAAGGAGAGCGAAGAACAAAGGGAGGAAGAGTGGATTAGCTACCCGTTCTCACCTTCTAATGAGAGTAACTCTTCAACTCATACATTGTTTAATTTCCCTTCGTGCTTACCGAAGGATGAATGCTATGATAATTGCTATGATCCCTTGGATTCGTTTGAAATATCCCTTTTTGATGAACTTGATGCTTGCTATGCTTGTGGCAATGATGCCAATTTGAATGATGCTTATGGAGATGAACTTGCTATAGTTCCTTATGTTAAACACGAAATTGTTGTTATTGCACCCACACATGATAGCCCTATTATCTTTTTGAATTCTCCAAACTACACTATATCGGAGAAGTTTGCGCTTATTAAGGATTACATTGATGGGTTGTGTTTTACTATTACACATGATGATTTTGATGAATATAATATGCATGTGCTTGCTGCTCCTAATTGCAATTATTATGAGCGGTGTAACACCTCTTCTCCCCGCTGTAACACCTCTTCTCCCCATCTATGCAGCGGTGTAACACCTCTTCTCCCCGCTGTAATCTCTACTTAACCATGGTGCTTAATGATACATATTATTATCCAATGATGTGTTGCCATCCTATGATGTTTGAGTAGATTCGTTTTGTCCTATGGGTTGATTGATGATCGTGATTGGTTTGAGTTGTATGTTTTATTTTGGTGCTGTCCTATGGTGCCCTCCGTGTCGCGCAAGCGTGAGGGATTCCCGTTGTAGGGTTTGCAATACGTTCATAATTCTCTTATAGTGGGCGGCTAGAGTAACAGAAGCTTACACCCGAGTAAGGGGATTGTTGCGTATGAGTGTAAAGTGGACTTGTTACCTAATGCTATGGTTGGGTTTTACCTTAATGATCTTTGGTAGTTGCGGATGCTTGCTAGAGTTCCAATCATAAGTGCATATGATCCAAGTACGGAAAGTATGTTAGCTCATGCCTCTCCCTCATATAAAATTGCAATAATGATTACCGGTCTAGTTATCGATTGCCTAGGGACAAATCTTTCTCTTGTGTTACAAAAGCTTTCTACTAAATAATTAACTTTTATTATCTTGCAAATTACTTGTAGTTTTATTCTCGCAAAGGACTCCTAGTTTTATTCTTGCAAAGTAGTTCTAGCATTACACCTACAAAGTACTTCTAGTTTTATTCTTGTTCTAGGTAAAGCGAACGTTAAGTGTGCGTAGAGTTGTATCGGTGGTTGATAGAACTTGAAGGAAATATTGATTCTACCTTTAGCTCCTCGTTGGGTTCGACACTCTTATTTATCGATAAAGGCTACAACTGATCCCCTATACTTGTGGGTTATCATTAGGCTAATTCTATATACATTAGAGGCGCTAAAAATACTAAATTGACAAAAGTTTACGTCCAAATTCCATGTTGATGGATCGATCACTTTCTCTTCTTCCTCCTGAAATAAGTTGTGAGTTCTGATATTTCTATTTTTTGACGTTTCATAGTTGCTAACAGTATCCATATTTGTGAGTTTTTACATGTCATTTAAATTATGAGCTCTGCGCAAAAAAAATATTTTTTGACTAGCACCCCCCGCAGTGAAATCCTAGATCTGACACTGACCCAAGAGGTGTGATATGTTCTCAACAAAATTGTTATCATTGTCAAGGCAACAAGGAATTAGAGGGTGTCGATGATTTCTGGTTAGGACAACATGTTAACGGAACCTGTATGAAGGCTTGTGCGCAAGTCATTGTACACTCGACAACATAGCACTTCGACATTTTCTGGAGTAGGTTCAGTTGTCTCGTGGAGCAAAACCTAGTCCTAAGGAGAAGCATTGAGGAAGAAGCTTGACTGATAACTCGGGCCATATGGGACTTCTAAGTTTACTATTTGTGCCTCTAGTTGACTTCTAAGTTTACTTCAAAACTCTCTCTCTCTCTCTCTCTCTCTCTCTCGCAATCGATCTAAGTCTTGTGTGAAATTATAGTTGTCTTCTGAGTGGGTTTTGGTGTAAATAACAATATGTATTGATGACTAACCTTGTTTCTCAAGTATATGCAAAGTGTGTTAGTCCAAAGCTTGCAAGCAAAGATGGATGTTGACCCCTAATTATCAAAGAGAGAAACAAGAAGGTATACTGATTTTCATGTACCTTTTTCTTTATCTTGAGTATAGAAAAGCCACACTATTAAGAGGTGTCTCTCAGTGAACTTAGAGTGGAGCCAAAATCCACATCCTAAGATCCATCATATTTGCCACACAAATTGCCAAAAAAATCATCTTGCCACCTTCAAAATGGGCTAGTTGTGTGTGCCTCGGAATGTCCATCCGGAGATTCTCGGCTAACCTCTGGTGCTGCCTTCGGTTGACATCAAAAGCTTTTGTTATTAGCGGGAGTAATTGTAGGAGTCAGCCCTGAAATCCGGAGCTCTCAGATTCACTCCTGAAATTCAGCTCTCCCTCCAGTGCTGCCTTCGGTTGACATTAGAGGCTTCTGGTGTCATCTAGACTGATACCCTGGAGTCGGGCCCGGAGTCGGGGGCGTCCCGGAAGGTGCCTCAAGAGGTTCCGAGAAGACATTCTGGGATGTGTTCAGGGTACCCAACGGGCAAATTTTGAGTGGAGCTATATAAGGCCACCTTCTTTTTCTCCAAGGATCGTCGTTTTCCCAACTTCAGCTGAGCAACTTTATCTCCATTTTTCTCAAATCTCAAAAGCTCCCAAAAAAACACATCCCTCCGTCAGATCACTTTACTCCTTTGAGGGGGGAAATAGAGTTGTCCCCGAACTATAATTTCACCAAAGGAATTTGGGTTCCCTTCGATTTCATTGAGGATTTGTTACTTTTGGAGGTTGGAGACTCCTAGGTGGTACGAGTCCCCGAATAGGAATCAACTTACGCCTTACCCCGTTGTTTGTGAATGTTTGGAGACCGCCTCAAGGTATACCACTAGTGGTTGGGAATCCTTTTCTAGTGATATCTCATTGAGAGGAAGGTGAGCCTTTGTGGTGTTGGTTGAGCCTTTGTGGTTCTCCCACGTATCCAATGGTGACTAGCTCCCCTCCATGGGAATGAACATTGGGATACATCTTCACCTCTGTCTTCTTCGATTTTATCTAATCCTAGCTCGTTTACTTGGGTTTACTTTGGTCACTTGAACTTGCAAGCATCATATATGTTGTATATCTCACCTTAGCATTGTTAGGCTCACACTTTATATCCCTTAAGTCTAAATTTGCTAATAAGTGAAGTAAAATTTGTAGTTGTCCGATTCATCCCTCCACCCTCTAGGTTCATCTCGATCATTATAGTGCACGGTCCTCGAAATTGACCTTAGAGCTCCCTTGTCGAGTCTTGGAGCTCTATGCCTTTCCCTCTTGAGTTTATTTAAGTTCGAGATGAAATGACTGGGGATCTTTGACAAATGATGAATGAGGATGGTGCATACCTCATAGTGGAGTTTCCCGCTATTGGGCCTCTTTCCATTGGGCCTTCTCGATCTTTGATGTTGATAGTTTGGACATTTGACGACCGCTTGACATAGACAATTCACCATGTGGGCGCTAGGGGGCGTTGCTACGCGTCGCTTTCAGTGAGTGCTAAGCAAAGCCTCGATCGCGTGCACACTTCCCCGCACCAGTGAGCGGTCTCCTACATGGGCGAGTAAAACATGTCAGCGCCCATTCACCAGCCTACGAGCGAGCACATTCTATTTTATTGTTTCTGTATCAGTGCGATTTTATTTTGATTTGAAAATATTCACTAAAATGGGAAAAATATGAACTCCGAAAAGATCATGATTTTTTTAAATGTTCATGAATTAAAAAAGTATTCATGAATTTGAAAAAAAATGTTCATGAATCCAAAAAATGTCATTATTTCAAAAAAATGTTCTTGAATTAAAAAGGGGTTATGACTTTGAAAAAAGTTCATGAATAAAAAAAATTAGAAAATTGTTCGTTAATTCAAAAAATATTCATGAATTTTAAAACTGTTCAAAATTTTATAAAATGTTCATGAATTACAAAGCCGCGAGCCTTTTTTATTCATGAATAAAAATTCAAATACACGATTTTGAATATTGTTAATTGTTCGTGAATCAAAAAATGTTCACCTATTTGGAAAACATGTTCGTGAATTCAACAAAAAAGTTCATGAATTTGAGAAAATGTTCACAAATTTTAAAAAATGTTCATGAGTTAAATAAATGTTCACATAATTGGGAAAAAATATTTGCAAAATCAAAAAATGTGTACGAATTTGTAGAAAATATTCACAAGTTTAAAATATATTCAAAAAAATTAAAAAATGTTCAGGAATTTAAAAAATATTGTTGATTTGGAAAGAGTATTGAATTCAAAAAATGCTCACGAATTTTAAAAATGTTTGTGAATTTGACTTTAAAAAATATTCATGAATTTTGAAAAATTACACAAATCTTAAAATGTTCATACATTTAAAAAAAAAGTAAAGAAAAAACAAAAAACCAATCAGAAGACTAGAAATCGAACGGAGAATCACAAAAATAACAAAAGAAAACGTCCAAAAGCTTCCAGAACCGATGACCGTAGCTTCGTAAAACCAACGCAACGTTTCCGCTATGGGTCAGCCCACCAAAGGTGTTGCGAGAACAATCGCTCTGTTACTGCTCGCAACGGGCGATCCTTAGCATTTGTGGATGCTAAGTAGACACCCGTGTTTATGAATAAGTACTACGTAACTAGAATGAATGCCACCATTCTCCCTATGGATACACATTTTGGTCTGAGTGAAAAGATGGCCTATTCACGTACCATAGATGAATCATGCAAATAAAAATCAAAGCATTCGCTAGAATGAACAAAAAAAGTACATAGTATAAGACATGGAATCGGAAGGGCACCACCCAATGTTGCTTTTATATGAAAACAAGAGAATTCAACACATCCTTTCCAAATATCTCTAGTGCTCGAATAGCATGGCATGTGCGAATCAGTCTGTGGTTGGATGGTTACGAGGACATTGCTATCCCACTCCACCAGAGTTCAAGTCGTAAATTAGACATTGGTGCTCGTATTTTCCTGAATTTATTCCAGACCTTCCGGCGATGTCACCGTCGACTACGAAGGCGTCTGTGACGACTTCGTCAATCTCAAGATGATGTGCCGGCTCAGTCTCTCGGAGGTGCTCTAGGGTGTGCATGTGCGTATGTATGAGCATCTGCGTCTGTAATGTGTTAAAATAAATAGCATGGTATGCAGTTAATTCAGTGTACAATATTACTCTTCTATGTAGTATTTCATATATTTTTGAGTCATGATTAGGGAGTGTACCTAAGTCTTTCTGCTATCCCATTTATACAACTGTTGTTGTCGTTCTGGTCAATCTGATTTTATTTAGGGAATAATAATAATAATAATAATAATAATAATAATAATAATAATAATAATAATAATAATAATAATAATAATAATAAGAATAAGAATAAGAAGAAGAAGAAGAAGAAGAAGAAGAAGAGGAAGAAGATTCTTTCATTGTCAACAACATTTTTTCAGGAATTGTCTGAATGGGAGACGAGGAATGGGACAAAAGGGTATAGGTAAAAACAACAACAATGCTTTATTTTTTAGGCAAAACAGTAATGGAGCTCCTAATTGGCGCCTTTAGCTCCAGTTGGCGAAGTGGCGCTCACGCAGCTCTGCTGATGGGCCGGCCCAAATAACAACATTTCGAGCGCTGGCTAGGTTCTCGATCAGCCGCTAAAAAAAAATTCATGTCCACTCAGTTTTATCTTCTGGTTCACTCTGTTCGACGACTTCCACCTGACATGATTCTGCTGACCGTTGACTAGGGCTGGGTTGACCAGTTACCAGGGCCTCTCAAAATTGATGATTTTTTTTCAAACATTGAGTTTAAAGAAAAATTAAGAAAAAATCTCAAAAAACTGAACAAAAATCATGAATTGAAAAATGTTCGTGGATTTTCAAAAAAAGTTCATCAATTTGAAAAAGTTCATCGAATTTGAAAAATGTTCATCTATTCTGAAAAATAATCATCAAAGTTGAAAAAAGTTCATCAATTTAGAAAAAACGTTCAACAATTTGTAAAAAAGTTCACCTTCATAGATTTTGAAAAAACATCGAATTTGAAAAAAGTTCATTGATTTGGGAAAAAAACGTTGGACGAATTTGAAAATAGCTCATCGAATTTGAAAAAATGTTCATCAAATTTGGAACTAGCTCATCCATTTGTCAAAAAAAGTTCATCTGATTTGGAAAAGGTTGTGCATTTTTTTAAAAATAAAGAAAGGGGGAAAAGATGAAAGAAAAGAAACTGAAAAAGAAAGAAAAAACGGAACAGAAAACCAGAAATACAAACAAGAAAGAAAAAGGGAAAACAATCGTAGAAAAAATGGCCAAATAGAAAGAAAAAAACAGATAAGAAGAACATACAAAGACATGGTGTTTTTTTTAACTGTACATTAGCCACAAGAAGCACAAAAAGAAGTGCGAAAACAAGAAAGTTTGCACTACAAATCGTGTTGTCACGGTGGTTATCGCCTCCGTGATTGAACAACGAGGGCTGGAGTTCGAATCCTCCCACACGCACCACACTTCTATTATTTGAAGTTTAGGAAAGAAGAAAAAAAAAAAGAAAATGGGCCGAGCCGAAGTCGCTGGGGGGTGTGCGCCCGATTGCGGAATGACTGTAAACGGACGTTGAAGGCGCCGTTTCTGACGTGCTCTGCACCAAATCCGCTTGGTTTGTATAGCGGGCCGGCCCATCTCACTTCCTTCTGCTCTTTTTGTGTTTTCTATAAACAGCAAAAAAAAGTGCGTGCGAGCCAGGATTCGAACTCGCAAAGCGCTTCTTGAGAGTGCGACGCCATAACAACCAGAACAACTAACCTGGTGTGCATACATAGTGGTTTGTTTTGCCTTTTCTTCTTCTTCTTACTTCGTTCCTTTTTCTCTGTCCCTTTTTTCTTTCTTTTTTCAAATTCGTGAACTTTTTTTTGCGAAAGAAATTTGTGAACTTTTTTATTTAAAGCAGATGAACTTTTTACAAAATCGATGAACCTTTTTTCAAATTCGTGAACTTTTTCTTGAAACTAGATGAACTTTTTCAAAATTGGTGAACTTTTTTCAAATTTGATGGAACTTTTTTCAAATGTTTTTTGAAAATTTTCTGATATAGATGAACCTTTTTTTCAAAATCGGTGAACTTTTTTAAAATTTGTGAACTTTTTTAAAGTTTGATGAACCTTTTTTTGAAAATCAGTGAACTGTTTAGAATCCGTGAGCATTTTATTTTTGAATTCTTTTTCCTAAATTTCGAATTTTTTCCTCGAAAGTCAATGGTCAATGGTTGACCGGTCTACCACTACCAGTCAACCACGAAACGATCGAGCATTTTTTTCCTTTGAGTAAAAGAAACGATCCAGCATGGAAATCGGGGAAGTGCGCGTCGTGCGTGAGCTCGTCGGCTCTTTCTTGGGCCGGCCCATGTAGCCAGGCGCGTGGGCGCTGGTTTCGTCTACTGGCGCCGGAAAATGCGGGGTTGATGTCCTTTTAGGCCCATGATGTCGTCCTCCTCCTCTTCTCCCCTGTCGGCCTGCTGACATTGGGCCGGCGCGCCTGTGTCACACACACACACACACGTCGTCATAAAAAAAGAAACACACACACACGTCGTCGTCATTGCGGAAAAATTAGCCCGTTAATCTTGGACTGGTCCGAAATCCCACATGCGTCAGCGGGTCAGTACTGCAGACTGCAGTGCCTCAGGCAAGCAAAACAAAAACACTGGATTTGTCTCAACCCCTCGTCATCAACCTGACGAGCGAATCCCGACAGCTCGGTTCATGGAATGTATACACCTGATTCCATTCAAAAGGAAAACCGAAGACCGAACAGTGGAGCAGAAAAGAAAAGGAAAAGGCACAGGAAGGGTAACCATCATGCCATGACATACGGCCTACCATACGGGCACAGGACGTCTCCTCGACGAACGAGTGCGTGACGTAAAGCAGCGGCAGACAGGTACCAGTCCTAGTCAGCTTTCCTTTCTCCTTCTCTTTCAAGTATTTATTAATAATAAATAACGATCGATCGTGTAGATTAGTTCATGTCTCAAAAGCATCTCTCTGCTTTTTTGTAGACAGCTTGTTTCACTGGAAGTCTGTGCTGTCGAGTGTCGTACAGGTCTAAAAGGCGCTCGTATTTTTTCCTAACAAGGATTTACAATTGTTCCTTTTGCGACGGTGGATGGATGGGTTTATCAGTGTTATCACGAGATCTCCGTGAGAGGATAGGAGGATCCACTAGGTATGTTATGTAGTTGGGCAGATCAGAGCGACAGAGCTGCTTGTGTCGCTTGGCCGTTATGATGCTTCGCCATGTGCTGTACATGTATACTTTGCCCCGCCTAACTAAAGCTGCTATTGTTGCAAAGTGCAAGCTTGTTTTGCTTCTAAACTGTATTGGTTACTCCAATCAACTTAGACGATAGCCCGCATGTTGTAGCAGGAATCTATGTTGAAGCAAATGTATATATAGGTGCTACAAAAACAACCAAAACTAAAACAAAAGAAACTTTTTATATTTTTGCCCTTAACTCGAACCAACTACTCAGATTTACCCCTAATTTCAAAGGATGCTCAAATTTACCCCTCTGCCATTAAGTGACCTTACAAAAATGCCCTTATGTGTCATTTTCATCTGGTCAAAGGGATTTGACCGTCTACGGGGCGTTTATTGGACATTTTTGCCCCCAGACTCCATGTGTCACTTACATGCGGGACCCACTCAAAAAAAAGGAAAAAAAAACTCTTTCTCTCACCCCCTCTCTCTCACTTACATGTGGACCCCAACCAATAAAAAGAAAAAAAGAAAACTAGATAAGGACCGGTCAAACTAGATATAGGGCCCACATGTCATTGTCTTATTATTATTTTGTGAAATATATTTTAATTAAGAGTGGATTAGGCTGAGGGTTGCCGGCGCCGACCAAATCCCGTCGCGGAGGGACACCATGAGGCTGCGGGGAAATCGGTTGAGGGAATCAGACGATAGCCCTGGCTCTACCGCGTCCGGGGATGGCATTTCAGACCATATGGTCACCGGAGCGAAACAGCGGCGACCATTCCTGCGGCGGCTCTAGGCGGCGCAGGTGGGGGGGCTATCATGCGAGAAGGGGGAGAGGGTTGATGGGGAACGTTGTATGGAAAACAAAAAAATTCCTACGAAACACCCAAGATCTATTCTATGGTGATGCTAGCAACGAGAGGGGGAGTGTCTACATACCCTTGTAGACCAAAAGCGTTAACGATCTAAAGATCGTGGTTGGCATAGTCGTACTCCTTCACGGTCTAATCTGATCCGAGCACCGAACGAACGGCACCTCCGAGATGTGCACACGTACGGCTCGGTGACGTCTTCGCCTTCTTGATCCAGCAAGGGAGGGTGGAGAGGTGGATGGGATTTAGGGCAGCACGACGGCGTGGTGGTGGTGGTGACAGCGGAACACCGGCAGGGCTTCGCCAAGCACTATGCGGAGGACGAGGAGTAATGGGAGGGGAAGGCGCCAAGGGGTGGCTTGCCCTCCATGCCCCTAGGGTCGTTGCCCATGGGGAGAGGAAGGAAATCCCTCATTTCCTTCCCCACCGATCACTATCTTATCCCTTCGGGATATGATCCTATTCCTTTTAGGTGAGGATCTTGGTGCACCTAGACCAGGGGTGTGGGGCCTTGCCCCACTACCACGTTCATGTGGGTCCCCCCATGCAGGTGGGCCCCACTCCGGAACCTTCTAGAACCTTCCCGGTACAATACCGAAAAAACGAACATTTTCCGGAACCCTGAATATGACTTCCCATATATAAATCTTTACCTCCGGACCATTCCAGAGCTCCTCGTGATGTCTCGGATCCCACCTGGGACTCCGAACTACTTTCGGACTCACCATATGAATATCCCAATACTACCCTAGCGTTACCGAACGTTAAGTGTGTGACCCTACGGGTACGGGAACATGCAGACATGACCGAGACTCCTCTCCGATCAATAATCAATAGCGGGACCTGGATGCCCATATTGACTCCCACATATTCAATGAAGATCTTTATCGGTTTGAACCACGATGTCGAGGATTCAGTTAATCCCGTATACAATTCCCTTTGTCTGGCGATATGTTACTTGCCCGAGATTCGATCGTCGGTATCTCCATACCTAGTTCAATCTCGTTACCGGCAAGTCTCTTTACTCGTTCTGTAATACAAGATCCCGTGACTAAAATCATTAGTCACATGCTTGCAAGCTTCTTGTGATGTTGTATTACCGAGAGGGCCCATAGATATCTCTCCGTCACACAGAGCGACAAATCCCAGTCTAGATCCATGCAACCCAACAAACACTTTCGGAAATACCTGTAGAGCACCTTTATGATCACCTAGTTATGAAGTGACGTTTGATAACCCACAAAGCATTCTTCCGGTATTCGGGAGTAGCATGATCTCATCGTCTAAGGAACAGATACTTGACATTACGGAATCTACGGCAAAGTGAACTTAGTGATACGATCAGATGCTAAGCTTATGGTTCTGTTATCAAATGACAACTCATGTATATGGTTAGGAAACCTTAACCATCTTTGATCAACGAGCTAGTCTAGTAGAGGCTCACTAGGGACACGGTGTTGTTTATGTATCCACACATGTATTTAAGTTTCCGGTCAATACAATTATACCATGAATAATAAACATTTATCATGAACAAGGACATATGATAACAACCATTTTATTATTGCCTCTAGGGCATATTTCCAACAGTCTCCCCCTTGCACTAGAGTCAATAGTATAGTTTACATGGTTATGAATCTAACACCCATCGAGTTCTGGTGTTGATCATGTTTTGCTCGTGGAAGAGGTTTAGTCAATGGGCCTGCCACATTCAGATCCGTATGCACTTTGCAAATCTCTATGTCTCCATCCTTAATGTAATTACGAATGGAGTTGAAGCGGCGCTTGATATGCTTGGTCTTCATGCGAAACCTTGGCTCCTTGGCAATGGCAATGGCGCCAGTGTTGTCACAATAGAGAGTCATTGGATCCGATGCACTAGGTACCCGTCCTAGATCGGACATGAACTCCTTCATCCAGACTCCTTCCTGCGCTGCTTCCAAAGCAGCTATATATTCCGCTTCACATGTAGATCCCGCCACGACGCTCTGCTTGGAACTGCTCCACCATTCAAAATAAATACGTATCCGGTTGATACGTCTCCAACGTATCTATAATTTTTGATTGTTCCATGCTATTATAGTATCAATCTTAGATGTTTTATATGCAATTATATATCATTTTTTGGGACTAACCTATTAACCTAGTGCCTAGTGCCATTTGCTGCCTTTTGCTTGTTTTTGGCTTTTCAGAAAATCAACATCAAACGGAAAAAACACTTTGATTTTTTTTCTGGACCAAGAGAGACCCTAGAAGGTTTGGGAGAAGACCAAACTAGTCACGAGGGAGCGACAAGCTCGGGAGGCGCGCCCTCCAGGCTTGTGGGCCCCTCGTGGCACCTCTTGACCTAATTTCAAGCCTATAAATTCTCAAATATTTCCCATATACCAGAGAGCCACCTCGAATAACTTTTCCGCCGTCGCAAGCTTCTGTTCTTCCGCGATCCCATCTGGAGGCCTTTTCCGGCGATTTGCCGGAGGGGGAATTGATCACGGAGGGCTTCTACATCAACATTGCTGCCCTTCCGATGATGTGTGAGTAGTTTACCACATACCTACGGGTCCATAGCTAGTAGCTAGATGGCTTCTTCTCCCTCTTTAATCTTCAATACAATGTTCTCGTCGATCTCCTTGAAGTTCTATTCGATGTAATCTTCTTTTGCGGTGTGTTTGTTGGGATCCGATGAATTGTGGGTTTATGATCATATTATTCATGAGAAATATTTGAGTCTTTTCTGAACTTATTTATGCATGATTGTTATAGCTTTGTATTTCTCTTCGATCTATCTGTTTGGTTTGGCCAGCTAGATTGATTTATCTTGCAATGGGAGAGGTGCTTTGTGATGGGTTCAATCTTGCGGTGCTCTATCCCAGTGACAGAAAGGGACAAGACACGTATTTGTATTGTTGCTGACGAGGGCATGTACTAGGGATAGGGTAATAGGCCTGACATATGGACCCTACCCTAGGACACCACACGTCTTACACTGGGCCCCAGGGCCAGATCAACAACCCAGAATTCCGCAGACTGACATTCACTCGGAGTTCTACAAACCACTCGGGAGGCAAGAGTTCACTCGACAGACTCGTTTCACTCGCAACACCCGAAAGTCACTCGGCCAGAGAAGACCAGGAGTCTCCAGGAGCGCAACGGTCGGGACGCACGTTCTCCTGTATTAATTGTCATCAATACGCCCATTACCTGGCACACTTATACCCCCCTTAACCCCCTGTAATGGCTGGCGTTGATGGGAGGGCTGGCGAGACTATATAAGCCGCCCTCCTGCTCCATTCCAAGGGTTCGCAACCTGTTGTAATCATACACTCAAGCAATACAGCTCCAGAGCACCGAGACATAGGGCTATTACCTCCACCGCTGAGGGGCCTGAACTCGTAAATCCGAGTGTAACACCTGCGCCGTAGCTAGGCTCTGCCCTCTCATCCGTACCCCTACACACTACTGTCAGGCTTGCACCCACGACAGTTGGCGCCCACCGTGGGGCAGGCGTCTAGCGACTTCCGACGTAGTTGCATTTTTCCGATCATCACCATGGTTTCCGGCGGCGGACTGACTCTGGGCGGTGAGATCCGTTTCGGCGTCCTCAGCTTCATCGCCGACGATTCGGCGTGGCTCCAGGAAGCCCCGCTGGATGTCGAGGCGCTGCCCGTCCGCGGCGCAGCGCACTTCTGCACGAGTTCCTTCGGCGTCCTTCTTCGGCAACCGTCGACTCCCTACCAGTCGACTTCTTCACTCCCCACCAGCCGTCATCGCAAGCGCTCCGGACGCTCGCGGCTTCAGCGGTAGATCAGGCACGCGGTGACCCTTTAGGCCGCGGCCCCGCAAATCGCGTCGATCGAGCCCGATGAGCCTGTCTTCGATCTGTTTGCCTCCGTGTATGAGCACTCGGAAAGCGTATCCGAGTGCGAGAGCAGCGATCCCGCTGCGGAGGTTCTGATGGCCGATTCCCCGCTCAGTCCGCCTGGGTACGGCCGCGGTGACGCGGAGAACGGCGACCCGTCGCGCGCCGATCTTGGCGGCGGCAGGGACCAGCATAACGACGAGTACATCCCCCAACCTCTCACGCGACAGCAGAGGGAGGAACAGCAGCACAGGACCGAGCAGGCCCTCCAGACGCCCATCGTTGGGACGACCCCCGAGGCTCAGGCTTTGGAGGCCGTGCGCCAGGCCAACTTGGTTGAACGCAATCGTCTGGAAGCGCTCCAGAAGGCACTCGACGATCGCGCCCGCAGACAGCTTCAGCACAGTTCCAGTCGATGACAGCGGTAGTTGTTTCCGAATGACCAGCAGCAGAGTTTCCAGGTATTCCGCACTCCCGTCCAGAATCTGGCGGCGGCCACTCGGATAGCAGATTCCATCGAGCCATCCCGATCCGAGGCGGGAGAGGGTCTTCGACAGATCCGAGCCCTGCTCAAGGCGGATGAAGAGCAAAATTCAGCAGTATCTCAGTCGCGCAACAGGATACTTCAATGAAGTGAGAAAGTTGGAAAAGAAATTTGAAGGTCTGGAGCTGCATCACGTTCCCCGAGCCAAGAATCAGGAAGCAGACGATCTGGCAAAAATCGGGTCCACTCGGAAATCCATACCCAGCAATGTTTGCCTCGAGCATTTACGTTCCCCGACTGTAAAAGAAAATCCCTTCACGGAAGAGCCCCCGCAAGCGGTCAGTCCGTCTGATCCGACTGAGGTTGAAGTCCCGGCAGTCATTGATTTGGTAATGGAGGTCCTAGCAATCACACCCGAGTGGACGGTGCCTTACATCGCATACCTGCTCAGGCAGGAACTTCCAGAAGACGAAGCTGAGGCCCGCCAGATTGTTCGCAGGTCCAAAGCCTTTGAAGTGGTCGGTGATCAATTATACAGAAAGAGCGTCACCGGTGTGACTCAGCACTGCATTTCTGCGGAAGAAGGTCGACTGCTCCTGGAGGAGATTCACTCGGGAAGTTGTGGGCACCACGCGTCCTCTCGGACAATTGTGGCTAAAGCTTACCGAGCCGGTTTCTTCTGGCCCTGTGCCAATGAAGCTGCGCAGGAGATAGTCCAACACTGTGCCGGGTGCCAGTTCTATGCGAACTTGTCCCACAAGCCTGCATCTGCTCTGAAGACCATTCCACTCGTCTGGCCGTTTGCAGTTTGGGGACTCGACATGGTAGGACCCCTCCGGATGGGGGCGAGTGGATTCACTCACTTGATGGTTGCAGTCGACAAGTTCACTAAGTGGATCGAAGCCAAACCCATCAAGAAACTAGACTCTCGTACAGCGATCAAGTTCATGAAGGAGATAGTATTCAGATACGGCGTGCCCCACAGCATCATCACTGACAACGGTTCAAACTTTGACTCGGAAGAGTTCAGGACATTCTGTGCCGGCCAGGGTACCCGAGTCGATTATGCATCTGTGGCACACCCGCAGTCGAATGGACAAGCGGAGAGAGCAAATGGACTGATACTTCAGGGGTTAAAGCCACGACTCATGCGCGATTTGGATCATGCAGCTGGAGCCTGGGTCACCGAGTTGCCATCGGTTCTTTGGGGCTTGAGGACGACCCCCAACCGGTCCACCAATCGTACTCCCTTCTTCATGGTGTACGGAGCTGAAGCCGTCTTGCCGAGTGACTTGCTCCATAATTCGCCCAGAGTGGAACTGTACTCTGAAGCTGAAGCAGAGCAAGCACGACAAGACGCCGTTGATCTCTTGGAGGAGGAAAGGGAGATGGCTCTGATCCGTTCGACCATTTATCAGCAGGATCTACGACGTTTTCATAGCAGGCACGTCCGAAGTCGGACCTTTCAGGAAGGAGATATTGTCCTCCGAGTGGATCAACAACGACCTCACAAGCTTGCTCCCGCGTGGGAAGGCCCCTTTATCGTGTCAAAGGTTCTGCACAACGGAGCATACCGCTTGTACAACCTTCAGAAGCAAGCTGACAAGCCCCGTGCTTGGAATGCAGATTTGCTGCGACGATTTTATACTTGATGATGAGATGTAATAAAAAGTACTCGAGTGACATTTGATGAATAAAAGCATGACTTTTCCAGTTCTACGTTGAAGTTCGCTCGTACGCATTCTCTGGCTTACAACCCCCAGTGGGTGTATGCCGTTCAACTTAGCTGCAAACCAGTTTTTGCCTAAGTTAAAACCTACTCCGAGTGAAGAGCAACCCTCTCACTCGGGGGCTTGGCTGCGGACCAGCTTCCGTCCAAGTTAAAAACTACTCCGAGTGACGAGCAACCCTCTCACTCGGAGGCTTGGCTGCGGACCAGTTTTCGCCCAAGTCTAAAACGCTACTCCGAGTGAAGAGCAACCCTCTCACTCGGGGGCTTGGCTGCGGACCAGCTTCCGCCCAAGTTAAACGCTACTCCGAGTGAAGAGCAACCCTTTCACTCGGGGGCGTGGCTGCGGACCAGCTTCCGCCCAAGTTAAAAACTACTCCGAGTGACAAGCAACCCTCTCACTCGGGGGCTTGGCTGCGGACCAGCTTCCGCCCAAGTTAAACGCTACCCCGAGTGAAGAGCAACCCTTTCACTCGGGGGCTTGGCTGCGGACCAGCTTCCGCCCAAGTTAAACGCTACTCCGAGTGAAGAGCAACCCTCTCACTCGGGGGCTTGGCTGCGGACCAGCTTCCGCCCAAGTTAAAAACTACGCCGAGTGAAGAGCAACCCTCTCACTCGGAGGCTTGGCTGCGGACCAGCTTCCGCCGAAGTTAAACGCTACCCCGAGTGAAGAGCAACCCTCTCACTCGGGGGCTTGGCTGCGGACCAGCTTCCGCCCAAGTTAAAACCTACTCCGAGTGAAGAGCAACCCTCTCACTCGGGGGCTTGGCTGCGGACCAGCTTCCGCCCAAGTTAAAAACTACTCCGAGTGAAGAGCAACCCTCTCACTCGGGGGCTTGGCTGCGGACCAGCTTCCGCCCAAGTTAAACGCTACTCCGAGTGAAGAGCAACCCTCTCACTCGGGGGCTTGGCTGCAGACCAGCTTCTGCCCAAGTTAAACGCTACTCCGAGTGAAGAGCAACCCTCTCACTCGGGGGCTTGGCTGCGGACCTGCTTCCGCCCAAGTTAAAAACTACCCCGAGTGAAGAGCAACCCTCTCACTCGGGGGCTTGGCTGCGGACCAGCTTCCGCCCAAGTTAAAAACTACTCCGAGTGACGAGCAACCCTCTCACTCGGGGGCTTGGCTGCGGACCAGCTTCCGCCCAAGTTAAACGCTACTCCGAGTGAAGAGCAACCCTCTCACTCGGGGGCTTGGCTGCGGACCAGCTTCCGCCCAAGTTAAAAACTACGCCGAGTGACGAGCAACCCTCTCACTCGGGGGCTTGGCTGCGGACCAGCTTCCGCCCAAGTTAAACGCTACTCCGAGCGACGAGCGACCCTCTCACTTGGGGGCTTGGCTGCGGACCAGCTTCCACCCAAGTTAAACGCTACCCCGAGTGAAGAGCAACCCTCTCACTCGGGGGCTTGGCTGCAGACCAGCTTCCGCCCAAGTTAAACGCTACCCCGAGTGAAGAGCAACCCTCTCACTCGGGGGCTTGGCTGCGGACTAGCTTCCGTCCAAGTTAAAACCTACTCCGAGTGACGAGCAACCCTCTCACTCGGGGGCTTGGCTGCGAATCAGCTTTCGCCCAAGCCGAAAACACTACTCCGAGTGGCGAGCTATCCTCTCACTCGGAGGCTTGGCTGCGAACCAGCTTCCGCCCAAGCCAAAACACAAGTTCAAAGATACGAAAGACTCAAAGGAAAGCATTCGATTAACTCTAGCAGTTCAAAAGCGAATACGAGTACTCGGGCCCAAAGCCCGAAAGAGTTTAACGATTACAATTCCACTCGGCATACCGAGGTTAATGGATAAGACTTGAAGTTTTTTCACGCTCCTGAAGGGCTGGCTGGTTCAATGAAAACATCCAAGTCGATGCCGTCTGCAATCCGAGTGGCCGCTTCGATGAATGTCTCCATGAAGTCCTCGAACCAGAGTTTCTTCGGGTTGGCAACTTGGAGAGTCTTCAGTTTCTCCTCCTTGGCCTCCTTGCAATGCACTCGGACCAGGCAGAGCACCACGTCAGCCCCGCAGTGAGCAGCCGACTTCTTCTACGCTTGCACTCGGCTGGGAATGTCGTTGAGACGAGTCATCATGGCTTCCAGGTCGGTGTCGAGGGTATCTTCTGGCCACAACTCCTTGTCAATTCTCCCAAGTGCACCCCGTAGACGGATGATGTACGCTTGGACGTCCTCGATGCGGGTTTCCACCAGCAAGATGCCCAGTGCAGCCTTGTCACTGACGAGTGACCTGGAAGGATCCAGATCCCTCTCGATTCTGTCAGTTTCCAGATCGAAGTCTCGACAGTACTCTGTGAAGAAGGAAAGAAGAGAGTCGAACATCAGCATGCAAAAAGTTCACTCGGAGATAAGTTGAAATGCACTCGGACACTATAAGTTACCTGCAAGCTTGGTGTACATCTCCTCCATGAACTCCTCTATATGCTTCTCCAGGGCGTTCTTCTTCTCGACCAACTGGGCGACCTTCTCATTCAGAGTCTCCTTCTCTTTCTCGAAGGCTTCCGCCTGGGCCTTGAGCTTGCCATCCCACTCGGTCTGTTGCTTCTTGAGCTCGAGCACCTCTTTCTTCAGCGATACGTTCTCTGCTTCGAGCTTTCCGAGTGAGAACAGCTTCTCTTCGACGGCCTTAGTCTTCTGCTTCACCACTTGCTGCGCTCCCGCCAGCTCATTGTCCTTGTTCTCGAGTGCCTGCTTCATAGTTTCTAAAGAAACAGAGGTTCTGAGCCGAACTTGGAGTCGATGGTTTTCACTACGCACATCTGTTCGAGTGAAGTCACTCGGTTCAAAGAATGCAAAAAGGTGAAAACAGAGTGCTCAGTAATGGAACCTTACCTCCCATGGTCTTGAGCTCCGCTTGAGCACGCTCTGTGTTCCTCCTCTCCACCTCTAAGTTCACCCGAAGCTGGGCCGTTTCCTTCTCCAGTGCCACGTACTGAGTCCCAAGCTCACAAGTTTTCTGAAACACAAGAAAAAGCAGATCAGTTAACGTTAAGAGATATTCCGAGTGACCACAGACTGGTGCTCCCGGAAGAAGCAAGCTTGACCAGTATCAGATCCTGAAGAACCCTTGGAGAGGGAGGAGCAAGCTTGACCAGTATCAGATCCTAAGTTCTAAAACTTCCGCCCACTGCCCGCAGTCGACGGTAGTCTCGGGGACTACACCTAGTGGGTGCACTCAGCGTGCCCCCACTGGAATGGTATCCACTCGGAACCGGTCCGCCCGGTCCGAGTGACGGCCAAACACAAAGCAACAAGACAAAAAAGTTCCGAGTGCCCAGAGATCGACACTCCTGGAAGGAACAAGCTTGACCAGTATCAGATCCTAAGTTCTAAGACTTCCGCCGACTGCCCGCAGTCGACGGTAGTCTCGGGGACTACACCCAGTGGGTGCACTCAGCGTGCCCCCACTGGAATGGTATCCACTCAGAACGGTCCGCCCAATCTGAGTGATGGCCGAAAGAAAAAAAAACAACAACAACAAAACAAGTTCTAAGCTCTAAGACTCCCGCCGACTACCCGCAGTCGACGGCAGTCTCGGGGACTACACCCAGTGGGTGCACTCAGCGTGCCCCCACTGGAATGGTATCCACTCGGAACCGGTCCGCCCGGTCCGAGTGACGGCCAAACACAAAAACACCCAGTGGGTGTACCAGATATTTTCCAACTGGAAGTCCTACTGAAGAAAAAAGACTTGGAGGTCAACTTACAAGAGCACTTACTCGGACATTCTCCTGGAGAGCGGCACTGGCATCATAAGCTAGCTTCCCAACCGCGCACATCTCCCTGAGCCGTTTGGTCATCAATTCCGCCTGGATCATCGCCTCCTTGCTGGCCCCGGTTTGGACCTCCGGCGTCTTGTACAGAGTGAAGATGTTGACGGGAGCAGTCGGAACCGAGGCTAGGGCAGTCGACGGAACCGCAGCAGGACCAGCCCTAGCCTGAGAACCTTGCCCCAGCAGCACGGTCAAAGCGGGCGCAGGTGGAGCTCGAGGCACTTCGTTCGGCGGCGTCTTTTGTGTGGTGGTCTGAGGAGCAGTCGGAACTAGGGTCTCCTTCTCAGTGGCCCTCCGCGGCGGCTCTTCATCATCATCTCTGACGTGGATGACCTCTGCAAGCATTACGTTCACTCGATGCAATCAGTCGCAATGCACGATTCAATCGAACGAAGACATTTCAGTCGAATGACAAGTTACAGTAAAGATGAAGTTATTGTTACCTCTCTGAGAAGTGGCCGCGTCTGCCATCTCAGCTTCGGTGCGATCCCCATCAATCTGCATGGGAGACGTCGTCGAGGTTGCAGCACTGGTTCATAAGATGCACTCGGTCAGAAGAATCACAAAAGTTAGCAAAGACAGAAAAGAAAAGCTGAGAAGAATACTCACATTGAGGCGACAGGCACAACGACCTTGATTCGGGGCAGAGCCTTCCGAGGCCTGGGGGAAGCGACCTTGGGCTGCCTGGCGGCCTTCTCAGTCGGCGCAGGCGTCGGCGTCCGAGCGCGCTTCGGAGCCTTAGCACTCAGAACCGCCTCCTTCTCCGAGCTTGCACTCGGATCCTGGGCTCGTTTGGAGCCGTGCTCGTAACCCAGCTCTGGAGAAAGAGAAGACTCGTCATCGTCGCTGCCGTCCGAGTCCTCACTTTCCTCCTCGCTGTCCTCCATGTAGCTTCCCCCGGCGCTGCCATGCTCGCTCTCCGCACCTCCGACAAGTTGTTCTCCATTCGACACAGGCGATAACATCTTTTGGAATTCCGGCAAGACACAAAGATCAGAGACAGTCGGTTCAGTCAGATTACCCAGTTCATTCGGAACATTTGCGCATAAGTGATTCACTCGGAAATGCATGTCATACCTCCAGCGGCAGGTTGTTGACGTCGAAGGGCGGGACCCGTCTTGACCCTTGCGGATTGTCACGTGCGCCAGTGATGCACTTGATCCACTGTTCCACGTCTTTCGCCTCGACGTCTTCCGGATGCACTCGGGTCGGATCACTGGGCCCAGTGTAGAGCCACATGGGGTGAGCCCGCTCCTGCAGTGGCTGGATTCTCTGACTGAGAAATACCTCCAGAAGGTCTAGGCCAGTCAATCCACCCTGAATCAGACTAACCACGGCAGTCATCAAGATCGATACGTCCGTCTTCTCCTTTTTATCAACTGTCAGCGAGGGAGGAGACTGAATCCTCTTGGTCGTGTAAGGAGGAAGACCAGTCGATGAGCCCGAGCACGGCAGGTCATTGCCGTAGAACCAGGACGACTGCCAGCCCCTCACCGAGTCAAGAAAAGACATGGATGGGAATGCACTCTTACCCCTCATCTGAATACCTAGGCCACCGCACATCTGGATCACGTGCGTCCTCTCTCCATTCGGGTCAACCTTCTTAACCGATTGAGATCGGCACGTGAAGATATGTTTGAACAAACCCCAGTGCGGCGGACAACCCAGAAAGTTTTCGCACAAAGAAACAAATGCGGCGAGATACATAATAGCATTTGGAGGCAGATGGTGGAGCTGAGCACCGAAGAAGTTCAAGAATCCACGGAGAAAAGGATGGGGTGGCATGGAGAAACCTCGCTCCACGTGCGTGGTGAGAAGCACTCGCTCCCCGGGGCGCGGCGCGGGCTCGATCTCCCCCTCCTCCGGTAGCCTCCACGTCCCGTCGCGGAACAGCCCATCCACGACGAGCCCGTTGACGTCATCGAGCGTGGTGGTCGGCGGGATCCAGTCGCCCTGGATCCACCCGGGCGGGAGCACAGCTCGCGAGCTCGAAGCCTTCCTCCCCTTCGCCGCCTTCTTCGCCTTCTCGAGCTTAGCGGTCTTGTCCTTCACCATCGCCGCTGAACTCGCCAGCACCGAGGAAGATTTGCGCGGAGTGGGTCGCGGGAGAAGGGATCGGGCAGATTGAGGAAGTTGAGAAAAGGGGATATGTCTCTCTCTCCCTCTCCGCCACGGCCGCCTCTTATATCTCCGCCCGCACCGCTCCCCAATCCACGCCGCTGAACCACGGGCCCGCAGATCTCCTCAAATCGTGCCGCCGAAGATCCAGCGGTATGTGGCGAAAAGTGGGGCGAAAATCGAGGCGTCACGCCCCACTTTCCCCACTCATTGCGCTGCAACCGTTTACGCGCGCTCAAATATGGTTTCAAATCCCGCAAAATCCGGAGTCCGGCAACCCGATTGCTCTCACTCCAAAGACGTGCCGCGTTCGCTCGGATCCACTCCGGTGCACGGCATATGGCTACTCATTTCACTCGGATGGGAAACTACTCACTCGGATGGAAGCTACTCACTCGGACAGAAACTACTCATCCGGATGAAGACCACTCATTTCACTCGGACGTCGTATGGTCCAGAATCCGTCAAGGTGCGATGTGAAAACAAGGGCGTCTAATGACCAGTTAGAGTTCTTGAGCGCCCCCGTAGCACTCAACTCGTCTGGAAATTCGCCTTGACTCGATCCACCTAACCTCGACCGATTCGGGGGCTAATGACGAGGGCATGTACTAGGGATAGGGTAATAGGCCTGACCTATGGACCCTACCCTAGGACACCACACGTCTTACACTGGGCCCCAGGGCCAGATCAACAACCCAGAATTCCGCAGACTGACATTCACTCGGAGTTCTACAAACCACTCGGGAGGCAAGAGTTCACTCGACAGACTCGTTTTACTCGGAACACCCGAAAGTCACTCGGCCAGAGAAGACCAGGAGTCTCCAGGAGCGCAACGGTCGGGACGCACGTTCTCCTGTATTAATTGTCATCAATACGCCCGTTACCTGGCGCACTTATACCCCCCTTAACCCCCTGTAATGGCTGGCGTTGATGGGAGGGCTGGCGAGACTATATAAGCCGCCCTCCTGCTCCATTCCAAGGGTTCGCAACCTGTTGTAATCATACACTCAAGCAATACAGCTCCAGAGCACCGAGACGTAGGGCTATTACCTCCACCGCTGAGGGGCCTGAACTCGTAAATCCGAGTGTAACACCTGCGCCGTAGCTAGGCTCTGCCCTCTCATCCGTACCCCTACACACTACTGTCAGGCTTGCACCCACGACAGTTGCCTGATACGTCTTCATCGTATCTATAATTTTTGATTGTTTCATGCCAATATTCTACAACTTTCATATACTTTTGGCAACATTTTATATTATTTTTGGGACTAACATATTGATCCAGTGCCCAGTGCCAATTCCTGTTTTCTGCTTGTCTTTTGTTTTGCAGAAAATCCATATCAAACAAAGTCCAAACGTGATAAAATTTTACGGAGAATTATTTTGGAATATATGTGATTTTTGGGAGGTGGAATCAACGCAAATGGAGGCCCACAACCTCCACAAGGCAAACGGGCACGACCCCCCCAGGTCGCGTGATGTTGCCTTGTGAGCACACCGTAAGTCGGTTGGGGTCCTTCTTCGGCCGCAAGGAAGCTTATATCGATAAAAAAAGTTGTGTTAAAATTTCAGCGCAATCGGAGTTACAGATCTCCGGGAATATAAGAAACGGTTTTCGGCCAGAAAACAAGGACGCGAAACAAAAGAGAACAGAGAGAAAGATCCAATCTCGGAGGGGCTCCTCCCCTCCGGGAGCCATGGCAGCCATGGACCAGAGGGGAAACTCTCCTCCCATCTAGGGGGAGACCAAGGAAGAAGAAGAAGGGGGGGGGGGCTCTCTCCCCCTCTCACCCGGTGGCACCGGAACGCCGCCGGGGCAATCATCGTGAAGGCGATCTACACCAATAACTTCGCCGCCGTCATCACCAACTTTCTCCCCCTCTATGCATTGGTGTAACCTCTCTATTCCCGCTATAATTCTATACTTGAACATGGTGCTTAACGCTATATATTATTATCCAATGATATGTGGCAATCCTATGATGTTTGAGTAGATTCGTTTTGTCCTATGGGTTGATTGATGATCGTGATTGGTTTGAGTTGTATGTTTTATTTTGGTGTTGTGCTATGGTGCCCTCCGTGTCGCGCAAGCGTGAGGGATTCCTGCTGTAGGGTTTGCAATATGTTCATAATTCTCTTATAGTGGGCAGCTAGAGTGACAGAAGCTTACACCCGAGTAAGGGGGTTGTTGCGTATGGGAGTCAAGAGGACTTGTTACTTAATGCTATGGTTGGGTTTTACCTTAATGATCTTTGGTAGTTGCGGATGCTTGCTAGAGTTCCAATCATAAGTGCATATGATCCAAGTATGGAAAGTATGTTTGCTCATGCCTCTCCCTCATATAAAATTGCAATAATGATTACCGGTCTAGTTATTTGCCTAGGGACAAATCTTTCTCTTGTGTTACAAAAGCTTTCTACTAAACAACTAGCTTTTATTATCTTGCAATTTACTCGTAGTTTTATTCTCGCAAAGTACTCCTAGTTTTATTCTTGCAAAGTAGTTCTAACATTACACCTACAAAGTACTTCTAGTTTCATACTTGTTCTACGTAAAGCAAACGTTAAGTGTGCGTAGAGTTGTATCGGTGGTCGATAGAACTTGAAGGGAATATTGATTCTACCTTTAGCTCCTCGTTGGGTTTGACACTCTTATTTATCAAGAAAGGCTACAACTGATCCCCTATACTTGTGGGTTATCAAGACCATTTTCTGGCGCCGTTGCCGGGGAGCAATAGCGTGGGGTTGATATTCTCGTGTGTGCTTGTTTGCTTTATCACTAAGTAGTTTTTATTTTGTGCTCTTGTTTTCCATCTTTAGTTATGGGTAGGAAACGTAAAATACCAAAAAATTAGTTGCACTTGCTAAACCAATGGTTGAAGAACCACCCAAAATCTATCATACTGCTGAAGCTTTCTACTTGGATCATCTTCGATCCCTTTGTGCTCGTGCTGAAAACCCAACTAGCTTAGTTGAGGGAAAATCATTAGATGAGCATGCTTATTTTGTGCGACACCGCTTGTCTCAAAAAGGGAAACTCTTATGGCATCATATTAATACTTTGAATTGCTATGCTTGGAATTTATGTGAAATACATGATTTTACTTGTTATTCTAAAGACCCTTGTTGGTGCAATAATTTGCCTCCTTATGTTTTGGAGATTGATTGACAAACAGTGAGGGACTGATATGTTTGCTAGTGCACACAGAGTAACAGGTCCCTGGAGTTAAGAGGAGTTTGGATTCATAACTCCGAAGAATATCCCCTGCGTAGCAGTGAAAGGTATCACCGAAGGTTATGACGACAAGAGTGACTCCTCAAAATTTGCCGACGTGAAGCAATTGGTTCGGTGCCTGTCCGAAGGAAGTGACTGCAGCCGAGGAGATTGAAGACGAAGAGAAGACGTAGCATTCTTTTCGTTGTTTCTTTTCGACTTATTGAGTCATAGGACCACCGTACTATTAAGAGGGGTGTAGCGTTCTAAGATTTGATTCACTGATGCTAAACCCAAATCCTATGAAAGCTGTGAGAGAAATCTCTTTGTGTTCCGAGCAAATACTTGCCAGCAAGAGACTGTGATCTTCTTCGCTGTGAGAGATTTGTCTCTGACCGAGGAGTTAGCATTACTTGTTCCTCAAGTAATGTTACCGTTGCTCCCAAATCCGACCGTTGTGAACGTGTCAGTTGGCCATTGGCTGGACCGCGTGTCCAAAATGGTCATTTCCCATCAGGGAAGGCTGCGGCTATAAATAGCCACCCCGCGCCGGCGTTGTCCGGCGGCTGCTCCGTTTGATTCTGAGAAGATTGTAGAGCAACCCCTCTCTGAGAGATTTGAGTTTAAAATCCACCGAGAGAAAAACCCTAGAGCCAAAAAATTAGATAGTGGTTCAGCATCACTAGAATCTAAGTCCAATACGCTCCGCCTATTACTCTTGAGAGCTGCAAACTCTCTAGACGGTTAGGTGTCAATTTCTTCAGAGACCAAGAGTAATTGTGGTTCTTGAAGAAGAAGTCTGTAAAGGTTCGGAGATCGCCTCAAGTATCTACCACGAGTAATCGGCATTGGTTGACGAACCAATTGTCGAGGAGAATAGGGCGAAGAGAGTTTATCTTCTGTGTTAAATCACAACCCCTCCAACCAGACGTAGTCCTTGTGCAGAAGGGCGAACTGGTCTACCAAACACCTTGTCGCCATCGAGCATCACTGGTCACTTCTGCTACCCTCTTTACATTCGAACTGTGACATGCCATATTTCAATCATGTGATTTACCTCGGTACATGTTGTTAGTTTCCATTCGGTAGTTTGTATTCGCTCACTGTTTACGGTATTTTCATTCGTTCCGCTGCTGGGTTCCGAGAGTTTTAATATTTCCGAGAAAAAAATTAAAACTCCCATTCACCCCCCCCCTCTGGTAGACATACTTCGATCCTACAACCCTAAAAAACACCTTCAGTACCAATGTGAGTTTAAGGATAATGGAATCTTATCTTCTTATGCCAAAGGTGTTTATAGTTACTATGATATTGAACAAATAGAAGAATTTGTTGCTTTTAAGGGTTCATATGAAATTGCTTCTTTGATTGAAAAGTGTGATGCTACTCTTTACAAATCTGAAAATGTTGCCATACTTAAATATTGCTATAAAAACTATGCTTCTAATGCTTATGTGAAAGAATATATTGAGGACACCTCCGCTGTCCATGAAGAGACTAATATTTTGCAGGAATCTATGGAAGAAGAAATTGATGACACTGTGAGCTCATTAGATGAAAAAATTGAGGAGGAGAGAGAAGAACAAAAGGAGGAAGAGTGCAATGATCACCCATGCCCACCTTCTGATGAGAGTAACTGTTTATCTCATACATTGTTTAATTTCCCTTCGTGCTTACCGAAGGATGAATGCTATGATGAATGCTATGATCCCTTTGATGCGTCTGAAATATTCCTTTTTGATGAAATTGATGCTTGCTATGCTTGTGGCCATGATGCCAATATGAATGATGCTTATGGAGATGAACTTGCTATAATTCCTTATGTTAAGAATGAAATTGTTGCTATTGTACCTACACATGATAGTCCTATTATCTTTTTGAATTCTCCAAACTACACTATATCGGAGAAGTTTGTGCTTATTAAGGATTATATTGATGGGTTGTGTTTTACCGTTGCACATGATGATTTTGATGAATATAATATGCATGTGCTTGCTGCTCCTACTTGCAATAATTATGAGAGAGGAACTACATCTCCGCCTCTCTATGTTTCCAATACGATAAAATTGCAAGAAACTGTTTATACTATGCATTGGCCTTTACTTGATATGCATGAATTGTTCTTTTATGACATGCCGATGCATAGGAAGAGAGTTAGACTTCGTCATTGCATGATATATGTTGCTTTGTGCTCACTACTAAATTACAAATCATTGTTAATTAAAATTGGCTTTGATATACCTTGGGATCCGGGTGGATCGATTGCTTGAGCACTTTATGCCTAGATTAATGGTTTTAAAGAAAGCGCTGCCTGGGAGACAACCCGGAAGTTTTAGAGAGTCATTTTATTCTGTTGTGTGCTTTTAAAAAGTTTAAAAACAAAAAAATATAGAGGGGAACCTAAAAACTTTTTCAAAAAGAGAAACGATTGGTAGGTTATGCATTGGAGAAGTGAGGGTCGACCTTGAACACTTGTGTTCATGCTCATGGAAACAATGTAGAATTTTTCATGGAAGTTTCTCGCAAAAATAATTATCCCCTTGTATAAATCCATTGTATTATAAAAATAATGTGCCAAGATTTACCTTTAGGATGTTTAAATTGCTTGTTTGGTGTGTGCTGTGAAAAAACAGAAACTTTTGCTGTAGTGCTTGAATTTTGTTATTTTATTGGAACGTGCAAAACTTCTGAAATTTTTACACAGTACTTATATGCAAATTTTTTATTTTTTCCTAATTTTTCAGAATTTTTGAAGTTACAGAAGTATATGTTTCATTAGCATCTTTACAGACTGTCCTGTTTTCACAGATTGCTGTTATAGTTTCTTTATTTGCGTATGTTTGAAATCTTGTTGAGCCCCATTGACTTGGGAGCCATAGAATTGTGATAGCATATAGTGGGTAATGTTTGATTATAATTATACAATAATGTTACAGCAGGACATGATGGGATTTGATGTTATATGTACTAACCCCTCTAATAAAAAGTTCGGTTGAGTTTTGTGTGGATGAAGTGTTCGAAGATCGAGGAGGTATCTGTATGAGGAGAATAGGGAGAGGCAAGAGTTCAAGCTTGGGGATGCCCAAGGCACCCCAAGTAAATATTCAAGGAGACTCAAGCGTCTAAGCTTGGGGATGCCCCGGAAGGCATCCCATCTTTCTTCGACAATTATCGGTATGTCTCGGTTTTTGTTTTGTTCACATGATATGCGTAAATTCTTGGAGCGTAGTGTGCTTTTTATTTTTCTTTTAATAATGCACCATGCTGGTATGAGATAGTCCTTGGTTGATTTATAGAATGCTTCATGCACTTCACTTATATCTTTTGAGTATGGCTTTATAGAATGCTTCATGTGCTTCACTTATATCATTTGAAGTTTGGATGCCTGTTTCTCTACATATAGAAAACCGTTATTTGTAGAATGCTCTTTTGCTTCACTTATATTTATTAGAGTGTGGGCAAGTCTTTTGTAGAAATAATTAAACTCTCATGCTTCACTTACACCTATTTAGAGAGTCAACAAGAATTGGTCATTCACATGGTTAGTCATAAAATCCTACATAAAACTTGTAGATCACTGAATATGATAAGTTTGATTCCTTGCAATAGTTTTGCGATATTAAAATGGTGATATGTGGGAGGTACTCGTGAATTATTGTGGTTTAGTAAGAATATTGGTGTTAAGGTTTGTGAGTCCCGCAGCATGCACGTATGGTATGTCGTTATGCTAAGAAGTTGGAGCATGATTTATTATTGATTGTCTACCTTATGAGTGGCGGTCAGGGACGAGCGATGGACTTGTCCTACCAATCTATCCCCCTAGGGGCATGCGTAGTAGTACTTTGCTTCGAGGGCTAATAGACTTTCGCAATAAGTATGTGAGTTCTTTATGACTAATGTGAGTCCATGGATTATACGCAGTCTCACCTTTCCGCAATTTGCTAGCCTCTTCGGTACCGTGCATTGCCCTTTCTTACATCAAGAGTCGGTGCAAACTTCGCTAGTACATCCAAACCCCGTGATATGATACGCTCTATCACACATAAGCCTCCTTATATCTTCCTCAAAACAGCCACCATACCTACCTATCATGGCATTTCCATAGCCATTCCGAGATATATTGCCATGCAACTTCCATCATCATCATATACATGACTTGAGCATTCATTGTCATATTGCTTTGCATGATCATAAGATAGCTAGCATGATATTTTCATGGATTGTCCATTTTTTGATATCTTTGCTACGCTAGATCATTGCACATCCTGGTACACTGCCAGAGGCATTCATATAGAGTCATCTTGTGTAGTTTTTTTTTTTGAGTTGTAATATCGAGTTGTAAGTAAATAAAAGTGTGATGATCATCATTATTAGAGCATTGTCCCAGTGAGGAAAGGATGATGGAGACCATGATTCCCCCACAAGTCGGGATGAGACTCCGGACGAAAAATATAAAAAAATAAAAATAAGAAAAAAAAGAGGCAAAAAAAAAGGAGCCCACAAAAAAAAGAAAACAAAAAAATTGAAATGAGAGAAAAAGAGAGAAGGGGCAATGTTACTATCCTTTTTCCACACTTGTGCTTCAGAGTAGCACCATGTTTTTCATATAGAGAGTCTCCTATGTTGTCACTTTCATATGCTATGTTGTCACTTGACGATGGACGCCGGTGACCCGAGGTTGAAGATGACCTCGATCCACGCGATGCAGAGGCTCAGAGCTCATGTGGGTGCTTGCAGTCGATGAAGACGAGGGCGGCGGTGCTGGGGGACATGGTGGCGAGGCGAGAGGGGCTCGGTGGCCACGGCTATGACGGCGGCGCAGCCATGGGAGCGCCCGGGTGTCGTCGAGAGCGAGGGAGAGGGGAAATGGGGATAGGGTTCGCCCGGGGGTGCCGCGGTGGAGCTCTTATCCACCAGCGACGCCCTGTAGCGTCGCGCAGCCGCCGGCGCTGTCGCGCGCTGGCCATGGGCGCGCTGCCACGCACAGGAGAGAGAGGGAGACGACGGTGGCGGTGGGCTGGGCTGTGCACTGTGGACTTAGAGTCCAGTGCACAGTAGGTTTTCTCCTTTTATTTTTCGGTTTTTCGGTTTTTCTTTATTCCTTTCTGTTTTGTGTTAAGTTGAACCACCAAATGGATTTTGTAAAATATGAAACTTTGCTCATACATAACATTGCATTTTTCTGCACTGCCACAAAAAGTTTGGGGAAATTTGGAATGGTTTTAATATTTTTAGAAATTGAAAAGGTCAAATAAATTGCTGCTGGTCCACTGTTTTGGTTGCTAGGGTCAAATTAGGAATTTAATTAATGCTGGTTTTATTTTTATAATTGTTTTGGGATTATTTGCAATATTATGAACTATTTTGCTTGCATGTTTGAAAATGTAAATATTTGACTTGCAATTCAAATTGGATTTTGAGTTTGAATTCTAAGACAAGTGGCACTTGTGCTTTGCAAAAGATGCTGACTTGGCATTGATCATGATGGATCACTGTGGCACATTACAAGGGGGTGTTACATTTATATTACTAAATAAAGATTCAATAGGTGAGACATCAATCATTTTAATATCTTCATCATTACTACGATAAAAATCGGGTGGAATAGCTTTTTCTAAGAATTCTCGCTTAGCTCTCAACCTAGCATTTCTTTCTTTACTTTCATTAATGGAGACATGGATAGCTTTAATAGACTCATTTATATCATTCTTGGGTGGCAAAATTTTAACTTTAAGATTTTCAACATCATGAGCAATTCTATCCATGTTCCTAGACATATCATCAACCTTATTCAATTTTTCTTCTACCATAGCATTGAAAATATTTTGAGAATTAATAAAATTCTTTAATATTACTTTCAAGATCAGAGGGTATCCTATTATTATTACTATAGGAGTTACCATAGGAATTACCATAATTATTAGAGGAATTTCCGGGAAACGATCTAGGATTGAAATTCCCTCTATAAGCATTGTTGTTGAAATTATTTCTAGAGACAAACTTCGCATCAATAGCATCATTATTTTGCTCAAGATCAACATGAGCACTTTTACTAGCAACCATTTTCATAAGAGCATCCATCTTATCACTCAAAGTATTAATTTCTTCGACGGAATTTACCAAGGAATAATTTGTCATAATATTATCAAGGAGTTTTGTAGCTTCTCCCAATCTAATTTCCATAAAAGTACAACATGCGGCAGAGTCTAGAAGATTTCTATAAACAAAGTTTATCCCGCATAATTTTTTTGTATGATCATCCATAAGCTTAAACCATGAGTGGGACAATTTCTAATCATTAATTTCATTCTCTCGCAAGATTGTGCAACATGTTCATGCTCAATTTGCTTAAAATTCATTATTTGATTTCTTAGAGAATTAATCTTTGCAGGAGGAAAATACTTGGCAATAAAAGCATCCTTACACTTATCCCAAGAATCAATACTATTTTGAGGCAAGGATGAAAACCAAGTTTTTACACGTTCTCGTAGTGAGAACGGAAATAATTTCAATTTGACAATATCATTATCCACATCTTTCTTCTTTTGCATATCACAAAGTTCAACGAAAGTATTAAATTGGGATGCAACATCTTCATTAGGACTACCAGAAAATTGTTCTTTCATAACAAGATTCAGCAAAGCAGCATTAATATCACACGACTCCGCACTAGTGGCGGGAGGAGCAATTGGAATACTAATAAAATCATTATTAGTAGTACTGGAAAAGTCACACAATTTGGTGTCTTCTTGAGACAGAGTGACAAAGCAAGCAAACAAGCAAATAAAATATTTTTGTGTTTTTGTAATTTTTATGAGAAGTGGGGGAGATGAAAACGAGAGGCAAATGCAAATAAAAAGGCAAATGAAAATAAGAGAAAGTAGATGATAGTTTATGTAAAGGAACTTGATAGGTTTTGGTGATGTCTCACCGGCAATGACACCAGAAATTCTTCCTGCTACTTGTGAGTTGCGTTGGGATTTCCTCGAAGAGGAGAGGATGATGCAGTACAGTAGAGATAAGTATTTCCCTCAGTTAAGAACCAAGGTTATCAACCCAGTAGGAGAACCACACAGAACCTCGTTAGCAGCACCTACACACACAAAACACTACAGGAATCAGGCACTTTGCCATCTGCCATGGTAGATGGCAAAGGCATGGTCGGCGGATGGCAAAGGCTTTGCCATCTGCCAGCAGACGGCAAACAGTTTGGCTGAAACCCAGCCGGGAAAGGCTACTTTGCCGTCTGCTGGCAGATGGCAAAGAGCCTGCAGCCTTTGCCATCAGCTGGCAGATGGCAAAGGCTCTGGATGGCAGAGGGACGGTGTTAGCTCCGTTAGGAGGCTAACGGCATGCTTTGCCGTCCGCTGGCAGACGACAAAGAGGCCAAATAGGCCAGCTGGGTACTTCACAGGACGCACAGGTAGATGCCACGTGGCCTCTTTGCCATCTGCCAGCTGATGGCAAAGCTCTTTGCCATCTGCCAGCAGATGGCAAAGTGCCTATATTGCCCCATTTAATTTTATTTTTTCTTATATCAATTCATCTTCACAGAAAATCAAACACACATATATATAACCAATATAGCATATTCAACACATATTACCAATAGTCATGAACACATATATATCCAACACATCCATGAACACATATCCAACACATGTTACCAATAGTAGCAAGTTTCATCCATACATATACATAGTTTCATCAATATTACACAGTTTCATCCATAGGTAGCAAGTTTCACAAAGTCAAAACAAAAACTAAAGACAAGCACTCCATCAACCCAAGCTTCCGTGATCTAAAGCAAATCTGCAAAATGTGAAAGAAGAAAGTTAGAAGAAAAAGACTAGAAGAAGAAGATTATTATGATGCAACTAAAATGTGAAGACTATTATGATGCAACTTATATCTGTAAAATATGTCATTTTGGAGCTAAGTATGATTATTATGTCATTTTTGAGCTAGCTAAGCATACTAAGTCATTTTGGTGTAAAAAATGCTAAGTAAGGTCATTTTGGAGCTAAGTAAGGTTATTATGTCATTTTGGAGCTAGCTAAGCATATGAAGTCATTTAGGAGCTAAAATATGTCATTTCTTAAGCATATTATGTCATTTTAGAGCTAGCTACACATATTAAGTCATTTTGGAGGAAAAGATGCTAAGTATAGGTCATTTTAGAGCTATCCTAGGTTAAATAGGTCATTTTTAAGCTAGCTAAGCATATTAAGTCATTTTGGAGGAAAAAATGCTAAGTATAGGTCATTTTAGAGCTATCCTAGGTTAAATAGGTCATTTTGGAGCTAATTAAGCTTATTATGTCATTTTTGAGCTAGCTAAGCATATTGAGTCATTTTGGAGGAAAAAATGCTAAGTATAGGTCATTTTAGAGCTATCCTAGGTTAAATAGGTCATTTTGGAGCTAAGTAAGGTTATTATGTCATTTTGGAGCTAGCTAAGCATATGAAGTCATTTAGGAGCTAAAATATGTCATTTCTTAAGCATATTATGTCATTTTAGAGCTAGCTAAGCATATTAAGTCATTTTGGAGGAAAAGATGCTAAGTACATAGGTCATTTTAGAGCTATCCTAGGTTAAATAGGTCATTTTTAAGCTAGCTAAGCATATTAAGTCATTTTGGATCAAATCTTGCAATCAAATACACCCTCTATTTCAACATACATAACTGACGAAGGTTGAGATGTAATACGTTTATGTGATTGAGACAACTTACTGCTATGCTTTGCTAGTATCAAATCTTGCAATCAAATACACCCTCTGTTTCTATAAACAAGAAGGTTTGGCAGTTAAAATTGAAGTACCAAAACACGCAAGCCAGCGAGCATCTCCTATCTACACACACAGTACCAAACCAAAGTAACTGTCCAGATCATATTCATTATAGCTGTACGGCACAAACGAAACAGCATGCTCCATAAATAAAGAAACAAAAGCCCGTGAAGATTCCACAGACGAGGAGCATAACTCTGTAGGGTTAAAGACTTGTAGGAGAGGGGTGGGTTCCAGCGGAGTCCGAAACAAACTATAGCCTATTTATTTAGCACTAAGAACCCTAGAAGAGCGACCCTCATAGCCATGGCGATCGGCTTGATGGCCACGAGCTCAGAGCAAGCAAACAGAGGCAGGGAGCTCACCAAGTGGGTTATGTAGCCGATGCAAAGCAGTCAGCGGGTGGGTCCAACGGAAGGGGCTAGCGCTGCGCACCTCCTGGATGAACTGCTTGTCCTATATTAGAATCTGGAATACCATAGCAGAACAACCTCATTAGATAACAAGTGACCATCAGGAACTACACACACATCATGCAGCAGGAGTAAATACAAGCTTAGCTAGCATGTGAGTTCCAATCATCCACACACGCATCACACAGGACCAAATATGCAATGACTTGGAACCACCATATATAGTTCAAACACACAATGAGCTATAAAATCATCATCTATACTTATACTAATTAGGCACTCCCTAGAAATTCCCACGTTAATTAGAAATTAAAAACCGTTAATCTGGTGGTACCGAGTTATAACGGTGTAGATTAACCCATGGAAGTAATCCTTGAAGGAAAAAAATAGATCATTAAATTAAAAATATCTATTCTGTACGTAAGTTCATATCTGATCTTTAATCAATGAAAAATAAAAATTGAAACCATTGACTTTGATGATCCATATTAAACCGTTCAAAGCTAATCTGAAATCCAAGCATTGCTGCACCCCTATGTTCTCTAACCTAGCCGCCACCCTTCCCATCCTCTAACCTAGCCATCACGTCCTTTCATCTTGCCAGCACCTATTATCTCCAAATTACTAGATGCTTCACCAATTCTTATGGATGCGGTCTGGCAGCGACCTGTACAATATGGCTCCGCTCAGCGGACACGCGCATCCGGTGATGACGACCATAGGTGCAGTGCATAGGCGAACTCGTGCAAGGAGACACGCCACACATGAAGCGAGGACCTGCAGGCGTAGGCGTGTACAAGGACGCGCCCATGAGTGCACATCACACACGATGGCCGAGAACCAATATAGGACCACTCATGAAGCGAGGACCTGCAGGCATATGCGTGCACAAGGAACCCCATATATGACATGCTGAGAACTACTTTAGGAAGTAATCATGCAGGTGCATTATCAACCCCATATATGGACGTTCAAGTACTGACACAATTAATTAGCATGCGTATCTCCGTTCCTGTGATTTGGTGATAGTCCTAGATGATTAAAATCTGGTCGGACGGAACATCTATGCATCTCTTTATCTGATTGGGCCCAATAGGCCATCTAACATCATACAAGCAGGTAATTCCGTGAAGGTTTGCATGGTCGCCCTCATATTCGCTTGGACGCGCACGCAGCAGTGTGTAGTTCGTACCCTAAAAGAAGGTTAATTCGTTGACTCAGGAGTAAAATACTGGAAGAAATTGGGCTCTATATAGGAAGGGAGAGATCCGAGGAGTGGGGATAGACTGCTATAGTTTGTACGACGCCGCCGGCCGAAGCATCCGACTCAGGAGTAAAATACTGGAAGAAATTGGGCTCTATGTAGAAAGGGAGAGATCCGAGGAGTGGTGATAGACTGCTGTTGTGCGACATGGTGAGTTCCACAGGCCTGAATGCCAACACAAGATAAGATGCAAGCCACGCCAGTTTGACTACCTTCCTCTTCAAACATTGAACCTCCTCGAGTTGTAATTTTGACCTTGCTGCATATCTTGGTTCCCTTTTTAATCCAATTCCAAGTTGATTATGCATCGAGGAGCAAATTGCAGCCTGAACTACGTATTATGTGTGCAGTTTTCATGAACCTACAGACAAGTTCTCCCAGCCGTCCTCTCAATCTCCTCCAATAAGTGCAGTTCTAAGCATTACAGCAAGGAGTGGATATGCACGGAGGTCAGGAATGCGCGACGTTACTCTGGCGGTAGTGTCACAAGCAGTCTTTATTCCTCAATCAAGTTTCTCTAACATCCTACGTCGTTGTCTTAGCATACGATGTGGGCAGGTGTATGTATGTTATTAAAGTCTTCTGTAAGAATTTCCTCTCCAAAGTACAAGAAACTGATCAGTATGTATGTTTTTTAGCACCTTTTCCAGTAGAATGAGCAGTTTTCAAAGTTTGATTCCTAAGGTCTTGCTAGGACTTATTGGTCTATCATTAGAGAACAACCAGTATGCATGCGGTGCCACAAAAGCAACATTTATTTCTTAATTGTATAAGAGGGCCCTATACAAAGCCTCTGCAGGCCACGAATAATACTACTGAAGAATAATGTCACACAAGAATAATACTACTCATTTATTTTGCCACTGAGATTAACCATTGTGTTCCACTTTATGGTGGATGGTAGTCAACTTAAGAAACAAACAATTTCCCTTTTATAGTTCGTTAAACTAAAACAATGAGTAGATAACCTTTTTTTAGCAGATTATAAAATGACTTATGAACAAGGTGATTATTTTTCTATATTTCTCTTAGTGGCAAGTCCGGTGATATTAAGCAATTTTCTCTCATATATGACAACGTACTTAATGGATTGTGTTGTAGTAGAAATTATGTGGTGCATATAGCTATAGGATATTCGGTTTCTTATATAATTCATTATGTTCTCATTAGTGATCGCAGTACAAATGCTAATCCTCTTTCTTACTGACCTGGTGACAATTTCTGTGATATGGAATTGATTTTTGCTTCACCGGGTCACCACATGAACTTATATTCATGTTTTCATAGAAATATATGAGTTTTGGCATATCTGTGTTTAGACCCAACTTGCATAAGTACATATGAGAAATAATGGTGCATAAGTTCTGAAGGCAACTATGATGTTCGCGCAGTAGCCGCAGGTATGTATTCCCATAATGACCCATTTTCTAACTATAGCGGAAAAAAATACAAATATTTTAAATGGATTCTAATTATCTTTTTGCAGTTGTTTAATTCGGTTGCAATCGATGAACTTCCCACTTGCTGCAGCAATAAACTTCCACAAATTGTCTTTTTTCATATAATCCCTATGATGACTTCTAAAATCTTTGCATTTTCTTAGCCTATTCCGACTGTTTTTTAATTTGTCTTTTTCTTTCTTATAGCTTCCATTGATTCAAGATATATTGTCTTGGTAAAACACAGTATGAGCTACTGAAATAGTTGGCCCAGAGCAATCATTATGATACATTCTTATATAAGTACTTCTCCGTACATGTTACCAGTATTATAATGCCTTCTTCTTAATAAATATTGGAATTATTATTTTCTAAATTCTAATACCAGCATGGTGGAATGGAAAATAAAAGCAACTCATTTCATTGATGCAAGATTACATATTGTGTCGAAACTATGAATAACTAGCCCGTGCGAATGCACGGGTTGGCGACTAGTATATATAATCAGGGAATGCAATGAGGTATAAAATTATGCTCGCGCAAACATGCAATCCAGCAAGCATCTCCTATGTACAAACACAGTAGCAAACCAGAGCGACCATCCAGGTTATGTTCAATATAGATGTCGAGCACAAAGCAAACAGCAGGCTGCATAATAAAGAACAAAAGCCATGAAGATTCTATGGACCAGCAGCATAACTCTCTCCGGTTGAACACTAGGAGAGGGCCAGGTTCCGGTGGAGGCCGAAACGAACAAGAGGTCATTTATTTAGCATTATGAACCCTAGAAGAGCGGCCGCCGTAGTCATGGCTCAATGGCCATGAATGAAACAACAGAGCAAACAACCAGAGGCGGGGAGCTCACCATGGGTGCTATGTAGCTAATGCTGAGCAGGCAGCTGGTCCGTCCAATGGAAGAGCCCGGTGCACCTCCTGGATGATCCCCATGTCCTCTTTCTGCTGCTGCGCAAGAAGGACAACATGAGACATAACAGATGATGTTGAGCTCAAATCGAAAAGGAAAAGAATAAGTCATGTGCTAGGAAGGAAGGGGTCCAAAAACAACAAGGAGCAGCAGCAGGTAGCTCACCTTTGTGCCCTTGACGCTGGAGCAATGAGGGCTCCAAGGACCTGAACTTGGTGGTACAGCCGCTGCACACGCAAGGAGCAATGAGGGCTCCATGAACTCACTGGCATCGCACGGAGAGAGAGATGCTCCTAGATGCTCATCAACAGAGCCATGCACCTGCGCACATACAAGAACCCAACAAATCAGATCATCATATCACCGGTAGATAAAAAACACACGCCTAAAACAGCACTTGAGAGGGCAAAATCGACTAAAACGGAGACACTGAACATTATAATTCAATCACAGAAGAAGCAAGGTTCTTTTTTTTTACTTAACCACAGCAAGTCAATGGCCCAAATGGTCAACAAAGACACAGATGCACTCGTTTGACATAACCCCAACCTGTATGTAAACTACACACCAACCACAATAGCAATGCTGCTGCGTCTGTTCCAGGTTTGGTATCAATCAATCATTGTTCCAGTGGCACTTTCGCACGAACAAGAACACTATATATATGATGAATCAGATGGTGGTGTCACTAACTAGTAGATAAAAACCATGCCGAAATCAGCAGTTGAGTGCTAAATCATGACATCACCGGCAAAACAGCGGCTCTGATCATCATAAGTCATCAGCCACAAGAGCAAATGTGTTTCTCCCTCCGATCCGAATTAATTGACGCAACCTCTACACAATGTCTAATGGAGGTTGCATAGAGGCAGCGTCGATTAGTTGGGACCGGAGGGAGTGATCCCGTGCTGCAACTTGGTGCCGAGAAAAAAAAGTGCAGGCACCTGATTTGATAAATAAACTATATAATATGGTTAACATTAGCTAGAGTGGTAAGCTAGGAAACACCTCGCTGTCTCATGATTTGGGGGCAGCAAGCACAAGCAATGGATGTTAATTACTGAAAGAGATTAGTGGGATTAGTAGTACCTATTGAGTGTTGACGGAGCTCGAACGAAGTCGGTGCAATCCATCATGGTCCTCTTGTTGCTGCTGTACCTACCCATGGACATGGAATCCTGCTGCTGCTGCTGCTGAAAGACAGATAGTTGGTGAGGTGAAATCAAAATCGAAATCGAAATCGATGGTGAGCCGCTGCACACACAGACAGAGAGAGAGGGGAACAGAGGTGAATCAGCCTCGTACCAAAACAAATCTCCCAGAGGAGAGGAGAAGAACTTTGATGAGCAAGGAGGAGCAGTCCATGGAGGAAGCAGCGCGAGCGTGGCGGCTTGGATCTGGGACTGGGAGGGAGACGAGGTTAGGTGAGGAGCATCCCACGCACACACACACACACAGCGAGAGAGATAGAAAGAGGTTGAGAGAGGGATTCATACCATACCAGTCAGATCCGTCCGGTGCTAGGTCGCCGGAGATGGGTGGGCTCGCCGGAGATGGCGGGCTGCCGGCCGGCGGCGGACTGGGCGGGGGCGGCGGACTGGGTGGGGGCGGCAGCCGGCGGCGCGAAACCCTGGCTCCCGGGGGGTCGAGCAGGGAGAGAGAGAGAGAGAGAGGAGAGGACAGCAGGTCGAGAGTGACGTTTTTTTTTGCGAATCGGTCCAGAGAGAGGACTGGACAGTGGGTGGGGTCGTGCTGGGAGGGAGGGATAACCCCACCTCTTTGCCATCAGCCAGCGGATGGCAAAGCCCCAGCTCTTTGCCATCAGCCAGCAGATGGCAAAGAGGTGGACTAGTGCGCCGTTGCAACACCGTCACCCGCTAGACCCCACCAACCTCTTTGCCGTCTGCCAGCAGACGGCAAAGATTCTTTGCCATCTGCTGGCAGATGGCAAAGAGGTGGAGTTGATGGGTCATTGCAGCGCCGACGCCCACTGGACCCCACCCACCTCTTTGCCGTCTGCCAGCGGACGACAAAGATTCTTTGCCATCCGCTGGCAGATGGCAAAGAATTGACTGATGGCAATCATGTTCTTTGCCATCTGTCAGTTCTTTGTCGTCTGTTTTTTGTAAGCAGATGGCAAAGACGTTCTTTGCCATCCGCTGGCAAACGGCAAAGAGCTGACTGATGGCAAATTCCCTATTTCCAGTAGTGAAAGCAAATACTTGCACCCAACGCGAACAAGAGGGTTGTCAATCCCCTTGGCGGTTACTTCCAAGGATAAATTCTGATGGTGATTGATAGATAAATAAATTGCAAAACAAAATAAAGGAAATAAAATTGCAGCAAGGTATTTTTGGATTTTATATATGATAGATAAATAACCCGGGGGCCATAGTTTTCACTAGAGGCTTCTCTCTCGAACACATAGCATACGGTGGGTAAATAAATTACTGTTGGGCGCATAGTTATGACGGATTCATGGCAATGATCATGTATATAGGCATCACGTCCGAGACAAGTAGACCGACTCTAGCCTGCATCTACTACTATTACTCCACCCATCGACCGCTATCCAGCATGCATCTAGGGTATTAAGTTAATGAAAATAGAGTAACACCTTAAGCAAGATGACAAGATGTAGACAAAGTAAACTCAAGCAATATGAATAAACCCCATCGTTTTATCATTAATGGCAACAATACAACTATGTGTCTTGTCCCCTACTTTGTCACTGGGATAGAGCACCGCAAGATTGAACCCATTACAAAGCACCTCTCCCATTGCAAGATAAATCAATCTAGTTGGCCAAACCAAATGGATAGATCGGAGAGAAATACAAAGCTATAACAATCATGCATAAATAAGTTCAGAAAAGACTCAAATATTTCTCATGAATAATCTGATCATAAACCCACAATTCATCGGATCCCAACAAACACACCGCAAAATAAGATTACATCGAATAGAACTCCAAGGATATCGAGGAGAAAATTGTATTGAAGATCAAAGAGAGAGAAGAAGCCATCTAGCTACTAGCTATGGACCCGTAGGTCTGTGGTAAACTACTCACACATCATCGGAAGGGCAGCAAGGTTGATGTAGATGCCCTCCGTGATCGATTCCCCCTCCGGCAGAGTACCGAAAAAGGCCTCCAGATGGGATCGCGGAAGAACAGAAGCTTGCGGCGGCGGAAAAGTTATTCGAGGTGGCTCTCTGGTATATGGGGAATATTTGAGAATTTATAGGCTTGGAATTAGGTTAAGAGGTGCCACGAAGGGCCCACAAGCCTGGGGCCGCGCCTACCACCCCTGGGCGCGCCTCCCGAGCTTGTCGCTCACTCATGACTCATTTGGTCTTCTCCTGAACCTTCTAGGGTCTCTCTTGGTCCAGAAAAAATTAATCCAAAGTTTTTTCTTCGTTTGGACTCCGTTTGATATTGATTTTCTGAAAAGCCAAAAACAAGCAAAAAATAGCAACTGGCACTGGGCACTAGGTTAATAGGTTAGTCCCAAAAAATGATATATAATTACATATAAAACATCCAAGATTTATACTATAATAGCATGGAACAATCAAAAATTATAGATACGTTGGAGACGTATCACCAGCCTTCTTATCTGCCAAGTACTTGGGGCAGTTTTGCTTTCATTGACCATTCCCCTTGCAATAGAAGCACTCAGTCTCAGGTTTGGGTCCAGCCTTGGGTTTCTTCACTGGAGCGGCAACTGGCTTCCCATTCTTCTTGAAGTTTCCCTTCTTTCCCTTTCCTTTCTTGAAACTAGTGGTCTTTTTGACCATCAACACCTGATGCTCTTTCTTGATTTCTACTTCCGCGGCCTTAAGCATCGTGAAAAGCGCAGGCATCGTATTCTCCATCCCTTGCATGTTCTAGTTCATCACGAAGCCCTTGTAGCTTGGTCGTAGTGACTGGAGTACTCTGTCAATTGCTACTTCATCCGGAAGATTAACTCCGAACTGATTCAAGCGATTGTATTACCCCAGACATTTTGAGTACGTGCTCACTGACGAGCTATTCTCCCCCATCTTACAGCTGAAGAATTTGTCGGAGGTGTCATACCTCTCAATCTGGGCATGAGTCTGAAAAACCAATTTCAGCTCCTGGAACATCTCATATGCTCCGTGGTGCTCAAAACATCTTTGGAGCCCCGGTTCTAAGCCATAAAGCATGGCGCACTGAACTATTGAGTAGTCATCATAATGTGCCTGTCAGACGTTCACAACATCTACAGACGACACTGGAGGGGGTGGCGCACCGACCGGTGCATCAAGGACATAAGCCTTCTGTGTAGCAGTGAGGATAATCCTCAGATTACGGACCCAGTCCGCATAGTTGTTTCCATCATCTTTCAACTTAGCTTTCTCTAGGAATGCATTAAAATTCAGGGGAGCTACAGTGCGAGCCATTGATCTACAACATAATTTGCAAAGACAATTTAGACTATGTTCATGATAATTAGTTCAATTAATTAAATTACTAATGAACTCCCACTTAAATCAACATCCCTCAAGTTGTCTAAGTGATACATGATCCAAATTCACTAACCCAAGTCCGATCATCACGTGAGATGGGGTAGTTTCAATGGTGAACATCTCCATGTTGATCATATCTTCTATATGACTCATGTTCGACCTTTCGGTCTGTCGGGCCCATGGAACCCAGGGTATCCAGGCCCGTCTGCCTGTGGCCCAGGGCGCAACGCCTGGCGTGGGCCCAACAGGCCGTCATCACCAAGCATCTCACCAAGACCCCTCATGAGGCCTTGGCCTCCTGAGGACCCCTCCCCAGGGAGCGGCGGACAAGACTCTGCACCTTCACCAGCAGCCTCGCGAGGCCCTCTCACGAGGCGGCCTCCCGAGGTGGCGTCCTGAGGCCTCCTCCCGAGGGCGCTCAAGACGAAGGCCGTTCGGCACGGCAGTGCGGTCTCGTGCCCATCACGTGGGTGACGCGCGTGACAACGAGCGGCGGCAGAGGCCGCGCCAGCAGGCGCAGATGAAGATGGTTTCCTCTTTTGTGTTAAGGGAGCAAGGCCAGCCGTTCGCTTCCCAAAGCGACCCCAAAGGTTGCCCGATCGACGAAGGAAGACCAAGACGGCGGGCGCGCAGGGCGGAGGTCATCACCGAGCCCACCGGCGCGTCATGGATCTTGCTTTTCCAGGCGAAGACCGCCTTTAGTCAGGATAGCCTGAGTGCCTGTCCCCTTTCAAAACCGCCAAGTGTGGCAACCCTTCCCGCCTAAGTTTTCGAGGGGGAAGAGGACCAAGGCGGGTATAAAGGGACAGTGCTGCCATTGTAGGAAGGGGGATTCTTCTTTCCTCTCCACCTTGTACGCGAGAACACTCCTTTGCCCATTGCAATCCCAACCACAAGCAGGAGTAGGGTTTTACACCGCAAGGTGGCCCGAACCTGGGTAACCGCTGAGTCCATGGTCCGCTCTTCGCTAGCGTGCTCCCGCCGTAGCTTAGCCGTGGTAGGGGACGGAGAGGTAGGAACTAGCTCACCCCAGTGTTCGAACCTTTGGGTCCCCGGAGCCCCACTTCCGACATTTGGCGCGCCGGGTAGGGGTGCGCTACCGTTCTTACGCTCCGCCCTCCGTCCCACCAGGCTCATGGCCGACGCACGTCGCGAGCGCGCCGAGCACAGGTCTGGCCGCGTGGCTCAGATGGAGCCGGTGGCCCGCGGCAACCGCCGCCGTCCTGTCGAGGCTGCTGCCGCCACTGACCCCGCTGCCCGCGAGCAGTAGGACTCCTCCCTGCACCCCTCCGTGCAGGCGAATGGCCACACCGCCATGGCTTCTTCCTCCCTCGCCCCGCGTGGGCTGCCAACGTGCAGGCCGCGCTACTCATGGCGCGCGAGCTGCTCCGCTACCGCCCAGCTGACGCCGGCTACGATGCCTGGCTTGGTCGTATCACCGAGCTCGTCAACGCCTCCGGGGACGCTCCGGCGCCTTCCCACTCGCTGCGCCCTCCGCCATCTCACGCTGGGGACCTGGCGCACGGCGCTCCCCCACCGCCTCCTCTACGCGACGAACTCGGCAGGCCCCAGCGCAACGCACGGGCGCGCGAGCCGTCTCGTGGCGCGTCCCCACCAGCCCGTGACGAGGCCAGTTGCCAGATCATCCGACGCGCGCCCCCCGACGCGCGAGTGCTCCTCGAGGGGCAGCGCCAGCGCCAGGACCAGGCCGTCCAGGAGGTTGTGGCGGCAGGGCGCCAGAACCGCGCCGCCCTCGCCGGCGGCGTTCCCTCGAGCGGTGTGGGCTGCCGCGCCTTCACCCGCGAGCTACGCCGGGTGGTGTGGCCCGCGAAGTTCAAGCCTGAGCTGCCTCCGCGCTACGACGGCACTCCCAACCCTGCGGAGTTCCTTCAGCTCTACGTGCTGAGCGTCGAGGCGGCGAACGGCGACGACAAGGTCATGGCGAACTGGTTCCCCATGGCCCTCAAGGACGGCCCTCGCTCCTAGCTCATGAACCTCCCCGAGGCGTCCATCTCATCGTGGGCCGAGCTCTGCGGCCAGTTCGTCGCCAACATCAAGGGCACGCAAGACCTCTCCCTCACCATCAACGACCTGCGGCACGTGCAGTAGCGCCCAGACGAGACCTTCCGCAAGTACATCCAGCGCTTCAGCCAAGTGCGCAACAAGATCCTGCGTGCCTTCGACGCGGCAGTCATCTCTGCGTTCTCCACCGGCGTCACGGACGTCAAGATGCGTGAGAAGCTCGCCAGCAACGACGAGCTTGACTCAGTGCTTGAGCTGTTCGACCTCGCCGACAAGTGCGCCAAGGCTAAAGAAGGTCGCCTCTTCGTCCACAACGATCCCGATGCGGCGCTCGAGGCCGCCAAGACCAAGAACAAGGACGTCAAGCGTAAGGGCCCTGCCATGCTTGCGGCAGAGCCCGAGTAGAAGCGCGGCTGTGACCGCGACGATCCCAGGAAAGACGGCCGGACGCTCTGCGCCTACCACAACGTGCGCTCCCACAACACCGAGGACTGCCAGGAGCACAAGCTGCTCCGCGACGAGCGCCAGGGCCGCCGAGACGACCGCAATGGCCGCGGTGCCGGACGCGGAGGTGGCCATTGCGGTAGTCCCGAATGGTGCGCCATCCCGAATGGCTTGCCAACCCAGTCGTCGTCCCCAAGAAGGGCGGCAAGGAGCGTATGTGCGTTGACTTCACCAGCCTCAACAAGTTCTGCCCTCAAGATCCGTTTCCGCTGCCCCGCATCGACCAGATCATGGACTCCACCGCCGGGTGTGATTTTTTATGCTTCCTAGATGCCTTCTCAGGCTACCACCAGATCAAGAGGGCGGCCAAGACGTGGAGAGGACGACCTTCATCACCCCTTGCGGCATATACTGCTACGTCTGCAAGCCCTTCGGCTTGAGGAGCGCAGGCGCCACCTTCCAACGGCTAATGCGCATCACGCTGGGGCCTCAGATGGGGAGGAACGCGGAGGCCTACGTCGATGACATCATGGTCAAGTCTCGCAAGGCTGGATCCCTCATTGCGGACCTCAAGGAAACGTTCGCCAACCTGCGCAAGGTCAACCTCAAGCTCAACCGCGAGAAGTGCGTCTTCGGGGTTCCCTCCGGCAAGCTCCTCGGCTTCCTAGTCTCGCACCGCGGCATCGAGGCCAACCCCGAGAAGGTCAAGGCCATCGAGAAAATGCGTCCCCCCCGGACCCTCAAGGAAATGCCGCGCTTGGCAGGGTGCATGGCCTCCCTAGGATGCTTCATCTCCAAGTTTGGCGAGCGAGCCCTGCCTTTCTTCAAGCTCCTGAAGAGGTCCGACTCTTTCAAGTGGACTCCTGAGGCAGACGCCGCTTTTGAAGGCCTCAAGAGGTACCTCACGAGCCCGCCCATCATGGTCGCGCAGCGCTCTCGCGAGCCCTTGCTCCTGTACTTGGCGGCCACTCCTCAGACGGCCAGCCCGGCGCTGGTGGCGGTGCGAGAGGAGCGCGTCTGTGCTAAGGAGAAGCCTTCCGCACCTCCCGAACCTCGTGAGCCCTCCGAGCCTCATGAGCCCTCCGAGCCTAGTGAACCTCCAGAGCCTCGTGAGCCTCCCAAACCTCGTGAGCCCTCTGAGCCTCGTGAGCCCCCCGAGCCTCGCGAGGCGACTAGAGAGCAAGCTGCCACCGCAACTACGCGCCTCGTCAAACACCCCGTGTACTTCATCAGCACCGTGCTAAGAGATGCGCGCGAGCGCTACCCCATGCAGCAGAAGCTCCTCCTCGCGCTCCTCATCGCTTCTAGGAAGCTGCACCACTACTTTCAGGGTCATCCCATCAAGGTCATCTCTTCCTACCCCTTGGAGCAAGTTCTGCGCAGCCCCAACGCTGCCGGCCGCGTCGCCGAGTGGAACATCGAGCTACAAGCCTTCCAGCTGGAGTTCTCCACCACCAGAGTTATCAAAGGCGCGGCTCTGGCCGACTTCGTGGCAGAGTGGACGGACACGTATGAGGAGGAGCCTCACAAGGCCAAATCCCTTCTACCAGGGGACAAGGCGCCTAGTGGCTGGACCATGCACTTCGACGGCGCCTTCTCCCGTCAGGGTGCGGGGGCTGGAGTCATGCTCACCTCGCCGACAGGAGACAGACTCTACTATGCCGTGCAACTCTGCTTCAGGCACACCGACAAGGTCTCCAACAACATCGCAGAATATGAGGGCCTCATCGCCGGCCTCAAGGCCACGTTCGCTCTGGGCATCAAGCGTCTGACCATCAAGGGCGATTCGCAACTTCTCGTCAACTTCTCCAACAAAAGCTATAAGCCCAAAGACGAGCACATGGCCGCCTACGTAGACGAGGTACGTAAACTTGAAAAGCGTTTTCTTGGCCTGGAGCTGCAGCACGTCCCCCGCAGCGGCAACAAAGAGGCTGACGACATCGCCAAACGAGCATCTCGTCGCGAGCCTCAGAGCCCCGGCATCTTTGAGGAAAGGCTCCTCAAGCCATCAGCTGCACCTCCCGCCGCGAGCACCGCGCTCCTTCATGAGGAACTACCGCCCGCACCGCCCACGGGCGCGCCAGACTGCGGCCCAGCCTCAGGAGCCTGCCTGCTGCTGGCGCTGGAGCCTCAAGCGGATAGCTGGGCCGCGGAGTTCAAGGCTTACTTGCTGCACGGCACCCTCCCGGAGGAGGACTCAGAAGCAGAGTGCATGGCCGGCAGGCCACCGCTTACTGCTTGTAGGATGGTGAGTTGTACCGCAGGCGCCCCAATGGCGTCTCGTTGCGGCGCATCTCTGAAGAACAATGGCGCGAGTTGCTCGCCGATATCCATGGAGGGGACTGCGGCCACCACTCCTCATCACGCACCCTCGTCGGCAAGGTGTTCCACAGCGGCTTCTACTGGCCCACTGCGCTGCATGACCCTACCGCGCTGGTCCAAGCCTGCGAAGCCTGCCAGTTCCACGCCAAGCAGATCCACCAGCCGGCGCAGGGCCTCCAGACGATTCCCCTCACATGGACCTTCGTGGTCGGGGGCTGGATATCTTGGGGCCTTTCCCTCACGCGGCTGGCGGTTACCGCTACCTCTACGTCGCCATCGACAAGTTCACCAAATGGGCAGAGGTCGAGCCTGTACGCACCATCCCGGCAGGCTCTGCCATCAAATTCATCAAGGGCCTCGTGAGCCGCTTTGGAGTTCCCAACCGCATCATCACCGATAATGGCTCCCAGTTCACAAGCGGCCTCTTCAGGTCCTACTACGCCAGCCTCGGCACGCAGATCCGCAACGCCTCAGTGGCGTATCCGCGCAGCAATGGCCAGGCCGAGCGCGCCAACGCTGAGGTCCTCAAGGGCCTCAAAATAAGGAGATTCAAGAAGAAGCTCGAGGCTTGAGGCAAGGGCTGGCTTGATGAGCTGCAGTCCATGCTCTGGTCCATCCGCACGACGGCAAGCAAGCCTACCGGCGAGACCCCCTTCTTCCTCGTCTACGGAGCTGAGGCGGTCCTTCCATTGGAGCTTATGCACGGCTCCCCACGAGTCCTTGCCTTCGACGAGGCGTGTCAGGATGGCTCGCGGGAGACCAATCTGCTGCTCCTCGAGGAGGGCCGCCACCAGGTACTAGCAGGCCTTGCGTCGTTACCACCGCCGCAACATCGACCCTCGCACTCTCGAGGTCGGCGATCTCGTCCTGCGCAGGATCCTCTCCAGAGAGGGACTTCACAAACTCTCACCTATGTGGGAAGGCCCTTTCAGGGTTACTCATGTCTCCAGGCCCGGCGCAGCCCGGCTGGAGACGGAGGACGGAATTCCTGTGCCTAACGCCTGGAACATCCAACACCTCCACAAGTTCTACCTGTGACCCTCACGCGTATGAACGAAATGGGGCTGTACATGCCCCGGAGCCTCTCATTGCGTTCGCCTGATGGGCCCGCGAGAGCTCCCGCCCACGCCCAAGTGGAAGGCCCATGCTCCGCGCTGGCGGAACGATCGACCGTGATCATACCCACACCCCTGTGGAAGCCCCATGCTCCGCGCTGGCGGAACGATCGACCCGCGATCATACCCACACCCCTGTGGAAGCCCCATGCTCCGCGCTGGCGGAACAATCAACTGAGGGCGCCCCACGGGCTGCACCAACCTCAAGCTGACCCGTGCCGGACATGGCAGCATCCTTTTTCTTGTTTTGATGTCTAACTGAGGGCGCCCCATGGGTTGCACCAACCTCAAGCTGACCCGTGCCGGACACGGCAGCCGCATCTCGTTTTGGTTATGTAATGGGTTGCTATTTTACTTCAGTAAAGCTTCAGTTTCTTTACATGGTGTTTCGTTTTGTCTTTCCTCATGAGCCCCGCGCGCTCACGACGTCCCTCATGAGCCTCACGCGAGTGGGGGCTGGACACGGTGTCTGTGCTCGGGTCAGTCCCAGCAGCACTGAAAAACCCAAGCAACCGGGCTCTAGCTCGCGGGCCTGCTCCCGTGCACGCCACCTCACAAAGGTTCTTGGTGTCTTGTCTCCTCGCGTATTGCCCATGAGCGAATCGACGAGTGTGCGCTGCTCCCCCATTGTTAAGTATTCTGCATGCAGTTATCTCAGGAGCAGGTCCCCCGAAAGGCCTCGCGAGGATGCCTCGCGAGGTGGCCCCCTCAGGGCCTCAGGAAGCCCCGCATGCCCTGCCTCGGGAGCTAACCCAGGACGGCCGTCTCAGCAGGAGATCTCGCGAGCGGAACCCTCACGAGGCGTACCCTACAAGAGATGGCCCACCAGACACCATCCTACACAAAGCTAAGTCTAACTACCTCGCGAGACGCCCTCGCCGTCACTCAAAGCTCTCTCCCTTCGCGACTCCGCTTAGTGCTAGCATTTTTTCTTCCGCGTGAGCTGCTTGCACGCCAAAGGGGGGCTCCCTGAGCATCGCGCCTCAGGAGCTCTCACTAGCTCCCGGTGCCCCTCACCTCCTGGCCTTGTCCCGGCATCGCGACCAGACATACCAGCGGCGGCTGAGGCCCGCTCGGGGGCTGGGTCATGACGGCGTAGAGCGCTGAGGCGAACAAGGGAAAAAAACTGGCCTCACGAGAGAACTTTGGGAGGGAACGCGTGCATCCCAAATCAAAGAGCATTAAATTAAAACTTAAAAGATATTGTTTTCACGCCCCCGCGGGGCTACATCGGTTCAGCGCAGGAGAATAAAAGAAAAGGCCTAGGCAGGGCGCCGTCACCCCCAAGACTCTAACACGAACACCGCGCGCGTCCCCAAGAAGGCGCTGCAGGCAAGTGCGGCTCCGTCATCATGCGCATGGTACCCACCCCCAGGGGTTCCGGAATCGCCGCCGCCCACGCCTAGTCGGAGTCCTCATCTTCGCTCTTGACGCAAGGGGAGTTGCCGCCGCTTCCGCTTCCGCCGGAGGGGGTGGCACCGCTGCCTCTGTCGTCCTCACTGGAGGAACCATTGTAGCTGCCATCCTCGCTCTCTGTGCAGCACTCCAGACGGCTTTCGGAGGTTCCGAAGATCTTCACGAAGAGCGTGGCGGCCCCGTCGTACTTAAATTGGAGGACGTGCCCCCGCTTCAGGCCGCGGGCGAGGGCGAATGACTTCCACCCCTGCTTCAAGAACATGAAGCCCGAAGGGGTGAACTCCGTCGCCACCCAGAAGGGGCCGTTGCAGCAGCCGTCGGCCTGCACCCACAAGCCCAAGGGAGCACGGTCCGCCATTGCCCCCGCGAAGGAGTCTGGGAGCCGGAGCCAGGTGCAGGGGCTGCGGTGCATGTTCATGATGAACTCGTGAGCCCCCTCCGCCGAATGGCTCCCCGCTTGGGGAGGTAGGGTGGCCGCCCTGCCACGGCAACCTAGGCCGTGCGCGCCGCGCCCTCCACACCCACGGACAGCGCCCCTTCCATGGCCGCTGGGACCGGCGCCGGCAGCCGCCGGGGAGCGCCCGCGCACCCGGGGCGGGACCATGGATGCAGCATCGGAAGCACGGGCGAGCCCTCTTCCCCGTGCCATCTCTACGGCGGCTCTGGCAAGACGAAGAAAGGAAGGTTGGAGGAAGAAGAAGACGGGCAAAGGGCTTTAACTCCCCTCTCCCCCTCTTTATACTCGGCGCAGAACTCTCCTCGTCGCCCCGCCTTCCCCGGCGTCGGGAATCGAAGCAGCAGCAATGCGCGAAGGAAGGCAATGATGGTCGCGCGTCGCCCGCGGCAGGCTTTATGTTAGCGCGAGCGGTTACCGAGGCATCGTGGGAGAAGTGGGGGCGTTCCCCGCCACATCGTGCGCCACGCGTCGTGCCTGGCCCGCAGGCGGTTAGGGCCCGTGCCGTTTCGCCCCCTGGTAGGCGGGAATGTGTGCACCGCGGGCCCGGGGGCTACTGTCGGGCCCATGGAAGCCAGGGTATCCAGGCCCGTCTACCTGTGGCCCAGGGCGCAACGCCTGGCGTGGGCCCAGCAGGCCGTCATCACCAAGCATCTCACCAAGACCCCTCATGAGGCCTTGGCCTCCTAAGGACCCCTCCCCAGGAAGCGGCGAACAAGACTCTGCACCTTCACCAGTAGCCTCGCGAGGCGGCGTCCCGAGGCCTCCTCCCGAGGGCGCTCAAGAAGAAGGCCGTTCGGCACGGTTGCGCGGTCTCGTGCCCATCACGTGGGTGACGCGCGCGATCACGAGCAGCGGCAGAGGCCGCGCCAGCAGGCGCAGATGAAGATGGTTTCCTCTTTTGTGTTAAGGGAGCAAGGCCAGCCGTTCGCTTCCCAAAGCGACCCCAAAGGTTGCCCGATCGATGAAGGAAGACCAAGACGGCGGGCATGCAGGGCGGAGGTCATCACCGAGCCCACCGGCGCGTCATGGATCATGCTTTTGCAGGCGAAGACCGCCTTTAGTTAGGATAGCCTGAGCGCCTGTCCCCTTTCAAAACCGCCAAGTGTGGCAACCCTTCCCGCCTAAGTTTTCAAGGGGGAAGAGGACCAAGGCGGGTATAAAGGGACAGTGCTGCCATTGTAGGATGGGGGATTCTTCTTTCCTCTCCACCTTGTATGCGAGAACACTCCCTTGCCCATTGCAATCCCAACCACAAGTAGGAGTAGGGTTTTACACCGCAAGGTGGCCTGAACATGGGTAACCGCTGAGTCCACGGTCCGCTCTTCGCTAGAGTGCTCCCGCCGTAGCTCCACCGTAGCTTAGCCGTGGTAGGGGTCGGAGAGGTAGGAACTAGCTCACCCCAGTGTTCGAATCTTTGGGTCCCCGGAGCCCCACTTCCGACACGGTCCTCCGTGTTCCGAGGCCATGTCTATACATGCTAGGCTCGTCAAGTTTAACCCAAGTATTCCGCATGAGGAAAACTGGCTTACACCCGTTGTATGTGAACGAAGAGTCTATCACACCCGATCATCACGAGGTGCTTCGAAACGATGAACTTTCGCAACGGTGCATACTTAGGGAGAACACCTTTTATCTTGAAATTAAGTGAAGGGATTGATGGCCTGCAAGTGCACAGGGTTTAGTTGTAGCCTTTTTGAAGTAAGAGTATCGATCCCACAGGGAGCACAGGAATCAGGCTTTTGCCCCTTGTAGAGAATTATAGAACTTTGTGCCTGCAGATAATTGTAGACTTGAAGCAGAGTGAGGGCGGATTTAAATAAAGGTTGAGTAAAATGGTGACTTGTAACTGAATAACATAGGAGTAAATTAAAGACAAGGATGGTAAATAATAGTGAAACAACATAATTAAAAAGGCGTTCTCAGGGAATCTGGAATCCCCATTGGTATGTTTCTAGTACTACTATGCATAAGCATAGCATGGAAAGGATACTTGAGCCACTATTGACGTTTATGCTGGGCGGAGCCGGGCACAGAACACGTTCTACTCGTGGTAGACTTTGTGCCACACATGCCACCATCATAGTCTCCCCCCGCGGGTTACAACTCATGATAATTAAGGGTTCCCCCGTGGACGCGGCCTCACTAGGGTTCTCCATAAATCCCTAGTCAATTGTAAAGGTTAGGAGCAGTAAGCTTTTACTGTCACCTCGAATTACCTCCACATCCTAAACCTATGCAAAGACAGTGATATACCCGAGAACTAGGGGTCTACTCACACATAAGAACAACAATCATCATGGTAATGGTAATGGGATACATGAGCGAATGATTCAACCGATACACCGAAGGATCCACTAGGGTTCTTGATGTTGCAGATGATAAAGATGTGGATGATGATGATGATGATGATGAAGATGGTGATGATGTAGATGTTGATGATGATGACGTTCCTCGCGTGGTGAGAGGAATCCCCTTCTTCTCCCGATCGATCCTCCCTCTGGATGGGCTCCGGTGGCTAGGGTTCTGCCTTCTGGATGTGTTTCTGGAGTCTCTATTCGTCCCCTCCACGATCCGCTTCGACGGGGTGAAAATAGTCGATCCCCCAGAGGCGGCGGCGTGCCAAACGACCGCTCATGCGAGCGTGCGTGGGCGCATCGAACGCCGTCGTTCGATCTAGAAGCACAACGACGGCTGTCGCCTTGGCCTTCTTGCTTGATTTTTTTATGGAAAGTGTTTATCACCCTTAATGCGTGATTCCACTACCATTTTGGAGGATTTTCTTCATTGAATGAATATTGCTCCAAAAGACGTTACCTGAGGGATTATCAACAAAATAAGTGCGTGAAGGCGGTAAAATTCCACAAAGCCCACCTTGTAGGCACAAAATATATGGGAAAATGTCACATAAATTGGACTCATCAGGGATCATCTTATAATGCTACCGTCGTCCTAAGCAAAAATAAGATGCATAAAAGATAAACATCACATGCGATCAATATGTGACATGATATGGCCATTATCATCTTGTGCTTTTGATCTCCATCTCCAAAGCACTGGCACGATCTCCATCATCACCGGCATGACACCATGATCTCCATCATCGTGCCGTCATGTGGTTGTCTCCACCAACTATTGCTTCTATGACTATTGCTAACTCATAGCGATAAAGTAAAGCAATTACATGGCGTTTAATGATTGACACGCAGGTCATACAATAAATTAAAGACAACCCTATGGCTCCTGCCGGTTGTCGTACTCATCGACATGCAAGTCGTGAACTATTACAAAACATGATCATCTCATACATCAACATATATCAAATCACATCTTGGCCATACCACATCACAACATGCCGTGCAAAAACAAGTTAGACGTCCTCTACTTTGTTGTTGCAAATTTTACGTGGCTGCTATGAGCAACATATAAGAACCGTTCTTACCTACGCAAAGCCACAATGGTGATATATAAGTTGCCTTTTAACCTTCTACAAGGTCCACCATTGTCAAATCAGATTCAACTAAAGTGGGAGAGACAGACACCCGTCAGCCACTTTATGCAATACAAGTTGCATGTCAGTCAGTGGAACTGGTCTCTTGTGCGTGGACAAGTAAAGTTGGTACAGGACGCTTCATCCCACAATAGCACCAAATCCAAAAATAACAAGGGAGGTAAGCAATCTGAACATCAACACCCACAACCAATTTGTGTTCTAATCGTGCATAACATCTACGCATAGATCTAGCTCATGATGCCACTGATGGGGAGCATTGTATGGAAAACAAAAAATTTCCTATGAAACACCCAAGATCTATTCTATGGTGAGGCAACGAGAGGGGGAGTGTCTACATACCCTTGTAGACCGAAAGCGTTAACAATCTAAAGATCGTGGTTGGCATAGTCGTACTCCTTCACAATCCAATCCGATCTGAGCACCGAACAAACGACACCTCCGAGATGTGCACGCGTACGGCTCAGTGACATCTTCGCCTTCTTGATCCAGCAAGGGAGGGTGGATAGGTAGATGGGATCTAGGCCAGCACGACGGGGTGGTGGTGGTGGTGGTAGCGAAACACCGGCAGGGCTTCGCCAAGCGCTACGCAGAGGAGGAGGAGGAGTAATGGGAGGGGAAGGCGCCAAGGGGTGGAAGCATGCTCCCTCCTACGCCTCCCCACCTTTATATAGGCGTGGGAGGGGCTAGTGGCTTGCCCTCCAAGCCCCTAGGGTCATTCCCCAAGGGGAGAGGAAGGAAATCCCACCTTTCCTTCCCCACCGATTGCTATCCCCCCTTTTTAGGGATCTTGATCTTATCCCTTCGGGATGTGATCCTATTCCTTTTAGGGGAGTATCTTGCTCCGGAAGGTTCCTTCTATATGCTCTTCCAGTGTAATTGTTTGAACAATGTTGGTTTCTATGTTAATGGGCGTACCTGAAATATAATGTTTAATTCTTTGCCCATTAACCACCCTTGGGTTTGTGCCGTCGGCATTGTTAATCTTGATAGCTCCAGAACGATAAACTTCCTCGATAATGTATGGTCCTTCCCACTTGGAGAGGAGTTTTCCTGCAAAGAATCTAAAACGAGAGTTGTATAATAGAACTTGACACTATTGTAGGCGACTGCTAACGCAACACATGAATCAGAGATGCCTCGACCAAACTGTGTGCGATGCATGAATCGCAAACGGTATCATAATAAAACCGTCACCAATAAGACGAACTATGTACAATGGCGGAGACATCAAGCACGATTCAGATTAGACCTGCGTGTGCGATATGTGGCATACAGTTGATCCATACGAACTGTTTACGATGAGCCAGAACAACAAAAATGGTCAGCCAGATCGAGGTGTGTGCGATATACGGCATACAGTTCACTCGGATGAACTGTTTGCGATTACCGAACACAACAGAAACGGCCAGCCAGATCAAGGTGTGTGCGATAAACGGCATGTAGTTCACTCGGATGAACTGTTTGCGATTACCCAACACAACAGAAACGGTTCAACTTAACAAGATGTGTGTGATACGCGACAAACAGGCCAGTAATCAGAAATGTGTGGGAAGACGGATAACAACACAGACAATTCCTGCTAATAACCCATGTGTGTTGTGGGCAAACGCTTGCTGGTATACAATTGTCAGCGATTGATGAAATCATCACCAACGGGTTCCCTAGTTTAGCCAATGGGCGATGTGATTTGCTCTGTCAGCACAACATATATGCTTTGTCTACAGAATAACAACATATATACTTATAAGGACATGATTGCATAACCAAATTAAACATCCAATTACATAACTGACTACACAAATAACATTTGCACACACCAAAGTAAAAAATTACATGCATAATAAACTAGGATAAATGATCATATCTAATCATCATCTACTTCTTCTTGTGACGCTTGCCGCCGCTGCTCTGTTGGTGGCTCGATCCCTCGCCGATTCCAGGAAGGAGGCACTCCCTCATGTCAATGATCCGCTTGTGCATCTCGTAGAGCATGTGTACACGTTCTTGGCCACAAACTTGAGGTGAGCTTCATCCAGTCTCCGCACCCAGGCACCGTGCCAGGCTGCAGGATTTTTCTTGGCACCACCCTTCATGTTTTCGTAGTAGAGGTCGATGATGGCCGTGGTGAGTTCAACCAGGGAGTCCTTCTTCGTGCTGCCCCAGACCCTGTAGTGGCCACAGATGTCGACAAGCTTCTAGCAGGCCAAGCCCGAAAGCTCGAGCGCTTTTACATCGTCGGTGGTGTCCACCGTAGCAAACTTGTAGTTGGTGCTGTTGACAAACCTGGCGAAACGCTCGCAAGGCCTTGTGGCCAGGGAGTAGTAGTAGACGAGGACGTGATGGCCCATGCACAACTGGGCGACGACAACCTTCTGATCAACCCCTGGACGACCGGCGGTGTACTGGAGGTCGAAGCTGACCACTTTGTACTTGTCATCCTCAGCAAGCAACTGTTCCATGGTGTTGATGGAATCCTCCACCACGGCCGGGTCGATGGTGTACACCACCGAGAGGTCCTTCCCCCTCACGTGGGTGTCCACACGATGCACGCTGAACTCCATTGGAGCACCGCTGGATATCCTCTCTCTATGTGTCGTCGTGGGTGTGCTTGTTGTGTTGTGGGGCGAGATCGAAAGGTTGAAGAAACTAAGGTTAGAATGGCCGTGGGAATAAATGGGGAGGCCGAATGGCCTGGAGTATCAACGCGCGCGGATGGCACTTGTTGCAGCGCGTAACTGCATCATGCCGCACGTATTAACTGCATCTTGGCGTGATGACCCACAAGTATAGGGGATCAATCGTAGTCCTTTCGATAAGTAAGAGTGTCGAACCCAACGAGGAGCAGAAGGAAATGATGAGCGGTTTTCAGCAAGGTATTTTCTGCAAGCACTGAGAGTAGCGGTAACTGATAGTTTTGTAGCAAGATAATTCGTAACGAGTAGCAAGTAACAAGTGTAACAAAAGTGCAGCAAGGTGGCCCAATCCTTTTTATAGCAAAGGACAAGCCGGAACGGTCTCTTATATAAAGCAAAGCGTTCTCAAGGACACATGGGAATTCTCATCTAGTCACTTTCATCATGTTTATTTGATTCGCGTTCGCTACTTTGATAATTTGATATGTGGGTGGACCGGTGCTTGGGTGTTGTTCTTACTTGGACAAGCCTCCCACTTATGATTACCACCTCTCGCAAGCATCCGCAACTACGAAAGAAGAATTAAGATAAATCTAACCATAGCATGAAACATATGGATCCAAATCAGCCCCTTACGGAATAACGCATAAACTAGGGTTTAAGCTTCTATCACTCTAGCAACCCATCATCTACTTATTACTCCACAATGCCTTCCCTTAGGCCCAAGTATGGTGAAGTGTCATGTAGTTGATGTTCACATGACACCACTAAAGGAAGCAACAACATACATATCATCAAAATATCTAACGAATACCAAATTCACATGATTACTTATGACAAGACTTCTCCCATGTCCTCAAGAACAAAAGTAACTACTCACAAATCATATTCATGTTCAAGATCAGAGGAGTATTGAATATCATTAAGGATCTGAACATATAATCTTCCATCAAATAAACCAACTAGCATCAACTACGAGATGTAATCAACACTACTAGCAACCCACAGGTACCAATCCGAGGTTTTGGGACAAAGATTGAATACAAGAGATGAAATAGGGTTTGAGATGAGATGGTGCTGGTGAAGATGTTGATGAAGATTGGTCCTCCCACGATGAGAGGATCGTTGGTGATGTCGATGGCTTCGATTTCCCCATCCCGAAGGAAAGTTTCCCTAGCGGAATCGCTCCGCCGGAGAGCAAAAGTGCTCCTGCCCAGGTTCCGCCTCGAGGCGGCGGCGCTTCATCCCGAAAGTCTTCTCTTTATTTTTTCTAGGGCAAATGGCTTCTTATAGCAGAATATGGGCTTCGGAGGCCTGCCAGGGACCCCACAAGCTTGGGGGGCGCGCCTAGGGGGGTAGGGTACGCCCCCCAGGCTTGTGGCTTCCTGGTGGGTCCCCTCCTGGTATTTCTTCCGCCAATATTTTTTATATATTCTAAAATAATTCTCCGTAAATTTTCATGCCATTTGGAGTTGTGCAGAATAGCTATCTCTGTTGTAGCCCTTTCTGGTCCAGAATTCCAACTGCCGGCAATCTCCCTCTTCATGTGAAACTTGCAAAATAAGAGAGAAAAGGCATAAGAATTGTATCATAAAGTGAAATAATGACCCAAAACATAATAAATAACAATAGGAAAACATGATGCAAAATGGACGTATCAACTCCCCCAAGCTTAGACCTCGCTTGTCCTCAAGCGAAAACCGAAATCGATAATCATGACCACATGTTTAGAGAGAGAGGTGTCGATAAAACAAAATACGGACATGAAAGCATCATGATCATTATCATAATAGCAATATATCATCATAAAACTTCTCATGAATAAGTGACAATTCATCCACAAGATAAAGTATGAACCATAAACCGTATTGAAAACTAACAAACTATGATCTCGATCACTGATGCAATTGCAATTCATCATATTATCAGAAAGAGTCTATGTAAGAGCTTTGTTTAGCAAGTTCACATACTCAACTATCATTTACTCTTCTATGATTGCTGACACCCACGACATACTTATGGAGCAAAAGTTTCAGTCAGACACATAGAAAGATAGGGGCTTATTGTTTCGCCTCCCAACTTATTTACCTCTAGGGTAACGTCAACAATAATAACTCATGATCACCTACATCCAACGGGATATATATGCCTGGATCTTTCCCCACCACATGATGCTTGCCTAGAGAGAAAATAAAAACGGAATAGAGAAGAATACTATTGACTCTTGCATAAAAGTAAATACATAAAGTAAAGGATAGGCCCTTCGCAGAGGGAAGCAGAGGTTGTCATGCGCTTTTATTTTTGAATGTGCAAGCTCTTAACGTAAAGGAACGTCACTTTATATTGCCCCTTATGATAGAAACCTTTATTATGCAGTCTGTTGCTTTTATTTCTTCACCATCACAAGTTCGTACAAAGCTTATTTTCCCTTACAATAAAAGATCATACATATTTAGGAGCAATTTTTATTGCTTTGCACCGATGACAACTTACTTGAAGGATTGATACGTCCCAAACGTATCTACTTTTCAAAACACTTTTGCTCTAGTTTGGACTCTAATTTGCATGATTTGAATGGAACTAACCCGGACTGGCGCTGTTTTCAGCAGAATTGCCATGTTGTTGTTTTCGTGCAGAAATAAAAGTTCTCAGATGGACCTGAAAATTTACGGAGAATTATTTCAGAATATATAAAAAATACTGGTGCAAAGATCCACCAGAGGGGGGCCACCAGGCGCCACAAGCCTAGGGGGCGAGCCCACCCCCAGGGCGCGCCTGGCAGGCTCGTGGGCCCCAGGCAACTCCGTTTACCCTAATTCCAGTGCTATAAGTACCTATTCGTGGAGAAAAAAGTCAGAGAGAAAGAATCATCGCATTTTATGATACGGAGCTGCCGCCACCTCCTGTTCTTCATCGGGAGGGCTGATCTGGAGTTCGTTTGGGGCTCCGGAGAGGGGGATTCGACGCCGTCGTCATCATCAACCATCCTCCATCACCAATTTCATGATGCTCACCATCGTGCGTGAGTAATTTCTTCATAGGCTTGCTGGACGGTGATGGGTTGGATGAGATTTACCATGTAATTGAGTCAATTTGTTAGGGTTTTGATCCCTAGTATCCACTATGTTCTAAGATTGATGTTGCTATGACTTTGCTATGCTTAATACTTGTCACTAGGGCCCGAGTGCCATGATTTCAGATCTGAACCCTCTATGTTTTTATGAATATATTTGAGTTCTTGATCCTATCTTGCAAGTTATATGCACCTGTTACGTGTCATGATCCGCATACCCCAAGGTGACAATAATTGGGATTCTTTCCGGTGATTGTCGTAGTTTGAGGAGTTCATGTATTCCCTATGTGCTAATGCTTTGTTCCGGTTCTCTATTAAAAGAAGGCCTTAATATCCCTTAGTTTCCTTAAGGACCCCGCTGCCACGGGAGGGTAGGACGAAAGATGTCATGCAAGTTCTTACTATAAGCATGTATGACTATATACGGAATACATGCCTACATTACATTGATGAATTGGAGCTATTGTGTATCGCCCTAGGTTGTGACTGTTACATGATGAATGTCATCCAACATAATTATCCATCACTGATCCAATGCCTACGCTTTTTCCATACTGGTCTTTGCTAAGTTACTTTTGTTGCTGCTGCTATTACAATTACTACAAAACTACTTCTGTTACTGTTACTGCTATGACTACTGCTCTTGAAACTATCATACTACTGTGCTACTAAACACTTTGCTGCAGATATTTAGTTCTCCAGGTGAGGTTGAATTGACAACTCAACTGCTAATACTCGCAAATATTCTTTGGCTCCCCTTGTGTCGAATCAATAAATCTGGGTGAAATACTACCCGCGAAAACTGTTGCGATCCCCTATACTTGCTCCAATTAGTTTTTGTTCTAGTGCTTTATACTTTGCAAATTTTTGCTGGTGTGGTGACCATGTTTATGAGCTTGCATGTTGAATTTGTATGGTCCAAAGTAGTTTTGATGCATGATATAGCCTCTAGATACATGTGGGAGTAGTTACTATCAATTTTGTTGAGTTCCATTCACTTTTATTTTGATTCACTAAAAATTTCAGAAATTTTTCAGAGAAAGGAAAATGTTTAGGAAGATATTCCATGGTGGTTCCTCGAGCAAGAGTGCTCCTAGGCCCGCAATACGCGAGCAAGATGCCGAACCGCCGCGAGAGGCCGTGGTGCTACCGTGCGAGTGGCCGTCAGATGCCTTCATGATTCGAGCCGGCATCAAAGAAGAGTTTGATATGTACGTGCACAACGCCGAGCTCACGGAGTTCCTGACAGACAGGTGCCCGCAATACTATGACCTCACTGATTCCTTTGTGCGGAGATTCAAGTATGTATATCAGCGCACTTCCCATGATGTTATTTTCAACCTGTATGAACATCCTTTTCGTATGACTGTTGAAGAATTTAGTGAAGCACGCAAAATTCCATTCTGGGGGACTTGCACTAAACCTCATAAATCAGATTGCAATGAATTTCTCATGAACATTACTAGGGGTGAAACTAGAGGCATCACACAGGCCACCATGGGGAGCATTCATTTTCCTGCCATACATTATTTTGCTCTGTTCATTGGTAGATGCATTAATGGTAAACATGATCATAGTCATCTTTGCGCCCGTGAACTGAGTGTTCTTAAGAGTGCGGTGTTGGGAGATAGACAATTTAACATAGGGGTTACTCAATAATGCTTTAGTTGGTGATTTCTTTGGTAGAATTTATGCCACTCGCTTAGCTACCTACCTTGGTGTGCCCATTAAACAAAATGACACCCTTTTGCCACCTAGCTTTCTTGATTATGATGCTATGGAACGCCACCAGTTTCTTAAGAGGGGTCTCCCCCCGTTTAGATACAGGCTAATCTTTAACAGGCGCCGTGTTTTCCATATTGTTTTGCCAGTTCCTGCCTTCTTTGATTTCCAGGGAAAACATAGACATTTCATACTTGAGGAGGAGGCTGAGGAGTACGAGAGGGCGGCGGAGACCGAGCGTCTTAACGAGGCAGCTCGCCAAGCTGTGGCAGCTGCATTTCAGTATAACCCAAACTACCATCACAGGCCTTATCTAGGCCAGGACTGGCCATAGACCAACTTAGGCCAAAAGCCTAAGCTTGGGGGAGTACGTATTTCTCACCGACATTACATTCATGTTCACACACTCATTCCAGTTGTCGGTGTTCATCCTTTTTCATTGTATATCCATGCTAGTTTTATTTCCAGTTTCTTCTTGTGTGTTTGAAAATCTTTCGAAAATCAAAAAAACATAGTTGTAGTTTCTTTCCTGTTTAGTTAATTCGTAGGAGTAAAAGAACACCCAAAAAGATTTCTCGTTTCTTCTTTTGCTTGTTGGGAGCTTTCCCGAGTAAATAGTTTTTCTCGTTTTTGTTTTCCTTCATTAATTTGCTTTCTTCAGAAAAAACAAAAACTCCAAAAATATTTCAGTGTGTTTCTCTGAATTTCTTTTCTTTTTGTTGAGTCGTGGCAAGGAGAAGACCAAGATGAAAATGTTGAGTGGCTCCCATATGCTTTATTGTTGATCTAACAACGAGCCACTATTACTTTGTCTTCTCCTTTGAATAAATGTTTGCAGATTCCAGCTTAGTCCACGGCACGGCTTGCACTATTATTATTATTATTATCATCACATCATTCGGTCGTGCAAGTGAAAGGCAATAATGACGATATTTGATGAAGTGATTGTGGTGAAGAAAAGCTGGTATGAACTCCTCTTGTTTTTGTCTTTGTAAATATGTTTAGCTCAGTATTCATGATTCAGCAATATTATGAGTAAACATATTTGTGATGACAATTAGAGATTATAGTTGCTCATGCCATGCTTAAATAGCTAGGAGTGGATAATGATTTATCTTGAGTGTCAACATGCATTAAAATGGTTGTGATGTAGTATGTTAGCATGGTATCCTCCTCTAAGTAATTCGAGTGGCTTGACTTGGCACATGTTCACACATGTAGTTGAATCAAAACCAACATAGCCTCCATGATATTTATGTTCAGGGTGTTGATATCCTACTCATGCTCGTGTTCAATGTTAATTATTCGCAATGCATGTCTATGACCGTTTTCGCTCTCTAGCTGGTCGCTTCTCAATCTATTTGCTAGCCTTCGCCTATACTAAGCAGGAATACTGCTTGTGCAGCCAAATCCCTAAACCAAAGTTGTTCCAGATGAGTCCACTATATCTACCTATATGCGGTATTACTCTGCTGTTCCAAGTAAATTTGCAAGTGCCACCTCTAAACATTCAAATGAACATCTGTTTTGTGTGCCCGTATCGCTCATGGAGCGATAGGGGGCGGTCAGTATCTTCCATGCTAAGCGGGTTACTCTCAGATGAGTGTTTATTCACTTGTCATTGCACGAGAGAGGCTGGTAATCAGGATGCCTAGTCCTATGCTCAAATCGTTATGTAATGCAAACAAACTCCCTCGAAAAGTTGTTGGTATGGAGGGCTCCCGAGGATTCGGCTAGCCATGGCTTGTGTTGGTACGGTGGAGGGGGGGTAAACTTTACCTTTCCGCTTGGGAACCGCTTATAATTTGTTTAGCATGGAAGATATTGAAAACTCTCGGTCGTGACATTGACAGGAAAAGCATACCTCCCAAAATTATTTTGATCTCTAATTTAAGCTTCGAGCTCTGGCACCGCAGCAAATCCATGCTTCCCTCTGCGAAGGGCCTATCCATTTACTTTTATGTTATTTTACTTTTATTGTTGAGTCATCACCTTCTCATTTAAGCACCAGTTGGAGAGCGTCATTTTTATGCATTGAGTATAGTTAATGTTGGGTGTGACCATGATTGGATATCCTCTACCCTGAATTACAATGTTTAGTTGTTGCTTGAATCTCAGAGGTGCTCTGCATTTATGTTTTGCGGTCTCAGAAACGGCTAGCGAGATACCATGTTATCATATTATATCATGATTGTTTTGACAAAGTGTTGGCATCCGAGATATATTATTATTGCTCGGTAGTTGGTTATGTTATTGCCATGAGTAAATGTGAGACCTAACTGTTATCATCAATATGGTTAGTTCATAATCTTTGCTGAAAACTTGGATGCTAGTTAAGTATATATACATACAACAAGAACAAAAGAGTTTGCAAAAGATTTTCTTTGTCACTTTCTGTTTGTCAACTGAATTGCTTGAGGACAAGCAATGATTTAAGCTTGGGGGAGTTGATACGTCCCAAACGTATCTACTTTTCCAAACACTTTTGCTCTAGTTTGGACTCTAATTTGCATGATTTGAATGGAACTAACCCGGACTGACGCTGTTTTCAGCAGAATTGCCATGGTGTTGTTTTTGTGCAGAAATAAAAGTTCTCGGATGGACCTGAAAATTTACGGAGAATTATTTCAGAATATATAAAAAATACTGGCACAAAGATCCACCAGAGGGGGGGGCCACCAGGCGCCACAAGCCTGGGGGGCGCGCCCACCCCCCAGGGCGCAACTGGAAGGCTTGTGGGCCCCTGGCAACTCCGTTTACCCTAATTCCAGTGCTATAAGTACCTATTCATGGAGAAAAAAATCAGAGAGAAAGAATCATCACGTTTCATGATATGGAGCCGCCGCCACCTCCTGTTCTTAATCGGGAGGGCTGATCTGGATCCGTTCGGGGCTCCGGAGAGGGGGATTCGACGCCGTCGTCATCATCAACCATCCTCCATCACCAATTTCATGATGCTCGCCGCCGTGCGTGAGTAATTTCTTTGTAGGCTTGCTAGACGGTGATGGGTTGGATGAAATTTACTATGTAATCGAGTCAATTTGTTAGGGTTTTGATCCCTAGTATCCACTATGTTCTGAGATTGATGTTGCTATGACTTTGCTATGCTTAATGCTTGTCACTAGGGCCCGAGTGCCATGCTTTCAGATCTGAACCCTCTATGTTTTCATGAATATATTTGAGTTCTTGATCCTATCTTGCAAGTTATATGCACCTGTTACGTGTCATGATCCGCATACCCCAAGGTGATAATAATTGGGATTCTTTTCGGTGATTGCCGTAGTTTGAGGAGTTCATGTATTCACTATGTGCTAATGCTTTGTTCCAGTTCTCTATTAAAAGGAGGCCTTAATATCCCTTAGTTTCCTTAAGGACCCCGCTGCCACGGGAGGGTAGGACAAAAGATGTCATGCAAGTTCTTACTATAAGCATGTATGGCTATATACGGAATACATGCCTACATTACATTGATGAATTGGAGCTATTGTGTATCACCCTAGGTTGTGACTGTTACATGATGAATGTCATCCAACATAATTATCCATCACTGATCCAATGCCTACGCTTTTCGCATACTGATCTTTGCTAAGTTACTTTTGTTGTTGTTGCTGTTACAATTACTACAAAACTACTTCTGTTACTGTTACTACTGTTACTACTGCTCTTGAAACTATCATACTACTGTGCTACTAAACACTTTGCTGCAAATATTTAGTTCTCCAGGTGTTGTTAAATTGACAACTCAACTGCTAATACTCGCAAATATTCTCTGGCTCCCCTTGTGTCGAATCAATAAATCTGGGTGAAATACTACCCGCGAAAACTGTTGCGATCCCCTATACTTGTGGGTTATCAAGGATTTTATTCAATCCATAGGTAGATATGGTGGACTCTCATGACATGAAACTGGGTTCAAGGGTTTTTGGATGCACAGGTAGTATCTCTACTTAGTACAGAATTTTGGCTAGCAAAAGATTATGGGCAAGCACCACATGTTAGAGGATCCATGACAATATAGCTTCTATGTGAATATAAGCAAACATAACTCGTTACGTTGTCTTCCTTGTCCAACGTCGACTATTTGACATAGAATATTTAATGGGGGCTCACAATCATAAAAGATGTCCAAGATAGTATATTTATATGTGAAACCTCTCTTCCTTTATTACTTTTTCATGAATTGCGACAATGACCAATGCTATGTTTGTTAACTTCCAACTAGTTTCATCAATTATACCTTTTTATGTGAAGTCATCACTCCCCATGGGATTAGCATATGATCTCCTTTTTATTTATTCTCTTTATTTTATTTCTAAGATTGAATCAACAAAAGTAAAACAATCCAACTCAGACTACTCTTTATTATATAACTCTCACACTCGATTAAATAGATAGATAGATCACAAAGCAAACACTCGAAACTAAATCATACTAATACTTTATTCTTCTAAATCATGAAATAACTAAGGATCGAACTAAGATAGATAATTATGATAAAAGTGATGGTGACACGATACCGGGGCACCTTCCCCAAGCTTGGCACAAGCCAAGGGTGGTGCCCATACCCTTGTACTCAAGTCTCCTTCTTCGGTGATGGTGGTGATGAAGTGGTGGGCTTGCTTTCATCTTCAGCAAGTACTCTAGATTGCTATTGATCCTCTGAAGGGCACGATTTTGCTCTTCCAACAAAATAACTTCATGAGTGAGCGACGTATTCTGAGCACAAATTGCTTCAGCAGCCTTTAATGCATCAATTTCAGATAAAGAGAGGTTATGATGAAGAGTTTGCAATATATATCCCTTTTGTGTAGTTTCTCCAGTGGGCATGGATTGATCTCCTTTTCCTTGAATCTGGTTTCCTGCAACCTCTCCAGCTTCCTCCTGCATGCGAGCATGCTCCTCTCCCAACGACCACTCATAATAGACTTTGCTGAAAGGACGTTTGCCAGGTGAAGGTTGCACAATCCGGTGCTTGGTGCAGAGTCTTCGGGGAGCCATGGGGATCTAGATCTATCAGGAAAACAACCCAAAACAAGAACAAAGGAGAAACTTGCGATACGGTGGTCAAAACATCCGAGAGTATATATAATGAATTTTTTTTCATGCAAAACAAGTAATATGGAAGAAAAACGGAGTCAAGAAAGTCCACGGGGGCGCCACAAGCTCGGTAGGCGCGCCCTGGGGGGTAGGGCGTGCCCCCCAGGCTTGTCGCTCCCTCGTGCACTTTTCGGACTGTTTATCATTTTCCTAATTTTTTATATATTCCAAAACAAACAAAAAGTACTTTTATGGAATTTTTGGAGTCGGTTTTCTTACCGTACCACATACCTACTCCTTTTCAGAATTCTGGAGCGTTCCGGAAGGTTTCTTCTATGTACTCCTCTGGTGTCCTGGTTTGAATAATATTAGTTTCAACAATAATGGGCGTACCTGAGATATAATGTTTAATTCTTTGCCCATTAACCACTCTCGGATTAGTGCCTTAGGAGTTGTTTATCTTGATAGCTCCGGAGCGATAAACTTCTTCGATGATGTATGGTCCTTCCCATTTAGAGAGGAGTTTTCCTGCAAAGAATCTTAAACGAGAATTGTATAATAGAACATGGTCACCTACTTTGAATTCCCGTTTCTGAATTCTTTTATCATGCCATCTTTTAACCTTTTCTTTAAATAGCTTGGCATTTTCATAAGCATGTGTTCTCCATCCATCTAGATAGCTAATATCAAATAACCTCTTTTCACCGGCAAGTTTAAAATCATAGTTGAGTTCTTTAATGGCCCAGTAAGCTTTATGTTCTAACTCAAGGGGTAAATGACATGCTTTTCCAGAGACCATTTTATATGGAGACATACCCATAGGATTTTTATAAGCAGTTCTGTAAGCCCATGGTGCATCATCAAGTTTCTTAGACCAATTCTTTCTGGATCTATTAACAGTCTTTTGCAAAATTAACTTTATTTCTCTATTACTCAATTCAACTTGACCACTAGATTGAGGATGATAAGGGGATGCAATTCTATGGTTAACATCATATTTAGCAAGAAGTTTACAGAAAGCACCATGAATAAAATGTGAACCACCATCAGTCATCAAATATCTAGGGACTCCAAACCTCAGAAATATAACTTCTTTAAGCATTTTAATAGAAGTGTTATGATCAGCACTACTAGTTGGAATAGCTTCTACCCACTTAGTAATGTAATCAACAGCAACTAAAATATGCGTATACCCATTAGAGGAAGGAAAAGGTCCCATGTAATCAAAACCCCAAACATCAAATGGTTCAACAACAAGTGAGTAATTCATAGGCATTTCCTGACGTCTACCAACATTACCAATTCTTTGACATTCATCACAAGAGAGGACAAACTTACGTGCATCTTTGAAAAGAGTAGGCCAATAAAAACCAGACTGTAATACCTTATGTGCAGTTATGTCTCCCGCATGGTGTCCTCTGTATGCCTCGGAGTGACACTTCCGTAGGATTTGTTCCTGTTCATGCTCAGGTACACAACGTCTAATAATACCATCTACTCCTTTATATAAATGTGGGTCATCCCAAAAGTAATGTCTTAAATCAAAGAAGATTTTTTTTTCTTTTGTTGGTAGGTAAAACTAGGTGGTATATATTTAGCAACAATGTAATTAGCATAGTCCGCATACCAGGGAGTATTACGAGAAGCATTTATAACAACTAAATGTTCATCAGGAAAACTATCATCAATAGGCACTGGGTCATCAAGAACATTTTCCGTTCTAGACAAATTATCAACTACGGGATTCTCAGCTCCCTTTTTATCAACAATATGCAAATCAAATTCTTTTAGCAAAAGAACCCACCTAATAAGTCTAGGTTTAGCATCTTTCTTTTCCATGAGGTATTGAATAGCAGCATGATCGGTATGAATAGTTACTTTAGAATCAACAATATAAGATCTGAACTTATCACATGCAAACACAACTGCTAAAAATTCCTTCTCAGTAGCAGCATAATTTCTTTGAGCACTATCTAGAGTTTTACTAGCATAATGAATAACATTTAATTTCTTATCAACTCTTTGTCCTAGAACAGCACCAACAGCATAATCACTAGCATCACACATAATTTCAAATTGTAAGTTCCAATCAGGTGGTTGAACAATAGGCGCAGATATTAAGGCATTCTTAAGTAGTTCAAAGGCTTCTACGCAATCATCATCAAAAATGAATGGAACATCTTTTTGCAAGAGATTAGTAAGAGGCCTAGAAATTTTAGAGAAGTCTTTTATAAACCTTCTATAGAAGCCAGCATGACCAAGGAAACTTCTTATACCTTTGATATCTTTGGGACATGGCATTTTCTCAATTGCATCAACTTTAGCTTTATCAACTTCAATACCTCTTTCAGAAATTTTATGCCCAAGGACTATACCTTCATTCACCATAAAGTTGCACTTCTCCCAATTCAAAACAAGATTAGTTTCTTCACATCTCTGCAAAACTCGATCAAGGTTGCTTAAGCAATCATCAAAAGAAGTTCCGTAAACGGAAAAATCATCCATGAATACCTCAACAATCTTTTCACAAAAGTCAGAGAATATAGCAGTCATACATCATTGGAAGGTAGCAGGTGCATTACATAAACCAAAAGGCATACGACGATAAGCATAAGTTCCAAAAGGACAAGTAAATGTGGTTTTCTCTTGATCTTCTTGTGATACAAGTATTTCAGAGAAACCAGAATATCCATCTAGGAAGCAAAAGTGTGTATGCTTAGATAGTCTTTCTAACATTTGATCAATAAAAGGCATGGGGTAATGATCTTTCCTAGTAGGTTTATTAATTTCCTGAAATCAATTACCATCCTATAACCAGTTACAATTCTTTGTGGGATAAGTTATTTTTTTATCATTAGGGACAACGGTAATACCTCCTTTCTTGGGAACACAATGAACAAGACTTACCCATCTACTATCAGCTATAGGATAAATTATACCTGCATCCAGAAGCTTTAATATTTTAGTTCTTACCACATCCTTTATTTTAGGATTCAGCCGTCGTTGATGATCAACGACTGGCTAAGCATCGGTGTAGCGACCCAACCCAAATGGATCGGAGTCTCTGTGTTTAAGTGCCATCCCTGGATTTGATGAAATATAACAGAGTTCAATCACACACTTTATTACATCGAGGTCCTCAAAAGAGTATTTATTACATAAATATGGCTGAAGTCCATCTAAATAAAATAACTGCGGAAGCATCGAAGGTAAATGAGTCCATCAACTCCACGGCAAATGCTGAGTGCGGACAATGACCTATCGCACCTTAATCCTCGTCGAAAAACTCTGCAACATGAGACGTTGCAGCCGTGTAGGTCAGCACATGGAATATGCCGGCAAAGTCACACCATAGAATAATAATGAAATTTCTGCTTCTATATGCAATATATGGCTGGAGGAGGCTCTAAGTTTAATTTGCATAAAGCTAATTTTGTCCTACTACAAAATTAATTAAATTATTACTACAAAGTTTGCCATTATTGAGATGGTTCCTCCAACTCAAAACCATTACCCAAAATTTATTATAAACCCACTTCATTAATTAAATTATAATGTTGAGATCACTCAATAAATCACTTCTAGAGGCTCAAAATTGTCCATAACCGGGGACACGGCTAATCATGATTAGTTATTACACTCTGCAGAGGTTTGCGCACTTTTTCCCACAAGACTCGATCACCTCGATGATCGGAAGATTGAGACACAGTCTTTCAGAAGCATTTCCCCTTAACCATGGGTAGACAGGTACACCTACATTCCCCTACATCTGTTAGCCTACCCGGAAAGAGGTCACACAACTTACTCAACTATGCCAGAGCCCATAATGGCTTGTGGCTGCACACGGAAGCTTCTAGTCATGAAATATCGTTTGATCCCTTTGAGCCTGGGTGGCATTCCATAGGGTGATTCTCCGGGTACTCCGGGATCCCCTGGGCAAGCACTGGTTTCTCTAGGTTGCCTGGGCTAGTCCAGTGGTTTCTCCAGGGCGCCGTAACCATTCCACCTAGATGTGTGTTAATGTTGCCACCTTAAGGTTACCCAAAATTATTATTTCTCTCACAACTTTCATGAATTCACACATACCACCCCGTCTACAAGCATGGCTAAGCAATTTTGACTCATAACAATAATTCCCGGGGTGATCAAGGGTCATAGGTTCCTACCTCAATGAACTACAAGCATTGCCACAATTCCAAAATCCTACTCATGCAAATTATAATGGTGGAACTAATGCATAGTAAAAACTGGGTATAAAAAGGTATGATCAAGGTGTGAACTTGCCTTGCTGACATTCGTTGAACTCTAAAGATTCGTAGTAGCAAGCTTCGCACTCCGGATAATCTAACGAAGCAAACAATGACATACATAAGCAATCAAACAAAGATCCAAAAAGAAAACGAAGAAAATACTTATGAAAACTCCAAAAACAACCAAATAAAGTTTCTGTACATAACACATTTTTAACAGTAGCAAAATTATGTGATTTTTATACTAACAGAAAGTAGATGTCCTAAGTTTTAATTTACAAAAAGATTCAATTGAATTGGAGTTATAGATCTCAAATTATAGCCAAAACAAGTTTGAACTTGTATTTGATCAAATTCAAAATTTAAATTGTCAAAAATATTTTTGGTTGGGTCCTCTAGATAGATGGGATTTTTATGAACCAGCAAGAAAAAGAATCACTAAATTTGGATCTATAGATTTAAAGATATGATAAAAGAAAATTTGGATTGAATTCTGAAACTGAAAACAGTAGATATCGGCGGACCGTGGCAGTATTGCCACGTGGTGCGCTGTGAGTGGCTGCGGTTTTTTGCTGCGGGCGGATGGCCGAAACTTAAGGAAAATGATTCGAATGAAAAAAAACATAGATCTAATCTAAATGGTTAGATCGCGATCGGACGGCCTTGGAGGTGTGTGCTGTGGTGCTATGCTGCGGGTGGCCAAGGCTTAAGCGAAACGGCGGCGACGGCTAAAACAGAAAAAGACCGGTGGCTCAATTCAATCTAAACCGGAGAAAACTGAAAATAAAATTGATATATATATATAAAATCTAACTATTTGCTTTGGATCTAATCTAGGGCGTATAACTCAGATCGGACGACCGAAAACATACCGCGACGGCGAGGACAAAGACGACGGTGAGGTAGCTCGACGGATGATGGCGGCGGTGCTCCGGTGGTCGTCGGAGGTGGCGGAGTGGACGGGCGGATGCGGCGAAGCGAGGGGGTCTCGGTGGTGGTGTCGGAGGAGCTTGGGGACGACCGACGGTGGCTGGGCGAGCTCGGAGAAGCTCCTGTGAACCGAGAGCTCCGGCGTCGGCGGTCGAGATCGAGGCGGTGATTCCGGCGAGGCCTGGGCATTGAAAAGATGTCGAAGAGATGCGCGACGACGTTGGAAGAAAGAATATAGAAGGAGAAGGCTCGGGGTTGCTCACCGGCGATGAATTCGTCGGCGGAAAGGTTCAGCTCCAGCGGAGGTCGGTTTGGCTCGTCCGGTGGACGTGGGTGGTTTCTGCCTGGGATTTTCGAGGGGAATGATAGAGGAGGGGCTCGGGTACTTATAGGACAAAGACTTGGGGGAGGGGGCAGCCTCGGGCTAGGGTTTTGGGATGGGCGAGGGCACGGTCGTGCACGAGCCAGACTCCTGTTGCTTGCGGGAGGAGGAAGAAGGCGCGGGCCCTACACGTTAGTGGAAGAGGGAAGGCGAGCCAGCGAGCGGGCGACCAAGGCGAAAGGAGTTCGGTGCGGGGAGAGAGGCTGTGGGCCGAAAGGCCAGCTGGGTCGGTCGGTGCGCGTTGTGGCGCTGGTGGTTTCCTTTTTTTTATAAAACAGTGACCCTACTATTTTCTATTTTTACAGAAACAGAAAACACAATAAAATGCAAAGTAAACTAAATAGAAAATTTTCAAAAAAATTCACATAAATATATGGGCTTATATAATACCCTGTGAACTATTTTCTAACCTAAATGCAATATTTTGAAAATATTTATTTTTGGAAAAAAGGTTTAGTTGAGAAATAAAAATAGTTCTCAACAATTATAAATATGAAATAATATTCAAATATTTTCTCCAACTCATTTTTTCTGAAGAAGTCATGTTATCTTCTCTCTCCTTTTTTTTGAGTGGAAAATTATTTGAATAATGCAACAAATGAAATTCAAAATGCAAAGAAAATATGATATGCATATGAATGAGTACTAAAACATCCAAATTGAAAATTGGGATGTTACAAACCTACCCCCTTAAGATGAATCTCACCCTCGAGATTCAGGTTGGTCAGCAAAAAGGTGCGGGTGGTCCTGTCGGAGATCTTCTTCTCGTTCCCAGGTGGCTTCCTCCTCGGTATGCTGACTCCACTGAACCTTGCAAAACTTGATGATCTTACTATGGGTGACCCTGTTTGCAGTCTCGAGAATCTTGACGGGCTTCTCCTCATAAGTCAGATCACTATCCAACTGTATTGCCTCCAATGGCAATGTATCTCACAAAGGAATATCGGCCATCTCTGCATGGCACTTCTTCAACTGGGAAACGTGAAACACATCATGAACTCCAGACAAAGCTTCGGGTAACTCCAACTTGTAGGCAACTTCACCCATGCGTTCCAAAACTCTGTATGGCCCCACAAATCATGGTGCTAACTTTCCCTTGACTCCAAATCGTTTAACTCCTCGAAGCGGAGACACACGAAGACATGCTCTGTCTCCAACTTCATAGGTTACCTCCATGTGTTTAGTATCGGCATAACTCTTCTTCCTGGACTGGGCTATCTCGAGTCTGTCATGGATTGGCTTGACTTTCTCCTCTGAATCACTGGTCAAGTCTGGTCCGAATAATTTGTGGTCTCCAACTTCATCCCACATCAATGGTATCTTGCACCTCCTTCCGTACAAAGCTTCGAAAGGGGCCATCTTCAAACTGGTTTCATAGTTGTTGTTGTATGAGAACTCTGTGTAAGGTAAATTATCATCCCATCTAGATCCATAATCTAGTGCACAAGCTCTCAACATATCCTCCAGAATCTGATTGACTCTCGCTGTCTGTCCATCTGTCTGCAGATGAAAAGCTGTACTGAACTCTAGTGTGGTACCCAAAGTTTCATGTAACTGATGCCAAAACTTTGAGGTAAATTGTGTTCCTCTATCTGATACGATGGTCCTCGGAACTCCATGCAGACATACGATCCTGGTCATATATATCTTGGCCAACTTAGCGCTTGTATAGGTGGTTTTCACGGGGATGAAATGAGCTACCTTGGTCAAGCGATCAACTACTACCCAAATAGAATCATAACATGATCGGGTCCTAGGTAATCATGTGATGAAGTCCATGCCAAGCTTGTCCCATTTCCAATCGGGTATCGGCAAAGGCTGAAGTAATCCTGCTGGTTTCTGGTGCTCTGCTTTAACCCTCCGACATACGTCGCATACTGCTACATACTCGGCAATATCCTTCTTCATACCTGTCCACCAGAAACTTTCCTTCAACTCCAAATACATCTTGGTGTTGCCTGGGTGTATCAACTACGGTGAATCATGAGCCTCCTGAAGAATCAACTTCCTGATCTCTGGGTCATTGGGCACGTAAATACGCTGCTCAAACCATAAGGTTCCGTGTTCATCCTCACGAAATCCTTGTGCCTTTCCTTGGTTCATCCTTTCCTTTATCTCCGCAATGCCTTTGTCCAACTTGTGGGCTTCTCGGATCCTTCCCAACAGAGTGGACTGAATTTCCATTGCGGCAACAAAACCTTGTGGAACTATCTCCAATCGAAGATCCCTGAGATCATCGGCTAACTCCTGAGGTAATCCTCCTGCTGTGAGAGTATTAACATAACTCTTCCGGCTCAACGCATCTGCCACAACATTGGCCTTTCCTGGGTGATAATGCAATCTCATGTCATAATCCTTGATGATCTCCAACCATCTCCTCTGTCTGAGATTCAACTCCTTCTGCGTGAAGATGTATTTCAAACTCTTGTGATCCCTGTAAACATCACAACTATTTCCGATCAGAAAATGTCTCCAGGTCTTGAGCGCATGCACTACGGCTGCTAACTCCAAATCATGCGTGGCATAGTTCAACTCATGAGGTCGAAGTTGACGTGAGGTATAAGATACAACTCTTCCTTCTTGCATGAGTACGCCTCCAAGTCCCTGACGTGAAGCATCGCAATACACTTGAAAATCCTTGCGTATATTCGACAGAATTAGCACTGGGGCTGTAACCAAGAATTTCTTCAACTCCTGAAAACTAGCTTCACATTCCTCGGTCCAAACAAACTTGGGTTCTTTCTTCAATAACTCCGTCATGGGCTTCACAATCTTGGAGAAATTCTCAATAAATCTCCGGTAATATCCTGCAAGTCCAAGGAAACTGCGAATCTCTCCGACTGAGGTGGGTGCCTTCCATTCGGTGACGACTTCAACCTTGGAAGGGTCTACTGCTATTCCTTTCCTGATACAACATGTCCGAGGAATCCGACTTCCTTCAACCAAAACTCGCATTTGCTGAACTTGGCGTATAACTGATGTTCTCTGAGATTCTCGAGAACCAAGCGCAAATGTTCCTGCTTGTGTTCTTCTTCATTCTTCTAGTAAATCAATATATCATCAATGAACACCACGATGAACTTATCTAGAAACTCCATGAATATCGTGTTCATCATGCTCATAAAATAGGCAGGGGCATTAGTCAAACCAAAAGACATGACTATATACTCATAAAGGCCATACTTCGTGGTAAAAGCTGTCTTGGGTATATCCTGCTCTCGGATCTTCAACTGGTGATATCCTGATCGAAGATCGACCTTGGAGAAAACACTAGCTCCGACTAGCTGGTCAAACAAATCATTAATCATCGGCAAGGGGTACTTGTTCTTGATGGTCACCTCGTTCAACAAACGATAATCCACAACCATTCTCAAGGTTCCATCCTTCTTCTCCACTAAAAGAACTGGGGCTCCCCAAGGTGATGAACTCGGTCGGATATAACCTTTCTCCAATAATTCCTTAATCTGCTTCTTAATTTCCACCAAATCATTTGTGGGCATCCGGTACGGTCTCTTGGATATCGGTCCTGTGCCTGGCAATAGCTCGATCAAAAACTCAATCTCTCGGTCTGGTGGCATGCCGGGCAATTCCTCTGGAAACACATCGGGATAGTCCTTTCACAACCGGTACTTCCTCCAGAACAACTCCGGAAAGAGAATTCACCTGAGTCCTCCTTGGCGTATGTCTCAACACATACTTGATCTATTTTCCATCTGGGGTGGTGAGAAGAACCGACTTGCCGACACAATCAATATTTCCCTCATACTTGGACAACCAGTCCATGCCTAGGATTACGTCCAATCCTTGTGATTCTAGGATGATGAGGTCGGTGGGAAAAACATGCCTCCCTATGGTCAACGGCATCTGAAAACATCCCCGACTAGTCGTAGACTCTGCTCCTGGGGAACTCACTAACATGGGTGACTTAAGGGCTACGGTCGGCAACTTAAACTTATCCACAAATCCCCTTGATATGAATGAATGTGATGCACCAGTGTCAAAAAGAACAAGGGCTGGAAATGAATTAACCAAGAACTTACCAACAACGGTGTCAGGTTGATCATAGACTTCCTCCACATTGACATGGTTCACCTGACCTCTGGTGAAAGGATTGGGCTTCTTGCCTCCAGTGCTTCCATTGTCGTTTCCGTTCTTGGCCTCAGGACAATCGGTGGCGTAGTGTCCTGTGTTCTTGCACTTGAAACAGGTGATGTGGCTCAGATCCTTCTTCGCCGGTGTAGCAGGGTTGGAACGATGCTGATTGCCGTTTCCTCCATTCCCATTGGCATTCCAATGGCCATTATGGTTATGTCCATTTCCTCCGTGATGAGAATGACCTCCATGGTTCTGATGGTTGTGTCCTCCAAACCTATTGGGTCCTGATCCAGAATTTCCCGAGTACGGGGTATAGCGGGGCTTCTGCTGAACTCCAGAGTTATACTTTCCCTGTTCGTACTTCCTCTTGTGGTTCTCCATCTACTGATGCTTGCCTTCCAGAAAGATAGCCTTGTCAACCAACTCTTGATAGTTATTGAAGGTAGCCACGGTCAACTGAAATCCCAGCTCATCGTTCAGTCCCTCCAGAAATTTCTCCTGTTTAGCGGCATCTGTGGCTATGTCTCTTGGAGCATAACGGCCTAGCTGGCTGAAATCATCTACATACTGGGCCACTGAACGGCTTCCCTAACGTAAGTTGTGGAACTAACGCTTTTTCAGACTCATGGCTCCAGCTGAATCATGTGCGGTACGGAATGCCTGCTGGAACTGATCCCATGTCACATTGGCTATGGGGAATGTGGCAGTGTAGTTCTCCCACCACGAAGCTGCTGGTCCATCCAGTTGATGTGCGGCAAAGCGCACCTTCTCAGCATCAGTGCATCCTGCGGTGGTCAGCTCCCTTCCGATCTTGCGAAGCCAGTCATTTGCGACGATCGGCTCTGTGCTGCTTGAGAACACTGGTGGGTTTAACCTTAGGAAACGGGTAAGATTATCAGCTTGGGGTGGCGGTTGTTGTTGTTGTTGTTGTTCTGGTTCTGGATGAGCATCTGCATGAGAGCATTCTGGTTCTGGATCAACTGGGTAAGTTCCGGTGGAAAGTTGGATCCCGGGTCATGTCTCGGAGGCATCTGATGGGTTTGGAGTGGATGAGAAATTAGAATAGAATAAGGGCCTAATGGGAAAAATCACACTACCCATATGCAAATGAGGCAGATAAAAACTCCAAATCACACCATTCAATTTCAATCAAGGTTCACACAATCGAGTCTAAGCTAACTATTACAGAGTCTCACGAACAACATCGAGCTGATAAAAAAATCTAATTGAAAGGAAATCGAAATACTAATATCTAAAATGGTGGTCGGCTAAAAGTTCTGATCGGTAGAAGACTCCATCATGTCATCATCATCATCATCGTCGTCTTCATAATCCTCGTCCTGGCTGGTGAAACACCCGTCGGAGTCGTCCTTCTGAATGTTTTCTCCCTGATCCAGCTTCTCCTCGCCTTTTTCCATCTTCTTCTTCAGGTTTTCATACCTTTCCAGTAGCACGCTGATTTCCTCCTCATATCCATCATAGGTTGCCTTGAGTTCATCCTCCAGCTCGATATTCCGGGTCATCAGCGTCCTGGTGTTCCTCATGCTACCGTGCATCTGGTTCTCCAATCGGCGGATGTGCTGCTCCAGATCCTGTATGTATGATACGATCGACTCAACTTCCCTGGTGCGGACTATTTCTCCTTGGTGATCCCGGCGTCCGCATATCCTGTAGGTGGTCCCTTCGAGATCCTTGTGATATTCCTCACAAATGCGTCCAAAGGCGGCGTGTGCGGCAATACTCCTGCCTAAGATCCAGGTTGGCGCATCGAAGAAGAAATCAATAGCCTTAGTGGTATTTCCAAAAGTACGTCCGGGAATGTGGATGTCAATTCTCCAGTGTTTCTCCTCCGGCAAGCTTGCGGTGAAGGTTCCGGTGAAAGTGGGCAGAGCGATGTTCAGGTACTTCATGATGTTCTTCAGGCGTTGTCCGAAGGGCATGTTCTCATCAGGCTGAGCAAACTTGGTCTTGGAGGTCGACATCTATATTGTTGGAATAGAAAAGAACTAGAAATGAATAGAGAAGAGTATAAGGCCAACGGATATATAGGGAAATTGTAAAATAAGATTTTTCCATCCTATGGCTTTTCCATTCCTGGTGGTCGCGTCCTATAGTCAGCGTGTGCTCTGAATACCATCTTGTAGCGACCCGACCCAAATGGATCGGAGTCTCTGTGTTTAAGTGCCATCCCAGGATCGGTTTGCTAGCACAGACAGTACTTGATGAAATATAACAGAGTTCAATCACACACTTTATTACATCGAGGTCCTCAAAAGAGTATTTATTACATAAATATGGCTGAAGGCCATCTAAATAAAATAACTACAGAAGCATCGAAGGTAAATGACTCCATCAACTCCACGGCAAATGCTGAGTGCGGACAATGACCTATCGCACCTTAATCCTCGTCGGAAAACTCTGCAACATGAGACATTGTAGCTGTGTAGGTCAACACATGGAATATGTCGGCAAAGTCACACCATAGAATAATAATGAAATTTCTACCTCTATATGCAATATATGGCTGGTGGAGGCTCTAAGTTTAATTTGCATAAGGCTAATTTTGTCCTACTACAAAATTAATTAAATTATTACTACAAAGTTTGCCATTATTGAGATGGTTCCTCCAACTCAAAACCATTACCCAAAATTTATTATAAACCCACTTCATTAATTAAATTATAATGTTGAGATCACTCAATAAATCACTTCTAGAGGCTCAAAATTGTCCATAACCGGAGACACGGCTAATCATGATTAGTTTTTACACTCTGCAGAGGTTTGTGCACTTTTCCCCACAAGACTCGACCACCTCCATGATCGGAAGATCGAGACACAGTCTTTCAGAAGCATTTCCACTTAATCATGGGTAGACCGGTACACCTACATTCCCCTACATCTGCTAGCCTACCCGGAAAGAGGTCACACAACTTACTCAACTATGCCAGAGCCCATAATGGCTTGTGGCTGCACACGGAAGCTTCTAGTCATGAAATATCATTTGATCCCTTTGAGCCTGGGTGGCATTCCATAGGGTGATTCTTCGGGTACTCCGGGATCCCCTGGGCAAGCACTGGTTTCTCCAGGTTGCCCGGGCTAGTCCACTAGTTTCTCCAGGGCACCCCAATCATTCCTCCCAGATGTGTGTTAATGTTGCCACCTTAAGGTTACCCAAAATTATTATTTCTCTCACAACTTTCATGAATTCACACATACCACCCCGTCTACAAGCCTGGCTAGGCAATTTTGACTCATAACGATAATTCCCGGGGTGATCAAGGGTTATAGGTTCCTACCTCAATGAACTACAAGCATTGCCACAATTCCCAAATCCTACTCATGCAAATTATAACGGTGGAACTAATTCATAGTAAAAACTAGGTATAAAAAGGTATGATCAAGGTGTGAACTTGCCTTGTTAACGTTCGTTGAACTCTAAAGATTCGTAGTAGCAAGCTTCGCACTCCGGATAATCTAACTAAGCAAACAATGACATACATAAGCAATCAAACAAAAATCCAAAAAGAAAACGAAGAAAATACTTATGAAAACTCCAAAAACAACCAAATAAAGTTTCTGTATAGAACATATTTTTAGCAGTAGCAAAATTATGTGATTTTTATACTAACAGAAAGTAGATGTCCTAATCTTTAATTTACAAAAAGATTCAATTGAATTGGAGTTCTAGATCTCAAATTATAGCCAAAACAAGTTTGAACATGAATCTGATCAAATTCAAAATTTAAATTGTCAAAAATATTTTTGGTTGGGTCCTCTGGATAGATGGGATTTTTATGAACTAGCAGGAAAAAGCATCACTAAATTTGGATCTATAGATTTAAAGATATGATAAAAGAAAAATTGGATTGAATTCTGAAACTGAAAACAGTAGATATCGGCCGACCGTGGCAGTATTGAAACGTGGCGCGCTGTGAGTGGCTGCGGTTGTCTGCTGCGGGCGGATGGCCGAAACTTAAGGAAAATGATTCGAATGAAAGAAAAACCAGAGATCTAATCTAAACGGTTAGATCGCGATTGGACGACCTTGGAGGTGTGTGCTGCGGTGCTATGCGGCGGGTGGCCGAGGCTTAAGCGAAACGGCGGCGACAGCTAAAACAGAAAAAGACCGGTGGCTCGGTTCGATCTAAACCGGAGAAAACCATAAATAAAACCGATCTACATAAAAAAACCTAACTGTTTGCTTTGGATCTAATCTAGGGCGTATAACTTAGATCGGACGGCTGAAAACATATCGCGGCGGCGGGGACAAAGACGACGGTGAGGTAGCTTGGTGGTCGACGGCGGCAGTTCTCCGGTGGTCGTCGAAGGTGGCGGAGTGGACAGGCAGATATGGCAGAGCGAGGGGGTCTCGGTAGTGCTATCGGAGGAGCTTGGGCACGACGGACGGTGACGGGGCGAGCTCGGCGAAGCTCCTGTGAACCGAGAGCTCCGGCAACGGCGGTCGAGATCGAGGCGGTAATACCGGTGAGGCCTGGGCATTGAAAAGATGTCAAAGAGATGCGCGATGATGTTGCAAGAAAGAATACAGAAGGAGAAGGCTCTGGGTTGCTCACCGGCGATGAATTCATCGGCGGAAAGGTTCGCCTCCGGCGGAGATCGGTTTGGCTCGTGCGGTGGACGTGGGTGGTTTCTGCGTGGGATTTTCAAGGGGAACGATAGAGGAGGGGCTCGTGTACTTATAGGACAAAGACTTGGAGGAGGGGGCAGCCTCGGGCTAGGGTTTTGGGATGGGCGAGGGCACGGTCGTGCGCGAGCCGGACTCCTGTTGCTTGCGAGAGGAGGAAGAAGGCGCGGGCCCTACGCGTCTTTGGAAGAGGGAAGGCGAGCCAGTGAGCGGGCGACCGAGGCGAAAGGAGTTCGGCGCGGGAAGAGAGGCCATGGGCCGAAAAGCCAGCTGGGCCGGTCGGTGCGGGCTGTCGCGCTGGTGGTTTCCTTTTTTTATAAATCAGTAACCTTACTATTTTCTATTTTTACAGAAACAGAATACACAATAAAATGCAAAGTAAACTAAATAGAAAATTTCCAGAAAAATTCACATAAATATATGGGCTTATATAACACCCTGTGAACTATTTTCTAGCCTAAATGCAATATTTTGAAAATATTTATTTAAAAAAAAGGTTTAGTTGAGAAATAAAAATAGTTCTCAACAATTTTAAAATATAAAATAATATTCAAATATTTTCTCCAACTCATTTATTCTGAAGAAGTCATGTTATCTTCTCTCTCCTTTTTTTTAGTGGAAAATTATTTGAATAATGCAACAAATGAAATTCAAAATGCAAAGAAAATATGATATGCATATGAATGAGTACTAAAACATCCAAATTGAAAATTGGGATGTTACAATCGGGCTCCATATTAATCTTGTGCTAACATAGAGTGGGACTAATGCCCTTAAGATCATCAAGAGTATATCCAATAGCAGAACAATGCTTCCTCAGAATTTTAAGTAATCTCTTTTCTTTTCATCAAGATAAGCATATTTAAGTGTATCTGGTAGTTTCTTTAATTCAAACACAGGGTCACTCTTAAGTGGAAGAGGATCTCCCAAAGTTTCAACAGGCAAATTATGTTTAAGGATATGTGCTTGTTTAAAGAATATATCATCTATTTCATTTCTTTCATTCATATGCATATCATTTTCATGTTCTAGCAAATATTGTTCTAACGGATCAGTAGGAGGTACAACAATAGAAGCAAGACCAACAATTTCATCTTTATTAGATAATTCTTTATCATGTGGTTGTCTATGAAACTTAGAGAAATTAAATTCATGATATACATCGCCAAACTTAACACTAACCTTTTCTTTAGCACAATCAATTTCAGCATTAATAGTATTCAAGAAAGGTCTACCAAATATAATGGGACAAAAATTATCTTGTTGCGAACCAAGTACTAAGAAATCAGTATGGTATTTGATTTTACCACACAATACTTCAACATCTCGAACAATCCCAAGCGGTGAAATAGTATCTCTGTTTGCAAGCTTAATAGTGACATCAATATCCTCAATCTCAACAGGTGCAATATCATTCATTACTTCTTGATATAAAGAGAAAGGGATAGCACTCACACTAGCACCCATATCACATAAACCATGATAGCAATGGTCTCCAATTTTAACAGAAACAACAGGCATGCCAACTACGGGCTTGTTCTTATCTAACATGTCTCATTCATTTCTAACAGGTTTTGCAATTCTAGCAGCCTCTTTGCAAAAATAAAGAACATGCCCATCAATATTATCAACTAATAAATCTTTTACCATTGCAATATTAGGTTCAACTTTAATGTGTTCAGAAGGCTTAGGTGTGCTAATATTACTTTTATTAACCACAGTCGTAGCTTTAGCATGTTCTTTTATCCTAACAGGGAAAGGAGGTTTCTCAATATAAGCAGTAGGCACAACTGGGTCAATATTATAAACAATTGTTTCTTCTTTAACACTAACAGGCTCTTCATTTAATTCAATAGGTGGATGAAACTTAAACCATTTCTCCTTAGGGAGATCAACGTGAGTAGCAAATGATTCACAAAAAGTGGCTACTATCTCAGAGTCAAGTCCATATTTAGTACTAAACTTATGAAAAGCATCAGTTTCCATGAAAGATTTAACACAATCAAACTTAAGATTTATACCTGACTCTTTACCTTTGTCGATTTCTCAATCTTCAAAATTGCGTTTAATTCTTTCCAGAAGATCCCATTTGAATTCAATAGTCCTCTTCATAAAGGAACCAGTAGAAGAAGTATCGAGCATGGATTGATCATTATGAGAAAGCCGAGCATAAAAGTTTTTTATAATTATTTCTCTTGAGAGCTCATGATTGGGGCATGTGTGTAACATATACTTAAGCCTCCCCCAAGCTTGAGCGATACTTTCTCCTTCACGAGGCCAAAAATAATATATATAATTCCGATCACGATGAACCAAATGCATAGGATAAAACTTCTGGTGAAATTCCAGCTTCAACCGGTTCCAATCCCATGTTCCAGCATCATCCAATAGGCTATACCATGTCAATGCCTTTCCCTACAAAGATGAAGGGAATGCCTTCTTCTTAACTCCATCCTCTGATAAACCTGCAAGCTTAAACAATCCACAAATTTCATCTATATATATCAAGTGCATATCAGGATGTACCTTTCCATCTCCTGCATAAGGATTAGCCAACAGTTTCTCTATCATACCCGAAGGAATTTCATAATAAATATTTTTAGTAGGTTCAGTAGGTTGAGGAGCAACTCTTAATGTTTCCGGTCGAGGTGAAGATACCCTGAACAAACCCCTCAAAGGATTACTTTCCATAGTGACAAGTGATAGTAAATTTCAGCACGTAATAAAAATGTTTCCTTACCAAATTCCACTTACCAAAGGCGCTTCACTCCCCAGCAACGGCGCCAGAAAAGAGTCTTGATGACCCACAAGTATAGGGGATCAATTGTAGTCCTTTCGATAAGTAAGAGTGTCGAACCCAACGAGGAGTGGAAATGATGAGCGATTTTCAGCAAGGTATTTTCTGCAAGCACTGAAAGTAGCGGAAAATAATAGTTTTGTAGCAAGATAATTCATAACGAGTACAAGTAACAAGTGTAACAAAAGTGCAGCAAGGTGGCCCAATCCTTTTTATAGCAGAGGACAAGCCGGAACGGTCTCTGATATAAAGCAAAGCGTTCTCGAGGACACATGGGAATTCTCATGTAGTCACTTTATTCATGTTTATTTGATTCGCGTTCGCTACTTTGATAATTTGATAAGTGGGTGGACCGGTGCTTGGGTGCTGTTCTTACTTGAACAAGCCTCCCACTTATGATTACCCCCCTCTCGCAAGCATCCGCAACTATGAAAGAAGAATTAAGATAAATCTAACGATAGCATGAAACATATGGATCCAAATCAGCCTCTTACGGAATAACGCATAAACTAGGGTTTAAGCTTTTGTCACTCTAGCAACCCATCATCTACTTATTACTCCACAATGCCTTCCCTTAGGCCCAAGTATGGTGAAGTGTCATGTAGTCGACGTTCACATGACACCACTAAAGGAAGCAACAACATACAGATCATCAAAATATCGAACGAATACCAAATTCACATGATTACTTATGACAAGACTTCTCCCATGTCCTCAAGAACAAAAGTAACTACTCACAAATCATATTCATGTTCAAGATCAGAGGGGTATTGAATATCATTAAGGATCTGAACATATAATCTTCCACCAAATAAACCAACTAGCATCAACTACGAGATGTAATCAACACTACAAGCAACCCACAGGTACCAATCCGAGGTTTTGGGACAAAGATTGAATACAAGAGATGAGATAGGGTTTGACATGAGATGGTGCTGGTGAAGATGTTGATGAAGATTGGTCCTCCCACGATGAGAGGATCGTTGGTGATGTCGATGGCTTCGATTTCCCCGGCGGAATCACTCCGCCGGAGAGCAAAAGTGCTCCTGCCCAGGTTCCGCCTCGAGGCGGCGGCGCTTCATCCCGAAAGTCTTCTCTTTATTTATTTTCTAGGGCAAATGGCTTCTTATAGCAGAAGATGGGCTTCGGAGGCCTGCCAGGGACCCCACAAGCTCGGGGGGCGTGCCCAGGGGGGTAGGGCACGCCCCCAGGCTTGTGGCTTCCTGGTGGGTCCCCTCCTGGTATTTCTTCCGCCAATATTTTTGATATATTCCAAAATAATTCTTCGTAAATTTTCAGGTCATTTGGAATTGTGCAGAATAGCTATCTCTGATGTAGCCCTTTCCGGTCCAGAATTCCAGTTGCCGGCAATCTCCCTCTTCATGTGAAACTTGCAAAATAAGAGAGAAAAGGCATAAGAATTGTATCATAAAGTGAAATAATGACCCAAAACATAATAAATAACAGTAGGAAAACATGATGCAAAATGGACGTATCATGGCGACGCGCGCGGATGCAACCGCATGCATATGGCGCCCAAAACGTGATCGTGCGCCGGCCCCAACCGCTGAAAGAGCGCGCGCGGAGGGACGCGAGTAGAGCGCGCCGCGGACGCCTCAACGTCGAGCAGAGCGCGCGAAGGGATGCGAGCAGAGCACGCCGCGGCCGCCTCAACGGCGAGCAACCACCTGCGTGGGAGGCGAGACGGCCCATCCATCGGACACGCTGACGATATCTGGACTGTTTGTGATACTGGACAGACACGTACACATCCGAGAACGTGAGCCCACGTACACCAAAAAAACATGTCTTTCCTGTTAAGTCGTTCCTTGCATCTGCCATGGCCGGTAGGAGGAGTTCTGGGTCGAGATATAACCAGGGAGCAAAGACCAAGCCCGCAGAAGCACTAGAGAGGTCTCGCCGCAACGCGGCAGCCGCAGCAGAGATGTCCTGCCGTGCCGCGGAGCCCTCGAACAAGCTCTCACGGGCAGGCGAGGGCTCTCACAAGCGCACCCACCGCGTCGGCGAACTCGACGAGCTGGCGGGGCTGAAGTCCTTAGCCAGCGATGACGACATTCTCGCTGGCCTAATTAACCAGCAGGAGCTGGTCGCCGGCTTGGTGAAGCTGCTCGAGATTAGCGATGCCTCGGTTGAGAAGGCGATCGGCCTCATCGTGCAACTCATGGGTGACAATGTGAAGCTCCACAAGGAGCTCGACAAGCAGAAGGAGGAGGCCGCCGGCTGGAAGAAGCTGCATGAGAAGAGCAGTGCCTCGCAGATGACGCTGAGAGCCGTCGTCCAGGAACTTAGGGATGACTAGAAGAAGCTCTGCATCGAGCGCGAGCTGCAGGTGGAGGAATCCGTGGGAGCTGTCAAACAAAGTCATGAGGATGTGAAGAAGGAGCTGGAGGAACTCCTCGCCCAGCGATCCATCGAGAAGTAGAGAGCAGCGATCCAGATCGTTGTTTGCAACTTCCTTCTTCTCTTGCCCCTGTGTCTTTCGGGCATTGCCGCATGTGGCATTTTAAATTATCCGGAATATGTAAGACAATTATTATCCGTTGCCATTGTAAATTTGTCGTCGTATTATTTCGTTCGTAACCTCATAGGTACATGTATACGAGTCAAAAACAGGCTAAAAGTCACGTTCTCAGGGAGGCACGAACAAAACAATGCTAGCGTTGAGCGGGGCCATGGGATCACAAGCTAACACCCTCCGTCTAGGTGCATTAACCGCATGTTAAACAGCAGCTCGGCCGCCATTAATGGAGAAGTTGGGAGCGAGGCGGCGGGTGGAGGTCACAGAGCTCGCTTCCCGGTGAGCCTGCGCGGCAGACTGCTCGCACGCGTCCCATAGAGCCTGTGCGGCGGACTGGTCGCTGCTACTTGTAAACTGCGTTGGGATTTCCCCGAAGAGGAGAGGATGATGCAGTATAGTAGAGATAAGTATTTCCCTCAGTTAAGAACCAAGGTTATCAATCCAGTAGGAGAACCACACAGAACCTCGTTAGCAGCACCTACACACACAAAAGCAAACACTTGCACCCAACGCAAATAAGAGGGTTTTCAATCCCCTTAGCGGTTATTTGCAAGGATTAATTCTGATAGTGATAGATAGAAAAGTAAATTGCAAAATAAAATAAAAGTAAATAAATTGCAGCAGGGTATTTTTGTATTTTAATATATGATAAAGGTAGACCCGGGGCCATAGTTTTCACTAGAGGCTTCTCTCTCGAGCACAGAACATATGGTGGGTGAACAAATTACTGTTGGGCAATTGATAGAAAAGCACATAGTTATGACGATATTCAAGGCAATGATCTTGTATATAGGCATCATGTCCGAAACAAGTAGACCGACTCCTGCCTGCATCTACTACTATTACTCCACCCATCGACCGCTATCCAGCATGCATCTAGGGTATTAAGTATAAAACAGAGTAACGCCTTAAGCAAGATGACATGATGTAGACAAAGTAAACTCAAGCAATATGATTAAACCCCATCTTTTTATCCTTAATGGCAACAATACAAATACGTGTCATGTCCATTTCTGTCACTGGGATTGAGCACCGCAAGATTGAACCCATCACAAAGCACCTCTCCCATTGCAAGATAAATCAATCTAGTTGGCCAAACCAAACGGATAGATCGGAGAGAAATACAAAGCTATAACATTCATGCATAAAAGAGTTCAGAGAAGACTCAAATATTTCTCATGAATAATCTGATCATAAACCCACAATTCATCGGATCCCAACAAACACACCGCAAAAGAAGATTACATCGGATAGAACTCCAAGAACATCGAGGAGAACATGGTATTGAAGATCAAAGAGAGAGAAGAAGCCATCTAGCTACTAGCTATGGACCCGTAGGTCTGTGGTAAACTACTCACACATCATCAGAAGGGCAGCAAGGTTGATGAAGAAGCCCTCCGTGATCGATTCCCCCTCCGGCAGAGTACCGAAAAAGGCCTCCAGATGGGATCGTGGAAGAACAGAGGCTTGCGGTGGCGGTAGGGTTTTCTCGTCTCACTCTCTGATGGTTTCCGAATATTTGAGAATTTATTTGTTCCACGAGGGGCCCACAAGGCATCAGGGCGCACCCCCCTGGGGCCGCGCCCTGTTGCCTTGTTGCCTCCTCGTGAGGCTTCTGGCATCCTCCCGAAGCTTCCAGGGTCTCTTTTGTCCAGAAAAAAAATCGTCAAAAAGTTTGGTGGCATTTGGACTTCATTTGGTACTGATTTCCTGAAAAACCAAAAACAAGCAGAAAACAGCAACTGGCACTGGGCACTAGGTTAATAGGTTAGTCCCAAAAAATGATATATAATTGCATATAAAACATCCAACATTGATACTATAATAGCATGGAACAATCAAAAAATATAGATACATTGGAGACGTATCAGTCGCATGCGTCCCATCGAACCTGCGCGGCGGACTGCTTGCACGCGCCCCGTCGAGCCTGCGTGGCGAATTTCTCGCACTCGTCCCGTCTAATCAAACAGTTGCACGCACGCCACCTAGTATGGTCAAATTTTGGAACAAAATACAAAGAGGACCAATAAACCAGGACGGAGGTAGTACTCTCCAATAAAAAGAGGGACGCGTGGCCGCACGTAAATGGTTAGTGGAACGCCCATGGTTCAAACAATACAACCGTTTGCGATAGGAACGTGTCATCTATTTGTTCCAAAATACCTACGTTGGCTATTAATGTGTGCGCCTTGTCTCAAATTGGACAAAAAAATTACCATGGCATATATGTGCCATATAATGACACGATACCAAGTTTCATGAATTTCAGGCGAGTTTTGGATTTACGGGGATTTAAAAATAGAGATTCTCAATGTTTGAGGCCGAGCCAAGATGCCGAGATGTTTGAAATTCATCCCCATTTCTTGCATGGGACCTAAACATGCACCCAAGGACACATGTACGGTTTTTGAAGCCATTTTGGGGCACTGGAGCATGTGCTTGTAGTTCAAATTTGAATTATGGACATTAAATGCCTAGAAAACTCAATTAATGTATTAAAAAGGCCAAATGAACCCTGAATAATTCCATATTTCAGTGCGAATCTCCTGTTGGTCTATGTTGCCTGTAGAAAAAAAATACAAGGCGAGAAGAGGCAACGATTGTCGTTTCGCCCACAAGGGTGACATGTTCCCTATCGGAACCACGAGGCTTCTTGCTAGAAGCTCCGGTTTGTAAGAGGCTTGTACCAAAACTTGCCCCAAATTGGAAAAAAATTACCATGGCATATATGTGCCATGTCATGACACGATGCCAAGTTTCATGAATTTCAGGCGAGTTTTGGATTTACGGGGATTTAAAAACCGAGATTCTAAATGTTTGAGGCCGAGCCAGGACGCCGAGATGTTTGTAATTCATCCCCATTTCTTGCATGGGACCCAAACATGCACCCAAGGACACATGTATGGTTTTTGAAGCCATTTTGGTGCACTAGAGCATGTGCTTGTAGTTCAAATTTGAATTATGAACATTAAATGCCTAGAAAACTCAATTGATGTATTAAAAAGACTAAACGAACCCTGAATAATTCCATATTTCAGCACGAATCTCCTGTTGGTCTATGTTGCCTGTAGAAAAAAATTACAAGGTGAGAAGAGGCAGATATTATCGTTTCACCCACAAGGGTGACACGTTCCCTATCGGAACCACGAGGCTTCTTGCTAGATGCTCCGGTTTGTAAGAGGCTTGTAAAAAAACTTGCCCCAAATTGGACAAATTTTTTACCATGGCATATATGTGCCATGTCATGACACGCTGCCAAATTTCATGAATTTCGGGTGAGTTTTCGATTTACGAGGATTTAAAAACCGAGATTCTCAATGTTTGAGGCCGAGCCAGTACGCCGAGATGTTTGTAATTCATCCCCATTTGTTGCATGGGACCCAAACATGCACCCAAGGACACATGTATGGTTTTTCAAGCCATTTTGGTGCACTGGAGCATGTGCTTGTAGTTCAAATTTGATTATGGACATTAAATGCCTAGAAAACTCAATTAATGTATAAAAAAGGCCAAATGAACCCTAAATAATTCAATATTTCAGCACGAATCTCCTGTTGGTCTATGTTGCCTGTAGAAAAAATACAAGGCGAGAAGAGGCAACGATTGTCGTTTCGCCCACAAGGGTGACACGTTCCCTATCGGAACCACTAGGCTTCTTGCGAGAAGATCCAGTATGTAAGAGGCTTGTACCAGAACTTGCCCCAAATTGGACAATTTTTTTACCATGGCATATATGTGCCATGTCATGACACCATGTAAAGTTTCATGAATTTCAGGTGAGTTTTGGATTTATGGGGATTTAAAAACCAAGATTCTCAATGTTTGAGGCCGAGCCAGGACGTCGAGATGTTTGTAATTCATCCCCATTCCTTGCATGGGACCTAATCATGCACCCAAGGACACATATATGATTTTTCAACCCATTTTGGTGCACTGGAGCATGTATTTGTAGTTAAAATTTGAATTATGCACATTAAATGCCTAGAAAACTCAATTATAATGTATAAAAATGCCAAACGAACCCTGAATAATTTAAAGCAGTTCTGCTCACCCGTCTGGCACCCGTGGGTAAGCACTGTGCGCACGCATCGTGCTAGCTCGCGCTTCCTTCTTTCCTAAGTTTTCCATATTAATGGTGTTATATATCCAAACACGCTACCGTTTCCCGCCACTCCCCCAATCGGTTTCCCGCTGCCAGTGTCAGTGGGCATAGAAGGCTTGGCGGAGACACACCGGCCATACCGCAGTGTACCATTCCAAGCATCCCAATCCAGCAAAGCGCCGCCACCGTCATCAACCTCCTCGACGAGGAGAACGATCCGGAGCAGGCCGGACAGCCAGAACGGCCGTGCGCCGCCGAGCAAGAGCGGCAACGCGCCACCGAGCAAGAGTAGCAGCGCGCCACCGAGCGTGAGCGGTATCATCGCGCCCCAGTGCTTGAGCGGTCCAATGTCTACACATGTGGTCGTCGCCGCCCATGGAACGGAGCAGAGCAAGAGTGGGAAAGCGCTGCCGCGCAAGAGCAGGAGAACGCCGCCGCGCATCAGGTTAGGTGCGCCGCACTATCTGAGCGGAGCCGTGTCAGTATCCTGTTGACTCAACTACTCGAGAGGCCGTTTCCAGGGCCGGTAAGCATCCCGATTCCCCGCCGGGAATGGGCAGCTGCCGTCAGCGCCATAATTGCTCTAGATGACGTACGCACTGCTAGAATCTGCCGCCATGACGCCAACGGGCTGGTCGATTGGCTCTTCGACCTCCTCGGCCCCCCAGGTGCCGCCAAAGACGAAGTAGAGCAAAATGCTCGTCGTGGCTTAGAATTGACCGTCGCTGATGAAATATCCTGGGCGGAGATCGATATTGCAGTTCAGTAGTTCCGTGAGCGTATCAGACGCATGGATGAAGGCCTATACCAGTTCATGCTCAGCCAAGAGTTCCCGTAGGTTTAGGCCCTGTTTGTATCTGTTTTCGTCCGGTTTTCCGCAATTAACTGGGCAACTATCTTGTTCTTAATTAATGAAAAGGTAAAGCTTTTGCTTGTTCCTGCTAGTTTTAAGTACACAAATAATGTAAGTTTGAATGGAAGTGGTCCGGTATGTAAAGATTGCACACAGTTTCTAAAAGCACAAACGTGTGTGATAGTAGGGAGTAGGTCCCACACGGTGACCATCGGTAAATGCCTTAAACGCGAGGAGGCAACTCTTATCAGCAAGGGGCAGCTTCCCATCCGCTAACCTAGTCGAATAGAACGCACAAGTTAACCGTGCTGGGGCTGGAGCAGTCTAAGGATGGGACTTCATTTAAGTGGCATGATACGGTCATTACAAACATTTAGCATCTAAATGTGTCTGTAGTGACATGTCATGTCGGTTAAATAAACCTTGAGATCCTTGTTTTGAAAATTTGGAGAATGGTGTTTTTGTTATTTGTTGTTTTGAAAAATCGGAGAATGATCAAGATCTGTGGGCCCGCACGTTCTATCCTTTGACCCACAATGTACGAGAAGGGTTTTGACCATGACGGGTTCCTCTTGGTATAGGTCATGGTGGCATGTGAGACCAATTTAAGTTTGGGAACATGTGTTGGATTCCCTCCCGCCGGCTCGAAGCTGGGGAACAGGCATCATACGTCTTGAACATGGCTTCTTGGGGGTACGGTGTTTAGTTTGTGATGCAGCTAGCTGGTGCCCCATCGAAGTTGTGCATTGGGGATTTGAACACATCACACACCACCCATACATATCTTTGGGCCACATGCAGGGTATAGGGTCTTCTGATCGACCCCGTCTCCCTTGTGCGGTTTTCAACGATGAAAGATCGTGGATGTCGCCTAGAGGGGGGGGGAATAGGCGCTTTAAAATAATTACGGTTTAGGCTTGAACAAATGCGGAATAAACCTAGCGGTTAATTTGTCAAGCACAAAACCTAAATCGACTAGGCTCACCTATGTGCACCAACAACTTATGCTAAGCAAGATAAACAACTAAGTGATAGCAAGATATATAACAAGAAACAATATGGCTATCACAAAGTAAAGTGCATAAGTAAAGGGCTCGGGTAAGAGATAACCGAGGCACGCGGAGACGACGATGTATCCCGAAGTTCACACCCTTGCGGATGCTAATCTCCGTTAGAGCGGTGTGGAGGCACAATGCTCCCCAACAATGCCACTAGGGCCACCGTATTCTCCTCACGCCCTCGCACAATGCAAGGTGCCATGATTCCACTAAGGGACCCTTGAGGGCGGTCACCGAGCCCGTACAAATGGCAACCCTTGAGGGCGGTCACCGAACCCGTACACTTTGGCAACCCTTGGGGGCGGCCACCGGTACCCGTCAAATTGCTCGGGGCGATCTCCACAACCTAATTGGAGACCCCGATGCTTGCCCGGAGCTTTGCACCACAATGATTGAGCTCCGAGGCACCACCAACCATCTAGGGCGCCAAAGCACCCAAGAGGAACAAGCTCTAGGGTGCTCAAACACCCAAGAGTAATAAGCTTCTCAACTACTAACTTCCACGTATCACCGTGGAGAACTCAAACCGATGCAACTAATGCAATGGGAAGAACACATGAAGTGCTCAAGTCCCTCTCTCTCAAATCCCACCAAAGCAACAAAAGCTACGGAGGAAAGTGAGAGGAAGAACAAGGAGAACACCAAGAACTCCAAGATCTAGATCCACAAGGTTTCCCTCACATAGAGGAGAAAGTGATTGGTGGAAAGATGGATCTAGATCTCCTCTCTCTATTCCCTCAAGAAGGAGCAAGAATCATTGGAGGGATGGAGAGATAGCAAAGCTCTAGAAGGTCAACAATGGAGGAGAGAGAGCTGCAAGGGGATAAAAGAACCGTTGGGGGCAAGGGGGAAGAAGACCCCCTTTTAAAGGCCACCCCAAATCCAACCGTTACCTGTCTCAGCCTGCACAGAGCGGTACTACCGCTCCTCGGAGCGGTACTACTGCTTAGGCGGTACAACCAAACACTGGCCTGAAACACACTAAGTGTACCACGGTAGTGCCGCCGGAGCGGTACTACCGCTGCCCCTGGCGGTACTACCGCTTAGGGGGTTTAGACCAGGAGAGGCAGCAGTAGTAGAGGCAGCCAGGGCGGCAGTACCGTGCGAAGCGGTACTACCGTCCTAGTAACGCTCTACTACCGCTAAAGGGAAAAAGGAAACAGAAGCGTGCACTGAGGAAAACCCCGCAAGCGGTAGTGGCGGCGGTAGTAAGGGCGGTAGTACTGCCAGAGCGGTACTACCGTGCAACTACCGTGAATGGCAAACTGGCAACAGAGAGTTGCACGCTCGGGGAAACCCCAAGCGGCAGTGCCACGGAAGTACCCAGCGGTACTACCGTGGGCACCAGCGGTACTACCGCTTGCATGCCACAGAAAATCCACAGAAAACAGAGGAAACAAATAAAACCAAAACTGCCATAACTTCTGCAAATGAGCTCCGAATTGAGCAAACTCAAGCTTGTTGGATAGATGACGACAAATACTATCCAACAACGACAGGGGAGATATGCCTAACATATAGAGATGAGAAACCTCTATGAATGAAGAACCGGCATAAACTCCAACACCGAAAACATCATAGAAGATGCATAGATGAACTCCGTTTTCGATGACCTCGAGCTTTTCATGAAGATGACCAAAAGCTCAAAGACTCACCAAGAGAAACACCGAACAAGAACCAAGAAAGATGATGCAAGGATGCAAAGGTTTGAGCTCTCGACGAACGATACGATAAAGCTACTCACTTGAGAGCCCCCTTGATAGTACGGCTATCGATCCTATAACCCGGTCTCCCAACTACCACTATGAGACCGGTAAAATAAAAACCTATCAAGGGCAAACCTTTGCCTTGCGCACAGTCCACTTGAGCTAGATGATGACGATCTTGACCTCCTCAAGTTGGACCACCTTTCTTGAATGCGCCGGCTCGATGAAGACTAGTTGATTGCTCCCCCATACTCCACTATGGGTGAGCCGCTCTTCGGCACATCTTCACAAGTCCATTGTCACCACAATGGATGGCAAGCTTCAAGCAGTGATCTCTTCGTGATGCTCCACTTGAACTTGCACACCGCAATCTTGATGACGATCACCACTTGACGTCATCCTCCATGGGTTGTGTGATATCTTCCTTTTGATGCACGCTCATGGAAACAAACCTAACCCCACAAAGAACTCTCGCATAGAACACGGGTTAGTACACAAAGCGTAATGGACAATGCTTACCATACCATGAGATCACTTGATCTCGCTTGGTACATCTTCTACGCTTTGTGTGTTGATCAACTTGAATCACTCTTCATATGTAGTCTTGATCAACCTTGAATCTTTCCAACTCTCTTCATTAGGATGATGTCTTGAAGGTAAACATGAATGTTCACACAATCTTCTTCTTCAAGACATGCTTGCAATAGGCTCAACACTCACATGACCAATCTTTGGATAAATCCTTGAATAGCACCTTGGTCAACACATATTCTTCTTCTAATAACCTTAAAACCAACAAATGGTCTTCAAGCAATGCCTATGGACAAACCCTTCAAATATAACTCAAGGCAACCATTAGTCCATAGAGATTGTCATCAATTACCAAAACCAAACATGGGGGCAGCACATGTTCTTTCAAAAGACACGCCTATCTGTGGGCTCCTGGTCTAAATATATCATCCCTTTGGCCGACAACGAGGGGGTTTGGCTATAATTGGATTCCTCCTGGTTCGTGTTACGGCGGGTCATGGTGACATGTCTGAGCAAAGTTTGAGCTCATGCATTCTCAGGATTCCCTCCCACGCGCTCAAAATGGTGGGTTGGACCGACTCCCTACGTACGTCGTCCTTAATTACCTAGCTTTCATGGGGGTTGTCCGTTTCTTGAGGTAGGCGCCACATCAAAATTGTACATTATTGGGTATTTAAAACACATGACCCCTTCCAACATACATCTATTTGGCCCCATGCAGGTTTTGCTGGTTTTGTGGCCCCTCTCGTGCGGTTTATGATGATGATCCAATCTATGGGCCCGAGCGGTCTATTATATCCCTTTTTGACCGACAACAACAGTGGTCGTTTGACCAAGCATTCACTTGGCCCATCTTTATGGTAGGTCATGGTGACATGCATGTCCGACCAAAGTATGAGTACGTGCATGCGTCCCGCCGACACGAAGTGGGGGTGGGGCAGGCACCCTAGCTATGACCTTAACCTGTCATTATAGATATCCAAGGGGGCTTTCCGGTTTGCGAGGCAGGTGCCACATCAAAGTTGTGCATTGTGTATTTAAACATCACACCCTTTATTCCTACATATATTTGACCACTTCCAGGTGGTTGTTGTCTTCTGGCCCCTCTCAGCCGATCTTCGACGACGCGCCTACCCGTGGGCCCGCGCGTCAAAGTTGTGCATTGGGAATTTGAACATCACACACCACCCTTTTCATACATATATATTTGGGCCACATGCTGGCGTGGTTGTGTTCTAACCCTCTCTTGCATTTTTTTTGTTGCCAAATGGTGCTATATAAAATAGCAGATGACTAGGATGAAACAACCGTCTATGAACGTACGCGCAACAGACACGGCTGCACTGGCTTAACCGTGTGCGAAGCTCGTGCCCTGTAAAATCGCCACGGCTTTGTAAGCACCAGCAAAGGTGAAGGGGTAATGTGCATAGGATATTTAGGATGAATTCCACGTCTGCGTCTGAAAATTAGGATGAACCGTGTGCGATAAACCAGGTAGCTAGAAATCTCAAAAAAAGCTACCCGCCTTGAGCAATGCAAAAATTGATGGTTCCGCGGCTTTTCCTTATTACATCATACACAATTATTATGTTTGGACCGTGTGCGATCTGGGTTGCTCCCGCCCCGCTTCAATTCCTTTACCCAAATTTTAGTAGCCGCGGTATTTCAACCATCGCCCTCACTCCTCCACCACCGACCTTATAGTAAAATTCCAGTAGCCGAGGCATTTCAACCGTCGCCCTCCCTCGTCCACCACCATCTCCAGATTCTCCACCCACCATTACTAAAATTTTCAGTAGCCGCGACATATCCTCAAACACCACCCCGCCCTAACCCCGCCCCCTCCACAGTCTACACCCCCACTCGAACCCTAGCTCGCCGCCGCCGCCGCCGCCACCAACCCCTGCCAGTCTGCCCCTGCCTCCTAGCTTAGATAAGTTCAGGTTACCCACCGATTCCCATACCCTCGCCGCCCTGAGTTTTTAGATGAGGCTTGCGGTGTCCCTCCCCCCAGATCCCCATCCCCTACTCCAGAGAGTCCCAGCCTAAGCCCGACCACATATCACGGGGAGCCTGAGGAGCGTACGGCCAAAAGGAGGTCTATCATGGCCTCTCCGCCGAACGCTGGCGAGGTGGCCGCCGTTCATGCCGACCTGTCGATCCCGGAGGAACACCTCGCCACAGAAGTCGGCGAGGACGTTGACTACGTTGCCATGCCGAAGGCTTCACATCAGCGGGCTCGCGTATTACTGTATCTCAGTATAGCCGGCTACGACATCAAGCTCGTCGATAGCGAAGGCTTCACACGGGCCATGTCACAGGTTAAGTGGTCCATCCCCAATGCCTCTGGTTCAATCACCGTCAATCTCTTCGAAGGCCCCGCCGCTGATCTCCTCCACCTCACGGACAAGGATTTGCGGTCCTTGTACACCATCGAGCCCATTTTTTCATTTCTGAAGGACACATTCTACGGCGGTGGCTTGGGATCCTCAGCTGCCAAGTCAGATCTCATTAACCACGACCACGACCACGTGAAGGGCACCCACTACGGCTCTTCCAAGGTGAAACAACCCATCTGCGACATCAGGGAGCGCACCCTGGGTCTGTGCTCTTCCAAGTGGAAGGATCCCATCCATGACAAGTGAGGCAATATCCTATAAGCAAATATTACTTTTTCTAGCTAGCCAACTCGTACCCATTGTTGTAGTAGCTTTTGCTGTAATACCCCTATGTAATGAGCTACAGTGATCCACTATAATAATGCCAAGTCATCTGAGATTTGATATGATAATCAATGTGGATTAATATCTCATTTCAAATTCTGCCCCTGAATTCAAAATTCAAATGCAAGTGAAATTTGAAGTTGCACAAAAGTTGCTGGAAAAATGTTCATCATTTAGAAAATAAGCCAAAACAAATTGTGGTTCAGGAAAACAACATCACCAAGTTGCTAAGATGAGCATTAGCATTTTTAACAGTGCCATACCAGCAATTTAAATTGCAATTTCAATTATGAAAAATGCAAATGAATTCTTCTGGCCTCCAAACTTTTTGTGGCAGTGCCTAAAACTGCAAAGATTATTTTGGGCCAAGCTCCACATTTTTCTAAAATGGTTGGGAAGCCCAATTATTTCTTTTCCCTTCTCAGTTATTAAATAAAAGAGAAAACAGGAAATAAAAGAAAAGGGGTGTGGCCTTACCTGCTTACCTGGCGCGGCCCAGCCAGCCCACCGAAGCCTCCCCAAACTGCTCCCGCCTCGGTGTCGTCTCCCCCGCAACCGGCGCGTATGGCGGCCGTCCACCGCTCGCCACCGGTGCCGGAGTGGTTGAACGGAGGGGATAAGGGCGCCTGAGCCATCTCTCCTGGTCGCCCACGCCTCTCCTCTCTCCCTCTCCTCCACGCGCTCGCTACTCCCTCTCCTCTGCTCACGCGGCCGAGCGCCATCGACGCAGCACCGTTGCTCTGCCGCGGCTGCCGTGCCGCCCTCGCCTCTCCGAGCCGACCACAAGCCCCGCCATCGTCTCCTTCTTCATCCCCGGCCCCGCGTTCAAGCCCGAGGCCACGGCCTCGACCGAATCGAGCCGGCGACCACTTACGATCACCGGAGCTCCGCCGTCCCGTACGTCGCCTCCCCTGCGCTACAGATCACCCGAGGGGCCTCCATGAGCCCGCACGGTGAGCTACGCCTCCTCCCCGCCGTTTTCCCCTATGTTACCGTGCCCCAATCGAGTCGCCGCTGCTACTGAGCTTCGGTCGCCGCCGGCGAGCTCATTGTCGTCGCTCTGTTGGTCCTCGCGCCGCGCTAGCACCGTCACTGAGCTCCTGGAGCTCCTAGCTACTCAACGCGCCCCTCCGCCAACCTTGTCGTGCCCTAAGCGCTCGAGTCCATCGGTGCCCGAACTCCGGCGATGCTCCGGTCGACGCCGCCGTAGTTCTAGGCCACTCCAGCATGCGAGACCGCCGGCGTTGGATGCGCGACACTCTCCTCGTTCGATAGCCACTAACCACACGCGATTTGAGCCCGTGTAGCAAAAATCCGAGCCTCGCCGTGGTTCGGCCGGCGCGCGAGAGCTCGTCGGAGCTCCTCCGGCGGCACCGCTAACCTGGCGTGGCGTGGGGCCGCCCAGGGTCACTGCCATGTGGGCCCCTTGCCTGGGTTGACTTCGTTGACTGGGTCAACATGGGTGACGTGGCCCATACTCGATACTTGAGATCAGATGACGGAGCCCCGGAGCCAGCTGCCCCTGCTGTCGACGACAACTACCAGTACTACTACCCCCTGGGTACTACTACTACGAGGAGCCCTCCGACGACCAGGAGTAGTTAGGAGGCACCCAGGCAGGAGGCCTGCGCCTTTCGATCTAGTGTTTTATTTTGCCCCGCCTTTTGAGGCCTATCTGTTAACTTTATGTCTGTACTTAGATATCTAATGCTTCCGCTGATGCTTGTATGACATCGAGCTTATGTATTCGAGCCCTCGAGGCCCCTGGCTTGTAATATAAAGCTTGAATTATTTAATTTTTGTTTAGATGTTGTGTTGTGATATCTTCAAGTGAGTCCTTAGGCTTGATCGTGTACACTTGCGTGTATGATTAGTACACAATTAAGTCGGGGGCGTCACAAGTTGGTATTAGAGCCGACTGCCTGTAGGAATCCCCCTTTCCAACTCCTTGGCCAAAGTTGAGTCTAGAATTTGCAAAATGATTTTACTAACATGGCTGTGTGGCTTACGGGCCCACGTCGCCAATGGGTGGTATTAGGATCTTTTATTCCTCATCTATACTCTGGGACTCTGAATCCTCTTCTTTTCGGGTTAAATGATTTTACTAACTCTGACATTAGGATCTCGTTTTCACATTCACCCGGAGAGCTAGATTGTCTGCAACTAATCCTTTCCTTTGATCTGGTTAATCTGATAACCATCTTTTCGTTTCCATTGGTCTGTTTAACCTTTCTTTCCAAGTTATCATATGCTTCTCACACTGTCATTTGACACTTTTGGAACCTCTCGACAAAATATGTCCTGATCAGCGTCAACATTTTGACTTCTTCCGAGATGTTAATCGAATTCATGGTGAGCAATGCCAGCCTTGCCCCTCGCTGATATGTGTTATCATCAACAACCTCTTTGCCTACCTGCCCACGCATTGCTGTTAACCCAGAACGAGTTTAGGCTATTATTGACTGGACTCCTCCGAAGAATGTCAAGCAAGTCAGAAGTTTTCTCGGACTCGCAAGTTATTGTCGTCGCTTTGTCGAGAACTTCTCAAAGATTGCCAAGCCACTGACTAATCTGCTTCACAAAGGCGTTAAATTTGAGTGGACAGATAAATGTCAGGAAAGCTTCCAGACCCTCAAGGACAAGCTTACCTCTGCTCCAGTGCTTGCTCCGCCAGATTCTCGCAAGGATTTCGTGATCTATTGCGATGCCTCTCGTCAGGGATTAGGCTGTGTCCTGATGCAAGAACGAAGAGTAATTGCTTATGCCTCGCGACAGTTGCATCCTCACGAAGAGAATTATCCAGTGCATGATCTTGAACTTGCTGCAGTAATATATGCAATGAAGCTGTGGCGACATTACTTTCTCGGTAATCGATGTGAGATATATACTGATCATCAAAGTCTGAAGTATTTATTTACTCAGCCGGATCTCAACCTCCGCCAACAGCGATGGTTGGAAACAATTACGGACTATGACTGTGGTGTTTCATATACCCCTGGCAAGGCTAATGTGATGGCCGATGCCTTGAGCCGCAAGTCCTATTGTAACAACCTCACGGTTCAGCGAGCTCAACCTCGTCTGTATGAAGAACTGCGTAAGCTGAACCTTCCAATTGTTCCACAGGGTTCTCTTAATACCCTTGTTATACAGCCAGATCTTCTGAATGCTGTTAAGCGTGCGCAAGCTAAAGATGCTGAAGTTGATCTGATGAAGAGAGATCTTCACCTTGAGAAGTACAGGGATTTCTCGCTTGCTGAAGATGGAACCTTGTATTTCAAAGACCGCATTGTGGTACCTCGATTCGAATTGATGACCGACAAGGTTATGAAGGAGGCACATGATACACCACTGTCTATTCATTCGGGTAGCACCGAGATGTATCATGATCTCCGACAAAGGTACTAGTGGTCTAGAATGAAGCAGGATATTGCTCGATATGTTGCTGAATGTGACGTTTGCCATCGCGTTAAAGCAGAACATTAGAAGCCTGCTAGAATCCCGCAACCGCTTCCTATTCCTTTATGAAAATGGGATAAGGTTCAAATGGATCTCATTACCGGTCTTCCCAGATCACAGAAGGGTCACGATGCTATTCTTGTCGTCGTCGACCAACTCTCCAAATTTGCACACTTTCTGCCAGTCAAGGAGACGATCACTGCTAGTCAGTTAGCAGAGTTATATATCTCCAGGATTGTATCACTCCACGGTATTCCGAAGGAGATCAGTTCAGACCGTGGCAGTCTCTTCACCTCACACTTCTGGAATAGTTTCCAACAAGCTATGGGAACTCATATTACCTGGAGTTCAGCTTATCACCCCCAGTCCTAAGGCCAAGTCGAAAGAGTGAATCAAGTGCTTGAAGACATGCTGCGTGCTTGTGTGATATCATTTGGCAAGAAGTGGGAAGAATCTCTCCCGTATGCCGAATTCTCTTACAACAACAGCTATCAAGCCAGTCTGAAAATGGCCCCCTTCGAGGTTCTTTATGGACGTAAGTGTCGAACCCCTCTGAATTGGTCAGAAACTGGGGAACGGCCGCTCATTGGTCCGGATATTATCCAACACGCAGAAGAGCAAGTCCATGTTGTTCGTGAAAATCTCAAGGCGGCCCAAGACCGCCAGAAGAGCAACTATGATCGCAAACAATGGGGATTGACCTATCAACCTGGTGATCAAGCTTATCTGCGTGTCACTCCGATGAAGGGCACTCACCGTTTCGGAATCAAGGGCAAGTTAGCTCCTCGCTACATCGGTCCCTTCCGTATTCTTGCCAGACGTGGACATGTGGCTTATAAATTAGAGTTGCCGCCGCAATTCTCTCACATCCACGATGTCTTTCATGTGTCGCAACTTCGCCGTTGCTTCAAGGAATCTCCGCACCGAGCTGTGGATCATGAGATGCTTGATTTGCAAGGTGATCTATCTTATAAGGAGCATCCGGTCCGCATTCTCGATCAAGCTGAACGTCGGACCCGTCGGAAGATAACCAAGTTCCTGAAAGTGCAGTGGTCAAATCATACTGAAGGTGAAGCCACTTGGGAACGCGAGGATCGTCTTCGGGAGGAATACCCCGATTTGTTTCCTTCTACCTCCTAAATTCTCGGGACGAGAATTTCTTTTAGAGGAGGAGAATTGTAACACCCCTATGTAATGAGCTACAGTGATCCACTATAATAATGCCAAGTCATCTGAGATTTGATATGATAATCAATGTGGATTAATATCTCATTTCAAATTTTGTCCCTGAATTCAAAATTCAAATGCAAGTGAAATTTGAAGTTGCACAAAAGTTGCTGGAAAAATGTTCATCATTTAGAAAATAAGCCAAAACAAATTGTGGTTCAGGAAAACAACATCACCAAGTTGCTAAGATGAGCATTAGCATTTTTAACAGTGCCATACCAACAATTTAAATTGCAATTTCAATTATGAAAAATGCAAATGAATTCTTCTGGCCTCCAAACTTTTTGTGGCAGTGCCTAAAATTGCAAAGATTATTTTGCGCCAAGCTTCACATTTTTCTAAAATGGTTGGGAAGCCCAATTATTTCTTTTCCCTTCTCTGTTATTAAATAAAAGAGAAAACAGGAAATAAAATAAAAGGGGCGTGGCCTTACCTGCTTACCTGGCGCGGCCCAACCAGCCCACCGAAGCCTCCCCCAACTGCTCCCGCCTCGGTGTCGTCTCCCCCGCAACCGACGCGTACGGCGGCCGTCCACCGCTCGCCACCGGTGCCGGAGTGGTTGAACGGAGGGGATAAGGGCGCCTGAGCCATCTCCCCTGGTCGCCCGCGCCTCTCCTCTCTCCCTCTCCTCCACGCGCTCACTCCTTCCTCTCCTCTGCTCACGCGGCCGAGCGCCATCGACGCCGCGCCGTTGCTCCGTCGCGGCTGCCGTGCCGCCCTCGCCTCTCCGAGCCGACCACGAGCCCCGCCATCATCTCCTTCTTCATCCTCGAACCTGCGTTCAAGCCCGAGGCCACAGCCTCGACCGAATCGAGCCGGCGACCACTTCCGATCACCGGAGCTCCGCCGTCCCGTAAGTCGCCTCACCTGCGCTACAGATCACCCGAGGGGCCTGCGTGAGCCCGCACGGTGAGCTACGCCTCCTCCCCGCTGTTTTCCCCTCTGTTACCGTGCCCCAATCGAGCCGCCGCTGCTGCTGAGCTTCGGTCGCCACCGGCGAGCTCATTGCTGTCGCTCTGTTGCTCCTCGCGCCGCGCTAGCACCATCACTGAGCTCCTGGAGCTCCTAGCTACTCAATGCGCCCCTCCGCCAACCTTGCCGTGCCCTGAGCGCTCGAGTCCATCGGTGCCCGAACTCCGGCGATGCTCCGGTCGACGCCGCCGTAGTTCTAGGCCACTCCAGCACGCGAGACCGCTGGCGTTGGATGCGCGACGCTCTCCTCGTTCGATAGCCACTAACCGCACGCGATTTGAGCCCGTGTAGCAAAAATCCGAGCCTCACCGTGGTACGGCCAGCGCGCGCGAGCTCGCCGGAGCTCCTCCGGTGGCGCCGCTGACCTGGCATGGCGTGGGGCTGCCCAGGGTCACTGCCATGTGGGCCCCTGGCCTGGGTTGACTTCGTTGACTGGGTCAACATGGGTGACGTGGCAGTTACTGCCACTGAACAGTGGGCCCGCGATTAGATTAAGTTAATTGCGATTTTAAAATTAATCTGAAAATTAACCAGACGCTGACACGTGGGTCCACCCCCTAATTAGTCTGTTAGTTTAAATTAACCACTGTTAAACCCCCACAGAGGCTGACAGGTGGGTCCCACATGTCTGTTTGACCAGTCAGCTGGTCAGCCGACTGCTGACGCAAGGATGACGTCATATTCCATTTCTGGAAATTTTGTTAATTTAAATAATTTCAGAAAACTGTTTAAAACTTTGAAAAATCGTAGAAAATTAACCGTAGCTCAGATCGAAAAACTTTCTACATGAAAGTTGCTCAGAACGACGAGACGAATCCGAATACGCCCTCCGTTTATCTGTCACATGCCCACACCCACGCAAACATGGATTCGTCCCCTCCGGTTCAATATACTGAAGTCAGCCTAAACGCCGGGAAAATATCTCAGATATTTTCCCGTTTCGTCTGCGACATGTAGCACTGCATTAGGTCACCACTAACATTGCATACTGCCATACCATGCATCTGTGTTGCATTATTTGCCTTTATTTATTGTTTCTTCCCCCTCTCTTCTCCGATAGCCCCCGAGACCGACGTAGCTCAGGAGACCGGCGACACCACTGACGATCCCTCTTTTGCCGCAGAGCTTCCAGGAAAGCAACCCCCCCTTGACGCATGCCTATATCACCTATTCTTTCTCCCCCCTGCTTGCATTAGAATTGCTACTGCTGTTGCTTTATCCTATTCTGATGCATAGCCTGTCCTTGTAACTGTTATTGATACCTTCCTGTTATCCAAAATGCTTAGTATAGGTTGGATGGTAAACCATCTGTGGCCCCTCTTCCTTGCTGTAGTTGCCCCGCTTTAGTACTTGTATCCCGATCGATGTGATCGTCGGGCTGAGACCAGCACTACACCTCACACCCCCTAAGTTGCTCGACGCTGCAGAGCTAATATCGAGTGCCGAGGGTGATACCTCTTTTCTCACTCCCGATAATGCCTCTGTAGTACCGCTATTCAGTTGTGGGTTACCGAGGGTGATTCCTCTTCCCCACCTCCGATGAAGCTTTGTCGGTAACCCCGCAAGTGTGAATACCATCGAGGGTGATTCCTCCGGATTCACTTTGACGGGATCATCGAGTAGGAATCCAACGAGGGTGATTCCTCGGATTCCTGCTAGATGTTTTGGACACACGGTTACTTGCACTTAATTACTGTTGTTACTGGATAAAGTCAGGTAGGCCCCGAGGGGTACCCGCGAGAGATATGTTGTCGGGTTGACCACGAGGGTGCCCGAGAGATGAATACGTGGCACGGCCGGGCATTCTTAGCCATTGCCGTAAGTCCACGAGACGGGGCGACGGGATCACAGGATCGTGAGTCTCTGCTCGTTTTCGCGCGCTCCAAATGCACTAATGGGTTAGGATATGTGATCTGAGTAGGCCTCTGGCCTTTTCACGCTAACCAGCACGTGGGAATAATATGGGTACTCGGCATCATAGTATCAGCCGAAGTTCTTCAGATGTCAGCAGCTGAGCGGCGCGCGCCGGGTTGGTCTGGTAAAGCCTGCGCTTGTATTAAGGGGGCTAGGACTGCTCACCGGCCGCGTTCGCAACGCGCAGGAGTGCAAAGGGCGATGGGTCCAAGACCCCTGAGTGCTTAGGATGTAGACCGGCGTCCTGGCCTCTCTGTTGAACCTAGGTAGGGCTACGACGTGTCGATAGCCCAAGGCTGGGCATCGACTGAGCAAGTGTGTCCGGCCAGAGTCATCGAGCATGTTGGGTAAGTTGGTGCACCCCTGCAGGGAAGTATATCTATTCGAATAGCCGTGTCCACGGTAACGGGACGCTCGGAGAATATCCCGATCTTCTACAACTAGAAATGGGTTAAATGTATTGGCTCCGGGATTGCTTTCTCGCAGGGAGTCGAGGAAGGATCTCTGGGCGATGATTGAAACATTGTTGCTACTACTATATTATTGTACTAATCTGCACTCTTCTTATGCTACAAGACCGCTGAAGATGCTAGTCTTCGATAGGCTAGGCTTTCCCCTTCTATTCTGGCATTTCTGCAAATCAGTCCACATATACAGCCTTCCATTGATAATGTTGCATAAGTAGAATAGCTCTGATGTAAGTCTTGCCGGGTACTTTGGATGAGTACTCACGGTTGCTTTGCTTTCTTTTTCCCCATACCCGATACTTGAGATCAGATGACGGAGCCCCGGAGCCAGCTGCCCCTGCTGTCGACGACTACTACCAGTACTACTACCCCCCTAGGTACTACTACTACGAGGAGCCCTCCGACGACCAGGAGTAGTTAGGAGGCACCCAGGCAGGAGGCCTGCGCCTTTTGATCTAGTGTTTTATTTTGCCCCTCCTTTTAAGGCCTATCTGTTAACTTTATGTCTGTACTCAGATATCTAATGCTTCCGCTGATGCTTGTATGACATCGAGCTTATGTATTCGAGCCCTCGAGGCCCCTGGCTTGTAATATAAAGCTTGAATTATTTTATTTTTGTTTAGATGTTGTGTTGTGATATCTTCAAGTGAGTCCTTAGGCTTGATCGTGTACACTTGCGTGTATGATTAGTACACGATTAAGTCGGGGGCATCACATTTGCCATGCAATGTTTTAACTGTGCCGTGTTTAATTATTTCAGTTATGCATAAATGTAATGTTCAATAGGGCTACCTCATGTGTAAGTATGAATTGTCCACTTTAGTTTCACGAATGGCTATATTTGGTTGTTTATAGTGAGTAGATGCCTTGTTTATCTGTATTTGGTTGTTAGGTTGGTTGCAGTGAGCATTTGACCAGTTTTAAAGCAGATGCCTTGTTTATCTGTATTTGGTTGCTAGGTTGGTTGCAGTGAGCATTTGTCCAGTTTTCAAGCAGATGCCTTGTTTATCTGTATTTGCCTGTTAGGTTGGTTGCAGTGAGCCTTTGTCCAGTTTTCAAGCAGATGCCTTGTTTATCTGTATTTGCTTGTTAGGTTGGGTACACTGTCCAGTTTTCAATGGCAATATTAGGTTGTTATAGTGAGCATATATGCCATGTTTATTTCAGTTATTCACAATGTGATATTTATTATGTGCAAGTCTGAACTGTGCAGTTCGATTTCATCAATTCCAGTTTGAACGGCTATATTTGGTTCCTGTTATGACTGGTGTAGTTAACACATGCCCTTTATTTCAGTTTTACACATTTATCCAGTGTGATGTTTAAGCATGAGCTACGTGATACGTCTCCAACGTATCTATATTTTTTTATTGTTCCATGCTATTATAGTATCAATCTTGGATGTTTTATATGCAATTATATATCTTTTTTGGGACTAACCTATTAACCTAGTGCCCAATGCCATTTGCTGCTTTTGCTTGTTTTTGGCTTTTCAGAAAATCAATATCAAACGGAGTCTAAATGGAGAAAAAACTTTGGATTATTTTTTTCTGGACCAAGAGAGACCCTAGAAGGATCGGGAGAAGACCAGAAGAGCCACGAGGGAGCGACAAGCTCGGGAGGCGTGCCAAGGGGGGTAGGCGCGCCCTCCCAGGCTTGTGGGCCCCTCGTGGCACCTCTTGACCTAATTCCAAGCCTATAAATTCTCAAATATTCCACATATACCAGAGAGCCACCTCGAATAACTTTTCCGCCGCCACAAGCTTCTGTTCTTCCGCGATCCCATCTGGAGGCCTTTTCCGGTGATCTGCTGGAGGGGGAATCGATCACGGAGGGCTTCTACATCAACCTTGCTGCTCTTCCGATGATGTGTGAGTAGTTTACCATAGACCTACGGGTCCATAGCTAGTTGCTAGATGGCTTCTTCTCTCTCTTTGATCTTCAATACAATGTTCTCCTCGATCTCCTTGGAGTTCTATTCGATGTAATCTTCTTTTGCGGTGTGTTTGCTGGGATCCGATGAATTATGGGTTTATGATCAGATTATTCATGAGAAATATTTGAGTCTTTTCTGAACTTATTTATGCATGATTGTTATAGCATTGTATTTCTCTCCGATCTATTCGTTTGGTTTGGCCAACTAGATTGATTTATCTTGCAATGGGAGAGGTGCTTTGTGATGGGTTCAATCTTGCGGTGCTCTATCCCAGTGACAGAAAGGGACAAGACACATATTTGTATTGTTGCCATTAAGGATAAAACAATGGGGTTTATTCATATTTCTTGAGTTTACTTTATCTACATCATGTCATCTTGCTTAAGGTGTTACTCTGTTTTTATTAACTTAATACCCTAGATGCATGATGGATAGCGGTCGATGGGTGGAGTAATAGTAGAAGATGCAGACAGGAATCGGTCTACTTGTCTCGGACGTGATGCCTATATACATGATCATTGCCATGAATCCGTCATAACTATGCGCCTTTCTATCAATTGCCCAACAGTAATTTGTTTACCCACCGTATGCTATGTGTTCGAGAGAGAAGCCTCTAGTGAAAACTATGGCCCCCGGGTCATTTATCCATCATATATAAAATCCAAAAATACCTTGCTGCAATTTTATTTTCCTTATTTTGTTTTGCAATTTGTTTATCTATCTATCACTATCAGCATTAATCCTTGCAAGTAACCGCCAAGGGGATTGACAACCCTCTTGTTTGCGTTGGGTGCAAGTATTTGCTTTTGTGTGTGTAGGTGCTGGTAACGAGGTTCTGTGTGGTTCTCCTACTGGATTGATAACCTTGGTTCTTAACTGAAAGAAATATTTATCTCTACTGTACTGCATCATCCTCTCCTCTTCGGGGAAATCCCAACGCAGTTCACAAGTAGCAGGAAGAATTTCTGGCGCCGTTGCCGGGGAGACATCACCAAAACCTATCAAGTATTTTCGCATAAACTATCATCTACTTGCTCTTATTTTCATTTGCCTTTTTATTTGCATTTGCCTCTCGTTTTCATCTCCCCCACTTCTAAAACAAATTTGCAAAAACACAAAAATATTTTATTTGCTTGTTTGCTAGTTTGCTTGCTTTGTCGCTATGTCTCTAGAGGAATTTCGCGATAGTTTCTATAACAAAAGTAGTCTGAGATAAAAAATGCCAGTAAGAGTTTCATGTATTCACAATATGAGCATAATAAATTCTTTTCCGAGGAGCTTAAGGAACATTCCATCTTATTGGATACTATTAATAAACAACTTGAAGAGGTCAATCTAGAAGTAGCCAATCTTCAGTCTCAACTTGCTCGTACTGAAAACTTGTTAGGGAAGATTTCGGATAAACAAACCACGTTAGTAAATAAGATGGCTGCTAAACCCGAGTCACATTCTAGTAATGATGAAGATAATAAAATGATTGGTATCTAACCTATTGAATCATTATTTAGTAATATAAAACTTGATGAAAAAGGACTGAAGACGAGTCAACTTTAGCTAGAAGGTGTCCCAATTGTTCGGAGGGTGATGATCTTATTGATAAAAATGATAAAAGTGGGTTTGGAGAGGTCAAAACTTTAAATACTGATGTGCCCACTACTTTGGATTACAAGGACTTTAATTATGATACTTGCTCTTTAGTTGAATGTATTTCCTTGTTGCAATCTATGATTAATTCACTTAATGCTTATGAACAAAATAAAGCTTTTACTAAACGTATTGTAGAATGTGGCACCCCGGCTCAGAGCAACCGGTTTACCTTGCATTTCCAACCCAGAGATCAAGTCCTCTGGCAATACACAACAACTTGGTACAGAAAATGACCGCTTTATTGATCTCTAGCGGATACATAGGTTCAAATATTACATGATAAGCGAGGCCAAGCGGCACACACAGTGCGGCTGCACTTATGTACATTATTTAGTAGACATCTCAGGGGCCTCGATGATAAAGGGACTACTACGCGGTAGCGGAACGACGAGGTAGCGGAACTCCACTCCACAGGGACACTGCTGGGACAAGGCCTAGAGCGCGACATACTGCTCGACATCCACACCATGCACGGCTTCTCCTGCATCTGGCATGATAAGCCAGGTGAGTACTTTGAATGTACTCACAGCAAACAAAACAACTACGACAAACAACAACAAGGCAATTAACAAGTCGAATACATGAGCATGATTCTATCCAACATGAGGTGTGCGTGAAAAGTTGCCGTGGTCCCTGGGACCAACTTACCATTTCGGGGTTACCACGTAACCACCGTTCATAACTTACCCACGTGATCCTCACTTGATCACATCCCTGCCTTTCATAGTGATCCTCACTCGATCACCACTTCTGCATGTGCCATCTTGTGAAACTTAGTGTGCAAGTTAATTATATCTGTTGACCCACGGTGTGACCTACTACGAAATGTGTCCATATCCGAGGACGTGGCTATCGATAGTTTATACACTCTGCAGAGGTTAGTACACTGTACCCACACTACGGAACTCATGGCCTCGTGCTCCCATTCGGGTGGACCAACGATATTCCGACAAAACCAATCTATTGCATGACACTCTCCCGGCCGCTCCGACAAACTCCCCTTTGGGCTATGTCATGGGTGGCCCCGATGTCAACTCATGACATCCGCCACCTCTGTGGCTGCCACCGTCGTGGCCAAACAAAACATCGTCCCAAACGGGGACCTTGGTACCTTAAAACTCGGCCACACAAGGTTATGAATGCCTACCGGGCCAGGGTAGCGCCAGCGCACAACCTTCCCTCGTAGGAGGCACCAGCGAGAGGCATGACAATAGACCGCATTAGGGCCTCCCCATCCAGGCAAGTGTGGTTGCACTGGTGAGATCGATTCGGTGGCACCATGACTCGATCAACAGCATGTTCAAGTTGAATTAACATCAAATTTAACTTGAAATAAAATGATTTGAGCCATAGTGTGAATGGATGCATGGGTCATGTTCATGAGTGATGAATGCATCTTTCTACTACGAGAGCATATGACATATCTCTACTGCACACTTTACCAAGAAAACATATACCCTACTACATACTATCAAAATGACATGGAACAAATTCTATGCAATAAGTTCTATATAGCAAATCATTTTAATAGTGGGTTAAATGATGAATTTAATTCAAATAAACCAATGTTATTGCAATGCCATCCTTGCATATGAATGTTGTGGCTTGCCTTGGTTCAGAGGAGTGTCACAATACTCCTGGTCTTCTCCAACACAATTAGGAGCTTCTGAAAATATTTTAAATGCAAAAAGAAAATGTCACATAAAGCATTTTATTTCACCAGAAATCCTCAACAGCAAGAAAAATTCTGAAATTTGGCATGCATAAACTTTGGCTCAATACAAACTAGTAGCAAAAAGAATCAACTCATTGGACTTATAGAATAAAAGTTATAGCTGGTCAAAGTTGGGGTCAGAAGCTGGTCAAACTATTTATATAATTGATTTTAAACGAATTTCCAGAAACGGCCACGTCCAAGGCATATTTCTGGTTTACGCCTCCACTTGTACCGCCTCGGGAGAGAGAGTGAGAGACTGACAGGGGGGTCCCACTGTCAGGATTAAAAGAGAGAGAGAGAGAGAGGGAACAGGAGAGGCGGCGCTGTCGCCGGTGGTTCTCCGGCGAGGAGGCCACGGCGGTCGCCGGCGATGGGCGGGATGGACTCAGGGCATCACGGCGAACACGCACATACCCAAGGCGACAGCTGGGGTGGTCGGACGGCGTCGGGGTGTTCTTCTCCAGAGACGACAGTGGCGAAGCTCGTCGGATTCGGCGATTCCGGCAATGATCCGGCGAGCAAGTGGTACCGTCGAGCTCCGGAGATCACCACGACCTCGATGGGAGCAGTGGATGGAACTGGGAGTGGCTGGAGTGAGTGCACGTTCAAGGGGGGTCCGCGGCGGATTCCGGCGATGAACGGCGACAGGAGGCCCTCCCGGCCTTGCCGCGCTTGTAGGGGAGTGCTTTGTGGCCAGATGAGGTGAGAGGGATGGCTGGAATGACTCGGGCACGGCTGTATTTATAGATGGAGGGTGGCCGTGTTCGGGTCTCCGCCGGCGACGAGCTGCAGAAGAGAGGAGGGGAAGATAAGCTTGGGCACGGTGTGGAGTAGGAGCAGTGGTGCACAGGCTACGCGGTGCACGCATGCAAGCACAGTGGCGCGCACTACGCGGAGAAAAGGGAGCATGCGCGCCCACTGTTCCGCCGTGTAGCGTTCGGCCGCTTCCGGCGAGCGGCTTGCCGGCGTCGGGGAGGAGCAGGGCGAGGCTATGTGGCGCGCTGGGGGGCTGCTGGTGAGCTGGGACACGCTGCGGTGGCGAGCGGAGGGCGAACGGGCGGCGGCAGAGGGACCCGGTGCACAGAGTGCGGCGAGCGCATGAAATGCACCGCGCTCTCACGCGGTAACCGCGTGCACTGGCACACACGGTGCTTTCGGCGCAGCCAAACTGTGTCATTCGTGAAGTCCTTTGAACGCGGTGCCTAGAACTGCGCTTGGCTTGCCATCTGGCTCACTGGAAATGACTTGAGCTAGATGCACAGTTTCTGGAAAGAAATTTGTGCCAAATGCTGGGGACAAACGGCTTGGAGTTTAGAGCTGAAATTTTGGGGTTAAGCATCTCTTAGGAGGGTAGTCATGTGGTAAAAATTTCAGCTCCAACAGATCAAGGAAAAATGTACTTGCTTCACAAAGTGCCCATTATGTCCAGAAGCAAAAACATTTTCCTTAGCTGAAACTTTCCAAATGACTATGGGATATTTTTGCATAGGGAGGTGAGGCATGATCCAAAGAATATTTGGGAATTTTCTTGGAATTTTTGGAGCAATAAAAATGAGGGTTGCTTCATAGCCTATTGAGAAAATAGGCATTTTCAGGAGGAAAAAGAATATAATGCCATTAAATAAAAATATCCAATGGCACTATGGTGAGAGGGATGAGGTCTAGGGAGGGTTTATGGATGATAGAACCCACTTGGAAGAAAATCAAAAATATTCCAAGTGGTAAGTCCAAAAGAATTGACTGAAAACCCAAATGCAAATTAAAATATTCAATAATTTCCAATAAAAGAAAAGGGGCAAAATCCAGGGTGTTACATAGAAGCTATGATAAAAGCTCATGAAGAAAAGCATGAGTTGGAAGTTTCAATACCTAGAAAATTACATGATGAATGGGAACCTACTATTAAACTTAAAATTAAAGATTATGAATGTAATGCCTTGTGTGATCTAGGTGCTAGCGTCTCTACTATACCAAAATCTTTGCGTGACGTGCTAGGTCTCACCGATATGGATGCTTGTTCCCTTAATTTTCATTTAGAAGATTCCACTATTAAAAAACCATTGGGTAGAATAAATGATGTTCTCGTACTTGAAAATAGTAATTATGTACCCGTGGATTTCATTGTGCTTGATATTGAATGCAATCCGTCTTGTCCTATAATACTTGGTAGGCCTTTCCTATGAACCATAGGTGCTATTATTGATATGAAAGAAGGTAATATAAGATTCCAATTCCCATTAAATAAAGGGATGGAACACTTACCTAGAAAGAGAATTAAGCCACCATATGAATCTATTATGAGGGCCACCTATGGAATTAATTTGAAGGATGATAATACTTGAAACAATGCATTATGCCTAGCTAGGAGCATAAAACAATAGCGCTTGTTGGGAGGCAACCCAATATTTATCTTTATTGCAATTTTTTATTTTTCTTGTGTCACACAATTTTAGCTTCTGTTATGATTGCATTTTTATCTTTTAATTAGTGTTTGTGCCAAGTAATGCCTTTGGGATGATTTGGATGATAGTATAATTGATGCTGTTTGAAAACAGAAAGTTTTGAGTCCAGTGCTGGATTTTTTTTTCTATACTGGAGCACGATAAAATTCTGTATTTTTTACACAGTATTGGTATATGAATTTTTTACGTTTTCCTAATTTTTCAGAATTTTTGGAGTTACAGAAGTATGGCTTTTAAATAGATCTTTACAGACTGTTCTGTTTTAGACATATTCTGTTTTTGTTTCATAGTTTGCTTATTTCGATGAATCTATGGATTGTATCGGGGGTATAAGCCATGGGGAAGTTGGAGTACAGTAGAATTATGACAATATTAAATATGAATCAATTTATAACAGTGCCTAAAGTTTAAGATTTGTTTGTTATACTAAAGGATCTCACGAGGTTTCTGTTCAGTTTTGTGTGCTGAAGTTTTCAAGTTTTGGGTGAGACCACGATGGATGAAGGAATAAGGAGTGGCAAGACCCTAAGCTTGGGGATTCCCAAGGCACCCCAAGGTAATATTCAAGGAAGACCCATGCGTCTAAGCTTGGGGATGCCCCGGATGGCATCCCCTCTTTCGTCTACAATCTATCGGTATATCACTTGGAGCTATATTTTTATTCATCACATGATATGTGTTTTACTTGGAGCGTCTCGTGCCATAGTTTTCTTTTCTTTGTCTGCTTTTTAGTTTGCCACAATCATCTTTGTTGAACACACCTTTTTGAGAGTGACACACATTATTCGTGATTTGTTAGAATACTATATGTGCTTCACTTATTTCTTTCGAGCTAGGCAGTTGTTCTAGTGCTTCACTTATATCTTTTAGAGCACGATGGTGGTTATATTTTAAAGAAATAGTTGCACTCTCATGCTTCACTTATATCTTTTTGAGAGTCTAATAAATAGTAATGGTAATATGCACGGGTTATGAATTTGGTCCTAATATGATAGGTATTCAAGAAGGATATAATAAAAACTTTCATGTAGATCACTGAATATGATAAGTTTGATTCCTTGCAATAGTTTTGCGATATTAAGATGGTAATATGTGGGAGATACTAGTAGATAATTGTGGTTTAGTAAGAATATTGGTGTTAAGGTTTGTGATTCCCGAAGCATGCACCTATGGTGTGTCGTTATGCTAAGAAGTTGGAGCATGATTTATTATTGATTGTCTTCCTTTGCGTGGCGGTCGGGGGCGCGCGATGGTTAACTCCTACCAACCTCCCCCCTAGGGGCATGCGTAGTAGTACTTTTCTTCGAGGGCTAATAAACTTTCGCAATAAGTATGTGAGTTCTTTATGACTAATGTGAATCCATTTATTATACGCACTCTCACCTTTCCGCAATTTGCTAGCCTCTTCAGTACCGTGCATTGCCCTTTCTCACCTCGAGAGTCGGTGCAAACTTCGCCGGTGCATCCAAACCCCGTGATATGATACGCTCTATCACACATAAGCCTCCTTATATCTTCCTCAAAACAGCCACCATACCTACCTATTATGGCATTTCCATTGCCATTCCGAGATATATTGCCATGCAACTTCCACTGTTCCATTTATATGACACACATCATCATTGTCATATTGCTTTGCATGATCATATAGCTGACATAGTATTTGTGGCTCAGCCACCGTTCATCATTTTCATACATGTTACGCTAGCATCATTGCACATCCTGGTACACTGCCAGAGGCATTCATATAGAGTCATATTTGTTCTAGTATCGAGTTGTAATTTTGATTTGTAAGTAAATAGAAGTGTGATGATCATCATTACTGGAGCATTGTCCCAGTGAGGAAAAAAAGGGAAAAAAGAGAGGCCAAAAAGAGCCCACAAAAAAAAGAGAAAAAGAGAGAAGGGGCAGTGTTACTATCCTTTTCCATACTTGTGCTTCAAAGTAGCACCATGCTTTTCATATAGAGCGTCTCCTATGTTGTCACTTTCATATACTAGTGGGAATTTTTCATTATAGAACTTGGCTTGTATATTCTGATGATGGGCTTCCTAAAATGCCCGAGGTCTTCATGAGCAAGCAAGTTGGATGCACACCCACTTAGTTTTTATTTTGAGCTTTCATACACTTATAGCTCCTAGTGCATCCATTGCATGGCAATCCCTACTCCTTGCATTGACATCAATTGATGGGCATCTCCATAGCCCGTTGATTAGCCGCGTCGATGTGAGACTATCTTCCTTTTTTGACTTCCCTTTACTAATCTCTATCATCATATTCTATTCCACCCATAGTGCTATATCCATGGCTTGCACTCATGTATTGCGTGGGGGTTGAAAAAGCTGAAGCGCGTTAAAAAGTATGAACCAATTGCTTGATTGTCTCCGGGGTTGTGCATGATAAATACTTTATGTTAAGAAGATGGAGCATGATAGGATTATATGATTTTGTAGGGATAACTTTCTTTTGCATTTTTATTTTGAAAGACATGATTGTTTGTTAGTATACCTGAGTATTGATGTCTTTATATCAAATTATAGACTATTGCTTTGAATCAATCGGATCTTAATATTCATACCATAAAAAGAATTATATGATGAACATGTTAGGTAGCATTCCACATCAAAATTTCTGTTTTTATCATTTACCTACTCAAGGACGAGCAGGAATTAAGCTTGGGCATGCTTGTTCCATGCTATTATAGTATCAATCTTGGATGTTTTATATGCAATTATATATCATTTTTTGGGACTAACCTATTAACCTAGTGCCCAGTGCCATTTGCTATTTTTTGCTTGTTTTTGGCTTGTCAGAAAATCAATATCAAACGGAGTCCAAACGGAGAAAAAACTTCGGATTATTATTTTTGGACCAAGAGAGACCCTAGAAGGTTCGGGAGAAGACCAGAAGAGACACGAGGGAGCGACAAGCTCGGGAGGCGCGCCCCCAGGCTTATGGGCCCCTCATGGCACCTATTAACATAATTCCAAGCCTATAAATTCTCAAATATTCCCCATATACCAGAGAGCCACCTCGAATAACTTTTCCACCGCCGCAATCTTCTGTTCTTCCGTGAAACCATCTGGAGGCCTTTTCCGGCGATCTGTCGGAGGGGGAATCGATCACAGAGGGCTTCTACATCAACCTTGCTGCCCTTCCAATGATGTGTGAGTAGTTTACCACAGACCTACGGGTCCATAGCTAGTAGCTAGATGGCTTCTTCTCTCCCTTTGATCTTCAATACAATGTTCTCCTCGATCTCCTTGGAGTTCTATTCGATGTAATCTTCTTTTGCGGTGTGTTTGTTGGGATCCGATGAATTGTGGGTTTATGATCAGATTATTCATGAGAAATATTTGAGTCTTTTCTGAACTTATTTATGCATGATTGTTATAGCTTTGTATTTCTCTCTGATCTATTCATTTGGTTTGGCCAACTAGATTGATTTATCTTGCAATGGGAGAGGTGCTTCGTGATGGGTTCAATCTTACGGTGCTCTATCCCAGTGACAAAAAGGGACAAGACATGTATTTGTATTATTGCCATTAAGGATAAAACGATGGGGTTTATTCATATTGCTTGAGTTTACTTTGACTACATCATGTCATCTTGCTTAAGGTGTTACTCTGTTTTTATTAACTTAATACCCTAGATGCATGCTGGATAGCGATCGATCGGTGGAGTAATAGTAGTAGATGCAGGCAGGAGTCGGTCTACTTCTCTCGGACGTGATGCCTATATACATGATCATTGCCATGAATCCGTCATAACTATGCGCTTTTCTATCATTTGCCCAACAGTAATTTGTTTACCCACCATATGCTACGTGTTCAAGAGAGAATCCTCTAGTGAAAACTATGGCCCCCGGGTCATTTATCCATCATATATAAAATCCAAAAATACCTTGCTACAATTTTATTTTCTTTATTTATTTTTTTGCAATTTATTTGTCTATCTATCACTATCAGAATTAATCCTTGCAAGTAACCGCCAAGGGGATTGACAACCCTCTTGTTTGCGTTGGGTGTAAGTATTTGCTTTTGTGTGTGTAGGTGCTACTAACGAGGTTCTGTGTGGTTCTCCTACTGGATTGATAACCTTGGTTCTTAACTGAGGGAAATACTTATCTCTACTGTACTGCATCATCCTCTCCTCTTCGGGGAAATCCCAACGCAGTTCACAAGTAGCACTACGTTCTATTCATTTTCAACAGTATCAGTTTGAATTACAATATTCGGTCCCTGTTAAGCCTGTTGTAGTTAACATTCCCTTCCATTATTTATTTGCTTTAACAGCATGCTGAAACCAACACATTCAAGCTATCATTTGGAGATGTTGTTGTTTACCATGGCTATATTTGGTTGATGTTAAGCCTGTAGTACTTATCATGCATTTCCATGTACTTACGCAGGACAACAACGGGAGTGGCCAGCATTTTCCACCGAGGTTAGTTTCATCCCTCGGCTTATACTGCCTCCGTTCCATAATGTAGTGCATACAGATCCACGCATGGACACTTTTAATCTTCTAATATTGACTTGTTGCTTGTAGGTACATATGTCCTCGGCAAAGATCTACGCCTCAATCCTTTTTGCGTATGGGGAAATGAGATATTCATGAACCAGCATCAAGTGAGGAAACTGATAAGAATTATTAGCAAAAAGATATGAACGATGGCAATTAAATTATTTGTCTACACTCTATCCAACACAACAGTGAGCTGTAGGATGGTAACTACAAACTCTGTAGCCTTCTCTTTTTACTGCCCATAATGAGTTGTTAGACAACAATGTCTGAATCTTTTTTGTTTGCAGTGGTTCCCAACACTACAAAAAACACACTTCTGTGAGGATACGTCATTGTCATAGTTGGTCATGTTTTCTGTCATGCATGTACATCCATGACGATTTTATGACAGAATCAAGATAGTCATACCTGTGCTGTCGTAGAAGTGTTCCATGACAATACTAAAATTATCATCACGGAAGTGTCCACTTCCATGACGATAAATGTTGCGTCATGGAAGTGTTTTCGTCAAGGGTGACCGACACGTGGCTTTCACCGTAACGGGTCGCCGTTAAGCTATCGGGTCCGGTTTTGGATCCGATAACCCGTTAACAGCCCTGACCAATGGGGATTTTCCACGTGTAAAATTCTCATTGGCCGAAGGAACCATGTGTCAGCACGGCGTCGCGACAAATGTCATTCCTCCAATGGACGAGACGGGCCTATGGAAATGTTACACGTGGCACGGCCCAACAGTGGCCCATTTAGGTTTAAAAGGCCGGCCCAGTCAAAGGCCCATAAGATTTACTCAGATACTAGTGGGCCGGCCCACTAGCAGCCTACTTAAACATGGCCCATTTATGGCCCACCACCAGATCGAGCCCGTTAATTGTTCGATCAGTCTTTGGGCCCCATTACGGCCCAGTGAGTTTTTGGCCTGTTAAAGGCCCGATGTAGAAATGGGCCCATTTCAGCCCGGTGTGCCTTTCGGCCTGTTAATGGCCCATGCTGCACATGGGCCATATATGGTGCGACATTCGGCCCCTTAACGGCCCATGATCTCGGTGGCAAAATTCCAGCCCAAACTGACTTTGGGCCTGTTAAAGGCATGTCGTATAATTCGGCCCGTTGGTCCTTTACTAAGCTTTCGGCCTACTAAAGGCCCATGATATGATTGGGCCAACCAAGACCCGAGATATGTTTCGGCCTGGTAATGGCCCGTCATGTAACTGGGCCAATAATGGTCCAAGGTATATTTCAGCCTGCTAAAGGCCCGTGGTCGACTCATGAAAATTGAGGCCCAACAAGCTTTTTGCCCTGCTAAAGGCCCATGCTGTCTTCTGGGCCATAACAGGCCGGCATAATATTCTGCTTGTTAATGGCCCGAAGCTACATGGGCCCAACTAAAGTTTGGGCCCACTAGAGGCCCATGTGAGTTATGGGCCTGGGCATACCGTGTCCATGAAGGGCCCATACGGCAGGTTCGCGCAGGCCAGAGTAAAGCCTGTTGTGGGGCGGCCCATTAATGGCCCACTGAAATGCAGGCCCGTTAGAGGCGCATGTTTCGGCCCGCTCGCCTGAATCAGATTTTCACCCTTTTTCTGATAGCGAATGATGACATATACGATAACTACGAATTAAGAACAAACCTACACTATACAATAAAGGAATTAGGGCATATTACATCCACTAGGCAACTGGGCATCAAAGTTCGCCACCAGTGATCATAAAGCGCAAGCAAGAAGCAGATTACAAAACCTGGGCATCGAAGGCCCTGCCATTGCAGCGCAACAAAATAATACTGAACCAAGACCACTTGAACACAGTTCAAGAAACATTAGCCTTGCGCGGGAGCTGCTGCGCAAGCAGCTAAGCAAGGCAGTGAGAACGGCCTAGCATGTCGGTCATATCTTCCAGCTCTAGTTGTTTAGCAATGAGGTTCTCACTGGAGTTCTCTACGATCTTCCTTAGAGATTGGACTTCAAGTCGAAGTTGAGTTGCACTATGCCTTTCTGCTTGCAGTTGAGACTGAAGAAGTCGAACTAATTCAGGTAGCGACTTATGTGAGCTTGTGTGACTGCTAGTCTCGAGTAACTTGAACACTGCATCAAGACATGATTTGGGGTTGTCTCACTATCTTCAAGATTTGCTGCAATATATGTTGGGTTTGTCTCAGAGTCTTAAGCAGACTTGTGCGTGCCATCAGGCATATCACCCTGAAACAACAAGACAGATGACAGGTTTTGCACGTATATAAACAAAGATGGTAAGTGCGCTGTCAATTCCATCCAGTTTCATATTACAAAATAAAGAGACGATTCAAAATGTCAAAAGCATAATTTTTCATTGTTCATAATGCGGGGAGCTACACCACACTACTGGATTACAGATCAACAACACAAGCATAGATGCAGGGCAAAAGAAAATTATTGTATCTCTTTTCGTTAACGTGCATGCCATGTTCATATCATCAGCCAAATCAGTTAAGACAAAGCAGGAAATGACAAGGTGCAAATGGAGTTTTTGTCCAAAAGGACCACCTGCCCAACGGAATTGTTAGAAAAGACCCCCTCCGGATGAAATTGTCAAAAAAGACCCCATCGGTCGTGGTGGTAGGCGCGCCAGGCGACACGTGGCACCTGCCGCCACACCCATTGGCGGCAGCACTGTTCATGCACTGTTCACATGAGGGACATTTTTCGCATAGCAGAACGGAAATGGACGCTAGTGAACAGTGCTGCCGCCTACGGGTGTGGCGGCAGCATTGTTCATCGCGGGTGAACAGTAATTTTGAAAAAAAAAATCAAAAAATAGCAGAAAAATTCAAAAAAATCTGAAATTTTGCACCCACTTAGAACACTCGATCGTCTTTGCTGCCAAAAAAATCAGTTTTTTTTTCAATTTTTTTGCTATTTTTTTGTTTGTTTCCAAAACACTGTTCACCCACGATGACAGTGCTGCCACCACGCCCGTAGGCGGCAGCACTGTTTACTCGCATATGTTTTCGTTCTGCTGTGCGAAAAATGTCCCCCGTGTGAACAGTGGCGTGAACAGTGCTGCCGCCAACGGGTGTGGCGGCAGGTGCCACGTGTCGCCTGGCGCGCCTGCCGCCATGGCCGAGGGGGTCTTTTTTGACAATTTCATCTGGAGGGGGTCTTTTCTGGCAATTATGTTGGGCAGGTGGTCTCTTTCGACAAAAAATCGGTGCAAATGTGGGCAGCTTCACCACACACTGGATTACAAATCAACAACACAAGCATACATGCAGGGCTAAAGAAAATCAATGGATTTGTATTGAATAATGTGCATGGTATGAATAAGGAATTTGGTTTCACGGCTAAAACTTGAAACTTGCAGTTGTTGCGAACATGCATTTTGATAGAAACAGCAAACTAAACAGCAGTTGACGATAGGGAGTATGAGAAAATTAAACAGCAGTTGAGGAGAAAGGCTTTAGAAGGACGGACTTACATTAACAGTTAACACCGGCTCTATAATGCCCTTCTCCATGTCAAGGGTGGGATAACTCAAGAATTACAGCACAGAAACTTCTTCATAAGCATTGCCTGTACTCTACATTTTGTAGAGAGTAATTATTGATATGATAATACTGGAAGGGATAGAGGATAATGAAGATAAGATGCACAGTGATGCTACATAATCAACTACCTATCCATGTAAGTACAGCGTTATGATACGTCTCCAACGTATCTATAATTTTTGATTGTTCCATGCTATTATAGTATCAATCTTGGATGTTTTATATACACTTACAAGCAATTATATATCATTTTTTGGGACTAACCTATTAACTTAGTGCCCAGTGCCAGTTGCTGTTTTTTGCCGTTTTTTGGTTTTTCAGAATATCAGCACCAAACGAAGTCCAAAAATACCACGAAACTTTTTGGAGATTTTTTTTCTGGACATAAGAGACACTAGAAGCTTCGGGAGAGGGCCAGAAGACAGAGGAGGTGGCCACGAGCCACCAGGGCACGCCCCAGGGGGGTGGCGCGCCCGGGTGCCTCGTGGGCCCACCTCTGCTCCGTTTGACCTAATTCCACCTCTATAAATTCTCTAAAATAGGGAAACCAATAGAGAAGTCCACGAAATACTTTTTCCGCCACCGCAAGTTCCTGTTCTCGAGAGATCCCATCTGGAGGCCTTTTCCGGCACTCTGTCGGAGGGGGATTCGATCATGGAGGGGCTCTCCATCAACCTTGCTGCCCTTCCGATGATGCGTGAGTAGTTTACCACAGACCTTCGGGTCCATAGTTAGTAGCTAGATGGATTCTAATCTCTTTTTGATCTTCAATACAATGTTCACCTCGATGTTCTTGGAGTTCTATCCGATGTAATCACTTTTTGCGGTGTGTTTGTTGGGATCCGATGAATTGTGAGTTTATGATCAGATTATCCATGAATATTATTTGAGTTTTCTCTGAACTCTTTTATGCATGATTGTTATAGCTTCGTATTTCTCTCCAATCTATTGATTTGGTTTGGCCAACTAGATTGATTTATCATGCAATGGGAGAGGTGCTTTGTAATGGGTTCGATCTTGTTGTGCTCAATCCCAGTGACAGAAAGGGACATGACACGTATGTATCATTGCTATTAAGGGTAAAAAGATGGGGTTTATTCATGCATGAGTTTACTTTGTCTACATCATGTCATCTTGCTTAAGGCGTTACTCTGTTCTTTATGAACTTAATACTCTAGATGCATGTTGGATAGCGGTCGATGTGTGGAGTAATAGTAGTAGATGCAGAATCGTTTCGGTCTACTTGTCTTGGACATGATGCCTATATACATGATCATTGCCTTGGATATCATCATGATTATTTGCTTTTCTATCAATTGCCCAACAGTAATTTATTCACCCACCGTATGCTATTTTCAAGAGAGAAGCCTCTAGTGAAACTATGGCCCCCGGGTCTACCTTTATCATATATTAAAAATCCTAAAAATACCTTGCTGCAATTTTACTTTATTTATTTTATTTTGTATTTTTTTCGATCTATCTATCTATCACCATACAATTTAATCTTGCAATTAACCGCCAAGGGATTGACAACCCCTTGTTCGCGTTGGGTGAGAGGATTTGTTGTTTTGTGTGCAGGTGCTGCTAACGAGTTGTTGCGTGATTCTCCTAGTGGATTGATAACCTTGGTTTCATAACTGAGGGAAATACTTATCTCTATTGTACTGCATCATACCCTCCTCTTCGAGGAAATCCCAACGCAGCTCACAAGTAGCAGGAAGAATTTCTGGCGTAGTTGCCCGGGAGACATTATCAACATCTATCAAGTACTTATGCACAAACTTTCATCTCCTTGCATTTATATTATTTGCTATTTGCCTCTCGTTTTCATCTTCCCCACTTCTAAAATGTTTTCACAAAAACACAAAAATATTTTTGTTTGCTCGTTTGCTTGCTTTTTGCCTTCATGTCAACACTCAAAAATAGAAAAAGAAATAAGAAAAATTAAGATGGATCCTCATCCTCTTGCTAATCTTTTTAAAAGATCCAATTATGATGAACCAATTGCTAGTGAGTTGAGTGCACTACATTATCTTTATGAAGTTTTGCTTGAAATTCGTGAACCTGAAAATTGTGATGAAGTGTTAAAAGAAGAAATTTATAAGGTGATTCACGATAGCTCCTTGAATGAAAAGCATGATTGCAATGATATTATTGTAAATTTTATTAATGTCAATTGTGTTAGTGATATGCAAAACCCCAAGCTTGGGGATGATGATTTTGTTATATCCACTACTTATTGCAATGATCATGATTGGGGTGATAATGATTCTTATGATCTTGAAAATTTATTTAAACCTCATGATGAATATGCTTGCGATAATATTGAAAGTGGGTTCGGAAGAGTGCCAACTTTAGCTAAAAATAATCCCACATATTTGGAGAGTGTTCAATCTTATGAAAATTTTTATGAGAGTGGGTTTGGAGAGGTCATAACTTTAGTTAATGCTAATCCCACTATTTCGGAAGATTATAAAAACTTTATGCATGTGGATCATAAATAAAGTATTGTTTATGATAGCTATAATGTTGAATTTGAGTATGATCCTACATGTAATTATTATGAAAGAGGAAAATATGGTTGTAGAAATTTTCATGTTACTAAATTACCTCTCGTTATGTTGAAATCATCAATGTTTTATTCTTCTCCTTTGCATATGCTAGAAATTGCTTGCCTTGATAATTTGTTTCCTTATAAAATGCCTATTCATAGGAAGTATGTTAGACTTAAATGGGTTTTTCACATGCTACATGATGCTCTCTTTGTGTTTCAATTATTATCTTTCATGTGAGCATCAATAAAATCTTAAGCTTATCTTAATGGCTATAAAGAAAGAGCTTGTTGGGAGACAACCCAATAATTTTATTTTTATGTTTTATTGTGTGAACACAATTATTCTAATGCTATTATTGTATTTTTTATGTTTTAATTAATGTTTGTGCCAAGTAATGCCTTTGGGATGATTTGGAAGATAGTATAATTGATGCTGTTTGGAAAACAGAAAGTTTTGCGTCCAGTGCTGGAATTTTCATTCTGTACTGGAGTGTCAGAAAAATCTGAAATTTTTACACAGTATTGGTATATTAATTTCCCACGTTTTCCTAATGTTTCATAATTTTTGGAGTTTAAGAAGTATAGATTTTAAATAGATCTTTACAAATTGTTCTGTTTTAGACAGATTCTGTTTTTGTTGCATAGTTTGCTTATTTTGATGAATCTATGGATCGTATTGGGGGTTATGAGTCATGGAGAAGTTGGAGTACAGTAGCATTATTCCAATATTAAATATGAATCAATTTACTACAGTACTTAAAGTTAAAGATTTATTTGTTATACTAACGGATCTCACGAAGATTTTGTTGAGTTTTGTGTGATTGAAGTTTTCAAGTTTAGGGTGAGATCACAATAGATGAAGGAATAAGGAGTGGCAAGAGCCTAAGCTTGGGGATGCCGAAGGCACCCCAAGGTAATATTCAAGGAATACTCAAGTGTCTAAGCTTGGGGATGCCCCGGAAGGCATCCCCTCTTTCTTCTACCAACTATCGGTAATTTTACTTGGAGCTATATTTTTATTCATCACATGATATGTGTTTTACTTGGAGCGTCGTGTATTATATGAGTCTTTGCTTTGTTTTCTTTTTAGTTTGTCACAATCATCTTTGCTGGACACACCTATTTGAGAGAGCCACACGTTTATCATGATTTGTTAGAATACTCTATGTGCTTCACTTAAATCTTTTGAGCTAGGCAGTTGCTCTAGTGCTTCACTTAAATCTTTTTGAGCACGGCGGTGGCTATATTTTGAAGAAATATTTGAACTCTCATGCTTCACTTATATTATTTTGAGATTTAATAAGATTAAATTTTGAAGAAATATTTGCACTCTCATGCTTCACTTATATCTTTTGGAGAGTTGATAATAGTAATGGTAATTTGCACAAGATATGAATTTGGTCCCAAAATGATGAATATTCAAGAGGGATATAATAAAAACTTTCATGAAAGATCATTGGATATGATAAGTTTGATTCCTTGCAATAGTTTTGCGATATGGAGATAATAATATGTGAGTCATGTTAGTGTGTAATTGTGATTTAGTAAGAATATAGGTGTTAAGGTTTGTGATTCCCTATGCATGCACATAAAGTCAATAGTTATGCAACGAAATTATATCCTACTTATGGTGCATTATTCGGTGTTAGTTATTTCAATGCATGTATATGACCATTTTCGCTTTTTGGTTGGTCGCTTCTCAATCTATTTGCTAGCCTTCATTTGTACTAAGCGGGAATACTGCTTGTGCATCCAACTCCTTAAACCCAAGTTGTGCCAAATGAGTCCACCATACCTACCTATATGTGGTATTTCCAAGCCGTTCCAAGTAAATTTGCATGTGCCAACTTTAAATGTTCAAAATAATTTTCCGTTCTGTGTGCCCGTACCGCTCATGAAGCGGCAGGGGGTGGCCAATATTTTCCATGCTAGGTGTGTTATTCTCACGATGAGTATTTATTCACTTGTCATTGCACGAGAGAGTGGCAGGTAATAGGGATGCCCAGTCCCGAAATGAAAAAAAATTAATATGATGATAATAATAAATTCCCTGGAAAGTGTTGGTATGGAGGGCACCCGTGGATACGGCTAGCCATGGATTGTGAAAGAATGGTGGAAAGGAAATAAACTTTATTTTTTGTTTGGGAACCGCCTATAATGTGTCTAGCATGGAAGATATTGGGAATTCTCGGTCGTTTTCGTTGACAGGAAAAGCATGCCTCTCAAAATAATTTTATCTCTCTAATTTTAGCCTTGAGCTCTGGCACCTTTGCAAATCTCTGCTTCCCTCTGCGAAGGGCCTATCTATTTACTTTTATGCAATTTTATTTTTATTTTGAGTCTCCATCTTCTCTTACAAAGCACCAACTAGAGAGCACTATTGTCATACTTGTGCATTGTGTGTAGGTAATATTGAGTGTGTTTCATGAATGGATCAATGATTGAGCATAATGGGCTAGGGATAACTTTCTTTAGCATTGATATTTTGAAAGACATGGTTGCTTGTTAGTATGCTTGAGTACTTATGTCTTCATGTCAAACTATAGACTATTGCTTTGAATCATTCAAGTCCAAATGTCCATGCTACAAAGAAAACAGTATATGATGAATATGATAGGTAGCATTCCACATCAAAAATTCTGTTTTTATCATTTCCCAACTCGAGGACGAGCAGGAATTAAGCTTGGGGATGCTTGATATGTCTCCAACGTATCTATAATTTTTGATTGTTCCATGCTATTATAGTATCAATCTTGGATGTTTTATATACACTTACAAGCAATTATATATCATTTTTTGGGACTAACCTATTAACTTAGTGCCCAGTGCCAGTTGCTGTTTTTTGCCTGTTTTTGGTTTTTCAGAATATAAGTACCAAACGAAGTCCAAATGCCACGAAACTTTTTGGAGATTTTTTTCTGGACATAAGAGACACTAGAAGCTTCGGGAGAGGGCCAGAAGACAGAAGAGGTGGCCACGAGCCACCAGGGCGCGCCCCAGGGGGGTGGCGCGCCCTGGTGCCTCGTGGGCCTACCTCTGCTCCGTTTGACCAAATTCCACCTCTATAAATTCTCTAAAATCGGGAAACCAACAGAGAAGTCCATGAAATACTTTTTCCGCCACCGCAAGTTCCTGTTCTCGAGAGATCACATCTGGAGGCCTTTTCTGGCACTCTGCCGGAGGGGGATTCGATCATGGAGGGGCTCTCCATCAATCTTGTTGCCCTTCCGATGATGCGTGAGTAGTTTACCACAAACCTTCGGGTCCATAGTTTGTAGCTAGATGGCTTCTTCTGTCTTTTTGATCTTCAATACAATGTTCTCCTCGATGTTCTTGGAGTTCTATCCGATGTAATCACTTTTTGCGGTGTGTTTGTTGGGATCCGATGAATTGTGAGTTTATGATCAGATTATCCATGAATATTATTTGAGTTTTCTCTGAACTCTTTTATGCATGATTGTTATAGCTTCGTATTTCTCTCCGATCTATTGATTTGGTTTGGCCAACTAGATTGATTTATCATGCAATGGGAGAGGTGCTTTGTAATGGGTTCGATCTTGTTGTGCTCAATCCCAGTGACAGAAAGGGACATGACAGGTATGTATCATTGCTATTAAGGGTAAAAAGATGGGGTTTATTCATGCATGAGTTTACTTTGTCTACATCATGTCATCTTGCTTAAGGCGTTACTCCGTTCTTTATGAACTTAATACTCTAGATGCATGATGGATAGCGGTCGATGTGTGGAGTAATAGTAGTAGATGCAGAATCGTTTCGGTCTACTTGTCTTGGATGTGATGCCTATATACATGATCATTGCCTTGGATATCGTTATGATTATTTGCTTTTCTATCAATTGCCCAACAGTAATTTGTTCACCCAGCGTATGCTATTTTCAAGAGAGAAGCCTCTAGTGAAAACTATGGCCCCCTGGTCTACCTTTATCATATATTGAAAATCCTAAAAATACCTTGCTGCAATTTTACTTTATTTATTTTATTTTTTATTTTTGTTTGATCTATCTATCTATCACCATACAATTTAATCTTGCAATTAACCGCCAAGGGATTGACAACCCCTTGTTCGCGTTGGGTGCGAGGATTTGTTTTTTTGTGTGCAGGTGCTGCTAACGAGTTGTTGCGTGATTCTCCTACTGGATTGATACCCTTGGTTTTATAATTGAGGGAAATACTTATCTCTACTATACTGCATCATCCCCTCCTCTTCGGGGAAATCCCAACGCAGCTCACAAGTAGCACATTACAGGACAAAATGTACTGACAAGAGCAACGGGTTACATTTCTGCACTGGCATTGTCTGTGTATTCAACTTTTTGGTAAGATTAACTATAGATCTGATATTTTTTAGGAAATGGTGGGCGAGGAAGACAAGATGTAGAGTAATGCAACACAATGAACTACTCACTCCGTCCCATAATGTAAGTGTTTTGTACACTAGTGTAGTGTACAAAACGCTCTTATATTATGGGATGGATGGAGTAGCTGTTAATGTAACTATAGTGATACAAGATGTTTGGTCCTTACAAGAGGACTGCAGAGCTAAACTTCTTCAGAAGCATTGGGTTGATTCTAAATTTATGTAAGAGTCAATACGGATCTTATAATGTCCACCAAATGGAGCATAAGGAGGCTAACATGTGCAGTGATGCTACATAATCAACCAGCTATGAAAGTAAGTATGGTGATATAGGGCAAGAGGTACTCACAAGAGCAATGCAGTGTGCAGTATAGTTGCAAGATCCTGTGGTCCCTTGAGAATGGATATTCTCCTGCAAACAGTTTTCATAGAAGTGAGACGGTAAGGCACATGCAGAAATGTAGTTCAAATTGTGATGTGATATCATACACAGTACCTTACGGTGCAGACGAGACCAGTGTGTAACAAGCTTATTCCAGTCACTGTCTAGTAAATGAAGCACCAGAAACTTTACAGAAATTTTGTTTAGAGGCTTGCCATCGAAGTGTGCTTGCCTCAGGTAGCAACGACACTTCCTCAAAGAGTGCTTGAAACGCGCAACCAAGCTTTGCTCGTCTTGACTATCCATTTTGGTCCTCGCCTATTTAAATGAATGAAATCTTTTGAGTTCTGTGAGCAGAAACATAGGCACTAATTACCATTAATAACATTAGTACATTACTTACACGTAAGTTGCGGAGGAAGATTGGAAATTCTTGTTTGTCTGTAGTATTATCTTTCCATGAAGGAAAGATGCGCACAAAGTTCCTGACAACAATAAAAGCTTCGTCTTCTAAACTGGGAAGAAGTGGAATAGGGGTCCTATTTGCTGCAATTGGGGCTCTCTCCAGTTCGAAAAGGGATTTGGTAACTGGAGTTGGTGTACTCTTTGCTGGAATGGGGGTTTTGCGTCGTAGAGCTGGTGCTATGTCAACTGGAATCGTCATACTTTTTGCTGCAGTTGGGGTCTACTGAGTTGGGGCATCTGAGATGGCCAGTGGGGTAGGGGTAGAGTCTGCTAGAGTTGGGGCTGTGTTTTGTGGGTCTGGTGATATTGCCACTACACCTAATGGGCTATTTGATTTATCAGGTGTCACTACCTTTTCCAAATACTTTGTTCGTGCTCCATCGCGATTAGCAATCGCCCTCTTCCTTTTGAATGTCTGATACACAAGAACAACATTTGAATGGAGAAATATAGTATGATGACAGATGGAATATGTACTAAAAATGGATAGGCATGGCATATTCACATATATGATGTGTAAACTAAGCAAATGGCGGTGTAACAAAGTAGAAGCAATGCAAAACATCATTTGCAAGATATGTGCGACCAGTATAACCTTGCCAAGTTAGACCAAGCACCTTGATGGGTGAATAAGATAGGGCATCTGCCTCTGACTCCTCCACTAGGGAGCTACATTGACTTAGGTCTCCCTCTAACTTAGAATCATTGTTACGATCATATTCTGAACACGAATCTATAGGTGGAGAGCGTGCGCATTCCATTGCATCCAGACTGGATCTCAGTCCCTTAATGCCAAATTTGATAGCCATGTCATTGTTCTGCTTTATTCTTCTCATACGCCCAAGCGCATAATCATTATGATGATGTTCAGTATCTAAGATTCACGAAAACATAAAAAGTAGTCAGATTATCTTTGGAATGCATTGCAGATTCTACTCCAATAGTGTCTCCCTACAAACCCCTGCGTATACAAAGTTCATCCCACAGCCATGCTGACCAGACCACACACAGAAATACAAACCTCTTATGTCTCTATAAGGGGCGGACACACATTTCAAAACTGAAGTAGGAACATTAGCATCATATCAAATTCATATTTGAACAAATAAACTTCGTAATTATGAGTGGCATAATGTTTAGCTTCAAGGGTCGAGTACTGGTAGTGCGACACAAAGCACATAGGTAGATTGCATTCCATGTAAAAGATCGTAGTCTATGTAAAAGGTGGATATAACACTTTTCTTTCTATACAATGCAGCATTCGTTGCCCACACATGATGGAAGAGATCACACAGAGAAATACTATTCACTCATGTATGCGGTTCCAGGATTTTGAAACAGGGTGGTCCACCCTAAAAAAATTGACAACAAATATGACAAGGCAAGCATAAAGCTAGTGAATCAATCATTACTTGTGAGCTTACTAGGACAAGTATGCAGAATCGTAACTGCGGTAAGAGACCGTCCAAAATCTGAATCAAGAAGTTGGGCTAGCACTTATTGTTTGCAATTAATCGAAGTGAATAATTGGATATCATATCGAATGAGTAACAAAGACTAGTAAAATTGTCAACAAACCTGGCCTGCGGTAGTAATCTGGGTCAATGTCACTATGACCAACAATCCAACATGACTAGTTGACGGTGTCCTAGACTAGGGGGTACTAACCTAGTCGGCCCGTATTCCTCGGGCTGGGCCAGTGGGCCCTCATTCTTATCAAGATGGACTCCGGAAGATACACGCGAGAGGAGAGATCAAGATTATATATGCCGAAGACTTGACGTATACTCCAAGACTCCTCCTACCGCTGCCACACCTAAATACCGACCTTGTAACCTTAGATGCCCTACCTGGCGTGTATATAAGCCAAAGGGTTTAGCCCTTAGAGGGGACTTCAACACAATCTCACTCACCTAGCCCTAGAACTAGAACACATCATACGATCTCGAGGTAGATCAACTCTGTACTTGATACATCTCCATTGATATAAACAAGAGCAGGATGTAGGGTTTTACCTCCATCAAGAGGGCCCGAACCTGGGTAAACATTGTCTCCTTGTTCCTGTTACCATCTGTCCGAGATCCACAACTCGGGACCCCCTACCTCGAGGTCTGCCGGTTTTTACACCGACACTAGTGCTTTCATTGAGAGTTCCACTGTGAGATCAAAAAAGGGTCGATGGGATCATCGGCTTGCGACTCCAATCTGACGGGCACGATTCCTGTGCCCGAAGCTTCTGTCACAAAAGCGCCCTTCCTTCTCCCCGGATCAGAAGTGATCCATGACTCCTCCCTAGCTCCGGCCGAACCCCCTTTCAAGGGTGAAGGGCCAAAGTACTTCTTGGAAAGAGATTCAGACGGCGACCGGCTAGATGCGGCCGATGAACCTGATCTTCGAATCAGTCCGGCTGGTCCGACAGCCGTAGGCCTGCCATGGGATAAAGATACCCGGGCTTCAAACCGACGATCCGTAGAGATCGAAGACCACTCACCCACTTCCCACATCGAGTATTGCCCCGATTATTCGGGGCCACCAGATGTCTAGGATCTAGCCTACGTGCAACAATTCCCCGACGAATCAATCAGACAGTTCTGGGCCAGGTTCTTGTCGGTCAAGAACAAGATACCAAACTACCAGGACTCAGATAAAATTACAGCTTTTCAGCGCAGATGCAAGGATAAAGGCATCTCAAATGCCCTCGCCCGCTACTGTATACAAACCCTCCCGGAGTTGTCCGACTTGGTGTCCAGGTTCTGCACCATCGAAGATGCTTGGATTGCCAGGAAAAGCACAGATTTGATCTGTGAACACAAGTTAAAACGTGAGAGGCCCGCACCTCGACGTGCACCCCGCACGGGGACTGTACAGACCAAGCGACCTCGGAAAAATAAGAAGACCTCTGGCCTCCCCGGGACCACCCTTGATGGTCTCCTGGATAAACCATGTCCGATACATGCTATTTTGCTTAATTCTTGCCCGACTCACAGCCTTCGCGACTGTTGGGTGGTGAGGCAAGTGGCGACAAGACGACCTGCCCTCCTTGTAGGCACCCCCTGTCACGCAGAAGAATCCTCGGATGAGGACGAGGTCATGATGATCTTTGAGACCTTTACGTCCAACAACCAGCGCAAGCGGGCCCTGCGAGAAATCAATTCTATCCGCCAGGTACCAACTCGGGGCACGTGGATAGACACGCCCATCACTTTCGATCATAAAGATCAGCCGAGGTCGACCCCGAACAGGTCCTCACCGGAGGCGCTTACCGAATTCGAGACCCAGAGGACGGGCATTTAGAACCCAACCCCTGGAACGCGGCGCTACTCCGACGTTTCTATGGTTGAAACTCCGAAAACTACTCACCTCTGTACATACACCACCCTACTTTCCCTTTTTCTTTTTCTCTCTCTTTTCTCTCTCTCAAGAGATCTCGGGGTATCCTCTAAAGGACCTCGACAAATAAAATCAATACTGCATGTTCTTTTTAAAACACGCGTTATTCCACCTCTTACATACTATTGTCTTTCAAGCCATAATATGCATCGATTTGACTTAAGATTTGGCCAAGCTGGGTTGTCCGGCTCCTGTGCTTGCCCCTTACATTCCCGATCATTTGGCTAAGAGGCAAAGGGAGCACCGCTGTGATTGTTACTCCCGGGTCACCCGGTGCAGAACCTCAGACGGACAAAGCCAAAAGCTAGCACTCTTAAACGTACAAATTGGTCGGCCATGACATAGAAGTAAAGTGGAGGGGGTCTCTCAAACCCCGACCAGGGGCTTTACCTCCGAGGTCACCCGTCTTCGGACTTATGTGCTCGACATAGCCACCCAAGGAAAGGAACTATTGGAAGAACTATTTTCCTCAGAAGATGTTTCTTATGTTAAAAAGTAATATAACATAACTCTCTGCCTCACTCTTGTCATTCGCACCGCATAGCCGGATTGCCTCGTCTCCTGAAGCATCTGTTCCGATCACTTCGGTCAATAGTAAGCGGATACTCCTCGATCACTGACCGAGGAGGTAGAAGTCGATGGCTGGTTGACAGAGTTTGGATGCGCGGATTGAATAAATGATGTAAAGTACTTTGATACATAGAGTCACACATTATCATTTCATTGCACACGGTCTAACCCATCTATTAAGACGTCTAGGGTGCAGTCCTTCTGCGAAGACCGAGCAGCAGGCATGACATTCTTGTATATGAGACTAGTGGGTATTTCTTCCCCGTCCGGCCCCATTGGCCCTACCTCGGCCAGGTGCGCCGTATCAACATCCGTATACTGGGTCTTGACCATGGCCCATGCCTCCCTCGCCCCTTCCCGGTAGGCAGACACCTTCCACGCCTGGATCCGACGCCGAGCTCTTTGCAAATGTTCGGCTAGGACGGCCATGTCCTCGGGGACGTGCTCCACTTCGGGCCACAACGCCTTGAAGACTACCTTCATCGATTTCCGCTCACTTTCGTGCACCTCGGATAGATGAGCTGCCATGTCTTCGGGTACTGGACCTCGGCCATCAAGGGGTTGGACGGATAGTGAAGCTGGCAAGAAACATGTGTCAGCCCACTAATCATCTCGGCTAAACCCCCAAACTCAAGTAACGATTCTTAAAATCAAAACTTACCAAAAATCGTCTCATCTGTTCGACGATTCTTGGCCTCGGCAGTAGCCAGTTGAGCTTTTAAGCTCTTGATCTCATCAGCCTATCGGGCATTTTCGGCCCTTAGCGCATTAACGCCATCTACCCTTTGGGTCACCACATGCTGGTTTGCCTGGCGCTGCGACTCCATATACAGCAAATCCTCGCGAGCCTGCTTGAGATCTCTTTCAAGATGACCTAGGGCTTCCGCTGCTACATTGGATTATGCTGTCAGGAGATCTTAATAACTAAGATTATTATATACAATACAAAGCACTTACCGTGCGCCTCACGAGTGAACTTCTTCACCTGTTCCACCTCGACCAAGGCAGTCTCCAGACTCCCCTTTGTCTGGGAAAGGGCTTCGAATAGCTGGTCATTCTTCGCCCGAGCACTCTACCAAAAAATAACTTCTTTAGGTTAAAATCAAGCCTCACTATGGGCATTCTTGCCCATATCAAGCCTTAGGGGCTACTACCACGGTTGGCAGTGTTGTTTGTCTTTTAAACAAACGGCAGGATGTAAGAAATCTTCGAGATAAAATGAGCTCGGGTTGGACCTTACCCATAACCCTTGCGACAAAACATCTAATGATTGATCAAATACAGCGTGGGTCGCCCCGAGGTATGCGTCCACTGAGCTGAGAGCATTGAACTCCCGATCCGAGAAGGCCAGACTCCTTAGGGAGGTCTTTCGCCACCGGTAATTTGCGGCACATTGGATCTCGGAAGGAGTAGCCGAGCTGGTCTCTGAGTCCTCGGGCTGGGGAACTTTAGGAGTGGCTCCCGAGGAAGGGCGTGCTTCTGCTTCCCTATTCGAAGCCGTCGTCCCCTCGGCCCTTGCGCTAGGTGCCATGAAGGAAGGAGAAGGCCGCCTGCGAATGATCAAAGGGGTCAGGGCCTGAGATGGAGTTTCTACAAAATATCGTAATCATAGTCACCTGGTAATTAAGGGAGCACTTTCGCCTGCCTCCATGACCTCGGCCTGTGCTCCTCCCACTTCTTGCAGGCGGCTCCCTCAAGGGGCCATCTCTCCGCACGGGCGTTTCGAACACTGTCCCTTTGGAGGAGAAGTCAGGCGAATAGGGGCTTGGGGACGAAGGGCTCGCTTTCAAGTAGAGGAAGAGGGCGTTACCGATGAAGCCGGCCTCATCCCCGGCACGTCAGGGGTGACAACTACCTTTCAGCCATCAAGGCACTCCATATAAAATTTCCTCCCTTCGTAGATAAGGGCCAGGTCCTCATCCTCGTGAAAAAGGGGATCCTCCGCTCGGCGGTGCGTTTCCGGCTCGGGCGCCGGGCTGTTCAGAGCCTCCACCCGATGCCTCCATCTCTGTTCAAAACCAGTAAAAGATCGGTCAAATAGATTGGCTATTGAAAAACAACTCGGGTAGGCAGAATAAAATGGGAAGACTTACTATATCGGCTTGATTTTAGTAGGACAGCCCGTCCCGGAATTGTCGTCGGGCAAAGTCCTCCGCCGTCCCCTGGTAAATGCCGGCCATCACTGTCCCAAAGGCCGCTTGGTCGAAGAAGCTTCGCCGAATTGATCTGGAATAGTCTTCGGTTCTGTTGTATGCGCATAGCAGGTGAGGGCGCAGCCGGAGTGGTTGGACTCTTCGGTCTATTACCGTGGCCATTACGTCTATTATGGTAAGGCCGGTCCTTACCAATTGCTTCACCTTGGAGGCTAGCTCGGTCACCTCGGCACCGTCTTCCTGGGCCATACCCTGTGGTCTCCAGCTATATCGTCTCTATGGGGGCTCCGAAGAGAAAGGGGGGAGCCCGGGCCGAACTGGGTCTAGGAGGGGGACATCGTCTATATAGAACCACTCTGTTGGCCAGACGTCAGTATCCTCCCGAGGTGTGCCTAATGGGTATTCTGCCCCCTCGATTCGACAGACTTCGGCTGCTCCAACCTCATAAAGCTTTTCGGCGGGAGAACATGGCACTACACAAAAATACCTCCTCCATAGTCTGAAGTGTGCTTCGCACCCAAGATGCATCTCACATAGGGCGACGTACCCCGCGATGTGCAATATCGAGTTGGGGGTAAGGTGGTGGAGCTGCAACCCGTAGAACTCTAGCAGGCCTCGGAGGAAGGGGTGAATTGGAAATCCTAAACCGTGCAGCAGGAAGGAAACGAAGCACACCCTTTCATCCTTTTGAGGGGAGGGATAATTCTCTGTGTGTACCTGCCGTTGATGGATGTTAAGCCTGGGCGGGTCGCTATCAGGTCTGAATCTGGCAGGTATCCTTGTCTAGCCAAGCACTCCAGTTGGAGGCGTGAGACGGCGCAACTACCCCAATCACCTCTGACAGGGCCGTGAGGGCACTGCGAAGAACCTGTATCGCTCGCCATGGGAAGCCCTCAAGGTTGAACTTGGGAGGAAGGGGAGTGCTTGCGCAGGTTGCTTGGAAAGAGGAGTTGAGGTTTGTGATAAATCCGCATGCCTGACTCGTGGATAAGAAGGGGGAGAGACCGACGCTTCGACGTTTCGCCATAAACTCACTCGCTTCCCCGTAAGACACAGCTCCCAAGGTCAGAAAGCAGAGGCCAGGTGCGGCGCAGCTGGGCCCACCCGGCGGGACTACCAATCTTTCCGAAGACTGCTTTAGGATATGATGGGAAGATCATGCATGGAACTTGCCTGCCGAGCCGAAGACCCCGGAACCGAAGTTCAAGAACGTCGTCCTCGGCGTCGGAGACCAGTTCAGGGGCTACTAACGGTGTCCTAGACTAGGGGGTACTAACCTAGTCGGCACGTATTCCTCGGGCTGGGCCAGTGGGCCCTCATTCTTATCAAGATGGACTTCGGAAGATACACGCGAGAGGAGAGATCAAGATTATATCTGCCGAAGACTTGACGTATACTCCAAGACTCCTCCTACCGCTGCCACGCCTAGATACCGACCTTGTAACCTTAGATGTCCTACCTAGCGTGTATATAAGCCAAAGGGTTTAGCCCTTAGAGGGGACTTCAACACAATCTCACTCACCTAGCCCTAGAACTAGAACACATCTTACGATCTCGAGGTAGATCAACTCTGTACTTGATACATCTCCATTGATATAAACAAGAGCAGGACGTAGGATTTTACCTCCATCAAGAGGGCCCGAACCTGGGTAAACATCATCTCCTTGTTCTTGTTACCACCTATCTGAGATCCACAGCTCGGGACCCCCTACCCCGAGGTATGTCGGTTTTTACACTGAGACTAGTGTTTGTTCCTAGGCGAGGAATTTTGAAACCCTGTCAACTCTACAGGTACTAAAGATTACTAAAACATCTGAACCATTAAATGTAGGTAGCACTCAGTACGCAACAAACCCTAATGAGAGTCCTGCCTAATGAGTGATGAATCAATTAGAAAATGGGTGACGGGAAGTGGTTGCTGAGTGTTGAGGATGGCGTATCTCAGGAATCGGGTTGGCTGAGTGGGTGCTGCATGCCTGAGCCCTGAGCGGAGTGGGAAGCTGGGCACGCCGGCGCGGCCGGGCAGCGGTGACACTGTTGGGCGAGCGGCTCCTGACCTCGTATTAGTCCGGCGTCTCCTCCTAAAGTCATGGCGTCCGGCGACGGCAAGTCGCCAGTGAGGCAGGCGACTGGCGGCGAGTAGAGATCGGAAGCGGAGCAGAACAGAGGGGAATCGGGGTCTGGAGGCATTGGCTTTTTTAGCAAAGGCATTGGCAGGCTAACCATGTTCTAATCTCTTATGGTATACAGGCTGACCCAAAATCCCATGGTGGGCCGCGGCCCACGCTGGCCACCCTGTATATCCACCCCAGCGGCACACATGCATTTTGAAATTAAATTAGGAACACTTAGCTGACCAATTAAATGAATCTGTTTTACTAATATCAGCATCATATCATATTCGCATTTGAACAACTAAGCTTGTTTAGCTTGATGGGTGGAGTAGTGCTATTATGACACGAAGCACGTAGGCTGATCGTATAGTGGTCATAAAAGGGGGGAAACCCTAAGCATGATCAATTAAACCCTATTATGGTTGTGCCATGGCAGATCTGAAGCTGCAAACCGCACAAAGGCTACTTAGCAACCAATGTTTGCGTTGAACTAACAACTAAGATTCTAAGAGCTGAAAAGAAAGTACAGTAAACAAGTGACGATCTATTTTCTGGTTGAGATCAAAAAGTTCAACAGATATGAAAGAGTACCACCTCTCTTGCGGCGCCATGTAGGCATCGGGGGTGCGATGGCTGTCGGCGGCATGGAAGCAGATCTGCGACGGTAGACGGAGGCATCGGGGGAAAAGTCCCGTTGCGGTGGATGAGAAGGTTGTCGGAGTGGCCCCGACAAGGTGGACGACGGCACGGATGAAGCGAGAGGACGTGATGCAAGGCTCCTAGTCTGGCGCCGTGGATGAGGAACGTCGTTCTCTTGCAATGGACGACGCGGTCTGGGTACGCGCTCCGGCATGGTGGAGGAGGGCGGCGATGGATGGGGTGGCGGACGGAGGAGGCTGGTGTGGAGATGGTGTTCTGGCGCCGACGGTGTATGAATGGGAAAATGGAGGGAGAGGGGTAGGGGAACCATGTCTTTGGGACGCGCTTGTCTAAAATGTGGGAAAGTTACGAACTTAGCCCCCGTTTAAAATTTTGGACAGTCTTCATCGGTTGGGGATAGGACGGTAATCTTGCATCTCCCCAATATTTGCCGAGAGCGATTTCGGGCGAGGAGAGGGTGTTTTGGCGCCCACGGTTGGCGCCCACGGTGTATGAACGGGGTTGACAGGTAGGGCGGGTGTGTCACGTATGATTGACGTTACAAACCTGCCCCTACTTAAAATATTTGCCTACATCGATTTCAGCCGACGAGAGTTTGTTTTGCCGCCCATCGTGTATGAATGGGGAAATGGAGGGGAGAGAGAGGTCTTCGGGATGAGCTTGAATCAAATGTGTTTTGCTGCCCACGTTTGGCGCCCACCGTGTCTGAATGGGGTGAGAGGCGGTCGTGTCACGTCTGAGTGAAGTTACAAACCTACCCCTATTTAGAGCAGTGGAAATCGGGCTGATAGGTTGTGCGTGTCAGGGGTAGACAGTAATTTCCATCTCCCAAACACTGGTTTCGCACAACCGACGTGGGAGTGGGTGTTTTGCCGCTTCTTCCGAATCTTGGGAGAATAAGCATTCACGTTTACCTTGGCAACTAAATTCGAACCCATTTTGTATTCGATTACGAATCTTTATAAATCATTCTATGTTTTTTTATATATCTTCAAAAGCACAACAAAGAAGTATTCCACCTTTATATATGAATATGATTTACAAATGCCATGATACTCGAATTCAGAAGGTCGAATCCAGTTTAAGGCGGATACGAATATTTGAAACCACTTAATGTTCAACTCAATTGTAACATGTATGACACAAGCATCATATAGTGTACTCCCATTTAGATATGAATTTCAGAAGCCAAGCGATGTCTCAAAATTCAAAATACTGAGCCAACCAACCAATAATATAGAAAACTAACAGGCATATGACCACATATAGAGTATATGGATCAATAATATGAACTAACATACATAAGCTAGGCCGATGTACTGTTTTTGGCTAGAAGAGCATCTTTTTTTGTACCAAAGCTAGTACAACATCTTGGCCCTTTCAGATGCGTGCCACTTAAGGCCCATCTATACTACTATTTTTGCTGAATGCACAATTAGCCCGATTGGCATATTTTGTAGGCCTGGCATAGAAAACAAAATGAAATGTCTTTGCCTCAACAAAAAAATGAAATGTCTCATGTTCTTATCAATTATTACAGACTCGTGCTCAAAAAAAATAAAGACCAAAAAACAATTATTACATGATCTCTAAAACAAATGGTTCCAATCTATTACATGAACAAACAACACAAAGGTCATTCAACGATGGAAAAAACATTTCACCTATGATTTACCAAGTGAGATTTTAATTTCCTTTTTTCCTCCAGGACCTTAACAATGCGGTCAGTCCCAGCTTGCTTCGTAGTGAAATCCACCAAATATTTAATGGTTTCGTGAGTACTGCTTCTGATTGTGTTGTTTGCTTCCTCAACATGTCAACTTCATCTCTAAGTGCAGAAGCAGACTCTCTTTCTACCAATAGTTTAGCCTCTAGAGTATCAGCAATTGGCAATTCATGATGCACGATTGGGCCGATGCCACTGCTCTGGGATGATCCAACGTCCATGGGGACCTCGCTCTTTGATCTTGGGCTAACCTGTTTTGCCATTACAGTTCCGATTGGACTCGGAAAAGTTGAAGTTAGCAAAACATCTCAACTGGGAGTTAGAATAGCAACCCAGTTAAACAAACAAGGATTTAAAGAGTTTTGATTGGATGCTGAAAACTATAAGTTATTAACATCATTAGAGCAACCGGTTGCAGCAGCAAAGCAGTTAAACAAACAAGTTTTACAAAAGGGGCTTGTTGTGCCATTGGAGTTTCTCTTGGATCCTGAAGAGTTGAGTAGTCAGTAACTTGATTAGAGCAACAAGTTACAGCAGCAAACCTGTTACACAAATAAGTTTTTGAAAATGTACCTGCTGTGCAATTGGAGTTCCAATTGGATCCTGAGAAGTTGAAGTTGGTAACATGATTAGAGCAACAAGTTACAGCAGCAAACCAGTTAAACAAGGAAGTTTTTCAGAACATACCTGTTGTGCCATCGGAGTTTCAATTGGATCATGAAAACTTGATAGTTAGCAAGCATAAATAAAGTGTTGCAAGAGCCATAAGAAACTAACATCAAACTAGTAAAACTAACCAGTTTTGGCAACGTATTTAATTACACATGAACTAGTAAAACTAACAAGTTTTTGGCAACGTATTACAGTAACAAGTCGGTAGAGTTTACCAGCAACACATACATCTCTAAATTTCATTCATGTAAGCAAAATGATTCTGACACATATATATATAAGTTAAAAAGATAGTGTCCCTCATATAAACCTGAAAGTTGTCTCTCCATGAACATGCAAACATTACTAGTGCTAGAAGTCATAACAGCAAACAAGATAAACAAACAGGGTATCAGAAGGTAAATTACACATGAATTTTGTTGCACCCTAGAAGTAGATATGACCAGCTATCTACGTGCTTAAGTAGCTATTGAAGTTCAGGCACATGTAGTTCTATAAACAGTAAGTAACAAACACATAGATAGGCGCAGTCTATAATAGGATTAACAAGCTATGGCATTATGTAATCAGTAGCAAACTAAATTAAGGCAAGCAAGGTAATTGAACAATTTTTTAATCAGTGGCTAACTAAAATTCCGAGAAGCAGATAATTGAACTTACGCTAGCTCTTTGTACATGCACACTGCAACTTCTTTTTCGCTTACGAGGTTCTACGAAGGAGTCCATGACATCACTTGCTTGGATACGCAGTCCCAATACTCCTTCCTTCCCACGCTGCATTTTGGTAAGTCGAATGGTTAATCTTATAAGATGGTGCGACCTTGTTATATTATATGAGGACAGGTTGTCAGACTAGTTGTAGCAATACACACCACACTAGCTTTTACTGTATAATTCATGCGATTATATTTGGCCTATCGAGATCTAAGCAATCTACAATAGGATGAAAAGACTAACATCCTTCTCATTATTGGCCAACTCAGTTCATAGAAACAAGCAATTCAACCATTATGTGGATAAATCAAAAGCGCCACTGGAATACATTTCACTACCCCAATCATACACGCAGGCTAGTACGAATTAAATGAAATGCAGGGACTTACGCTAGCTCGTTGTACAGGCTCACTGCAGCTCTGCTTGCGCTTGGGATGTTCCATGAAGAAGTCCATGTTACCACTTGCTTCGATGTGCAGGCCGTGTATTCCTTCCTTCCCCCTCTGCATTTTTGGCACGATGAATGGTTGATCTAATGAGAGGAATCAACCTTGCTGTTGTACCAGAGGACAGGTACTTACAAGGTTATACGAGCGTGCAGGATGTGTACCAGATCCCGTAGCGCCGTCATGCTTCACTAAAAAATGGTTTTGCCTATTTCAGATGATAGCTCCAGAAGAAATAAGAGTTGAAGTCAGAGTTGCATAGGCATATAAGCTAAGAGAGCAGTAAAAGGATATCCAAGCATCGTCGGAACTGTGCACAGCGCAGTGATATGTGGATACCTAGTTCGGTCCAGTGTTTGGGCATACTCGCCTAGAGTGCGGGTCACTTTAGAGCCATTGAGGGTGATGCGCTTGCATTGGCTGGCCGCCTACGGAAGCAGATCTTGAGCGGCGGCGGAGCACTACGATGCGGTGGACGAGGTTGTTGGTGAAGCACCAGTGGGGGGGTGGAGGTGCGACAATGTGCTCGGCGAAGTAGCCCCGGTAAGGTGGAAGACGGTGTCGGTGAAGCAGACCTGATGCGGTGGAAGTCGGTGTCTGTGAAGCACGTCGGCTGCGGCGGCCGACGTTGTCGGTGGACCACCCGGTGCGGTGGACGAGGGCGTAGATGAGGCAGTGATACGTCTCCAATGTATCTATAATTTTTGATTGTTCCATGCTATTATAGTATCAATCTAGGATGTTTTATATGCAATTATATCCAATTATATATCATTTTTTGGGACTAACCTATTAACCTAGTGCCCAGTGCCAGTTGTTGTTTTTTGCCTGTTTTTACCTTTTTAGAAAATCATTGTCAAACGGAGTCCAAACGAAGAAAAAACTTTGGATTAATTTTTTTTGGACCAGAAGGGACCCTCGAAGCTTCGGGAGAAGACCAGAAGAGCCACAAGGGAGCGACAAGCTCGGTAGGCGCGCCCCTAGGCTTGTGGGCTCCTCGTGGCTCCTCTTGACCTAATTCCAGGGCTATAAATTCCAAAATATTCCCAATATACCAGAGAGACAGAAGAGAAAACCTTTTCGCCGCCGCAAGCCTCTATTCTTCCACGATCCCATCTGGAGGCCTTTTTCGGTACTCTGTCGGAGGGGGAATCGATCACGGAGGGCTTCTTCATCAACCTTGCTACCCTTCCGATGATGTGTGAGTAGTTTACCACAGACCTACGGGTCCATAGCTTTTAGCTAGATGGCTTATTCTCTCTCTTTGATCTTCAATACCATGTTCTCCTCGATGTTCTTGGAGTTCTATCCGATGTAATGTTCTTCTGCGGTGTGTTTGTTGGGATCCGATGAATTGTGAGTTTATGATCAGATTATTCATGAGAAATATTTGAGTCTTCTCTGAACTCTTTTATGCATGATTGTTATAGCTTTGTATTTCTCTCCGATCTATCCATTTGGTTTGGCCAACTAGATTGATTTATCTTGCAATGGGAGAGGTGCTTTGTGATGGGTTCAATCTTGTGGTGCTCAATCCCAGTGAGAGAAAGGGACATGACATGTATTTGTATTGTTGCCATTAAGGATAAAAAGATGGGGTTTAATCATATTGCTTGAGTTTACTTTGTCTACATCATGTCATCTTGCTTAAGGCATTACTCTGCTTTATACTTAATACCCTAGATGCATGCTGGATAGCGGTCGATGGGTGGAGTAATAGTAGTAGATGCAGGCAGGAGTCAGTCTACTTGTCTCGGACGTGATGCCTATATACATGATCATTGCCATGAATCCGTCATAATTATTTGCTTTTCTATTAATTGCGCAACAGTAATTTGTCTACCCACCGTATGCTATGTGTTCGAGAGAGAAGCCTCTAGTGAAAACTATGGCCCCCGGGTCTACTTTTATCATATATTAAATCCAAAAATACCTTCTTGCAATTTATTTACTTTTATTTTATTTTGAAATTTACTTTTCTATCTATCACTATCAGAATTAATCCTTGCAAATACCCACTAAGAGGACTGACAACCCTCTTATTTGCGTTGGGTGCAAGTGTTTGCTTTTGTGTGTGTAGGTGCTGCTAACGAGGTTCTATGTGGTTCTCCTACTGGATTGATCACCTTGGTTCTTAACTAAGGGAAATACTTATCTCTACTATACTGCATCAGCCTCTCCTCTTCGGGGAAATCCCAACGCAGTCTACAAGTAGCAGGAAGAATTTCTGACGCCGTTGACGGGGAGACATCATCAAAACTTATCAAGTACCTTCGCACAAACTATCATCCACTTGCATTTATTTTCATTTGCTTTTTATTTGCATTTGCCTCTCGTTTTCATCTCCCCTACTTCTAAAACAATTTTAAAAACACAAAAATATTTTCGTTTGCTTGCTTCCTTGTTTGATTGTTTTGTCGCTATGTCTCAAGAAAATACAAAATTGTGTGACTTTTCCAATACTAATAATAATGATTTTATTAGTACTCCAATTGCTCCTCCCGCCACTAGTGCGGAGTCGTGTGATATTAATGCTGTTGTGCTTAATCTTGTTATGAAAGAACAATGTAACACCCCGATTTTTGGCCCTTTCTTTTTCTTTTGGTTTTCTTCGAAAAAAATTTATTTGGAGTTCGTTTTCCGTGGCCATGTGGTCTTGAAACCTGGGAAGATCTTCTCTCCTGCCACTTCCTAGTGGCTTGTCATTCTCAAATCTATCTCAAGGCCATGTCATTTCCATCTTAGCCCAACTCCAATACTTATTTCTTGGGAATATTCCTTTTTCTATTAAAGAAATAACCCTGTTTGCCCTAGGTTGTGAAGCAACCTATACTTCTGCTATTCCAAAAATTCCCACAAAATTCTCATAAATTCTTTAGAACATATCTCCCACCAATATGTCAAAATCCATCCTTGCCTAGTTCAAAAATAATTCTGGAATATTCATTTTCCATTCTGTCCAGAATGGCACTTTGTGAAGGAAGTGCTATTTATCTTTTCTTGATTGCCCTCAAAAATTTTGGGCACTCTCTCATATCCAAATTATTGCCACATGCCAAAATTCAACTTCATTTGCCTAGTAAATCTTCCTCGGAAAATTTCCAAAGTTTCTGACCAGAGAGAAGCTTTGTGAAGAAAGTACTAGCTAGGCTTATCCAAACGAGTTGAAATTTTGGGAGATCATCCATATGATCAAATAATTACTCTCCACCAAATTGCATATCCATCCAACAATCTATGTGAGCACACCTTCCAATCTTGGTTTCTGGTCACAATTTCAGTTTGTGAAGAAACTATATTGTATATAGCTTAAAAAATTCTGAACTTAATCCAGGACCTAAATGTCCATATATAATTTGATCATGCAAAAATTCACATCATTTTGCCAAGCCATTTTCTCTGCAAAATTCCCCCAAGTTTATGTCCAGTGTGGAGCATTGTGAAGGAAGTACCATTTATACTTATCCAAATGGGATGAAATTTTTATGGTACCTTCATATGCCCAAATAATCATGTTCCACCAATTTTCAGCCCAATTCAAGCATACATGTGAGTGCTACTTCATGATGTAGTTTTTGGACCAGTTGTTGCAGTTGTAAAGCAACTATGATGAATATTGGTCCAACTCTTTTCAAAATCCCCAGGATCTTAGTCCTTCCTACCCTAAACCCCTGAGACATCATGGTTAGCTCTTATCTCATACCTTTTGATCACAACATCATGCCTAAGTTGGCAACAGCAAACTTTATCTGATCTCTCCCATCAGTTAACAGTGGATTTCTTCGATATATCACATCAGTGGGACTGTATGTTGGAGGGACAACACGTTTGACAACTTTTGGCAAACTCTCGTGCCCTCTCCTCGCCATGCCATGCGGTGACCACGCTGGTGGCAAGCGCTGGGCGCGCTCTGCTCGTCGTTTTGCTTCGGGCATTCTTCTCCCAGCCGGTTCCGCGCGTCCTAGCGTGTCCCAGAGCTTCGTGGCATCCTCGCGCTCACTCTCCCGCCCTGGCCCACTCCTCCTTCGCCCTCCTTGCGCCACGGTGGCCGTGGCCGCGTACGCACAGTGGCCGAGTGTCCGACCGGACTCCGCGCCGCCCGCGTCTTCCCTCCTCTGCGCCTCCACTAGCCCGCTCTAGTCACCCTCTGAGCCAGTCCGCGTGCGCACGCGTACACGGGTGCGTCAGTGCATCCCCCCAAGTGTCGTGGTGGCATCCGGCGAGAGCATCTCCGCCGCGGCTATATAAGCCCACCCCGAGCACCCCCGACCTCACCAAGCTCCCCTCCTCCCTCCTAGCAGCCTCCCAAGATCCTCAGTTCGTCGCCGGAGTAGCTCCTGCCCTCCAATGGCCGCCATGGCCGTAGCCCTCTCCCTCCTAAATTCGCTCAATGCTGAGCTCTTCCCTCCCCTCCTCCACCACCAGAAGACTTCGCAGATCCCGCTGAAGCTCCTCCGCCCTTCGTCCTCTCCTCCGGTGGCCGGTAGCCACCGCGCCCATCGGCGCCTGACGCCGGCCGTCCGCCATGACCAAGGGATGGATGCGGCTCGGTCCTCTGACCACGCCAGTGGGTCGGGCGGCGCCAACGGTGGCCTACAGCACCGGCGGTTGTTGCCGGACTCGGCCTCTGCCTCGGCCGAGCGCGAGCACACGACGGGAGGAAGGAGACGAAGACCTCCAGCCAGCCATGGGCCCCGCGGCCCCAACAGTCAGCCTAACCAGCGAAGTCAACCCCGGGCCCGCGGACTTAAGTGGAGACGTACTCCGTTAAATACGTCTTCGATATTTGAAAGCGTATTCTGCCAGTACTTTGGCTGAAAGTGCGTTTTCTCTGTTCTGAAAATGTATTTTAGCGAAGTACGCTTTTAGTTTCTCCTCGCCGGCTGAAACCCTTATTTTGCAAACGTTCACTGGTTAAGAGCAGAAATGAATAAGTTTTTATTTGATTTCTGCCTAACGAACGAACGTCCGTATCTCCGCAACCGTAACTCCGATTCAGGTGATTCCAAAGCCCACGATCTCAGTTCGTCGAGCCAATTTCAATGGTATAATTTTCATGAGGTTGTCACACTGTGAAAATGACCATTTTACCCTTGCCCTTAAAACAGCTCTACCGAGAGGGAAACTTTTCCGGCGATTCTTTCCGCGAGTTCATCGCACCTCTCCCCGATGATTCCTCCATCCCCAGGCAAGCCACAGCAGCCACTTGCATGATGGCCTTGCAATAGTCGTGGTTTTCACTTGAATATTTAATTAATGTTTGCTCATTTAATGATGTTGTTAATACTTCGGTTGTGCTTGTGAATCCATGCTCATTGCTTATGCCATGTTCATTTTCATCTAGTAAGTGTTATGATTAATTGCTAAGGATATTCTTATCATGTTGTATTCTGGTACTCATTTCAGATGCTAGTGATAATGATATGCTCATTTGAATAGTTAGGGTTTATTATGAAGATACTTGTTATATTCATGATTGTCATTATGCCATGCTCATTTGCATCTCGTAGAATAAAAGATTTATCGTTGTTGATGTAATGATGTTAAATGGTTATGTTGCCCATCCATGTTTATGTTGATATCTTGCTCTTATGCATTGTCATTTTACTGTGACTCAGCTCATCACCATTCAAGTGAACCTGACATTAATCGAACTTGAACAAATCTGTTGGCTGAGTCATGGTGCCACCGAATTGAACTAACCAGTGCAGCCACACTTGCCTTATGGGGGGCCCTAATGCGGTCTATTGTCATGCCTCTCGCCGGTGCCTCCTCCTAGGGAAGGTTATGGGTGCGCGCTACCCTGATCAGGTAGGCTACCATAAGCCTTGAGTACCCGAGTTGTATGGATCCGAGGTCCCCGTTTGGGACGATGTTTTGTTTGGCCACGACGGTGGCGGCCACAAAGGTGGCGGATGTCATGAGTTGGCATCGGGGTAACCCAGGACATAGCCCAAAGGGGAGTTTGTCGGAGTGGCCGAGAGAGTGTCATGCAATAGATTGGTTTTGTCGGAATGTCGTTGGTCCACCCGAAAGGGAGCACGAGGCCCTGAGTTCCGTAGTGTGGGTACAGTGTACTAACCTCTGCAGAGTGTATAATCTATCGATAGCCGCGTCCTCGGTCATGGACACAGTTCGTAGTAGGTCACACTATGGGTCAACAGAAATAATAACCTGAATAATAAACAACCCCGGTTCCATGAGAAAGAAGTTGGTTGATCTTTATGTGGTCGTGCGATGATCACAGGTAGAGATCAAGCTCCGTGTGGTCATGTGATAATCACGATGGTATAGTTGATACCGAGCTTGGTTGATCCTGAGGTGATCGTGTGATGATCACGATGGTAACTTGGTGGTTACGAGGTAACCTCCGAGCAGAGTAAGTTAGTCCAGGAGACCTTAAACGTTGACCCCCTTGCATGCTAGTGCTAGTATCATCCTGTTCATATCATGAATTATATGTACATGCCATGCTCATGTTGTTGCCATGCTCATGTTGTTCTAGTAGTATCATGTTCATCTTTGATGATTAACCTGTAAATGCCATGCTGTTGTGTGTCTTGATTGCTTTGGTTGCTGTGAGCTTGCGAGTACATTCAAAGTACTCACCTGGCGTGTCATGCCAGATTGCAGGTGATGCCGTGATTGCTTGTTTGTCGAGGACCCCGAGGTTGCACTCTAGGATACGTCCCAGCCAGAGTCCCTGCGGAGTGGAGTTCATCACCGTCGCCGTTCCGCTGCAAGAATTTATTCCGCTACGAGTTAATCCGCTGCTAGCATAGCGCTATCTGAGCAGGCGAAGAGTCGTCGTGCCCCTGTAACCTTTGTAATATCGAACCCTTGTACCCCGTTTATTCATAATAAAGAGCTGATTTGTTCTATGCCAAGCAGTGCCGTATTCCAGAAGACTTGATCTCTGGGCTGGAATACGGGATGTTCCGGTCTCTCTGAGTCGGGGTGCCACAAACAATTTTCTGGTAGTCCTAATGAAGATGCTGCATCCCATCTAAATACTTTTGTTAAACTTTGCGATATGAAAAAGAAAAAATATATGTATAATGATATTTTCAAATTGAAATTATTTCCATTCTCACTACGAGATCACGCTAAAACTTGGTTTTCATCCTTGCCTAGAAATAGTATTGATTCATGGGATAAGTGTAAGGATGTTTTTATTGCCAAGTATTTTCCTCCCGCTAAGATTATTTCTTTAAGAAATCAAATTATGAATTTTAAGCAACTTAAACATGAGCATGTTGCACAATCTTGGGAGAGAATGAAATAAATGATAAGAAATTGCCCAACACATGGTTTAAGCTTATGGATGATCATACAAAAAATTTATGCGGGACTAAACTTTGTTTCTAGAAATTTGCTAGACTCTGCCGCATGTGGTACTTTTATGGAAATTACATTGGGAGAAGCTACAAAACTTCTTGATAATATTATGACAAATTATTCTCAATGGCACACTGAACGAACTACAATTGGTAAGAAGGTAAATTCTGTTGAAGAAATTAATACTTTGAATGATAAGATGGATGCTCTTATGAAATTGGTTGCTTGTAAAAGTGCTCATATTGATCCTAATGATGTGCCATTGTCTACTCTGATTGACCAAAATAATGATGCTATTGATGTGAATTTTGTATCTAGAAATAATTTCAACAACAATGCTTATAGGGGTAATTTCAATCCTAGACCGTTTCCCGGAAATTCCTCTAATAGTTATGGTAATTCATATAATAATAATAATAGTATAACCTATGATCTTGAAAGTAATATTAAAGAATTTATTAATTCTCAAAAGATTTTAATGCTATGGTAGAAGAAAAATTGAATAAAGTTGATGACATGGCTAGGAACATGGATAGAATTGCTCATGATGTGGATACTCTCAAAATTAAAATTTGGCCACCCAAACTTGATATAAATGAGTCTATTAAATCTATCTATGTCTCCATTAATGAAAGTAAAGAAAGGACCGCTAGGTTGAGAGCTAAGCGAGAATTCCTAGAAAAGGCTATTCCACCCGGTTTTTAACGTAGTAATGATGAAGATATTAAAATGATTGGTGTCTCACCTATTGAATATTTATTTAGTAATATAAAACTTGATGAAAAAGGGACTGAAGATGAGTCAACTTTAGCTAAAAGGCGTCCCAATTATTTGGAGGGTGATGATCTTAATGATAAAAATGATAAAAGTGGGTTTGGAGAGGTCAAAACTTTAAATAGTGATGTACCCACTACTTTGGATTACAAGGACTTTAATTATGATAATTGTTCTTTAGTTGAATGTATTTCCTTGTTGCAATCCATGATTAATTCACCTAATGCCTATGAACAAAATAAAGCTTTCACTAAACATATTGTAGAAGCTATGATAAAAGCTCATGAAGAAAAACTTGAGTTGGAAGTTTCAATTCCTAGAAAATTACATGATGAATGGGAACCTACTATTAAAGTTAAAATTAAAGATTATGAATGCAATGCTTTATGTGATCTAGGTGCCAGCGTCTCTACTATACCAAAATCTTTGTGTGATGTGCTAGGTCTCACCGATATGGATCATTGTTCCCTTAATTTACATCTAGCGGATTCCACTATTAAAAAACCATTGGGTAGAATAAATGATGTGCTTATTCTTGCTAATAGTAATTATGTACCCATTGATTTTATTGTGCTAGATATTGAATGCAATCCTTCTTGCCCTATAATACTTGGTAGGCCCTTCCTACGAACCATAGGTGCTATTATTGATATGAAAGAAGGTAATATAAGATTTCAATTCCCATTAAAGAAAGGGATGGAACATTTCCCTAGAAAGATAATTAATCCACCATATGAATCTATTATGAGGGCCACCTATGGAATTAATTTGAAGGATGACAATACTTGAAACAATGCATTATGCCTAGCTAGGGGCATAAAACAATAGCGCTTGTTGGGAGGCAACCCAATAAATAAAATAAATTTTTGTTTTACTTTATGTTTTTGTGTGTTTACACAATTATAGCCTCTGTTATGATTGCGTTTTTATCTTTTAATTAGTGTTTGTGCCAAGTAATGCCTTTGGGATGATTTGGAAGATAGTATAATTGATGTTGTTTGAAAACAGAAACTTTTGCGTCCAGTGCTGGAATTTTGATTTCTTTCTGGAGGGTCAGAACCTTCTGAATTGTTTTACACATTATTGATATATGAATTTCCCACGTTTTCCTAATTTTTCAGAATTTTTGGCGTTACAGAAGTATGACTTTAATTCAGATCTTTACAGACTGTTCTGTTTTAGACAGATTCTGTTTTTGTTGCATAGTTTGCTTATTTTGATGAATCTATGGATCGTATCGGGGGGTATGAGCCATGGGGAAGTTGGAGTACAGTAGAATTATGACAATATTAAATATGAATCAATTTACAACAGTACCTAAAGATTAAGATTTGTTTGTTATACTAACGGATCTCACGAGGTTTCTGTTGAGTTTTGTGTGCTGAAGTTTTCAAGTTTTGGGTGAGACTACAATGGATAAAGGAATAAGGAGCGGCAAGAGCCTAAGCTTGGGGATGCCCAAGGAACCCCAAGGTAATATTCAAGGAATACTCAAGCGTCTAAGCTTGGGGATGCCCCGGATGGCATCCCCTCTTTCGTCTACAATCTATCGGTATATCACTTGGAGCTATATTTTTATTCATCACATGATATGTTTTTTACTTGGAGTGTCTTGTGCTATAGTTTAATTTTTTTTGTTGCTTTTTAGTTTGTCACAATCATCTTTGCTGAACACACCTTTTTGAGAGGGACACGCATTATTCGTGATTTGTTAGAATACTCTATGTGCTTCAGTTATATCTTTTGAGCTAGGCAGTTGCTCTAGCGCTTCACTTATATCTTTTAGAGCATGGCGGTGGTTATATTTTAAAGAAATAGTTGCACTCTCATGCTTCACTTATATCTTTTTGAGAGTCTAATAAATAGCAATGGTAATATGCACGGGTTATGAAATTGGTCCTAATTTGATAGGTATTCAAGAGGGATATAATAAAAACTTTCATGTAGATCACTGAATATGATAAGTTTGATTCCTTGCAATAGTTTTGCAATATTAAGATGGTAATATGTGGTAGGTGCTAGTAGATAATTGTGGTTTAGTAAGAATATTGGTGTTAAGTTTTGTGATTCCCGAAGCATGCACGTATGATCTGTCGTTATGCTAAGAAGTTGGAGCATGATTTATTCTTGATTGTCTACCTTATGAATGGCGGTCGGGGACTAGCAATGGTCTTTTCCTACCAATCTATCCCCCTAGGGGCATGCATAGTAGTACTTTGCTTCGAGGGCTAATAAACTTTCGCAATAAGTATGTGAGTTCTTTATGACTAATGTGAGTCCATGGATTATACGCACTCTCACCTTTCCGCAATTTGCTAGCCTCTTCGGTACCGTGCATTGCCCTTTCTCACATCGAGAGTTGGTGCAAACTTTGCCGGTGCATCCAAACCCCGTGATATGATATGCTCTATCGCACATAAGCCTCCTTATATCTTCGTCAAAACAGCCACCATACCTACCTATTATGGCATTTCCATAGCCATTCCGAGATATATTGCCATGCAACTTCCACCGTTCTTTTTATATGACACACATCATCATTGTCATATTGCTTTGCATGATCATATAGCTGACATAGTATTTGTGGCTCATCCACTGTTCATCATTTTCATGCATGTTACGCTAGTATCATTGCACATCCTGGTACACTGCCAGAGGCATTCATTTAGAGTCATATTTGTTCTAGTATCGAGTTGTAATTTTGAGTTGTAAGTAAATAGAAGTATGATGATCATTATTATTAGAGCATTGTCCCACTAAGGAAATAAAAAAAAGATGGCAAAAAGAGCCCACGAAAAAAAGAAAAAAAAGAAAAAAATGAGAGAAAAAGAGAGAAGGGGCAGTGTTACTATCTTTTTCCATACTTGTGCTTCAAAGTAGCACCATGTTTTTCATATAGAGAGTCTCCTGTTTTGTCACTTTCACATACTTGTGGGAATTTTTCATTAAAGAACTTGGCTTGTATATTCCGATGATGGGCTTCCTCAAATGGCCGAGGTCTTCGTAAGCAAGCAAGTTGGATGCACACCCACTTACTTTTCATGTTGAGCTTTCATACACTTATAGCTCTTAGTGCATCCGTTGCATGGCAATCCCTACTCCTCGCATTGACATCAATTGATGGGCATCTCCATAGCCCGTTGATTAGCCGCGTCGATGTGAGACTATCTTCTTCTTTTTGACTTCCCCTTATTAGTCTCTACCACCACATTCTATTCCACCCATAGTGCTATGTCCATGGCTGGCGCTCATGTATTGCGTGGGGGTTGAAAAAGCTGAAGCGCGTTAAAAAGTATGAACCAATTGCTCGGCTTGTCATCGGGGAAGTGCATGATAAATACTTTGTGTTAAGAAGATGGAGCATGACAGGATTATATGATTTTGTAGGGATAACGTTCTTTAGCATTTTTAATTTATAAAAAATGATTGTTTGTTAGTATGCTTGAGTATTGATGTCTTCATATCAAATTATAGACTATTGCTTTGAATCATTCGGATCTTAATATTCATACCACAAGAGAGATTACATGATGAAACATGTTAGGTAGCATTCCACATCAAAACTTCTGTTTTTATCATTTACCTACTCGAGGACGAGCAGGAATTAAACTTGGGGATGCTTGATACGTCTCCAACGTATCTATAATTTTTGATTGTTCCATGCTATTATAGTATCAATCTTGGATGTTTTATATGCAATTATATATCATTTTTTGGGACTAACCTATTAACCTAGTGCCCAGTGCCAGTTGCTGTTTTTTGCCTGTTTTTGCCTTTTCAGAAAATCATTATCAAACGGATTCCAAATGAAGAAAAAACTTTGGATTAATTTTTTCTAGACCAGAAGGGACCCTCGAAGCTTCAGGAGAAGACCAGAATAGGCACGAGGGAGCGAGAAGTTCGGGAGGCGCGCCCCAGGGGTGTAGGCATGCCCCCATGCTTGTGGGCCCCTCGTGGCACCTCTTGACCTAATTCCAGCGCTATAAATTACAAAATATTCCCAATATACCAGAGAGACAGAAGAGAAAACCTTTCCGCCGCCGCAAGCCTCTGTTCTTCCGCGATCCCATCTGGAGGCCTTTTCCGGTACTCTGCCGGAGGGGGGGTCGATCACGGAGGACTTCTTCATCAACATTGCTTCCCTTCCGATGATGTGTGAGTAGTTTACCACAGACCTACGTGTCCATAGCTAGTAGCTAGATGGCTTTTCTCTCTCTTTGATCTTCAATACCATGTTCTCCTCGATGTTCTTGGAGTTCTATCCGATGTAATCTTCTTTTGCGGTGTGTTTGTTGGGATTCGATGAATTGTGAGTTTATGATCAGATTATTCATGAGAAATATTTGAGTCTTCTCTGAACTCTTTTATGCATGATTGTTATAGCTTTGTATTTCTCTCCGATCTATCGGTTTAGTTTGGCGTACTAGATTGATTTATCTTGCAATGGGAGAGGTGCTTTGTGATGGGTTCAATCTTCCGGTGCTCAATCCCAGTAATAGAAAGGGACATGACACGTATTTGTATTGTTGCCATTAAGGATAAAAAGATGGGGTTTATTCATATTGCTTGAATTTGCTTCTCTACATCATGTCATCTTGCTTAAGGCGTTACTCTGTTTCATACTTAATACCCTAGATGCATGCTGGATAGCGATCGATGGGTGGAGTAATAGTAGTAGATGCAGGCACGAGTCGGTCTACTTGTCTCGGGCGTGATGCCTATATACATGATCATTGCCATGAATCCGTCATAATTATTTGCTTTTCTATTAATTGCCCGACAGTAATTTGTCTACCCACCGTATGCTATGTGCTCAAGAGAGAAGCCTCTAGTGAAAACTATGGCCCCCGGGTCTACTTTTGTCATATATTAAATCCAAAAATACCTTGCTGCAATTTATTTACTTTTATTTTATTTTGCAATTTACTTTTATGTCTATCACTATCAGAATTAATCCTTGCAAATAACCGCTAAGAGGATTGACAACCCTCTTATTTGTGTTGGGTGCAAGTGTTCGCTTTTGTGTGTGTAGGTGCTGCTAATGAGGTTCTGTGTGGTTCTCCTACTGGATTGATAACCTTGGTTATTAATTGAGGGAAATACTCATCTCTACTATACTGCATCATCCTCTCCTCTTCGGGGAAATCCCAACGCAGTCTACAAGTAGCAGGCATCTCCGGTGCGGTGGTGCAGCACGACCGTCGTCCAGTACGGACGTGGGGAACGAGACGAGATGAGGGGAGATTCGAATTTTGCTTGGGTGGCGGCGAATTAGGGATTTGAGTGCTCTGGGCGCGGAAGGGGGTGGGGGAGAAGGGGGATTTTGCAGGGCTGGAATTTGGGCTGCCAGATATTTCAATCCGAAACATGGAGGCGCCAAGTTTATAACGTCCGTACGACACACGCCACCACCACGACATGACCGTGGTCTACCTGGTGCGCCTACATTTGAGAATGCAAACGAATCTTTTTTTCATTGGCAAACAAATCTTTATGTATTACCATGCCCATGTTTTCCTTGCAAATAATTAGTCCTTCGAAACGACATACTAGTAATTAATTAATCATGAGTTCTTTGAATTAGACTGTATTTGTGACATAGCGATCTCCAATTCTAACATGAATTTCGCATTTCATGGTATCCACGCTAAGTTTTTGAATGCAAATTCATATGTATAAGATGAACACTATGGTGGTGAGAAAACTTCGGATGTATTCAAGCATATGACCACACACATACAAAATACCACAACAATCGAGTCAATATTAGTGCATCAAGTTTTCCAAACCATGCATGTATGGCACGAATTCGAAATAATTACAGAAGCCATATGCATGGTCGTCAATTCAAATTTTACAATGTGCACTAACTTGAAACGTCAATATTAAGTTTATTACTATCTACATTCAAATGTTGTATTTAGCCCCCCCCCCCCGGCACACACACTACATACTTCCTCTATCGATCAATCTTCCACTCTTAACCACCTTATAGAGCTATTGGTTTCTGACACCCGCTCATTCTTTCTCTCCATGTTTCGATCTCTAATTCTCTCAAATACACAAACCCCTTTCCCCCACTCTCTCAACAAATGTATTTCTCTCACACACCCACCATTGCACTCCATGCCGAGCTCTCTCTCTCTCCCTCCCACCCTCTCTCGCTAGATACATACATTGGCTCTCTAGACCCCCCTCTCGCGCACATGCATGCACATTGTCTATCTAGGTCACTCTCTCCACACTGTCTCACTCTTTCGACCGCACGACGGCCCACACTCGCTCAGTCTTTCTCTCTCTCTCTTTGTCTAAGTCTCGATTAACCTCGCTTTGTCTCACACACAAACGTTATATTTCCCTGTTTGGGCCTCGATCGACACACTCCATACTCTGTCACGCAGATTATCTATCTAGGTCACTCTCACCAAACCGTCTCACTCTTTCGACCATTTGGCGGCCCACACTCACTCAATCTCTCCCTCTCTCTTTATGTATGTCTCGATTAACCTCGCTTTCTCTCACACACAAACGATATATCTCCTTGTTTGGGCCTAGTTTGACATATTGTATATACTCTCTCACGCACATTATCTATCTAGGTCACTCTCTCCAACCCGTACTTCTCACTCTTTCGACCGCATGGTAGGCCACACTCGCTCAATCTCTCTCTCTCTTTATCTATGTCTCGATTGACCTTGCTTTCTCTCACACACAAACGATATATCTCCCTATCTGGGCCTCGATCCACACTCCGTATACTCTGTCACGCACATTGTCTATGTAGGTCAATCTCTCAAGATCTCCCTTACAGCCCTCACCCTCCCCAAAAGCTCGATCGCACGATATCTCTCTAGAGCATATCTCTCTTTTGACCGAATGTCAGGCCACACTCACCCTATCTCCCTGTCTATCTATGTCTCAATTGACCTCGCTTTCTTGCGCCGTGTCTCCCACACATAGACGCTACCTCTCCATCTCTCGTAGGGCCGGAGCTATTTACATTGCCAGGGGGACTATGCCTCCATCCTTGGATTAATTTGTGAAGGCATTTATTTCGGAGGGTTTAGGTTAGTTTTTTTCTAGCATTTGGCCCACAACTACTCCAAACACTGTTGCCCCCCCTGCGGCCCTGCCCCTCCCCTAATTATTTCCCTCTAGCTCTGTGACCGCTCTCTCGCACGCTCTTTCTCACCTTTCCCGTCGCACCATGGTATTTTTGCAAAAAAAAACTCTCGGGTTTTCTTTAATTATTACAAACAAGCTACAAACTACACACCGGGGGTCCACCTGTAATGGAACAAATTTTTGACCCATAAATTAAAATGCTACAAACTACACACCGGGGGACCCACCTGTCATGGAACAATTTTGGACCCATATAAATTAAAAATGAAAAGGACGAGGATCAAACAGGCGACCAGGTTCTTCCAGGCGCACGTCAGCGATTCGGTGCCCAGGCTCATCTGCACCCGGTCAAGAAAAAACTCACAAAAAGTTCAAAAAAATTCAAAAAATTCACAAAAAAATCAAAAATTTCCAATTTTTTGTGCGTGCTAGATATTTTGTTGTGTGAGGTCCACTCCAATTTTAAGAGCATTTGAACATCAGCTCTCCGCAAAAAAGACAAATTGGGTCAGAACAGTACATGAACAGTGCACTCTTTTACAGACCCCAAATCTGTCTCTTTTGCCGAGAGCTACTCAGATGTCCAAATGATATGAAAATTGGAGCGAACATCACGCACCAAATTGTCTGCCATACAAAAAAATGGAATTTTTTGAATTTTTCTAGTATTTGTTTTCATTTTGTTCTTTAGCGTGGGTGCAGATGAGCCTGGACTCAGAAATGGATTGTCGTGTTTGTTGTATCATTAATGGATAACATGTTTTTATATTACTTTCAGTACATTAGTGGGACCGGCTCGTCAGCACGTACTACTCCTCTTCGTTGAGCCACTTACTGGAGGGTCCCATGTCTGCTCTCTCTCCCTCCTCCCCTTCTACGTTTAGACACACAGGCAAACACGAAACGCGTGAGCTAGTAAACATGGCGCGCCACCCGGGGCAGATGCCCGATGCCATCGACCGTATCTGGACGTGTTCACAAGTTATGACAGCAGTTTCACCTACTAGTATTTTACAAGTATAGGAAAAAAAAGTGGCCGTGACGAACAAGTTCAGGCACCCGTGGTGTATTTAACTAGTAGTAATAATTAAATGCGTGGATAAATGTATGTATTGCCTAGTGCTCGAAGGGACCTGCTCACGCCCTACAAGTATTTGGAATTGACGCAAGTATTTAATATGAAATGTTTGTGATGAGAAGGAATACATGTCGCTTGATGACTTTTTTTATTTAATTTGATAGGGCTCTAGCAGAACACTCAATCGATCAAACCATAGATTTCATTCAGTCTGACTGTGACTTTACATTCATACCACGATCGAACTAAAAAAATAAATGAATAAAACTAATTGCAGTGGCGGCGGGTGCGTCTTGTGGCGGGAAGCGGCTCCTCTGCCGTGCCCTCTGTGCCGTTGGGCCACTGGCCGGCGGTGACGGCGGCGTCTTGCGCCGGTGTTGGCATACTCCTGGACGTTGGCCCAAGCTTCAAGGAAGGCCAGTATGTTCTGGACTTCGGTCTCCAGGAGCTAGTCAACCGGCGGGAGGCGGCGACTGGCATCACTGCAAGGAAGTGGTCGACAGCGGCGACCCATGCCGCTGAGGGGGGCACTGGCACCGGCGCGGGGACAGGTGCTGGCAACGGCGTGGCGGAGACATTCGTGTGCATGAGCACCGGCACGGGCGCGTGCGTCAGTGCACGCGCAGGTGCATGCGCTGGTAGGTGCACGGGCGCGTGCAAGTCAGCGGGGACCTCGTGGATCCCCGCGGCTTCAAGCCGGGTGACAGTGTGTGGCTCCCAGCCCATCAATGCCACGGGGATGGGCGCTGGCGCTGGCACGGCGACGTGAGCTGGAACGGGCGCGGGGACAAACATGGTGACTTCCCGTACGGCCAGGTCAAGCTCGTCCAAAACCTCCTTAGTGTCTTCCTCAGGAAACTGGAAGACTAGGGGCAGCCCATCGTGATGCGCCATGGCGTACGGCGAGGTCGGGCTGATTAGAGGCAGACGACGGGATAATCGGAGAGGCAGAGAGAAGATTGTAGCGAGAGCGGGGAGTGCGGCGGTGATTTAAACTGCGGCGCGGGCGCCATTAAAAGTGGGTGTGGTTGGGATGAAGGTGGGTGGCGGAGGCTGGTCAAAGGGCTCACCTCCCGGTGGGCCTGCGCAGCGGCCTGCTCGCACGCCTCCTGTTGACTCACACGCTTGCTCGGACGGCACCTGCCTATGAGAAGCGGGACGCGTGGTGGCACGCTGGTCTAACGCCCACGGTTTGAATACAATAGTGAACCGTTCGCGTTAACGTGACAGCTCTTTGTTCCAAAATACCTTGGATGTTCATGTGTGCAACTTTTCATAAGCGGCTTGTCTCAAATTGAACAAAAAAAATTACCACAACCTATTAGTGCCGTATCATGAGACCATGCGCAGTTTCATGAATTTCAGGTGAGTTTTGGATTTTCTAGAATTTAAAAACCAAGATTCGGAACAATATCATTACATGCATCATGAAATAAACTTTCAGGCAATACATCTTTAGTGTTGTAGTAGATTTTCATATTTTTTAAGATAGAATTTGGTCAAACATTGCTTAGTTAGACTTCAAACAAATTATATATGCAGAGTAAAAAGATACTCCCTCCGTACTAGTGCATTGCGTCATACTCTAGTAGGCACGAACAAACGAAGCTCCATTTTATACTCATCCTAGTGTAGTAGGCAATGGAGTTGACAGGTGACCTTGGGTAGCGGCGACCGAGGAACTTGAACGTGCTCGGCACGGTAGGTAACGTGGGCTAGTTACTAAAGCATCCCTCTAGTGTTCATCGGTAGTAGTCATTATGGACCGGGGACATAAGGGGAATTTCGCAGGGCTGAAATTCTGGCCGCCAGATATTTCGATTCGAAACGCGGAGGCTCGAGTGGAGGCGCAAAGTTTTTATCGCAGTTCTTTTGGTTGGGGTTTGCTAATGTGCGTACCACGCACGCCACCACCACGACACGAGCCCGGTCTGGCTGTTACGCCGTCGGGTGCTACCATTCGAGAATGCGAAAGGAATATTTTTTAAAATTGGTGAATGAATCTATATGTATTACAATGTCCGTATTTTCCTTGCAAATAATTGGTCATTCCAAAAGGGACGGTAATTGATTTATGACGAGTTCTAGAATTAGAGAGAGTTTGTGATATAGTGATGTCAACGTGGATTTCACATTTCATGGTTTCCACACTAAGTTTTTGAATGAAAATTCAAATTTAAAAGATGAACGGTATGGTGGTGAGAAAACTTTGTATGTATTCAAGCATATGACCACACACACACAAATACAACTACAAACAAGTTAGTATAGTGCATCTACTTTTCCAATTCATGCATGAATGGCACGAATTCAAAAATAAACTGTAAGCCATACATGGTCCTCAATTCAATGTTTACAATGTACACTAAACTGAAATGTGAATATTAAGTCTACTACTATGTACACTCAAATGTTGTGTTTAGGTCTCTCCATCGCCCCCCCCCCCTTCACCACACATACTTCCTGTATCGACCAATCTTCATCTCTTTGTTAACAGAGCTATTGGTGTCCGACACACGCTCATTATTTCTCTTCATGTTTCGATCTCCATTTATGTCACACCCGCCCTCACGCTCTCAGCAAATGTATTTCTCACACACAACCTCGTCGTGCCCTCCATGACGAGCTCTCTCTCTCTCTCCCTCTCTATCTCTCTCCCTCTCTCCCTCTAGACACATATGTTGCGTCTCTAAAAAACCTCCATGCACACCGCGCGCACAAACACAAAGTCTATCTAGGCCACTCTCTTGGTAACTATCTCCCTCGAGCCCTCACTGCAGCTTCGTCGAATGATATCTCTCTATATCGTCTTTCACATTCGAGTGTATGCTAGCCCACACTCACTCGATCTCTCCCTCTATATATGACTCAATTGACCTCGCGTCATCTCTCTCACACATAGATGCTCGCTCTACGCTCCTTGCATAGGCGGAGCTATGTAGATTGTCGGGAGGGGGGTAACCCCCCAACCTTAGATAAAATTGTGAAGGTCTTTTTTAGGAGGGTTTAGATTATATATTTTTAAACATTTGGCCCCACCCTCCTAAACACCGATGGGTTGTGCCCCCACCCCCCTGGGAGAATATCAGGTGCTCCCACACCTTAGATGCTATATGGTGATATGAGTTCTTGTGAGCCGTTAGATCTGAGATCCAACGGCTCACACGAGGTCTGAATATTTTTGCAAAAAAATGTTAATGAGTTTGGGAATTGCACACAATTAGTACAAAAACTACTCAGATGCCATTGGATCCCAGATCCAACGGCCTCGAAGCTCGTATCACCGTAGCATCTAAGATGCGGGAACACCTAATATTCTCTCATCTATAAGAATATCACGTGCTACCACACCTTAGATGCTGTGGTGATACGAGCTCCTCGGAGCCGTTGGATCTGAGATCCAACAGCTCCTAGTAGGTCTGAATGGTTTTTGCAAAAAAAAACCTCAAAGAGTTTGGGAACTGCTCACAGTTACAAAGACTATACTCAGGTGCCATTGGATCTCAGATCGAACCGCCTCGAAGCTCGTATCACCGTAGCATCCAAGCAGCGAGAGCACCTGATGTTCTCTCGCGCGGGAGAATATGAGGTGCTCCCATACCGTAGATACTACGGTGATACGAGCTCCCGGGAGATATAGCGGCTCCCATTAGGAGGTCTGAATGTTTTTGCAATATAGGCCTCAAAGAGTTTGGGAATTGCGCAGAAGTACAAATACTACGCACAAGGCATTGGATCTCAGATCCAACGGCTGCTAGAAGCTCGTATCGCCGTAGTGGCTAAGCTGCGGGGAGCACCTTATATTCTCTCGTACGTGAGAATATCGGGTTCTCCCACACCTTAGATGCTACCGTGATACGAGCTCCTGGGAGCCGTTGGATCCAAGATCCAGCGGCTCACAGAAGGTTTGTATGTTTTTTTTTGCAAAAAAGCCCTCGAAGAGTTTGGGAATTGAGCAAAAGTACAAAGACTACTCACATGCCATTGGATATCAGATCCAACGACGTAGAATCTCGTATCACCGTAGCATCTAAGCCGCAGGGAGCACGTGATATTCTCCGCCGCTGTCACTTTTGTTCCTAAACTTGTAAAATATGTGTAACTGGTGCCGTAACTTGTCTAACCGTGCAAAGTGTTTGTGCGAAAAATCCCTCGTACACAGAAATATCGGAACAACACACGGGGGTCCTACTCATCATGGAACAAATTTGGACCTAAAATTAAATAATCAGAAGGACGAGATTCGAGCCGGTGATACGTCTCCAACGTATCTATAATTTTTGATTGTTCCATGCTATTATAGTATCAATCTTGGATGTTTTTATATGCAATTATATATCATTTTTTGGGACTAACCTATTAACCCAGTGCCTAGTGCCAGTTGCTGTTTTCTGCTTGTTTTTGGCTTTTCAGAGAAACGGTACCAAATGAAGTCTAAATGCCACGAAACTTTTTGGATATTTTTTTCTGGAAAAAAGAAACCTGGGAAGCTTTGGGAGGAGGCCAGAAGCCTCACGGAGGCTTCACAAGGCACTAGGGCACGCCCCAGGGGGAGGGGGCGCGCCGTGCTGCCTTGTGGGGCCCATGTGACTCCGTTTGACCTAATTCCACTTCTATAAATTCACAAATATTGGGAAACCCCTAGAGAGCCAGAAGAGAAAACCTTTCCGCCGCCGAAAGCCTCTGTTCTTCCGCGATCCCATCTGGAGGCCTTTTCCGGTACTCTGCCGGAGGGGGAATCGATCACGGAGGGCTTCTACATCAACCTTGCTGCCCTTCCTATGTTGTGTGAGTAGTTTACCATAGACCTATGGGTCCATAGCTAGTACCTAGATGGCTTCTTCTCTCTCTTTGATCTTCAATACAATGTTCTCCTCGATGTTCTTGGGGTTCTATCCGATGTAATCTTCTTTTGCGGTGTGTTTGTTGGGATCCGATGAATTGTGAGTTTATGATTAGATTATTCATCAGAAATATTTGAGTCTTCTCTGAACTCTTTTATGCATGATTGTTATAGCTTTGTATTTCTCTCTGATCTATCGGTTTAGTTTGGCCTACTAGATTGATTTATCTTGCAATGGGAGAGGTGCTTTGTGATGGGTTCAATCTTGCGGTGCTCAATCCCAGTAACAGAAAGGGACATGACACGTATTTGTATTGTTACCATTAAGGATAAAAAGATGGGGTTTATTCATATTGCTTGAATTTGCTTCTCTACATCATGTCATCTTGCTTAAGGCGTTACTCTGTTTCATACTTAATACCCTAGATGCATGCTGGATAGCGGTCGATGGGTGGAGTAATAGTAGTAGATGCAGGCAGGAGTCGGTCTACTTGTCTCAGACGTGATGCCTATATACATGATCATTGCCATGAATCCGTCATAATTATTTACTTTTCTATCAATTGCCCAACAGTAATTTGTTTACCCACCGTATGTTTATGTGCTCAAGAGAGAAGCCTCTAGTGAAAACTATGGTCCCCGGGTCTATCTATATTATATAAAAAACCTAAAAATACATTGCTGCAATTTATTTTATTTTATTTTAATTAGTAGTTTATTTTATCTATTTACCTCGATAAGATTTAATCCTTGCAAATAACCGCTAAGAGGATTGACAACCCTCTTATTTGCGTTGGATGATCATACAAAAAAATTACGCGGGACTAAACTTTGCCTTTAGAAATTTGCTAGACTCTGCCGCAGGTGGCACTTTCATGGAAATTACATTGGGAGAAGCTACAAAACTTCTTTATAATATTATGGCAAATTATTCTCAATGGCACACTGAACGAACTCCAACTGGTAAGAAGGTAAATTCTGTTGAAGAAATTGTTGGAAATATGCCCTAGAGGCAATAATAAATTGGTTATTATTATATTTCCTTGTTCATGATAATCGTTTATTATCCATGCTATAATTGTATTGATTGGAAACTCAAATACATGTGTGGGTACATAGACAACACTGTGTCCCTAGTAAGCCTCTAGTTGACTAGCTTGTTGATCAAAGATGGTTAAGGTTTCCTAGCCATGGACATGAGATGTCATTTGATAACGGGATCACATCATTAGGAGAATGATGTGATGGACAAGACCCAAACTGTAAACGTAGCATTTGATCGTGTCAGTTTATTGCTATTGTTTTCTGCATGTCAAGTATCTGTTCCTTTGACCATGAGATCATGCAACTCACTGACACCGGAGGAATACCTTGTGTGTATCAAACGTCGCAACGTAACTGGGTGACTATAAAGGTGCTCTACAGGTATCTCCGAGGGTGTCTGTTGGGTTGGCATGGATCAAGACTGGGATTTGTTACTCCGTGTGACGGAGAGGTATCTCAGGGCCCACTCGGTAATACAACATCACAATGAGCCTTGCAAGCAAAGTGACTAAAGAGTTAGCCACAGGATCTTGTATTACGGAACGAGTAAAGAGACTTGCCGGTAACGAGATTGAACTAGGTATAGAGATACCGACGATCAAATCTCGGGCAAGTAACATACCGAAGAACAAAGGGAACAGCATACGGGATTAACTGAATCCTTGACATAGAGGTTCGACCGATAAAGATCTTCGTAGAATATGTAGGAGCCAATATGGGCATCCAGGTCCTGCTATTGGTTATTGGCCGTAGAGGTGTCTCGGTCATGTCTACATAGTTCTCGAACCCGCAGGGTCTACACACTTAACGTTTGGTGACGATTAGTATAATTGAGTTATTATGTTGGTGACCGAAAGTTGTTCGGAGTCCCGGATAAGATCCCGGACATGACGAGGATCTCCGGAATAGTCCGGAGGTAAAGATTGATATATGTGATAATAGTGTTTTGATCTCCGGAAGAGTTCCGAAGTTCACCGGAAGAGGTTCCGGATGTTTACCGAAGTGTTCGGGTGCAGCAACACTTTATATGAGCCAAAGGGATAAAGCCCACAAGGTATTGGAAAGTGCAAAAGTAGTTTTGCTGCCGCGTAAGCGGTACTACCGCTTGGTGAAGCGGTACTACCGCCGGAGCGGTACTACCGCTTGGTGAAGCGGTACTACCGCCGGAGCGGTACTACCGCTTGTGTGAAGCGGTACTACCGCCCAAGCGGTACTACCGCTTGTGTGAAGCGGTACTACCGCTTGTGCGCGGCTGTGCGCGGTTCGGCAGGGATCCGAGTTGGACTCTTTCCCTGCGGGCCAAACCGACCTTGTGCGGGCAAAACCGACCCGGAGGAGGCTTTTACTCCAAGTTTAGACCCCAAGGCTCAACATATAAATAGAGGGGCAGGGCTAGCACACGGGACACATCAGGATTTCCCAAGCCGTGTGCCGGCAACCCTAGCCCTCTAGTTCCTCCGTCATAATCTCCGTAGTGCTTGGCGAAGCCCTGCAGAGATTGTTCCTCACCACCATCACCACGCCGTCGTGCTGCTGGAACTCAACCACTACTTCACCATCGCTCGCTGGATCGAGGAGGTGAAGGCGTCATCAAGCCGTACGTGTGTTGAACGCGGAGGTGCCGTCCGTTAGGCACTAGATCGGAAGGATCGTGATTGGATCGCGGGACGCTCGGCGATTTGGATCGCGAAGACGTTCGACTACATCAACCGCGTTTATTAACGCTTCCGCTTAGCGATCTACAAGGGTATGTAGATTCACTCTCCCTCTCGTAGATGCTCATCACCATGGATAGATCTTGCGTGTGCGTAGGAAAATTTTTGTTTCCCATGCAACGTTCCCCAACAGTGGCATCTGAGCTAGGTCTATGCGTAGATGAGATCTCGAGTAGAACACAAACGAGTTGTGGGCGTGGGTGTATACATATTGCTTGCCGTTACTAGTTGATACTTGATTCAGCGGTATTGTGAGATGAAGCGGCCCGGACCGACATTACGCGTACGCTTACGCGAGACTGGTTTTACCGCTGCGTGCACTTGTTGCATAAAGGTGACTGGCGGGTGTCTGTCTCTCTCACTTTAGTTGAATCGGTTCAATGAAGAGGGTTCTTTTAGAAGATCAAAAAGCAATCACTACACCACGTTGTGGTTTTGCGTAGGTAAGAACGGTTCTTGCAAACCCGTAGCAGCCACGTAAAATTTGCAACAACAATTAGAGGACGTCTAACTTTTTTTTGCAGGGTATGTTGTGATGTGATATGGCCAATTACATGATGAGATATATGTGATGTATGAGATGATCATGTTTTGTATAGAATATCACGACTTGCATGTCGATGAGTACGGCAACTGGCAGGAGCCATAGAGTTGTCTTTAATTATTGTATGACCTGCGTGTCAATCATTAAGCGCTATGTAATGCTTTACTTTATCGCTAAACGTTAGCTATAGTCGTGGAAGCAACAGTCGGCGCGACAACCTTATGGCGACACGTTGATGGAGATCAAGATGATGGAGATCATGGTGTCATGCCGGTGACGATGGAGATCATGCCGGTGCTTTGGAGATGGAGATCAAAAGCACAAGTTCATGGCCATATCATGTCACTTATGATTTGCATGTGATGTTAATCCTTTTATGCATCTTATTTTGCTTAGGACGACGGTAGCATTATAAGGTGATCCCTCACTTAAATTTCAAGATAAAATTGTGTTCTCCCCAAGTGTGCACCGTTGCGAAAGTTCGTCGTTTCGAGACACGCCGTGATGATCGGGTGTGATAGACTCTACGTTCGCATACAACGGGTGCAAGCCATGTTGCACGTGCGGAACACTCGGGTTAAACTTGACGAGCCTAGCATGTACAGACATGGCCTCGGAACACAAGAGACCGAAAGGTCGAACATGAGTCATATAGTAGATATGATCAACATGAAGATGTTCACCATTGAAACCACCTCAACTCACGTGATGATCGGACTTGAGTTGGTGGATTTGGATCATGTTACACTCGAATGATCGGAGGGATGTCAATTTGAGTGGGAGTTTTTTAAATATGATTAACTAAACTCATTATCTAAGAACAATAGTCTAAGTTGTCTTTGCTATATTTATGTTGTAGATCATGGCTCGCGCAGTAGCACCCCTGAATTTTAATGCGTTCCTAGAGAAAGCTAAGTTGAAAGATGATGGAAGTAACTTTGTGGACTGGGCCCGTAATCTAAGGATTATCCTTACGGCTTCCCAGAAGGCTTATGTCCTTGATGCACCGCTTGGTGATCCACCCGCTCCAGTTGAGTCTCTAGACGTTGTGAACGCCTGGCAGGCTCGTTCTGATGATTACTCAATAGTTCAATGTGCAATGTTGTATGGCTTAGAACCGGGACTTCAAAGACGTTTTGAACGTCATGGAGCATATGAGATGTTCCAGGAGTTGAAGTTTATCTTTCAGAAGAATGCCCGGATCGAGAGATATGAGATCTCCGATAAGTTCTATGCTTGCAAGATGGAGGAGAACGGGTCTATCAGTGATCACGTGCTCAGAATGTCTGGGTACTCCACCCGTCTGGCTGAGTTAGGGATGCCCCTTCCGCCAGAGGCTATCACTGACAGAGTTCTTCAATCATTGCCACCTAGCTACAAGAGCTTCGTGTTGAACTATAACATGCACGGGATGAACAAGTCAGTCGCCGAGCTGTTTGCGATGCTGAAAGCCGCTGAGTCTGAAATTCAGAAGGAGCATCAAGTGTTGATGGTCAATAAAACCACTAGTTTCAAGAAAAATGGCAAGGGTAAGAAGGGTAACTCCAAGAAGAGTGGCAAAGCAGTTGCTCCTCTCGTGAAGAAACCCAAGGCTGGACCCAAACCAGAAACTGTGTGTTTTCATTGCAAGGGAACTGGACACTGGAAGCGGAATTGCCCCAAGTATTTGGCTGACAAGAAGGCGGCCAACAACAAACAAGGTATATATGATATACATGTTATTGATGTGTACCTTACCAACTCTCGTTGTAGTGCCTGGGTATTTGATACCGGTGCGGTTGCTCATATTTGCAACTCAAAACAGGAACTGCGGAATAGACGGAGGCTGGCAAAGGACGAAGTGACGATGCGCGTGGGAACTGGTTCCAAGGTTGATGTGATCGCCGTCGGCACGCTCGCTCTTCGATTACCGTCGGGATTAGTGATGAACCTAAATAAGTGTTATTTGGTGCCTGCGTTAAGCATGAACATTATATCTGGATCTTGTTTATTGCGAGACGGTTACTCATTTAAATCAGAGAATAATGGTTGTTCTATTTATATGAGTAATATCTTTTATGGTCATGCACCCAATGTGAGGGGTTTATTCTTGTTGAATCTCGATAATAATGATACACATGTTCATAACATTGATGCCAAAAGATATAGAATTGATAATGATAATACCACTTTCTTGTGGCACTGCCGTTTAGGTCATATTGGCGTAAAACGCATGAAGAAGCTCCATGCTGATGGACTTTTGGAGTCACTTGATTTTGAATCACTTGACACATGTGAGCCATGCCTCATGGGCAAGATGACTAAAACGCCGTTCTCTGGAACAATGGAACGGGCAAGTAACTTATTGGAAATCATACATACTGATGTGTGCGGTCCGATGAGTATTGAGGCGCGCGGTGGTTATCGTTACTTTCTCACCTTCACTGATGACTTAAGTAGATATGGGTATATTTACTTAATGAAACACAAGTCTGAAACATTTGAAAAGTTCAAACAATTTCAGAGTGAAGTTGAGAATCATCGTAACAAGAAGATTAAATTCCTACGATCTGATCGAGGAGGAGAATATCTGAGTTATGAGTTTGGCAGTCACTTAAGACAGTGTGGAATTGTTTCACAATTGACACCGCCTGGAACACCACAGCGTAATGGTGTGTCCGAACGTCGTAATCGAACCTTATTAGATATGGTGCGATCTATGATGTCTCTTGCCGATTTGCCACTATCGTTTTGGGGTTATGCATTAGAGACAGCTGCATTCACTTTAAATAGGGCACCATCGAAATCCGTTGAGACGACGCCATATGAACTTTGGTTTGGCAAGAAGCCAAAGCTGTCGTTTCTTAAAGTTTGGGGATGTGATGCTTATGTCAAAAAGCTTCAGCCTGAAAAGCTGGAACCCAAAGCGGAGAAATGCGTCTTCATAGGATACCCAAAAGAGACAGTTGGGTATACCTTCTATCTCAGATCCGAAGGCAAAATGTTTGTCGCTAAAAACGGAACATTTCTTGAGAAAGAGTTTCTCTCGAAAGAATTGAGTGGGAGGAAGATAGAACTTGATGAGGTTGTTGAACCTTTACTTCAACCTGAGAGTAGCGCAGCGCAGAAAGTTGTTTCTGTGGAGCCTACATTAGCTGAAGAGGAAGTTAATGATGATGATCATGAAGCTTTGGATCAAGTTGCTATCGAACCTCGTAGGTCGACAAGGACGCGTACTGCTCCTGAGTGGTACGGCAACCCTGTCTTAGAGGTCATGTTGTTAAACAACGATGAACCTACGAGCTATGGAGAAGCGATGATGAGCCCGGATTCCGAGAAGTGGTTAGAGGCCATGAAATCCGAGATGGGATCCATGTATGAAAACAAAGTATGGACTTTGGAAGTATTACCTGAAGGGCGTAAGGCCATTCAGAACAAATGGATCTTTAAGAGGAAGACGGACGCGGACGGTAATGTCACCGTCTATAAAGCTCGACTTGTGGCAAAGGGTTTTTCACAAGTTCAAGGAGTTGACTACGATGAGACCTTCTCACCTGTAGCGATGCTTAAGTCCGTCAGAATCATGTTAGCAATAGCTGCCTTTTTCGATTATGAAATTTGGCAGATGGATGTCAAAACAGCGTTCCTTAACGGTTTCCTTAAGGAAGAGTTGTATATGATGCAACCAGAAGGTTTTGTCGATCCAGAGAATGCTGACAAAGTTTGCAAACTCCAGCGATCCATTTATGGACTGGTGCAAGCATCTCGGAGTTGGAATCTTCGTTTTGATGAGGTGATCAAAGCGTTCGAGTTTATACAAGTTTACGGAGAAGCTTGTATTTACAAGAAAGTGAGTGGGAGCTCTATAGCGTTTCTAATATTATATGTGGATGACATATTGCTGATTGGAAACAATATAGAAATGCTGGAAAGCGTAAAGGAATATTTGAACAAGAGTTTTTCAATGAAGGACCTAGGAGAAGCTGCTTTCATATTAGGCATCAAGATCTATAGAGATAGATCGAGACGCTTAATAGGACTTTCACAAAGCACATACCTTGATAAGATTTTGAAGAAGTTCAAAATGAATCAGTCCAAGAAGGGGTTCTTGCCTGTTTTGCAAGGTGTGAAGTTGAGTAAGACTCAATGCCCAGTGACTGCAGAAGATAGAGAAAAGATGAGTGTCATCCCCTATGCTTCAGCCATAGGCTCTATCATGTATGCAATGCTGTGCACAAGACCCGATGTCAGCCTTGCCATAAGTATGGCCGGAAGGTTTCAAAGTGATCCAGGAATGGAACACTGGACGGCGGTCAAGAATATCCTGAAGTACCTGAAAAGGACTAAGGACATGTTTCTCGTTTATGGAGGTGATCAAGAGCTCGTCGTAAAGGGTTACGTCGATGCAAGCTTTGACACTGATCCGGATGACTCTAAGTCGCAAACCGGATACGTATTTATTCTTAATGGGGGTGCGGTTAGCTGGTGCAGTTCCAAGCAAAGCGTGGTAGCTGATTCTACATGCGAAGCGGAGTACATCGCAGCCTCGGAGGCGGCGAAGGAAGGTGTCTGGATGAAGGAGTTCATGACAGATCTTGGAGTAGTGCCTAGTGCGCTTAACCCAATGACTCTGTTTTGTGATAATACTGGTGCCATTGCTCTAGCCAAGGAACCAAGATTTCACAAGAGGACCAGACACATAAAGCGACGTTTCAATTCCATCCGCGATTACATCAAGGAGGACGACATAAATATTTGCAAAGTACACACGGATCTAAATGTTGCAGATCCGTTGACTAAACCTCTTCCAAGGGCTAAACATGAACAACACCAGAACTGCATGGGTGTTCGATTCATTACAATGTAAATCACATAGTGATGTGAACTAGATTATTGACTCTAGTGCAAGTGGGAGACTGTTGGAAATATGCCCTAGAGGCAATAATAAATTGGTTATTATTATATTTCCTTGTTCATGATAATCGTTTATTATCCATGCTATAATTGTATTGATTGGAAACTCAAATACATGTGTGGGTACATAGACAACACTGTGTCCCTAGTAAGCCTCTAGTTGACTAGCTTGTTGATCAAAGATGGTTAAGGTTTCCTAGCCATGGACATGAGATGTCATTTGATAACGGGATCACATCATTAGGAGAATGATGTGATGGACAAGACCCAAACTGTAAACGTAGCATTTGATCGTGTCAGTTTATTGCTATTGTTTTCTGCATGTCAAGTATCTGTTCCTTTGACCATGAGATCATGCAACTCACTGACACCGGAGGAATACCTTGTGTGTATCAAACGTCGCAACGTAACTGGGTGACTATAAAGGTGCTCTACAGGTATCTCCGAGGGTGTCTGTTGGGTTGGCATGGATCAAGACTGGGATTTGTTACTCCGTGTGACGGAGAGGTATCTCAGGGCCCACTCGGTAATACAACATCACAATGAGCCTTGCAAGCAAAGTGACTAAAGAGTTAGCCACAGGATCTTGTATTACGGAACGAGTAAAGAGACTTGCCGGTAACGAGATTGAACTAGGTATAGAGATACCGACGATCGAATCTCGGGCAAGTAACATACCGAAGAACAAAGGGAACAGCATACGGGATTAACTGAATCCTTGACATAGAGGTTCGACCGATAAAGATCTTCGTAGAATATGTAGGAGCCAATATGGGCATCCAGGTCCCGCTATTGGTTATTGGCCGTAGAGGTGTCTCGGTCATGTCTACATAGTTCTCGAACCCGCAGGGTCTACACACTTAACGTTTGGTGACGATTAGTATAATTGAGTTATTATGTTGGTGACCGAAAGTTGTTCGGAGTCCCGGATAAGATCCCGGACATGACGAGGATCTCCGGAATAGTCCGGAGGTAAAGATTGATATATGTGATAATAGTGTTTTGATCTCCGGAAGAGTTCCGAAGTTCACCGGAAGAGGTTCCGGATGTTTACCGAAGTGTTCGGGTGCAGCAACACTTTATATGAGCCAAAGGGATAAAGCCCACAAGGTATTGGAAAGTGCAAAAGTAGTTTTGCTGCCGCGTAAGCGGTACTACCGCTTGGTGAAGCGGTACTACCGCCGGAGCGGTACTACCGCTTGGTGAAGCGGTACTACCGCCGGAGCGGTACTACCGCTTGTGTGAAGCGGTACTACCGCCCAAGCGGTACTACCGCTTGTGTGAAGCGGTACTACCGCTTGTGCGCGGCTGTGCGCGGTTCGGCAGGGATCCGAGTTGGACTCTTTCCCTGCGGGCCAAACCGACCTTGTGCGGGCAAAACCGACCCGGAGGAGGCTTTTACTCCAAGTTTAGACCCCAAGGCTCAACATATAAATAGAGGGGCAGGGCTAGCACACGGGACACATCAGGATTTCCCAAGCCGTGTGCCGGCAACCCTAGCCCTCTAGTTCCTCCGTCATAATCTCCGTAGTGCTTGGCGAAGCCCTGCAGAGATTGTTCCTCACCACCATCACCACGCCGTCGTGCTGCTGGAACTCAACCACTACTTCACCATCGCTCGCTGGATCGAGGAGGTGAAGGCGTCATCAAGCCGTACGTGTGTTGAACGCGGAGGTGCCGTCCGTTAGGCACTAGATCGGAAGGATCGTGATTGGATCGCGGGACGCTCGGCGATTTGGATCGCGAAGACGTTCGACTACATCAACCGCGTTTATTAACGCTTCCGCTTAGCGATCTACAAGGGTATGTAGATTCACTCTCCCTCTCGTAGATGCTCATCACCATGGATAGATCTTGCGTGTGCGTAGGAAAATTTTTGTTTCCCATGCAACGTTCCCCAACAGAAATTAATACTTTGAGTGATACGATGGATGCTTCATTCAAATTGGTTGCTAGTAAAAATGCTCATATTGATCCTAATGATGTGCCATTGTCCACTTTGATTGAGCAAAATAATGATGCTATTGATGTGAATTTTGTCTCTAGAAATAATTTCAACAACAATGCTTATAGGGGTAATTTCAATGCTAGACCGTTTCCTGGAAATTCCTTTAATAATTATGGCAATCCTTATGATAATTCTTATAATAATAATAATAATAATAATAATAATAGGATGCCCTCTGATCTTGAAAGTAATATTAAAGAATTTATTAGTTCTCAAAAGAATTTCAATGCTATGATAGAGGAAAAATTGAATAGAGTTGATGAATTGGCTAGGAACATGGATAGAATCTCTCATGATTGGAAAATCTCAAAACTAAATTTTTTCCATATAAGCATGATATAAATGATTCTATTAAAGCTATATCTGTCTCCATTAATGAAAGTAAAGAAAGGACCGCTAGGTTGAGAGCTAAACGAGAATTTCTAGAAAAAGCGATTCCACCCGGTTTCTATCGTAGTAATGATGAAGATATTAAAATGATTGGTGTTACACCTATTGAATCTTTGTTTAATAATATAAAAATTGATGAAAAGGGGACTAAAGAAGAGTCAACTTTAGAAAGAAGGAGTCCCACTTGCTTGGAGGGTGATAATCTTGATCATAAAAATGCAAAAAGTGGGTTTGGAGAGGTTAAAACTTTAAATAGTAATGCACCCACTAATTTGGATTACAAGGACTTTAATTATGATAGTTGTTCTTTAATTGAGTGTATTTCCTTGTTGCAATCCATGATTAATTCACCAAATGCATATGAACAAAATAAAGCTTTCACTAAACATATTGTAGAAGCCATGATGAAACCGCATGAAGAAAAACTTGAGTTGGAAGCATCAATTCCTAGAAAATTACAAGATGAATGGGAATCCACTATTAAAGTAAAAATTATAGATTATGAATGTAATGCTCTTTGTGATCTTGGTGCTAGCATTTCCACTAAACCAAAGTCTTTGTGTGATGTGCTAGGTCTCACCGACTTGGATCCTTGTTCCCTTAATTTGCATCTTGCGGATTCCACTATTAAAAAGCCATTGGGTAGATTAAATGATGGGCTTATTCTTGCAAATAGAAATTATGTGCCCATGGACTTTATTGTTCTTGACATTGAATGCAATCCTTCTTGCCCCATAATACTTGGTAGGCCTTTTCTTCGAACTATTGGTGTTATTATTGATATGAAAGAAGGTAATATAAGATTTCAATTTCCACTAAAGAAAGGGGTGGAACACTTCCCTTGGAAGAGAATTAAATCACCATATGAATCCATTATAAGGGCCACTTATGGAATCAATTTGAAGGATGACAACACTTGAAACTATGTATTATGCCTAGTTAGGGGCATAAAACAATAGCGCTTGTCGGGAGGCAACCCAATGAATAAAATAATTTTTTTGCTTTTACCTACTGTTCTTGAGTGTATACATGATTATAGCTTCTGTTAGGATTATGTTTTTATGTTTTAATTAGTGTTTGTGCCAAGTAATACCTTTGGGATGATTTGGAAGATAGTATAATTGATGCTGTTTGGAAAACAGAAAGTTTTGCGTCCAGTGCTGGATTTTAATTCTGTACTCGAGCATCAGAAAAATCTGAACTTTTTACACAGTATTGGTATATGAATTTCCCACGTTTTCCTAATTTTTCAGAATTTTTGGAGTTACAGAAGTATGGCTTTTAAATACATCTTTATAGACTGTTCTGTTTTAGACAGATTCTGTTTTTGTTGCATAGTTTGCTTATTTTGATGAATCTATAGATCGTATCGGGGGGTATGAGTCATGGAGAAGTTGGAGTACAGTAGCATTATGCAAATATTAAATATGAATCAATTTACTACAGTACCTAAAGTTAAAGATTTGTTTGTTATACTAACGGATCTCACGAGGTTTCTGTTGAGTTTTGTGTGCTGAAGTGTTCAAGTTTTGGGTGAGACTACGATGGACAAAAGAATAAGGAGCGGCAAGAGCCTAAGCTTGGGGAAGCCCAAGGCACCCCAAGGTAATATTCAAGGAAGACTCAAGCGTATAAGCTTGGGGATGCCCCGGAAGGCATCCCCTCTTTCGTCTACAATCTATCGGTAACTCACTTGGAGCTATATTTTTATTCATCACATGATATGTGTTTTACTTGGAGCGTCTAATGAAATAGTTTGCTTGCTTTTGTTTGCCTTTTAGTTTGTCACAATCATCTTTGCTGAACACACCTTTTTGAGAGGGACACACATTATTCGTGATTTGTTAGAATACCCTATGTGCTTCACTTATATCTTTTGAGCTAGGCAGTTGCTCTAGTGCTCCACTTATATCTTTTAGAGCACGGCGATGACGATATTTTAAAGAAATAGTTGCACTCTCATGCTTCACTTACATATTTTTTTAGAGTCTCATGATAGCAATGGTAATATGCGCGGGTTATGAATTTGGTACTGATATGATAGGTATTCAAGAGGGATATAATAAAAACTTTCATGTAGATCACCGAATATGATAAATTTGATTCCTTGCAATAGTTTTGCGATATTAAGATGGTAATATGGGGAGCTATTAGTAGATAATTGTGGTTTAGTAAGAATAATTGTGTTAAGGTTTGTGATTCCCGAAGCATGCACGTATGATTTGTCGTTATGCTAAGAAGTTGGAGCACGATTTATTATTGATTGTCTACCTTATGAGTGGCGGTCGGGGACGAGCGATGGACCTTGTCCTACCAATCTATCCCTCTAGGGGCATGCGTAGTAGTACTTTGCTTCGAGGGCTAATAAACTTTCGCAATAAGTATGTGAGTTCTTTATGACTAATGTGAGTCCATGGATTATACGCACTCTCACCCTTCCGCAATTTGCTAGCCTTTTCGGTACCGTGCATTGCCCTTTCTCACATCGAGAGTTGGTGCAAACTTCGCCGGTGCATCCAAACCCCGTAATATGATACGCTCTATCACACATAAGCCTCTTTATATCTTTCTCAAAACAGCCACCATACCTACCTATCATGGCATTTCCATAGCCATTCCGAGATATATTGCCATGCAACTTCCACCGTTCCGTTTTTATGACATACATCATCATTGTCATATTGCTTTGCATGATCATATAGCTGACATAGTATTTGTGGCTCAACCACCATTCACCATTGTTATACATGTTATGCTAGCATCATTGCACATCCTGGTACACTGCTAGAGGCATTCATATAGAGTCATATTTTTGTTCTAGTATCGAGTTGTAATTTTGAGTTGTAAGTAAATAGAGGTGTGATGATCATCATTATTAGAGCATTGTCCCAGTGAGGAAAGGATGATGGTGGCTATGATTCCCCCACAAGTCGGGATGAGACTCCGGATGAAAAAAAAGGAAAAAAAAGAAAAAATATATAGAAAAAAAAAGAGGCGAAAAAGAGCCATGAAAAAAAAGGAAAAAAATTATGTATAAAGAAAAAAAGAAAAAAAATTATAAAATAAATGAGAGAAAAGAGAGAAGGGGCAATGTTACTATCCTTTTCCACACTTGTGCTTCAGAGTAGCACCATGTTTTTCATATAGAGAGTCTCCTATTTTGTCACTTTCATATACTAGTGGGAATTTTTCATTATAGAACTTGGCTTGTATATTCTGATGACGGGCTTCCTCAAATGCCCGACGTCTTCATGGGCAAGCAAGTTGGATGCACACCCACTTAGTTTTCATGTTGAGCTTTCATACACTTATAGCTCTTAGTGCATCTGTTGCATGGCAATCCCTACTCCTCGCATTGACATCAATTGATGGGCATCTCCATAGCCCGTTGATTAGCCTCGTTGATGTGAGACTTTCTCCATTTTTGACTTCTCCTAATTATCTCTATCACCATACTCTATTCCACCCATAGTGCTATATCCATGGCTTGCGCTCATGTATTGAGTGGGAGTTGAAAACGCTGAAGCGCATTAAAAAGTATGAACCAATTGCTCGGCTTGTCATTGGGGTAGTGCATGATAAATACTTTGTGTGAAGAAGATGGAGCATGACAGGATTATATGATTTTGTAGGGATAACGTTCTTTAGCATTTTTATTTTGAACGACATGATTGTTTGCTAGTATGCCTGTGTATTGATGTCTTTATATCAAATACCTACTCGAGGACAAGCAGGAATTAAGCTTGGGGATGCTTGATACGTCTCCAACGTATCTATAATTTTTTATTGTTCCATGCTATTATAGTATCAATCTTGGATGTTTTTATATGCAATTATATATCATTTTTTGGTACTAACCTATTAACCCAGTGCCTAGTGCCAGTTGCTGTTTTCTGCTTGTTTTTGGCTTTTCAGAGAAACAGTACCAAATGAAGTCCAAATGCCACGAAACTTTTTGGAGATTTTTTTCTAGACAAAAGAAACCTGGGAAGCTTCGGGAGGAGGCCAGAAGCCTCACGAAGGCTTCACAAGGCACTAGGGCGCAACCCAGGGGGGCGCCGTGCTGCCTTGTGGGGCCCACGTGACTCCGTTTGACCTAATTCCACTTCTATAAATTCACAAATATTGGGAAACCCCCAGAGAGCCAGAAGAGAAAACCTTTCCGCCGCCGCAAGCCTCTGGTCTTCCGTGATCCCATCTGGAGGCCTTTTTTGGTACTCTGCCGGAGGGGGGATCGATCACGGAGGGATTCTACATCAACCTTGCTGCACTTCCGATTATGTGTGAGTAGTTTACCACAGACCTACGGGTCCATAGCTAGTAGCTAGATGGCTTCTTATCTCTCTTTGATCTTCAATACAATGTTCTCCTTGATGTTTTTGGAGTTCTATCCGATGTAATCTTCTTTTGCGGTGTGTTTGTTGGGATCCGATGAATTGTGAGTTTATGATCAGATTATTCATGAGAAATATTTGAGTCTTCTCTGAACTCTTTTATGCATGATTGTTATAGCTTTGTATTTCTCTCCGATCTATCGGTTTAGTTTGGCCTACTAGATTGATTTATCTTGCAATGGGAGAGGTGCTTTGTGATGGGTTCAATCTTGTGGTGCTCAATCCCAGTGACAGAAAGGGACATGACATGTATTTGTATTGTTACCATTAAGGATAAAAAGATGGGGTTTATTCATATTGCTTGAATTTGCTTCTCTACATCATGTCATCTTGCTTAAGGCGTTACTTTGTTTCATACTTAATACCCTAGATGCATGCAGGATAGCGGTCGATGGGTGGAGTAATAGTAGTAGATGGAGGCAGGAGTCGGTCTACTTGTCTCGGATGTGATGCCTATATACATGATCATTGCCATGAATCCATCATAATTATTTGCTTTTCTATCAATTGCCCAACAGTAATTTGTTTACCCACCGTATGTTTATGTGCTCAAGAGAGAAGCCTCTAGTGAAAACTATGGTCCCCGGGTCTATCTTTATTATATAAAAAACCTAAAAATACCTTGCTGCAATTTATTTACTTTTATTTTAATTAGTAGTTTAGTTTATCTATTTACCTCGATAAGATTTAATCCTTGCAAATAACCGCTAAGAGGATTGACAACCCTCTTATTTGCGTTGGGTGCAAGTGTTTGCTCTTGTGTGTGCAAGTGCGCTTAACGGAATTTTGCTTGGTTCTCCTACTGGATTGATAACCTTGGTTCTTAACTGAGGGAAATACTTATCTCTACTATACTGCATCATCCTCTCCTCTTCGGGGAAATACCAACGCAGACTACAAGTAGCAGCCGACAACCTAGACTACAAAGTGTATGTCGATAGCCAGAAGTAGCGACGGTTGTTGGCTTTGTCGCATAACTTGATTTTATACTGTATCACGTTGAGTAGATTATAGGGAGTGGCTCGTCAGCATGTGCATGAACATTGACTCACTTACTGGCTGGTCCCATGTCTGCGATCTCTCTCTCTTCTCCATCTACAACCTTTAGACGCACGGGCAAACACGAAGAGCAGCGTGAGCTGGCCGTGGTGTTATTATAACTAAAAAATGCTTGGAAAATAGATGAATCGCCTAGGAACAGGAGACCTCGTGGCTGGTTGAGACGGAGCTAACCACACCTATCCTGTGTGCCACGTTAGCATGATGAAGCTGTGTGGCTAGTGGGGTGTTTTCGACCGACTGGCTGGGTCCCGAGTTCTTACCATAGCTATGTCTCATATATTTTTACACACACATTTTCCTCCATGTTGAGACGTGGCACACCCTACCGTGCGGTTTCTGGGTCCTCCCCGGTGGTGCACGCATATTTTCTTCCTTACTGAGACGTGGGATGGTGGGAGTGTGGGACACCCTACTGCGCGGTTTCTGGGTCCTCCTCGGTCGTAGCGCCGAAGTAATGAGTCATCAAATCACAAAACACCACCTTCCCCGCCGAGTACAAGCACGGTGGCTAGCTAGTTGGGCTAGTGTGACCGATCAGCTAGGCTGCCGCCACATTTGTTTTTTCAAGCATTTTTCCCTCCTTGCCGCTAGGTAAATTAAAATACTATCCACCGCTGCGTTGCTTTGGTCCTTGGGCGCGGCAGGATTCTTTTTTGGTTTGACGGGAGCAGGCGCGGTAGGAATTGGTCATGATGACTCCGCCAGTAAAACCCACTGCTCCCTGATGTGAAAAGGCATCGACTGGGGTTTCCCATGGTGAAAACCAAAAGATTTATCTCGATCCCCCTGCCTTCTCGTAGATTGCATTGCCTTCCAGCCGTTTCACTCCCTTTGCATCCTTTCCCCATTGCTTCTACCGGGTTCCATGGCAGCACACCAGATCACGGAGTCTAAGGTGAGGCGCCTGACAGAGGAGTTCCAGGCCAAGGATGTGGAGCTCAGGGCCAAGGACGTGGATATCCGTGAGCTCAGGGAGGAGAAGACTTCCATGCTCCTCCGTTATGAGCGGGAGTTCATGGAGCTTCAAAAGCGGCAGGAGTCCACCACAAAGATGCATGAGGCGTCGGCGGCGTTGTTGCAGAAAGCGGGAGATACCCTAGGCGGCTAGGTTGCCCTGATGGCGAGCTGGCTGGAGTGCGAGCGGGCCGATCGTGACGAGGTCCAGGGTTGCCTCAACCACTTGCTGGACCATGTTGCCACGCAAGTGTTGCAGCTGCGCGATGCCTACCGTCGTGCCAGCGCGACCATGCCGGCCGTCGGGCTAAACCCGTTCGACCAACCCCTCGACTTCAACGAGATGTGGCTTCCTGACCTGGTCTCCTTCTTCACCTATATCTCCGAGGAGCCGAACCATCTCCACACGGTGGTGGGGGCGGCGCTGGACAAGGAGGGGGTGCGGGCGGCCATCGCTGTTGCCGGGCGAATCCTCTCCGAACTTCGTCACCGGAATCCATTTGTGCCATTGGACGCCGTCTTTGACGAGCTGGCTCCCATCGACCGGGAGCGGGCTCTGCGGGCGGTGGCACCCTGCATCACCACCGTCGTGCACCTGGAGAAGCAGAGGGACTTCGGTGTTGTTTAGGCGTCCTCTGCATGGGCATGTCACGGCATAACATGACCGTTGGATCAAACTCAGACGGTCCAGAACAGTCACTGTAGCACAGAGCACTGTAGAGGCGTGCTTCGTATGGTTCCTATTTGGTCGAGTACTGTAGCAGCATACTCTCCGTGCACTGTACCCCGAGTACTGTTGACATTGATCTCACCGTTCATTCTCGATCGGATGTTAAAAAAATGGGCCATTTGCATTTCTGTCCCTAACTCGAACCACCTACTCAGATTTGCCCCTAATTTCGAAGCCTGCTCAAATTTGCCCCTCCGCCGTCAAGTGCACTTATAGAAATGCCCCTCCGAGCCGTTTCCGTCCAGTCAAGGCCGTTTGACCACTAACTGGCCGTTTCTTTGACATTTTTGCCCCTCCGTTCTTAGAGCTGGGCCCAACTTACCGGTTCACTCTCTCTCTCTCTCTCTTGCCCGAGCTTCTTCTTCCTCGCGATGGCAGGGCAATTTTGGGGGCCAAAGTCAGATCCAATGATTTTGAGGTCGGGGAGAGAGGGGCAACGGCGTGGTGATTGATGTGCACGTCGGGCATGTCATCTGCGAGCTCCTCGGTGGCCGGCGATGTAAGTTTCAGTGTCGATTTGCGGGATTTTTGGGCATATAGCAAAACTAGGGTTCATTAATTTGGGGGTTTTTTGCTGCTAGGTTGATGGTGTCGGGATAGTTCAGTTTGAATCGGAGTTTTACATTCCCGATCCGACATTCTATGGGCTCGAGGTGCGCATGACGTGGCGGTGCCCTAGGCACGGGCTTGTTCCTGCTCGTTGCATCGCCTGGGGAGGAGCAAGCACTGGCAGAAGGTTTCTGGGGTGCCCTGTTGATGTAAGTGTCTCGTGGCTAGACTTGTTTCTTGGTTGATTATTTGCAAATAATAGTTCTAGTGTTTTGTATAATTTTCGTATTAATTTTGCAGCTCCCTGATGAATGTGACTGGGTTGTTTGGATTGACCCCCCATCAACTGAACGTGTTGCTCGTGCATTTGAGGAGCTCCATGCAGGATTAGAGAAGAGCTGGCTCAAAGCTCATACTTTAGAGAGGAGGGTGATGTATCTAACCGAGAAGAACAAGAAACTGAAGCTCAAGATGAAGAAGAGAGTCGAGCTTATGCAAGCGTGGGGATTTATCGTAGTTCTTGGCATTAGCATTTTGGCCACATTAGTTTCTGGGTGGTCTAATAATCCATACTAAGTGGATTTTGGTTTGTAATGTAATGATATTAGGGTGCCCATGATATTATGCAATGAAATGATATCCATGGATGTATGCTAAATGCAATGATATTATGCAATGTTTGAGAACAGAAATGCATGGATTGACAACTTCATTAGTATGTTTGAACAATCTTGTATGACAACAGAAATGATTTTGCACAAATTTTCCAACAGATATGATCTTGCAGAAATTAGACAACAGAAATGATGCACATTTAATATAGCAGTTGTATCATATCTTCCAACAGAAATGATCTTGCACATATCTTCGAAGAGAAATGATCTTGCAAACAAGTTTGATAGCAAATATTTGACAGAAAATTGAGAGCAAATATTTGACAGAAAACTGACAGCAAACATTTGACAGAATGTTGACAACAAACATTTGACAACAGCAACATAGCACTTAAGATAGTAGTACTCCACAAATCAGTTTTACATAGTTCACCAAACACACTTAAGATAGCAGTTTTACATAGTTTATACAACACAAGAGTAACACAAAATGACCACACATCAGATCATAACTCTTTCATTTTCTTGCTCCTTGTGTTGCAAACAGGGTTAGATGAGAGCCTTGAACTCCTCCTGGTGGTGACATTTTTCCTGAGCTGGTTGCTTCCAGTTACAGATCCTACAGTATGATCTGGTGCAAACTTCATCTTCTTCTTGGCTGGTGACATTCCTCTCTCAGCTTGCCTTTTATAGTTCTTTCTTGGGCTACAATTGAAATGAGACATGAAAGTTAGCAAACAATAATAATTTGACAAGAAACAGACGAAAAATGAAACAACAAATGCACCTTACTGCACTGGAGACTGTTGGTGCATCACTTGCTGGGGCTGGCACTACATCATTTTCAGGAAGTGCTACAGGAGAAGATGTAGCATTTTCAAAATTTGCTACAGGGGAATCTATAGCATTTTTAGTATCTGTAGCACCATCTATAGCACCATCTGTAGCAGCATCTGTAGCAGCATCTGTTATAGCTAAAGGATCATCTGTTGCATTTTCAGCCCGCCAATGTTCTTCTTCCCCAAAAGCAGGGTCAATAGACTCTTTGCAGTGAGTGCCATGATGCCCAAGTCTTCCACACCTATCACATTACTTCCTCCTTCCTCCAAGTCCTTTTCCCTCAGATTTTGCTCTAATCCTTGTCTCCCTAGGTCTACCAGGGGGCCTATTTTGCAATGGAGCAGAGAGTTTAAACCCTGGATCCACTACATCCCACTGTTGCTTGCCCTCCATTGCAGGCAAATTTTCAGCATAAGTTTCATTGAACTTAGCCACAGAAAAGTACTCGTGTACATACTGATCAATCTCACTTACTGGACCACTCATTGAAGTAATAAAATACAAAGCATGTATGCAAGGTTGTCCAGTTATCTGCCACTTTCTACAACTACAGGCCCTTGCTTCCAAATTAACTGGATATCTCCACTCTCTCTTTTCTTTGTCTACTGCAGTGATCTCTGCCTCATATGTGCTTCTTTTCACTATCTCCATATCAAGGTCCTTAGATTTTGCATGAAGCATTTTCATGACCTTGGGGATTATGATGTGCCCAATGAATGTTGCAACTGCAATCTGCTGTCTGAGGTCAAAATTTTCCATTATAAACTGTCTTATTTTGTCAAGCAAGTCCACAATGTGTATACCCTTCCACTTCTTAATTTTTGAATTGAAGGACTCAGCTAGATTGTTGTTAACATAATCTACTTTGCAAATTTCATTGAACAGTGCCCTTGCCCATAGCTTGGTGTGATGCTCATCTAAGTACTCCTTCACACCAGCTTTACTATGCAACTGCCTAAGATGGTAGTTGTGTTTCTTTATGTTATATGTCAATGAACAGGGCCATAAATTTTCATCAAAGAATTTCCCTTTAAACTTCTTTGAGAAATTTGTTGACAAATGCCTCATGCATTCTCTGTGCTCCACTCCTGGGAACACAGCTTCCACTGCAGACTCTAGTCCTTTGCATGCATCTGTGTGGATAACAAGACCTGGTGGGTGTCCTATAAGCTCTCTTAAATTCTGGAAAAACCAAGTCCAGCTCTCTATGTTTTCAATCTCTAGAACTCCATATGCAACTGGGAAGATCCAGTTGCAAGCATCTACAGCACATGCACTAACTAATTGTCCTCTAAATCTGCCATTTAATGCAGTGGCATCTACTGCAAGATAAGGCCTACATCCATTCAGAAAACCCTGCCAACATGCTTTGAAAGAAACAAAAACTCTCCTAAAGCACTCTTTGTGTCTAGTTTTCCCATTTATTTTGTACTCTACAGTGTGTTTATCAATGCTTACTACACTGCCAGGAGATGCCTTCTCCACTTCTGCCTTGAAAGTATACAATAACTGGAAAGAGTCAGTCCACTTACCATAGATATTGTCACGTGCCATTTGCTTCCCATAGAAAACTCTCATGTATGGAACTGCCAGGCCATACTTCTTCAGATTTTTCTGCAGTTGTGTTGGACCCACTTCTGAATCCTCCAAAACCCAGCTCTTCACTGCATCAGCAACCCATCTGCTCTTAGCTGACCTCAATCTTTGCCTCCCGTTGACACTTGGACATGTATGAGCAGTTTTGTTCACCTTAACCTACATTCATGAAAAAGTTCAGACACATGTCAGAACCTGATGTGCTGCAACAAACAAACAAACAGAATACCATATCAATGTGATTTTCTATACATGCACTGTTAATACCTGAAACAGTGTGCTATGTCTCATTAAGGAGGCATGCATCCTCCATTGACACCTCTTATAAGCACAGTGCACTATCAACCTACTAGTGTCACTCTTGTCTATGACAAATTCACTTTGAGTTTTAATTGAGAAAGTTGCAAGGGCATTCCTATAGTCTAAAGCACTGGAAAAAATAGTTCCCTCTTTTAAAGAAGGATCATCTTTGTTGTATTGCACATCAGGCCTTTCCTCATCAGATGTCTCAGAATATCCCATGTCCATGTCCTCCTCCTTCTCATCTTCACCTGCCTCAGCAAACATGCCTTCTGGGGGTGGAACATAATCATCATCCCCCTCATCAACTTTCTCCTTGCCCTTCTTCCTTGTAACAAACTATGGAAACAACCTTTCATCCTCATCATCAGTTGGCCAATCATCAGGTAGTCCCTCTTCAATATTGGGATCAGCAGAATCTCTGCTGTTAGTGGGAGCTGCATGCCTAGGAACTTCTTCAGTAGGTGTTCCTGGTACCTGTATGGAGCTGTCTCCTGCTTCTCTAACTCTAGTCTGAGCTGCTGTTTTTCTGCCCCTGGATTGGCTGCTCCTAGATCTACCTCTAGAACTAGACTGTGATCTTGTTCCTCTGCTCTCTGGCTGTCCTCTTTTCCTTTGTATAACATTGATTTCTAGTTTGGCAGGGAAACTCTCATGTACTGAAAACATTTTTCTTAGCTCATCATCACACTGGACAGGGACCCAAACTGATTTATCAATGTCCCAGTACTTGAATTCCACTGCATCATATAGTCCCCATGGATATTGAGCGCATATGGCAGATCTAAACTAGTTGAACGTCCATTCACTGTCCGCAACAAAAGGAAATGAGAAGCCAGAACTGGCTGCTTTTGTACCAGCACTAGCGAGAAGTGTGGTTTCCATTCTACATTCCATCCCAATTGCTCTATCGAGATCCATCCTACGATGACCATAAAAAACAGAAACAGAGCCGAACGCCATGAGCACTACGAACTAGGTCAACAAATTAAACTACAAGACCAAATCCAACTACGAACGCCATATTTGAGATGAACTTACCCCGCCGAAGAATGTTTCTCTGGCTGCGTTGAGATCCCTGGTGCGCCGCCGCCACCAAGAGCACTGCCGCCCTCCATCCCGTGGCCCCGATGCGTCCTTCTAGCCATCGCAGAGCGCACGACAGAGTCAGATCCGAAGCTCTACCGCGGACGCCATCAGATCGAGCCTTGCTGGTTGGGGATCGAGCAAGCTAGGGTTAGGGTTAGGGCGAGGTGATTTGGGGGGAGAGTGACAGTGTGCGGTTCAGGAGAGAGAGTGAGAGGTAGAGAGAGTGAACCGGTGAGTTTGGGCCCAGCTGTAAGAACGGAAGGGCAAAAATGTCAAAGAAACGGCCGGTTAGCGGTCAAACAGCCTTGACTGGATGGAAACGGCTCGGAGGGGCATTTCTATAAGTGCACTTGACGGCGGAGGGGCAAATTTGAGCAGGCTTCGAAATTAGGGGCAAATCTGAGTAGGTGGTTCGAGTTAGGGGCACAGATGTAAAAGGCCCCTTTTTATGGGCATGTTACACTACTGTTCATAGGTGACATGCGCACAGCATGCCACTGGATGTCAATCCTCCGGAGACACCCTTCCGGAGCGGCTGCCGCCTCCATCCCTTGATTCTACTTCTCCGGTTGCCTTGTCTACTAAAAATAATAGTACTCCACCACAGGTCGACTGTACGCCGAGGTAGCATGGGATGGAAGGCATGTACATGCAGGGGACCCACCCAGGACCGTATTCATGAATACTAGCCGCGATGTAAACCAAAAATATGCTGAAACACTTGCAACAATATCCCTCACAACAGATTTATTTATAATCAGTTATTTTTCTTCGGGTGGTATAATCAGTTTACTATACATCATTTTTTATCGTCATATATTACTACACTGGCAACAAGATAAGACTGCTGTATGAACCACTACACATGCCTAGTAGTAGGAGTACTAGTAGTGTAAGTTCAAGTGGCTGCCGTGTTTCGCACTCCTCCGTCGTAAGAGTGGAAACGCTTGCTGTAATCAAAAAAAATATTTTTTTAAGAAATAGTGGAGACGCTCTACCATGCGGATCCTCCTCCACGGTCGTCGGGAACCTTGCTACTCACTTTCGCCGACGTGTGGGATAGCCAGCATCGGGGTCCACTTCCATGCACCAAATTACTCCGCACTAGAGTGCACAACTGCACGGTGGACTTACCGCGGTCATAGCGCCGCAGTAATACCCCATGAGGTGTAAAATCACAAAACCCCACCTTTCCAGCAGTAAGTTGGACGGACGAAGCAACCATCATTTCACTCTTCTTCCTCATCTTCCTCTCTTCAAGAAAACCCCACTCGCTTCTCCCTCATCTTGTTCCTCATTTCTTCAACAAAACCCCAACTAGCTTCTGCCATTGTTCTTCTCTCCCAAAGAAGGAAAGGTGAGCGCATCAATGGTGATGCTATACTGCCATTCTAGTCATCTTTTGCAACCCCACGACCGATCCTAACCCCCTCTCTGTTCTTCTTTTGGGTTTCTGATTATCGTTTTCTTTCCTTTTATTTCTTTTTGACAGTTTCTTGATGGACCCTGGAGCACCGGCCAAAGTGATGTCTATGGCTCTGGCCAAAACCGTCGAGGCTCAGAGTCTGAAGAAGCGCAAGCACTCCGCCGAGACGACCACAGACAAGCTCAAGGCCATCGCCTTGGCCAAGGCCACCTCTTCGGGATCCCTCGGTAAGCCGATCGAGGTAATATCTCTTGTTGACGATCTTTTTGGCGATCTTGATCGTGTTTTTTGATCTAACTTGCAAAGTGCTTGCTAATATGCGATGTTTGTGTAATGTACATGTAGTACTAGTAGTATAACTTTCTGGGCGATCTTGCATGTGATTTTTGTGTGCCAAATGACGGTTCCAAATGTCTCTTTTGACCAAAACATGCGAGACATTGACATGCATATGATTTTTGCACATAACACAGATTTCTTATAGATTACTTTCAACTACTTTATGAACATCAACGCTAGCTGTAGGAAGAGAATATAGTACCCTCAGTAACTTGTGTTATGGGTATTGTAAGTAATCGCTCTGTTCACAAATATAAGATGTTCTAACTTTTTTGTGTATCTGATGTAGACATGTTTTAGTGTCTTTGTTCACTCATTTCTGTGCTTATATGTAGTCTTATATGGAGTAAAATATAGAAAATCATCTTATATTTGTGAACGGAGGCAGTAATAAAATATAGGTTTCTGCTTGAATTAGAACCAGGTCCGCTGTGGAGATGAAGTTCTCAAAGTCATGCCGTGTGAACTGGAAGACCTGAGGATGTGCACTACTAAACTATCCAGCTACCGTGTCCTTGTAGCCACATGTTGTGAACAAGTGTTTTCCTGTAGCATTGTTGTCAGGCGTGTTCTCGAGGGTGTACTTCACCACAACAATTTTGTAGTTATGCCTGCGATTACGAAGGGTGTGGTGCTTGTAAAGCTTCCCAACAAATCTGATGCGGTGTCTTCATCGGCATGTTTATGAGTGGAAAGACCACACTGTTAGGTTCTGCAAGGTTGACGGGATGGCGAAGGTGCCGATAGACATCTCTCACGATGTCCATGGCCTGGTCAGTTTTGTGGGGTACATCCCGTAGGTCGGTGGCAAGAAATAGTCTGCAGAGTTTAATTAGTGCAACTTGGCTTGTGTGTAGTAAGTAATATTGTTTAGTACTTGATTTGTGTGTGTGAACCCTGTATGGGTTAGTACTGCCGCTTTTGTTTTGTGGTGAATCCTAAGAACACTCTATGTTAATGTTTTAGAAATGGTGAACCTATAATACCAATTTCAGTTGTTTGATATCTGTGTTTTTTCATGCCAGTATAGTACTCCCTTTGTTCAAAGACATAAGATGTTTACATTTTTTTATGAATCAGATGTATATAGAGTTAGACACGTTTTGGTGTGTTTGTCCACTCAATTCAGTCCGTATATTTTGAAATATCCAGATCATCTTATTTTTGTGGACAGCGGGAGTATATATCAGTTTTGGTTACACTCCAATATATGAATGCATTGCAGGGTTTATCGCACCCACCAAGATGTCCATTCCCGCGGATGTTCACTCCATACGAGTTGTCACGACCTTTGGACTGTCCTACTTGTGGGAGTAAGGAGGGGCCCTGCATGCCACCTGTAATTGGACGAACAACCTTCAATTTAGAACTTGAAGATAGTGATTTCCTGGTAAGGATTAAGTCGTGTTACATAAAGTAAATCTCATTGATTAACTGTCATGTTTTCTTACTTTTGCTGCAATTTTACGATGCAGGTTTTGCCATGTCACATTCGTTGCAGAATAAACCGTTTGGTTTGCTCTATGATGGTTATTTTAGCAGGTTTCACATCTTATGATGTGTCAATAACGAAGGCACTGTCCATCACTTATATTAGTGGACACAATTGGATTCGTCTGTTATCTGAGTATAATCTGAAGCCCTTTGATCAACTACAGTTTACTTTAACAAACATGCCAGAATTAGTCCTTGTCACCTTTAAAAGAAAGAAAGAAAAAGAGTGGATCTGGGTCACGGAGCCGGAGGAAGTTCGAATTGCTCATGTGCACTCTCGCTTAAGAAGGATGCGTAGCAAAGTTACAAAGCTGTAGTGTGAAATCAAAGCAGGCCAGAGACGAGCGCTATTGTCAATCACATCGGTACCACCTCCAGCATCGGCAGCCGTAGCGGATCGAGCACCGGCACCTGCTCCGACACCGGCACTGGCTCTAGCACTGACAGCGGCAGCATCTCAGTCTGATCCAGCAGAGGATTGGGCACTGACCGCGTCAGCGGATCAGGCTGATGTACCAGAGGATCGGGCACCGACACCGGCACCAGCTCCAGAAGGAGCACCGTCTCCGGCAGCATCAGCGGCACTGCTAGTCGCACCGCCACAGGCACCAGCAACGGCTCCGGCACCTGCACCAACACTTGAACTTGCACTTGCATCTGCTCCGGCCCGTGCAGCGACAACGGAACCAGCACTTCCACCAGCAATAGACTGGGCTGCAGTTCGCACTGCATATACCAAAATCCTTACAAAAACCGATATCTCCACTTTTTTGGTAAGCACTGGCAGCCCAAGTGCTTCGTTCTTTTGTATTTCCATGTTGTTTCACATGATTCACCATGTTGATCTAACTGTTTGCGTATGTCCTCTTGTTTGCAAACAAAAAATTCCTAGAGCAATGAGGGAGTCGTTCAATAATCCGAGCAACCGTGGCCAAGTTTCTCTTACCATGCGCAATATACCATAAGTAGAAAGGATGGTCGCATGATGATTGATGCTAAAGGATGGTCAAGGTTCAAAACTCAATCAAATCTTGCGGTTGGGGATGATGTCAGAATCGAAGTTTCTCTGCAAGGAGATCTAGTCCTAATCATATTTGAAATTCTTCAGTACCAGCAGGCAACTGCCGAACTGGTCTATCCTCTGAGAGCTTTTGATGTAATATATGCCATGGTGAAACAACTGTCCTGTGTGTATAAGTAGTACTAGCGTATATCATGTAGGACATCCTGAAAGAATTGCAACTCTGATTGCTGGTTAGGAACTGTCATTCGATTTCAGTCTAACACCTATCGTGCTTTATTCAATTTTCTGTCTTCTCCTTGCGACAGCATCTAAAACCAGCGATGTCCCTATCGGATGCAATATTTATGGGATGAAATGCGCTGACTTAGAACACATGGGCCCCCAAACATGCAGGCCCATCGGCATGTGGCCCAAAGTCAAGAGCCGTCAGCCTATCTGAGTATTTTATTCTCAAAAACATATATATATATAACCCCATATTTATTTATATATATTCCCCTTGATTTTTCTTATTTATAAAGTTGTGATATAAAAGATTTTTATATTTCTTTACAGATGGAGTATCTCTCTTATCAAAAAAATATTTATGTGTAACTAGTTACTCCTGCCTTTCTACTTCATTTCCCTGATATGCGGGACATCCAGCAACCAGGTCCACGTGCCATGCACCAAATTAGAGTGCACAACTGCACGGTAGACTCACCCCGGTCGTAGCACCGCAGTAATGTTCAATGAGCCGTCAAATCACAAAACCCCACCTTTCCAGCAGTAGCAGTAAGCTCGACGGACGAAGCAGCAATATTTCACTCGACCTGAATCCCCTTCTCCCTCGTCTGCCTGTTCAGAGAAAACCACCTCTCGGCGATTGCTTAGGGTTTTCTCATGGAGAACCAGGTACGAAATCTTCATCCACCCCTGATAAATCCTTGTCCCTTTGTCGTCGGTAATCCTAGGATGGCAACCGCCGCCGTTGATGCATTTTTCTTCGTACTGAATCTAGTGTGTTTCATTTGCAGTGCCCAAAGTGCGAGGACCCTATAGGTTTCTACACCCTTGGCAAGATGCCAGACTTGTTCCTTCTCATCCTAACACAGGATTTCAAAAATAGCACGGTATGTTCCTAGAATCCTCTTTTCTATCCGGTAGGGTTGGGGTTTTTGAACATGCTGTCGACTAATTTGGAAATTTGGATTGCTATATTTGGATAAAAGGTACTAGTACCATTCTCAACACTGACATGAAAGAGGAAATTATTTCTAGATTTGGATAGCGAATAAATTGTGTTCTCATATTATTTTTCCTGCAGTGCATCCCTTGCTCTGCCAGAACACATGTACTCAAGAAGGTCGGCCTTGCCATAACTGAATACACCAGTATAATGGTCACATTGGAGACATGCCATGGATATAAGTTCACAGTTGGGTTCATTAACCAAGAAGATCGCTCCTTTTTTTATGGCCAAACTTGGATAAACTTTGTCAAGTGTTACGGACTGAAAGTTGGCACACCAATGTTCATCGAAATAGCAGAACCTGGTCTTATCTTCCCTGTGACCTTCCACCCCGACGTCGCTCCAGTGGTTCATCCATGTTAGTTTTGTATCTGGTTCTTTCATGTGGCCTCTTTTACTTTGTAATCCACCTATTCTATCTAACTGATCACAATTTGACTTTAGAAGTAGCAACAATTTGTGATTCCCTTCTCTCACAATGATGCTACTTCTAATTAATATTTCTTATAATTGGCGACACGCGTAGGTTATTACAAAGTGCAGGACACTACTCATCTGTTATTTGATAAGAACTCGATGGTTACTGATGGCACCGAAGTCGACTGGGACGACATCCACCAATTCCTACACTTTATTGATCGTCTTGAGGACCTTGTGGGGCATTTCAATGGTGGAAGGCCACGTGGGATATGTGTGCCACTGGTGCACACGTTGAACATGTCCAACTGTGTCAAGAAACTGATGGTACGAGCTGTTTTCTGTTATATATGTTGTTCATAAACTCTTGCTTATACACAGTTTTACAGCTGTGTTCTTCTTGAAACAGAAACTGCCTAGTTTTATTGTTCATATACAGATGCCTGGCCATGGTCGACTCAGACTTGCGCTTGGTCACAACATGATGTTTATGTCGACCTACTCCATTTCCCTTAGAGGTGAAAAGATAATTATTCATGGGTGGTCTCAAATCATGAAGGCTCGTCGATCTTGGAGAATAGGACAGAAGGTTATGTTCATGCTTTTCCATGGCTCTGAAGCGAATATCCTTTTTATTAACCACATTGCAAAATGAAGCCGCTTTCAGAAAGTTGTGGATACGCGGGGTGGCGCCTGGGCCTTGTCCTGGGGCTTAGTGGCCTCACCCTTCGTTAACAGTAGGCAAAGTAGCACTATTCAAGGTGTGCCTTGTACGGTTGAACCTGTATAAGTACTCATACTGCTTTCAGCTTTGGTTGTTAAGTGCTCTTACTGCTTTCAGTTAACGTTGTTAAGTACTCTTGCTGCTTGTACAGTCTGTCGTGTTTCTTCAGTCTCTTCTTCCTCCGGCCGCCAAAACCAAACCAGCGTTGGCGGGGCCGCCTACTCCTGCCTCCCACGGCTGGCTGCACCTCCGCGCACGCATTGCCGCCCTACCGTCTCCTCAATCGTTAACGGCGATGTCAGCCCCACCCCGCACCTGAACCAGTCAACCTTCGTACTCCCCTTTGCCCGTGACTTCACTGCCGCATCTTCCCCGGCTACTGTTCGTTCCCGTCCGAGGCCTCGCCGTCGACCTCCGCGCGCCTTGGTGCGCTCGCCGCGGCGCCGCCGTCTGGCATTGTCAACATCGTCAACAAACAAGAGGAATCGGGAGAGGACTGTACATGGAGAGGATGACAGTAGGGACCCACCATGTCCATGGCCGTACGCAAGCAAGTGCCTAATTGTTACAAGCAAAAAAGAAAATGCTTCCTCCTAGTGGTTTGCTGGCATCTGGGACCCATGACATTGTCAGCGTATAGTCAATAGACAAGAGAATTGCACAAGAGCGGCTGACACCTGGGACCTAGCAGCTCGAGCAGTTTTTTTTTGTTATTGTTGAGACGGAGCAGGGTATCAACTAGGTTGTGGCCCGTCTAGCCCAGGCTTCTATTTTACATTTACCACATGACCAGCCCAGCTATTTTTTTTCTTTGTGAAAATGGCTAGCCAAGTTTTTTTTCCTGATGAATACCCAATCGAGGCCAACCCAACCCAGGCCAACTTGTTTTTCTCCGCCCTGCTGGGCTGCAAATCTTTCAAGACGGCTACAAATCTTAAAAGTAATATGAAATGGGCTGTAAATATAAAAAAAACACGACAAATTGGCAATTACTTTCAAATTTCTAAAATTTTTCATATTTTCAGATTTCAAATTTCATTGGTTTTTAACATAATTTAAATTTATTTTGAAATTACTTTAAATCTGGCTCGACGTTTCGGGATTAAAAATAGTTTGGACCCCACCGAAATATACAAAATTTCGTTTAAATTTTTAGCCCTGGTCCTGGCCAACAAAAAGAAAATGGACTGCAATAAATTGCATAAGAATTTGCAAATGAGATGTAAATTATTTTAAAAAATAGCAAATGGGTTGTATGTTGTCTGCCACAGATTGGGAGGCTGACTTGTGGGCCTATTAAGTTGACGCGTATGCAAGAATTCTTTACTTATTATATATTAGTCAACAAACGATTCTAGCAGAAGTGACCGTTGGATGTCAATCCAACGTCCGTCGTGCTCCTTCAATCTCTGATCTTCTTGCTCCGGCCGCCCAATCCAGCGCCGGCGGGACCGCCTGCTCCTGCCTCCCATGGCCGGCTGTGCTGCCGCGCAGGCCTCACCGCCCCCTCCTACTCGCACCGCTGGCCAGGCCATCCCTCTACTCACCCACACCTCCTGTTATTCTCCGGTGACACAGGCCTCACACCGCAGCCGAACCAGTCAACCCTTGTACTCCCCTCAGCGTGGGCATCCACTGTTGTGGCTTCGCCGGCTCCGGGTTGTTCCCTTCCTGGGCCTCGCCGTCGTCCACCGCGTTGGTGCTCTCGGCGCGGCGTGGTCAATGTGGTCAACAAACGACAGCCATCGGAAGAGGGATGTACATGGAGAGGCTCACAGTAGGGACCCACATGGTCCATGGCCGCATGCAAGCAAGTGCCTACTTATTACGCAAAAAAAATGATTCCTCCCCCTAACAGCTGGGACCCACCAGCTATATCTTCACACGGAAGGAAGTGCCTCCTTATTACGCGAAAAAACGATTCATACCTGTCGTGGTTTTGTCACGGCAGATGTCCTCATGAAAGGACTTAGTGGTGAGGCCATCGCAGCTGTCGTGGTAGCTTGAACGGGGTTGATCGGAATCGAGAAGACGCGAGTTTTTACCCAGGTTCGGCCCCTCACGGTGGAGGTAAAAGCCTACGTCCTGCTTGATTGATATTGATGATCATAGTTTCGATTACAAGGGTGCTGTTTCCCTGACTCTGGCTCGAGAGCTATCAAAAACGTCTGTCTTGAGACGTAACTGTCTATCTTGACCTCTAAAAACCCGTCCCCCTTGGGGTGCCCTGCCCCTCCTTATATAAGTTGAAGGGGCGGCTTACATGAGATTCCGGGTTATACCCATGATTGGAGTCCTACTCTAAGCCATCCGTGTCTTCCAAATTAAAGGGTCTACATCTTGTATTTTGACTCTTTCTTGACGGAACCTCGCCCGGGTCACTGTAGCAGGCCGGGCTAACTTCAGGCCTGGCACTGTAGTAGGCAGAGTTAACTTCAGCCCTGACACTGTAGCAGGACGGGTTAACTTCAGGCATGGCACTGTAGCAGACCGGGTTAACTTCAGCCCTGACAATGTAGCAGGACGGGTTAACTTTTAACCCTGGCACTGTAGCAGGCCGGGTTAACTTCAGCCCTGGCACTGTAGCAGGCCGGGTCATACTTTGGCCGGGTCTCATCCTCCGGGTGATTTAAGCCCAGAGATGACTTAACCTCAGGGTGACTTAAGCTCATAGACGACTGAACCAGAGATGACTTGTCCTCAGGGCGACTTAACGTCATGAGCCGGGTCATATCATGGAGTTATATCCCCGACATTAGCCCCCAGATTAGCTTGGTTTTATTCATGCTAAGCTCCTGAGTTTCTTCCATGTCAATATGTTGATGCTGATTCCATGCAGAAAAAATAACCCTTATGATATTTTTAAATTGTCTTCAAATGCCTTAGCTTGATAAAAAGAAAATCCGTCTGATGTTGTGCCAACTTTCAATGCTTCAGACTCTGATGAAAAAATGAATAAAAAATCCGTATGATGTTGAGCTAACTTGTCTGAATAGCTTGGAGGAGATAACATGTAGCCCCCAAGTCTTAAGAGTAGAGCAAAGTGATAGCTTAAGACTTGTTTAAATATAAATGTTGCAACTTTAGAAAAAAATCCTGGTTATTCGTCTGAGTCTTCAATCATGAACTGAAAGTTTTGCACTTCACATGTGTAGCCCCCAAGGGTCGGCTCATCAGTATATGATGGGCCGGGTCTTCAACTTGGACCTTTTGATCTATTTAAACAATTGATCGTTGTAGCCCCCAAGTGCCGGGTCGTTTGCTTGCAGCGACTTGGAACTTACATGTACTCCTTTGAAAAGAACATCATATGATGTAGCCACAAGCTTTGGTCACTATTAAGGCTTGTGTACTTTGTAATTTTTGACAGGAGCAATTGGTAGCCCCCAAGGGCCGGCTTATCATTATGTGATGGGCCGGGTCTTCAATGACACAAGTAAAAATGACCATGCATTAGCCCCCAAGTGCCGTGGTGTATGCTTGCAACGACATGGGTCTTTATTCTTGAAGTAATCTTGATTTGAATAATGTAGCCCCCAAGTGCCGGGTCGTGTGCCTGCGGCGACTCGGGACTATTCCTTCCATTGTAGAATAAAATCATATCCACTCTGTGAACTGATGATGCCTTTGCGATGAAAGAAATCCTTGGCCGTGGTTGCAGTGCAAACCGACAAATATGTGTGAAAAAATCCATAAGTGTTGTAGTCTTCTACAAAGCACATGTTGAATAAACAAAAACCCGGTCAATTAAATGACCAGGTATTATATGTGACCCGGCTGGAATTGTACCCTGGGAAAATAGGAGAATTGATATCTCAATCATTTAATGCTGGTTATGATAAACCATGATGAAGATCCAGCCATTTTGGCTATTAAAGATTTGTTTGTTCCTGCAGAGTTACAATGTAACCCGGTTTGAAAAACTGGCTCCTACAACATAAACAAATATGTTCATGCATATATGATGATGCATTGTATGATGATGCAATGTATGATGATGTATGCGTATGTTATTAGAGTATAAAAAACGTCGGCTTTCGAAGCACGACATAAGACCGACTTTCGAGGCTCGAGTCTTGCTTCAATGAAGCTGGCATGATAGCCCATGGTTTATCCTCGCTCTCTGTAAGCCGGCTCTCACGTGACATAACCGATGTTTTAACCAAGACAAGTTCAGGGTCATAAAAATGATTGACTTGTCAAGAGTACACCGGGTCACCTAAGCGGAGTAGCATCAAGCAAACAGGCAGGTTTAACCAAGATGTATTGTGGCGTTATTGCCGGGTCAAGAGGGTGAGAAAGCTAAACTCGGTGAGTTGGAAGCCCCCAAGTGACCATAATTGAGTGGGATACCCATGTTGAGACTGCGCATCATCACGACTAGTCTTCTTTGGTAACCCTGTTATACGTTTTGCCAAGAAGGTAGGATACCTATGTTTGAACTGCGCATCATGGCAACTAGTCCTCTTTGGCAACCTTTAATTTTTTGCCACTGAGGCAGGGTACCCATTTTTGAACTGCGCATCATGGCAGCTAGTTCTCTTTGGCAACCTTAATTTTTCGCCAATAAGGCAACAGCCCCGAGATCCAGGTTGTCTCCCTTGCAATGATCCGGGGCTCTTGTATTTGTTGAAACCGGCCAAATCTGACAAGTCATGACTGTATAGCCCCCGAGTCTTAAGACGACGAGTCGGCTTGAGATTATTCATACTTTGGCTGTGGCATAAGCCGGCATATAGTTGACAGCTGAGAGCTGAATTTTATTGACGTCAGAGGCGTGTGGCGAGTTGATGATCTTCGCGACACTTGTTGTATGTCCTTGTCGTTGATAACGCGATGTGAATCCGCGGAAGGTTGAGGTCGACCGTGGCGGGTCATAGATGATCCCGTATAAGTCATGTCAGTAAACCGGCCGATGGTTTGTCCCGGCTGTTTGTGGAAGTTCAACCAAACTGCAGTGGTGGCAACTTGTGCGCCTGTCCATTGAGCCATCTGGTACAAGCGGAGGCTGATAATATGTTTTTATTTGCTTCAGAGTTGTTGGAGTAAACCGGGCCATGGGGGCGGAGGCGTCCGTTTGAGCAGTTCGTGCAGACGGTCGCGGATCCGGTGTGTTGATGTAGATATGGGCGTCGGCCGGTAACCCGGCGCGGACACGGGGGTCGCCCGTGGCGTTGTAAGCTCGGACGCGCGAGTCGGCCGCGGCTTGTAAGTCGGCGCGGACGGGCGAGTCGGCCGCGGCGTGAGCAGATGAGTCGGTCGCGTGTTGATGTAGACCGACCCGCATATGCGGCAGTTTGCGCACACGTTCATTGAGCAGTATGGCATGGTCGGATGCTGGCGCATGATAACGTTTGGCGCGAGTTCTGTATCCGTGGCATGACGATCGCCCTTGCAGTGAACAATTGTCCTGCATAAAAAACATCGCAAGCCAGAGTAGTTGTTCTTTAAAGAACTTAATATATGCTATTTAAAATAGACTAGACGGATATCACCTGATGCATTTGGATGACGGATGATCCGTATGTAGCGTCCGTAGATAACCTGGTGATGGTGCGGCCCATCCAGTGCAAACAGAACACTCTGACGATCAGCGGTCTCAGATGTTGCCACAGCTCTTCCCCCCCTTTTTTTTTGAGCCGTCTACTCCCTTTTTATCTTTCCTTTTCTCCAGCCGGCCCCTCACTTGCGTTTCTTGAAGCAGCGGCGAGGCTCGGTGGAAGTAGCAGCCGGCTGGGGGCAGGGCCGCCGGAACCGGCCGGGGGCGAGCTGGGCGGAGCCGGCCGAGGTGCGAGCCGGCGCGCGGCCACGGCGGGGGCGGTCAAGCGCGATGGCGGAGACGGCTGAGACAGGTGCTTGACCCGGCGGCGGCTCGGCAGCGAGGTCGCGAAGGCGATTGGAGGGCGAGACGGCGGGTCCATTGAAGCAGGAGCTACCCGGCGGCTCGACGGCGACTTGACGAAGACCGGCGGAAGAGGTGGCTCGGCGGAGCAGCTCAGGCGCGGACAGCGCCGGTGGGGGGAGGAGGCAGCTCCAGGCGCGGCGAGTCAATGAAGTGGGCCACGGCGGCGGCTCGCGGCTGCTGCAGAGGTGCCCCGGCGAGACGAGGCGGCAGGGCCGGCTCGTGGTAAGGGCGAGGCGAGTTTGGCGCGGCTGGCGGCGGTGAAGCCACGGACACGGCGGGAAGGCAAGACCGGCTCGGCGTGGAAGCAAAGTCGGCGTGGCACGGTCGTCGGAGGCAGCTCAGGGGCGTTTTGACGCGCCGGCGAACCCGCGGCGAAAAGCGGCGAGTCGAGGCTGCGGTTGAGGCCGCGGTGACAGCGGAGGCGGCCGGACGGCTTGGGACGAGGCCGGCTCGCGGCAGAGCAAACCACTTGGAGGCGGAGACCGCGGCGGCGGCTCAACGGTGGAGGAAACCACTTGGAGGCAGAGTCCGTGGCAGCGGTGAAGCCACGGACACGGCGGGAAGGCAAGACCGGCTCGGCGCGGAAGCAAAGTCGGCGTGGCACGGTCGTCGGAGGCAGCTCAGGGGCGTTTTGATGCGCCGGCGAACCCGCGGCGAAAAGCGGCGAGTCGAGGCTGCGGTTGAGGCCGCGGCGACAGCGGAGGCGGCCGGACGGCTTGGGACGAGGCCGGCTCGCGGCAGAGGAAACCACTTGGAGGCGGAGACCGCGGCGGCGGCTCGACGGCGAAGGAAACCACTTGGAGGCGGAGTCCGTGGCGGCGGCTCGACGCGGCTGTTGGTGAGGAGGCCCGCGGCGAGGTGAGTCACGGCGGCGGCGGCTCGACGCGGCTGTTGGTGAGGAGGCCCGCGGCGAGGCAAGTCACGGCGGCTCGGCGCGGCTCAACTCGCGTGAATCTGGGTCGTGGCCGTTGACTCCGAGTCATGACTGTCTTTGCTTCCGGGTCATGGCCATCCCCTCCTTTTTTTATTGACCTAAGACAAAACCAATCCCGGCTATACACGGGTAAAACTTGGACTGTGGCTGATCGGGGCAACAATATCTCTTCTCAGCAGATTGCTCCGGCTCTTGTGCGCACCGTTCGGGGCTAGCGGGCGCAGGTCTTTGGCGTCATAACAAACATGTCTCCTCCTGGGTGTGTGTTGCTGTAGTTTTCTGTTGGTCTCAACCGCAGCAGACATCGATCCATCCTCGGATAGATTGCCACCGACGTGTGTGGCGGTGCGTACGACGAAACCCTAGCTGCTCTTGAACTTAACCTTGTATATTCTGTTTCGACTGCTCGTTGACAATGTAAATTCTTTCACACTGGCTCTTTTTTAACCAGCCAATTGCGAGTTTCTCGATCCCTGCGGAGCTCCCTCCAAGAACACAATACCACCGTGCGCAGGCCCCACGGTGGGCGCCAACTATCGTGGTTTTGTCACGGCAGATGTCCTCGTGAAAGGACTTAGTGGTGAGGCCATCGCAGCTGTCATGGTAGCTTGAACGGGGTTGATCGGAATCGAGAAGACGCGAGTTTTTACCCAGGTTCGGCCCCTCGCGGTGGAGGTAAAAGCCTACGTCCTGCTTGATTGATATTGATGATCATAGTTTCGATTACAAGGGTGCTGTTTCCCTGACTCTGTCTCGAGAGCTATCAAAAACGTCTGTCTTGAGACGTAACTGTCTATCTTGACCTCTAAAAACCCGTCCCCCTTGGGGTGCCCTGCCCCTCCTTATATAAGTTGAAGGGGCGGCTTACATGAGATTCCGGGTTATACCCGTGATTGGAGTCCTACTCTAAGCCATCCGTGTCTTCCAAATTAAAGGGTCTCCATCTTGTATTTTGACTCTTTCTTGACGGAACCTCGCCCGGGTCACTGTAGCAGGCCGGGTTAACTTCAGCCCTGGCACTGTAGCAGGCCGGGTTAACTTTTAACCCTGGCACTGTAGCAGACCGGGTTAACTTCAGCCCTGGCACTGTAGCAGGCCGGGTCATACTTCGGCCGGGTCTCATCCTCCAGGTGATTTAAGCCCAGAAATGACTTAACCTCAGGGTGACTTAAGCTCATAGACGACTGAACCAGAGATGACTTATCCTCAGGGTGACTTAACTTCATGAGCCGGGTCATATCGTGGAGTTATATCCCCGACAACGATTCATACCCATGACAACTGGGACCCACCAGATTTGGAGGCTGACTTGTGGGCCTACTAGGTTGACGCGTACGCAGGGCTTTGTCAACTTAGTCAACAAACGATTCTGGCAGAGCAGTGACCGTTGGATGCTAATCCAATGGCCGTGCTGCTTCTTCAATCTCTGGTCTTCTTGCTCCAGCCGCCCAAACCAGCGCCGGCGGGACCGTCTGCTCCTGCCTCCCGTGGCCGGCCGTGCTACCACGCAGGCCTCACCGCCCCACCCTACTCCCACCGTTGGCCAAGCCTTCCCTCTACTCACTCACATCCCCTGCTATTCTCTGGCGATGGCAGCCTCACACCGCAGCCGAACCAGTCAACCCTCGTACTCCCATCCGCATGGGCATCCACTGCCGTGTCTTCCCCAGCTCCGCATCGTTCCCTTCCTAGGCCTCGCCGTCGTCCACCGCCTTGGTGCTCTCGGCGCGGCGTAGTCAACATGGTCAATGAACGACAACCATCGGAAGTGGACCCACCAGCTACATCTTCGCACGCAAGGAAGTGCCTCCTTATCCTCCCTGACAGCTGGGACCCACCCGGTCGAAGTGGACGTAGCGTTGTTTGTCTGGTCGCGAACGTGTACATACATACTGGTCAATCGGTCTCTCTGCAACGATGAACTGTGGGCGTGTAAGGAGCGGCACGCGTCGTAGTAGAACCCCTGACGTAGCAGTTCAGGCAGCCCTGTCTAAATCGTGTACACATACGTACAGCCACACAGCATAAAATATGGCCACGTATGTACATATACGGGCGGGGTCTCGAACACGTACTCGCGCATACATACGGCCAGGGCTCGTGTACATGGAGAGAGGCAACGGACAGCAGCAACGGCCTCCTGTTCATCGGTAGCCAACCGGTTGGGTCGGAACATAGGAAACATCGTCGTGTTCATCGGGAGCCAAGCGACTGGGTCGAAACGCGTCTTGTTCATCGGGAGCCAACCGGCTTGGACGGAACAGCCGAAACGGGGTGTTGTTCATCGACCTCCCCCCCCCCCACCGGCTGGGTGTCTGGCGTACCACAAAATGGAGGAAACAGCCTTCTGTTCGACCGCGTACGGTCGAAACGGGGTCCTGTTCATCGGCTGGGGGTCTGGCGTACCGCAAAACGGAGGAAACAGACTTCTGTCCGAGCGCCTACGATCGAAACGGGGTCCTGTTGATCGGGAGGGCTCTGGCGTACCACAAAACAGAGGAAACGGACTTCTCCCCAACTGCCTACGGTCGAAACAGAGGTCCTGTTCATCGGGAGGGGTGTGGCGTACCACAAAACGGGACTCCACGGGCCACTGTTCATCCACGGCCGACCTCCTCCAGCCTCCACCAGCTACTGTTCATCCACCGTCGACTTCCTCCAGCCTCCACCGGCTACTGTTCATCCAGCCTCCACGGGGTCCTGTTCATCCACCCCCAACCGACTGGGGTGTGGCGGCCTCCTCGGGGTCCTGTTCATCTAGCGACAACCACCTTCACACGGCTAAGGTACTGTTCATCCACAGCCAACCCACCGGCTGGGGTGGGGCATACAAGCGGGCGGCAGCAACGGGAACTGTTCATCCACAGCCAACCAACCGAATCGATCGATGCGTCTCGACTCGTTCTACGTATCGCGCGCGTGGCAGCAACGGGCACTGTTCATCGAGAGGCAACCCAACTGGCTACGTCTCGCACATACGGGGGCTCGACCGGCTTCAGTTAGCAGGGAAGGAATCGCTCGGGTTCAGTTAGTAGCGAAGGAATCGCTCAGGTTCAGTTAGCAGCGAAGGGATCGATCGGCTTCAGTACGTAGCTAGTGCGATCACTTGGGTTCAGTAAGCGAACGCCTCGCTCGGGTTCAGTTAGCGAACGCCTCGCACACACGCGCGCGTATGAGAGAAACGCGCAAACCACACTGCATCGCTCGGCCCCGACCACCCACCGAGTGCCCACCGTAACTGGAAAACTCCCCAAAAATTTCCTCGCCCTCACTTCTACCATGATTTTTTACGTCATGGATGGCCCAAAGAATGTCATGCGGGTGCGTCTCCAGCCCGCCCAGGACAAAAAGCCCATTTTCTGTCATAATTTTTTGTCATAGAAGTAGGAGCCCACCACATCTATGATGATACGTGTTTTTGTCACAATTATTGTCATAGAAGTGTCACAACCATGACAGAATTTTTTTTCGTTCGGACCATAATGTCACGGATGTGTCTTTTTTTTGTAGTGCAAAGCAGTTTACTCAAGATTACCTCGCAAAGTACATGATTGGTGGACATGCAATGAAGGTTAAAGTATTTCATCGAGACTACAATGAGCATCGAGAAGTCCTAATGAAGACAGTGAAGGATGGGCGGGCGGCCATCACAAGCGGTTGGCCTAGAGTCGTGCGCACATTAGGCATGGAGGAGGGCACAATATGGGCATTCCGCTTCACCTTCTCCATCAACCAGAATGTCTTCCACCTCTCTCTTTACAGTCTTTAGTACAACTGTGATTCATCATTCTTTACTTGGTGCTTCTGTAGTTCTTCAGTATATGTACCTGTGCATCGAATTATGCATTCGTCCATGAACTTATATTTGTAATAAACATGGTTCGATATGAAATAAGTGATTTCCTACTTTCAACTTGAAAATCTGTTTCAACTTCAAATTCTGTGAATTTTAAATGCAGGGATTAAATTAGGGATAAATTATGCTCTGCAGGCCATTACACTGCACACGGTTTGCGAAAGGAAAACGTCTGTGATAAACATCAAGATCAGACACGTTTCTTAGATCAATACGTGTGCGATGAATCTCTACTGCACACACGATCAAACAAGAAAAAACGTGTGAGATTAACAACAGCAGCGCACACAGTTCCTTCGTAATAAATGTTTGTGAAAGTCACCTTATCACATAGGCTAGGCAATTATGAACTGTTTATGATGTCGTGTGCATTGTAAATGTTTGCTCATAGAAGAACGCGTGCGATAGGCCTTCATACGACACGAGTAATATGGATGAATCGTTTGGGACATTTTATACATCGCAAATGTTTATGTACAGACAAATGTGTGGGATATATTTAAGCTTCGCATACCGTTTTAAAGGGACAACTATATCCACTCTTACATCGAATCGCATACGGTGTACAATCATGAACTGTTTGTGATGGGGCGAGCATCATAAACGTTGCACCACAGAATACCGAGTGCGATGGTAATGCGAGCACACACGAGTAGCAAGGACGGAGCATTTGGGAAAGATGCGGGCATCGCATATGCTTAGTTCTGCGAAATGTATGCTTGCGTACTCCCTATCGCCGATGGTTTCTGGGTCATGTGCGATGGTTTAAAACTCTGTCGCGGAAAGGGGGTAAAAACCGTTTGTATAGTGATACGTCTCCAATGTATCTATAATTTTTGATTGTTCCATGCTATTATAGTACCAATCTTGAATGTTTTATATGCAATTATATATCATTTTTTGGGACGCGCCCTGCTGCCTTGTGGGCCCCTCGTGGCTCCTTTTGACCTAATTCCACTTCTATAAATTCTCAAATATTCGGAAACCAACAGAGAGCCAGACGAGAAAACCCTACCGCCGCCGCAAGCCTCTGTTCTTCCGCGATCCCATCTGGAGGCCTTTTCCGGTACTTTGCCGGAGGGGGAATCGATCACGGAGGGCTTCTTCATCAACCTTGCTGCCCTTCCAATGATGTGTGAGTAGTTTACCATAGACCTACGGGTCCATAGCTAGTAGCTAGATGGCTTCTTCTCTCTCTTTGATCTTCAATACCATGTTCTCCTCGATGTTCCTGGAGTTCTATCCGATGTAATCTTCTTTTGCGGTGTGTTTGTTGGGATCCGATGAATTGTGGGTTTATGATCAGATTATTCATGAGAAATATTTGAGTCTTCTCTGAACTCTTTTATGCATGATTGTTATAGCTTTGTATTTCTCTCCGATCTATCCGTTTGGTTTGGCCAACTAGATTGATTTATCTTGCAATGGGAGAGGTGCTTTGTGATGGGTTCAATCTTGCGGTGCTCAATCCCAGTGACAGAAAGGGACAAGACACGTATTTATATTGTTGCCATTAAGGATAAAAAGGTGGGGTTTAATCATATTGCTTGAGTTTACTTTGTCTACATCATGTCATCTTGCTTAAGGCATTACTCTGTTTTATACTTAATACCCTAGATGCATGCTGCATAGCGGTTGATGGGTGGAGTAATAGTAGTAGATGCAGGTAGGAGTCGGTCTACTTGTCATGGACGTGATGCCTATATACATGATCATTGCCATGAATCCGTCATAACTATGCGCTTTTCTATCAATTGCCCAACAGTATTTTGTTTACCCACTGTATGTTCTGCGCTTGCGAGAGAAGCCTCTAGTGAAAACTATGGCCCCCGGGTCTACTTTTATCATATATTAAATCCAAAAATACCTTACTGCAATTTATTTACTTTTATTTTATTTTGCAATTTACTTTTTATCTATCACTATCAGACTTAATCCTTGCAAGTAACCGCTAAGGGGATTGACAACCCTCTTATTTGCGTTGGGTGCAAGTGTTTGCTTTTGTGTGTGTAGGTGCTGCTAACGAGGTTCTGTGTGGTTCTCCTACTGGATTGATAACCTTGGTTCTTAACTGAGGGAAATACTTATCTCTACTATACTGCATTATCCTCTCCTCTTTGGGGAAATCCCAGCGCAGTTTACAAGTAGCATATAGCATGTCACTGCACCAGTGTGATCACCGACATTAAATTCTCGTTTTTGAATTCTCTTATCATGCCATATTTTAACTTTTTCCTTAAATAACTTGGCATTTTCATAAGCTTGCGTTCTCCACTCATCTACAGAACTAATATCAAACGGCCTCTTTTCACCGGCAAGTTTAAAATCATAATTGAGTTCTTTAATTGCCCAATAAGCTTTATGTTCTAATTCAAGAGGTAAGTGACATGCTTTTCCATAGACCATTTTGTATGGAGACATACCCATAGGATTTTTATAAGCAGTCCTATATGCCCATAATGCATCATCAAGCTTCTTTGACCAATTTTTACGAGACCGGTTGACGTTCTTTTGCAAAATTAACTTTATTTCTCTATTACTCAATTCAACTTGACCACTAGACTGAGGGTGATGCAATTCTATGGTTGACATCATATTTAGCTAGAAGTTTACGGAATACACCATTAATACAATGTGAACCACCATCAGTCATTAAATATCTAGGGACTCCAAACCTCAGAAAGATAGCTTCTTTAAGCATTTTAATAGAGGTGTTATGATCAGCACTACTAGTTGGAATAGCTTCTACCAACTTAGTAACGTAATCAACAGCAACAAGGATGTGGGTATATCCATTAGAGGAAGGAAAAGGTCCCATATAATCAAAGCCCCAAACATCAAATGGTTCAATAACAAGTGAATAATTCATAGGCATTTCCTGACGTTTACCAATATTACCAATTCTTTGACATTCATCACAAGAAAGGACAAACTTACATGCATCCTTGATGAGAGTAGGCCAATAAAAACCACATTGCAATACCTTGTGTACAGTTCTGTCTCCCGCATGGTGTCCTCCGTATGCTTCAGAATGACACTTCCTTAGGATGCGTTCCTTCTCATGCCCAGGTACACAATGTTTAATAACACCATCTACTCCTTCTTTATATAAATGCGGATCATCCCAAAAGTAATGTCTTACATCAAAGAAGAACTTTTTCTTTTGTTGGTATGTGTAACTAGGTGGTATATATATTTAGAAACAATGTAATTAGCATAGTCTGCATACCAAGGATTATTACGAGAAGTAGAAGCATTCACGGCAGCTAATTGCTCATCAGGAAAACTATCATCAATAGGCAGTGGGTCATCAAGAATGTTTTCCATTCTAGACAAATTATCTGCTACAGGATTTTCAGCTCCTTTTCTATCAACAATATGCAAATCAAACTCTTGTAGTAAAACAACCCACCTGATCAGTCTAGGTTTAGCATCTTTCTTTTCCATAAGATATTTAATAGCAGCATGATCAGTGTGAATAGTAACTTTAGAATCAACAATGTAAGGTCTGAATTTATCACAAGCAAACACAACTGCTAAAAATTCTTTTTCAGTGGTAGCATAATTTCTTTGAGCACTATCCAAGGTCTTACTAGCATAATGAATAACATTTAGTTTCTTATCGACTCTTTGACCTAACACGTCACCGATGGCATAGTCACTAGCATCACACATAATTCCAAAAGGTAAGTTCCAATCAAGTGGTTCGACAACAGGTGCAGTTATTAAGGCTTTATTAAGTATTTCAAAGGCTTCTACACAGTCATCATCAAAAACAAATGGAACATCTTTTTGTAGGAGATTAGTGAGGGGCCTAGAAATTTTAGAGAAATCTTTAATAAACCTTCTATAAAAACCAGCATGACCAAGGAAACTTCTTATACCTTTAATATCTTTAGGACATGGCATTTTCTCAATTGCATCAACTTTAGCTTTATCTACCTCGATACCTCTTTCAGAAATTTTATGAGCAAGGACTATTCCTTCATTTACCATAAAGTGGCAGTTCAAGACGAGATTAGTTTCTTCACATCTCTGCAAAACTCGATCAAGGTTGCTTAAGAAATCATCAAAAGAAGTTCCATAAACGGAGAAATCATCCATTAAAACCTCAACAATCTTTTCACAAAAATCAGAGAATATAGCAGTCATGCATCTTTGAAAAGTAGCGGGTGCATTACATAAACCAAAAGGCATACGTCTATAAGGATAAGTTCCAAAAGGACAAGTAAAGGTGGTTTTCTCTTGATCTTCTTGTGATACAGGTATTTGAGAAAAAACTAGAATAACCATATAGAAAAAAGAAGTGTGTATGCTTAGACAATCTTTCTAACATTTGATCAATGAAAGGCAAAGGGTAATGATCTTTTCTAGTAGCCTTATTTAATTTCCTGAAATCAATTACCATCCTATAACCAGTTACAATTCTTTGTGGGATAAGCTCATTTTTATCATTAGGAACGACGGTAATACCTCCTTTCTTAGGAACACAATGAACATGACTCACCCATCTACTATCAGCTATGGGATAAATGATACCTGCTTCCAGAAGTTTTAATATTTCAATTCTTACCACATCCTTCATTTTGGGATTCAAGCGGCGTTGATGATCAACGACTGGTTTAGCATCAGGTTCCATATTAATCTTTTGTCGACACGGAGTGGGACTAATGCCCTTAAGATCATCAAGAGTATATCCAATTGCAGCACGATGCTTCCTCAAAGTTTTAAGTAATCTCTTTTCTTCGTGCACTGAAAGGTTAGCATTGATAATAACAGGATATATCTTCTTTTCATCAAGATAAGCATATTTGAGTGTATAAGGCAATTTCTTTAATTCGAACACAGGATAACTCTTAGGTGGGAGAGGATCTCCCAAAGTTTCAACAGGCAAGTTATGCTTAAGTATAGGTGCTTGTTTAAAGAATATCTCATCTATTTCATTTCTTTCATTCATGTGCATATCATTTTCATGGTCTAGCAAATATTGTTCCAATGGATCAGTAGGAGGCATAACAATAGAAGCCAGACCAATGATTTTATCTTTACCAGGTAATTCTTTATCATGTGGTTTCTTACTAAACGTGGAGAAGTTAAATTCATGAGATACATCACCAAACTTAACTCTAACCTTTTCTTTAACACAATCTATTTCAGCATTAACAGTATTAAGAAATGGTCTACCAAATATAATGGGACAGAAATTATCTTGAAGTGATCCAAGTACTAAGAAATCAGTAGGGTATTTGACCTTACCACACAAGACTTCAACATCTCTAACAATCTCAAGTGGTGAAATAGTATCTCTATTTGCGAACTTAATGGTAACATCAATGTCTTCCATCTCGACAGGAGCAATATCATTCATAACTTCTTGATATAAAGAGAACGGAATAGCACTTACACTAGCACCCATATCACATAAACCATGATAGCAATGATCTCCAATTTTAATAAAAACAACAGGCATGCCCACTACCGGTTTATTCTTATCTAATATATCTTGTTCATTTCTGGCAGGTTTAGCAATTCTAGCAGCTTTAGAACAAAAGTAAATAACATGCCCATCAATATTATTAGCCAATAGATCTTTAGTCATTGCAATATTAGGTTCCACTTTAATTTGTTCATATAGTTTAGGTGCTCTAATATTACTTTTATGAACCACAGTTGTAGCCTTACCATGTTCCTTAATCCTAACAGGAAAGGGAGGTTTCTCAATGTAAGCAGTAGGTACAACTGGATCAACATTATAACTAATTGTTTCAGTTTTAGCTATAGTAGGTTCTTTACAAATTTCTTCAACAGGTGGATGAAATTTAAACCACTTTTTTTAGGGATATCAACACGAGCAACAAAAGATCCACAGAAAGTAGCTACTATCTCAGAGTCAAATCCATATTTTGCACTAAACTTTGTAAAAGCATCAGTTTCCATAAAAGATTTAACACAATCGAACTCAAGATTTATACCTGACTCATTACCTTTGTCAATTTCCCAATCTTCGGAGTTACATTTAATTCTTTCTAGGAGAACCCATTTGAATTCAATAGTCTTCTTCATAAAGGAACCAGTAGAAGAAGTATCAAGCATTGATCGAAAATTATGAGAAATTCGAGCATAAAAGTTTTGTATAATCTCTCTTGAGAGCTCATGATTGGGGCATGTGTGCATCATATATTTAAGCCCCCCCCAAGCTTGAGCGATACTTTCTCCTTCACGAGGCCAAAAATTATATATATAATTCCGATCACGATGAACCAGATGCATAGGATAAAATTTCTGGTGGAATTCCAGCTTCAATCGGTTCCAATCCCATGATCCAACATCATCGAATAGCCTATACCAAGATAATGCCTTTTCCCTCAAAGGACAAGCCGGAACTTTCTCTTATAGTAAGCAAAGCGTTCTCGAGGACACATGGGAATTGTCGTCTAGTCACGTTCATCATGTTTAGTTGATTCGCGTTCGCTACTTTCGTAATTTGATATGTGGGTGGATCGGTGCTATGGTGTTGTTCTTACTTGAACAAGCAACCCTCTTGTGATTACCACCTCTCGCAAGCATCTGCAACTACGAAAGAAGAATTAAGATAAATCTAACCATAGCATGAAACATATGGATCCAAATCAGCCCCTTACGGAATAACACATAAACTAGGGTTTAAGCTTCTATCACTCTCGCAACCCATCATCTACTTATTACTCCCCAATGCCTTCCCTTAGGCCCAAATATGGTGAAGTGTCATGTAGTCGACGTTCACATGACCCCACTAAAGGAAGAACAACATACATATCATCAAAATATCGAACGAATACCAACTTCACATGATTACTTATAACAAGACTTCTCCCATGTCCTCAAGAACAAAAGTAACTACTCACAAATCATATTCATGTTCAAGATCAGAGGTGTATTGAATATGCTTAAGGACCTGAACATATAATCTTCCACCAAATAAACCAACTAGTATCAACTACAAGATGTAATCAACACTACTAGCAACCCACAGGTACCAATCTGAGGTTTTGGGACAAAGATTGAATACAAGAGATGAACTAGGGTTTGAGATGAGATGGTTCTGGTGAAGATATTGATGAAGATTGGTCCTCCCACGATGAGAGGATCGTTGGTGATGTCGATGGCTTCGATTTCCCCCTCCCGGAGGGAAGTATCCCCGGCGGAATCGCTCCGCCAGAGAGCATAAGTGCTCCTGCCCAAGTTCTGCCTCGAGACGGCGGCGCTTCATCCCGAAAGTCTTCCTCTTATTTTTTCTAGGGCAAAAGGCCTCATATTGCAGAAGGAGGGGGCCATAGGCCAGCTGTGGGCCCCACAAGGCATCAGGGCACGCCCTGGGGGGTAGGCGCGCCCTGTTGCCTTGTGACCAGCAGGTGGCCCCCTCCGGTGGATCTTCGTTCCAGTATTTTTTATATATTCAATAAAAAATCTCCGTAAAGTTTCAGGTCATTTGGAGCTCCGTAGAATAGCTATCTTTGTTGTAGCTCTTTTAGGTCCAGAATTCCAGCTGCCGGTAATTCCCCTCTCCATGCAAATCTTGCAAATTAAGAGAGAAAAGGCATTAGAATTGCATTATAAAGTGAAATAATGAACCAAAACATAATAAATAACAGCAGGAAAACATTATGCAAAATGGGCGTATCAACTCCCAAAAGCTTAGACCTCGCTTGTCCTCAAGCGAAAGCCGAAATCGATAATCATGACCACATGTTTAGAGAGAGAGGTGTCGATAAAAAAAAATACGTGCATGAAAGCATCATGATCATTATCACAGCAGCAATATGTCATCATAAAACTTCTCATGATCAAGTAACAATTCCTTCAAAAGCTAAAGTATGAACCATAAACTTCATTGAAAACTAACAAACTATGATCCCAGTCATTGAAACAATTGCAGTTCATCATATTTTCAGAAAGAGTCTATGTAAGAGCTTTGTTTAGCAAGTTCACATACTCAACTATCATTTAGTCTTCCATGATTGCTAACACTCATGGTATATTTATGGAGCAAAAGTTTCAGTCAAACACATAGGAAGATGGGGGTTTATAGTTTTCACCTCCCAACTGATTCATCTCGAGGATAATGTCAACAATAATAACTCATGATTACCTACATCCAACTGGATATATGTGCCTGGATCTTTCCCTACCACATGATGCTTGCCAAGTGGATAATAAATAAGAATGGAATAGGGATGAACATTATTGACTCTTGCATAAAAGTAAATACCGAAAGTAAAAGATAGGCCCTTCGCAGAGGAAAGCAAAGGTTGTCATGCGCTTTTTATTTTAGGATGTGCAAGCTCTTAATGGAAAGGAACGTCACTTTATGTTGCCCCTTGTGATAGCAAACTTTATTATGCAGTCCGTTGCTCTTATTTCTTTACCATCACAAGTCCGTACACTAAAAGATCATACATATTTAGGAGCAATTTTTATTGCTTTATGCACCAATGACAACTTACTTGAAGGATCTTATTCAATCCATAGGTAGATATGGTGGGCTCTCATGGCAAGAAACTGGGTTCAAGGATTTTTGGATGCACAAGTAGTATCTCCACTTAGTACGAATTTTGGCTAGCAAAAGATTATGAGCAAGCACGACATGTTAGAGGATCCATGACAATATAACTTCTATGTGAATATAAGCAAACATAACCTATTACGTTGTCTTCCTTGTCCAACGTCAACTATTTGATAAAGCATAGAATATTTGATGGGGGCTCACAATCATACAAGATGCAAGATAGTATATTTGTATGTGAGACCTCTCTTTCTTTATTACTTTTTAATGAATTGCATCAATGACCCATGCTATGTTTGTTTACTTCCAACAAATTTTATCAATTATACTTCTTTATGTGAAGTCATCACTCCCCATGGGATTAGCATATGATCTTTTTATTCTTTTTATTGCTAGGTTTTGAACAAGAAAGTAAGGCAACCAAACCCAAACTACTCTTTATTATATAACTCTCACGCACGATTACATAGATAAATCACGAAACAATCACTCGAAACTAGATCATACTAAAAATTTATTCTTCTAAATCACAAAATAACTAGGGATCGGACTAAGATAGATAATGGTGGTAAAAGTGATGATGATATGATACCGGGGCACCTCCCCCAAGCTTGAAACAAGCCAAGGGTGGTGCCCATACCCGTGTACTCAAGTGTCTTTCTTTGGTGATGATGGTGATGAAGTGGTAGGCTTGTCCTCCAACTTCCAAGGCATGGGCTCCCCATTATAGAAGGATGAATGAGTCTCCGGAATCCTGAAATCTGCAGCTAGGATCATCCTCTTAAATCTGGACTCATACTCACAGTTTTGATTTTGTAGGTCAAAAATGTGTGCTTGAAGATGATCAATCTGGTCCTAAAGCTTGAAGATGGCCTCCCCAATATCCTTGCAGTCCCACTTGTGCTCACGGATGAATTCCATGATCATGGAGTGGTTGGCACTGAGTCCGCGCTCCATCATCCCTTGACACTTGAAGATTTCCTACTGCACCGCCTCAAGCCTGGCCTTCTCGCTTCCGTCCTTCCTTGGCCCTTGAACGTCCCGGATGTGAAGCATCCCCTCACGCATCTCAATGGTTTGAGGGTGTTTCATAACCTCCGGAAGGTAAGGGTTAATGACCTTCTCGTTGAACTTGTCCTTGGACGAGCTTGGAGGCGACATAGTGATCTAGATCTGTCAGAAAAACAACCCGAAACAAGAATAGAGGAGAAACTTGCGATACGGTGGTCAAAACATCCGGGAGTATATATAATGAATTTTTATCTTGTGAAACAAGTATTTGGGAAGAAAACGGAGTTGGGAAGGCACACGAGGGGCCCACAAGGCAACACGGCGCGCCTTGGGGGGTATGACGCGCCCTGTTGCCTTGTGACCTCCTCGTGGGTCCTCTCGGCTATTTTTTATTTTTGTAATTTTTCTAATATTCCAAAACGGACAGAAATAATTTTTCTGGAATTTTTGGAGTCGGTTTACTTACCGTATCACATACCTATTCCTTTTCAGGTTTCTCGAACGTTCCGGAAGGTCTCTTTTATGTGTTCCTCCGGTTTCATGGTTTGAATAATATTAGTTTCAACATTAATGGGCATACCTGAGATACAATGTTTAATTCTTTCCCATTAACCACTCTCGAATTAGTGCCTTCGGTATTGTTAATCTTGATAGCTCCGAAGCGATAGACCTCTTCGATGATATATGGTCCGTCCCATTTAGAGAGAAGTTTTCCTACAAAGAATCTGAAATGAGAGTTGTACAATAGAACTTGATCACCAATTTTAAATTCCTGTTTTTGGATTCTTTTGTCATGCCATCTTTTAACCTTTTCTTTGAACAACTTGGCATTCTCATAAGCCTGGGTTCTCCATTCATCTAGAGAGCTAATATCAAATAACCTCTTTTCACCGGCAAGTTTAAAATCATAGTTAAGTTCTTTAATTGCCCAATAAGCTTTATGTTCTAATTCTAGAGGTAAATGACATGCTTTTCCATAGACCATTTTATAAGGAGACATACCCATAGGATTTTTATAAGCAGTTCTATAAGCCCATAATGCATCATCAAGTTTCTTAGACCAATTCTTCCTAGATCTGTTAACAGTCTTTTGCATAATCAAATTTACTTCCCTATTACCCAATTCAACTTGACCACTAGACAGAGGATGATATGGTGATGTAATTCTATGGTTAACATCATATTTAGCTAAGAATTTACGGAATGCACCATGAATAAAATGTGAACCACCATCAGTCATTAAATATCTAGGAACACCAAACCTCGGAAAGATAACTTCTTCAAGCATTTTAATAGATGTGTTATGATCAGCACTACTAGTTGGAATAGCTTCTACCCACTTAGTAACATAATCAACATCAACTAAAATATGAGTGTACCCATTAGAGGAAGGAAAAGGTCCCATATAATCAAAGCCCCAAACATTAAATGGTTCAATAATAAGTGAATAGTTCATAGGCATTTCCTGACGTCTACCAATATTACCAATTCTTTGACATTCATCACAATAAAGGACAAACTTACGTGCATCCTTGAAGAGAGTAGGCCAATAAAAACCAGACCGTAGTACCTTATGTGCAGTTCTGTCTCCCATGGTGCCCTCCGTATGCCTCGGAATGACACTTTCGTAGGATTTGTTCCTATTCATGCTTAGGTACACAACGTCTAATAACACCATCTACTCCTTATTTATATAGATGTGGGTCATCCCAAAAGTAATGTCTTGAATCAAAGAAGAACTTTTTCTTTTATTGATAGGTGAAACTTGGTGGTATATACTTAGCAACAATGTAATTAGCATAGTCTGCGTACCAAGGATTATTATAAGAAGTAGAAGCATTTACAATAGCTAATTGCTCATCAGGAAAACTATCATCAATAGGTAGCAGGTCATCAAGAACATTTTCCATTCTAGACAAGTTATCTGCTATAGGATTTTCAGCTCCCTTTCCATCAATAATATGCAAATCAAACTCTTGAAGTAAAACAACCCACCTAATCAGTCTAGGTTTAGCATCTTTCTTTTCCATCAGATATTTAATAGCAGCATCATCGGTGTGAATAGTTACTTTAGAGTCAACAATATAGGGCCTAAATTTATCACATGCAAACACAACTGCTAAAAATTCTTTCTCAGTAGTAGCATAATTTCTTTGAGCACTATCCGAGGTCTTACTGGCATAATGAATAACATTCAATTTCTTATCAACTCTTTGTCCTAGAACAGCACCAACAGCATAATCACTAGCATCACACATAATTTCAAATGATAGGTTCCAATCAGGTGGTTGAACAATGGGTGCAGAGATTAAGGCTTTCTTAAGTATTTCGAAGGCTTCTACGCAATCATCATCAAAAACAAATGGAACATCTTTTTTCAAAAGATTAGTAAGAGGCCTAGAAATCTTAGAGAAATCTTTTATGAATCTTCTATAGAAACCAACATGACCAAGGAAGCTTCTTATACCTTTGATATCTTTAGGACATGGCATTTTCTCGATCGCATCAACTTTAGCTTTATCTACCTCAATACCTCTTTCAGAAATTTTATGCCCAAGGACTATATCTTCATTCACCATAAAGTGGCACTTCTCCCAGTTCAAGACAAGATTAGTCTCTTCACATCTCTGCAAAACTTGGTCAAGGTTGCTTAAGCAATCATCAAAAGAGGTTCCGTAAACGGAGAAATCATCCATGAATACCTCAACAATCTTTTCACAAAAGTCAGAGAATATAGCAGTCATACATCTTCGAAAGGTAGCGGGTGCATTGCATAGACCAAAAGGCATACGTCTATAAGCATAAGTTCCAAAAGGACAAGTAAAAGTGGTTTTCTCTTGATCTTCTTTTGATATAGGTATTTGAGAAAAATCAGAATATCCATCTAGGAAACAAAAGTGTGCATGCTTAGATAATCTTTCTAACATTTGATCAATAAAAGGCAAGGGGTAATAATCTTTCCTAGTAGCTTTGTTTAATTTCCTGAAATCAATTACCGTCCTATAACCAGTTACAATTCTTTGTGGGATAAGTTCATTTTTCTCATTAGGAACAACATTAATGCCTCCTTTCTTAGGAACACAATGAACAGGACTTACCCATCTACTGTCAGCTATAGGATAAATTATACCTGCCTCCAGAAGCTTTAATATTTCAGTTCTTACCACATCCTTCATCCTAGGATTCAAACGGTGTTGATGATCAACGACTGGTTTAGCATCAGGCTCCATATTAATCTTGTGCTGGCATAACGTGGGACTAATGCCCTTAAGATCATCAAGAGTCCAATAGCAGCACAGTGCTTCCTCAGAGTTTTGAGTAATCTTTTTTCTTCATGCTCTGAAAGGTTTGCATTGATAATAACATGATATATCTTCTTTTCATCAAGATAAGCATATTTCAGTGTATCGGGCAGTTTCTTTAACTCAAACACAGGGTCACTCTTAGGTGGGAGAGGATCTCCTAGAGTTTCAACAGGCAGGTTGTTTTTAAGGATAGGTGTTTGTCTAAAGAATATTTCATCTATTTCATTTCTTTCATTCATATGCATATCAATTTCATGGTCTAGTAGGTATTGTTCTAAAGGATCGGTAGGAGGAACAACAATAGAGGCAAGACCAATAATTTCATCTTTATTAGGCAATTCTTTATCATGAGGTTGCCTATGAAACTTAGACAAATTAAATTCATGCGATACATCACCAAAATTAACACTGACCGTTTCCCTAGTACAATCAATCTTAGCATTAACCATATTCAAGATGGGTCTACCAAATATAATGGGACAAAAATCATCTTGTGGTGATCCAAGAACTAGAAAATCGGTAGGGTATTTGATCTTACCACACAAGACTTCAACATCTCTGACAATCCCAAGTGGTGAAATAGTATCTTTGTTTGCAATCTTAATAGTAACATCAATATCTTCTATCTCAACAGGTATCTCAACAGGTGCAATATCATTCATGACTTCTTGATAAAGAGAAAATGGAATAGCACTTACACTAGCACCCATATCACATAAACCATGATAACAATGATCTCCAATTTTAACAGAAACAACAGGCATGCCAATGTCAGGTTTGTTTTTATCTGATGTATCTTGCTTAGCAATCCTAGTTGCTTCCTCACAGAAGTATATGTCATGTCCATCAATATTATCAACCAAAAGATCTTTGATCATTGCAACATTAGGTTCTACTCTAATTTGTTCAGAGGGTTTAGGTGTTTTAATATTATTCTTATTTACCATAGTTGCAGCTTTAGCATGTTCCTTAATCCTAACAGGGAAGGGAGGTTTCTCAATATAAGCAGTAGGCACAACTGGATCAACATTATAAATGATTGTCTCATCTTTAGCTATAACAGGTTCCTCACAATTTTCTTCAATAGGTGGATGAAATTTAAACCACTTCTCTTTAGGGAGATCAACATGAGTAGCAAATGATTCACAAATGGTAGCTACTATCTCAGAGTCAAGACCATATTTAGTACTAAACTTATGAAAAGCATCGGTTTCCATAAAAGATTTAACACAATCAAACTCAAGATTTATACCTGACTCTTTACCTTTGTCGATTTCCCAATCTTCAGAGTTATGTTTAATTCTTTCTAGAAGATTCCATTTGAATTCAATAGTTCTCTTCATAAAGGAACTAGTAGAACAAGTATCGAGCATGGATTGATCATTATGAGAAAGCCAAGCATAAAAGTTTTATATAATTATTTCTCTTGAGAGCTGATACGTCTCCAACGTATCTATAATTTTTGATTGTTCCATGTTATTATAGTATCAATCTTGGATGTTTTTATATGCAATTATATATCCTTTTTTGGGACTAACCTATTACCTAGTGCCCAGTGCCAGTTGTTGTTTTCTGCTTGTTTTTGGCTTTTCAGAGAATAAGTACCAAACGAAGTCCAAATGCCACGAAACTTTTTGGAAATTTTTTTCTGGACAAAAGAGACCCTGGAGACTTGGAGAGGAGGCCAGAAGGTTCAAGAAGCCTCCACAAGGCAACAGGGCGCGGCCCTAGGGGGCGCGCCCTGATGCCTTGTGGGGCCCTCATGGCTCCGTTTGACCTAATTCCACTCCTATAAATTCACAAATATTCAGAAACCATCAGGGAGCCAGAAGAAAAAACCTTTCCACCGCCGCAAGCCTCTGTTCTTTCGCGATCCCATCTGGAGGCCTTTTCCGGTACTCTGCCGGAGGGGGAATCGATCACGGAGGGCTTCTACATCAACCTAGCTGCCCTTACGATGATGTGTGAGTAGTTTACCACAGACCTATGGGTCCATAGCTAGTAGCTAGATGGCTTCTTCTCTCTCTTTGATATTCAATACCATGTTCTCCTTGATGTTCTTGGAGTTCTGTCCGATGTAATCTTTTTTGCGGTGTGTTTGTTGGGATCCGATGAATTGTGAGTTTATGATCAGATTATTCATGTGAAATATTTGAGTCTTCTCTGAACTCTTTTATCCATGATTAAATATAGCTTTGTATTTCTCTCCGATCTATCAATTTGGTTTGGCCAACTAGATTGGTTTATCTTGCAATGGGAGAGGTGCTTTGTGATGGGTTATGTCGGCGTACGACACCTATGGGACCGCGTGGATCCCTTTTATGGTTCGGCTGGGGAGAAGATGTACACAAAGAGCAGATCCAATGATCAACGCGGGGATGTTTTACCCAGGTTCGGGCCGCTGAGTAGCGTAAAACCCTACTCCTGCTTTGGTTTATTGTGGGTGTTTGAGCTCAGATACACGGAGCGCTTCTTGGTGAACAGTACATAAGAAGGGCGACTACGCATGCAGCTGGGCCAGAAAGCTCCTCCTCCCCTGTAGCTTCGCCTTGGGCCTCCTTTTATATGACAAAGGGGTCACCAACAGTGGCGAACAGCAAGTACAAGAGGTGTAAAGTTGCTACAGTGTTTACATGCTTATCACTAATGACTTAGGACAAACGCATTAAATGCTCCGCTTAGGTGTCCCTTACTTTCTTGGGGACAGAAAAAGAGCCCGTCCCATCAGCACCGCTTAACCCCATCCACCGCTAATGCCATGACACGCACCCAGGAGGACAAACCCTAAACGACAGGCTGTTTGCTGCGCTGGAGCGGTGGCAGGGCGACGGGATCTTGCCGGGTGCGAGTCCCTGTCGGGTCTTCGTGAGCTTTCCCGGCAAGATCTTGCCGGGAACCCAGCCTTCGTGTTGGAAATATGCCCTAGAGGCAATAATAAAATGGTTATTATTATATTTCCTTGTTCATGATAATTGTCTATTGTTCATGCTATAATTGTATTAGCCAGAAACCGTAATACATGTGTGAATACATAGACCACACCATGTCCCTAGTGAGCCTCTAGATGACTAGCTCGTTGATCAATAGATGGTCATGGTTTCCTGGCCATGGACATTGGATGTCATTGATAACGGGATCACATCATTAGGAGAATGATGTGATGGACACGACCCAATCCTAAGCATAGCACAAGATCGTGTAGTTCGTCTGCTAGAGCTTTTATAATTTCAAGTATCATTTCCTTAGACCATGAGATTGTGCAACTCCCGGATACCGTAGGAATGCTTTGGGTGTATCAAACGTCACAACGTAACTGGGTGACTATAAAGGTGCACTACAGGTGTCTCCGAAAGTGTTTGTTGGGTTGGCACGAATCGAGACTGGGATTTGTCACTCCGTGTGATGGAGAGGTATCTCTGGGCCCACTCGGTAATACATCATCATAATGAGCTCAATGTGACTAAGGAGTTAGTCACGGGATCATGTGTTACGGAACGAGTAAAGAGACTTGCCGGTAACGAGATTGAACAAGGTATAGGGATACCGACGATCGAATCTCGAGCAAGTAACATACCGATGGACAAAGGGAATTGTATACGGGATTAATTGAATCCCCGACATCGTGGTTCATCCGATGAGATCATCGTGGAACATGTGGGAGCCAATATGGGTATCCAGATCCCGCTATTGGTTATTGGCCGGAGAGGTGTCTCGGTCATGACTGCATGGTTCCCGAACCTGTAGGGTCTACACACTTAAGGTTCGGTGACACTAGAGTTGTAATGGGAATTGTATGTGGTTACCGAAAGTTGTTCGGAGTCCCGGATGAGATCCCGGACGTCACGAGGAGTTCCGGAATGGTCCGGAGGTGAAGATTTATATATGGGAAGTCCAATTTCAGTCACCGGAAAGGTTTCGGGGTTTATCGGTATTGTACCGGGACCACCGAAGGGGTTCTGGGGGTCCACCGGGAGGGTCCACCTGCCCCGGAGGACCTAATGGGCTGTAGTTGGGTGGGAACCAGCCCCTTAGTGGGCTGGTGCGCCCCCCAAGGGCCCAAGGCGCCTAGGGTTGGAAACCCTAGGGGGGCCGCCGCCCCCCAAGGGCCCAAGGCGCCTAGGGTTGGAAACCCTAGGGGGGCCGCCGCCCCCCGGGGGGGCGCCCCCCCCCCCCTCTAGATGGATCTAGGGGGGCCGTCCCCCTCTCCCCTTCCCCCTATAAATAGTGGGGGGTGGGAGGGCAGCCACACACCCTTCCCTTGGCGCAGCCCTTCCCCCTTCCTACACCTCCTCCTCCTCCGTAGCGCTTAGCGAAGCTCTGCCGGAGAACCACGAGCTCCACCGCCACCACGCCGTCGTGCTGTCGGAGCTCTCCCTCAACTTCTCCTTCCCCCCTTGCTGGATCAAGAAGGAGGAGACGTCCCCGGGCTGTACGTGTGTTGCACGCGGAGGCGCCGTCCGTTCGGCGCTTGGATCGGATCTTCCGCGATTTGAATCGCCGTGAGTACGACTCCATCAACCGCGTTCTTTGTAACGCTTCCGCTTAGCGATCTTCAAGGGTATGAAGATGCACTCCCTCTCTCTCATTGCTAGCATCTCCTAGATTGATCTTGGTGACACGTAGGAAAATTTTGAATTATTACTACGTTCCCCAACAGTGGTATCAGAGCTAGGTCTATGCGTAGATTCTATGCACAAGTCGAACACAAGTAGTTGTGGGCGATGATTTGGTCAATTTGATTGCCGTTACTAGTCCTATCTTGATTCGGCGGCATTGTGGGATGAAGCGGCCCGGACCGACTTTACACGTACGCTTACGTGAGACTGGTTCCACCGCCTGACATGCACTTGTTGCATAAGGTGGCTAGCGGGTGTCTGTCTCTCCCACTTTAGTCGGATCGGATTCGATGAAGAGGGTCCTTATGAAGGGTAAATAGCAATTGGCATATCACCGTTGTGGTTTTTGCATAGGTAAGAAACGTTCTTGCTAGAAACCCATAGCAGCCACGTAAAACTTGCAACAACAATTAGAGGACGTCTAACTTGTTTTTGCAGGGTATGCTATGTGATGTGATATGGCCAAAAGGATGTGATGAAATATATGTGATGTATGAGATTGATCATGTTCTTGTAATAGGAATCACGACTTGCATGTCGATGGGTATGACAACCGGCAGGAGCCATAGGAGTTGTCTTAATTTATTGTATGACCTGCGTGTCGATTAAAAACGCCATGTAATTACTTTACTTTATTGCTAACCGTTAGCCATAGTAGTAGAAGTAATAGTTGGCGAGAGAACTTCATGAAGACACGATGATGGAGATCATGGTGTCGTGCCGGTGACGATGGTGATCATGCCGCGCCCCGAAGATGGAGATCAAAGGCGCAAGATGATATTGGCCATATCATGTCACTTTATGATTTGCATGTGATGTTTATCATGTTTTTACATCTTATTTGCTTAGAACGACGGTAGCATAAATAAGATGATCCCTCACTAAAATTTCAAGAAATGTGTTCCCCCTAAGTGTGCACCGTTGCGAAGGATCGTTGTTTCGAAGCACCACGTGATGATCGGGTGTGATAGATTCTAACGTTCGCATACAACGGGTGTAAGCCAGATTTACACACGCGAAACACTTAGGTTGACTTGACGAGCCTAGCATGTACAGACATGGCCTCGGAACACGAGAGACGTAAAGGTCGAACATGAGTCGTATAGTAGATGCGATCAACATGGAGATGTTCACCATTGATGACTAGTCCGTCTCACGTGATGATCGGACACGGCCTAGTCGATATGGATCATGTATCACTTAGATGACTAGAGGGATGTCTATCTGAGTGGGAGTTCATTAAATAATTTGATTAGATGAACTTAATTATCATGAACTTAGTCTAAAATTGTCTTTACAATCTATCTTGTAGACCCAATGGCCCACGCTAATGTTGCCCTCAACTTCAACGCGTTCCTAGAGAAAACCAAGCTGAAAGACGATGGAAGCAACTATACGGACTGGGTCCGTAACTTGAGGATCATCCTCATAGCTTCCAAGAAATTATATGTCCTTGATGCGCCGCTAGGTGACGCACCCGTTTTCCCAGCAACTCAAGACGTTATGAACGCCTGGCAGTCACGTAGTGATGATTACTCCCTGGTTCAGTGCGGCATGCTTTACAGCTTAGAACCGGGGCTCCAAAAGTGTTTTGAGCAACATGGAGCATATGAGATGTTCCAAGAGCTGAGAATGGTTTTCCAAGCTCATGCCCGGGTCGAGAGATATGAAGTCTCCGACAAGTTCTTCAGTTGTAAGATGGAGGAAAATAGTTCTGTCAGCAAGCACATACTCAAAATGTCTGGGTTGCACAACCGCTTGTCTCAGCTGGGAGTTAATCTTCCGGATGACTCGGTTATTGACAGAATCCTCCAGTCGCTTCCACCTAGCTACAAGAGCTTTGTGATGAACTACAATATGCAAGGGATGGAGAAGTCCATTCCTGAGTTATATTCGATGCTGAAATCAGCGGAGGTGGAAATCAAAAAGGAACATCAAGTGTTGATGGTGAATAAGACCACTAGTTTCAAGAAAGGCAAGGGTAAGAAGAACTTAAAGAAGGACGGCAAAGCAGTTGCCGCGCCCGGTAAATCAGTTGCCGGGAAGAAGCCCAAGAATGGACCCAAGCCTGAGACTGAGTGCTTTTATTGCAAGGGAACCGGTCACTGGAAGCGGAACTGCCCCAAGTACTTAGCAGATAAGAAGGCCGACAACGTCAAAGGTATATATGATATACATGTTATTGATGTGTACCTTACCAGCGCTCGTAGTAGCTCCTGGGTATTTGATACCGGTGCGGTTGCTCACATTTGCAACTCAAAATAGGAGCTGCGGAATAAGCGGAGACTGGCAAAGGACGAGGTGACGATGCGCGTCGGGAATGGTTCCAAGGTCGATGTGATCGCCGTCGGCACGCTACCTCTACATCTACCTTCGGGATTAGTTTTAAACCTCAATAATTGTTATTTAGTACCAGCTTTGAGCATGAACATTGTATCTGGATCTCGTTTGATGCGAGATGGCTACTCATTTAAATCCGAGAATAATGGTTGTTCTATTTATATGAGAGATATGTTTTATGGTCATGCCCCGCTGGTCAATGGTTTATTTTTATTGAATCTCGAACGTGATGTTACACATATTCATAGTGTGAATGCCAAACGATGTAAGGTTGATAATGATAGTCCCACATACTTGTGGCACTGCCGCCTTGGTCATATTGGTGTCAAACGCATGAAGAAACTCCATGCAGATGGACTTTTGGAGTCTCTTGACTATGAATCATTTGACACGTGCGAACCATGCCTCATGGGCAAGATGACTAAGACTCCGTTCTCCGGAACAATGGAGCGAGCAACCAGCTTGTTGGAAATAATACATACCGATGTATGTGGACCGATGAGCGTTGAGGCTCGCGGTGGCTATCGTTATGTTCTCACCCTCACTGATGACTTAAGCAGATATGGGTATGTCTACTTGATGAAACACAAGTCTGAGACCTTTGAAAAGTTCAAGGAATTTCAGAGTGAGGTAGAGAATCAACGTGACAAGAAAATAAAGTTTTTACGATCTGATCGTGGAGGAGAATATTTGAGTCACGAGTTTGGCACGCACTTAAGGAAATGTGGAATTGTTTCACAACTCACGCCGCCTGGCACACCTCAGCGTAATGGTGTGTCCGAACGTCGTAATCGCACTCTATTGGATATGGTGCGATCTATGATGTCTCTTACTGATTTACCGCTATCATTTTGGGGATATGCATTAGAGACTGCCGCATTCACTTTAAATAGGGCACCGTCTAAATCCGTTGAGACGACACCGTATGAATTATGGTTTGGGAAGAAACCTAAGCTGTCGTTTCTGAAAGTTTGGGGATGCGATGCTTATGTCAAGAAACTTCAACCTGAAAATCTCAAACCCAAATCGGAAAAGTGCGTCATCATAGGATACCCTAAGGAAACTATTGGGTATACCTTCTACCTCAGATCCGAAGGCAAGATCTTTGTTGCCAAGAATGGATCCTTTCTAGAGAAAGAGTTTCTCTCGAAAGAAGTAAGTGGGAGGAAAGTAGAACTTGATGAGGTAATTATACCCCCTCTGGAACCAGAAAGTAGCGCAGCGCAGGAGAATGTTTCTGTGGTGCCTGCACCGACTAGAGAGGAAGTTAATGATGATGATCATGAAACTTCTGATCAAGTTACTACTGAACTTCGTAGGTCCACGAGGACACGTTCCGCACCAGAGTGGTACGGCAACCCTGTCCTGGAAATCATGTTGTTAGACAACGGTGAACCCTCGAACTATGAAGAAGCCATGGCGGGCCCAGATTCCAACAAATGGCTTGAAGGCATGAAATCCGAGATAGGATCCATGTATGAGAACAAAGTATGGACTTTGGTGGACTTGCCCGATGATCGGCAAGCCATAGAAAATAAATGGATCTTTAAGAAGAAGACTGACGCGGATGGTAATGTGACCGTCTATAAGGCTCGGCTTGTCGCTAAGGGTTATCGACAAGTTCAAGGAGTTGACTACGATGAGACCTTCTCACCGGTAGCGATGCTGAAGTCCGTCCGAATCATGTTAGCAGTTGCCGCATTTTATGGTTATGAGATCTGGCAAATGGACTTCAAAACGGCATTCCTTAACGGTTTCCTTAAGGAAGAATTGTATATGATGCAGCCAGAAGGTTTTGTCGATCCTAAGAATGCTGACAAGGTATGCAAGCTCCAGCGCTCCATCTATGGGCTGGTGCAAGCATCTCGGAGTTGGAACATTCGCTTTGATGAGGTGATCAAAGCGTTTGGGTTTATACAGACTTATGGAGAAGCCTGTATTTACAAGAAAGTGAGTGGGAGCTCTGTAGCATTTCTCATTTTCTATGTGGATGACATATTGTTGATGGGAAATGATATAGAACTTTTGGAAAGCATAAAGGCCTACTTGAATAAGTGTTTTTCAATGAAGGACCTTGGAGAAGCTACTTACATATTAGGCATCAAGATCTATAGAGATAGATCGAGACGCCTCATTGGTCTTTCACAAAGCACATACCTTGACAAGATATTGAAGAAGTTCAATATGGATCAGTCCAAGAAGGGGTTCTTGCCTATATTGCAAGGTGTGAGATTGAGCACAGCTCAATGCCCGACCTCGGCAGAAGATAGAGAAAATGAGTGTCATCCCCTATGCCTCAGCCATAGGCTCTATTATGTATGCCATGCTGTGTACCAGACCTGATGTGAACCTTGCCATAAGTTTGGTAGGGAGGTACCAAAGTGATCCCGAATTGGAACACTGGACAGCGGTCAAGAATATCCTTAAGTACCTGAAAAGGACTAAGGATATGTTTCTCGTTTATGGAGGTGCCGAAGAGCTCGTCGTAAAGGGTTACGTCGATGCTAGCTTCGACACGGATCCGGATGACTCCAAGTCACAAACCGGATACGTGTATATTTTGAATGGTGGGACAGTCAGCTGGTGCAGTTGCAAGCAAAGCGTCGTGGCGGCATCTACATGTGAAGCGGAGTACATAGCTGCTTCGGAAGCAGCACAGGAAGGAGTCTAGATGAAGGAGTTCATCACCGACCTAGGAGTGATTCCCAATGCGTCGGGCCCGATGACTCTCTTCTATGACAACACTGGAGCTATTGCCATTGCCAAGGAGCCCAGGTTTCACAAGAAGACCAAGCACATCAAGCGCCGCTTTAACTCCATTCGTGGTTACATTCAGGATGGAGATATAGATATTTGTAAAGTACATACGGATCTGAATGTCGTAGATCCGTTGACTAAACCTCTTTCACGAGCAAAACATGATCAGCACCAGAACTCTATGGGTGTTCGATTCATCACAATGTAACTAGATTATTGACTCTAGTGCAAGTGGGAGACTGTTGGAAATATGCCCTAGAGGCAATAATAAAATGGTTATTATTATATTTCCTTGTTCATGATAATTGTCTATTGTTCATGCTATAATTGTATTAGCCGGAAACCGTAATACATGTGTGAATACATAGACCACACCATGTCCCTAGTGAGCCTCTAGATGACTAGCTCGTTGATCAATAGATGGTCATGGTTTCCTGGCCATGGACATTGCATGTCGTTGATAACGGGATCACATCATTAGGAGAATGATGTGATGGACAAGACCCAATACTAAGCATAGCACAAGATTGTGTAGTTCGTCTGCTAGAGCTTTTCTAATTTCAAGTATCATTTCCTTAGACCATGATATTGTGCAACTCCCGGATACCGTAGGAATGCTTTGGGTGTATCAAACGTCACAACGTAACTGGGTGACTATAAAGGTGCACTACAGGTGTCTCCGAAAGTGTTTGTTGGGTTGGCACGAATCGAGACTGGGATTTGTCACTCCGTGTGACGGAGAGGTATCTCTGGGCCCACTCGGTAATACATCATCATAATGAGCTCAATGTGACTAAGGAGTTAGTCATGGGATCATGTGTTACGGAACGAGTAAAGAGACTTGCCGGTAACGAGATTGAACAAGGTATAGGGATACCGACGATCGAATCTCGGGCAAGTAACATACCGATGGACAAAGGGAATTGTATACGGGATTAATTGAATCCCCGACATCGTGGTTCATCCGATGAGATCATCGTGGAACATGTGGGAGCCAATATGGGTATCCAGATACCGCTATTGGTTATTGGCCGGAGAGGTGTCTCGGTCATGACTGCATGGTTCCCGAACCCGTAGGGTCTACACACTTAAGGTTCGGTGACGCTAGAGTTGTAATGGGAATTGTATGTGGTTACCGAAAGTTGTTCGGAGTCCCGGATGAGATCCCGGACGTCACGAGGAGTTCTGGAATGGTCCGGAGGTGAAGATTTATATATGGGAAGTCCAATTTCAGTCACCGGAAAGGTTTCGGGGTTTATCGGTATTGTACCGGGACCACCGAAGGGGTTCCGAGGGTCCACCGGGAGGGTCCACCTGCCCCGGAGGACCTAATGGGCTGTAGTTGGGTGGGAACCAGCCCCTTAGTGGGCTGGTGCGCCCCCCCAAGGGCCCAAGGCGCCTAGGGTTGGAAACCCTAGGGGGGCCGCCGCCCCCCAAGGGCCCAAGGCGCCTAGGGTTGGAAACCCTAGGGGGGCCGCCGCCCCCCAAGGGCCCAAGGCGCCTAGGGATGGAAACCCTAGGGGGGCCGCCGCCCCCCCCCCCTCTAGATGGATCTAGGGGGGCCGGCCCCCTCTCCCCTTCCCCTATAAATAGTGGGGGGTGGGAGGGCAGCCACACACCCTTCCCTTGGCGCAGCCCTTCCCCCTTCCTACACCTCCTCCTCCTCCGTAGCGCTTAGCGAAGCTCTGCCGGAGAACCACGAGCTCCACCGCCACCACGCCGTCGTGCTGCCGGAGCTCTCCCTCAACTTCTCCTTCCCCCCTTGCTGGATCAAGAAGGAGGAGACGTCCCCGGGCTGTACGTGTGTTGCACGCGGAGGCGCCGTCCGTTCGGCGCTTGGATCGGATCTTCCGCGATTTGAATCGCCGCGAGTACGACTCCATCAACCGCGTTCTTTGTAACGCTTCCGCTTAGCGATCTACAAGGGTATGAAGATGCACTCCCTCTCTCTCGTTGCTAGCATCTCCTAGATTGATCTTGGTGACACGTAGGAAAATTTTGAATTATTACTACGTTCCCCAACACTTCGGTCTTCTGTCTTCTGATCATTGGCTCGAATGGCTTCTTGATAGTCTTGTATTTGCTCCCAGCTATCCTCCGGCAAGCCTTGCCGGGTCTTGTCTTGCTAGGAGATCATGCCGCTGGGAAGAAGCTTCTCCCCAACGAGCTCTTGTTCTTGCTTGTTAATATAATGCTTGCCAGATATGGTATTCGCCGGGAAGCTTGGCCTTGCCGGGGTTGCCAGGCAACAATCCTGGACGGGAATGACCCATGCCAAGAAGGTTGATGAGACCCTGGTTCTCATTACACCGACAGGAGCCCCCGGGCCCGCCTTCAGCAGAGAACTCAAAGATCTCGATGCTGGAGGTGGGGCCAAATTTGGCGTGGGTCATGACTGCCATGCCCTTTCCTTCTGGAAGTTTAGTTGTTTAAGAAAAACAGCCCTTGTCGGAGTGCATGGCTCGACGACAAGGTTGAAAGCCCCCTTGTCGGAGCGGATGGCTCGACGACAAGGTTGAAAGCCCCCTTGTCAGAGCGCATGACTCGACGACAAGGTTAAAAGCCCCCTTGTCGGAGCGCATGACTCCACGACAAGGTTGAAAGCCCCCTTGTCGGAGCGCATGACTCGACGACAAGGTTGAAAGCCCCCTTGTCGGAGCGCATGACTCGACGACAAGGTTGAAAGCCCCCTTGTCGGAGGGCATGACTCGACGACAAGGTTTGCTATTCTTCTGCCGAAGAATATTTCTGGAAAAGTTTGCGATTTCAGCAGAGAACTTTGACGTTCTCGATGCCGGCCTCCGGCAAAGATGTTGCCGGGAAGGCTTATGACTTCAGCGGAGAACTTTGACGTTCTCGACGCCGGCTTCCGGCAAGGATGTTGCCGGGAAGGCTTATGACTTCAGCGAAGAACTTTGACGTTCTCGACGCCGGCTTCCGGCAATGATGTTGCCGGGAAGGCTGCAAAGTAATAGCCCACCTGTATACCTGCAACACTGATTCGGACATGTAATGCCACGACAGCGTTTTAACACAACAAATTAATTAGCTTCTGGCTTTATGATTAACTTGTTGTAATTTTGACTTCTGCCGAATATTCCCTTGCTTGGCGGAACACTTTCCGGTGCGCACGATCCAGTCAGTAGCGCTTTGAGGAGCAGGTCCTTAGCAGCTTGCCGGGAACGCCGCCTCCCGAAAAAGGTTTTTCCTTCCCAGCTTTAGTGCGGCTGCTCACATCGCCGAGCGGACTCGAGGTGACAAGGAGCGCAACTAGCCCCGGGAAGGCTCCTCACCATACGGGTTTACACAGAAACCTTAAAATAAAACTTGCTAAGCCCTTTTCTTAAATGATTGCATTTTTGTACAATGAGTCCCTACGTTTGCCGGAATGCTCCCCGAATGCGCACGTCCTGGTCAATGGCGCTTAGGATCGGGTCCTGTCTAGCAGCCTATCGAGAACGCCGCCTCTTCGGGAGCTTAACGCTTTAGAAACAATCGCAACTGCATCTGTATTGTTGGGCGGACCCAAAGCAACCAGGAGCACAGAATGTTTCAAGAGCGCTCCTTCGCGCATAGGTTATGTACAAAAATATCATCAAGGATAAGACTAAACAGTAGAAAGTAATTAAAATTTTAGGACTTAGCTTTCGCAAGGAATTTCAGCCGCCCCCGCTTCTTCTTGGGCGCCATGACGATGAAGACGATCAAAAACTGACGCGCTGACCGCTAGATCGGGTTCGCGCAACCTCTCCCCCTACCTGGCGCGCCAAAGATGTCGGCGTACGACACCTATGGGACCGCGCGGATCCCTTTTACGGTTCGGCTTGGGAGAAGATGTACACAAAGAGCAGATCCAACGATCAACGCGGGGATGTTTTACCCAGGTTCGGGCCGCTGAGTAGCGTAAAACCCTACTCCTGCTTTGGTTTATTGTGGGTGTTTGAGCTCAGATACACGGAGCGCTTCTTGGTGAACAGTACACAAGAAGGGCGGCTACGCATGCAGCTGGGCCAGAAAGCTCCTCCTCTCCTGTAGCTTCGCCTTGGGCCTCCTTTTATATGACAAAGGGGTCACCAACAGTGGCGAATAGCAAGTACAAGAGGTGTAAAGTTGCTACAGTGTTTACATGCTTATCACTAACGACTTAGGACAAACGCATTAAATGCTCCGCTTAGGTGTCCCTTACTTTCTTGGGGACGGAAAAAGAGCCCGTCCCATCAGTACCGCTTAACCCCATCCGCCGCTAATGCCATGACACCCACCCAGGAGGACAAACCCTAAACGACAGGCTGTTTGCTGCGCTGGAGCGGTGGCAGGGCGGCGGGATCTTGCCGGGTGCGAGTCCTTGCCGGGTCTTCGTGAGCTTTCCCGGCAAGATCTTGCCGGGAACCCAGCCTTCGGTCTTCTGTCTTCTGATCATTGGCTCGAATGGCTTCTTGATAGTCTTGTATTTGCTCCCAGCTGTCCTCCGGCAAGCCTTGCCGGGTCTTGTCTTGCTAGGAGATCATGTCGCTGGGAAGAAGCTTCTCCCCAACGAGCTCTTGTTCTTGCTTGTTAATATAATGCTTGCCAGATATGGTATTCGCCGGGAAGCTTGGCCTTGCCGGGGTTGCCAGGCAACAATCCTGGACGGGAATGACCCATGCCAAGAAGGTTGATGAGACCCTGGTTCTCATTACACCGACAGGTTCAATCTTGCGGTGCTCAATCCCAGTGACAGAAAGGGACATGACACGTATTTGTATTGTTGCCATTAAGGATAAAAAGATGGGGTTTATTCATATTGCTTGAATTTGCTTCTCTACATCATGTCATCTTGCTTAAGGCGTTACTCTGTTTTTATTAACTTAATACTATAGATGCATGCTAGATAGCGGTCGATGAGTGGAGTAATAGTAGTAGATGCAAGCAGGAGTCGGTCTACTTGTCTTGGATGTGATGCCTATATACATGATCATTGCCATGAATCCGTCATAATTATTTGCTTTTCTATCAATTGCCCAACAGTAATTTGTTTACCCACCGTATGTTTCTGCGCTCAAGAGAGAAGCCTCTAGTGAAAACTATGACCCCTGGGTCTATCTTTATCATATAAAAAAACATAAAAAATACCTTGCTGCAATTTATTTACTTTTATTTAGTTTAGTAATTTACTTTATCAATTTATCTCTATCAGACTTAATCCTTGCAAGTAACCGCTAAGAGGATTGACAACCCTCTTATTCGCGTTGGGTGCAAGTGTTTGCTTTTGTGTGTGTAGGTGCTGTTCACAGGATCTTGCTTGGTTCTCCTACTGGATTGATAACCTTGGTTCTTAACTGAGGGAAATACTTATATCTACTATACTGCATCATGCTCTCCTCTTCGGGGAAATACCGACGCAGTCTACAAGTAGCAGGAAGAATTTCTGGCGCCGTTGCCGGGGAGACATCATCAAAATCTATCAAGTACCTTCGCACAAACTGTCAATCACTTGCATTTATTTTATTTGCCTTTTATTTGCATTTGCCTCTTGTTTTCATCTCCCCCACTTCTAATTTTTTTTATAAAAACAAAAATATATTTTATTTGCTATTTTGCTTGCTTTGTTTACAGTTGCCACCATGTCTGATTTTGTTATTGAAAAAGATGAGGATGCTAAAATTCCTAAGATTGAAATTCCCTCAAATTTAGACTCAAAATTTTTTGTAGTAGGGAGTGGAAATGTCATAGGGAAAAACATTATTCAAGAGTTCTTTAATTGCACTGGAACTTTGGTTTGTAATGACACTCCAATCCTTAAAAGAACCAACAGTTATGGGGAGGCTATCTCCGCACTCATTCTTAAACTTGAAAGAAGATTTATCCATACTCATCCTACCTTGCAAAGATTGTTTTATGAGTTGCCGGTTATAAATAACCCTAAAGCTAAAAAGATAGCTACTCTTATCCTTATGAATGAGTTTGATTACATAGTACGAGAAGCTAGAGAGATCTTTGATTTCTATAATATGAGTCAAGAAAATCCTGTGATAGATGAAATTTTATATAATGAGGAATATATGTTGCGATATGTTTTTCATGATCACCATGCTTTTGATGAAAATACTAAAAAAGAAGTTCCTCCCATACATATTATCCAACAAGTTTTTAGTGGAATTAATCAGAAGTACTCTTGGATTGTAAAAGGGAACGACCAAGGGTTTGAAGATAGCAATCTTAATGACCCTAAAATTTTGGTTGATGATGTGTTCCCCATTGTTTTTGAAAAACCTCCTGAAAATCATACACCTAAGGATGTCAAAACCAAGGATGACAACACTTGAAACTATGCATTATGCCTAGCTAGGGGCATAAAACAATAGCGCTTGTTAGGAGGCAACCCAATGAATAAAATAAATTTGTGCTTTTACCTTCTATTTTTTAGTGTTTGCATGATTAGAGCCTCTGTTATGATTGTGTTTTTATGTTTAAATTAGTGTTTGTGCCAAGTAATGCCTTTGGGATGATTTGGAAGATACTATGATTGATGCTGTTTGAAAACAGAAACTTTTGCGTCCAGTGCTGGAATTTCTAATTTTCTCTGGAGTGTCAGAACCTTCTCAATTTTTTACACAGTATTGGAATTTAAATTTCCCACGTTTTCCTAATTTTTCAGATTTTTTGCAGTTACAGAAGTATGACCATAATTCAGATCTTTACAGAATGTTCTGTTTTAGACAGATTCAGTTTTTGTTGCATAGTTTGCTTATTTTGATGAATCTATGGATCGTATCGGGGGGTATGAGTCATGGAGAAGTTGGAGTACAGTAGCATTATGCCAATATTAAATATGAATCAATTTATCACAGTACCTAAAGTTTAAGATTTGTTTGTTATACTAATGGATCTCACGAGGTTTCTGTTGAGTTTTGTGTGCTGAAGTTTTCAAGTTTTGGGTGAGACTACGATGGATAAAGGAATAAGGAGCGGAAAGAGCCTAAGCTTGGGGATGCCCAAGGCACCCCAAGGTAATATTCAAGGAAGACTCAAGCGTCTAAGCTTGGGGATGCCCCGGATGGCATCCCCTCTTTCGTCTACAATCTATCGGTAACTCACTTGGATCTATATTTTTATTCATCACATGATATGTGTTTTACTTGGAGCGTCTTGTGATATAGTTTGTTTGCTTTTGTTTTCTTTTTAGTTTGTCACAATCATCTTTGTTGAACATACCTTTTTGAGAGGGACACACATTATTCTTGATTTGTTAGAATACTCTATGTGCTTCACTTGTATCTTTTGAGCTAGGCAGTTGCTCGAGTGCTTCACTTATATCTTTTAGAGCACGGCGGTGGTTATATTTTAAAGAAATATTTGCACTCTCATGCTTCACTTATATCTTTTTGAGAGTCTCATGATAGCAATGGTAATATGCACGGGTTATGAATTTGGTCTTGATATGATAGGTATTCAAGAGGGATATAATAAAAACTTTGATGTAGATCACTGAATATGATAAATTTGATTCCTTGCAATAGTTTTGCGATATTAAGATGGTAATATGGGGGACGTACTAGTAGATGATTGTGGTATAGTAAGAATAATTGTGTTAAGGTTTGTGATTCCCGAAGCATGCACGTATGATCTGTCGTTATGCTAAGAAGTTGGAGCATGATTTATTATTGATTGTCTACCCTATGAGTGGCGGTCGGGGACAAGCGATGGACCTTGTCCTACCAATCTATCCCTCTAGGGGCATGCATAGTAGTACTTTGCTTCGAGGGCTAATAAACTTTCGTAATAAGTATGTGAGTTCTTTATGACTAATGTGAGTCCATGGATTATACGCACTCTCACCTTTCCGCAATTTGCTAGCCTCTTCGGTACCGTGCATTGCCCTTTCTCACATCGAGGGTTGGTGAAAACTTCGCCGGTGCATCCAAACCCCATGATATGATACGCTCTATCACACATAAGCCTCTTTATATCTTCCTCAAAACAGCCACCATACCTACCTATCATGGCATTTCCATAGCCATTCCGAGATATATTGCCATGCAACTTCCACCGTTCCGTTTTTTATATGACACACATCATCATTGTCATATTGCTTTGCATGATCATATATCTGACATAGTATTTGTGGCCCAGCCACCGTTCATCATTTTTATACATGTTACGCTAGCATCATTGCACATCCTGGTACACTGCCAGAGGCATTCATATAGAGTCATATTTTTGTTCTAGTATCGAGTTGTAATATTGAGTTGTAAGTAAATAGAGGTGTGATGATCATCATTATTAGAGCATTGTCCCAGTGAGGAAAGGATGATGAAGACCATGATTCCCCCACAAGTCGGGATGAGACTCCGGACGAAAAAAAAAGAGGGAGGCGAAAAAGAGCCATGAAAAAAAATGAGAGAAAAAGAGAGAAGGGGCAATGTTACTATCCTTTTTCACACTTGTGCTTCAGAGTAGCACCATGTTTTTCATATAGAGAGTCTCCGATTTTGTCACTTTCATATACTAGTGGGAATTTTTCATTATAGAACTTGGCTTGTATATTCCGATGACGGGCTTCCTCAAATGCCCGAGGTCTTCATGAGCAAGCAAGTTGGATGCACACCCACTTAGTTTTCGTGTTGAGATTTCATACACTTATAGCTCTTTGTGCATCCATTGCATGGCAATCCCTACTCCTCTCATTGACATCAATTGATAGGCATCTCCATAGCCCGTTGATTAGCCTCGTCGAAGTGAGACTATCTTCTTATTTTTGACTTCCCTTATTGATCTCTACCACCACATTCTATTCCACCCATAGTGCTATATCCATGGCTTGCGCTCATGTATTGAGTGGGATTTGAAAAAGCTGAAGCATGTTAAAAAGTATGAACCAATTGCTCGGCTTGTCATCGGGGTAGTGCATGATAAATACTTTGTGTGAAGAAGATGGAGCATGACAGGATTGTATGATTTTGTAGGGATAACGTTCTTTAGCATTTTTATTTTGAAAGACATGATTGTTCATTAGTATGCCTGAGTATTGATGTCTTTATATCAAATTATAGACTATTGCTTTGAATCATTTGGATCTTATTATTTATACCGTAAAAGAGATTACATGATGAAACATGTTAGGTAGCATTCCACATCAAAAATTCTGCCTTTATCATTTACCTACTCGAGGACGAGCAGGAATTAAGCTTGGGGATGCTTGATATGTCTCCAACGTATCTATAATTTTTGATTGTTCCATGCTATTATAGTATCAATCTTGGATGTTTTTATATGCAATTATATATCATTTTTTGGGACTAACCTATTAACCTAGTGCCCAGTGCCATTTGATGTTTTCTGCTTGTTTTTAGCTTTTCAGAGAATCGGTACCAAACGAAGTCCAAATGCCACGATACTTTTTGGAGATTTTTTTCTGGACAAAAGAGACCCTGGAGACTTGGAGAGGAGGCCAGAAGGTTCACGAAGCCTCCACAAGGCAACAGGGTGCGACCCCAGGGGGGCATGCCCTCATGCCTTGTGGGGCCCTCGTGGCTCCGTTTGACCTAATTACACTCCTATAAATTCACAAATATTCTGAAACCATCAGGGAGCCAGAAGAAAAGACCTTTCTGCCGCCGCAAGCCTCTGTTCTTCCGCGATCCCATCTAGAGGCCTTTTCCGGTACTCTGCCAGAGGGGGAATCGATCACGGAGGGCTTCTAGATCAACCTTGCTGCCCTTCCGATGATGTGTGAGTAGTTTACCACAGACCTACGGGTCCATAGCTAGTAGCTAGATGGCTTCTTCTCTCTCTTTGATCTTCGGCCCCGTCTTCTTCCTTTGCATCCGCCGGCCATCTTCATCGACTCTGGCGCCCTCTGCTGCTCCCGGCTCTCAACGAGCCTTTCTTGCGCTCCACGGTGAGCTTCCGCTCGAAACCCCTTTGTTTCCCCCTTCTTTCCGCGCCCGTAGCCGTCGCTTCCGTCATGGCCGAGCTCGCCGCCGTCGAGCTCGTCGCAGTCGTGCTCACCGGCAGCCATGCTCGCTCCTGGGCAGCGCATCGAGCTCACGGAGCTCCCAGTAGCCGAACGCGCGCACGCACGCAGCCCTACGACACCCCTAGCTACGTTTTCACCTGGACCCGAACTCCGGCGCCCGCCCGCGAGCTCGCCGCCGTCGAGCTTGACCACCGCAGCCCCTGCCGCGGCCACCATCCAACGCGGCTTCGTCCGCTCGTTAGAACGCGCTATCGCGCGCGTCAAATGGCCTGCTTTAGCCAAATCCCAATGCTGATCGAAGCGCGCCGCCGCGTTTTTGATCGCCGGAGCGTGCTCCGGCGTCGCCGCTGACGTGGCTGGCCCTGGGGCCCACCCTGGGTCACTGCCAGTGGGTCCCGTGGGCCCCGTTGACCACATTAACTAGGTCAACATGCTGACTGGGCAACCCCCAGCCACTGACATGTAGACCCCACCGTAATAATTAACTATTTTGCTAATTAAAATTAATATGTTATCTAATGTGACATTGACAAGTGGGTCCCACTAGCTAATTAACTTAATTAGTTAAATTAAGCCTCTGTTAAACTGCTCTGTCACTGACATGTGGGCCCCCTAGTCAGTTTGACCAGTCAACTGTTGACTGTTGACTGCTGACTCAGCAGTCAACTGGGCCCCATTGTCAGTCCCTATGGCAATTGGCTGGGTACACTTCTGGGTGTATCTAGCATTTAGCCATTTATTTTCGAATTAAATTAAATTCCAGAAATTCAATAAAACTTTGAAAAATCATATAAATTCAATCGTAGCTCAGATGAAGATGTTTTATATATGAAAAATGATCAGAAAAATAAGACGAATCCAAATATGCCAACCACAAACCCGTCACATGCCTCCAACACTGCAAACATGGAACCTTCCCCTCCGGGTCGCCTGTCCGATAATTGCCTAAAGCCGGGAAAATATTTCCGGATATTTTCCCGCTCTGTCTGTAACGCTTAGCACCGCATTAGGTCACCCCTAGCATAGCCTACTGTCATGTCATGCAATGTGATGCATTTGTTTGCTTTGTATTTACTGTTTCTTCCCCCTCTTCTCTCCGGTAGACCCCGAGACTGCTGTTGACCCCGAGTACGACTACGTCGTCGACGACCCGTCCTTCTCAGCAGAGCTTCCAGGCAAGCAAACCCCCTTGATCATTTCAATATCGCCCATTCTTTCTCTCCCGTGCTTGCATTAGAATTTGCTATGTTGTCCGAAAGCTCCTATTCTGATGCATAGCCTGTTTTTGTAACTGCTGTTGATACCTTACTTGCTATCCTAAATGCTTAGTATAGGTTGGTTAGTGATCCATCAGTGGCCCTGCACCCTTGTCCGTGTTGCCATGCTTTGCTTCCGGATGCTCGATCAGTGTGATCGACGTGCAGAGACCGACACATCACCGCACACCCCCTTAGTTGTACGACTCTGCAGAGCTACTATCGAGTGCCGAGGGTGATACCTCCTACCTCACTCCTGATGATATCTCTGCAGCGTAGCTAGTCGGTTGTGGGTTACCGAGGGTGATTCCTCTTTCACCACCTCTGATGATGCCTCTGTCGTGCAGCCCCTCAAGTGTGAACCCAACGAGGGTGATTCCTCCAAGTTCACCTTGGCGGTTACATCGAGTGGGAATCCATTGAGGGTGATTCCTCGGATTTCCCCCTTGATGTTATGGACACACTGTTACCTTTACCTGTTCCCCGTTTATTGTTTCTACGGGACTAAAGGGACATGCGGTACCACCCCGGTAGAGGTGGACCTGAGTTCCCGACAGTCTCTGGATAAGTCGGGTTAACCAGGAGGGTACCCGCGAGATAATTACGCGGCACGGCCGGGCAGGCAGAGACCGCCCTAGAGAGGGATGGGCCTGGCCCTTGTCGTAAGTCCGCGAGACGGGGCGACAGGATCACTGATCGTCACCGCGAGCTCCCAACACACTAATGGGTTTGGATATATGATCTGAGTAGGCCTCTGGCCTTTTCGCACTAACCACCACGCGGGATAAGTTATGGGCACTCGACGTCGTACGATTCTCCCGAAAGCTCTGTCAGACATCCAGTTCAGCATTGTGGCACGGTCGGATCACGCCATCCAAGACAGAGGTGGCGCTGGTATTCACCGTCCTCACAACGACCCGGAGTGCTTAGGACGATTGGCCCATGACCCCTTCGCACTTAGGATGTAGACCGGCGGGGACCTCTCTGCGGAGCCTAGGTAGGACTACGTCGTGTTGATTAGCCGAGGCCGGGCATGAACCGGAAAAGTGTGTCTAGCCGGAGTTAATCAAGCGTGTTGGGTAAGTTGGTGCACCCCTGCAGGGAAGTTATCTATTCGAATAGCCGTGTCCACGGTAACAGGATGCTCGGAGTTGTATCCCGATCTACTACAACTAGAACTGGATACATGTGACACTAAACTGATATGATGGCTCCGGGATCGCTTCCTCGCGGGGTAGATGAGGAAGGATCTCTGGGCGTTACTAATATATATTTGTTACTACATGTTGTGTTATTCTACTCTCTTCTGTTGCTGCAAGACGCTGCAAGATGCTAGTCTTCGATAGGCTAGGCCTTCCCCTCTATTCTGGCATTTCTGCAGTATAGTCCACAGATACAGCCCCTTCCCTTTGATACCGATGCATTTTTAGCATAGTTCTGATGTAAGTCTTGCGAGTACTTTGGATGAGTACTCACGGTTGCTTTGCTACCTTTTTCCCCCCTACCCGATTGCTGCGATCAGATGACGGAGCCCCGGAGTCAGCTGATCCCGCCGACGACTACTACTACCCCGACGGAGCCTACTACTACGTGGAGACCGACGACCAGGAGTAGATAAGAGGCTCCCAGGCAGGAGGCCTGCGCCTTTTTGATTTAGATGTCGTTGTTTTGCTCAGCCTTCTTAAGGCAAACTTGTCTAATTATGTCTGTACTCAGATACTGATGCTTTCGTTGACTCTTGTGTAACTCGAGCTTATGTATTCGAGCCCTCGAGGCCCCTAGCTTGTAATATAAAGCTTGTATTATTTTATTTTATCTCTAGAGTTGTGTTGTGATATCTCCCCGTGAGTCCCTGGGCTTGATCGTGCGCATTTGCGTGTATGATTAGTGCACGGTCGAGTCGGGGGCGTCACATGAAGATACCCCGAACAAGTCCCTCAAAGGATTACTTTTCATAGTAACAAGTAACAATAAATTTTAGCACGTAATAAAAATGTTTCCTTACCAAATTCCACTTACCAAAGGCGCCAGAAAAGAGTCTTGATGACCCACAAGTATAGGGGATCAATCGTAGTCCTTTCGATAAGTAAGAGTGTCGAACCCAACGAGGAGCAGAAGGAAATGACAAGTGGTTTTCAACAAGGTATTCTCTGCAAGTGCTGTAAACAGTAGTAACAGATAGTTTTGTAGCAAGTTGATTCATAACAAGTAACAAGTGACAATAGTAACGAAGTGCAACAAGGTGGCCCAATCCTTTTTATAGCAAAGGATAAGCCGGAAAGTTCTCTTATAGTAAGCAAAGCGTTCTCGAGGACACATGGGAATTCACATCTAGTCACGTTCATCATGTTTAGTTGATTCACGTTCACTACTTTGATAATTTGATATGTGGGTGGACCGGTGCTAGGGTGATGTTCTTACTTGAACAAGCAACCCTCGTATGATTACCCACTCTCGCAAGCATCCGCAACTACGAAAGAAGAATTAAAATAAATCTAACCATAGCATGAAACATATGGATCCAACTCAGCCCCTTACGGAATAACGCATAAACTAGGGTTTAAGTTTCTGTCACTCTCGCAACCCATTATTTACTTATTACTCCCCAATGTCTTTCCCTAGGCCCTATTATGGTGAAGTGTCATGTAGTCAACGTTCACATGACACCACTAGAGAAATAACAACATACACATCATCAAAATATTGAACGAATGCCAACTTCACATGATTACTTATAACAAGACTTCTCCCATGTCCTCAAGAACAAAAGTAACTACTCACAAATCATGTTCATGTTCAAGATAAGAGGTGTATTGAATATGCTTAAGGATCTGAACATATAATCTTCCACCAAATAAACCAAATAGCATCAACTACAAGATGTAATCAACACTACTAGCAACTCACATGTACCAATCTGAGGTTTTGGAACAAAGATTGAATACAAGAGATGAACTAGGGTTTGAGATGAGATGGTGCTGGTGAAGATGTTGATGAAGATTGGTCCTCCCACGATGAGAGGAACGTTGGTGATGTCGATGACTTCGATTTCCCCCTCCCGAAGGGAAGTATCCTCGGCAGAATCGCTCGCCGGAGAGCAAAAGTGCTCCTGCCAAGGTTCTGCCTCGAGACGGCGACGCTTCGTCCCGATTGTGCCCACACCTCCATGAAACATGCGAAAGTCTCCGTCCCGAAAGTCTTTTCAGCAATTCCGAGTTTGTTATCGCTTGTATCAGCCTCCATAATTTTTGGCCAAAATCTCCATAACAATTTTGACGATTTGAATTCTGCAGGATCCGCTACACTTGCTCTAACATATCTGTAGCACGAACAAGTGCAGACACTCCACTTTATCAAAATTGGTGTGTAGCACTAATTCCTCATAACAGTATAGAATGGTTATTAAGCTTGATTTATCAACATGCACAAATCTTGTTAGAGCATATACAGCCGGGCTCCTCAAACCCCCTATACATCTAGACGAATGGCCTGGTTAGTGGCCGGTCACAAAAGCGTGACCCAGCCGGGCTCCTCAAACCGGCTCTACTCGTCCGGGCTGACCGGCACCCCTCATATCTAGCCAAATCTAGGCCGGATATGAGGAGGCCCAGACGCGGTTGGGCACGTCTGCCACGTCGAATCCGGCAGACAAGACCCTTCACAAATTGCATCAAATTGACCAAGTCCACCGTATCTACCACCCTCCTCCTGTGTCTGTCCTCCATTTCCCGTGCCCTAGCCATCATCGTCCTCCACCCTTGCTCCCCCATCCTCGCCGCCACCCTAGATGTCGTCGCGGGTACCCCGTCCCCACCGCCATGACGGATGTTGCCTCGGCGTCGTCCGTGGCGATGAGCTGCAAGCCGAAGAACATTGCCCGGAGGGAGCGGCGAAGGAAGCAGCGTGAGAGGGAAGTGGCGACGCAGGGAGTTTCGACCAAGGATGTTGTGGACCTCGAGGAGGATGTGTCCCCTCCGCTGCGCTCGGTCGCCCCACGCCCGTCCATCCAGCCACCGACAATGAAGCCGTCGTCCGCCCAGCCCGCGACCGACATCGATCCAACGGTCAATTGGGTGATTCCGGACAGATTTACGGAAACACATGCGACGAACGACGAGGTGTGCGACTCACCGCAACTCCAACGGACACGGACAAGCAGGGGCAGCACCGACGTTCGGTTTGCCCAGTGATTGTTCGACGGAATATCCCAGCAAGAGACGGTACAAATTTTGCTCCATTCTGTATCCCTTTGTTCATTATATTTGTTGGTCAAAGCTTGGTTGGCCATAAGCATGGACCCTATATGTGGCACGGAGCAAAAGGGCAACAAGTACTGGGAGAAGACCCACAAGCACTAGCATGAACACAAAAAATATGTGGAGCCACATCCTATCATTACCACGTGCAATGTGGCCTCTTTCCAACATAGACGGTCCACCATCCAAGAATAAGTGAACAAGTTTTTCGACAACTATGCTTCCGTGCTTGGCTGGAATCAAAGTGGGATTGGAGTCCAAAGTCACATAAGTTGAATTGCAAATTTTGTCATAATTTTCATTGCTAGTTTTAAATGTTGGATTATCATGATTACTTTATTGTTTGATATATGGTGTTGGCCGCCGCTTTGTTCCAACGAGTCGAGAAGAAGCCATTCGATTTTAGCCATTGTTGGATGAAATTGAATGTCCAACCAAAGTGGAATCAACTTATGGACGACCTTAAGAAAGACAACAAGAGGTTGAAGACAAATGATACCTCAAGCTCCCACCAATTCATTAGAGTGGATGACGAAGAGGAAGAAGTTGTAGGGATGAATGGAAGAGCCACCGCATCAATGAATAACCGGCAAGTGATGGAAAACAAGTATGAGAAGGGGAGGGCCGTCTGTGACGGCGACAAAAATGTCCATCACATGGATGAACATTTTTTCCACAAGGGGTTGCAAGAAAGAGGAGAGGTACAAGCTCATGTTGGATGCTCAAAAATAGAGGATAGATTGAGACCGGGAGAGGGTGGACCACAAGTTAGAATTTGAGAGGGAGAAGATAGAGTTGAAGAAGAAAGAGATGCGCCTCAAATGGGAGCTCGAGAAGGCCCCGACTTTTGGATCGATAGAGATTGAGAAGGAGAGGTTGCAACTTGCTCGAGCCACGGAGGGGTCGAGGATAATGTTGGCGGACGCAAGCCTTTTGAATGCGGAAACCAAAAAGTGGCTTGAGGGAAGGAAAAAAATGAGATCAACGGGCGTAGAGAGTACGAAACGGTGGAAACGACACGGGTGGCGGCAGAGCACGTAACACAGATGGTGGCAGAGCAAGCGACATAAATGGCGTCTGGCGAGTGATTCATGATGTTGTCCAAACGTGGCCCGGGCGTTGAATTTCGTTTTGGCATGTCTGAATTGTTGATTTGTGATTTATTTTACTTTGTTGCATTGGTGAATTGTTGAATTGTGAACAATGTGTGCTATATGATTCACGTGCATGGATTTAAGGGTTTAGATATGAGAAATGTGGCTGTCCGTGATGGCGTTTGTGCACGTCCGTGAACATTTAGTGAGCCCGATGTGTTCTGTAGATGCTCTTAGCTTGGTCGGTCGTACTCATTCATCCTCTCCGGACCATACCGAATTCGTGTCTAACCAAGAGCTACATCTGCCTGTTCCTGACCGGAAGTTACCAACTTATCATGATCTCCGTCTGCAGAGTTTTACTACTAGTCGTCGATGGACAACAATGCCCGCTTCAAGACACACCAAGCTGGCACGGAAGCATTTTTCCCTCAAAAAGAAAAACAAAGAAAATCTGGCACGGAAGCATAAACGATTGGAAGATTGAGCGGGAGATTCCAATCGTGACCAAACGATCTATACAGCCTCCGAGAGACATTCCCGCCCAGCACGGCACTCTGGCTGGCGCGCTGGCGCCTCGTCGCACCACGCTGGAAAGCATGGGGGAAAGGAAAGAAGCCCCGACGCGCGCGCCGCCCGCCTCGCCGCGCATGTGACCAATTAATTTCGGGGCCGCGACACGGCGGTCCACCGGTCAGCCACGGGCGTCGTCGGGAGACAGGTGCATTTAGTATCGGCGCCGTAGGGGCATATTCCAAACCCGCGCCGGAATTAGTCCCGCCCACGACGCCGCAGCGGCCGTGTGCTTTTACGCTGCTGCCCTCACACAACGGGAAGCATCATGACATGCGCCACAGTTTTTTTTTTTTTTTGATGAGGGGATCATCCTCGACAGTTGGATATGGTTGTGCGTCATCGCTCGTTGGGGCTAGGCTGGTGGCACCACCCTCAAACTGTCATTGTATCTTCTGTTGATGATTTGATTAGGTGAGTCAAGATCATCACAGACAAACATGCTACTAGTACAAATTGTTTACTGTCAGGAGAAAACTAACACAAACTGGCTTGCATGTTTGTTCGTCTTGTGCCGGGATTGAACAGGTGTCTCTTTCTACTGTGGACTTCGTTTCTAGATTATAGTACGGTGGTTAGTTGGTTACCTAAATTGTGTGACACAACATTGTTTAGCGGGTTGTCTTACATGACCATAAAACAACTTGTATCGCGAAGCGATCACAAGGGATTATACAAACACGTTGGGGTCGCTGTCGAACAAAGTCGTCTAATCTTTGGTCTTGTCGTCCACTTGTTCGTCTATAGATGTGTATCCACCTGCTTAAGTTGTAGATATTTCCATAAAATCCTTAGGCATGTCCTCAACCCCTCTTTGTCTTTTGTGTCTAACCAAGTTATTGCAGGACATTTGGCCTATTTATCTTTGCATCCTAGGTCGTTGATGTCGCTAGCTCTCTCGGTAACATAAAACCTACTTTTTACCAAGGGTGAACTGGAACACTATGTGTTCGGTGTGATGGAGCAATTTCTTTCTTTTCGAGGGTTTGATGGAGCAATTTCTACTTTATATTCCCTCGCTACACACGAGGATATCTTTCGATAATAGTTTTCGTTAGCATGCTGGCCTTCAATATCTATCCATAAGAATTACAAAATGTATGGTTGTAAATGGAGATACACACATTGATGTACTACATGACCGACATATACGGTTATCAACGACCCTAATTGTTGTTAGTTGGTTACCCAAGATTATGCCAAACAACATTATTCAGTGTGTCGTAACATGGGCATAAACAACTTGTATGTGAAGCGGCCACAGAGTATTTTTGCAAACATGTTGGGGCAACTGTCGAACAAAGTCGTCTAATATTGGTATTGACGTCCACGTGCCCGTTGTATAGGCAACATCATCTAACAAATCTAACTAATTACTTTACATTAACTGACAGACCAGTTAGTGGGTTTGGTTAGACTAAACTCGTCGCTCTTGGTTTTTTGGCTTATAAGACAAGAAACAGCTATTTTTGTGCCTTTTGGCTTTGTTTTTTTATTGAATATTGTAACACGATGCCATAAGCCAGAAGCGAAAGCCAATATACATCTTTTGACGTATAGGCCAAAGATCAAAAGCCACAGGTCAAGCCTAACCAAACACCCCATTAATGGAGTCAAATCCAGCAGATCTCCGGCAGAGGGGTCCTGAGCTGGTAGCCTTGGCACGATGATAACAGGGAAACATAATTTTACCCGGGTTCGGGCTCTCTCGAAGATATAATACCCCGCGTCCTGCTTTGATTGTATTGATTTCGAGGGAGTACAAGTTACAAGTTGATCTACCACGAGATCTATGTGTGTATGAGGTGATCATCTACGGGCCTCACCCCTCGGTTTATATAGATACCGGGGGTGTACATAGGTTAGTTACATCTAAGGTAGTCGTGATATAGACGATCTCTAAGTCTTGAAGTAGACGTGAAGTCTTCGGAAGTTTCCATCTTGGTGCGTCATGGGCCCGACGTACACGACCCACTGGTAGACTATCTTGGGGGTCTTCGGCCCGACCCATATGGTCGGGAGGCGACGTGGTACCCACCCCCTGGTCCAGGACACCATCACCCATGAGCTGCAATGGTTTTCATATAACACTTTGGCATAATTTATTCCTCTCCATTTAATGACCTCCCATTCTTTACAAAGACTCTCATTTCCTCTCCCTTGCTTGTTACTTCGTCATGTCGGTAGTTCTCTTGATAGACTAAACCCTAATGTTAACTAGCGATGAAGTGGAACACTGTTTGACTGGCGGAATGGAGCAACTTATGCTTTGCATTTTTTTCGCTACACGACTCAAGGGTGGGTAAATTCGACAATACTTTCGCTAGCAGGCTGAACATGCGAGAGATATCCATAAGAAATGGGAAATGTATGAGAAAGGCATGAGCATCATTCTACTGCGCAACCAATATCTACGGGTATGACCCCCTTACCATAATTACTAGCTCATCTCATCATGCCCGACCTTGTTGTTCGCCTTTAAATTGGTATCCTACATATACCTCATAACCCAGTGCCTCGATTGTTTAACCCCACGAAGTCGCCACTAAAGTTCTCGAGCACATTCTTAGGAACGTGTATTGAGGGTTTGAACTCTCAAATATGAAGTCGCACACACACAAGCATCACCCACCCCATATGTTGCATGTGATGTTTGTGAGCGGCTAATCCTATACGGCAGTAAAACCAAATGTCAAGCATGTATTTTGAAGGTGAGGATGAAGACTAAAGATTGGTCATATGTTTCAAATGACGGAAATATACATGAGACCCATATGACTAAAATACACACAAATGAAAAAATCTAGTAAGAGGGTGCCTCTTTTTCGCGTGACGGGGTGGCATATTAAAATCCACAGGTTTTGTCGGATTGCACCTCAAAAAGACCACATGAAGATTTTGAAAAGATCTAGCATTTATATAGTTTTTCCAAAGACAATAATTTTCTAAAGATGCACTAGTTTTCTTGAATCGCACATAAAGCAGTTCATAGAAAAACTTTTAATGATTTCCAATTATAAATATCTTCTTTTTTGCGAATGTCCAATTATACATATCAAATAAGCTATGTGAGAAAAGAATCTACAAAATAAAATCCTACAATTTTTATACGACTTTTTTTCTTCTAAAAATCAGAGAGTCATATTCTTCAGCTTTAATCAAAGAATGGTTTGACACTATGGCCAAGGTTTGGTGCTCTATGCCATTATGGTTAGCATTATTTTTGCCTTTCAAAATTGGTCCTAAACTGTCAGCCAGCACTGATGCCGTTGTTATGCTAGATGGGTCCGAACCAACCTGTGGTTGGATGGCTAGAGGGACTGTGGTATCCCCAGCCCACCAGGGTTCAAATCCTGGTGCTCGCATTTATTCCTGGAATTATTTCAGGATTTCCGGCGATGCGCATTCAGTGGGAGGAGACGTTTCCGTCGACGACGAGGTGCCTACGGTGACTTCGTAAATTTCAAGATGATATGCCGGCTCAGTCTCTCGGAGGTGCTCATAGGGGTAGGGTGTGCGTGTGTGCGTTCATAGGGGTGAGTGTATGCGCGTGTATATGAGCGCTTGCGTCGGTACTGTGTTCAAAAAAAAAATTGTCCAATGTGAGGGGGCCAAGTCGGAGTCGCATGATTACATCATCGACGAAAGCACAAAATGAGAGGGGCATCGTGGTCATTTGCCGCACCGCACGCTCCCCTCGCGAGCACCGCTTTTTAGCCAGACGGCCCCCTGCGAATTTACAGCTAGGCCCCCGCCCGCCTCTTCCCCTCTTTCTCTTTCTCTCTCCCCGTCTCCCCGCTCCTTTCCCAAATCTGACCGCAGCCGCACGACGCACGACGCACCTACCCAACCCCCAGCACCAGCAGCCCCGACCTAGCCCAACCCGGCCCCTCGCGAGCCCGGACAGCCGGCCTCCACCGCGCCGCCGCGCCGCGCCGTGGCCGTCGGGCACCTCCCGGTGAGCGCCCTCCTCGCAGATCCGTTATCCTTCTTTCCGCCGCTTGCTTCTTGGGGGGTTTCTTGGGATTTCGAGGGTTTGAAATTCGGACTTTTCGGCGGGGGACGCCTCTCGGTGCTTGCTAATGCGGGGCTTACTCGCGGCCCCCCGGGGCGGATTCCTCTGCGTTTCTTGGCAATTAGGGTTTCCTTTGCCGGGTTTTCTTGGTGGTTAGGGTTTTGTCGGAGGGAGTTTGGTTGGTAACCTTTGTGCCTTTCTTGGCCTCTGGAACTGCAGGTAGGGAGCGGCGCCTCTTTTCTTTGATGCGCCGTGAAGGAATTGGGAGCAAGAAGCCGTGATGTTTACTCCGCAGGGGAAAGGATGGAACGGCTGGTCCACGCCGTCCCCAGGGAACCAGCGGGCCGGTGGTGGCGCTCCGCCCGCGTCTGCGCCCCTTGGCAAGGCGAAAGGGACTTCACAGAGAGCTGCCGAGCTCGAGCAGGAGGTTTTGCCCAATCTTTGCCCTTTTTTTCAGTCCATGCAACTTTTGAATCTTGTTTCGGGCTATGTCTCTTTACTCGCTTCGACTTCTGTCCCGAATTATTTAAATTATAAGATTCTCAAGTAAGGCCAACTATGCAGTACTATTATCCTATATAGTATTCTCTTTATCACATGCCGTCAGTTTTTGAAAAGTAAAAATAACACCATTATTTAAATCAGCATGCGTCAAGCTTTTCAATTTAAACCAGCAAGCCTTTCGGAAGATAGGGTTTTGACAATTTCTTGTTAGCATGACGAAACTCTACTCTATGCTGGTTCTTAGAGAATGAGATTTTCATGCGACCCATGGAAGAACTCATTTTCTCTGGCTGTTTTGGCCAGACACCCTGAAACAAAGCGGTGCTGAGTGTTAGATTGGTTCTGCTTATAACATTTAACACTTTTTCTCAGTACTGTTAGTAGTCATAATGTTTGGGTTCTCCATCGTAGAAAGAACTGTAGGCTATAGCTAGTGTTTTCTGCCTTTTAAAAGTAAAAGTAATAATAATGGACAGGTAAAAAGTTACGCAGTGGTGAAAGTTCTTATGTGTATTTTTTCATTTTTCTTCTCATGCAATTTGTGTAATTTGGATATTGCTTCAGAAATTTCCTTTTTCCTCACCACAGTATTTTCTCTGTCAGGATATTTAGCCTTCCGCTTTGTACTTTGTTCATTCCCATGACAGTTACATTTATTGACATATGTGTTTTCATGTGTATGTCTTGCAGTTACATGAATATCAATACAATATGGGGCTGCTCTTGATTGAGAAAAAAGAGTGGGCAGCCAAATTTGATGAAGTCACCCAAGTGCTGACACAAAAAGAGGAGATCTTAAAGCGGGAACAAGCTGCACATTTGAATGCTATATCAGAATATGAAAGGCGAGAAGAAAACATGCGGAAAACACTGGGTGTTGAGAAACAATGTGTAGCTGATGTATGTTGGTCTCTATCCCATATTTCTTGTTCTTGTTGTTTATATGCACCGTTCTCATCTGGTTACTCTGCCAGTAGCAGAGAAATAATGAGCGTATATATTTTTGCACCACATTTTACATAGATATTTGATTCTTGGAGGTTGTTCAATACTTACAATTGTGTGTTTATGTACTCTTAGTTTTTAGTATAATCTCTAATAGCCAAAACGAGTTGGTATGAATTTTAGAGACTGCACCCATCATAGTCATCAGTATTGCTTTTACTGAAAGCACCACTCTCTGTTTTAAACTGATTGTTATGCGCTCCAATTTTTCTTCTTCTGGTTTACCTTTTGACTTTTTGTTTGTCTGAATATGCAGCTTGAAAAGGCACTACGTGAAATTCGATCAGAGATAGCTGAGGTTAAGTTCATGTCTCAGAAAAAGATAGCTGATGCTCAATCTCTCGAGGCCAACTTGGAGGAAAAATCCTTGGAGATCGAGGGGAAGCTTCATGCTGCAGACGCGAAGCTTGCGGAGGCAAACCGTAAGAAGTCACAAGCTGACAGAGATTTAGAGGAGGCAGAAGCTCGGCAACGTAGGTTGGAGAAGGAGAAGCTATATTTTGAGACTGAGTATGCCAATTTCCTCTGTCTTCTTTCTCTACTTTATACTGTGCTATGCAGGTGATAATATTGTGTTCTGTTGTTTTGGTTACGTCCAGGAGGAAGGCCCGAGAGAAGCAACTCAAGGAGCAGGAAGAATCTCTGCAGGACTGGGAGAAAAAGCTGAAAGAAAGCCAGAACAGACTCGTTGATTTGCAGAGATCTGTAAATGACAGAGAGGAGAGAGCAAATGAGAATGACAAACTTTGTAAGATAAAACAGGAAGAATTGGAGGAGGCAAAAAAGACAGTGGAGTCAACTAAAATCATTTTGAAAACAAAGGAGGAGGATATAGCCAAAAGGCTAAATGAATTACGCTCACAAGAAAAGGTAATCCAGTGACGGGTCCTGCCTTCTTTTCTCCTCATTCTGGGTTATGATGAGTTGATAGTAAAATAAAAATATATATGTTGTTTATTTCCTATTCATTTGCAGGATGCTGACTCAAAGCACAAGACTTTGGAAAAAAGGGAGAAAAAGTTATCTGAGAGGGAAGAAAAAGCTAGTGCAAGAGAAAAAGTAATACACTGATAAACAGTCTCTTCTCCATTTGTCATTATGAATAAATGGGTACAAGCGATGTTGCTGTTACATTTATTTGGTCATTATGCAGTTTGAGCATTTTACCCTTGGGGAAAATTGATGGCATATTAAATATATATCGTTGATATTTTATGTTCTGCTCTAGTTTTTTCTGTAGCCTTTTCCCCTATATGTTTTGTAACTTCTTACATGTTGATATGCTTAGCTCATTATTTTCCCCATTGTGCTATCTCACTTGCCCACCTTGTCATATCTAAATTGGCCGGATTGGCCACCATCCTGTCTTCACCTCATTACTTTTGGGCCATCGAGCTTTTCATACAGATACTCTGTTCTATTCCTTTGCTTGTCAGCTACAAATGATCATGTTCCAAAACATCCTTTTTGGAATATTTTATACACAGCATATTATGGGTAACATGCACCTTTTCAGTGATCTGATATTGTCAGAGAATCTGTTTCAGATGGGGCTTCAGAAGCTTATCGAGGATCATGAGGTGAAGCTTGAAGCAAAAAGACGAGATTTTGAATTAGAGCTGGAGAGTGAGAGGAAATCCTTTGATGAAAAGATGAAGCATAGGGAAGCTGAATTGGTACGGAAGGAAAAAGATCTCAGTTCTCGGGAGAACAAAATATCCAAAAGGGAGCAAGCGATAAATGAAAGCAAGAAAAAACTGGAAGAATTGCAGAATGACCTTGATACCAAGTCGAAAGCTCTGAAGAAGTGGGACGAGTCACTGAAAACTGAGAAGGACAAGTTATCCGAAGAAAAGCTGCAAGTGGACCATGAACGAAAACAGGCTGAGATGTACAGATCGGATATTGAAAGGCTGAAAGCCACAATTGAAGCTGAAAAGCAGAAAATTTTAGAAGAACAAAACAATTTGAAAGTTACAGAGGAAGAGAGGCAAGAGCATAGCATGCTGACAGCACAACTGAAGAAGGAGATCGATGAGTATAGAATGCGAAGCAATTCCCTCTCTGAGGAAACAGAAGATTTGAGGAAGCAGCGGCAGAAATTTGAAGAAGAGTGGGAACAGCTTGATGAAAAAAGAGCTCGGCTAGAAGAGGAGGCAAAGGTACTCAAGAATGAAAAAACAAAATTAGAAAAGTGGCGTCACAATGAAGAGAAGAGATTCAAGGATACACAGGATGAAATGGATGCAAAATACAAGGAGCAGCAGGATAATCTTGCACTCAAGGAAAAAGCTTTGGTGGATGATATAAAACACCAGCGTGAGGAGATTGATGAATTTCTGAAGAGAGAACGTGCTGATCTTCAGCGTAATTTGCAGCTCCATCGACATGAACTGGAGATGGAGATGGCGAATAAACTAGCAATTAAACAGAAGGAACTGGAACAGAAGGAGGATGAGTTAAATAAGAAAAGGGATTTTGTTGAAAATGAACTAAAGCATGCTATCGATTTGAATGAGTCCAAGATTCAAAAGATAACATTGGAGAAACAACAGCTGCTGAGGGAAAAAGAGGTTCTTGCGGAGGAGAAGCAAAAATTGGAAATGGATAAGGCAGACATTAGAAGAGACATTGATAGTCTTCATGCACTTAGCAAGAGTCTGAAAGATCGTCGAGAAGCATACAACAGGGACAGGAATAACCTCATTGATATGTTTGAGAAGTACAAGGTGTGCAAAAGCTGTGGAGTTTCTGTTTTTGAGGGCTTTGGTGACCTATCTCTCAAGGATGACGCTGATATTGACTACCCAAGTTTGGCTGTTGAGGGAGATGATCGTTCCCCGAACACTGATACTTTGGCTCAAGACACAGGAACACTTGTTAATTCAGCTGGTCGTTTCTCACTGTTGCAGAAGTGTTCAAGGCTTTTCAAGTTCTCTCCTAGGACAAAGGCCGAGCAGTCATCGGAACAGGAAGCGGAAAGAAACATTCCTTTTGGTGCGAGATTAGAGGAAGCATCACCGAGTGAAGCAGATTACGAGCCAACTCCTGTCTATCAGGCAGCAAATTATTCTTTTGATGCTGAAGGTCTCCCTTCTGACAGTGGAGCAAGGGGGAATGAAGAATCTGAAAGGCTTGATATAGCTGATGATGTCCAGATCGAGTCTTCTGTTGGATTCGCAGATAATTGTATAGATGTTCATGGAACTCAGCCATTTGCTGGTGCTAATGACATGGCAGTTGACACAACAATTGCCTCTGTGGACCAAAATGAAAAGGACTCGACAGCTGCCCCTGAAGTAGATTTGCAACCTGAAACATCAAAGCAACCTAAACGGAGGGGTAGACCAAGAGGGGTGAAAAGAACAAAGTCGGTTCGTGCGGTGCTTGAAGATGCTAAAGTAGTTCTTGGTGGGAATTTTGATGAAAAGAATGATGATCAGGAAGATTCAGTTACTGTTAGTGGTACACGGAAGAGGCGCTTTGCTGGACCAGTGATCAGTGAGCAAGATGAAGAAGTTAGTGAAGCACAATCTGAAAGTGTTTCAGTTGGTGGGCAGCGTCGCAAGAGGCGGCAGCCAGCCGGCCCGTCGACGCAAGCCCCAGGTGAAAAACGCTACAATTTGAGACGCACTACAGTGTAAGTTAAATTGACCTTCCCCTATTTCATTTCTGCCCTGGGTGGTCGTCTTCCCTTGTATTCCTTGGAACTGTGGAGTAAATCAATAATTATTGTCGTTTTGCATCTTGGCGAAGTGCAAATGCGGCAACAGCAGCTCCTCCACCGGAGAAAAAGAAAGCTGGGAGGACAGGAAAAAAGCAGACGGTAGAAACTACTGCTGATGACACGGAAGGAACCTCCAAAGCTGATGATAGCAAGAGGGGGCAGCCTTCTGAATCAGCTGATGGTGCATCGCAGCTGCAGGAGTTCTCCCAGGTAAGAGAGAGAGAGAGAGAGACTCTGGTGCTATGTCAGGTGCATGTGTTTTTGGGTTACCTGGGCTAACTGGTAACCATGTGATTGATGCTAGGCTGAAACTGTTGATGCCCATGCTACCGCCGGTGAGGAGTATGGTGATATTGTTGTGGATGGTGAACAAGGTGAAGATGCGATGCCCATGACACCATCAGGAAGTGAGCATGGTGATGAAGATGACGACGAGGATGATGATGATTCAGAGAGGCGAAACAAATCGATTGGGAAAACGCTATGGTCTTTCTTCACGACATGACAAGAATAAGAATTGCACCTGATTAGGTTGTTTCTAGTGGTTTCTTGTTTTGAATTGACGATTCTTGGAACTCTAGGTTGTTGGTGTGTTTGGTGATGATGTATCAGTAGATTTTCTTGCACTCATTATGTCAAAGTGTCATGTAATTGGGAATGAGTATATTTTGTAGTCAGACATAGTTTGATGGATGGCGCTCACAGAATTTAGGTGATGCTCCATGTACTCATATTATGGCAGCGATGCCTGTAACAGTCGCGAGTTATTGAGGTTTGTAATTCTTGTTCCTTATCCCACGCCCAGATTACTTACTTTGATAATAGCTGATGTTCCTTATGCCTTTACGCATAGTTTGATTCTTATTAGATCAAAGATCCGACGTTGAAGGGCGATTTGACTGATCGGGTTGACGGTCCGCCAGATCAGCGTTAAACAAGCAAGTCTTTTTTGTTGTTGGAAAACCCTCTCGATCTATTCATATACTGGCATAGTGGCATGTTACGTGGACCACCGTTGTCATTGCCCTTCTAACACCGGAATTGAGGCAAATTTGTTACAATAGACGGTCGAGAAGTTGGTGCTAATGCTCCATCAAACAGAACTCCACACGCCATTCCACGATGCTAGACACACCACCGGGACAAGAGCTAAGGCAGGAAGGACATCATCACATTTTACCCGTCCTTTGCCGACGGGAGTATTTTACCCGTCCTTTGCCGACGGGAGTCTGCCTGTATAAAGTTTTGTGATCTAACAGCTGCCGTGATTCTGTGGTTCCGTCCGTGTGACTGCGGGTCTTTGCTCACGCGGCCAAGGCGACGCTGATCTCTTTCTCTGCCTTTGTCTCTAAGGCACGACCGACCTGTTATTTCCCAGAATCGAGACCAAGCCTGGAGTAGCTAGCAAAAGCAACTTGGTTGCGGATGTGGTCGCTTTCCGTTGGCACCCGTACCGTATGCCACGTCATCCTTGTTTAGTCACCAGTACAAATTACTACTCTATATCTGTCCACAAGATATTTATTTGTTTTGTTTATTATCGCTGGGGAATTCTTTCGCCGCACTGCAACGCTCTCGCAAAGCAAAGAGAGAGAGAGAGAGGGCAACTGAGAGACGGGGCCAAGCACTCCAACGCCACGCAACGCTATATAGTCGATCCCCATTATTGCGACTGACAGAAACCCGAGATCAGCAAACCCAATCCCAGAGACCGACTCCCCACCCCTCCCTGGATCGATGCGCGGGGAAGCAGAGCCAGCAGCGCGAGCAGGCGCCGCCGACGCGGGCCACCCGCGCTCGCCGGACCCGCACGACCTCTCCGACGACCCCGACTACGCCGACGCCGCCTCCGTCCCTGCCTCCATCCACGCGGTACCACTTGCTCTCCCCCGCCTCCCCCTCTTCCGCTTCCACTTGCTAGCGCGGTTTGGGTTTGGGGCCCAGCGCCGACGAGTCGATCGGTTGGTTAGGTCGCTCGCCGGTTTTGTGAGTCCGGAGGACGGATTTGGGGCTTGCTTCTGCCCCCTTCCTGTTGTTTTAGCATCGGATGCCTCTGCTGTTCCATGCGCAATCGATTCTGCGTGTTTCCCTTTTTGGTTGGACTGATTACTGATATGGCATCCTTCTGGTGATCGAAGGCGATGCGGACCGACATGGCGGACATAGGGTCCGAGGAGACGGCGAGGATGGATGTGGTGTACGAGAAGGAGCGTGTCACCATCCACCCCACGCAGTACGGCTCCGGCCGGATCAGCGGCAAGCTGCGCCTCTACTTGCAGCTCGGCTCCCTCTTCCTGGTGAGTGCTATCCACATCACAATCAGCTAACATGAATGTTTGGTTGTTCGTACATGATAGGGGTAGAAACTAGTACTAACTCATGCGGCAGAACCGTGTCACTTTTTAACTGCTGTGAGGAACCGTGTTATTACGCACACTGCATGCCCACTGGCTTATATTGTATCTTCTGCCGCCATTTATGTGACAATTATTGAGAGCATGTTACTTGCTGTTTTCCACTTCATAGTATTATCCTTTGTATACTGGATTTTAGACTTGGATGAGTTATAGCTAGTCGCTACCTCAATACAGCTCTGCTTCTTCTGCTAATGCTTCGTCTGATATGTTTGACAGAGTTGGGAGCCAAATGAGGGAGTCAACAGTTTCTCAACCAGTTCAATCACCGCAGAAATAGAAAAATGTAGGAATCTATAGTTTGCGTCTTTGGTCATACTAAATCTGGCAAGTGAAGCACATCAGTGATGGTGCCTGACTCTTTACATATGTTGTTCTGTGCAGATAGAAGTTTGTACACCATTCAGGCCTTGCCTCTAAGTGATGTGCGCTTCATCCGTAGGCACACCCCAACATTTGGATTGGAGTACATAATCATTGTTCTCTCATCAGGTGAAGTGTTTTTCTTGCCGTTCGTTCCTTTGATCTTGCAGCTGGTTTGAAACTCTGCTTGATTTTTGTATCTTGGTGGTCGGATTATTAGCTTTCAGACACTGTATTGTTCGCACCTAGTATTTCTGCTTCTGCCAGCTAGATCCAATCATCATTATATGAGCACACTGACAGAAATATTCGTAAGTGGCATCAGTCTTATTTATCTAGTCTGTCAACTTCTGCAGGCTTGGCTTTTCCTCCTTTCTATTTCTACAATGGTGGAATTCGTGAATTGTTCGCAACACTGAAACAGCATGTCTTCATTATCAGGTTTCCTTCTTTGGGCTCAATGGTCCTAAATATTTGATCATGTTTGTACACATTTTGTTTATTAGTGCCTAAATTGCTCCTTCCAACAAATGAACTTAAAGCAACTGACAAATGCCTTAAGGGAAAATCGTCATGTATTAAGGCTATCAACTATATTCTTAACTACAATTTCTCGATGCATGTCTTGCTTTCCTCCTGTTGTGTTTGATAGCATCTTAGTGCCACATATATCTGAATTCAGGGAGATAACTCCGACTGTTGACCTTGCTATCTACTCTACTAGAGTTCTATTGTGAATCTTAACATCAAGTCATCCTATTCAAAAGAAATTGAATGAAGCATCAAAGTGTGACCACAAGATCTACATCTCCATGATGATGAAACCCATTTATAAATGCCACTCCCTCTTGTCCCATAATATAAGATGTTACATTACATCCAATATACCCATAATATAAGATGTTATTACATCCAATATATGAGTATATTGGATGTAATGTAACATCTTATATTATGGGACAGAGGGACTTCTCTTTGTAATAAATGTCTTTTTTACTTGCTTGTGATTAAATGTCTTCTTTATGTTGTAGGTCGGATGACGATCCTAATGTATTTCTTGTCAATGACTTTGAAGATCCTCTTCAGGTTTGTTATACCACTGTAGTTTCTTGAATCGAGCAAAACATTCTCAACTGATAATTTGGAATCTTGCTGTTCTGTTGGTAGTTTAATCTGTCATAGTAAAAAGACCCAGTTCCATCAATGGGATTCTGTTTAGTTCCTTGGCCCCTTTCTTTCTGTCCTGCAGCAACTGTTGTCCTTGTGAATCTGTTAAGTTTGGGCTTTCTAGTATCAGATTTCTGTAAAGTAACCTAGTATTCATTGGTAAAAATATCTTTATCTGACCAAGGTGTTGCCCAAATTGAACTTAATAGTGATTAGTGATTACTGATGCAGTATTTACGCTTGTTCCTTGTAGAAAGGTCATCATCCTTAATCCAACTCTTTTGGTGCCTTTGTAGAAAAGCCTGTCATCTCTAGAGCTTCCAGGGGTTGCCACTGTGGCAAATGCCATGTCACGACAGAATTCCTTCAGCTTCACTGGTTCAGTTAGTGAAGTACGACATGGAGATCATGCCAAATATGGGGGGCCTTCAACCATGTCTGAATATGGCTCAAAGCAAAGGCGCAAATCGAATGATCCAGGTCGTGACATTTCGTTTCAAGTTCTGGAGAAATTCTCGCTGGTTACGAAGTTTGCGCGCGAGACAACATCAAGCCTCTTTCGTGAAAATCACAGTAGTGGTTCTCATGCTTATGGACGGCAAAAACAAGAATATGTTTTGGACAACAGAGCAAGTGACAAGTACACAAATAAGCTAATAACACCGGATGATGCTTCTTTGCCCTCCGACTCGGTAGAGGTAACATATGTTACATGATGTTTTGTCTTTGCATCAATTCAGGCACCACAAATTGCGGCACTGAAATACATCTTCCTGAAGTGTTGCTTACCAGATATCTGGACACACCTCTGAAGTTTACTTCCTTTTTAGATTTAATTTTACTTATATATTTAAATCAAATTGGCAATAACTTACTAAGGCTAAATTAGGGTCATGGCCACTTACACCGGGCAGATAATTGAAGCTGCACTACTATTTTTTCTGACATTTGTTCAAATGCAATACCATAACCTGTCAATTCACCACCAGTGAAGTATATTAACTGTAGTTTCTGTAAATTAATGAACTCAAATTTGAAAAAAACCCTAGAAAACAATGATCTACTTAGTTTTATTTTCTGAACTGTGATGACGTTGAAAGTTTGAACCTGCCTAACCTTCCATGGTTATGTACTGTGCATACTTCATTTTGTGTAACATCAGTTTCCTTACTCTTTTGGTAGTCTGACGAGTTACTGCTGGTTTGGGGAAAAAAGAGAGGCAACCCATTAAGTGTTGAAGAGGTAACAATTCTTGGATGTTTGATGTATTTTTGTGAGCACTTTATTTCATCATCTATATATGTTTCCTTACAAAAATCCATGTTGCATTGCACTACACATATTCTGCTGATGAAGCAGTAGTAATTGTTGCTAGTTCCGTAACTGAGTTCGCATAATACATCTCTTGTGTAACCAAACAATGGGTATGAGTCCAACATTAGATTCCTAGTGTGTTCATCATCATAAAATATTATCATCCTCAGGACAACCAAGTGCAGTTCAATCATGGGACTTATAATATCAAAGTTGGACATATACACTTCCCAGATTCGCCTAGTCTCTCGCTCAGACTCTAGGAACTATCATGTTCAATTTTGGTTTATGACCTGGATTTTAAGGAAGCTTTAGGTTAGAGACAAGGGTGCACCCAGGAACGGACCAAGGGAGGGGCTAAGTGGGCTGCTGATCGGCCACAGGGTGCTGGACTACACAGATTCAGATTTTTTTGTCTTCAATACGACATGTTCCCTTGGTTACTTGGGCTGGACCGGTCTAGCACCTGTCCTTGGCCCGCCCCTGCTAATGGAGGTGTTGTCCCATAAGTTCCTAACCTTACTCTTCCTGGCTGGCCTACTAACCTTTGGATTAGATACCGGAACCTTTGATATGAACAACACCGTTTCTGAAGGTCAGATAGTTAGTAGGCCATTACCTGTTTTCTCCAGTGCAAACCTGTAGTTATCCACTTATCCTTGGTAATGCCACAAGCTAAGCTGCACTGTGCTGAACCCTTTACAAGGATTGCTTTACCAAAAGCTAGTCTGATAATTTTTTTCAGTCACTAGGAACCGTGTGAATTTATACTGAACATCATGTTCTTAGTTTCATGGATCTTTATCACCGACCATCTAACACTTATTTCTGTATTGATCATGCTGTGTCAGTACTTCTATTTCATCTGAATCCTTAAATTTTCTTTGGGAATAAATATCTTTGGACAGTGGAGAGCTTTCTTAGATCCTGAAGGTAGAATTATGGATTCAAAGGCACTGAGGAAGAAGATTTTCTATGGGGGAGTTGATCATGTTCTGAGAAAAGAGGTGTTATACTTAAACCTCTGATATGCCATAATTACTCAGCAAGGCAATCTTATCCATATATACTGAATTACTGATATTGAACATGTAGGTCTGGAAATTCCTGTTGGGTTATCATGAATATGATTCAACACAAGCTGAGAGGGAATACCTTGCAGCCATGAAACGAGAAGAATATGAAGCCATAAAATCCCAGTGGAAGGTTAGTCAAGGTTCATAAGTTTAATTTTCTGCAATTCAGTGTGCCCGAAGCTGTTCTTTTCCTGCATAAATTATGAATGCTGGTCATGACATATCCCCTTGCACAGTTGCGCTGTGTTGTAGGTATTTATGAATTATGATATAGATATATTTGTTTTGTGTTTTTTTAACTCTGAATTTGGCTTATGAGTAAGATAAACACATATTGTTGTCTTAGGCTTATGGTCTGCGAGGCATTTCTGGTTTTGACGAGTAGGAGGATGGTCGGATATTAATGTTTGGACACAGTTTCTGGCGTGGTTACATTGGCTGATATGTATTTTTAAGCATACTGCTGCTTGCATAAATAGCAATCCATTCAAAGTATTGTTAGGTCACTTTCAGCTGTTTTAATTTTATCATATACATTGCTTTCAGATCAGGAGATACACCGGTCTCCATTTTACATAAATAATCATGATTATTCTTACACCATGTGGCATTTGCAGAGTATCTCAACCACACAAGCTAAAAGGTTCACCAAGTTTAGGGAAAGAAAAGGCCTTATTGACAAAGACGTGGTATGGATAAGTTTCCTCTTATCCTTTCTACTATCTTCTTATATATAATTCTGTACTACTGTACCATTTCCGCTTACATTTTGATGCTTTTCTTTGTATGAAGGTGAGAACAGATAGGTCTGTTCCTTACTATGAAGGAGATGACAATCCAAATGTTGTAGTTCTACGCGACATCTTGGTGACATATTCCTTCTATAATTTTGACCTGGGTTATTGTCAAGTAAGTGTGCCTTGCATATAGCCCTGCATCTGCAATTTCCAGCCATGTAATGAAACTGTCTGGCATTTAACCGAAACAAGCTGTCCACTAGCTGTCTTCGACTACTTATTATTAACTACCTTCTTTTGGTCTTAATGCTTGAAGATGCTTCATGTTGGTACATTAGCTGTTTGATAATTGATACTTGGTACTGTTCATGTTGGTACATTAGCTGTTTGATAATTGATACTTGGTACTGTATACTAACCCAGTAAATCTTTATGTTATTAACTTGTAAACCTATGCAACTTTATTAACTGATTATTTGGGATACAAAGTTGAACTTCAAACCTTACATAAACTTATGCTTCTTTGTGATGCCCATAAAGTTTAGTCTACAATTTTGTTGGAACGATATCATATTCATATATGATCTGTCCTCCAGGGAATGAGTGATTTCTTGGCACCTATACTTTATGTCATGGAGGATGAGTCCGAAGCATTTTGGTGCTTTGCTTCTTTGATGGAACGACTAGGAGGCAATTTTAATCGTGATCAGAATGGCATGCATGCTCAACTACTTGGATTATCCAAGGTATATATGGACTATTGATTATCATGTTGCCCGTTCCCAGTTTGGCTGTACGCGATAGATATTCTTGTTAGAGGTCAATATTATATCTATTAGAATAGTTTTGTTGGTGTATTTAATGCAAATCAAGGAAAACATTTTCACTTTGGGCATACTTATGGTTTGTGCTCATTAATACTAGTATGATTCCCTCGGTTTCTTTGACAAATGGCAATGCACTCATATCCTTTGAAGCCTTTAAATATCTTCCAACTTTTTAAGATGCTGAAATTATAATGTACTCCCTCTGTAAAGAAATATAAGAGTGTTTTATATTTCTTTACGAAGGGAGTATTGTTTTTATAGCTATGCATCAATCCCATGGTTACTGTCTTCTAATCCCTACCATGTTATGGTTATTCATTTCAAGTCTTTGATGAATGCTGTTCAGCTTAGTCTCATAGTAACTGGTTCCATCCATTTTTTACCTTTTTAATCTAATATAAATACAACATACTGAGTTTGTATATATTTTTCCTACCTCATAGCTGGTGGAGCTTCTCGATCCTTCATTGCATAACTATTTTAGGCAGAACGACTGTCTAAACTACTTCTTCTGTTTCCGCTGGGTTCTTATACAATTCAAAAGGTAATTTCTTCATTTAAAGTTGCAGCGTTTGCATCTTACGGACTTGTATTTCTTGGAGAGAGCCATTTGTTATACAAATGTAACTCATTCATTTTACTGAAATCGAGATATGCAGAAAATGAGTGTTCTTCAGTAGCCAAATTAAGGGAATCTTAAGTTTTAGAAGTTCTCCGGAAAATGAAACCATATGTAGCTTCTAAGTCAGGATGCACGTGGTTGGTTCGGCACTCTGGACTTCTACTTTTGGTAGCAAATGGCTCCGTGACATGGGAGGGGAGGGCGCGAGATGGCGAATTCGCTGATGTATTTGGGCCCATTTCCATTCGACGTTTCGGTGTGCATCCAAACAACCGAATTGGTAGCTGGGAATACCAAATCCCATTCCGGGAGTCCATTACAGACATCCAAACATAGCCTTTACAGTTTTGAGCAGGCCAAATGGATCAGCAAACAGGGCTGTGACGCCCCCATTCATAACCGTGCACTAATCATACACGCATCATGCACAATTACAAACGGTGACTCCCATGTTAATATCACAACACAACTCTACGATACAAGGGCAAACTGGACTGCCCCATCTGCATCCATATTTCTAACAAGGCCAAATTTCACCAAGTATTACTGGCCAGAAGCATTCTTAATATTTAATATTTCGTGCAAGCAGCTGGGATTACTGTATCATAGTGCCCTGCTGTGGCAACTTACATTTGGTACAGCTTTATTGGTTCTACAGCAAGTAGGCTGGCGCCTTCTTGGTACTCTACCAGCTCTCATTCCCAGCAAAACATTGACCAGTGGCATCAATCATTTACAAAGGAAAAAAAAAGAGTAATCAGCTGTGACAGGAAAAACCGAATCCATCAATCATGATAGTTACTTTTTGAGTTTGATATAACTTAATTTGGTTTAAAACCTAGGTTTTTGCTGGTGAGTAGGCCCTACCTAAGTCAAGACCTAGTTTAGTCGACTTGGCAGTCGGGGTATGTTTGGTTTTTTCTTTAACACAATGTTAGCAAAATTAATGATGAGAGATCCGGAGTTAAATGGCAGAGATGCAGAGTATGGAAAGAGATGCACATGCAGGGAGAGCAAAATTAGCTCAAGTTATTTTATAGTCTACCAGTAGTTACTGACCTAGGATAGGAAACACAAACTGTTTTCCCTATTACCAGTTTCATGCCATTTTAAAAATATTTTGATTGTCAGAGATAAATTGTACAAGAAATACATTTATTCAGTGAGCTTCTGAAGCATTTACTTGAAAATAAAGAAAACACAGTTAGCAGTCATTCTCTCTCTCTCTTAAGTTCCAAGTCACACCTATTCCTTATGTATTTTGCAGGGAGTTCAGTTTTGATCAGATCATGCTCTTGTGGGAAGTTTTGTGGACTCACTATTTTTCAGAACACTTTCACCTGTACTTGTGTGTCGGTATCTTGAAAAGGTACCGCCTGCGGATAATTGGGGAAGGGATGGACTTCGACACCCTTCTCAAGTTCATCAATGAGCTAAGTGGTCAAATCAATATTGACCGGGCTATTCAGGACGCCGAGGCATTGTGTACCATTGCAGGTGAGGCCGGGGCCGATTGCATTCCACCTGGAACTCCGCCTTCTATGCCCATCGAGACCGATGGTGGTCTGTACTTGCAAGAAGATGATGTCTTGTGAGACCGATGGTGGTCTGTACTTGCAAGAAGATGATGTCTTGTGAGACCGATGGTGGTCTATACTTGCAAGAAGATGATCTTGTGAGATAGTAGCGTAATGGCACTTTACAGAACCTTTGGAAGAACTATGAAATGTTATTGTTGTATATATGTACCTTGACTCCTAGTGCTTTTGCTTACTGGAGATGGATCTTGTATGAGACGTTTTTTTTTTCTTGCTTCACTGCCTATTTCTCCCACTTAAATCTACAGTGCTGATCGACTGGCAGGCTCCATAGGCTGATCCCCATTCTTGCGGCCCTGCCTATATGGCTTTCAAGATAAATTTGAACTGAAGATAACATGTGGGCCAATCACATTATATTCCTCAATTCAGCTCGACTCAGAACTATATGGAACTGAAACGTCAAAAATTCAAGCCAAAATGATTGTCGGCATGGAAGTGTTGCGAAGATTATTGTAAATTTCTGAAGAGATGTAAGCCGACCATAAAATGGACACAATATCCGTCTGCGAAGTGATCCGGACTCGTCTGTGGACCCGTTTACAAGAGCCCTTTGCCCCTATTTTTTTTTTTTAAAGTTCATATCACTCAAAATAATAGCATATCAAATTTAAAGTTCATATCACTCAAAATAATAGCATATCAAATCTTCGATGAGTAAAAATATTCAAATGCGACACTAGTTTAAATGTAAATATTAGCACAATCCAACTAAGTTTTCAAATAAAATAATTTAAACTTGAATTTAACTCGTACATATGTTCTAATTGTCTCATTTAAGCGCCCACAGATGCTCAATCGGATCTTTTTTTAAGCTGGTCATGAGTTGTTTGATGCCGAATTTGTTGATGCATTTGGACAAACTCAACAAACATGGCCGAATTCTGATGTGAAGTCGGATAGGATCACCCATGCTCTCAATTTCCAGACCTCCGACAACATCTTCACCCTCATCCCCCACGATCATGTTGTGCATGGTCCCACAACATGTCATCACCTCCCACAAGGTTTCCGGATCTCATGTTTTTGAAGGTCCTCGAACAACTGCAAAACGGGTTTGGAGCACTCCAAATGCCTCTCCACATCCTTTCTAGCTCCTTGTCTTTGGGCAAAGCGAACTCTTTTTTGACCAACTGGCTCAGAGATGGTCTTGACGAAGGTCCCACGGAGGATAGATACCGTCAACCAGATAGTACCCATGTTGTAGTCATGTCCATTTGATAGCATAGTTGCACAGAGGAGCTTGTCCTTAAGTCAACCTAGCAAACAATGGAGACCGCTACAACACATTTATGTCACTGTGAGACCCGTGCATGCCAAAGGAAGCGTGCCAAATCCAGAGGTCTTGTGTTGCAGCTGCTTCAAGAATGATGGTGAGCTTCTTAACATGGCCTTGATATTGCCCTTGTTGAGCATATGGGCACTTCTTCCATTTCCAGTGCATGCAATCAAGAGATCCGAGCATATCTGGCCATCCTCTTGCTTCCGAGGGTGCCATGAGCCTTTCGGTGTCCGCGGCAGTTGGTTCTCTCAAGTACCGAGTTTCAAACACCTCGACCACCGCAGTAGCAAACCTGACCATGGCGTCTCTGCATGTGCTCTCATACATCCAGAGGTACTCGTCCCATGAATATGCGGCCGTGCCATATGCAAGCATCCGCAATGCAACCGTTCACTTCTGGTAACCAGCTAATCCAATTCTTCATACAACATCCTTCTTCAAGATAAAGTAATCATCGTAGGCCCGGACGCCATTGTAGAGGCGACCGAACACATTTTTCCGCATTCGAAAGCGCCGGCGAAATTTATCCGCGAATAGGTCATCGGGGGCAAAGTAGTCGACTATCAGTGTCAAATGCCCCGGGGCCCTATTCCGATTCAGCACTCGATCACGCTTGATCGATTCCTTGAAATTGAGAATATGCTCTTCCGCACACTCCGCGTCTGCAAGGACCACTTGCATCATCGCCGTTTCATCCGCATACTCATCCTCGTCGGACGACTCAACGTAGTTCTCGTGCAAGTACTTCATGTCCGAATCCATTACTTCAAAGAAGGGAGAAAAATTGTCAAAATTTTACCACGGACATTTCACCAAACACTTACTAATATATTAATATATTGGCCATCTGAACATTAGTGCTAAATCAGCGACAATTAATACGGATCGGAGGGTACTTTAATTTAGGAAAGCGTTGTGGTGCACTGAAAATCTGAACAATACGCATGTATTATTGCACACCGTCTGCTGGACCTGGGAGGAAACTGAACCTGGTATGACGACATGACGGAGCTCTCTGTCACTTCATCTCGTCGTCTACAGTGTAAAAATGCAAGACACCAAGGGCAGGTTAATGCAAACCGGGGGGAAACGTATGTTATACTACGTTCAAATGAACTCGTACGAGGATGAGAAGCAGCCACGAAGCTCCCAGTGTGGTGCAAGATCCTGACTTAAAGGGCAGTGCCGCAGTGGGTAATCAGATCTGCGCAAAGAATCAACATTCACTTACATTTGGGGAAAGGTCAGTATAACACAATCTTGGCAGACACCGCTAAACAAAGTGGGGCCATGGAGAACTGGAGAGCCACATTTCCACACCCCCTGTTTAGCTCGGAAATTTCATGTGTAATGTAGTTGTATTTTTCAAAGCATAGATCTTACGAGTGGTACTATTATTATCTTGGGATGTTTTTTTTTTTTTTTGCGGAAAATCTTGGGATGTTGTTAACTCTGAATGCTTTTGTTCACGAATAAGCCATTCTTGGTCTAAAAAGGAAGAGGGGGGGGGGGGGGGGTTCCATGAAGTTAACCTCAAAACTGAGAGCAATATTATCTTGTCATTGGTCATTGTTTAGCTCAGAACACAAGAGATTCATATTTGATATTGTTCAGGCTTATGCCAAGCTTCATAATTATAAACATACTGAAGCTAAAACCTTTAATCTTTGCTGAGCTGCTATTCTGATTTACTCTTTAGTCTTTAGTCTCTACAGCTGATAATGCACTAACGAGTCTCCTAATGATAGGCTAATAACACAGACTATAGCAGTAAAACAAGTGTGCGTACCTTTCCAGTTTGTTGTGCATTAATCCTGATCTGGGATAGTAAAACCTGGTTTGGCCTTTGGAGTAAGATGATTAATTGAAATTAAACAGTTTATCAAGTGACCGAATAAATTCAGTAAACTTTACCTTCCAGGCTCAGTTCAGTAGTATCCCAGAGAAATATAAGTACAGCTAGGGTTGCAATGGATCAATAAAAATTCAGGAACATTCATTCCTCACAATGTTATATATGCAACCAATCGTATAAGTTTCCGAAAATATGAATAGCACGTGAATGTATTCACAGCTTCTGGGCCTCGAATAATTATGCGCTGAGTTTTTTTCTTTTCAATTGCACCAGATTGTATACGATGTGACATCTTCCAGTTCCCAAAGGAACACAGTTAACAACACGGTTGCATAAAGTAGTTGTTATTTGTGATGTAATGTGGATATGTTCCCAAAGCAACAAGATACTGTTATGTAACATACTAAAGTTATGTAACATACTAACATTCATTCATTCATTTTGAGATCATAACAGTTCCACACATGATATTACACTATTTGAGTGTCGAAAAGTTCCAGGAAAGGTGCAGATAACATAAGAAACCTCAACAACCGCATGTAACTGATTTTAGTACGCATGAGCTGCTCTATATGCGAGGCCTACTTCTCTTCTCTAAAGCATCTATCAAGACAGACGGGCAAGATCTTTTGAGATTTGCATAACCTTTGGTTGCCACCACATCATCCATCTTATCTGAAGAGGCAATAAATTGAATGCAAACATCTTTAAGCTTGTCACAGCTATACTGATCAGCTAAAGCCAATGTAGTTGCCACGTTCTCCACATCAAGACTCTTGACAAGGATGTTTTGACACATAATCTTCAGTCTGTCCATGGCATACTTATCTGCAGCTACCAGCAAATGCCGGATCATTTCACAGTTATCATCGCCTTCAAGATCATCCAAGTCAGGCAATGAATCTGTATAGATGAAATGCAGCAGAGCCTTGAAAACAGCGGGCTGCATATCTTTGATGGTCAAACACCGCATCTTCTTCTCCTTCATCGGCCCGAAGAGTTCTGCTTTGAAGACAGGTGACCGCATGGCAAGCAAAATCTTGTGCGCCTGAAAGGTTTCACCTCCAACACTGAAAGTGACATCTGCTTCCTCCTTAGCGTCCAACAGCTTTGCGAGATGCTCCATGATGTCTGACGGTGGCACCTCAATTTCAGAGTGCCCCATGGTTTCATAAACCTCAGATTCTTTGATTACCGTAATATTACATTTGATCAAGAGAAGATCATTCTGAAGGTACTTTACTGGTTTCGCCTCAAGACTGCTTCTTAGTATGAACAGATGATACTCACGAGAGTTCCTGGTCTTGGAGCTGAACACCTTATTGTTTTGGCTAAACATTGAGCCAATCAACCCTGTCTCATGCTTTACCAATCCAAGCTGAAAGAACGTCCGCACCTCGGCATTGCTGCTCATGAGCTCAAGACAGATCCCCATACACCCTTCGGGCGACTCGTTGGTACCTTCAGGGTAAAATCTGATAGACCAGTCGTACCCACCGACAGTGAAGGTGACCGACCGGACGAACTTGTCGATACCCATATCCTTCTTGAGGCTGTACCCGGCGATCTCAAAGATGTGTGCTCCCTCCTCCTTGTGTGTGGAGCACCTCGACGCCGTCACCTTCTCCGTGGTGCACCTCCGTGCCGTCTCCTTGGATGCTGACTCCATCCTGTCCACAATCATGATTAATTCCAAGAAGGGATAGTGCGGATCTGAGCATAAGGGAAGAACATAGACAGCTTTTTCAAGGAGGAGTAGTAGTAACTCTATGCATTCAGCATGGTTTCGGTGTATACCGAATTAACCAAAGTTGACGCGGATTTAAAAATGAAAACTTCACAAACTAATGAGGGGCTGGGAGCAAGCAAACCATATGGTGTGTGAAAAGCTGAGAACTGAACTAGCTATACAACAGTGCACGGGGCAGGGCTGTTATACACAACAACACAAAAACGAAGCTAGCAAAACGCCAAGTATAACTATCAGCTAGTGGTAGCTTGGCTAATAATAATAAGTTAATAATAACAGAGCAGAAGAACACAACCTCACAATCCCCCATGGCCATGGGGCAGGAGCATTACCAGTTTACCACAATATCACTTGTCTAGTTTACAGGATTACAGTTTAGCACTAATTGGGGAAGGTGCATTACAAGTTTAGCACAACCCAAGCAGCTTACACTCTCAGCCATCTGATGACCTGAACTTCTGAATAAGAACACAAAAAAGGAACAGGAAAGATGTGGAGCTCGATTTAGAGCCGCAAGTTCCTCCAATTGTGTTAATCAAGCACTAGTAGACTAGCAACACAGCACATAATAGCCAACATCAATCGAGGATTTTACCTGCAGTTTTTTTAGGCTGTGCGGGGAGCCGGGGATGGAGAACGCCGGGAGCCCTGGACGCGAGGGCCGGTGGCGGAGGCGGCGGAGATCAGACGAGGACTAGGTGAGTAGGTCACGCGTCTGACGGCGGAGCGGGGCCGGAGCCCGGAGGCGTGGCGATGCAGGGATGTGCTCGGCTGCTCGCAACTCGCTTCGCTAGGGTTGGGCTTGCGCGTCTCGCTCGCGTGCGCTGCGGTGGCTCCGCCTGTGCGACACCGTGGGCGTGGAGTTGTTTTTTTTTTTCTTTTTTTTGAGAATGGGGTGTGGAGTGTGGAATGGAAGAGACGCGGACCCGGAGTGCCTGGTCGGCTGGGCTGTAAGTGGGCTGGGCCTTAAATCGGATGTTTCGGTTTTTCTACTACTCATAAAAGATCAAACAAGAACTTCTCTAAACACACCCCACAAAATGTACACGGACCCATTATCACCATAAGATTAGACCCACTAAACCTAATCTAACGGTTTGCCTTAATCTAATTCTTTTCTTGTGTGTACTTAGTAATTTAGATTGACTGAAAAAATTCCACCACAGAGGAAACTTCGCGCCCGCAAAATGCATCCCCCGTAATCACGCAAGGCACGAAAAAAAATGCGATGAAAATTACTCACGTCAGATAATCATTTAACACATCTCCTGTAATCACGCACTTGCTTGAAACTAACGCACGATCCCCGCGCCCCCTCCCCGTCGCCGTCATGCCGCCAAGGGAGCAGGAGCCGCCGCGCCCCCGGCCTCGTGCCGCCCGCAGCATGCCGCGCGCCGCTCGGCCTGCGTCTCCTCCCTCGAGCAGCAGCGGCGCGGAACCAGCGTGCTCGGCCTGCGTCAGCGGGGGACAGGTCCCTCTCCTCCTGGCAGGGCTACTCGGTCCCAATTTCATAAAAAACATTCCAAATGAGAGGCATCATTTGGAACTGTAGGGGGGCAGGCAAGAAAGGAATGGCCACCTGCCTCTCGGACCTGATTAGTGACCATTCCCTAGATTTCATCGGTTTGCAAGAAACTATGAAAAAAAAGTTTACTCCTAAATGTCTTAGAAGGATTGATCCTTTTGGTCAATTCCAGTGGGAGTGGATATCATCTGTGGGGAAATCTGGTGGTATTTTGAGTGGTGTGAGACAAGATACCATGGAGATTGTTTCCTGTAGTAAAGGCAGATATGTTTTGCAGCTGACCTTGCATGATAAAAGGAAGAAGGTCAACTGGGGTTTGCTGGTGGTTTATGGGTCTGCCCACGAAGAATTTAAAGAAGAATTCCTAGTGGAACTGGCTGCTATGTGCAGTAGCATGAATGTTCCTTACATTGTGGGCGGTGATTTTAATATCCTACGACACTGTGGTGAGAAGAACAAGAAGATGACTAGCAGTAGATCTACTGATCTCTTTAATTCCATTATCAATGCTCTGGCTCTTAGGGAGATCTATATTAATGGGGGTAAATACACCTGGACGAATAACCAGGCCCACCCCACGTTAGAAAAATTAGACCGTATCTTGATGTCGGAGAACTGGGAAGACTTGTTTCCTATGGTTTCCGTTAGGAAACTGGTCCGTGAAATATCAGACCATAATCCTTTGTTGCTCTCCTCTGGTGAGGAAGGGCGCGAAGCTCCTAAACCTCGTGAGTTTCGTTTTAACCTTGCTTGGATTAAGGATGAGATGTTCCTGCCAACTGTCAATAAGATTTGGGCTAGGAAAGTGCAATCATCTGATCCCATTGACATCCTGAACGTCAAGTTGAAAAGGTTTAAAAGCTACTTTAAAGGATGGGGGTCTAGTAAATATGGCCATGATAAAAAAAGAAAAGAAGAGTTAAGGGTTGAACTAGCTATGTTGGAAGAATTGGAAGAGAATGGTCCCCTGTCTCCTGAACTGTACATCATAAAGATTGATGTTAGTACTGAGTTGTACGAACTGCTTGTAAATGAGGAGATATTTTGGTTGCAACAATCGCACGAGCGGTGGTTGCTAAAAGGTGATCTCAACACTGATTACTACCATAAGATTGCCAATGGACGTAAGAGGAAAAATACGATTCACTCCTTGAAAGCTGGTGATGTTGAAATTGAGGGCACAGATAACCTGATTGCTCATGCCACAGATTTTTATAAAAGTCTATTTGGTCCTGCGCCTGGCAACATGTTTCATCTAGACCCTGACACCTAGTCTGATAATGAAAAATTGGATGCTAGTGACAATGCTGATTTGTGTCGTGAATTCACAGAGGCGGAGGTGAAGGAAGCGTTGTTTGCTATGGCATCTAATAGAGCCCCCGGTCCTGACAACATTCCAGTAGAATTCTACCAGGTGTGCTGGGATATTGTTAAGGATGATATCATGACGATATTCGAGCATTTTCATAAAGGGACTCTGGATGTCCAACGTCTTAACTATGGTGTGATAACATTGTTGCCTAAAACTACTGGTGCGGATAAGATACAACAATTTAGACCAATTTGCCTTCTGAGATGTCCATACAAACTGATTACCAAAGTGCTAGATCGGCGAGTTGAGAGATACGCTAATAAACTAATTAGTCCTACTTAGAATGCGTTTGTGAAAGGGAGGAACATTATGGATGGCGTGCTTTCTTTACATGAGATCCTGAACTATACCCATGTGAAAAAAAGAGTGGGTGTAGTGCTGAAACTTGATTTCGAAAAGGCCTACGATAAAGTGAACTAGGATTTTCTGTTAGAATGTCATAAGCTTAGAGGCTTTAACGAAACCTGGTGCGGGTGGATTAAGCAGATCCTGAATAATGGCACGGTAAGCATCAAACTGAACAACTGTGTGGGGCCATACTTCCAAAGTGCTAAAGGAGTGCGACAAGGCGACCCACACTCTCCTTTCTTGTTTAATTTGGCTGCTGATTGTCTCGCAAAAATGATCACTAATGCCCAAAAAAATAAACTGTTAGTAGGCCTGGCCTCTGACCTTATACCCAATGGGGTGGCTGTATTGCAGTATGCTGACGATACTATTATATGCTTGGAACATGACATTGATAAAGCAGTTAACCTGAAGTTGCTGCTGTATATCTTTGAGATGATGTCTGGGTTAAAAGTTAACTTTCAGAAAAGTGAAATTCTTACTGTGGGCGGGGACGAGAACATAGTGAAGGAGTATGCTGACCTGTTTAACTGTGACGTTGGTAGTTTCCCTATTAAATATCTTGGCATGCCTGTTAGTTATACCACTCTCAGAAATTCTGACTGGGAATTTATTGTTGATAAATATCTTAAAAGGTTTGAGGCCTGGATAGGGAATGCTGCTTCCATGGGTGGGAGACTCACGTTGTTGGACTCGGTCGTGACTCAAATTTCTTTATATCATATGTCGATGTGGCTTATGAACAAGACTTTCATAGAAAAACTTGACAAACATAGACGAAAATTCTTTTGGCAAGGGTGTAATAAAAAGAGGAGATATCACCTTGTCAAATGGAGCAGGATTTGTAGATCCAGAGAGAAAGGTGGTCTGGGGGTCAAGGACCTTCGAAAACAGAATATTAGTTTGATGGTCAAGTGGTGGTGGCAACTTGAGACCCAGGAGGGTTTATGGCAAGATATTGTGCGTGCACGATACTTGAGGAACAAAACCGTAGCCTCTGTTGAACCCAGGTTCTCAGATTCTCCCTGCTGGAAAGCTCTTTTGAAAATTAAAAACTTCTATATGGCTGGTAGGGTAGTTAATATTGAATCTGGAAACCTTGCTAGGGTTTGGAAGGATTCCATTAATGGGATGAGTCCGTTTCAGGAACAATATCCCTTGTTGTTTGATATTTGCAATAGACAAGACTGTACTGTGGAGAACTTTGGGTCCGTAGACACTCATACCTTCTTCAGGAGAAGGCTCACTCCTGAGCTTATTGGGCAGTGGGAAACTCTGTGTAATGCCATTTCTGGCATTCATTTGAGTACAGGGGGTGACCTGGGGGCTTAATAGCAATGGGAAATTTTCCACTAAATCGATGTACAAATGGTTAGAAAAACATATTAGTGGGTGCCACTATAGATGGATTTGGAAAGCAAAAATCCCTCTCAAAATCAAAATCTTTTTGTGGCAGCTGTCTCAGGACGTTGTTCTCACCAGGCAGGTTATGAAAAAAAGGAAGTGGCCTGGGAACCCTGGTTGTTCTTTCTGCAGTGATGTTGAAACTTCACAACACCTGTTCTTTACTTGCCCTGTGGCTAGGGTGGTTTGGCGCTGTGTTGGGATGGTCTTGGGTACTGATAGTTGCCCAAATAGTTATTGGCAATTTTATGCCTGGTGCCACACTTTGCTCCCCGATGGAGAGAAATACTATACTGTGGGACTGGCTGCTGCTTGCTGGGCTATCTGGCTGGCTCGCAATCGCGCTACCTTTGAGAAAAAGAAAATTAAAACACCATTCGAAATCGTTTTTCCATGTGTTCTTTTTTATTGTATTGGGCAGGCCTTCAGAAGGGAGATGGAGTCAAAGAGCTGCGCACTGGTGCTGAGATGGTCAGATCAGGCACAATGCAGCTGATGAAGCTTTGCAATGCTGTGAGACGCCCGATCGAAGGAGAGTAGATGGAAAACTTCGCTTGGCGCCTTTGATATAGCTTGATGATGTCCCTTACCGGCTTTTTTTGGCAGTTAGCTCTGTGGGTGGTCATACTTTACCCTCTGTTGGCTTTTGGCTGTAATAGGACTAGATGGATATTTTGTGCTGTCCAGGTTTTCATCCCATGGCATCCGTCACGACGGCGGGCGGATGCAGTGGGTTTCCTGGCAGTGCTCGAGCTCGCTTTACCTCTTTTCCCTCCCCTGAATGTTCCTGGAACTGCTGTATTTCCGTTCATTTGCAATGGAAAGGGGTTAAAGCCCGGTTCGAAAAAAAGCGGTGGCGGACCGGGACGCAGCGGGCGGCCACGGACGCGGCGCTGGGTGAGGGCCACGGCGGCGGAGCTACGCGTGGCGGCCCTTGTGGCGCGGGCGCGACGGTGTCGTGGCGGCTGTGCGGCGGAGGGCGTGTGCGTGAAGGCGACGCGTTCCTCCCGCTTCCGGCATGCCGCGCCATTGAAGGCTTGGAGTGCGAGACGGAGGGCAGCCTATGGAGTGCTGCGGCTATGAAGTCTGGAGAGGCGGCTAGGAAGAGGGTCGCCTCCATGACACACGCGTCGCCCACCGCATCCCACACTTTGTCCTCTGTCTTCGTCCAGATCTTATTTTCTCGACATTTACAGTCTTGATCGAACGAAGGTTCGCTTCTTTGCAAATTCTCCATGGCATTCACTCATCTCGAAGATATTAATCTTACATCTTACAATACAAAGCTTACTTTGAACTCCTTATGTTGACATATTTCACATAGTCTGTCAGATGTATTTGTAGTAACTCTTATGTACAAATATGTCTCACGAAAGAAATGCCCTCATTCATAGATATAGTTGATAGTCTTGATTCCAGAGGCGTGATGACACTAGGTTAAGAACCAGCAAAAAGAGAATGAAGGTCTATGTAATAATGTGGCAAAATCTGTGTTTTGTTCAACTGTTCTATCTGACGTGATTTTTCTTGCTACTAACTTTCCTGCTCCTGACATGTAAACTTCTGTTTGCAACACTTGGATATACGTAGTTGTATCAAAATTCCCTACTTACAACATGGCTTGCTGCTACTAGGAATATTAGATTGGAAGCACTTACATTGGACTAGATTAATTGGATTTCTTTGGTATAGCTTGCTTCCTGATTGAATTCGTAATTGTGATACTCATAGTTTGAAAGTATTCTGTTTCATCTTTGGCATGTTATTCAGTTTTCAGAATTGATCTCCAAGTGTGTATGATGGTGTGACTGAATGTTGAGTAAGTCCCACCCATGGAACCTCATGAGGCTAAGGCATTTAGACTAGATGTCTGGATTATGTGGTTTCTCACTTGATGTCTTCATTCACTGCAGTTGATGGTATTGGAAACAATATATGGACACTTGGTTATTTCTTTCAGTTGACATGTCAAATGAGAATTCTGCACCGACAAAATGAGAGAGGAATTCAGCCCTAAAGAAAGCAGTAACAATGAAACTGGCATATATTTTATCACTTGGTCCTTCTATCAATGAAGCAAGGTCAAGAGATAACAAGGATGCAGTGTGGATAATGCAGGTATAAAAATTTCCTTCATATAGTAGTACTTTTTGTGTCAATTTGGTGTTATTACGGAAGATTGGGAAGCAACCAATCAGTCGTTTCCCTTTCTCTCTACATAATTACCTTAACATATTTTCATTTCAATGCTTTCCCATATTTCTTAGCAGAGTTTGCTATGGAGACTCTAAATTAAGGGAACACCTACACTTGCCCCAGAACTCTTGGTAGCTCAGAGCCTCACACACGGATGTTAGTCGGGGCTTTCGTCCCACGCCACTCTGTTGGTCACGCCTGCAGCCGTCCCAGCATCACCATCACGCCGTCGTAAATGATCCGGCATTGCACCTTGCCCACACCCCTGCTCTGCTGCATACCACTTCTCTAGCCTGTCAGTGGGGCATCAAGCCTGCGACTGAAGACGATCAGGTGACAATGTTTTTTCATAAGTATTGGCAATGAACAGTACCAATGTCGTAACTAGTTTATTCTATCTGAGTAGCAGTTTCTCTTTAATTTCAATAGATATCCTTATTTGATTTACGACCCATCAGTTAAGTTTGTCTATTTTCATTTAAGTTTCCACACATCTGTTGCATAGTATCCAAATTCTAAATTAAAGATAAATACATATGGATTTCATGTGCCATTCATATATTCTATTGTACATTTTATTTCGAAGTTATGAATCTGAATGTAACTACTATATCGGTTCACTACAAAGATGTGATATTCATTCTATAAGATTTGTTCTGGTGAGGCTCATGAGTTATCTTGGAGAATGTTACATATTAAGACATATTTTCCCTACTTTGTATGGCGTGGAATTTTTCATAGCATTACAGTTATGTTCGATCCTTCTAAATTTTGCTAATCTCATTAAGATCATATGCTTTTTTTTATCTCTGGTTCTTGCAAGATGATTCTTTGCCGTATGTGTCAGGTTAGTGAGTTGAATAGAACGAATCCTCTGGGCACTTAGGTCTTTAAGCCCCGGTTCTTGCTTTTGTAGTTTTGTTTTTTCTCTTCCAATTTTTGAGCCAAGGTTGGAAGGTTGAGTTGGAAGAAAAATGTAACAAATGTTCTTTGCACAACAATCACACATACGACGAAAAGAGCAGGATGTATGGGTGAATAGTGTTGATTGGGAGAGTCCAATCCCCCCTCCTCCCGCAACGCTCCCGCGAGCGTCTGAGAGGCTAACCCTAGCGCTGCCACCTCCCCTCCCCTCCTCCTCTTCCCCCTCCCTCGCCGCCGCAAGGAGGCGCGAGTGGGCGAAGCCCGGCCGTCGTCGGCGGCGGCAGGGCCTCTTCGTCTCCTCGCGCGGGGGGTACGGCCCGGGCCGGATCTCACGTGCCGGGACGCGGCGCTTGATATCGGGCGCGGCGGCGCTCCGGCATGGGCCGACGATGGTGGCGTGGCGTCGGTGTGACGGGCGGCATGGCGATGGTGCAGGCTGGAGGGTGGTGATGGCGGCGGCAGCTTCCCGACAGCATCTCTGAGCCGCCTCTGGCGTTGCGGGTCGCGGGTGGCCCCTCTTGCCGTGGATCCCTGGTGGTGGTGGGGGGAGGGGGAGGCGCGACTGCGGTGGAGGTGGGCGTCCCCGCCCAGTCGGGCCCTTGCGGCTGGACGGCGGCGCTCGGCGCGTTAAGACGTCCCTGGTGGCCTCCCATGGCTGCGGTGGCGACAGATCTGCCATCCCTCCTCTTCGGCATCGGGCGGCGGTCGGTGCGCTCCGGCTGGTCTGGACCTTCGACTTCGGGGGCGAAACATGGTGGTTTCGGGGGGGGGGGGGGGAGGCTGGTAGGGGGACGGGTGTGCCGTCGTGTGCCCCGTTGCCGGCACAGGTATGTCGGTCTTGGCCATGTGCCGCTCCTCCCCCTCCCCTTCCCCCGGCCGGCGTTTGGTCGCGGTTCTTCTCAAGGCAGGGTGACCGCCGGCGTTTTCGGAGGTGGTTGGGGGCGTGGATCTGGTCAAAGTCGTGTCCTTTGGTGGCTCTCGCGGTGGTCTGGTGGTAGGTCAGCGGTCCTGGCGGTGGGAGGCGCCTTGGTCGTGGGCAGACTGCGCGGCTCAGACGCGGGCGGGCAACCATGGCCGCTCGGGCGGCATGGTTGGGGTGGTTGGCGGATAGGGGGTGCGACAGAGGGGTTGAAGCACCGGGGTACATCACTTGTCCAGTCCGTGCACGGACCGACGGTGATGGCGTCCGCAGACGTCGTGTTCCTCCCTGCAGGCTCCGTCGTGGTGCTCCCTCTCCCTCCGTCTAGCTCCAGGTGAAAACTTGATCTTCGGATCGGATGGTGGCGACATTCCGTGGTCGTACCCTTCTTGGAGGCATCGTCTTGGAGTCCTCGGTCCGGCGTGGTCCGTCGCACATCTTTCCGGACGATCGCTCATCTTGATGGTGGTCTCCGTCGGCTCTAAGCGGTTATTTTTTGCACATCTTGTAGGTGCTTGATAGTCGTTGAGGTTGTGTGTCGATGTCCGGCATCCTTGTATCTCGTCTTGGGTGTGTGTGTTGTGCGTTTGTATCGGTGGCTTGGATGTAAGTGATGGTTGCTTTATAATATAAAGCGAGGGAAACCCTTTTTCATTACTAATAGTGTTGATTGTGTGTATGCGCATGCATTTAATTTGGATAGTTTTGTTGTATATCTAATTGGATCGGTTCTAACTTATGGGTATTAATCAAAACGTGCGTTGCACATGCACGCTTACTAGTTGCCAAAAAATAATCGTTTGTATGCTGAAAAGCGCTAGTCATATACGGTTTCTTGCCACAATAAACGCAAATCCTATTAACTGTAAATTCAGGATGGATTCAGTTTTTATCAGTATATGGGTTTTCCGATTTGTTCTGAAGGGTGAGGTGTGCAATACCAAGGCGATGAGAAGGATTTTGACCATTTGCCCCGCATTACTGCATTACTCCGTCATTTTATCATTTTCCCCGCATTACTCCATCATTTCATCATTTCCCCTCACACTCAACCAAACAAGGGCGCCGCGGTTGCTCCCTTGACTCCAAAGACCACCAAGCGATGTTGCTTTCAGGATGGGTGACGTGGAGGCCATGGGGTGGAGCTCTAGGAGGCACTTTGATGACGAGGACAACTGAGTTGAGCAAGGAGGAACTCGGCGAGGGGTCACATTCTGATGGCACGAGCGACGAGGGTGGACTAGGCCAGTGAGGCTTGGCCTTGTGGCATGATCCTGCAGCTCCGCACACAACGGTAAATGCTCGCCGGTCGCAGAGAAGCTGCCATGGCTTCAAATTCTTTACCCCAAATCTAACTTTAGCTTTGATTTTGTGTATAAATTGATGGATGAAATGAATATGCGGGTGTACAGTTAAACTTGGAGATGCAATACGATTCGTCAATTTCCTTGATTTTGTGTTCGCATTGATTAATTTGCTATTGAGTTTGCAACGTTGAGGTCACCAAGGTGCAGTCAAAGACGTGAAAGGTTCATGCCCAAAGCGTCACCGCCCTTCGTGCTTTCTTGTGGGATTGTGGCTGACAGAGCTTGGAAAGAACACAGGACGAGACAATCCACGTGAGGAAGAAAGGCGAACAAGTTGGGGAATGACCCGATGTGTCGAAGGAGGAGTGTGAAAGCATCTTTGGGCTCCAGCAGTGAGAATGAAATATCGTTAATAAGTCAAAATAATATGTGTCAGATTATCAAAGCCAATGTAGTGTGAGGCAAATTATCAAATGTTCGAGTAGTGCAGGACAAAGATCAAATGCCTGGTCGATAGCAATGTGTTTGGTCGGTTCAGAGGGGGGTCAACGATAGAGTATGGGAGTTTGAGACATACAAAACATATAACTCATCATTCAATTTAGGACAGTAAAACCAAACTACTTTCCATCCCTCTCACGTAATTAACATTTTTGGCCGTCCGATCGCATGTGTTGGGCTTGGGCGATTCTGGCCATTCATTCTATGTCTAATTCTGTATGTGCTAAACTAAGCTGTCCGATGAACTGCTACTCCAGTAGAAAAATTGGAGCCATGTGGTTGACTGGGCCAAAAGAGCCCATGTAGCTCCAAGGTGCACAGAGGCCTAGTCTATGGTGCATAGACAACTCCAGCATGTTCTCGGCATTATGCCTAGCAGCCCCTACTCTCGTAGTGCCTCCTCCTCTCCCTGACCTCTCGTTCCGCCGAACTAGCCCTCCTGAAACCGCCAGCGGCCGGATGTGACCTCAAGCGGCATCACCCCTTCCCGATCTTGACTTCAATGGGAGGTGCCTGTCTCGCAATCTTGACCTTGAGCAGCGGCACCCAGAGAGACGCACCTTTTGGAAAACGTAGTAGAAAAAAAATCATCCTACGATCACGGTCCAGGAACATTATGAAGATGCATATAGAAGTTTAGATCGGGTCGTTACCAACTTCGAGCTGCAGTGTAGATCGTTGATGAAGTCCCTCGAACCGTTCATGAACGATCCCTCAAACCGAAGACCGAAAGCACGGCCTCTCTACGGATTGCAAGCGTACAGGCTTCACGATCCGGCAGCGCTTCGCCGTCCAGAGCTAATCGTTGCTGGAGAATTACAGGAGGGAGAAGAGAACCTCACGGGGCTTCTCTGTTATAAGGATTAGAGAGAATTAGAACTAGCTCTAATCTAGATCAAGTCTAGATAAAAAACTAGAACTAGAGAGAGAGCGCCCGAGATCAAGGGAGAACTTGTGTATCTCAAAGGGGGCGCCCCCTAACATATATATAGGTGGAGGGGGGGGGGGGGCTAGGACGATTTGGAGAAGGGAAAACCCTCTCTTGGGTCGTGACCAAGGTGGAGGAGTCCTCCCCAACTCCCCTGCGCCCCCTTAGCTTCTCCAATAAGCTAAAAGGGGGTGCCATCCTGCTACTTGTGAGCTACGTTGGGATTTCTCCCGAAGAGGAAGGGTGAAGCAGTACAGTAGAGATAAGTATTTTCCTCAGTGAGAACCAAGGTTATCGAACCAAAAGGAGAACCACGCAAATCCTAGTGAACAACACCTGCACACACAAAAGCAAATACTTGCACCCAATGCGGTCAAGAGGGTTGTCAATCCCCTTGAACTCGTTACTTGCAAGGATCAAATCTTGTATAGGTAGATAGATAAATTGCAAAACAAAATAAAAATAAATAAATTGCAGCAAGGTATTTTATTTTTTATAATATGTTTAAGGTAGACCCGGGGGCCATAGTTTTCACTAGAGGCTTCTCTCTCGAATACATAGCATACAATGGGTAAACAAATTACTGTTGGACAATTGATAGAAAAGCGCATAGTTATGACGTTACTCATGGTATGATCATGTACATAGGCATTACGTCCGTGACAAGTAGACCGACTCCTGCCTGCATCTACTACTATTACATGTAGGATCATAATTAAACTCAACAATATAACAATCATGTAAAACATTCCCTTTATGATCCACATGCATATAAGTTTTATAATCTTCCAAGATAGTGGGATAATCATCAAGTAAAGTCATGACCTCTCCAAACCCACTTTTATCAAAAAAATCATAAGATTGAACACTCTCCAAATATGTGGGATTTTTTTTACCTAAAGTTGACACTCTTCCAAACCCACTTTTAATACTATTGCAAATCTCATTATCAATAGTAGATCCATTATGAGGCTTAAATAAATTTTCAAGATCAAAAGAAACATCATCACCCCAATCATGATCATTAGCACAATTGACATTCATAGAATTTATACTAAAACACTTGCAATCATGCTTTTCATTCAATAAATTTATCCCAATAGCATTTTCTTTTATCACTTCTTCATTATTAGCTATTGGTTTACAACAAGCAGCAAGTTTGAAAAGATTAGCAAGTGGATGAGGATCCATAAGTCTTTATTTTCTTTTCTTGAGTCACATAATTATAGCTAGTAAGCAAAATAAAATATTTCTGTATTTTTGATTTTTTAACGAGACTAAATAAAAGCAAATAAAAAGGTAAAACAAATAAATGATAAGTTGTGTGAAGGGACCTATAGGAATTTGATGATGTCTCCCCGGCAACGGCGCCAGAAATTCTTTCTGCTACTTGTGAGATGCGTTGGGATGTTTCCCGAAGAGGAAGGGTGAAGCAGTGTAGTAGAGATAAGTATTTCCTTCAGTGAGAACCAAGGTTATCGAACCAAAAGGAGAACCACGCAAATCCTAGTGAACAGCACCTGCACACACAAAAGCAAATACTTGCACCCAACACGGGCAAGAGGGTTGTCAATCCCCTTGAACTCGTTACTTGCAAGGATCAAATCTTGTATAGGTAGATAGATAAATTGCAAAACAAAATAAAAGTAAATAAATTGCAGCAAGGTATTTTTGGTATTTATAATATGTTTAAAGTAGACCCGGGGGCCATAGTTTTCACTAGAGGCTTCTCTCTCGAACACATAGCATACAGTGGGTAAACAAATTACTGTTGGACAATTGATAGAAAAGCGCATAGTTATGACGTATTCATGGCAATGATCATGTATATAGGCATCATGTCCGTGACAAGTAGACCGATTCCTGCCTGCATCTACTACTATTACTCCACCAATCGACCGCTATCCAGCATGCATCTATGGTATTAAGTTCATGACAAACAGAGTAACGCCTTAAGCAAGATGACATGATGTAGACAAAGTAAACTCAAGCAATATGATTAAACCCCGTCGTTTTACCCTTAATAGCAACAATACAATACGTGCCTCGCTACCCATTCTGTCACTGGGTGAGGACACCGCAAGATTGAACCCATTACAAAGCACCTCTCCCGCTGAAGATAAATCAATCTAGTTGGCCAAACCAAACGGATAGATCAGAGAGAAATACAAAGCTATAACAGTCATGCATAATAAAGTTAAGAAAAGACTCAATTACTTTCAATGAATAATCTAATCATAAACCCACAATTCATCGGATCCTAACAAACACACCACAAAAAAAGATTACATCGGATAGAACTCCAAGGAGATCGAGGAGAACATTGTATTGAAGATCAAAGAGAGAGAACAACCAATCTAGCTACTAGCTATGGACCCATAGGTCTGTGGTGAACTACTCACACATCATCGGAAGTGAAAGATCATGGATGTCGCCTAGAGGGGGGGGGGTGAATAGGCGCTTTAAAATAATTACGGTTTAGGCTTGAACAAATGCGGAATAAAACTAGCGGTTAATTTGTCAAGCACAAAACCTACAACAACTAGGCTCACCTATGTGCACCAACAACTTATGCTAAGCAAGATAAACAACTAAGTGATAGCAAGATATATAACATGAAACACTATGGTTATCACAAAGTAAAGTGCATAAGTAAAGGGCTCGGGTAAGAGATAACCGAGGCACGCTGAGACGACGATGTATCCCGAAGTTCACACCCTTGCGGATGCTAATCTCCGTTTGGAGCGGTGTGGAGGCACAATGCTCCCCAAGAAGCCACTAGGGCCACCGTAATCTCCTCACGCCCTCGCACAATGCAAGATGCCGTGATTCCACTAAGGGATCCTTGAGGGCGGTCACCGAACCCGTACACTTTGGCAACCCTTGGGGGCGGTCACCGGTACCCGTCAAATTGCTCGGGGCAATCTCCACAACCTAATTGGAGACCCCGACACTTGCCCGGAGCTTTACACCACAATGATTGAGCTCCGACAACACCAACCGTCTAGGGCACCAAAGCACCCAAGAGGAACAAGCTCTAGGGTGCTCAAACACCCAAGAGTAACAAGGTTCTCAGCTTTCACTTTCACGTATCACCGTGGAGAACTCAAACCGATGCACCAAATGCAATGGCAAGGGCACACGGAGTGCCCAAGTCCTTCTCTCCCAGATCCCACCAAAGCAACTAATGCTAGGGAGGAAAATGAGAGGAAGAATGAAGAAGAGAACAAGAAGAACTCCAAGATCTAGATCATAGGGGTTCCCCTCACATAGAGGAGAAAGTGATTGGTGGAAATGTGGATCTAGATCTCCTCTCTTTTCCCTCAAGAACTAGCAAGAATCATTGGAGGCATTGAGAGATAGTAAGCTCGAAGAAGGTCAATAATGGGGGAAGAACACGAGCTCCAAGGATGAGGTCCATTGGGGAAGAAGACCCCCTTTTATAGGTGGGGGAAAATCCAACCGTTATGCACACAGCCCGCACCCAAGCGGTACTACCCCTCCACGAGCGGTACTACCGCTGCCTTACTGCCACGCAGAGGAAAAACGAAGAGCAGAGTCCCGAGTGGTAGTGGCAACGGAAGTAGGCGCGGTACTACCGCTTATAAGCGGTACTACCGCTCCTACTGCCGCTTCAACTGCCTCTTGTCCAACCGGGCCAAAAGGGACTCAACGGTAGTATGCCAGAGGGACTACCGCTGGACTACCGTTGAACCCGACGTGAAAAATCGAGACCCGAGAAGGAGCGGTAGTACACGCGGTACTGGCAGCGGTACTACCGCCTATAAGCGGTACTACCGCTGCCAGGAGCGGTACTACCGCCTATAAGCGGTACTACCGCTGCCAGGAGCGGTACTACCGCTGGCAGCTCTCCAACCACCCAACAAACATAGAAAAACTATCCAGAAACCAGAACTGCCACAACTTTTGCATACGAACTCCGAATCAAGCAAACTCAAGCTTGTTGGATAGAAGACGACGAGTACTATCCATCGGTGAAAGTACTGGCATAAACCCCACCATCGAAAACATCATAAAAGATGCATGTGAACTCTATTTTCGATGAACTCGAGCTTGTCATGAAGATGACCAAGAGCTCCAAATCTCACAAGGAGAAAAAACCAAACAAGAACCAAGAAATATGATGCAATGATGCAATGGTTTGAGCTCTCTACGAACGATACGATCAAGCTACTTACTTGAGAGCCCCCCTTGATAGTACGACAATCGATCCTATAACCCAGTCTCCCAATTACCACCATGAGACCAGTAAAATAGAAAACCTATCAAGGGCAAACCTTTGCCTTGCACATAGTCCACTTGAGCTAGATGATGACGATCTTGACCTCCTCAAGTTGGACCACCTTTCTTGATTGCGTTGGCTCGATGAAGACTAGTTGATTGCTCCCCCATACTCCACTATGGGCGAGCCACTCTTCGGCACATCTTCACAAGTCCATTGTCACCACAATGGACGGCAAGCTTCAATCATGATCTTCGTGATGCTCCACTTGAACTTGCACACCGCAAACTTGATGACAATCACCACTTGATGTCATCCTCCATGGGTTGAATGAGATCTTCCTCTTGACACAAGCCCATGGAAACATACCTAACCCCACATAGAACTCTCACGTAGACCATGGGTTAGTACACAAAGCGTAATGGACAATGCTTACCATACCATGGGATCACTTGATCCCTCTCAATACATCTTGTACGCTTTGTGTGTTGATCAACTTGATTCACCAAGATGATGTCTTGAAGGTAAACATGAAAGTTCACACAATCTTCTTCTTCAAGACATGCTTGCAATAAGCTCAACCCTCACATGACCAATCTTTGGATAAATCCTTGAATAGCACCTTGGTCAACACATATTCTTCTTCTAATAACCTTGAAACCAACAAATGGTCCTCAAGCAAAGCCTATGGACAAACCCTTCAAATATAACTCAAGGCAACCATTAGTCCATAGAGATTGTCATCAATTAACAAAACCAAACATGGGGGCAGCACATGTTCTTTCAGGAAGGGCAGCAAGGTTGATGAAGAAGCCCTCTGTGACCGATTTCCCCTCCGGCAGATTGCCGGAAAAGGCCTCCAGATGGGATTACGGAAGAACAGAAGCTTGCGGCGGCGGAAAAAGTTATTTCGGGTGGCTCTCTGTTGGTTTGGGAATATTTGAGAATTTATAGAGGTGGAATTAGGTCAAACGGAGCTATGTGGGGCCCACGAGCTCAGGGGGCATGCCTACCCCCCTCGGGCACACCCTGTGAGCTCGTGGTTCTCTCGTAGGTCTTATGGCTCCTCCCGAACCTTCTAGGGTCCCTTCTGGTCCAGAAAAAATCATTTTAAAGGTTTTATTCCATTTGGACTCCATTTGGTATTGATTTTCTGAAAAGCCAAAAACAAGCAAAAAATAGGAACTGGCACTGGGCACTGGGTTAATAGGTTAGTCCCAAAAAATGATATAAAATAGCATAAAAAGGCATATAAAGTATTCGAGATTGATAATATAATAGCATGAAACAATCAAAAATTATAGATACGTTGGAGACGTATCAGCATCCCCAAGCTTAATTCCCGCTCGTCCTCGAGTAGGTAAATGATAAAAACAGAATTTTTGATGTTGAATGCTACCTAACATGTGTATCATGTAATCTCTTTACGGTATAAATATTGAGAAACGATGAAGTAATAATATCAACATAATAATACCCATGAATATAAGAAGCATAATCATTTTTTTTTTCAAAATATACGATCCTTAACGAATGTTATCCCTGCTCATTTTATCATGTTAGCATGGCATGACTCCGCCTTCACCGCATAAATATAAATCATGAGCACCCCGGTGTTAAATCAGGCAATTGGATCGTACTTCTAACGCGCTTCAGCATTTTCAATCCCACGCAATACATGAGCGTGAGCCATGGATATAGCACATTGGTGGAATAGAATGCGGTAGTAGAGATCAATAAGGGAAAAAGAAAGAAAGTCTCGCATCAACTCGGTGGATCAACGGGCTATGGAGATGCCCATCAATCGATATCAATGCGAGGAGTAGGGATTGCCATGCAACGGATGCACTAAGAGCTATAAGTGTATGAAAGCTCAATGGAAACTAAGTGGGTGTGCATCCAACTTGCTTGCTCATGAAGACCTCGGGCATTTGAGGAAGCCCATCATCAGAATATACAAGCCAAGTTCTATAATGAAAAATTCCCACCAGTATTTGAAAGTGATAACTCAGGAGACTCTCTATATGAAGAACATGGTGCTACTATGAAGCACAAGTGTGGAAAAAGGATAGTAACATTGCCCCTTCTCTCTTTATCTCTCATTTTTTTATTTTTTGTTGGGCTCTTTTTGGCCTCTTTTTCTTCTTTTATTTTTATTTTTCATCCGGAGTCTCATCCCGACTTGTGGGGGAATCATAGTCTCCATCATCCTTTCCTCACTGGGACAATGCTCTAATAATGATGATCATCACACTTTTATTTACTTACCGCTCGATAAATGAAACAATATGACTATATGAATGCCTCTGGCAGTGTACCAGGATGTGCAATGATCTAGTGTATGATAATGATGAACGGTGGCTGTGCCACAAATATCATGCCAGCTCTATATGATCATGCAAAGCAATATGATGATGAACACACAAGTCATGTGACGGAACGGTGGAAGTTGCATGGCAATATATCTCGGAATGGCTATGGAAATGCTATAATAGGTAGGTATGGTGGCTGTTTTGAGGAAGATATAAGGAGGCTTATGTGTGATAGAGCGTATCATATCACGGGGTTTGGATGCACCGGCGAAGTTTGCACCAACTCTTGAGGTGACAAAGGGCAATGCATGATACCGAAGAGGCTAGCAAATTGCGGAAAGGTAGGAGTGCGTATAATCCATGGACTCATATTAGTCATAAAGAACTCACATACTTATTGTGAAAGGCTATTAGCCCTCGAAGCAAAGTACTACTCGCATGCCCCTAGGGAGGAGGTTGGTAGGAGTTAACCATCGCGCACCCCCGATTATAACAACACTCAAGGATTTCATTTCAGACATAAAAATGCTCAAACCTCCCCACCATGCCATGGCCAACACTTAGATGAGAAGTTAATAACAAGCTTTAATACCAATATTTCTACTAACCGATGATCATGAACCAATACCCTTTCATATTACAACATTAATACAATTAAACCATATGTTTCATATTTAGTGATCTACATGAAAGTTTTTATTACATCCCCCCTTGAATACCTATCCTTCTTGGACTAGTCTTATACCCGTGCATATTGCCATTACTATTTATTAGACTCTCAAAAAGATTTAAGTAAAGTATGAGAGTGCAATCATTTCTATAAAATATAACCACCGCCGTGATCTAAAAGGTATAAGTGAAGCACTAGAGCAACTGCCTAGCTCAAAAGATATAAGTGAAGCACATAGAGTATTCTAACAAATCACGCTAAATGTGTGTCCCTCTCAAAAGGTGTGTCCAGCAAACAATGATTGTGGCAAACTAAAAAACAAACAAAGCAAAAACTATGGCACAAGACGCTCCAAGTAAAACTCATATCATGTGATGAATAAAAATATAGCTCCAAGTAAGTTACCGATAGATTGTAGACGAAAGAGGGGATGCCATCTGGGGCATCCCCAAGCTTAGACGCTTGGGTCTTCCTTGAATAACCTTGGGGTTCCTTGGTAATCCCCAAGCTTAGGGTCTTGCCGCTCCTTATTTCTTCATCCATTGTGATCTCACCCAAAACTTGAAAACTTCAGCACACACAACTCAACAGAAACTTCGTGAGATCCGTTAGTATAATAAATCAATCATCCACTTTAGGTACTATTACAAAATCATTCATAATTGTTATTGCATAATACCTACTATATTCTAACTTTTCCATGACTTATACCCCCCCGATATAATCCATAGTTTTATTAAAACAAGCACACTATGCAATAAAAACAGAATCTGTCTAAAACAGAATAGTACACAATGACAGAATATTTATCCATACTTATTTAACTCGAAAAATTCTGAAAAATTAGGAAAACGTAAAAAATTTGTATTCCAATACTGTGTAATTTTTTTAGATTTTTCTGACATTCTATAAATAAACTAAAAATCAACTACTGGGCACAAAACTTTCTGTTTTCAAATAGCATCAATTATACTATCATTCAAATCATCCCAAAGGCATTACTTGGCACAATAACTAATTAAAAGATAAAAACACAATCATTACAGTAGCTATAATTGCGTTTGCACACAAAAACATAAATGATAACTATTGGGTTGTCTCCCAACAAGCTCTTTCTTTATAGCCATTAAGATAGGCTTGAGATTTCAATGATGCTCACATAAAAGACAAGAATTGAAGCACAAAGGGAGCATTATATAACATGTCACAAACTCATTTAAGTCTAACATACTTTGTATGCATAGACATTTTAAAGGAAAACAAATTATCAAGGCAAGAACTATTTATCATATGCAAGGAAGAAGAATAAAACATTGACAATTTGAACTTCAAGAGAGGTAATTGAGTAACATGAAAATTTCTACAACCGTATTTTCCTCTCTCATAATAATTACATGTAGGATCATAATTAAACTCAACAATATAACAATCATGTAAAACATTCCCTTTATGATCCACATGCATATAAGTTTTATAATCTTCCAAGATAGTGGGATAATCATCAAGTAAAGTCATGACCTCTCCAAACCCACTTTTATCAAGAAAATCATAAGATTGAACACTCTCTAAATATGTGGGATTTTTTTTACCTAAAGTTGACACTCTTCCAAACCCACTTTTAATACTATTGAAAATCTCATTATCAATAGTAGATCCATTATGAGGCTTAAATAAATTTTCAAGATCAAAAGAAACATCATCACCCCAATCATGATCATTAGCACAATTGACATTCATAGAATTTATACTAAAACACTTGCAATCATGCTTTTCATTCAATAAATTTATCCCAATAGCATTTTCTTTTATCACTTCTTCATTATTAGCTATTGGTTTACAACAAGCAGCAAGTTTGAAAAGATTAGCAAGTGGATGAGGATCCATAAGTATTTATTTTCTTTTCTTGAGTCACATAATTATAGCTAGTAAGCAAAATAAAATATTTCTGTATTTTTGATTTTTTAACGAGACTAAATAAAAGCAAATAAAAAGGTAAAACAAATAAATGATAAGTTGTGTGAAGGGACCTATAGGAATTTGATGATGTCTCCCCGGCAACGGCGCCAGAAATTCTTTCTGCTACTTGTGAGATGCGTTGGGATGTTTCCCGAAGAGGAAGGGTGAAGCAGTGTAGTAGAGATAAGTATTTCCTTCAGTGAGAACCAAGGTTATCGAACCAAAAGGAGAACCACGCAAATCCTAGTGAACAGCACCTGCACACACAAAAGCAAATACTTGCACCCAACACGGGCAAGAGGGTTGTCAATCCCCTTGAACTCGTTACTTGCAAGGATCAAATCTTGTATAGGTAGATAGATAAATTGCAAAACAAAATAAAAGTAAATAAATTGCAGCAAGGTATTTTTGGTATTTATAATATGTTTAAAGTAGACCCGGGGGCCATAGTTTTCACTAGAGGCTTCTCTCTCGAACACATAGCATACAGTGGGTAAACAAATTACTGTTGGACAATTGATAGAAAAGCGCATAGTTATGACGTATTCATGGCAATGATCATGTATATAGGCATCATGTCCGTGACAAGTAGACCGATTCCTGCCTGCATCTACTACTATTACTCCACCAATCGACCGCTATCCAGCATGCATCTATGGTATTAAGTTCATGACAAACAGAGTAACGCCTTAAGCAAGATGACATGATGTAGACAAAGTAAACTCAAGCAATATGATTAAACCCCGTCGTTTTACCCTTAATAGCAACAATACAATACGTGCCTCGCTACCCCTTCCGTCATTGGGTGAGGACACCACAAGATTGAACCCGTTACAAAGCACCTCTCCCGCTGAAGATAAATCAATCTAGTTGGCCAAACCAAACGGATAGATCAGAGAGAAATACAAAGCTATAACAGTCATGCATAATAAAGTTAAGAAAAGACTCAATTACTTTCAATGAATAATCTAATCATAAACCCACAATTCATCGGATCCTAACAAACACACCGCAAAAAAAGATTACATCGGATAGAACTCCAAGGAGATCGAGGAGAACATTGTATTGAAGATCAAAGAGAGAGAACAACCAATCTAGCTACTAGCTATGGACCCATAGGTCTGTGGTGAACTACTCACACATCATCGGAAGTGAAAGATCATGGATGTCGCCTAGAGAGGGGGGGGGGTGAATAGGCGCTTTAAAATAATTACGGTTTAGGCTTGAACAAATGCGGAATAAAACTAGCGGTTAATTTGTCAAGCACAAAACCTACAACAACTAGGCTCACCTATGTGCACCAACAACTTATGCTAAGCAAGATAAACAACTAAGTGATAGCAAGATATATAACATGAAACACTATGGTTATCACAAAGTAAAGTGCATAAGTAAAGGGCTCGGGTAAGAGATAACCGAGGCACGCTGAGACGACGATGTATCCCGAAGTTCACACCCTTGCGGATGCTAATCTCCGTTTGGAGCGGTGTGGAGGCACAATGCTCCCCAAGAAGCCACTAGGGCCACCGTAATCTCCTCACGCCCTCAGAAAAGACTCAATTACTTTCAATGAATAATCTGATCATAAACCCACAATTCATCGGATCCCAACAAACACACCGCAAAAGAAGATTACATCGGATAGAACTCCAAGGAGATCGAGGAGAACATTGTATTGAAGATCAAAGAGAGAGAACAAGCCATCTAGCTACTAGCTATGGACTGATGACCCACAAGTATAGGGGATCAATCGTAGTCCTTTTGATAAGTAAGAGTGTCGAACCCAACGAGGAGCAGAAGGAAATGACAAGCGGTTTTCAGCAAGGTATTCTCTGCAAGAACTGAAATTGCAGGTAACAGATAGTTTGGTAGCAAGATAATTTGTAACAAGTAACAAGTAGTAACGGTAACAAAAGTGCAGCAAGATGGCCCAATCCTTTTTATAGCAAAGTACAAGCCGGAACGAACTCGTATAATAAGCAAAGCGTTCTTGAGGACACATGGAATTTTGTCTAGTCACTTTCATCATGTTTGTTTGATTCGCGTTCGCTACTTTGATAATTTGATATGTGGGTGGACCGGTGCTTGGGTGCTGTTCTTACTTGAACAAGCCTCCCACCTATGATTACCCCCTCTCGCAAGCATCCACAACTACGAAAGAAGAATTAAGATAAATCTAACCATAGCATGAAGCATATGGATCCAAATCAGCCCCTTACGGAATAGCGCATAAACTAGGGTTTAAGCTTCTGTCACTCTAGCAACCCATCATATAACTACTACTCCACAATGCCTTCCCTTAGGCCCAAAGATGGTGAAGTGTCATGTAGTCGACGTTCACACGACACCACTAAAGGAAGCAACAACATACATATCATCAAAATATCGAACGAATACCAAATTCACATGATTACTTATGACAAGACTTCTCCCATGTCCTCAAGAACAAAAGTAACTACTCACAAATCATATTCATGTTCAAGATCAGAGGGGTATTGAATAGCATTAAGGATCTGAACATATAATCTTCAACCAAATAAACCAACTAGCATCAACTACACGATGTAATCAACACTACTAGCAACCCACAGGTACCAATCTGAGGTTTTGAGACAAAGATTGAATACAAGAGATGAACTAGGGTTTGAGATGAGATGGTGCTGGTGAAGATGTTGATGAAGATTGGTCCTCCCATGATGAGAGGATCGTTGGTGATGTCGATGGCTTCGATTCCCCCCCCGGAGGGAAGTTTCCCCGGCGGAATCGCTTCGCCGGAGAGCAAAATAGCTCCTGCCCAAGTTCCGCCTCGAGACGGCGGCGCTTCATCCCGAAAGTATTCTTCTGATTTTTTTTCTAGGGCAATTGGCTTCATATAGCAGAAGGAGGGGGCCGGAGGCCTGCCAGGGGCCCCACAAGCTCGGGGGGCGCGCCCCCAGGCTTGTGGCTTCCTGGTGGCCCCCCTCCTGGTAATTCTTTCACCAGTATTTTTTATATATTCCAAAATAATTCTCCATAAATCTTCAGGTCATTTGGAGTTGTGCAGAATAGCTATATCTGTTTCACCCCTTTTCGGTCCAGAATTCCAGCTGTCGGCAATCTCCCTCTTCATGTGAATGTTGCAAAATAAGAGAGAAAAGGCATAAGAATTGAACAATAAAGTGAAATAATGATTTAAAACATATTAATTAACAGTAGGAAATCATGATGCAAATTGGACGTATCAACTCCCCCAAGCTTAGACCTCGCTTGTCCTCAAGCGAAAGCCGAAATCGATAACATGTTTAGAGAGAGAGGCGTCGATAAAAAAATAAAATACGAACATGGAGCATCATGATATTTATTATAACAGCAATATATCATCATAAAACTTCTCATGAAAAAGTGACAATTTATCCACAAGTTAAAGTATGAACCATAAACCAAATTTAAAACTAATAAACTATGATCTCAGTCACTGAAGCAATTGCAATTCATCATATTATCAGAAAGAGTCTATGTAAGAGCTTTGTTTAGCAAGTTCACATACTCAACTATCATTTAGTCTTCTATGATTGCTGACACTCACGGCATACTTATGGAGCAAAAGTTTCAGTCAGACACATAGAAAGATAGGGGCTTATAATTTCGCCTCCTAACATATTTACCTCAAGGGTAATGTCAACAATAATAAATCATGATCACCTACATCCAACTGGATATATATGCCTGGATCAATCCCCACCACATGATGCTTGCCAAGAGAGAAAATAAAAATGGAATAGAGGAGAATGCTATTGACTCTTGCATGAAAGTAAATACATAAAGTAAAAGATAGGCCCTTCGCAGAGGGAAGCAGAGGTTGTCATGCGCTTTTTGTTTTTGGATGTGCAAGCTCTTAATGTAAAGGAACGTCACTTTATATTGCCCCTTGTGATAGCGACCTTTATTATGCAGTCTGTCACTTTTATTTCTTCACCATCACAAGATCGTACAAAGCTTATTTTCCCTTACAATAAAAGATCATACATATTTAGGAGCAATTTTTATTGCTTTGCACCGATGAAAACTTACTTGAAGGATCTTATTCAATCCATAGGTAGATATAGTGGACTCTCATGACATGAAACTGAGTTTAAGGGTTTTTGGATGCACAAGTAGTATCTCTACTTAGTGCGGAATTTTGGCTAGCAAAAGATAGGGGGCAAGCACCACATATTAGAGGATCCAAAACAATATAACTTCTATATGAATATAAGCAAACATAACTCATTACGTTGTCTTCCTTGTCCAACGCCAACTATTTGACATAGAATATTTAATGGGGGCTCACAATCATAAAAGATGTCCAAGATAGTGTATTTATATGTGAGACCTCTCTTCCTTTATTACTTTTTCATGAATTGCAACAATGACCAATGCTATGTTTGTCAACTTCCAACAAGTTTTATCAATTATACTTCTTTATGTGAAGTCATCACTCTCCATGGGATTATCATATGATCTTATTTTTTATTATCTTTATTTCTAAGATTGGATCAACAAAAGCAAAGCACTCAACTCAAACTACTCTTTATTATATAACTTTCACACACGATTACATAGATAGATAGATCACAAAGCAAGCACTCGAAACTAAATCATACTAAACTTTATTCTTCTAAATCACGAAATAACTAAGGATCGAACTAAGATAGATGATGATAATAAAAAGTGATGGTGATACAATACCGGGGCACCTCCCTCAAGCTTGGCACAAGCCAAGGGTGGTGCCCATACCCGTGTACTCAAATCTCCTTCTTCGGGGATGGTGGTGATGAAGAGGTGGGCTTGTCCTTCAAAATATTTAATAAGATATCTTTCAAACTCTGGACCTCCCGAAGCAACTGCTGAATTGTGGTGGCGTTCTTTTGCACTTCAACCATAATATATTTATTTTCCGGCTACCATGATCCCTTTCTTGCATCATTCTCACTTGGACGGGAAATATCCCAATTGGAAGGTATGTGCATGCGGGGAGTATTTTCAACCCCATAATTGTGGACCAAATTATGAAAATTGTTCCGATTTAACCTGTGTAAGGGTCTCCTAGGAGGAAACCCTTCTTGTACCTCTGGACTCCCATGGCTTGTAGTGCTTCTCATGGCTTGATGAGGATTTGGAATTGTGGAGATGCCGGCAAGGGTACCCCTCTCGGAAGCCGGAGGGTGGACCTCTAGCGAATCCCCATCATCTTCTTCCATGGTCACCTCTCCTTCCTCCTCCCTCCCGAGCTCCATCTGCGGCAACCAAGCGTCGTCTCCCACGTTGTTGGAGGAAGAGGAAGACATGATGCCTGGCCTTGAAAATCTGAAGAAAACAACATGAAACAAGAATAGAGGAGAAACTTGCGATGCGGTGGTCAAAACACCCGTGAGTATATATAATGAATTTTTCCCGTGCAGGACAAGTAATATGGAAGAAAACGGAGTCGGGAAAGTCCACGAGGGAGCCACAGGCCTGGTAGGCGCGCCCCCCAGACTTGTCGCCTCCTCGTGCACTTTTCGGACTGTTTATTATTTTCCTAATTTTTTATATATTCCAAAATGGACAGAAAGTACTTTTATAGAAGTTTTTATATGGAGACATACCCATAGGATTTTTATAAGCAGTTGTGTAAGCCCATAGTGCATCATCAAGTTTCTTAGACCAATTCTTTCTGGATCTATTAACGGTCTTTTGCAAAATTAATTTTATTTCTCTATTAGTTAATTAAACTTGACCACTAGACCGAGGATGATAAGGAGATGCAATTCTATGATTAACATCATATTTAGCAAGCAATTTACGGAAAGCACAATGAATAAAATGTGAACCACCATCAGTCATTAAATATCTAGGGACTCCAAACCTCGGGAATATAACTTCCTTAAGCATTTTAATAGGAGTGTTATGATCAGCACTACTAGTTGGAATAGCTTCTACCCACTTAGTAACGTAATCAACAACAACTAAGATATGTGTATACCCATTGGATTTAGGAAAATGTCCCATATAATCGAAACCCCAAACATCAAACGGTTCAATAACAAGTGAATAATTCATAGGCATTTCCTGACGTCTACCAACATTACCAATTCTTTGACATTCATCACAAGAGAGGATAAAGTTACGTGCATCTTTGAAAAGGGTAGGCCAATAAAAACCAGATTGCAATACCTTGTGTGCAGTTCTATCTCCCGCATGGTGTCCTCCATATGCCTCGGAGTGACACTTTCGTAGGATTTGTTCCTGTTCATGCTCAGGTACACAACGTCTAATAATACCATCTACTCCTTCTTTATATAAGTGTGGGTCATCCCAAAAGTAATGTCTTAAATCAAAGATTTTTTTCTTTTGTTGGTATGTGAAACTAGGTGGTATATATTTAGCAACAATGTAATTAGCATAGTCTGCATACCAAGGAGTATTACGAGATGCATTTATCACAACTAATTGTTCATCAGGGAAATCATCATTAATAGGAAGTGGGTCATCAAGAACATTTTCCATTCTAGACAAATATCAGCTACGGGATTCTCAGCTCCCTTTCTATCAATAATATGCAAGTCAAATTCTTGTAGCAAAAGAACCCACCTAATAAGTCTAGGTTTAGCATCTTTCTTTTTCATAAGATATTTAATAGCAGTATGATTAGTGTGAATAGTAACTTTGGAATCAACAATGTAAGATCTGAATTTATCACATGCAAACACAACTGCTAAAAATTCTTTCTCAGTAGTAGCATAATTTCTTTGAGCGCTGTCTAGAGTTTTACTAGCATAATGAATAACTTTCAATTTCTTATCAACTCTTTGTCCTAGAACAGCACCAACAGCATAATCACTAGCATCACACATAATTTCAAAGGGTAGGTTCCAATCAGGTGGTTGAATAATAGGTGCAGAAATTAAGACTTTCTTAAGTATTTCAAAGGCTTCTACACAATCATCATCAAAAACAAATGGAACATCTTTTTGCAAAAGATTAGTAAGAGGCCTAGAAATTTTAGAGAAGTCTTTTATAAACCTTCTATAGAAACCAGCATGACCAAGGAAGCTTCTTATACCTTTGATATCTTTAGGACATGGCATTTTCTCAATTGCATCAACTTTAGCTTTATCAACTTCAATACCTCTTTCAGAAATTTTATGCCCAAGGACTATACCTTCATTTACCATAAAGTGGCACTTCTCCCAATTCAAGACAAGATTAGTTTCTTCACATCTGTGCAAAACTCGATCAAGGTTGCTCAAGCAATCATCAAAAGAAGTTCCGTAAACGGAAAAATCATCCATGAAAACCTCAACAATCTTTTCACAAAAAGTCAGAGAATATAGCAGTCATACATCTTTGAAAGGTAACAGGTGCATTACATAAACCAAAAGGCATACGATGATAAGCATAAGTTCCAAAAGGACAAGTAAATTTGGTTTTCTCTTGATCTTCAGGTGAAACAGGTATTTGAGAGAAACCAGAATAACCATCTAGGAAGCAAAAGTGTGTATGCTTAGATAACCTTTCTAACATTTGATCAATAAAAGGCAAGGGGTAATGATCTTTCCTAGTAGCTTTATTTAATTTCCTGAAATCAATTACCATCCTATATCCAGTTACAATTCTTTATGGAATGAGTTCATTTTTATCATTAGGAACAACGGTAATACCTCCTTTCTTAGGAACACAATGAACAGGACTTACCCACCTACTATCACCTATGGGATAAATTATACCTGTGTCGTGGGAAACGAACACCTATGGGATCGCTATCGAGCGGATCCCTTTACGGTTCGGCAAGGGGAGAGGATTGCACAAAGAGCAGAACTAACGAACAGTACACGGGGATTTACCCAGGTTCGGGCCGCACGGATGCGTAAAACCCTACTCCTGCTTTGATTGTATTACTGTGGATGTTCTTGGCCAAGTTCTGGGAGCTACAATATTCAGTAGCTACGCATGCAGAATGGGCTTTTCCAATCCCCCTTCTGTACGCCTCGGGCCTCCTTTTATATAAACCAAAGGGGCTACCACAGTGGCGTACGAGATAAGGCATGAGGTGGAAAGTAGCTATAGTGCTACCACAGTATTATCATACCTAACCCTGACGGCTTAGGACAAACTCATTAAATGCACCGTGAGGTGTCCGTCAAGGTGTCCCTTAGCGTCTCGGGCTTGGAAAAGCTTTACAGGGGATGGGCAAAAGCAGCCATCCCATCAGCAACGCTTAAGCATCTCGTGGCCAGCATTTCGCCACGTCACCATGAGGACAAGCCCTAAACGACAAGGCTGGCCGCTGCACTGGAGCGATAGCGCTACACTGTGCAGAGCCTTGCCGGGACCGAATCCTTGCCGGGCCCGGGGCTTGCCGGGACTGAATCCTTGCCGGGCCCGGGGCTTGCCGGGCCCGGGTCTTGCTGGGCACGAAGCTTCGCCGGCAAGGGCCTTGCCGGGCGCGAGGCCTTGCCGGCAAGGGTCTTGCCAGACCTCCGCAACCCTTTGGCCTTCTGTCTGGTCGTTGACTTGAACGTCTCCTTGGCGTCTTAGTCTCGTGATTACTCCTAGCTATTCCCCGGCAAGGCTTGCCGCGGTACGGCTACAACTGCCCGTGCACAAGTAAGGGGTACTAAAGAAAGACCCATAATTTAGTACACCGACAGGAGCCCCCGGGCCTAGGCCATACACGGGTGCCAGGCCTGTTGGGCTAGGCCCAAAACAGTGCACGGACACGCGTGGCAGGGAATAACTGCTCGCAATCATTATCTCTTTTACCACGTCCCTCCACTATGCGCATTAATCGCGCGACGTGGGAGACGTGGGCGGAAACTCCACTGCAAAAGCGGGCGGTAAAGAGCCTGCCTCGCGCCTTCCCCATAAAAAGGGAATCGCAGAGGGCACTGCTCATTTACCCCCCTCCGCCTTTCCAATCTCAATCTCAGAACCGCCGCCGTCGTCTTCTTCCTCGCGCCCAAAGCAGAGCTTGTCTCCCTCCACCCTCTTCCACCGTGCTCTCGACGTCTTCAGTGCCCACTTCGATAGCCACCATGCCGCCCAAGTCGAGCAAGGGCAAGGCGGCGGAAGCGGCCGCCGCGGAGAGCAGGTTGGTGAAGATGCGGAAGGAACGCGCTGTCTTCCCCTCGACGCTTGATGCGGAGACCTTGAAGAAGAGGTACCAGTTCGCATGGGCGACTGAGACCACGGCGCATCCAGCCACCAAAGTGAGTGTAGCTTCTCGTAAGGCAGGGCCAGGAGATTATCCCTTCTTTGCCGATTACTTCTGGTGCGGCCTCTGTCCTCCGTACTCGGATTTCTTCGTAGACATCATGCTCACCTACGGCCTCCAGCTGTTAGATTTCACGCTGAATGCCGTGACTTGTATGTCCGTCTTCGCGCACCTTTGCGAGAATTTTGTTGGGGTCATCCCGAGCACTGCACTTTTCCGGCACTACTTTTACCCCCGCATCCAAAAGGGCGACACCCTCTCCGGCAGCATCGCTTGGATTCCGAGGTCGGCAACCAAGGAGACGTACCCAGAGGGGCTCTACCGCGAGAGATGGGATGAGTGGCGCGGCAAGTGGTGCTGGGTCCGGGAAAAGGAGCCCAAACCGTTCTGCGAGGTGCGAAAGCAAAAGGTGGTCCGCGGCAAGGATTGGGGCGCCGCGGACCCTGACGACAGCAAGCTCACCATCGCCATCACCAGGATACTGCGCCTCAGGGCTGCCGGGTTGAAGGTGGAGATGATTGCTTCGGATTTCCTTCACCGGCGCATCACCCCACTTCAGAACAAGGGGCGCCCTGCCTGGGAGTACGCAAACGCCGCCGACGTCATGAGGGTGCGGCCTGGGCTGGATAATGATCTGACAGCCATAGGGCACGCGGCCCTCTGCCAACAGCTGTTCAAATCTGGAGCAGTGGGAGACTTGCCGGCAGGCGTCGTCCCACTATGTAACAACTCGTCGCTGACCTCCATTATCGCCATGATGCCGGTGTTCAATGCCCACAGCATCGACGAGAGGTGGATCGAGCCGTCCGCGGAGCAGGCGCTGGCGTTCTTCGACAACTTGACGGAGAAGGCCATCCGCGGGGAGGACCTTGTCCGCGCCACCACGGAGGAGGAGCTCGCCTACATCGCCAACAGGGCGGAAGAGGCGAACCTCGCCGAAGAAGCCGGCAGCACTGAATCCAGTGAAGACGAGGACTTGCTGCGGGAAGATCTTGCCTGGCGGGGTCAGGCTACCGGGGAGCCGAGCGGAGCCGCTGCCGGGAGTTCTTCTGCCGGAGGCGCCGCCGAAGAGGAAGAAGAGGAGGAGGAAGGGCCCCCAGCTCTTCAACACAGGAAGAGGCGCGTCCTCCGGAAGAACGCCACTGGCGCTCCAGCCCGCCAACCTTCCTCAAGGAGCGAGGCCTCCGGCAAAGGGGCGGCCGGCGAGGCCGCACCGCAAACTGCCGCTGCCAAGCGGCCCAGGACCAATCCTCCTCCTCCCCCGTCAGGAACTGCGGTGGGGGTCGGCTTCGACCTCTCCGCCATCAGCTCCGAGGAAGAAGAAGAAGAGTAAGGGTCCCGCCACAGCCTTGATTCTTATCCTTCTAGTTTTGCTTGATTAATTTGCTCTGTTTTTGCCTCCTTAGGGATACGGAGATTCTGGCGCAGAGGATGGTGAAGAGGGCCAAGACCTCAACGAGCGTCGAGCCGCCGGCAAGCACCTCGGGCGCGCCGGAAACGGTTCTCGTCAGCTCGGAGTCAAGCCCAGAACGCAACCCTCGATGCAGCCCTCGACGCAGCCCCCGGCGCAGCCCCCAGCGTGAGTCTTCTACTCACTACCCAGTGGCGCGTGCCAGGGTGTGCATCTTCTCTGCTGACATCTCCGGGCATGCAGGAGCGGAGCAACAACGAGAAGCAACGATGGGAGCTGCCTCTGCCATGCCACCTCCGTCGACCACACCGCCCAGGGGCGAGTCCTCGGGCGAGCTCTACCACGACGATGAGGAGGAGCCGGCAAGCGCAAGCTTCGGCAACCCCTTCCTTGATGCAGGTAAAGTTACTTGCCCCAAAGAACTCTTGTCGTTTTGGTTTTTCTTCTTTTTTTTTGTCTTCTTGAACTTCCTTCCCAGCTTCATCTTAATCAACTCCTTGGCTTTCAATCTTCTTCTGACAGAGCTCATGGACACTGACGTTGTCATCGAAGAGACTGCCAAGGATGCCGCCACTGAAGCCGCCGAGGATGCCGCCAAGCATGCCGCCGCCGAGGCCGCCAAAGCTGCTGCCGCCGAGGCTGCTGCCGTTGAGGCCGCCAAGGCTGCTGCCGCCGAGGCCGCCAAGGCCGCTGCCGCCGAGGCCGCCAAGGCCGCTGCCGCCGAGGCCGCCAAGGCCGCTGCCGCTGATGCCGCCAAGGTTGTGCAAGAGGAGGCCGCCAAGACGTCCGCCGAGGGAGCCGGCGAGAAGACCCGCGGCCATACTGACGGCGCTTCCGCCGCAGGAGCGCCAGACGCTTCTACTGCCGCGGGGCCCTCAACTGCCGAAGACCAACCCTCGTCGTCCCAGGCCCCTTCCTCAAGCCAATACATCAGGGCCGGCAAGAACGTTGTCAGCATGCCGGGGTCGGCAAGCATCGAAGAGCTGGTTGAAGGAGAACATCTTGACGGGGAAATCACCGCCGCCGCCGCCAGTGAGCCCAAGGAGGAGCAGCTACTTCAAGCCATGAATGACAACTATCAGAAGCTCCAAACGCTCTACCGTGCCCGGAAGGAGAAACTGGACTCCCGGGCAGCGCTCGTCGAGGCCGCGGAAGAAGACTTCCAACAACGCGTCGCGGAGACACAGGCTTGGTATGGCGAGGCCCTCCAAGAGCTGAATATTTACCGGGAGTAGCTGGCGGAAGAGCGGAACATCCTCCTGCTGAAGCAATCAGACATCGAGAAAGCACGGGAGGAGGCCGCCCAGCAAGCCGCCGCGGCAGAAGCCCTCTTGGCGCAACGCCGGATCAGCCTTGACGCCCAAGAAGAGGACCTTGCCGCGCGCGAGGCGGCGCTTGCCGCCAAGCTTCGCAACAGGGATGAAGAGCTCGAAAGTCTTGTCGCACGGCGGGTCCAGGAGCTTGAGCAGGAACACTTGAAGGCGCTCAGAGCTCTAACTGAAGACCACGCCGGCAAGCTCAAGGAGGCCCTCAACGCTGCCGGAGCTGCGGAGACCGCCAAGAACTTGCTGGAGGAGAAGGCGAAGCAGCTGGAGGGCGCTCTCGAGGACCACGGCAAGAAGGTCTCAGCACTCAAGGCCGAGAGAGACAAGGCTCTCCATAGCCTGATGGAGACGCAGGCTGCCGCGTCCGAGAAGGTCCAACAGCTTTCCTCCGCCAAGGACTCCATTGAAGATCTGAAGCTGAAGCTATCCACGCTGGAGGAGTCTCTTGAGGCCGCCCGAGTTCGCGAGAAGACTCTTATCAAAGACCTCCACGACGAACAGGAGTTGCTCCAGAGCGCCACCACCACCCACAACGAGTACGCTTCTAGCGTGAAGCTCTGGACTGCCAGGCTGGCGGACGTCGCCGAGAAGCTTGGCGCGGAGCTGGAGGCCATGGACTTGCCGGGCTTCGGATATTCTGTCGACGACAACATATCCTCAAGCGCCAGGCTAACCATGTTCTTCGACAAGCTCGTTGACGCCCTCAAGCTACTCCAGGCGAACCAAACAAGCAAGCTGGCCGACTAATCCCGGAAACTCTGCCAGCTCGTCCTCCGCAAGGTGTTGATGAAGGTGGCGCACAGGAACCCTGGCATCGACCTCTCCAAAGCCTTGAAGAGCTTGCCGAAGGACGCGGACGTCAAGGCTCTCGAGGAGCTTGTCGCGCCCATCGTCGATCGGGTGAGCCAGGTGAAGAGGGTCGTGGGCGATCGCCGGGACTAGCCACATCCGCCTCATCTCTTCTCCATCTTGCCGCCGGCGTCATATGTAAAAGACAATTTGTCTTATGTCAGAAACGCGGCAAGCATCAGATGTAATATAACTTGCTCTCTTTGAATTATGGCATGCTATTCCCTTTGTTCAATTTCTTTCTGTATGGCGTATGCCCTACGCTTTGCTGGGAACTTGCCGGAGCGTAACCCCGTCACGAGCGCTGGATTCGGGTCGTCAGCAGCTTGCGGGCGGTGCTGCTCACGGCAAGAAATCTTCACGCTTTCGGCGCGGCCACCTAGACTGTTGAGCGGACTCGAAACAGAGTAAGGGCACAGCCGATTACGACAAGATTCCATCGCGTGCAGGTTTTCCATACAAAGCCGAAATCGTTCAAGGGAAAGTAGCCTTACAAAAATCAAAATCTGCTTAAGGGGTTCAGCAACTTAGCTCTGCTTTTCGTCGCTATTCCTTTTCTTCCGGCAAGGCGCCAACTTTGAACGTCGTCTGGGATCCATACCACCATTCTCCTTCCCCCCCGGCAAACTTGCGCGCGAGGGAATCTTCTATCTCTTGAGAAAAAGAAAGAAGAGAAAATAAATGCATGGAACCTTGACGGTTCGTTAGCTCTTGCCGGGATCGGGTGCAATACACATCTCAGATAATACATGCATATAAAATGACATGAAAATCCACAAGGAACGTAAAGCACACAGATCTTATTAAATATGCACAGGGGTGTGCCTGCTCTGTACAAAGGATTACATGCCAGCGGCAACACTTGTACAGAATGGCGTTGCCGGGATCTTGCCGGAGCGTTACGCTGCCGCGAGCGCTGGATTCGGGTCGTCAGCAGCCTGCTGGCCGTATCGCTATCACAGCAAGAAACCCGAACAACTGCGCCTTACGGGTAGAACTTGCGAAGGTGCTCGATGTTCCAGGAGTTGCTCACTGGCAAGCCCTCTTCGGTCTCCAGGCGGACAGCGCCAGGCCTGGTGACTCGCACTACCCGGTAAGGGCCTTCCCACTTCGGCGTCAACTTGTTGGAATTCTTGGCCGACTGAACGCGCCGAAGAACAAGGTCGCCTTCCTCAAGACTCCGGGCGTGAACCTTGCGGCTATGGTAGCGGCGCAAAGCTTGCTGGTAGCGAGCGGCTTGCACAGCAGCCCGAAGACGGTTCTCCTCAAGGAGCAGCGCGTCATCTTGCCGCAGCTGCTCTTGCTCAAGCTCATCATAAGCGAGCACTCGAGGTGACCCGTATATGAGTTCCGTGGGGAGAACTGCTTCCGCTCCGTAAACCAGAGCGAAGGGTGTCTGGCCGGTGGCTCGATTTGGCGTCGTCCTGATCGACCAAAGAACCGCCGGCAGCTCATCAATCCAGCGTCTTCCATGCTTGTGCAGCTTGTCGAAAGTTCTGGTCCGGAGAGCACGCAGCACTTCAGCGTTCGCCCTTTCCGCTTGGCCGTTGCTTCTTGGGTGAGCAACAGAGGCAAAACAAATCTTGCCACCAAGGTCTTGGACGTACTGCATGAAGGTGCGACTAGTGAACTGCGTACCGTTGTCGGTGATGATCCTGTTCGGCACACCAAAACGGCACACAATCCCCTTGAAGAACTTGACTGCTGACTGAGCTGTCACCCTCCTCACTGCTTCCACTTCTGGCCACTTCGTGAACTTGTCGATAGCAACGTACAAGTACTCGAAGCCCCCGGCAGCACGGGGGAAGGGACCCAGTATGTCGAGCCCCCAGACCGAGAAGGGCCAGGAGAGAGGGATCGTCTGGAGAGCTTGAGCTGGCTGATGAAGTTGCTTCGAATGAAACTGGCACGCTTCACACTTGGTTACTAGTGCCGTTGCATCTTGGAGGGCAGTGGGCCAGAAGAATCCTTGCCGGAATGCCTTGCCGACAAGGGCTCTCGAGCCTATGTGGGATCCACATATGCCCCCATGAATCTCTGCCAACAGCTCTAGTCCATCCTCCCGAGGAATGCACTTCAATTTCACGCCGTTGGGTCTCTTTCTGTACAGGACGTCGTCGACGAACTGGTACATACTTGACTAACGGGCTACTTTCTCAGCTTCTTCCTGGGCTTCAGGGAGTTCTCCTGTGTGAAGGAAATGGACTATTTGCTGTGCCCATGCCGGAGCCTGTGGCTCGACGACAAGGACTAAAGGCGACTCTTCAGCTGCGGGAGCATTTGCTTCTACGGCAAGAACCTGAGGTTCTTGGCGGAGCAGCTGCTCACCGGCAACCGGTATTTCTTCGGCAGCAGGGGCGCTTGCTTCAGCGGCAAGAACCTGAGGTTCTGCGCGAAGCCGCTGCTCACCGGCAACCAGGTCGTTCCCAGCAAGATCCTTGCCGGGGGCTTCGGGAAGCCCTGCCGGGAAGTACTCGCCGGTACTTAACTTTCTTCTCTTATCAGGCCTTGTCGATGGCGACACGGATGGTTGAGTCAAGCGGAGCACAAAAGTCCCTGGTTCCACAGGCAGCTTGAGTGCGGCACGCTTCGACAGGTCATCGGCAATGCTGTTCTCTGAGCGAGGAACATGCTCTGTCTGAAGACCGTCAAAGCGCTCCTCCAGCTTCCTCACTTCATCGACGTACGCCTCCATCAACGGGCTCTGATAATCTTTGTTGACCTGTCTCACGACGAGCTGGGAGTCACCTCTGACAATGAGCTTCTTGATCCCAAGGTCTGCCGCGATCCTGAGACCGGCAAGCAGTCCTTCATACTCTGCCGTGTTATTGGTCGATCTCTCCCGGGGAAAATGCATCTGGATGACGTACTTGAGGTGCTCTCCGGTGGGTGCGACTAGCAGCACGCCGGCACCGGCGCCTTGCAGCGAAAAGGCTCCATCAAAGTACATGCTCCATTCGCGATCTGTTTCCTTGCCGGGAATCGCTGATTCTTGAACTTCGTCGTCTGGTGTTGGGGTCCATTCTGCAATGAACTCTGCCAAGGCTCTGCTCTGGATAGTTGAAGAACTTTCAAACTTGAGACCAAAGCATGACAGCTCCAACGCCCACTCCACGATCCTGCCGGTTGCTTCTGGGTTCCGGAGAATCCGTTGCAGCGGAAAGCGAGTGACGACGGTGACGTCATGTGCTTGGAAGTAATGGCGCAGCTTCCTGGAGGCCATGAGAAGGCCGAAGAGCAACTTCTGCACACCAGAATATCTCGACCTAGCCCCCTGCAACAGGGAGCTGACGAAATAGACTGGGCGCTGCACCATCTTCTTCTTTTACACTGCTTGACTTGACTGCGCGGATCTTTCCTTGTCGGCACCAGACTCTGCCGGGGCCGGCCCCGACAAGTCACTTGGCGGGCCTGCCATTGCTGCTGCATCCTCCTCTGCTTTTCTCTCTGCCACCAGCGCAGCACTAACCACTTGATTCGTTGCCGCCAGATATAGCAGCAACGGCTCTTGTGGCCTAGGCGCGACTAGTACTGGCGGAGAGGAGAGGTACTTCTTCAAATCCTGCAGCGCTGCCTCCGCTTCTGGAGTCCATTTCATTGGACCTGCCTTCTTCAAAATTTTGAAAAATGGCAGGGCGCGCTTAGCGGATTTGAGATGAACCTACTCAAAGCAGCGACGCAGCCGGCAAGGCGGCGCACATCCTTGACTCGTCTTGGTGCTTCAATCTGCTCAATTGCCTTGATCTTGTCGGGATTGGCTTCAATTCCACGCTGAGATACGAAGAACCCGAGAAGCTTGCCGGATGGGACGCTAAACACGCACTTCTCGGGATTGAGCTTCAGGTTGATCCTGCGCAGATTTGCAAATGTCTCCTCCAGATCTTGAATGAGCGTTGCTTTGTCCTTGGTTTTGACCACTATGTCATCCATGTAAGCTTCCATATTTCTATGCAGCTGGGCCCCGAAACCAATCTGGACAGCTCTTGCGAAGGTCGACCCAGCACTTTTCAACCCGAAAGGCATACGCAAGAAGCAGTATGTACCACACGGAGTGATAAATGCGGTCTTCTCTTCGTCTTCTTTCGCCATGAAGATCTGGTGATAGCCTGAGTATGCGTCAAGGAATGACAGCAAATCGCAGCCGGCAGTGGAATCCACAATCTGGTCGATGCGCGGCAAGGGAAAGGGATCTTTTGGACAGTCTTTATTGATATCTGTAAAGTCAATACATAGCCTCCATTTACCATTCGCCTTGCGCACAACAACTGGATTGGCCAACCATGTAGGATGGAGGACTCCCCTAACCAGGCCTGCCGCCTCAAGCTTCTTAATCTCTTCTGCAATAAACTCTTGCCGCTCCAAAGCTTGCTTCCGCACCTTCTGCTTGACGGGCCGCGCGTGAGGACAGACAGCTAGGTGGTGCTCAATTACCTCCCTGGGAACTCCGGGGATGTCAGATGGTTGCCATGCAAACACATCGACATTCGCCCGCAGGAAGGCAACGAGCGCGCTTTCCTATTTGTCGTCAAGGGTGGAACTTATAGTGAAAGTTCCCCCCGTCCCGTCCTCCTTGGCGGGCACCTTCTTGGTCTCAGGCGGAGCAGCCTTGGATTTCTTGGTCTGGCCAGCAGAGCTCTCTGGTGCACCCTCGACGGTAGCGCAGCACTCCGGAGAGGCGCGCTTGCCGGAGTTTGTACCAGAGGTCTTGCCGGGCTTCTTCTTCTTGCCGGGATCTTGAGCGGCAGGAGCATGCGCCTTGGCGGCGGACGCTGCAACTGCTTCCCGGTAGAGCTTGTCGGTGCAAATGAGCGCATCTTTCTTGTCGGAGTGGACAGTGATGACGCTCATTGGACCGGGCATCTTCAAGATGTTGTAGGCGTAGTGCGAGGCCGCCATGAACTTAGCCAGCGCTGTGCGGCCAAGGATTCCATTGTACGGCAACGGAATCTTGGCGACGTCGAAGACGACCTTCTCCGTCCTGAAGTTCAGCTCGCTGCCGAATGTTACCGGCAGCGTGATCTTGCCTTTCGGCTGGTTCCTTCCCGGATTGACCCCTTGGAAAGAACCCGTCTCTTCAAGGTCCTCGTCAGGGATCTGCAGCCTCTTGATGACGTCCGGCGAGATCAAGTTCAGGCCGGCCCCACCGTCAACTAACATTTTCGTCACCTGGAGGTTGCGGATCGTTGGTGAAACCAACAACGGCAAACACCCGACCGCAGTTGTGCGATCAGGGTGATCCTCGGCGTCAAAAATGATAGGCGTGTGGGACCACTTCAGTGGCTTCCGGGCATCGAGGGATGGCTCTGCCGCATTAATCTCGCGCGCCCACTGCTTGAGCTGGCGGTGAGAGGAATGCAACGAAGTGCCCCCGTCGACGCACATGGCCTCTGTAGCCTTCTGGAACTCGTGTTCGCTGGATTCGTCGCCCTCTGCATCACCATCATCATCTCCTTGCTCTTTGGTGCGGCCCCGGGCAGGCTTCTCTTGCTGCTGCCTGGGCTTGCCGCGGCGACCTCCTCGACCGCGCTTCCTGCCAGACCCTCCGGCACCATCTTGGGCTCTCTCCTTGTCGCGCCTTTCGTACTCGGCACGCTGCTTCTCGGCAAGCTCCTCAACTTGCCGGCAGTCTTGGAGATCATGGCCCTTGGTGCGGTGGATCTTGCAGTACTGCTTGCCGGATCCTTCTGGCTTGTCGGCAGCCGCCAAGGCCTGACACGCCGCACACCCGGCAACCTCCTTGCCGGGGTCGTCGGTCTTGGACTTCTTGGGGGTGCCGGTGTTGCCGGAACCTTCAACGGCAAGCACGGTCTTGCCCTTGCGCTTCTTGTTCTTCCGCCGCCCCTTCTTTGCCGGGGCAGGAGCGTCTTCGCTATCGGAGTCGACTCCAGTGCCAGCGTTCTCGCCGGGGAGCCTCCTTCCTTCTTCTGCCCGAGCACATTTATCGGCCAAAGCGTAGAGCTCGGCGACATCCCTGACTTTGTTCATCGCCAGCTCCTCCCGCATCTTACGATTGCGCACATTCTGATGAAAGGCGCTGATGACGGCGGCGGGATGAACGTCAGGAATGTTGTGCTGGATGCGGCTGAACCTCTGGATATACTTGCGCAAAGTTTTGCCCTCCTTCTGGGGAATGATGTGCAGATCACTCTCTTGGCCAGGAGCTTGATGGCTGCCAGTGAAGGCGCCAACAAACTGATGGCACAGGTCGGCCCAAGAAGAGATGGAATTCTCGGGCAGGTGCATCAACCACGATCTCACGTTGGGCTTCAGCACCAACGGAAAGTAGTTGGCCAATACCTTATCGTCACGAGCCCCGGCAGCCTGCACCGCGATGGTGTAGATGCTCAAGAACTCGGACGGATGGGTCTTGCCGTCGTACTTCTCCGGTACTTCCGGCTTGAAGGAGCGGGAGCTAGGCCACTGGACTTGCCGCAGCTCACGAGTAAACGCTGGACAACCCACCTCGTAGGGTAGGCAGCCAGGGTACCCTGGCGCGGGCTCGTCAACAGTAGTCCCAGCGCGCTTGTCAGACTGGCGACGTGCTTCCCTTCGGCGCTCGATGATGGTTCGAGCGTCTTCCTTCTTCCGTTCCCGAAGAACGTGACGTTGATCGCGGCGAACCCGCGGATCAGACGACGCCGTGGAACCATCCTCACGGGCACTGGTCCATCGAGTTAACGATCGCTCTTGACGCAGTGGAGGGGAACGCAACGTAGTCGTTCCAGCTCCGGTCTTCTCTCCATCGCCACGCACCAGCCTAGACGACTGCAGCCGCGAGGGTGCACCCTGCTGCGGTAAGTCGTTGTTGGCTAGGCCGATGAGGCTCTGGATAGCGGCTCGCCACTCGTCTAGCTTCTCCGCGGCGGGAGGGAAGTCTAGGAGCAGCTGAGCTCGCGCCAACGCCTCTGCTGGCGTAGGCGGCGGCGACAGGTGCGAAGAACATGAGGTGCTCAAACTCCTAACAGGGTTAGAAGGAGCACCATCACAACTCTGCACCCGCGCGGGGCTCCCACCAGCGTGCTGGCGCGGATCTTGGCCCTGCACACCCTGGGAGTGATGCGCAGGGGTCTTTCCATGCGGACGCCTAGAACCACCAACGTCTTGAGGCCGCACGTCACGCGCGTCCTGAGAAGGTCGCGGTGCATGCGCCGACGTATTCGTCCTGGAAGGCGCCGCTCCATCTTTGGAAGTCGCTGCACCACCCGCAGGTTGCGCAGCTCCATCCTTGGACCTGTTGCTCGTCCGGCTCGGATCGCCGGAACGCCGTGGAAGCTCGGAGCCTCCACCTCCTCCACCCGCATCCACCCCGTCGCCTGTGCGCGCAGCATCAGGCACGACGGATGCAGATGGACCAACCGCCGTGAAACCCTTCTTCTTGGGAGCCATGGTGGTGAAGATGATCGAAGATCTGATGCGCTGATCGCTAGATCAGGTTCGCACAACCTCGATCCCCCTACCTGGCGCGCCAAAGATGTCGTGGGAAACGAACACCTATGGGATCGCTATCGAGCGGATCCCTTTACGGTTCGGCAAGGGGAGAGGATTGCACAAAGAGCAGAACTAACGAACAGTACACGGGGATTTACCCAGGTTCGGGCCGCACGGATGCGTAAAACCCTACTCCTGCTTTGATTGTATTACTGTGGATGTTCTTGGCCAAGTTCTGGGAGCTACAGTATTCAGTAGCTACGCATGCAGAATGGGCTTTTCCAATCCCCCTTCTGTACGCCTCGGGCCTCCTTTTATATAAGCCAAAGGGGCTACCACAGTGGCGTACGAGATAAGGCATGAGGTGGAAAGTAGCTATAGTGCTACCACAGTATTATCATACCTAACCCTGACGGCTTAGGACAAACTCATTAAATGCACCGTGAGGTGTCCGTCGAGGTGTCCCTTAGCGTCTCGGGCTTGGAAAAGCTTTACAGGGGATGGGCAAAAGCAGCCATCCCATCAGCACCGCTTAAGCATCTCGTGGCCAGCATTTCGCCACGTCACCATGAGGACAAGCCCTAAACGACAAGGCTGGCCGCTGCACTGGAGCGATAGCGCTGCACTGTGCAGAGCCTTGCCGGGACCGAATCCTTGCCGGGCCCGGGGCTTGCCGGGACTGAATCCTTGCCGGGCCCGGGTCTTGCCGGGCGCGAAGCTTCGCCGGCAAGGGCCTTGCCGGGCGCGAGGCCTTGCCGGCAAGGGTCTTGCCGGGCCTCCGCAACCCTTTGGCCTTCTGTCTGGTTGTTGACTTGAACGTCTCCTTGGCGTCTTAGTCTCGTGATTACTCCTAGCTATTCCCCGGCAAGGCTTGCCGCGGTACGGCTACAACTGCCCGTGCACAGGTAAGGGGTACTAAAGAAAGACCCATACTTTAGTACACCAACAACCTGCCTCAAGAAGCTTTAATATTTCAGTTCTTACCACATCCTTCATTTCAGGATTCAGCCTTCTTTGATGATCAACAACTGGTTTAGCGTCGGGCTCCATATGAATTTTATGCTGACATAAAGTTGGACTAATGCCCTTAAGATCAGCGAGAGTATATCCAATAGCGGCACGGTGCTTGTTCAGAGTTTTGAGTAATCTCTTTTCTTCATGCTCTGAAAGGTTAGCACTAATAATAACAGGATATATCTTCTTTTCATCAAGATAAGCATATTTAAGTGTATCCGGTAATTGCTTTAATTTGAACACAGGATCACCCTTGGGTGGTAGAGGATTTCCCAAGGTTTCAACAGGCAAATTATGTTTAAGGATAGGTGCTTGCTTAAAGAACAACTCATCTATTTCATTTCTTCCATTCATATGCATACCATTCTCATGGTCTAGCAAATATTGTTCTAAAGGATCAGTAGGAGGCACAACAATAGAAGCAAGACCAATAATTTCATCTTTATTGGGTAATTCTTTATCATGAGGTTGTCTACTAAACTTAGAGAAAGTAAACTCATGCGGTATATCACCAAACTTAACTCTAACCTTCTCTTTAACACAATCAATTTCAGCATTAACGGTATTCAAGAAAGGTCTACCAAATATAATGGGACAAAAATTATCTTGTTGTGAACCAAGCACTAAGAAATCAGTAGGTTATTTGATCTTACCACACAAGACTTCGACATCTCTAACAATCCCAAGTGGTGTAATAGTATCTTTGTTTGCAAGCTTAATAGTAACATCAATATCTTCAATCTCAACAGGTGCAATATCATGCATTACTTCTTGATATAAAGAAAACGGAATAGCACTCACACTAGCACCCATATCACATAAGCCATGATAGCAATGATCTCCAATCTTAACAGAAACAACAGGCATGCCAACTACGGGCTTGTTCTTATCTAGCATATCTCGTTCATTTCTTACAGGTTTAGCAATTCTCGCAGCCTCATCGCAAAAGTAAATAACATGCCCATCAATATCATCAACCAAAAAAATCTTTAACCATTGCAATATCAGGTTCAACCTTAATTTGTTCAGAGGGTCTAGGTGTTCTTATATTAGTTTTATTAACCACAATTGAAGCTTTAGCATGTTCCTTAATCCTAACAGGGAAAGGAGGTTTCTCAATATAAGCAGTGGGCACAACTGGATCAACATTGTAAACAATTGTTTCTTCTTTAACACTAATAGGTTCTTCGTTTACTTTGATAGGTGGGTGAAACTTAAACCATTTCTCCTTAGGGAGATCAACATGAGCAGCAAAAGATTCACAAAAGGTAGCTACTATCTCAGAGTCAAGTCCATATTTAGTACTAAACTTATGAAAAGCATCAGTTTCCATAAAAGATTTAACACAATCAAACTCAAGATTTATACCTGACTCTTTACCTTTGTCGATTTCCCAATCTTCAGAGTTGCATTTAATTCTTTCCAGAAGATCCCATCTGAATTCAATAGTTCTCTTCATAAAGGAACCAGCAGAAGAAGTATCGAGCATGGTTTGATCATTATCAGAAAGCCGAGCATAAAAGTTTTGAATAATTATTTCTCTTGAGAGCTCATGATTGGGGCATGTGTGCAACATATACTTAAGCCTCCCCCAAGCTTGAGCGATACTTTCTCCTTCACGAGGCCAAAAATTATATATATAATTCCAATCACGATGAACCAAGTGCATAGGATAAAATTTCTAGTGAAATTCCAGCTTCAACCGGTTCCAATCCCATGTTTCAGTATCATCACATAGCCTATACCATGTCAATGCCTTTCCCTCCAAAGATAAAGGGAATACTTTCTTCTTAACTCCATCTCCAGATAGACCTGCAAGCTTACACAATCCACAAATTTCATCCACATATATCAAGTGCATATCAGGATGCACCATTCCATCTCCTGCATAAGGATTAGCTAGCAGTTTTTCTACCATACCCGAAGGAATTTCATAATAAATATTTTCAGTAGGTTCAGTAGGTTGAGGAGCAACTCTCAATGCTTCCGGTCGAGGTGAAGATACCTCGAACAAGCCCCTCAAAGGATTACTTTCCATAGTGACAAGTGACAGTAAATTTCAGCACGTAATATAAATGTTTCCTTACCAAATTGCACTCACCAAAGGCGCTTCACTCCCCGGCAACAGCGCCAGAAAAGAGTTTTGATGACCCACAAGTATAGGGGATCAATCGTAGTCCTTTCGATAAGTAAGAGTGTCGAACCCAACGAGGAGCAGAAGGAAATGACAAGTGGTTTTCAGCAAGGTATTTTTGCAAGAACTGAAATTGTAGGTAACAGATAGTTTGGTAGCAAGATAATTCGTAACAAGTAACAAGTAGTAACAGTAACAAAAGTGCAGCAAGATGGCCCAATCCTTTTTATAGCAAAGGACAAGCCGGAACAAACTCGTATAATAAGCAAAGCGTTCTCGAGGACACATGGGAATTTCATCTAGTCACTTTCATCATGTTTGTTTGATTCGCGTTTGCTACTTTGATAATTTGATATGTGGGTGGACTAGTGCTTGGGTGCTATTCTTACTTGAACAAGCCTCCCACTTATGATTACCCCCTCTCGCAAGCATTCGCAACTACGAAAAAAGAATTAAGATAACTCTAACCATAGCATGAAACATATGGATCCAAATCAGCCCCTTACGGAATAGCGCATAAACTAGGGTTTAAGCTTCTGTCACTCTAGCAACCCATCATCTAATTACTACTCCACAATGCCTTCCCTTAGGCCCAAAGATGGTGAAGAGTCATGTATTCGATGTTCACATGACACCACTAAAGGAAGCAACAACATACATATCATCAAAATATCGAACGAATACCAAATTCACATGATTACTTATGACAAGACTTCTCCCATGTCCTCAAGAACAAAAGTAACTACTCACAAATCATATTCATGTTCAAGATCAGAGGGGTATTGAATAGCTTTAAGGATCTAAACATATAATCTTCCACCAAATAAACCAACTAGCATCAACTACAAGATGTAATCAACACTACTAGCAACCCACAGGTACCAATCTGAGGTTTTGAGACAAAGATTGAATACAAGAGATGAACTAGGGTTTGAGATGAGATGGTGCTGGTGAAGATGTTGATGAAGATTGGTCCTCCCATGATGCGAGGATCGTTGGTGATGTCGATGGCTTTGATTTCCCCCTCCCGGAGGGAAGTTTCCCCGGCGGAATCGCTCCGCCGGAGAGCAAAATAGCTCCTGCCCAGGTTCCGCCTCGAGACGGCGGCGCTTCGTCCTGAAAGTCTTCTTATGATTTTTGCTAGAGAAAATGGCTTCATATAGCAGAAGGAGGGGGCCGGAGGCCTGCCAGGGGCCCCACAAGCTTGGGGGGGCGTGCCCAGGGGGTAGGGCGCGCCCCCAAGGCTTGTGGCTTCCTGGTGGGCCCCCTCCTGGTAATTCTTTCACCAGTATTTTTTATATATTCCAAAATAATTCTCCATAAATTTTCAGGTCATTTGGAGTTGTGCATAATAGCTATCTCTGTTTCACCCCTTTTCGGTCCAGAATTCCAGCTGCCGGCAATCTCCCTCTTCATGTGAATCTTGCAAAATAAGAGAGAAAAGGCATAAGAATTGAACAGTAGAGTGAAATAATGATTAAAAACATATTAAATAATAGTAGGAAATCATGATGCAAATTGGACGTATCATGGACCCGTAGGTCTATGGTGAACTACTCACACATCATCAAAAGGGCAGCAAGGTTGGTGTAGAAGCCCTCCGTGATCGATTCCCCCTCCGGCAGATCGCCAGAAAAGGCCTCCAGATGGGATCGCGGAAGAACAGAAGCTTGCGGCGGCAGAAAAGTTATTTCAGGTGGTTCTCTGTCGGTTTGGGAATACACTACTGCAGGTGACCGCTAACGCGACTCATGAATCAGAGACCCCGCGACCAAACTGTGTGCGATGCATGAATCACAAATGGTGTCGTAATAAAACCGTCGCCAATAAGACGAACTGTGTGCGATGGCGGAGACATCAAGCATGATTCAGATTAGAGACGCGTGTGCGATACGTGGCATACAGTTGATTCATACGAACTGTTTGCGATGAGCCAGAACAACAGAAACGGGCAGCCAGTTCGAGGTGTGTGCGATATACGACATACAGTTCACTCGAATGAACTGTTTGTGATTACCCAACATAACAGAAACGGTCGGACACTGTATGGTGTGTGCGATACATGGCATACAGTTCACTAGGATGAACTGTTTGTGATTACCCAACACAACAGAAACGGTTCAACTTAACAAGATGTGTGTGATACGTGGCAAACAGGTCAGTAATCAGAAATGTGTGGGAAGACCGATAATAACACAGACGATTGCTCCAAATAAGTCGTGTGTGTTGTAGGCAAATGCTTGTTGGTAAACAATTGCCAGCGATTGATGAAATCATCACCGACGGGTTCCGTAGTTTAATCCGTGTGCGATGTGATTTGCTCAGTCTGCACAACATCTACGCTCTCTGTGTACAGAACAATATTATTTTGTGTGAATAGTGTGCTCTATTGGGCACACGAGATATATGGATCACACCCGTGGGCAAGCAATGTGCGCGCACGTGTCGTGCTAGCTCACGCTTCCTTCTATGCTAAGTTTCCATTAATTGATGGTGTTTTATGAACACGCTATCGTTTCCCGCCATTTCCCCATTGGTTTCCAGCCGCCACCCAGCGATTGTGCATAAGCCTAGGCGGCGCGCGACACACCGAGGCACAAGCGCAGCCTATAGCCCCTCTAGCTACCTTTTCCAAGCATGCCAACCCACCGAAGCGCCGCCTCTTCCGTCAACCTCCTTGACGAGGTAAACGAGCTGGCGCCACGACGCGTCGAGGCCAAGGGCGTCCCCGGCAACGCGATGGACGACACCGTGCTGCGCGTCATCGCTAGGGTTGAGCAGACCCTTGGCAGACGGCGCTTCAGCGCCGCGGATCAAGATAGGCAACTCAGCGCTGAGAGGCTGCAGCTCGATGCACAACATGATCGGTGGTGCACCGCAGGGCAAGATAGGCGCGTTTGCGCCGATAGGCTACGGCTCGCCGCACAGCGAGATCGATGGACCACCGCAGAGCGAGAGGCGCGGCGCGCCGCACAGTAAGAGCGATTCCATCGGCGCTTGCCTACTATCGACAGGGCATTGCAACTGGCTACATGGCCCGTCAGTAGCCCCATTCCTCGCCAGGAGTGGACAGAGGCCGTCTGCGCCGTACTAGCACCAGAGGCCGGCCGCGCCGTTCGCATGGGTCACGCCGTTCGCCTTGTCCGTGGCCCGCTCGATGCCAACGCGCTGGTTGCTAGGCTCGAGCGCCTCCTTGGCCCAGGTGTCCACATAGGTGCAGTAGAGGAACATGGCCGTCGCATCCTCGAGCTAGTGATCTCCGATGAAATAGCCAACCTGGAGCTCGAGATCGCGCTCCAGATGTACCGCGAGCGTGTCAACCGCTTGGACGAACGCCTGCACGAGTTCAGGCAGAGGCAAGAGCTACCGTAGGCAGGGGTGGTGGTCATGGACGCATTTTATTTTGTTGAGTCGTTTCGACGTTGATCGCTATGTATTCCCAACAATCATAATATTGCTCTGTTTCAATGTGTGTACTGTGTTTTCCGTTTTTATATATTGTTCTGTTTCAATGTGTATGTTTTCCATTCTGTACATGTGGATGGTAAACATCTAGATAGAAATTAGTACGAAAATGAACAATACGTGATGATACTTAACTGGGATCCCATACTTAACTACTAATTACAATGCATAAAATTGAAAACGAGCAATACTAAAACTAATAATCCTTCCTTATGGGGCCAGTATTCCGACAGCCCCTCGCTAGCAGCTCCATGGTGCGCGGTGGCTTCCTAGCACGGAGGGAGTTTTCCGCTTCCTCTGCCTCGCAGCGCTTGACGTGCCGATCTGCCTCTTGCTGGCGGATGCGCGCGAACGATCTTGCCATTTTGTTGGGCGCCCACCGGAGATCCTCATCGGTAGCACGCTGGAGCTTATCGGCCCACCTCCATGTAGTGATGAGGCGCCTAGCGCCTTTGGCCTTCTTGGCGAAGTACCGACCGTCTTCGTACACCTCGTCCGCACATCGACGCGCCCACCGCCAAAGCTCTAGTTTCTCCTTTTCCCAGGCGGCCTCACCGGATTCACAGGCCGCCTGGTACCTGGTGCGCTCCTCCGCCAACTCCTTGAACTCCACTTGCCTGGCTTTCTCAGCCGGCGGTAGCGCTTTCCACAGACAAAGATTGTACTGGCCCCAAAACCACTCCAAAGTTGGGGGTTCCGGCGCAACCTCATCAGGTGGCGCGTAGGGGTCCTCCTCGTCGCTGCTCTGCGCCTAGACGTCCTCGCGGGGTGGCACCTCCTCCTTGACGGGTGGGCAGAGTTTTATGAGAGAGAGGGGGGCGAGCGAGGAGAGAATGTAGATGAGAATGTAGGCGGGACGACGTGGGCGGGGTAGTACTTATTGGCGGCCGGAATCTAGATCGACGGGAACAGTAGAAGCGCCGGTGGCCGGAATTTACGAGTACTATAGCTTGAATTACACACGATTCCCGTAGCAAAATCCGTGTGTGAAATAAATCGCTGACGGTTCCCAGGACTGAACCGCGTCTGATTAATAACCCGTGCCACTCACCTTCCAAACCTCGCGGCGTGAAATAGATTGCCAATCATGTGGGGCCCAGTTGTCTTTCTAGATATTTACATTTTCTTTCCAAATGTTTTGCATGAATGCTTATTTCATGTTACCATGATATTGTTGGAAAATGTATTACATAAATGATTTTTCCAACCCATGATGATATTCTGTTGCATGTACATGTAGTTCAAATTTGAATTACGGCCATTAAATGGTTATAAACTCACTTAATGTCTTAAAAATGCCAAATAAACCCTGAAAATTTGCAAATTTTAACATGAAAGTTGTATTCGTGCATGTTAATGGTAGAAAAAATGCCAAGCCATAAGAGGAAGCGACTGTCGGTTCGTCATCAAACATGCATATTCTTCCCTCTCGGAACCACGAGTCTTCTCGTGAGATGCTCCGATTTGTGAGAGGTGTGTGCCAAAACTTTCAACAAACATGCCAGTTTTTTTAGCACGGCATCTTGGTACCATTTCATGACATCAAGCAAGGTTTCATGTATTTCTGATCATTTTTGAATCTTTTGGAATTTAAAAGCCATGGTTCTCACTGTTTGTGTCCAAGCCTTGACACCAATATGTTTGAAAATTCCTTTCAATTTACTGCACAGGGCATTAACTCGCACACAAGGACACAAATATGATTTTCCAACCCATGATGATTTGCCATTGCATGTACATGCAGTTCAAATTTGAATTACGGCCATCATATGGCTAGAAACTCACTTAATGTCTTAAAAAGGTCAAATGAACACCGAAAATTTCAAAAATTTAACATGACCGTTGCATTAGTGCATGTTAACGGTAGAAAAAATTCAGGGTCATACGAGGAAGCGAGCACCGGTTCGTCATCAAACATGCATTGTTCCCTCTCGGAACCACGTGTCTTCTCGTGAGATGCTCCGATTTGTGAGAGGTGTGTGCCAAAACTTTCGTCAAAGTGGCCAATTCTTTTACCATAGCATCTTGGTGCCATTTCATGACATCAAGCAAGGTTTCATGTATTTCTGATCATTTTTGAACTTTTTGGAATTTAAAAGCCATGGTTCTCACTGTTTGTGTCCAAGCCTTGACACCAATATGTTTGAAAATTCCTTCCAATTTACTGCACAGGGCATTAACTCGCACACAAGGACACAAATATGATTTTCCAACCCATGATGGTTTGCCGTTGCATGTACATGCAGTTCAAATTTGAATTATGGCCATTATATGGCTAGAAACTCACTTAATGTCTTAAAGGTCAAATGAACACCGAAAATTTCAAAAATTTAACATGACCGTTGCATTAGTGCATGTTAATGGTAGAAAAAATTCAGGGTCATACGAGGAAGCGAGCGCCGGTTCATCATCAAACATGCATTGTTCCCTCTCGGAACCACGTGTCTTCTCGTGAGATGCTCCGATTTGCGAGAGGTGTGTGCCAAAACTTTCGTCAAAGTGGCCAATTCTTTTACCATAGCGTCTTGGTGCCATTTCATGACATCAAGCAAGGTTTCATGTATTTTTGATCATTTTTGAATTTTTTGGAATTTAAAAGCCATGGTTCTCACTATTTGTACGTGTCCAAGCCGTGACACCAATATGTTTGAAAATTCCTTCCAATTTACTGCACAGGGAATTAACTCGCACACAAGGACACAAATATGATTTTCCAACCCATGATGGTTTGCCGTTGCATGTACATGCAGTTCAAATTTGAATTACGGCCATTATATATGGCTAGAAACTCACTTAATGTCTTAAAAAGGTCAAATGAACCCTGAAAATTTCCAAAATTTAACTTCTCTATTGTATTAGTGCATGTTAATGGTAAAAAAAATTTAGGGTCATACGAGGAAGCGAGCGCTTGTTCGTTGTCAAACATGGATATTGTTCCCTCTTGGAACCACGTGTCTTCTCGTGAGATGCTTCGATTTGTGAGAGGTGTGTGTCACAACTTTCGTCAAAGGGGCCAATTCTCTTACCACTGCATCTTGGTGCCATGACATGACATCAACCAAGGTTTCATGTATTTCTGATCATTTTTGAATTTTTTGGAATTTAAAAGCCATGGTTCTCAATGTTTGTGTCCAAACCGTGACACCAATATGTTTGAAAGTTCCTTCCAATATACTGCACAGGGCATTAACTTGCACGCAAGGACACAAATATGATTTTCCAATACATGATGGTTTGCTGTTGCATGTACATGTAGTTCAAATTTGAATTACGGCCATTATATGGCTAGGAACTCACTTAATGTCTTAAAAAGGTCAGATGAACCCTGGAAAATTCCAAATTTTAACATGACAGTTGTATCAGTGCATGTTAATGGTACAAAAAAATTTGAACAATTTCCATCACCATCCGTTGCCAGTGTACTCCTAATTAGTCTGTCGCAGGTAATTAAAAAATGGACTACATCGCACACAGTTGGTTATAGGAACGGTTTGCGATGAAAATTCGCCGGTCTTTTTATGTCTTCCTCCGTAAGCTTCGCCGGATTCGTCTGCTCAAGCGCCGTTCACCCCCGAATCCTCGAGTCCCCGATACCCATTCCCCATCCCCTTCTTGCAAAGAATGACGCTGTGGAGACGCTTCGTGAGGGCCCGTACGGTCGCCGGGTCCTCCCCGAGCGGTTTCGCCTCCGCCGAGAGCGCGGCCGCATCCGCCGAGATGGCGTTAGCGGCAGCCGACAGGGCAGCTGCAGCAGCCGAGACGGCTGCATCAGCTGCTGTGACGGCGGCTGGAAACGTCGAGAGCGCTCGAGCAGCCGTCCGTGCCGCGGAGGTCACCCTGGCCGGGTAGAGGCCATCCACGCCCAGGTTAAGGACGCCCACGCCAAGATATTCCAGGCCTCCTCGGAATCTAGCATGCACCCCACGTCCGAAAAGGCGGCGGAGATGCTTATCGACGATGCGGCGGTGGAGGCCATGGAGCCCCTGCTTCCTCATGAGATCGCCAAGCGGGAGCTAGAGATGCAAGAGGCGGCGGAGATCGAGGAGCGCTAGGAGGAGGAGTTGCGCGTGGCTAAGGAGAAGGTAGAGAGCCGCCTGTCCGTCGAGGAATCGGCGGTGGAGTACCAACGCGAGCTCTGGCGCCGCCACTACTACGAGTACTACAACCTTGCGGGCAGCGCCGAGGAAAAGGACGAGGACAACGACGTGGTCGACTTCAGCCTGGGGGACGCGGAGTCCACCAGCGGTGGCATGTCGCCAAGACAAGTCATCGACATCTCATATTACACCGGCGAGGCATAGGGCGGCGGCGTGTCGGCGGCTTTGTTTAAATTATGTGTACTTAGCCTTTGTTTATAACACTGGTCTTTTGTTAGAGCAATGTTTAGGTCAACTGGCTCTGTTTAATTACTAAAATTGCTCGATTCAGTAAGTGTGGTCCGTGTGCTGTAGGCTCTTCTGTGTACCCCCCAAATTAGCAAGTGATGTTACATATGCAATGACGTGGATGAGCACTGTACCTAGGGAAATTTCCACCAAAATTCGAGTGCTCAAACTCATCGCATGCACGTAAAGCAGAAGAATCGTTTGCGATGCACACATTTGTTCAAAGTGAATGGTGTCCGATGACACTGCGCGCCAAGTTCCCCCCCCCTTCGATTTTTTTGCCTACCGCCAAAATATCTAACTCTTTCCCCCTCCCCACCCCCTTTTCTCCCCGACCACGAGCCATATTTCCCCTGTTTACTCCTTCCTTCCTTCCCAAGCTATAGCCACTTCCTCGATTGCTTTCCTCGCTCTTGCCGTCTCGCATCCGACCGCCACGGACGCCATGGTCTTCTTTGACCTCTCCAGTGGTTCCTCCTCTGATGCCGACTATGTCACCAGCCGGGTATGCCTCTCTCCTCTCTCTCGCCCCCCTAGGCTTAGGGTTCTGATTTGTAATAAAGGATTTTAACCCGGAGGCCAATTTGTGCCATTTGTTCCACTTGTAGCTCCCTAGGACCATCACTTGCAAGGAATGGAGCGGGGTAGCTGAAGATCTGCCTGCTCGTTGTCACCATCAATCTCCATGCGTGAAGTTAGTGGCTTTTGAATCCGTGGATAGTGGGAGGAAGTTTCTGGCATGTGCAGAGAAGGTTAGCCCCACTTTCGTTGTTACAAATCATTCGTTAGATGTGATTCAGACCTTGTCACTGTGCTATGTTAATATGGATGTGATTAAGACACTGTCAAAGTTTCTACCTAGTATCTAAAAATGTTGCCATCTCATCAGCAGTGTCCTGAGAAAATTATTTGGCACCGCTTCAGCAGTTTGTGCACCCAAGTTTGCTCTACACATCCGAGCAGCCAAGCAGTAAAATACTAATACTTTATGGCACGAAGGAACTGGGCATCGAAGCAACTAGGTGCTTCGGTTCCCTAAAAATTTCCTCTGGCAACGACTCGGCAGTGTAGGGCATCGGTGCCAAATGTAGCAACACTTGATTTGACACCGGTTTTGGCCTACACAGTGGAGGGCCTTTATTGGTATTAGTTCTATGTTATTAAATTTGTGCATGTACATACCTGTTAGTATTGATTTAATGGCATTGAAACACTGTCGCTGTGCTGTTGCAGTTATATTTAGCTTCCTCATAAAATGGTCAATTTGTTATTATAGTACCTGACTAAGAACTTAATTATAGCTTGTGATGTTCCTGAATTTGGTTGTTGTCTCAGTAGCAATTAATTCATTTGCACATTGAAATTTTTGAGAAGATATGTCATAATAAACGTGTTTCTTCACTTTTTCAAAATATGTATGGTGATTTTCTATGTTACTAGAAACCCATTTTCCCTACAACTGTAACTGATTTAGTTTTAAATATTATAGGATGAACGGAAGTGTTCTTACCTGGAGTGGGTTGATCAAGAGTGGCCACCGTCTTTGAAGATGTGCCTAGCAAAGCTCTGGAGCATGTTTGAGGAAGAGAATAGAGATAGGCTTAGAGAAAATGTTGTCAACGCTGAAGAATATTTCAAGGTACTGGAAAAAAGAGGAAGATGGAGAACGAGCTCAGATTTTTTAAATTAGACTTTGCTAAGATGGTGTTTGCGAAGGAGGAGGCACTTTCCCAGTTGGTCAGTGCAAAACAGGTTCTTACTGAACTGAAAGCAGAGGTGGAGAAGACTAATTTGGCTGATCATGCATCATTCGATTAGGGAAATTAATATATTGTTCTAATATTGTGCTCAACATACTTTGTGCTTATGAAGGTGAACTAGCTATATGCTGTACTGTGCTGTATTCTCGTAGCTATCGTACAATGATGTTAAAATATATTTGTGTGCCTGATATGAAAGTGGTAAACAACTGTTTGATATGAAATTGGAATTTGCTTAATACTGGAGGTATTAATAGTAAACTAATAAACCTGCTAAATGGGTCATGGATTTTAGTAAAAGCGTGTGTGATGGATAGCCCAATAGCATACTGATACGTCTCCAACGTATCTATAATTTATGAAGTATTCATGTCATGTTTATAATAAGTTTATATGGTTTTGGTATGATTTGATTAGAACTAACCCGGACTGACGCTGTTTTCAGCAGAACTACCGTGGTGTTGTTTTTTGTGTAGAAATAAAAGTTCTCGGAATTGGACGAAACTTTTTTACGATTTGTTTTGGACCAAAAGAGACCCCCGAAGCTTCGTGGAAGGTCCAGAAGCCTCATGAGGAGCTCAAAAGGCAACACGGCGTGCCCTGGGGGGGTCGTGTGCTGTTGCCTTGTGGGGCCCTTGTAGCTCCTTTTCGCGTGATTCCAACACTGAAAAATCCTATAAATAGAGAAACCCCAATAAATAAACCTAGAACTTCGCCGCCACCGCTACAAGCCTCTATACCGAAGAAATACCATATGGAGCCCTGTTTCAGCACCCTGCCGGAGGGGGAAATCATCACCGGAGGCCATCTTCATCATCCCGGCGGTCTCCATGACGAGGAGGGAGTAGTTCACCCTCGGGGCTAAGGGTATGTACTAATAGCTATGTGTTTGATCTCTCTCTCATGTTCTTGATTTGGCACGATCTTGATGTATCGTGAGCTTTGTTAATATAGTTGGATCATATGGTGTTTCTTCCCTCTCTATCTTCTTGTGATGAATTGAGTCTTTCCCTATGAGGTTTCGTTATTGTCGGATTGAATATTTCAGATTTGAGAATACTTGATGTATGTCTTACATGTGGATACCCGTGGTGACAATGGGGTATTCTATTGGTTCACTTGATGTATGTTTTGGTGATCAACTCACGGATTCCCGTGACCTTGGGGTGATCTAGGCATAGGGGTTGGTTGCACGTTTTCATCTTCTTTTCTCCGATAGAAACATTGGGGTACTCTTTGAAGTTCTTTGTGTGGATTGAATATTATGAATCTGAAGTTGTTTGATGCATATCGAATAATCAACTCACGGATACTTGTGGTGACATTGGACTATCTAGGTGACATTAGAGTTGGTTGATGTGTATCATATGGTATTATTTTAGTACGAACTCTAGGGCTGTTTGTGACACTTATAGGGATGGCTCAATAGATTGATTGGAAAGGATAACTTTGATGTGGTTTCGTACCCTACAACAATTTTATCTTATGTTCTCCGCTAATAGGAACTTTGGAGCGATTCTTTGTCGCACGTTGAGGGATTGTTATATGATTCAATTATGTTAGCACTGTTGAGAGATTGCACTAGTGAAAGTATGAACCCTAGGCCTTGTTTTCAAGCATTGCAATACCGTTTGTGCTCCGTTTTATCACTTGCTACCTTGCTGTTTTTATATTTTCAGATTATAAAAACCTATATCTACTATCCATACTACACTTGTATCACCATCTCTTCTCCGAACTAGTGCACCTATACAATTTACCATTGTATTGGGTGTGTTGGGGACACAAGAGATTTCTTGTATTTGATTGCAGGGTTGTTTGAGAGAGACCATCTTCATCCTACGCCTCCCACGGATTGATAAACCTTAGGTCATCCACTTGAGGGAAATTTGCTACTGTCCTACAAAACTCTGCACTTGGAGGCCCAACAACGTCTACAATAATAAAAGTTGCGTAGTAGACATCAAGCTCATTTCTGGCGCCGTTGCCGGGGAATTGAGTGCTTGAAGGTATATCTTTAGATCTTGCAATTGAATCTTTTAGTTTCTTGTTTTATCACTAGTTTGGTTTTATAAAAGAAAAAAATGGAATTGAGGTTGCCACAAATGCTTCATCTTTATAATATCTTTCTTGAAAATGATGGATTGGAAAATTGTGCCAAAGTGTTAGAAGAAGAATTCAATAAAATGTTTGGCATAAAATCTTTGAATGATGAGCATGATTGCAATGTTATTAATATGCTTTCTATGAATATCCATGATGCTAATGATATGCAAAGCCACAAGCTTGGGGATGCTATGTTTGATGAAGATGATATTTTTAGCCCCCCAAGTTTTGATGAGAAAATTTATTATGATAATAGCATGCCTCCTATTTATGATGATTATATTAATGAAAGTGGGTTTGGAAGAGTGTCAACTTTAGGTAATGATTATCCCACTATTTTGGAGGGTGTTCAATCTTATAATAACGAAAAAAGTGGATTTGGAGAGGTCATGACTTTATTTAATGATGATTCCACTATTTTGGAAGAGGTTTCAATTGATTATGATGAGAACAAAGTTGCTACTTATGATGATTATTGTGATGATACTTATGTTATGAAAAGTAGTGATGATTATTATTATAAAACTTGTCATAATTGTGAATACCCTTTTACTGAATATTACTCTTTTAATGTGGAAACAATTTTTAGTATTCAAGTTTCATACGATACTCCCACTATTATGAATGAGAAGAAATTTGCTTATGTGGAGAGTAACAAAAAAATTATGCTTGTGGATCATGAAAATAATGATTTATGTGATGGTTATATTGTTGAATTCATTCATGATGCTACTGAAAATTATTATGAGAGAGGAACATATGCTTGTAGGCTTCTCAATAATATCAAGTTTCCTCTCTATGTGTTGAAAGTTTTGAAGTTATGCTTGTTTTTCCTTCCTATGCTAGTTGATTCTTGCTCCCATAAATTGTTTACTCACAAAATCCCTATGCATAGGAAGTGGGTTAGGCTTAAATGTGCTTGTCATATGTTTCATGATGCTCCCATTGTGTTTCAATTCTTTACTTTTATGTGAGCATCATTGAAATCATCATGCCTAGCTAAAAGGCTTTAAAGAGAAGCGCTTGTTGGGAGGCAACCAAATACTTATACCTACTGTTTTTGTGTGTTAAAATGATTAAGCTACTTTAGTAATCATGTTTTATATGTTTTCTTTCAATAATGTGCCAAGTAAAGCCTTTGGGATAGTGTGGATACTTGTTGATTTGATTATGTGCAAAAACAGAAACTTTTGCGCCCAGTTCTGGAATTTCTATTCTGTACTGGAACGTGATAAATTCTGAATTTTTTCCACAGTATTGGGTTACAATTTTTTTACGCTTTCCTATTTTTTCAGAATTGTTGCAGGTAGAGAAGTATGCTTTTTAATTCGCTCACTACATGCGGTTCTGTTTTTGACAGATTCTGTTTTCAATGCATAGTTTGCTTGTTTTTGTGTTTCCATAGCTTATATTGAGTAATATAAATTGTGGAAATGATGGAATACAGTATGTATTATGTGAGAACAATTATGAATCTTGTCTTGACAGTACCAAAGTGAATGATTTATTTTCATACTAACGCATCTCACGAAGTTCTGTTAAGTTTTGTGTGATCGAAGTTTTCAAGTTTTGGGTGAGATATCGATATGAGGAGAATAAGGAGCAGCAAGACCCAAAGCTTGGGGATGCCCAAGGCACCCCAAGGTAATATTCAAAGTAAGACTCAAGCACCTAAGCTTGGGAATGCCCCAAAAGGCATCCCCTCTTTCGTCTTCAACATTATCGGTAACCTCACTTGGAGCTATATTTTTATTCATCACATAATATGTGTTTTGCATGGAGCATCATTTTATTTTGTTGAGATTTGCTTGCTGTTATTTAGAATCATGTTTTGTATCTTTTATTTCAATAAAATGTCAAGTATAGCCTTTACCATGCTCAGTTTACAAGTTTATGAGTTGCTGTTTGAAAACAGAAAGTTTCCTGTTATGTCCTGAATATTTGTGAATAGTCAGAACATTATAAAATCTTGAAATTCTTACACGGTAAGAATGCATGAGTTCTCTGTCACGTGGTAATTGTTTTAGAATTTTTGGAGTTAGGGAAGTATGAATTTTTATTCCCCCTTTACAGACTATTCTGTTTTGGCAGATTGCTGTTATAGTTGCATTGTTTGCATATGTTTGCCTATTTAATGTTTCTATTTGTGGATAAGAGTATTAAATATGCAGAGGCATTTAGTGTGCAATGTTTAATTATAATTTTAGTGATTTGTTACAGTAGAGAATGTTAAGGTTTTGAATGGATTTATACTAACTTATCTCACGAGTTCTTGTTGAGTTTTGTGTGGATGAAGTTTTTAAGATTTAGGAGAAGCCATGATATGAAAGGAATTAAGGAGACACAAGAGATCAAGCTTGGAGATGCCCAAGGCTCCCCAAGATAATATTCCAATAAGTCTCAAGCAACTAAGCTTGGGGATGCCCCGGTAGGCATCCCACCTTTCTTCATCAACACCTATCGGTTAGCCTAAGTTTTTACTTGTTCACATGATATGTGCTATTCTTGGAGTGCCCTTTTATTTTCATTTTGTTTGCTGTTTGAATAAAATTATCAGATCTGAAATCTTTATTGAGAGAGAGTCTTCACATAGCTAATTAATTTTTTGACTAATCATTGATCTTCACTTATATCTTTTGGAGTAGTTTGTCATTCATTCTTGTGCTTCACTTATATCCTTTGAGTAAATGTTTGAATGAATTGAATATCATAAATTTGAAATTATCCATGTTCCATATGCTTAGTAATATTTCACATTGGGTTTAGAAAGTAAAATCTATTGAAATTTAACAATCACAATATTGGTCATACAAGCAATTCATGAATGATTAGTATATGGAAGAGAAATATCACATACAAATATATTATCTTGGACATCTTTTATGATTGTGAATACCCATTAATTATTTTCAAACTTGAGCAAATTAGTTGAAGTTGGACAAGGAAGACAACGTAATGAGTTATGTTTGGGTATATTTGCATAGAAGTTATATTGTTATGGATCCTCCAACATGTGGTGCTTGTTTAGAATCTTTTGCTAGCCAAAATTTCTGTACTAAGCGGGAATACTGCTTGTGCATCCAAAATCCTTGAGCCAAGTTTCTTCCATGAGTGCCCACCATACCTAACTATATACGGTATTACTCTGCCGTTCCAAGTAAATTTGCATGTGCCTCCTCTAATCATTCAAATAAGCATCTGTTTTGTGTGCCCGTACCGCTCATGAAGCGGCAGGGGGTGGTCAGTATCTTCCATGTTAAGCGGGTTATTCTCATGATGGGTGTTTATTCACTTGTCATTGCATGAGAGAGGGCAGTAATTGGGATGCCCAGTCCCGCAAAACAAAAATATATAATTAAACAAACTCCCCCAGAAAGTTGATTGTATGGAGGGCACCCGAGGATTCAGCTTGCCATGGCTTGTGTTTGAATGGTTGAGGGGGAGTAAACTTTACCTTTCACTTGGGAACCGCCTATAATGTGTTTAGCATGGAAGATATGGAGAACTCTCGGTCGTGACGTTGACAGGAAAAGTACACCTCTCAAAATGTATTCATCTCTGATTTAAGCTTCGAGCTCTGGCACCTCTGCAAATCCCTGCTTCCCTCTGCGAAGGGACATTCTATTTACTTTTATGCTATTTACTTTTATGTTATTTATTTTTGTTGAGTCAATTTCTTATTCCAACCTATTCTCTAGTTGGCAAGCATCATGTGGTGGGGATAGATCCAGGCACATATATCCATTCAAATATATTTGATCATGATTTATTATTGTTGACAATTATCTCTATGATAAATGAGTTGGGAGGCGAAACATCAAGCCCTTATCTTTCTCTGTGTTCGATGGATGTTATTTGTTCTAAAAATATGCTTTGAGTATTAGCAATCATAGAAGACTATATGATAATTGAGTATGTGGAACTCTTACTTAGACTTTGTTGAAAATGAGATGCATTGAAATTGTTTGGTGACTAAGAACATAGCTTGTTAAGTTTCAAGAGAATGTATTGTTTAAACCATAACATGTGAATTGATTGCTACTTTATCATGATGAGTTTTATGAGAAAGAGTTGCTGTTATGATGCTAGGAAAAGTGATTTAAATTATCATTGATCAAACTTATGCACTATGCTAGCATTCACACTTCATAAATTATTTCTTTTATCATTTACCTACTCGAGGACGAGCAGGAATTAAGCTTGGGGATGCTGATACGTCTCCAACGTATCTATAATTTATGAAGTATTCATGTCATGTTTATAACAATTTTATATGGTTTTGGTATAATTTGATTAGAACTAACCCGGACTGACGCTGTTTTCAGTAGAACTACCGTGGTGTTGTTTTTTGTGCAAAAATAAAAGTTCTCGGAATTGGATGAAACTTTTTGACGATTTTTTTGGACCAAAAGAGACCCCCGAAGCTTCGTGGAAGAACCAGAAGCCTCACGAGGAGCTCACAAGGCAACACAGCGCGCCCTGGGGGGGGGGGGGTCGTGTGCTGTTGCCTTATGGGGCCCTCGTAGCTCCTTTTTGCGTGATTCCAACGCTGAAAAATCCTATAAATAGAGAAACCCCCCAGAAATAAACCTAGAAATTTGACGTCGCCACTGCAAGCCTCTATACCGAAGAAATACCATCTGGAGCCCTGTTTCGGCACCCTGCCTGTGGGGGAAATCATCACCAGAGGCCATCTTCATCATCCCGGCGGTCTCCATGACGAGGAGGGAGTAGTTCACCCTCGGGGCTGAGGGTATGTACTAGTAGCTATGTGTTTGATCTCTCTCTCTCGTGTTCTTGATTTGGCATGATCTTGATGTACCACGAGCTTTGTTAATATAGTTGGATCATATGGTGTTTCTTCCCTCTCTATCTTCTTGTGATGAATTGAGTCTTTCCCTTTGAGGTTTCGTTATTGTCGGATTGAATATTTCAGATTTGAGAACACTTGATGTATGTCTTGCATGTGGATACCCGTGGTGACAATGGGGTATTCTATTGGTTCACTTGATGTATGTTTTGGTGATCAACTCACGGATTCCCGTGACCTTGGGGTGATCTAGGCATAGGGGTTGGTTGCACATTTTCATCTTCTTTTCTCCGATAGAAACTTTGGGGTACTCTTTGAAGTTCTTTGTGTGGATTGAATATTATGAATCTGAAGTTGTTTGATGCATATCGAATAATCAACTCACGGATACTTGTGGTGACATTGGAGTATCTAGGTGACATTAGAGTTGGTTGATGCGTATCATATGGTGTTATTTTAGTAGGAACTCTAGGGCTGTTTGTGACACTTATAGGGATGGCTCAATAGATTGATCGGAAAGGATAACTTTGAGGTGGTTTCGTACCCTACAACAATTTCATCTTATGTTCTCCGCTAATAGGAACTTTGGAGCGATTCTTTGTCGCACGTTGAGGGATTGTTATATGATTCAATTATGTTAGCACTGTTGAGAGATTGCACTAGTGAAAGTATGAACCCTAGGCCTTGTTTTCAAGCATTGCAATACCGTTTGTGCTCCGTTTTATCACTTGCTACCTTGCTGTTTTTATATTTTCAGATTATAAAAACCTATATCTACTATCCATACTACACTTGTATCACCATCTCTTCGCCGAACTAGTGCACCTATACAATTTACCATTGTATTGGGTGTGTTGGGGACACAAGAGATTTCTTGTATTTGATTGCAGGGTTGTTTGAGAGAGACCATCTTCATCCTACGCCTCCCACGGATTGATAAACCTTAGGTCATCCACTTGAGGGAAATTTGCTACTGTCCTACAAAACTCTGCACTTGGAGGCCCAACAACGTCTACAATAATAAAAGTTGCGTAGTAGACATCACATACAGTTTTCTTCATCGAATCATGTGTTTATACTTGAACAATGCAAACGTTTGTTCCATAATTACTATGTGGGATGGCAAGACGATCTCCCATGGCTTGTCCTACGAAAGCGTCTGCGTTATCTCCCCCGATCGCACACGAACGGAAAAATTGTGTGTGATGTACATATGAACGAAAACGTTTGTCTGGGATTCACTGTGTGGGATCTACATACGAATGGAAACATTTGTCTGGGATTCACTGTGTGAGATGTACATATGAACGGAAATGATTGGGCCAGTATAATTGTCTGCGTTGGCTCACCCGATCACACATGAGCTCTTTTTGCCCCGCGTGTGACCGGAGGCCCTATCGCCGACGGTTTCTGAGTCGTGTGGGAAGAACCCCCCTATCGCACACACAAGCAAGGCGACGGTTTAAAACTCTATCGCGGAAAGGGGTTAAAAACCATTTGTATAGCAGGTCGCTGCACCAGTGATATTTGAGAATTTATAGAGGTGGAATTAGGTCAAACGGAGCTACGTGGGGCCCACGAGCTCAGGGGGCGCGCCTACCCCCTGGGGCGCGCCTTGTGAGCTCGTGGCTCTCCCATAGGTCTTATGGCCTCCTGCCGAACCTTCTAGGGTCCCTTCTGGTCCAGAAAAAAATCATTTTAAAGGTTTTATTCCGTTTGAACTCTGTTTGGTATTGATTTTCTGAAAAGCCAAAAACAAGCAAAAAACAGGAACTGGCACTGGGCACTGGTTTAATAGGTTAGTCCCAAAAAAATGATATAAAATAGCATAAAAATGCATATAAAGTATTCAAGATTGATAATATAATATCATGAAACAATCAAAAATTATAGATACGTTGGAGACGTATCACATCCCTACATGGGCCTTCAAGGCCCATTAGCTCTCCACTAATAGGCCAATTGATATATCCCTTAGCCCAGTGACTCAAATAAATTCTAGGAGCCTCTCAATCAGTATTAGAGCCCTCTAATATTTTTATGAAGTCCCTGGAAACAATTTCCGCATATATATCCTTTTCTGGTATTGCCCGGTATGCCCCGAAACACTTCCGGTAACCCCGAAATGCTTTCGGTTTCTCTCGAAACTATTTCTTATGTTCCTAAAACTATTCCAAGAATATTTTCTCATAAATCTCACTCCACTAACACTCAACAGATCGTGATTCCCTTAAGCTTGTGACCCTGTAGGTTCGGTAAAACATAGACATGAACAAAACTCCTTTAGTTCAATGACCAATAGCGGAACCGTGGACATCCATATTAATCCCTATGAATACACGAATGATATTCGAGTGAACCTTTGGTTATCATGTGCTATTCCCTTTGCTTCACGATACTTTGCAAAACCCGAGGTGAGATGTATCGGCATCCTCTTGAGTCATTCTCATGCTCACTATATCGGTCTCCTCGTTACCGGTTTTGTTCTTCTTTCTCGTTGACATGTTCCGGCATCCCTGTGACCTAGTCACCTGTGTCTGTCCAGATGATAATGGATGCCGTCACACCGAGAGGGCCCTAAGAATATCTCTCCATCGTCGGAGGATCAAATCCCACTCTTGAGCTATCTAGCCCCTTGTCAAACTTTTCGATGAACCTATAAGTTGTCGTTATGATCACCGTGTTACAGATGATGTTTGAGCAACCCCAAAGTCCATCGTACAGTAAGAAGTGACTACCATACTCTCATGGTCTAAGGAACTAAAGCGTACGTTAACTCTCTGTGTTATAATTTTTGACTTGTGAAGATAGTATCTCAAAGTATAACAAACAAGTTGGGTCAATTCAATATGATCGTTCTTCTAACGTCATACTCTCAAAGTTGTTTTGGGACTATCCTTACACTTATCCCAAGATCCGGGAAACATGATCACAAACAACACTTGAGCTAGTCCTAGAGGCGAGACTAGGAATTAGGTTTTACCATTTATCATTCCACACGTGCTTATGAGTTTTCCACTGAATCGCATATTCCAGGATCATAGCAATTATAGCATAGAATATAAACTCTTAATTACAAACGTGGAAATAAATTATACAATATTATTGCCTCTAGGGCATATTTCCAACAGATTCCCACTTGCACTAGAGTCAATAATCTAGTTAGCACATCTTCTTTTTACACCAATGGCAATCCCGTGTTAGTTCATGCTTTGCTTGTGTTATAGCCTTCATCTTCTCAAATCTGGCAAGCTCAGATCCAAGTGTGTCTTTTCATTCCCATGCATCTTTCATGCTTCCACAAAAATTCATAATTAGCGTGGAACTAGCTTTGCATGTCTTGAATCACTGGTAGGACCTTTGATTCCTTAGAGTGAGCTATGTAATCATACCAAGTTCATAAATGAACTATTAGACTCATCACCCTCCATTGTTGCTTCTAAAGTGACAACATATGTAGCTTTCATCATAGAATTCGCCACGGTAACCTTCTTGCATAAATTCCAACTTACCGCGCCACCAATTTAATGTAATACACATATCCTTTAATTGAAATAGAAAATCACTTGGAGCACTGATGAAGATTTCATTGATATAAATGCTTACAACGAGTCCTGTATTAATGATGTCTACTACACAACTTGTTCTTGTAGACTCGTGTTGGGCCTCCAAGCGCAGAGGTTTGTAGGACAGTAGCAATTTTCCCTCAAGTGGATGACCTAAGGTTTATCAATCCGTGGGAGGCATAGGTTGAAGATGGTATCTCTCAAACAACCCTGCAACCAAATACAAGAAATCTCTTGTGTCCCCAACACACCCAATACAATGGTAAATTGTATAGGTGCACTAGTTCGGCGAAGAGATGGTGATAAAAGTGTAGTATGGATAGTAGATATAGATTTTTGTAATCTGAAAATATAAAAACAGCAAGGTAGCAAGTAACAAAAGTGAGCACAAATGGTATTGCAATGCTTAGAAACAAGGCCTAGGGTTCATACTTTCACTAGTGCGATCTCCCAACATTATTGACATAGTTGAATCATATGTAAATCCCTCACGTGCGACAAAGAGTTCACTCCAAAGTCACAAATAGCGGAGAACAAACGAAGAAATTGTTGTAGGGTACGAAACCACCTCAAAGTTATCCTTCCCGATCAATCTTATGAGCCATCCCCATTAATTGTCATGAACAGCCCTAGAGTTCGTACTAGAATAACACCTTAAGATGCACGTCAACCAAAACCCTAATGTCACCTAGGCACTCCAATGTCACCACGAGTACCCACGGGTTTGATTATACGATATGCATCACACAATCTCAGATTCATCTATTCAAACCAACACAAAGAACTTCAAAGAGTGCCCCAAAGTTTCTACCGGAAAGTCAAGACGAAAACGTGTGCCAACCCTTATGCATAAATTCCCAAGGTCACGGAACCCGCAAGTTGATCACCAAAACATACATCAAGTGACTCAAGTGAATATCCCATTGTCACCACAGATATCCATATGCAAGACATACATCAAGTGTTGTCAAATCCTTGAAGACTCAATCCGATAAGAAAACTTCCAAGGGAAAACTCAATTCATCACAAGAAGATAGAGAGGGGAAAACTCCATATGATTCATCTATATCAACAAAGCTCGCGATACATCAAGATCGTGCCATCTCAAGAACACAAGAGAGAGAGAGAGAGAGATCAAACACATAGCTACTGGTACATACCCTCAGCCCCGAGGGTGAACTACTCACACATCACCATGAGAACGGAGGAGGAGTTGATGGTGATGGTGATGGAGGAGATGTCCCCGGCGGCGTTCCGGCGCCACCGGAGGAGAGGGGCAGGGGGGCCCCTCCTTCTTCTTCTTCCTTGGCCCTCCAGGGGGGGGGGGGGGAGAGGGAGCTCTCCCCTAGATTGGATCTCTCTGTTGTCTTCTGTTTCTGCCTTCCTGTTTTCTGGCCCTTCACCGTTTCTTAAATTCCCGGAGATCAGTAACTCCGATTGCACTGAAATTTTAACATGATTTTTTTCTCGATATTAGATTCCTTGCGCCCAAAGAAGGGCACCAACCGACCTACGAGGGCCTCACGAGGCACCACGGCGCGCCGGGCCCCCCATGAATATTCATCTTGGGACCAAATTCATATCTTGTGCAAATTACCATTACTATTATTAACTCTCAAAAAGATATAAGTGAAGCATGAGAATTAATGAAAAACTACTCCAAAATATATAAGCGAAGATCAATGAGTAGTTAAACAATTAAGTAGCTATGTAAGGACTCTCTCTCATTTAAAAAGTTTCAGATCTTGATATTTTATTCAAACATCTAGCAAAATAAATACACAACCAAGTATAGCACATATTTATGTGAACAAGTAAAAACTTGGGTTCAATCGAGACTAACCGATAGTTGATGAAGAAAAGTGATGGGGTGCCTACCGGGGCATCCCCAAGCTTGAATGCTTGTTACTTCTTGGAATATTAACTTGGGGAGGCTTGGGTATCCCCAAGCTTGAACTCTTGTGTCTCATTAATTCTTCTCATATAATAGTTTCCCTAAGTTTCAAAAACTTCATCCACACAAAACTTGACAAGAACTTGTGAGATATGTTAGTATAAATCCAATCAAAACCTCAACAATCTCATATGCAAACATAACAGCAATCTGCCTAAACAGGACAGTCTGTAAAGGATAATTAAGAATACATAGTTAGATAACTCAAAAAATTCTGAAAATTTACCACACTGGAAATAATTTATCAAAGTTGACTTTGTCAAAATTTCAAGATTTTATCACATTGTGACATTTCTGGGCAATTTAATCAATAGCAGCAAACTTTCTGTTTCGAAACAGCAACTCATAAACTTGCAAACTGGGCATGGTAAAGGCTATAATTGGCATTTTATTGAACTAAAAGATACAAAACATGATTATTGATGACACAAAGCAAATATCAACAGAAGAAAATGACGCTCCAAGCAAAACTCATATTATGTGACGAATAAAAATATAGCTCCAAGTGAGGTTTCCGATAGTGTTGAAGACGAAAGAGGGGATGCCTTCCGGGGCATCCCCAAGCTTAGGTGCTTGAGTCTTCCTTGAGTATTACCTTGGATTGCCTTGGGAATCCCCAAGCTTAGGGTCTTGCCAGTCCTTATTCTCCTCATATCGATATCTCACCCAAAACTTGAAAACTTCAATCACACAAAACTTATCGGAACTTCGTGAGAACGGTTAGTATGATAAAGAATAAACCATCACTTAGGTACTGTCCAAGACAAGATTCACAATTGTTCCCATATAATTCCTACTGTATTCTATCATTTCCACAATTTATATCTCATAATATAAGCTATGGAAACATTAAAACAAGCAAACTATACATTGAAAACAGAATCTGTCAAAAACAGAACAGTCTGTAATGATCTGAGCAACTACCATACTTCTGGAACTCTAAAAATTCTGAAAAATTAGGAAAACGTCAAAATATTCCATATAAGTACTGTGTAAAAATTTCAGAATTTTTTGACGCTCCAGTAAAATTTGGGAAATTAAACACTGGAGGCAAAAGTTTCTGTTTTTGCACAAAATTGAATCAACAAGTATCCACACTATCCCAAAGGTTTTACTTGGCACTTTATCGAAAGAAAACATATAAAACATGATTAATACAGTAGCTTAATCATGTGGACACACAAAAACAGTAGGTATAAATATTGGGTTGTCTCCCAACAAGCGCTTTTCTTTAAAGCCTTTTAGCTAGGCATGATAATTTTGAATGATTCACTCATAGAAGTAAAGGATTGATACATAACGGGGGCATCATGAATCATAAGTTCCTCTCTCCTAATAATTTCCAGTAGCATCATGAATGAATTCAGCAATATAACTATCAAATAAAGCATTCTTTTCATGACCTACAAGCATAGCATGGACATTGGACTGAATGATTCAAAGCAAGATCATTATTATAACAGCAATATTTATTATCATAAAACTTCTCATGAGCAAGTAACAATTCATCACAACAATGAAGTATAAGGCATAAACTTTCTTGGAAACTAACAAACTATTCTAGTCAACAATGCAATTGCAATTCATCATATTTTCAGGAAGGGTCTTATGTAGGAGCTTTTTAGCAAGTCCACATACTCAACCATCATTTAGTCTTCTATGATTGCTAACACTCACGACATATATATGGAGCAAAAGTTTCAGTCAGACACATAGAAAGATAGGGGCTTGTGATTTCGCCTCCCAACTTATTCACCTCAAGGGTGATGTCAACAATAATAACTCATGATCACTCATATCCAACTGGATATATGTGCCTAGATCTTTCCCCACCACATGATGCTTGCAAAAGAGAAAAAAAAAGTAGATGAGAACACTATTGACTCTTGCATAAAAAATAAATTCATAAAAGTAAATGCATAAAAGTGAAAGATAGGCCCTTCGCAGAGGGAAGCAGAGGTTGTCATGCGCTTTTTATTTTTGGATGCACAAGCCCTTAATGCAAAGGAACGTCATGTTATATTGCCCCTTGTGATAGCAACCTTTATTATGCAGTCCATCGCTTTTATTTCTTTACCATCAAAAGTTCGTACAACGCTTATTTCCCTTACAATAAAAGATCATACATATTTTACGAGCAATTTTTATTGCTTTTTGCACCGATGACAACTTACTTGAAGGATCTTATTCAATCCATAGGTAGATATGGTGGACACTCATGGAAAGAAACTGGGTTTAAGGGTTTTGGATGCACAAGTAGTATCTCTACTTGGTGCGGATTTTTGGCTAGCAAAGATATTGGGCAAGCACCACATGTTGGAGGATCTATAACAATATAACTTCTATGTGAATCTGAACAAACATAATTCATTACGTTGTCTTCCTTGTCCAACGTCAACACTTTGACATAAAATACTTAATGTGGGCTCACAATCATAAAAGATGTCCAAGATAGTATATTTGCATGTGAATCTTATCTTCCCTTATTAACTTTTTCATGAATTGCATCATTGACTAATGCTATGCTTGTTAACCTCCAATAAATTTTACCACTTATACTTTTCTTTATGTAATTTCATTACTTTCCATAAGATTAGCATATGATCTCTTTCATTATTTTCATTGCAACGGATCACACTTATCATATCCAATGATCTATATGAAAGTTTTTATTATGTCCCTCCTGAATATTCATCTTGGGACCAAATTCATATCTTGTGCAAATTACCATTACTATTATTAACTCTCAAAAAGATATAAGTGAAGCATGAGAATTAATGACAAACTACTCCAAAATATATAAGCGAAGATCAATGAGTAGTTAAACAATTAAGTAGCTATGTAAGGACTCTCTCTCATTTAAAAAGTTTCAGATCTTGATATTTTATTCAAACATCTAGCAAAATAAATACACAACCAAGTATAGCACATATTTATGTGAACAAGTAAAAACTTGGGTTCAATCGAGACTAACCGATAGTTGATGAAGAAAAGTGATGGGGTGCCTACCGGGGCATCCCCAAGCTTGAATGCTTGTTATTTCTTGGAATATTAACTTGGGGAGGCTTGGGTATCCCCAAGCTTGAACTCTTGTGTCTCATTAATTCTTCTCATATAATAGTTTCCCTAAGTTTCAAAAACTTCATCCACACAAAACTTGACAAGAACTTGTGAGATATGTTAGTATAAATCCAATCAAAACCTCAACAATCTCTACTGTAGCAAATCACTAAAATTATAATTAAACATTGAATACTAAATGCCTCTGCATATTTAATACTCCTATCCTCAAATAGAATCATTAAACAAGCCAACATATGCAAACATAACAGCAATCTGCCTAAACAGGACAGTCTGTAAAGGATAATTAAGAATACATAGTTAGATAACTCAAAAAATTCTGAAAATTTACCACACTGGAAATAATTTATCAAAGTTGACTTTGTCAATATTTCAAGATTTTATCACATTCTGACATTTCTGGGCAATTTAATCAATAGCAGCAAATTTCTGTTTCGAAACAGCAACTCATAAACTTGCAAACTGGGCATGGTAAAGGCTATAATTGGCATTTTATTGAACTAAAAGATACAAAACATGATTATTGATGACACAAAGCAAATATCAACAGAATAAAATGACGCTCCAAGCAAAACTCATATTATGTGACGAATAAAAATATAGCTCCAAGTGAGGTTTCCGATAGTGTTGAAGACGAAAGAGGGGATGCCTTCCGGGGCATCCCCAAGCTTAGGTGCTTGAGTCTTCCTTGAGTATTACCTTGGATTGCCTTGGGCATCCCCAAGCTTAGGGTCTTGCCAGTCCTTATTCTCCTCATATCGATATCTCACCCAAAACTTGAAAACTTCAATCACACAAAACTTATCGGAACTTCGTGAGAACGGTTAGTATGATAAAGAATAAACCATCACTTAGGTACTGTCCAATACAAGATTCACAATTGTTACCATATAATTCCTACTGTATTCTATCATTTCCACAATTTATATCTCATAATATAAGCTATGGAAACATTAAAACAAGCAAACTATACATTGAAAACAGAATCTGTCAAAAACAGAACAGTCTGTAATGATCTGAGCAACTACCATACTTCTGGAACTCTAAAAATTCTGAAAAATTAGGAAAACGTCAAAATATTCCATATAAGTACTGTGTAAAAATTTCAGAATTTTTTGACGCTCCAGTAAAATTTGGGAAATTAAACACTGGAGGCAAAAGTTTCTGTTTTTGCACAAAATTGAATCAACAAGTATCCACACTATCCCAAAGGTTTTACTTGGCACTTTATCGAAAGAAAACATATAAAACATGATTAATACAGTAGCTTAATCATGTGGACACACAAAAACAGTAGGTATAAATATTGGGTTGTCTCCCAACAAGCGCTTTTCTTTAAAGCCTTTTAGCTAGGCATGATAATTTTGAATGATTCACTCATAGAAGTAAAGGATTGATACATAACGGGGGCATCATGAATCATAAGTTCCTCTCTCCTAATAATTTCCAGTAGCATCATGAATGAATTCAGCAATATAACTATCAAATAAAGCATTCTTTTCATGACCTACAAGCATAGCATGGACATTGGACTGAATGATTCAAAGCAAGATCATTATTATAACAGCAATATTTACTATCATAAAACTTCTCATGAGCAAGTAACAATTCATCACAACAATGAAGTATAAGGCATAAACTTTCTTGGAAACTAACAAACTATTCTAGTCAACAATGCAATTGCAATTCATCATATTTTCAGGAAGGGTCTTATGTAGGAGCTTTTTAACAAGTCCACATACTCAACCATCATTTAGTCTTCTATGATTGCTAACACTCACGACATATATATGGAGCAAAAGTTTCAGTCAGACACATAGAAAGATAGGGGCTTGTGATTTCGCCTCCCAACTTATTCACCTCAAGGGTGATGTCAACAATAATAACTCATGATCACTCATATCCAACTGGATATATGTGCCTAGATCTTTCCCCACCACATGATGCTTGCAAAAGAGAAAAAAAAAGTAGATGAGAACACTATTGACTCTTGCATAGAAAATAAATTCATAAAAGTAAATGCATAAAAGTGAAAGATAGGCCCTTCGCAGAGGGAAGCAGAGGTTGTCATGCGCTTTTTATTTTTGGATGCACAAGCCCTTAATGCAAAGGAACGTCATGTTATATTGCCCCTTGTGATAGCAACCTTTATTATGCAGTCCGTCGCTTTTATTTCTTTACCATCACAAGTTCGTACAACGCTTATTTCCCTTACAATAAAAGATCATACATATTTTACGAGCAATTTTTATTGCTTTTTGCACCGATGACAACTTACTTGAAGGATCTTATTCAATCCATAGGTAGATATGGTGGACACTCATGGAAAGAAACTGGGTTTAAGGGTTTTGGATGCACAAGTAGTATCTCTACTTGGTGCGGATTTTTGGCTAGCAAAGATATTGGGCAAGCACCACATGTTGGAGGATCTATAACAATATAACTTCTATGTGAATCTGAACAAACATAATTCATTACGTTGTCTTCCTTGTCCAACGTCAACACTTTGACATAAAATACTTAATGTGGGCTCACAATCATAAAAGATGTCCAAGATAGTATATTTGCATGTGAATCTTATCTTCCCTTATTAACTTTTTCATGAATTGCATCATTGACTAATGCTATGCTTGTTAACCTCCAATAAATTTTACCACTTATACTTTTCTTTATGTAATTTCATTACTTTCCATAAGATTAGCATATGATCTCTTTCATTATTTTCATTGCAACGGATCACACTTATCATATCCAATGATCTATATGAAAGTTTTTATTATGTCCCTCATGAATATTCATCTTGGGACCAAATTCATATCTTGTGCAAATTACCATTACTATTATTAACTCTCAAAAAGATATAAGTGAAGCATGAGAATTAATGACAAACTACTCCAAAATATATAAGCGAAGATCAATGAGTAGTTAAACAATTAAGTAGCTATGTAAGGACTCTCTCTCATTTAAAAAGTTTCAGATCTTGATATTTTATTCAAACATCTAGCAAAATAAATACACAACCAAGTATAGCACATATTTATGTGAACAAGTAAAAACTTGGGTTCAATCGAGACTAACCGATAGTTGATGAAGAAAAGTGATGGGGTGCCTACCGGGGCATCCCCAAGCTTGAATGCTTGTTATTTCTTGGAATATTAACTTGGGGAGGCTTGGGTATCCCCAAGCTTGAACTCTTGTGTCTCATTAATTCTTCTCATATAATAGTTTCCCTAAGTTTCAAAAACTTCATCCACACAAAACTTGACAAGAACTTGTGAGATATGTTAGTATAAATCCAATCAAAACCTCAACAATCTCTACTGTAGCAAATCACTAAAATTATAATTAAACATTGAATACTAAATGCCTCTGCATATTTAATACTCCTATCCTCAAATAGAATCATTAAACAAGCCAACATATGCAAACATAACAGCAATCTGCCTAAACAGGACAGTCTGTAAAGGATAATTAAGAATACATAGTTAGATAACTCAAAAAATTCTGAAAATTTACCACACTGGAAATAATTTATCAAAGTTGACTTTGTCAAAATTTCAAGATTTTATCACATTGTGACATTTCTGGGCAATTTAATCAATAGCAGCAAACTTTCTGTTTCGAAACAGCAACTCATAAACTTGCAAACTGGGCATGGTAAAGGCTATAATTGGCATTTTATTGAACTAAAAGATACAAAACATGATTATTGATGACACAAAACAAATATCAACAGAAGAAAATGACGCTCCAAGCAAAACTCATATTATGTGACGAATAAAAATATAGCTCCAAGTGAGGTTTCCGATAGTGTTGAAGACGAAAGAGGGGATGCCTTCCGGGGCATCCCCAAGCTTAGGTGCTTGAGTCTTCCTTGAGTATTACCTTGGATTGCCTTGGGCATCCCCAAGCTTAGGGTCTTGCCAGTCCTTATTCTCCTCATATCGATATCTCACCCAAAACTTGAAAACTTCAATCACACAAAACTTATCGGAACTTCGTGAGAACGGTTAGTATGATAAAGAATAAACCATCACTTAGGTACTGTCCAAGACAAGATTCACAATTGTTCCCATATAATTCCTACTGTATTCTATCATTTCCACAATTTATATCTCATAATATAAGCTATGGAAACATTAAAACAAGCAAACTATACATTGAAAACAGAATCTGTCAAAAACAGAACAGTCTGTAATGATCTGAGCAACTACCATACTTCTGGAACTCTAAAAATTCTGAAAAATTAGGAAAACGTCAAAATATTCCATATAAGTACTGTGTAAAAATTTCAGAATTTTTTGACGCTCCAGTAAAATTTGGGAAATTAAACACTGGAGGCAAAAGTTTCTGTTTTTGCACAAAATTGAATCAACAAGTATCCACACTATCCCAAAGGTTTTACTTGGCACTTTATCGAAAGAAAACATATAAAACATGATTAATACAGTAGCTTAATCATGTGGACACACAAAAACAGTAGGTATAAATATTGGGTTGTCTCCCAACAAGCGCTTTTCTTTAAAGCCTTTTAGCTAGGCATGATAATTTTGAATGATGCACTCATAGAAGTAAAGGATTGATACATAACGGGGGCATCATGAATCATAAGTTCCTCTCTCCTAATAATTTCCAGTAGCATCATGAATGAATTCAGCAATATAACTATCAAATAAAGCATTCTTTTCATGACCTACAAGCATAGCATGGACATTGGACTGAATGATTCAAAGCAAGATCATTATTATAACAGCAATATTTATTATCATAAAACTTCTCATGAGCAAGTAACAATTCATCACAACAATGAAGTATAAGGCATAAACTTTCTTGGAAACTAACAAACTATTCTAGTCAACAATGCAATTGCAATTCATCATATTTTCAGGAAGGGTCTTATGTAGGAGCTTTTTAGCAAGTCCACATACTCAACCATCATTTAGTCTTCTATGATTGCTAACACTCACGACATATATATGGAGCAAAAGTTTCAGTCAGACACATAGAAAGATAGGGGCTTGTGATTTTGCCACCCAACTTATTCACCTCAAGGGTGATGTCAACAATAATAACTCATGATCACTCATATCCAACTGGATATATGTGCCTAGATCTTTCCCCACCACATGATGCTTGCAAAAGAGAAAAAAAAGTAGATGAGAACACTATTGACTCTTGCATAAAAAATAAATTCATAAAAGTAAATGCATAAAAGTGAAAGATAGGCCCTTCGCAGAGGGAAGCAGAGGTTGTCATGCGCTTTTTATTTTTGGATGCACAAGCCCTTAATGCAAAGGAACGTCATGTTATATTGCCCCTTGTGATAGCAACCTTTATTATGCAGTCCGTCGCTTTTATTTCTTTACCATCACAAGTTCGTACAACGCTTATTTACCTTACAATAAAAGATCATACATATTTTACGAGCAATTTTTATTGCTTTTTGCACCGATGACAACTTACTTGAAGGATCTTATTCAATCCATAGGTAGATATGGTGGACACTCATGGAAAGAAACTGGGTTTAAGGGTTTTGGATGCACAAGTAGTATCTCTACTTGGTGCGGATTTTTGGCTAGCAAAGATATTGGGCAAGCACCACATGTTGGAGGATCTATAACAATATAACTTCTATGTGAATCTGAACAAACATAATTCATTACGTTGTCTTCCTTGTCCAACGTCAACACTTTGACATAAAATACTTAATGTGGGCTCACAATCATAAAAGATGTCCAAGATAGTATATTTGCATGTGAATCTTATCTTCCCTTATTAACTTTTTCATGAATTGCATCATTGACTAATGCTATGCTTGTTAACCTCCAATAAATTTTACCACTTATACTTTTCTTTATGTAATTTCATTACTTTCCATAAGATTAGCATATGATCTCTTTCATTATTTTCATTGCAACGGATCACACTTATCATATCCAATGATCTATATGAAAGTTTTTATTATGTCCCTCATGAATATTCATCTTGGGACCAAATTCATATCTTGTGCAAATTACCATTACTATTATTAACTCTCAAAAAGATATAAGTGAAGCATGAGAATTAATGACAAACTACTCCAAAATATATAAGCGAAGATCAATGAGTAGTTAAACAATTAAGTAGCTATGTAAGGACTCTCTCTCATTTAAAAAGTTTCAGATCTTGATATTTTATTCAAACATCTAGCAAAATAAATACACAACCAAGTATAGCACATATTTATGTGAACAAGTAAAAACTTGGGTTCAATCGAGACTAACCGATAGTTGATGAAGAAAAGTGATGTGGTGCCTACCGGGGCATCCCCAAGCTTGAATGCTTGTTACTTCTTGGAATATTAACTTGGGGAGGCTTGGGTATCCCCAAGCTTTAACTCTTGTGTCTCATTAATTCTTCTCATATAATAGTTTCCCTAAGTTTCAAAAACTTCATCCACACAAAACTTGACAAGAACTTGTGAGATATGTTAGTATAAATCCAATCAAAACCTCAACAATCTCTACTGTAGCAAATCACTAAAATTATAATTAAACATTGAATAATAAATGCCTCTGCATATTTAATACTCCTATCCTCAACTAGAATCATTAAACAAGCCAACATATGCAAACATAACAGCAATCTGCCTAAACAGGACAGTCTGTAAAGGATAATTAAGAATACATAGTTAGATAACTCAAAAAATTCTGAAAATTAACCACACTGGAAATAATTTATCAAAGTTGACTTTGTCAAAATTTCAAGATTTTATCACATTCTGACATTTCTGGGCAATTTAATCAATAGCAGCAAACTTTCTGTTTCGAAACAGCAACTCATAAACTTGCAAACTGGGCATGGTAAAGGCTATAATTGGCATTTTATTGAACTAAAAGATACAAAACATGATTATTGATGACACAAAGCAAATATCAATAGAAGAAAATGACGCTCCAAGCAAAACTCATATTATGTGACGAATAAAAATATAGCTCCAAGTGAGGTTTCCGATAGTGTTGAAGACGAAAGAGGGGATGCCTTCCGGGGCATCCCCAAGCTTAGGTGCTTGAGTCTTCCTTGAGTATTACCTTGGATTGCCTTGGGCATCCCCAAGCTTAGGGTCTTGCCAGTCCTTATTCTCCTCATATCGATATCTCACCCAAAACTTGAAAACTTCAATCACACAAAACTTATCGGAACTTCGTGAGAACGGTTAGTATGATAAAGAATAAACCATCACTTAGGTACTGTACAAGACAAGATTCACAATTGTTCCCATATAATTCCTACTGTATTCTATCATTTCCAAAATTTATATCTCATAATATAAGCTATGGAAACATTAAAACAAGCAAACTATACATTGAAAACAGAATCTGTCAAAAACAGAACAGTCTGTAATGATCTGAGCAACTACCATACTTCTGGAACTCTAAAAATTCTGAAAAATTAGGAAAACGTCAAAATATTCCATATAAGTACTGTGTAAAAATTTCAGAATTTTTTGATGCTCCAGTAAAATTTGGGAAATTAAACACTGGAGGCAAAAGTTTCTGTTTTTGCACAAAATTGAATCAACAAGTATCCACACTATCCCAAAGGTTTTACTTGGCACTTTATCGAAAGAAAACATATAAAACATGATTAATACAGTAGCTTAATCATGTGGACACACAAAAACAGTAGGTATAAATATTGGGTTGTCTCCCAACAAGCGCTTTTCTTTAAAGCCTTTTAGCTAGGCATGATAATTTTGAATGATTCACTCATAGAAGTAAAGGATTGATACATAACGGGGGCATCATGAATCATAAGTTCCTCTCTCCTAATAATTTCCAGTAGCATCATGAATGAATTCAGCAATATAACTATCAAATAAAGCATTCTTTTCATGACCTACAAGCATAGCATGGACATTGGACTGAATGATTCAAAGCAAGATCATTATTATAACAGCAATATTTATTATCATAAAACTTCTCATGAGCAAGTAACAATTCATCACAACAATGAAGTATAAGGCATAAACTTTCTTGGAAACTAACAAACTATTCTAGTCAACAATGCAATTGCAATTCATCATATTTTCAGGAAGGGTCTTATGTAGGAGCTTTTTAGCAAGTCCACATACTCAACCATCATTTAGTCTTCTATGATTGCTAACACTCACGACATATATATGGAGCAAAAGTTTCAGTCAGACACGTAGAAAGATAGGGGCTTGTGATTTCGCCTCCCAACTTATTCACCTCAAGGGTGATGTCAACAATAATAACTCATGATCACTCATATCCAACTGGATATATGTGCCTAGATCTTTCCCCACCACATGATGCTTGCAAAAGAGAAAAAAAAAGTAGATGAGAACACTATTGACTCTTGCATAAAAAATAAATTCATAAAAGTAAATGCATAAAAGTGAAAGATAGGCCCTTCGCAGAGGGAAGCAGAGGTTGTCATGCACTTTTTATTTTTGGATGCACAAGCCCTTAATGCAAAGGAACGTCATGTTATATTGCCCCTTGTGATAGCAACCTTTATTATGCAGTCCGTCGCTTTTATTTCTTTACCATCACAAGTTCGTACAACGCTTATTTCCCTTACAATAAAAGATCATACATATTTTACGAGCAATTTTTATTGCTTTTTGCACCGATGACAACTTACTTGAAGGATCTTATTCAATCCATAGGTAGATATGGTGGACACTCATGGAAAGAAACTGGGTTTAAGGGTTTTGGATGCACAAGTAGTATCTCTACTTGGTGCGGATTTTTGGCTAGCAAAGATATTGGGCAAGCACCACATGTTGGAGGATCTATAACAATATAACTTCTATGTGAATCTGAACAAACATAATTCATTACGTTGTCTTCCTTGTCCAACGTCAACACTTTGACATAAAATACTTAATGTGGGCTCACAATCATAAAAGATGTCCAAGATAGTATATTTGCATGTCAATCTTATCTTCCCTTATTAACTTTTTCATGAATTGCATCATTGACTAATGCTATGCTTGTTAACCTCCAATAAATTTTACCACTTATACTTTTCTTTATGTAATTTCATTACTTTCCATAAGATTAGCATATGATCTCTTTCATTATTTTCATTGCAACGGATCACACTTATCATATCCAATGATCTATATGAAAGTTTTTATTATGTCCCTCATGAATATTCATCTTGGGACCAAATTCATATCTTGTGCAAATTACCATTACTATTATTAACTCTCAAAAAGATATAAGTGAAGCATGAGAATTAATGACAAACTACTCCAAAATATATAAGCGAAGATCAATGAGTAGTTAAACAATTAAGTAGCTATGTAAGGACTCTCTCTCATTTAAAAAGTTTCAGATCTTGATATTTTATTCAAACATCTAGCAAAATAAATACACAACCAAGTATAGCACATATTTATGTGAACAAGTAAAAACTTGGGTTCAATCGAGACTAACCGATAGTTGATGAAGAAAAGTGATGGGGTGCCTACCGGGGCATCCCCAAGCTTGAATGCTTGTTACTTCTTGGAATATTAACTTGGGGAGGCTTGGGTATCCCCAAGCTTTAACTCTTGTGTCTCATTAATTCTTCTCATATAATAGTTTCCCTAAGTTTCAAAAACTTCATCCACACAAAACTTGACAAGAACTTGTGAGATATGTTAGTATAAATCCAATCAAAACCTCAACAATCTCTACTGTAGCAAATCACTAAAATTATAATTAAACATTGAATACTAAATGCCTCTGCATATTTAATACTCCTATCCTCAAATAGAATCATTAAACAAGCCAACATATGCAAACATAACAGCAATCTGCCTAAACAGGACAGTCTGTAAAGGATAATTAAGAATACATAGTTAGATAACTCAAAAAATTCTGAAAATTTACCACACTGGCAATAATTTATCAAAGTTGACTTTTTCAAAATTTCAAGATTTTATCACATTCTGACATTTCTGGGCAATTTAATCAATAGCAGCAAACTTTCTGTTTCGAAACAGCAACTCATAAACTTGCAAACTGGGCATGGTAAAGGCTATAATTGGCATTTTATTGAACTAAAAGATACAAAACATGATTATTGATGACACAAAGCAAATATCAACAGAAGAAAATGACGCTCCAAGCAAAACTCATATTATGTGACGAATAAAAATATAGCTCCAAGTGAGGTTTCCGATAGTGATGAAGACGAAAGAGGGGATGCCTTCCGGGGCATCCCCAAGCTTAGGTGCTTGAGTCTTCCTTGAGTATTACCTTGGATTGCCTTGGGCATCCCCAAGCTTAGGGTCTTGCCAGTCCTTATTCTCCTCATATCGATATCTCACCCAAAACTTGAAAACTTCAATCACACAAAACTTATCGGAACTTCGTTAGAACGGTTAGTATGATAAAGAATAAACCATCACTTAGGTACTGTCCAAGACAAGATTCACAATTGTTCCCATATAATTCCTACTGTATTCTATCATTTCCACAATTTATATCTCATAATATAAGCTATGGAAACATTAAAACAAGCAAACTATACATTGAAAACAGAATCTGTCAAAAACAGAACAGTCTGTAATGATCTGAGCAACTACCATACTTCTGGAACTCTAAAAATTCTGAAAAATTAGGAAAACGTCAAAATATTCCATATAAGTACTGTGTAAAAATTTCAGAATTTTTTGACGCTCCAGTAAAATTTGGGAAATTAAACACTGGAGGCAAAAGTTTCTGTTTTTGCACAAAATTGAATCAACAAGTATCCACACTATCCCAAAGGTTTTACTTGGCACTTTATCGAAAGAAAACATATAAAACATGATTAATACAGTAGCTTAATCATGTGGACACACAAAAACAGTAGGTATAAATATTGGGTTGTCTCCCAACAAGCGCTTTTCTTTAAAGCCTTTTAGCTAGGCATGATAATTTTGAATGATTCACTCATAGAAGTAAAGGATTGATACATAACGGGGGCATCATGAATCATAAGTTCCTCTCTCCTAATAATTTCCAGTAGCATCATGAATGAATTCAGCAATATAACTATCAAATAAAGCATTCTTTTCATGACCTACAAGCATAGCATGGACATTGGACTGAATGATTCAAAGCAAGATCATTATTATAACAGCAATATTTATTATCATAAAACTTCTCATGAGCAAGTAACAATTCATCACAACAATGAAGTATAAGGCATAAACTTTCTTGGAAACTAACAAACTATTCTAGTCAACAATGCAATTGCAATTCATCATATTTTCAGGAAGGGTCTTATGTAGGAGCTTTTTAGCAAGTCCACATACTCAACCATCATTTAGTCTTCTATGATTGCTAACACTCACGACATATATATGGAGCAAAAGTTTCAGTCAGACACATATAAAGATAGGGGCTTGTGATTTCGCCTCCCAACTTATTCACCTCAAGGGTGATGTCAACAATAATAACTCATGATCACTCATATCCAACTGGATATATGTGCCTAGATCTTTCCCCACCACATGATGCTTGCAAAAGAGAAAAAAAAAGTAGATGAGAACACTATTGACTCTTGCATAAAAAATAAATTCATAAAAGTAAATGCATAAAAGTGAAAGATAGGCCCTTCGCAGAGGGAAGCAGAGGTTGTCATGCGCTTTTTATTTTTGGATGCACAAGCCCTTAATGCAAAGGAACGTCATGTTATATTGCCCCTTGTGATAGCAACCTTTATTATGCAGTCCGTCGCTTTTATTTCTTTACCATCACAAGTTCGTACAACGCTTATTTCCCTTACAATAAAAGATCATACATATTTTACGAGCAATTTTTATTGCTTTTTGCACCGATGACAACTTACTTGAAGGATCTTATTCAATCCATAGGTAGATATGGTGGACACTCATGGAAAGAAACTGGGTTTAAGGGTTTTGGATGCACAAGTAGTATCTCTACTTGGTGCGGATTTTTGGCTAGCAAAGATATTGGGCAAGCACCACATGTTGGAGGATCTATAACAATATAACTTCTATGTGAATCTGAACAAACATAATTCATTACGTTGTCTTCCTTGTCCAACGTCAACACTTTGACATAAAATACTTAATGTGGGCTCACAATCATAAAAGATGTCCAAGATAGTATATTTGCATGTGAATCTTATCTTCCCTTATTAACTTTTTCATGAATTGCATCATTGACTAATGCTATGCTTGTTAACCTCCAATAAATTTTACCACTTATACTTTTCTTTATGTAATTTCATTACTTTCCATAAGATTAGCATATGATCTCTTTCATTATTTTCATTGCAACGGATCACACTTATCATATCCAATGATCTATATGAAAGTTTTTATTATGTCCCTCATGAATATTCATCTTGGGACCAAATTCATATCTTGTGCAAATTACCATTACTATTATTAACTCTCAAAAAGATATAAGTGAAGCATGAGAATTAATGACAAACTACTCCAAAATATATAAGCGAAGATCAATGAGTAGTTAAACAATTAAGTAGCTATGTAAGGACTCTCTCTCATTTAAAAAGTTTCAGATCTTGATATTTTATTCAAACATCTAGCAAAATAAATACACAACCAAGTATAGCACATATTTATGTGAACAAGTAAAAACTTGGGTTCAATCGAGACTAACCGATAGTTGATGAAGAAAAGTGATGGGGTGCCTACCGGGGCATCCCCAAGCTTGAATGCTTGTTACTTCTTGGAATATTAACTTGGGGAGGCTTGGGTATCCCCAAGCTTTAACTCTTGTGTCTCATTAATTCTTCTCATATAATAGTTTCCCTAAGTTTCAAAAACTTCATCCACACAAAACTTGACAAGAACTTGTGAGATATGTTAGTATAAATCCAATCAAAACCTCAACAATCTCTACTGTAGCAAATCACTAAAATTATAATTAAACATTGAATACTAAATGCCTCTGCATATTTAATACTCCTATCCTCAAATAGAATCATTAAACAAGCCAACATATGCAAACATAACAGCAATCTGCCTAAACAGGACAGTCTGTAAAGGATAATTAAGAATACATAGTTAGATAACTCAAAAAATTCTGAAAATTTACCACACTGGAAATAATTTATCAAAGTTGACTTTGTCAAAATTTCAAGATTTTATCACATTCTGACATTTCTGGGCAATTTAATCAATAGCAGCAAACTTTCTGTTTCGAAACAGCAACTCATAAACTTGCAAACTGGGCATGGTAAAGGCTATAATTGGCATTTTATTGAACTAAAAGATACAAAACATGATTATTGATGACACAAAGCAAATATCAACAGAAGAAAATGACGCTCCAAGCAAAACTCATATTATGTGACGAATAAAAATATAGCTCCAAGTGAGGTTTCCGATAGTGTTGAAGACGAAAGAGGGGATGCCTTCCGGGGCATCCCCAAGCTTAGGTGCTTGAGTCTTCCTTGAGTATTACCTTGGATTGACTTGGGCATCCCCAAGCTTAGGGTCTTGCCAGTCCTTATTCTCCTCATATCGATATCTCACCCAAAACTTGAAAACTTCAATCACACAAAACTTATCGGAACTTCGTGAGAACGGTTAGTATGATAAAGAATAAACCATCACTTAGGTACTGTCCAAGACAAGATTCACAATTGTTACCATATAATTCCTACTGTATTCTATCATTTCCACAATTTATATCTCATAATATAAGCTATGGAAACATTAAAACAAGCAAACTATACATTGAAAACAGAATCTGTCAAAAACAGAACAGTCTGTAATGATCTGAGCAACTACCATACTTCTGGAACTCTAAAAATTCTGAAAAATTAGGAAAACGTCAAAATATTCCATATAAGTACTGTGTAAAAATTTCAGAATTTTTTGACGCTCCAGTAAAATTTGGGAAATTAAACACTGGAGGCAAAAGTTTCTGTTTTTGCACAAAATTGAATCAACAAGTATCCACACTATCCCAAAGGTTTTACTTGGCACTTTATCGAAAGAAAACATATAAAACATGATTAATAAAGTAGCTTAATCATGTGGACACACAAAAACAGTAGGTATAAATATTGGGTTGTCTCCCAACAAGCGCTTTTCTTTAAAGCCTTTTAGCTAGGCATGATAATTTTGAATGATTCACTCATAGAAGTAAAGGATTGATACATAACGGGGGCATCATGAATCATAAGTTCCTCTCTCCTAATAATTTCCAGTAGCATCATGAATGAATTCAGCAATATAACTATCAAATAAAGCATTCTTTTCATGACCTACAAGCATAGCATGGACATTGGACTGAATGATTCAAAGCAAGATCATTATTATAACAGCAATATTTATTATCATAAAACTTCTCATGAGCAAGTAACAATTCATCACAACAATGAAGTATAAGGCATAAACTTTCTTGGAAACTAACAAACTATTCTAGTCAACAATGCAATTGCAATTCATCATATTTTCAGGAAGGGTCTTATGTAGGAGCTTTTTAGCAAGTCCACATACTCAACCATCATTTAGTCTTCTATGATTGCTAACACTCACGACATATATATGGAGCAAAAGTTTCAGTCAGACACATAGAAAGATAGGGGCTTGTGATTTCGCCTCCCAACTTATTCACCTCAAGGGTGATGTCAACAATAATAACTCATGATCACTCATATCCAACTGGATATATGTGCCTAGATCTTTCCCCACCACATGATGCTTGCAAAAGAGAAAAAAAAAGTAGATGAGAACACTATTGACTCTTGCATAAAAAATAAATTCATAAAAGTAAATGCATAAAAGTGAAAGATAGGCCCTTCGCAGAGGGAAGCAGAGGTTGTCATGCGCTTTTTATTTTTGGATGCACAAGCCCTTAATGCAAAGGAACGTCATGTTATATTGCCCCTTGTGATAGCAACCTTTATTATGCAGTCCGTCGCTTTTATTTCTTTACCATCACAAGTTCGTACAACGCTTATTTCCCTTACAATAAAAGATCATACATATTTTACAAGCAATTTTTATTGCTTTTTGCACCGATGACAACTTACTTGAAGGATCTTATTCAATCCATAGGTAGATATGGTGGACACTCATGGAAAGAAACTGGGTTTAAGGGTTTTGCATGCACAAGTAGTATCTCTACTTGGTGCGGATTTTTGGCTAGCAAAGATATTGGGCAAGCACCACATGTTGGAGGATCTATAACAATATAACTTCTATGTGAATCTGAACAAACATAATTCATTACGTTGTCTTCCTTGTCCAACGTCAACACTTTGACATAAAATACTTAATGTGGGCTCACAATCATAAAAGATGTCCAAGATAGTATATTTGCATGTGAATCTTATCTTCCCTTATTAACTTTTTCATGAATTGCATCATTGACTAATGCTATGCTTGTTAACCTCCAATAAATTTTACCACTTATACTTTTCTTTATGTAATTTCATTACTTTCCATAAGATTAGCATATGATCTCTTTCATTATTTTCATTGCAACGGATCACACTTATCATATCCAATGATCTATATGAAAGTTTTTATTATGTCCCTCATGAATATTCATCTTGGGACCAAATTCATATCTTGTGCAAATTACCATTACTATTATTAACTCTCAAAAAGATATAAGTGAAGCATGAGAATTAATGACAAACTACTCCAAAATATATAAGCGAAGATCAATGAGTAGTTAAACAATTAAGTAGCTATGTAAGGACTCTCTCTCATTTAAAAAGTTTCAGATCTTGATATTTTATTCAAACAGCAAGCAAAATAAAGACACAACCAAGTATAGCACACATTTATGTGAACAAGTAAAAACTTGGGTTCAATCGAGACTAACCAATAGTTGATGAAGAAAAGTGATGGGGTGCCTACCGGGGCATCCCCAAGCTTGAATGCTTGTTACTTCTTGGAATATTAACTTGGGGAGCCTTGGGTATCCCCAAGCTTGAACTCTTGTGTCTCGTTAATTCTTCTCATATAATAGTTTCCCTAAGTTTCAAAAACTTCATCCACACAAAACTTGACAAGAACTTGTGAGATATGTTAGTATAAATCCAATCAAAACCTCAACATTCTCTACTGTAGCGAATCACTAAAATTACAATTAAACATTGAATACTAAATGCCTCTGCATATTTAATACTCCTATCCTCAAATAGAATCATTAAACAAGCCAACATATGCAAACATAACAGCAATCTGCCTAAACAGGACAGTCTATAAAGGATAATTAAGAATACATAGTTAGATAACTCAAAAAATTCTGAAAATTTACCACACTGGAAATAATTTTTCAAAGTTTACTGTGTCAAAATTTCAAGATTTTATCACATTCTGACATTTCTAGGCAATTTAATCAATAGCAGCAAACTTTCTGTTTCGAAACAGCAACTCATAAACTTGCAAACTGGGCATGGTAAAGGCTATAATTGGCATTTTATTGAACTAAAAGATACAAAACATGATTATTGATGACACAAAGCAAATATCAACAGAAGAAAATGATGCTCCAAGTAGAACTCATATTATGTGACGAATAAAAATATAGCTCCAAGTGAGGTTTCCGATAGTGTTGAAGACGAAAGAGGGGATGCCTTCCGGGGCATCCCCAAGCTTAGGTGCTTGAGTCTTCCTTGAGTATTACCTTGGATTGCCTTGGGCATCCCCAAGCTTAGGGTCTTGCCAGTCCTTATTCTCCTCATATCGATATCTCACCCAAAACTTGAAAACTTCAATCACACAAAACTTATCGGAACTTCGTGAGAACGGTTAGTATGATAAAGAATAAACCATCACTTAGGTACTGTCCAAGACAAGATTCACAATTGTTCCCATATAATTCCTACTGTATTCTATCATTTCCACAATTTATATCTCATAATATAAGCTATGGAAACATTAAAACAAGCAAACTATACATTGAAAACAGAACCTGTCAAAAACAGAACAGTCTGTAATGATCTGAGCAACTACCATACTTCTGGAACTCTAAAAATTCTGAAAAATTAGGAAAACGTCAAAATATTCCATATAAGTACTGTGTAAAAATTTCAGAATTTTTTGACGCTCCAGTAAAATTTGGGAAATTAAACACTGGAGGCAAAAGTTTCTGTTTTTGCACAAAATTGAATCAACAAGTATCCACACTATCCCAAAGGTTTTACTTGGCACTTTATCGAAAGAAAACATATAAAACATGATTAATAAAGTAGCTTAATCATGTGGACACACAAAAACAGTAGGTATAAATATTGGGTTGTCTCCCAACAAGCGCTTTTCTTTAAAGCCTTTTAGCTAGGCATGATAATTTTGAATGATTCACTCATAGAAGTAAAGGATTGATACATAACGGGGGCATCATGAATCATAAGTTCCTCTCTCCTAATAATTTCCAGTAGCATCATGAATGAATTCAGCAATATAACTATCAAATAAAGCATTCTTTTCATGACCTACAAGCATAGCATGGACATTGGACTGAATGATTCAAAGCAAGATCATTATTATAACAGCAATATTTATTATCATAAAACTTCTCATGAGCAAGTAACAATTCATCACAACAATGAAGTATAAGGCATAAACTTTCTTGGAAACTAACAAACTATTCTAGTCAACAATGCAATTGCAATTCATCATATTTTCAGGAAGGGTCTTATGTAGGAGCTTTTTAGCAAGTCCACATACTCAACCATCATTTAGTCTTCTATGATTGCTAACACTCACGACATATATATGGAGCAAAAGTTTCAGTCAGACACATAGAAAGATAGGGGCTTGTGATTTCGCCTCCCAACTTATTCACCTCAAGGGTGATGTCAACAATAATAACTCATGATCACTCATATCCAACTGGATATATGTGCCTAGATCTTTCCCCACCACATGATGCTTGCAAAAGAGAAAAAAAAAGTAGATGAGAACACTATTGACTCTTGCATAAAAAATAAATTCATAAAAGTAAATGCATAAAAGTGAAAGATAGGCCCTTCGCAGAGGGAAGCAGAGGTTGTCATGCGCTTTTTATTTTTGGATGCACAAGCCCTTAATGCAAAGGAACGTCATGTTATATTGCCCCTTGTGATAGCAACCTTTATTATGCAGTCCGTCGCTTTTATTTCTTTACCATCACAAGTTCGTACAACGCTTATTTCCCTTACAATAAAAGATCATACATATTTTACAAGCAATTTTTATTGCTTTTTGCACCGATGACAACTTACTTGAAGGATCTTATTCAATCCATAGGTAGATATGGTGGACACTCATGGAAAGAAACTGGGTTTAAGGGTTTTGCATGCACAAGTAGTATCTCTACTTGGTGCGGATTTTTGGCTAGCAAAGATATTGGGCAAGCACCACATGTTGGAGGATCTATAACAATATAACTTCTATGTGAATCTGAACAAACATAATTCATTACGTTGTCTTCCTTGTCCAACGTCAACACTTTGACATAAAATACTTAATGTGGGCTCACAATCATAAAAGATGTCCAAGATAGTATATTTGCATGTGAATCTTATCTTCCCTTATTAACTTTTTCATGAATTGCATCATTGACTAATGCTATGCTTGTTAACCTCCAATAAATTTTACCACTTATACTTTTCTTTATGTAATTTCATTACTTTCCATAAGATTAGCATATGATCTCTTTCATTATTTTCATTGCAACGGATCACACTTATCATATCCAATGATCTATATGAAAGTTTTTATTATGTCCCTCATGAATATTCATCTTGGGACCAAATTCATATCTTGTGCAAATTACCATTACTATTATTAACTCTCAAAAAGATATAAGTGAAGCATGAGAATTAATGACAAACTACTCCAAAATATATAAGCGAAGATCAATGAGTAGTTAAACAATTAAGTAGCTATGTAAGGACTCTCTCTCATTTAAAAAGTTTCAGATCTTGATATTTTATTCAAACAGCAAGCAAAATAAAGACACAACCAAGTATAGCACACATTTATGTGAACAAGTAAAAACTTGGGTTCAATCGAGACTAACCAATAGTTGATGAAGAAAAGTGATGGGGTGCCTACCGGGGCATCCCCAAGCTTGAATGCTTGTTACTTCTTGGAATATTAACTTGGGGAGCCTTGGGTATCCCCAAGCTTGAACTCTTGTGTCTCGTTAATTCTTCTCATATAATAGTTTCCCTAAGTTTCAAAAACTTCATCCACACAAAACTTGACAAGAACTTGTGAGATATGTTAGTATAAATCCAATCAAAACCTCAACATTCTCTACTGTAGCGAATCACTAAAATTACAATTAAACATTGAATACTAAATGCCTCTGCATATTTAATACTCCTATCCTCAAATAGAATCATTAAACAAGCCAACATATGCAAACATAACAGCAATCTGCCTAAACAGGACAGTCTATAAAGGATAATTAAGAATACATAGTTAGATAACTCAAAAAATTCTGAAAATTTACCACACTGGAAATAATTTTTCAAAGTTTACTGTGTCAAAATTTCAAGATTTTATCACATTCTGACATTTCTAGGCAATTTAATCAATAGCAGCAAACTTTCTGTTTCGAAACAGCAACTCATAAACTTGCAAACTGGGCATGGTAAAGGCTATAATTGGCATTTTATTGAACTAAAAGATACAAAACATGATTATTGATGACACAAAGCAAATATCAACAGAAGAAAATGATGCTCCAAGTAGAACTCATATTATGTGACGAATAAAAATATAGCTCCAAGTGAGGTTTCCGATAGTGTTGAAGACGAAAGAGGGGATGCCTTCCGGGTCATCCCCAAGCTTAGGTGCTTGAGTTTTCCTTGAGTATTACCTTGGAGTGCCTTGGGAATCCCCAAGATTAGGGTCTTGCCACTCCTTCTTCTCCTCATATCGATATCTCACCCAAAACTTGAAAACTTCAATCACACAAAATTTATCGGAACTTCGTGAGAACGGTTAGTATGATAAAGAATAAACCATCACTTAGGTACTGTCCAAGACAAGATTCACAATTGTTGCCATATAATTCCTACTGTATTCTATCATTTCCACAATTTATATCTCATAATATAAGCTATGGAAACATTAAAACAAGCAAACTATACATTGAAAACAGAATCTGTCAAAAACAGAACAGTCTGTAATGATCTGAGCAACTACCGTACTTATGGAACTCTAAAAATTCTGAAAAATTAGGAAAACGTCAAACATTTCCATATAAGTACTGTGTAAAAATTTCAGAATTTTTTGACGCTCCAGTAAAATTTGGGAAATTAAACACTGGAGGCAAAAGTTTCTGTTTTTGCACAGAATTGAATCAACAAGTATCCACACTATCCCAAAGGTTTTACTTGGCACTTTATCGAAAGAAAACATATAAAACATGATTACTATAGTAGATTAATCATGTGGACACACAAAAACAGTAGGTATAAATATTGGGTTGTCTCCCAACAAGCGCTTTTCTTTAAAGCCTTTTAGCTAGGCATGATAATTTTGAATGATGCACTCATAGAAGTAAAGGATTGATACATAACGGGGGCATCATGAATCATAAGTTCCTCTCTCCTAATAATTTCTAGTAGCATCATGAATGAATTCAGAAATATAACTATCAAATAAAGCATTCTTTTCATGACCTACAACCATAGAATTTTTATTACTCTCCACACAAGCAATTTTCTTCTCATTCATAATAGTGGGAGTATCGTATGAAACTCGAATGATATAAATTGTTTCCACATTAAAAGAGTGATGTTTAGTAAAAGGATTTCATAATTATAACAAGTATAATAATCATCACTATTTTTCATAACATAAGTATCATCACAATAATCATCATAGATAGGAGGCATGAAATCATCATAACAAATTTGATCATTCAAAGTAGGGGGACTAAAAAGATCATCTTCATTAAGTATAGCATCTCCAAGCCTGGGACAAACATCAATTGCAGCAAATAAATTCTCAAACATGTCATTCTCATCAAACATAGCATCCCCAATCTTGTGGCTTTGCATATCATAAGCATAATCTCTTTCATCATTAATAGTATGAATAGCACCAATAGTATAACAATTATCATCATAATTTTCCAAGTTGGTGCCATAAAGATTTTCAAGATCATAAGAAGTATCATTATCTTCCCAATCATAATCATCACAGCAAGTAGTAGGAATCACAAAATCATACTCAATATCATCACCCTCCACAATCATATTTGATTCATTTTCATGAGGCACAATGGTAATAGGAGCAACATTACTTGAGAGAGATACCTTTTTACCTCTACTTTTCCTTCTTTTCTTTTTCTTCTTCACCACCTCATGTGTGGGTTTAATCAATTTTTCCATGCACTTTATTGAAGAGATTGGTTGAATAAAAAGCTCCTCCTCGTTACCTGATTCATCATAAGAAAAAATAGGAGGATATTGGGAAACCTCTTCCCCTTCATTAGTATTCTCTTCATCTTCTATTTGTTTTCCTGTCTTTAAATAATTGGCAATATAAGGATTCTCAATGCAATTTACCGCACAATACTTATAAATTTCCTCTAGCTCAAAATCGAGAAATCTCTTGAGATTATATTCTGGAATATCCCTAGTTATACGTTTCATTTCTTCATACCCCAGAAGTAGACTAAGTTCATTATAACATGCAAGGGTAATCAAGTTATCACAATTTTTGGACACGATTCGATCATGAAACAATTTGCATTGGAGATTTAAATGACCACGTTCATTGCAAAGTTCACAAGGATGGCGAGAAAAATTAAATCTTTCAGCACAATCATATAGCCTCTCTTGCAACCCTTTAGTTTCTAAATATTTATGCCTCTTACAAAATCTATTTTCCCTTTTTGGTATGCATTTGCAGTCCCAATTCACTCCACAAAAATTGACATCCTTATAGGAGACATCATTATCATGACTAGTGCAGTCATCATTAGTATTATGGATATTCAAAGAATTCATACTAGCAACATTGCAATCATGCTCATCATTCAAAGATTTTATGCCAAATATTTTATTGAATTCTTCTTCTATCAATTGAGCGCAATTATCGGAATCCTTATTTTCAAGAAACACATTATAAAGATGAATACTATGAGGCAACCTCAATTCCATTTTTTTGTAGTTTTCTTTTATAAACCAAACTAGTGATAAAACAAGAAACTAAAAGATTCAATTGCAAGATCTAAAGATATACCTTCAAGCACTCACCTCCCCGGCAACGGCGCCAGAAAAGAGCTTGATATCTACTACACAACTTGTTCTTGTAGACTCGTGTTGGGCCTCCAAGCGCAGAGGTTTGTAGGACAGTAGCAATTTTCCCTCAAGTGGATGACCTAAGGTTTATCAATCCGTGGGAGGCGTAGGTTGAAGATGGTATCTCTTAAACAACCCTGCAACCAAATACAAGAAATCTCTTGTGTCCCCAACACACCCAATACAATGGTAAATTGTATAGGTGCACTAGTTCGGCAAAGAGATGGTGATAAAAGTGTAGTATGGATAGTAGATATAGATTTTTGTAATCTGAAAATATAAAAACAGCAAGGTAGCAAGTAACAAAAGTGAGCACAAACGGTATTGCAATGCTTAGAAACAAGGCCTAGGGTTCATACTTTCACTAGTGCGATCTCCCAACATTGTTGACATAGTTGAATCATATGTAAATCCCTCACGTGCGACAAAGAGTTCACTCCAAAGTCACAAATAGCGGAGAACAAACGAAGAAATTGTTGTAGGGTACGAAACCACCTCAAAGTTATCCTTCCCGATCAATCTTATGAGCCATCCCCATTAATTGTCACGAACAGCCCTAGAGTTCGTACTAGAATAACACCTTAAGATGCACGTCAACCAAAACCCTAATGTCACCTAGGCACTCCAATGTCACCACGAGTACCCACAGGTTTGATTATATGATATGCATCACACAATCTCAGATTCATCTATTCAAACCAACACAAAGAACTTAAAAGAGTGCCCCAAAGTTTCTACCGGAAAGTCAAGACGAAAACGTGTGCCAACCCTTATGCATAAATTCCCAAGGTCATGGAACCCCCCAAGTTGATCACCAAAACATACATCAAGTGACTCAAGTGAATATCCCATTGTCACCATAGATATCCATATGCAAGACATACATCAAGTGTTGTCAAATCCTTAAAGTCTCAATCCGATAAGAAAACTTCCAAGGGAAAACTCAATTCATCACAAGAAGATAGAGAGGGGAAAACGCCATATGATTCATCTATATCAACAAAGCTCGCGATACATCAAGATCGTGCCATCTCAAGAACACGAGAGAGAGAGAGAGATCAAACACATAGCTACTGGTACATACCCTCAGCCCCCAGGGTGAACTACTCACACATCACCATGAGAACGGAGGAGGAGTTGATGGTGATGGTGATGGAGGAGATGTCCCTGGTGGCGTTCCAGCGCCACCGGAGGAGAGGGGCAGGGGGGCCCCTCCTTATTATTCTTCCTTGGCCCTCCGGGGGGGAGAGGGGGCTCTCCCCTAGATTGGATCTCTCTGTTGTCTTCTGTTTCTGCCTTCCTGTTTTCTGGCCGTTCACCGTTTCTTAAATTCCCGGAGATCCGTAACTCCGATTGCGCTGAAATTTTAACACGATTTTTTTCTGGATATTAGCTTCCTTGCGCCCGAAGAAGGGCACCAAACGACCTACGAGGGCCTCACGAGGCACCACGGCACTCCGGGCCCCCCCAGGCACGCCCTGGTGCCTCGTGGGGCCCACGAGCACTGCCTTGAGTTGATTCCACCTCCCAAAAATCACATATATTCCAAAATAATTCTCTGTAAAATTTTATTGCATTTGGACTTCGTTTGATATGGATTTTCTGTGAAACAAAAAAAACAAGCAGAAAACAGCAACTGGCACTGGGCACTAGGTCAATATGTTAGTCCATAAAAATCATATAAAAGCCATATAAAAGTGCACAAAAATTATACAAAACTATAATAAACATGGCATGAATACTTCATAAATTATAGATACGTTGGAGACGTATCAATTGACATAACTCTTTACATCAATTTCTTCATTTTCTCCGTATGCGAGAAACATGTCCCAGGGGGTAGGGCGCGCCCCCCTGACTTGTGGCCCCATCGAGGGTCTTCTCTGGTACTTCTTTCTTCCAATATTTTTATATATTTCAAAATAATTCTCCGTAAATTTTTAGGTCATTTGGAGCTCAGGAGAATAGTTATCTCTGTTGTAGCTTTTTCAGGTCAGAATTTCAGCTGCCCGTAATCTCCCTCTTTTGGTGTATCTTGCATATTAAGAGAGAAAAGCATTAGAATAGCATCATAAAGTGGAATATAACTTCAAAACAATAAAAATAATAGTAGGAAAACATGATACAAAATGAACGTATCAACGTCCGATGTAAGTAATAGTTAGGCCTATGAGTTTTGCTAATTTGTTTCGTTAATTAATTGAGTGCTCCGTCATAACTGTCCCCGCATCCATCGTACTTAGTACATGGGCTTAAGGTAACATGGTCCTAGTAGTATGCATGATGCATGGATCTCTGCTTCCCGATGAGTCCAAATTATGAGACCATTTTACCGTTATTTTTGTCCCTACTTTGTAGGCTCTGTGGAATTTTACCACGTTCGCGCACTTCTTTTTGTTGATAATCCCTCAGGTAACGGCTTTTGGAGCAATATTCGTTTAATGGAGAAAATACCCAAAAATGGCAGTGGAATCACGTATTAAAAGTGATAAACACTTTCCATAAAAAGAAGGCCAAGGAAACAGCCGTAGTCGTGCTTCCAGAATGAACGACGACGTTTCATGCGACTGCACGCACTAGCATGAGCGGTCGTTTGGCGCGCCACCGCCTCTGGGGGATTAGCTATTTTCACCCCCTCGAATCGGATTGTGAATCAGACGTGCAGAGACTCCAGAAACTCATCTAGAAGGCAGAACCCTAGCCTCCGAAGCCCATCCGGAGGGAGGATCAACGAGGAGAACAAGGGGATTCCTCTCACCGTGAGGGGGATGAAGTCATCATCGCCATCTACATCATCACCATCTTCATCATCATCCACATCCTTATCATCTGCAACATCAAGAACCCTAGTGGATCCTTCGGTGTATCGGTTGATCCATTCATCCATGTATTCCATTACCATTACCATGATGATTGTCGTTCCCATGTGTGAGTAGACCCGTTGTTCTCGGGGTATGGATGAACCCTAGTGTGTAATAGGTTGTTTGATACTAGGATTTAATATCCTCTTCGGATGTTTATGTTGATAATCTTCTTGACGTTGGGTGAAGTCGACCATCCAATGTATGTAAACTTTGGACAGAAGGTTATTACTGTTGGCTAACTGTGTGGTTGTGGAGATGGGTGACATGACATGCCCCTTCTCCCTTCGTAGCGGATAGTTGCAACAGGGGGTAAAACAGAGACCACTTTGGCTGCGTCCACGGGGACATTTTTTTCCCTTAATCACCGTTTGGTAACCGAAGTGGGGAAGAACGGTGGTGGCGTATGGGATACGGAGATACCACGAGTATGCACGTATCTCTACCGGCTCCACCCACAAAGGGAAACATGTAAAGTGGCTTAGGAATCCGAAGTAGCATTGTGTTTAGGCACTGCTTTAGATGCACACTAGAGGGGATTCCGGACCCTCGGGAATGTTTTTAATCATTTGCTTCAAGTCTCATTTATATTATCAGTTATTTACTTTAATACAATTAGTCATCATTACACTTGCAACATTATTATTATTATTCTTGTTGTTCTGGATTACTTACAACTTTTAGGCACATTATTTTTATCTTGCAAAGGACCTAAGACTGATTCCTGTGCTCCCTGTGGGATCGATACTCTTACTTCGAAAAGGCTACAACTAAAACCTGTTCACTTGCAGGCTATTAAGCTTTTTCTGGTGCCGTTGCCGGGGAGCTGAGCGCTTTTGGTCTAAGTTCTGAGTTTGGTTTGAATTTTGTGTACTAAGTTGTTTGCAAGTCTGGAACAACCATGGCTGAATATGAACACAATTATCAACTTGCAGCCATGCGTCTTACAGGTCCACCTATTCAAGAAATATTCACATCGTTGGGTCCTAATCCCACCAGTGTAGCTTATGAGGTGAACCCAAGTGTGCTCGAATTGTTGCATGGTAAACAGTTTAAAGGTGAGGAAGGTGAGGATCCTTATCAACATTTGCAATTTTTCAAAGATGTATGTGGGACATTTAAGTTGAATGCTTTTAGCTCAGATGATATGAAACTAAAATTATTTCCTCACACTCTGGCTAAAAAAACAAGGAATTGGTTAGTGTCTCACCCTGCAGGTACCTTTGATACATGGAATAAACTAGCAGACACTTTCCTGTCAGATTTTTATCTAGAAAAGAAATCCTATGAAGCAAGGAGGAAGATTTTAAACTTTCGACAGAGGCCTGGAGAAAATATGATAAATGCATATCAAAGGTATAAAATTTTAGTAAATGATTGCCCTCATCATAAGCTCCCTGAATGGTTAGTGTTAAATCTTTTCTATAGAGGATTGCAATATGATTCAAAGGAAGAACTAGACTTAGCATCTGCAGGTTCTTTTATTACTAGCGAAGTCCCGGAAGCATTGGAATTATTAGAAGGGAAACTTGCTAACCACGAAGCTTGGGGGAGCGATGAAGAAGGAGAGGGTAAAGTGGAAGTAGATTTTGATTGCATAAAAGCTTATCTAAACTCAGGGAGAGTTGAACAAATAAGTAATGAATTATACCTTGACCCTGATGTTGTTTTAAGATTTGTTCAAAGCTATGCAGAACATATGGAATTCCCGAAGAAGAAATGGGAGAATTATACTGATGAGCCCCGAGGAAGAGGTCATAGTTGAGACCTTGGAGGTAGAAACATCAGTACTCCCCATGGAAGAAGATTATGAACCTGAACCGGTATTGCCATATCCAGTGAGAAAGGCGCAGCTTGAGTATTTTAACAGGGAACACTCTGAGGATGAAAATGAGAACCAGAGAAAAGCTAAAGTGAGGCCCCCCAAAAAGGAGAGAACAGGAAAAACCCATCAAAATGATGGAAGAAGAGGTAACTTGCTTTGTAAAAGGTTGCATCAAAGCTGCAGATACTGGTAAACCGGTGGTGCCTTGTTCGTTTGGAAGTACTTCTTATTTTGGTCTATCCGATATAGGGTCTTCTATTAATGTTATACCTTACACTATTTACACTAAGCTTCATGATGAAATTTATGCTTGTGACTTGCAACCAACTGATATGGAATTAAATTAGCAGATGGTACTCTAAGGAGACCTTATGGGATGGTATATGATGTTTATGTTATACTAGGAACCTTTACTTATCAAGTAGATTTTGCTGTAATGGAAATCCCTAAAGATGATTTTTGTCCCATTATATTTGGAAGACCATTCCTTAACACTGCAGGTGCAAGCATTGATTGCAAGAGGGAAGTTGTCTCTCTTAAGTATGGGGAAGAGGTAAGAGAATTTCATTTTTCCAGATTCAAGAATCACCCCAACCACGAGAGTATGACAACAATGAAGAGAAGACCATAGCTCAACTAGCCGCAATCTACTTCAGAACCCCAAAAGATGATCTAGAAAGGAGTTTAACCGAATACGAGAAAGATCCAGAGGACCCAGCTAAGGAAGAAATAGATCATCACTTGAATGAAACACCGGTTCATGATCTAGTATCTAGTGCGCAATATGAAATACCTGAGAAGAAAGGAGACGAAGAACCACCACCACCTGAACTAAAACCTCTACCAAAAGAGTTAAGGTATGAGTTTTTAGATGAAACAAATAGATACCCTATTATTGTTAGTGCTAATCTTTCAGATGAAGAAAAAGAGAGATTAATGAATGCCTTGAGGAAACATAGAAAAGCATTTGGGTATTCAATGGATGACTTAAAGGGCATCAACCCCTCTATATGTACTCATCATATATTCATGGAGGAAGGAGTTGAACCAGTTCGTGAGTACCAGCGGAAGCTGAACCCCGAAATGAAGGAAGTGGTAAGAAAAGAAATTATTCGTCTACTTGATGCAGGTATTATATATCCAGTTTTTGAAAGCAAATGGGTAAGTACGGTTCATTGTGTGCCTAAAAAGAGAGGATTTACAGTAGTTCCTAATAGACACAATGAACTAATCCCTACTAGAATAATAGTTGGGTATAGAATGTGCATTGATTTCAGGAAGCTGAATAAGAAGACTCGTAAGGATCATTACCCCTTACCATTCATTGATCAAATGCTTGAAAGGTTGGCGAAGCATACCCATTTTTGCTATTTGGATGTATATTCAGGGTTTTCACAAATTGCCGTGCATCCAGAAGATCAAGAGAAGACAACATTCATCTGCCCTTTTGGTATGTACTCTTATCGTCGTATGCCTTTCGGCCTATGCAATGCTCCAGCTACATTTCAAAGATGCATGAATGCCATTTTTGCTGATTTCGTTGAAGAAATCATGGAAGTCTTCATGGATGATTTTTCAGTCTATGGAACTTCTTTTGATGATTGTCTTCACAATCTTGATAAAGTTTTGCAGAGGTGTGAGGATACTAATCTTGTCTTGAATTGGGAGAAATGCCATTTTATGGTCAACGAAGGTATTGTTTTGGGGCACAAAATATTTGGTAAAGGTATAGAAGTTGATAAAGCAAAGATAGATGCCATAGAGAAACTCCCTTATCCCCGTGATATAAAAGGGATAAGGAGTTTTCTTGGGCATGCAGGTTTCTATAGGCGCTTTATTAAGAATTTCTCCAGTATTTCGAAACCCTTGACTAACCTTTTGCAGAAAGATGTTCCCTTCACATTCAATGATGAGTGTAAAAGTGCCTTTGAAAAACTGAAGCATGCTCTACTTAATGCTCCTATCATTACACCTCCAGACTGGGACATGCCTTTTGAGGTCATATGCGAAGCGAATTATAATGCGGTAAGTGTGGTTTTGGGCCAACAAGTAGGTGAGAAGTTTAATGTTATTTACTTTGCAAGCCACACCCTTACTGACGCACAAAGGAATTATGCTAAGAATGATAGAGAACTCTATGCAGTGATCTTTGCTTGTGAGAAGTTTAGACCTTATATCACTGATACAAAAGTTATATTCTATACTAACCGCCAGGCAATAAAACAGTTATTGGATATTAAAGAAACTAAGCCTCGTTGTGTGTGGTGGTCTCTTCTTTTGTAGGAATTTGACAGTGAAATTTTAGACCGCGAAAATATAGGAGAAGTGTTGACAAACATTTCCCTGGTAAAGGAGGAGCATCAATACAATCCAAAAGGTATATGTATCCCCTACGAAATGGTTGTGGCTTTGGATAGAGCTACAACTCGTGCCTTTGGAGATACAGAACCACCATTCATTGGTCTAGAGGAATCTTTTGTGAAGCTGAGGGTAAGGGAAGAAAGTGATTTATTTTGCTATAACAACTCTTTGCACCCCAGTAAGTTGCAGAAGATGTCACCATTTCCTCGACCCCTAAGAGCAAAGAAGCCTGGGACGAAGATCTTCGCAAAACACAAAGAGTAGAGAGCACTAGGGAACACAGAAAAGTTCTCTCTTTTCCCTTAAGCTCTCGTCAAAGTTGTCTTCGTTATATTTTTTTGTATAAAATTATATGTTTTCTGTAGTTAAATGGGCGCACAAACGATCGCCTGCGATCGTTTGAAGCACCGTCTTTGATTCTGTTTGTTTAAGCGCGTAGGCAAGAGGAGCAAACGACCGCCCAAGCGATCTCCAGCGACCGCTTGGAAGGCCGTCTTTCAATCTGTTCCACGGAGGGAAACTGTGCCTCTTTTTGCAAAAAAAAAGAAAAAACATTTTTGTCTCGCAAGAAAAGGGGATCAAACGGATGCACGAACGAGCAGAAGCGCCCGTTTTGAAGGTCGTTATACATTATGTTCATGAAGCGCCCGGGGGAAGAAGGTCAAATGACCGCTCAAACGATCGGTCGCGGTCGTTTGGAGGACCGTCGATCGTGATTTCCTTCCGAATTCTAACAGAATTTTGCCTGACATTATTTAGTTTGTTTCCTATACTTTCTAACTTCCTTATCTCATCAAAACTTGCGTCCTTAGCCTCTTATATACATAACTATTGTTCCCTCCTCTATCAAAACTAACCAGCCAATCTAGGCAAAGTCTTCTCGAGTTTTGAGTTGCAGGTAGACATGCTCGTTCATGGGATGAGAGGCAAACCTCTCCGCAGGAGGAGGAGGACTTGGAGCAGGAAGGCTATTCTCCAGCAAGTATAAGGTAGAGGCTCCGTCGCTCTCGCGATTGGACCTCTTCTGAGGAAGATCCGGAGGAGCCCCCTTATGAGGAAGAAGAAGAGGAGGACAAGAAACCGGCAGCCATCCCCATCAACACCGTCAAGATCATCATCAACGAAGACAAGATCGATTTTGTCAGGGAGACTCCCGCTGTCATGGGAAAGTACGGTTTCAGTAACTGCACTATCCATGATCCGTTGGAAGAATCCCGCAAGATCGATCCAAGGGCGCGTGAGATGCACACATTGGCGCCCGCATGCAAGTTGGACCTCCTAGGAAAAGGCATAACACCGCCCCGGTGCAACCAATTCCACCCCAGGTACAAATCAATAATTCAGTAGTTGAGACTAAAGCTATGACTGATAAGATCAGGGAGATGGAAATTGCCTTGGCTGTCAAGACCCGTGAGGCTCTTGACACAAGCTTAAGGATTATCGCCAACCAGGATGCAACCCTTCGCATGTATCATTCTTGCATCATGGATTTGGAGGTCGCCAATAAGCTCATGATAGATGCCCTCACTGGCGTCACCGCTCCACCTTCAGAAGAGAACACTCGTATCAATAAAAAGGAGACTAAAGGAATCCAACCGGCTTAGCATGTTAAGCTTGGGGGGATTTTGAAGCCCTTTCTCATTTCCTTTATCATTATTATTTTCCGTTGAGCTTTGCTTGAAAGATTTCATTTAGTTCGAGTAATAAAAGTACTATTATACCTTTTGGTGAAGAGGGAAAAATCTTATCCATTGAGTTATGGATGGTTTGACGAATAGTCTATTATGATCTTGATGAATTTGCCTAGTATGATTATGCATCTTTGTGTGCTTTGCATCTTTGCTTTTAGATGATGATTATAAGCCTTCCACATCTTTAGTATCAATCGGGAATGAGAAGTTGACAATTTGATGTGATGCATTGCAACTGATTTCAATTTATTTGGTGATTACTTGGTAAGGTCTCTTAAAACCAGTGAACCAAGTATGAAATGTGGGCAAGTTCTTGTGCATAAAACAAAACATTATAGATTCGAGAAAACTTATATAATTCCAAATGGTTGAACTCGGATGTTTAAGCATACCATTCATATCACGTCTCGAAAAGAGAAGAGAATTTTTTTGAGTGATATGTGGCAGGCTTGGCAATTCAGGAAGTAAAAATGGAAGTGAAGAACAAGGAAAAGAAAGATGTATAGCACTAAAACTTGCCCGACTGAAAGAGGAGAATAAAGTATCACTAAGAGTTAAAAATAGTCTCGTTAACAATTGGTAGTAAGGTGTGGAAGCCTTCATACTCATTTGATGGAAATTTGGATGTAATGGTGCACGGTGTAACTGATCATATGATGTAAATTCTAAAATTTTACTTTGGACCCATTCATTTGATTCATCCACAGCTCATAATCAAGATGACCTCTTCATTACAAGCTGCGGTATTTGCTCGGGGACAAGCAAATCTTTAAGCTTGGGGAAGTTGATGAGTCCAAATTATGAGACCATTTTACCGTTATTTTTGTGCCTACTATGTAGGCTCTGTGGAATTTTACCGCGTTCGCGCACTTCTTTTTGTTGATAATCCCTCAGGTAACGGCTTTTGGAGCAATATTTGTTTAATGGAGAAAATCCCCAAAAATGGCAGTGGAATCACGTATTAAAAGTGATAAACACTTTCCATAAAAAGAAGGCCAAGGAAACAGCCGTCGTCGCGCTTCCAGAATGAACGACGGCGTTTCATGCGACCGCACGCGCTCGCATGAGCAGTCGTTTGGCACGCTGCCACCTCTAGGGGATAAGCTATTTTCATCCCGTCGAATTGGATCGTGAATCAGACGTGCAGAGACTTGAGAAACTCATCCAGAAGGCAGAACCCTAGCCTTCGGAGCCCATCCGGAGGGAGGATCAATGAGGAGAAGAGGGGGATTCCTCTCACCGTGAGGGTGACGAAGTCATCATCACCATCTTCATCATCATCCACATCCTTATCATCTGCAACATCAAGAACCCTAGTGGATCCTTCGGTGTATCGGTTGATCCATTCATCCATGTATTCCATTACCATTACCATGATGATTGTCGTTCCCATGTGTGAGTAGACCCATTGTTCTCGGGGTATGGATGAACCCTAGTGTGTAATAGGTTGTTTGATACTAGGATTTAATATCCTCTTTGCATGTTTATGTTGATAATCTTCTTGACGTTGGGTGAAGTCAACCATCCAATGTGTCATGGTTTTGACACGGCAGATGCCCTCGTGAAAGGACTTAGTGATGAGGCCATCACACGAAGGTGGAAGCTTAACGGGGTTGATCGGGAATGAGAAGACACGAGTTTACCCAGGTTCGGCCCCTCACGACGAAGGTAAAAGCCTATGTCCTGCTTGATTGTATTGCTTTGGGTCTCGATTACAAAGGAGTGGATTCGCTAACCTAGCTCTCGAGAGATTGCAACTTAGTCTTTCTGCCCTAGGCGCTCCCCTTTATATAACAGGTTGAGCCCTAGGTTTACATGAGAGTCCGGGTCGAAACCTTAACCCGTGTCCTACTCTTATTCTAATTATCTTGCTCTCCAAGGTAATCTTCCTTGTCTTATCCTTCCTTCTTAAGCCGGCCCATTATGTATCTTCAAGGCCCAGCAGTGTGATAACCCATTGAGCCTTATAGCTCCATGGTCGGGTCATCCTCCTGCCGGGTCTCCAATGCTGGGAAATATCCCCAACATTAGGCCTCAGTTTGACTTGGATTTATCCACGTTAAACTCTGTCTTGAAAAACAAAATAAATGGAATAATTGGCAAAGAACTTTATTTCTGACTCTGCTTCTTGAGTCAGCTCTTTTTGGCATCCTTTGTCTTGAGGCACATTTTCCGGCTCAACCATTTTGCCGGGATATTTACCATCTGTAGACTTAGTACTTTCTCATCACCCTTCCTTATGACATCACAATCCACTTCCGCAAAATCCGGGCCTGACATCATAACGAATTTTGGAATGGATTTGTATTGTTTTGACAGGTGCGAAATTGAGGCATCTTTCTTGCCAAAATTACTGCGCCGCCTGGGGTTTCGCACCCGCCGTTTCGGGTTTCACCTCGCCCATAAATGGGCTGGCACCCCTCAGGGCTCACTTTTCACCCTTCTCTTCTCACTTCTTCTTCTTCCTCTCTCCTCAAATGTGCTTCGCCACCTCGAGCTCGTCGCTCCCCCAGGCCGGCGACCACAGCAGCGAGCATTTCGTCACCGGAGGTCACCCGAAGCACCGTAGGAGCACCGTCGTCATCGAACATCATCAACCCTAGCTTCTCAGATCTGTAAGCTCCGCGTTCCTCTTTTCATCTCTGTAGCACTCGCTAGTTCATCGGCGTTCTTCGAATAATGTGATAATGTATCTAGATTTCATATGAATTTGCATTCGAAGAGCCCTTCAGCACTCCCGCTATTTAATTAATCATCCTGTGAATCCTCTGCCTAGTCTTGACAAGCTCTGTTGTTGGTTCATACCCAGCCGCGATGAACTAGGTTATATTTCTTTTTTCCTTTCTTTTATCTTCATTTTTAGATCTGTACCGTTGCCCAATCTGCACAGAATCTGTTTGCAACATTTTAACTTAACCTTATTCACAGCTTGCATTTATTCCAAATATACCGGCTTAAACTGTTGCCGGCTTGTCATGCCATTTCTATAACGCTCGTATAAAAACCCTGCTTGTCTTGATAACCACAGCCCGGACTTATTTACCGACTTGAAATCTCCTCTTATTATCACTACAACCCGGTATTCTTCTGACCTTGCCGGCTTACACTTGTTCCTTTCCCTTTGCAGCTGAATCTTTGTTTCTATCACCATGGCTCCAAACAAGGCAGTCAACTGGATCAAATCCAACATGTCAGAACTGAGATTACAAAGTCTAGTAGACTCCGGGTTGCTACCAGCCAAGGAGGAAATACACTGGCGTGCACCTGAGGAGGAGATACACCCATAGCCCGCTCCAAACGAGATCATCCTCTTTGCTGATCACCTTGAAAGAGGCTTCCGCCCTCCCGGCTCAAAATTCTTTCGAGACGTCCTTCACAAATTCAACATCAGGCCGCAAGACCTCGGACCCAACTCCATTCTGAACTTATGCCAGTTCCAAGTATTTTGCGAGGTATATCTTCAGATTGAGCCGTCAGTTGGCCTATTCCAAGATTTTTTTTATCTCAACCATCAAACATGACACAAAAATGGACCTCACGTTGAACTCGGTGGCGTGTCCATCCAAAGAAGGAAGACCTCAGCTTTTCCTGAGGTGAAACTGGCGAGTCACCCCAAAGGATGGGCGAAAACTTGGTTTTATTATCAAGACACTTCACCGGCTCAAGAACACCCATTGCCGGGTTATCAGATGGACCGGCTCAATGCTTCCACGGTCTTTCTCGGTTTCGCTTCTCAAGAGGAAAGAGAAGCCCTACAACCCTTGTATCCAAAAATTGACGCCTTGATCGCTCATGGCCTGACTGGGGTCGACCTGACCCGGACCTGGATTAGCTGGCAAATCCAGCCTCTGAGCTTGAGGACTAGACTTATGTGCACATACACCGGCGAGCCGGAAGATGCACTTCGATTCAGTCAGATCAATCTTTCCAACAAAGAGCTCCTCAAGGCTGCAAAGAAGCTCCTCGGTGAAACCAAGGATACAATCGATATTGTGGGATTAGCCCCATTCTATGAGGGCAACTTGGCACCTGAGGTAAATCGGCTTTCCACTCTTATGCATAACCATTTTCCACTTTCCCTAAGGTGCTGAATTTGTTTTATATTCAGACAAACTCTGCCTGGTGGAGAACAGAACCTCAAGTCCCTACTCCTCCACAAGACGGCACTAAAGAAGAGCTAGAAGACGAAGAAGACAATGAGGTAGAACTTGACTCCCTTGGCCAGCTTTTTAACCAACTTGCTGATGCCGACTCTCTTCAGGACCAAACGGAACACAACCAAGCCGGCGAGCCAGAGGTAACCCTGATTTCTTCAGATTCCGACTCACCAATAATCGTCCGAAAGAATTTCCGGGTTGCAATCCGCAAAGTTCCATTTTCACATCCAGACGCTCACTTGGATCCACAATTTCTTTTGAAGAAAGCACAGCACGCGGGCACTTCCAAATGAAAAACTCGGAGCAGCGCAGGGGAACTAAGCGGCGGGTTACCAGATGAGCCGCCCGCTCGAAGGGCTCACTCTAAAGTCCCTCATAGCCCTACTGCTTCTCTTTTGCAAGCCGGGCTTTTCAAAGTGCCCCTTGCACGTGATGACTCGGCATAATTAACCTCTCCTTCATCTGATGAGTCTAGCGCAACTCAGGCACGAACTTTCAACATCAACCGCGGGTATAACACATTATTTACCTTCCCATCCTATACTTCTGCTTTCCTTGACTGACTGAATAATTCTTTATTTTGTTCAGCGCAAAATCTATTAAGAAGAAAACTGCCGCCGGGTCATTCGACCCTATTCTTGGGACAGAGGGTCCGTCTCATGAAGCAGCTACAGACGACCCAGTCATTCTGGATGAGCCGGCCATCCAAGACGAGCCGCCCCACCATGACTCTGTAATGAGCCCTGCTCGCGCATCTCCTCCCCTAGCTAATCTGGAGAAGCCTACTGAGCCGAATCAGGAGAAGCCTACTGATCCAGCTCAGGATGAGATGGTAGTTACTGGTGAAAACCAGAACCCTCTACCAGAAGCGTCCACTGCTTTAGCAAAAATTCCCGCCAAGGCTGAATCTCCAATTAAAAATAAAGGGAAGGCGGCTCTTCATTACCATTCATTTGAAGACCAAGACATCAACTCGCTCCATCAATCTGTCTTGACCAGGCTGTCTGAGAGCCGGGATACGGAAATTGCAATGGTGAGATACCTTAAGTGAAAGTATGAGGTAATTTCTTCCACCTATCCTTGTATATATACATGCAGCCCCCAAGTGCCGGGTTATTATAACGTAATGAATAGGGACTTATATGTATCTGTAAAACCTTTGATCAAAGTGTAGCCCCCAAGGGCCGGCTCATCATGATACGATGGGTCGGGTCTCTGAATGTATGGAGCGAACAAACTATGCATTAGGCACAAAGTGCCATGTGGAATGCCTGCATCTTCATGGGACTTGTTTGATTTGAGAAAGCGCGGATAAATATAGCCCCCAAGTGCCGGGTCGACTAGCATGGCGGCTCGGGACTATTATGTACATCCTATAACCCTGGAAAAACTATCATGCAGGACATGCTGAACGATGATGGGTCCAAGGCAGCCAATCTCCAGAAAGCCATGAAGAAGGAAAAGAAGCAACGGGAGGAGGCAAAACACTTATCTGCTAATTTTCGCAAGTCCTTGCTTAATGCAACAGATGCGCTGGAGAACACCAAGGCAGCATTTGAATTAGAAAGAGCCGGCCTTCTGAAACGTGCTGAAGACGCCGAGTCTAAGCTGGAGCCGATAACTCAAGAACTGCACACCCTCAAGGACCACATTACCGCCATGTGCATAGCTATTTTTGGTAAGTCCCATCTTTCTGAGTGAGACAAAAAACCCGGGTGTTTGTATGTTTGTCTTACTGAGATTGCACCCTTGTTAATAGGTAGAAGAACAACGCAAGCTGTTGCCCCCCCCCCACTTGTGAAGCTAAAGGCCGTGTATACCTTCATGGAGTAGCTGTACATAGGCGGCTCATGCTGCATTATGGCAGTAAAGAACGTAAAGACGCCGACGCCGCACATTATGGATATGCTCAAAGAGTTGTCTGTGGTACCCAAATGGTTCAAAGAGTGGAAAAAAGTGGCTTGCCATCACGGAGCTCTTGCTGCCCTTGCACGCGCCAAAGCATACGTACCAGAGTTAGACCCGGCTCAGATAGTAGGTGGATACTCGGAGTACAACGCTGACGACACACCCTTCACCAGGAAAGATTTCCTTCGGTTTGTAAAAGAAACCCGGGTGGCCGCAACAGCTCTGACAGAGGAGGTTGATCTCACCAAGTACCAAGCTGGCTATTCTGAAGCCAATGAGTGCATTGAACCGCCAAATCCAGAGCCGGTTAATCTTACTCGCCCTCGTAAGCACTCCTTCGCCCCTGATGTCGACCCGTCACCTGTGATGACGGAAGACTCAATTTTTGAAACATTGCGGTCCATCCAATGGCTGCAGGACAACCTCCAGATGGCACAAACAGACGCGACGACGCAAGCTGACCCGGCATATAGTGGTGCCAATCGTGAGTCAGACGGCCAGCTTGCCGGCTCACAGCCATGAAGCTCCATGATTAATGAAAAACACTTGGTCATATTGTTGGCCCTGATGCGGCTTGTAATAGCGTAGTAAAACTTTGCTTGATCTGCTACTGATGATGTCTTCATACATCTGACCAAGAACTTGTCTTGTCTGTTCCATGATATGACTGTGGCTGATCTTTGAAATTGGCATAGTCATGAAATGTCTTTAAAGCGCAGCTATGATTGCCAAAATGACCCGCCAAAACACATATGTATAAGAAATCCCAAACATGGTGCAATAAACTGCAACATACTTAAGAGAGATATTGAAAGGCCGGGTTACGCATGCAACCCGACAAAATGTGATGAAAATCTGCAATAACTATAATCATATACAAGCATAAAGAAAAATGATCATAAAAGACATAATAAGCCGGCTTTCGAGGCACGACATGGAGACCGGCATTCGAGGCTGGGGTCTTATTCGCTTTCATGAAGCAGACTTTTTGGCCTCTTTTGGTTTATCCTAGCTCTCTGAAAGCCGGCTCTCACGTGACCAACTAGTGCTTTAACGCTGACGAGTTCAGGGTCACCTCTGTGATTGACTCGACAGGCATACACCGGGTCACCTTTTCGGAGTAGCATCTTGCTAACAGGCAGGTTTAACCAAGAAAGTTTTGGCTTTTTGCCGGGTTAAAAGGGATGTTAAAGCTAAACACGATGAGTTGAAAGCCCCCAAGTAACCAAAGATTAAAGAATAAAGACTCAACACACAATTTGAGGTGAAACGACAATCTCTCTTATACAGAGATGCCGGTGTCGGTGTATAAAACATGGGTATTTTATACCCTGACTTATGCACATACGGTAGCAGCCCCCTTGCCGGCCAAAGCTTGCCGGGAACTGCCAAGACCAAGATTCAAGGCCCAATTACAGAAGCTCAAGACAAAGCGTCAACAAACACTCAACTACTAGTGAAGATGGAGACATTTCTTGCCGGCAAGGCCGAACCGGCAAGATGAAGACCCAGCAAGGTCCGTGCCGACAAGCTTCTGCCAGCACGTCGGCGCTCCACCTCATCGGGCAGCTAGTCGCTAATCAGTGAGGTGTCGACCGCGCAGGCTGATTGGTGAGGTTTGTCGGGCACGTGTCAGCACGCAGGGATAAGATTTGCCTATAATGACACCCGTCCAGGAGGCGTGTCAGAATAATACGAGGTAGCTGGATGAGCGGTGCAGGAACCTTGCCGGGGCTGCCTCTCCAGATGACACCTAACGGTGCATTTAATGCCTTTGTCCTAAACTGGCAGAGTTAGGTATGATTGCACTGTTTGCTATCTAATCGACATGTAATTACTGTTTTGCCACTGTGGTAACCCATTGAGCTATAAAGGAGGGCCAGGGCAATAGTTAGAGGGATTCAGACTCCTTTTCAAACACTCGCACGTCTCGCGTAGCAGCTCTCTCTCTCTGCGCCTTGCCAGGAGAAGCGCTCCTTGTACTTGTGCTCTCATACAACCATTACACCAAAAGCAGGAGTAGGGTTTTACGCTTCTCATAGATGGTAAATCCCTTGCGCCCTCCATTGATTCTGCTCTTTGTGCACGCCGATCTCCCCTGCCGAACCACAAGGGGCTGGATGGCCCCATAGATGGTCGTACCACCACGACATCTTTGGCGCGCCAGGCAGGGGGGATCGCTTGCGCGAACTTGAATCAGTGGATTGCGCGTCATCTTCATCAACTTCATCATCGTCCTCCTCGTCGTCGATGGCGCCCAAGAAGAAGGGCATCACGATGGTGGCCACTCCGCACGTATCCACAGGCGGCGCGGCCAATGTGGGCGGTGCGGATACCATGGTTGGCACGACCAGCGTAGGCGGCGCGGTCGCCATGCCCACCGCGGTCGGCGCAGGAGACGAGCGCGCTGGAGGCAGTCGACTTCCTCGATACTCTGGCGAACGAAGCTGCGACGGCGTGGGTGGAGCAGACGGACGACCTCCTCCTCCTCCTCGCCGCGCCGATGAACGTAGCCACCAGAGCTGCAGTGCCCGGGCCGGCGCAAGCCAAGATCCTGCCGCGGCGGCGTCCAAGGATGCAACTTCGGGACAGATGCCATGCCCCTCGCACAATGGGCGCGGTACGGCTCCGAGTGGCGCCAATGACTCCGCGCAGCGGCGACCTTACGGCAAGACTCCTGTTGATCAAATCCCAGATCCTTAGGCACCGCCTCCGCCACAGCGACCCACTGCTGATCATGTGCCACGGCAGCAAGACCGCGATGGCGCTCCTGCTGGCTCCGCCAGGAGTAGAGGGACGTCACGCTCTTTGCTTCCGGCCATGCCAGCCACGGCAGCAGAAGCAATGGCGCGTGCCCAGATGCCGTTGAACTTTCCTCTAGCAGCAGAGAAGATGGATGAGTGGAGAGCCACCATCCAAAGCTTGATTGGGTTTGCCGAAGCCAGCAAATCACAGCAAGCGGAGCCGTCACGGCGTCCGCAAACAGCACCAGCAGTTCCAGCTGGTGGCCGCGTTGATGGTGCTGCGCTAACGGTGCAATCACCTCAGCGGCAATAGTCTCAATAGCAGCAACACCAACAGCCACGGCAAGCGCAACGCTCTTTCGAGCCCGACGAGATTTTGATGGCCTCTTCGGATCCGCGAGCGCGGCAAGACCAGCGGCAAGTGCTGCGAGAGAGGCAGGTAGAAGACGCCCGCACCACCATTGAACGGCGTCGGGAGGCATGCCGTCAATCCGACGCGTGCAACGGCCCCATCGTTGATGAGCCTGCGCCAGGGGTTGGCGGATATCTGCCTTACGAGGTTGGGTGTCCTGCCTTCACCCGTGAGTTGCGGCAAGTCCGATGGCCGTCCGTCCGGGCCTTCAAGCCAGAAGTACCAGAAAAGTACGACGGCAAGCTGAACCCGACAGAGTTTTTGGGCATCTACACGATTGCCGTGCAAGCTGCCGGAGGAAGAGATGAGAAAATCCTCGCCAACTACTTTCCGTTGGTACTGAAGCCCAACGTGAGATCTTGGCTAGCGAACTTGCCGGAGAACTCCATTTCTTTGTGGGCAGATCTCTGCAATGAGTTTGTTGGTGCCTTTACCGGAGGCCACAAGGCCCCTGGACAGCCCAGCGACCTGCAAGTGATCCCGCAAAGAGATGGAGAAACTTTACGTAAGTACATCCAGAGATTCAGCCATGTGCACCGCAACATTCCAGATGTGCACCCCGCAGCCGTCATTGCCGCATTTCACACGAATGTGCGCAATCGGAGGATGCGGGAGAAGATGAACGTCAAGCTGCCCAAAACCGTCAACGAGCTCTATACGTTGGCGGATAAATGCGCACGCGCTGAGGAAGGGAGAAGGCTTCCCGGGGAGGACGCTGGTGCCGAGGTAGATTCCGAGGATGATAATGCTGCCACCCCGAGGAAGAAAGGCCAAAAGAGCAACAGGAAGCGCAATGGCAAAACTGTTATGGCCGTCGAGGGCTCCGGCAACTCTGAGTCCGCCAAGAAAGCTAAAACTGAGAACTCCGGCAAGGAGGCAGCAGTATGTGCCGCTTGCCAGGAGGCGGCAACAAACAAAAAGGTCGGCAAGTCTGATGGGCCATATTGCAAGATTCACTGCACCAAAGGTCACGATCTCCAAGAGTGCCGACAAGTCGAGCACCTGGTTGAGAAACAGAAGGCTGAATACGAAAAGCGTGACAAAGAGAAGGGTCAAGATGGTGCCGGTGGATCCAGCAAAAAGGGCCGTGGTGGTCGAGGAGGCCGTCGCGGCAAGGCCAAGCAGCAGAAAGAAAAGCCTGCTAGAGGCTGCGAGAAGAAAGGGGAAGACGATGGGAGTGAGGAAGAAGAGGACGACGAAAAGTCCAGCGAACAAGAATTCCAGAAGGCAACTGAAGCCATGTGCATTGACGGAGGGGCATCTTTGCACTTCTCTCACCGCCAACTTAAGCAGTGGGCTCGTGAGGTTAATGCGGCAGAACCAGCAATGGGCTCCCAAAAGCCACTCAAGTGGTCATACACGCCTATCATTTTCGATGCCGAGGACCACCCTGATCGCACAACTGCAGTCGGGTGTTTGCCGTTGTTGGTCTCGCCAACAATCCGCAACCTCCAGGTCATGAAAATGTTAGTTAACGGTGGGGCCGACTTGAACTTGATTTCTCCAGAGGTAATCAAGAGGCTACAGATTCCCGACGAGGAGCTCGAGAAGACAGGCACTTTCAAGGAGTAAACCCGGGAAGAAGCCAGCCCAAGGGAAAGATCACATTGCCGGTGACATTTGGCGGGGAATTGAACTACAGAACAGAAAAGATCATGTTTGACGTTGTCACGATCCCCTTGCAGTACAATGGAATTCTTGGCCGCCCAGCCTTGGCGAAATTCATGGCAGCATCTCACTATGCTTACAACACGTTGAAAATGCCAGGGCTGATGGGTGTCATTTCCATCAACTCCGACAAGAAAGATGCAGTCATTTGTGTCGATAAGATGTACCGGGATGCGGTTGCAGCAGAGGCCGCCAAGGCTCCAGCTCCCGCCAAGAAGAAGCAAAGCAAGAAGTCTGGCAAGACCTCTAGCAAGGATTTTGGGAAGCGCACCTCTTCGGAGTGCTGCGCGCCTGTTGAAGACTTGCCAGAGTGCTCTGCCGGTAAGAAGTCCAAAGCTACTTCACCGGCGACCAAAAAGGTGCCGGCGAGGGAGGACGGCACTGACGGTACCTTCATCATCAGTGCCACCCTTGATAGCAAATAGGAAAGCGCACTCATTGCCTTCCTGCGGGTGAATGTCGATGTGTTTGCATGGCGACCATCTGACATCCCCGGTGTTCCCAGGGAGGTAATTGAGCACCACCTTGCTGTTTGTCCCCACGCTCGGCTCGTCAAGCAAAAAGTCCAGAAACAAGCAGTGGAGCGGCAACAGTTCATTGCCGAGGAAATCAAGAAGCTTGAAGCAGCAGGATTGGTTAGAGGTGTACTACATCCAACTTGGCTGGCAAATCCAGTTGTAGTGCGCAAAGCAAACGGAAAGTGGAGACTTTGTATTGATTACACTGATATTAACAAAGCATGTCCAAAGGATCCTTTCCCTTTGCCGCGCATTGATCAAATTGTAGACTCTACTTCCGGCTGTGATTTACTCTCTTTCCTTGATGCCTATTCTGGGTACCATCAGATATTTATGGCCAAGGAGGATGAGGAGAAAACCGCATTCATTACTCCATGTGGCACATACTGCTTCGTGCGTATGCCTTTTGGATTAAAGAGTGCTGGTTCAACATTTGCGAGGGCAGTCCAGATTGGTTTTGAGCCCCAGCTGCACAGGAATGTGGAAGCGTACATGGATGATATAGTGGTCAAAACTAAGGACAAGTCAACCCTCGTTCAAGACTTGGAAGAAACATTCGCTAACTTGCACAAAATCAATTTGAAGCTCAATCTCGAGAAGTGTGTGTTTGGCATTCCATCCGGCAAGCTTCTTGGATTCTTTGTATCTCAGCACGGAATTGAAGCAAATCCCAACAAGATCAAAGCGATTGAGCAGATTCAAGCACCGAAAAGCGTCAAAGATGTGTGACGTCTTGCCGGCTGTGTTGCTGCCTTGAGTAGGTTCATTTCAAGATCCGCTGAGTGCGCCTTGCCGTTTTTCAAGATTTTAGAAAAGGCAGGTCCGATGAAATGGACTCCAGAAGCAGAGGCAGCGCTGCAGGACTTGAAAAGATACCTCTCCTCCGCGCCAACACTAGTTGCGCCTAGACCGCAAGAGCCGTTGGTGCTATACATAGCGGCAATGAATCAAGTGGCTAGTGCTGCATTAGTGGCGCAGAGGGAAGTCGATGATGAGGAAGCAGCCGCAGCAAGCCCGTCCAGCGACAAACCAGAATTTTCCCCGGCAAGGTCCGACACCGACAAGTCAAAAACAATGCAAGCAAGTGAAGATGATCAGCAAGTGGTGCCGAAGAAGAAGGTGGTGCAGCGACCCATGTATTTCGTTAGTTCCCGTTTGCAGGGGGCTAGATCAAGATACTCTGGCGTGCAGAAACTGCTTTTCGGCCTCCTTATGGCCTCGAGAAAACTGCGTCACTACTTCCAAGCACATGAGATCACCGTCGTCACCCGCTTTCCGTTGCAACGCATCTTGAGGAATCCAGAGGCAACCAACAGGATAGTGGAGTGGGCGTTGGAATTGTCAAGCTTTGCACTTAAGTTTGAAAGCACTTCAACCATCCAGAGCAGAGCCTTGGCAGAGTTCATTGCCGAATGGACGCCACCGCAAGACGAAGAAATTCCAGAAATAGCTCTCCCCGGCAAAGAGATGGCCAAGGAATGGATCATGTACTTTGACGGTGCCTTCTCGCTGCAAGGCGCCGGTGCCGGAGTGCTGCTTGTCGCACCCATCGGAGAGCACCTCAAGTATGTGGTTCAAATGCACTTTCCCAGGGAGCAAGCCACAAACAACACTGCTAAGTACGAAGGACTCCTTGCCGGTCTTAGGATCGCAGTGGACCTTGGAATCAGAAAGTTGATCGTCCGCCGTGACTCGCAGCTTGTTGTAAAGCAAGTGAATAAAGATTACCAGAGCTCGTTGATGGAAGCGTATGTGGAAGATGTGAGGAAATTGGAAGAACACTTTGACGGGTTGCAAACAGAGCACATCCCTGGTGCGCAAAACAGCATCGCTGATAGCTTGTCAAAGTGTGCCGCTCAAAAGCTTCCCGTGGAACTGGGAACTTTTATGCTCGATTTGAATCAACCAACAGTCACTCCATCAACGCAGGCCAGTAAGAGAAGGAAGTTGAATACCGGCAAGTACTTTCCGGCAGAGCTCCCAGAAGCCACCGGCAAGAACGTTGCCGGGAACAACGACGCGGTTGTCGATGAGCAGCAGCTTAGCGCAGAGCCTCAGGTTCTTGCCATAGAGGCAAGCACTCCCACAGCCGAAAAGACGCCTTTAGTCCTTGTCGTCGAGCCGCAGGCTCTGGCATGGGCACAGCAGATAGTTCGTTTCCTTCAAACAGGAGAACTTCCCGATGAGCAAGAAGAAGCCGAGAAAGTAGCCCGTCAGTCATGTATCAGTTTGTGGATAGCATTCTATACAGAAAGCGACCAAACGGTGTGAAATTGAAGTGTATTTGCCGGGAAGATGGACAGAAGCTGTTGGCAGAGATACATGGAGGTATATGTGGCTCTCACATAGGATCAAGAGCACTTGCTGGCAAAGCTTTCCGGCAAGGCTTCTATTGGCCCACTGCCCTCCAGGATGCAACTGAGCTAGTAACAAAGTGTGAAGCATGCCAGTTTCATTCAAAGAACATACATCAGCCAGCTCAAGCTCTCCAAACAATCCCTCTCTCTTGGCCCTTTTCGGTCTGGGGGCTCGATATCTTGGGCCCCTTCCCCCATGCTGCCGGGGACTTTGAGTTCTTGTACGTTGCCATCGACAAGTTCACAAAGTGGCCTGAAGTGGAGCCAGTGAGAAAGGTGACAGCGCAATCAGCCGTCAAGTTCTTTAAAGGATTAGTTTGCCATTTTGGGGTTCCTAACAGAATCATCACCGACAACGGCACACAATTCATGAGCCGCACCTTCATGCAGTATATCCAAGACCTTGGCAGCAAAATCTGTTTTGATCTGTCGCTCACCCGAGAAGCAACGACCAAGCGGAAAGGATGAACGCTGAAGTGCTGCGTGGCCTCAAAACAAGAACCTTTGATAGGCTGCGCAAGCGTGGAAGGCGCTGGATTGATGAGTTTCCAGCGGTTCTTTGGTCACTCAGAACGACACCAAATCGAGCTATCGGCCAAACGCCCTTCTCCCTAATCTATGGTGCAGAAGCGGTGCTCCCCACGGAACTCATATACGGGTCACCTCGAGTGCTCGCTTACGATGAAGCTGAGCAAGAGCAGCTACGGCAAGACGACACAACGCTCCTTGAGGATGATTGTCTTCGGGCGGCTGTGCGAGCTGCACGCTACTAGCAAGCCTTGTGCCGCTATCATAGCCGCAAAGTGCATGCCCAAAGCCTTGAGGAAGGCGACCTTGTTCTTTGGCGCGTTCAGTCCGCCAAGAAATCAAACAAGTTGACGCCGAAGTGGGAAGGCCCTTATCGGGTAGTACGAGTCACTAGACCTAGCGCAGTCCGTCTGGAGACCGAAGATGGCACCCCAGTGCAGAACTCATGGAATATTGAGCATCTTCGCAAGTTCTACCCATAAGGCGCGGTTGCCGGGCCTCCCGGCAACCCCTCTTGTACAAGCTTTGTCGTCAAGGCTTGTAACCCTTTGTACAAAGCCAGGCGTAGATCCTGTGCATAATAAAGCTAAGTATTTTGCAACTCTTCGTACATATTCATTTAATATGAATGCATATGATGTTGTGATTTACATTTTAGTTTGTATGGAATGGCTGATGGACCGTCAAGGTTCCCAAACCACTCTTTTCACTTCTTTCTTTTTCTCAAAAGGACAGAAGGATCCCTCTCATGCAATTTTCCCGGGGGGAGTGGAGATGGGGTACCATTTTAATGACGTTCAAGTGGTCATTTCATGCAACGAGAGAAATAGCGCAAAGAAAAGCTAAGTTGAAAAACTTTGAAAAAAATTCCTTGTCACATTCGCGATTTCCCTTGAACGATTATGTGCTTTGTATGAGAAACCTGCACGCGAAGGAACCTTGTCGCGATCAGTCTGCGCTCTAGCTTGTCTCGAGTCCGCTCGACAAGCCTAGTAGCTGCATTCTGGCTCGGCAAGTGGCTTTGCCGGCAGCGGCACTTCCAGCAGGCTGCTAAGGACCCGCTCCTCGAAGTGCTCACGGCAAGTGTGCGCACCGGCAGGTTTCCGAGCCAGCATAGGGCACACAATCATACAAAGGCAAAATAAAACAAGGGGAACGGCGCACACGCATTCAAGCAGCACAAGTTATATTACATCACAGAAACAGTGCAGGACTAACATAAGATCAAATGTATCTTTCACATGCAGCACAGTGATGGATGTAGCAGCAAACTCAGTCCCGACGATCACCCTGGACCCTGGGGATTTGGAGAACCTTGTCGGCAAGAGGGGCAACAATCTTGTCAGCAGCAGTAACGTCGGTGCTCGCCGGCAGCCTCCTGAAGACCCTGGAGAGATCGAGACTGGGATTATGATGAGCGATTTTGAGCAGCACCCTGTACACAATTTCACGCGCAAACTTCTGGGATTCATGAGCGAATGAAGCAGACCTATCCTCATGGTACGTCTTCAAGGCGTCGATAAGGCCCTCGAAGAACTTGGTCAGCCTAACGCTGGTGGCCTCCTTGTCGCTGACGGTGAAACCCCAGCTCTTCATATCCATCACGGCGATTTGGGAGCTGATGCGTTCGGCAGCATTAACAAGCCTGCCGGTCTAGAGGGAGAGGTTCTCATGCAATTGGGCGTAATTGTTCTCGGCGTCCTTCTTCAAGGCCTCTTCCCTCTCCAGTTTCTCCGTCAAGACCCTCTCCCTCTCCTTGGCGGATTCTGAAGCTGTTACCACGGTGGCCAGTTGAGATTTCAGATCTCCAATTGTCTTGGCGGCGGCATCAAGATCTTGGTTCTTGGACAACAGCTGCGTTTGCAAGTCCCCTAGAGTGCGGGCTGCCTTCAGCGCTTCGTCCTTGAGAGCCTCGATTTCTTTACCGCTACTGACAATGTCTTCCTTCAATTTGGCCACCTGGGACTCTAGTTCTGCCTTGGCGGAGGTAGCGGCAGCAGCCTTATCAGCAGCCTCTTTAAGCTTGCCGGCATTCTCCAAGGCCTGGGCTTCAATGGATTTCTTGTGCCCGTCTTCCAGCTCTTGAGTCCGCTGCTTAAGGAGTGCTTCGATCTCCTCATCCTTGCCTTGGAGAGTGGCGGCAAGGGCTCCTTCCCGTACGGCAAGATCTTTCTCTTTGGCATTGAGCAGCGTTTCGCGCTCTATCAGCTTGTCATCACGGATTGCTGCTTCTTCTTTGGCAGCATTAAGATTACGAGCCTGCTGACTGTACCACGTGCGTAGCTCGTCCGCCTTCTCTCTCAGCTTCTGGTCAATCAGATCCGCGGCTTTGCGCTTGATACGTCTCCAACGTATCTATAATTTATGAAGTATTCATGCCATGTTTATAACAATTCTATATGGTTTTTTGGTATAATTTGAATGGAACTAACCTGGACTGACGCTGTTTTCAGCAGAATTGCCATGGTGTTGTTTTTTGTGCAGAAATAAAAGTTCTTGGAATTGGATGAAACTTTTTGGAGATTTTTTATGGAACATATAAAAAATAATGGCACCAAGACCCACTGCAGGGGGGCCACCCAGTGCCCACGAGGCACCAGAGCGCGCCACCCCCCCCCAGGCACGCCCTGGTACCTCATGGGGCCCACATGGCTCCTTCTGACGTTATTCCAACGCTGAAAAATCCTATATATTCAGAAACCCCCAAAAGTTAACCTAGATGAGTTTTTACGCCGCCGCAAGCCTCTGTACCAGAGAGATCCCATCTACAACCCTTTTCCAGCATCCTGCCGGAGGGGGGAAGGCATCACCGGAGGCCATCTTCATCATCCCGGCGGTCTCCATGATGAGGAGGGATTAGTTCACCCTCGGGGCTGAGGGTTGGTACCAGTAGCTATGTGTTTGATCTCTCTCTCTCTCTCTCTCTCTCGTGTTCTTGAGATGGCACGATCTTGATGTATCGCGAGCTTTGTTGATATAGATGAATCATATGGAGTTTTCCCCTCTCTATCTTCTTGTGATGAATTGAGTTTTCCCTTTGAAGTTTTCTTATCAGATTGAGTCTTTAAGGATTTGAGAACACTTGATGTGTGTCTTGCATATGGATATCTGTGGTGACAATAGGATATTCACTTGAGTCACTTGATGTATGTTTTGGTGATCAACTTGCGGGTTCCGTGACCTTGGGGATTTATGCATAAGGGTTGGCACACGTTTTCGTCTTGACTTTCCGGTAGAAACTTTGGGGCACTCTTTGAAGTTCTTTGTGTTGGTTTGAATAGATGAATCTGAGATTGTGTGATGCATATCGTATAATCAAACCCGTGGGTACTCGTGGTGACATTGGAGTACCTAGGTGACATTAGGGTTTTGGTTGATGTGTATCTTAAGGTGTTATTTTAGTACGATCTCTAGGGTTGTTCGTGACAATTAATGGGGATGGCTCATAAGATTGATCGGGAAGGATAACTTTGAGGTGGTTTCATACCCTACAACAATTTCTTCGTTTGTTCTCCACTATTTGTGACTTTGGAGTGAACTCTTTGTCGCACGTGAGGGATTTACATATGATTCAACTATGTCAACAATGTTGGGAGATCGCACTAGTGAAAGTATGAACCCTAGGCCTTGTTTCTAAGCATTGCAATACCGTTTTTATGCCCGTTTACTTCTTGCTACCTTGCTGTTTTAATATTTTTAGATTACAAAAACCTATATCTACTATCCATACTACACTTTTATCACCATCTCTTCGCCGAACTAGTGCACCTATACAATTTACCATTGTATTGGGTGTGTTGTGGACACAAGATATTTCTTGTATTTGGTTGCAGGCTTGTTTGAGAGATACCATCTTCAACCTACGCCTCCCACGGAGTGATAAACCTTAGGTCATCCACTTGAGGGAAAATTGCTACAGTCCTACAAACCTCTGCGCTTGGAGGCCCAACACGAGTCTACAAGAATAAGTTGTGTAGTAGACATCAAGCTCTTTTCTGGTGCCGTTGCCGGGGAGGTGAGTGCTTGAAGGTATATCTTTAGATCTTGCAATCGAATCGTTTAGTTTCTTGTTTATCACTAGTTTGGTTTTATAAAAAGAAAAATAAAAAAAAATGGAATTGAGGTTGCCTCATATTATTCGTCTTTATCATGTCTTTCTTGAAAATGATGGATCGGAAAATTGTGCTCAATCGATAGAAGAATAATTCAATAAAATGTTTGGCATAAAATATTTTAATGATGAGCATGATTGCAATGTTGCTAGTATGAATTCTTTGAATATCCATGATGCTAATGATATGCAAAGCCACAAGCTTGGGGATGCTATGTTTGATGAAGATGATATTTTTAGCACCCCATGTTTTGATGAGAAAATTTATTATGATGATAGCATGCCTCCTATTTATGATGATTATATTGATGAAAGTGGATTTAGAGAGTTCATGACTCTATTTAATGATGATTCCACTATTTTGGAAGAGGTTTCAATTGACTATGATAAAAAAGTTGCTATCTATGATGATTATTGTGATGACATGTATGCTATAAAGAATAATTATAACCATGAAATTTGTCATCATGATTTTAATGCTCAAATGGATTATGCCAATAAAGTATCTCATGATAGTTATTTTGTTGAGTTTGCTCCCACTATTATGAACGAGAGGAAAATTGCTTGTGTGGAGAGTAATAAAAATTCTATGCATATGTATCATGACAAGAATGCTTTATGTGATGGATATATTGTTGAATTTCTTCATGATGCTACTGAAAATTATTATGAGGGAGGATCATATGCTTGTAGGTGTTGCAATAATATCAAGTTTCCTCTCTATGTGTTGAAAGTTTTGAAGTTATGCATGTTTTGCCTTCCTATGCTAGTTGATTCTTGCTCCCATAAACTATTTGCTCACAAAATAACTATGCATAGGAAGTGGGTTAGGCTTAAATGTGTTTGATATATTTCTCATGACGCTCCCTTTACGTTTCAATTCTTTACTTCTATGTGAGCATCATTCAAAATTATCATGCCTAGCTAAAAGGCTTTAAAGAAAAGCGCTTGTTGGGAGGCAACCCAATATGTATCCTTTATGTTTTAGTGTGTTCACATGATTAAGCTACTGTATTAATAATGTTTTATATGTTTTCTTTCAATAAAGTGCCAAGCAAAACCTTTGGGATAGTGTGGATACTTGTTGATTCAATTATGTGCAAAAACAGAAACTTTTAACACCAGTGTTTAATTTCCCAGATTTTACTGGAGCGTCAAAAAAATTCTGAAAATTTTACACAGTATTTATATGCAAATTTTTGACGTTGTCCTAATTGTTCATAATTTTTAGAGTTCCACAAGTATGGTAGTTGCTCAGATCATTACAGACTGTTCTGTTTTTGACAGATTCTGTTTTCAATGCATAGTTTGCTTGTTTTAATGTTTCCGTAGCTTATATTATGAGATATAAATTGTGGAAATGATAGAATACAGTAGGCATTGTATTGGAACAATTATGAATCTTGTCTTTGACAGTACCTAATTGATGGTTTATTCTTTATCATACTAACCGTTCTCATGAAGTTCCGTTAAGTTTTGTGTGAATGAAGTTTTCAAGCTTTGGGTGAGATGACGATTGATGAAGGAATAAGGAGTGGCAAGACCCTAAGCTTGGGGATGCCCAAGGCACCCCAAGGTAATATTCAAGGAAGACCCAAGCGTCTAAGCTTGGGGATGCCCCGGAAGGCATCCCCTCTTTCGTCTTAATCCATCGGTAACCTTACTCGGAGCTATATTTTTATTCGTCACATGATATGAGTTTTTCTTAGAGCATCATTTTATTCTGTTGATATTTGCTTTGTGTCATCAATACTCATGTTTTGTATCTTTTAGTTCAATAAAATGCCAATTATAGCCTTTACCATGCCCAGTTTGCAAGTTTATGAGTTGCTGTTTTGAAACAGAAAGTTTGCTGCTATTGATTAAATTGCCCAGAAATGTCAGAATGTGATAAAATCTTGAAATTTTTACACAGTCAACTTTGATAAATTATTTACAGTGTGGTAAATTTTCAGAATTTTTTGAGTTATCTAAGTATGGATTCTTAATTGTCCTTTACAGACTGTCCTGTTTAGGCAGATTGCTGTTATGTTTGCATTGTTTGCATATGTTGGCTTGTTTAATGATTCTATTTGAGGATAGGAGTATTAAATATGCAGAGGCATTTAGTATTCAATTTTTAATTATAATTTTAGTGATTTGCTACAGTAGAGAATGTTGAGGTTTTGAGTGGATTTATACTAACATATCTCACAAGTTCTTGTCAAGTTTTGTGTGGATGAAGTTTTTGAAACTTAGGGAAACTATTATATGAGAAGAATTAATGAGACACAAGAGTTCAAGATTGGGGATTCCCAAGGCTCCCCAAGTTAATATTCCAAGAAGTTACAAGCATTCAAGCTTGGGGATGCCCCGGTAGGCACCCCATCACTTTTCTTCATCAACTATCGGTTAGTCTCGATTGAACCCAAGTTTTTACTTGTTCACATAAATATGTGCTATACTTGGTTGTGTATTTATTTTGCTTGATGTTTGAATAAAATATCAAGATCTGAAACTTTTGAAATGAGAGAGAGTCCTTACATAGCTACTTAATTGTTTAACTACTCATTGATCTTCGCTTATATATTTTGGAGTAGTTTGTCATTAATTCTCATGCTTCACTTATATCTTTTTGAGAGTTAATAATAGTAATGGTAATTTGCACAAGATATGAATTTGGTCCCAAGATGAATATTCATGAGGGATATAATAAAAACTTTTATATAGATCATTGGTATGATAAGTGTGATCCCTTGCAATGAAAATAATGAAAGAGATCATATGCTAATCTTATGGAAAGTAATGAAATTACATAAAGAAAAGTATAAGTAGTAAAATTTATTGGAGGTTAACAAGCATAGCATTAGTCAATGATGCAATTCATGAAAAAGTTAATAAGGGAAGAGAAGATTCACATGCAAATATACTATCTTGGACATCTTTTATGATTGTGAGCCCCCATTAAGTATTTTATGTCAAAGTGTTGACGTTGGACAAGGAAGACAACGTAATGAATTATGTTTGTTCATATTCACATAGAAGTTATATTGTTATAGATTCTCCAACATGTGGTGCTTGCCCAATATCTTTGCTAGCCAAAAATCCGCACCAAGTAGAGATACTACTTGTGCATCCAAAACCCTTAAACCCAGTTTCTTCCCATGAGTGTCCACCATATCTACCTATGGATTGAATAAGATCCTTCAAGTAAGTTGTCATCGGTGCAAAAAGCAATAAAAATTGCTCCTAAAATATGTATGATCTTTTATTGTAAGGTAAATAAGCGTTGTACGAACTTGTGATGGTAAAGAAATAAAAGCGATGGACTGCATAATAAAGGTTGCTATCACAAGAGGCAATATAACGTGACGTTCCTTTGCATTAAGGGCTTGTGCATCCAAAAATAAAAAGCGCATGACAACCTCTGCTTCCCTCTGCGAAGGGCCTATCTTTTACTTTTATGTATTTATTTTTTATGCAAGAGTCAATAGTGTTCTCCTCTACTTCCTTTTTATTTTTCTCTTTTGCAAGCATCATGTGGTGGGGAAAGATCTAGGCACATATATCCAATTGGATATGAGTGATCATGAGTTATTACTGTTGTCATCACCCTTGAGGTGAATAAGTTGGGAGGCGAAATCACAAGCCCCTATCTTTCTATGTGTCTGGCTGAAACTTTTGCTCCATATATATATAGGTCGTGAGTGTTAGCAATCATAGAAGACTAAATGATGGTTGAGTATGTGAACTTGCTAAAAATCTCCTACATGAGACCCTTCCTGAAAATATGATGAATTGCAATTGCATTGTTGACTAGAATAGTTTGTTAGTTTCCAAGAAAGTTTATGCCTTATACTTCATTGTTGTGATGAATTGTTACTTGCTCATGAGAAGTTTTATGATAATAAATATTGCTGTTATCATAATGATCTTGCTTTGAATCATTCAAGTCCAATGTCCATGCTATAAAAGAAAATAATATATCATGATTAAGATAGGTAGCATTCCACATCAAATTTTTTGTTTTTAATTGCTACTTTATCATGTTGAGTTTTATGAGAAAAAGTTGCGGTTATGATGCTAGGAAAAGTGATTGAAATTATCATTGATCAAACGTATGCACTATGCTAGCATTCACACTTCATAAATTATTTCTTTTATCATTTACCTACTCGAGGACGAGCAGGAATTAAGCTTGGGGATGCTGATACGTCTCCAACATATCTATAATTTATGAAGTATTCATGCCATGTTTATAACAATTCTATATGGTTTTCGTATAATTTGAATGGCACTAACCCGGACTGACGATGTTTTCAGCAGAATTGCCATGGTGTTGTTTTTTGTGCAGAAATAAAAGTTCTTGGAATTGGATGAAACTTTTTGCAGATTTTTTATGGAACATATAAAAAATAATGGCACCAAGACCCACTGCAGGGGGGCCACCCAATGCCCACGAGGCACCAGGGCGCGCCACCCCCCCAGGCGCGCCCTGGTACCTCGTGGGGCCCACGTGGCTCCTTCTGACGTTATTCCAACGCTGAAAAATCCTATATATTCAGAAACCCCCGAAAGTTAACCTAGATGAGTTTTTACGCCGCCGCAAGCCTCTGTACCAGAGAGATCCCATCTACAGCCCTTTTCCGGCACCCTGCCGGAGGGGGGAAGGCATCACCGGAGGCCATCTTCATCATCCCGGCGGTCTCCATGATGAGGAGGGAGTAGTTCACCCTCGGGGCTGAGGGTTTGTACCAGTAGCTATGTGTTTGATCTCTCTCTCTCTCGTGTTCTTGAGATGGCACGATCTTGATGTATCGCGAGCTTTGTTGATATAGATGAATCATATGGAGTTTTCCCCTCTCTATCTTCTTGTGATGAATTGAGTTTTCCCTTTGAAGTTTTCTTATCAGATTGAGTCTTTAAGGATTTGAGAACACTTGATGTATGTCTTGCATATGGATATCTGTGGTGACAATGGGATATTCACTTGAGTCACTTGATGTATGTTTTGGTGATCAACTTGCGGGTTCCGTGACCTTGGGGATTTATGCATAAGGGTTGGCACACGTTTTCGTCTTGACTTTCCGGTAGAAACTTTGGGGCACTCTTTGAAGTTCTTTGTGTTGGTTTGAATAGATGAATCTGAGATTGTTTGATGCATATCGTAGAATCAAACCCGTGGGTACTCGTGGTGACATTGGAGTACCTAGGTGACATTAGGGTTTTGGTTGATGTGTATCTTAAGGTGTTATTTTAGTATGATCTCTAGGGCTGTTCGTGACAATTAATGGGGATGGCTCATAAGATTGATCGGGAAGGATAACTTTGAGGTGGTTTCGTACCCTACAACAATTTCTTCGTTTGTTCTCCACTATTTGTGACTTTGGAGTGAACTCTTTGTCGCACGTGAGGGATTTACATATGACTCAACTATGTCAACAATGTTGGGAGATCGCACTAGTGAAAGTATGAACCCTAGGCCTTGTTTCTAAGCATTGCAATACCGTTTTTATGCCCGTTTACTTCTTGCTACCTTGCTGTTTTTATATTTTTAGATTACAAAAACCTATATCTACTATCCATACTACACTTTTATCACCATCTCTTCGCCGAACTAGTTGTGACGCCCCTGCTCGACCGTGCACTAAGCATACACGCACACGTGCACGCTCGAGATCAGAGACTCACGGGAAGATATCACAACACAACTCTAAACTCAAATTTAAACATAAATCTTCATATTACAAACCAGGGGTCATGAGGACCCGAATACATAAGTCATACAAGTCATAATATCTGAGTACAAACATAGTTAATCAAGTTTGCCTTAAGAAGGCTAGCACAAACAACGACATAACAATCGAAAAGGCGAAGGACTCCTACCTAGGGCCTCCAAACTACTCCTGGTCGGCTGGCTCAACCCAGTAGTACGTGCCTCCGGGACTCTCCTGGTAGTAGTCTCCTGCGGTGGCGTCTGGCTCCGGGGCTCCGACGTCTGATCGCAGCAATCAGGTATGGGGAAAAAGAATAGCAAAGCAACCGTGAGTACTCATCCAAAGTACTCGCAAGACTGACATCAGAACTATACTAATATGCATTGGTATCAAAGGAATGGGGCTATATCTTTGGACTGAACTGCAGAATGCCAGAATAGAGGGGGAGAAGCCTAGCCTATCGAAGACTAGCAGCTTAAAGCAATCTTGCAGCATCAGAAGAGAGTAGAGCAAGATAATATATAATCAATCATATTGTAGTAATGCCCTGAGATCCTTCCTCGACTATCCTGCGAGAAAGTGATCCCGAGAGCAGTAGTAACAGTTTAATATTGTATCAGTATCCATTTGTAGTTATAGCAGATCAAGATACAACTCTGAGCGTCCTGTTACCGTGGACACGGCTATTCGAATAGATAACTTCCCTACAGGGGTGCACTACTGTTACCCAACACGCTCGATCACATCTGGCCGGACACACTTGCTGGGTAATACCCGACCTCGGGTGATCGACACGACGCAGTCCTACCTAGGCTCAGCAGAGAGGTCAACACGCCGGTCTAAATCCTAGGTGCAAAGGGGTCTTGGGCCATCGCCCTTTGCACTCCTGCACGTTACGAGACTGGCCGGGGCCCAGGTGCGACACTGAATTCACCAGTGACGTAACCAGCCCACCCCAGCAATCAGCCCGCATGTCTGTGCTGTGACGTCTGAAGAACTTTCGGCTGATACTACGACGTAGAGGGTCCCATAACCATTATCCCACGTGGTGGTAGTGCGTATAGGGCCAACGACCCACTCAGATCAAATACCCAAATCTGTTAGGTGGGTTTAGTAACTCGCAGAGGCGAACAGGGTTCCTGTCGCTCCGACTTGGTATCACATGACGCGCGGGTGCTCTTGGAGCCGACCCGTCTTTAGTATTATTCTCTCGCGGGCACCCTTGGGGCCAGCCCGACTTTAACAGTTTAAGTATTACAATATGTAAAAATTTCCGTGATCCTCACCCAGAGTGACCACGGCCCGATAACAAGCATGGAAAACGGACAAGGTGAAGGGCCACAGATGAAACATAGCATACCTAACTAAGCATCATAGGGTAGCAGGTAATGTATCAGTAGCAGACGACAAAATCAGGCTATGCATCGGAATAGGAGCTATCGGAGCAACAACAGAAGCAATACTAATGCAAGCATAAGAGAGAAGGAATGGGCGATATCTGATGATCAAGGGGGTTTTGCTTGCCTGGAAGCTTGGCTGAAGGGGTCTGGTCGTCGGCGATGTCGTCGTACACAGCGGTGTCATCGGCAGTCTCGGGGGCTATTGAGAGAGAAGGAGGGGGAAGGAACAATAAATACACGGAAAAAATGCAACAGCGATGCATGACATGCCTAAATGATATGCAGATGTGATATATTGCCTAACTAATTGTTTTAGTTAAATTAGGAATTTATTGGGATTTATTTTACTAAGGTCATGCACTATTCATTTATTGCAAACAGGCAAAAAGTTCAATGTTCAGTATGTTAGAGGGGTGTGGCAGGTATGTGGATAGGATATTCGGATTCTTCATATTTTTCTGATCATTTTTCGTATATAAATTATTTTCATCTGAGTTACGGATTATTTTCTATGATTTTTCAAAGTTTTACTGAATTTCTGGAATTATTTTATTTATTAAATTTGAATTATCCAAAATCTTATCCAAAACATTGTCCAAAACAGTGCATTAAACTTTTTACACTCAGACCGAGCTAGCCAGTGACACTAACCAGCAGGCCCAGTCAACGCTGACTGGACACGGTCAAATCTGACACGTGGGCCCCAGCGGGTTTTATTTAACTATAACTAAAATTAATTAACCGGCTAATTAACCTCGCGGGTCCCACTGTCATAGGGCCAAGTGTCATTAGCTTAGCGTTTAATGACGCGCCACGTCAGCTAACACCGGGATTAGTCGCTGTCGGTGAGCTATAGGGCGGCAGTGTTGCAGGAGCTCGCCGGATTCGCAGCACAGGGCACGGCTACATGCGCGGGTGAGCTCTACGGATGCGGCGCGACGAGCCGCGTCTAATGGTGGTCGCTGGGTGGCCGGGGACGCACCACAGCGACGGCAGCGACGGCAATGGCGGAGGCGGCGCTCGGGTGGATGTGCAGCAGCAGCGGCAGCACGCAAGCGAACTACCTAAGCAGCCAGGGGGTGCGCTACGCGAGCAGGCAATGCGACTGGGCACTTCAGCGAGACCATTTGGTCATCGGGGCTACGCCGGCGGCGAGCCCGAGCGGCGGCGGGTTTGGCCATGGTGGAATCCGCAGCTAGGGCAGGCAATCGACGCGGCAAACATGGGGGTTTTGCAAAGAAGCTCACCGCGGTTGCAGCGGTGCAAACGGCGTGGCCGGAGAAGGCGTGACGGCATCGGAATCGTTGATGGAGTTCACGGGCGTCCGAAGTGGAAGAAGGTGCGGGGATGACGCCGTGGAGAGCTCGGGCTCGAGCTGGTCTTCGCGGGTGAAGCAGACGACGACGACGGAGCGAGGGAACTCGAAAACGAGGCGAATGGGGCTCAGTGGGCGCGTCAATGGCGAGGGGCGGCCATGGATGCGTCGGCCGAGGAGGGTGGAGAGGATAGAGACGAGGGGGAGTGGAGAATGGCGATTTGACAACGTCCAGGAGGTCGGCGAGGGAACTTTATCCCGACCCGCAGCTCTGCAGCGGTGCGGAGGCCGAGACGGCTCGACGCGGACGACGAACCCAGCTCGGGTTCGAGCTTTTGTCCAGCGCCAGTCGGAGGTAGAAGGAGGCGGGGGTTAACGGGCTGGGCTGGCTACTGTGCGTCTAAAGCCCAGCGTTACAGTGACTGGTTAGCCCTTTTGCTTTTTCTTTTATCTGTTTCTTTTTTTTCCAGTAGCAGCTTTGCATTTTATTTAGCCTCCATTTGACTTTTGTAAAATGTAGCACTTGTCCCAATAAATGTTATGCAATATTCCTTACCGCCACAAAAAAGTTTGGGGGCAATAAAATTTCATTTGATTTTTGGTTTCAAAGAGAAAGGATTAAAGGAGCTGTTTTGGGTACTGTTTTAATTAATTATGGTCATTTAAATATTTCAATTCATGTTGGTTTCTATTTTACAATTACTTAATGATTATTTGCAAAATTATGAACACTTTAGTTTTGTAGTTTGAAGAAATATTAATTTGACTTGCATTTTAAATTTGAATTTGAGTTGGATTATTTCCTAAATGCAATTTGTTTAGGATGATCATGATGACAAGGCAATTAATTAGCTTAATGACAAGGTTAGGGTCTGGGGATGTTACAAATCTCCTCCACTCGAAGAAATTTTGTCCCGAGATTTAAGAGGTGGAGTAAGGGGAAAAGGTTTGGTTACGAAATTCTAACGAGTCCTCTCGATCTTCGTTGCTCTTCTCGAAGAGTTTGTCCCATGAGGTTTATCCCTCCATTCCTCTGCTTCTTTGCATCATGACGAAGTTGTCATCCTTCCTTCGTAGTCTTCATCGTACTTTCGAAAAGAATAAGGGGTATCTCGGTAATGACGGAATGCTATAAGGGGTAATCATCTGGGGTTATCCCATGAATGAACACACAAGTACATCTCGAGTTGGAACTCAGGGAAATACATCGAGAGAAATAAAGGAAGATATGAGAAGTTTCACGCGGGTAGGCATTCATTTAATGCCTAAACAGAAGGTGAAAAGGGGTTCCAGAGCAACGAGAATAGATATTGCGTCTGATACCGGAATAGAACATCGTAAGGAAAGTGGCTCGTGAAATACATACGAAGCCAAGCATGAGGAATAACTTTGGAAATAGGGATGTACAGGAGAGTCAGGTTTCGATCCTGTGGAACTGTGGTGAGTGCCGATTAAAAGTAGGAAGGGCGGTGACATCTTGCATGGTCACGATAGCAAGGCATGCCAGGGAACAGCTTGTCAGCTACGTTGGCAACAAGGTCGGTACCAAGGGCGGGGAACGAAGAGAACCATTTTCCTGCTCGTTGAAACGAGGCGGACCAATAGGCAAAGTTCTCGTCCATCGATGGTTACCAAAATGTTAACAGCAATAGTAACAGGGTTTTTCTGATAGAGTTGTACACTGAGGTGTTTTCATAAGCAGGGAATTATTACTGCTTAGATCATATAAATCACAAGAAAGGTTAAACAGACCAATGGAAAGGAAAATGTATTTATACATAGGTATTAGGTGTATATCCTCCTCAAGAACAAGCGGAGCATGATATACAGGACAGGTCAGCAAGGGCATCACCCCTTAAGAAAAAGAGGCAAGGAGAATCATGGTGTTTACCCATACAACGGTGTTTGGATAATTGATCAAGAAACATTTTAGCATCGCGCTTCCAATGTTCTTGTTGATATTCGGAGTACCACAGCCATACTTCGGGGTAGCAATGATATGGTGTTTCAAGAAAACATTGGAATTGAGAATCACAAGAAATATTCAAGGAACAATTTTAGGAATAGCAAGGAACTCAAAGTATAACCAAGACATGATCAAGTCTGTGTTGGAAGGAAGGCAAGGATGTTGTCGACGACAACACAAATTATATAGGGGCAAGGGTGGTATTACTTATCATGGATTCAATCCACGACTTTAAAGAAATCAAAAGGTTAATGATGATCACGACTCACTTTGTCGGTAGGTTTCATGAAGATGTAATCGAGCAGCAACGACATCAAGCAAAAAGAGTGGTGAAGCTAAAGTTCAACGGAACCACGGATATGACACGAGCTCGGAATTAACCTTGCTGTTCAAGACGAAACGGTATGACAAGGAAGCTTGACGTAAACTTAGCTCATCGTCGAAAATGGTGCTCCGGGAAGCAGGACCAGGTAGCACCGTTAAAATTAGAACGGTAATGATGCAGACAATTCAGGCTAAGAATGACATGACGGAGCATTAAACTTCCCAGCAATAATTTACTAGGAGTACTGAATCATAGTGTGGATTCGATTTACTTATCGGTGTTCTCGGTTGACAAACAACCCAGAACCCGTGAAATGACTAAGACAGGGAAAGGTGTTACTCTACCAAGGATTTAAAAGAGATAGTGCAATAGCAAGATATCCTCGAGATACCAGAGGGTAATACTCGAAGATAGGTCAGAATAGAGGTTGGATAGGCGTAATGATCTGCAGAAGACAAGTGCTTTAACTTGTCTGGGAAATGAAACCAAAGAAGAACAACATGGTCAGAACCATGATTGCAAGGGACCGATTCAAGGATACAAGATGAATTTATACAAAGGGGATAATTAGTTTTATGAGAAGCTTCCATGATAAAATCTACATCGTGTCCATGGGCATGAACACAGAGTTCAAGGTCGACTCCCACTTCTTCAACGCATAACCTTTCATTTACTTCTCGCTTTCGATGAAGTTGTAGTGTTGAAATTTTATCTGGCGTAACACCGGAAGAGTATGAGCCGTGATGATTACTGGGCTCACAGAGATAACAAAAGCATATATTCAACCCATCGGGATATTTTACGAATCTATACAACACACTTATAGAAGTAACGGATACCATCTCGAAGCAGAGTACCGACGACACAAGCAGAGGATACAATTCGCAAAGGCAGCTTGTATCAGAGGAGAACTCACAAGATTTTGAATATGAAGGACACTGTTGGATAATAATCCAGCAAAGGGTCTGGCAGTTCACAAAAGAGCTGATGTGAGTATCGGTACTCAACCAGAAGAAGAAAGAATGCAAAGGCATCAGATCATAGAAACATATGAACAATTCGAGGCTTAACTACAAAGGAATTGTGATTTCCAGATCGAGGGATCAGAAGCAGACGCTCTGATCAAAAGATAAGTAAGTTGAATAGACTTAGAGGCACAACCGATCAAAATTTGATCGATCAAGATCCAGCTCATATCCGGAATGACGTCTGAGCTGGAAGGATAATTTATAGGGAATCGACTGATGATTGCGAGTATTCGCACACATGTTGAATCAATAGGATCATAATCACAATCACAGAGGATTTTAACGAAGATTGTCAAATGACAGTGAGTGTATTCTTGTATCGTGCATTCAAGGAAGTAAATTGCAGATAATCAAAACTCCGGGTGGACGTGATCACGAGAACCTAGGGTCAGAGTTAGTAAAAATTTAACCCGAATAGAAGAGAGAGTAGAATCCCAGAGTATAGAAGAGGAATAAAAGATCCTAATCCCATCCATGTGCAACGTGGGCCCGTAAGCCACACATTACTGTTAGTAAAATAGTTTTTCAATGACTAGACTCAACTTCGACCAAGGAATCGGAAGGGGGCTTCCTACAGGCAGTTGGCTCTGATACCAACTTGTGATACCCCTGCTCGACCGTGCACTAATCATACACGCAAACGTGCATGCTCGAGATCAGAGACTCACGGGAAGATATCACAACACAACTCTAAACTCAAATTTAAACATAAATCTTCATATTACAAACCAGGGGTCACGAGGACCCAAATACATAAGTCATACAAGTCATAATATCTGAGTACAGACATAGTTAATCAAGTTTGCCTTAAGAAGGCTAGCACAAACAGCGACATAACGATCGAAAAGGCGAAGGCCTCCTGCCTAGGGCCTCCGAACTACTCCTGGTCGGCTGGCTCAACCCAGTAGAACGTGCCTCCGGGACTCTCCTGGTAGTAGTCTCCTGCGGTGGCGTCTGGCTCTGGGGCTCCGACGTCTGATCGCAGCAATCGGGTATGGGGAAAAAGAATAGCAAAGCAACCGTCAGTACTCATCCAAAGTACTCGCAAGACTGACATCAGAACTATACTAATATGCATTGGTATCAAAGGAATGGGGCTATATCATAGGACTGAACTGCAGAATGCCAGAATAGAGGGGGAGGCCTAGCCTATCGAAGACTAGCATCTTGAAGCAATCTTGCAACATCAGAAGAGAGTAGATCAAGATAATATATAATCAATCATATTGTAGTAATGCCCTGAGATCCTTCCTCAACTATCCTGCGAGAAAGTGATCCCGAGAGCAGTAGTAACAGTTTAATATTGTATCAGTATCCATTTGTAGTTGTAGTAGATCAAGATACAACTCTGAGCGTCCTGTTACCGTGGACACGGCTATTCGAATAGATAACTTCCCTGCAGGGGTGCACTATTGTTACCCAACACGCTCGATCACATCTGGCCGGACACACTTGCTGGGTAATACCCGGCCTCAGGTGATCGACACAACGCAGTCCTACCTAGGCTCAGCAGAGAGGTCAACACGCCGGTCTAAATCCTAAGTGCAAAGGGGTCTTGGGCCATCGCCCTTTGCACTCCTGCACGTTGCGAGAAAGGCCGGGGCCCAGGCGCGACACTGAATTCACCAGTGACGTAACCAGCCCACCCCAGCAATCAGCCTGCATGTCTGAGCTATGACGTCTAAAGAACTTTCGGCTGATACTACGACGTAGAGGGTCCCATAACCATTATCCCACGTGGTGGTAGTGCGTATAGGGCCAACGACCCACTCAGATCAAATACCCAAATCTGTTAGGCGGGTTTAGTAACTCGCAGAGGCGAACAGGGTTCCTGTCGCTCCGACTTGGTATCACATGACGCGCGGGTGCTCTTGGAGCCGACCCGTCTTTAGTATTATTCTCTCGCGGGCACCCTTGGGGCCAGCCCGACTTTAACAGTTTAAGTATTACAATATGTAAACATTTCCGTGATCCTCACCCAGAGTGACCACGGCCCGATAACAAGCATGGCAAACGGACAAGGTGAAGGGCCACAGATGAAACTTAGCATACCTAACTAAGCATCATAGGGTAGCAGGTAATGTATCAGTAGCAGACGACAAAATCAGGCTATGCATCGGAATAGGAGCTATCGGAGCAACAACAGAAGCAATACTAATGCAAGCATAAGAGAGAAGGAATGGGCGCTATCTGATGATCAAGGGGGTTTTGCTTGCCTGGAAGCTCAGCTGAAGGGGTCTAGTCGTCGGCGACGTCGTCATACACAGCGGTGTCGTCGGCAGTCTCAGGGGCTATCGAGAGAGAAGGAGGGGGAAGAAACAATAAATACATGGCAAAAATGCAACAGTGATGCATGACATGCCTAAATGATATGCAGATGTGATATATTGCCTAACTAATTATTTTAGTTAAATTAGGAATTTATTTGGATTTATTTTACTAAGGTCATGCACTATTCATTTATTGCAAATAGGCAAAAAGTTCAATTCTCAGTATGTTAGAGGGGTGTGGCAGGTATGTGGATAGGATATTCGGATTCTTCATATTTTTCTGATCATTTTTCATATATAAATTATTTTCATCTGAATTACGGATTATTTTCTATGATTTTTCAAAGTTTTACTAAATTTCTGGAATTATTTGTTTTATTAATTTCGAATTATCCAAAATCTTATCCAAAACATTATCCGAAACACTGCATTAAACTTTTTACACTCAGGCCGAGCTAGCCAGTGACATTGACCAGCGGGCCCGGTCAACGCTGACTGGACACGGTCAAATCTGACACGTGGGCCCGAGCGGGTTTTATTTAACTATAACTAAAATTAATTAACAGGCTAATTAACCTCGTGGGTCCCACTGTCATAGGGCCAGGGGGTCATTAGCTTAGCGTTTAATGACGCGCCACGTCAGCTACCACCGGGATTAGTCGCCGGCGGCGAGCTACAGGGCGGCAGCGTTGCGGGAGCTCGCCGGATTCGCAGCACAGGGCACGGCTACATGCGCGGGTGAGCTCTACAGATGCGGCGTGACGAGCCGCGTCTAATGGTGGTCGCTGGGTGGCCGGGGACGCACCACAGTGACGGCAATGGCGGAGGCGGCGCTCGGGTGGATGTGCAGCAGCAGCGGCAGCACGCAAGCGAACTACCTAAGCAGCCAGGGGGTGCGCTACGCGAGCAGGCAATGCGACTGGGCACTTCAGCGAGACCATTTGGTCATCAGGGCTATGCCAGCGGCGAGCCCGAGCGGCAGCGGGTTCAGCCATTGTTGAATACGCAGCTAGAGCAGGCAATCGACGCGGCAAACATGGGGGTTTTGCGAAGAAGCTCACCGCGGTTGCAGTGGTGCAGACGGCGTGGCCGGAGAAGGCGTGACGGCGTCGGAATCGTTGATGGAGCTCACGGGCGTCCGAGGTGGAAGAAGGCGCGGGGATGACGCCGTGGAGAGCTCCGGCTCGAGCTGGTCTTCGCGGGTGAAGCAGACGACGACGACGGAGCGAGGGAACTCGAAAACGAAGCGAATGGGGCTCGGTGGGCACGTCAATGGCGAGGGGCGGCCATGGATGCGTCGGCCGAGGAGGGTGGAGAGGATAGAGATGAGGGGGAGTGGAGAATGGCAATTTGACAACGTCCAGGAGGTCGGCGAGGGATCTTTATCCTGACCCGCAGCTCTGCAGCGGCGCGGAGGCCAAGACAGCGCGACGCGGACGACGAACCCAGCTGGGGTTCGAGCTTTTGTCCAACGCCAGTCAGAGGTAGAAGGAGGCGGGGGTTAACGGGCTGGGCTAGCTACTGTGCGTCTAAAGCCCAGCGCTACAGTGACCTGTTAGCCCTTTTGCTTTTTCTTTTATCTGTTTCTTTTTTTTCCAGTAGCAGCTTTGCATTTTATTTAGCCTCCATTTGACTTTTGTAAAATGTAGCACTTGTCCCAATAAATGTTATGCAATATTCCTCACCGCCACAAAAAGTTTGGGGGCAATAAAATTTCATTTGATTTTTGGTTTCAAAGAGAAAGGATTAAAGGAGCTGTTTTGGGTACTGTTTTAATTAATTATGGTCATTTAAATATTTCAATTAATGTTGGTTTCTATTTTACAATTACTTAATGATTATTTGCAAAATTATGAACACTTTAGTTTTGCAGTTTGAAGAAATATTAATTTGACTTGCATTTTAAATTTGAATTTGAGTTGGATTATTTCCTAAATGCAATTTGTTTAGGATGATCATGATGACAAGGCAATTAATTAGCTTAATGACAAGGTTAGGGTCTGGGGATGTTACACTAGTGCACCTATACAATTTACCATTGTATTGGGTGTGTTGGGGACACAAGAGATTTCTTGTATTTGGTGGCAGGGTTGTTTGAGAGATACCATCTTCAACCTACGCCTCCCATGGATTGATAAACCTTAGGTCATCCACTTGAGGGAAAATTGCTACTGTACTACAAACCTCTGTGCTTGGAGGCCCAACACGAGTCTACAAGAATAAGTTGTGTAGTAGACATCAGCGCTCCTCTTGCACCTTGTCCCACCTCCGACTGTACCGTTCCTGGACGCCTTTGAAACCAACGGCCATGATTTCCATGAACGCAAGATCTTCGGCGTTGTCGGTCGCATCGATGGATTCGTCTGTTCTTTGGACCAAAGGGAGCAGGATGCGGGCTGTTTCTTCATCAAAGTTTGGCCCCACAGTACCAGATGAACTGGGGGCTCCAGACCCATGCTGAGAAGCGATCAATGCCAAGCTGCTCGACGGGACCTGCGAGGTTGGTGCCACTAGTTGGTTGCCGGGGTTCGGCACGTCAGTATTGATGGGCGCCTTCTCCACATCCACCTTGGCGGGGTCAGACGTGTTGCCGGAGGACCTCTCGGATTCTTCTGGGAGTATTCTGGTCTCCTCGGCAACTTGCGCAAGGCCCTCCTCAGCGGCAATCTTGGCGGCTTCATCAGCGGCGTCCCTTGCGATATTGGCTACCTCAACAAGGACTTCGCCTTCTTCGGGAGAGGTCGGAGCTGTGGATCGAAGCAGGAACAAGGGTGAAATAGGGTTCAAAATCACAAGTTAAGTTCAAGAAGACAAAAAAAACTTTCCCGTGAGAGGTATGCAACGGCAAGAGGATTACCCGTTGGTGTTTGCTGAGGAAGGGCGTCTCCGTCCCCGGCAACTCGCGTTGCCGGCGCGCGGTCGTCGGCGGCCCCGCTTGTCGGGGTAGCCCCCGTGCGAACAGGCTCGTCGGTGGAGACCCTTGCCGGGGAAGCACCCTCCGGGACATTGGTCGATGGGGAAGCCACGGTTGAGTCCGCCTCTTGGCGCTCTTCCTCTTGGCGGGTCTCCTCCATCTCCACGACAGGCCCAGCAGAAGGAACTCCAGTACTGGCACTAGTGGGAGGCACCTGCACCACATCCTCACACAGGGGGTTGGGCTGGGGGCTGATAACAATGGTTTCCGCCGTTGCAACCCCCTGCCCAGAGCTCGCCGCAGGATCCTGCGCTGCTGCAGATCTGGCCTGCTTTGACCGGTGCACGAGTGGTTCTGGATCCCTGTCAAGACAGAAGAAATCAAGTCAGAACAACAACCAAATGAAATCAAGACTTGATGAAAATGAGCGGAATTACTCACTCCTCCTCCTCAGACTCGCCAAGGACGTCAAAATCGTACATCACCGGCGGGGGCGACTCCCTGGCCCTCTTGAGTGCCGGGGGAGGCGAGCCCGTCGGCTGGGTGGATTCTACTTCCTCGGCAATCTCTTGCCGGGGAGACGGGGGTTGAGTTCGAGGATGCCGAGTTGATTGCCGGCGCACCTCTTCTTGGCGGCCGGTCTTTGTGGTCGTCTTCTTCACTGAAGGACCAACCCCTGGCGAGGAGGTGCGCACCGGCTCTTGGCTGACCGCCCGACGGAGGCGGCGTTTCTTCTTCGGAGCTCGAGGGCCTTCTTCTTCTTCGGGCTCTCCGGCGGCCTCGTCCCCGGCAGGCTCTTCTTGGTCCTCTTCGATGACCTCTTCATCAGGATGTTCTTTGTCGTCGTCCTCGGTTGTCGCGGCACCAAAACCACTTGCCACGTCAGGCCTAGCGGCTTCCACGGCTATGCTGGCAAGATACGCCAGTTCCTCTTCCTTGGTGGCCTGGACAAGGTCATTTTCTTTCCGGGTGGCCTTTTCCGTTAAGTTGGAGGCCCAGTCCATTTCATCCACCAATCTGGACATCGGCCAATCTGCATTGACTCCATGGGCGTTGCAGTCCAGCATCATCACCAAAATGGAATCCTTGGCGGAGTTGATATGCAATGGGACGATCTGGCCTACCAAGTCAAACGTGCCGGTCTTCCTGAATAGCTGCTCGCAAAGTGCGGCATGCTCCAAAGTCGTCAGATTGTTGCCGGTCCCAGGATATAGCCGCATGATATCAGCAGCATTCTGGTAATCCCAAGCAAACCTCTCTCTCTTCTGCAGCGGCGTGATGCGTCGCCGGAGGAAATCAGCACCAACCATCTCTATAGTCAGCTTGGCGGCCTTGAGGCGGGCGATTATGTTTAATGCCGGGCGAAGCTTCTCCTCAGTGGTGCCAAAACTGCTCCAGTTCTTGCCGCGCTCGAACTTCACTGTGCACGGTATGCAAAATTGGGGGAAATCCTTCTCCTGGATCCAACACCACTCTGCCCTCCATTCGTCCCATTTGAGATGGAGTTGCCCGGCAAGGTACTGGCCCTTGGTCTTGGCCCTGGGGATCCATGTCACGCTGCCGGAGAGCGACTTGTCTTCAATCCGAGGGAAGAAGAAATGGCGGAACAGATCCACCTTGGGGGCAACCCCGACAAAGTTCTCACACAGATGGGCAAAGACTGCCATGCAAGTCATGGCGTTCGGAGTGAAATCCAGCAGCCTGAACCCATAGCTGAACTGATGGAAATATGCCCTAGAGGCAATAATAAAGTTGTTATTATTTTATATTTCCTTGTTCATGATAAAGGTTTATTATTCATGCTAGAATTGTATTGACCGGAAACTTAAATACATGTGTGAATACATAAACAAATACCGTGTCCCTAGTGAGCCTCTACTAGACTAGCTCGTTGATCAAAGATGGTTAAGGTTTCCTAACCATAGACATGAGTTGTCATTTGATAACGGGATCACATCATTAGGAGAATGATGTGATGGACAAGACCCATCCGTTAGCTTAGCATATGATCGTTCTGTTTATTGCTACTGCTTTCTTGAATGTCAAATACATGTTCCTCAGACCATGAGATCATGCAACTCCCGGATACCGGAGGAATACCTTGTGTGCTATCAAATGTCACAACGTAACTGGGTGATCATAAAGATGCTCTACAGGTATCTCCGAAGGTGTCCGTTGAGTTGGCATGGATCGAGACTGGGATTTGTCACTCCGTGTTTCGGAGAGGTATCTCTGGGCCCTCTCGGTAATGCACATCATAAGAAGCTTGCAAGCAAAGTGACTAAGGAGTTAGTTACGGGATGATGTATTACGGAACGAGTAAAGAAACTTGCCGGTAACGAGATTGAACTAGGTATGGAGATACCGACGATCGAATCTCGGGCAAGTAACATACCGACGGACAAAGGGAATTACGTATGTTGTCATTGCGGTTCGACCGATAAGATCTTCGTGGAATATGTAGGAACCAATATGAGCATCCAGGTTCCGCTATTGGTTATTGACCGGAGAGGCGTCTCAGTCATGTCTACATCATTCCCGAACCCGTAGGGTCCGCACGCTTAACGTTCGTTGACGATATAGTGTTATATGAGTTATGTGAATTGGTAACCGAATATTGTTCGGAGTCCCGGATGACATCCCGGACGTCACGAGGAGTCTCGGAATGGTCGAGATGTAAAGATTTATATATGGGAAGTCATATTTTGGGTCCGGAAAAAGGTGCAGTTTTTTTGGTATTGTACCGGGAAGCTTTCAGAAGGTTCCGGAGGATTCCGGAGGGGTCCGGAAGTCCACAAGTGGGTCCACCACGTCCCAAGGGCTGGCATGGGCTAAGGGGAGGCGCCCTGGCCTTATTGGGCCAGGTGCACCAAGTCCTCAAAAGCCCACGCAGCTAGGGAAAGAAAAAGGGAGAGTCCTAGTAGGAATAGGATTGGACTTTGGAGTCCAAGTCCACGTGTGTACTATTCATGGTTACTGTTCATGTGGCACTATTCCTTCTACTCCAAGCCCCTACACATATATAAATAGAGGAGAGGGGGGGAGCCCCAAAGGAGACACAACATTGTCTTAGCCGTGTGTGGCGCCCCCCTCCACAGTTCCGTCCCTCGGTCATATTTTCGCAGTGCTTGGGCGAAGCCCTGCGGAGATAGCATCACCATCACCGTCACCACGCCGTCGTGCTGCCAGAACTCATCCACTACCTCGCCGTCTTCCTGGATCAATAAGTCGAGGACGTCACCGAGCTGAACGTGTGCTGAACGCGGAGGTGCCGTACGTTCGGTACTCGGTCGGTTGGATCGTGAAGTTGTTCGACGACATCAACCGCGTTGTTCTAACGCTTCCGCTTACGGTCTACGAGGGTACGTAGACACACTCCCCCTCTCCTAGCTATGCATCTCCATGGATAGATCTTGCGTGTGCGTAGAAAAAAATTTGTTTTCCATGCAACGTTCCCCATCAGTGGCATCATGAGCCAGGTCTATGCGTAGATGATATGCACGAGTAGAACACAAAGAGTTGTGGGTGGTGATCGTCATACTGCTTACCACCAACGTCTTATTTTGATTCGGCGGTATTGTAAGATGAAGCAGCCTGGACCAACCTTACATGTCCATGTACATGAGACCGGTTCCACCGACAGACATGCAACTTGTTTTGCATAAAGGTGGCTGGCGGGTGCCTGTTTCTCCTACTTTAGTTGAATCGAATTTGACTGCGGCCGGTCTTTGTTGAAGGTTAAAACAGCAAACTTGATAAATCACCGTTGTGGTTTTTGCCGTAGGTAAGAATGGTTCTTGCTAGAAGCCCGTAGCAGCAATGTAAAAATTGCAACAACAAATTAGAGGACGTCTAACTTGTTTTTGCAGGGTATGATGTGATGTGATATGGTCAAGACATGATGTGATATACGTTATTGTATGAGATGATCATGTTTTGTAATTTATCGGCAACCGGCAGGAGCCTTACGGTTGTCTCTTTATTGTATGAAATGCAAGCGCCATGTAATTGCTTTACTTTATCGCTATACGTTAGCAATAGTTGTAGAAGCAATAGTTGGCGAGACGACCACGACGCAACGATGGAGATCAAGGTGTCGAGCCGGTGATGATGGAGATCATGATGATGCTTTGGAGATGGAGATCAAAAGCACAAGATGATGGCCATATCATGTCACATATTTTGATTGCATGTGATGTTTATCCTTTATGCATCTTATTTTGCTTAGAACGACGGTAGCATTATAAGATGATCCCTTCACTAAATTTCAAGATAAAAGTGTTCTCCCCGAGTATGCACCGTTGCTAAAGTTCGTCGTTTCGAAGCACCTCGTGATGATCGGGTGTGATAGATTCTACGTTCACATACAACGGGTGTAAGCCAGTTTTACACAAGCAGAATACTTGGGTTAAACTTGACGAGCCTAGCATGTACAGACATGGTCACGGAACACTGGAGACCGAAAGGTCGAACATGAGTCATATAGTAGATATGATCAACATGGAGATGTTCACCATTGATGACTATCCCATCTCACGTGATGATCGGACATGGGCTAGTTGATTTGGATCATGTATCACTTAGTTAACTTGAGGAATGTTAATTTAAGTGGGAGTTCATTAGTAATTTGATTAATTGAACTTAATTTATCATGAACTTAGTCTTGATGGTTTCTTTGCATATCTATGTTGTAGATTAATGGCCCGTGCTACTATTCCATTGAATTTTAATGCGTTCCTAGAGAAAGCTAAGTTGAAAGATGATGGTAGCAACTACACGGACTGGGTCCGTAACTTGAGGATTATCCTCGTTGCTGCACAGAAGAATTATGTCCTTGATGCACCGCTAGGTGATGGACCTGCTGCAGGAGCTGCTGCAGACGTTGTGAACACCTGGCAGGCTCGATCTGATGACTACTCGATAGTTCAGTGTGCCATGCTCTATGGCTTAGAACCGGGAATGCAAAAGCGTTTTGAACGCCATGAAGCATATGAGATGTTCCAAGAGCTGAAATTGATATTTCATGCTAATGCCCGGGCTGAGAGATATGAAGTCTCCAACAAGTTCTTTAGCTGTAAGATGGAGGAGAACAGTTCTGTCAGTGAACACATACTCAGAATGTCTGGGAACCACAACCACTTGACTCAGCTGGGAATTGATCATCCGGTTGAGAGTGTTATTGACAGAGTTCTTCAGTCACTGCCACCAAGCTATAAAGGCTTCGTGATGAACTATAATATGCAAGCGATGGAGAAGACAATTCCCGAGCTCTTCGCGATGCTGAAGTCAGCGGAGGTAGAAATCAAGAAGGAGCATCAAGTGTTGATGGTTAACAAAACCACTAGTTTCAAGAAAAATGGCAAGGGAAAGAAGGGGAACTTCAAGAAGAACGGCAAGCAAGTTGCCGCTCCCACGAAGAAACCCAAAGCTAGTCCCAGGCCTGAAACAGAGTGCTTCTACTGCAAAGGGACTGGTCACTGGAAGCGGAAATGCCCCAAGTATTTGGCGGATAAGAAGGATGGCAAAGTGAGCAAAGGTATATTTGATATACATGTTATTGATGTGTTCCTCACTAATGCTCGCAGTAGCGCCTGGGTATTTGATACTGGTTCGGTTGCTCATATTTGTAACTCGAAACAAAAGCTACGGAATAAGCGAAGATTGGCTAAGGACGAGGTGACGATGCGCGTCGGGAATGGTTCCAAGGTTGATGTGATCGCCGTCGGCACGCTACCTCGACATCTACCTTCGGGATTAGTTTTAGACCTCAATAATTGTTATTTGGTGCCAGCGTTGAGCATGAACATTATATCTGGATCTTGTTTATTGCGAGACGGTTATTCATTTAAGTCAGAGAATAATGGTTGTTCTATTTATATGAATAACATCTTTTATGGTCACGCACCTTTTGTGAATGGTCTATTCTTGTTGAATCTCGATCGTAGTGATACACATATTCATAATATTGATGCCAAAAGATGCAAAGTTGATAATGATAGTGCAACATACTTGTGGCACTGCCGTTTAGGTCATATTGGTGTAAAGCGCATGAAGAAACTCCATGCGGATGGACTTTTGGAATCTCTTGATTATGAATCATTTGATACTTGCGAACCATGCCTCATGGGCAAGATGACTAAAACTCCGTTCTCTGGAACAATGGAGCGAGCTACTGATTTGTTGGAAATAATACATACCGATGTATGCGGTCCGATGAATGTTGAAGCACGCGGCGGGTATCGTTATTTTCTAACCTTCACAGATGATTTGAGTAGATATGGGTATATCTACTTGATGAAACACAAGTCTGAAACATTTGAAAAGTTCAAAGAATTTCAGAGTGAAGTAGAGAATCATCGTAACAAGAAAATAAAGTTTCTACGATATGATCGCGGAGGCGAATATTTGAGTTACGAGTTTGGCCTTCATTTAAGAAAATGTGGAATTGTTTCACAACTCACGCCACCTGGAACACCACAGCGTAATGGTGTGTCCGAACGTCATAACCGTACTTTATTGGATATGGTGCGTTCTATGATGTCTCTTACCAATTTGCCACTATCGTTTTGGGGTTATGCATTAGAGACAGCTGCATTCACGTTAAATAGGGCACCGTCTAAATCCGTTGAGACGACACCGTATGAACTATGGTTTGGCAAGAAACCTAAGATGTCGTTTCTTAAAGTTTGGGGATGCGATGCTTATGTGAAAAAGCTTCAACCTGATAAGCTCGAACCCAAAGCGGAGAAGTGCGTCTTCATAGGATACCCTAAAGAAACAATTGGGTACACCTTCTACCACAGATCCGAAGGCAAGGTCTTTGTTGCCAAGAATGGGTCCTTTCTAGAGAAGGAGTTTCTCTCGAAAGAAGTGAGTGGGAGGAAAGTAGAACTTGATGAGGTAATTATACCTTCTCTCGAATTGGAAAGTAGCTCATCAGAGAAAACCGTTCCCGTGATGCCTACACCAATAAGAGAGGAAGATAATGATAAAGATCATGAAACTTCAGATCAAGTTACTACTGAACTTCGTAGGTCGACCAGAGTACGTTCCGCACCAGAGTGGTACGGTAATCCTGTTCTGGAAGTTATGTTGTTAGACAACAGCGAACCTACGAACTATGAAGAAGCTATGATAAGCCCGGATTCCGACAAATAGTTTGAGGCCATGAAATCTGAGATAGGATCCATGTATGAGAACAAAGTGTGAACTTTGGTCGACTTGCCCGATGATCGGCAAGCCATTGAGAATAAATGGATTTTTAAGAGGAAGACGGATGCTGATGGAAATATCACTGTCTACAAAGCTCGACTTGTCGCGAAAGGTTTTCGACAAGTTCAAGGGGTTGACTACGATGAGACTTTCTCACCCGTAGCGATGCTTAAGTCTGTCTGAATCATGTTAGCAATTGCCGCATTTTATGATTATGAAATCTGGCAAATGGATGTCAAAACTGCATTCCTTAATGGTTTTCTCAAAGAAGAGTTGTATATGATGCAACCAGAAGGTTTTGTCGATCCTAAGTGTGCTAACAAAGTGTGCAAACTCCAGCGATCCATCTATGGACTGGTGCAAGCATCTCGGAGTTGGAATATACGCATTTACAAGAAAGTGAGTATTTACGGTGAAGCCTGTATTTACAAGAAAGTGAGTGGGAGCTCTGTAGCATTTCTAATATTATATGTGGATGACATATTGTTGATTGGAAATGATATAGAATTTCTGGATGGCATAAAGGGATACTTGAATAAGAATTTTTCAATGAAAGACCTCGGTGAAGCTGCTTATATATTGGGCATCAAGATCTATAGGGATAGATCAAGACGCTTGATAGGACTTTCACAAAGCACATACCTTGACAAATTTTTGAAGAAGTTCAAAATGGATCAGTCAAAGAAAGGGTTCTTGCCTGTCTTGCAAGGTGTGAAGTTGAGTCAGACTCAATGCCCGACCACGGCAGAAGATATAGAGAAAATGAAAGTCATTCCCTATGCCTCAGCCATAGGTTCTATTATGTATGCCATACTGTGTACCAGACCTGATGTGTGCCTTGCCATAAGTTTGGCAGGAAGGTACCAGAGTAATCTAGGAGTGGATCACTGGACAGCGGTCAAGAATATCCTGAAGTACCTGAAAAGGACCAAGGACATGTTTCTCGTTTATGGAGGTGACGAAGAGCTCGTCGTAAAGGGTTACGTCAATGCAAGCTTCGACACTGATCCGGATGACTCTAAGTCACAAACCGGATACGTATTTATATTAAATGGTGGAGCTGTCAATTGGTGCAGTTCCAAGCAGAGCGTCGTGGCGGGATCTACGTGTGAAGCGGAATACATAGCTGCTTCGGAAGCAGCACATGAAGGAGTCTGGATCAAGGAGTTCATATCCGATCTAGGTGTAATACCTAGTGCATCGGGTCCAATGACAATATTTTGTGACAACACTGGAGCAATTGCCATAGCCAAGGAGCCCAGGTTTCACAAGAAGACCAAACACATCAAGAGACGCTTCAACTCCATTCGTGAATATGTCAAGGATGGAGACATAGAAATTTGCAAAGTACACACGGATCTGAATGTGTCAGACCCGTTGACTAAGCCTCTTCCACGAGCAAAACATGATCAGCACCAAGACTCCAAGGGTGTTAGATTCATTACTATGTAATCTAGATTATTGACTCTAGTGCAAGTGGGAGACTGATGGAAATATGCCCTAGAGGCAATAATAAAGTTGTTATTATTTTATATTTCCTTGTTCATGATAATGGTTTATTATTCATGCTAGAATTGTATTGACCGGAAACTTAAATACATGTGTGAATACATAAACAAATACCGTGTCCCTAGTGAGCCTCTACTAGACTAGCTCGTTGATCAAAGATGGTTAAGGTTTCCTAACCATAGACATGAGTTGTCATTTGATAACGGGATCACATCATTAGGAGAATGATGTGATGGACAAGACCCATCCGTTAGCTTAGCATATGATCGTTCTGTTTATTGCTACTGCTTTCTTGAATGTCAAATACATGTTCCTCAGACCATGAGATGATGCAACTCCCGGATACCAGAGGAATACCTTGTGTGCTATCAAACATCACAACGTAACTGGGTGATCATAAAGATGCTCTACAGGTATCTCCGAAGGTGTCCGTTGAGTTGGCATGGATCGAGACTGGGATTTGTCACTCCGTGTTTCGGAGAGGTATCTCTGGGCCCTCTCGGTAATGCACATCATAAGAAGCTTGCAAGCAAAGTGACTAAGGAGTTAGTTACGGGATGATGTATTACGGAACGAGTAAAGAGACTTGTCGGTAACGAGATTGAACTAGGTATGGAGATACCGACGATCGAATCTCGGGCAAGTAACATACCGACGGACAAAGGGAATTACGTATGTTGTCATTGCGGTTCGACCGATAAGATCATCGTGGCATATGTAGGAACCAATATGAGCATCCAGGTTCCGCTATTGGTTATTGACCGGAGAGGTGTCTCAGTCATGTCTACATCATTCCCGAACCCATAGGGTCCGCACGCTTAACGTTCGTTGACGATATAGTGTTATATGAGTTATGTGAATTTGTAACCGAATATTGTTCGGAGTCCCGGATGACATCCCGGACATCACGCGGAGTCTCGGAATGGTCGAGAGGTAAAGATTTATATATGGGAAGTCATATTTTGGGTTCCGGAAAAAGGTGCAGTTTTTTCGGTATTGTACCGGGAAGCTTCCAGAAGGTTCCGGAGGATTCCGGAGGGGTCCGGAAGTCCACAAGTGGGTCCACCACGTCCCAAGGGCTGGCATGGGCTAAGGGGAGGCGTCCTGGCCTTATTGGGCCAGGCGCACCAAGTCCTCAAAAGCCCACGCAGCTAGGGAAAGAAAAAGGGAGAGTCCTAGTAGGAATAGGATTGGACTTTGGAGTCCAAGTCCACGTGTGTACTATTCACGGTTACTGTTCACGTGGCACTATTCCTTCTACTCCAAGCCCCTACACATATATAAATAGAGGAGAGGGGGCGCCCCAAAGGAGACACAACATTGTCTTAGCCGTGTGCGGCGCCCCCCTCCACAGTTCCGTCCCTCGGTCATATTTTCGCAGTGCTTGGGCGAAGCCCTGCGGAGATAGCATCACCATCACCGTCACCACGCCGTCGTGCTGCCGGAACTCATCCACTACCTCGCCGTCTTGCTGGATCAAGAAGTCAAGGACGTCACCGAGCTGAACGTGTGCTGAACGTGTGCTGAACGTGGAGGTGCCGTACGTTCGGTACTCGGTCGGTTGGATCGTGAAGTTGTTCGACGACATCAACCGCGTTGTTCTAACGCTTCCGCTTATGGTCTACGAGGGTACGTAGACACACTCCCCCTCTCGTAGCTATGCATCTCCATGGATAGATCTTGTGTGTGCATAGAAAAAAATTTGTTTTCCATGCAACGTTCCCCATCATGAACATCATGGCGCTGAAGAAATCCGAGAATGGGGGAACTAGACCATAGTAGAAATAGGCGCAGAAGAACGGATATGAATCCGATGGATCCTTGTTGCCTTCGGGAAGCACTATGGGCGCCTTGTGGTCTTTGGTATCCCTTCCCCACATGTATGCGTACCTTCTGATCAGCTCGTTGGCGTCCAAGGAGCACGGCGAGAAGATCGCATTCTCCCTCCGCTGTTTCTCTAGCTCTTCCAGTGCCTTTTTCTTCTCCTCTGCCTTGGGATCGAGCTGCTTGGCGGGCTTCTTACCTGCTGTGTCGGCTCTCTTGGGCGCCATTAGGAATTGGGGAGGAAGAAGGTGGCCGAATCGAGGCGCGGATCAGTGACGGCGGCGGCGGCGGAAGCGGTTCTGGCGAGAGGAAGAAGATGAAACAGAGGAGAGCAGGGGTGAATGAGCGGCGCCTCCTCACGGTTGCCTTTTTATGGGGAAGGCGCGAGGGGGGGCTGGCTCTTCACTGTTTACCCCAGCCACGCTTTTTACAGGCGCACTACCCCGATATAACCGCAACAGTCCAAGTTCCCACGACCCGCATTTAATGCGTGGATTGGACGTGCGTCAGGATAACCATCATGACGAAAATTACAGCGGCAGTTTTCCCACCGCGTGTCTATGTATTGTTTGGGCCTAGCCCAACGATGCTTCGGACGCGCGTATGGCCCAGGCCCGGGGGCTCCTGTCGGTGTATAAAACATGGGTATTTTATACCCTGACTTATGCACAGACGGTAGCAGCCTCCTTGCCGGCCAAAGCTTGCCGGGAACTGCCAAGACCAAGATTCAAGGCCCAATTACAGAAGCTCAAGACAAAGCATCAACAAACACTCAAAAAGTAGTGAAGATGGAGACATTTCTTGCCGGCAAGGCCGAACCGGCAAGATGAAGACCCGGCAAGCTCCGTGCCGGCGAGCTTCTGCTAGCACGTCGGCGCTCCACCTCACCGGGCAGCTAGTCGCTAATCAGTGAGGTGTCGACCGCGCAGGCTGGTTGGTGAGGTTTGTCGGGCACGTGTCAGTACGCAGGGATAAGATTTGCCTATAATGACACCCGTCCAGGAGGCGTGTCAGAATAATACGAGGTAGCTGGACAAGCGCTGCAGGAACCTTGCCGGGGCTGCCTCTCCACATGACACCTAACGGTGCATTTAATGCATTTGTCCTAAACTGGCAGAGTTAGGTATGATAGCACTCTTTGCTATCTAATCGACATGTAATTACTGTTTTGCCACTGTGGTAACCCCTTGAGCTATAAAAGGAGGGCCAGGGCAACAGTTAGAGGGATTTGGACTCCTTTTCAAACACTCGCACGTCTCGCGTAGCAGCTCTCTCTCTGCACCTTGCCGGGAGAAGTGCTCCTTGTACTTCTGCTCTCATACAACCAATACACCAAAAGCAGGAGTAGGGTTTTACGCTTCTCAGCGGCCCGAACCTGGGTAAATCCCTTGCGCCCTCCATTGATTCTGCTCTTTGTGCACGCCGATCTCCCCTGCCGAACCACAAGGGGCTGGATGGCCCCATAGATGGTCGTACCACCACGACAGCCGGCTTTATTTCATTGATCATAATATGTATATACATGATGAAGGTATGTACAAAAACTACCCAGTCCGTGACTTAGGTATAATATGGCCGGAGATGTGCAATATTCCAGGGTCGGCTGCCCTCCTCCTCAGAGGTACGTGACTGATCTGCCTCACGTATATCAACAAGGTAATATGACCCGTTGTTGAGATTCTTGCTGACGACGAAGGGTCCTTCCCAAGGTGGCGACAACTTATGCATGCCTGTCTGATCTTGTATCAGACGGAGCACTAAGTCACCTTCCTGAAAGGTACGGCTTCGAACTCTATGGTTGTGATTGCGACGTAGGTCTTGTTGATAGATTGCAAATCTGGACGTGGCAAGTTCGTGTTCTTCCTCCAGAGCATCCTGACGAGCCTGCTCATTATCATCCTCCACATAAGCTGTAGTCTGGGGGGAGTCATGACGAATATCACTTGGAAGGACAGCCTCTGCACCATACACCAGGAAAAACGGCGTGTAGCCTTGCTACTTGTGAGCTGCGTTGGGATTTCCCCGAAGAGGTGGGGATGATGCAGTACAGTAGAGATAAGTATTTCCCTCAGTTATGAAACCAAGGTTATCAATCCAGTAGGAGAATCACGCAACAACTCATTAGCAGTACCTGCACACAAAACAACAAATCCATGCACCCAACGCAAACAAGGGGTTGTCAATCCCTTGGCGGTTAATTGCAAGATTAAATTGTATGGTGATAGATAAATAGATCGAATAAAAATACAAAATAAATAAATAAAGTAAAAGTGCAGCAAGGTATTTTTATGATTTTTAATATATGATTTGGATAGACCCGGGGGCCATAGTTTTCACTAGAGGCTTCTCTCATGAAAATAGCATACGGTGGGTGAACAAATTACTGTTGGGCAATTAATAGAAAAGCAAATAAACATGACGATATCCAAGGCAATGATCATGTATATAGGCATCACGTCCGAGACAAGTAGACCGACTCCTGCCTGCATCTACTACTATTACTCCACACATCGACCGCTATCCAGCATGCATCTAGTGTATTAAGTCCATAAAGAACGGTGTAACGCCTTAAGCAAGATGACATGATGTAGACAAAGTAAACTCACGCATGAATAAACCCCATCTTTATACCCTTAATAGCAATGATACATACGTGTCATGTTCCTTTCTTTCACTGGGATTGAGCACCGCGAGATCGAACCCATTACAAAGCACCTCTCCCATTGCAAGATAAATCAATCTAGTTGGCCAAACCAAATCAATAGATCGGAGAGAAATACAAAGCTATAATAATCATGCATAAAAGAGTTCAGAGAAGACTCAAATAATATTCATGGATAATCTGATAAAAAACTCACAATTCATCATATCCCAACAAACACACCGCAAAAAGTGATTACATCGGATAGAACTCCAAGAACATCGAGGAGAACATTGTATTGAAGATCAAAAAGAGAGAAGAAGCCATCTAGCTACTAACTATGGACCCGAAGGTCTGTGGTAAACTACTCACGCATCATTGGAAGGTGTAACACCCTGGATTTTGTCTCTTTTTCTTTTATTTGGTTTTATTGAATATTTTATTTGCATTTGAGGTTTCTGTCATTTCTTTTGGACTTACCACTTGGAATTTATTTTGATTTTCTTCCAAGTGGGTTCTATCATCCATAAACCCGCCCTAGACCTCATCCATCTCATTATAATGCCATTGATTATTTTTATTTAATGGTATTATACTCTTTTTCTCTCTGAAAATGCCCCTTTACCCTTATAGCTATGAAGCAACCCCTATTTTTATTGCTCTAAAAATTCCAAGAAAATTCCCAAATATTCTTTGGATCATGCCTCACCTTCCTATACAAAAATATCTCATGGTCATTTGGAAATTTTCAGCCAAGGAAAATGTTTTTGCTTCTGGTCAGAAAGGGCACATTGTGAAGCAACTATATTTTTCCTTAATCCTTTTAATCTGAAATTTTTACCACTTGACTACCCTCCTAAGTCATGCTTAACCTCCAAATTTCAGCTCAAAATACTCAGCCATTTGTCCCCAGGGCTTGGAGCAAGTTTCTGTCCAGAAACTTTGCAGCTCCCTCTTGTCACCTCCAATGAGCCACTTGGCAAGCCCAGAGCATTTTTAGGCACCGCGTTGAAGGGACAAAGCAATGGACATGGTGTGGCAGCGCCGAAAGCACCCCGCGTGCCAGTGCACGCGGTGACCGCGTGAGAGCGCGGTGCACTGCATGCGCTCGCCGAGCTCTGTGCGTCGGGGCCCGCGGCCACCGTCCATCCGCCCTCCCCGCGACACCTCACCGTGCCCCAGCGCCGCAACCAACTCCCTTGCGCCAATCAACCCTCTCCCTGCTCCTCCCCGACGCAGGCAAGCTACTCGCCGGAAGAGGCCGAGAGCTAGCGGCGGAAACAGTGAGCCCGCATGCCCGCATTCCGCGCGTAGTGCGCGCCACTGTGGCCGCACGCGTGCACCGCGTCGCCATGTGCTCCTCTGCTTCACCCCCCCCCCCCACGCCGAGCCCGTGCTTATCCTCCCCTCTCCTCCTCTGCAATTCAACTCCGGCGGGCACCCGAGAGTCAGCGAGCCCCATCTATAAATAGAGGCTCCCCCGACTCGATTTGATCATCGCCCTCACCTCACCTGGCCACAAAACACTCCCCCACGAGCGCGGCAAGGCTGGGAGGGCCTCTCGCCTCCGTTGATCGCCGGAGACAGTCGCGGATCCCCCACCACCGTGCACTCATTCTAGCCCACCCCAGCTCCAACCACAACCACCCCCGAGACCGTAGTAACCTTCTGAGCACGACGGTGGCAAGAGCTCGCCGGATTGTCGCCGAAATCGCCGTGCCCAAGAAGCTCCGTCGCCGCCGTCTCTGGAGAGGAAGATTCCGACGCCGTCCGTCCACCCCCACCGTCATCTCGGGTACGTACGTGCTCGCCGTAACGCCCTGAGTCCATCCCAACCAACTCCGGCAGCCGCCGTGGACTCCTCACCGGAGGATCGCCGGCGAACGCGCCGTTCTCTGTGTTCCCTCTCTCTCTCCCCTGTTTAATCCTGACAATGGGACCCACCCGTCAGCCTCTCTCTCGCCCACCCGAATCAGTATAAGTGGAGGCGCATTCGCTAAATATGCCTTCGCCGTGGCCGTTCGGTTAAATTCATTTAAATGGAAATTTTGACCAGATTCTATCCAACTTTGACCAGCTATAACTTTTAATCTATAAGTCCAATTGAATTGATTCTTTTTGCTACTGGTTTATAAAATTCCAAAGTTTCTGTTTGCCAAATTTCAGAATTTTTCTTGCTGTTGAGAATTTCTGGTGCAATAAACAGTGTTATGTGACATTTTCTTTTTGCATTTATATTATTTTCAGAAGAACCTAGTTGTGTTGGAGAAGGCCAGGAGTATTGTGACACTCCTCTGAACCAAGGCAAGCCACAACATCCATATGCCAGGATGCCATTGCAATGAATTTGGTTTAATTGAATTAAATCATCATATATTCATCATTTTAAACTAATTCACTATATAACTCTCATTGCATAGACTCTGTTCTTGTCATGTTGATTTTATGCAGTAGGATACATGATTTCTTGCTCGTGTGCAGTAGGTATCATGACATATACTCATATGATAACATGTTGCATTTGTTATTCATGATTGTGACCCGTGCACCCATTCACACACTATGGCTCGAATCATTTTCATTTCAAGTTAAACTTGATCTTAATCCAACTTGAACATGCTGTTGATCGAGTCATGGTGGCACCGAATCGAGCTCACCAGTGCAACCACACTTGCCTGGATGGGGAGGCCCTAATGCGGTCTATTGTCATGCCTCTCGCCGGTGCCTCCTACGAGGGAAGGTTGTGCTCTGGCGCTACCCTGGCCCGGTAGGCAGTCATAACCTTGAGGACCCGAGTTTTGATGGTACCAAGGTCCCCGTTTGGGACGATGTTTATGTTTGGCCACGACGGTGGCAGCCACAGAGGTGGCGGATGTCACATGTTGGCATCGGGGTCACCCAGGACATAGCCCAAAGGGGAGTTTGTCGGAGTGGCCGGGAGAGTGTCATGCAATAGATTGGTTTTGTCGGAATATCGTTGGTCCACCCGAATGGGAGCACGAGGCCATGAGTTCCGTAGTGTGGGTACAGTGTACTAACCTCTGCAGAGTGTATAATCTATCGATAGCCGCGTCCTCGGATATGGACACAGTTCGTAGTAGGTCACACCATGGGTCAACAGATATAATAAACTTGCACACTAAGACTCACAAGATGGCACATGCAGAAGTGGTGATCGAGTGAGGATCACTATGAAAGGAATGTTTGTGATCAAGTGAGGATCACAGTGGTAAGCTATGAACGGTGGTTACGTGGTAACCCCACAATGGTAAGTTGGTCCCGGGGACCATGGTAATGTTTCACGCACACCTCATGCTGGGTAGTATCATGTTCATGCATTAAATCGGTTAAATGCCTTGTTGTTGTTTGTCGCTCTTGTTTTGTTTGCTGTGAGCTTGCGAGTACATTCAAAGTACTCACCTGGCTTATCATGCCAGGTGCAGGAGAAGCCGTGCATGGTGTGGATATTGAGCAGTATGTCGCGCTCTAGGCCGTGTCCCAGCAGTGTCCCTGTGGAGTGGAGTTCTGCTACCTCGTCGTTCCGCTGCCGCGTAGTAGTTCCCTTATCATCGAGGCCCCTGCCATGTCTACTAAATAATGTACATAAGTGCAGCCGCACCGTGTGTGCCGCTTGGCCTCGCTCATCATGTAATATGTAAACCTATGTTTCCGCTAAGAGATCAATAAAGCGGTTGTTTTCTGTACCAAGTTGTTGTGTATTACCAGAAGACTCGATCTCTGGGCTGGCAATGCAAGGTAAACCGGTTGCTCTGAGCCGGGGTGCCACAACGCTTGGTATCAGAGCCGCGCTGACTGTAGGACGCCCTAGATAGCCGACGCGTTAGAAAATGGTAGTTTTAGCCTCTGTAGTGATTTGAGGGTGATTGTGCACTTGGGTGTTGCATTGCATGCATATAGCTTACTGTGAATGCTGACCAGCTAATGTTGTGAGTGTAGATGGCACCAGTCCCTTATCCGTACCAGCCTGAGCCGGCACCTTCCACCTTCCCGCATCTGCTTAGCAACGTGTGGTGCCGACTCTACCCTGATATCGATGACCCCATATACCAGGTGTACCGAGAGCAGCTCGCTGATGGCGTTTACGAGTATCATGCGGAGGTCATCATGCACAACAGTATCGTGGTGGGCACTTACACTCGCTCCACCAAGGGCGGGACGGCTTCTACACCCAACCAGGAGGTCCAGTTCGCAGCATTTGAGGCTCTCACTGACTTGCGCTATAACGAGATTCAGATGCAGACTCACCCAGGTTTCTACTTCTATCCGTCCCTGTATGAGTCAGGACAGATCCGTTTCCCTTACATTGATCCGGAGTGTGACCGGTCAGCCAACCACTTGTCTCGCTACATAACGGTGGGATACTTTCTGATCATCAGCCTAGCCCATGAGCTGAACCGCGTTCGAGGCGAGCTAGCTGCCGCTCGATCTACCTTCGCTTCACCTCTGTTTATCCACACATCACTTGTTCCTCCAGTTACCTTACCTCCACCCACTCCAGTGGCCCCCACGCCTTCTCAAAGTAACTCAGGCACTTCGGTAGCGACTCCTCATGAGTCCCCAGCCCAGTGGGCTTTGCTTCTCACTACCCCAGCCCCTCTGATGTTGCGGAGTCACCCTGCTCCAGACCCTGAGGGAGAGTCTTCCCGTCAGCGTCGTCGTGTTTCCTTTGCTCCGAATGTATCCGTTATCAGTTCCGATTCGGAGTCCGACACCGAGGAGACACCAGCAGGACCATCAGTGTGCCAGTGCGATCCCTGTCGTCGCATGTAGACGAGGATGATGTGGTGTTTGGTTCTATGCATGTAGCAGTACTATCCTTGCTGATGCCCTGCTATGTATGCTGGATGATGTATTGTATAATTATGTTGCTTTCTGTTATTCGCTTTGGCTTTTCTCGATTTCTCTTCCGGGTTTGTTGCTTCACCTCCCTATTTTTCTTGTTTTCCCCTAATGGATGTTGCTCATCTCGATGCTTCGTATTAGGAAACATACATAGGATGACAAGGTGTGGCAGTAACTGTCATGGTGGCGACAATACTCCAGTTCGTCGATCCACCAGGCAAGCAGGACATTCTCCGGAACCATATCAGCCACCACCTCCCCCACCTCAAGCACCCACGACAGAGCAGATTATGCGGATGTTTGAGGAGAAGAGAAACCAAGACCTGATGGAATTCCTGAGAAGCACGCAGGCTGTGGTTGGGCAGAATAATCACAATGGTAATCACTCCAAGCTGTCAGACTTTCAGAGGACCAAACCGCCCAGTTTCAGTCAAGCAGTGGAACCGATGGAAGCCGATGATTGGTTGAGGACCATTGAGAAGAAGCTGGAAATTGCTCGCACTAAAGATGCTGACAAGGTGCCCTTCGCCACTCATTATCTAGAAGGACCAGCTGCTATATGGTTGGACAATGCCAAAGTGATGTGGCCCGCTGAAGACGAGATTACTTGGGATAAATTCAAAGATAAATTCCGCAAGTACCATATTCCTGCCGGCATCATGAAGGTCAAGCAGTGAGAATTTCTCACCCTTACCCAAGGCACCTCGACTGTAAGTGAATATTTAAACAAGTTCAATCACTTGGCCCGTTACTCCAGTCATGATGTGGCCACCGAAGAACGGAAGATAGATCGGTTCCTCGGAGGACTCAACCTTACCCTCCGATGTGCACTCAGCATGCTAGATTTCCCCGACTTCCAAACTTTGGTGAACAAGGCACTCATTGCCGAAAGGGAACACAAACTGGTTAATGATCATAAGACTGCCTATGAGGACCGCAAACGCAAGTTTGAACCCAAGAAGGAAGGGCAAGTTTTTCAGAAGGTTCGTACCTGGCAGCAACCTCAGTTTGAGTTCAAGCCAACCTGGCAATAGGGGAATATCAAGAATGAAAGTCAGATCAAGACTGTGGTTGCAAAACCAAACAAGGAAGACTGTCAGCGCAACAATGCATGTTACTCATGTGGACAAACTAGGCATTACGCTAGGCAGTGCCCCAAGATCGGCAAGACAACAGCCAACCTGAAGCCTCAAGTCAATTATGTGGGGCAATTCCCAAAACGGAGATATATTCAAGGGAAAGTTCATCACATCTCTGCCGAAGAAGCCTCTGAAGTTCCCGATGTGGTAATTGGTATGTTTCCTGTTAATGACATACATGCAACCATTTTATTCGATTCCGGGGCTTCCCATTCTTTTATTTCGCGGAGTTTTGTTGCCCAACATCGCCTTTCCTATACTCTTTTGGACAAAGCTATGGTGGTACAATCCCCCGGATCCGGGCTCAAGACAAATATTGTATGCCGAGGATTGAAAATATCAATCAATGGAGTCATCTTCCCCGCATCACTGGTATCCATTGAGTCTCCCACCTTGGATATTATTTTGGGAATGGATTGGCTGACAAGACATCAGGTCTGCATCAACTGCGCAACAAGAGAAGTCACGCTAATAAATCCCTCGGGCCAGTCCGCTCGATTCTATGCTGGTCGAGCCATACCAAAGAAAGGGATGGTTTATGCTGCCATTGCAACAGAAATGAATCTAGTTCCAGTGGTCTGCGAGTTCCCAGATGTGTTTCCAGATGAATTGCCAGGCATGCCCCCTGATCGCGAGCTTGAATTTTCAATCGAGCTTGTGCCCGGGACAGCACCAATCTACAAGAAATATTATCGGATGCCTTCGTTTGAACTAGTGGAGTTGAAGAAACAAATAGCTGAGATGCTCCAAAAAGGATATATTCGCCCCAGTTCATCTCCTTGGGGTGCACCCGCAATATTTGTGGGCAAGAAAGATGGCAGTCTCCGGATGTGCGTTGACTACCGTGCTCTCAATGATGTCACCATCAAAAATAAATACCCGCTTCCCAGGATCGATGATTTGTTCGATCAACTCAGTGGAGCTGAAGTGTTCTCCAAGATTGACTTGCGCACCGGGTATCACCAGCTAAAGATCAGAAAAGAAGATATCCCCAAGACCGCCTTCACTACACGGTACGGGCTATACGAGTATACGGTCATGTCATTTGGACTGACCAACGCTCATGCATTCTTCATGCACATGATGAACAAGGTGTTCATGGATTTCTTGGACAAGTTTGTAGTGGTGTTTATTGATGACATCCTTATATATTCCAAAAGTGAAGATGAGCACAAGCAGCATCTCCGAGCAGTATTGGAACGATTACGCGCTCATCAACTCTACGCCAAGTTCAGCAAATGTGAATTTTGGTTAAAAGAAGTGGGATTCCTTGGACATACTCTTTCCGCTCAAGGAGTGGCCGTGTACCAAAGCAAAGTCACAGAAGTCCTGAAGTGGAAGACACCGGTTTCAGTCACAGAAATCAGGAGTTTCTTGGGTCTAGCAGGTTATTACCGTCGCTTCATTGAAGGCTTCTCAAATATTGCCAAGCCAAGACTGAACTACTCAAGAAGAATCAGAAGTTTATATGGGCAGAAGCATGTGAGAACAGTTTCAATGAACTCAAGACCCGGTTGACCACCGCTCCAGTGTTGACTCTACCCGATATCTACCGGAGCTTCGACATCTATTGCGACGCATCCAGGCGTGGCATTGGGTGTGTACTTATGCAAGATGGAAAGGTCATGGCCTATGCATCAAGACAGCTCCGACCGCATGAGGAGAATTACCCTACTCATGACTTAGAGATGGCAGATGTGGTTCATGCCTTCAAAATTTGGAGGCATTACATTATTGGAAAACGATGCCAAATCTACACCGACCACAAGAGTCTCAAATATATATTCACTCAACCAGACTTGAACCTCCGACAACGAAGATGGCTTGAGTTGGTCAAAGACTATGACCTGGGTATCAACTACCATCCAGGGAAAGCAAATGTGGTCGCCGATGCCCTCAGTCGCAAACCGGCTACCACAAACTTATCAATCGAGCGTCTGCACCCAGCACTTCAAGAAGAAATAGCCCAAATCAACATGATCCTGTGTGATGCAATTTGCTCGGTTACCTTGGAAATAACCCCTACTCTGGAAGACAAAATCCGAAAGGCTCAACCTGGTGACCCAATGTTACTCAAGATAATGGCCCAAGTACGAGAAGGGAAGACGCCAGATTTCAACATTGATGACAAAGGTACACTCCGATTCCGGGATCGAGTCTGTGTACCGGACCTCGGAGAATTAAAGCAGCAGATTCTGAAGGAAGCTCACGAGTCCACATACTCTATTCATCCTGGAGGCACTAAAATGTACCAAGACTTAAAGCAAACATTCTGGTGGGAAGGTATAAAGAAAGATATCGCCTATTACGTCGCCTGTTGTGATATATGCAACAAGGTGAAGGCTGAACACCAGAAACCAGCCGGCCTACTTCAACCCTTACCCGTTCCACAATGGAAATGGGATGATATCTGCATGGACTTTATCGTGGGATTACCAAGGACACCATGAGGTAATAACGCCATATGGGTCGTGGTCGACATGCTTACCAAGGTGGCCCACTTTATTCCAATCAGGACCACCTACCGTGCAGACCAACTCGCTCAACTCTACGTATCCAGGATTGTCAGTCTACATGGGGTACCAAGGACTATCACTTCAGACCGGGGATCTTTGTTTACCTCGGCATTCTGGCTACGTCTACACCAAGCCTTGGGAACCGCTTTGAAGCATAGCACCGCTTATCACCCTCAGACCGATGGCCAGACAGAGCGGGTAAATCAAATCTTGGAAGATATGCTTCGGGCATGCGCTCTTGCTCATGGACCCAAATAGGAAGACAGCCTGTCATACGCTGAGTTTTCTTACAACAACGGCTACCAGACTAGCCTCAAGATGTCACCTTTTGAGGGCCTATATGGACGAAAGTGTCGTACCCCGCTGAACTGGTCTCAGACGGGAGACAGCCGAATCTTCGGGACCGATTTGATGATGGAAGCAAAAAAGCAAGTCAAAGAAATTCGAGACAGACTGCAAGTAGCAAAATCTCGTCAGAAGAGCTACTATGACTCAAAGCATAGACAGATCAGCTTCGAACAAGGTGAATATGCATATCTCCGAGTTACCCCCACGAATGGAGTTAAAAGGTTTCATACTCGAGGAAAACTTGCACCAAGATACATCGGTCCGTTTCCAGTTATGACCAGAGTAGGCAAAGTGGCTTATCAATTAGAATTGCCTCCCGAGCTATCCGAGGTTCATGATGTGTACCACGTGTCTCAGCTACGAAAATGCATCGCACCACCTACAAAACAAACGGATATGACAGAACTAGAGCTTGCCAAGGATTTAACCTACGAGGAGAAACCCTTGAGAATCTTGGAAGAAATGGACAGAGTCACCCGCAGCAAGACTATAAAATTTTACAAAGTCCAATGGGAGCACCACACCGAGGATGAGGCCACCTGGGAATGAGCGGATTTCTTAAGGACGGCATACCCATATTTGTTTCCTGAGCAACCGAATCTCGAGGACGAGATTCATCTTAAGGGGGGAGGTTTGTAACACCCTGGATTTTGTCTCTTTTTCTTTTATTTGGTTTTATTGAATATTTTATTTGCATTTGAGGTTTCTGTCATTTCTTTTGGACTTACCACTTGGAATTTATTTTGATTTTCTTCCAAGTGGGTTCTATCATCCATAAACCCTCCCTAGACCTCATCCATCTCATTATAATGCCATTGAGTATTTTTATTTAATGGCATTATACTCTTTTTCTCTCTGAAAATGCCCCTTTACCCTTATAGCTATGAAGCAACCCCTATTTTTATTGCTCTAAAAATTCCAAGAAAATTCCCAAATATTCTTTGGATCATGCCTCACCTTCCTATGCAAAAATATCTCATGGTCACTTGGAAAATTTCAGCCAAGGAAAATGTTTTTGCTTCTGGTCAGAAAGGGCACATTGTGAAGCAACTATATTTTTCCTTAATCCTTTTAATCTGAAATTTTTACCACTTGACTACCCTTCTAAGTCATGCTTAACCTCCAAATTTCAGCACAAAATGCTCAGCCATTTGTCCCCAGTGCTTGGAGCAAGTTTCTATCCAGAAACTTTGCAGCTCCCTCTTGTCACCTCCAGTGAGCCACTTGGCAAGCCCAGAGCATTTTTAGGCACCGCGTTGAAGGGACAAAGCGATGGACATGGTGTGGCAGCGCCGAAAGCACCACGCGTGCCAGTGCACGCGGTGACCGCGTGACAGCGCGGTGCATTGCATGCGCTCGCCGCGTTCTGTGTGTCAGGGCCCGCGGCCACCGTCCATCCGCCCTCCCCGCGACACCTCACCGTGCCCCAGTGCCGCAGCCAACTCCCTTGCGCCACCCAACCCTCTCCCTGCTCCTCCCCGACGCAGGCAAGCTGCTCGCTAGAAGAGGCCGAGAGCTAGCGGCGGAAACAGTGAGCCGCATGCCCGCATTCCGCGCGTAGTGCGCGCCACTGTGGCCGCACGCGTGCACCGCGTCGCCCTGTGCTCCTCTGCTTCACCCCCCACGCCGAGCCCGTGCTTATCCTCCCCTCTCCTCCTCTGCAACTCAACTATGGCGGGCACCCGAGAGCCGGCGAGCCCCATCTATATATAGAGGCTCCCCCGACTCGATTTGATCATCGCCCTCACCTCACCTAGCCACAAAACACTTCCCCACGAGCGCGGCAAGGCCGGGAGGGCCTCTCGCCGCCGTTGATCGCCGGAGACAGTCGCGGATCCCCCACCACCGTGCACTCATTCTAGCCCACCCCAGCTCCAACCACTACCACCCCCGAGACCGTAGTAACCTTCTGAGCACGACGGTGACAAGAGCTCGCCGGATTGTTGCTGGAATCGCCATGCCCGAGAAGCTCCACCGCCGCCGTCTCTGGAGAGGAAGATTCCGACGCCGTCCGTCCACCCCCGCCGTCATCTCGGGTATGTGTGTGCTCGTCGTAACGCCCTGAGTCCATCCCGACCAACTCCGGCAGCCGTCGTGGACTCCTCGTCGGAGTATCGCCGGCGAACGCGCCGTTCTCTCTGTTCCCTCTCTCTCCCCTATTTAATCTTGACAACGGGACCCACCCGTCAGCCTCTCTCTCGCCCGCCCGAATCGGTATAAGTGGAGGCGCATTCGCTAAATACGCCTTCGACGTGGCCGTTCGGTTAAATTCATTTAAATGGAAATTTTGACCAGATTCTATCCAACTTTGACCAGCTATAACTTTTAATCTATAAGTCCAATTGAATTGATTCTTTTTGCTACTGGTTTATAAAATTCCAAAGTTTCTGTTTGCCAAATTTCAGAATTTTTCTTGCTGTTGAGAATTTCTGATGCAATAAACAGTGTTATGTGACATTTTCTTTTTGCATTTATATTATTTTCAGAAGAACCTAGTTGTGTTGGAGAAGGCCAGGAGTATTGTGACACTCCTCTGAACCAAGGCAAGCCACAACATCCATATGCAAGGATGGCATTGCAATGACTTTGGTTTAATTGAATTAAATCATCATATATTCATCATTTTAAAATAATTCACTATATAACTCTCATTGCATAGACTTTGTTCTTGTCATGTTGATTTTATGCAGTAGGATACATGAGTTCTTGCTAGTGTGCAGTAGGTATCATGACATATACTCATATGATAACATGATGCATTTGTTATTCATGATTGTGACCCGTGCACCCATTCACACACTATGGCTTGAATCATTTTCATTTCAAGTTAAACTTGATCTTAATCCAACTTGAACATGCTGTTGATCGAGTCATGGTGCCACCGAATCGAGCTCACCAGTGCAACCACACTTGCCTGGATGGGGGGGCCCTAATGCGGTCTATTGTCATGTCTCTCGCCGGTGCCTCCTACGAGGGAAGGTTGTGCTCTGGCGCTACCCTGGCCCGGTAGGCAGTCATAACCTTGAGGACCCGAGTTTTGATGGTACCAAGGTCCCCGTTTGGGACGATGTTTATGTTTTGCCACGACGGTGGCAGCCACAGAGGTGGCGGATGTCACATGTTGGCACCGGGGTCACCCAGGACATAGCACAAAGGGAAGTTTGTCGGAGTGGCCGGGAGAGTGTCATGCAATAGATTGGTTTTGTCGGAATATCGTTGGTCCACCCGAATGGGAGCACGAGGCCATGAGTTCCGTAGTGTGGGTACAGTGTACTAACCTCTGCAGAGTGTATAATCTATCGATAGCCGCGTCCACGGATATGGACACAGTTTGTAGTAGGTCACATCGTGGGTCAACAGATATAATAAACTTGCACACTAAGACTCACAAGATGGCACATGCAGAAGTGGTGATCGAGTGAGGATCACTATGAAAGGAATGTTTGTGATCAAGTGAGGATCACAGTGGTAAGCTATGAACGGTGGTTACGTGATAACCCCACAATGGTAAGTTGGTCCCGGGGACCATGGTAATGTTTCACGCACACCTCATGCTGGGTAGTATCATGTTCATGCATTAAATCGGTTAAATGCCTTGTTGTTGTTTGTCGCTCTTGTTTTGTTTGCTGTGAGCTTGCGAGTACATTCAAAGTACTCACCTGGCTTATCATGCCAGGTGCAGGAGAAGCCGTGCATGGTGTGGATATTGAGCAGTATGTCGCGCTCTAGGCCGTGTCCCAACAGTGTCCCTGTGGAGTGAAGTTCTGCTACCTCGTCGTTCCGCTGCCGCGTAGTAGTTCCCTTATCATCGAGGCCCTTGCCATGTCTACTAAATAATGTACATAAGTGCAGCCGCACCGTGTGTGCCGCTTGGCCTCGCTCATCATGTAATATGTAAACCTATGTTTCCGCTAAGAGATCAATAAAGCGGTTGTTTTCTGTACCAAGTTGTTGTGTATTGCCAGAAGACTCGATCTCTGGGCTGGCAATGCAAGGTAAACCAGTTGCTCTGAGCCGGGGTGCCACAGAAGGGCAGCAAGGATGATGTAGAGCCCCTCCGTGATCGATTCCCCCTCCGGCGGAGTACCGGAAAAGGCCTCCAGATGGGATCTCTCGAGAACAGAAGCTTGCGGCGGCGGAAAAAGTATTTCGTGGACTCCTCTGTTGGTTTCCTGATTTTAGAGAATTTATAGAGGTGGAATTAGGTCAAACGGAGCTGTGAGGGCCCCACAAGGTACCAGGGCGCGCCCCCCTGGGGCGCGCTGTCGTGCCTCGTGGGCCACTGCTTCATCTTCTCGTCCCCTCCCGAAGCTTCTAGTGTTTGTTATGTCCAGAAAAAAATTTCCAAAAAGTTTCGTGGCATTTGGATTTCATTTGGTACTGATATTCTGGAAAACCAAAAACAGGCAAAAAACAGCAACTGGCACTGGGCACTAAGTTAATAGGTTAGTCCCAAAAAATGATATATAATTGCAGTAAATGTATATAAAAACATCCAAGATTTATACTATAATAGCATGGAACAATCAAAAATTATAGATACATTGGAGACGTATCAGCATCCCCAAGCTTAATTCATGCTCGTCCTCGAGTAGGTAAATGATAAAAACAGAATTTTTGATGTGGAATGCTACCTATCATATTCATCATATATTCTTTTCTTTAAGCATGGACATTTGGACTTGAATGATTCAAAGCAATAGTCTATAGTTTGACATGAAGACATAAATACTCAAGCATACTAACAAGCAACCATGTCTTTCAAAATATCAACGCTAAAGAAAGTTATCCCTAGCCCATTATGCTCAATCATTTATCCATTCATGAAACACACTCAATATGAGCTACACACAATGCACAAGTATGACAATAATGCTTTCTAGTTGGTGCTTTATAAGAGAAGATGGAGACTCAAAATAAAAATAAAAATAAAAATTGCATAAAAGTAAATATATAGGCCCTTCACAGAGGGAAGCAGAGATTTGCAAATGTGCCAGAGCTCAAAGCTTAAATTAGAGAGATAAAATTATTTTGAGAGGCATGCTTTTGATGGAAATATGCCCTAGAGGCAATAATAAAGTTGTTATTATTTTATATTTCCTTGTTCATGATAAAGGTTTATTATTCATGCTAGAATTGTATTGACCGGAAACTTAAATACATGTGTGAATACATAAACAAATACCGTGTCCCTAGTGAGCCTCTACTAGACTAGCTCGTTGATCAAAGATGGTTAAGGTTTCCTAACCATAGACATGAGTTGTCATTTGATAATGGGATCACATCATTAGGAGAATGATGTGATGGACAAGACCCATCTGTTAGCTTAGCATATGATCGTTCTGTTTATTGCTACTTCTTTCTTGAATGTCAAATACATGTTCCTCAGACCATGAGATCATGCAACTCCCGGATATCGGAGGAATACCTTGTGTGCTATCAAACGTCACAATGTAACTGGGTGATCATAAAGATGGTCTACAGGTATCTCCGAAAGGTGTCCGTTGAGTTGGCATGGATCGAGACTGGGATTTGTCACTCCGTGTTTCGGAGAGGTATCTCTGGGCCCTCTCGGTAATGCACATCATAAGAAGCTTGCAAGCAAAGTGACTAAGGAGTTAGTTACGGGATGATGTATTATGGAACGAGTAAAGAGACTTGCCGGTAACGAGATTGAACTAGGTATGGAGATACCGACGATCGAATCTCGGGCAAGTAACATACCGACGAACAAAGGGAATTACGTATGTTGTCATTGCGGTTCGACCGATAAGATCTTCGTGGAATATGTAGGAACCAATATGGGCATCCAGGTTCCGCTATTGATTATTGACCGGAGAGGTGTCTCGGTCATGTCTACATCATTCCCGAACCCGTAGGGTCCGCACGCTTAACGTTCGTTGACGATATAGTGTTATATGAGTTATGTGAATTGGTAACCGAATGTTGTTCGGAGTCTTGGATGAGATCCCGGACGTCACGAGGAGTCTCGGAATGGTCGAGAGGTAAAGATTTATATATGGGAAGTCTTATTTTGGGTTCCGGAAAAAGGTGCAGTTTTTTCGGTATTGTACCGGGAAGCTTCCAGAAGGTTCCGGAGGATTCCGGAGGGGTCCGGAAGTCCACAAGTGGGTCCACCACGTCCCAAGGGCTGGAATGGGCTAAGGGGAGGCGCCCTGGCCTTATTGGGCCAGGCGCACCAAGTCCTCAAAAGCCCACGCAGTTAGGGAAGGAAAAAAGGAGAGTCCTAGTAGGAATAGGATTGGACTTTGGAGTCCAAGTCCACGTGTGTACTATTCACGTGGTACTGTTCACATGGTACTATTCATGTGGTACTGTTCATGTGGCACTATTCCTTCTTCTCCAAGCCCTACACATATATAAATAGAGGAGAGGGGGCGCCCCAAACAAGACACAACATTGTCTTAGCCGTGTGCGGCACCCCCCTCCATAGTTCTGTCCCTCGGTCATATTTTCGCAGTGCTTGGGCGAAGCCCTGCGGAGATAGCATCACCACCACCGTCACCACGCCGTCGTGCTACCGGAACTCATCCACTACCTCGCCGTCTTGCTGGATCAAGAAGTCGAGGACGTCACCGAGCTGAACGTGTGCTGAACGCGGAGGTGCCGTACGTTCGGTACTCGGTCGGTTGGATCGTGAAGTTGTTCGATGACATCAACCGCGTTGTTCTAACGCTTCCGCTTACGGTCTACGAGGGTACGTAGACACACTCCCCCTCTCGTAGCTATGTATCTCCATGGATAGATCTTGCGTGTGCGTAGAAATTTTTTTGTTTTCCATGCAACGTTCCCCAACAGTGGCATCATGAGCCAGGTCTATGCGTAGATGATATGCACGAGTAGAACACAAAGAGTTGTGGGCGGTGATCGTCATACTGCTTACCACCAACGTCTTATTTTGATTCGGCGGTATTGTAAGATGAAGCGGCCCGGACCAACCTTACATGTCCACGTACATGAGACCGGTTCCACCGACAGACATGCAACTTGTTTTGCATAAAGGTGGCTGGCGGGTGTCTGTTTCTCCTACTTTAGTTGAATCGAATTTGACTGCGGCAGGTCCTTGTTGAAGGTTAAAACAGCAAACTTGATAAATCACCGTTGTGGTTTTGTGCCGTAGGTAAGAACGGTTCTTGCTAGAAGCCCGTAGCAGCCACGTAAAACTTGCAACAACAAAGTAGAGGACGTCTAACTTGTTTTTGCAGGGTATGCTGTGATGTGATATGGTCAAGACATGATGTGATATACGTTGTTGTATGAAATGATCATGTTTTGTAATTTATCGGCAACCGGCAGGAGCCTTATGGTTGTCTCTTTATTGTATGAAATGCAAGCGCCATGTAATTGCTTTTCTTTATCGATATGCGTTAGCAATAGTTGTAGAAGCAATAGTTGGCGAGACGACCACGACGCAACGACGGAGATCAAGGTGTCGAGCTGGTGACGATGGAGATCATGACGATGCTTTGGAGATGGAGATCAAAAGCACAATATGATGGCCATATCATGTCACATATTTTGATTGCATGTGATGTTTATCCTTTATGCATCTTATTTTGCTTAGAACGACGGTAGCATTATAAGATGATCCCTTCACTAAATTTCAAGATAAAAGTGTTCTCCCCGAGTATGCACCGTTGCTAAAGTTCGTCGTTTCGAAGCACCTCGTGATGATCGGGTGTGATAGATTCTACGTTCACATACAACGGGTGTAAGCCAGTTTTACATAAGCAGAATACTTGGGTTAAACTTGATGAGCCTAGCATGTATAGACATGGTCTCGGAACACTGGAGACCGAAAGGTCGAACATGAGTCATATAGTAGATATGATCAACATGGAGATGTTCACCATTGATGACTATCCCATCTCACGTGATGATCGGACATGGGCTAGTTGATTTGGATCATGTATCACTTAGTTAACTTGAGGGATGTTAATTTAAGTGGGAGTTCATTAGTAATTTGATTAAGTGAACTTAATTTATCATGAACTTAGACTTGATAGTTTTTGCATATCTATGTTGTAGATATATGGCCCGTGCTACTGTTCTGTTAAATTTTAATGCGTTCCTAGAGAAAGCTAAGTTGAAAGATGATGGTAGCAACTACACGGACTGGGTCCGTAACTTGAGGATTATCCTCATTGCTGCACAGAAGAATTATGCCCTTGATGCACCGCTAGGTAATGGACCTACTGCAGGAGCTACTGCAGACGTTGTGAACGCCTGGCAGGCTCGATCTGATGACTACTCAATAGTTCAGTGTGCCATGCTCTACGGCTTAGAACCGGGACTACAAAAGTGTTTTGAACGCCACGGAGCATATGAGATGTTCCAAGAGCTGAAATTGATATTTCAAGCTAATGCCCGGGTTGAGAGAAATGAAGTCTCCAACAAGTTCTTCAGCTGTAAGATGGAGGAGAACAGTTCTGTCAGTGAACACATACTCAGAATGTCTGGATACCACAACCACTTGACTCAGCTGGGAATTGATCTTCCAATTGAGAGTGTTATTGACAGAGTTCTTCAGTCACTGCCACCAAGCTATAAAGGCTTCGTGATGAACTATAATATGCAAGGGATGGAGAAGACAATTCCCGAGCTCTTCGCGATGCTGAAATCAGCGGAGGTAGAAATCAAGAAGGAGCATCAAGTGTTGATGGTTAACAAGACCACTAGTTTCAAGAAAAAGGGCAAGGGAAAGAAGGGGAACTTCAAGAAGAACGGCAAGCAAGCTGCCGCTCCCACGAAGAAACCCAAAGTTGGACCCAAGCCTGAAACTGAGTGCTTCTACTGCAAAGGAACTGGTCACTGGAAGCGGAACTGCCCCAAGTATTTGGCGGATAAGAAGGATGGCAAAGTGAACAAAGGTATATTTGATATACATGTTATTGATATGTACCTCACTAGTGCTCGTAGCAGCGTCTGGGTATTTGATACCGATTCAGTTGCTAATATTAGTAACTTGAAGCAGGAGCTGCAGAGTAACGGAGACTAGCTGAGGGCGAGGTGACGATATGTGTTGGAAGTGTCTCCAAGATTGATATGATCAATATCGACACGCTCGTAATACCTTCGGGATTAGTATTAAACCTAAATAATGGTTATTTGGTGCTTGCGTTGAGCATAAAACATTATATCTGGATATTGTTTATTGCAAGACGGTTATTCATTTAAGTCAGAGAATAATGGTTATTCTGTTTATATGAATAATATCCCTCGTGATCATGCACCCTTGTGAATGGTTTATTCTTGTTGAATCTCGATCGTAGTGATACACATATTCATAATATTGATGCCAAAAGATGCAAAGTTGATAATGATAGTGCAACATACTTGTGGCACTGCCGTTTAGGTCATATTGGTGTAAAGCGCATGAAGAAACTCCATGCTGATGGACTTTTGGAATCTCTTGATTATGAATCATTTGATACTTGCGAACCATGCCTCATGGGCAAGATGACTAAAACTCCGTTCTCCAGAACAATGGAGCGAGCTACTGATTTGTTGGAAATAATACATACCGATGTATGCGGTCCGATGAATGTTGAAGCACGCGGCGGGTATCGTTATTTTCTAACCTTCACAGATGATTTGAGTAGATATGGGTATATCTACTTGATGAAACACAAGTCTGAAACATTTGAAAAGTTCAAAGAATTTCAGAGTGAAGTAGAAAATCATCGTAAGAAGAAAATAAAGTTTCTACGATCTGATCGCGGAGGCGAATATTTGAGTTAAGAGTTTGGCCTTCATTTAAGAAAATGTGGAATTGTTTCACAACTCACGCCACCTGGAACACCACAGCGTAATGGTGTGTCTGAACGTCGTAACCGTACTTTATTGGATATGGTGCGTTCTATGATGTCTCTTACCGATTTGCCACTATCGTTTTGGGGTTATGCATTAGAGACAGCTGCATTCACGTTAAATAGGGCACCGTCTAAATCCGTTGAGACGACACCGTATGAACTATGGTTTGGCAAGAAACCTAAGCTGTCGTTTCTTAAAGTTTGGGGATGCGATGCTTATGTGAAAAAGCTTCAACCTGATAAGCTCGAACCCAAAGCGGAGAAGTGCGTCTTCATAGGATACCCTAAAGAAACAATTGGGTACACCTTCTACCACAGATCCAAAGGCAAGGTCTTTGTTGCCAAGAATGGGTCCTTTCTAGAGAAGGAGTTTCTCTCGAAAGAAGTGAGTGGGAGGAAAGTAGAACTTGATGAGGTAATTATACCTTCTCTCGAATTGGAAAGTAGCTCATCAGAGAAAACCGTTCCCGTGATGCCTACACCAATAAGAGAGGAAGATAATGATAAAGATCATGAAACTTCAGATCAAGTTACTACTGAACTTCGTAGGTCGACCAGAGTACGTTCCGCACTAGAGTGGTACGGTAATCCTATTCTGAAAGTTATGTTGTTAGACAACGGCGAACCTACGAACTATGAAGAAGCTATGATAAGCCCGGATTCTGACAAATGGCTTGAGGCCATGAAATCTGAGATAGGATCCATGTATGAGAACAAAGTGTGGACTTTGGTGGACTTGCCCGATGATCGGCAAGCCATTGAGAATAAATGGATTTATAAGAGGAAGACAAACGCTGATGGTAATATCACTGTCTACAAAGCTCGACTTGTCGCGAAAGGTTTTCGACAAGTTCAAGGGGTTGACTACGATGAGACTTTCTCACCCGTAGCGATGCTTAAGTCTGTCCGAATCATGTTAGCAATTGCCGCATTTTATGATCTGGCAAATGGATGTCAAAACTGCATTCCTTAATGGTTTTCTCAAAGAAGAGTTGTATATGATGCAACCAGAAGGTTTTGTCGATCCTAAGGGTGCTAACAAAGTGTGCAAGCTCCAGCGATCCATCTATGGACTGGTGCAAGCATCTCGGAGTTGGAATATACGCTTTGATGAGGTGATCAAAGCATATGGTTTTGTACAGACTTACGGTGAAGCCTGTATTTACAGGAAAGTGAGTGGGAGCTCTGCAGCATTTCTAATATTATATGTGGATGACATATTGTTGATTGGAAATGATATAGAATTTCTGGATGGCATAAAAGGATACTTGAATGAAAGACCTCGGTGAAGCTGCTTATATATTGGGCATCAAGATCTATAGAGATAGATCAAGACGCTTGATAAGACTTTCAATGAGTACATACCTTGACAATATTTTGAAGGAGTTCAAAATGGATCAGTCAAAGAAGGAGTTCTTGCCTGTATTGTAAGGTGTAAAGTTGAGTAAGACTCAAAGCTCGACCACGGCAGAAGATAGAGAGAGAATGAAAGTCATTCCCTATGCCTCAGCCATAGGTTCTATAATGTATGTCATGATGTGTACCACACCTAATGTGTGCCTTGCCACGTGTCTGGCAAAGGGGGTACAAGAGTGATCCAGGAGTGGATCACTGGATAGCGGTCAAAATTATCCTTAGTAACTAAAGGACTAAGGAAATGTTTCTCGATTATGGAGGTGATAAAGAGTTCGTCGTAAAGGGTTACGTCGATGCAAGCTTTGACACCAATCTGGATATCTCTGAGTAGCAAACCGGATACGTATAATGGAGCAGTCATTTGGAATAGCTCCAAGTAAAGCGTGATAGCAACATCTACAGTATGACATAAGGATTTGCAAAGTACACATGGGTCTGAATATTGCAGACCCATTGACTAAAATTCTCTCTCACGAGCAAAACATGATCACACCTTAGAACTCTTTGAGTGTTAATCACATGGTGATGTGAACTAGATTACTGACTCTAGTGAACTCTTGGGTGTTAATCACATGGCGATGTGAACTAGATTATTGACTCTAGTGCAAGTGGGAGACTGATGGAAATATTCCCTAGAGGCAATAATAAAGTTGTTATTATTTTATATTTCCTTGTTCATGATAAAGGTTTATTATTCATAATAGAATTGTATTGACCGGAAACTTAAATACATGTGTGAATACATAAACAAATACCGTGTCCCTAGTGAGCCTCTACTAGACTAGCTCGTTGATCAAAGATGGTTAAGGTTTCCTAACCATAGACATGAGTTGTCATTTGATAACGGGATCACATCATTAGGAGAATGATGTGATGGACAAGACCCATCTGTTAGCTTAGCATATGATCGTTCTGTTTATTGCTACTGCTTTATTGAATGTCAAATACATGTTCCTCAAACCATGAGATCATGCAACTCCCGGATACCAGAGGAATACCTTGTGTGCTATCAAACGTCACAACGTAACTGGGTGATCATAAAGATGCTCTACAGGTATCTCCGAAAGGTGTCCGTTGAATTGGCATGGATCGAGACTGGGATTTGTCACTCTGGGCCCTCTCGGTAATGCACATCATAAGAAGCTTGCAAGCAAAGTGACTAAGGAGTTAGTTACAGGATGATGTATTACGGAACGAGTAAAGAGACTTGCCGGTGATGAGATTGAACTAGGTATGGAGATACCGACGATCGAATCTCGGGCAAGTAACATACCGACGGACAAAGGGAATTACATATGTTGTCATTGCGGTTCGACCGATAAGATCTTCATGGAATATGTAGGAACCAATATGGGCATCCAGGTTCCGCTATTGATTATTGTCCGGAGAGGCGTGGTCATGTCTACATCATTCCCGAACCCGTAGGGTCCGCACGCTTAACGTTCGTTGACGATATAGTGTTATATGAGTTATGTGAATTGGTAACCGAATGTTGTTCGGAGTCTTGGATGAGATCCCGGACGTCACGAGGAGTCTCGGAATGGTCGAGAGGTAAAGATTTATATATGGGAAGTCATATTTTGGGTTCCAGAAAAAGGTGACGTTTTTTCGGTATTGTACCGGGAAGCTTCCAGAAGGTTCCGGAGGATTCCGGAGGGGTCCGGAAGTCCACAAGTGGGTCCACCACGTCCCAAGGGCTGGCATGGGCTAAGGGGAGGCGCCCTGGCCTTATTGGTCCAGGCGCACCAAGTCCTCAAAAGCCCACGCAGTTAGGGAAGGAAAAAAGGAGAGTCCTAGTAGGAATAGGATTGGACTTTGGAGTCCAAGTCCACGTGTGTACTATTCATGTGGTACTGTTCACGTGGTACTGTTCACGTGGCGCTATTTCTTCTACTCCAAGCCCCTACACATATATAAATAGAGGAGAGGGGGCGCCCCAAACAAGACACAACATTGTCTTAGCCGTGTGCGGTGCCCCCCTCCACAGTTCCGTCCCTCGGTCATATTTTCGCAGTGCTTGGGCGAAGCCCTGCGGAGATAGCATCACCATCACCGTCACCACGCCATCGTGTTGCCGGAACTCATCCACTACCTTGCCGTCTTGCTGGATCAAGAAGTCAAGGACGTCACCGAGCTGAACGTGTGCTGAACGCGGAGGTGTCGTACGTTCGGTACTCGGTCGGTTGGTCGTGAAGTTGTTCGACGACATCAACCGTGTTGTTCTAACGCTTCCGCTTATGGTCTATGAGGGTACGTAGACACACTCCCCCTCTCGTAGCTATGCATCTCCATGGATAGATCTTGCGTGTGCGTAGAATTTTTTTTGTTTTCCATGCAACGTTCCCCAACAGCTTTTCCTGTCAACGAAAACGACCGAGAATTCCCAATATCTTCCATGCTAGACACATTATAGGTGGTTCCCAAACAGAAAATAAAGTTTATTTGCTTTCCACCATTCTTTCACAATCCATGGCTAGCCGCATCCACGGGTGCCCTCCATACCAACACTTTCCAAGGAATTTTGTTATTATTATTTTTGATTCAGTGTGGGACTGGGCATCCCAATTACCAGCCACTCTCTCGTGCAATGATGCTACTTGTGAGCTGAGTTGGTAATTCCCTGAAGAGGAAGGGAGATGCAGTACAGTAGAGATAAGTATTTCCCTCAGTTATGAAACCAAGGTTATCAATCCAGTAGGAGAATCACGCAACACCTCGTTAGCAGCACCCGCACACAAAACAACAAATCCTTGCACCCAAGGCAAACAAGGGGTTGTCAATCCCTAGGCGGTTAATTGCAAGATTAAATTGTATGTGATAGATAGAAAGATCAAACTAATATATAAAATAAAATAAACAAAGTAAAAGTGCAGCAAGGTATTTTTAGGGTTTTTAATATATGATTTAGATAGACCCGGGGGGCATAGTTTTCACTAGAGGCTTCTCTCATAAAAATAGCATACGGTGGGTAAACAAATTACTATTGGGCAATTGATGGAAAAGCTAATAATCATGACGATATCCAAGGCAATGATCATGTATATAGGCATCACGTCCGAGACAAGTAGACCGACTCCTGCCTGCATCTACTACTATTACTCCACACATTGACCGCTATCCAACATGCATCTAGTGTATTAAGTCAAATAAAGAATGGAGTAACGCCTTAAGCAAGATGACATGATGTAGACAAAGTAAACTCACGCATGAATAAACCCCATCTTTTTACCCTTAATAGCAATGATACATACGTGTCATGTCCCTTTCTGTCACTGGGATTGAGCACCGCAAGATCGAACCCATTACAAAACACCTCTTCACATGGCAAGATAAATCAATCTAGTTGGCCAAACCAAATCAATAGATCGAAGAAGAAATACGAAGCTATAATAATCATGCATAAAAGAGTTCAGAGAAGACTCAAATAATATTCATGGATAATCTGATCATAAACTCACAATTCATCGGATCCCAACAAACACACCGCAAAAAGTGATTACATCAGATAGAACTCCAAGAACATCGAGGAGAACATTGTATTGAAGGACAAAAAGAGAGAAGAAGCCATCTAGGTACTAACTATGGACCCGAAGGTCTATGGTAAACTACTCATGCATCCTCGAAAGGGCAGCAAGGTTGATGTAGAGCCCCTCCGTGATCGATTCCCCCTCCGGCGGAGTACCGGAAAAGGCCTCCAGATGGGATCTCTCGAGAACAGAAGCTTGCGGTGGTGGAAAAAGTATTTCGTGGACTCCTCTGTTGGTTTCCCGATTTTAGAGAATTTATAGTGGTGGAATTAGGTCAAACAGAGCTGTGTGGGCCCCACAAGCCACCAGGGCGCGCCAACCCCCCGGGGCGCGCCCTGGTGCCTTGTGGGCCACTGCTTCATCTTCTGGCCCTCTCCCGAAGCTTCCAGTACTTGTTATGTCCAGAAAAAAATCTCCAAAAAGTTTCGTGGCATTTGGACTTCGTTTGGTACTGATATTCTGGAAAACCAAAAACAGGCAAAAAACAGCAACTGGCACTGGGCACTAAGTTAATAGGTTAGTCCCAAAAAATGATATATAATTGCTGTAAATGTATATAAAAATATCCACGATTGATAATATATTAGCATGGAACAATCAAAAATTATAGATACGTTGGAGATGTATCAGCATCCCCAAGCTTAATTCCTACTCGTCCTCGAGTAGGTAGATGATAAAAACAGAATTTTTGATGTGGAATGCTACCTATCATATTCATCATATATTCTTTTCTTTTAAGCATGGACATTTGGACTTTAATGACTCAAAGCAATAGTCTATAGTTTGACATGAAGATATAAATACTCAAGCATACTAACAAGCAACCATGTCTTTCAAAATATCAACGCTAAAGAAAGTAATCCCTAGCCCATTATGCTCAATCATTGATCCATTCATGAAACACACTCAATATTAGCTACACACAATGCACAAGTATGACAATAGTGCTCTCTAGTTGGTGCTTTATAAGAGAAGATGGAGACTCAAAATAAAAATAAAACTTGCATAAAAGGAAATAGATAGGCCCTTCGTAGAGGGAAGCAGAGATTTGCAAATGTGCCAGAGCTCAAAGCTTAAATTAGAGAGATGAAAATATTTTGAGAGGCATGCTTTTCCTGTCAACGAAAATGACCGAGAATTCCCAATATTTTCCATGCTAGACACATCATAGGCGGTTCCCAAACAGAAAGTAAAGTTTATTTCCTTTCCACCATTCTTTCACAATCCATGGCTAGCCATATCCACGGGTGCCCTCCATACCAACACTTTCCAAGGAATTTTATTGTTATTAATTTTTGATTCATTGTGGGACGGGGCATCCCTATTACCAGCCACTCTCTCGTGCAATGACAAGTAAATAAACACTCATCGTGAGAATAACACACCTAGCATGGAAAATATTGGCCATCCCCTGCCACTTCATGAGCGGTACGGGCACACAAAACGGAAAATTTATTTTGAAAATTAGAGTTGGCACACGCAAATTTACTTGGAACGACATGGAAATATCGCATATAGGTAGATATAGTGGACTCATTTGGCACAACTTGGGTTTAAGGAGTTTGGATGCACAAGCAGTATTTCCGCTTAGTACAAATGAAGGCTAGCAAATAGATTGAGAAGCAACCAACCAAAAAGCGAAAACAGTCATAAACATGCATTGAACATAACTAACACCGAATAATGCACCATAAGTAGGATATAATTTCGTTGCATAACTATTGACTTAATGTGCATGCATAGGGAATCACAAACCTTAACACTAATATTCTTACTAAATCACAATTACTCACTAACATGACTCACATATTATCATCTCCATATCGCAAACCTATTGCAAGGAATCACACTTATCATATCCAATGATCTATATGAAAGCTTTTATTATATCCTTCTTGAATATTCATCACTTTGGGACCAAAATCATCTCTTGTGCAAATTACCATTACTACTATCAACTCTCAAAAAGATATAAGTGAAGCATGAGAGCGCAAATATTTCTTCAAAATTTTAATCTTATCAACTCTCAAAATAATATAAGTGAAGCATGAGAGTTTAAATATTTCTTCAAAATATAGCCACCGCCATGCTCAAAAAGATTTAAGTGAAGCACTAGAGCAACTGCCTAGCTCAAAAAATTTAAGTGAAGCACATAGAGTATTCTAATAAATTATGATGAACGTGTGGCTCTCTCAAATTGGTGTGACCAGCAAAGATGATTGTGACAAACTAAAAAGCAAACAAAGCAAAGACTCATATAATACACGACGCTCCAAGCAAAACACATATCATGTGACGAATAAAAATATAGCTCCAAGTAAAATTATCGATGGTTGGTAGAAGAAAGAGGGGATGCCTTCCGGGGCATCCCCAAGCTTAGACGCTTGAGTCGTCCTTGAATATTACCTTGGGGTGCCTCGGGCATCCCCAATCTTAGGCTCTTGCCACTCCTTATTCCTCCATCCATCGTGATCTCACCCAAAACTTGAAAACTTCAATCACACAAAACTCAACAAAACCTTCGTGAGATCCGTTAGTTTAACAAAACAAATCACTACTTTAAGTACTGTTGCAAACCCATTCATATTTTATTTTTGAATTATACCTACTGTATTCTAACTTCTCCATGGCTTATACCCCCTGATACAATCCATAGTTTCATCAAAACAAGCAAGCCGTGCATCAAAAACAGAATCTGTCAAAAACAGAATAGTCTGTAGAGATCTATTTAAAAGCTATACTTATGTAACTCCAAAAATTCTGAAAAAATATTAAAACGTGGGAAATTCATATACCAATACTGTGTAAAAATTTCAGATTTTTCTGACGCTCCAGTACAGAACCAAAATTCCAGCACTGGACGCAAAACTTTCTATTTTTCAAACAGCATCAATTATACTATCTTCCAAATCATCCCAAAAGTTTTACTTGGCACAAACACTAATTAAAACATAAAAACTCAATCATAACAGTATCATAAATGTGAAAACACACAATAACAGAAACAAAAGGTAAAAATTTATTTTATTCATTTGGTTGCCTCCCAACAAGCGCTATTGTTTTATGCCCATAGCTAGGCATAACGCATAGTTTCAAGTATTATCATCCTTCAAGTTGATTCCATAAGTGGCCCTCATAATGGATTCATATGGTGCTTTAATTTTCTTCCTAGGGAAATGTTCCATACCCTTCTTTAATGGAAATTGGAATTTTATATTCCCTTCTTTCATGTCAATAACGGCACCTATGGTTCGTAAGAACGGTCTACCAAGTATTATGGGGCAAGAAAGGTTGCATTCAATGTCAAGTACAATAAAATCAATGGGCACATAGTTCCTATTTGCAAGAATAAGAACATCATTAATTCTACCAAAAGGCTTTTTAATAGTAGAATCCGCCAAGTGCAAATTAAGAGAATATTCATCTATATTGGTAAAACCTAGCACATCACATAGAGATTTTGGAATTGTGGAAACGCTAGCACCCAAATCACATAAAGCATTGCACTCATAATTTTTAATTTTAACTTTAATGGTGGGTTCCCATTCATCATATAATTTTCTAGGAATTGAACTTTCTAGTTCTAGCTTTTCTTCTAACGCTTTCATCATTGCTTCTACGATGTGTTTAGTAAAAGCCTTATTTTGCTCATAAGCGTTGGGTGAATTTAGCATGGATTATAACAAAGAAATGCACTCAATCAAAGAACAACTATCATAATTAAAATCTTTATAATCCAAAAGAGTGGGCACATCACTAGTTAAAGTTTTCACCTCTCCAGACCCACTTTTATCTTTTTTTTATCAAGATTTTCACCCTCCGAATTATGGGGACGCTTACTAGCTAAAGTAGACTCTTCTTCAGTCCCCTTTTCATCAAGTTTTATATTGCTAAACAAAGAATCAATAGATGAAACAACAATAATTTTAATATCCTCATCATTACTACGATAAAAACCGGGAGGAATCGCTTTTTCTAAAAATTCTCATTTAGCTTTTAGCATAGCGGTTCTTTTCTTACTCTCATCCATGGAGACATATAAAGCCTTAATTGATTCATTAATATCAATTTTGGGTGGCATAATTTTAGTCTTAAGATTTTCCACATCATGAATAATTCTATCAATGCTCCTAGACATATCATCAAGTTTACTTAATTTTTCTTCTATCGTAGTGTTGAAAACTTTTGAGCATTAATAAATTCTTTAATATTACTTTCAAGATCAGAGGGCATCCTATTATTATTATTATTATAAGAATTACCATAGGAATTGCCATAACTATTAGAGGAATTTCCAGGAAAGGTCTAGCATTGAAATTACCTCTATAAGCATTATTATTAAAATTGTTTCGCGAGACAAAATTCACATCTATGGGATCATTATTTTGCTCAATCAAAGTGGATAAAGGCACATCATTAGGATCAATAGGAGTATTTTTGCTAGCAACCAATTTCATAAGCGCATCAACTTTATCACTCAAAGTACTAATTTCTTCAACAGAATTCTCTTTTTTACTAGTCGGAACCCTTTCAGTATGCCATTGTGAATAATTTGCCATAATATTATCAAGCAATTTAGTAGCTTCTACCAACAATATTTCCATAAAAGTACCACCTGCGGTGGAATCTAAAAGATTTCTAGAAACAAAATTTAATCCCACATAAAAAATTTGTATGATCATCCATAAATTTAAACCATGAGTAGGGTAATTTCTTATCATTAATTTCATCCTTTCCCAAGATTGGGCAACATGTTCATGATCAAGTTGCTTAAAATTCATAATTTGATTTCTAAGAGAAATAATTTTCGTGGGAGGAAAATACTTGGTAATAAAAGCATCTTTACACCTATCCCAAGAATCGATACTATTTCGTGGTAAAGATGAAAACCAAATTTTTGCACGATCCCGTAATGAGAATGGGAATGATTTTAATTTCACAATATCATTATCCATATATTTTTTCTTTTTCATATCACACAATTCTACGAAAGTGTTAAGATGGGATGCAGCATCTTCATTGGGACTACCAGAAAATTGTTCTTTCATGACAAGATTTAGCAAAGCGGCATTAATATCACAAGTCTCCACACTAGCAGCGGGAGGAGCAATCGGAGTACTAATAAAATCATTATTATTAGTATTAGAAAAATCACACAATTTTGTATTTTCTTGAGACATCGTGGCTACGCAAACAAGATAACAAGCAAGCAAACAAGCAAACAAGAAAAACGTAAACGGAAAATATTTTTGTATTTTTGTCAAAACTTTTTAGAAGTGGGGGAGATGAAAACGAGAGGCAGAGGAAAATAAAGTAAATGCAAGGAGATGAAAGTTTTACGCGTAGGTACTTGATAGATGTTGATGATGTCTCCCCGGCAACGGCGCCAGAAATTCTTCCTGCTACTTGTGAGCTGTGTTGGTAATTCCTTGAAGCAGAAGGGATATGTAGTACAGTAGAGATAAGTATTTCCTTAGTTATGAAACCAAGGTTATCAATCCAGTAGGGGAATCACGCAACACCTCGTTAGCAGCACCTGCACACAAAACAACAAATCCTTGCACCCAACGCAAACAAGGGGTTGTCAATCCCTCGGCGGTTAATTGCAAGATTAAATTGTATGTGATAGATAGATAGATCGAACTAATATATAAAATAAAATAAATAAAGTAAAAGTGCAGCAAGGTATTTTTAGGGTTTTTAATATATGATTTAGATAGACCCGGGGGGCATAGTTTTCACTAGAGGCTTCTCTCATAAAAATAGCATACGGTGGGTAAACAAATTACTGTTGGGCAATTGATAGAAAAGCAAATAATCATGACGATATCCAAGGAAATGATCATGTATATAGGCATCATGTTCGAGACAAGTAGACCGACTCCTGCCTGCATCTACTACTATTACTCCACACATCGACCGCTATCCAGCATGCATCTAGTGTATTAAGTCCATAAAGAACGGAGTAACGCCTTAAGCAAGATGACATGATGTAGACAAAGTAAACTCACGCATGAATAAACCCAATCTTTTTACCCTTAATAGCAACGATACAAACGTGTCATGTCCCTTTCTATCACTGGGATTGAGCACCGCAAGATCGAACCCATTACAAAGCACCTCTTCCCATGGCAAGATAAATCAATCTAGTTGGCCAAACCAAATCAATAGATCGGACAAGAAATACGAAGCTATAATAATCATGCATAAAAGAGTTCAGAGAAGACTCAAATAATATTCATGGATAATCTGATCATAAACTCACAATTCATCGGATCCCAACAAACACACCGCAAAAAGTGATTACATCGGATAGAACTCCAAGAACATCGAGTAGAACATTGTATTGAAGATCAAAAAGAGAGAAGAAGCCATCTAGCTACTAACTATGGACCCGAAGGTCTGTGGTAAACTACTCACGCATCATCAGAAGGGCAGCAAGGTTGATGTAGAGCCCCTCCGTGATCGATTCCCCCTCCGGCGGAGTACCGGAAAAGGACTCCAGATGGAATCTCTCGAGAACAGAAGCTTGTGGCGGCGGAAAAAGTATTTCGTCGACTCCTCTGTTGGTTTCCCGATTTTACAGAATTTATAGTGGTGGAATTAGGTCAAACGGAGTTGTGTGGGCCCCACAAGCCACCAGGGCACGCCACCCCCCGGGGCACGCCCTGGTGCCTTGTGGGCCACTGCTCCATCTTCTGGCCCTCTCCCGAAGCTTCCAGTACTTGTTATGTCCAGAAAGAAATCTCCAAAAAAGTTTCGTGTCATTTGGACTTCGTTTGGTACTGATATTCTGGAAAACCAAAAACAGGTAAAAATAGCAACTGGCACTGGGCACTAAGTTAATAGGTTAGTCCCAAAAAATGATATATAATTGATGTAAATGTATATAAAAACAACCAAGATTGATAATATAATAGCATGGAACAATCAAAAATTATAGATACGTTGGAGGCGTATCAAATGACAAGTGAATAAACACTCATCATGAGAATAACACACCTAGCATGGAAAATATTGGCCACCCCCTGCCGCTTCATGAGCGGTACGGGCACACAAAACGGAAAATTATTTTGAAAATTTAGAGTTGGCACATGCAAATTTACTTGGAACGGCATGGAAATACCGCATATAGGTAGATATGGTGAACTCATTTGGCACAACTTGGGTTTAAGGAGTTTGGATGTACAAGCAGTATTCCCGCTTAGTACAAATGAAGGCTAGCAAATAGATTGAGAAACAACCAACCAAAAAGCAAAAACGGTCATAAACATGCATTGAACATAACTAACACCGAATAATGCACCATAAGTAGGATATAATTTCGTTGCATAACTATTGACTTTTATGTGCATGCATAGGGAATCACAAACCTTAACACTAATATTCTTACTAAATCACAATTACTCACTAACATGACTCACATATTATCATCTCCATATCGCAAAACTATTGCAAGGAATCAAACTTATCGTATCCAATGATCTTTCGTGAAAGTTTTTATTATATCCCTCTTGAATATTCATCACTTTGGGACCAAATTCATATCTTGTGCAAATTACCATTACTATTATCAACTCTCAAAATAATATAAGTGAAGAACGAGAGTTCAAATATTTCTTCAAAATTTTATCTTATCGACTCTCAAAATAATATAAGTGAAGCATGAGAGTTTAAATATTTCTTCAAAATATAGCCACCGCCGTGCTCAAAAAGATTTAAGTGAAGCACTAGAGCAACTGCCTAGCTCAAAAAATTTAAGTGAAGCACATAGAGTATTCTAACAAATCATGATAAACGTGTGGCTCTCTCAAAGTGGTGTGTCCAGCAAAGATGATTGTGACAAACTAAAAAGCGAACAAAGCAAATACTCATATAACACACAATGCTCCAAGTAAAACACATATCATGTGATGAATAAAAATATAGCTCCAAGTAAAATTACCGATAATTGCTAGAAGAAAGAGGGGATGCCTTCCGGGGCATCCCCAAGCTTAGATGCTTGAGTCTTCCTTCAATATTACCTTGGGGTGCCTTGGGCATCCCCAAGCTTAGGCTCTTGCCACTCCTTATTCCTTCATCTATCGTGATCTCACCTAAAATTGAAAACTTCAATCACACAAAACTCAACAAAACCTTCATGAGATCCGTTAGTATAAAAAATAAATCTTTAACTTTAACTACTGTGGTAAATTGATTCATATTTAATATTGGCATAATTCTACTGTACTCCAACTTCTCCATGACTCATACCCCCCGATACGATCCATAGATTCATCAAAATAAGCAAACTATGCAATAAAAATAGAATCTGTCTAAAACAGAACAGTCTGTAAAGATCTATTTAAAAGTTATACTTCTGTAACTCCAAAATATCTGAAAAATTACAAAAACGTGGGCAATTCATATACCAATACTGTGTAAAAATTTCAGATTTTTCTCACGCTCCAGTACAGGACTAAAATTCCAGCACTGGACGTAAAACTTTCTGTTTTCCAAACAGCATCAATTATACTATCTTCCAAATCATCCCAAAGGCATTACTTGGCACAAACGCTAATTAAAACACAAAAACACAATCATAACAGTAGCATAATTGTGTAAACACACAAGAACAGAAATAAAAAGTAAAAATTTATTTTATTCATTGGGTTGCCTCCCAACAAGCGCTATTGGTTTATGCCCCTAGCTAGGCATAATGCATAGTTTCAAGTATTGTCATCTTTCAAGTTGATTCCATAAGTGGCCCTCATAATTGATTCATATGGTGCTTTAATTATTTTCCTAGGGAAGTGTTCCATCCCTTTCGTTAGTGGAAATTGAAATCTTATATTACCTTCTTTCATATCAATAATAGCACCAATAGTTCGTAAGAACGGTCTACCAAGTATTATGGGGCAAGACGGATTGCATTCAATGTCAAGTACAATAAAATCAACGGGCACATAATTTCTATTTGCAAGAATAAGCACATCATTAATTCTACCCAATGGCTTTTTAATAGTAGAATCCGCCAAGTGCAAATTAAGAGAACATTCATCTATATTGGTAAAACCTAGCACATCACATAGAGATTTTGGAATTGTGGAAACGCTAGCACCCAAATCACATAAAGCATTGCACTCATAATTTTTAATTTTAACTTTAATGGTGGGTTCCCACTCATCATATAATTTTCTAGGGATTGAAATTTCTAGTTCTAGCTTTTCTTCTAACACTTTCATCATTGCTTCTACAATGTGTTTAGTAAAAGCCTTGTTTTGTTCATAAGCGTTGGGTGAATTTATCATGGATTGTAACAAAGAAATGCACTCAATCAAAGAACAACTATCATAATTAAAGTCTTTGTAATCCAAGAGAGTGGGCACATCGCTAGTTAAAGTTTTTACCTCTCCAGACCCACTAGCTAAAGTTGACTCTTCTTCAGTCCCCTTTTCATCAAGTTTTATATTGCTAAACAAGGAATCAATGGATGAAACACCAATCATTTTAATATCCTCATCATTACTACGATAGAAACCGGGAGGAATCGCTTTTTCTAAAAATTCTCGTTTAGCTTTTAGCATGGCGGTTCTTTTCTTAGTCTCATCCATGGAGACATATAAAGCTTTAGTTGATTCATTAATATCAATTTTGGGTGGCAAAATTTTAGTCTTGAGATTTTCCACATCATGAATAATTCTATCAATGCTTCTAGACATATCATCAAGTTTACTTAATTTCTCTTCTATCGTAGTGTTGAAAACTTTTTGAGCATTAATAAATTCTTTAATATTACTTTCAAGATCAGAGGGCATCCTATTATTATTATTATTATAAGAATTACCATAGGAATTGCCATAACTATTAGAGGAATTTCCAGGAAACGGCCTAGGATTAAAATTACCTCTATAAGCATTATTATTAAAATTGTTTCACGAGACAAAATTCACATCTACGGGATCATTATTTTGCTCAATCAAGGTGGATAAAGGCACATCATTAGGATCAATAGGAGTATTTTTGCTAGCAACCAATTTCGTAAGCGCATCAACTTTATCACTCAAAGTACTCATTTCTTCAACAGAATTCACTTTTTACTAGTAGGAACTCTTTCAGTATGCCATTATGAATAATTTGCCATAATATTATCAAGCAATTTAGTAGCTTCCCCCAATGTAATATCCATAAAAGTACCACCCGCGGCGGAATCTAAAAGATTTCTAGAAACAAAATTTAATCCCGCATAAAAAAATTGTATGATCATCCACAAATTTAAACCATGAGTAGGGCAATTTCTTATCATTAATTTCATCCTTTCCCAAGATTGAGCAACATGTTCATGATCAAGTTGCTTGAAATTCATAATTTGGTTTCTAAGGGAAATAATTTTCGCAGGAGGAAAATACTTGGTAATAAAAGCATCTTTACACCTATCCCAAGAATCGATACTATTTCGTGGTAAAGATGAAAACCAAATTTTTGCACGATCCCGCAATGAGAACGGGAATAATTTTAATTTCACAATATCATTATCCACATCTTTTTTCTTTTGCATATCACACAATTCTATGAAAGTGTTAAGATGGGATGCACCATCTTCATTGGGACTACCAGAAAATTGTTCTTTCATGACAAGATTTAGCAAAGCGGCATTAATATCACAAGTCTCCCCACTAGCGGCGGGAGGAGCAATCGGAGTACTAATAAAATCATTATTATTAGTATTAGAAAAATCACACAATTTTGTATTTTCTTGAGACATCGTGGCTACTGATAACCCACAAGTATAGGGGATCAATTGTAGCTTTTTTGATAAATAAGAGTGTCGAACACAACGGGGAGCTAAAGGTAGAATCAATATTCCCTTCAAGTTCTATCGACCACCGATACAACTCTACGCGCACTTAACGTTCACTTTACCTAGAACAAGTATAAAACTATTTTGTAGGTGATAGGATAGGTTTGCAAGAATAAAACTAGAAGTACTTTGCGAGAATAAAACTACGAGTAATTTGCAAGATAATAAAAGTTAGTTGTTTAGTAGAAAGTTTTTGTAACACAAGAGAATGATTTGTCCATAGGCAATCGATAACTAGACCGGTAATCATTATTGCAATTTTATATGAGGAAGAGGCATGATCTAACATACTTTCCGTACTTGGATCATATGCACTTATGATTGGATCCGCAACTACCAAAGATCATTAAGGTAAAACCCAACCACAGCATTAAGTATCAAGTCCTCTTTACCCCCATACGCAACAACCCCCTTACTCGAGTGTAAGCTTCTGTCACTCTAGCCGCCCACCATAAGAGAATTATGAACGTATTGCAACACCCTACAGCGGGAATCCCCCACGTGTGCATGACATGGAAGGCATCATAGGACAGCACCAAAATAAAACGTACAACTCAAACCAATCACGATCATCAATCAACCCATAGGACAAAACAAATCTACTCAAACATCATAGGATGGCCACAAATCATTGGATAATAATATGTAGCATTAAGCACCATGTTTAAGTAGAGAATTACAGTGGGAATTGAGAGGTTACACCGCTGCATAGAGGGAGAGAGAGTTGGTGTTGACGGTGGCGAAGTTGTTGGTGTAGAGCGATGTCACGATGGTTCCCCCGGCGGCGTTCCGGCGCCACCGGAAGAGAGGGGGAGAGAGCCCCCCTCCTTCTTCTTCTTCCTTGGCCTCCCCCCTAGATGGGAGAAGAGTTTCCCCTCTGGTCCATGGCTGCCATGGTGGCGAAGGGGCAGGAGCCCCTCCTAGATTGGATCTCTCTCTCTCTGTTCTCTTCTGTTTCGCGCTCCTGTTTTCTGGCCTTTCACCGTTTCTTAAATTCCCGGAGATCCGTAACTCCGATTGTGCTGAAATTTTAAAATGATTTTTTTCCGGATATTAGATTCCTTGCGGCCGAAGAAGGACACCAACCGACCTACGAGGGCCTCACGAGGCACCACGGCGCGCCGGGCCCCCCTGGCGCGCCCTAGTGCCTCGTGGGGCCCACGAGCACCGCCTTGCGTTAATTCCACCTCTCAAAAATCACATATATTCCAGAATAACTCTTCGTAAAATTTTATTGCATTTGGACTTCATTTGATATGGATATTCTGCGAAACAAAAAACATGCAACAAACAGGAACTGGCACTGGGCACTGGATCAATATGTTAGTCCCAAAAATAATATAAAATGTTACCAAAAATATGTGAAAGTGGTAGAATATTGGCATGAAACAATCAAAAATTATAGATACGATGGAGACGTATCAGCTACACAAACAAGATAACAAGCAAGCAAACAAGCAAACAAAAAAAATGGCAAATGGAAAATATTTTTTGTATTTTTGTAAAAACTTTTTAGAAGTGGGGGAGATGAAAACGAGAGGCAAAGGCAAATAAAATAAATGCAAGGAGATGAAAGTGTTACGCGTAGGTACTTGATAGATGTTGATGATGTCTCCCCGGCAACGGCGCCAGAAATTCTTCCTGCTACTTGTGAGCTGCGTTGGGATTTCCCCGAAGAGGAGGGGATGATGCAGTACAGTAGAGATAAGTATTTCCCTCAGCTATGAAACCAAGGTTATCAATCCAGTAGGAGAATCACACAAAAACTCGTTAGCAGTACCTGCAGACAAAACAACAAATCCTTGCACCCAACGCAAACAAGGGGTTGTCAATCCCTTGCGGTTAATTGCAAGATTAAATTGTATGGTGATAGATAAATAGATCAAACAAAAATACAAAATAAAATAAATAAAGTAAAAGTGCAGCAAGGTATTTTTATGATTTTTAATATATGATTTGGATAGACCCGGGGGCCATAGTTTTCACTAGAGGCTTCTCTCATGAAAATAGCATACGGTGGGTGAACAAATTACTGTTGGGTAATTGATAGAAAAGCAAATAATCATGACGATATCCAAGGCAATGATCATGTATATAGGCATCACGTCCGAGACAAGTAGACCGACTCCTGCCTGCAGCTACTACTATTACTCCACACATCGACCGCCATCCATCATGCATCTAGTGTATTAAGTCCATAAAGAACGGAGTAACGCCTTAAGCAAGATGACATGATGTAGACAAAGTAAACTCACGCATGAATAAACCCCATATTTTTACCCTTAATAGCAACGATACATACGTGTCATGTCCCTTTCTGTCACTGGGATTGAGCACCGCAAGATCGAACCCATTACAAAGCACCTCTCCCATTGCAAGATAAATCAATCTAGTTGGCCAAACCAAATCAATAGATCGGAGAGAAATATGAAGCTATAATAATCATGCATAAAAGAGTTTAGAGAAGACTCAAATAATATTCATGGATAATCTGATCATAAACTCACAATTCATCGGATCCCAACAAACACACCGCAAAAAGTGATTACATCGGATAGAACTCCAAGAACATCGAGGAGAACATTGTATTGAAGATAAAAAAGAGGGAAGAAGCCATCTAGCTACTAACTATGGACCCGAAGGTCTGTGGTAAACTACTCACGCATCATCGGAAGGGCAGCAAGGATGATGTAGAGCCGCTCCGTGATCGATTCCCCCTCCGGCGGAGTACCGAAAAAGGCCTCCAGATGGGATCTCTCGAGAACAGAAGCTTGCGGCGGCGAAAAAGTATTTCGTGGACTCCTCTGTTGGTTTCCTGATTTTAGAGAATTTATAGAGGTGGAATTAGGTCAAACGGAGTTGTGTGGGGCCCACGAGGTACCAGGGCGCCCCCCCTGGGACACGCCGTGGTGCCTCGTGGGCCACTGCTTCATCTTCTCGTCCCCTCCTAAAGCTTCTAGTGTTTGTTATGTCCAGAAAAAAATCTCCAAAAAGTTTCGTGGCATTTCGACTTCGTTTGTTACTCATATTCTGGAAAACCAAAAACAGGCAAAAAACAGCAACTGGCACTATAATAGCATGGAACAATCAAAAATTATATATAATTGTTGTAAATGTATATAAAAACATCCAAGATTGATACTATAATAGCATGGAACAATCAAAAATTATAGATACGTTGGAGACGTATCAAGCCTGTCGACTTGTTGGGAGTCGTCTGTATGCTCCAAAGTACTGCGGGTAACTCCTCTTCCCAGTAACCCGGCGTGCGTTGTAAAGGCACCATGAGCCGGGGATTGATACCGCGTAGAAGCTCTTGATTAGCACGTTCCGCCTGTCCATTAGACTGAGGATGCGCCACACATGCTACGTCCAACCTGATGTGCTCTTGCTGACAGAACTGCTTCATCACTCCTTTGGAAAGATTGGTGCCATTGTCTGTAATAATGCTATGTGGGTAACCAAAACGATAGATTAACCTTTTGAGGAATCTAACCATTGTAGCAGCGTCGCAACGGCTGACCGGCTCAACTTCAATCCACTTAGTGAATTTATCGACTGCCACCAATAGGTGAGTATGCTTATTTTTGGATCTCTTGAAGGGTCCAACCATGTCAAGCCCCCAGACTGCAAAAGGCCAGGTTATGGGAATCATCCACAACTCCTGAGCCAGCACATGAGCTTGACAAGCAAATTTTTGACAACCATCACATTTGCGGACAATATCCTCTGCATCCGCATGAGCCTTGAGCCAGTAAAAACCATGCCGAAAAGCCTTCGCAACCAATGACCTTGAGCCGGCATGATGCCCACAATCGCTAGAGTGGATTTCATTGAGAATGGCTCAACCTTCCTCAGGAGAAACACAACGCTGAAAGACGCCTGTGACACTTCGTCTATGCAACTCGCCATTGACTATAGTCATGGACTTGGACCGCCTGATGATCTGTCGAGCGAGGATTTCCTCTGCTGGGAGCTCGCCACGGCTTAGATAAGCCAGGTAAGGTACTGTCCAATCTGGTATAGCATGAACAGCGGCCACTAGAGCCGCCTCTGGATCAGGGATAGCAAGGTCTTCCTCCGTCGGTAACTTGACTGACGGGTTGTTCAACACATCCAGAAAAACATTGGGTGGAACAGGCTTTCACTGAGACCCCAAACGAGACAATGCATCGGCTGCCTTGTTAAGCCGGCGATCAATATGATCCACCTGATATCCTGTGAAATACCCGGCGATGTTTGTAACCTCGCGTCGATAAGCCGCCATGAGGGGATCCTTGGAATCCCAGGTTCTAGAAACTTGTTGAGCCACCAAATCTGAGTCGCCCAGGCACCTGACCCATCTTAAGTTCATCTCCTTTACCATACGGAGCCCATGGAGCAAGGCCTCATATTCAGTTGCATTATTAGTACAAGGAAACATAAGTCGTAAAACATAACAAACTTGTCACCTCGTGGGAAAGTTATCACAACTCCAGCCCCCGAGCCTTCCAATTGCCTGGAACCGTCAAAGTGAATAGACCAATATGTGGTATCCGGCTTCTCCTCCGGAGCCTGTAACTCAGTCCAGTCATTGATGAAATCCACCAAAGCTTGAGATTTAATAGCAGTTTGTAGCATATATTTGAGATGATGTGGCCCAAGCTCAATCGCCCACTTGGCAACCCGGCCAGTAGCTTCCCTGTTTCGAATGATGTCTCCGAGGGGTGCTGAACTGACCACAGTAATTGGGTGCTCATGAAAATAGTGTTTCAACTTCCGGCTTGCCATGAATACACCATATACCAGCTTCTACCAATGCGGATACCGCTGCTTGGACTCTGTTAAAACTTCACTGATGTAATACACCAGGCATTGAACTAGGTACTCTTTGCCTGCTTCCTTTCGTTCCACAATAACTACAACACTGACAGCTTTGCTGTTAGCTGCAATATATAACAGCATGGGCTCCTTCTCCTGAGGGGCAGCAAGGATGGGCGGCTTAGACAACTTCTTCTTGAGAGACTCAAAAGCCTGATCTGCAGCATCGCTCCAAACAAAATGATCTGACTTCCGGAGCATCTGGTAAAGTGGAATTGCCTTCTCCCCGAGCCGGCTTATGAACCGGCTCAACGCCGCGACCCGCCCGGCCAACTTCTGGATGGCATTGAGATTTGCCGGCTTGGCCAGGGTCGTGATTGCCTTGATCTTTTCCGGGTTGGTTTCAATGCCGCCCTCAGAAACTAGGAATCCTAGTAGTTTTCCTGCAGGAACACCGAAGACACACTTCTCTGGGTTGAGCTTCATCTGGTAAACTCGAAGGTTATCAAACGTCTCCTTGAGATCATCCAACAAGGTTTCCTTTTGTCGAGATTTCACCACGATGTCATCAACATAAGCATGAACATTGCGCCCAATCTGCTTGTGGAAACAATTTTGGACACAGTGCTGATAAGTCGCCTGTGCACACTTCAGACCAAACGGCATGGGCGTATAGCAAAAAGCTCCAAAAGGTGTAATGAAAGCTGTCTTTTCCTGGTCCTCCTGCTTCATCTTGATCTAATGATAACCAGAATAAGCATCCAGAAAACATAAAGACTCACAACCCGCTGTGGCATCAATGATCTGGTCAATACGGGGCAGAGCAAAGGGATCACTGGGACAAGCTTTATTCAGGTCCGTGTAATCAACACACATCCGCCAAGTCCCATTTTTCTTCAGAACAAGCACCGGGTTAGCCAACCACTCTGGATGAAAAACTTCAACAATGAACCCGGCAGCTAGGAGCGGGCCACTTCCTCACCAATGGCCTTCCGCCTCTCCTCATTGAAGCGGCGGAGATATTGCCGAACAGGCTTAAACTTAGGGTCCACATTAAGGGAGTGCTCAGCGAGTTCTCTCGGTACACCTGGCATGTCAGAAGGTTTCCATGCAAAGATGTCCCGGTTCTCACGGATGAACTCGATGAGTGTGCTTTCCTATTTAGGGTCCATATTCGCCCCGACGGTGAACTGCTCAGATGAATCACCGGGGATGAAGTCAACTTGCTTTGTGTCTCTGGCCGACTTAAATTTGAGCAAAGGGTCAGACTCAGTCGTCGGCTTCTTCAAGGAAGTTCTGTCAGCCGGGTCAACATTGTCTTTGTAGTACTTCAACTCTTCGGCCGCACAAGCCGACTCAGCATAAGCTGCATCTCCTTCCTCGCACTCAAGTGCAACTTTCCGGTTGCCCTCTACAGTAATGGTGCCCTTTGGACCCGGCATTTTTAATTTTAGATAAACATAGCATGGCCGCGCCATGAATGGCGCGTAAGCCAGCCTTCCAAAGAGGGCATGATACGGGCTTTTAAGCTTCACCACTTCAAAGGACAAGAACTCCGAGCGGTAATTAAATTTGTCACTGAAGGCCACCTCCAGAGAAATCCTACCAATGTGATAAGCCGACTTGCCAGGGACAATGCCATGAAAAACTGTAGTGGAAGGGGTGTGCTGTTTTTCGGACAAGTTCATCCGTCTGAAAGTATCATAGTAAAGGATATTGATGCTGCTGCCGCCATCCATGAGCACTTTCGTCAATGTGTAACCGCCGACTTGCGATGCTACTACTAGGGCCAGATGGCCGGGGTGGTCGATAAACTCCGGGTGATCTACCTGACTCCAAGTGACCGGCTGCTCCGACCAGTTTAGGTAATACAGGACTGCCGGCTCAACCAAGTGGGCGGCTCTCCGCTGAACCTTCCGGTCATATTTGTAGGTACTGGTGGTAAAAATATGATACTGCCCACTGTTTAACTGCTTCGGATTGCTCTGGAACCCGGACTGACCACCTTGATTCTGATTTCCCTGGTTGTGCTGGTTATTACCTCCTGTATCACCAGCCCCCTGAAACCCGGCATTGTGAGCGTGGTTCCCCTGGAACCCGGGGCCTGCGAAGGGCCCTTGTGAGCCGGCTCCCTGAAAGCCGGCTCCCTGATTGCCGGGTTCGGGGTTGCCAGGGTGTCCTCCGGTGCCGCCTCCATTGTGATGATTCTGGAATACTCGCTTGAGAACTCTTGCATAATATAACAGTTTTCCCATGAATGGGTAGACGGCTTACCATTAAAACTGTGTTTAGGACACGGACCCTTAAGAGCCTCTTCAAAGCTACGGGGGCGATTACCGGAAAAAGGCTTCCTGGAGCCGTTATTCTATCGCTGATTATTCCCACCCGTATTGGTATTTGCCACCAGATCAGAGCTTCCCTCATAATTCTTACGCTTGTTGCTGCTATTTGCTTGCCCATTACCATTGTTCTGCTGGTGACCCTTGCCACCGTTTTTCTTGCCCTTGCCTAATTTCTCGTCATCAGATGTTGGGTCCTTGGTGCTATCTGACTCAGCATACCGAGTTAAAACATCCATGAGATCGCCCATGTCTTGAACCTTCCGCTTGAGCCGCCCGAGCTTTTGAACCAAGGGCTGGAACTTACAAGTTCGTTCCAAGACAAGCACTGCCTGCTGCGCTGTGATACTATCTGAAGAATGGATGACCTCTGCAACCCGGCGAGACCAATGATGTGCCGACTCATCCTCACCCTGAACACAATGCTCGAGATCAACAATTGTGGTCGGATGTTTGCAAGTACCTTGGAAATTCTTGATGAAGCGCTCTTTCAACTCTTGCCAGGTGTTAATGGAATTTGCCGACAAATTTTTCAACCAAGTGCGTGCTGGACCTTCCAACATGAGAGGTAGATACCGCGCACAGGCCGCCTCACTAGCCTCCATCAGATCCATAGCTAACTCATAACTCTCTATCCACTCAGCAGGCTCCAGATCAGCTGTATAATTAGGTACCTTGCGAGGACCCTTGAAATCTGGCGGCATCCGTGCATCTCGCAATGTTGGGACTAAATAGGGAGTCCCAACTATCCGGCTCGACAGACCACCTGCACGGGCGGCTGTCGGGGTTGCGGTGGGAGGGTTTTGCGCCGTGGGCTGATTGTACACTGCACGTGCGTTTTCCTCTTCCAATGCTCGTAGAGCCCGAGCGGTGTCAACAATCTCTTGGGCATTAGGGATCCTGGGTTGTTGCTGATTCGTGAGCGGTTGTGCACCCCTCCTGCGCTGCGCACTACTGGAAATTGCCGGTGACTCAGGACGTTGGCTCCTAGTGCGGCTCCAGTGGGGAGTTGAGTGAAGCCGGTGCTGGCTATGAGAGTAGTTTGCCTGCTGTGTCACTACTGTTTTGAGCATCTCAATGGCGTTCCTAGCCTCAACCTGTGCTAGACCATCTCCTTCAATCAGGATCGCTGTCAAGTTATGCGTCGCCGCTAATACATTGTCTACCGGGTTGGAATAGTGTCCAATTGGGGTCTGGAATCGGCGAGGCGGCAACTGCTATTGTGGAACTGGCGTCTGATGCTGAGCCGTCTCCCTCCGTTGAGCCGGCTGCCGCGGCGGTGGCCCTCCTGGGGACATAACACCAGCCCCCAGGTTTACCGGAGCCTGTGGATCATTCGGTGTAGTAAACAGCTGAGTTGGCTCAATCTGGGCTGGAAGCCGGCTTTGATGCCGCCTCCGGAGGATGAACTCTGACTCAGCCTGCCAGCGGCTTAGATAGAGGGCTTCCTCCTCCAAGCGCTTTGTCTCCTTGACAAGCCAGGCTTGTGCTTCCGTCATGCGGGTATTTTCTGCATTGACGTCCTCTTGGATCTTGGTCAATTGCTCGCGGCACTTCGTGATCTCTGCATTGCATGCGGCAGCGTTTTCTGCAGTCACCAGCTCAGCCAGTAGAGTCGCCAGAGTATTCATCATCTCCGCGAGCGCCTGTGCCGCGGTCCTTTGTGAGCCGACAGCGGCCGTGCCGGCTCCGCCTGAGCTGGCAATGGTGAGATTCTGCCCTGTCGTTGGATCTGCCGGGTCACGAAGGGGATCCTGTCCGCCTGCCATGTAAACCACAGCAAATCGAGGCGGCACGAGGGCTTCAGGAAAAACTTCATCAGCACATCCACTGAGAATTCCATCATACAGCGGACGGATCGACTCAGTTTCCCCCATCGATGACTCGCCATCAGATTGCACGAGCGTCTCATCTCCAGATAGCGAATTTTCTGATAAAGCCACCCCCTGGGTGAAACTCACGAAGGCGTGCGTCCGGCCGGCTTTGGGCGGGCCGGGTCTTGCTTTGCAGGGACTGGCGCGGCGGGCCGACTCGGTATTGGGAACGGCCTCCAACCCGGCGGCTGACTCGCCGATGATGCCGATGAAGACATGGATCTTGCCGAAGGGGACCCGGTACCCGTACTCGATTGAGTCGGCCTCGGGGCCCCAGCTCGAGTCATCGATGTAGAGCTTTCCGCGGTGGCTCTTCGTCATCTGGCCGATCGCGTACTTCCCGAACCCTGGGAGGGCTCCCGCCAAGAACTCAACTCCACCGTGCGCAGGCCCCACGGTGGGCGCCAACTGTCGTGGTTTTGACACGGCAGATGCCTTCGTGAAAGGACTTAGTGATGGGGCCATCGCACGAAGGTGGAAGCTTAACGGGGTTGATCGGGAACGAGAAGACACGAGTTTATCCAGGTTCGGCCCCTCACGATGGAGGTAAAAGCCTACGTCCTGCTTGATTGTATTGCTTTGGGTCTCGATTACAAAGGAGCGGATTCGCTAACCTAGCTCTCGAGAGATTGCAACTTAGTCTTTCTGCCCTAGGCGCTCCCCTTTATATAACAGGTTGAGCCCTAGGTTTACATGAGAGTCCGGGTCGAAACCTTAACCCGTGTCCTACTCTTATTCTAATTATCTTGCACTCCAAGGTAATCTTCCTTGTCTTATCCTTCCTTCTTAAGCCGGTCCACACACTGAGCCGCCCTTTTCACCAGGCCTCCATCAAGCCGGCCCGTTATGTATCTTCAAGGCCGAGCAGTGTGATAACCCATTGAGCCTTATAGCTCCATGGCCGGGTCATCCTCCTACCGGGTCTCCAATGTTGGGAAATATCCCCAACGCAACGTATGCCAACTTTGGACGGAAGGTTATTACTGTTGGCTAACTGTGTGGTTGTGGAGATGGGTGACGTGACAGGCCCCTTCTCCCTTCGTAGCGGATAGTGGCAACAGGGGGTAAAACGGAGACCACTTTGGCTGCGTCCACGGGAAAAAAATTCCCCTTAATCACCGTTTGGTGACCGAAATGGGGAAGAACGGTGGTGGCGTATGGGATACGGAGATACCACGAGTATGCACGTATCTGTACCGGCTCCGCCCATAAAGGGAAAGATGTAAAGTGGCTTAGGAATCTGAAGTAGCATTGTGTTTAAGCACCGCTTTAGATGCACACTAGAGGGGATTCCGGACCCCCGGGAACGTTTTTAATCATTTGCTTCAAGTCTCATATATATTATCAGTTATTTACTTTAATAGAATTAATAATCATTACACTTGCAACATTACTATTATTATTCTTGCTGTTCTGGATTACTTACAACTTTTAGGCACATTATTTTTATCTTGCAAAGGACCTAAGACTGATTCCTGTTCTCCCTATGGGATCGATACTCTTACTTCGAAAAGGCTACAACTAAACCCTGTGCACTTGCAGGCTATCACTTCCATCAATTACGTGTGATATACTGTACTCTCCGTCATCCATCTATGTACATGCTTCCTACCTCGTTATTTTGCTTCCAGCACAACAAAGTATGTTCCATGCATCATGCATGTTCCCGTGGATCCCCAAAAAATTATACTTCCATGTAAAGAATAATTTGCTTCCTTTGTGATAGAAATTTGATTCAATCCAATATTTTTTAAACAATTGTTTACTACCCAGCAAAACTATGTTTTGTGGACACTTTTTATTTGGTTTACTATAAATTTAGTTCCTTCATACATAGTTTTATAATGCTTTGTATACTTGCTTATAGTGGAAACTTATTCAACTTTTTTCTAGATACTAGGAAAATTTGCTGCTAGTGCATAACGGATTTGCCTCGCTCAAGGAACATTATGTATGACATTGAGTATCTTCCGCACACCAATATTTGCGTCCAGCTTCGTTTGTAATATTTGCTTCCATTTAAAACTATCTCCCATTGACTAGAGAATCGTCCAACCAAACAATGATTTGTTTCCATCAAATAGAAAAATATTTACACTAGTTTCAAAAGCATCAATCTCTTGCTTCCATCAACTATAAAATTGCTTCCAACCAAAGTAGTAATAAAATTACAAACGAAACGATCTTTTCATAAAAAGAATTATTATTTTTGCTTCACAAAGAAATCACGTGGAAGCAAGACATGTATGATGATGCATTGATACAAACTAATATGATGTAACACAAATTTACAAATTCGCTTTACAACCAAAATAAAATACTATTACAACACTATTTTCATTTCGTCGTAGTCAACATAGCGGCAGGCAACAATCTGACCATGACAAGATCCGCGTGTGCCATGAGCTCTGCGTCGCTCGTCGTAGAACCGACAACCCGGTTGGTCTAGTACTCAACACATTGCATCATTATTGGGAATCTGTACAACTGAAGCATTTGATGAGAAAGAAGGAGGCACACAATTTAGTAAGTATGAACTGAGTATACAATAAGAATGTAGTAAGTATGAACAGAATACAACAAGAATGTAGTAAGTATGAAAATATGGGAACTCAACATTAGGGAACTTGTATGACGAATATATCATTGTTAGTAGATAAGAAAGTGAGATCGGCACCATCATGATGATGCATCTGTTGTGTCGGCAACGTACAAACTGAACTATTATCACTTGATGGCTAGAAGCAATTTCGTAGATGAACAAAATCATATGTTTAGTAAGTAGAAGCACCCTGATGAGAAGCATGAAAAATTGCACTGGGTTCATAGAGCGCATTACTTGGAAACATGGAAATTTAAAAATGAAATGATACCAAAAAGTGTTGCCAAATGGGGCGGGGTGGTTCGGATAAAATTGGAGGAAGCATGAAAAAAATGGAAAATCAACATGTCTAATGTTGGTATGAAACATAGGAAATTGAGAATGGATAAAAACCTTAGCCTAGTAGCAATAAAAGATTGTTTTGTCAACAATTCACATCTTAATTTGAAGCACTAATGCTTGAAACTAGGGAATAAGCATGATTGTCTGCCTACATATATAAGGGTGATTGAATTATGTAAATAGTCCAACTACAAAATTGTTTGATGATTCATAACCCCTAATACATGACCATGACAATACTAGTAGGCAAACAAAGAACATAAATACCAATGAGAAGTCGGCAGTGCCAGAAGCCGCTGCATGTTCTCCGAGCGGTGGGTCCAACTCCGGATGCCTCAACAACAAAAAACTCAAAAGAAAGCTTTATCCCTACTTGGATTGTACTCCCTCCATCCTATAATATAAGATCGTTTTTCAAGCTAACATAGCTTGAAAAACGATCTTATATTGTGGGACAGAGGGAGTAATTTTTAATGTTTGCTCCTCTCACGGCGGCCTGGGCGCGACACTGCGGTCGGGATACACGACAGGGACACCGGGACGACGACCCCATCTTGGAGGGTGGTGGTGCGATGCATCCGGACGGAGCTTCAAGTTGGTTGCGAGCACGCATATATGGGCCGGTGCCAGCGACATGCAACGACGCCATGACATCGGTGAAGGATGATTCGTCGGTGTTGAGTAGAGAGGTGTCTGATCCCGTTGTCGGTGGCCTTTCAACGGTGGTGTGTCGGCGTCCACGGGATGGACGTTCGGCTGCCGAGGGCGGACGTTTGTCGTCTGCTGCGCGGGCAGCAGTCAGCGCTTGGGAAGGTTTCTGTTTGTTGATGGGGCCGGAGCGCAACGACGCTCCCCCTCGGCATCATGCTCGGCGGCATCTGCCTCTGTTCATGTGGAGGAAGCCAGGGCAGCGGTCCCGGAATTGTGGTGGATGTTGCATGTCGACTCGCAATGGTGTGGAGTGACGGTCAAATTAGTGCCCCGACATGAGTGGCCCCTCGACGGCTAGGACCGTCATTTTTTCTGGGAAGACGTCCCACAGTCCCACCCATCCGCTAGCGCAACTATGTCATGCAGTGGAGTATTGGTAGGGATGACTATCAAATGACCCGTCTTCAAGATGATGGTTGGAACACCGCTTCACGTCCGGGATGAAAACTCTTGTTCTGGCCTTTATTGGTTGGGCTCACCAGTGAGGAACTTGTGTCGTTACTTTGTTGAAGGCGGTGTCTCCTTGTCTGTTGTACTGGCCTTTAGTGGTTGGTCTCAGCAACAAGGATGAAAATCATTATCTTGACAATGTCGGACGTGGCGACGACGGCGCAAGGACGTGCACCTTTTTTGAAGGCGCAGGTGTGGAAGAAGTCGACTTAGTGCTTTATTCATTTTTCTTGTAATGATTTATTTTAGTTGCCTTGGTTTTGTACTCTTATACTTAATAATGAATAACAATGGTTGTATGCATCACAATGATGTAGAGGCCGGGGGTTTCAACCTTCTTTTCAGAAAAAGTACTGAATAATATACTCCGGGTCGCTTTGTATTCTTCTTTTAGAAGATAATGATATTTCGTATAAAACTAACAAACAACCTACAGCTCAACGCGCTCATAGTATTAATAAGTTAATTATTTATTATTGTTCAAAAGCCTTATATATCTGCATGCCATCGCGACCTGCTAATATTTTTATCGATCTCGTTGGTCATTGTTGTAAGTTGGGTCGTGAAAGATTTAATCATTTAGGCGATGCACCTTGGCTCTTGAGGATGAATATAATGATGACAAAGATAAAGAAGAGGGAATAATATGTGCATATTAATCATGATTCACGAATGGGAATCAACTGATCAAAGGTCCCATGCATGCGTTAGGTTCTTTGGTTCATAATTTTATTGGCAGCTATATCTTTCAAGAATAAACTTCCCCAAAGCTGCGATCACAAGAAGATGGAAGATAGGGATGCATCCTACCAACTGATCTGCTTCGCTGTACAGTTTCGACTCTCGAAAGCAACACTTGCATGCACGTACGGTGTGCGTGTGTCCAATATGTTTAGTGCAAAAACTGAAGTGTGTATGCATAATGGCGGCGAGTTAACCTACCAGTAGATTTAGATAGAATAGCAAACGGTGAATTGCAGGGGCACTAATCTTCAACGTGACCCGTTTAGACGTTTACACTAGCACCACATCAAATTGATACTATTATTAAGTTTCAAAAAAAATTGATACTATAATTAATTAAGTACATGAATGCCATCGCAAAAATAAATAAATAAAGCACATGAATGATCACTGTTACTCCGTCCGGATTTACTAGTCCCCGTCGTATTTTGGGTCATATTTTGACCATAATTTTAACTAACAAAATATTAGTGACATGTAGCAAAAATAATATTATTAGAAACTACATTCAAATACGAATTCAATAATATAATTTTTGGTGACATGCATTAATATTTTGCTAGTCAAATATGTAGTCAAACTTTGACCCAAAATACGATGAGGACTAATAAACTCATATGGAGGTAGTAGTATTGTACATACTATACAAGGCCAGACAATTAATGCATGCACCAAGTTACATGGAACCGAAGAGAATGATGAAGGTGGAGAGGAGTAGTGGCCCCACACACACAGTGCGGTGACTTCCCCTCTCCTCTCCCTTCTTGTTCCTATTGAGAGTCAACCCCAGTAGATATGGCCCAACCACGGATCTTCGCCGCTGGCAACACTGGCTGAAAAAGAGATGGGAGAGATGCTCGGTACTTGCCTGTAGATAGTAGTTTTAGGTGTAGAGTTTGGTCTAGGGTTGCCTTTGAGCTATTTGGCGTTATGTCGGTCGTCTACAGTCCAGTGTTGCTTGCGTGCAACATGCGGGTGGTCGTTAGCGCCACCCTTGCTCCTCCTCCTCCTTGGTGGAAGTTGAGTGGGGGTCCTAGTTCTAGTGAATCTTGCTTGAATAAGCATGAGCTCGCCCAGGTGCAAGCTGCTTCGGAGTTCTCCCCCTCCCCTATCCTTCTGTCGTCTTGGTGATGAAGAGAAGTCGGGTGAGAGGCTTCGACTCAGTCTTGCCCCCCCCCCCCCCCCCCCCAGAGTTGTACCTCACGGGATCTCGAGCTTCTGGCAAAGAAGGTGGTGTCCCCTGATCTGGAAAAAGGCATCGCGCTCATATCTGGAGGCAACTGATGGGGATCCTAAGCACATATCGATGGTGGTCTTGAAGGAGCTTCGGCGCCCATGTTGGTTGGCCGGCCTCCTATGAGCTGTCGAATCCTCGGGCCAAATGGCGGTTATCTTCTTTCCTCCCGAATGACGTGCCAGATGGGAGGCAGCGATGTTCCAAGTTGCAGCATGTGGTGTCCACTACGGAGATTAGATCCTTCGAGGAGCAACCGAGGACCCGATCACGCATCTCCAATTTCGGTTAGGGTCATTTTTGTAAGATCTAGGGACTAGTTTGTTATTTTCAATTTCTTTGGGATTCTAGTTGTAAGTGTACTGCTCTTTACTTTAATTAAATGAAGTATTGGGTCCTTTTGTACCCTTCTCCTATTCAAAGAAAAAGAGAATGATAAAAGAAAAGTTGGCATCCCCCCCCCCCATCCACAATGAAACTGTGTTGCCGAGATACTGGTTACCAGGATACTATTTAATAATAGTGAGGATTCCTGATTCTAGGATCCATTTCATCCCACTGAGCCATGGTTCAACTAAACCCATGTATTGAAGATCTTGTGGGGTTTTATGATGCACAACCCCATAAACCCTAATAGAGGGAGTATGTCAAGCGCTTTTTCAAAATTAACTTAACAATTGCATTTTCTTAGCCAAAAAACATGACATTAGTGGAGATATCCGAAGGCCCATCCTAGATAGACTTGGTTTGTATGGGCTTTCGAAGTTCATATCGGTTATGAAGCATTAGTTAGAGAATAAGTTTTGGAGACACTCTGCCAATATCTTAGGGCCTCTTTGATTGGTGGGTTTCCAAGAACGCTAGAATAGGAAAAATATAGGATTGTTATGTCATGCCCATTTGAATCCTATAGGATTTCGATTTGTTTGGTGGCTGTTGGAAATATGACCTAGAGGCAATAATAATTGTATTATTTATTTCCAAGTTTAAATGTTTATACTCTATGCTATAACTGCTATGGTTCTTGAATATGTGATTCAGAGGAAAACTCATAAGCACATGTAGAGTATATAAACGATAAAACCTGATTCCTAGTCTCGCCTCTAGGACTAGCTCAAAGTGTTGCATGATGGTTATATTTTCCTAGTCATGGGCATACATTAAGAGTAACAAGGATGCCGACAACTTTGAGAGTATGATGTTAGAAGAACTATCATATTGAATTGACCCAACTTGTTTGTTATACTTTGAGATGTCATCGTCACAAGTCTAAAGTTCATAACACGGAGAGTTAACTATGCTTGATTCCTTAGACCATGAGAGTATCAAGTCACTTCATACCAGATGGTACACTTTGGGGTTGCTCCAATGTCATCGGTAACACGGTGATCATAACGACAACTTACAGGTTTATCGAAAAGTGTGACAAGGGACAAGATAGCTCAAGAGTGGGATTTTATCCTTCGACAATATAGAGATATTCTTAGGGCCCTCTCGGTGTGACGACATCCATCATCGTCTGGCCAGACACAGGTGATTTAGTCATAGGGATGCCGGAACTTGATAATGAGAAAGAAGAACAAAACCGGTAACGAGGAGACCGATATAGTCGGCATGAGAATGACTCAAGAGGATACCGACATATCTCACCTCGGGTTTTGTAAAGTACCATTATGCAAAGGGAACAACATAAGATAACCAAAGGTTCACTCGAATATCATTCGTTTGAGTATAGGGGTCAACATGGATGTCCATGGTTCCGCTGTTGATCACTGAACAAAAGGAAGTTTTGTTCATTTTATATTTCACCGAACCTATAGGGTCACACACTTAAGATAAATTTGATCTGTTGGGTAGTAACTGAGCTAGGAGTATTGGAGAATGTCACTAGAAAAGTTTCAAGGACAACAAAAATTGTTTCGAGAGAGAATCAGAATCATATCGAGAAAACTGGAAGTGTTTCAGAGGAAAACCGGAGAAGTTTCGGTGAACCGGAAAAGTTCCTGAGACAGTAGAAATTCCACCAAAGGATATGGGAAGGTCTGGGATTTATTAGAACCCCCTAGAATAGTCCTAGGTGTGCCATGGGCTTGTCCCATGGCAAGGTCCAAGCGGTGGGGGTAGCCGCACGGGCCCTAGGGGGCCAATAGTGGGGTGCCCCCCTTAGCCTTGGTGGGCAAGCTACCTGGTGGCGCCCTAGGGTTTGGGGAGGGGGCCTAGATGGGTGCCCCCCTTGGGGTTGTTGCCCCCTTCTGCAAGTTGGCCCCTCCCCAGCCTATTATAAATAGAGGGAGAGAGGGCAGCTCCAAACACACAAGTTCTTCGTGCCCGTGGCTGCACCTCTCCCTCTCTCTGTAGTTCTCCACCATCACCCTCCCCGTAGGGCTACTCTCTACTTCTACTCCGGCACGGCATAGCTCTGGACGGTGTAGCCCTGCTAGATCAAAGGATTCGTATGTGTGCAATCCGACAGAGGAATCGTATGTTCGATTCTTGTTCGAGGGAACAGATCGTGGGACGATCCGAGGGACATTAAGAACGTGATCTTCACCAACTCTTTTTCCACTGCAACTTGTTTGTTGGTGAGATCAGATCTAACTTTGTATACATAATCTTCATAGTGATCATGGGAACTAGATTTGTAGGTCAATTTTTTTTGTTTTCTACTATGTTTCCCAACAGTGGCATCACGAGAAAACTAGGTCATTCTTTCCAAGAGGTTTGAGTGGATGCTAAAATTTCTGCGGAATATAGCACAAAGAAATCCTTAGGAATTCCTACTGGATTCAATCCTACAAATCAAACAACCAACATAGGAACGAATTCTGAGGATTCCAATCCCTCAAATTCCTACGAAATCCTCTGAATCGAAGAGACCTTGATTCAAACTTTAAGACAAGAATTAAGAAGTGAGATTGAACGATAGTCATTAACTGTCTTAGATCCAATCCTTTTGGGGATCGGTGTAATCAAGGAGCTATTAAGACACTCGTGTATTCTTTCTTCAAAAACGTTGACGCTTCGTTTGGATGTCTCCATTGGAGAGCTCCGTATTGAATTGGTCTGAATTCCAAATCACTGAGGAAACTGAAATGGCACGAATACGAATTCATCTGTTTGGTTGTCCAGTGAATTGGCCCTTGAAATGCCTCTGAGATTTCAATACCGAATCTTGTTTGGATGACAAACTTTGGAATTGCATAGCTACATTACCAGGTTATACCTTGTTCTACATGACTAAAAAATGAAATCTGACTACGAATGAATATATAGCAATGAAAATAATTAAATATTCTAGAAATGCAACAGGAAACGCAAATGGTCATACATGGTCTCGTACATGACATAAATAGCACGTACTCTCAAATATGGTCTCGTACATGACATAAATCACAACGATTTAAAAGATAGGTCCAAATGCTTGACATAAACAGTGTGTGGCAGTACATACATAGTTCCAAGTTCAACAAGGCAGTACATACATAGTTCCAAGTTCAACAGGACATAAAATAGATGGTTCGAAGTTCAACAACACATAAAAGCATCGATCTTCAAGGTAACATTAGCAGCCATGTCTTCCTCATGGTGATGGGCAGCTCCTTCAGAGCTTGAAACAGGCGATCATTGAGTACCAACTTCCCATAACATCGAAGCATATCTTGCTCAGCTAAATCAGGTATCAACCTAAGTGCATCAAGTATTTCAGCGGGTGTGGTAACCTTTGGTAGTGGAATGGGCTCAGTTGTCTTGAAAGCATCAACTAAGTCCTTCTTCATATCTCCAAGCATGCAAAGAATAGCATCACCTGTTCGCTGCCTCTTTGGCGCTACTTCTGGAGATACTTCAATCGGTTCTTCTAATGGCTCTGCAGCAATCTCAGCACCTGTCTTCGCACCCTCACCATTAGCATGATCTTTTGAATATATGATACATATGGACTCCCAGTTCTTGATTACTTTGGTCTTGTAAGACTTTATCTCCTTGCATGCCTTGTTAGCCTGCACAAAAAACACAAACTAGTAAAGCTACTGCCTTGTGATACAAAAGTCTTATTATTTTAAAACTACTTTGTACACAGAGCAACAAAAAGATGTCATATTCTGATAAAGCCACTCTTGTACACATAGCCCAGCATAATGTGCATTTCACATAATGTCTCACTATTGCTTAAAAAACATGTCTACATATTCTTGTGATACAAATGTCTTACTATTATTTTATTTTAGAAAATACAGTCAATGGGCATCTTGTAACGGATAACCAGCAAGGAAAATCAATCTCATTATTCATTAGGTGCAGTCAACAGTTCCATTTTAAAAGCATGTAGTATTTGGTCACTTTCATCACTAATTATTCTACATATGCAAACTATATACAGAATGTGTACTCATGATGCATGGTTACCTCCACATATTTAGCCCAAACATCATCACTATCCATTGATAGCCTATTATTGGTCCAATCCCAGCCAAAACCACTTTGAGAAAGGATCTTGCTAACGACCTCATAGTGATGATCCAAAGTCCTCATCCTTCCACTTATGTTATCCTTTGTGATATCCTTATTGCACTTGTCCTTCACATGCCTTATGGCATGCGTGTACACATGTGGTTTCCATCCATTTTGGGCATGGTCACCCTTGTTGTGATGCTCAACAAGGACTTCAAGCAATGCATCATCCATCTCATCATCCCATGCGCAGTAATTCCTCCTCCTTGTAGTTACTTCTTCAGCCATGGTTCTACAAGGAAATAAAAATTGTACATAATAGAAAAAACAAATACAATATTAAGTTTGAGAAACACCATGAAACATAATGTCATTCATTAGTTGCATGAAGATGATGCATATACAAAATACCACACGCATCATCACATTAGCCAGTAGCTATACAAAAGAAGACCACAGCAGCTAACTATACAAAAGAAGACCACCGCAGCTAGCTATACAAAAGAAGACCACCACAGCTAGCTATACAAAAGAAGACCGCCGCAGCTACATATCATACTCTCATCCTATTCCATCTCTTGTTCTCCTTGCGCCACAAGGTACTCAGCAAACATATCATTAGCTAGTTGTTGCCTAAAGTTGGACCATTCAGTAGTGACTTGCACACTTCTAATGAAGTTATCATCATCTGGATCATCATTTGGCGCATTTGCTAATTCACTATCCACTTCAGGCAATAGCAAATCATCCATGACATGCTGCCTATCCCTTGCAAAGTTGTGCAACACACAGCAAGCACTAATAATTCGAATCTGCAATGATATTTTAGTTCATAGTAAGCAATTGTCATCTCACAGACTGATTTTATTTAACAACATATTTACTTTTTGTACCTGATCCTTTATGTCAAAGAAGGTTTGGGAACGCAAGATAGCCCATTTTTTCTTGAACAAGCCAAATGTTCGCTCCACTACATTCCTAGCACGAGAATGCCGCAAGTTATATAACTCTTTAGCTGTTTGAGGCTGTTGTGCACTTGCAGCCCATTCTTTTAGATGATACCGAGTGGACCTGAATGGAGCTAGAAATCCTTCTCCATTGGTATAACCAGCATCAACTAAATAATATTTCCCTATATCAATAAGTTAGTTAGCTAACAATCAAGTCAAAGAAACTACATGCCAAGAGTAAGAGTCGTACCCTTAGGCACAACAAAAACATCCTGGCGGTTCGCCCTCATTGCATCACGCAAAACTCTCGAATCTGAAACTGAACCCTCCCAGCCAGGTAACACATAAAGAAACTTCATGTTCCAATCAACAACACCTAGCATGTTAGTGGTAATGGCTTGCTTTCTGTTCCTATACCTTCCTTGGTCAGCCACATGAACAAGCACATCAATATGACAACCATCTAGTGCTCCAAGTGCATTACCAAACCACTTCCATTTGTAATCATCGGGAGCTTGAGCGGTAGCGGAAGGTAGCTTAATGAACTCTCCATATAGAGAGAGTAGGGCTGTTAGGACAGCAGAGAAGTGTGTGCTAATGGTCCATAAAGAACGCTTGTAGGTGCCACGCAACATCCTCATCTTAATACTATGACCAACTACAAGCAAGAACATTGCAACTTTCTCTTCCACGGTCACATATACACTATCACGGAGGCCACATCTCTCCCGTAACATGGTGCAAAGGTCATGAAAGTTCCGTTTAGTTAGACGCAATTGATCATAGCATGCCACTTCAGATCCATCATACATGGTTTTAAGCAAATATTTCCTAAGCCTATGCTTGTCCTCATCATCATTAAAACTTCCTAGGTCCCTTGGTCCCCTATCCCTCTGTGTAGTAACAAATGCGAATGCAAGAGCACATGTTTCAACAAACATTTTTGTCAAAACAATCCTTTTCCTCTTCCTTCTTTTATTTTCTTCATTTATCCACTGAACCAACTCTAATTGATCCGACATGGGGCTGTACAATGGAATTATGTAGTTGTAAATCATGGCATGATGGCATTACATACACAGATGCACAATGAAAAGAGAGTGGTTTCCGAGTATATACCTTCAACCAGCCTACAGATCGATGAAAACTTCACTAGTCTGCACAAGTTTTAGACAGAAAAAATTAAATTGTTGCATCAGATTAGGGAGACAGAAAGATATCTAGGGTTCAGATCGAAGGAGAGGGGGAGAAGAAGGGATGATGTTCTGCTGCAATGGGGTGTTGGTGGTGTGCTGGGGGGAGGGCGTCACGAACTGGTGAGGAAGGCCGCCGGAGGAGGAGAGCAGGGGACGGATGGATGTGGATGCGGGGACGGGGATGGACCAGGGCAGGAACGGAGATGGCCAGGGGGATGTGGGTGCGCCGGCGCAAGGAGGCTGCCGGAGTAGGCGACCGGTGAGGAAGGCCGCCGGAGGAGGAGAGCAGGGATGAGAAAGATGGGGAGGGAGGCGCGAGATGGGGAAGGGAGGCGCGAGCTAGGGGAAGGGAGGCGCGAGCTAGGGGAGGGTGGCGCCGGCAGGAGGAGGAGCAGAGGGGAGGTGGCGCACCTGCGGCCGCCGGCGTGCTTCGTGGAGTCCTCCAGATCCGTGGTCGCCGCCGCCCCTTCCTCTGCCTTCCCTTTTTTCTGTTCGAGAGGAAGTGAGGAAGTGAGATGAATCGGTACGTTTTGCGGGAACGGGTGATTTCAGCCCAATTCGGAGCGGGAGCCCTCCGTATTGTTGGCGGGGTCTTCGCGTGGGAGTGAATTCGGGCTGTAAATTGTTTCCATTACGGGCTGTCAATTCGGTGTCCATCCAAACAAGGGAATTTGAAAGTTTAGGATACCAAATCCAATTCGAGGCCTCCAATGGAGACATCCAAACGCAGTGTGAGAAAAATATGGACCAGTAATGTTCCAGCATACTCCCTCCACCCAGGTTTGTAAGGCATTCACATGTTTTAGGAACTCAATTTTTCCAAAAAAAAATATGTGTCATATATCACTAAAAGCATTTCATTGAATTTGTATTTCAGTGAAATTTCATAATTTATATTTTATGCCATAGAACCCATATGTGTTAGTCAAATAAAAGACCTAAAAACATGTGCACGCTCTATAAACCCGGATAGAGGGAGTACCTTTAAGAACAACCCATTAAAACCGTCCAGTCTCATGGCCTTGTCTGGAGGATTATGCAAATATATTTTTGGCAATCTCCTCTTAAGTAAATAGTATACTAACAATGCTTCAAGTCCTTCCAGTCAACTGATTAAATCAGATTAAAATAAGAGACCCCATTAGGATAATAAAACATGAGCGAAAAGGTTGTAGCCATACGTCATGCTAATTTATCGTACGACCACCTTCTAGGGGTTAACGAGACAATGACATTTCTTCTAATATGCTCTATTGCATGAGCATGAAAATAAATAGTTTTCATCCCAACCTACACCCACCAAATTGTGCATATCTTCCTCTAGTTTTTGTGTGGATAATCTAGTAACTAAACAATATGTCTCTTCAGAATTATTTTAAAACTTTATCCCGGTGTTAAAGGGGGCCGCATATATCCATATGCTCTAGAACTATATTGCAATTCTAAATGCGGGGTGTCTGGATGGGATATAGATTTTCTCGAACGATTTTAGGTCATAGTTATGATGTTTAAGCTTAGCACATAGCACATGGGCGTTATTATGGGCTCGCGGTTGCCCATTACAAATTTCCACTGACGAATATAAGTGATCACCCCCATGAATAAGCCCATACGTTGATAATTCCACATTGCTAAAAAAAATTATATATATTATCATTCACTATCATAAAAGTTATATTTCTTCATTACACTTAGCAAAATTAGTTACATTTTGTAGTTACTTATAACTCATTCTATCAACGCACGATATTCACTAGGATACTTTCCTATTACACTTAGCAAAATTAATTACATTTTTTACTTCTTTATAACTCATTCTATCAACATACTAGTTTAATTAGTATATTTTTATATTACACTCGGCAAAGTTAATCACATTTTTTACTTCTTTATAACTTATTCTATCAACATACTAGTTTAACTATTACATTTTTCTATTAAACTTAGCAAAAATTAACCAGCTCGGATAGGTAAGACAATCTTTATCATACAACTTTAATGGATCCATCATTGCACATATACTTAACACTAACTTTAAGTCATATTTTCCAAGGATAATTACATCTGCCGATTCTTTTCGAGACATTGCCCCTCGAAACCATTCTTCAAATCATGTTCTCCTGGATTCTAAAAATAAATTAAAGAATCACAAAATCGCATTCCTCCATGGGTTAGTTTTTGCCACTTAGGTGAATTGTAGTGTATATAAATATGTGTTTGATTTGCTTTCATTTAGCATGTTTAAATATCTTGGGAAGAACTCTAAATTTTTTCCAACAAATATAATGAAAGAATAGTAAAAAAAAAGTCATTAGAGAGGTTTCTAGAATATGCTTTTATCTAACAAATATCATGAACGAGATAGTAAAAAAATCATGAAAGAGGTTTCTAGAATAAGATTTTATCTCATCCACAAAATAAAAGAGTAAAGCACTTTCTATCTTAGGTGTGAGTGAATAAAAAATATAGAGTGTATGAGGTGTACTTACAAGGGCTTGTCCTTCAATACTTGGTATTGATCGTTTATTGAATCTTCTATGGTCAAGTCATTGTATTTTATGTCCTGACAATGTACACTCAGTAGGTATTGCAATAGCATCACTCAAGGTTATCAATATAGGCCGATGTGACTGATATACCAACCAATATATCCATTTTAACATCCTACTAATGCCGATTTAGCATATCATAACATAAATTAATTTCGCACATATTGACTGATATAGACCGATATATGGGACAATATGACCAGCTAGCCTTTGGCCTGATATCTTGACTAATATGGGCAAAATATGGACAGAGACATTTTGGAGGATGAGCTACCTGACGCTCGGTATCCTGAGCATGTGTTTGCTCATTGGGATCTGGACAATAAGATTTACTATGGCAATACATGATTAGAATACAACGATTTTGAACAGCGTTACCGTATACACTTGGCCCATGTCGTTGGTGAAGTACCTGGGCCAGATTCATGTGCACCACCTACATGAACTTTTTGTCTCGTCATTTATTTCTCCTCCGCTCCTGTCTCACCGCTCGCTCATCTCGGTTGACACCGCCGGCAACATTGAGTTTGGGGATGTGAGTCGCCAGCAACCTTTTCAAGTGCACTAAGGCTAGTCATGGTGGGGAGTAACTTAGAATAGTGTCATGTATATGACACTAGTTTATGTTACTACTTCATAGTGCAAAGTAACATAGAGGTAGTATCATAGATGGTTGCATTATTAGCTTGTAGACTCATTTTTTCTTGGGAAGAGCTATGTGATGGTAACATATTATGTTACCACAAACACCTCTCTCCTCATTAACTACTTGCCACATAAGCAACTTTGTCTTGGGGTGTGTTATATTACTAGCTAAGTTACCCCACTATGACCAGCCTAAGTGATCTGCATCCAGATCGGGATGAGGGGTGGAGACGAGCTCCAAGGAAACTTCTGCCTCCTCCATTGAATCTTTGCGCCTGCTTCTTCTTTTTTGCCTTATTTTCTTGATCTGATTGGATATGCTCGGGACTTCCCATTGGATTTGTATGTGTATTTTTGTTTTTCCTATTGCATTGCTTGAGATTTGGGATGATTTTTTAGATTGTGGTGACTTTTTCAAACCAATTGGGTAATTTATGATGGATCGTTTTATCCAGCATAATCCTCTATGGAAAGGTACTTGCGTTGGTGGATTTTCATTTATAATTTTTGTTCGCCCAAATTTCTTGATCTTGTTTGTGTGGGTTTGTACATATAGTATATGAATCCATCAGCAAAAAAATCCTGGTGATTGTACAAATAAATAGGATGTATTTGTGCAGAAGAACGTGATTCTCATATCCTCTGAGACTGGGATGTTTTTTATGTTCTTGGTGTATGAGCGTGAGACCATATTACACCTTGGACTACAAATTTGGTAAACATCATGCGAGATATTTTTGTCCATCGATCTGTTGATGAATCATTTCTCAGTACAACGAATTTCAGTTTTATGAAACTGTTGATGAATCTGCAATTTTGGTTATTTTTGTGACGGATTTGAGATTTCTTTTGGTCCATTTGTGATGATTTTAGTGCTTAATCCTAAGTGTTCCAGCTAATGCGTAAGATTATTAAGCTGGATTAAGTTAACACATGATTTTGTCCATGCTCGTTGTTGTTAGCCCATCTATTAATCAGCAAAATATGTACCCAAGGAACTAAGAGCTGCAGTGAATATGTGGGTCCGTGCCTACAGCTTAAATTGAAAATACAGAGATATACATAATTAATTGGCCAAATACAAGCTTGAAATGTGAAGGGGGGACAGATCACATGGTGAACTAGCGCTTGTGATAACGAGCTACATGGTGCTCGGCCTCCAAAGAGGATTTTCGCAAAATATGTAGATAACACATATTTTATGGTAAAAAAGTATCGAAAACTAAATAATACATTTAAATCTTCATCAATTATTAAATTAATGCAAATGCTCGGGTTATGTTACCTTCATAATGTACTTTCTTATGTCCCATTAAGAATTTAGTAAGTCTTTGTTTATGTTTTTTTAACCATATGACCAAAAACTTTAAATGATGAATTTTTGTGAGCGAGTGTTATTTTATTGTACATTTTATTTGTATTGAAAGGGCACTATATGGAGAAGTTTGACCGAATAATTTTACAAAATCCTAATTTAGTTATGCATCGCCCGATATATCACCTACTATTTAATAGCCAATCTGCCAAAGTCAAAGCAATATGAATCTGATATCCGCAATTTTAAGTATTAGCATCACTTGTATCATACATGCAAGAGAATTTGTGTTTGATGCATAGTCAACATAAAAATGTGTGATTCAAGCCCATAAATGACTAGTTACATATTGCCCCCCCCCCCCCAAAAAAAAAAAGACACACACAAAACCCACTTGGAAACCATCTACCACGCTAGTTAGGACTGTCATAATTTTGTCGTGAATATGGAGAAGTCTTGCATATCATTTCGTTTGTAGGAAGAAGTGAAGGATCAAAGATGTCAGATGCAGGGGAATAAGCGAAAATAAGAAGTTAACTTCCTTGGTCGATTTTAGAGATAGAGAAAAAATAGAACTTCTCTAATGTATAACTGACAATAGGATAAACAAGCTGGTGACAGTCAAAGCAGTTAATAAAGCTCAGGAACAACATAACCAAAGGCACAAAACGCGATGATGTATCCTAAATTTCAACTCAGGGCGCGGGGGGGGGGGGGGGGGGGGGTCAATGCCTCGCCTTCTTCTCCTTGAACTTCGAAAACACATTGGAGCTCAATCACTAAAAAGTAGGTCTTGAGGTGACTTGCCAACTTTCACAAACTTCTTGGAGCAAATGCACAACATTGGAAGCTTTGAGGTGAATGCAACAATACTTTCTGACAACTCAAGCATAAGAAAAATATGTACAAATAAAATGGACCATTTTATTTTCTTTTTCTTTTTTCTTAGTGGGTCCCCGGCCATATTTTCATAACCATGTGACAAATACCTAATATAACTCATGAATTTCATTAGTCCCCTAGTTACATGTCATTACCACCAAAACCCACATGGGGGCTAAGTTGTCCTTTGAAGTAGAGGTTTAGAGATGTTTACAGTACGACATGTCAAAATGGCGCATACATGGAAGCTTAGCGGAGCACACCCGGAAGAGTGCATGTCCACAAGCACATAGGGTTACATCCCCGACATAATGTGTGAAACAATGAGCATTGAACTTTCCCCCAGGCACGAGCAAAGCTCGGCCGGCGGACGGCGGTGGCGGGCTTGCGTCCTCTTGCGTCCTTCCTCTACGAGGGGGCCTTCGACTGGTGTGTGGCGGCGTCCCTGGGCGCCTTGCATGATGGCGGAGCCTGGGTGCTAGGGCGGCAGCCCCATGGGCTATCGGCGGTGGCTGCGCCACCATGGGTGTGAGGGCAGCATGGTAACTAGCCGTGCAGATCGGTGGCAGCGGATCGGGGATTCCCCTACACAGATTCATTCTGTTGTGGGTGGGGGCGACTCAGGCGCCGGCAGGCGGCCTTGGACGGTAGTAGCTTCACGTCTGGGGTGTCTTGGTGATGGGTAACGAAGCATGAAAATCAAAAAAATTCCTACGAACACCCAAGATCTATCTAGGAGAAGCATAGCAACGAGAGAGGAGAGTGTGTCTACGTACCCTCATAGACCGAAAGCGGAAGCGTATATAACGCTGTTGATGTAGTCGTACTCTTCGCGATCCGATCACGATCCAACCGATCTAGTGTCGAACGGACGGCACCTCCGAGTTTAGCACACGTGCAGCTCGATGACGTCTCCTCCTCCTTGATCCAGCAAGCGGGAGAGGAGAAGTAGATGGGATCACAACCAACACGACGGCGTGGTGGTGATGGTGGTGGTGGAGCACCGACAGCGCTTCGCTAAGCGTCGTCGGGACGAGGCGGTGGTGTAACAGGAGAGAGAGAGGCGCCCAGGGGCTGGTGTGTCCTCTTGGGGCGCCCCCTCCTCTATATATATAGGTGTAGGGGCGTGGGGAACAGCCCCTCCAAGCCCTAGGGCGCAGCCAAGGGGGGGAGGACTTGGACTCCAAGTCCAATCTTATTCCTACTAGGACTCCCCTTTTTTCCCTTCCCTAGCCACATGGGCTTTTGAGGACTTGGTGCGCCTGACCCAATAAGGCCAGGGCGCCTCCCCTCGGACCATGCCAGCCCTTGGGACATGGTGGACCCACTTGTGGACTTCCAGACCCCTCCGGAATCCTCCGAAACCTTCTGGAAGCTTCCCGGTACAATACCGAAAAAACTGCACCTTTTTCCGAAACCCAAGATATGACTTCCCATATATAAATATTTAACTCTCGACCATTCCGAGACTCCTCATGATGTCCGGGATCTCATCCGGGACTCCGAACAACATTCGGTTACCAATCATCAAATATCCCAATACTACTCTAGCGTCAATGAACGTTAAGCATGCGACCCTGCGGGTTCGGGAATCATGTAGTCATGACCGAGACACCTCTCCGGTCAATAACCAATAGCAGGACCTGGATGCCCATATTGATTCCTACATATTCCACGAAGATCTTTTATCGGTTGAACCACGATGTCAAGGATTCGGTTAATCCCGTATGCAATTCCCTTTGTCCGGCGATATGTTACTTACCCGAGATTCGATCGTCGGTATCTCCATACCTAGTTCAATCTCGTTACCAGCAAGTCTCTTTACTCGTTCTGTAATACAAGATCCCGTGACTAACCCATTAGCCACATTGCTTGCAAGCTCATTACGATGTTGTATTACCGAGAGGGCCCAGAGATATCTCTCCGTCATACGGAGTGACAAATCCCAGTCTCGATCCATGCCAACCCAACAGACACCTTCGGAGATACCTGTAGAGCATCTTTATGATCACCCAGTTATGAAGTGACGTTTGATAGCACACAAAGTATTCCTCCGGTATCCGGGAGTTGCATGATCTCATGGTCTTAGGAATAGATACTTGACATGAAGAAAGCTGTAGCAAATAACTAAACGATCTGATGCTAAGCTTACGGTTGGGTCTTGTCCATCACATCATTCTCCTAATGATGTGATCCCGTTATCAAATGACAACTCATGTCTATGGTCAGGAAACCATAACCATCTTTGATCAACGAGCTAGTCTAGTAGAGGCTTACTAGGGACACGGTGTAGTTTATGTATTCACACATGTATTTAAGTTTCCGATCAATACAATTCTAGCATGAATAATAAACATTTATCATGAACAAGGAAATATGATAATAACCAATTTATTATTGCCTCTAGGGCATATTTCCAACAGTCTCCCACTTGCATTAGAGTCAATAATCTAATTCACATCGCTATGTGATTAACACCCAATGAGTTCTGGGGTTTGATCATGTTTTGCTTGTGAGAGAGGTTTTAGTCAACGGGTCTGCCACATTCAGATCTGTATGTACTTTGCAAATCTCTATGTCATTTTGTAGATGCTGCTACCACGCTCCACTTGGAGCTATTCCAAATGACTGCTCCACCATGCAATATAAATACGTATCGGGTTTGAGACTTAGAGTCATCCGGATCGGTGTCAAAGCTTGCATCGACGTAACCCTTTACGACAAACTCTTTATCACCTCCATAACCGAGAAACATTTCCTTAGTCCTCTTTAGGCACCTAAGGATAATTTTGACCGCTGTTCAGTGATCCACTCCTGGATCACTCTTGTACCCCCATGCTAGACTCATGGCAAGGCACACATCAGGTATGGTACACAGCATAGCATACATTATAGAGCCTATGACTGAGGCATAGGGGACGACCTTCATCCTTTCTCTTTCTTCTGCCGTGGTCGAGCTTTGAGTCTTACTCACACCTTACAATACAGGAAAGAACTCCTTTTTCGACTGATCCATTTTGAACTCCTTCAAATTCTTGTCAAGGTATGTGCTCTGTGAAAATGTTATCAGGCGTCTTGATCTATCTCTATAGATCTTGATGTCCAATATGTAAGCAGCTTTACTCAGGTCTTCCATTGAAAAACTCTTGTTCAAATAACCTTTTATGCTTTCCAGAAATTCTATATCATTTCCAATCAACAATATGTCATCCACATATAATATTAGAAATGCTATAGAGCTCCCACTCACTTTCTTGTAAATACAAGCTTCTCCATAAGTTTGTATAAAACCAAAAGATTTGATCACCTCATCAAGCGTATATTCCAACTCCGAGATGCTTGCACCAGTCCATAGATGGATCGCTGGAGCTTGCATACTTTGTTAGCATCCTTAGGATCGACAAAACCTTCCGGCTGCATCATATACAACTCTTCCTTAAGAAACCAGTTAAGGAATGCCGTTTTGACGTCCCTTAACCAGATTTCATAAAATGCGGCAATCGCTAACATAATTCTAACAGACTTAAGCATCGCTACGGGTGAGAGTGTCTCATCGTAATCAACCCCTTGAACTTGTCGGAAACCCTTTGCGACAAGTCGAGCTTTATAGACGGTGATATTACCATCATCGTCTGTCTTCTTCTTAAAGATCCATTTATTCTCAATGGCTTGCCGATCATTGGGCAAGTCCACCAAAGTCCATACTTTGTTCTCATACATGGATCCTATCTCGGATTTCATGGCTTCAAGCCATTTGTCGGAATCCGGGCTCATCATAGCTTCTTCATAGTTCGTAGGTTCGCCGTTGTCCAACAACATGACTTCCAGGACTGAACTACCATACCACTCTGGTGCGGAACGTACCCTGGTCAACCTACGAAGTTCAGTAGTAACTTGATCCGAAGTTTCATGATCATCATCATTAGCTTCTTCTCCGGTTGGTGTAGCCATCACGGGAACTGCTTTCTGTGATGCGCCACCTTCCAATTCGAGAGAAGGTACGATTACCTCATCAAGTTCTACTTTCCTCCCACTCACTTCTTTCGAGAGAAACTCCTTCTCTAGAAAGGACCCATTCTTGGCAACAAAGATCTTGCCCTCGGATCTGTGGTAGAAGGTATACCCAATGGTCTCTTTAGGGTATCCTATGAAGACGCACTTCTCCGCTTTGGGTTCGAGCTTATCAGGCTGAAGCCTCTTGACATAAGCGTCCTATCCCCAAACTTTAAGAAACGACATCTTAGGTTTCTTGCCAAATCATAACTCATATGGTGTCGTCTCAACGGATTTTAACGGTGCCCTATTTAAAGTGAATGCGGCTGTCTCTAATGCATAACCCCAAAACGATAGTGGCAAATCGGTAAGAGACATCATAGAACGCACCATATCCAATAGAGTATGATTACGATGTTCGGACACACCATTATGTTGTGGTGTTCCAGGTGGTGTGAGCTGTGAAACAATTCCACATTGTCTTAAATGCATACCAAACTCGTAACTCAAATATTCACCTCCACGATCAGATCATAGAAATTTAATTTTCTTATTACGATGATTCTCCACTTCACTCTGAAACTCCTTGAACCTTTCAAATGTTTCAGACTTGTGTTTCATTAAGTAAATATATCTGTATCTACTCAAATCATCTGTGAAGGTAAGAAAATAATGATATCCACCGCGTGCTTCAACACTCATCGGACCGCATACATCGGTATGTATTATTTCCAATAAGTCACTTGCCCGCTCCATTGATCCGGAAGACGGGGTTTTAGTCATCCTGCCATAAGGCATGGTTCACATGTCTCAAATGATTCATAATCAAGAGATTCCAAAAGTCCATCGGCATGGAGTTTCTTCATGCGCTTTACACCAATATGACCTAAGCAGCAGTGCCACAATCATGTGGTACTATCATCATTAACTTTGCATCTTTTGGCATTAATATTATGAACATGTGTATCACCACGATCGAGATTCAGTAAACCATTCACATTGGGTGCATGATCACGAAAGACATTACTCATATAAACAGAATAACCATTATTCTCTGACTTAAATGAATAACCGTCTTGCAATAAACAATATCCAGATATAATGTTTTATGCTCAACGCAAGCACCAAATAACCATTATTTAGGTTTAATACTAATCCCGAAGGTATTACGAGTGTGCCGATGGTGATCATATCAATCTTGGAGACACTTCCAACACCCATCGTCACCTCGCCCTCAGCTAGTTTCCATTACTCCGCAGCTCCTGCTTCGAGTTACTAATATTAGCAACTGAATCGGTATCAAAATACCCAGACGCTACTACGAGCACTAGTGAGGTACACATCAATAACATGTATATCAAATATACCTTTGTTGACGTTGCCAGCCTTCTTATCTGCCAAGTACTTGGGGTAGTTCCGCTTCCAGTGACCATTCCCCTTGAAGTAGAAGCACTCAGTCTCAGGTTTGAGTGCAGCCTTGGGTTTCTTCACGGGAGCGGCAACTGCTTTACCGTTCTTCTTGAAGTTCCCTTTCTTTCCCTTGCCTTTCTTGAAACTAGTGGTCTTTTTAACCATCAACACTTGATGCTCCTTCTTGATTTCTACCTCCGCGGCCTTAAGCATCGCGAAGAGCTCGGGAAGTGTTTTCTCCATCCCTTGCATATTATAGTTCATCACAAAGCCCTTATAGCTTGGTGGCAGTGATTGGAGAATTCTGTCAATAACCGAGTCATCTGGAAGATTAACTCCCAACTGAGTCAAGCGGTTGTGCAACCCAGACATTCTGAGTATATGCTCACTAACAGAACTATTCTCCTCCATTTTACAGCTAAAGAACTTGTTGGAGATGTCATACCTCTCGACCCGGGCATGAGCTTGAAATACCAATTTCAGCTCCTGGAACATCTCATATGCTCCGTGGTGCTCAAAACGTCTTTGGAGCCCCGGTTCTAAGCCGTAAAGCATGGCGCACTGAACTATCGAGTAGTCATCAGAACGTGCCTGCCAGATGTTCACAACATCCACAGACGACGCTAGAGGGGTTGGCACACCAAGCGGTGCATCAAGGACATAAGCCTTCTGTGCAGCAGTGAGGACAATCCTCAGACAACGGACCTAGTCCGCATAATTGCTTACAATATCTTTCAACTTAGTCTTTCTCTAGGAACGTATTAAAAACAGGGAGCTACAGCGCGAGCTATTGATCTACAACATAATTTTGCAAAGACAATTTAGACTATGTTCATGATAATTAGTTCAGTTAATAAAATTACTAATGAACTCCCACTTAAATCAACATCCCTCAAGTTGTCTAAGTGATACATGATCCAAATCAACTAACCCATGTCCGATCATCACGTGAGATGGAGTAGTCATCAATGGTGAACATCTCCATGTTGATCATATCTACTATATGACTCGTGTTCGACCTTTCGGTCTCCTGTGTTCCGAGGCCATGTCTGTACATGCTAGGCTCGTCAAGTTTAACCCAAGTATTCTGCATGTGTAAAACTGGCTTACACCCGTTGTATGCGAACGTAGAGTCTATTACACTCGATCATCACGTGGTGCTTCGAAACGACGAACTTTCGCAACGGTGCATACTTAGGGAGAACACTTTTATCTTGAAATTCAGTGAAGGGATCATCTTATAATGCTACCGTCGTCCTAAGCAAAATCAGATGCATAAAAAGATAAACATCACATGCAATCAATATGTGACATGATATGGCCATCATCATCTTGTGCTTTTGATCTCCATCTCCAAAGCACCGGCATGATCTCCATCGTCACCGGCATGACACCATGATCTCCATCATCATGATCTCCATCATCGTGTCGTCACGTGGTCGTCTCGCCAACTATTGCTTCTACAACTATTGCTAACACATAGCGATAAAGTAAAGCAATTATATGGCGTTTAACAGTTGACTCGCAGGTCACACAATGAATTAAAGACAGCCCTATGGCTCCTGCCGGTTGCCGTACTCATCGACATGCAAGTCGTGAACCTATTACAAAACATGATCATCTCATACATCAACATATATCACATCACGTTCTGGCCATACCACATCACAACATGCCCTGCAAAAACAAGTTAGACGTCCTCTACTTTGTTGTTGCAAATTTTACGTGGCTGCTATGGGCAACTAGCAAGAAGCGTTCTTACCTACGCAATGCCACAATGGTGATAATCAAATTGCCTTTTAACCTTCTATAAGGACCGCCTTCGTCAAATTAGATTCAACTAAAGTAGGAGAGACAGACACCCGCTAGCCACCTTATGCAAAACAAGTTGCATGTCAGTCGGTGGAACCGGTCTCATGTGCGAGGACATGTAAGGTTGTTCCGAGCCGCTTCATCCCACAATACCGCCGAATCCAAATAAGACAAGAGAGGTAAGCAATTTTGAGCATCAACGCCCACAACTTTTGTGTTCTACTCGTGCATATACATCTACGCATAGACCTAGCTCATGATGCCACTGATGGGTAACGAAGCATGAAAATCAAAAAAATTCCTACGAACACCCAAGATCTATCTAGGAGAAGCATAGCAACGAGAGAGGAGAGTGTGTCTACGTACCCTCGTAGACCGAAAGCGGAAGTGTATATAACGCGGTTGATGTAGTCGTACTCTTCGCGATCCGATCACGATCCAACCGATCTAGTGCCGAACGGACGGCACCTCCGAGTTTAGCACATGTGCGGCTCGATGACTTCTCCTCCTCCTTGATCCAGCAAGTGGGAGAGGAGAAGTAGATGGGATCACAACCAACACGACGGCGTGGTGGTGATGGTGGTGGTGGAGCACCGACAGCGCTTCGCTAAGCGTCGTCGGGACGAGGCGGTGGTGTAACGGGAGAGAGAGAGGCGCCCAGGGGCTGGTGTGTCCTCTTGGGGCGCCCCCTCCTCTATATATATAGGTGGAGGGGCGTGGGGAACAGCCCCTCCAAGCCCTAGGGCGCAGCCAAGGGGGGGGAGGACTTGGACTCCAAGTCCAATCATATTCCTACTAGGACTCCCCTTTTTTTCCCTTCCCTAGCCACATGGGCTTTTGAGGACTTGGTGCGCCTAACCCAATAAGGCCAGGGCGCCTCCCCTCAGCCCATGCCAGCCCTTGGGATGTGGTGGACCCACTTGTGGACTTCCAGACCCCTCCGGAATCCTCCGGAACCTTCTGGAAGCTTCCCGGTACAATACCGAAAAAATTGCACCTTTTTCCGGAACCCAAAATATGACTTCCCATATATAAATCTTTACCTCTCGACCATTCCGAGACTCCTAGTGACGTCCGGGATCTCATTCGGGACTCCGAACAACATTCGGTTACCAATCATCAAATATCCCAATACTACTCTAGCGTCAATGAACGTTAAGCGTGCGACCCTGCGGGTTCGGGAATCATGTAGTCATGACCGAGACACCTCTCCGGTCAATAACCAATAGCAGGACCTGGATGCCCATATTGATTCCTACATATTCCACGAAGATCTTTTACCGGTTGAACCACGATGTCAAGGATTCGGTTAATCCCGTATGCAATTCCCTTTGTCCGGCGATATGTTACTTGCCCGAGATTCGATCGTCGGTATCTCCATACCTAGTTCAATCTCGTTACCGACAAGTCTCTTTACTCGTTCTGTAATACAAGATCCCGTGACTAACCCATTAGCCACATTGCTTGCAAGCTCATTACAATGTTGTATTACCGAGAGGGCCCAGAGATATCTCTCCGTCATACGGAGTGACAAATCCCAGTCTCGATCCATGCCAACCCAACAGACACCTTCGGAGATATCTGTAGAGCATCTTTATGATCACCCGGTTACGAAGTGACGTTTGATAGCACACAAAGTATTCCTCCGGTATCCGGGAGTTGCATGATCTCATGGTCTTAGGAATAGATACTTGACATGAAGAAAGTTGTAGCAAATAACTAAACGATCTGATGCTAAGCTTACGGTTGGGTCTTGTCCATCACATCATTCTCCTAATGATGTGATCCCGTTATCAAATGACAACTCATGTCTATGGTCAGGAAACCATAACCATCTTTGATCAACGAGCTAGTCTAGTAGAGGCTTACTAGGGACACGGTGTAGTTTATGTATTCACACATGTATTTAAGTTTCCGATCAATACAATTCTAGCATGAATAATAAACATTTATCATGAACAAGGAAATATGATAATAACCAATTTATTATTGCCTCTAGGGCATATTTCCAACACTTGGTCCCTCCCCCCTCTCCCTGGCGGTGGCGTGACTCACTTTCGGCGGAGTGCTTGGCAGCGAGGTGCGGCGAAGTTCCGGCGGATCTTGATCTGGATCTGGTTGGCGAGCTTGGTCCGTGGATACTGGCTACCATGGTGACGTCAGGCCTCGACTGCTCTTGGGCACCATGGTGGTGCAGGCGGAAGTGGTGGTAGCTCGGCATGGTGGTGTTGGTGGGGCGAGACGATGCGGCTTCATCGTTGTGGTGTTGCGGCGACGGCGGAGCGAACCAACATGGACGGTGTGCCCCATTCTGATGGGCAGGAATGCAGGTGTGTGATGATTCGGATGAAAGTCATGCCCATCTTCGGTCGGTGCTAGCGACGATGGCGCATGTGGGCGTTGTTCCCCTCCTTGGAGGCGTCGTTGTGGTATGTTGGCACCTCGCTCTCTCTCACTTGGTTGGTTGTCTCCGGGCGAAAGCCTAGGTTCGGTTCCAGATCGGTAATGGCGGCGCCATCGACATTGTTCCTTTGTTGGTGCTCACCGCTGTTCTGGATTGTTCTTCAGGGGAGCTATGTACGCCGTCATGGGTGAGTCCAAGACCATGACATTTCCAGGGTTATCTGAGTCTTGTCACCCACCTGCCAACTCTTTTAGGCACTCAAGCGTAGTTGGTGCGTCGGCAAGGATAGTTCGTTCGGAGTTGTTGCTCTTTGGAGTTGACCGGCGTTGGTCGAGACGCTTTGTTGGTCAATTTAGGACAGACCCTGGTGTGTTGGGGTTGTATTGTGTGTGTGTGTGTACTTCTCACCGGGTTGTGACGAGAGCTTGCCTGAATTTCCTGTATTTTATTCTCTGGGCACACAATTTACATGCTCTCGAAAAAAGAGAACGGAAGGGGTTGATCGAATGCATGGGATTACGTCCACAATACCATGAAAATACTCCCTTCGGAAATACTTGTCCTACAAATGGATGTATCTAGACTTATTTTAGTTATAGATACATCCATTTTATCTATTTCTAGGACAAGTATTTCCGGACGGAGATTTTATGAGAAGTCTAATAATGTTGATTTGATACTGTAGATGGTTATATTTTGTTCTATAAATTTGATTAACCTTTGCTCTAATGTGCACTGCATGTTAAAATGGAGGAAATATCAATATTAATTTTGATTAAGCACTAGAGTGAGCAATGATACTATTGTACGTACTACATACTGTACAAGGCCAGCCAATTAAGTCCTGCACCAGAATACATGGAACCCAAGAGAATGAAAAAAAAAACCAACCCCAAACATGCATGCACAAGGACGTGTACAAAGTCCATACAGGAAGAATTTTTTGCTCGATCGCCCGTCAGACTCTGAGCAGGTAGATGCTGAGCTCGGGTCCTCCGCTGCCGTCGGGGTTCATCATGTAGAACGCCTCCGAGTCCCTCGATCCGACGACCCGCTCGAACTTGGCGCGCATGTACATCAGATCGCCCTCGCCGGCGCCTGCGGCACCGGCGGCACCGTCGTCCGGGAGCACGCCGGCGCCGACGGACACCTGCTCCACGGCGCCCAGCACGCGCCACTCGTCGGCGCCGCACTCGCGGTGCACCGCGTAGCCGCACTTGAGCCCGTTGCAGTACGCGCGCCATGTCGGCTCCTCCAGCAGAGGCCGCCGCTTCTCCCCTGCACGTGCCTGCGGGTTAATCTGTAGCTTTGGCGCTTGAGCTGCTCTCGCTGTGGTTGTACGGGTGGCAGACGTACCTGCGTTGAGCGGCGGCTTCTCGCACTCGAGTGCGAGGCGCACGAGGCCCGAGGACATCTCCCTGACGAGCGCGCCGGTGGAGTAGGCGGCCATCTCCACCAGCAGCACCGGCGCCGATCGCGGGTCCGTCTGCAGCGCCACGTGCACGCGCCCGCGCCGCCGGCCGAAGATGGTGCCCGTGACGCACGACCCGAGCTGCCGGCGCCGGCGCCGGTGCGTGATCGCCGCCAGGAACACCGACCGCAAACGCGCCAGCGCGTCCGCGCGCTTCTTCCTCGACGACGAGGAGGACGAGGAGGAGGACTGCTCGTCGGTGGAAGACGACTGCGCGGTGGACAGAGCGGCTGCTCGCGCCTCCTCCTCATCTCCCTCGTCCTCCGCTTCCTGGCCGCTCGGCCCGCTGCGCTGCGGCGCCTTGCTGGAGCGCTTCTTGAGCAGCCAAGTGAAGCTACCGCTGCCCCCGCCGCCGCTCGCGGCGGTGGCGGCGCTCCAGGAGCTGGAAGAGGGGAGGGGCAGCGGGGATGCCGCGCGAAAGGCTCTCGCCATGATGGCCAGCGCCGGCAAGCTCGCGCACTCTCTCTACCTTTCTTTGCCGCGCCCGTCCGTGCGTGCGCGATGCTAATGATTCGTGGCCGCTGGGTGGAGTATTTGATGGGGTTTTAGTGGCAAAGCCGCGCGCTTTAAGGTGGTTAGCACTTGGCAGGGGGCGGCAGGGGTGGTGGCGGTACGCTTTTCGCAAAGCGGCTCGCGCGGGGAACACCCTGCCCGGCGCGGCGTAAATACCAGCACGAGAGGACGAGAGGGAATGACCGGTGCGGCGCGATGCGATTAACACGGCCGCCTGACGGACCGACCGGCCGGCCGAGCAACCGAACGGGCAGGCAGGGCACGTACGGGCGTCGCGCAGGCATCGCGGAGCTGCGGATGGGAGAGGGCACAGCACACAGGCCACAGGGCGTGCGCGTACGGGTGTCGACGTTCCATGGTTGACACCGATAGGTGACGTGATACCAGGGCTCAGCGTCAGTAAAAGTTCTCCGTGGCACCTTTTTCCTTTCTCGCCTGATAATCATCGCTGCTGCCTACAATCGTGCAGCTTATTGAAGGGGACAACGGTTGTGATATGAACAATGGAAATGTTTATCGGTTCGGACACCCAGGGCTCACCCCGTAGATTCGACCGTGCCGACCAAAGTAGCGCAGCGACTACCAAGAAACCACTAGCGCGTGAGTAAAACCGTTGCTTGCACGTGTACGTACCTACTACGGACGATTTGCTTCCCGCACGTATACGCAGCTCAGGCTATAGCGAATGACTCAGGTGGCGGTCCCCCAGAAGCACCCACCTCTACGGCGCCGGATTATTGCATGCCGGCCACTGCCAGATTGGCGTAAAGACGAGGAGCACTTCAAAGAGTTTTGAGTTCAAGACGGCGTGCGTGCTCTGCCCAGCTGCGCATGATCCACATCGTCGAACCTCCCTTGATAAGTTCTGAAATCTAAATAGTACTACAGTAATACTGCTTGTGTCCGAATCCGCTTTGGCATGGAGGAAAACAGAATCCTTTGTCCTTGCAACATCACAATGGCTGAATGACGAGCACAGGAACAAAGGCTTCACATCATATACCAAAAAATCGCTTCCTTTCAATGAGATCAGATTTCGGTTACATACAGGCAATCAATGAAAACAACAACTATGGCCAGGCTACCTCAGGTTACGGATCAGCAAAACTGCAGCTTGCTAGGACGGCATTTCCAAGTTGCACAAGAGCGATATGCGCTTATAAGAACGACAGGCGCAAGGTTAACTCATCTAACTCTATAGTATGTACAGGGTAACACGGACAGGTATACACAGGATTGGGCTACTAGGTCTAAATGTTAGCTGCCACCGCTATCTACAAGCATGGACACAAAACGCCACCATTCTTCTCATCCAGCACATGCACCGATCAAATTGGCGCCATGCAACCTGCTGACTGGATACATTGCCTTCTCTTATCAGCTTCCAAGCAATCAAACTTATGCAATTGCAGGTAGAGCGCTCTGATGGATTCCAGCATATTCAGGCCCAAGTGCAGAGCTGCTGCATCATAAATCCCAGCTACAGGCGTACCCGCTATAGCAAATACCCTGAAATGGTTATAAGCTCTGTCAGTTAGCTGAATTCCAATTTTTTTTATCTAAATCAATGCAGCAGCATGTAGCTGCACACCAGATACTGTTTATAGTTTGGAGCACACTGCAGCATTAGACCATACTGCTACCAGGCATAGCGGGAACATAGTCAACTGGCAAGGATCAAGCGCTTACACATTTCCTGGTTTTCTTGAACCCACAGCTGGACTCTGCGTCACTCGGGCACCAAAGAGCCTGGGCCAGCAGCTGTGAGGCACAGCGACCAGTAGCAAACGCATGGAGTCTCAAATCTTGCACTAAACAGCTTCTAGTTTGATTGGTGCCTTTGTAAAAACTGACAAAACAAAAGGTGCTTCCTCCCCTGGATGGATAGTTGTTGGCACAATTGTGTATCCTTTCGGATATGGTTCCAAGACCAATTCACACGATATCTCCCTTGAGTTTACATAATCTGTCCCGCCAACAGATTCATGCATGTAGATATTGTAAGCAGCACGACAGCCCCTTGTCTTGAGTATCCTCATTCCAATATAAAACATGGAAGAATCATGACTTGATTGGTAATTCCTGAAACCATTTGTCTTTCTAGAAAAACCAACACCCTGACAGGCAAGAGTTCATGTCAAAATCAGCATCAAAGTGCTTTCTTCAAGTCTTATATTAACATGCAGATGGCACATACCTGTGTAAGAGTAATAAACACATGGACAGGATACAGTGCATCACGTCCTGTTACCCTAAGTCGATACTGAGGATTTTGATGCCACGAGTCATAATCTTGGCAACCACCTGCACTGTAGCCACGCCATTGCCCATGGACAGAATAGCGCATCTCAGGTGGATAAACACGACAAACAAATATTGATCGGAAGTGGATCTGAAAATCTTGCCAAGACATCCAGAAAACACCATTCTTCGACTGCAACAACAACAACAACAACAACAACAACAAAGCCTTTAGTCCCAAACAAGTTGGGGTAGGCTAACCATTCTTCGACTGCAACAACAATAACAACAACAATAATAGACAATAAGATGGTGTGGTGAGTGGTGAGAGTTGTAAATTCAAATGCAGGTGCCTGTTTTTTCGGAAGAGACAACTTTATAGACAAAAATTGCAGGGATGGCTATTGAAGTATTGATAATAAGATATTTTTAATTTTCACACTATTTTAAATTAAACTGCAGTCTGTTTACTTGATTGCTTAGACGTTGAGATGGTAAAAATCATGTGGAACATTTTTTTTTCATAATAAAGATATATTGTTTGTTCTGCTAATATAAAAAAATCAATATTAATCCTTTCTGACCAAAGCTAGTGGAGTACCATCTACTCACTCAAAATTATAGCAGGGAAAAGATTAGTACCTGTGGAACATGCTTGAGCTTATGCTTTATTCGTTCAGTCCACTCTTGTGATGAGTCTGACCATGGTCCATTCCATTCAACTTCATTTGCCCAAGGATTTCTAATTTGGACAAGCTTGTGGCCATCAACTTCTCTTATCTGAAAATACAGTATAAATATAGCAACGTAGAATCGAAACTGCCAAAAGTTCAAACAAACAAATGAGAGCAAACCTGCAAAATGGAGTAAGCATGTCCCTGAACAATGCCGCTTGATGAAATATGAGCATCAGAGCCAGAGGGACTTCCAGCACCAAGAAGAAAACCTTCTTGATTAAAATATAACAACTGAGACCACAATCTTCCACTAGCAAGATCAATCTGTGCTTGGGGACTCCGCATATCAATCTCCTCGCCAGCTCCTCCTGTGAGGTCTACTAGAGCATCTTGCACAAGCCCGCCTTCTAGCGCCTCATAAGAGCCATGAAGTTTTGCATAAGCTTTCTCAAGAATGGATACCCATAGCTCATTTTGTTTCCTACTCGTAGCAAATGCTGGTTTTCCAGGAGACTCGCAGGGAATCCAATCATCGACGACCACAGCCACCCACTCACCCTAGTGGAAAAGCGTGATGAAGAAAGAGTCAAGTTAGCAGAAGATAATGCATATGCTCTAGTGTTCACAAAATGAATTAGATTCTTGGTGGAAAATAATGCATAAACCCTAGTGAAAATACGATGCACCCTAGACAAATCTCTGTGTGCACTAGTTCGTTTTCTTAGACACTGTTGAGTATGATCGGGAAATTGTGTGATCACTAATGAATTGATCTATAATACATGCATGCATAATGTACTAAATTAAAGGGGGGAAAGAAACTCTGCAGGACAGCAGGCATGTGCTAAATTGATAAAACTGCACTAATGAATGATTTTGGTATCCTTTTGACCGCAATACATGCATAATGCACTACATGCTAATGGGGACAGCTAACCCACATGGACAGCAAGGTAATTCATATTATGATAATAAAGAGCCATCAAAGATAATATGGGCCTTTTGCTAACATCTCTAGGTCTAGGAGAAACCCAATGATCTTAGCTGTGTAATATCCCCATTGGTATAAGGGGTTTCCGCATATTTACTTCACATGTATGCGTATATATACCGGTCTATGGCCTCATGGAAATAGAAGCCGCATATTTCCTCACATGGTATCAGAGACAGGTTCAGAATACCGAATACCTGAATGCAGAATCGGATAGTGTAAATCCCTTCTTCATTGTATGCTGGAGTGATTATAACTTCAGCTATACGAGACATCTCAGTTAAAACTGCAACTGCACTCAGGAACCAGCAGTCTCCCAACCGACCCTGAAAAGAATGGTTAGGGAAATTCATTAGTACTATCAAAACATGGTTTAATCTTGCTACAAAATTCTACTGTGGGGAAAGATACCAGACCGGCACAAACCAAACACTATATACCTGGCATACGTCCGAGGAACTCACGGAACCAGAAAACAAGCATGGCTGAGAACTAATAGATATCTCCTTTGCTATGTCAGAAGGCCTCATCCACTCAGAAACAACCTGAACTCATACAAAAATCAATTGTAAAGACTTGAACAATATTTAGTGCACAAGAGCACAGATATGCATGAAGAGTACCTGCAATTTTAGAGGAGGGTTCCCTGGATCCACGTATAAAGATCGATCATCTGGAGGGAACTCTTGATCAGTAAATGTCCTCTCCCCTTTTGCACTAAGAGCTTCCCTGACAGCCCTTTCAACAGACAGCATACGTTGGTTGACTTCCTCTCGTGTCTCAAACCTCGGTTTTCTGGGTCTTCTAGCAAAGGAATCAATGTCAATAGCTACCGCATCGCGCACCGGACGTTTCCTACCACTTGAATACTGCCCGTCCCATTCAACATCCTCTTGATCATATAGCTCATAGTTTGCTTCTTCACTCTCCCAGTCATCCACCTGAATAAAAATACAGTAAATTTAAGAAATGGCATTTGTAATTTCATATTACCTTCAAAATCATGACGTCACAAAAGGGTACAAATAAGGAATTAAAAGCTAGAATATACCCTAGCAGAATAGCTTCCATGCCAAGCATCTTCAGCTGCAAGGTCAAAAAAGCCATACTCCGCAGGACTCATGGTTGTATATAACGCAGCAATCTCATCTTCAGTCAGACACCTTCCCCATAAGAAAGCATCCATTATCTGCATCTTTGAGTCTGTACCTTCACTGTCTGACCTACCAAAGGCATCCAAGTCTGTAGGTGACCTCGCTCCAACCCAAATATCTGCCCCAGGTTCCCATACACCGTTGTTTCTAGGCAACGGTAATCCATTCTGATATCCATCATAAACTCCATCTATGAAAGAAGTTGCTTCACCTAGGTCAGCATCTATAGTCACTGTGACAATATGCCACCTGCAAAATCAAATCGGCGGCTATGAGATATAACTAGTAAAAGAAAGTAGAGAAAACTAAATCTGCATCAAAAAAAAAATCAGTGGAACTACCGCCTACTTATTCATTGGAAACATTACAACTAAAGCAACAATACATAGGGGAAAACCACTAATGTAGCAGGAGTTAACAGGTCTGAACCACAAATGTTAATATAAACATTCTTTCTATACAGATACTAGTAGAAGAAAGTGGAACCCCACAGAAAAACAACACGGTAAGTCTGTAACAGACAGTAAATGCTTGCAGTCACTGCAGTAGCAAGGAAAAGTTGAACAGGTTAGCTGCTTTTGGTTTTCTTTTGTTTCCACACAAAATATAGAAGTGGTGAAAAGTTCATACCTGCCATCTGCTATACTTGACGCACCAATATTCCACTCTTTAGCAACAGTAGTCATCTTTTCACCCTTAGTTACCAATCTAAGACCAACCTGCCCCGCTTCCATTCCCTGTTCTGATCCTGCCACCAAGATTTCCCAGCAAACCTTCTTCTCAAATTCGGTTCCAAAAAGACAGACTGGACCAGATACCGGTTGAACCATTACTGCAATGGAGAAGCTCACTCTTTGACTTTGACAAAGACACAAGTCAATTTCTCCACAATGGCGCCCGGTACTCCTTGGTTCATCATCAAGTACACATACAGCACCTGGAATGCTAGTCTGTTCACCAGTTCATAACAATGTCAGATATATAAATAGTACTCCCTCCGTCTCAAAATGTAAGACGTTTTTTGACAATAAGCGTCTTACATTTTGAGACAGAGGGAGTATCAGCAAGAACAGGAATGCTAGTCTATTCAACAGTTCATAACAGTATCGGACATCTAAGTAGCATCGGCAGGAACTGTAACTAAAGGAAATGTGCATGTAGCATGTGCTATAGAATTTATTTAAAAAACTTACTTTTGATCATGAACTCATTAAACTGATGTGTTGTCAGGTTACCAGTTCAAGGTAAACCACGAAAAATTCAATAAACTCGCATAGGATGGCCATCCGTAATTCGTGCACCCAAAAAGTAAATATTTGGCGTATAGCACCATAAAAAACAAATATAAGTATAATGGGAATAGCACCTGCTCTGCTCGTCGTGCCAATTGTGCTTTTCGTATGTGAAGGGCTATTGACGAGACTCTGTCCCTGGCAAAAGAGTCTTCCAGAGCGGAATCACCTCCCACAGCTCTGACAGCTGCCGCCATAGCCGCAGCATCCCTGCTTCCAGCATTAGGGATAGAAGACAGCAGTGATATTTCGAGCTCCTTCCATTTGCGTTCCTCCTTCTCCAACAATGCCTTCCTTCTTTCCCTTCCCTTCCCTTCTTCCTCTCGCCTTTGCATCAAGACCTCCTCTTCCATTTCTTTCTCCCTTATGTAGCTGCAGACACAAATAAAAGCAAAATTTTGATGATGAGCTCATGACCTCCAGGCAGCCCTACATATAAAAATGGTATCATGTAAAAACATCACATGTTACCTTTCTTGAATAAGTTCAAATTGCCTTCGATCTTCAGGCATCCATTTCTTAATTTCTTTAGCACTTAAGTCAGAAAGGCCTATGCTGTCCAAAAATAGCCTAAGACGAACTTCATCCTGAAAAAAAAAATATACAGCATTAACAATGCTCATGAATTAGGGAGAGAGACAAGAATGGCGGAAAATATTGAGTTTACCTGTATTTGTTCAGCTTTGGCAGTCAATCCAAGCAACAGAAGCAAATAACCACCAAATTTGTCCCACATATAAACCCATTCAGTATCAATTGCTTCTTCTAAAGCCAAGATGCGTGCATGGGCACACATATTCCTCCGATAATCAACGTCTGCTGGGGATCCAGGGAAAACCATGAAACAATTTTTTACTCCACAAAAGAAAGATCCTGTAGTAACTTCTTCATTTCTCAAACGATCCCTCAGTTTCATAACATCAGCCCTAGGAAGCACAAAGTTCCCAGCCCTATCCAAAGTAACAGCAGGATCTCCCACCAAAAGAGCAGCAGAACTTGCAGACCTCTGAGGTGCTGAGTAAGTCCCAGATATAGCATTTCTTGTCTGAGTCGTACAAAGAACATATGGTCAACGATACAGTAAAAACAATATTATATTGTTATATGGTGCTCTTATTGTTATGTACATATCCTGGAAATTGGTGAACTCACTAACAAGATTCTCATCTAGACTGACGGCTGACATATAACCATGCCTACAGCGGAAGAACTATGGCACGTAATTACAAAAGGACGCCATCTCGGTAACATTTACATACTTCTGAAAGTTCACGGGTTGGAAAGGTATGCAACAGGATAGAATATGCACTAGCTAAGCACAGAATTGGTGATAGCTCTCAACAAAAGATGTTATCTTCAAATCAGTAGTTCGTTAAGTATCATCTTCTAGTAGGATATAAATCAACTTACTTTGTTAGCAGACCGTGACATTGCTTGAATAACCGTGTCCTTGCTGAGAAAATGAATGGCGTCCTCCATCATCTGATTCAAGTTTCATAGAGATTATTACTTGGGATTACAGATGAAAATACGACAAAAACAAATAATGTTCAGTGTTTGCTTATACTGTACAAAAGTACCAACCTTAAGAGTTAGGCATGGACGAGAAACAGCGAAACTGAAGGCAATTACAAGAGTGCTAGCACAAATAGCAGCCCCAACAAACGGTGGATTCATTATTTGACTTGCAATAACACCCCAAACTTCAGTTGCCAATGCAATCCCATACAAGATAAGGAAGGCGTAACTGTAAAGATAGTGGTTTTAGGGATTTTATCAGATGACAACAGCACTTTTAGGATAGGACAGAACAGAAATAAAAATAAATTATGATCAATACTGAACATAAGAAAGATATGTGCATAGGTTCATCTCAGAAGGTTATGGTATGAAGGTTATTTACCATACCTAACATTTTTGGCAGAGTCTGCATGAGCATCATAAACATATACGGGTAATACCCGTGGTGAATAAACAACAATTGGTGGAGATAGAAGGACCTGAGAAGGTTATATTCATTCAGTGTTACGGGATGATCATCAAACATCAGAACTAGCATCTGATGGCTAGTAGTTATGTAAGTAACATAAATCAAACTTACAGTCAAAGCTCTTCCAGTGAGAAGAAACAGAAATGAGAAATAACCAATAGATGCTCCAAGAAAAGGTTTGCCTATAAAAGATATTCACTTTTAATATGAAATAATGACAACAGTAGTACAGTGCACCAAACTGCTAAAACTAGTGAAAGCAGAGTGGAAGACAACAAAGGGGAACCTGTACTCACCCTGAAACAGACCCATAAGGAAGGCAGCCAACACGAGGAGAAAAGCAAGGGAACAGACAAGTAGCATCTGTGTTCTTGTTAAATAGAAGTTATTAGATTTCCAGTAGTGAATGACCCCAATAGCAAATACGAGGAACAGGATAACTAGGAGGCATGCGACTCCGACCTGTATAAAATGGCATGTCAATTATACTCCGTTATAACTTATACACAGATGAAGATTTTTCAATGATTTAGTCAACTTACAGTCCAAGGTCTAATTGTAACAATAATTGCTGATATTGCGCCAAGCAATAGCAACATTCCCATGCCGATGAAAAGGTAAACTCCTCGAGAGATCCTCCAATCATCATCCTTCCTGCAATTTTTTGCATTTCATCTCAGCACAGCAAAAATATGAGTGCAAACGCAAATGCTACAGGTGGACTTTATACCATTTGTACAGCCCAGTGAACAGAGCAAACATTGCAGGAATGCAAAGTAAGGGGAGTAGTGCTGCCAGGAAATCAGCCTTCAGAGGAATCCCGTCCTCACGTGAATTTACAACTCCCCAATAGGATGCACCACAGAAGGATACAAGAACAGCTGCAGAAGTAACAACTCAGGAGTCAGTTATATCTGAAAGCGTCAGCTTCAATATCAAACTGAGAAAAGATCAAGTATAACATACTTGCGGAAAGGCCAACACATATGGCTGATGAAGGCGAAAATCGGTATGTGGCGAACCAAGCAACAATAGGTATCACCCCAGTAACAAGCACCGCAATTGTGGAAGATAATGCCCATCCAAGATACATAGATGTTGCATAGGGAGAGTAAAAACTCTTTTTATCAGCATCCCATCCTCTGTAGCCTAAAGCATCTAAAGGCTTGGCTGATACTATTGCACCAAGGCCAATAACTGATGCAATGAAAACAACTATGCTGATTGCGAAGAGAGTCCCCTGATGACAAAAGACTAATAATGAGCAACGTGAACATAATTTTAACTACCATTGATGGACTGGAGTGTGGCATACATTATAAGTACGGGTATGCAAAGAGCTTAGAAAGATGAACGTTGCATATTGGTTAGTACATATATAAATAATACCCATTGCTAAATTTTAAGAAGACACGAAAAACAAACCTCTTTCTTCCCTGGATATTGACGAATATTTTCACGATTATCAAGTTCCCCTCCCGGAATCCAGAAACGATAACCATTACGCATCCATATAGGAATAGCAAATGAGAGGCAAGCCACCATAAGTGGGACAGTGAGAGACAAACCCAATATAACTGATGACTTGCTGCAGAATAGCATAGGTAACTTTCAGACCCAAAAAAGGATACATTTCACCAATGAAAATATGAAATGCACTCATTGAAGATATCTAGTTGCCAGAGTCTACATGTAAAACAGATTTTGACTATAGACAGCGGATGATTTGAATATGTCAAGCCATCATCAATTGATCAATTCATCATTACCCAGCTAAAAATAGCAGTCAACCTAAAGCTTTAGTCTTGCACATGCACCCAAAATAAATTTAGTTGATCAATGACATAATGAAGCTCATCCTAAGACAAAATGACAAACAATAGAAAACCTTCAGCAGTGACTCCACCATTAGACTTTGTTAAGGGTGTCTGTGTGCTAGCCTAATGCTTTTTTTTTAAGCTGTGCTAGCCTAATGCTTAATCCCATATAATTATTGTATTTGCTTGAATCATGTTTTATTGCATTATATCTTAGCTCACTGGATAACTGGAGTATGAAAGTTGGATCTGTATTTCTCTAACATCCTACAGGATAAAGCACCTCATAGTAGAACCGGATGTAAATTGGTATCCTTAGAAACAAAGTGAAGAGCTATTTTTGAGCATGTATCATCATCTCATGCCACCTAAAGTGAAACATGCATGTAACACATATCAATAGATATATGTCACGTCACTTACCAATAGAGGATGGCACACTCAGGATTTCTAGTATATACACTAATCACTTCCGCAAACATAAAGTCCCGTAAGTTTTTTTAAGAGAAATGACATACACAAATGATTCTCGTGTACAGAAAAAGCCATTTGAAGAAAAATGATACTCCCTCCGTTCCATAATGTAGTGCATATAGATTTTTTGAAAAGTCAAACCTCACAAACTTTGACCACATTTATGGAGAAAAATATTTACATCTAGAATGCCAAACATATATCATTAGATTCATCATAAGATGTAGTTTAATATTTTGTATATTTGGTATTGTAGATATAAATAATTTTCTCTACAAACTTGGTCAAAGTTTGCAAAGTTTGACTTTAAAAAAAATCTATAGGCACTATATTATGGAACGGAGGGAGTATATGAAACATATATAAAATAATAAAATGCCCTTAAAACCATATACGGAACAAATGGTTATGACTAGCATGATGCGCATATTATCATTTCATACCCTTGTGAAAATATTTAGTCTTAAGTGAGACAAACAGGCACAGAAATTACTTAGCAGTATTGCATATGGTTAAAATTATAGTAGTTACTGATATTTTCAGATATTAAGCAGCGAGTGTACCTCAAGAAAGAGAGAAGTAAGCCAACACATGTACTCAGCAGCCACGCGATGAAGCCATACTGAAGATGTGGAAAAGAATGGCAAGTCATTATAGCTGAGAATGAAGTTGCATTTCAAGTAAAATTAAGCAACATAACAGCATACTCAGTGCAATATGAGCACAGATTTATTTATTTTTGGCAAGATAAGCACAGATGGCCTTTACATAAGAGAGTTTGATGCACTAAAGCATGTCTAGTAAAGATCCCACAGTTATCCAGAGGCACGCACATGTATTGCTCAAATTCTTGCACAACATTTCAGTTTGCCTCTAGCTACATATTCCTTTTGCATTACATAGCATCTGGCTCATGGTAAGTTAAACAGAAACAGTACAAAGTACTTGATATGGTGATAAGAACCTCGTATTAATATGACGGTTACAATCTAACATGGCATGATAATTGGTAAAGAATGAAAAGTTCTCTTGTTGTATATCAATAATCACCTTCTGTGGTTTGGATGTCATCATCATCTCTTCCGCACGCAGGGACCATGTGAATGCCATGATAGAACAGACGACTGGTGATAAAAGCAGTATGGAGAAACCAAACTCAAACTGCCAAATGAAGGGGGGGAAAACTATCACATGTTTTATCAATATTAAATAGATCTTTCAAAGCTGTTATAGTGCCTCTGCGACAAATATTACCTGTTCATGTATTGCATTTATCACCTTGATGGGCTCTGGTCGATGGACAGCAACAGTAACTGTCTCTACAATAAATATTAGGGTAAATACAACAAAGGACCGTATTGGAGTACCGGCCACTTGATGAAAAATCATTCTTGAAATGTTCAGCCAATTTTCTAGCCCATTTCTCCTGAGTTCTTCTGACAAAGAGATCTGGTTTGCAATAGTCGTATCCAATTCCTCAGTAGCAGTAGCATCTGCATCATCTTGATGCTCTCGATCTGCATCTAGGCTGCTTCTCTGTAGCAAAGCTAAAATCCGTGGATCCATAACCTTATCTTTCAACATGTAAGAAAAATTAGGATCCAGGCCTTTATCATGTAGAAGATTAGCCAGTTCCACATCTCCAAGTCCACCATTCCTTTTTAGCATAGAGGTGATCTTTGGGTCATTCAACCTGTCTTGAAAAATTGCAGCTAAGTTTGAATCCAACAGTTGCTGATTACCCGAGGCAGTGGCTGATCCACTAGACCCGCAGCCTTGACTTTCCAAACCGCTGCTAGAGCAAACAACAAGTGAAGCAGTGGTATCCTCATGTCTATCTGCAGAAATGGTCGCAGTTTCAGAGTCTTGGACAGCAGAAAGGCACGAATTACTGCGATGTGCTAAACTTGCACGTCCACTATCTATGTTCTTGTCAGAGCTCCTGCCTTCTTGACAACTGTTGGACCGATCAAAAGGAACACTGTTCCAATTGACCCCATCACTCTGTGAGTTACTTCTGTAAATAGAATCAGTAGTGTTACCATGTTGACATGCTTCAACACTACCACTACTACGCTTCACACTAGATCCGCAACCTTCTGATGAATTTGAAGAACTATTTTGTCCTTTTCTTCGAAATCCTTCTCGCAGCTTTATCACTGTACTTCTTAGTGCATCTATCCTTGCAACTGAGGGGTTGGAAATAGAGAGCCAGCCAGAGACAGCAGCAGCTAAAAGAACAGATGCCACAAAAGCATAGCTAATGCAATGTCCAAGGTACCTAATTTAATACCTTAGTCAGTAAGTAGGAAGAAGTACTAGGACTTAAATACGATCAACCAAAGAAGCACAAAGATGAATACAAACCAGTAATGAACCCCAAAGCATATGAGAAAAACTCGCGATGTTCCAGCCACAAACAACGCTAGCGTCCGACTTTTAAGAAGCTCAAACCTGAATGAACACAAGCCCAAATTCCAGTCTGTACAACAGAAAACCAAGATGTCAAAGAAACAGATACAGAGTACAAACAATTGATAGTCCACAGAAAAAGCATTACCAAGAATCACTACAGCAACTGAAGTTAAAGCGCCCAACCAACGTGCTTCTTTTGATGTCACACCATACAAGATGGAATACACAACAAGCACAACCAGAGAGCAAAGGTAGAGAAGCCCTAGATGCAACACCCTGCATTTTTAACTCATCATCTTATTGAACATCATACAACTTATTGAAGCTGGTATACAGCAGTTTAGTTAAGTTAGTAAAAGATATTTTGAGAATAAAATACTGGACTCACCTGCTGGACTTTGTCATGTATAACTCACTAGGATCTGGGGGATCAGGGGAGCATGAGACAGGGGCCACTTCAACACAATCAGAATATGCAAACTTGTATGACCTCCGGACGTATTCATCAACATCGAATCCACTTCCTGCAGATAATATGTATGGAATTTCAAAAGCTTCATAAATTTTCATATTAAGACTAGGCTCAACTCAGCTGAGGGAAGAGTGGCTTTACCATTAAACAGTATTTTACATATAAAGAGCATATTGATGGCCAATGATATTGCAGATAATCCAAAGAAGAATCCAGATGGAGAATTGATCTCAGTAGCACTAGCACCGGCTGTGACATAAACAGCACAAAATTCATAGGCACACAGCAGACCTACTGCCAAGAGGAGAAGATAAGCAACAGCCTCTGCAACAAACAATCCATATGTTAATATCGTTAATAGATCAACCAAAAAGAAAACAGTGTCTCAGCTCACTAAAGAACATACAGATAGTTGATTGACACAATAGTAGAAACATCTAATACAAAACAAAGTGAAGAAATGCTGGAACAATTTTTTAGATGAAACTGCTGATAACATTTTGAACCTCCACAGTCCACAGGGATTTCCATTTGTTAATATCGTTAATAGATCAACCAAAATAGTTGATTGACCCAATAGCAGAAACATCTAATACAAAACAAAGTGAAGAAATGCTGGAACAAGTACTACTGATAACTTTTTAAGATGAAACGGCTGATAACATTTTGAACCTCCACAGTCCACAGGGATTTAGAACTTCTCTTTATGCAAGTCGCCCGTTTGGTTCATGGCTAACTTCACCAGAATTAAGCTTAGGCAAAATGTGGTTAGCTACAAAAGTGATTTAGCCATACTTTGGTTGTGATGATCTACAACCTTTTATGTCGAACATGTTTTGAAATAATTTCCATATAGTATCTCTATTTTCTAATGTGACCGGTCAGCTCCTGCAGCACGAAATTTTGATATGCAATAATCGCGGTTGTATGGCCAATCATTGTGGTAGAATGTGATGCCGGGACCAAACACCGTGCAAATTGGATACAGAAGTACAAAACGCCGTGTCATGGCAAATATGTGGGGGTCAAGTAACATTGAATTATTATCTGTGTCTAAAAAGAATTGAGTGCTTATTTATAGCCAGAAGACAGAGGGTTTATTCGTGTTCTAGAGAGACAAATATAACGCCCACCAAAAATCTAATGCATTTCAGGAGAGCAACCATACTCAAGCAAGATGGCGTTTGGAAAAAGAATGAGAATTACATGGGCAAAAATTCTAGAAGAATAAATGCCAATTTATAAAATCAACACAAAGGATAGAAAACATACTTGAGCTTTGCCATTGTGTTCTCCACCAGAGCATTATAGAGTAGAATGATAGAAGCAAAGCAACGCCAACCATTATAACAGCTAAACCAGTTATGTTCCTTTCCATAAGAGCAATAAGGATGCTTCCCCACACTAGTAGAACTGCTATAGGGGAAATGACGACAAGCCATGCAAAAAGGGTCAAAAAGCTGCACAGGGTGCTTAGCTGAGGTCCTTGCGCATAGGCTGGCCATTTCCTTGCATATATCCAGCTGAATAAGAAAATAGGATAAAAAGGATTAACAGCTAACTAGGAAAGCCAAACGAGTGAAACCAGAAGTCAATGCACTGTGAAGACAATGAGCCTAAATAAGGATGCATATTTGCCAATCCGCTACTTCCCACAAACAGAGGATCAGAAAAAAGAACACTATACTCCATACATGGACAGCGGGTTTTAAGTAACCAGAAAGTATGAAGCTAGAATGGAAATATAATAGAATTGCAAGAATAGTTTCATGCGCTAGTGTGTTACTGATACCAACCCTACCTACTTTGCTGTCTCGATATCATTAGGATAAAAATGATTCTTATCGAGTGAAATATCTGCAAATGCGACAACCAAACCACTAGCTGGATACTGGTAAAAACATTAGAAATCACAGTGAGGTAAAGAATAATTGGGGAGAGGGCAGGGGGGCTACTTTGCGTATGATGCATGTGATTAGACTGGTGCGTCAAGCTTTATATCAATGACGACATTCAATGGTACACAAAGATAAAATGCATGGAATTTCAATCAATAGGAAAAACTAGAGTGCACAAACAACGAATCTAACATAGCAGGTTATTAGTTAATCCCAAGTAAGAAACACATAGATGATACATGCAAATAAAAGTATAATCCTCGCAAAGAAGTATATTCAATCACCAGCATACCTATATAACCTCCATGGCCTCCAATTCACAGCCCATAGAACCCAAAAGCTGAGAGGGCCAAGGACAGCGAAGAGGAACCCACAGACGCTGCATACCAGAACAACTCCACGGTGTTCCTCCTCTTCCATCCTCCCCCTCTACAATCACCTTCTGAAAGCTGAAAGCATAGATACAGGCCCAAAGAAACCTGCCAAACAAGTAGAACGTAATGAATCCCATAATTAGTAATTACACTGCCAAAAATAACTACAGGTCACTCGAGTATACAGGTTTAGTGTTTATTATCCATACAAAAAGACACCAAGAAACCCAAACTATATGATAATAAATTTCGTCTCACCATACTGCCCTACGCTAGCACAACTTCACGCAGAGACAGGGCGATGTATATGTATCAAACAATACCATCGCAGCCTCGAACTCATAATATCGACATGACTTCAGGGCTCCGTTACTAAACCAAAAAAGCATCAAGAACGGAAAATAATATTTCAACACCATTTTAAGAAGTCCGTTATCTGACAGCTAGAGAAGCGAAACGGTAGTGCCCATTCCAATAAATGATTGCCCCTTAAGCAGCACCATTATTAACCAATGAAAATTCCAACGATAAGTAGGACAGCTCACTTGTCCGACTCCAACGGGTGAAGACTAAGTCCAGATCCGTGAGAATAATGCCAAAAATTCAAGAAAATAATAATAGCGCTAGGACCAGTAATAACGTCATCACCTAAAGTAATCCCAATTCCGTCAAACATTACAAATACAGTATCACAGGACCAATTGCTGCCTATCGGTGAAGTCCAATCAATGAACTGGAGTTAAACCATTAACACGGCGTACTAAATTGATCACTACAGCGAATCTTAATTGATTGACCCCCACGGAAATTCGCTGCTAAAATTTATTGAAGCACATCCAGTTCGGCAGTCCAACCAAAAATTACTCATTAATGCAGAAAGATCACCGAATACCGCTGGCAGGCCAGCCGGGCCGTGAGCGCGGTGGGAACGGGCTTCCCAAAAAGCGAGCCCCGGCCCGGGTCAGGTCACCGAAATCAGAGGCTTAGCCTAAGTCACCAAGAACTAAGCTACAGGGAACATTAGGGATATTAGTATCTCTTAACACATCAGTCGTGTAGGCACCGACACGGAGGCCTGGCAAGCAAAAATGGAAAGACATACGTCTCGCAAATTCAAAGATACATACAAAAAGCGCCAAATCCAACCGTTGCCCAGCAAAATCACCCTATCCACAGCTATATCTGAAACAGTACCAGCCTAATGTCTATAACCAGTTTGTCTAGGATGTAGAGACAGACTAAATTTAACCAGGCCATTTGCTACAAAGCCTCCCAAAAGGCCACCAAATCAACACCACTCTAACGCAGCGACCCAGACCGCAACTAAAGCGCAGCATGCAGCAACGCTGTGCTGCTAAGCTCCTCCTAAGCAGGCGGCATCATTTCCAGGCTCCCTCCAGGGAGAGGTCGAGCAGTCATCGCAACCCAAAACCCCTATAAAACCTTAAACATTCGTCTCGTACATGCATACAGGCTCCCCGGAAAGTGGAACCCCGTAGTGTACGCCACAAGCACTATGCGCAGGAAGTGTCCCCAATTCCACCCCCCACCAACCCCCGCCAATGCGGCGCCTCCGGAGCCCGCAATTCCCGCGCGGAGCACCCCCAATCGGCCCCGTGAGTCCCTCCAGATCCGGCGAACCCCGCCGAAAACACCCCCCGAATTCCGTCGTGGAAACCCTAGCTTGAGCTCGACTAGACCCAGCGGCGTGGAGGGGGCCCGGAACAAAGGGGCGGTTACCTCAGCGGAGGCGCCGCCTCCGGCGGCGCTGCGTCGGGATCCTCGCCGGCGAGCGAAACCCTAGGTACGGCCTCGCCTGTCCTCCCCTCGGGCTTCGATTCGATTCGTCTCCGTGCGGCTGTGCGGACCTGTGTCGTGAGCGTGAGCGAGAGGGGAGACGGGAGCTGCTGGGTGGGGGAGACAAGGGAGTGACGTTTGTCAACTTGGGTGGGCTGCGTTGCTGACTAGTGTTTGGTTGGTGTGTGCGCGTCACCGCGTCTCCTGCGCGCCTCGGCGTGAGCTGAAGCTCGTGCCGTGTGCGTGCGTGCGTGCGTGCGTGCGTGAGCGAGCGAGTGTGCCTGCGCCGAGGGGCTCGGGCCGGTACACGAACCAACGACCGAGCAACGGCACGCGTTCGACCAGTCCTGTTTTTCTGTTCTCTCCAGGCTCACGTCATGTCCCACCCCTGAAAAGAACGAGATTTTGATAGGAGTATGATTTCCCGTTTACAATCGAGAGCATTTTCTTGCTATTCTCCGCGTCTCATGTATCGTTGGTTTTTCGACCACTGTTCTCTGTGCTCTCCTAGGCATTTCTTTTCTTTTTTGAATTTTCATCGAGTTCATTCGCGAAAGAAAAATTCATCGAGTTGCTACATGTGCAGACTGCACATGCACGAGTGTGCCCATGGAAAGGATGTGCTCTCTTTCAGCACTGCTCTCCTAGCCGTCTTAAGTTGTCATGCATCTCCTCTTGTTCCACGTTATCACTCGAGGTAGCAAAGAGCCGCTGGTTTTTGTTAAAGGCCACTTGACGGAGGTGGTAACCATGTGTTGTTCTTCACAAGAACATCCACCGGATAAAAGAGGGATTGGAAGTGGGAACTTCCTCGTGAAAGTAAGAGGGGGAGTCTCAAGACCAAGCTTGCAAAGTCTGTCCCGTGTGTGATGGTTAGGTTCCTCTCGCGACTGGGTTTGGCGATTCCTTGGCGATCGCATCTGGTCTAGGGTTTCATCCAGCCGCCATCGTGTTCCACACCCGACCTGATATTTCATCTGCCTGATCCCATCCCTCGTTTTGTTTTTCCTCTTCCACATCCGTCTCGCCCTAATCCCTTCCGTGTCTACTAGGGGGCACAGTCGTAAGACACATCTAGAACCCTAGTGTAGGTCTTTTCGGGTCCGCGGAGCACTGGTGGAGCGCGTTGAGAGTATGATGAAGAGCCTTAAGTTGTCGGAATCAGAGAGGAAAGGGAGGAAGATTCTGTGGAGCGGTGAGGGAAGGTGGGGGAGGTGGAACCGCAGGCGATCGCCAAGCTGATGTCAGATAAACCTGCGATGGCGGAGGCGTTGGTGGGGGCGCCGACTAAGGTTTGGTGCCCTTTCAAAGGTCTGGACTGCAAGGATTTGGGAGAGAATTTTTTTCTGTTTACTTTCCACCAACATTCGGGAAAGAGGAAGGCGCTAGAGGATGGGCCATGTGAGTTCGGTAAATCTCTGTTGGTGGTTGAGGATTACGTCCCAGCGAAGACGGTAAAGAAGTATGAGTTCAGGTGGGTCCCTATATGGTTTCGAGTCTTCAACCTGCCATTGGGTATGATGTGCAGAGAAGCGGGCGAGGCGACAGGGAATGTGGTAGGGCAGACAGTGGAGGTGGATGTTGGTGCTGATGGAATGGCGATGGGCAAATACCTACGCGTTAAGGAAACAATTGATGTCAGAGAACCGTTGATGAGAGGTTCCACGCGTGATGAGGATGAGGCGGAAATAGAAGCAAGAAGGGCCTGAAGAAAAAGAAGAAAGACGAGGACGAACTATGGTGCCGGTTTGAGTACGAATTTCTCCCAGATTTCTGTTTTACTTGTGGGCTTCTGGGTCATATCGACAAGGACTGCCATATAAGGCTGGGGAAGGGCGAGAGGCGGCGGTTTGGTGCATGGCTGAGGGCTCATATCCCGGGAAAGAGGCGGTGAGGGAGGCGGTAGATGGAGTTGGGGGGAGGGGGAGGGGAGGCATGGTGAAGAGGGCAGAAACAACCTGAATTCCCGATCGTACAATCTGGGGGCGAGTAGGAGCAGATCGGGAAGTGACAGTGATAGTTGGAGGAAATCTAGTTAAGTGAGCCGAAGCTGCTAAAGGGTACTGTTACTAGCATGGGAGAAGAGGTTACCAGCCCCCTTAAGACTGGGCAAGGAATCAAAAGAAAAGCAAGATGTTGGGGATGGAAAGCCAAAGAAGAGCTTGTCGTTTGAAGTGCGGGGAAAGCAAAATGCTAACGTAGTGGAAAATGTTGGAAACTCGTCGCTTGTTCCAACGGAAGGCGAGTTAGTGGATGCAATGAATGTAGAGATAGTGCAAGGACACACTCAGGTTGTGGAAAAAGAAAAGATGGACAAGGGGAAGGTAGAGAAAAGATCCGGGAGTGGAGGAGGTAAAGGAGGGATTTTCAAGAGAAAGTCGAGGGCCAGCGGACAGGGAGAACAAGTACCATTGGCAGTGCATGTGGGAACAAAGAGAGAGGGTGAACTGATGGAGGTTGATGCAAAAGAGGAAGATGCGTTGAAGAGGGCAAGGCTAATAGAGGGGCGAACAAACGAAGCTGAGGCGGGGCTGTTGGAACAGCCCTACAACAAGCAATGAAGATAATCGCATGGAACTGCCGGGGGCTTGGGAACCAGACGGTAGTTCGGGGTCTCCTGGAGCTCCAGGGGGCAGAAGAGCCCGACATTTTGTTTTTATCGGAGACAAAATTGACTGAAAGAGAGTTAGATAGTTTGAATGGAGGTTGGGTATGCCAAACATGGTGGCAAAGGATGTTGTAGGCCAAAGTGGTGGACTTGCGTTGTTTTGGCGTAGGGGGGGTGTGCAGCTCAAGTGGAAGGACAAATATTACATTGATGCAAAGGTGAAAGAAGAGGATGGGATGAGGTGGAGATTGACGGGGATGTACTGTGAGTCGAGATGGGGGGGAAGGAGAACACTTGGCAGGCTCTGAGGACACTTCGTGCTCAATCGGACCTCCCTTGGATCTGCCTTGGGGGTTTCAATGAGATCTTATTCGCGAATTAAAAGGAGGGTGGGCCGGCTCAGGCCCAAGGGTGCATGGATGCTTTTCGTGGTGCTTTGGAGGAGTGTGGTCTTGATGATCTGGGTTTGTTGGTGATCGGTACACATGGATTTTTGGGGGTTTTCGGAACTTCTCCGGTTCTCTGTTTTTTCCCGGTTTGCACTAAAACTTGTGGTTCTATCTGAAACACCTTCAAATATCTCCGGAAATTTTCCCATGAACTCATCGCATACTCCTACACTTCTAAATCTCAACATATCGATGACCCTTAAGCATGTGACCCCGTAGGTTCAGTGAAGTGTAGACATGAACCCAAAACTCCTTTCGGTTCAATGATCAATAGCCGAACCATGGACATCCATAATGACCCCTACACCCACACGAATAAATATCGAGTGAACCTGTTATTCCCATGTGATATTCCTTTTGCTCTGCGATACTTTACAAAACTCGAGGTGAGATTTATCGACATCCCTGTGAACCAACAACTTGATCACTATGTCAGTTTCCTCGTTACCAGTTTTGTTCCGTTTCTCTCATTCATGTGTTCCGGAGTCCCTGTGAACAAGTCACGCTGTGTCTGGCCAGACAATGATGGATACCATCACACCAAGAGGGCCCTAAGAATATCTCTCCATCGCTAGAGGAACAAATTCCAATCTTGAGACGGACGCCGCATGTTGTATTTGTGGAAATGGAAAGGAGGGCAAGTATCATGAGGTTATCTCTTGTACCAAAAGTAAAGGTCTCAGATTCGCCACGAGGGAAATCTGGGAATTACCTGCAGAAAAGAAGTTTTGGTACACGGGTGAGGACTGGCTTCAAGTGCTGCTGGACTCTGAATACGAGGATACGCGCGCCAAAATACTGTTACTCCTTTGGCGCTGTTGGCGCTTGAGAGAGGATTACATTCGCAAGGAGGGAAAGGAGACAATTAGAGGATCGGCTAAGTTTCTGGAGAAATACGCTGAGGATTTAAACAACGTTGTGTCTTCTGCAGAACTGACAGAGGGGAAAGGGACAACAGTTTTGCCTGAATCCATATCCAGGAGCCCTGCTGTGAATGATGTGCAGTGGTCGCCTCCGGTGCCAGGTACTGTCAAGCTAAACACAGACGTTGCGTTCGAGACAGATACGGGAGCGGATGCTGTCGGTGTGGTTGCTCGGGATCACCGTGGCCTGGTGCTCCTGTCAGCATGCAAAAAATTGCGAGCTAAGTAACAGTGTGGAAGAAGCTGAGGCCAGAGCGTCACTGATTGGTCTGAAGGAACTAGCCGGGCTGTTTAATGGGCAGGTAGTCCTCGAAATGGACAGCCAAATCATTGTGAGTGAGGTGTGTGCTCAGATTCCCTCACGGTCTCCATGTTATGGCCTAATCATGGATATTAAACAGGCCATGAATGCTTTCTCTGTATGTGAGGTCCGACATGTGAAACGAGGGAAAAATTCTTTGGCACATGGACTAGCGGCGCTGAACAAGAGCAGTGGAGGCCAATTGCTGATCGCTGAAGTGCCTCCTAGTTTAAGATCTCTGATGATCTCTGAATGTACTAGTTCCCCTTGAGTAGGTCTACCTACTCTAGTTCTCAAAAAAAATCCAATCTTGAGCTATCTAGTCCCTTGTCATATGTTTTTGATGAACCTGTAAGTTGCCATTATGATCACCCTGTTACGGTTGATGTTTAACGAACCCCAAAGTGCATCGTCCAGTATGAAGTGACTCGATACTCTCATGGTCTAAGGGATCATGCATACATTAACTACTTTGTGTTACAAACTATAAACTTGTGACGAAAGAATCTCTTAGTATAACATTCACCTTGGGTCAGTTCAACACAAGTGTTCTTCTAACATTGTGCCCTCAAAGTTGTCGGCATCCTCGTTACACTTAACTTATGCACATGATCAGGAAATCGGAACCATCATGCAACACTTGAACTAGTCTTGGAGGCGAGACTAGGAATCTATTTACCGTTTATTGTTCCACACGTGTATATGAGTTTTCCTCTGAGCCTCATGATTATTGTAGAGTCGAGAACCAATGTAGTTATAACATAAAACATAAATATTAATTATGAACATGGGAATAAATAACAACTTTTATTATTGCCTCTAGGGCATATTTCCTTCATATCTAGTACTAGTGGATCATGCCCTAATGAAAAAACATCATAGTTGGAGATGCTCATTTGATTGGTGAGAAATGATGTCACTACCCAAAAAGGAAATGATGTTGAGAATAACGAAAAGCTATAAGGAAGCTATACCAATGATAGTAAAGGAATTGGAAAGAAAGTTCTTGCATTTACACCCTACTTCAAAGAATGTTCCCTTGATTGCATATAATATAGAAAATCCAACAATAAAGCTCACTATGGGAATACTGTTGGATGAATCTGGATCTATGGTGCGAGAAGCTAGCTAGAGAAGTCTTCTCATACTATCTAATGCCACATGAGTGTCCTATAGTGGGGAAGTCATGTGTGAAAGATGTTTAAAGGAGTTTCTCCATACTGATGATTACATAGAACATGATAACCAACTCAAAATATTATCCCAACACCCCAAATAACTACAAGAATGGTTAGTGTTATGAGGGGGAAATATGATTGGCTTATAGAAGGCTTAGATTCAAGAAAGTTTCCTGAAGACGATTCTCACTATAAATATCCACCTAGGATTTGTGGAATCATCATGGACTATGAGGATACCTCAAAGGACGAACCACCTTTATGTAAATTTGAATGTTTGGGATTAAGTGATGGTGCAAGTTGACCACCAAAATTATAAAAAAAATCCCAGAAAACTATGTGCGTCTATAGTTTGGATCAATCTCGTTGGTTTTCGAGATTTTGACCCCCCCCCCCCCCAAAGCTCATAACTTTAACAAAACTCACATTGGTGTCGAAAAATGCAAGAAAATATCATAAGGGGGTGTCAGAAAAATTAAAATAAAATACAGGGTGGTTCGGAAAAAAATAACACGAGGACTCTCGTGCCCCCTTTTTCTCCCTCCCCCACTATTTTTCTTCTATTCCCCTCTACACAGAAGATCGTTGAAGCCCAGGAAGACACTGGAAAATAGGGAAGTACTATCCACAGAACTTGAGAGGCATCCAAGTCCCGTCCGAGACTCACTCCTTGCTACCTGTGAGCTGCGTTGGGATTTTTCCCGAAGAGGAAGGGTGAAGCAATATACTAGTGGATAAGTATTTCCCTCGGTAGAGAACCAAGGTTATCGAACCAATAGGAGAACCACGCAAATACCCGTCAACAGTACCTGCACACACAAGAGCAAATACTTGCACCCAACGCGGGCAAGAGGGTTGTCAATCCCCTTGAACTCGTTACTTGCAAGGATTAAATTTGGTAGTGATAGGTATATAAATTGCAAAGTAAATAAAAAGTAAAATAATTGCAGCAAGATATTTTTAGGTTTTTGTAATATGATTAAAGTAGACCCGGGGGCCATAGTTTTCACTAGAGGCTTCTCTCTCGAAACATAACATACGGTGGGTAGACAAATTACTGTTGGGCAACTGATAGAAAAGCACATAGTTATGATGTTATTCATGGCAATGATCATGTATATAGGCATCAAGTCCGTGACAAGTAGACCGAAACGATCCTGCATCAACTACTATTACTCCACTTCGAGAGCGCTTCTATGCTTGCCTATCTACGTATTAAGTTCATAACAAACAGAGCAATGCATGAAGTATGATGACATGATGTAGAAAGAATAGAACCAAGCAATATGATTGAACCCCGTCATTTTACCCTTAATGGTAACAATACAAATACGTGTCTCGCTACCCCTTCTGTCACGGGGTGAGGACACCACAAGATTGAACCCATTACAAAGCACCTTTCCCACTGAAGATAAATCAATCTAGTTGGCCAAACCAAACGGAAAGATCGGAGAGAGATACGAAGCTATAATAATCATGCGTAATAAAGTTCAGAAAAGACTCAATTACTTTCAATCAATAATTTGATCATAAACCCACAATTCATCGGTCCCAAAAAATGCACCGCAAAAGAAGATTACATCGAATTGAACTCCATGGAGATCATGGAGAACGTTGTATTGAAGATGAAAGAGAGAGAAGAAGCCATCTAGCTACTAGCTATGGACCCGTAGGTCTGTGGTGAACTACTCACACATCATCGGAAGGGCAGCAAGTTTGATGTAGAAGCCCTCCATGATCGATTCCCCCTCCGATAGAGTACCGAAAAAGGCCTCCAGATGGGATCATGGAAGAATAGAAGCTTGCGGCGGTGGAAAAGTTATTTCGGGTGGCTCTCTGTTGGTTTGGGAATATTTGGGAATTTATAGCGCTGGAATTAGGTCAAACGGAGCTACGTGGGACCCACAAGCTCAGGCTGTGCCCCTTTGGGGCGCGCCGTGTGAGCTCGTGGCTCTCCCGTAGATCTTCTGGCCTCCTCTCGAACGTTCTAGGGTCCCTTCTAGTCCAGAAAAAATCACCGTAAAGTTTCATCGTGTTTGGACTTCGTTTGGTACTGATTTTCTGAAAAGCCAAAAACAAGCAAAAAACAACAACTGACACTGGGCTGAGTTAACAGGTTAGTTCCCAAAAATGATATAAAATTGCATATAAAGCATATAAAGTATCCAAGATTGATAATATAATAGCATGAAATAATCAAAAATTATAGATACGTCGGAGACGTATCACTCGTCTTTGTTTCCTGGCTACGTTCCTTTAGCCCTGCATACCTTCGAGAATTAGGGCCATTCATCACCGGCAAACTTCCGCCAATAGATTTCCTAAAAGTCAAAATTCACTTAGGACGGATAAAAACCAATAACACTTATCAAGCAAACCAAGAAGAGACATGACGCGTCCAGGAAAGCACCAATGATCAATAAAGAGGATCGCCAAGACTCAATTATTGACTCAAAGCCACAACGATGACTTTTGTGATTACGACTCGAGGGGACCCCTGTTGTATGAATATCTAATTTTACCCGGGGTTTCATCGAGTCCTACATGTCATCCACATACTAAACTATCACGATCAAAGCAAGTCGAAAAAGACTAGGCAAATGGTCATGATCAACAAGTCAAAGGAGAAAATGGAGCTGAAAGACAAGATCAAAGGAAGAAACAAGGAGCAAAGGAGCCTAAGGCCCAAGTTGTTAGAGGCCCGTCATGGAGAAGGAAAAGAGGGATGGCTCACCAAGGACTATGGACCCTCCACCTTTGACTAGTTCACCAAGAATTAGTGGACCAAAGTTTACGAGTGCACCCTCCTACCACCACAACCATGGTAGCCTTAGTCATTTGTCAATGACACCTAGCATGTATAAACCCTCCATGCAGCATGCGACTATTCACTCTCGATGGCACTGGTGCAGCGACATCCTAGACAAACGATTTTTACCCCATTTCGCGACATAGTTTTAAACTGTCGCCTTGCCTGTGTGGGCGATAGGGGGGTCCATCCCACATGACTTAGAAAATCGTCAGCGATAGTGACCTCCGGTCACACACGCTTAGCGCATATGCTCGTGTGCGATCAGGGGAGCTAACGCAAACACTTTCGCCGGACTAGTCGTGTGAGATCGTCTTGGCATCCCACACAATAATTATGGAACAAACGTTTGCGTTGGCAAACCGCATCACACATAGCTTTCTGTTTAGCATTGTCTGTGATAGGTGGAACAATCACAGACGCTTTGCATCAGTTAAGCGTTTGCGTTATTCAATGTTAATCACACACGATTCGGTGAAGAAAACTGTATGACATAGGGTTATCCATCACACACGCTTTTACTGCTGGAAACGTTTGTAAAGTGCCATGACCCATTTAGCAGGTTTATTAGTATACTCTTAATACTTCCAGTATTAAGCAAATTCACATTTCATATCGAACTGATGTTTACCACTTTCATATCGGGCACACAAATATATTTTAACACCGCTGTACAGATAGCTACGTTACAACAGCACAGTACACCATATTGCTAGTTCATCTTCATAAGCACAAAGTTTGTTGAGCACAATATTAGAACAATATATTCATTTCCCTAATCGGCTGATGTATGTTGGTGGATGCATGCATGATCAGCCAAATTCGTCTTCTCCAGCTCTGCTTTCAGTTCAGTAAGAGCTTGTTTTGCACTGCCCAACTGGGAAAGTGCCTCCTCCTTCTCAAACACCATCCTAGCAAAGTCTAATTTAAAAAATCTGAGCTCATTCTCCATCTTCCTCTTTTCCTCCCGTATCTTGAAATATTCTTCAGCGTTGACAACATTTCTCTAAGCCTATCTCTATTCTATTCCTCATACATGCTCCAAAGCTTTGCTAGGCACATCTTCAGAGACTGTGGCCACTCTTGGTCAACCCACTCCAGGTAAGAACACTTCCGTTCATCCTATAATATTTAAAACTAAATCAGATTACAATTGTAGGAAAAAAATGCGTTTCTAGCAACTTAGAAAATCACCACATACATATTTTGAAAAACTGAAGAAACACATTAATTATGACATATCTTCTCAAAAAGTTCAATGTGCAAATGAATTAATTGCTACTGAAACAACAACCAAATTCAGGAACATCACAAGCTAAAATTAACTGCAACAACGCTACAAGTTCTTAGTCATGTACAATAATAAATTGACCATTTTATGAGGAAGCTAAATATAACTGCAATAGCACAGTGACAGTGTTTGAATGACATCAAATTAATACTAACAGGTATGTACATGCACAAATTCTATAACATAGAACTGATGCCATCAATTAAAATAGCACTAACATAGAACTGTGATAGTGTCTTAATCACATCCAGGATAACATAGCATAGTGATAGTGTCTGAATCACATATAACAAATGATTTCTAACAACAAAAGTGGAGTTAACCATCTCTGCACATGCCACAAACTTCCTCCCACTGTCCACAGATTCAAAAGTCACTAACTCCACGCATGTGCTTCTGCTACTTGTGATAGGCGTTGGGATTTCCCCGAAGAGGAAGGGTGAAGCAGTGTAGTAGCAGATAGTATTTCCCTTAGTTAAGAACTAAGGTTTATTGAACCAGTAGGAGATCCACGCAAACGACCTTTAGTAGTACCTACACACACAAGAGCAAATACTTGCACCCAATACGGGCAAGAGGATTGTCAATCCCATTGTACTCGCTAATTGCAAGGATTAAATCTGATAGTAGGAGATATATAAATTATTAAACTATATAAAAGTAAATAAATTGCAACAAGGTATTTAGGGTTTTAGTAATATGATTTAGATGGACCTGAGATCCATAGCTTTCACTAGAGGCATCTCTCTCAAAAACATAGCAACGGTGGGTACACAAATTACTGTCGGGCAATTGATAGAATAGTGCATAGTTATGATGTTATTCATGGCATGATCAGCACATAGGCATTACGTCCGTGACAAGCAGACCGAAACGATTCTGCATGTACTGCTATTACTCCACTTCAAGAGCGCTTCTATGCTTGCCTCTCTAGGTATTAAGTTCATGACAAACAGAGTAATGCTTTAAGCATGATGACATAATGTAGACAGAATAAAATCAAGCAATATGATCAAACCCCGTCGTTTTATCCTTAGTAGCAACAATACAAATACATGCCTCGCTACTCCTCCTGTCACAGAGTGAGGACACCGCAAGATTGAACCTACCACAAAGCACCTCTCCCACTAAAGATAAATCAATCTAGTTGGCCAAACCAAACGGATAAATCGGAGAGAAATACAAAGCTATAACAATCACACATAATAAAGTTCAGAAATAACTCAATTAATTTTAATGAATAATCTGATCATAGACCCACAATTCATCAGATCCCAACAAACGCACCGCAAAAGATTGCATCGAATCAATCTCCGAAGAGAACATTGTATTGAAGATCAAAGAGAGAGAGAGAGAGAGAGAGAGAGAGAGAGAGAGAGACATCTAGCTACCACTATGGACCCGTGGGTCTTGTGAGGAACAACTCACACATCATCGGAGAGGCAGCAAGGTTGATGTAGATGCCCTTCGTGATCGATTCCTCCTCCGGCAGAGTATCGGCGAAGGCCTCCAGATGGGATCGCGGAAGAACAGAGGCTTGCGGTGGCGGAATAATTGTTTCGGGTCTCGCTCTGGGGTTTTTGGAATATTTGGAAATTTATAGCACTGGAATTAGGTCAGACGGAGCCACGAGGGGCCCACAAGACATCAGGGCGCTACTACCCCCCTGGGCGAGCCCTATTGTCTTGTCGTCTCCTCGTCTGGCTTTTGGTCCTCCCCCGAAGCTTCTAGGGTCCCTCCTGGTCCAGAAAAAAGGTCAAAAAGTTTCGTAGCGTTTGGACTCCGTTTGGTAGGTGACGGTGTCCTGGACTAGGGGGTACTCATCACGTCGTCTCCCGACCAGGTCGATCGGGCCGAGGACCCCCATGGCGGTTCACTAATGTGCCACTTCGGGCAGCCCGTGACGTATACAAGGAAGATCCTACAAGACTTGGCGCATAAGACGAGGACTCTTCTAAACCCTAGGCCTCCGGTGCATTATATAAACCGAGGCCAGGCAATTCAATAGGGGAGGACATCTCATATTCATTACAACAATCTCGTGGTAGAAACCTGTACTCTGTACTATCGCCATATCAATACAATCAAAAGCAGGACGTAGGGTATTATCTCTTCGAGAGAGCCTGAACCTGGGTAAAATCCTGTGTCCATGTTACCATCGCTCCAAGACGCCTAGCTTAGGACCCCTACCTCGAGATATACCGGATCTAGCACCGACATTGGTGGCCCATACAGGCCTGCTAGGTGATCGACATGGTTCGATGGGCAAGAATTTCAGCGGCGACTTGAATCAGGTGCTATACATTTAGTTAGATCTATGCCGCATCAGTTATCTTTTTATGAATTACTGTTCCCAGTTCGTACTTTATTCCGTTTAAGGATTTATCCGCAAGCGGGCAAAATTTTTCTATGGCGGAGCGCGGCGTCGGGCGATCAACCTGACCCGAGGATCAGTTTTTGTTGCAACCTTCTTTTCAACCAGGCTCGAGACAGTCTCCGCTACGGACCCGTCAAAGCAAGCCGACGTGCACACGATCAGCTTCGCGTGAGATCAATCAAAAGGATGAAGTGCATACAAGGCCCGAGGAATAAAAAACAATACATATGGTGCTCCTCCTCGGCTGAATCGTGATGGCAAGTACTGGTAGTAAAGGCCAACTACAACTCCACGTGATGGCCGCTGAAGTCAAACATGGGGCACCAGGGAGGCTCTTTTCCTTCTCTTTATTTTTAATCTAGTATTTGCACTGATACTGGTCCTCTATTAATTTTTATTGGAAAGTGCATAGACTAAAACTACTACTAACTCAGTTGAGTACTAGTGTCGCAAAATGGTACACGAGGTCTAGTCAATGAATTCTAGTGATTCAACCGCTAGTACTACTAATTCAACCTGATTACTAGTTCAGATCGATTCTTTTATTTGCTTCGGTCTGCTGCGGTCATCACCATCAAACAGCCTTTCGCCGTCACCTAGGCCGGCCGACCTGTGTCGACATCGCCGTGCCACAACGCCGTCACGCCATCAAGCCGACCTCGACGCTCATGCCATATTTACCAGATTATTCACTTTGCATAAATTAATTATGCACCTTTTTTCAATTATTATTATTATTTCTCGGCATCGCCGCGTTGTCGCTTCTTCAAGCCGACGTCCAACTGCCGACCTGCTTCGACACATCGGCTGACGTGGTGGCTCCGAAGTCACCTCGGCTGGACCGGGCCCTTGCCTCGCCACATCGACCGTGCTGTGTCGCCACTTCGGAGTGCCGAGCTCCTTGCTCGGTCACCTCGGGATGGGCTTGGGGGCTAGGACCTCAGTCAAGCCAAGGATCATGCACCATGTCAGATCTGTCAAAGTTCGAGGGGCGTCCTCGTCCCGCCACAAGCCCGGACCGTGTCATCAACACCGAGCACATTAACCAGCGCCTTTAAAGCATCGACAATATTAATGGGGGGCTGTGATGACCCACAAGTATAGGGGATCAATCGTAGTCCTTTTGACAAGTAAGAGTGTCGAACCCAACGAGGAGTAGAAGGGAATGACAAGCGGTTTTCAGCAAGGTATTCTCTGCAAGTACTGAAAGTAGCGGTAACAGATAGTTTCGGTAGCAAGATAATTCGTAACAAGTAACAAGTAACAAGTATAATAAAGTGCAGCAAGGTGGACCAATCCTTTTTATAGCAAAGGACAAGCCGGGACGATCTCTTATAATAAGCAAAGCGTTCTCGAGGACACACGAGAATTTCATCCAGTCACTTTCATCATGTCTGTTTGATTCGTGTTCGCTACTTTGATAAATTGATATGTGGGTGGACCGGTGCTTGGGTACTGTTCTTACTTGAACAAGCCTCCCACTTATGATTACCCCCTCTCGCAAGCATCCGTAACTATGAAAGAAGAATTAAGATAACTCTAACCATAGCATGAAACATATGGATCCAAAGCAGCCCCTTACAGAATAGCGCATAAACTAGGGTTTAAGCTTCTGTCACTCTAGCAACCCATCATCTAATTACTACTCCACAATGCCTTTCCTTAGGCCCAAATATGGTGAAGTGTCATGTAGTCGACGTTCACACGACACCACTAAAGGAAGCAACAACATACATGTCATCAAAATATCGAACGAATGCCAAATTCACATGATTACTTATGACAAGACTTCTCCCATGTCCTCAAGAACAAAAGTAACTACTCACAAATCATATTCATGTTCAAGATCAGAGGGGTATTGAATAGCATTAAGGATCTGAACATATAATCTTCCACCAAATAAACCAACTAGCATCAACTACAAGATGTAATCAACACTACTAGCAACCCACAGGTACCAATCTAAGGTTTTGAGACAAAGATTGAATACAAGAGATGAACTAGGGTTTGAGATGAGATGGTGCTGGTGAAGATGTTGATGAAGATTGGTCCTCCCACGATGAGAGGATCGTTGGTGATGTCGATGGCTTCGATTTCCCCCTCCCGGAGGGAAGTATCCCCGACGGAATCGCTCCGCCGGAGAGCAAAATAGCTCCTGCCCAGGTTCCGCCTCGAGATGGCGGTGCTTCGTCCCGAAAGTCTTCTCTATAATTTTTTTAGGGCAAAAGACCTTATATAGCAGAAGGAGGGGGCCAGAGGCCAGCCAGGGGCCCCACAAGGCATCAGGGCGCGCCCAGGGGGGCCCTGTTGCCTTGTGGGCAACTGGTGGGTCCCCTCCATTATTTCTTCTTTCCAGTATTTTTTATATATTCAATAACAAATCTCCGTGAAATTTCAAGTCAATTGGAGCTTCGTAGGATAGGTATCTCTGACGTAGCTATTTCAGGTCCAGAATTCCAGCTGCCGGTATTCTCCCTCTTCATATAAATCTTGCAAATTAAGAGAGAAAAGGCATAAGAATTACATCATAAAGTGAAATAACAATTAAATACATTATAAATAACAGTAGGAAATCATGATGCAAATTGGACGTATCAACTCCACCAAGCTTAGACCTCGCTTGTCCTCAAGCGAAAACCGAAATCGATAATCATGACCACATGTTTAGAGAGAGAGGTGTCGATAAAAATAAAATACGGACATGAAGACATCATGATCTTTATTATAACGGCAATATATCATCATAGAACTTCTCATGAAAAAGTAACAATTCAATCACAAGTTAAAGTATGAACCATAAACCAAATTGAAAACTAACAAACTATGATCTCAATCACTGAAGCAATTGCAATTCATCATATTATAAGAAAGAGTCTATGTAAGAGCTTCATTTTAGCAAGTTCACATACTCAACTATCATTTAGTCTTCTATGATTGCTGACACTCACGGCATACTTATGGAGCAAAAGTTTCAGTCAGGCACATAGAAAGATAGGGGCTTATAGTTTCGCCTCCCAATGTATTTACCTCAAGGGTAATGTCAACAATAATAACAAATGATCACCTACATCCAACTGGATATATATGCATGGATCAATCCCCACCACATGATGCTTGCAAAGAGAGAAAATAAAAACGGAACAGAGGAGAATACTATTGACTCTTGCATGAAAGTAAATACATAAAGTAAAAGATAGGCCCTTCGCAGAGCGAAGCAGAGGTTATCATGCGCTTTTTGTTTTTGGATGTGCAAGCTCTTAATGTAAAAGAATGTCACTTTATATTGCCCCTTGTGATAGCGACCTTTATTATGCAGTCTGTCGCTTTTATTTCTCCACCATCACAAGATCGTACAAAGCTTATTTTCCCTTACAATAAAAGATCATACATATTTATGAGCAATTTTTATTGCTTTGCACCGATGACAACTTACTTGAAGGATCTTATTCAATCCATAGGTAGATATAGTGGACTCTCATGGCATGAAACTAGGTTTAAGGGTTTTTGGATGCACAAGTAGTATCTCTACTTAATACAGAATTTCGGCTAGCAAAAGATAGGGGGCAAGCACCACATGTTAGATGATCCAAAACAATATAACTTCTATGTGAATATAAGCAAACATAACTCATTACATTGTCTTCCTTGTCTAACGTCGACTAATTGACATAGAATATTTAATGGGGACTCACAATCATAAAAGATGTCCAAGATAGTGTATTTATATGTGAGACATCTCTTTCTTTATTACTTTTTCATGAATTGCAACAATGACTAATACTATGTTTGTCAACTTCCAACAAGTTTTATCAACTATACTTTTTTTATGTGAAGTCATCACTCCCCATGGGATTAGCATATGATCTTACTTTTGTATTCTCTTTATTTTATTTCCAAGATTAGATCAAAAGCAAAACACTCAACTCAAACTTTATTATATAACTTCCACACTCGATTACATAGATAGATAGATCACAAAGCAAACACTCGAAACTAAATCATACTAAAACTTTATTCTTCTAAATCACGAAATAACTAAGGATCGAACTAAGATAGATAATGATGAAAAAAAGTGATGGTGATACGATACCGGGGCACCTCCCCCAAGCTTGGCACAAGCCAAGGGTGGTGCCCATACCCATGTACTCAAGTCTCCTTCTTCGGTGATGGTGGTGATGAAGTGATAGGCTTGTCCTTCAGCTTCAGCAAGCATTCCAAATTTCCATTGATCCTCCGAAGAGCACGATTCTGCTCCTCTAACACAATAACCTCACGAGTAAGCGACGTATTCTGAGCACAAATCGCTTCAAAAAAATTTAGTGTATCAATTGCAGATGGGGGAAGATTATTATAAAGAGTTTGCCACAAATCTCTCTTTTCTGGTGCTTCCTTCCTGATCATGGCTTGATCTTCTTCTCCTTGAATCCGGTCTTCGACGACCTTTCCCGGTTCCTCCTCCATAGCAATATCCTCCTCTCCGGATGACCACTCATAATATACTTCGCTGAAGGGGCATTTGCCGGGCGAAGGTTGAACAATCCGATGCTTGGTGCGGAGCTTTCGGGGAGCCATAACGATCTAGATCTGTCAGAAAAACAGCCCGAAACAAGAACAGAGGAGAAACTTGCGATGCGGTGGTCAAAACACCCGTGAGTATATATAAAGAATTTTATCTTGCAAAACAAGCATACGAGAGGAAAACGGAGTCGGGAGGGCACACGAGGGGCCCACAAGGCATCACGCGACTCGTGGGGTCCCCTCGACTGTTTCTTATTTTTGTAATTTTTCTAATATTCCAAAACTGATAGAAATAATTTTTATGAAATTTTTGGAGTGGGTTTACTTACCGTATCACATACCTACCCCTTTTCAGGGTTCTGGAGCGTTCCGGAAGGACTCTTGGATGTGTTCCTCCAGTGTCATTGTCTGAATAATATTAGTTTCAACATTAATGGGAGTACCTGAAATATAGTGCTTAATTCTCTATCCATTCACCACTCTCGGATTATTGCCTTCGGAGTTGTTTATTTTGATGGCTCCGGAGCGGTAAACTTCTTCGATGATATACGGTCCTTCCCATTTAGAGAGAAGTTTTCTTGCAAAGAATCTTAAACGAGAATTATAGAATAGAACATGATCACCTACTTTGAATTCCTGTTTTTGGATTCTTTATCATGCCATCTTTTAACCTTCTCTTTAAATAACTTAGCATTTTTGTAGGCTTGGGTTCTCCATTCATCTAGAGAGCTAATATCAAATAACCTTTTTTCACCGACAAGTTTAAAATCATAGTTAAGTTCTTTAATTGCCCAATAAGCCTTATGTTCTAACTCAAGAGGTAAATGGCATGCTTTTCCATAGACCATTTTGTAGGGAGACATACCCGTAGGATTTTTATAAGCAGTTCTATAAGCCCATAATGCATCATCAAGTTTCTTAGACCAATTCTTTCTGGATCTATTAACGGTCTTTTGCAAAATTAATTTTATTTCTCTATTAGTTAATTGAACTTGACCACTAGACTGAGGATGATAAGGGGATGCAATTCTATGATTAACATCATATTTAGCAAGCAATTTACGGAAAGCACCATGAATAAAATGTGAACCACCATCAGTCATCAAGTATCTAGGGACTCCAAACCTCGGAAATATAACTTCTTTAAGCATTTTAATAGAAGTGTTATGATCAGCACTACTAGTTGGAATAGCTTCTACCAACTTAGTAACGTAATCAACATCAACTAAAATATGAGAATACCCGTTGGATTTAGGAAAAGGTCCCATATAATCAAAACCCCAAACATCAAATGGTTCAATAACAAGTGAATAATTCATAGGCATTTCCTGACGTCTACCAACATTACCAATTCTTTGACATTCATCACAAGAAAAGACAAACTTACGTGCATCTTTGAAGAGAGTAGGCCAATAAAAACCAGATTGTAATACCTTGTGTGCAGTTCTGTCTCCCGCGTGGTGTCCTCCATATGCCTCGGAGTGACACTTCCGTAGGATTTGTTCCTGTTCATGCTCAGATACACAATGTCTAATAATACCATCTACTCCTTCTTTATATAAATGTGAGTCATCCCAAAAGTAATGTCTTAAATCAAAGAAGAACTTTTTCTTTTGTTGGTACGTGAAACTAGGTGGTATATATTTAGCAACAATGTAATTAGCATAGTCTGCATACCAAGGAGTGTTATGAGAAGCATTTATCACAGCTAATTGTTCATCAGGGAAATCATCATTAATAGGAAGTGGGTCATCAAGAACATTTTCCATTCTAGACAAATTATCAGCAACGGGATTCAAAGCTCCCTTTCTATCAATAATATGCAAATCCAATTCTTGTAGCAAAAGGACCCACCTAATCAGTCTAGGTTTAGCGTCTTTCTTTTCCACAAGGTATTTAATAGTAGGATGATCAGTGTGAATAGTAACTTTGGAATCAACAATGTAAGATCTGAATTTATCACATGCAAACACAACTGCTAAAAATTCTTTCTCGGTAGTAGCATAATTTCTTTGAGCACTGTCTAGAGTTTTACTAGCATAATGAATGACATTTAATTTCTTATCAACTCTTTGTCCTAGAACAGCACTAACAGCATAATCACTAGCATCACACATAATTTCAAAGGGTAAGCTCCAATCAGGTGGTTGAACAATAGGTGCAGATATTAAGGCTTTCTTAAGTATTTCAAAGGCTTCTACACAATCATCATCGAAAACAAATGGCACATCTTTTTGCAAGAGATTAGTAAGAGGCCTAGAAATTTTAGAGAAGTCTTTTATAAACCTTCTATAGAAACCAGCATGACCGAGGAAACTTCTTATACCTTTGATATCTTTAGGGCATGGCATTTTCTCAATAGCATCAACTTTAGCTTTATCAACTTCAATACCTCTTTCAGAAATTTTATGCCCGAGGACTATACCTTCATTCACCATAAAGTGGCACTTCTCCCAGTTTAAGACCAGATTAGTTTCTTCACATCTCTGCAAAACTCGATCAAGGTTGCTCAAGCAATCATCAAAAGAAATTTCGTAAACGAAAAAATCATCCATGAAAACCTCAACAATCTTTTCACAAAAGTCTGAGAATATAGCAGTCATACATCTTTGAAAGGTAGCAGGTGCATTACATAAACCAAAAGGCATACGACGATAAGCATAAGTTCCAAAAGGACAAGTAAATTTGGTTTTCTCTTGATCTTCAGGTGAAACAGGTATTTGACAGAAACCAGAATAACCATCTAGGAAGCAAAAGTGTGTATGCTTAGATAATCTTTCTAACATTTGATCAATAAAAGGCAAGGGGTAATGATCTTTCCTAGTAGCTTTATTTAATTTTCTGAAATCAATTACCATCCTGTAGCCAGTTACGATTCTTTGTGGAATGAGTTCATTTTTATCATTAGGAACAACGGTAATACCTCCTTTCTTAGGAACACAATGAACAGGACTTACCCATCTATTATCAGCTATGGGATAAATTATACCTGCCTCCAGAAGCTTTAATATTTCAGTTCTTACCACATCCTTCATTTTGGGATTCAACCTTCTTTGATGATCAACAACAGGTTTAGTATCTGGCTCCATATGAATTGTATGCTGACATAAGGTGGGACTAATTCCCTTAAGATCATCGAGAGTATATCCAATAGCGGCACAGTGCTTCTTCAGAGTTTTAAGTAATCTCTTTTCTTCATGCTCTGAAAGGTTAGCACTAATAATAACAGGATATATCTTCTTTTCATCAAGATAAGCATATTTAAGTGTATCAGGTAATTGCTTTAATTCAAACACAGGATCACCCTTGGGTGGAGGAGGATCTCCTAAGGTTTCAACGGGCAAATTATGTTTAAGAATAGGTGCTTGTTTAAAGAACAACTCATCTATTTCATTTTTTTCATTCATATGCATATCATTTTCATGGTCTAGCAAATATTGTTCTAAAGGATCAGTTGGAGGCACAACAATAGAAGCAAGACCTATAATTTCATCTTTATGGGGTAATTCTTTATCATGAAGTTGTCTACTAAACTTAGAGAAATTTGAGATATGTCACCAAACTTAACTCTAACTTTCTCCTTAACACAATCAATTTTAGCATTAACGGTATTCAAGAAAGGTCTACCAAATATAATGGGACAAAAATTATCTTGTTGTGAACCAAGTACAAGGAAATCAGTAGTGTATTTGATTTTACCACACAAGACTTAAACAACTCTAACAATCCCAAGTGGTGCAATAGTATCTCTGTTTGCAAGCTTAATAGTAACATCAATATCTTCAATCTCAATAGGTGCAATATCATGCATTACTTCTTGATATAAAGAAAACGGAATAGCACTCACACTAGCACCCATATCACATAAGCCATGATAGCAATGATCTCCAATCTTAACAGAAACAACAGGCATGCCAACTACGGGCTTGTTCTTGTCTAACATATCTCGTTCATTTCTAACAGGTTTAGCAATTCTAGCAGCCTCATCGCAAAAGCAAATAACATGCCCATCAATATCATCAACCAAAAGATCTTTAACCATTACAATATTAGGTTCAACTTTAATTTGTTCAGAAGGTCTAGGTGTTCTTATATTACTTTTGTTAACCACAGTTGAAGCTTTAGCATGTTCGTTAATCCTAACAGGGAAAGGAGGTTTCTTAATATAAGCAGTAGGCACAACTGGATCAACATTGTAAACAATTGTTTCTTCTTTAGCACTAATAGGTTCTTCATTTAGTTCAATAGGTGGGTGATATTTAAACCATTTCTCCTTAGGGAGATCAACATGAGCAGCAAAAGATTCACAAAAGGTAATGCAAGAAGCAAAGAAATGTATGAAGGAGAAAGATATTAAAGCTGAAGATGTTAAGAATTTGCCACCTATTGAAGAAATATATGGCTTTGACACACCGCCACAGGTGGTAGAGGTAAATTCTTTTATAAAGTTTGATGAAGGTGATATTCCTTATAACAAACCTCCTAGTCAATGCCTGTATGAATTTGATAATTATATTATTAAGCAAGATCATTTCAATGCAAATGTTATGAAACAATTAAAACGAAATGCCTATATGATTGATCGCTTGAGTGACTTGTTGTTTAGAATTGTTAATGATGTCAAAGGTGTAGGTAAACATGCATCTATGGTTCAAACCCAATTAGAACAAGTTGCTAAATCTCAAAGTGAATTGCTCAGTGAAATGAATAACAATATGAATGATCATGCTGTTAGAGTAATGACTAGAGGAGGTAGAATGACTCAGGAGCCACTTTATCCAGAAGGTCACCCCAAAAGAATTGAACAAGACTCTCAAAGAATTAATGTTGATGCACCTAGTCCATCTAAAAAGAAAAAAAAAGAAAAATGATCGGACTTCGCATACTTCTAGTGAACCTGAGGTAGAAAAATCCTTGGAGGATAATAATGATGTTTCTATTTCCGATGCTGAAACACAATCTGGTGATGAACATTCATGTGATGATAATAATAATAATGATGCTCGTGTAGATGCTCAACCAGATAATGATAAAGAACCTGATAATGATGTTGAAATAGAACCTATTGTTGATCTTGATAACCCACCTCCTAAAAATAAACGTTATGATAAAAAAGACTTCGTTGCTAGAAAACATGGTAAAGAAAGAGAACCATGGGTTCAAAAACCCATGCCCTTTCCTCCTAAACCATCTAAGAAAAAGGATGAGGAAGAATTTGAACGCTTTGCTGAAATGCTTAGGCCAGTCTTTTTGCGTGCTCGTTTGACTGATATTTTAAAGATGGCCCCTTATGCTAAATATATGAAAGACATTGTCACAAATAAAAGAAAGATACCTGAGGCTGAAATTTCTACCATGCTCGCAAATTATTCTTTTAAGGACAGAGTACCTAAGAAATTAGGAGATCCAGGAATACCAACTATACCATGCTCCATTAAAAGAAATTATGTCAAAACTGCTTTTGTGTGATTTAGGAGCCAGTGTTAGTGTTATGCCTTTCTCTTTATATAAAAGACTTGATTTGAATAAACTCACTCCCACTGAAATATCATTGCAAATGGCTGACAAATCAACTGCCATTCCTATCGATGTTTGTGAGGATGTGCCCGTTGTAGTTGCAAATGTTACTATCCTAACAGACTTTGTTATACTTGATATGCCCGAGGACGACAACATGTCGATTATCCTTGGTAGACCCTTTTTGAATACTGCAGGGGCTGTTATGGATTGCAACAAAAGCAAGGTCACTTTTCATATCAATGGTAATGAACATACGGTGCACTTTCTGAAGAAACAATTTCAAGTAAATGGTATTCATGTTATTGAGAAGACTCCGACAATTACTATTGGAAGTTTTCAACTCCCTCTTCCTACTGTCAAAAAGAATTATGAAACACTTATAATTGGGGAGATGCATATCCCCGTGGAGGTAACCTAGTGTTTTACGAAAATTCTTCGGTTTCATGTTACTCGGAAATGGTTTGTTAATAAGACTTGATCAACCTTATTAATGGATTCTTTTTGAGGGATATGTGGTCGATGAATTTAGTAAGCAAAACCTTCTGTACCCACTTTTTGTTTTTTGTTATTTTTAGTTTAATACAATAAAATGCCATGATCATCCTGTTTTCTGAATTATCCGTGCAATAAAAAGTGCCCAAAAATAAAAGTGCTCAGAATGCAATAAAATTTTGACATGATTTTTTTAAATTTTTTGGCACTTGAAACATACCAGGGGGCTGCCCCAGGTGCCCACGAGGCACCAGGGCGCGCCATCCCCCCCGGCGCGCCCTGGTGGCTTGCGGGCCCCACAGGGACCCCCTCACTTATCCCTTCAGCCCACTTTGTCTCTTACCTCTAAAAAAAATTCCTGGTAGCTCTCTCTCTCGTGTTCTTGCTCCCAAACCTGAGATTTTCGATCTCTTTGCTCGGAGCTCCGTTTCCGAAACTGTTTTGGGGGATTGTTACTTGGTATGTGACTCCTCCATTGCTCCAATTAGTTTTTGCTCTAGTGGATTATATTTTGCATAATTAGCTACTCTTGGTGCTACTGAAAATGAGCTTGCATGTTGAATTCTTTGAGTCCTAAGTAGTTTGAATGCTTGATATGGCCTCTAGGCACTTGTATGAGTAGTTGCTATCAATTTTGTGAAGTTTAGTTAACATCTATTTGTGGCCCAAAAAATTTCAGAAATTTGTTCTTAGGAAAATAAATATCTTCCGGAGAAGTTCTTCGAAGCGGACCGCCAAGGGAGTCCTCGGGGATTCCTCGGATAGCGACCTCAACATCCCGCGTAGGACAGAGGTCCGGCCGTGCGAATGGCCGCACAATGCCTTCGTGAACAAAGCTGGATTCTACCAAGAGTTCGCGTAATTCATTGCAAATGCCAGATTGACCGACTTCCTCGCAGATGAGTGTGACCAGCACCACATCCTTACAAATTCGTTTGTGCAAAATTTTCATTTCCTGAATAGGCTTGAACCTCCCATGGTTAGCTTTGATTTATATGCTGGACATCATCAGATACCGCTAGCTAAGTTTTGTGAGATATGTTTGATCCCCTTTGATGGGGACATAAGAGAGCCTCGACCAGAGGAGTTTGAGGGCTTTCTCCACACTTTAACTGTGGGAGAGGGAAGGGGCGTGTCGAAAGCCCGAGCCACTAGCTTGCAATTTCCCGCTGTTCATTACTTTGCTTTATTCATAGGGAAATGCTTGACTGCTAGAGAGCAAGGTAGTGCGCTATGTGCACCTGACTTTGCCATTTTACGCCGCGTACTGCATAATGATAACACTTATAACCTGGGAGCTATCATTGCACGCCGCTTGCACACTAATAGGACTAGGGGTAAAATTCATGGTGGTATTTATGCTACTCGCTTAGCGAGATGTTTTAATGTTAACATACACCCTCATGATTATTTGTTGCCCAGAGTTTACTTCGATCACCAGTCCATGAGGGACCACCACTTTCTTGATGCTCCTGAGCCTCCTCACCACATTCGTTATAACTTGGTTTTTAGTGAGGATACTCGTGATATTATTCCGTTGCCTGCACCTGCTTTGTTTGATTCTCATGCCAGGAACGGATACACTGTTATGCCACCGGACATCGTTGCTTACCGGAACGCATTGGCAGCGGCAGAGGAGGAGGCCCAGGATTGGGACGCTCGGGTGCCGCCGCCTCAGCACTTTCATATAGGACCGGATGGCTACTATGGATGGCCGTAAACCAAACTAGGCAAATGCCTAAGCTTGGGGGATTACGTATCTCTCACCGACATTACATTCATGTTCACACGTTTCATTCCAGTTGTCGGTGTTCATACTCTTTCACTGTATAATCCATGCTAGTTTTATTTTCTCACTTTCTTCTTGTGTGTTTGAAAAACCCTGAGAAAACCCAAAAATATTTCTCATTTCTTTTCGGTTTTTCTTTCTAGTTTAATTAGTTGTAGTATTAAAAGAAAACCCAAAAAAGATTTCCCGTTTCTTCTTTTTCTTGTTGGGAGCTTTCCCGTGTAAATAGTTTTTCTCGTTTTTTGTTTTTCTTCTTTAATTTTCTTTCCTCGGAAAAACTAAAAACTCCAAAAATATTTCAGTGTGTTTCTCTGAATTTCTTTTCTTTTCATTGAGTTGTCATAGGGAGAAGACCACGATGAAAATGTTGAGTGGTTCTCATATGCTTTATTGTTGATCTAACAAAGAGCCCATATTACCTTGTCTTCTCCTTTGAATAAAATGTTTGCAGATTATAGCTTAGTCCACGACACTCTTGCACCATTATTATTTTTACATCATTCGGTCGTGCAAGTGAAAGGCAATAATGACGATAATTTGATGAAGTGACTGTGGCAAAGAAAAGCGGGTATGAACTCAACTTGTTTTTGTTTTTGTAAATATGTTTAACTCAGTATCCATGATTCAACATATTATGATTAAACATGTTTATGATGACAATTAGAGATTATAGTTGCTCATGCCATGCTTAAGTAGGTAGGAGTGGATAATGATTTATCTTGGGTGTCAACATGCATTAAAATGATTGTGATGTAGTATGATGATATGGTATCGTCCTCTGAATGTTTCAAGTGGCTTGACTTGGCACATGTTCACGCATGTAGTTGATTCAAAACCAACATAGCCTTCACGATATTTATGTTCATGGTGCTTATATCCTACTCATGCTAGTACTCAATGTTGATTATTCATAATGCATGATTATGACCGTTTTCGCTCTCTAGCTGGTCGCTTCTCAACTTATTTGCTAGCCTACGCCTGTACTAAGCGGGAATACTGCTTGTGCATCAAAAATCTTTAAACCAAAGTTATTCCAGATGAGTCCACTATATCTACCCATATGCGGTATTACCCTGCCGTTCTAAGTAAATTGCATGTGCCACCTCTAAATATTCAAATGAACATTTGTTTTGTGTGCCCGTACCGCTCATGGAGCGACAGGGGGCGGTCAATATCTTTCATGCTAAGCGGGTTATTCTCATGATGAGTGTTTATACACTTGTCCTTACACGAGAGGGGCTGGTAATGAGGACGCCCAGTTCCATGATTAAAATTGCGAAATAATAAAACAAACTCCCCCGGAAAGTTGTTGGTATGGAGGGCACCCGAGGATTCGGCTAGCCATGGCTTGTGATTATTGGTGGAGGGGGAGTAAACTTTACTTTACCGCTTGGGAACCGCCGCTAATTTGTTTAGCATGGAAGATATTGAAAACTCTCGGTCGTGACGTTGACAGTAAAGGCATACCTCCCAAAATTATATTTATCTCTGATTTAAGCTTTGAGCTCTGGCACCTCTGCAAATCCCTGCTTCCCTCTGCGAAGGGCCTATCTATTTACTTTTATGCTATTTTACTTTTATTGTTGAGTCATCACCTTCTCAAACAAGCACCAGTCCTGAGAGCACTATTGTCATTCTCATGCATTGTGTATAGTTAATGTTGAGTGCATCATGACTGGATCTCTTCTACCATGAATTACAATGTTTAGTCCCTGCTTGAACTTTGGAGGTGCTCTGCATTTATGTTTTGCGGTCTCAGAAAGGGCTAGCGAGATACCATGTTGTCATATTATATCATGATTGTTTTGACAAGTGTTGGCATTTGAGATATTTTATTATTGCTCGCTAGTTGATTATGCCATTGGTATGAGTGAATATAATTTCTAAGAGTTATCATTTGCATGGTTAGTTATAATCTTTGCTGAAAACCTGGGTATTATTTAAGCATATATACAGACACAAGAACAAAAGAGTTCGTAAAAGTTTTTCTTTATCACTTTCAGTTTGTCAACTGAATTGCTTGAGGACAAGCAATGAGTTAAGCTTGGGGGAGTTGATACGTCTCCATCGTATCTACTTTTCCAAACACTTTTGCTCTTGTTTTGGACTCTAATTTGCATGATTTGAATGGAACTAACCCGGACTGACGCTGTTTTCAGCAGAACTACCATGGTGTTGTTTTTTGTGTAGAAATAAAAGTTCTTGGAATTGGACAAAACTTTTTGGAGATTTTTTATGGAATAAATAAAAAATACTGGAACCAAGATCCACTGGAGGGGGGCCACCTGCTGCCCACGAGGCACCAGGGCGCGCCACCCCCTAGGCGCGCCCTGGTGGCTCGTGGGGCCCACGTGGCTCCGCTGACCCTAATCTCAGGTCTATAAATTCACAATTCCAGAGAAAAAAATAAGAGAGGAAGTTTTATCACGTTTCATGATACGGAGCCGCCGCCACCTCCTGTTCTTCGTCGGGAGGCCAGATCTGGAGTCCGTTCAGGGCTCCGGAGAGGGGGATCTTCCGCCATTGTCATCATCAACCATCCTTCACCACCAATTTCATGATGCTCACCGCCGGGAGTGAGTAATTCCTTCGTAGGCTTGCTGAACGGTGATGGGTTGGATGAGATTTATCATGTAATCGAGTTAGTTTTGTTAGTGCTTGATCCCTAGTATCCACTATGTTCTGGGATTGATGTTGCTATGACTTTGCTATGCTTAATGCTTGTCACGAGGGCCCGAGTGCCATGATTTCAGATCTGAACCCTTTATGTTTTCATGAATATATTTGTGTTCTTGATCCGATCTTGCAAGTTATATTTACCTATTACGTGTCATGATCCGCATACCCCAAGGTGACAATAATTGGGATTCTTTCCGGTGATTAGCGTAGTTTGAGGAGTTCATGTATTCACTATGTGTTAATGCTTTGTTCCGGTTCTCTATTAAAAGGAGGCCTTAATATCCCTTAGTTTTCTTATGGACCCCGCTGCCACGGGAGGGTAGGACAAAAGATGTCATGCAAGTTCTTATCGCAAGAACGTATGACTATATACGGAATACATACCTACATTACATTGATGAATTGGAGCTAGTTCTGTGTTGCCCTAGGTTATGACTGTTACATGATGAATGTTATCCAACATAATCACCGATCCAATGCCTACGAGTTTTTCACATATTGTTCTTTGCTAAGTTACTACTGTTGCTATTGCTGTCACAATTGCTACTACTATTGCTGCTACCGTTACTGCTACTATTATTATTATTGCTATTGCTATCAAACTACCATACTATTGTGCTATTGATCACTCTGCTGCAGATATTTAGTCTCCAGGTGTGGTTGAATTGACAACTCAACTGCTAATACTTGCAAATATTCTTTGGCTCCCCTTGTGTCGAATCAATAAATTTGGGTTGAATACTCTACCCTCGAAAACTATTGCGATCCCCTATACTTGTGGGTTATCATTGCACGACAGAGGCATCATCGGAGGTGGCGAAAGAGGAATCACCCTCGGTAATCCACAACCGATTAGCTACGCTACAGAGATATCATCAGGAGTGAGGTAGGAGGTATCACCCTCGGCACTCGATAGTAGCTCTACAAAGTCGTACAACTAAGGGGGGTGCGGTGATGTGTCGGTCTCTGCACCTCGATCTCATAGATTGAAACATCTGGAAGCAAGGCGACACGGACAAGGGTGCAGGGCCACAGATGGATCACTAACTAACTTATACTAAGCATTTAGGATAGCAGGTAAGGTATCAATAGCAGTTACAAAAATAGGCTATGCATCAGAATAGGAGCTATCGGACAATAGTAGCAAATTCTAATGCAAGCACGGGAGAGAAAGAATTGGGCGATATTGAAATGATCAAGGGGGTTTTGCTTGCCTAGTTGCTCTGTAGACAGAAACGGATCCGCGACGGTGAAGTAGTCGATCACCGGATCAACAGCGGTCTCGGAGACTACAGAAAAAGAAGTAACGGAGGGGGAAACAATAAATAATAAAGCAATCAAATGCATCACAGATGTATGTCACGGCAAACTGTGTTGGTGATATGCTCTAATGCATCACTAAACATTTTAAAAGAAGAGGGAAAATATCTGGCAATATTTTCCCAGCTCCAGGTATTATTCGGTCAGACGATCCGGAGGGGAAGGTTCCATGTTTGCAGTGTTAGATGCATGTGACAGCTACATGGAGGGCACCAACGGATTCGTCTCATTTTTCTGAACGTTTTTCATATATAAAACATTTTCATCTGACTTACGGATTATTTTATATGATTTTTCAAAGTTTTAAATATTTTCTGGATTTCTTTTAATTATTTAATCCGAATTTAAACAGTGCATTTCTTTTTATACACAGCAGTAGCTAGCCACTGTCAATGACATGTGGGGCCCCTGGGCTGGGTTGACCTAGTCAACGTTTGACTGGTCAACCAATGAACAGCGCATGTGGGCCCCGCCTGTCATACACACAGTACCTTTTATTTTGATTTAACTTTTAAATAAAATGGAGGGGTCCCACTGGGCAGTGGCCCTGGCCGGCCACACTAGCGGCTGGGCGTGCCTGCGGCCACGGCAGAGGCTGGCCACGAGGGCGCAGGCCACGGGCGAGTGCGGGCACGGGCGGGCGCGCGGGCATGCGCGAGCGTGCGCGCGGAGGGGCGACGCAGGCGGAGCGCGGTAGTAACCGAAGGCAGCAGCGGCGGCGCAGCGACAGGAACAGCAGAGTAGCAGCTGCGGCGGCAGCGCAGCAGCTAGAAGCAGAGTAGCGGCAACATGCCGCAGAGCAGCGACAGCGGCAGCGCAAGCGAGCAGCAACAGTGGCTCGCAGGGGCGAGCGGGGCGCGGCCACGCGCGGTCGGGCACGCGGGGGACACGGCAGCGGGTGCGGTGAGCGCGGCCAGGAGCGCGAGCTCTGGCGCTCGGCCACGGCGGCTACGGCGATGGATTCGCACGGGAGAGAGCGGGGGAAGGGGAGTGGGGCTCACGGGGAGTCCGTTAGCGAGCACGTGGGGGTTCGGGGAGGGCCGGAGCAGCGGGGCGGCGGCGAGGTAGTGGGGCGGCCGACGGCGTGGGCGACGCTCGATCCGTTGGCAAGGGCCTCCGCAGCCGGATCTGGTGGCGTGGATAGCGACGACAGTGCGCGGCGAGGCCCCGGACAACCTCCTGTGGCCCGGGGAGGCGCCGGAGCAGTCAAATGACGACGGCGCGGCGCGGTGGCTTCGGGCTTCGAAGAAAAAAAAGAAGGGGGCGAGGCGAGGGAGAAGAGTGGGTGGCCTAGGATTTGCAGGAGAGGGCGAGGGCGTCGCCATTATTCATCTCCCCGACCGCGGGATGGTCGACGCGCGTCATCCCGTGGCCATGGGCGGCGGCACGACGTCCACCCCGCCTCTGTGAACAGAGGAAGGGGACAACCTCCAGGTGGGCTGGGCCGGGCACTGTTGCCAGCAGGCCTAAGTGCACAGTAGATGTTTTTCCATTTCTCTTTTATCTTTTCTGCCAAAAGAATCAGCTGTTGTTTCTATTTAATTTAGCTGCTAAAGAATTTTGTTAAATGTGAAACCTTGCACATAAATCAAGCACATTATTGTTAGGTGGCACAAAAAGTTTGGGGCCAATTGGAATCCATGTGATTTATGCTGGCATTTAAAAGAGCTGAAAAAGTGCTGCTCGACCACTGTTTTAAAATCCAGGGGCATTTTGGGAATTCAACTGAGGTTGGCTTCACCATGACAAATACTTGGAGAATATTTGCCAAATTATGAACTATTTTCATGGCATGTTTGAGGAAGCAAATATTTGACTTGTATTTCAAATGGAATTTGGCTTTGATGATTGGACAAGTGGCAATTTGGAATAGTGATCATGATGACATGGCCACCATTAGGGGGAGATTACTGTAGCATGACACTGGGGGTGTTACAAATCTCCTCCACTACAAGAAATCTCGTCCCGAGATTTAAGAGGTGGAGTAAAGGGGAAAGGTTTGGTTACGAACTTCTAACGAGTCTTCCCGGTGTTGGTTGCTCTTCTCGAAGAGTTTGCTCCATGATGTTTATTCCTCCATTCCCCTACTTCTGTGCGTCATGATGAAGTTGTCATCCTTCCTTCGGAGCCTTCATCGTACTTAAAAAAAAGAATAAGGGGTATCTTCGGGAGAACGGACCTTTGCAAGGTTGATTATTTGGCGGATAACTCAGGGATTGTGGCAGAAAGTATCTCTCGAATTGAAACTTAAGAAAAACATCGAGAGCAAAGTAAGAAAGTACAATAAGAGGTTTCAAGCGGATAGACAATCGTTCAATGCCTGAAGCAGAGCGTGAAAGGGATTCAGAGCAACGGGAATAACTATTGCGTCTGATACCAGGATAGATCATCTCTCGGAAGGTGGCTTGTGATTTACATATGAAGCCAAGCGTGAGGAATAACTTTGGAGACAGGGATGTACAGGAGAGTCAGGTTTCGATCCTGTGGAATTGTGGTTAGTGTGGATTAAGAGTAGGAAGGGCGGTGACATCTTGCACGGTCACGATAATAAGGCATGTCAGAGGATAGCTTGTTAGCTATGTTGGCAACAATGTCGGTACCAAGGGAGAGAACCAGTTTCCTGCTCGCAAGGCGAGACGGACCAATAGGCAAAGTTCTCGTCCACCGGTGGTTACCGGAATGTTAACAACAGTAGTAACAGGGTTTTACTTGACAGGGTTGTACTTGGGGGTGCTTACCTAAGCAGAGAATTGTTACTGCTTATATCATGTAAATCACAAGAAAGGTTAAACAGACGAATGGAAAGGGAAATATGATTATACACTGGTATTAGGTGTATATCCTTCTCAAGAACAAGCGGAGCATGATATACATGACAGGACAACAAGTACAAAATCATTTAGATAAAGGGGCGAGGAAATTCATGATGTTACCCATACAACGATGTTTGGATAATTGCGCTTCCGTTGTGCTTGTTAATATTCGGAATACACAGTCATGCTTCGAGGTAGCAATAGTATGGTGTTTCAAGTAAGGGTTGGGTCTGAAGATCACAAGAGATACTAAGGAACAATTTCAAGAATATCAAGGGACGTAAGGTATAACCAAAACATGACCAAGTCTGTGTTGGCAGGAAGTCAAAGATGTTGTCGATGATATCACAAATCATCGAGGGGCAAAGATGGTATTTCTCACCATGAATTTTAATTGACATCTCAGAAGAAGTCAAAATGTTGACGTTGACCACGACACATTTGTCGAGGGGGTTTCATGAAGATGAAATCGATCAATAAGATGATCAAAGCAGAAGGAATGAAGTTCAAGGTCAACGGAACCACGGATATGACACTCGGATTCATGTTGTGTAAGCAGAATGATATGATGATGAAAGTTTGACACAGGCTTAGCCCATTGTCAGAAATGTGCACCGGGAAGGAGGACCAGGTAACATAGTTAAAATTAGCACGATAATTATGTAGCCGATCGGCTGGGAATGACATTGTTGAATACAGACTCATAAGCAACAAGGATGTAAGAAGAGTTATTGAATATGAAGGACACTGTCGGGTAATAATCCAACAATGGATTCGGTGGTCCACAAGGGATCGGATGTGAGTATCGGTACTCAACTAGAAGAAAGAATGCAAAGGTATCAGATTATATAAGCATCTGAATAATTCGACGATTAAATACAAAGGAATTATGATTTCCAGAACGAGGGATCAGAAGCAGACGCTCTGATCAAAAGATGAGTAGGTTGAATAAAACTAGATGGACAATCAATTGCAACTTATTGGCCAAGAACCAACTCATGTCCAAAATGACGTCTGAGCCGGAAAGTCGAATTCTAGGATTCGACTGATGATTGCGAGCATTCGCAACATATTGAATCAAGGGACTCAAAATGATAGTGACAAAGGATGCCAATAAGATTACTTGGACATATGGGATTTACCATAATGCAAGCAGGCAAGAATTTCAAGAGCAATAGGCTGCTGAGGATTCTCGGGAGATGAGATAGTATTTCAAAGTATTTTGGGAATCACATAAACAACTGGGGATGAACGGATCCCCGGCAAGTGTGAGGAATTATTCGCAGTGCGAAAAAGAGCTGCAAGGCAGTAGGCACAAAGGATTCTCGGAACAACGGAGAGTATTTTGGGGCATCTTGTAATAACAAGAGCAACAGGGAATGATTGTATGAAGGGCAAGTGTATGTAATTATCCACGAGGATTTATCGGTGGTAGGGAATTGCAAAGGCGGTGGGCACACAGGTCTCGGGAAAACATCGAAGAGTATCTTCGGAATCTTCTGATGAATCAAACGGTCATCTAGAATGAAGGGTTCTCCGGGAGGAAGTAGTTACAAGAACCTAAAGTTAGAGTTAGTAAAATCTTTAACCCAAAAAGAAGAGAGATCAGAATCCCAGAGTAAAGGAGAGGAATAAAAAGATCCTAATCCCATCCATTGGCGACGTGGGCCCGTAAGCCACACAGTAATGTTAGTAAAATAGTTTTTCAAAGACTAGACTCAACTTCGGCCATGGAGTTGGAAAGGGGCTTCCTACAGGCAGTCGGCTCTGATACCAACTTGTGATGCCCCCGACTCAATCGTGCACTAATCATACACACAAATGCGCACGATCAAGCCCAGAGACTCATGGGAAGATACCACAGCACAACTCTAGACACAAAATAAAATAATACAAGCTTTATATTACAAGCCAGGGGCCTCGAGGGCTCGAGTACATAAGCTCGAATACACAAGAGTCAGCGGAAGCATCAGTATCTGAGTACAAACATAATTAGACAAAGGTTGCCTTAAGAAGGCTGAGCAAAACAATGACAACTAGATCGAAGAGGCGCAGGCCTTGATACGTCTCCGTCGTATCTACTTTTCCAAACACTTTTGCTCTTGTTTTGGCCCCTAATTTGCATGATTTGAATGGAACTAACCCGGACTGACGCTGTTTTCAGCAGAATTGCCATGATGTTGTTTTTGTGCAGAAAATCAAAGTTCTTGGAATTGGATGAAACTTTCTGGAGATTTTTTATTGAATATATAAAAAATATTGGCATCAAGAACTACTGGAGGGGGCCACCCAGTGCCCACGAGGCACCAGGGCGCGCCACCCCCCCCAGGCGCGCCCTGGTACCTCGTGGGGCCCACGTGGCTCCGTCTGACCTATTTCCAACGCTATAAATTCAGTTTTCCGGAGAAAAAATGAAGAGAGGAAGTTTTATTGCGTTTCACGATACGGAGCCGCCGCCACCTCCTGTTCTTCATCGGGAGGCCAGATCTGGAGTCCGTTCAGGGCTCCGGAGAGGGGGATCTTCCGGCATCGTCATCATCAACCATCCTTCATCACCAATTTCATGATGCTCACCACCGGGAGTGAGTAATTCCTTCATAGGCTTGCTGGACGGTGATGAGTTGGATGAGATTTATCATGTAATCGAGTTAGTTTTGTTAGGGTTTGATCCCTAGTACCCACTATGTTCTGAGATTGATGTTGCTATGACTTTGCTATGCTTAATGCTTGTCACTAGGGCCCGAGTGCCATAATTTCAGATCTGAACCCTTTATGTTTTCATCAATATATTTGTGTTCTTGATCCGATCTTGCAAGTTGTATGCACCTGCTACGTGTTATGATCCGCATACCCCAAGGTGACAATAATTGGGATTCTTTCCGGTGATTGCCGTAGTTTGAGGAGTTCATGTATTCACTAAGTGTTAATGCTTTGTTATGGTTCTCTATTAAAAGGAGGCCTTAATATCCCTTAGTTTCCTTATGGACCCCGCTGCCACGGGAGGGTAGGACAAAAGATGTCATGCAAGTTCTTATCGCAAGCACGTATGACTATATACGGAATACATGCCTACATTACATTGATGAATTGGAACTAGTTCTGTGTCGCCCTAGGTTATAATTGTTACATGATGAATGTTATCCAACGAATATCACCGATCCAATGCCTACGAGCTTTTCATATATTGAATCTTGCTAAGTTACTACTGTTGCTGCTGCTCTTACAATTGCTACTGCTACTGCCTTTACCGTTACTGCTACTATTACTATTATTGCTACTGCTATCAAACTATCATACTACTGTGCTACTGATCGCTCTGCTGCAGATATTTAGTCTCCAGGTGTGGTTGAATTGACAACTCAACTGCTAATACTTGTGAATATTCTTTGGCTCCCCTTGTGTCGAATCAATAAATTTGGGTTGAATACTCTACCCTCGAAAACTGTTGCGATCCCCTATACTTGTGGGTTATCAGGCCTCCTGCCTGGGAGCCTCCGAACTACTCCTGGTCGTCGGTCTCCACGTAGTAGTACGCTTCGTCGGGGTAGTAGTAGTCGTCGACGGGATCAGCTGGCTCCGGGGCTCCATCATCTGATCGCAGCAATCGGGTATGGGGGAAAAGAAGTAGCAAAGCAACCGTGAGTACTCATCCGAAGTACTCGCAAGACTTACATCAGAGCTATGCTAATTATGCATCGGTATCAAATGAAGGGGGCTGTATCTGTGGACTAGACTGCAGAAATGCCAGAATAGAAGGGAAGACCTAGCCTAACGAAGACTAGCCTCTTGCAGCGTCTTGCAGCAACAGAAGAGAGTAGAATAACATAACATGTAGTAACAAATATATATTAGTAACGCCCAGAGATCCTTCCTCGTCTACCCCGCGAGGAAGCGATCCCGGAGCCATCATATCAGTTTAGTGTCACATGTATCCAATTCTAGTTGTAGTAGATCGGGATACAACTCCGAGCGTCCTGTTACCGTGGACACGGCTATTCGAATAGATAACTTCCCTGCAGGGGTCCACCAACTTACCCAACACGCTCGATTAACTCTGGCTGGACACACTTTTCCGGGTCATGCCCGGCCTCGGCTGATCGACACGCCGTAGTCCTACCTAGGCTCAACAAAGAGGTCAGCACGCCGGTCTACATCCTAAGCGCTCAGGGGTCTTGGGCCCATCGCCCTTTGCACTCCTGCGCATTGCGCGACTGGCCAGGGAGCAGACCCACCTCCTTTTACAAGCGCAGGCGGTTACCGTCCAACCCCAACAATCAGCCCGCATCTCTGAACTGTGACATCTGGAGAGCTTTCAGGAGAATCGTACGACACCGAGTGCCCACTTTTATTCCCGCGTGGTGGTCAGTGCGTAAAAGGCCAGAGGCCTACTCAGATCACATATCCAAACCCATTAGTGCGTTGGGAGCTCGCGGTGACGATCAGTGATCCTGTCGCCCCGTCTCGCGGACTTACGGCAAGGGTCAGGCCCATCCCTCTCCTGGGGCGGTCTGCCTGCCCGGCCGTGCCGCGTAATTATCTTGTGGGTACCCTCTAGGTCAACCCGACTTCACAAGAGACTGTCGGGAACTCAGGTCCACCTCTACCGGGGTGGTACCGCCTGTCCCTTCAGTCCCGCAGAAACAGTAAACGGGGAACAGGTAAAGGTAACAGTGTGTCCATAACATCAAGGGAGAAATCCGAGGAATCACCCTCGATGGATTCCCACTCGATGTATCTATCAAGGTGAACTTAGAGTAATCACCCTCGATGGGTTCACGCCTGAGGGGTTGCACGACAGAGGCATCATCGGAGGTGGTGAAAGAGGAATCACCCTCGGTAATCCACAGCCGATTAGCTACGCTACAGAGATATCATCAGGACTGAGGTAGGAGGTATCACCCTCGGCACTCGATAGTAGCTCTACAAAGTCGTACAACTAAGGGGGGTGCGGTGATGTGTCGGTCTCTGCACCTCGATCTCATAGATCGAAACATCTGGAAGCAAGGCGACACGGACAAGGGTGCGGGGCCACTGATGGATCACTAACTAACTTATACTAAGCATTTAAGATAGCAGGTAAGGTATCAATAGCAGTTACAAAAAACAGGCTATGCATCAGAATAGGATCTATCGGACAATAGTAGCAAATTCTAATGAAAGCACGGGAGAGAAAGAATTGGGCGATATTGAAATGATCAAGGGGGTTTTGCTTGCCTGGTTGCTCTATAGACAGAAACGGATCCGCGACGGTGAAGTAGTCGATCACCGGATCAACAGCGGTCTCGGAGACTACCAGAAAAGAAGTAACGGAGGGGGAAACAATAAATAACAGAGCAATCAAATGCATCAGAGATGTATGTCACGGCAAACTGTGTTGGTGATATGCTCTAATGCATCACTAAACATTTTAAAAGAAGAGGGAAAATATCTGGCAATATTTTCCCAGCTCCAGGTATTATTCGGTCAAACGATCCGGAGGGGAAGGTTCCATGTTTGCAGTGTTAGAGGCATGTGACAGCTACATGGAGGGCACCAACGGATTCGTCTCATTTTTCTGAACGTTTTTCATATATAAAACATTTTCATCTGACTTACGGATTATTTTATATGATTTTTCAAAGTTTTAAACATTTTCTGGATTTCTTTTAATTATTTAATCTGAATTACAGTGCATTTCTTTTTATACACACCAGCAGCTAGCCACTGTCAATGACATGTGGGGCCCCTGGGCTGGGTTGACCTAGTCAACGTTCGACTGGTCAACCAATGAACAGTGCATGTGGGCCCCGCCTGTCATACACACAGTACCTTTTAATTTGATTTAACTTTTAAATAAAATGGAGGGGTCCCACTGGGCAGTGGCCCTGGCCGGCCGCACTGGCAGCTGGGCGTGCCCGCGCCCATGGCTGAGGCTGGCCACGGCAAGCGCGACCATGAGGGCGCAGGCCACGGGCGAGTGCAGGCACGGGCGGGCGCACGGGCATGCGCGAGCGTGCGCGCGGAGGGGCGACGCGGGACTAGTGCGGCGGCAGCGCGGCAGTAACCGGAGGCAGCAGCGGCAGGAATAGCAGAGTAGCAGCAGCGGCGGTAGCGCAGCAGCTAGCAGCAGAGTAGCGGCAGCACACCGCACAGCAGCGACAGCGGCAGCGCAGCGCAAGCGAGCAGCAACAGTGGCTCGTAGGGGCGAGCGGGGCGCGGCCACGCGCGGTCGGGCGCGCGCGGGACACGGCCGCGGGTGCGGTGAGCACGGCCAGGAGCGCGAGCTCCGGCGCTCGGCCACGGCGGCTACGGCGATGGATTCGCATGGGAGAGAGCGGGGGAAGGGGAGTGGGGCTCACGGGGAGTGCGTTAGCGAGCACGAGGGGGTTCGGAGAGGGCCGGAGCAGCGGGGCGGCGGCGAGGCAGTGGGGCGGCCGACGGCGTGGGTGACGCTCGATCCGTTGGCAGGGGCCTCCGCAGCCGGATCTGGTGACGTGGATAGCGACGACAGTGCGCGACGAGGCCCCGGACAACCTCCCGTGGCCCGGGGAGGCGCCGGAGTAGGCGAATGACGACGGCGCGGCGCGGTGGCTTCGGGCTTCGAAGAAAAAAAAAAGGGGGGCGAGGCGAGGGAGAAGAGTGGGTGGCCTAGGGTTTGCAGGAGAGGGCGAGGGCGTCGCCCTTATTCATCTCCCCAACCGCGGGATGGCCGACGCGCGTCCAGCCGTGGCCATGGGCGGCGGCACGACGTCCACCCCGCCTCTGTGAACAGAGGAAGGGGACAACCTCCAGGTGGGCTGGGCCGGGCACTGTTGCCAACAGGCCTAAGTGCACAGTAGATGTTTTTCCATTTCTCTTTTATCTTTTTTGCCAAAAGAATCAGCTGCTGTTTCTATTTAATTTAGCTGCTAAAGAATTTTGTTAAATGTGAAACCTTGCACATAAATCAAGCACATTATTGTTAGGTGGCACAAAAAGTTTGGGGCCAATTGGAATCCATGTGATTTATGCTGGCATTTAAAAGAGCTGAAAAAGTGTTGCTGGAACACTGTTTTAAAATCCAGGGGCATTTTGGGAATTCAACTGAGGTTGGCTTCACCATGACAAATACTTGGAGAATATTTTCCAAATTATGAACTATTTTCATGGCATGTTTGAGGAAGCAAATATTTGACTTGTATTTCAAATGGAATTTGGATTTGATGATTGGACAAGTGGCAATTTGGAATAGTGATCATGATGACATGTCCACCATTAGGGGGAGATTATTGTAGCATGACACTGGGGGTGTTACAGGGTAAAGTTCATGGCGCTATTTATGCTTTGCGTCTTGCGAAACGTTTTAATGTTGCTATCCGCGCAAATGATTATTTGCTGCCTAAGGTTTATTTAGACCAACAGTGCATGATCGATCACCACTTTATTGATGAACCTGAGCCTCCTCACTACATTCGTTATAACCTGATTTTCAGCGAGAGAACTCGCGATATTATTCCGTTGCCTGCACCCTCTTTATTTGACTCTCATGCCAGGAACGGATACACTATCATGCCGGCAGACATCACAGCTTACAGGAACGAGGTGGCTGCAGCGAAGAACGAGGTCCAGCAATGGGATGCTCAAGTGCCTCCGCCTCAGTACTATCCGCCCGGTCCTGATGAATACTACGGGTGGTGATTGCCAAGTTAGGCCAAAAGCCTAAGCTTGGGGGAGTACGTATTTCTCACCGACATTACATTCATGTGTTGGGGAACGTTGCATGGAAAACAAAAAAAATTCTACGCACACGCAAGATCTCTCTATGGAGATGCATAGCTACGAGAGGGGGAGTGTGTCTACGTACCCTCGTAGACCGTAAGCGAAAGCGTTAGAACAACGCGGTTGATGTCGTCGAACAACTTCACGATCCAACCGACCGAGTACCGAACGTACGGCACCTCCGCGTTCAGCACATGTTCAGCTCGGTGACGTCCTCGACTTCTTGATCCAGCAAGACGACGAGGTAGTGGATGAGTTCTGGCAGCACGACGGCGTGGTGACGGTGATGGTGATGCTATCTCCGTAGGGCTTCGCCCAAGCACTGCAAAAATATGACCGAGGGACGGAACTGTGGAGGGGGGCGCCGCACACGGCTAAGACAATGTTGTGTCTCCTTTGGGGCGCCCCCTCTCCTCTATTTATATATGTCTAGGGGCTTGGAGTAGAAGGAATAGTGCCACGTGAACAGTAACCGTGAATAGTACACACGTGGACTTGGACTCCAAAGTCCAATCCTATTCCTACTAGGACTCTCCCTTTTTCCTTCCCTAGCTGCGTGGGCTTTTGAGGACTTGGTGCGCCTGGCCCAATAAGGCCAGGGCGCCTCCCCTTAGCCCATGCCAGCCCTTGGGACGTAGTGGACCCACTTGTGGACTTCCGGACCCCTCCGGAATCCTCCGGAACCTTCTGGAAGCTTCCCGGTACAATACCGAAAAAACTGCACCTTTTTCCGGAACCCAAAATATGACTTTCCATATATAAATATTTACCTCTCGACCACTCCGAGACTCCTCCTGACGTCCGGGATCTCATCCGGGGCTCCGAACAATATTCGGTTACCAATTCACATAACTCATATAACACTATATCGTCAACGAACGTTAAGCGTGCGGACCCTACGGGTTCGGGAATGATGTAGACATGACTGAGACGCCTCTCCGGTCAATAACCAATAGCGGAACCTGGATGCTCATATTGGTTCCTACATATTCCACGAAGATCTTATCGGTCGAACCGCAATGACAACATACGTAATTCCCTTTGTCCGTCGGTATGTTACTTGCCCGAGATTCGATCGTCGGTATCTCCATACCTAGTTCAATCTCGTTACCGGCAAGTCTCTTTACTCGTTCCGTAATACATCATCCCGTAACTAACTCCTTAGTCACTTTGCTTGCAAGCTTCTTATGATGTGCATTACCGAGAGGGCCTAGAGATACCTCTCCGAAACACGGAGTGACAAATCCCAGTCTCGATCCATGCCAACTCAACGGACACCTTCGGAGATACCTGTAGAGCATATTTATGATCACCCAATTACGTTGTGACGTTTGATAGCACACAAGGTATTCCTCCGGTATCCGGGAGTTGCATGATCTCATGGTCTGAGGAACATGTATTTGACATTCAAGAAAGCAGTAGCAATAAACAGAACGATCATATGCTAAGCTAACGGATGGGTCTTGTCCATCACATCATTCTCCTAATGATGTGATCCCGTTATCAAATGACAACTCATGTCTATGGTTAGGAAACCTTAACCATCTTTGATCAACGAGCTAGTCTAGTAGAGGCTCACTAGGGACACGGTATTTGTTTATGTATTCACACATGTATTTAAGTTTCCGGTCAATACAATTCTAGCATGAATAATAAACCTTTATCATGAACAAGGAAATATAAAATAATAACAACTTTATTATTGCCTCTAGGGCATATTTCCATCAGTCTCCCACTTGCACTTGAGTCAATAATCTAGATTACATAGTAATGAATCTAACACCCATGGAGTCTTGGTGCTGATCATGTTTTGCTCGTGGAAGAGGCTTAGTCAATGGGTCTGCCACATTCAGATCCGTGTGTACTTTGCAAATTTCTATGTCTCCATCCTTGACATATTCACGAATGGAGTTGAAGCGTCTCTTGATGTGTTTGGTCTTTTTGTGAAACCTGGGCTCCTTGGCTATGGCAATTGCTCCAGTGTTGTCACAAAAGATTGTCATTGGACCCGATGCACTAGTTATTACACCTAGATCGGATATGAACTCCTTCATCCAGACTCCTTCATGTGCTGCTTCCGAAGCAGCTATGTATTCCGCTTCACACGTAGATCCCGCCACGACGCTCTACTTGGAACTGCACCAACTGACAGCTCCACCATTTAATATAAATACGTATCCGGTTTGTGACTTAGAGTCATACAGATCAGTGTCGAAGCTTGCATCGACGTAACCCTTTACGACGAGCTCTTCGTCACCTCCATAAACGAGAAACATGTCCTTGGTCCTTTTCAGGTACTTCAGGATATTCTTGACCGTTGTCCAGTGATCCACTCCTGGATTACTCTGGTACCTTCCTGCCAAACTTATGGCAAGGCACACATCAGGTCTGGTACACAGCATGGCATACATAATAGAACCTATGGCTGAGGCATAGGGAATGACTTTCATTTTCTCTATATCTTCTGCCGTGGTCGGGCATTGAGTCTGACTCAACTTCACACCTTGCAAGACAGGCAAGAACCCTTTCTTTGACTGATCCATTTTGAACTTCTTCAAAACTTTGTCAAGGTATGTGCTTTGTGAAAGTCCTATCAAGCGTCTTGATCTATCCCTATAGATCTTGATGCCCAATATATAAGCAGCTTCACCGAGGTCTTTCATTGAAAAATTCTTATTCAAGTATCCCTTTATGCCATCCAGAAATTCTATATCATTTCCAATCAACAATATGTCATCCACATATAATATTAGAAATGCTACAGAGCTCCCACTCACTTTCTTGTAAATACAGTCTTCACCGTAAGTCTGTACAAAACCATATGCTTTGATCACCTCATCAAAGCATATATTCCAACTCCGAGATGCTTGCACCAGTCCATAGATGGATCGCTGGAGCTTGCACACTTTGTTAGCACCCTTAGGATCGACAAAACCTTCTGGTTGCATCATATACAACTCTTCTTTGAGAAAACCATTAAGGAATGCAGTTTTGACATCCATTTGCCAGATTTCATAATCATAAAATGCGGCAATTGCTAACATGATTCGGACAGACTTAAGCATCGCTACGGGTGAGAAAGTCTCATCGTAGTCAACCCCTTGAACTTGTCGAAAACCTTTCGCGACAAGTCGAGCTTTGTAGACAGTGATATTACCATCAGCATCCGTCTTCCTCTTAAAAAATCCATTTATTCTCAATGGCTTGCCGATCATCGGGCAAGTCCACCAAAGTCCACACTTTGTTCTCATACATGGATCCTATCTCAGATTTCATGGCCTCAAGCCATTTGTCGGAATCCGGGCTTATCATAGCTTCTTCATAGTTCGTAGGTTCGCCGTTGTCTAACAACATAACTTCCAGAACAGGATTACCGTACCACTCTGGTGCGGAACGTACTCTGGTCGACCTACGAAGTTCAGTAGTAACTTGATCTGAAGTTTCATGATCTTTATCATTATCTTCCTCTCTTATTGGTGTAGGCATCACGGGAACGGTTTTCTCTGATGAGCTACTTTCCAATTCGAGAGAAGGTACAATTACCTCATCAAGTTCTACTTTCCTCCCACTCACTTCTTTCGAGAGAAACTCCTTCTCTAGAAAGGACCCATTCTTGGCAACAAAGACCTTGCCTTCGGATCTGTGGTAGAAGGTGTACCCAATTGTTTCTTTAGGGTATCCTATGAAGACGCACTTCTCCGCTTTGGGTTCGAGCTTATCAGGTTGAAGCTTTTTCACATAAGCATCGCATCCCCAAACTTTAAGAAACGACAGCTTAGGTTTCTTGCCAAACCATAGTTCATACGGTGTCGTCTCAACGGATTTAGACGGCGCCCTATTTAACGTGAATGCAGCTATCCCTAATGCATAACCCCAAAACGATAGTGGCAAATCGGTAAGAGACATCATAGAACGCACCATATCCAATAAAGTACGGTTACGACGTTCGGACACACCATTACGCTGTGGTGTTCCAGGTGGCGTGAGTTGTGAAACAATTCCACATTTTCTTAAATGAAGGCCAAACTCGTAACTCAAATATTCACCTCCGTGATCAGATCGTAGAAACTTTATTTTCTTGTTACGATGATTCTCTACTTCACTCTGAAATTCTTTGAACTTTTCAAATGTTTCAGACTTGTGTTTCATCAAGTAGATATACCCATATCTACTCAAATCATCTGTGAAGGTTAGAAAATAATGATACCCGCCGCGTGCTTCAACATTCATCGGACCGCATACATCGGTATGTATTATTTCCAACAAATCAGTAGCTCGCTCCATTGTTCCGGAGAACGGAGTTTTAGTCATCTTGCCCATGAGGCATGGTTCGCAAGTATCAAATGATTCATAATCAAGAGATTCCAAAAGTCCATCCGCATGGAGTTTCTTCATGCGCTTTACACCAATATGACCTAAACGGCAGTGCCACAAGTATGTTGCACTATCATTATCAACTTTGCATCTTTTGGCATCAATATTATGAATATGTGTATCACTACGATCGAGATTCAACAAGAATAGACCATTCACAAAAGGTGCGTGACCATAAAAGATGTTACTCATATAAATAGAACAACCATTATTCTCTGACTTAAATGAATAACCATCTCGCAATAAATAAGATCCAGATATAATGTTCATGCTCAACGCTGGCACCAAATAACAATTATTGAGGTCTAAAACTAATCCCGAAGGTAGATGTAGAGGTAGCGTGCCGACGGCGATCACATCAACCTTGGAACCATTCCCGACGTGCATCGTCACCTCGTCCTTAGCCAATCTTCGCTTATTCCGTAGCTCCTGTTTCGAGTTACAAATATGAGCAACCGAACCAGTATCAAATACCCAGGCGCTACTGCGAGCATTAGTGAGGAACACATCAATAACATGTATATCAAATATACCTTTGCTCACTTTTCCATCCTTCTTATCCGCCAAATACTTGGGGCAGTTCCGCTTCCAGTGACCAGTCCCTTTGCAGTAGAAGCACTCTGTTTCAGGCCTGGGTCCAGCTTTGGGTTTCTTCGTGGGAGCGGCAACTTGCTTGCCGTTCTTCTTGAAGTTCCCCTTCTTTCCCTTGCCTTTTTTCTTGAAACTAGTGGTTTTGTTAACCATCAACACTTGATGCTCCTTCTTGATTTCTACCTCCGCTGATTTTAGCATCGCGAAGAGCTCGGGAATTGTCTTCTCCATCCCTTGCATATTATAGTTCATCACGAAGCCTTTATAGCTTGGTGGCAGTGACTGAAGAACTCTGTCAATAACACTCTCAACCGGAAGATCAATTCCCAGCTGAGTCAAGTGGTTGTGGTACCCAAACATTCTGAGTATGTGTTCACTGACAGAACTGTTCTCCTTCATCTTACAGCTAAAGAACTTGTTGGAGACTTCATATCTCTCAACCCGGGCATTAGCTTGAAATATCAATTTCAGCTCTTGGAACATCTCATATGCTCCGTGGCATTCAAAACGCTTTTGCAGTCCTGGTTCTAAGCCGTAGAGCATGGCACACTGAACTATCGAGTAGTCATCAGATCGAGCCTGCCAGGCGTTCACAACGTCTGCAGCAGGTCCATCACCTAGCGATGCATCAAGGACATAATTCTTCTGTGCAGCAATGAGGATAATCCTCAAGTTACGGACCCAATCCGTGTAGTTGCTACCATCATCTTTCAACTTAGCTTTCTCTAGGAACGCATTAAAATTCAACGGAACAGTAGCACGGGCCATTAATCTACAACATAGATATGCAAAGAAACCATCAAGACTAAGTTCATGATAAATTAAGTTCAATTAATCAAATTACTAATGAACTCCCACTTAAATTAACATCCCTCAAGTTAACTAAGTGATACATGATCCAAATCAACTAGCCCATGTCCGATCATCACGTGAGATGGGATAGTCATCAATGGTGAACATCTCCATGTTGATCATATCTACTATATGACTCATGTTCGACCTTTCGGTCTCCAGTGTTCCAAGACCATGTCTGTACATGCTAGGCTCGTCAAGTTTAACCCAAGTATTCTGCTTGTGTAAAACTGGCTTACACCCGTTGTATGTGAACGTAGAATCTATCACACCCGATCATCACGAGGTGCTTCGAAACGATGAACTTTAGCAACGGTGCATACTCGGGGGGAACACTTTTATCTTGAAATTTAGTGAAGGGATCATCTTATAATGCTACCATCGTTCTAAGCAAAATAAGATGCATAAAGGATAAACATCACATGCAATCAAAATATGTGACATGATATGGCCATCATCTTGTGCTTTTGATCTCCATCTCCAAAGCATCGTCATGATCTCCATCGTCACCGGCTCGACACCTTGATCTCCATCGTTGCGTCGTGGTCGTCTCGCCAACTATTGCTTCTACAACTATTGCTAACACATAGCGATAAAGTAAAGCAATTACATGGCGCTTGCATTTCATACAATAAAGAGACAACCATAAGGCTCCTGACGGTTGCCGATAAATTACAAAACATGATCATCTCATACAATAACGTATATCACATCATGTCTTGATCATATCACATCACAGCATACCCTGCAAAAACAAGTTAGACGTCCTCTACTTTGTTGTTGCAAGTTTTACGTGGCTGCTACGGGCTTCTAGCAAGAACCGTTCTTACGTACGGCAAAAACCACAACGGTGATTTATCAAGTTTGCTGTTTTAACCTTCAACAAGGACCGGCCGCAGTCAAATTCGATTCAACTAAAGTTGGAGAAACAGACACCCGCCAGCCACCTTTATGCAAAACAAGTTGCATGTCTGTCGGTGGAACCGGTCTCATGTACGTGGACATGTAAGGTTGGTCCGGGCCGCTTCATCTTACAATACCGCCGAATCAAAATAAGACGTTGGTGCTAAGCAGTATGACGATCACCGCCCACAACTTTTTGTGTTCTACTCATGCATATCATCTACGCATAGACCTGACTCATGATGCCACTGTTGGGGAACGTTGCATGGAAAACAAAAAAAATTCTACGCTCACGCAAGATCTATCTATGGAGATGCATAGCTACGAGAGGGGGAGTGTGTCTACGTACCCTCGTAGACCGTAAGCGGAAGCGTTAGAACAACGCGGTTGATGTCGTCGAACAACTTCACGATCCAACCGACCGAGTACCGAACGTACGGCACCTCCGCGTTCAGCACACGTTCAGCTCGGTGACGTCCTCGACTTCTTGATCCAGCAAGACGGCGAGGTAGTGGATGAGTTCTGGCAGCACGACGGCGTGGTGACGGTGATGGTGATGCTATCTCCGCAGGGCTTCGCCCAAGCACTGCGAAAATATGACCGAGGGACGGAACTGTGGAGGGGGGCGCCGCACACGGCTAAGACAATGTTGTGTCTCCTTTGGGGCGCCCCCTCTCCTCTATTTATATGTGTGTAGGGGCCTGGAGTAGAAGGAATAATGCCACGTGAACAGTAACCGTGAATAGTACACACGTGGACTTGGACTCCAAAGTCCAATCCTATTCCTACTAGGACTCTCCCTTTTTCCTTCCCTAGCTGCGTGGGCTTTTGAGGACTTGGTGCGCCTGGCCCAATAAGGCCAGGGCGCCTCCCCTTAGCCCATGCCAGCCCTTGGGACGTGGTGGACCCACTTGTGGACTTCCGGACCCCTCCGGAATCCTCCGGAACCTTCTGGAAGCTTCCCGGTACAATACCGAAAAAACTGCACCTTTTTCCGGAACCCAAAATATGACTTCCCATATATAAATCTTTACCTCTCGACCACTCCGAGACTCCTCCTGACGTCCGGGATCTCATCCGGGGCTCCGAACAATATTCGGTTACCAATTCACATAACTCATATAACACTATATCGTCAACGAACGTTAAGCGTGCGGACCCTACGGGTTCGGGAATGATGTAGACATGACTGAGACGCCTCTCCAGTCAATAACCAATAGCGGAACCTGGATGCTCATATTGGTTCCTACATATTCCACGAAGATCTTATCGGTCGAACCGCAATGACAACATACGTAATTCCCTTTGTCCGTCGGTATGTTACTTGCCCGAGATTCGATCGTCGGTATCTCCATACCTAGTTCAATCTTGTTACCGGCAAGTCTCTTTACTCGTTCCGTAATACATCATCCCGTAACTAACTCCTTAGTCACTTTGCTTGCAAGCTTCTTATGATGTGCATTACCGAGAGGGCCTAGAGATACCTCTCCGAAACACGGAGTGACAAATCCCAGTCTCGATCCATGCCAACTCAACGGACACCTTCGGAGATACCTGTATAGCATCTTTATGATCACCCAATTACGTTGTGACGTTTGATAGCACACAAGGTATTCCTCCGGTATCCGGGAGTTGCATGATCACATGGTCTGAGGAACATGTATTTGACATTCAAGAAAGCAGTAGCAATAAACAGAACGATCATATGCTAAGCTAACGGATGGGTCTTGTCCATCACATCATTCTCCTAATGATGTGATCCCATTATCAAATGACAACTCATGTCTATGGTTAGGAAACCTTAACCATCTTTGATCAACGAGCTAGTCTAGTAGAGGCTCACTAGGGACACGGTATTTGTTTATGTATTCACACATGTATTTAAGTTTCCGGTCAATACAATTCTAGCATGAATAATAAACCTTTATCATGAACAAGGAAATATAAAATAATAACAACTTTATTATTGCCTCTAGGGCATATTTCCATCATCATGTTCACACATTCATTCCAGTTGTCGGTGTTCATCCTTTTTCATTGTACATCCATGTTGGTTTATTTTCCGCTTTCTTCTTGTGTGTTTGAAAAACGTCAAAAAAATCCAAAAATATTTCTCGTTTCTTTTCGGTTTTTCTTTCCCTTTAGTTAGTTAGTAGTATTAAAAGAAAACCCAAAAATATTTCTCGTTTCTTCTTTTGCTTGTTGGGAGCTCTCCCGTGTAAATAGTTTTTTTCGCTTTTCGTTTTTCTTCTTTAATTTGCTTTCTTCAGAAAAACCAAAAACTCCAAAAATATTTTAGTGTGTTTCTCTGAAATTCTTTTCCTTTCGTTGAGTCGTTGTAAGGAGAAGACCACGATGAAAATGTTGAGTGGTTCTCATATATTTTATTGGTGATCTAACAAAGAGCCAATATTACTTTGTCTTCTCCCTTGAATAAAATATTTGCAGATTCCAGCTTAGTCCATGGCACTCTTGCACTATTATTATTTTCACATCGTTCGGTCATGCAAGTGAAAGGTAATAATGACGATGATTTGATGGAGTGACTGTGGCAAGGAAAAGCTGGTATGAACTCTTCTTGTTTTTGGTTTTGTAAATATGTTTAACTCGGTATCCATGATTCAGCACATTATGAGTAAACATGTTTGTGATGACAATTAGAGATTATAGTTGCTCAAGCCATGCTTAAGTAGCTAGGAGTGGATAATGATTTATCTTGGATGTCAACATGCATTAAAATGGTTATGATGTAGTATGTTAGTATGGTATCCTTCTCTGAATGTTTCAAGTGGCTTGACTTGGCACATGTTCACACATGTAGTTGATTCAAAACCAATGCAGCCTTCACGATATTTATGTTCAGGGTGTTTATATCCTACTCATGCTAGTATTCAATGTTAATTATTCTCAATGCATGATTATGATCGTTTTCGCTCTCTAGTTGGTCGCTTCTCAATCTATTTGCTAGCCTTCACCTATACTAAGTGGTAATACTGCTTGTGCATCCAAAATCCTTAAACCAAAGTTGTTCCAGATGAGTCCACTATATCTACCTATATGCGGTATTACTCTGCCGTTCCAAGTAAATTTGCATGTGCCATCTCTAATTATTCAAATAAACATCTGTTTTGTGTGCCCGTACCGCTCATGGAGCGACAGGGGGCGGTCAGTATCTTCCATGCTAAGCGGGTTATTCTTGAGATGAGTGTTTATTCACCTGTCATTGCACGAGAGAGGCTGGTATTTGGGATGCCTAGTCCTATGCTCAAAATGAAAAATATATATAATGCAAACAAACTCCCCCGGAAAGTTGTTGGTATGGAGGGCACCCGAGGATTCGGCTAGACATGGCTTGTGTTGGTATGGTGGAGGGGCAATAAACTTTACCTTTCCGCTTGGGAACTGCCTATAATGTGTTTAGCATGGAAGATATTGAAAATTCTCGGTCGTGACATTAACAGGAAAAGTACACCTCCCAAAATTGTTTTTCATCTCTAATTTAAGCCTCGAGCTCTGGCACCTCTGCAAATCCCTGCTTCCCTCTGCAAAGGGCCTATCCATTTACTTTTATGTTATTTTACTTTTATTGTTGAGTCTCACCTTCTCATTATAAGCACCAATCCTGAGAGCACTATTGTCATTCTTATGCATTGAGTATAGTTAATGTTGGGTAAATCATGACTGGATCTCTTCTACCCTGAATTACAATGTTTAGTCGCTGCTTGAACTTTGGAGGTGCTCTGCATTTACGTTTTGCGGTCTCAGAAAGGGCTAGCGAGATACCATGTTTTCATATTATATCATGATTGCTTTGACAAAGTGTTGGCACTTGAGATATGTTATTATTGCCCGCTAGTTGATTATGCCATTGATATGAGTAAATGTAGTTTCTAAGTGTCATCATTTGCATGGTTAGTTCATGATCTTTGCTGAAAACTTGGGTGCTAGTTAAGCTTATATATGGATACAAGAACAAAAGAGTTCGTAAAAGTTTTTCTTTATCACGTTCAGTTTGTCAACTGAATTGCTTGAGGACAAGCAATGAGTTAAGCTTGGGGGAGTTGATATGTCTTCATCGTATCTACTTTTCCAAACACTTTTGCTCTTGTTTTGGACTCTAATTTGCATGATTTGAATGAAACTAACCCGGACTGACGCTGTTTTCAGCAGAACTACCATGGTGTTGTTTTTGTGCAGAAATCAAAGTTCTCGGAATTGGACGAAACTTTTTGGAGAATTTTTATGGAATATATAAAAATTATTGGCGCAAGAATCAACAGAAGAGGGGCCACCTGTTGCCCACAAGGCAACAGGGCGCGACCCCCCTAGGGCGCGCCCTGATGCCTTGTGGGGCCCACAGGCGGCCGTCTGACCTAATTCCAACGCTATAAATTCACTTTCCCTGAGAAAAAAATAGAAGAAGAAGTTTCATCGCGTTTTATGATACGGAGCCGCCGCCACCTCCTGTTCTTCATTGGGAGGGCTGATCTGGAGTCCGTTTGGGGGCTCCGGAGAGGGGGATTCGTCGTTGTCGTCATCATCAACCATACTCCATCACCAATTTCATGATGCTCACCACCGTGTGTGAGTAATTTCTCCATAGGCTTGCTGGACGGTGATGGGTTGGATGAGATTTATCATGTAATTGAGTCAATTTTGTTAGGGCTTGATCCCTAGTATCCATTATGTTCTGAGATTGATGTTGCTATGACTTTGCTATGCTTAATGCTTGTCACTAGGGCCCGAGTGTCATGATTTCAGATCTGGACCCTTTATGTTTTCATGAATATATTTGTGTTCTTGATCCTATCTTGCAAGTTGTATACACCTATTACGTGTTATGATCCGCATACCCCAAGGTGACAATAATTGGGATTCTTTTCGGTGATTACCGTAGTTTGAGGAGTTCATGTATTCACTGAGTGCTAATGCTTTGTTCCGGTTCTCTATTAAAAGGAGGACTTAATTTCCCTTAGTTTCCTTATGGACCCCGCTGCCACGGGAGGGTAGGACACAAGATGTCATGCAAGTTCTTATTATAAGCACTTATGACTATATACGGAATACATGCCTACATTACATTGATGAATTGGAGCTATTGTGTATCGCTCTAGGTTGTGACTGTTACATGATGAATGCCATTTGACATAATTATCCATCACCGATCCAATGCCTACACTTTTCGCATACTGATCTTTGCTAAGTTACTTTTGCTGTTGCTACTGTTACAATCACTACAAAACTGCTACTGTTACTGTTCCTATTGCTACTATTACTACTGTGCTACTAAACACTTTGCTGCAGATATTTAGTTCTCTAGGTGTGGTTGAATTGACAACTCAACTGCTAATACTCGCAAATATTCTTTGGCTCCCCTTGTGTCGAATCAATAAATTTGGGTGAAATACTACCCTCGAAGACTGTTGCGATCCCCTATACTTGTGGGTTATCAAGACCTTTTTCTTTCACTAACGGGCCACTTCGGGCAGCCCATGACGTATACAAGGAAGATCCCACAAGACTTGGCGTGCAAGACGAGGACTCTTCTAAACCCTAGGCCTCCGGTGCATTATATAAACAGAGGTCAGGCAAGTCAATAGGGGAGGACATCTCATATTCATTACAACAATCTCATGGTAGAAACCTGCACTCTGTACTATCCCCATATCAATACAATCAAAAGCAGGACGTAGGGTATTATCTCTTCGAGAGAGCCCGAACCTAGGTAAAATCCTGTGTCCATGTTACCATTGCTCCAAGACGCCTAGCTTAGGACCCCTACCTCGAGATATGCCGGATCTAGCACCGACAGCAGGGATTTTCTGTAAAACCAAAAACAAGTAGAAAACAACAACTGGCACTAGGCACTGGGTTAATAGGTTAGTTCCCAAAAATGATATAAAATTGCATATAATGCATACAAGATCTATAATATAATAGCATGAAACAATCAAAAATTATAGATACGTCGGAGACGTATCATCATGGAGATTGATGCTGACAATGAGCAGGCAGATCTTTAGCTACCCTACTCCATTCCTTGCAAGTGATGGCCCTAGGGAGCTACAAGAGGAAGAAATGGCTCAAATCGGCCGCCGGGTTAAAATCCTCAATTCCAAATCGTAACCCTAAGCCCAGGGGAGCGAGAGAAAGGAGAGAGGCATACCTGGCTGGTGATAGAGTCATCATCGGAGGAGGAACCGTTGGAGAGGTCATTCAAGGAGACCATGGTGTCCGCGGCGGTCGGATGCGAGACGACGAGAGTGAGCAAGCAAGAGAGGAAGCGACTATAGTTTAGGAAGGAAGGAGGAAACAGGGGAAATGTGGCTCTTGGTCGGGGAGAAAAGGGGGGAGAGTTCTATATTTCGGCGGTAGGCGATTTTTTTTATAGGTGCGGGGAAAGTGTTGGCGCGCAAAGTGTCATCGGACACGATTCACTTTGAACAAATGTGTGCGATAGCATACCATCGCAAACGATTCTTCTGCTTTACGCGCATGCGATGATTTTGAGCATACAAATTTTGGTCAAAATTTCCCTGGTTAAAGTGCTCATCCACGTCATTGCATAATTTAACATCACTTGCTAATTTGGGTACACAAAAGAGCCTACAACACACAGACCACACTTACTTAATCGAGCAAGTTTAGTAATTAAACAGAGCCAGTTGACCTAAACATTGCTCTAACAAAAGACCCGCGTTCTAAATAAAGGCTAAGTACACATAAGTTTACAAAGTCACCGATGCGCCGCCCTATGCCTCGTCGGTGTAAGATGAGATGTCAACGACTTATCCTGGCGACATTCCACCGTTGGTGGACTCCACGTCCCTCAGGCTGAACTTGACCGCGACATCGTCCTCGTCCTCGTCCTCGGCGTCGCCCTCAACGATGTAGTACTCATAGTAGTGGCAGTGCCAGAGCTCGCATTGGTACTCTACCGCCGATTCCTCAACGGACAGGCGCTTCTCTACCTCCTCCTTCCACGCGCAACTCCTCCTCCTGGCACTCGTCGCTCTTCGCCGCCTCTTGCATTTCCAGCTCCCGCTCGGCGATCTCCTGAGGAAGGAGCTCCATGGCCTCCGCCGCCGCATCGCTTGCAAGCATCTCGACCTCCGCCTTCGCCGCCTCTTCGGACGTGGGGTGCAGGCTGGGTTTCGAGGAGGCCTGGAATATCTTGGCATGGGCGTCCTTGATCTGGGCGTGGATGGCCTCGATTCGGGCCAGGGCGACCTCCACGGCACGGACGACTGTGAGCGCTCTCGACATTTGCAGCCGCCGTCACAGCAGTTGCTGCAACCGTCTCGGCTGTTGCAACTACCCTGTCGGCTGTCGAAGACGCCCTGTCGGCGGATGCGGCCGCGCTCCCGGCGGAGGCAGAGCCGCTCGGGGCGGACACGGCGACCGTACGGGCCCTCATGAAGTGTCTCTACGACGTCATTCTTTGCAAAAAGTGGTTGGATAATGGGGATCGGGGATTCGAGGGTGAACGACACTTGAGCTAGACGAAGCCAACGAAGATTATGGAGGAATCCATAAATAGACCCACGAATTTTCATCGCAAACAGCTCCTATAAGCCACTATCTGTGGTGTAGTTGAATTTTTGTATTAGCTTTGAAAGACTAATTTGGGGTACAGTGGCAACGGATAGTGTTTTCATTGTATGAAACGTTTTTGTACCGTTAACATGCACGAATAAAACATTCATGTTAAATTTTGGAAATTTTCAGGGTTCATTTGACCTTTTTAAGACATTAAGCGACTTTCTAGCCAAATAATGACCGTAATTCAAATTTGAACTACATGTACATGCAATGGCAAACCATCATAGGTTGGAAAATCATATTTGTGTCCTTGTGTGCAAGTTTATACCATGTGCAGTAAATTGGAAGAAATTTCCAAACATATGTTGGTGTCATGGCTTGGACACAAACATTGAGAACCATGATTTTTAAATTCCAAAAAATCCAGAAATGATCCGAAATACATGAAACCTTATTTGATGTCATGACATGGTACCAAGATGCCATGGTAAAAAAATTAGCATGTTTGACGAAAGTTTTGACACATACCTCTCACAATCGGAGCATCTCACGAGAAGAGTCATGGTTCCGAGAGGGAACAATATGCATGTTTGATGACGAACCGGCGGTCGCTGCCTCTTATGGCCTTGAATTTTTTTTTCTACCGTTAACATGCACGAATACAACTTTCATGTTAAATTTTAGAAATTTCCAGGGTTCATATGACCTTTTTAAGACATTAAGTGAGTTTCTAGCCATATAATGGCCGTAATTCAAATTTGAACTACATGTACATGCAACATCATACCATCATGGATTGGAAAATCATATTTGTGTCCTTGTGTGCAAGTTTATGCCCTGTGCAGTAAATTTGATGAAACTTTCAAACATATTGGTGTCACGGCTTGGACACAAACATTGAGAACCATGGTTTTTAAATCTATCTATTATATATTACTAGTACAATGCCCGTGCGTTGCCACGGGCCTTTTTTTCTGATTGCATACATAAGCATAATGCACTTCCAATTTCACATGTATAGAAAAAAAATTACAGTAACAATCGAAAAATGTACTTGATGCAATGTATTTTCATTATTCCACTTCACTTGCATCTCCTAAAATATCAGGAATATTGTCTTCAGCTTCCTTCGCACAGTACTTGAGCAATTATAGTAAAAAAATCTTCGTTGACTTGTAACCATCCTGCATGAGTACTTCATACAGTTAGCATGAAGATTTCACATGAAAATGTAAGAACGTGCAAACTTAGAGTACTCAACTTGTAAATTGGATGAAGCAATTTTTTACCATTCCATGAGAGCATATTAAAATCAAAAACAAAATAACTCAACACATACTGGAATAAATAAATATTTATTATCTCGATTATAATGATGATAAATAATTGTATGTATCTTGAATATAAAAATAGAATAGACAAATATGAACAGCCTCCCACAAAAAGGAAAAGCCACTCCTCGCCTCTCACCACACAAGCACATCACACATCCCTTATCCCCACCGCATAAGTCACAACTTCAGCAACTCACATGGCGTAGTCTTCACCTTCTCTCCCTGCCACTGCGCCTCTTTTCCCGCCACAACACGTCCCACGGCTCCTCTCCCCACCAGCCATCGCCTCCTTTCCCTGTCTATGGGTCGATCTGTAGCGTAGATCAGCGACAATTGCTGGCCTAAATTCTATTGTCTGCACGCAGTGGCTGGTGGACCACGCCCGACCGAGGAAAGCAACAACGGGGCCATAGGTAACAGGCATCAACAACGTCGGTGGAACCAGAAACAATGCCATCAAACATGAGCGGCGACCTTGACCAAGCTCCATGTAGGTTAGTTCTTCCCCTTTCTTGTCATGTTTTGTCTCTGTTCTCAAATGAATTATTCATATATTCAACAAACGTAAAGAAAAATAATAATCTCACGTGTATCTATCAAATAAAAATTGTGCAGCAAACTTGCAGTGAACTTCGCTGATAGTGAATTTAATTGCTTATATGATGAATGCAGAAAGAATTTCTAAGAGATAGTAACAACTGACATGAAGTAAATTCGGTAGTCTATTTACATGGGAGAGATATGGCAGGTTACACTAATATCAAGTAGAAAGACATGTACCCAATTTACATGGGAGGAGTCATGTATAACAGAAAAATATCTAAAGCTGATGAACCTGAGATTATTCTTGACCTGATATGCTTCACAACTTGAGGGATATTTCTATTTGGTTCTCAATTTACTCAAGCTCCTCCATGCTAAGTGGACCCAGATTCTCACCGAAATATTTGTACGATAGGAGAACGAGGGCTGATAAGTTGGATCAACATTGCAGTATATATACAGAAATTGTAACCTGAAAACATTGTATACTTGACATGGCTATTGCAGAAGATAAGCATCAGATCAAGTTGATATAAGAGGTGTGCAAAAATAACAACGCACATACACAAGGGATAACCAACTAATTATGTGACTATTAACAGGAAACATCACATGTGCAATAATCTAAAGTAGGTGGTCGCGGACATACACATGCGCAATAATCTGAATATATACAATGCATAATTGGAAGCGTTAATCCCTCCAATGGGTTGGCGTTGCACATCATAATATTTACTCAACATATTAATCCTTATCATTGATGGCCGTTGTTGCACAATAAACAGAGCTGAGCATGGCAAGACCACATGACTGAACTACAGCTGCCACGATTCATCGACAAATGTCTGAAATGCTACAATAAGGTCACTTACCTAGTCGTGTCAGGATAGCATGTAGTGATCCACTCCTGGGATCATGCTCCAGTACAGGTACTTGGTCGACAAAACGATTGATGTAGTCCAAGAGTCCGTTGCAGAGGGTCCATGTCATGCGAGTTCAACTCGCAGAAAATCTTCAAAATCTTAACAACGTTGAATTGAAGGAAGAAGACATGGGAAAGCTTGATGTCCCTCAGGCACCCGGTTCTCCATCTCCATATGGCATATATGAACCTGCCATCCGTTGAGTATACTGCGGCACGTACCACCATCGTGGAACACAGGCCATCCATCATCAGCAAATTGTGATGTTATTCAAGTCATGGTCGCAACAAGCTGAACTTACTTTTACCTGTACTTTATCCTGGGACAAACTTAGGCAGGGGGAGGCCTGACAGTGATGCTGATCCGGTGTTAGTGCCTTGCATCAGAACTTGAGGTGGCAGCGGCTGACGCTAGGGTAGTCGACGAGGACGTCGCAATTGGGTTGCCACCAAAACAGTGTGAATAGCTGGATATCTGTGCATCAACACATCACTATTGAAGACACGTCAGACAAACCTCTAATTAGCAGTTGAGCGGGTTCTTGCCTACGGGCCTTACAGATATACGTGCCTCGCCCCCCAAGCCCACCAACAGTGCATAGAAAGTTGGCCGCGTGCCCCTGCCATCTACTCTCTCACGCACGCCAGAAAGACCCAAGCCCGTCTGAGGCACTGGACGAAACGGCTGTGTGCAACGACTGCACTAAGGGCCGTGGTCTCGACCTGGAGACCATACCCGCTGCCTTGGATTAATCCCCGTCTTCATCCTCCTTGTCGGTAAAAAGATTCTTGCCGAAAACACCTAACAACTGATTAGTAAGATTGGAAGCCATGGCACTCCAAAATCCAATCGCAACCAATATACATGATGGCAGATGGCTCAGTATAAGACCACAAGAAATAAACCAATTGCCAGAGACTGAAGTACAACCAAGGCTTCAGATTGCAAATAAAATAAAATAAAATGTGCTCCATTATTTTAGCTAAAATAACAGGAAAAGGTATTATTAGTTTTTTTCGCATTGCCAGTGATGTATATGCTTGTAACATAATCACAGTATCTTCAAAAATTAACACATCACTTCTCATTTTAGAAAGTTTTGAGTGATACAGGCATATAAATATAAGACTTAACTCAATTGCCAATAATGTGAGCTTGACTGAACTAATGGATAGTGTGATGCATTCCCCAATCATTTGACTTTGAAATTTCAGAAATGGGAAGATTATAACTAAGCAGTTGAAAGAAACTTCAGTCAAAGATGCCAGTACAACTCCACTGAAAAACGCTACGAGAGAACCTACTACCAGTAAATAAGGTGTCTGCAAGAACAAAACAACATAAGTATCTTTTTCTGCGTATTTCATTTGTCAGTACGGACCACTTACGAAAGCTTGAAATAAAATACCTGTCCAAGGAAGAAGACAAAGAGTAGACAAGGGCACCATGGTGTGCGTCAAGGAGACAACCACCTTTCCCAAACTCAGTTTCCTGTTTGTGTGTCTCGAGCCTTCAGGGACAATGTTCTTTTTCCTTCCTCATTTAGTGCCAATAGCAGGTGGGTTGGCGTTTGATTGATGTGCCTCAGCCTTCTTCTGGAAAAGCACATTGGCTCAGCTTCAGCTTCACATGTAGTTAAGTGAAGAAGAAGAAGAAACGATAACACGCGGTATATATGTCCATACTTTAGTCAGTCAAAGTATTCTTTTTGAAAGTTTTGTTCAGCTATTGAATTTATAAGTCGAACATATATTATAACACTAAAAGCCTCTTCCGCTGCTCCATCAATAATAGTCCAGAAATAGCAAGCAAGTGAACAAAATACAGTGATTTGTGTGTAGATTGTCAGGATTCATCATTGCATATCATTTTTCTCTGGATACTACATATGCAAGCACATGATATTGATATGCCACCATTTATGAATAAGCGCCATATTTTCAGCTATGCTAAAACTCAAAAAATACATAAGCTCGGAAAATCCATGAAGGAAAGAAAACTCAAAAAATACAGAAGTTCTAAAACATGCAGACTTGTTCATACTAAATCAGTACCCACCTTTACCCATCAATACTACTTGTTTATTTTGACGAACTGTCAAACCTGTAAGGAATTTGTTTACTTCTATAAATTACAGAAATAACATTATGAAAGATGCATTTAGGTACAGAGTTATAGGTACTAACATGAATTGGATCTTGTAGGCCCCTGTATATATCTGTCTCAAGTCTTAACAGCTCCAGCTCTTAGACAAACATAAAAACAATGTTAAATTCAAATGCCTTAAAAAACCACATGAATGAAATTTTGTATCGACCTGAACAACTGTCAAGTCACACACCAAAAACGTCTATTACAGGATAGGAATTTTGTTGCTTCCCTCCAACCCCAATTGTAATCAAATTCTGACAAAAGAATGAATTACCACAGTGATCAATCACCTGAAGGACTTGAAATCACAGTGATCAATCTACATTCTTCCTCAGGTTTTTGCTTTGAAACCGGGTTTGCCATGTTGCTTACAGAAGAGAAATGCTAGAAGCAGAAACTTCAGGTCTCTAGCAAGTCTAAAGTCAAACAAATTCAGAAGTTACTTCCAGTTCATTTCACTACCTAAGCCAAAACTAATCAAGGCAACTCACATGTGGGGAAATCCTCAAATTTTTGCAGTCCCAACTTAGAACTGAGAGAACTAAGTGAAAGTAGCACCTTTCTTCTACGCACCGCAACGGTCCTGTATGAAAGAAAAATAAGAGTGTCACTTGGCTTCACCATGTACCTATATTTTGTTAGCCCCGCAACGCAAGGTGAGAGGTGATTCATTTTTCAAGAGAATTAGTCAAACTCTAATATCTTCACCATGTACTGAACTTTGTCGAGATGAGAATTCCTATCAGAGCAACTAACAAAGGAATCCGACCAATATATCCATGGAGTATCCCCAATTAGGCTACGACACATTGCACGCGGAACTTAAGCAGTACCTCTTAAAATCGACTCTGGTAAGTATAGAAACTCGGCATATACTGCTCCCAAATCTAAATGGATTTTTTTGTAACGAAGAGATATATTTTACTGCAACACAAGGAGGAATGATATTTTTCTGACCTTCAAGCCACGCCTCATGGACAACAATTTCTACATTAGACAAGCAGAAACTGAAAATCTAGAGCCAAGATGTATATACAATAGTTAGTTTACACTCTTGCATACCAAAACATATGATTTGATCACTTCCAAGTTCGAACATTACCTTGTCTAAGACCTGACTTCTGATAACGTGTAGGTGCAGACCTTTGCTTCATATACACTTTCTGAAGCAGGATTTGGATCTGGAAGGTTATAGAACTTCAGTTCAATTAGAAAATCTTGATAATATCACAAGGAATAGGAAGAAACCATTAAAAAATATGTGACTGCATCCTAACTCGTGCCTCTCCAAATTAAATCATGCCACTCACCTGAAGAACTTCCAGATTGCGGCCAATACCACAATTTACGCCGTCTTCTACTAAAAACTCTGTGCAAGCTCCTGTCCTTCTCCAGCTGATTACATCATCTAAACCAGATTAAATTTTATTAGTTTACCCATGCTAAATTATGTATCAAAACCAAGGTAAGAACTTTTCAAAGGTAAAGAAGTATAGAACAACATGTAGCCTGATCTTCCCAAAACACGCACTAAGCAGAATATTAATGATAGGAGTGGAGATGGGAAGGTGTTATGACCGGCTATATTACAGCCCAGGCAGTTAGGGGCCTGGCCCAGTTATCTTATCGTTATTAGGGGCTTAGCCCAGTTATCGTATTTGGAGATTATATAAACTCATGTATGGACCCGTTTTGAGATTAAGCAGAAGCAATCATAATTTGCTCGGCTTCCTGAAGGAGCCGGGAGACCTAACCCTAGCCGCCGCCCCCTGCGCCCTCTCTCTCTCGCTCACGCAACGACGGCGCCCCAGCGCCGGCGACCACGCCTTCCTCCACGCCATCCCTCCTTCCACCCCTACAACCTGAGAGCTCGTCCTGGTAGGGACCCAGTTCCTATCAATCTCGTATCAGGTAGCTTGGGATCGATCATGTCTGCGCCACCGCCCACACCCTCACTTCCGCTGCCGATCACCCCCTCGTCATCGGTGACCACCGCGGGCGTCACCCCGCTCCTGGCCGCGCCGGTCTCTTCCGCCGCCGGGACGGCCCCCGCGGTCGCCCCCGCCGTCCTCACTCCGGAAGAGATGACCGAGGTGCCCCGTGACCTCTGCTTGGATACAAAGAAATTTACTCATGACAAGAGGATACTCAAAAAATAAATGGAAGGCACTTAAGATTCTTTCCTTCTAAAAAACATATAAGATTCTTATCCTTGTAATAAGAGGAATTAATGCCCGTGCTGGACCAGAAACATTGATCAAACAATGTGTGCATTGCATGTCTCTGGCCTTTCCCAGCAGATCAGTATCGCCAACCTACAAATTAACATTTTTTGTGTGTATTAGTGATTAAACGAAAAGACAATGGTGTATCCCTTGCCGTTTTGAAGTTATAAGAATGTTTTCATGGCCTGAATCTGAACTTGGCTACCCAAATTATAGTTCTTTGTTACATGGACAAGCAACAATGAAATGATTCAGTTGCCTACTTTACAAAGGTTAGATGATCTGATTTGATCAATTTTCCACTTAAACTAAATATCATTAAACTTCGGTTCAACTAAGCAGGGTGACATTCTGGGAGGCGTGGTGAACTTTTCTTCAGAGGTAGTTTTATGTTTCTTGCTTTTCACCTCTGCATTTTGAGCACCACCCAAATATATTTAACAAGAAAATACTTACAGTACTAAACCTAACCATTCCTTGAGAATACACAACAGGAATCATCAATATTTTTAACAACGGTCTGGTTGCCTCTAATGAGAACCACGCATGTTGAGTTTCCTTCTTCTAGGGGCCCAAGATAAGGTGCCTGCAAAATAAGTCCCAAACTAAGGTACGGTACGGAAACAAAATATCCAAAATCGTATTAAAAAATATGCTATAAAGCAGCGAATGCCAACACTCTGTTCTACCCTTTTCGTAATAATCAAGAAAAGCACCAAGAGAGCACGAAGCCAAGTAATGCATAGCAGATGAGTAAGTGGTCCTAGAAATGACAATACCTTTACAATTTAAAATCAAAGATATCAAGAACGTGTTCTGTCTACAAGTACATATGCACTTTAATTGCTTACTTCTAGGCTTCAGCATGTAATCTATTTCCAGGAACCTCGTTCAGCTAGCAAGATTTCTCACACGATATTATTTTTTAGAACCATATAGACTCAGTAACAATCAAAGTCAAAGAATGGTTGCCTGTGGTGGACAATCACAGTAACAAGATTTCTAGACTCAGTAACAATATTGTCAAGCATCCGAGTATCTTTGTTTTGATAATCAGGATACATGTGGTGGATAAACAGGTGCAGTAGCTCATTATTTAGGTGAGTGCAGATTTCCAAGTATCAGCACAAGAAACTCTTCTGTTGTAATACACTCTAGCTATGCCTGAAACAAATAGGATTATTGGAATGGCTTGCTCAGCAAATTGTTACCCGAGTATTCACCTTCGTCTATTTTGAACAAATGGGCTGGATAGATTAGTTAGTACTTCCAAAATGAAAATAAGATCACATGTGAAGAAAGTAATATTCAAACCTTCTTTCTCCGACACTATGAGAAATTTAGCTCTCTCACATATATAGATGAATGCATTATGAGAAAGTTTATCCCAACCATGAGAGATTGAGATTTACTCAATAGGATAGCTAAAACTTATAAGCAACCATTTTAGAAATGTAATAAAGACCTAAAGTGCACTCTCAAGTTACCTTTACCATAGTTTCTAAAGAGGCCAATCCAATACCTCCCTGAATTGTTTAGCCCAGCACTGCTGGCCTCTTTTCCTTCATCCATATCACCCTGCAATGTAGGAAACTCCACTGAAATATTAAGATGTATATGAAAATCAGAATTCAAGCAGTTAGAATTTAGTAATGAACAATTAGAGTACTGCATAATATATTGCAATATCTCATTAGGGTTAGGCCTCCGCAGTGAAGATGTCTAAGACAATTACTGAAAGTGGCTATCAACCATGAATAAAATCGTTTCTCGCTTCATGGGCCAACTCTTACCAGAAACAGTGTGTGCTTCTGAATTCGGCGTGCAGAACACTACAGGCCGCGTGTCAGTTTATTGCTTCCTGAACATACCACCCAAAAATGACTCCACTACAAAAATGACTTCACCGGTGCTACCACCCATCTCTCTCACCATCATATCAGGCAGGCAGGCAGGCAGGCTACAGACTCATCTCTTTCCACTACTGTTCTAGCCGGCATGCAGCAAGCATTTCATTTCCCTGTCTAATTTTGGGAATTTTAGGCCTACCACTCTTGTGCACCATACTGACAAAATAGAAGACAAAAAACGTCCTGGCAATTTTTCACCTTGAATGCTAATCATGTTTTACAAATGCAATTATGTTTTGGAGCAGAAATTATGCATGTTTGGGAATTGATTAGTGGTAAGTAAGAGAAGAGGTTAATTATTATTACCGCGAGGACTTTCTTGTACTCGGAGATGATGAAGGGGACGTAGTCGTGGATCTCGAACTGCTGGGACCTAGCGGAGAAGGGCACCAGGTAGTAGTTGTTGACGAAGTCGTTGCCGCCGAGCGTGATGAGCACCAGCGACTGGCTCACGCGCTCCCTCGCCGCGTCCTCGCCGATGTACGCCGCCAGCCTCCGCTGGTAGTCCTGGAAGTTCTGCAGCTGCTGCGCGATCCTGATGATGTTCACCTGCACACGCACACGTACAACATTATTGTCATCTCCGTTGCATTATTGTAGATACGTATACATGATTCGAGCATGTGTGCGTGCGTGCGCGTGGAGCTTGCGAATTGCACGCCTGTGTCGTTGAGGATGCCGACGCCGGCGGACGCGAAGTTGGCGCCGACGAGCAGGTTCTCGCCGCGCATGTAGGGGCTCAGGTACGGTAGCGCGGGCTCTGCCCCGAGGTACTCGCCTGATCAAACATGTGGCAATGTCAAGAACTACTCTCCCAACCGAAAGAGAAATGGTGCAGCGGGGAGGATAACGTACTGATGATGTCGGGGAAGGACCGGGGGGGGGGGGGGGGGGCGACCTTGCAGGTGGGCGTCGACGAAGTGGCGACGGACGGAGCCCAGGAGGCGCCTCGCCTTGACGCGCGTGGCGGGTTCCTCACGGCGCGGAACACTCCTCCTGCCCGGCGGCGGGGTCGTCGGCCAAGCGGCGACGGACGGAGTCCACGAGGCCCTCGCCTCGGCGCGCGTGGTAGGTTCCTGGAGGCGATCGATCACGACCGTGGGGCGCCGTACGCTTCGTCGCCGGCGACAAGCTTGGAGGGAAGAGAGGGATGGAGCGGCGGCGGCGGCGGGATGGATCTGCGGTGGCGAAGGGATGGAGGGCGGCGGCGGCGGGATGGATCTGCGGTGGCGAAGGGATGGAGGGCGGCGGCGAAGGGATCTGGTGTGCGAGTCGTGCGTGCGACTGGTCGCTCAAGGGCAGGAGGCCTCGCTCGTGCGATTCGTTCTCGGTTTTTTTTTCGCTGGTTTTTTTTCGTAGGTTTTTTTTCGTAGTATTTTTTTCGGCCGTTTTTCTCTGGTGCGAGGGAGGTTTGCGCGTGGACTGGGTGGGGCATCGCTAGGAGTTTTTTGGGTTCGACGGGACTACGTGTCAGGTGGGAGGAGAGACGAAAAAAACCCAGAGAAGGTGGGACGAAAAATAACCGTGGAACGGAGACTACCAACTGAGACATTAGGAGTAGAGAAAAGTACTTGACGGGTTAACTAGAAAAAGATAAATAAACTAGAAAATCTCGGAAAAATCAGAAACATCTGTCCTTTAATTTTATTTTTCAAAAAATCACAACCGTTAGATCCACTTTTACACTTGAAGAAACAACCCACCAATACCATCCTCTCTAAATTACCCACCATTGCCATTACGTAAAACCTTATGGCCCTAAATAATTTTCCTCAAGTCTAGCTACAAGAATCACGTGTCCATGTAAAAAAAAAGTAACAATTATCCGTCTAGCTAAAGAAAATCATGTGTCCATGTAAAAAAAACATGTCCTCACGTGTCCAGGTCATAAAAAATAACCCGTCCATCCTTTTATTTGCGTGGAATAACCCCATCCATCTAGCTAATGAAAATCACGTGACCAAGTTAGAAAAAAAAAGATTCACCCATTCAGAATATTTTTTGCATACGTACATCCATCAGGTGTAGCTTTGCATTGTAGGAACCGGTCAGCGTTGAAGACTCCTGTGTACATGTGCGTTCAGGCCAGCTCGATCCATAGTGCGTTTCAGCTGCACGCAATCTACAAAACTTTATCAGCATCACCATCGACAATGTACAACAAGAGGTGGATATCTATGATAGCTGTGTGCATATACTGTAATATGAAAGAATCATATAAGCATATGAAAATGAATTATTCTTAAATAAGGTTTTCTTAAACATAGAGAGACTTGGGCCATATTTTTACTAACGTGGTAATTAAAAAGAGGAAATCAAACAAACCAAAAGCTCGAAATTCACCGGGTCTAAATGGTCCACTCAAAATTGACCAGAACAGATAGTTCTGTAGAAAAATTAATTGATTCCTCCTCTAAACCTAGGTATATCATCTATTACCGTCTAGCAATTATCGGTCATATCTATCTATACACATACCATTGGGGTAGAAGACAACTTGGTTTTCCACAAGACTATGAGCGCATCATAAACAGAGAAAAAAATCAAACCTAGGGAAGGTTAAAGTAATCAAGATTTATGGAGCAAGCGGATGATGTAGCATGCATGTGGATGGGGCGCGGTTCTTAACAGTGGCTGGAGAACCAGCTGTACGTACACACGGATATCGAAGAAGACATCCTAGGATCGTGAACAGGAGCATCTACGCCTACGCCGGCAAGGACAAGCTGTATTCATCTTGGGAGATTTCACCCGGGAATGATAGAACTTCCTGTCTCAAGTAGTTACATTCTCATGGCACTTTATTTCTACTACCATGCTAATCTCACCCTTCGCGAAAATTCATGGCAACATGATAGAACAGTTGGCAGCGACGACCGATGGGGACATCTGAAGTATCCAATCAGCTAGAGATGGCCATGCAACGCATCTTGCTTTCTCTATCTACAAAATGTTGTCATGAAAACAAGCTATGTATCTGCACCATCATCGGGCTTTTCAAACTGTGTCGGCATGTTCTATTGTACAACATATAAGTGAACAGTGATGCACCACAAACGTAACATAAATGTGTTATATTATATGGTATGTACTCTCCACATGCATCAACCAAAATATCTTGCATCTGGCCCACTAAATAAAAGAATAAATAACTAGAAATACGAGAAGATCCAATAGCATGATTGCTTCTTATTTATGTTGAGAATTTCCTAAAGGTGCCGGCAAACATCAAACTTATTTATCATGTGCCAAGTTCGTGATATACAGTGGTGATTTCTTCGCATATTTTTATCATCCTTTGCAGCTTAAAGGAAAAAAAGCACGTCATTTTGTTATTTTTACAACATTAGAAGGTTGTGGCACTTATTAATTATGATGTTGTCATACATGAAACTTTTGAGTCCAACAATAGAGACATATCCCGATCCAAACATTTCTATCTTGAGGAATAGTGCATGATTTTTTTATTACTCTTTGTACTATTCCCACAATACAATGCATAATTTAATTATCATACGGATATATGAGACATAAATTTGAATGTAGTTGAGCACCAAAGACCTCATTATAACTGCTTCCATTTAATCAACTACATCGTGGTACAAAAAAAAGGAACATATTCTTCCATATGTTGTAGGTCATGAGTTGTAATGGGTTTTTTCTTTGTGAATGTAATACGCATTTTTACTACGAATTATCTGGAGTCATATGTTCTAAGGTGTACACATATAATATAATCCAAGTAAATGTTGTAATTCTTCAGAGTGCAAGACTACACGAAACACAATAATATAACAATATCCATGATGTTTAATCTCTTTGAAAGATTAAACAAAAATAATCTCTGGAAAAAAAATCATTGGTAGATTTGGAAAATTTCAATAAAATATTAGTACATCTAGGTGTGAAATGATAAATTTATGTTAATGCTTATTCATTAGGATCAGATTTACTATTACTAATTGAAAGGGCATGTAGCCCCTAAGTGTGGTTTTGGTAATTAATGACAATCTCTATGGACTAATGTTTTCAATGAGATATATTTGAAGGTTTTTTCCATAGATGGTGCCTCAAGGATATTGGATGGAATCAAGGATGAAGTCCATATATATGAAGATATATTTGCTCTAAGCTTTGGAATTAAATGACAAATTCCTATGGATCATCAAGTGCATTGAATCTTATATAAAGATATGTTCCATAGTGATGCTTGAAGTGCTTTGGGTTGTTTTGTGAAGAATGCCATCAAAGCATCCGAAGAAGTCCTTATGGTATCCCTCTCTGGATACCCCGTGCTCACGGGCTTGTACCGTGTGCACGGGGTCGAGTGTCAACTCTCTGGATACCCCGTGTTAACGGGGCCTAGGTTTTTGGCTTTCGAGATCCCATGTCCAGTGAGGTTTCAAGTTGGTCCTCTGGAATTTCTATTGAAGCCATCAAGATTGATTTCAATGCCTGATCTATTTATGTTCATGGTGAAGTTCATTGGAGGATCTCAAAGATTGACATATTTGGGCTTTTAAGGATCAAGGGCTTGAGAGAATAATCAAAGAGAAGAATTCAAGTTATGGTTTCAAGACAAGATCATGGTGAGCTCATGTGTTGGGTTTCGGTTGATCAAGTCTTGAAGCAAGCAACTAGAGTGAAGAATTCATTATGCCTCTCAAGAGCTTGTGATGGAGTTTTTAGAAGGGCAAGTGGTGACCAAGATAATATTCATAGTGGAATTTGATATGGTCATGAAAGAGTCTTTGGTGATATAGTCTTGAAGCAATGAAGGGAAATGAAGAGTTCATTGTGGCTTTCAAGAAACCAATATGGGGCATAAAGTAAAGATGTTGGTTGACCAAGATGAAGCTCGAAGATTATATCTAGATGGTCAACTCACAAAGCGCAAACATTGTACCACATGGGATCAAGTGATCTAGTGGTATGGTAAGTAGTTATGAATTGTGCTTTGTTACCTAACCCATGCTATGTGTTTGTTATGTCTATGTGGGTTAGGTGTTTCTCATGGGCTTGCATCAAAAGGAAAGATTTCAAGTAGCCTATGTGTGGATGACATCAAGTGGTGATGGTCATCGGGTTCGAGGAGTCCAAGTGCAAGATGAGAAGCCGAAGGTTATATGCTTTGAAGCTTGCGGTCCACATCATGATAATATGCATGTGAAGATGGGCTTAAGTTAAGGCTTCCCTCATTGCATTACGAGGAAGCAATTCGAGTATCTTCACCAAGTGGTTGTGGACAAGAAAGGGATTCCAACTTGAGGCAAGCATTAAAGTCATCATCAAGCTCAAGTTGAATATGCAAGGCAAAAGTATAACTTAGCTAGGTTTTCCTAGTTTTGCCGGTCTCATAGTGCTTTGTGGGAGACCGGATTATAGGTTTGATAGCCGTACTATCAAGAGGGACTTTCGGACGAGTAGCTTGATCACGTCGCATGTAGAGAGCTCAAACCTTTGCATAATTTGCATCTTTCTTTCTTGTTGATCTTGGGTGGTTCTCTATGTGAGGACCTTGGGCTTTTCCATAGCTTCAAAACGAGCCCAAGATCATCAAATTCGGAGTTCGTATGCCAAAGTTATGCTTGTTTCAGTGGGCTGCTGCAGGCTGTCCTGGGTACCCCGTGCGCACGGGGCTGTTTGGCCTTGTACCGTGCACACGGGGCCCCGTGGGCACGGGGTCCCAACCCCCATGGGCACGGGGTGTCCAGGAAGTGTCCGTTGGAGCCCCAACGGCTAGTTTTGGGTTTTGGCTATTTAAGGGCTCCTTCCTCCCACCGGTTGGGGGTTGGTTTTAACACTTTCTAAACACCATTTTGAGTCTCTTACCACCTCTCCCAAACCCCTATCTCCCCTCTATGTGAAGGGGGATTTGTGGATGGATTTGTGAGCCATTTTGTTGATATCCTCCATTGCATCCCCTCTCTTCAATCTCCTACTTTCGAGAGTGCATCTTGTGAGATTGAGAGAGTGTGTTGAGCATTTGTTTCTTGACATTACATTGCATTTGTTGCATTGGTTTGAGCTCCCCGCATCGATTAGTTCGAGTGAGAGTTCGTGAGTTTATTACTCTTGGAGGTTTCCGCCTCCTAGACGGTTTGGTGATACTTGAGAAGATTGTGAAGAGGCCTAGGTGGCCAAGGTTCCTCCGGAAGCTTCCTTGTGTGGTGTGCTCCGGGGAAGGGTGTGAAGTGGCCTAGGTGGCCAAGTTCCTCCGGAAGCTTCCGTGTTTGTGGTGTGCTCCGGAGAAGTTTGTAAAGGTGTGGTGGTCGCCTTCAAGACCAACCCCGAGTGAATTGAGGCTCATCCGTTGGGGGTGACTCGAAAGGGAGAATACGGTGAGCCACTTGGTGGCGCTCCGAAGCTTTGGCTTCGGCACCGCTCTAACGGAGATTAGCACTCTCATGAGTGTGAACTTCGGGATAAATCCGCGTCCCCGACTCACTTGTGGTTATCTCATACCCACACCCTTTACTTTCCGCAATTCATACTTGCTCATATTGTTATATCTTGTGCTAGTTGAATTGCTTAGTTGTTCCTACATTTCCATATCTTATGATATAGTTTGTGCTTGCTAGTTTCCTTAAGTGCCTATCTTGTTTAGAATAGGTTGTTGGTGCACTTAGTTGAGCCTAGCATATTTAGGATTTGTGCTTGAAAGGTATCCGTTTAGTTTAATTCCGCATTAGGATAAAGCCAAATTCGTAACAGTTTTAAAACGCCTATTCACCCCCCCCCCTCTAGTCGTCATCTAGATCCTTTCACTAATATTTATGTGTCATAAAATAACGAACGGTAATCAAAATTTTCAAATGGATTTTAGAATATTTGTAATCTCACATTATATGAAAAAAATTAATGATAAAATATGACAGACGGTTAAAAGACATTGCCCGCGCATCGAGCAGACCACTTTACTAGTTCCAATTTTTTTTAAACTATTCGAAATACATGAAACCTTGCCTAATGTCATGACATGGTACCAAGATGTCGTGATAAAAAAATTGGCCTGTTTGACGAAAGTTTTGACACATACCTTTCACAAATCGGAGCATCTCACGAGAAGACTCGTGGTTCCGAGAGGGACAATATGCATGTTTGATGACGAACCGACGGTCGTTGCTTCTTATTGCCTTGAATTTTTCTCTACCATTAACATGCACGAATACAACTGTCATGTTAAATTTTGGAAATTTTCAGGGTTCATATGACCTTTTTAAGACATTAAGTGAGTTTCTAGCCATATAATGGTCGTAATTCAAATTTGAACAACATGTACATGCACCATTATACCATCATGGGTTGGAAAATCATATTTGTGTCCATGTGTGCAAGTTTATGCCATGTGTAGTAAATGGGAAGGAATTTTCAAACATATTGATGTCACGGCTTGGACACAAACATTGAAAACCATGGTTTTTAAATTCTAAAAAATTCAAAAATGATCTGAAATACATGAAACTTTGCCTGATGTCATGACATGGTACCAAGATGCCGTGGTAAAAAAATTGGTATGTTTGATGAAAGTTTTGACACACACTTCTCACAAATCAGAGCATCTCATGAGAAGACTCGTGGTTCCGAGAGGGAACAATATGCATGTTTGATGACGAGCTGACGGTCACTACCTCTTATGGCCTTGATTTTTTTTTCTACCATTAACATGAACGAATACAATTGTCATGTTAAATTTTGGAAAATATGAGTTTCTAGCCATATAATGGCCGGAATTCAAATTTGAACAATATGTACATGCAACATCATGCCATCATGGGTTGGAAAATCATATTTGTGTCCTTGTGTGCAAGTTTATTGCTTGTGCGGTAAATTGAAAGGAATTTTCAAACATATTGGTGTCACGGCTTGGACACAAACATTGAGAATCATGATTTTTAAATTTCTGAAAAATTAAAAATGATCCAAAATACATGAAACCTTGCTTGATGTCATGACATGGTACCAAGATGCCGTGCTAAAAAAGCTGGCCTGTTTGATGAAAGTTTTGACACATACATTTGGAAAGAAAATATAAATATCTCGCAAGATAAGTGGGCCCCACATGATTGGCACTATGTTTCACGTCTTGAGGTTTGGAAGGTGAGTGGTACGGGTTATAAATTAGACGCGGTTCTGTATTGGGAACCGTCGACGATGTAAGTCACACACGGCTTTTGCTCCGGAAATCGTGCAATTCAAGCTACAATACTGAATTCCGGCGACCGGCATGTGTACTGCTCACGTCGATCTAGATTCCGGCTGCCAATAAATACTACATCGCCCACGTCGTCCCGTCTGCATTCTCATCTGCAGTGTCTCCTCGCTCGTCCCCCCTCTCTCTCACCAAACTCTGCCATGGTGCCGTCGGTCTGCCCACGCGCCAAGGAGGCGCCGCCCCGCGAGGACGTCAAGGCGCAGAGCAACGACGAGGAGGACCCCTACGTGCCACCAGACGAGGTTGCGCCGGACCCCCCAACATAAGAGTGGTTTTGGGTCCAGCACAATCAGGCTCTATGGAAGGCGCTGCTGCCGGCTGAGAAAGCCAGGCAAGTGGCGTTCAAGAATGAGTTGGCGGAGGAGCGCGCCAGGTACCTGGCGGCTATGATGCCCGTAGGGCCACCTTGGAAAAGGAGGAGCTGGAGCTGTGGCGGCGGGCGCGTCGACGTGTAGAGGAGGTGTATGAAGATGGCCTGTACAACGCCATGAGGGCCAAAGGGACTAGGCGCCTCATCGCTGCGTGGATGTGGGCCGATAAGCTCCAGCGTGCTACCGCCGAGGAGCTCCGGTGGGCGCCCAATGAAATGGCAAGATCGGCCGCGCGCGTCCGCCGGCAAGAGGTCGATCGGCACGTCGAGCGCCCCATACACACTCTCGCTAACTTTATTCTGCAAGCATTAACACTGAGATACTGCTACTTGTTTCTAGTACATGTATCTATATATTTTTTGCGTATGATTTTTTCAAAACTGTACAATGAAGTTTTCGAATGTAAAATATATAAGAGCATTTTTTTTAGAAACACCAAGTACAACATAGACGTGCACACATACACACAGCCACCATTACACACACTCACACGATACGTACTAAAAACACCTATGGTTTGGGTCGTACAGTGTTACACCTTTGCATTTGTTAGTGCTTTCGCGGTTGTGTCTGAGGGCATGCTTGGGATTTTTGCCATAAGGTCGGAGTTGAATATGATACGTCCCTGCCGAGCTTGGACTGCTTTAATACTCCATCCATTCCAAAATAATTGAAGTTCTAGGATTATCGTAATTCGTAAGTCAGACTTTTTAAAATTTGACCAAATCTATAGAAAAATCTTCTACAACCTACAATATCAAACATATGCAATATTTCATACTGAAACCATCGAAGCAATTTTGGAGTTGGAAATATTGATATATTTTCATATAAACTTAGTCAAAATTAATGAAGTTTGACATAGGACAAACCTAGAACTTTAATTATTGTGGAACGGAGGGAGAAAGTGCCAAGAATGCCACTCTCTCACATAAAAAAGGAGTAAAGGACCACCATATACGCCTGACGTTGATCTGAGAGGAACCCCAGCGAACAAATCATTCGATCTGGGAGGGATCCTTCAGTGAACAAAAAAGTTCGCTGGGAGGAACTCGCCAGCGCGATCAAATACAGACCAACAGACGTTTCTTAACGGGCCTCTTCTCCAAAAGCATTATTTATTGTGCATAAGGACCCGAATATCCATCGAACGTCGGATTTTTAGGCATGGCAAATCGAACGTTTTTCATGGCAAGTTGTGTTCGTCCAGGATGGCAACTTTAGTTGGCGATCATGGCAACCCGCCTTGCTTCATTTTTTGCCAGGAAATTGTCGTGCTTGCAAACTAAATTTGACATCCTCACGCCAATATAAATTGCCATGAAAAAGGTTTGATTTGCCATGTCTAAAAATATGACGTCATATTTGCAGCATTCTCGTAAATAAATAAATAACCAAAACCCAAAAAACTATAAGAAAAAAATGGCAAACAACCATGTGGTTGGATGTGTATTTGAACATAAAGTTACCATACCTAAAAAATGCCATATTTCAATTTTTTTGCCCATGCATTAGAAACTAAAAATCTACCATGTCGTAAAAAGAAAAAAGAGAAAACTAAAAAAATTAGGTTCGAACATAAACTTGCCATTGTTTCATATAAAGATGATGCAAAATAATAAAATTATAAAATAGTCTTATAAAAACAATTTTACTATGTGATGTTTAAAAAGCATTTTGTTATGGTTTAAAAAGGGATTTTGCCATGGTTTGTTAAACGAATGTGAAAGGAATGTTTGGAATATTGCATGGTTTGTTCAAAACAAAAAGTTTCCATGTTCGAAAAAAAGAATGGATAAAAATTGCCATGGGCAAAAAAATATTGCGTTGATTCCATGGTCACATTTTTTTTCCATGATCCATAGAACTGAATTTGCCATGGTAGATACACTAAATATGCCATGATGCATAACTACATTTCCATGATTTGTAATCTAAATCGGCCATGATCCAATAAAAGTGTAATTTTGCCATGTTGCGAAAGAAAAGAAAATTTGTCGTGATCCGTAAACTAAATTTACCATGATCCAGAAAAAAGTAATTTTGCCATGTTGGAAAAGAAATTAATTTGCCATGATCTACAACTAAAAAAAGAGAGTTAGCCATGATTGCAAATTTAGTATAACTTTGCCATGATGGCAAAATTAATGTAAAAATCACCATGATACATAGAATCCAATATCCATGATGCTCGAAGAAAGCAACAACTAAATTGGCCATGGTACAAAAAGTAAAAATTGCCATGGTAATTTTTTAAAATTTTCCATGTTCTCAAAGATTTTTCAAGACCTAAAACTAAATTTTCCATGGTCCATAAACTAAATCTACAATGATCTAAAAACTAAATCTATGATGGTCCATAAACTAAGATTTGCCATGATCCATGAACTAAATTTTCCGTTAACAATCAGCCAATGGCAAAATTACTTTTATGGCACCATATGAATTTGAAGAAAAATAAATTCATTTGCACATGGAAAATTTAAGAAAGCAAAACAACTAAACTGACATGGTCCAAAAATAAAATTTGCCACGGTAAAAGATGAAATTTGCCATGTTCACAAAATTTTTACATGATCTAAAACTAAGTTTGCCATGGTCTATAAACTAAATTAACCATGCTTTGAAATCTTTGTGAACAACTAAATTGCCATGGTCCAAAAAGTAAAAATTGCCATGGTGAAATATTAAATTTGCCTTGTTTGCAAAAGTTTTCCATCATCCAAAACCGATTTTGCCATGGTCCATAAACTAAATTTGGCATTATCTTAAAACTAAATTTGGCTTGGTCCATAAATTGAGATTTTCCATGATCCATGAACTAAAAGTTGCCGTTAACAATTAACCATGGCAAATTACTTTTATGGTACCGTATGAATTTCACAAACAAGGTTTTCATTTGCATATGGCAAATTGAAGAAAAAAATATTATTGTAAAAAATGATGGCAACTTTAGGGATTTTGTTCACTAGGAAAAACGTAGCAACCTAAATGTATGTGCCATAGCAAAACTGAATGTCCACAAGCACCACCTAATTGGTAGAACTAACCCAAAACTGAATGTGTCATGGCAAAAAACATAATGAAGTTGACGTGCCTATTATGTAGATGTATTACTAAAACATAAGTGTCCATGGCAAAAATTAATGAAACTGGGTCAGAAAATATGTAAATTTGCCATATGACTAGTATATAAATTTGACATGCTAGAATTTGAAATTCATAAAATTGTTTCTGAATTTGTCATTGTGGACATTTATGAACAAATATAAACTTGTAATATTTGGAAATCGCAAAAATGGGTGTGCATTTTGAAAATGTGAGCATATATGAATTTACCATCTAATGAACATGGACGTAGTACAAAATTTGCCAAGCAAATATGCAAATTACAAAAACATATCATCTACGCCTAAAATAGCCCTGTCAGATAAAAAGTGAAGAAAAGAGGGGGAACAGGAGGAAACCTGAACGCCTGTCGGCGCCCCGTGCTGCCTGGAGAGTAGTTGGTGATCATGGAGGGTCGTAATAGGTGGCAGTGGACGACCAGCACGACCACGTTGGCGGAGGCCACGACGCTGCTGCGACCATGAGCATCCAGGCAGTGACATCAAGCGATAGATGGTGGAGCCCGATGGCGTCGCCGTGGAGCTCAAGCTCAATGTGCGGCTCCCAGGGTTTTGTTTACCGCTCGAAATTTCGAGTTACCACGCGGTTACCGAGTTTTTCGACCCCCCCCCCCCCACCCCCCGTAAATGGGCGTTTCGAGCAAAAAATTCCAATATTTTGAAAATTTTGAATTTAAATGACCAATTTATAGTCAAATAGAAGGGAAACTGAGTAAGAACACATCCTCTATAACACTATGCTCCCTAGTTTTAAAGAGCCCACATTCAACTGAGGTCTTTAATTGGAATTGGGTCACCCAATTTTGACCGAGTCAACAATTTCTCAAAGCTCTCTCATTCAATTCTTCTATACTATACACTATGTTTTTAAGGCCACAAAATTAATTGAAGTCTTCAATTTAGAATTGGATCACTTGATTTTGACTGGGTCAACAATTTCTTAAGGAGCTCTCCCATTCAATTCTTTTAATTCACTATGTTCCCTAATTTTGAAGCTTTTTCATCCAGTTGAGGTATTCAATTTTGAATTTGGCTTATGGTTTTGACCGTGCCAACAAATTTTCAAATCAATCAGCAGCAATCGGCGTATAAAAACATATCAATCCCGCGCACCCTCCCACCACCTGGATAAAAGAAGTGCCACCGTGTGATACTGTAGCACCAATATAGTACATGCAGCCACCGACGTAGAAATTTTCCCACATAAATATAGGTTGGTTAGCGGATAACACAAAATCACACCACGAAGGCCCACCAAATCACCACATTATAAATAAAAATAAAACACACTCCATCATCTCCCCCACCCGGCAAACTAAATATTCCATCTGTTCCAAAATATAAGGGGTATTAGTTTTTTGGAAAGTCAAATTTCTAAAACTTTTACCAAGTCCAGAGCAAAAAATATCGACATCCACAATATTAAACAAAAAAAGTATGAAAATTCATTTCATGATGAATCTAATCATATCGATTTGGTATTATGGAGTTTGATATATTTCTCTACAAATTTGTTCAAACTTAATAGGTTTGACTTTTCAAAAAAGTAATACACCTTACATTTTAAAACAGAGTGAGTATTTTTTTAAGAAACCTAACAACACCAACGGCGCAGCAAAGCGCACCCAACCCTAGTACCATTCTCTGTCGTTCAGGGGGCTCAGCCTTTTCCCACAACGTCTTGTGTTCGAATCCCTTCTCTGCCATCTTTTTTTGCCTAATTCTATTTGATATAAATGGAATTAAAAAAATTGGATGTCGGGGTTCGAACTGGAGACTACCAAGGCAACAAGGACGAGGCTATAAGTAAAAACCACCGCACCATGAGCACGCTCTTGTGAAATAATAGTGCCTTAGCAATTTGACTAGCTCAAAATATTTGAATTCAAATTTCATTTGAAAATTTTGAATGGTATTTCGTGGTAACCATGGTAACCACGTTTTTCACCCCCCTCGTTAATTTTTTGGTATTCGGTAGCCAAAACCTTGGCGGCTCGCTGCCGTGCCCTCCATGTGCAGCTCATCCCGGGCGGGTCCTCTCCTCCAGCGCCACCGTGGGCTCGCGCTAGAGCTCTAGTCGCCCCCCCCCCCCCCCCCCCCGCTCCTCTATTCCGCCGCAACAGCGTGCTCCCCGCGTCAAATACCTCCCCGTCGCGGATCCTCTACACCGATGCCTCCCCATCCCACGGTGACTCGCCGGAGTCAGGATGGTTGCCGCAGCGCCGCCCAGGAACAGAGGAAGTGGGAATGGGGAAGAGGATATGTCGCAGTCTCCTGTAGAGGATAACACGAGGAAAAAATCGTTTGCGAGGAACAACATATACATGGAACGATTCTCTCTGATGACGTGACACTCTGCGCCCGCTTCAAGATCAGTGCAATAGATCCTACGGGAGCTCACGCGTCCGCTCGAGAGTGCTTAAAATCTGACGTCAATTTTTTAGTGACTCTGAAAAAAAAAATGTCACTCTCGCCTGGCTGCGTCCCTGCTTTAGTTGCTGCCAAGTCACCTCCAACCATCCTATTGCTTATTTTAGCTTATTAGCTAGACTAGACAGTCACACATTCCATTTCGGAGGTTTTCCTACGTGAAGAAGCTACCGTGAAAGGGACACTACTGAACGCCGTGATGATTGCTCAAATTGGCTTTCAGCAACATGGAAGATCGGCAAGATATGGTAATATTTGTTTTAGTTGGTGGTAGTGGCAGCGGTAGTTCGTCGACATTCCTCCCATCCATGTGGTGGGTCATTCTTTATTGTCGCCACCAATCCATGCACACCTAACATTCCGGCGCGATTGGTTCAGAGGACTCGTCGATCGCAAACGTTGCAACGAGTTCGGTTCTGCGGTGCAAAAGAACCGCCGGCGATGAGTTCAACATGGGTATTGGTCACCAGAAGTACATTATTATTTTGATTAATCCGAGTACAAAGGAACGAGGCCATAAATCTAACAAGAAAATCCGCCAATAACATGAAGAACACAACGATGTACTGGCGTCGATACACTAAGACGGATCACTACAACCTACTCTGCTAACCGGAACCTGCACTGAACAAGAACATGCCAAGAACCTGATGACCAGCAGCTTAACGAACACTTCATATTCATGGCTCCGGCAGCGGCAACGCGGCAGGCACTTCCTCCACGGGCGGTGGATTCGCCCCGCGCTTGACGATCCGGGGAGGCGGCCTCCACCAGCGCCACCGCCGCGACAGCCTCGTGCAGTCGTACACCTCGTCCGGCCCCTCGGCCTGCGCCCGGCACACGCGGCCGAAGACGCAGGACACCGCGGTGAGCACCAGGACCGCCGCGAGCACGCCAAAAAACGTGCCGATGGAGCCCCCGCCCTCCCGGGGCGCCCCCGGCACGGCGCCCGCCGCGGAGCCCTGGTAGTAGCCCGGCAGCGCTGGCGGCGTGAAGAACATCGCCGGGGACGGCATCCACGGGGGCGGGGGCGCCGCGAAGGTGCTGGTGTCCGCCATCCCTGTCGCATCCAGGTGAGTCCAGCGCGCGATAGAACAGTGGAGAGCAGGAGCTGACCTGAGCTCAGTCAGCTCGTGTGGTGTGTGCCCGTGGTGCGCGCGCACGTAGGACGAGCCGAGGCATGTGAGGCGGTACCGCGATAAGAGGTCGGCCAAAGCGTCAGCTGCTTTGCAACGCGGCGATGTGTCGAGGGACCAGAGGATGTAGCTAGTCTCATGCAGGCGCAGTTAAAGCTGGGGAAGAAGGGTGGGTGGGGGCCGGGGGGACGTGTGCGAGGCTGGCTTTTGCGTGGATCGATCGAGTGGTGAGCGGCATGGAAAGGCCACAAAGTGTGTGCGATGGTTGGTAGTCACCTCCATGTTACGTCGTGTTCATGTGTGTGGTGGATAGAAAAAGGAGAAAGAAGGGGGAGATGGATATACACGGACGACGGAAACACTGAACAAAGACTTCTCCTGGGTATATACCGCTCGGGTGCACAACGAAAGGGACTTTGAGAGAAGAAGATCTAAGAAGTGAAAAGCAACGTGCGATGAGCTTTATGAGCACTGTGACTGTACCTTGTATGTATCATCTGTTTGTTTATTTTGACTTTACTTGTGGAGGCTCTGATGCGTCGGATGGATAAATAAAAAGTTACTCCCTCCGTTCGCTATAAGATGTTCTAACTTTTTTATGAATTGGATGTATACACACATTTTAGTGTGCTTGTTTATTCATTTCAGTCTGTATATAGTATGTATTGAAATATTCAAAATATCTTATATTGGTGAACAGAGGGATTATTATTTATATGCAACACAAACACTCATAGATACTCAAAAATTTCGCGTATGTACTTGCACGATCTCATAGTTCGAATTGGATGGTTCCCAGCTACGACTGAGAAACAACAGTTCGTCAAAAAAAGATAGTTGAACTGCCATAAGACATTGCAGGGGGTGCAAACCTTGACAGATTCCTTCACATCAGGTTGTACTGTAAAAAGAAGGTGAGTGGATCAGAGATGTATGTAATGTTGTTTGCTTCACATGCAAGCACCTACACTGTCATACTCTCCGGAATCTACTTTTGTGATGTGTTTTAGAAAGGACGAAAAACAGACCGCCTCCCATTTTCACTAATCATGAAAATAATAAACATAATCGGTAATAAATACCAAGCCCAAACCTCGGCTTAGACAGTGGTTGATGTCCTGCGAGACACAGGATGTCTGGCCTATCCAAAGGCAAAGCCAGGGTGAACCTCGAAGGCCTAGAGCCACAACCAATGGGTACCCCGGACATCTGGGGGTTAGGTTCTCGGAGCACCATCGACCTCAAAGATGCCAAGGGGATTTTTATGGAGGGGCTAATGAAGAGGCCTTTTGTGTTTTTTTTTTTGGTGTGGGTTTTATATGGAATATATAGTTCATGATCCCCACACTTATACATGACCTCAACCTCTCTTGTAGTGCGGCTTTCCTATGACTCAAATAAACCGAAAATCTTTGGACCTTTTTCAATATGTCGACACCTTTTTCCGTTTTAAATCGAGGTGTTTCTCACCTCCATCATTTTCATCACATGAGACTAAACACCAAAGGATCACTTAGTTCAACTGTTAGTCACTCCAATCATATGTCATCAACACTAAAACACACTTAAGGGGCTAGATGCACTATTAGTGTCGCACCGGTGGCTTCAACGCTCCGCCCAGGCCCAATGTAATAGTGGACGCCTTCAACCTCATGCCCATGACCCTGCCTTCTCTTTTGTGGTATGTTAGTGTTGAGGGTGGGTTACACTCGCTGAAAGTATACTAGGATTCAGTATTGAACTGGGAGTCACTCCTTCGAAGCAATGAAGGAGGAGTTGAGAATGGTAGTGAATAGTTTAGTCCCAACTCATTCATTTACTTTGCGATTCATTTTGTTTATATGATGTGTGGGTGTGGGTGTGGTGCGGGGGTGGGGGGGTGGGGTGATCATGACGTTGTGAAGATGAAAGAGAGATAAATAGGAAGCGATATGGGTTTCTACCATGCACTCTACATGCATCCACCATTCATCGTTACTTAGAGATTCATCCTACAACTTTTGGGTTCTCCGAAATTATCTTTTCAAGAGCATACGCTAATGTTTTGTCGTTTTTTCTTCTTATTTTATGGTGCATCGTAATGTTTAGTTGTGTAGCACTAAAATAAGAATATACTACTCAGGCTTTTTTTTTAATCTAGTTTCATTGGTTTCTTTTTGTTTTAAGTGTAAATCAAAGTTTCGTCGTATATCAACAAAATCCAGACGCACAGTTTTTGACACATTCAATGATAGGTAAATGCATACGGGTGCATGGTAGAAAGAAAATACTCTCCAGAAAAAAAAAAACCTATACCAAGGGCCGGGAGCGGCTATGTCTCGCTTCACAAGCCCGTCTCCCCTCAGGCGTCGCTACTTATGGGCCAACCCCAATAGCTTCATGCAGGTAAGTTTATTTTTCTCCTTTGTTTTTCCATTCGTTCATTTTTTGTTTTCTTATATTTTTTAAAACAGTATAATACATATATTTTGAAACTTAAATTACTTTCGAAAATTAAAACCCTGAATTTGAATTTTTTAATGCAGTGTAAATAATTGTTAATGTAATTTTTAAAAAATGTTGATAGCATTCAAAAAAGTTGTGACATTTAAAAAATGTTCACACGTTAGAAAAAAATGTAAGTGACATTTTCGAAAGTGTTAATGCAATGTAAACAAATGTTACCATAATCCAATAAAAGTTAGGTATCATTAAAAAATGTACATTAAAATTAAAAAATGTTCATTCAAAAATATTGTTGTAATTTTTTTAAATCTTTTTATGCAATGTACAAAAATGCTTGAGTAGTTTATAATGTGTCGTACCATTCAGAAAAACATTTTAATGTGTATTTGAAAAATGTTTAACAAGTAGTCCAGAAAGTTTTCAAAAACATGAACCTGAAAAAATGTTAATAATGTAGTTGAATTTTTTTAAACATCTATATAAATAATTTTTCAGATGTATACAAAATGTACAATGTGTATTAAAAAAGTAGATACCAAATTATACATTTTAAAATTGTTAAACATGTATAAAAAATATTCCCAATGTATATAAAGATGTACAATGTGTATGAAAAGAATAGACATGTGTTAAAATAAAAAAAATAAAAAGTAAAAGGGTAAAAACCCAAATAAAACCGATAAAACGAAAGATAGAAACAAAGAAAACTGGAGGAAAAAAATAATAAAAATGAAAAATAAAGAAAGGAAACATATGCAAACAGTGAAACCGATAAAGAAAACCCATGCACAACTATAGTACTAAGTTGGCCCAGGTAGCACCATGCCAGAGACGAGACTGAGTTTATGGGCTGTTTGGATCATTGCCCCAAGGCGCCCTACCAAAATATTGGTCGTTGACCAGCTCTAGGTGCCCATTTGGATGCAAGCCAAATAATTGGTGTGCCCACATCTCCACAACAGCTCTAGTTCAATTCTCAGCCAATATTTTGGCAAGGCGTGGGCAGCCGATTCCTGCGCCAATATTTTGGCAAGCCCGCGATTGGCAAGGCTGGCGCTGGCTCAAACCAAACAGCCCCTACGTCTCGCAACGGGCGAGAAATAGTCCTGGCGCCAAGGATGATCGAGCCGAAAAAGAAACAAGAAGCTCTGACGAAGCCCACCAGAGGCCTAATTAGTACCAGGGCCTAAAGGGCTCTGTATCGTTGGTCCGCTCCGGAGTGTTGTGGTGGTTGCCCACTGCGCATCGCCCCTACCTTTTTCATCGCATTCTAGGAGACCCGCAGCCTCGTCTCTTCCTCCTCCCCGACCCGATCTCCTCCTAGGTTTCGCTCTCCACCACCGCGGAACGAACCGGAAATGGCGGCGCGGCACCTCAGATCCGGCCTCCCCCTCCTCCAAGCCCGCCTCGCGGCCACCGAATCCGCGGCCCTCGCTCAGGTACCGATTCCCTTCCCTGCCCCCGCTCTGTTTGGCTTAATCAGAAGGTGCCATTTCCCTCAGATTTCGGTAGCCCGCCGATCCCCTTAGCTGATCTAGGTTCGCCTTGTGTTGCTGACATCCTTGGATAGTTTCCCCCCATTGATTCAAATATGTCGTCTCGTCGAATCGATTTCCTTGTGATTTTCTTCGGGTTAATTCGTTGGGTTTGACGTGCTAGTTATGATGCAGGTATCGAGGGGACTTGCAACGGAGGCGGGTAAGCCTAAGGAGAACAAGATCAAGGTAACTCGAGATCAAGCATTTGGTTGGATTATTGCTGTTGTCGTTGTGTTGCGGTCTGCGGATGTACTAGTTTAGGACCGCGAGATTTCTCTCCGTGTTCGTTGTGAGTGGCGCAGATTACTCTGACGGTCTGGTCAACTTATCAAGGGACCATAAGAATCATGCAGCTGTTTATGTTTGCCTGCCTGCCTGCGCAAAGAAATCTACATTTTTCTTGTTGGGATCCATATGTGATATGTCATTATGGCCAAAATGCCTTGATCTTGAGAAACTTAGCCTTTACTGATTTTAAACTATTTCATATCCTATTAGAGTGTAACCATGCTTGTTGCTATCACATACTGCAATGACCACTCAAGTTAGTTTACTCAGCAAAGACAGATTGTTCATATTGCATTTGTTTAGTGTATCAATCGCAGCACAAAAAGGTTCATGCCATTGATGGATGTATTCTCTCGTGTTATGTCTTACATAATCTGTTTCAATTTTTTTAATGGTACTTGTGCAATTCAGTAAATTGGTTACTTGGTGATCTGTTGTTTTGTCCTTAGTTGTGTTCTTATGACATAATAGGTTCCAAAAGCTCTGTATGGTGGCACCGGCAACTACGCTAGTGCGTTGTTCCTTGCAGCAGCCAACGCAAATTCGTTGGAAAAAGTTGAATCCGAGATTCTGGATGTTGTAGGGGCAGCCAAGAAGAGCCCTATGTTTTCTCAATTCATGAAGGACTCATCAGTGCCTAAAGAAACCAGGGTGAAGGCTATAACTGAAATATTCTCTGAAGCCGGGTTTACTGACATCACAAAGAAATTCTTGTGTATGCTTCCAATCCACTCAACCTCGTATGTCTAATGAAGTTCATCGTAGGTGCTTATAATAAGAGATACTAAGTTATAGTTTTTAGCAGCATGTGCATTAGTGATGTACCAATCCAAATGCATGGGACTATTTTTAGTTCTTTTGTTTCCAATGTTGCTTGCTTTGTCAACAGTTTGCTTTCTTTTGCAGTAATATTTTCATACAAAGTAACACCGTTTGCATTTCTTATCTGTTATGATATGTTGTTTTCGGTTGTGTTAGTTAACAACCTAATTTAAGTATCAATCGCAGGAGTTTCTTTTCAATTAAGGTACATGGTATCACTGATAAGTGATGATATGCATACAATCTAAAACTTAGAGAACTTAGTTATAAGGAATTTTACTCGCGCCTAATTTTTTCTTTTATGTGAAGCTGCACTGGCATCCAATGGAAGACTGAAGTATGTTGAGCGCATTGCTGAGAGATTTGTTGATTTGACCATGGCACATAGGGGGGAGGTGAAAGTTGTTGTCAGGACTGTTGTTGTAAGTTGATAACCTGATATCCCACTATTTATTGTCTCTTGCTACTAAGAGCACTGTGTGTTTGACGCTGGTCGAATTTCTCAGTGTTCACTTTCACATATTAAAGGGAAGTTTGATGCATATGCATATGATTAGCCTTACCTTGATTCTTGGTAACATGAAATGACCAGTTGTTGTCTTCTTTCGTATATTAATTTGTTATGAAGTCCTTGGTGCCTTCCTGGTTTACTACTGTTGTTTTTGTTGTTATGTCCCTGTAGTTAGCTATAACCTATTCTTTCAAGCTGAAAGTAGGGTTGCCTTCTGCTCTGCACCAACAGAAACCAACTGCAACTAAAATGCTTGTTAGTTGGGCTTGCTCTCCTTTCATGTGCCTAACAGTATAGCATGATCCAGTGAACTAACAAATTGCTGCCTTTGGGGGTTTAGTAATCATTGAGATAAAAATAGGATTTTTTTTGTTTGCAAAAATGTTTAAATGCAGATAATATTTTAGAAGTCACCTGCATGAGCTAAAATTCACTGATAAAGTTGAGTTGAATTGATCCGAAACTATTTGTTATGGCAGTAGGAAGTCTTTTAGTTGATTGAGTTGGAATGTTTGTACTTGCCATCACTCGAAGTTCAACTCTTAACAGGCTTATCTTAGAATTCCTGCCATATGTTGATTGAGTTGGAACTTATTCATTTGACAAGCTCTGTCAGAGAAAACTCTTAACATGCTTATCTTAGAATTCCTGCCATATGTTAACGAGGAGCTATTTACCTTGACAAATTGTGGAAAACTAGTCTCATGTTTTTTAAGCTGGTTTGTCAATGCGTGGATGCATTCTGTTTGCAACTTCTGTTATAGATCCTGACTGTATTGACAATAGTTCGGTTTTGGTTGCTGAATTCTCTGTTTTGTGCTGTTAGCCACTTCCTGAGAAGGAGGAGAAAGAACTTAAGGAGACCCTGCGAGATATCCTTGGGAAAGACAAAACCATCATGGTTGAACAAAAGGTAAGTCCTTGATCCACAAGTTATCTCTATAGCATGTGAGGTGTCAAGTAATATTGAACAAACTTCAAATTATACTTTCTCTGCAGATTGACCAGAGTATCATGGGAGGACTGGTGATTGAATTTGGGCAGAAGGTGTTTGACATGTCGATCAGGACTAGGGCGAAGCAAATGGAGGCGTTCTTGAGGCAACCCTTTGATATCTAACTGCCTTTCGTATCCAAATCAATACCAGAGTCCAGTGGATGCGCTGCTGAAGGTTCCCTCATGCCTGCTTCTTCAATGTGGTCTTGAAATAAAAGCTTTCCTTTACAAGAGAACGGCACTCTGTTTTATTTTGTCTTGTGGGTTAGGAAGAAGCCCGCTGAACAATCTTTAATTTCCTTTCTACCAAAAAACATGGATAAAAACATGAGGAGAGGTCATGGAAAGTTTTTAATTCAAGTGTTTGTAATTTTCCTTTGAAGTGCTATTTTTCCTCGTATTCAGTGTCGTTATGAAATAATACGATGACAGTACGTTTCACTGCATTTTCCCATGGGACTGTGATGAGCCTATCAGATATGTTAGATGTGGATCATATCTAGCACCCCAATCTACACTTGAAATGGATCTATCTAGTTTTTCCTTGCACAACCATAGCGATCGGGACTCCTGGAATGATATGACTTCATCTAAAAAGGGGAAAGTTTGTCAGCTCTAGTTGATTGAAACCGTCACATTTCTCATGTTCTATGTCGGTTCTCTGCAACTGGCAGCTACCCGATCGACTAGTCCAAGTGTCCAAGAATAGCTCTGAAACCGCACCCTTTCTGTTCGACGATACACAGAAATTCGTTAACTGATCCACCCGAGGACACAAGAAAGGCCATAGCAGCACGTGATGCACTCACATAATACGCGTGGTTTCCCCGACGCGTGCCGCTCGCTTCCTTGATGCGTAGACCAAACTTCGGTACAAGAAACACCTTAGCTCTGGCTAGCTTGGCCTAATAAGCGGGGTGGCATGAGTTGGCTTGGAAGAATCAACGAGGTCGACCCCTCAAGCCACTCGAGCCGAGCGGCCCAAGCAACCCAAAGCCTCTGCCTCACTCTTCCAAGCAAGCCATGCAGTTAGGCTAGCTAAGTAGCCAAGCTCTAGCAACTACCCATTCCTCCATCCATGCGCTCCACCTCTCCTCCTCCTCCTCGTCCCGCCCCCACCGATGTCGTGCGCGGCGGCGGAGGCCGGCCTGGTGGCCATGGACTGCGTGGTGGTGTGCTGCTGCTGCCCCTGCCTGGTGCTGCAGATCACCGTGTTCCTCTTCGTCCGGCTGCCCCGGAAGGTGGTGGTCAAGTCCAAGAGGGTCATCCTCAGGCGATGGCACAGGAGGAGGAGGAGATCGGCATCGGCCGCGGCCAAGAGGCTCTCCAGAAGCAGCAGCACGGCCTCGTCGTCCGGCATGAGGCGGCGCCTCGAGGAGCTGCTGGACGGCGATTTCGGAGCCACGTTCAGGAACAGCAACGGAGGGGAGTGCAGCGGCAGCGACGGCGACGTCGGCGAGAGCTGGAAAGAGAAATGCTTCGACATGGACGACGATGGCGGCTGGAAGCAGAGGTGCTTCGCCGTCGACGGCTGCGACGACGACGGCGTGTGGGAGGCGCTGGTGGAGCAGGAGGGGCTCTTCTGGTTCGGGAGCTTCTGGGGCCGGACGGAGCAGGGGGACCCGGTGTCCGCGGAGGACCAGATGCACGCAGGCTTGAGCCTGCCGGTAGTCCTAGAGAGAGTGCGCGATTAGGCAACGACGATGCAGTTTGATGCAAACTGCTTGCATTGCAGTTTCTAAAATGAGGTTTCTACTTTTCCTCGGCCATGGATTAGCTACTTCATTTGGTCAGTGCACTGATTCCCTACTGTACATATGTTATCATGGTACGCCTATCAATCAGAGGAACAATCCCTGAATACAGTGGCGAATCTAACAAGACATTGGAAGGTAGGCTTAAAACATAAATTCCTAAGTTTAATTAGCAAATGCATTGCAATTGTTGCATGTAAAGCATCAGAGTATACTTGGCAAGTGGTATGTTTAGCTTAAATAGGATTTTGGAGGGTAGGCTTAAGCCTATTGAAGCCTCCCTAGTTCGAGTTAATCACTGCAGAGAGACCGGAAGAGCAGTCTAGAAATAGTTCGAGTTAAGAACCCTGATCCTTTTCGGAACCTGATTCTCGGAGGAAACGGTTATGTAACCACGCATTTTCAGGGGCAAAGTTGTGTAACCACCTCGCGTTGCTTTGTTCAATATACTTGGTTTGGATGTATGCTTTCCCTACCTGGTACGCCTGTACGTACGTTTCGTCGTGCCCCTGCACTGCACGTCGTTGCCGCGGTCGGCATCGGTCAATCGGCCGGGCGGTTCATGACTACCGTGACATCAACTTCATTCTGTAGCTGTCCAGCTGATGATTGCTTGTTGCCTGCCAGCTCCACGGGCCGAGACGAGGGGTACGTACAGATCAAGTCACGCAAAACTGACACGCCCGCGGCGGGTGTGTTTGGTTCACGGGCTATCCCTCGAGGGACTGGGATAGCCTCTTTTTAGGGTGGATGCCACATGTTTGGTTTGAAGGATAGGAGGGATGAGGAGGGATGGGGATAGCCTTTATTCTGGGAATATTCCACGATTCGGTGGCTGAGCGCATCCGCCGAAATCTCACGGACATCGCCAACCACCCTCGCGCCGAACCGTTTTCCTCGATCTCTCACGGTCTCACCTGCCTCTCCCCTCTGGCGACTTGCGGCGGCGGCGGCCGAACCGGGTTGACTTGCGGCGGCGGCGGCGGCGGCACATGTCATCCTTTCATCTCCTCTCTTCCCCAATCCCGTCGCGCTCGTGTGATGCCTTTGAGGAGCACGGCGGCTGCCCGGAGGCCAACCTGGTTGGGGCGACCCCGCTGAAGCCCTCGATGGTGTAGTCCACGCCGCCGGGACGATAGCCGAGGCGCACACGGCCGGATGCGTGATGCAGCTGTACGGGTTGTGCGTGCTGTGTGTGGTGGTCTTGGCGGCGGTGGCCGTGTGTGTGCTGTGCGTGCGTCTCAACATGCCCTGTAGGTCTGGCCGCGTACAATTCTTGCTTCGATTTTTTATGCAGGAGCTTCAACGCAACAAGGGACAACAGGCTTCAGGCAACACCTTCGTTCCCAGATTTTAGCTCCAAAGAACATTAGGGTGTGTTTATTCTTGTTGTTCAATTCCAGATATTTTCCAGATATTAATGAGTACGATCTCTCGCACATATGTTTATCAACACACGATGACATTTGTTGGTAACTAGAAAAAGGAAAATGAGAGAAGCAATTATTATTGTGTTATGTTAAAAAAATTGTATGTTAAGGGAGTAATCTCACCTGCTTAATAAAAAAAAAGTAGTCATAACACTTATCCACCATTTATCCCTCAAACCAAACGCTCAAATGGATATCCTCAGCCACTTTTCATCCTTTGAACCAAACAAAACAGTGGCTACCATCACCCCTTAACCAAACAAAAAAAGAGGCTATCCCTAGCCAGGTGGTTGGGGATACCCACAACCACCCTAGAGTATCCCCCAAACCAAACACACCAAAGCAGCCGCGATATCAGGCGTACGCGTATGGCGACTTTGGCACGGAAGATGAGCAACCGGACGAAGATCCCTACGTTCCGGGCCACCTGCACGTGCGGCTCCACTCCACGGGCACGGCTTCAGCCCCGCTAGCCGCGCCGTGTAGTGCCTTGTCGTACGCCGAATAGTAAGGCCCTGTTTGAGCTTCAGGAACCAGATTCAGCTTTGTCAGTGAAGCTGAATCTGGAATATGAAACAAACAGTTATTTCGAATCAACTTTACCAGTGAAGCCAGCTTTGCCAGTGAAACTGAATCTGGAATCTGAAACAAATAGCTATTTCAAATCAGCTTTGCCAGTGAAGCTGAATCTGGATTTGGGCCATTTTTAGTGCAATTTGTTGAAGCACCTCAAAGTGTACTTCGGTGGCGAAGCTGATTCTACGAATCGTAGAATCAGCTTTACCACTAAAGCGAATCTACAGGTGATTCGAATCCAACCAAAGCTGAAACAAACATGATCTTATATAACTGTGAATCAGCTTTGCCACTAAAGTGAATCCCTAAGGCTTCGTTCGGTTCCGCCCAACCCCGCGAGGGTTTGCGTCCAAACCACGCGGGTCAGCAGGGATTAGCCCCGCCGGGGAATAAACCCGGCCCACCTAGCTTTTGTCATTCGGTTAAGCCCCGTGTCGTAATTCCCCGGCCCAAACCTCTCCAAACCCACGTGGAAAAAAACATCCCCTAGCACCCAGTGGAAAGAATCCCCGAGCGAGGCGCTCGTCCCATCTCTCCCGAGCGAGGCGACAGAAGCGGCGGCGGCGGCGGCAGGGACGAGTAGACGGCGGCGACGGCGCAACCTACACGGAGGAGGAGGGCTCCCCCCTGGTTCGACGACCTTCCACGAAGCCTGGCCGGAAGCCTAGCCTCCGATTGTACCATCTCCCTTGCGGCCCCCTTGCCACGGCCGGAACCCTAGCTCTGGAGAAGTAGTTGCTGCAGGCTACGAGATCTCTGGTTAGTTCTCTCTCTCCCTCCCCCTCCCCCTCCGCCTATCTCTCTGTAGCAGCACTGATTCGCCCCCTCCATGGAAACCTAGCCAGATCTTGATATGTCTTCGCGAATGTGGTCATCAAGGGTCCAGACTTTCTTGGGGTTTCCTAGGAACTAGCATCAATTGTTATTTAGATAGGCAATGAGAAAGGAAGGTCAGCTAGGTTTGGTATTCTGATATGTCATTTTTGGTAATCTGTACTGGAGTCAGCAGTACAATTTGGTGTTAGTAAATGGAGCAGCAGGTTACTCTGTACTAGATCAGCAGTACAATTTGATGTTAGTAAACGGAGTCAGCAGGCTACTCTGTACTGGAGTTAGCAGTACATGGTGTTAGTAATTTCTTTGTATATAAATATCAGATGGAGTTTGCAGTAGAACACTATGTAGCAGTAGAACACAAATATCAGCTGATTCTGCTTGTGATTGTACATTCCAGTTTTGTATATAAACCAAATGCTTCTAAATTCCTTGTTTGATGTTTGTACTGTTTCTTTTACAAACTAAAAGTAGATGCAATTTTTAGCATTAATTCCTTGTCAAAAGTCAAGGCAGGAGTATGTAATCCTAGCTCTGAATAATTTCAAAAGTCAAGGCAAAATATTTTGATCATTTAATCAGAACATAAAGAACTTATATGCTGCTGTTCATTCTTGCACTTGTCAATATTTTAGTCTGTTCAAACTGCAACATGCAAATGAATTGTCAAATAACATTTTCTTCTTTCTGAACATAAGATACTTCTTATTCATATTACTGTTGATAATAGTGTGCTGTATCAGCAGAGCATGTCGAGCATGTTATCGGAGCTTTCCTATCTAAACTAGTAATTTAATTGTTTTGATGCCTCAGGCTAGAACCAAATATAATTGTTATCGGAGCATCTTCTCATTTTCTTATTACTGTTAATTATTGTTGCATGGTCATTTGTTTGAACACCTTGCACTATTACTGTTGTAGTAGTAATAACTAGTGACATTTTTCCTCTTTAGACTTGGAATGGATCCGGAAATGAGGGATCGTGTTAGGAAGAGGGAGGAGGAGGATGATGAAATGATGTTATTCGTTTTCCCTGCACTACATTTGATAGAGACTGGTGGAGTTGCTCTTAGGGAGCCGAGGATTCCACGTCATACATCATCGCTAACAGGCGAGATGTTTGTTAAGGAGTTACTCGAAGGGCACGTCAAAAACTGTCGGGTAGCATTTAGGATGGAGCCACATATCTTCATATCTTTGGCTAATTATCTTCAAAGGGAGAAGTTGGTGTCTGATAGCAGAATTAAAGTCGAAGAAAAACTAGCATCTTTTTTATGGATGTTATCCCATAATTCTTCATTTGAAGACCTTCAAGTTCGCTTCGGTCACAGCGGGGATACTTTCCATTGGCAAATGAAGAATTTCTTTAACATCATCCCTACTCTGTCCAAGCATTTTTTGAAGCCTCCAAATCCCAACCAAGTACATCCGAAGATTCTATCGGACACGAGATTCTTTCCTTATTTTCAGGTTTTTGCTTCGCCAACTTTCATCCACATCGATAACTTGCTCTTCATGTTATAGGTGCTAAGTTATAGTATTTCGTTGCAGAACTGCATCGGGGCCATTGATGGGACACATGTTCCCATAACAGTTTCAGGAGAAAAAGCCGCACCGTTCAGAAATAGGAAAGGGACCCTAAGCCATAATGTTATGGTCGTGTGCGACTTCGACCTGAACTTCACCTTCATTTCTTGTGGCTGGGAGGGATCTGCTACTGATGCTAAAGTTCTTCGATCCGCACTTAACAACGGGTTTCAAGTACCTCCGGGCAAGTTTTATCTGGTTGATGGTGGTTATGCCAACACCCCTTACTTCTTGGCACCGTATCGTGGTGTTCGGTACCATCTGAAGGAGTTTGCATGCGGTCGTCGTCGACCCCAAAATCATAGGGAGCTATTCAATCTCCGACATGCCGTGTTACGAAATCACATCGAACGGGCATTAGGAGTCTTGAAGAAGCGGTTCCCAATCCTAAAAGTGGGCACGCACCATCGAATAGAGAACCAAGTCAAGCTACCAGCAGCGGCGGCAATCTTACATAACATCATCCGATCTCAAAAGGGAGATGAGCGTTGGTTAGATAACCAACCAAACAATATACCTGTCATGAATTTTGTGGATCTTCCTGACGGTGATATTCCTCAAAATCATCAAATCAACCATGAAGGCGACAACCTTAGAGATGCAATTGCTCATCAAATGTGGGCTGATTATCAACATGCATAACTTATCGTGGTCATTTGTAGTGTAGTGTAATAACTTTAGTGTAGAAGTTTTTGTTTTTTCTTTCTGTTGTTCATGTCATGAATATTGTTCAGAAGTCACTAGATGACTACTCGAGAGTCACCAAGGTTGAGCCTCCTCAAAAAAGCTGCCGAAAGGGATAGAGCGCCACCTCCTACAGGGAATGTGACAAAGAGGAGAAGAGGGTCTCCGAAGGGTAATAAACTAGCCCCTGCGGGTTCCAAAAAAGCAGGAGTTCTACATGAGAATGCTGCAGAAGAAGGACGCAACTTGGATCTATTTGCGGGTGCTGTTCAGTGGAAGGCTTCATATCTATTCGCTGGGTTTTGTCGATGTTATATTTGTAGAGAAACTAAACAGTATTTCTGAAAACGGCCGGCTGTAGCTTTGAGGAACTGAAAGTTGTTGTCTATTCAACATATTATCTATGGTTCAGACTGCTATTATTTTTATTAGTATTTGTGCCCTGTTCAAGTCTTAGAATTGCTGTTATTACTGGGATAATAAGTGTTTTTATATTGTCAGCATTACATGAGAATGGCTGTTAATACTACATGAGAATGGCTGTTAGTATATATTTGCACCACTCATCTCTGTCAGCATTGTTTTTCCTGAGATTCAGTGACCAAGTGTTGTGGCGTGGATTGCATAGTGGCAGGGACCAACCGAATGCATAGTGAGAGGCGTGGATTGCACAGTGACAGGTATTTGGTCCCCAAGTGGTTTTGGTGTCAAGCGGGGATCACCCAATCCTCTAGAGGATTAAATCCACTAGAGCATTATTTCCACCACAACCGAACATAGCCTAAGTGATTCGAATCATATCAAAGCAGAAACAAACAAGGCCTAAGTCGCCTCGGCCGAGGAGATGCCCGCGGTCGCAGAATCACTCGTCAACCGCGCCACGAATCGCCTTGGCCGAGGAGATCCTCGCGGTCGCGGCAGCCAGAATCCTTCGTAAACCGCGCGCGCGGACGCTCGCATCTCATCGGTGCCGACGCCGCGGAAGTGCACCGCGACGCCGACGAGCCGCCGACGCCCCACCCCGGCGCCGAAACGATCAGACAAAGGCACCGACCCCTGCTGGGCGGGCAAGAGGCAACACACGACTCGCAGCCCGCGTCTCCTGCGCCAGCGCGAATCTCAAAGCGCAGCTAAGGCGTGGCCGGGCCTCCGCCACTTGTCCCCTCACGTGGCCGAAACGCCGCCTGTCCTTTTCTGTTCTGCTCGGTTGCACTCGACCGGCCGTCCGTGGCACCAACCAACCGCGCCGTTGATGGACTGTACCGTACGAGCCCGCATCAGGAACCCGTCGCCGGCCGTCCCCCACTTCTCCGGAGAGGGGCGGCGCCGCCAGGCGTCGAGGGTGTCCTTCCGGCTCATGGCGTCCGCGACTCCAGTGGAAGAGCCCGCGGCGGCGGCGGTCGAGGCGAAGCCGCGGCCGACCGGCGCCTCCTTCATCCGGCACCATCTCAGGAGCCTCGCCGCGTACCAGCCCATCCTGCCCTTCGAGGTATCCTTAGCCGTCCAACGCTTAGACTCCCCCGTACTCTTTAGTGAAAGATGCTCCGCCTTTCGCTGCGCTCGCGAGGTGCTTGTGGAAATGTCACGTGGCGGCGTGAATTTGCCTTGGGAACGAAATGTTTGAAAACGAGCTCCTGTGGCTTTCAGCTTGCCGTATTTTCTTTCGAAGTTGTGATCTGCAATTCCTTGGTGTTGTTTGACCAAATTGGAACTCTTGCTAGGTGCTATCTGCTCGGCTGGGGCGTAAACCAGAGGATATAATTAAGCTGGACGCCAATGAAAATCCATATGGTCCACCGCCGGAGGTGCGTGCTTCTAATTCTCATATTCGGATTAGTCAAAATCCATACGCCAATGAGTGATTACCTCTATCGCATTGTACTTGGACATTCACAAGGACATGCCATCTCAGCAGCAACATTGCTACTTTAGTTAAGAGTGAGACTTAAAATTCAATAAAAAAACAGTAGCATACTAGTATGAAATATCCTTTTTGAGCCTATAACAGAAAATATATATGAGCAACAAAAGCACCAAGACAGTCCATACCTTCCCCTTTTCTGTATCTAATGGATACCTGTATCTGTACAGGTAGCTACGGCATTAGGAAATTTAAAATTCCCTTATGTCTACCCTGATCCTGAAAGCCGCCATTTGCGTGCTGCTCTCGCTGAAGATTCTGGGCTTGAAACTGAGCACATACTTGTCGGATGTGGTGCCGATGAGCTAATTGATTTGATTATGAGGTTAGTTTGTAGCTCATCTTGCACCTGTTTTTTGTTGAGATCTTCATCTCAAAGTTGAGTAATCATGAATGGTGCAAATGCAGATGTGTACTCGAACCAGGTGACAAAATTGTAGATTGCCCTCCAACTTTTACAATGTATGAGTTTGATGCTTCAGTCAACGCTGCACTCGTCATAAAAGGTAGCTAATGCTCGCTTGGTTTTTTATTTGTTGAACCTTCTGTGATTTTTAATTTGTTAAACCTTACATGATTTCTGATCCTTATTTGATATGCCATTAACCATCCCTTGCTGTAGTTCCAAGACTTCCTGATTTCTCCCTAGACATTGCACACATTGTGAAAATGGTAGAACAGGAGAAACCAAAATGCATATTTTTGACATCTCCTAACAACCCAGATGGCAGGTATATCATTGCCACTCAGCTGTGGTGTTAATTTATTTGCTTATTGTTCATACTGCGGTATCTTACATAATCATTCAATTTTGTTTGCCAGTGTAATCAATGATGAGGATCTTCTAAAGATCCTTGACCTTCCGGTACTTGTAGTGCTGGACGAAGCATATGTTGAGTTTTCAAGCCTTCAGTCAAGGATGACATGGGTTAAGAAGCACGATAATTTGATTGTTCTCCGAACATTTAGCAAACGGGCAGGTGTGCGATTTTTGTTCTGTCATTTTTGTGTGTATAGAAAAGCTATTTGTTATGAAGAATCAAAAGAAAGCGAATTTCTTCACGAGTTATCAGTGATACAGGTTTAGCTGGGCTTCGTGTGGGTTATGGAGCATTTCCTCTAAGCATTATTGAGTACTTATGGCGGGCCAAGCAGCCTTATAATGTTTCTGTGGCAGCAGAAGTCTCTGCTTGTGCTGCCCTGCAGAACCCAGCCTATTTGGAGGTACATCTTTCACAAAAATAGTTTAATTGAAATGTCATTTTGACAATTCGAAGTTGGCTAATCCACGTCTGTTGGACCTATCATTCCTGAAGAGCGTGAAAAATCTTCTACTACAAGAGAGGGAGAGGCTGTATAATCTTCTCAAAGGAATACCTTACCTGAAACCATTTCGCAGTCATGCTAACTTCATTCTGTGTGAAGTCACGTCAGGGAAAGATGCAAAGAAAATAAAGGTCTGGCTTGCTTATTTTTGTATTGTCCAAAGTTTCTGCCTTATTTAGTTGAGCTAATATGGCCCCTTTCATTGTGATTTTGAGGTGAAAAAATATTGAGAACCTGGAACTTGGATATGGGTTCTCTGTGTTCGGGATCATTGCTATTCAAATTTTAAAATGTATATGCAATTTACGTTCCATTGGAACAATACCGTGCGTGCGACTTTATTCACTCGAGTTAGTGAAAAAATATTTGCAGGAAGATCTTGCGAAGATGGGAGTGATGATCCGCCACTATGACAAGAAGGAACTGAAGGGTTATATCCGTATTTCAGTTGGAAAGCCTGAGCACACTGATGCACTAATGGAAGGCTTCAAAGCACTCAAACTTTGAGAATTTGCCATTATTTACTTTGATGGAAGCAGTGAAGAGCTTATTGAGTATGTGTCTACCCATTACTAGGCTTGTAGTACACTGGATGCAGTCTATCAAGTAGACACTGCTTCCCTCCAACATCGGTAAAGTGTATTCTTCAGATTTCAAGCCAACCAGGGTCAATTAGTTTTCAATAAAGTTATCTATGTTTAACTAGTGCTGTAGGTCCAACCATTTAGCCATAAACTCTGTTTCAGCAAAGTTACTGTACAGAGCAAGACTTTTGTAGAGGTTGAATTCCTGATTGGTGTTGCTTCTTTTTGACTTGGCATACATATGTACTTGCTTGTTTGGTTGCTCATGGGAAAGTTGAATGCTCTATGGTGAATAAAAGACGCCATTACCATAATCTTACCTTACTTTTAGCAGTGTTTTTTTCAGTACAATATCATGAGGAGCTGCACTCTTCAAGGTTCAACACAACCTTTGCACACAATTTGACTTTATTATAGTTCAAACCAAATACAGTGAAGGAAGCTGGTGGCAAATCAAAGCAACCAGTTTTTGTTCCATTTTATTTAGGCATATATATTTTATGGCTGATGGCCAATGCAACGGCCAAGCATCCTTTATTTAGTTTCTGGCAGCTGGTACTCGACGATGCGTGCAGGCGTGCAGCTGCGAGTCCATGGATGCTCACTGGTACTGGCTGGCGAGCTTGCCTTCCTTGACAATGTAGTTGGGCTCCGGGAAGTCCTGCCCCTTGAAGTACCTCTCCAGCATGTCCTTCACACCGGCCGCGTACCTCAGCTGCGCCACATTATTAATCGTTTACGGTTCTTAGTCAGTACAGTTAGCATAGCGAGGCTTGGAAGCAGAGCGTGCTGTGCAAGTGCAAGTAACTGACCTGGCCGTCGATGGTGGTGCCGGAGATGTGAGGGGTCATGGCGTTGTTGGGCATGTACCTCCACGGGTGCTCCTTGGGCGCCGGCTGCGGGTACCACACGTCGCCGCCGTATCCTGACCAGAAAAGGAAGATTTGTGAGTTGAGACCGGCTTTGCAGACAGAGCAGCCCGGAGTTCATATGTTCTTACCAGCGATGTGCCCACTCTTGCAAGCGTCTGCCACTGCCTGCGTATCCATGATCGCTCCACGAGCATTGTTCACGATGATCACGCCTTTCTTCATCTTGGCGATCTTCTCCTTGTTGAACATGCCCCTGGAAGAGAAGCAATCATAACATGGACAGAAACGTTGAGCACCTGGTTGGAATATCAAAATATATGCAGGCAAAGTTGGTTCTCGTGATTTATTTACTTCGTCTTCTCGGTGAGCGGCATGTTGAGCACGACGACGTCGCACTTGGGCAGCATGGCGTCGAGGTCCTCCTCGAAGGTGGCGCCGAGCTCCTTCTCCAGCGCGGCGTCGACGCGGAGCCTGTCGTGGTAGAGCAGGTTGCAGCCGAAGGGCTTGAGGCGCTGGAGCAGCAGCTTCCCGATGCGGCCGGCGCCGACGGTGCCCACTGTCTTGCCCTCCAGGTCGTAGGCCCGGTGCGCGATTCCTGCGAGGTCCCACTCCCCGTTGATGGCCTGGTGGTGGCCCGGCAGGAAGTTGCGCATGAGGACCAGGATGCGCATCAGCTGGTCCTCCGCCACCGACACGGTGTTGCTGCCCGTGACCTCGGCGACCGTGAGCCCCGCGGCCGCCGCCGCCGGCAGCTCGATGTGGTCGGAGCCGATCCCGGCCGTGAGGAGCAGCTCCAGGTTCTTGCCGCGCCTGATCCGGTCCGCGCTCACGTACGCCGGGTGGAACGGCGTGGTGATGAGCACGTGCGCGTCCGCGATGTGCTTCTCCAGCTCTGCGTGCGCGCGTGTCCAATATGACAGGATGCATGATTGGTTAGTGTGGCCCTTGCCAACGTAATGGTGGCCGCTAGTCGTAAGTAGGGTACGTAGTATAATTTGCAGGTGATATCATAGATGGCGACTGACCGCAGTTGGGGCCGTCCTTGTCGTCGGTGACGATGTACTGGTGGCCCTGCGACTCGAGCCAGCTGCGGATGCCCAGCGCGTTCTCCACGCACCCCACGAAGTTGGGGTTCTGCCCCGCGTACTCGCCGCCCTTGTAGAACACGCCCACGATCTTCTTGCTGCCCGGGGACGCCTGGAGAACATAGATAAAACAGAGCAACGCAATTAGGAAAACCGGCCATCGTGCATGAACAGATGATCATCCCAACGCTCCATCCTCCATGCCCACTTTAACATGATTGACAATACACGCGTGCATTTGCCAAAAGTGTCAGGACGCATCTACTATTACAAAGGTTAAGTACGGTAAACAACGTTACATGGAGGCTCCTGGTGAGGGACGGCTCCAAGGCCCGGACCACCTGCTGCGTCGCGTTCCTCATGGCCATGGATGACAGGCACGAACTAACCGACGACGGTGGCTGATGGGAAGAAACTGGTCGTGCTCGAAGTCTGCTGATTGGTGTGCGCTGGTAGTAGTGGCACTGCTGCTGCGAGTGGGCTGTGTGGGAATCGAACACTGAGCCGGGTGCACATATATAGGGCGCAGGAGCCGTGCAACACCCATCGACTCGCCTCTGTAGGTTCCCCATTCCCGCCGGTCGTGTACGCACCGCCGAGCGGGCGCACCTGGGCTGGGCTGGGCAGGGCGGAATCAAAAATAGCAGCCGGGGGGCGGGGGCCATGGGGCCCGCGTGCCGATAGAGATGTCTCGCGGGACGGCAAAAGAGGCAGGCTGCTTCTGCTTGCTTGCTCGACTGAACGCGAAGATAGGAGAGGAGAGAGTGAACTGGACGTGGCGCGAGGCCGCACGGGCGCTTACGTTTCCGCGGTGCAACACGGGAAGGGAAGTGCGTCGTGAGGGGAAAGGATGCGCAAGTGGCGCGTCGCTGGCCTGGCGGCTAAGGGTGAACAAAGAGACGTGGGAGGAAGGCTGTCCCGTCCCGTCACCGCGTCACATCGGCGTCTCCCACTCGTGTCGCAGGTTTCATCTGGAGTGACGGCGGCGCGTCTCTCCGATTCCGAGGGCTCTGTAGGGGCATGTCTTTCCGAAAATCACACCACAATATCCCGTCACATGTACGAGGGGAAACCCATAAATTTTCTACTGCATCCGCGGACAGGGTACCAGTCCACGGACACGGATGCGGGAGGACGCCATCCAACTGTAGTCTGTATGTGTCCGCTAGCAAATTCAAATTCAAATGTGCGCTGATCCGTCCGACTAGTGATCACACCCGTGCCGGATCGCATCCCCGATCACAACCAAAAGCAAGCAAATATGCTTAGTTTTTACATGCCCGAATCCAAAAGAATATCAGTCCGGCAGTCCGTGCATCTCTGCCTTGCCGGACCGGCAATGCCTGCCGTCTGCTCCCCAATCAAGGGGGTGCCGTCGCCGCCGCGTAGACAGCCTCCGCGTCCGCGGCCACCTCCGCCGTGTCCTCATCTTCCGCCGCCACCAACTCATCTTTCTGCCGCTCCAACATCTGGTAGCGGACGTATTGCACGATAATTCTAGCGTCGGCATCCAAAGAGTCGATATTCAAGGGCAACATCTTGGCGTCCTCCGCATTGGCGGCGATCTTCACCCTCTTTTCCTCGAGCGTGGCCTTCTTCTTCTCCAGCGCCGCCTTCCTCTCTCCGAGCTTGATCTTCTTCCCCGTCGCGTCCATCAACTGCTTGAACCTCTCCGCCTTCCTCTCCTCCTTGATTTCCGAGCGCCTCACGCATGACTCCTCCTTCTTCGCCAAGATCTTCTCCAACCTCTCCGTCAGTTTGGCCGCCGCACCTTCTCGCTTCGCCCTTTCCTCCTCCCACTTCTTGCCCCGTAAATTTCTTCTAACCTTCTTCGGCGGTTCTTTGGTTGGGTCGGTAGGGTCACCGGTTTCTTCCTCATTGGCTTGGGCGGCGGTCTTGGCAATGAAAAGGTTCCACTTCGGTTGCCCATTCAACTTCAACCAATAATGCATGACAGTGAAGGACTTCTTCTCCAACTTCTTGTACACCACACAAGCACGAGTAGGCTACAAAGTGAAACAATGCATATCCGGGTAGTGAGCAACAAAACAATACATGTCCAGCTAGTGAGCAACAAAATAATACATGTCCGGCTAGTGATCAACAAAACTAAAGCATATCCGGCTAGTGATCAACAAAACTGAAGCATATCCGGCTAGTGATCAACAAAACTAAAACAAAACTGAAGCCTATCCGGCTAGTGATCAACAAAACTAAAGCATATTCGGGTAGTGATCAACAAAACTAAAGCATATCGGGCTAGTGATCAACAAAACTAAAGCATATCCGGCTAGTGATCAACAAAACTAAAGCATATCGGTCTAGTGATCAACAAAACTAAAGCATATCTGGCTAGTGATCAACTTACTTGCTCGGTGATTTGTGCACTGCTAGGCCACCGTTCGATGAGATGTTTCAAGTGCCCGCAATACTTGGAGACGGCCTCTTGGATGGTGTACCATCGATGATTGAGGGACTTCCACTCACGGCTGCGGATCAACGCGTCGGAGTAGGGCACGAAATGTTTGTGCTCATGGAACCATATGTGAATGTTCCTCCAAAAGGTTGTGCCTTTTTGCTCCGTGCCGTGGAGAGGATCAAGGCTAGTGGCCAACCATGCATCGCACAACAGCTCGTCCTCCCGCATGTTGAAGCTTTTTCCTCTACCTTTTTTCTTCGGATCGCCGGTGGTACCATCCGGATCATTGTCGTTGTCGCCGTCCTCCTCCTCCCCCTCCGAACGCTGCTCTCCGGCGGCCCAATATTCCTGTTGCTGTGTGCCATCGCCGGTCTCGGTGTAGGACTGCTGCGTGTGGGTGTAGTTGCCGGACTGGGTGGGATCCGAGTCTTCCACCCGCCCGTCCTCATAGCCCCCTCCTCCTCCCTCGCCTCTGTCGTGGATGATGTCGAGCATCTCCCTCTCCGCGTCATACGCCGGCTCCCCCGCTCTGGGCATTGCAGCAAACAGCGTGCGGGCACCCATCAGCTCCCCGGCCGCCGGCCGCGCCCGGACAAGCGGCGGCGAAGAATACTCAGAGAAGAGTGGCACTGCATTAACGTCGACGATGTAAGGCACATTACCGGCGGGGGTTCCGAGCTGCTTCGCGGCGTACTAGTACGGAGGCTTGTAAGGCTCCAGCCACAGCGCTGTCAGTACTGTCGGCACGCCCATCTGCCGGTGCCCCCACTGCCGCGCCGACCACCTCGTCCGCCATGACCTCCACGCCCATCGCCACCACTAGGCCCACCGGCGGACAAACGCTTCTTGAGCTTCTCCTCCCTTGCGGCCTTCGCTTTGACGCGGCGATTTTGCCGCGTCTCAGAGTTGATCTTCTGGGCGAGCGTGATGCTCGGATCCTCCGGCACCTCCGCCAGCTCCATCTCCGACGGTTTCATGCGGCGGCGGCGGAAGAAAGGAGAGGGTGGGAGAAATGAGCGGGAATTGGGCGGAGGGCGATGGGGAATGGAAGAAGACAATGGGGGATTTTGGCGCAGAAACAGTGCGGGATGCTACAAAAGCGCGGGCTCCGCCTTCCTTTTGGGTGGGCCGGGGACGATAGCGACGTTTCGCGTGTCCGGACTCCCGCAAACCTCCTGCACTTTTGTCCCCGTTTTGCGGGAGAAATCGCGTCCGGACCGCTCCGCGGACCGATACAGGTCGGCGTTGGTTGGCTCACGCGGTCCGGACGGATGCGGGCGGTTTGCGGGTCAGCCTTGGAGATGCCCTGATCCCTCCTCTACTCTCTTCTTTCAACCGGATTAATTTGTAAATAAGCATTGGACGGCCGGTTCCCGCATCATGTCCGTGGACCACGTTCGGACATAAAAACAAACATTTGCGGTGTCCATTTGCGGGTCAGCGTTGGAGATGCCTTTAGGCCATCTCCAACATTGTCACAAAACGGACACACTATCTCACACGAAGCTGGCCATCTAACGCCGTGCCTAAAACATCTACCCGGATTCAGCCCTATCCAAATACATTTGATGAGGTGCATACATATGTAATCTTCACAACTAAAAAATATGGATGTTCATAAGTTTTTACATGTGTTTGATCACAAAAATTCCAGTCCGACAGTCCGTGCAAATTTTGCCCTCCCAGACCGGTTGTTCATACAATGTCTGTCTCTTCTATCTCTGCCTCCAAGCGCTTCAACATCTTTGCACGGACGGCTTGCACGATCTTCGTCGCATGGATCATGGTCGACATTTTGGTTTCCCTTGAAGCGGTCGCGAGCTCAACCCTCCTCTTATCGAGTTTGGTCTTCTTCTCTTCGAGTTTGATCTTCTTCTCCGTCGCCGCCATGAAGATGTCAAACCTCTCCGCCTTCTTTTGCTCCTTGACGTCATGACGCTTGACACATGCCTCCTCCTTCTTGTCCATGATACTCTCGAACTTCTCTGTCATATTGGTCGCCGCCCCTTCTCGCTTCTCCTTCTCCTCCTTCCACTTTCTCCCCGGGATCCCCTTTTTGACCTTCTTCGTCAGCTCTCCTTTTGTTGGGTTGGTTGGATCATCATCTTCGTCTTCATTGTTGATGCCGGTTGTCTTGATGGTATGGGCAATGAGTAGGAGCCACTTTGGTCGCTCATTCAATTTTAACCAACAATGCATGAGGATGAAGTTTTTCTCCACCTTCGAGTACAACGTGACCGCACGGGAGGGCTAGCAAAAGAGGACATGGTCAACACATATAGCATATCCGGCCAAATGACCAACACATAGAACTGATGGGGAACGAAGCATGAAAATCATTTTTTTCCTACGAAACACCCAAGATCTAATCTAGGAGATGCAAAGCAACGAGACGGGAGTGTGTCTACATACCCTTGTAGACCGAAAGCGTTAGCGTCGTAACGTGGTTGATGTAGTCGTACTCTTCACGATCCAATCGTGATCCAATCCGATCTAGTGCCGAACGGACGACACCTTCGAGATTAGCACACGTTCAGCTCGATGGCGTCCTCTCCTTATTGATCCAGCAAGAGAGGGGGAGGAGGTAGATGAGATCGGAACCAGCACGGCGGTATGGTGGTGGCGACAGCAGCGGAATTCCGGCAGGGCTTCGCCAAGCGCGTACCGGAGGAGAGGTGGGAGGAGTTGGGAGCGACGGAGGGCAAGGGTGAAGGGGTGCAGCCCCCTGCGCCCCTCCCCACTATATATAGGGGTGAGAGGGAGGGGGCGCCGGCCCTAGCCCCTCTTCCAAGGGAGGGGACGGCGGCCCTAGGAGGTGGAGTGCCCCCCAAGTCAGGTGGGGCGCCTTCCACCCCTAGGGTTTGCCCACCCTAGGCGCATGGGCCTGGTGGGGGCTAGTGCGCCTGGCCCAACTAGGCCAGGGCGCCCCCCTACAGCCCATGTGGGCCCCCGGGGCTGGTGGACCCCCCCCGGTGGACCCTTGGAACCCTTCGGTGACTCCGGTACACTGCCGGCATGCCCCCGAACTCTTCTGGTAGCCAAAATAGGACTTCCCATATATAAATCTTTACCTCCGGACCATTTCGGAGCTCCTCGTGATGTCCGGGATCTCATCCAGGACTCTGAACAACCTTCGGACTTTCCACTGCTAATATCTCAATGCTACCCTAGCGCTACCGAACCTTAAGCGTGCGACCCTACGGGTTCGGGAACATGTAGACATGACCGAGACACTTCTCCGGCCAATAATCAATAGCGGGATCTGGATACCCATATTGATTCCCACATGTCCAACGAAGATCTTTATCGGTTGAACCACGATGTCGCGGATTCAATTAATCCCGTATACAATTCCCTTTGTCCGGCGATATGTTACTTGCCCGAGATTCGATCGTCGGTATCTCCATACCTAGTTCAATCTCGTTACCGGCAAGTCTCTTTACTCGTTTCGTAATACAAGATCCCGTGGCTAACTCATTAGCCACATTGCTTGCAAGCTCTTTACGATGTTGTATTACCAAGAGGGCCTAGAGATATCTCTCCGTCATATGGAGTGACAAATCCCAGTCTCGATCCGTGCCAACCCAACAAACACCTTCAGAGATACCTGTAGAGCACCTTTATGATCACCCAGTTATGAAGTGACGTTTGGATACACACTAAGTATTCCTCCGGTGTCAGGGAGTTGCACGATCTCATGGTCTAAGGAACAGATACTTGACATGAAGAAAGCTGTAGAAAATATCTAAACGATCTGATGCTAAGCTTACGGTTGGGTCTTGTCCATCACATCATTCTCCTAATGATGTGATCCTGTTATCAAATGACAACTCATGCCTATGGACAGGAAACCATAACCATCTTTGATCAACGAGCTAGTCTAGTAGAGGCTTACTAGGGACACGGTGTAGTTTATGTATTCACACATGTATTTAAATTTCCGGTCAATACAATTCTAGCATGAATAATAAACATTTATCATGAACAAGGAAATATGATAATAACCAATTTATTATTGCCTCTAGGGCATATTTCCAATAGTCTCCCACTTGCACTAGAGTCAATAATCTAGTTTACATTGTAATGAATCTAACACCCATGGAGTCCTGGTGCTGATCATGTTTTGCTCGCGGAAGAGGTTTAGTCAACGGGTCTGCCACATTCAGATCCGTATGTACTTTGCAAAGTTCTATGTCTCCATCCTTAATGTAATTATGAATGGAGTTGAAGCGGAGCTTGATGTGCTTTGTCTTCTTGTGAAACCTGGGCTCCTTGGCAATGGCAATAGCTCCAGTGTTGTCACAAAATATAGTCATTGGATCCGATGCACTAGGTATTACTCCTAGATCGGATATGAACTCCTTCATCCAGACTCCTTCTTGCGCTACTTCCGAAGCAGCTATATATTCCGCTTCACATGTAGATCCTGCTACAACGCTTTGCTTGGAACTCCACCAACTGACTGCTCCACCATTCAATATAAATACGTATCCGGTTTGAGACTTAGAGTCATCCGGATCTGTGTCAAAGCTTACATCAACGTAACCCTTTACGACGAACTCTTTATCACCTCCATAAACGAGAAACATCTCCTTAGTCCTCTTTAGGTACTTAAGGATATTCTTGACCGCTGTCCAGTGATCTACTCCCGGATCACTTTGGTACCTCCCTGCCAGACTTATGGCAAAGCACACATCAGGTCTGGTACACAACACAACATACATTATAGAGCCTATGGCTGAGGCATAGGGGACGACTTTCATCCTTTCTCTTTCTTCTGCCGTGGTCAGGCTTTGAGTCTTACTCAACTTCACACCTTGCAACACAGGCAAGAACCCATTCTTTGACTGGTCCATTTTGAACTTCTTCAAAATCTTGTCAAGGTATGTGCTCTGTGAAAGTCCTATTAGGCGTCTTGATCTATCTCTATAGATCTTGATGCCCAATATGTAAGCAGCTTCACCCAGGTCTTTCATTGAAAAACTCTTGTTCAAATAACCTTTTATGCTTTCCAGAAATTCTATATCATTTCCAATCAATAATATGTCATCCACATATAATATTAGAAATGCTACAGAGCTCCCACTCACTTTCTTGTAAATACAAGCTTCTCCGTAAGTTTGTATAAAGCCAAAAGCTTTGATCACCTCATCAAAGCGTATATTCCAACTCCGAGATGCTTGCACCAGTCCATAGATGGATCGCTGGAGCTTGCATACCTTGTTAGCATCCTTAGGATCGACAAAACCTTTCGTTTGCATCATATACAACTCTTCCTTAAGAAACCCGTTAAGGAACGCTGTTTTGACGTCCATCTGCCAGATTTCATAATCATAAAATGCCGCAATTGCTAACATAATTCTAACAGACTTAAGCATCGCTACGGGTGAGAAAGTCTCATCGTAGTCAACCCCTTGAATTTGTCAGAAACCCTTTGCGACAAGTCGAGCTTTATAGACGGTGACATTACCATCAACATCAGTCTTCTTCTTAAAGATCCATTTGTTTTCAATGGCTTGCCGATCATCGGGCAAGTCCACCAAAGTCCATACTTTGTTCTCATACATAGATCCTATCTCGGATTTCATGGCCTCAAGCCATTTGTCGGAATCCGGGCTCATCATTGCTTCTTCATAGTTCGTAGGTTCGCCGTTGTCTAGCAACATGACTTCCAGGACGGGATTACCGTACCACTCTGGTGCGGAACGTACCCTGGTTGACCTACGAAGTTCAGTAGTAACTTGATCTAAAGTTTCTTGATCATCATCATTAGCTTCCTCTCCGGATGGTGTAGGCATCACGGGAACTTCTTTCTGTGATGTGCTACCTTCCAATTCGGGAGAAGGTACAATTACCTCATCAAGTTCTACTTTCCTCCCACTCACTTCTTTCGAGAGAAACTCCTTCTCTAGAAAGGACCCATTCTTAGCAACAAAGATTTTGCCTTCGGATCTGTGATAGAAGGTATACCCAATGGTCTCTTTAGGGTATCCTATGAAGATGCACTTCTCCGCTTTGGGTTCGAGCTTATCATGCTGAAGCCTCTTGACATAAGCGTCGCATCCCCAAACTTTAAGAAACGACAGCTTAGGTTTCTTGCCAAACCATAGTTCATACGGTGTCGTCTCAACGGATTTAGACGGTGCCCTATTTAAAGTGAATGCGGCTGTCTCTAATGCATAACCCCAAAATGATAGTGGCAAATCGGTAAGAGACATTATAGAACGCACCATATCCAATAGAGTACGATTACGACGTTCGGACACACCATTACGCTGTGGTGTTCCAGGCGGCGTGAGCTGTGAAACAATTTCACATTGTCTTAAATGCATACCAAACTCACAACTCAAATATTCACCTCCACGATCAGATCGTAGAAATTTAATTTTCTTATTACGATGATTCTCCACTTCACTCTGAAACTCCTTGAACTTTTCAAATGTTTCAGACTTGTGTTTCATTAAGTAAATATACCCATATCTACTCAAATCATCTGTGAAGGTAAGAAAATAACGATATCCACCGCGTGCTTCAACACTCATCGGACCACATACATCGGTATGTATTATTTCCAACAAGTCACTTGCCTGCTCCATTGTTCCGGAAAACGGGGTTTTAGTCATCTTACCCATGAGGCATGGTTCACATGTCTCAAATGATTCATAATCAAGAGATTCAAAAAGTCCACCAGCATGGAGTTTCTTCATGTGCTTTACACCAATATGACCTAAGCGGCAGTGCCACAAGTATGTGGTATTATCATCATTAACTTTGCATCTTTTGGCATCGATATTATGAACATGTGTATCACTACGATTGAGATTCAACAAAAATAAACCATTCAATAAGGGTGCATGACCATAAAAGATATTATTCATATAAATAGAACAACCATTATTCTCTGACTTAAATGAATAACCGTCTCGCAATAAACAAGATCCAGATATAATGTTCATGCTTAACGCCGACACCAAATAACACTTATTCAGGTTCAAAACTAACCCCGAAGGTAAACGTAGAGGGAGCGTGCTGACGGCGATCACATCAACCTTGGAACCATTTCCGATGCGCATCGTCACCTCGTCCTTAGCTAGTCTTCGTTTATTTCGCAGCTCCTATTTCGAGTTACAAATATTAGCAACCGAAACAGTATCAAATACCCAGGCGCTACTATGAGCACTAGTAAGGTACACATCAATAACACGTATATCAAATATACCTTTGTTGACGTTGCCAGCCTTCTTATCTGCCAAGTACTTGGGGCTGTTCCGCTTCCAGTGACCATTCCCCTTGCAATAGAAGCAGTCAGTCTCAGGTTTGGGTCCAGCCTTGGGTTTCTTCATGGGAGCGGCAACTGGCTTGCCATTCTTCTTGAAGTTCCCTTTCTTTCCCTTGCCTTTCTTCTTGAAACTGGTGGTCCTGTTGACCATCAACACTTGATGTTCTTTCTTGATTTCTACCTCCGTGGCCTTAAGCATTGCGAAGAGCTCAGGGATCGTTTTCTCCATCCCTTACATATTATAGTTCATCACGAAGCCTTTGTAGCTCGGTGGCAGTGACTGGAGAACTCTGTCAATCGCTACTTCATCCGGAAGATTAACTCCCAACTGATTCAAGTGATTATAGTACCCAGACATTTTGAGTACGTGCTCACTAACGGAGCTGTTCTCCTCCATCTTGTAGCTAAAGAACTTGTCGGAGGTGTCATACCTCTCAACCCGGGCATGAGCCTGAAATACCAATTTCAGCTCTTGGAACATCTCATATGCTCCGTGGTGCTCAAAACGTCTTTGGAGCCCTGGTTCTAAGTCGTAAAGTATGGCACACTAAACTATTGAGTAGTTATCAGAACGTGCCTGCCAGACGTTCACAACATCTACAGACGATGCTGGAGGGGGTGCATCACCAAGCGGTGCATCAAGGACATATACTTTCTGTGCAGCAGTGAGGATAATCCTCAAATTACGGACCCAGTCCGCATAGTTGCTTCCATCATCTTTCAACTTAGCTTTCTCTAGGAACACATTAAAATTCAGGGGAGCTACAACGCGAGCCATTGATCTACAACATTAATTTGCAAAGACAATTAGACTAAGTTCATGATAATTGGTTCTGTTAATCAAATTACTAAAGAACTCTCACTTAAATCAACATCCCTCAAGTTGTCTAAGTGTTACATGATCCACATCAACTGACCCATGTCCGATCATCACGTGGGATGGGGCAGTCATCAATGATGAACATCTCCATGTTGATCATATCTACTATATGACTCATGTTCAACCTTTTGGTCTTCCGTGCTCCGAGGCCATGTCTGTACATGCTAGGCTTGTCAAGTTTAACCCAAGTATTCTGCATGTGTAAAACTGGCTTACACCCGTTGTATGTGAACGTAGAGTCTATCACACCCGATCATCACGAGGTGCTTCGAAACGACGAACTTTCACAACGGTGCATACTTAGGGAGAACACATTTTATCTTGAAATTAAGTGAAGGGATCATCTTATAATGCTACCGTCATCTTAAGCAAAATAAGATGCATAAAAAGATAAACATCACATGCAATCAATATGTGACATGATATGGCCATCATCATCTTTGTGCTTTTGATCTCCATCTCCAAAACACCGGCATGATCTCCATCGTCACCGGCATGACACCATGATCTCCATCATCATGATCTCCATCATCATGCCGTCATGTGGTTGTCTCCGCCAACTATTGCAGCTACAACTATTGCTAACGCATAGCGATAAAGTAAAGCAATTACATGGCGGTTAATAGTTGACACGCAGGTCATACAATAAATTAAAGACAACCCTATGGCTCCTGCCGGTTGCCGTACTCATCGACATGCAAGTCGTGAACCTATTACAAAACATGATCATCTCATACATCAACATATATCACATCATGTTTTGGCCATACCACATCACAACATGCCCTGCAAAAACAAGTTAGACGTCCTCTACTTTGTTGTTGCAAATTTTATGTGGCTGCTATGGGCAACTAGCAAGAACCGTTCTTACCTACGCAAAGCCACAACAGCGATATACAAGTTGCCTTTTAACCTTCTACAAGGACCGCCCTTGTCAAATCAGATTCAACTAAAGTGGGAGAGACAGACACCCGCAAAGCCACTTTTATGCAATACAAGTTGCATGTCAGTCAGTGGAACCGGTCTCTTGTGCGAGGACAAGTAAGGTTGGTCCAAGCTGCTTCATCCCACAATATCGCCAAATCCAAATAAGACAAAGGAAGTAAGCAATTTGAACATCAACGCCCACAACTTCTTTGTGTTCTACTCATGCAAATACATCTACGCATAGAACTAGCTCATGATGCAACTGATGGGGAACGAAGCATGAAAATCAAAAAAATTCCTATGAAACACCCAAGATCTAATCTAGGAGATGCAAAGCAACGAGAGGGGAGTGTATCTACATACCCTTGTAGACCGAAAGCGTTAGCGTCGTAACGCGGTTGATGTAGTCGTACTCTTCACGATCCAATCGCGATCCAATCCGATCTAGAGCCGAACGGACGACACCTCCGATATTAGCACACGTTCAGCTCGATGGCGTCCTCTCCTTCTTGATCCAACAAGAGAGGAGAAGGAGGTAGATGAGATCGGAACCAGCACGGCGGTATGGTGGTGGTGGCAGCAGCGGAATTCCGGCAGGGCTTCGCCAAGCGCGTACCGGAGGAGAGGTGGGAGGAGTTGGGAGCGACGGAGGGCAAGGGTGAAGGGGTGCAGCCCCCTGCGCCCCTCCCCACTATATATAGGGGTGAGGGGGAGGGGGCGCAGGCCCTAGCCCCTCTTCCAAGGGAGGGGGCGGCGGCCCTAGGAGGTGGAGTGCCCCCCAAGTCAGGTGGGGCGCCTTCCACCCCTAGGGTTCGCCCACCCTAGGCACATGGGCCAGGTCGACCCCCTACAGCCCATGTGGGCCCCCGGGGCTGGTGGACCCCCCTCGGTGGACCCCCGGAACCCTTCGGTGACTCCGGTACACTGCCGGCATGCCCCCGAACTCTTTCGGTAGCCAAAATAGGACTTCCCATATATAAATCTTTACCTCCGGACCATTCCGGAGCTCCTCGTGATGTCCGGGATCTCATCCGGGACTCTGAACAACCTTCGGACTTTCCACTGCTAATATCTCAATGCTACCCTAGCGCTACCGAACGTTAAGCGTGCGACCCTACGGGTTCGGGAACATGTAAACATGACCGAGACACTTCTCCAGTCAATAATCAATAGCGGGATCTGGATACCCATATTGATTCCCACATGTCCAACGAAGATCATTATCGGTTGAACCACAATGTCGCGGATTCAATTAATCCCGTATACAATTCCCTTTGTCCGGCGATATGTTACTTGCCCGAAATTCGATCGTCGGTATCTCCATACCTAGTTCAATCTCGTTACCGGCAAGTCTCTTTACTCGTTCCGTAATACAAGATCCCGTGGCTAACTCATTAGCCACATTGCTTGCAAGCTCTTTACGATGTTGTATTACCGAGAGGGCCCAGAGATATCTCTCGTCATACGGAGTGACAAATCCCAGTCTCGATCCGTGCCAGCCCAACAAACACCTTCGGAGATACCTGTAGAGCACCTTTATGATCACCCAATTACAAAGTGACATTTGGATACACACTAAGTATTCCTTCGGTGTTAGGGAGTTGCACGATCTCATGGTCTAAGGAACAGATACTTGACATGAAGAAAGCTGTAGCAAATAACTAAACGATCTGATGCTAAGCTTACGGTTGGGTCTTGTCCATCACATCATTCTCCTAATGATGTGATACCGTTATCAAATGACAACTCATGTCTATGGTCAGGAAACCATAACCATCTTTGATCAACGAGATAGTCTAGTAGAGGCTTACTAGGGACACGGTGTAGTTTATGTATTCACACATGTATTTAAGTTTCCGATCAATACAATTCTAGCATGAATAATAAACATTTATCATGAACAAGGAAATATGATAATAACCAATTTATTATTGCCTCTAGGGCATATTTCCAACAAGAACAACTTACTTTCTCGGAGATTATCGCACCACTTGGCCACCAGTTTGTGATTGTATTGAGATGGTCGTAATACTTACTCACGGACTCTTGGATGGTGTATGATGGATTGACGGTGTCCCGGTCGAGGGGTCCCTCAGTATGCCAGTTCCCAACCTAGTGGGCCGAGCTGAGGACCCCTAGGTCGGTTCCATCCTAGGCCACATTGGGCGGCCCATGGTGAATTCTACGAAGATTCCGAAAGACTTGAAGTACAATCTGAAGATACCATAGCCATGAGGAGTCTACGTCCATCGACGTAGCCGATCTAGTTCTGTAACCCTAGGATCCCTGGTGTGCTATATAAGCCGAGGGCCAGACTCGTTAATAGGACAACATACAATCCCTTGGTATGTTACCTGTACTTTGTACACACCCCAACGCAATATACGAGAGCAGGAGTAGGGTATTATTTTCTCTGCGAGAGTCCGAACCTGTGTAAAACCTTTCCCCTGGTACCATCATGCCAAGTCGCCTAGCTAGGATACCCTACTGAGGGATATGCCGGATCTAGATCCAACAATGGTGGCCCATGCAGGTCTTGCTAGGTGAACCCCGCGGCTCGATGGGTGTTCAGATCAATGCTTAGATGCTTGTGGGCTTGCTAATTATATTGTTGCCTAGCTTACAATGCTTTGAGCTTGCTTGCCATAATAGGATTGTTCATCTAGTTGCATTTCTAGAGAACTCTATTTGTCCTCAATTCCCTAAAACTGGTAATTAAGCTTAAAATTCGTAGTCTCCTATTCACCCCTTCTAGTTGACCGTATTGATCCTTTCAGCGTTGCTTGAGAGACAATGTTATGTGAGGGACCGCCCACCATCGATCAATTGTCATATCCTATAATGCAAGGTACTGACTCAGCCATAATGCGCTGGTAGTCAAAAAACTTAACTCCATTCAAGCTGGAGCAGAACGAGGCCGTACCTAGACACCAACATACTCCTCTAAAACATCACATTAATTCTCATAGTTATTTTTCTCCGCTAGTCTAGTATTTACTTTCAGTCCCTTATAGTACTTAGTTTAATTCTCGCCTTTTATCGTTTCCCCTAGCAACCGACCATAGTGAACTATTTCCAAATTCCGCTTTGGGTGTGAGCGTAGTTGCGTAAGTGACGAAGCAGCTGCGGGGATAGTTGGGCCTTCCTTTTCGCTCCCTGTGGGATGGACAAACCTTACTTACCGCGAAATTGCTACATCACCCTGTGTACTTGCAGGCCATCAAGCTTTTTCTCGCGCCATTGCCGGGGAGCATAGCGCTTTCTCATTAACTTCCCGTTCACGCATATTTTTTTGTTTGTTGCTATTTATCTTTTTGTTTGTCCTTTAAACAAAAAAAACTGCTTATCGTGTCTTCTAAGATGTTTAGTCAGGGAAAATATTAAATCTACAATGAAGGAGAGGAGACTGATGACCCACAAGTATAGGGGATCGCGACAGTCTTCGAGGGAAGTATTTCAATCCAAATTTATTGACTCGACACAAGGGGAGCCGAAGAATATTTGTTGGTGCAATATCTTGGCCCCACATATGGACCCGCTTGCCAACATCCACGCTGATGACCCACAAGTATAGGGGATCAATCGTAGTCCTTTCGATAAGTAAGAGTGTCGAACCCAACGAGGAGCAGAAGGAAATGACAAGCGATTTTCAGCAAGGTATTCTCTGCAAGTACTGAAAGTAGCGGTAACAGATAGTTTTAATAGCAAGATAATTCGTAACAAGTAACAAGTAACAAGTGTAACAAAGTGCAGCAAGGTGGCCCAATCCTTTTTATAGCAAAGGACAAGCCGGAACGGTCTCTTAGATAAAGCAAAGCGTTCTCGAGGACACATGGGAATTCTCATCTAGTCACTTTCATCATGTTTGTTTGATTCGCGTTCGCTACTTTGATAATTTGATATGTGGGTGGACCGGTGCTTGGGTGTTGTTCTTATTTGAACAAGCCTCCCACTTATGATTACCCCCTCTCGCAAGCATCCGCAACTATGAAAGAAGAATTAAGATAAATCTAACCATAGCATGAAACATTTGGATCCAAATCAGCCCCTTACGGAATAGCTCATAAACTAGGGTTTAAGCTTCTGTCACTCTAGCAACCCATCATCTACTTACTACTCCACAATGCCTTCCCTTAGGCCCAAATATGGTGAAGTGTCATGTAGTCGACGTTCACACGACACCACTAAAGGAAGCAACAACATACATATCATCAAAATATCGAATGAATACCAAATTCACATGATTACTTATGACAAGACTTCTCCCATGTCCTCAAGAACAAAAGTAACTACTCACAAATCATATTCATGTTCAAGATCAGAGGGGTATTGAATAGCATTAAGGATCTGAACATATAATCTTCCACCAAATAAATCAACTAGCATCAACTACAAGATGTAATCAATACTACTAGCAACCCACAGGTACCAATCTAAGGTTTTGGGACAAAGATTGAATACAAGAGATGAACTAGGGTTTGAGATGAGATGGTGCTGGTGAAGATGTTGATGAAGATTGGTCCTCCCACGATGAGAGGATCGTTGGTGATGTCGATGGCTGCGATTCCCCCCTCCCGGAGGGAAGTATCCCTGGCGGAATCGCTCCGTCGGAGAGCAAAATTGCTCTTGCCCAGGTTCTGCCTCGAGACGGCGGCGCTTCGTCTCGAAAGTATTCTCTATAATTTTTTTAGGGCAAATGACCTTATATAGCAGAAGGAGGGGGCCGGAGGCCAGCTATGGGCCCCACAAGGCATCAGGGCGTGCCCAGGGGGGCGCCCTGTTGCTTTGTGGGCAACTGGTGGGTCCCCTCTGGTATTTCTTTTCTCCAGTATTTTTTATATATTCAATAAAAAATCTCCGTAAAATTTCAGGTCATTTGGAGCTCTGTAGAATAGATATATCTGCTGTAGCTATTTCAGGTCCAGAATTCCAGCTGCCGGTATTGTCCCTCTTCATATAAATCTTGCAAATTAAGAGAGAAAAGGCATAAGAAATAATGACCAAATACATTGTAAATAACAGTAGGAAATCATGATGCAAATTGGACGTATCAACTCCCCCAAGCTTAGACCTCGCTTGTCCTCAAGCGAAAGCCGAAATCGATAATCATGACCACATGTTTAGAGAGAGAGGCGTCGATAAAATAAAATACGAACATGAAAGCATCATGATTGATTCCATAACAGCAATATAATATCATAAAGCTTCCCATGAATAAGTAATAATTGATCACAACAATGAAGTATAAGGCATAAACTTTCTTGAAAGCTAACAAACTACGTTCTCAGTCAATGAAACAATTACAATTCATCATATTTTCAGGAAGAGTCTATGTAAGAGCTTCTTGTTTTAGCAAGTCCACATACTCAACTATCATTTAGTCTTCTATGATTGCTGACACTCACGGCATAATTTTATGGAGCAAAAGCTTCAATCAGACACGTAGAAAGATGGGGGTTTATAATTTCACCTCCCAACAAATTTACCTCAAGGGTAATGTCAGCAATAATAACTCATCATCACTTACATCCAACGGGATATATATGCCTAGATCTTTCCCCACCACATGGTGCTTGCAAAGAGAGAAAATAAAAATGAAATAGAGAAGGATATTGTTGACTCTTGCATAAAAGTAAATACAGAAAAGTAAAAGATAGGTCCTTCACAGAGGGAAGCAGAGGTTGTCATGCGCTTTTTATTTTTGAATGTGCAAACTCTTAATGTAAATGAACGTCACTTTATATTGCCCCTTGTGATAGCAACCTTTATTATGTAGTCTGTCGCTTTTATTCCTTCACCATCACAAGATCGTACAAAGCTTATTTTCCCTTACAATAAAAGTTCATACATATTTAGAGGCAATTTTTATTGCTTTATGCTCCGATGACAACTTACTTGAAGGATCTTATTCAATCCATAGGTAGATATGGTGGACTTTCATGACAGGAAACTGGGTTTAAGGGTTTTTGGATGCACTAGTAGTATCTCTACTTAGTGCGGAATTTTGGCTAGCAAAAGATAGGGAGCAAGCACCACATGTTAGAGGATCTATGACAATATAACTTCTATGTGAATATAAGCAAACATAACTCATTACGTTGTCTTCCTTGTCCAATGTCAACTATTTAGCATGGAATATTTAATGGAGGCTCACAATCATAAAACATGTCCAAGATAGTATATTTATATGTGAATCATCCCTTCCTTTATTAACTCTTTCATGAATTGCATCAATGACCAATGCTATGTTTGTTAACTTCCAATAAATTTTATCAACTATACTTTTCTTCATGTAAAGTCATTACTCTCCAAGGAAATAGCATATGATCTCTTTATTCTTTTATTGCTTAGATTGAAACATAAAAGTAAAGAAGCAAAACTCAAACTACTCTTTATTATATAACTTTCACACACGATTATATAGATAGATAGATAGATCACAAAACAAACACTCGAAACTAGATTATACTAAAACTTTATTCCTCTAAATCATGAAATAACTAAAGATCGAACTAAGATAGATAATGATGATAAAAAAGGTGATGGTGATATGATACCGGGGCACCTCCCCCAAGCTTGGAGCAAGCCAAGGGTGGTGCCCATACCTGTTGGGGATATAACTCCGTGTTAAGGCCCGCCCAGGAGGGGCCGGGTTACACCTGGCGGCTCATAGCCCAAGACCTGTAAGGCGGGACGGAAGATGAAGACCAGGCCGCGTGGCGGCTTACCAGAAGGGCTAAGGCGGAGGCCCAGAAGACAGAAGATAGCATGATGACCCGGGTGGCCAAGCCGCCCGGTGGCGGCTTACCCAAGATGGTATGGCGGCTTAGAGACAGAGTAGAACACGTTGTGTGAGTCGGTTTGAGACTCGTGTAACCCGGGGCCTTGACCTCCTATATAAAGGCTAGACCCCGGGGCGGCTTAGACAAGAAACCAAGCTATCGAGAACTAGGTCAAGCAATCCGCTCCCTTGTAATCGATACTCCAATCAATACAGCATAAGCAGGACGTAGGCTTTTACCTCTACTCGAGGGGCCGAACCTGGGTAAACTCGTGTCCTTCGTCCCGATCAACCCCTTTGAGTCCACTACCATGGCGTTGGCCTCGAACCTAAGTCTTCGGACATCTGCCATGACAAAACCACGACAGTTGGCGCCCACCATGGGGCTAGCACTCGGTGGTGTTGAGTTCTCAAAGGGCTCTCTCCCAGGGATCGAGGGGTACGCGGTTGGCAGGATGACTAAGAGTCGCCGCCGCCGGCTCTACATCGACGACGCCGGCTGGGGCCCCGAGGCTGACTCCATTGAGTACAGTTTCCGGGTCCCCTTCGGCGGGATTCACGTTTTCATCGGCAAGATCGGCGGATCTGAACCCGGGCCGGACACCTGCACCGACATCGTCGAGTCGGCCCGGCGAGAGCAACCCGCCCGACGCGTGCAACCCGCCCGTGTTAGTCCGGGCCGGAAGCCTGTCTTCGTCGGCTTCACTCAGGGCATGGATCTTGAAGGATCTATGTCGCAGGAGGAACCTCTCATCCGCTCTGAGGATGAATCTTTGAGCGGAGAGACGGAATCCATCTATCAGCTCCACAATGGCGGGCTCGGGGGCTACGTCGAGCCTTACCCCGAGTCGGAATTCCATGAGCCGGAGGAGTATGAGCCGCCGAACCGCGCTGCCGTCTTCATGGCGGGTTCAACGGCGGCTCCTGGCAGTTCAGCCGCCGGGGCAACTGGAGCTGGGGCTGACCGGCCACTGGCTCAGGTTCTTCTGGATCTGATGGGTGAGCTTACAACCCTGATGGCGACTGAGGTCACGGTTGAAAACCAAGCGGCCCGTAACACGGAGATCGCAAGGTTGAAGAACCAGATGACCGAAGTACAGCAGGAGATCAATGAGCTGAAGGCTCAGATGGACGCTGAGGCGGAGCGCCTTAGGGCGGATGCTTTCCGTCTTGAGCTGGAACAGCAGTCGGCAGCGGCGGTTCAGCGGATGAGGCATCAATCCCGCTTGCCGGCTCAGTATGAAGCAAGGAATCTTTTCAACACACCAGAAACGGGACCGGACGCTATTTTGGCTGTAACGCGGACGGCAGAAGTGCCTGGAAGCCGGCCGGCGGATCAGCATCAGCAGATTAACCCGCCCCGGCGGAACCAGGCTACGCCAACTTCTTTCCCTACACCGCCGGGTCATTATTCTAACCCGGCGGAGAACATGGTGGTGGCGGCAACCCGGCTTGCCGCTATCCCCATCCCCGACGAGTCACCTTTCGCAGAAGAAGTGCGGAATGCTGTTGGGTACCTGCGGACGGCGGTGGCCCAGCAGGAAAAGTATACTTACAGCCGGAGTCGCGTGCACTCAACCCCCATCCCCAGTCGCAGCTACAGCCGGCGTTATGAGTCACCGGCGGTTTCTAGCAGTGAGCGGCGTCGGAACCCGCCGCGAGCCGACCGGGTGGCTCTGGATGCCCAGGCACTGGTGGATCGAGCGAGAGCGCAGCGAGAGGCGGCGGCTCTGGCGGCAGCGGCGGCTTATCAGGAACCCACAGTAGCGCCCTCCGTCTCAGTCGGAGCGGGGTTAACTTCCAGGGCTGTGGGGGTGCCGTGTTTAACGCCGGCTTTGCGGAATGAGCACCTGCCGAAGGATTTCAAGGGCCCTCGCAAGGTGCCCAATTACACAGCTGACTTACCTCCAGAGGCTTGGATCGAAAGCTATGAGCTGGTCATGGAGATGCTGGATGTTAGTGATGCGGTATGTGCCAAGTATTTCATCATGATGCTGGAAGGGCCGGCTCGCACGTGGTTGAAGGGGTTGCCACCCAACACCATTACTTCCTGGGCCGAGTTGAAGGCGAAATTTATCAAAAATTTCAAAGGAACGTGCAAGCAGCCCATGACGATCGTGGATTTGGATCATTGTGTGCAACAGGCGGATGAGTCGGCTCATCATTGGGTCCGGCGGGTCTCAACCATCATCCACTCTTCAGAACAGATTACGGTGGCTCAAGCGGTTTTGATTCTGGAGAAGAATTGCCACTTTACACCTTTGAAACAAAAGCTTGGCCGGCTCAAGCGCTCGTGTCAAGACATGGGGGAGCTCATGGCGGCCCTCACCAAATATGCAGACTCTGACAACACGAAGGATCCGGGTTCTGATGATGAAAAATCAGGTCAGGGGAAGAAGAGTAACAATGGAAAAGGTCAGCAGCAGAACGCAGCTGGAAACGGCAAGCGGAAGAACCCGGACGGCGGGTCAGAGCTGGTGGCAAACACCAGCGCCGGAAACAACCGTGCTAAGGGCAACGGGAACTTCAGGCAGAACTTTAACAAGGGTAAAGCTCCTTTCAACTTGGAAGCGATACTCAATAAACCTTGTCCAGAGCATAGTCAGCCTGATAAGCCGGCAAACCATACATGGAGGAATTGCAACATTATGCGACAGTTTCGAGATTACAGCCTTCAACAGCATCATAATAACGGCAATGGTCCGTCGGGCGGCTCAGGGCCAGGCGGGTCAGGAGCCGGCTTTGGTCCCGGCGGTTCAGGGTCCGGTTACCAGGATCAAGGTAATCAAGGAGGTCATCATCAGTCTGGTGGTGGCGGCCAGCAGCAGCATAACCAGTCGGGTTTCCAGAGTAACCCGAAGCAACTCAGTGGGGGTCAATATCATGTTTTTACAACCAGCCTTGACAAGCGAGACCGAAAGGTGCGCAAGCGGGCGGTTAACGCGGTCATGTCGGCTCTCCCACAGTACTTGAAGTGGTCTGAGTATGACATCACTTGGAGCCGGGAGGATCACCCGCCGCGGGTTGACAACCCGGGGCAGCTAGCTTTGGTGGTTGCCCCCCAAGTAGGTGGATACGTGTTCACTAAGGTTCTTATGGATGGTGGCAGCAGCATCAACATCCTGTACTACGACACTTTCAGCCGGATGGGCTTACTTGACAAGGATCTTAAGCCTTCTTCCACGGTGTTTCATGGCGTGGTGCCTGGCAAGTCGGCCTATCCAGTGGGCAAGATTTCTCTGGAAGTAGCCTTTGGTGATGAATACAACTACAGGGTGGAATCCTTATGGTTTGAGGTGGTCAAGATCAAAAGTCCATATCATGCTTTATTTGGACGGCCAGCTTATGCCAAGTTCATGGCTAGGCCTTGTTATGTCTACTTACAGCTCAAGATGCCCGGGTTAAGAGGAACGATTACCGTGCATGGTGATCAGAAGACGGCTCTTGAGTGTGAGGAAGGTGATGCAGCTTATGCAGAGTCAAGTTGTGCAGAGGCAGAGCTCAAGTTTTACAAGGAAAATGTCGACCCGGAAGATATGACTCCACTGAAAAAGCCTACTACGGAATCAGAGCCGCCACTCAAGTTTGCGGCGGATGATACCAAGCAGGTGGATTTCACTGAGGGCGACTCATCTCAGCAGTTCACTATCGGGGCTAACATGGACCCCGCATAGGAAAGCGCTCTCATCAAATTCATCCATGAGAATCAGGACATCTTTGCATGGAAGCCGTCTGACATGCCGGGTGTACCGAGAGAATTTGCTGAGCACCACCTTAATGTGGATCCTAAGTTCAAGCCGATCAAGCAGTTCCTTCGTCGTTTCAATGAAGAGCGGCGTAAAGCTATTGGAGAAGAGGTGGCCCGGCTCCTAGCGGCCGGGTTCATCGTGGAGGTCTTTCACCCGGAGTGGTTAGCTAACCCGGTACTAGTGCTTAAGAAGAATGGCACTTGGCGTATGTGTGTAGGATTACACGGACCTTAACAAGGCCTATCCAGTTGACCCGTTTGCTCTCCCCCATATTGATCAGATCATTGATGCGACGGCGGGTTGCGAGAGTTTATGCTTCCTGGACGCTTATTCGGGTTATCACCAGATCAAGATGGCAGTCAAAGACCAAGGGAAGACGGCTTTCATCACGCCTTTTGGTGCTTTCTGCTATGTATCTATGCCTTTCGGGCTCAAGAGTGCCCAGGCGACTTATCAGCGTTGTGTGCAGAACTGTCTTCACAGTCAGATTGGACGCAATGTTCATGCCTATGTGGATGATATTGTGGTCAAGTCAAGAAAGAAGGAAACTTTGCTGGACGAGCTGAAGGAAACTTTTGACAACTTGCGGGTTTACAAGATGATGCTTAACCCGTCTAAGTGTGTCTTTGGAGTCCCTGCAGGCAAGCTATTGGGGTTTCTAGTCTCTGAGCGTGGCATTGAGGCTAACCCGGATAAGATTCAGGCTATCACTTCCCTGGCTGAGCCGGCGTGCATCAATGACGTTCAGCGCCTGGCGGGTTGGATCGCTGCGTTAAGCCGATTCATAAGCCGCCTGGGTGAGAAGGCGATCCCTTTATATCAGATGATGAAGAAAACAGACGATTTCGTCTGGAGCAAGGCGGCGGGTGAGGCGTTTGAGGCGCTCAAGAAGCAACTAACTGAGCCGCCGGTCTTGGCCGCTCCGGCTGAGAAGGAACCCTTACTCCTCTATGTGGCGGCTAACAACAGAGCAGTCAGCGCTGCGATTGTTGTAGAACACAAGGAGGCAGGAAAGGAATATCCGATTCAAAGGCCGGTTTACTATATCAGCGAAGTCTTGATTGAGTCCAAGCAACGGTACCCACATTGGCAGAAGCTGATCTATGGGGTATTCATGGCGAATCGCAAGCTGAAGCACTATTTCCTGGGACACCCGATCACAGTGGTTAGCTCTGCCCCGTTGGGAGACATAATTCAAAACAGAGAAGCCACTGGCAGAATTGCTAAGTGGGCATTGGAGCTTGGACCTCTTAATCTGAAGTATGTGCCTCGCACCGCTGTCAAGTCTCAAGCCTTGGTGGATTTCATAAACGACTGGACAGAGTGTCAGTCGGCCGAGGAAAAGCCGGACAACACTTACTGGACGATTCACTTCGATGGGTCTAGACAGTTGGAAGGCTCGGGGGCTGGAATTGTCTTAACTTTCCCTAAAGGTGATAAGTTCTGTTATGTGCTAAGGTTGATGTTTCCTTGTACTAACAATGCAGCTGAGTATGAGGCTTTGCTTCATGGCCTCCGTGTGGCTAAGGAGATGAACCTAAGCCGGGTTAGATGCCTCGGTGACTCAGACCTCGTGGCTCAGCAAGTTTCGGGCACGTGGGACTCCAAAGACCCACGGATGGCGGCTTATCGTCAGGCGGTTGACATCATTGCAGGTCACTTCAAGGGTTATCAGGTGGATCATATTGATCGTCGCAAGAACGAGGCGGCTGACGCATTGTCAAGACTTGGCTCTCAGCGTAAGCCGGTGCCGCCTAACGTTTTCTTGGACGTGTTATATCACCCATCAGTTAAGCTACCTTCGGAGGAGGATCTGGCTATTCCTGACCCGGAGGGGCAGCTGGTTGCGGCTCTGCATGCTTTTCCCGACTGGACGCTGCCTTACATGGCTTACCTAACTCGCGGCGAGTTACCGGCTGACGAGACCTTGGCAAGGCAAATCGTCAGACGATCCAAGTCTATGACCATCCATAATGGCGAGTTACATAAGCGCAGCGTCACTGGCGTCTTCCAGCGCTGTGTTTCTCCGGAAGAGGGTAAGGAGATCTTGAATGAAATCCACGCCGGAGATTGTGGTCATCATGCCGGCTCAAAATCTCTGGTGGCCAAGGCTTTTCGCCATGGTTTCTTCTGGTTGACGGCTCATAAGGATGCAGAAAACTTGGTTCTCAAGTGCGATGGCTGTCAAAAGTTCGGGCGGCGTGCTGACGTGCCGGCTTAGGAATTGCGCATGATCCCAATTACCTGGCCGTTCGCGGTCTGGGGGCTTGATATGGTCGGGCCCTTCAAGAGATCCAAAGATAAGAAGACCCACCTTTTGGTGGCGGTGGATAAGTTCACCAAGTGGGTGGAGGCTGAGCCGGTCAGCAAGTGTGATGCGGCGACGGCGGTTCAGTTTGTCAAAAAATTGATCTACCGCTTTGGATACCCCCATAGTATTATCACAGATAACGGCACAAACCTATCCAAGGGGGCTATGCAAGCTTTCTGTGAAAGTGAATACGTCCGGCTTGACGTCTCTGCTGTGGCTCATCCACAGTCCAATGGTCAGGCGGAGCGTGCTAACCAGGAGATCCTGAGAGGTATCAAGCCCCGGCTTATGGTTCCTCTACAGAGAACACCGGGTTGTTGGGTTGAGGAGTTACCATCAGTTCTCTGGAGCATCAATACAACTCCCAACAGGTCGACAGGCTATACGCCTTTCTTCATGGTTTACGGCGCAGAAGCCGTGTTACCAAGCGACATACGTCATGACTCGCCACGGGTGGCGGCTTACGTTGAAGCAGACAATGAGACGGCGCGTCAGGACGCGTTGGATGCTTTGGATGAAGAGCGTGATCTGGCAGCGGCTCGATCGGCGATTTATCAGCAAGACCTGCGCCGCTATCACAGCCGCCGGGTTAAGACCCGGACGTTTCAAGAAGGCGACTTAGTGTTGCGCCTGATTCAAGATCAGACGGATGCGCACAAGTTGTCTCCTCCATGGGAAGGGCCTTTTGTGGTCAGCAGAAACCTCAACAATGGGTCATACTATCTCATCGACGTACGGGACGAGTCACGCACTTCTGGGCAGGAGACCTACCGGCCGTGGAACATCGCTCATCTGCGGCCTTACTATACTTAAGAGTCATCGACTCCCCCCATTGTATATCATCATTGTATATATCACATATATATATATAATAAAGTTGGCATCCCTGCAAGCCGGGGCCTCTGCCGTTTTACGTATCTCACATTGTTCAAAGATGGATACAATCATACGATCATTTGGGGGCTTTCAACCCGCCGGGTTAAGCTTCAACCCTCTTGGTCAGGCTCTTCAGCCGAAATTACCAAGTCACTTGGGGGCTTCTAACCTGCCGGGTTAAGCTTCAACCCTTGTTGATCGGCTCTTCAGCCAAGGTAGCACCATTAACCGGCGGCTTGCAAGACGGCGGCTTACAAGATGGTGTGAAAGTTGATATCCTCGACAAGGTCGTTTGGGGGCTTTCAACCCGCTGGGTTAGGCTTTACCCCTTTCGAGCAGGCTTTTCAGCCACTGCAAGGCGGGTCCTTGACCCAAAGCATTGACACCGTCAACAAAGATCACTAGGGGTGCAGCAAGTTATGAACTTACCCTCTTTTCGATCTACAGAGCCGAGTTATACCTGCCTGTAAGTAGCTGCCGCTTTGTCAGGGGTGCAGAAAGTTCTAAAACTTACCCCCTGCAAAGGCCTCTTACAGCGGCGAGGTAAACTTTTTTATCTACAAGGCTGGGTTATGTCTGCCTGTAAGTAGCTGCGCTTTGACCAGGGGTGCAACGAGTTCTAAAACTCACCCTCTGCAAAGGCCTCTTACAGCGGCAAGGCAAACCCTCTTATCTGTAAGGCCGGGTTATACCTGCCTGTAAGTAGCTGCGCTTTGACCAGGGATGCAGCGAGTTCTAAAACCCACCCTCTGCAAAGGCCTCTTACAGCGGCGAGGCAAACCCTTACATCCGCAATTCCGAGTTATACCTGCCTGTAAGTTGCTGCCGCTTTGTCAAGGGTGCAGCGAGTTCTAAAACTTACCCCCTGCAAGGGCCTCTTACAGCGGCGAGGTAAACTCTCCCATCTGCTGCGTACTCTCCGCTAAGTGGCCTGTCGTACCCTGGAGGTTCAAACGATGGATTTATGTCACGTGAGAAGTAGCTTCTGGGCTTTAAGGGTATTCACCCCCTGCTGCGTCTTTTTCTGGTTCGCTACGCTCTTGTCAGTTATTAAGAGTTCAAAGTAGTGAGACTACCCAGAAGAGCCGGCTTATGCGTTTGGAAAGAAAGGCAAGGTTATGAGATTTCACGTCTCCGGGTTAGGCTTTTTTAAGCCGCCCTTACAACAGTACAGAACATGTTCTGTCTTGTTTATTTTTGCAGGGTTTTATCTATAAGATACGCCGCCACGCTAACTGACATCATAAGCCGGACAAAGACAAGCAAGGCATATGTTAAGCTCGGCAAAAGATTTACACGTGCACGATGGCACGGCTCAGGCAGTTAAAGGTTTTTCTAAGCCTATTACAAAGCCCTCGACAAGAGCCCAACAAGCAACAGACAAAAGTTTTGTACAACTCAGTTTGGCGGCTCAGGAGGCCGAGTTATCAAATTTAAAGTGCTCAGCTCGATGGCGGGTCAGCCTGCGGCGGGTCTTCGACCTCTTCGATCTGAAGATTATCCATGTCCCAGTTGCAGTTTGCTAGTGCTTCAAACTGGGCGTCTTCAAAGATAGGAGACGGGTCAATCTCAGGAGCGAAGAGATGCTTACGGCGGGCAGGAGTCAAGTCTCTGCATTCAAAGGTTGGACAGCGCACTTTTCTGGAAGCCTCGTTGTAAGCCGCCTGGTAAGTTGACATATCAAGTTCATCCACCAATGTTGAGGCAAGCACCCTGGAGGCTTTTCTGCATCGGGCATAGTCTTCTGCTGTGAATTCGGAACCATCGTCCTTTTTGGATGGAAACCCGTCCATCATCTCTTCAGCAGTCAGCTCAGGAGCGAAAGCTAGACACCGGCTTAGCGCGGCTATAGTTCCCTGTCTGGCGGCTGATCGTTTAAGCTCTTCAACCTGCTTAGGCAGCGTCGACAATAGTTCTATAACTCCCTTCATGTATTTGGGGATGCTCTTCTCAGTCAACATTGCTTTGATGGTGAGAAGGGTCCCGCAGTAGAGTTGTTCTGCTAAGGAGTATACAGCCTTCAACTTCAGTAAGCTATCAGATGATAACTGGCGGCTTCTCTGGCCTGCAAGACATATCTGGTGTGATGAGCCGCCCTCGCAAGGTTTTTTAACTGCAAGGAAATTGGCTAAGTTTCGGAAGCTTACCAAAGATGGCAGAGGTCATTTTGGAGATGTGACGCTTAAGGGACTGCAGTTCGTCTGACACAACTGTAAGCAGCCCTTCAGCATCTTCTGCGCGTTTGGTCAGGGCGGTTTATTCAATTTCGGTGTTTTTCTTGAACAGCGCAAGCTCCACTTGTGTCTTCTCAAGTTCTTCTATGGCAACCCGCCATTTATTTTCCGCCTCTGACCGAGCGGTTTGTTGTGAAGCAAGGTTCTCTTTTAGGCGGGTCATCTCAGACTCAGCCGCCTCCAAAGAATCCTGTGTCATACATGGGAAAAGAGAGTCATCACGATGAGTTATCAATAACGCAAATTATGCTACAAGTCTCAAGCAGATTGCAAGCAATATACTCGACACTTGGGGGCTAATGTGTTCTCTATCTACCATGGAGTTCCGGCTCATCTTTTTCAAGATAAGCCGACACTTGGGGGCTACACGCAGCGCTCTCAAGGCTACAATGAAGTTCCGGCTTATATTATTCAACATAAGCCGGCACTTGGGGGCTACAGATGACGCTCTCAAGTCTTTCAGATCTACCATGAAGTCCCGGCTCATCTTCATGAAGATCAGCCGGTACTTGGGGCTACAATCAGTTCAAAGTTTCCAATGAAATTCCGGCTCATCATGTTATGTTAACCCGGACTTGGGGGCTACAAGTGATTGATTCTACGACTTGAGTATTGGCTTACTATGAATACTAACCCAATACTTGGGGGCTACAGCTCAAGCTATAAATGTGTTGCAGAGGGAAGAGCCGGATTGGCGGCTATGGAAGGATATAAGGGAAAAGCTAGCAGGCAGATTACCTCAAATTTCTTTTTCATCAGGTTAACCAGCTTGAGCTCCATGTTCCGGCTTGATTTAAGACGGTTCAGGAAACCAGCGTGAAGCTCGTCAACAGTTAATTTCTCCAGCACAGGGAGTTCAAATTCGAGCCTTTCAGGCGAAGCTTCAGCCTTTTCAGAATGCCTTGACAGTACATAAGGTTCGGGGGTTCGCTGACCCGTCCCAGTTACAACAACATCTGGAAGAACTATATCTTCAACGGCTGTTGAAGGGCTCGGCAGTTTAGGGTCACCCTTTGGAGGGCTTTTGGTCCCTACCGGCTCAGAGGGCCGGCGAAGATCTTCAGGTGTGCCTTTTGTAGCGTCGGTAGGCTCAGCATGAGTTGGAGAGGCCGGCTTAGCTCTCTCCGGTTGTTGGGCAGTTGGAGCAGAGGAAGCCCCGCCCTTCTTTCTTCGCTTGGCTTGAGCCCTGAGAAATAAAGAAGGTTATTAAACAAAGAACAAAGATGAGGAAGAGGATATGATGCAGATGCAAAGGTACATACTCCGGATTGATTTTCATAGGAGGCAGTTTGGTTGCTGTCGAGTCGCCAGAGGAAGGAGGAGATTCCTGAAAGCAAGTTAAGACATTACGAAGCAGAGTAAGATCACAATACAAGTATGACTAAAAGTTACATCTCAGCCAAAGAATACCTCAGCCGGCCGTTTCCGTTGAGCCGGAGCATGCGGTAACCCGGCCAAGAGATCTTCAGAGCCGGTACTCCGGGTCTGACGTCGGGAGGTGTGCTGTTGCTTTTTCAAAAGGAAATTGGGGTCTAAATGAGCAAGGGGATGAGAAAATGGAACTTTCCGGACGACCCGCCGTATTCGGTCGTGTGGAAAGCTCTCTGAGTCAGAAATGTCAATTACCTCAGGGGTGTTTGCGTGGCTCGTCACCGTTTCATCCTGTGAATAATTATTGTCAATAAATTGTATAAATAGACAACCAAGGGAGTCAAATTTTACCTCCGAGTCGTCAGATTCAAGTGGCTCTGGAGTGGCGGCTTTCTTCTTCTTCTGAGCGGGGGTTTTCACCTTTGGTTTCCTAATTGGCGGATTAAACTTCTTTTTCCAGAAAGGGGAGTCGGCCTATATATAAGCCGCCAACAAAGGTTAGAAGGTGCAAGAAAAATATGACCAGTGGAGGGGAAAAGAATCTTACATCCGGAGCCGGGTTCTTGGTATAAAAGGGCTTCAGCCCAACTTTATTGCAAGCTTCCTGTTTTTCGCCGAGGAGTCCTTTGATGCCAGAGTGGATATCTTCTTCAGTCAAGGGGGCGTTCTTGAAACAAAGAGGGTCATTGGGTTCACCCGTATACTCGCACATGAGTCGGTCACGCCGGCTCAGTGGCATGATTTTCCAACTTACCCAGCAGCGGGTTAAGTCAACACCTGTCAAGCCGTTCGCCAGTAAAGCCTTGACTTTGGCGTAAGCCGGGGCATACTTTGCTCGTTCGGCGGCAGTCATCCGCGCTGGGAGTGGGTTGTCATTTGTGTAGCAGAGCCGGGTTGGACGGTAACCCGACAGGGGATTTTCACTTTCAGGAGAGGTGTCTTTACAGTAAAACCAGGTCTTATTCTAATCTTTGGGATGACTTGGCAAGGTAGCTATGGGGTATGGCAAGTCTCTCCGTCTTTGGATTGTAATACCACCAAGCTGCAAACTGGGCCCAGCCGCCATTTCAGTTTGGCGGTTTGCATAGTGATAGTCATGTAAGAGGTCCACAGACGGCTCTTCTTGCAGATAGACTTCACTTAAGACTTGGAACTGGCAGATATTGGTGACTGAATTTGGGCCTATATCTTGGGGATGAATCTTGAAGAAGTGAAGAACATCTCGAAAGAATTTTGACCCTGGAGGGCAGAACCCACGGAGGATATGATCAGTAAATATGATAATCTCCCCTTCCTTGGGCTCAGGCCTCTTCTCTGGTCCTGGGACCCGCCAGTGTATTACGTCTTTAGCCGGCAGCATGCCGGACTCAACAAAATTAAGCAGGAGATCTTCAGTGACTCCAGAGCTGACCCAGTCATAGGATGATGGAGCCCTTGACATGACGGCGGGTTATGCTACGAAGATAGAAAGTATGGCGGGTTAGAAAAGCATTTGCTGTGTAAGGCAGCTATGATCAGTATAACAGTGAAAGAGCTAAGCCGCTAGAGTAATTGGCGGAGAGTCGCCAAGGCAATGGGGAGTTATGTGGACAAGGCAACGCTGGAAATTTGACTAAGTATAGAAAAACAGGTTTTGCATATTATTATATCAGTTGCAAGATCTACGGGCAAAGGAAATGAAATATATTCATGACCTAAAGAACAGTGGAAGAACAGGTGGTCGGCGCACGGTGGAGATTGCTATACGAATTCAAAAACAAGTAAGCATTGGCATTCAAAATACCACCGCGGCGGACAGACGGCATTACGGGATGCCAAGTGATGCTAGGGGAACAGTGCTACAGGCACGGATGAACAGCGACGAACACAAGAACTCCGATGAACTCGGGAAACCCTAATGGGGGTGGATGCAGATCTGACGAGGGCTGGAAAAGGTACCTTGCGGGTGCGGACGCGCCGGCGAAGACTCTGGTCCCAATCAGGTCGATGCAGTGGCCGGCGATGGGGGCGACGGTGAGGTCCGGTCGGCAGTGGCGGAGCTTCAGAGTTTCGGCCGCTCGAAGGTGGGAGATGACAGCGACAGCAGAGGAAGTGGAGAAAGGAAAAAGGGGCACACGTGTCCCTATTTATGAGTAAGAGAGGCAACAGTGCGCGCGAGAATTGAGGAGGCACAGTGATGATTGACCGAGCGTGGCGCCTCGATTTTCGGGATAGCCTTTCAAATGAGAAGATCCGTTACATACATCATGGAATCTTTTCAGAATATCCGATATGACGTCATGGCGGGTTACGACTTATCGTTTCAGATGACAGAGATATGGAGACTCGCCGCCAAGGGAATTAAAGATTGACATGAGCTGGCTCAAATCAACCTGGGGCCTAATGTTGGGGATATAACTCCGTGGTAAGACCCGCCCAGGAGGGGCCGGGTTACACCTGGCGGCTCATAGCCCAAGACCTGTAAGGCGGGCCGGAAGATGAAGACCAGGCCGTGTGGCGGCTTACCAGAAGGGCTAAGGCGGAGGCCCAGAAGACAGAAGATAGCATGATGACCCGGGTGGCCAAGCCGCCCGGTGGCGGCTTACCCAAGATGGTATGGCGGCTTAGAGACAGAGTAGAACACGTTGTGTGAGTCGGTTTAGACTCGTGTAACCCGGGGCCTTGACCTCCTATATAAAGGCTAGACCCCGGGGCGGCTTAGACAAGAAACCAAGCTATCGAGAACTAGGTCAAGCAATCCGCTCCCTTGTAATCGATACTCCAATCAATACAGCATAAGCAGGACGTAGGCTTTTACCTCTACTCGAGGGGCCGAACCTGGGTAAACTCGTGTCCTTCGTCCCGATCAACCCCTTTGAGTCCACTACCATGGCGTTGGCCTCGAACCTAAGTCTTCGGACATCTGCCGTGACAAAACCACGACAATACTCGTGTGCTCAATTGTCTTTCTTCGGTGATGGTGGTGATGATGTGATAGGCTTGTCCTCCGTCTTCCAAGGCATAGGCTCCCCATCATAAAAGGATGAACGTGTTTCCATAGTCCTGAAATTTGCAGCTAAACTCATACCTTTGAACTTGGCCTCATAGTCAAAATTTTGGTTTTGTAGATCATAGATTTGGGCCTGAAGATGATCAATCTGGTCATTGAGCTTGAAGATGATGTCCCCAATATCCTTTCTGTCCACCTTGTGCTCACGGATGAATTCCGTGATCATGGAGTGGTTAGCATTGAGTCCGCGCTCCACCATCCCTTGGCACTTGAAGATCTCCTGTTCCATCGCTTCCAGCCTGGCCTTCTCACTCCCGGTCTTCTTAGGTCCTTGAACGTCCCGGATGTGGAGCACCCTCTCACGCATCTCAATGGCTTGAGGGTGCTTAATCACCTCCGGTAGGTAAGGGTTGATAACCTTCTCAAAGAACTTGTCCTTGGACGAACTTGGGAGCGCCATAGCGATCTAGATCTGTTAGAAAAACAGCCCAAAACAGGACCAGAGGAGAAACTTGCGATGCGATGGTCAAAACATATGGGAGTATATATATAAAGAATTTTTATCTTGCAAAACAAGCATACGAGAGGAAAACGGAGTCGGGAGGGCACACGAGGGGCCCACAAGGCAACACGGCGCGACCCCCCTGGGGCGGCGCCCTGTTGCCTTGTGACCTCCTCGTGGGTCCCCTCGGCTGTTTCTTATTTTTGTAATTTTTCTAATATTCCAAAATGAACAGAAATAATTTTTATGGAATTTTTGGAGTATGTTTACTTACCGTATCATATACCTACCTCTTTTCAGGGTTCTGGAGCGTTCCGGAAGGACTCTTGGATATGTTCTTCCGGTGTCATAGTTTGAATAATATTAGCTTCAACATTAATGGGCGTACCTGAGATATAATGTTTAATTCTTTGACCATTAACCACTCTCGGATTAGTGCCCTTGGCGTTATTGATTTTGATAGCTCCGGAGTGATAAACTTCTTCGATGATATATGGCCCTTCCCATTTAGAGAGAAGTTTTCCTGCAAAAAATCTAAAACAAGAGTTGTATTATAGAACATGCTCACCCACTTTAAATTCCCGTTTTGGATTCTTTTATCATGCCATCTTTTAACTTTTTTTAAATAACTTGGCATTTTCATAGGCTTGGGGTCTCCATTCATCTAGAGAGCTAATATAAAATAAGCTCTTTTCACCGGCAAGTTTAAAATCATAATTGAGTTCTTTAATTGCCCAATATGCCTTATGTTCTAGTTCAAGAGGTAAATGACATGCTTTTCCATAAACCATTTTATATGGAGACATACCCATAGGATTTTTATAAGCAGTTCTGTAAGCCCATAATGCATCATCAAGTTTCTTAGACCAATTCTTCCTGGATCTATTAACGGTCTTTTGCAAAATTAACTTTATTTCTCTATTTCTCAATTCAAATTGACCACTAGACTGAGGATGATAAGGGGATGCAACTCTATGATTAACATCATATTTAGCAAGTAATTTACGGAAAGCACCATGAATAAAATGTGAACCACCATCAGTCATCAAGTATCTAGGGACTCCAAACCTCGGAAATATAACTTCTTTAAGCATTTTGATAGAGGTGTTATGATCAGCACTACTAGTTGGAATAGCTTCTACCCACTTAGTAACGTAATCAACAACAACTAAGATATGAGTGTACCCATTAGAGGAAGGAAAAGGTCCCATATAATCAAAACCCCAAACATCAAATGGTTCAATAACAAGTGAATAATTCATACGCATTTCCTGACGTCTACCAATATTACCAATTCTTTGACACTCATCACAAGATAGGACGAACTTACGTGCATCTTTAAAAAGAGTAGGCCAATAAACCAGACTGTAATACCTTATGTGCAGTTCTGTCTCCCGTATGGTGTCCTCCGTATGCCTCGGAGTGACACTTCCGTAGGATTTGTTCCTGTTCATGCTCAGGTACACAACATCTAATTACACCATCTACCCCTTCTTTATATAAATGTGGGTCATCCCAAAAGTAATGTCTTAAATCAAAGAAGAACTTTTTCTTTTGGTGGTAGGTAAAACTAGGCGGAATATTTAGCAACAATGTAATTAGCATAGTCTGCATACCAAGGACTAGTGCGGGAAGCATTTGTAACAGCTAATTGCTCATCAGGAAAATTATCATTAATAGGCAGTGGGTCATCAAGAACATTTTCTATCCTAGACAAATTATCTGCTACTGGATTTTCAGCACCTTTTCTATCAACAATATGCAAATCAAATTCTTGTAACAAAAGAACCCATCTAATAAGTCTAGGTTTAGCATCTTTCTTTTCCATAAGGTATTTAATAGCAGCATGATCAGTGTGAACAATTACTTTAGAATCAATAATATAAGATCTGAACTTATCACATGCAAACATAACTGCTAAAAATTCTTTCTCAGTGGTAGCATAATTTCTTTGAGCACTATCTAGAGTTTTACTAGCATAATGAATAACATTCAATTTCTTATCAACTCTTTGTCCTAGAACAACACCAACAGCATAATCACTAGCATCCCACATAATTTCAAAGGGTAGGTTCCAATCAGGTGGTTGAACAATAGGTGCAGATATTAAGGCTTTCTTAAGTATTTCAAAGGCTTCTACGCAATCATCATCAAAAACGAATGGAACATCTTTTTGTAAGAGATTAGTAAGAGGCCTAGAAATTTTAGAGAAGTCTTTTATAAACCTTCTATAGAAACTAGCATGACCTAGGAAACTTCTTATACCCTTGAAATCTTTAGGACATGGCATTTTCTCAATTGCATCAACTTTAGCTTTATCAACTTCAATACCTCTTTTAGAAATTTTATGCCCAAGGACTATACCTTCATTCACCATAAAGTGGCACTTCTCCCAATTCAAGACAAGATTAGTTTCTTCATATCTCTGCAAAACTCGATCAAGGTTGCTTAAGCAATCATCAAAAGAAGTTCCGTAAACGGAGAAATCATCCATGAAAACCTCAACAATCTTTTCACAAAAGTCAGAGAATATAGCAGTCATACATCTTTGCAAGGTAGCAGGTGCATTACATAAACCAAAAGGCATACGACGATAAGCATAAGTTCCAAAAGGACAAGTAAATGTGGTTTTCTCTTGGTCTTCTTTTGATACAGGTATTTGAGAAAAACCAGAATATCCATCTAGGAAGCAAAAGTGTGTATGTTTAGATAATCTTTCTAACATTTGATCAATAAAAGGCAAGGGGCAATGATCTTTCCTAGTAGCTTTATTTAATTTCCTGAAATCAATTACCATCCTATAACCAATTACTATTCTTTGTGGATTGTCAGGGTTATGAGCCTGATAATGAGTACTAGGGGGTACGAAGGAGGGGCGGAGCCTAGCTATAGCGCACGCGTAACACTCGGATTCTACGAGTTCAGGCCCCTCTCGAAGGAGGCAATAGCCCCATGTCTCGTCACCCGGAGGCTTGTGTTTTCTCTTCTGGTATATGATTACAAGGAGTGCTGAACCCCTGCAAAGGAAGAAGAGGGCGGCTTATATAGAGTGTGCCTCGGCCTCTTTACTCCCACAGTACAAGGGGACTTAATGGCCATAACTACGGAAGTTATTGGTGTTAATAGCCATAACTACGGCTGTTACAGGTAACGGTAGCCACGACTGTACTTGAAGCCTGAGTTAAAGCCACCTGACGGTTGCGGCTCCCTTGTCGTCCCTGCACCTCCTTTGTCCGAGTGGTGGTGGTGGCTGGGCCGTCTGAAGGAAGATTGTCTGAGAGGTGTCAGTGTATCCGAGTGGATTCCTTGTGATGCACATCCGAATGCGCGCTTGGTCTAGGGACCTACCAATGATGGTGTGGGACCCCAGGCGGGCCTTAGATGTCAGGTCTGTGACCCTACCAGCAGTAGGTGACCCCATCATTAGCCCCCGAATCGGTCGAGGCTTCGCAGGATGAGTGAGTTGAGCTTTCGGATCGGTCCGAGTGCTTCAGAGGCATTCGGCGTCCATTCCCAAACAGCTATCCTTAAGTGAAGCCGCGGTGGATTCTAGACTAATGGTTTTCCGAGTGATCGGACAGTGTTGATCGCTGGGTAAAACTTGGTGGCATTCGCGTGTCTCTCGGGAGAGATGGACTTGAGGCTCGAGTGAGGGCATGCCATGAAACTCGAGTGACGATGCCGGCGCGTGGTCTGATTCTCCGGAGAGATGCCACTCCTTATCCCAGGGGAACGCCAGTGCGGGCCATCTCTGAGTCCAAATTTATGAGGCTCGCGCCTTGGAGCCTGATGAAAGGGCCAAGTTAACCCGCGGAGGGGCGTCGAGCTCATCCCGCTGCGACTCTGAAGATGACTTCAGTCGGGTGTTTTACGTGTCCGAGTGCACGGTGACCCGTGGAGGGTGGTCGGTCGGGCCGACGGGTGTCCTTTAGGAAAGGGACAAGAGAAATCAACCGGATTGACTCTCGGCGGAAATCACGGGATTTGAAATCCTGCGTGCGCGCGCGGAAGCGATTATGTCACGGTTAGTGGGGAAAGTGGGGCGTGGCGCCTCGATTTCCGCCCTAATAACCGCCACGTGCCCTGTTACTTCTGTGTGCGCGGCTGTTGCAGGCGCCGTCTAATCCGTGGATCTGCGGCTGAGATCTCGCGAAGGGATTTTACTCGCGGTATAAAATTCGTGGGGGGTAGGGTATGCTACTTGCAGTCTACGTTGGTATTTCCCCGAAGAGGAGAGGATGATGCTGATGGGGAATGAAGCATGAAAATCAAAAAAAAATCCTACGAACACCCAAGATCTGTCTAGGAGAAGCATAGCAACGAGAAAGGAGAGTGTGTCTACGTACCCTCATAGACCAAAAGCGGAAGCGTATATAACGCGGTTGATGTAGTCGTACTCTTCGCGATCCGATCACGATCCAACCGATCTAGTGCCGAACGGACGACACCTTCGAGTTTAGCACACGTGCGGCTTGATAACGTCTCCTCCCCCTTGATCCAGCAAGAGAAGGCGGAGAAGTAGATGGGATCACAACCAGCACGACAGCGTGGTCGTGATGGTGGTGGTGGAGCTAGTTCAGCAGGACTTCGCCAAGCGCTACTAGAACGAGGACGGAGGAGCTACGGAGTAACGGGAGAGAGAGGGGCGCCAAGGGCTTGGTGTATCCTCTTGGGGCGCCCCCTCCTCTATATATATAGGTAGAGGGGCGTGGGGAACAGCCCCTCCAAGCCCTAGGGCGCAGCCAAGGGGGGAGAGGACTTGGAGAGGGGCGTGGGGAACAACCCCTCCAAGCCCTAGGGCGCAGCCAAGGGGGGAGAGGACTTGGACTCCAAGTCCAATCCTATTCCTACTAGGACTCCCCTTTTTTCCCCTTCCCTAGCCACATGGGCTTTTGAGGACTTGGTGCGCCTAGTCCAATAAGGCCAGGGCGCCTCCCCTCAGCCCATGCCAGCCCTTGGGACGTGGTGGACCCACTTGTGGACTTCCGGACCCCTCCGGAATCCTTCTGAACCTTCTGGAAGCTTCCCGGTACAATACCGAAAAAACTGCACCTTTTTCCGAAACCCAAAATATGACTTCCCATATATAAATCTTTACCTCTCGACCATTCTGAGACTCCTCGTGACATCCGGGATCTCATCCGGGACTCCGAACAACATTCGGTTACCAATCATCAAATATCCCAATACTACTCTAGCCTCAACGAACGTTAAGCGTGCGACCCTGCGGGTTTGGGAATCATGTAGTCATGACCGAGACACCTCTCCGGTCAATAACCAATAGCGGGACCTGGATGCCCATATTGATTCCTACATATTCCACGAAGATCTTTTATCGATTGAACCACGATGTCAAGGATTCGGTTAATCCCGTATGCAATTCCCTTTGTCCGGCGATATGTTACTTGCCCGAGATTCGATCGTCGGTATTTCCATACCTAGTTCAATCTCGTTACCGGCAAGTCTCTTTACTCGTTCCATAATACAAGATCCCGTGACTAACCCATTAGCCACATTGCTTGCAAGCTCTTTACGATGTTGTAGTACCGAGAGGGCCCAGAGATATCTCTCCGTCATACGGAGTGACAAATCCCAGTCTCGATTCGTGCCAACCCAACAAACACCTTTGGAGATACCTGTAGAGCACCTTTATGATCACCCAGTTACGAAGTGACATTTGGATACACACTAAGTATTCCTCCGATGTCAGGGAGTTGCACGATCTCATGGTCTAAGGAACAGATACTTGACATGAAGAAAGCCGTAGCAAATAAACTAAATGATCTGGTGCTAAGCTTACGGTTGGGTCTTGTCCATCACATCATTCTCCTAATGATGTGATCCCGTTATCAAATGACAACTCATGTCTATGGTTAGGAAACCTTAACCATCTTTGATCAACGAGCTAGTCTAGTTGAGGCTCACAAGGGACACGGTATTTGTTTATGTATCCACACATGTATTTAAGTTTCTGGTCAATACAATTCTAGCATGAATAATAAACCTTTATCATGAACAAGGAAATGTGATAATAACCATTTTATTATTGCCTCTAGGGCATATTTCCAAAAGTCTCCCACTTGCACTAGGGTCAATAACCTAGTTTACATTGTAATGAATCTAACACCCATGGAGTCCTGGTGCTGATCATGTTTTGCCCGTGGAAGAGGTTTAGTCAACGGGTCTGCTACATTCAGATCCGTATGTACTTTGCAATGTTATATGTCTCCATCCTTAACATAATTACGAACGGAGTTATAATGGCACTTGATGTGCTTGGTTCTCTTGTGAAACCTGGGCTCCTTGGCAATGGCAATAGCTCTAGTGTTGTCACAAAAGATAGTCATTGGATCCGATGCACTAGGTATTACACCTAGATCGGATATGAATTCCTTCATCCAGACTCCTTCTTGCACTGCTTCCGAAGCAGCTATATACTCCGCTTCACATGTAGATCCCGCCACGACGCTCTGCTTGGAACTGCACCAACTGACCGCTCCACCATTTAAAATAAATACGTATCCGGTTTGAGACTTAGAGTCATCCAGATCTGTGTCGAAGCTAGCATCGACGTAACCCTTTACGACAAGCTCTTCGTCACCTCCATAAATGAGAAACATGTCCTTAGTCCTTTTGAGGTACTTCAGGATATTCTTGACCGCTGTCCAGTGATCTACTCCTGGATCACTTTGGTACCTCCCTGCCAGACTTATGGCAAGGCACACATCAGGTCTGGTACACAACATGGCATACATTATAGAGCATATGGCTGAAGCATAGGGAATGACTTTCATCCTTTCTCTTTCTTCTGCCATGGTCGGGCTTTGAGTCTTACTCAACTTCACACCTTGCAATACAGGCAAGAAACCTTTCTTTGACTGATCCATTTTGAACTTCTTCAAAACTTTGTCAAGGTATGTGCTTTGTGAAAGTCCTATTAGGCGTCTTGATCTATCTCTATAGATGTTGATGCCCAATATATAAGCAGCTTCACCGAGGTCTTTCATTGAAAAACTCTTATTCAAATATCCTTTTATGCTTTCCAGAAATTCTATATCATTTCCAATCAACAATATGCCATCCACATATAATATTAGAAATGCTACAGAGCTCCCACTCACTTTCTTGTAAATACAAGCTTCTCCGTAAGTTTGTATAAAGCCAAAAGCTTTGATCACCTCATCAAAGCGTATATTCCAACTCCGAGATGCTTGCACCAGTCCATAGATGGATCGCTGGAGCTTTCATACTTTGTTAGCATCCTTATGTTGGAAATATGACCTAGAGGCAATAATAAATTAGTTATTATTATATTTCCTTATTCAAGATAATCGTTTATTATCCATGCTATAATTGTATTGATTGGAAACTCAAATACATGTGTGGGTACATAGACAACACTGTGTCCCTAGCAAGCCTCTAGTTAACTAGCTCGTTGATCAAAGATGGTTAAGGTTTCCTAGCCATGGACATGAGATGTCATTTGATAACGGGATCACATCATTAGGAGAATGATGTGATGGACAAGACCCAAACTACGAACGTAACATATGATCGTGTCAGTTTATTGCTATTGTTTTCTGCATGTCAAGTATCTGTTCCTATGACCATGAGATCATGCAACTCCCTGACATCGGAGGAGTACCTTGTGTGTATCAAACGTCGCAACATAACTGGGTGACTATAAAGGTGCTCTACAGGTATCTCCGAGGGTGTCTGTTGGGTTGGCATGGATCAAGACTGGGATTTGTTACTCCGTATGACGGAGAGGTATCTCAGGGCCCACTCGGTAATACAACATCACAATGAGCCTTGCAAGCAATGTGACTAAAGTGTTAGCCACGAGATCTTGTATTACGGAACGAGTAAAGAGACTTGCCAGTAACGAGATTGAACTAGGTATAGAGATACCGACGATTGAATCTCGGGCAAGTAACATACCGAAGAACAAAGGGAACATCATACGGGATTAACTGAATCCTTGACATAGAGGTTCGACCGATAAAGATCTTCGTAGAATATGTAGGAGCCAATATGGGCATCCAGGTCCCGCTATTGGTTATTGATCGTAGAGGTGTCTCGGTCATGTCTACATAGTTCTCGAACCCGCAGGGTCTACACACTTAACGTTTGGTGACGATTAGTATAGTTGAGTTATTTTGTTGGTGACCAAAGGTTGTTCGGAGTCCCGGATAAGATCCCGGATATGACGAGGGTCTCCGGAAGAGTCCGGAGGTAAAGATTAATATATGTGATAATAGTGTTGTGATCTTCGGAAGGGTTCCGGAATTCACCGGAAGAGGTTCCGGATGTTTACCGAAGTGTTCGGGTGCAGCAACACTTTATATGGGCCAAAGGGGTAAAGCCCACGAGGTATTGGAAAGTGCAAAAGGAAGTTTTGTTGCTGCCTTAAGCGGTACTACCGCTGGTAAGGCAGTGCTACCGCGTAAGCGGTACTACCGCTTGTGTGAAGCGGTACTACCGCATAAGCGGTACTACCGTGTGTGTGAAGCGGTACTACCGCTCGTGAGCGGTACTACCGCTTGTGCGTGGTACTGCAGGGATCCGAGTTGGACTCTTTCCCTGCGGGCCAAACCGACCTTGTGCGGGCAAAACCGACCTGGAGGAGGCTTTTACTCCAAGTTTAGACCCCAAGGCTCAACATATAAATAGAGGGGCAGGGCTAACACACGGGACACATCAAGATTTCCCAAGCCGTGTGTCGGCAACCCTAACCCTCTAGTTCTCCCGTCATAATCTCAGTAGTGCTTGGCGAAGCCCTGCAGAGATTGTTCCTCACCACCATCACCACGCCGTCGTGCTGCCGGAACTCATCTACTACTTCATCATCGCTCGCTGGATCGAGGAGGTGAAGGCGTCATCAAGCCGTACGTGTGTTGAACGCGGAGGTGCCGTCCGTTCGGCACTAGTTCGTGATCGGATCGAGGGACGACTTGCGATTTGGATCGCGGAGACGTTCGACTACATCAACCGCGTTTCTTAACGCTTCCGCTTAGCGATCTACAAGGGTATGTAGATTCAGTCTCCCTCTCGTAGATGCTCATCACCATGGATAGATCTTGTGTGTGCGTAGGAAATTTTTTGTTTCCCATGCAACGTTTCCCAACAGTGGTATCAGAGCTAGGTCTATGCGTAGATGAGATCTCGAGTAGAACACAAACGAGTTGTGGGCGTGGGTGTATACATATTGCTTGCCGTTACTAGTTAATACTTGATTCGGCGGTATTGTGAGATGAAGCAGCCCGGACCAACATTACTCGTACGCTTACGAGAGACCGGTTCCTTCAACTGACATGTAACTTTGTTGCATAAAGATGGCTAGCGGGTGTCTGTCTCTCTCACTTTAGTTGAATCGATTTCAATGAAGAGGGTTCTTTTAGAAGATCAAAAAGCAATCACTACACCACGTTGTGGTTTTGCGTAGGTAAGAACGGTTCTTGCAAACCCGTAGCAGCCACGTAAAATTTGCAACAACAATTAGAGGACGTCTAACTTGTTTTTGCAGGGTATGTTGTGATGTGATATGGCCAATTACATGATGAGATATATGTGATGTATGAGATGATCATGTGTTGTATAGAATATCACGACTTGCATGTCGATGAGTACGGCAACTGGCAGGAGCCATAGAGTTGTCTTTAATTATTGTATGACCTGCGTGTCAATCATTAAGCGCTATGTAATGCTTTACTTTATCGCTAAACGTTAGCAATAGTCGTGGAAGCAACAGTGGCGACACGTTGATGGAGATCAAGATGATGGAGATCATGGTGTCATGCCGGTGACGATGGAGATCATGCCGGTGCTTTGGAGATGGAGATCAAAAGCACGAGTTCATGGCCATATCATGTCACTTATGATTTGCATGTGATGTTAATCCTTTTATGCATCTTATTTTGCTTAGGACGACGGTAGCATTATAAGGTGATCCCTCACTTAAATTTCAAGATAAAATTGTGTTCTCCCCGAGTGTGCACCGTTGCGAAAGTTCGTCGTTTCGAGACACCACGTGATGATCGAGTGTGATAGACTCTACGTTCACATACAACGGGTGCAAGCCAGTGTTGCACATGCGGAACACTCGGGTTAAACTTGACGAGCCTAGCATGTACAGACATGGCCTCGGAACACAAGAGACCAAAAGGTCGAACATGAGTCATATAGTAGATATGATCAACATAAAGATGTTCACCATTGAAACCACCTCAACTCACGTGATGATCGGACTTGAGTTGGTGGATTTGGATCATGTTACACTCGAATGACCGAAGGGATGTCAATTTGAGTGGGAGTTTTTTAAGTAATATGATTAACTAAACTCATTATCTAGAACAATAGTCTAAGTTGTCTTTGCTATATTTATGTTGTAGATCATGGCTCGCGCTGTAGCACCCCTGAATTTTAATGCGTTCCTAGAGAAAGCTAAGTTGAAAGATGATGGAAGTAACTTTGTGGACTGGGCCCGTAATCTAAGGATTATCCTTACGGCTTCCCAGAAGGCTTATGTCCTTGATGCACCGCTTGGTGATCCACCCGCTCCAGTTGAGTCTCTAGACGTTGTGAACGCCTGGCAGGCTCGTTCTGAAGATTACTCAATAGTTCAATGTGCAATATTGTATGGCTTAGAACCGGGACTTCAAAGATGTTTTGAACGTCATGGAGCATATGAGATGTTCCAGGAGTTGAAGTTTATCTTTCAGAAGAATGCCCGGATTGAGAGATATGAGATCTCCGATAAGTTCTATGCTTGCAAGATGGAGGAGAACGGGTCTATCAGTGATCACGTACTCAGAATGTCTGGGTACTCCACCCGTCTGGCTGAATTGGGGATGCCCCTTCCGCCAGAGGCTATCACTGACAGAGTTCTTCAATCATTGCCACCTAGCTACAAGAGCTTCGTGTTGAACTATAACATGCACGGGATGAACAAGTCAGTCGCCGAGCTATTTGCGATGCTAAAAGCCGCTGAGTCTGAAATTCAGAAGGAGCATCAAGTGTTGATGGTCAATAAAACCACTAGTTTCAAGAAAAATGGCAAGGGTAAGAAGGGTAACTCCAAAAGGAGTGGCAAAGCAGTTGCTCCTCCCGTGAAGAAACCCAAGGCTGGACCCAAACCAGAAACTGAGTGCTTTCATTGCAAGGGAACTGGACACTGGAAGCGGAACTGCCCCAAGTATTTGGCTGACAAGAAGGCGGCCAACAACAAACAAGGTATATGTGATATACATGTTATTGATGTGTACCTTACCAACTCTCGTTGTAGTGCCTGGGTATTTGATACCGGTGCGGTTGCTCATATTTGCAACTCAAAACAGGAACTGCGGAATAGACGGAGGCTGGCAAAGGACGAAGTGACGATGCGCGTGGGAAATGGTTCCAAGGTTGATGTGATCGCCGTCGGCACGCTCGCTCTTCGATTACCATCGGGATTAGTGATGAACCTGAATAAATGTTATTTGGTGCCTGCGTTAAGCATGAACATTATATCTGGATCTTGTTTATTGCGAGACGGTTACTCATTTAAATCAGAGAATAATGGTTGTTCTATTTATATGAGTAATATCTTTTATGGTCATGCACCCAATGTGAGGGGTTTATTCTTATTGAATCTCGATAGTAATGATACACATGTTCATAACATTGATGCCAAAAGATGTAGAATTGATAATGATAATACCACTTTCTTGTGGCACTGCCGTTTAGGTCATATTGGCATAAAACGCATGAGGAAGCTCCATGCTGATGGACTTTTGGAGTCACTTGATTTTGAATCACTTGACACATGTGAGCCATGCCTCATGGGCAAGATGACTAAAACGCCGTTCTCTGGAACAATGGAACGGGCAAGTGACTTGTTGGAAATCATACATACTGATGTGTACGGTCCGATGAGTATTGAGGCGCGAGGTGGTTATCGTTAGTTTCTCACCTTCACTGATGACTTAAGTAGATATGGGTATATTTACTTAATGAAACACAAGTCTGAAACATTTGAAAAGTTCAAACAATTTCAGAGTGAAGTTGAGAATCATCGTAACAAGAAGATTAAATTCCTACGATCTGATCGAGGAGGAGAATATCTGAGTTATGAGTTTGGCAGTCACTTAAGACAATGTGGAATTGTTTCACAACTGACACCGCCTGGAACACCACAGCGTAATGGTGTGTCCGAACGTCGTAATCGAACCTTATTGGATATGGTGCGATCTATGATGTCTCTTGCCGATTTGCCACTATCGTTTTGGGGTTATGCATTAGAGACAGCTGCATTCACTTTAAATAGGGCACCATCGAAATCCGTTGAGACGACGCCATATGAACTTTGGTTTGGCAAGAAGCCAAAGCTGTTGTTTCTTAAAGTTTGGGGATGTGATGCTTATGTCAAAAAGCTTCAGCCTGAAAAGCTGGAACCCAAAGCGGAAAAATGCGTCTTCATAGGATACCCAAAAGAGACAGTTGGGTATACCTTCTACCTCAGATCCGAAGGCAAAGTGTTTGTCACTAAAAACGGAACATTTCTTGAGAAAGAGTTTCTCTCGAAAGAATTGAGTGGGAGGAAGATAGAACTTGATGAGGTTGTTGAACCTTTACTTCAACCTGAAAGTAGCGCAGCGCAGAAAGATGTTTCTGTAGAGCCTACATCAGCTGAAGAGGAAGTTAATGATGATGATCATGAAGCTTCGGATCAAGTTACTATCGAACCTCGTAGGTCGACAAGGACGCGTACTGCTCCTGAGTGGTACGGCAACCCTGTCTTAGAGGTCATGTTGTTGGATAACGATGAACCTACGAGCTATGGAGAAGCGATGATGGGCCCGGATTCCGAGAAGTGGTTAGAGGCCATGAAATCCGAGATGGGATCCATGTATGAAAACAAAGTATGGACTTTGGAAGTATTACCTGAAGGGCGTAAGGCCATTCAGAACAAATGGATCTTTAAGAGGAAGACGGACGCGGACGGTAATGTCACTGTCTATAAAGCTCGACTTGTGGCAAAGGGTTTTTCACAAGTTCAAGGAGTTGACTACGATGAGACCTTCTCACCCGTAGCGATGCTTAAGTCCGTCAGAATCATGTTAGCAATAGCTGCCTTTTTCGATTATGAAATTTGGCAGATGGATGTCAAAACAGCGTTCCTTAACGGTTTCCTTAAGGAAGAGTTGTATATGATGCAACCAGAAGGTTTTGTCGATCCAGAGAATGCTGACAAAGTTTGCAAACTCCAGCGATCCATTTATGGACTGGTGCAAGCATCTCGGAGTTGGAATCTTCGCTTTGATGAGGTGATCAAAGCGTTCGAGTTTATACAAGTTTACGGAGAAGCTTGTATTTACAAGAAAGTGAGTGGGAGCTCTATAGCGTTTCTAATATTATATGTGGATGACATATTGCTTATTGGAAACAATATAGAAATGTTGGAAAGCGTAAAGGAATATTTGAACAAGAGTTTTTCAATGAAGGACCTAGGAGAAGCTGCTTTCATATTAGGCATCAAGATCTATAGAGATAGATCGAGACGCTTTATAGGACTTTCACAAAGCACATACCTTGACAAAGTTTTGAAGAAGTTCAAAATGGATCAGTCCAAGAAGGGGTTCTTGCCTGTTTTGCAAGGTGTGAAGTTGAGTAAGACTAAATGCCCAGTGACTGCAGAAGATAGAGAAAAGATGAATGTCATCCCCTATGCTTCAGCCATAGGCTCTATCATGTATGCAATGCTGTGCACAAGACCCGATGTCAGCCTTGCCATAAGTATGGTCGGAAGGTTTCAAAGTGATCGAGGAATGGAACACTGGACGGCGGTCAAGAATATCCTGAAGTACCTGAAAAGGACTAAGGACATGTTTCTCGTTTATGGAGGTGATCAAGAGCTCGTCGTAAAGGGTTACGTCGATGCAAGCTTTGACACTGATCCGGATGACTCTAAGTCACAAACCGGATACGTATTTATTCTTAACGGGGGTGCGGTTAGCTGGTGCAGTTCCAAGCAAAGCATGGTAGCTGATTCTACATGCGAAGCGGAGTACATCGCTGCCTCGGAGGCGGCGAAGGAAGGTGTCTGGATGAAGGAGTTCATGACAGATCTTGGAGTAGTGCCTAGTGCGCTTAACCCAATGACTCTGTTTTGTGATAATACTGGTGCCATTGCTCTAGCCAAGGAACCAAGATTTCACAAGAGGACCAGACACATAAAGCGACGTTTCAATTCCATCCGCGATTACATCAAGGAGGACGACATAAATATTTGCAAAGTACACACGGATCTGAATGTTGCAGATCCGATGACTAAACCTCTTCCAAGGGCTAAACATGAACAACACCAGAACTGCCTGGGTGTTCGATTCATTACAATGTAAATCACATAGTGATGTGAACTAGATTATTGACTCTAGTGCAAGTAGGAGACTGTTGGAAATATGCCCTAGAGGCAATAATAAATTAGTTATTATTATATTTCCTTGTTCATGATAATCGTTTATTATCCATGCTATAATTGTATTGATTGGAAACTCAAATACATGTGTGGGTACATAGACAACACTGTGTCCCTAGTAAGCCTCTAGTTAACTAGCTCGTTGATCAAAGATGGTTAAGGTTTCCTAGCCATGGACATGAGATGTCATTTGATAACGGGATCACATCATTAGGAGAATGATGTGATGGACAAGACCCAAACTACGAACGTGCATATGATCGTGTCAGTTTATTGCTATTGTTTTCTGCATGTCAAGTATCTGTTCCTATGACCATGAGATCATGCAACTCCCTGACATCGGAGGAGTACCTTGTGTGTATCAAACGTCGCAACATAACTGGGTGACTATAAAGGTGCTCTACAGGTATCTCCGAGGGTGTCTGTTGGGTTGGCATGGATCAAGACTGGGATTTGTTACTCCGTATGACGGAGAGGTATCTCAGGGCCCACTCGGTAATACAACATCACAATGAGCCTTGCAAGCAATGTGACTAAAGTGTTAGCCACGAGATCTTGTATTACGGAACGAGTAAAGAGACTTGCCAGTAACGAGATTGAACTAGGTATAGAGATACCGACGATCGAATCTCGGGCAAGTAACATACCGAAGAACAAAGGGAACATCATACGGGATTAACTGAATCCTTGACATAGAGGTTCGACCGATAAAGATCTTCATAGAATATGTAGGAGCCAATATGGGCATCCAGGTCCCGCTATTGGTTATTGATCGTAGAGGTGTCTCGGTCATGTCTACATAGTTCTCGAACCCGCAGGGTCTACACACTTAACGTTTGGTGACGATTAGTATAGTTGAGTTATTTTGTTGGTGACCAAAGGTTGTTCGGAGTCCCGGATAAGATCCCGGATATGACGAGGGTCTCCGGAAGAGTCCGGAGGTAAAGATTAATATATGTGATAATAGTGTTGTGATCTTCGGAAGGGTTCCGGAATTCACCGGAAGAGGTTCCGGATGTTTACCGAAGTGTTCGGGTGCAGCAACACTTTATATGGGCCAAAGGGGTAAAGCCCACGAGGTATTGGAAAGTGCAAAAGGAAGTTTTGTTGCTGCCTTAAGCGGTACTACCGCTGGTAAGGCAGTGCTACCGCGTAAGCGGTACTACTGTGTGTGTGAAGCGGTACTACCGCTCGTGAGCGGTACTACCGCTTGTGCACGGTACTGCAGGGATCCGAGTTGGACTCTTTCCCTGCGGGCCAAACCGACCTTGTGCGGGCAAAACCGACCTGGAGGAGGCTTTTACTCCAAGTTTAGACCCCAAGGCTCAACATATAAATAGAGGGGCAGGGCTAACACACGGGACACATCAAGATTTCCCAAGCCGTGTGTCGGCAACCCTAACCCTCTAGTTCTCCCGTCATAATCTCCGTAGTGCTTGGCGAAGCCCTGCAGAGATTGTTCCTCACCACCATCACCACGCCGTCGTGCTGCCGGAACTCATCTACTACTTCATCATCGCTTGCTGGATCGAGGAGGTGAAGGCGTCATCAAGCCGTACGTGTGTTGAACGCGGAGGTGCCGTCCGTTCGGCACTAGTTCGTGATCGGATCGAGGGACGAATTGCGATTTGGATCGCGGAGACGTTCGACTACATCAACCGCGTTTCTTAACGCTTCCGCTTAGTGATCTACAAGGGTATGTAGATTCACTCTCCCTCTCGCAGATGCTCATCACCATGGATAGATCTTGTGTGTGCGTAGGAAATTTTTTGTTTCCCATGCAACGTTTCCCAACACCTTAGGATCGAAAAAACCTTCTGGTTGCATCATATACAATTCTTCCTTAAGAAACCCGTTAAGGAATGCCGTTTTGACGTGCATTTGCCAGATCTCATAATCATAAAATGCGGCAATAGCTAACATAATTCTAACAGACTTAAGCATCGCTACGGGTGAGAAAGTCTCATCGTAGTCAACCCCTTGAACTTGTCGGAAACCCTTTGCGACAAGTCGAGCTTTATAGACGGTGACATTACCATCAGCGTCTGTCTTCTTCTTAAAGATCCATTTATTCTCAATGGCTTGTCGATCATCGGGCAAGTCCACCAAAGTCCATACTTTGTCCTCATACATGGATCCTATCTCGGATTTCATGGCCTGAAGCCATTTGTCAGAATCTGGGCTCATCATAGCTTCTTCATAGTTCGTAGGTTTGCCGTTGTCTAACAACATGACTTCCAGGACAGGATTACCGTACCATTCTGGTGCGGAATGTACCCTGGTCGACCTACGAAGTTCAGTAGTAACTTGATCCGAAGTTTCATGATCATCATCATTAGCTTCCTCTTCGGTTGGTGTAGACATCACGGGAACTGTTTTCTGTGATGTGCTACCTTCCAATTCTAGAGAAGGTATGATTACCTCATCAAGTTCTACTTTCCTCCCACTCACTTCTTTCGAGAGAAACTCCTTCTCTAGAAAGGACCCATTATTGGCAACAAAGATCTTGCCCTCAGATCTGTGGTAGAAGGTATACCCAATGGTCTTTTTAGGGTATCCTATGAAGACGCACTTCTCCGCTTTGGGTTCGAGCTTATCAGGCTGAAGCCTCTTGACATAAGCGTCGCATCCCCAAATTTTAAGAAACGACAGCTTATGTTTCTTGCCAAACCACAACTCATACGGTGTCGTCTCAACGGATTTAGATGGTGCCCTATTTAAAGTGAATGCGGCTGTCTCTAATGCATAACCCCAAAACGATAGTGGCAAATGGGTAAGAGACATCATAGAACGCACCATATCCAATAGAGTATGATTACGATGTTCGGACACACCATTATGCTGTGGTGTAACAGGTGGCGTGAGCTGTGAAACAATTCCACATTGTCTTAAATGCATACCAAACTCGTAACTCAAATATTCACCTCCACGATCAGATCGTAGAAATTTAATTTTCTTATTACGATGATTCTCCACTTCACTCTAAAACTCCTTGAACCTTTCAAATGTTTCAGACTTGTGTTTCATTAAGTAAATATACCTGTATCTACTCAAATCATCTATGAAGGTAAGAAAATAATGATATCCACCGCGTGCTTCAACACTCATCGGATCGCATACATCAGTATGTATTATTTCCAATAAGTCACTAGCTCACTCCATTGTTCCAGAGAACGGAGTTTTAGTCATCTTGCCCATGAGGCATGGTTCACATGTCTCAAATGATTCATAATCAAGAGATTCCAAAAGTCCATCGGCATGGAGTTTCTTCATGCGTTTTACACCAATATGACCTAAGCGGCAGTGCCACAAATATGTGGTACCATCATTATTAACTTTGCATCTTTTGGCATCAATATTATGAATATGTGTATCACTACGATCGAGATTCAACAAGAATAAACCATTCACAAGGGGTGCATGACCATAAAAGATATTACTCATATAAATAGAACAACCATTATTCTCTGACTTAAATGAATAACCGTCTCACAATAAACAAGATCCAGATATAATGTTCATGCTCAACGCAGGCACCAAATAACAATTATTTAGGTTTAAAACTAATCCCGTAGGTAGATGTAGAGGTAGCGTGCCGACGGCGATCACATCAACCTTGGAACCATTCCCGACACGCATCGTCACCTCGTCCTTAGCCAATGTTCGCTTATTCCATACCTCCTGTTTCGAGTTACAAATATTAGCAACCGAACCAGTATCAAATACCCAGGCGCTACTACGAGCACTAGTAAGGTACACATCAATAACATGTATATCAAATATACCTTTGTTGACATTGCCAGCCTTCTTATCTGCCAAGTAGTTGGGGCAGTTCCGCTTCCAGTGACCATTCCCCTTGCAGTAGAAGCACTCAGTCTCAGGTCTGGGTCCAGCCTTGGGTTTCTTCATGGGAGCGGCAACTGCTTTACCATTCTTCTTGAAGTTCCCTTGCCTTTCTTGAAACTAGTGGTCTTTTTAACCATCAACACTTGATGCTCCTTCTTGATTTCTACCTCCGCGGCCTTAAGCATCGCGAAGAGCTTGGGAAGTGTTTTCTCCATCCCTTTGCATATTATAGTTCATCACAAAGCCCTTATAGCTTGGTGGCTATGATTGGAGAATTCTGTCAATAACCGAGTCATCTGGAAGATTAACTCCCAACTGAGTCAAGCGGTTGTGCAATCCAGACATTCTGGGTATATGCTCACTAATAGAATTGTTCTCCTCCATTTTACAGCTAAAGAACTTGTCGGAGCTGTCATACCTCTCGACCCAGGCATGAGCTTGAAATACCAATTTCAGCTCCTGAAACATCTCATATGCTCCGTGGTGCTCAAAACGTCTTTGGAGCCCTGGTTCTAAGCCGTAAAGCATGGCGCACTGAACTATCGAGTAGTCATCAGAACGTGCCTGCCAGATGTTCACAACATCCACAGCCGACGCTGGAGGGGGTGCGTCACCTAGCGGTGCATCAAGGACATAAGCCTTCTATGCAGCAATGAGGATAATCCTCAAGTTACAGACCTAGTCCGCATAGTTGCTTCCATCATCTTTCAACTTAGCTTTCTCTAGGAACGCATTAAAATTCAGGGGAACTACAGCGCGGGCCATTGATCTACAACACAAATTTTGCAAAGACAATTAAGACTAAGTTCATGATAATTTTAGTTCAGTTAATCAAATTACTAATGAACTCCCACTTAAATCAACATCCCTCAAGTTGTCTAAGTGACACATGATCCAAATCAACTAACCCATGTCCGATCATCACGTGAGATGGGGTAGTCATCAATGGTGAACATCTCCATGTTGATCGTATCTACTATATGACTCATGTTTGACCTTTCGGTCTCCTGTGTTCCGAGGCCATGTCTGTACATGCTAGGCTCGTCAAGTTTAACCCAAGTATTCTGCATGTGTAAAACTGGCTTACACCCGTTGTATGCGAACGTAGAGTCTATCACACCCGATCATCACGAGGTGCTTCGAAACAACGAACTTTCGCAACGGTGCATACTTAGGGAGAACACAATTTCTTGAAATTAAGTGAAGGGATCATCTTATAATGCTACCATCGTCCTAAGCAAAATAAGATGCATAAAAAGGATAAACATCACATGCAATCAATATGTGACATGATATGGCCATTATCATCTCGTGCCTTTGATCTCCATCTCCAAAGCACCGACATGATCTCCATCGTCACCGGCATGACACCATGATCTCCATCATCATGATCTCCATCATTGTGTCGTCACGTGGTCGTCTCACCAACTATTGCTTCTATAACTATTGCTAACGCATAGCGATAAAGTAAAGCAATTACATGGCATTTAATGATTGACACGCAGGTCATACAATAAATTAAAGACAACCCTATGGCTCCTGCCGGTTGCCATACTCATCGACATGCAAGTCGTGAACCTATTACAAAACATGATCATCTCATACATCAACATATATCACATCATGTTTTGGCCATACCACATCACAACATGCCCTGCAAAAACAAGTTAGACGTCCTCTACTTTGTTGTTGCAAATTTTACGTGGCTGCTATGGGCAACTAGCAAGAACCGTTCTTACCTATGCAAAGCCACAACGGTGATAATCAAGTTGCCTTTTAACCTTCTATAAGGACCGCCTTCATCAAATTAGATTCAACTAAAGTAGGAGAGACAGACACCCACTAGCCACCTTATGCAAAACAAGTTGCATGTTAGTCGGTGGAACCGGTCTCATGTGCGAGGACATGTAAGGTTGGTCCGAGCCGCTTCATCCCACAATACCGCCAAATCCAATTAAGACAAAGAAAGTAAGCAATTTGAGCATCAACGTCCACAAATTTTGTGTTCTACTCGTGCATATACATCTACGCATAGACCTAGCTCATGATGCCACTGATGGGGAACGAAGCATGAAAATCAAAAAATTTCCTACGAACACCCAAGATCTATCTAGGAGAAGCATAGCAATGAGAGAGGAGAGTGTGTCTATGTACCCTCGTAGACCGAAAGCGGAAGCGTATATAACGCGGTTGATGTAGTCGTACTCTTCGCGATCCGATCACAATCCAACCGATCTAGTGCCGAACGGACGGCACCTTCGAGTTTAGCACACGTGCGGATTGATGACGTCTCCTCCTCCTGGATCCAGCAAGAGAAGGTGGAGAAGTAGATGGGATCACAACCAGCACGACGGCGTGGTGGTGATGGTGGTGGTGGAGCTAGTTCAGCAGGGCTTTGCCAAGCGCTACTAGAACGAGGACGGAGGAGCTACGGAGTAACGGGAGAGAGAGGGGCGCCAAGGGATTGTTGTATCCTCTTGGGGCACCCCCTCCTCTATATATATAGGTGGAGGGGCGTGGGGAACAGCCCCTCCAAGCACTAGGGCGCAGCCAAGGGGGGAGAGGACTTGGACTCCAAGTCCAATCCTATTCCTACTAGGACTCCCCTTTTTTCCCCTTCCCTAGCCACATGGGCATTTGAGGACTTGGTGCGCCTAGCCCAATAAGGCCAGGGCGCATCCCCTCAGCCCATGCCAGCCCTTGGGACATGGTGGACCCACTTGTGGACTTCCGGACCCCTCCGGAATCCTTCGGAACCTTCTAGAAGCTTCCCGGTACAATACCGAAAAAACTGCACCTTTCTTCGGAACCCAAAATATGACTTCCCATATATAAATCTTTACCTCTCGACCATACCGAGACTCCTCGTGACGTCCAGGATCTCATCCGGGACTCTGAACAACATTCGGTTACCAATCATCAAATATCCCAATACTACTCTAGCCTCAACGAACGTTAAGCGTGCGACCCTGCGGGTTCGGGAATCATGTAGTTATGACCGAAACACCTCTCCGGTCAATAACCAATAGCGGGACCTGGATGCCCATATTGATTCCTACATATTCCACGAAGATCTTTTATCGGTTGAACCACGATGTCAAGGATTCGGTTAATCCCGTATGCAATTCCCTTTGTCCGGCGATATGTTACTTGCCCGAGATTCGATCGTCGGTATCTCCATACCAAGTTCAATCTCGTTACCGGCAAGTCTCTTTACTCGTTCCGTAATACAAGATCCCGTGACTAACCCATTAGCCACATTGCTTGCAAGCTCTTTACGATGTTGTATTACCGAAAGGGCCCAGAGATATCTCTCCGTCATACGGAGTGACAAATCCCAGTCTCGATTCGTGCCAACCCAACAAACACCTTTGGAGATACCTGTAGAGCACCTTTATGATCACCCAGTTACGAAGTGACGTTTGGATACACACTAAGTATTCCTCCGGTGTCAGGGAGTTGCACGGTCTCATGGTCTAAGGAACAGATACTTGACATGAAGAAAGTTGTAGCAAATAAACTAAACGATCTGGTGCTAAGCTTACGGTTGGGTCTTGTCCATCACATCATTTTCCTAATGATGTGATCCCGTTATCAAATGACAACTCATGTCTATGGTTAGGAAACCTTAACCATCTTTGATCAACGAGCTAGTCTAGTAGAGGCTCACTAGGGACACAGTATTTGTTTATGTATCCACACATGTATTTAAGTTTCCGGTCAATACAATTCTAGCATGAATAATAAACCTTTATCATGAACAAGGAAATATGATAATAACCATTTTATTATTGCCTCTAGGGCATATTTCTTACAGATGCAGTATAGTAGAGATAAGTATTTCCCTCAGTTAAGAACCATGGTTATCAATCCAGTAGGAGAACCAAGCAAAATTCCGTTAAGCGCACCTGCACACACAAGAGCAAACACTTGCACCCAACGCAAATAAGAGGGTTGTCAATCCTCTTAGCGGTTATTTGCAAGGATTAAATCTTATCGAGGTAAATAGATAAACTAAACTACTAATTAAAATAAAAGTAAATAAATTGCAGCAAGGTATTTTTAGGTTTTTAATATGATAAAGATAGACCCGGGGGCCATAGTTTTCACTAGAGGCTTATCTCTCGAGCACAGAAACATACGGTGGGTAGACAAATTACTGTTGGGCAATTGACAGAATAGCAAATAATTATGACAAATTCATGGCAATGATCATGTTTATAGGCATCACGTCTGATACAAGTAGACCGACTCCTGCCTGCATCTACTACTATTACTCCACTCATCGACCGCTATCCAGCATGCATCTAGAGTATTAAGTTAATAAAAACAGAGTAACGCCTTAAGCAAGATGACATGATGTAGAGAAGCAAATTCAAGCAATATGAATAAACCCCATCTTTTTATCCTTAATGCCAACAATACAAATACGTGTCATGTCCCCTTCTGTCACTGGGATTGAGCACCGCAAGATTGAACCCATCACAAAGCACCTCTCCCATTGCAAGATAAATCAATCTAGTTGGCCAAACCAAATCGATAGATCAGAGAGAAATACAAAGCTATAACAATCATGCATAAAAGAGTTCAGAGAAGACTCAAATATTTCTCATGAATAATCTGATCATAAACTCACAATTCATCGGATCCCAACAAACACACCGCAAAAGAAGATTACATCGGATAGAAGTCCAAGAACATCAAGGAGAACATTGTATTGAAGATCAAAGAGAGAGAAGAAGCCATCTAGATACTAGCTAAGGGCCCGTAGGTTTGTGGTAAACTACCCACACATCATCGGAAGGGCAGTAAGGTTGATGTAGAAGCCCTCCGTGATCGATTCCCCCTCCGGCAAAGTATCGGAAAAGGCCTCCAGATGGGATCGCGGAAGAACAGAGGCTTGCGGCGGCGGAAAGGTTATTTCTTCTGGCTCTCTGTTGGTTTCCCAATATTTTTGAATTTATAGAAGTAGAATTAGGTCAAACGGAGTCACGTGGGCCCCACAAGGCAACACGGCGCGCCCTGTTGCCTTGTGAAGCCTCCGTGAGGCTTCTGGCCTCCTCCCGAAGCTTCCAAGGTTTCTTTTGTCCAGAAAAAAATCTCCAAAAAGTTTCGTGGCATTTGGACTTCATTTGGTACTGTTTCTCTAAAAAGCCAAAAACATGCAGAAAACAGCAACTGGCACTGGGCACTAGGTTAATAGGTTAGTCCCAAAAAATGATATATAATTGCATATTAAAACATCCAAGATTGATACTATAATAGCATGAAACAATAAAAAATTATAGATACGTTGGAGACGTATCAAGCATTCCCAAGCTTAATTCCTGCTCGTCCTAGAGTAGGTAAATGATAAAAACAAATTTTTTGATGTGGAATGCTACCTATCATGTTTCATCATGTAATCTTTCTCTTACGGTATGAATAATAAGATCCAAATGATTCAAAACAATAGTCTATAATTTGATATAAAGACATCAATACTCAGGCATACTAATAAACAATCATGTCCTTCAAAATAAAAATGCTAAAGAATGTTATCCCTACAAAATCATATAATCCTGTCATGCTCCATCTTCTTCACACAAAGTATTTATCATGCACTACCCCGGTTTTAGCCAAGCAATTGGTTCATACTTTTTAACGCGCTTCGGCCTTTTCAACTCCCACTCAATACATGAGCGCAAGCCATGGATATAGCACTATGGGTGGAATAGAGTATGGTGGTAGAGATAAATAAGATAAGTCAAAAATGGAGAAATTCTCACATCGACAAGGCTAATCAACGGGCTAATGAGATGCCCATCAATTGATTTCAATGCAAGGAGTAGGGATTGCCATGCAACGGATGCACTAAGAGCTATAAGTGTATGAAAGCTCAACATGAAAACTAAGTGGGTGTGCATCCAACTTGCTTGCTCATGAAGACCTTGGGAATTTGAGGAAGCCCATCATCGGAATATACAAGCCAAGTTCTATAATGAAAAATTTCCACTAGTATATGAAAGTGACAAAATAGGAGACTCTCTATATGAAAAACATGGTGCTACTCTGAAGCACAAGTGTGGAAAAGGATAGTAACATTGCCCCTTCTCTCTTTTTCTCTCATTTTTTCATGGCTCTTTTTCGCCTCCTTTTATTTTTTATTTTTTTAGAACGATCTCATGGACCTCATCCCCACTTTTTCGAGGACTCATTAGTCTCCATCTTTCTTGCCTCACTGGGACAATGCTCTAATAATGATGATCATCACACTTCTATTTACTTACAACTGAACATTACAACTCGATACTAGAACAAAAATATGACTTTATATGAATGCCTCTGGCAGTGTACCAGGATGTGCAATGATGCTAGCGTAACATGTATAACAATGATGAAAGGTGGTTGAGCCACAAATACTATGTCAGCTATATGATCATGCAAAGCAATATGACAATGATGATGTATGTCATGAAAATGGAACGGTGGAAGTTGCATGGCAATATATCTCGAAATGGCTATGGAAATGCCATGATAGGTAGGTATGGTAGCTGTTTTGAGGAAGATATAAGGAGGCTTATGTGTGATAGAGCATATCATATCATGGGGTTTGGATGCACCGGCGAAGTTTGCACCAACTCTCGATGTGAGAAAGGGCAATGCACTGTACCGAAGAGGCTAGCAAATTGCGGAAAGGTGAGAGTGCGTATAATCCATGGATTCACATTAGTCATAAAGAACTCACATACTTATTGCGAAAGTTTATTAGCCCTCGAAGTAAAGTACTACTATGCATGCTCCTAGGGGGGAGGTTGGTAGGAGTTAACCATCGCGCGCCCCCGACCGCCACACAAAGGAAGACAATCAATAATAATTCATGGTCCAACTTCTTAGCATAACGACAGATCATACGTGCGTGCTTCGGGAATCACAAACCTTAACACAATTATTCTTACCAAACCACAATTATCTACTAATACCTCCCCCATATTACCATCTTAATATCACAAAACTATTGCAAGGAATCAAATTTATCATATTCAGTGATCTACATGAAAGTTTTTATTATATCCCTCTTGAATACCTATCATATCAGGACCAAATTCATAACCCGTGCATATTACCATTGCTATTACGAGACTCTCAAAAAGGTATAAGTGAAGCATGAGAGTGCAAATATTTCTTTAAAATATAACCACCGCCGTGCTCTAAAAGATATAAGTGAAGCACTAGAGCAACTGCCTAGCTCAAAAGATATAAGTGAAGCATATAGAGTATTCTAACTAATCACGAATAATGTGTGTCCCTATCAAAAAGGTGTGTTCAGCAAAGATGATTGTGACAAACTAAAAAGCAAACAAAAGGAAGCAAACTATTTCACAAGATTCTCCAAGTAAAACACATATCATGTGATGAATAAAAATATAGCTCCAAGTGAGTTACCGATAGATTGTAGACGAAAGAGGGGATGCCTTCCGGGGAATCCCCAAGCTTAGATGCTTGAGTATTCCTTGAATATTACCATGGGGTGCCTTGGGCATCCCCAAGCTTAGGCTCTTGCCACTCCTTATTCCTTTATCCATCGTAGTCTCACCCAAAACTTGAAAACTTCAGCACACAAAACTCAACAGAAACCTCGTGAGATCCGTTAGTATAACAAACTAATCTTAAACTTTAGGTACTGTTGTATATTGATTCATATTTAATATTGGCATAATTCTACTGTACTACAACTTCTCCATGACTCATACCCCCCGATACGATCCATAGATTCATCAAAATAAGCAAACTATGCAACAAAAACAGAATCTGTCTAAAACAGAACAGTCTGTAAAGATCTATTTAAAATCCATACTTATGTAACTCCAAAAATTCTGAAAAATTAGGAAAACATAAAAAATTCATATACCAATACTGTGTAAAAATTTCAGATTTTTATGACACTTGAGTACAGAATTAAAATTCGAGCACTGGACGAAAGCTTTCTGTTTTCCAAACAGCATCAATTATACTATCATCCAAACTAGCGAGGTGACCCGCGCATTTGCGCGGCTAGACTTACTAAATGTTGGTGTATATGCTATTCATTTCTCTCTCTCCTATTTACTTACAGTAATCTGCTCTCTAACTTAATTGGCCGCAACTTTATAACTGAAACATGTAGAAAAACCATGAGGATACTTCTTCTTTTTGGTAGAAATCTCTGTAAGAAGTGTGCTAACATGTTCATAAGGATTCTGATGAACTTCCTCTTTTTACTTAACATTGACCTTTTTTTCCATCTTTCAACTAATTGACTTTATGATATTATCATTAAGAACAAAGATGACCATTCATGACTTGTACGTAAATCTAGTGTCTTTTTCCCACCTTCCTAGTCCATTTTCATCCTTTAGTTAGACATTTATGGTGTTTTCGATTAATGCAATGTCATGCTTCTAAAGTATTTGACCGAAACTCATCTTACTTAAATTACCTATGTCGTTGGACCACTTGTGTAAGGCAATACAATTATTACATATATCGTCTACGGTTTCAAAAACATTCTCTCTTTTACTTGGACACGTCATAGGGTTTTTTCCGATCATCTCGATGTCGTTCGGCTTTGCCCTAGAATTGTATTTGCACAATTAAGTATGCCAGTATATACTTAACATGACTCTTCTATAATTTTATTGTTTAAATGTTATCTTGCGCTCGCCTTTCTTTTGTGAGTCCTATAGTTTCTGTGAATCATCTCTGAATAACGATTGTATTTTTGAATATTATTTATTTTGGGAATCATCGTCATAATTCTAGCCTTTGTTTGTTGTTTCTTACCAGTCATTTGTGGTTTTCAAATCATCTCTCAATCACCACTATATTTTTTTAATATGATTTATTCTTGGAATCATCATAATAATTCATGACTTGTTCGTTCTTTCTTACCAATTGCGTGTGGTTTTCTTATTTTTCTCGTCGTTCACATATATCAAACAAAATCTTGCCGTCGAACTCAAATTTAGGTTCATATTTATTATTATACTAATATTAGGGCCTCTCCCAATACTTTCTAATTTTTAGTATATCTTTATTTGTGTATATTTGTTGGAAATGTCTAAAACATTCCCTTGTATCTCCACATCATAGCATGTTCTTTCTAATCATAACCATACTGGTTTGCTAGGCCATATATATTATATATCGCAAGTGAAAATAAATAAATACATACTTGTCTTTTTTATCGCATGTTCTTATTTTCAACGTGTGGTATGGTTACTACAACATCAATTTAATTCTTTCATTGGATACACTGCTCACACATGTAGCACGCTGGAATAAATATCTAAAATTTAGTTATTTATGAAATTCCGAAGTACATATATTACAACATTTACATTACTTCTAATCTTCAAACATACGTATATATTTTTTATCTAATACAAAATGATTGTGCCTAGTATATTATTTTTTGGACAACGTTCCTTAGTACATTTGTCTAATTGCTAGTAAAAAAGATAGCTGCCAATAAAATATATTCCAATGACTGTAACCACGCCACCACTTTATTTCTCTGAGAACAGGAATCCAAGCCACGACACCACTCTTTTTATTAACATGGGAACGTGTGAGAACCGGACTGCTCAGGTTTCTTTTTTTTGTCCATCGTTTTTTTTTTGAACACAGTACAGACGCAAGCGCTCATATACACGCGCATACACTCACCCCTATGAACACACACACGCACACCCTACCCCTATGAGCACCTCCGAGAGACTGAGCCGGCATATCATCTTGAAATTTACGAAGTCACCATAGGCACCTCGTCGTCGACGGGAACGTCTCCTCCCACTGAATGCGCATCGCCGGAAATCCTGAAATAAATCCAGGAATAAATGCAAGCACCAGGATTTGAACCACAGTCCCTCCAACCATCCAACCACAGGTTGGTTTGCTTTGTCCATCGTGTTTGGCATGTATATGTATTGGGAACGGACTCCAGCTTGCATGAATCGCTCGTGTTTTGCTAGTCCGACCGATTCACCTAACGATTGTTTTTTTTTACTCTGACATTATGCTTCTATATATATGCATCTAACGTGACAACATGAAAGCTCAATACTGCCGGTACATATATTTTTATATGTTACGTAAGAAACTTTAAATCTCAGCCGTTATTATTCTAATCAAACGGTGTAAAAAGGATTAGCATATGTGGACGAACGTGATGGCTTGTTTGACTCTTGTTTTAATTATATAATAGATCATCCCAAAGGCATTACTTGGCACAAACACTAATCAAAACATAAAAACACAATCACAACAGATGCTATAATTGTGCAAACACTCAAAAACAGTAGGTAAAAGCAAAAATTATTTTATTCATTGGGTTGCGTCCCAACAAGCGCTATTGTTTTATGCCCCTAGCTAGGCATAATGCATAGTTTCAAGTGTCACCATCCTTCATCCCCACGTCCTTCTTGATTAAATATTCCAAAACTTTTCTCATTAATTCTCTACTCTCATGCTCTTATTTTCTAGTGAGTGAGCTTAGGTAATTGAAGGGGCTTTGATTGGTAACCTTAACATTCATAACTTCAAACTCAGGATCATCACCATAAACGTCCTCATATAAAACATGTATCTCATCATCAATAGGATCTCTAGCCGTACTCTCGAACCATTCTTCACTAAATCCCTCATCAATTCCTTTAGTAACCCATTCAAATTTATCACATGCATGGTGGTACATAGTTTTAATTATTTCGGCGTATGGAACTCTCCTTCTAATATTTTTTACCATAAGCAAAGTAATCTTTAGATTCCAACCTACAAATAGTATCTTTATCGTGAAGAATCTCCTCTATAGGGGGATTCTCAAAATTTATTTTGTAAAAGGAGAAAATATCCCTAGCTTCTCGGATTATATAATCAAATTCATGCATAAGGATTATAGTGGCAATTTTCTTAGCCCTAGGATCATGTATGTTGGGAAGTTCATAAAATATCTTTTGTAAGGCGGGGTGGATATGCAAAAAAATTCTTTCTAATTTAACCACAAGCATAGCAATGGCATCCACATAACAATTTGTTTTATCAAGAATGGATCCATTAATTATTGGTATAACTCCCGCGCAATTAAAGAACTCCTGAATAATATTTTTACCAATAATATTACCACTTCCCACATGATAGACTTTAGTTTTAAAATTAATGGGAGAGTTAGTCTCCGGAGGGTCATGATTAAGATCAAAAGAATGTGTTTTATCCCTAAGAGATTCACTACCACTATCCTCACTAGCACTTTTAATCACAACTTTCTCAAATTCAGACATGATAACAGTTTCAAGCAAAGTAAGCTAGCAAACAAGCAAATAAAATGTTTTTGTGTTTTTGTAAAAAAAAATTAGAAGTGGGGGAGATGAAAATGAGAGGCAAATGCAAATAAAAGGTAAATAAAGTAAATGCAAGTGAATCATAATTTGTGCGAAGGTACTTGGTAATTTTGATGATATCTCCCCGGCAACGGCGCCAGAAATTCTTCCTGCTACTTGTAGTCTGCGTTGGTATTTCCCCGAAGAGGAGAGGATGATGCATTACAGTAGAGATAAGTATTTCCCTTAGTTAAGAACCAAGGTTATCAATCCAGTAGGAGATCTCGCCAGGAGTAACGACCGCCGGCGAGTGTGTCCAGGGCGTTACAAGTTGAACCTGAGCCAGGTTCAACTTGTAATGCTCCGGACACACTCGCCGGCGGTCGTTACTCCTGGTGAGATCTAGACTGGCCCCACAGATCAATACTAGTCTTTTCTGCGCACTTTGTCCTCACTCGTGCGCACCCGGGAACAACTTTCCGGTCGGTCACCCATCCTGAAATTACTCCAAGCTGAGCACGCTTAACTTTGGAGTTCTTTCCGAATGGGCTCCCGGAAAAGAAGGAATTCCTTATTGATATGAGTAGTCTAGCATCCCTATTAAGCCAGGCTATCACAATCCAACATGCATCTAGAGTATTAAGTTAATAAAAACAGAGTAACTCCTTAAGCAAGATGACATGATGTAGAGAAGCAAATTCAAGCAATATGAATAAACCCCATCTTTTTATCCTTAATGCCAACAATACAAATACGTGTCATGTCCCCTTCTGTCACTGGGATTGAGCACCGCAAGATTGAACTCATCACAAAGCACCTCTCCCATTGCAAGATAAATCAATCTAGTTGGCCAAACCAAATCGATAGATCGGAGAGAAATACAAAGCTATAACAATCATGCATAAAAGAGTTCAGAGAAGACTCAAATATTTCTCATGAATAATCTGATCATAAACTCACAATTCATCGGATCCCAACAAACACACCGCAAAAGAAGATTACATCGGATAGAAGTCCAAGAACATCAAGGAGAACATTGTATTGAAGATCAAAGAGAGAGAAGAAGCCATCTAGATACTAGCTAAGGGCCCGTAGGTTTGTGGTAAACTACCCACACATCATCGGAAGGGCAGTAAGGTTGATGTAGAAGCCCTCCGTGATCGATTCCCCCTCCGGCAAAGTATCGGAAAAGGCCTCCAGATGGGATCGCGGAAGAACAGAGGCTTGCGGCAGCGGAAAGGTTATTTCTTCTGGCTCTCTGTTGGTTTCCCAATATTTGTGAATTTATAGAAGTGAAATTAGGTCAAACGGAGTCACGTGGGAGGGGGCGCGCCCTGTTGCCTTGTGAAGCCTCCGTGAGGTTTCTGGCCTCCTCCCGAAGCTTCCAAGGTTTCTTTTGTCCAGAAAAAATCTCCAAAAAGTTTTGTGGCATTTTGACTTCATTTGGTACTGTTTCTCTGAAAAGCCAAAAACAAGCAGAAAACAGCAACTGGCACTGGGCACTAGGTTAATAGGTTAGTCCCAAAAAATGATATATAATTGCATATAAAAACATCCAAGATTGATACTATAATAGCATGGAACAATAAAAAATTATAGATACATTGGAGACGTATCAGGGTAATTCCCGGATTCCCTTTTCCCCTTGCGCTCTCCGCTCTCCTCTTCCACCCGCTCCTCCACTCCGAGCACCCAGGCGTATGGAACCATTGTGAAAGAGATGACAGCCAGGTTGGAGAGGGCGAAGAAGTCGGGGAAAGGTGCGTCTTCGAGCGCCGGTCTGGCGGCATGTCGCGTCCAGGGGGACTGGATCCCGTCGTGGGTGACGGAGGGTCAGCTGAAGGAGTTGGAGGCCGAAGGGCCGATCCCCGCAAGAGGCTGGAGATTTCCCGAGGTGGATGAGATGGAGCCTGCGCCGCACGCCGACGAGCGGGTCCTCCTCGTCACCCACATAGAGTGAGGTTTTTCGATGCCCCCACACCCTTTCTTCCGTGCATTCTTGGATTTCTTCGGGGCGCAGCTTCACCACCTCCCGCCGAATACAGTGGTCTACTTGGCGGCGTTCGTCTCGCTGCGCGAGAACTTCGTTGGCTGTTACCCCTATTGGGGGCTGTTCAAGCATATCTTCACTTGTCGATCGATGACGGTGAAGAAGGACTCGCCGAGAGGGGAGAAGACCAATGTGACCCAGCAGTGTGGGGGATTGGGCATCCAGCTCAGGGGGCACTCCGCCCTTCCCAAGATGAGCTTCCTTGACTCCGTCAAGGGCTGGCAGGACAGCTGGTTCTACTGTAGAGATGTTTCGAGTGAAGGGAATCCGACTGGACTCCCGCTGTACTCGGCAGCGAAAGTTGCTGCTCCGCCGTCCCTCACGGTCGCCAAGGAGGAGAAGGTGGACATAGGGATCCTGGTTGACACCCTGGTAGGAGTGGTGCAGGTCGGAGTTGACGGGATGGACCTACTGGAGGTGTTCCTCAGTTGGCGCATCCAGCCGCTGCAAGACAGAGAGCACCCGATGTGGATGTATGAAGCACCGAGTGACCCCACCCGAGTGCACCCTGATGACCTGCCTGAGAAGGCCATTGAAGAGAAGATCAAGGCAATCACTTCCGCGTGCGACAATCCGCGCGGAGCCTGAAAAGTGCCCCCATACGGCTTGGAGCACCCGCCTGCCGATGTAAGTTCGCACTTCACCCGAGTGATTTCGGTAGTGACTCTTCCGTATGACTGACTCTGATTTTGACATGCGTTTTTCTTTCAGCAGAGCTTCCAGAAGATGGTCTCGCAGATTCCGAGTGTCGACCATGACCCGGAGGACGTGACGAGTGACACCGAGCGGCAGTACCGTGAGGACGACGACGAGGGAGAGGAGGAGGACAGCGATGAGGACACCGAGACCGAGGATGGTGAGGAGGCGGAATCCTCACCATCTGGGGGAGGTCCTAAGGAGCCCCGTACCAAGGCTCACCATGACCCGAGTGTTCGAGCGGGCGGGCCTCAGGCGCTGAGTGGTTCCAGACCGACCGCTGTAGCCCCTGGAACTCGTGGGGCGAAGCGCGGACGAGCCGGGTCAGCGGAGTTGCCTGAGAAGCAGCTCAAGCAGCCCAAACTTACCACCACCAAGCCTCGAAAGGCCGCTCTTCCCAAGATCAAGATGACAGTGCCCGTGGCTTGAACGTAAGAGACGTGCGCCAATCTCTTTTGCCGAGTGAGTTTTTGCTGACCAGTGACTGAGTGGCTTCGTGAGTGTAGAAACGAGACGTCTACCATGTCGCCGGACCCAGATGCTCCTGAGAAGGTGCAACCTGAAGCCCAGGCCATAGATGCTGCGGCCTCCAAAGGTACTGCTGGGTTTGCTTGAGTTTGTACCCGAATGCTTGTTTGTTTAGCTTGCTGATCCCTGGATGATTGTAACTCCGAGTGAAGTCATCCACCTTGACGATGACGACAAGGCCGACCCGCCGAGCCCAGGAGTCAGCAAGAAGGCCCCGCCGAGTGGCGACATCATCATGCAAGAGGCTGCCAGCGGCCGAGTGGAAAGGATCTTGCCCGCAAAGGTCTTCACCAGGACTGCTTCACCAGCAAAAGGTGCCGTGAAGGCGACTTCCATGCCTCCACTGGCGCCGACCTTGGACCCTGCTCCAGTCACCCTGTTCTCATTGTAGAGGGTCCCTAAGGACCAGGTGGGAGCTAGCAAGGAAGCCTTGATCCAGGTCGAGGTGGTGTACGACCGGCTGAAGGAGGCGTACAATGCCAGCGAGGCCTTGAAGGCCAACGTCCGAGTAAGTGTCATAGTAAGTACCTTTGGTGTCTTTTGAATTTTCGTCTGTTTTCCGAATGGCAATTGACTTTCTAAAAGTGGGCTTGCGCGAGGCACACCCACTGGGTGTTGTTTGTCTGTTCCAGTGGGGGCACGCTGAGTGCACCCACTGGGTGTAGTCCCCGAGACTGCCATCGACTGGAAGCAGTCGGCGGGAGTCTTAGAATTTGAATTTTTTTTTCCTTTACCGTCACTCACTCGGACTAGCCAGAGCTTCTTTCCAAGTGAATCGGTTCCAGTGGGGGCACGCTGAGTGCACCCACTGGGTGTAGTCCCCGAGACTGCCGTCGAATGGAAACAGTCGGTGGGAGTCTTAGAGTTGCGTCTGCTGCATTCACACTCGGAGTGCGGCCTCCCACTCGGCCGGCCGAGCGGGTGGCTTTGTAACATGTTGTTATCCTCGATCTTCTTCATTGCCGACTCAGTGGTAAGCGGTACTTGAGGGCCTAATACTAATTGAGCTTGTTCCTCCCTTAAGAAGGGTACTTTAGGATCTGGTACTGATCGAGCTTGTTCCTCCCTTAAGAGGTGTACTTTAGGATCTGGTACTGATCGAACTTGCTCCTCCCTTAAGAAGTGTTTTATTTCTCAGCCGACTAACTATTTCATTGTCTTGTAACAGAGGGCCTGCGAGCTCGGCTCCCACTATGCCGCCATGGAAAAGGAGGTGCTGCAGCTCCGAGTGGATCTGGAGGCTGAGAAGCACAAGAGTGACTGCCTTGAGAAGGAGAAGAATATCTTGGGAGGTAAATTTCAACGTTCGACTGTTCGCTGAACCTTATGTTTCCTTTGATCCGAGTCAATCCGCTTTAGCAGATGTTCATAGCGAGAATGCATCACTTGTAAAGAGGCTCAGGACTTCTATTTCTTTAGAAACCATGAAGCAGGCTCTTGAGGACAAGGACAAGCAGTTAGCGCTGGCGCAGAAGGAGGCCAAGAGCAAGACCAAGGCCGCCAAGGAGAAACTAGCTTCAGTCAGCGAACTCGAGGAGGAGAACAAGACCTTGAAGATCGCTGCCGAAGCAGCGAAGGGTGAGATCACCGAGCTGAAGCACCAGTATGCCAAGTGGGAGAACAAGTACAATACCCAAGCAAGTGCCTTCGAGGAGAAGAAGAAAACGTTGAATGCTTAGATTAAGTAGCTCCTCGAGAAGAAGGTAGAGCTTGAGCAGTATGTCCAGGAGTTTGGCAAGGAGATGAGTAAGAAATTCAAAGGTAAGTCAGGTTACCGAGTGAATTTTGCTTGCCTCCGAACCTTTGATAACGCTGATTCCGAGTCGTTTTTCTCAACAGAATTTTGTTACAACTTCGAGCTGGAGACTGACCGAGTCGAGAAGGACTTGGACCCTTTGAGGCAGCTCCTCCGGGACAGTGCTGCTATGGCCATCCTCCGCTTGGAGGAACGTCTCGAGAGTGTTTTGGGGTATATCATCCGGCTGCGGTCTGCCCAGGCCAAGATCGACCAAGAACTCTTGCTGGGTGAGGAACTTCAGAGTGACGTGGAGTCTATGATGACCCGACTAAAGGAGATCCCGAGCCGAGTGCAAGCCTAGAAAAAATCCGCTGCTCGATGTGGAGCTGACGTGACGCTCGCACTCGTCCGCGTCCACTGCAAGGATGTCAACGAGGAGAAGCTGAAGTCTTTGAAGGTCGCCAATACGAAGAAGCTCAAGTTTGAGGACTTCATGGAGACGTTCATCGAGGCCGCCACTCGGATTGCGGACGGCATCGATCTCAACACCTTCGTCGACCCGGCCAGTCCTCCTACTGAGGAGTCATCAGAAAATGTTTAAGTCTTGATTTGCCTCGGGATGTCGAGTGGTCTGATGTAACCATTAAACTTTGATGAGTCTTGGGCTCATGCACTTTGCTTTTGCTAGGAGTACTCGAACGGATTGGAGTTTACTCGGATATTTGCATCTTTGCTCCGTTTGCCGATGAAGTCCTTTTTGTTCTTTTTTAACTTAGGCGAAAGCTGGTTCGCGGCTAAGCCCCCGTGTGAAGAGGAAGCTCTTACTCGGAGATGTTTTTTAGCTTAGGCGAATCTGGTTCATAGCGAAGCCCCGAGTGAAGAGGAAGCTCTCACTCGGAGATGTTTTTTAACTTAGGCGAACCTGGTTCGCAACTAAGCCCCCGAGTGAAGAGGAAGCTCTCACTCGGAGATGTTTTTTAACTTAGGCGAATCTGGTTCGCAGCTAAGCCCCCGAGTGAAGAGGAAGCTCTCACTCGGTGATGTTTTTTAACTTTGGCGAATCTGGTTCGCAGCTAAGCCCCCGAGTGAAGAGGAAGCTCTCACTCGGAGATGTTTTTTTAACTTAGGCGAATCTGGTTCGCAGCTAAGCCCCCGAGTGAAGAGGAAGCTCTCACTCGGAAATGTTTTTTGACTTAGGCGAATCTGGTTCACAGCTAAGCCCCCGAGTGAAGAGGAAACTCTCACTCAGAGATGTTTTTTAACTTAGGCGAATCTGGTTCGCAGCTAAGCCGATTCACCCGCTAGGGGTATGTTAGTTTCCAAACGCTGTTAGTCACCGGAGTGAAAACATGGTACTGGCCCAAATTAGATGAAATTACAGAAAAAGTAAGACTTTTATTCATCCAATTTCATTCGGAAGACTATTACAATGAGGAGAAATTTATTCTAGGTGAAGAATTTGCGGAGTAGATCCGCATTCCAAGCTCGGGGCTCTTCTATGTCTTTGGCGAAGTTATAGAGCCAGTAAGCTCCGTTGTTTAGGACATTTGATATCGCAAAGGGCCCTTGCCATGGGGCGCCAGCTTGTGAGGCTTCTGCTGGTCCAGTCGGAGGACCAAATCGCCTTCCTAGAAAGCGCGCCCTCTGACGTGCCTGTCATGATAACAGCGTGGATCTTGCTGGTATGCAGTCAACCTGATGAGCGCCAGCTCGCCCTCTTGTTCAAGGAGGTCAAGGCCATCCTGATGTGCTTCCTCAGCTTCTGCCTCCGAGTACAAATCCACTCGAGGAGAGTTATGTAGTAAATCACTCGGCATGACAGCTTCTGAACCGTACACCATGAAGAAAGGAGTGCGGTTCGTGGACCGATTCGGGGTCGTCCGCAGGCCCCAGAGTACCGATGGTAGCTCGGTGACCTAGGCTCCCGCGACATGCTTCAGGTCGCGCATGAGGCGCGACTTTAGCCCTTGGAGTAACATCCCATTCGCCCATTCTGCTTGTCCATTTGACTGCGGGTGAGCCACAGAGGCGTAATCGACCCGAGTGCCTTGGCAATAACAGAACTCGCGAAATTCATCTGAGTCGAAGTTCGACCCGTTGTCTATGATGAAGCTATGGGGAACTCCAAACCTGAAGATTATCTCCTTGATGAACTTGATTGCAGTCGAAGAATCCAGCTTCTTTATAGGCTTTGCTTCAATCCACTTAGTAAACTTGTCGACTGCTACCAACAGATGGGTGAATCCGCTGGCTCCAGTCCGGAATGGACTGACCATGTCGAGACCCCAGACGGTGGATGGCCATGTGAGTGGGATTGTCTTCAGAGCCGACGCCGGCTTGTGCCACTAGTTCGCGTAGAACTGGCACCCGACACACTGGTCGACAATGTCTCGGGCAGCCTCATTGGCTCTGGGCCAATAGAAACCTGCCCGGAATGCCTTAGCAACCAGCGTGCGAGAGGAAGCATGATGCCCACAGGTTCCCGAGTGAATCTCCTTCAAGATCTGATGCCCTTCCTGCAGTGAAATGCAACGCTGAGTGACTCCAGAGGTACTCTTCTTGTAGAGTTGATCTCCCATGACGGTGAAGGCCTTCGACCGATGGACGGTCTGGCGAGCCTCTACCTCATCCTCAGGGAGTTCCTGCCTGAGCAGGTATGCTAGGTATGGCTCAGTCCACTCGGGAGTGATTATGACCACCTCATGGGCTAAATCGACAACCGCTGGAATGTCAATTTCAGTCGGGTTGGACGGTCCGACTGGCTGTGGAGGCTCCTCCACAAAAGGGTCTTCTTTGATCATCGGCGAGTGTAGGTGCTCTAGGAACACATTCTTTGGGACCGCTTTCTGAGTGGAGCCAATTGTCGTGGGTGCAAGTCTGACAGTAGTGTGTAGGGGTACGGATGAGAGGGCAGAGCCTAGCTATGGCGTAGGTGTTACACTCGGATTTATGAGTTCAGGCCCCTCAGCGGTGGAGGCAACAACCCTACGTCTCGGTGCTCTGGAGCTTGATTGCTTGAGTGTATAAATTACAAATGGATTGCGAACCCTTGGAATGGAGCTGGGGGTGGCTTATATAGTCTTCGCCAGCCCTCCCATGAATGCCGCCATCACCAGGGGTTAAGAGGGGGTTTAAGGGCGCCAGGTAATGGGTGCATTGATTACAATTAATACAGGTGAACGTGCGTCCTAACGGTTGCGCTCCCGGAGTCTCTTGGTCTTCTCTGGTTGAGTGACATTCGGGTGCTCTGAGTGAAACAAGCTGGTCGAGTGAACTCTTGCCTCCCGAGTGGTTCGTCGAACTCCAAGTGAATGTCAGTTTGCAGAACTCTTGGTTGCTGATCTGGCCCTGGGGCCCAGTATAAGGCGCGTGGAGTCTTAGGGTAGGGTCTGTAGGTCAGGCCTGTTACCCTATCCCTAGTACATGCCCTCGTCATTAGCCCTCAAATCAGTCGAGGTTAGGCGGGTCGAGTCAAGGAGAATTCCCAAGCGAGTTGAGCGCTGCGGAGGCGCTCAAGAACTCCTACTGGCTGTTAGACGCCCTTGTCTTCGTGCGGCATCTTGACGGATTCCAGACCATATGGCGTCCGAGTGAAATGAGTAGTCTCCATCCGAGTGGGCTGAGTAGTCTTCATCCGAATGAAATGGGTCATCACGCGTCGGGTGACGGATCAGCTCCGAGCGTTTATGGAATGTCTTTAAAGCGGAAGCAATCGAATCACTGAGATCCGGATCCTGCGGGATTTGAAATCGGCAACGAGTGCGCGCGAACGGTTGCGGCGTGGTGAGTGGGGAAAGTGGGGCGTGACGCCTCGATTTTCGCCCCACTTTTCGCCACGTACAGCTGCAACTCCGCCAGTGAGATTCGAGAAGATCTGCGGGCCCGGGACACGCAGAAGAGGATTGGGGGAGCGGAACATGCGACGCCATAAGAGTCCGTTGCATCGGAGAGGGGGAGAGGACAGGTCCCCTTTTCCCTTACTCTCTCAGCCCGCTCAATCTTCTCCCCAGCAATCCACTCCGCACGAATCCCGTTTGGTCGTTGGAGAGCTCGGCGGTGATGGCGAAGGACAAGACGGCGAAGCTCGAGAAAGCGAAAAGGCGGCCAAGGGGAGGAAGGCATCGAGCTCCCAAGCTGCGCTCCCGCGCGGGTGGATCCAGGGCGACTGGCTTCCGCCGACCACCACGGTCGATGACGTCAGCGAGCTCGTCGTGGATGGGCTGATCCGCGACGGGACGTGGAGGCTGCCGGAAGAAGGGGAGACCGAGCCCGCGCCGGGCCCCGGGGAGCGAGTTCTCCTCACCACACATGTGGAGCGAGGTTTCTCCATGCCACCCCACCCCTTTTTCCGTGGATTTTTGAACTTCTTCGGTGCTCAGCTCCATCACCTGCCTCCAAATGCCATAATGTACCTTTCCGCATTCGTTTCTTTGTGCGAAAATTTTCTGGGTTGTCCGCCGCACTGGGGTTTATTCAAACACATTTTCACATGCCGATCTCAATCGGTTAAGAAGGTTGACCCCGATGGAGAGAGGACGCACATGATTCAGATGTGCGGGGGCTTAGGTATCCAGATGAGCGGTAAGAGTGCATTCCCATCCATGTCCTTCCCGATTCGGTGAGGGGTTGGCAGTCGACCTGGTTCTACTACAACGACCTGCCATGCTCTGGCTCGTCGACTGGCCTTCCTCCTTACATAATTGAGAGAGTTCAGACTCCTCCCTCGCTGACGGTTGATAAAGAGGAGAAGACGGATGTAGGGATCTTGGTGACCGCCATGGTTAGTCTGATTCAGGGTGGATTGACTGGCCTGGACCTTCTGGAGGTCTTCCTCAGTCGGAGGATCCAGCCGCTGCAGGAGCGGGTTCACCCCATGTGGCTCTACACTGGAGCCGGTGATCCGACCCGAGTGCATCCGGAAGATGTCGAGGAGAAAACGGTGGAACAGTGGATCAGGTGCATCACTGGTGCACGCGACAATCCGCGAGGGTCGAGACGGATCCCGCCCTATGACCCCAACAACCAACCAGTGGAGGTGAGGCGCGAATTTCCGAGCAAATTATCGATGCGCAAGTTATCCGAGTGAACTGAATGATCTGAGTGAACTGGCTGAACTGTCTGTCTTTGCCCTTCATGTCTTGCAGGAGTTCCAGAAGATGTTATCGCCTGTGCCGAATGGAGAACAACTCGCTGGAGGCGTGGAGAGCGAACATGGAAGTGCGGGGAATAGTTACGCGGAGGACAGTGAGGAGGAGATCGACGACTCGGAGGGGAGCGGTGAAGTCGAATCCTCCCTGTCTCCGGAGCTGCGCTCCGAGCACCGCTCCAAGCTCTCTCATGATCTGAGTGCTGGCCCGGGGAAGGAGGTGGTTCCGAGTGCTAAGGCCCTGAAGTGCACTCGGCCGCCGTCGGCCGAGCCGACTGAGAAGACCGCCAAGCAGCCCAAGGTCGCTTCCCCCAAGCCTCGGAAGGCTCTGCCCAGGATCAAGGTCACTGTGCCTGTGGCCTCGACGTAAGTGTCTTTGCCAGCTTTTCTTTTCTGTCTTTGTCAACTTTCGCGGTTCTTCTGACCGAGCGAATCTCATGGACCAGTGCTGCAACCTCGACGACGTCTCCCATGCAGGTCGATGGGGACCGCGCCGAAGCTGAGTCAGCGGACGCGGCCACTTCTCAAAGAGGTAACAATGACTTCATCTTTACTTCAACCTGTCATTCGACTGAAATGTCTTCATCCGATTGAAATATGTACTGTGACTGATTGTGCTTAGTAAACATAGTGCTTGCAGAGGTCATCCATGTCGGGGATGATGATGAAGAGCCGCCGCGGAAGGACACCGAGAAGCGGACCGCAGCTCCGACTGCTCCTCAGACTACCACGCGGAAGACGCCGCCGAACAAAGCGCCTCAAGTTCCTCCTGCACCTGCCGTGACTATGCCTCTGGGGCAGGGTCCTCAGGCTGGAGCTGGTTCTGCTGCGACTCCGTCGACTGCTCTGACTTCGGTTCCGACTCCTCCCGTCAACATCTTCAGTCTGTACAAGGTGCCGGAGGATCAAACTGGAGCCAGCAAGGAGGCAATGATCCAGGCGGAGCTGATGACTCAACGGCTCAAGGAGGTGTGCACAGCTGGGAAGCTGGCACACGATGCCAGTGCTGCTCTCCAGGAGAACGTTCGAGTAAGTACCCTTGTAAGTTGACTTCCAAGTTATTTTTCTTCAGTAGGAATTTCAGTCGGACGGTATCCGGTACACCCAGTGGGTGTTCGGCCATCACTCGGATCGGGCGGACCGCTCCGAGTGGATACCGCTCCAGTGGGGGCACGCTGAGTGCACCCACTGGGTGTAGTCCCCGAGAGTGCCGTCGACTGCGGGCAGTCGGCGGGAGTCTTAGAGTTTTTTTTGTGTTCTGCCATCACTCGGATCGGGCGGACCGCTCCGAGTGGATACCGTTCCAGTGGGGGCACGCTGAGTGCACCCACTGGGTGTAGTCCCCGAGACTGCCGTCGGCCGCGGGCGGTCGGCGGGAGTCTTAGAACCTTTTGTCTCTTTTTTTGTGTGTTTGGCCATGACTCAGATCGGGCGGACCATTCCGAGTGGATACCGTTCCAGTGGGGGCACGCTGAGTGCACCCACTGGGTGTAGTCCCCGAGACTGCCGTTGACTGCGGGGAGTCGGCGGGAGTCTTAGAACTTAGAACCTATTCTGTTGTTGTTGCTGTTTTTTTTGTTTGGCCATCACTCGGATCGGGCGGACCGTTCCGAGTGGATATCGTTCCAGTGGGGGCACACTGAGTGCACCGACTGGGTGTAGTCCCCGAGACTGCCGTCGGCCGCGGGCGGTCGACGGGAGTCTTAGAGATTTTACTTCTTTGTCTTTTTTTGTGTTCGGCTGTCGCTCGGATCGGGCGGACCGGTCCGAGCGGATACCATTCCAGTGGGGGCACGCTGAGTGCACCCACTGGGTGTAGTCCCCGAGACTGCCGTCGACTGCGGGCAGTCGGTGGAAGTCTTAGAACTTAGAATCTGATACTGGTCAAGCTTGTTCCTCCCTGTCAAAGGGTACTTCAGGATCTGATACTGGCCAAGCTTGTTCCTTCCAGGAGCGTCAATCTCTGGGCACTCGGAATATTTCTTAACGTTAACTGATCTGCTCTTTCTTGTGTTTCAGAAAACTTGCGAGCTTGGGACTCAGTACGTAGCACTGGAGAAGGAGACGGCTCAGCTCCGACTGGATTTGGAGGTGGAGAGGAGGAACACAGCGCGCACTCAGGCAGAGCTCAAGACCATGGGAGGTAAGCTTCAATCACTGAGCAGTCTGCTTTCCCCTTTTTCCATTCTTTGAACCGAGTGACTTCACTCGAACAGATGTGCGTAGTGAAAACCATCGACTCCAAGTGCGGCTCAGAACCTCTGTCTCTTTAGAAACTATGAATCAGGCACTCGAGAATAAGGACCAGGAACTGGCGGGGGCTCAGCAGGTGGCGAAGGAAAAGACCAAGGCCGCTGAAGAAAAGCTGGCCTCATTCGGGAAGCTTGAAGCAGAGAACACGTCGCTGAAGAAGGAGGTGCTCGAGCTCAAGAAGCAGCAGACCGAGTGGGAGAGCAAGCTCAAGGCCCAGGCGGAAGTCTACGAGCAAGAGAAGAAGACTCTGAACGAGAAGATCACCCAGCTGATCGAGAAGAAGAACGCTCTGGAGAGGTACATTGAAGAGTTCACGGAGGAGATGTACACCAAGCTTGCAGGTAACTTATAGCATCCGAGTGCATTTCAACTTAACTTAGCGTGAACTTCATGCATGATGATGTTCGACACTCTTCTTTCCTTGTTTACAGAGTACTGCCGGGATTTCGAGCTTGAGACTGACAGAATTGAGAGGGATCTGGATCCTTCCAGGTCACTCGTCGGTGACAAGGCTGCTTTAGGCGTCCTGCGGGTCGAATCCCGCATCGAAGACATCCAAGGGTACATCATCCGCCTGCGGGGTGCACTCGGGAGGATCGACAAGGAGCTATGGCCAGAAGACACCCCCGACACCGACCTGGAGGCCATGATGACTCGTCTCAACGACATCCCCAGCCGAGTGCAAGCGTGGAAGAAGTCAGCTGCCCGCTGTGGAGCCGACGTGGCCCTCTCCCTGGTCCGAGTGCATTGCAAGGACGCCAAGGAGGAGAAACTGAAGACTCTCCAAGTTGCCAACATGAAGAAACTCAAGTTTGAAGACTTCATGGAGACATTCATTGAGGTGACCACTCGGATTGCAGACGGCATCGACTTGGATTCCTTCGTTGAGCCGGCCAGCCCCACAGGGGCGTGAGAAAACTTTAAGTCCTACCCATTAACCTCGGTATGCCGAATGGAATTGTAATCGTTAAACTCTTTCGGGCTTTGGGCCCGCGTACTCGTATTCGCTTTTGAACTTCAAGAGTTATTTGAATGCTTTCCTTTGAGTCTTTCGAGTCTTTGAAATGTGTTTTAACTTGGGCGAAAGCTGGTTCGCAGCCAAGCCCCCGAGTGAGAGGGATGCTCTTCACTCGGAGTAGTATTTTTAACTTGGGCGAAGGCTGGTTCGCAGCAAAGCCCCTGAGGGTGAGGGACGCTCTTCATTCGGAATATATTTTTAACTTGGGCGAAAGCCGGTTCGCGGCCAAGCCCCCCGAGTGAGAGAAACGCTCTTCACTCGGAGTAAGTTTTTAACTTGGGCGAAAGCTGGTTCGCAGCCAAGCCCCCGGGTGAGAGGGACGCTCTTCACCCAGAGTAGCGTTTTAACTTGGGCAAAAGCTGGTTCGCAGCCAAGCCCCCGGGTGAGAGGGACGCTCTTCACTCGGAGTAGCGTTTTAACTTGGGCGAAAGCTGGTTCGCAGCCAAGCCCCCGAGTGAGAGGGATGCTCTTCACTCGGAGTAGCATTTTTAACTTGGGCAAAAGCTGGTTCGCAGCCAAGCCCCCGGTCGAGAGGGATGCTCTTCACTCGGAGTAATTTTTTGACTTAGGCAAAAACTGGTTTGCAGCTAAGTTGAACGGCGTACACCTACTGGGGTTGTAAGCCAGAGAATGCGTACATGTGAACTTCAATGTGGAACCGGAAAAGTCATGCTTTTATTCATCAAACATCACTCGAGTACTTTTATTACATCTCATCATCAAGTATAAAATCGTTGCAGCAAATCCGCATTCCAAGCACGGGGCTCGTCTGCTTGCTTCTGAAGGTTGTACAGGTGGTACGCTCCGTTGTGCAGAACCTTTGAAATGACGAAAGGACCTTCCCACGTAGGAGCGAGCTTGTGAGGTCGCTGCTGATCCACTCGGAGCACAAGATCTCCTTCCTGAAAGGTCCGACTTCTAACGTGCCTGCTGTGAAAATGTCGTAGATCTTGCTGATAAATGGTCGAACGGATAAGAGCCATCTCTCTCCTCTTCCAGGAGATCAACCGCGTCTTGCCGCGCCTGCTCAGCTTCAGCTTCAGAGTATAGTTCCGATCGGGGCGAATTGTGGAGCAGGTCACTCGGTAGGACGGCTTCAGCTCCGTACACCATGAAGAAGGGAGTGTGATTGGTAGACCGATTGGGGGTCATCCTCAAGCCCCAAAGAACTGACGGCAACTCGGTGACCCAAGCTCTAGCTGCGTGTTCCAAATCGCGCATGAGTCGTGGCTTTAACCCCTGAAGAATCAGTCCGTTTGCTCTCTCAGCTTGTCCATTCGACTGCGGGTGCGCCACATACGCATAGTCGACTCGGGTGCCTTGGGGGGCGCAAAACGCCCTGAACTCTTCCGAGTCAAAGTGTGAACCATTGTTAGTAATAATGTTGTGGGGCACGCCGTATCTGAAGACTATCTCCTTCATGAACTTGATCGATGTACGAGAGTCTAGCTTCTTGATGGGTTTGGCTTCGATCCACTTAGTGAACTTGTCGACTGCAACCAGCAAGTGGGTGAACCCACTCGCCCCTGTCCGGAGGGGTCCCACCATATCGAGTCCCCAGACTGCAAACGGCCAGACGAGTGGAATTGTCTTCAGAGCAGACGCAGGCTTGTGTGATAAGTTTGCGTAGAATTGACATCCGGCACAGTGCTGGACTATCTCCTGCGCAGCCTCATTGGCATGTGGCCAGAAGAAGCCAGCGTGGTAAGCTTTTGCCACTATAGTCCGAGAGGACGCGTGGTGTCCACAAGTTCCCGAGTGAATCTCCTCCAAGATCAGTCGTCCTTTCTCCGGAGAGATGCAGCGCTGAGTCACACCGGTGACGCTCTTTCTGTACAACTAATCATCCATCACTGTAAAGGCTTTGGACCTGCGAACGATCTGGCGGGCTTTGGCTTCGTCTTCTGGAAGTTCCTGCCTGAGCAGGTATGGAATGTAAGGCACTGTCCACTCGGGCGTGATTGCTAGGATCTCCATGACCAAGTCAATGACTGCCGGGACCTCGACTTCAGTCGGATCAGAAGGACTGACCACTTGCGGGGGCTCTTCTGTGAAGGGATCTTCTTTTACCGTCGAGAACGTAAATGCTCGAGGCACACATTGCTGGGTATGGATTTCCGAGTGGACCCAATCTTTGCCAGATCGTCTGCCTCCTGATTCTTGGCTCGGGGAACGTGATGCAGCTCCAGACCTTCAAATTTCTTCTCCAACTTTCTCACTGCGTTGCAGTATCCTATCATAGCGGGGCTTCTGATATCCCACTCCTTCATCACTTGGTTCACAACTAGATCCGAGTCCCCGTAGACCATCAGGCGCCGGACGCCGAGTGATATGGCCATACGTAGACCATAAAGGAGCGCCTCGTACTCAGCTTCGTTGTTGGAGGAATCGAAGTGAATCTGCAGAACATATCTGAGGCTATCGCCCTTCGGAGATACTAACACGACCCCAGCCCCTGAACCATTCAGCATCTTGGAACCGTCAAAGAACATGGTCTAGTGTTCTGGGTGACTCTGAGTCGGTTGCTGCTGTTCAGTCCACTCGGCTAGGAAATCGGCTAATGCTTGGGACTTGATCGCCTTCTTCGCCTCGAACTTGATGTCCAGGGGCAGGAGCTCGATAGCGCACTTCGCCACTCAACCAGTCGCATCCCGATTGTTCATGATCTCAGACAGCGGGGTGTCGCTGACGACTGACACAGTGTGCTCTTGGAAGTAATGGGCTACTTTCTTCGCAGTCAGGTAGATGCCATAGACGAGCTTTTGATAATGAGGATACCTCTGCTTGGAAGGAGTCAGAACTTCAGAGATGTAATAGACTGGGCGCTGAACTTTGTAAGCCTTGCCCTGTTCTTCTCGCTTGACTGTGAGGACAGTGCTGACAACTTGACCAGTGGCCGCAATGTACAAGAGCAACGACTCGTTGCTGTTCGGAGCGGCAAGCACCGGCTGGGTGGAAAGCAAGGCTTTGAGCTCAACAAACGCTGCTTGTGCTTCAGCAGTCCACTCAAACGAATCAGATTTCTTCATCAATCGGTATAGGGGCAGTGCCTTCTCACCGAGACGGGTGATGAATCGGCTCAGAGCTGCGAGGCAACCTGTGAGCTTCTGTACATCATGAAGACGTTCTGGACATTTCATTCGCACAATCGCCCCGATCTTCTCAGGATTGGCATCTATCCCTCGTTCAGAAATGAGGAAACCGAGTAACTTTCCCCCATGAACTCCGAAAGTGCACTTTGCTGGATTCAGCTTGATATCATACTTCCGCAAATTTGCGAAAGTTTTAGCTAAGTCAGCCAGTAGGTCGGAACCTTTTCTGGACTTGACCACTATGTCATCCATGTATGCCTCAATGTTCCGACTGATCTGTTTTTGCAAACACTTCTACACCATGCGCATGAAAGTGGCACCAGCGTTTTTAAGACCGAAAGGCATGGCGATATAGCAGAAACACCCGAATGGGGTTATAAAGGCTGTTTTTATTTCATCTGGCCGATACAGTCGGATCTGGTGTTACCCGGAGTTCGCATCCAGAAAAGACAGTCGCTCACAACCCGCGGTGGAGTCTACGATTTTATCTATGCGGGGGAGCGGGAAATGATCCTTGGGGCAGACCCGATTGATGTTCTTGAAATCAATGCACATTCGGAGAGACTTGTCCTTCTTAGGGACCATGACGACGTTGGCGAGCCACTCGAAGTGGTACACCTCACGGATGAACTCGACTGCCAGGAGCCGAGCAACTTCTTTGACAATGGCCTTCCTCTTCTGTGTAGCAGAGCGACGGAGATGCTCCTTCACAGGTTTCGCCTTAGGGTCGACTCGCAAACGGTGCTCAGCCAGCTCCCTGGGTACACCCGACATGTCGGATGGTTTCCATGCGAAGATGTCCCAGTTCTCACGGAGGAACTGGATGAGCGCTTCTTCCTATTTGCTGTCGAGTGTTGTTGATATGTTGGTGGGAGCAGCATTGGGATCTTCCTGGTGGATGTGCACAGGCTTCGATTCGCCGGCCGACTGAAACGCAGATTCTGCAGCCGACTTCTTAGAGCGTAGCAGATCACTCGAATCGGCATTTTTCTTGTACTCCTCCAGCTCCACCATGGCCATTTGCTCATCAGCTATCTTGGATCCTTGCTGCAAACACTCCTCCACGCGCTGTCGACTGCCAGTGACTGTGATCACACCTTTGGGGCCGGGCATCTTCAAGTTGAGATACACATAACATGGACGGGCCATGAAACATGCGTAAGCCGGCCGACCAAGGATGGCATGGTAGGCGCTGCGGAAGTCGACCACTTCGAAGGTCAGCCTTTCCTTCTAGAAGTTCTTGTCGTCTCCAAAGACCACATCCAGGGCGATCTGCCCGAGTGACTTTGCTTTCTTGCCGGGGATCACTCCGTGGAACTGCATGCTGCTCTCGCTGAGTCGGGACATCGGAATGCCCATCGCTTGCAGAGTCTCAGCGTACAGTATGTTCAGTCCGCTTCCACCGTCCATGAGGACCTTGCGCAATCGGACGCCTCCCACGACTGGATTGACCACCAGCGCCTGCCGCCCGTGGGTGGCAATGTAGGCTGGGTGGTCCGACTGATCAAAGGTGATCGGAGTCTTCGACCAGTTCAGAAACTTTGTCGTCGCCGGCATGGCCATGTTCACTTCTCGGTTGATAACTTTCAACCGGTTCCTGCTCTCTACATCTGCAAAGATCATCAGGGTTGCGTTGACACTGGGAAAAGGTTCATCTTTGTCTCCATCATCAGCGTCTTCTGGACTCTTTTCACTCGACGGGCCCTCTCGGAACTGCTGAATCAACAGTCTACACTGTCGAGTGGTATGCTTGGGCAATATCAGATTGCCCTCTTCATCCTTTCTGGTGTGGATGTGACACGGCAAATCGAGGACATCTTGGCCCGACTGATCTCTCTTTTTCTTCGGGATCCACTTTTCCTTAGCCTTCCCCTTGTTCTTGGCTTGGCCAGCCAGTGCTGCAGCCTCGGCCTTAACTGAACCATCAGCTTTGCGCTTCGGCTTTCGACTGGGATTACTGTTTCCGGGATTGGGCTCACTGGTTTTCCCTTTGCCGTTACGGAGACGGTCCTCCTCCTCTCCGTTTGCGTACTGAGTGGCGATCTCCATCATTTGGCTCATGGTCAAAGATCCTGACCGACCGAATTTCAGGATGAGCTCCCGATATCTGACTTCTGCCTTGAAGGCACAGACTGCTTGATGCTCCGTGACATTCTCCACCACATGATGCAAGGTTGTCCACCGCTGAATGTACTCCCTCAATGTTTCATTCGGCTTCTGCACACAATGCTGTAGCTCAGACAATCCAGCCGGGCGCTTGCACTTGCCCTCGAATGTTTTGATGAACACTCGGGTCAAATCTTCCCAGCAGTATATGCTGGCCGGACTGAGCTGGTTGAGCCAGGCACGGGCTGACCCTTCTAGCATCAAAGGCAAATGCTTCATAGCCACATAGTCATTTCCTCCACCAATCTGCACAGCCACTCGGTAATCCTCTAACCAAGTTTCTGGCTTGGACTCGCCGGTGAACTTGTTTACTCCAGCTGCCAATCTGAAGTTAGGCGGGATCTCAGCAGCCCGAATGGCCCTGCTGAAACACTCGGGCCCGGAGATGAATGCTCCACTTCCACTCGGACGATCTCTATCCAAGTTCTCTCTCAGAGCTCTACCTCTGTCGACCAGGTTCTGAGCGAGAACGGATCTCGCATTGAACTGCAGGTCACGGTAGTCGACTGGCTCTCTCTGGCGATAACCATCACCATGACGGGGAGGGCTGGCCCTCCGATCGTTGCCGTAAGGACGCCTGGCGTCGTACGGCTGGGGCGCGTACGAGACATCCCGCGGAGGGGGCGACTACATGTGGCGACGATCGTCCTGACGCCGCGGAGGCGTATTTCGACTGCGACCCTGTCCCGAGTACTGGTCTCGGTGGCGGTCTTGGTCATTTCGCTACGGAGGCGAGTGTCTGTTTCTCCTTGGGGACACTGGGCTGTGGGCCGATTGAACGGTGTCAGCCCTAACGGATCTGCTGTGAATCCGGTTGCGCGACTGGGATACTGCCAAATTTTGCTCCTCTGCCGCCTTGAGTAGGGCCTAGATCTGACGAAGACCCTCCCCTGCCTCGGATCGGGACGACTCAATGGAATCTGCTATCCGAGTGGCCGCCGCCAGATTCTGGATGGGAGTGCGGAATACCTGTAAACTCTGCAGCTGGTCATTCGAGAACAACTGCCGCTGCCGCCGACTGGAACTGGGCTGATGCTGCCTGCGGGCGCGATTCTCGAGTGACTTCTGGAGCGCTTCTAGATGATTGCACTCAGCCAAGTTGGCCTGGCGCACGGCCTCCAAAGCTTGAGCCTCGGGAGTCATCCCAACGATGGGTGTCTGGAGGGCCTGCTCGGTCCTGCGTTGCTGTTCCTCCCTCTGCTGCCGAGTGAGAGGTTGGGGGACGTACTCGTCGTCATGTCGGTCCCTGCCGCCGCCAAGATCAGCGCGCGACGGGTCACCGTTCTCCGCGCCGCCGCGGCCGTACCCAGGCGGACTGGGCGGGGAATCGGCCATCTGCACCTCCGCAGTGGGATCGCTGCTCTCGCACTCGGATAAGCTTTCCGAGTGCTCATGCACGGAGGTGAACAGATCGAAGACAGGTTCATCGGGCTCGATTGCCGCGATCTGCAGGGCCGCAGCCTGAAGGGCCACCGCGTGCCTGATCCACCGCTGAAGCCGCGAGCGTCCGGAGCGCTTGCGACGACGACTGGTGGAGAGCGAAGAGGTCGACTGATAATGAGTTGACGGTTGCCAAAGAAGGACGCCGAATTTACTCGCGCGAAAGTGCGCCGTGCCGCGGACGGGCAACGCCTGGACCTCCAGCGGGGCTTCCTGGAGCTACGCCGAATCGTCGGCGATGAGGCCGAGGACGCCGAAACGGATCTCGCCGCCCAGGGTCAGTCCGCCACCGGAAACCATGGTGATGGTGGAAAAAATGCAACTACGCCGGAAGTCGCTAGACGCCTGCCCCACGGTGGGCGCCAACTGTCGTGGGTGCAAGTCTGATAGCAGTGTGTAGGGGTACGGATGAGAGGGCAGAGCCTAGCTACGGCGCAGGTGTTACACTTGGATTTACGAGTTCAGGCCCCTCAGCGGTGGAGGTAACAGCCCTACGTCTCGGTGCTCTGGAGCTTGATTGCTTGAGTGTATGAATTACAAATGGATTGCGAACCCTTGGAATGGAGCTGGGGGGTGGCATATATAGTCTTCGCCAGCCCTCCCATAAATGCCGCCATCACCAGGGGTTAAGAGGGGGTTTAAGGGCGCCAGGTAACGGGCGCATTGATTACAATTAATACAGGCAAACGTGCGTCCCGACGGTTGTGCTCCCAGAGTCTCCTGGTCTTCTCTGGTCGAGTGACTTTCGGGTGCTCCGAGTGAAACAAGCTAGTCGAGTGAACTCTTGCCTCTCGAGTGGTTCGTCGAACTCCGAGTGAATGTCAGTTTGCAGAACTCTTGGTTGCTGATCTGGCCCTGGGGCCCATTATAAGGCACGTGGAGTCTTAGGGTAGGGTCTGTAGGTCAGGCCTATTGCCCTATCCCTAGTACATGCCCTCATCACCAATCTTGGCTAGGTCATCGGCCGCCTGATTTTTGAGTCAAGGGATATGATGGAGCTCCAGTCCTTTGAAGTTCTTCTACAACTTTCTAACGGCATTGCAGTAGCCAGTCATAGCTGGGCTTCGAATGTCCCACTCCTTCATCACTTGATTCACTACCAAGTCCGAGTCACCATAAACCATCAGTCGGCGGATCCCCAGGGAGATTGCCATACGCAGTCCATGCAGAAGAGCTTCATACTCCGCCTCGTTGCTTGAGGAATCAAAGTGAATCTAAAGTATGTAGCTGAGACGGTCGCCCCTGGGGGACACTAGGACCACTCCAGCTCCTGAGCCATTGAGCATCTTGGAGCCGTCAAAGAACATAGTTCAATGCTCAGGGGCACTCGGGGCCAGCTACTCCTGCTCAATCCACTCGGCTAGGAAATCCACTAGATCCTGTGACTTGATAGCTTTCTTGGCTTCAAACCTGATATCTAACGGGAGGAGTTTGATGGCCCACTTGGCCACTCGACCTGTGGTGTCTCTGTTGTTAAGAATCTCTGACCGAGGAGCGTCACTTATCACCGTGACCGAGTGCTCTTGAAAGTAATGAGCCACCTTCTTCACGGTCATATAAATCCCATAAACCAACTTCTGGTAGTGCGGGTACCTTTGCTTAGAGGGGGTCAGAACTTCAGAGATGTAATAAACTGGCCGCTGAATCTTGAAGGCTTTGCCTTGTTCTTCACATTACACGGTGAGCACGGTGCTAACAACTTGGCTCGTGGCCGCGATGTACAAGAGCAAAGGCTCTTGGCTGCCCGGAGCAGCTAGCACTGGCTGGGTGGAAAGCAGGGTTTTGAGTTCATGGAACGCAGCCTGCGCTTTAGTCGTCCACTCGAACTTTTCTGATTTCTTCATGAGTCGGTAGTGTGGCAGGGCCTTCTCACCGAGTCGTGAAATGAATCTGCTCAGTGCTGCCAGACAGCCCATGAGTTTTTGTACGTCGTGCAAACATTGTGGTTGCTTCATTCGGACAATTGCGCCGATGTTCTCAGGGTTGGCGTCGATCCCACTTCAGAAACAAGGAACCCAAGCAATTTGTCGGCTGGCACCTCAAAGGTGCACTTGGCTGGATTGAGCTTGATCCCATAACAGCGCAGGTTTGTGTAGGTCTCGGCGAGGTCTGCCAGGAGGTCGGAACCTTTCCTTGATTTGACCACGATGTCGTCCATGTAGGCCTCCACGTTCTGACTGATCTGCTTTTGCAAGCACTTCTGCACCATGCGCATGAAAGTAGCGCCCACATTTTTCAGTCCGAATGGCATCGTGATGTAACAGAAGCACCGAATGGGGTGATGAATGCAGTTTTTATTTCATCCAGACCGTACATTCGGATCTGGTGGTACCTGGACTACGCATCTAGAAACGACAGACGCTCGCACCCCGCAGTAGAGTCTATTATCTGGTCTATGCGAGGGAGAGGGAAATGGTCCTTCGGGAAGGCCCGATTGATGTGCTTGAAGTCAATGCACATTTGGAGGGATTTATCCTTCTTGGGAACCAAAACGACGTTGGCGAGCCACTCGGAGTGGTATATCTCGCGGATGAACTCGGCGGCTAATAGCCATGCGATCTCCTCGCCAATTGCCTTGCGCTTCTCGGTGGTAGAACATCGAAGGTGTTCTTTGACTGGCTTCATCTTCAAGTCGACACGGAGTCGGTGCTCAGCCAGTCTACTGGGAACACCCAGCATGTCAGCAGGCTTCCATGTGAAGATGTCCCAGTTCTCACGGAGGAACTGGATGAGCTCGCCTTCCTATTTGCTGTCAAGCGTCATGGAGATGTTGGTCGGGGTGGCGTTCGGGTCTTTCGGGTGGACGTGAACCTGCTTTGACTCGTCGGCCGACTGGAAAGCGGATTCCATAGTCGGCTTCTTGGATTTGAGCAAATCACTCGAATTGACCGCTTTCTTGTACTCATCCAACTCTGCCACCGCCATCTGCTCGTCAGCTATCTAGGAGCCATTCTGCAGGCACTCTTCAGCTATCTTGCGGTTTCCTGTGATGGTGATCACGCCTTTCGGGCCTGGCAACTTGAGTTTAAGATACACATAGCATGGTCTGGCCATGAATCGTGCGTAGGCGGGCCTACCCAGGATGGCGTGATAAGCACTCCGGAAGTCCACCACCTCAAAGGTCAACCTTTCCTTTCTGAAGTTCTTCTCTCCGCCGAATACGACGTCGAGGGCGATTTGCCCGAGTGATTTCGCCTTTTTCCCGGGGATGACCCTGTGGAATTGCATGTTGCTTTTACTCAGTCGGGACATCGGAATGCCCATCGCCTCTAGAGTGTCAGCGTAGATGATGTTCAGCCCACTGCCGCCGTCCATGAGGACTTTGTGCAGCCGGACTCCTCCAACGGCAGGATCGACCACAAGTGCCTGCCGCCCGGGGGTCGGTATGTGGGCTGGGTGATCCGACTGATCGAAGGTGACAGGAGTTTGTGTAGGGGAACACAACAGAAAACAAAAAAATTTGATACAGCGAGCATGCCCAGGATCACTATGGAGATGCATACAAGGTTTGGATCTGATCGTTACCGACTCGTAGCGCAACGGAAGTAGAGTCAATGAAGATCGTCGGTGCAGATCCCCGCAGCTAGGATTTACAACCTCCCAACCACGAGGATGAACTCCCTCGTCTGCTCCTCGGACAGTCCCTCAGACAGCCCTTTCGGAGGCGGTCGGACAGTCCCCCGGACGGTGTCACGGACAGCCCTTCTGGAGGCACTAATAGAAACTCGGACGGTCACTCGGACAGCCCTTCGGGAGGCACTCTCGAACAGCCCCTCGGGCAAAAAGATCGAACCTAGGACCCCTCTACGCGGTTGCACACATACGGTGTCAGCTATTCGGCAGGGCTTCGCCGTCCAGAACTAGTTCCCACCAGAACCCAGACATCCTTTCGGCTCTACGAAACTATTTCGCTGGGAGGGAGAGAGAAAGCCAGATCATGCATGGCATTTGTATGTGAGAAAGAGTGTGTGAATGGAGAGCACCTCTCCACCTCTATTTATAGGCCAAGCCCAAGGGGTAGAGATCACTTGGAAATACCAAAATGCCCTCAAGGTGGCTTCTCCAAGAAGCCAATAGGGGAAAATACCAAAAAGCCCTCAAGGTGGCTTCTCCAAGAAGCCACCAGAAAGTGCTTTTCACTATTCATGAAAACATTTTTCCGCGACCGTTAAATCCAAAAATATTTGTACAGGTCTTAGAACATTTCCAGTACCCACTAAAAAAATTCTGGACACGTTCCGAAACAATTCCGGATTAGTGATTTTCATCTGCGAAAAGCAACCAAAGCGGTTCCGGCAGCTCGGGAACATTTCCGGGTTTTTTCTCCGGAAAAATCCCAGAAGTTCCCAGAACAATTCTGGCACCCTCCAAGAATTTCCAGGCGTGTGCCGAAACCAATTTGACTTAATGGTATACCCCGAAACAACTTTTCAGTTTGACCGAAACCCTTCCGGTGTTCTCTCTCCGGAACTCTTCCGTTGTGTCCGAAACTTTTCCGGTGACTTTCTCTCAGACTCCCTGTCTACTATTCAGTAGATAGATGACCCTTAAGCGACTGACCCTATAGGTTCGGTGAAGTATAGACATGACCAGAACACTTTCCGATCAATGATCAACATCGGAGCCGTGGACACCCATATTGACCCCTATACCCACACGAATAAATATTCGAGTGAACCTCCAGTTGTCGTGTGCTATTCCTGTTGCTTCGCGATATGTTACAAACACCCAAGGTGAGATATATTGGCATCCCCGTGGATCAACACTTGTCCACAATGCCAGTTACCTCGTTACCGGTTTTGTTTTCTTTTCTCGTTCCCGTGTTCCGGCATCCCTGTGATCAAATCACATATTTGTCTAGCCAGATGATGGTGGATACCGTAACACCGAGAGGGCCCAAAGAATATCTCTCCATCGTCGGAGGACCAAATCCCAATCTTGAGCTATCAAGTCCCTAGTCATACTTTTCCATGAACCCGGAAGCCGCCGTAATAGCCACCCATTTACGGATGACATTTAACAAACCCCAAAGTTCATGAAGCAAGCATGAAGAAACTCGACACCCTCACGGTCTAAGGAATTATGCAAATGTTAACTTTCTCTGTGTTATTAACCATTAACTTGTGACGAATGTATCTCATAGCATAACATCAATCGGGTCGATTCAACACAAATGTTCTTCTAACATTGTGCCCTCAAAATTGCCGGCATAGTCATGCCCATGATCAGGAAAATAGAACCATCATGCAACACTTGAGCTAGTCTTAGAGGCCAGACTAGGAATACATTTTACCGTTTATTATCCCACACGTGCATATGAGTCTTCCTTCGAGCCTCGTGGTTATTGCAGACTCGAGAACCATAGCAGTTATAGCACGGAATATAAACTTAATTAGGTACATGGGGATAAATAATAACATTTATTATTGCCTCTAGGGTATATCTCCTACAGACTCCCACTTGCACTAGAGTCAATAATCTTGTCAATGCTAATGCACTTTACACCTATGGCATACTGGTGTAAAATATGCTTCGCATGTGGTATAGCCTGATGTCCAGCGGATCTGACAACTTCAGCTCCGTGTGTATCTTTGCATATCCTCACGTTTTCACGCTTTCACAAAATTCATATTTTGTGTGGACTTGGTTTTGTATATATGTGAATCACTGGTCGAACCTTGATTCCTCAGACTGAGCTATGGAGCAACTATCTACAATAGTGTCCCATTGACCAAAGCCTTCTTGGAACCATACTAAGTTCATGAATGAACTATATGATTCAACATCTTCTTTGTAGCTTCTAAAGTGTCAACATACTTAGCCTTTGTTATAGAATTCGCCACAGTAACCTGTTTAGAACAGTTCCAACTTACCGTGTCACCATATCGTGTATTACACAAAACCCTTAACTTAAATCGAAAATCGCATGGAGCATTGATGAAGACTGTATTGATGTAATTACTTACAATGAGCACTTCATAATCTCTGCTTGCGAGAAAACATGTCATCAGTGCTACTATAGGACTCAATGACATTTTTCACTTTTGTCCCATCATCAGTACTTTGATCACTTTGGTATCTATACTCGCAATAGCTTGGGAGTGTCGGACATATCTGGTTGTTTTACATACCATGGAATACATGATTAATCCAAACACAAAAGTGCGTGGAATCTCCATCATGTATTTTGCTCACCAGCGTTTAAGGACACCGAGTCTTGCAAAACTCTTTCCATGTGATTTCGGCAAGAATCACTCCTTGGCGTTCTTAAGCTAAACTGTTTTAGCATCTTGTCAATATGTATTTTTGGCTTAGCCTACTAGGCAATTTTATCTCCATAGATAATTATGCCTAATGTCAAGGCTACCTAGCCCAAGCACTTCATGGAAAAACTATTTTCAATGAAGTCCTAATTCGTGTCAAGAAATTTATATTATTTCCAATCAACAATGTGTCAAGCACACTAGGTTTTTAGAAATATTATTATGCTCCCACTTACATTCTTGTAACCACAAGCATCTTCGTTATCCATTGATGAAATCAAACTCTTTTGACTATTTCATCAAAAATGAAGATTCCAACTCCATTCTGCTCTCTTCTGTCCATTGCTGGAACTCTGAAGTTAGCACATTCACTAGCATCCTTTGGATCGACAAAATACTTTGGACTGTATCACATACAAGTCCTAGTTTGTATTCCCATTTCATGGAAATCCTTTTGTCATCCATGTTTCATATCTCATGATTGAAATATGTATTAATTGCTAGTTTAACCCAAACCGACTTTAAGCATCGCTACGGTGAGACAATCTCATCATAGTCAATTCCTTGAATTTGTTATTGCAACAAGTGGAGCTTTATGGATAAAACATTTTTATCCGTATCAGTTTATAGTTCCATTAATATTCGTTAGACTCCAGGTCTTCTGAAGGGTTTATCAAGATATAATCTTGAATCATTCATATGGAAACTATCTCGGATTATACTGGCATTTAGCCAATTCCGGAGTTAGGGCCCATCAACGCTTCCTTGTGTATAGTAGGTATACTGTTGTGTAACAATAATATCTCGTTTGCGCACCTGAGAGGTTTGCACGAGTTTTGCCTACATGGTTCAGCTGCAAGTTCGACCGAAGTCCATAGATTTTATTGTAGAGGCTTCCGTATCAGTCGCAGGAGGAAACTCTGGAATTGCTTCCGAGGTTTCTATCCCTTGTCATGATAACGAAGATACTGTTATCTCGTCGAGTTGCACTGTCCTCCCACTCACCCTTTTGCAAGAACCATTTTCTACAAAATCATACCATTCTTTGTGGCAAACCTTTTGCCTCGGTATAGTGGTGGAGGAATTTCCAATGACTTGGGATAACCTACAAAGTAGCACTTGTCTGATTTGGAATAGGTTTGTAAATATTTTACACAAGCCCCATGTTCCAAATGTTAAGAAAAGACAAAACATAGTTGGGCGTACCATACCATGGCGTCATTTCAACAGATCTGATGGCGCTCTATTCAGTGTAAAAGCCGCAGTCTCTAAAGCATTACTTTAAAAAGGATAATGGCAAAATTGATTTATGTCATCTTTGATCTTACCATGTCATAAATGGTTTGATTACATCTTCACGGACATTCCACTCACAGTGGTGTTCCGGGAGGTGTAAGTTATGAAACTCTTTTCACAACTCATCAGACATTCGCTAAACTTGTAACTCAAAAATTTCTTTCCGCAATCTAATTGTAGAAACATAGTTTTCTTGTTACAATAATTTCTTCTTCATTTTGAAAACCTTATGAATGATTTCAAAAGATCCAGACTTACGTCTCATCAAGTAAATATCCATATATCTACTTGAGTCATTTCTGAAGATAGATAAATCCACTGCTAGCAATAACCTTTATCGGACTACACACATCAAAATGTATGATCACCAATAAGTTCGTTGCTCGTTCCTTATGGCCTGTGAACGGAATTTCAGTCACCTCACTTTTCGGACGAAAGTTGCAAGTGTCAGATGATTCATAATCAAACGACTTCCAACTCCATCATTATGGAATTTCTCCATGCGGGTTTCTCCAATGTGACCAAATGCAGTGCCACACATATGTGGTATTCTTTTTGTCTTGCGACATTTAGCATCAGTATTATGGATGTATCATATTACCATCAATATTCATAACATACATCCCATCCTTGATGGAAGAATGGCCCTTATGTTATTCATAATACCGAACAACAATTGTTCTTTTATGAAGAACACTCTTGCAACAATCATTATGCAAATGGGCTAGAGTGTATAAAACTCTAAAATGAATTATGAAAGTAAATACAAAGGTAATGTATTATTATCAATATTCATAACATACATCTCATTCATAACGAAAGTATGGCCCTTATGTTATATATAACACCGAACATCAAAAGTTCTCTTATGAACAACCTTCTTGCAAGATACTTTATGCAATGGGCTAGAGTGTATGAAACTCCAAAAATGAATTATGAAAATAAATACATAGGTAATACACCGATGGAAGGTATAGTAACATTTACTATGTTCCCAGCGCGTATCTAAACCTCATTCCCGGTAAGTCTTTTAGGCCATAGTAGTTCTTGCATCGAGTCACAACAGAATGCTGAAAGCACACTTGCTGCCTTGGTGGTTTTGGTAATTCATGCCAACATACATATTGTTGGACTAATGCTTTTATCTAGTGAATTTTAGACAAGTTCAACAATGGCGTGGCAGGGACAAGAGGACGTGGAACCCTTCAAAATGCTAAGGACAAGGATTGGCAAAAGATCAAGACTCTACATTTTTGGTTTAGTGATCCAAGATCACATTGAGTCCATAGGAAAGCGAATACTATTAAAAGGGGATGAGGTGTTGCTTAATGGTCTTTTTGCTCAAGTGCTTAGTGACAGTACTCCTAAACCCTCAACCACTTTCTCCATCCAAAGATGTCCAAAACCTACATTCCAACTCAGCCCCAACGAAATTTCCTATCCAGAGCCACCGAGTTCATCTAGTTATAGCCACTGCCAAAACCCTAACAAATCGGATCCACCGATATGGATCTCGGTCCCACCGAGATGGCCTTGCCAACTCTCTATGATCATTTGCACCTACTTCGGTCTCACCGAGTTTTGCAAATCGGTCTCACCGAGATGGCTTGCCAACTCTCTGTTGCCTTATTGCTTCACTTCGGTCCTACCGAGTTGATGCAATCGGTGCCACCGAGATGAGGTTTGCCCTAGCCATTGCACTTCGGTCCATCTGAGTTGTTCCTATCGGTCCCACCGAGATTCCTAACGTTCATATCTTTTACACAGTTCGGTGCTACCGAGATTATGGTTTCGGTGCCACCGAGTTGGGTCAAAAGAGTGTAACGGTTGGATTTTGTGTGGAGGCTATATATACCCCTCCACCACCTCCTTCTCAGACGAGAAAGCCATCAGAAAGTGCTTACACTTCTACTACACATTTTCTGAGAGAGAACCACCTACTCATGTATTGAGATCAAGATATTCCATTCCTACCATTTGAACCTTGATTTCTAGCCTTTCCCAAGTTGCTTTCCACTCAAACCCTTCTTCCACCATACCAAATCTGTGAGGAGTTGTTTGAGTGTTGGGAAGGCTATCATTTGAAGCACAAGAGCAAGGAGTTCATCAAAAACACACCGTCTATTACCTTTTGGAGAGTGGTGTCTCCTAGATTGGTTAGGTGTTACTTGGGAGCCTCCGACATGATGTGGAGTTGAACCAATGAGTTTGTAAGGGCAAGGAGATCGCCTACTTCGTGAAGATCTACCCCGAGTGAGGCTAGTCCTTTATGGACGTAAGCCATGGTGGAATAGACAAGGTTGCTTCTTCGTGGACCCTTCGTGGGTGGAGCCCTCCGTGGACTCGCGTAGCCATTACCCTTCGTGGGTTGAAGTCTCCATCAACGTGGACGTACGATAGCACCACCTATCGGAACCACGCCAAAAACCACCGTGTCTTCATTGCGTTTGATCTTCCATACTCTACCCCTTTACATTCCGTACTTTTGCATGCCTTACTATTTCCGCTGCTCAATCTCTAGATATGCATGTGTAGAAAGTATTGGAGTGATCTTAACTTGTGCCAAAATCTGCCTAAGTTCCAAGAGAAATTAAAAACTGCAACTTTGGTTGGTTAAGTGTCTATTCACCCCCCTCTAGACCTATCTCCTCGATCCCACAATTGGTATCAGAGCTTTGGTCTCCATTGCTTTGGTTTTATCACCATTGGAGGGAGATGGATGTGTCTACTTTGGGGAGTCTTAGACGTAGAGTGCCTATTCTCAATGGGGAGTATTACAAATTTTGGAAGGATGAAATGCTTGATATCTTTGATGAATTTAACTTGAGCAAGTATATTCATAATACTTATGTGCCCCCTATTGATCCCTTGCATCCTTCTCATGAAGAGGAAATTGACATGCTTCGTAATCTTAGAACCGTCAATCTTATCATTAGAGGATTACCTAAGGTTGTGCTTGGTTGTATGCAAAACTTTGAATGTGCTTATACTCTATGGCGTGACTTAGAAAAGCGATATCCCGATTACTCTTTAAAGAGTCTCGATAAGATTCTTCATAAGGCTGTTGCTTTTCACAAGATGAGTCCTAGTGATCCTAAGTTTGATGATTGCTTGTTTGAGCTTCGAGATCTTATGCGTGCTAAAGGAGATGTTAGAACTATTAGCAACATTATCATGGAAGCCATTAGAATCCATAAACTTGAACATTGTCATGATCATGAAACTAATGAATCTGTTGCCCTAGGTGATGATCACACGCATGATGATGATGATGTTGAGCATGGCTATTATGATGAGGACGAAGACTTTGACATTGAATTTGAGAAGACCATGAGGAATCTCAGTCTTATGGCAAATCTTCGAGATTATATGGTCGGAGGAAAAGAGTGGATTCTTGATAGCGGTTGTACCGATCACATGACCGGAGATAGAGACATGTTTCGTGAGCTCGCTAAAAATGATGGTCCACGCAAGTATGTGACTTTTGGAGACAACTCCAAGGGTAAGGTACTTGGCCTTGGTAAGGTGGCCATATCCAATGATAGCTCCATACAAAATGTTATGCTTGTTGAATCTCTTGGTTACAATCTTCTTTCCGTATATAGACTAGCCGATTTTGGTTTTAATGTTCTATTTACCAAAGTAGATTGCCAAGTGTTTCGCCAAGATAATCATAATATGGTCTTTACCGGCAGTCGTAGAGGTGATCTATACATTGTTGATTTCACTAAGAGAGCCCAACCTCGTACATGCTTAATTGCTAAATCTTCTAAAGGTTGGTTATGGCATAGAAGACTTGGACATGTTGGCATGCGTAACCTTGATAAACTTGTTAAAGGAGATCACATTCTTGGAGTGAAAGATGTTATATTTGACAAAGATCGACTTTGTAGTGCTTGCCAAGCAGGAAAACAAGTTGGAGGAAGCCATCCCGTGAAGAACATTATGACCACGAGGAGACCACTCGAGCTACTTCATATGAATCTTTTTGGTCCCAATGCCTATAAGAGTCTTGGTGGTAACTCTTTCGGTTTGGTCATTGTTGATGATTTTTCCATATTTACGTGGGTGTTCTTTCTTGATGACAAATCGCAGGTACAAAAGATCTTCAAGAACTTTGCAAGAAAGGCTCAAAATCAATTTGAAGTGAAGATCAAGAAGGTTCGGAGTGACAATAGAACGGAGTTCAAGAACGCAAATGTGGACACTTTTCTTGATGAGGAGGGTATTTCACATGAGTTCTCGGCTATGTACACACCTCAACAAAATGGAGTTGTTGAGAGGAAGAACCGGACACTTATTGAGATGGCAAGAACAATGCTTGATGAATACAAGACGCCAAGACATTTTTGGGCGGAAGCGGTTGAAACAGCTTGTCATGCAACAAATCGACTCTAGCTTCACAAGCTTCTTGGTAAAATGGTGTATGAACTGCTCACCGGTAACAAACCACAAGTTGGATACTTTCGAGTATTTGGCTCAAAATGTTACATTCTTGATAATCATCGTCGTTCAAAATTTGCTCCTAAATCTCATGAAGGTTTCCTACTCGGTTATGGATCGAACTCTCACACTTACCGTGTCTACAACAACTTCACTCGAAAAGTTGAAGAGACGGTAGATGTGAAGTTTGATGAGACTAACGGCTCACAAGTCGAGCAATTGCCACTTGATGTAGGAGGTCAAGAACCATCAGAAGCAATCCAAGACTTTCCCATTGGCAAGATTCGCCCCGTGGAAGTAAAGGAGAGTACCTCGTCTATTCAAGTGGAAGCTCCAACATCACATCAAGGTGAACGACAAGTTGATATGGAAGCATCCACAAGTGGAACACATCAAGACGATGGGAATGAAGAAGTACAACAAGATGATCCACCTCAACCGCCTTCTCCACCTCCACAAGCGAACAACGACAACATCAACGAAGAAGAAGAAGATAATGATGACGAGGAAGCCTCACCACAACCCAAGCAAAAGCTACCTCGAGTCAGAGCAAGAGTCAACAAGAATCATCTCGTCGAACAAATACTTGGAGATATCCAATCCGGGAGAATCACTCGCTCTAAAACTCGTTTAGCTAACTTTTGTGAGCATTACTCATTTATCTCTAGTGTTGAACCCTTGAAGGTAGAAGATTCTCTCAAGGATCCCGATTGGGTGAATGCAATGCACGAAGAGCTACACAACTTTGAGAGGAACCAAGTGTGGACATTGGTTGAGAAGCCTAAGGAAGAGCAAAACATCATTGGAACCAAATGGGTGTTTCGGAATAAGCAAGATGAAGATGGACAAGTTGTACGCAACAAGGCTCGTCTCGTAGCACAAGGTTACACACAAGTCGAAGGTATGGACTATGGTGAGACCTATGCCCCCGTTGCAAGACTTGAGTCCATTCGCATTTTACTTGCTTATGACAATCATCATGATATCACCCTTTATCAAATGAATATAAAAAGTGCTTTCTTAAATGGTGAAATTGAGGAGGAAGTGTATGTTAAACAACCTCCCGGCTTTGAGAATCCCAAGAAACCTAATCAAACTTCCTAAAGCTCTTTATGGTCTTAAACAAGCGCCTAGAGCTTGGTACAAATGCTTGACAAAGTTCCTTCTTGAAAAAGGTTTTGAAATTGGGAAGATTGATTCAACATTGTTCACTAAGAGGGTTAATGGAGAATTATTTGTATGCCAAATTTATGTTGATGATATTATCTTTGGATCTACTAACCCCTCTTTTAGTGAAAAGTTTGGAAGGTTGATGTCGGAAAAGTTCGAGATGTCTATGATGTGTGAACTCAAATTCTTTCTTGGTTTGCAAATCAAGCAAACAAGGGAAGGTACCTTTGTTTCTCAAACAAAGTATACCAAGGACTTATTCAAGAAGTTCAACATGCAAGAAAGTAAAGGTATGAAAACTCCCATGCCCACGAGTGGACATCTTGACTTAGCCAAGGATGGCAAACCGGTTGATCAAAAGGTTTATCGATCTATGATTGGCTCATTGCTATATCTATGTGCCTCCCGTCCCGACATTATGCTAAGTGTGTGCATGTGTGCACGATACCAAGCGGCACCAAAAGAGTGTCACCTTAAGGCAGTGAAAAGAATTGTGAGATACTTGTTACATACACCAAACTTTGGCATATGGTATCCCAAAAGATCTTCTTTTAATCTTGTTGGCTACTCTGATTCGGACTATGCCGGAGACAAGGTTGACAGAAAATCCACTTCGGGTACATGTCAATTTCTTGGTAGATCTCTTGTGTCTTGGTCCTCCAAGAAACAAAATTCCGTATCTCTATCTACTGCCGAAGCGGAATACATTGCCGCGGGATCATGTTGTGCTCAATTACTATGGATGACACAAACTCTTAAAGACTATGGTGTGCATGTGAGACATGTACCATTACTATGTGACAATGAGAGTGCTATTAAGATAGCACACAATCCCGTGCAACATTCTCGAACAAAGCATATTGAGGTTCGTCACCATTTTATTCGAGATCATGTTGAGAAAGGTGACATTGACCTTAAACATGTTCGTACCGACAAACAATTGGCGGACATATTTACCAAACCCCTTGATGAGAAAGTGTTTTCTCACTTGAGAAGTGAGTTGAACATCATTGATGCTTCAAACGTGAACTAGAGGTTCATGTGGATGCATACAAGTGCATGAGCATTCTTGACTAATCCATGATACCTTTCATGATCATCTTATGTCTTGGATATTTTGCTCCCTTGTATTGTATCTAACCTTTTGTAGGTACTTGGACAAGCTTCATGTCACAAGATTGCATCTCACTCTTATCTTGAGCAATCTTGTATGACCCAAGTATTAACAAATGATGGTGGAACAAGGAACAAGACAGCCGAAACATATCCTTTGACAAACTTTTGAGATATGCTTCATTCTTGTCATTTTGGATATACATGTTGTTCCTTGCAAAACTAACCCAAGTAGGAAGATGAACTACACATGAAAGGATTGCTCCAAACTTCAACTCATGAGCATCCACTTCAAGTTCAACTACATGATGGACATCACCAAAATCCCAATGTAAGTTATCACATCTTAGAGAAGCTTTACTCAAAGACATGAGCTAAAGCAACTCAACAAGATGTGAATACATTGAAATGCTTAAAGGAAAAATGGCAACCCCATTTTGAGCTTAAACGATGAGTATGACCTATGATCAAGTGCTCTCACTTGACTCCTAAGTCAATATACTCTAACATAGGTGACCTAGTCGCCGACCCATCTAGATGAAGTTCTCTAGTGTTAAAAAAAACTTTATCTAGACTTTGCTTCTTTTCTGTGTTTATTTTCTTTTCGCCAGTTTCGCAGTTAATTCATTGCAAATCCTTGTGAGAATTCCTTTGCCTAGTGAGGTGAGTTGACAAATTGTTCCATTGCATTAAACTCGGTTCCACCAAATTGATTCAACTCGGTGTCACCGATTTTGCTGCTCTAAGGAGTATTCTGTCAAATATTTCCTGAGTTTTTCTGCTCCAGCTCCACGCAATGATTCTTATCCTCTACTTGCATCTAGAACCACTCAATGGCTAGCTGTGTTTCTCAAGGACCAAACCCACTTGATCAATAACCTTGAAGTCCCTTCTTGGAAATTGATGTCAAAGGGGGAGAGAGGAATACATCAAATCTCCTTACCATTATAAAAGAGATGCACCTTACAAGAGGAGAGAATGCTACATGTTTCTAAGAGGGGAGAAACATGATCAGTTTTTTGGTTGTTGTTTAAGTTTTCCTTCCCTACCGCTCCCAATATCCAATGTCAGATTCAGGGGGAGAGGAAGTTCTTTAAGGGGAGACAACTATTTATTTTTGGGACATGTCTGCTTCAAAGAAGTATTCACCTAGTGATACTCTATTCTACATGTCATCCCAATCTTGGTTTCCTATTGATCTTGTGATTTTTCTTGAAGAAGTTATCTTGTGTTTTCTAACTCTGTTTTCTCAAGTGTATTTCTTTAGGTACTTGATCAAGAACTTCAAGGTAAGTATATGCATCACACTCATGAACAGGATTGATCTCTTGCTAGTATATATTGTTTGCAAGGACACAATCATGGACATGTGGACACCTATATGATTTATATGTTGCTCTGATGCATATAGCCAAGATACATGTAGCATGTATATCTCCCATGTGGTATCATCACGTTATATGCACCTCTTCAGGGGGAGTTCAGGGGAGCTCATGCATGATACATGCTTTCCTTCAAAGGTTTCATACAAACTTCTGCTAAATCCTTATTTGAAGCTTTGATGTATGTTGTCATCAATTACCAAAAAGGGGGAGATTGAAAGCACACTTGCTCCCTTGGTGGTTTTGGTAATTCATGCCAACATACATATTGTTGGACTAATGCTTTTATCTAGTGAATTTCAAACAAGTTCAACAATGGCGTGGCAGGGACAAGAGGACGTGGAACCCTTCAAAATGCTAAGGACAAGGATTGGCAAAAGATCAAGACTCTACATTTTTGGTTTAGTGATCCAAGATCACATTGAGTCCATAGGAAAGCCAATACTATTAAAAGGGGATGAGGTGTTGCTTAATGGTCTTTTTGCTCAAGTGCTTAGTGACAGTACTCCTAAACCCTCAACCACTTTCTCCATCCAAAGATGTCCAAAACCTACATTCCAACTCGGCCCCACCGAAATTTCCTATCCGGAGCCACCAAGTTCACCTAGTCTTAGCCACTGCCAAAACCCTAACAAATCGGATCCACCGATATGGATCTCGGTCCCACCGAGATGGCCTTGCCAACTCTCTGTGATCATTTGCACCTACTTCGGTCTCACTGAGTTTTGCAAATCGGTCTCACCGAGATGGCTTGCCAACTCTCTGTTGCCTTATTGCTTCACTTCGGTCCTACCGAGTTGATGCAATCAGTGCCACCGAGATGAGGTTTGCCCTAGCCATTGCACTTCGGTCCATCCGAGTTGTTCCTATCGGTCCCACCGAGATTCGTAACCTTCATATCTTTTACACAGTTCGGTGCTGCCGAGATTATGGTTTCGGTGCCACCGAGTTGGGTCAAAAGAGTGTAACGGTTGGATTTTGTGTGGAGGCTATATATACCCCTCCACCACCTCCTTCTCAGATGAGAGAGCCATCAGAACGTGCCTACACTTCTTCTACACATTTTCTGAGAGAGAACCACCTACTCATGTGTTGAGATCAAGAGATTCCATTCCTACCATTTGAACCTTGATTTCTAGCCTTTCCCAAGTTGCTTTCCACTGAAATCCTTCTTCCACCATAGCCAAATCTGTGAGGAGTTGTTTGAGTGTTGGGAAGGCTATCATTTGAAGCACAAGAGCAAGGAGTTCATCAACAACACACCGTCTATTACCTTTTGGAGAGTGGTGTCTCCTAGATTGGTTAGGTGTTACTTGGGAGCCTCCGACATGATGTGGAGTTGAACCAAGGAGTTTGTAAGGGCAAGGAGATCGCCTACTTCGTGAAGATCTACCCCGAGTGAGGCTAGTCCTTCGTGGACGTAAGCCATGGTGGAATAGACAAGGTTGCTTCTTCATGGACCCTTCGTGGGTGGAGCCCTCCATGGACTCGCTCAGCCGTTACCTTTCGTGGGTTGAAGTCTCCATCAACGTGGACGTACGATAGCACCACCTATCGGAACCACGCCAAAAACCACCATGTCTTCATTGCGTTTGATTTTCCATACTCTACCCCTTTACATTCCGTACTTTTGCATGCGTTACTATTTCCGCTGCTCAATCTCTAGATATGAATGTGTAGAAAGTATTGGAGTGATCTTAACTTGTGCCAAAATCTGCCTAAGTTCCAAGAGAAATTAAAAACTGCAACTTTGGTTGGTTAAGTGTCTATTCACCCCCCCTCTAGACCTATCTCCTCGATCCCACAAATGCAATCGAGCGGGTATCTCTGTGAGCAACTCACAATACCCAAGAATCAGTGATTAACATGTTTAATCATAATTCCCAAGAACTATTTCTTTGACCAGCCTTCTATACATCAGTAGCTTGTATGCCTTTCATACATGAGCTGGATATTCCAGTCTTCTATCCTTTTGCCTTTATACTTCTAATAGTTTTACTTCCAATATTTCTCCTACTCTCAGAAGAAACACCCAACTTTGAGAGTGGCGTCAGCCTCGGACTTCCTAGGCGCGTAAGTTTCACTAACACCCTTCGGACACTTCCTTTCTCTTTAAGTTGTTGTTTTATTCACCTTCATTTCATGACTGGCGTTCATCTGGATCCCTCTTGTATTAGTCTAATGCATAGTAAACACTTTTACTAATAGTTGGCAAACAAACATTGCTTTGGATATCTCATATCTTTTAGCCTTTGTCTGCATCTGAAAATAATTTTCAGTTCCATGAATATCATATAACTATCCCAAACTTTTGAAGTTCGGGTCTCATGGAAGCAAACATATTGCACTTGACCGTAACGGAATTCTAGCTTTTGGATCGAAGGACGAGAGTCACATCATCCATAGCATTAGCGGGAGAATACCGAAAGCATGCGATAGGACAAAGTCCTTCTCGGCACTCTTGAGGACAATCCTCACATTACGTTACCAACCGTAAAGTTTTAACCAAATATTTAATAGTTTATTCAATTTCAACAGGGAAGGTGGAAACGTGAGCCATTCTTCTATAACTATTATGCATATAACACTTAGACAATGTTCATAATTAATTGAACAGAGAATTAAACAAGTTAATTCTACAGTGCGCTCCCACTCAAATCAATATCTCTCATAATTGATTGTGAGTGATACAAGACCCAAATTTCAATTCAATGCCAATGATGCATCCATCTCAAGTGACGAGAATTTCATTTGGTAGGCCAACTTGCCAATCACATCTCTATGTGACTTTTGTTGATCTTTCGATGGGCGTGTTCCGAGCTCAGGACGATCCTCCAGAACGTCAAGACAACCAAGTGATCTTGCTGCGAGGTCTCAACTCACCTGCCTCACACTTCTCTAATCGTTCGTACCCATGCATCCATGTGATACCCCGAAGAGATAGGTGCCGTGACGGTGCTACACTTGGGAGAACACTAACTACTTGATATTTTTAGTGAGAGATCACCGTAATAAAAAGTGACTACCGCGCAATCAAGAAGGGTGCATCAAAGGGACAAACATCTCAGGCAATTCATAATAGCATGATATGGTATAGCCCTTTCTAACGGAGAAGTCTTTTATTTCATCGTCTTCGGCATTCGCGTCGGTGTTCACCTTTGCGAAGATTGCCACCACCTTGTCGATGCACCAGATAATATTGCTATCTCTATAGCTAATAAAATAAGTGCATTACTTAAGGTTGACACGCAGGTCATTAAAGTGACAATCATATGGCTCCAGCCATCATGCCAAATCATGACACGCAGGTCATGTTAATTTTACGTCATATAGTCATCTCATACATAATCAAATTAATATGAGAACTGCTATACCACATCACATGCACATCTCATGTCATCCTGCAAAACCAAATTAGACGCCTCTAATCGGTTTATGCAAAATTTTATTTTACGTGGCTTCTAAGGTTTCGAAACAAACCGAAGCTACCAACGTTCATCATCAAGTATGATTATTCAAGTCGCTAGATTAACTTTGCGGGGTGTATGAAACACGAGATAATAAAATCTCGAGCCCCATACTGAACTTCATCATACGCATGACCCCCGTGCAGATCATATCTGCATTGCCCTTTTGTCTGCAAAATTTCATCTTTCTTTTAACTATGGTGGAATTCAATGAACTGTTAGCACTTCGTTGATCAATCAGGATCACGGATTGCCAGAACTTTGAAACTCCACCATGCCGTTATCAAAATCAGAAATACGCAAATTTCAGGGAAGCAACAAGAACATCGGGTAACAGATTTCATCAGCTACCCGCACAAATAATTTTCAGTAATAGAACTCATCTACTACAAATTATATTGTGCAACACCCATACATCTCTATGTATTCTAGATCGTAACCTGCATCTACGCATAGCACGGCTCATGATGCCACTGTAGGGGAACGCGACAGAAAACAAAAAAAATCGGTACAGCGAGGACGCCCAGGATCACTATGGAGATGCATACAAGGTTTGGATCTGATCGTTACCGACTCGTAGTGCAGCGGAAGTAGAGTCAATGAAGATCGTCGGTGCAGATCCCCGCAGCTAGGATTTATAACCTCCCAACCGCGAGCATGAACTCCCTTGTCTGCTCCTCGGACAGTCCCCCGGATAGCCCTTCGGGAGGCGGTCGGACAGTCCCCTGGACGGTGTCACGAACAGCCCTTTGGGAGGCACTAACAGAAACTCGGACGGTCACTCGGACAGCCCTTCGGGAGGCACTCTCGAACAGCCCCTCGGGCAAAAAGATCGAACCTATGACCTCTCTACGGGGTTGCACACATACGGTGTCAGCTATCCGACAGGGCTTCGCGATCCAGAACTAGTTCCCACCGGAACCCAGACAGCCTTTTGGCTCTACGAAACTATTTCGCTGGGAGGGAGGGAGAAAGCCAGATCATGCATGGCATTTGTATGTGAGAAAGAGTGTGTGAATGGAGAGCACCTCTCCACCTCTATTTATAGGCCAAGCCCAAGGGGTAGAGGTCACTTGGAAATACCAAAATGCCCTCAAGGTGGCTTCTCCAAGAAGCCAATAGGGGAAAATACCAAAAAGCCCTCAAGGTGGCTTCTCCAAGAAGCCACCAAACAGTGCTTTTCACTATTCATGAAAACATTTTTCCGCGACCGTTAAATCCAAAAATATTTGTACAGGTCTTAGAACATTTCCAGTACCCACTAAAAAAATTCTGGACGCGTTCCGAAACAATTCCGGATTAGTGATTTTCATCTGCGAAAAGCAACCAAAGCGGTTCCGGCAGCTCGGGAACATTTCCGGGTTTTTTCTCCGGAAAAATCCCAGAAGTTCCCAGAACAATTCTGGCACCCTCCAAGAATTTCCAGGCGTGTGCCGAAACCAATTTGACTTAATGGTATACCCCGAAACAACTTTTCAGTTTTACCGAAACCCTTCCGGTGTTCTCTCTCCGGAACTCTTCCGTTGTCTCCGAAACTTTTTCGGTGACTTTCTCTCGGACTCCCTGTCTAGTATTCAGTAGATAGATGACCCTTAAGCATGCGACCCTATAGGTTCGGTGAAGTATAGACATGACCGGAACACTTTCCGATCAATGATCAACATCGGAGCCGTGGACACCCATATTGACCCCTATACCCACATGAATAAATATTCTATTGAACCTCCAGTTGCCGTGTGCTATTCCTGTTGCTTCGCGATATGTTACAAACACCCAAGGTGAGATTTATCGGCATCCCCATGGATCAACACTTGTCCACAATGCCAGTTACCTCGTTACCGGTTTTGTTTTCTTTTCTCATTCCCGTGTTCCGGCATCCCTGTGATCAAATCACATATGTGTCTGGCCAGACAATGGTGGATACCGTAACACCGAGAGGGCCCAAAGAATATCTCTCCATCGTTGGAGGAGAAAATCCCAATCTTGAGCTATCAAGTCCCTTGTCATGCTTTTCCATGAACCCGTAAGCCGCCGTAATAGCCACCCATTTACGGATGACGTTTAACAAACCCCAAAGTTCATGAAGCAAGCATGAAGAAACTCGACACCCTCATGGTCTAAGGAATTATGCAAATGTTAACTTTCTCTGTGTTATTAACCATTAACTTGTGACGAATGTATCTCATAGCATAACATCAATCAGGTCGATTCAACACAAATGTTCTTCTAACATTGTGCCCTCAAAATTGCCGGCATAGTCATGCCCATGATCAGGAAAACAGAACCATCATGCAACACTTGAGCTAGTCTTAGAGGCCAGACTAGGAATACATTTTACCATTTATTATCCCACACGTGCATATGAGTCTTCCTTCGAGCCTCGTGGTTATTGCAGACTCGAGAACCATAGCAGTTATAGCACGGAATATAAACTTAATTAGGAACATGGGGATAAATAATAACATTTATTATTGCCTCTAGGGCATGTCTCCTATAGTTTGGGCCCAGTCCAGGAGTTTAGTGACAGTCGGAACTGCCATATTGACCTCTCAGTTTATCACCTTGAGGCGATTCTTGCTTTCGACGTCAACAAAGATCATGAGGACCTTCTCGACGTGGGGGTACCCAGAGGTGTCTTTGCCCCCATCGTTGTCTTCGTCCTCATCCTTTCCCTCCGAGGGATCTTGCCGCATCTCTTGCTTGAGCAATCGGCACTCTCGAGTGGTATGCTTCGGCAGAATCAGGTTGCCATCCTCATGCTTCTTCGTGTGAATCTGGCAGGGCTGATCAAGGATGTCATTTTTGGGGCAGTTTTCTTCTTGCTGGCCCACTCCTTCTTCTGCTTTGGCTGGCCTTTGCCTTTGCTTTGGCCGGCCAGGGCCGCGGCCTCAGCATTGCCGGCTGCTTCGGCCTTGCGCTTCTGCTTCTTGCTTTTATTGTTGTCCGACTGATTTGCGTCTCCGGCTCGGCCTTTGCCGCTCCTTAGGTGGTCGTCCTCTTTGCCATTGGCGTACCGATTGGCTATCTCCATTGCCCAACTGAGAGTCGGGATCTCAGTTCATCCAAATTTCAGAGCCAACTCTCGATACCTGATGCCGGCCTTGAAGGCGCAGATCGCCTGGTGCTTGGTGACGTTCTCCACCGTGTTATGTAGGGTGGTCCAGCGTGTTATGCAGGGTGGTCCACCGCTGGATGTACTCTCGGAGAGTCTCGTTGTGCTTCTGTACACAATGCTCCAGCTCTGACAATCCACCCGCCCGCTTGTACGTGCCCTCAAAGGACTTGACGAAGACTCGGGCTAGGTCGTCCCAGCAGTATATACTGCCAGGTGTCAGCTGGTTGAGCCACGCCTTGGCCGACCCCTCGAGCATCAGCAGCAGATGTTTCATGGCCATGTTGTCATTGCCGCCACCGATCTGGATGGCCACTCGGTAGTCCTCCAACCAAATCTCTGGCTTCGAATTGCCAGTGAACTTACTGATGCCCGTCGTCAATCTGAAATTGCTCGGGATGTTTGCAGCTCAAATGTATCGGCTGAAACACTCGGGTCCGGAGGGTGCGGATCCACTCAGAACATTGGTGTCTAGGCCTTCTCTCAGGGCCCGCCCTCTGTCGACCAGGTTCTGAGCGAGGACATATCTCGCATTGAACCGGGGGTCCCGGAGGTCACCCGGACGGTACGAGGGGCTCAACCTATGATCGTCCCCGGGAGGACACCTGTCATCATAGGGCTGGCGCCCGTATGTGACGTCCCGCGGAGGGGGCATCCGGGTTCAATCGTAATCATCATGTCGCCGGGGGAAACGATTCGGTCATGCCTCTGCTCTCCGTGCTGATCTCTTGAGGAGGATGTCACCCAGCTACTCCCCGAGCCGAGTGGATTGTGGGCCGACTGAACGGTTTTGGCACACACTGATGCGCTATGGATGCGATCACGGGATTGCGACACCGCCGCATTCTGTGACAAGGCTGTCTTCAGCAGGACCTGGATCTGGCAAATCCCCTCCCCGGCAGCGGAGCCAGAGGGCTGAATGGAATCGGCGATCCTAGTCGCCGCCGCCAAGTTTTGCAGTGGAGTGTTGAGAACTTCGTACTTCCGGGGTTGGTCACTTGGGAACAACCGGCACTTGTGCCGACTGGAACTGGGCTGCTGGCGAACGCGATCGTCCAGCTCCCTCTACAGCCGATCCAGGTGGTCTCGTTCGGCCAAGGTGGCCAAACGCACCGACTCCATGGCCAGGGCCTCGGGAGTCGTCCCTGTGATGGGAGTGCGTAGGGCCTGCTCATTCTTCCTATGAAGCTTATTGCTCTGCTGCCGAGTGAGAGCTTGGGGAATGTAAGGCTCGTGGTAGGGGGAGTGCTCATCCCCCAGGTTGTCGTTGTCGCGTGCTACTTGTAGACTACGTTGGTATTTCCCCGAAGAGGAGAGGATGATGCAGTATAGTAGAGATAAGTATTTCCCCCAGTTAAGAACCAAGTATCAATCCAGTAGGAGAACCAAGCAAGATCCAGTGAACAACACCTACACACACAAAAGCAAACACTTGCACCCAACGCGAATAAGAGGGTTGTCAATCCTCTTAGCGGTTACTTGCAAAGATTAAGTCTAATAGAGATAAATTGATAAAGTAAATTACAAAACTAAATAAGAGTAAATAAATTGCAGCAAGGTATTTTTATGTTTTTTATATGATAAAGATAGACCCGGGGGCCATAGTTTTCACTAGAGGCTTCTCTCTCGAGCGCAGAAACATACGGTGGGTAAACAAATTACTGTTGGGCAATTGATAGAAAAGCAAATAATTATGACGGATTCATGGCAATGATCATGTATATAGGCATCACGTCCGAGACAAGTAGACCGACTCCTGCCTGCATCTACTACTATTACTCCACTCATCGACCGCTATCCAGCATGCATCTAGAGTATTAAGTTAATAAAAACAGAGTAACGCCTTAAGCAAGATGACATGATGTAGAGAAGCAAATTCAAGCAATATGAATAAACCCCATCTTTTTATCCTTAATGGCAACAATACAAATACGTGTCATGTCCCTTTCTGTCACTGGGATTGAGCACCGCAAGATTGAACCCATCACAAAGCACCTCTCCCATTGCAAGATAAACCAATCTAGTTGGCCAAACCAAATCGATAGATCGGAGAGAAATACAAAGCTATATTTAATCATGCATAAAAGAGTTCAGAGAAGACTCAAATATTTCTCATGAATAATCTAATCATAAACTCACAATTCATCGGATCCCAACAAACACACCGCAAAAGAAGATTACATCGGATAGAACTCCAAGAACATGAAGGAGAACATGGTATTGAAGATCAAAGAGAGAGAAGAAGCCATCTAGATACTAGCTATGGACCCGTAGGTCTGTGGTAAACTACTCACACATCATCGGAAGGGCAGTAAGGTTGATGTAGAAGCCCTCCGTGATCGATTCCCCCTCTGGCAAAGTACCGGAAAAGGCCTCCAGATGGGATCGCGGAAGAACAGAGGCTTGCGGCGGCGGAAATGTTTTCTCTTCTGGCTCTTTGATGGTTTCCGAATATTTGTGAATTTATAGGAGTGAAATTAGGTCAAATGGAGCCACGAGGGCCCCACAAGGCATCAGGGCGCCCCCCCCTCCTGTGGCCGTGCCCTGTTGCCTTGTGGAGGCTTGGTGAACCTTCTGGCCTCCTCTCCAAGTCTCCATGGTCTCTTTTGTCCAGAAAAAAATCTCCAAAAAGTTTCGTGGCATTTGGACTTCGTTTGGTTCTGATTCTCTGAAAAGCGAAAAACAAGCAGAAAACAACAACTGGCACTGGGCACTAGGTTAATAGGTTAGTGATAAAAAATTATATATAATTGCATATACACACATCCAAGATTGATACTATAATAGCATGGAACAATAAAAAATTATAGATATGTTGGAGACGTATCAAGCATCCCCAAGCTTAATTCCTGCTCGTCCTTGAGTAGGTAAATGATAAAAACAGATTTTTTTTATGTGGAATGCTACCTACCATGTTTCATCATGCAATCTTTCTCTTACGGTATGAATAATAAGATCCAAATGATTCAAAGCAATAGTCTATAATTTGATATAAAGACATCAATACTCAGGCATACTAACACACAATCATGACTTTCAAAATAACGATGCTAAAGAAAGTTATCCCTACAAAATCATATAATCCTGTCATGCTCCATCTTCTTCACACAAAGTATTTATCATGCACTACCCCGATGACAAGCCGAGCAATTGGTTCATACTTTTTAACGCGCTTCAGCTTTTTCAACTCCCACTCAATACATGAGCGCAAACCATGGATATAGCACTATGGGTGGAATATAGTGTGGTGGTAGAGGTAAATAAGAGAAGTCAAACATAAGAAGATAGTCTCACATCGACGAGGCTAATCAATGGGCTATGGAGATGCCCATCAATTGATGTCAATGCAAGGAGTAGGGATTGCCATGAAACGGATGCACTAAGAGCTATAAGTGTATGAAAGCTCAACATGAAAACTAAGTGGGTGTGCATCCAACTTGCTTGCTCATGAAGACCTCGGGCATTTGAGGAAGCCCGTCATCGGAATATACAAGCCAAGTTCTATAATGAAAAATTCCCACTAGTATATGCAAGTGACAAAATAGGAGACTCTCTATATGAAAAACATGGTGCTACTCTGAAGCATAAGTGTGGAAAAGGATAGTAACATTGCCCCTTCTCTCTTTTTCTCTCATTTTTTTTCATGGCTCTTTTTTGCCTCTTTTTTTTCTTTTTCTTTTCGTCCGGAGTCTCATCCCGACTTGTGGGGGAATCATGGTCTCCATCATCCTTTCCTCACTGGGACAATGCTCTAATAATGTTGATCATCACACCTCTATTTACTTACAACTCAACATTATAACTCGATACCAGAACAAAAATATGACTCTATATGAATGCCTCTGACAGTGTACCAAGATGTGCAATGATGCTAGCATAACATGTATAAAAATTATGAATGGTGGCTGAGCCACAAATACTATGTCAGCTATATGATCATGCAAAGCAATATGACAATGATGATGTATGTCATAAAAACGGAACGGTGGAAGTTGGATAGCAATATATCTCGGAATGGCTATGGAAATGCCATGATAGGTAGGTATGGTGGCTGTTTTGAGGAAGATATAAAGAGGCTTATGTGTGATAGAGCGTATCATATCACGGGGTTTGGATGCACCGGCGAACTTTGCACCAACTCTCGATGTGACAAAGGGCAATGCACGGTACCGAAGAGGCTAGCAAATTGCAGAAGGGTGAGAGTGCGTATAATCCATGGACTCACATTAGTCATAAAGAACTCCCATACTTATTGCGAAAGTTTATTAGCCCTCGAAGCAAAGTACTACTACGCATGCCCCTAGAGAGATAGATTGGTAGGACAAGGTCCATCGCTCGTCCCCGACCGCCACTCATAAGGTAGACAATCAATAATAAATCATGCTCCAACTTCTTAGCATAACGACAGATCATACGTTGTAACACCCTGGTTTTCGCTCCTTGTTTTTTTCCTTCACGGGATTTGACTCCCGTCTTTTTTTTCGGTGTTACTGGATTTTCTCTCGCTCTTGGGTATATGAAGATGATCATTTAGCCTTGCCTTTCCTATCCAACCACAGATTCTCTCCAGACCAACCTTGCCACCCAAGATATTTTCTCAGGATTTTGCCACCGAAACCCTACTCTCCGATCTACCGGAAGGGAAACCCTAATTCCTGCAGTTACAAAGGAACCCCAATTTTCTTTGCTCTGTTGTATCCCAAACTTTTCCCAGTTATCAAAACACATGTGTAAACCCTGGATATGCAAAAATATTGACAAGTCATTTGCAATATTTTTCATTTAAAATTAATTCATTTTTCTGCCAGTTAAAGGAATTAAATCCAGGAAAATATCTATCCATCTCCAAAGTTCATCAAAACTTGTGGAGATATTCTTTGTGATCATATTGAGCTCTCATAAAAATATTGGCCATAATTAAATAGGGGAAATTGCATTTTTCTATTTAAAGCCAATATTGCACTTTGGGCACTTTCCAAAGGAACTACCATTTTGGTAGCCAGGAAAAATCCCAAATAATTTGTGGAGCTTCTTCTATCCATATCTTCACCATTTCCATCAAGAACCCAAGTTCCATAGTTCAAATTTTGAGCACATCATCCAATTCTTGTTTCTGGATTTATTTTGAGGTTGTGAAGCAACTATATTTTATATTGCTTCAAAATTCTTGAAATTAATCCAGGACCTCAAATTCCCTATATTATGTGAGCATGCAAAAATTCACATCATTTTATCTAGCCATTTTCTCTCAAAAATTCCATCTACTTTTTGTCCAGCAGAAAGCTTTGTGAAGGAAGTACCACTTTGGCATTTCCAAATGAGCTGAAATTTTTCCAGTACCTCCATGCACCCATATAACTCCCCTCCACCAAAATTCAGCTCATTTAATTTAGCCATTTGAGCACAACATCATAGTTCAATTTTTGGACCAAAATTTGCATTACAAAGGAAGTACATGCAAACAAGGTCCAAATGGCTTCAAATTTTTCCAGAATCTACTCCTTCCTACTAAATTTCTCTGTGACAACTTTCCCAGCTCATTGGCACATTTTTCTGACCACAACTTCCTGCCCAAGTTTCTGTCCAGACACTGTTCTGGATCCCCTCGACCAACCTAGACCCTTCCTGGCTTCTCCAATGACCAATCTTGTCCATTTGAGCAGTGATACACCTGTTGGACAGGGTGTGATGGCCAGACTGGCAGCAGAGCGCGCTATGCCCGTGGTGACCGTGTGAACAGCGAGCAGAGACTGTGCTCTACACGGTCGTCGTGTCGGGCAGGGCAACTCTAGCAGCCCCGGCTTGTCCAAACGTGTCTAGCGGCTCCGCGGCGTCCACGCACCCGTCCTCCCGTAGCTTCCCCCTCTGTTTGCGCCCTCGCTGGACGGCGACAAGCGCGGCCATACTAGCCCGTACGTGCACGTGTCGACGGCCGTCGTCCCCTTCCCCGCTGTCCTCTTCCTCGCCACCGCGTTGCAGCAGTTGCGGTTAGGTCGGCAACGTGGGCCGGCCGAGCCGTCCCCTCCGCACGCGGGCCAGCTCACTGCGGCACCCGTGCTTATCCTCCCGGCCGGCCGGCTATAAAAGCCGTGGCCCGGAGCCTCCCAGAGCACACCCACCTCCTCTCTCTCCACCCATAGTCCTCCTCGGCCCCTTGTTTGAGCTCGCAGAGCTCTCATACCCTCCCATGGCCGAGGTGCCGCCGCCAGACTCCACTCAAATTCAGGCTACCCGAGCCCTCTCCCTCACTCTCACCCACTCGGTGGAGTTGCCCTAGCCTCCGCCAGCCCCCCCGCTTCGTCAGCCCTTCATCTCCGTGGCCGTGCTATGCTTCACATTCTCGCCGTCACCAATGTCCGCCGTGGCCAACGTCCTGCCTGCCCCAGTGCTTCCCGGCGGCTGTGCCACCTAGGGATGGGTGTGGCCTGATGTGCTGAGCACGCCGGTAGGCCGGCCGGCGAGATTGGTGGCCGGAGTCGCCAGGGATAGCCGTCGACCTCCCCTCCCTCTTCGGCCAGGCACGCGAGTGGGAGGAGGACGAAGGCCCTGCCAGCGGGACCCACATGTCGGCCTCACGCGTTGACCTAGCTGACCGGTGAGGTGGATAAGTGAAAGCGCACTCCGCGGTTTACGCTTTCTGTAGTTGAAAATGTATTTTACCTGCGACTTAGAGCAGAAATACGTTTTCTGTGTAGAAAAGCGTATTCTCAGAAGTACATTTTCTTTATTCAGCCACCGGCCAAAACCCTTATATGGTGAACGTTCGTCAGTTAAGCGCAGAAATGAATACTTTTCTATTTATTTTCTACCTAAACAACGAACGGCCACAACTTTTTAACCGTGACTCCGATTCAGGTGATTCCAAAGCTCACTTTCTCAGTTCATCGAGCCCGTTCTGATAATATCACTTTCACAATGTTTACACTTTCTAAAAATACCCATTTTTCCCCTGCCCTATATTCAGCCCTCCGAGCGAGAATCCTTTCCGGCGAATTTTCCGCGAGGTGACCACACTTCTCTCCGGTGAATCCATCGACCCCCAGTCAAGCCGACCATCTGATATATGCCCTAAAGCATTGCTCTGTGTTATTCTTGCGTGTTTAATTAACGAATATGCCTGTGTTAGAAATAATAAAACTCCTGCTAGGTTGAATTTGCTATTCACATTACCTGCTAATGCTCATCATATTATCGCACTAGTGACTCGTAGGTGACAACGTGGAGATAGGTTGTTATGTTTTTATCGTGCATTACTATGGTTATCGCAATGATTAAGAATGTGACTTTATGACAACAACCTCCTTCGTCGGCTGGATCGAGTCATAGTGCCACTGAACCGAGCCCAACAGTGCATCCACACTCGTCTTTATGGGAAGGCCCTAACTTGGTCTATTGTCCTGCCTTTTGTCGGTACCTCCAAAGAGGGAAGGTTATGCGCGTGTGCTACCCTGGCCCGGTAGGCGGCGATAATCTTGTGAGCCCAGTTTGGTTATTGAGCTCAGGTCCCCGTTTGGGACAGTTTTGTTTGGCCACGACGGTGGCAGGTGTTAGGAGTGACACAGGAGCCACCCAGGACATGACCCGGGAAGGGTATTATTGTCGGTGGGACCGTAAGAGTGCCAGGCAATAGACAAGTTCTGTTGGAGCAGCATCGGTCCACCCGAATGGGAGTACGAGGCCAGGAGCTCCATAGTGTGGGTAAAGTGCGCAACCTCTGCAGAGTGTAAATCTATTCGAATAGCCGCGTCCTTGGTCATGGACAGTTTGTACCAAGTCACACTATTTGGTCTGTGTCGAGTCTGGAGGAACAAACTATATAATGTTATTGCTAAGACTGAACTAGAGAATGGTAAGGTTTGTCAGACTTGCAGTACGGATGCATGGACATCAGATGATGTCAGGGGTATGAATGTTAGCCATGCGATGGCTATGATCTAAAGGGTCGGATGACCACAAGACTTGGATTGGATTTGGATCGGATTTGGTTTGGATCATGACATATTCGGAGTATGGATTATTTACTTGATATGTTTTACTTTAGTGGTTATCATGCTGGATAATCCTATTATAACCTGATAATTAATCTTGTTAGATAGTAGATAATGTTGCTCTAATAACAAATGCATGCTTGAATACCATGGATTGCTTTGCTTGGTGTATATGTTGGTTTGGTTTGCTTGCGAGTACATTCAAAAGTACTCAGCGGCCTTCAATGTGGCCAGGTTCACCTAAGGATTCGACGTCCACTAGCGAGGAGCCGAAGCATTCGCGGGCTAGAAGAGTAACCCAGTCAGATCCCTGTGGATTGGAGCCACACCAAGACCATGCTGCCTTAGATAGAGCTTTTCCGTTGCCATCACCCTTGTAAAAATATCATGTAAGACTTATATATCCATTAATAGAAATGCCTGTGTTCATGATACTTGTTGTAAACACGCATGCCAGAGTGATTTCCTGGGCTGGTATGTGCGGCGACCGTTTGGCTATAGTGGTAATCAGGCGGGGCGCCACAACAGATGGTATCAGAGCCAGGCTGACTGTAGGTTACCCTAGCCAGATTTCATTGCCTCTTGATCAGTAGAAAGCCCAGATGGATTTCAGCCATCTTTGCCAGACAGGCACGGCTACTATTGATCATAAGGCAACCCCATAGGCCTTTGGCTCCATCAGACCCCAACTCTCGTGGTCTTTGTCTTCGGGATGAAATGCCCGCACCACGCAATGACCCGTGAGCCCTGAACCCCTAGGTAAACCAGATATCCCTACCTTGCTTGCTAACCATGACATTTCTCTCCTCAAATCTAGTTTCCTTTGGGAAACGCCTGTAAACTCCATCTTTCCCCAAAAAACCCTAGGATCATTGCCTAAGCCACTTTGGCTATGGTCGTGCGTCGAGTTTGATGTTCCTTAAGGAAGTAGTAGGAGCTTGACCCCAAGTGCTACCAGGAGCATTGTGTGGTTTTGCTTCTAAGTCCTTAGAGGTGCATCGAGTGCGCTATATTAGTTATACTAGTGGATCCTTGGCCACGTGTATAAGGTCCACAAAATTTGAGCTTTGTTTGCTTTTTGGTATTTTCTTGGTTTTCGCAGTTCTTGCTTCTTTTGTTGGTTTCGTCCTCTTGCTCCGACTGGATCCATCTGCAAGAACTGCCAAGGAAGACCAGCATACAGCTTGGATAATACCCAATAATCCAAATTCCGTAAGAGCCAAGTCAACCACATGATATTCAGAACAGCAACACCGGTTCCGTCAAGAATAAAGGACGGGTCAGAAACAGAATCTGTGTGCAACAGACAAGGCCAGAATATACCTGAGGGATTTTGCCTCAGAACAGAGCACACCTGAGGCACAGGCAGATGAGCTATCAGGAATGGACATCAGTAGGGACAAATGATTCCGTCCTCGACACAAGAATTATTTCAACCAGTGGGGTGAACCTTGAGTTTTTTTTTCTCACTTGACTCAAGAATCCCTTATTCCCCACAGAAGGCTTGTTTCGAGAAGGTGAAGGTGCCGAGAGCAACAACAACACTCTGGTAGGGGGATGCACATTTCAAAGCATATTCTGGAATTTACCGGTGCATATACAAAATTTTCCGGGCACTGTGAACATGGTTTGCGAGATATATGGATAAGTCCACGACCATTAGGAATTAATGAGAATTTCAAGTTCAGTCAAACCGAAGGGAAATATCCGTCAACTACTCACTACCGGCAACACCTGTTTTGAATGCAAAGGGAATTCCGGATTAATTAGCAACATGAAGTCTGCATCGATTGTGCAACCTCTACAGCAACAATGATCAGACCAGCAGAAGGACAAGCGGTATGCCCGACCAACAGAATATCTTCAGACAAGGTATGGCCTATACCAGGTTATGGCTCCACTATGGGCAAATTTTGGATACTTCGGAAGGAAGCTGGAATCGGTCATAGATCCGACCGCATATCACAGTGAAAGGCTTTTGGTATAAGAAACCCAGCCTTCCTCCGCAAGTGATCGGAAGGAGCTTACAACGCAAGACTCCCAATCTTCCTTGCTACACCACTTGGTGAGAAAATCTTCTGGGATACGACACTCCCATCTCCCTCAGCATGCTACCGCAGAAAGCTTCCGGCATAAGACACCTGACCTTCCCCAGTAAGCAACCTGAGGGGAAACTTCTGAGGTACGATACCCAGCCTTCTTCGGCATGCTACCCTGGCAAAAGCTTCAAGTGTAAGGTGTTCAGCCTTCTTCAGCATGCCATCGTGCCCACAACAATCTTGTCAGAAGTACGAACTAGTCCAGACACACGTCTGCCTCAGAACTCAGTGGTTATGAAAGAATTTATCCTACCCCTGCATATGTTGTGAGCATGCAGTCCAGTGAATCAGTTCATGCGAGCCACTCGTACACGGGAATGAATGTGCTCAAAGAAACGTTGGCCCCATACTTCAAAGAAGGATATGAGCACAGCAACCCCTACGGGATATGCAAGAGTAAGTTGGGATATGACCAAGAAGCCATGTTGGCAGGTCATGACAGGTCCATGAAAGGAACCCTCAAGAACAAAGAAGTTTTGGATACACACCCTCCGTGACGGTCAATAAAAGTAAAGCTTCACAGACAAGGTGACATTGCCAATCCTTGTCAGACTCTTGCATATACGGCCACAACAATGCAGCAAGCATGTTGTACTCCTCATGAGCATGGGCCATCAACCAAGATAAGAGGCTATGCCCGGGAAGATGCACCGAATGATAGCCATATTATGCTTAGCTCAGTAGTCATAACAAGAACTACAGAGGCTATATATGGCAGAGCCACCTCAGTAATTGACAAAGTTTGACAGTTTGAATTTACTTGGAAACAAGACAATCAGATAGAATAACGAAAAGCACATACACGTCGGCATCGACAGTTCATAGATGCCATGATGTCATTGGAATAGGAGATTACCGGCAATGATTACTTTGTGATCATGCCCGACATTTCAGTTGGGAATCTCTTGAGGACGAAGTCAGAATGCAAGAGACATGAGGAAACACCTTGTACGGAACCCACAGTCAGACTGAAAGAAAGCCATCCCTAGTCACTCGAGGCCATACGAGCACATGAGCCATGTATCCAGAAAGGATATCTTGCCCTTGGCAGTCACTGTACGAAGTGTCACAATAAAACCCGAAGCAGCTAGCTCCAGGCCATGTAAGTCAAGCTGTTTGTTGGCATTACCCGCTACCTCACCCAGCAATAACACCACCAGGGTAAAGGGTTTTCCTGACAGGAAAGAGAAGGATTCAATACAGTCGTTGGAAAAGACAATAGTTGGGCCATCAGAAGAGGCAGTTAAAAGGCTAGTAAACCAACGAAGATAAGACAGCTGATGGATCCAAGTCACACACAGGTATGTCCCCCTAGCCGGGAGGTAAGCTCGGAAATCTTGAGGACGAGATTTTCTTAAGGGGGGTAGGTTTGTAACACCCTGGTTTTCGCTCCTTGTTTTTTTTCCTTCGCGGGATTTGACTCCCGTCTTTTTTTCCGGTGTTACTGGATTTTCTCTCACTCTTGGGTATATGAAGATGGTCATTTAGCCTTGCCTTTCCTATCCAACCAGAGATTCTCTCCAGACCAACCTTGCCACCCAAGATATTTTCTCAGGATTTTGCCACCGAAACCCTACTCTCCGATCTACCAGAAGGGAAACCCTAATTCCTGCAGTTACAAAGGAACCCCAATTTTCTTTGCTCTGTTGTCTCCCAAACTTTTCCCAGGGATCAATCCACATCTGTAAACCCTGCATATACAAAAATATTGCCAAGTCATTTGCAATATTTTCATTTAAAATTAATTCCTTTTTCTGCCAATTAAAGGAATTAAATCCAGGAAAATATCTATCCATCTCCAAAGTTCATCAAAACTTGTGGAGATATTCTTTGTGATCAAATAGAGCTCTCATAAAAATATTGGCCATAATTAAATAGGTGAAATTGCATTTTCTATTTAAAGCCAATATTGCACTTTGGGCACTTTCCAAAGGAACTACCATTTTGGTAGCCAGGAAAAATCCCAAATAATTTGTGGAGCTTCTTCTATCCATATCTTCACCATTTCCACCAAGAACCCAAGTTCCATAGTTCAAATTTTGAGCACATCATCCAATTCTTGTTTCTGGATTTATTTTGAGGTTGTGAAGCAACTATATTTTATATTGCTTCAAAATTCTTGAAATTAATCCAGGACCTCAAATTCCCTATATTATGTGAGCATGCAAAAATTCACATCATTTTATCTAGCCATTTTCTCTCAAAAATTCAATCTAGTTTCTGTCCAACAGAAAGCTTTGTGAAGGAAGTACCACTTTGGCATTTCCAAATGAGCTGAAATTTTTCCAGTACCTCCATGCACCCATATAACTCCCATCCACCAAAATTCAGCACATTTCATTTAGCCATTTGAGCACAACATCATAGTTTAGTTTCTGGACCAAAATTTGCATTACAAAGGAAGTGCATGCAAACAAGGTCCAAATGGATTCAAATTTTTCCAGAATCTACTCCTTCCTACTAAATTTCTCTGTGACATCTTTCCCAGCTCATTGGCACATTTCTGCCCAAGTTTCTATCCAGAAACTGTTCTGGATCCCCTCGACCAACCTAGACCCTTCCTGGCTTCTCCAATGACCAATCTTGTCCATTTGAGCAGTGATACACCTGTAGGACCGGGTGTGATGGCCAGACTGGCAACAGAGCACGCTATGCCCATGGTGACCGCGTGAACAGCGAGCAGAGACTGTGCTCCACGCGGTCGTCACGTCGGGCAGGACATCTCGAGCAGCCCCGGCTTGTCCAAACGTGTCTAGCGGCTCCGCGGCGTCCACGCACCCGTCCTCCCATAGCTTCCCCCTCCGTTTGCGCCCTCGCCGGACGCCGACAAGCGCAGCCGTACTAGCCCGTACGTGCACGTGTCGACGGCCGTCGTCCCCTTCCCCGCTGTCCTCTTCCTCGCCACCGCGTCGCAACAGTTGCGGTCAGGTCGGCAACGCGGGCCGGCCGAGCCGTCCCCTCCGCACGCGGGTCAGCTCACCGCGGCACCCGTGCTTATTCGCCCGGCCGGCCGGCTATAAAAGCCATGGCCCGAAGCCTCCCAGAGCACACCCACCTCCTCTCCCTCCACCCATAGTCCTCCTCGGCCCCTTGTTCGAGCTCGCAGATCTCTCATGCCCTCCCATGGCCGAGGTGCCGCCGCCGGACTCCACTCAAATTCAGGCTACCCGAGCCCTCTCCCTTCCTCTCACCCACTCGGTGGAGTTGCCCTAGCTCCAAGTGAGTTACCGATAGATTGTAGACGAAAGAGGGGATGCCATCCGGGGCATCCCCAAGCTTAGACGCTTGAGTCTTCCTTGAATATTACCTTGGGGTGCCTTGGGGATCCCCAAGCTTAGGCTCTTGCTGCTCCTTATTCCTTTATCGATTGTAGTCTCAGCCAAAACTTGAAAACTTCAGCACACAAAACTCAACAGAAACCTCGTGAGATCTTTTAGTATAACAAATAAATCTTTAACTTTAGGTACTATGATAAATTGATTCATATTTAATATTGGCATAATGCTACTATACTCCAACTTCTCCATGACTCATACCCCCCGATACGATCCATAGATTCATCAAAATAAGCGAACTATGCAACAAAAACAGAATCTGTCTAAAACAGAACAGTCTGTAAAGATCTGAATTATGGTCATACTTCTGTAACTCCAATTTTTTTGAAAACTTAGGAAAACGTGGGAAATTCATATATCAATACTGTGTAAAAAATGCAGAAGGTTCTAACACTCCAGCGGAAAAAAAAATCCAGCACTGGATGCAAAAGTTTCTGTTTTTCAACAGCATCTATCATACTATCTTCCAAATCATCCCAAAGGCATTACTTGGCACAAACACTAATTAAAAGATAAAAACACAATCATAACAGAGGCTATAATTGTGTAAACACACAAAAACAAAAATTTCAAAAATAAATATTGGGTTGCCTCCCAACAAGCTCTTTCTTTATAGCCACTAAGATTGGCTTGAGATTTTAATGATGCTCACAAGAAAGATAATAATCGAAACACAAAGAGAGCATCATAAAACATGTTACAAACACTTTTAAGCCTAACATATTTCCTATGCATAGGCATTTTATAGGAAAACAAATTATCAAGACAAGCAATATCTAGCATATGCAAATAGGAAGAACGAAGCAAAATTTTCAACACAAAGAGAGGTAATTTAGTGACATGAAATTTTTTATAACCATATTTTCCTCTCTCATAATAATTACATGTAGGATTATAATCAAATTCAACAATATAACTATCATATAAAATATTCTCTTCATGATCCCTATGCATAAAATATTTGTAATCATCCAAGATAGTGGGATTAACATCAACTAAAGTCATGACCTCTCCAAACCCACATTTATCAAAAATTTCATAAGATTGAACACTCTCCAAATATGTGGGATTCTTTTTACCTAAAGTTGACACTCTTCCAAACCCACTTTCAATATTATTGCAAGCATTATTATCAATGACATATTCATCATGAGGCTTAAATAAATTTTCAAGATCATAAGAAGCATTATCACCCCAATCATGATCATTGCAATAAGTAGTGGACATAACAAAATCATCATCCCCAAGCTTGTAGTTTTGCATATTATTAACACAATTAACATTATTAAAATTTATAATAACATCATTGCAATCGTGCTTTTCAATCAAGGAGCTATCATGAATCACTTTATAAATTTCTTCTTCTAAAACTTCATCACAATTTTCAGATTCATGATTTTCAAGCAAAACTTCATAGAGAAAATCAAGTGCACTGAACTCACTAGAAATTGGTTCATTATAATTGGATCTTTCGAAAAGATTAGCATGTGGATGAGGATCCATATCAATAGATTTTTAGCAAGCGAAGATGCAAGCAAATAGAAGGCACATGGCAACACAAGCAAAGAAAGCACACAAAATATTTTTGGTGTTTTTGTAAAATTGTTTTAGAAGTGGGGGGGGATGAAAATGAGAGGCAAATGCAAATAAAAAGGCAAATAAAATAAATGCAAGTGATTGATAGTTTGTGCGAAGGTACTTGATAGATTTTGATGATGTCTCCCTGACAACGGCGCCAGAAATTCTTCCTGCTACTTGTAGACTGCGTTGGTATATCCCCGAAGAGGAGAGGATGATGCAGTATTGTAGAGATAAGTATTTCCCCCAGTTAAGAACCAAGGTTATCAATCCAGTAGGAGAACCAAGCAAGATCCAGTGAACAACACCTACACACACAAAAGCAAACACTTGCACCCAACGCGAATAAGAGGGTTGTCAATCCTCTTAGCGGTTACTTGCATGGATTAAGTCTGATAGAGATAAATTGATAAACTAAATTACTAAACTAAATAAGAGTAAATAAATTGCAGCAAGGTATTTTTATGTTTTTTATATGATAAAGATAGACCCGGGGGGGCATAGTTTTCACTAGAGGCTTCTCTCTCGAGCGCAGAAACATACGGTGGGTAAACAAATTACTGTTGGGCAATTGATAGAAAAGCAAATAATTCTGACGGATTCATGGCAATGATCATGTATATAGGAATCACTTCCGGGACAAGTAGACCGACTCCTGCCTGCATCTACTACTATTACTCCACTCATCGACCGCTATCCAACATGCATCTAGAGTATTAAGTTAATAAAAATAGAGTAACGCCTTAAGCAAGATGACATGATGTAGAGAAGCAAATTCAAGCAATATGAATAAACCCCGTCTTTTTATCCTTAATGGCAACAATACAAATACGTGTCATGTCCCTTTCTGTCACTGGGATTGAGCACCGCAAGATTGAACCCATCACAAAGCACCTCTCCCATTGCAAGATAAACCAATATAGTTGGCCAAACCAAATCGATAGATCGGAGAGAAATACAAAGGTATATTTAATCATGCATAAAATAGTTTAGAGAAGACTCAAATATTTCTCATGAATAATCTGATCATAAACTCACAATTCATCGGATCCCAAGAAACACACCGCAAAAGAAAATTACATCGGATAGAACTCCAAGAACATCAAGGAGAACATGGTATTGAAGATCAAAGAGAGAGAAGAAGCCATCTAGCTACTACCTATGGACCCGTAGGTCTGTGGTAAACTACTGATACATCATTGGAAGGGCAACAAGGTTGATGTAGAAGCCCTCCGTGATCGATTCCCCCTCCGGCAGAGTACCGGAAAAGGCCTCCAGATGGTATCGCGGAAGAATAGAGGCTTGCGGCGGCGGAAAGGTTTTCTCTTCTGGCTCTTTGATGGTTTCCGAATATTTGTGAATTTATAGGAGTGGAATTAGGTCAAACGGAGCCATGAGGGCCCCACAAGGCATCAGGGTGCGCCCCCCTCCTGGGGCCGCGCCCTGTTGCCTTGTGGAGGCTTGGTGAACCTCATTGCCGCCGGCAGGGAAGGTGACTCATGATACTTCTGGCATTCGTCCAGGTCATACCTTATGACGGGTCTAAGTGGCGGGAAATATCCCCAACATTAGCCCCCAGTTTAGCTTGGATTTATCCATGTTAAACTTCATCCTGTAAAATAAACAAGGAAAAGGTAATTGTAAAAGGTTAAAACCCCGGGTCTAATTTATCTGAGCCGGCATCGTTTCATCCCCTCAATCTTTGTTTTCTCCTTGAAACATCTCGACTGGGTCAATCCTTTTTACCGGGTCGCAAACCTTTCCCACACTTAACATTTCTTCGCCATATCACAGCGTGACATCATTCACTTGATTTCCGAAATTTATGCGTGACATCACAACGGATCTTTGAGTGGATATGACTTGTCTTGTCAGTCGCGAGAATCGAGGAGCCTTTTTAGCCAAAATTCACTATATCCCCTGGGGTCTCGTGCCCGTCGCTTCGGGTTTCCTTCTTATAAATACCTCAACGGGCCCCCAGGACCCATTTACGCCCTCTGTCTCTCGCCCTTCTTCTTCCTCCTCTCGCCTCTGTTGTTACTCACGTACCTCGAGCTCTTTGACTCCGTCCGCCAACGAGGACCGCCTATTAACGCCGGCGCCGAACTCGCCGGAACTCGCCGCGGCTGCAACTGTGAAACCCAAGACCTCGCATTCCTTCCTTTTAGATCTGTAAGCCTTCCTTGTCTCTGCCATTTGTGTTAAAGTTTATCATAGTTCGTCCAGAGTTCTTCAAGAATGCGCTATAGATCTAGCTCATCCCTAGTTTACCATCCATAAGATGTGATATTGCCTCCGCAACATGTCTAGCATAATTTTAAATCCCTTTTGTTACATAGTAATCTCCATTCATCGACATATTTAGCTGCTCTGCCAAACCTAGGTCTTTTTATTTTCCCTTTGTAGCCATTTTCAGCTCCATAGTTGTCTTGTAATCTAAACAGTAGTTGTTTGTAGCTATATTTGACTCGGCAAGCACTCCGTATGACTTGCTAAAATTGTCAATCACATCTATTCATCTGTGCCAACTTGATCTGTTGCCGGCTTTATCACTTGTTTCATAATAGCATAACCCAGAGTATGTTATGACGTTGTCGGCTTAACTATGCCCTTTCACATTTTGTAGTTAAACCTTCACTTTTCCTGATACAATGGCTCCAAACAACAAACTGGTTAACTGGACAAAGTCGAACATGCCTGAACTGAGGCTACAAAGCCTAGTAGATTCCGGGTTGCTTCCAGCCAAGGAAGAAATTCAATGGCGAGCACCCGAAGAAGAGATCCATCCGCAGCCGGGTCAGGATGAGATCATCATATTTGGCGATCACCTGGAGAGAGGCTTTCGTCCTCCAGGTTCAAAATTCTTTCGGGATGTTCTGCACCATTTTTCCATCTGGCCCCAAGATCTCGGCCCTAACTCCATTCTAAACCTGTGCCAATTCCAAGTATTTTGCTAAGTGTATCTGCAAATGGAGCCGTCTGTGAACTTCTTCCAAGAATTCTTTTATCTCAACCACCAAACAGAACACAAAGGAGGGCCAAGCATAGAACTTGGCAGCGTATCTATCCAGAGGAGGAAAACTTCTGCTTTCCCAGAAGTCAAGCCGGCACGTCATCCAAAGGGCTGGCACAAGTCATGGTTCTATTGTAAAGACACTTCTCCAGCTTAACAACATCAGTTGCCGGGTTACAGAATGGACCGGCTTGACGCCTCAATCATCTTTCCCGGCTTCGCCTCCATAGTAGAGAGGGAAGCACTGCAACTCCTGTATCCAAGGATCAATGCCTTAATCGCTCATGGCCTGACTGGAGTGGATTTGACCCAGACTTGCATGAGTTTGCGCATCCAGCCCCTGAGCCTAAGGAATAGGCTCATGTGTACTTATACTGGTGAGCCGGAAGATGCACTGCGGTTCAGCCGGGTTAACCTCCCCGAAAAAGATCTTATAAAATCTACCAAGAAACTTCTTGGTGAAACTAAGGATGCGATTGCTCTTGTAGGGCTAGCTCATTTCTTTGCTGTCAACCCGGCACCCGAAGTAAGTCGCCCTACCTGTCTTTTTCTTGCTTGCTTATAACTGCCTTGACATTTGTATTTAACTTACTGATCTTTGTCATCTGTCCAGGAACATGCTGAGTGGTGGAAGACTGAACCCCAAGTTCCCACTCCTCCCCAAGACAACAATGGAGAAGAGCCGGAAGACGAAGAGTAACATGAGGTAGAACTCGAATCTCTCAGTCGTCTATTTAATCAACTTGCTGATGCCACCTATTCTTAGGAACAAGTCGAGTCCAATCGAGCCGACGAGGCAGAGGTAACCCTGATTTCCTCAGATTCAGACTCCACAATACCTGTCCAAAAGAAAACCCGGGTTGCAGTCTGCAAAGTCCCATTTTCACATCCAGACGCTCATTTAGACCCACGGTTTCTTTTGAAGAAAACTCAGCACGCCGGAACCTCCAAGCGCTAGACCAGGAGTAGCTCGGGCACTCTATCAAGCGGCTTGCCTGACGAGCCAGCGTCACGAAGGGCACGAACTGAAGTGCCTCACAGCCCTACTTCTTCTCGCCCACAAGCCGGCCAATTCAAGGAACCGCTTCATCCATCTGACTCGGCATACCAGATGACCTCTCCATCCTCTGATGAATCTAGCGCTACTCAGGCGCCGGCTTTTATCATCAACCACGGGTATGATTAACTAGGTCCTTCAAACTTTTAATGTTTTATCCATCGACTAATAGCCCTTTACTTTTGTAACACCCCGATTTTTGGCCCTTTCTTTTTCTTTTGGATTACTTCGAATTTTTATTTGGAGTTCTTTTTCCGTGGCTATGTGGTCTTAATACCTGGGGAGATCATCTCTCCCGCCTCTCCTAAGTGGCTTGTCATTCTCAAATCTATCCCAAGGCCATGTCATTTTCATCTTAGCCAACCCCAAATTTTTATTCCTTGGGAATATTCCTTTTTCTATTAAAGGAATAACCCGGTTTGCCCTATGTTGTGAAGCAACCTATATTTCTGTCTTTCCAAAAATTCCCACAATATTCTCATAAATTCTTTGGATCATATCTTCCATAAAATATGCCAAAATCCATCCTTGCATAGTTCAAAAATAATTCAGGAATATTCATTTTCCATTCTGTCCAGAATGGCACTTTGTGAAGGAAGTGTTATTTATATTTTCTTGGTTGCCCTCAAATTTTTTTGGCACCCTCTCATATCCAAATAATTGCCACATGCCAAAATTCAGCTTCATTTGCCTAGTAAATCTTCCTCAGCAAATTTCCAAAGTTTCTGTCCAGAGAGAAGCTTTGTAAAGGAAGTACTAGCTAGGCTTATCCAAATGAGTTGAAATTTTGGGAGATCATCCATATGATCAAACCATCACTCTCCAAAAAATTTAATCTCCATCCAACAATCTATGTGAGCACACCTTCAAATCTTGGTTTCTGGTCACAATTTCAGTTTGTGAAGCAACTATATTTTATATTGCTTCATAAAATCTGAAATTAATCGAGGACCTAAACATCCCTATATGCATTGAGCATGCCAAAATTCACATAATTTTGCCAAGCCATTTTCTCCACAAAATTCCCCCAAGTTTCTGTCCAGTGTGGAGCACTGTGAAGGAAGTACCATTTTTATTCATCCAAATGGTATGAAATTTTTATGGTACCTTCATATGCCCAAATGATCATACTCCACCAAATTTCAGCTCAATTCAAGCACCCATGTGAGTGCTACTTCATGATCTAGCGTCTGGACCAGTTTTTTAGTTGTATAGCAACTATGTTAAATACTGGTCCAAATCTTTTCAAAATCCATAGGACTGTAGTCCTTCCTACCCTAAACCACTGTGACATTCTGGTTAGCTCTTATCCTCTTCATTTTGACCACAATTTCATGATCAAGTTTGCTACAGCAAACTTTAGCTGATCCATCCCATCAACTCATAGTCACTTTGGCCGAGCCATCACATCAGTGGGACTGTAGGTTGGAGGGACAACACGTTTGACACCTTTTGCCAGGCATACGTGCCCTCCTCTCGCCAACGCACGCGGTGACCACGCGGGCTGGCATGCGTTTGGCGCGCTCTGGGCGTCGGCTAGCTTCGGGCACTGCCCTCCCAGCCGTTCTGCGCGTCCTAGCATGTCCTAGAGCATCGTCGTGGCCACGCGTTCGCCCCCCAACTCTGGCCCCCTCCTCCTTCACCCTCCGCGTGCCACGGCAGCTCCGGCCGTGTGCGCACAGTGCCTAGTGGCCGACCGGACTTCTTCCTCCCTGCGTCTGCCATCGTTGCCCTCCGCTGGCACTCAACTAGCCAGCTCTAGTCACCGTCCGAGCCAGCCCGCGTGCGCACGCGTACGTGACCGCGTCAGAGCGCAGCGCACGCGTCGCCACGGCCACGGCTCCGCCTCAGCTATATAAGCCATTCCCGAGCTCCATCAACCTCACAAATCTCCTCACCACACTCCCAAAACCCCGCCCAGCCACTCCTTTAAGCTCGAGAAGCTCTCGTCGCCTCACATTGCAGCCATGGCCACCGCCTCGGCTCGCCTAAATTGGAGCAACCCGAGCTCTCCCCCTCCCTCCTGACCTCACCAGAAGACCACCCGGAGCACGCGGAGTCTCTCCACCACTTCGTTTCGTCGCCGGAACACCTGTGGCCGCAACCCCAAGGTTGGCCGACGGCCTCCTCCACAGGTGCTCGCCGTCACCGCCGCTCTGTCCCTCCTCGGCGTCCGCGCTTGGCCTAGGTAGGCGCGACACCTTCCCCCGAGCCCTCCGGTGGCCAAACCTTGGCCGGAGTCGGCCGGTGGCGCCGGGACGAGCTCCGGCCGCGCCACGGCCTCGCCCCTCCTCTGTTTCCATTGGGAGGAAGGAGAATGGAGCCAGGAGGAGAGAGAGCGCGGTGGGACCCGTCTGTCATCGACTCAGACGGCCGGGCCCGCCACTTAAGTTAAGGCGCTTTTCGGCAAAGACGTTTTCCCCTTCTGAAAACGTATTTCTCTACTACTTCAGAAGGAAATGCGCTTTCCTACTCAGAAAATGTATTCTCCATAATATGCTTTCTGTTTCTCCCGCCGGCCGAAACTACTAAATAGCGGTCGTTCGTCCGTTAAGGCCAAAAATGAATATTTTAATTGAATTTTCTGCCTAACGAACGAACGGCCGTATCTCCGCGACCGTGACTCCGAATCAGGTGATTCCAAAGCCCACGATCTCAGTTCGTCGAGCTTGTTCTGATGGTATCATTTTCACCATGTTGTAACATTCTGAAAATGACCATTTTGCCCCTGCCCTTATTCAGCCTCCGCCGAGAGAGAAACGTTGTCGGCAAATTTTTCCGCGAATGCCTCGCATTTCTCCCCGGTGAATCCTTCATCCCCCAGCAAGCCACAACAGCCAATTGCATGATGGCCTTGCAGTAGCCATGGTTTCCCCTTGAATATTTAATAATTGTTTGCTCATTTAACGATGTTGTTAATAATTCGAATATGCCCGTGAATCCATGTCTATGCTTATGCCATGTTCATTTTCATCTAGTAAGCGAAATGATTAATTGCTAATGTTATCATGTTTCATTCTTGTAATCATTTCCGATGCTAGTGATAATGTTATGCTCACATGAGTAGTTACGGTTGATATGAAAATACTTGTGATAGTCATGATCATCGTTATGCCATGCTCATTTGCATCCCGTAGGCTAAATGATTTATTATTGTTGTTGCTAAATGGTTATGTTGCCTATCCATGGTTACACCGATATCATGCTCATATGCATTGTTATTTCATCATGATATGGTATTGTGACTCAGCTCATCACCATTCAAGTTAAACCTGACATTAATCGAACTTGAACAAATCTATTGGCTGAGTCATGGTGCCACCGAATCGAGCTAACCAGTGCAGCCACACTTGCCTTATGGGGGCCCCTAATGCGGTCTATTGTCATGCCTCTCGCCGGTGCCTCCTACGAGGGAAGGTTGTGCACTGGCGCTACCCTGGCCCGGTAGGCAGTCATAACCTTGAGGGCCCGAGTTGTATGGATATCCGATGTCCCCATTTGGGATGAGTTTGTTTTGGGCACGACGATGGTGGCCACAAAGGTGGCGGATGTCACGAGTTGACATCGGGGCCACCCAGGACATAGCCCAAAGGGGAGTTTGTTGGAGTGGCCGGGAGAGTGCCATGCAATAGATTGGTTTTGTCGGAATATCGTTGGTCCACCCGAATGGGAGCACGAGGCCATGAGTTCCGTGGTGTGGGTACAGTGTACTAACCTCTGCAGAGTGTATAATCTATCGATAGCCGTGTCCTCGATCATGGACACAGTTCGTAGTAGGTCACACTATGGGTCAACAGAAATAATAATCTGAATAATAACAACCCCGGTTCGATGAAGAAAGAAGTTGGTTAATCGTTATGTGGTCACGAGATGACCACGATGGTATTTTTGATGATGGCTGATCATGAGGTGATCGCGTGATGATCACGACGGTAAGCAAGGTTGATATCCATGGTGGTTACGAGATAACCTCTGAGCAGAGTAAGTTAGTCCATGAGACCTTAAACGTCGACCCCCTTGCATGCTAGTGCTAGTGTCATCATGTTCATATCATGAAGTTTATGTACCTGCCATGCTCATGTTGTTCTGGTATTGTGTTCATCATCAATGATTAACCTGTAATTGCCATGCTGTTGTTTGTCTTGATTTCTTTGGTTGCTGTGAGCTTGCGAGTACATTCAAAGTACTCACCTGGCATGTCATGCCAGATTACAGGTGATGCCATGATTGATTGCTTGTCGAGGATCCCGAGGTTGCGCTCTAGGATGTGTCCCAGCCAGAGTCACTGCGGAGTGGAGTCCATCACCGTTGTCGTTGTTTCGCTGCTAGGCGTTATTCTGTTACGAGTTGTCTCGCTGCTAGCATAAAACTACCTTAGCAGGCGTAGTGTCGCTGTGCTGATGTAATACTTTGTAACATCAGACCCTTGTACCCCGAGTATTTGTAATAAAGAGCTAATTTGTTCTATGCTAAGCAGTGCCGTATTCCAGAAGACTTGATCTCTGGGCTGGAATACGGGGTGTTCCGGTCTCTCTCGGAGACGGGGTGCCATAGCGCTTGGTATCAGAGCAGGTCTGGCTGTAGGATGCCCTAGTCTGCGCGAGCGTTAGAAACTGGTAGTTCAGAGTCTAGCTTGCTTGTTGCATTTGGTTGTTGCATTTGCTTGCTGCATAGCATGCATATAGACTCATTATGTTGTCACTAACGACTGATCTTGTGAGTGTAGGTGGCATCGGTTTCGATCCACTACCCGCACCCTCCAGTTTTGCATACTTGTTCTTTGGTGTTTGGTGTCATCTCTGTCCCAGCGGAGTGATGCCGAGGTACCTAGTGGTGTTGATCACTTGCAGGATTGATGCACAGGTATCGCACCAATATATTCTCTTCAGCCACACCTATCGTTTCAGTGGTAGACATGTTTCTACCCCGGATTTTGCCGTCCAACCCGCCGCTTTGGCAACCCTTACTGGTCTTTGTTACCAGCAAAGGGCAATGCCAGCAGGCCCTGTTTTCCACCGCTATCCTACCTTGTCACCCCCTTTCCCTGGACGAGTACGGTTCCCTTCCGTACGCTTGATGATGATGTGGTCGTGACATCCGTGTCTCGCTACATGATCACCAAGTCCGTCCTCACCGCTAAGCCCGTCCAGATGCAACCGGTGCTGAGCCAGCGTTGGGTGTAGCTCTATTTACACCAACCCCTCCACATGTGGATCCCCTTTCGTGCACCCCGTCACAGCATGTTAGATGGTAGTACCGGAGTTTCCTCGAGAATTGTGTGCTTAAGTAGGCATGCATAGTGAGGTGAATAGCTGTAAAATGTGATGTTGCTTGTATGCAATCTTGATGCCTTGTGTGCTTTTGTTTAAGTCGTTCCTTTTGCTTCTTTCTTTGGGCCTTCGGTGTTGCCTTACCTTCCCTTATGAAAGTTTCTCATCAACCGACACCGGACTCGAAGAATTAGTGAGGATTTCAAAAAAAAAATGAAGCGCAGCTAAACAGTATGGAATTATCAGTGGACTGCATTATGTTGGGAATATCTGGTTCAAATACAAATGATATTCTGGAATGACTATCAACATCAAGACTGCCTCAGTGTGCAACCATCACAATCGTAATGAACCAGCTGGAAGACAATGTGGGTGCAAGACAACAATACATTTCCAGTCAAAGGAATAACAACGATATATATATATATATATATATATATATATATATATATATATATATATATATATATATATATATATATATATATATATATATATATATATATATGGCATTCAGTCCGCACACTATAGTGAGAAGCTTCTGGAGTAAGCAACCCAGTCTTCCTCTGCACGCTACCAGGGAAGCTTACGACGCAAGGTTCCGCAGTCTTCTCAGTACGATATGTGGATAACTTCCAGTGTAAGACACTCAGTCTTCTTCGGTAAGCTACCGCAGAAAGCTTCCGACATAAGGCGCCGAATCTTCCTCAGCAAGCAACTAGGAGGAGAAGCTTCTAAAGCACGGTACCCAGTCTTCTTCAGCACGCTATCCCAGCAAAACCTTCGAGCATAAGCTATTCAGTCTTCCTCAGCACGCTACTCTCAATGGCTTCCAACACAAGCTATCCAATCTTTGTTAGCACGACACTACCAACAGTCATCGTCATTGGTACAAGTAATTAAACAGTGAGTTGGCAGTGCATCTCAAGAATCAGATCCACAACAGTTGGTCAGAAACACGGACTCAGGACCCAAGTGTCTGCCCCAGGAATTAAATGTTCAGCTACACAGACTCTCATATTTATTGTGAGCATGCTGCCAAGGTCATGCAAGTCACTTGTACGATGATGCAAGCATGGTGAGAATCCGACAACCCCATGAGTTATGCAAGAGGAAGAAAGCCAGTATACACCTCAGTGTGTTGCAAGGACTGATAAGCTATGAAGTAAGACAACAATCTTGACAGTGGATATCAAGGCCAGCTTCCTCACACCCGACAAAGTGATATCATTAACCTCTGTCACTGTCATGTATGACCACAACAGTGAGCTCTATAAAATTAACTGTGAACCTGGTATATAATCATGATGAACCCTTGACTACCTTTCCCTGGGAACGGCACCATGCCTGAGCTGCTTTCGGCCGTCCAGGGTGGATGCCGACTTTATATTTCTCTTTTCAACAACTGGCCCGTGTTCTGAGCTGCTTTTCGGCCGTCTTGGGCAGCTGTTGAGTTTCTTTTTAGCAGTGACCCTATGCTCTGAGCTGTTCTTCGGCCGTCTCAGGGAACTGTTACATTCTTCTTATCAACACTGCCTCATGCTCTGAGCTGCTTTTTAGCCATCGTGAGCCATGGTTGAGGTATTTCACTAATGTCCCAGATCTGAGTTGTAAAGACCGTTCTGGTGCCTACTGATTTATTTGCCGATTTCATGCAAATGTTTGGATGATCATTGCCCTACAGTTAAAGCTCGGGATATGATGAACTTGCCAGTTAAGCGTTGTTGCACGGTCATAGGATATGGATAAGGTATGCTTGCCGGAATATTGCAACTGACAATACCTATGGTCACACGAAGAATTGAGGATATCAATGGCCAAGCTCTTTTCAGCAAAGGATTCAGAAAAAGAGAACAATAATGGAGGAGCAAGACCGGCAATACAGGTATGATAATTGTGGCATGAACAACATGGTACGGATACCCAAGACAGTCTAATTCCGTATTGATCACCATGAACACACACCCAAAGGGGTCTACTCTGTTTATAAGGACCTCATATCAAGGTGATAGTTAAATCGTCAGTACGGATCTGAGACAAAGAAGTCAGCAAGATTTAGAACTACCTACAGGCAGTCAGATTCCGCCAAGAGAACAGTTATGATTCTCAGCATTGTTTTGAACCCGGAGGATATGCACCTACTTGAGTAACCTGAGGCAATGATTAAAGGTTTCATGCCCACCAAGGAAATTTGCACACAACTCCATTGGGCACTATCGGTGCTGGATAGAAGAATGTCACGTCAATTGGAAATCACTCCCGGACTTATGGAAATTCCAGTCATGCTAATATCAGATAAGCCAGCAGACATAAAAGAATTGAAGTCAGAGCAAGGATGAACATATGAAGGAAGACCTGTCAGAATGTGGGATATGGTGAAGCAAACCACCCCAGAGCAAGGCAGTCCATCAGATGCAATTCAGTGGGAATAATTGATAAAGGAAAAGGATACCCGAGTTGGAAACGGTTTCCTTAAGTCAGAATATTCATACTTGTTCCCTGAGCAACAAAATCTTGAGGACGAGATTTATCGTAAGGGGGGTAGGTTTGTAACACCCCGATTTTTGGCCCTTTCTTTTTCTTTTGGATTTCTTCGAATTTTTATTTGGAGTTCTTTTTCCGTGGCTATGTGGTCTTAAAACCTGGGGAGATCATCTCTCCCACCTCCCCCAAGTGGCTTGTAATTCTCAAATCTATCCCAAGGCCATGTCATTTTCATCTTAGCCAACCCCAAATTTTTATTCCTTGGGAATATTCCTTTTTCTATTAAAGGAATAACCCTGTTTGCCCTAGGTTGTGAAGCAACCTATATTTCTGTCTTTCCAAAAATTCCCACAATATTCTCGTAAATTCTTTGGATCATATGTTCCACAAATATGCCAAAATCCATCCTTGCCTAGTTCAAAAATAATTCAGGAATATTCATTTTCCATTCTGTCCAGAATGGCACTTTGTGAAGGAAGTGCTATTTATATTTTCTTGGTTGCCCTCAAAATTTTTGTGCACTCTCTCATATCCAAATAATTGCCACATGCCAAAATTCAGCTTCATTTGCCTAGTAAATCTTCCTCAGCAAATTTCCAAAGTTTTTGTCCAGACAGAAGCTTTGTAAAGGAAGTACTAGCTAGGCTTATCGAAATGAGTTGAAATTTTGGGAGATCATCCACATGATCAAATAATAACTCTCCACAAAATTTCATCTCCATCCAACAATCTATGTGAGCACACCTTCAAATCTTGGTTTCTGGTCACAATTTCAGTTTGTGAAGCAACTATATTTTATATTGCTTCATAAAATCTGAAATTAATCCAGGACCTAAACATCCCTATATGAATTGAGAATGCCAAAATTCACATCATTTTGCCCAGCCATTTTCTCCACAAAATTCCCCCAAGTTTCTGTCCTGTGTGGAGCATTGAGAAGGAAGTACCATTTTTATTCATCCAAATGGTATGAAATTTTTATGGTACCTTAATATGCCCAAATGATCATACTACACCAAATTTCAGCTCAATTCAAGCACCCATGTGAGTGCTACTTCATGATCTAGCTTCTGGACCAATTTTTGTAATTGTAAAGCAACTATGTTAAATACTGGTCCAAATCTTTTCAAAATCCACAGCACTGTAGTCCTTCCTACCCTAAACCCCTATGACATTCTGGTTAGCTCTTATCCTCTTCATTTTGACCACAATTTCATGATCAAGTTTGCTACAGCAAACTTTAGCTGATCCATCCCATCAACTCATAGTCACTTTGGCCGAGCCATCACATCAGTGGGACTGTAGGTTGGAGGGACAACACTTTTGACACCTTTTGCCAGGTATACGTGCCCTCCTCTCGCCAACGCACGCGGTGACCACACGGGCTGGCATGCGTTTGGCGCGCTCTGGGCATCGGCTAGCTCCGGGCACTGCCCTCCCAGCCGTTTAGCGCATCCCAGCATGTCCTAGAGCATCGTCGTGGCCACGCGTTCGCCCCCCCATCTCTGTCCCCCTCTTCCTTCGCCCTCCTCGCGCCATGGCAGCTCCGGCCGCATGCGCACAGTGCCTACTGGCCGACCGGACTTCTTCCTCCCGCATCTGCCGTCGCTGCCCTCCTCTGGCACTCCACTAGCCAGCTCTAGTCACCGTCCGAGCCAGCCTGCGTGCCCACGCGTAGGCGGCCATGTCAGAGCGCGGAGCACGCGTCGCCACGGCCACCGCTCCGCCTCGGCTATATAAGCTGTTCCCGAGCTCCATCAACCTCACAAATCTCCTCACCACCCTCCCAAAGCCCTGCCCAGCCACTCCTTTGAGCTCGAGGAGCTCTCCTCGCCTCGCATTGCAGCCATGGCCGCCGCCTCGGCTCGCCTAAATTGGAGCAACCCGAGTTCTCCCCCTCCCTCCTGACCTCACCAGAAGACCACTCGGAGCACGCGGAGTCTCCCCACCTCTTCGTTTCGTCACCGGAACAAATGTGGCCGCAACCCCAAGGTTGGCCGACGGCCTCGTCCGCGGGTGCTCGCCGTCGCCACCGCTCTGTCCCTCCTCGGCGTCCGCTCTTGGCCTAGGTAGGCGCGGCACCTTCCCCCGAGCCCTCCGGTGGCCAAACCTTGGCCGGAGTCGGCCGGTGGCGCCGGGATGAGCGCCGGCCGCGCCACGGCCTCGCCCCTCCTCTGTTTCCGTCGGGAGGAAGGAGAAAGGAGCCAGGAGGAGAGAGAGAGCACGGTGGGACCCGCCTGTCATCGACTCAGACGGCCGGGCCCGCCACTTAAGTGAAGGCGCTTTTCGGCAAAGACGTTTTCCCCTTCTGAAAACGTATTTCTCTACTGCTTTAGAAGGAAATACGCTTTCCTACTCAGAAAATGTATTCTCCATAATACGCTTTCTGTTTCTCCCACCGGCCAAAACTACTAAATAGCGGACGTTCGTCCGTTAAGGCCAGAAATGAATATTTTAATTTAATTTTCTGCCTAACGAACGAACGGCCGTATCTCCGCGACCGTGACTCCGAATTAGGTGATTCCAAAGCCCACGATCTCAGTTCGTCGAGCCCGTTCTGATGGTATCATTTTCACCATGTTGTAACATTCTGAAAATGACCATTTTGCCCCCTGCCCTTATTCAGCCTCCCCGAGAGAGAAACGTTTTCGGCAAATTTTTCCGCGAATGCCTCGCACTTCTCCCCGGGGAATCCTTCATCCCCAGGAAAGCCACAACAGCCACTTGCTTGATGGCCTTGCAGTAGCCATGGTTTCCACTTGAATATTTAATAATTATTTGCTCATTTAACGATGTTGTTAATGCTTCGAATATGCCCGTGAATCCATGTCTATGCTTATGCCATGTTCATTTTCATCTAGTAAGCGAAATGATTAATTGCTAATGTTATCATGTTTCATTCTTGTAATCATTTCCGATGCTAGTGATAATGTTATGCTCACATGAGTAGTTACGGTTGATATGAAAATACTTGTGATAGTCATGATCATCGTTATGCCATGCTCATTTGCATCCCGTAGGCTAAATGATTTATTATGGTTGTTGCTAAATGGTTATCTTGCCTATCCATGGTTACACCGATATCACGCTCATATGCATTGTTATTTCATCATGATATGGTATTGTGACTCAGCTCATCACCATTCAAGTTAAACCTGACATTAATCGAACTTGAACAAATCTGTTGGCTGAGTCATGGTGCCACCGAATTGAGCTAACCAGTGCAGCCACACTTGCCTTATGGGGGGGCCCTAATGTGGTCTATTGTCACGCCTCTCGCCGGTGCCTCCTACGAGGGAAGGTTGCGCACTGGCGCTACCCTGGCCCGATAGGCAGTCATAACCTTGAGGGCCCGAGTTGTATGGATATCCGATGTCCCCGTTTGGGATGAGTTTGTTTTGGCCACGACGATGGCGGCCACAAAGGTGGCGGATGTCACGAGTTGACATCGGGGCCACCCAGGACATAGCCCAAAGGGGAGTTTGTCAGAGTGGCCGGGAGAGTGCCATGCAATAGATTGGTTTTGTCGGAATATCGTTGGTCCACCCGAATGGGAGCATGAGGCCATGAGTTCCGTGGTGTGGGTACAGTGTACTATCCTCTGCAGAGTGTATAATCTATCGATAGCCGCGTCCTCGGTCATGGACACAGTTCGTAGTAGGTCACACTATGGGTCAACAGAAATAATAATCTGAATAATAACAACCCCAGTTCGATGAAGAAAGAAGTTGGTTAATCTTTATGTGGTCACGAGATGACCACGATGGTATTTTTGATGATGGTTGATCATGAGGTGATCGCGTGATGATCATGACGGTTAGCAAGGTTGATATCTATGGTGGTTACGAGATAACCTCCGAGCAGAGTAAGTTGGTCCATGAGACCTTAAACGTCGACCCCCTTGCATGCTAGTGCTAGTGTCATCATGTTCATATCATGAAGTTTATGTACGTGCCATGCTCATGTTGTTCTAGTATTGTGTTCATCATCAATGATTAACCTGTAATTGCCATGCTATTGTTTGTCTTGATTGCTTTGGTTGCTATGAGCTTGCGAGTACATTCAAAGTACTCACCTGGCGTGTCATGCCAGATTGCAGGTGATGCCATGATTGATTTCTTGTAGAGGATCCCGAGGTTGCGCTCTAGGATGCATCCCAGCCAGAGTCCGTGCGGAGTGGAGTCCATCATCGTTGTCGCTGTTCCGCTGCTAGGAGTTATTCTGTTATGAGTTGTCTCGCTGCTAGCATAAAACTACCTTAGCAGGCGTAGTGTCACTGTGCTGATGTAATACTTTGTAACATCAGACCCTTGTACCCCAAGTATTTGTAATAAAGAGCTGATTTGTTCCATGCTAAGCAGTGCCATATTCCAGAAGACTTGATCTCTGGGCTAGAATACGGGGTGTTCCGGTCTCTCTCGGAGCCGGGGTGCCACAACTTTTTGTAGTGGTAAAGCCATCAAAAAGAAGACAGTTGTCGGGTCTTCCGTTCCCACTGCAGGAAACAAGGAAGGCCCTTCACAAGATGCAGCAACAGACAACCCGGAGGTCCATGCTGACCTGGTTATCAATGAAGGGCCACTACAACAAGACATAACGAGCCCTATTCACCCTTCCACTCCTCCCCCTATTGATCAAGAGAAGGAAGATGTGATAGAAGAGCAACCTGTTGAAAAGGCCCAAGATGAGGTGGTGGTGACCGGTGAAACACATAACCCTCCACCAGAAACTTCAACAGCCTTGGTCAAAATCCCAACCAAAGATGAGTCGCCAATGAAAGATAAGGGGAAGGCGGCTCTTAATTTCCAATCCTTTGATGATCAAGATGTCAACTCCTTACATCAAACCTTCTTGACCCGGCTGTCTGAAAGCCGGGATGCTGAAGCAGCTATAACGAACAGCTTGAAAAGAAAATATGAGGTAAAATTTGCTGCATCCTTAGCTGCTCATATATGTAGCCCTCCAAATCTGACGTAGGAAGTAATGAACTACTTGAGATTTGCTTGAACCTAGTTGCAAAAATATATGTAATGTACTCGGGTGTAGCCCCCAAGGGTCGGGTCATTATGCCATAACAACCTGGAACTTCCATGTACCCATAGCACACTGACTTGAGCAAAATGTAACTCCCCAAAAGCCGGCTCAACATCATATGATGGGCCGAGTCTTTGAATATACTGACAAAATGATTTAGCATTAGCCCCCAAGTGCCATGTTGACTGCTTGCATCTTCATGGGACTTGTAATATAGAAGTAAAAATAGAACTGATTGATGTAGCCCCCAAGTGCCGGGTTGATCGCCTGCGACAGCTCGGGACTTGCAAAACACTTTTGTTGACTTAGCAATTTGATATGCAGGACATGCTGAACGAAGCCGAGTCACAAGCGGCCGGCTTCCAAAGGGAGATGAAAAAAGAGAAGAAACTGCGGGAGAAGGCAGAATGCTTATCCTCTGATTTTCACCAGTCTTTACTCACTATGATAAACACCCTAGAGAAGACCAAAGCTGCATTTGAAGAAGAGAAAATCGGCTTGGTAAAACATGCTGAAGAAGCCGAGTCAAAGCTCGAGCCGGTGACTCAGGAACTGCGCATGCTCAAGGGCCATATTACAAAAATGTGTTTAGCCATCTTTGGTAAGTTTGAAACTTTTTAAATTATAACCCATCCAATATACCCGGGTTAACTTGTAACTGGGTCACTAATTTCATTGTCGTGTTAACAGGTAGAAGACAGCACAATGCTGTGGAGCAACCACTGGTGAAATTGAAAGCCGTATATACCTTCCTGGAGCAGCTGTATGTAGGCGGCTCGCGCTGCATCATGGCAATGAAGAATATAAAGGCGCCCCAACATATCATGGATATGCTGAAGGAGCTATCTGTTGTGCCCCAATGGTTCCAGGAATGGAAAAGAGCGGCTGGCCATCAAGGAGCCCTGACTGCCCTTTCTCGTGCCAAGGCCTATGTGCCAGAAATGGATCTGGCTCAAGTAGCAGACGGGTTTCCTGAGTTCAACATTGATGACACGCCGTTTACCAAGAAGGACTATCTGCAATGCGTGAAAGAAACCCGGGTTGCGGCAACGACCCTTGCCAAAGAATTGGACATCACCAAGTATCAAGCCGGTTAATCCAAAGCCGACGAATGCATAGATCCGCCCAACCCATAGCCTGTTGATCTTACACCTCTTCGTAAGCAATCTTTTGCCCCTGATGTCGACCCTTCCACTGTGATGATAGCAGATTCAGTTTTTGAAGCTTTACAATCCATCCAGTGGTTGGCAGATGACCCCCAAACCTCAAGGGCAGTAGAGACGGCTCCTGAAGAACAAGAAGCACTGGCGCATGCTGACCCGGCATCCAGTTCTGCAAATGTCAACCCGGAGGGCCACGCCGCTGGCTCACAACCATGAATTTCTTTGTAACTTGATGAAAACATGCCCAGATGTGGCACTGTAATAACTTAGTGATAGAACTACATCCTCTGGTGCTGGTGCCATCATGCACTTATTGTCTTGTCTGTAAAACTTTGACTGCTGCAATGCATGACAAGTCTTCTTGTGTATTGGAAAACCAAGTATAAATGTTGCTTGGAAGGACTAGGTAGTCAACCCAGCCGGCATCTGCAATATAACCCGCTGTTGCTGTTAGAGTACTCAACTAGAACGAGCTTCTGAGACCCGGACATAATTGTGATTTGTTGTATTAACTCAAGCACCAGTGGTGTGTGATATTGTTAGCATAAATTGTGGTTGCAAAGCAACCCGGCAAATCGTGCTGCCGACATGATAAAACAATGAAGCTTGTTACTAAAACAACACAATATGTATAAACATCTATGCAAAGTATTTAACAGAATAAACATGATAATATGAAAAAAGAAAAGCCGGCTTTCGAGGCACGACATAAAGACTGGCTTTCGAGGCTCGAGTCTGATTTGCTTCTGTGAAGCAGGCTTTTAAGCCTCTTTAGGTTTGTCCTAGCTTTCTGAAAGCTGGCTCTCACGTGACTTAACCAGTGATTTAACTTTGATGAGTTCAGGGTCACCTCTGTGATTGACTCATCAGGCGTTCACCGGGTCACCTTTTCAGAGTAGCATCTTGCTAACAGGCAGGTATAACCAAGTATATAATGGCATATGCCGGGTTAAAAGGGATGCTAAAAGCTAAACTCGATGAGTTGGAAGCCCCCAAGTAACCAATGATCAAAGTGTTGGTGAAATAATTTGCCTCCTTATGTTTTGGAGATTGTTGACATAAACAGTAAGGGACTGATGTGTTTGCTAGTGCACACAGAGTAACAAGTCCCTGGAGTCAAGAGGAGTTTGGTTCAAACTCCGAAGATAATCCCCTACATGGCAGTGAAGGTTATCACCGAAGATTATGACGACAAGAGTGACCCCTCAAAAATTGCTGATGCAAAGCAATCCGTTCGGTGCTCGTCCGAAGGAAGTGACTGTAGCCGAGAAGAATGAAGACGAAGTGAAGACATAGCATTTATTTCGTTGTTTCTATTCTCTTTATTGAGTCATAGGACCACCATACTACTAAGAGGGGTGTAGCGCTCGAAACTTTGATTCTCTGATGCTAAACCCAATCCTATGAAAGTTGCGAGAGAAATCTCTTTGTGTTCCGAGCAAATACTTGCCAGCAAGAGACTGTGATGTTCTTCGCTGCGAGAGATTTGTCTTTGACCGAGGAGTTAGCATTACCTGTTCCTCAAGTAATGTTACCGTTGCTCTTAAAATCCGACCGTTGTGAACGTGTCGGTTGGCCATTGGCTGGACCGCGTGTCCAAAATGGTCATTTCCCACCAGGGAAGGCTGCGGCTATAAATAGCCACCCCGCACCGGTATTGTCCGGTGGCTGCTCCATGTGATTGTGAGAAGATTGATGAGCAACCCCCTCTCTTGAGTGATTTGAGTTTAAAATCCACCGAGAGAAAACCCCAGAGCCAAAAAGTTAGATAGTGGTTCAGCATCACTTGAATCTAAGTCCAGTACGCTCCGCCTATTACTCTTGAGAGCTGCAAGCTCTCTAGACGGTTAGGTGTCAATTTCTTCAGAGACCAAGAGTAATTGTGGTTCTCGAAGAAGAATTCTGTAAAGGTTTGGAGATCGCCTCAAGCATCTACCATGAGTGATCGGCATTGGTTGACGAACCACTTGTCGAGGAGAATAGGGTGAAGAGAGTTTATCTTCTGTGTTAAATCACAACCCCTCCAACCAGACGTAGTCCTTTTGCAGAAGGGCGAACTGGTCTACCAAATTCCTTGTCGCCATCGAGCATCACTGGTCACCTCTGCATCTCCCCTTTACTTTCAATCATGTGATTTGTCTCGATGCATACTTTTAGTTTCCATTCGGTAGTTTGTATTCGCTCGCTGTACTCTGTTTTCATTCGCTCCGCTGCTGGGTCCCGAGAGTTTAGATATTTTTGAAGAAATTTTAAAACAACCATTCACCCCCCTCTGGTAGACATACTTCGTTCCTACAATTGGTATCAGAGCAAGGTACTCCTTGACTCTGCTCATTTTGGTCTAACCACCTTGGAGTTTAAGTATGTCTTCAGTGAGCTACAAGTCGCACCTCAAGATTCCCATCTTCGATGGGACGGACTATCCCTTCTGGAAGGAGAAGATGAAGATTCGTCTCCGAGTTATTGACGATGATATGTGGAACGTGGTGCAGAATGGATTCGAGGTTGCAGTGCCCCAGGTCCCCACTGACGTCGAGAAGAAACTTATTCAGATGGATGCTCAAGCTAAAGATGAAATTGGTGGCCATCTCTCTCGTGCTCAATTTCTTCGCTACCGTCAGTGTGAAACTACAAAGGAATTGTGGTACATTCTCGAAAAGATAAATGAGGGTGTTTCAACTCAGAAAGAAGCTCGCATTGATACTCTTTGGGTGAAGTTCAATCGGTTCAAGCGAATCGGAAATGAAAGCTGTCAGCAAACTTTCAATCGTCTGAGTGACATTGCAAATGAGCTGCAAGGTCTCGGCGCCAAAGACATCACTGATCACGAAGTTGTGTAGAAGCTGCTCTGATCCCTTGACAGTTCGTTTGACACACTAGTTCTGATGACTCGGGAGCGAGCTGATTTCAAAGTTCTCGACTCCGCTGATATCATGGAAAGGCTAAACACCCACGAGGAACAAGAAGAAGAAAAGAGAGATCTCTATGGCTCAAGTCACCATAAGAGTCATGCTCTCAAGGCTGTGGCTGAATCTTCCTCAGAAGGAAATGCCGAAGAAGATTCAGATGACCCAGAAAGGATCAACAAGGATCTCGCATTGATCACGAAAAGATTCCAGCGCCTTCAAAGGAAAAATCAGTTTTAGAAGAAAGGATCCAGCAACTCTGGTGGCTCCAAATCTTCATCAAAACCTCTGGAGATTACACCTGCTTCAAGTGCAAAAAGCCAAGGCATTTCATTTCGGACTGCCCTCTCTGGGAAGCTGAAATCCGTTCCAGTGGAAGATATGATTTAGGAAACATCCATGGCAAAGGCAAGAGCAAGAACTACGACTTCGATGATGAGAAGAAAACAAAGAAGTTCTTCAAGAAGAAGGACAGCTCCTCCTCCAAGTCCTCGTCAAGATCTTCCTCAAGGAATCCCTCCAAGTCCTCATCCAACCGCAAGAATACCTCTCGCAAGGCCAAGGTGTACATCGGCGAGGAGATGGACTCCGATGAAGAAGAGTCATCTGTCTTCGAGGAAGTTGGTGAATCTAATGAGGATTCGGATTCTGGCATGGCTGGCTTAGCATGTGCCACTACTCCTGCGTCAAACTTCTTCAAAAATCATTCAAGCAACGACGAATCTCCTGCCTACTGCTTCATGGCCAAAGCTTCGAAAGAAAAGGTACCCTCCAAACATCACAAGGTTCACTCCAGTGATCAATACTCATCGGATGAGGATGACCATGCTAAACTGATCAAAATTGCTAATATGCAACAAAACTCTCTCGAGAAAATTGAGAAAACCCTTAGGAAATCTGAAGGGTTGTTGGTTGAGGAGATGGAGAAAAATTAGTCGTTGACAGAAGAGCATTCCGCTCTCGAGTCTCGAATGGAAGAACTATCAAATCATCATGACTTTCTCTCGGCCGACCACGAGAGATTAACTTATGATTACCTGAAAACGAAACAGGAACTCGAGTCGCTGAGAGAGGCTCATTATGACTTGATCAGAGAAAATTCTCTTCTCACCCAACAACTCAAAGAGAAACCTGAAGTGTTTGTACCACCTTGCTTAAAATGCCTTGAACGCAGTAACGCTGAATCAAATGCTGAATCTTCTGTGAATGTTAACCCCTCTGTCGAGGAAAATGGTTCTGTGTCTGATGAGAATGCTAGGTTGAAGGATCTTCTTCAGACATGAATGTTCAAGTCTCTCAAAGGACATCAAAACATGTGTGATGTTCTGAAGAAATCCATTCTTCACAAAAATCCCAGGAAAGAAGGTATCGGTTTCGAAAGGAAACTGAATGAAAATGGCTCTTATTGGGAACCTGATCAATATCCTCGCACTATGTGGGTGCCTACCAAGAGCAAAACGCTCGATCCAGCTTTATTTTCGGGATATGATAGTCCTATCCCTGAATACTCATATGAAGATTCTCTGGACAACTATAAGTTGTTCAAAAACCAACGTGGTGAGGCTGTTGCTCGCTATGTTGGACCAAACAGCAGGAATGGCCCCCCAAAGAAAGCTATCTGGGTGCCTAGGAAAACTACCGAAGCATTGCCTATTACTACGTTACTAACCATGCAGGCTGAAAATGCTCGATACTTCCTGGAAAAGGTTCGACAGAATGCGTGCATGCATACCTCATCCAACCACTATACTCATTCGTCCAGAAAGAATTTCAATGCATACACTTTCGATTATGCTCGTACTTACTCGAGTTACAATTCACATGACTATCGAAAGAAATCATATCCTGTTCGCTCATATGTTTTGAAGCCACCTACAAAGATGTGGGTGGTTAAGAAAGCCTGATTCCTCTACAGGTCTATGTCTCCGGGTGTACCGAATGGATAATGGATAGCGGATGCACTAGTCATATGACCGGAGACAAGTCCTTGTTTGTTGACCCCAACTTAACTACTTCTTCTTAGAAGTACATTACTTTCGGCAACAACAACAAAGGAAAGATAATTGGGTTAGGTAAAATTGCTATATCCAAGGACAAGAACATTGGCGATGTTTTACTTGTTCAGTCTCTTGGATTTAATCTTATGTCAGTTGGCAAGCTTTGTGATCTAGGCATGCAAGTTCTATTTTCAATATCCAAATGCATCGTCTTTATGGCCTCTGACAATTCGTTCATCTTCGAGGGAAAGAGAAAAGGGGACTTATATATTGTGGATTTCTCTAAGGGTCCCTCAGTCCAAACTTGCTTGCTTGCAAAAGCAACCGAAGGATGGCTGTGGCACCGAAGACTTGGTCATGCAGGTATGAGGAATTTGCAGACTCTCGTGAAAAAAATCATCTTCGTGGCATTCCTAATGTGAAATTTGACAAGGATCATCTCTGTGGTGCGTGTGAGGCCGGGAAATTGGCAAAGAAGCACCATTCGACAAAAACTGTCATGACCACAACAAGACCTCTGGAAATTCTTCATATGGATTTATTCGGACCTCAAAACTATGCAAGTTTCAAAGGCAGTCATTATGGTCTGGTTATTGTTGATGATTTCTCTCGATACACATGGGTATTCTTTCTCGAAGACAAAACCTGCACCCAAGACATCTTCAAAAGATTCGCCAAGAAGGCTCAGAATGAATATGATGTACGAATTAAGCATGTCAGAAGCGACAATGGTACTGAGTTCAAAAATACTCATATCAAAGATTTTCTCAGCGAAAATGGTATAACTCATGAGTTCTCTGCCGCATACACTCCCCAACAGAATGGAGTTGTTGAGCGAAAGAATAAAACTCTCATCGAAATTGCGAGAACAATGCTCAGTGAGTATAAAACTCACATTCGTTTTTGGGCTGATGCTATTAACACTGCTTGTCATGTTGTGAATCATGTTTATCTTCACAAATTCCTTAAGAAAACTTCATATGAGCTTATCACTGGCAAGAAACCAAATGTCTCTTATTTACGTGTTTTTGGTGCACCTTGCTATATTCGTGACATGAATCATAATTCCAAGTTTGCACCTAAGGCACATGAAGGTTTTCTTCTTGGGTATGGCTCGAACTCGCATACTTATCGTGTCTATAACTCTCACCACGGGAAAGTTATGGAAACGGTAAATGTGCGGTTTGATGAATCTAACGGCTCTCAAAAGGAGCACCTGCCTAATGTGATAGATGAACCACCGATCTTGGATGCTATTCGGCAAATGGCCATTGGGGACGTCAGGCCAGTCGAAGGAAATACACCTGACTCTTCCGATGAAGATGCCCCCATGGCTCGAAGAAGAACATGCCAATCTACTACCGAAGAAAATGCCGCACCAAACACAAATGGCAACCCAAATGCAAGTGCAAATCAAAATGGCAATCCCGATGAGAATGGCGATACAAATGCCCATCCTGATGCTGATACTGAGGAAAATGAAACTGGTCATCAAGATGGAAATCCTCTCCCACGAGTGGCAAATCGAGTTGACCCTGCATTAATCCTCGAAGATCTCGAGAATCCAGGTTACCGACCCACAACTCGTTCTCGCACCCGTTTAGCTAACTACTGTGGCAGTTTCTCCTTTGTCTCATTGACAGAACCTACCAAGTATGAGGAAGCCATGAATGATCCCGATTGGATGAATGCCATGCAAGAAGAGTTGGTGCAATTCGAATTAAATGATGTGTGGGAATTGGTTGACAAACCGAATCCTAAGAAGCACAATATCATCGGCACAAAATGGATCTTCCGAAACAAGCAAGATGAAAATGGCATTGTTGTGAGAAACAAAGCGCGTCTTGTCGCTCAAGGGTATACACAGGTAGAAGGTATTGATTTTGGTGAAACATATGCTCCTGTTGCTCGCCTTGAGGCAATTTGTATTCTTCTCGCTTATGCAAACTACAATGATATTCTGCTTTATCAAATGGATGTGAAAAGTGCCTTCCTTAATGGTGAAATTGATGAGGAAGTATATGTTAGACAGCCACCTGGCTTTGAAAACCCTCAGTTTCCTAACAAAGTTTTCAGGTTGAAAAAGGCTCTGTATGGGCTGAAGCAAGCCCTTCGAGCATGGTATGACACTCTGAAGAGGTTTCTGCTCGACAAAGGATTCAAGCCAGGATCCACTGATTCCACTCTTTTCACTCGTGCTATTGATGGTGATCTATTCGTGTGTCAAATTTATGTGGATGATATTATTTTCGGCTGTACTAACAATGTATGCAGCATGGAATTCGGACGAATGATGTCCGAGAAATATCATGAACTCAAGTTCTTTCTCGGACTGCAAATCCATCAACAGGACAACGGAATTTTCATATCTCAGAGACTGTCTGAAGAAGTTTAAAATGCAAGATTGCAAACAGAAGGGTTACAAAACTCCCATGCCCACGAATGGCCAGCTGGACACAGATGTGTACAGTAAAGATTACGATCAGAAAGCTTATCGTTCGACGATTGATTCTTTGCTCTACTTATGTGCATCCAGACCTGATATTATGTTGAGTGTTTGTATGTGTGCTCGTTTTCAAGCTGCACCGAAAGAATCGCATCACCAAGCGGTCAAGCGTATTCTGAGATATTTGGCTCACACCCCCACCTTAGGTTTATGGTATCCTAAGGGAGCACAGTTTGACCTCGTTGGATATTCAAATTCAGATTATGCACGTGACCGGGTTGACAGGAAATCTACTTCGGGGACATGCCATTTCCTCGGTAGATATTTGGTATGTTGGTCATCAAGGAAGCAGAATTGTGTCTCGCTTTCTACGGCTGAGGCCGAATATATTGCTACTGGCGCTTGTTGCACTCAGTTATTATGGATGAAGCAGACCCTGAAGGATTATGGCATCAAGGTCAAGAAGATCCCTCTATTGTGCGACAATGAGAGTGCGATCAAAATTGCACACAATCCAGTGCAGCACTCTCGCACCAAGCATATTGAGATCAGACATCATTTCCTATGCGATCATGTTGCTCGAGAGGACATTGTTATCAGTCACGTCAATACCGAAGACAATTTCGCCGATATCTTCACCAAGCCTCTCGATGAGAAAATATTCTGTGCGCTACGGTGTGAGCTAAATATCCTGGACTCCGCAAACGTGCAGTAAGCTGGACTCGGCACCCGTACCATCACTTCCACATCTTAGAAGGAATGGGTGCACAACACTCGAAGAGTTTGAAAATTTCAACAAAGTGAAATTTTCTTTCTGAGAGTGAATACATTAACGAAGAACTAGACTAACTGGGTGCATGATAACTGTGCGATGCTCGGGGTCATACAGTTCTTATACGGTGGGTAACGCCACCACAATTTCTCTTCGCTGAGTTGTCTTTCGGTTGAAGGTTTCTGTGTTAGTCCGAATGTTTTTCACTCATAGCTTCTCTCTCCGGTGTTTGTGTTTTTTCGTCTGAGTGAAATACCTAGGACCCTATTTTTCTCTCTATTCTATCTCTTCCAGTCTATGCTGTTCCGTTATGAATGCACAAAATTCATCTGGTAACGAAACTTTATCTGGTGTCCTTGACCACGTTAAAGTTTCGGTCCGAACTTAATCTGTTTTGGCGAAAGCCGTCGAAAATTTGGGGTTTCCAGCCCAAGTCAGGACCACGTTCTTTGATGACGGTTGCCACGTGCTCTTCATCAACTGCCAGTTTATCTGGTCCGTTGAATCGCAATAGTCCTCTAACTGTGGCCGTCCGACCAGATTCACCGGGTGCGGTTAGTTCCTCCTCGCATATATATTCTGTGCCGCCACTCTCCCTCGATTCACTTCGCATCTCTCCGCCACCGTCACTTTCCGAAGCCCTGCCGTACTGCTCCACCTCGAGCTCAACGACGTCGATCATCTTCGCCGCTTTGCTGCCGAAAAGAGGTCGCCGAAGTCATTCCTCGCCGCCGCGGATCATCTCCATCCCCATGCCGCCGTAATTGCTGCACATCACCAAGTTAGGGTATGTGTAGTGCGAACTCATTCTTCCATTCATCTTGTTCGAGTTCGTCCGCGGTAGAAATTGTCTATTTTTACCGCATTTCCCAGATCTTTTATTGGTGCAATAATTTGCCTCCTTATGTTTTGGAGATTGTTGACATAAACAGTAAGGGACTGATGTGTTTGCTAGTGCACACAGAGTAACAGGTCCCTGAAGTCAAGAGGAGTTTGGTTCAAACTCCGAAGAAAATCCCCTGCGTGGAAGTGAAGGTTATCACCGAAGATTATGACGACAAGAGTGACCCCTCAAAAATTGCTGACGCAAAGCAATTGGTTCGGTGCTAGTCCGAAGAAAGTGACTGCGGCCGAGAAGATTGAAGACGAAGTGAAGACGTAGCATTTGTTTCGTTGTTTCTCTTCTCTTTATTGAGTCATAGGAACACCATACTACTAAGAGGGGTGTAGCGTTCGAAGCTTTGATTCTCTAATGCTAAACCCAAATCCTATGAAAGTTGCGAGAGAAATCTCTTTGTGTTCCGAGCAAATACTTGCCAGCAAGAGACTGTGATCTTCTTCGCTGCGAGAGATTTGTCTCTAACCGAGGAGTTAGCATTACTTGTTCCTCAAGTAATGTTACCTTTGCTCTTAAAATCCGACCATTGTGAACATGTCGGTTGGCCATTGGCTGATCCTCGTGTCCAAAATGGTCATTTCCCACCAGGGAAGGCTGCGGCTATAAATAGCCACCCCGCACCGGCGTTGTCCGGTGGCTGCTCCATGTGATTGTGAGAATATTGATGAGCAACCCCCTTTCCTGAGTGATTTGAGTTTAAAATCCACCGAGAGAAAACCCCAGAGCCGAAAAATTAGATAGTGGTTCAGCATCACTCGAATCTAAGTCCAGTACGCTCCGCCTATTACTCTTGAGAGCTGCAAGCTCTCTAGACGGTTAGGTGTCAATTTCTTCAGAGACCAAGAGTAATTGTGGTTCTCAAAGAAGAAGTCTGTAAAGGTTTGGAGATCGCCTCAAGCATCTACCATGAGTGATCGGCATTGGTTGACGAACCAATTGTCGAGGAGAATAGGGTGAAGAGAGTTTATCTTCTATGTTAAATCACAACCCCTCCAACCAGACGTAGTCCTTTTGCAGAAGGGCGAACTGGTCTACCAAATTCCTTGTCGCCATCGAGCATCACTGGTCACCTCTGCATCTCCCCTTTACTTTCAATCATGTGATTAGTCTCGATGCATGCTTTTAGTTTCCATTCAGTAGTTTGTATTTGCTCGCTGTACTCTGTTTTCATTCGCTCCGCTGCTGGGTTCCGAGAGTTTAGATATTTCTGAAGAAATTTTAAAACTCCCATTCACCCCCCTCTGGTAGACATACTTCGTTCCTACAATTGGTATCAGAGCAAGGTACTCCTTGACTCTGCTCATTTTGGTCTAACCACCTTGGAGTTTAAGTATGTCTTTAGTGAGCTACAAGTCGCACCTCAAGATTCCCATCTTCGATGGGACGGACTATCCCTTCTGGAAGGAGAAGATGAAGATCCGTCTCCGAGCTATTGACGATGATATGTGGAACGTGGTGCAGAATGGATTCGAGGTTGCAGTGCTGCAGGTCCCCACTGACCTCGAGAAGAAACTTATTCAGATGGATGCTCAAGATAAAGATGAAATTGGTGGCCATCTCTCTCGTGTTCAATTTCTTCGCTATCGTTAGTGTGAAATTGCAAAGGAATTGTGGGACATTCTCGAAAAGATAAATGAGGGCGTTTCAACTCAGAAAGAAGCTTGCATAGATACTCTTCGGGCGAAGTTCAATCGGTTCAAGCGAATCAGGAATGAAAGCTGTCAGCAAAGTTTCGATCGTCTGAGTGACATTGCAAACGAGCTGCAAGGTCTCGGCGCCAATGACATCACTGATCATGAAGTTGTGAAGAAGCTGCTCCGATCCCTTGACAGTTTGTTCGACATACTAGTTCTGATGATTCGAGAGCGAGCTGATTTCAAAGTTCTCGACTCCGCTGATATCATGGAAAGGCTAAACACCCACGAGGAACAAGAAGAAGAAAAGAGAGATCTCTATGGCTCAAGTCACCGAAAGAGTCATGCTCTCAAGGCTGTGGCTGAATCTTCCTCAGAAGGAAATGCCGAAGAAGATTCAGATGACCCAGAAAGGATCAACAAGGATCTCGCATTGATCACGAAAAGATTCCAGCGCCTTCAAAGGAAAAATCAGTTTTAGAAGAAAGGATCCAGCAACTCTGGTGGCTCCAAATCTTCATCAAAACCTATTGGAGATTACACCTGCTTCAAGTGCAAAAAGCCAAGGCATTTCATTTCGGACTGCCCTCTCTGGGAAGCTGAAATCCGTTCCAGTGGAAGATATGATTTAGGAAACATCCATGGCAAAGGCAAGAGCAAGAACTACGACTTCGATGATGAGAAGAAAACAAAGAAGTTCTTCAAGAAGAAGGACAGCTCCTCCTCCAAGTCCTCGTCAAGATCTTCCTCAAGGAATCCCTCCAAGTCCTCATCCAACCGCAAGAATACCTCTCGCAAGGCCAAGGTGTACATCGGCGAGGAGATGGACTCCGATGAAGAAGAGTCATCTGTCTTCGAGGAAGTTGGTGAATCTAATGAGGATTCGGATTCTGGCATGGCTGGCTTAGCATGTGCCACTACTCCTGCGTCAAACTTCTTCAAAAATCATTCAAGCAACGACAAATCTCCTGCCTACTGCTTCATGGCCAAAGCTTCGAAAGAAAAGGTACCCTCCAAACATCACAAGGTTCACTCCAGTGATCAATACTCATCGGATGAGGATGACCATGCTAAACTGATCAAAATTGCTAATATGCAACAAAACTCTCTCGAGAAAATTGAGAAAACCCTCAGGAAATCTGAAGGGTTGTTGGTTGAGGAGATGGAGAAAAATTAGTCGTTGACAGAAGAGCATTCCGCTCTCGAGTCTCGAATGGAAGAACTATCAAATCATCATGATTTTCTCTCGGCCGACCACAAGAGATTAACTTATGATTACCTGAAAATGAAACAGGAACTAGAGTCGCTGAGAGAGGCTCATGATGACTTGATCAGAGAAAATTCTCTTCTCACCCAACAACTCAAAGAGAAACCTGAAGTGTTTGTACCACCTTGCTTAAAATGCCTTGAACGCAGTAACGCTGAATCAAATGCTGAATCTTCTATGAATGCTAAACCCTCTATCGAGGAAAATGGTTCTGTGTCTGATGAGAATGCTAGGTTGAAGGATCTTCTTCAGACAGGAATGTTCAAGTCTCTCAAAGGACATCAAACCCTGTGTGATGTTCTGAAGAAATCCATTCTTCGCAAAAATCCCAGGAAAGAAGGTATCGGTTTCAAAAGGAAACTGAATGAAAATGGCTCTTACTAGGAACCTGATCAATATCCTCACACTGTGTGGGTGCCTGCCAAGAGCAAAACGCTCGATCCAGCTTTACTTTCGGGATATGACAGTCCTATCCCTGAATACTCATATGATGATTCTCTGGACAACTATAAGTTGTTCAAAAACTAACATGGTGAGGCTGTTGCTCGCTATGTTGGACCAAACAGCAGGAATGGCCCCCCAAAGAAAGCTACCTGGGTGCCTAGGAAAACTATCGAAGCATTGCCTATTACTACGTTACTAACCATGCAGGTTGAAAATGCTCGATACTTCCTGGAAAAGGTTCTACAGAATGAGTACATGCATTACTCATCCAACCACTACACTCATTCGTCCGGAAAGAATTTCAATGCATACTCTTTCGATTATGCTCATACTTACTCAAGTTAAAATTCACATTACTATCGAAAGAAATCAAATCCTTCTCGCTCATATGTTTCGAAGCCACCTACAAAGATGTGGGTGGTTAAGAAAGCCTGATTCCTCTGCAGGACTATGTCTCTGGGTGTACCGAATGGATAATGGATAGTGGATGCACTAGTCATATGACCGGAGACAAGTCGTTGTTGGTCGACCCCAACTTAACTACTTCATCTCAGAAGTATATTACTTTCGGCAACAACAACAAAGGAAAGGTAATTGGGTTAGGTAAAATTGCTATATCCAAGGACAAGAACATTGATGATGTTTTACTTGTTCAGCCTCTTGGATTCAATCTCATGTCAGTTGGCAAGCTTTGTGATCTAGGCATGCTAGTTCAATTTTTATCATCCAAATGCATTATCTTTATGGCTTCTGACAATTCCTTCGTCTTCGAGGGAAATAGAAAGGGTGATTTATATATTGTGGATTTCTCTAAGGGTCCCTCAGTCCAAACTTGTCTGCTTGCAAAAGCAACCGAAGGATGGCTGTGGCACCGAAGACTTGGTCATGCAGGTATGAGAAATTTGCAGACTCTCGTGAAGAAAAATCATCTTCGTGGCATTCCTGATGTGAAATTCGACAAGGATCGTCTCTGTGGTGCGTGTGAAGCCGGCAAATTGGCTAAGAAGCACCATTCGTCAAAAACTGTCATGACCACAACAAGACCTCTAGAAATTCTTCATATGGATTTATTCGGACCTCAAAACTATGCAAGTTTCGGAGGCAGTCATTATGGTCTGGTTATTGTTGATGATTTCTCTCGATACACTTGGGTATTATTTCTTGAAGACAAAACCTGCACCCAAGACATCTTCAAAAGATTCGCCAAGAAGGCCCAAAATGAATATGATGTGCGAATTAAGCATGTCAGAAGCGACAATGGTACTGAGTTCAAAAATACTCATATCAAAGATTTTCTCGACAAAAATGGTATAACTCATGAGTTCTCTACCGCATACACTCCCCAACAGAATGGAGTTGTTGAGCGAAAGAATAGAACTCTCATCGAAATGGCGAGAACAATGCTCAGTGAGTATAAAACTCCCATTCGTTTCTAGCCTGATGCTATTAACACTGCTTGTCATGTTGTGAATCATGTTCATCTTCACAAATTCCTTAAGAAAACTTCATATGAGCTTATCACTGGCAAGAAACCAAATGTCTCTTATTTACGTGTTTTTGGTGCACCTTGCTATATTCGTGACATGAATCATAATTCCAAGTTTGCACCTAAGGCACATGAAGGTTTTCTTCTTGGGTATGGCTCGAACTCGCATACTTATCATGTCTATAACTCTCACCACGGGAAAGTTATGGAAATGGTAAATGTGCGGTTTGATGAATCTAACGGCTCTCAAAAGGAGCACCTGCCTAATGTGATAGATGAACCACCGATCTCGGATGCTATTCGGCAAATGGCCATTGGGGACGTCAGGCCAGCCGAAGGAAATACACCTGACTCTTCTGATGAAGATGCCCCCATGGCTCGAAGAAGAACACGCCAATCTACTGCCGAAGAAAATGCCGCACCAAACACGAATGGCAACCCAAATGCAAGTGCAAATCAAAATGGCAATCCCGATGAGAATGGCGATACAACTGCCCATCCTGATGCTGATGCTGAGGAAAATGAAAATGATCATCAAGAAGGAGATCCTCTCCCACGAGTGGCAAATCGAGTTGACCCTGCTTTAATCCTCGAAGATCTCAAGAATCCAGTTACCGACCCACAACTCGTTCTCGCACCCGTTTGGCTAACTACTGTGGCAGTTTCTTCTTTGTCTCATTGACAGAACCTACCAAGTATGAGGAAGCCATGAATGATCCCGATTGGATGAATGCCATGCAAGAAGAGTTGGTGCAATTCGAATTAAATGATGTGTGGGAATTGGTTGACAAACCGAATCCTAAAAAGCACAATATCATCGGCACAAATTGGATCTTCCGAAACAAGCAAGATGAAAATGGCATTGTTGTGAGAAACAAAGCGCGTCTTGTCGCTCAAGGGTATACACGGGTAGAAGGTATTGATTTCGGTGAAACATATGGTCCTGTTGCTCGCCTCGAGGCAATTTGTATTCTTCTCGCTTATGCAAACTACAATGATATTCTGCTTTATCAAATGGATGTGAAAAGTGCCTTCCTTAATGGTGAAATTGATGAGGAAGTATATGTTAGACAGCCACCTGGCTTTGAAAACCCTCAGTTTCCTAACAAAGTTTTCAGGTTGAAAAAGGCTCGGTATGGGATGAAGCAAGCCCCTCGAGCATGGTATAACACTCTGAAGAGGTTTCTGCTCGACAAAGGATTCAAGCCAGGATCCACTGATTCCACTCTTTTCACTCGTCCTATTGTTGGTGATCTATTTGTGTGTCAAATTTATGTGGATGACATTATTTTCGGCTGTACTAACAATGCATGCAGCATGGAATTCGGATGAATGATGTCCGAGAAATATCAAATGTCTATGATGGGTGAACTCAAGTTCTTTCTCGGACTGCAAATCCGTCAACAGGACAACGGAATTTTCATATCTCAGGAGAAATATCTCAGAGACTGTCTGAAGAAGTTTAAAATGCAAGATTGCAAACAGAAGGGTTACAAAACTCCCATGCCCACGAATGGCCAGCTGGACACAGATGTGTATGGTAAAGATTACGATCAGAAAGCTTATCGTTCGATGATTGGTTCTTTGCTCTACTTATGTGCATCCAGACCTGATATTATGTTGAGGGTTTGTGTTGTGTCTCATACGAACAGAATGCTTAGTACGTTAACTAGTATATTCTTCGAACCAACTAGTTCGTTCTACACATTTCTTTCATCCAAAACATTTCTCAAAGTCTGCATCTACTTCTTCATCAAAACAATTTCCTTTTCAAAATCTTCGTTGTGTGCATTCATAACCCTGTCCCCATTTTCCCTCGCATCTATCTTTATTCACTGGAAAATGCAGTCAATTGAGGATTCGGCTCAACCAGTGAGCCGGGCTGACAGGGATGATGTTGTTCTGGGTACAGCTGACGAATCCAAAGATCCGAATGCCAAGGGCCCAACGGTAGGCCCATCAACCAGCAAGCGAAAAAGAACCGAGCAAATTGCTAATGAGCAAGAAGAGAATGCTCCTAAGAAGAAGAAGGGTGGCAGACAGGCATACACAAACACTGTTGAGTATATCTCTCATGATCGTTACGATATCATTCCAGGAGAAACCTAACAGCAGAGAGATAACCGTCAACAATGGATTCAACGTCATTGGGTGCGCAAATGGTTCAACTATGAATTTGTTCATCCTCGGTTTGCTCAAAACTTTGCATTTCATCCACCATGGGGTGACTGCCGGAAAATTTCTCTCATCAAACCAAATGGTCCCAAAGAGAGACCACTTCCTCCACCAAATGCTCATGAGTCCTCCCTTCGCACACCTGAATCTTATCCTCATGAGCTTGCTAAGCGTCAGTGAAATGACATCAAGCGAGCACAGAGGGCTGAAAAGCAAAAGGCTCGAGAAGAGGAAAACCTTCGCCTTCTCAAAGATGATGTCGAGAAGAAAAAGGCCGAAGGAAAATCTGAAGGCCGCTCTAAACGTAAGCATGATCCCAGCGTTGCTGCATCAAAGAGAAAGAGTGCACCAAAGAAGAAAAAGGCTGAACATGCTGATGAATTTCAAATGAATGATTCTTCGGATGATGATGATGACCCTCCGCTCACCAAGGAAGAAGTTGCTGCTACTGTCAGCGAGGAAGTGAATATTACCACTTCAATGGTGTTGCCTGATCTTCGGGCTCCTATGGTTCCAGAAGCACCACCGAAGAAGATCACTGCTCGAAAAACTCCTGCGACCAGTGTCACGATGAAATAGCATGTAAACACAACTCCTCATCCAGATGCTATCAATTTGCAAGATTTGGTTGTTGACACTCCGGTGAGTACTGCAAAGCCAGGCGAAAGTATTCCCAAGCCTGACTTGAAGAAAATCAAGGGGCCTACCGAGAAAAATGGTCCACAAGCTACTGCTCCGACGGAGAAGGCTGCTAAGTTTGCACCTACCTTGACTCAGCCATTGGCTTCTAAACCTCCTTCCGAGCAAGTTCCTGTGCAGACTGTTCCTATTGCCAAGTCTGATGCTCCTCACTACTATGATCACATGTTTATCACGGAACAGCTTGATAAATTTGTGGACAATCCATTCGATAGTGAAGTGACATCTCTGCCTATCCCTGCAGAAGTTTTTACACTCTCTCTGCCAAACTAATTGACCTTGATGGTCGAATGAAAACTGCTTCTTCAAGACTTGTCATTAAAGCCCTCGAAGATTCTTGCAAGGATGTCAACTGTGCTATGACTCTCCTGCGTCACAGAAGGTTGCGCTTTCACACGGATCTAGACGAAATTATTCGCAAGATCTGTGACGAACATCAAGCAAAACTCACAGGCTACAATGATCTGGTCAAAGGCCACATTGATCAAGTTGCTCAGCAAAAGAAGAAGCAACGAAAGAGAATTGCAAAGAAAAATATACCTGCTGCTCCAAAGGAAAAATCGCCTGGACGCCCAGTTGCTCAGTCTCAGAAAGACACATCTCCTGAGCCAGCTCCTTCTTCGAACCCCCTAGTAAAAGACTCGGATGCTCCTCCCTCACCAAGGCCAACTGAACCAGTGCCTGTGGCATCCCCTGCTCGAGCTGATATTCCCTTGCAAAGATCTGTTTCTGAGGAAGGTGAAATTCCTCGCTCCGAGTCCCAAGCTTCTCCGGTTCATGAAGCTCCAAAAGTCTCAACTCCTCCTATTATCGAGCAACAACAGATTCCAGTGGAACAACCTCAACCACCTCCAGTACATGATTCGGCCTCAGTGCCTAAAGTGGATGAACCTGCCCTGCTGCCTACTGCCTCTGCAGCACCCTCTGTTGCAACACCCGCTCCATCTCCACTCAAGTTAAGTATCAACACAGCGACACGAATCCCAGATGCTGGTCCTTCCGAACAGAAATCTGTCTCTGCTCGCCGTACTGATTCAGTTGTATATGGCGATGAATTTCTCTCTCCTGAAGAAGAACTCAAATATCCATATCCTCGTGAAGAACTACCCTTGTTCTCGTCAGGAGCAGGTGCGAAAGGTCCTCTTTTCAATCGGAATGCGCACCCCAAATTTTTTCAAGATAGTTCTTCTGGAGATGCGAAAGGTCCTCGCTCCGAGTCCCAAGCTTCTCCGGTTCACACCAGAATCATGCATCTGATAGCTGATGAAAACAAGAAGAGACTCTGGAAATTACTTCACAAGTTCTTCACCGAGAAACAACTCCTGAATGTCAATCTCCAAGAGCTCTATGATTATATTGACAATGGCTTCACTGTTGAAGATTTTCAAGATCGGAGTACCCCTCCTCTACCTATTCGTGAGCCAACCACTGATCTTCTTCATCTCAAGCTTCGCAAATTGCTTGACGAGTCTGAAGCCACCTCACCGACCGAGAAACCTACCGAAGGCAATGTGATATCCCGTGTTCCTCCTGTGGCTACTCCAAATGTTCCCTCGTCTGCTCAGCCCCACGTTATTATTCCTGAAGGAAAATCTGATGCTGCTGAAGACGAAGACAATCCCGTCACCTCCGAAGAAGAAGTCACCTCAGATAGTTCTTCTGGAGATGCCACCGATTGAACCAAGTTCTGCGTTTTTGCACTCATGTTATTCGTCACCTTTTTGACACTCGTCGACAAAAACGGGGAGAATTACATCGAGTCTCAATAGATTTGCTTTCTGTGTTTCGTTGGTTTTTGGTTTCGTGCGAGTTTGCAACTTCTGGTTTATGGTTATCTGTACTAAGTTGTAAAACTCGATAACTTCTGTGCTGTAATGTTAATAACCCCTCCTGCTGCACTATTTCTCTCGAAGCACTTGTTTTGCAGGTGGAATTATTATCAGAAGTTATGAATGATTGCACTACGATCTTGATGGATTATATCTCATCAGTGTGAATCACTGTCTCGAATGATTGAAATTTCATCCGTATACTTCAATACTTGCAGGAGAATTTATCTCATATCCTTTTTCCCTGCATACATTTAGGGGGAGTCTATTTCATCATCGAGCAAAGTAACACTTACTCACTCTTGTTGGAATTACTTTTCACTTATCTATCTTCACTTCGATGATTATCTGTTTTGTCAACAATCGTCCAAAAAGGGGGAGATTGTTGGTGCAATAATTTGCCTCCTTATGTTTTGGAGATTGTTGACATAAACAGTAAGGGACTGATGTGTTTGCTAGTGCACACAGAGTAACATGTCCCTGAAGTCAAGAGGAGTTTGGTTCAAACTCCGAAGAAAATCCCCTGCGTGGCAGTGAAGGTTATCATTGAAGATTATGACGACAAGAGTGACCCCTCAAAAATTGCTGACGCAAAGCAATTGGTTCAGTGCTCGTCCAAAGAAAGTGACTGCGGCCGAGAAGATTGAAGACGAATTGAAGATGTAGCATTTATTTCGTTGTTTCTCTTTTCTTTATTGAGTCATAGGACCACCGTACTACTAAGAGGGGTGTAGCGTTCGAAGCTTTGATTCTCTTATGCTAAACCCAAATCCTATGGAAGTTGCGAGAGAAATCTCTTTGTGTTCCGAGCAAATACTTGCCAGCAAGAGACTGTGATCTTCTTCGCTGCGAGAGATTTGTCTCTGACCGAGGAGTTAGCATTACTTGTTCCTCAAGTAATGTTGCCGTTGCTCTTAAAATCCGACCGTTGTGAACGTGTCGGTTGGCCATTGGCTGGACCACATGTCCAAACTGGTCATTTCCCACCAGGGAAGGCTGCGGCTATTAATAGCCACCCCGCACCGGCGTTGTCCGGTGGCTGCTCCGTGTGATTGTGAGAAGATTGTTGAGCAACCCCCTCTCCTGAGTGATTTGAGTTTAAAATCCACCAAGAGAAAACCCCAGAGCCGAAAAATTAGATAGTGGTTCAGCATCACTCGAATCTAAGTCCAGTACACTCCGCCTATTACTCTTGAGAGCTGCAAACTCTCTAGACGGTTAGGTGTCAATTTCTTCAGAGACCAAAAATAATTGTGGTTCTCGAAGAAGAAGTCTGTAAAGGTTTAGAGATCGCCTCAAGCATCTACCACGAGTGATCGGCATTGGTTGATGAACCAATTGTCGAGGAGAATAGGGTGAAGAGAGTTTATCTTCTGTGTTAAATCACAACCCCTCCAACCAGACGTAGTCCTTTTGCAGATGGGTGAACTGGTCTACCAAATTCCTTGTTGCCATCGAGCATCACTGGTCACCTCTGCATCTCCCCTTTACTTTCAATCATGTGATTTGTCTCGATGCATGCATTTAGTTTCCATTCGGTAGTTTGTATTCGCTCGCTGTACTCTGTTTTCATTCGCTCCGTTGCTAGGTTCCGAGAGTTTTGATATTTCTGAAGAAATTTTAAAACTCCCATTCACCCCCCCTCTGGTAGACATACTTCGTTCCTACATCTTTACTGATAGGTAACTTGTGCGGATGTGGTTTGTAGTAGTACCTCGCATCCAAATTTTTTTTCAGATCTAGGGTTTGTGTTGTGTCTCGTGCGAACGGAATGCTTAGTACGTTAACTAGTATATTCTTCGAACCTACTAGTTCGTTCTACACATTTCTTTCATCTGAAACATTTCTCAAAGTCTGCATCTACTTCTTCATCAAAACGATTTCTTTTTCAAAATCTTCGCTGTGTGCATTCGTAACCCTGTCCCCATTTTCCCTCACATCTATCTTTATTCACAGGAAAATGCAGTCAGTTGAGGATTCGGCTCAACCAGTGAGCCTGGCTGACAGGGATGATGTTGTTCTGGGTACAGCTGATGAATCCAAAGCTCCGAATGCCAAGGGCCCAACGGTAGGCCCATCAACCAGCAAGCAAAAAAGAACCGAGCAAATTGCTAATGAGCAAGAAGAGAATGCTCCGAAGAAGAAGAAGGGTGGCAGACAGGCATACACAAACACTGCTGAGTATATCTCTCATGATCGTTACGATACCGTTCCAGGAGAAACCAAACAGCAGAGAGATAACCGTCAACAATGGATTCGACGTCATTGGGTGCACAAATGGTTCAACTATGAATTTGTTCATCCTCGGTTTGCTCGAACTTTGCATTTCATCCACCATGGGGTGACTACCGGGAAATTTCTCTCATCAAACCAAATGGTCCCAAAGAGAGACCACCTCCTCCACCAAATGCTCATGAGTCCTCCCTTCGCACACCCGAATCTTATCATGATGTGCTTGCTAAGCGACATTGAAATGCCATCAAGCGAGCTCAGAGGGCTGAAAAGCAAAAGGCTCGAGAAGAGGAAAACCTTCGCCTTCTCAAAGATGATGTCGAAAAGAAAAAGGCCGAAGGAAAATCTGAAGGACGCACCAAACGCAAGCATGATCCTAGCGCTAGGCATCAAAGAGAAATATTGCATCAAAGAAGAAAAAGGCTGAACCTGCTGATGAATGTCAAATGAATGATTCTTCGGATGATGATGATGACCCTCCGCTCACCAAGGAAGAAGTTGCTGCTACTCTCAGCGAGGAAGTGAATATTACCACTTCAACTGTGTTGCCTGATCTTCGGGCTCCTATGGTTCCAGAAGCACCACCGAAGAAGATCACGGTTCAAAAAACTCCTGCTATCACTGTCACGATGAAACAGCATGTAAACACAACTCCTCATCTAGATGATATCAATTTGCAAGATTTGGTTGTTGACACTCCGGTGAGTACTGCAAATCCAGGCGAAAGTATCCCCAAGCCTGACTTGAAGAAAATCAAGGAGCCTACTACCGAGAAACATGCTCCACAAGCTACTGGTCCGACGGAGAAGGCTGCTAAGTTTGCACCTACCTTGACTCAGCCATTGGCTTCTAAACCTCCTTCCGAGCAAGTTCCTGTGCAGACTGTTCCTATTGCCAAGTCTGATGCTCCTCACTACTATGATCACATGTTTATCATGGAACAGCTTGATAAATTTGTGGACAATCCATTCGATGGTGAAGTGGCATCTTTGCCTATTCCTGCTGAAGTTATTACACAGGCCACTTCCGTAGTTCAAGAAATGAGAGAAGATGCACTTGAGATCAACACTCTCTCTGCCGAACTAATTGACCTTGATGGTCGAATGAAAACTGCTTCTTCAAGATTTGTCATTAAAGCACTCAAAGACTCTTACAAGGATGTCAATCGTGCCATGACTCTCCTTTGTCACAGAAGGTTACACTTTCACACGAATCTAGACGAAATTGTTCACAAGATCTGTGACGAACATCAAGCAAAAGTCATGGGCTACAATGATCTGGTCAAAGGCCACATTGATCAAGTTGCTCAGCAAAAGAACAAGCAACGAAAGAGAATTGCAAAGAAAAATATACCTCCTGCTCCGAAGGAAAACTCGCTTGCTCGCCCAGTTGATCAGTCTCAGATAGAAAAATCTCCTGAGCCAGCTATTCCTTTGAACCCCCCAATAAAGGACTCGGATGCTCCTCCCTCGCCAAGGCCAACTGAATCAGCGCCTGTGGCATCACCTGCTCGAGCTGATATTCCCTCGCAAAGATCTATTTCGAGGACGGTGAAATTCCTCGCTTCGAGTCCCAAGCTTCTCCGGCTCATGAAGCTCCAAAAGTCTCGGCGTCTCCTATGATCGAGCAACAATAGATTCTAGTGGAACAACCTCAACCACCTCCAGTACATGATTCGGCCTCAGTGCCTAAAGTGGATGAACCTGCCCTGCTGCCCACTGCCTCTACAGCGCCCTCTGTTGTGCCACATGCTCCCTCTCCACTCAAGTTATCTATCGACACAGTGACACGAATTCCAGATGCTGGTCCTTCCGAAAGGAAATCTGTCTCTGCTCGCCGTAATGACTCAGTTGTATATGGTGATGAATTTCTCTCTCCTGAAGAAGAACTCAAATACCCATATCCCCGTGAAGAACTACCTTTGGTCTCGTCAGGAGCAGGCGCCAAAGGTCCTCTTTTCAATCGGAATGCGCACCCCAAATTCTTTCAAGATAGTCTGTATGATGGGCCGCGCACTTCGGAATCGCCTCGCTTCAGGACTAAGGAACATGCCATATATTACTCCCGGGTCCTCTATGAGAGCAGAAAGATATTTCCTCATGAATATCTGAACATTCCTGCCATGCGCAAGATTGGCTATTTCAATCAATTGCTTCAGGATCTGGATGATTTCTGCCTCACCAATGTATTTGAATTCGAGCATCCCTGGAACAGAGAGATCATTCTTCAGTTTTATGCTACACTGTATATCTCTGGTGATGAATCTGACAGCTCAAAATGGATTATGGAGTGGATGACCGAAGGAAAACGCATCAAATGCACTTCAACAGATTTTGTCTCGCACTTCCATTTCCCTCGCTTTGAGCATGGTGACACTGAAATTCGGGTTCACAACATTGATGTCATATCAGATGAAATTTTTCAGTGCACAATGGATCAAGAAAAGATTCGTGACTACACTAGTCCTCCTCGTCCTGAGCACTTAACCTTCAAGAATCAGACGCTATTTCATATGCTCTCCTACACCATTTGCCCTCTGGCAGGTTTGAATCCGGACAAATCCATCTCAGATGTTCTCCGAAATGCTATATATGCAATCTTTGAGCGATACATCTTCGACGTGGAAGACATGTTTCTGCGTATTCTGAAGGATTCTGCACAATATCCCTTTTGCATCAAAGTTTTCGCTCCCTGGATCCAGAAAGTTATTGATCATGCTATGCGCACAGTGTATCTTGCGAAGGAAAACCACAAAAGCTTCATTCCTCCTGTTCGTGATACCTTGCAAGTCATGGAAGATATCACTTCAGGCAAATCGCCCGCATCAAGCCCCCAAGATTATCACAAGCAATTCGACGGCCATGTCTTCCTCAGCGCGACCGAAAGATTTCGCCTCAACCTCCATCGCAACTCGAAGTTAGTTTGCGCACACAATAACTGCTGCTGCAGCATATCGCTGAGGATCGACGCGAAAAAGAACATCTCACCTCCGAGCTAAATGCTCTCTACAATCGCACCAGAATCATGCATCTGATAGCTGATGAAAACAAGAAGAGACTCTAGAAATTGCTTCGCAAGTTCTTCACCGAGAAACAACTCCTGAATGTCAATCTCCAAGAGCTCTATGATTATATTGACAAAGGCTTCACTGTTGAAGATTTTCAAGATTGGAGTACCCCTCCTCTTCCTGTTCATGAGCCAACCACTGATCTTCTTCATCTCAAGCTTCGCAAATTGCTTGACGAGTCTGAAGCCACCTCACCGACCGAGAAACCTACCGCAAGCAATGTGCTATCCCGTGTCCCCCCTGTGGCTCCTCCTCATGTACCCTCGTCTGCTCAGCCCCAAGTTATTATTCCTAAAGGAAAATCTGATGCTACTGAAGACGAAGACAATCCTGTCACTTCCGAAGAAGAAGTCACCTCGGACAGTTCTTCTGGAGATGCCACTGATTGAACCAAGTTCTGCATTTTTGCACTCATGTTATTCATCGCCTTTTTGACACTCGTTGACAAAAAGGGGGAGAATTACATCGAGTCTCGATAGATTTGCTTTCTGTGTTTTTTTGGTTTCGGTTTCATGTGAGTTTGCAACTTCTGGTTTAAGCTTATCTATACTAAGTTGTAAAACTCGATAACTTCTGTGCTGTAATGTTAATAACCCCTCCTACTGCATTATTTCTCTCGAAGCATTTGTTTTGCAGGTGGAATTATTATCAGAAGTTATGAATGATTGCACTACGATCTCGATGGATTATATCTCACTAGTGCGAATCATTGTCTTGAATGATTAAAATTTCCTCAGTATACTTCAATACTTGCAAGGGAATTTATCGCATATCTTTTTCCCTGCATACATTTAGGGGGAGTCTATTTCATCATCGAGCAAAGTAACACTTGTTCACTCTTGTTGGAATTACTTTATACATATCTATCTTCACTTCGATGATTATCTGTTTTGTCAACAATCGTCCAAAAAGGGGGAGATTGTTGGTGCAATAATTTGCCTCCTTATGTTTTGGAGATTGTTGACATAAACAGTAAGAGACTAATGTGTTTGCTAGTGCACACAGAGTAACAGGTCCCTGGAGTCAAGAGGAGTTTGGTTCAAACTCCAAAGATAATCCCCTGCGTAGCAGTGAAGGTTATCACCGAAGATTATGACGACAAGAGTGACCCCTCAAAAATTGCTGATGCAAAGCAATTTGTTCGGTGCTCGTCCGAAGGAAGTGACTGTAGCCGAGAAGAATGAAGATGAAGTGAAGACGTAGCATTTATTTCGTTGTTTCTCTTCTCTTTATTGAGTCATAGGACCACCGTACTACTAAGAGGGGTGTAGCGCTCGAAACTTTGATTCTCTGATGCTAAACCCAATCCTAGGAAAGTTGCGAGAGAAATCTCTTTGTGTTCCAGCAAATACTTGCCAGCAAGAGACTGTGATCTTCTTCACTGCGAGAGATTTGTCTCTGACCGAGGAGTTAGCATTACTTGTTCCTCAAGTAATGTTACCGTTGCTCTTAAAATCCGACCGTTGTGAACGTGTCGGTTGGCCATTGGCTAGACCGCATGTCCAAAATGGTCATTTCACACCAGGGAAGGCTGCGGCTATAAATAGCCACCCCGCACCGGCGTTGTCCGGTGGCTGCTCCGTGTGATTGCGAGAAGATTGATGAGCAACCCCCGCTCCTGAGTGATTTGAGTTTAAAATCCTCCGAGAGAAAACCCAGAGCCGAAAAATTAGATAGTGGTTCAGCATCACTCGAATCTAAGTCCAGTACGCTTCGCCTATTACTCTTGAGAGCTGCAAACTCTCTAGACGGTTAGGTGTCAATTTCTTCAGAGACCAAGAGTAATTGTGGTTCTTGAAGAAGAAGTCTGTAAAGGTTTGGAGATCGCCTCAAGCATCTACCACGAGTGATCGGCATTGGTTGACAAACCAATTGTCGAGGAGAATAGGGTGAAGAGAGTTTATCTTCTGTGTTAAATCACAACCCTTCCAACCAGACGTAGTCCTTTTGCAGAAGGGCGAAATGGTCTACCAAATTCCTTGTCTCCATTTAGCATCACTGGTCACCTCTGCATCTCCCCTTTACTTTCAATCATGTGATTTGTCTCGATGCATGTTTTTAGTTTCCATTCGAGAGTTTGTATTCGCTCGATGTACTCTGTTTTTATTCGCTCCGCTGCTGGGTTCCGAGAGTTTTGATATTTCCGAAGAAATTTTAAAACTCCCATTCTTCCTTGCGTTCTACAACAACTGCAACACTGACAGCCTTGCTATTGGCAGCAATATATAGCAGCATCGGTTCCTTCTCCTAAGGAGCAGCAAGGATAGGCGGCTCAGACAACTGCTTCTTGAGAGACTCAAAAGCTTGATTCGCAGCATCACACCAAGTGAAGTTATCTGTTTTCTTGAGAAATTGGTAAAGAGGTATTGCTTTCTCCCCAAGCCGGCAGATAAACCATCTCAAAGCCGCGACACACCCTGCCAGCTTCTAGACAACATTGATGTTGGCCGGCTTAGCTAAGGTCGTGATGGCCTTGATTTTTTTCTAGATTGGCCTCAATTCCATGCTCAGACATGAGGAAGCCCAGTAATTTCCCTCCAGGAACACCAAATACACATTTTTTTGGGTTGAGCTTCATCTGGTAAACTCTCAGGTTATCAAACGTCTCCTTGAGATTGTCCAGCAAAGTCTCTTTCCTCCGGGATTTGACCACAATGTCATCAACATACGCATGAACATTACACCCAATCTGCTTGTGGAAACAATTTTGGACACACTGCTAATAAGTCGCCTGTGCGCACTTTAGACCAAACGACATTAACGTATAGCAGAAAGCTCCAAAGGGCGTGATAAAAGCTATCTTTTCATGGTCCTCCTGCTTCATCTTGATCTGATGATAACCGGAGTAAGCATCCAGAAAACATAAACACTCGCAGCCAGCCGTAGCATCAATCTGGTCAATACGGGGCGGAGCAAAGGGATCACTGGGACAAGCTTTATTCAAGTCCGTGTAATCAACACACATCCGCCAAGTCCAGGTTTTCTTTAGAACAAGGACTGGGTTAGCCAACCAATCTGGATGAAATACTTCGACGATGAACCCGGCAGTCAGGAGCCGAGCCACCTCTTCTCCAATAGCTTAGCGTCTGTCCTCATTAAAATGATGGAGGTATTGTCGTACAGGCTTAAACTAGGGATCCACATTAAGAGAGTGCTCAGCGAGTTCTCTCGGTACACCCGGCATGTCAGAAGGTTTACATGCGAAGATGTCTCTATTCTCATGGATGAACTCGATGAGCGTGCTTTCCTATTTAGGATCCATATTCGCCCCAATAGTGAACTGCTCAGAAGGATCACCCGGGGTGAAATCAACTTGCTTGGTATCTCGAGCTGATTTAAATTTGAGCAGAGGATCAGATTCTGTGGTCGGTTTCTTCAGAGAAGTCATATCGGCCGGGTCAACGTTGTCCTTGTAAAACTTCAACTCTTCGGCGGCGCAAGCTGTCTCAGCATAGGCTGCATCTGCTTGCTTGCACTCAAGGGCGACTTTCCTATTCCCATTGACAGTGATGGTGCCTTCTAGTCCCAGCATTTTCAACTTTAGATAAACATAACATGGGCGTGCCATGAATCTCGCATAAGCCGGCCTCCCAAAGAGGGCATGATACGGACTTTTGAGCTTGACCACCTCAAACGACAAGAACTCCGACCGATAGTTAAATTCAGTGCCAAAAGCAACTTCTAGAGAAATTCTGTCGATAGGATATGCCGACTTGCCAGGGACAATGCCATAAAAGACTGTAGTGGAAGGGGTGAGCTGTTTCTCGGACAAGTTCATCCGTCTGAAAGTGTCATAATAGAGGATATTAATGCTACTTCCACCGTCCATGAGTACCTTTGTCAAGGTGTAACCGCCGACTTGTGGAGCTACCACCAAAGCAAGACAACCTGGATTATCAATCCATGGAGGGTGATCCTCCCTGCTCCAAGTTACTGGCTGCTCTGACCAGTTTAAGTAGTAAGGAATTGCCGGCTCAACTGTATGAACAGCCTGCCTCTGAAGCTTGCGGACATACTTACATGTACTGGTTGTGAAGACGTGATACTAACCGCTATTCAACTGCTTAGGATTGCTCTGAAATCCAGAGTGACCTCCTTGGTTCTGATTTCCTTGGTTATTGCGCTGGTTGTTACCTCCACCATTGCCAGCCCCCTGAAACCCAGAATTCTGACCGCCATTCCCTTGGAAGCCGGGGCCTGCGAAGTGCCCCTGTGAGCCGGCTCCCAGGAAGCCGACTCCGGAGTTTCTGGGCCCAGGATTGCCAGGGAGTCCACCATTGCCGCCACCATTGTGATGATTATGAAAAAGTCACTTAGAAAACTCTTGCATAATGAAGCAGTTTTCCCATGAATGGTTGGATGGCTTACCATCGGAACTATGTTTTGGACACGGACCCTTGAGAGCCTCCTCGAAACTACGAGGGCGATTACCAGAAGAGGGCTTCCTGGAGCCATTGTTCCGACGCTGGCTTTTATTGCCGGTGTTGGTGTTTGCGACCAGATCCGAACCTCCCTCGTGATTCTTACGTTTGTTGTTGTTATTATTATACCCATTGCCATTATTCTGCTGTTGACTCTTGCCACCATTTTTCTTGCCCTTGCTAGACTTCTCGTCATCAGAGGTTGGATCCTTTGTGCTATCAGACTCGGCATACCGAGTTAAAACATCCATGAGATCACCCATATCTCTAACCTTTCCTCTTGAGACACCCCAACTTCTGGACCAAAGGCTGAAACTTACAATTTCTTTCTAGGACAAGGACCGCCTGCTGAGCTGTGATGCTATCCGAAGAGTGGATGCCTTCTGCAATCTGGTGAGACCAATGATGTGCCGACTCATCGTCACGCTGAACGCAATGCTCGAGATCAACAATTGTGGTCGGACGCTTGCAAGTCCCTTGGAAATTCTTGACGAAGCGCTCCTTCAACTCTTGCCAGGTATTAATGGAATTCGCAGGCAAATTTTTCAACCAAGTACGCGCTGGACCTTCCAACATGAGAGGGAGATAACGAGCACAAACAGCATCACTAGCTTCCATCATATCCATAGCTAACTCATAGCTTTCAATCCACTCGACCGGCTCCAAATCAGTGGTATAGTTAGGAACTTTGTGAGGACCCTTAAAGTTCGGGGGTATTCGTGCGTCTCATAATGCCGGGACCAAACACGGAGTCCCTATAACCCGGCCTGTGACACCGCTGTTGTGGACTACCGCTGGGCTGACGCGGGTGGGGGTTGCACAATAGGCTGAACATATGCCACCCCTGTGTTTCCTGCCTCTAACCCGCGCAAAGCACGAGCAGCGTCGATGATCGCCTGTGCATTCGGGATTGGCGCGGCCGGGTCTTGCCAGGCATGGATTGGCGTGACGGGCTGACTCGGTGTTGGGGATGACATCCAACCCGGCGGCTGACTCACCCATGACACCGATGAAGACATGGATCTTGCCGAAGGGGACCCGGTACCCGTACTCAATTGAGTCGGCCTCGGAGCCCCAGCCAGAATCGTCGATGTAGAGCTTGCCACAGCGACTCCTGGTCATCTGACCGATCGCGTATCCCTCGATCCCTAAAGGAGCTCCCGCCAAGAACTCAACTCCACCGTGCGCAGGACCCATGGTGGGCGCCAACTGTCATGGTTTTGTCACGGCAGATGCCCTTGTGAAAGGACTTAATCGTGAGGTCATCGCAGTTGCGTGCAAGCTTGAACGGGGTTGAATGGAAAGGAGGGAGACGGATTTACCCAGGTTCGGCCCCTCACGGTGGAGGTAAAAGCCTACTCCTGCTTGATTGATATTGCTCTAGATCTCGATTACAAGGATGTGGATTCGCTAACCTAGCTCTCAAGAGATTGCAACCTAGTTGTTTCATCCCCAGGGCTCGCCTTTATATAACAGGTCGAGTCCCTGGTTTAATAGAACACTCCGGGTCATACTGTCAACCCGTGTCCTACTCTAATTCCTATCCACCTTGTTCTCCAAGTTTAGGGAATTTGCCATCTGGGTTTTCTCCACAACCCGGCCCACCAGGCTCTTCCTTGAGCCGGCCTTCGGTTGAGTCTTGCTATGGGCCACCAGTCCTTTCTCTGGTCATCATCATGATCCGGCAGGGAAGGTGAGTCATGATACTTCTGGCATTCGGCCGGGTCATACCTTATGCCGGGTCTAAGTGGCGGGGAATATCCACAATAGGTACGAAGGAGGGGCGGAGCCTAGCTACAGCGCAAGCGTAACACTCGGATTCTATGAGTTCAGGCCCCTCTCGGAGGAGATAACAGCCCTACGTCTCGTCGCCTGGTGGCTTGTGTTTTCTCTTGGGTATATGATTACAAGGAGTGATGAACCACTGCAAAGGAAGAAGAGGGCGGCTTATATAGAGTGTGCCTCGGCCTCTTTACTCCGATGTTACAAGGGGACTTAATGGCCATAACTATGGAATTTATTGGTGTTAATAGCCATAACTATGGCTGTTACAGGTAACAGTAGCCACGACTGTACTTGAAGCCTAAGTTAAAGCCACCTGACGGTTGCGACTCCCTCGTCGTCCCTGCACCTCCATTGTCCGAGTGGTGGTGGTGGCTGGGCCGACTGGAGGAAGATTGTCCGAGTGGTGTCGCTGTATCCAAGTGGATTCCTTGTGATGCGCATCCGAATGCGCGCTTGGTCCAGGGACCTACCAATGATGGTGTGGGACCCCAGGTGGGCCTTAGATGTCAGGTATGTGACCCTACCAGCAGTAGGTGACCCCATCATGGGATAAGTTCATTTTTATCATTAGGAACAATAGTAATACCTCCTTTCTTAGGAACACAATGAATAGGACTTACCCATCTACTATCAGCTATGGGATAGATTATACCTGCCTCCAGAAGCATTAATATTTCAGTTCTTACCACATCCTTCATTTTAGGATTTAATCTTCTTTGATGATCAACAACCGGTTTAGCATCTGGCTCCACATTAATCTTGTGCTAACATAAAGTGGGACTAATGCCCTTAAGATCATCGAGAGTATATCCAATAGCAGCACGGTGCTTCCTCAGAGTTCTGAGTAATCTCTTTTCTTCATGCTCTGAAAGGTTAGCACTAATAATGACGGGATATATTTTCTTTTCATCAAGATAGGTATATTTAAGTGTATCAGGTAGTTTCTTTAATTCAAACACAGGATCACTCTTCGGTGGGAGAGGATCTCCCAAAGTTTCAACAGGCAAATTATGTTTAAGAATATGTGCTTGTTTAAAGAACAGCTCATCTATTTCGTTTCTTTCATTCATGTGCATATCATTTTCATGTTCTAGCAAATATTGTTCTAAAGGATCAGTAGGAGGCACGACAATAGAAGCAAGACCAATAATTTCATCCTTATTAGGTAATTCTTTATCATGAGGTTGTCTACGAAACTTAGAGAAATTAAAGTCATGAGACACATCACTAAAATTAACACTGACAGTTTCTTTATTGCAATCAATCTTAGCATTAACTGTATTCAAGAAATGTCTTCCAAATATAATGGGACAAAAATCATCTTGTGGTGATCCAAGAACAAGAAAATCAGTAGGGTATTTGATCTTACCACACAAGACTTCAACATCTCTAACAATCCCAAGTGGTGTAATAGTATCTCTACTTGCAAGCTTAATAGTAACATCAATATCTTCAATCTCAACAGGTGCAATATCATTCATGACTTCTTGATAAAGAGTAAATGGAATAGCACTCACACTAGCACCAATATCACATAAACCATGATAGCAATGATCTCCAATTTTAACAGAAATAACCGGCATGCCAATTACAGGTTTGTTTTTATCTTTAGTGTCTGGCTTAGCAGTTCTAGTAGCTTCATCACAGAAATATACGACATGTCCATCAATATTGTCAACTGCTACTGTGATCTGCGTTGGTTTTTCCCGAAGAGGAAGGGATGATGCAGTACAGTAGAGATAAGTATTTCCCTCAGTTATGAAACCAAGGTTATCAATCCAGTAGGAGAATCATGCAACACCTCGTTAGCAGCACCTGCACACAAAACAACAAACCCTTGCACCCAACGCAAACAAGGGGTTGTCAATCCCTTGGCGGTTAATTGCAAGATTAAATTGTATGGTGATAGATAAATAGATCAAACAAAAATACAAAATAAAATAAATAAAGTAAAATTGCAGCAAGTATTTTTAGGGTTTTAGTAAATGATAGAAATAGACCCGGGGCCATAGTTTTCACTACAGGCTTCTCTCATAGAAATAGCATACGGTGGGTGAACAAATTACTGTTGGGCAATTGATAGAAAAGCAAATAATCATGACGATATCCAAGGCAATGATCATGTATATAGGCATCACGTCCGAGACAAGTAGACCGACTCCTGCCTGCATCTACTACTATTACTCCACACATCGACCACTATCCAGCATGCATCTAGTGTATTAAGTCCATAAGAACGGAGTAACGCCTTAAGCAAGATGACATGATGTAGACAAAGTAAACTCACGCATGAATAAACCCCATCTTTTTACCCTTAATAGCAACGATACATACATGTCATGTCCCCTTCTGTCACTGGGATTGAGCACCGCAAGATCGAACCCATTACAAAGCACCTCTCCCATTGCAAGATAAATTAATCTAGTTGGTCAAACCAAATCAATAGATCGGAGAGAAATACGAATCTATAATAATCATGCATAAAAGAGTTCAGAGAAGACTCAAATAATATTCATGGATAATCTGTTCATAAACTCACAATTCATCGGCTCCTAACAAACACACCGCAAAAAGTGATTACATCGGATAGAACTCCAAGAACATCGAGGAGAACATTGTATTGAAGATCAAAAAGAGAGAAGAAGCCATCTAGCTACTAACTATGGACCCGAAGGTCTGTGGTAAACTACTCACGCATCATCGGAAGGGCAGCAAGGTTGATGTAGAGCCCCTCCGTGATCGATTCCCCCTCCGGTGGAGTACCAGAAAAGGCCTCCAGATGGGATCCCTCGAGAACGGAAGCTTGCGGCGGCGGAAAAAGTATTTTGTGGACTCTTATGCTGGTTTCCTGATTTTTGGGAATTTATAGTGGTGGAATTAGGTCAAAAGAGTCAGAGGTGGGCCCACGAGGCACCAGGGTGCGCCTGCCCCCCCCCAGGCGCGCCCTGGTGGCTCGTGGCCACCTCCTGGGGCTTCTGGCCTCCTCCTTAAGCTTCTAGTGTTTGTTATGTCCAGAAAAATATCTCCAAAAAGTTTCATGGCTTTTGGACTTCGTTTGGTACTGATATTCTGGAAAACCAAAAACAGGCAGAAAACAGCAACTGGCACTGGGCACTAAGTTAATAGGTTAGTCCCAAAAAATGATATATAATTGCTGTAAATGTATATAAAAACATCCAAGATTGATAATATAACAGCATGGAACAATCAAAAATTATAGATACGTTGGAGACATATCATCAACCAAAAGGTCTTTAACCATTGCAATATTAGGTTCAACTTTAATTTGTTCAGAAGGTCTAGGTGTTCTAATATTACTTTTATTAACCACAGTTGAAGCTTTAGTATGTTTCTTAATCCTAACAGGGAAAGGAGGTTTCTCAAAATAAGCAGTAGGCACAACTGGACCAACATTGTAGACAATTGTTCTTTAACACTAACAGGCTCTTCATTTAATTCAATAGGTGGATGAAACCTAAACCATTTCTCCTTAGGGAGATCAACATGAGCAGCAAAAGATTCACAAAAAGTAGCGACTATCTCAGAGTCAAGTCCATATTTAGTACTAAACTTATGAAAAGCATCAGTTTCCATAAAAGATTAGACACAATCAAACTCAAGATTTATACATGACCCTTTACCTTTGTCGATTTCCCAATCTTCAGAGTTGCGTTTAATTCTTTCCAGAAGATCCCATTTGAATTCAATAGTTCTCTTCATAAAGGAACCAGTAGAAGAAGTATCGAGCATGGCTTGATCATTATGAGAAAGCCGAGCATAAAAGTTTTGAATAATTATCTCTCTTGGGAGCTCATAATTGGGGCATGTGTGCAACATATATTTAAGCCTCCCCCAAGCTTGAGCGATACTTTCTCCTTCACGAGGCCAAAAATTATATATATAATTCCAATCACGATGAACCAAATGCATAGGATAAAATTTCTGGTGAAATTCCAGCTTCAACCGGTTCCAATACCATGTTCCAGTATCATCACATAGCATATACCATGTCAATGCCTTTCCCTCCAAAGATAAAGGGAACACATTCTTCTTAACTCCATCCTCGGATAAACCTTCAAGCTTAAACAATCCACAAATCTCATCTATATATATCAAGTGCATATCAGGATGTACCTTTCCATCTCCTGCATAAGGATTAGCTAGAAGTTTTTCTATCATACCCGAAGGAATTTCATAATAAATATTTTCAGTAGGTTCAGAAGGTTGAGGGGCAACTCTTAATGCTTCCAGTCGAGGTGAAGATACCCCAAACAAACCCCTCAAAGGATTACTTTCCATAGTGACAAGTGATAGTAAATTTCAGCACGTAATAAAAATGTTTCCTTACCAAAGGCCCTTCACTCCCCGGCAACGGCGCCAGAAAAGAGTCTTGAGGACCCACAAGTATAGGGGATCAATTGTAGTCCTTTCGATAAGTAAGAGTATCGAACCCAACGAGGAGCAGAAGGAAATGACAAGCAGTTTTCAGCAAGGTATTCTCTGCAAGTACTGAAAGTAGCGGTAACAGATAGTTTTAATAGCAAGATAATTCGTAACAAGTAACAAGTGTAACAAAGTGCAGCAAGGTGGCCCAATCCTTTTTATAGCAAAGGACAAGCTGGAACGGTCTCTTATATAAAGAAAAACGTTCTCGAGGACACATGGGAATTCTCATCTAGTCACTTTCATCATGTTTGTTTGATTCATGTTCGCTACTTTGATAATTTGATATGTGAGTGGACCGGTGCTTGGGTGCTTTTCTTACTTGAACAAGCCTCCCACTTATGATTACCCCCTCTCGCAAGCATCCGCAACTATGAAAGAAGAATTAAGATAAATCTAACCATAGCATGAAACATATGGATCCAAATCAGCCCCTTATGGAATAGCGCATAAACTAGGGTTTATGCTTCTGTCACTCTAGCAACCCATCGTCTACTTACTACTCCACAATGCCTTCCCTTAGGCCCAAATATGGTGAAGTGTCATGTAGTCGACGTTCACACGACACCACTAAAGGAAGCAACAACATACCTATCATCAAAATATCGAATGAATACCAAATTCAAATGATTACTTATGACAAGACTTCTTGTGGCACCCCGGCTCAGAGGAACCGGAACACCCCGTATTCCAGCCGAGAGATCAAGTCTTCTGGAATACGACATTGCTGGCATAGAACAGAACAACTCTTTATTACAAATAATACGAGTACAAAGGCTCGAGACTACAAAGGATTACATCGTCACGGCGACACTACGCCTGCTATGGTAGCTCTATGCTAGCAGCGGAACAACTCGTAGCAGCGGAATAATTTTCTAGCAGCGGAATGGCGACGACGGTGATGGACTCCACTGCAAAGGGACACTGGCTGGGACACGTCCTAGCTCGCTGACTCGGGATCCTCGACAAGCAATCAATCACGGCATCACCTGCAATCTGGCATGACACGTCTGGTGAGTACTTTGAATGTACTCGCAGGCTCACAACAACCAAAAGCATCAAGGCAAAACAACAACATAGTATTAACAGGTTAAGTTATGAACAACTACTATGATGTGGAGGTAACTATTAATCATGATATGGTAATGCTAGAATCACTGAGGAACCATCATCTAGGGTCACATGAACCATCTCACTCTTGGCTACCCGGCCAAGCAATATATCATCGCGATCACCTTGTGATCAATATATCCTCGTGATCATCCTCAAGTTCATCCCAATATCATCATCGGCATCCTGCCAAACTATTAATTGCTCACATATACATATAAGTCATATATAAGTCATTCCGTCATCGTGAGTGTTGATCGAACGGTGTGACATAGTATAAACTGTGTCCATAACCGAGGACGTGGCTATCAATAGTTTATATACCCTGCAGAGGTTAGTACACTGTACCCACACCACGGAACTCATGGCCTCGTGCTCCCATTCGGGTGGACCAACGACATTCCGACAAAACCGATCTATTGCATGACACTCTCCCGGCCACTCCGACAAACTCCCCTTTAGGCTATGTCATGGGTGGCCCTCATGCCAACTCTTGACATCCTGCCGCCTCGTGGCAAAACAAAACAAACTCGTCCCAAACAGGGACACCCGGGTACAACACAACTTGGGCACACAAGTGATGGGGAACGAAGCATGAAAATCAAAAAATTTCCTACGAACACCCAAGATCTATCTTGGAGAAGCATAGCAACGAGAGAGGAGAGTGTGTCTACGTACCCTCGAAGACCGAAAGCGGAAGCATATATAACGTGGTTGATGTAGTCGTACTCTTCGCGATCCGATCACGATCCAACCGATCTAGTGCCGAACGGACGACACCTCCGAGTTTAGCACACGTGCGGCTCGATGATGTCTCCTCCTCCTTGATCCAGCAAGAGAAGGCAGAGAAGTAGATGGGATCACAACTAGCACGACAGCGTGGTGGTGATGGTGGTGGTGGAGTTAGTTCAGCAGGGCTTCGCCAAGCGCTACTAGAACGAGGACGGAGGAGCTACGGAGTAACGGGAGAGAGAGAGGCGCCAAGGGCTTGGTGTGTTGTTTGGGGCGCCCCCTCTCCTCTATTTATATATGTGGAGGGGCTTGGAGTCCAGCCCATCTCCTATTAGGGCTGGCGCCTAGAGGGAGAGGACTTGGACTCCAAGTCCAATCCTATTCCTACTAGGACTCTCCTTTTTTCCCTTCCCTAGCCGCATGGGCTTTTGAGGACTTGGTGCGCCTGGCCAAATAAGGCCAGGGCTCCTCCCCTCAGCCCATGCCAGCCCTTCGGACGTGGTGGACCCACTTGTGGACTTCCAGACCCCTCCGGAATCCTCCGAAACCTTCTGGAAGCTTCCCGGTACAATACCGAAAAAACTGCACCTTTTTCCGGAACCCAAAATATGACTTCCCATATATAAATCTTTACCTCCGGACCATTCCGGAGCTCCTCGTGACATCCGGGATCTCATCCGGGACTCCGAACAACATTCGGTTACCAATCATCAAATATCCCAATACTACTCTAGCGTCAACGAACGTTAAGCGTGCGGACCTTACGGGTTCGAGAATCATGTAGACATGACCGAGACACCTCTCTGGTTAATAACCAATAGCGGAACCAGGATGCCCATATTGGTTCCTACATATTCCACGAAGATCTTTTATCGGTCGAACCACGATTTCAAGGATTCAGGTAATCCTGTATGCAATTCCCTTTGTCCGGCGATATGTTACTTGCCCGAGATTCGATCGTCGGTATCTCCATACCTAGTTCAATCTCGTTACCGGCAAGTCTCTTTACTCGTTCCGTAATACAAGATCCCGTGACTAACTTATTAGCCACATTGCTTGCAAGCTCTTTACGATGTTGTCTTACCGAGAGGACCCAGAGATATCTCTCCGTCATACGGAGTGACAAATCCCAGTCTCGATCCATGCAACCCAACAGAGACCTTCGGAGATACCTGTAGAGCACCTTTATGATCACCCAGTTATGAAGTGATGTTTGGATACACACTAAGTATTCCTCCGGTATCCGGGAGTGACATGATCTCATGGTCTAAGGAACAGATACTTGACATGAAGAAAGCTATAGCAATAAACTCAGTGATACGATCAAATGCTAAGCTTACGGTTGGGTCTTGTCCATCACATCATTCTCCTAATGATGTGATCCCATTATCAAATGACAACTCATGTCTATGGTTAGGAAAGCTTAACCATCTTTGATCAACGAGCTAGTCTAGTAGAGGCTCACTAGGGACATGGTATTTGTTTATGTATCTGTCGGAAGTCGGGCTCCGGGGACCCAAAGGATCGAACACTAGGGTGAGCTCGTTCTACCACTTCGCCTCCTACCACGGCTAAGCGACGGCGAGGCAACGGCGAGAGCGCGCTAGCGAGGGATGGAGTGAGGACTCAGCGGTTTACCCAGGTTCGGGCCACCTTGCGGTGTAAGACCCTACTCCTGCTTGATTGGTATTGCTCTGGTGCGAGAGAGAGAGTACAAGATTGAGGATGATGAGAACTCGGGTTCTCCTCTGCCCTCTCGGCTCTATAGCCGCTCTGCCCTTTATATCCGCCATGGTCCTCTTCCCCCTAGAAACTTAGGCGGGAAGGGTTGCCACACTCAGCGATTTTGAAAGGGGACAGGCGCTAAGGCTATCCTGACTAAAGGTGGTCTTCGCCTGCCAAAGCATGATCCATGACGCGCCAGTGGGCTCAGTGATGACCTCCGCCCTGCGCGCCCGTCGTCTTGGTCTTCCTTCGCCGATCGGGCAACCTTTGGGGCTGCTTTGGAAAGTAGATAGCTGGCCCTGCTCCCTTAACACAAAAGAGGAAACCATCTTCATCCGTGCCTGCTGGCGCGGCTCTATTGCCGCTCGTCGCCGCGCGCGTCACCCACGTGATGGGCCCCAGGCCGCGCGGCACGCCGAACAACCTTCGTCTCGAGCGCCTGCGGGAGGGGGCCTTGGGAGGCCACCTCGGAAAGCCGCCTCGCGAGGCCACTCGGGAAGCCGCCTCGTGAGAGGACCTCGCGAGGCCGTTGATGGTGGTGTTGAGCATTGCTCGCTACTTCCTGAGGAGGGGGCCTCATGAGGCTAGGGCCTCATGAGGGGTCTTGGTGAGATGCTCGGTGGTGACGGCCCGCTGGGCCCACGCCAGGCGTTGCGCCCTGGGCCAAAGGCAGACGGGCCTGGATACCCCGGGTTCCATGGGCCCGACAGTAGCCCCCGGGCCCGCGGCGCGCGCGTTCCCGCCTACTGGGGGGCGAAACGGCGCAGGCCCTAACCACCTGCGGCCAGGTGCTACGCGTGGGGCACGATGTGACGGGGGACGCCCCCACTTCCCGACGACGCCTCGGTAACTGCCGTGCTGACATAAATCCTGGCGCGGGCGGCGTGAGGCCATCATTGCCTTCCTTCACATGTTCCACCTCTCTGCGCCTTCCTTCTCGCGCGCGGTTCCTCACGACTCCCCCCTTCGAACTTCGCCTCTTCTTGCTCCCGATCCGTGCCTCCGCCGCGCGGATGGCGCCCGCCGGCAAGAGGGGGAAAGAGGCGGCCCCGTCCCCAAGCGCGCCCATCCTTGGGGCAGCGTTGTAGCGCTCCACCATCGACAATGAAGAGGGCTTGGACATGGTGCTTCCGTTCGTGGCCGGCGGCCAGAACGAAAACCAGGCGACCTAAATCTGGCCGGGGTCGCGCGCGCGGCACGACCTGGGGGCGACGGCCTACCCCTTCTTCCTCCACAGCGTATATGCAGGGTTGGTGCCGCCATTTTCGGACTTTTTCTATGCCATACTCACCCACTATCAGGTTCGCGGTCTTCATCATCAACCCAACTCCATTTTCCTCCTGGCCGCGTTCGCCTTTTACTGCGAGGCTTTCGTGGGCGTGATGCCCTCTGTGGCGCTCTTCCGCCACTTTTTCTGCCCACGGCTAACCGCGGCGGACCAGCGCTCCGGATGCGCATCGTTCCTTGCCGTCAAGGGGATGGAGGATTGCATTATCAACTTGAGGGTCGCGAAGAAGGTGGAAGGCTACCGGCAGTGTTGGGTCTTTATGGACGCGCGCCAGACCAACCGGCTCCTGACGATCCCGACGGACCCGGCCGAGATGATCTCTGTGTGGGGGCACGAGAAGCTCGCCGACCCAAGGATGGAGCCCGTCTTGGAGCGGATGGCGGCGCACCGGGCCGCAAAACTGTCGGGGACGGCGGTTGTCAGGGAATACCTGTGGCGGCACATCGCGCCACTTCAGTAGCACTCGCGCCCCATGTGGGAGTACACCGGCGCGGGCGACGCCATGAGGCTAAAGCCGGGCAGCCTGGGGCCAAACATGCTGGACGGGGCCCTGGCGATTCTGCTCAGCACCCCAGCCGCGGAAACGCCGGAGGGGGCGCTCCTGCTTTTCCGCTACCCGGAGAAGGCGGAGCTGGTGAAGGAAATGCCCTTCTTCGACCAGTGGGGCCTCGTGCCGGAGGGCCACGTCGGGCCCCGCAACAACCCCCTCGTGGTGGAGGTGGACTCGGGAGGTAGCAGCGGTAGCGGAGATTTGGAGGAGGCTATGGAGGAGGACGCCAGCCGGGCGCCACTGCGCACCCGCCGTCAGCTCATCTGCGAGCTCTAGGACGACGACGCTGAGAGTGACCCGCCCACGGCGGAGGGGGCTCCCGGCCCGGGGGCGGGCAAGCCCCTAGCACCTGAGGCCTGTCATGAGGCTGAAGCCGCCCAGGGCCCAGAGGCGGGCGACGACGCGTCCGAGTCTACCGCGGCACGCCCCGGGGGCCCGAGCGGCGGCGCCGAGGCGATGCTCGACGGGGGTAGCGTCGGCCTGCTGTCCGCGGGGGAGAAGAAGAGGAAGTGGCACGTTAGTGACGAGTAAGCCTTTTGCCTCCTCCCAGCGCTCTTAATTCTTACTCCTCTATCCGGGCTCGGAGCTGAGCCACCATTCGCGCAGGAGGTCTGCCACGGATCAGAAGAAGAAGAAGATGACGACGAAGGCGAGGGTTACCCCCAGCCCTTAGGGGGTGTCGATGCCTGCCGCCGGTGCCGGGGGGCGTGGAGAGGCTACCCGCCATCCCGACGCCGAAGCGGGGCGTATGGGAATCGAGGAGGGGCAGTCGCTCCTCCGGGGTCGCATGTGGGTGCATCCCGTGAGGCCGAGGCGGAGGAGCCTCGGGAGGCAGCCTCAGGAGGCGGGGACGCCCTTCCCCCTGACCCCGCCGCGAGCAAGGAAGCGGCGACGGGGGAGGCCGAAGCTCCTACCCCCCCCCCCCCCCGCCGGGGGCCTCCTTGGGCGCGGGGAAAGGAGTTGTGGGGTGTGCCATGACCGGTACGGAGAGCCCCCGTAGCGTACCGCCACGGCCGAACGAGGGGGGCGGCCTGGCGAGCCCGCCGCCCCAGGCAGGCGGCGCCGAGTGTTCCCTCGCCGCTGCGGTGGAGAGTGCCAGAGGGCCCGACCCGGACTGGCCCCTGGTCCTTGTGAGTGACTGCACTTTGCTCAGGCCTGAAGCCTTGCGCGACGCCAAGGCCGCGCTTGGTGGGCTCGGCACGGACTTCCAGGACGCGGAGACGCGCCTCGCCGAGGAATGCCTGAAGCTTGCCGACGGGTGGCGTTGGCTCAGCGTCGCCATCGATACGGCCCGGTGCCATGACGAACGTGCTCACGCACAGTGCGAGAAGGACATCGCTGAAGCGGAGGGGGCTCACGCGAGAGCCCTCCAGGAGGCCGAAGTAGCCACCACGCGCCGCGAAGAAGTGGAGGCCCTCCTGAAAGAGTTCCAGGACCAACACGCCGAGCAGGCGCAGTCGCTCCTCACGCGGGAAGGCGCCCTCGCCACTCGCGAGAAGGAGGCCGCAGCCCGCGTAGCGGACCTCGAGACTTGCACGGAGGGCCTCGAGAAGACGGCGACCGAGCAGGCCATAGAGAAGGAACATCTGGAGACGCTGGGGCGCCAGCTGGTCGATGCCCAGGAGGCTCACACGAAGCATTTCACCGAAGCCAACGCCCAACTAGAGGCCAAGGAGAAGAAGGTCCAAGAGGATGCTGACGCGAAGGTAGCGGAAGCGCGCCTGGCGCTTGCCGAGGAGCATGATAAAGCGCTGTCACGGCAGAGGGACGCCTTCGAGTCAGAACGCGAGCGGTTCCGGTAGGAGGTCACTGATCTCAAGGCGGCACTTGCCGAGGCAGAGACCCGTCGGGGAGCCGTGCCGCAGCCCGGCTCTGGCGCCGCCGATCAGGAACAGGAGCAGCGCGAACGCGTCAAGGCGCTTCACTCCCTTGAGATCCGCGCCCACGACGCCCTGAATTCCATCTGCCAGGGAAGGCTTGGGGCCCTCCGCGAGTCCCGTGACGCCAATTACGTCGGCTTCTCCACCAAGCTCGTGGAACGGCTTGAGGACGGAGCCAAGGAGGTGGACGGTATCCTAGAGGAGTGCCGCAGCCTCTTCTCCCTGGCGGCGACTCGCGTCTTCAGCCACCTCCTTCACGCCGATCCCAACTTCGACTTTGACAAGGTGACAGCCCCAGTCCCCGAGGAGCTTCGCGATGGGCTCGCAAGGGCGGTGGAAGGCCATGTGGGCGCATTACTCGGGAAGTACTCCTGCGGCAGCGGCGAGAGCTCCGGCGGCGATGACGGCGCCGGCGAAGACGACGACGGCGTGAGCTCCTAGGGTCCTTTTCCTTTCGTCACCCTGCGCTAGATCGATGTGGCCCGTGGGGGCGTGAAGACGATGCCTTGGTGTTTAAATACTTCATGATTTGCTATAATGAACACTCGTGCCCTCGCGAGGCTCTCTCTTAAGGCCTATTTTTCTCTTTTTGCTTGCCATGATCCTCTACGTTGTCAAGACCCAGCCCCCGAGCGGCCATAGCCATCGCTGGTATGTCAGGTCGCCAAGAGAAAGGCTCAAGAGATGGCGAGGGTGGCTCACGAGATGGGAGACTTAGCTCTGTACGAGGTAGTATGGTGGGCCATCTCTTGCAGGGTGCACCTTGTAAGGGTTCCGCTCGCGAGATCTCCTGCTGGGACGGCCGCCGAGGGTTAGTTCCCAAGGCGGGGCCTGCTGGCCTCCTGAGGTCCTAAGGGAGCTACCTCGTGAGATCTTTCAGGGGACCTGCTCCTGAGATAACTGCACGCAGATTACTTAACGATAGCGCGTGCTCTTCTCCTCGCGTAGGGTTTAGGAAAATGAAACTCCATATAAGGAAATGGAAGCTTTACTGAAGCAAGATAGCAACCCATTACATAACCAAATAAAGATGCGGCTGCCGTGTCCGGCATGGGTCAGCTTGAGGTTGGTGCAACCCGTGGGGCACCCTCAATTACACACCAAAAATGAGAAAAAGAGTGCTGCCGTGTCTGGCACGGGTCAGCTTGAGGTTGGTGCAACCCGTGGGGCGCCCTCAGTTGATTGTTCCGCCAGCGTGGAGCATGGGGCTTCCACAGGGGTGTGGGTATGATCGCGGGTCGATCGTTCCGCCAGCGCGGAGCATGGGTCTTCCACTTGGGCGTGGGCGGGAGCTCTCGCGGGCCCATCAGGCGAACGCAATGAGAGGCTCCGGGGCATGTACAGCCCCGTTTCGTTCGTATGCGTGAGGGTCATGGGTAGAACTTGCGGAGGTGTTGGATGTTCCAGGCGTTAGGCACAGGAACTCCGTCCTCCGTCTCCAGCCAGGCTAAGCCGGGCCTGGAGACATGAGTAACCCGGAAAGGTCCTTCCCACATGGGTGAGAGTTTGTGAAGTCCCTCTCGGGAGAGGATCCTATGCAGGACGAGGTCGTCGACCTCGAGAGTACGAGGGCGGATGCTGCGGCTATGGTAGCGACGCAAGGCCTGCTGGTACCTCGCGGCACGAAGGGAAGCCTGACGGCGGCCCTCCTCGAGGAGCAGCAGATCGATCTCTCGTGAGCCCTCCTGACGCGCCTCGTAGAAGGCAAGGACTCACGGGGAACCATGCTTAAGCTCCAATGGGAGGACCGCTTCAGCGCCGTAGACGAGGAAGAAGGGCATCTCGCCAGTAGGCTTGCTTGCCATCGTGCGGATGGACCACAGCATGGACTGCAGCTCGTCGAGCCAGCCCTTGCCGCAAGCCTCAAGTTTCTTCTTGAAGCTACTTGTTTTGAGGCCCTTGAGGACCTCGGCGTTGGCGCGCTCGGCCTGGCCATTGCTTCGCGGGTGCGCCACCGAGGCATAGCAGATCTGCGTGCCGAGGCTGGCGCAGTAAAACTTGAAGAGGCCGCTTGTGAACTGGGAACCGTTGTCGGTGATGATGCGGTTGGGAACTCCAAAGCGGCTCACGAGGCCCTTGATGAACTTGACGGCGGAGCCGGCCGGAATGGTGCGCACCAGCTCGACCTCTGCCCACTTGGTGAACTTGTCGATGGCGACGTAGAGATAGCGGTAACCGCCAGCCGCGCGCGGGAAGGGCCTTAGGATATCCAGCCCCCAGACCGCGAAAGGCCATGAGAGGGGAATCGTCTGGAGGCCCTGCGCCGGCTGGTGGATCTGCTTGGCGTGGAATTGACAGGCCTCGCAGGCTTGGACTAGTGCGGTAGTGTCGCGCAACGCAATGGGCCAGTAGAAACCGTTGCGGAACACCTTGCCGACGAGGGTGCGTGACGAGGAGTGGTGACCACAGTCTCCTCCGTGGATATCAGCGAGCAATTCGCGCCCTTGCTCTTCAGAGATGCACCGTAGCGAGACACCATTGGGGCGCCTACGGTACAGCTCGCCATCCTGTAGGCATTAGGCGGTGGCCTGCCGAGCCACGTGCTCTGCTTCCGAGTCTTTCTCCGGGAGGGTGCCGCGAAGCAAATAAGCCTTGAACTCCGCGGCCCAGCTATCCGCCTGAGGCTCGAGCGCCAGCAGCAGGCGAGCTCCTGAGGGCGGGCCACAGTCTGGTGCGCCCATGGGTGGTGCAGGTGGGAGTTCCTCGCGAAGGAGCTCCGTGCTCGCGGCTGGGGGTGCGGCAGATGGCTTGAGGAGCCTTTCCTCGAAGACGCCGGGGCTCTGGGGCTCGCGGCGCGATGCTCATTTGGCGATGTCGTCGGCTTCTTTGTTGCCGCCACGGGGGACGTGCTGCAGCTCCAGGCCAAGAAAGCGCTTCTCAAGTTTACGTACCTCTTCTAGGTAGGCGGCCATGTGCTCGTCCTTGGGCTTGTAGCTTTTGTTGGAGAAGTTGACGAGGAGTTGCGAATCACCCTTGATAGTCAGACGCTTGATGCCTAGGGCGAACGCGGCCTTGAGGCCGGCGATGAGGCCCTCATACTCTGCGATGTTGTTGGAGACCTTGTCGGTGTGCCTGAAGCAGAGCTGTACAACGTAGTAGAGCCTGTCTCCTGTTGGCGAGGTGAGCATAACCCCAGCCCCCGTGCCCTGTCGGGACAAGGCGCCGTCGAAGTGCATGGTCCATCCGCCAGGCACCTCATCCCCTGGCAGGAGGGACTGGGCCTCGCGAGGCTCGTCCTCGTACGTGTCCGTCCATTCTGCCACGAAGTCGGCCAGAGCCACACCTTTGATGACTCTGATGGTGGAGAACTCCAGCTGGAAGGCTTGCAGCTCGATATTCCACTTGGCGACGCGGCCGACGGCGTTGGGGCTGCGCAAAACTTGCTCCAAGGGGTAGGAGGAAATGACCTTGATGGGATGACCCTGAAAGTAGTGGCGCAGCTTCCTGGAGGCGACGAGGACCGCGAGGAGGAGCTTCTGCTGCATGGGGTAGAGCTCGCGCTCGTCTCTTAGCACGGTGCTGACGAAGTACACGGGGTGCTCGACGAGGCGCGTAGTTGTTGCGACAGCTTGCTCTTCAGACGCCTTGCGAGGCTCGGAAGGCTCGGGAACCTCACGAGGCTCAGGAGGCTCGGAAGGCTCGGGAACCTCACGAGGCTCAGGAGGCTCGCAAGGCTCGGAAGGCTCGCGAGGCTCAGCGGGCTCGTGAGCCTGAAGGGGCGCCGAGGGTTTTTCCTTGGTGCAGACGCGCTCCTCCCGCACCGCCACCAATGTCGCGCTGGCCGTCTGGGGTGGCCGCAAAGTACAGGAGCAAGGGCTCGCGAGAGCGCGGCGTGACCATGATGGGCGGGCTCGTGAGGTACCTCTTGAGGTCTTCAAAGGCGGCGTCTGCCTCAGGAGTCCACTTGAAGGAGCCGGACCTCTTCAGGAGCTTGAAGAAGGGTAGGGCTCACTCGCCAAACTTGGAGATGAAACGCCCTAGGGAGGCCATACACCCTGCCAAGCGCTGCATTTCCTTGAGGGTCTGGGGAGGACGCATTTTCTCGATGACCTTGATCTTCTCTGGGTTGGCCTCGATGCCACGGTGCGAGACTAGGAAGCCGAGGAGCTTGCCGGAGGGGACTCCGAAGACCCACTTCTCCGGGTTGAGCTTGAGGTTGACTTTGCGCAGGTTGGCAAATGTTTCCTAGAGGTCCGTGATGAGGGATTCAGCCTCGCGAGATTTGACCACGATGTCGTCAACGTAGGCCTCCGCGTTCCTCCCCATCTGAGGCCCCAGAGTGATGCGCATTAGCCGCTGGAAGGTGGCGCCCGCGCTCCTTAAACCGAAGGGCATGCAGACGTAACAAAATACGCCGCAGGGGGTGATGAAGGCCGTCCTCTCCACGTCTTCGGCCACCATCTTGATCTGATGATAGCCTGAGAAGGCATCCAGGAAGCATATCAAATCGCACCCGGCGGTGGAATCCACGATTTGATCGATGCGGGGCAGTGGGAATGGATCTTGAGGGCAGAAGTTGTTGAGGCTGGTGAAGTCGACGCACATGCGCTCCTTGCCGCCCTTCTTGGGGACGACGACTGGGTCGGCGAGCCATTCGGGATGGCGCACCTCATGAACGACTCCGGCTTCTTGGAGCTTCTGAACTTCCTTGACGATGAACTCTTGCTTCTCTGGCGCCTGGCGCCGTGCTTTCTGCTTGACCGGGCGTGCATTGGGGCACACCGCTAAGTGGTGCTCGATCACCTCCCTCAGCACACCGGACAAGTCGGATGCATTCCCGGCGAAAACATCCGAGTTTGCCCGAAGGAAGGTGACGAGCGCGCTTTCCTATGCAGGAGGGAGGCCCGTGCCGACTGTGAAGTCAGGGCCGGAGCCGCTGCCGTCCACCGACACCTTCTTCGTCTCGGCGTGGTCCTGAGAGAACAACTGCTTCTTCTTCGCGGGCGCGGCCTCGGAAGGCTCGGCCGCGTCCTCGTCGGCCGGATGCGCGACAACGGCAGCCTTGTAGGCACGCTCGAGGGTGCTGGCCGCGTCCTTCTCGTCGCAGACGACGGTGATGATGCCGCTACAGCCGGGCATCTTGAGGATGTTGTAGGCGTGATGGGTGGCCGCCATGAACTTGGTGAGAGCTGGGTAGCCCAAGATGGCGTTGTAAGGCAGGCTGATGTGTGCCACGTCGAAGTCGATGAGCTCGGTGTGGTAGTTCTTGCGGGTGCCGAAGGTGACAGGGAGGCGCACTTGCCCCAGTGGAATGGTGGAGCCATCAGTCACTCCGGAAAAGGGCCTGGTCGGCACCAGCTGGTCGTAGTGTACCTGGAGCGTCTCGAAGGTCTCGATGGAGAGTACGTTGAGGCCGGCACCCCTGTCGATGAGGGTCTTGGTGACCGCGACGTTGCTGATGGTGGGAGTGCACAGCATGGGGAGCGCGCCTGCGGAGGCCATGGACTTGGGGTGGTCCTTGGAGTCGAAGGTGATGGCGTACTGCGACCACTTGAGGGGCCGTGAAGCCTCTGGCCTCGGGAGGGTGGCATACACCTCGCGAGAGAGTTGGTTGAAGTGGCGGATGGACGCGGGAGCTTGGAACCCGCCAAGGAAGCAGGCGACCGCGCGAGGCTCCTGGTAGCCCCCAGTGCCCTCGTCAGGCTGGTTGACGTCGTTCCTCCGGGGTGGCGGCAGCAGCGGCGGGAGAGCGGCATTGGCCTGAGGATTCGCCTCACGAGGCTGGTCACGCCAGACGGCCTCACAAGGCTGGTCGCACCAGCCCTGGCGGTAGTTGCCATTATTGTTGCGGCTGTCCCGGCGGTTGCCGCTGCGGCCACCTTCGCAGCTGGCGCCGCGGCCATTGCGGTCGTCCCGATGGCTCTGGCGCTCGTCGCGGAGCAACTTGAGCTCCTGACAGTCTTCGGTGCTGTGGGAGCGGACGTTGTGAAAAGCGCAGAGTGGCCGGTTGTCCTTCCTGGGCTCGTCATGGTCGCGGCCGCGCTTCTGCTCGGGCTCCGCCGCAAGCACGGCAGGGCCCTTGTGCTTGACATCCTTGCTCTTGGCCTTGGCGGCGTCGAGCACCGCGTCGGGGTCGTTATGGACGAAGAGGCGGCCTTCTTCAGCCTTGGCGCACTTCTCAGCGAGGTCGAGCAGCTCGAGCACGAAGTCGAGCTCACTGTTGATGGCGAGCTTCTCGCGCATCTTGACGTCTGTGACGCCGGTGGAGAACGCGGAGATGATGGCCGCGTCGGAGGCGCGCGGGATCTTGTTGCGCACCTGACTGAAGCGCTGGATGTACTTGCGGAGGGTCTCGTCTGGGCGCTGCCGAACACGCCACAGGTCGTTGATGGTGAGGGAGCGGCCCTGTGTGCCCTTGAAGTTTGCGATGAACTGGCTGCTGAGCTCGGCCCACGACAAGATGGAAGCCTCAGGGAGGTTCATGAGCCAGGAGCACGGGCCGTCCTTGAGGGCCATGGGGAACCAGTTCGCCATGACCTTGTCGTCACCGTTCGCCGCCTCGACACTCAGCGCGTAGAGCTGGAGGGACTCCGTGGGGTTGGGGGTGCCATCGTAGCGCGGAGGCAGCTCAGGCTTGAACTTCGTGGGCCCGACCACACGATGCAGCTCGCGGGTGAAGGCACAGCAGCCCACGCCGCTCGAGGGGACGCCGCCAGCGAGGGCGGAGCAGTTTTGACGCCCGGCCGCTGCAACGTCCTGAACGGCCTAGTCCTAACGCTGGCGCTACCACTCGAGGAGCACTCGCGCGTCGGGGGGCGTGCGGTGGATGATCTGGCAGCTGGCCTCATCTCGGTCTAGCAAGGACGCGCCACGGGACGGCTCACGAGCCCGCGCGCTACACTGGGGCCCGGCGCATTCGTCGCGCAGAGGAGGCGGCGGGGCAGCGCCGTGCGCCAGGTCCCCAGCACGAGACAGCAGCGAGCGGAGCGAGTGAGAAGGCGCCGGAGCGTCCCCGGCGACGTTGACGGGCTCGGCGACGCGACCGAGCCAGGCGTCGTAGGCGGCGTCAGCCGGACGGTAGCGGAGCAGCTCACGCGCCATGAGCAGCGCTGCCTGCGGGTTCGGCGGCCCATGGTGGGCGAGGGAGGAGGCCGTGGCGGTGTGGCTATTCGCCTGCACGGAGGGGTGCAGGGAGGAGTCGTGCTGCTCGCGGGCAGCGGGGTCGGTGGCGGCAGCAGCCTCGGCTTCGGGATGGCGGTGATTGCCGCGGGCCACCGGCTCTGTCTGAGCCACGCGGCCAGCCCTGCGCTCGGCGCGCTCGCGACGTGCGTCGGCCATGGGGTTGGTGGAGCTGAGGGCGGAGCAGAAGAACAGTAGCGCACCCCTACCTGGAGCGCCAAATGTTGGAAGTTGGGCTCCGGGGACCCAAAGGTTCGAACACTGGGGTGAGCTCATTCTACCACTTCGCCTCCTACCACGGCTAAGCAACTGCGAGGCAACGGCGAGAGCGCGCTAGCGAGGGATGGAGCGAGGACTCAACAGTTTACCCAGGTTCGGGCCACCTTGCGGTGTAAGACCCTACTCCTGCTTGATTGGTATTGCTCTGGTGCGAGAGAGAGAGAGAGTACAAGGTTGAGGATGATGAGAACTCGGGTTCTCCTCTGCCCTCTCGGCTCTATAGCCGCTCTGCCCTTTATATCCGCCATGGTCTTCTTCCCCCTGGAAACTTAGGCGGGAAGGGTTGCCACACTCGGCGATTTTGAAAGGGGACAGGCGCTCAGGCTATCCTGACTAAAGGTGGTCTTCGCCTGCCAAAGCATGATCCATGACGCGCCGGTGGGCTCGGTGATGACCTCCGCCCTGCGCGCCCGTCGTCTTGGTCTTCCTTCGCCGATCGGGCAACCTTTGGGGCTGCTTTGGAGAGTAGATAGCTGGCCCTGCTCCCTTTACAGAAAAGAGGAAACCATCTTCATCCGCGCCTGCTGGCGCAGCTCTGTTGCCGCTCGTCGCCACGCGCGTCACCCACGTGATGGGCCCCAGGCCGCGCGGCACGCTGAACAACCTTCGTCTCGAGCACCTGCGGGAGGGGGCCTCGGGAGGCCACCTCGGAAAGCCGCCTCGCGAGGCCACTCGGGAAGCCGCCTCGTGAGAGGACCTCGCGAGGCCGTTGATGGTGGTGCTGAGCATTGCTCGCTACTTCCTGAGGAGGGGGCCTCAGGAGGTGAGGGCCTCATGAGGGGTCTTGGTGAGATGCTCGGTGGTGACGGCCCGCTGGGCCCACGCTAGGCGTTGCGCCCTGGGCCAAAGGCAGACGGGCCTGAATAGCCCGGGTTCCATGGGCCCGACAGTATCCACATGTGTATTTAAGTTTCCAGTCAATACAATTCTAGCATGAATAATAAACCTTTATCATGAACAAGGAAATATGATAATAACCAATTTATTATTGCCTCTAGGGCATATTTCCAACAGTCTCCCACTTGCACTAGAGTCAATAATCTAGTTTACATATTTTTGAATCTAACCCCCAACGAGTTTTGGGGCTGATCATATTTTGCTCATGGGAGAGGTTTTAGTCAACGGGTCTGCAACATTCAGATCCGTATGTACTTTGCAAATCTCAATGTCTCCGTCCTTGATCCAATCACGGATGGAGTTGAAAAAGGCGTTAAATATGCGCTTCACATGTAAATCCCGCCTCAACGCTCGGTTTGGAACTACTCCAAACGACTGCTCCACTTTACGTATCCGGTTCGAGACTCAGGGTCATCCAGATCGGCGTCAAAGCTTGCATCGATGTAAACCTTTACGACGAACTCTTTGTTACCTCCATAAATGAGAAACATTTCCTTAAGTTACTTAAGGACAATTTTTGACCGCTGTCCAGTGATCCACTCCTGGATCACTCTAGTACCTCCTTGCCAGACACACGGCAAGGCACATAATAGGTATGGTACACATTATGGCATACATTATAGAGCCCATGGTTGAGGCATAGGGGACGACCTTCGCCCTTTCTATTTCTTCTGCCGTGGTCGAGCTTTGAGTCTTACTCAACTTCATACCTTGCAACACAGGCAAGAACTTCTTCTTTGACTGGTCCCTTTTGAACTCCTTCAAAAAAAACTTGTAAGGTATGTGATCTGTGAAAGTCTTATCAGGCGTCTTGATCTATCTCTATAGATCTTGATGCCCAATATGTAAGCTGCTTTATCCAGGTCTTCCTTTGAAAAACTGCTTTCAAACAACCCTTTTATGCTTTCCAAAAATTCTACATCATTTCCAATCAACAATATGTCATCCACATATACTATCAGAAATGTTACAGAGCTCCCACTCACTTTCTTGTAAATACAAGCTTCTCCACAAACTTGTATAAACCCATAACTCTTTGATCACCTCATCAAAGTGTATATTCCAACTCCGAGATGCTTGCACCAGTCCATAGATGGATCGCTGGAGCTTGCATACTTTTTAGCATCCTTAGGATCAACAAAACCTTCTGGTTGCATCATATACAACTCTTCCTTAAGAAACCTGTTAAGGAATGCTGTTTTGACGTCCTTTAGCCAGATTTCATAAAATGCGGCAATCGCTAACATAATTCTAACAGACTTAAGCATCCCTACGGGTGAGAGTGTCTCATCGTAGTCAACCCCTTGAACTTATCGGAAACCCTTTGCGACAAGTCGAGCTTTATAGACGGTGATATTACCATCAGCGTCTGTCTTCTTCTTAAAGATCCATTTATTCTCAATGGCTTGTCGATCATTGGGCAAGTCCACCAAAGTCCATACTTTGTTCTCATACATGGATCCTATCTCGAATTTCATGGCCTCAAGCCATTTGTCGGAATCCGGGCTCATCATAGCTTCTTCATAGTTCGTAGGTTCGCCGTTGTCTAAAACATGACTTCCAGGATAGGATTACCGTACCACTCTGGTGCGGAACGTACCCTGGTCAACCTACGAAGTTCAGTAGTAACTTGATCCGAAGTTTCATGATCAACATCATTAGCTTCCTCTTCGGTTGATGTAGGCATCACGGGAACTGCTTTCTGTGATGTGCTACCTTCCAATTCGAGAGAAGGTACAATTACCTCATCAAGTTCTACTTTCCACCCACTCACTTCTTTCGAGAGAAACTCCTTTTCTAGAAAGGACCCATTCTTGGCAACAAAGATCTTGCCCTCGGATCTGTGGTAGAAGGTATACCCAATGGTCTCTTTAGGGTATCCTATGAAGACACACTACTCCGCTTTGGGTTCGACCTTATCAGGCTGAAGCCTTTTGACATAAGCGCCGCATCCCCAAACTTTAAGAAACGACAGCTTAGGTTTCTTGCCAAACCACAACTCATACGGTGTCGTCTCAAGGGATTTAGATGGTGCCCTATTTAAAGTGAATGCGGCTGTCTCTAATGCATAACCCCAAAATGATAGTAGCAAATCGGTAAGAGACATCATAGAACGCACCATATCCAATAGAGTACGATTACGATGTTCGGACACACCATTACGCTGTGGTGTTCCAGGTGGCGTGAGCTGTGAAACAATTCCACATTGTCTTAAATGCATACCAAACTCGTAACTCAGATATTCACCTCCACGATCAGATCACAGAAACTTTATTTTCTTGTTACGATGATTCTCCACTTCACTCTGAAATTCCTTGAACTTTTCAAATGTTTCAGACTTGTGTTTCATTAAGTAAATATACCCATATCTACTCAAATCATCTGTGAAGGTAAGAAAATAACGATATCCACCACGTGCTTCAACACTCATCGGACTGCATACATCGGTATGTAATATTTCCAATAAGTCACTAGCTCGCTCCATTGTTCCGGAGAACGGAGTTTTAGCCATCTTGCCCATGAGGCATGGTTCACATGTCTCAAATGATTCATAATCAAGAGATTCCAAAAGTCTATCAGCATGGAGTTTCTTCATGCGCTTTACACCAATATGACCTAAGCGGCAATGCCACAATCATGTGGTACTATCATCATTAACTTTGCATCTTTTGGCATTAATATTATGAACATGTGTATCACTAGGATCGAGATTCAGTAAACCATTCACATTGGTTGCATGATCACGAAAGACATTACTCATATAAACAGAATAACCATTATTCTTTGACTTAAATGAATAACCGTCTTGTAATAAACAATATCCAGATATAATGTTTTATGCTCAACGCAAGCACCAAATAACCATTATTTAGGTTTAATACTAATCCCGTAGGTATTACGAGCGTGCCGATGGTGATCATATCAATCTTGGAGACACTTCCAACACCCATCGTCACCTCGCCCTCAACTAGTTTCCGTTACTCCGCAGCTCCTGCTTCGAGTTACAAATATTAGCAACCAAACCAGTATCAAATACCCAGGCGCTACTACGAGCACTAGTAAGGTACACATCAATAACATGTATATCAAATATACCTTTGTTGACGTTGCCAGCCTTCTTATCTGCCAAGTACTTGGGGCAGTTCCGCTTCGAGTGACCATTCCCCTTAAAGTAGCACTCAGTCTCGGGTTTGGGTCTAGTCTTGAGTTTCTTCACGGGAGCGGCAACTGCTTTACCGTTCTTCTTGAAGTTCCCTTTCTTTCCCTTGCCTTTCTTGAAACTAGTGGTCTTTTTAACCATCAACACTTGATGCTCCTTCTTGATTTCTACCTCCGCGGCCTTAAGCATCGCGAAGAGCTCGGAAGTGTTTTCTCCATCCCTTGCATATTATAGTTCATCACAAAGCCCTTATAGCTTGGTGGCAGTGATTGGAGAATTCTGTCAATAACCGAGTCATCTGGAAGATTAACTCCCAACTGAGTCAAGCGGTTGTGCAACCCAGACATTCTGAGTATATGCTCACTAACAGAACTGTTCTCCTCCATTTAACAACTAAAGAACCTGTCGGAGATGTCATACCTCTCGACCCGGGCATGAGCTTGAAATACCAATTTTAGCTCTTGGAACATCTCATATGCTCCGTGGTTCTCAAAACGTCTTTGGAGCCCCGGTTCTAAGCCGTAAAGCATGGCGCACTGAACTATCAAGTAGTCATCAGAACGTGCCTGCCAGATGTTCACAACATCCATAGACGATGCTGGAGGGGGTGCGTCACCTAGCGGTGCATCAAGGACATAAGCCTTCTGTGCAGCAGTGAGGACAATCCTCAGACTACGGACCTAGTCCGCATAATTGCTTACAATATCTTTCAACTTAGTCTTTCTCTAGGAACGTATTAAAAACAGGGAGCTACAGCGCGAGCTATTGATCTACAACATAATTTTGCAAAGACAATTTAGACTATGTTCATGATAATTAGTTCAGCTAATCAAATTACTAATGAACTCCCACTTAAATCAACATCCCTCAAGTTGTCTAAGTGACACATGATCCAATCAACTAACCCATGTCCGATCATCACGTGAGATGGGGTAGTCATCAATGGTGAACATATCCATGTTGATCATATCTACTAAATGACTGATGTTCGACCTTTCGGTCTCCTGTGTTCCGAGGCCATGTCTGTACATGCTAGGCTCGTCAAGTTTAACCCAAGTATTCTGCATGTGTAAAACTGGCTTACACCCGTTGTATGCGAACGTAGAGTCTATCACACCCGATCATCACGAGGTGCTTCAAAACGACGAACTTTCGCAACGGTGCATACTTAGGGAGAATATAATTTCTTGAAATTAAGTGAAGGGATCATCTTATAATGCTACCGTCGTCCTAAGCAAAATAAGATGCATAAAAGGATAAACATCACATGCAATCAATATGTGACATGATATGGCCATTATCATCTCGTGCCTTTGATCTCCATCTCCAAAGCACCGGCATGATCTCCATCGCCACTGGCATGACACCATGATCTCCATCATCGTGTCGTCATGTGGTCGTCTCGCCAACTATTGCTAACGCATAGCGATTAAGTAAAGCAATTATATGGCGTTTAACAGTTGACTCGCAGGTCACACAATAAATTAAAGACAACCCTATGGCTCCTGCCGGTTGCCGTACTCATCGACATGCAAGTCGTGAACCTATTACAAAACATGATCATCTCATACATCAACATATATCACGTCATGTTTTGGCCATACCACATCACAACATGCCCTGCAAAAACAAGTTAGACGTCCTCTACTTTGTTGTTGCAAATTTTATGTGGCTGCTATGGGCAACTAGCAAGAACCGTTCTTACCTACGTAAAGCCACAACGGTGATAATCAAGTTGCCTTTTAACCTTCTATAAGGACCGCCTTTGTCAAATTAGATTCAACTAAAGTAGGAGAGACAGACACCCGCTAGCCACCTTATGCAAAACAAGTTGCATGTTAGTCGGTGGAACCAGTCTCATGTGCGAGGACATGTAAGGTTGGTCCAAGCCGCTTCATCCCACAATACCACCAAATCCAAATAAGACAAGAGAGGTAAGCAATTTGAGCATCAACGCCCACAACTTTTGTGTTCTACTCGTGCATATACATCTACGCATAGACCTAGCTCATGATGCCACTGATGGGGAACGAAGCATGAAAATCATTTTTTTTTCTACGAACACCCAAAATCTATCTAGGAGAAGCATAGCAATGAGAGAGAAGAGTGTGTCTACGTAGCCTCATAGACCGAAAGCGCAAGCATATATAACGCGGTTGATGTAGTCATACTCTTCGCGATCCGATCACGATCCAACCGATCTAGTGCCGAACGGACGGCACCTCCGAGTTTAGCACACATGCGGCTCGATGACGTCTCCTCCTCCTTGATCTAGCAAGAGAAGGTGGAGAAGTAGATGGGATCACAACCAGCACGACGGCGTGGTGGTGATGGTAGTGGTGGAGCTAGTTCAGCAGGGCTTCGCCAAGCGCTACTAGAACGAGGACGGAGGACCTACGGAGTAACGGGAGAGAGAGAGGCGCCAAGGGCTTGGTGTGTTGTTTGGGGTGCCCCCTCTCCTCTATTTATATATGTGGAGGGGCTTGGAGTCCAGCCCTTCTCCTATTAGGGCTGGCGCCTAGAGGGAGAGGACTTGGACTCCAAGTCCAATCCTATTCCTACTAGGACTCTCCTTTTTCCCTTCCCTAGCCGCATGCGCTTTTGAGGACTTGGTGCGCCTGGCCCAATAAGGCCAGGGCGCCTCCCCTCAGCCCATGCCAGCCCTTCGGACATGGTGGACCCACTTGTGGACTTCCGGACCCCTCCGGAATCCTCCGGAACCTTCTGGAAGCTTTCCGGTACAATACCGAAAAAATTGCACCTTTTTCCGGAACCCAAAATATGACTTCCCATATATAAATCTTTACCTCCGGACCATTCCGGAGCTCCTCGTGACGTCCGGGATCTCATCCGGGACTCCGAACAACATTTGGTTACCAATCATCAAATATCCCAATACTACTCTAGCGTCAACGAACGTTAAGCGTGCGGACCCTACGGGTTCGAGAATCATGTAGACATGACTGAGACACCTCTCCGGTCAATAACCAATAGCGGAACCTGGATGCCCATATTGGTTCCTACATATTCCACGAAGATCTTTTATCGGTTGAACCATGATGTCAAGGATTCAGTTAATCCTGTATGCAATTCCCTTTGTCCGGCGATATGTTACTTGCCCGAGATTCGATCGTCGGTATCTCCATACCTAGTTCAATCTCGTTACCGGCAAGTCTCTTTCCTCGTTCTGTAATACAAGATCCAGTGACTAACTCATTAGCCACATTGCTTGCAAGCTCTTTACGATGTTGTATTACCGAGAGGGCCTAGAGATATCTCTCCGTCATACGGAGTGACAAATCCCAGTCTCGATCCACGCAACCCAACAGAGACCTTCGGAGATACCTGTAGAGCACCTTTATGATCACTCAGTTATGAAGTAACATTTGGATACACACTAAGTATTCCTCTGGTATCCGGGAGTGACATGATCTCATGGTCTAAGGAACAGATACTTGACATGAAGAAACCTATAGCAATAAACTCAGTGATACGATCAAATGCTAAGCTTACGGTTGGGTCTTGTCCATCACATCATTCTCCTAATGATGTGATCCCGTTATCAAATGACAACTCATGTCTATGGTTAGGAAAGCTTAACCATCTTTGATCAACGAGCTAGTCTAGTAGAGGCTCACTAGGGACATGGTATTTGTTTATGTATCCACACGTGTATTTAAGTTTCCAGTCAATACAATTCTAGCATGAATAATAAACCTTTATCATGAACAAGGAAATATGATAATAACCAATTTATTATTGCCTCTAGGGCATATTTCCAACAACAAGGCTTATGGCTGCCTACCTGATCAGGGTAGCGCGCGCAAATAACCTGTGGCACCCCGGCTCAGAGCAACTGGTTTACCTTGCATTGCCAGCCCAGAGATCAAGTCTTCTGGCAATACACAACAACTTGGTACAGGAAACTACCGCTTTATTGATGTCTAGCGGATACATAGGTTCAAATATTACATGATAAGCGAGGCCAAGCGGCACACACGGTGCGGCTACACTTATGTACATTATTTAGTTGACATCTCAGGGGCCTCGATGATAAAGGGACTACTATGCGGCAGCGGAACAATGAGGTAGCGGAACTCCACTCCACAGGGACACTGCTGGGACACGGTCTAGAGCGCGACATAATGCTCGACATCCACACTATGCACGGCTTCTCCTGCATCTGGCATGATAAGCCAGGTGAGTACTTTGAATGTACTCGCAAGCTCACAGCAAACAAAACAAGTACGACAAACTACAACAAGGCATTTAACAAGATGAGTGCATGAGCATGGTTCTACCCAACATGAGGGGTGCGTGAAAAGTTGCCATGGTCCCTGGGACCAACTTACCATTTCGGGGTTACCACGTAACCGCCATTCATAACTTATCCACGTGATCCTCACTTGATCACATCCATGCCTTTCATAGTGATCCTCACTCGATCACCACTTCTGCATGTGCCATTTTGTAAATCTTAGTGTGCAAGTTAATTATATCTGTTGACCCACGGTGTGACCAACTACGAACTGTGTCCATATCCGAGGACGCGGCTATCAATAGATTATACACTCTGCAGAGGTTAGTACACTGTACCCAGACTACGGAACTCATGGCCTCGTGCTCCCATTCGGGTGGACCAACGACATTCCGACAAAACCAATCTATTGCATGACACTCTCCCGGCCACTCCAACAAACTCCCCTTTGGGCTATGTCTTGGGTGGCCCCGATGCCAACTCGTGACATCCGCCACCTCTGTGGCTGCCACCGTCGTGGCCAAACAAAAACATCGTCCCAAACAGGGACCTCGGTATCGTAAAACTTGGGCACACAAGGTTATGACTGCCTATCGGGCCAGGGTAGCACCAGTGCACAACCTTCCCTCGTAGGAGGCACCGGCGAGAGGCATGACAATAGACCGCATTAGGGCCTCCCTATCCAGGCAAGTGTGGTTGCACTGGTGAGATCGATTCGGTGGCACCATGACTCGATCAACAGCATGTTCAAGTTGAATTAACATCAAGTTTAACTTGAAATAAAATTATTCGAGCCATAGTGTGAATGGATGCACAGGTCATGTTCATGAGTGATGAATGCATCTTGCTACCACGAGAGCATATGACATATCTCTACTGCACACTTTAGCAAGAAAGCATATACCCTACTGCATACTATCAAAATGACATGGAACAAATTCTATGCAATAAGTTCTATATAGCAAATTATTTTAATAGTGAATTAAATGATGAATTTAATTCAAATAAACCAATGTCATTGCAATGCCATACTTGCATATGAATGTTGTGGCTTGCCTTGGTTCAGAGGGGTGTCACAATACTCCTGGTCTCCTCCAACACAATTAGGAGCTTCTGAAAATATTTTAAATGCAAAACGAAAATGTCACATAAAGCCTTTCATTTCACCAGAAATTATCAACAGCAAGAAAAATTCTGAAATTTGGCATGCATAAACTTTGGCTCAATACAAACTAGTAGCAAAAAGAATCAACTCAATTGGATTTATATAATAAAAGTTAGAGCTAGTCAAAGTTGGGGTCAGAAGCTGGTTAAATATTCATTTAAATGATTTTACAGAAATTCCTACAAAGAGCCACGTCGAAGGCGTATTTGGCGAATACGCCTCCACTTAAAAATGGTTCGCGGGAGGGAGAGAGAGGCTGACAGGTGGGGCCCCCTATCAGGGTTAAAAGAGAGAGAGAGAGAGAGAGAGGGAACAGTGCACGGTGGCTCGGTCGCCGGTGATTCTCCGGCGAGGAGACCTCGGCGGCCGCCGGCGATGGGCTAGATGGACTCAGCATAGCACGACGAACACACACGTACCCGAGGCGACGCCTGGGGTGGTCGGACGGCATCGGGTGGTTCTTCTCCAGAGCCGGCGGCGGCGGAGCTTGTCGGATTCGGTGATTCCGGTGATGATTCGGCGAGCAAGTGGTACCGTCGTGCTCAGGAGATCACCACGATCTCGAGGGAAGCAGAGAGCGAAGCTGGGGGTGGCTAGAATGAGTGCACGTTCAAGGGGGATCCGCGGCGGATTCCGGCGATGAACGGCGGCAGGAGGCCCTCCCGGCCTTGCCGCGCTTGTGGGAGAGTGATTTGTGGCCAGGTGAAGTGAGAGCGATGGCTAGAATGACTCGGGGATGGCTCTATTTATAGATGGAGGTCGACCGTGTTCGGGACTCCGCCGGTGACGAGCTGCAGAAGAGAGGAGAGGAAGATAAGCTTGGGCGCGGCATGGAGGAGGAGCAGTGGTGCACAGGCTACGCGGTGCACGCGTGCAAGCACAGTGCGGCGCACTACGCGGAGAAAACGGAGCATGCGCGCCCACTGTTCCGCCGCGTAGCGTTCGGCCGCTTCCGACGAGCGGCTTGCCGGCATCGGGGAGGAGCAGGGCGAGGCTAGGTGGTGCGCTGGGGGCTACTGGGGAGCTGGGACATGCTACGGTGGCGAGCGGAGGGCGAACGGGCGGCGGCAGAGGGACCCGGTGCACAGAGCGCGGCGAGCGCATGCAATGCACCGTGCTCTCACGCGGTCACCGCGTGCACTGGCACATGCGGTGCTTTCTGCGCTGCCAAACTGTGTCATTCGTGAAGTCCCTTCAACGCGGTGCCTAGAACTGCGCTTGGCTTGCCATCTAGCTCACTGGAATTGACTTGAGCTATATGCAAAGTTTCTGGACAGAAAATTGTGCCAAGTGCTGGGGACAAATGGCTAGGAGTTTAAGTCTAAAATTCTGGGGTTAAGCATCTCTTAGGAGGGTAGTCATGTGGTAAAAATTCCAACTCCAACAGATCAAGGAAAAATGTACTTGCTTCACAAAGTGCCCATTCTGTACAGAAGCAAAAACATTTTCCTTAGCTGAAAATTTCCAAATGACTATGGGATATTTTTGCATAAGGATGTGAGACATGATCCAAAGAATATTTGGGAATTTTCTTGGAATTTTTGGAGCAATAAAAATGAGGGTTGCTTCATAGTTTATTGAGAAAATAGGCATTTTCAGGAAGAAAAAGAATATAATGCCATTAAATAAAAATATCCAATGTCATTATGGTGAGAGGGATGAGGTCTAGGAAAGGTTTATGGATGATAGACTCCACTTGGAAGAAAATCAAAAATAATTCCAAGTGGCAAGTCCAAAAGAATTGACTGAAACACCCAAAATGCAAATTAAAATATTCAATAAATCCAAGTAAAAGGAAAAGCAAAAATCCAGGGTGTTACAAACCTCCACCCCTTAGGATGAATCTCGTCCGCGAGATTCGGTTGCTCAGGAAACAAATATGGGTATGCAGTCCTTAAGAAATCCTCTCTTTCCCAGGTGGCCTCATCCTCAGTGTGGTGCTCCCATTGGACCTTGTAAAACTTTATGGTTTTGCTGCGGGTGACTCTGTCCATCTCTTCCAAGATTCTCAAGGGTTTCTCCTCATATGTTAAATCTTTGGCATGCTCTAGTTCTGTCATATCCGTCTGTTTTGCGGGTGGTGCGATGCATTTTCGTAGCTGAGACACGTGGAACACATCATGAACCTCGGATAGCTCGGGAGGCAATTCTAACTGATAAGCCACTTTGCCCACTCTGGTCATAACTAGAAACAGACCGATGTACCTTGGTGCGAGCTTTCCCTGAGTATGAAACCTTTTGACTCTTTTCATGGGGCTAACTCGGAGATATGCATATTCACCTGGTTCGAAACTGATCTGCCTATGATTTGAGTCATAGTAGCTCTTCTGATGAGATTTTGCTACTTGCAGTCTGTCTCAAATTTCTTTAACTTGCTTTTCTGCTTCCATCATCAAATCAGTCCCGAAGATTCGGCTGTCTCCTGTCTGAGACCAGTTCAGTGGGGTGCGACACTTACGTCCGTATAGAGCCTCAAAGGGTGACATCTTGAGACTAGTTTGATAGCTGTTGTTGTAGGAGAACTTAGGGTATGGCAGACTGTCCTCCCATTTGGGTCCATGAGCAAGAGCGCATGCCCGAAGCATGTCTTCCAAGATTTGATTTACCCGTTCTGTCTGCCCATCTGTCTGAGGGTGATATGCAGTGCTATGCTTCAAGGCGGTTCCCAGGGCTTGGTGTAGACGCAGCCAGAATGCCGAGGTAAACAAAGATCCTCGGTCTGAAGTGATAGTCCTGGGTATCCCATGCAGACTGACAATCCTGGATATGTAAAGTTGAGCGAGTTGGTCTGCACGGTAGGTTGTCTGTATTGGAATAAAGTGAGCCACCTTGGTGAGCATGTCGACCACGACCCATATGGCGTTATTACCTCGTGGTGTCCTTGGTAACCCCACGATGAAGTCCATGCAGATATCATCCCATTTCCATTGCAGAACGGGTAAGGGTTGAAGTAGACCGGCGGGTTTCTGATGTTCAGCCTTCACCTTGTTGCATATATCGCAACAGATGACGTAATAGGTGATATCTTTCTTCATACCTTCCCACCAGAATGTTTGCTTCAAATCTTGATACATTTTAGTGCCTCCGGGGTGAATGGAGTATGCATACTCGTGAGCTTCCTTCAGAATCTGCTGCTTTAATTCCCTGAGGTTCGGTACACAGACTCGATTCCGAAATCGGAGTGTACCTTTATCATCAATGTTGAAATCTGGTGTCTTCCCTTCTCGTACTTGGGCCATTACCTTGAGTAACAATGAGTCACCAGATTGAGCCTTTCGGATTTCGTCTTCCAGAGTAGGGGTTACTTCCAAGGTAATCGAGCAGGTTGCATCACAAAGGACCATATTGAGCTGAGCTATTTCTTCTTGAAGTGCTGGGTGCAGACGCTCGATTAATGAGTTTGCGGTGGCCGGTTTGCGACTAAGAGCATCAGCGACCGCATTTGCTTTTCCTGGGTGGTAGTTGATACCCAGGTCATAGTCTTTGACCAACTCAAGCCATCTTCTTTGTCGGAGGTTCAAGTCCGGTTGCGTGAATATATACTTGAGACTTTTGTGGTCGGTTTAGATTTGGCATCATTTTCCAATGATGTAATGCCTCCAAATTTTTAAGGCATGGACCACAGCTGCCATCTCCAAGTCATGGGTAGGATAATTCTCCTCATGCGGTCGAAGCTGTCTTGATGCATAGGCCACGACCTTTCCATCTTGCATAAGTACACACCCAATGCCACGCCTGGATGTGTCGCAGTAGATGTCGAAGCTCTGGTAGATAGCTGGTAGAGTCAACACTGGAGCGGTGGTCAAACGGGTCTTTAGTTCATTGAAACTGTTCTCACACGCTTCCGTCCATACGAGCTTCTGATTCTTCTTGAGTAGTTTCGTCATTGGTTTGGCAATCTTTGAGAAGCCTTCAATGAAGCGACGGTAATAACCTGCCAGACCCAAGAAACTCCTGATTTCTGTCACTGAAACATGTGTCTTCCAATTTAATACTTCTGTGACTTTGCTTTGGCCCACGGCCACTCCTTGAGCGGAAAGAGTATGCCCAAGGAATCCCACTTCCTTAAGCCAAAATTCACATTTGCTGAACTTGGCGTAGAATTGATGAGCGCGTAGTCGCTCCAACACTGCTCGGAGATGCTGCTTGTGCTCTTCTTCACTTTTGGAATATATGAGGATGTCATTAATGAACACCACTACAAACTTGTCCAGGAAGTCCATGAACACCTTGTTCATCATGTGCATGAAGAATACAGGAGCGTTGGTCAGTCCAAATGACATGACCGTATATTTGTACAACCCATATCGTGTAGTGAATGCTGTCTTGGGGATATCTTCTTTTCTGATTTTTAGCTGGTGATAACCGGTGCGCAAATCAATCTTGGAGAACACTTGGACTCCACTGAGTTGATCGAACAAATCATCGATCCTGGGCAGCGGGTATTTATTCTTGATTGTGACATCATTGAGAGCGCGGTAGTCAACACACATCCGGAGACTGCCATCCTTCTTGCCCACAAATATTGCAGGGGCACCCCAAGGAGATGAACCGGGGTGAATATATCCTTTTTGGAGCATCTCATCCAATTGCTTCTTCAACTCCACTAGTTCGGATAAAGGCATATGATAATATTTCTTGTAAATTGGTGTTGTCCCGGGCACAAGCTCGATTGAAAATTCAAGCTCTCGATCGGGTGGCATGCCTGGCAATTCATCTGGAAACACATCTGGGAATTCACAGACCACTGGGACTAGATTCATATCTGTAGCAATTGCTACATAAACCATCCCTTTATTTGCATGGCTCGACCGGCAAAGAACCGAGCAGACTGGCCCGAGGGGTTTATTAGCGTGACTTCTCTTGTTGCGCAGTTGATGCAGACCTGGTGTCTTGTCAACCAATCCATCCCCAGAATAATATCCAGTGTTAGAGATTCAATGGATACTAGGGATGCGGGGAAGATAACTCCATTGATTGAAATTTTCAATCCTCGGCATACAATATTTGTCCTGAGCCTGGATCCAGGGGATTGTACCACCATAACTTTGTCCAAAAGGGTATAGGAAAGTCGATGTTGGGCAACAAAACTCCGCGAAATAAAATAATGGGATGCCCCGGAATCGAATAAAATTGTTGCAGGTATGTCATTAACAGGAAACATACCAATGACCACATCGGGAACTTCGAAGGCTTCTTCGGCGGAGATATGATGAACTTGCCCTTGAATATACTTCTAGTTGGGGAATTGCCCCACATAATTGACTTGAGGCTTCAAGTTGGCTGGCGACTTGACGTTCTTGGGACACTGCCTAGCGTAATGCCCAGTTTGTCCACATGAGTAACATGCATTGTTACGCTGACAGTCTTCCTTGTTTGGCTTGGCAACCACAGTCTTAATCTGACTTTCATTCTTGACGTTCCCCTACTGCCAGGTTGGCTTGAACTCGAACTGGGGTTGCTGCCAAGTACGAACCTTCTGAAAAACTTGCCCTTCTGATGTAGGGTGAAACCCTAGATGACGATATTTTCACACTTAGGAGGGGGAAAAGGAGGAAGTCCACGAAGAACACGAGAAGAACACTCAAATCAACAAGATCCAAATCACACATGCACTAGATCCACATACACATAGAGGGATACTAAGGTCCAAATCCAACAAAGGAGGATACACGGTAGCTAGTTCGTCTCGATCCGCGAAGGAGTCGAGGTCTTGATATCCGGAGAGGATCTTCTCACATGGGTCTCATGGAGGTCTTGATCTCCATGGGAGAGGTATGGATGAGCAAAGCTCTATCTCCAAGAGCTATCTACTTTGCTAACCCTAGAGGGAGGAGGGAGATGTCCTTATATAGTGCTAGTACAACTTAGGGCGAGATGGAGGGGGATACAGGGCCTGAGGGCCGAAATACACGCGGTGTCGGGCCGGATGTCCGGGCTCCGTGCCGGATGTCCGGCGGTTCATCATGGTGCCGGATGTCCGGGCCTGGGGGCCGGATGTCCGGCCGAAACTGGCTAACCTACGGTGTCTTCTGTCGAGAGGTGCCGGATTTCTGGGCTAGCGCCGGATATCCGGGCTGCACGGGCTGGATGTCCGGGATGTCGGCCGGATGTCTGGCGCCTGTAGCCTCTTCTGCTGTAAGGCGGCTGCTGCTGCTGTTGCTCCCAGGGGCCAGATGTCCGGGCTTGGGGCCGGATGTCCGGGCCCTGTAGGCCTCCGGTGACCGTCTTCGCTGGTCCTTTTCATCCGTGAACTTGCCGACTTGTCCATTGTTCCAGGCTTCTCCGAGAGGGTCCTCTTGGTACCTAAGCACACATAGCGTTTCGGAATGAGGTAGCATCCATGTCTCGCACGAGTCATATGGTAGTTCACTAAGAAGTGATGTCACCTCGTTTTCGAGAGCTCTCGCACGTGCTCGAGTCATTGGTCCTCTTGGTGCTTGGGGAGACATAGGTGGGTCCATGGGGATGACCGTAGGATGCTCCGCATCATCTCCCCCCCTTGGGAAAGATCCGTCCTCGGATCGGAATCTGCATCACCATGGAAAGGAGATAGGTCCTTGACGTTGAATGTGTCGCTCACGTTGTACTTGTCACGAGGTATGTCGATCTTGTAGGCATTGTTGTTGTAGCGTGCTAGCACCTTGAAGGGTCCGTCGGCTCGGGGTAGTAGTTTGGACTTGCGCTCATTGGGGAAGCGGTCTTTGCGAAGGTGTAGCCACACTAGATCGCCGGGGTTGAACACCATGCGGTGCTTGTTGATGTTGACCTTGGTCGCGAGACGTTGTACTTGGCGCTCGATCATTTGCCTTGTATCTTCATGCATCTTCCTGAGGTAACTCGCTCGTGCACTCGCGTCCATGTCGGTTCGCTCTTGTAGCGGTAGCGGTAGGATGTCCAATGGTGACAAAGGGTTGAAACCGTAGACGACCTCGAAGGGGGACTTGCCGATAGTAGAGTGTCTTGCTCGGTTGTAGGCGAACTCGGCGATGGGCAAGCATTCTTCCCACCCCCGTATGTTCTTCTTGATCAACACGCGAAGGAGGGTGGATAATGTCCGGTTCGTGACCTCCATTTGTCCATCGGTTTGTGGGTGATATGCCGAAGAGAAGAGGAGCTTGATTCCGAGCTTGGCACATAGGGTCTTCCAAAAGTAGCTTAGGAACTTCACGTCGCGGTCCGATGCAATCATCTTGGGCACTCCATGCAATCTCAAGATTTCCCTACAAAAGAGATTTGCAACATGTGAAGCATCGTCTATCTTGTTGCAAGGAATGAAATGTGCCATCTTAGAGAAACGGTCCACAACAACAAATACGGAATCTTTGCCATTTTGAGTTCTAGGCAAGCCAAGAACGAAATCCATACTAATATCTTCCCATGGGTGATATGGAATAGGAAGTGGCATATATAAACCATGAGATTGAGCTTTGGACTTAGCTTTGCGGCATGTAGAGCACCGGTTGGTGTAGCGTGAGACGTCTCGAAACATCTTTGGCCAAAAGTAGTTCTTGGAGAGCATAGCGAATGTCTTGTCACGTCCAAAATGTCCCATGAGTCCTCCGCCATGAGCTTCTTGCAAAAGTAGCAAACGAAGAGAAGACTCGGGAATACAAAGTTTGTTAGCTCGCATAAGATAACCATCTTTCAAGTAATATTGCTCCCAAGTTTTATGAGGTAAACATTTGGCATAAGGAGTTGCAAATGACGAATCATGATCATACAAGTTTTTAATGTGCTCAAAGCCAATAACATTCAACTCAAGTTTGGTGACCAACATGCACTTGCAGGAAAGAGCGTCCGCCACAAAATTTTCCTTACCTTTAATATACTTGATAACATAAGGAAATGACTCAATGAACTCACTCCATTTAGCATGACGCTTATTCAATTTGGTTTGTCCTTTAAGGTACTTAAGCGTTTCATGACCCGTATGGATGACAAATTCACGTGGACGGAGATAATGTTCCCACACATGCAAGACTCTCACTAAAGCATATAACTCTTTGACATAGATGGGGTAGTTAAGTTGCGCGCCGGAGAGCTTCTCACTAAAATATGCGATGGGTCGTTTCTCTTGCATTAACACACCACCAATACCATTACCACTAGCGTCGCAATGCACTTCAAAAGTTTTATCAAAGTTTGGTAATGCAAGTAATGGAGCATGTGTAAGCAAGGTTTTAAGCTCATTAAATGCGGCATCTTGAGATGGACCCCGAACAAATGGTGCATTCTTCTTACTCAATGCATGCAATGGGGATGCAATGGTGCTAAAATCCTTCACAAAGCGACGGTAAAAGCCGGCTAAGCCAAGGAAACTACGCACTTGAAGCAAATTGGTTGGTTGTGGCCAATTCTTAATAGCATCAATTTTAGTTTCATCCACTTGAACACCCTTAGAGGAGACAACAAAGCCCAAGAAAACAAACTTATCAACACCAAAAGTGCATTTGTCCATGTTAGCATAAAGTCGCTCGTCTCTAAGAACTTGCAATACGTCTCTAAGGTGTTTGACATGATCTTCAAGAGTTTCACTAAACACAAGGATGTCATCAAAGTAAACCACAACACAAATTCCAATATATTTGCGAAGAACATAATGCATCACACGCATAAAAGTGCTAGGAGCTTGCGATAAACCCATAGGCATGACCAACCATTCATACAAGCCAAATTTGGTTTTGAAAGCAGTTTTCCATTCATCACCTTCTTGCATGCGTATTTGATAGTAGCCGCTTTTAAGATCAATTTTAGAGAAAATGGTGGCTCCACTAAGTTCATCAAGCATGTCATCTAGGCATGGAATGGGATGGCGATATCTAACGGTGATAGCATTTATAGGACAGCAATCGGAACACATGCGATAGGAACCATCTTTCTTAGGCACAAGAATGACCGGAACGGCACAAGGGCTCAAGCTTTCGCGTACATACCCGTTCTCCATGAGATGTTGTACTTGCCTTTGTATCTCTTTGGTCTCTTCGGGGTTGACGCAGTAAGGTGCCTTGTTCAGTAGTGGTGCGCCGGGGATGAGGTCGATGCGGTGTTCGATTCCGCGTAGTGGAGGAAGTCCGGGAGGTAGCTCATCGGGAAACACGTCCGCGAATTCCTGCAACAAATGAGACAATGCCAAAGGAAGATGTTGTGAAGTATTAGTCCGCACCACTTCATCTTTGCACACAAGTACAAAGTGAAGAACACTTGATGGGCTCTCACTCACATCCCTCAAGTCTCTTTTGGTGGCTAAAAGAACTAGGTCTCTTTTGTCGCTCATCGTGGAGTCACTCATATTTGGCTTGTGGCGCTCACTCTCTTTTTGGTGGTTCACTCTCTCACTTTTCTCTCCACGATGGGTAGATGCTTGCTTGTCCGCGATTACTTGACTTGGTGTCATAGGTCGAAGAACGAATTCCTTGCCCTTCATCTTGAAGCTATAGTGATTGGTCCGTCCATTGTGGATGACGCCGCGGTCGAATTGCCAAGGTCGTCCAAGGAGGAGATGGCACACGGACATAGGAACCACATCAAACTCCGATGTATCTTCGTATGCTCCGATCTTGAAGGATACTTGGACGGTGTGCTCCACTTGAATTGTACCGGAGTCGCTAAGCCATTGGACCTTGTAGGGGCGAGGGTGCTTCTTGTTGACCAATTGGAGCTTGGAGCATAATTCTTCACTTGCCAAGTTGTGGCAACTTCCGCCGTCGATGATGACCTTGATGGAACGTCCTTGAATACCCGCCTTGGTATGAAAGATGTGGCAACGTTGGTCTTCATCTTGATGTTGTTGGAGTGTCAAGACTTTGGAGACAACAAGAGCGGGGCTCGAATCATTGTCGCAAAACATTTGATTATCTTCTTCTTCATTCACTTGTCGGTGCATAGCCACATGCTCGAGGGCTTCCATTTCATCTTCGCTCATTGAGTCGTAGGTGCCGTCGTTGTTGAGGATCATTGTTCGTCGAGTTGGACACTCGAAAGACTTGTGGCCTCGGCCCTTGCAAGTGAAGCACTTGATGTCACTTGTCTTGTCGGTGGCATCCGAAGGAGTTGTTGATGACGAAGCTCTTGGCCTGGAGCTGCTTGTAGTAGGAGGAAGACGACTCAAAGATGTCATTGGATGCTTGGTGCTTGACTTGTCGCCGGTACTTGGTGTAGCCCTAGTCGTGGAAGGAGTTGTAGAAGTCGTTGAAACTTGAGTGTATGAACCGTAGGTCTTGGAAGAGTACTTGGAGTACTTGTAGTCTTCTTGTACTTGTCGCTCCGCTTTGGTTGCTTGGTGCACTAGCTCGAGGAGGTTGGAGTACGGTTGGAAGTCCGCTATCTTCTTGATGGGATGGTTGAGGCCATTCAAGAAACGCGCCATAGTTTGTTCATCATCTTCCTTGACGTTGGCTCGTATCATTACAATTTCCATCTCTTGGTAGTACGCTTCAACCGACTTGGTGCCTTGCTTGAGGAGTTGTAGTTTCTGGAAGAGATCGCGGCTATAGTGTGTGGGCACAAAACGAGCTCGCATGACATCCTTCATTTGATCCCAAGTTGTGATGGGTGGTTCGCCTCTCTCTTGGCGCCGTTCGATCACTTGCTCCCACCAAATAAGAACATAGTCTTGGAACTCGAGAGATGCCATTGCAATCTTCTTTTCCTCGTCGTAGTTGTGAAGACGGAATATCTTGTCGACCTTCAACGCCCATGAAAGGTATTCTTCGGGATCATTTCCACCAGAGAATTTAGGCATGGTGAACTTGAGCTTGCCGTATCGCTCCTCATTGCGTTGACGGCGGTTGCGATGACGCTCTTGTCGTGGAAGTCAATCTTCTAGCTCATCGTCGTCGTGCTCATCTTGATTGTCTTGACGTTGTGGTCGTGGAATACGCGCACGGTTTCGCATCTCTTGGCGCTCCTCAAGTCATGAGGCTTCTTCTTGTTCGCGCACGCGGCGGTTGCGTTCGGCAACGTTGCGAGTTGCTTCGCGTAGGGCACGTTGAGCTTCAAGTGCTTGCTCCTTACGATGTTGTCGCTCTTGGTGTAAGGCGTCGTCGTCGTGGTGCACTTGATGTTGGCGTTGTGGAACTTGATCTTGGGTTCCGTTGGCTTGTGCTTGCCGGTCGTCATGGCCTTGGGAGCGTGCTCGTAGAGGACTTGCATACGAAGGAGTGTCCGAAGAGTAACGGCTTGAATGGCGCCGTCTTGATCTTGAAGAAGACGAAGTGGAAGAATAACGGTTGGCATCATAGAGCGGAACCCTTCCATTTGAGATGAAAGCTTGGCGTCTAAGTAGTCCCTTGTTCGTGTTTCGGAGTGGCGCAAGTCGGTGGCGAGTTGCTCGATGCGATCTCCCAAAGCTTCACTTTCTTGATGTAGCGCTCGTTGGACTCCGTAAAGTTGAGCCTTGGTGACGTAGTTGTTCGGTGCGTCTTCTTGTTCATCGAAGAGGGGGTTGATAGAAGTGCTCGGCCTATCCATGATTCTCAAACAAGTGTTAGTGGAAGAAGGAAACGAACTAGACCAATGTACCTTATCCAGTGTTGAAGATGGATCAATGATCACCCAATATGGTATTATGGAAATAGTGCAATTGGTACCGGATCGAGTCAATCTCACACCTACACAAGTAAAGCTTTTGGAGGAGTTTGGTTAGGATGGTGGCACAAAATTTCTGCAATTGCAAGCAAGATATCAATAATGTTGAAAAAGATTCACAAGTTCGCAAGTGTAACGAGTAGACCAATAGCAATAAGTAGCACACAGAAACACACGCACAGATAGATAAGTGGGGTCGTGCAACCAAGGAGTGAGCTCAAAATGTGGAATCCACAGGAAAATGCTCTTGTTGCACAACACTAGAGAGACGCTAGCACGATTGCTCAATAGGCGGATACGAACTTGTGCACAACCTATAAGAGACAAAACGTAATGCTTTCTATCTCACTTATGCTATGCATGTATGATTCCCGGTGAACTTGTCACAATGATCCAAGATGATCAAATATGCTATGTAATGTGGCGATGCTATGGCTATTGCTTACAAGCTTGTTGCTCTTTCTCTTTTGCTTAAAAGCTTCGCGTTCTTTTGATTGTTTCCTTTGGCCACTTAAGCGAAATGCTCGGACGAAGATAGCAATGATGTATATGCGGGAACAAAATTTGGCACAAGAGATGATATGTGTATGTATGCACGCTATGATAGCTATGCGGCTCGGTATCACTAAAGTGCACAAGTAGCGTTGCCGGCAATACTCAAATGGCTAGTCTCGTAGGAAAGCTACGCAAAAGATGGTCTCGGGGGTTCACAATGCAATGGCAAGGATATGAACAAGATGTCGTCGATGTTACCGTCCTTTCTTACGGTGAGGGTGTCACGATGGTGAAGATGGTCGTTGTCGATGTCGAAGTCCGGGGCGATGATGAGCGGCGGTGATGTCATTGTCGAACCGTTCCTAAGTAGCCGAAACACGTTAGGAAACGGCAAAATCCGCGGCTCAAAATCTCGAGTGGCACGAAGGTGGTGGTATGCGGAAATCAGTGGTGGAGTGGCTCAAGGGGGTTGCGGAAGAAACGGTGGTAAAACGGCAAAAAACGACGAAATTGTGAGCTGTTGGCGTGCTGGTGCACAGGGGCCGGATGTCCGGGGCGCCGGATGTCCGGGCTTTCGGGCCGGATGTCCGGGCTGTCAGATCCGTGGATGAACTCGAAGAACTCGTGGATAAAAGAAAAATTGGAGGCAAAATTCGGACGATTTGGTGGATGGAACGTGGGGAAAAGATGGGGGAAAGCTAGATCCACTCGAAACCAAGCAAACCCATGGATCAAAATCAACAAAATATCATCAAACTCACAAATCACAAAAAAAATTGGGAGGGCTATTTTTGTGTGAATTTTCGAAATTGAGTAAAAACAACAAAATCGGGGCTAGAAAGTGGAGGGAAAGAACTGCAAAGTGTGAATCAACGTGGCTCTGATCCAAGATGATGTAGGGTGAAACCCTAGATGACGATCTTTTCACACTTAGGAGGGGGAAAAGGAGGAAGTCCACGAAGAACACGAGAAGAACACTCAAATCAACAAGATCCAAATCACACATGCACTAGATCCACATACACATAGAGGGATACTAAGGTCCAAATCCAACAAAGGAAGATACACGGTAGCTAGTTCGTCCCGATCCGCGAAGGAGTCGAGGTCTTGATATCCGGAGAGGATCTTCTCACATGGGTCTCATGGAGGTCTTGATCTCCATGGGAGAGGTATGGATGAGCAAAGCTCTATCTCCAAGAGCTATCTACTTTGCTAACCCTAGAGGGAGGAGCCAGAGGTCCTTATATAGTGCTAGTACAACTTAGGGAGAGATGGAGGGGGATACAGGGCCCGAGGGCCGAAATACACGCGGTGTCGGGCCGGATGTCCGGGCTCCGTGCCGGATGTCCGGCGGTTCATCATGGTGCCGGATGTCCAGGCTTGGGGGCCGGATGTCCGGTCGAAACTGGCTAACCTACGGTGTCTTCTGTCGAGAGGTGTCGGATTTCCGGGCTGGCGCCGGATATCCGGGCTGCACGGGCCGGATGTCCGGCGCCTGTAGCCTCTTCTGCTGTAAGGCGGCTGCTGCTGCTGTTGCTCCCAGGGGCCGGATGTCCGGGCTTGGGGCCGGATGTCCGGGCCCTGTAGGCCTCCGGTGACCGTCTTCGCTGGTCCTTTTCATCCGTGAACTTGCCGACTTTTCCATTGTTCCGGGCTTCTCCGAGAGGGTCCTCTTGGTACCTAAGCACACATAGCGTTTCGGAATGAGGTAGCATCCATGTCTCGCACGAGTCATATGGTAGTTCACTAAGGAGTGATGTCACCTCATTTTCGAGAGCTCTCGCACGTGCTCGAGTCATTAGTCCTCTTGGTGCTTGGGGAGACGTAGGTGGGTCCATGGGGATGACCGTAGGATGCTCCGCATCACCTTCCTTCTTGGGTTCAAACTTGCGTTTGCGGTCTTCATATGCAGTCTTGTGATCATTAACAAGTTTGTGTTCCCTTTCGGCAATGAGTGCCTTGTTCACCAAAGTTTAGAAGTCGGGGGAAATCCAGCATGCTGAGTGCACATCGGAGGGTAAGGTTGAGTCCTCCGAGGAACCGATCTATCTTCCGTTCTTCGGTGGCCACATCATGTGTGGAATAACGGGCCAAGTGATTGAACTTGTTTAAATACTCACTTACAGTCGAGTTCCCTTGTGTAAGGGTGAGGAATTCTCGCTGCCTGACCTTCAAGATACCGGCGGGAATGTGATACTTGCGGAATTTATCTTTGAATTTATCCCAAGTAATCTCGTTTTCAGCAGGCCACATAACTTTGGCATTGTCCCACCATATAGCAGCTGGTCCTTCCAGATAATGAGTGGCGATGGGTACCATATCAGCTTCTTCAGTGCGAGCAATTTCTAGCTTCTTCTCAATGGTCCTCAACCAATCATCGGCTTCCATTGGGTCCACTGCTTGACTGAAACTTGGCGGTTTGGTCCTCTGAAAGTCTGATAGCTTGGAGTGATTACCATTATGATTATTCTGCCCGACCATAGTCTGCATGCTTCTCAGGAATTCCATCAGGTCTTGGTTTCTCTTCTCCTCAAACATCCGCATAATCTGCTCTGTTGTGGGTGCTTGAGGTGGAGGAGGTGGTGGCTGATATGGTTCTGGAGAATGTCCTGCTTGCCTGGCAGATCGACGAACTGGAGTATCGTCGCCACCATGACTATTACTGCCACACCTTGTCATCCTATATATGTTTCCCAATAAGAAGCATCGAGATGAGCAACATCCATAAGGGAAAAAAATAGGAAGGTGAAGCAACAAACCCGGAAAAGAAATCGAGAAAAGCCAAAGCGAATAACAGAAACAACATAATTATACAATACATCATCCAGCAAACATAACAGGACAACAGCATGGATAGTACTACTACATGCATACAACCAAACACCACATCATCCTCGTCTACTCGCGACGACAGCGATCGCACTGGCACTCTGACGGTCCTGCTGGTGTCTCCTCGGTGTCGGACTCCGAATCAGAACTGATAACGGACACCTCCGGAGCAAAGGAAACACGACGACGCTGACGGGATGACTCTCCCTCAGGGTCTGGAGAAGGGTGGCTCTGCAGCATCGGAGCAGCTAGGGTAGCGAGAAGCATAGCCCACTGGGCTGGGGACTCATGGGGAGTCACTACCGAAGTACATGAGTTACTCTGAGAAGGTGTGGGAGTCACTGGTGCAGGTGGAGGTAAGGTAACTGGAGGAACAAGCGATGTATGGATAAGTAAAGGTGGAGCGAAGGCAGATCGAGCGGCAGCTAGCTCGTCTCGAACGCGGTTCAGCTCCTGGGCTAGGCTGACGATCAGAAAGTATCCAGCCGTTATGTAACGAGACAGGTGGCTGGCTGACCGGTCACACTCCGGATCAATGTAAGGGAAACAGATCTGTCCTGACTCAAACAGGGATGGATAGAAGTTGAAACCTGGGTGAGTCTGCATCTGAATCTCATTATAGCGCAAGTCAGTGAGAGCCTCAAATGCTGCAAACTGGACCGCCTGGTCGGGTGTAGAAGCAGTCCCGCCCTTGGTGGAGCGAGTGTAAGTGCCCACCACGGTACTGTTGTGCATGATGACCTCCGCGTGATACTCGTAAACACCATCAGCCAGCTGCTCTTGATACACCTGGTACACAGGGTCATCACCGTTGGGGTAGAGTCAGCACCACACGTTGCTAAGCAGATGCGGAAAGGTGGAAGGTGCCGGCTCAGGCTGATACGGATAAGGGACTGGTGCCATCTACACTCACAATATTAACTGATCAGTATTAACAGTAAACTATATGCATGCAATGGAACACCCAAGTGCAGAGTCAAACCTCAAATCGCTACCAAGGCTAAAACTACCGTTTTCTAACGCGTCGGCTATCTAGGGCATCCTACAGTCAGCGCGGCTCTGATACCAATCGTTGTGGCACCCCAACTCAGAGCAACCGGTTTACCTTGCATTGCCAGCCCAGAGATCAAGTCTTCTGGCAATACACAACAACTTGGTACAGAAAACAACCGCTTTATTGATCTCAAGCGGATACATAGGTTCAAATATTACATGATAAGCGAGGCCAAGCGGAACACACGGTGCGGTTGCACTTATGTACATTATTTAGTAGACATCTCAGGGGCCTCGATGATAAAGGGACTACTACGCGGCAGTGGAACAACGAGGTAGCGAAACTCCACTCCACAGGGACACTGCTGGGACACGGTCTAGAGCACGACATAATGCTCGACATCCACGCCATGCACAGCTTCTCCTGCATCTGGCATGATAAGCCAGGTGAGTACTTTGAATGTACTCGCAAGCTCACAGCAAACAAAACAAGTACGACAAACAATAACAAGGCATTTAACAAGTTGAGTGCATGAGCATGGTTCTACCCAACATGAGGGGTGAGTGAAAAGTTGCCATGGTCCCTGGGACCAACTTACCATTTTGGGGTTACCACGTAACCACCGTTCATAACTTACCCACGTGATCCTCACTTGATCACATCCATGCCTTTCATAGTGATCCTCACTCGATCACCACTTCTGCATGTGCCATCTTGTAAATCTTAGTGTGCAAGTTAATTATATCTGTTGACCCACGGTGTGACCTACTACGAACTGTGTCCATATTCGAGGACGCGGCTATCGATAGATTATACACTCTGCAGAGGTTAGTACACTGTACCCACACTACGGAACTCATGGCCTCGTGCTCCCATTCGAGTGGACCAACGACATTCCGACAAAACCAATCTATTGCATGACACTCTCCCGGCCACTCCGACAAACTCCCCTTTGGGCTATGTCATGGGTGTCCCCGATGCCAACTCGTGACATCCGCCACCTCTGTGGCTGCCACCGTCGTGGCCAAACAAAAACATCATCCCAAATGGGGACCTCGGTACCGTAAAACTCGGGCAAACAAGGTTATGACTGCTTACCAGGCCAGGGTAGCGCCAGTGCACAACCTTCCCTCGTAGGAGGCACCGGCGAGAGGCATGACAATAGACCGCATTAGGGCCTCCCCATCCAGGCAAGTGTGGTTGCACTGGTGAGCTCGATTCAGTGGCACCATGACTCGATCAACAACATGTTCAAGTTGAATTAACATCAAGTTTAACTTGAAATAAAATGATTCGAGCCATAGTGTGAATGGATGCACGGGTCATGTTCATGAGTGATCAATGCATCTTGCTACCACGAGAGCATATGACATATCTCTACTGCACACTTTAGCAAGAAAGCATATACCCTACTGCATACTATCAAAATGACATGGAACAAATTCTATGCAATAAGTTCTATATAGCAAATTATTTTAATAGTGAATTAAATGATGAATTTAATTCAAATAAACCAATGTCATTGCAATGCCATCCTTGCATATGAATGTTGTGGCTTGCCTTGGTTCAGAGGAGTGTCACAATACTCCTGGTCTCCTCCAACACAATTAGGAGCTTCTGAAAATATTTTAAATGCAAAAAGAAAATGTCACATAAAGCCTTTTATTTCACCAGAAATTATCAACAACAAGAAAAACTCAGAAATTTGGCATGCATAAACTTTGGCTCAATACAAACCAGTAGCAAAAAGAATCAACTCAATTGGACTTATAGAATAAAAGTTAGAGCTGGTCAAAGTTGGGGTCAGAAGCTGGTCAAATATTCATTTAAATGATTTTATAGAAATTCCTACAGAGAGCCACGTCGAAGGCGTATTTGGCGAATACGCCTCCACTTAAAAACGGTTCGCGGGAGGGAGAGAGAGGCTGAAAGGTGGGGCCTCCTGTCAGGGTTAAAAGAGAGAGAGAGGGAACAGTGCACGACGGCTCGGTTACCGGTGATTCTCCGGCGAGGAGACCTCGGCGGCCGCCGGCGATGGGCTAGATGGACTCAGCACAGCACGGCGGACACGCACGTACCCGAGGCGACGGCTGGGGTGGTTGGACGGCGTCGGGAGGTTCTTCTCCACAGACGGTGGCGGTGGAGCTCGTCGGATTCGGCGATTCCGGCGATGATTCGGCGAGCAAGTGGTACCGTCGTGCTCAGGAGATCACCACGATCTCGAGGGAAGCAGAGAGCGAAGCTGGGGGTGGCTGGAATGAGTGCACGTTCAAGGGGGATCCGCGGCAGATTTCGGCGATGAACGGTGGCAGGAAGCCCTCCCGGCCTTGCCGCGCTTGTGGGAGAGTGATTTGTGGCCAGGTAAAGTGAGAGTGATGGCTAGAATGACTCGGGGATGGCTCTATTTATAGATGGAGGTCGACCGTGTTCGGGACTCCACCGGCGACGAGCTGCAGAAGAGAGGAGGGGAAGATAAGCTCGGGCGCGGCATGGAGGAGGAGCAGTGGTGCACAGGCTACGCGGTGCATGCGTGCAAGCACAGTGCGGCGCACTACGCGGAGAAAACGGAACATGCGCGCCCACTGTTCCGCCGCGTAGCGTTCGGCCGCTTCCGGCGAGCAGCTTGCCGGTGTCAGGAAGGAGCAGGGCGAGGCTAGGTGGCGCGCTGGGGGCTACTTGGGGAGCTGGGACACGCTGCGGTGGCGAGCGGAGGGTGAACGGGCGGCGGCAGAGGGTCCCGGTGCACAGAGCGTGGTGAGCGCATGCAATGCACCGTGCTCTCACGCGGTCACCGCATGCACTGGCACACGCGGTGCTTTCGGCGCTGCCAAACCGTGTCATTCATGAAGTTCCTTCAACACGGTGCCTAGAACTGCGCTTGGCTTGCCATCTGGCTCACTGGAATTGACTTGAGCTATATGCAAAGTTTCTGAACTGCGCTTGGCTTGCCATCTGGCTCACTGGAATTGACTTGAGCTATATGCAAAGTTTCTGAACTTCTACCAGAAAAATAAAGGAGGTCAAAAGAAAAATACTGCAAAAAGAATGAACTCATTTGGACATGTAGTTTGGGAGTTATTGATGGTCAAAGTTGGGTCAAATCTGGATTAAAAATGAATTTGAATGAATTTCTGGAAAACCTCCAGGGGGTGACGTCGGAAGCGTATTTTGGTTGTATGCCTCCACTTAGATACCAGTTCGGGGTGGACTAAGAGGCTGACTGGTGGGGCCCTTCGACCAGGTTTGAAGGAGAGAGAGAGGAAACAGAGGGCTGGTGGCTTACCGGCGGCCGTTCGCCGGCGTCGAGGCCGCGGTGGGGCTGGGCGAGGGGCGGGATGGATCGGGCACTCTCCGGCAAGCTCACCCGTACCCGCAGCTCTCCGGGAGACGGCCGGACGGCGTCGCGCCCTTCGTCTTAGGCGGCGGCAGGCTACGGCCGTCGGCGAGTCCGGCGATTCCGGCCATGGTTAGCTCTGTTAGGAGGCCAGGGAGAACCAGGGGGTTGAAAGGAGGTCGTTGATGGCGCTGGTTGAGGCGGAGGGGCACTGGAGGTGACTGGTCAAGGTAGAGACCGAGCAGCGAGCTCCTGGCCGAAGGGGAAGAAGAAGGGCTCACCGGCTCGATTGAGTGGCTCTGGTGGTCAAGTGGGTGAGGGGGGAAGCGAGTGGTGAGGAGAGATGGGGCCGGGGACGGCTTAAATAGGCAGGGGAGGATGCCCATGGCTACAAGCCACCATGGAGGTGCGGTTGATGCTCCGGCGAGGCGTGGCACGCTGCGGGGCCAGTGAGGCGACGGGAGAGGGCAGAGGGGAGCCACTAATGCAGGCAAAGCGGAGCTAGGGACGCGGAGGAAGGAGACGAAGGTGCGCAGGAGCTGTTGGCCACCACGGTGCACTGTGCACCCGTGGGCGGCGATGGCTGGCATCCGACGAAGAGGCTTCTGGAGGGAGGGAGGGGTCACAGGGGTACGTGGGAGGAGGAGGAGGGCGGGCGGCACCAGGGGACGCGTGGGAACGGCTGGGAGGAGGAGGCCCGAGGCTTGGCGACGCGCAGAGCATGACGACAGCAAGCAGAGCATGCTTCTGACCATGCCATCTGCGTGGTCACCGCTTGGCATGACACGTAGAGGGCACGAGGGACTGGCAAAAGGTGTCTAAGGTGTAGTCCTTTCATACTGGAGCTCCACTGTTGCATCACTTCGATTAAAGTGGCTTTGCAATGAAGTGTAGCATCAACTGAACTTTGCTGCAGCGGGATTAGACTGGATGTTGTGGTCAAGGGACTTGATGAATGAGATAAACAAGATGTCACAGAGGTTTAGGGTAGGAAGGACTACAATCCTGTGAAATCTGAAGCCATTTGGACCAAGTTTGATCATAGTTGCTTCACAACTGACAATCTGGTCCAGAAAATGGAATTTGAAGCTGCACTCACATAGAGTGTTGCATTGAGCTGAAATTTGGTGGAGGATAATGATTTTGGCATATGAAGGTACTGGTAAAATTTCATACCATTTGGATAAGTATAAATTGTACTTCCTTCACAGTGGTCCTCTCAGGACAGAATCTTGGGGGATTTTTGTGGAGCAAAGGGCTTGGCAAAATAATGTGAATTTTGGCATGATCAATGGATATAGGAATATTTGGGTCCTGGATTAATTTTTTGAAGCAATATAAAATGTAATTGCTTCACACCCTGAAAAAATGACCAGAAGCAAGAATTGAATGATGTGCTCACCATGAGCATGAAATCTTGAATATTTTTACATATCCAAGGTTTAGATGAGTCAAAGGATTTATGAGAATTTTATGGGAATTTTGGGAATAACAGAAATATAGGTTGCTTCACAACCAAGGGCAAACATGACTATTCCTTTAATAGAAAAAGGAATATTTAAATGGAATGAAAATTATTGTTGGGTTTGGATGGACATGGCTTGATCTAGGGAAATATTTGAGAAGGATGATTTACTTGGGAGAAGAAATAAAGAGGATCTTCCCAAGTTTCCAGTCCAAAGAGCCAATTCAAAAGAAATCCAAGCCAAAACTCAAAGAAAACCAAATGAAAGAAAATGGGCCAAAAATTGGGGTGTTACAAACCTACCCCCCTTACAAAAATCTCGTCCTCGAGATTTGGTTGCTCAGGGAACAAGTATGAATATGACTTAAGGAAACCGTTTCCAACTCGGGTATCCTTCTCCTTGGTATGTTGTTCCCTCTGAATTTCATATGATCTGATTACCTAGCTCTGGGGTTATTTGCTTTACCTTACCCAGAATTCTGATAGGCCTTTCTTCATGTATCAAACCTTATGTTGACTTCGAGTCGTTCATCTCTGCTGACTTAGCTGGGGTGGCGATATATTATCATACCGGGGACATAATAACTTTCCACAAGTTCGGAGTGATCTCCAATTGACATGTCTCTCTTCGATCTATTGCCGGTAATATCCAAGGAATCTGAGAATAAATTTCCTCAAACAGTAGCACCTCGCGACTGGACTGGCGGTTGTTCTGGCGGGAAGATATTTTTCATGGCCAGTTGTCATTGCACTTAATTCCATACATAAGAGCACATGATCCGAGTTTGTTGTTCATCTTTTGGCTTACTCATGCTGTCGGTATATCCATTTGTGGTAATAAGCAGTGAGATGCTTTAACACGGTCGCTGAAGTCAAACTGCTGAGGTGGCTAAGGAATCTTGGATCTGACAGGACAGACTTGGATACTCCACACTAACCATTTGAGCACGTGAAGTTGGTCAAGCGGGTTGGCTGGATATGAGGTCCTTATTGGTCAGAATAGGCCTCTGAGTGCATGTCCCTGTCGATTCATATGGAATCATGGCCCCAAGCTGACTTGGGTATCCGAACCCTGATGGTCGTGCAAGAATCATCATACTTTTGCTGCCAGTCTTACTCCTTGATTGTCAGTATTTTCTTTGTCGGAATCCCTCGCGGAAAGAGCTTGGTATATATATATATATATATATATATATAATATATATAGGGTGAGACTATTTAGGAACCCCTCTAGAGTTCCTAAATAAGCTTATTCAGCAACCCCCACCCCCTCCTACCTGTGGCTACCCGCAACCTCCCCCCCTTACTTGTAGCTACCGCGGAGCGAGCAGCGGCGAGCGGAGCCGGTGGTTAAATACCCGGCGCAGTTCTGCTCTCGCATCAAGCCGCGATCCTGCCTCAACCTTCTTCCCGCCGCCGCGCCCTGCGCCACCAGACCTCGGCCGCCGCATACTCCACAGCAACCCACGCACCCCACTTCGCCCATGCTCGTGCCCACACCAGACCTTCCCCATCCCGTGACCCCCACCCTACTTCCCCTATGACCACCACCGGCCCGAGCACCTCCTCGCCGTTCGCTCCACCAACGGATCCATCTGCCCCACCTTCCCCGGTGTAGATCGATGTGCGAGAGGACCTGACTATCGCCCCCAACCCCCCTCCCCTGCCGACGCGGCCCAACCCTGGTGGCAGGTGCTTGAGGGAGGCGGATCCTACTCACGCGCAACGGCGGGGCGCGGTGAGATACCTCACCGGGATCCATTACTGGCAGCGGTCGAAGATCCACCGCACGAGGCTACCTACCCGTCGAAGGTAAGCATCGCCGCTGGCCCGCCTAGGTCCGCGGTGGAGGACTTGCTTCGCCCGGCGCACCGCATCTCCGACGAGGCCTCCTCCTCCGGCCTCCTGCTCAAGTGACGACGCCTTCGGTGAGCCCGCCCCAAGCTCTCCCATTCGACCGCTCCTGCTATTGCTAATTGCCATAGCTAGATGCAGTTTACTGCTGCTCCTAACTGCCGCCAGTAATTGCAATTAACTATGAAAAATGATGTTAACTGCTGATGCTAATTCCAATTAACTACTGCCACATCTCTAACTGCCGTCGCTAATGCCACATCTCTAACTGCCGTAAGCTTCCAAGCTAATTGAATTCCTCCCCTTCCCTTTCCTTTCTCTCACATGTCCCCTTCTGAACTACTGGTCGCAGGGGCGCCGGCGAGCGAGGAACCACCAGTAGTTGGCAGTTGTAGCTCGACGAGCCACTGCCACTTCCTGTGTACTGATGGTGGTGGATCCATGGCTGCTGTTGGCGACCCTTGCTTGGTCCGCCCCATGGGCCTGCTCAGTTCTACAGGCAGGGCTCCGTCAGCGCCCTAGCCCCAGCCACCTGCTTCATCGCACTGGGGATCGACGAGGTGCAGGAGGCCCCGAGCCATCGAGAGCAGTCGGCGTGAACTGCAGCACATCCACGGTATCCTAGAGGTGTTGATCCGGTTGCACCTGTTGCTGCTCAGTGTAGCTAGATGCCATTAACTACTGCTGCTAGTTGCAATTAACTACTGCTACTAATTTGTGTGCAGATGCAGCAGGCCATTGCAACTGATGCAACCAGCCATCCACCATTCTCTTCTCTCCCAAACACACAAAGTGGTAGCAAAAGGCAGAGAGAGCAGTTCGTAAAAAGGATGGTTATGATTTCTGAATTTTTAATCTTCTAATTGTTGCTAGTAGTGTTTAACTTGTTACTGTATTAATTTATTTTTGATGAAAAAATTGTTTTTTAGTTCTTGTCGCCTCATGTTCCATTGGGTACTCCGTGCACACAACAACACAAAAGAAAGTTGCGTTCAGTCAGTTACCACGCAGCATGGCTCCCGTTAAATTGGAGGTCCATGACATTTCTTTTTCAGATGTAATTATCTACAGCAGAAAAAAAATGATGTCGGCAAATCCACTATAGGGGTAGTTGGTTCCGGCCATGGGAGCAGTTAGGAAAGCGAATAGAAAAAGCTTGTGTGTGTGCTTCATCATCTTTTTCAAAATTTAGCTCCTCCATATGTCATGGAAGAATCCACTATCAAAATACCAAGTTGTTTCCCTATCTCTTCTTCCGAGCCTTTGCATCTTATCCTGGACACTATGTAATAACTTGCCTGGTTCAGTTAACTTTAATTTGGTTCGGTTAACTCCTTGCTTCTTCTCAGTTTCCAGTTCAGTTAACTTCAGTTAACTCCCCTGGTTCGTGCAGTCGACCGTCTCAGTTTCTGAACACTGAACATGGAAGCAGTTTGGACCAGTTTCTGGATCGGTTCAGTTAACTCCCCACACCACAAAATCAGTGAGCACACAGCACAAAAAAGTGAAAGAAAGAGCAACAGAGAGGCGTTGTTGTATTATCTCAGTTATCTATTTAACTGATACGAGTTGACTAGCAGGGTAAAACAAGAATGCATATGATGGTCGGATGTTGTGTTGTGCGACGCTCTACGTCTAGAAGATGACGGCTGGCTCCAGTGCTCCCGCGCAGCAGGCGCTTCCAGAAAACCAATGGCTGGCTATGGTAATCCCGCGCATGCTCCGTCCTCCGGGGTCGCCGATGATGGGTGAGATGGCAGCACCTATGGATTTCTTTTTGGTTTAGTTATTATACTGCAGTTAAGAGTATTAGTGCTTTCAGTTATTTAGAAAAAAAGGAAAAAGCAAGCAAGGTGAAAGGATAAGATTACGTGTGGTAGAGAGAAGTTCCTTCATTTTTTTCTAAGTGTATACTGCAATACTTATTCTTTCGTGCACCAGAAGTAAAACTAGATAGTTTTCTGAAAAAGTATCATGTCACTCTCCGTGGCTCCTCTTTAAGTCCAGTTTGTTGGTGGCTCGGTTAACTCCTGTGGTTTCAGCAGTTATGTATAAAAAACAAGAAAACCCTGGGAAGTTAACTTTGGAATTTTTGTAGTTAACTAAAAAGCCCAGAAAGAATACAGTTCATTATTGATTAAAAAAATGGTAGTTTACTTAGAAATTTGCAGCAGTTGTTCTATGATTTTTTTCAGCAGGAAAAGTCTGATTATATGAGCAAAAACAACAGTTAGTTTTTGGATGTTGTGGCAGTTCACTCGGGGGTATGTGTAGCAGTTAGCAAAAACAATAGTTAGTTTTCTTAGAAACTCTTTTTTACTCGGAGAAACCATCAGTTAGCTTGTTAAAAAGAAAACACTATAAAAACAGTAGTAGTTAGCCATCAGTTCAAAAAGAAAAAGACATTGTAAAAGCAGTAGCAATTATTTTCTTACTTAGGAAAACAAACAATTAGCTTATTATGACCCCAGTTAAAAAGAAAAATATGGAAGCTAACTTACAATTACAGCAGTCGACTTTGTCATTTGCACACTTAAAACCCGGGTTAAAAGAGGAAAAAACAATTCGCTATAAATAATCAAGGAAGTTAACTTGGCAGTTTACATCAGTTGATTTTGTATTTTGTAGCAGTTATTAAAAACACGGGAAAAGGAAACGAATATTGCTATGAAAAATATGTGAGTTGACTATGTGCTGAAAAACACGAGAAAAGTTAACTTCGGTGGCCGTAGCGGGTATTCAAAAACATTAATATTAAAAATTAAAATACTATACTTTAGCGGTTCACTCGTCCAAAAACAAGAGTTCACTTTTGCGGTTTTAAAAGCCAGAAGTTAACTCTTACAAAACAAACTTGTACACTTGCAAAATCACGTTAGGTGGTCCACCTGGAGTAATTAACCTTGGTTAATTTCAGCAATTTTTTTGGTAACGGTCTGCCAAATCTATTTCTAACTACTCCCAAAAAATGAGAGTGACCTTGCAAAAAACTGTAGATCCAAAACAGTTAGCTTACCGGCGTCGGGCAGTTAACTATTTCACTATCGACGGTTAGCGTGATTCGGGCAAAAAGGAATACAAAATGAAAAATACTTACAATTTCGGCAGTTAGCTTGGTCGCCATGACACAGTTAGCTATTCAGTCTCGACAGTTAGCGTGACCAGGGAAAAAAGAATGAAAGAAAAATTTGTACTACATTCAGTCCCCGGCAGTTAACTTGGTGCTAACCGCCGCGATTCCCGGCAGTTAGCTATTTCACTCCCGGCAGTTAGCTTGATCCGGGAAAAACCAGGAAAAAAAATAGTGTCTTAAGTCACGGTAGTTAGCTTGGTCATCATACGTCAGTTAGCTATTCTGGTCGGGCAGTTAGCGTGTACTGTAGCAGTTCGGGGAAAAATGACGAAAATGTCGTAGTTTTTTTAAAACTGCTCTTAAACCGTGGCGAATCTGAAAACGAGTTCTATATACCAAAGTTCGGGCTAATCCATAGCTTTCCAATGGTGTATCATACGCATCATTCTGACAAACGGTTTGAAAATTTCTTTCACAAAAACACCGAAAACGCGTTTGAAGAATTTTTAGCTTTTTGAATTTTGTTTAAAAACTGTAAGTATTTTGGGAAAATGATCAACATATAGAAGTTCCATCTATCCAATAGCTATCCAACGATATATCATTTGCATCATTCCGATAAACGGTTCAAAAATTACGATCAAAAAACAGTGCGAAAAAATGATACCAGAAAAAGTCCGCTCGGCAGTTAACTGAAATATGACACACAGTTAGCTTATCTGTTTTTGGGCAGTTAGGAACGGTTCCTGAATAGCTTATTCAGGAATGGGTTACAGAATAGCTGGGATGTATATATATATATATATATATAAGCACTATTCTGATCCTAGATCCTGGGATTCTGATCCGAGCGGCCCCTATATCGCGAGTGCCACTCCTGAGATCCGAGAAACCCAACGGACCGAGACCGATACAGAAAAAGCCCACCCCACGAAACCAGCTGCCCCGATCCCCACCCCTGACCTCCCCCGATCCCCTCCCCGAACGCCACCACCAACCTCCCTGGATCACGCCGCCACTGCCGCCGCCGCCCTCCCTGGATCTCGCCGCTGCCGCTGCGCGCCTCCTCCCCCACGGCCGGCGTGCCTCCTTCGCTACGGCCGGCGAGCCTCCTCCCCCACGGCCGGTGTTCCTCCTCCCCAACGGCCACCGCCCTCTGCCCAAACCACCTCCCCGCCACCAGGTGCGCCACCGCCAGGCTCCCGCGTCCCAGACGCTGGAGGCCCTGGATACGGCTGCCACCATGCGGCGCCACGACCACCTGCCTCCCACCCCCGCCTCCCAGGCTCCCCGCGCTGCCACCTGCGCCCCGTGTCCAGCGGCCACTACTCCGCGTCGCCCCCTTCTGCACCACGCGCGGGCACTTCTCCAAATCCGCGCCGGAGTTGTGGCGGCTCCCTTTACTCGGCCGCCCAGCGACCCGCCCTTGCCATTGCTGGTTGCTGCCATCGCCGGGGTGATTGAACTGCAGTGCACGGGAGAGTAGAACCACCGACGAAGCTCGTGTCAAATCCTCCCCAAGGACCTCTGCTCACACCTGCTGCTGCTACACCGACCTGCTCCCTCTCCAACCCCTGAACTGTCCATTTTTTGGTGATGCTTCTCATTCTCGCCATGGTCAGTGGCTTATTCTACGGCTGATGCTAACACTAGTGACTCTCTTTCAAAGGATAAAGCTCTCTGCTAAATTTTCTTGTATACTAGCTGCCTCTTATCTACATCAGATGGCATGAGTGGATCATCTTGTGTGTTCAGAGACCGCATCTTGTGCTCTGTATCTTTGGCAGAATATGTGCTATAGCTACACCAGGTTCAACTACTGTTATATGACGGCCGCCATGAAGTTCTACTACGGTTGTTAACCAAGATCTACTATAGCTATACGTCGGCCGTCGTGAAGTTCTACTGCTGCAATATGACAAGTTCTACTACTGCTATACATCAGTGTACTATGCAGCAATCTCTCTCTGCTTTTACAGTAAAACAAGGCCATGCTTTTGTTCTGTTTGAATCAGTAGTTTGGAAAGGCAGTGGCATTTTTCTCTCTATCCATGTGTAGGTGTTGAAGCTAGTGTGTAAGCTATAAGTGTTAGTTCTGAATCATTTTTCTCTCTGTTTGTGTGCCTGGTCAAATGGCACTAAAATGGCCTTCCCCCGTCACTAGTTTTCTTTTAAAAAAGTTGTTCGTTCCTACCTTCTATGACAACGTTGCATTTTTACCATTCTAAAAAGTGAGAAGCGAAAAGCAATCACAGTGTGTAAAGCAAAAAAATGTGCAGTGGTGAGAAGGATAAACAAATGTGTAGTGGTGGCGTGAACATGATGTTAAGTCTGATGCAAAACAAAAATACTCGACAAAACTTCATTTTATCAGATCTGATTTTCGTGCTCTGTGCAATTTTTAAATGCCTATAAAAAGACTATTGTTTTACTATGATATATAATAGCTCAAGAATTTTATTTGAAGATGGATCGAAGTTAGGTACACAATATAATGTACGTTATAAGAAGTTCAACCAAAAATAACACAACAGTTCAAAAATAACAGAGCACTTTGAAGTGGATATTTCACCGTTTCTAAATAAAAAATAGTAAGTTCAAAATTTTAAAATAGAGTAGTTTAAAATCATAAAAAAAGGATTTTCATTGTTTCTAAATAAAAAAAACTCTAGAAGTTCAAATTTAAATTACGAACCGGTTCAATAGTTATTACAAAACTAGGATTTTTTCCGTTACTAAAAGAAATAAACCAAGAAGTCCAAATTACAAAAAATAGAGAAGTTCGATATTTATAAAAAAACTCTGATTTTCCTTGTTACTAAGGAATAAAAAATGAAAAATTTCCAATTAAAATATAGGAGTAGTTTCGATGTATACGGAAAACTTTAATTCTTTCCGTTTGTAGGAAACATAAAAGTATGAAGTTCAATTTAAAAAAAATTGTTCGATGCTTATTTTAAAAACATATTTTTCCTAAGAATAAAACTAAGAAGTTCAAATTAAAATAACAGAGAAGTTCGAAGTTTATAAGAAACTCAAATTTTTTTCTTGTTACTAAAGAATAAAATGAAGAAGTTCAAATTGAAAATAAAGGAACAACTAAAAAAATATCAGAATTAAACGCAAATGGAAATGTTCAAAAACCAACCATGGGGTAGTTTCCATTAAAAAATCAGGGGTGTTCTTGACACGAAAGTTTATCAATAAAAAACAACAATCTACTTTTATTGAAAATCAAATTATTCTCGTTACTGAAGGAAAAAACAAGAAGTTCACATTTTAAAAACAGAGTAGTTCAAAATTTATAAAAGAAATGAATTTTCCCCGTTTCTGAAAAGACCCCCAAAAGTTCAAATTAAACCAACGAAGCGGTTCAACGTTTACTAAAAACTCAGATTTTTAACCGCTTCTAGAGAATAAAACAAAGAAGTTCAAATTTTAAAAAGTGGAGTAGTTCAAAAAGTTTGTAGACATGGATTTGTCCCTGTTTTTTAAAAAGATCTGGAAGTTCAAATTTAAATAAGTGAGCGGTTCGGTGTTTATTACATAACTAGGACTTTTCTCGTTACCAATGAATAACACCAAGAACTCCTAATTAAGAAATGAAGTTGTTTGATGTTTATAAGAATCTCAGATTTTCCCCGATACTAAAGATTAAAATCAGATAAGTTCAATTTTAAAAAATGGAGTAGTTCAATGCATATAAAAAACTCAGTTTTTTCTCATTGCTGAAGAATAAAACCAAGAAGTTCAATTTTAAAAAGCGGAGCAGTTTGATATTTATTTAAACACTCGGGTTTTTCGGTTACTAAAGAATAAGACCAACAAGTTCTTTTCAAAATAATGAAGAAGTACGATGTTTCTAGCAAAACTCCCATTTTCACATTTCTAAAAAGACACAAAGAAGTTCAAATAAAAAAGTTAGAGCGGTTCAATGTCTATAAAAAACTCAGATTTTTCCGTTACTAAAGCGAAATGGAGAGAAGTTCAAATTGATAACAGCTGGAAGTTCACGTATTGCATGGTGTGCATTTCGTATGAGAAAAAAGAATAAAAAAGGTAAAGTCTAAAAAAATTGTTGCTAGAAGTTCAAGTGCTCTGCCCAGGGAAGTTCAAAAATTCTTGAGAGAGAGGTTCACCGTGTATTCAACAACTTTTCAAACGGTATATCGTATGCTGTATACCAAATGATATATCGTATGCTCTATTCCAAAAAACGGTTAAAACAAATTGGTGTATGTTTTCGAAACAAAAGTTTAACCATAGTAGAAAAAGTTGTGTCTTTTCAACATGTTTCTAAAAAGGTGTATCATTTGTGCAACTCCGAGGAACGGGTGAGGAACTAAGAACAAAAATACGTGACAGAAGTTCAACGTCAAAACAGCGAGCAGTTCAACTACTACACGGAATGCGTTTTCAGAAGAGAATAAAAAGAACAAAACTAAAAGCCTAAAAGTGTTGTTGCAAGAAGTTCACGTGCTTCTCCCTACATGGTTCAAAATTTCTAGTGAGAGAAGTCCGTCATTCATTTACATGATAAAAAAAGGCAAAAAACAACGTTGTTTTTGCCATTTTTAAAACTGCTCGCAAACGGCAACGAATTTGTGACAACTATCTACATGAAAAAGTTGCTCCTATTCATAAGCTTTCCAATGATATATTATATGGTTCATTCCGATGAACGGTTTAAAAGTTTCATGTATACCATTAAAACAAGTTTTTGTGTATTCAAAAAAAATATCTTGAACCGTAGCGGATATGAAAAAATGATCAACACGTGGAAGTTACGCGTTTTCAACAGCTTTCCATCGATATATCATTCGCTCAATTCTGACAAGTGGTTGGGAAGTTACGGGCAAAAAACAGTACGTGAAAAATAGAGTGAAGTTCAAGCTGAGATGTACGAGAAGTCCAACTTCTTCACAGAGTGTAGTTTCGAAGCCACTGTATCGCGATGAAGGCAGAACGCATGATCTCGCCATTTTCAAAATTACATAAAAACGGCAGGGAATTAGAGAAAACTTTCTATATGAAAAAGTTTCGCAAGTTCCATAGCTTTCCAACGGTATATTATTTGCCCCATTCCGATGAAGTTTGCGAAAATTACAGCCAAAAAATGATTTCAGCCATATTCAAAATTGACATAAAACCGTAAAGAATTAGGAGAAACATTCTATACATGAAAGTTTCGCATTTGCTCAAGCTTTCCGACGCCATATCGTTTGCTGCATTCCGACATGCCATTTAAAAATTGACGTGAAAATACCATCTCGGCAGAACTTCGCCCGTTTTCTAAATTACATTTAAACCGTATAAAATTAGGAAAAACTTTCTATATGAAAAGAAGCGCATTTTCATAAGCTTTCCAATGCCGTATCATTTGCCTCAATCGGATTAGCCGTTTTCAAATGGCGCCAAAAATACGAGCTCGGCTGTTCGGTTTGAAAAATTCCGCCATTTGTGAAATTGCTCTTTAGCCGTAAGGAATTTGGCAAAACTTTCTATATGTGGAATGAGCAGATTTGCAGCAGCTTTCCAACGCCGTATCATTTGCCTTATTCCGATAAACGGTTTAGAAATGAGCTCGAAAATACGATTCGCGTTTTTGTGTGTGAAGAAAAATGGTTTTCAAAACTGCTCTTAAACAGTTTAGATTTTGATAAAAATTCAACTTACGTCTTGACCCTCGTGTCCACAGCTTTCCAATGGTATATCGCAAGCCTCATTTGGACAAAGTTAGCGGAAGTTCAACCTTTCACCAAGTGAAGTTCAGGTCGAACAACTCAGGCAGTTCAACTAAGAATCAGAATATTATTCTGATCCCGTGATCAGAATAGTGTTTATATATATATATATATATATATATATATATATATATATATATATATATAGTAACACTATTCTGATCCTAGGATCAGAATATTATTCTGATAACTGCTTGCTCTATAAGGAGGCGCGTAGATCTTCCCGAATTGCCCCACCAGACCCGTCTAAAAAACCTGGCTATGACGCCACAACCACGACCTCCACCACCTCCCCCCGATCCCCTCTGATCCCATCGCCGCCGATCTCGCCCTAGACCCACTCGCCTCTGGTTGCCCTGCCGCGGACCTCCCCTCCGACGCCGGTGTCGCGCGCTGTCCCACCTGTCCAGCCCCGCCCCGGACCTCCCCGCCGCCGGTGCCCTGCCCCACCTCTCTCACCCCGGCCTGGACACCCTGCCGCCGGTGCCCCACTCGCAGCCGCCCCCGTGAATGCCAGGCGCTGCCGGCCCCGCCAACCCCAGGTGCCCCGCCCCGCCAACCGCGCGAGCCGCCCCCTTAGCCTGTCTGCTGTTGTGTCCACCCGCTGGATCCGGTTACCGCCGCCGTCCCCGCGCGCAGATCGAGCAATGGCCGCCGAGATCCACTTCGGCTCCCCTGCAGCTTCCTCTCCTTCCTCGCCGTCGCCACCTGCTACTGCTGGGTGGTGGAGCGCTGCCCCTGCTTGGCCGCCATGGGGAGCCTCCTGGATGGAGCTCACGCGCCTCCCCAACCATAGCGACCAGGCCGTTCAACACCGCTCCTTTCTTCTGCGAATGGCGCGGCACCATCCTACTCCCAGTGCGCCGTTGCACCCAGCAGCCCGCGCGCCATTAGCCGACTCCCTGGGCGCCGTCATATCCGGCATCCCATGAGCCACAAGCCCGCTCCCTGCGCGCCACAGCCCCAACGGCCTGCGCGCCATCCCTTCCAACAGCCCGCGCGCAGACGAATGCTGTCAACGGCCGTCACGCATGCTGCCTGGCCGTCCTCCAGTGAGACCCAGCTAGTGCCCGTCGCCATGTTCGCCCATACTGCTCTCTACCTGAACTTCTCTTCCCTGCCTCTTCAAACGTCTCATGGCCCGATGAAGCTCCGCCATCGTCTGTCTAATTTTTTTGCTACTGTTGTTCTTGGTTTGCTTCAAGACAAAGCTACTGCATGTGGGTTAGTTGGAATGGATAGGGAAAATGTAGTACAGGCAGTGTCATGTCAAATATGAAAACAAAAAGACAAGGAGAGCATAAGAACGAAGCATGTGGTGGAGAAAAAGGTCATCGATTCTTATGCCCAAGGAAAAAAATGGCTGCTCCCTGTCGCATATGGACGCGTGTCTCACTGTTTACCGCTTGCACCTTTCCACTTGCAGTTGTTCTTTTGTATTGCTATCTCTGTTCACTCCGTAAAATTTTATGTAATATAAGTTGAGTATTTTTTTATGTGAAAGATATAGAAGTTCATTTACCAAACAGTATTCAGTTCGCCACACAAAGGTTTGGACGTCCAGAAAAAAGTTTAATGGTTCGCCACACAAACCATTCATCAATGGGTTCACGAACCATCATTCAAAAATTCACATGATCATAAATAACGAAAACAGTATGATGTTATATTATAAAACTTGATTTTTAAAGTTACTAAAGAATCAAATCAAGAATTTCAAACTAAATTAAATAAATTATTCAAAAAAAATATCAAAAACAAAATTTCCATGTTTTAAACAAAACCAGAAGTTCAAATTAAAATAACAGAACGGTTCATAAATAACAGAGCATTTTGAAGTGGATATTTCATCATTTCTAAATAAAAAAACAAGAAGTTTGAATTTTAAAAATAGAGCAGTTCAAAAATGAAAAAAAAATCACCATTTCTAAATGAAAAAACTCTAGAAGTTCAAATTTAAATAACGGGCCGGTTCAATACTTATCACAAAACTAGGATTTTCCGTTAATAAGGAAATAAACCAAAAAGTCCAAATTACAAAAATAGAGAAGTTCGATATTTATAAAAAACTATGATTTTTCTTGTTACTAAAGAAATAAAATCAAGAAGTTCAAATTAAACTAACGGAGTAGTTCGATGTATACGGAAAACTCAAATTCCTTCCGTTTCCAGGAAAAATAAAAGTATGAAGTTCAATTTTATAAAAAAATTGTTTGATGCTTATTTAAAAACCATATTTTTCTTCTACAAATAAAACTAACAAGTTCAAATTAAAATAATATAGAAGTTCGAAGTTTATTACAAAAATTGGATTTTCCCCATTTTTAAAGAATAAACCAAGAAGTTCAAAACTGAAAAAATAGAGTAGTTCAAAATTTACAAAACTTGGATTTTCCCCGTTTCTAAAAAACCCATAGAGGTTCAAATTTAAATAACAGAGAAGTTTATTTTTTCTTACAAAACCAAGAAGGTCAACTCAAAATAACAGAGCAGTTCAAAAATAGTTTATAAAAAATGGATTTTCAAAAAACCTAGAAGTTCAAATTTGGTAACCCTAGAAGTTCAATTTGAAATAACCGAGAAGGTCAAAAAACCGAAAAGTTCAAATTTAAAATCCTAGAAAATTGTTTGCTTATTTAAAACCATATTTTTTCTAAGAAGTTCAAAGTATAATAAGAGAGAAGTTCGAAGGTTAAAAAAACTTAGATATTTTCTCGTTACTAAATTATAAAATGAAGAAGTTCAAATAAAAAAACTAAAAAAAAGTTTTAAAAGAATTTTCTCGTTTTTAAAAAAACCAGAAGTTCAAAATAAAATAACGAAGTGGTTCGATGTTTATTTAAAAATCTAGGATTTTACCTTATTTAAAAAAACTTAGATATCCACTGTTATTAAAGAATCGACCATGAAGATCAAAAATTAAAAAATAGTCAAATTCATGTTTATTTAAAAAATCAAAAACAAAAACTTTAGTCACAAAAAAGTCAAGTTCAAATTAAAATAACACAGAAGTTCAAAGTATATTAAAACCTAGGATATAGAAGTTCAAAAAACAAAAACAAAAAACAATGTCATTTTCGGCATTTTTCCCCAATAATAAAGATTAAAACCAAGAAGGTCAATTTTAAAAAACAGAGTAGTTCAATGTATATAAAAAAACTCATGTTTTCTCGTTACTAGAGAATAAAACCAAGAAGTTCAATGGGAAAAAGCGGGGCAATTTGATACTCCCTCTGTAAAGAAATATAAGAGCGTTTAGAACACTAAAGAATAAAACCAAGAAATACGGAGGGAGTATTTATTTGACAAATCGGATTTTATAAAACCAATAAGTTCAACTTGAAATAGCGAAGAAGTTCAATGTTTCTAACAAAACTCCAATTTTCAAATTTCTAAAAAATACACAAAGAAGTTCAAATAAAAAAGTTATAGCGGTTTGATGTCTATAAAAAATTCAGATTTTTTCCGTTACTAAAGCCAAACAGAGAGAAGTTCAAATTGATAACTGCTAGAAGTTCACGTACTGCATGGTGTGCATTTCATATGAGAAAAAAAGAATAAAAATGCAAAGTCTAAAAATTTTGTTGCTAGAAGTTGAGGTGCTCGGCCCGGGAAAGTTCAAAAATTCTTGTGAGAGAGGTTCACCATGTATTTACATGTTCAAAAACACACAAAAAATGTTGTATTTGGTGTTTTAAAATAATTCTCTCATTCCATTTCAAACTTGAAACAAAATGACATGAAAAAAGTTTCTCCTATTCAACAAATTTCCAAGGTTATATCGTATGCTCTCTTTCAAAATAAATGGTTAAAAAATCGATGTATGTTGTTCGAAACAACGATGTATGTATGTATCGTTTGTGCAACTCCAACGAAATGAGTGAGGAATTACGAACAAAAATACGTGACGGAAGTTCAAAGTGAAAACAGCGAGCAATTCAACTTCTACACGGGATGCGTTTCAGATGAGAATAAAAGAATAAAAAAAATAAAAGCCTAAAAGGTTTGTTGCAAGAAGTTCACGTCCTCCCCCCTGCACAGTTCAAAATTTGTATTGCGAGATGTCCGACCTACAATTACATGTTTTAAAAAAGGCAAAAAATGGTGTTGTTTTTACCATTTTTAAAACTGCTCTCAAACGACAACGAATTTGTAACAACTGTCTAGATGAAAAAGTTGCTCCTATTCATAAGCTTTCCAACGGTATATTGTATGCTACATTCCGATGAACTTTTTAAAAGTTTCATGTATACTGTTAAAAACACGTTTTTACGTATTCAAAAAAATATTTTGAACCGTCGAGGTATGAAAAAATGATCAACACGGGAACGTTCCGTGTTTTCAGCAGCTTTTCATCGGTATATCATTTGCTCAATTCTGGTAAGTGGTTGGGGAGTTACGGGCAAAAAATAGCACGTGAAAAAATAGAGTGAAGTTCAAACACACATGCACCAGAAGTTCAACTTCTTCACGCAGTGCATTTCCGAAGACTCTGTTTTCGCAATGAAGGCAGAACGCATGATCTCGCCATTTTCAAAATTACTTAAAAGCAGTTAAGAATCAGAGAAAACTTTATATATAAAAAGTTTCGCATTTTTCATAGCTTTCCAACGGTATATTATTTGCCATATTCGGACAAAGTTTAAGAAAATAACGGCCAAAAAACATTTTTAGCCATTTTTGGAATTGACTTAAAACCGTAAAGAATTGGGAGAAACATTATATACAAAAAAGTTTCGCATTTGTTCAGGCTTTCCAACACCATATCATTTGCTGTATTCCGACAAACCATTTAGAAAATAACCCAAAAATATGAACTCGGAGGAACTTCGACCGTTTTCTAAATTAGTTTTAAACCATTCAAAATTGGGACAAACTTTCTATATGAAAAGAAGCGCATTTTCATAATATTTCCAATGCTATATCGTTTGCAACAATCCGATTAGGCGTTTTTAAACTAAGCCAAAAAAATGAGCTCGGCTGTTCGGTTTGAGAAGATCCGCCATTTTTCAAATTGCTCTTTAACCGTAGGGAATTTGGGAAAAAATTGTATATGTGGAATGAGCGGATTTGCAGTAGCTTTCCAATGCCATATTATTTGCCTCATTCCGATAAATGGTTTACAAATGGGCTCGAAAATACGTTTCATCTTTTTTTGTATGAAGAAAAACGGTTTGCAAAACTGCTCTTAAAACGTGTTGATTTTGCAAAAACTTTTACATAGGCTTTGATCCACGGGTCCATAGCTTTCCAACGGTATATAGCAAGCCCCATTTGGACAATGTTTGCGGAAGTTCAACCTCTCCCTGGGTGAAGTTCAACTACTACTGCTGCGACAGGTCGACTAGTTATCAGAATATTATTCTCATCCCATGATCAGAATAGTGTTTATGTGTGTGTGTGTGTGTGTGTGTGTATTTATATATATATATATATATATATATATATATATATATATATATTCTCAATTCTTCTTGTTGCCATAGGTGTTGTTGGTGCAATATTTCAACATCATGCCTTATCCTTGCGCATGAAACGAGTCCTCATAGGTATAACATGTAGTTATATAGAATTCATTGTTCTGGCCGATCAGACAAGACTGTGACAAGAGTTCATGATATCACCTTGTCCGGTGCAGAGAAACTGACTTTGGTAGCCACTGTCAAAACTGGTGTTCCAAGATTGTCTGCTTCACCATTTGTTGATTCTTACATCGCATGAGATGTATATCTAACTTTCTTCCTCTGGCATGACTTATGGAGTTGTTGCATCCTTGCCTCCTTTCGGTAGATTTATTCGAATGTATTTGTATCCTCGTATGAGTGACTTGCATGACCTGGGATGCATGCTCACCATTCATATGGAAGTCTGAAGTTAAATACATGATTCCCGGAGCAGACACGTGTCCTGACTGATTTTTGCCAAAACTATTGCGGACCTGATTCTAAAGTTGCAATGTCATATAGCTTGAAGCTTTTGCCATGGTAGTGTGCTAGAGAAGGCTGGGTTCCGTACCTGAGAAGCTTCTCCTCTGGTTGCTTATTGAGAAGCCTTGCATCATAAGCTTCTTCCGGTAGTGTGCGGAAGAAGACTGAGTTTCTTACACCCGAAGCTTCTCACTTTGACTGAAAATGTTCCATTGGCCTTGCCCCTGAATTGTCTTCCTGCTGGTTGGATCATTACTGTTATAACTGATGCAGACTTGATGCTGATAGTCAATCCAAGATACCATTTGTATTCCAACCAGATATTTGAAATCCGTATTGCTTCTTCGAATCCGGTGGTGGTTGATGAGCAACTTCCATAAGAGGAAGTAAGGTAACACCGAAGACCCCAAAAGAAGCAAAAGAAACAACTCAATCGAACAAAGGCACACAACAGGCACACAAGCACACACAAGCAATATTGCGCCCATTACTACTCAACACAACCCACAACATGCATGCTACTACAACTGATGCACCATGAACTATACATGCACTAAGGCACTATGGACAAGTTAAAGCTGGGTAGCCGATGAAACAGCTGGTGGAGGGGTGGGTGGAGCAGTTGATACTGGAGTCCCGGAGATGATAGGTGAAGAGGTTGATGAAGTAGGCATTGGGGATGGAGTAACTGTGGCACCGAGCAATCTCCTGGCCCGGGTCGCATCTCAGACTAGCTCAGCAATAAGAATATATTCGGCCATCATGTAGCGGGACATGGAAAGGATGGCCACATCATCGTGAGGGCGAGCAGAGGGGAACCTGACTCTCCTGGGGTTCTCGGCTATGGTAGGGTAGTAGTGATAAGCACGTTTTTCTTGCATCATAATCTCTTGATGACGAAGACCAGTAACTCCTGCCAGGGCGGCGAGTTGAACTGCGTGATCTGGAGTGGCACCATATCCGCCATGGAATCTGTAGGTACGTCTTCCAATAGGGATCCTGGCTGCCAGAAAAACATGGGTGACATATTCCAGTAATCTTCCTCCAAGCGAGACCTCGAAGACTTGATACCTCGGCATATCTCCATTAGGATAGAGGCTATGCCATACGTCGCGAAGTAAGGATGTGAAGCTGAGTGGTGCAGGGACTGCGTTGAACTCAATAGGAATGGCGGCCATCTACACTCATGGAATTAACGGTTAGGAAAAAGACGGAACCTATATGCATGCTATGCAACAACCAAGTGCATCAATCAAATGCAACAAACAAGCAGGACTCTATACTACCGGTTTCTAACGCTCGTGCTAACTAGGGCGTCCTACAGCCAGTCTTGCTCTGATACCCTTAGCTGTGGCACCCCGGCTCAGAGGAACCAGAACACCCCATATTCCAGCCCAGAGATCAAGTCTTCTGGAATACGACACTGCTGGCATAGAACAGAACAACTCTTTATTACAAATAATATCAGTACAAAGGCTCGAGACTACAAAGGATTACATCGGCACGGCGACACTACGCCTGCTAAGGTAGCTCTATGCTAGCAGCGGAACAACTCATAGCAGCGGAATAATTTTCTAGCAGCGAAACGGCGACGACGGTGATGGAATCCACTCCAAAGGGACACTGGCTGGGACACGTCCTAGCTCGCAGACTCGAGATCCTCGACAAGCAATCAATCATGGCATCACCTGCAATCTGGCATGACACGCCAGGTGAGTACTTTGAATGTACTCGCAAGCTCACAACAACCAAAAGCATCAAGGCAAAACAACAACATAGTATTAACAGGTTAAGTTATGAACAACTACTATGATGTGGAGGTAACTATTAATCATGATATGGTAATGCTAGAATCACTGAGGAACCATCATCTAGGGTCACATGAACCATCTCACTCTTGGCTACCCGGCCAAGCAATATATCATCTCGATCACCTTGTGATCAATATATCCACGTGATCACCGCATGATCACATCACAATCCGAGGATCATCCTCAAGTTCATCCCAATATCATCATCGGCATCCTGCCAAACTGTTACTTGCTCACATATACATATAAGTCATCATATAAGTCATATATAAGTCATTCCATCATCGTGAGTGTTGATCGAACGGTGTGACCTAGTACGAACTGTGTCCATAACCGAGGACGCGGCTATCGATAGTTTATACACTCTGCAGAGGTTAGTACACTGTACCCACACCACGGAACTCATGGCCTCGTGCTCCCATTCGGGTGGACCAACGACATTCCGACAAAACCGATCTATTGCATGACACTCTCTCGGCCACTCTGACAAACTCCCCTTTGGGCTATGTCATGGGTGGCCCTGATGCCAACTCTTGACATCATGCCACCTTGTGGCAAAACAAAACAAACTCATCCCAAATGGGGACACCCGGGTACAACACAACTTGGGCACACAAGGCTTATGGCCGCCTACCTAATCAAGGTAGTGTGCGCACATAACCTTCCCTAGTTGGAGGCACCGGTGAGAGGCATGACAATAGACCGAATTAGGGCCTCCCCATCCAGGCAAGTGTGGCTGCACTGGTGAGCTTGATTCGGTGGCACCTGACCAACGAAATGACGGAATTTGTCCCCAAGATATATCTGTGATAGAACTGTTACTCCAATATCATACATCAACCTGTAATCCAAGTCATAACAATATCCATCCAATAATCCAAAGAATAATATGAACAAGTTATTATTATAGACTCCACAGGTAAAATATTAAATATGATCATGATGAATCCATAGCAAATGATCCTACTGATCCAATAGCAATATCAAGGTTGTTAACCATAGACCAATATGATAGCATCAAATCCAATAATACTCCAATGCATAATATCCAATATGATCATGATGAAGTAATAATCATAGCTCCTAATAATCCAATGGTGACATGACATTATTAAACTTGCAAGGTATTGGTACTAAAGAATCCAAGCATCATTATGGCAGTAGCAAGATCAACTATTACTCCAAGAATTTTCCATGAATAAATCATCACTAAAAAAATGCAAGTTTTTAAGCAAGATTATTAATTAAAACCATGGCATTGCATTGCAATCATGCAAATGGAGGTTGTGGCTTGCCTTGCTCCAAGATAGTGAGGAAATACTCCTGGTCTCCACACACTTAAATCACTCTGGAAAAACAATCATAGCAAGCAAAATAAATAACCACATAAATCATTTTTCTCTATCTAGAAAATCTAGACAGCAGAGAAAAATGTCAACTTCTACATGAAAAATAAAGGAGGTCAAAAGAAAAGTACTGCAAAAAGAATCAACTCATTTGGACATGTAGTTTGGGAGTTATTGATGGTCAAAGTTGGGTCAAATCTGGATTAAAAATGAATTTGAATGAATTTCTGGAAAACCTCCTGGGGTGACGTCGAAAGTGTATTTTGGTTTTACGCCTCCACTTAGATACCGGTTCGGGGTGGACTGAGAGGCTGACTGGTGGGGCCCTTCGGCCAGGTTTGAAGGAGAGAGAGAGGGAACAAAGGGCTGGCGGCTTACAGGCGGCCGTTCACCGGCGTCGAGGCCGCGGTGGGGCTGGGCGAGGGGCGGGATGGATCGGGCACTCTCCGGTGAGCTCACCCGTACCCGCAGCTCTCCGGGAGACGGCCGGACGGCGTCGCGCCCTTCTTCTCAGGCGGCGGCAGGCTACGGCCGTCAGCGAGTCCGGCGATTCCGGCCATGGTTAGCTCCGTTAGGAGGCCAGGGAGAACCAGGGGGTTGAAAGGAGCTCGTTGATGGCGCTGGTTGAGGCGGAGGGGCACTGGAGGTGACTGGTCAAGGTGGAGACCGAGCGGCGAGCTCCTGGCCGGAGGGGAAGAAGAAGGGCTCGCCGGCTCGATTGAGTGGCTCTGGTGGTCAAGTGGGTGAGGGGGGAAGTGAGTGGTGAGGAGAGACGGGGCCGGGGACGGCTTAAATACGCGGGAGAGGATGCCTGTGGCCGCAAGCCGCCATGGAGGTGCGGTTGATGCTCCGGCGAGGCGTGGCACGCTGCGGGGCCAGTGAGGCAACGGGAGAGGGCAGAGGGGAGCCACTGATGCAGGCAAAGCAGAGCTAGGGACGCGGAGGAAGGAGACGGAGGTGCGCAAGAGCCGTCGGCCACCACAGTGCACTGTGCACCCATGGGCGGCGACGGCTGGCGTCCAGCGAGGAGGCTTCTGGAGGGAGGGAGGGGTCACAAGGGTACGTGGGAGGAGGAGGAGGGCGGGCGGCACCAGGGGACGCGCGGGAACGGCTGGGAGGAAGAGGCCCGAGGCTTGGCGACGTGCAGAGCACGACGACAGCAAGTAGAGCGCGCTTCTGACCATGCCATCTGCGTGGTCACCACTTGGCATGACACGTAGAGGGCACAAGGGACTGGCAAAAGGTGTCTAAGGTGTAGTCCTTTCATACTGGAGCTCCACTGATGCATCACTTCGATTAAAGTGGCTTTCCAATGAAGTGTAGCATCCACTGAACTTTGCTGCAGCAGGATTAGACTGGATGTTGTGGTCAAGGGACTTGATGAATGAGATAAACAAGAAGTCACAGAGGTTTAGGGTAGGAAGGACTACAATCCTGTGAAATCTGAAGCCATTTGGACCAAGTTTGATCATAGTTGCTTCACAACTGACAATCTGGTCCAGAAAATGGAATTTGAAGCTGCACTCACATAGAGTGTTGCATTGAGCTGAAATTTGGTGGAGGATAATGATTTTGGCATATGAAGGTACTGGTAAAATTTCATACCATTTGGATAAGTATAAATGGTACTTCCTTCACTGTGGTCCTCTCTGGACAAAATCTTGGGGGAATTTTGTGGAGCAAATGGCTTGGCAAGATAATGTGAATTTTGGCATGATCAATTGATATAGGAATATTTGGGTCCTGGATTAATTTCAAAATTTATGAAGCAATATAAAATGTAATTGCTTCACACCCTGAAAAAATGAAGCAAGAATTGAATGATGTGCTCACCATGAGCATGAAATCTTGAATATTTTTATATATCCAAGGTTTAGATGAGTCAAAGGATTTATGAGAATTTTGGGAATAACAGAAATATTGGTTGCTTCACAACCAAGGGCAAACATGACTATTCCTTTAATAGAAAAAGGAATATTTAAATGGAATGAAAATTATTGTTGGGTTTGGATGGACATGGCTTGATCTAGGGAAATATTTGAGAAGCATGATTTACTTAGGAGAAGAAATAAAGAGGATCTTCCCAATTTTCCAGTCCAAAGAGCCAATTCAAAAGAAATCCAAGCCAAAACTCAAAGAAAACCAAATGAAAGAAAATGGGCCAAAAATTGGGGTGTTACAAACCTACCCCCCTTACAAAAATCTCATCCTCGAGATTTGGTTGCTCAGGGAACAAATATGAATATGACTTAAGGAAACCGTTTCCAACTCGGGTATCCTTCTCCTTGGTATGTTGTTCCCTCTGAATTTCATATGATCTGATTACCTAGCTCTGGGGTTATTTGCTTTACCTTACCCAGAATTCTGACAGGCCTTTCTTCATGTATCAAACCTTATGTTGACTTCGAGTCGTTCATCTCTGCTGACTTAGCTGGGGTGGCGATATATTATCATACCGGGGACATAATAACTTTCCACAAGTTCGGAGTGATCTCCAATTGACATGTCTCTCTTCGATCTATTGCCGGTAATATCCAAGGAATATGAGAATAAATTTCCTCAAACAGTAGCACCTCGCGATTGGACTGACGGTTGTTCTGGCGGGAAGATATTTTTCATGGCCAGTTGTCATTGCACTTAATTCCATACATAAGAGCACATGATCTGAGTTTGTTGTTCATCTTTTGGCTTACTCATGCTGTCGGTATATCCATTTGTGGTAATAAGCAGTGAGATGCTTTAACACTGTTGCTGAAGTGAAACTGCTGAGGTGGCTAAGGAATCTTGGATCTGACGGGACAGACTTGGATACTCCACACTAACCATTTGAGCACGTGAAGTTGGTCAAGCGGGTTGGCTGGATATGAGGTCCTTATTGGTCAGAATAGGCCTCTGAGTGCATGTCCCTGTCGATTCATATGGAATCATGGCCCCAAGCTGACTTGGGTATCCGAACCCTGACGGTCGTGCAAGAATCATCATACTTTTGCTGCCAATCTTACTCCTTGATTGTCAGTATTTTCTTTGTCGGAATCCCTCGCGGAAAGAGCTTGGCCATATATATATATATATATATATATATATATATATATATATATATATATATATATATATATATATATATATAGGGTGGGTCTATTCTACCAACCCCCTTAAGACCTTATTCTACCAACATTTGGGCTTATTCTGCCAACACCCCGAAACCAAAAAATCGCTCCCTCCTCCAGCGAAGCCACGACCCACCACTCTCCTCCTAGCTACACATCCTCCCACCCCTGCCGCGTCGGCACCCGACACCTACCCCAAGCCCCGCCGCCCACCACCACTCCAGGCAGCCGGCGACCGCGGGGCGGCCCCGACTACCGCGACGCCCCACCCCACCACCATCAGCCCCCCGCCCCACTAGCCTCCCGCCCCGGTCCACCCTCCCTCGCCCCCACTACCTTCCACGGCCGGCGCGCCCCAGTCCCCTGATGCCTCCACCAACGGCGCGCGCGGGCCTCCCTCCCACAGCCGCCTCCCTTCTCTCCGGTGGTCGGCTACCCAAGGGCCGACGCGCGACCCATCTCCCCCGTCCCTGGATCCGTTAGCGGGATCCGCGCTCACCGCGCCACCGGCGAACTCGCCGGATCCGGCCTCCCTGATGGCCGTCGAGTACGAAGACCACGGGATCCCCCTCCCCTGCGACGAGAGGGTCCTCCTCCAGCGCGCCTACAACGACCAGGACGGGGGAGGTGTCCCCACTGCCTCGATCTGGTCCCGTAAAAGGAGTTCCTCTCCGGCAGGGCATCGGGCTGGGTCTCCCCCAGCCCCATCGATGAGCCGTCGAGGTCAAAAAGGGTCGGTGAGTCTCTTCTCCTCCTCTGCCACATCCTCCTCATCTCCCCCTTAAGCTATCTTTCATCCTCTCTGGGCAGAACTCCTCCTCCTCCGGCGTGGATCCCGGCGAGATCCAGCCGGCCCTGCAGTTCACCTGCCCCTCGGCTGCCTCTCCATTGCAGTACGGCTGGTTCGACCACGGCGACGAGCGCCTCTTCACTAGCACAGGATGCAGTCCATCGGGTGGGCGATGTGCGGTCCACGGCAAGCGCCAATGCAGTGCGGTGATATTAAATTTGTGCGTGAAGTTTGGAGGGGGACTTGATTATAGCACATTTTTTCAGATTTTGTTCAGTGCAGTTCAATTTGGAGCTTTCGTGCACCCGTGCTCGCACCCAGCCGTGGCATGGCGGTGAAACCACCTCGCAGTTCACGGCATCTACGCGTGCAGTACGGCAAGCGCGTTCGGTGCAGGCCGCCGCCGTTCGCGCAGTCCTGCAGGATAGCGCGTCCTGTGCTCGAACGCCAGAGCAGCGCCACCCCGGCCCAATTGTATTTTGCTTTTTTTACAGGGTGGTTTGTACTAGTTTCCAGGCCTCACATTTTTCATCCGAACTATCCTGCAGATGAGGGTCGTAGCCCGCTAGCCCAGGGCGATGGCCACACCCTAGTGCAGTCCACTTGTCCCCCACCGCCGACGAAAAATCAGGCTCGTACTACGGTTCGGTCGTGGTTTTTTGCGGTTCAGTTTTTGATGGTTTTGCTGGGGAGGAAAAAAATAGCACACAAAAAAAAGATACAGTTCTTTTGATTGGTTGCAGTTCACTTGGGTGTTGCGTGTGTACAAATTAGAGAGACTAGATGGCATTATATTAGTCTTTTGATTGACGGGTTGTGCAAATTAAAAAGAGAAAAAAATGCAGTCCTGGACTCTTGGGGCAGTTTGATTGCACTTTTTTGTTTATTATTGATGCATTCAGTTGTTTAATGTCTTGTGTGTGAATTGTAATTCCAATTGAATCGATGATGTGTAGGGGTGTGTGTGTGTGTGTGTGGAGCACGGCCAGGCAGCAATGTAGTCCAGCTGGTGCCAGTGTGCGGTTCCCAGGCGTGGCCATGAAGTTTAGTTCCTGGGTGATGTATTTTTTTTGAATTTACATGTAGTTTAGTTCACCATGTAGGTCAGTTTCAGTTGCGAAACAAAAAAAATCATGGATGCTATGCCTCAATTCGCCTCGATCAGCGATGCAACTCGGCTGAGTTGCAGGTCATGACTTTGGTGCGTTTTTGCAGTTCGGTGGATGGATGTTTCAGTGCGTTTTGTTTTTTGTTCAGTTGTCTGTTACTGATGTCTTGAATAAATTTGTTTGAAGAAGACAAAAAAAGTAGTTCACTCCACTTTGTGTAGCAGCTCATTACCCTCTGTATGAAGTGCAATTTGTTTCGTGTGTTTCAAAACTCAATCGACTACATCAACACCTGCAGTGCGTTTGGTCCTCGGATGTGGTTCACTTTTGAGAGTGATGATGTTCACTTGCGCCCAACGCCCAAACATGAAAGTGCAAAAATTTGTGCGAAACAACAAAATAGTAATGCGGTTCACTTCGATATATGTCGCGGTTCACTTGCCCTCGTCTCTGCGGTCCACTCTCGTTCATAAAAAAGTTAGAAAAAACTTCAACAAAAACTCGTATGATACAGTTCGCTTACCCGTATGATGCAGTGCGATTTTAAGTCTGAAGCAGTGCGTTCTTCTGTCTGATGCGGTTCACGCGTCGATTTTGGTTCCGCGAAAAACAGAGTGTCCGCATTTCGGTAAAATCAAAACTGCTCTTAAACCATAAGGAATTAGAGGGAGTGTTCTACATGAAAAAGTTGCGCCTCGTCGATATATTTCCAACGGCGTATCATTTACATCATTCTGACCAGCGGTTTGTAAAAAATCGTGAAAAAACGGCCGCTGCCACCCGTCGTCCGCCGCACCATTTTCAAAATTAATTTAAAACCGTAAGGAATCTCAAAAGCATTTCTACATATGAACGTTGCGCCTTGTCCGTAGCTTTCCAACGGCGTATCACACGCCTCGTTTCGACAAACGGTTAAAAAACTGGAGTGAAAACAGTACCGAAAATTGCAAAAAAATTGAAAAAACGGAATTCCGCGATTTAGTAAATTTGAAACTGCTATTAAACCGTAACGAATTAGAAAATGTAATATATATGAAAAAGTTGCGCCTCGGCGATATCTTTCCAATGACGTATCATTTGCTTAATTCCGACGAGCGGTTTAGAAGAAATCGCGAAAATACGCTCGCTGCCACTCATCGTGCGCCGCACCATTTTCGAAACTGCTCTTAAACCGTGATGAATCTCATAACAATTTCTATATGGCGAAGTTGCGTCTAATCCATAGCTTTCCAACGGTATATTACACGCCTCGTTCCGACAAACGGTTTAAAAACTGGATCAAAAACAGTACCGAAAAAACACCACGTGCAGTTTTTTTCGACGAGAAGTTCACTACTGTTTGTATTGCAGTACCTTTGCTTCAGAAAGTGCAGTGCCCTCGCGTTGAGCGTGCAGTTCGAATGTGGGCAGAATAACTATTCTGCCAATATTGGCAGAATAGATCGGCTGTATATATATTATCAATTCTTCTTGTTGCCATAGGTGTTGTTGGTGCAATATTTCAGCATCATGCCTTATCCTTGCGCATGAAACGAGTCCTCATAGGTATAACATGTAGTTGTACAGAATTCGTTGTTCTGGCGGTGTCCAAATGCTACGAAACTTTTTGACGAGTTTTTTCTGGACAAAAGAGACCCTAGAATATTCGAGGGAGGGCCAGAAGACATACGAGGAGATGGCAAGGTAACAGGGCGCGCCCAGGGGGGTAGGCGTGCCTTGATGCCTTGTGGGCCCCACGTGGCTCCTTCTGACCTAACCAGCGCTATAAATTCCCAAATATTCCAAAAACCCCAGAGAGCCATATGATACAATTTTTCCGCCACCGCAAGCCTCTCTTCTTCCGTGATCCCATCTGGAGGCCTTTTCCGGTACTCTGTCAGAGGGGGAATCGATCACGGAGGGCTTCTACATCAACCTTGCTGCCCTTCCGATGATGTGTGAGTAGTTCACCACAGACCTACGGGTCCATAGCTAGTAGCTAGATGGCTTTCTCCCTCTCTTTGATCTTCAATACAAAGTTCTCACTACTAGGGAAAACCCTAGTAGTAGCGCGGGGTAATGACCTATCAATAGCGCGGGGGCCCGCGCTACTGCTACGGCTACGACGCTACAACTAACTTTTAGCACTAGCGCGGGTCCTACCCGCGCTACTACTACTTCTGCTAGTAGTAGCGCGGTTGCCACCCGCGCTACTACTAACTAATTAGGAATTAAAAAAATAAATTCCATCCAGGGTTGCTGCTGCTGCTGGGCGTCAACGTCCTCTCCATCCATGGCTGATGCTGGTCGTGGAGGGGATGAAGTCATCCATGGTGATGGTGCTTCCCCACCCAACTCATCCTCTGTCGGGGCCGGATTTCCGGAACATGATATCCCAGAAATTAACCCCTCGTGTCGTCACCAGCCCAGGATTACTGTTACTGGTGGACACGTCCTTGTTACAGATTACCAAGCATTTACAAGAATTGGATACAAGACCATAAAGGTCTTAATGATACAACAATGATTTCTAGTGAGGATGACGGAAGCGACTCGTAGTTCTCCAATGTCGGTGGGGCTCCATTCCCACAGGAATAGCTGACCCGGATAACTCCTATCCCGCGTGGCTGCTATCCTAGGCTCCGCATAGATGTCGTTGTATTATTCCTTGTGAAATCCTAACCTGGCCAATTAAATAACCAGGGACAAGCCAGTGAGTACGTTTGAATGTACTCGCAAACATCATGAACAAAAGATATACCGAATGCATATGATCATAATGGGTTAAATTATATGCATATGCTGAACGGAATTAAAGCATGGCATGATGAATATTAATACGGTGCTGAAGAATAAATATGGAATGTTAGTGACAAACAAAGAAAGTTAAAAGTGGATAATCGGGCGAGACGGGACCGCCCGAGAATCCAAAAGAAAATATGAAGTGGAGAATCGGGCGAGACAAGACCGCCCGAGTATCCAAGAGAAATGCAAAACGGGTGTCTAAAAGAGAATCGGGCGAGACAGAACCGCCCGAGAACTCAAGCGACGCCACGAGTGGTCTTGAAAAGAAATGCCAAACGGGTGTCTAAGAGAGAATCGGGCGAGACAGGACCGCCCGAGAACTCAAGCGATGCCACGAGAGGTCTTGAAAAGAAATGCCAAACGGGTGTCTAAAGAAGAATCGGGCGAGACAGGACCGCCCGAGAACTCAAGCGACGCCACGAGAGGTCTTGAAAATAAATGAGTGCCCGGGTAGTCTAGCCAGCCCATGAGACACTCAGAAAAGAAAATGATAGGGTTAGTCCACAATAATATTCAAATCATCAATAATATTCATGATAATATAAGTAGTGGCAATAATCATTCTGCAAAAATAATTCATGCTCAATTTAATTATTTCCTCCGGAGACCGACACTTGACCAACCCAGACTGTAGTCCTTAACCACGGACACGGCTATTCGAATAGGTATAACTCTGCAGAGGGTGTACTCTTTACCCACAAGTAAAGGATTTCTTTAGTCAGCACCGAGACGCTGACTAATTCCCATTACGGTCTTTGGGTTGAAAACACACCTAACCAACACACACCAGATTAACTTTCCTGATGCCAGGAATCACCCAAGGCATCATTCAAGATAAACTCCAAGATGGGGAGATTACAATCTCGAATAGCATGGGATCGCAATCTCATATATAACGTGCGCAAAGATCAGGGGCGCTACCCCTCTCGGCTACAAACGAATACACCCATGCCCCCTGACTAAGTGACATGCCTACCAGTGATCAATGGTATCTTTCATTATGGCCTCTCTATACGGTGTGTGCAGGAAAGGGGTTAACAACTTACTGAACCATACCCTACCTGTGGTAGGGACATGTGGTAGCACGGATCAAGTATGGGGGTTACCGGAACAAGACTCGATCTATGGTCGACTCAGGAGGCTTATGTTTCCTGCAGTTGATTAGCACAGTATAATTTCTTCTCAATAGTAACACCAAAAACAGGGCCACAGCCCTGGCATGTCCCAACATGCATAACCAACAAGGCACGATCACGCTCCGACGTGATCACCCTTCTGCCGGTAATGGTATTTCTCTTATACCTGCTCCTGCAAGTTAGTCATAACAAGCACACGTTGCACGGTATGATGAAACATGCCAACACTACATGCATGCAAATTTTATTTGAATTCAACATATGCATGATTCAATTATTTCTTGCAGACATTTAACCATGCAATCACCATATCAAGTTTTCAAGATGCTTGCCTTGATCATGCAGAAATGTTGGGTGCACTCCAAGACTTTGAAAATTTTATCTTCCCTCCATTTCCCTATTTTCAAAATATTCCAATTACCACTCAATTTGAAAACAGTACCAAAAAGTTGTTTGGAAAATTTTAAAATAAATCCTAAAATAAACTAGATGAAAAATTATGAATTTCAGAAAAAGAATCAAATTATTTGGAGTTCAGATGATTTTTCTAGGGATTTTCTAAGCTGGAATAAATAGACAAATGGGCTATTTAATAGACTCATCCGAGACAGAGCTTAGGAAAAAAATGTTCACCCCATCTGGATTAATAGAGGATGATTTTAGAAGTATTTAGAAATTTGAATAATCAGATTTGGATTTGAAATGGCCACTGTGGAAATATTTGAAATCAGCTGGAAAAAAAAGAGGAAAGGCAGAAGCGCGCCCTGAGCGCTGTTTAGTCGAACGGCGTCACTAGGCCGGGCCCAGCTCCTAGCCTGTGGGGAGATGGCGGCGTCGAAGGCGTACTCCCTGGAGTACGTTTCCCACGCAGGGAAAACGCACCCGCAGAGATGCGCTTCTGGAGAGGAGGGGTGACTCACCGACAGGTGGGACCCACCTGTCGGGTTTGTCTTCCCCCCCTCGCGCGCGCCTGGACAGGAACAGAGGCGAGCTCCGGCGATGATTGCCGGCGCTTGGAGGCGCCGTTTCCGGCGTTCAGCACATCTACGTGCTCAGGAGGACGGACCGCATCCGTTGTAGGGAAAGGGAGTCGCCGGAGAGCTCGAAGTTGAGCAGAGCTTCAACTATGGCGGAAGGGAGCTTCGGGTGGGAGAGGGCTTTCGCCCACGGTGCTTCTCTGGTGAAATTGAGACGCGGAGTGGATGTGAGGTGGTGAGGTGAATCCATTGGTGAAAGAATTCTTGGTGGGTATGCTGTGGTTGCGATGGAATCCGGTGGAGTGGTTGCGGCGGCCGTGGGTATCGGAGGTGAGGAAGGCGACCTTCTCCGGTCGATTGGATGCACTGGGGAACTTCCAGAGGAGTGAGGAGAGGTGCCGAGGACGAGAGAGAGCTTGGGGAGGGAATTTATAGCATGGGCAAGGCGGTTCCGTGGCTTCCCGAAGAAGCCACGACGGCAGCGCAGTGAGGTCGGTGGCCTGGTCGGCACTTGTTGATGGGTTTGGGTAGGTGGCAGTTGGGCTAGGGACGAGCTGGTTGGCTCGGGTGTGGGCCAGGTGGCTTGGGAGAGTCGTGTCCGAGACGACAGCGGCGAACGGTGGCGGTGGTCGGTGTTGGCCGGCACTAGCGGCCAAGCCTGGTTGTCGACAGGCTTCTAGGGGGTCGCGGTGATCCAGGGGAAGAGCGGAACGGGCGAGGGGAGCAGCAGAGGGAGCGGCAGGAGCTCGATGTCACCGGCTGCAGTACAGGCGCTCTGGCCGCGCACTTGACACGCCGACCAGCTGCTCGATGAAATTCCAGAGGTAGATACAGTGATCCAATCAGTCTGATTTTTGGCGGGTGGAGGCTTACAAGGGTGACAAGGCTACTGGACATGCTAGTTTGGCCAGAAGAGCAAGTGCCAAGTGAAACTTGTGATGATTGAATGTTTCTGTCATGCTCACAACCTGTTTGACAAAATGATAGAGCTAGCTAGGGAACTTTGTTGGAAGTGAGACTTTGCAGGGTTGGGTCTCTTTGGATGTTAGAGATGCTAGTAGAGTTGGTTTGTGAAAAGAGAAAACTTGCTAATGCAAGTTTGGAGGAATTTCAGTTCTGGACTGAAAATGCAGAGAATTATTTGGTGGATCTAAATGATGCAAATGGGGCTGATCTCCTGGACTTAAGGGTTTGGTTGGAAGGACTATAAGTGGGAAAATTTTCAGAATTGTTGGAGCAAGAAAAATTGAGGTTGCATTTATAACCTAAGAATGGTTCAGAACAGAAAAGAGGATTTTTTACTCAAAATTTTCAAAAGACCAAGTTGGGTTTTTGCATAAAAGTAATCTATAGGCATCACATGACCCCTCATAATTTTTGTGGAATTTATAAAGAATTATTTAAAATGGTTATAGTGCAACAGAAGCATTTAAAAATCTGAAAATGCTATTAAAATGATTATCTTGGGCAAAATTTTATTATGAAATAATTTCTACTGTTATTAAAATATAAAAGAAATGATTTAAGAAAACTACCAAAGCCCATAATATTTTCCCCAAAATTTTCTATATGGAGGGAAGAATTTTGGAAAACAGAAAACAGAAAATACTCTAAAATAATAAAAGACCTAATATAATTTAAAAAATTATTTCTGGCCAAATTTATTTAATAAAAATATGGTTAAATTTTTGGGGTGTTACATCCTCGCACCTCTCCTCTGCTGCTGCTACAAAAGAAGAGAAAACGATTAGAAGACGAAGAGAGAGAGAGAGAGAGAGAGAGAGAGAGAGAGAGAGAGAGAGAGAGATTGAGAGGAGTAGGAAGAGCAACTCACCGGTGGCCGCCGGAGTTGGAAACGACGCCCGAAACCATGGTGTCCGCATGTCCGCACGAGGCCCTGTCCCGGCGGGGAGGTGCAAGTGGCTGCATCCATGGCGGATCTGGCCGCCGCCATGGACGGCGCTCTGCTGGATCTCCCTCTCCTTCCAGCAGCAGAGAAGGAGGAGGAAGGAGGGGGAGGGGGCTGCGGTGGGAGTGAAGGTCGCCGGATTTGGGGGAGGCGACGAGGTGCGAGGCCGGCGATGGCGGTGGGTAAGGAAGGGAATCGCGGGTGGGAGGGAGAAGCGGAATCGGGAGAGTGTGGGTTTGGATTTGGGCCTCTGCGCACTATGTGTACACATATGTTGGAGGTCGATAGTAGTAGCGCGGGGTTTAAACCCCGCGGTACTACTATGGCCTATCCCGGGGGCACGGTGGGGACCGCTTAGTAGTAGCATGTGGTTTATACACGGCGCTACTACTATCAACTTAGTAGCAGCGCGGGTTTCATACCCCACGCTACTACTATGGCCTGTCTTGGGGTGCACGGTGGGTTCAACTTAGTATCAGTGTGGGTTTTATACCCCCGCTACTACTATCAACTTAGCAGTAGCAAGGGGTGTATACCCCTCGCTACTACTAATTTGCAGTAGCGAGGGGTATATACCCCTCGCTACTGCTAAGCATCTATCTATAAGGTATTTCCTAGTAGTGTCTCCATGATTTCCATGGAGTTCTATCCGATGTAATCTTCTTTTGCGGTGTGTTTGTTGAGATCCGATGAATTGTGGGTTTATGATCAGATTATTCATTGAAAGTAATTGATTCTTTTCTAAACTTTATTATGAATGATTATTATAGCTTTGTATTTCTTTCCGATCTACCCGTTTGGTTTGGCCAACTATATTGATTTATCTTCAGTGGGAGTGCTGCTTTGTAATGGGTTCAATCTTGCGGTGTCCTCACCTCATGATAGAAGGGGTAGCGAGGCATGTATTTGTATTGTTGCCATTAAGGGTAAAACAACGGGGTTTATTCATATTGCTTGAGTTTATTCTGTCTACATCATGTCATCATACTTCATGCATTACTCTGTTTGTTATGAACTTAATACGTAGAGAGGCAAGCATAGAAGCGCTCTCGAAGTGGAGTAATAGTAGTAGATGCAGAATCATTTCGGTCTACTTGTCACGGACGTGATGCCTATATACATGATCATTGCCATGAATAACATCATAACTATGCGCTTTTCTATCAATTGCCCAACAGTAATTTGTTTACCCACCGTATGCTTTGTTCCAAGAGAGAAGCCTCTAGTGAAAACTATGCCCCCCCTGGGGATATTTAATCATGTTACTAAAACCAAAAATACCTTGCTGCAATTATTTTACTTTTTATTTACTTTTCAATTTATATCTCTATCACTATCAGATTTAATCCTTGCAAGTAACGAGTTCAAGGGGATTGACAACCCTCTTGCCCACGTTGGGTGCAAGTATTTTCTCTCTTGTGTGTAGGCACTGCTTACTAGGAATTTGCATGGTTCTCCTATTGGTTCGATAATCTTGGTTCTCACTGAGGGAAATACTATCCGCTACTATATTGCTTCACCCTTCCTCTCCGAGGAAAATCCCAACGCAGCTCACAAGTAGCAGTCGTCAGTTGATTTTCCCCTTGACATGCAAGGTGAATGTGAAGATGGTCCGACCTTCACGCTGATGCTGCCTTTTCTGCTTAAAATGGGGGAGGCACAAACGAACAAACCTCCAGATGCAATGGTTTTTAGGAAGCTGGCAAGATTGTTGTTGTTCAAATATAACTTTGCCTTGGTGAGTTTGTGTGACGTCCCCGAAATTAATCGTGCACTAAACATCCATGCAGCATGCACAATCAAGATCAGTGACTCACGGTATAATATCATAACACAACTCTACGACTCAAATTTAAACAAGGAAACCATATATTACAAGCCAGGGTCGTAAGACCAGATATTACATCAAGAGTTAGGTCTGACTACAGACATTTACAAAGGTGCCTTAAGAAGGCAAAAACAAAAAACGACTCTAGATCGAAAAGGCAAGGCCTCCTGCCTGGGACCTCCGAACTACTCGGTTTCCTTGTAGTACTCGACTTGGGGTACTCCTGGCTCCATGGCGCCATCATCTGAATGCAGCAACCGCGTAGAGGAAAAAGGTAGCAATGCGACTGTGAGTACTCATCCAAAGTACTCGCAAGACTTACATGAGATCTATGCTACATATGCATCGGTATCAAGGAATGGGGTATATCAGTGGATATACTATAGAAATCCAGAACCAGAGGGGGAAGTACTATGTCACACCAGGGCCACCATCTTGTAGCAATAGACGAGAGGAGAGCAGATCATCTTGCAGCATGGGAAGGAGTATGAGCGCATACGATACCAACTTGTAATTAACACATCAAGACAATACCCTGAGATCCTTCCTCGACTCCCTGCGAGAAAAGATCCGCGGGCATCCCATAATTATTGAATAATGTATTTCATCAACTATCTGGTTCAAGCTGTATAAGATCAGGATACTCTCATATATCCAAGCGTCCTGTTACCGTGGACACGGCTATTTAAATAGTTTTGTCTTCCCTGCAGGGGTGCACCACATAGCCCGATATGCTCGATTACCTCAGGCCGGACACACTTTGCTGGGTAATGCCTGACCTCGGATAATCGACATGCTGTAGTCCCGCCTAGGCTCAATAGAGAGGTCAACACACCAGTCTACATCCTAAGCGCGAAGGGGTCATGGGCCAATCACCCTCAGCACTCCTGCACATTGCGTGGACGGTCGAGCCTCACCTGATTGAAGGATACCTGCTGGTCTCCGTGCCGCTCAACTGTGATGTCTGATAGAGCTTTCGGGAGAATGTACGACGCCGAGGGCCCCATAAACCATTATCCCGCACAGTGGTTAGTGCGTATATGCCAATGGCAGTCTGAGATCAAATACCCAAATCTCGTTAAGCGTGTTATTATTTCATTCACTCGCGGACTACGCCCAGGGCCTAGGCCCACCTCTCTCCTAGGTGGTCTCTACCTGCTGATACGTCCATTTTGCATCATGTTTTCCTACTGTTATTTATTATGCTTTGGGTCATTATTTCACTTTATGATACAATTCTTATGCCTTTTCTCTATTATTTTGCAAGTTTCACAAGAAGAGGGAGATTGCCGGTAGCTGGAATTCTGGACCGGAAAGGGCTACAACAGAGATAGCTATTCTGCACAACTCCAAATGACCTGAAAATTTACGAAGAATTATTTTGGAATATATAAAAAATATTGGTGGAAGAAATACCAGGAGGGGACCCACCAGGAAGCCACAAGCCTGGGGGCACGCCCTACCCCCTGGGCGCGCCTCCCCCGAGCTTGTGGGGCCCCTGGCAGGCCTCCGAAGCCCATCTTCTGCTATAAGAAGCCATTTGCCCTAGAAAAAAGCAAGAAGACTTTCGGGAAGAAGCGCCACTGCCTTGAGGCGGAACCTGGGCAGGAGCACTTTTGCTCTTCAGTGGAGCAATTCCGCTGGGGAAACTTCCCTTCGGGAGGGGGAAATCGAAGCCATCGACATCACCAACGATCCTCTCATCATGGGAGGACCAATCTTCATCAACATCTTCACCAGCACCATCTCATCTCAAACCCTAGTTCATCTCTAGTATTCAATCTTTGTCCCAAAACCTCAGATTGGTACCTGTGGGTTGCTACTAGTGTTGATTACATCTCGTAGTTGATGCTAGTTGGTTTATTTGGTGGAATATTATATGTTTAGATCCTTAATGATATTCAATACTCCTCTAATCTTGAACATGAATATGATTTGTGAGTAGTTACTTTTGTTCTTGAGGACATGGGAGAAGTCTTGTCATAAGTAATCATGTGAATTTGGTATTCGTTCGATATTTTGATGATATGTATGTTGTTGCTTCCTTTAGTGGTGTCGTGTGAATGTCGGCTACATGACACTTCACCATATTTGGGCCTAAGGGAAGGCATTGTGGAGTAGTAAGTAGATGATGGGTTGCTAGAGTGACAGAAGCTTAAACCCTAGTTTATGCGCTATTCTGTAAGGGGCTGATTTGGATCCATATGTTTCATGCTATGGTTAGATTTATCTTAATACTTCGTTCGTAGTTGCAGATGCTTGCGAGAGGAGGTAATCATAAGTGAGAGGCTTGTTCAAGTACGAACAACACCCAAGCACCGGTCCACCCACATATCAAATTATCAAAGTAGCAAGCGCGAATCAAATGAACATGATGAAACTAAATAGATGAGAATTCCCATGTGTCCTCGAGAATGCTTTGCTTTATATAAGAGATCATTCCGGCTTGTCCTTTGTTATAAAAAGGATTGGTCCACCATGCTGCACTTTGTTACACTTGTTACTTGTTGCTTGTTACGAATTATCTTACTACAAAACTATCAGTTACCGCTACTTTCAGTGCTTGAAGAAAACACCTTGCTGAAAACCGCTTATCATTTCCTTCTACTCCTCGTTGGGTTTGACACTCTTACTTATCGAAAGGACTACAATTGATCCCCTATACTTGTGGGTCATCAAGACTCTTTTCTGGCGCCATTGCCGGGGAGTGAAGCGCCTTTGGTAAGTGGAATTGGTAAGGAGACATTTTTATTACGTGCTGAAATTTACTGTCACTTGTCACTATGGAAAGTAATCCTTTGAGGGGCTTGTTCGGGGTATCTTCACCTCAACCGGAAGCATTAAGAGTTTCCCCTTAACCTATTGAACCTACTGAAAATATTTATTATGAAATCCCTTCGGGTATGATAGAGAAACTGCAGGCTAATCCTTATGCAGGAGATGGAAAGGTACATCCTGATATGCACTTGATATATATAGATGAAATTTGTGGATTGTTTAAGCTTGCAGGTTTATCCGAGGATGGAGTTAAGAAGAAGGTATTCCCTTTATCTTTGGAGGGAAAGGTATTGACATGGTATAGGATATTGGATGATACTGGAACATGGGATTGGAACCGGTTAAAGCTGGAATTTCACCAGAAGTTTTATCATATGCATTTGGTTCATCGTGATCGGAATTACATATATAATTTTTGGCCTCGTGAAGGAGAAAGTATCGCTCAAGCTTGGGGGAGGCTTAAATACATGTTGCACCCATGCCCCAATCATGAGTTCCCAAGAGAAATAATTATTCAAAACTTTTATGCTCGGCTTCTCATAATGATCAATCCATGCTCGATACTTCTTCTACTGGTTTCTTTATGAAGAGGACTATTGAATTCAAATGGGATCCTCTGGAAAAAATTAAACACAACTCTAAAGATTGGGAAATCGACAAAGGTAAAGAGTCAGGTATAAATCTTGAGTTTGATTGTGTTAAATCTTTTATGAAAACTGATGCTTTTCATAAGTTTAGTACTAAATATGGACTTGACTCTGAGATAGTAGCTACTTTTTGCGAATCATTTGCTGCTCATGTTGATCTCCCTAAGGAGAAACGGTTTAAGTTTCATCCACCTATTGAATTAAAGGAAGAACCTATTATAGCTAAAGAGGAAACACTCATCTATAATGTTGATCCAGTTGTGCCTACTGCTTATATTGAGAAACCTCCTTTCCCTATTAGGATAAATGAACATGCTAAAGCTACGACTGTGGTTAATAAAAGTAATATTAGAACACCTAGACATTCTGAACAAATTAAATTTGAACCTAATATTGCAATGGTAAAAGATTTATTAGTTGATAATATTGATGGGCATGTTATTTACTTTTACGAAGAGGCTGCTAGAATTGCTAAACCTGGTAGGAATGAATGAGACATGTTGGATAAGAACAAGCCCGTAGTTGGCATGCCAGTTGTTTCTGTTAAAATTGGAGACCATTGCTAGCATGGTTTATGTGATATGGGTGCTAGTGTGAGTGCTATCCCTTTCTCTTTATATCAAGAAGTCATGAATGATATTGCACCTGTTGAGATTGAGGATATTGATGTCACTATTAAGCTTGCAAATAGAGATACTATTTCACCAATTGGGATTGTTAGAGATGTTGAAGTCTTGTGTGGTAAGATCAAATACCCTACTGATTTCTTATTACTTGGTTCATAACAAGATAATTTTTGTCCCATTATATTTGGTAGACCTTTCTTGAATACTGTTAATGCTGAAATTGATTGTGCTAAAGAAAAGGTTAGAGTTAAGTTTGGCGATGTATCTCATGAATTTAATTTCTCTAAGTTTCGTAGATAACCTTATGATAAAGAATTACCTAATAAAGATGAAATTATTGGTCTTGCCTCTATTGCTGTACCTCCTACTGATCCTTTAGGACAATATTTGCTAGAACATGAAAACGATATGCATATGAATGAAAGAAATGAAATAGATGAGATATTCTTTAAACAAGCACCTATTCTTAAACATAATTTGCCTGTTGAAACTTTGGGAGATCCTCTCCCACCTAAGAGTGATCCCGTGTTTGAATCAATGTTGAGGGTATCACTTATCGTTAGCGTCTCAGTCAGCCCAGGATTAGAGATTAATCGGAAATCGGCCGATTAATCGATTTTATCGGTCGATTATTAATCGGCCATTTTTTGCAAATCCCAAGTTCCCAACACTAAAATATGCTATATTCAACACCAAAAAAATATTGGACATAAGTGTTACCTTGATTCCTAGCCTCTGAATCCTCATATAATGACAAACAAAATAGGACAATAGTACATATTGCTTAAGAAGGTCCACAAAACACAAATAAACATAGTTTTTGCAAAAATAGTGCTCGGAATAGGCTCGATTTATGAGTAGATTCTCGATAAATCGCTTGTCAGAGCGATAAATCGGCCCAAACGATAAACGGTGAAGATAAGGCATAATCTTATCGGTTACCCCAGGAGTAGCGATAAATCAGACGATAAATCGCTGAATCGGAAGATTTTTTGAACAGTGGTTTGAATTAAAGAAACTACCTGATACACTTAAATATGCTTATCTGGATGAAAAGAAGATATATCATGTTATTATCAGTGCTAACCTTTCAGAGCATGAAGAAAAGAGATTACTTAAAACTCTAAGGAAGCACCGTGCAGCTATTGGGTATACTCTTGATGATCTTAAGGGCATTAGTCCCACTCTATGTCAGCACAAAATTCATATGGAGCCAGATGCTAAACCAGTTGTTGATCATCAAAGAAGATTAAATCCTAAAATGAAGGATGTGGTAAGAACTGAAATATTAAAGCTTTTGGAGGTAGGTATAATCTATCCCATAGCTGATAGTAGATGGGTAAGTCCTATTCATTGTGTCCCGAAGAAAGGGGGTATTACTGTTGTCCCTAATGATAAAAATGAACTTATCCCACAAAGAAATGTAACTGGTTATAGGATGGTAATTGATTTCAGGAAATTAAAAAAAGCTACTAGGAAAGATCATTACCCCTTTCCTTTTATTAATCAAATGTTAGAAAGATTATCTAAACATACACACTTTTGCTTCCTAGATGGATATTCTGGTTTTTCTCAAATACCTGTATCACAAGAAGATCGAGAAAACCACTTTTACTTGTCCCTTTGGAACTTATGCTTATCGCCGTATGCCTTTTGGTTTATGTAATGCACCTGCTACTTTTCAAAGATGTATCACTGCTATATTCTCTGACTTTTGCGAAAAGATTGTTGAGGTATTCATGGATGATTTTTCCGTTTACGGAACTTCTTTTGATGATTGTTTAAGCAACCTTGATCGAGTTTTGCAGAGATGCGAAGAAACTAACCTTGTCTTAAATTGGGAGAAGTGCCACTGTATGGTGAACGAAGGTATAGTCCTTGGGCATAAAATTTCTGAAAGAGGTATTGAAGTTGATAAAACTAAAGTTGATGCAATTGAGAAAATGCCATGTCCTAAAGATATCAAAGGTATAAGAATTTTCCTGGGTCATGCTGGTTTCTATAGAAGGTTTATAAAAGACTTCTCTAAAATTTCTAGGCCTCTTACTAATGTTTTGCAAAAAGATGTTCCATTTGTTTTTGATGATGATTACGTAGAAGCCTTTGAAATACTTAAGAAAGCCTTAATATCTGCACCTATTGTTCAACCACCTGATTGGAACTTACCTTTTGAAATTATGTGTGATGCTAGTGATTATGCTGTTGGTGTTGTTCTAGGACAAAGAGTTGATAAGAAATTGAATGTTATCCATTATGCTAGTAAAACTCTAGACAGTGCTCAAAGAAATTATGCTACTACTGAGAAATAATTTTTAGCAGTTGTGTTTGCATGTGATAAATTTAGATCTTACATTGTTGATTCTAGAGTAACTATTCACACCGATCATGCTGCTATTAAATACCTTATGGAAAAGACGGATGCTAAACCTAGACTTATTAGGTGGGTTCTTTTGCTATAAGAATTTGATCTGCATATTATTGATAGAAAGGGAGCTGAGAATCCCGTAGCTGATAATTTGTCTACAATGGAAAATGTTCTTGATGACCCACTGCCTCTTGATGATAGTTTTCCTGATGAACAATTAGTTGTTATAAATGCTTCTCGTAATACTCCTTGGTATGTAGACTATGCTAATTATATTGTTGCTAAATATATACCACCTAGTTTTACCTACCAACAAAAGAAAAAATTCTTCTATGATTTAAGACATTACTTTTGGGATGACCCGCATTTATATAAAGAACGAGTAGATGGTATTATTAGACGTTGTGTACCTGAGCATGAACATGAACAAATCCTACGGAAGTGTCACTCCGAGGCATACGGAGGGCACCATGCGTGAGGTAGAACTGCACATAAGGTATTACAATCTGGTTTTTATTGGCCTACTCTTTTCAAAGATGCACGTAAGTTTGTCCTCTCTTGTGATGAATGTCAAAGAATTGGTAATGTTGGTAGACGACAGAAAATGCCTATGAATTATTCACTTGTTAATGAACCATTTGATGTTTTTGGATTTGATTACATGGGACCTTTTCCTTCCTCTAATGGATATACTCATATCTTAGTTGCTGTTGATTATGTTACTAAGTGGGTAGAAGTTATTCCAACCAGTAGTGCTGATCACAACACCTCTATTAAAATGCTTAAAGAAGTTATATTCCCTAGGTTTGGAGTCCCTAGATACTTGATGACTTATGGTGGTTCACATTTTATTCATGGTGCTTTCCGTAAACTTCTTGCTAAATATGATGTTAACCATAGAATTGCATTCCCTTATCATCCTCAGTCTAGTGGTCAAGTTGAATTGAGTAATAGAGAAATAAAGTTAATTTTGCAAAAGACCGTTAATAGATCCAGGAAGAATTGGTCTAAGAAACTTGATGATGCATTATGGGCTTATAGAACTGCTTATAAAAATCCTATGGGTATGTCTCCATATAAAATGGTCTAGGGAAAAGCATGTCATTTACCTCTTGAGTTAGAACATAAAGCTTATTGGGCTATTAAAGAACTCAATTATGATTTTAAACTTGCTGGTGAAAAGAGGTTATTTGATATTAGCTCTCTAGATGAATGGAGAACACAAGCTTATGAAAATGCCGAGTTGTTTAAAGAAAAGGTTAAAAGATGGCATGATAAAAGAATTCAGAAATGGGAATTTAAAGTAGGTGATCACGTTCTATTATACAATTCTCGTTTAAGATTCTTAGCAGGAAAACTTCTCTCTAAATGGGAAGGACCATACATCATCGAAGAAGTTTATCGCTCCGGAGCTATCACGATAAACAACTCCGAAGGCACTAATCTGAGAGTGGTTAATGGGCAACGAATTAAACACTATATCTCAGGTACACCCATTAATGTTGAAACTAATATTATTCAAACAATAACACCGAAGGAGCACATAGAAGAAACCTTCTGGAACGCTCCAGAACCCTGAAAAGGAGTAGGTATGTGGTACGGTAAGTAAACCGACTGCAAAAATTCCATCAAAGTACTTTCTGTTCGTTTTGGAATATATAAAAAAATAGGAAAATAATAAACAATCCAAAAAGTGCACAAGGGAGCGACAAGCCTGGGGGGCGCGCCCTGCCCCCAGGGCGCGCCTACCGAGCTTGTGGCTCCCCCGTGGACTTTCTTGACTCCGTTTTTCTTCCATATTACTTGTCCTACATGAAAAAAATTCATTACATATACTCTCGGATGTTTTGACCACTGTATCGCAAGTTTCTCCTCTATTCTTGTTTCGGGCTATTTTTCTGACGGATTTAGATCCCAATGGCTCCCCGAAGACTCCGCACTAATAACCCACAAGTATAGGGGATCACAACAGTTTTCGCGGGTAGTATTTCACCCAGATTTATTGATTCGGCACAAGGGGAGCCGAAGAATATTTGCAACTATTAGCAGTTGAGTTGTCAATTCAACCACACCTGGAGAACTAAATATCTGCAGCAAAGTGTTTAGTAGCACAGTAGTATGATAGTTTCAAGAGCAATAGTAACAGTAGCAGTTGTAACAAAGGCAGTAACAGTAGCAGTTTTGTAGTGATTGTAACAGCAGCAGCAACGAAAGTAACTTAGCAAAGATCAATATGTGAAAAGCGTAGGCATTTGATCAGTGATGGATAATTATGCTGGATGACATTCATCATGTAACAGTCACAACCTAGGGCGATACACAATAGCTCCAATTCATCAATGTAATGTAGGCATGTATTCCGTACATAGTCATACGTGCTTATAGTAAGAACTTGCATGACATCTTTTGTCCTACCCTCCCGTGGCAGCGGGGTCCTTAAGGAAACTAAGGGATATTAAGGCCTCCTTTTAATAGAGAACCGGAAGAAAGCATTAACACATAGTGAATACATGAACTGCTCAAACTACGGCAATCACCGGGAAGAATCCCAATTATTGTCACCTTGGGGTATGCGGATCATGACACGTAACATGTGCATATAACTTGCAAGATAGGATCAAGAACTCAAATATATTCATGAAAACATAGAGGGTTCAGATCTGAAATTGTGGCACTCGGGCCCTAGTGACAAGCATTAAGCATAGCAAAGTCATAGCAACATCAATCTCAGAACATAGTGGATACTAGGGATCAAAGCCCTAACAAATTGACTCGATTACATGGTAAATCTCATCCAACCCATCACCGTCCAGCAAGCCTATGAAGAAATTACTCACGCACGGCGGTGAGCATCATGAAATTGGTGATGGAGGATGGTTGATGATGACGACAACATCGAATCCCCCTCTCCGGAGCCCCGAACAGACTCCAGATCAGCCCTCGCGATGAAGAACAGGAGGTGGTGGTGGCTTTGTATCGTAAAACGCGATGATTCTTTCTCTCTAATTTTTTTCTCCACGAATAGGTACTTATAGCGTTGGAGTTAGGTCAAACGGAGCTGCCATGGGCCCACAAGCCTGCTAGGCACGCCCTGGGGGGGGGGGGGGGGGCGTGCCCCCTAGGCTTGTGGCGCCTGGTGCCCCCCCCCCCCCCCGTCTGGTAGATCTTTGCGCCAGTATTTTTTATATATTCTGAAATAATTCTCCGTAAATTTTCAGGTCCATCCGAGAACTTTTATTTCTGCACAAAAATAACACCATGGCAATTCTGCTGAAAATAGCGTCAGTCTGGGTTAGTTCCATTCAAATCATGCAAATTAGAGTCCAAACTAGAGCAAAAGTGTTTGGAAAAGTAGATACATTTGGGACATATCAACTCCCCCAAGTTTAACTCATTGCTTGTCCTCAAGCAATTCAGTTGACAAACTGAAAGTGATAAAGAAAAACTTTTACAAACTCTTTTGTTCTTGTTGTCTGTATATATACTTAACTAGCATCCGAGTTTTCAGCAAAGATTATGAACTAACCATATTGATGATAACACTTAGGTCTCACATTTACTCATGGCAATAACATAACCAACTAGCGAGCAATAATAAGATATCTCGGATGCCAACACTTTGTCAAAACAATCATGATATAATATGATAACATGGTATCTCGCTAGCCCTTTCCGAGACCATAAAACATAAATGCAGAGCACCTCTGAGATCCAAGCAATGACTAAACATTGTAATTCAGGGTAGAGGATATCCAGTCATGGTCATACCCAACATTAACTATACTCAATGCATAAAAATGACAATAGTGCTCTCCAACTGGTGCTTAAATGAGAGGATGATGACTCAACAATAAAAGTAAAAGAACATAAAAGTAAATGGAAAGGCCCTTCACAGAGGGAAGCATGGATTTTCAGCGGTGCCATAGCTCAAAGCTTAAATTAGAGATGAAAATAATTTTGGGAGGTATGCTTTTCCAGTCAACGTCACGACCGAGAGTTTTCAATATCTTCCATGCTAAACACATTATAGGCGGTTCCCAAGCGGAAAGGTAAAGTTTACGCCCCCTCCACCATACCAACACAAGCCATGGCTAGCCGAATCCTCGGGTGCCCTCCATACCAACAACTTTCCGGGGGAGTTTGTTTGCATTATATAATGATTTTGAGCATAGGATTGGGCATCCCAATTACCAGCCTCTCTCGTGCAATGACAAGTGAATAAACATTCATCTCGAGAATAACCCACTTAGCATGGAAGATACTGACCGCCCCCTGTCGCTCCATGAGTGGTACGGGCACACAAAACAGATGCTCGTTTGAATTTTTTAGAGGTGGCACTTGCAAATTTACTTGGAACGGCAAAGTAATACCGCATATAGGTATATATAGTGGACTCATCTAGAATAACTTTGGTTTAGGGATTTGGGTGCACAAGCAGTATTCCCGCTTAGTACAGGCGAAGGCTAGCAAATAGATTGAGAAGCGACCAGCTAGAGAGCGAAAACGGTCATAGACATGCATTGCGAATAATTAACATTGAACACGAGCATGAGTAAGATATCAACACCCTAAACATAAATATCATGGAGGCTAGGTTGGTTTTGATTCAACTACATGTATGAACATGTGCCAAGTCAAGCCACTCGAATTACTCAGAGTAGGATACCATGCTAACATACTACATCATAACCATTTTAATGCATGTTGACACTCAAGATAATTCATTATCCACTCCTAGCTATTTAAGCATGGCATGAGCAACTATAATCTCTAATTGTCATCACAAATCTGTTTACTCATAATAATGCTGAATCATGAATACTGAGCTAAACATATTTACAAAGACAAAAACAAGAAGGGTTCGTACCAGCTTTTCTTTACCGCAATCACTTCACCAAATATCATCATTATTGCCTTTCACTTGCACGACCGAATGATGTGATAATAATACCTAGCGAGGTGACCCGCGCATTTGCGCGGCTAGACTTACTAAATGTTGGTGTATATGCTATTCATTTCTCTCTCTCCTATTTACTTACAGTAATCTGCTCTCTAACTTAATTGGCCGCAACTTTATAACTGAAACATGTAGAAAAACCATGAGGATACTTCTTTTTGGTAGAAATCTCTGTAAGAAGTGTGCTAACATGTTCATAAGGATTCTGATGAACTTCCTCTTTTTACTTAACATTGACCTTATTTTCCATCTTTCAACTAATTGACTTTATGATATTGTCATTAAGAACAAAGATGACCATTCATGACTTGTACGTAAATCTAGTGTCTTTTTCCCACCTTCCTAGTCCATTTTCATCCTTTAGTTAGACATTTATGGTGTTTTCGATTAATGCAATGTCATGCTTCTAAAGTATTTGACCGAAACTCATCTTACTTAAATTACCTATGTCATTGGACCACTTGTGTAAGGCAATACAATTATTACATATATCGTCTACGGTTTCAAAAACATTCTCTCTTTTACTTGGACACGTCATAGGGTTTTTTCCGATCATCTCGATGTCGTTCGACTTTGCCCTAGAATTGTATTTGCACAATTAAGTATGCCAGTATATACTTAACATGACTCTTCTATAATTTTATTATTTAAATGTTATCTTGCGCTCGCCTTTCTTTTGTGAGTCCTATAGTTTCTGTGAATCATCTCTGAATAACGATTGTATTTTTGAATATTATTTATTTTGGGAATCATCGTCATAATTCTAGCCTTTGTTTGTTGTTTCTTACCAGTCATTTGTGGTTTTCAAATCATCTCTCAATCACCACTATATTTTTTTAATATGATTTGTTCTTGGAATCATCATAATAATTCATGACTTGTTTGTTCTTTCTTACCAATTGCGTGTGGTTTTCTTATTTTTCTCGTCGTTCACATATATCAAACAAAATCTTGCCGTCGAACTCAAATTTAGGTTCATATTTATTATTATACTAATATTAGGGCCTCTCCCAATACTTTCTATTTTTTAGTATATCTTTATTTGTGTATATTTGTTGGAAATGTCTAAAACATTCCCTTGTATCTCCACATCATAGCATGTTCTTTCTAATCATAACCATACTGGTTTGCTAGGCCATATATATTATATATCGCAAGTGAAAATAAATAAATACATACTTGTCTTTTTTATCGCATGTTCTTATTTTCAACGTGTGGTATGGTTACTACAACATCAATTTAATTCTTTCATTGGATACACTGCTCACACATGTAGCACGCTGGAATAAATATCTAAAATTTAGTTATTTATGAAATTCCGAAGTACATATATTACAACATTTACATTACTTCTAATCTTCAAACATACGTATATATTTTTTATCTAATACAAAATGATTGTGCCTAGTATATTATTTTTTGGACAATGTTCCTTAGTACACTTGTCTAATTGCTAGTAAAAAAGATAGCTGCCAATAAAATATACTCCAATGACTGTGACCACGCCACCACTTTATTTCTCTGAGAACAGGAATCCAAGCCACGACACCACTCTTTTTATTAACATGGGAACGTGTGAGAACCGGACTGCTCAGGTTTCTTTTTTTTGTCCATCGTGTTTGGCATGTATATGTATTGGGAACGGACTCCAGCTTGCATGAATCGCTCGTGTTTTGCTAGTCCGACCGATTCACCTAACGATTGTTTTTTTTACTCTGACATTATGCTTCTATATATATGCATCTAACGTGACAACATGAAAGCTCAATACTGCCGGTACATATATTTTTACATGTTACGTAAGAAACTTTAAATCTCAGCCGTTATTATTCTAATCAAACGGTGTAAAAAGGATTAGCATATGTGGACGAACGTGATGGCTTGTTTGACTCTTGTTTTAATTATATAATAGATAATAGTGCAAGTGTGCCGTGAACTAAGCTGGAATCTGCAAACATTCATTCAAAGGAGAAGACAAAATAATAGTGGCTCTTTGTTAGATCAACAATAAAGCATATGGGAGCCACTCAACAATTTTATCATGGTCTTCCTCCTTACAACGACTCAACGAAAAGAAAAGAAATTCAGAGAAACACACTGAAATATTTTTGGAGTTTTTGGTTTTTCTGAAAAAAGCAAATTAACAAAGGAAAAACAAAAACGAGAAAAACTATTTACACGGGAAAGCTCCCAACAAGTAAAAGAAGAAACGAGAAATATTTTTGGGTTTTGTTTTACTACTACGAATTAACTAAGCAAGAAAGAAACTGCAACTGATTTTTTTGGATTTTCAAAAGTTTTTCAAACACATAAGAAGAAAACGAAAATAAAACTAACATGGATATACAATGAAAAAGGATGAACACCGACAACTGGAATGAATGTGTGAACATGAATGTAATGTCGGTGAGAAATACATACTCCCCCAAGCTTAGGCTTTTGGCCTAAGTTGGTCTACGGCTAGTTCTGGCCTGGATAATGCCCGTGCTGGTAGTTCGGGTTGTACTGAAATGCAGCTGGCACAGCCTGGCGGGCTGCCTCGTTAAGGCGCTCGGTATCTGCTGCCCTCTCGTACTCCTCAGCCTCCTCCTCGGGTATGAAATGTCTATGTTTTCACTGGAAATCAAAAAAGGTAGGAGCAGGCAAAACAATATGGAAAACACGACGTCTGTTAAAGATTAGCCTGTATCAGAACGGGGGAAGACCCCTCTCAAGGAACTGGTGGCATTCCATAACATCATAATCAAGAAAACTAGGTGGCAAAAGGGTGTCATTTTGTTTAATGGGCACACCAAGATATGCAGCTAAGCGAGTGGCATAAATTCCACCAAAGAAATCACCAACTAAGGCGTTATTATGTAAACAACGTGCAACAATAGCCCCCATGTTATATTGTCTATCACCCAGCACCGCACTCTTAAGAATGCTTAGGTCAGAGGCGCAAAGATGACTATGATCATGTTTACCATTAATGCATCTACCAATGAACAGAGCAAAATAATGTATGGCAGGAAAATGAATGCTCCCCATAGTGGCTTCTGTGATGCCTCTGGTTTCCCTCTTGGTAATGTTCATGAGAAATTCATTGCAATCAGATTTACGAGGTTCAGTGCAAGTCCCCCAGAATGGAATTTTGCATACTTCACTAAATTCTTCAACAGACATGCGAAAAGGATTTTCATATAGGTTGAAAATAACATCATGTGAAGTGCGCTGATATACATACTTGAATCTTCGCACAAAGGAGTCAGTGAGGTCATAGTATTGTGGGCACCTGTCCGCCAGAAACTCCGTGAGCTCGGCATTGCGCACGTACATATCAAACTCTTCCTTGATGCCGGCTCGAATCATGAAGGCATCCGACGGCCACTCGCACGGTAACACCGCGGCCTCTCGTGGCGGTTCGGTATCCGGCTCGCGTATTGCGGGCCTAGGAGCACTCTTGCTCGAGGAACTACCGTGGAACATCTTCCTAAACATTTTCTTTTTCTCTGAAAAATTTCTGAAATTTTTAGTGACTGAAAATAAAAGTGGACGAAACTCAACAAAATTGATACCAACTACTCCGACATGTATCTAGAGGCTATATCATGCATCAAAACTACTTTGGACCATACAAATTCAACATGCAAGCTCATAAATATGGTCACCACAGCAGCAAAAATTTGCAAAGTATAAAGCACTAGAGCAAAAACTAATTGGAGCATTGGAGGAGTCACATACCAAGGAGTAATTCCTCAAAACAGTTTCGGAAACGGAGTTCCGAGCAAGGAGATCGAAAATCACAGCAAAATGAGCAAGAACATGGGCTTGGGAGCAAGTTTGATTTTTTTTCTGGAGGAAGAAGAAAGAGATGGGTGGCTGGCATAAGTGAGTGGGTCCCCGTGGGACCCACAAGCCTGCTAGGCGGGCCTAGGGGGGGTGGGCGCGCCCTGTGGGATTGTGGCTCACAGGTGCACCCCCCTGGGGTGTGTTCAGTGCCAAAAATTCTTAAATATTCTGAAAAAAATCATACAAAATTTTCATGGCATTCTGAGAACTTTTATTTTGGGGCCATTTTTTTTATTACACGGAAAATTCAGAAAACAGGATAATCATGACATTTTATTTTATTCTACTAAAAATAACAGTGAGCAAAAGGTGGGTACAGAAAGTTGTGCTTACTAAATTTATCGACCACATGCCCCTAAAAAAGAATCCATTAATAAGGTTGATCAAGTCTTATTAACAAACTATTTCCGAATGGCATGAAACCGAAGAATTTTCGTATAACACTAAGTTACCTCAATGGGGATATGCATCTCCCCAACAATAAGAATTTCATATTTCTTTTTGACAGTAGGAAGAGGAAATTTGAATCCCCCAATCGTGATTGTCGAAACCTTTTCAATACAATTGATACCATTCACCGAACTTTGTTTCTTCAGAAAATAAACCGTATGCTCATTACCATTGACATGAAAAGTAACCTTGCTTTTGTTGCAATCAATAACAGCCCCTGCAGTATTCAAAAAGGGTCTACCAAGGATAATCGACATGTTGTCGTCCTCGAGCATATCAAGTATAACAAAGTCTGTCAAGATAGTAACATTTGCAACTACAATGGGACCATCCTCGCAAATTCCAATAGGTATAGCAGTGGATTTATCAGTCATTTGCAAAGATATTTTAATAGGTGTGAGCTTATTCAAATCAAGTCTTCTATATAAAGAGAAAGGCATAACACTAACACCGGCTCCCAAATCACATAAAGCGGTTTTGACATAACTTCTTTTAATGGAGCATGGTATAGTAGGTATTCCTGGATCTCCTAACTTCTTAGGTATTCCACCCTTAAAAGAATAATTTGCAAGCATGGTGGAAATTTCAGCTTCAGGTATCTTTCTTTTATTTGTGACAATATCTTTCATGTATTTTAGCATAGGGAGACATTTTCAACATATCAACCAAGCAAGTGCGCAAAAAGACAGGTCTAAGCATTTCAACAAAGCGTTCAAAATATTCATCATCTTTATTTTTTGGACGGTTTAGTAGGGAAAGGCATAGGTTTTCGAACCCATGGTTCTCTCTCCTTTCCATGTTTTTGAGCAACAAAGTCTCTTTTATCATATCTTTTATTCTTAGGAGGTGGGTTATCAAGATCAACAGCAGGTTCTATTTCTACATCATTATCTGGTTGAGCATCAACATGAACATCATCATTATCATTATCATTATCATTATCCTTATAATTATCATTATCACTAGGTGTATGTTCATTACCAGATTGTGTCGGAAGTCGGGCTCCGGGGACCCAAAGGTTTGAACACTGGGGTGAGCTCGTTCTACCACTTCGTCTCCTACCACGACTAAGAGACGGTGAGGCAACGGCGAGAGCGCGCTAGCGAGGGACGGAGCGAGGACTCAGTGGTTTACCCAGGTTCGGGCCACCTTGCGGTGTAAGACCCTACTCCTGCTTGATTGGTATTGCTCTAGTGTGTGAGAGAGAGAGTACAAGGTTGAGGATGATCAGATCTAGGGTTCTCCGGGCTCGCCTCCAGGACGTAGCCAGCTCGGCTAGCTCGCTCTGCCCTTTATATCGGCCATGGTCCTCTTCCCCCTCGAAACTTAGGCGGGAAGGATTGCCACACTTGGCGATTTTGAAAGGGGACAGGCGCTCAGGCTATCCTAACTAAAGGTGGTCTTCGCCTGCCAAAGCATGATCCATGACGCTCCGGTGGGCTCGGTGATGACCTCCGCCCTGAGCGCCCATCGTCTTGGTCTTCCTTCGCCAATCGGGCAACCTTTGGGGTTGCTTTGGAGAGTAGATAGCTGGCCCTGCTCCCTTAACACAAAAGAGGAAACCATCTTCATCCGTGCCTGCTGGCGCAGCTTCTGTTGCCGCTCGTCGCCGCGCGCATCACCCACGTGATGGGCCCCAGGCCACGCGGCACGCCGAACAACCTTCGTCTCGAGCGCCTGCGGGAGGGGGGCCTCGGGAGGCCACCTCGGAAAGCCACCTCGCGAGGCCACTCGGGAAGCCGCCTCGTGAGAGGACCTCGTGAGGCCGTTGATGGTGGTGCTGAGCATTCCTTGCTACTTCCTGAGGAGGGGGCCTCAGGAGGCCAGGGCTTCATGTGGGGTCTTGGTGAGATGCTCGGTGGTGACGGCCCGCCGGGCCCACGCCAGGCGTTGCGCCCTGGGCCAAAGGCAGACGGGCCTGGATACCCTGGGTTCCATGGGCCCGACAGTAGCCCCCGGGCCCGCGGCGCGCGCGTCCCCGCCTACTGAGGGGCGAAACGGCGCGGGCCCTAACCGCCTGCGGCCAGGCGCGACGCGTGGTGCACGATGTGACGGGGGACGCCCCCACTTCCCCACGACGCCTCGGTAACTACCGCGCTGACATAAATCCTAGCGCGAGCGGCGCGAGGCCATCATTGCCTTCCTTCATACTTGCTATTGCTCCAACTCCCAACGCCGGAGAAGGCGGAGCGACGAGGGGAGTTCCGCGCCGAGTATAAAGAGGGAGAGGGGAGAGCCGGAGTCCCCCACCCATCTTCTCCTTCCTCCAGCTTCCTCTATCTCCTTGCTAGCGCTCCCACGGAAATGGCAAGGGGAGAGGGCGTGGCCGTGCTTCCGCCACCGCATCCCAGGTTCCGCCCCGGGGGCGTGGTCGTTCCCCGACGGCTGCCGGTGCCGGGCCCAGCAGTCGCGAAAGGGGCACCGCTCGCGGGTGCGGCGGGCGAGGCGCGCAAGGCCGAGGTGGCCGCGGCGGAGCGGCCGCGCTCCCGCCCCAGGCGGGGAGCCACTCGGCGGAGGCGGCACATGAGTTCATTGTGAACATGCACCGCAGCCCCTGCACCTGGCTCCGGCTCCCGGTCTCCTTCGCGGCGGCGATGACGGACCGCGCACCCTTGGGCCTGTGGGTGCAGGCCGACGGCTGCTGCAACGGCCCCTCCTGGGTGGCGACGGAGCTCACCCCCACGGGCTTCATGTTCCTGAGGCAGGGGTGGAAGTCATTCGCCCTCGCCCGCGGCCTGAAACGGGGGCACGTCCTCCAGTTTAAGTACGACGGGGCCGCCACACTCTTCGTGAAGATCTTCGGGCTCTCCGGTAGCCGCCTAGAGTGCTGCGCGGAGAGCGAGGATGGCAGCTACAGCGGCTCCTCCAGCGAGGATGACTCCTCCAGCGGTGCTGCCCCCTCCGGCGGGGGCGAAAGCGATGACGACTCCCCCCGCGTCAAGAACGAGGACGAGGACTCCGACTAGGTGCGCGCGGCGACGACTTCGGAACCCCTGGCAGCGGGCACTGTGCGCTCGGTGACAGAGCCGCACCTGCCTGCTGTGCTTTCTGGGAACGCGCACGGCGTCCTGCGCTAGAGTCTTGAGGGCGACGACGCCTCGCCTAGGCCCTTTCTTTCTTTTTACCTTCCTGCATTGAACCGATGTAGCCCCGCGGGGTCATGAAAACAGCATCTTCTATGTTTTAATTTAACGTTTTCGTGATTCGGGATGTATGCATTCTCTCCCGAAGTCCTCTCGTGAGGCTGGTTTTTTTTTCTTTGCTCGCCTCAGCGCTCTATGCTGTTAGGACCCAGCCCCCGGGCGGGCCTTAGCCGCCGCTGGTATGTCCGGTCGCGATGCCGGGACAAGGCCAGGAGGTGAGGGGCACCGGGAGCTAGTAAGGGCTCCTGAGGCGCGATGCTCAGGGAGCCCCCCTTTAGCGTGCAAGTGGCTTACACAGAAGAAAAAACGCTGCAGTCAATAGGATCACGAGGGGAGAGAGCTTGAGTGATGATAAGGGCGCCTCGCGAGGCAGTCACACTTAGCTTTGGCAGAGAGCGGTGCCGGGTGAGCTACAACTCATGAGGAGCCCCACGCATCTCGCGAGGCGCGCTCACGAGGCTTGCTCCCGAGGCTCATTGCTCGACGAATCTTCGCCTCGCGAGACCGGCTCGCGAGAGGCCACCCGCGAGGTCCCTGCGAAGCTTGCGTCCTGGGGGACTGCATGTTGAAATCTTTCACAATGGGGGGAGCGTCACGCGCTCGCTAACTCGCCCGTGGCCGTTGCGTGAGGAGGTAAGGCACCAAGGACCTTGGTGAGGTGACGTGCACGGGAGCAGGCCCACGAGCCAGAGCTCAGTCGCTTGGATTTGGCGGCGCTGCAGGGACGGACCCGAGCACAGGCACCGTGCAGTAGCCCCTGCTCACAGAACCGGCCAGGGGAGGGGTCGCGAGCGTGTGGCGCTCTCCGGCGGCATCGAATTTAACATAGAAATTAGTAGGTAACATAACTCATCAGGGCGAAATCAGTAAAATCCATTACACAACCAAAAGATGGGGGCTAGGCTGCCGTGTCCGGCACGGATCAGCTTGAGGTTGGTGCAGCCCGCGGGGCGCCCTCAGCCACATTTAAACAAAATCACCTTGGCGGAAGGGTTCCGAGGGAGTGAGAGGCGCGGCGCGAAGTAGTGCGAGCCGTGCGAGGCGATTCGCTGGACGCGCCTGACAGGACCGCGCTGGGGCGAGGTCATACCGCTTGGCGGGGCGCTCCAAGGGAGTCCGCTCCTCCGGGGCCAGGGGCTCGCGAGGCCTCGGGAGCTCGCGAGGAGCAGGAGGCTCACGAGGCCCTAGTGCGAAGGGCGCTAGCCTCTGGAAAGAGGCGTCGGCGTTCCTCAGCCCGAAGGGCATGCGCGTGCTGCCGAAGGCGGGGCCAATGCCCTGGCCAACTCGCGGCAGCTGGAAGGGGTCATGAGGGCAGAGCTGGTTGAGGCTGGTGAAGTCAACGCACATGCGCTCCTTGCCGCCCTTCTTGGTGACGACGGCTAGGTTGGCGAGCCATTTGGGATGGCGCACTTCACGAACGACTTCGGTTTCTTGGAGCTTCTGAACTTCCTTGACGATGAACTCTTGCTTCTCTGGCGCCTGGCGTCGTGCTTTCTTCTTGACCGGGCGTGCATTGGGGAACACCGCTAAGTGGTGCTCGACCACCTCCCTCGGCACACCGGACAAGTCGGATGCTTTCCAGGCGAAAACATCCGAGTTTGCCCGAAGGAAGGTGACGAGCGCGCTTTCCTATGCAGGAGGGAGGCCTGTGCCGATGGTGAAGGCAGGGCCGGAGCCGCTGCCGTCCACCGACACCTTCTTCGTCTCGGCGCGGTCCTGAGAGAACAGCTGCTTCTTCTTCGCGGGCGCGGCCTCGGAAGGCTCGGCCACGTCCTCGTCGGCCGGGTGCGCGACAGCGGCAGCCTTGTAGGCACGCTCGAGGGTGATGGCTGCGTCCTTCTTGTCGCAGACGACGGTGATGATGCCGCTGCAGCCGGGCATCTTGAGGACGTTGTAGGTGTGATGGGTGGCCGCCATGAACTTGGTGAGAGCTGGGTAGCCCAAGATGGCGTTATAAGGTAGGCCGATGTGTGCCACGTCGAAGTTGATGAGCTCGGTGTGGTAGTTCTTGCGGGTGCCGAAGGTGACGGGGAGGCGCACTTGCCCCAGTGGAATGGTGGAGCCATCAGTTACTCCGAAAAAGGGCCTGGTCGGCACCAGCTGGTTGTAGGGCACCTGGAGCGTCTCGAAGGTCTCGATGGAGAGTACGTTGAGGCCTGCACCCCCATCGATGAGGGTCTTGGTGACCGCGACGTTGCTGATGGTGGGAGTGCACAGCATGGGGAGCGCACCCGTGGAGGCTGTGGACTTGGGGTGGTCCCTGGAGTCGAAGGTGATGGCGTACTGCGACCACTTGAGGGGCCGCGAAGCCTCTGGCCTCGGGAGGGCGGCATACACCTCGCGAGAGAGTTGCTTGAAGTGGCGGACGGACGCGGGGGCTTGGGACCCGCCAAGGATGCAGGCGACCGCGCGAGGCTCCTGGTAGCCCCCAGCACCCCCGTCAGGCTGGTTGACGTCGTTCCTCCGGGGTGGTGGCGGCAGCGGCGGAAGAGCGGCATTGGCCTGAGGATTCGCCTCACGAGGCTGGTCGCGCCAGCCCTAGCGGTAGTTGCCATTATTGTTGCGGCTGTCCCAGCGGTTGCCACTGCGGCCACCTACGCTGCCGGCGCCGCGGCCATTGCGGTCGTCCCGACGGCTCTGGTGCTCGTCGCGGAGCAGCTTGAGCTCCTGACAGTCTTCGGTGCTGTGGGAGCGAACATTGTGAAAAGCACAGAGTGGCCGGTTGTCCTTCCTGGGCTCGTCGTGGTCGCGGCCGCGCTTCTGCTCGGGCTCTGCCGCAAGCACAGCAGTGCCCTTGCGCTTGACGTCCTTGCTCTTGGCCTTGGCGGCGTCGAGCGCCGCGTCGGGGTCGTTGTGGACGAAGAGGCGGCCTTCTACAGCCTTGGCGCACTTGTCGGCGAGGTCGAGCAGCTCGAGCACGGAGTCGAGCTCACTGTTGATGGCGAGCTTCTCGCGCATCTTGACATCCGTGACGCCGGTGGAGAACGCGGAGATGACGGCCGCGTCGGAGGCGCGCAGGATCTTGTTGCGCACCTGACTGAAGCGCTGGATGTACTTGCGGAGGGTCTCGTCTGGGCGCTGCCAAACACGCCGCAGGTCGTTGATGGTGAGGGAGCGATCCTATGTGCCCTTGAAGTAGGCGATGAACTGGCTGCAGAGCTCGGCCCACGACGAGATGGAAGCCTCGGGGAGGTTCATGAGCCAGGAGCGCGGGACGTCCTTGAGGGCCATGGGGAACCAGTTCGCCATGACCTTGTCGTTGCCGTTCGCCGCCTCGACACTCAGTGCGTATAGCTGGAGGAACTCCGTGGGGTTGGGGGTGCCGTCGTAGCGCGGAGGCAGCTCAGGCTTGAACTTCACGGGCCAGACCACGCGACGCAGCTCGCGGGTGAAGGCACGGCAGCCCACGCCGCTCGAGGGGATGCCGCCAGCGAGGGCGGCGCGGTTTTGACGCCCGGCCGCTGCAATGTCCTGAACGGCCTGGTCCTGGCGCTGGCGCTGCCGCTCGAGGAGCACTCGCGCGTCGGGGGGCGCGCGGCGGATGATCTGGCAGCTGGCCTCGTCTCGGTCTGGCGAGGACGCGCCACGGGACGGCTCACGAGACTGCGCGCTGCGCTGGGGCCCGGCGCGTTCGTCGCGCAGAGGAGGTGGCGGGGGAGCGCCATGCGCCAGGTCCCCAGCACGAGACGGCGGCGGGCGGGGCGAGTGAGAAGGCGCCGGAGCGTCCCCGACGACGTTGACGAGCTCGGCGATGCGACTGAGCCAGGCGTCGTAAGCGGCGTCAGCCGGACGGTAGCGGAGCAGCTCACGCGCCATGAGCAGCGCTGCCTGTGGGTTCGGTGGCCCACGGTGGGCGAGGGAGGAGGCCGTGGCGGTGTGGCCGTTTGCCTGCACGGAGGGGTGCAGGGAGGAGTCCTGCTGCTCGCGGGCAGTGCGGTCGGTGGCGGCAGCAGCCTCGGCTTCGGGACGGCGGCGATTGCCGCGGGCCACCGGCTCCATCTGAGCCACGCGGCCAGCCCTGCGCTCGGCGCGCTCACGGTGTGCGTCGGCCATGGGGTTGGTGGAGCTGAGGGCGGAGCAGAAGAACAGTAGCGCACCCTTACCTGGCGCACCAAATGTCGGAAGTCGGGCTCCGGGGACCCAAAGGTTCGAACACTAGGGTGAGCTCGTTCTACCACTTCGTCTCCTACCACGACTAAGCGACTGCGAGGCAACGGCGAGAGCGCGCTAGCGAGGGACGGAGCGAGGACTCAACGGTTTACCCAGGTTCGAGCCACCTTGCGGTGTAAGACCCTACTCCTGCTTGATTGGTATTGCTCTGGTGTGAGAGAGAGAGTACAAGGTTGAGGATGATCAGAGCTAGGGTTCTCCGGGCTCGCCTCCAGGACGTAGCCAGCTCGGCTAGCTTGCTCTGCCATTTATATCGGCCATGGTCCTCTTCCCCCTCGAAACTTAGGCGGGAAGGGTTGCCACACTTGGCGATTTTGAAAGGGGACAGGCGCTCAGGCTATCCTGACTAAAGGTGGTCTTCGCCTGCCAAAGCATGATCCATGACGCGCCGGTGGGCTCGGTGATGACCTCCGCCCTGCGCGCCCGTCGTCTTGGTCTTCCTTCGCCGATCGGGCAACCTTTGGGGTTGCTTTCGAGAGTAGATAGCTGGCCCTGCTCCCTTAACACAAAAGAGGAAACCATCTTCATCCGCGCCTGCTGGCGCGGCTTCTGTTGCCGCTCGTCGCCGCGCGCGTCACCCAGGTGATGGGCCCCAGGTCGCACGGCACGCCGAACGACCTTCGTCTCGAGCGCCTGCAGGAGGGGGGCCTCGGGAGGCCACCTCGGAAAGCCGCCTCGTGAGGCCACTCGGGAAGCCGCCTCGTGAGAGGACCTCGTGAGGCCGTTGATGGTGGTGCTGAGCATTGCTTGCTACTTCCTGAGGAGGGGGCCTCAGGAGGCCAGGGCCTCATGAGGGGTCTTGGTGAGATGCTCGGTGGTGACGGCCCACTAGGCCCATGCCAGGCGTTGCGCCCTAGGCCAAAGGCAGACGGGCCTGGATACCCCGGGTTCCATGGGCCCGACAGATTGTGTCTCAGCGTCAGAAATAGAAACATCATTATGATTCTCAGGAGGTTTTTCTATCTCAGGTTCACTAGAATCAGGCAAAGTCCTATCATTTTTCATTTTCTTTTTCTTCTTAGATGGACTAGGTGCATCAATATTAATTCTTTGAGAATCTTGTTCAATTCTTTTAGGATGACCTTTAGGATATAGAGGATCCTGAGTCATGCTACCTCCTCTAGTAACAACTCTAACAGCATGATCATTCTTTTTATTATTCATTTCATCAAGCAAATCATTTTGTGACTTAGCAATTTGTTCTAACTGAGTCTGAACCATAGAAGCACGTTTACTCAAGCATTTAACATCATTAGCAGTTCTAAACATCAAATCACTCAAGCGTTCAATCATGATGGCATTCCGTTTTAGCTGATTGCTAACATTCATATTAAAGTGTTCCTGTTTAATGAGGTAATTATCAAATTCATACAGGCATTGACTAGCAGATTTATTATACGAAATATCACCTTCATCAAATCTAGTGAGAGAATTTACCTCTACTACCTGTGTCGGGATGTCGAGCCCATGTATTTCCTCAATAGGTGGTAAATTCTTAACATCTTCAGCTTTTATACTTTTTTCCTTCATAGATTTCTTAGCTTCTTGCATATCTTCTGGACTGAGGAATAGAATACCTCTCTTCTTCGGAGTTGGCTTAGGTGGTGGTTCAGGAAGTGTCCAATCATCGGCATTTCTCAATATATTATTCAATAATACTTCAGCCTGTCCAACAGTTCGTTCCCTGAAAACACAACCAGCACAACTATCTAGGTAGTCCCTAGAAGCATCAGTTAGTCCATTATAAAAGATATCAAGTATTTCATTTTTCTTAAGAGGATGATCAGGCAAAGCATTAAGTAGTTGGAGAAGCCTCCCCCAAGCTTGAGGGAGATTCTCTTCTTCAATTTGCACAAAGTTAAATATTTCCTGTAAGGCAGCTTGTTTCTTATGAGCAGGAAAATATTTTTCAGAGAAGTAATATATCATATCTTGGGGACTACGCACACAACCAGGAGCAAGAGTATTAAACCATTTCTTAGCATCACCCTTTAATGAGAAAGGAAACAACTTAAGAATATAGTAATAGCGAATTTTTTCCTCATGAGCAAATAGGGTGGCTATATCATTCAACTTAGTAAGGTGTGCCACAACAGTTTCAGTTTCATAACCATGAAAAGGATCAGATTCAACCAAAGTAATTAACTCAGGATCGACAGAGAATTCATAATCCTTATCAGTAACAAATATGGGAGAAGTAGCAAACTTAGGATCATATTTCATTCTCTCCCTCATAGATTTTTCTTTCAACTCAGCAAGCAATTTTATAACCTCATCTCTATCATCACAAGCAAGAATTGCCCTAGCTGTCTCCCTATCAAAAACATAACCATCAAATGTTTCAGGGACTTCAACTCTAGTAGGAGAGCTAGGCATAATAGGTGAATCATAATTTTCAAGAGTTTCAGCATTTTCAGTTTCTTTAGCTTTAGCAATTTGTTCATCAAGAAATTCACCAAGTGGCACAGTGGTATCAAGCATAGTACTAGCATCATCATAAGTATCATTCATAGCAGAAGTAGTATCATCAATAACTTGCAACATATTAGAATGAATAGCAGGTGGCAGTGTCGCAAGCCTACTCCAAACAGAAGGTGAATCAAGTGCGGAGCTAGATGGCAGTTCCTTACCTCCCCTCGTCTTAGAGGGAACGATCTTGGTCTTAGCGTCTTTCAGATTCTTCATAGTGATCAACAGATATAAATACCAAGTGACTCAACAGATAGAGCTATGCTCCCCGGCAACGGCGCCAGAAAAAGGTCTTGATAACCCACAAGTATAGGGGATCGCAACAGTTTTCGCGGGTAGTATTTCACCCAGATTTATTGATTCGACACAAGGGGAGCCAAAGGATATTTGCGAGTATTAGCAGTTGAGTTGTCAATTCAACCACACATGGAGAACTAAATATCTGTAGCAAAGTGTTTAGTAGCACAGTAGTATGATAGTTTCAAGAGCAATAGTAACAGTAGCAGTTGTAACAAAGGCAGTAAAAGTAGCAGTTTTGTAGTGATTGTTATAGCAGCAGCAACAAAAGTAACTTAGCAAAGATCAATATGTGAAAAGCATAAGCATTGGATCGGTGATGGATAATTATGCTGTATGACATTCATCATGTAACAGTCACAACCTAGGGCGATACACAATAGCTCCAATTCATCAATGTAATGTAGGCATGTATTCCGTATATAGTCATACGTGCTTATAGTAAGAACTTGCATGACATCTTTGTCCAACCCTCCCGTGGCAGCGGGGTCCTTAAGGAAACTAAGGGATATTAAGGCCTCCTTTTAATAGAGAACTAGAACAAAGCATTAACACATAGTGAATACATGAACTCCTCAAACTACGGCAATCACCGGAAAGAATCCCAATTATTGTCACCTTGGGGTATGCGGATCATGACACATAACAGGTGCATATAACTTGCAAGATAGGATCAAGAACTCAAATATATTCATGAAAACATAGAGGGTTCAGATCTGAAATCGTGGCACTCGGGCCCTAGTGACAAGCATTAAGCATAGCAAAGTCATAGCAACATCAATCTCAGAACATAGTGGATACTAGGGATCAAAGCCCTAACAAATTGACTCAATTACATGGTAAATCTCATCCAACCCATCACCGTCCAGCAAGCCTACGAAGAAATTACTCACGCACGGCAGTGAGCATCATGAAATTGGTGATGGAGGATGGTTGATGATGACGACGACGTCGAATCCCCCTCTTCGGAGCCCCGAACGGACTCCAGATCAGCCCTCCTGATGAAGAACAGGAGGTGGCGGTGGCTCCGTATCATAAAACGTGATGATTCTTTCTCTCTGATTTTTTTCTCCACGAATAGGTACTTATAGCGTTGGATTTAGGTCAAATGGAGCTGCCAGGGGCCCACAAGCCTGCCAGGCACGCCCTGGGGGGGTGGGCGAGCCCCCCAGGCTTGTGGCGCCTGGTGCCCCCCCCCTCTGGTAGATCTTTGCGCCAGTATTTTTTATATATTCTGGAATAATTCTCCGTAAATTTTCAGGTCCATCCGAGAACTTTTATTTCTGCACAAAAATAACACCATGGCAATTCTGCTGAAAACAGCGTCAGTCCGGGTTAGTTCCATTCAAATCATGCAAATTAGAGTCCAAACTAGAGCAAAAGTGTTTGGAAAAGTAGATACGTTTGGGACGTATCACGCACCAAGCACCGGATTTTGCAACCTTCACCTGGCAAACGTCCTTTCAACGAAGTCTATTATGAGTGGTCGTCGGGAGAGGAGGACACCGGTATGCAGGAGGAAGCTAGAGAGGTCACGGGAAACTAGGTTCAAGGAGAAGAAGATCAAGCCACGCGCATGGGAGAGGCATCAGAAAAGGGAGATATATTGCAAACCCTTTATCATAATCTTCCTGCATCTGAAATTGATACATTAAAGGTTTTTGAAGCAATTTGTGCTCAGAATACGTCGCTCACTCATGAAGTTATTTTGTTGGAAGAGCAAAATTGTGCCCTTCGGAGGATCAATAGCAATCTGGAGTACTTGCTGAAGCTAAAGGGCAAGCCCAGTACTTCATCACCACAATCACCGAAGAAGGAGACTTGCGTATACAGGTATGGGCACCACCCTTGGCTTGTGCCAAGCTTTGGGGAGGAGCCCCGGTATCGTATCATCACCACTTTTATCATAATTATCTATCTTAGTTCGATCCTTAGTTATTTCTTGATTTAGAAGAATAAAGTTTTAGTATGATTTAGTTTCGAGTGCTTCCTTTGTGATCTATCTATCTATGTAATCGAGTGTAAGAGTTATATAATACAGAGTAGTTTGACTTGAGTTGTTTTACTTTTGTTGATTCAATCTTAGAAATAAAATTAAGAGAATAAATAAAAAGGAGATCATATGCTAAATCCCATGGGGAGTGATGACTTCACATAAAAAGAAGTATAATTGATGAAACTTGTTGGAAGTTAACAAACATAGCATTGGTCATTGTTGCAATCCATGAAAAAGTAATAAAGAAAGAGAGGTCTCACATATAAATATACTATCTTGGACATCTTTTACGATTGTGAGCCCCCATTAAATATTCTATGTCAAATAGTCGACGTTGGACAAGGAAGACAACGTAATGTGATATTTATTTTGTTGAATTTGCTCCCACTATTATTGATGAGAAGAAAATTGCTTATGTGGAGAGTAATAAAAATTATATGCTTGTGGATCATGAAAAGAATGCTTTATTTTATAGTTATATTGTTGAATTCATTCATGATGCTACTGAAAATTATTATGAGAGAGGAACATATGCTTTTAGGTGTTGCAATAATAACAAGTTTCCTCTCTATCTATTGAAAGTTTTGAAGTTATACTTGTTTTGCCTTCCTATGCTAGTTGATTCTTGCTCCCATAAATTGATTGCTCACAAAATCCCTATGCATAGGAAGTGGGTTAGACTTAAATGTGCTTGTCATATGCTTCATGATGCTCCCATTATTTTTCAATTCTTCACTTTTTATCTGAGCATCATTAAAATCATCATGCCTAGCTAAAAGGCTTTAAAGAAAAGCGCTTGTTGGGAGGCAACCCAATATTTATACCTACTGTTTTTGTGTGTCTACATGATTAAGCTACTATAGTAATCATGTTTTATATGTTTTCTTTCAATAATGTGCCAAGTAAATCCTTTGGGATAGTGTGGATACTTCTTGATTTGATTCTGTGCAAAAATAGAAACTTTTGCGTCCAGTACTGGAATTTCTATTCTGTACTGGAGCGTGAGAAAATTCTGAAATTTTTACACAGTATTGGGTTACAAATTTGTTATGCTGTCCTAATGTTTCAGAATTTTTGGATGTACAGAAGTATGCTTTTTAATTCTCTCACTACATGTTGTTCTGTTTTTGATAGATTCTGTTTTTATTGCATAGTTTGCTTGTTTTAGTGTTTCCATAGCTTATATTGAGTAATATAAATTGTGGAAATGATGGAATAGAGTAGCTATTATGTGATAACAGTTATGAATCTTGTCTTGACAGTACCAAAGTGAATGATTAATTTTCATACTAACCTATCTCACGGAGTTCCGTTAAGTTTACGTGATTGAAGTTTTCAAGTTTTGGGTGAGATATCGATATGAGGAGAATAAGGAGTGGCAAGACCCTAAGCTTGGGGATTCCCAAGGCATCCCAAGTTAATATTCAAGGAAGACTCAAGCGTCTAAGCTTGGGGATGCCCCGAAAGGCATCCCCTCTTTCGTCTTCAACACTATCGGTAACCTCACTCGAAACTATATTTTTATTCGTCACATAATATGTGTTTTGCTTGGAGCATCATTTTATCTTAGTTTTATTTGCTTGCTATTTGGTATCTTTTAGTTCAATAAAATGCCAATTATAGCCTTTACCATGCTCAGTTTGCAAGTTTATGTGTTACTGTTTGAAAACAGAAAGTTTTCTGTTATGTGCTGAATTTATGTGAATTATCAGAACATCATAAAAATCTGAAATTTTTACATAGTACGCATACATGAGATCTCTGTCACGTGGTAATTTTTCCTAATTTTTGGAGTTAGGGAAGTATGAGTTTTTATTCCCACTTTACAGAATGTTCTGTTTAGATAGATTTCGGTTATAGTTGCATTGTTTGCATATGTTTGCTTGTTTAATGTTTCTATTTGTGGATGCGAGTATTAAATATGAAGAGGCATTTAGTATGCAATGTTTAATTATAATTTTAGTGATTTGCTACAGTAGAGAATGTTAAGTTTTTGAGTTGATTTATACTAACTTGTCTCACAAGTTCTTGTTGAGTTTTGTGTGGATGAAGTTTTTAAGATTTAGGAGAAGCCATGATATGAGAGGAATTAAGGAGACACAAGAGCTCAAGCTTGGGGATGCCCAAGGCTCCCCAAGTTAACATTCCAAGAAGTCTCAAGCAACTAAGCTTGGGGATGCCCCGGTAGGCATCCCACCTTTCTTCATCAACACCTATCGGTTAGCCTAAGTTTTTACTTGTTCACATGATATGTGCTATTCTTGGAATGTCCTTTTCTTTTCATTTTGTTTGCTGTTTAATAATCTCATTAGATCTGAAATTTTTTATTGAGAGAGAGTCTTCACATAGCTACCCATTCACTTAACTACTCTTTGTTCTTCACTTATATCTTTTGGAGTAGTTTGTCATTTATTCTCGTGCTTCACTTATATTCCAAGAGTAAATTGTTGAATGAATTGAATATCATAAAATTATATGTGTTTCATGTGCTTGTCCCATGGGGAGTAGTGACTTCACATAAAAGAAGTATAAGTGGTAAAATTTATTGAAAGTTAGCAAACAGAGGATTGGTCACTTGAACAATTCATGAAAGAATATTGAAGGAAGAGAGATTTCACATATAAATATACTATCTTGGGCATCTTCTATGATTGTGAGCCCCCATTAATTATTTTCAACCTTGATCAAGTAGTTGATGTTGGACAAGGAAGACAACGTAATGGGTTATGTTTGTTTATATTCACATAGAAGTTATATGTTCTTGGATTGTGACACCCTGGTTTTTGCTCTCCGATTTCTTCCTTCGCGGGATTTGACTCCCGTCTTTTTTTCCGGTGTTATTGGATTTTCTCTCGCCTTTGGGAATATGAAGATGGTTATATAGCCTTGCCTTTCCTATCAGACCAGAGATTCTCTCCAACCCAACTTGGCCACCCAAACTATATTCCCAGGGTCTTGCCGCCGAAACCCTACCTTCCGAGTTATCGGAAGGGAAACCCTAATTCCTGCAGTTACAAAGGAACCCCAATTTCCTTTGATCTGTTGCCTTCCAAACTTTTCCCAGAGACTTTCCTATATCTAGAAACCCTGGATATTTAAAAATATTGCCAAGTCATTTGCAATATTTTTCATTTAAAATTAATTCCTTTTTCTACTGTTTAAAGTAATTAAATCCAGAAAAATATCTATCCATCTCCAAAGTTCATGAAAACATGTGGAGATATTCATTGTGATCATATTGAGCTCTCATAAAAATATTGGCCATGATTAAATAAGGGAAATTGCATTTTCCTATTTAAAGCCAATATTGCATTTTGGGCACTCTCCAAAGGAACTACCATTTTGGTAGCCAGGAAAAATCCCAAATAATTTTTGGAGCTTCTCCTATCCATATCTTCATCATTTCCATCCAAACCTCAAGTTCCACAGTTCAAGTTTTGAGCACATCATCCAATTTTTGTCTCTGGACCTATTTTGAGTTTGTGAAGCAACTATATGTTATATTGCTTCATGATTCTTGAAATTAATCCAGGACCTCATCCTCACTATATAATGTGATCTTGCCAAAATTCACATCATTTTACCTAGCTATTTTTTCCCAGTAATTCAATCTAGTTTCTGTCCAGAGAGAAGCACTATGAAGGAAGTACCACTTTGGTATGTCCAAATGGTATGAAATTTTACCAGTGCATCCATACTTCCAAATCATAAACCTACACAAAAATTCAGCTCATTCTATCAAGCCATTTGGGCACAGCATCAAAACCCAGTTTCTGTCCAAATTCTGGCATTGTGAAGGAAGTACCAGCAAGAGGGATCCAATTGGCCTGAAATTTTTCCAGGATGTGCACCTTGATGGATCATTCTTGCATGCCAAAAACCAGCTCAAACCATATAGCCATTTCTCCACAAAAATTCAGCCAAGTTCCTGTGCAGAACTTAAGTCATCTCAAATTAGTCGATTTCCTGTCTGCAGCTCCATCCAAAATCTCATAAATGGACTCCCTGATCTTTGACACATTGTTTTGACAAGGTGTGACAGCACATAGGCAGCTTGGACACGCGGTGCCCATGGTGACCGCGCAGAGAGCACGACAAAATGGCGCTCTGCGCACTGTCCACCTCGGCCAGCTAGCTCCGATCAGCCTCCGCTTGTTCGAGCATGTCCAACGGCTTCGCGGCGTCCACGTGCACTCTCTCCAGCACCTTCCCCCTCCTCGTTCTTCCTCCTCGCGCCACGGCGAGCTCCGCCATGGCCACTGTTCCGCTCGTGAATCACCGCCGTCCCCACCTCCCCTGGCTTCTTCTCCCCGAGCTGTCCCCTCCCTCTAGCGCTCGTTAGGTCGGCACCACCAGGCGCTTGCCACCTCGCCGGGAGCTCCAGGGCGTAGATGAGGATGCCACGGCAGCCATCCTCACCCGCTCGCCTCGGCCGGCTATAAAAGCCGTGACCCAGAGCCCCCCCCCCCCCCCGAGCACCCACACCACCCTAGCACCCTCCTCTCTCCCCTAGCCCTTCCCCAGCTCGAAGACTCGAGCTCCCGTGCTCGATTTCCCTCCTATGGCCGAGGCTCCACCGCCGGCCCTCCGCTCAAATCAGAGCGCCCCAGCCTCTCCCTCCCCACCTAGCCACCGCAGAAGATCACCACCACCACCACGGCACCCTCCCCGCCTCTATTTTGCCCTGGGGATGGCCATGGCATTGACCCCAGGCTCGCAATCACCGTCGTCCACTGCCACTGACCTCCCGCCTCCGACCACCCCCACCGCCACAACGACCACCTGCGGGTGCGGCTTGGAGCACCGCATCCATCCCTACCCTCGCCCGGCCCCTTCAAGCACCACGGCCGCCGGAACCAACACCGGCCGGCGCTCCTCTGTCTCCGATTAGGAGGGAGAAGAAGGTGGGCGGGAGGAGAGAGAGAGAGGCCTGACCGATGGGGCCTGGACCCACCCGTCAGTGAGAGGAGGCCGCCAGCTCGGATTAAGTGGAGACGTACTCCACAGAGTACGCGACCACTTCAGCGAAAGCGTATTTTCAGAAAGGCGCCATCTGTGTTCAGCCGCGGGCTAAAGCCCCTAAATGGCGGACGTTCGCGAGCTAACAGCAGAAATGAACACATTTTTGTTTATTTTCTGACTAACGAACGAACGGCCCTAACTCCTCAACCGGAGCTCCGAATCTGGTGAATCCAAAGCCCACTTTCTCGGTTTGTCGAGCCCATTCCGATGATATTATTTTCACTATGTTGACACATTCTAAAAATGACCATTTTGCCCCTGCCCTCTAATTGGCCTTTTTCCGGAGAGAACCTTTTCCGGCGAGTTCTTTCGCGAGGTAATCGCACCCCTCTTCCGATGAATTCTTCGACCCCCAGGCAAGCCGACCATCTGATATATGCCCCAAAGCATTGCTTCTGTGTTATTCTTGTGTGTTTAATTAATGAATATGTTTATGTTCGAGTGCATAGTAGTAGGCGGTATATGATTCTGATGAACCCTTGCTTACTTTTCTCTGGTGACGGCACCACGCCAATGTTCTGTGTTGCTTCCGGCCATCCGGGGTGGATGCCGACTTTATATTTCTCTTTTCAACAACTGGCCCGTGTTCTGAGCTGCTTTTCGGCCGTCTCGGGCAGCTGTTGAGTTTCTTTTTGTAGCAGTGACCCCATGCTCTGAGCTGCTTTCCAGCCGTCTTAGGGAACTGCTACTTTCTTTTTATCAACACCGTCTCATGCTCTGAGCTGCTTTTCAGCCGTCTTGAGCCGGGGTTGAATTATTCCAGTAATGTCCCAGATCTGAGTTGTAAAGACCGTTCTGGTGGCTACTGATTTATTTGCCGGTTTCATGCAAGGGTTCAGATGGTCATAACTTACAGCTAAAACTTGTAAAGTGATAACTTGCCATTGTTTCACTAATGACTCATTGTGATATTATATGGAGATAGGTTGTTACGTTTCCATAGTGTTACATTATGCATTGTTACCATTATTGCAATGATAAAGAATGTGACTTAATAATGACAACCTCCTCCATCGGCTGGATCGAGTCATAGTGCCTCTGAACCGAGCTCATCAGTGCACCCACATTTTCCTTTATGGGGAGGCCCTAACTTGGTCTATTGTCTCACCTCTTATCAGTACCACCAAAGAGGGAAGGTTATGCGTGCGTGCTACCCTGATTAGGTAGGCGGCGATAACCTTGTGAGCCCAGGTTATATGCGCGCGGGTCCCCGTTTGGGACTGTTTTGTTTATCCACGACGGTGGCAGGTGTCAAGAGTGACACAGGGGCCACCCAGGACTTGACCCGGAAGGGGTATGATTGTCGGTGGGGCCGTAAGAGTGTCGGGCAATAGACAAGTTTTGTTGGAGCAGCACCGGTCCACCCGAATGGGAACATGTACTAAAGTATGAGGCCGGGAGCTCCATGGTGTGGGTAAAGTGCGCAACCTCTGCAGAGTGTAAATGTATTCGAATAGCCGCGTCCTCGGTCATGGGACATAGTTCATACTAGGTCACACTATTTGGTCTGTGTCGAGTCTGGAGGAGTTAACCGAATGACTGCTAAGAATGAACCAGATAAGGTAAGCTTTGTCAACTTCACAGCACAGATGCCTGGACATCGGATGATGTCAGAAAATTGGGATGTTAGCCATGGGATGGCTATGAAGGAAATGGTTGGATGACCGTAAGAACTGGGATACGGTCCGGAGGGATCGTGAGAGGAATCTTGACAAATTACTTGCACCGTTATGCTTTACCTTTCTGTATTTACCCTTGATAATTATCATGCTAGATAATCCTGTTATAACATGATAATTAATAATGTCAGATAGTTAAACCAAATTAATTAACAATGCTAAAGGTATTGATACATGCTTGAATGCCATGGATTGCTGTGCTTGGTGTATATGTTATTTGGTTTGCTTGCGAGTACATTCAAAAGTACTCAGCGGCCTTCAACGTGGCCAGGTTCAGCTAAGGATCCGTTGAGGAGCGGGAGTGTTCGCGAGCTAGAAGAGTAACCCAGTCAGTTCCCTGTGGATTGGAGCCTCTCCAAGTCCGTGCTGCCTTAGTTAGTGTTTTTCCGCTGCCCTAGCTTTGTAACCATGATGTATTTATTCTAGCCACAATGGCTAATAAATATATTCTTATCACAGTTGTGCCTATGTTCATGATACTTGTTGTAAAGGCACGCGGCAGTGTGATCTCCTGGGTTGGCGTGTGTGGCGACCGTCTGGCTACAGTGGTATTCAGGCGGGGCACCACAACGGATGGTATCAGAGCAGCCAGGCTGACTGTAGGTTACCCTAGCTGGACTTCACTGTCTTGTGCTCAGTAGAAAGCCTAGATGCAGCCATCTTTGCCAAACAGGCACGGCTACTATTGATCATAAGGCAATCCCATAGGTTTTTGGCTCCACTAGACCCCCAACTCTCGTGGCCTTTGCCTCCGGTGTGAAATGTCCGCACCAGGTATTGACCCGTGAACCCTCAACCCCTAGGTAAACCAGATATCTCCACCCCGCTTGCTAACCATGGCATTTCTCTCCTTAAATCCAGCTTCCTTCGGGAAACGCCTATAAATTCCATCTTTCCCCGACAACCCTAGGATCATTGACTAAGCCACTTTGGCTATGGTCATGCGTCGAGTTTGATGTTCCCTAAGGAAGTAGTAGGAGCTTGACACCAATTGCTACCAGGAGTGTTGTGTGGTTTTGCTTCTAAATCCTTAGAGGGGCATCAAGTGCGCTACATTAGTTATACTAGTGAATCTTTGGCCACGTGTATAAAGTCCGCAAAATTTGAGCTTTATTCGCTTTTTGGTATTTTTGGTTTTTGCGATTCTTGCCTCTTTCATCGATTCCGCTCTTCTGCTCCGACTGGATCCATCCGCAAGAGCAGCTAAGAAGACCAGCATACAACTTGGATAATACCCAATAGTCCAAACTCAGTTAAATCAAGACAACCACATGATATTCAGAATAGCAACCCCAGAGCTATCAAGAATAAAGGATGGGTCAGAAGCAAAATCTGTGTGCAACCGACAAGGCTAGACTATACCTAAGGGAGTTTGTCTCAGAATAGATCATACCTAAGGAACAGTCAGATGAGCTATCAGGAGTGGACACCAGCAGGGAAAAATCATCCCATCCTCGACACAAGGATTATTTCAGCCAATGGGGTGAACCTTGAGTCTCTTCTCAATGGACTCAAGAATCATTTATTACCCAGAGAAGACATATCTCAAGAATGTGAACGTGCCGAGAGCAGCAACAAAACTCTGGTACACTGATACAAATTTCAAAGCATATTTTGGAATTCACCGGTGCATATCCAAAATTTTCTGGGCAAAGGGAACCAGGCCTGCGAAGAATACTTGGTTAAGTTCATGGCCACCCAGAATCAATGAGAATTTCAAATACCTGGAAGTTCAGCTAAACTGAATGGAAATATCCACCAACTGCATACTATCTGCAACATCTGGTATCCCGGATTAATTAACAACAAGAAGTCTACATCAATTGTGCAACCTTTACATCAGCAATGATCAGATCAGCAGAAGGACAAGCGGTGCGCATGACTAACGGAATATCTCCAGTCAAGGTATGGCCTGTACCAAGCTTTGGCTCCCCCATGGGTAAATTTTGGATATTCTAGAAGGAAGCTAGAACCAGCCATGGGCCCGACTGCGTATTGCAGTGCAAGGATTTTGGTACAAGAAACCCAGCCTTCCTCCAGCTATCGAGAAGAGCTTACGACGCAAGACTCCCAATCTTCCTCACTACGCTACTAGGGGAAAATCTTCTGGGATACAACACTCCCATCTTCCAAAACGGGCTACCGCGGAAAGCTTCCGGCATGAGGCACTCAACCTTCCGCAGTAAGCCACATGATGGAAAGCTTCTGAGGTATGATATCCAGCCTTCTTCGGCACACTACCTTGGCAGAAGCTTTGAGCATAAGGAATTCAACGTTCTTCAACACGCCATCGTGCCCACAACAATCTTGTCAGAAGCACGAACTAGTCCAGACACACGTCCGCCTTAGAACTCAGTGGTTATGAAAGGATTTATCCTAACCCTGCATATGTTGTGGGCATGCAGTCCAGTGGATCAGTTCATGTGGGCCACTCGTATACAGGAATGACTGTGTTCAGAGAAACATTGGCCCCATAGTTCAAAGAAGGATATGAACGCAGAAATCCCTACGAGATATGCAAGACTAAGTTATGATACAGTCAAGGATCCGTGTTAGCCGGTCATGGCGGGTCCACAAAAAGGAACCCTCAAGAACAAATAAATTTCGGATACACGACCTCCGTGACGGTCAATAAAGGTAAAAGCTTCACAGACAAGGTGATATTGCCAATCCTTGTCAGACTCTTGCATATACGGCCACAACAATGCAGCAAGCATGTTGTAATCCTCATGAGCATGGGCCATCAACCAAGATAAGAGGCTATGCTCCATAAGATGCGCCGAATGATAGCCAACCTATGTTCAGCTCAGTGATCGTAGCAAGGACTGCAAAGTATATATATGACAGAGCTACCTCAGCGATCGACAGACTTTGACTGTCTATATGGAAACAAGGTGATATGGAAATAATCATTCAGTCCCGAAAGTAAAGCAGAAATATGGTATGGGACATGGGGAATCACTTGTTATGATACATTTCGTGTCAGCTCAGACCTCTAGACGAAGCAGCTAGCTCCAGGCCATGGAAACCAAGCTATTTGTCGATACTACCCGCTACCCACCAACCCTAGACAATAGACCGCCAGGACAAAAGGTACACCTGATAGGAAAGAGAAGGATTCAAGGTAGTTGTGTGAAAAGACAACACCTGAGCCATCAAAAGAGGCAGTTAAAAGGTCAGTGAACCGACGAAGACAAGACAACTGATGGATCCAAGTCGCACATAGGTATGTCCCCCTTCGCCAGGAGGTAAGCCCAGAAATCTCGAGGATGAGATTTTCTTAAGGGGGGTAGGTTTGTGACACCCTGGTTTTCGCTCTCCGATTTCTTCCTTCGCGGGATTTGACTCCCGTCTTTTTTTCCGGTGTTATTGGATTTTCTCTCGCCTTTGGGCATATGAAGATGGTTATATAGCCTTGCCTTTCCTATCAGACCAGAGATTCTCTCCAACCCAACTTGGCCACCCAAACTATATTCCCAGGGTTTTGCTGCTGAAACCCTACCTTCCGAGTTATCGGAAGGGAAACCCTAATTCCTGCAGTTACAAAGGAACGCCAATTTCCTTTGATCTGCTGCCTTCCAAAATTTTCCCAGAGACTTTCCTATATCTAGAAACCCTGGACATGTAAAAATATTGCCAAGTCATTTGCAATATTTTTCATTTAAAATTAATTCCATTTTCTGCCGTTTAAAGGAATTAAATCCAGAAAAATATCTATCCATCTCCAAAGTTCATGAAAACTTGTGGAGATATTCATTGTGATCATATTGAGCTCTCATAAAAATATTGGCCATGATTAAATAAGGGAAATTGCATTTTCCTATTTAAAGCCAATATTGCATTTTGGGCACTTTCCAAAGGAAGTACCATTTTGGTAGCCAGGAAAAATCCCAAATATTTTGTGGAGCTTCTCCTATCTATATCTTCATCATTTCCATCCAAACCTCAAGTTCTACAGTTCAAGTTTTGAGCACATCATCCAATTTTTGTCTCTGGACCTATTTTGAGTTTGTGAAGCAACTATATGTTATATTGCTTCATGATTCTTGAAATTAATCCAGGACCTCATCCTCACTATATAATGTGATCATGCCAAAATTCACATCATTTTACCTAGCTATTTTTCCTCAGTAATTCAATCTAGTTTCTGTCCAGAGAGAAGCACTGTGAAGGAAGTACCACTTTGGTATGTCCAAATGGTATGAAATTTTACCAGTGCCTCCATATATCCAAATCATCATCCTACACAAAAATTCAACTCATTCTATCAAGCCATTTGAGCACAGCATCAAAACCCAGTTTCTGTCCAAATTCTGGCATTGTGAAGGAAGTACCAGCTAGAGGGATCCAATTGGCCTGAAATTTTCCAGGATGTGCACCTTGATGGACCATTCTTGCATGCCAAAAACCAGCTCAAACCATATAGCCATTTCTCCACAAAAATTCAGCCAAGTTCCTATGCAGAAATTAAGTCATCTCAAATCAGTCGATTTCCTGTCCGCAGCTCCATCCAAAAATCTCATAAATGGACTACCTGATCTTTGACACATCATTTTGACAAGGTGTGACAGCACATAGGCAGCTTGGACACGCGGTGCCCATGGTGACCGCGCAGAGAGCACGTCACAACGGCGCTCTGCGCACTGTCCACCTCAGCCAGCTTGCTCCGGCCGGCCTCCGCTTGTCCGAGCATGTCCAACGGCTTTGCGGCGTCCACGTGCACCCTCTCCAGCACCTTCCCCCTCCTCATTCTTCCTTCTCGCGCCACAGCGAGCTCTGCCATGGCCACTGTCCCGCTCATGAATCGCCCCCGTCCCCACCTCCCCTGGCTTCTTCTCCCCGAGCTGTCCCCTCCCTCTGGCGCTCGTCAGGTCGGCACCACCAGGCGCTTGCCACCTCACCAGGAGCTCCAGGGCGTAGATGAGGATGCCACGGCGGCCATCCTCACCCGCTCGCCTCGGCCGGCTATAAAAGCCGCGACCCGGAGCACCCCCGAGCACCCACACCACCCCAGCACCCTCCTCTCTCCCCTAGCCCTTCCCCAGCTCGAAGACTCGAGCTCCCGTGCTCGAATTCCCTCCTATGGCCGAGGCTCCACTGCCGGCCCTCCGCTCAAATCAGAGCGCCCCAGCCTCTCCCTCCCCACCTAGCCACCGCAAAAGATCACCACCACCACCACGACACCCTCCCCGCCTCTATTTTGCCCTGGGGATGGCCATGGCGTTGACCCCAGGCTCGCCATCACCGTTGTCCATTGCCACTGACCTCCCACCTCCGACCACCCCCGCCGCCACAACGACCACCCGCAGGTGCGGTTGGAGCACCGCATCCATCCCAACACTCGCCCGGCCCCCTCAAGCACCACGGCCGCCGGAACCAATGCCGGCCGGCGCTCCTCTGTCTCCGATCATGAGGAAGAAGAAGGTGGGCGGGAGGAGAGAGAGAGAGGCCTGGCCGGTGGGGCCCGGACCCACCCGTTAGTGAGAGGAGGCCGCCAGCTCGGATTAAGTGGAGACGTACTCCACAGAGTACGCGACCACTTCAGCGAAAGCATATTTTCAGAAAGGCGCCATTTGTTTTCAGCTGCAGGCTGAAACCCCTAAATTGCGGATATTCGCTAGCTAACAGCAGAAATGAACACATTTTTGTTTACTTTCTGACTAACGAACGAACGGCCCTAACTCCTCAACCGGAGCTCCGAATCAGGTGAATCCAAAGCCCACTTTCTCAGTTCGTCGAGCTCGTTCTGATGAAATCATTTTCACTATGACGACACATTCTGAAAATTACCATTTTGCCCCTGCGCTCTAATTTGCCTTTTTCCGGAGAGAACCTTTTCCGGCGAGTTCTTCCACGAGGTAATCGCACCCCTCTTCCGATGAATTCATCGACCCCCAGGCAAGCCGACCATTTGATATATGCCCGAAAGCATTGCTTTTGTGTTATTCTTGTGTGTTTAATTAATGAATATGTTTATGTTCGAGTGCATAGTAGTAGGTGGTATATGATTCTGATGAACCCTTGCTTACTTTTCTCTGGTGACGGCACCACGCCAGTGTTCTGTGCTGCTTCCGGCCGTCCAGGGTGGATGCCGACTTTATATTTCTCTTTTCAACAACTAGCCCATGTTCTGAGCAGCTTTTCGGCCGTCTTGGGCAGCTGTTGAGTTTCTTTTTGTAGCAGTGACCCCATGCTCTGAGCTGCTTTCCAGCCATCTTAGGGAACATCTACTTTCTTTTTATCAACACCGTCTCATGCTCTGAGCTGCTTTTCAGCCGTCTTGAGCCGGGGTTGAGCTATTCCAGTAATGTCCTAGATCTGAGTTGTAAAGACCATTCCGGTGGCTACTGATTTATTTGCCGGTTTCATGCAAGGGTTCAGATGGTCGTAACTTACAGCTAAAACTTGTAAAGTGATAACTTGCCATTGTTTCACTAATGACTCATTGTGATATTATATGGAGATAGGTTGTTACGTTTCCATAGTGTTACATTATGCATTGTTACCGTTATTGCAATGATAAAGAATGTGACTTAATAATGACAACCTCCTCCGTCGGCTGGATCGAGTCATAGTGCCACCGAACCGAGCTCATCAGTGCAGCCACATTTGCCTTTATGGGGAGGCCCTAACTTGGTCTATTGTCTCGCCTCTTATCGGTACCACCAAAGAGGGTAGGTTATGCGTGCGTGCTACCCTGATCAGGTAGGCGGCGATAACCTTGTGAGCCTAGGTTATATGCGCGCGGGTCCCCGTTTGGGACAGTTTTGTTTGGCCACGATGGTGGCAGGTGTCAGGAGTGACACAGGGGCCACCCATGACTTGACCTGGAAGGGGTATGATTGTCGGTGGGGCCGTAAGAGTGCCGGGCAATAGACAAGTTTTGTTGGAGCAGCACTGGTCCACCCGAATTGGTCTGTGTCAAGTCTGGAGGAGTTAACCGAATGACTGCTAAGAACGAACCAGATAAGGTAAGCTTTGTCAACTTCACATCATAGATGCCTGGACATCGGATGATGTCAGAAAGTTGGGATGTTAGCCATGGGATGGCTATGAAGGAAATGGTCGGATGACCGTAAGAACTGGGATACGGTCCGGAGGGATCGTGAGAGGAATCTTTACAAATTACTTGCACCGTTATGCTTTACCTTTCTTTATTTACCCTTGATAATTATCATGCTAGATAATCCTGTTATAACATGATAATTAATAATTCCAGATAGTTAAACCAAATTAATTAACAATGCTAAAGGTATTGATACATGCTTGAATGCCATGGATTGCTTTGCTTGGTGTATATGTTATTTGGTTTGCTTGCGAGTACATTCAAAAGTACTCAGCGGCCTTCAACGTGGCCAGGTTCAGCTAAGGATCCATCGAGGAGCGGGAGTGTTCGCGAGCTAGAAGAGTAACCCAATCAGATCCCTGTGGATTGGAGCCACTCCAAGTACGTGCTGCCTTAGTTAGTGTTTTTCCGCTAACCATGATGTATTTTTTCTAGCCACAATGGCTAATAAATATATTCTTATCATAGTTGTGCCTATGTTCATGATACTTGTTGTAAAGGCACGCGGCAGTGTGATCTCCTGGGTTGGCGTGTGTGGCGACCGTCTGGCTACAGTGGTATTCAGGCGGGGCACCACAACGGATGGTATCAGAGCAGCCAGGCTGACTGTAGGTTACCCTAGCTGGACTTCACTGTCTTGTGCTCAGTAGAAAGCCTAGATGCAGCCATCTTTGCCAAACAGGCACGGCTACTATTGATCATAAGGCAATCCCATAGGTTTTTGGCTCCATTAGACCCCCAACTCTCGTGGCCTTTGCCTCCGGTGTGAAATGTCCGCACCAGGCATTGACCCGTAAACCCTCAACCCCTAGGTAAACCAGATATCTCCATCCTGCTTGCTAACCATGGCATTTCTCTCCTTAAATCCAATTTCCTTTGGGAAACGCCTATAAATTCCATCTTTCCCCGACAACCCTAGGATCGTTGACTAAGCCACTTTGGCTATGGTCATGCGTCGAGTTTGATGTTCCCTAAGGAAGTAGTAGGAGCTTGACACCAATTGCTACCAGGAGTGTTGTGCGGTTTTGCTTCTAAATCCTTAGAGGGGCATCGAGTGCGCTACATTAGTTATACTAGTGAATCTTTGGCCACGTGTATAAAGTCCGCAAAAATTGGGCTTTATTCGCTTTTTGGTATTTTTGATTTTGCGATTCTTGCCTCTTTCGTTGATTCCGCTCTTCTGCTCCGACTGGATCCATCCGCAAGAGCAGCTAAGAAGATCAACATACAACTTGGATAATACCCAATAGTCCAAACTCAGTTAGATCAAGACAACCACATGATATTCAGAACAGCAACCCCAGAGCTATCAAGAATAAAGGATGGGTCAGAAGCAGAATCTGCGTGCAACCGACAAGGCTAGACTATACTTAAGGGAGTTTGTCTCAGAACAGATCATACCTAAGGAACAGTCAGATGAGCTATCAGGAGTGGACACTAGCAGGGACAAATCATCCCATCCTCGACACAAGGATTATTTCAGCCAGTGGGGTGAACCTTGATAATTATCATGATAGATAATCCTGTTATAACATGATAATTAATAATGCCAGATAGTTAAACCAAATTAATTAACAATGCTAAAGGTATTGATACATGCTTGAATGACATGGATTGCTGTGCTTGGTGTATGTGTTATTTGGTTTGCTTGCGAGTACATTCAAAAGTACTCAGCGGCCTTCAACGTGGCCAGGTTCAGCTAAGGATCCGTCGAGGAGTGAGAGCGTTCGCGAGCTAGAAGAGTAACCCAGTCAGATCCCTATGGATTGGAGCCTCTCCAAGTCCGTGCTGCCTTAGTTAGTGTTTTTCCGCTGCCCCAGCTTTGCAACCATGATGTTTTTATTCCAGCCACAATGGCTAATAAATATATTCTTATCAAAGTTGTGCCTATGTTCATGATACTTGTTGTAAAGGCACGCGCCAGTGTGATCTCCTGGGCTGGCGTGTGCGGTGACCGTCTGGCTACAGTGGTATTCAGGCGGGGCGCCACATGGATCCTCTAACATGTGGTGCTTGCTCATAATCTTTTGCTAGCCAAAATTTTGTACTAAGTAGAAATACTACTTGTGCATCCAAAAACCCTTAAACCAAGTTTCTTGCCATGAGAGTCTATTATATCTACCTATGGATTGAATAAGATCCTTCAAGTAAGTTGTCATCGGTGCAAAAGCAATAAAAATTGCTCCTAAATATGTATGATCTTTTATTGTAAGGGAAAATAAGCTTTGTACGAACTTGTGATGGTGAAGAAATAAAAGTGACGGACTGCATAATAAAGGTTGCTATAACAAGGGGCAATATAAAGTGACGTTCCTTTGCATTAAGAGCTTGCACATCCAAAAATAAAAAGCACATGACAACCTCTGCTTCCCTCTGCGAAGGTCCTAACTTTTACTTTATGTATTTACTTTTATGCAAGAGTCAATAGTGTTCCTCTATATCCCGTTTTTATTTTCTCTTTTGACAAGCATCATGTGGTGGGGAAAGATCCAGGCACATATATCCAGTTGAATATAGGTGATCATGGGTTATTATTGTTGACATTATCTCTATGATAAGCAAGTTGGGAGGTGAAACATTAAGCTCCTATCTTCCTATGTGTTGGACTGAAACGGTTTGTTCTAAAAATATGCTTTGAGTGTCAGCAATCATGGAAGACTATATGATAGTTTAGTATGTGGAATTTGCTAAATCAAAGCTCTTTCATAGACCCTTCCTAAAAATAAGATGAATTGCAATTGTTTGATGAGAACATAGTTTGTTAGTTTTCAAGAAAGTTTATGGTCTATACTTTAGCATGTGAATAACTTGCATACTTGATCATGAGAAGTTTTCTGAGATGAGCTACTGTTTATAATGATGCTAGAAAAAGTGATTGAAATTATCATTGATCAAACTTGTGCACTATGCTAGCATTCACACTTCACAAATTATTTATTTTATCATTTACCTACTCGAGGACGAGCAGGAATTAAGCTTGGGGATGCTGATACATCTCCAACGTATATATAATTTATGAAGTATTCATGCCATGTTTACAACAATTTTATATGGTTTTGGTATGATATGAAAGGAACTAACCTGGACTGATGCTGTTTTCAACAGAACTACCGTGGTGTTGTTTTTTGTGCAGAAATAAAAATTCTCGGAGTGGGCTGAAAATTTACGGTGATTTTTTATGGACAAAAAGAGACCCCCGAAGCTTCGAAGAAGTGCCAGAAGAGCCATGAGGGCACGACAAGCCTGGGGGGCGCCCCCCCTAGGGCATGCCCCCCGAGCTTGTCGCTCCCTCGTGGCCCCCCTGGCGTAAATCCAACGCAAAAAAATCCTATAAATACCAGAAACCCCGAAACTAAACCTAGAACTTCCACGCCACCGCCGCAAGCCTCTGTTCCGAAGCGATCTCATCCGAAGCCCTGTTCTGGCACTCTGCCGGAGGGGGGAATCATCACCAGAGGCTATCTTCATCATCCCGGTGGTCTCCATGACGAGGCGGGAGTAGTTCACCCTCGGGGCTGAGGGTATGTACCAGTAGCTATGTGTTTGATCTCTCTCTCGCGCGTTCTTGATTTGGCACGATCTTGATGTACCGCGAGCTTTATTAATATAGTTGGATCATATGGTGTTTCTTCCCTCTCTATCTTCTTGTGATGAATTGAGTCTTTCCCTTTGAGGTTTCGTTATTCCTAGATTGGATACTTTGGATTTGAGAACACTTGATGTATGTCTTGCATGTGGATACCCGTGGTGACAATGGGGTATTCTATTGAGTCACTTGATGTATGTTTTGGTAATCAACTTATGGATTCCCATGACCTTGGGGTAATCTAGGCATATGGGTTGGTACCCGTTTTCATCCTTCTTTCTCCGATAAAAACTTTGGGGTACTCTTTGAAGTTCTTTGTGTGGATTGAATATTATGAATCTGAGATTGTTTGATGCATATCGAATAATTAACTCACGGATACTTGTGGTGACATTGGAGTATCTAGGTGACATTAGAGTTAATTGATGCGTATCATATGGTGTTATTTTAGTACGAAGTCTAGGGCTGTTTGTGACACTTACAGGGATGGCTCAATAGATTGATCGGAAAGGATAACTTTGAGGTGGTTTCGTACCCTACAACAATTTCATCTTATGTTCTCCGCTAATAGGAACTTTGGAGTGATTCTTTGTCGCACGTTGAGGGATTGTTATATGATTCAATTATGTTAGCACTGTTGAGAGATTTGCACTAGTGAAAGTATTAACCCTAGGCCTTGTTTCCAAGCATTGCAATACCATTTGTGCACACTTTTATCACTTGTTACCTTGCTGTTTTTATTTATTCAGATTATAAAAACCTATATCTACTATCCATACTACACTTGTATCACCATCTCTTCGCTGAACTAGTGCACCTATACAATTTACCATTGTATTGGGTGTGTTGGGGACACACGAGATTGCTTGTATTTGGTTGCAGGGTTGTTTGAGAGAGACCATCTTCATCCTACACCTCCCACGAATTGATAAACCTTAGGTCATCCACTTGAGGGAAATTTGTTGTTGTCCTACAAAACTCTACGCTTGGAGGCCCAACAGAGTCTACAGGAATAAAGTGGTGTAGTAGACATCACATAGCTAAACTAGGCATGCTAGGATAATAGGTAATCATGTATAACAGGCGACAAAATCAAGCTATGCATCAGAATAGGATCTACCGAACAACAGCGGTAATAATACCTAATGCATGAAGTAGAGAGAAAGGATAGGCGATATAGAAATGATCAAGGGGGTTTTGCTTGCCTGGTTGCTCTGCAGACAAAAACAGATCTTCACGGTATAGTCAATCACCGGATCAACAACGGTCTCGGGGTCTATCGCAGTATCGGGGTCTACCAGAAAAGAACCAATGTGGGGGAAACAGATAAATAATAGAGCAAACAAATGCAACACAATGCATGTCACGGCAACAGGTGGTGGTGAGGTGCTCTAATGCATTACTACTCAATTTAATTGAAGCGGAAAAATATTTGGGAATATTTTCCCAGCTCCAGGTATTATTTGGTATATCGATTCGGTAGCAAAAGATCAATGTTCATTATGTTAGAGGGGTTTGTCATGCGTGTGGATGACATATTCGGATTCATTATATTTTTCTGATCATTTTTCATATATAAATAATTTTCATCCGAGTTACAAATTATTTTCTATGATTTTTTTCAAAGTTTCATCAATATTCTGGAATTTATGAAATTATTTATTAATTCGAAATTAAATGGTTAAATTGCTATGGGTACACAGAAGTGTACCCAACAATGCGCACGTGTGGCTGACAGGTGGGGTCCAATGGCGGAGTTGACCCAGTCAACACGGGGTGTGGGACCCAGGTGTCATTCACTCATTTTTTTCATGGAGTGTTTTAACCGAGTTAATTAACTGAGGGTGGGGTCCACTAGTCAGTGACCAGTTAGTGGCTAGGGCTAGTTTTAACAGTAACTTAGGGCTAAACTAATCCAACCACTAATCCTAAGCTTAACTAAATTGGGCCGGCCCCACTGGACAGTGGCACAGCCGTGCCACTCCCAGTGGCTGGGCACGCACGACACAGAGGCGCCGACCGCCACAACCAGCAGCGGCGGCAGCAGAACCAGCAGCAGCAAGCAAAAGTAGTAGCAGCAGTGGCAGCAAGCAGCAACAAGGAGCGGCAGCAGTAGCAGCGCAGCAGCGGCAGTGGCAGCAGGCAACTGATAACCCACAAGTATAGGGGATCGCGACAGTCTTCGAGGGTAGTATTTCACCCAAATTTGTTGATTCGACACAAGGGCAGCCATAGAATATTTATGAGCCTTAGCAGTTGAGTTGTCAATTCAACCACACCTGGGATATAATATCTCTGCAGCAAAGTGTTTAGTAGCACAATAGTTTGATAGTTTCAGTAACAGTAGCAATAGTAACAGGAACAGTAACAGAAGCAGTTTGTGATGATTATAACAGCAGCGGCAGTAGTAACTTGGCAAAGATCAATATGAGAAAAGCGTAGGCATTGGATTAGCGATGGATATTTGTGTTGGATGGCATTCATCATATAACAGTCACAACCTAGAGCGAGACTGTGACGCCCCCGACTCGACCGTGCACTAATCATACACGCAAATGCGCACGATCAAGATCAGAGACTCACGGGAAGATATCACAACGCAACTCTAGACACAAATTAAAGTCATACAGCTTTATATTACAAGCCAGGCCACGAAGGCTCGAATACATAAGTCAGCGGAAGCAACAATATCTGAGTACAGACATAATTAGACAAGTTTGCCTTAAGAAGGCTAGCAAAACAACGACATCTAGATCGAAAAGGCGCAGGCCTCTTGCCTAGGGCCTCCTAACTACTCCTGATCGTCGGTCTCCATGTAGTAGTAGGCTCCGTCGGGGTAGTAGTAGTCATCGGTGGGATCAGCTATCTCCGGGACTCCCTCATCTGATCGCAGCAATCGGGTAGGGGGAAAAAAGGTAGCAAAGCAACCGTGAGTACTCATCCAAAGTACTCGCAAGACTTACATCAGATCTATGCTAAGTATTCATCGGTATCAAAGGGAAGGGGCTGTATCTGTGGACTATACTGCAGAAATGCTAGAATAGAGGAAATGCCTAGCCTATCGAAGACTAGCATCTTGCAGCGTCTTGCAGCAACAGAAGAGAGTAGAATAACATAACATGTAGTAACAAATACATATTAGTAACGCCCAGAGATCCTTCCTCGTCTACCCCCGCGAGGAAGCGATCCCGGAGCCATCATATCAGTTTAGTGTCACAAGTATCCAGTTCTAGTTGTAGTAGATCGGGATACAACTCCGAGCATCCTGTTACCGTGGACACGGCTATTCGAATAGATAACTTCCCTGTAGGGGTGCACCAACTAACCCAACACGCTCGATTAACTCCGGCCAGACACACTTTTCCGGTTTTTGCCTGGCCTCGGCTAATCAACACGACGTAGTCCTACCTAGGCTCCGCAGAGAGGTCCCCGCCGGTCTACATCCTAAGTGCGAAGGGGTCATGGGCCAATCATCCTTTGCACTCCTGCGCATTGCGAACGCGGCCGGGACCAGACCCACCTCCTTATACAAGCGCAGGCGGTTACCGTCCACCCGGGCGTGCGCCACTCAATTGCCGACGTCTGTGAGCTTTCGGAAGAATCATATGACGCCGAGTGCCCATACTTATCCCGCGTGGTGGTCAGTGCGAAAAAGCCTGAGGCCTACTCAGATCACATATCCAAACCCATTAGTGTGTTGGGAGCTCGTGGAGACGATCAGTGATCCTGTCGCCCCGTCTCGCGGACTTATGACAAGGGCCAGGCCCATCCCTCTCTAGGGCGGTCTGCCTGCCCGGTCGTGCCGCGTTATTAAATCTTGCGGGTACCCTCATGGTCAACCCGACTTCAGTAACTATCGCGGGTACCCCTTTGGTCGACCCGACTTTAACAAGGGACTGAGGTAATAGTCAAGGTAACAGTGTGTCCATAACATCAAGGGAGTCTGAGGAATCACCCTCGATAGATTCTTGCTCGATGTAAAATGTCATGGTGAACTTGGAGGAATCACCCTCGATGGGTTCACGCTTGAGGTGCTGCACGACAGAGTCATCATCGGGAGTGGTGAGCGAGGAATCACCCTCGGTAAACCACATCTGATGTGCTACACTACAGAGATATCATCAGAAGTGAGATACGAGGCATCACCCTCGGCACTCGATAGTAGCTCTGCAAAGTCTTACAACTAAGGGGTTGCCGGTGGTGTGTTCGGTCTCTGCACCTCGATCACATTGATCGAGTCATCCGGAAGCAAAGCATGGAAACACGGACAAGGGTGCGGGGCCACTGATGGATCACTAACTAGCCTATACTAAGCATATAGGACAATAGGTAAAGTATCAACAACAGGTTACAAAATCAAGCTATGCATCAGAATAGGAGCTATCGAACAATGGTAGCAAAATCTAATGCAAACATGAGAGAGAAAGAATGGGCGATATAGGAATGATCAAGGGGGTTTTGCTTGCCTGGAAGCTCTGCTGAAAGGGGCTAGACGTCTACAGCGTAGTCGTACTTGGTGGCGTCAACGTCGGTCTCGGGGTCTACCGGAGAAGAAGAGGGGGAAGAAACAGTAAATATAAAGCACACAGAGGCAGCACGATGCATGACATGGTAGTATGCTATGCTATGGGTGACCTAATGCAGGTGGATGGCATATTCGGATTCGTCTTATTTTTCTGATCATTTTTCATATATAAATTATTTTCATCCGAGTTACGGATTATTTTATATGAATTTACAAAGTTTAAAATATATTCTGAAAATCCTAGAATTAAATTTAATTCGAATTTTAAACAGTGCAGGAACCTTTTACACCAACTATGGGCTAGCCACAGTGGATGACAGGTGGGGCCAGGGGCCCAGTCAACACCTAGTCAGCAGTCAACTGGGTTGACTGTTGACCTGACCCAGCTGACAGGTGGGACCCAGGTGTCATACACAGGAGTTAATCTAATATAATTAGTTAAACTAATTAACTAGGTGGGACCCCACTATCAGTGATGTCGTGGTTTTGTCACGGCAGATGCCCGAAGGCTTAGGTTCGGAGTCAACGCCATGGAAGTGGACTCAAAGGGGTTAAGCGGGACAAGGGACACGGGTTTACCCAGGTTCGGCTCCTCACGGTGGAGGTGAAAGCCTACGTCCTGCTTAAGCTGTATTAACTGGTATATCGAGTACAAGGGGCGGCTTGCTTGCCCTAACTCTCAATTGCTTGATCTCTCTCGCCGTAAGGCTTGTCTGTCTTTCTTAACCCCCTCTCACCCGCCGCAGGGGCTCACCACTATATACATAGGTATAGGCCCTGGGCTTACAAGAATCCGGGTCGGGTTACACAACGTAACCGACCCAGGTTCTACTTTCCTAGTCTTACAAGATAAGTCTTCACATGGCGGTTTACCCTTTCGGGCCTTGAGTCGCCACCAGGCTTTAGGCCTTCGACTGGCCCATCTGTAAGTCGTCGTCTTCACGCCTTGCCTTCCTGGGCCGGCTTAAGCTCTTGCACTATGAGTCGCCAACAGGGTTAACCGCGGGGTTATATCCCCAACATTAGGCCCCAAATTGATTTGAACCTGTTCATGTCAATTTAAATTCTTCAGTTGGCGAGCCTTCTGCGGGTCTTCTGGAACTGCAACTTTGACTGGTCTTCCCTAACCCGCCATATCCAACCGTGACGTCACAATGAATCTTTCATTTACCCGCCATCCGAGAAACGAGGCGCCATCTCAGCCATGATAACTATACCGCCTCCTCGATCTCCGGGCCTGCCGTTTCACTACCCCACCTACCCTTATAAATGGGCACAGGGTCGCTCCTTTACCCTGTCACTTCTTCTTCCTCCTCCCGACGCCATCGCGACTACTATCGCAAACAGCCCCGCCGCCGTCGCTCCTCTCCAGCGAACTCGAAACGGGCCACTGCACCAACCCAATCGGGACCAGAGAACCGCGGTGCTCCTCCGCTCTTCCCTCGAATCATCAAGGTAAAGCTCCTGCCTCTCCCTGGAATCGCATTAGATCTCTACTGTTCATGGAGCTCGCCGGATTTCATCCCTGTTCTTCGCGTTCTTAGGGCTAGGAACGGTATTTTAATTCAAATCGAGTCAAAATACATTGCGGTAGTGATCAGCTCCCCCTTTGTATCTTGTACGGATTGATTCTGCTTCAGCATTAACGAGTCCCTGATCTATCTGTTCTTCCACTGTCTGCTAGGGTTAGTGTTTTTCCTCCTTTCCAAACCGCTCGTAGATCCAAAAATGTTGCCGCAGATTGTGAAATCTGTTTGTCCCATACTTAGTGAAATCTTGGGCCATCTTGGGGGTACTGACGACTGACCCGCCATTGATCTTCCGGGCGGCTTAGCACATATGTTTGTAACTCGCCATAAATTTTGACTATTGCTTCTTTCACTTAACCCGCCAACATACCTCTGGCTTTTAAATTTCAGCACTTAACCCGCCAATATGTCAAGCGCAACATCATCTTGTGACTGGGTCCAATCCAGAATTACCGAAGATCTACTATTAGACTATGTGAAGATAGGCGTGTTACCGGCTCGGGACGTCATTCAGTGGCGGGATCCCGGGTTAGAGAAAAGACCCAGACCTCAAGACAGAGAAGTCGTTGTTTTCGCTGACCACCTCGTCCGCGGCTTCAGCCCGCCCGGGTCTAAATTCTTCCGAGATGTTCTGCACTTTTTTAAGCTTCACCCTCAGGACATAGGCCCCAATTCAGTCACCAATATCTGCCAATTCCAAGTCTTGAGTGAGGTGTATCTGCAAGAAGAATCTTCTGTGGACATTTTTCGTGATTACCATTATATCAACCGCCAAACTGAGAAAGCAGGCGGCTCAAGTCTGGAACTCGGCGGTGTGACTATCCAGAGGCGGAGAGATGTGCCTTACCCATCTGCTACCCTGCCAAGTCATCCTAAGAACTGGAACAGGACCTGGTTTTATTGCAAAGACACTTCTCCGGAGGGTGAAAATCCGCTGCCGGGTTACCGCCCTACCCGGCTTCCCAGCTCCGGAGAACTTCCCGACAGGCTATCCACTACTGAAAGAGCGAAGTATGCCCCTTCCATTGCCAAGATCAAAGCTTTGATTGCAAACGGATTAGCTGGTGTCGACCTGACCCGCTGCTGGGTCAGTTGGCAAATATCGCCCCTGAGCCGGCGTGACCGGCTTATGTTTGAATACACGGGTGAACCCAATGACCCCCTCTGCTTTTCAAAACGCCCAATTGTCACAACAGGAAATCAGCAATAGCGTTAAAAATCTTCTCGGCGAAAAACAGGAAATTTGTGATAAAATTGGGCTGAGACCCTTCTATGCCCAGAACCCGGCTCCGATTGTAAGAAAAACTTCTGGAAACCTTACAATCTTCGTCTTGCTCATTTTAATTAGCATCTTTTAACCTCTCTGGCGGCTTGTGCGCAGGCCGGCTCAGATTCTGGAAGAAAAAACTCAACCCGCCCGTGAGGAAGCCCAGGGCGGGTAAAACCCTTGCTCATAAAAGGAGAACCACCGCCTCCTCCATTCCAGAGTCTAACGATTCAGAGGTAAAGCTTGACTTCTTCTGACCGTCTCTTTATGCAGCTTACTGATGATATTTATTTCACAGGTTGAACCAGAGATCAGCCGTGTGGACGCTCCTGAGGTAATCAATATTTCCTCCGATTTAGAAAATTCACCCCCAAAGAAGAAACGGCGGGTTATCCGAAAAGTCCCATTCTCTCATCCTCTTGCTTACTTGGACTGCCATTTTCTTTTGAAAAAGCAACAGCACACCTCCAGGCGTCAGACCCGGAGTGCCGGCTCTGAGGAGCTGATGGGCAGCTTACCCAACTCCCCGGCTTCCCGGAAGCGTCCTGCAGAGGTACTTTTTACCCAAGTCTGATCATCTTAACAGTCTTGTCTTGCAACCTTACTTTACCTGAAGAACTGTAACTTTTCCAGGACTCGCCCCCTTCGTCTGGCGACTCAACGGCCACTAAGCTGCCTCCATTGAGAATCAACCCAGAGTATGCATTTTTCCTTTGCACTATATTTTTCTTCAATCTTGTCTTTTATTTGACAATTGTTTTTGCTCTCTAGGGCTCAATCGAAGCGGAAGAAAACCGGCGGGTCTGAAGCCGCCCCCACTGTCCAAGAGCCGGAGAAATCCAAGCCGGCTTCCCCTGTACCTCATGCTGAGCCTACAGAAGCTATAAAAGAAACACCTGCCGATGATCCTCAGCCCCACGAGCCGGCTGTTCATGATACGGTCGCTCCTACGAGCCCTCCACGAACTGACTTCCAAACGCCGAGCTCTCCAGCTACCAAAAACGTCGCTCTTACTGGGGCGGGTTATCAATCGACCTCTCATATGCTGACAAGACACACTGGCGAGGCTAAAGAGAACTCGCCAGAAAGATTCGACTTTGCATTGCCCTCGTTGGAAAAGATGTCTACAGATGATCTTCATGCCGGCTATTTAAATCGCCTCAGCGCAAGCCACAACATGGAGCGAAAACTTGTTAGCCTTATGAAGTCCAAATTTGAGGAACTGCTCCTTTCTTGCTTTCCTTATACCCTTATGTAGCCCCCAAGATCCGGTTTAGTCTTGCAAAATAGTAGACCGGGTCTTATACTTCTTGTCATACTTCAAATTATAATACCTGTAGCCCCCAAGTATCGGGTTAATACTGATATTGAGCCGGTACTTAGTTGAAAGGGTTGATCCAAGTGTAGCCCCCGAGTTCGGGTCATGACGATGAGCCAGAACTCCATTGTAAACTTTGGAGAGCTCTGTGTAGCCTCCAAGTGCCGGCTTAACTTTAACAAAGATGAGCCGGGACTGCCATGTAGACTTAGAGAAAAACACAGGCATTAGCCCCCAAGTGTCAAGTATATTGCTTGCAATCTGCTTGAGACTTATAACACAATAGTTTCACCAATGTGCGAATCATATCCTGACTGAAAACCTTTGAAACTGTCTTTTGCGTAACGCAGGAAGCTTTAGCAACTGCTGAGTCAAATTTCACTGTGCAACAAGCCGCCAGGGCTGAGGCGGACAATAAATGGCGAGTTGCCGTGACAGAGCTGGAGAAAACCCGGGCTGAACTCGCTGCTTATCAGAAGACGGCTGAGGCGGAAAAAGCTGCTATAACCCAACGAGCCAACGACATTGAAAACCGGCTTAAGGTTGTGTCCGATGAGCTACAAACTCTCAAAGACCATATCTCCAGAATGACCTCTGCGATCTTCGGTAAGTGCCAAGCACTTGAAAATTACCTTGTCTTGTTGAATAACTTATACAGGCGGCTTATAATACTTGACTATCTTGCAGGTGAACGGAGCCGCCAACTCGCTTCTGACAGCGTGATTAAGCTGAAAGCCATCTACTCCTTAACCGAACAGTTATATTGCGGGACCCTCTGCACCATGAAGGCGATGCTGACCGAGAAATGCATCCCAAAGCATATGAAGGGGGTGATAGAACTTCTATCCACCCTGCCCAAACAGGTTGGAGAACTCAAACGGTTAGCCGCCAGGTAGGGAGCCATGGCTGCTTTAAGCCGGTGTCTTGCTTTTGCCCCGGAGTTAACTACAGCGGAAATGACGGACGGGTTCCCAGCCAAAAAGGTCGACGACTCAGATTTCACAGAAGCCGACTACGTCAAATGTATGAAAGATTCCCGGGTGCTGGCCTCAAGTCTTGCCAATGAGTTAGACCTTTCCACATACCAAGCGGCTTATGACGCGAAAAACAAACGCGTGCGCGGCCCAACCTTTGAATCGAGGAGCCTGACTCCCGCACGTCGTAAGCAGCTCTTCGCTCTTGACCTTGATGCATCTCCCTTCTTCGACCAGACCCAATTTGAGGCCTTAACACGCTGCAACTGGGATGTCGACAATCTTCAGATCAAAGAGGTCGAAGACCCGGCGAAGGATGACTAGCCAGCGAGCTGTACTTTTGGCTGAAACTGATAACTCGGCCTGTCTGAGCCGCCAAGGCTGTCTTTTGTAAAAAACTTTAATCTTGCCTTGTCTTGTACTCCATGGGGAGCTTTTGTAATAGCTGTAGAAACATCTGAAATGCCTGAGTCGTGCCTTCGTGCGCGTATAACCCTTTTTGAATAGTCTTGCTGCAATGATATCTTTCATATGCTCTTACTCTCAACCATGGCGGCTTATCAAAAAAGATAAAACCTGCAAAATAAACAACCCGGAGATGTCTTTCATGGTCTTGCGTCTTGTTTCATAATCTTTCCTTGACCCGGCTTGTCAAAACCGGAATGATATGTAAGTGTGATGTATGATGCAATGCATGACGCATGATGCAATGCATGATGTATGATGTTCTCTGCTCTTACAAGTCATCCAAAAAGGGGGTAAGTGGCCAACTCGCTGCACCCCAATATTGGAGAGGTTATCAAAATAGGGGGTGAGTGGCTAACTCGCTGCACCCCAATTTTGAAAAAAGGTCATCAAAGAGGGGGTAAGTATTCAACTCGCTGCACCCCAATTTGGAAAAAATCATCAAAAGAGGGGGTAAGTTCTCAACTCGCTGCACCCCAATTTTGGAATAAGTCATCAAAGAGGGGGTAAGTATTCAACTCGCTGCACCCCAATTTGGAAAAAATCATCAAAAGAGGGGGTAAGTTCTCAACTCGCTGCACCCCAATTTTGGAATAAGTCATCAAAGAGGGGGTAAGTATTAAACTCGCTGCACCCCAATTTGACCTTGTCGATGACATAACTTGTGCACAATCTGAGATACACGAAAAAAATGGCAGAGGCCCCGGCTTATGGGGATGCCAACTTTATTTATCATATATGTGATATGTACAACGACGGGAGTCAATGACTCAAGTGTAATAAGGCCGTAGATGAACTATGTTCCACGGCCGGCGGGTCTCCTGCCCAGAGGTATTTGACTCGTCTCGCACGTCAACTAGGTAGTATGACCCATTGTTGAGATTCTTGCTGACCACAAAAGGCCCTTCCCATGGAGGAGATAGCTTATGCATATCCGTCTGGTCTTGAATCAAACGCAACACTAAGTCGCCTTCTTGAAACGTCTGGGTCTTAACTCTACGGCTGTGATAGCGACGCAGGTCTTGTTGATAAATCGCCGAACGAGCCGCCGCCCGATCACGTTTCTCCTCTAGAGCATCTAGCGCATCCTGACGCGCCATCTCGTTGTCTTGCTCAACATAAGCCGCCACACGCGGCGAGCCATGACGTATGTCGCTTGGTAATACAGCTTCCGCACCGTAAACCATGAAGAAAGGTGTATAACCCGTCGATCTATTGGGAGTAGTATTGATGCTCCATATCACTGATGGTAACTCCTCAACCCAACAACCCGGTGTTCGCTGCAAAGGAACCATAAGCCGGGGCTTGATACCTTTCAAGATCTCCTGGTTAGCACGCTCCGCCTGACCATTGGACTGTGGATGAGCAACCGCCGAAACATCAAGCCGGATATGTTCACTCTCACAAAACGTCTGCATAGCCCCCTTGGACAGGTTTGTACCATTATCAGTGATGATACTGTGAGGATAACCAAAACGGTAGATTAACTTCTTAATAAATTGAACCACCGTAGCCGCGTCACACTTACTGACCGGCTCAGCTTCCACCCACTTGGTAAATTTATCCACCGCCACTAAAAGGTGGGTCTTCTTATCTTTAGATCTCTTGAAGGGTCCAACCATGTCAAGCCCCCAGACCGCAAACAGCCAAGTAATTGGAATCATACGCAGCTCCTGAGCCGGCACGTGAGCACGACGCCCAAACTTCTGACATCCGTCACACTTAAGAATCAGGTCTTCCGCGTCCTTATGAGCCGTCAGCCAGAAGAAACCATGACGGAAAGCCTTGGCCACCAAAGATTTTGAGCCGGCATGATGACCACAGTCGCCAGCGTGAATTTCATTTAAAATCTCCTTACCCTCTTCTGGTGAAACACACCGCTGAAAGACGCCGGTGACGCTGCGTCTATGTAACTCGCCATTGAGGATAGTCATAGATTTAGACCGCCTTATGATTTGTCTGGCCAAGATCTCATCCTATGGTAACTCGCCGCGCGTCAGATATGCCAAGTAAGGCAACGTCCAGTCAGGAGTAGCATGTAGAGCCGCCACCAATGGCCCCTCCGGGTCAGGGACAGCCAGGTCTTCCTCTGAAGGCAGCTTGACAGACGGGTGGTGTAACACGTCCAAGAAGACGTTAGGCGGCACCGGCTTACGCTGTGAGCCGAGTCTTGCCAACGCGTCAGCCGCCTCGTTCCTGCGACGGTCAATATGGTCCACCTGATAGCCTTTGAAGTGACCAGCAATTTCATCCACCGCCTGACGATAAGCCGCCATCCTTGGGTCTTTGGAGTCCCAAGTGCCTGAAACCTGCTGAGCCACGAGGTCTGAATCGCCAAGGCATCGAACCCAGCTCAGGCTCATCTCTTTCGCCACGCGAAGACCATGAAGCAAGGCCTCGTACTCAGCTGCATTGTTAGTACAGGTAAACATTAGTCTGAGCACATAACAGAACTTATCACCTTTAGGGGAGGTTAAGACAACCCCAACCCCCGAGCCTTCTAGATGTCTAGACCCGTCAAAGTGAATCGTCCAATAAGTGTTATCCGGCTTTTCCTCGGGCGCTTGCAACTCTGTCCAGTCGTTAATGAAATCCACCAAAGCTTGAGACTTGACAGCCGTACGAGGCACGTACGTAAGGTTGAGAGGCCCAAGTTCCAATGCCCACTTTGCAATCCGACCAGTGGCCTCCCTGTTTTGAATTATGTCCCCCAATGGGGCAGAGCTCACCACAGTAATCGGGTGGCCCAAGAAATAGTGCTTCAGCTTGCGATTCGCCATGAACACCCCATACACCAGCTTCTGCCAATGGGGGTACCTCTGCTTAGACTCACTCAACACCTCACTGATGTATTAAACCGGCCTCTGAACCGGATATTCCTTCCTTGCCTCCTTTCGCTCCACAACCACTGCGGCGCTGACTGCCCTGTTATTAGCCGCCACGTAGAGGAGCAAAGGTTCCTTCTCAATCGGAGCAGCCAAGACGGGCGGCTCAGACAGCTGCCTCTTAAGAGCTTCAAACGCCTCACCCGCCTCCTTACTCCAGATGAAGTTGTCTGTCTTCTTCATCATCTGATACAGGGGGATAGCTTTCTCGCCCAGGCGGCTTATGAACCGGCTTAACGCAGCGATTCGACCCGCTAGGCGTTGAACATCGTTAACACACTTCGGTTCTGACAGGGAGGTAATAGCTTTTATCTTGTCCATGTTAGCTTCAATGCCTCGCTCTGAAACTAGAAACCCCAAGAGTTTTCCTGCTGGAACTCCAAAAACACACTTGGCCGGGTTAAGCATCATTTTGTAAACCCGTAGATTATCAAACGTCTCCTTCAGGTCTTCGAGCAGAGTCTCCTTCTTCCGAGACTTAACCACAATATCATCCACATAAGCATGAACATTGCGCCCAATTTGATTGTGAAGACAGTTCTGCACACAGCGCTGATAAGTCGCCTGGGCACTCTTGAGCCCAAAAGGCATAGACACATAGCAGAAAGCACCAAAAGGCGTTATGAAAGCCGTCTTCTCTTGGTCCTTAACCGCCATCTTGATCTGATGATACCCAGAGTAAGCATCCAGGAAACATAGGCTCTCGCAACCCGCTGTGGCATCTATGATTTGATCAATGCGGGGGAGGGCAAAAGGATCAATCGGGCACGCCTTGTTGAGATCCGTGTAATCCACACACATGCGCCACGTGCCGTTCTTCTTAAGTACCAACACCGAGTTAGCAAGCCACTCCGGGTGAAACACTTCGACGATGAACCCTGCAGCCAAGAGCCGGGCCACCTCTTCTCCAATGGCTTTACGTCTCTCTTCGTTAAACCGCCGGAGGAACTGTTTAACCGGCTTAAACTTAGGATCCACATTAAGATGGTGCTCAGCGAATTCTCTCGGTACACCCGGCATGTCAGAAGGCTTCCATGCAAAGATGTCCCGATTCTCACGGATGAATTCGATGAGCGTGCTTTCCTATTGGGGGTCCATATTGGCCCCAATAGTGAACTGCTGTGATGAGTCGCCCGGTTTAAAGTCCACCAACTTAGTATCTTCTGCCAAAAACTTGAGGGGCGGCTCAGATTCTGTGTTGGGTTTCTTCAGAGAGGTCATATCTGTCGGGTCAACATTCTGCTTATAGAAATTAAGTTCTGCCTCTGCACAGCTTGTCTCTGCGTAAGCCGCATCACCTTCCTCACATTCCATAGCCGTCTTCAGATCACCATGTACAGTAATCATTCCCTCCAAGCCGGGCATCTTGAGCTGCAAATACACATAACAGGGTCTGGCCATGAACTTCGCGTAAGCCGGCCGTCCAAAAATAGCGTGGTACGGACTCTTGATCTTGACCACCTCAAACCATAGAGACTCCACCATGTAGTTGTGTTCATCACCAAAAGCCACTTCCAAAGAGATCTTCCCGACTGGGTAAGCCGACTTTCCTGGTACCACACCGTGAAAAACTGTTGAAGAAGGCTTAAGATCCTTGTCAAGTAAGTTCATCCGGCGAAAGGTGTCATAGTACAAGATGTTGATGCTGCTGCCGCCATCCATAAGTACTTTAGTGAACTTGTATCCTCCCACTTGGGGGGCAACTACTAAGGCTAGCTGCCCCGGGTTATCAACACGTGGCGGGTGATCCGCCCTGCTCCAAGTGATGTCATACTCAGACCACTTGAGATACTGTGGGAGAGCCGGCATGACCGCGTTAACCGCCCGTTTGTGTACCTTCCGTTCCCGCTTGTCAAGGCTGGTTGTGAAGACGTGGTACTGACCCCCGCTGAGCTGCTTCGGGTTACTCTGATACCCTGACTGGTTATTCTGCTGCTGGCCTCCGCCACCAGACTGTTGGTTATGACCTCCTTGGTTGCCTTAACCCTGGCCGCCCGGCCCTGAGCCGCCCGACGGGCCATTACCGTTGTTACGATGCTGCTGAATGCTGTAGTTCCGGAAATCCCGCATAACGCTGCAATTTCCCCATGTATGATCTGCTTGCTTGCCATTCCGGCTGTGCTCTGGACAAGGTCTATTAAGCATCTCCTCTAGAGGAATCTTACCCCTGTTAAAAGGCCGTCTATAATTCCCATTGCCCTTAGCACGGTTATTCCCAGTGTTGGTATTAGCCACTAGCTCTGACCCGCCTTCCGGGTGTTTCCGCTTTCCAGCGTTGTTACTTCCAGCCGTACCCGGCTGTTGACCCTTGCCATTGTTACCCTTCTTCCCCTGACCTGATTTCTCCTCATCAGAGCCCGGGTCCTTCGTATTGTCAGAATCTGCATACTTGGTGAGAGCCGCCATGAGCTCCCCCATGTCTTGACATGACCGCTTGAGCCGGCCAAGCTTCTGCTTCAGAGGCGTGAAGTGACAGTTCTTCTCAAGAATTAAAACCGCCTGAGCCGCCGTAATCTGCTCCGAAGAGTGGATGATAGTAGAGACCCGCCGGACCCAGTGATGAGCCGACTCGTCCTCACGCTGTACACAATGGTCCAAATCCACAATCGTCATGGGCTGCTTGCATGTTCCTTTAAATTTTTTGATGAATTTCGCCCTTAACTCGGCCCAGGAGTTAACGGTGTTGGGTGGCAAACCCTTCAACCATGTGCGAGTGGGCCCTTCCAGCATCATGATGAAATACTTGGTGCAGACCGCATCGCTAACGTCCAACATCTCCATGGCTAGCTCATAACTTTCAACCCAGGCCTCTGGAGGTAAATCAGCAATGTAATTGGGCACCTTACGAGGACCCTTGAAATCCTTCGGCAGACGCTCATTCCGCAGAGCCGGTACCAGACACGGCACCATCACAGCCCTGGAAGTCAACCCCGCTCCTCCTGAAATGGAAGGGGCGACTGTGTGTTCCTGAGACGCCGCCGCTGCCTGAGCCGCCTCTTCTTGCCGTGCCTGATCCACCAATGTCTGAGCATCCAGAGCCGCCCGATCCGCTTGCGGCGGGTTACAATGTCGTTCGCTGCTAGAAACCGCCGGCGACTCATAACGCCGGCTGTAGCTACGGCTGTGGATGGGTGTTGAGTGCACGCGACTCCGGCTGTAATTATACTTCTCTTGCTGGGCCATCGCCATGCGCAGGTATCCGATGGCATTCCGCACCTCTTCTGCATAAGGCGCCTCATCGGGGATCGGAATTGTATCAAGCCTGGTTGCGGCTGCCACCATGTTCTCCGCCGGGTTAGAATAATGACCCGGCGGTGTCGGATAAAGCGGTGGCGGGTTTTGACCCCGTCGTGGCGGGTCTTGACGCTGAACCGCCGCTCGGCTCCCAGGTATTTCCGCCGTCCGGGTTATGGCCAAAGGCACACTTCGTCCCGTTCCTGGCGTGTTGAAGAGATTCCTAGCTTCATACTGCTCCGGCAAGCGGGACTGATGTCTCATCCGCTGAACCGCCGCGACCGACTGTTGCTCTATCTCGAGGCGAAGAGCGTCTGCCTTAAGGCGCTCCGCCTCAGCATCCATCTGGGCCTTCAGCTCGTTAACTTCCTGCTGGACCGCGGCCATCCGATCCTTCAACCTAGTGATTTCTGCATTGCGGGCCGCTTGGTTCGCAACAGTGACCTCAGTTGCCATCAAGGTTGTAAGCTCGTTCATCAGATCCAGGAGAACTTGAGTCGGGGGCGCGCCTGACCCGGATACGGCCGCACCAGGTGTACTGCCCTGAGCCGCCGCTGAACCGGCCATGAAGACGGCTGCATGACTTGGCGGCTCATAACCCTCCGGCTCATGGTATTCTGACTCGGGGTAAGGCTCGTCGTAGCCCCCAAACCCTCCATCCTGAAGCTGATAGATCGATTCCGTCTCCCCACATGAAGATTCCTCCCCGGAGTAGTCATGAGTTTCTTCCTCGGACACAGAACCCTCAAGTTCTACGCCCTGAGTGAAGCCGACGAAGACATGCTTCCTGCCCGGGTCAGAACGGGCGGGTTGCATGCTCCGGGCGGGTTGCTTGCGCCGGGCCGGCTCGACGATGTTGGTGCAGATGTCCGGCCCGGGTTCAGATCCGCCAATCTTGCCGATGAAGACATGGATTCCACCGAAGGGGACCCGGAAGCCGTACTCGATTGAGTCAGCCTCAGGACCCCAGCTGGCGTCGTCGATGTAAAGCTTTCCGCGACGGCTCTTAGTCATCTCGCCGACCACGTGCCCCTCGCCCCCGAGGAGAGCACCCTTTGAGAACTCAACACCACCGAGCGCTAGCCCCACGGTGGGCGCCAACTATCGTGGTTTTGTCACGGCAGATGCCCGAAGGCTTAGGTTCGGAGTCAACGCCATGGAAGTGGACTCAAAGGGGTTAAGCGGGACAAGGGACACGGGTTTACCCAGGTTCGGCCCCTCACGGTGGAGGTGAAAGCCTACGTCCTGCTTAAGCTGTATTAACTGGTATATCGAGTACAAGGGGCGGCTTGCTTGCCCTAACTCTCAATTGCTTGATCTCTCTCGTCGTAAGGCTTGTCTGTCTTTCTTAACCCCCTCTCACCCGCCGCAGGGGCTCACCACTATATACATAGGTATAGACCCTGGGCTTACAAGAATCCGGGTCGGGTTACACAACGTAACCGACCCAGGTTCTAGTTTCCTAGTCTTACAAGATAAGTCTTCACATGGCGGTTTACCCTTTCGGGCCTTGAGTCGCCACCAGGCTTTAGGCCTTCGACTGGCCCATCTGTAAGTCGTCGTCTTCACGCCTTGCCTTCTTGGGCCGGCTTAAGCTCTTGCACTATGAGTTGCCAACAGGGTTAACCGCGGGGTTATATCCCCAACAAGTGACTTAACTAATTTCCGGATTAAGTTCAATTAGCAAAATAGCGATTAAGCGAGTGGGGCCTACATGTCAGTGACTGGGGCTGCAAAGTCAGCACTGCTACTTGTAGCTTGCGTTGGTATTTTCCCCGAAGAGGAAGGGATGATGCATCACAGTAGAGATAAGTATTTCCCTCAGTTATGAAACCAAGGTTATCGAACCAGTAGGAGAATCACGCAACACCTCGTTAGCAGCACTTGCACACAAACAACAAATCCTTGCACCCAACGCAAACGAGGGGTTGTCAATCCCTCGGCGGTAAATTGCAAGATTAAATTGTATGTGATAGATAGATAGATTGAAACAAAAATACAAAATAAAATAAATAAAAGGAAATGGCAGCAATATTTTTAGTGTTTTAGTAATATGATTTAGATAGACCCGGGGGCCATAGTTTTCACTAGAGGCTTCTCTCGAGAAAATAGCATACGGTGGGTAGACAAATTACTGTTGGGCAATTGATAGAAAAGCAAATAATCATGACGATATCCAAGGCAATGATCATGTATATAGGCATCATGTCCGAGACAAGTAGACCGACTCCTGCCTGCATCTACTACTATTACTCCACACATCGACCGCTATCCAGCATGCATCTAGTGTATTAAGTCCATAAAGAACGGAGTAACGCCTTAAGAACGATGACATGATGTAGACAAGATAAACTCACGTACGAATAAACCCCATCTTTTTACCCTTAATAGCAGTGATACATATGTGTCATGTCCCTTTCTGTCACTGGGAATGAGCACCGCAAGATCGAACCCATTACAAAGCACCTCTTCCCATGGCAAGATAAATAAACTCAGTTGGCCAAACCAAATCAATAGATCGGAGAAGAAATATGAGGCTATAATAATCATGCATAAAAGAGTGCAGCAAAGACTCAAATAATATTCATGGATAATCTGATCATAAAATTTAACTCACAATTCATCGGATCCCAACAAACACACCGCAAAAAGTGATTACATCGGATAGAACTCCAAGAACATCGAGGAGAACGTTGTATTGAAGATCAAAAAGAGAGAAGAAGCCATCTAGCTACTACCTATGGACCTGAAGGTCTGTGGTAAACTACTCACGCATCATCGGAACGGCAGCAAGGTTGATGTAGAGCCCCTCCATGATCGATTCCCCCTCCGGCAGATTACCGGAGAAGGACCCCAGATGGGATCTCTCGAGAACAGAAACTTGCGGCAGCGGAAAAAGTATTTTGTGAACTCCCCTAAGGGTTTCTGATTTTTTGGGAATTTATAGTGGAGGAATTAGGTCAAACGGAGCTCTGTGGGCCCCACGAGATACAAGGGCGCGCCTGCCCCCCCCCAGGCGCGCCCTGGTGCCTCGTCGGCACCTCCTGGGGCTTCTGGCCTCCTCCCGAAGCTTCTAGTGTTTATCTTGTCCAGAAAAAAATCTCCAAAAAGTTTCGTGGCATTTGGACTTCGTTTTGTATTGATTTTCTGTAAAACAAAAACAGGGCAGAAAACAGCAACTGGCACTGGGCACTAAGTTAATAGGTTAGTCTCCAAAAATGATATATAATTGCTATATATGTATATAAAAACATCCAAGATTGATAATATAACAGCATGGAACAATCAAAAATTATAGATACGTCGGAGACGTATCAGCATTTCCAAGCTTAATTCCTGCTCGTCCTCGAGTAGGTAAATCATAAAAACAGAATTTTTGATATGGAATGCTGCCTATCATATTCATCACATATTCTTTTCTTTTATAGCATGGACATTGGACTTGAATGATTCAAAGCAATAGTCTATAATTTGACATGAAGATATAAATACTCAAGCATGCTAACAAGCAACCATGTCTTTCAAAATATCAATGCTAAAGAAAGTTATCCCTAGCCAATTATGCTCAATCATTGATCCATTCATGAAACATACTCAAATATTAGCTACATCCAATGCACAAGTATGACAATAGTGCTCTCTAGTTGGTGCTTTTGTAAGAGAAGACGGAGACTCAAATAAAATAAAAATTGCATAAAAGTAAATAGATAGGCCCTTCGCAGAGGGAAGCAGAGATTTGTCAAATGTGCCAGAGCTCAAAGCTTAAATTAGAGAGATAAAAATATTCTGAGAGGCATGCTTTTCCTCTCAACGAAAACGACCGAGAATTCCCAATATTTTCCATGCTAGACACATGATAGGCGGTTCCCAAATAGAAAGTAAAGTTTATTTATTTTCCACCATTCTTTCACAATCCATGGCTAGCCGTATCCACGGGTGCCCTCCAAACCAACACTTTCCAAGGAATTTTGTTGTTATTAATTTTTGATTTCATTGTGGGACTGGGCATCCCTATTACCAGCCACTCTCTCATGCAATGACAAGTGAATAAACACTCATCGTGAGAATAACACACCTAGCATGGAAAATAATGGCCACCCCCTGCCGCTTCATGAGCGGTACGGGCACACAAAACGGAAAAATTATTTTGAAAATTAGAGTTGGCTCACGCAAATTTACTTGGAACGGCATTGAAATACCGCATATAGGTAGGTATAGTGGACTCATTTGGCACAACTTGGGTTTAAGGATTTTGGATGCACAAGCCGTATTTCCGCTTAGTACAAATGAAGGCTAGCAAATAGACTGAGAAGCAACCAACAAAAAAACGAAAACGGTCATAAACATGCATTAAACATAACTAACACCGAATAATGCACCATAAGTAGGATATAATTTCGTTGCATAACTATTGACTTAATGTGCATGCATAGGGAATCACAAACCTTAACACTAATATTCTTACTAAATCACAATTACTCACTACCATGACTCACATATTATCATTTCCATATCGCAAAACTATTGCAAGGAATCACACTTATCATATCCAATGATCTATATGAAAGTTTTTATTATATCCCTCTTGAATATTCATCACTTTGGGACCAAATTCATATCTAGTGCAAATTACCGTTACTATTATCAACTCTCAAAAAGATTTAAGTGAAGCATGAGAGTGCAAATATTTCTTCAAAATTTCAATCTTATCAATTCTCAAAATAATATAAGTGAAGCATGAGAATTCATTTCTTCAAAATTTCGATCAACTCTCAAAATAATATAAGTGAAGCATGAGAGTTTATTTCTTCAAAATTTAGCCACCACCGTGCTCAAAAAGATTTAAGTGAAGCACTACAGCAACTGCCTAGCTCAAAAAAATTAAGTGAAGCACATAGAGTATTCTAACAAATGATGATAAACGTGTGGCTCTCTCAAGATAGGTGTGTTCAGCAAAGATGATTGTGACAAACTAAAAAGCAAACAAAGCAAAGACTCATATAATACAAGACGCTCCAAGCAAAACTCATATCATGTGACGAATAAAAATATAGCTCCAAGTAAAATTACCGATGGTTGGTAGAAGAAAGAGGGGATGCCTTCCGGGGCATCCCCAAGCTTAGACGCTTGAGTCTTCCTTGAATATTACCTTGGGGTGCCTCGGGCATCCCCAAGCTTAGGCTTTTGCTACTCCTTATTCCTTCATCCATCGTGATCTCACCCAAAACTTGAAAACTTCAATCACACAAAACTCAACAAAACCTTCGTGAGATCCGTTAGTATAACCAAATAAATCACTACTTTAAGTACTATTGCAAACCCATTCATATTTTATTTTGCATTATACCTACTGTACTCTAACTTCACCATGTCTTATACCCCCCGATACAATCCATAGATTCATCAAAACAAGCAAGTAGTGCATCAAAAACAGAATCTGTCAAAAACAGAACAGTCTTTAGCAATCTATTTAAAAGCCATACTTCTGTAACTCCAAAAATTATGAAAAATTATGACAACGTGGGCATTTCATATACAAATTCTTTGTAAAAATTTCAGGTTTTTCTAACGCTCCAGTATAGAAAAAGAATTCGGGCACTGGACGCAAAACTTTCTATTTTCCAAACAGCATCAATTATACTATCTTCCAAATCATCCTAAAGGTATTACTTGGCACAAACACTAATTAAAAACACAAAAATACAATCATACCAGTATCATAATTGTGAAAACATACAATAACAGAAACAAATAATAAAAATTTATTTTATTCATTGGGTTGCCTCCCAACAAGCGCTATTGTTTTATGCCCCTAGCTAGGCATAATACATAGTTTCAAGTATTGTCATCTTTCTTCTTCTTATCTAAAGATACGTTCTTATCAGGAGGCTTTTCAAAGACAATTTGAAACACATCATCCATGGAAATTTTAGCATTACTAAGTTGGCCATCCTCGAATCCCTCTTGATTCCCTTTTACAATCCAAGAATACTGTTTATTAATACCATTGAAAACTTGTTGGATTATATTTAAAGGAGGGACCTCCTTTTCGTATTCTCATCAAAGGTGAAATTGTCACAAAATAAATATCTTAACAAGTAATCATCATTGTATAAGATCTCATCTATCACCGGTTTTTCATGATTCATGCCGTAAAAATCAAAGATTTCTCTAGCTTCTCGAACTATGTAATCAAATTCATTCATGAGGATACGAGTTGCTATCTTTTTAGCCTTAGGATTTTTTATAACTGGCAACTCATAAAAAAATCTTTGCAAAGTAGGATGGGTATGAATAAATCTTTTTTCTAGTTTAAGAACAAGAGCAGAAATAGCTTCGGCATAATTCTTGGTTCTACTAAGAATAGGAGTATCATCACAAGCCAAAGTTCCAGTGCAATTAAAGAATTCTTGGATGACATTTATTCCTATAATATTCCCATGTCCCATCACAAAAGTTTTAGTATCTAAATTGGTAGGAATTTCGATTTTAGGAGTTTTACCATCCTCACTTTTTTCCATACGAAAATCAGCCATGATAGCAATTTCAATCAAGCAAGCAAACAAGAAAAAGGCAAACGAAAAATATTTTTGTATTTTTGTAAAAACGTTTTAGAAGTGGGGGGAGATGAAAACGAGAGGCAAATGGCAAATAAAATAAATGCAAGGAGATGAGAGTTTATGCAAAGGTACTTGTAGATGTTGATGATGTCTCTCCGGCAACAGCGCCAGAAATTCTTCCTGCTACTTGTAGCTTGCGTTGGTATTTTCCCCGAAGAGGAAGGGATGATGCAACACAGTAGATATAAGTATTTCCCTTAGTTATGAAACCAAGGTTATCGAACCAGTAGGAGAATCACGCAACACCTCGTTAGCAGCACCTGCACACAAACAACAAATCCTTGCACCCAACGCAAACGAGGGGTTGTCAATCCCTCGGCGGTAAACTGCAAGATTAAATTATATGTGATAGATAGATAGATTGAAACAAAAATACAAAATAAAATAAATAAAAGGAAATGGCAGCAATATTTTAAGGGTTTTAGTAATATGATTTAGATAGACCCGGGGGCCATAGTTTTCACTAGAGGCTTCTCTCGAGAAAATAGCATACGGTGGGTAGACAAATTACTGTTGGGCAATTGATAGAAAAGCAAATAATCATGACGATATCCAAGGCAATGATCATGTATATAGGCATCATGTCTGAGACAACTAGACCGACTCCTCCCTGCATCTACTACTATTACTCCACACATCGACCGCTATCCAGCATGCATCTAGTGTATTACGTCCATAAAGAACGGAGTAACGCCTTAAGAACGATGACATGATGTAGACAAGATAAACTCACGTATGAATAAACCCCATCTTTTTACCCTTAATAGCAACGATACATACGTGTCATGTCCCTTTCTGTCACTGGGATTGAGCACCGCAAGATCGAACCCATTACAAAGTACCTCTTCCCATGGCAAGATAAATCAACTCAGTTGGCCAAACCAAATCAATAGATCGGAGAAGAAATACGAGGCTATAATAATCATGCATAAAAGAGTGCAGCAAAGACTCAAATAATATTCATGGATAATCTGATCATAAACTCACAATTCATCGGATCCCAACAAACACACCGCAAAAAGTGATTACATCGGATAGAACTCCAAGAACATAGAGGAGAACATAGTATTGAAGATCAAAAAGAGAGAAGAAGCCATCTAGCTACTGCCTATGGACCCGAAGGTTTGTGGTAAACTACTCACGCATCATCGGAAGGGCAGCAAGGTTGATGTAGAGCCCCTCCGTGATCGATTCCCCATCCGACAGATTACCGGTGAAGGACCCCAGATGGGATCTCTCGAGAACAGAAACTTGCGGTGGTGGAAAAAGTATTTCGTGGACTCCCCTAAGGGTTTCTGATTTTTTGGGAATTTATAGTGGAGGAATTAGGTCAAACGGAGCTCTGTGGGCCCCACGAGGCACCAGGGCGCGCCTGGGGGGGGGCAGGCGCGCCCTGGTACCTCGTGGGCACCTCCTGGGGCTTCTGGCCTCCTCCCAAAGCTTCTAGTGTTTATCTTGTCCAGAAAAAAATCTCCAAAAAGTTTCGTGGCATTTGGACTTCGTTTGGTATTGATTTTCTGTAAAACAAAAACAGGGCAGAAAACAGCAAATGGCACTGGGCACTAAGTTAATAGGTTAGTCTCCAAAAATGATATATAATTGCTGTAAATGTATATAAAAACATCCAAGATTGATAATATAACAGCATGGAACAATAAAAAATTATAGATACATTGGAGACGTATCAAGCACGTTGACCCAGTCAACGGAGTCAACGGGGCCCACGAGACCCACTGGCAGTGACCCAGGGGTGGGCCTCAGGCGATGCCAGGTCAGCGGTGCCGGCGTGTCGCCGCCGGCGACCAAAAAACACGGCGGAGGCCTCGGGCCACGTCTGGATTTTTCTGTGGAGGGCCATTTGGAGCGAGGCTGGGCGCTTTCGAACGAGCGGTCGACGCCACGTCGAACGGCGGTGGTGGCAGGGCGGAGATGGTGCGTAGAGACGGCGGCGACCATCGAGGCGGACGCCGGAGTTTGGGCCCCGACAGATCTAAGCATAGAGGGCACGGGGAGGCACGTGCGTGTGCTTGTTGGGCTCCTGGAAGCACCAGGAGCACGATGTCGTGCCCGGACGGGAGCCATGATGGTTGTGGCCACGACGGTGAGGCGAGGCAACGGCGGCGAGCTCGGGCACGACGGCAGCTATGACTACGGGCGACTGGAGGCAGCGCTAAGGGAGGGGAAAGGAGCGGCAGCTCACCGGGTGGCACACGGTGGCCGTTGGGGGATTAGGAGCTGCAGACGGTGCCGGAGTCGAAGAAGAACACCGACTGGTCCAGAGGAAGAAGACGACGGCGATCTAACGATGCAGGGGCTCCGGGATTGGTCTCGTGGGCGAGGGAAACATAGAGGTCGACGACGGAGCTCCTGGACACGGCAGAAGGGCGCGGGGACGACGGTGGCCACGGCTACGCCGGAGCCATGGCAACGGTGGCGCTCGGGTGAGGTGGAGACGAGAGGGAGAGGAGCGAGCGAGGGGGATAAGGACCGGCGCGAGTCCCCGGGGGCCGTGGTAGCGTTCTTATCCATCCCGCGGTGCCTGTAGTGACGCGGACGGTGAGCTGGCTCGACGGAGACGGCGCCCGGCTCGGTCGTGTTCGACAGGTGGAGGAGGGAGACGACGACTGCGCGGGCTGGGCCGGCTGGGCCAGGCACTATGCACTAAGGCCCAGTGCACAGTGGCCTTTCTCTTTTCTTTTTCTGATTCTTTTCTGTTTTCTTTAACCCTTTCTGTTTTGCATTTCTTTTTAGTATCAGATGAGCTTTGTAAAATATGGAACTTGGCCACATATTTACATTGCAATATGTGGAACTGTCACAAAAAGTTTGGGAGGTATTTGAAGTTGTTTGAATTTTTCATAAATGGAAAAGCATTTAAATATGCTGATTTGGCACTGTTTTAATTGCTATAGCCCATTTAAGCAAATAAGTGATGTTGTTTTCCTTAACAAATAATTGTTATGGAATATTTGCTAAATGATGGACTATTTTGCAACCATGTTTGTGAAACTTTAAATTTCACTTGCAATTTGAATTGATTTCAGTGGTGGAATTTGAAATGAGATATGAATCCATAGTGATCAAGCATTGCAAAGCAAAGTGACTTAGCATAATCATGATGGATTACTGTAGCTTATTACATGGGGGCATTACAACTCTCCTCCTCTAAAAGAAATTCTCGTCCCGAGAATTAAGAGGTAGAAGGGAAAAGATCGGGGTATTCTTCTCGAAGACGATCCTCGCGTTCCCAAGTGGCTTCATCTTCAGTATGATTCGACCACTGCACTTTAAGGAACTTGATTACCTTCTGACGGGTTCGACGTTCAGCTTGATCAAGAATGCGGATCGGATGCTCCTTATAAGAGAGATCATCTTGCAATTCGAGCATTTCATGATCCACTGCACGGTATGGATCCTTGAAGCAATGACGAAGTTGTGACACATGGAAGACATCGTGGATATGAGAAAACTGCAGTGGCAATTCCAATTTATAAGCCACATATCCACGTCTGGCGAGAATGCGGATGGGTCCAATGTAGCGAGGAGCTAACTTGCCCTTGATTCCAAAACGATGAGTGCCCTTCATAGGAGTGACACGCAGATAAGCTTGTTCACCAGGTTGATAGATCGATCCCCGGTGTTTATGATCATAGTTGCTCTTCTGGCGGGACTGGGCCGCCTTGAGATTTTCCCGGACAATACGGACTTGCTCTTCAGCTTGTTGGATAATATCCGGACCGATGAGTGGCCGTTCCCCAGTTTCTGACCAATTCAGAGGGGTTCGGCACTTACGTCCATATAACACCTCGAAGGGTGCCATCTTCAAGCTAGCTTGATAGCTGTTATTGTATGAGAATTCAGCATACGGGAGAGATTCTTCCCACTTCTTGCCAAATGAGATGACACAAGCACGTAACATATCTTCAAGCACTTGGTTAACTCGTTCAACTTGACCTTGGGACTGGGGGTGATAAGCTGTGCTCCAGGTTATATGAGTTCCCATAGCTTCTTGGAAACTTTCCCAGAACTTTGAGGTGAAGAGGCTGCCATGGTCTAAACTGATCTCCTTCGGAATACCGTGGAGTGTCACAATTCTGGAGATATACAAGTCTGCTAACTGACTAGCAGTGATCGTCTCCTTGACTGGCAGAAAAGATGCAACTTTTGAGAATTGGCGGACGACGACAAGAATAGCATCGTGACCTTTTTGTGATTTGGGAAGGCCCGTGATGAGATCCATTTGAACCTTGTCCCATTTCCATTCAGGGATAGGAAGCGGTTGCAAAAGTCCAGCAGGTTTTTGATGTTCTGCTTTGACGCGACAACAAACGTCACATTCAACAACATATCTAGCAATGTCTTGCTACATATTAGACCACCAGTACCTCTGACGAATTTCTTGGTACATCTTGGTACTACCTGGATGAATAGACAGAGGTGTGTCATGTGCTTCTTTCATAAATTTCCCTGTCATATCGTCGAACTGGGGTACCACAAGGCGATCTTTGAAGAACAGAGCTCCATCCTTACCAAGCGAGAAATCTAAGGGCTTACCAGAGGCAAGGTCAAGCTTAATCTGGTCAACTTCAGTGTCAATCCTTTGCGCGGTCTTGATGGATTGCTCGAGAGTTGGTTCCAAGACAAGGGTATTGAGAGAACCCTGTGGAACAATGTGGAGGTTCATTTTGCAAAGTTCCTCATAAAGAAGGGGTTGAGCTTGCTGAACCATGAGGTTGTTGCAATAAGACTTGCGGCTCAAAGCATCGTCCATAACATTAGCCTTACCAGGGGTATATGAAATACCGCAATCATAGTCTGTAATAGCCTACATCCATCTTTGTTGACGGAGATTCAAGTCTGGCTGAGTAAACAAATATTTCAGGCTTTGATGATCAGTGTAGATCTCACAACGATTACCGAGAAGGTAATGTCGTCACAACTTCAGTGCATATATAACTGCAGCAAGTTCGAGATCATGAACTGGGTAGTTCTCTTCATGAGGACGCAACTGTCGGGAGGCATAAGCAATCACTTTGCGTTCTTGCATTAGGACACAGCCTAATCCTTGACGGGATGCGTCGCAATAAATGATGAAGTCCTTGTGAGAATCTGGAGGGGCAAGCACTGGTGCGGATGTCAACTTATCTTTGAGTGTCTGGAAACTTTCCTAGCATTTTTCTGTCCACTCAAACTTAACGCCTTTGTGAAGCAAATTAGTCAAAGGCTTGGCAATCTTGGAGAAGTTCTCGACAAAACATCGGCAATAGCTGGCGAGTCTGAGAAAACTTCTGACTTGCTTGACATTCTTTGGGGGAGTCCAGTCAAGAATAGCCTGAACTCGCTCTGGGTTGACAGCAATACCATCCTTGGAAATCACTTGACCAAGTAGGTCACTTCGGATAACCAGAATTCACACTTGGAATATTTGGCATATAGCTGATGCTCTCGAAGCTTTTCCAATACCAGATGAAGATGTTCAGCATGTTCTTCCTTATTCTTGGAATATACAAGGATATCATCCAGATAAACCACGACAAACTTGTCGAGGTATTACATGAAGATATAATTCATCAATCGGGAGAACGTTGATGGAGCATTGGTTAAGCCGAAGGATATGACGGTGTACTCGTATGAGCCATAGCGAGTAACGAAAGCGGTCTTCGGAATATCCTCTTCACGAACTCGGATCTGGTGGTAACCCAACCTCAGATCGAGTTTAGAGAATACTGAGGAACCAGCTAGTTGATCATACAGATCGTTGATCCGCGGAAGCGGATACTTGTTCTGAATTGTTGCCTGGTTGATAGGTCGGTAATCTTGGACCAACCGGTTCATACCATACTTCTTCTTAACAAAGAGAGAAGGTGCTCCCCAAGCAGAGGAACTTGGACGAATGAAACCCTTACGAAGTGATTTGTTGATTTCCTCCTTAAGTTCAAGGAGTTCATGCGGCGGCATCTTATAGGGTTGCTTGGCAATAGGAGTGGTGCCTGGTTTCAAGTTGATAACAAATTCGACAGCTCTAACAGGGGGTACTCCTGGAAGTTCTTCAGGGAAGACATCTTGGAAGTCTTGAATGACTAGAACGTTTTCGTTTCCCTCAAGAGGTGAAGCGTTCAACGCATTCAAAGAATAAATCTGGGCTTCGGCACTTCGAATAAGACGAGCATAGTAGTTTACTATCTCATCCAAAAGATGTAGGAGTTGGACAGTTTTAGAGGCACAATCAATTGAAGCAGTATGAGCTTTCAACCAATCCATTCCCAGAATGAGGTCAATATTGGAAGACTTCAAAATAATGGGAGAGACATGGAATTCCAATCCTTCAATTTCAACGGTGACGTTGTGGCTAACCATGGAGGCTTGACATTGGCCCGCGGGGGTGTTTACCACTAGTGGAACATTCAACTCCTCATATTTAATGCCATGCATGTATGCAAAAGCTTCTGATATGAAAGAATGCGATGCCCCTGAATCAAATAAAACAAAAGCTGGTACTGAATTAACAAGAAGAGTACCCATCACAGTAGGAGGCTGATCTTGAGCTTCATTCAGATCAACATGGTAAGCTTGACCACGACCATAAGAAGGTCTGGAATTGTTGTTGCGGGGCTGGTTTTTACCACGGCCATTGCCAAGGCCAGTTGATGGAAGCGCAAGCTGATCCTGATTCTGATAGCAGTCTCTGGCACGGTGACCTGGACGGCCACACTTGAAGTAGAGCCCGTCATTGGGACGGGGAGCAGGAGCTCGGGGTGGTGTAGCTTGAGGTCTCGGCTGCCTCGGTGGTGGAGGAGGCAGGCGAGGCGCAACATAGGATGGCCTTGGTGCAGGGGCAGCTGGACTGGACAGGTAATGAACGCCTGTGACTGTCCCACCATTGAGCAGCGGGGCCCTTCAGGAAATAGGATGCAAAAGTGACAAAGCTGGCAGGGGCAACATTAGCAGACTCCATCTCATAAGTGATGTCACGGAGCCAGTCATCAGCATCAAGAGGCTGAGTTGAGTTGCGGAAGATAGCAGGGTTGAGGCGCACAAAATCTTGCAGAGTTATTGGGGTTGGTTGCTGATTAGCATGCGGTTGCGGAAACTGAGCCATGATCCCTTGCATAAACTGACGGTTTAGCTCAAATTGTTGCATCATTCTGGCCATATAGTCGGGCGGTGGTGGATTGTTGGCACCATGGCCACAACCACCGGGTCTAACCATCCTGCTAAAATTTAACAGGGGTAGTTTAGCAATGAGCAATTACAGATGTATGGAATCATTCATGCGGTAACGTGCACAATGAAAGAAGTGCAATAGATACATCACAGTAGCCAACCATAACATACAGATCCATACATAGAGTCGATTACAAGCCAGTGATACAAGTTCGGAAAGGAAAATAACCTAGACATACTAGGCGGCACGCAGGCACGCGGTGGAGGGATACAACAATGGGACATAGCGATGGCTACATCAACGTCGGAGAAAACCACTGAAGCCAGGTAGTTGCAGGTGATGACGTCACAGGTTGCCCTCGATATGAGGATCCTGCGCTCCATGAACACTCTGATGCAGAACCTGGTCCCGGACTGGGAGAAGAGGTCCACGTGGGGGAGTACAACCTCCAACAGCAGGCCACTCAAGACCTGGTGGCATCTCTATCCTGCGCGGGTAAAGGATGTACTCATGATGCATCCCTGCACTGACTGCTGGCAGCAACTGTGTCAGAGCGTCATAAAGACGAGCGTGAGTGGCGTACAACTCAACAGCAAGAGCTCGGGCAGTGCGATCCAGAGCCTTAGTGTACTGGACCAAAATCTGCGGGTCATAACGACATCGCACGTAAGGAGTACAGATAGCAGTGTAGCATCCACTCTCATCCCCAGCGGAAGCATACGGAATGTAGCGGAATCCAGACTCATCCAAGTGAGGGTGCTCTCCACGGAGATGGGCAATAGCAGCATAGGTAGCATCATGGACTGCCATGTCAATAGTCACTCCAACACCATGAAAGGTGTGCAACTCAGTGATGGAGTTATCCTGCCGATCAAAGATTCGAACCACAGTGCGGTACTGCTCCTAGTTGAACTCGCGATAGTCCTCGTAAACAGTGTACTCGTGGTACCAGCGATATCCCAGCCTGGTCAAGAGGTCGACCAGAATAGCAGGGAATCCAGTCGCATCAACAGCCATAGTCTGGCGTACGAGCTGCGTTGTGGGACGCATCTAAAACAAAAGAGTTTAATGATGTCAAATGACAGTGTGTGAATCGTACATCATACATTCAAAGGAATAGTTGCAGATAATCCAGCTCTCCGGGTTGATGTGATCACGAGAACCTAATGTTAGAGTTAGTAAAATCTTTAACCCGAATAGAAGAGAGATCAGAATCCCAGAGTAAAGGAGAGGAATAAAAGATCCTAATCCCAACCATTTGCGATGTGGGCCCGTAAGCCACACAACAATGTTAGTAAAATACTTTTTCAAAGACTAGGCTCAACTTCGGCCAAGGAGTTGGAAAGGGGCTTCCTACAGGCAGTCGGCTCTGATACCAACTTGTGACACCCCCGACTCAACCGTGCACTAATCATACACGCAAATGCGCACGATCAAGATCAGAAACTCACGGGAAGATATCACAACGCAAATCTAGACACAAATTAAAGTCATACAACTTTATATTACAAGCCAGGCCACGAAGGCTCGAATACATAAGTCGGCAGAAGCAACAATATCTGAGTACAGGATAATTAGACAATTTTGCCTCAAGAAGGCTAGCAAAACAATGACATCTAGATCGAAAAGGTGCAGGCCTCCTGCCTGGGGCCTCCTAACTACTCCTGGTCGTCAGTCTCCACGTAGTAGTAGGCTCCGTCGGGGTAGTAGTAGTCATCGGCGGGATCAGCTGTCTCCGGGACTCCGTCATCTGATCGCAGCAATCGAGTAGGGGGAAAAAGGTAGCAAAGCAACCGTGAGTACTCATCCAAAGTACTCGCAAGACTTACATTAGATCTATGCCAAGTATGCATCAGTATCAAAGGGAAGGGGCTGTATCTGTGGACTATACTGCAGAAATGCTAGAATAGAGGAAATGCCTAGCCTATCGAAGACTAGCATCTTGCAGCGTCTTGCAGCAACAGAAGAGACTAGAATAACATAACATGTAGTAACAAATATATATTAGTAACGCCCAGAGATCCTTCCTCGTCTACCCCTGCGAGGAAGCGATCCCGAAGCCATCATATCAGTTTAGTGTCACATGTATCCAGTTCTAGTTGTAGTAGATCGGGATACAACTCCGAGCGTCCTGTTACCGTGGACACGGCTATTCGAATAGATAACTTCCCTGCAGGGGTGCACCAACTTACCCAACACGCTTGATTAACTCTGGCCGGACACACTTTTTCGGGTCATGCCCGGCCTCGGCTGATCGACACGCCATAGCCCTACCTAGGCTCAACAGAGAGGCCAGCACGCCGGTCTACATCCTAAGTGCGAAGGGGTCATGGGCCAATCGTCCTTTGCACTCCTGCGCGTTGAGAACGTGGCCGGGACCAGACCCACCTCCTTATACAAGCGCATGCGGTTACCGTCCACCCGGGCGCGCGCCACTCAATTGCCAACGTCTGTGAGCTTTCGGAAGAATCATACGACACCGAGTGCCCATACTTATCCTGCGTGGTGGTCAGTGCGAAAAGGCCAGAGGCCTACTCAGATCACATATCCAAACACATTAGTGTGTTGGGAGCTCGCGGAGACGATCAGTGATCCTGTCGCCCCGTCTCGCGGACTTACGACAAGGGCCAGGCCCATCCCTCTCTAGGGCAGTCTGCCTGCCCGGTCGTGCCACGTTATTAAATCTCGCGGGTACCCTCATGGTCAACCCGACTTCAGTAACTCTCGCGGGTACCCCTTGGGTCGACCCGACTTTAACAAGGGACTGAGTTAATAGTCAAGGTAACAGTGTGTCCATAACATCAAGGGAATCTGAGGAATCACCCTTGATAGATTCTTGCTCGATGTAAAATGTCAAGGTGAACTTGGAGGAATCACCCTCGATGGGTTCACGCTTGAGGTGCTGCACGACAGAGTCATCATCGGTAGTGGTGAGCGAGGAATCACCCTCGGTAAACCACATCCGATGTGCTACACTATAGAGATATCATCGGAAGTGAGATACGAGGCATCACCCTCGGCACTCGATAGTAGCTCTGCAGAGTCTTACAACTAAGGGGGTGATGGTGGTGTGTTTGGTCTCTGCACCTCGATCACATTGATCGAGTCATCCGGAAGCAAAGCATGGCAACACGGACAAGGGTGCGGGGCCATTGATGGATCACTAACCAGCCTATACTAAGCACATAGGACAACAGGTAAAGTATCAACAACAGGTTACAAACTCAGGCTATGCATCAGAATAGGAGCTATCGAACAACGGTAGCAAAATCTAATGCAAGCACGAGAGAGAAAGAATGGGCGATATAGGAATAATCAAGGGGGGTTTTGCTTGCCTGGAAACTCTGCTGAAAGGGGCTGGACGTCTACAGCGTAGTCGTACTCGGTGGTGTCAACGTCGGTCTCAGGGTCTACCGGAGAAGAAGAGGGGGAAGAAACAATAAATATAAAGCACACAGAGGCAGCACGATGCATGACATGGTAGTATGCTATGCTAGGGGTGACCTAATGCAGTACTAGGTGTTATAGACGGAGCGGGAAAATATCTGGGAATATTTTCGCGGCTCCAGGCATTTATCGGTCAGACGATCCGGAGGGGAAGGTTCCATGTTTGCAGTGCTGGAGGCATGTGACAGGTATGTGGATGGCATATTCGGATTCGTCTTATTTTTCTGATCATTTTTCATATATAAATTATTTTCATCCGAGTTACGGATTATTTTATATGAATTTACAAAGTTTAAACTATATTCTGAAAATCCTGGAATTAAATTTAATTTGAATTTTAAACAGTGCAGGAACCTTTTACACCCACTGTGGGCTAGCCACAGTGGATGACAGGTGGGGCCAGGGGCCCAGTCAACACCCAGTCAGCAGTCAACTGGGTTGATTGTTGACCTGACCCAGCTGGCAGGTGGGACCCAGGTGTCATACACAGGAGTTAATCTAATATAATTAGTTAAACTAATTAACAAGGTGGGACCCCACTGTCAGTGACTTAACTATTTTTTGGATTAAGTTTAATTAGCAAAACAGTGATTAAGCGAGTAGGGCCTACATGTCAGTGACTGGGGCTGCACAGTCAGCACGTTCACCCAGTCAACGGAGTCAACGGGGCCCACGAGACCCACTGGCAGTGACCCAGGGGTGGGCCCCAGGCGTTGCCAGGTCAGCGGTGCCGGTGTCTCGCCACCGGCAACCCAAAAACACGGCGGAGGCCTCGGGCCTCGTCGGGATTTGGCTGTGGAGGGCCATTTGGAGCGAGGCTGGGCGCGTTCGAACGAGCGGTCGACGCTGCGTCGAATGGCGGTGGTGGCAGGGGAGGAGATGGTGCGTAGCGACGGCGGCGACCACCGAGGCGGATGCCGGAGTTCGGGCCTCAACGGATCCGAGCATAGAGGGCACGGGAAGGCACGTGCGCATGCATGTTGGGCTCCTGGAAGCACCAGGAGCACGATGCCGTGCCCGGACGGGAGCCGTGATGGCTATGGCCGTGACGGTGCGGCGAGGCAACGACAGCGAGCTCGGGCACGACTGTAGCTACGGCTACGGGCGACGGGAGGCAGTGCTAAGGGAGGGGAAAGGAGCGGCAGCTCACCGGGTGGCACACGGTGGCCGTCGCGGTATTAGGAGCTACAGACGGTGCCAGAGTCGAAGAATAACGCCGGCGGGTCCAGAGGAAGAAGACGACAGCGATCTGGCGATGCAGGAGCTCCGGGCTTGGTCTCGTGGGCGAGGGAGACATAGAGGTCGACGACGGAGCTCCTGGACACGGCGGAAGGGCGCGGGGACGACGGTGGCCACGGCTACGCCGGAGCCATGGCGACGGTGGCGCTCGGGTGAGGTGGAGACGAGAGGGAGAGGAGCGAGCGAGGGGGATAAGGACCGGCGTGAGTCCCCGGGGGCTGTGGTAGCGTTCTTATCCATCCCGCGGTGCCTGTAGTGACGCGGACGGTGAGCTGGCTCGACGGAGACGGCGCCCGGCTCGGTCGTGTTCGACAGGTGGAGGAGGGAGACGACGACTGCGCGGGCTGGGCCGGCTGGGCCAGGCACTATGCACTAAGGCCCAGTGCACAGTGGCCTTTCTCTTTTCTTTTTCTGATTCTTTTCTGTTTTCTTTAACCCTTTCTGTTTTGCATTTCTTTTTAGTATCAGATGAGCTTTGTAAAATATGGAACTTGGCCACATATTTACATTGCAATATGTGGAACTGTCACAAAAAGTTTGGGAGGTATTTGAAGTTGTTTGAATTTTTCATAAATGGAAAAGCATTTAAATATGCTGATTTGGCACTATTTTAATTGCTATAGCCCATTTAAGCAAATAAGTGATGTTGTTTTCCTTAACAAATAATTGTTATGGAATATTTGCTAAATTATGGACTATTTTGCAACCATGTTTGTGAAACTTTAAATTTCACTTGCAGTTTGAATTGATTTCAGTGGTGGAATTTGAAATGAGATATGAATCCATAGTGATCAAGCATTGCAAAGCAAAGTGACTTAGCATAATCATGATGGATTACTGTAGCTTATTACATGGGGGCGTTACAGATACACAATAGCTCCAATTCATCAATGTAATGTAGGCATGTATTCCGTATATAGTCATGCGTGCTTATAATAAGAACTTGCATAACATTTTTTGTCCTACCCTCCCATGGCAGCGGGGTCCATAAGGAAACTAAGGGATATTAAGGCCTCCTTTTAATAGAGAACTGGAACAAAGCATTAACACATGGTGAATACATGAACTCCTCGAATTACAGTCATCCCCGGAGAGTATCCCAACTATTGTCACTTTGGGGTCTACGGATCAGAACAATAACAAGTGCATATAACTAGCAGATAGGATCAAGAACTCAAATATATTGATGAAAACATAGAGGGTTTAGATCTGAAATCATGGCACTCGGGCCCTAGTGACAAGCATTAAGCATAGCAAAGTCATAGCAACATCAATCTCAGAACATAGTGGATACTAGGGATCAAGCCCTAAGAAATTGACTCGATTACATGATAAATCTCATCCAACTCCATCACCGCCCAGCAAGCCTACGAAAGAATTACTCACTCCCGGTGGTGAGCATCATGGAATTGTTGATGGAGAAGGGTTGATGATGATGATGGCGGTGAATCCCCCTCTCCGGAGCCCCGAACGAACTCCAAATCAGCCCTCCCGATGAAGAACAAGGGGTGCCGGCGGCTCCGTATCGTAAAACATGATGAAACTTTCTCTCCAATTTTTTTCTCTGCGAGATGGTACTTATGGAGTTGGCACTACAAAATTTCATCTATTTAGTGACAAAAACCCTGGCGACGAAACAGGAAACGTCACCTGAAATCATTTTCTGTGACGGTCCATCGTCATGAGGTGTCTTCCTCGTGGGGCAGCACCCTAGCCAACTCCGGCGACGTTCTGGCCTACAATTGTGCGACGCTTTTGGGCGTCACTAGGCATGTCCATTTTCCCTGACGATTTGTAGTGTCACAGAAAATGTTTTGTGTCACAAACAATGTTAGGCGGGTTTAGAAAAATGGATAACAAAATGGCTTGTTGGTGTTCAGATCGTAGTACCTTATAAATTCTACCATGTCAGAGTCTATAACATATTAGAATAAAATTTTCCGTGTTTGGGGTTGAGATGCTCGTATCGAAATCCATTAGTATTTCTTCATAGAACATACATGTTCATCATCATCACATCAGTACCAACAGTAGCATAAAACATGACATACAGAGATGGACGATCACTGAGGCAACATGACAGAGAGTTAGAACTACTCCTCATCTGGTTCAGCAGCAATGAAACCGAGGAAGAGAAAGGTCCCTGCACGTCCATGGTGTAGCACGAAGATCATCCTGTCTCCAATATCCATGTCGTACACGTCGCCTACTTTGCTCCACCCATTAAGGACGATGCTTCCATCTCCTTGTCCTGAAGCCGACTTTGAAGTGGAACTGATGTTCACTCTAGGGTGCAGAACAATGGTCAGCTCTCCATTTGCACCCATTTCCTTAGGCACAACACGTTGCGGAAGTATCTGGTGGCATAACACAATTTGAACACTTTAAGCAATCTACATAAGTACCTGGACTATCTGAAGATACTGAGAGTAGATATAATTCTAACCATGATTCTGTCATCAATGTTGGTCTTGTTCAAAGTGTGCAGCAGGGGCATGTAGGAATGATCTCTTGGTCCAGCATTGTAACCGTCCACGAGCATCCAAATTTGATCAACAAAGGCGACGACAAACCAAATCTCTTCCCAGGTTACTCTACTCCCTTCAGTAACCTCCATGTTGTCTATAAATTATTTTGTTACAATATCCACTCCGCAATAAGCTATGAAAATATTTGTAAATAAGATTTGTTAAATATAGCAGCCCGATGAAATGTTGTTAGTTAAAACTGGTTGATATTTGCCAAAATACTTACATGGATGAGTTATTGGATCAGTGCTCAAACGTACCCGGAGGTGACGTTTAGGTTTTCCACCTAGTCTGAGGGACATTTCCATACCTACTTCCAACTGGTACACTTTAGCAAATTCTTTCCAAGTACATCCTGTGAAAAAGGTCCTATCTTCTTCGTTCCTGATCCTGCATAGAAAACAAAAGCCCTCTCTTGTCTCCAGTTGCACATGTACATTGGTCTTGACAGATCTTTTTATACTCAGCTTCTTTAGAAGTTCGTCTCTTGCAAAGCAGGCGATGCACTGAGCAAAATTCAGAGATTGCTCCAAATTATTTAGGCTATTTATGAAGCAGGTACCGTTTATGAGAGGGGTAAATACCATTTCCGACAGTGCTTAATAGAATTTAGGAACATTGGATATCACAAATTAGGTTCTGAATTTGTTAGTTTTAGAATGATTTATGAAAATATCAGTGCTGCAATACAAATCTGGAATTTTCTATATCATAATAATCATAAAATAAATTTTCCGATTACACATAGGTTACTTCTGACATCTAAAGAGGGGAATGTAGCAGCAAGTGGTACCAAGGGGGTACGGTTGGCACTTTACCAAATTTAGTTAGGTACCACTATTTTTAGATACTTTCCATTGTAAGCATGGTTTCTGTTCAACTCATGATCAGACTTTTCTACTTATGAACCAATCATGAAATCCATCAGCATTTATGTTAAAATCCACATGCAGAGAATCTTCACAACTTAACCAAACACTTGAACGACATGTACGTTTGATACACTTCAAATCTGAGAACCATACCGTAATTTCCTTGAATCCTTGCGGAAGCGTGATGCATAGGTATTTGTCCTTCTGAACATAGGGGAGACCGCAGAGATGCCTGGTGTCGAAACACTTCCGGCACTGCATATCGAAACCCTCGGTTATTTCAAAAATAGCATCTGGAGGGGTCTTGTAGTGGATTAAGGTGATTTGCATCGGATAAGTAGATGTATATGAAGACTTACCTTCATTTGGTCTGATTGAACCCGACGGAGTAGGGTTTTTTTGGTACGGGAAATCCTGAACCACGGCAAGCGTCGGCGACAGGCGTCTACCCTAGTCAGCATGTTAGATCAAGGGGGAAAGATGGCAACAATCCTCGTCGGCGTAGATGAAGCTGCGGCGAAGTATGGCCGCGATACGCACCGGCGACAGGGGGCGAGAGACTGGATTTGGGACTATACGTGGGCGAGTGGGGGTTTTCAGTGAAAGAGATGAACAAAGACGGCGAAGCTGATGGGACTATACACGGGCGTCTCTCTGGTTTTGGGCCCACTTGTTAGCTGTAGCATAGAAATAATAGGATTAAATTGCAACATAAATTTTGTAATCAAGTGATAAAGAAAATACACGTAAAATAACAGATCATGTATGAAAACCCTTTTATTCTTTTTAACTTTTGCAATTGAAATACAATCAAAATGGAGCAGACTTTGTGGGACATTTTCATGAATGTCATGCACGGAAAGTCAATAAAATAAATGAAATACATTCCCAAAATTTAAAAAACAAGGACTTCGAAATTATTTTAAAGGATGTGATGGGTCTTTATAAACATTTAGACAATGTTTATAAAGACTTATCACATTGATTAAATCAACCTCGAGGTATAGCCACTTCCCAATTGGTCACCCATCCTCAGTCTGCTCCAGCCATAGCACGCTTAACGTTCAAGTTCTTTTTGGAATGAGGTACTGAAAGGGAAGATACACCTTGCTGGTATTGGTTGTCAATCAGACATATAAAACCTATTAGAATGCCACTTACATTCTTGAAAAATTGACCAAACTCATATCATTCTTAAAATTTTGAGAACAAGTACTTTCAGGTTAATTTGACAGACAGGACTTATAAGTTGACTGAAGTCATATCACATTTTTTGGAAACATGTCGTAAAGTAACGCGATAGACCTTCTTCAAGCCAATTAACATGTGTTCAAAAAAAATTGTCAAAATTTGCAAAACAAGGACCTCGAGGTTAATTTAACTGGTAGGACGGAGCACTATATACATTTAAGAGTGTACACTCTTAAATGTTTCCAGTGACCCATCCCATCAATTAATTTAACATCGAGGCCACTTCCCATCCGGTCCCCCATCCTCAGACTACTCCAGCCTCAGCACACTTAACTTGGGAGTTCTATTAGATGAGCTATCGGTAGGGAAGCTGGTCCTTGCCGATATAGGATGCCTCTTCGCATCCTTTATGGCGTACCCGGATGACCACCCGTCGCCGGCCCAATGCCACGCCCCCCGCGAATGTAGAAGCTTCCCTCCCTCGTCTAGCTGCTTCCTGCATTTTTCCCCTGTTTTTTGCCGCCTACCCACCTATAGAACCGCCTCGCGCCGGCCAATTCCGGCGAGCAAATCCTGCACATGTATTAGTGGTGGGGGGGACTCGTTTTGAGTAGAGGATAAATTCGTCTCAAATGTATTTTCCTTTCATCTTCAGATTCGTGCCCAAAAAGTTTGAGGAATGAATGTGTTATCTCTTTGAGTGCTTTAGACTGAAAATAGCGTGCAAATGTGTTGATAATTCATCCAAAATTGGTGTGCCGACCACAGTGCGATCTATTTGTTCTGAAGTAGGCATGTTCACTGACTGAAATAGAAACTGAAGTTTATGACGAAAGAACTGATATTCCCATCCAGAATTTAACCTGTTCTATTCAATCATATGCACAGCACAAAGCCATATGATCTCTACAAATCAACAACCAATGGTAGCAAATGCGTTCCAAATTTATCCAAAATTGACGTGGCGACCAACCTGTCATCTGTTTGTTCTGAAGTAGGCATGTCCACTCTCTGAGATTGCAACTGAATTTTCTGACAAAACAACAAGCAATCACAGTGAATGGTAGATGTACCTGACAAGTGGACATGGCCGATGTAACATGCATCTTACTTATACTTGTGCAAACTACACACATATGTTGGTTCATTCATGTACACGTTACGAAGCAAACCACACCCAAAGAGCTTGCATTTTCTTCTCTGCATTATGTACATGTTTAGAAAGCCGATATTAATACTCCATACAAAAAAAGCCCAAATTTTGAATCATGATTACGAAGAAAACCGCTTTTGTCCATGTAAAAACTGCAACATCAAGCTGTTTTAATCAAGATATCACGTGTGCACTAGGGGTATGGAGGTAGTGTTACTAGGGGCTATAAAAGGAGAAAATGTGTGTACTATGGGTATGGAAGTAGTGTTAGTACGAGGTACAAAAGGGCATACCATCTAAATTTTCAAATGGTTAAGAGTACATGGAAATTGAAAAGGAAGTACCACAATGAATGAGAAAACAAATCTACAATAAGTTGTTTCAATCAAGGAGAACATGTGAGGACTAGGGGTATGGAGGTACTGTTAGTAGGAGGTACAAAAGGGCGTAGCATCTTGATTTTCAAATGGTTATGAGTACATGGAAAATGAAAGGAAATGCCACAATGAATGAGAAAACAAATCTACAATAAGTTGTTTGAATCAAGGAGAACATGTGAGCACTAGGGGTATGGAGGTAGTGTTAGTAGCAGGTACAAAAGGGCGTACCATCTTGATTTTCAAATGGTTATGAGTACATGGAAATTGAAAAGGAAGTACCACAATGAATGAGAAAACACATCTACAATAAGTTGTTTGAATCTAGGAGAACATGTTTGCACTAGGGGTATGGAAGTAGTGTTAGTAGGAGGTACAGAAGGGCGTGGCATCTAGATTTTGAAATGGGGAGTGAACAACCATCAGGACATGTCAAGCGGTAACTTCAGTTCAAATTTCACATGGACAAAGATGTATTACATGATCTAATATAAATTATTGCTGGTTTGTCATGTACAAGGAAAAGAACACGGTTCATTGAATAATTGTTCACTGGACCTTGGCACGACAAATAAACCTCTTCTAAAAAATAAAAAGGTTCCACCTTCCTTTAATATTCTCGTTGGACCCAAAAATTTCGTCCCCCACCCCCTCCCCCCCCCTGCCCTTTCGTTCCCTCTCTTTTTTTGTTCCCTCCAACTATTTTAAATTCCGTGCTCATTTTCCCCAAACCCACCGTATAAAGTTTCTTCCCAATTCACGAAATGAATCCACATCTTCATTGGCACCGTCCCCTCATATGTCTCTTCTTCCGCAGATCTAGTCCACTTGTGGCGGCCAAATGGATCCCTCCTCGGCGTCCGGCATGGCCGGCGTGCTTCGAAGCGGCAAACAACGTAAACTTCCCCCGTTGACCCCAAGACCTAATCCGGCGCTACCAGGTAACAACTCTAGCCCCCTCTCGCCCCACTGTCCCTTTTAAGATTTGCACGTGCTTTTACATTTTCACGCGTTGTTCTTTGAAAGAAGTAATCTAATTGTAAGCTACGTACATCATCTAATTCTATCTAGGATTGTACCAATTTAGTATGGAGTTTCTTAATAAATTAGTCGTATTATATGGGGTACTGCAGATAGTTCTATCTAGGGTTACAGTAATTTAGTACGCAGGTTCACATTAAATCTTGTGTGCTGTTTTTCACAATTGAATGATTTCTTCTTAATATAACATGTTGCTCTAGATTAGGTAGTGCAATACTACTTCTTATGTGTTACCCTCTGAATCTTTGTTCACATTATTGATGACCGTGTGTAGTAACAAGTCGTGTCTGATTCTATATGTGTTGCTGCCAGACGAGCACATCTGTACTGCAGGATTAAAGAAGAAACACCTGAGGACAATTGTCCTATAGCCAAACGTGTGCTGAGAAAAGATGTGGTCTACGAAATTGATATGGATTCACAAGGTTCAGATGATGCCAGTCAGATTGATATAGATCAAGATCCTGGTAATCTTAAGAAAACTACTTCTCAGGTACAGATTTCTTGTACATAGGATTAGTACCACTTCTAGATTTTTGTTTCTAAACTATGTCTTCGAGTGCATTCGTCCAAGCAATGTATGGTTCTACAGTGGCACTAGGGAAAAAGCGCACCATAGCCGACATACCTTCATCTTCAACCGCAACAAGATCTATAGTGAACGACCCGTCTATTCACATGGTTAAACTTTCTTTCCTGATTGCTAATTCATCTACATGTTGAACTTGTGATGTAAAACGTTTATTAAAACTAAACGTGCATATGTTCTATCCTAAATGGGTGTATGTTTTGTGCAGGGAATGGATCATATTGACCCGAAGGATGCATATGCCACAGAAATGTGCATTGGTCTTATGAAGAAATGTGGTCGCGATATTCCAGATAGGAACAATTACTAGAACAAGGTAAAAAAATGCACCCGTGAGCAGGCTATATCGTTAAAGCCTGATTATATAAATGAAGAAAATTGGCAGAAACTTGTGGACCACTGGTGTGAGGATCACTCCAATGTATGTGATACACACTCTTCGCTTTTCATCTTGTCAATCCGTACTTCTAGAAACATCGTACTAAATTTGAGCTTCATGTCGTAGGAACTTTGTGTGAAGAAACAAGGAAAACCATCTACTCTGAAGCTCAGCTAGAACACTGCACCTAAAAAATGTTATTCCCACTTCAGACATATGGTAAGTATTTGTACTACCTTATTGCAAAAGTTGTATGTTGGATTACTACATTTCTTGCAGTATTAATGTTTACCAATTGATAAATCTGATACTAGCCTAAGGACAACATTGATAATCAATCCGGTGGAGACTTGCTTGAACCTACGTGCACTACAAACAAAGATCCTACATTAAGTCTGACTGCAAAAAAACAATTCGTAAGTACTGCCAATTTTGTAGGCTTCAAATTTGTAGTCTGACAATAATTATTCAAACTATCAAACACTGCTCTAACAGTGCTATCAATCGTATTACAGAATGAATTGAGGATCAGGCATACACCATCAAAACTGCTTGATACGATAGCAATATTGATGTAGAAATCATTGAGGAAAAGAGCTCCTCAACCACCTTACTTTCGAGCATGGGCGTCTCATCCTCCTCCGGCAAGAATTCATCCTCTTGTGTACACATCCGTAAGCTAGAACACATCATTGCAACTCAAGAGACAGATGCAAAAAAGGCAACTGATATGTTTCATGAAGAGCTGAATGAAATACTTTTTGCCCAAATAGTAGAAATTAAAGAACTTAAGAAGAAGCAGCTACAAGAGATTGAATATTTCAAAATGGATCAGCAGAAGAAATCCACTGTCTTTGAAAAAAAGCAAATACATATGGAGGCAATGCTCAGTCACCTGTTAAGGAAGTACACGCAGTCAGCACAAGACAGCGTCTGAAAAACACCAATGGCCTCATGCTTATAGTCAACTTAATTTTACTTTGTTCGAGAATTTGTCCTCTGCTTCTCCTTGTAAAATGTCAGGATTCACTTATAATGGAAGATTTGTTGGTAATGTTTGAAATCTCATATTCCAGTGAATCAAATTTTCAATATATTTTCCTGAAATTACAAATTAAATACAGATTCGCTGGCAAAATTAATAATAGATGAATTACAGTTTTTTTTCTACGAGTGATGGTAATTGTGACGTAAATGCATGTCGTCAACAATGTCTGGTCCCACTTGTAAGCAGCCACGTTTGCATCTTCTGGGCCCATATGTCAGTAGCTTTGACCGGTCAAAACTAAAGCCCAGTTATTACTGACGGGACGGTTGGCCATAAAACCCACGTCGGACCCACATGGAAGAAGCAACCTCAGCAACTGCTGGCCCACCTGTCTGAATCTTTGACCGGTCAACCCCCCCGGACCGATCACCGGTGACGAATTATCATCGCCAAAATGATCTTACGCTACAGATTGGGCTATCATAGGTGACATTCTGGGCCGTCACCGAAAACGGCGATCGGTAACATTATTTGGTTCGTCACCTAAAATGTGCTCTTGCGTGACGGAAAAAGTGGTACCGTCAAAAATTTATTTTCTATGACGGCGCTTCGGTGACGATGGGGGTGATGGCCGGAAAACATCACGGGGGTATTTTCCGCGACAAATAAGCATTATACGTGACACAAGTAAAGCGTCGCAAAATAGAGCAAATTTTGTAGTGTGGAGTTAGGGCAAACGGAGGCCTGTGGGACCCACGAGCTCACAGGGCATGCCCTAGGGGGGCGCCACATGAGCTCGTGGCTCTCTAGTAGGCCCCCTCCAGTAGTTCTCTTCGCCAATATTTTTTATATATTCTGAAAATATTCTCCGTAAATTTTCAGCCCAATCCGAGAACTTTTATTTCTGCATAAAAATAACACCATGGTAGTTCTGCTGAAAACAGCGTCAGTCCGGGTTAATTTCATTCAAATCATGCAAATTAGAGTCCAAAACAAGAGCAAAAGTGTTTGAAAAAGTATATACGTTTGGGACGTATCAACTCCCCCAAGCTTAACTCATTGCTTGTCCTCAAGCAATTCAGTTGACAAACTGAAAGTGACAAAGAAAAACTTTTACAAACTCTTTTGTTCTCGTTATTGCATATATACTTAACTAGTGTTCAAGTTTTCAGCAAAGATTATGAACTGGCCATATGAATGATAACACTTAGGTTTCACATTTACTGATGACAATAACATAACCAACTAGCGAGCAATAATAAGATATCTAGGATGCAAACAATTTGTCAAAACAATCATGATATAATATGATAACATGGTATCTCGCTAGCCCTTTCTGAGACCGCAAAACATAAATGCAGAGCACCTCTGAAGTTCAAGCAGCGACTAAACATTGTAATTCAGGGTAGAAGAGATCCAATCATGGTCACATCCAACATTAACTAGACTCAATGCATGTTAAACTAAGAATGACATTAGTGCTCTCAAAGTTGGTGCTTGAATAAGAAGGTGATGACTCAACAACGAAAGTAAATAACATTAAAGTAAATAGAGAGGCCCTTCGCAGAGGGAAGCAGGGATTTGTAGAGGTGCCAGAGCTCGAAGTTTAAAACAGAGATGAATACATTTTGAGAGGTGTGCTTTTCCTGTCAACGTCACGACAAAGGATTTTGATATCTTCCATGCTAAACACATTATAGGCAGTTCCCAAGCGAAAAGGTAAAGTTTACTCCCCCTCAACCATACAAACACGAGCCATGGCTAGCCGAATTCACGGGTGCCCTCCAAACAATCAACTTTCCAGGGGAGTTTGTCTTATTATATTTTTGTTTATTTTCAATTACAGGACTGGGCATCCCAATTACCAGCCTCTCTCATGCGATGACAAGTGAATAAACACCCATCATGAGAGTAACCCACTTAGCATGGAAGATATCGACCGCCCCGTCGCTCCATGAGCGGTACGGGGACACAAAACATATGCTTATTTGAATGATTAGAGGTGGCACATGCAAATTTACTTGGAACGACAGAGTAATACCGCATATAGGTAGATATGGTGGACTCATCTGGAACAACTTTGGGTTCAAGGATTTTGGATGCACAAGCAGTATTCGCGCTTAATATAGGCGAAGGCTAGCAAATAGATTGAGAAGCGACCAACTAGAGAGCGACAACGGTCATAATCATGCATTGCGAATAATTAACATTGGATACGAGCATGAGTAGGATATAAACACCCTAAACATAAATATCATGAAGGCTGCGTTGGTTTTGATTCAACTACATGTGTGAACATGTGCCAAGTCAAGCCACTTGAATCATTCAGAGGAGGATACCATACTAACATACTACATCACAACCATTTTAATGCATGTTAACACACAAGATAGATCATTATCCACTCCTAGCTATTTAAGCATGGCATGAGCAACTATAATATCTAATTGTCATCACAAATGTGTTTACTCATAATATGCTGAATTAAGAACAACCAAGTTAAACATATTTACAAAAATGAAAAACAGGAAGAGTTCATACCAGCTTTCCCTTCACCGCAATCACTTCATCAAATTATCGTCATTGTTGCCTTTCACTTGCACAACCGAATGATGTGAAAATAATAATAGTGCAAGTGTGCCGTGGACTAAGCTGGAATTTGCAAACATTTTATTCAAAGGAGAAGACAAGGTAATATTGGCTCTTCGTTAAATCAACAACAAAGCATATAGGAGCCACTTAACAATTCTAGCATAGTCTTTTCCATACGACAGCTCAACTAAAAGAAAAGAATTTTAGAGAAACACACTGAAATGTTTTTGGAGTTTTTAGTTTTTCTGAAGAAAGCAAACTCACGAAGGGAAAATGAAAAGCGAGAAAAACTATTTACACGAGAGAACTCCCAACAAACAAAAGAAGAAACGAGAAATCTTTTTGGGTTTTCTAAGTTTTTCAAACACGCAAGAAGAAAGCGAAAATAAAACTAACATGGATATACAATGAAAGAGGATGATCACCGACAACTGGAATGAATGTGTGCTACATGAATGTAATGTCGGTGAGAAATATGTACTCCCCCAAGCTTAGGCTTTTGGCCTAACTTGGTCTATGGCCACGGCTGGAAATAATCTGCTCCAGGGTAATACTGAGGCTCCTGAGGCTCCCACTAATAAACAGGCTCCGGGGCAGGTTCTGGCTCTGGTGCTGGCTGAGGTGCTGGGGGCGGTGTCAAGCCCCAATAGGCGTAGATGTCCTCAGGCATAATAGTGTACCTGCCCTTGGAAAGATCAAACAAAGACGGCGCAGGCAAAGTAATAACCTCACGAGTACCCTGACTAAATACCAAGTTATATTGAAATCGAATCCTGCCGGTGTTAATAAAATTATGCTCAACCATGCTGCCATAATCAAGATATTTGGTGGGCAACAACTCCTCCTCCTCGTGTCTAATAGGAATCCCAAAATGTCTAGCAAGGTGGGAAGCATAAATACCACTATAAATAACGCCCTTCGAACGGTTAGTGTGTAACCGTCGAGCAACAATAGCTCCCAAACTAAAAGTTCTATCACCATAAAGAGCATGATGCAAAATAGCAAGATCAGGTGAACTGAGTGTTCCACTCTCCCACCCACCAGTTAAACACCTCCCAGCAAATAATGAGTAATAACGCAAAACGGGAAAATGTAAACTTGCAACTCTAGCATCAGAAACTCCTCTCTTCTCCCCCACAGTTACATCAAATATAAAATCTCTAACATCTCTAGGACGTGGCTCTAGGGGGTTGCCCTCATTAGGAATTTTGCATACTTCTATCAAGTGTCATTTCTTGAGGGGTATCATAGAGGTGAAATGATACGGTGGGTGTCTCCCTCCTAGCATCAAAGTAGAAATTTTGCACAAATGTATTGGTGAGCAGGAGGTATTGATCACACTTATCTTCGAGGATCGGAATAAGGCCAGCGTTGTTTGCCAAATAATAGAAATCATCATAAATGCCCGCATCCCTCAAGAATGTGTTGCTTGGTCATTCGCATGGCCGCACCTCGGCCGCACGAGGAAGGTTGTACTTGGGCTTCTCCTTCGGAGTTTCATCGGACTTTCGGCTTGAAGAGCCCCTCAACATCCTCCTAAGCATTTTCTTTTCTCTGAAACATTTCTGAAATTTTTAGTCCCCAAAATAAAGGTGAACAAAATTGATGGCAACTACTCCCACAAGTGTCTAGAGGCTATATCATGCATCAAAACTACTTTGAACCATACAAATTCAACATGTAAGCTCATATACATGGTCACCAATCATAGCAAAGTTTGCAAAATATAAGGCACTAGAACAAAAACTAATTGGACCATCGGAGGAGTCACATACCAAGGAGCGATTCCTCAAAACAGTTTTGGAAATGGAGCTCCGGGCAAAGAGATCAAAAATCGCACGAAAATGAGCTAGAACACGGGCTAGGAGGCAATGGTGATTTTTCTAGAGGTGGAAGAAGGGAGTGGGCTGGTGCACTAAGTGAGGGGGCCCCTATTGGACCCACAAGCTCACTAGGCGCGCCCAGGGGGTAGGCGCGCCCTGTGAGCTCGTGGCTCACAGGTGCACCCCCCCTGGGGTGTGTTCAGTGCCAAAAATTCTTAAATATTGCAGAAAAAATCATAATAAATTTTCAGGTCATCCCGAGAACTTTTATTTCCGGGACAATTTTTTATTGCACTGATAATTCAGAAAACAGGATAATCATGGTATTCTACTTTATTAAACTTTAAATAAAAGAGAGTAAACAGAGGGTACAATAGGTTGTGATTACTAAATTCATTGACCGCATGCACCTCAAAAAGAATCCGTTAATAAGGTTGATCAAGTCTTATTAACAAACTATTTTCGAGTAATATGAAACCGAAGAATTTTTGTAAAACACTAAGTTACCTCAACGGGGATATGCATTTCCCCAACAATAAGAGTTTCATATTTCTTTTTAATGGTCGAAAGAGGGAATTCAAAACCTCCAATAGTGATTATCGCAATTGTTTCAATGGAGTTGATACTATTCACTGAACCTAGTTTCTTCGGGAAGTATACCGTATGTTCATTACCATTGACATGAAAAGTAACCTTGCTTTTATTGCAATCAATAACAGCCCCTGTAGTATTCAAAAATGGTCTACCAAGGATAATCGACATGTTGTCATCCTCGGCCATATCAAGAATAACAAAGTCTGTCAAGATAGCAGTTGATTTATCAGCCATTGCAAAGATATCTCAGTAGGTGTCAATTTATTCAAATCAAGTCTTCTATATAAAGAGAAAGGCATAACACTAACACCGGCTCCTAAATCACATAAAGCAGTTTTGACATAACTTCTTTTAATGGAGCATGGTATAGTAGGTATTCCTGGATCTCCTAGCTTCTTAGGTATTCCACCCTTAAAAGAATAACTTGCAAGCATAGTGGAAATTTCAGCTTCAGGTATCTTCCTTTTATTAATGACAATGCCTTTCATCTATTTAGCATATGGAGGCATTTTCAAAATATCCATCAAACGTCTCCGCAAGAAGACGGGTCTAAGCATTTCAACAAAGCGTTCAAAATCTTCCTCATCCTTATTTTCGGAGGTTTACTAGGAAAAGGCATGGATCTTTGAACCCATGGTTCTCTTTCTCTACCATGTTTTCTAGCAATGAAATCTCTTTTATCATATCTTTTATTCTTAGGAGGTGGATTATCAAGATCAATAGTAGGTTCTATTTCTACATCATTATCGGGTTCTTTATCATTGTCTGGTTGAGCATCAACATGAACATCATCATTATCATTATCACTATGTGGATGTTCATTACCAGATTGTGTCTCAGTATCAGAAATAGAAACATCATTATGATTCTCAGAAGGTTTTTCAATCACAGGTTCACTAGAAGCATGCAAAGTTTTATCATTTTTCTTTTTCCTTTTTTCTTAGATGAACTAGGTGAAACATCATTATGATTCTCAGAAGGTTTTTCAATCACAGGTTCACTAGAAGCATGCAAAGTTTTATCATTTTTCTTTTTGTTTTTTTCTAAGATGAACTAGGTGCATCAACATTAATTCTCTGAGAATCTAGCTCAATTCTTTTAGGATGACCTTCAGGATATAGAGGATCCTGAGTCATTCTACCTCCTCTAGTCACAACTCTAACGGCACGATCATTCATTCTATTATGCATTTCATTAAGCAAATCATTTTGTGACTTAGAAACTTGTTCTAACTGAGTATGAACCATGGATGAATGTTTAATCAAACCTTTAACATCATTAGCAATCCTAAACATCAAGTCACTCAAGCGATCAATCATAATAGCATTTTGTTTCAATTGGTTGCTAACATATATATTGAAATTCTCTTGCTTAACAATGTAGTTATCAAATTCATCCAAGCATTGACTAGCAAATTTATTATAAGGAATAGCACCTTGATCGAATCTACAGAGAGAATTTACCTTTACTACCTGTGTAGGGATATCGAGTCCATGTATTTCTTCAATAGGTGGCAAATTCTTGACATCTTCAGATTTAGTACCCTTTTCTTTCATAGATTTCTTAGCTTCTTGCATATCTTCCGGACTGAGGAATAGAATGCCTCTCTTGTTTGGAGTTGGTTTAGGTGGTGGTTCAGGAAGTGTCCAATCATCGACATTCTTCAACATATTATTCAGTACTTTTTCAGCCTGTCCAATAGTTTGTTCCCTGAAAACACAACCAGCACAACTATCTAGGTAGTCCCTAGAAGCATCGGTTAGTCCATTATAAAAGATATCAAGTATTTCACTTTTCTTGAGAGGATGATCAGGCAAAGCATTAAGTAATTGGAGAAGCCTCCCCCAAGCTTGAGGGAGATTCTCCTCTTCAGTTTGCACAAAGTTAATTATTTCCTGTAAGGCAGCTTGTTTCTTATGAGCAGGAAAATACTTTTGAGAGAAGTAATATATCATATCCTGGGGACTACGCACACAACCAAGAGCAAGAGTATTAAACCATTTCTTAGCATCACCCTTTAATGAGAAAGGAAACAACTTAAGAATATAGTAGCAGCAAATTTTTTCCTCATGAGCAAATAGGGTGGCTATATCATTCAATTTGGTAAGGTGTGCCACTACAGTTTCAGTTTCATAACCATGAAAAGGATCAGATTCTACCAAAGTAATTAACTCAGGATCAACAGAGAACTCATAATCCTTATTGGTAACAAAGATAGGAGAGGTAGCAAACTTAGGATCACATTTCATTCTCTCTATCATAGCTTTTTCTTTCAACTTACTCAGTAATCTCTTAACATCATCTCTATCATTACAAGAAAGAAATTCTCTAGCTATCTCCCCATCCATAACATAACCCTCGGGTATCTTAGGCATTTCGACGCTAGTGGGAGAGCTAGGCATAATAGGTGAATCATAATTTTCAGAAGTTTCAGCACTCTCAGTTTCTTTAGCTTTAGCAATTTGTTCATCAAGAAATTCACCTAGTGGCATAGTATTATCAAGCAGAGTACTAGCATCATCACAAGTTTCATTTAAAGCATAAGTAGTATCACCAACCACTTGTGACATATCAGAATGAATAGCAGGTGGTGGTGTCGCAAGCCTACTTAAAACAGATGGTGAATCAAGTGCGGAGCAAGATGGCAGTTCCTTACCTCCCATCATCTTAGAGGGTACGATCTTAGTCTTAGCGTCAGATTCTTCATAGTGTAAAATCCCAAGTGAACTCAATAAATAGAGCTATGCTCCCCAGCAACGGCGCCAGAAAAAGGTCTTGATAACCCACAAGTATCGGGGATCGCGACAGTCTTCGAGGGTAGTATTTCACCCAAATTTGTTGATTCGACACAAGGGGAGCCAAAGAATATTTATGAGCCTCAACATTTGAGTTGTCAATTCAACCACACCTGGGATATAATATCTCTGCAGCAAAGTGTTTAGTAGCACAATAGTTTGATAGTTTTGATAGTTTCAGTAACGGTAGCAATAGTAACAGGTACAGTAACAGAAGCAGTTTGTGATGATTGTAACAGCAGCAGCAGTAGTAACTTAGCAAAGATCAATATGAGAAAAGCATAAGCATTGGATCAACGATGGGTATTTATGTTGGATGACATTCATCATATAACAGTCACAACCTAGAGCGATACACAATAGCTCCAATTCATCAATGTAATGTAGGCATGTATTTCATATATAGTCATACGTGCTTATAATAAGAACTTGCATAACATCTTTTGTCCTACCCTCCCATGGCAGCGGGGTCCATAAGGAAACTAAGGGATATTAAGGCCTCCTTTTAATAGAGAACCGGAACAAAGCATTAACACATGGTGAATACATGAACTCCTCGAATTACAGTCATCCCCGGAGAGTATCCCAACTATTGTCACCTTGGGGTCTACGGATCAGAACAATAACAAGTGCATATAACTAGCAGATAGGATCAAGAACTCACATATATTCATGAAAACGTAGAGGGTTCATATCTGAAATCATGGCACTCGGGCCCTAGTGACAAGCATTAAGCATAGCAAAGTCATAGCAACATCAATCTCAGAACATAGTGGATGCTAGGGATCAAGCCCTAACAAATTGACTCGATTACATGATAAATCTCATCCAACTCCATCACCGTCCAGCAAGCCTATGAAGGAATTACTCACTCCCGGTGGTGAGTGTCATGGAACTGTTGATGGAGAAGGGTTGATGATGACGATGGCGACAAATCCCCCTCTCCGGATCCCCGAACGGACTCCAGATCAGCCCTCCCGATGAAGAACAGGAGGTGGCGGCGGCTCCGTATCGTAAAATGTGATGAAACTTTCTCTCTGATTTTTTTCTCCGCGAGATGGTACTTATGGAGTTTGAGTTAGGGAAAACTGAGGCCTGTGGGGCCCATGAGCTCACAGGGCGCGCCCTAGGGGGATGCCCCCCTGAGCTCGTGGCTCTCTGGTGCCCCCCCTTCCAGTAGTTCTCTTCGCCAATATTTTTTATATATTTTGAAAATATTCTCCGTAAATTTTTAGCCCAATCCAAGAACTTTTATTTCTGCACAAAAATAAAACCATGGTAGTTCTGCTGAAAACAGTGTCAGTCCGGGTTAGTTTCATTCAAATCATGCAAAAGTGTTTGGAAAAGTAGATACGTTTGGGACGTATCAGCAGCAGCAAGCAGCAGCAGCAGCACAGGCGGCCGTGGCCAGGCCGCGGCGAGCACACGCGCGGGCGGGCGCGGGTCGAGCAGGTGGGCGCGCGCGGGAGCGGTGCTCCGGCCATGGCGACCTGTGCTCGTGGGAGACGACTACGGCGATGGATCGAGGGGGAAAAGTAAGGGAATCGGGGGGAGCTCACCCTGGAGCTCATGGACGTGGTCAGGAGGTGCGGGGGTGGCCGGACGCGTCGATCCCGATGACGAGATGCGGCGGCCGTGGCGTGATAACCCATAAGTATAGGGGATCGCAACAGTCTTCGAGGGTAGTATTTCACCCAAATTTATTGATTCGACACAAGGGGAGCCAAAGAATATTTGTGATTTTTAGCAGTTGAGTTGTCAATTCAACCACACCTGGAGAACTAAATATCTGCAGCAAAGTGTTTAGTAGCACAGTAGTATGATAGTTTTGATAGCAGTAGTAACAGTAGCAATAGTAGCAAAGACAGTAATAGTAGCAGTTTTGTAGTGATTGTAATAGCAGCAGCAACGAAAGTAACTTAGCAAAGATCAATATGCGAAAAGCGTAGGCATTGGATCGGTGATGGATAATTGTGTTGGATGGCATTCATCATATAACAGTCACAACCTAGAGTGATACACAATAGCTCCAATTCATCAATGTAATGTAGGCATGTATTCCGTATATAGTCATACATGCTTATAATAAGAACTTGCATGACATCTTTTGTCCTACCCTCCCGTGGCAGTGGGGTCCATAAGGAAATCTAAGGGATATTAAGGCCTCCTTTTAATAGAGAACCGGAACAAAGGATTAGCACTTAGTGAATACATGAACTCCTCAAACTACGATAATCACCGGAAAGAATCCCAATTATTGTCACCTTGGGGTATGCGGAAAATAACACGTAATAGGTGCATACAACTAGCAAGATAGGATCAAGAACACAAATATATTCATGAAAACATAAAGGGTTCAGATCTGAAATCATGGCACTCGGGCCCAATGTAACACCCCCCATGTATTAGCTACAGTGATCACCCTTTTGATAATGCCAAGTCATCATGATTAACAGTGCTTGATCATCATTTGAATCATATCTCATTTCAGATTCCGGTTCAAATTGAAATTCAAATTTAAAGTGAATTTAAAAGTTGTTCAAATCCAGGAACTAAATAGTTCATAATATTGCAAATAATCTCAAAGCAATTATAAAAATAAAATCAACATTAATTGGATTATTTAAATGACTCTAACATCCTAAAACAGTACCAAAACAGCAATGTTTAATCCATTTTATTTAATCCAAAATTAAAATGAAATCATCTTGCCTCCAAACCTTTTTTTGGCGGTGAGATATATTGCCTAGTATTTAAATGGACAAGGCTCATATTTTGAAAAATTGAATTACTGCTAAAAGAATTACAAAACAGAAATAAAAACAATAAAACAGAAAAAAGGAAAAGAGAAAAGAAAAAGGCCCACTGTACTGGGCCTAAGTCAACAGACCAGCCCAGCCCACCTCGCCACCTCCTCCTTCCTCCTACTGCTCACCCACACGAGCGCGCGCGCCCGAGCCGGCTCGCCGTTGCAGCCGCACCCGCTCGCCCTCGGGTCGCTATAGGGCGCCAGGTGGATAAGACGGCCACCGCGGCAACCCTAGCCGCCCCCAGATCTTTTCCCTCCCCCTCGCTCCTCTCACCTCACCCGACGCGGCCATGGTTGCGCCTCCGCTCGATCCCGCGGCCACCCGCTAGCTCACGCCTCGCTGTCGTGTCCGTTAGCACCGTCGTCAACCACTGCATCGCCTGGTGCCCTCCATTCGCGCCGGGAGCCACCGCATCGAGCCCGACGTCCTCTCCTTCCTCCTACAGCCGCCGTCGACTCGCCGCCGATTCCGGCGAGCTCGAGCCTCCCCGAGCCCGCTAAGCACCACTACCGGCTCCCCGTGAGCACCGCTACCTCTCCCCTCTCCTCGCTCCCTCTCGGTCGTCCTCTAGCCGACGTCCCCGTCGTGGCCGAGCCCGCCTCCGTACGGGCTCGTCTCCGGCGTAGCCACGGTGACCATTGGGTCCCGTGCGTGCCACCATCGCGCTCGCCGCGTCGCGTAGAGGCCTTCTGGCCATTTAGTTCGCTCGCGCACGCAGTGCATCGCCGATCCCGAGCACCACCCGTAGCAGCCGCCGCCCGCCGTCGTCGCCATGCTCGATTCCGGCCACCCCCGCTGCCGAGACCACCACCAACGGACGCGATGCGAAGTGCTCGTTCCAGAGAGCCCAGCCACGCGCGATTTGGTGCACCGCAGCGCAATCCCGAGCTCGCCGGAGTTCGGCCCCCGCGGGAGAGCTCGCCGGAGCGCTCCGGTGGCCGGCACCGACGTGGCCACCTGGGGCCCACCCCCAGTGACACTGCCCGTGGGCCCTGTGGGTCCCGCTGTCAGGGTTGACTGGGTCAACCCCGCTGACTGGGCAGCATGGGCCACTGACATATGGACCCCACCCGTTTAAAATATTTTTAAAATAAGTAAAATGTTAATTAAACCGTTAATTAATCTGTTAGTTAATTAGTTAACTTAATCAGTCACTGACTACTGGGTCCCACCTATTAATTAACTTAATTAGATAAATCTAACCCCTATTTAGTTAAAACAGTCACTGACTGGTGGGACCCACTAGTCAGATTGACCAGTCAACCGGCTGGGTTGACTGCTGATGTCATCATGACGTTCTGCTGACGACACGAGACACTGTTTTGGATAATTCGAAATTAATAATTAAAATAATTCCAGAAATTCAATAAAACTTTGGAAAATCATATAAAATAAACCGTAACTTGGATGAAAATAATTTATATATGAAAAATGATCAGAAAAATATGAAGAATCCGAATATGCCACCCACATGTCTGCCACACCTCTCTAACATGATGAACATGGAACTTTCCCCTCCGATTCATCTGTCCGATAAATGCCCGGAGCTGGTAAAACACCCCCAGATGTTTCCCGCTCCGACTAACTTGTGCAGTACTGCATTAGGGCACCCCTCGAATAACGTGCTGCCATGCCATGCATCTGTGATTGCATTTGTTGCTTGTATTTATTGTTTCCTCCCCCCTCTTCTCTCTGGTAGACCCCGAGACCGACGCTGCTGCCGAGTACGACTACGCCCCTGACGACCAGCCCCTTTCAGCAGATCTTCCAGGCAAGCAAACCCCCCTTGATCATTCCTATATCGCCTATTCCTTCTCCCTCATGCTTGCATTAGATTTTGCTACTATAATTGCTTGCTCCTATTCTTATGCATAGCCTATTTTTGTAACCTGTTGTTGTTACTTTACATGTCATCCTAAGTTGCTTAGAATTGGTTGGTTAGTGATCCATCAGTGACCCCTCACCCTTGTCCATGTTGCCCCGCTTTATTACCAGTGCCTCAATCATTGTGATCGATGTGCAGAGACCGTCACATCATTGCACATCCCCCCTTAGTTGTACAACACTGCAAGGCTACTATCGAGTGCCGAGGGTGATACCTCGTACTGCACTCCTGATGATATCTCTGTAGTATAGCACATCGGTGGTGATTGCAGAGGGTGATTCCTCGCTCTCCCCTTCCCGATGATGACTCTGTCGTGCAACCCCTCAAGTGGGGACCATCGAGTGTGATTCCTCCTGGTTCTCCTTAACGGATTACATCGGGTAGGAATCCATCGAGGGTGATTCCTCGGGTTCCCTTGATGTTTTGGACACATGGTTACCATGACTTTTACCACAGACCTTTGTTACAGGCGGGTCGATCCCGAGGGGTACCCGCTGGGAAATGTGAAGTCGGGTTGACCTGGAGGGTACCCGCGAGATAATTACGAGGCGCGGTCGGGAAGGCAGAGACCGCCCTAGAGAGGGATGGGCCTGACCCTTGTTGCACTTCCTTGAGATGGGACGACAGGAGTACTGATCGCCACCACGAGCTCCCAACGCACTAATGGATTTGGGTATTTGATCTGAGTTGGCCGCTGGCCATATGCGCACTACCAACACGTGGGATAATGGTTATGGGACCCTCTACGTCGTATGTATCAGCCGAAAGCTCTTCAGATGTCACAGCTCAAAGATGCGGGATGATCGTTGGGGTGGGCTGGTTACGTCACTTGTGTATATAGTGTCGCGCTTGGGCCCCGACCAGCCACGTAACGTGCAGGAGTGCAAAGGGCGATGGCCCAAGACCCCTTCGCACTTAGGATTTAGACCGGTGTGCTGACCTCTCTGTTGAGCCTAGGTAGGACTGCGGCGTGTCGATCACCCGAGGTCGGGCATTACCCAGCAAGTGTGTCTGGCCAGATGTGATCGAGCGTGTTGGGTAACTGTAGTGCACCCTTGCAGGGAAGTTGTCTATTCGAATAGCCGTGTCCACGGTAACAAGACGCTCAGTGTTGTATCCCGATCTACTACAACTTGAACTGAATACATGTCACTTTAACTGTAAGCTCCGGGATCGCTTTCTCACAGGGAGTCGAGGAAGGATCTCTGGGCTTTGCTTCTACATGCTTGTTACTTTATGTTATGCTACTAATCTGGACTCTTCTAATGCTGCAAGACGCTAAAGATGCTAGTCTTCGATAGGCTAGGCCTTCCCCTCTATTCTGGCATTTCTGCAGTCTAGTCCACAGATACAGCCCCTTCACTTGATACCAATGCATAAATAGAATAGTTCTGATGTCAGTCTTGCGAGTACTTTGGATGAGTACTCACAGTTGCTTTGCTACCCTTTTTCCCCCATACCCGTTTGCTGCAATCAGATGACGGATCCCAGGAGTCAGCTGCTACCGCCGACGAATACTACTACACTACCGGTGAAGCCTACTACTACGTGGAGACCGACGACCAGGAGTAGTTCAGAGGCCCTAGGCAGGAAGCCTTCACCTTTTCGATCAGTGTCGATGTTTGTGCTAGCCTTCTTAAGGCAAACTTGACTAACTATGTCTGTACCCAGATATTATTGTTTGTATGACTTATGTATTCGGGTCCTCGTGACCCCTGGTTTGTAATATGAAGATTTATGTTTAAATTTGAGTTTAGAGTTGTGTTGAGATATCTTCCATGAGTCTCTGATCTCGAGCATGCATGTTTGCGTGTATGATTAGTGCACGGTCAAGCAGGGGCGCCACAAGTTGGTATCAGAGCCGACTGCCTGTAGGAGCCCCCTTTCCAACTCCTTGGCCGAAGTTGAGTCTAGACTTTGAAAACTGTTTTACTAACATGGCTGTGTGGCTTATGGGCCAACGTCGCCAATGGGTGGTATTAGGATCTTTTATTTCTCTTCCTTACTCTGGGATTCTACTCTCTCTTCTATTCGGGTTAAAAATTTACTAACTCTGACTCTAGGTTCTCGTGATCACGTCCACCCAGAGCTTTGATTGTCTGCAAATTACTTCTTTGAATGCACGATGCAAGAATTCACTCACTCTCATTTGACAATCTTGAAATTTCCTCTGTTTCAGATGGATCGCTTGTTTCCGCCGCGCCCTGCGACGCAGCTTGTACTTCGGACTTGGGCTCGTGATGCGCCTGGTTTTCCAGCTATCCTGATTACCCTCCTGACCAGATTGGACTACCGCTGGTACCCCGAGTACATGGTTTACGAGGATTTCCGCGAGTTCAACCAGGAGCAGTATCATGCCGATGTTCGTATCTTTGATCAGCGGAACGACTCCGTCACCGAGTTGTACACTTTTCAAGGTATCGGTGTGACGATGGATATGGCAGTCCATGACGCTGTCCATTCTGCTGTCGCACGTCTTCGTGGTGAGCATAGTCGCTTGGATGACTCCGAGTTCCGATACATCCCGTATGCCCCTGCTGGAGATGATACCGGATACTACACAGCTGTCTGTGCCCCTTACGAGCGACGTCCATACGACCCGCAGGTTTTGATTCAGTGCACTCAGGCTCTGGATCGCACTGCCCGGGCTCTTGCCGTCGAGTTGTTTGCCACTCGCGCACGTCTCTATGATGCTATGACACAGTTGCTACCAGCTGTTCGGGCAGGGATACATCCAGAGTGCATCCTTTACCCGCGCAGGACTCAGATGCCTGCAGGTATCGTTTGGCCTGCTGTTGGAGGTCGCACACCCACACGTGGACCTCTCCTCCCAGTCCGAGATCGGGTTCTGCATCAGAGTAATCACGGAGCGCAGGACCTTTCTATCGTGGACACTCATCGTCCGCACCTGCAGTTACCTGGTTTTAGTGGTATTCCCCGACGTTGATGTAGCCTTTGCTATGTCCCGTTGCTGTATTCCCTATCGCGTGCCTGCGCGCCGCCTAGTATGTCTAGCTGTTTGAATTTCTGAACTTATGCTGTCCGCATATAACAGACTTTGTGTATGGATCTGTATGTCTTAATTGACTACTGTTATGAATCCATTGCACTACTTGTTCATTGTCGAGTTACATCTTGCTTGTCTCTAAACACTTGCAGTTGTTTTTACTAAATCACCCCCTGTTAAATCTTTAGCAGGATGGTTAGACCCGCAGGTCGTGGTCGTGGCCGTGCTGACAACGATCCACCACCGCCAGACTATATGGCAGCTATGATGCAACAATTCGAGCTAAACTGCCAGTTCATGGTTGGAATCATGGCTCAGTTTCCAAACCAGAACCAGAATGCTCAGAATCAGCAACCTGCCCCAATAACTCTGCAAGAGTTTGTGCGTCTCAGTCCTACTATTTTCCGCAACTCTGAACAGCCACTGGATGCTGATGACTGGCTTCGCGACATCGCCTTCGAGATGGAATCTGCCAATGTCGCCCCTGACAACCTCGTCACCTTTGTGTCCTACTTCTTGAAGGGTCCCGCTGCTCAATGGTGGGACACCCACAGGCGTTCACTACCTGCTGGGACAGTTGTTACCTGGATCGAGTTTCAGACTGCCTTTCGTGCCCGTTACATTCCTCAGGGAATCATGGACCGGAAGAAAAGAGAGTTTCGCAACCTCACTCAGGGAAATAAGATTGTCGAAGCTTATCAGCGGGAATTCCTTGAATTATCTTGCTATGCTGAGGAAGACATTGCTACTGATGCCCGCAGACACGAAAAGTTCCGTGACGGACTCCACACAGACCTCAAGCTTGCACTTGTTGTTCATAACTTCACCGACTTCGCCACCCTGGTGAACAAGGCTATCCAGGTTGAGACCGCTCAGAAGTAACACAAGAATGCCATCAAGCGCCACCATGACGTTGGCTCATCTTCGGGCTCATCATCGTAGAAGCGCCGTATCTGGATTTCCAATAGCATGTACCATCCAGCTGCACCTCCTCCACCGCCGGGGCAACCAAGATCTTAGGCTCCACTGCTTCAAGCTCTTGCTCCCCGTCCCGATAATGGGCTCTGCTTCAAGTGTGGCCGTCCAGGTCACCGTTCCAGAGAATGCCCTCAGAATCAGAATCAGCTTGCACTTCCCTCTGCTGGCCGTGGTAATGCCCGTGGTAACAATCAGCCTCGCAACAATAATGCCAGGCCTTCTTATGGTCGTGGTCAAGCTTACCATGTTGATCTGAATGAAGCTCAAGATCAGCTTGCTACTGTGAACGGTACTATCCTTGTTCACTCAGCACCACCTCCTGTTTTAATTGATTCAGGAGCATCGCATTCAATTTACGATAAAATCCTTTGCATTCACGCATGACATTAGATGTGAACCGTTGCACAATCCGTTAATGGGAAATTCTCCCGCGGGCCCATGCCAAGCCTCCTTGGTATGAATACCCCGACCTTCTCCCTCCTACCTCCTAAATTCTCGGGACGAGAATTTCTTTTAGAGGAGGAGAATTGTAACCCCCCCCCCCCCCATGTATTAGCTACAGTGATCACCCTTTTGATAATGCCAAGTCATCATGATTAACAGTGCTTGATCATCATTTGAATCATATCTCATTTCAGATTCCAGTTCAAATTGAAATTCAAATTTAAAGTGAATTTAAAAGTTGTTCAAATCCAGGAACTAAAGAGTTCATAATATTGCAAATAATCTCAAAGCAATTATAAAAATAAAATCAACATTAATTGGATTATTTAAATGACTCTAACATCCTAAAACAGTACCAAAACAGCAATGTTTAATCCATTTTATTTAATCCAAAATTCAAATGAAATCATCTTGCCTCCAAACCTTTTTCTGGCGGTGAGATATATTGCCTAGTATTTAAAATGGACAAGGCTCATATTTTACAAAATTGAATTAGTGCTAAAAGAATTACAAAACAGAAATAAAAACAATAAAATAGAAAAAAAGGAAAAGAGAAAAGAAAAAGGCCCACTATACTGGGTCTAAGTCAACAGACCAGCCCAGCCCACCTCGCCACCTCCTCCTTCCTCCTACTGCTCACCCGCACGCGTGCGCGCGCCCGAGCCGGCTCGCCGTCGCAGCCGCGCCCGCTCGCCCTCGCGTCGCTACAGTGCACCAGGTGGATAAGACGGCCACCGCGGCAACCCTAGCCGCCCCCAGATCTTTTCCCTCCCCCTCTCTCCCTCGCTCCCCTCACCTCGCCCGACGCGGCCATGGCTGCGCCTCCGCTCGATCCCGCGGCCACCCGCTAGCTCACGCCACGCCGTCGTGTCCGTTCGCACCGTCGTCGACCACTGCATCTCCTGGTGCCCTCCATTCGCGCCGCGAGCCACCGCATCGAGCCCAACGTCCTCTCCTTCCTCCTACGGCCGCCGTCGACTCGCCGTCGATTCCAGCGACCTCGAGCCCTCCCCGAGCCAGCTAAGCACCACTACCGGCTCCCCGTGAGCACCGCTACCTCTCCCCTCTCCTCGCTCCCTCTCGGTCGTCCTCTAGCCGACGTCCCCGTCGTGGCCGAGCCCGCCTCCACACGGGCTCGTCGCCGGCGTAGCCACGGTGACCATTGGGTCCCGTGCGTGCCACCATCGCGCTCGCCGCGTCGCGTAGAGGCCTTCTGGCCATTTAGTTCACTCGCGCACGCACTGCATCGCCGATCCCGAGCACCACCCGTAGCCGCCGCCCGCTGTCGTCGCCATGCTCGATTCCGGTCGCCCCCGCCGCTGAGACCACCACCAACGGACGCGACGCGAAGTGCTCGTTCCAGAGAGCCCAGCCGCGCGCGATTTGGTGCACCGCAGCGCAATCCCGAGCTCGCCGGAGTTCGGCCGCCGCAGGAGAGCTCGCGCGGAGCGCTCCGGTGGACGGCGCTGACGTGGCCACCTGGGTCCCACCCCTAGTGACACTGCCCGTGGGCCCTGTGGGTCCCGCTGTCAGGGTTGACTGGGTCAACCCCGCTGACTGGGCAGCGTGGGCCACTAACATGTGGACCCCACCCGTTTAAAATATTTTTAAAATAAGTAAAATGTTAATTAAACCGTTAATTAATCTGTTAGTTAATTAGTTAACTTAATCAGTCACTGACTACTGGGTCCCACCTGTTAATTAACTTAATTAGATAAATCTAACCCCTGTTTAGTTAAAACAGTCACTGACTGGTGGGACCCACTGGTCAGATTGACCAGTCAACTGGCTGGGTTGACTGCTGACGTCATCATGACGTTCTGCTGACGACACTAGACACTGTTTTGGATAATTCGAAATTAATAATTAAAATAATTCCAGAAATTCAATAAAATTTTGGAAAATCATATAAAATAAACTGTAACTCGGATGAAAATAATTTATATATGAAAAATGATCAGAAAAATATGAAGAATCTGAATATGCCACCCACATGTGTGCCACACCTCTCTAACATGATGAACATGGAACTTTCCCCTCCGATTCATCTGTCCGATAAATGCCCGGAGCTGGTAAAACCCCCCCTAGATGATTCCCGCTCCGACTAACTTGTGTAGTACTGCATTAGGGCACCCCTCGAATAACGTGCTGCCATGCCATGCATCTGTGATTGCATTTGTTGCTTGTATTTATTGTTTCTTCCCCCCTCTTCTCTCCGGTAGACCCCGAGACCGACGCTGCTGCCGAGTACGACTATGCCCCTGACGACCAGCCCCTTTCAGCAGAGCTTCCAGGCAAGCAAACCCCCCTTGATCATTCCTATATCGCCTATTCCTTCTCCCTCATGCTTGCATTAGATTTTGCTACTGTAATTGCTTGCTCCTATTCTGATGCATAACCTGTTTTTGTAACCTGCTGTTATTACTTTACCTGTCATCCTAAGCTGCTTAGAATAGGTTGGTTAGTGATCCATCAGTGACCCCTCACCCTTGTCCATGTTGCCCCGCTTTATTACCAGTGCCTCGATCATTGTGATCGATGTGCAGAGACCGTCACATCACCGCACATCTCCTCTTAGTTGTACGACACTGCAGGGCTACTATCGAGTGCCGAGGGTGATACCTCGTATTGCACTCCTGATGATATCTCTATAGTATAGCACATTGGTGGTGATTGCAGAGGATGATTCCTCGCTCTCCCCTTCCCGGTGATGACTATGTCGTGCAACCTCTCAAGTGGGGACCATCGAGGGTGATTCCTCCTGCTTCTCCTTAACAGATTACATCGGGTAGGAATCCATCGAGGGTGATTCCTTGGGTTCCCTTGATGTTTTGGACACACGGTTACCATGACTTTTACCTCAGACCTTTGTTACAGGCGAGTCGACCCCGAGGGGTACCCGCGGGGAAATGTGAAGTCGGGTTGACCTGGAGGGTACCCACGAGATAATTGCGAGGCGCGGCCGGGCAGGCAGAGACCGCCCTAGAGAGGGATGGGCCTGACCCTTGTTGCACTTCCTCGAGACGGGACGACAGGAGTACTGATCGCCACCGCGAGCTCCCAACGCACTAACGGATTTGGGTATTTGATCTGAGTTGGCCGCTGGCCATATACGCACTACCACCACGTGGGATAATGGTTATGGGACCCTCTACGTCGTATGTATCAGCCAAAAGCTCTTCAGATGTCACAGCTCAGAGATGCGGGTTGATCGTTGGGGTGGGCTGGTTACGTCACTTGTGTATACAGTGTCGCGCCTGGGCCCCGACCAGCCACGTAACGTGCAGGAGTGCAAAGGGCGACGGCCCAAGACCCCGTCACACTTAGGATTTAGACCGGCGTGCTGACCTCTCTGTTGAGCCTAGGTAGGACTACGGCGTGTCGATCACCCGAGGCCGGGCATTACCCAGCAAGTGTGTCCGGCCAGATGTGATCGAGCGTGTTGGGTAACTGTAGTGCACCCCTGCAGGGAAGTTATCTATTCGAATAGCCGTGTCCACGGTAACAGGATGCTCAGTGTTGTTTCCCAATCTACTACAACTTGAACTGAATACATGCCACTTTAACTGTAAGCTCCGGGATCGCTTTCTTGCAGGGAGTCGAGGAAGGATCTCTGGGCTTTGCTTCTACATGCTTGTTACTTTATGTTATGCTACTAATCTGCACTCTTCTAATGCTGCAAGACGCTGAAGATGCTAGTCTTCGATAGGCTAGGCCTTCCCCTCTATTCTGGCATTTCTGCAGTCTAGTCCACAGATACAGCCCCTTCACTTGATACCAATGCATAAATAGAATAGTTCTGATGTCAGTCTTGTGAGTACTTTGGATGAGTACTCATGGTTGCTTTGCTACCCTTTTTCCCCCATACCCGTTTGCTGCAATCAGATGACGGATCCCAGGAGTCAGCTGCTACCGCCGACGACTACTACTACCCTACCGGTGGAGCCTACTACTACGTGGAGACCGACGACCAGGAGTAGTTCGGAGGCCCTAGGCAGGAGGCCTTCGCCTTTTCGATCAGTGTCGCTGTTTGTTCTAGCCTTCTTAATTCAAACTTGACTAACTATGTCTGTACCCAGATATTATTGTTTGTATGACTTATGTATTCGGGTCCTCGTGACCCCTGGTTTGTAATATGAAGATTTATGTTTAAATTTGAGTTTAGAGTTGTGTTGTAATATCTTCCCATGAGTCTCTGATCTCGAGCGTGCACGTTTGCATGTATGATTAGTGCACGGTCGATCAGGGGCGCCACACCCTAGTGACAAGTATTAAGCATAGCAAAGTCATTGCAACATCAACCTCAGAACATAGTGGATATTAGGGATCAAGCCCTAACAAAATTGACTCGATTACATGATAAATTTCATCCAACCCATCACCGTCCAGCAAGCCTACAAAGAAATTAGTCACACACGGTGGTGAGCATCATGAAATTGGTGATGGAGGATGGTTGATGATGACGACGGCGTCGAATCCCCCTCTCCGGAACCCCGAACGGACTCCAGATCAGCCCTCCCGATGAAGAACAGGAGGTGGCGGTGGCTCCGTATCATAAAACGCGATGATTCTTTCTCTCTAATTTTTTTCTCCATGAAGAGATATATGTAGTGTTGGAATTAGGTCAATTGGAGTTTCCAGGGGCCCACAAGCTTGGAGGGCGCGCCCTGGGGGGGTAGGTGATACGTCTCCAACGTATCTATAATTTTTGATTGTTCCATGCTATTATAGTATCAATCTTGGATGTTTTATATGCAATTATATATCATTTTTTGGGACTAACCTATTAACCTAGTGCCCAGTGCCAGTTGTTGTTTTCTGCTTGTTTTTGGTTTTTCAGGAAATCGGTACCAAACGAATTCCAAATGCCACGAAACTTTTTGACAATTTTTTTTCTAGACAAAAGAGACCCTGGAAGCTTCGGGAGGATGCCAGAAGCCTCAGGGGAGGCCACAAGGCAACAGGGCACGGCCCCAGGGGGCGCGCCCTGATGCCTTGTGGGCCCCTCATGACTCCTTTTGACCTAATTCCACTTCTATAAATTCTCAAATATTCAGAAACTAACAGAGAGCCAGGAGAAAAAACCCTATCGCCGCCGCAAGCCTCTGTTCTTCCGCGATCCCATCTGGAGGCCTTTTCCGGTACTCTGCCGGAGAGGGAATCGATCATGGAGGGCTTCTTTATCAACCTTGCTGCCCTTCCGATGATGTGTGAGTAGTTTACCACAGACCTACGGGTCCATAGCTAGTATCTAGATGGTTTCTTCTCTCTCTTTGATCTTCAATACCATGTTCACCTCGATGTTCTTGGAGTTGCCGGGGAGACATCACCAAAACTTATCAAGTACCTTCACATAAACTATGCAACAAAAACAGAATCTGTCTAAAACAGAACAGTCTGTAAAGATCACCAAAACTAGCAGGAAGAATTTCTGGCGCCGTTGCCGGGGAGACATCACCAAAACTTATCAAGTACCTTCACATAAACTATCGTCCACTTGCATTTATTTTATTTGCCTTTTTGTTTGCATTTGCCTCTCGTTTTCATCTCCCCCACTTCTAAAACAATTTTACAGAAATACAAAAATATTTTATTTGCTCATTTGCTTGTGTTGCCATGTGCTTCCTGTTTGCTTGCATCTTTGCTTGCTAAAAAATCTATTGATATGGATCCTCATCCACTAGCTAATCTTTTCAAAAGATCCAATTTTCATGAAAAAATTGCTAGTGAGTTGAGTGCACTTGATTATCTCTATGAAGTTTTGCTTGAAAATCATGAATCTGAAAATTTTGATGAAGTGTTAAAAGAAGAAATTTATAAAGTGATTCATGATATCTCCTTGAATGAAAAGCTTGATTGCAATGATTTTATTATAAATTCTATTAATGTCAATTGTGTTAATAATATGCAAAAATACAAGCTTGGGGATGATGATTTTGTTATGTCCACTACTTATTGTAATGATCATGATTGGGGTGATGCTTCTTATGATCTTGAAAATTTATTTTAAGCCTCATGATGAATATGATATTCATAATAATGATTGCAATACTATTGAAAGTGGGTTTGGAAGAGTGTCAACTTTAGGAAATAAGAATCCCACATATTTGGAGAGTGTTCAATCTTATGAAATTTTTGATAAAAGTGGGTTTGGAGAGGTCATGACTTTAGTCAATATTAATCCCACTATCTTGGAAGATTATAAAACTTTTATGCATGTGGATCATGAAGATAATACCTTATATGATAGCTATATTGTTGAATTTGATTATGATACCGCATGTAATTATTATGAGAGAGGAAAATATGGTTGTAGAAATCTTCATGTTACTAAATTACCTCTCTTCATGTTGAGATCGCTATTGTTTCTTTCTTCTTCTTTGCATATGCTAGATATTGTTTGTCTTGATAATTTGTTTTCCTATAAAATGCCTATTCATAGGAAGTATGTTAGACTTAAATGTGTTTTTCACATGCTACATGATGCTCTCTTTGTGTTTCAATTATTATCTTTCATGAGAGCATCATTGAAATCTCAAGCCTATCTTAATGGCTATAAAGAAAGAGCTTGTTGGGAGACAACCCAATAAACTTTTTATTTCTGTTTTTGTGTGTTTACACAATTGTAGCCTCTATTATGATTGTGTTTTTATCTTTTAATTTGTTTGTGCCAAGTAATGCCTTTGGGATGATTTGGATGATAGTATAATTGATGTTGTTTGGAAAACAGAAAGTTTTGCGTCCAGTATTTGATTTTTGATTCTGTACTGGAGCATCAGAAAAATCTGCAATTTTTATGCAGTATTGGTATATGAATTTTCTACGCTTTCCTAATTTTTCAGAATTTTTGGAGTTACGGAAGTATGGCTTCCAAATAGATCTTTACAGACTGTTCTGTTTTAGACAGATTCGGGGGGTATGAGTCATGGAGAAGTTGGAGTACAGTAGCATTATGCCAATATTAAATATGAATCAATTTACAACAGTACCTAAAGTTTAAGATTTGCTTGTTATACTAACGGATCTCATGAGGTTTCTGTTGAGTTTTGTGTGCTGAAGTTTTCAAGTTTTGGGTGAGACTACGATGGATAAAGGAATAAGAAGCGGCAAGAGCCTAAGCTTGGGGATGCCCAAGGCACCCCAAGGTAATATTCAAGGAAGACTCAAGCGTCTAAGCTTGGGGATGCCCCGGATGGCATCCCCTCTTTAGTCTACAATATATCGGTAACTCACTTGGAGCTATATTTTTATTCATCACATGATATGTGTTTTACTTGGAGCATCTTGTACTATAGTTTGTTTGCTTTTTAGTTTGTCACAATCATCTTTGCTGAACACACCTTTTTGAGAGGGACACACATTATTCGTGATTTGTTAGAATACTCTATGTGCTTCACTTATATCTTTTGAGCTAGGCAGTTGCTCTAGTGCTTCACTTATATCTTTTAGAGCACGGCGGTGGTTATATTTTAAAGAAATAGTTGCACTCTCATGCTTCACTTATATATTTTTGAGAGTCTAATGAATATCAATGGTAATATGCACGGGTTATGAATTTGGTCCTAATATGATAGGTATTCAAGAGGGATATAATAAAAACTTTCATGTAGATCACTGAATATGATAAGTTTGATTCCTTGCAATAGTTTTGCGATATTAAGATGGTAATATGTGGGAGGTACTAGTAGATAATTGTGGTTTAGTAAGAATATTGGTGTTAAGGTTTGTGATTCCCGAAGCATGCACGTATGATCTGTCGTTATGCTAAGAAGTTGGAGCATGATTTATTATTGATTGTCTTCCTTTGTGTGGCGGTCGGGGGCGCGCGATGGTTAACTCCTACCAACCTCCCCCCTAGGGGCATGTGTAGTAGTACTTTGCTTCGAGGGCTAATAAACTTTCACAATAAGTATGTGAGTTCTTTATGACTAATGTGAGTCCATGGATTATACGCACTCTCACCTTTCCGTAATTTGCTAGCCTCTTCGGTACCGTGCATTGCCCTTTCTCACATCGAGAGTTGGTGCAAACTTCGTCAGTGCATCCAAACCCCATGATATGATACGCTCTATCACACATAAGCCTCCTTATATCTTCCTCAAAAGAGCCACCATACCTACCTATCATGGCATTTCCATAGCCATTCCGAGATATATTGCCATGCAACTTCCACCGTTCCATTTTTATGACACACATCATCATTGTCATATTGCTTTGCATGATCATATAGCTGACATAGTATTTGTGGCTCAGCCACCGTTCATCATTTTTTTATACATGTTACGCTAGTATCATTGCACATCCTGGTACACTGCCAGAGGCATTCATATAGAGTCATATTTGTTCTAGTTTCGAGTTGTAAGTAAATAGAAGTATGATGATCATCATTATTAGAGCATTGTCCCAGTGAGGAAATAAAAAAAGAAAAAAAAAGGCCAAAAAGAGCCCACGAAAAAAAACAGAAAAAGAGAGAAGGGGCAGTGTTACTATCCTTTTCCATACTTGTGCTTCAAAGTAGCACCATGTTTTTCGTATAGAGAGTCTCTTGTTTAGTCACTTTCATATACTAGTGGGAATTTTTCATTATAGAACTTGCCTTGTATATTCCGATGATGGGCTTCCTCAAATGCCCGAGGTCTTCATGAGCAAGCAAGTTGGATGCACACCCATTTAGTTTTCATGTTGAGCTTTCATACACTTATAGCTCGTAGTGCATCCGTTGCATGGCAATCCCTACTCCTTGCATTGACATCAATTGATGGGCATCTCCATAGCCCATTGATTAGTCGCGTCGATGTGAGACTATCTTCTTCTTTTTGACTTCCCCTTATTAATCTCTACCACCACATTCTATTCCACCTATAGTGCTATATCCATGGCTTGCGCTCATGTATTGCGTGGGGGTTGAAAAAGTTGAAGCGCGTTAAAAAGTATGAACCAATTGCTTGGCTAAAACTGGGGTTGTGCATGATAAATACTTTGTGTTAAGAAGATGGAGCATGACAGGATTATATGATTTTGTAGGGATAACTTTCTTTAGCATTTTCATTTTGAAAGGCATGATTGTTTGTTAGTATGCCTGAGTATTGATGTCTTTATATCAAATTATAGACTATTGCTTTGATTCATTCGGATCTTAATATTCATACCATAAAAGAGAATTACATGATGAAACATGTTAGGTAGCATTCCACATCAAAAATTCTGTTTTTATCATTTACCTACTCGAGGACGAGCAGGAATTAAGCTTGGGGATGCTTGATACGTCTCCAACGTATATATAATTTTTGGTTGTTCCATGCTATTATAGTATCAATCTTGGATGCTTTATATGCATTTATATGCAATTATATATCAATTTCTGGGACTAACCTATTAACCTAGTGCCCAGTGCCAGTTGTTGTTTTCTGCTTGTTTTTGGTTTTTCAGGAAATCGGTACCAAACGAAGTCCAAATGCCATGAAACTTTTTGACGATTTTTTTCTGGACAAAAGAGACCCTGAAAGCTTCGAGAGGATGCTAGAAGCCTCACGAGGAGGCCACAAGGCAACAGGGCACGGCCCCGGGGGCGCACCCTGATGCCTTGTGGGCCCCTCGTGGCTTCTTTTGACCTAATTCCACTTCTATAAATTCTCAAATATTCAGAAACCAACAGAGAGCCAGGATAAAAAAACCCTATTGCCGCAGCAAGCCTCTGTTCTTCCGCGATCCCATCTGGAGGCCTTTTCCGGTACTCTGCCGGAGGGGGAAATCGATCACGGAGGGTTTCTTCATCAACCTTGCTGCCCTTCCGATGATGTGTGAGTAGTTTACCACAGACCTACGGGTCCATAGCTAGTAGCTAGATGGCTTCTTCTCTCTCTTTGATCTTCAATACCATGTTCTCCTCGATGTTCTTGGAGTTCTATCCGATGTAATCTTCTTTTGCGGTGTGTTTGTTGGGATCCGATGAATTGTGAGTTTATGATCAGATTATTCATGAGAAATATTTGAGTCTTCTCTGAACTCTTTTATGCATGATTGTTATAGCTTTGTATTTCTCTCCGATCTATCTGTTTGGTTTGGCCAACTAGATTGATTTATCTTGCAATGGGAGAGGTGCTTTGTGATGGGTTCAATCTTGCGGTGCTCAATCCCAGTGACAGAAAGGGACATGACACGTATTTGTATTGTTGCCATTAAGGATAAAAAGATGGGGTTTAATCATATTGCTTGAGTTTACTTTGTCTACATCATGTCATCTTGCTTAATTAAGGCGTTACTTTGTTTTGCACTTAATACCCTAGATGCATGCTGGATAGCGGTCAATGGGTGGAGTAATAGTAGTAGATGCAGGCAGGAGTCGGTCTACTTGTATCGGACGTGATGCCTATATACATGATCATTGCCATGAATCCGTCATAATTATTTGCTTTTCTATCAATTGCCCAACAGTAATTTGTTTACCCACTGTATGTTCTGCGCTCGAGGGAGAAGCCTCTAGTGAAAACTATGGCCCCCCGGTCTATCTTTATCATATATTAAAATCCAAAAATACTTTGCTGCAATTTATTTACTTTTATTTTATTTTTCAATTTACTTTTTATCTATCACTATCAAAATTAATCCTTGCAAATAACCGCTAAGGGGATTGACAACCCTCTTATTTGCGTTGGGTGCAAGTGTTTGCTTTTGTGTGTGTAGGTGCTGCTAACGAGGTTTTGTGTGGTTCTCCTACTGGATTGATAACCTTGGTTCTTAACTGAGGGAAATACTTATCTCTACTATACTGCATCATCCTCTCCTCTTCGGGGAAATACCAACGCAGTCTACAAGTAGCAGTAGGCGCGTCCCCTGGGCTTGTGGCCCCTGGGTGGCTCCCCTCCAGTGGATATTTTCACCAGTAATTTTTATATATTCTGAAATAATTCTCCATAAATTTTCAGGTCCATCCGAGAACTTTTATTTCTGCACAAAAATAATACCATGGCAATTCTGCTGAAAACAGCGTCAGTCCGGGTTAGTTCCATTCAAATCATGCAAATTAGAGTCCAAAACAAGAGCAAAAGTGTTTGGAAAAGTGGATACGTTTGGGACGTATCAACCTCCCCAAGCTTAACTCATTGCTTGTCCTCAAGCAATTTAGTTGACAAACTGAAAGTGACAAAGAAAAACTTTTATGAACTCTTTTGTTCTTATTGTCTGTATATATACTTAACTAGCATCCAAGTTTTCAGCAAAGATTATGAACTAACCATATGAATGATAACACTTAGGTATCACATTTACTCATATCAATAACATAACTAACTAGCGAGCAATAATAAGATATCTCGGATGCCAACAATTTGTCAAAACAATCATGATATAATATGATAACATGGTATCTCGCTAGCCCTTTCTGAGACCGCAAAACATAAATGCAGAGCACCTCTGAAGTTCAAGTAACGACTAGATTTTGTAATTCATGGTAGAAGAGATCCAGTCATGTCACACCCAACATTAACTATACTCAATGCATAAAAATGACAATAGTGCTCTCAAACTGGTGCTTAAATGAGAGGGTGATGTCTCAACAATAAAAGTAAATAACATAAAAGTAAATAGATAGGCCCTTCGTAGAGGGAAGCATGGATTTGCAGCGGTGCCAGAGCTCGAAGCTTAAAACAGAGATGAAAACAATTTTGAGAGGTATGCTTTTCTTGTCAATGTCACGACCGAGAATTTTCAATATCTTCCATGCTAAACACATTATAGCTGGTTCCTAAACGGAAAGGTAAAGTTTACTCCCCCTCCACCATATCAACACAAGCCATGGCTAGCTGAATTCACGGGTGCCCTCCATACCAACATCTTTCTGGGGGAATTTTGTTGCATTATATAATTTTGGCATTCTGATTATAGGACTGGGCATCCCGAATACCAGCCCCTCTCGTGCAATGACAAGTGAATAAACACTCATCTAAGAATAACCCGCTTAGCATGGAAGATACTGACCACCCCCTGTCGCTCCATGAGCGGTACGGGAACACAAAACAGATGTTTATTTGAATGATTAGAGGTGGCACATGCAAATTTACTTGGAACGGCAGAGTAATACCACATATAGGTAGATATAGTGGACTCATCTGGAACAACTTTGGTTTAAGGATTTTGGATGCACAAGCAGAATTCCCGCTTAGTACAGGCGAAGGCTAGCAAATAGATTGAGAAGCGACCAGCTAGAGAGCGAAAATGGTCATAATCATGCCTTGAGAATAATTAACACTGAATACGAGCATGAGTAGGATATAAACACCATGAACATAAATATCGTGGAGGCTATGTTGGTTTTGATTCAACTACATGTGTGAACATGTACCAAGTCAAGCCACTTGAATTGTTCAGAGGAGGATACCATACTAACATACTACATCACAACCATTTTAATGCATGTTGACACTCAAGATAAATCATTATCCACTCCTAGCTATTTAAGCATGGCATGAGCAACTATGATCTCTAATTGTCATCACAAACAAGTTTACTCATAATATGCTGAATCATGAATACTGAGCTAAACATATTTTAAAAACAAAAACAAGAAGAGTTCATACCAGCTTTTCTTCACCGCAATCACTTCATCAAATATCGTCATTATTGCCTTTCACTTGCATGACTGAATGATGTGATAATAATAATAGTGCAAGTGTGTCGTGGACTAAGCTGGAATCTGCAAATATTTATTCAAAGGAGAAGACAAGGTAATGGTGGCTCCTTGTTAGATCAACAATAAAGCACATGAGAGCCACTCAACATTTTCATTGTGGTCTTCTTCTTACAATGACTCAACGAAAAAGAAAAGAAATTCAGAGAGACACACTGAAATATTTTTGGAGTTTTTAGTTTTTCTGAAGAAAACAAATTAACGAAGGAAAAACAAAAAACAAGAAAAACTATTTACACGGGAAAGCTCCCAACAAGCAAAAGAAGAAACGGGAAATATTTTTGGATTTTCTTTTAATACTATGAATTAACTAAACAAGAAAGAAACTACAACTAATTTTTTGGATTTTCAAAAAAAATTCAAACATGCAAGAAGAAAGCGAAAATAAAACTAATATGGATATACAATGAAAAGGATGAACACTGACAACTGGAATGAATGTGTGATATATGAATGTAATGTCAGTGAGAAAGATGTACTCCCCCAAGCTTAGGCTTTTGGCCTAAGTTGGTCTATGGCCACTCCTGGCCTGGATAATACCTGTGGTAGTAGTTCGGGTTATACTGAAGGCAGCTGCCACAGCTTGACGAGCTGACTCATTAAGCCGAGCGGTCTCTGCCGCCCTCTCGTACTCCTCAGCCTCCTCCTCAAGTATAAAGTATCTTTGTTTTTCTTGGAAGTTAAAGAAGGCAGGAGCAGGCAAAGTAATATGGATAACACGACGCCTGTTAAAGATTAGCCTGTAACGAAGAGGCGAGTCGCTCCTTTCAAGGAACTGATGGCGTTCCATGGCCTCATAATCTAAATAACTGGGTGTCAATAAAGTATCATTTTCTTGTATGGGCACATTAAGATGAGCAGCTAAGCGAGTGGCATAAATTCCGCCAAATAGATCACCAACTAAGGCATTATTGTGCAAGCGGCATGCAATGATGGCACCCAAATTAAATCTCCTATCTCTTAATACTGCACTCTTAAGAATGCTCAAATCAGGGGTGCATAAATGACTAGGGTCTTGTTTACCGTTGATGCATCTTCCTATGAATAGAGCAAAATAATGTATGGCAAGAAAGTGAATGCTCCCTACAGCAGCTTGCATTATGGTTCTAGTTTCACCCCTAGTAATATTCATTAAAAATTCATTGTAATCTGCTTTACGAGGTTCAGTACATGTCCCCCAAAATGGAATTCTACAGGCATAACTAAATTCCTCAACAGACATGCGAAAAGGTTTTTCATATAAATTAAAGATGGCATCATGAGAGGTGCGGTGAGATACATACTCAAATTTCTGTACGAATGAATCAGTAAGGTCATGGTACTGAGGGCACTTATCTATCATGCAGTTTGTGAGCTCAGCATTGCATACATATGCATCAAACTCTTCCTTGATGCCGGCTCAAATCATGAAGGAATCAGACGGCCACTCGCACTGTTGCATTGCGGCCTCCCGCGGCGGTTCAAAGTCCAGCTCGCGTATCGCGGGCCTTGGAGCACTCTTACTCGAGGAACCACCATGGAATATCTTCCTAAACATTTTCTTCCTCTGGAAATTTCTGAAATTTTTGGTGACTCAAAATAAAAGTGAACGAAACTCAATAAAATTGACAGCGACTACTCCCACAAGCATCTAGAGGCTATATCATGCATCAAAACTACTTTGGACCATACAATTTCAATATGGAAGCTCATATACATGGTCACCACAGCAGCAAAAATTTGCAAAACATAAAGCACTAGAACAAAAACTAATTGGAGCATTGGAGGAGTCACATACCGAGGAGTAATTCCTCAAAACAGTTTTGGAAACGGAGTTCTGAGCAAGGAGATCAAAATTTGCAGCAAAATGAGCAAGAACATGGGCTTGAGAGCAAGAATGATTTTTTCTGGAGGTGGAAGAAGAGTGTGGGTGGCTGGGATAAGTGAGTGGGTCCCTGTGGGACCCACAAGCCTGCCAGGCGCGCCCAGGGGGGTGGTCGCGCCATGTGGGCTTGTGGCTCACAGGTGCACCCCCCTGAGGTGTGTTCAGTGCCAAAAATTCTTAAATATTCAGGAAAAAATCATACTAAATTTTCAGGGCATTCTGAGAACTTTTATTTTTTGGCCATTTTTTATTGCATGGGAAATTCAGAAAACAGGACAATCATGGCATTTTACTTTATTAAACTTTAAATAACAAAGAGCAAAAGATAGGTACAGAAGGTTGTGCTTACTAAATCCATCGACCACATGCCCCTCAAAAAGAATCCATTAATAAGGTTGATCAAGTCTTATTAACAAACTATTTCCGAATGGCATGAAACCGAAGAATCTTCATATAACACTAAGTTACCTCAACGGGGATGTGCATTTCCCCAACAATAAGGATTTCATACTTCTTTTTGACAGTAGGAAGAGGAAATTTGAAACCTCCAATAGTAATTGTCGAAACTTTTTCAATACAATTGATACCATTGACCGAATTTTGTTTCTTTGGAAAATAAACCGTATGCTCATTACCATTGACATGAAAAGTGACTTTGCTTTTGTTGCAATCAATAACAGTCCCTACAGTATTTAGAAAGGGTCTTCCAAGGATAATCGACATGTTGTCATCCTCGGGCATATCAAGTATAACAAAGTCTGTTAAGATAGTAACATTTGCAACAACAACGGGCACATCCTCGCAAATTCTAATGGGTATAGCAGTTGATTTATCAGCCATTTGCACAGATATTTGAGTAGGTGTGAGCTTATTCAAATCAAGTCTTTTATATAGAGAGAAGGGCATAACACTAATACCGGCTCCTAAATCACATAAAGCAGTTTTAACATAACTTCTTTTAATGGAGCATGGTATAGTAGGTATTCCCGGATCTCCTAACTTCTTAGGTACTCCACCCTTAAAAGAATAATTTGCAAGCATGGTGGAAATTTCAGCTTCAGGTATCTTTCTTTTATTAGTGACAATATCTTTCATGTATTTAGCATAGGGAGACATTTTCAACATATCAATCAAGCGAGTGCGCAAAAAGACAGGTCTAAGCATTTCAACAAAGTGCTCAAAGCCTTCCTCATCTTTATTTTTAGATGGTTTAGTAGGAAAATGCATGGATTTTTGAACCCATGGTTCTCTTTCTTTTCCATGTTTTCTAGCAACGAAGTCTCTTTCATCATATCTTTTATTCTTAGGAGGTGGATTATCAAGATCAACAGCAGGTTCTATTTCTACATCATTATCTGGTTGAGCATCAACATGAACATCATTGTCATTATCATTATCATTATCATTAGGTGTATGTTCATTACCAGATTGTGTTTCAGCATCAGAAATAGAAATATCATTATGATTCTCAGGAGGTTTTTCTATCTCAGGTTCACTAGAAGCGGGCAAAGTTTTATCATTTTTCTTTTTCTTTTTCTTCTTAGATGAACTAGGTGCATCAGTATTAATTCTTTGAGAATCTTGTTCAATTCTTTTAGGATGACCTTCAGGATACAGAGGCTCCTGAGTCATTCTACCTCCTCTAGTAACAACTCTAACAGCATGATCATTCATTTTATTATTCATCTCATCAAGCAAATCACTTTATGACTTAGCAATTTGTTCTAACTGAGTATGAAACATAGAAGCATGTTTACTTAAGCCTTTAACATCATTAGCAGTTCTAAACATCAAATCACTCAAACGATCTATCATGAAGGCATTTCGTTTTAGTTGATTGCTTACATATCTATTAAAGTGTTCTTGTTTCACAATGAAATTGTAAAATTCATCCAAGCATTAGCTAATAGATTTATTATAAGGGATATCACCATCATCGAATTTAATGATAGAATTTACCTCCACTACCTGTGTCGGGATGTCGAGCCCATGTATTTCTTCAATAGGCGGTAAATTCTTAACATCTTCAGCTTTAATACCCTTTTCTTTCATAGACTTCTTAGCTTCTTGCATATCTTCTGGACTGAGGAATAGAATACCTCTCTTCTTCGGAGTTGGCTTACGTGGTGGTTCAGGAAGTGTCCAATCATCGGTATTTCTCAACATATTATTCAATAGTTCTTCAGCATGTCCAACAGTTTGTTCCCTGAAAATAGAACCAGCACAACTATCTAGGTAGTCCCTAGAAGCATCGGTTAGTCCATTATAAAAGATATCCAGTATTTCATTCTTCTTAAGAGGATGATCAGGCAAAGCATTAAGTAATTGGAGAAGCCTCCCCCAAGCTTGAGGGAGATTCTCTTCTTCAATTTGCACAAAGTTAAATATTTCCTGTAAGGCAGCTTGTTTCTTATGAGCAGGAAAATATTTTTCAGAGAAGTAATATATCATATCCTGGGGACTATGCACACAACCAGGAGCAAGAGTATTAAACCATTTCTTAGCATCACCCTTTAATGAGAAAGGAAACAATTTAAAATGTAGTAATAGCGAATTTTTTCCTCATGAGCAAATAGGGTGGCTATATCATTTAATTTAGTAAGGTGTACCACAACAGTTTCAGTTTCATAACCATGAAAAGGATCAGATTCAACCAAAGTAATTAACTCAGGATCGACAGAGAATTCATAATCCTTATCGGTAACAAAGATAGGAGAGGCAGCAAACTTAGGATCATACTTCATTCTCTCCATCATAGACTTTTCCTTTAACTTAGCAAGCAATTTTCTAACATCATCTCTATCATTACAAGCAAGAAATTCTCTAGCTATCTCACCATCTAAAACATAACCATCAGGTATCTTAGGCATTTCCACTCTAGTAGGAGAGCTAGGCATAATAGGTGAGTCATAATTTTCAGAAGTTTCAGCATTTTCAGTTTATTTAACTTTAGCAATTTGTTCATCAAGAAATTCACCTAGTGGCACGGTATTATCAAGCATAGTACTAGCATCATCATAAGTATCATGTATAGCAGAAGTAGTATCATCAATTACTTGCGATATATCAGAATGAATAGCAGGTGGTGGTGTCGCAAGCCTACTCAAAACAGAAGGTGAATCAAGTGCAGAGTATGATGGCAGTTCCTTACCTCCCCTCGTCATAGAGGGAACGATCTTGGTCTTAGCGTCTTTTAGATTCTTCATAGTGATCAACAGATATAAATCCCAAGTGACTCAACAGATAGAGCTATGCTCCCCGGCAACGGCGCCATAAAAAGGTCTTGGTAACCCACAAGTATAGGGGATCGCAACAGTCTTTGAGGGTAGTATTTCACCCAAATTTATTGATTCGACAGAAGGGGAGCCAAAGAATATTTGTGAGTATTAGCAGTTGAGTTGTCAATTCAACCACACCAGGAGAACTAAATATCTGCAGCAAAGTGTTTAGTAGCACAGTAGTATGATAGTTTCGATAGCAGTAGTAACAGTATCAATAGTAACAAAGACAGTAACAGTAGCAATTTTGTAGTGATTGTAACAGCAGCAGCAACGAAAGTAACTTAGCAAAGATCAATATACGAAAAGTGTAGGCATTGGATCGGTGATGGATAATTATGTTGGATGACATTCATCATGTAACAGTCACAACCTAGGGCGATACACAATAGCTCCAATTCATCAATGTAATGTAGGCATGTACTCCGTATATAGTCATACGTGCTTATAGTAAGAACTTGCATGACATCTTTTGTCCTACCCTCCCGTGGCAGCGTGGTCCATAAGGAAATCTAAGGGATATTAAGGCCTCCTTTTAATAAAGAACCGGAAGAAAGCATTAACACATAGTGAATACATGAACTCCTCAAACTACGGTAATCACCGGAAAGAATCCCAATTATTGTCACCTTGGGGTATGCGGATCATAACACGTAATAGGTGCATACAACTTGCAAGATAGGATCAAGAACACAAATATATTCATGAAAACATAAAGGGTTCAGATCTGAAATCATGGCACTCGGGCCCTAGTGACTAGCATTAAGCATAGCAAAGTCATAGCAACATCAATCTCAGAACATAGTGGATACTAGGGATCAAGCCCTAACAAAATTGACTCGATTACATGATAAATCTCATCCAACCCATCACCGTCCAGCAAGCCTAGGAAGAAATTACTCACACATGGCGGTGAGCATCATGAAATTGGTGATGGAGGATGGTTGATGATGACGACGGCGTCGAATCCCCCTCTCCGGATCCCCGAACGGACTCCAGATCAACCCTCCCGATGAAGAACAGGAGGTGGTGGCGGCTCCGTATCATAAAACGCGATGATTCTTTCTCTCTGATTTTTTTCTCCACGAAGAGGTATATATAGCGTTGGAATTAGGTCGATTGGAGTTTCCAAGGGCCCACAAGCCTAGAGGGCGCGCCCTGAGGGGTAGGCACGCCCCTTGGGCTTGTGGCCCCTGGGTGGCTCCCCTCCAGTGGATCTTTTCGCCAGTATTTTTTATATATTCTGAAATAATTCTCCATAAATTTTCAGGTCCATCCGAGAACTTTTATTTCTGCACAAAAATAACACCATGGCAATTCTGCTGAAAACAGCGTCAGTCCGGGTTAGTTCCATTCAAATCATGCAAATTAGAGTCCAAAACAAGAGCAAAAGTGTTTGGAAAAGTGGATACGTTTGGGACGTATCATGGCGAAGAAGACCGACGATGGCGAGGCTTGGGGCAGTCCTAGCTCGAACCCATAGGCGAAGGCGAGAAGACGACAATGGCGGAGCTCCTGGACGTCTTGGCGCGATGAAGGAAGGCCGGTGGCCACGGTGGCAACGATGGCGCGGCGACGGTGGCTCGGGAGCGAGCAAAGCCGAGAGGGATAGGACGAGCAATGGGGATTTTGCGGACTATGGTTTGTCTATAGCGTCGGGGGGGGGGGCTCTTATCCTTCTCGAGGGTCCGTTGGATGATCGACACGGCGGCATCGGTGGCCATGGTGCCGTGGATGGCGGCCACGCCATGTCTTCGCCTCCTCCCTTGTACAGAGGAAGGTGAAGGCCTGTGGAGGGCTGGGCCGTGCACTATAGCACTGGGCCATAAGTGCACAGTGAGTGCTTTTCTCTTTATTCTTTTCTGTAATTTAAATAGCTATTGTTTTGCAATTAGTTTGGGCATCATTTGATTTTTGTTTGAGCTATAAATTTTAGTATAATTCAACAACCATATAACAAGGCCATACATGAATTCCCATATTATTTGGAAATGTAATTATTTAATCTTGGATTCAATTGTGCTAGTTTAATATTGTTGAACCTATTTTAATGTTGCTAGGGTTAATTTAGTGAACCAAATAAAGTTTGCTTTATTTTTACCCGTGCTTGGGAATTTTATGACATATTGTAAACACTTTTGTTTAGTTGTTTAAAGAAATATTGTTTTTGACTTGCAATTTGAATTTGAATAGGGGCAATTAAGCTTAGCAATTTAAGATGACATGGCATCATTAGCGTGGGATCACTGTAGCTTAACTATTGGGGTGTTACAGTTTGGACGCCGGGCTGTTAGATCATGTTGTAAGTGGGACCTTACACTGGAGGCCCGCATCCTCCCCACATCTGCTGCATAGTGTAAGCGGGAGGCCCGCATGTGCCAAATATTTTTTACAGGATAAGTGTGACATCCCACATCCACTATAAAGGATAGGCTCGGGCAAACTTTTGTATTCAAACAAAATACTTTGGCTGATCACGTAAACAATAAATATTTATTTTGTTAAATTTTAGAATAGGTGTTTTTAATGCTTGTGTATCATTTATATGCTTTCATGTTCTAAAATGTTTGCTTTAGGGGAAGAGTATTTATTTCAACTAGATGGTTGTTGCGTGGATGTTTTGCAATATATTCAGTTAGAATTGGTTGTATGGAACATGAATATTTGGACTAATGATATGAGAACTAAAGCTGAAAATAAATATGATTTGTGGTGTTTGATTATTGTATAATGTAAATGTCATAATAGAATGTAAATTCTCATGCATGTTTGCATGTTGAGGTGGCTTTTTATGATGCATGATTGCATGTTGTGGTGGACCTTTCTTCATGCATGTTGAATGATGAGGTGGCATACTTGCATGTTAAGAGAAATAGGCTAGTGGGGGCTAACTATTTAGATATAGAAGATAACCATGTCTCAAGCCGGTATTTAGAAGCAAATTGTGGAAGGGCACGAGAGAAGCTTAACCTAATAGGAGTAGGGTATACACACATTCTTGCGCTCACAGATAGTGCCTGAATCCTACCGATTAGTCGTGGGTAAGACATAAGTACAATTATGTGTCCATGAATATAGTGACAGTGCTAGCAGTCGGAACTAGTGATGTTTTGTATGTAGACAAACAACAATAAAATACAAGCCTATTAGTGTAGCTAACCCAACTTATGTGATGTCGCTTGACATCACATACAACATGTAGCACCGCCACTGCATGGATACATCTGAACCGTACCAAATTACTCCCTCCGTTCACTATTATAACATGTTCTATTTTTTTCCTAAATCCGATGTACATGGACGCGTTCTAGTGTGTTCGTTCAATGATTTCATTATGTATGTAATTCATATTAAAATATCTAAAACGTCTTATAATAACGAATGGAGGAAGTATTTTACAGGTGGGCCATATGTCCATGATTATGCTAATCCTTCAATTAGTTTGCCCGACAAACGGCACAGAGTATTTCCAGATTAAGTGTGTGTGATATATGCTGCAACATATAGACTTCGTCCTGTTTCCTTCCCTAATCCTAGGCGACTAGAGCAAACTTTTTCCTTAGACTTCACCGGCAAGCCTGTGGATTGGCCTCCCCTTTGTCTGCCGCTTCGGTGGCCGGTGGCGGGGAGGAGAATCCTAGTGCCTCCGCTCCGGTTAGTAGTTTAGGTTAGGATTTTTTTAGTACACGCAGGTGCGGCGCTCGGACGGATGGTGGCGCTTCGTCTTTGAGTTTCTTTTCTGGGCTTCGATCCTCCCTGAGTTCGCCCGTTTGGACGTAGTCGACCGAGCTCCGGTGTAGATTCCTGCCGTCTCCTTGGGGCGGTGAAGTTAGGGTTTCTCGTCATGTGCTTCAAATCTATGCAAAGGTTCCACGACGATGATTGCGGCTCCAGGGTGTGGCACCCCGGCTCAGAGGACCAGTTTACCCAGTGTTTCCAACCCAGAGATCATGTCTTCTGAAAACACACAACAACTTGGAACATAACTGAACTGAACTTTATTGATATATCTCGAGTACAAGCTCATAATTTACATTGATAGCGAGGCCTGAAGCACTGCACGTGCTATGACAATATCTACATTATTTATGGAACATAGCAGGGCCTCGATACTACTAGGTGATTCTACGGCGTAGCGGAACATAGCGCGGAAAACTCCATCCACAGGGACACTGCTGGGACACTGCCTAGTTAGCGTAGCACGAACCATCGGGACCTCCGTCCTCGGCTTCTCCTGCATCTGGCATGATACGCCAGGTGAGTACTTGGAATGTACTCGCAAGCTCACAGCAACCAAAACAATGCAGCAAACAATAGCATGGCAATGATCATATTAAGTGCTTAAAGTGCTTACTGTTACCGAGTACCAACTTACTCTCTTCTGGGTTGTCCCACAACCCTCGATATACTCATGATCCACTGAGCACTTCCGATCATAAGACAAGTTCTTCCATCATTATTATCATTATCATGGTTGACCATCCTAGTGAGGCCTAAGCGGACTGTCCAATACCGTGGACGCGGCTACTCGAATAGGTTTTTACACTTTGCAGAGGTTGCGCACTTTACCCACACTATGGAGCTCCTGGCCTCGTACTCCCATTCGGGTGGACCGGTGCTGCTCCAACGAAACTTGCCTAGCCCATGACTCCTCTATCGTACCACCGACAATCATACCCTCCCAGGGTCATGTCCTGGGTGGCCCCTGTGTCACCCCGTGACACCTGCCACCGTCGTGGCCAAACTAAACTGTCCCAAACGGGGACGCCGGCAAAATAACTCAACTGGGCTCATAGGATTATCGTCGTCTACCTGATCAGGGCAGTACACACGCATAACCCTCCCTAGTTTGGTGGTATCGATAAAAGAGCACAAAGCCAGACCAAGTCAAGGCCGTCCCATACTGGCAAATGTGGCTGCACGGGTAAGTCCGGATAGCTGGCTCTTGATCAACCAACTAAGTTTAATGTTATCAAGTATTTAACAAGCATGGATATTTATCATAAATAACTTAACATGGCAGTAGCTATGCATTAAAGTAAATTAGTATGAATTTATCATGTATTAAAATAATGCCTATAATTCAATTAAATAACCAACACTATTGAAATGCTTCATGAAATGGATAACATGGCTTGCCTTGCTTTGTTGGGTTGTCCACAAACTCCTGGGCTTCAAAGTCAAAAGGATTTCCCTCTGAAAATATTTTAAAAATACAATTGAAAATGTCACATACTACTGTTCTGTTCACCAGAAATTCTGCGAGCATGAGAAAAATACCAAATTATTCTAGAAAATAGAGGAGCTCAAGACAAACCCAGAGCAAAAAGAATCAATTGATTTGGACTTATGGATAAAAAGTTATGGCTGGTCAAAGTTTCTGGTCAAATCTGGAATTAAAACAGAAATTAGAAAAACTGACAGGGGGCCACGTCGAAGGCGTATTCCCTGAATACGTCTCCACTTAAGTACCGGTTCGGACGCGGCAGAGTCACTGACGATCGGGCCCTAGCTGTCATATTTAAATGGGGGAGAGGGAACAGAGAGAGATGCGGGGCTCCGGCGACGGTCGCCGGCGATGCAGTCGGCGGCGAGGTCCGGCGACTGCAGGGACGGAAAGAGCTCACCGAGGCGAACACTCACGTACCAGTAGCACGACGGGAGATGGCCAGACGGCGTCGTCCCCTTCCTCTCCGGCGGCGGCGGCGCTCGGGTGTCGTCGGAGACGGCGATTCCGGCAGGGATTTGGTCGGGTAAGAGCTTGGGCGTGATCAGTGGAATGAGCTGAGCTCGATGGTGGAGTCAATGGAGGTCGGGGAGGAGCGGAACAGCGAGGTGGTGGAGCTCGGGTGGCGGCGGATCTTCGGCGAATGGCGAGGCCAGAGGGCCTCTCGGCCTTGGCTTGCTACTCGGGAAGGCGATTGGGAGGTGGTGGAGGTCGATGGAGAGCTGGGAGAGGCCGGGGAGGTCTATATATAGCAGGGGGAGGAGCTCTCTGGAAGCGGCGGGACTCGGACCACGTCGCCAGTGAAGGTAAGCTGCGCTGGCTGGCTCGACGCGGGCGACGCGATGGGAGAGGGCAGAGGAGTAATGGCGTGCAGTGGCTACTAGCGGAGGAAGAAGACGAGCCGCAGAGCCACTGTGGCCGCACGGGCGCCACAGTGCCAGCGTGCGTGGCGGCCGGCGAGGGCGATTCCGGCGAGGGGAGGAGTCCAGAATGACCAGGTGGAGGAAGGAGACGATGTCGGCGAGCTGGGACAAGCTGGAGTCACGCGAGGCAGTCGGACGCGACGCAACAGACACGGGCGCGGTGCAGAGCGCGTGGTTTGGCATGCCACTGCCGTGCTCACCACGGGCATTGGTGTCTAGAGGCCACGCAAGCCTGGCGTTTCTTGTCCAGCACGTCGACCCTCGCTCACCTAGTCCCCTTGTGCCTCTAGTTCGACTAGATTCACGCTGGTGTGAAGTGTAGCTTCAGCTACAGTTTTTGACAGAAAACTTGAGAGGGATCTAGAGGAGAGGTGAGCTGGAGATGGAGCCAGAGGAGATGTTTGGGGTGATCTATCTTGGAAGGACTCCAAACTGGCCAAGTTTGAGAAGATTTGGACAAGAGTTGAATGCAGTTCATGTACAACTGCAATACTGAACCAGAAACCTAGATGAGCTTGTTGCACTCATCTGGTTGATTTTCTGGGGCTGAAATTTGGTGAAGGAGAGTTATTTGGTGAGGAGAAGATGTCATAAAAATTTCAGCTCAAAAGGATACATCTAGCTGGTACTTCCTTCACAGAGGTTTAAATTGAGCAGAAACTTGGCAGAATATTGCTGAGGAAAGTTGGTACTGGACAAGATGATATTTTTGGATATTGTGGCAATATAGGCTCCCTAGTAGCTCAGGGAATTTTCTGGGAATTTTCTGAGTTGGGAAAATATGAGTTGCTTCACAAATGGCCAGTACTGTCCAGGCGACAAATTGAGTTTTCTGTACAAAATTTTGTACTGGACCATGAAATATTTTTGAAGAATGTGGGAGTGGATGATGACAAGAGGGTGTGGGATTAATTTGGGATTTTTCTGATTACCATAACTATAGGTTGCTTTGTAACCCATAGTGATGACAGATTTCCCCAAAGGAAGAAAATGGATAATTGGGAAGGATTGATAATTAGAATTTGATCCAGGAGGTGTGTGACAAGGTTTTGGCAAGATAGTGAGGGCTTTGGATCACTCAGAGGGATTCATAAGTCCAAAGTCAACTGAAAAGATTCAAAATCCAACCAAATTGCAAATAAAGCCAGAAAGATTTTGAAAAGAAAAAGTTGCCAAAAACCAGGGTGTCACACAGGGCGCTGTCCTTAGGGACACGTGCACGAAGACTTCCTGGATGTCATCGATAAGATCAAGCCGGCTCCGGTAGGAAAGCGACGACATCGGCGCGTTCTGACGACGGTAGAGGTCGTTTCGTGGTCTCAGAACTCGATAAAATTACGACAGTGCGTTAGAAAATTGACTCCTAAAAAGCTAGGGTTCTCTACCACCCGCCGGCGCTGGCGCCGGTCCGTCCCGTCTTCGGTGGCCTTCGGGCCATGGAGGCAGAGTGGATCTCAGCCCTTGCCGGTGGGAGGGCTCCGTTTTTAGATCTTTTTTCGATTTTTGTTAGGGTTTGTGTTCTACTCAGGAAGGCGAGGCAGCGGCGGCTTCCTGAAGATGGAATAAAGGTCTCCCCGCCTAGCCCCCGTTCCGGTGATGCGTCTAGCATCGTCGGTGGGCGTGTGGAGGTGTGTCTCCGGCGGATCTGTCTTTGGTGGATTTGCTCGGATCTGTTCGTCGTTCGTCTTTGTTCATGTGTCTTCAGGTTGGATCCTTCCGATCTACACTCTTCATCCGCGGCGGTTGTTGTTCTGGCGCGTTGGTTCTATGGGGCCTTAGCACGACGACTTCCCGACTGTCTACTACAATAAGGTTTGCCGGGCTCCAGCGAGGGAGGGCGATGACAGCGGCGCGCCTTCAGCTCGCTTCAGTGTTTGTAGTCGTCGCTAGGTGGTCTACGGATCTGGATGTAATTTTTATTATTTCTAGTGTTCGTTGTACTACCATGATTAAAGATGAATAGATAGGAAGTTTTTCCCACAAAAAAAAGAACTCGATTATGTTTGAGATGCTTTATACTTTCGATGAACTTTTATAAAAGATCTGATCGTTTCCGTAAAAGAAAAGATTAAGTGTGTGGATGGATGGATTGGGGGAGGGGTGAAGAGGGAAGAGAACCACGAAAGCACTCTTGGAAGGAAAACCATGTCTCACCATTTGGGACAAATCAGACATGACCCTCGTGAAATCCCCATAGGCAAAGAGAGAGAGGACAGCAGCTCGTGCCCATATTCTCTTCGTGCTCGTCTTGCAGATCGAATGCTTCATCGGAAGAGAGAGGTTTATTCTTCCAAACCTTCCCCCAAAATTACGCCTTGTGCCGTTTACGGAATACCGAATCTATCACAAATCGTCCTAACACCGATGCGCCCTTCCCGATACAGCCGCTCGCAAAATCTCTTTTCACGAAGGGGCGCCTCGCCGCCTCCCCCTCCCGAATGCCCGCGCCGCGGCAGCTGCCCCTCCTCCTGAAGATCGCCGCCGCCGCGGCCGCCGGCGCACTGGCGATCGTCGCGGCGGCGCGCCTCCTGCGGGATGACGCGGTCTCCTCCCTCCGCCGGGACATCCGCGAGGCCGTCGCCGCCCTCTCCAGCAACGAGGACGGCGACAACGCCGACGGCGGCGACGACCAGGGGGACGAGGACGCGCAGCCGCCGTCCATCCTGATCACGGGGTTCCGGGCCCACGGGAAGAGCTCGCTCGTGAACACGGCGTGCCGCGCGCTCGCCGGCGAGGTGGGCCCGCTGCTGCTGCGCGCGGAGGCGTCGCCGCCGGGCGGCGGGTCCGACAGCACGAGGAAGCAGCTGAAGGTGAAGGCGGTGGTCTCCGGCGCGGACGGGGAAATGGGGGCGGAGGAGGCGGTGGTGGAGCTGCTGGACGCGCCGCCGCTCCCTGAGGCCGCGAGGCTGACGAGGGATGCAATCGACGACGCGATCAGCAGCGGGAACCCGGAGTGCGTGGTGCTGGTGCTGCGATGCGACGCGCCCGCCAAGGAGCGGAACGCGGCCGTCAAGCGCCTGCCGGAGATCTCTGCCGCCGCGAGGGCGAAAGGTCAGTTTTTTTTTTTTCTAGAACTTTTCGCGTGACTGTTCTATTTTTTTTTGGAGACGGAGAGAATTCGCGTGACTGGTTTGTTGTACTGTTTATATATGGGCCCTTGAGCCCGTGAGGGCACGAGTGGGGAGTTCCCTGCTTGCAATTGCGGCCCAACCTATAAAATAGCAGCATTCAATCCACGGATCAATCGAGTATATCTTGCGGATTAACAAGAGCTGTGATCTAGAATTCTTCTGTAACCGCCAAATTAATCAACATGGATGCTCAGCTAAATGTTATGGTCTACTTCTCAATAAGATTTATGTGGAGCTCTCAAAAAGAGATTTATGTGGAGTTAAGTGTGGGTGATGATCCCTTTCAATCGGTTGGATGTTACAAACAACATATACTAAATACTACGTAGCTTATTATTGTTTTCCTTGTGTTATATTCTTAGATCAGGGATTTGCAATGATTTGGAATGCTCACTTTTTCTTGCATTTGCATGTATGAATCATGGTGGTTTGAGATACAGCCTTTATTGGTGATCAAAAGATTGACTATTTGATGATAAGCTTTGTACTAATAAATCACATGGATGCTCTGATATATGCTACTTCATGCGTTCCATAATTAGTGTCGTGGCACAACAATAATTATGGAACGGAAGGAGTATTTAATTCACTATGCTCCTTAATTTTGGAGCCCCCCTTTTCACTTCAGGTGTTCAATTTTGGATTTGGTTCATGATTTTGACTGGGTCAACTATTTCTTGACGAGCTCTCATTCAGTTGAGGTATTTAATTTTGGATTTGATTCACTATTTTTCAACGGTTTCTCAAATTAATCGGTAACAACCAGCCTGTAAAAACACATCAGTCATGTGCACCCTCTCACCATCGAAAAAAAGTACCAACATGTGACATTGTAGCACCAATATAATACATGCAGCCACCAACGCAAGAAACTTGCCCACCTAAGTATTGGTGGATTAGCAGATAATACAGAATCACACCACCAAGAAAGACCACTAAAACACTGCATTATAAAAAACACTTCATCATCTTCCCCATGCGCCAAACCAACTTTTATCTTTGTGATATCTCAACAACAGCGAAGCGCGCCCAATCCTTCTAGTAAGTAGTATCCTATATGTACGTATACGTCCTAGTTAGATGTGTTTGGAGTTAAGGGTGATGATAATCCAAGTTATCAGTTAGGCTGGATGTTGCAAACAACATATATAACTATTCATTTCATATGTTAGCGAGGCTTAATCTAATTGTTACTTAACATCTGTTAACAGGGCTTAATTTGATTATTGCATTGACTTTTAAGAAGTCCGTGAGTTCAGTAAGGCAAGCTGAAGAGCTTCTAAGAGAGGTTTCGTTCAGGGCAAGGACGGATTGTGTATACTTCATCGAGAACTACACCTGGAGCAACAGTGGCTCCAACCTCCTCCACCCCCCTGTCATCAAGAATGACTTTGGGACACATTTCACCGTGCTGACAATCATTCGACAATGTCTTGAGTTCATCAAGTTAAATAGGAGTCAAAAGGATAAGAAAGACCCCAAGCAGGGATACACACAGGCAGATGCTAAAACAGCCCCTAAAGGTTAATGACACAAATGTAAGGCATTTCTATAGTTGTGCACATACAAGATCATCACTGATTTGCACAGGTATGATCTTCTGCGGTATGATGTATGTTGACACTGACATAGTCTGACAAGCTGTACAAAATGTACCTTCATTATATATGTATAATGTTATAGGCCTGTTTATCTGCCTCTGTTGTGTAGCTATTGAGCTGGGTTTGTCAGTTTCTATAGATACATAAAGCAAAGTAGAAAGCCTCTTACTATATATCATTGCTCTTAAATATGACTCATACAACTCTTGATCACCAATATTATACTCAATCCCACCATACATAAGTCCAAAGATAATTAGACATACGTAGTCGGTATTACTACGGATGGAATATGACCAAACCAACATCAGTCGGCCGGCCCTGCCTTGTTCTCTTCAGCTCATCAGTCATCAGTCTAGGGGTCCAGGCACCAGCAGTAGTAGTCTGATCCGGAAAGTGCCAGGAGCTCTTCTGGGCTCATCCTCTCCAGCTCCCTCTGCCTCCAGGCCGGGTAGTTATTCTGCACCTCCCCTGAACCGGAGGCGTAGTCTCTCGGGTGAGCTTGTGATCTCATCCTGATATATAGTCGCATCGCCGCGACGCAGTCCTCGTATGGATCCTGAATGCCAGTATGGACATCATACCTACAACGGGATAGAAGGACAATCTCTTGAGCATTAGGCAATGACCAAAGGGTTCAGAGAGTTTGTTTTATAGCTCAGTTATCAAGTGACATACCCAAGATATGCTTGTGTGAGGTACTTCAGGGTATTGCTCAGCTTGCTGGTTTTCATCAGCGGTGGGTACTTTGCGGTGTCCCTGCAGGTCCATGGATAAATTATGTTAAGAAAATAGTAAAATTTCGAGGCAGTCAAGGAAGAGATAGTAGGAACAATAGCTCACTGAGCAGTGATCTGTACCTGATCATGAATGCTGGGTACTCCAAACCTAGGCGCTCGAGGTCATGGTCCACGATATGCCCAACAAGGATCCTTGCCCTTCCATAGCTTCTTGGCCGTATCTTCCACAGCGGCTCCCCGTTGCACAGGATGTCCTGGATCCTCCTCTGCACAAGTTTCAGTGGCATTGCGTCCCTCAAGTACTCGGGCCTTATCCCAGTCACCTCATACCTGAAGAGCCAAATGGTCAGCTTGACCTTTTGCACTTCAGAAAACAATCCATGTAGTTGATCTTTGTCTAGCTAGTAAGCAGGACTGGTAATGGATTCCAAGGTGAACTACCTGTAGTTTGTGACCGGAGCTGTAGGTTTTACATAGGTCTGGAAGATGATGTTCTCATCTTCTCCAATAAGGCACACTCTTGCGCAGAGGTCCACCGAGCCGTCGCTCCCTCCTCCGACCATCTTGCAGGCCATGGCGACCGCGCGCCCACCTGCGCCACCCTTTGGCATCTGAGAAAAAAAGAAGAGAGGGAGAAGAGAGACATCAGATTCTGATTTCTGCTCTCTCTCTCGTCAACATTTCTGTGAAAAGTTGGCCGGGAGCTCTAGCATCCATGTTAAGAAGAGGTCGATGGTGGCGATTGAACGGAGTGGAGAACATCAATTACCGGAGCAGCGCGGGAGTACTGGCAGGCTTGACGGTGATATCTGGCGGCGGCGGGGCTGTCGAAGATGTTGAGGCAGATGCCGCAGCCGCGGGCGCTGAAGACGCGCGCGCATTCCGCCTTGGGCAGCGGACCTTCATTCCCAAGATCAAGATCACAAGGAGCGGCGTTCAGTTCAGCTGCTGTTGATGCCATAGCTAGAGATATGAGTTTGGTAGCTTACCGATGAGGTGCTCCCTGAGTGACTCGAAGGAGCGGCAGTGCTTCCTGCAGGCGCCGCACTTGGGCTCGTGGACCGAGTGGTACGACACCTTCATGTGCTCCACCAGGTGCTCCATCTTGTTGTACTGCCGGAAGCACGCCGAGCACTTGTTCCTGGTACACACACAGACATGCTTCAGTTAGGCAAGCATCGAAAGTGGACTTAAACTGGGGTTATCAACGAAGTTAGCACAAGAAAAAAATGGCGTTTCTCAACGTCTTGTTACCTCAGGGTCTCCGCGGACTCCCTTCTGCTGTCCATCGCGCTCCACAGAATCTTCCTGCAGGTCGATCAAGATCTCTCAAATCTCGAGGTTGGCGAGGATGAGCGGTATGGGAACGCCTATTTATAGGCCAGCCTCGTGTCGAGAGATCAGAGATGGCACCTTCACGAGAAAAAGCCCCCTAGCTAGACTGTCGTTGCTCCATTCTGAGGAATAACTAAACCTGCATGCAGGCGTTGTTAGTATCTAATACTCACTCTGTCCCATAATATGTCCCATAATATAAGACTCAAATCCCTACGTGACTCCCAGTGCACAACAACACAAGCATCTAAATATCTCATATCGGATTAGGGCATGACAAGACGGCGTTCTCTTGTACGTTCCGTGTCATCTAGAAATGATTAACGCTCCAAGGCATGTACAAATATGCGATGGTTAAAAAAAACTAATTAAGATGAGATGTGATGAAAAGATTCTCTCAAAAAAAAGATGTAATGGAAAGATAGCATCTCGTACAATGACGTGAGTTGTCTTGTCTTTCATTTGAAGATATCATCCCTTAGGTAAGAGAAAGCAAATAACTTTTTTTGTCTATATATCTTCCACGTCATCGATCATCATACAATGTATGTGGCATTGCTAAGTTAGCACCATTGTAACGTAAAAAAAAAATGCCGTCACACGTGCCATACAAGACATGTTTTCTCTAAAATAAACCATGTATGTGGATGCAAGGAATTATATGTTTTACTAACTTGCAAAATTCATGAAAAATATAACCAGGCACCTCGTGTAAAAAGGACAAGAGATAAATAAATAATGAACATACGCCACTACAACACGACGTCTATATTGCGCAACGTTGTAGGAAGTCACAATAGGAGATTATGGGGAGAACGTTCGTTCTCTAAGATTTTCGATAAATGATATGGCACAAACAACATTGCCGTAAAACCGGTATTTATCCCACTTTTGGAAACACTAGAGTGTCGCAACTCAGGCTTTTTGTTTGACTTGTTAAACTATGTCATGTGGAACTAATATTAGTTGTTGTACAGAAGTGTAGACATATGTGCACTTTGTTTGGCTGCAAACTGAAATCTAACAGACTACTAACCAAAATGATTACACATACCAACATAGATATTTTTCCTTTTGTTTGTTCGTGAGAATAAATCATGCGTTCAGCGCCAGGGAAGCAGAGGCATTTTTTGTGCACCAAAGGACCTATGATATGGCGGACAAGGCCGGTTGAAACTTGAACATGAAAATGCTGCCTATCACTTCTCAGGGAGGGAACAACAATAATGCACCACACAGACACACTGCCGACCAGTTAACCACGATTCAGCGGATGTTTCAACGTCAAAAAACCAATGCACCACATACTAGCAGGAGCCCTTTAACATCATCGGAAATATGCCCTACACTGCCGACCAGATAACCTTAATTCAACGGATGTCTCAACGTCAAGAAATAATGGCGCCATATACAGCAGCAGCAGCAGCAACATCACGGCCCAGGCGCGCGCGCGTGTCATATTGACCGAGAATATGCAGGTTTTGTGTGCAACTTTTGAGCTTCAAAACCAGAGGGTTTTTCAGCCTCTAGATGGGCTAAAGTCGGGAACGGTCTGCTAGCTTATAAGCAACGCTGGGTTAGATCCTGCGTCTCTGGAGCTCACGTCCTCCAGGCACCTGATTGGCCCGTGCTGATGGATCGCCATGCAGTTGACCGCTAATGGCTCATCTGATCTACACCTGGAGCTAGTGGACAAGTTACTGGGAAAGAAGAGGAGAGGATGAGCCGTACGTGCATGCGATAAAGCACAGGTGCATATAGGCATAGTATATCGATATCGATCGGTCGACCTGGACAGCTCTAGGTCTGGCTTTTAGTCCGGCCGTAGCTGCTAGAGTGGTAGCTCTTTGGGACGGTCGTAGGGATCGGGGATATATATTCTCGGTCAAAAAGATGGGCGTGGAAAGACGGAGCGGGGGATCGGGACGGACGTGCCATCGACGGCGACGGCGACGGCGAGGGTATTACCGGCCGGAATCCCGCCCGTCGGAGAAGCCGCGCTGTGGCATATCATGGGCCAAGCTAGTCAAAGGAATTATGAGCTTCTTGACGGCGACGGCGCCGGATTCCTGTCCTGTCCGGCAGGCGACACCGTGCGCGCGCTCTCGCTCGCTCGCTGGCTAATAGCTCCATCGGCCATCTTAATCGAAACATCTCTTGTTTTATTGTCTACGCATGCGCGCTCATGTCAACGATCAATCTGTCGATACTCCATGCCTCATTTTTCCCATTTTGCGGAGTAGTACTAGTACCTCATTTCTTTAGCAAAAGGTTTGTCTAATTAAGAGTTCATTTCCCAAAGTGAGGTGCGTGCATATGCATGTGTATGTATGCATTATGAATTTTTTTGCCTACGCTTTTCATACATCCAAAACGTATGTAATTTTCTGATTAATTTGTTTGTATATATCCTCAAAAAAAATCTCTAATAAATAATTATTACTGACATCATTTTTCACAGCAAAAAGTTACTCTGTTTTTGTGTAGAAATGAGTTTAGTAAATAAAAGAAAAATATTGGACAAAAAGATAAGCATAATGGATCAAACCCATCGAAGAAGAGCCACGAGGGCATGTAGACTGATACGTCTCAAACGTATCTATCATTTTTTACGTGCATGTTTTTTTACAACAAAAAAATATATTTTTCAGAACCAGAAAAATCACTTTACCGAAAAGGACCTAGGGGATCCAAAGTGGGCCTGAGGGGTGGAGCCATCCCCCACCCCTAGGCTTGGGGCGTGCCAACAGGGCGTGTGGAGCCCATAGGCCTACCCTTGGCACTTCTTAGTTCTGACGCCTTTATAGACCCCCCCCCCCCCAATGCCCCACCCTAAAAATACGAGAATTTTTGCGCCGTCGCTTCTTCGTGAACCGAGGCGATCCAGTCTGGAGGTCTTCCTCAGTACTCTACAGTGGGGGGAAATTGCAGCCGGAGATATCTTCATCAATTTTGTTGCTCCGATGACCATGTGTGAGTAGTCCCCCTTAGGATATGAGTCCATAATAGTAGCTATGTGGCATCTACTTACTCTTGTTCTTTAATATAAAGATCGCATGAGCTGCTTGTTGAACTGGCATGGGCCTAGTCCATCCTCACTTAGGCCCATAGGCCAGCCCATGTGCTAGACCTAGAAGAGGAGGGGATGGGCGTTGTCTGCTCAGGGGCGCGGCCACACACACACACACACACGACAAATACGGGTTCGTCTCTCAATTCAACATGAGGCAGAGACGGCGACGACAGTGGGGCCTGATGGGAAGGCGGTGGCAGGGACTCCTATTTCTCCCTCTCGTGGTTGTGCGGCAGCTGGCCTCTCGTGGCTGACGGGGAGTTGTGCCAGCGGCTGCACACGAGCGAGGGAGACGAGGAGGCGGCGTGCGAGTTGTGTGGCGAGGTTGAGCGGGAGAACACAGTGCGGCTTGGTCAGAGGAAGATGGAGGTGGTGCTGGTAGGTACTGTTGCTACTGGAGGTTTCTGCTGGTGTTGTGTGGCTAGGCTTCTGCTAACTGCTGAGTGGAAAGGGAAGAGGAGGCAACATTGAGGATACTGCTGGAACTACTGCGGAAGTGTTAACCTTGAAAGTAATCTATCCAAGTGACAACAAAGGAAAAAAAGGGGCTTATAGTATGTTATTGTCACTAAGGGTAAAAACATAGTTGCCTGGTTGTCTCGGTGATGAATTGGAAGTAAATAGAATACACTATCGACATTATGTCATCTTGCTTAATGCATTCCCACCCAAAAAAATCCCTGTAAAAAAAATCTTGCTTAATGCACTGCTTTGATTTTACTTGATACTTTGGGATGCATATTGGATAACAGTTTTAGAGAGAAATATTAGCTATAGATGCAGCTGGATAATAGTCTATAGAGATATAATTAAGAATGTAATGCCTATGTGCAATCATGACATGTATGATCAAATATAAAACTGTAATTAATCAATGTGTAATTGTAATTTGTTCACCACACATATGCCGCTTTGGAGAGATGGCACCGGTGAAATTATGGACCGGGTCCTTTATTCCTCATAATACAACCTCGTTACTTTTTTCAGTTCTTTAATATTATGACTTTTAATTTCCTTTCCAAACAAAAAATCATTTCCAACCACTAGATACATTAATTCTTGTAACTAGCAAAGCTAGTGAGATTGACAATCGCACTAGACTAAGTTGGGGACCAGGAGAAGTTCTCTAGTTGTGTGCAAAGCTGATCATTGGCTTGTAGGGGGTCTTCACGGATTTGATACCATGGTTCTCAAATAATGTAGGAGGATTCTTCTGATACTACAAACCCTTGATCTCTAGGGCCCAACAAATATTCATCTAATAGGCACATCATATTAGCTAGGATTTCAGTTGGAACTTAATAATAAGGAATATCCACAACAATTCTATTATTATTAATCTAATTCATGTTCCATACAACTAAATCTCATTCAAATATATCGCAACCAATTCCCGCATCAATGCGCGGGGTATCATCTAGTATAACTAAATAGGTTATCCCCACTACTATTTATGTCAACATACACACATGCCACATAGGCCTCAACATCATTAGGCACATTCAATCCTTTTGTATTCCTTTTTCCAGGACATGCTATCAAGCACAGGCAAAGCCCTCACCATCATTTTTTTCAGCAGCAAATCATTGCCCTCAAGGAAGAAGGTCCTGGTGAACTATAACGTGCAAGCCAACCTCCATTTGCTGCTAGGTCTGCTACCATCGTATATGACGAGAATGTGTAGGGGCAATGTTCTCATATATTCAAATTTTATTCTTAATAAATTTATTGGTATAAATTCTCGCAGGAAGGCACGTGGTATTAGCTACTCCCTTCGTTCACAAATATAAGATGTTTTAAATATTTCAATATGGACTACATACGGATTGAAATGAGTGAACAAACACAGTAAAACATGTCTATATACATCCGATTCAGAAAAAAAAAGTTAGAACAGCTTATATTTGTGAACGGACGGAGTAGTTTATAAAAATAAACAAGTTTTTTCTTAAGCACTTATGCTAATTTATATGAAAAATGTGTCTAAATAAGCACTTGCTCTAAATAAGTACTGGCACTGGAGCAAAAACCCGGGTTATTGTTCTAAGCATCTTACATTGTAGATTGCAAGCCTTTGGTAGTCACATGTGATAATTTCCTAGTTCCACCATTGTGCTACTATGCTCGTGGTGATTCAGAAGCAGAGTTAAAAGAGTTGTCTTTGGAGACAATATGATATATAAAAGAGGGAGGGAGAGCAGAACAGGAGATGGCTCATGAGAGTGATACTTTTGCTCTGATCAATGATACCCACAACTAGCAAGGTGTGACACCAGTAGGTCCATTTGCCAATTGTTCATGTTGTTGATGATGGTTGTAGTCGCCAAATGAATGAAGCTCTCTTGATGTCGAAATACTACCTCAAAACTTCTAAGCTTGACCATCTAAAAGAATAGAATTCCAAGAATTATTGTGAACTACAGTTTTATAATGTATAATTATTTTATGCGGGGCAAGATGTTTGTAGAGAAACTGACTTGAAGATTGTGTCAATGTCTAAAGACATAAATTTTGGAACGGATGAGGTAGAGGACAAGTTGATGCGTCGTTGGGTCCAAGTCCAACTGAGTCGATTCCAAATGTTGTTGCAATGTGCAATTTGATGTTTGTGCAACTTCTTTTTATCGGATGTTCCCAAAAGGGCGAATATCCGTGCAACTTGCTTTGGTACGGGTGGTGCATACTGTAATTAAGGTAAACTGATGTTTGACCAAGTGGCTAGTGTGCTCCCTGTGCGACCACACGTGGAACTAGTCGACGTTACTGCATTGTAGCCTTCAATATTATTTATGTATATGCCAACTTGGAGATGATTCCTTGCAGTGGTGAATCCAGCCTCAAGAATCTGTGGGGTCATTGCTAACTTTTTGAATGTTTTTCTTCATAATGCACAGTAAATGTACAGTGTTTTTAGGCTGTTTTCGTCAAAAGCTGTGGGGTCAGCTGACCCCACAGCCAACACTTAGAAACGCCACTGATTCCTTGTAAAGCAAAAAGAATCAAAATATAGGTCATTTTAACATTTTCACCTGTGAAAATTTCTATGCATGACCATCTATAAGAAAAGAATATTACGTACAAAGTTGTACTAGAGATGCGCCAATTAATTTGGATCAGAGGGAGTACTAGATTTTGTTGTTCACTATTTTTTTCTGAAGTTTAAGCATTGTTGGGTCCAATCGAGTCAATGTCAAGGGTTGTCGCAAAGTTTAGTTTGGTGTTTCTGCAACTTTGTTTGCATCGAACAGGACCGATATTTCCACAACTCAGTGGTTCAAACCATAACCTACTCCTTATCAGCTAATGTTTTACCAAGTGACTGCCGTGAACACACGTGGGTCTAGTCGACGTTATTGCATTGTGGCCTTCAATGCACCTGTGCCAACTTTGAGATGATTCCTATGTAAAGCAAAAGATCCATGATCTAGCAGATATGCAAAGCGCGGTTGAATGAGATTCGCGGTACACCCTTCAAAGTGGCGTTCCGCTTATCCTGTTTATTTATCCCTAGCTAAAAGATTGCCAGTGCTACTTGCGCACGCAAATTTACCTCGGATAAGATAGGAATCGTGCCTTGTGGTGGCTGATAATCCTACCAGCCTGAGGTACAATACTATCTTAAATTTACCTCGGATAAGAATCGTATCTAGTGTTGACATCGAGCTGTACACACCCTTTAATCCATCAACATGTACTACGTGCCAGTCTTAACTGCAGGAGGGGTTTTATGTAACCTCTTAAGACTTCGTGTGTTGAGGGTTTACTCGTTTTGCAAGTCGCTAGCTCGCAACAGGAGAGCCTGGAGCACATGTGATCCGTTGCTACGGGAAAGGTGGTCAATGGGAATCACCCGGCCGCTTTCTCCCCTCCCTTCATTCCCCATCACATTCTGCTGCCGTCCCTGTCCTGCGCGGAAAACTTGTCCGTCCGACACATGAATGAATATCCAGAGGGATCCGTTCTCGCCGGTGCTATGCTGTTGCGAGAGGGCAAAAAGAACTCCGGATACAACACCAAGTTAGCAACCATGTACTTCGATTATGTGGTTCGGAAGATGCATAGCCATTCCACAGCACTGTCCCTGTTGTCACATCTGACTACCGAGCATTGACCTACCACCAGAGTCACGGATCAGATAATACACATAATTAAGAACGATTGCAGATTGATTTCCTTCTTTTCAGGTTCACAAATCCATAATTACAGTGCATAACAATTTCCGAAAACAGGCACCACAACACAAGCAAAACTCCATGACCACCAGTCTCACTAACAAGTACAGACTCTTCGCATCAACTTCGATGATGGGATCTCAAGAGCAGTAAAAATTGAATGAACATATTTTACAAAGACCCGAATTCTCGCCTACGAAAATGAAGCCTGAATCACTCTAATTTCGGGCTACTTCTAACAAATCGTCAGTTGAGCATGATGTTGCCATGACTAAAATCAATGCTATGGTGTACCTAGTGTCACTGCTGTGAGAGTCCTATATCACAAACACTACTTGGTTGCATGCAGAATGAGACCCTACCCCTGCACTTAATTGGTTGCATCAAGAATGAGGATCCTACCTCTGCATTCATGCTCTAGGAAAAACAATGTTAACAGTTGCCAAGTGATCACCATTCTACGAGCTTCTGAAGATGCGCTATAAGCAATGGATCATTCCTTTTATTTTCTCACCCTGCAAACTCAATAAACACGGCCTCGGCAATTCTGAGCTCCACAATGGCAGGGACAGCCATCACCGGATTGCAGCTTCCGTTGATAATCAAAGGACAATTCTTCTCCAACAGCAATCTGGAGAAAAACAGTAGCAACAATTAGCAAAAACAAAATAAGTATAGATTTTACTGCTCATCATTTATGTTGAAATAGAACAGCTAAAATATTCTTACATCTTGACTGGCAAACAAGCCAACATGAGCAAGTTGGCAATCTTTGCTCTCCACCAGAACTAAGCGGGCACTAAGGTTAGGCGAACAACTGTCATGAATAACACAAATGAGCATTGCTTCAGAATTAGTTTGCTCCCGTGGTATAGATGCTCCTAAAATACATAAAATACTCCAAGTACCTATGATTAATAAAGCGGGACACATTCCCATATCTTGTAGCATCAATCATGTATGCCGTAGTCCCTAAAGTCTTAACTCTTTCCCGATCAATATGCAAAGCGATATCAAGAAGGTAGCTGCACCCACTTTTTGACTCACTGGAATTCAGGTACACTCTTGTCAGTTTTCTGGAAGGAGAAAAAACGATTCCACAAGAACATAAAACATCGACAATTCCTAGAGTATTGGAAATGGCATGACATTGCTCTGCAATTGAGGTCGGATTTTTGCGGGATGAGAATTCATACGATGAAAATTGTACATGAAAATACCAATTGGATTCAAGATTGGAGAAGAGTAATCATAATCATCAAGTACCAGACAGTGGATATCAAACTAAATATGAAATTTTCAATGATGCCCATGTTCTCTACTTCTGTACATCTGATAACTACAGTAAGGCATGAGAAAGAATTAACAGACCTTTCTGCGTTTCTCATGGTCTCATCATCCTTCACAACCTCCCCAACATACTCGCACACAAAAGTACCCTGTGGAATAGGTTCTGTAGCTCGAACAGCCCAACCCTGAAGCATTCGAAAACATTACAGTATGAATTGTGAAGCATAGTTTAATAATAACAGCAAAGGACTGTGAGCAGGGTTCAGGGAAACCAAAGCCAGGTTGCAAGTATTTCACCTTATTGTCAGTTCTGAAGAGTTCCAATTTAACCAGCAGCCCTTGCTGCAAAACTTTATTTTTACAGGATGCATCACAGGTACATAGTGAATTGCACTCGTATATTGGATATCCTTCCTGCCAATTCGACAAAACATGCACACGCATCAAACTATATACAATATCAGAGATGAAAATAATACTAGAGGATGGAACTGTGACATTTTTTAAATAGAAGAACTCAGTGGAACAAGATTTACACGCAGACACACAGAGCAACTCTACATCGTTCAGGCCTCAAGCCATGGGTCAGGCACATCAAATTTGACATTTGCCAAAAGTTTCGAACGAATCAAATAAGTTAAGTCGCTAAAAAGCACATGGGACGATAATGATATGCTCTCATGGTTCAAAAATAGTAGCCATGGATGTAAGAAACAGTAAATGGTGGTCCAAGGACCTTTATAGAATTGTTTGAGCAGCTCACAATAGTATGGAGGACAAAAGCAGGCCTTTGAGTCTTGACACAATTACAACCTTATGTGACACAGATGAGAATGCTTTGACAATATAAAGCAATTTAGGTATGCAGAATGATCATTGTGGATGGGACACTGTACAAGAGTGCATGAAAATATACACATGGAAATGATATCGGACACAACCACAAACCTTTTTTAGACTCATAAAGATAACAAATTACATTGCCTTTCTAGACTCGTAAAGATAACAAATTACATTGCCTGCTGGTCACATATCGTGATATCAACCACCGTATCAATGGCATACTAAGTGCAGAATAATCACGATATTACGGACAGTTGTTTACTTGTTTAGTGCACTTTTTTCAACTTTACATTACATCTATAATAAAATATGTGTCAATGTCAACAATTAGTACCTGCAAAATGATTTTGCCATTTTCATCGTACGCAAACCTGCCATGCATCGGCATAGCATACATATCCACTAGGTTCTCATAAACACTGTCAAAGAGGTTCACATGATCACATTTCTCAGGAGAGCAATGGGCATGAGAACACGCACAGCCAACCATGTAACTCTGCAGATACATAATTTATTAGAAAACTGATTTGATAAATAAACCAAATTTACATAGATGGGAAGGAAAACAAAGGAAGAAGACCAAGCCCCCTTTGTGGAATTTATATGCTTCCATTTAAAGATGACAATTTGTTCCAAAAGAGTACCTCTGAATCAACAAGAGATGAATCCATCAAACGAGTTGTGACGTAGTGAAAACCTTGCCATGGCACAGAACTGCAATGCTGCAATAATTCTTCAGGTTTCATATGGAGAGATTCTTTTGCATCAACATCAATTGCACACACAATTGGAACTTTCTCCCTGCCAAAGCTTACATCTTCACAAAGAACAACCCTCTCATTTTTAAGCCTCCACATGAAGTGCTCTGAATCAAGAACATAATGGTATTCTTCCATGCCCCACGTTCCATCATTTTCTGGAGGATTCATCACAGAAGCTACTACGGGGAAATCAACGTGGGTAAGCTGTAAAGGTGGCAGGGTATTTAAAGTATATCCAGATTTGCATCCCTTAGGGCAAGTGAATTCCTCTTGATGCCAATTGATTGGGATGCCAATGTCACTACAAAGCTTTGCAGCTTTCACAAATATGTTTTCAGGCATGGTTCCATATTTCACTTCCAATGCAGCAAGAAGACTTGTCTTACAGCATACAGAACGGGCCACGGATAAAATATCAAGGTTACTTGGATGGGGTCTTGTCTTTTGAATCTTTGAAAATAAAGTTTGCGCCACATCTGAGCATTGGAAATCCACTAACTTACCAAGGTTAGCTGTTTCAGGTTCCACAATTTGCGATGTTATCATAGATAGATCAGAGCTTGAAATATCAAAATGTTTCTCAATCCCTGAGCTACTCCTCTTCTTTAATGAACCTGATGGTCGTAGGTTTTTCTTGAATGCAGAATAGTAGTGTCGACCACGGTTAAGTTGATACTTCCCACGTCCTGGTGGAATGTGGCCAACCGTGGCTTGGTCCATATGAGCAACTTGATTGTGGCGGCCAAGATCTGCCAGTAGATCGAATCTCAACCCACATAGTCTACAGGTCAACTTTTGTGAGCCATCCTCCTTCCCAAGGTCATGGTTATCATAGAGGGCCTTGAAACTTGTCCCCTCTGTTCTTACAGATTGACCTTTAGGTCGTTGTGGGGCATCAAGAAGCCCGAACTCGTGGGCATGATCTGAAACAATATGTTGCCATAGCAGATCCATGTTCAAGAAGTTGCTGTCACATGACATACATCGGAAGAGAATCGAATATTGGAGATATTGAGCACCATGTTTTTCTTGTACATGTTTTTCAAGAACTTTTCTGTTGGTGAATGGGTCCATGCAAACAGCACAAGAATACCCTCTGAACAGCCATCGGGTCTCCTTTCGGTGAACTTCTGTCCAATGTAACGCGAGACACTGATCATCAGAGAACTCCTGGGCACATATTTTGCACTTCAAACCAGCTGAATGATTAGTTCTCTCTTCTTGCAACACTATCATAGATACCTCTTGGTTATCAGGATTTATTTGCTGAGATCCATTTGTACCAAAGCCCCAAAGATTTGTGAGTTTTTCTCTTTCACTAGAGATCAACTTTAACAAAAATTCTCCAACATCAGTATCCTTAGACACTTCAGCTAGTATCTGAGGCATATAGTCGTTACCAAGACCAGATTGTTGACGAGAGAAGTTGTTTCTCAAGAACCAATAAAGAAACTCACATGCCCGGTGTAAACATATTTTTTCTTGCCTTGATGCACAGCCCTTCAATAGATTGATAAAAACATCTTTAGATATGAGTCGACTCTTTCCGTTCCTGGCACGTTTAAGGAACTTTGGAAGGTGCTTCTCGCAGTAAAGAGTGTGTCGCTTAGCATAATCCTGGCATTCAACAATATTGTCATGAGAAAGAATTCCAATGCAAAGATCGGTATCTGAATTAGCTTTTGCCATGGAAGGTGACATGGGGTAGGACATATCAGTGTTCTCCAATCCACAAGCTTTATCACCTGAAATCTCTGCAGCCATGGTCGAGGTCAATTGAATTTGAAGAGGAACTTGGGAACTACTGGCCCTTTCTGCATCTACGATGCATATTGCACTTGAGTTGGAATTCTTTTCCATTCCTTTTGGAGACTCTTCCCTTTTATGGAGACCCGCAGATGAACTGAATAAATTATCAGAGCTTACAGTATCCAGGCTTGTCTGGGAACGGTGTTTTTTGCAGAAAACAGAACCATGCTGAGCTCGATGCTTGCATTGTCTACCCAAATTAGTCATACCACTACACACTATAGCATCACTACCAAGTCCCCTGTCCTCCCTAGAATAACGGTCATGCATGCTTTGATGCACACAGCAATAAATATCACCATCATTAGCCCACCTGCCGCACTGTCTTCCTTTTGTTTCTATGTATGCAGAACACTGCCGAGAATTCTTTAAGGAATCAAACTCATGTCTGGCATTCTGTAAAGCTGGGTTGATACGGCCTGATTCTGCAATCTCATGGGGGCCAGAATTACTGAGGAAGGTGACAGTGTTATTCTGATCCATTGATGCTAACACTTCTATATGTCCATCGGTGATAGGTCTACTAGGGAAGTTATTACCGTTCAGGCCCTCGCTGAGAATGCTGCAGTTAGCATCATTCACGTGAGAAAAATGTGGTTCTCCTCTGCGTACTTCAAGTTTGGGACGCTTTCTGCGAGCTTGTTGATCCATACCTGGATCATCATAGCTACTGCTTTGATCAAAGTTGCCCGTATTACCTACAGCATGTGATGAAAAGAACTGTTTCATGACTTCTTGTTTCCATGTTTTCCACTCAGGTACTAATTCAGGCTGCATTGGTGCATTCCACAACTCATCAACCTTGTCCCAAAGAACAGATTGCCTAAGTTCCTGCATTAAAAGGAAAAAATTAACGAGGTTGGCCAAGTTTTAACAAGCCTAAGAAATAGTAGCATATGCCAAATCTAACAAAGGAAGTAATCGATATACGCCAAGAGAAGTAGCGTACAAAATCTTAAATTTCTGTTTTGCAATTTTTATTGGTAAAGCAACAACAGAGGCCTATATTTTTGCGAGACTTTAATAGTGTAACAGCAATGACATCGTTGACAAACTTGATGCTGCACAGAGCTCAAGTTAAAGCATGAAATTTAACAGCCTTCTATTCTTTTATTAGCATAGACTATTCAGTAAGAGGTGATCTACTTCATTTTGGAAAGAGCAGGCATTTCTACATGTTTAACACATGATCAACACAATACTTCCTCTGATTCAATGCAAATGAGTATATTTTATGCGATGTTTCCGCTCTCTACCCCTAATTTAATGCTTCGGAAGAAATGGTTGAAGCATGCCATTTAACAGGGGTATGCGTGTCATTTCTCATTAACTGTTTCAGATTTAGTGTTTCCATACTGGGCTGGGATGATGAAAATTAGCTAATCCAAACAAATTACTGAGCTAGGCTGGGATGATGAAAATGAGCTAATCCAAACAAATTACTGAGCTGGGCTGGGATGATGAAAATTAGCTAATCCAAACAAATTACTGAGCTCTAGGGAATAACATGAAAACGATGTACTCCCTCCGTCCCATAATATAAGAGCGTTTTTTGACACTACATTAGAGTCAAAAACGATCTTATATTATGGGACGGAGAGAGTAGTCATTAACAAGAGTAATGACATGCATACCCCTGTTAAATTATGTACACGAGAGTACACTTCCTACTGGGTTTATCCATCTTAAATGTAATATATAAGATCAGATGGATAGACAGGAAAGTGGAGTACAAGTTGATATAGACAGGAAAGTGGAGTACAAGTACAAATTGGCTCAAAAAGCACGTGACATGTATTTCAAATACCATTTCATCCACTAAATCTAACAAGGTTACAGTTGCAAGAATATCTTCTGGTAGGCAAGAAATGATCATGGAAACATCTGCTTTGAAGTCATTGTACAATAGTTTACAATTAGCCAGACTTGGTTCCTGCCGTGGGATGGGGTAAAGACTAGAAGTGGTGAATCACGGCAAACTGGATGGCTAGGTGTCCAGTGGCGAGTCAGCTGGATTTGCGACTTGAAAATCTTCGATGTTCACATAAGTGAAGCCCAAACAGCTGACATATGGACACCACCATAAATATTGCAGCTGAATACACGGGAGCAACTTTAACTATAAGCCACAGAAGCAGCCTATATTGTGAGAGTAGAACTGGGCTAGCTAGACCATAGAAATGATTATTTACGATCTTTCCATCCAAATCTATGCAGCTTGCGCAAGGAACTCAAGAGCTTATTGATAGTCAACTCTTAAATACAGAACACGTTCTCCAAAAAATAACCATAAATAAAGAACAAGGTTAACACCGTATGCATACTGTTATCTGTACAATCATATTAAAATATTTAAGTTCGACTGAAACGAGAATGAACATATGAAAACAAGTAAATTGAGGTTTTGTAAGCATGCAACCTGGTCACAAACTGAAAAAACTGCATGACAATTATTTCATACGAACTTAATCACACTCCAAAAAAATGTGACTTAAAGGCGAATGGATTCCACATTACCTCGGCAAGAATTTCAACAGTCTCAGCATCATGAGCAATATTACACTTCTGGCCCCACAAGTCAGAAGAATTTTGGAGCCAATGACAGCTCGTGTAGTCTGGAAGAATCATCTGAAATCAAATAATTAAGGTGAACCAATGCTTCCTCGCAAAGAAAAGGTGAAATAATGCCAAGAAACGCCAGGAAGAGGCTACTTCAAGCATTTATATTATTTTTGCAGCATCAGCAGTGAATGTTGGGTGAAGCATAGAGGACATAATGAACAACTTGCTGCTCAGCTGTGCTTTTAAAAAAAAATACAACACCGATAAATTGGATGATGTATTGACCTCATGCAATAAAAAACTATGTTTATCTGTCTTATTTCTATATGACCATAGCTGCAATGGACCTTGAGCAACTTCCCACATATAATATGTCTTTCATTACAATTACTTCAAAGCATTGAAAGAAACCTTCAAGCTTTAGCAGTCTCCAAATCAACTGCTAATAATGCTGATTTAGCCTTTCGTATAAATATTGCAAAGTTATAGCCAAAAACTGCTGCATAGAAGAGCTATTTTTCAAGACTTGACAGAGTTGTGGCAATTACACTAGAACCACGATAGGAACATTTTGGATCCTCAATCAAATAGAGGAATAAGGTATACAACAATTAGTGTCGCTTACCAGGAGAACACACAAAGTTATTTACCATATAAAAATGCCTTGGGAAACAAAGTACCAAAATACTGTAGGTGATGCGTACACACATAAGGTGGTGAACGGATATACAAATATAACAGTTACAGAGATCTTTCCATTGCACGATGAGTAAAAATGAGAGGGAAAATGCTTAGATAATTGCCTCAAGAAAATAAAAACATAGGAGAATATAACAAGAGTAAGAAACTCGATAGGTGCAAATTAGCACAAGGCACCGTGACATATGCATATGGAATAAGGTCCTTGGATTTACCTTTTGAAGTTTGACAAGCATCTTCCCAAGATCAGTGTAATCTCTACAGCATGATGCTTCCCGAGCAAATTCTTTCCAAGCTGTTGCCTTCCGAGCATTCTCAATTATGGCCTATTCAACATATAAACAGCGTCAAGAGTAATGATACCACATGAATACAAATACTGCAAGGGAAGAGCATACCTCAGTGTGAAGTTCATCGCTAAAGTTTAGCATTGAGATAGCAAGCTTCTGCATGATGAATCGTCGAGGAACACTCAAATCCTTCACCATCTTTCGCCATTTGCGATGAGTTCCATTCACGAGTGGCACAGGATATTCATCAATTGGAAGGACAAGTAGCATGTCCACCCAAGAATAAGTCCTTGTTTGTGGGAAGAAAACAACAATATAGGTCTTCCTGTCAATCGTTGGTTTTGCCTTGAGAGTGGACAAAGGACAGTCCGCTCTACAGCATCGAATTCCTGTTCGCCATTTTCCTCTCCACTGTTTTCAAATGAAAAAGTAAAATGATAGTTCAGAGTGGAGCCATTAGAGATGAAGGAAGTGGTTAACATGCACAAAAATAGAAAGTAGGACATGGCTACCAGGGAAATCAAAGAGCTTGGGTTCCATGGTGGTGTTCTGAATAGTCAGATAAAATCACCTCGTTTGCATCTTTTGCGATCAATATATAGTTTTGCTTCAATTCAGGAAACCCCGTTGGTAACTTGAATGGTCCAGTAATAATAAACTAATGGATGGAGTAAACAGAACAAAATATTTACACTATGTTTAGAAACTTGGAAGGCAGATTATATATCACAAATCTTAGATAAGGCCATAAAATAAAGACCTGCTTTCTGTATAGTGTATAGGGATCATACTAACAAAATTGTAAAAGGAAAAGAAATGCCTTTGTATGGTTTATAGATTTATAGATGCATCTAGTATGAAATAAGAACATTTAAGTAGGAATCGAAGAACATACCACGATTCTTCAAGAAAATTTAGATGGGATAGATCTAGATGTATCTCTCATATACATAGATGGTCAGAGTATAGGGGTGTAAGTTGAAATAATTCAGAGGTGGAGTTCCGAAAAACATGGTGAATTTGGCGCCTACTCCAAGACATCTAGCGTATACATTCAACAACCATGACTTTTCCAGGGCTAGTTTCTCATTGTATAAGTTCACAACTTGACATATAATTTCAATATCAGGAACTAATACAACAACGTTCACAGCCACAATCACCTAGTCCTAAATAGACATACCTTTACCCAAAGTGCCACAGCATGATCTTCTTCTTCGATACCTCTTGTATCCATCTCTCCGCCAACATCATTAGTATTACCATTACAACTGTTGTTATGAACAAGCATATCCATGCCGTTTTTAGGTGAGACAGATGTCTCATTCTCTTCCTGAGAAAACATTTTACATACTAACCCATCGCATGCTCTTTCTGATAGACCTTGAAGTGGGCACGACAACTCCTTTTGGGCATCATGAGATCCTGCCATATCGTTGCCGACTTCCTTGTTTACCAAATCAGTCCCGACTCCCTTACTTGCAATGTCAGTCCCAAATTCCTTACTTTCTGCATCAACATTGACGTTATATTTGAGTTCTACTTCTGTCATTTTCTTGCCTTTGGAAGGAAGGACATCTCTATTTGACTGGCATGACCTAAGTCCAGTTACTATATTGGACGGTGAACACATCTCCTCCTGGGAATGATGTAAATCCTCCTTACTGATGCAGTGTTTGCTGCAGTTGACATCCCCTGGAGAGCCATTATTTTCCAAGCTTGCATTCAACTGAAACCTTACATCATTGAAGTAAGCATCCTGGACGTTCTTTTCTTTATGTGGTACAAAAAAGTTCACCTCTGATAAACCATCCAAGCTAACAGAAGACTTTTCAGAGGAACCATCTACTTTCTCATCTGTGCTCGAGCCAGAAGAATTGTTAACTTCAACAGGGTTACAACTTATCGCGGCATTTGTCTGATGAACATCGGAGGCTTGCCACCCGTGGTCATTACATGATAAGGTATGTTTCCTATCATAAGAAATAGATGATATTTTCTCCACGTCATTCTGTAATTGGCAATCCGCTTGCATAACAGGTGGATCCATCAGCATTTCTTTGATAAGTTCTGATCTGCCAATCCACTGTGAAATAAAGCAGGATTTCTAAAAGCAGTGTAGGAAAAATCCTCTACTGGCTTGAAGTCCATAAACACTTATGACTTATTCAACACCTAGAAACAAAAGTGCGGTTTAGGAATGTAGAAATTTCGTATGAAAACAAATGTATGGCAGAACAAACAAAAATAAACTTACTGAACAGATAATGGAGCTCCAGCTTAAACAGAAGATGGTAAAATGATTAAAGTTCAGCTTTATGGTCATATGTGAAGTTACCACTTTATCGACTATGCATAAAGACTTGCAGTTCCATTTGATTCACCAAGCAAATTTCTTGCCAGTAAACACAAAGCGTTTGCAGTCATGTACTCAACAAATCTAGGTTTTGCAATCAGCTACTTAACATTTTAAATAAGAAACGTAATAGGCCATTATGCGACAGTTGGCAGTACATACTACATAACAATTTCTTAGCCACAGGAATTCAAGACTAGAGATATGACACTGATACTAAGAATGATACCAAGACACAGCAGATGACCCTTTGATTGAAATACGCAAATACACCATCAGGCGTTGGAATACAAGGGAGCAATCAAGTTTACATGAATCATATGAGTACAACGCACTCCCAAAAAAACTATGAAATATCGATATGGCAAAAATACATGAGGACTGTACGGTATTGGTTATACGTACATTACTGGCACGGAGGGGCGGCATTGGCGTACTGGAATCGGTACCATTAATTGTTTGTACCATCAAAACCCTAACGACCCGCTTCAATGCCTACGAAAAACTCCCGTGGTAGGACGAACTCAGCCCACGAATTAATGCGCCCATAGGATCCACTCTGAAAGGATCAGGATCCTTCAGGAGTCCCGCGACGGAGTATAGATTTCTATTTCCTATAGACGCCTGTATCTGGGCGCCGAACGATTCAAATCCCGGAATAGGAGGAATGGAGCCGATCCTTGAAACGGAGGGGATGCGAGAGCGAATTACCCTTCTCGACGAGGCACCGCGGTGGCATCGGCGGGTGTCGAAGACGGCGGCGCGGGCAGGAGCACCCGCAGATGTCTCGGCGGAGGCAGGAGGATGCGGCGGAGGCGGCGGGAGGGCGTGCGTCGACGGGACCGTGGCGGGCAGGAGACCAGGGCGGCGCCGACCGAGGGAGGGGGGCGGGGTGGTGCGGGGTCGCCGCGAGAGGAGGAGGAGGCGGTGGTGGCGACACAGGGTTTGCGACGTGAGGGGGAGAGAGATGCGGGAGGTGGGCGGCGTGCTCGCGATACCCACAGGTAAAAAAAGGGGAAACGAAATAAAATAACTCCCCCACCCAATTTCTTACTTCCCCGGATTAACCGTTCGGGCTTCAGGCCGACTTGACAGAGTATTTAGGCGGACCTGGTATGCTGAGTTGGGCTACAAGCGGAATTTCTACGAGATTAGGCCCAGTTATTCCGTCCATACAGGGTTTGTCGTAAGTGGTGGATCCGGGCCTAGTTTGTCGTGCTAAAAAAAAAGCAGACAAGAGGTGACTTCCTGCCAGAAAAAAAAATTGATGCAGGGTTTTTTTTTCCTGCGATGAGAAGACTCTCCCAAGTTTTTTTTTTTGATAATTAGCAAACGCTCCCAAGCTTGTCCCCATCGATAAAACTTTTTTAGGGTGTCCCCATGGATACAACTAGAAGTAGAACCCCAATTTGAATCTCAATGCATGGCAATTACTCGCTGCAACATGATAATTTAAAAAATATTTATACTACATGACAATTTTCACTTCAGACCATGAGAGTATCGTAGTCACTTCTTACCGTACGATGGACTTTGGGTTGATCAAACGTCATCTGTAACACGGTGATCCGACAACTTACAGGTACATCGGAAAGTTTGACAAGGGACTGGATAGCTCAAGAGTGGGATTTGCTCCTCCGACGATGGAGAGATATTCTTAGGTCCCTCTCGGTGTGACGACATCCATCATCGTATGGCCAGACACAGGTGACTAGGTCACAGGGATGCCGGAACATGTCAACGAGGAAGAACAACAAAACCGGTAACGAGGAGACCGGTATAGTGAGCATGAGTATGACTCAAGAGGATACCGATATATCGTGCTACTTGTGATAGGCGTTGGGATTTTCCCGAAGAGGAAGGGTGATGTAGTATAGTAGCAGATAGTATTTCCCTCGGTTAAGAACCAAGGTTTATCGAACCAATAGGAGATTCACGTAAACAAGTGTCGGCAGTACCTGCACACACACAAACAAATACTTGCACCCAACGCGGGCAAGAGGGTTGTCAATCCCCTTGTACTCGTTAATTGCAAGGATTAATTCTGATAGTGGTATCTATAATCTATAATACTTAAATAGTTCATCCCCACTATTCTATTTCTTTTCACATGCAGCCTATCCACCTCAGCATTTTTCAACCAATGGTGTGATTCAACTCTGGTAATTTTTTCTTTGAGATATTCAACTCTAGTAATTAATCAAACCAGGCCTCCTCCGTCTTCCATTGAAGCCCATCAGTGTAAAACCTGATAAAGAGAAGCCCATCAATCATCTCTCCGTATCGTGGCAGACCAGGCGACGTTTTGAACCGCATCCTTCGACCCCCACCCACGCACCACCAGGAAACCACCCCTCATGCAAGCCACCTCCACTGCCGCAATCAGATCAGGTTCAGGGCCGCCGCCGCCTCTGACCCCCAAGAATTGAGATTCTCTGATAGCATGATAGTGAAGGAATGCATGTCAATTTTGTATCATCATCATCATCATCATCATCATCATTATTATTATTATTATATTTTCAATCTCATTGCGCTCTGGTGGTTAAAATTTCTTTCTATTCGTTAACAGTTTCTCGCTACTCACATCGACTTTAGATGTATTTGGTTAGTCCATCTGTTTCATCACATCTCATAGATTGCCAACAGAAATGTGAGAGTTTGTCTTTTGCCTTTTCAGGACCACTACCATTCCTTATTTATGTCTACATCAAGTGTTTGCCACAATTGAGACCTCCACGACGGGATGCGTACTTTTATGAGGCTACATGTAAGTTACACAACTACTTGCAACAAAACCGCACATGCACTTATTTGATTGCTCACATTTGTAAATGGAGTTGAATTAGTTGGTTAAGATATCAACATGTTTTCTTTTTCTCTAATACTATCATGTATCATTTCATCTGAATGCATTCGAAACATATGCTTGATCTTATTTTTCTGACTAGGTAGATATTAATCATATATATGTTCATCCATCTTCTCCGGGACAATCAAATGTTCATGTCCCATGTTTTATTGTTTCTTCGACTTGCGATGCAGGCTACATAGAAGGCATTGGCAGAGCCATTAATTGGTTGTCGACAGTAATTGTTGGTGCAATGTTTTGCCCCCTTGTGTTTTGGAGATTGTTGCCAGAAACGGACATGGACTGATTTGTTTGCTAGTGCACACAGAGAGAAATAGTCCATGCAAGCCCGAGGAGAATGCTGAATTCGGTGTCAAGTTCGAGAAACTTCACCGAAGACTTTCTACGTTGCTGAGAAGGATGAGCTACATTTTTTAAGAGATGTATGCGAGAAGATTGTGTCAAAGAAGTTGACCCCTTGAAATTATCGCTGACATGAAGCAATATTTGTTTGAAGTGTCCGAAGAAAATGACTGGCGTCGAGGAGATTGAAGACGAAGTGAAGACGTAGCATTTACTTCGTTGTTCTTCTTTCTTACATTTGAGTCGTAGGACCTCCGTACTATTAAGAGGGGTATAGGTTCTCGAAGCTTAGGTCCGTTGTGATGCTTAGCCGAAACCTATGAAAGATCGAGAGAAATCTCTTTATGCTTCGAATGATTACCTGTCAGCAGAAGACGTTGTTCTTTGGTGCTGCAGGAGATATCTTTCGGACTGAGGAGTTAGCATTTCTTGCTCCACAAGGAATGTTACCGTTGTGCTCAATTTCCGACCGTTGGAATTGTGTCGTTCGGCCATTGGCTGATCTGCATGTCCAATTTGGTCATTTCCCAGCAGAGAAGGCTGCGGCTATAAATAGCCACCCCGCTCCAACGTTATCCGTTGGCTGCTCCGCTTAAGATTTCTGAGAAGATTGATTGAGCATCCCATCTTCGAGAGATTTGAGTTTAAAATCCACCGAGAGAAAATCAAGAGCCAAAACTTAGACAGTGGTTGAGCATCACAGTAGATCTGAGTTAGAGTTCTTGTACCTATTACTCTTGAGACATGCGCACTCTCTAGACAGATAGGTGTCGGCTTGAGTGACGAAGAGTAGTTATCTTCACCAAGCAAAGTCTTCAGCAACCAAGAGTCATTGTGGTTCGCCAAGAAGTCTGTCGAAGGTTTGGAGATCGTCGACAAGTATCTACCCCGAGTGAAATCAACTGGAGTCTGATCAGCTCAGAGTTGAAGGAGAATAGGATGGAGAGAGGTTTGCTCCTGTGTTCAATCACAAGTCCCTCCAACCAGACGTAGTCCTTTGGCAGAAGGGCGAACTGGTCTACCAAATCCATCTGTCGCCATCGAGCACCACTGGTTCACTTTACTTTACTGCATTTCCTTCAACAATTTACTTTCGTGCTCTGTGTCGATAGAATTACTTGATCTATTATAGTCTTTCGTATTTTCTTCTGTTTCACTCGTTCGGTTCCCTACAATTCAGTCCTACCTAAGATTGTGCATCTGCTCGATCTCACTGTGTTCGTTTCTTTACTTTTAGCTTGTTTTCGTTCGGTGTTGTACCTGTTTACCTAGTCAGTATTCATCTCGGTTATTTCGTAGTCTTACTTCTTCACATGCTATTCATCTGCTAGCCTACTGCATTACCATCGCAATAATCAGACTTGTAATCTACTATGCATGAACAATCATCGCATCGTTCCTCGAAAGATTTTCCCCTCTATGAAGTGCATGTTTAGCTTTCGTTCTACCGAACTTATTCCGCTGTTGTGATTGGGTTCGATTCAAACTTTCACAAGTATTTTTGAATCTCCCATTCACCCCCCCTCTGGTCGATATACTCTCGGTCCTAACAATTGGTATCAGAGCGGGTACTCCATGTCTCTATTTATTAAAGGTCTAACAACCTTGGAGTTTTGAGTATGTCGTATGCAGGTAGATCCACGCGCTCTGAAATATTTCCTATCTTCGATGGAAATGACTATGCCTACTGGCAAGGAAGAATGAGAATCAGACTTCAAGCTATCAGTATAGAGCTATGGCAGATTGTGGAGAATGGATTCACTATCCAACACCCAAAGACTCCCACTCCTGAAGATGAAGCTAACATTCGGCTGAACACTCAAGCGTAAGATATCATCTGTGACAGCATCTCAAGAGATATTTTCATACGGTTCCGAAACCTTGATACAGCCAAGCAAATCTGGGATGCCATCAGAAATGTCCATGAAGTAGTTATCATCAGAACGGATGCACACACTGATATGCTTCGTGCTATGTTCGCTCACTTCCGAAGTCTTCGAAAGGAAAGTGTCATGGAACTCACCGATCGCTTGACCAAAATAGTTGAAAGATTACATCAGCAAGGAGTAAAAGATATCATTGATAAAGATGTGGTCAACAAGCTGCTCAGTGCTCTTGATGCAACATTTGATCCAGTCGTTGCTGAAATCAAACAAAGACCCGACTTTGAAGAACTTCATTATGTGGAGATAATGACTCTGTTGACTATACATGAAGAAAAGATGGAGCAAGAGAATGAGCAACCCGAATCTTCTTCAAAAAGCGAAGGAGCAATCCTTTCACACTATGGTAGCTCTCAAGAAGAAGAAGATGTCGAGAATCAACACTCCATCACAAGAGAATTTGAAATGCTCACAGAACGTCTCAACAACCTCAGGAGACAAAACCTATGTCTCACCAATGCTGACGAAGAAGAACCACCTGAATCGTCGAGAAGATTACCTCCGAAAGAGATGAAGTGCTACAAGTGCAAACTATTCGGTCATTTCATTGCAGACCGCCCCAATTGGGAATTAAATGCGAAACCAAGCAGAAGATGGCGCGCTCTCCATTGCTCTGGATTCGTCCGCATAAACCGTCACACTAAGCTCACGAAGAAGAAAGATCCATCCACATCTTCTTCAAAGAGACCAGTCACTAACGCGCGAGCAAAAGGAACGATCGAATCTAATATGAAGAGAATCTCTCAGCTCGCTGGCGTGTGTGCTGGAATGACCATGTATTCCGATGATGAATCATCTCAATCAGATACCGACGATGAAGAAGAATTCTACAAAGGCCTGGGCAGGGGAAATGCATTCGTTGCATGTGATCCATCGGAACAATCACTTCAATCCGATGCCGATGATAATGCGTCAAGTGATGATGAGCCTATCGCACTGTGTTTGATGGCAAAATCCACAAAGGAATAGGTATCATCGAAATACCGAAAGTCCATAAATGATTTTTCTTCGGAATACATTGCCTATGCTAAACTTGTCAAGATAGCTAAATCTCAACAAGATGAACTTGAACAACTTGAGAAAAATCTCAGGGAATCTGAAGGATTACTCGTCGAAGAGATGGAGAAAAATCAAGAGTTGATCGAAGAGCATGAAGCTCTTTCTTCAACTCTCGATGATCTTTCCAACCGTTATAACTCTCTTGTGGTTGATTTCGAGAGTTTATCAGATGAACTCCTCAACCGGAATCAAGAACTCGAATCACTAAAGGATTCTTATAACGTGCTTGAGAAAGAAAAGGCTTCTCTTTTCGCCGAGCAAACTGAAAAGCTTCCTGATGATTTTGTGCCACCTTGTCTAAAATGCTTACAGCAGAGCAATGTTGATTCCACTGCTGAAACATCTAATGCCACCATCGAGAATGTTGCAACTGTTACGAATGATATCTCTAACCCCTCAACCGAGGAATTTGTTGCAATCTCTAATGAAAATTCCAGGTTAAAGAACTTGCTTGAGACATGCATGCTTAAGAGCCACTACAAAAAAACACTTTCGTGATGATACGTCTTTGTCACAGTAGATCAAGTTTTCTGTCATGCATGTACATCCGTGACAATTTTATGACAGAATCAAGATAGTCATACATGTGTTGTCGTAGAAGTGTTCCATGACAATACTAAAATTATCATCACGGAAGTGTCCACTTCCATGACGATAAATGTCGTGTCATGGAAGTGTTTTCGTCAAGGGTGACCGACACGTGGCATCCACCATAACGGGTCGTCATTAAGCTATCGGGTTCCGGTTTGGATCCGATAACCCGTTAGCAGCTCTGACCAATGGCGATTTTCCACGTGTAAATTTCCCATTCGCCTGCGGATCCACATGTCAGCTCGGCGTTGCTACAGATGTCATTCATCCAATGGACAAGACGCGCCTATGATACGTCGACATGTGGCACGGCCCAACAGTGGCCCATTTGACCTAAATGGGCCGGCCCAGCCAAAGGCCCACAAGATTTTGTCAGACACTAGTGGACCGGCATGTTAACAGCCTGCCATGGTTTGGGCCAAATTACGGCCCATATCGGATCATGTTTTGGGCCAAATTACGGCCCATAACAGATCTGGCCCATTAACAGGCCACTGTGCTTTTAGGCCCATTGTAGGCCCGGTTTGTATCTCGGCCTGTTAAAAGCCCGTTTAACAGTTCGGCCCGATATTCGTTTCGGCCTGTTAGCCGCCGTTGCTGCATATGGGCCATTTTCGGCCCGGTTTAACTTTCGGCCATTTAACGGCCCGTGCTGCATCTGGGCCGATTTCTAGTCCGAAGTGACTTTCGGCCTCTTAACGGCTCGTACTCTTCGTGGATAAATTTCAGCCCAACCTGACTAATGGCCTGTTAAAGGCCTGTGACATAGTGGGCCAAATTATGGCCTACTTTGCATCGGGCCTGCTTACAGCCCATAATTTTATTGGGCCAACCAAGGCTCGTGATAAACTTTGGCCTGTTAACGACTCGTATGCAATTGGGCCAATCATGGGCCTACGGATGTTTCGGCCTGCTTCCGGCCCATGAATTGTTCGTCTCAATTCAGGCCCAATCTCCTTTTCAGCATGTTAAAAGCCCAGGGAAATTTCTGGCTGCGGCCCACGTTTTACTCGGCCTATTAAAGGCCGAAAACTACTTTATGTTTAGGCCTATAATGGCCCGAGATGATTATAGGCCGACTTTCTGGCCCATATATAACTAGTTACGGGCTGGCCCGTTTGGGTAGCATAATTTCTTTTTATATACCGCTGACAAACCGATAACGTATTGGGCCGTTGAGCTCTGTTGAAACTACTGACCTAAATTACAGCATACCGACTAAGCATAAACCTAGACTATACAATAATGAAATTACGGAATATTACATACACTGGGCATCAAAGTTCGCCACCAATGATAATAAAGGGCAACCAGACCGCATATTACATACACTAGGCATCAATGGTCGCCAACAGTGCAAAAAACGCGCCGACAAAATAATAGACAAAACCAACAGCACTTTAACACAGTTCAAGAAACGTTAGTCCTACCCCGGTGCTGCAGCGCAAGCAACTGAACAAGCTGATGAGACCTTAGTTGTCTGAACGTTAAATCCTCTAGCTCTAGCCGCGTAGCTATAAAGCACGCACGGGTGTCCTCTTTGATCTTTGTTAGAGATTGTACTTCAAGTCGGACCTGAGCTGCACCAAGTCTTTCAGCTTGAAGTTGAGACTGAAGAAGTCGAACTGATTCAGGCAGCAACTTAACCAAGGTTGTGTCACAGCTGCTGGTGAGTCTCTTGAACTCACTGTCTTCATCAAGACATAACCTTGGGGTCATCTCGCTCTCTTCAAGATGGTTTACCTTCTTCGCTGCAATATAAGTGATAGGTACCAGCAATGGGTTTATGATACGTCCATTTTGCATCATGTTTTCCTACTGTTATTTATAGTGTTTTTGATCAATATAACACTTTGTGGAGCAATTCTAATGCCTTTTCTCTCTTAATATGCAAGATTTACACAAGGAGGGAGATTGCCGGCACCTGGAATTCTGGACCTGAAAAAGCTATGTTAGAGATACCTATTCTGCACATCTCCAAATGAGCTGAAATTTCACGGAGATTTATTTTGAAATAAATAAAAAATATTGGAAAAAAGAAGTACCAGAGGGGGCCACCCAGGTGCCCATGAGGCACCAGGGCGCGCACCCCCCCCCAGGCGCGCCCTGGTGGCTCGTGGGGCCCCTAGCCAGCCTCCAGTGCCCATTTTCTGGTATATAAGCCCATTTGCCCTAGAAAAAATGAGGAGAAGACTTTTGGGACGGAGCGCCGCCGTCTCGAGGCGGAACTTGGGCAGGAGCACTTTTGCTCTCCGGCGGAGCGATTCCATCGGGGATACTTCCCTCCGGGAGGGGGAAATCGGAGCCATCGACATCACCAACGATCCTCTCATCGTGGGAGGACCAATCTTCATCAACATCTTCACCAGCACCATCTCATCTCAAACCCTAGTTCATCTCTTGTATTCAATCTTTGTCTCAAAACCTCAGATTGGTACCTGTGGGTTGCTAGTAGTGTTGATTACACCTTGTAGTTGATACTAGTTGGTTTATTTGGTGGAAGATTATATGTTCAGATCTATTATGCTATTCAATACCCCTCTAATCTTGGACATGATTATGATTTGTGAGTAGTTACTTTTGTTCTTGAGGACATGGGAGAAGTCTTGTCATAAGTAATCATGTGAATTTGGTATTCGTTCGATATTTTGATGATATGTATGTTGTTGATTCTCTTAGTGGTGTCATGTGAACGTCGACTACATGACACTTCACCATCTTTGGGCCTAAGGGAATGCATTGTGGAGTAGTAATTAGATGATGGGTTGGTAGAGTGACAGAAGCTTAAACCCTAGTTTATGCGCTATTCCGTAAGGGGCTGATTTGGATCCATATGTTTAATGCTATGGTTAGATTTATCTTAATTCTTCTTTCGTAGGTGCGGACGCTTGCGAGAGGGGTTAATCATAAGTGGGAGCCTTGTTCAAGTAAGAACAGCACCCAAGCACCGGTCCACCCACATATCAAATTATCAAAGTAGCGAACGCGAATCAAACAAACATGATGAAAGTGACTAGATGAAATTCCCATGTGTCCTCGAGAACGCTTGCTTATTATAAGAGATCGTTCCGGCTTGTCCTTTGCTACAAAAAGGATTGGGCCACCTTGCTGCACTCTTTGTTACTATTGCTACTTGTCACTTGTTACAAATTATATTGCTATCAAACTAGTCGTTACCGATAATTTCAGTGCTTGCAGAAAACACCTTGCTGAAAACCGCTTGTCATTTCCTTCTGCTCCTCGTTGGGTTCGACACTCTTACTTATCGAAAGGACTACGATTGATCCCCTATACTTGTGGGTCATCAAGACTCTTTTCTGGCGCCGTTGCCGGGGAGTGAAGCGCCTTTGGTGAGTGGAATTTGGTAAGGAAACATTTATATTACGTGCTAAAATTTATTGTCACTTGTCACTATGGAAAGTAATCCTTTTAGGGGTTTGTTTGGGGTATCTTCACCTCGACCGGAAGCACCGAGAGTTCTCCTCAACCTACTGCACCTATTGAAAATATTTATTATGAAATTCCTTCGGGTATGATAGAGAAACTGCTAGCTAATCCTTATGCAGGAGATGGAACAATACATCCTGATATGCACTTAATCTATGTGGATGAAATTTGTGGATTGTTTAAGCTTGCAGGTTTATCCGGGGATGGAGTTAAGAAGAAAGTATTCCCTTTATCTTTGGAGGGAAAGGCATTGACATGGTATAGGCTATGTGATGATACTGATACATGGGACTGGAACCGGTTGAAGCTGAAATTCCACCCGAAATTTTATCCTATGCATTTGGTTCATCGTGATCGGAATTATATATATAATTTTTGGCCTCGTGAAGGAGAAAGCATTGCTCAAGCTTGGGGGAGGCTTAAGTACATGATGTACACATGCCCCAATCATGAGCTCTCAAAAGAAATTATCTTACATAATTTTTATGCTCGGCTTTCTCATGATAATCAAAACATGCTCGATTCTTCTTCGACTGGCTCCTTTATGAAGAAAACTATTGAATTCAGATGGGATCTTCTGGAAAGAATTAAACGCAACTCCGAGGATTGGGAACTCGACAAAGGTAATGAGTCAGGTATAACACTTAAGTTTGATTGTGTTAAATCTTTTATGGATACCGATGTTTTTCATAAGTTTAGCACTAAATATGGACTTGACTCTGAGATAGTAGCCTCCTTTTGTGAATCATTTGCTACTCATGTTGATCTCCCTAAGGAGAAGTGGTTTAAATATCATCCCCCGTTAAACAAAAGATTGAAGAACCCATTAGTGTTAAAGAAGAAACAATTGTTTACCATGTTGATCCAGTTGTGCCTACTGCTTATATTGAGAAACCACCCTTTCCTGCTAGGATTAAGGAACATGCTAAAGTTTCAACTGTGATTAATAAAAGTAATATTAGGACACCTAGACCCTCTGAACAAATTAAAGTTGAACCTAATGTTGCTATGGTTAAAGATCTCTTGGTCGATAATATAGATGGGCATGTTATTTACTTCTGTGATGAAGCAGCTAGAATTGCTAAACCAGATCCTAAAGATAAAAATAGACCTGTAGTAGGCATGCCTGTTGTTTCTGTTAAAATAGGAGATCATTGTTATCATGGCTTATGTGATTTGGGTGCTAGTGTGAGTGCTATTCCGTTTACCTTATATCAAGAAATTATGAATGATATCGCACCTATTGAAATAGAGGACATTGATGTTACTATTAAACTTGCAAACAGAGATACCATTACACCGCTTGGGATCGTTAGAGATGTTGAAGTCTTGTGTAGAAAAATAAAATACCCTACTGATTTTCTAGTCCTCGATTCTCCACAAGATAATTTTTGTCCCATTATATTTGGTACACCTTTCTTGAACACTGTTAATGCCAAGATAGATTGCGCTAAAGAAACTGTTAGTGTTGATTTAGGTGGTATGTCTCATGAGTTTAATTTCTCCAAGTTTCGTAGACAACCCCATGATAAAGAATTGCCTAGTAAAGATGAAATTATTGGTCTTGCTTCTATTGCCGTACCTCCTACTGATCTGCTAGAACAATATTTGCTAGACCATGAAAATGATATGCATATGAATGAAAGAAATGAAATAGATAGGATGTTCTTTGATCAACCACCTATCCTTAAACACAATTTGCCTGTTGAAACTCTTGGAGGTCCTCCTCCACCTAAGGGTGACCCTGTATTTGAATTGAAGCAATTGCCTGATACATTGAAATATGCTTATCTAGATGAAAAGAAGATATATCCTGTTATTATTAGTGCTAACCTTTCAGAGCATGAAGAAAAGAGGTTACTAAAATCCTTGAGGAAGCACCGTGCTGCTATTGGATATACTCTTGATGATCTTAAGGGCATTAGTCCCACTCTATGTCAGCACAAAATTAATATGGAGCCTGATGCTAAACCAGTTGTCGATCACCAACGACGATTAAATCCTAAGATGAAGGAGGTGGTAAGAACTGAAATATTAAAGCTTCTGGAAGCAGGTATAATCTATCCCATAGCTGATAGTAGATGGGTGAGTCCCGTTCATTGTGTCCCTAAGAAGGGAGGTATTACCGTTGTTCCTAATGATAAAAATGAACTCATTCCACAAAGAATTGTAACTGGTTATAGGATGGTAATTGATTTTAGAAAATTAAACAAAGCCACTCGAAAAGATCATTACCCCTTACCTTTTATTGATCAAATGCTAGAAAGATTGTCTAAGCATACACACTTTTGTTTCCTAGATGGTTATTCTGGTTTCTCTCAAATACCTGTATTACCTGAAGATCAAGAGAAAACCACCTTTACTTGTCCTTTTGGAACTTATGCTTATCGTCGTATGCCTTTTGGTTTATGTAATGCACCTGCTACCTTTCAAAGATGTATGACTGCTATATTGTCTGATTTTTGTGAAAAGATTGTTGAGGTTTTCATGGATGATTTCTCCGTTTACGGAACTTCTTTTGATGATTGCTTAAGAAACCTTGATCGAGTTTTGTAGAGATGTGAAGAAACTAATCTTGTCTTTAATTGGGAGAAGTGCCACTTTATGGTTAATGAAGGTATAGTCCTTGGGCATAAAATTTCTGAAAGAGGTTTTGAAGTTGATAAAGCTAAGGTTGATGCTATTAAGAAAATGCCATGTCCTAACGATATTAAAGGTATAAGAAGTTTCCTAGGTCATGCTGGTTTCTATAGGAGGTTTATAAAAGACTTCTCTAAAATTTCTAGACCTCTTACCAATCTCTTGCAAAAAGATGTTCCATTTGTTTTTGATGATGATTGTGTAGAAGCCTTTGAAAGACTTAAGAAAGCCTTAACAATTGCACCAATTGTTCAACCACCTGATTGGAACTTGCCTTTTGAAATTATGTGTGATGCTAGTGATTATGTTGTTGGTGCTGTTCAAGGACAGAGAGTTGATAAGAAATTAAATGTTATCCATTATGCTAGTAAAACCCTAGACAATGCTCAAAGAAATTATGCTACTACTGAGAAAGAATTTCTAGCAGTTGTGTTTGCGTGTGATAAATTCAGATCTTACATAATTGATTCTAAAGTAACTGTTCACACCGATCATGCTGCTATTAAATACCTTATGGAAAAGAAAGATGCCAAACCTAGACTCATTAGGTGGGTTCTATTGCTACAAGAATTTGACTTGCATATTACTGATAGGAAGGGAGTTGAGAATCCCGTAGCCGATAATTTGTCTAGAATGGAAAATGTTCTTAATGACCCACTTCCTATTAATGATGATTTTTCTGATGAACAATTAGCTGTCATAAATGCTTCTTGTAATACTCCTTGGTATGCAGACTATGCTAATTATATTGTTGCTAAATTTATACCACCTAGTTTCACATACCAACAAAAGAAAAAGTTTTTTTTTGATTTAAGACATTACTTCTGGGATGACCCACATCTATATAAAGAAGGAGTAGATGGTATTATTAGACGTTGTGTACCTGAGCATGAACAGGAACAAATCCTATGTAAGTGTCACTCCGAGGCCTACGGAAGACACCATGCGGGAGACATAACTGCACATAAGGTACTACAATCTGGTTTTTATTGGCCTACTCTTTTCAAGGATGCTCGTAAGTTTGTCTTATCTTGTGATGAATGTCAAAGAATTGGTAATATTGGTAGACGTCAGGAAATGCCTATGAATTATTCACTTGCTATTGAACCATTTGATGTTTGGAAATTTGATTATATGGGACCTTTTCCTAAATCCAATGGGTATACTCATATTTTAGTTGTTGTTGATTACGTTACTAAGTGGGTAGAAGCTATTCCAACAAGTAGTGTTGATCATAACACTTCTATTAAAATGCTTAAAGAAGTTATTTTCCCGAGGTTTGGAGTCCCTAGATATTTAATGACTGATGGTGGTTCACACTTTATTCATGGTGCATTCCGTAAACTGCTTGCTAAATATGATGTCAACCATAGAATTGCATCTCCTTATCACCCTCAATCTAGTGGTCAAGTTGAATTGAGCAATATAGAAATAAAGTTAATTTTGCAAAAGACCGTCAATAGATCTAGAAAGAATTGGTCTAAGAAACTTGACGATACATTATGGGCTTATAGAACTGCTTATAAAAATCCTATGGGTATGTCTCCTTATAAAATGTTTTATGGAAAAGCATGCCATTTACCTCTTGAGTTAGAACATAAAGCATATTGGGCAATTAAAGAACTCAATTATGATTTTAAACTTGCCGGTGAAAAGAGGTTATTTGATATTAGCTCACTAGATGAATGGAGAACCCAAGCTTATGAAAATGCCAAATTGTTTAAAGAAAAAGTTAAAAGATGGCATGATAGAAGAATTCAAAAATGGGAATTCAAAGTGGGTGAATATGTTCTATTGTACAATTCTCGTTGGAGGTTATTTGCAGGAAAACTTCTCTCTAAATGGGAAGGACCGTATATCATCGAAGAAGTTTATCACTCCGGAGCCATCAAAATAAACAACTCCGAAGGCACTAATCCGAGAGTGGTGAACGGGCAAAGAATCAAGCACTATATTTCAGGTACTCCCATTAATGTTGAAACTAATATTATTGAAACAATTACACCGGAGGAATACATAAGAGAGACCTTCCGGAACACTCCAGAACCCTGAAAAGGAAGAGGTAAGTGATACGGTAAGTAAACCGACTCCAAAAATTCCATAAAAATACTTTCTGTCAGTTTTGAAATATTAGAAAAAATACAAAAATAAGAAACAGCCGAGGGGACCCACGAGGTGCACACGAGGCACCAGGGCGCGCCACCCCCCAGGCGCGCCCTGGTGGCTCGTGGGCCCCTCGTGAGCCTTCCTCCTCGGAGGCCCTTACACAGGTTACATCGTAACAACTTTCATAACTTGGTCCACAATTACGGGGTTGAAAATACTCCTCGTATGCACATACCCTCCAATTGAGACATCTCTCGTCCAAGTGAAAGTGATACAGGAAAGAATGCTTGGGGCCCAGAGAATAAGCATATTATGGCCGAAGTCCAAAGGAATACAGAGATGATACAGCATGTGCTCCGAGAAATCCAGGGCCTAAAGGAGATCCTAATTAATGTCATGAAGGACAAGCCCACCACTTCATCACCACCACCATCACCGAAGAAGGAAACTTGAATACATGGGTATGGGCACTCCCCTTGGCTTGTGCCAAGCTTGGGGGAGGTGCCTCGGTATCGTATCACCATCACTTTTATTATCTTTACCTATTTTTAGTTCGATCCTTAGTTATTTCGTGATCTAGTTAAATAAAAGTTTAGTATGACCTATTTTCGAGTGCTAGTTTCGTGATCTATCTATCTATGTAATTGAGTTGAGAGCTATATAATAAAGAGTAGTTTGAGTTTTTTGCTTCTTTACTTTTATGTTTCAATCCTAGCAATGAAAATAATGAAAAGGATCATATGCTAATCTTATGGAAATTAATGACATTACATAAAGAAAAGTATAAGTGGTAAAATTTATTGGAAGTTAACAAACATAGCATTGGTCAATGATGCAATTCATGAAAAAATTAATAAGGGAAGAGAAGATTCACATGCAAATACACTATCTTGGACATCTTTTATGATTGTGAGCCCCCATTAAGTATTTTATGTCAAATTGTTGACATTGGACAAGGAAGACAACGTAATGAATTATGTTTGCTTATATTCACATAGAAGTTATATTGTCATGGATTCTCCAACATGTGGTGCTTGCCCAATATCTTTGCTAGCCAAAAATCCACACCAAGTAGAGATACTACTTGTGCATGCAAAACCCTTAAACCCAGTTTCATGTCATGAGAGTCCATTATATCTACCTATGGATTGAATAAGATCCTTCAAGTAAGTTGTCATCGGTGCAAAAAGAAATAAAAATTGCCTCTAAATATGTATGAACTTTTATTGTAAGGGAAAATAAGCTTTGTATGAACTTGTGATGGTAAAGAAATAAAAGCGACGGGCTGCATAATAAAGGTTGCTATCACAAGGGGCAATATAAAGTGACGTTCCTTTGCATTAAGAGCTTGTGCATCCAACAACAAAAAGCGCATGACAACCTCTGCTTCCCTCTGCGAAGGGCCTATCTTTTACTTTTATGTATTTACTTTTTATGCAAGAGTCAATAGTGTTCTCCCCTATTCCTTTTTATTTTTCTCTTTTGCAAGCATCATGTGGTGGGGAAGATCTAGGCACATATATCCAGTTGGATATGAGTGATCTTGAGTTATTATTGTTGACATCACCCTTGAGGTGAATAAGTTGGGAGGCGAAATTATAAGCCCCTATCTTTCTATGTGTCTGGCTGAAACTTTTTGCTCCATATATATGTTGTGAGTGTTAGCAATCATAGAAGACTAAATGATGGTTGAGTATGTGGACTTGCTAAAAAGCTCCTACATGAGACCCTTCCTGAAAATATGATGGATTGCAATTGCATTGTTGACTGAGAACATAGTTTGTTAGTTTTCAAGAAAGTTTATGTCTTATACTTCATTGCTGTGATGAATTGTTACTTGCTCATGAGAAGTTTTATGATAATGAATGTTGCTGTTATAATAATGATCATGATGCTACTATGTCCGTATTTTTGTTTTTATCGACACCTCTCTCTCTAAACATGTGGACATGATTATCGATATCGGCTTTCGCTTGAGGACAAGCGAGGTCTAAGCTTGGGGGAGTTGATACATCCATTTTGCATCATGTTTTCCTACTATTATTTATAGTGTTTTGATCAATATAACACTTTGTGGAGCAATTCTAATGCCTTTTCTCTCTTAATATGCAAGATTTACACAAGGAGGGAGATTGCCGGCAACTGGAATTCTGGACCTGAAAAAGCTATGTCAGAGATACCTATTCTGCACTTCTCCAAATGAGCTGAAATTTCACGAAGATTTATTTTGGAACAAATAAAAAATATTGGAAGAAAGAAGTACCAGAGGGGGCCACCCAGGTGCCCACGAGGCACCAGGGCGTGCCACCCCCCCAGACGCACCCTGGTGGCTCGTGGGGCCTCTGGCCAGCCTCCAGTGCCCATTTTCTGGTATATAAGCCCATTTGCCCTAGAAAAAATGAGGAGAAGACTTTTGGGATGGAGCGCCGCCGTCTCGAGGCGGAACTTGGGCAGGAGCACTTTTGCTCTCCGGCGGAGCGATTCCATCGGGGATACTTCCCTCCGGGAGGGGGAAATCGGAGCCATCGACATCACCAACGATCCTCTCATCGTGGGAGGACCAATCTTCATCAACATCTTCACCAGCACCATCTCATCTCAAACCCTAGTTCATCTCTTGTATTCAATCTTTGTCTCAAAACCTCAGATTGGTACCTGTGGGTTGCTAGTAGTGTTGATTACATCTTGTAGTTGATGCTAGTTGGTTTATTTGGTGGAAGATTATATGTTCAGATCCATTATGCTATTCAACACCCCTCTGATCTTGGACATGAATATGGCTTGTGAGTAGTTACTTTTGTTCTTGAGGACATGGGAGAAGTCTTGTCATAAGTAATCATGTGAATTTGGCATTCGTTCGATATTTTGATGATATGTATGTTGTTGATTCTCTTAGTGGTGTCATGTGAACGTCGACTACATGACACTTCACCATCTTTGGGCCTAAGGGAATGCATTGTGGAGTAGTAATTAGATGATGGGTTGCTAGAGTGACAGAAGCTTAAACCCTAGTTTATGCGCTATTCCGTAAGGGGCTGATTTGGATCCATATGTTTAATGCTATGGTTAGATTTATCTTAATTCTTCTTTCGTAGGTGCGGACGCTTGCGAGAGGGGTTAATCATAAGTGGGAGCCTTGTTCAAGTAAGAACAGCACCCAAGCACCGGTCCACCCACATATCAAATTATCAAAGTAGCGAACGCGAATCAAACAAACATGATGAAAGTGACTAGATGAAATTCCCATGTGTCCTCGAGAACGCTTGCTTATTATAAGAGATCGTTCCGGCTTGTCCTTTGCTACAAAAAGGATTGGGCCACCTTGCTGCACTCTTTGTTACTATTGCTACTTGTCACTTGTTACAAATTATATTGCTATCAAACTAGTCGTTACCGATAATTTCAGTGCTTGCAGAAAACACCTTGCTGAAAACCGCTTGTCATTTCCTTCTGCTCCTCGTTGGGTTCGACACTCTTACTTATCGAAAGGACTACGATTGATCCCCTATACTTGTGGGTCATCAGTTTGGCTCACTATCTTCCCTAAAGTTCTGCCTGGCATCAGAGATATTAATCTGAAAGAGAAAGAAGGAGACAGAGAACAAGTATCACAAATATATAAGCAACGATGGCCAGTGTGTGACAATTCCATCCCATTTTATATTGGCAAATTCAGAGATACAATTTAAAATAGCATTAACATAATACGGCATTGTCCGTATCATCAGCAAAATCAGTTAAGACAAAGCAGCAAATGAGATGATGCAGGCCTGGGCAGCTTCACCACACCACCGGATTAGAGATCTAGAACACAGGCATACATGCAGGGCTAAAGAAAATCAATGCATCTGTTTTGATTAATGTGAATGGTATGAATAAGGAACATGTTTTTACAACTACAATTTGAAACTGGCAGTTGTTGCAAACATGCAATCTGATGCAAACACCAAAGTAAAAAGCAGTGGAGGAAATGATGTCTATCCAAATCTATACTAGAACAAAGTTTGAAGGCTTGAGAAGGATGGACTTACATTACATGTTAACATGGGCTCGACAAAGCCCTTCTCCATGTCAATGGAATGATAATTCAAGAAATTCCCCAAAGAAACTTCTTCATAAGCGTTGCCTTTATTCTACATTTTTTAAAGAGTAAATATAGATCTAATAATATTGGAAGAAATAGAGGATAATGAAGCTCAGATGCAGAGTGATGATACATAATCAAATAGCTATCAATTAAGTACAACGTTACGAGGCAAAAGGTACTGACAAGAGGAATGCAGACCTCAACTTGTGCAGTGGCATTGGCTTTATTCAACATTTTGGTAAGAATAAATGTAGATCTGATAATTTGGAGAAAATGGAGGGCAGGGCAGATAAGATGCAGAGTAATTCCAAACAATCAACTATCTCTCAATGTAAGTACAGTAATACTACCTCCGTTCGGAATTACTTGTTGCTGAAATGAATGTATCTAGCACTATTTTAGTTCTAAATACATCCAATTGAGCAACAAGTAATTCGATACGGAGGGAGTACATGACAACAGGTAATTACAAGAGCAATCCAGAACTTCATAACCATTGGGATTATTCTACATTTATGTAAGAGTAAATATAGATCTTATAATTTGGAGCAAACGGTGGATAAGGAAGCTAACATGCACAGTGATGCTACATAATCAAACAGCAATGAGTGTAAGTATGGTGATAAAGGGCAAGAGGTACTGACAAGAGCAATGCAGTGCGCAGTATTTTTGTGAGATCCTATGATCCCTTGAGAATGGATCACTGCCTTTTGTAAATACTTTGTTTGTACTCCTTCAGGATCTGCAATCACCCTCTTCCTTTTGGACATCTATTACGAAAGAACAACATTTGAGTGGAAAAACCTAATATGATGACACATGGAATAGGTACAGAAAATGGATAGGCATGGCATATTCTCATATATGATGTGTAAACTAAGCAGATGGTGGTGTAACAAAGTAGAAGTAATGCAAGATACGTGCGACCAATACAACCTTGCCAAGTTAGAGCAAGCACCTTGATGGGTGAATAAGATAGGCCATCTAACTCTGACTCATCTGGAGAACTAAATAGACTTGGGTCTCTATCTAGGTTAGAATCGTCTTTAGGATCATATTCTGCAATGGAATCTGTAGATAGGGAGCGTGTGTGTTCCATTGCATCCAGACAGGATCTCAATCCCTTGATGCCAAGTTTGTTAGGCAGTGGATTGTTCCGCAATATTCCTCTGGTGCGCCCATTATCATATTCATTATGATCATGTTCAATACCTGACATGCATGAAAACATAAAAATAAGTGAGATTATCTTTGTAATGCATAGGGGATTCTAATCCAATAGTGCCTCCCTGTAAACCCCTATGTGCTATCTCTGTGCAATTCTTCTGAGAGATGCCATGTGTGTTGTAATTTGGTGTGTGCATTAATATAATGTGGCCTGCTACTCAAAATATAGGCTCCCTGTTGAGAGCTCCAGAAGTAATGATACTTCGCAGATGACAGCTTCAAAATATACTAAGGAAGAACAACTCGACCTGACCTGTCGAACGCAAATGTCTCTGCTCCTCTTCCCAAAGAAGGAACATACTGTACTTATTAAAGAACAAGAGAAGAGGATCATGTTAAAGAAGAGCAGAAGAGCAAGCAGATTGTAGATATTACAAGTCTTTCTATACAATGTCTGTTGCCCACCCATGATGAACCAGAGCGCACAGAGAAATACTATTCCTTTCTGTCTCTCTATATGTGGCTCACATGCATTTTGAAACTAAAGTAGGAACATTTAGCTGACCAATTAAACATGTCTCTGTCTTACTAATATCAGCATCATATCAGATTTGAATTTGTACAACTAAGCTTGTTTAGCTTGATGGGTGGAGCAGTGCTCTTACGACACGAATCACGTAGGCTGATCGTAGTGATCATAAAAGGGGGAAACCCTAAGCATGATGAGTATAGTGTTGACCGTGGCATGGCAGATCTGAAGCTGCAAACCGCACAAAGGCTACTTAGCAACCGATGTTTGCTTTCAACTAACAACTAAGATTTGGTATGGACAAGATAGTACAGTAAACAAGTGACAAAGAAATGCAATTCTCTGTTGTCTCTCTATATGTTGCCACATGCATTTGAAAACTCAAGTGGGAGCATTAGCTGACCAATTAAATATGTGTCTGTTAACTAATATCAGTATCATATCACATTCGTATTTGAACAACTAAGCTTTGGAATTATGAGGGTGTGTTGTTTAGCTTGAAGGGTGGAATGCTGCTAGTACGACACAAAGTACCTACGCAGATCATAGTAGTGTAGATAAAAGGGGAAAACCCTAAGCATCATGAGTAAAATCGGGAAAGTGGAAGTAGCTGGAACATATGGGCTTGTATTGCCGGTACGGCTGGAAATGCTTCGGATCCCCTACAGGGGCAGCTCTATTCAACTGAAGGCGCAATATTGTTACTATCAGTCTAGACTCTCAAAGGCGACACAGCTCCCAGCATTTCCTGGATATTATGGCAGACCAACTAGAATAGTTGAAAGCATCCATCAGAAGCGACCCAATATAACTGTCGACTGCAAATGTCCCTGCTCCAGTTCCCGACAAGGAACATACTGTACTACTATACTTATTAAGAAGAACAGAAGAGGAACATGTTAAAGAAGAGCAAGCAGATTTTGGATAATACGATGTGTGTTGCCCACCCATAATGAACCAGAGCGCATAAAGATATGCAATTCCCTGCTGTCTCTCCATATGTGCCGCACATGCTTTTCGAAACTAATGTAGGAACATTAGCTGACCAATTAAACATTCTATGTGTTAGTAATATCAACATCATATCATATTCGTATTTGAACAACTAAGCTTTGGAATTATGAGTGGCATGTTATTTCGCTTGATGGGTTGAGGAGCAGTGCTAGCACGACACGAAGCACCTAGGATGATGGTAGTGAATATAAAAGGGAAAAACCATAAGCATTGCGAGTATAGTGTTGACCGTGCCATGGCGAATCTGAAGGTGCTAACCGGACAAAGGCTACTTCGCAACCAATGTTTGCTTTCAACTAACAAATAAAGATTAGGTATGGACAAGAAAGTACAGTAAACAAGTGACGATCTATTTTTTGGGTGAGATCAATAACTTAAGCACATATGAAAGAGTACCACCTCTCTTGCGATGCCGTGTAGGCCTCTGCTGATACGTTGAGGGTGCTGCGGGTGCTATGGCTGTCGGCGGCGTGGAAGCAGATCTGAGAAGGCAGACGACGGCATCGGTGGATAAGTCCTGTTGTCGTGGACGTGACGGTCGTAGGAGCGGCCACGGCATGGTGGACGACGACGCGGATGAAGCGAGAGGACGCGATGCTAGGATCCTGATCCGGTGCGGTGGATTAGAGACGTCGATCTCTTGTAATGGACGACGGCGTCGGGGTAGCTGCTCCGGCATGGTGGAGGAGGACGGCGGTGAATGGGGTGGCGGACGGAGGAGGCTAGGGTGGAGAGGGTGTTTTGGCGCCCACGGAGTACGAATGGGGAAATGGAGCGAGAGAGGAGGGGGAACCATGTCTTTGGGACACGCTTGTCTAAAATGTGGGGAAGTTACCAACTTAGCCCCCGTTTAAAATTTTGGACGTCTCGTCGGTTGGGGATAGGACGGTAATCTCGCATCTCCCCAATATTTACCGAGAGCGATTTCGGGCGAGGAGAGGGTGTTTTGGAGCCCACGGTTGGCGCCCACGGTGTATGAACGGGGCTGACAGGTAGGGCGGTTGTGTCACGTATGAGTGAAGTTACAAACCTGCCCCTACTTAAAATATTTGCCTAGATCGATTTCGGCCGAGGAGAGTTTGTGTTGCCGCCCACCGTGTATGAATGGGGAAATGGAGGGGGAGAGAGAGGTATTTGGGACGAGCTTGAATCAAATGTGTTTTGCCGCCCACGTTTGGCGCCCACCGTGTCTGAATGGGGTGAGAGGCGGTCGTGTCACGTCTGAGTGAAGTTACAAACCTACCCCTATTTAGAGCAGTGGAAATCGAGCCGATAGGTTGTGCGTGTCAGGGGTAGAGTAATTTCCATCTCCCAAACACTGGTTTCGGGCAGCTGACGTGGGAGTGGATGTTTTGCCGCTTCTTTCGAATTTTGGGAGAATAAGCATTCAAGTTTACCCTGGCAACTAAATTCGAATCCATTTTGTATTCTATTATGAATCTTTATAAATCATTCTATGTTTTTTTAGATATCTTCAAAAGCATAACAAAGATGTATTCCACCTTTATATATGAATATGGTTTACAAATGCCATGATACTCGAATTCAGAAGGTTGAATCCACTTTGAGTCAGACAGTTATTTCATCCAACACAATCTGCTCACACGAAAAACAGTTCACCTTATGTCCACTCCTACAAGTACTGAGGATTGCCTCGCCTAAGAAAATCAGATCATTACAAGACATGGACAACAAATAAGGGGTCTTACAACATAATCCATTCACAAACATGACACAACATGCAAGTATACTAATCTAATGACAATTTCAACTGGTATCTAAAGAAGAACTAGGATTAGCCTATGCTTCAGATAGTAGAAGCAGCAGGACCTTCTCCGTATCCAAATGCAACTGTCTTACTTGCTCCACATCTTGGTTTGCTTGCATAATGCGTGCAGCTAATTGCATAATTTCCAGCCTCATGATCAGGATTACCTCATTCATGGCAGCCACACCCTCTCTTTCTGCCTCTAGTAGAGCCTCAAGAACTATAATATCTGTGCTATCCAACGGGGTTGCCTCTGAACTGCTACCATCTGGTAACATGGATGGCGCATTGCTTCCACAAATAAATCCTGGGGGTGTACATTGTGTCCTAGTTTGAACTGCATCCTAAAAGGTTTCCGTTGGACATAAGTAACAGATAGTTATCGCATGATCCAGGCAGTCAGCTTACATGGTAAACTACATACTAATTATTGCCGAGCATGGCAAGCTATATTTAAATGGTTCGAAGTTGCATCAGCCGAAAACAAATTAAAATGGTTAGCTGAAAGGCAGTGTACCACAGCTATATTTAGTTGCCCAAGCATATAAACAGTTGAAATATTCTGAGAAAGCACTTAAACAGTGTGGCCTCATATAAACTAGCAAGACAGTCTTGTGATGGAGTTCATAGGAAAAGTTAAGGAGTCAAATGAAGTATGCATGCATTTCTTTACGATAGTACGGCAGACACTTCTGACACATTGGCCAACTCAGGTATAGCCTAACAAGTACTCCCTCTGTAAACTAATATAAGAGCGTTTAGATTACTAAAGTAGTGATCTAAATGCTCTTATATTAGTTTACGGAGGGAGTAACAAACAAGCATTCGAATCAAGCAATACAGCAAAGCAGGCAACTGAACTATTTGTAATTCAGTAGGATTATAGGTTGAGGGCACAAGCCAAGAAAGCAGCCCTCACGCATGACATTTCACAGTAACTAAAACACACTGGCTTACCATATGTCGCTGTGAAGGCTCGCTGCTGTTGCAATGTTCTTTGAAGATGTCGTCAGCATCCCGTGCATGCAAATCTAGTCATTGTAGTTTATTCTTCCCCCTCTATTTTGGTAAAACTAATTTTAATCACATGCATTGTTCAAATTGAACATTAATGATTCATCTAAACTAATGAAAGAAGGGTGTGTGCTTACACGACAATATGTGTGCTTCACTCTATTTTTGTGCTTGTTCGAGGTGCCAGCCCCAAAAGAAAAAGCATTTTGCTTGATGCGGTTGGCAGCTCCATAATGAATAAAAGCAACAAATCAGTCATGCAACTTGGGAAGATCAATAACGCACAAAAAAGTTATGAATAGAGGCTTGGAGCAGTGCGGTAATAGCTAGCATTGAAAAATGTAGGTTAAGATGAACCAAAAGCAGCGAAACTACAAGCTAGTTTGCTGATGTGTAATTTAGCATAGAGAACATAGAAGCAGTCCAGTACAATAATTGTAACCAAGAGGTGACATCAGAACAACACCATTATCATAAATATAGCATGCAAGAAGTAAAATAGGAGGCAGTAATATCTAGGAATTACAATAATACTTAGGACAAAGAAAAAGCATTGTAACTACAGGTGCACTGATTTGTAATTTAGCACATATAACCTGTTCACTACCACACGTTTGGACCTACAGGTGCAAGCAGAATAACGCCTCTCATAAAAAATTGAATGATGCCCTGAAGAAATTCGAAGGTGCGGTGCTTATGCTAAGAAGGTGAACGTAGGTGCCGGCCGTTGGAGAATAGTACCTGATTCTCGGCGGCGTATGGGCATCGTTGTCATACATGAAAGCTAAGTGTCGTCGATGGTGCTCGTGTTGCGGTTGAGTTGGGCCGGCTGTCGCCATTGGTGAAGCGGCTCCGGTGCTTAGGTGCGGCGCCTTTTGACATCCAAGAAAGCTGATCTATGGTAAGTGAACTGTTGTTCAATAAAGACGAGAAAAACCAAAGGAGTACTAATTGAAATAACCTGATGAGGCGGCGGCAGTAAAGCTGGGCCGGTGGAGTTGAATATGGCATCCGTGGAGCGGGTCTGGTGCAGTGGACGAAGGCATTGGCGATGCACATCCGGGGCGGTGTACAGTGCTTTCGGTGAGGCGGATCTGTTGCGGCGGACGAGGGCTTCTATGAAGGGCCAGCGATGTGGCAGACGAGGGCGTCGGTGAAGGGCCTACACTGTGGTGGACGAGGGCGCCGGTGAAGCAGATCCAGTGCGCTGGACCATGATGGCGGTCAAGGAGATCTGGTGCGGTGGACAAGTCAGTCGCTAAAGTGGCTCCGGTGCAGTGGTGAGTTGGCAGTTGGGGGTTCCAAGGTGCGGAAGGTAGATTCGGCGGGGTGTGAGGTGCACCGCCGCGGCGGAGGACTAGATTCGACGGCTTGGGGGAGGGGGGAGGCGGGGAGGGGAGTGGTTCTGGGTTAGAATGTTGGGGCAAAGAGGGAAAAACAATGGAGTTACCAAAGCAACCCTTTTTCGTTGATGTGGCAGGGGTAAAAGAGGAATATCGTAGGGCTAAACTTTCGGGCGCAAGAAATTTCGTTGTGAGCGGGAAGTTTGAAAGCTTTTGGCGGCTGAAATTATGTGTTCTCGTCTTGTACAACCGACTATGATATCGTGGCCGAGTATTTATTTGTTGTGCACGCGATAAAAAAAGGTGCAAGTTTCGAAAATCAATGTCCCCAACTCGAAACTTAGATTGTCCATTCAATTCAAATATGGATCATTGAGCTAGCGCAAGCAAGTACCATCATACGCTCCAATTCAAATGAAATTTCCAATGTGTTTCTCCTAAATATGATGACACAAACAAATATGTATGTGTATGAATAAAGTGGATGATTACAAGGTTTGAACACGACCGTATGTCTATATCTCTAGGTTTGATATATGAATTTGAAATCACGCAATCGGGTTAAAAATTGTACCCCCATTTAATTGAATTAAAAAAGCTAATAATGCAGTTGAATTCATAATTTCCAATCTTAGGTCAGTAATTCTAGTACTTCAAAATATACCTCGCATGTTCAAAAGTATCGCTATCTCATAGTCCAAAAATATGAAAAAAAAATGATCAAGCATGAGTGCACACACTCTTGACCATGTATTTTAATTACGTCTATATCTCTCAGACATACACCCCTCACTCTTTATCTGAAGCACACCACCCCGGCCCCTCTCCCTCCCACACAAGCCTTTCTCTCCCTCGGACACAAACACGCGCACACATTATCCCCTCTCTCTCTCTCTCTTCTAGGTCTGAACCCCAATATAGGTCTCTATCTCTTTGTCTCTCGGACATGCACACATCTGTTCCCCCACTGTAACATCCCAAAATTCTAAATTTTGGAATGTTATATTAAATAAATAATTATGATTGTTTGTTTGATTGTTGTGTGATTGATTGTGTGAAATTGAGTGGAAATTGAAACTTTTGAAAGTTGAATGAGAGGGAATAAAAGGACTTTCCCAAAACTTTCATCTTGCATTTTGATCTCCATGAATTCAAATTCATTTCATCACAAAACCCTAGAGTGAAGATAATATGACTTCTTCCATTTAAAGAAATGAAAGGGGGTTGAGAAGATTTGAATTCCATTTGGGAATATTTCAAATCACAAACTTTATGCCACTCAAGGATTTTCATGAGAGAAGATAACATGACCTCTTCAAAATATATGAAAGAGAGTGGGAAGTGATGAGGAGCAATTTTGAATTTCCTTTGATTCACTTTTGAAAAGTTTTCCATTTTGAGTTTCAAGTTCATTTCCATTTATTCAAATAAAATAAAGAGAGAAGGAAATATGACTCCTTCAAATATCAGAAAGAAAATATGGAAATGGATTATGAATTCAATAGAAATTTATTTGAAAAATATTTGAAATCATTTGCATAGCTATTTCTTGAATTCAATGAATATTGATTTATTGATTTTTTATGCAAATTATTTTTCTCCTGAAAAGGAATAAATGAGAATGAGGGTAAAATGACTCCCTCCAAATTAAAAATAGGAGAAAATTAATTTGAAATCATTTTGGTATTTCAAAAATGATTTTTACTGATTTTTATTGCAACATAAGCACTGTTGGAATTTTAGTAATTTTTATATACTCTATTTTGGTAAAATAAAATGTGTACAGTGGACCATATATGCCAGTGTATTTTCGTGCAAAATTTCATTTAATTTGGAGTTCATTTGAATTAGTTTTGGAGCATTTTTGGTCTCTGTTTATTTTGAAACAAAAGGGCGAGAACCCAGCCAGGCGCTAGCCGCCGGCCCAGCAGCGCTTTCGGCCCACGGCCTGCTCCCGTCCGAAAAACCCTTCCCACCGGCCGCCCGCCCCATCTCTTTTCCCGCCGCTCTCGCTGACCCGTGGGGCCCAGCCCCTGGCCGTCTTCAACCTCTCGTGCGAGCTGCGGGATAAGCACGCGCCCGTGTTTCCGAACCCGCCAGCCGCATCCCTCGCGGATAGAGCTTATCCGCGGCCTCTCTCGCGCTCCTACCTCGCCTATAAAAGCCCCCGACACCCCTCATTCGATGACGCCGACTCTCTGCTCCCCACGCCGCTTCTAGCCGCTGCCATCGCCGTGTGCATCTCGCCGGAGCCGAAGCACCTCGCCGTCGTTTCCGTCGTCGGTGGCACACCCGAGCCCTCTTTTTCTTCGTCAAACTCTTTGTCTCGTTGAGGCGCACCGTTTTGACATTGTTTTGCCGTAGGTTACGCCGCAACGACCGCCCTCGAGCTCACCCGAGCCGCCGGAGCACCCGAGCACCGCCGTCGTCGCCCCGCCTCGTTCGGTCTTCCCCGAGCCTCTCCGAGACCACCACTAGACGAGCCACTCTCCGCCGCATCCCCCGAGCCCTTCACCGACGCCGGAGACCCATCAGGGAGCTCGCCCGCAACGCCGCCGTCGCCGGAGCCTCGCCGGAGACCTCGCCCTCTCGCTGTAAGCACCATCGTCCTCCCCCACCGCACGATCTAGATCCAACGGACGTGATAGAACGTTTATTTTTATTTTGCATGAAACATTTTTTTGTGTGGATCGGCCGTCCGCCCGTAGTTTAGATCGCGCACCCCGTAGGCCTATCACGAGCTACCATGTGTCACGTCACTGACCCGTAGCGTTTCTGTTTATTTTCTTTTCTGTTTTAATTTTCAGAATAGTTCTGTTTTTATAAATTTAATATATTTTATGTTTTAAATCCTTTTTGAGTGATTCTTTTTGAATTAGATCAATAATTTTATGAAGCTTCTGTTTGTGCAATTGGATTTCAAATTTGATGTTTTTAAATTTGAATTTGATGAAATTCGTTCAAATCACTATTTTGCTTATATATTGAGTTTAAAAATAGATTTTTATTTGATTCTTTTTGCTAGTGGTCACTAGATGAATTGTTTATCCAGTAATATTTAGTGATTTATTTTTAGTGTATTTTAAATTAGGTTTATTGCAAAAACAGTACTGTTTTGAATAGTTTTACTTTATTTCCTCTTTCCTTTAGTTTTTATTTGTTTTAATTATTTTCTTTTGTCTTTTTTTGACAAAGTTTGTTAGGTTTATGTTAGTCAACAGTAGACAAATTTTTTATACTTAGGTAAAATTGTTTTGCTTTTGTTTGTGTTAAAAACTTGAATAGGTCATAACTTAGGCTTTATTCTAGCTTTTTATTTGTTTCTTTTGCTAATAAAATTTTATGAAAATTTCTTTCTGTTTATTTGATTGTTTTAAATTTTCTTTTCTGTTAACTTAGTTGTTTTACTTTTCTTTAAGTTTAATTAGGACAAAAACTTTGGTTCTCTAGTAGGTACTTCATAGTTTTCTTTATGGTTTTATTTTGAAGTTTTCTTTGGATTTCATTGGTTTTTCTTTGATTTCCTTTTTGATTTCTTTGTTGCGTTTATTTGATTGATTGTTATTATGATTGCTTGCTAGAATGTTTGCTTATGTGAATGCAATGTTTGACTATATAGATTTCATCGGAGAGTGACGACTAGTTTTATCAAGTTTTCGAGAGCGATATTATCTTCATCAACTATACCAGGCAATTTCACATTTGACCATTTTTTCAATTACCTATGTTTTATATATGCACTTAGTCCTTTGTGGTAGGATTGCATGGTAGGAATTTTATGCCGGATGGCTATGCTTTTACCTAGTAGTTCATTTGAGGTAGGTCCGAACTATACAACCTTTGTCACCACCGTGTAAGTTTATTTTTGCCTCACTAATGTAGACGTGGATTGGGGAGTGTTCATGGGGAGGCATGAGTGACAAAGTAGTAATCAGGACCAATACTTTTAAATGAACTACCTGGGCGGAAATTGATTTGAATGGTGGCGAAGTACAGTGGGAGCATGCATGGGAAATCCATGGTGGTGCACCACTAGTGGTCCGTCCGCTCAGGCTCAAAGGGATCAAACGTGTTTTCATGTCTAGAAGCTTACGTGTGCAGCCACAAGCCAATATGGGCTCTGGCTTAGTTGTGTAGTTAGTGTGACCTCTTCCGGGATTGGCTAGCAGATGTAGAATGAGTAGTTGTAGCGGCCTATCTGTGGGTTAAGAGGGAATGCTTTCAAAAGACTATGTCTCGATCTTCCGATCAAGGAGGTGGTCGAGTCTTGTGGGGAAAAGTGCGCAAACCTCTGCAGAGTGTCAAACCTAATCGATTAGCCATGTCCCCGGTTATGGACAATTTGAGCTTTTAGCAGTGGAAATGCCGGGAGATCTCATCACCCTTAATTTAATCAGTTGGGTTTAAATAAACTTTGGGAATGGATTGAGTTGGGGTTGCCATCTCAATCTTATGCTATTTTTTGTAGTAGTAGAATAATTTCTTTTACAACAGGGAAAAATTAGCTTTATGCAAAGTTAAACTTAGAGCCTTTCCACCAGCCAAATTGCATGTGCAAATAGGTGCATTATACTCTTATGATGTGACTTGCCAGTACATTCCATGTACTGACCTACATGGCTGCAACTTATCACATTGCAGGAATTTCTATGACGAGTAAGAGTTACGTTGTAGGGTTACGGTCTACACTCAACTTGCCGTTGGCGTTGATGGGACTCCACACCCGTATTGATTTGTTTCCGCTGTGATAAATAAGGTATACTCTGGATCTACGGTATTCATTTTACATGTGATGTTATGGTATTCCTACGGTATTCATTTTACATGTGATGTTATGGTATTTCATCGAAGTACTGTGTGTGCCAGCATACTGATCTAGGGATGGCACAGAAAGCACAGAGGCACCGATCCTTTTGGATCGGGTCGCTACAGAGATGGTATCAGAGCACATGTTGACTGTAGGACGTGACCCTAGAAACTGGAAAGCCCTTAGGAAAGAAACTCTCTAAAACTTTATTTTCAAAAAGATCCTTTACCTCTCTTCTTTTCTGAGCTTCATCCAATCTATCCTTTTACCTCAAATAGTTAGACAATACCCTTTCCCCTTTGACCACACGAAGGATCAACTGATGAGACCACTCCGAGGAGGACAGGATATCGGACAACTGAGGACCACTTCAGATTAAAGAGGACTTCACCATACGCTAGAAGAATTGAAGCTACAACAGTCGAAGACTCCGAAGACTTGAAGAATTTGAAGACACTGAAGAATTCCAAGATTTATATGACTTTTAGAAGACCAAACCCCTGTTGTATACTCACGTTAGATGTGATGATTTGTGAGCTATCATATTTTGTGTGTGTTTTCCGACAGCCACAAATAAAACCTATTTTTAAACTATTGTTTGTATTGTGTGTATCTCTTTACCTCTCTCTCGTATCTCATCCCAAAACCCTTGGACCCAATAGATGATGAATGAAGATGGACTTGTATACTCTGGACCGATGACTCAGCCGGAGGCAGAACTATGGATTCAGAACATGGAGAAGCACTTCAGGGAAAATTTGATTGCAAGGAAGTATGAGGTTCAATACGCTCTTCAGTACTTTACAAAAAGTGCTGCAACATGGTGTAAGATGCACCAAGCTATACAAGGATGGAATGGAGAAAAAACTTGGAAGGAATTCAAGATGACTCTACTGAGGTCTCATCTTATCCAGAAGCCCTATGGCAATAAAATGAAGAAATCTTGTGCATGCAAGATTTGCGGAGAGATAGGACACACCCATGAAGAACACAAGGATGGATGCCCTCATTGTGAAGAAAATCACCGAGCTGAGGAATGTCCAACTAGGCAGGTTACTTGTTTCTTGTGTGAAGGAACTACGCACTACCCTGCTCAGTGCCACATTTACCCCAAGGTGCAGCAAATCATCCGGTAACAGAAAGAAGGAATGACAGAAGCCCTCAGGGAAAATTTAAAAGAACCTGTGATGAAGGAAGATGTTGACGACCCTGATGGAGAAGGCCTAACCAGATTTTACTCAAATGCTTGCTATTCATGTGGAGAAGAAGGACATTTTTCACAGTATTGCACGAAGGAAAGCCAAGAGTATTTGGGAGACTTCCCGACAGAAGAAGTGGAGTTTGATCCACAGGAGATAGAAGAATTGATCGGAACGAAGAAGTCCAGGAAGAGAAAGAGCATGTATCCCCTGAATAACCCAGTTTCTGCAAAGAAGGACCGGAGTCATATCACATGTTTCAAGTGCAAGAATACATGTCATTACGCTAGCAAATGCCCAGAAAGGAAGCCCAGGGAATTGTTTGAAATTAATTGCTTTCGTTGCAATGTAGTAGGACATTTTGCAAGAGAATGTTCAGACCCGAGGAAAGCTTGAGTTGAGTAGTTGAGATCTTGATATTGGAATAAAGAATGCAATAAATGTGGAACGCACTTTTATTTTCATTGGGGGATGTTGAGTTGAGTTATGAAATGGAAATTGTAATAGTTCGTGAAGCAATAAAAGTTGATATGTTTGGAATCTCATATGAAATGTTATGAGTTGTTTGTTGATTGTGAGTGCCTCTCTCACTATCTCACCCAGACTTAAACCTTGAACCCATGGACAAGCTGACCACCAAACCTTTCCCGGAAAAATAACCACATTTCACCCAAGGAAATACATACATTATTCTGAGTACCCCTCCTATCTTATACCTGCAGATGACAACCCTTTACGAGTCTTTTCTCAAGGGTCCGGAAACGATCATGACCCCGACTAGTGATCAGGATTACCCAAAAATCCTGAAGGACATGATGAGGCATATTCACCTTGAAGGACATGCAGTCTACAAGGGTTATCCTTTCATGGAGAATGGAGCGGAACTTTGGTACGTGGAGGTACACCTACACCGTGTGAAAGGAGTTTGCCCAAAGACTATGGGGCAATACTTTTTCATTTCTCGAGTACCACGAGCAACATTCTTCGACTTTGTTCGTGAAGCTGCTATGGAAGCCATACGTCAGATTGGAGAAATACTAGAAGCAAGACTCTATCACACTCAGGAATACCTGAGGGAGGTGCATGCAGAGATGATGGAGATGAAGCTCATGGCCACCATGATGAAGCAAAAGATCGATGATTTCAAGGATCACATCGCACAATTCCAGTGGGACTGAAGCATCTTCAAGAAGGGCAAATGAATAAAGATGGAAGTAATGCTTGACCATACCAAACTATGTGGATGGCAACATTTGTAATAAAGTACTTTTGAAATTTGAGTTTTGAGTAGTGGTTAAGGATGTAATAAAGGGTTTGGTATGAAGAGAATATGAGTTATGGATGAACCAATGCATTTTATTTTAATGGTGATACTTTTTCTGTGTGAACACTTGACCAATGGAAAGGAAAATGTATTCCACAGAGTGGAGTTTGGACAAAATGAGTTGGAGTTTTGTTTTGATATGATGGTTACCCCAAGAGTGTGAAGGAATGAAGTACATTTGGATTTAAAAGGGGTGTAATGTTGGAATGTGGAACAATAGTAAACCCCAGGAAGAGTTAAGCTATACAAGTGTTGAAGTAGGCCCATAACCCACAGGACCCAGGATTTGAAAGGGAGCAAGCACAACCTTGTTGAAGGAAGAATTCTGGAAGAAGCTGTGATTTCATCAGCAGACGTTTCATAGGAGGTTACGTAAAACCCGAGAGTTGTGAAGAAACGATAGAGGTTTTGTTTGGCTTGCAGAACCAATGGATTCACCCGAACTTAGTTCGTCGACAAGAGAATTTCTGCAATGCTTGTAAGGATGCCCAAGTGTTAGAATACGTGATTCACTATCTATGTATGTGGTAATGATTCAAGTACAGGATGGATTGACCCCCATACCGGAGACTTCTATCATGAACTATGATATGTTGATGGAAAATCAGAGAGCCTTAAAACCCTAGAAGAGTGTCGACACGACCAGCCAAAAACCTTAGAATGGCAGGACGATGGAAGCCCTGTACAGGCACCCGTTGCCAATCGTAGGTTATACGGTGAGGTTCAACCCAGACCCATTTCCTGCAGGAGGAACCAGTAATTGTTGACCACCATGAGATTTTCAATAGTTGTTTAGCATTGGCGACAGACCTGTCAGCTAAGAAGACCCAGTCTCAGAAGGATCTTATTTTGATGCAAGGACTCAAGATTTTGAGGAAAAGGTTATGCCCTTACCGGAAGAGCACCAGTGAAGGAGTTATCCCGGAGAATATGAGAGGACCGACACCGTCAACCCAAAGGACGGAGTACATGAGTTTTGTTGGAACCGTAACCATGCTTCTAAGGGTGGTAGCACCCGATACCTTGTGTTGATTAATGGATTTTCAAGAAGACCACCCCCCAAACCTAACCTTCTTTCTAGCCTCTCCGAATCTCGAGGACAAGATTCCTTTTAAGGGTGGTAGTCTGTAACATCCCAAAATTCTAAATTTTGGAATGTTATATTAAATAAACAATTATGATTGTTTGTTTGATTGTTGTGTGATTGATTGTGTGAAATTGAGTGGAAATTGAAACTTTTGAAAGTTAAATGAGAGGGAATAAAAGGACTTTCCCAAAACTTTCATCTTGCATTTTGATCTCCATGAATTAAATTCATTTCATCACAAAACCCTAGAGTGAAGTAATATGACTTCTTCCATTTAAAGAAATGAAAGGGGGTTGAGAAGATTTGAATTCCATTTGGGAATATTTCAAATCACAAACTTTATGCCACTCAAGGATTTTCATGAGAGAAGATAACATGACCTCTTCAAAATATATGAAAGAGAGTGGGAAGTGATGAGGAGCAATTTTGAATTTCCTTTGATTCACTTTTGAAAAGTTTTCCATTTTGAGTTTCAAGTTCATTTCCATTTATTCAAATAAAATAAAGAGAGAAGGAAATATGACTCCTTCAAATATCAGAAAGAAAATATGGAAATGGATTATGAATTCAATAGAAATTTATTTGAAAAATATTTGAAATCATTTGCATGGCTATTTCTTGAATTCATTGAATATTGATTTATTGATTTTTTTTATGCAAATTATTTTTCTCCTGAAAAGGAATAAATGAGAATGAGGGTAAAATGACTCCCTCCAAATTAAAAATAGGAGAAAATTAATTTGAAATCATTTTGGTATTTCAAAAATGATTTTTACTAATTTTTATTGCAACAGAAGCACTTTTGGAATTTTAGTAATTTTTATATACTCTATTTTGGTAAAATAAAATGTGTACAGTGGACCATATATGCCAGTGTATTTTTGTGCAAAATTTCATTTAATTTGGAGTTCATTTGAATTAGTTTTGGAGCATTTTTGTTCTCTGTTTATTTTGAAAAAAAAGGGCGAGAACCCAGCCAGGCGCTAGCCGCCGGCCCAACAGTGCTTTCGGCCCACGGCCTGCTCCCGTCCCGAAAACCCTTCCCATCGGCCGCCCACCCCATCTCTTTTCCCGCCGCTCTCGCTGGCCCGTGGGGCCCAGCCCCTGGCCGTCTTCAACCTCCCGCGCGAGCTGCGGGATATGCACGCGCCCGCGTTTCCGAACCCGCTGGCCGCATCCCTCGCGGATAGAGCTTATTCGCAGCCTCTCTCGCGCTCCTACCTCGCCTATAAAAGCCCCCGACACCCCTCGTTCGATCACACCAACTCTCTGCTCCCCACGCCGCTTCTAGCCGCCGCCATCGCTGTGTGCATCTCGCCGGAGCAGAAGCACCTCGCCGTCGTTTCCGTCGCCGATGGCACACCTGAGCCCTCTTTTTCTTCGTCAAACTCTTTGTCTCGTCGAGGCGCACCGTTTTTACATTGTTTTGCCCCTAGGTTCCGCCGCAACGACCGCCCTCGAGCTCACCCGAGCCGCCGGAGCACCCGAGCACCGCCGTCGTCGCCCCGCCTCGTCCGGTCTTCCCCGAGCCTCTCCGAGACCACCACCGGACGAGCCACTCTCCACCGCATCCCCCGAGCCCTTCACTGATGCCGGAGACCCACCGGGGAGATCGCCCGCAACGCCGCCCGAAGCCGTCGTCGCCGGAGCCTCACCGGAGACCTCTCCCTCTCGCTGTAAGCACCAGCGTCCTTCCCCACCGCACGATCTAGATCCAACGGCCGTGATAGAACGTTTTTTTGCGCGAAACGTTTTTTTTGTGTGGATCGACCGTCCGCCCGTAGTTTAGATTGTGCACCCCGTAGGCCTATCAGGAGCTGCCACGTGTCACGTCACCGACCCGTAGCGTTTCTGTTTATTTTCTTTTCAGTTTTAATTTTCAGAATAGTTCTATTTTTATAAATTTAATATCTTTTATGTTTTAAATCATTTTTGAATGATTCTTGTTGCATTAGATCAATAATTTTATGAAGCTTCTGTTTGTGCAATTGGATTTCAAATTTGATGTATTTAAATTTGAATTTGATGAAATTCGTTCAAATCACTATTTTGCTTATATCTTGAGTTTAAAAATAGATTTTTATTTGATTCTTTTTGCTAGTGGTCACTAGATGAATTGTTTATCTAGTAATATTTAGTGATTTATTTTTAGTGTATTTTAAATTAGGTTTATTGCAAAAACAGTACTATTTTGAATAGTTTTACTTTATTTCCTCTTTCCTTTAGTTTTTATTTGTTTTAATTATTTTCTTTTGTCTTTTTTTGACAAAGTTTGTTAGGTTTATGTTAGTCAACAGTAGACAAATTTTGTATACTTAGTTAAAATTGTTTTGCTTTTGTTTGTGTTAAAAACTTGAATAGGTCATAACTTAGGCTTTATTCTAGCTTTTTATTTGTTTCTTTTGCTAATAAAATTTTATGAAAATTTCTTTCTGTTTATTTGATTGTTTTAAATTTTCTTTTCTGTTAACTTAGTTGTTTTATTTTTCTTTAAGTTTAATTAGGACAAATACTTTGGTTCTCTAGTAGGTTCTTCATAGTTTTCTTTGTGGTTTTATTTTGAAGTTTTCTTTGGATTTCATTGGTTTTTCTTTGATTTCCTTTTTGATTTCTTTGTTGTGTTTATTTGATTGATTGTTATTATGATTGCTTGCTAGAATGTTTGCTTATGTGAATGCAATGTTTGACTATATAGATTTCATCGGAGAGTGACGACTAGTTTTATCAAGTTTTCGAGAGCGATATTATCTTCATCAACTATACCAGGCAAGTTCACATTTGACCATTATTTCAATTACCTATGTTTTATATATGCACTTAGTCCTTTGTGGTAGGATTGCATGGTAGGAATTTTATGCTGGATGGCTATGCTTTTACCTAGTAGTTCATTTGAGGTAGGTCCGAACTATACAACCTTTGTCACCATCGTGTAAGTTTATTTTCGCCTCGCTAATGTAGACGTGGATTGGGGAGTGTTCATGGTGAGGCATGAGTGACAAAGTAGTAATCAGGACCAAGACTTTTAAATGAACTACCTGGGCGGAAATTGGTTTGAATGGTGGCAAAGTATAGTGGGAGCATGCATGGGAAATCCATGGTGGTGCACCACTAGTGGTCCGTCCGCTCAGGCTCAAAGGGATCAAACGTGTTTTCATGTCTAGAAGCTTACGTGTGCAGCCACAAGCCAATATGGGCTCTGGCTTAGTTGAGTAGTTAGTGTGACCTCTTCCGGGATAGGCTAGCAGATGTAGAATGAGTAGGTGTACCGGCCTATCCGTGGGTTAAGAGGGAATGCTTTCGAAAGACTATGTCTCGATCTTCTGATCAAGGAGGTGGTCGAGTCTTGTGGGGAAAAGTGCGCAAACCTCTGCAGAGTGTCAAACCTAATCGATTAGCCGTGTCCCCGGTTATGGACAATTTGAGCTTTTAGTAGTGGAAATGCCGGGAGATCTCATCACCCTTAATTTAATCAGTTGGATTTAAATAAACTTTGGGAATGGATTGAGTTGGGGTTGCCATCTCAATCTTATGCTATTTTTTGTAGTAGTAGAATAATTTCTTTTACAATAGGGAAAAATCAGCTTTATGCAAAGTTAAACTTAGAGCCTTTCCACCAGCCAAATTGCATGTGCAAATAGGTGCATTATACTCTTATGATGTGACTTGCTAGTACATTCCATGTACTTACCTACACGGCTACAAATTATCATGTTGCAATAATTTCTACGATGAGTAAGAGTTACATTGTAGGGTTACGGTCTACACTCAACTTGCCGTTGGCGTTGATGGGACTCCACACCCGTATTGATTTGTTTCCGCTGTGATAAATAAGGTATGCTCTGGATCTACGGTATTCATTTTACATGTGATGTTATGGTATTTCATTGAAGTACTGTGTGTGCCAGCATACTGATCCAGGGATGGCACAGAAAGCACAGAGGCACCGATCCTTTTGGGTCGGGTCGCTACACCCACTCTCTAGGTCTCCCGGTATCTATCTTTCCCAAGCACACACTCTCTGTAGCCGTGTATATTTCCCATACACACAAAACACAATGCCCCCAACATCTTTCTCCCTACGTATATCTGGCTCTCGCACTCTCTCCACCATCTCTCACTCTCACATTGACACACATCTCACTCACCACCCCCACTACACACAAACACCCTCCCTCTCCTTGTGCACCTCTCGCCTCTTTCCATCTATTCACATGCGGACCCGACCCTTCTTCCCACTATATGTCGCGACTCTCTCCATAAATCTCTAGCGTATCATCGATCTCAAACTCGCGCGATGTTCTCTCCACCATCTATTTTGACCTCCCATGAAGTCTCTCTGACGCACGCAATGACTCGCTTTACTTGTGTCTCCCTACATAGGCCACTTTCGAACACCATCGACCTCCTCTGCCTATCCACTTTTCGCACACAATCAACCTCCATCTCTCTCTCACTCTCTCTACCCATCTCTCTCTCTCTCCCTCCCTCCCGCACTCTCTCTCTCTCTCTCTCTCGCACCCCTCTCTCACACACACTTGGTTTCTCTTCCAAATATATAGCAAGCACCCCTGCCCGCACCCGCGCTGTCCCGCTACTAGACATGCCTCTCTCTCTCTCTTGGACACACATGCCATATCATTCCCCCTCCCCCTACTAGGTTTACATCATCAGTGGTCTCTCTTCTCCACACACACACACACTCTCCCTTTCCCACACACGCCCGCACAAAACAGACACAGACACACACACCACGCCATCTGTCTGGATCCCTCTTTTAAGACACACACCCTTGTATATTCTCTCCAGCTCTAGGTATATATATCTCTATCTCTCTCTCTCTCTAACTCACATGCACACCAAAAATCCCCGTCTCTCTAATTCACACCTCTCTCCCTATGTATGCATGCGTATCTCACACACTCACTCTGTGACTATGTCTATCCGCCTTCACGTTACACAACACAAAGTCCCACATAGGTCTCTCTCTATCTTCCACACACACACAAACACGCAATGTCTCTCTTATCTCCGCCTTAGTCTCTCCATATCACACACACGCACGATCTCCGCCTTAGTCGTGGCAGTACAAAGAACACGAGACGTGAAAAAATACGTCTACACGTTCGTAGACCACCTAGTGATGACTATGAGCACTAGAGCCAGCCGAAGGCGCGCCACAGTCATCCTCCTCCTTATCGGAGAAGGGAAAACCTTGTTTTAGACAGTCGGGAAGTCATCGTGCTAAGGCCCCACATGCTCAGCTGTTGAATAGAACATAGATCCAAGTCTATGGAAACAAGTATCAATAATACGTTTGTATTTCCATAGTTTCGAGTTTTCCATCAAGATATTAGTCACCCATGGTCGATATTTAGTTTGAATTACGTACACATACATACTATGTAACTAGCCATGCTTATAGACTTCCAAAGCTTAGCTTTCACTCCTACTTACAATATGTAGAGTATTTAACAAAAGACTACCGCTTTCAACCAGCCCTAGCAAGAAACTATTGTACAAAAAATAGCAAAAACATACCAAAAATTTCTCAATCCGTGCCAAAAAACTACTACCAAACTCCTAAAAAAACTAGTACCAAGTGCCAATTAGGCTCGTTTAAACCCGTTTATGACAGGGTTGGCCCACACGTCTGTGCTGACGACGCACCTTAAGTCAACACCGTATGTTTGACCATAGAGTTGTCTGTTACGACAGGTGGGACCCACATGTGAGCATCTATCCTCTTCTTCAAACAGTTCGTATGCGTGTTCGTCGCCGGCGCCGGTGATGGGCGAGCTGGCCGCCGCTCCGGCGGAAGGGCCGGCCGCCGCGGTGGCCTCCGCACGGGCTGGCTGGCCCGAGCGCGGCTCACGCGCGAGCAAGCCGCCGCGCTGGCCTCCGCCCGAGCCGGATGGCTGGCCCGAGCGCGGCAAGCGCGAGCAAGTTGCCGCGCTGGCCTCCGCCCGAGCCGGATGGCTGGCCTTAGCGTGGAATGCGCGAGCAAGCCACCACACCGCCGTGCCAAGCTAGTTAGCAAAGCTTGAACACAAGCAGCTGGATGCATCCAACAGGTTGTGTGCTAGCTTGGCTAGCTAGCGGCCGCAAGCGCCGCGTCGAGCTGTCTTCCGATTGACGCAAGATGGGCTCCGCGCCACCGGCGCTTTTGACCTCGCTTTCAGCCGGCGGCGGTGGCTGCTTCCCTTGGCCGAGGATGACTAGGTGGACGGGCCGGAGGTAGGAGGTGACTCGGGGATTTTTTCTAGACTGGCATGTAGGTCCCACAAGTCATAACACCTAAGTTGCTGGTCAAACAGACGGCGTTGACTTAAGGTGCCACATGGGTTTAAACGAGCCTAATCGGCACTTGGTAGTTTTTCGCGACGGTTTAAGAAATTTTTGGTATGTTTTTGCTAATTTTTGTAGAGTGGTGGTTTCTTGGTATGGCTGGTTCGAAAGTGGTAGTTTTTTGTTAAATACTCCAATATGTATAAGGAACAATCTACTAGCGACAAATAGGAATTCTACGTCGCGTTGTACTAGTGGTCGCGGATAGCCCAACCACGTGCACGGGTTTTCCCTCCCGTATATTTTGCACGCGCCATCATCTCATGGCTCGCATAGAGTAGCAACCGCCCTCGCTTGCTACTTCCTCAGCTGCCATCTTTAATGCCGCCTCCCAATTAAGACGGAGGAGCCGAAAAGGCCTGGCACCGCATTGGGAACTGTGCAATATGGCCCTGGACCTGGACCTAATGCACTCTGTAGCTTGTGGCGTTGCACGCATGGACTTCGCTCCTTATAGTACAAAATTAGCTTGAAAAACGTTTCATAATATGGGATGGAGGGAGTAGAATAGTTGATTTGTTAGACTTTTCTAGAGCCATGTGATTGTTTCTTTCTTTTGCAAAAATCATGGAAAAATTGTATTCATAAATTGAACATTGCACGTGATGTGCACGTACGCGTGTACTAGTGGAAAAGAAAAAGCCTACTGTCGCGGTATGAAAGAAGTCAAATGTTTTCCCCCGCAATAGTGTGTGCATGAGAGGAGCGGTTGAGCAGGCCAGCTACGCGCATGAATAGAGCAGCAAGCAGGTCTGCAGTACGTAGGTGTACTTTCCCTGCATTGATAGTTACAGCGATGGTTCTAGAGAACAGTACTACTGCTACTTCCGGGCTGGTTTACTAGTCCCCATCGTATTTTGAGTTAAAGTTTGATCACATATTTGACTAGCAAAATTTTAATGCATGTCACCAAAAATTATATTGTTGGATTCGAATTTGAATGTACTACCCTCCACTTGCTACTGTAGCTCATTGGCCTTGAGATTCAAAAGTTGAAAATTGGTACACTAAGAGCATCTGCAATAGTCTGTATGATAGATTCGTTGGTATAAGGAACACGTCAGCAGTCATCAGTGTGTCATATACAAGTTCTCCAATGAATTGTACTCTGATGGGTACCACACACATTAAATCAATAAACGAAACCTGATGACCAACGCCCGAGAGAAGGAAATTGGGGAGCCAGCTGTGGCAGCTCTCACCAGGTCAGTCAGGGCCCACAGAAATGAATGTAATTATCTCGGAGCTTGTGCTCGGAAAGTTGGTTCAGGATCATACGATCTCATTCTCTCTCTTCTTTTATTTTACGCCACCTCACCAAAACAGTCTACGTGGCAGATTTACCAACGATGATCATACGACCATTGGAGTACTAGTACTACTCCTATATTAAATAATACGTAACTGCACCATCGCAGTACCGCTAATGCGTGCCCGCATAACTTCCTTCACGAAGGGACGAGGCCCTGCGGTTACGCTCTTATCTCCTCCTCGCCAGTTCCCCTCCCGAAGAGACCAAGGCAGTTCGTCGCTGCTACCATGGATTCGCCAAGCGGTTCTCCTCCTCGCTGGGGCTGGGAGACCTTGGACGACGATTCTCTGGGAGAAATCGCATGCCGCTCCGACTTCCTCACCGCTGCAAGACTCGGTGCTTCCTGCGCCAACTATTTTAAGACAATGCGTAAACAGGCTTGGGAGAAGGCCATGCTTGTTGGTCTTCCATGCGTCCTCGAGGAGAAGGTTATTCAATGGGACTCCAGTCCACCGCAACGTGGCCGCGGTTGCATCTTGACGCCACTTGAGTTGCCGACGTTGAGAGGCAGTCGGATTTTGTCCGATGAGAAGGCCAGTCATTGTGTTTGATCATGTAATGTATATTCTAAAAATACTTAGTTATTCCATCCTGTAATTTCTCCGCTGCCAAACCATCCCACAGGTTTGGGTTGGTGCCAATGGAGATTGGCTTGCATACCTACGGCCGGATACCACCATCATTTTGCACAACATCCACAACAGTGCGGCCGTTCCCATAGACCCCTTGTCCAGCATTGGGATCGGCCTTCCGGACTGGCAGGGCTTGAATAGGTACGATGATACCACCATGAGATTGAAGAAGATAGCAATTGCGGACCCGCCGACCAAGCACTGCAGCTATGACGATTACTATCTCATCGCAGTGTTCAACATAAGGATTGCCATCAATAAGAATGGCCCTGACGGCAGAGGCTATCACATGTTGGCCGCGGCAGATTTGTTCATGCACAAGTTCGAAGACGCCGTGTGCCATGTAGGCCACATCTTCGCTGTGACAAGCCAGGGGACTTGTTTCATCTGGGTGCCATCCTACGGTACGGGAGATAACAAATGGAATGCACTAACCATCATTTGCATCCCTAACGGTACTCTATTATTTTGCAGGGACCACGCATCCCCCGATCAAAATCAGATCGCCGATCCTGGATGTGTTGGATTATGTGCATCCGCCATTCGGTCTAACCTGGAACCTTGTAGTTGACTTTGGCAAATTGGGATCAACTATCTTAGCAGTGGTTACCCATGGTACCATTGATGTGCAACAAGGTGCCACGATCTACCACGATCGGACCCTCACCATGTACCCAGGTATTCCATTCTCTCATTGCCTTCTCTTTCATTGTACTAGTATTACTACTAGTACTACTACTACTGCTTCGGATCCATAGTAGTGTGTCGCAGGGATCGGCGGGAGTAGTACTTTTTACCTAGGAGTACGCGTATAGCTAGCTCTTGAATCCACTCCCACCATTTTTGTTTTTCCATGTCTTATCTCCTCCGTGTAGCCAAAAATGGCTATATATAATCAGTCGGTTATTGAACTTCCTCTATAGTATAATAGTACTACTCGCTGCACAATATTACTGCGCGCCATATTTGAGCACAACATTATCCTGCATGGACCTTGACCATGTACGTCACCATGTGTCCAGATCTGAGATGCCACGTGTACCAGATGGACGGCTCCGAGTTCGACCCCCGTGATGCTATGTGGGAGCCGAGGGACACTCTTGGAGAGTACTCGCTTTTCATTGGGGACAGCTACCCCATTGTCAAGCAGATGCCACCTTCCGTGCACGACACCGAAGGTCTGCCGTTCATGAAGCATGGTTGTGTCTTCAGTGTGCACCGCCGGTTGAACATGTTGGGACTCGCAATCCCTGATTTATGCCGCTTCAGCTTGGATGAGTCTCCATCATGTGGAACCGGACTAGAAAGCTGCGACAATGATTCCCATTGCCCACCGGTATGGATCGTGCCATCTATGAAGAACACCTGGGACTGGAACCTGGAGGACGACATGGAGCCCATCTATAACGTGTAAGTGGAGTATGGTAAATTGTGAATGGTAGCGCTGTAAATATATGTAGAGTAGTCGTGCACAAATTTATCACATGAAGTGGAGATGAACTTGTGTGGCATGTTGGCATTTGTCCTTTAGAATTTACTAGTAGATGTGTTATGTGTACGTGCAACTTGTGTGGCTGTTCCACGGGCACCAACACGCTTTGTGAGAAAAAAAGGTGGCACAACTTTGGCTATAGGTGACGTGGCAGCATCATACAGTAGCAGTTGTTCGCTATAGTTGTACGACTGCTCGTACTTCTATAAACCTTACGCTTGGCTCTTTGCCTCTTCGGGAGGTCCAAGTTCAACAATGATGGTACTACAGTACTATATGTTCTGGCAATCTGACACCGAATGAACTGCCACACGTCCACCGCGTGAGCGAGGGCGAGGGAGAGCGTGCTATAGTCAAAAGCTTCTCCTTGTCCTGCGAGCCACGGTGCACGTGGGAGAGGGAGAGGGCGTAGGCGTACTAAGCAAGCTTCTCCTCGTCTTGCGAGCCACCGCGCGCGCGGGCGAGGGAGAGGGCGTAGTAAGCAAGCTTCTCCTCGTTCTACGAGTTGACGAGACACAGTAGTACTAGTAGTCCATACTGCCTCCTTTCCAGTTAATATGGCTTAATTTGAAACGAGATAAATACAGTGGCGATCACTGTATTTGTAACAATACGGTCACTAGACTTCATAATACGCTCATCACGGTCACTATATACGTTTTGTGGTGATTATACGGTCACTAGCTCACCGTAGAGCACCATATTGCACTCCGCTGACCGGCCAAATAGTCTACGTGGCACTTTCTTGACTGGTTAAATTGGCATGTGGTTTCTGGGTCCCACCTATCAGTTGGCAGAGCAAAGAAATAAGTTAAACAAAACTTTACGCAGGCGCGACAGGAGTCCAACCCTTGCGCGCGAACCACCCTGGCTGTGTATGTGTGTGCATGCACGTGTAGGTTGAGCACTTGAGCGTGAGCATGTGTGTTGCGTTGTGTGCTGTGTGCCGCATGCATGGCTGCGTGAGTGTTGCGTGCGTGCATGTGTACGTGTGAGTGTTGCATGCATGCGTGAGGGTTCTAGTCCCTCCCATTCACATGTTCATATTTCAAGCTTCATTAAAACGTTGCATGCAAGAATTACTCCAATGCATGTAAAAGTCCTGGTCATTTGTTGTTCACGCATGCACGCATGCATTGCAATTAATACATTCGTAAACACAATTTTCTTGAGGAAAACGGGCCCATTAATTGAGTACTTTTGCAAAGTACTACAGTAGTACTACACAAAGTTCTTCTGGAACTCATCATCTACTATTACCTTGGTTGATGAATCTTTTTTATCGAGCTGTATATAAACCAGAATGAGGGAGTAGGTACTACTACGTAATTGGCGCCGGGAGCCTTGGCCAATGGTTCTTAATGTTGGACAGGATGAGAGTAGAGGCATAGATAGGAAGTCTTGGCGATCCATTATTCCCCATCGGTCTATTCAACTACTAGTCTTCATAGTGAAGTGACAATACACGCTGCAGCAGATGGGACACTTGATTAATAAGCTGAGCCAGTGTGCCGGTGTTACTAAATCAGCCTTACCCTGTAGTGCCATCATTTCTGCCAGTGGAGAACGCTTCCGCAATTACGCGTATGCACGTCTCTCTTCCGTTGACTGACATATGGGCCCGCTTGACGTAGACCCACAAGTCATCCGCTTTACTATTTACACTCGTGTATACTAGTAGTACTAGTTGAATTGAGATTTAATGCACCTTCTTCCCCGTCTCTCCCTTTTCTTCCTCCTCTCTTCCCCATGGACGTCCCTTCCCCATCTTCGTTCGCACACCATTTTCCAATGCTCACTGCTCGCCCGCCCGCGCCATCTTCCTCGGCCGCTCGCGCGCACCATCTCCCCCCACTCACTGCTCGCCCACACATGCCATCTTCTTCTCTCGCCCGCCCGCATCCACTTCCTCGCTCGCCCGCACGCACCGAAAACCCCAATCACTCAGCGCCCTAAAAAACCCAATGGCAGAACCGACTGACACGCAGAGCCGCGATTGGAATTCCCTCCCCGGTGTTCTCTTGGAGCAGATCTGTAATCATATGGACCTGCTCAGCACCGTGCGTCTGGCCGCATGCTCGGTGTCTATGCACCGTCTACTCATGTCACGCCCAATATGCGATCCTATCCTCAAGGAACTCGGAAGTCCCGCTAAGGATAGAAGCGCATATCGGAGACGCTTCGCAAGGTGGATATCATTACAACATACCATGTACTGAATAGATGAGAATACCAGATAAAGGCTTACACTCGCCACAAGCTACAGCATGAATACATCAATACATAGCAATCATCAAACAGAAGAGCAGGATCCGACTACGGATGAAATCAAACGAAAAAGAAGGACGACATCCACCCTGCTAGTCCCAGGCTGCGAACCGGGAACCCATCCTATGATCGACGAAGAAGAAGAAGCAGAAGAACAACTCCAAAAGCAAGCATGCATCGCTCTCACGTCAAAGCATTGCTTTACCTGTACCTGCACCTGTTGTTGTAGTAAACTGTGAGCCACAAGGACTCAGCAATCCCATTACCATGGGTATCAAGGCTAGCAAAGCTTAATGGGTATGGAATGGTTAAGTGGTGAGGTTGCAGCAGCACTAAGCATTGTATGGTGGCTAACTTATGAGTACAAGAATAAGAAGAGTAAACTACGCATAAACGGTCGGAATCTAGCATGATCAAGAAGTGATCCTGAACGCCTACTTACGAGTCAAACATAACCCCACCGTGTTCTCTTCCCGAACTCCCTCGAAAAGAGACGGTCACGGTTACGCACACGGTTGGTGTATTTTAATTAGATTTAGTGTCAAGTTCTCTACAACCGGAGGTTATAAATTTCCAAGTCACCACATAACCGTGGGCACGGCTCTCGAAAAGATTTAACCCTGCAGGGGTGCTCTAAGTAGTCCATTATAAATTACCACACGCATCCGATGGAACATCCTCACACCATGATAACTGATACGTCCATTTTGCATCATGTTTTCCTACTGTTATTTATAGTGTTTTTAATCAATATAACACTTTGTGGAGCAATTCTAATGCCTTTTCTCTCTTAATATGCAAGATTTATACAAGGAGGGAGATTGCCAGCAGCTGGAATTCTGGACCTGAAAAAGCTATGTCAGAGATACCTATTCTGCACATCTCCAAATGAGCTGAAATTTCACGGAGATTTATTTTGGAATAAATAAAAAATATTGGAAGAAAGAAGTACCACGAGGCACCAAGGCGCGCCACCCCCCCAGGCGCCCACGAGGCACCAAGGCGCGCCACCCCCCCAGGCGTGCCCTGGTGGCTCGTGGGGCCCCTGGCCAGCCTCCGGTGCCCATTTTCTGGTATATAAGCCCATTTGCCCTAGAAAAAATAATGAGAAGACTTTTGGGACGGAGCGCCACCGTCTCGAGGCGGAACTTGGGCAGGAGCACTTTTGCTCTCCGGCGGAGCGATTCCGCCGGGGATACTTCCCTCCGGGAGGGGGAAATCGGAGCCATCGACATCACCAACGATCCTCTCATCGTGGGAGGACCAATCTTCATCAACATCTTCACCAGCACCATCTCATCTCAAACCCTAGTTCATCTCTTGTATTCAATATTTGTCTCAAAACCTCAGATTGGTACCTGTGGGTTGCTAGTAGTGTTGATTACATCTTGTAGTTGATGCTAGTTGGTTTATTTGGTGGAAGATTATATGTTCAGATCCATTATGCTATTCAACACCCCTCTGATCTTGGACATGAATATGGCTTGTGAGTAGTTACTTTTGTTCTTGAGGACATGGGAGAAGTCTTGTCATAAGTAATCATGTGAATTTGGCATTCGTTCGATATTTTGATGATATGTATGTTGTTGACTCTCTTAGTGGTGTCATGTGAACATCGACTACATGACACTTCACCATCTTTGGGCCTAAGGGAATGCATTGTGGAGTAGTAATTAGATGATGGGTTGGTAGAGTGACAGAAGCTTAAACCCTAGTTTATGCGCTATTCCGTAAGGGGCTGATTTGGATCCATATGTTTAATGCTATGGTTAGATTTATCTTAATTCTTCTTTCGTAGTTGCGGATGCTTGTGAGAGGGGTTAATCATAAGTGGAAGGCTTGTTCAAGTAATAACAGCACCCAAGCACTGGTCCACCCACATATTAAATTATCAAAGTAGCGAACGCGAATCAAACAAACATGACGAAAGTGACTAGATGAAATTCCCATGTGTCCTCGAGAACGCTTGCTTATTATAAGAGATCGTTTTAGCTTGTCCTTTGCTACAAAAAGGATTGGGCCACCTTGTTGCACTCTTTGTTACTATTGCTACTTGTCACTTGTTACAAATTATATTGCTATCAAACTACTCGTTACCGATAATTTCAGTGCTTGCAGAAAACACCATGCTGAAAACCGCTTGTCATTTCCTTCTGCTCCTCGTTGGGTTCGACACTCTTACTTATCGAAAGGACTACGATTGATCCCCTATACTTTTGCGTCATCAAGATTCTTTTCTGTCGCCGTTGCCGGGGAGTGAAGCGCCTTTGGTGAGTGGAATTTGGTAAGGAAACATTTATATTACGTGCTGAAATTTATTGTCACTTGTCACTATGGAAAGTAATCCTTTGAGGGGTTTGTTCGGGGTATCTTCACCTCGACCGGAAACACCAAGAGTTTCTCCTCAACCTACTGCACCTACTGAAAATATTTATTATGAGATCCCTTCGGGTATGATAGAAAAACTGCTAGCTAATCCTTATGCAGGAGATGGAACGGTACATCCTGATATGCACTTAATCTATGTGGATGAAATTTGTGGATTGTTTAAGCTTGCAGGTTTATCCGGAGATGGAGTTAAGAAGAAAGTATTCCCTTTATATTTGGAGGGAAAGGCATTGACATGGTATAGGCTATGTGATGATACTGATACATGGGACTGGAACCGTTTGAAGCTGGAATTCCACCAGAAATTTTATCCTATGCATTTGGTTCATCGTGATCGGAATTATATATATAATTTTTGGCCTCGTGAAGGAGAAAGCATCGCTCAAGCTTGGGGGAGGCTTAAGTACATGATGTACACATGCCCCAATCATGAGCTCTCAAAAGAAATTATCTTATAGAATTTTTATGCTCGGCTTTCTCATGATAATCAAAACATGCTCGATTCTTCTTTGACTGGCACCTTTATGAAGAAAACTATTGAATTCAAATGGGATCTTCTGGAAAGAATTAAACGCAACTCCGAAGATTGGGAACTCGACAAAGGTAATGAGTCTGGTATAACACTTAAGTTTGATTGTGTTAAATCTTTTATGGATACCGATGCTTTTCATAAGTTTAGCACTAAATATGGACTTGACTCTGAGATAGTAGCCTCCTTTTGTGAATCATTTGCTACTCATGTTGATCTCCCTAAGGAGAAGTGGTTTAAATATCATCCCCCTGTTAAAGAAAAGATTGAAGAACCTGTTAGTGTTAAAGAAGAAACAATTGTTTACCATGTTGATCTAGTTGTGCCTACTGCTTATATTGAGAAACCACCTTTTCCTGTTAGGATTAAGGAACATGCTAAAGTTTCAACTGTGATTAATAAAAGTAATATTAGGACACCTAGACCCTCTGAACAAATTAAAGTTGAACCTAATGTTGCTATGGTTAAAGATCTCTTGGTCGATAATATAGATGGGCATGTTATTTACTTCTGTGATGAAGCAGCTAGAATTGCTAAACCAGATCCTAAAGATAAAAACAGACCTGTAGTAGGCATGCCTGTTGTTTCTGTTAAAATAGGAGATCATTGTTATCATGGCTTATGTGATTTGGGTGCTAGTGTGAGTGCTATTCCGTTTACCTTATATCAAGAAATTATGAATGATATCGCACCTATTGAAATAGAGGACATTGATGTTACTATTAAACTTGCAAACAGAGATACCATTACACCGCTTGGGATCGTTAGAGATGTTGAAGTCTTGTGTGGAAAAATAAAATACCCTACTGATTTTCTAGTCCTCGGTTCTCCACAAGATAATTTTTGTCCCATTATATTTGGTAGACCTTTCTTGAACACCGTTAATGCCAAGATTGATTGCGCTAAAGAAACTGTTAGTGTTAATTTTGGTGGTATGTCTCATGAGTTTAATTTCTCCAAGTTTCATAGACAACCTCATGATAAAGAATTGCCTAGTAAAGATGAAATTATTGGTCTTGCTTCTATTGCCGTACCTCCTACTGATCCGTTAGAACAATATTTGCTAGACCATGAAAATGATATGCTCATGAATGAAAGAAATGAAATAGATAGGATGTTCTTTGATCAACCACCTATCCTTAAACACAATTTGCCTGTTGAAACTCTTGGAGGCCCTCCTCCACCTAAGGGTGACCCTGTATTTGAATTGAAGCAATTGCCTGATACATTGAAATATGCTTATCTAGATGAAAAGAAGATATATCCTGTTATTATTAGTGCTAACCTTTCAGAGCATGAAGAAAAGAGGTTACTAAAAACCTTGAGTAAGCACCGTGCTGCTATTGGATATACTCTTGATGATCTTAAGGGCATTAGTCCCACTCTATGTCAGCACAAAATTAATATGGAGCCTGATGCTAAACCAGTTGTCGATCACCAACGACGATTAAATCCTAAGATGAAGGAAGTGGTAAGAACTGAAATATTAAAGCTTCTGGAAGCAGGTATAATCTATCCCATAGCTTATAGTAGATGGGTGAGTCCCGTTCATTGTGTCCCTAAGAAGGGAGGTATTACCGTTGTTCCCAATGATAAAAATGAACTCATTCCACAAAGAATTGTAACTGGTTATAGGATGGTAATTGATTTTAGAAAATTAAACAAAGCCACTAGAAAAGATCATTATGTCGGTGTATAAAACATGGGTATTTTATACCCTGACTTATGCATAGACGGTAGCAGCCTCCTTGACGGCCAAGCCTTGCCGGGAACCGCCAAGACCAAGATTCAAGACCCAGTTGCGGAAGCCGCTGGGGAGAAGCTCAAGGCACGGCACCAACGAGCACCCGACCAGTACCGAAGACGAAGACATTCCTTGCCGGCAAGGCTAAACCGGCAAGGTGAAGACCCGGCAAGCTCTGTACCGGCAAGCTTTTGCCGGTCCTCCTGCGCTCCACCTCATCGCACAGATGTTCGCTAGTGGATGAGGTGTCGACCGCGCAGCCTGGTTGGTAAGGCTTGTCGGGCACGTGTCAGCACACTGGGACAGGATTTGCCTCTAATGACACCCGTCCAGGAGGCATGTCAGAATAATATGAGGTAGCTGAGCGAGCGGTGCAGAAACCTTGCCAGGACTACCTCTCCACATGACACCTAACAGTGCATTTAATGCTTTTGTCCTAAACTAGCAGAGTTACGTATGATGGCACTGTTTGCTATCTAATCGACATGTAATTACTGTTTTGCCACTGTGGTAACCCCTTTGAGCTATAAAAGGAGGGCCAAGGCAACTGTTAGGGGGATTCGGACCCCCCTTTTCAAACACTTGCACGTCTCGCGTAGCAGCTCTCTCTGCACCTTGCCGGGAGAAGCGCTCCCTGTACTTGTGCTTTCATACAACCAATACACCAAAAGCAGGAGTAGGGTTTTACGCTTCTCAGCGGCCCGAACCTGGGTAAATCCCTTGCGTCTTTCATTGTTCATGCTCTTTGTGCACGTTGATCCCCCCTGCCGAACCACAAGGGGCTGGATGGCCCCATAGATGGTCGTACCCACGACATCTTTAGCGTGCCAGGTAGGGGGCATCGCTTGCGCGAACCTTGATCAGTGGATTGCACGTCTTCTTCATCATCTTCATCAACTTCCTTGTCGTCCTCCTCATCGTCGATGGCACCCAAGAAGAAGGGCATCACGATGACGGCCACCCCGCACGCATCCACAGGTGGCGCAGGCGGCGCGGCCAATGCGGGCGGTGCGGGTACCGCGGTTGGCACTACCAGCGCAGGCGGCGCGGTCGCCATGCCCACCACGGTCGGCGCAGGAGACGAGCGTGCTGGAGGCAGTCGACCTCCTCGATCATCTGGCGAACAAAGCCACGACGGCGTGGGCGGGGCAGATGGACGTCTACCTCCTCCTCCTCCTTGCACCGACGAGCGCAGCCACCGGGGAGACAATCCCCGGGCCGGTGCGAGCAAAGATCCCGCTGTGGCGACATCCAGGGACGCTGCGTCTAGACACACGCCACGCTCGTCATAGGACAGACGCAGCGCGGCCCCAAGCGGCGTCAACGACTCCGGGCAGCGGCAACCTCACGGCAAGACCCCTGTCGATCAGATCCCAGATCGTCAGGCATCACCTCCACCACGGCGACCCACTGCTGATCATGTGCCGCGGCAGCAAGACCGTGATGGCGCTCCTGCTGGCTCTACCAGGAGTAGAGCGATGTCGCGCTCTTCGCTTCCGGCCATGCCAGCCACAGCGGCAGAAGCAATGGCGCGAGCCCAGATGCTGCTGAACTTCCCTCCAGCGGCAGAGAAGATGGATGAGTGGAGAGCCACCATCCAAAGCTTGATTGGGTTTACCGAGGACAGTAAATCATAGCAAGCGGAGCCCTCACGGCGTCCGCAAACAGCACCGGCAGCTCCAGCTGGTGGCCGAGTTGACGGTACTACGCTAACGGTGCAATCACCTCAGCGGCAACAGTCTCAACAGCAGCAACGCCAACAACCGCGGCAGGCTCGATGATCTTTCGAGCCCGACGAAGTGTCGATGGCCTCTTCGGATCCACGAGCGCGGCAAGACCAGCGGCAAGTGCTGCGAGATAGGCGGGCAGAAGATGCCCGCACCACCATCGAATGACGCTGGGAGGCGCGCCGTCAATCCGACGCGCACAACGGCCCCATCGTTGATGAGCCTGCGCCAGGGGTTGGTGGATATCTACCTTACGAGGTTGGGTGTCCCGCCTTCACCCGTGAGCTACGGCAAGTCCGATGGCCATCCGTCCGAGCCTTTAAGCCAGAAGTACCAGAAAAGTACAACGGCAAGCTGAACCCGGCAGAATTTTTAGGCATTTACACGATTGCCGTGCAAGCTGCCGGAGGAAGAGATGAGAAGATCCTCACCAATTACTTTCCATTGGTACTGAAGCCCAACGTGAGATCTTGGCTAATGAACTTGCCGAAGAACTCCATTTCTTCATGGTCAGATCTCTGCAACGAGTTTGTTGGTGCCTTTACCAGAGGCCACAAGGCTCCCGGGCATCCCAGTGACCTACAGGTGATCCCGCAAAGAGATGGTGAAACTTTGCGCAAGTATATCCAGAGATTCAGCCGCGTACACCGCAATATCCCAGACGTGCACCCCACAGCCGTGATTGCCGCCTTTCACACGAATGTGCGCAATCGAAGGATGCGGGAGAAAATGAACGTCAAATTGCCCAAGACCGTCAACGAGCTCTACACGTTGGCGGATAAGTGTGCACGTGCTGAGGAAGGAAGGAGACTTCCCGGGGAGGACGCTGGAGCCGAGGTAGATTCTGAGGACGATGATGCTGCCGCCCCAGGGAAGAAAGGCCGAAAGCGTAATAGGAAACGCAAAGGCAAAACTGTTATGGCTGTCGAAGGCTTCGGCAACTCCGAGTCCGCCAAGAAAGCCAAGACTGAAAACTCCGGCAAGGAGGTTGTTGTATGCACCGCTTGCCAGGAGGCGGCGGCAAACGAGAAAGCCGGCAAGTCAGATGGACCATACTGCAAGATTCACCGTACCAAAGGCCACGATCTCCAAGAGTGCCGGCAAGTCGAGCACCTTGTTGAGAAACAGAAAGCTGAATACGAAAAGTGCGACAAAGAGAAGGGTCAAGATGGTGCTGGTGGATCTGGCAAAAAGGGCCATGGTGGTCGAGGAGGCCGCCGCGGCAAGGCCAAGCAGCAAAAAGAGAAGCCTGCTAGAGGCCGAGACAAGAAAGAGGAAGACGATGGAATTGACGAAGAGGACGATGATGAGATCAGCGAACAAGAATTCCAGAAGGCAACCGACGCCATGTGCATTGACGGAGGAGCATCCTTGCACTCCTCTCACTGCCAACTTAAGCAGTGGACGCGTGAGGTTAATGCGGCGGAACCGGCAATGGGCTCCCAAAAGCTACTCAAATGGTCACACACGCCTATCATTTTTGATGCTGAGGACCACCCTGATCGCATAACTGCGGTTGGGTGTTTGCCGTTGTTGGTTTCACCAACAATTCGCAACCTCCAAGTAACAAAGATGTTAGTTGACGGTGGGGCCGGCCTGAATCTGATCTCTCTGGAAGTTGTCAAAAGGCTGCAGATCCCCGACGAGGAACTTGAGAAAATGGGCATGTTTCAAGGAGTGAACCCGGGAAGAAGCCAGCCCAAGGGAAAGATCACATTACCGGTGACGTTTGGCGGGGAACTGAACTACAGAACGGAAAAGATTGTGTTTGACGTTGTCAAGATCCCCTTGCCGTACAATGGAATTCTTGGCCACCCAGCCTTGGCAAAATTCATGGCAGCATCTCACTATGCTTACAACACGTTGAAGATGCCAGGGCCGATGGGTGTCATCTCCATCAACTCTGACAAGAAAGATGCGGTCATTTGCGTCGACAAGATGTACAGAGATGCGGTTGCAGCAGAGGCCGTTAAGGCAAGAAGTCCGGGAAGACTTCCAGCAAAGATTCTGGGAAGCGCACCTCTTCGGAATGCTACGGGCCTGTTGAAGACTTGCCGGAGTGCTCTGCCGGTAAGAAATCCAAAGCTGCTTCACCGGCAACCAAAAAGGTGCCGGCGAGGGAGGACGGCACTGACGGTACCTTCACCATCAGTGCCACCCTTGACAGCAAATAGGAAGGCGCGCTCGTTGCCTTCCTGCGGGTGAATGTCGATGTGTTTGCATGGCGACCATCTGACATCCCCGGCGCTCCCAGGGAGGTAATTGAGCACCACCTTGCTGTCTGTCCCCACGCCCGACCCGTCAAGCAAAAAGTCCGGAAGCAAGCGTTGGAGCGGCAACAGTTCATTGCCGAAGAAATCAAGAAGCTTGAAGTAGCAGGATTCGTTAGAGGTGTACTACATCCAACTTGGTTGGCAAATCCAGTTGTGGTACGCAAAGCAAACGGAAAGTGGAGACTTTGTATTGACTACACTGATATTAACAAAGCATGTCCAAAGGATCCTTTCCCTTTGCCGCGCATTGATCAAATTGTAGACTCTACTTCCGGCTGTGATTTGCTCTCCTTCCTTGATGCATACTCTGGATACCACCAGATATTCATGGCCAAGGAGGATGAGGAGAAAACCGCATTCATTACTCCATGTGGCACGTACTGCTTCGTGCGTATGCCTTTTGGATTAAAGAGTGACGGTTCAACATTTGCAAGGGCAGTCCAGATTGGTTTTGAGCCCCAGCTGCACAGGAATGTGGAAGCATACATGGATGATATAGTGGTCAAAACCAAGGACAAATCTACCCTCATTCAAGATCTAGAAGAGACATTTGCAAACCTGCGCAAAATCAATTTGAAGCTCAATCCCGAGAAGTGTGTGTTTGGCGTTCCATCCGGCAAACTTCTCGGATTCTTTGTATCTGAGCGAGGAATTGAAGCAAATCCCGACAAGATCAAAAGCCATTGAGCAGATTCAAGCACCAAAAAGCGTCAAAGATGTGCAGCGTCTTGCCGGCTGCGTTGCTGCCTTGAGTAGGTTCATTTCAAGATCCGCTGAGCGCGCCCTGCCGTTTTTCAAGATTTTGAAAAAGGCAGGTCCGATGAAATGGACTCCGGAAGCGAAGGCCGCGCTGCAGGACTTGAAAAGGTACCTCTCCTCCGCGCCAACGCTAGTTGCACCTAGACCACAAGATCCGTTGCTGCTATATGTAGCGGCAATGAATCAAGTGGCTTGTGCTACATTAGTGGCGCAGAGGGAACTCGATGACGAGGAAACAGCCACGGCAAGCCCGTCCAGCGACAAACCGGGATCTTCTCCGGCAAGATCTGGTGCCGACAAGTCAAAGGTAGCGCAAGCAAGTGAAGCTGATCAGCAAGTGGTGCCGAAGAAGAAGATGGTACAACGACCCGTGTATTTTGTTAGTTCCCTTCTGCAGGGGGCTAGATCAAGATACTCTGGAGTGCAGAAATTGCTTTTCGGCCTCCTTATGGCCTCGAGAAAGCTGCGTTACTACTTCTAATCACACGAGATCACCGTCGTCACTTGCTTCCCGTTGCAAGCATCTTGAGAAATCCAGAGGCAACCGGCAGGATAGTGGAGTGGGCGTTGGAATTGTCAAGCTTTGTGCTTAAGTTTGAAAGCACTTCAACCATCCAGAGCAGAGCCTTGGCGGAGTTCATTGCTGAATGGACGCCAACGCAAGACGAAGAGACTCAAGAAATAGCTCTCCCCGGCAAAGAAACAGCCAAAGAATGGATCATGTACTTTAACGATGCCTTCTCGCTGCAAGGCACCGGTGCCGGAGTGCTGCTCATCGCACCCACCGGGGAGCACCTCAAGTACATGGTTCAAATGCACTTTCCCAGGGAACAAGCTACAAACAACACTGCTGAGTACGAAGGACTCCTTGCCGGTCTTAGGATCGCAGTGGACCTTGGGATCAAAAAATTGATCATCCGCGGTGACTCGCAGCTTGTTGTGAAGCAAGTAAACAAAGATTACCAGAGACCGTTGATGGAAGCGTATGTGGAAGAAGTGAGGAAATTGGAAGAACACTTTGACGGGTTACAAACAGAGCACATCCCTCATGCGGAAAACAGCATTGCTGATAGCCAGTCAAAGTGTGCCGCTCAAAAGCTTCCCGTGGAACCGGGAACGTTTGTGCTCCATTTGAATCAACCAACAGTCACTCCATCAACGCAGGCCAGTAAGAGAAGGAAGTTGAATACTGGCAAGTATTTTTCGGCAGAGCTCCCGGAAGCCGCCGACAAAGATGTTGCCGGGAACAACGAGATGGTTGTCAGCGAGCAGCAGCTTCGCGCAGAACCCCAGGTTCTTGCCGCCGAGGCAAGCGCTCCCGCGGCCGAAGAAATGCCTTTAGTCTTTGTCGTCGAGCCGCAGGCTCCGGCATGGGCACAACAGATAGTCCGTTTCCTTCAAACAGGAGAACTTCCCGATGAGCAAGAAGAAACTGAGAAAGTAGCCCATCAGTCAAGTATGTATCAGTTTGTAGATAGCATTCTGTACAGAAAGCGACCAAATGGCGTGAAATTGAAATGCATCTGCCGGGAAGACGGACTAAAGCTGTTGGCAGAGATACACGGAGGCATATGTGGCTCTCACATAGGATCATGGGCACTTGCCGGCAAAGCATTCCGGCAAGGCTTCTATTGGCCCACTGCCCTCCAGGATGCGACTGAGCTGGTAACCAAGTGTGAAGCATGCCAGTTCCATTCAAAGAACATACATCAGCCAGCTCAAGCTCTCCAAACAATCCCTCTCTCCTGGCCCTTTTCGGTCTGGGGGCTCGATATCTTGGGTCCCTTCCCCCGTGCTGCCCAGGGCTTTGAGTTCTTGTACGTTGCCATCGACAAGTTCACAAAGTGGCCTGAAGTGGAGCCAGTGAGAAAGGTGACAGCACAATCAGCCGTCAAGTTCTTCAAAGGATTAATTTGCCGTTTCGGGGTTCCTAACAGAATCATCACCAACAACGGCACACAATTCACGAGCCGCACCTTCATGCAGTATATCCAAGACCTTGGCAGTAAAATCTGTTTTGCGTCTGTTGCTCACACGAGAAGCAATGGCCAGGTGGAAAGGATGAATGCTGAAGTGCTGCGTGGCCTCAAGACAAGAACCTTTGACAAGCTGCGCAAGTGTGGAAGACACTGGATTGATGAGTTGCCGGCGGTTCTTTGGTCACTCAGAACGACACCAAATCGATCTACCAGCCAAACGCCCTTCTCCCTAATCTACGGTGCAGAAGCGGTGCTTCCCACAGAACTCATATACGGGTCACCTTGAGTGCTTGCTTACGATAAAGCTGAGCAAGAGCAGCTACGGCAAGACGACGCAATGCTCCTTGAGGAAGATCGTCTTCGGGCGGCTGTGCGAGCTGCACGCTACTAGCAAGCCTTGCGCCGCTACTATAGCCGCAAAGTGCATGCCCGAAGCCTTGAGGAAGGCGACCTTGTTCTTCGGCGCGTTCAGTCCGCCAAGGGATCAAACAAGTTGACGCTGAAGTGGGAAGGCCCTTACCGGGTAGTACGAGTCACCAGATCTGGTGCAGTCCATCTGGAGACCGAAGATGGCATTCAAGTGCAAAATTCATGGAATATTGAGCATCTTCGCAAGTTCTACCCATAAGGCGCAGTTGCCGGGACACCTCCCGGCAACCCCTTTTGTACAAGCTTTGTCGGCGAGACATGTAACCCTTTATACAAAGCCAGGCGCAGATCCTGTGCATAATAAAGCTGAGTGTTTTCGCAACTCCTCGTACATATTCATTTATATGTGGTTGCATGTGATGTTGTGATTTTCAGTTTAGTTCATATGGAATGACTGATGGACCGTCAAGGTTCCCAAACCACTCTTTTCTCTTCTTTCTTTTTCTTAAAAGGATAGAAGGATCCTTAGTGGAGATGGGGGTACCATTTTAATGACATTCAAGTGATCATCTCATGCAACGAGAAAAACGACACAAGAAAAAGCTAAGTTGAAAAACTTTGGAAATTTTTCCTTGGTACATTCGCGATTTCCCTTGAACGATTCTGTGCTTTGTATGAGAAACCTGCATGAGAAGGAACCTTGTCGCGGTCAGTCCGCACTCTAGCTTGCCTAGAGTCCGCTCGGCAAGCTTAGCAGCTGCATTCTAGCCCGACAAGTTACCTTGCCGGCAGCGGCATTTCCAGCAGGCTGCTAAGGACCCGTTCCTCAAAGCGCTCACGGCAAGTGTGCGCACCGGCAAGTTTCCAAACGAGCGTAGGGAGCGCAATCATACAAAGGCAAAATAAAACAAGGGAAACAACATACATTTGTCTAAACCCGACAATGATAGATATTCATTGAAAAGGTACTCGATTACATTTTCGTTGGCCCTTTGCCAGGGTTTATCTCGAGTGCAAGGAGGGCAAAAGGGGCGCCTAGGCGGAGTCCGGCTTGTTCCCGGAAGGCCAGATGATGGTGCTGCCGGCGATCAGCCAGACTCTTCGCTATCGTCTTCGATCTTCACGCCCGAAGAGCCATCGTCATCGCCGTCATCATCATCATCCTCAGCATCGCTGGAGGAAGCGGTGTCGCTGTCACTCGAGCTCTCCGCACAGCACTCCAGACGAGCGCCTGAAGCCCCGAAGAACTTCACGACAAGCGTGTCTGGTCCATCCAGCCTAAAGTGAAGGAGGTGCCCTTGCCCTAAGCAATGGGCACGGGCAAAGGATTTCCACCCACGCGTGAGGTACATAATACCATTGTTGGAGGTGTCAACGGTTACCCAGACCGGGCCGTTGCAGCAACCATCCACGCGCAGCCATAGGCTGCGCAGGTGGCGGCCTTCCATCTCCCTAGCGAAAGGGCGAGGAAACCGCAGCCAGCTCCGCGGCTGATCACGCAGCTCCAAGACGAACTCTTGCGCCATGTCCTCCGTGTGGCCTTCCACCGGCGGAGGAGGGGCCGAAGACGGAGCTGCAAGCGCCCCGCCACGGCCGCCCGACCGTGGGCACCGCATCGTCCGTGACCACGGGCCGCGGCCCTCCCTTGAGCGCTGGAGCCAGCCTCTGCAGCTACGGCCGAAGCATGAGCATGGAGCCGAGGAGAAGCTCTCGCCGCGGCAGCAGAAACACGGCCATGACCTCTCCCTCTCACCATGCCGTCATTAGATGTGGGGGGAGAGGATGAGAGAAAGAGACGACGATTGCTGAGGATCAAGGCGGGAGGGGATGAGTGAGCATCGCATCCCATAGTCCCCTCTTTATGGGGGGGTGCGGGGGCTGGCTCTTCACCGTCTTCGGGCGGCCACCCACGTTCGCCAATCCCACGCCCTGTGCTCTGGCCGGGCGCATTACTCCAGCAACCGCCCACGTTCGCCAGTCCCGCGCCCCGCGCCCCCTGGCCCGGCACGTCACTCCAACGGCCGCCCTTCTCCACCAATCCACTGCCCTGCATGCATGCAGACGCGCGTGATGGAGGGGCGCAGAAAAAGGAGAAGTAAAGACAGCCATGGCAGTTATCCTTTGCCACGCGTGGCTATGCGCCCATTCGATTTGAACCAACAGCGCCCCGCATATGAGCGTACCCCTGGTCTGAACACGCCTACGGGCCGTCCACCCGACGACGAGGTTTGCCGGGACGTGACCAAGAGCACACCCAAGACCAGACTAATGAAGAAGCAAAGAAGATCTCAGAAGATGATAACCATCATGATGAAAATTACAGCGGCAGTTTTTCCGCCGTGTGTCTGTGCATTGTTTGGGCCTAGCCCAACGACGCTTCGGGCGCGCGTATGGCCCAGGCCTGGGGGCCCAGGTCTAAACATGGGTATTTTATATCCTGACTTATGCACAGACGGTAGCAGCCTCCTAGACGGCCAAGCCTTGCCGGGAACCGCCAAGACCAAGATTCAAGACCCAGTTGCGGAAGCCACTGGGGAGAATCTCAAGGCACGGCACCAACGAGCACCCAACCAGTACCGAAGACGAAGACATTCCTTGTCGGCAAGGCTAAACCGGCAAGGTGAAGACCCGGCAAGCTCCGTAACAGCTTTTGCCAGTCCTCCTGCGCTCCACCTCACCGCACAGATGTTCGCTAGTGGATGAAGTGTCGACCGCGCAGGCTGGTTGGTAAGGCTTGTCGGGCACGTGTCAGCACACTGGGACAGGATTTGCCTCTAATGACACCCGTCCAGGAGGCGTGTCAGAATAATATGAGGTAGCTGAGCGAGCGGTGCAGAAACCTTGCCGGGACTACCTCTCCACATGACACCTAACAGTGCATTTAATGCTTTTGTCCTAAACTGGCATAGTTAGGTATGATAGCACTGTTTGCTATCTAATCGACATGTAATTACTGTTTTGCCACTGTGGTAACCCCTTTGAGCTATAAAAGGAGGGCCAAGGCAACAGTTAGGGGGATTCGGACTCCCCTTTTCAAACACTTGCACGTCTCGCGTAGCAGCACTCTCCGCACCTTGCCAGGAGAAGCGCTCCCTGTACTTGTGCTTTCATACAACCAATACACCAAAAGCAGGAGTAGGGTTTTCTCAGCGCCCCGAACCTGGATAAATCCCTTGCGTCTTCCATTGTTCATGCTCTTTGTGCACGTTGATCCCCCTTGCCGAACCACAAGGGGCTGGATGGCCCCATAGATGGTCGTACCCATGACACATTACCCCTTACCTTTTATTGATCAAATGTTAGAAAGATTGTCTAAGCATACACACTTTTGTTTCCTAGATGGTTATTCTGGCTTCTCTCAAATACCTGTATTACCTGAAGATCAAGAGAAAACCACCTTTACTTGACCTTTTGGAACTTATACTTATCGTCATATGCCTTTTGGTTTATGTAATGCACCTACTACCTTTCAAAGATGTATGACTGCTATATTCTCTGACTTTTGTGAAAAGATTGTTGAGGTTTTCATGGATGATTTTTTTGTTTATGGAACTTCTTTTGATGATTGCTTAAGCAACCTTGATCGAGTTTTGCAGAGATGTGAAGAAACTAATCTTGTCTTGAATTGGGAGAAGTGCCACTTTATGGTTAATGAAGGTATAGTCCTTGGGCATAAAATTTCTGAAAGCGGTATTGAAGTTGATAAAGCTAAGGTTGATGCTATTGAGAAAATGCCATGTCCTAACGATATTAAAGGTATAAGAAGTTTCCTAGGTCATGCTGGTTTCTATAAAAGGTTTATAAAAGACTTCTCTAAAATTTCTAGACCTCTTACCAATCTCTTGCAAAAAGATGTTCCATTTGTTTTTGATGATGATTGTGTAGAAGCCTTTGAAACACTTAAGAAAGCCTTAACCACTGCACCTATTGTTCAACCACCTGATTGGAACTTGCCTTTTCAAATTATGTGTGATGCTAGTGATTATGCTGTCGGTGCTGTTCTAGGACAGAGAGTTGATAAGAAATTAAATGTTATCCATTATGCTAGTAGAACCCTAGCCAGTGCTCAAAGAAATTATGCTACTACTGAGAAAGAATTTCTAGCAATTGTGTTTGCATGTGATAAATTCAGATCTTACATAGTTGATTCTAAAGTAACTGTTCACACCGATCATGCTGCTATTAAATACCTTATGGAAAAGAAAGATGCCAAACCTAGACTCATTAGGTGGGTTCTATTGCTACAAGAATTTGACTTGCATATTACTGATAGGAAGGGAGTTGAGAATCCCGTAGCCGATAATTTGTCTAGAATGGAAAATGTTCTTGATGACCCACTTTCTATTAATGATGATTTTCCTGATGAACAATTGGCTGTCATAAATGCTTCTCGTAATACTCCTTGGTATGCAGACTATGCTAATTATATTGTTGCTAAATTCATACCACCTAGTTTCACATACCAACAAAAGAAAAAGTTCTTCTTTTATTTAAGACATTACTTCTGGGATGACCCACATTTATATAAAGAAGGAGTAGATGGTATTATTAGACATTGTGTACCTGAGCATGAACAGGAACAAATCCTACGTAAGTGTCACTCCGAGGCCTACGGAGGATACCATGCGGGAGACAGAACTGCACATAAGGTACTACAATCTGGTTTTTATTGGCCTACTCTTTTCAAGGATGCTCGTAAGTTTGTCTTAGCTTGTGATGAATGTCAAAGAATTGGCAATATTGGTAGACATCAGGAAATGCCTATGAATTATTCACTTGCTATTGAACCATTTGATGTTTGGGGATTTGATTATATGGGACCTTTTCCTAAATCCAATGGGTATACTCATATTTTAGTTGCTGTTGATTACATTATTAAGTGGGTAGAAGCTATTCCAACTAGTAGTGCTGATCATAACACTTCTATTAAAATGCTTAAAGAAGTTATTTTCCCTAGATTCGGAGTCCCTAGATATTTAATGACTGATGGTGGTTCACATTTTATTCATGGTGCATTCCGTAAACTGCTTGCTAAATATGATGTCAACCATAGAATTGCATCTCCTTATCACCCTCAATCTAGTGGACAAGTTGAATTGAGCAATAGAGAAATAAAGTTAATTTTGTAAAATACCGTCAATAGATCTAGAAAGAATTGGTCTAAGAAACTTGATGATGCATTATGGGCTTATAGAACTGCTTATAAAAATCCTATGGGTATGTCTCCTTATAAAATGGTTTATGGAAAAGCATGTCATTTACCTCTTGATTTAGAACATAAAGCATATTGGGCAATTAAAGAAATCAATTATGATTTTAAACTTGCCCGTGAAAAGAGGTTATTTGATATTAGCTCACTAGATGAATGGAGAACCCAAGCTTATGAAAATGCCAAATTGTTTGAAGAAAAAGTTAAAAGATGGCATGATAGAAGAATTCAAAAACGGGAATTCAAAGTGGGTGAATATGTTCTATTGTACAATTCTCGTTTGAGGTTCTTTGCAGGAAAACTTCTCTCTAAATGGGAAGGACCGTATATTATCGAAGGAGTTTATCGCTCCGGAGCCATCAAAATAAACAACTCCGAAGGCACTAATTCGAGAGTGGTGAATGGGCAAAGAATTAAGCACAATATTTCAGGTACCCCCATTAATGTTGAAACTAAAATTATTGAAACAATTACACCGGAGGAATACATAAGAGAGACCTTCCGGAACACTCCAGAACCCTGAAAAAGGAAGAGGTACGTGATACGGTAAGTAAACCGACTCCAAAAATTCCATAAAAATACTTTCTGTCAGTTTTGGAATATTAGAAAAAAATACAAAAATAAGAAACAACCTCTGTGAGCCTTCCCACGAGGTGCACACGAGGCACCAGGGCGCGCCACCCCCCCAGGTGCGCCCTAATGGCTCGTGGGCCCCTCGTGAGCCTTCCCGACTCCGTTTTCTTCTGGATTACTTGTTTTGCAAAATAAAAATTATTTATATATATTCCCGAACGTTTTGACGACCGTATCGCAGAAACATCCTCTGTTCTTGTTTCGTTCTGTTTTCTGTCAGATCTCGAGGCCAGGCATCATGTCTTCCTGTTCCTCCAACAATGTGGGAGACGACGCTTGGTTGATGCAGATGGAACTCAGGAGGGGGGAGGAAGGAGAGTTCACCATGGAAGAAGATGATGGAGATTCGTTTGAGGTCCACCCTCCGGCTTCTGAGAGGGGTACCCTTGCCGGCATCTCCATGATCCCAAATCCTCATCAAGCCCAGAGAAGCACTACGAGCCATGGGAATCCAGAGGTACAAGAAGGGCTTCCTCCTCGGAGGCCCTTACACAGGTTACATCGTAACAACTTTCATAACTTGGTCCACAATTATGGGGTTGAAAATACTCCTCGTGTGCACATACCGTCCAATTGGGACATCTCTCGTCCAAGTGAAAGTGATGCAGGAAAGAATGCTTGGGGCCCAGAGAATAAGCATATTATGGCTGAAGTCCAAAGGAATATAGAGATGATACAGCATGTGCTCCAGGAAATCCAGAGCCTAAAGGAGATCCTAATTAATGTCATGAAGGACAAGCCCACTACTTCATCACCACCACCATCACCGAAGAAGGAAACTTGAGTACATGGGTATGGGCACTCCCCTTGGCTTGTGCCAAGCTTGGGGGAGGTGCCCCGATATCGTATCACCATCACCTTTATTATCTTTACCTATTTTTAGTTCGATCCTTAGTTATTTTGTGATCTAGTTGAATAAAAGTTTAGTATGATCTATTTTCGAGTGCAGTTTCGTGATCTATCTATCTATGTAATTGAGTTGAGAGCTATATAATAAAGAGTAGTTTCAGTTTTTGCTTCTTTACTTTTATGTTTCAATCCTATCAATGAAAATAATGAAAAAGATCATATGCTAATCTTATGGAAAGTAATGACATTACATAAAGAAAAGTATTGGTGGTAAAATTTATTGGAAGTTAACAAACATAGCATTGGTCAATGATGCAATTCATGAAAAAAATAATAAGGGAAGAGAAGATTCACATGCAAATACACTATCTTGGACATCTTTTATGATTGTGAGCGCCCATTAAGTATTTTATGTCAAATTGTTGACATTGGACAAGGAAGACAACGTAATGAATTATGTTTGCTTATATTCACATAGAAGTTATATTGTCATAGATCCTCCAACATATGCTGCTTTCCCAACATCTTTGCTAGCCAAAAATTCGCACCAAGTAGAGATACTACTTGTGCATCCAAAACCCTTAAACCCAGTTTCATGTCATGAGAGTCCATTATATCTACCTATGGATTGAATAAGATCCTTCAAGTAAGTTGTCATCGGTGCAAAAAGCAATAAAAATTGCCTCTAAATATGTATGAACTTTTATTGTAAGGGAAAATAAGCTTTGTACGAACTTGTGATGGTAAAGAAATAAAAGCGACGGACTGCATAATAAAGGTTGCTATCACAAGGGGCAATATAAAGTGACGTTCCTTTGCATTAAGAGCTTGTGCATCCAACAACAGAAAGCGCATGACAACCTCTGCTTCCCTCTGCGAAGGGCCTATCTTTTACTTTTATGTATTTACTTTTTATGCAAGAGTCAATAGTTTTCTCCCCTATTCCTTTTTTATTTTTCTCTTTTGCAAGCATCATGTGGTGGGGAAGATCTAGGCACATATATCCAGTTGGATATGAGTGATCATGAGTTATTATTGTTGACATCACCCTTGAGGTGAATAAGTTGGGAGGCGAAATTATAAGCCCCTATCTTTCTATGTGTCTGGCTGAAACTTTTTGCTCCATATATATGTTGTGAGTGTTAGTAATCATAGAAGACTAAATGATGGTTGAGTATGTGGACTTGCTAAAAAGCTCCTACATGAGACCCTTCCTGAAAATATGATGGATTGCAATTGCATTGTTGACTGAGAACATAGTTTGTTAGTTTTCAAGAAAGTTTATGTCTTATACTTCGTTGTTGTGATGAATTGTTACTTGCTCATGAGAAGTTTTATGATAATGAATATTGCTGTTATAATAATGATCATGATGCTACTATGTCCGTATTTTGTTTTTATCGACACCTCTCTCTCTAAACATGTGGACATGATTATCGATATCGGCTTTCGCTTGAGGACAAGCGAGGTCTAAGCTTGGGGGAGTTGATACGTCCATTTTGCATCATGTTTTCCTACTGTTATTCATAGTGTTTTTAATCAATATAACACTTTGTGGAGCAATTCTAATGCCTTTTCTCTCTTAATATGCAAGATTTACACAAGGAGGGAGATTGCTGGCAGCTGGAATTCTGGACCTGAAAAAGCTATGCCAGAGATACCTATTCTGCACATCTCCAAATGAGCTGAAATTTCATGGAGATTTATTTTGGAATAAATAAAAAATATTGGAAGAAAGAAGTACCAGAGGGGGCCACCCAGGTGCCCACGAGGCACCAGGGCGCGCCACCCCCCCAGGCGCGCCCTGGTGACTCGTGGGGCCCTTGGCCAGCCTCCGGTGCACATTTTCTGGTATATAAGCCCATTTTCCCTAGAAAAAATAATGAGAAGACTTTGGGACAGAGCGCCGCCGTCTCGAGGCGGAACTTGGGCAGGAGCACTTTTGCTCTCCGGCGGAGCGATTCCGTCGGGGATACTTCCCTCCGCGAGGGGGAAATCGGAGCCATCGGCATCAACAACGATCCTCTCATCGTGGGAGGACCAATCTTTATCAACATCTTCACCAGCACCATCTCATCTCAAACCCTAGTTCATCTCTTGCATTCAATATTTGTCTCAAAACCTCAGATTGGTACCTGTGGGTTGCTAGTAGTGTTGATTACATCTTGTAGTTGATGCTAGTTGGTTTATTTGGTGGAAGATTATATGTTCAGATCCATTATGCTATTCAATACCCCTCTGATCTTGGACATGAATATGGCTTGTGAGTAGTTACTTTTGTTCTTGAGGACATGGGAGAAGTCTTGTCATAAGTAATCATGTGAATTTGGCATTCGTTCGATATTTTGATGATATGTATGTTGTTGATTCTCTTAGTGGTGTCATGTGAACATCGACCACATGACACTTCACCATATTTGGGCCTAAGGGAATGCATTGTGGAGTAGTAATTAGATGATCGGTTGCTAGAGTGACAGAAGCTTAAACCCTAGTTTATGCGCTCGTAAGGGGCTGATTTGGATCCATATGTTTAATGCTATGGTTAGATTTATCTTAATTCTTCTTTCTTAGTTGTGGATGCTTGCGAGAGGGGTTAATCATAAGTGGGAGGCTTGTTCAAGTAAGAACAGCACCCAAGCACCGCTCCACCCACATATCAAATTATCAAAGTGGCGAATGCGAATCAAACAAACATGACGAAAGTGACTAGATGAAATTCCCATGTGTCCTCGAGAATGCTTGCTTATTATAAGAGATCGTTCCGGCTTGTCCTTTGCTACAAAAAGGATTGGGCCACCTTGCTGCACTCTTTGTTACTATTGCTACTTGTCACTTGTTACAAATTATATTGCTATCAAACTACTCATTACCGATAATTTCAGTGCTTGCAGAAAACACTTTGCTGAAAACCGCTTGTCATTTCCTTCTGCTCCTCGTTGGGTTTGACACTCTTACTTATCGAAAGGACTACGATTGATCCCCTATACTTGTGGGTCATCAATAACACGATGCTTACGATAAGGAATCCCGGTGGACAAGCCACTCGTAAAAGGTAAAACTAAACCAGCAAGACCTCCCGGCGTACCGACAATCCTGATAGGAGCCGCGCGTATCTCGTTCTCAGGGCACACCGGATGGGCAAGACGTCGGGTTGGCTGAGACCCCGGTTGCCCAGGGGGCGCCGGACATCGCCCAGTTTGGACCAGCACCATCAGAACTAGCCCCCCTGTATTATGTGGAATTAAGAATCCACGGGTTCATGACGCCCTATGAGTTAATTCATTAATTTCAGTATTATTATGTTGGCAAATGTTAAAACCAATTTTGGGCCTTGCTGGAGAAGTTTATCCTAAAACGAATGATCAGGGGGGTTCCCATATGCCCCACACGTGTTACCAGCGCTCATCAAGGAACATAACACCGGTATTACGGAAACTAGGGCGGCATGAGTGGAACAAAACACCAGGCAAAAGGCCGAGCCTTCCACCCATTACCAAGTATATAGATGCATTAATTAAATAAGAGATATTGTGATATCCCATGATATCCATGTCCCAACTGTTGGGGAACGTTGCATGGAAAACAAAAAAAATTCTACGCACACGCAAGATCTATCCATGGAGATGCATAGCTACGAGAGGGGTAGTGTGTCTACGTACCCTCGTAGACCGTAAGCGGAAGCGTTAGAACAACGCGATTGCTATCGTCGAACAACTTCACGATCCAACCGACCGAGTACCGAACGTACGGCACCTCCGCGTTCAGCACACGTTCAGCTCGGTGACGTCCTCGACTTCTTGATCCAGCAAGACGGCGAGGTAGTGGATGAGTTCCGGCAGCACGACCACGTGGTGACGATGATGGTGATGCTATCTCCGCAGGGCTTCGCCCAAGCACTGCGAAAATATGACCGAGGGACGGAACTGTGGAGGGGGGCGCCGCACACGGCTAAGACAATGTTGTGGTTTGTTTGGGGCGCCCCCTCTCCTCTATTTATATATGTGTAGGGGCTTGGAGTAGATGGAATAGTGTCACGTGAACAGTACAACGTGAATAGTACCATGTGAACAGTACCACGTGAATAGTACACACGTGGGCTTGGACTCCAAAGTCCAATCCTATTCCTACTAGGACTCTCCTTTTTTTCCTTCCCTAGCTGCTTGAGCTTTTGAGGACTTGGTGCGCCTGGCCCAATAAGGCCAGGGCGCCTCCCCTTAGCCCATGCCAGCCCTTGGGACGTGGTGGACCCACTTTTGGACTTCCGGACCCCTCCGGAATCCTCCGGAACCTTCTGGAAGCTTCCCGGTACAATACCGAAAAAACTGCACCTTTTTCCGGAACCCAAAATATGACTTCCCATATATAAATCTTTACCTCTCGACCATTCCGAGACTCCTCGTGACGTCCGGGATCTCATCCGGGACTCCGAACAATATTCGGTTACCAATTCACATAACTCATATAACACTATATCGTCAACGAGCGTTAAGCGTGCGGACCCTACGGGTTCGGGAATGATGTAGACATGACTGAGACGCCTTTCCGTTCAATAACCAATAGCGGAACCTGGATGCTCATATTGGTTCCTACATATTCCACGAAGATCTTATCGGTCGAACCGCAATGACAACATACGTAATTCCCTTTGTCCGTCGGTATGTTACTTGCCCGAGATTCGATCGTCGGTATCTCCATACCTAGTTCAATCTCGTTACCGGCAAGTCTCTTTACTCGTTCCATAATACATCATCCCGTAACTAACTCCTTAGTCACTTTGCTTGCAAGCTTCTTATGATGTGCATTACCAAGAGGGCCCAGAGATACCTCTCCGAAACACGGAGTGACAAATCCCAGTCTCAATCCATGCCAACTCAACAGACACCTTCGGAGATACCTGTAGAGCATCTTTATGATCACCCAGTTACGTTGTGACGTTTGATAGCACACAAGGTATTCCTTCGGTATCTGGGAGTTGCATGATCTCATGGTCGGAGGAACATGTATTTGACATTCAAGAAAGCAGTAGCAATAAACAGAACGATCATATGCTAAGCTAACAGATGGGTCTTGTCCATCACATCATTCTCCTAATGATGTGATCCCGTTATCAAATGACAACTCATGTCTATGGTTAGGAAACCTTAACCATCTTTGATCAACGAGCTAGTCTAGTAGAGGCTCACTAGGGACACGGTATTTGTTTATGTATTCACACATGTATTTAAGTTTCCGGTCAATACAATTCTAGCATGAATAATAAACCTTTATCATGAACAAGGAAATATAAAATAATAACAACTTTATTATTGCCTCTAGGGCATATTTCCATCAGTCTCCCACTTGCACTAGAGTCAATAATCTAGTTCACATCGCCATGTGATTAACACCCAAGAGTTCACTAGAGTCAATAATCTAGTTCACATCACCATGTGATTAACACTCAAAGAGTTCTAAGGTGTGATCATGTTTTGCTCGTGAGAGAGAATTTTAGTCAATGGGTCTGCAATATTCAGACCCATGTGTACTTTGCAAATCCTTATGTCATACTGTAGATGCTGCTATCACGCTTTACTTGGAGCTATTCCAAATGACTGCTCCATTATACGTATCCGGTTTGCTACTCAGAGATATCTAGATTGGTGTCAAAGCTTGCATCGACGTAACCCTTTATGACGAACTCTTTATCACCTCCATAATCGAGAAACATTTCCTTACTCCTTTAGTTACTAAGGATAATTTTGACCGCTGTCCAGTGATCCACCCCTGGATCACTCTTGTACCCCCTTTGCCAGACACGTGGCAAGGCACACATTAGGTGTGGTACACAACATGACATACATTATAGAACCTATGGTTGAGGCATAGGGAATGACTTTCATTCTCTCTCTATCTTCTGCCGTGGTCGAGCTTTGAGTCTTAATCAACTTTACACCTTACAATACAGGCAAGAACTCCTTCTTTGACTGATCCATTTTGAACTCCTTCAAAATCTTGTCAAGGTATGTACTCATTGAAAGTCTTATCAAGCGTCTTGATCTATCTCTATAGATCTTGATGCCCAATATATAAGCAGCTTCACCGAGGTCTTTCATTCAAGTATCCTTTTATGCCATCCAGAAATTCTATATCATTTCCAATCAACAATATGTCATCCACATATAATATTAGAAATGCTACAGAGCTCCCACTCACTTTCTTGTAAATACAGGCTTCTCTGTAAGTTTGTATAAAGCCAAAAGCTTTGATCACCTCATCAAAGCGTATATTCCAACTCCGAGATGCTTGCACCAGTCCATAGATGGATCGCTGGAGCTTGCATACCTTGTTAGCATCCTTAGGATCGACAAAACCTTTCGTTTGCATCATATACAACTCTTCTTTGAGAAAACCATTAAGGAATGCAGTTTTGACATCCATTTGCCAGATTTCATAATCATAAAATGCGGCAATTGCTAACATGATTCGGACAGACTTAAGCATCTCTACGGGTGAGAAAGTCTCATCGTAGTCAACCCCTTGAACTTGTCGAAAACCTTTCGCGACAAGTCGAGATTTGTAGACAGTGATATTACCATCAGCATCCGTCTTCCTCTTAAAAATCCATTTATTCTCAATGGCTTGCCGATCATCGGGCAAGTCCACCAAAGTCCACACTTTGTTCTCATACATGGATCCTATCTCAGATTTCATGGCCTCAAGCCATTTGTCGGAATCCGGGCTTATCATAGCTTCTTCATAGTTCGTAGGTTCGCCGTTGTCTAACAACATAACTTCCAGAACAGGATTACCGTACCACTCTGGTGCGGAACGTACTCTGGTCGACCTACGAAGTTCAGTAGTAACTTGATCTGAAGTTTCATGATCTTTATCATTATCTTCCTCTCTTATTGGTGTAGGCATCACGGGAACGGTTTTCTCTGATGAGCTACTTTCCAATTCGAGAGAAGGTACAATTACCTCATCAAGTTCTACTTTCCTCCCACTCACTTCTTTCGAGAGAAACTCCTTCTCTAGAAAGGACCCATTCTTGGCAACAAAGACCTTGCCTTCGGATCTGTGGTAGAAGGTGTACCCAATTGTTTCTTTAGGGTATCCTATGAAGACGCACTTCTCCGCTTTGGGTTTGAGCTTATCAGGTTGAAGCTTTTTCACATAAGCATCGCATCCCCAAACTTTAAGAAACGACAACTTAGGTTTCTTGCCAAACCATAGTTCATACGGTGTCATCTCAACGGATTTAGACGGTGCCCTATTTAACGTGAATGCAGTTGTCTCTAATGCATAACCCCAAAACGATAGTGGCAAATCGGTAAGAGACATCATAGAACGCACCATATCCAATAAAGTATGGTTACGACATTCGGACACACCATTACGCTGTGGTGTTCCAGGTGGCGTGAGTTGTGAAACAATTCCACATTTTCTTAAATGAAGGCCAAACTCGTAACTCAAATATTCGCCTCCGCGATCAGATCGTAGAAACTTTATTTTCTTGTTACGATGATTCTCTACTTCACTCTGAAATTCTTTGAACTTTTCAAATGTTTCAGACTTGTGTTTCATCAAGTAGATATACCCATATCTAGTCAAATCATCTGTGAAGGTTAGAAAATAACGATACCCGCCGCGTGCTTCAACATTCATCGGACCGCATACATCGGTATGTATTATTTCCAACAAATCAGTAGCTCGCTCCATTGTTCCGGAGAATGGAGTTTTAGTCATCTTGCCCATGAGGCATGGTTCGCAAGTATCAAATGATTCATAATCAAGAGATTCCAAAAGTCCATCAGCATGGAGTTTCTTCATGCGCTTTACACCAATATGACCTAAACGGCAGTGCCACAAGTATGTTGCACTATCATTATTAACTTTGCATCTTTTGGCATCAATATTATGAATATGTGTATTACTACGATCGAGATTCAACAAGAATAAACCATTCGCAAGGGTGCATGATCACGAGGGATATTATTCATATAAACAGAATAACCATTATTCTCTGACTTAAATGAATAACCGTCTTGCAATAAACAATATCCAGATATAATGTTTTATGCTCAACGCAAGCACCAAATAACCATTATTTAGGTTTAATACTAATCCCGAAGGTATTACGAGCGTGTCGATATTGATCATATCAATCTTGGAGACACCTCCAACACATATCGTCACCTCGCCCTCAGCTAGTCTCCGTTACTCTGCAGCTCCTGCTTCAAGTTACTAATATTAGCAACTGAATCGGTATCAAATACCCAGACGCTGCTACGAGCACTATTGAGGTACATATCAATAACATGTATATCAAATATACCTTTGTTCACTTTGCCATCCTTCTTATCCGCCAAATACTTGGGGCAGTTCCGCTTCCAGTGACCAGTTCCTTTGCAGTAGAAGCACTCAGTTTCAGGCTTGGGTCCAACTTTGGGTTTCTTCGTGGGAGCGGTAGCTTGCTTGCCGTTCTTCTTGAAGTTCCCCTTCTTTCCCTTGCCCTTTTTCTTGAAATTAGTGGTCTTGTTAACCATCAACACTTGATGCTCCTTCTTGATTTCTACCTCCGCCGATTTCAGCATCGCGAAGAGCTCGGGAATTGTCTTCTCCATCCCTTGCATATTATAGTTCATCACGAAGCCTTTATAGCTTGGTGGCAGTGACTGATGAACTCTGTCAATAACACTCTCAACCGGAAGATCAATTCCCAGCTGAGTCAAGTGGTTGTGGTACCCAGACATTCTGAGTATGTGTTCACTGACAGAACTGTTCTCGTCCATCTTACAGCTAAAGAACTTGTTGGAGACTTCATATCTCTCAACCCGGGCATTAGCTTGAAATATCAATTTCAGCTCTTGGAACATCTCATAAGCTCCGTGGCGTTCAAAACGCTTTTGCAGTCCCGGTTCTAAGCCGTAGAGCATGGCACACTGAACTATCGAGTAGTCATCAGATCGAGCATGCCAGGCGTTCACAACGTCTGCAGCAGCTCCTGCAGCAGGTCCATCACCTAGCGGTGCATCAAGGACATAATTCTTCTGTGCAGCAATGAGGATAATCCTCAAGTTACAGACCCAGTCCGTGTAGTTGCTACCATCATCTTTCAACTAAGCTTTCTCTAGGAACGTATCAAAAACAGGGGAGCTACAACGCGAGCTATTGATCTACAACATAATTTGCAAAGACTATCAGGACTAAGTTCATGATAAATTAAGTTCAATTAACAAAATTACTAATGAACTCCCACTTAAATTAACATCCCTCAAGTTAACTAAGTGATACATGATCCAAATCAACTAGCCCATGTCCGATCATCACGTGAGATGGGATAGTCATCAATGGTGAACATCTCCATGTTGATCATATCTACTATATGACTCATGTTCGACCTTTCGGTCTCCAGTGTTCCGAGACCATGTCTGTACATGCTAGGCTCGTCAAGTTTAACCCAAGTATTCTGCTTGTGTAAAACTGGCTTACACCCGTTGTATGTGAACATAGAATCTATCACACCCGATCATCACGAGGTGCTTCGAAACGATGAACTTTAGCAACGGTGCATACTCGGGGAGAACACTTTTATCTTGAAATTTAGTGAAGGGATCATCTTATAATGCTACCGTCGTTCTAAGCAAAATAAGATGCATAAAGGATAAACATCACATGCAATCAAAATATGTGACATGATATGGCCATCATCATCTTGTGCTTTTGATCTCCATCTCCAAAGCATCGTCATGATCTCCATTGTCACGTCGTGGTCATCTCGCCAACTATTGCTTCTACAACTATTGCTAACGCATAGCGATAAAGTAAAGCAATTACATGGCGCTTGCATTTCATACAATAAAGAGACAACCATAAGGCTCCTGCCGGTTGCCGATAAATTACAAAACATGATCATCTCATACAATAACGTATATCACATCATGTCTTGACCATATCACATCACAACATACCCTGCAAAAACAAGTTAGACGTCCTCTACTTTGTTGTTGCAAGTTTTACGTGGCTGCTACGGGCTTCTAGCAAGAACCGTTCTTACCTACGGCACAAAACCACAACGGTGATTTATCAAGTTTGCTGTTTTAACCTTCAACAAGGACCGTCCACAGTCAAATTCGATTCAACTAAAGTAGGAGAAACAGACACCCGCCAGCCACCTTTATGCAAAACAAGTTGCATGTCTGTCGGTGGAACCGGTCTCATGTACGTGGACATGTAAGGTTGGTCCGGGTCGCTTCATCTTACAATACCGCCGAATCAAAATAAGACGTTGGTGGTAAGCAGTATGACGATCACCGCCCACAACTCTTTGTGTTCTACTCGTGCATATCATCTACGCATAGACCAGGCTCATGTTGCCACTGTTGGGGAACGTTGCATGGAAAACAAAAAAAATTCTACGCACACGCAAGATCTATCCATGGAGATGCATAGCTACGAGAGGGGGAGTGTGTCTACGTACCCTCATAGACCGTAAGCGGAAGTGTTAGAACAACGCGATTGATGTCGTCGAACAACTTCACGATCCAACCGACCGAGTACCGAACGTACGGCACCTCCGCGTTCAGCACACGTTCAGCTCAGTGACGTCCTCGACTTCTTGGTCCAGCAAGACGGCGAGGTAGTGGATGAGTTCCGGCAGCACGACGGCGTGGTGACGGTGATGGTGATGCTATCTCCACAGGGCTTCGCCCAAGCACTGCGAAAATATGACCGAGGGACGGAACTGTGGAGGGGGGCGCCGCACACGGCTAAGACAATGTTGTGGCTTGTTTGGGGCGCCCCCTCTCCTCTATTTATATATGTGTAGGGGCTTGGAGTAGAAGGAATAGTGCCACGTGAACAGTATCACGTGAATAGTACACACGTGGACTTGGACTCCAAAGTCCAATCCTATTCCTACTAGGACTCTCCTTTTTTTCCTTCCCTAGCTGCGTGGGCTTTTGAGGACTTGGTGCGCCTGGCCCAATAAGGCCAGGGCGCCTCCCCTTAGCCCATGCCAGCCCTTGGGACGTGGTGGACCCACTTGTGGACTTCCGGACCCCTCCGGAATCCTCCGGAACCTTCTGGAAGCTTCCCGGTACAATACCGAAAAAACTGCACCTTTTTCCGGAACCCAAAATATGACTTTCAATATATAAATCTTTACCTCTCGACCATTCCAAGACTCCTCGTGACGTCTGGGATCTCATCCGGGACTCCGAACAATATTCGCTTACCAATTCACATAACTCATATAACACTATATCGTCAACGAACGTTAAGCGTGCGGACCCTACGGGTTCGGGAATGATGTAGACATGACTGAGACGCCTCTCCGGTCAATAACCAATAGCGGAACCTGGATGCTCATATTGGTTCCTACATATTCCACGAAGATCTTATCGGTCGAACCGCAATGACAACATACGTAATTCCCTTTGTTCGTCGGTTTGTTACTTGCCCGAGATTCGATCGTCGGTATCTCCATACCTAGTTCAATCTCGTTACCGACAAGTCTCTTTACTCGTTCCATAATACATCATCCCGTAACTAACTCCTTAGTCACTTTGCTTGCAAGCTTCTTATGATGTGCATTACCGAGAGGGCCCAGAGATACCTCTCCGAAACACGGAGTGACAAATCCCAGTCTCGATCCATGCCAACTCAACAGACACCTTCGGAGATACCTGTAGAGCATCTTTATGATCACCCAGTTATGTTGTGACGTTTGATAGTACACAAGGTATTCCTCCGGTATCCGGGAGTTGCATGATCTCATGGTCGGAGGAACATGTATTTGACATTCAAGAAAGAAGTAGCAATAAACAGAACGATCATATGCTAAGCTAACAGATGGGTCTTGTCCATCACATCATTCTCCTAATGATGTGATCCCGTTATCAAATGACAACTCATGTCTATGGTTAGGAAACCTTAACCATCTTTGATCAACGAGCTAGTCTAGTAGAGGCTCACTAGGGACACAATATTTGTTTATGTATTCACACATGTATTTAAGTTTCCGATCAATACAATTCTAGCATGAATAATAAACCTTTATCATGAACAAGGAAATATAAAATAATAACAACTTTATTATTGCCTCTAGGGCATATTTCCATCACCAACATGGAACAACCTGCAATTTCACCTGCAACTAGCAACGCTATAAGAGGGGCTGAGCAAAGCGGTAACATAGCCAAACAACGGTTTGCTGGGATGGTGGAAGGTTAGAGGTTGTATCATGGCAATTTGGGAGGCTGACAAACAAGTGATAGGTAGCGAGACATAGCGATAGCATCAAGACAACTAGCAAGCAAAGATAGTAGTGATATCCAGGGTAATGATCATCTTGCCTGGAATCCCGCTAGGAAGAAGATTGAATCCATGAAGTAGATGAACAAGCGTAGGCGAACGAATCCTCACTCCAAACGTAACCGGGAACTATCGAGAAGAAGCACAACCGGAAAGAAGCAGACAACATGGTAAACACACAAACATAATCATGGCATAATGCACAACCAAGTATGATGCATGTCAAGTTTAAAGATGAATGGCATGGCAAGAGTGCAACAAATAATACTACACATTAAGTGAAGCTCAATATGCAACGAGTTGCATATTGACGAAACTCCACGTTCGTTTACCTAGTTCACTCTCGTTTATGTACATGGCAAGATTAAATGTTGTTAAACATGGCAAGAGGTGAAGCATGATTAAACTACCTATCTAGGCAATTTAAATGAGGCCGGAAATAACACATTACAATTCCGGAAAATCCCCATATGCATATTTCGAATTTGGTACTGTTCTGCCTAAAAAACAATTTTAATGTTGTTAAACAGTAAAAGTAAATGCATCATGTTAATCTACACATTTTTCTACCCCATTTACATATAAAGTTCATTTAATTCGGAGCTACGGTTATTTAGTTATGGAATAAACCATTTAGCATGTCATTTATGCAAAACAATGCAAACAGCAAATTTAAACATTTTTAACATAGATGGAAGTTAGATATTATTAATCTACATGAAATTCTAAGCATTTTACATATATAAATCATTTTAATCCGAGGCATGGTTCATGAGTTATTAAATGCATGGAATGCAAGGGTTTTTCTGAAAAACAGTAAACTCTGGATAATTACATAAATCCGTCCAGAACAAAAAAAACGTCATGGGCCGACTCTGCTGGATGTTGGGTTGCACAGGACTGGGCGAAGCATAACACAAATGCGCACACGGCGCGGGATAGCGAGCAGAACTCACCTTGCGGCCCGGAAGGCCGGTTCGGTGCTGGGCTGCGGCGGCTTGTGGCTGGAGAGATGGGCCTTGCGTGGTCAACGCGAGGCGAGCGAGCTGCTGCTGATCGTTACTGAAGAATAGAGACAGCAGCAGGTTCATGGTGATGCAGAAGCCGGTGACAGAGGAGGTTCTGGCGATGGGGTCGGCGGGAACCGGCCGGAACGGGGCGAATCCGGTCGGTCGGCATTGGTTCCGGGAAACGGCTACGGCGGACGGAGCTCGGGCGCGGGGCTCAGCTATCCATGGCATACTATCCATGGTGCACACAAAGAGAGAGAGAGAAAGGTTAGAGGAGAGGGAAAACGAGAGGAAGCAGGGGCAAGGGCGATGCGAGGGGCTCACCGGCGAGGTGCGGCGGCCGGCTGGTGCATGGGAAGGCCGTCGGGGCTGCTGCCTGAGGACACAACGTCCATGGCGTCGGGCGAGGTGACCTGGTACAAAGAGAGGGAGATGAGGAGCAGCAGGGAAGAAGCAGAAAAGAAAAAGAGGGAAGGAGGCAGGGCAGCGGCGACGTGACCTGGGTGGTCGCCGGTGTCGTCGGTTGCCGGCTGCTGCTGCTACTCCGGCAAGGAGGTGGAGGTGGCTGGCGATGGACTTGGCGGCGTGGGCGTGAAGGTAGGGGACCACGGGCGCAGCTGGTCTTTGGGATGAACGAACGGGAGGCGCGGGATCTTGGCTCCATGGAGGTGCTCGAGGGCACGGGTCCTGCTGGAGCTCAAGGTGAGGGCGCCGCTCGATGCTGGCTGCGTGCGCTCGGGCGCTACTGTTCCTGATGCAGCACAACAGAGAGAGAGATAGAGATTAGGGAAGAGACGGGAGGAAGAGAACAAGGGAGCAAGGGACAAGGCAAGGCAGCAGCGGCTTGGAACTCCGGCGGCTCGGCTCGCCGGCCTTCGCGACGAACGGCGGTTGAGGCGTCGAGGGGGAGGAGGATTAGCTCGGGACCCTCCTGGTCCGAGCGGGGCAAGGTAGGGAGACTCGCACAGGGAGGCGGCTGCTCGTGCGGGTGGCTGGATGGGTGGATCGAGGGGAGGAGGTTGTTGGCTCGATGTGGAAATCGAGGAGAGGGACTGGGTGGATCGGGCAAGATCCCGAGGATGGAGGAGACAGTGGGTGGCGGCGGCGAGGAGGATTTGATGGATGGGACAGCTAGGGGCTAGGGTTAGGCTGTTTATATAGTAGGTGGAGATGTTTTATGGGCGTCCGATCGTCATCAGACGGCTCTGGGTCAACGGGGTACTCAGGTGAAGAAACCAAAGATATTTGGGGTATTTCGGGATTGATCCTGACCCACCGGTCACGACCGAGCGGTTCTGGTTCGGGGAAGTTTTGGACTAGGCTGCAAGGGGTATGCGGGCTGTGCAGAGATGCTAGGCGGTCAGACAGAAGCAAAAGGAAAACCCGGTTGGTTAGCGAAAGGTCAACGGAGGCAACGGGGAGAACCGGCAACAACGAACTGATTTTGAAAAAACTGAAGGCAACGGAGTGCCAATGCAATGCGAATGATGCGATGATGAATGCAACAAACAAACAATCAACGCGGCGGGACTCGAAATAAATGGAAGGCATTTGGCGCATCGGTCTCGGGCTGTTACAACACTCCCCCACTTACAAGAGATCTCGCCCCGAGATCTAGTAATGAGAAGAGTAAGAGAAAAGAGCAAGAGGAAGAGGTAAAACTTAGTTGCTTCTTTGACCAATGAGTGAAATAAATGAACCTTGGAGGTTGAACAACTTGAAAAAAAGAATACAACATAGATGAACGAAGTTGAGAGCACTCCGGTAGAAAAGAGGAACAAGGAACACCCTGAGAATGTTGGAGATTGCAAGGACATGAATCAAGAGCTCAAGGGTCACGAAAGAATTTTAAAACCACTTCGGTTGAAAAGAGAAGCAAGGGAAGCGAAAGAATTCGGATGGCACTCTGGTAGAAAAGAGAGGGAAGACTTGATAAGATGAAAAGAAGTTGAAAAGAGGACACAACACTTTGGTAAAGTGGATAAGCAAGGAAAGAACATGATGTTGGCGACACGAGATAATGGGTTGAAGAGAGAAACATCACAATGCCTACGGAATGAAAGAATAGAAGCTAAATCATTGGAAAGAAAAGAACGGAGAAGCAAGAGACAACTTCTATCACAATTGAATTTGAAAAGCATCCTTACAAATAAGGATTGAACGGAGTTGTTGGAAAATCAACAACGAAAAGAATAAGCTTGTTGTGGGCTTATGGAAAACATCTCAAAATTTGAGGTTCAACCTGCCACTAACGGAAACAATAGATTGCTTGAGAGGAATGAAAAGATGCGAAATAGCACCTCCCAAATACAATGGAGAATTAATTGCACTTCGAAATGCAAGAAGAAGAATACTTGAGCTCCAACAAGAATCTTAACGAACACTTCGAGAATGAATTAAATCCTTAACGAACCACCAAGAAGAACTCCGGATAGAAAGGATGCTAGAAAAGAAGTGAAGGCTGAAGAACATGATGAAGCCTTGCAATGATTTTAGATGGAGCTTCATGACGAGATAATGAGAAAAACTTTGAACTCCGATAAAGAAAGACGAGCAACTTTGAATCAAGAATTTATTCATCATGAACAAACTTCGGAAGAAGGAATTAAGTCACCTCCATGAAACAAGAATAAGAATTATGATATGTCTATCCTTTGTCAAAATAAATTGATGAAAAGCAATAGATTTGCATACTACTTATTCTTCTTGAAAAGATTAGAGAGAGATATAGCACCAACTTGACAAAGTCTTCGAGGAAACACTGGTAGGATTTTTGGAAAGAACGAATGAATTGATATTATAACAAGGAAGAGGAATCTTGAACGAACCACCGTAAGAATTGAAAACGAACAAAGAAAAGAGAACAAAACACCGAGAAGAATTAGAAAACAAATGAAGATACTTGAGGGAATTTAAATACAAGAGAACGAAGAGATCACAAGCTGACTAGAGAATGCTTCAACGATGCACCAGAAGAATTGGAGAATGAGGGCTGAACATTGAGAATGAAAAATTCTGAAATGATGGCCTTTGGAGAATCTAAATGAAAACAACTCCTCAAATCCTCCAGATGGGTATGAAAAGAATTTCTGACGATCGAAACAATTTGAGAGGATTGCATGAAGCTAGAACCACGAATCTTCAAGAGAACGGATATGCTTTAAGAGAAACTCTTCTTCGGTCTTCAAATGCTGAGAATTACGATGAGAAACAACACCAAATATTATTGAGACAATGCAGAACAATGAAAATAGTAAGATTGGGATCAAAATGAAATAATTTGAAGGAAATCTCGAAGAAGACAATTGACTGATGAAAATTCATTCTTACGTCAGACTTTGAAAGAATTTGAGAATAACTCCGGAGAATTAGAAGAGTTAGGTAAGATCCTGGGAAAAGACCTGTGGGTTATGGGCCCACTCAAAAGAAACACCGTTGGAACGATTGCTTGAAAGAGAGAAAATGCACCCGAAGGATTTAAATGGATTGGATAAGGTAACAACCTCGAACTAGCTCAAACGGATCTTGAATGGAAACACGAATCTTCTGAGATAATCTCTTCGCACCGGAAAAGAATAGAGAGAGGTGAATGAACAAGATAGGCTTGGTACGAACTTCCAACATGGGAAAATATTTGAATGTGACACCCTGGTTTTCGCTCCTTATTTTTTTCCTTCGCGTGATTTGACTCCCGTCTTTTTTTTCGATGTTGTCGGATTTTCTCTTGCTCTTGGGTATATGAAGATGGTCATTTAGCCTTGCCTTTCCTATCCCATCAGAGATTCTCTCCAACCCAACCTTCCTATCCCGGATTTGTTCTCAGGATTCTGCCACCAAAACCCTACCTTCCGGGTCACCGAAAGGGAAACCCTAATTCCATCCGTTACAAAGGAACCCCAATTTCCTTTGATCTTTTGCCTCCCAAATTTCTCCCAGTGATCATCCTATCTTTTTAAACCCTGGATATGCAAAAATATTGCCAAGTCATTTGCAATATTTTTCATTTAAAATTAATTCCTTTTTCTGCCAGTTAAAGGAATTAAATCCAGGAAAATATCTATCCATATTCAAAGTTCATTAAAACTTGTGGCGATATTCTTTGTGATCATATTGAGCTCCAATAAAAATATTGGCCATAATTAAATAAGGGAAATTGCGTTTTCCTATTTAAAGCCAATATTGCATTTTGGGCACTTTCTAAAGGAACTACCATTTTGGTAGCCAGGAAAAATCCCAAATAAATTGTGGAGCTTCTCCTATCCATATCTTCACCATTTCCATCAAGATCCCAAGTTCCACAGATCAAATTTTGAGAGCATCATCCAATTCTTGTTTCTGGACTTATTTTGAGGTTGTGAAGCAACTATATTTTATATTGCTTCAAAAATTCTCAAATTAATTCAGGACCTCACATTCCATATATGATGTGAGTATGCAAAAATTCACATCATTTTATCTAGCCAAGTTTTCCCAAAAATTCCATCTGGTTTCTGTCCAGATCCAAGCTCTGTGAAGGAAGTACCACTTTGGCATTTCCAATTGAGCTGAAATTTTTCCAGCACCTTCATATCTCCAAATCATCAAACTACACCAAAATTCAGCTCATTCCATCAAGCCAAATGAGTGCAGCTTCAAAGTCAAGTTTCTGGACTCAATTTGGCATTGCAAAGGAAGTGCATGCAAAACTTGTCCAAATGGGCTCAAATTTTGCAAGCTCCTAGTCCTTCCTACCACATTTCCCTGTGACAACTTTTCCAGCTCATTTCCACCTTTGTTTGACCACAACTTCCTCTCCAAGTTTCTGACCAGAAACTGTTCTGGATCCTCTCGATCACTCTGGAGCCCTCCTGATCCATCCAATGTCATAGATTGCCTATTTGACCAGTGCCTGTCGTGTTTGACAAGGTGTGGCAAGCAGACACGCGCCAGAACAGCCAGTGCGCGTGGTGACCGTGTGAGCTGCACGCAGGAACAGCGCTCTGCGCATCCATCGCATCGGATGGCCAGCTCCGGCGGCCGTACCCTTGTCCATTCGTGCCGACCTGACTCCCCGTCGTCCACTTCCTCCTCTCGAGTCATTTCCCCCTCCGTCCCCTTCCTCGCCGCGCCGCGACGAGCTTCGCCACTGTGCGCCCGTGACGCCGTCGTCTTCCTCTGTCTCCTTCCTCCCCGAGTTCTCCCAAAGCTGCCGCCAGCTTCTCCACTTCCCCGGAGTCCCTGCCGACATCGCCTCCTCCCTCCGCGTGTCCTCGAGCGACAGTTCACCGATGAGGACGCCACCGCGGCCGAGCTTATCCTCGCCGTCGCCTGGCTATAAATAGCAAGCCCCGCACCCTCCCCGAGCACTCCACCACCTCTCTCTCACTCCCAGCCTCTCTCCTTCCCGAAGGAGCTCGCCCCCGTGCCCAATTCCTCTTCTCTGGCCGCCATAGCCGTCACCACCCTCCTCCCAAATTCGCGAGCCCCGGCCAACCCCAGCCCCATTCGAGCTCACCTCGGGCCTCCCTTGTCGCCGGAGATCACCCCGTACCCCTTTCCCAGCCATCCCCGCCTCTGGAGCACTCCGGTTGCTCAAGGCCGCCGCCCCACTGCCGCCCTTCGTCGCCGCACTTCCAGCCATCTCCGGCGCCCATGCGACCCACCCTCGGATGAGGTCGTCGCCGGCGAGCACGTTCGCCCAGTCACCAGGCCCCGAAGCTCGCCGAAGCGCCGATACGCTGCCGGAGCCGTGCCTCTGTTGCGGCGTCGGGGAAGGCAGGAGGAGGAAGGAGAAGGAGAGGGAGGAGAGAGAAAGGGGGCATGACGGGTGGGCCCCGACCCCACCTGTCAGTGAGAGGGTGCCGCCAGCTCAGATTAGTGGAGACGTATTCCTCTGGAATACGTTTTCCGCTTTCAAAAGCGTATTTCGCTAAATGCGCTTTCGTTTCCCAGCCGGCGGCCGAAAGGGTTAAATAGTGAACGTTCGTCTGTTAACCGCAGAAAAGCACATTTTCTATTTGTTTTTTTGCCTAAACAACGAACGGCCACAACTCTTTGACCGTGACTCCGATTGAGGTGAATCCAATGCCCACGTCTTCAGTTCGTCGAGCCCTTTCCGATGGTATCATTTTCATAATGTTTCCACACTGTGAAAATGACCATTTTGCCCCTGCCCTATATCAGCCCCTCCAAGAGAGAACCCTTTCCGGCGAATTTTCCGCGAGGTGATCGCACTTCTTTCCGGAGTATTCCTCGACCCCCAGGCAAGCCGACCATCTGATATATGCCCTAAAGCATTGCTCTGTGTTATTCTTGCGTGTTTAAATTAATATGTTGATGCTCGTGTGCATAGTAGTGGGCTGTATGTGACTCTGTCGAACCCTTGTCTGCCTTTCTTTGATGACGGCACCACGCCTGTGTTCTGAGCTACTTTCGGCCGTCCGGGGTGGATGTCGACTTTATATTTCTCTTCTCAACAACTGGCCCGTGTTCTGAGCTGCTTTTCGGCCGTCTAGGGCAGCTGTTGAATTTCTCTCTGTAGCGGTGCCCCTATGCTCTGAGTTGCTTTTCGGCCGTCTTAGGGAACCGCTACACTCTTTTTATCAACACCGTCTCATGCTCTGAGCTGCTTTTCAGCCGTCTTGAGCCGGGGTTGAGTTATTCCGGTAACGTCCCAGATCTGAGTTGTAAAGACCGTTCTGGTGGCTACTGGTTTAATTGCCGGTTTTATGCAAGGGTTCAAATGGTCGTCACTTACAGCTAGAACTTGTAAAGTGATAACCTGCCATTTAAATATTGTTTCACTAATGACTCGTTTTGATATCGTATGGAGATAGGTTGTTATGTTTTCATAATGGTTACATTATGCATGGTTACTGTTATTGCAATATTATGAAATGTGACTTAATGACAACAACCTCCTCCGTCGACTGGATCGAGTCGTAGTGTCACCTATCCGGACTTACCCGTGCAGCCACATTTGCTGGTATGGGACGGCCCTAGCTTGGTCTATTGTCTTGCCTCTTGTCGGTACCACCAAATAGGGAAGGTTATGTGTGCGCGCTACCCTGGCCCGGTAGGCGGCGATAACCTTGTGAGCCCAGTTTATGGTTATGTGCGCACGTCCCCGTTTGGGACAGTTTTGTTTGGCCACGATGGTGGCAGGTGTCACGGGGTGACACAGGGGCCACCCAGGACATGACCCTGGGAGGGTATGATTGTCGGTGGGACCGTAAGAGTGCCGGGCAATAGACAAGGTTTTGTTGGAGCAGCACTGGTCCACCCGAATGGGAACATGTACTAAAGTACGAGGCCAAGCGCTCCATGGTGTGGGCAAAGTGCGCAACCTCTGCAGAGTGTAAATCTATTCGAATAGCCGCATCCTCGGTCATGGACAGTTCGTATAGGCCCCTATTTGGTCTGTGTCGAGTCTGGAGGAACAAACTATATAATGTTATTGTTAAGACTGAACCAGAGAATAGTAAGGTTGGCCAGACTTGCAATGCAGATGCATGTACATCAGATGATGTCGGGGATATGAATGTTAGCCATGGGATGGCTAGGAGAGAAACGGTCGTACGACCAAAAGGTTTGGATTGGATTTGGATCGGATTTGGATTGGATCATAAGAATATTCGGAGTATGGATTATTTACTGGATAAGCTTTATCTTCGTCATACTGTATTTACTTCAGTAGTTATCATGATAGATAATCCTGATATGTTATGATGATTAATGCTGCTAAATGATTAATCTTGCTAGATAATCCTGCCATAACATGATAGTTAATAATGCTAAGATAACGAATGCATGCTTGAATGCCATGGATTGCATTGCTTGGTGTATATGTTGGTTTGGTTTGCTTGCGAGTACATTCAAAAGTACTCAACGGCCTTCAATGTGGCCAGGTTCACCTAAGGATTCGACGACCTCTAGCGAGGAGCCGGAGTATTCGCGGGCTAGACGAGTAACCCAGTCAGATCCCTGTGGATTGGAGCCGCACCAAGAACATGCTGCATTAGATAGAGCTTTTCCGCTGCCATCTCCCTTGTACAATATCATGTAAGACTTATATACCCATTAATAGAAAAGCTTGTGTTCATGATACTTGTTGTAAAAGCGCATGCCAGAGTGATTTTCCTGGGCTGGTATGTGCGGCGACCGTCTGGCTACAGTGGTAATCAGGCGGGGCGCCACATTGAATCAACGAAAAGGGATATGATCAACAATGAAGCTTGAATTTAGACCACCGGAGAAGAAAACGAGAACGAAGAATGACGAACTTGTAGCTCCTGAGCATCTTCACGAGAAACCATCGGCTAAGAACATTGAAGGAAAAGAATGGAGAGACTTCTCATGAGTAAAATGGATACTTGATTTGAGAATTTTGACTCCGCGAATAAAAAGGGTGGGAGGGTGGAAAAAATAAAGACAACTTAGGATGGATGGAATGAACTCCGTTGAGAAAACTGAGAATTGATCTTGCACATGGTCAAGAAGATTGAATTAACTCGAAGAGAAGCACGCCGGTTGAGAATAATTATCCATGACAATCTTGATGATCAAGAAGGATTAGCACTCCCATAGAAATATGAGAACATCGTTCAGGAAGGATATGGAATCAACACTTGACTTTGAAGCAACTCGAATACCACACTCCAAAACAAAACAAAGGATTTGGCTTGCGAAATAAGCCAGAACAAACATATGATAGAGATTTCGTCCGAAATTTTCGTGGTGGGGCCCACACGGGCTCGATCGTACAACGACCATCCATACAAGGTAGTGTACGAGACTATGAAGCGTCCCCGAATCATAGCGAAGCTACAAGGATTCTTTAAGATGCAACGAGCACCGCTGTAAAAACGACCGTGAGCAGGCGGACCACTAGACGTCGAACCCCGATCTCATATCATGCATCTGTCGGAAAGATATCCTAGGTAACTACTTGAATTCCCACCTAAGAACTCCCGAAACTTCTTGATTATGTGATCAGGTTGCGGGTCCAGGAACCTACTCAGCAAACAACAACCTAATCAGCTGCAACTGCATCCGCAACCCTTAACACACAACCGAGAAACTTCACAAATTCGTCTACCTCAGACCTTCGAAAAAACATCCGCTATGCTAGCCGTGGCAGTACTCCCGAACTATCCCCCCAGTACTGGGTGACGTCGAGGTTATCTCACCACAAACAAGATAGAAGAGTCTTTCGATGTCGGCGTCCTCTGGTATTCAGGAACTGAAACGATAGCTAATGTGACAAGAACCCCTTGGAGCTCAACTCCCCGGGTCCAATCCATACGGTCAGGAGGCACCAAGAACAGAATTCTATCACACCAATATCGCAACGATTCCGAAAATACCCGCGTGATCCTAAATTTTTTTTGAGTGAGAAGAGTAGTAGAATCAAAACACCTACGTCACAATTCCTCACCAGAGCGACGAAGGGGATAAGGAGTAAAAAGAATTCCTACTCTCCAATATATAACTAGACTCAAAATAGTTTTTCTTTTCTAGACTCATCAACGGTTCGATCAATCAAGGGGGCTCCTGCGGTCGATAGAGGCTCTGATACCAACTTGTCATGCCCAATATGCGATCCTATCCTCAAGGAACTCGGAAGTCCTGCTAAGGATAGAAACGCATATCGGAGACGCTTCGCAAGGTGGATATCATTACAACATACCATGTACTGAATAGATGAGAATACCAGATAAAGGCTTACACTCGCCACAAGCTACAGCATGAATACATCAATACATCAATACATAGCAATCATCAAACAGAAGAGCAGGATCCGACTACGGATGAAATCAAACGAAAAAGAAGGACGACATCCACCCTGCTAGTCCCAGGCTACCAACCGGGAACCCATCCTATGATCGACGAAGAAGAAGAAACAGAAGAAGAACTCCAAAAGCAAACATGCATCGCTCTCACGTCAAAGCATCACTTTACCTGTACCTGCACCTGTTGTTGTAGTAAACTGTGAGCCACGAGGACTCAGCAATCCCATTACCATGGGTATCAAGACTAGCAAAGCTTAATGGGTATGGAATGGTTAAGTGGTGAGGTTGCAGCAGCACTAGGCATTGTATGGTGGCTAACTTAGGAGTACAAGAATAAGAAGAGTAAACTACGCATAAACGGTCGCAATCTAGCATGATCAAGAAGTGATCCTGAACACCTACTTACGAGTAAAACATAACCCCACCGTGTTCTCTTCCCGAACTCCCTCGAAAAGAGACGGTCATGGTTACGCACGCGGTTGGTGTATTTTAATTAGATTTAGTGTCAAGTTCTCTACAACCGGAGGTTATTAATTTCCAAGTCGCCACATAACCGTGGGCACGGCTCTTGAAAAGATTTAACCCTGCAGGGGTGCTCCAAGTAGTCCATTATAAATAACCACACGCATCCGATGGAACATCCTCACACCATGATAACACGATGCTTACGATAAGGAATCCCGGTGGACAAGCCACTCGTAAAAGGTAAAACTAAACCAGCAAGACCTCCCGGCGTACCGACAATCCTGATAGGAGCCACGCGTATCTCGTTCTCAGGGCACACCGGCTGGGCAAGACGTCGGGTTGGCTGAGACCCCGGTTGCCCAGGGGGCGCCGGGCATCGCCCAGTTTGGACCAGCACCATCAGAACTGGCCCCCTGTATTATGTGGAATTAAGAATCCACGGGTTCATGACGCCCTATGAGTTAATTAATTAATTTCATTATTATTATGTTGGCAAATGTTAAAAACCAATGTTGGGCCTTGCTAGAGAAGTTTATCCTAAAACGAATGATCAGGGGGTTCCCATATGCCCCACATGTGTTAGAAGCGCTCATCAAGGAACATAACACCGGTATTACAGAAACTAGGGCGGCATGAGTGGAACAAAACACCAGGCAAAAGGCCGAGCCTTCCACCCATTACCAAGTATATAGATGCATTAATTAAATAAGAAATATTGTGATATCCCATGATATCCATGTCCTAACATGGAACAACCTGCAACTGTACCTGCAACTAGCAACGCTATAAGAGGGGCTGAGCAAAGCGGTAACATAGCCAAACAACGGTTTGCTGGGATGGTGGAAGGTTAGAGGCTGTATCTTGGCAATTTAGGAGGCTGACAAACAAGTGGTAGGTAGCGAGACATAGCGATAGCATCGAGACAAGTAGCAAGCAAAGATAGTAGTGATATCCAGGGTAATGATCATCTTGCCTGGAATCCCGCTAGGAAGAAGATCGAATCCATGAAGTAGACGAACAAGCGTAGGCGAACGAATCCTCACTCCAAACGTAACCGGGAACTATCGAGAAGAAGCACAACCGGAAAGAAGCAGACAACATGGTAAACACACAAATATAATCATGGCATAATGCACAACCAAGTATGATGCATGTCAAGTTTAAAGATGAATGGCATGGCAAGAGTGCAACAAATAATACTACACATTAAGTGAAGCTCAATATGCAACGAGTTGCATATCGACGAAACTCCACGTCCGTTTACTTAGTTCACTCCCGTTTATGTACATGGCAAGATTAAATGTTGTTAAACATGGAAAGAGGTGAAGCATGATTAAACTACCTATCTAGGCAATTTAAATGAGGCCGGAAATAACACATTACAATTCCGGAAAATCCCCATATGCATATTTCGAATTTGGTACTGTTCTGCCTAAAACACAATTTTAATGTTGTTAAACAGCAAAAGTAAATGCATCATGTTAATCTACACATTTTTCTACCACATTTACATATAAATGTCATTTAATTCGGAGCTACGGTTATTTAGTTATGGAATAAACCATTTAGCATGTCATTTATGCAAAACAATGGAAACAGCAAATTTAATCATTTTTAACATAGATGAAAGTTAGATATTATTAATCTACATGAAATTCTAAGCATTTTACATATATAAATCATTTTAATCCTATGCATGGTTCATGAGTTATTAAATGCATGGAATGCAAGAGTTTTTCTGAAAAACAAGTAAACTTTGGATAATTACATAAATTCGTTCAGAGCAGAAAACAAACGTCACGGGCCGACTCTGCTGGATGTTGGGTTGCACAGGACTGGGCGAAGCATAACAGAAATGCGCACACGACGCGGGATAGCGAGCAGAGCTCACCTTGCGGCCCGGAAGGCCGGTTCGGTGCTGGGCTGCAGCGGCTTGTGGATGGAGAGCTGGGCCTTGCGTGGTCAACGCGAGGCGAGTGAGCTGCTGCTGATCGTTACTGAAGAACAGAGACAGCAGCAGGTTCATGGCGATGTAGAAGCTGGTGACAGAGGAGGTTCTGGCGACGGGGTCAGCGGGAACCGGCCGGAACGGGTCGAATCCGGTCGGCCGGCATCGGTTCCGGGCAACGGCGGCGGCGGACGGAGCTCGGGTGCGGTGCTCAGCCATCCATGGCGTTCTGTCCATGGTGCATAGAGAGAGAGAGATAGAGAGATAGAGGTTAGAGGAGAGGGAAACCGAGAGGAAGCAGGGGCAAGGGCGGTGCGAGGGGCTCACCGGCGAGGTGCGGCGGCCGGCTGGTGCATGGGAAGTCCGTCGGGGCTGCTGCTCGAGGACACGACGTCCATGGCGTCGGGCGAGGCGACCTGGTATAGAGAGAGAGGGAGATGAGGAGCAGCGGGGAAGAAGCAGAAAAGAAAAAGAGGGAAGGAGGCCGGGCAACGGCGACGTGACCTGGGTGGTCGCCGGCGACGTCGGTTGCCGGCTGCTGCTACTACTCCGGCAAGGAGGTGGAGGTGGCTGGCGATGGACTTGGCGGCGCGGGCATGGAGGCAGGGGACCATGGGCGCGGCTGGTCTTTGGGACGAACGAACGGGAGGCGCGGGAGCTTGGCTCCATGGAGGTGCTCGATAGGGAGGGGATCGAGGGCACGGGTCCTGCTGGAGCTCGAGGTGAGGGCGCCGCTCGGGGCTGGCTGCGTGCGCTCGGGCGCTGCTGTTCCTGATGCAGCACAACAGAGAGAGAGAGAGATAGAGATTAGGGAAGAGATGGGAGGAAGAGAACAAGGGAGCAGGGGACAAGGCAAGGCAGCGGCGGCCTAGAACTCCGGCGGCTCGGCTCGCCGACCTTCGCGACGAACGGCAGTTGAGGCGTCGAGGGGGAGGAGGATTAGCTCGGGACCCTCCTGGTCTGAGTGGGGCAAGGCAGGGAGACTCACACGGGGAGGTGGCTACTCGTGCGGGTGGCTGGATGGGTGGATCGATGGGAGGAGGTGGTTGGCTCGATGTGGAAATCGAGGAGAGGGGCTGGGTGGATCGGGCAAGATCCCGAGGATGGAGGAGACAGCTAGGGGCTAGGGTTAGGCTGTTTATATAGCAGGTGGAGATGTTTTAGGGGCGTCCGATCGTCATCAGACGGCTTTGTTTCAATGGGGTACTCAGGTGAAGAAACCAAAGATATTTGGGGTATTTCAGGATTGATCCGGACCCACCGGTCACGACCGAGCGGTTCGGGTTCGGGGAAGTTTCGGACTAGGCTGCGAGGGGTATGCGGGCTGTGCAGAGATGCTAGGCGGTCAGACAGAAGCAAAAGGAAAACCCGGTTGGTCAGCGAAAGGTCAACGGAGGCAACGGGGAGAACCGGCAACAACGAACTGATGCAAGTTTTGAAAAAAATGAAGGCAACGAAGTGCCGATGCAATGCGAATGATGCGATGATGAATGCAACAAACAAACAATCAACGCGGCGGGACTCGAAATACATGGAAGGCATTTGGCGCGTCGGTCTCGGGCTGTTACAACTCATCGGCAGCCGGCTGGCCCTTTTCAAGACACCCTGCTTGCTGATGCCCGATCCTCGCAACTAGCCCAGACACCGACGTGACGATCCTACGGAGGTTGCCGTCGTGTCCCTCGACATGCTACCACTCCCCGCCCACCTGCCCTTCAGGTGCCGCCACTACTGGGCGGGCATGATGGCCAACTGGATCGTCCTCATCCACCAATCGGGTAGTCCGTGGCGTCTCGTGGATATCTACACCCAGTGAGAGATCTCCCTTCCATCGTTGGATACTGCCGACATCGAGCCTCGCGGCCCGCCGGACACTCCTGCCTACTACGCACGAGAGGCGTCGGGCACTTGGTTGGACCTCCGTTTGCTGAAGGTTGTAATCTGCGAAGTACCCACACCATCAGAAGACTACATAGATTACAAGCTCATTGCCTTGTTCGACGGGGGATTAGCCTATCTGGAATCCGGTCGCCATACATGGTTATGGCTCATCATCAATCCTGTTTACCCTCCATTTCTGTCTGATGCTATAGTGCACGATGGCATCGTTTACGCAGTGGACGGACAGATTGGCTGCATATACTGGTGGAATCTATCATCGTGTAATTGTTCTATCTCATCTCATCGTTACCATATGAATACGACTGCATGTTGATTGTTAGAAATTTAGAATAGATAGTATGACTATAACCACATCATTGCTATATGTTCCTCTCATTTCCTAGATTTTTATGACCACACATGTTATTGTTAGAGTTGAAATGAGAACAATTGGCATCTAATGATTGTTAGAATAGATATTATGAGTATAACCACATCATTGCTATATGTTTCTCTCATTTCCTAGATTTTTATGACCACACATGTTATTGTTAGAGTTGATATGAGAACAATTGGCATCTAATGATTGTTAGAATAGATATTATGAGTATAACCACATGATTGCTATATGTTACTCCCATTTCCAAGATTTTTATAACCACGCATGTTATTGTTAGAGTTGATACGAGAACAGTTGGCATCTAACTGTTATGGTAGAATATGAGTAGGCCCTGGCATAGCTGTTTTCCTCTCATTTTTACATCATCTTTGAGCCATGACATATTGCTAGAATATGAAAGCCATTGGCATTTTTAAAAAATTAGGGTATGATTATGACCACGGCATTGTAATTCTCTGGCTATGATCTGTGTCACTGTTATAATAATCTTAATTCCACACATACTCTGAACATGATTGTATATTTTTGTCCTTTTGGTCTCCAATTTGATTTGTTGTAGCAGACGCAAATGCGCTGGCCTTTATAATTCCAGCACCTAGAAATATAAATGTCAATGGGTGGTGGTTTATCGCTCGTTCAGCTGACGGTGGGCATTTGATGCTCATTCGCACGTACCAAAGTGACCAAACCATTTCATCAAATCACATGCAGTACAATGCGTGGGGCGTTCGCGACTGTGATGGCTATGGCTGCTTCGTCTTCGAGAAAGATCCGAGCTCCGTTGGGCTAGGCGTATTCAATTGGAGGCGGTTTACAGCCTCGGCAACCACTCCCTATTCCTCGGGCTTAATTATCCGATCATCCAACCAATCATCGAACATATCACCGACGATGATTATCGTGCTATGCAAGTTCCATTTGCCAGGGAGGACTATGTTTACACATCGTACCATGGATTTCATGAAGCACCATATCCAGAGATTCGTCGACACAGCTTGTTGCCAGATGAACTTCAATGTGTGAAAGGCATCAAGCTTCCAAGCGATGAATGGCTTTTGCAAACCCGACATGCGGCGATGTGGTTTATGCCAACAACTAATATGCACAACTTGATTCATAGTGATATCTAGACTGCGCCATGTATCCTGCTAGTTGTCGCATGATCCTGTTCTGTTGGTTATTTTGTACTGTAGTTAGTTTGAAGGTTAAATACCTTTCTGGGATCAAGTGCATCCTACATCACCTGCGTAGCATGTATTTTGATAATGATGATGGAGATGCTGTGCAAAAGCCATATATAGCAATTAAGCTTCAAGTGCGTACTTGTTCGTGAAAGTGTTGTCCAATGGGAATTATATTTTGTATTACTCATGTAGCCTACAAGTCTGTCGCACAGCCTTGTAACTTTGCAGGCACCTGTTTGTAAGCTCCTTCTAAACACTCTTGCATAATGCCCTTAAAACTAAGGCTTTAGCAATGCCCCTCTGATATTATTTAAAGCAATATGGAAGCAACATGGAGATTGGATGAATGTACACCATTTCTAAAATTTGTACTACTAGTAGTCCTCCATACCGTATATTGCGCTACTCGTACTAGGTAAGTAGTACTTGTACGACTAGTAGTACTAGTACATGTCGGTTAAATTATTCATCATGTCCTCACATTGAATTGATGTGACAACACGCTGCGCGTGAAGTGACACAAGAGTCCCAGCCATGTGTTCGGTTCACCAAAGTGAGGCTCACCCCTCTGGTAGTCCAGCAACACTCTCCCGTTCTCTCCCATTCTCTCCCAGTCTCCCCGCCTCCCAGCCACCACCTTGTTCCGATCCAGTTGGTACGATGGGCGATGAGCTAGTGGAGCTGCTATACTTCATTGCAAGTAGTCAAAAGGAAGACATTGAGAAATTTGATCTCAACAAGGAAGCTGTTCAAGCTAGCCGCATCAAGGGTGGAACCAGCGAGGCCGCTCCTGTGAGTATTCGTCCCGTCGCCCTGTATGATGATTTCGATCTTTATGGGGTTTTTCAAGTCTTTAGAGTATGCATGTAATAATGAAGCCGACACCCCAGTTTGTTCGGGTGTCATGGATTTTAGATTTGGAGTAGCACTTATCTGTCGAAATCTTTCATCATTTACTTAAACAGTTGATTGATCATACATTGAGTACCATTTAACTGAAATTAACCGCTGCAAGTCCAAGAAGCATTGGCCGGTGCTGCCGGCTGGCGTCAAGTTCAATCCCACGGATCAGGAGCTGATCGAGCACCTTGTGGCTAAAGTGAGTGCTGACAACGCGAGATCTCACCCTCTCATCGATTTGTTCATACGGACCATCGACAGCGAGCACAACATATGCTCCACCCATCCTGAGAAACTTCTAGGAGAGACACCGATCGACCGTCTACTTGCACAAAATATATTCCTTTCTTTTTACAAATTTCTGATGTATGCTGCCCGGCCTGGGATTGTATTTCGCCAATACTACAGGTATCACACTGCGACACCCCGAGGCCGATTCTTTCCATTATTATTATTATTATATTGTTTGCCCGGTGTTATTTCTTTTGCATTGCATCATTTCATCATGCCATCATGTCATTAAAATTTTGCAACCTAATAAATAAATTGTATGGATCTTCGATCCATTAAAATCGAGGGAATTGCACTGGTGATTTCTCTTTATAACATATCCTCCCAATATTTAGGGAGCTATTATAAAATAGTTCAGTAATTTGGAATTAACCACAACCCACTTGCAATTTAATTCCATGCATTTTCTGCTTCAAGTTTGTTCCCCAAACTTTTCCCAAAATTCATTTTTCATTTACCGAGGCTCCTCCAAAAGTCTCAACTTTTTTGGACCTTCCAAACGCCCACTTCCCATTCAAACCCATTTGAATTAAATTCAAATGAGTTTGTATTCAAAACCCCTCAACATTCCTCTTTGCAATTTTTCTGGATCAAGAACAATTTTGTGAGTCCAGGGAAATTTACCCCATGCCCAAATTCCTTCCCTAATCCTTTCTTTTCTCTCATTTTCTTTCTTCCTATTTTCTAATTTTGGAAAAGAAGAAAGAGAGAGGAAGCCCAGCCGCAGCCTCCAGCCGGCCCAACCTCCCCTAAGCCCAGCCGACGCCCTTAACCCTAGCCTCGATCCCCTCTACTCTCTCTCGCTCGATCCCCATCTCCCTCGTTCCCCTGCTCGCGCCACCACAGAGGAGCGACAGTGCCCGCGCCCGATCCCCTCACTCCCTCTCCTTCCCTGTGCGCTGCACGCACACACAGGGCCACCAGGGAGGCGCCTGATCCCCTCCTGTGCGCCGCCTCCTTCCTCAACACCGCTGAGCCGCACCTCTCCTTCGCGTCCCACGCCCAAGCTGCTCCGCCCTTGCTTCCCCTCGCCATGCTGCGCCGCCAGCACCCGACCTCCGCTCCAGCGACGACCAGCGCCTTCCCTCCCGGCCTCCTTCCTCTCCTCCACGCCCGCGACCGTCCTCCTTGCCGCCTTGCTGCTCGCGCCGGAGCTCCGCCTGTAGCCATGGCCGCTGCCTCGGTCCCCTCTTGCCAAGGTTGACCCCGAGCAGTCCACCTTCGGCCACCTCTGCCACCACCTTCTGTTGTTGCTCACCACGACCACGGGCTTCTCCCATGGCTGCTGCTGCTGCTTGTTGCTCTGCCTGGCCGCCATCCACGTGCACCTCCCGCTGCTGCTCTCGAGCTCCCTGGGTCGAGTTCCTGCCCTACACGGCCGTTCTGCCTCCATCACCATCAGTTTGTCCGCGTTGACCCCAGCTCCAGAACCACCATGCCATGGCTACGATTGTTCCATGTTCCTGCCGGTCTTTGCACCGTATGGAGATGCCAAGACCACCCCGTAATTGTTGGGTTCAAGACCGCCAAGTCCAAGAACACCACCATCCTCAAGGCCTTCGGACGGATGTTCACCGAAACGCCAAGCCCTCCAAGTACGACTACCGTAAGTGCACGACTACATCGCGTCGATGCGAGAACCACTACCGTCGCCATAGAACCGACAAGACCGAATGCCTAGCACGACTACCCCACGTTGCGCCAAGTACCACTACCGTCGACCCCGAATGGCTTGGATTCATCAAGTTCCTCTCCAACACGAGTACAACTACTTCCATGACGACCGTGTACCACTACCACCGACCCGTGAACGACTACTTCCACTACCGCCGAACTCGATCCACCCCGATTGCAAGCTTTGGAGGTATAACCGCCGAGACGACCGCCGTGTACGAATGCATGTGTGGTGTATGAAATGCTCGGTTGTGCGTCGTGTCCGAATTGTTTCATGCACATTCCCCGTTTCCATGCCACCGACACGTGGGAACCCGGTAACCGGGATCACCCCACCATCTCTTGCATGTTCCGCACATCCGCACACTTGTTCCTTCTTTACACCGGTATCTCAACGAGTTATCGGAACCGAAATGTTGCCGTGGCATCATTTCCGTTATCGCTGCCGTGGCACCCATTTCTTTCCGTCATGGCGACAAATGCTCCATGTCCTTTTATGCCATCATTTCCATCAAAATTGCATACAACTTGAATATGTCATCCTCATGCATGTTAACAACATTTAATATTGTTGCTTGAATTAAAATTGCCTAATGACTTGCTAAAATGGTTTATTTCATAACTAAATAACCGTTGCTTTGTTTTGATCATGCTCTATATGAAACTTGCTTAGATTTGTGTGTAGAATCACACTGTCATGTTGCATCCTTGATTTGTGTGTTCGTGGTTGATGTTTGCATGCATTTTTGCATCCTTGCCATGTTAGACTTGTTTAGCTCATATCTTTTAGACCGTAGCTCCGAATTAAATGTTCTACATATGTAACTTGACTAGAAAAATGTGTAGATCATCATGAGGCATGTTAACTTGCTGTTTAACAACTTTAACATTGTGTTTAATTCAGATCAGTACTAATTTCGAAATTTGCATATGGGGATTTTCCGGAATTGTTGTTTGTGGTTCCGGCATCATTTAAACTTGCCTAGTGTATGGATTGCTTATGCTTCATCTCTTGCCATGTTTAACAACATTTAATCTTGTCATGCATCATTTTGGATTGTGCATCATGCCATGTTTATGCTTGTGTGTTTACCATGTTGTTTGCTTCTTTCCGGTTGTGCTTCTTCTCGATAGCGAAGTGTGAGGATTCGTTCGACTACGCGTGTTCGTCTGCTTCATGGACTCGATCTTCTTCCAAGCGGGATTTCAGGCAAGATGATCATGACCTTGGATATCTCAACTATCTTTGCTTGCTAGTTGTCTCATTGCTATCGCTATGTCGCGCTTCCTACCACATATATGTCAGCCTCCCATATGCCATGATACAGCCTCTAACCACCCTTACCCAGCAAACCGTTGTTTGGCTATGTGACCGCTTTGCTCAGCCCCTTTCTTATAGCGTTGCTAGTTGCAGGTGCTCTTGCAGGTTGTTCCATGTTGGGACATGGATATGTTGGGATATCACAATATCTCTTATTTAATTAATGCATCTATATACTTGGTATTGGGTGGAAGGCTCGGCCTTTTGCCTAGTGTTTTGTTCCACTCAAGCCGCCCTTTTCCGTAATGCTGGTGTTATGATCCATGTTTAGCGTTCCTAACATGCTCAGGGGAATGGGACCCTCTTGACAGTTCGCTTTGAATAACCGCTTCCAGCAAGGCCCAACATTGGTTTTAACATTTGCCAACATAATAATACTAAATTGAATAATTAATTTGCATAGGGAGTTAGCGCTACCCGAGGATTCTTAATTCAACATAATACAGGTGGGCCAGTGCTGATGGTGCTGGTCCAAAACAGAGCCACTTGCGGTACCTCCCTGGGCAACTGGGGTCTTTGGTAACCGTACGTAGTGTTCATCCGGTCGTGGCCTGAGACGAGATACGGGCGGCTACTATCAGGGTGTCAGCACGCCGGGAGGTCTTGCTGGAATTGTGTTACCATTGTCAAAATGTCTTGTGCACCGGGATTCCGAGGATACTTTGGGCTATCTCGAGGTTGAGGTATTTCCACCGCAGCTTGTGTAGGCTTATGATGGGCCAGGTTGGAACACCCCTGCAGGGTTAAATCTTACGCGAAGCCGTGCCCGCAGTTATGTGGCGCTTGGATATTTATAACCTCCGGTTGTAGAAAACGTGACACTAAATCCTAATTAAAATACACCAACCGTGTGCGTAACCGTGACCGTCTCTTTTCGAGGAAGTTCAAGAAGAGAACACGGTGGGGTTATGTTTATACCCGTAAGTAGGTGTTCAGGATCACTTAGTGATCATTTGTAGTTTGCGTTCGTTTTGCGTAGATGCTCTTCTTATTCTTGTACTCGTAAGTTAGCCACCATATAATGCTTAGTGCTTGCTGCAACCTCACCACCTTACCCTTCCATACCCATTTAAGCTTTGATAGTCTTGCTACCCATGGTTATGGGATTGCTGAGTCCTCGTGGCTCATAGATTACTACAATAACAGTTGCAGGTACAGGTAATGCGATGATCTGACGTGAGAGCGATGCTTGTTTGCTTTTGGAGTTCTTCTTCTGCTTCTTCTTCTTCGTCGATCTGGGGATAGGTTCCTGGTCGGCAGCCTGGGCTAGCAGGGTGGATGTCGTTCTTCTTTTCGTTTGATTTCATCTGTAGTTGGATGCTGTCCTTCCGTATGATGTTTGTTATGTATTGATGTATTCCTGTGATGATTGTATGTATTTGTTTGTATCCCCATCTATTATGTATGTGGTACGATGTAATGATATCCACCTTGCAAGCGTCTCCAATATGCGTTTCTACTCTTGGTGGGGCCTCCGAGTTCCTCGAGAATAGGATCGCATATTGGGAGTGACAAGTTGGTATCAGAGCCTCGACCGACCATAGGAGCCCCCTTGATTGATCGAACCGCTGACGAGTCTAGAAGAAAAACTATTTGGAGTCCTAGTTATATATCGGAGAGTAGGAATTCTTTTTACTCCTTATCCCCTTCGTCGCTCTGGTGAGGAATTGTGACATAGGTGTTTTGATTCTACTATCTCTTCTCACTCAATTTTTTTTAGGATCACGCGGGTATTTTGGAATCGTTATGATATCGTTGTGACGGGAATTCTGTCTTGGTGCCTCCTGACCGTATGGATTGGACCCGGGGAGTTGAGCTCCAAGGGGTTCTTGTCACATCCGCTATCGTTTCAGTTCGAGAATACCAGAGGACGCCGACATCGAAACGCTTGTATACTTTTTGTGGTGGCAAATAGTGTCGTGACTTTTCCCCAGTACTGGAGGAGATAGCTCGGATGATCCACTATGACTAGTATCGCTGTGCTTTCGAAGGTCTGAGGTAGACGGATTTGCGAAGTTTCTTGGTCGTGTGTGAAGGTTGCGGATTGGTTGCAGCTGATTAGGATATTATTGTTGTTGTGTGCTGAGTAGGTTCCCATATCCGCAACCTGATCTTATAACCAAGAAGTTTCGGGAGTTCTTAGGTGGGAATTCAAGTATTACCTAGAATATCTTTTCCAATAGACACATGATACGATATGGGGTCTATCATATGTTTGTTCCGGCTTATTCTACAAGCCAAATCCTTGTGTTGTTTTTGTTGTGGTATTCGAGTTGCTTCGAAGTCAAGTGTGGAGTCTAAATCTTTCCTAAGCGGTGTTCCCATATTTTGATGTGAAGGCCAATCCTTTTGATCATTGAGATTGTCATGACAATCCTTTTCACCCGGTGTGCTTCTCTTCAAGTTGATCCGATCCTTTCAACATTTGCAAGATCAATTCTTAGTTTTCTCCACGGTGTTCGTTTCCTCCATCCCAAGTTGTCTTTATTTTCCCCACCCTCCCACCCTTTTTCTTCGTGGAGTAAAAATTCTCAAATCAAGTATCCATTTTATTCATGAGAAGTTTGTCCATTCTTTTCCTTCAATGTTCTTAACCGGTGATTTCTCGTGAAGATGCTCAGGAGCTACAAGTTCATCATTCTTCGTTCTCGTTTTCTTCTCCGCTGAATTCAATTCAAGCTTTCGATGTTGATCATATCCTTTTATTTTGTTCACATGCTTTTCCATGTTGGAAATTCTTACCCAAGCCTCTCTTGTTTATTCACCTCTCTCTATTCATATCCGGAGTGCAGAAATTATCTCAGAAGATTCATCTTTCCATTTAAGATTCGTCCGTTCTCTTCGAGGTTGTTATTTCATTCAAGTCGTCCAAATCCAACCGGTGCTTTTTCTCTCTTTCAAGCAATCGTTTCAACGGTGTTTCTTTTGAGTGGGCCCTAACCCACAGGTCTTTTTCCAGGATCTTACCTTACTCTTCTATTTTTTTTCCAGAGTTATTCTCAAATTCTTTCAAGTGTGACGTAAGAATGAATTTCATCAGTCAATTGCCTTCTTCGAGATCGCTTTCAAATTCTTTTCATCTTTGGCTCAACCTTTCTATTCTTCATTATCCCGGAGTATTTCACAAATTCTTCATGGTGGTTCTCATCGTCATTCTCAGCATTCGAAGACCGAAGAAGAGTTTCATTTAAATCTTGGTTCGTTCTCTTGAAGATTCGTGGTTCTAGCTTGTTGCCATCCTCATATTTGTTTTCGATTGTGAGAATTCTTTTCATACCCACCCGGAGCATTTCATGAGTCCTTTCCATTTTCGATTCTCCGGAGGCCATCATTTTAGAAGAATTCTTCATTCTCAATGTTCGTCTCTCGTTCTCAAATTCTTCCGGTGCATCGTTCAAGTATTCTTTAATTAGCTCGTGATCTCTTCGTTCTATTGTATCAAATCCCCTCAGGTATCTTCGTGCGTTTCCTAATTCTTCCTGGCGATTCATTCTCTTTTTATTCGTTCTTTTCATTTCTTACGGTGGTTCGTTCAACATTCCTCTTCCGTTGTTATCGTATCAATTCATTTGTTCTTTCCAAAACCCTACCGGTGTTTCCTCGAAGACTTCGTCAAGTTGGCGCTATATCTCTCTTTAATCTTTTCAAGAAGAATAAGTAGTATGCAAATCCATTGCTTTTCATCAATTTATTTTGGTGAAGGATAGACACATCATAATTCTTATTCTTGTTTCATGGAAGTGATTTAATTCCTTCTTCCGGAGTTTGTTCTTGATGAATAAATTCTCGGTTCTAGCTGTTCATCTTTCTTTTCCGGAGTTCCAAGTTTTCTCGGTTGTCTCATCGCGAAGCTCCATCTAAATCATTGCAAGGCTTCATCTTGTTCTTTTCAACCTTTGTTTCTATCATCCTTTTGTTTACCGGAGTTCTTCATGGTGGTTCGTCAAGGATTTAATTCATTCTCGAAGTGTTCTTCGATGAGCTCAAGCGTTCTTTATCGTGCATTCTGAAGTGCAATCCTTTCTACCTTGTCTTTGAGGTGGTGTTATGTCTTTCTTGATAATTCCCTTCGTGTTTCATGATTCACAAGTTGTCAGGAATGAGATATTTAAACCCATCATTTTTCCCTTCGTTCAGGAGATCCTTTTCAACCCATCAATCTATTCGTTGGAGTTATATTGGTATCGATTTCACCTAAAGCATTTTCCTAAGGATTGTTGCTATTTGTGGTACTTATCAATGATCCAAGTTTCTCCTTCTCTTCTCGGTGAAAGGGGTTTTCATCTCTTCGAGATCTCAAGTAATCAATTGTTTCTGTTAGTGGCCGGTTGTCACCTCAAATGTTGAGCAGTTTTCCATAAGCCCACAATAAGTTTATTCTTTTCGTTGTTGATTTTCCAACAACTCCGTTCAATCCTTCTTTGTAAGGATGCTTTTCAAATTCAATTGTGGTAGAATTTGTCATTTGCTTCTCCCTTCTTTTCTTTCCAACGATCTAGCTTCTATTCTTTCGTTCCGGAGGCATTGTGGTGTTTCTCTCTTCGAACCATTATCTCGTTCGCCAAGATCATGTTCTTTCCTTGCTTATCCATTTTACCGGAGTGTTGTGCCCTCTTTTCAAGTCCTTTTCTTCTTATCAAGCTTTGCTTCTCTTTTCTATCGGAGTGCTGCCCAAATTCTATTTTGTTCTCATTCCTTATCTATTTCGTTTCAACCAGAGTGGCTTAGAATTCTTGCTTGTTCCTCAAGCCATTCTTCAACTCTTTGCAACCTTTGAGGTTTGTTGGTTTCACTCATTTGTCCAAGAAGCAACTTTGTTTTACCTCTTCCTTTTTCCTCTTCCTCTTCATGCATAGATCTCGGGGCGAGATCTCTTGTAAGTGGGGGAGTGTTGTGACACCCCGAGGCCGATTCTTTCCATTATTATTATTATTATTATTATATTGTTTCCCCGGTGTTATTTCTTTTGCATTGCATCATTTCATCATGCCATCATGTCATTAAAATTTTGCAACCTAATAAATAAATTGTATGGATCTTCGATCCATTTAAATCGAGGAAATTGCACTGGTGATTTCTCTTTATAACATATCCTCCCAATATTTAGGGAGCTATTACAAAATATTTCTGTAATTTGGAATTAACCACAACCCACTTGCAATTTAATTCCATGCATTTTCTGCTTCAAGTTTGTTCCCCAAACTTTTCCCAAAATTCATTTTTCATTTACCGAGGCTCCTCCAAAAGTCTCAACTTTTTTGGACCTTCCAAACGCCCACTTCCCATTCAAACCCATTTGAATTAAATTCAAATAAGTTTGTATTCAAAACCTCTCAACATTCCTCTTTGCAATTTTTCTGGATCAAGAACAATTTTGTGAGTCCAGGGAAATTTACCCCATGCCCAAATTCCTTCCCTAATCCTTTCTTTTCTCTCATTTTCTTTCTTCCTATTTTCTGTTTTTGGAAAAGAAGAAAGAGAGAGGAAGCCCAGCCGCAGCCTCCAGCCGGCCCAACCTCCCCTAAGCCCAGCCGACGCCCTTAACCCTAGCCTCGATCCCCTCTGCTCTCTCTCGCTCGATCCCCATCTCCCTTGTTCCCCTGCTCGCGCCACCACAGAGGAGCGACAGCGCCCGCGCCCGATCCCCTCGCTCCCTCTCCTTCCCTGTGCGCCGCACGCACACACAGGGCCACCAGGGAGGCGCCTGATCCCCTCCTGTGCGCCGCCTCCTTCCTCAACACCGCCGAGCCGCACCTCTCCTTCGCGTCCCGCGCCCAAGCTGCTCCGCCCTCGCTTCCCCTCGCCATGCTGCGCCGCCAGCACCCGACCTCCGCTCCAGCGACGACCAGCGCCGCCCCTCCCGGCCTCCTTCCTCTCCTCCACGCCCGCGACCGTCCTCCTTGCCGCCTTGCTGCACGCGCCGGAGCTCCGCCTGCAGCCATGGCCGTTGCCTCGGTCCCCTCTTGCCAAGGTTGACCCCGAGCAGTCCACCTTCGGCCACCTCTGCCACCACCTTCTGTTGTTGCTCACCACGACCACGGGCTTCTCCCATGGCTGCCGCTGCTGCTTGTTGCTCTGCCTGGCCGCCATCCACGTGCACCTCCCGCTGCTGCTCTCGAGCTCCCTGGCTCGAGTTCCTTCCCTACACGGCCGTTTTGCCTCCATCACCATCAGTTTGTCCGCGTTGACCCCAGCTCCAGAACCACCATGCCATGGCTACAATTGTTCCAAGTTCCTGCCGGTCTTTGCACCGCACGGAGACGCCAAGACCACCCCGTAATTGTTGGGTTCAAGACCGCCAAGTCCAAGAACACCACCACCCTCAAGGCCTTCGGACGGATGTTCACCAAAACGCCAAGCCCTCCAAGTACGACTACCGTAAGTGCACGACTACATCGCGTCGATGCGAGAACCACTACCGTCGCCATGGAACTGACAAGACCGATGCCTAGCACGACTACCCCACATTGCGCCAAGTACCACTACCGTCGACCCCGAAGGGCTTGGATTCATCAAGTTCCTCTCCGACACGAGTACAACTACTTCCACGACGACCGTGTACCACTACCACCGACCCGTGAACGACTACTTCCACTACCGCCGAACTCGTTCCACCCCGATTGCAAGCTTTGGAGGTATAACCACCGAGACGACCGCCGTGTACGAATGCATGTGTGGTGTATGAAATGCTCGGTTGTGCGTCGTGTCCGAATTGTTTCATGCACGTTCCCCGTTTCCATGCCACCGACACGTGGGAACCCGGTAACCGGGATCACCCCACCATCTCTTGCATGTTCCGCACATCCGCACACTTGTTCCTTCTTTACACCGGTATCTCAACGTGTTATCAGAACCGGAATGTTGCCGTGGCATCATTTCCGTTATCGCTGCCGTGGCATCCATTTCTTTTCCGTCATGGCGACAAATGCTCCATTTCCTTTTATGCCATCATTTTCATCAAAATTGCATACAACTTGAATATGTTATCCTCATGCATGCTAACAACATTTAATATTGTTGCTTGAATTAAAATTGCCTAATGACTTGCTAAAATGGTTTATTTCATAACTAAATAACCGGTGCTCTGTTTTGATCATGCTCTATATGAAACTTGCTTAGATTTGTGTGTAGATTCACATTGTCATGTTGCATCCTTGATTTGTGTGTTCGTGGTTGATGTTTGCATGCATTTTTGCATCCTTGCCATGTTAGACTTGTTTAGCTCATATCTTTTAGACCGTAGCTCCGAATTAAATGTTCTACATATGTAACTTGACTAGAAAAATGTGTATATTATCATGAGGCATGTTAACTTGCTGTTTAACAACTTTAACATTGTGTTTAATTCAGATCAGTACTAATTTCGAAATTTGCATATGGGGATTTTCCGGAATTGTTGTTTGTGGTTCCGGCCTCATTTAAACTTGCCTAGTGTATGGATTGCTTATGCTTCATCTCTTGCCATGTTTAACAACATTTAATCTTGCCATGCATCATTTTGGATTGTGCATCATGCCATGTTTATGCTTGTGTGTTTACCATGTTGTTTGCTTCTTTCCGGTTGTGCTTCTTCTCGATAGTCCCGGTTATGTTGCGAAGTGTGAGGATTCGTTCGACTACGCGTGTTCGTCTGCTTCATGGACTCGATCTTCTTCCGAGCGGGATTTCAGGCAAGATGATCATGACCTTGGATATCTCTACTATCTTTGCTTGCTAGTTGTCTTGTTGCTATCGCTATGTCACGCTTCCTACCACATATATGTCAGCCTCCCATATGCCATGATACAGCCTCTAACCACCCTTACCCAGCAAACCGTTGTTTGGCGATGTTAACGCTTTGCTCAGCCCCTTTCTTATAGCATTGCTAGTTGCAGGTGCTCTTGCAGGTTGTTCCATGTTGGGACATGGATATGTTGGGATATCACAATATCTCTTATTTAATTAATGCATCTATATACTTGGTATTGGGTGGAAGGCTCGGCCTTTTGCCTAGTGTTTTGTTCCACTCAAGCCGCCCTAGTTTCTGTAATGCTGGTGTTATGATCCATGTTTAGCGTTCCTAACATGCTCAGGGGAATGGGACCCTCTTGACAGTTCGCTTTGAATAACCGCTTCCAGCAAGGCCCAACATTGGTTTTAACATTTGCCAACATAATAATACTGAATTGAATAATTAATTTGCATAGGGAGTTAGCGCTACCCGAGGATTCTTAATTCAACATAATACAGGTGGGCCAGTGCTGATGGTGCTGGTCTAAAACAGAGCCACTTGCGGTACCTCCCTGGGCAACTGGGGTCTTTGGTAACCATGCGTAGTGTTCATCCGGTCGTGGCCTGAGACGAGATACGCGCGGCTACTATCAGGGTGTCGGCACGCCGGGAGGTCTTGCTGGAATTGTGTTACCATTGTCGAAATGTCTTGTGCACCGGGATTCCGAGGATACTTTGGGCTATCTCGAGGTTGAGGTATTTCCACCGCAGCTTGTGTAGGCTTATGATGGTCCAGGTTGGAACACCCCTGCAGGGTTAAATCTTACGCGAAGCCGTGCCCGCGGTTATGTGGCGCTTGGATATTTATAACCTCCGGTTGTAGAAAACGTGACACTAAATCCTAATTAAAATACACCAACCGTGTGCGTAACCGTGACCGTCTCTTTTCGAGGAAGTTCAAGAAGAGAACACGGTGGGGTTATGTTTGTACCCGTAAGTAGGTGTTTAGGATCACTTAGTGATCATTTGTAATTTGCGTTCGTTTTGCGTAGATGCTCTTCTGATTCTTGTACTCGTAAGTTAGCCACCATATAATGCTTAGTGCTTGCTGCAACCTCACCACCTTACCCTTCCATACCCATTTAAGCTTTGATAGTCTTGCTACCCATGGTTATGGGATTGCTGAGTCCTCGTGGCTCACAAATTACTACAATAACAGTTGCAGGTACAGGTAATGCGATGATCTGACGTGAGAGCGATGCTTGTTTGCTTTTGGAGTTCTTCTTCTGCTTCTTCTTCTTCGTCGATCTGGGGATAGGTTCCTGGTCGGCAGCCTGGGCTAGCAAGGTGGATGTCGTTCTTCTTTTCGTTTGATTTCATCCGTAGTCGGATACTGTCCTTCCGTATGATGTTTGTTATGTATTGATGTATTCCTGTGATGATTGTATGTATTTTTTTGTATCCGCATCTATTATGTATGTGGTACGATGTAATGATATCCACCTTGCAAGCGTCTCCAATATGCGTTTCTACTCTTGGTGGGGCCTCCGAGTTCCTCGAGAATAGGATCGCATATTGGGCGTGACACACACTGAGTGGCCTAAGCAAGCATTTATTCCAGCGTAACTCCAAGGCGTTCAAAAGGGGTACGCGAACGCGTCGCAAGATACAATCGAAGTGCGGTATGCACGCGATGTGGCACAAGACCGGCAATACCATGCTGGTGATGGTCAACGGCTGGTAGAGGGGCAGCAAAAAGGTTCTGGTGCTGCACACCAACAAGAACTTCGACCAGCAGAGGACCAACTGGGTGATGCACCAGTACCACCTCGGGGACCTCGAGCAAGAGAAGGAGCGGGAGCTGGTCGTCTGCAAGATCTTCTACCAGACGAAAACGAGGGCCAGGACTATAAGGATTATAAGTTAGTTTGGTAGTACTAGTTCTACTTGGTCGTCTGCAAGTTGGTGTTGTTGTTAAGGATCTTTCGGTATGAACTTGGTATTTCCTTCCAGCCATCATGTCGAGGGTCGACGTGGATATAACGCTGAAGTAATTCTTGCGAAATGAATTTTCAGGCATTTGATATAAGTAGCAAAAGCACCTACCGTTCGAATTCCCAGTTCTCCAAAAATTTACTAACATCTTCCAGTACGCAGGGGATCCATCAGGTTTCATAGGCTAACAGTTGGACGCAGCACGTCGGGACTGGGCTGTGGCACGCCAAGCCCAGCTGCAAATTGTTAAACTGAGGAGCGATGGATTTGGGCCTTTAAGAACAGTTAAGTGTAGGGACCTCGATCGCGGGAAGTGCCTCCCATGCCATCCCTCTAACCCACATACCACATACAGAATCACTCAAAAAAACCCGCATACGACATGTTCTCTCGTTCGAGTTCTCAGTTAACCAAACAATTTAGCAGGCGTGAGAAACGGGAGCCGCCGCTTCCAGCGATCATTTTTGGACTAAAAAAAGGCCTAGTCGGCTATCGTTTAGTTGAAATATGTAAAGTGTTCCATAAAGAAAAAGAAACATGTAAAATGTAATGAATTTGGTCCGGTTTCAATGAAAATCATCCGATTTGCATGAAATTCGTCCGTGGAACCAGAAGAGGGCTGTCCATACAGAGGCTAACAGTACGAACCTAGCAGGTCCAAGGCCGTACGCAAGCAAGTGCACACACTTATTATCATGATGGAAAAAATATGCTGACGTCTGAGACCCATGAAATTTTCAACGTAGTCAATAAACGAGAGAATTCTACAAGGAGAGACTGAAAACTAGGATCCAGCAGGTAGTATATTTTTTGAGGTCGAGCAAATATTTACTGGGCTGTAGACTGCCCAGGTTATGTTTTGTTTATTAACAGGCGTAGCCCATGACGACATGCGGCCACAAGGATCTAGCAGGTATCAACTGGCCTCTGGGCCGCCCAGCCTTGGTTTTATTTTTTCTTAGAACATCAGCAGCCCAGCTGTTTTTTACTGAAGAAAACGCATAGCCCAGTTCTATTTTTGTCAACTCTACTTTATATATATACATATAGTTTTATTAGTTTACATATTATATTCACAAAAAAAATTAGTTTATATATTAAGTTGTGGGCCTACTAAGTTGATGCGTACGCAAGGCTATGTCAACTTAGTCAACAAATCGACTCTACCAGCGTGAGACCGTTAGATGTCAATCCAAATGCCGGCGTGCTTCTTCAATCTCTGATCTTCCTGCTCCAGACGCCCAAACCAGCGCCGGCGTCGCCTGCTCCCACCTTCCGTGGCCGGCTGTTCTGCCGCGCAGGCCTCACCGCCCCACCCTGCTCCCATCGCTTGCCAAGCCATCCCTGTACTGACCCACACCTCCTGTTATTCTCCGTGACGGCAGCCTCACACCGCAGCCAAGCCAGTAAACTCTCGTATTCCCCTCCGCGTGAGCATCCACTGCCGAGTCTTCCCCGGCTCTGGGTGGTTCCCTCCCTAGGCCTCGCCGTCATCCACCGCCTTGGTGCTCTCGGCACTGCGTCGTAAACGTGGTCAACAAACGACAGCCATCGGAAGAGGACTGTACGTGGACAGGCTGACAGCTGGGACCCACGAGGTCCATGGTTGCACGCAAGGAAGTGCCTCCTTATTACGCGAAAGAAAAATGATTCCACTCCCTGAAAACTGGGACCCACCAGCTACATCTTCGCATGCAAGGAAACTCCTCCTTATTACATGAAAAAATGCTTCCTCTCATTGGTTTGCTGACATGTGGGACCTACGACATTGTCAACGTACTACGAGAGAATTGCACATGGAGCGACTGACACGTGGGACCCAGTTGTTTGAGCAGTTTTGTTGTTGTTGTTGAGACAGAGTAGGTTATCAACTGGGTTGTGCGGTGTCTGTAGCCCGTCTAGCCCAGGCTTTTATTTTTTGTTTACAATATGACGAGCCCAGCTGTTTTTTTTCATGGTGAAAATGACTAGCCCACCTTTTATTTTCTATAGAATAGCCTACACAGGCCGATTTCTTTTTCTCCGTCTTGCTGGGCTGCAAATCTTTGAAGACGACGAGGGATACATTTGTCCTGCCCAGACAAAAAGGGTTGTAAATCATATAAGTAATATGAAATGGGTTGTATATATATAAAAACAAAGAAAATGGGCAATTAGTTTCAAATTGCAAATTTTCTTTTATTTTTTGAGATTTCAAATTTCATTGGATTTTAACATAATTTGAATATATTTTAAATTTAGTTATTATCGGGCTCGAAATTTCGGGATTAAAAATCGTTCGGCAATTTCAATGAAATATCGTTGAAATTTTTAATCCTGTCCTTGGAGAAAATGGTCAGGTATTCTAAAAATATAATATGGGTTGCAATAAATTACTTAATAATTAGCAATTGGTCTATAAATTTAGGAAAAATAGCAAATGGGCTATATGCTGTCCGCCTAGATGTTATGCTGACTTGTGGGCCTACTAAGTTGACGCGTACGCAGGGCTTTGTCAACTTATAGTCAACAAACGATTCTAGCAGCAGTGACCGTTGGATGCTAATCCAACGGCCGTGCTGCTTCTTCAATCTCTGATCTTCTTGCTCCAACCGCCCAAACCAGCGCCGGCGGGACCGCCTGCTCCCGCCTCCTGTGCTGCCGCGCAGGTCTCATCGCCCCACCCTACTCCCATAGCTGGCTAGGCCATCCATCTACTCACCCACACCTCCTGTTATTTTCCGATGATGGCAGCCTCACACCGTAGCCGAACCAGTAAACCCTCGTACCCCCCTCCGTGTGGGCAACCACTACCGCGTCTTCCCCGGCTCCGGGTCGTTCCCTTCCTAGGCCTCGCCGTCGTCCACCGCCTTGGTGCTCTTAGCACGACGTCATCAACGCGGTCAACGAACGACTGCCATCGGAAGAGGACTGTACGTGGAGAGGCTGAGAGCTGGGACCCACGAGGTCCATGGTCGCACGCAAGGAAGTGCCTCCTTATTACGCGCAAGAAAAATGATTCCTCCCCTTGCTTACTAGGACCCACCTTATTTGGAGGCTGACTTGTGGGCCTACTAAGTTGACCCGTACGCAGGGCTTTGTCAACTTAGTCAACAAACGATTCTAGCAGCAGTGACCGTTGGATGTTCATCCAACGGCCGTGCTGCTTCTTCAATCTCTGATCTTGTTGCTCCAGCTGCCCAAACCAGTGCCGGCGGGACCGCCTGCTCCTGCCTCCCGTGGCCAGCTATGCTGCCGCGCAGGCCTCACCGCCCCACCCTACTCCCACTGCTGGCCAGGCCTTCCCTCTACTCACCCACATCCCCTGTTATTCTCCGGCGACGGCAGCCTCACACCGCAGCCGAACCAGTCAACCCTCGTACTCGCCTCCGCATTGGCATCCACTGCCGCGTCTTCCCCGGCTCCGCGTTGTTCCCTTCCTAGGCCTCGCTGTCGTCCACCGCTTTGGTACTCTTGGCGCGGCGTAGTCAATGTCGTCAATGAACGACAGCCATCGACAGAGGACTGTACGCGGTGAGGCTGATAGCTGGACCCACCAGCTACATCTTCGCACACAAGGAAGTGCCTCCTTATTACGCGCAAAAAAAATGATTCCTCCCCATGACAGCTGGGACCCACCTGCTATATCTTCGCATGCAAGGAAGTGCCTCATTATCCTCCCTGACAGCAGGGACCCACCCGGTCGAAGCGTACGTAGCGTTGTCTGTCTGGTCGCGAACGTGTATGTACATACTGGTCGATCGGTCTCTCTGCAAGGATGAACCATGGCCGAGTAAGTAGCGGCACGTGCCGTAGTTGAGCCCCCGACGTAGCAGTTTAGACAGTCCCGTCTAAATCGTGTACACGTACGTACAGCCACACGGCAAAGAATATGGCCACGTACGTACATACGGGTGGGGTCTGGAACGTGTACTTGTGCATCCGTATGGCCAGGGCTCATGTACATGGAGAGGCAACGGACGGCAGCAACAGCCTCGTGTTCATTGGCAGCCAACCGGCTGGGTCGGAACGGAGGAAACAATCTCGTGTTCATCGGGAGCCAAGCGACTGGGTCGGAACTCGTCCTGTTCATCGGGAGCCAACCGGCTTGGACGGAACAGCCGAAACGGGGTCCTGTTCATCGACTCGGGGTCTGTTGTACCGCAAAATGGAGGAAACGGCCTTCTGTTCGACCGCCTACGGTTGAAACGGGGTCCTGTTCATCGGGAGGGGTGTGGCGTACCGCAAAACGGAGGAAACGGACTTCTGTTCAAGTGCTACGGTCGAAACGGGGTCCTGTTGATCGGGAGGGCTCTGGCGTACCGCAAAACAGAGGAAACGGACTTCTGTTCGAGCGCCTACGGTCGAAATAGGGTCTTGTTGATCGGGAGGGCTCTGGCGTACCGCAAAACGAAGGAAACAGACTTCTCCCCAACTGCCTACGGTCGATACGGGGGTCCTGTTCATCTGGAGGGGTGTGGCGTACTGCAAAACGGGACTCCACGGGCTACTGTTCATCCACGGTCGACCTCCCTGCAGCCTCCACCAGCTACTGTTCATGCACCGTCGACTTCCTCCAGCCTCCACCGGCTACTGTTCATCCAGCCTCCACGGGGTGCTGTTCATCTAGCCTCCACCGGCTACTATTCATCCAGCCTCCACGGGGTCCTGTTCATCCACCCCCAACCGGCTGGGGTATGGCGTACCGCGGCACGGCCTCCTCGGGGTCCTATTCATCCAGCGCCAACCGCCTACACGGCCGGGGTCCTATTCATCCAACCCCCACTAGCTGGGGTGGGGCGTACGAGCGGGCGGCAGCAACGGGAACTGTTCATCCACAGCCAACCAACCGGCTCGATCGGTGCGTCTCGACTCGTGTCTACATGTATCGCGCGCGCGGCAACAACAGGCACTGTTCATCAAGAGGCAACCCAACACCGTCTGGCTATGTCTCGCATGGGGGCTCGATCGGCTTCAATAAGTAGCGAGAAGGATCGATCCTGTTCAGTTAGGAGCGAAGGGATCGCTCGGGTTCAGTTAGTAGCGAAGGGATCGCTCGGGTTCAGTTAGCAGCGAAGGGATCGTTCGGTTTCAGTACGCAGTGGGATCGATTGCTCGGGTTCAGTACGTGTAGTAGTGCGAGGGATCGATCAATTGCTCGGGTTCAGTACGTGTAGTAGTGCGAGGGATCGATCAATTGCTCGGGTTCAGTAAGCGAATGCCTCGCTCGGGTTCAGTTAGCGAACGCCTCGCACATGCGCGCGCATATGAGAGAAACACGCAAACCACACTGCATCGCTCAGCCCCGACCACCCACCGTAACCAGGAACTCCCCGAAAATTTCCTCACCCTCACTTCTACCATGATTTTTTACGTCATGGACGGCCCAAAGAATGTCATGCGGGTGCGTCTCCAGCCCGCCCAGGACAAAAAGCCCATTTTCTGTCATAATTTTTTGTCATAGAAGTAGGAGCCCACCACATCTATGATGATACGTGTTTTTGTCACAATTATTGTCATAGAAGTGTCACAACCATTACAGAAAAAGTTTTCGTTCGGGCCATAATGTCACAGATGTGTCTTTTTTTTGTAGTGAGCCTTAAAGGACATCAAACTCTGTGTGATGTGCTCAAGAAGTCAATACTGCACAAAAAACCCTAGAAAGGAAGGATTGGGTTTCGAAAGAAAACTCAATGTGGATGGAACTTACTGGACTCCCGAGCAATATCTCCGAACAGGTCAGGTTCTTGCCAAAAGCAAAACTCTCGAACCTGCACTTCTATCCGGATATGAGTGCCCCATTCTTGTTGATGATGACGAGTCAGATGACTCAAACTACAAATTCTTCAAACATCAGAATGGTAAAGTATTTGTTCGGTATGTTGGGACTAAGTGCAGGACAGGTTCACCCAAAAAGTAAATTTGGGTAAAGAAATGCATTATTGAGAATCTTTCTGTTTCTGCTAACCTGACCATGCAGGATATTTCTCTTTTAAGAAATGAATACCACTCACAGAATGATGCTGTTATTCCTTTGAAAGGAAACTGGTTAAACTCTCGTCAGAAGGAATACATGTGTACTTCCTTAAATCACTACGTACATGTCTCTGGAAACAATTTCAATGCATATTCATATGATTACACTCGCACTGCTCAAGTGACCTCCAGAGGACAACAAAGGGAAATGCTCCGCGTTTGATCGAGACAAAGGAGGTCTTCTCCTCCCACACAAGTGTGGGTGGTGAAATCTAACTAATCCTTCTTGCAGGAACTATCTCAGGGATCTCCTTTGTATATCTTTAGCCCTGAGACATATATTGTTGGTGCTAGTTATTTTACATCTGGCTGCTTCCTGTGTTTGTTTTGCCTTGCTTTTTTTTTGTTCTTAAGTTGCAGTTTGCCATGTTTGTGTTTCGTCCGATGAACAACTCACTCAGAGCTATTGCTTTGGTTTCTCTTCTTCTTGTGGCTGAGTGATCTTGTTTCGGACCCTGTTTTCTCTCTATTCCCTCTCTTCTAAATCTTTGTTGTCCATCACAAGCATGCAATTTGATCTGAAGTAAATGTCCTTCCAACGTCCTTGGTCATGAATGAAATGCACTTTGAAAATGTATCTAAATTTTGGCGTAAGCCCTTTCAAACCGTTCGGTCTCCCTCTCCTCTCCCGAGTTTTTCGTAGGAAACGGTTGCCACATGCCCACGATCTCCAGGATCGTAATCGTGCCCGTTAAATGCGAAACATCCATCATCTGAGCACCGTCGATTTCGGTGAGGTGGTTCAGTGTTCTGGCTATAAATACTGCTCCCTCATCTTCCTCCTCAGATCATCTGACATTTCCTTCAAGTTCATCCTCCACTCAACTTTTCGAGCCCACGCTCAAAGCATCTCCGACGAGGAGCTCTGCCGTGCAACTCCGGTGCGGTAATCCTCTTCTCTGCATCGCCGTAGTTGATCCATATCGCCAAGTTAGGGCATATAGATCTGAACCAACCCTCTCCATTTCTCTGTTCATAGGGTTGTCCTTACCGACGCGATTTCCATGTATTTATTTTACTGCGGTAGATCTTTTGAATTCACTAGGAATTAACTTGTACGGTTTGTAGATCTTCCTCGTACAAGTTCCTCATATCTAGGGTTCATGTACAGTTCTCTGAAGATTAGACAGTTCTTAATTTGGCTAGTAATCTCTGTGGCTAGATTGAAATCTATCGAGGATATCTTCATTTACTGCAGTGAATCTTAATCCTCCGAAAAATGTTTTTCCTTCAAAGATCTCTGTGCATGATTGTGACCCTACCTTGTTTTCCCTCGCATCTATTCTATTTCACAGGTGGCTCATGTCATCTAGATCACAAGATCGTTCTCAGTCTGAGGAAGAATTGCCCCAGATTTCGCCAAGTTCTGGGCGAAAGAAAATGAGAGGAGATGTCAATCCTTCGAAGCCACCCAGGGCTCCGAAGAAGAAGGCCGTTGAGTCTGAGATGATTGCTGAAGAAGTTCCCACTGCTGTCAGCCAACCTGAGGATGATTTGGACACAGATGCTGTTGCTTTGTTCTCCGATGGAAATCCCGGGAAGGGTGGTCATGGCAGAGAGCAAAATACCACAGCTGAGATGTCTGACCCAGAACCATACAGAACTCCGCCAGAGGGGTGAATCCACAACCGACAGGAATACCAGGCTGCAAAAGATTCATCTTCATTGGGCAGGAAAGTGGTACAGATAAGAAAATCTTCGAGAGAAGTATTAGATATTGTTCGCTTTCACCCCTCCGTGGAACGATTGCATTGCAGAAGGCTACATCAATGAGCGAGATGAGAAAGTAAGGCCACCTCAGCCTCCGAATGCCCATCCAGATTGTCTCAAAACCATCGCAGACTTCCCAAAGGAAATAGAGAAAAGGGCGAAGGCTAAAGCAAAATGTGAAGCCAAAGAAGCTAAGGCAAAGCAGATTGTGGCTGAAAATGTTGCACTAACCAAGAAGGACATGTAGAAGAAGAAGGAGATGGCCTCTGCTTCCAAAGCAAGCAAGTCTAACAAAGTGGTTTCCCCTCTAGCGCCTCGAAAGAAAATAGTTAGCAAGAGAACCAAGAAAGTAGTTTCTGACTCGTCTGATGAATCATCGAGCGAAGACATTGCTGATGAAATTCCCTTATATGATCAACTTGCCATTCTTGACAAGCCAACTCAGAGTCCCTCTCCAGTGAAAGTTTTGCCCTTGATGGGAAACGTTGCATGAAAATCAAAAAAATTCCTACGTAACGCCCAAGATCTAATCTAGGAGATGCATAGCAATGAGAGGGGAGTGTGTCTACGTACCCTTGTAGACTGAAAGTGCTAGCATATGTAACACGGTTGATGTAGTCGTACTCTTCGCGATCCAATCACGATCCAATCCGATCTAGTGCTGAACGGATGGCACCTCCGAGTTTAGCACACGTTTAGCTCGATGGGGTCCTCTCCTTCTTGATCTAGCAAGCGAGGGAGAGGAGGTAGATGAGATCGGGACTAGCACGACGGCGTGGTGGTGGTGGTGGCAGCGGAACACCGGCAGGGCTTCGCCAAGTGCTACGCGGAGGAGGAGGAGTAACGGGAGGGAGAGGCGGCCAAGGGTGGAAGGGTGGCTACCCCCTACACCTCCCCACCTCTATATAGGCGTGGAGGGGGCTGGTGGCTTGTCCTCCAAGCCCCTAGGGTTGTTGGCCAAGGGGGAGGAAGGAAATCCCTCCTTTCCTTCCCCACCGATCGCTATCCCTCCTTTTTAGGAATCTTGATCTTATCCCTTCGGGATATGATCCTATTCCTTTTAGAGGGGGATCTTGGTGCGTCTAGACGAAGGGTGTGGGGCCTTGCCACACTACCCACGTCCATGTGGGTCCCCCATGCAGGTGGGCCCCACTTCGGAACCTTCTAGAACCTTCCCGGTACAATACCGGAAAAACCAAACTTTTTCCGAAACCCAAAATATGACTTCCCATATATAAATCTTTACCACCGGACCATTCCGGAGCTCCTCGTGATATCCCAGATCCCATCCGGGACTCCAAACAACCTTCGTACTTTCCACTATTAATATCTCCGGAAATACCTGTAGAGCACCTTTATGATCACCCAGTTACGAAGTGACGTTTGATAGCACACAAAGTATTCCTCCGGTATCCGGGAGTGGCATGATCTCATGGTCTAAGGAACAGATATTTGACATTACGAAAGCTACGGCAAAGTGAACTTAGTGACACGATCATATGCTAAGCTTATGGTTGGGTCTGTCCATCACATCATTCTCCTAATAATGTGATCCCGTTATCAAATGACAACTCATGTCTATGGTTAGGAAATCTTAACCATCTTTGATCAATGAACTAGTCTAGTAGAGGCTTACTAGGGACATGGTGTTGTTTATGTATTCACACATGTATTTAAGTTTTCGTTCAATACAATTCTAGCATGAATAATAAACATTTATCATGAACAAGGAAATATGATAATAACCAATTTATTATTGCCTCTAGGGCATATTTCCAATAGCCCTCTCCAAGACGGTCACCCAGACATGCTCCACCACCAGTCACTGATAAACCTTCGGGTTCTGCTATTCCGAGAACTTTGACCAAAACAGAAGTGAAGAGAAAGCTGCAGACTGAAGAAAAAGTTGATACTTCTTCTAAGAAGGCTGAGCCCAGTGTTCCTGCTCCCATAGGGGAACCAAAGTATGATTTCAAGTTATTCAGTGATATCATTGACAGTGCAGCATATGATGCCAAATCTGATGAGTTGAGCAGTCTGGGACTGCCTCATGATGTGACCAAAATGGTAATGAAGCATTTTGCTGAGCTGAAGAAGATCTCAAAAAGGCTCAAGAAGACAGTGAACGACAAGCAAGTGCTTGAGAAAATGAAGAAAGAGGCCAAGACTGAGTACGAGCAGAAAGGCCTAAACGACGAAATTGTTAAAATCACAAAAACACTGAGTGGCATTCGCAATGAAAAAGTTGATTGGCATTCTAGGATGCAGATGGACATTTCTCAGCTGTGCGACAGGAGGAATGAGGAGATTGATCGCCAAGCTGATCTGGCCTGAAGAAGAATCAAAGAGGAAAAACGTCAAAAGGCAAAAGCAAGAATGAACAAGCCGAAGGTAAACAAGGATCGCCGCCTAATGACTGTTGCTGTTGATGCAATTCCTCTCAACTCTAGTGCTCCTTTGCAGCCGGTTCCACCATCTCCACCTCATGTAGATGAACCCATGCAGCAAGTTGGCACCAATGTAGTTATCACTCTAGTGCCGGAAGCCCAAGAAGGAAAACTTGAGAACTTTGAAGTTTTCTTGGAAAAGTCAGATGAGGGAAACGCATCACCCAAGCATGAAGCCCCGGTCGAAGAGACTGATGAAGAAATTGAAGTTGAGAAGGCAGATCCATCGCCTCCGAAAACATTGCCAGTTGAGCCCTCTAGACCCTGTAAGGAGGAGAATGACAAGATTGAGGGGTAGCAAAATGCTCCTTGAGAGAAATCAACCCCGATCACATCATCTGGTATTCCCGCTCAGATGGATGTTGATCCTGCTCCTCGTTCCACTGCCTCTCAGTTGGAAGAGGAAGAAAAGAAACCTGATGAGACGATGGCTCAAGTAATTGTTGCACCACCAGTTACCACGCAAGCCTCTAAGCAAGAGGTTGTTGTGTCTCCATCAGAGGAGAAGAAAGAAAATGAAAAGGCCTCGGTGCAAGATGCCCCGAAAAATGCTGAAGGAGTTTCAGCGAGCAAAAATGATGGTACTTCAAACTCATCGAAGTCATCAGTCCAAGGAAAGTCGAGGAAGCCGCGTGCTACTCTTAAACCCATTGAAGAAGGTGTGCCTGCACCTGGTGATATTCGGGCCCAGCGTATGGCCGAAAAAGAATCTCTGAAAAACCCTTTGAAAACCTTTCCCCTATTTCCAGTCGAAGATGGCCCGAATGGTCCAGCATTCAACGAACAATTTCATCATTTGAAGCTTGCTTTCTTTGGGACTAGTCCGTATGAAGGGGAGCGAACATCTTTGTCGCAAAGGTTCTAGACCAAGGAACACACAGTCTACTATGCGACACTCTGTTATGCAAGAATCGCATATTCAAGCACAAGGTGCTAGACTTCGCTGAACTCAAAAGGTTGACTTGCTTCCACCGAACCATTGAGCAAATTGAGCAAGCTTTTCTGAATGGATTCATACGCTTCAATCATGGCTGGAATCATGAAGTTATTCTTTAATTCTATGCCACCTTGTATATCTCAGGAGACATTGCTGACACAAGTGCTTGGGTTCTCGAATGGATGAACGAAGATGAAACATTGATATGCTCTGCATATCAGTTCACAGCGCTGCTAAATTTACCTCGCTTCGAGTTTGATGAGACTCGTGAACATCGATTGCATTTCTGGGAAGTCACAGAAGCTCAACTTCATTTGCTAATGGATCCAGAACTTGTTGGAGATGCTTACACTAGCGCAAATCCAAGGAATTTGGCTTATGAGAACAAAGTGTTGTTCTACATTCTGTGCAATACTATCACCCCAACTAACATGCCCGAATCTATTGGTGGTATTGTGGCGAATGCTCTTCATGCAATATCTCTTGGCATTCGATTTGACCTTCCAGATCTATTCATTCAGAATATGGCATATGCAGTTGAAAGTGCTCAAGTGTTGAAGCCATATGCTCCATGGATTATGCATGCCTGGTACGTCTCCAACGTATCTATAATTTATGAAGTATTCATGCCATGTTTACAACAATTTTATATGGTTTTGGTTCACTTTTATATGATTTGAATGGAACTAACCCGGACTGACGCTGTTTTCAGCAGAACTACCATGGTGTTATTTTTTGTGCAGAAATAAAAATTCTCGGATTGGGCTAAAAATTTACGGTGATCTTTTATGGACCAAAAGAGACCCCAAAAGCTTGGAGGAAGGATCATAAGACCCACGAGGGAGCGACAAGGTCACCCCACGTGCCCTGGGGGTAGGGAGGGGCGACTGAGCTTGTGGGTCCCACGTAACTCCGATTGGCGTGATTCCAACGCTGAAAAATCCTATAAATCCAAAAAACCCCAGAAAGAAACCGAGAACTCCCACGCTGCTGCTGCAAGCCTCTGTTCCGAAGCGATCTCATCCAGAGCCCTATTTCGGCACCCTGCCGAAGGGGGAAATCATCACCGGAGGCCATCTTCATCATCTGGCGGTCTCCATGGTGAGGAGGGAGTAGTTCACCCTTGGGGCTGAGGGTATGTACTTGTAGCTACGTGTTTGATCTCTCTCTCTCTCTCTCTCTCTCTCTCTCTCGTGTTCTTGATTTGGCACGATCTTGATGTACCACGAGCTTTGTTAATATAGTTGGATCATATGTAGTTCTTCCCTCTCTATCTTATTGTGATGAATTGAGTCTTTCCCTTTGAGGTTTCATTGTTATCAGATTGAATAATTCGGATTTGAGAACACTTGATGTATGCCTTGCATGTGGATATCCGTGGTGACAATGGGGTATTCTATTGAGTCACTTGATGTATGTTTTGGTAATCAACTTGCGAATTCCCATGGTGACATTGGGGTAATCTAGGCACATAGGTTGATACACGTTTTCGTCCTACTTTCTCCGATAGAAACTTTGGGGTACTCTTTGAGGTTCTTTGTGTTGGATTGAATATTATGAATCTGAAATTGCTTGATGCATATCGAATAATTGACTCACGGATACTTGTGGTGGCATTGGAGTATCTAGGTGACATTAGAGTTGATTGATGCGTATCATATGGTGTTATTTTAGTACGAACTCTAGGGCTGTTTGTGACACTTATAGGGATGTCTCAATAGATTGATCGGAAAGGATAACTTTGAGGTGGTTTTGCTACCTACAACAATTTCTTCTTATGTTCTCCGTTTGCTAGGAACTTTGGAGTGATTCTTTGTTGCACGTTGAGGGATTGTTATATGATTCAATTATGTTAGCACTGTTGAGAGATTGCACTAGTGAAAATATGAACCCTAGGCCTTGTTTTCAAGCATTGCAATACCGTTTGTGCTCACTTTTGTTACTTCATACCTTGCTGTTTTTATTATTTCAGATTACAAAAACCTATATCTACTATTCATACTACACTTGTATCACCATCTCTTCACCGAACTAGTACACCTATACAATTTACCATTGTATTGGGTGTGTTGGGGACACAAGAGATTTCTTGTATTTGATTGCAGGGTTGTTTGAGAGAGACCATCTTCATCCTACACCTCCCACGGATTGATAAACCTTAGGTCATCCACTTGAGGGAAATTTGCTGCTGTCCTACAAAACTCTGCGCTTGGAGGCCCAACACAAGTCTACAAGAATAAAGTTGTGTAGTAGACATCAAGCTCTTTTCTGGCGCCGTTGCCGGGGAGGTGAGTGCTTGAAGGTATATCTTTAGGTCTTGCAATTGAATCTTTTAATTTCTTATTTTATCACTAGTTTGGTTTATAAAAGAAAACTACAAAAAATGGAATTGAGGTTGCCTCAAATGCTTTATCTTTATAATGTCTTTCTTGAAAATGATGGATCGGAAAGTTGTGCCAAAGTGTTACAAGAAGAATTCAATAAAATGTCTAGCATAAAATCCTTGAATGATGAGCATGATTGCAATGTTACTAGTATGAATTCTTTGAATATCCATGATGCTAATGATATGCAAAGTGATAAGCTTGGGGATGCTATGTCTGATGAAGATGATATTTTTAGCCCCCCAAGTTTTGATGAGAAAATTTATTATGATGATTACATGCCTCCTATTTATGATGATTATATTGATGAAAGTGAGTTTGGAAGAGTGTCAACTTTAGATAATAATTATCCCACTATTTTGGAGGGTGTTGAATCTTATTACAATATTGATAAAAGTGGATTTGGAGAGGTCATGACTTTATTTAGTGATGATTCCACTATTTTGGAAGAGGTTTCAATTGATTTTGATGAGAACAAAGTTGCTATCTATGATGATTATTGTGATGACATGTATGCTATAAAGAATAATGTTAACCATGAAACTTGTCATCATGATTTTAATGCTCAAATAGATTATGTAAATCAAGTATCATATGATAGTAATTTTATTGAATTTGCTCCTACTACTATTGATGAGAATAAATTTGCTTATGTGAAGAGTAATAAAAATAATAATGCATGTGGATCATGAAAAGAATGCTTTGTGTGATGGATATTGATGACCCACAAGTATAGGGGGTCTATCGTAGTCCGTTTGATAAGTAAGAGTGTCGAACCCAACGAGGAGCGGAAGGAAATGACAAGTGGTTTTCAGCAAGGTAATCTCTGCAAGTACTGAAAGTAGCAGTAACAGAAAGTTTTGATAGCAAGATAATTCGTAACAAGTAACAAGTAACAATTGTAACAAGGTGCAGCAAGGTGGCCCAATCCTTTTTATAGCAAAGGACAAGCCGGAACAGTCTCTTATATAAAGCAAAGAGTTCTCGAGGACACATGGGAATTCTCATCTAGTCACTTTCATCATGTTTGTTTGATTCGCGTTCGCTACTTTGATAATTTGATATGTGGGTGGACCGGTGCTTGGGTGCTGTTCTTACTTGAACAAGCATCCCACCTATGATTACCCCCTCTCGCAAGCATCCGCAACTACGAAAGAAGAATTAAGATAAATCTAACCATATCATGAAACATATGGATCCAAATCAACCCCTTACGGTAACGCATAAACTAGGGTTTAAGCTTCTGTCACTCTAGCAACCCATCATCTAATTACTACTCCATGATGGCATCCCTTAGGCCCAAAGATGGTGAAGTGTCATGTAGTCGACGTTCACACTACACCACTAAAGGAAGCAACAACATACATATCATCAAAATATCGAATGAATACTAAATTCACATGATTACTTATGACAAGACTTCTCCCATGTCCTCAAGAACAAAAGTAATTACTCACAAATCATATTCATGTTCAAGATCAGAGGGGTATTGAATAGCATTAAGGATCTGAACATATAATCTTCCACCAAATAAACCAACTAGCATCAACTACGAGATATAATCAACACTACTAGCAACCCACATGTACCAATCTGAGGTTTTGGGACAAAGAGAATACAAGAGATGAACTAGGGTTTGAGATGAGATGGTGTTGGTGAAGATGTTGATGAAGATTGGTCCTCCCACAATGAGAGGATCGTTGGTGATGTCGATGGCTTCGATTTCCCCCTCCCGGAGGGAAGTATCCCTGGCGGAATTGCTCCGCCGGAGAGCAAAATTGCTCCTGCCCAGGTTCCGCCTCGAGACGGCGGCGCTTCGTCTCAAAAGTCTTATTCTGATTTTTTCTAGGGCAAATAGCATCTTATAGGAGAAGATGGGCCCTAGAGGCCTGCCAGGGGCCCCACAAGCTCGGGGGCGCGCCCAGGGGGTAGGGCACGCTCCCCAGGCTTGTGGCTTCCTGGTGGGTCCCCCTCTGGTATTTCTTCCGCCAATATTTTTTATATATTCCAAAACAATTCTCCGTAAATTTTTAGGTCATTTGGAGATGTGTAGAATAGCTATCTCTGCTATAGCCCTTTCCGGTCCAGAATTCCAGCTGCCGGCAATCTCCCTCTTCATGTAAAACTTGCAAAATAAGAGAGAATAGGCATAAGAATTGTATCATAAAGTGAAATAATGACCCAAAACATAATAAATAACAGTAGGAAAACATGATACAAAATAGACATATCAACTCCCCCAAGCTTAGACCTCGCTTGTCCTCAAGCGAAAAACCGAAATCGATAATCATGACCACATGTTTAGAGAGAGAGGTGTCGATAAAATAAAATATGGACATGAAGGCATCATGATCTTTATTATAACAGCAATATATTATCATAAAACTTCTCATGACAAAGTGACAATTCATCCACAAGATAAAGTATGAACTACAAACCGTATTAAAAACTAACAAACTATGATCTCAGTCACTAAAGCAATTGCAATTCATCATATTATCAGAAAGAGTCTATGTAGAGCTTTTGTTTAGCAAGTTCACATACTCAACTATCATTTAGTCTTCTATGATTGCTGACACTCACGGCATACTTATGGAGCAAACGTTTTAGTCAGACACATAGAAAGATAGGGGCTTATAATTTCGCCTCCCAACGTATTTACCTCAAGGGTAATGTCAACAATAATTACTCATGATCACCTACATCCAACTGGATATATATGCCTGGATCTTTCCCCACCACATGATGCTTGCCAAGAGAGAAAATAAAAACGGAATAGAGGAGAATACTATTGACTCTTGCATAAAAGTAAATACATAAAAGTAAAAGATAGGCCCTTTGCAGAGGGAAGCAGAGGTTATCATGCACTTTTAATTTTTGGATGTCCAAGCTCTTAATGTAAAGGAACGTCACTTTATATTGGCCCTTGTGATAGCGACCTTTATTATGTAGTCTGTCGCTTTTATTTCTTCACCATCACAAGATCGTACAAAGCTTATTTTTTCCTTACAATAAAAGATCATACATATTTAGGAGCAATTTTTATTGCTTTTGCACCGATGACAACTTACTTGAAGGATCTTATTCAATCCATAGGTAGGTATGGTGGACTCTCATGACATGAAACTGGGTTCAAGGGTTTTTGGATGCACAAGAAGTATCTCTACTTAGTAAAGAATTTTGGCTAGCAAAAGATAGGGGGCAAGCACCACATGTTAGAGGATCCACAACAATATAGCTTCTATGTGAATATAAGCAAACATAACTCATTACGTTTTCTTCCTTGTCCAACATCAACTATTTGACATAGAATATTTAATGGGGGATCACAATCACAAAAGATGTCCAAGATAGTATATTTATATCTGAGACCTCTCTTTCTTTATTACTTTTTTCATGAATTGCAACAATGACCAATGCTATGTTTGTTAACTTCCAACAAGTTTTATCAATTATACTTATTTTATGTGAAGTCATCACTCCCCATGGGATTAGCATATGATCTCTCTTTTCTTTATTCTTTTTATTTCTAAGATTGGATGAACAAAAGTAAAACAACTCAACTCAAACTACTCTTTATTATATAACTCCCACACTCGATTACATAGATAGATAGATCACAAAGCAAACACTAGAGACTAAATCATACTAAAACTTTATTCTTCTAAATCACGAAATAACTAAGGATCTAACTAAGATAGATAATTATGATAAGAGTGATGGTGATACGATACCGGGGCACCTCCCCCAAGCTTGGCACAAGCCAAGGGTGGTGCCCATACCCGTGTACTCAAGTCTCCTTCTTCGGTGATGGTGGTGATGATGAGGTAGGCTTGCTTTTTATTACATCAATTAGGATCTCCCTTAGGCTCTGAATTTCCCGGAGTACATGCTGGATCATCTCCGCGTTCTTCTGGACTTCGGCCATAATATGTTTATTCTCTGCCCCCATGCTTTCTTCCCTGCATCACTTTCACTTGGACAAGAGATGTCCTAATTGGAAGGTATGTGCATGCGGGGAGTATTCTCAAATCCATAATTGTGAACCAAGTTATGAAAATTGTTTCGATGTAACCTGTGCAAGGGCCTCCTAGGGGGAAGCCCTTCTTGTACCTCTGGACTCCTATGGCTTGTTGTGCTTCTCATGGCTTGATGGGGATTTGGAGTTGTGGAGATGCCGGCAAGGGTACCCCTCTCGGAAGCCGGAGGGTGGACCTCCAGCGAATCTCCATCATCTTCTTCCATGGCGACCTCTTCTTCCTCCTCTCTCTTGAGTTCCATCTGAAGCAACCAAGCGTCCTCTCCCACGTTGTTGGAAGAAGAGGAAGACATGATGCCTGGGCTCGAAAGTCTGACAGAAAACAACATGAAACAAGAACAGAGGAGAAACTTGTGACACAGTGGTCAAAACATCTGAGAGTATATATAATGAATTGTTTTCATGCAGGACAAGTAATATGGAAGAAAAACGGAGTCAGGAAAGTCCACGGGGGAGCCACAAGCTCGGTAGGCGCGCCCTGGGGGGTAGGGCGCGCCCCAGGCTTGTCGCTCCCTCGTGCACTTTTCGCACTGTTTATTATTTTCCTAATTTTTTATATATTCCAAAATGAACAGAAAGTACTTTTATGGAATTTTTGGAGTCGGTTTACTTACCGTACCACATACCTACTCCTTTTCAGGGTTCTGGAGCGTTCCAGAAGGTTTCTTCTATGTGCTCTTCCGATGTCATTGTTTGAATAATATTAGTTTCAACATTAATGGGTGTACCTGAGATATAATGTTTAATTCTTTGCCCATTAACCACTCTCAATTAGTGCCTTCGGAGTTATTTATCTTGATGGCTCCGGAGCGATAAACTTCTTCGATGATGTACGGTCCTTCCCATTTAGAGAGAAGTTTTCCTGCAAAGAATCTTAAACGAGAATTGTATAATAGAACATGATCACCTACTTTGAATTCCCGTTTTTGAATTCTTTTATCATGCCATCTTTTAACTTTTTATTTAAACAACTTGGCATTTTCATAAGCTTGTGTTCTCCATTCATCTAGAGAGCTAAGATCAAATAACCTATTCTCACCGGCCAGTTTAAAATCATAATTAATTTTTTTAATTGCCCAATATGCCTTATGTTCTAGTTCAAGAGGTAAATGACATGCTTTTCCATAGACCATTTTATATGGAGACATACCCATAGGATTTCTATAAGCAGTTCTTTAAGCCCATAATGCATCATCAAGTTTCTTAGACCAATTCTTTCTAGATCTATTAACGGTCTTTTGCAAAATTAACTTTATCTCTCTATTAGTCAGTTCAACTTGACCACTAGACTGAGGATGATACGGAGATGCAATTCTATGATTAACATCATATTTAGCAAGCAATTTACGGAAAGCACCATGAATAAAATGTGTCCAAACCTCGGAAATGTAACTTCTTTAAGCATTTTGATAGAAGTGTTATGATCAGCACTACTAGTTGGAATAGCTTCTACCCACTTAGTAATGTAATCAACAGCAACTAAGATATGTGTATACCCATTAGAGGAAGGAAAAGGTCCCATATAATCAAAACCCCAAACATCAAATGGTTCAATAACAAGTGAATAATTCATAGGCATTTCCTGACGTCTACCAACATTACTAATTCTTTGACATTCATCACAAGAGAGGACAAACTTACGTGCATCTTTGAAAAGAGTAGGCCAATAAAAACCAGATTGCAATACCTTATGTGCAGTTCTGTCTCCCGCATGGTGTCCTCCGTATGCCTCGGAGTGACACTTCCATAGAATTTGTTCCTGTTCATGCTCAGGTACACAATGTCTAATAATAGCATCTACTCCTTCTTTATATAAATTTGGGTCATCGCAAGAGTAATGTCTTAAATCAAAGAAGAATTTTTTTCTTTTGTTGGTATGTGAAACTAGGTGGTATATATTTAGCAACAATGTAATTAGCATAGTCTGCATACCAAGGAGTATCATCAGGAAAACTATCATCAATAGGCAGTGAGTCATCAAGAACATTTTCCATTCTAGACAAATTATCAGCTACGGGATTCTCGGCTCCCTTTCTATCAATAATATGCAAATCAAATTCTTATAGCAAAAGAACCCACCTAATAAGTCTAGGCTTAGCATCTTTCTTTTCCATAAGGTATTTAATAGCAGCATGATCGGTGTGAATAGTTACTTTAGAATCAACAATGTAAGATCGGAATTTATCACATGCAAACACAACTGCTAAAAATTCTTTCTCAGTAGTAGCATAGTTTCTTTGAGCACTATCTAGAGTTTTACTAGTGTTGGTGCAATAATTTGCCTCCTTATGTTTTGGAGATTGTTGACAAACAGTGAGGGACTGATGTGTTTGCTACTGCACACAGAGTAACAGGTCCCTGGAGTTAAGAGGAGTTTGGATTCACAACTTCGAAGAATATCCCCTGCGTAGCAGTGAATGTTATCACCGAAGGTTATGATGACAAGAGTGACCCCTCAAAAATTGCTGACGTGAAGCATTTGATTCAGTACCTGTCCGAAGGAAGTGACTGCAGTCGAGGAGATTGAAGACGAAGAGAAGTCGTAGCATTCTTTTCGTTATTTCTTTTCTTCTTATTGAGTCATAGGACCACCGTACTATTAAGAGGGGTGTAGCGTTCGAAGCTTTGATTCTCTGATGCTAAACCCAAATCCTATGAAAGATGCGAGAGAAATCTCTTTGTGTTCCGAGCAAATACTTGCCAGCAAGAGACTGTGATCTTCTTCGCTGCGAGAGATTTGTCTCTGACCGAGGAGTTAGCATTACTTGCACCACAAGTAATGTTACCGTTGCTCCAAAATCCGACCGTTGTGAACGTGTCGGTTGGCCATTGGCTGGACCGCGTGTCCAAAATGGTCATTTCCCATCAGGGAAGGCTACGGCTATAAATAGCCACCCCGCGCCGGCGTTGTCCGGCGGCTGCTGCGTTTGATTCTGAGAAGATTGTTGAGCAACCCCTCTCCGAGAGATTTGAGTTTAAAATCCACCGAGAGAAAACCCTAGAGCCGAAAAATTAGATAGCGGTTCAGCATCACTAGAATCTAAGTCCAGTACGCTCCGCCTATTACTCTTGAGAGCTGCAAACTCTCTAGATGGTTAGGTGTCAATTTCTTCAGAGACCAAGAGTAATTGTGGTTCTCGAAGAAGAAGTCTGTAAAGGTTCGGAGATCGCCTTCAAGCATCTACCACGAGTAATCGGCATTGGTTGACGAACCAATTGTCGAGAAGAAAAGGGCGAAGAGAGTTTATCTTCTCTGTTAAATCACAACCCCTCCAACCAGACGTAGTCCTTGTGCAGAAGGGCGAACTGGTCTACCAAACACCTTGTCGCCATCGAGCATCACTGGTCACTTCTGCTACCCTCTTTACATTCGAACTATGACATGCCATATTTCAATCATGTGATTTACCTCGGCGCATGTTGTTAGTTTCCATTCGGTAGTTTGTATTCGCTCACTGTTTACTGTATTTTCATTCGTTCCGCTGCTGGGTTCCGAGAGTTTTAATATTTCCGAGAAAAAATTAAAACTCCCATTCACCCCCCCTCTGGTAGACATACTTCGATCCTACAACTAGCATAATGAATAACATTCAATTTCTTATCAACTCTTTGTCCTAGAACAGCACCAACATCATAATCACTAGCATCACACATAATTTCAAAGGGTAGGTTCCAATCAGGTGGTTGAATAATAGGTGCAGATATTAATTAAGGCTTTCTTATGTATTTCAAAGGCTTCTACGCAATCATCATCAAAAACGAATGGCACATCTTTTTGCAAGAGATTAGTAAGAGGCCTAGAAATTTTAGAGAAATCTTTTATAAACCTTCTATAGAAACCAGCATGACCAAGGAAACTTCTTATACCTTTGATATCTTTAGGACATGGCATTTTCTCAATTGCATCAACTTTAGCTTTATCAACTTCAATACCTCTTTCAGAAATTTTATGCCCAAGGACTATACCTTCGTTTACCATAAAGTGGCACTTCTCCCAATTCAAGACAAGATTAGTTTCTTCACATCTCTGCAAAACTCAATCAAGGTTGCTTAAGAAATCATCAAAGTGTGACACCCTGATTTTCGCTCCTCGATTTTTCCTTCGCGGGATTTGACTCCCGTCTTTTTTTTCGATGTTATCGGGTTTTCTCTTGCCTTTGGGTATATCAAGATGGTCATTTAGCCTTGCCTTTCCTATCCAACCAGAGATTCTCTTCAGTCCAACCTTGCCACTCAAACTTTATTCTCAGGATTTTGCCGCCGAAACCCTACCTTCCGAGTTACCGGAAGGGAAACCCTAATTCCTTCCGTTGCAAAGGAACCCTATTTTCCTTTGATCTGTTGCCTCCCAAACTTTTCCCAGTGATCATCCCACATCTATAAGCCCTGGATATGTAAAAATATTGCCAAGTCATTTGCAATATTTTTCATTTAAAATTAATTTCTTTTTCTGCCAGTTAAAGGAATTAAATCCAGGAAAATATCTATCCATCTCCAAAGTTCATGAAAACTTGTGGAGATATTTTTTGTGATCATATTGAGCTCCCATAAAAATATTGGCAATAATTAAATAAGGTAAATTGCATTTTCTTATTTAAAGCCAATATTGCACTTTGGGCACTTTCCAAAGGAGCTACTATTTTGGTAGCTAGGAAAAATCCCAAATAATTTGTGGAGCATCTCCTATCCATATCTTCACCATTTCCATCAAGAAACCAAGTTCCACAGTTCAAGTTTTGAGCACACCTTCCAATTCTTGTTGCTGGACTTATTTTGAGGTTGTGAAGCAACTATATTTTATATTGCTTAAAAAATCTTTAAATTAATCCAGGACCTCACATTCACTATATGATGTGACCATGCAAAAATTCACATCATTTTATCTAGCCATTTTCTCCCAAAAATTCTATCTAGTTTCTGTCCAGCAGGAAGCTCTGTGAAGGAAGTACCACTTTGGCATTTCCAAATGAGCTGAAATTTTTCCAGTGCCTCCGTATATCCAAATCATCACCCTACACCAAAATTCAGTTCATTTCATCAAGCCAAATGAGTGCAGCTTCAAAGTCAAGTTTCTGGACCAAATTTGGCATTGTAAAGGAAGTGCACTCAAACTTGGTCCAATTTGCTTCAAATTTCTCCAGCAGATGCTCCTTCTTATCTCATTTCTCTGTGACAACTTGTCCAGTTCAGTGGCACATCTATTTGAGCAGTGATCCACCTGTTGGACAAGGTGTGATGGCCAGACTGGCACCAGAACGTGCTATGCATGTGGTGATCACGCAGCGGCCGTGCGGAAACGGCGCTCTGCGCACTGTACTCATCGGCCAGCCAGCTCCGGCCGACCCCGGCTTGTCTGAGCATGTCCAGCAACTCCGCAGTGGCCGCGTACCCCCTGTCCAACACCTTCCCCCTGCTCTTTCTTCCTCCTCAAGCCACGGCAGTTGCCGTCGTGACACTGTTCGCCCGTGACCCTCGAGCTGTCACCTCCCTCCCTGGCTTCTTCCTCCCCGACCCGTCCTCTCCCTCTGGTGCAAGTCAGGTCGGCACCGCTCCTCGCGCGCCACCTCACCGGAGCTCCAGTGTGGCGATAAGCACGCCACGGCGGCCGTGGTTATCCGCTCGCCTCGACCGGCTATAAAAGCCACGGCCCGAGCCCTCTCCCGAGCACCATCCGCACCCGCAGCCTCCTTCTATCCCTCCTAGCTCCTCCCAACCTCTCACCCGAGCTCCTAGAGCCCTCCTACCCCTCCAATGGCCGAAGCAATGCCGCCGGCCTCGGCTAAAATTAGAGCCAACCAGAGCTCCTCCCTCCTCTTTATCTTCACCAGAGAAGCACCTCAACCACGGCGAAGCCCTCCCGAACCTCACCCCTCCCTCACTGCCACCGTAGCGCCGAACCCCTCATCGCCTGAGCCACCGTCCACCTCGGGCAATGCCGCGGTAGCCATGGGGATTGCCAACGGCCGTGGATAGTACCGGTGGATGCGCCTCGTCGTCCCCGTCACGCCGGTGGTCGGAGCCTCGCCGGAGGAGCCCCATAGCGCCGGCAACAGTCGCTGGGGTCCTCTGCTGCGTTGGCCGGGCACCCGAGCGCGGGGTTGAAGACGACGTCCCGAGCCTGTAGCCGGGCCCCGTGCGCCAGCGACTCAGCAGCCGGGCCCAGGCGACTTAAGTGGACGCGTATCTGCGCAAATACGCTTTCCCTCTTTGGGAAACGTATTCGGGTATGAGCCATTTCCTTCTCCGGAAAGCGCTTCAAGTCAAATACGCCTTGTACTCAGCAAAGCGTAATTCCAGCCGAGGTGCCAGCAGCCGCACTGCTCAGGGACCCTGTTGGAAATATTTGTTTTATAGATAGGTCCCTGGCAGACAAACACTTATAACTTTTTGCTCACAACTCCGATTCAGGTGAATCCAACGCCCACGTTCTCTATTCGTCGAGCCCGTTCCGATGGTATCATTTTAATAATGTTTCCACACTGTGAAAATGACCATTTTGCCCTTGCCCTTCAATCAGCCCTCCGAGAGGGAACCCTTTCCGACGAATTCTTCCGCGAGGTGATCGCACTTCTCTCGGAGTATTCCTTCACCCCCAGGCAAGCTGACCATCTGATATATGCCCTAAAGCATTGCTCTGTGTTATTCTTGCGTGTTTAAATTAATGTGCTTATGCTCGTGTACATAGTGGTGAGCTGCATGTGACGCTGTTGAACCCTTGCTTGCCTTTCTTTGATGACGGCACCACGCCTGTGTTCTGAGCTGCTTTCGGTCATCCGGGGTGGATGCTGACTTTATGTTTCTCTTTTCAACAACTGGCCCGTGTTCTGAGCTGCTTTTCGTCCGTCTCGGACAGCTGTTGAATTTCTTTCTGTAGCGGTGACCCTATGCTCTGAGCTGTTCTTCGGGCGTCTTAGGGAACCGCTACACTCTTTTTTATCAACACCGTCTCATGCTCTAAGCTGTTTTTCAGCCGTCTTGAGCCGGGCTTGAGTTATTCTGGTAATGTCCCAGATCTGAGTTGTAAAGACCGTTCTGGTGGCTACTGGTTATTTGCCGGTTTCTTGCAAGGGTTCAGATGGTTGTCACTTACAGCTAAGACTCGTAAAGTAATAAACTTGCCATTTAAATATTATTTCACTAATGACTCATTGTGATTTTGTATGGAGATAGGTTGTTATGTTTTCATAATTGTTACATCATGCTTTATTACTGTTATTGCAATAATAAAGAATGTGACTTAATGATAACAACCTCCTCCGTCGGCTGGATCGAGTCATAGTGCCACCGAACCGAGCTCATCGAGTGCAGCCACATTTGCCGGTATGGGACGGCCCTAACTTGGTTTATTGTCCTGCCTCTTGTCGGTACCTCCAAAGAGGGAGGGTTATGCGTGCGTGCTACCCTGGCCCGGTAGGCGGCGATAATCCTGTGAGCCCAGTTTAGTTATATGGTACCAGGTCCCCGTTTGGGACAGTTTGTTTGGCCACGACGGTGGCAGGTGTCACGGGGTGACACAGGGGCCACCTAGGACATGACCCTGGGAGGGTATGATTGTCGGTGGGACCGTAAGAGTGCCAGCCAATAGACAAGTTTTGTTGGAGCAGCACCGGTCCACCCGAATGGGAGCATGAGGCTAGGAGCTCCATGGTGTGGGTAAAGTGCGCAACCTCTGCAGAGTGTAAATCTATTCGAATAGCCGCGTCCTCAGTCATGGGACACAGTTCGTACTTGGTCACACACTATTTGGTCTGTGTCGAGTCTGGAGGAACAAACTATATAATGTTATTGCTAAAACTGAACCAGAGAATGGTAAGGTTTGTCAGACCTGTAGAACAGATGCATGGACATCGGATGATGTCAGGGATGTGAATGCTAGCCATGCGATGGCTATTAGATGAGCGGTTGGATGACCGCAAAGTTGGATCGGATTTGGATCGTGAGAATACTCGGAGTATGGATTATTTGCTTGATATGCTTTACTTTACTGTATTTACTCCAATAGGTATCATGCTAGATAATCTTGCTATAACATGATGATTAACGATGCTAGATGATTAATCTTGCTAGATAATCCTGCCATGACATAATGGTTAATGCTGTTAAGATAGCAAATGCATGCTTGAATGCCATGGATTGCTTTGCTTGGTGTATATGTTAGTTTGGTTGCTTGCGAGTACATTCAAAAGTACTCAGCGGCCTTCAATGTGGCCAGGTTCACCTAAGGATTCGACGACCCCTAGCGAGGAGCAGGAGTGTTTGCGGGCTAGAAGAGTAACCCAGTTAGATCCCTGTGGATTGGAGCCACACCAAGACCATGCTGCCTTAGATAGAGCTTCTCCGCTGCCATCACCCTTGTAAATATCATATAAGACTTATATATCCATTAATAGAAATGTCTGTGTTCATGATACTTGTTGTAAAAGCGCATGCCAGAGTGATTTCCTGGGCTGGTATGTGCGGTGACCGTCTGACTACAGTGGTATTCAGGCGGGGCGCCACACAAAGGAAGTCCCGTAAATGGAGAAATCATCCATGAAAACCTCAACAATCTTTTCACAAAAATCAGAGAATATAGCAGTCATGCATCTTTGAAAGGTAACAGGTGCATTGCATAAACCAAAAGGCATACGACGATAAGCATAAGTTCCAAAAGGACAAGTAAATGTGGTTTTCTCTTGATCTTCTTGTGATACATGTATTTGAGAGAAACCAGAATATCCATCTAGGAAGCAAAAGTGTGTATGTTTAGATAATCATTCTAACATTTGATCAATAAAAGGCAAGGGGTAATGATCTTTCCTGGTAGCTTTATTTAATTTTCTGAAATCAATTACCATCCTATAACCGGTTACAATTCTCTGTGGGATAAGTTCATTTTTATCATTTGGAACAACAGTAATACCTCCTTTCTTAGGAACACAATGAACAAGACTTACCCATCTACTATCAGCTATGGGATAAATTATACCTACCTTTAGAAGCTTTAATATTTCAGTTATTACCACATCCTTCATTTTAGGATTTAATCTTCTTTGATGATCAACAACTGGTTTAGCATCTGGCTCCATACAAATTTTGTGCTGACATAAACTGGGACTGATGCCCTTAAGATCATCGAGAGTATATCCAATAGCAGCACGGTGCTTCCTCGGAGTTTTAAGTAATATCTTTTCTTCATGCTCTGAAAGGTTAGCACTAATAAAAACAGGATATATCTTCTTTTCATCAAGATAAGCATATTTAAGTGTATCAGGTAGTTTCTTTAATTCAAACACACGATCACTCTTAGATGGAAGAGGGTCTCCCAAAGTTTCAACAGGCAAATTATGTTTAAGAATAGGTGCTTGTTTAAAGAACATCTCATCTATTTCATTTCTTTCATTCATATGCATATCATTTTCATGGTCTAGCAAGTATTGTTCTAAAGGATCAGTAGGAGGCACAACAATAGAAGCAAGACCAATAATTTCATCTTTATTAGGTAATTCTTTATCATGAGGTTGTCTACGAAACTTAGAGAAATTAAACTCATGATACACATCACCAAAATTAACACTGACAGTTTGTTTATTGCAATCAATCTTAGCATTAACTGTATTCAAGAAGGGTCTACCAAATATAATGGGACAAAAATCATCTTGTGGTGATCCAAGAACAAGAAAATCAGTAGGGTATTTGAACTTACCACACAAGACTTCAACATCTCTAACAATCCCAAGTGGTGCAATAGTATCTCTATTTGCAAGCTTAATAGTGACATCAATATCTTCAATCTCAGCAGGTGCAATATCATTCATGACTTGTTGATAAAGAGTAAACGGAATAGCACTCACACTAGCACCAATATCACATAAACCATGATAGCAATGATCTCCAATTTTAACAGAAATAACAGGCATGTCAATTACAAGTTTGTTTTTATCTTTAGTGTCTGGCTTAGCAATTCTAGTTGCTTCATCACAGGAATACATGACATGTCCATCAATGTTATCAACCAAAAGATCTTTAACCATTGCAATATTAGGTTCAACTTTAATTTGTTCAGAAGGTCTAGGTGCTCTAATATTACTTTATTAACCACAGTTGAAGCTTTAGCATGTTCCTTAATCCTAACACGGAAAGGAGGTTTCTCAATATAAGCAGTAGGCACAACTGGATCAACATTGTAAACAATTGTTTCTTCTTTAACACTAACATGTTCTTCATTAATTCAATAGGTGGATGAAACCTAAACCATTTCTCCTTGGGGAGATCAACATGAGCAGCAAAAGATTCACAAAAAGTAGCTACTATCTCAGAGTCAAGTCCATATTTAGTACTAAACTTATGAAAAGCATCCGTTTCCATAAAAGATTTAACACAATCAAACTTAAGATTTATACCTGACTCTTTACCTTTGTCGATTTCCCAATCTTCAGAGTTGCGTTTAATTCTTTCCAGAAGATCCCATTTGAATTCAATAGTCCTCTTCATAAAGGAACCATTAGAAGAAGTATCGAGCATGGATTGATCATTATGAGAAAGCCGAGCATAAAAGTTTTGAATAATTATTTCTCTTGAGAGCTCATGATTGGGGCATGTGTGCAACATATAATTAAGCCTCCCCCAAGATTGAGCGATACTTTCTCCTTCATAAGGCCAAAAATTATATATATAATTCCGATCATGATGAACCAAATGCATAGGATAGAACTTCTGGTGAAATTCCAGCTTCAACCGGTTCTAATCCCATGTTCCAGTATCATACAATAGCCTAGACCATGTCAATGCCATTCCCTCCAAAGATAAAGGGAATACCTTCCTCTTAACTCCATCCTCGGATAAACCTGCAAGCTTAAACAATCCACAAATTTCATCTATTTATATCAAGTGCATATCAGGATGTACCTTTTCATCTCCTGCGTAAGGATTAGCCAGCAGTTTCTCTATCATACCCGAAGGAATTTCATAATAAATATTTTCAGTAGGTTCAGTAGGATGAGGAGAAACTCTTAATGCTTCTGGTCGAGGTGAATATACCCCGAACAAACCCCTCAAAGGATTACTTTCCATAGTGACAAGTGACAGTAAATTTCAGCACGTAATATAAATGTTTCCTTACCAAATTCCACTCACCAAAGGCGCTTCACTCCCCGGCAACGGCGCCAGAAAAGAGTCTTGATGACCCACAAGTATAGGGGATGAATCATAGTCCTTTCGATAAGTAAGAGTGTCAAACCCAATGAGGAGTAGAAGGAAATGACAAGTAGTTTTCAGCAAGGTAATCTCTGCAAGTACTGAAAGTAGCAGTAACAGATAGTTTTGATAGCAAGATAATTCATAACAAGTAACAAGTAACAATTGTAACAAGGTGCAGAAAGGTGGCCCAATCCTTTTTATAGCAAAGGACAAGCCGGAATGGTCTCTTATATAAAGCAAAGAATTCTCAAGGACACATGGGAATTCTCATCTACTCACTTTCATCATGTTTGTTTGATTCGCGTTCGCTACTTTGATAATTTGATATGTGGGTGGACCGGTGCTTGGGTGCTGTTCTTACTTGAACAAGCCTCCACTTATGATTACCCCCTCTCGCAAGCATTCGCAACTACGAAAGAAGAATTAAGATAAATCTAACCATATCATGAAACATATGGATCCAAATCAGCCCTTTACGGAATAGCGCATAAACTAGGGTTTAAGCTTCTGTCACTCTAGCAACCCATCATCTAATTACTACTCCACAATGCCTTCCCTTAGGCCCAAAGATGGTGAAGTGCCAGGTAGTCGACATTGACACGACACCACTAAAGGAAGCAACACATACATATCATCAAAATATCGAACGAATACCAAATTCACATGATTACTTATGACAAGACTTCTCCCATGTCCTCAAGAACAAAAGTAATTACTCACAAATCATATTCATGTTCAAGATCAGAGGGGTATTGAATAACATTAAAGATCTGAACATATAATCTTCCACCAAATAAACCAACTAGCATCAACTACGAGATGTAATCAACACTACTAGCAACCCACAGGTACCAATCTGAGGTTTTGGGACAAAGATTGAATACAAGAGATGAACTAGGGTTTGAGATGAGATGGTGCTGGTGAAGATGTTGATGAAGATTGGTCCTCCCACAATGAGAGGATCATTGGTGAAGTCGATGGCTTCAATTTTCCCCTCCCGGAGGGAAGTATCCCCGGCGGAATCGCTCCGCTAGAGAGCAAAATTGCTCCTGCCCAGGTCCCGCCTCCAGACGGCGGTGCTTCGTCCCGAAAGTCTTCTTCTGATTTTTTCCAGGGCAAATAGTATCTTATAGGAGAAGATGGGCCCCGGAGGCCTGCCAGGGGCCCCACAAGCTCCGGGGGCGCGCCCAGGGGGGTAGGGCGCCCCCAGGCTTGTGGCTTCCTGGTGGGTCCCCCTCTGGTATTTCTTCCGCCAATATTTTTTATATATTCCAAAACAATTCTCCGTAAATTTTTAGGTCATTTGGAGATGTGCAGAATAGCTATCTCTGCTATAGCCCTTTCCGGTCCAGAATTCCAGCTGCCGGCAATCTCCCTCTTCATGTAAAACTTGCAAAATAAGAGAGAAAAGGCATAAGAATTGTATCATAAAGTGAAATAATGACCCAAAACATAATAAATAACAGTAGGAAAACATGATGCAAAATGGACGTATCAGATATATTGTTGAATTTCTTCATGATGCTACTGAAAATTATTATGAGAGAGGAATATATGCTTCCACATATCTCAATAATATCAAGTTTCCTCTCTATGTGTTGAAAGTTTTGAAGTCATGCTTTGTTTGCCTTCCTATGCTAGTTGATTCTTGCTCCCATAAATTGTTTGCTCACAAAATCCCTATGCATAGGAAGTGTGTTAGACTTAAATATTCTTGCCATGTGATTCATGATGCTCCCTTGCATGTTGCAATTATTATTCTTATGCGAGCATCATTGAAATCATCATGCCTAGCTAAAAGGCATTAAAGAAAAAACGCTTGTTGAGAGACAACCCAATAATTATCCTTACTGTCTTTGTGTGCCCACATGATTAAGCTAATGTAGTAATCATGTTTTATATGTTTTCTTTCAATAATGTGCCAAGTAAAGCCTTTGGGATAGTGTGGATGCTTGTTGATTTGATTTTGCACAAAAACAAAAACTCTTGCATCCAGTGCTAGAATTTCTATTCTGTACCGGAGCGTGATAAAATTCTGAAATTTTCACACTGTATTAGGTTACAATTTTTTATGTTTTCCTAATTTTCCAGAATTTTTGGAGGTACAGAAGTATGCTTTTTAATTCGCTCACTACATGATGTTCTGTTTTTGACAGATTCTGTTTTTATTGCATAGTTTGCTTGTTTTATAGTTTCTAAATGATAGAGTATAGTAAATTGTAGAAATGATAGAGTATAGTAGGCATTATGAAAGAGAAATTATGAATCTTGTCTAGACAGTACCAAATTGAATGATTTATTTTCATACTAACCTATCTTACAAGTTCCGTTAAGTTTTGTGTGATTGAAGTTTTCAAGTTTTGGGTGAGACAACGACATGAGGAGAATAAGGAGCGGCAAGACCCGAAGCTTGAGGATTCCCAAGGCACCCCAAGGTAATATTCAAGGAAGACTCAAGCGTCTAAGCTTGGGGATGCCCCGGATGGCATCCCCTCTTTCGTCTTCAACACTATCGGTATACCTCACTCGGAACTTTATTTTTATTCGTCACATAATATGTGTTTTGCTTGGAGCATCATTTTATTTTAGTTTGATTTGCTTGCTGTTATTAATAATCCTGTTTGCACAATTTTATCTCAATAAAATGCCAAGTATAGCCTTTACCATGCTCAGTTTGCAAGTTTATGTGTTGCTGTTTGTAAACAGAAAGTTTTCTGTTATGTCCAGAATATTCCTGAATAGTAGGAACATGATAAAAATCTAATTTTTTTTACACAGTAAGCATGCATGAGTTCTCTATCACGTGATAATTTTTCAGAATTTTTGGAGTTAGGGAAGTATGAATGTTTATTCCCTCTTTATAGACTGTTCTGTTTAGACAGATTTCGGTTATAGTTGCATTGTTTGCATATGTTTACTTGTTTAATGTTTCTATTTGTGGATAGAAGTATTAAATATGCAGAGGTATTTAGTATGCAATGTTTAATTATAATTTTAGTGATTTGCTACAGTAGAAAATGTTAAGGTTTTGAGTTGATTTATACTAACTTATCTCACGAGTTCTTGTTGAGTTTTGTGTGGATGAAGTTTTTAAGACTTAGGAGAAGCCGTGATATGAGAGGACTTAAGGAGATACAAGAGCTCAAGCTTGGGGATGCCCAAGGCTTCCCAAGTTAATATTACAAGAAGTTTCAAGAATCTAAGCTTGGGGATGCCCCGGTAGGCATCCCACCTTTCTTCATCAATAATTACCGGTTAGTCTCGGTTGAGCCTAAGTTTTTATTTGTTCACATGATATGTGCTATTCTTGGAGTGTCCTTTTATTTTTGTTGTGCTGTTTTAATAAAATTATCAGTTCTGAAATCTTTATTTGGAGAGAGTCCTCACATAGCTACTTAATTGTTTAACTACTCATTGATCTTCACTTATATCTTTTGGAGTAGTTTGTCATTTACTCTTGTTCTTCACTTATATCCTAAGGGTAAATTGTTGAATGAATTGAATATCATAAAGTTGAAATTATATGTGCTTCATATGCTTGTCTCATTCTTAGTAATATTTCACATTGGGTTCAGAAAGTAAAATCTATTGAAGTTTGACAATCACAATATTGGTCATACAAGCAATTCATGAATGATTAGTATAAGGAAGAGAAATCTCACATGCAAATATATTATCTTGGACATCTTTTATGATTGTGAATACCCATTAATTATTTTCAAACTTTATCAAATTAGTTGAAGTTGGACAAGGAAGACAACGTAATGAGTTATGTTTGGGTATATTTGCATAAAAAATATATTGTTATGGATCCTCCAACATGTGGTGCTTGTTTATAATCTTTGCTAACCAAAATTTCTGTACTAAGCGGGAATACTGCTTGTGCATCCAGAATCCTTGAGCCAAGTTTCTTCCATGAGTGTCCACCATATCTACCTATATGCGGTATTACCCTGCAGTTCCAAGTAAATTTGCATGTGCCATCTCTAAAATCTTCAAATAAACATCTGTTTTGTGTGCCCGTACCGCTCATGGAGCGACGGGGCGGTCAATATTTTCCATGTTAAGCGGGTTATTCTCATGATGGGTGTTTATTAACTTGTCCTTGCATGAGAGAGGCTGGTAATTGGGATGCCCAGTCCCATTAAACAATTTTTTAAAGAAAGATATAATAAAAAAACTCTCCCTGGAAAGTTGATTGTTTGGAGGGCACCCGTGAATTCGGCTAGCCATGGCTTGTGTTTGTATGGTTGAGGGGGAGTAAACTTTTCATTTCCACATTGGAATCACCAATAATATGTTTAGGATGGAAGATATTGAAATCCTTTGTCGCGACGTTGACAGGAAAAGCACACCACTCAAAATGTATTCATCTCTGTTTTAAGCAATGAGCTCTGGCACTTAAGCGAATCCATGCTTCCCTCTACGAAGGGCATATCTTTTACTTTTTCTATCAATTTTGTTGTTGAGTCAACTTCTTATTTCAACCTCAATTATTCTCCACCTGGCAAGCATCATGTGGTGGGGAAAGATCAGACACATATATCCTGTCAAATATATTTGATCATGAATTATTATTGTTGACAATTATCTCTATGATAAATGAGTTGGGAGGCGAAACTTTAAGCCCCTATCTTCCTCTGTGTTCGATGGATACTATTTGTTCTAAAATATGCTTTGAGTACTAGCAATCATAGAAGACTATATGATAATTGAGTATGTGGAGATCTTACTTAGACTTTGTTGAAAATAGGATGCATTGAAATTGTTTGGTGACTAAGAATATAAGTTGTTAAGTTTCAAGAGAATGCATTGTTTGAACTAGACCTGGGCATCTCCGGGCCGGGCCGGGTTTCGGGCCGGGTTTTAAAAAGCCCGACCTCAAAATCCCAGGCCCGGGCCTGGCCCGGCCCGGCCCGCAGCCCAGGAAAAAGGCTATTTTGTCTATTAAAAAGAATGAAATACCTAATTTCGAGGCTATATATTACTATATTATACCTATATTTCGTAAATTATATTAAAAAATAGGTTTGACCGGGCTTTTTCCGGGCTTCGGGCCGGGCTTGGGCAGGAAAAGTGTGGCCCGAGCCCGGCCCGGACGTCGGGCTTCGGGCCGGGCTTCTCGGGTCGGGCTGCCCATGCCCAGGTTTAGTTTGAACCATAACATGTGAATTGATTGCTACTTTATCATGATGAGTTTTATGAGAAAGAGTTGTTGTTTATGATGCTAGGAAAAGTGATTGAAATTATCATTGATCAAACTTATGCACTATGCTAGCATTCACACTTCATAAATTATTTCTTTTATCATTTACCTACTCAAGGACGAGCAGGAATTAAGCTTGGGGATGTTGATACGTCTCCAACGTATCGATAATTTATGAAGTATTGATGCCATGCTTATAACAATTTTATATGTTTTTGGTGCACTTTTATATGATTTGAATGGAACTAACCCGGACTGACGCTGTTTTCAGCAGAACTACCATGGTGTTATTTTTTGTGCAGAAATAAAAGTTCTCGGATTGGGCTGAAAATTTGCGGTGATTTTTTATGGACCAAAAGAGACCGCCGAAGCTTCGAGGAAGGATCAGAAGACCCACGAGGGAGCGACAAGCTCACCCCACGTGCCCTGGGGGTAGGGAGGGGCGACTGAGCTTGTGGGTCCCACGTAACTCCGATTGGCGTGATTCCAACACTGAAAAATCCTATAAATCCAGAAACCCCCAGAAAGAAACTGAGAACTCCCACACCGCTGCCCCAAGCCTATTTCAGCACCCTACCGGAGGGGGAAATCATCACCGGAGGCCATCTTCTTCATCCCGGCGGTCTCCATGGAGAGGAGGGAGTAGTTCACCCTCGGGGCCGAGGGTATGTACTAGTAGCTATGTGTTTGATCTCTCTCTCTCTCTCTCTCTCGTGTTCTTGATTTGGCACGATCTTGATGTACCATGAGCTTTGTTAATATAGTTGAATCATATGGAGTTCTTCCCTCTCTATCTTATTGTGATGAATTGAGTCTTTCCCTTTGAGGTTTCATTGTTATCGGATTGAATATTTTGGATTTGAGAACACTTGATACATGTCTTGCATGTGGATATCCGCGGTGACAATGGGGTATTCTATTGAGTCACTTGATGTATGTTTTGGTATTCAACTTGCGGATTCCCGTGGTGACATTGGGGTAATCTAGGCACATAGGTTGATACACGTTTTCGTCCTACTTTCTCCGGTAGAAACTTTGGGGTACTCTTTGAGGTTCTTTGTGTTGGATTGAATATTATGAATCTGAAATTGCTTGATGCATATCGAATAATTGACTCACGGATACTTGTGGTGGCATTGGAGTATCTAGGTGACATTAGAGTTGATTGATGCGTATCATATGGTGTTATTTTAGTATGAACTCTAGGGTTGTTCGTGACACTTATAGGGATGGCTCAATAGATTGATCGGAAAGGATAACTTTGAGGTGGTTTTGCTACCTACAATAATTTATTCTTAAGTTCTCTGTTTGCTAGGAACTTTGGAGTGATTCTTTGTTGCACGTTGAGAGATTGTTATATGATTCAATTATGTTAGCACTGTTGAGAGATTGCAATAGTGAAAGTATGAACCCTAGGCCTTGTTTTCAAGCATTGCAATACCATTTGTGCTCACTTTTTTACTTGATACCTTGCTGTTTTTATTATTTCAGATTACAAAAACCTATATCTACTATCCATACTACACTTGTATCACCATCTCTTCGCCGAACTAGTGCACCTATACAATTTACCATTGTATTGGGTGTGTTGGGGACACAAGAGATTTCTTGTATTTGAGTGTAGGGTTGTTTGAGAGAGACCATCTTCATCCTACACGTCCCACGGATTGATAAACCTTAGGTCATCCACTTGAGGGAAATTTGCTGCTGTCCTACAAAACTCTGCACTTGGAGGCCCAACACGTGTCTACAAGAATAAAGTTGTGTAGTAGACATCAATGCCATCGAGCAACTTACTAGGAAGAAATTCTTTTGCCCTCATGAGCCGAAAGTATTCGCTCAACCAGTCCGCGACACTCTTCGGATTGTCAAAGACATCGGCAAAGGAAAGACTCCCATTGATGCTACTGCTCCTGCTTCAGTACCTGCTCCGAAAATTAAGAAAGCCACTGTTGAGATCCCTCGTGAACAAAACCCTTCGCTGTATGAGATTGGTCTTCGCACTCAGTAGGATCTTGAGAATCATATCAAGCTTGATCGAAAAGTGAAAGTGGAGATGATGACTAATATAAACTTGCTTCACAACTATGCTCGTCAAGCTCTTCTATTTGAGAAAGAACAGAAGAAGCGCTCATGGACTCTTCTGTGCAAGCATTATACTGGCAAGTAGCTCAAAGCCAAAGGCATCGAGAAACATTATAACTATCTAGAACTGTTTGAAGTACCTCGCATTCAAAGACAAACACCAGTGCTGCCTCAAAGGCCTGATTCAACTGATCTGCTATTTATCGAACCTGATGATGAGATAGAAGACACTGCATGCACTCTGATCTTCAAACCAGATGTTCCTCGCTCTGGAGATCCCGAAGCTGATTCTGAAGCCAAAGATGGAAGCCCTGCTCCTGCCTCGGCATCCACCATTGCTCTTTCTGATTCACCGAACAGCTCGAGTTCTGAGGGTTCCTCGGACGAGTAGTTCCTCGTGTACTCTCATTCCTTTTTGCCACTTGTTGACAAAAAGGGGGAGAAGAACATCGAGAGGTTAGATGTGCGGGTCAGGGGATTTGCTTTGCTTTTGCCATTTGCTTTTCCGTTGAACAGTTTGGTTTTTGCAGTTGAACTCTTTGCGCTTTAAGTGGTCATGAACTTTAAAAAGCACCGCATGTGGTGTTGGTGAACCTCGTCATTATGTACTGTTAATAACCCCTGCAACGCAATATTTGCTTTCGTACCTTTGTCTGCATGTGTTATCGAAAACTTATACTTCTGCATTTGATTTATCCTCACCTATCTAACTTGCAGGAGTTGAGAGTATGGCCTCAAGTGTATTTGAAAATACTTGGTTCTCAGAAGAGAAACAAATCGATATGTTTGTGCAAGTTCCAATTCGCTATCCAACTTGCAGGCGAATACTTATCGAAGCATATCCACCTCGAGCAAAATTCAGTTTACATACCTTGTCAGATTCTTTTTGCATATCTAACTTGTAGGGTATTTATATGTCTCGTTTGGTTCCAAACTGTGCTCTGAGAAAATCTTCATGGCTTATCTCATTTGGAGACCAGGGCGGCGCCGACCGGGGGAGGGGGCGGGGTGGTGCGGGGTCGCCACGAGAGGAGGAGGAGGTGGTGGTGGTGACACAGAGTTTGCGATGTGAGGGGGAGAGAGATGCGGGAGGTGGGCGGTGTGCTCGCGATACCCAGAGGTAAAAAAAGGGAAACGGAATAAAATAACTCCCCCACCCAATTTCTTTCTTCCCCGGATTAACCGTTTGAGCTTTAGGCCGACTTGACAGAGTATTTAGGCGGACCTGGTATGCTGAGTTGGGTTACAAGCGGAATTTCTATGAGATTAGGCCCATTTATTTCGTCCATACAGGGTCTAGTAGTAGTTAGTATCGCCAAAAGCAAAGGCCCGGATCCACCACTTTCGCATGCAGCAGACAAGAGGCCTATCTTTTAATGTTTGTAATTTTGTCCATGAAAAAAGAGGCTTAAACTATGAAGCCCACAACTTAGCTAGATTTTCATCTTCTTTACAACCAGGTAGACATACCTGGCTCGGTCTACATCATGATCCTCATATACCAATGAGCATCAATCAATAAAACCTAGTTTGTCGTGCTAAAAGAAGCAGACAAGAGGCGACTTCCTGCCAGAAAAAATAAATTGATGCAGGGTTTTTTTCCTGTGATGAGAAGACTCTCCCAAGTTTTTTTAAACAATTAGCAGTCGCTCCCAAGCTTTTCCCCGTCGATAAAACTTTTTTTAGGGTGTCCCCATGGATAAAACTAGAAGTAGAACCCCAATTTGAATCTCAATGCATGGCAATTACTTGCTACAACATGATAATTTTAAAAAAATATTTATACTACATGTCAATTTTCACTTCAGACCATGAGAGTATCGTAGTCACTTCTTACTGTATGATGGACTTTGGGGTTGATCAAACGTCATCTGTAACACGGTGATCATAACGACAACTTACAGGTACATCAAAAAGTTTGATAAGGGACTAGATAGCTCAAGAGTGGGATTTGCACCTCTGGCGATGGAGAGATATTCTTAGGGCCCTCTCGGTGTGACGACATCCATCATCGTATGGCCAGACACAGGTGACTAGGTCACAGGGATGCCGGAACATGTCAACGAGAAAGAAGAACAAAACCGGTAACGAGGAGACCGGTATAGTGAGCATGAGAATGACTCAAGAGGATACTGATATATCTTGCTACTTGTGATAGGCGTTGGGATTTCCCCGAAGAGGAAGTGTGATGTAATATAGTAGCAGATAGTATTTCCCTCAGTTAAGAACCAAGGTTTATCGAACCAATAGGAGATTCACGCAAACAACTGTCGACAGTACCTGCACACACACAAACAAATACTTGCACCCAACACGGGCAAGAGGGCTGTCAATCCAATTGTACTCGTTAATTGCAAGGATTAATTCTGATAGTGGTATCTATAATACTTAAATAGTTCATCCCCACTATTCTATTTCTCTTTACATGCAGCCTATCCACCTCAGCAGCCTTGCCACCTCAGCATTTTTCAACCAATTAATGGTGTGATTCAACTCTGGTAATTTTTTCTTTGAGATATTTAACTCTGGTAATTAATAAAACCAGGCCTCCTCCGTCTTCCATTGAAGCCCATCAGTGTAAAACCTGATAAAGAGAAGCCCATCAATCATCTCTCTGTATCGTGGCAGACTAGGCGACGCTTTCAACTGCATCCTTCAACGCCCACCCACGCACCACCAGGAAACCACCCCTCATGCAAGATACCTCCGCCGCCGCAACCAGATCCTGTTCAGGGCTGATGTCTACTATGCAACTTTATTCTTGTAGACTCCGTTGGGCCTCCAAGCGTAGAGTTTTGTAGGACATCAGCAAATTTCCCTCAAGTGGATGACCTAAGGTTTATCAATCTATGAGAGGTGTAGGATGAAGATGGTCTCTCTCGAACAACCCTGCAATCAAATACAAGAAGTCTATTGTGTCCCTAACACACCCAATACAGTTGTCAATTGTATAGGTGCACTAGTTCGGCGAAGAGATGGTGATACAAGTGTAGTATGGATGGTAGAAATAGGTTTTTATAATCTGAACAATTAAAAACAACAAGGTGGCAAGTAAAAAAAGCGAGCAAAACGGTGTCTCAATGCTTAGAAACAAGGCCTAGGGTTCATACTTTCACTAGTGCAATCTCTCAACAGTGCTAACATAATTGAATCATATAACCATCCCTCAACGTGTGACAAAGAATCACTCCAAAGTTCCTATCAATTGCGGAGAACATAATATGAAATTGTTGTAGGTAGCAAAACCACCTCAAAGTTATATTTTCGATCAATCTATTGAGCCATCCCTATAAGTGTCACCAACGGCCCTAGAGATCGTACCAAAATAACACCATATGATACGCATCAATCAAATCTAATGTCACCTAGATACTCCAATGTCACCACAAGTATTCGTGAGTTAATTATTCGATATGCATCAAACAATTTCAGATTCATAATATTCAATCCAACACAAAGAACTTCAAAGATTACCCCAAAGTTTCTATCGGAGAAAGTAGGACAAAAACAGGTATCAACCTATGTGCCTAGATTACCCCAATGTCACCTCGGGAATCCGCAAGTTGATTACCAAAACATATATCAAGTGACTCATTAGAATACCCCATTGTCACCACGGGTATCCACATGCAAGACATACATCAAGTGATCTCAAATCCAAATATTCAATCCGATAATAATGAAACCTCAAAGGGCAAGACTCAATTCATCACAGCAAATATAGAGAGGGAAGAACACCATATGATCCGACTATATTAACAAAGCTCATGATACATCAAGATTGTGCCAAATCAAGAACATGAGAGAGAGAGAGATCAAACACATAGCTACTAGTACATACCCTCAGCCTCGAGGGTGAACTACTCCTGCCTCATCATGGAAGCAGCAGGGATGATGAAGATGGCCTCCGGTGATGACTTCCCCCCTCTGGCAGGGTGCCGGAATGGAGCTCCGGATGAGATCGCTTTGGAACAGAGGCTTGCGGCGGCGGAAAAACTCATCTAGGTTAACTTTCAAAGGTTTCTGTATATATAAGAATTTCCAGCATTGAAATCACGCAAAGAGGTGCCACAGGGGGCCCACAAGACATCAGGGCGTGCCTACCCCCCCAGGGCGCGCCCTATTGTCTTGTGGGGCCCCTGTGGGTTTTCTGGTACTCCCTCGAAGCTTCCCGTGTCTCTTTCCTTCTAGAAAAAATCGTCAAAAAGTTTCGTCGCGTTTGGACTTCGTTTGGTATGGATTTTCTGGAAAACCAAAAACTTACAGAAAACATCAACTGACACTGGGCACTATGTTAATATGTTAGTCCATCAAAATCATACAAAAGTGCACCAAAACCATATAAAATTATTGCAAACATGTCATGAATACTTCACAAATTATAGATACATTGGAGATGTATCAAGGGCCGCCGCCGCCTCTGACACCCAAGAATTGAGATTCGCTCTCGCTGGTTGCTGTTCGGTACGCAGCACGTCGCCCTCCACGGATCCAGGTGCGCCGGTCAGGTCCAACACCGGGAGCTTGTAACATCCCAAAATTTGGAATGTAAAATAAATGAATTGAATGAATGATTATTTGATTGAGTGATTGAATTGAGTGAAATTTGAAACTTTTGAAACTTTTGAATGAGGGGGAATAACATGACTTTCCCTTTGCTTTTGAATTCAAATTCATCCAATTCAAATCATGGAGAGAAGATGACATGACTTCTTAAAAAAAACAGGGTTTGAAAAGTGGATTTGAAAATCTCTGAAATATTCTATTAGAATCCATGTCATATTTGGTTCTATATCAAAGTTTGAATGACTTCAAATCCATTTGCCCAAATTCAAAATCTTGAGAGGAGCAATATGACACTCCAAACCAGGGGCAACTGGAATTATATTTGAATTCATAAAAAAAAACTCAGAAAACTATTTGGAAAATATTTGAATATTCAAATTCAAAGTCATTCTTGAAGTGATTTTCTAAATTTATTTTTCTCCAAAAATACAATATATGGAAAATAGGGTAAAATGATTCCCTTCAATGTAAAAATGGATAGAAATAAATTTGGAGTTATTTTGGTATTTTCAAAATGTTTTCTTTGCATTTTATATGCAACAGTAGCACTGTTTGTATTTTCTGATTTTGTGGGAATTTAGTTTGACAGTAAAAATATGTCCATCTTGTAGGAAATATTTTTCTGCAAATTTTGACATAAAATATGTCTATATAAAAATATTATAGTTTTTCTTTTATTTAGTTTTGTTTTCTATTTTGTTTTATAAAAGGAAAATTTCCTTTAATAGGAAACACAACGAGCCGGCCCAACCGCGGATCGGGCCCAAATCCCCCAGCTGGACCCGAATCTCCTCCCGATCGGCCACCGATCCCCTCAAGGATTCCCTCTCTCTCTCTGACAGGGGGACCCGTGCCCGACCCTTCCCTCGCGCGGTCACCTCTTTCCTTCCCCCGCCCCGATCTCTTTCCTTCGCCACGGACGTCGCCGGATCCGATCGCCGCTGCCGCTTTGCTTACATTTAGACGCCCTCGACCCCCTGGCTATATAAGCCACATCACCACGCACCCGTTCCACCCTAGAACACCACCTCCCACGCACCACCGCCGCTGCAATCCCTCGCCAGAGCTGCACCACGGCCACCGCCGCCATTGCCGATCCCCTGCTCGCCCTAGTCACTCCCCTCGCCAACTGAGCCCGCAAATCGCTCCGCCACCCTCACCTGCGCCTCCCCGTGCACTCGATCGAGCCCAACACCCCCGGAGCGACCTCCCCGTCGACACCCGAACGCCATCCGCCGCCCACGAGCTCGCCGTCGTCAACCCCGTCGCTCCCAACCGACCCCGAGGTCACCATCGTGCTCGCCGTCGTCGTCCTCTTCTCCTGAGAACCTCTCCGTCGCCGGAGGACCCCTGGAACGCCGTCCCCGTCAAGCCCGCCGCCTCGGACATTGCCGGAACCTCGCCGGAGAACTTCTCCACCGCGGTAAGTCACCGGAGCCCCCTCTCACCGTTAGATCTCGATCCTAAGGCCAAGATTAGATCACTTAATAGGCCGAATCGTTTTCTATTAATTATCGGCCGTCCGCCCGAAGCACTCGCTCACGCGCACCTCTCGGCAAATCACAAGCCTCCACGTGTACCCATGTCCGTTAGTTAGATTAGTTTTTCTTTTTCTGTTTCTGTTCTAAAAACAGAATAGTTTCAGTTTTGTAAATTAGATATCTCTTAGGATTTTTATTGTTTTAATTTCATTCTTTTTGCATTGTGTCACAAATTTTATCTAGTTTCTGTATATATAAGATTTGGCCATATTTGAATAGTTTAAATTCATATTCAAACAGATTTGAATTCAAACTTGTTTTTCTTATAACTTGAGTTTCAAAATATATTTTTTAGTGAATATTTTTGCTACTGGTCACTAGTGACTTTGTTTATCAGTAGGAACAATGTGGGAATTTTTAGAATATTTTAAATTAGGGTTTCAAGCAAAACAGATTCTGTTTCAATTCTTTTTAAGTTTATTTCTATTTCTTTTGTTTTAAATTGTTTTAATTTATTTTATCTTATATTAGTTGACAAGTTTTACTTTGTTTTCTGTTAGTTAGCAGTAGTATTTCAACCAAGTTTATTTTTATGTCATTTATTATTTTTATAGCATGAAATCAATTCTAGTTTCATAATAACTTGCAAATTGATTTCATTGCTAGTTTGATTTCCTATTTGAAAAATTATTTCCATATATTGTTTTATAAATTTTATTTTCTGTTAACTTTAGTTTAGACCAGAAAACAATTTGTATTATAGTTGAAATTGTTTGTGGTCAATTCAAGGTTAACTTTGTTTAGGTTATAGGAAGAATTTACTAAAAGCTTTTCTATTAGTTTTTTTTGTAATAAAGTTTTATGAGAAAATATTTTCTGTTAATTTAGTGTTTTATATTTTGTTTTTCTGTTATTTTATTATCTTAGTGTTTTCTTTGCTGTTATGTTCTATTAGCTAGAAAACTTACATTGTTTAGGGTGTTGTTTTTATAGTTCTTACTTGTTCTTCAAAAGTAATTCTTTTTGCTAGTAAAATATTTAATAAAATACTTTTGTTACATTCTTATTTGTTTTTTGTTTTGTTGCTATTGAAAATAGTTTATTTGTAGGAAAAATTACCTTTGGTTGTTGTGATGAAGTTTTGTTGTTTTAACTTTTGTCTTAAGTATTTCCTTCATCACAACACAAGTGTGTTAAATCTTTTTGGTTTGGCTTATTGATTGTTAGTATTGATTGCTAGTATGATTGCTTATATGAGTGCAATGTTTGATTATATAGATTTTCATCGGAGAGTGACGAATAGTTCTATGAAGTTATTTCTGAGAGAGATATTTATCTTCATCAACAGTACAGGCAAGTTCACTTTGATCATCTTACATTACCTATGTTTTATTTGCATTAGAATCAATCGCTCCATCATACATACAGTAGGATATTCAGCTTGAACTTGTTGTAGTATCATGAGGTAGGAGAAACCCAACATCCTGTTACCATTGCCCGGGAAGGGACGTTACTTCACAATTGCTACGCTTTAGTAGACGGGGTTTGGTTGTGAGATTCAGGAGTGTTGTGAGGTTAATTAATTATTTCAAGACCTGCATGATGATCAAGACTTCAAGGACTCAATATACCTCTGGGTGGATTGGACATGCATTTTGGCAGCCTGATATCTATCATGGTTATGCCGGGAATCCTGGTATCTACCTGTGATCATCCCAACGGAATGCCACCCAGGCTCAAAGAGATGGATGGATACTTCAAGGCCGGAAAGCTTACGTGTGCAACCGCAAGTCAATATGGGCTCTGGCTTGGTTGACCTTAGTGGTGACTCTGGTAGGTCACATTGCTACGAGATGTAGAAGAACGGTAGGATTGGATGGGCACTGACTTTCTACCGGAGGATCGCTTTGGAAGACCATGTTTCGATTGTCTCATTCTCAAACACCAGGCAGTGCGAGGACACAATGAGAGGGATCGAATCTTGCGGGTAAAGTGTACAAACCTCTGCAGAGTGTTAAACTAATCGATTAGCCGTGTCCCCGGTTACGAACAACATGAGCACCGGAGATGATACTATCAGCCAGTCTCAACACAATTAATAAATTTTTATGATGAGTGGGTCTATTAATAATTTTTGGGACATGAGAATTGGTTGGTGGAACCATCTCATTAACAACCAACCTTTATAGTGATTTCCGTTTGACTCCTTTGTTGTAGGAAAAATAAAACCAGCTTTTCTGCTAAAACTCAGACACATAGCCACAAAGCCTTTTGCATATAGAATAGTCTTATCATTTTAACCTATGGTGATCTTGCCGGTACATTCAATGTACTGACCTACACGGCTGCAATATCTTATGTTGCAGATACTTCTCTATGACGAGTAAGAGTACGATTTAGGGTTACGGTCTACACTCAACCCGCCGTTGGTGTTTATTGGGACTCCACTCCCGTTGACTGTTTCCGCTGAGATTTAAGAGGTATATATCAATTTTACGTTATTTACATGTGATTGCACTTTGATATATACATTGATGTACTGTGTGTGCCAGCATACTGATCCAGGGATGGCACTGACACACAGAGGCTTGACTCGTTTTGAGTCGGGACGCTACAGAATTGGTATCAGAGCACATGTTGACTGTAGGACGTGACCCTAGAAACTGGAAGGCCCTAGGAAAGGAATCTCTCTAAAACTTTATTTTCAAAAAGACCTTTTACCTCTCCTCTTTTCTAAGCTTTATCAAATATTCCCTCTCCCTCAAATACTTAGACAATACCCTTCCCATTGACCATATGTAGAATCAACTGAGACCACTCCAAGAATTACAAGATATCGGACAATCGTAACCAACTCAGAGTGAAAGGAGGATTACCCTATACAACCAGAATTGAAGCTACACCAGTTGAAGACTTTGATGACCCGAAGAATTCAAAGACCATGAAGCATTTCTATATGACCTTTAGAGGACAAGCACCCCTGTTGCATACTCACGTTAGATACGATGATTTGTGAGCTATCATTTGTGTGTATTTTTTTGACAGCCACAAATAAAACCTATTTTCAAAACTATTGTTTGTATTGTGTGTATCTGCCTCCATCTCTCTCCCGTATCTCATCCCAAAACCCTTGGACCCAATAGATGGTGAATGAAGCTGGACTTGTATTCTCTGGACCAATGACCCAGCTGGAGGCAGAAGTATGGATTCAAAACATGGAGGATAGCTTCGGGAGAAACTCGATTGCACAGAAGTATGAGGTTCAATACGCTCTTCAGTACTTTTCCCAAAGTACTGCAACTTGGTGGAAAATGCATCACGCCATACAAGGATTTAATAGAGCAAAAAGTTGGGAAGAATTCAAGAAGACTCTGTTAAGATCACGTCTCATCCGAAAGCACTATGATAGCCCTATAAAGAAGCTTTGTGCTTGCAAGATCTGTGGAGAAATAGGACACACCCAGGAAGAACACGAGGATGGATGCCCTCATTGTGAAGAAAATCATCCAGCTGAGGAATGCCCCACTAGTCAGGTGACTTGTTTCTTATGTGAAGGAACCACCCACTACCCAGCTCAGTGCCACATTTACCCCAAGGTGCAACAAGTTATCAAGAATCAGAAAGAAGCAATGAAGGAAACGTTCAAGGGGATTTTTGAAGAACGTATGATGAAGGAAGATTTGGAAGACCCTGATGGACAAGGCTTAACCAGATTCTTCTCCAACGCCTGCTACTCATGTGGAGAAAAAGGACATTTTTCCCAGGATTGCACGAAGGAAAGCCAAGAGTATCTGGGAGACTTCCCGACAGAAAAAGTGGAGCTTGATCCACATGAAATAGAGGGATTGATCGGAACAAGCAAGTCCATGAAGAGAAACCGAAGACATCCCGAGAACGACTCTATTCCTGCAAAGAAGGACCATGGTCATATAATGTGTTTCAGGTGCAAGGAATTAGGTCACTACGCTGACCAATGCCCGGAAAAGAAGCAGAGACCCCAAGGAGCAAACATCATCATCAAGAAGCCCCGAGACTTATCAGAAGTCATTTGCTTTCACTGCAGGGAAGCAGGACATTATGCTAACAAATGTCCAAGCAAGAAGAAAGCTGGAACTGAGTAGTTGAGATTTTGATGATCATAATAAGTGTAGTAGGAAGGAATTTTATAAGTACGATGGGTTGAGTTATGTAATGGAAGACTTGGAGGTTGTAATAGTTCATGAAAGTTGATATGACCTATGCTGAAAGGCTCAATGAGGTTTTGTGTTGTTAACAATTATTTCGAACTACTTATGGGTGTAAACATGGATGAAAATGAGTTGTTGATGCATAAACTGGGATTTTGCTAAAGTACAAGGATACAATAGAATATGGTAAATGGATAACCCATCACATTTTTTTAAGGATGACAATACCCTGTAAGATGTTGGGAAGTGAAATTGAAGCTTGGTTTGGATGATATGGATGTTTATCCAAGAAGAATACATACATTAGCCTGAGTACCCTTTTTCTGACATCTGCAGATGACAACCCTTTATGAGTCTTTCCTCAAGGGCCCAGAGACGATCATAACCCTGACTAGTGATCATGATTACCCAAGGATCCTGAAGGATATGATGAAGCACATCCATCTTGAAGGAGATGCAGTCTACAAAGGCTACCCATTCATGGAAAATGGAGTGGAACTCTGGTATGTGGAGGTACACCTCCACCGTGTGAAAGGAGTTTGCCCAAAGACTATGGGGCAATACTTTTTCATCTCTCGTGTACCACGAGCAACTTTCTTCGATGTTGTTCGTGAAGCTGCCATGGAAGCCATACGTCAGATTGGAGAAATACTTGAAGCGAGACTCCGTCATACTCAGGAATACCTGAGAGAGGTGCATACAGAGATGATGGAGATGAAGCTCATGTCCACCCTGATAAAGCAAAAGATGGATGATTTCAAGGAGCACATCGCGAAGTTCCAATGGTACTAAAATATATCCAAGGGGACCAAATGAATAAAGTTGGAAGTGATGCTTGACCATACCAAACTATGTGGATGGCAGCATTTGTAATAAAGTACTTTTTAAATTTGGAGTTTTGAGAAGTGATTGAGGTTGTAATAAAGGATTGAATATGAGAAGAATATGATTTATGATGAACCCACACCTGTATTGGTAAAACAGACCAATGTAAAGGAAAATGAGTTCCACAAAGTGGAGTCTGTATCAAGAATAAGTCTCAGAATTATTCTATTTGAACATTACCCCAATATCATGAAGGAAGAGGTTGTGATTTGATCGACAGATGTTTCTTAGGAGTATACGATAACCCGAGAGTTGTGAAGAAACGATAGATGTTTTGTTCAGCTTGCAGAATCAATGGAATTATCCGAACTTTGTTCGTGGACAAGGAAAATTCTGCAACGCTTGTGAGGAAGCCCAAGTGTTAGAATACGAGATTCGCTAAACCCTATACAGAGTAATGATTTGGGTGCGGAATGGATTGATCACCATGATGACTTACTCTTATCATTTCTCTTGCTATTTGGAATGGTAAATCTGAGTGACTTACCCATAGTAAAGAGACGACGTTCTTTGAAGCTTTTGTTTAAGCCTTAGAGTGGTATGATGAAGACCCTTGTACATGGCAGCTGTTGTCACACGTTGGAATTTTACGGTGAGGAATGAAGCCAAGACCCATTTCACTGCTGGAAAGCCACAAATGGTAGACCACCATGAGATCATCGATAAGTTAATTAGAAATGATCACGAGACTTGTCAGTTAAGAAGACCCAGTAACGGAAGAAGTTTGTATTGACCAAGGAAACACTGGATTTTGCAGGAAACGTTGTGAATATAAAGGAAGAGCATCACCAAAAGAGTTTTCTGTGGAGAATGTGAAGAGACAGATGTCAAGACCCCAGAGGACTGTCAAGATTTTGAGAGACCAGTAACTCTCATTTTAAGTGTGGTAGCACCCACACTTATCAGACCAGTGGATTTGCTAGAAGACCCCCAAACCCTAACCTTTTCTTTCTAGCTCTTCGAATCTCGAGGATGAGATTCATTTTAAGTGTGGTAGGTTTGTAACATCCCAAAATTTGGAATGTAAAATAAATGAATTGAATGAATGATTGTTTGATTGAGTGATTGAATTAAGTGAAATTTGAAACTTTTGAAACTTTTGCATGAGGGGGAATAACATGACTTTCCCTTTGCTTTTGAATTCAAATTCATCCAGTTCAAATCATGGAGAGAAGATGACATGACTTCTTAAAAAAAACAGGGTTTGAAAAGTGGATTTGAAAATCTCTGAAATATTCTATTAGAATCCATGTCATATTTGGTTGTATATCAAAGTTTGAATGACTTCAAATCCATTTGCCCAAATTCAAAATCTTGAGAGGAGCAATATGACACTCCAAACCAGGGGCAACTGGAATTATATTTGAATTCATAAAAAAAAAACTCAGAAAACTATTTGGAAAATATTTGAATATTCAAATTCAAAGTCATTCTTGAAGTGATTTTCTAAATTTATTTTTCTCCAAAAATACAATATATGGAAAATAGGGTAAAATGATTCCCTTCAATATAAAAATGGAGAGAAATAAATTTGGAGTTATTTTGGTATTTTCAAAATGTTTTCTTTGCATTTTATATGCAACAGTAGCACTGTTTGTATTTTCTGATTTTGTGGGAATTTAGTTTGACAGTAAAAATATGTCCATCTTGTAGGAAATATTTTTCTGCAAATTTTGACATAAAATATGTCTATATAAAAATATTATAGTTTTTCTTTTATTTAGTTTTCTTTTCTATTTTGTTTTATAAAAGGAAAATTTACTTTAATAGGAAACACAACGAGCCGGCCCAACCGCGGATCGGGCCCAAATCCCCCAGCTGGACCCGAATCTCCTCCCGATCGGCCACCGATCCCCTCAAGGATTCCCTCTCTCTCTCTGACAGGGGGACCCGCGCCCGACCCTTCCCTCGCGCGGTCACCTCTTTCCTTCCCCCGCCCCGATCTCTTTCCTTCGCCACGGACGTCGCCGGATCCGATCGCCGCCGCCGCTTTGCTTCCATTTAGACGCCCTCGACCCCCTGGCTATATAAGCCACATCACCATGCACCCGTTCCGCCCTAGAACACCACCTCCCACGCACCACCGCCGCTGCAATCCCTCGCCGGAGCTGCACCACGGCCACCGCCGCCATTGCCGATCCCCTGCTCGCCCTAGTCACTCCCCTCGCCAACTGAGCCCGCAAATCGCTCCGCCACCCTCACCTGCGCCTCCCCGTGCACTCGACCAAGCCCAACACCCCCGGAGCGACCTCCCCGTCGACACCCGAACGCCATTCGCCGCCCACGAGCTCGCCGTCGTCAACCCCGTCGCTCCCAACCGACCCCGAGGTCACCATCGTGCTCGCCGTCGTCGTCCTCTTCTCCTGAGAATCTCTCCGTCGCCGGAGGACCCCTGGAACGCCGTCCCCGTCAAGCCCGCCGCCTCGGACATTGCCGGAACCTCGCCGGAGAACTTCTCCACCGCGGTAAGTCACCGGAGCCCCCTCTCACCGTTAGATCTCGATCCTAAGGCCAAGATTAGATCACTTAATAGGCCGAATCATTTTCTGTTAATTATCGGCCGTCCGCCCGAAGCACTCGCTCACGCGCACCTCTCGGCAAATCACAAGACGCCACGTGTACCCATGTCCGTTAGTTAGATTAGTTTTTCTTTTTCTGTTTCTGTTCTAAAAACAGAATAGTTTCAGTTTTGTAAATTTGATATCTCTTAGGATTTTTATTTTTTTAATTTCATTATTTTTGCATTGTGTCACAAATTTTATCTAGTTTCTGTATATATATAATTTGGACATATTTGAATAGTTTAAATTCAGATTCAAACAGATTTGAATTCAAACTTGTTTTGCTTATAACTTGAGTTTAAAAATATATTTTTTAGTGAATCTTTTTGCTACTGGTCACTAGTGACTTTGTTTATCAGTAGGAACAATGTGGGAATTTTTAGCATATTTTAAATTAGGGTTTCAAGCAAAACAGATTCTGTTTTAATTCTTTTTAGGTTTATTTCTATTTCTTTTGTTTTAAATTGTTTTAATTTATTTTCTCTTATATTAGTTGACAAGTTTTACTTTGTTTTCTGTTAGTTAGCAGTAGTATTTCAACGAAGTTTATTTTTATGTCATTTATTATTTTTATAGCATGAAATCAATTCTAGTTTCATAATAACTTGCAAATTGATTTCATTGCTAGTTTGATTTCCTATTTGAAAATTATTTCCATATATTGGTTTATAAATTTTATTTTCTGTTAACTTTAGTTTAGACCAGAAAACACTTTGTATTATAGTTGAAATTGTTTGTGGTCAATTCAAGGTTAACTTTGTTTAGGTTATAGGAAGAGTTTACTAAAAGCTTTTCTATTAGTTTTTTTTGTAATAAAGTTTTATGAGAAAATATGTTCTGTTAATTTAGTGTTTATATTTTGTTTTTCTGTTATTTTATTATCTTAGTGTTTTCTTTGCTGTTATGTTCTATTAGCTAGAAAACTTACATTGTTTAGGGTGTTGTTTTCATAGTTCTTACTTGTTCTTCAAAAGTAATTCTTTTTGCTAGTAAAATATTTAATAAAATACTTTTGTTACATTCTTATTTGTTTTTGTTTTGTTGCTATTGAAAATAGTTTATTTGTAGGAAAAACTACCTTTGGTTGTTGTGATGAAGTTTTGTTGTTTTAACTTTTGTCTTAAGTATTTCCTTCATCACAACACAAGTGTGTTAAATCTTTTTGGTTTGGCTTATTGATTGTTAGTATTGATTGCTAGTATGATTGCTTATATGAGTGCAATGTTTGATTATATAGATTTTCATCGGAGAGTGACGAATAGTTCTATCAAGTTATTTCTGAGAGAGATATTTATCTTCATCAACAGTACAGGCAAGTTCACTTTGATCATCTTACATTACCTATGTTTTATTTGCATTAGAATCAATCGCTCCATCATACATACAGTAGGATATTGAGCTTGAACTTGTTGTAGTATCATGAGGTAGGAGAAACCCAACATCCTGTTACCATTGCCCGGGAAGGGACGTTACTTCACAATTGCTACGCTTTAGTAGACGGGGTTTGGTTGTGAGATTCAGGAGTGTTGTGAGGTTAATTAATTATTTCAAGACCTGCATGATGATCAAGACTTCAAGGACTCAATATACTTCTGGGTGGATTGGACATGCATTTTGGCAGCCTGATATCTATCATGGTTATGCCGGGAATCCTGGTATCTACCTGTGATCATCCCAACGGAATGCCACCCAGGCTCAAAGAGATGGATGGATACTTCAAGGCCGGAAAGCTTACGTGTGCAACCGCAAGTCAATATGGGCTCTGGCTTGGTTGACCTTAGTGGTGACTCTGGTAGGTCAGATTGCTATGAGATGTAGAAGAACGGTAGGATTGGATGGGCACTGACTTTCTACCGGAGGATCGCTTTGGAAGACCATGTTTCGATTGTCTCGTTCTCAAACACCAGGCAGTGCGAGGACACAACGAGAGGGATCGAATCTTGCGGGTAAAGTGTACAAACCTCTACAGAGTGTTAAACTAATCGATTAGCCGTGTCCCCGGTTACGGACAACATGAGCACCGGAGATGATACTATCAGCCAGTCTCAACACAATTAATAAATTTTTATGATGAGTGGGTCTATTAATAATTTTGGGGACATGAGAATTGGTTGGTGGAACCATCTCATTAACAACCAACCTTTATAGTGATTTCCGTTTGACTCCTTTGTTGTAGGAAAAATAAAACCAGCTTTTCTGCTAAAACTCAGACACATAGCCACAAAGCCTTTTGCATATAGAATAGTCTTATCATTTTAACCTATGGTGATCTTGCCGGTACATTCAATGTACTGACCTACACGGATGCAACGTCTTATGTTGCAGATACTTCTCTATGACGAGTAAGAGTACGATTTAGGGTTACGGTCTACACTCAACTTGCCGTTGGTGTTTATTGGGACTCCACTCCCGTTGACTGTTTCCGCTGAGATTTAAGAGGTATATATCAATTTTACGTTATTTACATGTGATTGCACTTTGATATATACATTGATGTACTGTGTGTGCCAGCATACTGATCCAGGGATGGCACTGACACACAGAGGCTTGACTCGTTTTGAGTCGGGACGCTACAGAGCTGCAGCACATGGATCAGGACCGTGCCGCTACCCTACAGTACTGACGCGCCCAACCTCGGCCACCTCAATGGCCTCCTCAAGAGCGTCCTCCACCGCCACTCGGTTACCCAAAAGCGATGACGCCGCTGGCTCTCGGATGACTTCCCCTGCTCTGGCTAAGGTGCCTCTTTAAATTGTGGAGCGGCATCGCTCTAATCGTCTCCAACATCAAACATTAGGTTGGTGTCTGCACCTTCGATCCAAAATTGTGGCATGATATCAAGGTTTATTTTGCCGAGAGTGATGGAGCGCGAGGGGAATCTTCCTCATGGTTAATCTGATTCATTGTACTCCCCGTAATAGAAGAAATTACCGGGTGCTACTTGTGAGCTGCGTTGGGATTTTCCCCGAAGAGGAGAGGAGATGTAGTACAGTAGAGATAAGTATTTCCCTCAGTGAGAACCAACGTTATCGAACCAATAGGAGAATCACACAAAGCCTCATGAACAACACCTGCACACAAAAAGCAAATACTTGCAGCCAACGCGGGCAAGAGGGTCGTCAATCCCCTTGAACTCGTTACTTGCAAGGATTAAATCTTGTAGTGGTAGATAGATAAATTGCAAAACAAAATAAAAGAAATAAAATTGCAGCAAGTATATTTAGGTTTTCTTTTTATGTTTAAAGTAGACCCGGGGCCATAGTTTTCACTAGAGGCTTCTCTCTCAAACACATAGCATACGGTGGGTAGACAAATTACTATTGGGCAATTGATAGAAAAGCGCATAGTTATGACGATATTCGAGGCAATGATCATGTATATAGGCATCACGTCCGAGATAAGTAGACCGACTCCTGCCTGCATCTACTACTATTACTCCACCCATCGACCGCTATCCAGCATGCATCTAGGGTATTAAGTTAATGAAAACGGAGTAGCGCCTTAAGCAAGATGACATGATGTAGACAAAGTAAACCCAATCAATATGAATAAACCCCTTCATTTTACCCTTAATGGCAACAATACAAATACGTGTACTATTGTCCCTTTCTGTCACTGGGATATAGAGCACCACAAGATTGAACCCATTACAAAGCACCTCTCCCGCTGAAGATAAATCAATCTAGTTGGCCAAACCAAACGGATAGATCAGAGAGAAATACAAAGCTATAAAAATCATGCGTAATAAAGTTCAGAAAAGACTCAATTACTTCTCATGAATATTCAGATCATAAACCCACAATTAATCAGACCCCAACAAACACACCGCAAAAGAAGATTACATCGAATAGAACTCCAAGAAGATCGAGGAGAACGTTGTATTGAAGATCAAAGAGAGAGAAGAAGCCATCTAGCTGTAGCGACCCGACCTAATACGGTCAAGTCTCTGTGCTTTCTGTGCCATCCCTGGATCAGTATGCTGGCACACATAGTACTTCGATGAAATACCGTAACATCACATGTAAATAAATACCGTAGATCCAGAGTATACCTTATATATGTCACAGCAGAAACATAGCAATAGGGGTGTGGAGTCCCATCAACGCCAACGGCAAGTTGAGTGTAGACTGTAACCCTATATCGTCTCTTACTCGTCGTAGAAAATATCTGCAACATGATACGTTGCAGCCATGTAGGTCAGTACATTGAATGTACCGGCAAGTCACATGAGAGAACTGATAGATAAATCATCTATGCTATATGCAAATATGGCTGGTGGAGCTCAAGGTTATAATTTTGCGAAAAGCTGATTTTTCCTACAACAAAGGAGTCATATGCCAATATTACTACAAAGTTGGTTGTTAATGGGATGGTTCCGCCAACCAATTCTCATATCCCGAATTATTATTAATAATACCCACTCATTAAAATTAATTGTGTCGAGATAGGCAGATAGTACCATCTCCGGTGCTCAAGCTGTTCGTAACCGGGGACACGGCTAATCGATTAGTTTAACACTCTGCAGAGGTTTGTACACTTTACCCGCAAGATTCGATCCCTCCTTTAAAGTCCTTGCACTTCAGGGTGTTTGAGAACAGAACGATCGAAACATGATCTTCCAAAGAGTTTCCCTGACCACTGTCCGGTGCCCATCCACACCTACCGTTCGTCTACATCTGCTAGCACCGTCCCAGCCAGAGTCACAACTAAGGTCAACCAAGCCAGAGCCCATAATGACTTGCGGTTGCACACATAAGCTTTTCGGCCTTGAAGTATCCATCTTTCTCTTTGAGCCAGGGTGGCATTCCGTCGGGATGATCACACGTAGATACCAGGATTCCCGGGCATAACCATGACAGATATCAGGCTGCCAGATGCATTCGATTCCACCCAGAGGTATAATGAGTCCTTGAAGTCTTGAAGTCTTGATCATCATGTAGGTCTTGAATTACTTAACCTCACAACACTCCTGAAATCTCACAACCAACCCCCGTCTACTAGAGCATAGCAATTATGAAGTAACGTCCCTTCCCGGGCAATGGTAAGAGGGGTATTCGGTTTTTATCCTACCTCATGATACTACCTCAAGTTCAAGCTGAATATCCTAATTGTTCATGGTGGAAAGAAACTACTAATGCAATAAAACATAGGTAATTAAAATACATGATCAAAGTGAACTTGCCTGGTAAAAGTTGACGAAGATAATATCGCTCTCAGAAAACTTGATAGAACTATTCATCACTCTCCGATGAAATCTATATAGTCAAACATTGCATTCACAAAAGCAAAACATTCTAACAAGCATTCTAGCAAACAACAATACAATCAATAAATAAAACAATAAAGAAACCACATAAAGGAATCCAAGAAAACCAAATAGAATTCCAAAGAAAACTTCAAAGGAAAAACTATAAAGAAAACTACTAAAGAAATTTTGAAGATTAACACACTAAACAATAAAAGTTTTTATCCTAATAAAACTTAACAGCAAAGAAAACAAGAAACTAATAATTTAACAGAAAATAAAATACTAAACTAATAAATAAATAGAAAGTATTTTACAATATTTTTCCCTAGCAAAAAGAATCAACTAAAAGCTCTTATAAAATTCACATTATGGCCTATACAAGATTTAGCACAAAACAAAAGTAAAACAAAAAAAAATTTGTCTACTATTGACTAACCTAAACCTAACAAATTTTGTCAAGAGTAACAAAAGAAAATAATTAAAATCATTTAAAACAAAAAGAAAATGAAATAAAACAAAACTATACTCAAACAGTACTGTTTTTGCAATAAACCTAATTTAAAATAAACTAAAAATAAATTACTAAATTCTACTGGATAGACAAAATAATAACAAAACAGTAGCAAAAAGAATCAATCAAAAATATATTTTTAAACTCAAGATATAAGCAAAATAGTGATTTGAACAAATGTCATCAAATTCAAATTTAAAATTTTCAAATGTGAAATCCAATTGAACAAAAACAAACTTTATAAAATTTTGAAACTAATGCAAAAAGAATCACTCAATTTGGATTAAAATCATAAAATATATAGCAAATCTAAAATCAGACCAGAAAACAGAAAAGAAAAACAAAAACAGAAAAGTAAACTAGCTACCGATCGGGTAGGGGCTACGTGGCGCTACAGGATTGGGCAAAGGCGGTGGCCGAAAGATGCTTACGGGCGGTTAACCAATCCAAAATAGAAAATGATTCGGCCTAAAAAAATCAACTACGATCTATCCTAGCCGTTGGATTGAGATCGGACGGTGGTGGGGGTGTGCGGGGTGCTCACGGTGGGGCGGCGAGGTCGACGGCGAGGCAGACGGCGGTGGTCATCGGGGTGGTCGCTCCGGTGGTCTCCGGCGACGGCGGTTGGCTCCAAACGACGCGGGCGAGGGCGTCGAGGCGTTTGGTGGTGGTGGTAGGGGCTAGGGTGGTCGGAGGGCGGTGGAGCGAGCGGTGGCGTGCGGCGGCAGAGGGCTCCTCCGACGAGGAATTACGGCGGCGGTGGTCGACAAAAGAGAGGGAAAGTAGGGGGAAATGAAAGCGGGGCTCAGGGTTTATATAGGGGAGCTCTTGGGCGTGCTCGAACGGCAAGAGATCCGCGGCGGGATCGGATCCGCGGCGATCTCCGGCGAGCGGCAGGGCATCGGCGCGGGGAAGGAAGGCGAGCGCGGGGTGGACGGGAGCGATCGATGGGTCCCGCACGCCAGTGAGACAGAGGGAGATCGGATCGGATCGGGCGACCGATCCGATGGCGATTTGGCACGGTGGGCTGGCCGTTTAGGTGGGCCGCGGCGCTGAGTTTCCTAATTTAATTTTTTTGCATTTTTGAAATAGCAGAGAGGGAAAAAGTAAAGAAAGTAAATAAAAACAAAATATACTATATACATATTATATATCAAAATGATCAAAAACATACAGGGAATAACATGAACTAATTTTCAACTTCAAATAAAGTCTATAAAAATTCTCAAAATTCAAACAGTGCTACTCTTGCAATAAAAATTGTTTTAAAATACCAAAATGATTTCAAATTTATTTTCTCCCAATTTTACATTGAAGGGAATCATTTTACCCTTATTTCCATATATTTTTTAGGACAAAAATTATTTGAATAAAAACCAAATAACTCCAAATTGGGTTTGGATTTGAATATCAAACCACTTTCAAATCCTTCTTTTAAACTTTCAACTCATATTTCATATAATTTGAAGAAGTCATTTTATCTTCTCTCACGAAAATCATTGAGTTGCAAAAAGTTTCTGAGTTTGAAATATTTTCAAATGGAATTCAAATCTTTCGATTCCCTTTTCATTTCTTTAAATGGAAGAAGTCATGTCATCTTCACTCTAGGGTTTGTATTGAAATGAATTTGAATTCATTGGAGATCAAAGGCAAGAATGAAAGTTTTGGGAAAGTCCTTTTATTCCCCCTCATTTAACTTTCAAAAAGTTTCAAATTTCACTCACTTTCAATCAATCAATCAAACAAACAATCAAAGTTATTTAATATAACATTCCAAAATTTAGAATTTTGGGATGTTACACTAGCTACTAGTTATGGACTCGTAGGTCTGTGGTGAACTACTCACACATTATCGGTAGGGCAGCAAGGTTGATGTAGAAGCCCTCCGTGATCAATTCCCCCTCCGGCAGGGTGCCGGAAAAGGCCTCCAGATGGGACCGCGGAAGAACAGAAGCTTGCGGTGGCGGAAAAGTTATTTCGTGGGGCTCTCTGTTGGTTTCCCAATATTTGAGAATTTATAGAAGTGGAATTAGGTCAAAAGGAGCCTCGTGGGGCCCACAAGGTAACAGGGCGCGGCCACCCCCTGGGCGCGCCCTGTTGCCTTGTCGTCTCCTCGTAGGTCTTTTGGTCCTCCCCCGAAGCTTCTAAGGTCTCTTTTGTCCAGAAAAAAATTGTCAAAAAGTTTCGTAGCGTTTGGACTCCGTTTGGTACTGATTTTTTGGAAAACCAAAAACAAGCAGAAAACAACAACTAGCACTAGGCACTAGGTTAATAGGTTAGTTCCCAAAAATGATATAAAATGATATATAATTGCATATAAAACATCCAAGATTGATACTATAATAGCATGGAACAATCAAAAATTATAGATACGTTGGAGACGTATCACCGGGTCAGGCTATCTCTATTTTACTGGCAGTAGCCTGTAGTTCATCTAAATCTGCATTAGTCATGATTGACTTCAGTTACAATCTTGCTTGGTTATGCTACTGATACGTCCATTTTGCATCATGTTTTGCTACTGTTATTTATAGTGTTTTTAATCAATATAACACTTTGTGGAGCAATTCTAATGCCTTTTCTCTCTTAATATGCAAGATTTACACAAGGAGGGAGATTGCCGGCAGCTGGAATTCTGGACCTGAAAAAGCTATGTCAGAGATACCTATTCTGCAAATCTCCAAATGAGCTGAAATTTTGCGGAGATTTATTTTGGAATAAATAAAAAATACTGGAAGCAAGAAGTACCAGAGGGGGCCACTCAGGTGCCCACGAGGCACCAGGGCGCGCCACCCCCCAGGCACGCCCTGGTGGCTCGTGGGGCCCCTGGCCAGCCTCTGGCCCCCATTTTCTGGTATCTAAGTCCATTTACCCTAGAAAAAATATAGAGAAGACTTTCGGGATGGTGCGCCGCCGTCTCGAGGCGGAACTTGGGCAGGAGCACTTTTGCTCTCCGGCGGAGAGATTCTACCGGGGATACTTCCCTCCGGGAGGGGGAAATCATCGCCATCGACATCACCAGCGATCCTCTCATCGTGGGAGAACTAATCTTCATCAACATCTTCACCAGCACCATCTCATCTCAAACCCTAGTTCATCTCTTATATTCAATCTTTGTCTCAAAACCTTAGATTGGTACCTGTGGGTTGCTAGTAGTGTGGATTACATCTTGTAGTTGATGCTAGTTGGTTTATTTGGTGGAAGATTATATGTTCAGATCTTATATGCTATTCAATACCCCTCTGATCTTGAACATGATTATGATTTGTGAGTAGTTACTTTTGTTCTTGAGGACATGGGAGAAGTCTTGTCATAAGTAATCTTGTGAATTTGGTATTCGTTCGATATTTTGATGATATGTATGTTATTGATTCTCTTAGTGGTGTTATGTGAATGTCAACTACATGACACTTCACCATCTTTGGGCCTAAGGGAATGCATTGTGGAGTAGTAATTAGATGATGGGTTGCTAGAGTGACAGAAGCTTAAACCCTAGTTTATGCGCTATTCCGTAAGGGGCTGATTTGGATCCATATGTTTAATGCTATGGTTAGAGTTATCTTAATTCTTCGTAGTTGCGGATGCTTGCGAGAGGGGGTAATCATAAGTGGGAGGCTTGTTCAAGTAAGAACAACACCCAAGCACCGGTCCACCCACATATCAAATTATCAAAGTAGCGAACGCGAATCAAACAAACATGATGAAAGTGACTAGATGAAATTCCCATGTGTCCTTGAGAACGTTTTGCTTACTATAAGAGATCGTTCCGGCTTGTCCTTTGCTACAAAAAGGATTGGGACACCTTGCTGCACTCTTTGTTACTATTGCTACTTGTCACTTGTTACAAATTATCTTGCTATAAAACTACTCGTTACCGATAATTTCAGTGCTTGCAGAAAATACCTTGCTGAAAACCGCTTGTCATTTCCTTCTGCTCCTCATTGGGTTCGACACTCTTACTTATCGAAAGGACTACGATTGACCCCCTATACTTGTGGGTCATCAAGACTCTTTTTTGGCGCCGTTGCCGGGGAGTGAAGCGCCTTTGGTGAGTGGAATTTGGTAAGGAAACATTTATATTACGTGCTGAAATTTACTGTCACTTGTAACTATGGAAAGTAATCTTTTGAGGGGATTGTTCGGGGTATCTTCACATTGACCGGAAACAGAAATAGTTGCTCCTCAACCTACTGCACCTACTGAAAATATTTATTATGAGATTCCTCCGGGTATGATAGAGAAACTGCTAGCTAATCCTTATGTAGGAGATGGAACGGTACATCCTGATATGCACTTGATCTATGTGGATGAAATTTGTGGATTGTTTAAGCTTGCAGGTTTATCCGGAGATGGAATTAAGAAGAAAGTATTCCCTTTATCTTTGGAGGGAAAGGCATTGATATGGTATAGGCTATGTGATGATACTGATACATGGGATTGGAACCGATTGAAACTGGAATTCCATCAGAAATTTTATCCTATGCATTTGGTTCATCGTCATCAGAATTATATATATAATTTTTGGCCTCGTGAAGGAGAAAGCATCACTCAAGCTTGGGGGAGGCTTAAGTACATGATGTACACATGCCCCAATCATGATCTCTCAAAAGAAATTATCTTACAGAATTTTTATGCTCGGCTTTCTCATGATAATCAAACTATGCTCGATTCTTCTTCGACTGGCTCCTTTATTAAGAAAACTATTGAATTCAGATGGGATCTTCTAGAAAGAATTAAACGCAACTCCGAAGATTGGGAACTCGACAAAGGTAATGAGTCAGGTATAATACTTGAGTTTGATTGTGTTAAATCTTTTATGGCCACCGATGCTTTTCATAAGTTTAGGACTAAATATGGACTTGACTCTGAGATAGTAGCTTCCTTTTGTGAATCATTTGCTACTCATGTTGATCTCCCTAAGGAGAAGTGGTTTAAATATCATCCCCCTGTTAAAGAAAATATTGAGGAACCCGTTAGTGTTAAAGAAGAAACAATTGTTTACCATGCTGATCCAGTTGTGCCTACTGCTTATATTGAGAAACCACCTTTTACTGTTAGTATTAAGGAATACGCTAAAGCTTCAATTGTGGTTAACAAAGTAATATTAGAGCACCTAGACCCTGTGAACAAATTAAGGTTGAACCTAATGTTGCTATGGTCAAAGATCTCTTAGTCGATAATATAGATGGGCATGTTATTTACTTTTGTGATGAGGCTGCTAGAATTGCTAAACCTGTTAGAAATGAACGAGATATGTTAGACAAGAACAAGCCCATAGTTGGCATGCCTGTTGTTTCTATGAAGATTGGAGATCATTGCTATCATGGTTTGCGTGATATGGGTGCTAGTGTGAGTGCTATTCTATTTTCTTTATATCAAGAAGTAATGCATGATATTGCACATGTTGAGATTGAAGATATTGATGTTACTATTAAGCTAGCGAATAGAGATACTATTACACCACTTGGGATTGTTAGAGATGTTGAAGTCTTGTGTGGTAAAATCAAATACCCTACTGATTTCTTAGTACTTGGTTCACAACAAGATAATTTTTGTCCCATCATATTTGGTAGACCTTTCTTGAATACCGTTAATGCTGAGATTGATTGTGTTAAAGAAAAGGTTCGAGTTAAGTTTGGTGATATATCTCATGAGTTTAATTTCTCCAAGTTTCGTAGACAACCTCATGATAAAGAATTGCCTAGTAAAGATGAAATTATTAGTCTTGCTTCTATTGTCGTACCTCCTACTGATACGTTAGAACAATATTTGCTAGACCATGAAAACGATATGCATATGAATGAAAGAAATGAAATAGATAAGATGTTCTTTGATCAACCACCTATCCTTAAACACAATTTGCCTGTTGAAACTCTTGGAGGCCCTCCTCCACCTAAGGGTGATCCTATATTTGAATTGAAGCAATTGCCTGATACATTGAAATATGCTTATCTTGATGAAAAGAAGATATATCCTGTTATTATTAGTGCTAACCTTTCAAAATGAAGAAAATAGATTACTAAAAACTCTAAGGAAGCACCGAGCTGCTATTGGATATACTCTTGATGATCTTAAGGGCATTAGTCCCACTCTATGTCAGCACAAAATTAATATGGAGCTGGATGCTAAACCAGTCGTCGACCACCAACGACGATTAAATCCTAAGATGAAAGAGGTGGTAAGAACCGAAATATTAAAACTTCTGGAAGCAAGTATAATCTATCCCATAGCCGATAGTAGATGGGTAAGTCATGTTCATTGTGTCCCTAAGAAAGGAGGTATTACCGTCGTTCCTAATGATAAAAATGAACTCATTCCACAAAGAATTGTAACTGGTTATAGGATGGTAATTGATTTTAGAAAATTAAACAAAGCTACTAGAAAAGATCATTACCCCTTACCTTTTATTGATCAAATGTTAGAAAGATTGTCTAAGCATACACACTTTTGTTTCCTAGATGGCTATTCTGGTTTTTCTCAAATACCCGTATCACAACCCGATCAAGAGAAAATCACCTTTACTTGTCCTTTTGGAACTTATGCTTATAGATGTATGCCTTTTGGTTTATGCAATGCACCTGCTACCTTTCAAAGATGTATGACGGCTATATTCTCTGACTTTTGTGAAAAGATTGTTGAGGTGTTCATGGATGATTTCTCCATTTATGGAACTTCTTTTGATGATTGCTTAAGCAACCTTGATTGAGTTTTGCAGAGATGTGAAGAAACTAATCTTGTCTTGTATTGGGAGAAGTGCCACTTTATGGTGAATGAAGGCATTGTCTTGGGGCATAAAATTTCTGAAAGAGGTATTGAAGTTGATAAAGCTAAGGTTGATGCTATTGAGAAAATGCCATGTCCTAAAGATATTAAAGGTATAAGAAGTTTCCTTGGTCATGCTGGTTTCTATAGGAGATTTATTAAAGACTTCTCTAAAATTTCTAGGCCTCTTACCAATCTTTTGCAAAAAGATGTTCCATTTGTTTTTGATGATGATTGTCTAGAAGCCTTTGAAACACTTAAGAAAGCCTTAACCACTGCACCTATTGTTCAACCACCTGATTGGAACTTGCCTTTTGAAATTATGTGTGATGCTAGTGATTATGTTGTTGGTGCTGTTCCAGGGCAGAGAGTTGATAAGAAATTAAATGTTATCCATTATGCTAGTAAAACTCTAGACAATGCCCAAAGAAATTATGCTACTACTGAGAAAGAATTTCTAGCAGTTGTGTTTGCATGTGATAAATTCAGATCTTACATAGTTGATTCTAAAGTAACTGTTCACACCGATCATGCTGCTATTAAATATCTTATGGAAAAGAAAGATGTTAAACCTAGACTCATTAGGTGGGTTTTATTGCTACAAGAATTTGACTTGCATATTATTGATAGAAAGGGAGCAGAGAATCCCGTAGCAGATAATTTGTCTAGAATGGAAAATGTTCTTGATGACCCACTACCTATTAATGATGATTTTCCTGATGAACAATTAGCTGTAATAAATACTTCTTGTAATACTCCATGGTATGCGGACTATGCTAATTATATTGTTGCTAAATTTATACCACCTAGTTTCACATACCAACAAAAGAGAAAGTTCTTCTTTGATTTAAGACATTACTTCTGGGATAACCCACATATTTATAAAGAAGGAGTAGATGGTATTATTAGACGTTGTATACCTGAGCATGAACAGGAACAAATCCTACGGAAGTGTCATTCCAAAGCTTACGGAGGACACCATGCGGGAGACAGAACTGCACACAAGGTATTACAATCTGGTTTTTATTGGCCTGCTCTTTTAAAGGATGCTCGTAAGTTTGTCCTATCCTATGATGAATGTTAAAGAATTGGTAATGTTGGTAGACGTTAGGAAATGCCTATGAATTATTCACTTGTTGTTGAACCATTTGATGTTTGGGGATTTGATTATATGGGACCTTTTCCTAAATCCAATGGGTATACTCATATTTTGGTTGCTGTTGATTACGTTACTAAGTGGGTAGAAGCTATTCCAACTAGTAGTGCTGATCATAACACTTCTATTAAAATGCTTAAAGAAGTTATTTTCCCAAGGTTTGGAGTCCCTAGATATTTAATGACTGATGGTGGTTCACATTTTATTCATGGTGCATTCCGTAAATTGCTTGCTAAATATGATGTCAACCATAGAATTGCATCTCCCTATCACCCTCAAACTAGCGGTCAAGTTGAATTGAGCAATAGAGAAATAAAATTAATTCTGCAGAAAACCGTCAATAGATCTAGATAGAATTGGTCTAAGAAACTTGACGATGCATTATGGGCTTACAGAACTGCTTATAAAAATCCTATGGGTATGTCTCCTTATAAAATGGTTTATGGAAAAGCATGTCATTTACCTCTTGAGTTAGAACATAAAGCATATTGGGCAATTAAAGAACTCAATTACGATTTTAAACTTGCTGGTGAAAAGAGGTTATTTGATATTAGCTCATTAGATGAATGGAGAACCCAAGCTTATGAAAATGCCAAATTGTTTAAAGAAAAAGTTAAAATATGGCATGATAGAAGAATTCAAAAACGGGAATTTAAAGTAGGTGAGCAAGTTCTATTGTACAATTCTCGTTTGAGATTCTTTGCAGGAAAACTTCTCTCTAAATGGGAAGGACTGTATATCATCGAAGAAGTTTATCGCTCCGGAGCAATCAAAATAAACAACTCCGAAGGCACTAATCCGAGAGTGGTGAATGGGCAAAGAATTAAGCACTATATTTCAGGTACTCCTATTAATGTTGAAACTAATATTATTGAAACAATTACACCGGAGGAATACATAAGAGAGACCTTCCAGAACACTCTAGAACCCTGAAAAGGAAGAGGTACGTGATACGGTAAGTAAACCGACTCCAAAAATTCCATAAAAATACTTTCTGTCGGTTTTGGAATATTAAAAAAAATACAAAAATAAGAAACAACCGAGGGAACCCACCTGGTGCCCACGAGGCACCAGGGCGCGCCACCCCCCAGGCGCGCCCTGGTGGCTCGTGGGCCCCTCGTGAGCCTTCCCGACTCCGTTTTCTTCTGGATTACTTGTTTTGCAAGATAAAAAATCTTTATATATACGCCCGGATGTTTTGACCACCGTATCGCAGAAATCTCCTCTGTTCTTCTTTCATGCTGTTTTCTGTCAGATTTTGAGGCCAGACACCATGTCTTCTTCTTCCTCCAACAATGTGGGAGACGATGCTTGGTTGATGCAGATGGAGCTCAGGAGGAGGGAGGAAGGAGAAGTTGCCATGGAAGAAGATGATGGAGATTCGCTCGAGGTCCACCCTCCAGCTTCCGAGAGGGGAACCCTTGCCGGCATTTCCACAATTCCGAACCCGCACCGAGCCGTAAGAAGCACTTCAGGCCATGGGAATCCAGAGGTACAAGAAGGGCTTCCCCCTAGAAGGCCCTTGCACAGGTTACATCGGAACAATTTTCATAACTTAGTTCACAATTATGGGATCGAAAATACTCCTCATATGCATATACCCTCCAATTGGGACATCTCTCGTCCGAGTGAAAGTGATGCAGGAAAGAACGCTTGTGGCCCAGAGAATAAGCATATTATGGCCGAAGTCCAAAGGAATACGGAGATGATACAGTATGTGCTCCGGGAAATCCAGAGCCTAAAGGAGATCCTAATTAATGTCGTGAAGGACAAGCTTGCCACTTCATCACCACCACCATCACCGAAGAAGGAGACTTGAGTACATGGGTATGGGCACTCCCCTTGGCTTGTGCCAAGCTTGGGGGAGGTGCCCCGGTATCGTATCACCATCACTTTTATTATCATTACCTATTTTTAGTTCGATCCTTAGTTATTTCATGATCTAGTTGAATAAAAGTTTAGTATGATCTATTTTTGAGTGTTAGCTTTGTGATCTATCTATCTATGTAATCGAGTTGAGAGTTATATAATAAAGAGTAGTTTGAGTTTTTGCTTCTTTACTTTCATGTTTCAATTCTAGCAATGAAAATAATGAAAAAGATCATATGCTAATCTTATGGAAAGTAATGACATTACATAAAGAAAAGTATAAGTGGTAAAATTTATTGGAAGTTAACAAACATAGCATTAGTCAATGATGCAATTCATGAAAAAGTTAATAAGGGAAGAGAAGATTCACATGCAAATATACTATCTTGGACATCTTTTATGATTGTGAGCCCCCATTAAGTATTTTATGTCAAATTGTTAACGTTGGACAAGGAAGACAATGTAATGAATTATGTTTGTTCATATTCACATAGAAGTTATATTGTTATAGATCCTCCAACACGTGGTGCTTTCCCAATATCTTTGCTAGCCAAAAATCCGCACCAAGTAGAGATACTACTTGTGCATCCAAAACCCTTAAACCCTGTTTCATGTCATGAGAGTCCACTATATCTACCTAGGGATTGAATAAGATCCTTCAAGTAAGTTGTCATCGGTGCAAAAAGCAATAAAAATTGCCTCTAAATATGTCTGAACTTTTATTTTAAGGGAAATAACCTTTGTACAAACTTGTGATGGTAAAGAAATAAAAGCGACAGACTGCATAATAAAGGTTGCTATCACAAGGGGCAATATAAAGTGACGTTCCTTTGCATTAAGAGCTCGTGCATCCAACAACAAAAAGCGCATGGCAACCTCTGCTTCCCTCTGCGAAGGGCCTATCCTTTACTTTTATGTATTTACTTTTTATGCAAGAGTCAATAGTGTTCTCCTATACTTCCTTTTTATTTTTCTCTTTTGCAAGCATCATGTGGTCGGGAAAGATCTATGCATATATATCCAGTTGGATATGAGTGATCATGAGTTATTATTGTTGACATCAGCCTTGAGGTGAATAAGTTGGGAGGCGAAATCACAAGCCCCTATCTTTCTATGTGTCTGGCTGAAACTTTTTGCTCCATATATATGTCGTGAGTGTTAGCAATCATAGAAGACTAAATGATGGTTGAGTATGTGGACTTTCTAAAAAACTCCTACATGAGACCCTTCCTAAAAATATGATTAATTGCAATAGCATTGTTGACTAAGAATATAGTTTGTTAGTTTGTAAGAAATTTTATGCCTTATACTTCATTGTTGTGATGAATTGTTACTTGCTCATGAGAAGTTTTATGATAATTGCTGTTATAATAAAGATCATGATGCTACTATGTCCGTATTTTGTTTTTATCGACACCTCTCTCTCTAAACATGTGGACATGATTATCGATATCGGCTTTCGCTTGAGGACAAGCGAAGTCTAAGCTTGGGGGAGTTGATACGTCCATTTCGCATCATGTTTTGCTACTGTTATTTATAGTGTTTTTAATCAATATAACACTTTGTGGAGCAATTCTAATGCCTTTTCTCTCTTAATATGCAAGATTTACACAAGGAGGGAGATTGCCGGCAGCTAGAATTCTAGACCTAAAAAAGCTATGTCAGAGATACCTATTCTGCACATCTCCAAATGAGCTGAAATTTTGCGGAGATTTATTTTGGAATAAATAAAAAACACTGGAAGCAAGAAGTACCAGAGGGGGCCACCTAGGTGCCCACGAGGAACTAGGGCACGCCACCCCCCCAGGCGTGCCCTGGTGGCTCGTGGGGCCCCTGGCCAGCCTCTGGCCCCCATTTTTTGATATATGAGTCCATTTGCTCTAGAAAAAATATAGAGAAGACTTTCGGGGTGGTGCGCCGCCGTCTCGAGGCAAAACTTGGGCAGGGGCACTTTTGCTCTCCGGCGGAGAAATTTTGCCGGGGATACTTCCCTCCGGGAGGGGGAAATCGTCGCCAACGACATCACCAGCGATCCTCTCATCGTGGGAGGACTAATCTTCATCAACATCTTCACCAGCACCATATCATCTCAAACCCCTGTTCATCTCTTGTATTCAATCTTTGTCTCAAAACCTCAGATTGGTACCTGTGGGTTGCTAGTAGTGTTGATTACATCTTGTAGTTGATGCTAGTTGGTTTATTTGGTGGAAGATTATATGTTCAGATCTTATATGCTATTCAATACCCCTCTGATCTTGAACATGATTATGATTGGTGAGTAGTTACTTTTGTTCTTGAGGACACGGGAGAAGTCTTGTCATAAGTAATCATGTGAATTTGGTATTCGTTCGATATTTTGATGATATGTATGTTGTTGATTCTCTTAGTGGTGTTATGTGAACGTCGACTACATGACACTTCACCATCTTTGGGCCTAAAGGAATGCATTGTGGAGTAGTAATTAGATGATGGGTTGCTAGAGTGACAGAAGCTTAAACCCTAGTTTATGCGCTATTCCGTAAGGGGCTGATTTGGATCCATATGTTTAATGCTATGGTTAGAGTTATCTTAATTCTTCTTTCGTAGTTGCGGATGCTTGCGAGAGGGGGTAATCATAAGTGGGAGGCTTGTTCAAGTAAGAATAGCATCCAAGGGCAGGTCCACCCACTTATCAAATTATCAAAGTAGCGAATGCGAATCAAACAAACAAGATGAAAGTGACTAGATGAAATTCCCATGTGTCCTCGAGAACGCTTTTATTACTATAAGAGATCGTTCCGGCTTGTCCTTTGCTACAAAAAGGATTGGGCCACCTTGCTGCACTCTTTGTTACTATTGCTACTTGTCACTTGTTACAAATTATCTTGCTATCAAACTACTCGTTACCGATAATTTCAGTGCTTGCAGAAAATACCTTGCTGAAAACCGCTTGTCATTTCTTTCTGCTCCTCGTTGGGTTCGACACTCTTACTTATCGAAAGGACTACGATTGATCCCCGATACTTGTGGGTCATCAGCTACATCTGTAGTCCCTTCTCCCATGTCTTTGTTAATCAAGCCTTCTGTTGTTTGCAGTGGTACACGTGCATGTCATCTCCACAAGTTGTGGCCTTGGTAAGTACTCTGAAGCCCGCTGATTAAATTATGGATGGAGATAGCTTATGAATCATGCCTTTCTCAGCATACCCATTAATGAAATTTGTTTACTAGCCACAGGATTTACATTTTAGATGTCTCTGACAGCATGATAGTGAAGGAATGCAGGTCAATTTTGTATCATCATCATCATCATCATTATTATTATTATTATTATTATTATTATCATTTCTCTTGTGAGCTCATGATTAGGGCATGTGTGCATCATATATTGAAGCCTCCCCCAAGCTTGAGCGATACTTTCTCCTTTAAGAGGCCAAAAATTATATATATAATTCCGATCACGATGAACCAAGTGCATAGGATAGATTTTTTTATCGAATTCTAGCTTCAACCGATTCGAGTCCCATGTTCTGGTGTCATCCAATAGCCTATACCATACCAATGCTTCCCCCCCAAAGATAAAGGGAATACTTTCTTCTTAACTCCATCCTCGGATAAACCTGCAAGCTTAAACAACCCACAAATTACATCTATATAGATTAAGTGCATATCAGGATTTACCGTTCCATCTCCTTCATAAGGCTTAGCTAGCAGTTTTTCCAACATACCCGAGGGAATTTCATAGTAAATATTTTCAGTAGCTTCAGTAGGTTGAGGAGCGGCTCTTACCACTTTCGGTCGAGGTGAAGATACCCCGAACAAGCCCCTCAAAGAATTACTTTCCATAGTGACAAGTGACAGTAAATTTTAGCACATAATAAAAATGTTTCCTTACCAAATTCCACTTACCAAAGGCGCTTCACACCCCGGCAATGGCGCCAGAAAAGAGTCTTGATGACCCAGAAGTATAGGGGATCAATCGTAGTCCTTTTGATAGGTAAGAGTGTCGAACCCAACGAGGAGCAGAAGGAAAAGATAAGCGGTTTTCAGCAAGGTATTCTCTGCAAGTGTTGAAAGTAGTAGTAACAGATAGTTTGATAGCAAGATAATTCGTAACAAGTAACAAGTAACAATAGTAACAAAAGTGCAGCAAAGTGGCCCAATCCTTTTTATAGCAAAGGACAAGCCGAAAGTTTCTCTTATATAAAGCAAAGTGTTCTCGAGGACACATGGGAATTCTCATCTAATCACGTTCATCAAGTTTAGTTGATTTGCGTTCACTACTTTGATAATTTGATATGTGGGTGGACCAGTGCTGGGGTGCTATTCTAACTTGAACAAGCAACCCACTTATGATTACCCCCTCTCACAAGCATCCACAACTACGAAAAAAGAATTAAGATAAATCTAACCATAGCATGAAACATATGGATCCAAATCAGCCCCTTACGGAATAACGTATAAACTAGGGTTTAAGCTTCTGTCACTCTTGCAAATCATCATCTACTTATTACTCCCCAATGCCTTCTCCTAGGCCCAAATATGGTGAAGTGTCATGTAGTCGATGTTCACATGACACCACTAGAGGAATAACAACATACACATCATCAAAATATTGAACGAATACCAACTTCACATGATTACTTATAACAAGACTTCTCCCATGTCCTCAAGAACAAAAGTAACTACTCACAAATCATATTCATGTTCAAGATCATAGGGATATTGTATATGATTAAGGATCTAAACATATAATCTTCCAACAAATAAACCAACTAGCATCGACTACAAGATGTAATCAACACTACTAGCAACCCACAGGAACCAATCTGAGGTTTGATGACCCACAAGTATAGGGGATCAATCGTAGTCCTTTCGATAAGTAAGAGTGTCGAACCCAACGAGGAGCAGAAGGAAATGACAAGCGGTTTTCAGCAAGGTATTCTCTGCAAGTACTGAAAGTAGTGGTACCAAATAGTTTCGGTAGCAAGATAATTCGTAACAAGTAACAAGTATAATAAAGTGCAGCAAGGTGTCCCAATCCTTTTTGTAGCAAAGGACAAGCCAGAACGAACTCTTATAATAAGCAAAGCGTTCTCGAGGACACATGGGAATTTCATCTATATTAATTGTTACTTGCTCATGAGAAGTTTATGCCTTATACTTCATTGTTGTGATGAATTATTACTTGCTCATGAGAAGTTTTATGATAATTGATGTTATAATAATGATCATGATGCTACTATGTCTGTATTTTGTTTTTATCGACACCTCTCTCTCTAAACATGAGGACATGATTATCGATATCGGCTTTCGCTTGAGGACAAGCGAAGTCTAAGCTTGGGGGAGTTGATACGTCCATTTTGCATCATGTTTTGCTACTGTTATTTATAGTGTTTTTAATCAATATAACACTTTGTGGAGAAATTCTAATGCCTTTTCTCTCTTAATATGCAAGATTTACACAAGGAGGGAGATTGCCGGAAGCTGGAATTCTGGACCTAAAAAAGCTATGTCAGAGATACCTATTCTGCACATCTCCAAATGAGCTGAAATTTTGCGGAATTTATTTTGGAATAAATAAAAAATACTGGAAGCAAGAAGTACCAGAGGGGGCCACCCAGGTGCCCACGAGGCACGAGGGCGTGCCACCCCCACCCCCCATGCGCGCCCTGGTGGCTCGTGGGGCCCCTGGCCAGCCTCTGGCCCCCATTTTCTGATTTATGAGTCCATTTGCCCTAGAAAAAATATAGAGAAGACTTTCGGGGTGGTGTGCTGCCGTCTCGAGGCGGAACTTGGGCAGGGGCACTTTTGCTCTCCGGCGGAGAGATTCTGCCGGGGATACTTCCCTCCGGGAGGGGGAAATCGTCGCCATGGACATCACCAGCGATCCTCTCATCGTGGGAGGACTAATCTTCATCAACATCTTCACCAGCACCATCTCATCTCAAACCCTAGTTCATCTCTTGTATTCAATCTTTGTCTCAAAACCTCAGATTGGTACCTGTGGGTTGCTAGTAGTGTTGATTACATCTTGTAGTTGATGCTAGTTGGTTTATTTGGTGGAAGATTATATGTTCAGATCTTATATGCTATTCAATACCCCTCTGATCTTGAACATGATTATGATTGGTGAGTAGTTACTTTTGTTCTTGAGGACACGGGAGAAGTCTTGTCATAAGTAATCATGTGAATTTGGTATTCGTTCGATATTTTGATGATATGTATGTTGTTGATTCTCTTAGTGGTGTTATGTGAACGTCGACTACATGACACTTCATCATCTTTGGGCCTAAGGGAATGCATTGTGGAGTAGTAATTAGATGATGGGTTGCTAGAGTGACAGAAGCTTAAACCCTAGTTTATGAGCTATTCCGTAAGGGGCTGATTTGGATCCATATGTTTAATGCTATGGTTAGAGTTATCTTAATTCTTCTTTCGTAGTTGCGGATGCTTGCGACAGGGGGTAATCATAAGTGGGAGGCTTGTTCCAGTAAGAATAGCATCCAAGCACCGGTCCACCCACTTATCAAATTATCAAAGTAGCGAACGCGAATCAAACAAACAAGATGAAAGTGACTAGATGAAATTCCCATCTGTCCTCGAGAACGCTTTGCTTAGTATAAGAGATCGTTCCGGCTTGTCCTTTGCTACAAAAAGGATTGGGCCACCTTGCTGCACTCTTTGTTACTATTGCTACTTGTCACTTGTTACAAATTATCTTTCTATCATACTACACGTTACCGATAATTTCAGTGCTTGTAGAAAATACCTTGCTGAAAACCGCTTGTCATTTCCTTCTGCTCCTCGTTGGGTTCGACACTCTTACTTATCGAAAGGACTACGAAAGATCCCCGATACTTGTGGGTCATCAGCTACATCTGTAGTCCCTTCTCCCATGTCTTTGTTAATCAAGCCTTTTGATGTTTGCAGTGGTACACGTGCATGTCATCTCCACAAGTTGTGGCCTTGGTAAGTACTCTGAAGCCCGCTGATTAAATTATGGATGGAGATAGCTTATGAATCATGCCTTTCTCAGCATACCCATTAATGAAATTTGTTTACTAGCCACAGGATTTATATTTCAGATGTCTCTGATAGCATGATAGTGAAGGAATGCAGGTCAATTTTGTATCATCATCATCATTATTATTATTATTATTATTATTATTATTATCATTTCTCTTGTGAGCTCATGATTAGGGCATGTGTGCATCATATATTTAAGCCTCCCCCAAGCTTGAGCGATACTTTCTCTTTTAAGAGGCCAAAAATTATATATATAATTCCGATCACGATGAACCAAGTAAATAGGATATAATTTTTTATGGAATTCCAGCTTCAACCAATTCCAGTCCCATGTTCTGGTGTCATCCAATAGCCTATACCATTCCAATGCTCCCCCCCAAAGATAAAGGGAATACTTTCTTCTTAACTCCATCCTCGGATAAACCTGCAAGCTTAAACAACCCACAAATTACATCTATATAGATTAAGTGCATATCAGGATTTACCGTTCCATCTCCTTCATAAGGCTTAGCGAGCAGTTTTTCCAACATACCCGAGGGAATTTCATAGTAAATATTTTTCAGTAGCTTCAGTAGGTTGAGGAGCGGCTCTTACCACTTTCGGTCGAGGTGAAGATACCCCGAACAAGCCCCTCAAAGAATTACTTTCCATAGTGACAAGTGACAGTAAATTTTAGCACATAATAAAAATGTTTCCTTACCAAATTCCACTTACCAAAGGCGCTTCACTCCCCGGCAACGGCGCCACAAAAGAGTCTTGATAACCCAGAAGTATAGGGGATCAATCGTAGTCCTTTTGATAGGTAAGAGTGTCGAACCCAACGAGGAGCATAAGGAAAAGATAAGCGGTTTTCAGCTAGGTATTCTCTGCAAGTGTTGAAAGTAATAACAGATAGTTTGATAGCAAGATAATTCGTAACAAGTAACAAGTAACAATAGTAACAAAAGTGCAGCAAAGTGGCCCAATCCTTTTTATAGCAAAGGACAAGCCGAAAGTTTCTCTTATATAAAGCAAAGTGTTCTCGAGGACACATGGGAATTCTCATCTAGTCACGTTCATCAAGTTTAGTTGATTTGCGTTCACTACTTGGATAATTTGATATGTGGGTGGACCAGTGCTAGGGTGCTATTCTTACTTGAACAAGCAACCCACTTATGATTACCCCCTCTCACAAGCATCCACAACTACGAAAAAAGAATTAAGATAAATCTAACCATAGCATGAAACATATGGATCCAAATCAGCCCCTTACGGAATAACGTATAAACTAGGGTTTAAGCTTCTGTCACTCTTGCAAATCATCATCTACTTATTACTCCCCAATGCCTTCTCCTAGGCCCAAATATGGTGAAGTGTCATGTAGTCGATGTTCACATGACACCACTAGAGGAATAACAACATACACATCATCAAAATATTGAACGAATACCAACTTCACATGATTACTTATAACAAGACTTCTCCCATGTCCTCAAGAACAAAAGTAACTACTCACAAATCATATTGATGTTCAAGAACAGAGGGATATTGTATATGATTAAGGATCTGAACATATAATCTTCCACCAAATAAACCAACTAGCATCGACTACAAGATGTAATCAACACTACTAGCAACCCACAGGAACCAATCTGAGGTTTGATGACCCACAAGTATAGGGGATCAATCATAGTCCTTTCGATAAGTAAGAGTGTCGAACCCAACGAGGAGCAGAAGGAAATGACAAGCGGTTTTCAGCAAGGTATTCTCTGCAAGTACTGAAAGTAGCGGTAACAAATAGTTTCAGTAGCAAGATAATTCATAACAAGTAACAAGTATAATAAAGTGCAGCAAGGTGTCCCAATCCTTTTTGTAGCAAAGGACAAGCCGGAACGAACTCTTATAATAAGCAAAGCATTCTCGAGGACACATGGGAATTTCATCTATATGAATTGTTACTTGCTCATGAGAAGTTTATGCCTTATACTTCATTGTTGTGATGAATTGTTAATTGCTCATGAGAAGTTTTATGATAATTGTTGTTATAATAAAGATCATGATGCTACTACGTCCGTATTTTGTTTTTATCGACACCTCTCTCTCTAAACATGTGGACATGATTATCGATATTGGCTTTCGCTTGAGGACAAGCGAAGTCTAAGCTTGGGGGAGTTGATACGTCCATTTTGCATCATGTTTTGCTACTGTATTTATAGTGATTTTAATGAATATAACACTTTGTGGAGCAATTATAATGCCTTTTCTCTCTTAATATGCAAGATTTACACAAGGAGGGAGATTGCCGGCAGCTGGAATTCTGGACCTAAAAAAGCTATGTCAGAGATACCTATTCTGCACATCTCCAAATGAGCTGAAATTTTGCGGAGATTTATTTTGGAATAAATAAAAAAATACTGGAAGCAAGAAGTACCAGAGGGGGCCACCCAGGTGTCCACGAGGCACGAGGGCGCGCCACCCCCCCAGGTGCGCCCTGGTGGCTCGTGGGGCCCCTGGCCAGCCTCTGGCTGTCGGCGTACGACACCTACTGGACCGCCTGGATCCCTTTTACGGTTCGGCTGGGAAAAGATGTACACAAAGAGCGGATCCAACGATCAACGCGGGGATTTTTACCCAGGTTTGGGCCGCTGAGTAGCGTAAAGCCCTACTCCTGCTTTGGTTTATTGTGGATGTTTTAAGCTCAGATACACGGAGCGCTTCTTGGTGAACAGTACGCAAGAAGGGCGGCTACGCATGCCACTCGGCCAGAAAACTCCTCCTCCCCCTGTAGCTTCGCCTTGGGCCTCCTTTTATATGTCGAAGGGGTCACCAACAGTGGCGAACAGCAAGTACAAGAGGTGTAAAGTTGCTACAGTGTCTACATGCTTATCACTGACGACTTAGGACAAAACGCATTAAATGCTCCGCCTAAGTGTCCCTTACTTTCTTGGGGACAAAAAAAGAGCCCGTCCCATCAGCACCGCTTAACCCCATCTGCCGTTAGTGCCATGACACGCATCCAGGAGGACAAACCCTAAACGACAGGCTGGTCTCTGCGCTGGAGCGGTGGCAGGGTGGCGGGATCTTGCCGGGTGCGAGTCCTTGTCGGGCCTTTGCGAGCCTTCCCGGCAAGTATCTTGCCGGGAATCCAGCCTTCAGTCTTCTGTCTTCTGATTATTGGCTTGAATGCCTTTTTGATAATCTTGTATCTGTTTCCAGCTGTTCTCCGGCAGGCCTTGCCGCTGGTATGGCTACAACCGTCCGTGCACAAGTATGGGGTACTAAAAAGACCCAAAATTTTAGTACACCGACAGGAGCCCCCGGGCCTAGGCCATACACGGGTGCGAGGCATTGTTGGGCTAGGCCCAAACAGTGCACGGGCACGCGTGGCAGGAGTTAACCGTCGTAATCATCCTATTTACCGCGCTCCCCCACGACGCGCATTAAATGCGGGACGTGGGATACATGCGCGGAATGGCCTGAGTAAAAGAGGCAGCCCCGCGCCTTCCCCATAAAAGAGAATCCGCAGAGGCGCTGCTCATTTACCTCTCGTCTTTTCCAATCTGGAAAAAGGCGCCGTCGCCTTCTTCCTCGAGCTCGAAACAGAGCCCCTCCCCTTCATCCACCACCTCCACGCCCTCATCAGCCCCGGCCGCCGCTTCCACAGTCGCCATGCCACCCAAAGCAAGCAAGGGCAAAGCGGTGAAAGCCGTCGACTCGGATGCAGAGGCGGAAAAGACCGATCTGGTGGAGATGCGGAAGAAACACGTCGTCTTCGCCCCGACGCTTGACATGCATGCCTTGATTGATCGATACATGTGTATGTGGGGGAAGAAGACGAGGGCTCACCCTGCTACTCGCGTGCTCCCAGCTTCCGTCAAGGGCGGTCCAGATAAATTCCCCTTCTTTGTCGCTTACTTTTACTGCGGGCTCTGCCCTCCGTTTTCTGATTTCTTCATCGACATCATGTTCACATATGGCTTCCGTCTCTTGGATTTCACGCCGAATGCCGTGACATGCATGTCAGTCTTTGCTCATCTCTATGAAAATTTCGCCGGAGTAGTCCCCAGCACAGCCTTCTTTCGCCACTATTTCATTCCCCGTATCGAAATAGGAGACGCCCTTTCTGGTTCTATCACCTGGATTCCAAGGGCATGGAATAAAGAGATATACCCAGACGGTCTCTACCGTAAGAAGTGGGATGAATGGCGGGCCGAGTGGTGCTGGATTAAGGAGAAAGATCCTCAGCCGTTCTGTTCGCCCCGACAAACGAAAGTGGTTCGCGGCAAGGACTGGAGCGGCCTCGATCCTCAAGATGAGAAGCTCACAATCGCAATTACCAGGATCCACCGTCTCAGGGTTGCCGGGCTCACAATAGAAATGATTGGCGCTGATTTCCTCCGCCGTCGCATCGCCCCTCTACAGAACAAAGGGAGACCAGCCTGGGAGTTCCAGAATGCAGCAGATATCACGAGGCTGCGCCCTAGTTTGAACAACAACTTGACAGTCTTGCAGCACACAGCTCTCTGCCACAAACTGTTTAGTCCTGATGGGAAATATACGTTGCCGGCTGGCGTAATTCCCCTGTGCAACAACTCCGCTTTGAGCTCAATCATCGCCATGATGCCGGTGTGTAATGCTCACAGCCTCGATGGAACTTGGGACGAGCCATCCTCAGAGCGCGCACAGGAGTTCTTTGATAACTTGTCGGAGAAAGCCATCCGGGAAGAGCCAACCCTTATCCGCCCCACCACTGATGAAGAAGTGGCTTATATTGCCAGCAGGGCGGAAGAGGCGAATCTAGCCGCGGAGGCCGGAAGCTTTGGCTTCGCGGAAGAGGAAGCCAATGAAGAAGAAATAATGTCAGAGGAGGCCCTTGCCAAGCAAGGTGAAATCGCCGGGGAGCAGAGTGGCATGGTTGCCGGGAGCTCTTCTGTCGAAGTCACAGCCGAGGAGCAGCTGCACGAGGAGCCCCCAGCTCCAGAGAAGAAGAAACGTGTTCTTCGGAAAGCCGTCTCTGGCGTCCCAACACATCAGCCTTCCTCGAGTGGTGAGGTTCCCGGCAAGGGGGCGGCCGGCAAGGCTGCGCAGGGGCAAGGAGCCCAACAGCAACTCGTGTGACGTACGAGACGTACGACCGCGGCAACAACTGGAGCGGCAGGGGCGTCTCATACGACAGCACCAACAACTGGAGCAGCAGGATCATATCAACCTACTGCTTCTGCCGCAGCCAAGCGTCTCGGGACCCCTTCTCCACCCCCTCGCACGGACACTGCAGCGGAGGTTGACTTTGACATCTCCGCTTTTAGTCCGGAAAGAGAAGAGTAAGGGTCCTTGCCGCATCTTTCAACTTCTGAATTCTTGGTTTTGCTTAACTCATTTGTTTTGCTTCGGCCTGTCCCCACAGAGATACGGAAACATTGGCGCAAAGGATGGCGAAGAAGGCGAAGACTTCCACGGGTGGTGAGCCTCCGGCAAGCACCGTAAGTGCGTCGGAGCCCATTGTCATCAGCCCGGAGTCCAGCCCTCAACGCAGCCCCCAACCCAGCCCCCAGCGTGAGCCCACTACTCATTCTCCGCTGGCGAGCGTTGGGGTGAATATCTTCGCTATTGACATCACCGGGCTTGTAGGAGAAGAACGGCAACAAGGAGAGCCATTGGAGGTCGTCTCTGACGTGCCGCCTCCGTCAACCACGCCGCCCAGAGATGAACCTTCGGCAAGGGCTTCCACTGGCGAGCCCATTCGCGTTGAAGAGGAGCCGGCAAGCATGGGCACTGGCAATCCTACATCGGCAACCCATGTTGCCGGGAAGGGAAAAACCACCTCTCAACAGCTCGACACAGGTAAACCGTTTGCCTTGGTGCATTTGTCATTCTTTCTTTATTTTTGTCTTCTTGAGCTTCAACCCCGGCCTCATCTTGTTTCCTTTCTTGGTCTTCAGATCCCCCTTCGATGGAGCAAACAGATGTTGATATCGTCATCGAGGAGACCGCCAAGGACACTGCTATCGAGGCCGACAGAGTCGCAGCCGACGAGGCCGCCAAGGCCGCACAGGAAGAAACCACCAAGGGGTCTGCTGAGGGGGCCGGCAAGGAGACCAGCGACCATACTGACGGCATTCCTGCCACAGGAGCGCCTGGCGCTACACCGGTCGCGGAGTCCCCAGTTGCCGGCGAGGCTATTGTCGAGGATCAACCGTCAACATCCGACCCCCCCGTCAAGCAGATACCTTAAGGTCGGCGACAACCTGTTCGTCAGCATACCAGGGATGGCAAGCACTGGGGTGCCAACCGAAGGAGAAATTTTTGATGAAGACGTTATCGCCACCGCTGGACTTAAGATCGTCGACGAGCCACGCGCCAGCAGCAGCGGGTCCAGGGAAGAACAGCTCCTCCAAGCTATGAGCGACAACTTTCAAAAGCTCCAGGTGCTCCACCGCACCCGGAAGGAGAAGTTGGACTCCAGGGCGGCAGTTGTTGAAGCAGCGAAGGCAGATTTCCAGAAGTGCGTCGATGAGACGCAAGTCTGGTACGCCGAGGCTTTCCAGGAACTGACGGCTGGCCGGGAGCAACTGAATCAAAGTTGGAGCGAGTTCCTCTTAAAGTAGTCCGATGACGAGAAGGCACAGGAGGAGGCCGCGCAGCAGGCTGCTGCAGAGGAAGCTCGCTTAACGGAACGCCGCGTCGGGCTCGATGCTTATGAAGAAGACCTTGCCGCTCGCGAGGAGGCGCTTGCCGCCAAGCTCCGCGGCAAGGACGAAGAGATCGAGAAGCTGGTCGCGCAGCGAACTCAGGAGCTGGAGCAGAGACACAAGGAAACTCTCGAAGCTCTGGCCATAGATCATGCTGGCAAGTTAAAGGGAGCCATCGGCGCCACCGAAGCTGCAGAGGCCGCCAAGAATGAGCTGAGCGATAAAGTGAAGAGGCTGGAAGCAGATCTCAAGGACCATGGCAAGGAAATCTCAACGCTCAAAGCCGACAGAGAGAAAACTCTCTACAGCCTGGCGGAGATGCAAACCGCCATGTCTGGCAAGACCAAGGAGCTCATCTCAGCCAATGAATCCATTGCTGACCTGAAACTAAAGCTGGCAACGCTGGAGGTGTCCCTTGAGAACAGCAAAGCTCATGAGAGGGCTTTGATCAAAGATCTCCAGAGTGAGAAGAGCCTGCTCAACAGCACCGCCGCCACTTATAATGACTTTGAGAAAGGTGTGAAGATCTGGACTGAGCGCCTTGTCGACGTCGCGGAAAGGCTTGCCGCAGAACTGTCCACCATGGGCTTGAAAAACTTCAACTACTCTTCTGATGATAGGGTGTCTTCGAGCGCCAAGCTGACCATGTTCTTCGAGAGCATCGTTGACGCCCTCAAGCTGCTCCAGTCTGACCGAGCAACCCATCTGGCCAACGAATCCCGCAAACTCTGCTGGGCCGTCCTCCTCAAGGTGCTCGTCAAAGTGGTGCACAAGAACCCTGGCATCAACCTCACCAACGTTCTCGCTAGCTTGCCAGAGGATGTAGACCTCAAGGCATTCGAAAAGCTTGTCACGCCCATCGTCGACAGAGTGAGCCAAGTCAAGAGGGTCGAAGGCCAGCGCAGGGACTAGCCGCTCCACTCCATTTTGTCGCCACCATTCCATGCCAAAGACAGTTTTATCTTAAGTTAGAATCGCGGCGACCATCAATTTAATATAACTTGCTATGTTTTGGATGAATGTATGCTATTTCTCTTGTCTGATTTCTTTTTTTTTGTATGGTACATGCCCTACGCTTATCGGAAACTTGCCGGTGCGCGCACCCTTGCCGCGAGCGCTTTGAGGAACGGATCCTTAGCAGCCTGCTGGAGGTGTCGCTGCCGACAAGATACCTTAACATTTTTAGTGCAGCCACTTAAGCTGTTGAGCGGACTCGAAACAAAGTAAGGGCGCAACCGATCACGACAAGGTTCCTTCGCGTGCAGGTTTTCCATACAAAAGCCGAAAACGTTCAAGGAAAATAAGTCTACAATAAAAATTTGCTTAAAAATTTTGCAACTTAGCTTTTCATTGATGTACTCCTTATTGTAAAATGTCAACTTGAACGTCGCCTGTCGGTGTCCATACCATCATTCCCCCCCGGCAAACTTGCACACGAGGAAACCTTCTGTCCTTCAAGAAGAAGAGAAAATAGAGATATGGAACCTTGGCGGTTCATTAACGCTTACCGGAAGCAGGTGTAATACAATATCTCAGACAAGCATGCATATAGATTGACATGAAAATCGACAAGAATTGTAAAACACTTAAGTTTATTCGACTATGCACAGGGTCTGCGCCTGGCTTTGTACAAAGGATCATATGCCTTGTCGGCAAAACTTGTACAAAAGGTGGTTGCCGAGAGACCCAGCAACCGCGCCTTATGGGTAGAACTTACGAAGGTGTTCAATATTCTAGGAATTGCTCACTGGAATGCCATCTTCGGTCTCCAGGCAGACTGTGCCGGGCCTGGTGACTCGTACTACCCGATAAGGGCCTTCCCACTTTGGCGTCAACTTGTTAGAATTCTTGGCCGACTGAACGTGTCGAAGAACAAGGTCGCCTTCCTCAAGGCTTCGGGCATGAACCTTGCGGCTATGATAGCGGCGCAAAGCTTGCTGGTAGCGTGCAGCTCGCACAGCAGCCCGAAGACGATCTTCCTCAAGGAGCGTGGCGTCACCTTGACGCAGCTGCTCCTGCTCAAGCTCATCATAAGCGAGTACTCGAGGTGACCCGTATATGAGTTCTGTGGGGAGAACTGCTTCTGCCCCGTAGACTAGGGAGAAGGGTGTCTGGCCAGTAGCTCGATTTGGTGTCGTTCTGATTGACCAAAGAACCGCCGGCAGCTCATGAATCCAGCGTCTTCCGCACTTGCGCAGCTTGTCGAAAGTCCTTGTCCTGAGACCTCGCAACACTTTAGCATTTTCCTTTTCCGCTTGGCCGTTGCTCCTCGGGTGAGCAACAGAAGCAAAATAGATTTTGCCGCCAAGATCTTGGACGTACTGCATGAAGGTGCGGCTCGTGAACTGCGTGCCATTGTCGGTGATGATCCTGTTTGGCACACCAAAACGGCACACTAGTCCCTTGAAGAACTTGACGGCTGATTGTGCTGTCACCTTTCTCACTGCTTCCACTTCCGGCCACTTCGTTAACTTGTCGATAGCAACGTACAAGTACTCGAAGCACCCGGCAGCGTGGGGAAAAGGGCCCAATATGTCGAGCCCCCAGACCGAAAATGGCCAGGAAAGAGGGATTGTCTGAAGAGCTTGAGCTGGCTGATGTAATTTCTTTGAATGGTACTGGCACGCTTCACACTTGGTTACTAGTGCAGTTGCATCCTGGAGAGCGGTGGGCCAAAGGAAACCTTGCCGGAATGCCTTGCCGACAAGAGCTCTTGAGCCTATGTGGGAGCCACATATGCCTCCATGTATCTCTGCCAACAGCTCCAGTCCATCCTCCCGAGGAATACACTTCAATTTCACACCGTTCGGTCTCTTTCTGTACAGGACATTGTCCACGAACTGGTACATATTAGACCGACGGGCTACTTTCTCTGCTTCTTCCTATTCTTCGGGGAGTTCTCCTGTTTGAAGGAATTGGACGATGTGCTGTGCCCATGTTGGAGCCTGTGGCTCGACAACAAGGACCAAAGGCATATCTTCGGCCGTGGAAGCGTTTGTCTCTACGGCAAGGGCTTGAGGCCCTGCCGGAGCCTGTTGCTCCCCGGCAAGCTTGGCGTTGTTCCCAGCAACTTCCTTGCCGGTGACTTCTAGGAGCTCTGCCGGAAAGTACTGGCCGGAACTCAACTTCCTTCTCTTGTCTTGCCTCGTCGACGGTGTTACGGATGGCTGAGTTAAGCGGAGCACAAAAGTTCCTGGTTCCACAGGTAACTTGAGGGCAGCGCGTTTTGACAGGTCGTCAGCAATATTGTTCTCCGCACGAGGAACATGCTCTGTTTGCAACCCGTCAGAACGCCCCTCCAACTTTCTCACTTCATATACATATGCTTCCATCAACGGGCTCTGATAGTCCTTGTTAACTTGCCTGACGACAAGCTGTGAATCACCTCTGATGATGAGCTTCTTAATTCCAAGGTCCGCCGCGATCCTGAGACCGGCAAGCAGCCCTTCATATTCTGCAGTGTTGTTTGTTGATCTCTCCCGGGGAAAGTGCATCTAAATTACATGCTTGAGGTGCTCTCTGGTGGGTGCAACAAGCAGCACGCCAGCACCGGCGCCTTGCAGCGAGAAAGCCCCGTCAAAGTACATAATCCATTCTCGATTTGTTTCCTTGCCAGGGATAGTTGTCTCTTGAATTTCTTCGTCTGGCGTCGGTGTCCATTCTGCAATGAACTCCGCCAAGGCTCTGCTCTGAATAGTCAAAGTGCTTTCAAATTTGAGACCAAAGCTTGACAGTTCCAACGCCCACTCCACAATTCTGCCGGTCGCATCTGGATTTCGTAAAATCCGCTGCAACGGGAAGCGAGTGACGACGGTGATTTCATGTGCCTGGAAATAATGGCGCAGCTTCCTCGAGGCCATAAGGAGGCCGAAGAGCAACTTCTGCATGCCAGAATATCTTGACCTAGCCCCCTGCAACAGGGAGCTGACAAAATAGACTGGGTGCTGCACCATCTTCTTTTTCTGCGTTGCTTCATTCAATTGCGCAGATCCTGCCTTGTCGGCACCAGACTCTGTCGGGGAGAATCCCAGCTTGTCGCTTGACGGGCTTGTCGCTGCCGCTGCTTCTTCGTCGATTTCTCTCTGCGCCACTAATGCAGCACTAACCACTTGATTCGTCGCCGCTAAATATAGCAGCAACGACTCTTGTGGTTTAGGCGCGACTAGTGTTGGCGGGGAGGAGAGGTACCTCTTCAAGTCCTGCAACGTTGCCTCCGCTTCCGGAGTCCATTTCATTGGACCTGCCCTCATCAAGATTTTGAAAAAAGGCAGGGCGCGCTCAGCAGATTTGGAGATGAACCTGCTCAGAGCAGCAACGCAGCCGGCAAGTCGACGCACATCTTTGACACATCTTGGTGCTTCAATCTGCTCAATTGCCTTGATCTTGTCGGGATTTGCTTCAATTCCACGTTGAGACACAAAGAACCCAAGAAGCTTGCCGTATGGAACACCAAACACACACTTCTCAGGATTGAGCTTCAGATTGATCTTGCGCAGATTTGCAAATGTCTCTTCTAAATCTTGTATGAGCGTTGCCTTGTCCTTGGTTTTAACCACTATGTCATCCATATAAGCTTCCATATTTCTATGTAGCTGGGGCTCAAAACCGATCTGGACCGCTCTCGCAAATGTTGAACCAGCACATTTCAACCCGAAAGGCATGCGTATGAAGCAATACGTGCCACATGGGGTGATAAATGCGGTTTTCTCTTCGTCTTCTTTTGACATGAAAATCTGATGATACCCTGAATAAGCGTCAAGAAACGACAGCAAATCGCAGCCGGTAGTGGAGTCCACAATCTGGTCGATGCGCGGCAAGGGAAAAGGATCTTTTGGACAGGCTTTATTGATATCTGTATAGTCGATACACAGCCTCCATTTTCCATTCACCTTGCGCACTACAACTGGATTGGCCAACCATGTTGGATGGAGCACTCCTCTGACCAAACCTGCCGCTTCCAGCTTCCTGATTTCTTCGGCAATAAATTCTTGCCGCTCCAAAGCTTGCTTCCTAACTTTATGCTTGACGGGCCGTGCATGAGGACAGACAGCAAGGTGGTGCTCAATTACCTCCCTGGGAACACCGGGGATGTCAGATGGTTGCCATGCAAACACATCGACATTCGCCCGCAGGAAGGCAATGAGCGCGCTTTCCTATTTGCCATCGAGGGTGGAACTCACGGTGAAAGTTCCTCCCGTACCATCCTCCTTGATGGGCACCTTCTGAGTTGCTGGTGGAGCTGCCTTGGATTTCTTGCTCTTGCCGGTGGAGCTCTCCGGCACATCCTCAACGGGAGCGCAGCACTCCGAGGAGGTGTGCTTGCCGGAGTGTGTGCTAGAGGTCTTGCCGGTCTTCTCCCCCCCGGGAGCTTCAGCGGCAGGAGCAAGTGCCTTGGCGGTAGGTGCTGCGACTGCCTCCCGGTAGAGTTGGTCGGTGCAGATAAGCGTATCCTTCTTGTCGGAGTTGATAGTGATGACGCTCATCGCCCCGGGCATCTTCAATGTATTATAGGCGTAGTGTGATGCCGCCATGAACTTGGCCAGCGCCGGACGACCAAGAATCCCATTATATGGCAATGGAATCTTGGCGACGTCGAAGACGATCTTTTCTGTTCTATAGTTCAGCTCACTACCAAATGTTACTGGTAGTGTGATCTTGCCCTTGGGTTGGCTCCTTCCTGGGTTGATCCCTTGGAACGTGCCCGTTTCCTCGAGATCTTCGTCAGGAATTTGCAACTTCTTGATCACATCAGGCGAGATCAAGTTCAAACCGGCCCCACCGTCAACTAACATCTTTGTCACCTTGAGGTTGCGGATCGTTGGTGAAACCAACAATGGCAAACACCCGACCGCAGTTGTGCGATCAGGATGATCCTCAGCGTAAAAAATGATAGGCGTGTTCGACCATTTCAATGGTTTCCGGGCATCGACCGACGGCTCTGTTGCGTTAATCTCGCGCGCCCACTGTTTGAGTCGGCAGTGAGAGGAATGCAACAAGGCGCCTCCGTCAACGCACATGGCTTCTGTAGCTTTCTGGAACTCGTGTTCACTGGACTCGTCGCCTTCTTCGTCATCATCGTCACCCCCCTGTTCCTTGTCGCGGCCTCGAGTGGGCCTCTCCTGTTGCTGCTTGGCCTTGCCGCGGCGACCTCCTTGACCACCGTGTTTCTTGCCAGACCCTTCAGCACCATCCTGGGCCTTCTCCTTGTCTCGCCTTTCATACTCAGCTTTCTGCTTCTCGACAAGCTGCTCAACTTGCTGGCAGTTTTGGAGATTGTGACCCTTGGTGCGATGGATCTTGCAGTACTGCTTGTCGGAGCCCTCCGGCCTATCGGCAGCCGCCAAGGCTTGACATGAGGCACACCCGGCAACCTCCTTGCCGGGGCCATCAGCCTTGATCTTCTTGGCGGTGCTGGTGTTGTCGGGTCCCTCGACGGCAAGCATGGCCTTGCCCTTGCGCTTCTTGTTACGCCGTCGGCCTTTCTTTGTCGAGGTGGCGGCGTCTTCGCCTTCAGAGTCGATTTCTGCGCCAGCATCCTCGCCGGGGAATCTCCTTCCCTCTTCGGCCCAAGCACATCTGTCAGCCAGAGCATAGAGCTCGGCAACATCCCTGACTTTGTTCATTGCCAGCTCTTCCCGCATCTTGCGGTTGCGCACATTCTGATGAAACGCGCTGATAACTGCGGCAGGATGAACGTCTGGGATGTTGTGCTGTATACGGCTGAATCTCTGTATGTACTTGCGCAAGGTTTTGCCCTCTTTCTGGGGGATGAGATGTAAATCGCTTTCCTGGCCAGGAGCCTGGTGGCCTCCAGTAAAGGCGCCAACAAACTCATGACACAAATCTGCCCAGGAGGAAATGGAATTCTCCGGCAAATGCATCAACCACGACCTGACATTGGGCTTAAGCACCAACGGGAAGTAGTTGGCGAGTATTTTATCGTCTCGAGCCCCGGCAGCCTGCACCGCAATGGTGTAGATGCTCAGGAACTCTGATGGGTGAGTCTTGCCGTCGTATTTCTCCGGCACCTCTGGTTTGAAAGTTCGGGAATTGGGCCACTGGACCCGGTGCAGCTCACGGGTAAACGCTGGACAACCCACCTCGTAAGGCAAGTTACCAGAATACCCCGGCGCAGGCTCGTCCACAGTGGGTCCCGCGCGCCTGTCGGATTGACGGCGCGCTTGCCGCCGCCGCTCGATGGTAGTTCGAGCGTCTTCTTTGTTCCGTTCCCGAAGAACTTGACGTTGATCGCGGCGAGCTCACGGATCAGACGACGCCATGGAATCGTCATCACAGGCGTCGACCCGCCGAGTTAGCGACCGTTGTTGTCGTTGCGGAGGGGAGCGCATTGTAGTCGTACTGCCTCCGGTCTTTTCGCCATCATTAGCCAAGCTGATGAGGCTCTGAATAGCAGATCTCCATTCTTCTAGCTTCTCCGCAGCAGGAGGGAAATCTAGGAGTAGCTGCGCTCGTGCCAACGCTTCTGCCGGTGTAGGCGGCGGTGAAAGTTGCGAAGAACGTGAGGTGCTCTGACTCCTAACTGTGTTAGAAGGAGCTCCATCACGGTCTTGCGATCGCGCCCTGCTTCCACCGGCGTGTTGGCGTGCATACTGGCCCCGTGCATCTTGGGAGTGATGCGCAGGGGTCTTTCCATGGGGGCGCCTGGAACCACCAACGTCGCGGCGCTGCCCGTCGCGCACGACCTGAGAAGGCCGCGGCGCATGCGCTGGCGTGGGTGTCTTGGAAGGCGCTGTCCCGTCCTTGGAGTTTGCTACGCCACCCACAGGTAGCACGGCTCCGTCCTTAGACCTGGAGTATGCGGGTTGTTGTCGCCGTTGCGAACGACGCCGCTCGCCTGGCTCTGATCGCCAGAACGTCGTGGAGGCTCAAGACCTCCACCTCCTTCACCAGCGCCCACGCCGTCGCCCGTCTGTGTGGGTACGGGCAGACCGGATGCGGATGGATCAACCGCCATAGCACCCTTCTTCTTGGGAGCCATGGCGACGAAAGTGATCAAAAACTGGCGCGCTGACCGCTACATCAGGTTTGCGCAACCTCTTCCCCTACCTGGCGCGCCAAAGATGTCGGCGTACGATACCTATGGGACCGCCTGGATCCCTTTTACGGTTCGGCTGGGAAAAGATGTACACAAAGAGTGGATCCAACGATCAACACGGGGATTTTTACCCAGGTTCGGGCCGCTGAGTAGCGTAAAATCCTACTCCTGCTTTGGTTTATTGTGGATGTTTTAAGCTCAGATACACGGATCGCTTCTTGGTGAACAGTACGCAAGAAGGGCGGCTACGCATGCCACTGGGCCAGAAAACTCCTCCTCCCCCTGTAGCTTCGCCTTGGGCCTCCTTTTATATGTCAAAGGGGTCACCAACAGTGGCGAACAACAAGTACAAGAGGTGTAAAGTTGCTACAGTGTCTACATGCTTATCACTGACGACAAAGGACAAAACGCATTAAATGCTCCGCTTAAGTGTCCCTTACTTTCTTGGGGACGGAAAAAGAGCCCGTCCCATCAGCACCGCTTAACCCCATCTGCCGTTAGTGCCATGACACGCATCCAGGAGGACAAACCTTAAACGACAGGCTGGTCTCTGTGCTGGAGCGGTGGCAGGGTGGCGGGATCTTGCCGGGTGCGAGTCATTGCCGGGCCGTCGCCAGCCTTCCCGGCAAGTATCTTGCCGGGAATCCAGCCTTCAGTCTTCTGTCTTCTGATTATTGGCTTGAATGCCTTTTTGATAATCTTGTATCTGTTTCCAGCTGTCCTCCAGTAGGCCTTGCCGCTGGTATGGCTACAACTGTCCGTGCACAAGTATGGAGCCAACTGTCTCGAGGCGGAACTTGGGCAGGGGCACTTTTGCTCTCCGGTGGAGAGATTCTGCCGGGGATACTTCCCTCCGGGAGGGGGAAATCGTCGCCATCGACATCACCAGCGATCCTCTCATCGTGGGAGGACTAATCTTCATCAACATCTTCACCAGCACCATCTCATCTCAAACCCTAGTTCATCTCTTGTATTCAATCTTTGTCTCAAAACCTCAGATTGGTACCTGTGGGTTACTAGTAGTGTTGATTACATCTTGTAGTTGATGCTAGTTGGTTTATTTGGTGGAAGATTATATGTTCAGATCTTATATGCTATTCAATACCCCTCTGATCTTGAACATGATTATGATTGGTGAGTAGTTACTTTTGTTCTTGAGGACACGGGAGAAGTCTTGTCATAAGTAATCATGTGAATTTGGTATTCGTTCGATATTTTGATGATATGTATGTTGTTGATTCTCTTAGTGGTGTTATGTGAACGTCGACTACATGACACTTCACCATCTTTGGGCCTAAGGGAATGCATTGTGGACATCTTATTTGGTGGAAGATTATATGTTCAGATCCTTAATCATATTCATGTCCACAATGCATTCCCTTAGGGCCAAAGATGGTGAAGTGTCATGTAGTCGACGTGCACATAACACCACTAAGAGAATCAACAACATACATATCATCAAAATATCGAACGAATACCAAATTCACATGATTACTTATGACAAGACTTCTCCCGTGTCCTCAAGAACAAAAGTAACTACTCACCAATCATAATCATGTTCAAGATCAGAGGGGTATTGAATAGCATATAAGATCTGAACATATAATCTTCCACCAAATAAACCAACTAGCATCAACTACAAGATGTAATCAACACTACTAGCAACCCACAGGTACCAATCTAAGGTTTTGAGACAAAGATCAAATACAAGAGATGAAATAGGGTTGAGATGGTGATGGTGAAGATGTTGATGAAGATTGGTCCTCCCATGATGAAAGGAATGTTGGTGATGTCGATGGCTTCAATTTCCCCCTCCCGGAGGGAAGTATCCCCGGCGGAATTGCTCCACCGGAGAGCAAAAGTGCTCCTGCCCAGGTTCCGCCTTGAGACGGCGGCGCTTCGTCCCAAAAGCCTTCTTCTGATTTTTTTTTCTAGGGAAAATGGCTTCATATTGGAGAAGATGGGCCATAGAGGCCTGCTGGTGGAGCCACGAGCTCGTGACTCCCTGGTGGGGCCCCTCCCGATGATTCTTCTTCCAATATTTTTTATTAATTCCAAAATAATTCTCCGTAAGTTTTCAGGTCATTTGGAGCTCTGGAGAATATCTATCTCTGTTGTAGCCTTTTTAGGTCCAGAATTCCAGCTGCCGGCAATCTCCCTCTTCATGTGAAACTTGCAAAATAAGAGAGAAAAGGCATTAGGATTGCTTCATAAAGTGAAATAAAGAGCAAAAACATTATAAATATTAGTAGGAAAACATGATGCAAAATTGACGTATCAACTCCCCTAACCTTAGACCTCGCTTGTCCTCAAGCGAATACCGAACTCGATAATTATGACCATATGTTTATGGAGAGAGATGTTGATAAAAATAGAATATGGACATGGTAGCATCATGATCATTATTATAACAACAAGGAATTATCATAAAACTTCTCATGATTAAGTAACAATTCATCCACAATGTTTAAAGTATGAGAGATGAACTTTCTTGACAACTAGCAAACTGTGTTCTCAGTCATAAAAGCAATCACAATTCATCATATTTTCAGGAAGAGTCTATATAAGAGCCTTTTTGTCTAGCAAGTTCCACATACTCAACCATCATATAGTATTCTATGATTGCTAGCACTCACGACATATTTTTGGAACAAAAGTTTCGATCAGACACATAGGAAGATGGGGGTTTATTGTTTTCACCTCCCAACTTATTTACCACGAGGATAATGGCAACAATAATAACTCATGATTACCTACATTCAACTGGGTATATGTGCCTAGATATTTCCCTACCATATGATGCTTGCCAAGTGGAGAATAATTAAGAATGGAATATGGATGAGTATTATTGACTCTTGCATAAAAGTAAAAACTAAAAAATAAAAGACAGGCCTTCGTAGAGGGAAGCAGAGGTTGTCATGCGCTTTTTATTTGGGATGTGCAAACTCTTAATGGAAAGGAACATCACTTTATATTGCCCCTTATGATAGCAACCTTTATTATGCAGTCCATCGCTTTTATTCCTTTGCCATCACAAGATCATACAAAGCTTATTTTCCCTTACAATAGAAGATCATACATATTTAGGAGCAATTCTTATTGCTTTGCACCAATGACGATATACTTGAAGGATCTTACTCAATCCATAGGTAGGTATGGTGGACTCTCATGACAAGAAACTTGGCTCAAGGGTTTTTGGATGCACAAGTAGTATTTCTACTTAGTACGAAATTTTGGCTAGCAAAAGATTATGAGCAAGCACCACATGTTAGAGTATCCATGACAATATAACTTCTATGTGAACATGAGCAAACATAACTCATTACGTTGTCTTCCTTGTCTAACATCAACTATTTGATCAAGCAAAGAATATTTGATGGGGGCTCACAATCATAAAAGATGTCCAAGATAGTATATTTATATGTGAGACCTCTGTTCCTTTATTACTTTTTCATGAATTGCATCAATGACCAATGCTACATTTGTTAGATCCCAATAAATTTTATTTATCATACTCCTTATGTGTGAAGTTATTACTCCCCATGGGATTAGCATATGACCTTTTATTATTATACTTTTTCTTGCTAAACTTGGATCAAGAAAGGAAAGCAACAAAACTCAAACTACTCATTATTATATAACTCACACACACGATTACATAGATAGATCACGAAGCAAGCACTCGAAGCTAGATCATACTAAAACTTTATTCTTCTAAATCATGAAATAACTAAGGATCGAACTAAGATATATAATGATGATAAAAAGTGATGGTGATACGATACCGGGGCACCTCCCCCAAGCTTGGAACAAGCCAAGGGTGGTGTCCATACCCGTGTACTCAAGTTTCTTTCTTGGGCGATGGTAGTGATGAAGTAGTAGGCTTGTCTTCCAACTTCCAAGGCATGGGCTCTCCATCATTAAAGGATGAACGTGTTTCTGGAATCCTGAAATTTGCAGTGAGGCTCATTGTCGGGGATATTCCCCGCGGTGTAACCCGGCCGGAAGTATGACCCGGCCAGGACTTGGCGGCTTACCGGTGACCCGGCGCGAGACTTGGCGACTCACGGGAGCCCTGGCGGAACTTGACGATTCATTGGTAACCCGGCAGGAGGTATGACCCGGCTCATCAGTATGGCGGTTCATGGCGTCACCTCTATTACCTGGTCACAGGATGACCAGGCCCATGGCCCAGCGTGCGAGCCGGTGCAAGGCAGCTCATGGATGGGCCTGGATGGGCGGCTCATAGGAGAAGGCCCAAGGAGAGAAAGGAAAGACTCCTTCACAAAGGAAACAAGACCCGGATTAGGATTCAAGAGAGACTAGTCCTAATCCTACTCCTAGTAGGACTATACATGTAAGCCGCCCCTTCAACCTTTATAAGGAGGGGTAAGGCGCCCCAAGAGAGACGACTTCAAGTCATTAGAGATAGACAGACTAGAGGCTCTCGAGACTAGAGGTAGCAAGACAACACCCTTGTAACCGAGATTGCCCTCATCATCAATACAAGACAAGCAGGACGTAGGCTTTTACCTCCATCGGAGGGGTCGAACCTGGGTTAACTCGCGTCTCTCGATTCCGACCAACCCCTCTCAAGCCGCCACATAGCTGCGATGGCCTCACACCTCAAGTCCGCTAACCCGGACATCTTGCCGTGACAAATCCACGACAGTTGGCGCCCACCGTGGGGCTCACGCACGGTGGTGTTGTATTCTTGGGAGGAAACTCTCCGAGGAATCAAGAAGCTCGTGATTGATCGGATAAAGAAGAGCACCTACGGGCAGATTCCGCCGGATGACCCGGCACGGGACAACCCTAGGCACAACCGGCTAATTTGTTGTTCGGAGATCAGCATCATGAGTAACTTTGGAGTTGGTGTCGCCGTCGCTGATGTCGCGCGTTGCCGAGACCGATCAGAGCTCCAATGCATCTTGGCGTCAACCGTTTCCACCGTTACGCCGAGTTTGTTATCGCTATTTCCGAGCAGATCAGACATATCTACTGTTACTATCATTCATCAGTCTGATTACTAATGGACAACCAGAAAAAAGAAAAGTCGCTAAAAGCGTCCAAGTTACAGCCGCCGACTGTCAGATCAGATCAACTCCCGATGCACATGATGGATTCAACAAAAGAAAAAAAAAATGGGAGGCTGGGATTCGAACCCCAGACCCGCTGATGTTTGCATGTTGCCGCTACTGCTTGGGCTAGCAAGGAATTTATGGACGCAGACTCGCCGCCCACAGCGCCGGCCTCGCCTTGAGCCACCTCGTTGCCGCGGTCATACCTTCGCGCCACTCCAGACTCGCCGCCCAAGTTGCCAGTTTTGCCACAGCCGCCGGCTTCGCCTCATGTTGCCTCGCTCCGAGTCCATCTCGTCTCCGAGTCGGCCCCGCCCCGTTCACCTTGAGACGCCTCCGCGTGTCCGAGCTGCCGCCACCTCCGCACGGGCCCCACTCTCCCGATGCGCCTTCGAGCCGGCCCTGTCACGCGCCACCTCCGCCGTGGCTGGCCGCAAGCCGCCGCCTCTGAGCCATTGCCTCGGGTCGGCCCTGCCGGTTCAGCCGTCGCCCTCGCCTTTTTCGCCTCGAGCTGCCCCCACACAACTTCGCATCTGAGTCGGCCTCCAGATATATGCTAACGCAACTAGCCAGCCAAGCTGCCAACAACTTCGTCTCCGAGTCGGCCTCCTCTGCTCCAAGTCGCCGCCGCGCCTGCGGGCCCTCTGTGCGCGCTCTGAGCCGCCACCGCGAGGCGCACCCAGCAGCCCGCCTCCACCGTCTCCGCCGTAGCCATCGGCCGCAGCCACCTCGCCTCCATCCTCGTGCAGCCAGGGGCCCCTCTCCAACGCGCCCATGCCCCTGTGTGACCTTGCCTCAAGTCACCAGTACGAGCTGCCGCCGCCGCACCCTGCGGGCTCCACCATGCCTCATCCCCGTCGCGACCTGACCTCTCCCCGGACGGCTCCGCCTCACCCCCACTGCGCCTTCGCCGGCTCACCTCCACGGCCGCTCCGGCGGCTCGCTGCTCCACGCCTCCCACACGTCGCACCGGCCGCCTCCGCGCCCACTGCATCCTGCGCCCGCTCCACTGGCCGCGGCCTCTCCCCGCCGAGAGCCGCCGCTCCGGCCACGGCCGTAACCCGCCGCCGGCTTGAGCCACTTCTGCGCTAGCCCTGCCGCCGCAGCCTCAAGCCGTCGTGGCTCCACCTCCACCTCCGCCTCACGCGGCTCCAGAACAGCCACGCGCCCCGCTCCTCTCCAAGCTGCCGCCGCGAGCCGCCCCTGGCCCCGAGCCAGCCCGCCTCGCCTTGCTCACCAGGCCAGCCGCCGCTATGGTGGCCGCCCGCCAGCTCGTGGCCCCGCGTCGGCCATTCTCCTCGCACGGGAAAGGAAGAAAGTAGGAGGACTTTGGATAAGAAAGATGTGGGCACCGTTTAAAAAAAACTGGGATGAGTTGGCCCGGTGAAGCGTTTACGATCAGAGTGTTTTTTCCGTCAGGACGACGTTCGTGATTTTTTCCTGTTAAAATTATTCCTGTGACATTACTCTATCAAGAGTTTTTTGTACTTTGACCTGTATGAATTTACACGCAGGATAAATTATAAATGGGAGGCCGCTCGGGCGTTCACAATACGTTGGACAGTCCACTGAACGGGTGAACCGCCAACGGACGTGCGCAAGCCGCCGTTCACGTGATTTGGTCTACATCAACAACGCCGCGGCCGTCTTTCACGACCGTGACGCGCGGCCGATTCTCTCCTGTCCGCGCCGGCTTAAAGTGCCGGGTTACCGGCTGACTCGCTCGACCGCGCGGCTTACCGCGCCTACGATTGACTCGGCCGTCCGCACCGGTTTACAATACCCGCGGCCGACTCTCCGGTCCGCGCTGCTTTGCAACCCACACGGCCGACTTTCTAGTCCGCGCCGGGTTACCGGCCGACTCTTGCATATATATCAACAAATCAGAGCCCCGTCTGCTCACACAAGCTGCCCAACGGACATGTACAAGTCGCCGCCCTGCGGTTCGGTTTATTGCAACAACCCTGGAGCAGATCATAATATATTGTCAGCCTCCACCAGATGGCTCAATGGATAGTTCATACGGGATCATTTATAACCCGCCGCGGTCGACCTCAACCTCCCGTGGATTCGCATCGCGTTATCAACGCTAAAGGATATACAATGAGTGTTGTGAAGATTATCAACTCGCCACTTTGCCTCCGGCTTCAACGCATTCCAGCGTTCCGCTGTTCAACCTTATGTCGGCTTATATCATGGTCAGAATATGGAGAGTCTCAAGCCGCCTCTTCGAGTCAACTTAAGACCCGGGGGCTACAGACATGATTCAGCAAATATTGCTAGTTTCAGCAAATTCAAGAACCCTGGATCACCCGATCTCGGGGGCTACCGCCACATTGGTGAAAGTTTAAAGATGTCAGACAATTTCCGGCTCACAAAGTGCCGGGTAGTTAGAAAGGTCTGGTTAAGAATCCGGCTCAAGGGAAATCTGTTTCTCGCAAAATTTTGACTTCTCAATATCCGGTTCAGCATCCGGTTCAAGAAGAGTCCATATCTCGCAAGTTCGAGTTCTCAAGAAGATTTAAAGCCGCCATGTTGCGACCGTTCAAACATGGGTGCATTACCTTATTGGTGGAAGATTTAAAGTCGCCCAAAGAGGACGAGCCGCCATGTTGTGACCGTTCAAACATGGGTGCATTACCTTATTGGTAGAAGATTTAAAGTCGCCCAAAGAGGACGAGCCGCCATGTTGCGACCGTTCAAACATGGGTGCCCGGATTTATTGGGTCATCATAAAATCACTTGGAGGCTTCTGCCGTTTCTTCATACAAGATGGCGGCTTACAAGATTGTGCAAAAGCAAAAATAGCATCGTAATATGGCGGCTTACAAGACGGTGCACAAGTTGATAGCATCAACAAAGTCATTTGGGGTTTTTTTCAACCCACCGGGTTAAACTTCAACCCTCTCGATCAGGCTTTTCAGCCACTGTAAGGCGGGTCGTGAACCCAGAAGTTGACTCCGTCAACAAGGTCAAATTGGGGTGCAGCAAGTTAAATATTTACCCCCTCTTTGATGACCTTTTTCCAAAATTGGGGTGCAGCGAGTTGAGAACTTACCCCCTCTTTTGCTGATCTTTTCCAAATTGGGGTGCAGCGAGTTGAATACTTACCCCCTCTTTGATGACCTTTATTCCAAAATTGGGGTGCAGCGAGTTGAATACTTACCCCCTCTTTTGATGACTTATTCCAAAATTGGGGTGCCGACGAGTTAGATACTCACCCCCTCTTTTGAACCAAAATTGGGGTGCCGACGAGTTAGCCACTCACCCCCTCTTTTGATAACCTCTCCAATATTGGGGTGCAGCGAGTTGGCCACTTACCCCCTCTTTGGATGACTTGTAAGAGCAGAGAACATCATGCATTGCATCATACATTGCATCATGCATTGCATCATACATTACATCATACATTTCATATCATGTCGGTTTGCCAAACCAGGTCAGAGCAAGATTATGAAAGAAGAAGCAAGACTATGTGAGAGTTAACCTCTCCGGGTTGTGCTTTTTCAAGCCGCCCTCACAACAATGCAGAACATACTCTGTATTGTTTATTTTTTGCAGGTTTTATCTCTTGATCTGAGCCGCCATTAAGTGTGACGAAAGATGTCACGGACAAACTACAAGACGGCTTAAAAATTGGTTATTCTTGAAGAGCCGCCCTATCAATTATAATGCCGGGTCATTTAATTGACCGGCTCTTGGTTTTCTTCAACCAGTGCTCTGTAGTATACTACAACACTCATGGATTTCTCAAGCATATATTTGCCAGGTTGCACCGCAACCACGAGCAGGGATTTCACTATTGACGCCGGGTTACAATCACGGTCAAGGAGTCATATTATTCTTATACAGTCCCGAGTCGCCGCAGGATGACAACCTGGCACTTGGGGGCTACATTATTCAAGTCCAGTTTACATCAAGTATGCAAGTCCCATGTCGCTGCAAGCATGCACCACGGCCCTTGGGGGCTAATGCAAGCTGGTTTTCAAATCATGACATTATCAGCAAGACCCTGTTATCTCAAGGAGATGAGCCGGCCTTTCTATATTTTTCTAAGTCCCAGCCCAGTACTTCTTACTGACCCGGCACTTGGGGGCTACACCGCTCAGATCAAATTTTCTAAAGTCCCAAGTCGCTGCAGGCATGCAACCCGGCACTTGGGGGCTACAGTATTCAGCTGTTCAAGCAGATTATAAGGTTCAAATTGAAAGACCCGGCCCATCACACGCTGATGACCCGGCCCTTGGGGGCTACACTGGTGAAATACAAGACACTCAGTATATATCTGGCGACTCAAGATGACAACCCGGATTTCTCTAAAAGTTGCAGCATTTATATTGAAGCAAGTCTTAAGCTATCACTATGTTCCCCTCTTAAGACTTGGGGGCTACAGGTAATATGGATATATCAAAAATTCAAGAGAATTTCCAAGTTGTCAATTGTGAATGAGACCGGCTCAACAGACTATTATTTTAGCTAAAGCATTGAAAGACCGGTTCTACATCAGATGGATTTCATCCCAATATTTTTATCAAGTCAGATGGAGTTCAGTTGTTTGACCCGGCGTCACCAATAGTCATGACCCGACATCTTCAAAAGACCATAACCCGGCAGAGTCTATATAAGTAACCCGGTATCATCAATGATTATGACCCGACAGTGCTGACCCGCCAAGAAGTGTTGGAGGCCGACTCAATGGCATATGGGTGTTAGATTCCTAATATTTTAGTTCAAAGGACACTGACAAGCAAGACGGTTGAGAAGACGGCTCATTCATATGAAGAAGAAACCCGGATTTTTGAGGATCCACTTCAGAGAAATAAGCCGGCCAGGGGAATGAGCCGGTCACCTAACATATTTATTATTTTTATTTCAGGAGCTTAGCATGAATAAATTCAAGCAAACCTGGGGGCTAATGTCGGGGATATACCCCGCGGTGTAACCCGGCCGGAAGTATGACCCGGCCGGGACTTGGCGGCTTACCGGTGACCCGGCGCGAGACTTGGTGACTCACGGGAGCCCTGGCCGAACTTGACGATTCATTGGTAACCCGGCAGGAGGTATGACCCAGCTCATCAGTATGGCGGTTCATGGCGTCACCTCTAATACCGGGTCACAGGATGACCAGGCCCATGGCCCAGCGTGCGAGCCGGTGCAAGCCGGCTCATGGATGGGCCTGGATGGGCGGCTCACAGGAGAAGGCCCAAGGATAGAAAGGAAAGACTCCTTCACAAAGGAAACAAGACCCAGATTAGGATTCAAGAGAGACTAGTCCTAATCCTACTCCTAGTAAGACTCTACATGTAAGCCGCCCCTTCAACCTTTATAAGGAGGGGTAAGGCGCCCCAAGAGAGACGACTTCAAGTCATTAGAGATAGACAGACTAGAGGCTCTCGAGACTAGAGGTAGCAAGACAACACCCTTGTAACCGAGATTGCCCTCATCATCAATACAAGACAAGCAGGACGTAGGCTTTTACCTCCATCGGAGGGGCCGAACCTGGGTAAACTCGCGTCTCTCGATTCCGACCAACCCCTCTCAAGCCGCCACATAGCTGCGATGGCCTCACACCTCAAGTCCGCTAACCCGGACATCTTGCCGTGACAAATCCACGACACTCATCCTTTTGAATCCAGATTCATACTCTCAGTTTTGGTTCTGCAGGTCATATATTTGAGCTTGAAGATGACCAATCCAATCTTGTAGCCTGAAGATGGCTTCTCCAATATCCTTGTTGTCCCACTTATGTTCACGAATAAAATCCGTGATCATGGAGTGGTTGGCACTGAGTCCGTGTTCCACCATCCCTTGACACTTGAAAATTTCCTATTCCACCGCCTCAAGCCCGGCCTTCTCGCTCCACTCCTTCTTCGGGCCCTGAACATCCCGGACATGAAGCACCCCATCACGAAACTCCATGGTTTGAGGGTGCTTCATCACCTCCGGAAGGTAGGGTTGATGACCTTCTCGAAGAACTTGTCCTTGGATGAGCTTGATGACGACATGGCGATCTAGATCTGTCAGAAAATAACCCAAAACAAGAACAGAGGAGAAACTTGCGATACGGGGGTCAAAACATCGAAACACATGTATAATGAATTTTTCCCTTGCAGGACAAGTCTACGGGAAGAATACGGGGTCGGGAAAATCCACGGGGGAGTCACGAGCTCACACGTCGTGCCCCAGGGGGGGCGCCACCTGAGCTCATGGCTCTCCCGTGCGCTTTCCTAGCTATTTCTTATTTTTGTATTTTTTTCTAATATTCCAAAATGGACAAAAAGTACTTTTATGGAATTTTTTGAGTCGGTTTACTTACTGTATCACATACCTATTCCTTTTTCAGTATTCTGGAGTGCTCCGGAAGGTTCCTTATATGCTCTTCCGGTGTAATTGTTTGAACAATGTTGGTTTCTATGTTAATGGGCGTACCTAAAATATAATGTTTAATTCTTTGCCCATTAACCACCCTTGGGTTTCTGCTGTCGGCATTGTTAATCTTGATAGCTCCAGAACGATAAACTTCCTCGATAATGTATGGTCCTTCCCACTTGGAGAGGAGTTTTCCTACAAAGAATCTAAAACGAGAGTTGAACGATAAACTTCCTCGATAATGTATGGTCCTTCCCACTTGGAGAGGAGTTTTCCTGCAAAGAATCTAAAACGAGAGTTGTATAATAGAACTTGATCACCGGCATTTAATTATTGTTTTTGAATTCTCTTATCATGCTATCTTTTAACTTTTTTCTTAAATAACTTGGCATTTTCATAAGCTTGTGTTCTCCACTCACCCAGAGAACTAATATCAAACAACCTCTTTTCACCAGCAAGTTTAAAATCATAATTGAGTTCTTTAATTGCCCAATAAGCTTTATGTTCTAATTCAAGAGGTAAGTGACATGCTTTTTCATAGACCATTTTATATGGAGACATACCCATAGGATTTTTATAAGCAGTCCTATATGCCCATAATGCATCATCAAGCTTCTTTGACCAATTTTTACGAGACCGGTTGACGGTCTTTTGCAACATTAACTTTATTTCTCTATTACTCAATTCAACTTGACCACTAGACTGAGGGTGATATGGTGATGCAATTCTATGGTTAACATCATATTTAGCTAGAAGTTTGCAGAATGCACCATGAATAAAATGTGAACCACCATCAGTCATTAAATATCTAGGGACTCAAAACCTTGAAAAGATAACTACTTTAAGCATTTTAATAGAGGTGTTATGATCAGCACTACTAGTTGGAATAGCTTCTACCCACTTAGTAACGTAATCAACAACAACAAGGATATGTGTATATCCATTAGAGGAAGGAAAATGTCCCATATAATCAAAGCCCCAAACATCAAATGGTTCAATAACAAGTGAATAATTCATAGGCATTTCCTGACATTTACCAATATTACCAACTCTTTGACATTCGTCACAAGAAAGGACAAACTTACGTGCATCCTTGAAGAGAGTAGACCAATAAAAACCAGATTGCAATACCTTGTGTGCAGTTCTGTCTCCCGCATGGTGTCCTCCGTATGCTTCGAAATGACACTTCCTTAGGATTTGTTTTTGCTCATGCTCAGGTACACAACGTCTAATAACACCATCTACTCCTTCTTTATATAAATGCGGATCATCCCAAAAGTAATGTCTTAAATCAAGGAAGAACTTTTTCTTTTGTTGGTATGTGTAACTAGGTGCTATATATTTTAGAAACAATGTAATTAGCATAGTCTACATACCAAGGATTATTGCGAGAAGTAGAAGCATTCACGACAACTAACTGCTCATCAGGAAAACTATCATCAATAGGCAGTGGGTCATCAAGAATATTTTCCATTCTAGACAAATTATCGGCTACATGATTTTCAGCTCCTTTTCTATCAACAATATGCAAATCAAACTCTTGTAATAGAAGAACTCACCTGATCAGTCTAGGTTTAGCATCTTTCTTTTCCATAAGATATTTAATAGCAGTATGATCAGTGTGAATAGTAACTTTAGAATGAACAATGTAAGGTCTGAATTTATCACAAGCAAACACAACTGCTAAAAATTCTTTTTTAGTAGTAGCATTATTGCTTTGAGAACTATCCAAGGTCTTACTAGCATAATGAATAACATTTAGTTTCTTATCAACTCTTTAACCTAACACAGCACCAATGACATAGTCACTAGCATCGCACATAATTCAAAAGGTAGGTTCCAATCAGGTGGTTGGACAATAGATGCAGTTATTAAGGCTTTCTTAAGTATTTCAAAGGCTTCTACACAATCATCATCAAAAACAAATGGAACATCTTTTTGTACCAGATTAGTGAGAGGCCTAGAAATTTTAGAGAAATCTTTAATAAACCTTCTATAAAAACCAGCATGGACAAGGAAACTTCTTATACCTTTAATATCTTTAGGACATGGCATTTTCTCAATTGCATCAACTTTAGCTTTATCTACCTCAATACATGTTTCAGAAATTTTATGACCAAGGACTATACCTTCATTTACCATAAAGTGGCTGATAACCCACAAGTATAGGGGATCAATCATAGTCCTCTCGATAAGTAAGAGTGTAGAACCCAACGAGGAGCAGAAGGAAATGATAAGCGGTTTTCAGCAAGGTATTCTCTGCAAGTACTGAAAGTAGCGGTAACAGATAGTTTTGTAGCAAGGTAATTCATAACAAGTAACAAGTAACAAAAGTAACCAAGGTGCATCAAGGTGGCCCAATCCTTTTTATAATAAAGGACAAGCTGGAATGTTCTCTTATAGTAAGCAAAGCGTTCTCGAGGACACATCGGAATTGTCGTCTAGTCACGTTCATCATCTTTAGTTGATTCACGTTCGCTACTTTGATATGTGGGTGGACCGGTGCTAGGGTACCGTTCTTACTTGAACAAGCGACCCTCTTATGATTACCCACAATCACAAGCATCCGCAACTATGAAAGAAGAATTAAGATAAATCTAACCATAGCATGAAACATATGGATCCAAATCAGCCCCTTACGGAATAATGCATAAACTAGGGTTTAAGCTTCTGTCACTCTCGCAACCTATCATCTACTTATTAGTCCCCAATGCATTCTCCTAGGCCCAAATATGGTGAAGTGTCATGTAGTTGACGTTCACATGACACCACTAGAAGAATAACAACATACACATCATCAAAATATCGAACGAATACCAACTTCGCATGATTACTTATAACAAGACTTCTCCCATGTCCTCAAGGACAAAAGTAACTACTCAAAAATCATATTCATGTTCAAGATCAGAGGTGTATTGAATATGCTTGAGGATCTGAACATATAATCTTTCGCCAAAAAAACCAACTAGCTCAACTACGAGATGTAATCAACACTATTAGCAACCCACAGGTACCAATCTGAGGTTTTGGGACAAAGATTGAATACAAGAGATGAACTAGGGTTGGAGATGAGATGGTGCTGGTGAAGATGTTGATGAAGATTGGTCCTCCCACGATGAGAGGATCGTTGGTGATGTCGATGGCTTCGATTTCCCCCTCCCGGAGGGAACTATCCCCGGCGGAATCGCTCCGCCGGAGAGCAAAAGTGCTCCTGCCCAGGTTCCGCCTTGATTGTAACATCCGCATGTATTAAGCTACAGTGATCACCCTTTTGATAATGCCAAGTCACCATGATAAACAGTGCTTGATCATCATTTGAGTCATATCTCATTTCAAATTCCAACTCAAATTTAAAATTCAAATATAAAGTAAAAAATGAAAGTTGTTCAAATTTGAAAACTAAATAGTTTATAATTTTGGAAATATTCCATTATAAATAATGTTCAGGAAAACAACATCACCTAAATTACCTAGATGACTCCAACATCCAAAAACAGTACCAAAACAGCAATATTTAATCCATTTTAATTTAATTAAAATTCAAATGAAATAATTAGGCCTCCAAACCTTTTTATGGCAGTACTAGATATTGCACAGTAATTAAATGGCACTACCTCATATTTTACAAAAGTCAAATTGTGGCTAAACATTTTGCAAACAGTGGTGAAAAGAATAAAGCAGAAGAAAAAGAAAAGAAAAAGGGGAGGACCTTACTGGCGCACTGGGCCTCGAGTGCACAGTGCAGGCCCAGCCCGCGCCTATCCCCTTCTTCCTCCTGCTCACCCGCGCACGCCCGCGCCCGAGCCGGTTCGCCGTCGCAGCCGCGCCCACTCGCCGCCTCGCGTCGCTACAGGGTGCCGAGGTGGATAAGAAGGCCACCGCGGACACCCTGGGCCACCCCAAGATCTTTTCCCCCCTCTCCCTCGCTTGTCCCCCTCCATGGCCGATGCGAACATCGCCGTCCATAGCTCACCCACGTAGCCACCGCCGCCGCGTCGCCTCGCCACCGTGCCAGATCGATCCGCTGGCCTCGACTACGCCCTCTTCGACAACCAGCACGAGCCCGGGAGCCCTACATCGCCAGATCGCGTCGTCGTCTTCCTCGGATCCCCGCCGCCGTTCGTTGTCATTTCGAGCCACCTCACGCCTCCCCCAAGCCCGTTTAGCTCAACTACAGGCGCCCAGTGAGCTCCCCTTCCTTCCCCCTTACTCTACACCCTCGTTCGTGAGCTCTAGCGCCCAATCCCAACGTGGCCGAGCCCGCCACCGCGCGAGCTCGTCGCCGGCAAGCTCCGGTGACCAAATGGCCAGGCACGCGTGTCCGTTAGCTTTGCTGCGACGCGTAGGACCTCGCTAGCTCTTTGCTTCTCCCGTTTACGTGTTGCTGCTGCTGTTCCATCATCGCCCGAGCGCCGCCGTTCGCCTCCGTGCTCGCCGCCGTAGCTACACGCCGTCTCCGGCCACGCCACCATTGCCATTCGCCGTGGCTCGAAGTGGCCGATCGAACGTAAGAAACCGCGCGCGATTTGGTGCCCCGTACGCAAATCCCGAGCCTCGCCGGAGTTCGCCGCCGTGTTTGGGGCTCACCGGAGTTGTTCCGGTCGCCGGCGCCCACGTGGCGCTGATGCGGTAGCCTCTGGGCCCCACCCCCGAGTCGCTGACACTGGGTCCCGCGGGCCCAGTTGACCGGTGAACGGTCGCCGCTGACTGCTGACTGGGCTCGCCCAGCCACTGACATGCGGGCCCCGCGCTAATTAAAACATTTTTATAAATAAATAATCTGTTAATTAATCTATTAATTAATGTAATTACTAATTAGTCACTGACAACTGGGTCCCACCTATTAATTAACCTAATTAACTAAATTAACCTCTGTTAAATTAAATCAGTCACTGACCAGTGGGACCCACTGGTCAGGTTTGACCCTGGCCAGCTCGGTTTGACCGATGACGTCACCCTGACGTCATGCTGACGTCACAGGTCACTGTTTTGGATAATTCGAATTTAATAATTAAAACAATTCCAGAAATTCAATAAAACTTTGAAAAAATCATATAAAATAAACCGTAACTCGGATGAAAATAATTGATATATGAAAAATGATCAGAAAAATAAGAAGAATACGAATACACTACCCACATACCTGTCAGCCCTCTCTAACATGGTGAACATGGAACTTTCCCCTCCGATTCATCTGTCCGATAAATGCTCGGAGCTGGTAAAACACCTCCAGATGTTTCCCGCTCCGACCAAAATACCTTGCACTGCATTAGAGCACCCCTAGCACTGCATGTTGACATGTCATGCATCCCTGTTGCATTGTTTGCTGTGTATTTATTGTTTCTTCCCCCTCCTTCTCTCCCGATAGACCCCGAGACTGCCGACGACACTGCTGAGTACGACTACGTCGACGACGACCAGACCCCTTCAGCCGAGCTTCCAGGCAAGCAAAACCCCCTTGATCATCAGATATCACCCATTCTTTATCTCTTATGCTTGCATTAGAATTGCTTCTGTTGTTGCTCCGATAGCTCCTATTCTGATGCATAGCCTGATTTCCTCGCCTACTGGTGATACCTACCTGTTGTCCTATGATGCTTAGTTAGCTATGCTGTTGATCCATCTGTGGCCCTTCGCCTTGTCCGTATGCCATGCTTGTTATCGGGCCGTGATCACTCTGGGTGATGATCACGGGAATGTTACATTACTGCAATTCTTTAAACTGTTAAAGTCGGGCCGGCTCCAAGAGTGCCCGCGAGAGAATAATATTAAAGCCGGGTCGGCTCCAAGAGCACCCGTGAGTGATATTGTGGCGGAACGACAGGGAAGGCGGAGACCACCTAGGAGAGAGGTGGGCCTGGTCCCTGGTCGGGTCCGCGTGTTACCAAGTCGGAGCGACAAGAATCCTGTTCGTCTTTGCGAGTTACTAAAACACGCCTAACGGATTTGGGTATTTGATCTGAGTTGGCCACTGGCCTATACGCACTACCACCACACGGGATAATGGTTTATGGGGCCCTCTACATCGTACGTTTCTCCCGAAAGCTCTTCAGATGTCACAGTTCAGAGATGCGGGCTGATTGCTGGGGTGGGCTGGTTACGTCACTTGTGTATACAGTGCCGCGCCTGGGTCCCGGCCAGTCACGCAACGTGCAGGAGTGCAGAGGGCGATGGGCCCAAGACCCCTTCGCACTTAGGATTTAGACCGGCGTGCTGACCTCTCTGCTGAGCCTAGGTAGGACTATGCCGTGTCGATTACCCGAAGCCGGGCATTACCCAGCAAGTGTGTCCGGCCAGATGTGATCTAGCGTGTTGGGTAACAGTAGTGCACCCCTGCAAAGTGATCTATTCGAATAGCCGTGTCCACGGTAACAGGACGCTCGGAGTTGTATCCTGATCTACTACAACTATGAATGAATACCGTTACACTGTTAAACTGTTACTACTGCTCTTGGGAATACTTTCTCGCAGGATAGTCGAGGAAGGATCTCAGGGCATTGCTAATATATACTTATTACTATATGGTAATGTGTTCTACTCTCTTCTGATGCTGCAAGATTGCTGCAAGATGCTAGTCTTCGGTAGGCTAGGCCTCCCCCCTCTATTCTGACATTTCTGCAGTTTAGTCCAAAGATATAGCCCCATTCCTTTGATACCAATGCATACTTAGTATAGTTCTGATATAAGTCTTGCGAGTACTTTGGATGAGTACTCACGGTTGCTTTGCTATCTCTTTTCCCCATACCCGGTTGCTGCGATCAGACGACGGAGCCCAGGAGTAGGAGATCCCCGGAGGCACCTACTACTACGTTGAGCCCGCCGACCAGGAGAAGTTCGGAGGCCCTAGGCAGGAGGCCTTCGCCTTTTCGATCAGTGTTGCTGTTATGCTAGCCTTCTTAAGGCAAACTTGACTAACTATGTCTGTACCCAGATAATATTTGTTTGTATGACTTATGTATTCGGGTCCTCGTGACCTCTGGTTTGTAATATGAAGATTTATGTTTAAATTTGTGTTTAGAGTTGTGTTGTGATATCTTCCCGTGAGTCTCTGATCTCGATCGTGCACGTTTGCGTGTATGATTAGTGCACGGCCGAGCAGGGGCGTCACATTGAGACGGTGGCGTTTCGTCTCGAAAGTCTTCTTCTGATTTTTTCTATGGCAAATAGCATCTTATATGAGAAGATGGGCCCCGGAGACCTGCTGGGGGGCCCACAAGCTCACAGGGCGTGCCTAGGGGGGGTAGGGCGCACCCCCTGAGCTTGTGGCTCTCTGGTGGGTCCCCTCCTGGTATTTCTTCCACCAATATTTTTTATATATTCGAAAATAATTCTCCATAATTTTTCAGGTCATTTGGAGTTGTGGAGAATATCTATCTCTGCTGTAGCTTTTTCAGGTCCAGAATTCCAGCTGCCGGCAATCTCCCTCTTCATGTGAAACTTGCAAAATTAGAGAGAAAAGGCATTAGGATTGCATCATAAAGTGAAATAATGACCCAAAACGTAATAAATAATAGTAGGAAAACATGATGCAAAATGGATGTATCAACTCCCCCAAGCTTAGACCTCGCTTGTCCTCAAGCGAAAGCCAAAATCGATAATCATGACCACATGTTTAGAGAGAGAGATGTGTCAATAAAACAAAATACGTGCATGAAAGCATCATGATCATTATCACAGCAGCAATATATCATCATAAAACTTCTTATGATCAAGTAACAATTCCTTCACAAGTTAAAGTATGAACCACAAACTTCATTGAAAACTAACAAACTATTATCTCAGTCATTGAAACAATTGCAATTTATCATATTTTCAGAAAGCGTCTATGTAAGAGCTTTGTTTAGCAAGTTCACATACTCAACTATCATTTAGTCTTCCATGATCGCTAACACTCACGATATATTTATGGAGCAAAAGTTTCAGTCAAACACATAGGAAGATGGGGGTTTATAGTTTTCACCTCCCAACTGATTTATCTCAAGGATAATGCCAACAATAATAACTCATGATCACCTACATCCAACGGGATATATATGTCTGGATATTTCCCTACCACATGATGCTTGCCAAGTAAAGAATAAATAAGAACGGAATAGGGATGAACACTATTGACTCTTGCATAAAAGTAAATACCGAAAAGTAAAAGATAGGCCCTTCACAGAAGGAAGCAAAGGTTGTCATGTGCTTTTTATTTTGGTATGTGCAAACTCTTAATGGAAAGGAACATCACTTTATATAGCCCCTTGTGATAGCAAACTTTATTATGCTGTCCATCGCTTTTATTTCTTTACCATCACAAGTTCGTACAAAGCTTATTTTCCCTTATAATAAAAGATCATACATATTTAGGAGCAATTTTTATTGCTGTATGCACCGATGACAACTTACTTGAAGGATCTTATTCAATCCATAGGTTGATATGGTGGACTCTCATGGCAAGAAACTGGGTTCAAGGGCTTTTGGATGCACAAGTAGTATCTCTACTTAGTGCAAATTTTTGGCTAGCTAAAGATTATGAGCAAGCACCACATGTTAGAGGATCCATGACAATATAACTTCTATGTGAATATAAGCAAAAATAACCCATTATGTTGTCGTCCTTGTCCGATGTCAACTATTTGATCAAGCATAGAATATTTGATGGGGGCTTACAATCATAAAAGATGTCCAAGATAGTATATTTATATGTGAGACCTCTCTTTCTTTATTACTTTTTCATGAATTGCATCAATGACCAATACTATGTTTGTTAACCTCGAACAAATTTTATCAATTATACTTCTTTTATGTGAAGACATCACTCCCCATGGGATTAGCATATGATCTTTTTATTCTTTTAATTGCTAGGATTTGAACAAAAAGTAAAGCAACTAAACTCAAACTACTTTTTATTATATAACTCTCACACTCGATTACATAGATATATATATCACGAACAAGCACTCAAAACTAGGTCATACTAAAACTTTATTATTTTAAATCATGAAATAATTAAGGATCGAACTAAGATAGATAATGATGGTAAAGGTGATGGTGATACGATACCGGGGCACCTCCCCCAAGCTTGGAACAAGCCAAGGATGGTGCCCATACCCGTGTACTCAAGTGTCTTCGGTGATGGTGGTGATTAAGTAGTAGGCTTGTCCTCCAACTTCCAAGGCTTGAGCTCTCCATCATAGAAAGATGAACGAGTTTCTGGAATCCTGAAAGTTGCACCGAGGCTCATCCTTTTGAATCTAGATTCAAACTCATAGTTTTGATTCTGCAGGTCATATATTTGAGCTTGAAGATGATCAATCCGGTCTTGCAACTTGAAGATGGCTTCTCCAATATCCTTGTTGTCCCACTTGTGCTCACGAACGAACTCGGTAATCATGGAGTGATTGGCGCTGAGCCCGCGCTCCACCATCCCCTGGCACTTGAAGATCTCCTATTCCATAGCTTCGAGCCTAGCCTTCTCGCTTCCGTCCTTCTTGGGCCCTTGAACGCCTCAGATGTGAAGCACCCCCTCACGCATGTCAATGATTTGAGGGTGTTTCATCTCCTTAGGAAGGTAAGGGTTGATGACCTTCTCGTAGAACTTGTCCTCGGGCGAACTTGGAGGCGCCATGGTGATCTAAATCTGTCAGAAAAATAGCCCGAAACAAGAACAGAGGAGAAACTTGCGATACGGTGGTCAAAACATCCGAGAGTATATATAATGAATTTTCCCGTGCAGGACAAGTAATATGGAAAGAAAACGAAGTCGAGAAAGTCCACGGGGGAGCCACAAGCTCACACGGCGCGCCCTAGGTGGTAGGGCACGCCCCCTGAGCTTGTCGTTCCCTCGTGTACTTTCCTGATTGTTTATTATTTTTGTAATTTTTTATATATTCCAAAACGGACAAAAAGTACTTTTATGGAACTTTTGGAGTCAGTTTACTTACCGTATCACATACCTACTCCTTTTTAGGGTTCTGGAGCATTCCGAAAGGTCTCTTTTATTTGTTCCTCCACTGTCATGGTTTGAATAATATTTGTTTTCATATTAATGGGCGTATCTGAGATATAATGTTTAATTCTTTGCCCATTAACCACTCTCGGATTAGTGCCTTCGACGTTGTTGATTTTGATAGCTCTGGAGGGATAAACTTCTTCGACGATATATGGTCCTTCCCATTTAGAGAGAAGTTTTCCTGCAAAGAATCTGAAACAAGAGTTGTACAATAGAACTTGATCACCTACTTTAAATTCCCGTTTTTGGATTCTTTTGTCATGCCATCTTTTAACTTTTTCTTTAAACAACATGGCATTTTCATAAGCTTGGGTTCTCCATTCATCTAGGGAGCTAATATCAAATAACCTCTTTTCACTGGCAAGTTTAAAATCATAATTAGACCATTTTATATGGAGACATACCCATAGGATTTTTATAAGCAGTTCTTGTCGGTTTTTAAGAACCTACATATGAGTTGTGAGCTACATCTCTTTGAGAGTTCGACCAGGGACTGAACACGTCCAGCGATCCTAAGTCATAGATGGGATGTGTGGATGAACTGTAGATGAACATGAAGAATTACCCAAGTTTGGGCCACCTTCTTGGTGTAATACCCTACTCCTGCTTTGTTGTATTTCAATGGAGACAGCTACAATGTGTCTGTTACAAGATGAAAAGATCGACCCCCGATGAAGCCTTGGTCTTCCTTATTTATAGTGCGGAGGGAAGGCCTTGCCGGGACTTTTGATTGGCTGAATATACATTGAGGTAGACCAGCGTAGCCTGTACCCGGGTAGCATGGGTGCCCATCGCATGCTGGCGTGCGTGATGATGACGTCCTTTCGGGGAAGCGTGTTACCCCCCCGGGCACTTACCTGCCTCTTCTGGCATTCGTTGGGCGGTGGCAAAGTACCGCCACTGTAGTAGCGTAGGCGGTAGGTGAATCTTACTGTAGCCACCGTAGATGGCTTGGGTCGCATGGGTCGTTCCGGAGGCCGCGTGCGTAGGCTAGTCATTCGGCCATCATCCTCTTCCTGATGCAGGTAGCGACGCTTCCCGGTATGGACCCATGTGCAGCCTCCGAAGTCAAGGCCCGCCCCTCCCGGGCGGGCAGGTGAGGTCACAAAGTGGCTTCCCGGGAAGGCCCCGTGAAGCCTTTCCTTAGGGCACCGTAACTCTGCGTTTTATCCCTTGGCGACCCGATCCATAGTCTAGCGGGCATATCAGGATATCCATCAGACGTTCCCCACATGGAGGAACATCAATGCCTTCGTCCCCAAGGCTCCTCCTACCGGGTTAGTAATACCGTGGTTTTACTGACGCCGACAGTAGGTCCCGGGCTCGTTACCCGTCAAGGTGTTTGCTGGAGCCGGGATGGGGAAGGGGCCATACCTTTCTAGAGCCTTGACTTGCGATAACCGTTTGATTATGACGGGGCCAGATATCGGAGACTTTTCTGTGCTATATTGAAGGATGGCGTGGTGGGTAGTTTTGTCAGACCACGGGAGTGCCTCGATTTCTTCCCACGCTCGCGGCGCATCCTCGGGAAGCGGAGAACATGGGCAGATGCGGCCAAGAGGTGGGCGGTTTCTCTTTCGTCTGCCCCTCTGCTCTTATAAGGGAGAGGAGCTAGGGCGATGTCAGCCCATTCCATTGTTTCCTCCCCCCATCCGTTCCTTTCACCTTTGCTTCAGGCTTTTTTCCCCTTTTCTCGAATCAGCCTCCACCCGGGATCCTCTTCCAATGGATTTGCGTAGATCCAAGACCGCCGTGGACAAGGGAAAGAAGAGCAAGGAGGCGGCGGCGGTGGCGCCGCCGGAGCCGACCCTGCACGAGTCAGACTTTCAGGACTCTGACAGCACGAAAGCGCTCCGGTTCTTGGTCGGCGACCGAGAGAGTGAATGGGGGCGAACGACGCTGCTGCTGGCGGGGAGTCAGGAAGTGGATGAGGACGTGATCCCCATCTTTGTCAACTTTCTCGCCGCCGGTTTGGTGCCCCCCTTTTCTGGTTTCTTCATGGCGGTGCTGGAGCATTACGGGCTCCACATGTTACACCTTCACCCGAACGTAGTGACAGTCTTGGCCATCTTCGCCCATCTCTATGAGGGCTTTGTCGGGGTGCGGTCGTCGCTGGAGCTTTTTCGGCATTTCTACACCCCGCGCCTGAACTCCGTCGACCGGCAGACCTCGGGGTGTGTGACTTTCCGTGTTGCGGTGAAGAAGACGGACATGAGTTACATCCCAGTGGATCTGTACTCCCATGTGAAGGAATGGCGCCAGAGTTGGTTGTTGGTGAATACCCTGAGGGGCTCCCCCCCTGCTCCAGGAGCCAGAGGCTCCTCCGCCCATGTTGACGCGTCCGGGATGGAAGCGGTGTATCACCGGCAAGGCCTTTGAGCCAGTCCTCCGGCGTATCAAGTTGTTCGCCGAGTGGGGGCTGGACGGTCGTAAGGTGGCATGTAGTTTCATCCATCTTCGGATCGCCCCCCTCCAATTCTGGAAGGAGCCAACTTGGATGCTCGCGAGAGAGGAAGACGGACAATGCTTGTGCCAGGACGCACTCTTGGTGGAGCAGCTATCGTGGGTGATGGAGATCCTTTTCAACTCCGATGAGACCCCTGGCCTTCCGGCCGCGATAGGAATGCTACACGGCAGTCAGTCTGGTGGCGTCATTCTGAAGCAGATGCCGTTGTGCGACCGGTGGGGGCTTGTCCTGGTGGGTCAGGCGAACCTCGAGAGGCCAAACCCCTTTTCACCGCGTGAGGCCTTGAAGGAGGCAGCAGAAGAGAGTGCGGCGGAGAAGAAGGAGGACGGAAACGATTCCGAAGGTTCCTCCAGCACGCCGAATAGGGGGGACGCACCTCCACCGCCCAGCCGGAAACGTGCCTTATCTCCCGCAACCACCAATCCTGCTATCTGAGCCCATCGACAACGCCATGCTGCCGGAGCCAGGTAACTGTCTGAATTTGTTGTTTGCTAATAGATGTAGCCTCGTTTACTGTTGGCCTTTGTCCACAGTTCGTCGACCGCGGAAGATGATGTGGTGGAGATAGCGCCTCCTCTGGCCGACACCACCCCCCTGGAGGAGGCGACGGAGATTCCGGCAGCCCCCGAGCCTGGGCAGGCTCGTGCTTCGCAGGAGAACACTGGTGGCCCCGTCGGAGGGCCGATCTCGAACATCTCCTTCCGCCAAGATCGGCTCAAGAGATCATGGACCGCTAAGGACGAGTATGTGGGTTATTCCTTGAGGGTGCGAGCTATAGCCCCCGAGCCATTTTCTAATTGTTGCTTTGCTGTGTGTGCAGCCCCTCACGCCCCGGTCACCCACCGAAGAAGGCAAAACGGGTGGCGACCAAGAAGATAGCCGGCGAGGGCCCAGACACCCGTGCGGCCGCAGAGGCCGAAGCTGGCTACCGAGAGTAGGTCCGGTAGTCAGGGGGTGCAGAGGTTTCCTGAGAGGACGGCCCTCCATCAGCGGCGGCCCCAAACGGCACCGTTGAAAGGGACAAGGGCACCGACCAAGTTGTCCGAGAGGTTTTAGAGGAGAATCCTACCGAAGGCACTTCAATACTGGAGGCCCCCGTTATTGGGTCTACGGGAGGCTCCAGGGTCCTGCAGGGCGACACTCCGGGAAGTGTTGTTGACTCCGATGCCAAGGCCCCGAAAACCCCCGTTATTGGGTCTACGGGGGGTCTCGAGGCTCCGCCAGGGGACGCCCAAGGGAGCGCCGTCGGCTCAGACGCGCGGGCCTCGGAGGCCCCCATTATTGGGTTTACGGGGGGGGCCCAGGGCTATGTCCGACGATGCCCCAAGTGGTAGCTTCCTCACCCCTGCAGCTCCAACAGGGGGTTCTTCAGCAGGCGCCACCAACCTGGCGAAGCAGGATGGTTTGTCAGATAGTGTTGTGCATCGTGCGGCTTCCTCCGTTGTGGAGGAGGTCATCTGGGAACTGCCCCCTGTGGGCAGCTCGAACTGGGCCCTAGGGCCGGTGCTTTCCGGTAGGGTCCGTAGGAGTCTGCGCGCCCACCGGCAAGTTCTTACATTTGGTGCGCTGGGCGGTTAACCGTCTTGATGCCAAACTAGCGGACGAGAGGGCGGCCCTGGCCTAGGGTCGGCAGGCCCTTGCCGGAGCGTGGGGAGTCTTCTTCGCCCAGTCTATCCGCGCTAGGCGGGAGAACAGGGAGACCCGAGAGTAGGTGTCCCAAGTCCTGGCGGAGGCCAAGGCGATTCTAGACCGCGCCCAAGACGAGGCCCGCGAGAAGGTGGCCACCGAGCTCGTGCAGGAACATCTGGTGCAGGAGGCGGAGCACGCGAAGGTCCTCGCATAGTTCCTCCAGAAGCAGGAGGGGAGGCCCATGCCGAGTTCCAACAGCAGCTGGACCTCCAGGAGTCGCGCTTCTCGAAGGAAAATCAGACCCTTGATGCCAGGTGCGCGTCGCTGGAGGAGGAGCTTAAGGTGGCGTGGAGCTCCCTTGAAGAAGCCTGATCCCTCGCGGCTGAGAATGACAGGGCATAGACCGCAGCTGAAGAGAGGCGTGGGAAGCTCCAGGACGAGCTGGCGCACCTTGAAGGGTTGAACTCCCAGCTGGTAGGCTCCAATTCTCAGCGCAAAGAGGAGATACTCAAGCTCGGAGGGCAGCGGAGGTTGCAGTGTCAGATCTTCAAGGGGGCCTACTGTTGGGGAACGTTGCATGGGAAACAAAAAATTTCCTACGCTCACCAAGATCAATCTAGGAGATGAACATCTACGAGAGGAGAGATTGCATCTACATACCCTTGTAGATCACTAAGCGGAAGCGTTAAGAAACGCGGTTGATGTAGTCGTACGTCTTCGCGATCCAATCACGATCCGTCCACGAACTCCCGATCAAGTGCCGAACGGACGGCACGTACAAGTTTAGCACACGTGTGGCTCGGTGGCGTCCTCTCCTTCTCGATTCAGCAAGCGAGAGAGAGGGGGTAGATGAGATCGGGACCAACACGACGGTATGGTGGTGGTGGTGGCAGCGGAATTCCGGCAGGGCTTCGCCAAGCGCGTACCGTTGAAACGTGGGAGGAGTTGGGAGAGGTAACGGGAAAGGGTCCAAGGGGGTGGCTGCCCCCAACGCCTCCCCACCTTTATATAGACGTGGAGGGGGCTGGTGGCTTGCCCCTCCGAGGCCCTAGGGTCGTTGGCCAAAGGGGGAGGAAGGAAATCCCTCCTTTCCTTCCCCACCGATCGCTATCCCCCATTTTTAGGGATCCTCATCTTATCCCTTTGGGATATGATACTATTCCTTTTAAGGGAGGATCTTGGTGCGCCTAGACCAGGGTTGTGGGGACTTTCCCCACTACCCATGTTCATGTGGGCCCCCCATGTAGGTGGGCCCCACTCCGGAACCTTCTAGAACCTTCCTGGTACAATACCGAAAAAACTCGAACCTTTTCCGGAACCCCGATAACAACTTTCCATATATGAATCTTTACCTCCGGACTATTCCGGAGCTCCTCGTGATGTCCCGGATCCCATCCGGGACTCCGAACAACCTTCAGACATTCCACTATTAAGATCTCAATACTACCCTAGCGCTACCGAACGTTAAGCGTGCGACCCTACGGGTTCGGGAATATGCAAACATGACCGAGACTCCTCTCCGGTCAATAACCAATAGCGGGACCTGGATGCCCATATTGGTTCCTACATATTCAACGAAGATCTTTATCGGTCGAACCTCGATGTCAAGGATTCAGTCAATCCCGTATGCAGTTCCCTTTGTCCATCGGTATGTTACTTGCCCGAGATTCGATCGTCGGTATCTCCATACCTAGTTCAATCTTGTTACCGGCAACTCTCTTTACTCGTTCCGTAATACAAGATCCCGTGGCTAACTCTTTAGTCACATTGCTTGCAAGCTTATTGTGATGCTGTATTACCGAGTGGGCCCTGAGATACCTTTTCGTCATACGGAGTGACAAATTCCCAGTCTTGATCCATGCCAACTCAACAGACACCCTCGGAGATACCTGTAGAGCATCTTTATAGTCACCCAGTTACGTTGCGACCTTTGATACACACAAGGTACTCCTCCGGTGTCAGTGAGTTGCATGATCTCATGGTCATAGGAACAGATACTTGACATGCGGAAAATGATAGCAATAAACTTGACACGATCATATGCTACGTTCATAGTTTGGGTCTTGTCCATCACATCATTCTCCTAATGATGTGATCCCGTTATCAAATGACAACTCATGTCTATGACCCGGAAACCATGGCCATCTTTGATCAACGAGCTAGTCCGGTAGAGGCTCACTAGGGACATGTTGTTGTCTACGTATCCACACATGTATTTGTGTTTCCAACCAATACAATTATAGCATGGATAATAAACGATTATCATGAACAAGTAAATATAATAATAACCATTTTATTATTGCCTCTAGGGCATATTTCCAACAGTCTCCCACTTGCACTAGAGTCAATAATCTAGTATTACATGGTTATGAATCTAACACCCATAGAGTTCTGGTGTTGATCATGTTTTGCCCGTGGAAGAGGTTTAGTCAACGGATCTGCAACATTCAGATCCGTGTGCACTTTGCAAATGTTTATGTCCTCTTCCTTGATCGCATCGCGGATGGAATTGAAGCGTCGTTTTATGTGTCTGGTCCTCTTGTGAAACCTTGGTTCCTTGGCTAGAGCAATGGCACCAGTGTTGTCACAGAACAGAGTCATCGGGTCCAGTGCACTGGGCACAACACCAAGATCTGTCATGAACTGCTTCATCCAGACACCTTCCTTCGCCGCCTCTGAGGCAGCTATGTACTCCGCTTCGCATGTAGAATCAGCTACCACGCTTTGCTTGGAACTGCACGAGCTTACCACTCCCCCATTTAGAATATATACGTATCTGGTTTGAGACTTAGAGTCATCCGGATCAGTGTCAAAGCTTGCATCGACGTAACCCTTTACGACGAGCTCTTGATCACCTCCATAAACGAGAAACATTTCCTTAGTCCTTTTCAGGTACTTAAGGATATTCTTGACCGCTGTCCAGTGTTCCACTCCTGGATCACTTTGAAACCTTCCGGCCATACTTATGGCAAGGCTGACATCTGGTCTTGTGCACAGCATCGCACACATGATAGAGCCTATGGCAGAAGCATAGGGGATGACACTCATCTTTTCTCTATCCTCTGTAGTCGCTGGGCATTGAGTCTTACTCAACTTCACACCTTGCAAAACAGGCAAGAACCCCTTCTTGGACTGATCCATTTTGAACTTCTTCAAAACTTTATAAAGGTATGTGCTCTGTGAAAGTCCTATTAAGCATCTTGATCTATCTCTATAGATTTTGATGCCTAATATGAAAGCAGCTTCTCCTAGGTCCTTCATTGAAAAACTCTTGTTCAAATATTCCTTCACGCTTTCCAAAAGTTCTATATTGTTTCCAATCAGCAATATGTCATCCACATATAATATCAGAAACGCTATAGAGCTCCCACTCACTTTCTTGTAAATACAAGCTTCTCCGTAAACTTGTATAAACCCAAACGCTTTGATCACCTCATCAAAGCGAAGATTCCAACTCCGAGACGCTTGCACCAGTCCATAAATGGATCGCTGGAGTTTGCAAACTTTGTCAGCATTCGCTGGATCGACAAAACCTTCTGGTTGCATCATATACAACTCTTCCTTAAGAAAACCGTTAAGGAACGCTGTTTTGACATCCATCTGCCAAATTTCATAATTGAAAAATGCAGCTATTGCTAACATGATTCTGACGGACTTAAGCATCGCTACGGGTGAGAAAGTCTCATCGTAGTCAACTCCTTGAACTTGTGAAAAACCCTTTGCCACAAGTCGAGCTTTATAGATGGTGACATTACCGTCCGCGTCCGTCTTCTTCTTGAAGATCCATTTATTCTGAATGGCCTTTCGCCCTTCAGGTAATACTTCCAAAGTCCATACTTTGTTTTCATACATGGATCCCATCTCGGATTTCATGGCCTCTAACCATTTGTCGGAATCCGGGCCCACCATCGCTTCTCCATAGCTCGTAGGTTCATCGTTGTCTAACAACATGACCTTTAAGACAGGGTTACCGTACCACTCAGGAGCAGTACGTATCCTTGTCGACCTACGAGGTTCGATAGTAACTTGATCCGAAGTTTCATGATCACCATCATCAGCTTCCTCTTCAACTGACGTAGGTTCCACAGAAACATATTTCTGCGCAGTGCTACTCTCTGGTTGAAGTAAAGGTTCAACAACCTCATCAAGTTTTATCTTCCTCCCACTCAATTCTTTCGAGAGAAACTCTTTCTCGAGAAAGGACCCGTTCTTAGCGACAAACACTTTGCCTTCGGATCTGAGATAGAAGGTATACCCAACCGTCTCTTTTGGGTATCCTATGAAGACGCATTTGTCCGCTTTGGGTTCCAGCTTTGCTGGATGAAGCTTTTTGACATAAGCATCGCATCCCCAAACTTTAAGAAACGACAACTTTGGTTTCTTGCCAAACCACAGTTCATATGGCGTCGTCTCAACGGACTTAGATGGTGCCCTATTTAAAGTGAATGCAGCTGTCTCTAACGCATAACCCCAAAATGATAGTGGCAGATCGGCAAGAGACATCATAGAACGCACCATATCCAATAAGGTTCGATTACGACGTTCGGACACACCATTACGTTGTGGTGTTCCAGGTGGCGTCAACTGTGAAACAATTCCACATTGTCTTAAGTGATTGCCAAACTCATAACTCAGATATTCTCCCCCTCGATCAGATCGTAGGAATTTGATCTTCTTGTTACGATGATTCTCAACTTCACTCTAAAATTGCTTGAACTTTTCAAACGTTTCAGACTTGTGTTTCATTAAGTAAACATACCCATATCTACTCAAATCGTCGGTGAAGGTGAGAAAGTAACGATATCCACCGCGCGCCTCAATGCTCATCGGACCGCACACATCGGTATGTATGATTTCCAACAAGTCACTTGCCCGTTCCATTGTTCTGGAGAACGGGGTCTTAGTCATCTTGACCATGAGGCATGGTTCGCATGTGTCAAGTGATTCAAAATCAAGTGACTCCAAAAGTCCATCAGCATGGAGTTTCTTCATGCGTTTTACACCAATATGACCTAAGCGGCAGTGCCACAAGAAAGTGGTACTATCATTATCAACTCTACATCTTTTGGCATCAATGTTATGAACATGTGTATCATCACTATCGAGATTCAATAAGAATAAACCCCACACAATGGGTGCATGACCATAAAAGATATTACCCATATAAAAAGAACAACCATTATTCTCTGATTTAAATGAGTAACCGTCTCGCATTAAACAAGACCCAGATATAATGTTCATGCTCAACGCAGGCACTAAATAACAATTATTCAGGTTCATCACTAATCCCGATGGTAATCGAAGAGCGAGCATGCCGACGGTGATCACATCAACCTTGGAACCATTTCCCACGCGCATCGTCACTTCGTGCTTCGCCAGCCTCCGTCTATTCCGCAGTTCCTGCTTTGAGTTGCAAATGTGAGCAACCGCACCAGTATCAAATACCCAGGCACTACAACGAGAGTTGGTAAGGTACATATGAATAACATGTATATCATATATACCTTGTTTGGCGTTGGCCCCCTTCTTGTCGGCCAGATACTTGGGGCAATTCCGCTTCTAGTGGCCAGTTCCCTTGCAATAGAAGCACTTAGTTTCCGGCTTGGGTCCAGCCTTGGGTTTCTTCACGGGAGGGGCAACTACTTTGCCACTCTTCCTGGAGTTTCCCTTCTTGCCCTTGCCATTCTTCTTGAAACTAGTGGTTTTATTGACCATCAACACTTGATGCTCCTTCTGGATGTCTGACTCAGCGACTTTCAACATCGCAAACAGCTCGGTGACTGACTTGTTCATCCCTTGCATGTTATAGTTCAACACAAAGCTCTTGTAGCTAGGTGGCAGCGATTGAAGAACTCTGTCAGTGATCGCCTCTGGCGGGAGCACAACTCCCAACTCAGCCAGACGGTTGTAATACCCAGACATTTTGAGTATGTGTTCACTGACAGACCCGTTCTCCTCCATCTTGCAAGCAAAGAACTTATTGGAGGTCTCATACCTCTCGATTCGGGCATTCTTCTCAAAAATAAACTTCAACTCCTGGAACATCTCATATGCTCCATGACGTTCAAAACGCCTTTGAAGTCCCGGTTCTAAGCCATACAACATGGCACACTAAACTATTGAGTAGTCATCAACACGCGCCTGCCAGGCGTTCATAACGTCCACAGACGCTGGAGGGGGTTGCTCACCAAGCGGTGCATCAAGGACATAAGCCTTTTGGGCAGCCGTGAGGATAATCCTCAGATTACGGGCCCAGTCTACAAAGTTACTTCCATCATCTTTCATCTTAGCTTTCTCTAGGAACGCATTGAAATTCAAGGAAGCTACTGCGCGAGCCATTGATCTACAACATAAATTTGCAAAGACAACTTAGACTATTGTTCAAGATAATGAGTTTAATTTACTTAAAAACTCCCACTCAAATCGACATCCCTCCGGTCGTCCGAGTGTAACATGATCCAAATTCACCAACCCAAGTCCGATCATCACGTGAGATGAGGTGGTTTCAATGGTGAACATCTCCATGTTGATCATATCTACTATATGACTCATGTTCGACCTTTCGGTCTCTTGTGTTCCGAGGCCATGTCTGTACATGCTAGGCTCGTCAAGTTTAACCCAAGTGTTCCGCATGTGCAAAACTGGCTTGCACCCGTTGTATGTGAACGTAGAGTCTATCGCACCCGATCATCACGTGGTGCTTCAAAACGATGAACTTTCGCAACGGTGCACACTTGGGGAGAACACAATTTTATCTTGAAATTTTAGAGGGATCACCTTATAATGCTACCGTCATCCTAAGAAAAATAAGATGCATAAAAGGATTAACATCACATGCAAATCATAAGTGACAAGATATGGCCATGAACTTGTGCTTTTGATCTCCATCTCCAAAGCACCGGCATGATCTCCATCGTCACCGGCATGACACCATGATCTCCATCATCATGATCTCCATCATCGCGTCGCCATCGGGGTTGTCACGCCAACCATGCTTCTACTACTATTGCTACCGTTTAGCGATAAAGTAAAGCATTACATAGTGCTTAATGATTGACACGCAGGTCATACAATAATTAAAGACAACCCTATGGCTCCTGCCGGTTGTCGTATACATCGACATGCAAGCCGAGATAAACTATTACAAAATATGATCACCTCATACATCAAATATATTTCATCATGTCTTTGGCCATATCATATCACAACATACCCTGCAAAAACAAGTTAGACGTCCTCTAATTTGTTGTTGCATGTTTTACGTGGCTGCTATGGGTATCTAGCAAGAACGATTCTTACCTACGCAAAACCACAACGGTGATATGCAAATTGCTATTTAACCTTCTACAAGGACCACCTTCGTCGAATCCGATTCAACTAAGGTGGGAGAGACAGACACCCGCCAGCCATCTTATGCAACAAAGTCGCATGTTAGTCGATGGAACCGGTCTCATGTACGTGGACATGTAAAGTTGGTCCGGGCCGCTTCATCCCACAATACCGCTGAATCAAGAAAAGACCAAGGAAGGAAGCAATCTGAATATCAATGCCCACAAACTCCTTTGTGTTCTACTCGTGATGTCATCTACGCAAAGACCTAGCTCATGATGCCACTGTTGGGGAACGTTGCATGGGAAACAAAAAATTTCCTACGCTCACCAAGATCAATCTAGGAGATGAACATCTACGAGAGGAGAGATTGCATCTACATACCCTTGTAGATCGCTAAGCGGAAGCATTAATAAACGCGGTTGATGTAGTCGTACGTCTTCGCGATCCAATCACGATCCGTCCATGAACTCCCGATCAAGTGCCGAACGGACGGCACCTCCGAGTTTAGCACACGCGCAGCTCGGCGGCGTCCTCTCCTTCTTGATCCAGCAAGCAAGAGAGAGGGGTAGATGAGATCGGGACCAACACGATGGTATGGTGGTGGTGGTGGCAGCGGAATTCCGGCAGGGCTTCGCCAAGCCCGTACCGGTGAAATGTGGGAGGAGTTGGGAGAGGTAACGGGAAAGGGTCCAAGGGGGTGGCTGCCCCCAACGCCTCCCCACCTTTATATAGACGTGGAGGGGGCTGGTGGCTTGCCCCTCCGAGGCCCTAGGGTCGTTGGCCAAAGGGGGAGGAAGGAAATCCCTCCTTTCCTTCCCCACCGATCGCTATCCCCCATTTTTAGGGATCCTCATCTTATCCCTTTGGGATATGATACTATTCCTTTTAAGGGAGGATCTTGGTGCGCCTAGACCAGGGTTGTGGGGACTTTCCCCACTACCCACGTTCATGTGGGCCCCCCATGCAGGTGGGCCCCACTCCGGAACCTTCTAGAACCTTCCCGGTACAATACCGAAAAAACTCGAACCTTTTCCGGAACCCCGATAATAACTTTCCATATATGAATCTTTACCTCCGGACTATTCTGGAGCTCCTCGTGATGTCCCGAATCCCATCCGGGACTCCGAACAACCTTTGGACATTCCACTATTAATATCTCAATACTACCCTAGCGCTACCGAACGTTAAGCGTGCGGCCCTACGGGTTCGGGAATATGCAGACATGACCGAGACTCCTCTCCGGTCAATAACCAATAGCGGGACCTGGATGCCCATATTGGTTCCTACATATTCAACGAAGATCTTTATCGGTCGAACCTCCATGTCAAGGATTCAGTCAATCCCGTATGTAGTTACCTTTGTCCATCGGTATGTTACTTGCCCGAGATTCGATCGTCGGTATCTCCATACCTAGTTCAATCTCGTTATCGGCAAGTCTCTTTACTCGTTCCGTAATACAAGATCCCGTGGCTAACTCTTTAGTCACATTGCTTGCAAGCTTATTGTGATGCTGTATTACCGAGTGGGCCCTGAGATACCTTTCCGTCATACGAAGTGACAAATTCCCAGTCTTGATCCATGCCAACTCAACAGACACCCTCGGAGATACCTGTAGAGCATCTTTATAGTCACCCAGTTACGTTGCGATGTTTGATACACACAAGGTACTCCTCCGGTGTCATTGAGTTGCATGATCTCATGGTCATAGGAACAGATACTTGACATGCGGAAAACGATAGCAATAAACTTGACACGATCATATGCTACGTTCATAGTTTGGGTCTTGTCCATCACATCATTCTCCTAATGATGTGATCCCGTTATCAAATGACAACTCATGTCTATGACCCGGAAACCATGGCCATCTTTGATCAACGAGCTAGTCCGGTAGAGGCTCACTAGGGACATGTTGTTCTCTATGTATCCACACATGTATTTGTGTTTCCAACCAATACAATTATAGCATGGATAATAAACAATTATCATGAACAAGGAAATATAATAATAACCATTTCATTATTGCCTCTAGGGCATATTTCCAACACCTACACCCGCATCCTCGAGGCTGCCGGGTCATTCGGCATGACCCTCCTGGCCCCCGCCAATTTTCAGGATGATGACGTGGGGAGTTATGCTGTGTTCTTTGAGAAGTTCGTCGACAAGCTGGTCGAGGCGGCGAAGCATTTCGAGAAGACCATAGAGGACGAGTGCCGGGAGCTGGGGACGAAGATCAGCGAGCGCGTCCTGGCCAACCTCCACCTTGCCAACGCCGAGTTCCCCTTTGCCGACGTGTTGCGGCCGCTGGGGGAAACTTCGTAGGCGCAGGACTTCCTGGCCGTCGTGGCAGGCTTCGTGGAGGAGCTTATCAGTCTGTACGTCCGGGGTGAAGAGGAGGAGGAGGAGGACCTGGAAGAACCCTCGCTTGCCGCTGGCTCTTCTGATGAGGATGTAGATCTGTAGGTTGTCAGTTCGGAGCCCCCGGGCCTTATTCTTGTAAACATGTACTTTGATGCTTCTTTTGACGCACGCCTGGTCCCCGCCCTTCAACTGTATTATCTTGTTTTGCCCGCTCTGCCTGCGAGTTCATGCTGCCTGGTCGTAAGGGCTTTTCTTCAAATGATGGGTTGTTCCGTCTTTGGACCTGTGGACATCCCGTGTAGCCCCCGGGCCCAGGCCCTTCAAGCGATTAGCAAGAATCACCGGAGGGGGTGAGGCCTAGAGTCCACAGGGGCTAGACACGTGGCGCCCTCTGCCCTTTGTTGGGGAAGTGCAGCCTTGCCGTCCGGTCATTTTGCTGCGCAGTCACGTCGAATTTATGACTGTAGTAAATCATCGTAAAAAGCGGATGACTCCTTGGTTCTCGCGCCATGGCGCTTGGGAAACTACGCAGTAGGAAGAGGAGGAGGCAGAGGCCATGCATCATGGGAACGAGGGCGTCTGTGGCCTACCCCTCCTGCCTATAAAGTAGAGGAGTTCAGGTGCTATTCACAACCCGTCTCCCAGCCCCCGAGCCTATGCCATCTTCCTCACCTTCCGCTTCCTCGTCTTCTGCCCCCTCCTTTCTCGATGGCACATAGGGACCATGACTATGAGAGAGACCAGATACTGGTTCATCTCTCCACGAAGGACATTGAGATTCGCGAGCTTCGCGCAGCCCTCAGCGGTTCCGCGCTCCACCTGGAGAGCATGACTGCCGAGTTGCGTGGGGAACTGGAGATGGAGAAGATCCGTTGTCGCGAGTCGGAGTAGCTCTTCGGTCACCTCCACGCTGACCATTACGGGAGTGTGGGGGCACAGCGTGACGTGTTCCGGCGGCTGAACAAGGACATGCATGTCCTTGATCTGCAGCCATTCAAGCCATACCCGGCCTTTGATCAGGGGAAGGTGAACCATCTAACGGTCTTCTTCTAGCATCTTGCCGCCAGGTTCGGAGAGCTCTGCCAACTGAGGGAGGCGGCACAGGAGGCGGCGGTGGAGGAGGGCATGCGGGCGGCGGCCACGCGTGTCCTCGTCGGGGTGCACCTTGCCTCTCCCCACTTCCCGCCGAGGGTTGTGCTAGGGGAGCAGACAGCCGAGGACCGGCGGGCGGTCCAAGACGCGGTGGAGGACATCGTCACGGTGGTGGTGCAGCAGGAGAAGGACGCCAACTCCGGCGGCGCCTGAGGCTCCGGCGTCCTTTAGAGCATCTGCACCCGCTCCCCTCCTTTCCTATTTTTTTTTCTTTTTGTTGTTTTACTGTAAGCAAGAACGGCCATCGTGCCGAAGGCTGGCAGGGCGGTGCAGGTCGAAGCATGCATTCGCATGCTTGCCTTTTTAATTTAAGCTTAATGTTCCGGGAACATTGTTGTTTTCCTTAGCCGTTCTCATCATTCCCACAGATGGTTTAAGCGACGTTCACCGCACAGGTTAAAACAGGTCAAGGAAAAGATCACGGAGCCCAGCAACCCGGGGAAGCGGTCCGCACGGGAGAGATCCCGGGAACTTATCCTTAGCGGTAGGCGTAGTACACTGCAGCAACTTCGCCACATGGGGGAAGGAGCAGGGGCTTTGATGGCCTGAGTAAATTTATGCTCGAGCGGGACAGGACCCGAGAGCTTTCCCCTCGTAGCAGGCATGGACGTGTCTTTAGATCCGGTATAGGAGGTTGACACCAGGGCCGTAGCGTCTGGAAAGTGACCCACGTGGGATGGATCCCGGGAGTGTTTCCATCATAGGGGACACGACGCTCTGCTGTGGCTCGACCACATGGGTGAGTAGCAGTGGGGTGGCAGTCAGAAGGAAGAGGTTCATCGGGATAGGACCCGAAAACATTACCACGTGCAGGCGGGGCGCGTGGCATCAGTTCTCCCGCGAGGGGAGAGAAAGCAGGGGGCCATCAACCTGAGGAAAGTGGTCCACACGGGAGAGGTCCCGGGAACTTTTCTCATCGTGACTGGTGTGACACACCTCAGATACCCAGTTTTAACCATGACCATTCGGTAGGTAGAGAACAGAAGGATAGTCGATGCCCAGTCTTGATGACGGGCCATTTGCCCATGTTTCTTTATAGATCTAGCACGCACGTTTCCGGCCACCGAGTGGGTGCCCAGACAGGAGTTGGTAACGAGGCGCCCCTGTGTTAGGCCCGCCTTCAAGGCTTCGTGAGGAGCGTCCTGGAGGTCGAGCTCCCTTGTCGTGGCCGGAGCGCCTTTCGCCTGGTGGAGGCCAGTTGGGCCTCGAGAAAGCGTCTTGATGGAAGGACGTTGCGCCCGGGCCCAGGAAGAGCAATGCGAACCTTTGAAAAGTACTTCCCGCATTACTCAAACTGAGGGGCTAGCATCGGGACGGGTGCCTTCCCGTCGATGCAACGGGATCAGTTCCTCCCTCCATGTCCACGCTATCCTTGGGAAGGCCCATACATAAGCGCCTTTTTCCGTCGGGGCCAGTCAGGATGACAGGACCGACAGGTTTGCCACGCGACGTCGACATCCTTGGTCCATGGTACTCCGGCCACCGTAGGGTTTGCAGCTTAGAAATAAGCGAGCATCTTCCTGCGGCGCATGCCGGACCATGGACCCGCGCAGTACCCAGGGTGTCCAATGGGAATCGGTGCCGCTCTTTAAGAACGAGTTTAGGACTTGCACCGCTGGGGTTGCAACGGCATGCACAGCGGACGCATCCCTGACGCGGAACCCCCCTCTCCTCGACTAAGGGTGGCTCCAGCGTCTTTGCTTGGCGATTCGTCGAAGTGGCTGAGGGTTGGTGACGCGCTCCACAGCCCTCGCCGTGATCGTCTTCCCGGACACAAAGTGCCCCGCATGCTTTCGAGACGGCCTTCGCAGCGGCCGCCCGGGACGAACGGCGTCGACGACCATGATTCTTCATTAGGGGCCAATGATCTGGGATATCCGCCGCCCCACACCTTATCGGGCACGCCGGACGGAGAAAACACTCAAAGGAACGGGGGACATCAACTAGGATCGTTGAAATGCCTTAGACCCCAACCTGGCGCGCCAAATGTCGGTTTCTAAGAACCTATATATGAGTTGTGAGCTACAACTCTTTGAGAGTTCGGCCAGGGACTGAACACGTCCAGCGATCCTAAGTCATAGATGGGATGTGTGGATGAACTACAGATGAACACGAAGAACTACCCAGGTTCGGGCCACCTTCTTGGTGTAATACCCTACTCCTGCTTTGTTGTATTTCAATGGAGAGAGCTACAATGTGTCTGTTACAAGATGAAAAGATTGACCCCCGGCGAAGCCTTGGTCTTCCTTATTTATAGTGCGGAGGGAAGGCCTTGCTGGGACTTTTGATTGGCTGAATATACATTGACGTAGACCAGCGTAACCTGTACCCGGGTAGCATGGGCGTCCATCGCGTGCTGGCGTGCGTGATGATGACGTCCTTTCGGGGAAGCGTGTTACCCCCTGGGCACTTACCTGCCTCTTCTGGCATTCGTTGGGCGGTGGCGAAGTACCGCCACTGTAGTAGCGTAGGCGGTAGGTGAATCTTACTGCAGCCACCGTAGATGGCTTGGGTCTCATGGGTCCTTCCGGAGGCCGCGTGCGTAGACTAGTCATTCGGCCATCGTCCTCTTCCTGACGCGGGTAGCGATGCTTCCCGGTACGGACCCGCGTGCAGCCTCCGAAGTCAAGACCCGCCCCTCCCGGGCGGGCAGGTGATGTCACAAAGTGGCTTCCTGGGAAGGCCCCGTGAAGCCTTTCCTTAGGGCACTATAACTCTGTGTTTTATCCCTTGGCGACCCGATCCATAGTCCATCGGGCATATCAGGATATCCGCCAGACGTTCCCCACATGGAGGAACATCAATGCCTTCGTCCCCAAGGCTCCTCCTACGGGGTTAGTAATACCCTAGTTTTACTGACGCCGACAGTTCTATAAGCCCATAATGCATCATCAAGTTTCTTAGACCAATTCTTTCTGGATCTATTAACAGTCTTTTGTAAAATTATTTTTCTTTCCCTATTACTCAATTCAACTTGACCGCTAGACTGAGGATGATAAGGTGATGCAATTCTATGGTTGACATCATATTTAGCTAAGAGTTTATGAAATGCACCATGAATAAAATTTGAACCACCATTATTCATTAAATATCTAGGGACTCCAAACCATGGAAAAATAACCTCTTTAAGCATTTTAATAGATGTGTTCTGATCAACACTACTAGTTGGAATAGCTTCTACCCACTTAGTAACATAATCAACAACAACTAAAATATGAGTGTATCCATTAGATTTAGGAAAAGGCCCCATATAATAAAAACCCCAAACATCAAATGGTTCAATAACAAGTGAATAGTTCAGGCATTTCCCGACGTCTACCAATATTACCAATTCTTTGACATTCATCGCAAGAGAGGACAAACTTACGTGCATCCTTGAAAAGAGTGGGCCAATAAAAACCAGACTGTAATACCTTATGTGCTGTTCTGTCTCCCGCATGGTGTCCTCCGTATGCCTCGGAATGACACTTCCATAGGATTTGTTCCTGTTCATGCTCTGGTACACAACGTCTAATAACACCATCTACCCCTTCTTTATATAAATGTGGGTCATCCCAAAAGTAATGTCTTCAATCAAAAAAGAACTTTTTCTTTTGTTGGTATGTAAAACTAGGTGGTATATATTTAGCGACAATATAATTAGCATAATCTGCATACCAAGGATTATTATGAGAAGTAGAAGCATTTACAACAGCTAATTGCTCATCAGGAAATTTATCATTAATAGGAAGTGGGTCATCAAGAACATTTTCCATTCTAGACAAATTATTTGCTACAGGGTTTTCAGCTCTCTTTCTATCAACAATATGCAAATCAAACTCTTGTAATACTAAAACCCACCTAATTAGTCTAGGTTTACCATCTTTTTTTCCATAAGATATTTAATTGCAGCATCATCGATATGAATGGTAACTTTAGAATCAACAATATAAGGTCTGAATTTATCACATGCAAACACAACAGCTAAAAATTCTTTCTCAGTAGTAGCATAATTTTTTTGAGCACTATCCAAGGTATTACTAGCATAATGAATAACATTCAATTTCTTATCAACTCTTTGACCTAGAACAACACCAATAGCATAATCACTAGCATCACACATTATTTCAAAGGGTAGGTTCCAATCAGGTGGTTGGACAATGGGTGCAGAAGTTAAGACTTTGTTAAGTATTTCAAAGGCTTCTACGCAATCATCATCAAAAACAAATGGAACATCATTTTGCAAAAGATTAGTAAGAGGCCTAGAAATTTTAGAGAAGTCTTTTATGAACCTCCTATAAAAACCAGCATGACGAAGGAAACTTCTTATACCTTTGATATCTTTAGGACATGGCATTTTCTCAATCGCATAAACTTTAGCTTTATCTACCTCAATACCTCTTTCAGAAATTTTATGCCCGAGGAATATACCTTTGTTCACCATAAAGTGGCACTTCTCCCAATTCAAGACAAGATTAGTCTCTTCACATCTCTGCAAAACTCAGTCAAGGTTGCTTAAGCAATCATCAAAAGAGGTTCCGTAAACAGAGAAATCATCCATGAATACCTCAACAATCTTTTGATAGAAATAAGAGAATATAGCAGTCATACATGTTTGAAAGGTAGCAGGTGCATTGCATAAACCAAAAGGCATACGTTTATAAGCATAATTTCCAAAAGGACAAGTAAAAGTGGTTTTCTCTTGATCTTCTTTTGATACAGGTATTTGAGAAAAACCAGAATAACCATCAAGGAAGCAAAAGTGTGTATGCCTAGATAATCTATCTAACATTTGATCAATAAAAGGTAAAGGGTAATGATCTTTCCTAGTAGCTTTATTTAATTTCCTGAAATAGATTAGCATCCTATAACCAGTTACAATTCTTTGTGGGATAAGTTCATTTTTATCATTAGGAACAACAGTAATACCTCCTTTCTTTGGAACACAATGTACAGGACTTACCCATCTACTATCAGCTATAGGATAAATTATACCTACCTCCAGAAGCTTTAATATTTCAGTTCTTACCACATCCTTCATTTTGGGATTCAAACGGCGTTGATGATCAACGACTGGCTTAGCATCAGGCTCCATATTAATCTTGTGCTGGCATAAAGTGGGACTAATGCCCTTAAGATCATCAAGAGTATATCCAATAGCAGCACGATGCTTCCTCAGAGTTTTAAGTAATCTCTTTTCTTCATGCCCTGAAAGGTTAGCATTGATAATAACATGATATATCTTATTTTCATCAAGATAAGCATATTTTAATGTATCAGGTAGTTTCTTTAATTCAAACATAGGATCGCTCTTAGGTGGGAGAGGATCTCCCAAAGTTTCAACATGCAAATTGTGTTTAAGGATAGGTACTTGTCTAAAGAATATCTCATCTATTTCATTTTTTCATTTATATGCACATCATTTTCATGGTCTAGCAGATATTGTTCTAAAGGATCAGTAGGAGGAACAACAATAGAAGCAAGACCAATAATTTCATCTTTATTAGGCAATTCTTTATCATGAGGTTGCCTACGAAACTTTGAGAAATTAAACTCATGTGATACATCACCAAAGTTAACATTGACCTTTTCCCTAGAACAATCAATCTTAGCATTAACCATATTCAAGAAGGGTCTACCAAATATAATGGGACAAAAATCATCTTGTGGTGATCCAAGAACTAGAAAATCAGTGGGGTATTTAATCTTACCACACAGGACTTCAACATCTCTAACAATCCCAGGTGGTGAAATAGTATGTCTGTTCGCAAGCTTAATAGTAACATCAATATCTTCAATCTCAACAGGTGCAATATCATTCATGACTTCTTGATAAAGAGAAAACGGAATAGTACTTACACTAGCACCCATATCACATAAATCATGATAACAATGATCTCCAATTTTAACAGAAACAACAGGCATGCCAACAACAGGTTTGTTTTTATCTGTTGTTTCTCATTTAGCAATCCTAGTTGCTTCCTCACAGAAGTATATAACATGTCCATCAATATTATCAACCAAAAGATCTTTAATCATTGCAACATTAGGTTCCACTCTAATTTGTTCAGGGGGTCTAATTGGTTTAATATTGCTCTTATTAACCACAGTTGAAGCTTTAGTATGTTCCTTAATCCTAACAGGAAAAGGAGGTTTCTCAATATAAGCAGTAGGCACAACCGAATCAACATTATAAATGATTGTTTCATCTTTAACTACAACAGGTTCCTCATTTAATTCAATAGGTGGATGAAACTTAAACCATTTCTCCTTAGGGAGATCAACATGAGCAGCAAATGATTCACAAAAGGTGGCTACTATCTCAGAGTCAAGTCCATATTTGGTACTAAACTTATGAAAAGCATCGATTTCCATAAAAGATTTAACACAATAAACTCAAGATTTATACCTGACTCTTTACCTTTGTCGATTTCCCAATCTTCAGAGTTATGTTTAATTCTTTCCAGAAGATCCCATTTGAATTCAATAGTTCTCTTAATAAAGGAGCCAGTAGAAGAAGTATCGAGCATGGATTGATCATTATGAGAAAACCGAGCATAAAAGTTTTGTATAATAATTCCTCTTGAGAGCTCATGATTGGGGCATGTGTGCATCATATATTTAAGCCTCCTCCAAGCTTGAGCGATACTTTCTCCTTCATGAGGCCAAAAATTATATATATAATTCTGATCACGATGAACCAAATGCATAGGATAAATTTTTTGGTGAAATTCCAGCTTCAACCGGTTCCAATCCCATGTTCCAGTATAATCCAATAGCCTATGCCATGTCAATGCCTTTCCCCCCAAAAATAAAGGGAATACCTTCTTCTTAACTCCATCCTCGGATAAACCTGCAAGCTTAAACAATCCACAAATTTCATCTATATAGATCAAGTGCATATTAGGATGTACCGTTCCGTCTCCTGCATAAGGATTAGCTAGCAGTTTCTCTAACATACCCGAAGGAAGTTCAAAATAAATATTTTCAGTAGGTTCAGTAGGTTGAGGGACAACTCTTATTGCTTCCGGTCAAGGTGAAGATACCCCGAACAAGCCCCTCAAAGGATTATTTTCCATAGTTACAAGTGACAGTAAATTTCAGCACATAAAAAAAATGTTTCCTAACCAAATTCCACTTACCAAAGGCGCTTTACTCCCCGGAAACAGCGCCAGAAAAGAGGCTTGATGACCCACAAGTATAGGGGATCAATCATAGTCCTTTAGATAAGTAAGAGTGTCGAACCCAACGAGGAGCAGAAGGAAATGATAAGCGGTTTTCAGTAAGGTATTCTCTGCAAGTACTAAAAGTAGCGGTAACAGATAGTTTTGTAGCAAGGTAATTCGTAACAAGTAACAAGTAACAATAGTAACCAAGGTGCAGCAAGGTGGCCCAATCCTTTTTATAGCAAAGAACAAGCCGAAACATTCTCTTATAGTAAGCAAAGTGTTCTCGAGGACACATGGGAATTGTCGTCTAGTCACGTTCATCATGTTTAGTTGATTCTTGTTCGCTACTTTGATAATTTGATATGTGGGTAGACCGGTGCTAGGGTGATGTTCTTACTTGAACAAGCAACCCTCTTATGATTACCCCCTCTCGCAAGCATCCGCAACTACGAAAGAAGAATTAAGATAAATCTAACCATAGCATGAAACATATGGATCCAAATCAGCCCCTTACGGAATAATGCATAAACTAGGGTTTAAGCTTTTGTCACTCTTGCAACCCATCATCTACTTATTACTCCCCAATGCATTCTCCTAGGCTCAAATATGGTGAAGTGTCATGTAGTCGACGTTCACATGACACCACTAGAAGAATAACAAGATACACATCATCAAAATATTGAACGAATACCAACTTCACATGATTAGTTATAACAAGACTTCTCCCATGTCTTCAAGAACAAAAGTAACTACTCACAAATCATATTCATGTTCAAGATCAGAGGTGTATTGAATATGTTTGAGGATCTGAACATATAATCTTCCACCAAAAAAACCAACTAGCATCAATTACGAGATGTAATCAACAGTACTAGCAACCCACAGGTACCAATCTGATGTTTTGGGACAAAGATTGAATACAAGAGCTGAAATAGGGTTTGAGATGAGATGGTGCTGGTGAAGATGTTGAGGAAGATTGGTCCTCCCATGATGAGAGGATCGTTGGTGATGTCAATGGCTTCGATTTCCTCCTCCCGGAGGGAAGTATCCCCGGCGGAATCGCTCCGCCGGAGAGCAAAAGTGCTCCTGCCCAAGTTCCGCCTCAAGATGGCGGCGCTCCATCCCAAAAGTCTTCTCCTTATTTTTTTCTAGGGAAAATGGGCTTATATACCAGAAAATGGGCACCGAAGGCTGGCCAGGGGCTCCACAAGCCACCAGGGCGTGCCTGGGGGGGTGGCGCGCCCTGGTGCCTCGTGGGCACCCGGGTGGCCCCCTCTGGTACTTCTTTCGTCCAATATTTTTTATTTATTCCAAAATAAATCTCTGCGAAATTTCAGCTCATTTGGAGATGTGCAGAATAGGTATCTCTGACATAGTTTTTTCAGGTCCAGAATACCAGCTGCCGGCAATCTCCTTCCTTATGTAAATCTTGCATATTAAGAGAGAAAATGCATTATAATTGCTCCCCAAAGTGTTATATTGATCAAAAATACTATAAATAACAGTAGGAAAACATGATGCAAAATGGACGTATCATAAAGATCTTGATGAAGATTGGTCCTCCCACAATGAGAGGATCGTTGATGATGTCGATGGCTTCGATTTCCCCCTCCCGGAGGGAAGTATCCCCGGCGGAATCGCTCCGCTGGAGAGCAAAAGTGCTCCTGCCCAGGTTTTGCCTCGAGACGGCGGCGCTTCATCCCGAAAGTCTTCTTTTGATTTTTTTCTAGGGAAATATCATATTATAGGAGAAGATGGGCCAGGTGTAGGATCGAAAGTATGTCTAGAGGGGGGTGATTAGACTACTTGACCAATTAAAACCTAACCTTTTCCCAATTTTAGTTGTAGGCAGATTTTAGCAACAATACAAGTCAAGCATCACCCTACACATGCAATTCTAAGAGTATAGCAGCGGAAAGTAAGCAATTGCATATGTAAGTAAAGGAGGGGATCAGAGATTTCAAATGCAATGAAGACACAGTGGTTTTTGGCGTTGTTCCGATAGGTGGTGCTATCATACGTACATGTTGATGGAGACTTCAACCCACGAAGGGTAACGGCTGCGCGAGTCCACGGAGGGCTCCACCCACGAAGGGTCCACGAAGAAGCAACCTTGTCTATTCCACCATGGCTTACGTCCACGAAGGACTAGCCTCACTTGGGGTAGATCTTCACAAAGTAGGCGATCTCCTTGCCCTTACAAACTCTTGGTTCAACTCCACATCATGTCGGAGGCTCCCAAGTGACACCTAACCAATCTAGGAGACACCACTCTCCAAAAGGTAATAGACGGTGTGTTGTTGATGAACTCCTCACTCTTGTGCTTCAAATGATAGTCTTCCCAACAATCAAACAACTCCTCACAGATTTGGCTATGGTGGAAGAACGATTTGAGTGGAAAGCAACTTGGGAAAGGCTAGAGATCAAGGTTCAAATGGTAGGAATGGAATAGCTTGATCTCAACACATGAGTAGGTGGTTCTCTCTCAGAAAATGTATGGTGGAAGTGTAGGCACGTTTTGATGGCTCTCCTTACTAAGAAGGGAGTTGTGGAGGGGTATATATAGCCTCCACACAAAATCCAACCGTTACACACTTTTGACCCAACTCGGTGGCACCGAAACCATAATCTCGGTAGCACCGAACTGTGTAAAAGATATGAACATTAGGAATCTCGGTGGGACCGATAGGAACAACTTGGATGGACCGAAGTGCAATGGCTAGGGCAAACCTCATCTCGGTGGCACCGATTGCATCAACTCGGTAGGACCGAAGTGAAGCAATAAGGCAATAGAGAGTTGGCAAGCCATCTCGGTGAGACCGATTTGCAAAACTCGGTGAGACCGAAGTGAGTGCAAACGATTACAGAGAGTTGGCAAGGCCATCTCGGTGGGACCGAGATCCGTTTCGGTGGATCCGATTTGTTAGGATTTTGGCAGTGGCTAAGACTTGCTGAACTCGGTGGGGCCGGATAGAGAATTTCGGTGGGGCCGAGTTGGAATGTAGGTTTAGGACATATTTGGAGCAGAGAGAGTGGTTGAGGGTTTTGGAGTACTGACACTAAGCACTTGAGCAAAAAGACCATTAAGCAACACCTCATCCCCTTTTAATAGTATTGGCTTTCCTATGGACTCAATGTGATCTTGGATCACTAAACCAAAAATGTAGAGTCTTGATCTTTTGCCAATCCTTGTCCTTAGCATTTTGAGGGGTCCACATCTCTAGTCCATGCCATGCCAATCATTGAACATCCTGAAATCTTTAACTTGAATGGACATTAGTTCAATGAGATATATGTTGTTATGAATTACCAAAACCACCAAGGGAGCAAATGTGCTTTCAATCTCCCCCTTTTTGGTAATTGATGACAATATATAGATCAAAGCTTCGACAAAAGGTTAAATGAATGAAATACATCGTCGCTTTGAGAAGTATGTGATAAGCAAGATCTCCCCCTAAATTTGTGCATTATTAATGATTTGCGTTTGAATGCAAATGCACAATCGATTAGGCTCATGGGTCACTCTTCCATGTCACATACATCTTGGTGGAGCGCGCAAAATGATATGATCAGAATAGCAAGCACGCATCACCAACATAAGTAAGTGATCATACAAGATAATGATAGAGATGAGCATAGATCAGCATAGTATGACCAATCACATGAAGTATAATATCTCACAAGCACTATAGCAAGCACACACATAACAAAGTACCAACAAGCAAATAGTAGCAAAAGAACTCGAGAGAAATAAAACGACCAAAACACTCTCTCTCGAAGCCTATGATCTATACATATTCTCCCCCTTTGGCAGCAAGTACCAAAAAGCTCGAATATGTATAGGACTATGCGGCTCTCTAAGCACGGTCCTCCGAAGCTCCTGAAGGCGATCTCCTGCTGGCGGCTCCGGTGTGCGTAGATGGCGTTGAGAGAAGAGCGTCCGCGAAGGCTTCTGCAGACATTTGCTGGGCTGGTGGAGTGGATACCGGCGGTGGCACTGTGGCAGCAGCAGCAGGTGCAGAGACTGTGGTCCTCGGATCCACAACTGGCACTGCAGCAGATCTGGCTGCCCTAGGCACTGTCTGAAAACGCTCTGTGGTAGGCCTGTCATCTCCACTGTCATCTGATCGGGCTGTCTTGACAGCATCAACATCACTCTGCAGTTGCTCCACGGTAGTCTGGATCTCTGTGACCTTGGCATCTAGATCATGAAATTTAGTCTCAATTATCCGCTCTAAGCTAGCCTGGTGCTGGGTGAGGTTGGCCAGACTTCGCTTAATCCTCAGGGTGGCTTCAAGCAGATATGTCATTTGGTCAGACTTAGACTTAAGATTTGCAATTGGAGCATTTGGAGCTGTTGCCTCCTGGGCTGCTTTTGCTTCTTTGGCGTTACAGATCTTCTCCTGAGCTTGTGCAGAAGTGGGATGCGAAGGATCCATCACTATGACATTATCCTCAAACTCTGGATGCAAAGGCAAATGCTCTCGGTCAAGAAGGTATGTGCTGGTTCCAACCTTGGAATTGACCAAAATCTGAATATGTGGGGCATATCCGCACGATCTCTTCTGATTAGCTGCAGTCCTCTTGATAGTTTCTACTATAAGGCTCATCACCTTAAATTTCTGAGGAGTATCAAACAGATGCAGCAAATTGATGGAGTGGCCACGAATCATTTTGTCATCTCCTGACTTGGGTAACAAGGCGTACCGCAAGATGGTGTTCTTGGTGGCCAATCCTGGGAGCAGATGCTTCACTGATCCAAGCTTATGAGTCTCAATGTCCTTCTGAGGAATTGCAGTGTACATGTTCTTCATGGAGTTATGATCCATCTTGAGCTTGGCATAAATATCATAGTCATCATCCTCTTCCTTGGGTGCACCAAGAAGACTTGCCCACTCAGAGATGGTTGACTGGTACCTGATACCCTCTGTCATCCACACTATTCTGCCATCTGGATAGAAATGAGCAGTAGAGTAGAACTGCATGACCATTTCATCATTCCACTTGGTCAATTTCTTTCCGACAAAGTCATCAACTCCTGCAATCCTGAAGCTCTCATGGACGTGGGGGAAGTAATCCTCGTTCTCATCAATGTATTCCCAATCCACCCATTTCATGTCACTAACAATGGGCTTCTTGTCCAACAGCACTGTTTCATAAAAGTCTTGCTGTTCTCGTGTGTGAAAGCGATAGTCACAAGCTGTCTTCCTCCTTGTAGCATAAGGATCTGACAGTCTCCACTGACGCAGTCCTTTGTCCTTCCTCAGCATCATGTTTTCTGCAATTGGGTGTGCATTATCATGGTCTGGAATCTTAGGCTTCAATTTCCTGAGCACTGGTGGCTCTTCATCAACATTTGCCTCAGGCACTGGGGCCTTGTTCTTTTCAGCAGCTGATATGTTCCTGGTTGACCTCTTGGGTGCTGGAGCTTTTGGTTTTGACTTGGTGGGGGCAGCAGTCCTGATTGCATCAGACATGAGCTTCTGAGCTTTTGCTGGGGTGCATTTGCTGCTGGCTCCTCCTCCTCTTCCTCCTCATCAATCATCATGGAGGGTCTGCCAATCACACGGGCAGTAGTTTTCCTCACTCTCTTCTTCTTTGCTCCTGCAGCTGGTTCTATGTCACTAGGCTCTTCAAGTGAGAATTGCATAGTCTGCTTTGGAACTTTCCTCACAGCAGTCTTATCTTTGGTAGATGATGGTTTGGTGTTGTACTCCTTAGCAAGCACAACTCTTTTCTTCTTTGTTGCTGCCTCACTAGCAACAAAATCTTCATCTTCACTGTCTAAGGTTTTCTTCTTCCTTGTTCTAGTGGCTGCCTTAGGAAGATCTGGAGAGCTCCTCTCTCCCTCATAGAAACTCTCTGCAGGGCTTGACCCTTCACTTAGTTTTGCATGCTGTTCATACCTGTTCTGGCTGTCGCTGGAATCTGACATCTTGCTGAGCTGATCCTGTGATAGATGGGTATGGGCAGAGTAGATGAGTCATCACAAAAAGCAGAAGTTTTTCATAAAAAATGAGTTCAACTCTTAGTTTCAAGTTTTCACAGGATGCATTTCGGATGGACTGAGTTGATCATCCCGGTGATACCGAAGCATACAACAGAAACCTTACACGCCATTTCGGTCAGACCGAGATGGGGTTCGGTGGTTCCGAGATGCTAGGGTTTCACTGAGATTTTACTTTCGGTCTCACCGATACGTACAGCTCGGTGGCACCGAGACGTACTAGTGCTATGGCCAGAGGCCAAATCGGTGGGACCAAAAATTTCGAATCGGTCGGTCTGAGATGCATTCGGCGGAAACTTAAACCTAAAATTTTTACTCGCATCTAATCTACGGAATTTGCAGTGTAAAAGGAGTTCTCAATCCGTGGCATGAATTCAGGCAGTCCAATCATGCATTGAATCGGAAATGGAGCATGAGAGGGATCGAATCTCACCCTAACTCGGTGGAGATTCTCTACGGCGGGGCAGATTGCCGTTGACGACGACGGAGTCCGGCGGCGAGGGCGCGCTGGAGACGAAGGGCGACGGCAGCAACGGGGTGCGGGAACGAGTGGGGTCGAGAAATTTCAACCGTTCGGTCCACGATATATATACCCGTACGCTGTCGGTGGCGCCGAGTTGAACAACTCGGTGGCACCGATATGTGTAACTGCACGCAATGTAGCACATCGGTGGCGCCGAAATGGTTCAATTCGGGAGCACCGAGATGGAAAACCTAGATCAATCTAAGTGATTTCGGTTGGACCGAGTTTGAGTGAATTAGTTTGGCCGAAATCAGATAGAAGGTTTTGGAGGTTCAGCCCTTTCAGATCGGTGACTCCGAGTGCGCCTCACCCGGAGGGTCCGAAAAAGACTTGTTCAATTTTTGTGATGCAGCAAGAATAGAATTTGAGACAAGAAAGCATAGATAGCTAGAGAAGGTACTTAGGCATTCTTGTACATCCACCTGGCCAAAAAAACCAAGACAATCAAAACAACAAATGGATGTCTTCGAATGATGAAAACATGCAAACCAACATGCTCACACAATAAGATAGCAAATGAAATATGTGTCAAACGTGCACAACCAATTCTAGCATCTATCAAGCAATGGTGATGACTAGGTCATCTATATATGAGTATATTGACTTAGGAGCCAAATGAGAACATTTGATCATAGGTCATACTCATCGTTTAAGCACAAGTGGGGTTACCACTTTTACATAAAGCATTGATGTGTTCACACCATTAGAGTTGCTTTAGCTCAATTGTTTAGAGCAAAGCTCCCCTAGATGTGATACCCCCCCTAAGAGGGATGAACTAACCTTGGGTTTTGTCGATGATGACTTCATGTAGATGTTGAAGATATGGATGCTCAATGTTGATGTAAACCATCAAGAGTTGGGAGCAATCCTTTGGAGTTTTGTGCTTTCAATACCTACATGGGTTAGTCCCACACAAGGAACATGCAAGGATATCCATAGACATAGAGTGAAATACACACATGATGATGTCCACGAATGCATTGATTACCTTGTCCCTTGTCTTACCAACAAGAGGGTTTGTGAATCCATGAACTAGTGCAAAATGTGGAGGTTGGCTGCACAAATTCTTGCCATAAGGAGTATGAATGAAGTTCGTTGGCGGAGTCACCCTCAAGAACTCTCTAGTTCTTCTTCTTCTGGACCCACATCAACTTGATGGGAATCCTTGGAGTTGTAGTAGCACTTGATGAAGTCTTAGGAACCCACTTGACCATGGCTTGAGGAGCTTCTTCAAATGAATCAATCTCTTCTTGAAGCTTGTCCTTGCCTTTTAGCTTGTGGTCTTGTGGTGGAAGATCTTCTTGAGCTTGTGTTCCCCTGAAGGAAGTAGGATCATACTTCTCTTGTTGAGGAACAATCTTTGTCTTGGGGTATTGATCTTCTTCCCATTCAACTCCATTGGCATTGAACTTTCGTTCAAAACCAACACCTTGGTTCTTCCGGTGCCTTCCTTGCTTGCGTACAATTTCCTCAAATTGCTTACTCCCAGCAAGGCTCTTATAGACACCTTTTTCTATAATTCCTTTCAATAGCATATTTTCTTGCTCAAGTGTAACTTGGCTAAGAGAATCATTAGTGGAATCAATAGAACTACTAGAAGCAACAACATTGGATTTAGCATTGTTATTGTTACTACTAGAGGTAGAACCTTTTTTACCCTTGTTGCTAGTTTGCTTAGGTTTAACTTGTGACATAAAGGGAGACAAGAGTAAATGCTTGGCAAGATATGAAGAACTCTTCTTTCAAAGATCGTCATTGATAGCTTTAATAAACTCATGCTCTTGCTCTAAATTTAGCTTCTCGAAGCGTAGCTTCTCATGAGTTCTTAGAAGTTCTCTATGATCCTCTTGAGTTGTTTCATGAGCTAACTTAAGAGCATTTAGTTCTTTAGTTAGACGCTCAATCTCCTTCATAGCATTGTCACTCGTTTCCTCTTGACTATCATGATTACTAGCATTTTCATTATAGCTCACATCACTAGCCCTATCAACAAGTAAATCATCATCACCAAGCAAATCATCTTCATCACTATTGAAATCAAGATACTCGGGGTGTGATACCTTGGGGCCTTTTGCCATGAAGCATCTTCCAATTCCTTCATTTGGTGAGTCAAATAGATCATAGGAGTTGGATGACACAAGAGCAAGTCCGGCAACACCTTCATCTTGACTATAGTCGGAGTTGGAGTGATAACTTCTCTCGGAGTGGTTGTCGGAGTCGGAGCCGGAAACCCATTCACCAACATGAGCTTGATGTCTTCTTCTTGTGTAGCTCTTGGATGACTTGTCCTTCCTCTCCGAATCCTTTCTTCCTCGAGAGTGTCTTCATTCATATCGATCATCTCTACTCCTTCTCTCCTTATGAGGTGATTCATCTCTTCTATGTCTTCCTCTTGGTGATTCATCTCTTTTCTTGTAGCGTGCCGTACACTCATTGGAGTAGTGTCCGAGCTTTCCACAATTGTAGCAATTACGGTCACGACTTGATGGTCTTCTCTCATAGTGTCTTGAGCTAGAGCTTCTTTCTTTCCCTTTGTTCTTGTAGAACTTGTTGAACCTTTTCACCATTAGGCTTATCTCTTCATTGGATACTAGCTTGTCACTTGGAGTTGTTGGAGCATCGGTTGAGGCTTTGTAAGCACCACTTGATTTGTTGTGTAGCTCCTCTTTGTCCTTGAGAGACATTTCATGAGCAACAATCCTTCCAATGACTTCCGTGGGCTTGAGATCTTTGTAATTTGGCATCATTTGGATCAATGTGCAGACAGTATCATATTTTCCATCCAAGGCTCTAAGTATCTTCTTGATGATGAATTTGTCGGTCATTTCTTCACTTCCTAAGCCGGCAATCTCATTTGTGATGAGAGCAAGCCTAGAGTATATCTCAGCGACTCCTTCACCATCCTTCATCTTGAATTTTTCAAGTTGACTTTGAAGCACATCCAACTTAGATTCCTTGACGGACTCGGTACCCTCATGCATATCAACCAAAGTATCCCAAATTTCTTTTGCATTCTCGAGGCGGCTGATTTTGTTGAATTCTTCGGGACATAAACCGTTGAATAAAATGTCACAAGCTTGAGCATTGTATTGCAACATCTTCAATTCTTCCGGGGTTGCTTCACGATCCGGTTCCTTGCCATCCTCAAAGAACTCACCTTGCAAGCCAACACGAACAACAGCCCAAACGGCGGGGTTATGACCAAGAATATGCATTTTCATCTTATGTTTCCAACTAGCAAAGTTTGTACCGTCAAAATATGGACCTCTACGGTGATAGTTACCCTCACTAGACGCCATACTCTCCTAGGTTGTGAAACCAAGGCTATGATCACCAAAGCAATGGAAATCAAGGCTTACGGAGACCAAAGCTCTGATACCACTTGTAGGATCGAAAGTATGTCTAGAGGGGGGGTGATTAGACTACTTGACCAATTAAAACCTAACCTTTTCCCAATTTTAGTTGTAGGCAGATTTTAGCAACAATACAAGTCAAGCATCACCCTACACATGCAATTCTAAGAGTATAGCAGCGGAAAGTAAGCAATTGCATATGTAAGTAAAGAAGAGGATCGGAGATTTCAAACGCAATGAAGACACAGTGGTTTTTGGCGTGGTTCCGATAGGTGGTGCTATCGTACGTCCACGTTGATGGAGACTTCAACCCACGAAGGGTAACGGCTGCGCGAGTCCATGGAGCGCTCCACCCACGAAGGGTCCACGAAGAAGCAACCTTGTCTATTCCATCATGGCTTACGTCCACGAAGGACTAGCCTCACTCGGGGTAGATTTTCACAAAGTAGGCGATCTCCTTGCCCTTACAAACTCTTGGTTCAACTCCACATCATGTCGGAGGCTCCCAAGTGACACCTAACCAATCTAGGAGACACCACTCTCCAAAAGGTAATAGACGGTGTGTTGTTGATGAACTCCTTGCTCTTGTGCTTCAAATGATAGTCTTCCCAACACTCAAACAACTCCTCACAGATTTGGCTATGGTGGAAGAAGGATTTGAGTGGAAAGCAACTTGGGAAAGGCTAGAGATCAAGGTTCAAATGGTAGGAATGGAATAGCTTGATCTCAACACATGAGTAGGTGGTTCTCTCTCAGAAAATGTATGGTGGAAGTGTAGGCACGTTCTGATGGCTCTCCTTACTAAGAAGGGAGTGGTGGAGGGGTATATATAGCCTCCACACAAAATCCAACCGTTACACACTTTTGACCCAACTCGGTGGCACCGAAACCATAATCTCGGTAGCACCGAACTGTGTAAAAGATATGAACGTTAGGAATCTTGGTGGGACCGATAGGAACAACTCGGATGGACCGAAGTGCAATGGCTAGGGCAAACCTCATCTCGGTGGCACCGATTGCATCAACTCGGTAGGACCGAAGTGAAGCAATAAGGCAACAGAGAGTTGACAAGCCATCTCGGTGAGACCAAAGTGAGTGCAAACAATTACAGAGTTGGCAAGGCCATCTCGGTGGGACCGAGATCCGTTTCGGTGGATCCGATTTGTTAGGGTTTTGGCAGTGGCTAAGACTTGGTGAACTCGGTGGGGCCGGATAGAGAATTTTGGTGGGGCCAAGTTGGAATGTAGGTTTAGGACATATTTGGAGCAGAGAGAGTGGTTGAGGGTTTTGGAGTACTAACACTAAGCACTTGAGCAAAAAGACCATTAAGCAACACCTCATCCCCTTTTAATAGTATTGGCTTTCCTATGGACTCAATGTGATCTTGGATCACTAAACCAAAAATGTAGAGTCTTGATCTTTTGCCAATCCTTGTCCTTAGCATTTTGAGGGGTCCACATCTCTAGTCCATGCCATGCCAATCATTGAACATCCTGAAATCTTTAACTTGAATGGACATTAGTTCAATGAGATATATGTTGTTATGAATTACCAAAACCACCAAGGGAGCAAATGTGCTTTTACCAGGAGACCTGCTGGGGGGCCCACAACTCAGAGGGCGCGCCCAGGGGGTAGGGCGCGCCCCCTGAGCTTGTGGCTCTCTGGTGGGTCACTTCCTGGTATTTCTTCTGCAAATATATTTTATATATTCCAAAATAATTCTCTATAAATTTTCAGGTCATTTGGAGTTGTGGAGAATATCTATCTCTGTTGTAGCTTTTTCAGGTCCAGAATTCTAGCTGCCGGCGATCTCGCTCTTCATGTTAAACTTGCAAAATAAGAGAGAAAAGGCATTAGGATTGCATCATAAAGTGAAATAATGACGCAAAACGTAATAAATAACATTAGGAAAACATGATGCAAAATGGACGTATCAGTGGCACTTCTCCGAGTTCAAAACGAGATTAGTTTCTTCACATCTCTGCAAAACTCGATCAAGGTTGATTAAGCAATCATCAAAGGAAGTTCCATAAATGAAGAAATCATCCATGAAAACCTCAACAATCTTTTCAAAAAAATCAGAGAATATAGCAGTCATGCATCTTTGAAAAGTAGCGGGTGTATTACATAAACCAAAAGGCATTCGTCTATAAGCATAAGTTCCAAAAGGACAAGTAATGGTGGTTTTTGCTTGATCTTCTTGCTATACAGGTATTTGAGAAAAACCAGAATAACCATCTAGGAAACAGAAGTGTGTATGCTTAGACAATCTTTCTAACATTTGATCAATGAAAGGCAAAGAATAATGATCTTTTCTAGTAACCTTATTTAATTTCCTGAAATCAATTACATCCTATAACTAGTTACAATTCTTTGTGGGATAAGCTCATTTTTATCATTAGGAACAACGATAATATACCTCCTTTCTTAGGAACACATTGAACAGGACTCACCCATCTACTTTCAGCTATGAGATAAATGATACCTACTTCCAGAAGCTTTAATATGTCAGTTCTTACCACATCCTTCATTTTGGGATTCAAGAGGCATTGATGATCAATGACCGGTTTAGCATCAGGTTCCATATTAATCTTATGTTGACACAGAGTGGGACTAATGCCCTTAAGATCATCAAGAGTATATCCAATTGCAGCACGATGCTTCCTGATACGTCCATTTTGCATCATGTTTTCCTATTGTTATTTATTATGTTTTGGATCATTATTTCACATTATGATGCAATCCTAATGCATTTCTCTCTTATTTTGCAAGTTTCACATGAAGAGGGAGATTGCCGGCAGCTGGAATTATGGACCCGAAAAGGCTACAACAGAGATAGCTATTCTCCACAACTCCAAATGACCTGAAAATTTACGAAGAATTATTTTGTAATATATAAAAAATATTGGCGAAAGAATTACCAGAAGGGAACCCACCAGGGAGCGACAGGCTCAGGGGGCGCGCCCTACCCCCCTCGGCGCGCCCTGTGAGCTTGTGGGCCCCCTGGCAGGGGTCCGGGGCTCATCTTCTCCTATAAGATGCTATTTGCCCTAGAAAAAAATCAGAAGAAGACTTTCGGGATGCAGCACCGCCGTCTCGAGGTGGAACCTAGGCATGAGCACTTTTACTCTCCGGCGGAGTGATTCCGCCGAGGATACTTCCCTCCGGGAGGGGGAAATTGAAGCCATCGACATCACCAATGATCCTCTCATCATGGGAGGACCAATCTTCATCGACATCTTCACTAGCACCATCTCATCTCAAACCCTAGTTCATCTCTTCTATTCAATCTTTGTCCCAAAACCTCAGATTCGTACTTGTGGGTTGCTAGTAGTGTTGATTACATCTCATAGTTGATGCTAGTTGGTTTATTTGGTGGAAGATTATATGTTGAGATCCTCAAGCATATTCAATACACCTCTGATCTTAAACATGATTATGATTTGTGAGTAGTTACTTTTTTTCTTGAGGACATGGGAGAAGTCTTGTTATAAGTAATCATGTGAAGTTGGTATTCGTTTGATATTTTGATGATATGTATGTTGTTCTTCATTTAGTGGTGTCATGTGAACGTCAACTACATGACACTTCACCATACTTGGGCCTAAGGGAAGGCATTGGGGAGTAATAAGTAGATGATGGGTTGCAAGAGTGACAGAAGTTTAAACCCTAGTTTATGCGTTATTCTGTAAGGGGCTAATTTGGATCCATATGTTTCATGGTATGGTTAGATTTATCTCAATTCTTCTTTCGTAGTTGCGGATGCTTGCGAGAGGGGGTAATGATAAGAGGGTTGCTTGTTCAAGTAAATAGCACCCTAGCACCGGTCCACTCACATATAAAATTATCAAAGTAGCGAACGCGAATCAACTAAGCATGATGAACGTGACTAGATGATAATTCCCATGTGTCCTCGAGAATGCTTTGCTTACTATAAGAGAACGTTCCGGCTTGTTGTTTGCTATAAAAAGGATTGGGCCACCTTGCTGCACCTTGGTTACTATTGTTACTTGTTACTTGTTACGAACTACCTTGCTACAAAACTATCTATTACCGCTACTTTCAGTACTTGCAGAGAATACCTTGCTGAAAAGTGCTTGTCATTTCCTTCTGCTCCTCGTTGGGTTTGACACTCTTACTTATCGAAAGGACTACAATTGATCCCCTATACTAAAGCTTCAACTGTGATTAATAAGAGTAGTATTAAACCAATTACACCCTCTGAACAAATTAGAGTGGAACCTAATGTTGCAATGATTAAAGATCTTTTGGTTGATAATATTGATGGACATGTTATATATTTATGTGAGGAAGCAACTAGGAATACTAAATGAAAAACAGCAGATAAAAATAGACCTATTGTTGGCATGTCTGTTGTTTCTGTTAAAATTGGAGATCATTGTTATCATGGTTTATGTGATATGGGTGCTAGTGTAAGTGCTATTCCGTTTTCTCTTTATCAAGAAGTCATGAATGATATTGCACCTATTGAGATTGAATATATTGATGTTACTATTAAGCTTGCAAACAGAGATACTATTTCACCACTTGGAATTGTTAGAGATGTTGAAGTCTTGTGCGGTAAGATCAAATACCCTACTGATTTTCTTGTTATTGGATCACCACAAGATGATTTTTGTCCCATTATATTTGGTAGACCTTTCTTGAATACAGTTAATGCTAAGATTGATTGCAGTAGAGAAACGATCAGTGTTAATTTTGGTGATGTATCGCTTGAATTTCATTTCTCTAAGTTTTGTAGACAACCTCATGATAAAAATAGCCTAATAAAGATGAAATTATTGGTCTTGCTTCTATTGTAGTTCCTCCTACAGATCCTTTAGAACAATATTTGCTATACCACGAAAACGATATGCATATGAATGAAAAAAGTGAAATAGATGAAATATTCTTTAGACAAGCACCTATCCTTAAATATAATTTGCCTGTTGACACTTTGGGAGATCCTCTCCCACCTAAGAGTGATCCAGTGTTTGAACTAAATAAACTACCTAATACACTAAAATATGCTTATCTTGATGAAAAGAAGATATATCCTGTTATTATCAGTGCTAACCTTTCAGAGCATGAAGAAAAGAGATTACTTAAAACTCTGAGGAAGCACCGTGCTGCTATTGGATATACTCTTGATGATCTTAAGGGCATTAGTCACACTTTATGCCAGCACAAGATTAATATGGAGCCTGATGCTAAGCCAGTCATTGATCATCAATGCCGTTTGAATCCTAAGATGAATGAAGTGGTAAGAACCGAAATATTAAAGCTTCTGGAGGCAGGTATAATTTATCCTACAGTTGATAGTAGATGGGTGATGACCCACAAGTATAGGGGAGCAATCGTAGTCCTTTCGATAAGTAAGAGTGTCGAACCCAACGAGGAGTAGAAGGAAATGACAAGCGGTTTTCAGCAAGGTGTTTTCTGCAAGCACTGAAATTATCGGTAACGAGTAGTTTGATAGCAATATAATTTGAAACAAGTGACAAGTAGCAATAGTAACAAAGAGTGCAGCAAGGTGGCCCAATCCTTTTTGTAGCAAAGGACAAGCCGGAATGGTTTCTTATAATAAGCAAAGCGCTCTTGAGGACACACGGGAATTTCATCTAGTCACTTTCATCATGTTTGTTTGATTCGCGTTCGCTACTTTGATAATTTGATATGTGGGTGGACCGGTGCTTGGGTGCTGTTCTTACTTGAACAAGCCTCCCACTTATGATTAACCCCTCTCGCAAGCATCCGCAACTATGGAAGAAGAATTAAGATAAATCTAACCATAGCATTAAACATATGGATCCAAATCAGCCCCTTACGGAATAGCGCATAAACTAGGGTTTAAGCTTCTGTCACTCTAGCAACCCATCATCTAATAACTACTCCACAATGCATTCCCTTAGGCCCAAAAATGGTGAAGTGTCATGTAGTCGACGTTCACATGACACCACTAAGAGAATCAACAACATACATATCATCAAAATATCGAACGGATGCCAAATTCACATGATTACTTATGAAAAGACTTCTCCCATGTCCTCAAGAACAAAAGTAACTACTCACAAGCCATATTCATGTCCAAGATCAGAGGGGTATTGAATAGCATAATGGATCTGAACATATAATCTTCCAACAAATAAACCAACTAGCATCAACTACAAGATGTAATCAACACTACTAGCAACCCACAGGTACCAATCTGAGGTTTTGAGACAAAGATTGAATACAAGAGATGAACTAGGGTTTGAGATGAGATGGTGCTGGTGAAGATGTTGATGAAGATTGGTCCTCCCACGATGAGATGATCGTTGGTGATGTCGATGGATCCGATTTCCCCCTCCCGGAGGGAAGTACCCCCGGCGGAATTGCTCCACCGGAGAGCAAAAGTGCTCCTGCCCAAGTTCCGCCTCGAGACGGCGGTGCTCCATCCCAAAAGTCTTCTCTTTATTTTTTCTAGGGAAAATGGGCTTATATACCAGAAAATGGGCACCAGAGGCTGGCCAGGGGCCCCACGAGCCACCGGGGCGCGCCTGGGGGGGAGGGGGGGTGGCGCGCCCTGGTGCCTCGTGGACACCTGGGTGGCCCCCTCTGGTACTTCTTTCTTCCAATATTTTTTATTTATTCGAAAATAAATCTCCGTGAAATTTCAGCTCATTTGGAGATGTGCAGAATAGGTATCTCTGACATAGCTTTTTCAGGTCCAGAAGTCCAGCTGCCGGCAATCTCCCTCCTTGTGTAAATCTTGCATATTAAGAGAGAAAAGGCATTAGAATTGCTCCACAAAGTGTTATATTGATTAAAAACACTATAAGTAATAGTTGGAAAACATGATACAAAATGGACGTATCAACTCCCCCAAGCTTAGACCTCGCTTGTCCTCGAGCTAAAGCCGATATCGATAATCATGTCCACATGTTTAGAGAGAGAGGTGTCGATAAAAACAAAATATGGACATAGTAGCATCATGATCATTATTATAACAGCAATATTCATTATCATAAAACTTCTCATGAGCAAGTAACAATTCATCACAACAACGAAGTATAAGACATAAACTTTCTTGAAAACTAACAAACTATGTTCTCAGTCAACAATGCAATTGCAATTCATCATATTTTCAGGAAGGGTCTCATGTAGGAGCTTTTTAGCAAGTCCACATACTCAACCATCATTTAGTCTTCTATGATTGCTAACACTCACAACATATATATGGAGCAAAAAGTTTCAGCCAGACACATAGAAAGATAGGGGCTTATATTTTGCCTCCCAATTTATTCACCTCAAGGGTGATGTCAACAATAATAACTCATGATCACTCAGATCCAACTAGATATATATGCCTAGATCTTCCCCACCACATGATGCTTGCAAAAGAGAAAAATAAAAAAAGGAATAGGGGAGAACACTATTGACTCTTGCATAAAAAGTAAATACATAAAAGTAAAAGATAGGCCCTTCGCAGAGGGAAGCAGAGATTGTCATGCGCTTTTTATTGTTGGATGCACAAGCTCTTAATGCAAAGGAACGTCACTTTATATTGCCCCTTGTGATAGCAACCTTTATTATGCAGTCTGTCGCTTTTATTTCTTTACCATCACAAGTTCGTACAAAGCTTATTTTCCCTTACAATAAAAGTTCATACATATTTAGAGGCAATTTTGATTGCTTTTTGCACCGATGACAACTTACTTGAAGGATCTTATTCAATCCATAGGTAGATATAATGGACTCTCATGACATGAAACTGGGTTTAAGGATTTTGCATGCACAAGTAGTATCTCTACTTGGTGCGGATTTTTGGCTAGCAAAGATATTGGGCAAGCACCACATGTTGGAGGATCTATGACAATATAACTTCTATGTGAATATAAGCAAACATAATTCATTACGTTGTCTTCCTTGTCCAACGTCAACAATTTGACATAAAATACTTAATGGGGGCTCATAATCATAAAAAATGTCCAAGATAGTGTATTTGCATGTTAATCTTCTCTTCCCTTATTAATTTTTTCATGAATTGCATCATTGACCAATGCTATGTTTGTTAACTTCCAATAAATTTTACCACCTATACTTTTCTTTATGTAATGTCATTACTTTCCATAAGATTAGCATATGATCTTTTTCATTATTTTCATTGCTAGGATTGAAACATAAAAGTAAAAAAGCAAAAACTCAAACTACTCTTTATTATATAGCTCTCAACTCAATTACATAGATAGATAGATCACGAAACTAGCACTCGAAAATAGATCATACTAAACTTTTATTCAACTAGATCATGAAATAACTAAGGATTGAACTAAAAATAGGTAAAGATAATAAAGGTGATGGTGATACGATACCGGGGCACCTCCCCCAAGCTTGGCACAAGCCAAGGGGAGTGCCCATACCCATGTACTCAAGTTTCCTTCTTCGGTGATGGCGGTGGTGATGAAGTGGTGGGCTTGTCCTTTAGCTTTAGCAGAAACTCCAATTTACGGTTGATGCTCCGAAGGGCAATGTTTTGTTCTTCCAACAAAATAACCTCACGAGTGAGAGATGTATTCTGAGCACAAATTGTTTCAAAGACGCTTAGGGATTCAATTACGGATGGGGGGAGATGGTCATATAAGGGTTGAACGATATCTCCCTTCTCCGCGGTCTCCTCCATAGGAACGACTTGCACTTCTTCTGGAGTCTGGGCGCCCGCTACTTCCTCGACCTTGTCTTCTTTGCCATTGTCTTCCTCTCCCGACGACAACTTGTAGTAAACCTCGCTGTAGGGGTGTTTGCCCGGCGATGGCTGCACAATACGGTGCTTGGCACGGAGCTTTTGGGGGGCCATGGAGATCTAGATCTGTCAGAAAAACAGCACGAAACAAGAACAGAGGATATTTCTGTGATACGGTGGTCAAAACATCTGGGAGTATATATAAAGAATTTTTATCTTGCAAAACAAGTAATCTAGAAGAAAACGGAGTCGGGAAGGCTCACGAGGGGCCCACGAGCCACCAGGGCGCGCCTGGGGGGTGGCGCGCCCTGGTGCCTTGTGTGCACCTCGTGGGTCCCCTCGGCTATTTCTTATTTTTGTATTTTTTCTAATATTCCAAAACAGACAGAAAGTATTTTTATGGAATTTTTGGAGTCGGTTTACTTACCGTATCACGTACCTCTTCCTTTTCAGGGTTCTGGAGTGTTCTGGAAGGTCTCTCTTATGTATTCCTCTGGTGTAATTGTTTCAATAATATTAATTTCAAAATTAATGGGGGTACCTGAAATATAGTGCTTAATTCTTTGCCCATTCACCACTCTCGGATTAGTGCCTTCGGAGTTGTTTATTTTGATGGCTCCGGAGCGATAAACTTCTTCGATGATATACGGTCCTTCCCATTTAGAGAGAAGTTTTCCTGCAAAGAACCTCAAACGAGAATTGTACAATAGAACATATTCACCCACTTTGAATTCCCGTTTTTGAATTCTTCTATCATGTCATCTTTTAATTTTTTTTCTTTAAACAATTTGGCATTTTCATAAGCTTGGGTTCTCCATTCATCTAGTGAGCTAATATCAAATAACCTCTTTTCATTGGCAAGTTTAAAATCATAATTGAGTTCTTTAATTACCCAATATGCTTTATGTTCTAACTCAAGAGGTAAATGACATGCTTTTCCCCAAACCATTTTATAAGGAGACATACCCACAGGATTTTTATAAGCAGTTCTATAAGCCCATAATGCATCGTCAAGTTTCTTAGACCAATTCTTTCTAGATCTATTGACGGTCTTTTGCAAAATTAACTTTATTTCTCTATTCCTCAATTCAACTTGACGACTAGATTGAGGGTGATAAGGAGATGCAATTCTATGGTTGCCATCATATTTAGCAAGCAGTTTACGGAATGCACCATGAATAAAATGTGAACCACCATCAGTCATTAAATATCTAGGGACTCCAAATCTAGGGAAAATAACTTCTTTAAGCATTTTCATAGAAGTGTTATGATCAACACTACTAGTTGGAATAGCTTCTACCCACTTAGTAACGTAATCAACAGCAACTAAAATATGAGTATACCCATTGGATTTAGGAAAAGGTCCCATATAATCAAATCCCCAAACATCAAATGGTTCAATAGCAAGTGAATAATTCATAGGCATTTCCTGACGTCTACCAATATTGCCAATTCTTTGACATTCATCACAAGCTAAGACAAACTTACGAGCATCCTTGAAAAGAGTAGGCCAATAAAAACCAGATTGTAGTACCTTATGTGCAGTTATGTCTCCCGCATGGTGTCCTCCGTAGGCCTCGGAGTGACACTTATGTAGGATTTGTTCCTGTTCATGCTCAGGTACACAACGTCTAATAATACCATCTACTCCTTCTTTATATAAATGTGGGTCATCCCAGAAGTAATGTCTTAAATCAAAGAAGAACTTTTTCTTCTGTTGGTATGTGAAACTAGGTGGTATGAATTTAGCAACAATATAATTAGCATAGTCTGCATACCAAGGAGTATTACGAGAAGCATTTATGACAGCCAATTGTTCATCAAGAAAATCATCATTAATAGGAAGTGGGTCATCAAGAACAATTTCCATTCTAGACAAACTATCGGCTACGGGATTCTCAACTCCCTTCCTATCAGTAATATGCAAGTCAAATTCTTGTAGCAATAGAACCCACCTAATGAGTCTAGGTTTGGCATCTTTCTTTTCCATAAGGTATTTAATAGCAGCATGATCGGTGTGAATAGTTACTTTAGAATCAACTATGTAAGATCTGAATTTATCACATGCAAACACAACTGCTAGAAATTCTTTCTCAGTAGTAGCATTATTTCTTTGAGCACTGTCTAGGGTTTTACTAGCATAAAGGATAACATTTAATTTCTTATCAACTCTCTGCCCTGGAACAGCACCAACAGCATAATCACTAGCATCACACATTATTTCAAAAGGCAAGTTCCAATCAGGTGGTTGAACAATAGGTGCAGTGGTTAAGGCTTTCTTAAGTGTTTGAAAGGCTTCTACACAATCATCATCAAAAACAAATGGAACATCTTTTTGCAAGAGATTGGTAAGAGGTCTAGAAATTTTAGAGAAGTCTTTTATAAACCTTCTATAGAAACCAGCATGACCTAGGAAACTTCTTATACCTTTAATATCGTTAGGACATGGCATTTTCTCAATAGCATCAACCTTAGCTTTATCAACTTCAATACCTCTTTTAGAAATTTTATGCCCAAGGACTATACCTTCATTAACCATAAAGTGGCACTTCTCCCAATTCAAGACAAGATTAGTTTCTTCACATCGCTGCAAAATTGATCAAGGTTGCTTAAGCAATCATCAAAAGAAGTTTCGTAAATGGAGAAATCATCCATGAAAACCTCAACAATCTTTTCACAAAAGTCAGAGAATATAGCAGTCATACATCTTTGAAAGGTAGCAAGTGCATTACATAAACCAAAAGGCATACGACAATAAGCATGAGTTCCAAAAGGACAAGTAAAGGTGGTTTTCTCTTGATCTTCAGGTAATACAGGTATTTGAGAGAAACCAGAATAACCATCTAGGAAACAAAAGTGTGTATGCTTAGACAATCTTTCTAACATTTGATCAATAAAAGGTAAGGGGTAATGATCTTTTCTAGTGGCTTTGTTTAATTTTCTAAAATCAATTACCATCCTGTAACCAGTTACAATTCTTTGTGGAATGAGTTCATTTTTATCATTGGGAACAACGGTAATACCTCCCTTCTTAGGGAAACAATGAACGGGACTCACCCATCTACTATCAGCTATGGGATAGATTATACCTGCTTCCAGAAGCTTTAATATTTCAGTTCTTACCACTTCCTTCATCTTAGGATTTAATCGTCGTTGGTGATCGACAACTGGTTTAGCATGAGCCTCCATATTAATTTTGTGCTGACATAGAGTGGGACTAATGCCCTTAAGATCATCAAGAGTATATCCAATAGCAGCACGATGCTTCCTCAAGGTTTTTAATAACCTCTTTTCTTCATGCTCTGAAAGGTTAGCACTAATAATAACAGGATATATCTTATTTTCATCTAGATAAGCATATTTCAATGTATCAGGCAATTACTTCAATTCAAATACAGGGTCACCCTTAGGCGGAGGAGGGCCTCCAAGAGTTTCAACAGGCAAATTGTGTTTAAGGACAGGTGGTTGATCAAAGAACATCCTATCTATTTCATTTCTTTCATTCATGTGCATATCATTTTCATGGTCTAGAAAATATTGTTCTAACGGATCAGTAGGAGGTACGGCAATAGAAGCAAGACCAATGATTTCATCTTTACTAGGCAATTCTTTATCATGAGGTTGTCTACGAAACTTGGAGAAATTAAACTCATGAGACATACCACCAAAATTAACACTAACAGTTTCTTTAGCGCAATCAATCTTGGCATTAACGGTGTTCAAGAAAGGTCTACCAAATATAATGGGACAAAAATTATCTTGTGGAGAACCGAGGACTATAAAATCAGTAGGGTATTTTATTTTTCCACACAAGACTTCAACATCTCTAACGATCCCAAGCGGTGTAATGGTATCTCTGTTTGCAAGTTTAATAGTAACATCAATGTCCTCTATTTCAATAGGTGCGATATTATTCATAATTTCTTGATATAAGGTAAAGGGAATAGCACTCACACTAGCACCCAAATCACATAATCCATGATAACAATGATCTCCTATTTTAATAGAAACAACAGGCATGCCTACTACAGGTCTATTTTTATCTTTAGGATCTGGTTTAGCAATTCTAGCTGCTTCATCACAGAAGTAAATAACATGCCCATCTATATTATCGACCAAGAGATCTTTAACCATAGCAACATTAGGTTCAACTTTAATTTGTTCAGAGGGTCTATGTGTCCTAATATTACTTTTATTAATCACAGTTGAAACTTTAGCATGTTCCTTAATCCTAACAGGAAAAGGTGGTTTCTCAATATAAGCAGTAGGCACAACTGGATCAACATGGTAAACAATTGTTTCTTCTTTAACACTAACGGGTCCTTCAATATTTTCTTTAACAGGGGGATGATATTTAAACCACTTCTCCTTGGGGAGATCAACATGAGTAGCAAATGATTCACAAAAGGAGGCTACTATCTCTGAGTCAAGTCCATATTTAGTGCTAAACTTATGAAAAGCATCGGTATCCATAAAAGATTTAACACAATCAAACTTAAGTGTTATACCTGACTCATTACCTTTGTCGAGTTCCCAATCTTCGGAGTTGCGTTTAATTCTTTCTAGAATATTCCATCTGAATTCAATAGTTTTCTTCATAAAGGAGCCAGTTGAAGAAGAATCGACCATGGTTTGATTATCATGAGAAAGCCGAGCATAAAAATTCTGTAAGATAATTTCTTTTGAAAGCTCATGATTGGGGCATGTGTACATCATGTACTTAAGCCTCCACCAAGCTTGAGCGATGCTTTCTCCTTCTCGAGGCCAAAATATATATATAATTCCGATCACGATGAACCAAATGCATAGGATAAAATTTCTGGTGGAATTCCAGCTTCAACCGGTTCCAGTCCCATGTATCAGTATCATCACATAGCCTATACCATGTCAATGCCTTTCCCTCCAAAGATAAAGGGAATACTTTCTTCTTAACTCCATCTCCGGATAGACCTGCAAGCTTAAACAATCCACAAATTTCATCCACATAGATTAAGTGCATATCAGGATGTACCGTTCCATCTCCTACAGAAGGATTAGCTAGCAGTTTCTCTATCATACCTGAAGGGATCTCATAATAAATATTTTCAGTAGGTGCAGTAGGTTGAGGAGCAACTCTTGGTATTTCCGGTCGAGGTGAAGATACCCCGAACAAACCCCTCAAAGGATTACTTTCCATAAAGACAAGTGACAATAAATTTCAGCACGTAATATAAATGTTTCCTTACCAAATTCCACTCACCAAAGGCACTTCACTCCCCGGCAACGGTGCCAGAAAAGAGTCTTGATGACCCACAAGTATAGGGGATCAATCGTAGTCCTTTCGATAAGTAAGAGTGTTGAACCCAACGAGGAGCAGAAGAAAATGACAAGTGGTTTTCAACAAGGTGTTTTCTGCAAGCACTGAAATTATCGGTAACGAGTAGTTTGATAGCAATATAATTTGTAACAAGTGACAAGTAGCAATAGTAACAAAGAGTGCAGCAAGGTTGCCCAATCCTTTTTGTAGAAAAGGACAGTCCGGAACGGTTTCTTATAATAAGCAAAGCGCTCTTGAGGACACACGGGAATTTCATCTAGTCACTTTCATCATGTTTGTTTGATTCGCGTTCGCTACTTTGATAATTTGATATGTGAGTGGACCGGTGCTTGGGTCCTGTTCTTACTTGAACAAGCCTCCCACTTATGATTAACCCCTCTCGCAAGCATCCGCGACTACGAAAGAAGAATTAAGATAAATCTAACCATAGCATTAAATATATGGATCCAAATCAGCCTCTTACGGAATAGCGCATAAACTAGGGTTTAAGCTTCTGTCACTCTAGCAACCCATCATCTAATTACTAATCCACAATGCATTCCCTTAGGGCCAAAGATGGTGAAGTGTCATGTAGTCGACGTTCACATGACACCACTAAGAGAATCAACAACATACATATCATCAAAATATCGAACGAATGCCAAATTCACATGATTACTTATGACAAGACTTCTCCCATGTCCTCAAGAACAAAAGTAACTACTCACAAGCCATATTCATGTCCAAGATCAGAGGGGTATTGAATAGCATAATGGATCTGAACATATAATCTTCCACCAAATAAACCAACTAGCTTCAACTACAAGATGTAATCAACACTACTAGCAACCCACAGGTACCAATCTGAGGTTTTGAGACAAAGATTGAATACAAGAGATGAACTAGGGTTTGAGATGAGATGGTGCTGGTGAAGATGTTGATGAAGATTGGTCCTCCCACGATGAGAGGGTCGTTGGTGATGTCGATGGCTCCGATTTCCCCCTCCCGGAGGGAAGTACCCCCGACGGAATCGCTCCGCCGGAGAGCAAAAGTGCTCCTGCCCAAGTTCCGCCTCGAGACGGCGGCGCTCCGTCCCAAAAGTCTTCTCTTTATTTTTTCTAGGGTAAATGGGCTTATATACCAGAAAATGGGCACCAGAGGCTGGCCAGGGGCCCCACGAGCCTGGGGGGGGGGTGGCGCGCCCTGGTGCCTCGTGGACACCTGGGTGGCCCCTCTGGTACTTCTTTCTTCCAATATTTTTTATTTATTCCAAAATAAATCTCTGTGAAATTCTAGGTCATTTGGAGATGTGCTGAATAGGTATCTCTGACATAGCTTTTTCAGGTCCAGAATTCCAACTGCCGGCAATCTCCCTCCTTGTGTAAATCTTGCATATTAAGAGAGAAAAGGCATTAGAATTGCTCCACAAAGTGTTATATTGATTAAAAACACTATAAATAACAATAGGAAAACATGATGCAAAATGGACGTATCAATGGGTAGGTCCTGTTCGTTGCGTCCCTAAGAAAGGAGGCATTACTGTTGTTCCTAATGATAAAAATAAACTTATCCCACAAAAGATGGTAATTGATTTCGGAAAATTAAATAAAGCTACTAGAAAAGATCATTACCCGTTGCCTTTTATTGATCAAATGTTAGAAAGATTATCTAAGCATACACACTTTTGCTTCCTAGATGGATATTCTGGTTTTTCTCAAATACCTGTATCACAAGAAGATCAAGAGCAAACCACTTTTACTTGTCCCTTTGGAACTTATGCTTATAGACGTACTCCCTCCGTCCTTGAAAGAGCGTACTTCCAACTTTGTTGGAAAGTCAAACTTTTTTATGTTTGATCGTAGTTATACAATAATACACCAACATTTATGCCATCAAATTAGTAGCATTAGATTCATGATAAAATATATTTTCACCGTATACCTATTTGGTTTCACAAACATTGATATATTTTTGCACAAACTCGGTCAAACTTTGAGATAGTTTGACCCTCCAACAAAGTTGGAAGTACACTCTTTCAAGGACGGAGGGAGTATGTTTTTTGGTTTATGCAATGCACCTGCTACTTTTCAACGATGTATGACTGCTATATTCTCTAATTTTTGTGAAAAGATTGTTGAGGTATTCATGGATGATTTCTCCGTTTACGAAACCTCTTTTGATAATTGCTTAAGAAACCTTGACCGAGTTTTCCAGAGATGTGAAGAAACTAATCTTGTCTTGAACTGGGAGAAGTGCCACTTTATGGTGAATGAAGGTATAGTACTTGGGCATAAAATTTCTGAAAGAGGTATTGAGGTAGATAAAGCTAAAGTTGATGCAATTGAGAAAATGCCATGTCCTAAAGATGTCAAAGGTATAAGAAGTTTCCTTGGTCATGCTGGTTTCTATAGAAGGTTCATAAAAGACTTCTCTAAAATTTCTAGGCCGCTTACTAAGCTTTTACAAAAAGATGTTCCATTTGTTTTTGATGATGATTGTGTAGAAGCCTTTGATATACTTAAGAAAGCCTTAATTTCTGCACCTATTGTTCAACCACCTAACTGGAACCTACCCATTGAAATCATGTGTGATGCTAGTGATTATGCTATTGGTTCTATTCTAGGTCAAAGAATTGATAAGAAATTGAATGTTATTCATTATGCTAGTAAGACCTTGGATAGTGCTCAAAGAAATTATGCTACTACTGAGAAATAATTTTTAGCAGTTGTGTTTGCATGTGATAAATTCAAACCTTATATTATTGATTCTAAAGTTACTATTCACACTGATCATGCTGCTATTAAATATCTTATGGAAAAGAAAGATGCTAAACCTAGACTGATTTGGTGGGTTTTATTACTACAAGAGTTTTATTTGCATATTGTTGATAGAAAGGGAGCTGAAAACCCTGTAGCAGATAATTTGTCTAGGATGGAAAATGTTCTTGATAACCCACTTCCTATTAATGATAATTTTCCTGATGAGCAATTAGCTGTTATAAATGCTTCTGCTTCTCGTAATAATCCTTGGTATGCAGACTATGCTAATTACATTGTTGCAAAATATATACCACCTAGTTTCACATACCAACAAAAGAAAAAGTTCTTCTTTGATTTAAGACATTACTTTTGGGATGACCCACATTTATATAAAGAAGGAGTAGATGGTGTTATTAGACGTTGTGTACCTGAGCATGAACAGGAACAAATCCAATGGAAGTGTCATTCCGAAGCATACGGAGGACACCATGCGGGAGACAGAACTGCACATAAGGTATTACAGTTTGGTTTTTATTGGCCTACTCTCTTCAAGGATGCACGTAAGTTTGTCCTTTCTTGTGATGAATGTCAAAGAATTGGTAATATTGGTAGACGTTAGGAAATGCCTATGAACTATTCACTTGTTATTAAACCATTTGATGTTTGGGGTTTTGATTATATGGGACCTTTTCCTAAATCTAATGGATACACTCATATTTTGGTTGCTATTGATTATGTCACTAAGTGGGTAGAAGGTATTCCAACTAGTAGTGATGATCACAACACATCTATTAAAATGCTTAAAGAGGTTATTTTTCCAAGGTTTGGAGTCCCTAGATATTTAATGACTGATGGTGGTTCACATTTTATTCATGGTGCATTTCGTAAACTCCTAGCTAAATCTGATGTCAACCATAGAATTGCATCACCTTATCACCCTCAATCTAGTGGTCAAGTTGAATTGAGCAATAGGGAAATAAAATTAATTTTTCAAAAGACTGTTAATAGATCCAAAAAGAATTGGTCTAAGAAACTTGATGATGCATTATGGGCTTATAGAACTGCTTATAAAAATCCTATGGGTATTCTCCATATAAAATGGTCTATGGAAAAGCATGTCATTTACCTCTTGAATTGGAACATAAAGCTTATTGGGCAATTAAAGAACATAACTATGATTTTAAACTTGCCGATGAAAAGAGGTTATTTGATATTAGCTCTTTAGATGAATGGAGAACCCAAACCTATGAAAATGCCAAGTTGTTTAAAGAAAAAGTTAAAAGATGGCATAATAAAACAATCCAAAAACAGGAATTTAAAATAGGTGATCAAGTTCTATTGTACAACTCTCGTCTTAGATTTTTTGCAGGAAAACTTCTCTCCAAATGGGAAGGACCATATATCGTCAAAGAAGTTTATCGCTCTGGAGCTATCAAAATTAACAACTCCGAAGGAACTAATCCGAGAGTGGTTAATGGGCAAAGAATTAAACATTATATCTCAGGTATGCCCATTAATATGGAAACAAATATTATCCAAACTATGACACCGGAGGAACACATAAAAGAGACCTTCCGAAATGCTCCAGAACCCTGAAAAGGAGTAGGTATGTGATACGGTAAGTAAACCAACTCCAAAAGTTCCATAAAAGTACCTTTTGTTCGTTTTGGAATATATAAAAAATTACAAAAATAAAAAACAATCAGGAAAGTGCACGAGGAAGCGACAAGCTCGGGGGGCACGCCCTACCCCCCAGGGCGCATCGTGTGAGCATGTGGCTCCCCCGTGGACCTTCCCGACTCCGTTTTCTTTCCATATTACTTGTTTTGCACGGGAAAAATTCATTATATATACTCTCGGGTGTTTTGACCACCGTATCGCAAATTTCTCCTTTGATCTTGTTTCGGGCTGTTTTTCTGGCAGAGTGGGAGCACGATGTCATCACAAGAATCGGACGGGGAGAGCAATGTCTCCCACACTACAGCAAATCCAAGAATCTACTGTGATGTTGACCCCTATGGGTGGTCGACCGATGAGTGCTACTTGTGAGCTGCGTTGGGATTTCCCCGAAGAGGAGGGGATGATGCATTATAGTAGAGATAAGTATTTCCCTCAGTTATGAAACCAAGGTTATCAATCCAGTAGGAGAATCACGCAACACCCCGTTAGCAGTACCTCCACACAAAACAACAAATCCTTGCACCCAACGCAAACAAGGGGTTGTCAATCCCTTGGCGGTTAATTGCAAGATTAAATTGTATGGTGATAGATAATTAGATCAAACAAAAATACAAAATAAAATAAATAAATAAAAAGTGCAGCAAGTATTTTAGGGTTTTAGTAAATGATAAAGGTAGACCCGGGGGCCATAGTTTTCACTAGAGGCTTCTCTCATGAAAATAGCATACGGTGGGTGAACAAATTACTGTTGGGCAATTGATAGAAAAGCAAATAATCATGACGATATCCAAGGCAATGATCATGTATATAGGCATCACGTCCGAGACAAGTAGACCGACTCCTGCCTGCATCTACTACTATTACTCCACACATCGACCGCTATCCAGCATGCATCTAGTGTATTAAGTCCATAAAGAACGGAGTAACGCCTTAAGCAAGATGACATGATGTAGACAAAGTAAACTCATGCATGAATAAACCCCATCTTTTTACCCTTAATAGCAACGATACATACGTGTCATGTCCCTTTCTGTCACTGGGATTGAGCACCGCAAGATCGAACCCATTACAAAGCACCTCTCCCATTGCAAGAAAATTAATCTAGTTGGCCAAACCAAATCAATAGATTGGAGAAAAATACGAAGCTATAATAATCATGCATAAAAGAGTTCAGAGAAGACTCAAATAATATTCATGGATAATCTGATCATAAACTCACAATTCATCGGATCCCAACAAACACACCGCAAAAAGTGATTACATCGGATAGAACTCCAAGAACATTGAGGAGAACATTGTATTGAAGATCAAAAAGAGAGAAGAAGCCATCTAGCTACTAACTATGGACCCGAAGGTCTGTGGTAAACTACTCACGCATCATCGGAAGGGCAGCAAGGTTGATGTAGACACTACGTGAGGATTGTTCTCTTGTAACACGTTGATGTGCTACTACAGCTTAGATAATGCGTTACTGAAGCGCGTAGTAACACGTTTTTGTATGTGTTCCTATAGCCTATGTTACTACGTGGTGTCTATTGTAGCACATAAGGATTGTTCCTATATGTATTTAAAGGTGTTACAATTGTATTGTTGCAACACAAGCCATATGTGTTACCGAAGGCCCTGGTAACACTCTTTTAGAACTATAGGCACACACTTTGTAACATGTTTTTCCTGGTGTAGCAACATGGTTAGTAACAGGTTTTAACCAAAATTGCAACACCAATTATTAATGATTGGCAGTTACTACAATAGTCTCGTAACACGTTTTGTTTATTCTAGCAACACAACAGTAACATAACTTTTGTATATATTGTAACATCTCTAGTGGTGATTGGTAGCAAACCTAGTAACACCTTTTCCTAACTATAGTAACACGGCATAATTAGTCCAATGTGCTATTGCAACCATTTGGTATCAAATATTTTATCATTAAAATTTTGCTTTCATATTTCCTCATAGTGAAATCGATAAGCATATGACACAGTGTATAGTATATAAAAAGACCATGGATATAAAGCTTGCATATGCTCGACAAAAGGGATATAAAATATCAACAGAGAAAAGAAACGAAAATAAAAGGAAATAAAATAATAATGTACATAGGCATATTATATATCAAAATGTTCAGAAAAAGGAATATTAAAACATGAACTATTTTCAAGTTCAAATAAAATTCACACAAATTCAAATAATGCAAACAGTGCTACTGTTGCATTTAAAATTCAAATAAAATTATTTTAAAATACTAAAATGATTTCAAATTCCCTTTTCTCTAATTTTCTATTATAGTAAATCATTTTAACCTAATTTCCATATATTTTATTTTTGGAGAAAAATAATTTGAATAAAAACCAAATAACTCCCAATTGGATTTGAATTTGAATTTCAAACCAATTTCAAATCTTTTATGTTTTCCCTTGGCCAAAATATTTCAAATGCCTCTGAATATTTGAAGTGTCATATTACTTCTCTCTTTTTGAATTTTTTCCAGAGGTTTTGAAATTTGAAAATTCAAATAACTCCAAATTGAAAGTGGGTTTCAAAATACCTTCAAAGGGACTTTCAATTTGATTCTTTTAAACTTCCAACTCATATTTCATATAATTTGAAGAAGTCATTTTATCTTCTCTCATGAAAATCATTGAGTTGCATAAAGTTTCTGAATTTGAAATATTTTCAAATGGAATTCAAATCTTTTCAATAACCCTTTTCATTTCAAATGGAAGAAGTCATATCATGTTCACTCTAGGGTTTTGTGATGAATTGGATTTGAATTCATTGGAGATCAAATGCAAAGATGAAAGTTTGGGAAAGTCATTTCATTCCCTCTCATTCAACTTTCAAAAGTTTCAAATTCCACTCAATTTCACACAATCAATTACATAACAATCAAAAAAACAATCATAATTATTTATTTAATATAACATTCCAAAATTTAGAATTTTGGGATGTTACAACCGACCAATCAACCAGGCAACCATTCAAAACAAATATCCGCTTCCTCGGATCAACGATCTGTATGATCAACTTGCTGGATCATTGGTATTCTCTAAACTCTACTTGAGGTTGGGTTACCATCAGATTCGAGTCCGTGAAGAGGATATTCCCAAGACCGCTTTCGTTACTCGCTATGGTTCATACGAGTACACCGTCATGTCCATTGGCTTAACTAATGCTGCAGCTACGTTCTCCCGATTGATGAATTATATCTTCATGGATTACCTCGACAAGTTCGTCGTGGTTTATCTGGATGATATCTTGGTATTTTCCAAGAATAAGGAAGAACATGCTGAACACCTTCGTCTTGTGCTGGAAAAGCTTCGAGAGCATCAGCTATATGCCAAATATTCCAAGTGTGAATTCTGGTTATCTGAAGTGACCTACCTTGGTCATGTGATTTCCAAGGATGGCATTGCTGTCAATCCAGAACGAGTTCAGGCTATTCTTGACTGGACTCCCCCGAAGAATGTCAAGCAAGTCAGGAGTTTTCTCGAACTCGCAAGCTATTGCCGTCGATTTATCGAGAACTTCTCAAAGATTGCCAAGCCTCTGACTAATCTACTTCACAAGGGTGTTAAGTTTGAGTGGACAGATAAATGTCAGGAAAGCTTCCAAACCCTCAAGGACAAGCTGATATCCGGTCATGTGCTTGCTCCTCCGGATTCTCGCAAGGACTTCATGATTTATGGCGACGCCTCTCATCAAGGATTAGACTGTGTCCTGATGCAAGAGCGCAAAGTGATCGCTTATGCCTCGCGACAACTGCGTCCTCATGAAGAGAACTACCCAGTTCATGACCTCGAACTTGCCGCAGTTATCTATGCACTAAAGTTGTGGCGACATTACCTTCTCGGTAATTGATGTGAAATTTACACTGATCACCAAAGTCTGAAGTATCTGTTTACTCAGCCGGATCTGAATCTCCGTCAACAGCGATGGTTGGAAACAATTACAGACTATGACTGCGGTATTTCATATACCCCTGGCAAGGCTAATGTAATGGCAGATGCTTTGAGTCACAAGTCCTATTGCAACAACCTCATGGTTCAGTGAGCTCAACCCCTTCTTTATGAAGAACTTCGCAAGTTGAACCTTCATATTGTTCCTCAGGGTTCTCTTAATACCCTGGTTCTGCAACCAAATCTTGAGAAAGCTGTTAAGTCTGCGCAAGCAAAAGATGCTGAAGTTGATCTGATGAAAAGAGATCTTGACCTCGAAAAATCCAGAGATTTCTCGCTTGCTGAAGATGGGACTTTGTACTTCAGAGATCGCATTGTAGTACCCCGATTCAAGCTTATGACCGATAAAGTTATGAAGGAGGCACATGATACACCACTGTCTATTCATCCGGGTAGCACCAAGATGTATCGTGATCTCCGCCAAAGGTACTGGTGGTCTAAAATGAAGCAAGATATTGCCCGCTATGTTGCCGAATGTGACGTTTGCCATCTCATTAAAGCAGAGCATCAGAAGCCTGCTGGAATTCTGCAACCGCTCCCTATTCCTGAATGGAAGTGGGACAAGGTTCAGATGGATCTTATCACTGGCCTTCCCAAGTTGCAGAAAGGTCATGATGCAATTCTTGTCGTCATTGATCAATTATCCAAAGTTGCACACTTTCTGCCAGTCAAGGAGACGATCACTGCTAGTTAGTTAGCAGACTTGTATATCTCCAGAATTGTGACACTCCACGGTATTCTGAAGGAGATCAGTTCAGACCGTGGCAGCCTCTTCACCTCAAAGTTTTGGGATAGTTTCCAACAAGCTATGGGAACTCATATAACTTGGAGCTCTGCTTATCACCCCCAGCCCCAAGGCCAAGTTGAACGAGTGAATCTAGTGCTTGAAGATATGTTGCGTGTTTGTGTCATCTCATTTGGCAAGAAGTGGAAGGAATCTCTCCCGTATGCTGAATTCTCGTACAACAACAGCTATCAAGCTAGCTTGAAGATGGCTCCTTTCGAGGTATTGTATGGACGTAAGTGTCGAACCCCTCTGAATTGGTTAGAAACTGGGGAACGGCCGCTCATTGGTCCGGATATCATCCAACAAGCTGAAGAGAAAGTCCGTATTGTCCGGGAAAATCTCAAGGCGGCCCAGTCTCGCTAGAAGAGCAATTATGATCGTAAACACTGGGGATCGATCTATCAACCTGGTGAGCAAGCTTATCTGCGTGTCACTCCTATGAAGGTCACTCATCGGTTTGGAATCAAGGGCAAGTTAGCTCCTCGCTACATTGGTCCCTTCCGTATTCTCGCCAGACGTGGAGAGGTGGCTTATAAACTGGAGTTGCCGCCTCACTTCTCTCACATCCACGATGTCTTCCATGTGTCGCAACTTCGTCGTTGCTTCAAGGATCCGCACCGTGCAGTGGATCATGAGATGCTCGAATTGCAAGATGATCTCTCTTATAAGGAGTATCCGATCCGCATTCTTGACGAAGTTGAACGTCGGACCCGTCAGAAGACAATCAAGTTTCTCAAGGTGCAGTGGTCGAATCATACTGAAGATGAAGCCACTTGGGAACGCGAGGATCGTCTTCGCGAAGAATACCCCGATCTTTTCCCTTCCACCTCTTGAATTCTCGGGACGAGGATTTCTTTTAGAGGAGGAGAATTATAACACCCCTATGTAATGAGCTACAGTGATCCTCATGATTATGCTAAGTCATTTTGATTTGCAAGGCTTGACCACATTGGATTCATATCTCATTTCAAATTCCAACTCAAATTGAAATTCAAATATGAGGTGAAAATAAAAGTTGTTCAAATTTGGAAACTAAATAGTTCATAATTTTGGAAATATTCCATAACTATTTATGTTCAGGAAAACAACATCACCTAAATGCCCTAGATGACTCTAACATCTTGAAAACAGGGCCAACAGCACCATTTTGACTCTTTTAAATGCAATACAAAATCCAAATGAAATTATTTTGCCCGAAACTTTTTGTGGCAGTGAACAATATTCCTTACTATTTGTTTCTACCAGTTGCACATTTTTGCAAAGTCATTTGTTAGCTAAAAATAAATGCAAAAGCTACTGGAAAAAGAAAACAGAAAAAGAAAAAGGAAAAATGGCCTAAGCTACTGTGCCTACGGGCTTAAGTGGCTACAGGCCCAGCCCAGCCCGCGCCTGTCCTCTCCTTCCTCCTGCTCACTCTCTCTCCTCGACGCGCTGTTGTCGCCGCGCGCGCACTCCCGCAGCCTGGCCCCCCTCTCACCGCTCGACAACGCACCGCTACAAGCGCCGGGGGTGACTACTTGGCCTCTCCCGTGACCCACTGGACGAGCCCCAGCCTCACTCCTCTCCTCTCTCCCTCGCTCCCCACCTCTCCCGAACGCCGCCATGGCCTCGCCGCCGTGAAGCTCATGGCCACCGAGCTCCGTCCGCCTCTCCGACCTGCCCACCGGCTTCCCCGTCATCGACTACGTCGGCTGCGGGCACTCGTCCGACCGGAGCCGCACCGAAACGTCGCCCTCGACCCCGCCATCCCCTTTCGGTCGCCGGAGATCGCCGCCTCCACGCCGTCGTCCCCAAGCCACCTTGAACCCACTGCCTTCCCCCCACGGCCCCGCTGTGAGCACCGCGTCCCCTCCGCTCTCTTCTGCTCGTAGCGTCGTGCCGTAGCCGCTATCCCCAACGTGGTCGAGCCCATCGCCGCGGGAGCTCGTCGCCGGCAAGCTTCTGGTGACCTTTTGGTCATGCGCCCGTGCCCTTTGAGCTCGCGCGCGCACGCAGATCCCCCGTGGCCCCCTTTTTCGCTCGCAAACGCGCTGTGTAGCCGTCCCCGCAGAGCACCCGTAGCCGCCGCCGTCCACCGTTGGTGCTCCGGTCGATTCCGGCCATCCCAGGTCACGAGACTGCCGCTGTTGGACGCGGCCTGCTCTCCTCGTTCGAACGCAGGTCGCGGCGCGCGATTTGGCCCCCTAAAACGGAATCCCGACGCTCGCCGGCGCGCCTCGCCGCGTTCGGGCTCGCCGGAGCTACTCCGGCAGCCGGCGCTGATGTGGCAGCCGCATGGCACCGCCTGGGCCACTGCCCAGTGGGTCCCATTGGCTGGGTTGACTAGGTCAACCCTGTTGACTGGGCAGCCTGGGTCACTGACATGTGGCCCCCACTTTTAAAACATTTTTAATAAATAATTAAACTGCTAATTAATATGTTATTTAAAACTGTTAAATTAATCAGTCACTGACAGTGGGTCCCACTAGCTAATTAGATTAATCTGTTAATTTAATCTGTTGTTTTAATTATCTAGTCTATGACAGAGGGGCCCCACATGTCAGTTTGACCAGTCAATGGTCAAAGTTGACTGCTGACTGGACTTTGACTGGCCCCACATGTCATTGACTGTGGCTAGCTCAGTCTGAGTATAAAATGTATTGCACTATTTAAATTTGAATTTAATATTTAAATTAATTCCAGGAATTCCAGAAAATGATTTAAAACTTTGAAAAATCATAGAAATTAAACCGTAGCTCGGATCAAAAAGTTTTCTACATGAAAGTTGATCAGAAAAACGAGACGAACCCGAATATGACCTCCATGTACCTGTCACATGCACACAACACCGCAAACATGGAACCTTTCCCTCTGATTCATCTGTCTGACAGATGCCCAAAGCCGGGAAAATATCCCCAGATATTTTCCCGCTCTGTCTCTTACGTGTAGTGTTGCATTAGGTCACCCCTAGCACAACTTATTGCCATGCCATGCATCTGTGTTGCATTGTTTGCTTTTATTTATTGTTTCTTCCCCCCTCTTCTCTCTGGTAGATCCCGAGATCGACGCTGCTGTGGAGTACGACTACACCGTCGACGACCCCTCTTTCCCCGCAGAGCTTCCAGGCAAGCAAACCCCCTTGAACATGCCTATATCACCTACTCTTTCTCCCTCATGCTTGCATTAGAATTGCTACGGTTGTTGTTCCGAATTACCTATTCTGATGCATAGCCTGCTTTTGTAAACTGCTATTGATACCTTACCTGCTATCCTAAATGCTTAGTATAGGTTGGTAGTGAACCATCTATGGCCCTCATCCTTGTCCTAGTTGCCCCGCTTAGTCACTAGTGCCCCGATCGAGGTGATCGATGGGCTGAGACCAGCACATCACCGCACACCCCCTAAGTTGCTCGACTCTGCAGAGCTACCATCGAGTGCCGAGGGTGATACCTCTTATCTCACTCCTGATGTTGTCTCTGTAGCCCAGCTAGTCGGTTGTGGGTTACCGAGGGTGATTCCTCTTTCACCACCTCCGATGAAGCCTCTGTCGTGCAACCCTTCGAGTGTGAACCTATCGAGGGTGATTCCTCCGGATTCACCTTGACGGATGCATCGAGTAGGAATCCAACAAGGGTGATTCCTCGGATTCCCCCTTGATGTGATGAACACACGGATACCTTCACTTTTACTACAGTACCTTGTTGGAGGCGGGTCAACCCCGAGGGGTACCCGCGAGAGATGTGGAGTCGGGTTGACCGTGAGGGTACCCGCGAGATAATTACGTGGCACGGTCGGGCATTGCTGGCCCTTGCCGTAAGTCCACGAGACGGGGCGACGGGACCACAGATCATGGATCACTGATTGTCACCGCGAGCTCCCAACACACTAATGGGTTAGGATATGTGATCTGAGTAGGCCTCTGGCCTTTTCGCACTAACCACCACGCGGGAATAAGTATGGGCACTCGGCGTCGTATGTATCAGCCGAAGCTCTCCGGATGTCAGCAGTTGAGCGGCGCGCGCCGGGTTGGACTGGGAAAGCCTGCGCTTGTATTAAGGGGGCTAGGTCTGCTCACCGGCCGCGTACGCAATGCGCAGGAGTGCAAAGAGCGATGGGCCCAAGACCCCTGAGCGCTTAGGGTGTAGACCGGCGTGTTGGCCTCTCTGCTGAGCCTTGGTAGGGCTACGACGTGTCGATCAGCCGAGGTCGGGCATGTACCGAGTAAGTGTGTCCGGCCAGAGTTAATCGAGCGTGTTGGGTAAGTTGGTGCACCCCTGCAGGGAAGTATATCTATTCGAATAGCCGTGTCCACGGTAACAGGATGCTCGGAAAGTATCCCGATCTACTACAACTAGAACTGGATACTTATGTTACTTAATAATATGTTGGCTCGGGGATCGCTTTCTCGCAGGGAGTCGGGAAAGGATCTCTGGGCTTGGTTACTTATATCTGATGCTACTACTATATTTATGTACTAATCTACACTCTTCTAATGCTGCAAGATGGTGCAAGTTGCTAGTCTTCGATAGGCTAGGCCTTCCCCCTATTCTGGCAATTCTGCAGTCTAGTCCACAGATACAGCCCCTTCACTTAATACCAATGCATAAATAGAATAGTTCTGATGTAAGTCTTGCGAGTACTTTGGATGAGTACTCACGGTTGCTTTGCTACTCTTTTCCCCTATACCCGATTGATGCGATCAGATGACGGAGCCTAGGAGTCAGCTGCTCCCGCCGACGACTGCTACTACCCTATTGGTGGAGCCTACTACTACGTGGAGACCGACGACCAGGAGTAGATTCGGAGGCTCCCAAGCAGGAGGCATGCGCCTTTCGATCTAGATGTCGTTGTTTTGCTCAGCCTTCTTAAGGCAGACTTGTTTCCCTTTTATGTCTGTACTCAGATATTGTGTTGCTTCCGCTAATGCTTGTACTCGAGCTTATGTATTCGAGCCCTCGAGGCCCCTAGCTTGTAATATAAAGCTCGATGGGCGGTGCGGAATGCCGCGGCGGCCAGTGCGGACGGCGTGGGCGGAGCCCAAACGGTGGCCTTGCCCTTGTCGGCGTCGAAGGTCTCTCTAAGAGACCACTCCTTGCCGTACTTGGCGATCTCGCTATCGAGGCGGCGGTGTCAGGATGCGGCCGCGCGCCTTCCTTATGGCCGGTGACAGCTCCTCAACTGCGCAGGGGGGGGGATGCGGGCTCCTCCTTGACCCGGAGGGGTGGGGACATCGGCGTTGACGTGGTAGCGTGGCAGGGACGGTGGCTCCTCCATGACCCGCGCCGGTGACGGTAGTGCCGGGCCCATCTGACGGAGCGAGCGCTCCGTCATGAACTCCATCCGACGGACGAATTCTTCATCCGTCAGTGCTGCCTCCGCGAGAAGGTGCGGCCGCTGCTCCGGCTGTTGGTCCTCCTTGTCACCAAAGGAGAGGACGATATCCTCCTTGCCGGGCCTGCACCCTCTTCCATCGGAACCGTCAAGTTTCAGACTCGCCTTCGCCGACTATCGCCTACTATAACTTGTTCCTGGTCGAGGTTCCTCTGCCTCCTGCCGGCGCCGTCGCTGGTCCAACCCGTCTCCGGTGGCCTTAGGGCCATGGGGGCGGAGTGGATCCCGGCCCTTGCCGGTGGGAGGGCTCCGTTTTTAGATCTTTTGTCGAGTTTTGTTAGGGTTTGTGTCCTGCTCAGGAAGGCGAGATGGCGGCGGCTCCCTGAAGATGGAATAAAGGTCTCCCCACCTAGTCCCCGTCCCGTTGATGCGTCTAGCATCGTCGGTGGGCGTGTGGAGGTGTGTCTCCGGCAGATCTGTCTTTGGTGGATTTGCTTGGATCTGTACGTCGTTCGTCTATGTTCTTGTGTCTTCAGGTTGGATCCTTCGGATCTACACTCTTCATCGGCGGCGGTTGCTGTTCTGGTGCATTGGTTCTGTGGGGCCTTAGCACGACGACTTGCCGACTGTCTACTACAACAAGGTTTGCCCGGCTCCGGTGAGGGAGGGGCGATGACAGCGGCGCGCCTTCGGCTCGCTTCAGTGCTTGTAGTCGTCGCTAGGTGGTCTACTGATCTGGATGTAATTTTTATTATTTCTAGTGTTCGTTGTACTACCATTATTGAAGATGAATAGATCGGAAGTTTTTCCGGAAAAAAATTGTACTTGTGTTGTGTACGTACGTGGCTTATTATACGGATAAGAAAACTTTTTTTAGAAGTATGGGATATAAGAAACTTTGTAGTGAAAAGAGGCGTGGCAACAAGCTTTGGGACTATTTCAAAAAAAACAAGCTTTGGGACGTGGGCACACGCATGCACGATTAGAGTTGGACGGCTCCCTGCGCGACCGACACAAAGCTTCAAATCAGCCGGTTGAATTATATAATAATTTCCCCAAAAGAAAACACCACAAAAGAAATTCTACCCCTTTATCGATTCTTTATCGATTCGTTCCTCGTCTCTTACCTCGACCCCCTATTCCGCCGCCGCCCGACCCGAGCGCTGGCCGCTGGCCACGCGCCGCCACAGAGAGGCCGAGCCACCGCCGCTCGAGTCCACACCTAGCGTCGCATCCGCTCGATTCCATACCTCCACCGGCCGCTCTAGTCCACAGCCCTCGCCGCCTTCCATCGGCGCTCGAATCCACTCGTCCACCGGCCGCAGGAGCTGCCGCCCGAGTCCATGGACGGGAGACAGGAGACGGCGGGAGCGCAGGACATCACCTCCGCCCGACCATTACTTGGACGCTGCTTCTCCACAATCTGGTGGCGGGCGCCGCTGCTTCTCCACGTTGTCAGATCGAACCAGCTGAGGTTTGAGAGCTCTAGCTTCAGAACTCGCTGTTTAAAACTTCAGACCAAGTCAGTTTAAAACTTCACAAAGTGCCAATCATGTCAAAATAATAAATGTTAGAGCTGTTAGAGCTGCAAATGAAATCTTAATGCCTTGTTGTGCTATTAGGGCTGCAAATGAAATCTTGCATTTGGAGCGTTGCAAGTCACAACGCATACTACAGAATATGATGTCCACTTTGGCTTAGCTCTGTATTATAAAATTATTCAGAAATCAATATGCATTCTGCAACATTATCATTTGGATCAGGATGTATTCCTGACAATCTGAATCCTCTGTCTGCATCCATTAGAACATACCATTTTATTACCTCTGTCATAAAAGGCACAACCATGTATTTTGCGTTGAGGCCATTAGTGCGAAATTAATTCTGTATTATAATAAATTCGCTGTTTGAAAGTAACGATGGTTCAATACAATTTCAACTGTTTTAGCATTATAATAAATTTAGTAATGACATTTGCTACTTTAACACGGCGAGTCGATGGATCTAACAACCATTAAAAAGTTACTGTGTTCTCCTAGACCAAGTGCAGACTACTTGGCTGGCGTAGATGGTTTTCTTGATTTTGCATACACTGGAAAAAGTTCGGATGCCAAGACCCATTGTCCATGCGTCAAATGTGTCAATAGGTTCTTGTTGAAGCGAAACACCGTATATGATCATTTGGTGTGTAATGGAATGCTACTTGGATACATAGTTTGGGGTTGTCATGGTGAAACTGCAGGATACATCACCTCTAACAAACGAAAAAGGTCAAAACAGGGAGGCATAAACTCTAATATGCGCCAGCTAGTCCATGATGTTTTTGGGAACATAGATAATGGGTCTCAAGTGAATGACTGCGATGACCCAAACCCTCCAGAACATGGACCAGATCCTGAAACCCAAGCTTTTTATGACTTGTTGAGAGATGCAGATGTACCTTTGTGGAATGGGTGTGAACTATCAAAACTTTCTTTCCTTGTGCTTCTGTTCAACATAAAATCCACTAACAAGTGGAGTAACAAATCTATGAATGATTTGCTAGCAGTTCTGCAGCAAGCAATTCCAAATGGTAAGAATTTACCTGGAACTTTTGCCGAGGCTAAGAAGATCATTGGAAAGCTTGGGCTTAGTTATGAGAGAATTCATGTTTGTGAAAAAGATTGTTAGCTTTTTTGGAAAGAGAAGGCAAATGATGACTTTTGCTCACTATGTGGAGCATCAAGGTGGAAAAACAAACCTGATAAAACCATTCTAACTAACAAGGAAAGGAAAAAAGCAACCCCAAAGAAGGTGCTACGGTACTTCCCTATTAAACCAAGGCTTAAGAGGCTTTTTATGCACAAGGAAACCGCTATAGCATTAAGATGGCATGATGAGGAACGCATAAAAGATGGTGCATTGTGAGATTTAGCTGATTCAGTGGCATGGAAGGAGATTGACTCTAAGTATAAGCACATCAGATCAGATTCTCGAAACATTAGATTCATAATCGGAGCTGATGGATTCAATCCGTTTGGTAAGCTGAGTTCTAAACATAGTTGCTGGCCTGTTGTCCTAGTACCCAATAACCTTCCACCATGGTTGTGCACGAAGGCCTCGTCTCTTCTGCTTACTCTGCTTATTCCTGGTCCAACTTACCCTGGAAAGAATTTCCATGTATTCATGCAACCAGTTTATGAGGAACTAACCGAGCTGTTTACGGTAGGAACTCGTACTTATGATGCAGCTCGAGGTGAGATGTTTCAACTTTATGCTGTTGTGTTGTCTACCGTGAGTGACTACCCCGGGCTAGCTCTCTTTGCAGGATATAGCGTAAATGGTGAGTTTGGTTGTTTTCCATGCCGTGATGAAACATGTTCTAAACGCTTGAAACATGGGCAGAAGTACTGTTTCATGGGGCATCGCCGATTTCTGCCCCCAGATCACAAATTCTATTTTGATGCTAGCTCATTTGATGGGTCTGAAGAACATAGAGCAGCACCTAGTGCTTATGCAAAAACTAGAGTTGAAGATCAAATAAAATCAATTTTAGATTTTGAGAATTCCAAAACATGCAAGTGTGTCAGTGGCCTATTCAATTTTCCCTATTGGGACTTCAATTTACTTTGTCACAATCTTTATATCATGCATATTGAGAAGAACGTATGTGAGAACATATATGGAACACTTCTAGGAATAGAAGGCAAGTCCAAAGATAACTTAAAGGCACGGCAAGACCTACAGCAGATGAACATTAAACGAGAGCTGCATCCACAAAAAAAACCTAATGATAAGTATTATGTGCCACCTGCTTCCTATAACCTATCTAAAGAAGGGAAGAAACAATTTTGCAAAGTCCTTCATGGTGCAAGGGGTCAGAATGGGTTTTCAGGAAACACCTCAAGATGTGCAAATGTTGCTCCAGGGAGAATCTCAGGCCTTAAAAGTCACGATTGTCATATACTAATGCAACACTTTTTTCCACTTGCTACCTCGAGGTCTACTCCCAGATCATGTCACATCTGTGTTGTTTGATCTGTGTGGGTATTTTAGAGAAGTGAGTGCAAAAGTCCTATACATCAGCGATCTTGAGAAGTTGGAGGAGCGAATCATAATGACATTATGTCATATGGAGAGGATATTCCCACTAGGTTTTTTCACTGTTATGGTGCATTTGGTTATGCATCTAGCAGCGGAGGCAAAAATAGGTGGTCCAGTGTGCTACCATTCCATGTGGTTTGTGGAAAGGTATGCTAGCTTCTTATATAAATATGGCCATTACATATCATTGTAGGAAAATAGTGTTCAATAATTTTCTTCTTCCTTCTGTTTGTTTTTATGTAGGTATATAGGTAAGCTGAAGTCAAATGTCCGTAACAAAGCTCATCCCAAAGGATCTATTGCTGAAGCATTTTTGGTAGATGAGAGCATGACATTCTGTTCAAGATATATTGTCGGTTTTGAGACCAAACATAACTTGACTTCGCGGAACGAAGATAACGAGGAGTGGGTTGGGCATCATGATATTGCTCATGGATCAAGATTATTTCCTAATTCTGGCAATCCACTTGGAAAGCCTAGGAATTATGTACTGAGCAGTGTGGCTAAAGTACATGCACATAGATATGTCTTGTTCAATTGCTCCGATGTGAATTCATACCTTAGGTAATATCTTATGCTTATAAATTGTCTTAGTTACCCTTTTCCCCTACTTTACCTCTGTTTATGAATTACTTTGCAGAGCTCATGCTGATGAGATCACTAATGGACGCAATTTAAACCCTGATGCTATCGAGAGGATTCAAAATGATAAGTTCCACGAATGGTTCCAAGCTCATGTAAGTGCCATATTTTGCATATACTATACACGTAGCTACATTTAGCTTTAATCAATTTCTAAATATTCAGATAAGGAAATTGGAGAAGGAAAATGGCATCCACAACATTGAAAATGATATTAGATTGCTGGCCTGGGGCCTAGTTAATGCAGCCAAAAGATATTGCGCTTTCAACTCCAGAGGCTACCATTTTAGGCCTAAACGCTTGTATAAAGAGACACAAAATAGTGGAGTTATGGTAACTGCAAAAACATCTACTTATGATTCAGCACGTGTTGCCAATCCAGTTTTATGTGATGTGACGTACTACGGGAGGGTAATTGATATTGTCGAGCTAAACTACTCTGGACAGTTTTTCAGTGGTGTTGTTTAAATGTGAATGGGTTAATGTGTTCTCAAAAATAGGAATGAAAAAAGACAAGTACGGTTACACACTTGTGAACTTCTCACATCTAATACACAAAGGAGAAAAGATTGAGCATGAGCCTTTTATTTTCCCTAACCAGGCGAATCAAGTGTTCTATGTGGAAGATGAATTGAATCCAGGTTGGTCTATGGTAATGAAGTTGCCAAAGCCTAGAGATGTATATGACTTAGGTAACTTGGAATGGGAAGCGGAGACAGAAAATGAGCCATTCCATGTTTCACAGCTTGGAGAGATTTTGAAAAGAAAGAACAATGAACAACATTGGGTTAGAACAGACATTGAGGGGACAATAGTGGATGCTAATAATTCTTCTAGCAATGAAGAATAGTTGAGGTTAGTAGCATCAAGGTATGCGCTATGTTCTGGTGATATAGTTATTCTTTACCAATATATTCTTGTGTTTGCATATTCAGTTTGTGAGATGTGATTTTTACCTCTAATATAATTTGTTGTTCAATCTTTCTGTTCTTCAATTATGTGTTGTGCATTCTTTCTTTTATTCTGCGTTGACACTTTCATACCAGATATGAAATTTTAGTGATAAAAGTAGCACAAAATGTTTCTTTTATTTTCTTGTTCATGTTTTGAATTATTTTGGCTGCATGCTACAGGTTCAGACTGCATACTACATGGAGGCATGGAGGGGGTGGTCGGCTGTGTGGTTTGTGTTGGTACAAAACAGCCTACTCTTTTCTGCTTGGTGGCTTTGTGCTGACTAGTTGACAAACCTTCTTGGTGATAACCTGCTGTGTGAGACCATGTGTTGGTCAAAACTTAGTATACTCTTATATTCATGCTTGGTAATTCGGTCAGCTGCGACACCACGTGCTTGTTTGGAACTTCATTTTGTACTTTGGTCAACAACAGTTCAGAATTGAGATACATGCAGCTTGTTTGGAACTTTATTTTGTACTTTGCTCAATAGTTCGGAATTGGTATACTCTTGTAGTGTTCAAAAATCCTGTTTTGCGATCACATGTTGCCATTTCTTAAAAGTCTGAACCTATCCTGAAGCAATGTGAATGTTTTGGTTCTCTATATATACTTCTCTTGCCGATGATTATATTAGATTGTTAAAAGACTGACTCTCATGTGCCAAGATGAAATTTCACCGTTGATTGAAGTCTCATGTACCAAGTTGAAAGTTCAACGTTCTGCCAGTGACACTCAACTTTCTCACAATTTTCTCTTTGAACCCAGCTAACAAAATCCATTCAAATTTAGGTTTTCATTATTCCAATTACACGAAATAGTATCTATTGAATATGTCTCCCTATCTGGACAATTTGAGCAAGAAAAATGTATATACTATTATCTATTTTCTAGAACTGAATTAGTCTTATTTTGCTAATTTGTAAAACTAATTGGCCCACCTCAATGATAAGTAGATTAGTACTTATTTTAGCCAGGATTCTGGATTAGGATGGTCCAACTAATAAAAAAAGTCACAGATATAACATGTCAACATACAGTATACCTTTTATCAAAAAGCGCTTCCCAAATACAACACGTCAACATACTTTTATACATTATAATAAAAAAATGGATCAATAAATCTTCAAAGCATATTAAAATTAATTAAGTCCAAAATTACTTAAAAGAAGCTAGCACACCTTTTAATTTAAACAAATTTTGGATGCACAATTTTTTTTCCAGAATACCCAAAAGAGTTGCACATCTTTTATATTAAGATTGGAGAAAATATATTTACAAGATTACGAAAACACACTGTACAAAGCACAAAACTTTGAGTTTGCACTCTCTTTTTTTTTGAGGGTAAATGTCGCCGCTTTATTTATTAAACAAAACCAGGAATTTCATCCGAAACAATGTCCAAAATGCAATCTGGTGGTGATGAGAGCCACACATGAGAAAGTTCATCTCCCATCCCCACCTTAGCTAATCTATCAGCGGCGGCGTTTGCACTACGGCGAACCCACGAAACTCTAAACATATCAAAACTCTTAAGCATCGCCTTGACCTCTTCCACGATCGGCCCAAGGGCAGAGAGGTTCTTCTCCTGGTTATTGAGCATCGATACCACACGTGACGACTCGCTCTCCAGATGAAACTTCAAAACACCAATTCTTCTCGCCAGCTCGATCGCCTTCTTGCACGATAGAAGCTCCACCATCTCCGGGTCGGACGCCGCTCCAAGGAAGTGACACGAGGCCGCCCGAAACGCACCAGCATGGTCACGCAGGACCACACCAATGCCCCCCTTCTCTCGATGTTTGGACACCGAGCCGTCGGCATTGGCTTTGATCCAGTCGACCTCCGGCGCCTCCCACGCTACCCTTGCCCTTGGCACCATCGTCTTCAAAGTCCGGCGCCTGTGCGAACCATTCCAGCAACCAACTAGCCAACTTGCTCTGGGAATCGCTGTTGCATGGTGGGTTGGCCACCGAGACTCCCAACTCCGAGCTAAGCCGCTTCCAAAAGCACATGGAGTGCGAACACCCCCAAAATCTATGGTAGCCGATTTCTTCACGTCCACAAGCAACACAGAACACACCGGCCTTGATTCGTCGTCGCAACAATTCTGCTCCCATAACCAGGCCATTCTTCATCAGACGCCACATATGAATTTTAGATTTACCCGGTGCCGAGGTATCCCACAAGGACAGCCACCTGCGGTGAGTAAGAGCAGCCGAAGAGGGCCCCGGCCGACTCAGTTTTGCTGCATTCAGTGCCATCCTCAGATGATAAGCTGACCTCACAGTGAAGATACCATTTTTTGTGTAATTCCATGCAATATAGTCTTGAACTCCCGGGCCCCCAACAGCGATCTATTTAATGTCAGTGGCATCATCCATAGAGAACATAGCCTGAACCTTGTTATCATCCCATGTAGCACCCGTATGATCCAAAAGGTCAGCCACCTTCACCATGCCATGGATGAATTCGGCGCCCAGTGGCAGCAGGCTCCCTTGGCGTGGGATTCAAGGGTCATGGTGAATGTTCACCGACGATCCGTCTCCAATGCGCCATATGATGCCCTCTCGAAGTAGGTCTCTCCCATGTAGTATGCTCCTGAAAGTGTATGATCCACCAGATGGACAAGTGGCACTCATAATTGAGCTGTCACTAAAATACCGAGCTCGAAGTACCCTAGCGCAGAGAGAGCCCGGCACCTGCAAAAATCTCCATGCCTGCTTTGCCAATAAAGCTTGGTTAAATGCCTCTGGGTCACGGAAACCCATACCAACTGTGTGTTTAGACTGGCACATCTTATCCCACGCAATCCAATGCACTTTCCTTTCACCATTCATTGCACCCCACCAGAATTTCGAGGAGATTGAAGTCAAGTTCCGGCACATCTTCTTCGAGAGGTGAAAACAACTCATGGTGAAAGTAGGTGTAGCCTGAAGGACAGATTTAACAAGCACTTCTCTGGCCTTCATAGAAAGACCTTGTCCTTTCCAACCCGTTACCTTGCCCTTGAGCACTCTGTTACATATTTGAACGTGCCATCTTTGGATCTACCAACCACTGTTGGTAGACCCAAGTATCTCTCGCTAAGGGCTTCTTGTTCAATGCCTATAGCATGCTTCAGAACATCTTTTTGCTGCTGTCCACATCCTTTCCCGAAGAAAATGGACGACTTTTGGAGGTTGACTTTCTGCCCAGATGCTGCTTCATATCTAACCAAGATGTTCTTTAGCACATGAACATTTTCCGAAGTGCCCTGCATAAACACTATACTATGATCTGCAAACAAAAGGTGCGTGACTTGGGGGCCAGTGCTCCCAAAACCCACACCTTTAATACTGCCCTCTTCCTGTGCCTTCTTCAACATAGCTGAAAAACCTTCGACACAGAACAAAAATAAATACGGGGATAGTGGATCCCCCTGTCTGAGGCCCCTCGATGGAACAAAACCCCTAGAGAGACCACCATTTAATTTCACTATGAACCTGGCTGAAGTCACACATCTCATCACCATGGTGATCCAGCCCGCCGCAAACCCAAACTTGGCCAACATCTGTTCGAGAAACATCCACTCAGCTCTGTCATAAGCCTTTGTCATATCCAGCTTCACGGCACACAAAGGTTTCTTCCGTTTCCGAGTTCTAATCGCATGCACACACTCATATGCCACAAGGACATTGTCCGTGATAAGCCTCCCCGGCACAAAAGCACTCTGTTCCTCGGAGATAAGCACCGGTAGGATCACCTTAAGGCTATTCGCAAGCACCTTTGCAGCAAGTTTGTACAAGACGTTACACAAACTGATGGGTCGAAACTGCGAAAGCAACTCCGGTGAGTTGACCTTCGGTATCATCACTATCATAGTCGCATTAAAAGAGTCCGGAGCAGCGACACCTTCAAGAAAATCCCGGACCGCTTGACAAACATCCCCTCTCACCAACGGCCAGTGCCATTGATAGAATAATGCGGGCAGCCCGTCCGGACCCGGGGCCTTCGTTGGTCCCATCTGAAACAGCGCGCATTAGATCTCCTCGTCTGTCACCCTAGCCGTGAGCTTGGCGTTCATCTCTTCCGACACAGCAGGATTAATGTTCTCCAGAAGCTCCTGCGCGCCCGTCGAGCCCTCCGATGTGAATAATGCCTCGTAGAACGTCGCTGCCATCTCCCGCATCTCCTCGTCTACCATACACCTCGAGCCATCCACTCGCCGTAATGCACGAACTATGTTTTTCCTCTTCCTGTGAGAGGCCCGACCCTGGAAATACTTCGTGTTCTGGTCGCCGGCCTTCAGCCAATCCACACGTGAGCGCTGCCTGTAGTATACCTCCTCCCTGGCATATATCTCTCTCAGCTGGCCCTCGAGATCACGCACCTCCAGTGAGGAACCCGACCCCAGTGCTCTCACCTTGGCCTCTTCGAGCTGCACCTTGAGCTTTGAGATTTGTTTTCGAATGGACCCAAAGACAGCCCTACTCCACCTCTGCATGTCCGCTGATACGTGATGGATCTTGTCCCAGACCGACGCAATCCTCGAGGCTCCAGTGCTCGCCGCACCCCACGCATCCGAGACCATGCGCTCATAATCATCGTGCTTAGTCCATGCCTCTTCAAACCTGAACGTACTTGCCCCTCTTTGCCTTTGTGTTGGAGCCGTCTCCAACACATGCACAAGAAGAGCCAAATGATCTGACTCCTCGGTGATGAGATGCTCAACATGGGTCTCCGGGAACATCTCCAGGAAAGCATCAGTGCATGTTGCACGATCTAGTCGGACCTGCACATTTGCATCTCCATCTCTCCTATTATCCCATGTATACCTATATCCAGAGAAACCCAAGTCAGCCAGTCCACAGTCCGCTAAACAGTCTCTGAAATCTTCCATCTGCGAGAAACTCCTCAAGTTGCCCCCTTGTTGGTCGGATTGGAACATGGATTAATTGAAATCTCCCGCACAAAGCCAAGGGAGATTATCCTGTGTCCGCAAGTACCTTAACGCATCCCACGATTTTTTTCCTTTGCTCGGTGTCTGGTTCCCCATAGAATCCAGTGATCCTAAAGGTTTTACCCTCCAACACCACTTCAGCATCCAGAAAATATTGGCACCACGGCCTAATTGTTACCTGCACATGTTCTCTCCACCACAACATGAGGCCACCACTTCTACCCACACAATTCACAGCCACACCACTCCTGAATCCCATGCTCCATTTCAGTTTCTCCATAGCCCTTGCACTCTTCTTTGTTTCACTCAAAAAGACCACCGCTGGGTTGTGGGACCTAATCAGGTCACGTAGTTCGCAAACTGTCGAGTCCAACCCCAAGCCTCGACAGTTCCAGTCAAGCACATTCATTGCTCCCGGCGGCCCCGAGATTCGGGGTCCGCCGATCTACTCTTATTATCTGAGATGCGTTCAAACACTGAGGACGTTTTTTGCCTCGTATCGCGAATGAAAACATCCGTATTGCCCCTCCTGCCCGGGTCACCCTTAGGCACCCACACCTGTCTTGGTCTCCTCTTCTTTCCCTCATGTTCGTAGCTCTCACGGAATACCTCCCTCTGCTTATTATCAAAGTCGTTCCTAGGCTTCCTTACGTAGCGACCCCTTGATCTGCCATGCACCCCATGCATATCGGGTTGACCCGGTGGACTAACCCGACCCGCATATTCATAGCGCTGCCCATGACCCGGCACTTTGTCCTTCCCCTTTCTCTCTCTTTCTGCTTCCTAGTTGTCATCTTGCTGCCGTTGAGACTGTTGCTCCATCAATTTTTCTCTAAGGCCATGCTCACGCCTGGATTCCAGATCATCCCGAAGATCGCGATCCCTCAACGAACCACGTTTGTATCTGTCCTTACTTGGGCTCTCAACCTCTTCCCCATACTTTCCATGCTTATCGCCAGTGCGATTCTCAGCAGAACGGGAGAAATCAGCGCCCAAGTTCCTCTTGGTGGGCAAATCCCTCACCCTCGGTTGCTCCTGTCTCCTATCAGAAGCTTCCCCAGCTCGAGAACTGCCCATACTATTGCCACTTCTAGTTGCTCCGCTTGCCGAGCCCTCCTTGCTTGTCGCACTTCATCCTGGATCCGACCGCAGCCAGCTGCCCCACTGTGCCGTCGGTTCTACTGGAGGATCACACACCCCATTAACATGAACCAGCCGGCCACAGTCAAAGCAGAAGTGAGGAATATTTTCATAGGAAAAATCGAACCAAGTCCTCTCCTCATCATCACGCGATTTCTTTAGAAAGAAACCTCTAACCAGTGGCTCGAAGACAGAAATCTTAGCTCGGACACGTAGTTGGTTCCCACGCGCAACACCATCTCTATCCACATCAACTCTTACAATTTCACCCAACCAGTTACCAAGCGCCCTCCCAAAAGCTTCAGTCCTCTTATCAGGTGGTAGATCAGTCACCCTAACCCAGACATCTATCTTGTCGAAAGTCATCTCCGAGGGCCTCTTGTCACCTTCATAATCCTTCATCATCAGAACCGCAAAATCATATTGCCATGGACAATTGTTCAGAACATGTCTCCAATCACCCTCGCTGCCAAACTGCACTGAGAAGATTTTCGGGCCGATCTCTCTGAACTTAGCTTCCCGATGCAGACCCCAGGCCCTAGGCATGGTCTTCTCAAGCACCGTCATCTTCAACGGGCGCGGCGAGCAAACCTTGCCTACCGCCGCCCATCTGTGGCGTCTCTGGCTGTCCAGAGTTGGATCTTCAAACACGAGTCCCTCTACTTCCTTCTCCATCAGGACCATCCCGCCAAGTCTCGCCGAAAGGCTTGCCGACGGGTCCGGAGTTTTGCTCTCCGCAGACGATTTGGACTCTCCCTGACTAGCAAATCCGGCCTCCCTCCTCGCCGGCGGCATCGCCGTCGACTTGGCTGGGGTCATCCTCGAGTTCATAGGAGTAGCCGTCAGCGTCTTTCCATCTACACCCCACCACCAGCACCGCTGCAGGGCAGGCTTGCAGGCTCGCCGGCCCGTGACCAGAGGAGCGTCGTCGCTGCCCTAGATCACCGTCGGAATCAAGCCACCCCGTCACCGAAACCCTAACCCTAGCGCAGCTGCACGGTCGCCTCGTGATCGCCAGCTATCGCCATAGAGCGTCGTAACGTGGTGGACCCACTTTAACGCGGTCCATCAAAAAGAGTTTGCACTCTCATCCATTCTTAAAAAGCAGGGTAATACGTACCCACGTATAGGGAAATAATCTATTTTCAGAATTTTGTACAGGGAAACAACATCTTTTTTAGAAGAATGTACAGGAAACAAGCCAGCTGCTAGTTTGAGTCCTGTCTTTTGTGGGCTTTTGTAGCTGGCCTACGCCAATGGTTTTATCCTAATATATCCTGCCAATAAGCAAACACGCATCCTCTAAACTTCTATACGTATCTCACATGTGAATGGCGCAAGCCCATAACTATTAGCTCAGAGGCCACGTGCTACGATGGGATCGACCTGAGAATTGATCGCATGCATCTTGCAACAAGTCTTCTCATGACAACAAAGAAAAATTCAATCCAATATTATTACGTTCGTAACATTTACCGTATGTGTTACAAACTTGTAACACAACATTGCATCTCATATATGTGTTACATTCTTGTAACACTCTCTCGACCGCCATAAATAATGTGTTACAACACTGTAACACATTTGACGCATGTGGAGTATGTGTTACAGCTTCGTAACACTTTCCATAGAATGTGTTACAACTTAGTTGTGGACACAAATGTTGTGTTACCGGGATTTCACTCAGTAACACATTTTTTCTTGTGTTACCGGGATGTGTTACCAAAGCTAATTCCTGTAGTAGTCTGTGATCGATTCCCCCTCCGGCAGAGTAACGGAAAATTCCTCCAGATGGGATCTCTCGAGAACAGAAGCTTGCGGCGGCGGAAAAAGTATTTCATGGACTCCCCTGTTGTTTTCCTGATTTTAGAGAATTTATAGAGGTCGAATTAGATCAAACGGAGCTGTGTGGGCCCCACGAGGTATCAGGGTGCCCCCCGGGCGCGCCGTGGTGCCTCGTGGGCCACTGCTTCATCTTCTTGTCCCCTCCCGAAGCTTCTAGTGTTTGTTATGTCCAGAAAAAAATCTCCAAAAAGTTTCGTGACATTTGGACTTCGTTTGGTACTGATATTCTGGAAAACCAAAAACAGGCAAAAAACAGCAAATGGCACTGGGCATTAAGTTAATAGGTTAATCCCAAAAAATGATATATAATTGCTGTAAATATATATAAAAACATCCAAGATTGATACTATAATAGCATGGAACAATCAAAAATTATAGATACGTTGGAGACGTATTAATGAGGAGGTAGAGGCCGACTTGAAGAGGATGGATTCCGCGAGTGGGGAGGAAGAGGAAACCTCTCTGCCCCAACCTGGAGACATGCATGTGGAATTCAAGAAATCAAGCCTGCCGGACACGGTTAAACCTCCCCATACTCGATTTACTTCTTATCGTAACATGCAAAAGAGTGTTGCTTCATCATCTTCAGCCAAGCTTCATCCTTGGGTTGATGGTGCATTGACTGTTACCGGCAAGCTCCACAAGGAAATTATGGATCTTAAACGCCAAGTCAATAATCTCAAGGAGGAAAATCGCATCCTCAAAGGAATCATCGCCAAGAATATTGCACCGCCACTACCGAAGAAAGAAACTTGAGTACACGGGTATGGGCACCACCCTTGGCTTGTTCCAAGCTTGGGGGAGGTGCCCCGGTATCGTATCACAATCACTTTTATCATTATTATCTATCTTAGTTCGATCCTTAGATATTCCGTGATTTAGAGTAATAAAGTTTTAGTATGATCTAGTTTCGAGTGCTTGTTTCGTGATCTATCTATCTATGTAATCGAGTGTGAGAGTTATATAATAAAGAGTAGTTTGAGTTTGGTTACTTTACTTTCTTGTTTGAATCCTAGCAATAAGAAGAATAAAAAGATCATATGCTAATCCCATGGGGAGTGATGTATTCACATAAAAGAAGTATAATTGATAAAATTTGTTGGAGGTTAACAAACATAGCATTGGTCATTGATGCAATTCATGAAAAAGTAATAAAGAAAGAGAGGTCTCACATATAAATAGACTATCTTGGACATCTTTTATGATTGTGAGCCCCCATTAAATATTCTATGCTTGATCAAATAGTTGACGTCGGATAAGGAAGACAACGTAATGAGTTATGTTTGCTTATATTCACATAGAAGTTATATTGTTATGGATCCTCTAACATGTGGTGCTTGCGCGTAATCTTTTGCTAGCCGAAAATTCGCACTAAATAGAGATACTACTTGTGCATCCAAAAACTCTTAAACCCAGTTTCTTGCCATGAGAGTCCACCATATCTACCTATGGATTGAATAAGATCCTTCAAGTAAGTTTTCATCGATGCATAAAGCAATAAAAATTGCTCCTAAATATGTATGATCTTTTATTATAAGGGAAAATAAGCTTTGTACGAACTTGTGATGGTGAAGAAATAAAAGTGACAGACTGCATAATAAAGTTTTCTATCACGAGGGGTAATACAAAGTGACGTTCCTTTCCATTAATAGTTTGCACATCCCAAAATAAAAAGCGCATGACAACCTCTGCTTCCCTCTGTGAAGGGCCTATCTTTTACTTTTCTGTATTTACTTTTATGCAAGAGTCAATAGTGTTTATCCTTAACCGTTCTTATTTACTCTCTACTTGGCAAGCATCATGTGGTGTGGAAAGATCCAGACATATATATCCCGTTGGATGTAGGTGATCATGAGTTATTATTGTTGACATTATTCTCGAGATAAATCGGTTAGGAGGTGAAAACTATAAGCCCCCATCTTCCTATGTGTTTGACTGAAACTTTTCCTCCATAAATATGCCGTGAGTGTTAGCAATAATGGAAGACTAAATGATAGTTGAGTATGTGAACTTGCTAAACAAAGATCTTACATAGACTCTTTCTGGAAATATGATGAACTGCAATTGTTTTGATGACTGAGATAATAGTTTGTTAGTTTTCAATGAAGTTTGTGGTTCACACTTTAGCTTGTGAAGGATTTGTTACTTGTTCATGAGAAGTTTTATGATAGTATATTGCTGCTATGATAATGATCATGATGCTTTCATGCACGTATTTTGTTTTATCAACGCCTCTCTCTCTAAACATGTGGTCATGATTATCGATTTTGGCTTTTGCTTGAGGACAAGCGAGGTCTAAGCTTGGGGGAGTTGATATGTCCATTTTGCATCATGTTTTCCTATTGTTATTTACTATGTTTTGGATCATTATTTCACATTATGATGCAATCCTAATGCCTTTTCTCTCTTATTTTGCAAGTTTCACATGAAGAGGGAGATTGCCGGCAGCTGGAATTCTGGACCCGAAAAGGCTACATCAGAGATAGCTATTCTCCACAACTCCAAATGACCTGAAAATTTACGGAGAATTATTTTGGAATATATAAAAAAAATATTGGCGAAAAAATTACCAGAAGGGGACCCACCAGGGAGCGACAAGCTCAGGGGGCGCGCCCTACCCCCCTGGGCGCGCCCTGTGTGCTTGTGGGCCCCCTGGCAGGGGTCCGGGGCCCATCTTATCCTATAAGATGCTATTTTCCCTAGAAAAAAATCAGAAGAAGACTTTCGGGATGAAGCGTCGCCGTCTCGAGGCGGAACCTGGGCAGGGGCACTTTTGCTCTCCGGCGGAGCGATTCCGCCGAGGATAATTTGCCTGTTGACACTTTGGGAGATCCTCTCCCACCTAAGTGCTATTCCGTTTTCTCTTTATCAAGAAGTCATGAATGATATTGCACCTGTTGAGATTGAAGATATTGATGTTACTATTAAACTTGTAAATAGAGATACTATTTCACCACTTGGGATTGTTAGAGATGTTGAAGTCTTGTGTGGTAAGATCAAATACCCTACTGATTTTCTTGTTCTTGGATCACCACAAGCATTGATCGATCACTATGAGAAAGACGAGCATAAAAGTTTTGTATAATCATCTCTCTTGAGAGCTCATGATTGGGGCATGTGTGAATCATATATTTAAGCCTCCCCCAAGCTTGAAAGATACTCTCTCCTTCACGAGGCCAAAAATTATATATATAATTCCGATCACGATGAACCAGATGCATGGGATAAAATTTCTCGTGGAATTCCAGCTTCAATTGGTTCCAATCCCATGATCCAACATCATCCAGTAGCCTATACCAAGATAATGCCTTTTCCCTCATAGATAAGGGAAATACCTTCTTCTTAACTCCATCCTCAGACAAACCTGCAAGCTTAAACAATCCACAAATTTCATCTATATAGATCAAGTCCATATCAGGATGCATTGTTCCATCTCCAAGGTAAGGTTTAGCAAGCAGTTCCTCCATAATACCCGAAGGAACTTCATAGTAAATATTTTCAATATCTTCAGTAGGTTGAGGAGCAGCTATTACCACTTCCGGTCAAGGTGAAGATACCCCGAACAAGCCCCTCAAAGGATTACTATCCATAGTAACAAGTAACAATAAATTTCAGCACGTAATAAAAATGTTTCCTTACCAAATTCCACTTACCAAAGGCGCTTTACTCCCCGGCAATGGAGCCAGAAAAGAGTCTTGATGACCCACAAGTATAGGGGATCAATTGCAGTCCTTTCAATAAGTAAGAGTGTCGAACCCAACGAGGAGCAGAAGGAAATGACAAGTGGTTTTCAGCAAGGTATTCTCTGCAAGTGCTGTAAACAGTAGTAACAGATAGTTTTATAGCAAGTTGATTCGTAACAAGTAACAAGTGACAATAGTAACAAAGTGCAGCAAGGTGGCCCAATCCTTTTTGTAGCAAAGGATAAGCCAGGAAATTCTCATATAGTAAGCAAACCGTTCTCGAGGACACATGGGAATTCACGTCTAGTCACGTTCAGCATGTTTAGTTTATTCGCGTTCACTACTTTGATAATTTGATATGTGGGTGGACCGGTGCTAGGGTGTTGTTCTTACTTGAACAAGCAACCATCTTATGATTACCCCCTCTCGCAAGCATCCGCAACTACGAAAGAAGAATTAAGATAAATCTAACCATAGCATGAAACATATGGATCCAAATCAACCCCTTACGGAATAACGCATAAACTAGGGTTTAAGTTTCTGTCACTCTCGCAACCCATCATCTACTTATTAATCCCCAATTTCTCCTAGGCCCAAATATGGTGAAGTGTCATGTAGTCGACATTCACATGACACCATGCTACTTGTAGTCTGCGTTGGTATTTCCCCGAAGAGTAGAGGATGATGCAGTACAGTAGAGATAAGTATTTCCCTCAGTTAAGAACCAAGGTTATCAATCCAGTAGGAGAACCAAGCAAAATTCCGTTAAGCGCACCTGCACACAAAAAAGCAAACACTTGCACCCAACGCAAATAAGAGGGTTGTCAATCCTCTTAGCGGTTATTTGCAAGGATTAAATCTTATAGAGATAAATAGATAAACTAAAATACTAATTAAAATAAAAGTAAATAAATTGCAGCAAGGTATTTTTAGGTTTTTTATATATGATAAAGTAGACCCAGGGGCCATAGTTTTCACTAGAGGTTTCTCTCTCGAACACATAGCATACGGTGGGTACACAAATTACTGTTGGGCAATTGATAGAAAAGCAAATAATTATGACGGATTCATGGCAATGATCATGTATATAGGCATCACGTCCGAGACAAGTAGACCGACTCCAGCATGCATCTAGGGTATTAAGTATGAAACAGAGTAACGCCTTAAGCAAGATGCCATGATGTAGACAAAGTAAACTCAAGCAATATGATTAAACCCCATCTTTTTATCCTTAATGGCAACAATACAAATACGTGTCATGTCCCCTTCTGTCACTGGGATTGAGCACCGCAAGATTGAACCCATCACAAAGCACCTCTCCCATTGCAAGACAAATCAATCTAGTAGGCCAAACCAAATCGATAGATTGGAGAGAAATACAAAGCTATAATAATCATGGATAAAAGAGTTCAGAGAAGACTCAAATATTTCTCATGAATAATCTGATCATAACCTCACAATTCATCAGATCCCAACAAACACACCGCAAAAGAAGATTACATCGGATAGAACTCCAAGAACATCGAGGAGAACATGGTATTGAAGATCAAAGAGAGACAAGAAGCCTTCTAGCTACTAGCTATGGACCCGTAGGTCTGTGGTAAACTACTCACACATCATCGGAAGGGCGACAAGGTTGATGAAGAAGCCCTCAGTGATCGATTCCACCTCCGGCAGAGTACCAGAAAAGGCCTCCAGATGGGATCGTGGAAGAATAGAGGCTTGCGGCAGCGGAAAGGTTTTCTCTTCTGGCTCTCTGTTGGTTTTGGAATATTTGGGAATTTATAGCGTTGGAATTAGGTCAAGAGGTGCCACGAGGGGCCCACAAGCCTGGGGGGCGCGCCCTACCCCCCTGGGCGCGCCCTCCAGGCTTGCCGCCTCCTCGTGGCTCTTCTGGTCTTCTCCCGAAGCTTCCTGGGTCTCTTTTGGTCCAGAAAAAATTAATCCAAAGTTTTTTTCTCGTTTGGACACTTTTTGATAATGATTTTCTAAAAAGGCAAAAACAAGCAGAAAACAACAACTGGCATTGGGCACTGGGTTAATAGGTTAGTCCCAAAAAATGATATATAATGGCATATAATTGCATATAAAACATCCAAGATTGATACTATAATAGCATGGAGCAATCAAAAATTATAGATATGTTGGAGACGTATCAAGCATCCCCAAGCTTAATTCCTGCTCGTCCTCGAGTAGGTAAATGATAAAAACAGAATTTTTGATGTGGAATGCTACCTATCATGTTTCATCATGCAATCTCTCTTACGGTATGAATAATAAGATCTGAATGATTCAAAGCAATAGTCTATAATTTGATATAAAGACATCAATACTCAGGCATACTAATAAACAATCATGTCTTTCAAAATAAAAATGCTAAAGAACGTTATCCCTACAAAATCATATAATCCTGTCATGCTCCATCTTCTTAACACAATGTATTTATCATGCACTACCCCGATGACAAGCCGAGCAATTGGTTCATACTTTTTAATGCGCTTCAGCTTTTTCAACCCCCACGTAATACATGAGCGCAAGTCAAGGATATAGCACTATGGGTGGAATAGAGTGTGGTGGTAGAGATAAATAAGAGAAGTAAAAAAATAAGAAGATAGTCTCACATCGACGAGGCTAATCAACGGGCTATGGAGATGCCCATCAATTGATGTCAATGCGAGGAGTAGGGATTGCCATGCAACGGATGCACTAAGAGCTATAAGTGTATGAAAGCTCAACATGAAAACTAAGTGGGTGTGCATCCAACTTGCTTGCTCATGAAGATCTCGGACATTTGAGCAAGCCCATCATCGAAATATACAAGCCAAGTTCTATAATGAAAAATTCCCACTAGTATATGAAAGTGACAAAACAGGAGACTCTCTATATGAAAAACATGGTGCTACTCTGAAGCACAAGTGTGCAAAAAGGATAGTAACATTGCCCCTTCTCTCTTTTTCTCTTATTTTTTTTCGTGGGCTCTTTTTGGCCTCTCTTTTTTCCGTCCGGAGTCTCATCCCGACTTGTGGGGGAATCATGGTCTCCATCATCCTTTCCTCACTGGGACAATGCTCTAATAATGATGATCATCACACTTTTATTTACTTACAACTCAATATTACAACTCGATACTAGAACAAAAGTATGACTCTATATGAATGCCTCTGGCAGTGTACCACGATGTGCAATGATGCTAGCGTAACATGTATAAAAATGATGAACGATGGCTGAGCCACAAATACTATGTCAGCTATATGATCATGCAAAGCAATATGACAATGACGTTGTGTGTCATAAAAATGGAACGGTGGAAGTTGCATGGCAATATATCTCGGAATGGCTATGGAAATGCCATGATAGGTATGTATGGTGGCTGTTTTGAGGAAGATATAAAGAGGCTTATGTGTGATAGAGTGTATGATATCACGGGATTTGGATGCACCGACGAAGTTCGCACCAACTCTCGATGTGAGAAAGGGCAATGCACGGTACCAAAGAGGCTAGCAAATTGCGGAAGGGTGAGAGTGCGCATAATCAATGGACTCACATTAGTCATAAAGAACTCACATACTTATTGCGAAAGTTTATTAGCCCTCGAAGCAAAGTACTACTACGCATGCCCCTAGAGGGATAGATTGGTAGGACAAGGTCCATCGCTCGTCCCCGACCGCCACTCATAAGGTAGACAATCAACAATAAATCATGCTCCAACTTCTTAGCATAACGACAGATCATACGTGCATGCTTCGGGAATCACAAACCTTAACATCAATATTCTTACTAAACCACAATCATCTACTAATACCTCCCACATATTACCATCTTAATATCGCAAAACTATTGCGAGAAATCAAACTTATCATATTCAGTGATCTACATGAAAGTTTTTATTATATCCCTCTTAAATACCTATCATATCAGGACCAAATTCATAACCCGTGCATATTACCATTGCTATTCATTAGACTCTCAAAAATATATAAGTGAAGCATGAGAGTGCAACTATTTCTTTAAAATATAACCACTGCCGTGCTCTAAAAGATATAAGTGAAGCACTAGAGCAACTGCCTAGCTCAAAAGTTATAAGTGAAGCACATAGAGTATTCTAACAAATCATGAATACTGTGTGTCCCTCTCAAAAAGATGTGTTCAGCAAAGATGATTGTGACAAACTAAAAATCAAACAAAAGAAAACAAACTATATCACAAGACACTCCAAGTAAAACACATATCATGTGATGAATAAAAATATAGCTCCAAGTGAGTTACAGATAGATTGTAGACGAAAAAGGGGATGCCTTCCGGGGCATCCCCAAGATTAGACGCTTGAGTATTCCATGAATATTACCTTGGGGTGCCTTGGGCATCTCCAAGCTTAGGCTCTTGCCTCTCCTTATTCCTTTATCCATCATAGTCTCACCCAAAACTTGAAAACTTCAGCACACAAAACTCAACAGAAACCTCGTGAGATCCGTTAGTATAACAAACAAATCTTAAACTTTAGGTACTATTGTAAATTGATTCATATTTAATATTGACATAATGGTACTGTACTCCAACTTCTCCATGACTCATACCCTCCGATACGATCCATAGATTCATCAAAATAAGCAAACTATGCAGCAAAAACAGAATCTGTCTAAAACAGAATAGTCTGTAAAGATCTGAATTAACGTCATACTTATGTAACTCTAAAAATTCTGAAAAATTAGGAAGACGTGGAAAATTCATATATAAATATTGTGTAAAAAATTCAGAAGGTTATGACATTCCAGAAAAAAAACCAAAATTCCACCACTGGACGCAAAAGTTTCTGTTTTCAAACAGCATCAATTATACTATCTTCCAAATCTTCCCAAAGGCATTACTGGGCACAAACACTAATTAAAATATAAAAATACAATCATAACAGAAGCTATAATTGTGTAAACACTCAAGAACAGAAGATAAAAGCAAAATTTTATTTTATTCATTGGGTTGCCTCCCAACAAGCGTTATTGTTTTATGCCCCTAGCTAGGCATAATGCATAGTTTCAAGTGTTGTCATCCTTGGTCTTGACATCCTTAGGTGTGTGATTTTCAAGAGGTTTTTCAAAAACAATGGGGAACACATCATCAACCAAAATTTTAGGGTCATTAAGAATGCTCTCTTCAAACCCTTGTTGGTTCCCTTTTACAATCCAAGAGTACTTCTGATTAATTCCATTAAAAACTTGTTGGATGATATGAATGGGAGGAACTTATTTTTTAGTATTCTCATCAAAAGCATGGTGATCATGAAAAACACATCTCAACATATATTCCTCATTATATAAAATTTCATCTATCACCAGATTTTCTTGGCTCATATTATAGAAATCAAAGATCTCTCTAGCTTCTCGTACTATGTAATCAAACTCATTCATAAGGATAAGAGTAGCTATCTTTTTAGCTTTAGGGTTCTTTATCACCGGCAACTCATAAAACAATCTTTGCAAGGTAGGGTGAGTGCGGATAAATCTTCTTTCAAGTTTAAGAATGAGTGCGGAGATAGCCTCCCCATAACTGTTGGTTCTTTTTAGAATTGGTGTGTCATTACAAACCAAAGTTCCCGTGCAATTAAAGAACTCTTGAATAATGTTTTTCCCAATGACATTTCCAATCCTACTACAAAATTTTTGAGTCTAAATTTGAGGGAACTTCTATCTTAGGGATTTTATCATCCTCACTTTTTTCAATAACAAACTCAGACATAGTGGCAACTTAAAGCAAAGCGAGCAAACAAGCAAATTAAATATTTTTGTGTTTTTGTAAAAAAAATTAGAAGTGGTGGAGATGAAAACGAGAGAAAATGCAAATAAAAGGCAAAATAAAATAAATGAAAGTGGATGATAGTTTGTGCAAAGGTACTTGGTAATTTTGATGATGTCTCCTCGGCAACTGACGTCTACTACACAACTTATTCTTGTAGACTCGTGTTGGGCCTCCAAGCGTAGAGTTTTGTAGGACAGTAGCAATTTTCCCTCAAGTGGATGACCTATGGTTTATCAATCCATGGGAGGCGTAGGTTGAAGATGGTATCTCTCAAACAACCCTGCAATCAAATACAAGAAATCTCTTGTGTCCCCAACACACCCAATACAATGGTAAATTGTATAGGTGCACTAGTTCGGCGAAGAGATGGTGATAAAAGTGTAGTATGGATAGTAGATATAGGTTTTTGTAATCTAAAAATATAAAAACAGCAAGGTAGCAAGTGATAAAACGGAGCACAAACAGTATTGCAATGCTTAAAAACAAGGCCTAGGGTTCATACTTTCACTAGTGCAATCTCTCAACAGCGCTAACATAGTTGAATCATATAATAATCCCTCAACGTGCGACAAAGAATCACTCCAAAGTACCTATTAGTGGAGAACATAAGATAGAAATTGTTGTAGGGTACGAAACCACCTCAAAGTTATTCTTTCCGATCAATCTATTGAGCTATTCCTATAAGTGTCACAAACAGCCCTAGAGTTCGTACTAAAATAACATCATATGATACGCATCAACCAACTCTAATGTCACCTAGATACTCCAATGTCACCACAAGTATCCGTGAGTTGATTATTCAATACGCATCAAACAACTTTAGATTCATAATATTCAATCCACGCAAAGAACTTCAAAGAGTGCCCCAAGATTTATACCGGAGAAAGTAGGATGAAAACGTGCATCAACCCCTATGCATAGATTACTCCAATGTCACCTCGGGGATCCGCGAGTTGAGTGCCAAAACATATATCAAGTGAATCATTATAATTCCCCATTGTCACCACGGGTATTCATATGCAAGACATACAACAAGTGTTCTCAAATCCATAAAAGTATTTGATCCGATAATAGTGAAACCTCAAAGGTAAAACTCAATTCATCACAACAAGATAGAGAGGGAGAAACACCATATGATCCAACTATATTAACAAAGCTTGTGGTACATCAAGAACATGCCAAATCAAGAACACGAGAGAGAGAGAGATCAAACACATAGCTACTGGTACAAACCCTCAGCCCCGAGGGTGAACTACTCCCTCCTCATCATGGAGACCGCCGAGATGATGAAGATGGCCTCCGGTGATGATTCCCCCCCTCCGGCAGGGTGCCGGAAAAGGGCTGTAGATGAGATCGTGGAGGTACAGAGGCTTGCGGCGGCGTAAAAACTCATCTAGGTTAACTTTCGGAGGTTTCTGAATATATATGATTTTTCAACGTTGGAATCACGCAAAGAGGTGCCACAGGGGGCCACGAGGCACCAGGGCGCGCCTGGGAGGGTGGCGCGCCCTGGTGGCTTGTGGGGCCCCTGTGGGTCTTCTGCTGCTCCCCCGAAGCTTCCTGGGTCTGTTTCCTTCTAGAAAAAATCGTCAAAAAGTTTCGCCGCATTTGGACTTCATTTGATATCGATTTTCTGGAAAACCAAAAACAAGCAGAAAACAGCAACTGGCACTGGGCACTAGGTCAATATGTTAGTCCATGAAAATCATATAAAATCCATATAAAAGTGAACCAAAATCATACAAAACTATAATAAACATGGCATGAATACTTCATAAATTATAGATACGTTGGAGACGTATCAGCATCCCCAAGCTTAATTCCTGCTCGTCCTCGAGTAGGTAAATGATAAAAGAAATAATTTATGAAGTGTGAATGCTAGCATAGTGCATAAGTTTGATCAATGATAATTTCAATCACATTTCCTAGCATCATTATATATCATAAACAGTAGCTCATTCCATAAAACTCATGATGATAAAGTTGCAATCAATTCACATGTTATGGTTCAAACAATGAATTCTCTTGAAACTTACCTATGTTCTTAGTCACCAAACAATTGCAATTCAACTTAATTTCAACAAAGTCTAAGTAAGAGTTCCACATAGTCAATTATCATATAGTCTTCTATGATTGCTAGTACTCAAAGCATATTTTTAGAACAAATGGCATCCATCGAACACAGAGAAAGATAGGGGCTTAATGTTTCGCCTCCCAACTTATTTATCATAGAGATAATTGTCAACAATAATAATTCATGATCAAATATATTTGACTGGCCATATGTGCTTGGATCTTTCCCCACCACATGATGCTTGCCAAATAGAGAATAATTAAGGTTGAAATGAGAAGTAATACTATTGACTCTTGCATAAAAGTAAATACATAAAAGTAAAAGATAGGCCCTTCGTAGAGGGAAGCAGAGGTTGTCATGCGCTTTTGATTTTTGGATGCACAAGCCCTTAATGCAAAGGAACGTCACGTTATATTGCCCCTTGTGATAGCAACCTTTATTATGCAGTCCGTCGCTTTTATTTCTTTAGATTTTTATCATGTTCGGACTATTCAGGAATATTCTGGACATAACAGAAAACTTTCTGTTTTCAAACAGCAACACATGAACTTGCAAACTGAGCATGGTAAAGGCTATAATTGGCATTTTATTGAACTAAAAGATAAAAAACATGATTATTGATAACAGAAAGCAAATATCAACAAAATAAAATGACGCTCCAAGCAAAACTCATATCATGTGACGAATAAAAATATAGCTCCAAGTAAGGTTACCGATAATGTTGAAGACTAAAGAGGGGATGCCTTCCGGGGCATCCCCAAGCTTAGACACTTGAGTATTCCTTGAATATTACCTTGGGGTTCCTTGGGCATCCCCAATCTTAGGGTATTGCCACTCCTTATTCTTCTCATATCGATATCTCACCCAAAACATGAAAACTTCAATCGCATAAAACTTAACGGATCTTGTGAGATAGGTTAGTATGATAGAAATAAATCATCCAGTTAGGTACTGTCAAGACAAGTTTCATAATTGTTATCACATAATGCCTACTGTATTCTATCATTTCCACAATTTATATTACTCAATATAAGCTATGGAAACACTAAAACAAGCAAACTATGCACCGAAAACAGAATCTGTCAAAAACAGAATAGCATGTAGAGAGCGATTTAAAAACCATACTTATGAACCTCCAAAAATTCTGAAATATTAGCAAAACGTACAAAATTTGTAACCCAATACTCTGTAAAAATTTCAGAATTTTCTCACGCTCTAGTACAAAACATAAATTCCAGCACTGGACACAAAAATTTCTGTTTTTGCACAGAATCGAATCAACAAGCATCCACACTATCCCAAAGGCTTTACTTGGCACATTATTGAAAGAAAACATATAAACATGATTACTACAGTAGATTAATCATGTGAACACACAAAAACAGTAGGTATAAATGTTGGGTCGTCTCCCAACAAGCGCTTTTCTTTAATGCCTTTTTAGCTAGGCATGATGATTTCAATGATGCTCGCATAAAAGTAAAGAATTGAAACATAACTGGAGCATCATGAATCATATGTTCCTCTCTCATAATAATTTTCCGTAGCATCATGAAGAAATTCAAAAATATATCCATCACACAAAGCATTTTTGTCATGATACTTAAGCATAGAATTTTTATTACTCTCCACACAAGCAATTTTCCTCTCATTCATACTAGTGGGAGCAAACTCAACAAAATAACTATCATGAGATACTTGATTGGCATAATCCAATTGAAAATTAAAATCATGATGACAAGTTTCATAGTTATCATTATTCTTTATGGCATACATGTCATCACAATAATCATCATAGATAGCAACTTTGTTATCATAGTCAATTGAAACCTTTTCCAAAATAGTGGAATCATCATTAAATAAAGTTGTGACCTCTCCAAATCCACTTTTATCAATATAATCATCATAAATAGGAGGCATTCAATCATCATAATAAATTTTCTCATCAAAACTTGGGGGACTAAAAATATCGTCTTCATCAAACATAGCATCCCCAAGCTTATGGCTTTGCATATCATTAGCATCATGGATATTCAAAGAATTCATACTAGCAACATTGCAATAATGCTCATCATTCATGGATTTTATGCCAAACATTTAATTGAATTCTTCTTCTATCAATTGAGCACAATTTTCCACTCCATCATTTTCAAGAAAAACATTATAAAGATGAATAATATGAGGCAACCTCAATTCCATTTTTTTCTTTTATAAACCAAACTAGTGATAAAACAAGAAACAAAAAGATTCAATTGCAAGATCTAAAGATATACCTTCAAGCACTCACCTCCCCGGCAATGGCGCCAGAAAAGAGCTTGACGTCTACTACACAACTTATTCTTGTAGACTCGTGTTGGGCCTCCAAGCGCAGAGTTTTGTAGGACAGTAGCAATTTTCCCTCAAGTGGATGACCTAAGGTTTATCAATCCGTGGGAGGCGTAGGTTGAAGATGGTATCTCTCAAACAACCCTGCAATCATATACAAGAAATCTCTTGTGTCCCCAACACACCCAATACAATGGTAAATTGTATAGGTGCACTAGTTCGGCGAAGAGATGGTGATAAACGTGTAGTATGGATAGTATATATAGGTTTTTGTAATCTGAAAATATAAAAACAGCAAGGTAGCAAGTGATAAAACGGAGCACAAACGGTATTGCAATGCTTAAAAACAAGGCCTAGGGTTCATACTTTCACTAGTGCAATCTCTCAACAGCGCTAACATAGTTGAATCATATAATAATCCCTCAACGTGCGACAAAGAATCACTCCAAAGTTCCTATTAGCGGAGAACATAAGATAGAAATTGTTATAGGGTACGAAACCACCTCAAAGTTATTCTTTCCGATCAATCTATTGAGCTATTCCTATAAGTGTCACAAACAGCCCTAGAGTTCGTACTAAAATAACACCATATGATACGCATCAACCAACTCTAATGTCACCTAGATACTCCAATGTCACCACAAGTATCCGTGAGTTGATTATTCGATACGCATCAAATAACTTTAGATTCATAATATTCAATCCACACAAAGAACTTCAAAGAGTGCCCCAAGATTTCTACCGGGGAAAGTAGGATGAAAACGTGCATCAACCCCTATGCATAGATTACCCCAATGTCACCTCGGGAATCCGCGAGTTGAGTGCCAAAACATATATCAAGTGAATCAATATAATACCCCATTGTCACCACGGGTATTCATATGCAAGACATACATCAAGTGTTCTCAAATCCATAAAAGTATTCGATCCGATAATAGTGAAACCTCAAAGGTAAAACTCAATTCATCACAACAAGATAGAGAGCGAGAAACACCATATGATCCAACTATATTAACAAAGCTCGCGGTACATCAAGATCATGCCAAATCTAGAACACGAGAGAGAGAGAGATCAAACACATAGCTACTGGTACAAACCCTCAGCCCCGAGGGTGAACTACTCCCTCCTCGTCGTGGAGACCGCCGGGATGATGAAGATGGTCTCCGGTGATGATTCCCCCCCTCCGGCAGGGTGCCGGAAAAGGGTTGTAGATGAGATCGTGGAGGTACAGAGGCTTGCGGCGGCATAAAAACTCATCTAGGTTAACTTTCAGGGGTTTCTGAATATATATATGATTTTTCAGCGTTGGAATCACGCAAACAGGTGCCACAGGGGGCCCACGAGGCACCAGGGCGCGCCTGGGGGAGTGGCGCGCCCTGGTGGCTTGTGGGGCCCCTGTGGGTCTTCTGCTGCTCCCCCGAAGCTTCCTGGGTCTGTTTCCTTCTAGAAAAAATCGTCAAAAAGTTTCGCTGCATTTGGACTTCATTTGATATGGATTTTCTGGAAAACTAAAAACAAGCAGAAAACAACAACTGGCACTGGGCACTAGGTCAATATGTTAGTCCATGAAAATCATATAAAATCCATATAAAAGTGAACCAAAATCATACAAAACTATAATAAACATGGCATGAATACTTCATAAATTATAGATACGTTGGAGACGTATCAGCATCCCCAAGCTTAATTCCTGCTCGTCCTCGAGTAGGTAAATGATAAAAGAAATAATTTATGAAGTGTGAATGCTAGCATAGTGCATAAGTTTGATCAATGATAATTTCAATCACTTTTCCAAGCATCATTATATATCATAAACAGTAGCTCATTCCATAAAACTCATGATGATAAAGTTGCAATCAATTCACATGTTATGGTTCAAACAATGCATTCTCTTGAAACTTACCTATGTTCTTAGTCACCAAACAATTGCAATTCAACTTAATTTCAACAAAGTCTAAGTAAGAGTTCCACATAGTCAATTATCATATAGTCTTCTATGATTGCTAGTACTCAAAGCATATTTTTAGAACAAATGGCATCCATCGAACATAGAGAAAGATAGGGGCTTAATGTTTCGCCTCCCAACTTATTTATCATAGAGATAATTGTCAACAATAATAATTCATGATCAAATATATTTGACTGGCCATATGTGCCTGGATCTTTCCCCACCACATGATGCTTGCCAACTAGAGAATAATTAAGGTTGAAATGAGAAGTAATACTATTGACTCTTGCATAAAAGTAAATACATAAAAGTAAAAGATAGGCCCTTCGCAGAGGGAAGCAGAGGTTGTCATGCGCTTTTGATTTTTGGATGCACAAGCCCTTAATGCAAAGGAACGTCACGTTATATTGCCCCTTGTGATAGCAACCTTTATTATGCAGTCTGTCGCTTTTATTTCTTTACCATCACAAGTTCATACAACACTTATTTTCCCTTGTAATAAAATATCATACATATTTTAGGAACAATTTTTATTGCTTTTTGCACCGATGACAACTTACTTGAAGGATCTTATTCAATCCATAAGTAGATATGGTGGACACTCATGGGAAGAAACTGGGTTTAAGGGTTTTTGGATGCACAAGTAGTATCTCTACTTAGTACGAATTTTTGCTAGCAAAAGATCCTAAGCAAGCACCACATGTTAGAGAATCCATAACAATATAACTTCTATGCAAATATACCCAAACATAATTCATTACGTTGTCTTCCTTGTCCAACTTCAACTAATTTGCTCAAATTTGAAAATAATTAATGGGTATTCACAATCATAAAAGATGTCCAAGATAATATATTTATATGTGAAAGTTCTCTTCCTTATACTAATCATTCATGAATTGCTTGTATGACCAATATTGTGATTGTCAAGCTTCAATAGATTTCGCTTTCTAAACCCAATGTGAAACTACTACTAGGCATGATACAAGCATATGAAGCACATATAATTTCAACTTTATGATATTCAATTCATTCAATAATTTACTCATAGGATATAAGTGAAGCACAAGAGTAAATGACAAACTACTCCAAAAAGATATAAGTGAAGATCAATGAGTAGTCAAACAATTAAGTAGCTATGAGAAGACTCTCTCTCAATAAAGATTTCAGATCTTGATAATTTTATTCAAACAACAAACAAAATGAAAATAAAAAGACACTCCAAGAATAGCACATATCAAGCGGACAAGTAAAAACTTAGGCTAACCGATAATTGTTGATGAAGAAAGGTGGGATGCCTACCGGGACATCCCCAAGCTTAGTTGCTTGAGACTTATTGGAATGTTCTCTTGGGGTGCCTTGGGCATCCCAAGCTTGAGCTCTTCTGTCTCCTTAATTTCTCTCATATCGTGGCTTCTCCTAAATCTTAAAACTTCATCCACACAACTCAACAAGAACTCGTGAGATGAGTTAGTATAAATCAACTCAAAACCTTAACATTCTCCACTGTAGCAAATCACAAAAATTATAATTTAACATGGCATACTAAATGTCTCTGCATATTTAATACTCCTATCCTCAAATAGAATCATTAAACAAGCAAACATATGCAAACAATGCAACCATAACAACAATCTTCCAAAACAGAACAGTCTGTAAAGGGGGATTTAAAATTCATACTTCCCTAACTCAAAAAATTCTGAAAAATAACCACGTGACAGAGAACTCATGCATGCTTACTGTGTAAAAATTTCAGATTTTTATCATGTTCTAACTTTTCAGGAATATTCTGGACATAACAGAAAACTTTCTGTTTTCAAACAGCAACACATGAACTTGCAAACTGAGCATGGTAAAGGCTATAATTGGCATTTTATTGAACTAAAAGATACAAAACATGATTATTGATAACAGAAAGCAAATCTCAACAAAAGAAAATGACGCTCCAAGCAAAACTCATATCATGTGACGAATAAAAATATAGCTCCAAGTAAGGTTACAGATAATGGTGAAGACGAAAGAGGGGATGCCTTCCGAGGCATCCCCAAGCTTAGACGCTTGAGTCTTCCTTAAATATTACCTTGGGGTGCCTTGGGCATCCCCAATCTTAGGGTATTTCCACTCCTTATTCTCCTCATATCGATATCTCACCCAAAACTTGAAAACTTCAATCACATAAAACTTAACGGATCTTGTGAGATAGGTTAGTATGATATAAATAAATCATCCACTTAGGTACTGTCAAGACAAGTTTAATAATTGTTCTCACATAATTCCTACTGTATTATATCATTTCCACAATTTATATTACTCAATATAAGCTATGGAAATACCAAAACAAGCAAACTATGCACCGAAAACAGAATCTGTCAAAAACAGAATAACATGTAGTGAGCGATTTAAAAACCATACTTATGTACCTCCAAAAATTCTGTAAAATTAGGGCAACATAAAAATTTGTAAACCAATACTCTGTAAAAATTTCAAAATTTTCTCACACTCTAGTACAAAATATAAATTCTAGCACTGGACACAAAAGTTTCTGTTTTTGCACAGAATCGAATCAACAAGCATCCACACTATCCCAAAGGCTTTACTTGGCACATTATTGAAACAAAACATATAAAACATGATTACTACAGTAGCTTAATCATGTGAACACACAAAAATAGTAGGTATAAATATTGGGTCGTCTCCCAACAAGCGCTTTTCTTTAATGCCTTTTTAGCTAGGCATGATGATTTCAATGATGCTCGCATAAAAGTAAAGAATTGAAACATAACGGGAGCATCATGAATCATATGTTCCTCTCTCATAATAATTTTCAGTAGCATCATGAAGAAATTCAACAATATATCCATCACACAAAGCATTTTTGTCATGATACTTAAGCATAGAATTTTTATTACTCTCCACACAAGCAATTTTCCTCTCATTCATAATAGTGGGAGCAAACTCAACAAAATAACTATCATGAGATACTTGATTGGCATAATCCAATTGAAAATAAAAATCATGATGACAAGTTTCATAGTTATCATTATTCTTTATGGCATACATGTCATCACAATAATCATCATAGATAGCAACTTTGTTATCATAGTCAATTGAAACCTCTTCCAAAATAGTGGAATCATCATTAAATAAAGTTGTGACCTCTCCAAACCCACTTTTATCAATATAATCATCATAAATAGGAGGCATGCAATCATCATAATAAATTTTTTCATCAAAACTTGGGGGACTAAAAATATCATCTTCATCAAACATAGCATCCCCAAGCTTATGGCTTTGCATATGTTTAGCATCATCGATATTCAAAGAATTCATACTAGCAACATTGCAATAATGCTCATCATTCAAGGATTTTATGCCAAACATTTTATTGAATTATTCTTCTATCAATTGAGCACAATTTTCCGCTCCATCATTTTCAAGAAAAACATTATAAAGACGAATAATATGAGGCAACCTAAATTCCATTTTTTTCTTTTATAAACCAAACTAGTGATAAAACAAGAAAATAAAAGATTCAATTGCAAGATCTAAAGATATACCTTCAAGCACTCACCTCCCCGGCAACGGCGCCAGAAAAGAGCTTGACATCTACTACACAACTTATTCTTGTAGACTCGTGTTGGGCCTCCAAGCGCAGAGTTTTGTAGGACAGTAGCAATTTTCCCTCAAGTGGATGACCTAAGGTTTATCAATCCATGGGAGGCGTAAGTTGAAGATGGTATCTCTCAAACAGCCCTGCAATCAAATACAAGAAATCTCTTGTGTCCCCAACACACCCAATACAATGGTAAATTGTATAGGTGCACTAGTTCGGCGAAGAGATGGTGATAAAAGTGTAGTATGGATAGTAGATATAGGTTTTTGTAATCTAAAAATATAAAAACAGCAAGGTAGCAAGTGATAAAACGGAGCACAAACAGTATTGCAATGCTTAAAAACAAGGCCTAGGGTTCATACTTTCACTAGTGCAATCTCTCAACAACGCTAACATAGTTGAATCAACGTGCGACAAAGAATCACTCCAAAGTACCTATTAGCGGAGAACATAAGATAGAAATTGTTGTAGGGTACGAAACCACCTCAAAGTTATTCTTTCCGATCAATCTATTGAGCTATTCCTATAAGTGTCACAAACAGCCCTAGAGTTCGTACTAAAATAACATCATATGATACGCATCAACCAACTCTAATGTCACCTAGATACTCCAATGTCACCACAAGTATCCGTGAGTTGATTATTCAATACGCATCAAACAACTTTAGATTCATAATATTCAATCCACGCAAAGAACTTCAAAGAGTGCCCCAAGATTTATACCGGAGAAAGTAGGATGAAAACGTGCATCAACCCCTATGCATAGATTACTCCAATGTCACCTCGGGGATCCGCGAGTTGAGTGCCAAAACATATATCAAGTGAATCATTATAATTCCCCATTGTCACCACGGGTATTCATATGCAAGACATACAACAAGTGTTCTCAAATCCATAAAAGTATTTGATCCGATAATAGTGAAACCTCAAAGGTAAAACTCAATTCATCACAACAAGATAGAGAGGGAGAAACACCATATGATCCAACTATATTAACAAAGCTTGTGGTACATCAAGATCATGCCAAATCAAGAACACGAGAGAGAGAGATCAAACACATAGCTACTGGTACAAACCCTCAGCCCCGAGGGTGAACTACTCCCTCCTCGTCATGGAGACCGCCGGGATGATGAAGATGGCCTCCGGTGATGATTCCCCCCCTCCGGCAGGGTGCCGGAAAAGGGCTGTAGATGAGATCGTGGAGGTACAGAGGCTTGCGGCGGCGTAAAAACTCATCTAGGTTAACTTTTGGGGGTTTCTGAATATATATGATTTTTCAGCGTTGGAATCACGCAAAGAGGTGCCACAGGGGGCCCACGAGGCACCAGGGCGCGCCTGGGAGGGTGGGGCGCCCTGGTGGCTTGTGGGGCCCCTGTGGGTCTTCTGCTGCTCCCCTGAAGCTTCCTGGGTCTGTTTCCTTCTAGAAAAAATCATCAAAAAGTTTCGCTGCATTTGGACTTCATTTGATATGGATTTTTCTAGAAAACCAAAAACAAGCAGAAAACAGCAACTGGCACTGGATATTAGGTCAATATGTTAGTCCATGAAAATCATATAAAATCCATATAAAAGTGAACCAAAATCATACAAAACTATAATAAACATGGCATGAATACTTCATAAATTATAGATACGTTGGAGACGTATCAGCAACGGCGCCAGAAATTCTTCCTGCTACTTGTAGTCTGCGTTGGTATTTCCCCGAAGAGGAGAGGATGATGCAGTACTGTAGAGGTAAGTATTTCCCTCAGTTAAGAACCAAGGTTATCAATCCCCGAAGAGAAACACTTTTTGATAACAGGCAGAAAACAGCAACTGGCACTGGGCACTGGGTTAATAGGTTAGTCCCAAAAAATGATATATAATGGCATATAATTGCATATAAAACATCCAAGATTGATATTATAATAGCATGGAACAATAAAAAATTATAGATACGTTGGAGACGCATCGCACCACTAGAGGAATAACAACATACACATCATAAAAATATTGAACGAATGCCAACTTCACATGACTACTTATAACAAGACTTCTCCCATGTCCTCAAGAACAGAAGTAACTAGTCACAAATCATATTCATGTTCAAGATCAGAGGGGTATTAAATATGCTTAAGGATTTGAACATATAATATTCCACCAAATAAACCAACTAGCATCAACTACAAGATGTAATCAACACTACTAGCAACCCACAGGTACCAAACTGAGGTTTTGAGACAAAGATCGAATACAAGAGATGAACTAGGGTTTTAGATGAGATGGTGCTGGTGAAGATGTTGATGAAGATTGGTCCTCCCACGATGAGAGGAACGTTGGTGATGTCGATGGCTTCGATTTCCCCCTCTCGGAGGGAAGTTTCCCCGGCCAAATCGCTCCGCCGGAGAGCAAAAGTGCTTCCGCCTCGAGACGGCGGTGCTTCATCCCGAAATTCTTCTTATGATTTTTCTAGGGTAAATGGCTTCATATAGGAGAAGATGGGCCACAGAGGCTTGCTGGTGGAGCCACGAGCTCACCTGATGCGCCCCAGGGGGGGCGCCACCTGAACTCGTGACTCCCTAGTGGGGCCCCTCCCGATGATTCTTCTTCCAATATTTTTTATTAATTCCAAAATAATTGTCCGTAAGTTTTCAGGTCATTTGGAGCTCTAGAGAATATCTATCTCTGTTGTAGCCTTTTCAGGTCCAGAATTCCAGCTGCCGGTAATCTCCCTCTTCATGTGAAACTTGCAAAATAAGAGAGAAAAGGCATTAGGATTGCTTCATAAAGTGAAATAAAGACCAAAAACATTATAAATATTAGTACGAAAAGATGATGCAAAATGGACGTATCAGCTAGGTTCCGTCTCGAGACGGCGGCGCTTCGTCCCGAAAGTCTTCTTCTAGTTTTTTCTAGGGCAAATGACATCATATAGGAGAAGATGGGCCACAGAGGCCTGCTGGTGGGCCCACAAGCTCACATGGCATGCCCTAGGGGGGTGCGCCATGCTACTTGTAGACTGCGTTGGTATTTTCCCGAAGAGGAGAGGATGATGTAGTATAGTAGAGATAATTATTTCCCTCAGTTAAGAACCAAGGTTATCAATCCAGTAGGAGAACGACGCAAAATCCCTTTAGCAGCACCTGCACACACAAAAGCAAACACTTGCACCCAACGCAAATAATAGGGTTGTCAATCCTCTTAGAGGTTATTTGCAAGGATTAATTCTGATAGTGATAGCTAGATAAACCAAAATACTAAATAAAATAAAAGTAAATAAATTGCAGCAAGGTATTTTTGGTTTTAATATATGATAAAAGTAGACCTGGGGGCCATAGTTTTCACTAGAGGCTTCTCTCTCGAACACATAGCATACGGTGGGTAAACAAATTACTGTTGGGCAATTGATAGAAAAGCAAATAATTATGATGGATTCATTCCAATGATCATGTATATAGGCATCACGTCCGAGACAAGTAGACCGACTCCTGCCTGCATCTACTACTATTACTCCACCCATCGACCGCTATCCAGCATGCATCTAGGGTATTAAGTATAAAACAGAGTAACGCCTTAAGCAAGATGACATGATGTAGACAAACTAAACTCAAGCAATATGATTAAACTCCATCATTTTATCCTTAATGGCAACAATACAAATACATGTCATGTCCCTTTCTGTCACTGGGATTGAGCAACGCAAGATTGAACCCATCACAAAGCACCTCTCCCATTGCAAGATAAACCAATCTAGTTGGCCAAACCAAATCAATAGATCGGAGAGAAATACAAAGCTATAATAATCATGCATAAAAGAGTTCAGAGAAGACTCAAATATTTCTCATGAATAATCTGATCATAAACTCACAATTCATCGGATCCCAACAAACACACCGCAAAAGAAGATTACATCGGATAGAACTCCAAGAACAATGAGGAGAACATGGTATTGAAGATCAAAGAGAGACAAGAAGCCATCTAGCTACTAGCTATGGCCCCGTAGGTCTGTGGTAAACTACTCACACATCATTGGAAGGGTAGCAAGGTTGATGAAGAAGCCCTCCGTGATCGATTCCCCTTCCGGCAGAGTACCGGAAAAGGCCACCAGATGGGATCGCAGAAGAACAGAGGCTTGCAGCGGCGGAAAGGTTTTCTCTTCTGTCCCTCTAGTATATTGGGAATATTTAGGAATTTATAGTGCTGGAATTAGGTCAGGAGGGGCTATGAGGGGCCCACAAGCCCGGGAGGCGCGTCCTACCCCCCAGGGCGCACCCTCCGAGCTTGTGGCTCCCTCGTGGCTCCTCTGGTCTTCTCCCGAAGCTTCGTGGGTCTCTTCTGGTCCAGAAAAAATTAATCCAATTTTTTTTTCTCGTTTGGACTCTTTTTGATAATGATTTTCTGAAAAGCCAAAAACAATAAAAAAACAGCAACTAGCACTGGGCATTGGGTTAATAAGTTAGTCCCAAAAAATGATATATAATGGCATATAAAACATCCAAGATTGATACTATAATAGCATGGAACAATAAAAAATTATAAATATGTTGGAGACGTATCAAGCATCCCCAAGCTTAATTCCTGCTCGTCCTCGAGTAGGTAAATGATAAAAATAGAATTTTTGATGTGGAATGCTACCTAACATGTTTCATCATGTAATCTCTATTACGGTAAGAATAATAAGATCCGAATGATTCAAAGCAATAGTCTATAGTTTGATATAAAGACATCAATACTCATGCATACTAATAAACAATCATGTCTTTCAAAATAAAAATTCTAAAGAATGTTATCCCTACAAAATCATATAATCCTGTCATGCTCCATCTTCTTAACACAAAGTATTTATCGTGCACTACCCCGATGACAAGCCGAGCAATTGGTTCATACTTTTTAATGCGCTTCAGCTTTTTCAACCCCCACGCAATACATGAGCGCAAGCCATGGATATAGCACTATGGGTGGAATAGAGTGTGGTGGTAGAGGTTAATAAGGGGAAGTCAAAAATAACAAGATAGTCTCACATCGACGAGGCTAATCAACGGGCTATGGAGATGCCCATCAATTGATGTCAATGCGAGGAGTAGGGATTGCCATGCAACAGATGCACTAAGAGCTATAAGTGTATGAAAGCTCAACATGAAAACTAAGTGGGTGTGCATCCAACTTGCTTGCTCATGAAGACCTCGAGCATTTGAGGATGCCCATCATTGGAATATACAAGCCAAGTTCTATAATGAAAAATTCCGTCTAGTATATGAAAGTGACAAAATAGGAGACTCTCTATATGAAAAACATGGTGCTACTTTGAAGCACAAGTATGGAAAAGGATAGTAACACTGCCCCTTCTCTCTTTTTCTCTCATTTTTTTTCGTGGGCTCTTTTTGGCCTCTTTTTTTTCCTCACTGGGACAATGCTCTAATAATGATGATCATCATACTTCTATTTACTTACAACTCAAAAAATTACAACTCGAAACTAGAACAAAAATATGACTCTATATGAATGCCTCTGGCGGTGTACCAGGATGTGCAATGATACTAGCGTAACATGTATAAAAAATGATGAATGGTGGCTGAGCCACAAATACTATGTCAGCTATATGATCATGACAAGCAATATGACAATGACGATGTGTGTCATAAAAACGGAACAGTGGAAGTTGCATGGCAATATATCTCAGAATGGCTATGGAAATGCCATGATAGGTAGTTATGGTGGCTGTTTTGAGGAAGATATAAGGAGGCTTATGTGTGATAGAGCATATCATATCACGGGGTTTGGATGCACCGACGAAGTTTGCACCAACTCTCGATGTGAGAAAGGGCAATGCATGGTACCGAAGAGGCTAGCAAATTGCGGAAAGGTGAGAGTGCGTATAATCCATGGACTCACATTAGTCATAAAGAACTCACATACTTATTGCGAAAATTTATTATCCCTCGAAGCAAAGTGCTACTACGCATGCCCCTAGGGGGATAGATTGGTAGGAAAAGACCATCGCTCATCCCCGACCGCCACTCATAAGGTAGACAATCAAGAATAAATAATGCTCCAACTTCTTAGCTTAACGGCAGATCATACGTGCATGCTTCGGGAATCACAAACCTTAACACCAATATTCTTACTAAACCACAATTCTCTACTAGCACCTCCCACATATTACCATCTTAATATCGCAAAACTATTGCTAGGAATCAAACTTATCATATTCAGTGATCTACATGAAAGTTTTTATTATATCCCTCTTGAATACCTATCATATTAGGACCAAATTCATAACCCGTGCATATTACCATTGCTATTCATTAGACTCTCAAAAAGATATAAGTGAAGCATGAGAGTGCAACTATTTCTTTAAAATATAACCACCGCCGTGCTCTAAAAGATATAAGTAAAGCACTAGAGCAACTGCCTAGCTCAAAAGATATAAGTGAAGCACATAGAGTATTCTAACAAATCACGAATAATGTGTGTCCCTCTCAAAAAGGTGTGTTCAGAAAAGATGATTGTGACAAACTAAAAATCAAACAAACTATATCACAAGACACTCCAAGTAAAACACATATCATGTGATGAATAAAAATATAGCTCCAAGTGAGTTACCGATACACTGTAGACGAAAGAGGGGATGCCTTCTGGGGCATCCCCAAGCTTAGACGCTTGAGTATTCCTTGAATATTACCTTAGGGTGCCTTGGGCATCTCCAAGCTTAGGCTCTTGCCACTCCTTATTCCTTTATCCATCATAGTCACACCCAAAACTTGAAAACTTCAGCACACAAAACTCAACAGAAACCCCGTGAGATCCGTTAGTATAACAAACAAATCTTAAACTTTAGGTACGGTTGTAAATTGATTCATATTTAATATTGGCATAATGCTACTGTACTCCTACTTCTCCATGATTCATACTCCCCGATACGATCCATAGATTCATCAAAATAAGCAAACTATGCGACAAAAACAGAATCTGTCTAAAACAGTACAGTCTGTAAAGATCTATTTAGATGCTATACTTCTGTAACTCCAAAAATTCTGAAATATTAGGACAACGTAAAAAATTCATATACCAATACTGTGTAAAAATTTCAGATTTTTCTGATGCTCCAGTACAGAATCAAAAATCAAATACTGGACGCAAAACTTTCTGTTTTCCAAACAACATCAATTATACTATCATCCAAATCATCCCAAAGGCGTTACTTGGCACAAACACTAATTAAAAGATAAAAACACAATCATAACATAGGCTATAATTGTTTAAACACACAAGAACAGAAAGTAAAACAAAAAATTTATTTTATTCATTGCGTTGCCTCCCAACAAGCGCTATTGTTTTATGCCCCTAGCTAGGCATGATACATATTTTCAAGTGTTGTCATCCTTCAAGTTAATTCCATAAGTGGCCCTCAGAATAGATTCATAAGGTGCCTTAATTCTCTTTCTATGGAAGTGTTCCATCCCTTTCTTTAACAGAAATTGAAATCTTATATTACCTTCTTTCATATCAATAATAGCACCTATTGTTCGTAGGAAAGGCCTACCAAGTATTATAGGGCAAGAAGGATTGCATTCAATATCTAGAACAATAAAATCCACAGGCAAATAGTTTCTATTTGCAAGAATAAGCACATCATTTATTCTACCCAATGGCCTTTTAATAGTGGAATCCGCTAGATGCAAATTAAGGGAACAAGGATTCATATCAGTGAGACCTAGCACATCACACAAAGATTTTGGTAGTGGAAACGCTAGCACCAAGATCACATAGAGCATTACATTCATAATCTTTAATTTTGACTTTAATAGTAGGTTCCCATTCATCTTGTAATTTTATAGGAATTGAAACATCCAACTCAAGTTTTTCTTCATGCGCTTTCATCATAGCTTCTACAATATGTTTAGTGAAAGCTTTATTTTGTTCATATGCATTTGGTGAATTAATCATGGATTGCAACAAGGAAATGCACTCAATTAAAGAACAACTATCATAACTAAAGTCCTTGTAATCCAAAGTAGTGGGTGCATTACTATTTAAAGTTTTGACCTCTCCAAACCCACTTTTTTTCATTTTTATCATTAAGATTATCACCCTCCAAGCAATTGGGACTCCTTCTATCTAAAGTTTACTCTTCTTCAGTCGTTTTTTCATCAAGTTTTATGTTACTAAATAGGGATTCAATAGGGGTGACACCAATCATTTTAATATCTTCATCATTACTAGATTGTGACTCAGGTTTAGCAGCCAGCTTATTCACTAAAGTTGTTTGTTTGTCTGAAATCTTTCCTAGCAAATTTTCAGTATTAGCAAGTTGAGCCTGAAGGTTGGATACTTCTAGATTGACATCTTCAAGTTGTTTATTAATAGCATCCAATAAGAAAGAGTGTTCCTTAAGATCTTCGGAAAAGAACTTATTTTGCTCATATTGTGAAGACATAAAACTCTTAGTGACATTTTCAATTTCAGACAATCTTTTGTTATAGAAACTATCTCGAAATTCCTCTAGCAACATAATGACAGAGCAAGCAAACTAGCAAACAAGCTAATAAAAAAATATTTTTGTGTTTTTGTAAAAAAAATTAGAAGGGGGGGAGATGAAAACGAGAGGCAAATGAAATAAATGCAAGTGGATGATAGTTTGGGCGAAGGTACTTGATAAATTTTGGTGATGTCTCCCTAGCAACGGCGCCAGAGATTCTTCCTGCTACTTGTAGACTGCGTCGGTATTTCCCCGAAGAGGAGAGGATGATGCAGTATAGTAGAGATAAGTATTTCCCTCAGTTAAGAACCAAGGTTATCAATCCAGTAGGGGAACCACGCAAAATCCCTTTAGCAGCACCTGCACACACAAAAGCAAACACTTGCACCCAACGCAAATAAGAGGGTTGTCAATCCTCTTAGCGGTTATTTGTAAGGATTAATTCTGATAGTGATAGATAGATAAACTAAAATACTAAATAAAAATAAAAGTAAATAAATTGCAGCAAGTTATTTTTGGTTTTAATATATGATAAAAGTAGACCCGGGGGCCATAGTTTTCACTAGAGGCTTCTCTCTCGAACACATAGCATACGGTGGGTAAACAAATTACTGTTGGGCAATTGATAGAAAAGCAAATAATTATGACGGATTCATGGCAATGATCATGTATATAGGCATCACGTCCGAGACAAGTAGACCGACTCCTGCCTGCATCTACTACTATTACTCCACCCATCGACCGCTATCCAGCATGCATCTATGGTATTAAGTATAAAACAGAGTAACGCCTTAAGCAAGATGACATGATGTAGACAAAGTAGACTCAAGCAATATGATTAAACCCCATCTTTTTATCCTTAATGGCAGCAATACAAATACGTGTCATGTCCCTTTCTGTCACCAGGATTGAGCAACGCAAGATTGAACCCATCACAAAGCACATCTCCCATTGCAAGATAAACCAATCTAGTTGGCCAAACCAAATCGATAGATCGGAGAGAAATACAAAGCTATAATAATCATGCATAAAAGAGTTCAGAGAAGACTCTAAAATTTCTCATGAATAATTTGATCATAAACTCATAATTCATCGGATCCCAACAAATACACCGCAAAAGAAGATTACATCGGATAGAACTCCAAGAACATCGAGGAGAACATGCTATTGAAGATCAAAGAGAGAGAACAAGCCATCTAGCTACTAGCTATGGACCCGTAGGTCTGTGGTAAACTACTCACACATCATCGGAAGGGCAGCAAGGTTGATGAAGAAGCCCTCCGTGATCGATTCCCCCTCCGGCAGAGTACCGGAAAATGCCTCTAGATGGGATCGCGGAAGAACAGAGGCTTGCGGCAGCGGAAAGGTTTTCTCTTCTGTCCCTCTGGTATATTGGGAATATTTGGGAATTTATAGCGCTGGAATTAGGTCAGGAGGGGCTACGAGGGGCCCACAAGCCTAGGCGGCACGCCCTACCCCCCAGGGCACGCCCTCCGAGCTTGTGGCTCCCTCGTGGCTCCTGTGGTCTTCTCCCGAAGCTTCATGGGTATTTTCTGGTCCAAAAAAATTAATCCAAAGTTTTTTTTTCTCATTTGGACTCTTTTTGATAATGATTTTCTGAAAAGACAAAAACAAGCAAAAACAACAACTGGCACTGGGCACTGGGTTAATAGGTTAGTCCCAAAAAATGATATATAATGGCATATAATTGCATATAAAACATCCAAGATTGATACTATAATAGCATGGAACAATCAAAAATTATAGATACGTTGGAGACGTATCACGCCACCTGAGCTTGTGGCTCACTGGTGGGGCCCCTCCTGATGATTCTTCTTCGAATATTTTTTATTAATTCCAAAATAATTCTCCGTAAATTTTTAGGTCATTTGGAGCTCCGGAGAATAGCTATCTCTGTTGTAGCTCTTTTTAGGTCTAGAATCCCAGCTGCCGGCAATTTCCCTCTTGATATAAATCTTGCATAATAAGAGAGAAAAGGCATAAGAATTGCATCATAGAGTGAAATATTGATCTAAAACATTATAAATAATAGTAAGAAATCATGATGCAAAATGGACGTATCAACTCCCCCAAGCTTAGACCTCGCTTGTCCTCAAGCGAACACCAAACTCGGTAATCATGACCACATGTTTATAGAGAGAGGAGTCAATAAAATAAAATACGGACATAGCAGCATCATGATTATTATTATGACAGCAATGAATCATCAGAAAACTTCTCATGATCAAGTAATAATTCACCCACAATGCCAAAGTATAGAGAACAAACTTTCTTGGCAACTAGCAAACTACGTTCTCAGTCATCAAGCCAATTACAATTCATAATATCTCAGAAAGAATCTATGTAAGAGCTTTTGTTTTAACAAATTTCCCATACTCAACCATCATATAGTCTTCCATGATTGCTGACACTCAAAGCATATTTTTAGAACAAATGTTTCAGTCAGACACAAAGGAAGATGGGGGTTTATAGTTTCACCTCCCAACTTATTTATCTCAAGGATAATGTCAACAATAATAATTCATGATTACCCACATCCAACTAGATATATGTGCCTGAATCTTTCCCTACCACATGATGCTTGCCAAGTGGAGAATAATTAAGAATGGAATACGAGTGAATACCTTTGACTCTTGCATAATGACAAAAGCAGTAAAATAAGAGATAGGCCCTTCACAGAGGGAAGCAGGTTGTCATGCGCTTCTTTGTTTTGGATGTTGATACGTCTCCAACGTATCTATAATTTTTTATTGTTATATGCTATTATAGTATCAATCTTGGATGTTTTTATATGCAATTATATATCATTTTTTGGGACTAACCTATTAACCTACTGCCCAGTGCCAGTTGCTGTTTTCTGCTTGTTTTTGGCTTTTCAGAGAAACAGTACCAAATGAAGTCCAAATGCCACGAAACTTTTTGGAGATTTTTTTTTAGACAAAAGAAACATCATGAGAAATATTTGAGTCTTCTCTGAACTCTTTTATGCATGATTGTTATAGCTTTGTATTTCTCTCCGATCTATCGGTTTAGTTTGGCCTACTAGATTGATTTATCTTGCAATGGGAGAGGTGCTTTGTGATGGGTTCAATCTTGCGGTGCTCAATCCCAGTGACAGAAAGGGACATGACACGTATTTGTATTGTTGCCATTAAGGATAAAAATATGGGGTTCATTCATATTGCTTGAATTTGCTTCTCTACATCATGTCATCTTGCTTAAAGCGTTACTCTGATTTATACTTAATACCCTAGATGCATGCTGGATAGCGGTCGATGGGTTGAGTAATAGTAGTAGATGCAGGCAGGAGTCGGTCTACTTGTCTCGGACGTGATGCCTATATACATGATCATTGCCATGAATCCTTCATAATTATTTGCTATTCTGTCAATTGCCCAACAGTAATTTGTTTACCCACCATATGTTTATGTGCTCAAGAGAGAAGCCTCTAGTGAAAACTATGGTCCCCGGGTCTATCTTTATCATATAAAAAACCTAAAATTACCTTGCTGCACTTTATTTACTTTTATTTTAATTAGTAGTTTAGTTTATCTATTTACCTCGATAAGATTTAATCCTTGCAACTTACCGCTAAGGGGATTGACAACCCTCTTATTTGCGTTGGGTGCAAGTGTTTGCTTTTCTGTGTGCAGGTGCGCTTAACGGAATTTTGCTTGGTTCTCCTACTGGATTGAGAACCTTGGTTCTTAACTGAGGGAAATACTTATCTCTACTGTACTGCATCATCCTCTCCTCTTCGGGGAAATACCAACGCAGACTACAAGTAGCAGGAAGAATTTCTAGCGCCGTTGCCGGGGAGACATCATCAAAATTACCAAGTACCTTCGCACAATCTATCCATCACTTGCATTTACTTTATTTGCCTTTTATTTGCATTTGCCTCTCGTTTTCATCTCCCCCACTTCTATAATTTTTTTACAAAATCACAAAAATATTTTATTTGCTTGCTTGCTTTACCATTATGTCCAGTTCTTCGCTCGTTACTACTACCCCTGAAAATGAAGTACTTAATTTTAAACAAAGGGGAGGAGTGAGTTTAAAAGATGCTTGGTATAGGATTTGCTATGCTCAAAATAGATCAACTCGTAAGCAATCCACTACCGTTTTTCTTTGAAATTTTTATGTGGGAATCACTACTTGGTATAGATTTGTCCTTGACACTATTACCGGAGGGAATTTCTTGATGTGTCCCACTTCGGATGCCCTCAATGCTATGGGAAATTTAGTGGGTTCACCCCCTATCATTATTAATGAAACGACATTGACTTTGGAGCATGTTATGCAAAGGTTAGAAGCTATAGAAAATAAAATGCCTACTATCGAACATCTTGAAAATTTAGATAAAAAGTTCCACAATCATATTACTCAATTTGGTTCCAAGGTGGGGATTTCTTTGAAAACTTTAAAGGAAAAGGAACCAATAATTAACGAAAGGGTGGACCAAAGCTCCGCTAGAATTGATAAATTAGAAGAAATTATCCACAACTTGGGTTCCGCTTTTTCCTCCATTAAGAACATTGATAGGACTCCTCCAAATAAAAATTGCAAGTTTATATATGTTCCTAAAGTCAAGAGTGCTACTTCTAGTAAAGGGAGCGAGGATCTTAAAATGATTTGCGTGCACCCCAATTTCATTGATATAATTAAGGAACCTATCCATAAAAATAAAATTCTTGATTTTGTGCCTAGAAGTGTTATGATGATAAACACCTATGTTGAATCTACTATAAAAAATGGGTGTGTGATTGAGGAGTTGGAAACCAAGGATGACAACACTTGAAACTATGCATTATGCCTACCTAGGGGCATAAAACAATAGCGCTTGTTGGGAGGCAACCCAATGAATAAAATAAATTTTTGCTTTTACCTACTGTTCTTGAGTGTTTGCATGATTATAGCTTCTGTTATGATTGTGTTTTATGTTTTAATTAGTGTTTGTGCCAAGTAATGCCTTTGGGATGATTTGGAAGATAGTATAAGTGATGCTGTTTGGAAAACAGAAAGTTTTGCGTCCAGTGATGGATTTTTAATTATCTACTGTAGCGTCAGAAAAATCGGAAATTTTCACACAGTATTGGTATATGAATTTCCCATGTTTTCTTAATTTTTCATGATTTTTGGACTTACAAAAGTATGGATTTTAAATAGATCTTTACATACTGTTCTGTTCTAGAGAGATTCTGTTTTTCTTGCATAGTTTGCTTATTTTGATGAATCTATGGATCGTATCAGGGGGTATGAGTCATGGAGAAGTTGGAGTATAGTAGCATTATGCCAATATTAAATATGAATCAATTTACTACAGTACCTAAAGTTTAAGATTTTTATGTTATACTAATGGATCTCACGAGGTTTCTGTTGAGTTTTGTGTGCTGAAGTTTTCAAGTTTTGGGTGAGACTACGATGGATAAAGGAATAAGGAGTGGCAAGAGCCTAAGCTTGGGGATGCCCAAGGCACCCCAAGGTAATATTCAAGGAAGACTCAAGCGTCTAATCTTGGGGATGCCCCGGAAGGCATCCCCTCTTTCATCTACAATCTATCGGTAACTCACATGGAGCTATATTTTTATTCATCACATGATATGTGTTTTACTTGGAGCGTCTTGTGAAATAGTTTGCTTGCTTTTGTTTGCTTTTTTAGTTTGTCACAATCATTTTTGCTGAACACACCTTTTTGAGAGGGACACACATTATTCGTGATTTGTTAGAATACTCCTTGTGCTTCACTTATATCTTTTGAGCTAGGCAGTTGCTCTAGTGCTTCACTTATATCTTTTAGAGCACGGAGGTGATGATATTTTAAAGAAATAGTTGCACTCTCATGCTTCACTTATATCTTTTTGAGAGTCTCATGATAGCAATGGTAATATGCACGGGTTATGAATTTGGTCCTAATATGATAGGTATTCAAGAAGGATATAAAAAAAACTTTCATGTAGATCACTGAATATGATAAATTTGATTCCTTGCAATAGTTTTGCGATATTAAGATAGTAATATGTGGGAGGTATTAGTAGATAATTGTGGTTTAGTAAGAATAATTGTGTTAAGGTTTGTGATTCCTGAAGCATGCACGTATGATCTGTCGTTATGCTAGGAAGTTGGAGCATGATTTATTATTGATTGTCTTCCTTTGTGTGGCGGTCGGGGGCGCGCGATGGTTAACTCCTCCCAACCTCCCCCCTAGGGGCATGCGTAGTAGTAATTTGCTTTGAGGGCTAATAAATTTTTGCAATAAGTATGTGAGTTCTTTATGACTAATGTGAGTCCATGGATTGTACGCACTCTCACCCTTCCGCAATTTGCTAGCCTCTTCGGTACCGTGCATTGCCTTTTCTCACATCGAGAGTTGGTGCAAACTTCGCCGGTGCATCCAAACCCCGTGATATGATACGCTCTATCACACATAAGCCTCCTTATATCTTCCTCAAAACAGCCACCATACCTACCTGTCATGGCATTTCCATAGCCATTCCGAGATATATTGCCATGCAACTTGCACCGTTCCGTTTTTACGACATACATCATCATTGTCATATTGCTTTGCATGATCATATAGCTGACATAGTATTTGTGGCTCAGCCACCATTCATCATTGTCATACATGTTACGCTAGCATCATTGCACATCCTGGTACACTGCCAGAGGCATTCATATAGAGTCATATTTTGTTCTAGTTTCGAGTTGTAATGTTGAGTTGTAAGTAAATAGAGGTGTGATGATCATCATTATTAGAGCATTGTCCCAGTGAGGAAAGGATGATGGAGACTATGATTCCCCCAGAAGTCGGGATGAGACTCCGGACGAAAAAAAAAGGCGAAAAAGAGCCATGAAAAAAGGAAAGAAAAAAAAGAGAAAGAAAAAAGGGAAAAAAGGGAAGAAAAAAATAAATGAGAGAAAAAGAGAGAAGGGGCAATGTTACTATCCTTTCAACACTTGTGCCTCAGAGTAGCACCATGTTTTTCATATAGAGAGTCTCCTATGTTGTCACTTTCATATACTAGTAGGAATTTTTCATTATAGAACTTGGCTTGTATATTCTGATGACGGGCTTCATCAAATGCCCGAGGTCTTCATGAGCAAGCAAGTTGGATGCACACCCACTTAGTTTTCGTGTTGAGCTTTCATACACTTATAGCTCTTAGTGCATCCGTTGCATGGCAATCCCTACTCCTCGCATTGACATCAATTGATGGGCATCTCCATAGCCCGTTGATTAGCCTCGTTGATGTGAGACTTTCTCCATTTTTTGACTTCTCCTATTTATCTCTATCACCATGCTCTATTCCACCCAAAGTGCTATATCCGTGGATTGCACTCATGTATTGAGTGGGAGTTGAAAAAGCTGAAGCGCGTTAAAAAGTATTAACCAATTGCTTGGCTAAAACCAGAGTTGTTCATGATAAATATTTTGTGTGAAGAAGATGGAGCATGATAGGATTGTATGATTTTGTAGGGATAACGTTCTTTAGCATTTTTATTTTGAAAGGCATGATTGTTTGCTAGTATGCCTGAATATTGATGTCTTTATATCAAATTACAGACTATTGCTTTGAATCATTTGGATCTTATTATTCATACCGTAAGAGAGAGATTACATGATGAAACATGATAGGTAGCATTCCACATCAAAAATTCTGTTTTTATCATTTATCTACTCGAGGACGAGCAGGAAATAAGCTTGGGGATGCTTGATACGTCTCCAACGTATCTATAATTTTTGATTGTTCCATGCTATTATAGTATCAATCTTGGATGTTTTTGTATGCAATTATATATCATTTTTTGGGACTAACCTATTAACCTTGTGCCCAGTGCCAGTTGTTGTTTTCTGCTTGTTTTTGGCTTTTCAGAGAAACAGTACCAAATGAAGTCCAAATGCCACGAAACTTTTTGGAGATTTTTTTCTAGACAAAAGAAACACTGGAAGCTTCGGGAGGAGGCCAGAAGCCTCACAGAGGCTTCACAAGGCACTAGGGCGCGCCCCAGGGGGGGCGCGTCGTGCTGCCTTGTGGGGCCCACGTGACTCTGTTTGACCTAATTCCACTTCTATAAATTCACAAATATTGGGAAACCCCCAGAGAGCCAGAAGAAAAAACCTTTCCGCCGCCGCAAGCCTCTATTCTTCCACGATCCCATCTGGAGGCCTTTTTCGGTACTCTGCCAGAGGGGGAATCGATCACGGAGGGCTTCTACATCAACCTTGCTACCCTTCCGATGATGTGTGAGTAGTTTACCACAGACCTACAGGTCCATAGCAAGTAGCTAGATGGCTTCTTCTCTCTCTTTGATCTTCAATACAATGTTCTCCTCGATGTTCTTGGAGTTCTATCCGATGTAATCTTGTTTTGCGGTGTGTTTGTTGGGATCCGATGAATTGTGAGTTTATGATCAGATTATTCATGAGAAATATTTGAGTCTTCTCTGAACTCTTTTATGTATGATTGTTATAGCTTTGTATTTCTCTCCGATCTATCGGTTTAGTTTGGCCTACTAGATTGATTTATCTTGCAATGGAAGAGGTGCTTTGTGATGGGTTCAATCTTGCGGTGCTCAATCCCAGTGATAGAAAGGGACATGACACGTATTTGTATTGTTGCCATTAAGGATAAAAAGATGGGGTTTATTCATACTAGTAGAGCGTCCGTGCGTTGCTACGGGCTACAATGCATATAAATAAATCGAACAAATGATTAACGTCGTCTCTCTGTCAAGCATCGAGTGTATCATAGCAATTTGGGCATTCTGTCAATTCATAAATATATTTCTCTCTCTTTCAGTTGAGGGCCTTCCTTTTTCTTGTGCATCACACATGCCACCTAAATCCAAATGGCTGAAATACCATTCTAGGGAATACATTCTATATAAGCTTGATGACAGAACTACTGCTGATGTTAAATATTTGTAAGCCTAATTGAGAACTATGTCAGAAAATAAAATAAAATAAAATTATCATTATTGTATTCTTGGTATACATGATGAGATGTAAACAGTCAATGAGGTTATTAGAAGTGATTCATTAGAAGTGATAAAAATGGAAATGCACAAGCAATGCAAGATATTTAAAAAAATATAGAGTAAGGACTGACATGATGATAGGCAAAGTCAATGAGGTTATTAGAAATGATAAAAAATGGAATGCACAAGCAATGCGAAATACTAAAAAGAATTCTAGATTAAGAATTCCCATGACTATGGTCAAATGGTTTTTGCTTTCAGCGATATGGAGATAACATGTGGCTATGAGCTCGGCAACCTTGCATTTACTGAATATATTTCTGAATGACTTACTGCAAGTGTGTGTCATTAAAGTAACAAAATTGTTCTTCACAAGCTCGATTCTTGATAGCACATTAGTAATAATCAAGGGCCAATGCATCAAACTGGAGTAATAGATGCAAGCAACGTACCAGCACCATTGTATTTCTATTGGTTATGTCACCGGGTCCACGTAGTCCCGGCAATACCTGCGATCGCAAACCTCGCAACATGGAAAATCATACCACAAATTTCGAATCAATTTGGTCGTCTTCTCCCGAGCAAATGAAAGAATGTGCTTACCCCATTTGAATTTGTTGCTGCCGCTGCTTTAATTTGCATTCCGAGGTGCCAGGTGTAGCCGACGACAGATGGGTCGTGGCCATAGATGTCATAGATGATGAAGCGGAGGTCGGGCTGACTGAGCCCATGAAGTCGCCGAAGAAGGCCACCACCAGGTCTTGCCCTACCATGTCAGCACCACAGGAGGAAGTCAGCAAATGCATGGTTGTCTCTCATTAAATCAGAAACATTGTGTCAGTTTATAAAAGCCACGCTGAACATTACTTCCTGATTCATTCAACAACATCAGAGATAAAATTAAGTTCAAGTGGAAAAAAATTCACTATTGATAATGAATTGTTCAACAAAAAATAAGAAGTCGACGACAAAATACACACACATGCTCAGTAGCATCAGGAAGCAAACACATCAGTAGGAAGCACACACAGCGGCAGGGCACAACACGCACACATGCGCAACGGAGCTAAAATAACTAACCTTAGCTTGATGGTTCCTTGAACCCAAGTTCTTCTACTGTAATATGTATAGGAAATTGTCGGTGCGTTGCAACGAACACATAATTTTGGTTGTTCAACATCACTTTTATGGAACATAATTCTCGGGCACATGAGTATATGACCTTATATCTTTCTATGGTGAGAAAGCGATGCAAGATGTCTAGTTTATTCCTTACAAAATGGTAGGAATGGTCCCGAAAGGTATCTTCATTACAATTGCATTTTTGTATTACAAAAACTATAGACAAAATCATGGCTGTAAAACATGTTTTTAATATCAGTGTGCATTTCACAGAGAGAAAAGTACCATTAGCAAGTGACCACTCTCCATTCAACATAACATTGACAGTTATGCAGTTGCATCAGTACTAAATATTCTACCCATGGGCTATTTGGTTTAGTGTTGGGGTTTACTGGTGTGAACCGCTGGCACGCACACGCACACATACACAGAGTGTGACACCCCGGTTTTTGGCAACTTTTTCTTTTCAAAATCTTTCTGGCTTTATTTGCAAATTTGGATGGCTTTTTAATCTTTTCAGTTGACTTTGGACTTATGAATCTCTCCCAGTGATCCAAAGCCTTCATCATCTTGCCACAATCTTGTCACACACCTCCTGGATCAAATTCCAATTCTTAATCTTTCCCAATTATTCATTTTCTTCCTTTGGGAAAATCTGTCATCACTATGGGTTATGAAGCAACCTATAGTCCTGATGCTCAGAAAAATCCCAAATTAATCCCACATCTTATTGCCATCATCTACTCCCACATTCTTCAAAAACATTTCATGGTCCAGTAGAATATTTTGTCCAGAAAACTCAATTTGCTTTCTGGACAGTACTGGCCCTTTGTGAAGCAACTCCTATTTTCCCAACTCAGAAAACTCCCAAATAATTCCCTAAGATATTAGGGAACCTATCTTGCCACAATATCCAAAAATATCATCTTGTCCAGTACAAATTTTCAGCAGCAATATTCTACCAAGTTTCTGCTCATTTTGAACCTCTGTGAAGGAAGTACCAGCTAGAGGTATCCAATTGAGCTGAAATTCTTATGGCATCTTCTATTCCCCAAATAACCCTCCTACACCAAATTTCAGCTCCAGCAGATCATCTAGATGAGTGCTACAAGCTCATCTAGGTTTCTGGTTCAGAATAGCAGTTGTACATGAACTGCATTCAAATCTGGTCTAAATTCTCTCAAACTTGGCCAATTTGGAGTCCTTCCAAGATAGATCATCCCAGACATCTCCATTGGCTCCATCTCCAGCTCACCTCTCCTCTAGATCTCTCTCAAGTTCTCTGTCAGAAACTGTAGCTGAAGCTACACTTCGAACCAGCATGCATCTAGTCGAACCAGAGGCATAGGGAGGCTAAGTGATTAACGGAGAACATGCTAGACAAGGTGTGCCAGACTTGCGTGTCCTCCAAGTGCAAATGCCCGTGGTGAGCACGGCACTGGCATGCCAAAACACGCGCTCTGCACCGCGCCCGTGTCTGTTGAGTCGCGTCCGACTGCCTCGCGTGATCCTAGCTTGTCCCAGCTCACCGACATCGTCTCCTTCCTCCACCTGGCCGTCCTGGATCCTTCCCCTCGCCGGCCGCCACACACGCGGGCACTATGGCACCCGTGCGGCCACAGTGGCTCTGTCGCCCGTCGTCTTCCTCCCGCAAGCCGCCACTGCCGCATTTACTCCTCCTGCTCTCTCCCATCCTGTCGCCCGCTCCCGGCCAGCCAGCGCGGCGTCCTCGCACCGGTGATGTGGCCGAGCTCCGCCAGCTTCCAGAGAGGTCGCCCCCGCCTATAAAAGGCCACGGCCAGCCTCCCGAGCTCCTCGCCCCACTCCTCCACCTCCCAATCGAGCTCCCGAGCCCCGAGCCAAGGCCGAGAGGCCCTCTGGCCTCGCTTCTCGCCAGAGATCCGCCGCCACCCGAGCTCTTCCTCCTCGCCGTTCCACTCCACCCCGGACTCCACTGACTCCACCTTTGAGCTCAGCTCACTCCATTGACCCCGCCCGACCACTTGCCCGACCGAATCTCTGCCGGAATCGCCGTCTCCGACGACACCCGAGCGCCGCCGCCGACGGAGAAAAAGGGAACGACGTCGTCCGGCCATCCCTCGTCACACTATGGGTACGTACGTGTTCACCTCCGAGCGCTCGATCCATTCCCGTAGTCGCCGGACCTCGCCGCCGTCTGTGTCGCCGGCGACCATCGCCGGAGTGCCGCAGTTCTCTGTTTCTCTCCTCCCCCTTTTAAATATGACAGCGGGGCCCGCTGGTCAGTGGCTCGCCGAAGCGGTAAGTGGAGGCGCCTTGGCAAAGTACGCCTTCGACGTGGCCCGCTGTGAATTTTCTGATTTTCTGTTTTAATCCAGATTTGACCAGGAACTTTGACCATCAATAACTTTTTATCCATAAGTCCAAATCAATTGATTCTTTTTGCTCTGGGTTTGTCATGAGCTCCTTTATTTTCTGGTAATATTTGGTATTTTTCTCTTGCTCACAGAATTTCTGGTGGACAGAACAGTGTTATGTGACATTTTCAATTGTATTTTTAAAAGATTTTCAGAGCGAAGTTCCTTTGGTTTTGAAGCCCAGGAGTTTGTGGACAACCCAACAGAGCAAGGCAAGCCATGACATCCATCTCATGAAGCATTTCAATAGTGTTGGTTATTTAATTGAATTATGTGCATTATTTTAATATGTGCTGATTCATAGTAAATTATTTGGATGCCTAGCTACTGCCATGTTAAGTTACTTATGATAAATATCCATGCCTGTTAAATACTTGATAACACTAAACCTAATTTGTTGATCAAGTGAAACCTATCCGGACTTATCCGTGCAGCCACATTTGCCGGTATGGGACGGCCTTGACTTGGTCTGGCTTTGTGCTCTTTTATCGGTACCACCAAACTATGGAGGGTTATGCGTGCGTGCTACCCTAATCAGGTTGATGACGATAATCCTGTGAGCCCAGTTGAGTTATTTTGCCGGCGTCCCCGTTTGGGACAGTTTAGTTTGGCCACGACGGTGGCAGGTGTCACGGGGTGACACAGGGGCCACCCAGGACATGACGCTGGGAGGGTATGATTGTCGGTGGTACGATAGAGGAGTCACGGGTCAGGCATGTTTCGTTGGAGCAGCACCGGGCCACCCGAATGGGAGCACGAGGCCAGACGCTCCATAGTGTGGGTAAAGTGCGCAACCTCTACAGAGTGTAAGAATCTATTCGAATAGCCGCATCCACGGTATTGGACAGTCCGTACTCGGCCACTGTATGGTCAACCGCAATAATGATAATAATGATGGAAGAACTTGTCTTATGATCGGAAGTACTCAGTGGATCATGAGTATTTCGAGGGTTGTGGGACAACCCTGAAGAGAGTAAGTTGTTATTTGGTAACAGTAAGCCACCTAAGCACTTAATTTGATCTTTGCCATGCTATTGTTTGCTGCATTGTTTTGGTTGCCGTGAGCTTGCGAGTACATTCCAAATACTCACCTGGCGTATCATGCCAGATGCAGGAGAAGCCGAGGACGGAGGTCCCAATGGTTCGTGCTACGCTAACTAGGCCGTGTCCCAGCAGTGTCCCTGTGGATGGAGTTTTCCGCGCTATGTTCCGCTACGCCGTAGAATCACCTAGTAGTATCGAGGCCCTGTTATGTTCCATAAATAATGTAGATATTGTCATAGCATGTGCAGTGCTTCTGGCCTCGCTATCGATGTAAATTATGAGCTTGTACTCGAGATATATCAATAAAGTTCAGTTCAGTTCTGTTCCAAGTTGTTGTGTGTTTCCAGAAGACGTGATCTCTGGGTTGGAAACACGGGTAAACCGGTTCTCTGAGCCGGGGTGCCATAACGCTTGGTATCAGAGCCGCGCTGACTGTAGGACACCCTAGTTAACCCTGCGCTAGAACCGTGATTAGTTTAGAGTCTTGGTGTGTGCTTTGCTTGTTGCATCTGTTTGCTGCATGGCATGCATATAGTTTTTATTGTGCTAACCTTTGGCCATGTGAGTGTAGATGGCACCAGTTCCGTGCCACTACAATCATGAGCCGGCATCGTACACTTTTCCAGTACTGCTTCGTAGTGTCTGGCTTCGGCTGTATCCCAACAGCGAAGACCCTGTGTACCAGGTGTTCCGAGAAAAGCTTGCTGGTTCAGTATACGAGTATCACGCAGAGGCCTTTCTTACTGCTAGTTCAGATATTGGTAGTTACTCCAGTTCTTCCAAGGGCGGAACTGCTTCTACTCCAGAGCTGGCAATCCAGTTTGCTGCGATGGAGGCTCTCACTGACTTGCGCTTCCACGAGGTCGAGATGCAGACTCATCCAGGTTTCTTTCACTACCCCACCCTGTCGCCTGCGATAGGGCGAGTCCTTTTCGCACCTGTTGACCCGGCGAGTGACCGTGCTGCTGGTGTTTTATCCCGTTATCTGAACGCCAGTTACCGTATGATCACTTCTCTAGCTGAGGAGCTGACTCATGCTCGAGAGGCACTTGCAGCTGTTGCGGCAGCACAGTCTCCTCTTCCACCTTCGTTTTCACCTATGTATACTCCACCCGTTCCACCTTCTGAGACTCCTTCTAGCTCGTTCGGACCGCCAGGCTTTTCGTCTGGTAGCCGACGTGAGACCCCAGCAGAGTGGGCCTCACTCCTAGCTACTCCAGCTGCTCCGATGCTGTGGTGTCGTGCTTCTTCTCCCTTAGAGGCAGAGCCTTCCCGTCAGCATCGTCGTGTTACCTTTGACCCGGAGACCGAGGTTCACATCAGCAGCTCAGATTCTGAGACAGGATCAGAGGATGAGGAGTCTTCAGTTTACCAGTGTTCGTGCCACCGGCGCTACTAGAGTGGAGGCTTGAGTATCGATGCATGCATCTTAGCATCTATGCATATGTCAACTGCCGTATGAGCAGTCCAGTCATGATAATCCCCCTACTAGCTTGCCATGTATGATGTTGGGTTGCCTTGTATAATTATGTTGTTTCCCTTACCGCTTTTTATATGGTTTTCTTTCTGGTGTCATATTGTTGTGCTTCCCTTATGGATATTGCTCATCGATTCGGTATTTGCAATGGGAACAAATTTAGGATGAAGAGGTGTTTTACTCAAGGCGGCGATGGAACTCCCGTTCGTCGATCCGCCAGACAAGCAGGACAGTCACCAGAAGATTTACCACCCCCGCCACCACAGTCACCAACTACTGATCAGATTATGAGGATGTTTGAAGAGAAAAGAAATCAAGATCTTATGGAATTTATGAAAAGTATGCAGACTTTGGTGGGTCAGAACAACCACAATGGGACACATTCTAAATTGTCTGATTTTCAGCGGACCAAGCCACCCAGTTTTGATCAAGCTGTGGACCCTATGGAAGCTGATGACTGGCTGAGGACCATGGAAAAGAAATTGGACATAGCCCGCTGTGATGAGTCAGACAAGGTTCCTTTTGGTACTCACTACCTGGAGGGACCAGCAGCCATATGGTGGGATAACACAAAAATAATGTGGCCTTCTGAGGAAAGTATTTCTTGGGAAAAGTTCAAAGAGGCATTTCGCAAGTATCATATTCCTACTGGCATAATGAAAGTGAAGCAGAGGGAATTTCTGTCCCTTACTCAAGGGAATATGTCAGTGGGTGAATACCTGAACAAGTTTAATAATCTGGCACGGTACTCTACTCATGACGTGTCCATGGAAGAAAGGAAGATTGACAGATTCCTAGGAGGACTAAACCATACCCTCCGCTGTCAGCTTTGTATGCTTGACTTTCCTGACTTTCAGACTCTGGTGAACAAGGCTTTCATAGCTGAGCGTGAACTTAAGTCAGGATATGATGATCGCAAGCAGAAGTTTGAACCCAAGAAGGACAATCGTGAGCAGTTTGCGCAAAAGCCACGTGTTTGGCAACCAGGTCCGACTGAATACAAGCCTGCCTGGAACAATGGCAACAACAACAATAAGCCCGTCAGCCAGAACAAGACATTCGGCAAACAACCAGTACTGGAGGACTGCCGCCGCAACAACACATGTTTTACTTGTGGCCAGAGCGGGCATTATTCCAAGCAGTGCCCCACAAGAAATGGGAAGCCGCCGTCCGACTTCAAGCCACAAGTCAACAATATTGGATGATGTCCTAATCCCAACTTTTACCGCGGCCAAGTCCATCATATCTCTGCTGAAGAAGCCCGCGAAGCACCAGATGTGGTCCTTGGTATGTTTTCTGTTAACAACATACCTGCAATAATTTTATTTGATTCTGGGGCTTCTCATTTGTTTATTTCACGGAGTTTTGCCACCTTGCACAAATTCTCTCCTTCTCTTTTGGATAAAATCATGGTGGTACAATCCCCTGGCTCCATGCTCAGAACAAATGTGATATATAAGGATCTGGAAATTTTGATACATGATGTTAAGTTTCCAGCTACCCTTGTGGCCATTGAATCCCCTGGATTGGATATAATACTGGGGATGGACTGGTTGGTACCAAATCAGGTGTGTATCAAGTGTGCCACCATGATGGTGACACTGGTTAACCTGGCAGGCCAAACAATGCAATTCACTGCTAGCAGAATGATGTCAAAGAGAGGAATGGCATTCAAAGCCACAGCTACAGACATAAATCTAATTCCAGTGGTCAGTGAATTTCCGGACGTATTTCCGGAAGAAATACCAGGAATGCCACCTGATCGGGAACTAGAATTCGCTATTGATGTTGTTCCTGGAACTGCTCCAATCTATAAGAAGTACTATCGCATGCCTTCCCCGGAGTTGGTGGAACTAAAGAAGCAGTTGGATGAATTATTGCAAAAAGGGTACATTCGTCCAAGCACTTCACTGTGGGGATCACCTGTACTGTTTGTCAAGAAAAAGGATGGCAGCCTACGAATGTGCGTGGACTATCGCCAACTGAATGAGGTCACCATCAAAAATAAATATCCGCTCCCCCGCATTGATGATCTATTCTACCAGTTAAATGGAGCCCGGATATTCTCAAAGATTGACCTCCGAACGGGGTATCATCAGTTAAAAATCAGGAAAGAGGATATCCCCAAGACAGCCTTTACTACCAGATATGGTCTGTATGAATTTACAGTCATGTCCTTCGGGCTGACAAATGCTCCAGCCTACTTCATGAGCATGATGAACAAGGTCTTCATGGACTTCTTGGACAAATTTGTGGTAGTATTCATCTATGATATTCTGATCTATTCGAATGATGAAGAAGAGCACACACAACACCTCTGTACTGTCCTGGAAAGACTAAGAACCCATCGCTTGTATGCCAAATTCAGTAAATGCGAATTCTGGCTAAAAGAAGTGGGATTTATGGGACATGTTCTATCAGAACAAGGTGTGGCCGTCGACCCCAGCAAAGTGACCGTTGTGTTACACTACAAGACACCCACCACAGTAACTGAAGTCCGCAGTTTTCTGGGATTGGCAGGCTACTACCGTCGCTTCATTGAAGGCTTCTCAAAGATAGCCAAGCCATTGACAGAACTGTTGAAAAAGAACCACAAATTTGCCTGTACGGAAGAATGTGATAGCAGTTTCATGGAGCAAAAGACGAGGCTAACTACGGCTCCTGTCTTAGTTCTTCCAGATATCCACAAGAGCTTTGATATATACTGCGATGCTTCCAAGCGTGGAATCGGCTGCGTGCTAATGCAAGAAGGAAAGGTTGTAGCATATGCATCCAGACAGCTACGACCCCATGAAGAGAACTATCCTACTCATGATTTGGAGTTGGCAGCCGTGGTTCATGCATTAAAGATTTGGAGGCATTATATCATTGGGCAGCGATGTGAAATATACACAGACCATAAGAGTCTCAAGTATATTTTCACTCAAACCGACCTTAATCTCAGGCAAAGAAGATGGCTTGAACTGGTCAAGGACTATGACATTGGAATTAATTATCATCCGGGAAAAGCCAATGTGGTCGCTGATGCCCTCAGCAGAAAACAAGGTACCCTAAATGCATTAATGGAGGGAATCCATCCGAGGCTTCGAGAAGAGTTTGCCAAGCTGAATATGGTGTTATGCGGCCCAACTAGCCCGGATACAATGGAAATTACTCCAACCCTTATGGAAGAAATTAAGGTAGCTCAGAAGTCAGATAAAGGTATACAAGAAATCAAGGAGAACATTCCGCTAGGAAAGGCCAAGTCCTTCCGAATTGATGACCAAGGCACCTTATGGTTTGAGAACCGAATATGTGTGCCCGACCAAGAAAACCTGAGGTAGCAAATACTCAGAGAGGCACATGAATCTGCATACTCTATCCATCCGGGAGGAACAAAAATGTATCAGGACTTGCGAGAAACCTTTTGGTGGCCAGGAATGCGAAGGGATATTGCATATTATGTAGCCTGCTGTGACATCTGCAACAGAGTCAAGGCTGAACACCAGAAACCCGCTGGGCTACTGCAACCTTTACCAGTACCCCAGTGGAAGTGGGATGATATATGCATGGACTTCATTGTTGGGCTGCCCAAGTCAACAAGAGGCCATGATGCTATCTGGGTCATCGTGGACATACTTACGAAAGTGGCTCACTTTATTCCGGTAAAAACCACTTTCAAAGCTATTCAGCTTGCACAGCTCTACATGTCCCGGATAGTCAGCCTTCATGGAGTACCCAAGTCTATCACATCGGATAGAGGCTCCTTGTTTACCTCAGCATTCTGGCTGCGATTGCATCAAGCCCTGGGAACCGTACTAAAGCATAGTACGGCATATCATCCACAGACAGATGGACAGACCGAATGTGTGAATCAGATATTAGAAGATATGCTTCGGTCTTGTGCCCTCGCCCATGGACCCAAATGGGAGGATAGTCTGCCTTACGCAGAATTCTCTTACAATAACAGCTATCAGTCAAGTCTCAAGATGTCACCATTTGAAGCCCTGTATGGACGAAAGTGTCACACTCCTTTAAATTGGTCTCAGACAGGAGACAGCCGTATCTTCAGCACGGATTTGATGCTCGAGGCTGAGAAACAAGTTAAGGATATACAGGAACGTCTTCGAGCAGCCAAGTCCCGTCAAAAGAGTTACTATGACCCGAAGCACTGAGAAGTAACTTTTGAGCCCGGAGAATATGCTTATCTCCGAGTTACCCCCATGAAAGGAATAAAGAGGTTTCACACCCGAGGAAAGCTTGCACCGAGGTATATCAGTCCCTTTCCAGTAATGGCTAGAAGAGGCAGAGTGGCATATCAGCTAGAATTACCACCGGAGTTGTCTGACGTTCACGATGTCTTTCACATATCACAGTTGAGAAAGTGCATTGCACCCCCGATCAAACAGGCAGATATGAGCGAGCTAGAACTGACCAAAGATTTGACATATGAGGAGAAACCTGTCAGAATATTGGATGAGATGGAAAGAACTACCAGGAGTAAAATAATCAGATTTTACAAGGTATTGTGGGAACATCATACCGAGGAAGAAGCTACTTGGGAAAGAGAGGATTTTCTGAGATCAGCATACCCATACTTGTTCCCTGAGCAACCGAATCTCGAGGACGAGATTCATTCTAAGGGGGGTAGGTTTGTGACACCCTGGTTTTTGGCAACTTTTTCTTTTCAAAATCTTTCTGGCTTTATTTGCAAATTTGGATGGCTTTTGAATCTTTTCAGTTGACTTTGGACTTATGAATATCTCCCAGTGATCCAAAGCCTTCATCATCTTGCCAGAATCTTGTCACACACCTCCTGGATCAAATTCCAATTCTTAATCTTTCCCAATTATTCATTTTCTTCCTTTGGGAAAATCTGTCATCACTATGGGTTATGAAGCAACCTATAGTCCTGATGCTCAGAAAAATCCCAAATTAATCCCACACCTTCTTGCCATCATCTACTCCCACATTCTTTAAAAACATTTCATGGTCCAGTAGAATATTTTGTCCAAAAAACTCAATTTGCTTTCTGGACAGTACTGGCCCTTTGTGAAGCAACTCCTATTTTCCCAACTCAGAAAACTCCCAAATAATTCCCTGAGATATTAGGGTACTTATCTTGACACAATATCCAAAAATATCATCTTGTCCAGTACAAATTTTCAGCAGCAATATTCTACCAAGTTTCTGCTCATTTTGATCCTCTGTGAAGGAAGTACCAGCTAGAGGTATCCAATTGAGCTGAAATTTTTATGGCATCTTCTATTCCCCAAATAACCCTCCTACACCAAATTTCAGCTATAGCAGATCATCTAGATGAGTGCTACAAGCTCATCTAGGTTTCTGGTTCAGAATAGCAGTTGTACATGAACTGCATTCAAATCTGGTCTAAATTCTCTCAAACTTGGCCAGTTTGGAGTCCTTCCAAGATAGATCATCCCAGACATCTCCATTGGCTCCATCTCCAGCTCACCTCTCCTCTAGATCTCTCTCAAGTTCTCTGTCAGAAACTGTAGCTGAAGCTACACTTCGAACCAGCATGCATCTAGTCGAACCAGAGGCATAGGGAGGCTAAGTGATCAGCGGAGAACATGCTAGACAAGGTGTGCCAGACTTGCGTGTCCTCCAAGTGCCAATGCCCGTGATGAGCACGGCACTGGCATGCCAAAACACGCGCTCTGCACCGCGCCCGTGTCTGTTGAGTCGCGTCCGACTGCCTCGCGTGATCCTAGCTTGCCCCAGCTCGCTGACATCGTCTCCTTCCTTCACCTGGCCGTCCTGGATCCTTCCCCTCGTCGGAGAAGCTCTTGCCGGCCGCCATGCACGCGGGCACTGTGGCACCCGTGCGGCCACAGTGGCTCTGTCGCCCGTCGTCTTCCTCCCGCAAGCCGCCACCGCCGCATTTACTCCTCCTGCTCTCTCCCATCCCGTCGCCCGCTCCCGGCTAGCCAGCGCGGCGTCCTCGCACCAGCGACGTGGCCGAGCTCCGCCAGCTTCCAGAGAGGTCGCCCCCGCCTATAAAAGGCCATGGCCAGCCTCCCGAGCTCCTCACCCCACTCCTCCACCTCCCAATCGAGCTCCCGAGCCCCGAGCCAAGGCCGAGAGGCCCTCTGGCCTCGCTTCTCGCCGGAAATCCGCCGCCACCCGAGCTCTGCCTCCTCGCCGTTCCACTCCACCCCGGACTCCACTCACTCCACCTTTGAGCTCAGCTCACTCCATTGACCCCGCCCGACCTCTTGCCCGACCGAATCTCCGCCGGAATCGCCGTCTGCGACGACACCCGTGCGCCGCCGCCGCCGGAGAGAAAGGGAACGATGTCGTCCGGCCATCCCTCGTCACGCTACGAGTACGTACGTGTTCACCTCCGAGCGCTCGATCCATTCCCCGTAGTCGCCGGACCTCGTCACCGTCTGTGTCGCCGGCGACCATCGCCGGAGTGCCGCCGTTCTCTGTTTTTCTCCTCCCCCTTTTAAATATGACAGCGGGGCCCGCTGGTCAGTGGCTCGCCGAAGCGGTAAGTGGAGGCACCCTGGCAAAGTACGCCTTCGACGTGGCCCGTTGTGAATTTTCTGATTTTCTGTTTTAATCCAGATTTGTCCAGGAACTTTGACCATCAATAACTTTTTATCCATAAGTCCAAATCAATTGATTCTTTTTGCTTTGGGTTTGTCTTGAGCTCCTTTATTTTCTGGTAAAATTTGGTATTTTTCTATTTCTCACAGAATTTTTGGTGGACATAACAGTGTTATGTGACATTTTCAATTGTATTTTTAAAATATTTTCAGAGGGAAATTCCTTTGGTTTTGAAGCCCAGGAGTTTGTGGACAACCCAATAGAGCAAGGCAAGCCATGACATCCATCTCATGAAGCATTTCAATAGTGTTGGTTATTTAATTGAATTATGTGCATTATTTTAATATGTGCTAATTCATAGTAAATTATTTGGATGCCTAGCTACTGCCATGTTAAGTTACTTATGATAAATATCCATGCTTGTTAAATACTTGATAACACTAAACCTAATTGGTTGATCAAGTGCCACCTATCCGGACTTATCCGTGCAGCCACATTTGCCGATATGGGATGGCCTTGACTTGGTCTAGCTTTGTACTCTTTTATCGGTACCACCAAACTAGGGAGGGTTATGCGTGCGTGCTACCCGGATCAGGTAGACGACGATAATCCTGTGAGCCGAGTTGAGTTATTTTGCCGGCGTCCCCGTTTGGGATAGTTTAGTTTGGCCACGACAGTGGCAGGTGTCACGGGGTGACACAGGGGCCACCCAGGACATGACCCTGGGAGGGTATGATTGTCGGTGGTACGATAGAGGAGTCACGGGTCAGGCAGGTTTCGTTGGAGCAGCACCGGTCCACCCGAATGGGAGCACGAGGCCAGGCGCTCCACAGTGTGGGTAAAGTGCGCAACCTCTACAGAGTGTAAGAATCTATTCTAATAGCCGCGTCCATGGTATTGGATAGTCCGTACTAGGCCACTGTATGGTCAACCGCAACAATGATAATAATGCTGGAAGAACTTGTCTTATGATCAGAAGTACTCAGTGGATCATGAGTATTTCGAGGGTTGTGGAACAACCCTGAAGAGAGTAAGTTGTTATTTGGTAACAGTAAGCCACCTAAGCACTTAATTTGTTCTTTGCCATGCTATTGTTTGCTGCATTGTTGTGGTTGCCGTGAGCTTGTGAGTACATTCCAAGTACTCACCTGGCGTATCATACCAGATGCAGGAGAAGCCGAGGACGGAGGTCCCGATGGTTCGTGCTACGCTAACTAGGCCGTGTCCCAGCTGTGTCCCTGTGGATGGAGTTTTCCGCGCTATGTTCCGCTACGTCGTAGAATCACCTAGTAGTATCGAGGCCCTGTTATGTTCCATAAATAATGTAGATATTGTCATAGCACGTGCAGTGCTTCTGGCCTCGCTATCGATGTAAATTACGAGCTTGTACTCGAGATATATCAATAAAGTTCAGTTCTGTTCTGTTCCAAGTTGTTGTGTGTTTCCAGAAGACATGATCTCTGGGTTGGAAACACGGGTAAACCGGTTCTCTGAGCCGGGGTGCCACAGAGAGAGAGGGTGTGGTGTGTGGATGTGTGTCTCTGAGAGAGAGAGAGAAGGATGGGGATAGTACCAAATCCGAAGCAACATGCAACCAAACTGCCAAAGATCCACTGGCTCACTCGAGCCCGACCATGGCCTCGACTGGAACCCGTGATGTGCCTCGCCGCTTGGTCCCCAGCCCGCGCCGTCGCGGACGCCTCCCGCACCGGCGCCATCCCCGAGGGGTCCCCAAGTCAACGCGCGATCCGGCACGGCGAGAAGGGCTGGCCCCGAGGAGCAGCAACCCGCCGCGTCCATCGGTCGGGAACCTGGCAAGCACCAGCGGCTCGCTCCATCATCGCCGCCGTCCGGACAGGGACACGGCCACATCCGACGTGAGGCGGACAAGGTCAGCAGCGAGGTGTCGTCCCTCCCATCTCTTTCACGTCCGACTACTTTTCCTTGGCTCGCCGACCACCATAGATGCAGGGATCCCCTTGACTTACACGCCGGCCATGCCTCTCCCGGCTAGCATCGGCGCATCGCCACCACGCTCCTCTCTGCTCTTCCTCCTCTCTTTCATGGACGGGATGGACAGGAAAGACCTCTTGATCCAGATCGGGCAGGCGCAGGGGTCAGGTTTGGAAAGAATGAATCACATAAAGAAATTAATTAATTTAGATTTTTTTGACGAGTAATTAATTTAGATTTAGTCTTCACGAGATTGATTTAAGATTGACCGTGATTGATTCTTTCACATAAAGACATTACTAAATAACTTGTGCACCCATGGAAAGTTCTGATCCATTCAGATTTTTTTCTCCTTGTTGTGGAGGTGAAGTGAAAAAAACCAACAGGAGAGGGTGGTGGGAGGTGAGGCGAAAAAAACCCAGGAAAATAGACAGTGGTGGAAGGTGAGGCGAAAAAAACCAGACGAAAATAAACCGGTGAGGAGAAGCTAGCAAGTGAGACTTTAGGAGTAGAGATTGCTTGAATTTGCTTCTCTACATCATCTCATCTTGCTTAAAGCGTTGCTCTGTTTTATACTTAATACCTAGATGCATGCTGGATAGCGGTCGATGGGTGCAGTAATAGTAGTAGATGCAGGCAGGAGTCGGCCTACTTGTCTCGGACGTGATGCCTATATACATGATCATTGCCATGAATCCGTCATAATTATTTACTATTCTGTCAATTGCCCAACAGTAATTTGTTTACCCACCGTATGTTTATGTGCTCAAGAGAGAAGCCTCTAGTGAAAACTATGGTCCCCGGGTCTATCTTTATCATATAAAAAACCTAAAAATACCTTGCAGCACTTTATTTACTTTTATTTTAATTAGTATTTTAGTTTATCTATTTATCTCGATAAGATTTAATCCTTGCAACTTACCGCTAAGGGGATTGACAACCCTCTTATTTGCGTTGGGTGCAAGTGTTTGCTTTTCTGTGTGCAGGTGCGCTTTACGGAATTTTGCTTGGTTCTCCTACTGGATTGATAACCTTGGTTCTTAACTAAGGGAAATACTTATCTCTACTGTACTGCATTATCCTCTCCTCTTCGGGGAAATACCAACGCGGACTACAAGTAGCAGGAAGAATTTCTGGCGCCGTTGCCGGGGAGACGTCATCAAAATTACCAAGTACCTTCGCACATACTATCAATCACTTGCATTTCCTTTTTTTTTTGCATTTGCCTCTCGTTTTCATCTCCCCACTTCCATAAAAAAAATTACAAAATCACAAAAATATTTTATTTGCTTGCTTGCTTTACCATTATGGCTAGTTCTTCGCTCGTTACTACTACCCCTGAAAATGAAGTACTTAATTTTAAACAAAGGGGAGGAAAGAGTTTAAAAGATGCTTGGTATAGGATTTGCTATGCTCAAAATAGATCAACTCGTAAGCAATCCACTACCGTTTTTCTTTGAAATTTTTATGTGGGAATCACTACTTGGTATAGATTTGTCCTTGACACTATTACCGGAGGGAATTTCTTGATGTGTCCCACTTCGGATGCCCTCAATGCTATGGGAAATTTAGTGGGTTCACCCCCTATCATTATTAATGAAACGGCATTAACTTTGGAGCATGTTATGCAAATGTTAGAAGCTATAGAAAATAAAATGCCTACTATCGAACATCTTGATAATTTTGATAAAAAGTTCCACAATCATATTACTCAATTTGGTTCCAAGGTGGGGATTTCTTTGAAAACTTTAAAGGAAAAGGAACCAATAATTAACGAAAGGGTAGACCAAAGCTCCGCTAGAATTGATAAATTAGAAGAAATTATCCACAACTTGGGTTCCGCTTTTTCCTCCATTAAGAACATTGATAGGACTCCTCCAAATAAAAATTGCAAGTTTATATATGTTCCTAAAGTCAAGGGTGCTACTTCTAGTAAAGGGAGCGAGGATCTTAAAATGATTTGCGTGCACCCCAATTTCATTGATATAATTAAGGAACCTATCCATAAAAATAAAATTCTTGATTTTGTGCCTAGAAGTGTGATGATGAGTAACACCTATGTTAAATATACTATAAAAAATGGATGTGTGATTGAGGAGTTGGAAACCAAGGATGACAACACTTGAAACTATGAATTATGCCTAGCTAGGGGCATAAAACAATAGCGCTTGTTGGGAGGCAACCCAATGAATAAAATAAATTTTTGCTTTTACCTACTGTTCTTGAGTGTTTGCATGATTATAGCTTCTGTTATGATTGTGTTTTTATGTTTTAATTAGTGTTTGTGCCAAGTAATGCCTTTGGGATGATTTGGAAGATAGTATAAGTGATGCTGTTTGGAAAACAGAAAGTTTTGCATCCAGTGGTGGATTTTTAATAATCTACTGCAGCGTCAGAAAAATCTGAAATTTTTACACAGTATTGGTATATGAATTTCCCACGTTTTTCTAATTTTTTAGGATTTTTAGAGTTACAGAAGTATGGCTTCTAAATATATCTTTACATACTGTTCTGTTCTAGAGAGATTCTGTTTTTGTTGCATAGTTTGCTTATTTTGATGAATCTATCGATCGTATCGGGGGGTATGAGTCATGGAGAAGTTGGAGTACAGTAGCATTATGAAATATTAAATATGAATCAATTTACTACAGTACCTAAAGTTTAAGATTTTTATGTTATACTAATGGATCTCACGAGGTTTCTGTTGGTTTTGTGTGTAGAAGTTTTCAAGTTTTGGGTGAGACTACGATGGATAAAGGAATAAGGAGTGGCAATAGCCTAAGCTTGGGGATGCCCAAGGCACCCCAAGGTAATATTCAAGGAAGACTCAAGTTTCTAAGCTTGGGGATGCCCCGGAAGGCATCCCCTCTTTCGTCTACAATATATCGGTAACTCACTTGGAGCTATATTTTTATTCATTACATGATATGTGTTTTACTTGGAGCATCTTGTGAAATAGTTTGCTTGATTTTGTTTGCTTTTTAGTTTGTCACAATCATCTTTGATGAACACACCTTTTTGAGAGGGACACACATTATTCGTGATTTGTTAGAATACTCTTTGTGCTTCACTTATATCTTTTGAGCTAGGCAGTTGCTCTAGTGCTTCACTTATATCTTTTAGAGCACGGCGGTGATGATATTTTAAAGAAATAGTTGCACTCTCATGCTTCGCTTATATCTTTTTGAGAGTCTCATGATAGCAATGGTAATATGCACGGGTTATGAATTTGGTCTTGATATGATAGGTATTCAAGAAGGATATAATAAAAACTTTCATGTAGATCATTGAATATGATAAATTTGACTCCTTGCAATAGTTTTGCGATATTAAGATGGTAATATGTGGGAGGTATTAGTAGATAATTGTGGTTTAGTAAGAATAATTGTGTTAAGGTTTGTGATTCCCGAAGCATGCACGTATGATCTGTCGTTATGCTTGGAAGTTGGAGCATGATTTATTATTGATTGTCTTCCTTTGTGTGGCGATCGGGGGCGCGCGATGGTTAACTCCTCCCAACCTCCCCCCTAGGGGCATGCATAGAAGTACTTTGCTTTGAGGGCTAATAAATTTTCGCAATATGTATGTGAGTTCTTTATGACTAATGTGAGTCCATGGATTATACGCACTCTCATCCTTCCGCAATTTGCTAGCCTCTTCGGTACCGTGCATTGCCCTTTCTCACATCGAGAGTTGGTGCAAACTTCACCGGTGCATCCAAACCCCGTGATATGATACGCTCTATCACACATAAGCCTCCTTATATGTTCCTCAAAACAGCCACCATGCCTACCTATCATGGCATTTCCATATCCATTCCGAGATATATTGCCATGTAACTTCCACTGTTCTGTTTTTATGACATACATCATCATTGTCATATTGCTTTGCCTGATCATATAGCTGACATAGTATTTGTCGCTCAGCCACCGTTCATCATTGTCATACATGTTACGCTAGCATCATTGCACATCCTGGTACACTGCCAAAGGCATTCATATAGAGTCATATTTTGTTCTAGTTTCAAGTTGTAATGTTGAGTTGTAAGTAAATAGAGGTGTGATGATCATCATTATTAGAGCATTGTCCCAGTGAGGAAAGGATGATGGAGACTATGATCCCCCCACAAGTCGGGATGAGACTCCGGACGAAAAATAAAAAAATAAAAAAAGGCGAAAAAGAGCCATGAAAAAAGAAAGAAAAAAAAGAGAAAGAAAAAAAAGGGAAAAAAAAAAATAAATGAGAGAAAAAGAGAGAAGGGGCAATGTTACTATGTTTTCCACACTTGTGCTACAGAGTAGCACCATGTTTTTCATATAGAGAGTCTCCTATGTTGTCACTTTCATATACTAGTGGGAATTTTTCATTATAGAACTTGGCTTGTATATTCCGATGACGGGCTTCCTCAAATGCCCGAGGTCTTCATGAGCAAGCAAGTTGGATGCACACCCACTTAGTTTTCATGTTGAGCTTTCACACACTTATAGCTCTTAGTGCATCCGTTGCATGGCAATCCCTACTCCTCTCATTGACATCAATTGATGGGCATCTCCATAGCCTGTTGATTAGCCTCGTTGATGTGAGACTTTCTCCAATTTTTGACTTCTCCTATTTATCTCTATCACCATGCTCTATTCCACCCAAAGTGCTATATCCGTGGCTTGCGCTCATGTATTGAGTGGGAGTTAAAAAAGCTGAAGCGCGTTAAAAAGTATGAACCAATTGCTTGGCTAAAACCGGGGTTGTTCATGATAAATATTTTGTGTTAAGAAGATGGAGCATGACAGGATTGTATGATTTTGTAGGGATAACGTTCTTTAGCATTTTTATTTTGAAAGGCATGATTGTTTGCTAGTATGCCTGAGTATTGATGTCTTTATATCAAATTATAGACTCTTGCTTTGAATCATTTGGATCTTATTATTCATACCGTAAGAGAGAGATTACATGATGAAACATGATAGGTAGCATTCCACATCAAAAATTCTGTTTTTATCATTTACCTACTCGAGGACGAGCAGGAATTAAGCTTGGGGATGCTTGATACGTCTCCAACGTATCTATAATTTTTGATTGTTCCATGCTATTATAGTATCAATCTTGGATGTTTTTATATGCAATTAAATATCATTTTTTGGGACTAACCTATTAACCTAGTGCCCAACGCCAGTTGCTGTTTTCTGCTTGTTTTGGCTTTTTAGAGAAACAGTACCAAATGAAGTCCAAATGCCACAAAACTTTTTGGAGACTTTTTTCTAGACAAAAGAAACACTGGAAGCTTCGGGAGGAGGCCAGAAGCCTCACAAAGGCTTCACAAGGCACTAGGGCGCGCCCCGGGGGGGGCGCGTCGTGCTGCCTTGTGGGGCCCACGTGACTCTGTTTGACCTAATTCCACTTCTATAAATTCACAAATATTGGGAAACCCCCAGAGAGCCAGAAGAAAATACCTTTCCGCCGCCGCAAGCCTATGTTCTTCCACGATCCCATCTGGTGGCCTTTTCCGGTACTCTGCCGAAGGGGGAATCGATCACGGAGGGCTTCTACATCAACCTTGCTGCCCTTCCGATGATGTGTGAGTAATTTACCACAGACCTACGGGTCCATAGCAAGTATCTAGATGGCTTCTTCTCTCTCTTTGATCTTCAATACAATGTTCTCCTCGATGTTCTTGGAGTTCTATCCGATGTAATCTTGTTTTGCGGTGTGTTTGTTGGGATCCGATGAATTGTGAGTTTATGATTAGATTATTCATGAGAAATATTTGAGACTTCTTTGAACTCTTTTATGCATGATTGTTATAGCTTTGTATTTCTCTCCAATCTATAGGTTTAGTTTGGCCTACTAGATTGATTTATCTTGCAATGGGAGAGGTGCTTTGTGATGGGTTCAATCTTGCGGTGCTCAATCCTAGTGATAGAAAGGGACATGACACGTATTTGTGTTGTTGCCATTAAGGATAAAAAGATGGGGTTTATTCATATTGCTTGAATTTGCTTCTCTACATGATGTCATCTTGCTTAAAGCGTTACTCTATTTTATACTTAATACCCTAGATGCATGCTGGATAGCGGTCAATGGGTGGAGTAATAGTAGTAGATGCAGGCAGGAGTCGGTCTACTTGTCTTGGATGTGATGCCTATATACATGATCATTGCCATGAATCCGTCATAATTATTTGCTATTCTGTCAATTGCCCAACAGTAATTTGTTTACCCACCGTATGTTTATGTGCTCAAGAGAGAAGCCTCTAGTGAAAACTATGGTCCCCAGGGTCTATCTTTATCATATAAAAAACCTAAAAATACCTTGCTGCACTTTATTTACTTTTATTTTAATTAGTATTTTAGTTTATCCATTTACCTCGATAAGATTTAATCTTTGCAACTTACCGCTAAGGGGATTGACAACCCTCTTATTTGCGTTGGGTGCGAGTGTTTGCTTTTCTATGTGCAGGTGCGCTTAACGGAATTTTGCTTGGTTCTCCTACTGGATTGATAACCTTGGTTCTTAACTGAGGGAAATACTTATCTCTACTGTACTGCATTATCCTCTCCTCTTCGGGGAAATACCAACACAGACTACAAGTAGCAGATGTGCAAGCTCTTAATGCAAAGGTACATCACTTTATATTGCCCCTTGTGATAGCAACCTTTATTATGCAGTCCGTCGCTTTTATTTCTTTGCCATCACAAGATCATACAAAGCTTATTTTCCCTTACAATAAATGATCATACATATTTAGGAGCAATTTTTATTGCTTTGGCACCGATGACAACTTACTTGAAGGATCTTATTCAATCCATAGGTAGATATGGTGGACTCTCATGATAAGAAACTTGGTTTAGGGGGGTTTTGGATGCACAAGTAGTATCTCTACTTAATACAAAATTTTGGCTAGCAAAAGATTATGAGCAAGCACCACATGTTAGAGGATCCATGGCAATATAACCTCTATGTGAATGAAAGCAAACATAATTCATTACATTTTCTTCCTTGTCCAACATCAACTATTTGATCAAGTTTGGAAATAATTAATGGGTGTTTCACAATCATAAAAGATGTCCAGGATGGTATATTTATACGTGAGATTTCTCTTCCCTTATTATTCTTTCATGAATTGCTTCAATGACTGATGCTATGTTTGCTAACTCCCAATAAACTTTACCCATTATACTTTTTGTATGTGGAGTCATTACTCCTCATGGGATTTGCTTATGAATTTTAATTATTGCTAAGATAGACAAGAGAACCAAACGACCAAACTCAAACTACTCTTCATTATATAGCTCTCACACACTATTACATAGATAGATAGATCATGAAACAAGCACTCAAAAGTAATTCATACTAATATTTTATTCTTCTAATTCACGAGATATCTAAGGATCAAACTAATATAGATAATGATGGTAAAAGTGATGGTGATACGATACCGGGGCACCTCCCCCAAGCTTGGAACAAGCCAAGGGTGGTGCCCATACCCGTGTACTCAAGTTTCCTTCTTCGGTGATATGTGCTTGGCTATGATTCCCTTAAGGGTACGAATTTCCTCCTCGAGCTTATTGACTTGAAGTTTAAGGTCCATGTTCTCCTTGCGAAGCATGTTCGCAACAGTTCTCACACCGTTAACCAATGGATGAAATTTGGTGGTAGGGGATGAGCCCGCATTCGCCTGCATACGACGATAAAGAATAAATGGAGTGTTGGAAGGTTTAACCGTGTTCGGCAGGCTTGATTTCTTGAACTCCACATGCATGTCTCCCGGTTGAGGTAGGGGAGTTTCTTCTTCTTCCCCACTTGAGGAGTCCATCCTCTTCAAATCGTCTTCCACCTCCTCATCCGTCGACCACCCATAGGTGTCAACATCACCGTAAACTCTAGGGTTTCCGATGGTATGAGAAACATAGCTCTCCCCATCTGATTCTTGCGATGACATGGTGACCTAGCTTTGTCAAAAAAAAATCCCGAAACAAGAACAGAGGAGAAACGCGCGATACAGAAGTCAAAATAGCGAAACATATATATATAATGAATTTTTCCCTTGCAGGACAAGTCTTCGGGAGGAATACGGAGTCGGGAAGGCTCACGAGGGCCCCACAAGCTCACACGACGCGCCCCAGGGGGGCGCCACCTGAGCTTGTGGCCCCCTCAAGCACTTCCCTGGCTATTTCTTATTTCACAATTTTTTATATATTCCAAAACTATCAAAAAGTATTTTTACGGATTTTTTAGAGTCGGTTTAATTACCGCATCACATACCTATTCCTTTTTCAGGGTTCTGGAGTGCTCCGGAAGGCCTCCTTTAGATGTTCCTCCGGTGTAATTATTTGAATAATAATGGTTTCAAGGTTAATAGGGGCACCTGTAATATAATTCTTAATTCTTTGCCCATTAACCACCTTCAGGTTAGTTCCTTCGGCATTGTTGATTTTGATGGCTTCGGAGCGGTAAACCTCTTCAACGATGTAAGGCCCTTCCCATTTAGAGAGAAGTTTGCCTGCAAAAAATCTAAAACGAGAATTGTACAATAGCACTTGATCACCAATTTTAAATTCTCGTTTTTGAATTCTCTTGTCATCCCATCTTTTAACTTTCTTTAAACAACTTGGCATTTTCATGAGCTTGTGTTCTCCACTCATCTATGGAACTTATGTCAAATAACCTCTTTTCACCGGCAAGTTTGAAATCATAGTTGAGTTCTTTAATTGCCCAATATGCTTTGTGTTCTAACTCAAGAGGTAAATGACATGCTTTTCCGTAGACCATTTTATACGGAGACATACCCATAGGATTTTTGTAAGCGGTTCTATATGCCCACAATGCATCATCAAGTTTCTTAGACCTATTCTTCCTATGTCGGTTAACGGTTTTTTGCAAAATTAACTTTATTTCTCTATTACTCAATTCAACTTGACCACTAGACTGAGGGTGATAAGGTGATGCAATTCTATGGTTGACATCGTATTTGTCAAGGATTTTGCGGAATGCACCGTGAATAAAGTGTGAACCACCATCAGTCATTAAATATCTAGGGACTCCAAACCTTGGAAAGATAACATCTTTAAGCATTTTAATAGATGTGTTATGATCAGCGCTACTAGTTGGAATAGCACTACAAAAAAAAGACACATCCATGACATTATGGCCCGAACGAAATCTTTTTCTGTCATGGTTGTGACACTTCTATGATGATAATTGTGACAAAAACACGAATCATCATAGATGTGGTGGGATCCTACTTCTATGACAAAAAAATATGACAGAAAATGGGCTTTTCGTCCTGGGCGGACCGGAGACACACCCACATGACATTCTTTGGGCCGTTCATGACGTAAAAAATCGTGGTAGAAGTGAGGGTGAGGAAATTTTCGGGGAGTTCCCGATTACGGTGGGTGGTCGGGGTCGAGCGATGCAGTGTGGTTTGCGCGTTTCTCTCGTACGCGCATGTGTGTGTGAGGCGTTCGCTAACTAAACCCGAGCGATCGATCGCCCTCGCACTACGTACTAAACCCGATCGATCCCTTCGCTGCTAACTGAACCCGAGCGATCCCTTCGCTGCTAACTGAATGCGAGCAATTCCTTCGCTGTTAACTGAACCCGATCGATCCCTTCTCGCTGCTTATTGAAGCCGATTGAGCCCCCGTACGTGCGAGACGTAGCTAGCCGGTTGGGTTGCCTCTCGATGAACAGTGTCCGTTGTTGCCGCGCGCGCGATACGTAGAACGAGTCAAGACTGTTGTTGCATCGATCGAGCCCCTTGCGCGAGACATGGTGAGTTGACCTAGCCAGTTGGTTGCCTATGGATGAACAGGTCCCATTGCTGCCGCCCACTCGTATGCCCCATCGCAGCCGGTGGGGGTTGGATGAACAGTACCTCAGTTGTGCAGGCGGTTGGCGCTGGATGAACAGGACCCCGACGAGGCCATGCCGCGGTACGCCACACCCCAGCCGGTGTTGGGGTGGATGAACAGGACCCCATGGAGGCCGTAGACAGTTGTGGATGAATAGTAGCCCGTGGAGGCGCACGGTTGGAAGTGGACGGTGATGAACAGTAGCCCGTGGAGTCCCATTTTGTGGTACGCCACACCCCTCCCGATGAACAGGACCCCTGTTTCGACCGTTGGCGGTTGGATAGAAGTTTGTTTCCTTTGTTTTGCGGTACGCCACAGCCCTCCCGATGAACAGGACCCCGTTTCGACCATAGGCGGTTGGAGAGAAGTCCGTTTCGTCCATTTTGCTGTACGCCAGACCCCTCCCAATGAACATGACCCCGTTACGACCATAGGCGGTTGAACAGAAGTCTGTTTCCTTCATTTTCCGGTATGCCACACCCCCAGCCGATGAACAGGACCCCGTTTCGGCTGTTCCATCCAAGCCGGTTGGCTCCCGATGAACAGGTAGCATTCTAACCCAGTCGCTTGGCTCCCGATGAACACGGCGTTGTTTCCTTCGTTCCGACCCAGTCGGTTGGCTCCCGATGAACAGGACGCCGTTGCTGCCATCCAGTGCAGCCGTACGTATGCGCGGCTTTGGCCGTACGTATGCGCGAGTACGCGTTCGAGACCCAGCCCGTATGTACGTACGTGGCCGTATTGTTTTGCAGCGTGGTTGTCCTTATGTGTACACGATTTAGACGGGACTACCTGAACTGCTACGCTGGGGGCTCCACTACTACACGTGTCGCTCCTTACACGGCCATGGTTCATCGTGGCAGAGAGACCAATCGACTAGTATGTACGTAGACGCTTGCGACCAGACAGATAACGCTACGTACGCTTCGACCTGGTGGGTCCCAACTATTAGGGGGGGGATAAGGAGGCACTTCGTTGCGTGCGAAGATATAGTGGTGGGTCCCAGCTGTTAGGGGGAGGAATCATTTTTTTGCACGTAATAAGGAGGCACTTCCTTGCGTGTGAAGATGTAGCTAGTGGGTCCCAGCTGTCAGGGGGAGGAAACATTTTTTTTCCGTGTAATAAGGAGGCACTTCCTTGCAATCCACCATGGACCTCGTGGGTCCTAGCTGTCAGCCTCTCTACATACAGTCCTCTTCCGATGGTTGTCATTCGCTGACCGCATTGACGACGCCGCACCGAGTGCACCAAGGCGGTGGATGATGGCGGGGCCTAGGAAGGGAACGACCCGGAGTCAGGGAAGACTGTTGGGGAACGTTGCATGGAAAACAAAAAAAATTCTACGCACACGCAAGATCTATCCATGGAGATGCATAGCTACGAGAGGGGGAGTGTGTCTACGTACCCTCGTAGACCGTAAGCGGAAGCGTTAGAACAACGCGGTTGATGTCGTCGAACAACTTCACGATCCAACCGACCGAGTACCGAACGTACGGCACCTCATCCTTCAGCACACGTTCAGCTCGGTGACGTCCTCGACTTCTTGATCCAGCAAGACGGCGAGGTAGTGGATGAGTTCCGGCAGCACGACGGCGTGGTGACGGTGATGGTGATGCTATCTCCGCAGGGCTTCGCCAAAGCACTACGAAAATATGACCGAGGGATGGAACTGTGGAGGGGGGCGCCGCACACGGCTAAGACAATGTTGTGTCTCCTTTGGGGCGCCCCCCTCTCCTCTATTTATATATGTGTAGGGGCTTGGAGTAGAAGGAATAGTGACATGTGAACAGTAACCAAGAATAGTACACACGTGGACTTGGACTCCAAAGTCCAATCCTATTCCTACTAGGATTCTCCCTTTTTCTTTCCCTAGCTGCGTGGGCTTTTGAGGGCTTGGTGCGCCTGGCCCAATAAGGCCAGGGCGCCTCCCCTTAGCCCATGCCAGCCCTTGGGACGTGGTGGACCCACTTGTGGACTTCCGAACCCCTCCGGAATCCTCTGGAACCTTCTGGAAGCTTCCCGGTACAATACCGAAAAAAAAACTGCACCTTTTTCTGGAACCCAAAATATGACTTCCCATATATAAATCTTTACCTCTCGACCATTCCGAGACTCCTCGTGACATACGGGATCTCATCCGGGACTCCGAACAATATTCGGTTACCAATTCACATAACTCATATAACACTATATCGTCAACGAACGTTAAGCGTGCGGACCCTACGGGTTCGGGAATGATGTAGACATGACTGAGACGCCTCTCCGGTCAATAACCAATAGCGGAACCTGGATGCTCATATTGGTTCCTACGTATTCCACGAAGATCTTATCGGTCGAACCGCAATGACAACATACGTAATTCCCTTTGTCCGTCGGTATGTTACTTGCCCGAGATTCGATCATCGATATCTCCATACCTAGTTCAATCTCGTTACCGGCAAGTCTCTTTACTCGTTCCGTAATACATCATCCCGTAACTAACTCCTTAGTCACTTTGCTTGCAAGCTTATTATGATGTGCATTACCGAGAGGGCCCAGAGATACCTCTCCGAAACATGGAGTGACAAATCCCAGTCTCGATCCATGCCAACTCAACGGACACCTTCGGAGATACCTGTAGAGCATCTTTATGATCACCCAGTTATGTTGTGACGTTTGATAGCACACAAGGTATTCCTCCGGTATCCGGGAGTTGCATGATCTCATGGTCTGAGGAACATGTATTTGACATTCAAGAAAGCAGTAGCAATAAACAGAACGATCATATGCTAAGCTAAGGGATGGGTCTTGTCCATCACACCATTCTCCTAATGATGTGATCCCATTATCAAATGACAACCCATGTCTATGGTTAGGAAACCTTAACCATCTTTGATCAACGAGCTAGTCTAGTAGAGGCTCACTAGGGACACGGTATTTGTTTATGTATTCACACATGTATTTAAGTTTCCGGTCAATACAATTGTAGCATGAATAATAAACCTTTATCATGAACAAGGAAATATTAAATAATAACAACTTTATTATTGCCTCTAGGGCATATTTCCATCAATCTCCCACTTGCACTAGAGTCAATAATCTAGATTACATAGTAATGAATCTAACACCCATGGAGTCTTGGTGCTGATCATGTTTTGCTCGTGGAAGAGGCTTAGTCAACGGGTCTGCCACATTCAGATTCGTGTGTACTTTGCAAATTTCTATGTCTCCATCCTTGACATATTCACGAATGGAGTTGAAGTGTCTCTTGATGTGTTTGGTCTTCTTGTGAAACCTGGGCTCCTTGGATATGGCAATTGCTCCAGTGTTGTCACAAAAGATTGTCATTGGACCCGATGCACTAGGTATTACACCTAGATCGGATATGAACTCCTTCATCCAGACTCCTTCATGTGCTGCTTCCGAAGCAGCTATGTATTCCGCTTCACACGTAGATCCCGCCACGACGCTCTGCTTGGAACTGCACCAACTGACAGCTCCACCATTTAATATAAATACGTATCCGGTTTGTGACTTAGAGTCATCCGTATCAGTATCGAAGCTTGCATCGACGTAACCCTTTACGACGAGCTCTTCGTCACCTCCATAAATGAGAAACATGTCCTTGGTCCTTTTCAGGTACTTCAGGATATTCTTGACCGTTGTCCAGTGATCCACTCCTGGATTACTCTGGTACCTCCCTGCCAAACTTATGGCAAGGCACACATCAGGTCTGGTACACAACATGGCATACATAATAGAACCTATGGCTGAGGCATAGGGAATGACTTTCATTTTCTCTATAAGTTCTGCCGTGGTCGGGCATTGAGTCTGACTCAACTTCACACCTTGCAAGACAGGCAAGAACCCTTTCTTTGACTGATCCATTTTGAACTTCTTCAAAACTTTGTCAAGGTATGTGCTTTGTGCAAGTCCTATCAAGCGTCTTGATCTATCCCTATAGATCTTGATGCCCAATATATAAGCAGCTTCACCGAGGTCTTTCATTGAAAAATTCTTATTCAAGTATCCCTTTATGCCATCCAGAAATTCTATATCATTTCCAATCAACAATATGTCATCCACATATAATATTAGAAATGCTACAGAGCTCCCACTCACTTTCTTGTAAATACAGGCTTCACCGTAAGTCTGTACAAAACCATATTCTTTGATCACCTCATCAAAGCGTATATTCCAACTCCGAGATGCTTGCACCAGTCCATAGATGGATCGCTGGAGCTTGCACACTTTGTTAGCACCCTTAGGATTGACAAAACCTTCTGGTTGCATCATATACAACTCTTCTTTGAGAAAACCTTTAAGGAATGCAGTTTTGACATCCATTTGCCAGATTTCATAATCATAAAATGCGGCAATTGCTAACATGATTCGGACAGACTTAAGCATCGCTACGGGTGAGAAAGTCTCATCGTAGTCAACCCCATGAACTTGTCGAAAACCTTTCGCGACAAGTCGAGCTTTGTAGACAGTGATATTACCATCAGCATCCGTCTTCCTCTTAAAAATCCATTTATTCTCAATGGCTTGCCAATCATCGGGCAAGTCCACCAAAGTCCACACTTTGTTCTCATACATGGATCCTATCTCAGATTTCATGGCCTCAAGCCATTTGTCGGAATCCGGGCTTATCATAGCTTCTTCATAGTTCGTAGGTTCGCCGTTGTCTAACAACATAACTTCCAGAACATGATTACCGTACCACTCTGGTGCGGAACGTACTCTGGTCGACCTACGAAGTTCAGTAGTAACTTGATCTGAAGTTTCATGATCTTTATCATTATCTTCCTCTCTTATTGGTGTAGGCATCATGGGAACGGTTTTCTCTGATGAGCTACTTTCCAATTCGAGAGAAGGTACAATTACCTCATCAAGTTCTACTTTCCTCCCACTCACTTCTTTCGAGAGAAACTCCTTCTCTAGAAAGGACCCATTCTTGGCAACAAAGACCTTGCCTTCGGATCTGTGGTAGAAGGTGTACCCAATTGTTTCTTTAGGGCATCCTATGAAGATGCACTTCTCCGCTTTGGGTTCGAGCTTATCAGGTTGAAGCTTTTTCACATAAGCATCGCATCCCCAAACTTTAAGAAAGGACAGCTTAGGTTTCTTGCCAAACCATAGTTCATACGGTGTCGTCTCAACGGATTTAGACGGTGCCCGATTTAACGTGAATGAAGCTTTCTCTAATGCATAACCCCAAAACGATAGTGGCAAATCGGTAAGAGACATCATAGAACGCACAATATCCAATAAAGTACGGTTACGACGTTTGGACACACCATTACGCTGTGGTGTTCCAGGTGGCGTGAGTTGTGAAACAATTCCACATTTTCTTAAATGAAGGCCAAACTCATAACTCAAATATTCGCCTCCGCGATCAGATCGTAGAAACTTTATTTTCTTGTTACGATGATTCTCTACTTCACTCTGAAATTCTTTGAACTTTTCAAATGTTTCATACTTGTGTTTCATCAAGTAGATATACCCATATCTACTCAAATCATCTGTGAAGGTTAGAAAATAACGATACCCGCCGCGTGCTTCAACATTCATCGGACCGCATACATCGGTATGTATTATTTCCAACAAATCAGTAGCTCACTCCATTGTTCTGGAGAACGGAGTTTTAGTCATCTTGCCCATGAGGCATGGTTCGCAAGTATCAAATGATTCATAATCAAGAGATTCCAAAAGTCCATCCGCATGGAGTTTCTTCATGCGCTTTACACCAATATGACCTAAACGGCAGTGCCACAAGTATGTTGCATTATCATTATCAACTTTGCATATTTTGGCATCCATATTATGAATATGTGTATCACTACGATCGAGATTCAACAAGAATAGACCATTCACAAAAGGTGCATGACCATAAAAGATGTTACTAATATAAATAGAACAACCATTATTCTCTGACTTAAATGAATAACCGTCTCGCAATAAACAAGATCCAGATATAATGTTCATGCTCAACGCTGGCACCAAATAACAATTATTGAGGTCTAAAACTAATCCCGAAGGTAGATGTAGAGGTAGCGTGCCGACGGCGATCACATCAACCTTGGAACCATTCTCGACGCGCATCATCACCTCGTCCTTAGCCAATCTTCGCTTATTCCGTAGCTCCTGTTTCGAGTTACAAATATGAGCAAGCGAACCAGTATCAAATACACAGGCGCTACTGCGAGCATTAGTCAGGAACACATCAATAACATGTATATCAAATATACCTTTGCTCACTTTGCCATCCTTCTTATCCGCCAAATACTTGGCGCAGTTTCGCTTCCAGTGACCAGTCCCTTTGCAGTAGAAGCACTCTGTTTCAGGCCTGGGTCCAGCTTTGGGTTTCTTCGTGGGAGCGGCAACTTGCTTGCCGTTCTTCTTGAAGTTCCCCTTCTTTCCCTTGCCCTTTTTCTTGAAACTAGTGGTTTTGTTAACCATCAACACTTGATGCTCCTTCTTGATTTCTACCTCCGCTGATTTCAGCATTGCGAAGAGCTCGGGAATTGTCTTCTGCATCCCTTGCATATTATAGTTCATCACGAAGCCTTTATAGCTTGGTGGCAGTGATTGAAGAACTCTGTCAATAACACTCTCAACCGGAAGATCAATTCCCAGCTGAGTCAAGTGGTTGTGGTACCCAGACATTCTGAGTATGTGTTCACTGACAGAACTGTTCTCCTCCATCTTACAGCTAAAGAACTTGTTGGGGACTTCATATCTCTCAACCCGGGCATTAGCTTGAAATAGCAATTTCAGCTCTTCGAACATCTCATATGCTCCGTGGCGTTCAAAAATGCTTTTGCAGTCCCGGTTCTAAGCCATAGAGCATGGCACACTGAACTATCGAGTAGTCATCAGATCGAGCCTGCCAGGCGTTCACAACGTCTGCAGCAGCTCCTACAGCAGGTCCATCACCTAGCGGTGCATGAAGGACATAATTCTTCTGTGCAGCAATGAGGATAATCCTCAAGTTACGGACCCAGTCCGTGTAGTTGCTACCATCATCTTTCAACTTAGCTTTCTCTAGGAACGCATTAAAATTCAACGGAATAGTAGCACGGGCCATTAATCTACAACATAGATATGCAAAGAAACCATAAAGACTAAGTTCATGATAAATTAAGTTCAATTAATCAAATTACTAATGAACTCCCACTTAAATTAACATCCCTCAAGTTAACTAAGTTATACATGATCCAAATCAACTAGCCCATGTCCGATCATCACGTGAGATGGGATAGTCATCAATGGTGAACATCTCCATGTTGATCATATCTACTATATGACTCATGTTCGACCTTTCGGTCTCCAGTGTTCCGAGACCATCTCTGTACATGCTAGGCTCGTCAAGTTTAACCCAAGTATTCTGCTTGTGTAAAACTGGCTTACACCCGTTGTATGTGAACGTAGAATCTATCACACCCGATCATCACGAGGTGCTTCGAAACGACGAACTTTAGCAACGGTGCATACTCGGGGAGAACACTTTTATCTTGAAATTTAGAGAAGGGATCATCTTATAATGCTTCCGTCGTTCTAAGCAAAATAAGATGCATAAAGGATAAACATCACATGCAATCAAAATATGTGACATGATATGGCCATCATCTTGTGCTTTTGATCTCCATCTCCAAAGCATCGTCATGATCTCCATCGTCACCGGCTCGACACCTTGATCTCCATCGTTGCGTCCTGGTCGTCTCGCTAACTATTGCTTCTACAACTATTGCTAACGTATAGCAATAAAGTAAAGCAATTACATGGCGCTTGCATTTCATACAATAAAGAGACAACCATAAGGCTCCTGCCGGTTGCTGATAAATTACAAAACATGATCATCTCATACAATAACGTATATCACATCATGTCTTGACCATATCACATCACAGCATACCCTGCAAAAACAAGTTAGACGTCCTCTACTTTGTTGTTGCAAGTTTTACGTGGCTGCTACGGGCTTCTAGCAAGAACCGTTATTACCTACGGCACAAAACCACAACGGTGATTTATCAAGTTTGCTGTTTTAACCTTCAATAAGGACCGGCCGCACTCAAATTCGATTCAACTAAAGTAGGAGAACCAGACACCCGCCAGCCACCTTTATGCAAAACAAGTTGCATGTCTGTCGGTGGAACTGGTCTCATGTACGTGGACTTGTAAGGTTGGTCCGGGCCGCTTCATCTTACAATGCCGCCGAATCAAAATAAGATGTTGGTGGTAAACAGTATGACGATCACCGCCCACAACTCTTTGTGTTCTACTCATGCATATCATCTACGCATAGACCTGGCTCATGATACCACTGTTGGGGAACGTTGCACGGAAAACAAAAAAAATTCTACGCACACGCAAGATCTATCCATGGAGATGCATAGCTATGAGAGGGGGAGTGTGTCTACGTACCCTCGTAGACCGTAAGCGGAAGCGTTAGAACAACGCGGTTGATGTCGTCGAACAACTTCACGATCCAACCGACCGAGTACCGAACGTACGGCACCTCATCCTTCAGCACACGTTCAGCTCGGTGACGTCCTCGACTTCTTGATCCAGCAAGACGGCGAGGTAGTGGATGAGTTCCGGCAGCACGACGGCGTGGTGACGGTGATGGTGATGCTATCTCCGCAGGGCTTCGCCAAAGCACTACGAAAATATGACCGAGGGATGGAACTGTGGAGGGGGGCGCCGCACACGGCTAAGACAATGTTGTGTCTCCTTTGGGGCGCCCCCCTCTCCTCTATTTATATATGTGTAGGGGCTTGGAGTAGAAGGAATAGTGACATGTGAACAGTAACCAAGAATAGTACACACGTGGACTTGGACTCCAAAGTCCAATCCTATTCCTACTAGGATTCTCCCTTTTTCTTTCCCTAGCTGCGTGGGCTTTTGAGGGCTTGGTGCGCCTGGCCCAATAAGGCCAGGGCGCCTCCCCTTAGCCCATGCCAGTGCTTGGGATGTGGTGGACCCACTTGTGGACTTCCGGACCCCTCCGGAATCCTCTGGAACCTTCTGGAAGCTTCCCGGTACAATACCGAAAAAACTGCACCTTTTTCCGGAACCCAAAATATGACTTCCCATATATAAATTTTTACCTCTCAACCATTCCGAGACTCCTCGTGACGTCCGGGATGTTATCCGGGACTCCGAACAATATTCGGTTACCAATTCACATAACTCATATAACACTATATCGTCAAGGAACGTTAAGCGTGCGGACCCTACGGGTTCGGGAATGATGTAGACATGACTGAGACGCCTCTCCGGTCAATAACCAATAGCGGAACCTGGATGCTCATATTGGTTCCTACATATTCCACGAAGATCTTATCGGTAAAACCGCAATGACAAGATACGTAATCCCTTTGTCCGTCGGTATGTTACTTGCCCGAGATTCGATCGTCGGTATCTCCATACCTAGTTCAATCTCGTTACCGGCAAGTCTCTTTACTCGTTCCGTCATACATCATCCCATAACTAACTCCTTAGTCACTTTGCTTGCAAGCTTCTTATGATGTGCATTACCGAGAGGGCCCAGAGATACCTCTCCGAAACACGGAGTGACAAATCCCAGTCTCGATCCATGCCAACTCAACGGACACCTTTGGAGATACCTGTAGAGCATCTTTATGATCACCCAGTTACGTTGTGACGTTTGATAGCACACAAGGTATTCCTCCGGTATCCGGGAGTTGCATGATCTCATGGTCTGAGGAACATGTATTTGACATTCAAGAAAGCAGTAGCAATAAACAGAACGATCATATGCTAAGCTAACGGATGGGTCTTGTCCATCACACCATTCTCCTAATGATGTGATCCCGTTATCAAATGAAAACTCATGTCTATGGTTAGGAAACCTTAACCATCTTTGATCAACGAGCTAGTCTAGTAGAGGCTCACTAGGGACACGGTATTTGTTTATGTATTCGCACATGTATTTAAGTTTCCGATCAATACAATTCTAGCATGAATAATAACCCTTTATCATGAACAATGAAATATAAAATAATAACAACTTTATTATTGCCTCTAGGGCATATTTCCATCAGTCTCCCACTTGCACTAGAGTCAATAATCTAGATTACATAGTAATGAATCTAACACCCATGGAGTCTTGGTGCTGATCATGTTTTGCTCGTGGAAGAGGCTTAGTCAACGGGTCTGCCACATTCAGATCCGTGTGTACTTTGCAAATTTCTATGTCTCCATCCTTGACATATTCATGAATGGAGTTGAAGCGTCTCTTGATGTGTTTGGTCTTCTTGTGAAACCTGGGCTCCTTGGCTATGGCAATTGCTCCAGTGTTGTCACAAAAGATTGTCATTGGACCCGATGCACTAGGTATTACACCTAGATCGGATATGAACTCCTTCATCCAGACTCCTTCATGTGCTGCTTCCGAAGCAGCTATGTATTCCGCTTCACACGTAGATCCCGCCACGACGCTCTGCTTGGAACTGCACCAACTGACAGCTCCACCATTTAATATAAATACGTATCCGGTTTGTGACTTAGAGTCATCCGGATCAGTGTCGAAGCTTGCATCGACGTAACCCTTTACGATTAGCTCTTCGTCACCTCCATAAATGAGAAACATGTCCTTGGTCCTTTTCAGGTACTTCAGGATATTATTGACCGCTGTCCAGTGATCCACTCCTGGATTACTCTGGTACCTCCCTGCCAAACTTATGGCAAGGCACACATCAGATCTGGTACACAGCATGGTATACATAATAGAACCTATGGCTGAGGCATAGGGAATGACTTTCATTTTCTCTATATCTTCTGCCGTGGTCGGGCATTGAGTCTGACTCAACTTCACACCTTGCAAGACAAGCAAGAACCCTTTCTTTGACTGATCCATTTTGAACTTCTTCAAAACTTTGTCAAGGTATGTGCTTTGTGAAAGTCCTATCAAGCGTCTTGATCTATCCCTATAGATCTTGATGCCCAATATATAAGCAGCTTCACCGAGGTCTTTCATTGAAAAATTCTTATTCAAGTATCCCTTTATGCCATCCAAAAATTCTATATCATTTCCAATCAACAATATGTCATCCACATATAATATTAGAAATGCTACAGAGCTCCCACTCACTTTCTTGTAAATACAGGCTTCACCGTAAGTCTGTTCAAAACCATATGCTTTGATCACCTCATCAAAGCGTATATTCCAACTCCGAGATGCTTGCACCAGTCCATAGATGGATCGCTGGAGCTTGCACACTTTGTTAGCACCCTTAGGATTGACAAAACCTTCTGGTTGCATCATATACAACTCTTCTTTGAGAAAACCATTAAGGAATGCAGTTTTGACATCCATTTGCCAGATTTCATAATCATAAAATGCGGCAATTGCTAACATAATTCGGACAGACTTAAGCATCGCTACGGGTGAGAAAGTCTCATCGTAGTCAACCCCTTGAACTTGTTGAAAACCTTTCGCGACAAGTCGAGCTTTGTAGACAGTGATATTACCATCAGCATCCGTCTTCCTCTTAAAAATCCATTTATTCTCAATGGCTTGCCGATCATCGGGCAAGTCCACCAAAGTCCACACTTTGTTCTCATACATGGATCCTATCTCAGATTTCATGGCCTCAAGCCATTTGTCGAAATCCGGGCTTATCATAGCTTCTTCATAGTTCGTAGGTTCGCCGTTATCTAACAACATAACTTCCAGAACAGGATTACCGTACCACTCTGGTGCGGAACGTACTCTGGTCGACCTACGAAGTTCAGTAGTAACTTGATCTGAAGTTTCATGATCTTTATCGTTATCTTCCTCTCTTATTTGTGTAGGCATCACGAGAACGGTTTTCTCTGATGAGCTACTTTCCAATTCGAGAGAAGGTACAATTACCTCATCAAGTTCTACTTTCCTCCCACTCACTTCTTTCGAGAGAAACTCCTTCTCTAGAAAGGACCCATTCTTGGCAACAAAGACCTTGCCTTCGGATCTGTGGTAGAAGGTGTACCCAATTGTTTCTTTAGGGTATCCAATGAAGATGCACTTCTCCGCTTTGGGTTCGAGCTTATCAGGTTGAAGCTTTTTCACATAAGCATCGCATCCCCAAACTTTAAGAAACGACAGCTTAGGTTTCTTGCCAAACCATAGTTCATACGGTGTCGTCTCAACGGATTTAGACGGTGCCCTATTTAACGTGAATGCAGCTGTCTCTAATGCATAACCCCAAAACGATAGTGGAAAATCGGTAAGAGACATCATAGAACGCACAATATCCAATAAAGTACGGTTACGACATTCGGACACACCATTACGCTGTGGTGTTCCAGGTGGCGTGAGTTGTGAAACAATTCCACATTTTCTTAAATGAAGGCCAAACTCGTAACTCAAATATTCGCCTCCGCGATCAGATCGTAGAAACTTTATTTTCTTGTTACGATGATTCTCTACTTCACTCTGAAATTCTTTGAACTTTTCAAATGTTTCAGACTTGTGTTTCATCAAGTAGATATACCCATATCTACTCAAATCATCTGTGAAGGTTAGAAAATAACGATACCCGCCGCGTGGTTCAACATTCATCGGAACGCATACATCGGTATATATTATTTCCAACAAATCAGTTGCTCGCTCCATTGTTCCGGAGAACGGAGTTTTAGTCATCTTGCCCATGAGGCATGGTTCGCAAGTATCAAATGATTCATAATCAAGAGATTCCAAAAGTCCATCCGCATGGAGTTTCTTCATGCGCTTTACACCAATATGACCTAAACGGTAGTGCCACAAGTATGTTGCACTATCATTATCAATTTGCAACTTTTGGCATCAATGTTATGATTATGTGTATCACTACGATCGAGATTCAACAAGAATAGACCATTCACAAAAGGTGCGTGACCATAAAAGATGCTACTCATATAAATAGAACAACCATTATTCTCTGACTTAAATGAATAACCGTCTCGCAATAAACAAGATCCAGATATAATGTTCATGCTCAACGCTGGCACCAAATAACAATTATTGAGGTCTAAAACTAATCCCGAAGGTAGATGTAGAGGTAGCGTGCCGACGGCGATCACATCAACCTTGGAACCATTCCCGACGCGCATCGTCACCTCGTCCTTAGCCAATCTTCGCTTATTCCGTAGCTCCTGTTTCGAGTTACAAATATGAGCAACCGAACCAGTATCAAATACCCAGGCGCTACTGCGAGCATTAGTGAGGAACACATCAATAACATGTATATCAAATATACCTTTGCTTACTTTGCCATCCTTCTTATCCGCCAAATACTTGGGGCAGTTCCGCTTCCAGTGACCAGTCCCTTTGCAGTAGAAGCACTCTGTTTCAGGCCTGGGTCCAGCTTTGGGTTTCTTCGTGGGAGCGGCAACTTGCTTTCCGTTCTTCTTGAAGTTCCCCTTCTTTCCCTTGCCCTTTTTCTTGAAACTAGTGGTTTTGTTAACCATCAACACTTGATGCTCCTTCTTGATTTCTACCTCCGCTGATTTCAGCATCGCGAAGAGCTCGGGAATTGTCTTTTGCATCACTTGCATATTATAGTTCATCACGAAGCCTTTATAGCTTGGTGGCAATGATTGAAGAACTCTGTCAATAACACTCTCAACCGGAAGATCAATTCCCAGCTGAGTCAAGTGGTTGTGGTACCCAGACATTCTGAGTATGTGTTCACTGACAGAACTGTTCTCCTCCATCTTACAGCTAAAGAACTTGTTGGAGACTTCATATCTCTCAACCCGGGCATTAGCTTGAAATATCAATTTCAGCTCTTGGAACATCTCATATGCTCCGTGGCGTTCAAAAATGCTTTTGCAGTCCCGGTTCTAAGCCGTAGAGCATGGCACACTGAACTATCGAGTAGTCATCAGATCGAGCCTGCCAGGCGTTCACAACGTCTGCAGCAGCTCCTGCAGCAGGTCCATCACCTAGCGGTGCATCAAGGACATAATTCTTCTATGCAGCAATGAGGATAATCCTCAAGTTACGGACCCAGTCCGTGTAGTTGCTACCATCATCTTTCAACTTAGCTTTCTCTAGGAACGCATTAAAATTCAACGGAACAGTAGCACGGGCCATTAATCTACAACATAGATATGCAAAGAAACCATCAAGACTAAGTTCATGATAAATTAAGTTCAATTAATCAAATTACTAATGAACTCCCACTTAAATTAACATCCCTCAAGTTAACTAAGTGATACATGATCCAAATCAACTAGCCCATGTCCGATCATCACGTGAGATGGGATAGTCATCAATTGTGAACATCTCCATGTTGATCATATCTACTATATGACTCATGTTCGACCTTTCGGTCTCCAGTGTTCCGAGACCATGTCTGTACATGCTAGGCTCGTCAAGTTTAACCCAAGTATTCTGCTTGTGTAAAACTGGTTTACACCCGTTGTATGTGAACGTAGAATCTATCACACCCGATCATCACGAGGTGCTTCGAAACGACGAACTTTAGCAACGGTGCATACTCGGGGAGAACACTTTTATCTTGAAATTTAGTGAAGGGATCATCTTATAATGCTACCGTCGTTCTAAGCAAAATAAGATGCATAAAGGATAAACATCACATGCAATCAAAATATGTGACATGATATGGCCGTCATCTTGTGCTTTTGATCTCCATATCCAAAGCATCGTCATGATCTCCATCGTCACCGGCTCGACACCTTGATCTCCATCGTTGCGTCGTGGTCGTCTCGCCAACTATTGCTTCTACAACTATTGCTAACGTATAGCGATAAAGTAAAGCAATTACATGGCGCTTGCATTTCATACAATAAAGAGACAACCATAAGGCTCCTGCCGGTTGCCGATAAATTACAAAACATGATCATCTCATACAATAACGTATATCACATCATGTCTTGACCATATCACATCACAGCATACCCTGCAAAAACAAGTTAGACGTCCTCTACTTTGTTGTTGCAAGTTTTACGTGGCTGCTACGGGCTTCTAGCAAGAACTGTTCTTACCTACGGCACAAAACCACAACGGTGATTTATCAAGTTTGCTGTTTTAACCTTCAACAAGGACCGGCCGCACTCAAATTCGATTCAGCTAAAGTAGGAGAAAAAGACACCCGCCAGCCACCTTTATGCAAAACAAGTTGCATGTCTGTCGGTGGAACCTGTCTCATGTACGTGGACATGTAAGGTTGGTCCGGGCCGCTTCATCTTACAATGCGCCGAATCAAAATAAGACGTTAGTGGTAAACAGTATGACGATCCCCGCCCACAACTCTTTGTGTTCTACTCGTGCATATTATCTACGCATAGACCTAGCTCATGATACCACTGTTGGGGAACGTTGCATGGAAAACAAAAAAAAATTCTACGCACATGCAAGATCTATCCATGGAGATGCATAGCTACGAGAGGGGGAGTGTGTCTACGTACCCTCGTAGACCGTAAGCGGAAGCGTTAGAACAACGCGGTTGATGTCGTCGAACAACTTCACGATCCAACCGACCGAGTACCGAACGTACGGCACCTCCGCGTTCAGCACACGTTCAGCTCGGTGACGTCCTCGACTTCTTGATCCAGCAAGACGGCGAGGTAGTGGATGAGTTCCGGCAGCATGACGACGTGGTGACGGTGATGGTGATGCTATCTACGCAGGGCTTCGCCCAAGCACTGCGAAAATATGACCGAGGGACGGAACTGTGGAGGGGGGCGCCGCACACGGCTAAGACAATGTTGTGTCTCCTTTGGGGCGCCCCCTCTCCTCTATTTATATATGTGTAGGGGCTTGGAGTAGAAGGAATAGTGCCACATGAACAGTAACCGTGAATAGTACACACGTGGACTTGGACTCCAAAGTCCAATCCTATTCCTACTATGACTCTCCCTTTTTCTTTCCCTAGCCGCGTGGGCTTTTGAGGGCTTGGTGCGCCTGGACCAATAAGGCCAGGGAGCCTCCCCTTAGCCCATGCCAGCCCTTGGGACGTGGTGGACCCACTTGTGGACTTCCGGACCCCTCCGGAATCCTCCGGAACCTTCTGGAAGCTTCCCGGTACAATACCGAAAAAGCTGCACCTTTTTCTGGAACCCAAAATATGACTTCCCATATATAAATCTTTACCTCTCAACCATTCCGAGACTCCTCGTGACATCCAGGATGTTATCCGGGACTCCGAACAATATTCGGTTACCAATTCACATAACTCATATAACACTATATCGTCAACGAACGTTAAGCGTGCGGACCCTACGGGTTCGGGAATGATGTAGACATGACTGAGACGCCTCTCCGGTCAATAACCAATAGCGGAACCTGGATGCTCATATTGGTTCCTACATATTCCACGAAGATCTTATCGGTCAAACCGCAATGACAAGATACGTAATTCCCTTTGTCCGTCGGTATGTTACTTGCCCGAGATTCGATCATCGGTATCTCCATACCTAGTTCAATCTCGTTACCGGCAAGTCTCTTTACTCGTTCCGTAATACATCATCCCATAACTAACTCCTTAGTCACTTTGCTTGCAAGCTTCTTATGATGTGCATTACCGAGAGGGCCCAGAGATACCTCTCCGAAACACGGAGTGACAAATCCCAGTCTCGATCCATGCCAACTCAACGGACACCTTTGGAGATACCTGTAGAGCATCTTTATGATCACCCAGTTACGTTGTGACATTTGATAGCACACAAGGTATTCCTCCGGTATCCGGGAGTTGCATGATCTCATGGTCTGAGGAACATGTATTTGACATTCAAGAAAGCAGTAGCAATAAACAGAACGATCATATGCTAAGCTAACGGATGGGTCTTGTCCATCACACCATTCTCCTAATGATGTGATCCCGTTATCAAATGACAACTCATGTCTATGGTTAGGAAACCTTAACCATCTTTGATCAACGAGCTAGTCTAGTAGAGGCTCACTAGGGACACGATATTTGTTTATGTATTCACACATGTATTTAAGTTTCCGGTCAATACAATTCTAGCATGAATAATAAACCTTTATCATGAACAATGAAATATAAAATAATAACAACTTTATTATTGCCTCTAGGGCAGATTTCCATCAGTCTCCCACTTGCACTAGAGTCAATAATCTAGATTACATAGTAATGAATCTAACACCCATGGAGTCTTGGTGCTGATCATGTTTTGCTCGTGGAAGAGGCTTAGTCAACGGGTCTGCCACATTCAGACCCGTGTGTACTTTGCAAATTTCTATGTCTCCATCCTTGACATATTCACGAATGGAGTTGAAGCGTCTCTTGATGTGTTTGGTCTTCTTGTGAAACCAGGGCTCCTTGGCTATGGCAATTGCTCCAGTGTTGTCACAAAAGATTGTCATTGGACCCGATGCACTAGGTATTACACCTAGATCGGATATGAACTCCTTCATCCAGACTCCTTCATGTGCTGCTTCCGAAGCAGCTATGTATTCCGCTTCACACGTAGATCCTGCCACGACGCTCTGCTTGGAACTACACCAACTGACAGCTCCACCATTTAATATAAATACGTATCCGGTTTGTGACTTAGAGTCATCCGGATCAGTGTCGAAGCTTGCATCGACGTAACCCTTTACGACGAGCTCTTCGTCACCTCCATAAACGAGAAACATGTCCTTGGTCCTTTTCAGGTACTTCAGGATATTCTTGACCGCTGTCCAGTGATCCACTCCTGGATTACTCTGGTACCTCTCTGCCAAACTTATGGCAAGGCACACATCAGGTCTGGTACACAACATGGCATACATAATAGAACCTATGGCTGAGGCATAGGGAATGACTTTCATTTTCTCTATATCTTCTGCCGTGGTCGGGCATTGAGTCTGACTCAACTTCACACCTTGCAAGACAGGCAAGAACCCTTTCTTTGACTGATCCATTTTGAACTTCTTCAAAACTTTGTCAAGGTATGTGCTTTGTGAAAGTCCTATCAAGCGTCTTGATCTATCCCTATAGATCTTGATGCCCAATATATAAGCAGCTTCACCGAGGTCTTTCATTGAAAAATTCTTATTCAAGTATCCCTTTATGCCATCCAGAAATTCTATATCATTTCCAATCAACAATATGTCATCCACATATAATATTAGAAATGCTACAGAGCTCCCACTCACTTTCTTGTAAATACAGGCTTCACCGTAAGATCAATTCCCAGCTGAGTCAAGTGGTTGTGGTACCCAGACATTCTGAGTATGTGTTCACTGACAGAACTGTTCTCCTCCATCTTACAGCTAAAGAACTTGTTGGGGACTTCATATCTCTCAACCCGGGCATTAGCTTGAAATATCAATTTCAGCTCTTGGAACATCTCATATGCTCCGTGGCGTTCAAAAACGCTTTTGCAGTCCCAGTTCTAAGCCGTAGAGCATGGCACACTGAACTATCGAGTAGTCATCAGATCGAGCCTGCCAGGCGTTCACAACGTCTGCAGCAGCTCCTGCAGCAGGTCCATCACCTAGCGGTGCATCAAGGACATAATTCTTCTGTGCAGCAATGAGGATAATCCTCAAGTTACGGACCTAGTCTGTGTAGTTGCTACCATCATCTTTCAACTTAGCTTTCTCTAGGAATGCATTAAAATTCAACGGAACAGTAGCACGGGCCATTAATCTACAACATAGATATGCAAAGAAACCATCAAGACTAAGTTCATGATAGATTAAGTTCAATTAATCAAATTACTAATGAACTCCCACTTAAATTAACATCCCTCAAGTTAACTAAGTGATACATGATCCAAATCAACTAGCCCATGTCCGATCATCACGTGAGATGGGATAGTCATCAATGGTGAACATCTCCATGTTGATCATATCTACTATATGACTCATGTTCGACCTTTCGGTCTCTAGTGTTCCGAGACCATGTCTGTACATGCTAGGCTCGTCAAGTTTAACCCAAGTATTCTGCTTGTGTAAAACTGGCTTACACCCGTTGTATGTGAATGTAGAATCTATCACACCCGATCATCACGAGGTGCTTCGAAACGACGAACTTTAGCAACGGTGCATACTCGGGGAGAACACTTTTATCTTGAAATTAAGTGAAGGGATCATCTTATAATGCTACCGTCGTTCTAAGCAAAATAAGATGCATAAAGGATAAACATCACATGCAATCAAAATATGTGACATGATATGGCCATCATCTTGTGCTTTTGATCTCCATCTCCAAAGCATCGTCATGATCTCCATCGTCACCGGCTCGACACCTTGATATCCATCGTTGCATCGTGGTCGTCTCGCCAACTATTGCTTCTACAACTATTGCTAACGTATAGCGATAAAGTAAAGCAATTACATGGCGCTTGCATTTCATACAATAAAGAGACAACCATAAGGCTCCTGCCGATTGCCGATAAATTACAAAAGATGATCATCTCATACAATAACGTATATTACATCATGTCTTGACCATATCACATCACAGCATACCCTGCAAAAACAAGTTAGACGTCCTCTACTTTGTTGTTGCAAGTTTTACGTCGCCATCTCTAGCAAGAACCATTCTTACCTACGGCACAAAACCACCACGGTGATTTATCAAGTTTGCTGTTTTAACCTTCAACAAGGACCGTCCGCACTCAAATGTGATTCAACTAAAGTAGGAGAAATAGACACCCTCCAGCCACCTTTATGCAAAACAAGTTGCATGTCTGTCGGTGGAACCGGTCTCATGTACGTGGACATGTAAGGTTGGTCCGGGCCGCTTCATCTTACAATGCCGCCGAATCAAAATAAGACGTTGGTGGTAAGCAGTATGATGATCAACACCCACAACTCTTTGTGTTCTACTCGTGCATATCATCTACGCATAGACCTGGCTCATGATACCACTGTTGGGGAACGTTGCATGGAAAACAAAAAAAATTCTACGCACACGCATGATCTATCCATGGAGATGCATAGCTATGAGAGGGGGAGTGTGTCTACATACCCTCGTAGACTATAAGCGGAAGCGGTAGAACAACGCGATTGATGTCATTGAACAACTTCACGATCCAACCGACCGAGTACCGAACGTATGGCACCTCTGCGTTCAGCACACGTTCAGCTCGGTGACGTCCTCGACTTATTGATCCAGCAAGACGGCGAGGTAGTGGATGAGTTCCGGCAGCACGACAGCGTGGTGACGGTGATGGTGATGCTATCTCCGCAGGGCTTCGCCCAAGCACTGCGAAAATATGACCGAGGGACGGAACTGTGGAGGGGGGCGCCGCACACGGCTAAGACAATGTTGTGTCTCCTTTGGGGCGCCCCCCTCTCCTCTATTTATATATGTGTAGGGGCTTGGAGTAGAAGGAATATTGCCACGTGAACAGTAACCGTGAATAGTACACACGTGGACTTGGACTCCAAAGTCCAATCCTATTCCTACTAGGACTCTCCCTTTTTCTTTCCCTAGCTGCGTGGGCTTTTGAGGACTTGGTGCGCCTGGCCCAATAAGGCCAGGGCGCCTCCCCTTAGCCCATGCCAGCCCTTGGGACGTGGTGGACCCACTTGTGGACTTCCGGACCCCTCCGGAATCCTCCGGAACCTTCTGGAAGCTTCCCGGTACAAAACCGAAAAAACTGCACCTTTTTCCGGAACCCAAAATATGACTTCCCATATATAAATCTTTAACTCTCGACCATTCCGAGACTCCTCGTGATGTCCGGGATGTCATCCGGGACTCCGAACAATATTCGGTTACCAATTCACATAACTCATATAACACTATATCGTCAACGAACGTTAAGCGTGCGGACCCTACGGGTTCGGGAATGATGTAGACATGACTGAGGCGCCTCTCCGGTCAATAACCAATAGCGGAACCTGGATGCTCATATTGGTTCCTACATATTCCACGAAGATCTTTTCGGTCGAACCGCAATGACAACGTACGTAATTCCCTTTGTTCGTCGGTATGTTACTTGCCCGAGATTCGATCATCGGTATCTCCATACCTAGTTCAATCTCATTACCGGCAAGTCTCTTTACTCGTTCCGTAATACATCATCCCGTAACTAACTCCTTAGTCACTTTGCTTGCAAGCTTCTTATGATGTGCATTACCGAGAGGGCCCAGAGATACCTCTCCGAAACACGGAGTGACAAATCCCAGTCTCGATCCATGCCAACTCAGCGGACACCTTCGGAGATACCTGTAGAGCATCTTTATGATCACCTAGTTACGTTGTGACGTTTGATAGCACACAAGGTATTCCTCCGGTATCCAGGAGTTGCATGATCTCATGGTCTGAGGAACATGTATTTGACATTCACGAAAGCAGTAGCAATAAACAGAACGATCATATGGTAAGCTAACGGATGGGTCTTGTCCATCACATCATTCTCCTAATGATGTGATCCCGTTATCAAATGACAACTCATGTCTATGGTTAGGAAACCTTAACCATCTTTGATCAACGAGCTAGTCTAGTAGAGGCTCACTAGGGACACGGTATTTGTTTATGTATTCACACATGTATTTAAGTTTCCGGTCAATACAATTCTAGCATGAATAATAAACCTTTATCATGAACAAGGAAATATAAAATAATAACAACTTTATTATTGCCTCTAGGGCATATTTCCATCAAAGACGCGGCAGTGGTTGCCCACGCGGAGGGGAGTACGAGGGTTTACTGGTTCGACTGCGGTATGAGGCTGCTGTTGCCGGAGAATAACAGGAGGTGTGGGTGAGTAGAGGGATGGCCTGGCCAGCGGTGGGAGTAGGGTGGGGTGGTGAGGCCTGCGCGGCAGCACAGCCGATCACGGGAGGCAGGAGCAGGCGGTCCCACCGGTGCTGGTTTGGGCGGCTGGGGCAAGAAGATCAGAGATTTAAGAAGCAGCATGGCCGTTGGATTAACATCAAACAGTTACTACTGCTAGAATCGTTTTTTGACTAAGTTGACAAAGCCATGCGTACGCGTCAACTTAGTAGGCCCACAAGTCAGCCTCCAAATCAGGTGGGTCCCAGCTAGCAGGGGGAGGAATCATTTTTCTTGCGCATGATAAGGAGGCACTTCCTTGCGTGCGACCATGGACCTCGTGGGTCCCAGCTGACAGCCTCTCCATGTATAGTCCTCTTTCGATGGCTGTCGTTCATTGACTGCGTTGACGACGCCATGCCGAGTGCACCAAGGCGGTGGACAATGGCGAGGCCTAGGAAGGGAACGACCCGGAGACGGGGAAGACTTGGCAGTGGTTGCCCACACGAGGGGGAGTACAAGGGTTTACTGGTTCGGCTGCGGTGTGAGGCTATCATCGCTGGAGAATAACATGAGGTGTGGGTGAGTAGAGGGATGGCCTGGCCAGGGATGGGAGTAGGGTGGGGCGGTGAGGCCTGCACGGCAGCACAGCCGGCCACGGGAGGCGGGAGCAGGCGGTCCCACTGGCGCTGGTTTGGGCGGCTGGAACAAGAAGATCAGAGATTGAAGAAGCAGCATGGCCGTTGGATTAACATCCAATGGTCACTGCTGCTAGAATCGTTTGTTGACTAAGTTGACAAAGCCCTGCGTACGTGTCAACTTAGCAGGCCCAAGTCAACCTCCAAATCTATGGCAAACCTCAAACAGCCCATTTGCTATTATTTTTAATAATTGTCAACCCATTTGCTCATTCTTAAGGAAATTTTTGCAGCACATATTCTTTTTGTTGGCATTACAGCCCATATTCTGGCCACGGTTAAAATTTTCAATGAAATTTTGCATATTTTGTTGAGCTCCGAACTGTTTTTAATCCCGATGTTTTGAGTCAGATTCAAACTAATTTGAAAAATAAAATTATAGTAATTTAAAATCCTATGAAATTTTCACTGCAGAAAAATCGAATGAAATTTAAAATTTCAAAATCCGGATAAAACAAAATTTGAAACTAATTGCTGGTTTGCTGTGTTTTTTAAAATTTACAGCCCACATTTCTTATTACTTATAGGCCATTTTCTTTTTTAGGGGTATAGGTCATTTTCTGGGCAAGCTGAATGCATCCCTCCTCGTCTTGAAAGATTTGCAGCCCAGCACGGCTGAGAAAAGCAAGTAGGCCTCGGTTGGGTATTGTGCAAAAAAAATAGAATTGGGCTAGCCATTTTAAGAAAGGAAAAAATTGGGCTGGTCATGTGGTAAACATAAAATAAAAGACTGGTCGTCAAAATTTTCGAACTATTTTTAATCCCGAAATTTCGAGCCCGATAATAACTAATTTTAAAATATATTTAAATTATGTTAAAATCCAATGAAATATGAAATATCAAAAAATAAAATAAATCCGCAATTTGAAACTAATTGCCCATTTTATGTATTTATATATATATATATCTACAACCCATTTCATATTACTTATAAAATTTACAGCCTTTTGTTATGGCCAGGCCGAATGTATTCCTCGTCGCCTTGAAAGATTTGTAGCCCAACAGGGTGGGGAAAAAGAAATTGGCCTGTGTAGGGTATTCTACAGAAAAAGGTGCGCTAGTCATTTTCACAGACAAAAAAAACAACTGGGCTCGTCATGTTGTAAACATAAAATAAAAGCCTGGGCTAGACGGGCCACAGACACTGCACAGCCCAGTTGATACCCTGCTCCATCTCAACAACAACAACAAAAACTGCTCGAGCTACTGGGTCCCAGGTGTCAGCGGCTCCTTGTCCAATTCTATCATTTATTGACTACGTTGACAATGTCATAGGTCCCAGATGTCAGCAAACCATTAGGAGGAAGCATTTTTTTTCATGTAATAAGGAGAAACTTGCTTGCGTATGGCTATGGACCTAGGGGTCCCTACTGTCATCCTCTCCACGTACATTCCTCACCGATTCCTGTCGTTTGTTGACCATGTTGACAACGCCTGGAGCCGTTTAGGGTACAGTGGGACAGCGATGCTTGCACGGCTGCACAGCTAGCCACAGAAGGCGGGAGCAGGCGATCCCGCCGGCACTGGTTTGGTTTGGGCGGCTGGAGCCTGGAGGAAGAAGACAAGAGATAGAAAAGGCATGATAGACCTTGGATTGACATCCAACAGCTTATGCTGCCACAATTGTTTGTTGACTAAGTTGACAAAGCCTTGTGTACGCATCACCCTAGTAGGCCCACAAGTCAGCCTCCAAATCCATGGCGGACAAATATAGCACATTCCAAACGTTCACACAGAAAGTTCAACATTCAGAGCAAACTAACAGGTCTGATTCAGATATACAGTACTGTACTTCCACGTTGACAACCATCATAGCCAACTTAACTATCTACTCCCACTAATACTCTAGTTTAGAACTACTAACTTACTCTTAGCTAGCTAGATGATGCCGGCCGCCATCTGTGACACACGCTAAACGCCGGCACTGACGCCCTCCTCCTCGCCTCGAACTTGCCAGAGGTGCGATAGGGCGCGTTGCTCGCGCCCGTTGGCCCATTCCATGCTGGCGTGGTCCACCGAAGCTTCGGCTTCTAAGCGGGAAACCCACTTGATGAGCTGGTAGTAAAATTCAGCGTCGCGCAAGTGTGCATGCCCAACAGCCTCTAGGGATATTCGCCGGGCGCCGGCCTCCATGTAGTCGGCCCAGTTGTGGGCGCTCTGCTCGCGACGTAGATCGGCGGTGCGCTGCTCCTCCTCCATGCTCTGCTGGCGGCGCAAATCAGCGGTACGCTGCTCCTCCGCCATGCGGTCGCGCTCCAACGCATCCTCATACTCCGCATTGCCATCTAAAGACCGCCAGAATGCCTCCTCCCTCCGTCTGCCTTCCCGTGAAAAAATAAACACTAACTCTGGTGGTAAGCACCTCTGGCGTCGCCTATTGCTGCCGCGCGCGGGCATGACGGACGTGGTGAGAGTGAGGGCAAGTGGCGAGCGACGTCGGGCCGGTGGGGGCTTGTGAGGATAGGGTGCGTTGGTTGAAGGTGCCACCGAAGCACGCCGGGAACCAGTAATTATAGGCGGACGGAGCACGCGGGGAACCAGTAATTATAGGCGGAAGGTAGGTAAACCGGCATGTCGCGGGTAACGCAACGGTCGTCGGAATTCAATGCATAAGCAGGCATGGCTTAGCGTGCCAGCTTGCCGTGGAAAACTGGCAAAATTGAAATTATGACTGTGCCGTCCCGTCTCGTAAAAGGTCTGTAATTGCATACGTGGAGTGTTAGGATTGGGATTAGGGGGTGGGAAGGGCCCCACCCCCCTGAAAATTGAGGGGGGGGGCAGAGTGTTATTGTTGGGCAAATTCTGTAAAAGATATGTAATTCTGCGTGGTATTATTGGTCAAACGAGTGCCCTCGATTCTTACAGATGAGGTACGTGCGTGATCCGCTTGTAATTCGTGTAGGATCAAGTCTGTCGGATAGTGTACATGTAGGATCGCAATAGCTGATGAACGTTCGCTGGGAGAGAAGGCATTTGCGAATGTTTTTCTGGCAGTTTCTTCAGATTCGCATGGCATTTTCTTCAGAACAGCATGTCAGTTTCTTCAGAGGAAGGCATTTTTATTCTAAAAATTGCCACCGTTGGATCGTGTGTCGCAACTAAAACTGCCAGGAGTGTGTCAGTAGGCTAGCTAGTGATCGATCAGTAACATGTAAACACTTAGCGAAGAGAAATAAGGAACTGCTAGTAACTTGTAAACACTGAGCGAAGAGAAAAAAGGAACTGCTGTGCACAGTAGTAAGAGCCGATCCGTTCTAAATGTTCACATGAAACTCACAGGCCTGGCTTTCTAATATGTTCACATTAATTAATAGCCAAAATTCACAACCAACTAGTACGATTCCCATACATAAGATCAACATGTTTATGCATCTCAATGATTAACAGATCATACACAATATTTAGTTCATAGAGCACAAATCAAGAAAAAACATATGTTCTTGCTACTAACATGGATGCTTCTCTGGGCCAACATTCAGTACAAAGTGAAAGACAAATTTGTTTGTAAAGTCTACATTTCCTCTTGCAAACGTAAATGGTTTCAAAAATAGATGGAACCATGAGAATCAACAACACATGATGGAGCTCGCATCCACTAAAATATTCAGTTAAATTTTAACACCGTGACAAATTCAGTTAACTTTTAACACTAGGTAAAATTCAGTAAACTAGAATGATTCAGTTAAATCTAACACTGAGACAAATTCAGTTAACTGAAACATTAGGATAAATTCAATAAACGCAGACAACGATAAGGCTCTATACTTAGTTTCCAGTGACCTTCAATTCACGATGAGTTGCTCGGCGAGTATTTCCTCTATCTCCTTCTTCGTCGCCTCCACGAACGTCATCTCCTCTTGCCTCTCCTCCTCCAACTTCGTCCATGGCCTTGGCGGTCTCGATGCGAGCTCGCATGATCTCTTTCATGTCCTCACGACGTTGCCTGAGAGCAGCCATGGATTCATCCTTTAGCAGGTCGCGCTCAATGCCGAGCTTCTATTTGTCATCCATAAGTTCGACGATGACGGCGGCCGCCTCCTCCAGTGAGGCATTTCTCTACTCATGTAGCTTTGCCCAGCTAGAGATCTCCTCCTTCAGCAGGTCTCGCTCGATGTAGAGCTTCTCCTTGTCATCCATAAGTTTCACGATGAGAGCGGTCGCCTTCTCCTTGTCATCCATAAGTTTCATGATGAGAGCGGCTGCCTTCTCCAGCGAGGCATTGCTCTCCTCCAACGAGGCATTGCTCTCCTTTGCCCAGCCGGTGATCTCCTCAGCGCATGTTGTCGCGGGTGAAGGACTGTTCACCTCTGCGGCGAATGTGCTTGTGGGAGCCCTCGCCTGCCTGTTCGCCTCCGGGGCGAATGCACTTCTTAGAGCCCTCGTTTGCCTGTTTGGCCGCCGCGAGGGCTCTAAGAAGTGCATTCGCCCCGGAGGCGAACAGGCAGGCGAGGGCTCCCACAAGCACATTCGCCGCAGAGGTCAAACAGGCAAACTTCTTACAAGTGGGACCGCAGTTTAGCAAACCGACTATCGGCAAGCCCCCACCCCGCCTGCCACGCATTGGCTGAGTTCGAAAAACGAAGAGGAAGAAGAGCTAGCTATAGCACCGACTCCAAGAATTTTGGCGTCAGATGGGACTCGTGGTGGTGGCGTGTGCCGTACTCATAGACGTGAATGCTTGTTCTGGCCCATGCCACCCCACTATATGGAGGTGTTGGTTATGTAGTACTATCTCTCCAGGAGTACGGTACCGATAAACAAATAACTTTGATATTTTTTTTGAAACAAGGCAAAAGACTTGTCATTTTCATTGATTAAGAGAGAAGTTTGTGAGATACACGTCACTGAAGCGGCACAAACGCTAACTAACTATTGTAACACGCCTAGCGACAAGGCGTCTCTATACTTTTTTTAGTTGCCCACCGTGTACTTAAATGTGTCTGCAACTACCCCGGGAGTGTTGACCACAGCTCCCCAACTCCCAAGTCACCACGAAATCACACTTAAAAGACTGCACCACTATCATTTCCTAAGGCTCCGTGGAAATGCGTAATGGTCTGGCGTCCTCTCATTGGCATACACGTCGAATCAAAATACGTAGCTCGAGTACGCCAATCGCCAATCCATTTATAAAAAGGTACCTACCCGAGAATTACTGCACATTCCTCCTCCTCACCATCCATTGTTGTCAGCAAAAGAACAAGCCTTTCTTCTTCCTCATTCCTTGCGTCTGCCATGGCCCGTGGGGGGAGCTCTGGGTGGAGAAATAACCAGGGACAATTGACCAAAGCCGCGGAAGCTGCCATGGCTACGTAGCTCGAGTACGCCAAAGCCTCATTCCTTGCGTCTGATATGGGACTTCTCTGCAGCTTCCGCGGCTTTGGTCAATTGTCCCTGGTTATTTCTCCACCCAGAGCTCCCCCCACGGGCCATGGCAGACGCAAGGAATGAGGAAGAAGAAAGGCTTGTTCTTTTGCTGACAACAATGGTTGGTGAGGAGGAGGAATGTGCAGTAATTCTCGGGTAGGTACCTTTTTATAAATGGATTGGCGATTGGCGTACTCGAGCTACGTATTTTGATTCGACGTGTATGCCAATGAGAGGACGCCAGACCATTACGCATTTCCACGGAGCCTTAGGAAATGATAGTGGTGCAGTCTTTTAAGTGTGATTTCGTGGTGACTTGGGAGTTGGGAGCTGTGGTCAACACTCCCGGGGTAGTTGCTGACACATTTAAGTACACGGTGGGCAACTAAAAAAAGTATAGAGACGCCTTGTCGCTAGGCGTGTTACAATAGTTAGTTAGCGTTTGTGCCGCTTCAGTGACGTGTATCTCACAAACTTCTCTCTTAATCAATGAAAATGACAAGTCTTTTGCCTTGTTTCAAAAAAAACATCAAAGTTATTTGTTTATCGGTACCGTACTCCTGGAGAGATAGTACTACATAACCAACACCTCCATATAGTGGGGTGGCATGGGCCAGAACAAGCATTCACGTCTATGAGTACGGCACACGCCACCACCACGAGTCCCATCTGACGCCAAAATTCTTGGAGTCGGTGCTATAGCTAGCTCTTCTCCCTCTTCGTTTTTCGAACTCAGCCAATGCGTGGCAGGCGGGGTGGGGGTTTGCCGATAGTCGGTTTGCTAAACTGCGGTCCCACTTGTAAGAGGTTTGCTCAATTGCGGTCCCACTTGTAAGAGGTTTGCTCAACTGCGGTCCCACTTGTAAGAGGTTTGCTCAACTGCGGTCCCACTTGTTAGTGAAAATGCAAGACAACACGCGTTCCCCTTGAGCAGCATGCCGGACCAACCATGTGGGGGCGTGACGCGAACGCGGTTGGCTTTTCCTTTTGAACTTGTAAGTTGTAACATTTGGTAGTGCTCTTTCATGCATGGTACATATGAAAATTATGAAGTTGATGCAAAAGGTAACAAAATTAAAGTATACTACATGGAATTGATGCAAAAATAAAGATGCATACGGATCCTCTCGCCCTAGTGCGCCGGGCCACCAACCCACGGGTGACGAGCAGAGGCGTTGCCGGCGAGGTCAACGTGCTTCCGAACAATGCCGTCCAAGGTTTTCCTGCGGTTCAAGAAGGCCACCGTCCTATCGTCCTCCTTTGGTTGCCCTTGTGGACGATTTGCTCGTAGACTTGGCTGATTATGACGATGGTGTCTTGCTGGGTGAGGCGCTGCGCGGCGAGCGCGACATCGAGGTGGACATTCTCCGGCGCGACGACGGGCAGTCGCAGGGCCACCAGTGCGTCGAAGAGGTTGTCACCATAGAGGCCGGTGAGGGTGGCAGGCATCATAGAGCCTGGGCATGTGGGATGGAAGCATACATCAAGGTCGATTGTGAGCTTCTTGGCGATCGTGAACTTGTCGAGGAAGCCGACGAGGGCCTCGTCGAACAACGGGACGAAGCTCTGGTCCAAGAGGCCTCTCGCCCTGGCGGCCTCAAGCACCACCTGGAGACGTTCCTTGGTGCCGAGCCGCAGGCCGGCATCGTGGACCATCTGGCACAGTCCGCTCATGCTCGCGCTCATCGCCTCCATGGGTCTAGCTTCTGGTCAACTCATCTTGCGATAGGAGTGATCACTCTTGCCCTTGGTTAGGGTGCGTAGGTGCATACGATTTCGTAGATGGATTGGACTGGTGGGGAGAAGTGCAGACTGCGTTGCATTCACGTGTGCGTTGGCCATCTACTCCTCGGTTCTTACTACTACTAGTAGTGTGGTTGATGAGATTTCAGATTTGAGCCCTCAACCGGAAGGGAGAGTGTATAATATCATTGGAAAATTCAAATATGAATAAAACAATACTCCATGTATTTATTTACGGAGGGAGTAGTATATTTTTTGTGACATGCATTACTACATATTGCCAGTCAAATACTAAATCCAGACGGAGAAGATAGTACTACTAAATCCAGACGGTGGTAGTAGTACAACTAGTAGTACTACCAATGTACTACTACCCGTTGGTCAAATTATTACTGTACATGCTGCTCCTCACAGTGAAGTGATAGGGCCCTGCGCCGGAGATGACACCAGAGTGTAGGCGGCGTGTTCGGGTTACCAAAGTCAGCCTCACCCTGTGCAGTCACTTTCATCAAGGCTGCAGAGCTTGCTTACACCTTGTCGTGTTCCATCTCAGCCGACGACGACGCTAGTGTACACGTGTGCTGGTGTGTAATCCAGTATGTGTTGGGTGTGCGCGAGTGCGTCCTTGCGTGCATGCTGCACAGTGGTGTATGTGCGTTGTCGTAGTGTGTGTCCGTGGTGGCCTCAAATAAGGAATCTAGTAGTACTACTATTTTAACGCGAAAGAAGTGTGCACTCAATTTAGTGGTTTCTAGTTTGTTTATTTCACCCCGTGGCAGATGGGCCTCTAGTTTATTTATTTTCACCCACTACCACATGGAACCGTGATGACCCACAAGTATAGGGGATCAATCATAGTCCTTTCGATAAGTAAGAGTGTCGAACCCAACGAGGAGCAGAAGGAAATGACAAGCGGTTTTCAGAAAGGTATTTTCTGCAAGCACTGAAATTATCGGTAACGAGTAGTTTGATAGCAAGATAATTTGTAACAAGTGACAAGTAGCAATAGTAACAAAGAGTGCAACAAGGTGGCCCAATCCTTTTTATAGCAAAGGACAAGCCAGAACGATCTCTTATAGTAAGTAAAGCGTTCTCGAGGACACATGGGAATTTCATCTAGTCACTTTCATCATGTTTGTTTGATTCGCGTTCGCTACTTTGATAATTTGATATGTGGGTGGACTGGTGCTTGGGTGCTGTTCTTACTTGAACAAGCCTCCCACTTATGATTACCCCCTCTCGCAAGCATCCGCAACTACGAAAGAAGAATTAAGATAACTCTAACCATAGCATTAAACATATGAATCCAAATCAGCCCCTTACGGAATAGCGCAAAAACTAGGGTTTAAGCTTCTGTCACTCTAGCAACCCATCATCTAATTACTACTCCACAATGCATTCCCTTAGGCCCAAAGATGGTGAAGTGTCATGTAGTCGATGTTCACACGACACCACTAAGGGAATCAACGACATACATATCATCAAAATATCGAACGAATACCAAATTCACATGATTACTTATGACAAGACTTCTCCCATGTCCTCAAGAACAAAAGTAACTACTCACAAATCATATTCATGTCCAAGATCAGAGAGGGATTGAATAGCATAATAGATCTGAACATATAATCTTCCACCAAATAAACCAACTAGCATCAACTACAAGGTGTAATCAACACTACTAGCAACCCACATGTACCAATCTGAGGTTTTGAGGCAAAGATTGAATACAAGAGATGAACTAGGGTTTGAGATGAGATGGTGCTGGTGAAGATGTTGATGAAGATTAGTCCTCCCATGATGAGAGGATCGCTGGTGATGTCGATGGCGACGATTTCCCCCTCCCGGAGGGAAGTATCCCCGGCAGAATCTCTCCGCCGGAGAGCAAAAGTGCTCCTGCCCAAGTTCCGCCTCGAGACGGTGGCGCACCATCCCGAAAGTCTTCTCTCTATTTTTTCTAGGGCAAAATGACTTATATACCAGAAAATGGGGGCCAGAGGCTGGCCAGGGGCCCCACGAGGTACCAGGGCGCGCCTGGGGGGGGGGGGGTGGCGCGCCCTGGTGCCTCGTGGGCTCCTGGGTGGCCCCCTCTGGTACTTCTTGATTCCAATATTTTTTATTTATTCCAGAATAATTCTCCGTGAAATTTCAGCTCATTTGGAGATGTGCGGAATAGGCATAAACTTTCTTGGAAACTAACAAACTATTCTAGTCAACAATGCAATTGCAATTTATCATATTTTCAGGAAGGGTCTTATGTAGGAGCTTTTTAGCAAGTCCACATACTCAACCATCATTTAGTCTTCTATGATTGCTAACACTCATGACATATATATGGAGCAAAAAGTTTCAGCCAGACACATAGAAAGATAGGGGCTTGTGAGTTCACCTCCCAACTTATTCACCTCAAGGGTGATGTCAACAATAATAACTCATGATCACTCATATCCAACTGGATATATATGCTTAGATCTTTCCCCACCACATGATGCTTACAAAAGAGAAAAATAAAAAGGAAGTAGAGGAGAACACTATTGACTCTTGCATAAAATGTACATACATAAAAGTAAAGGATAGGCCCTTCTCAGAGGGAAGCAGAGGTTGTCATGCGCTTTTTGTTGTTGGATGCAAGATCACTTAATGCAAAGGAACGTCACTTTATATTGCCCCTTGTGATAGCAACCTTTATTATGCAGTCTGTCACTTTTATTTCTTTACCATCTGAAGTTCATACAAAGCTTATTTCCCTTACAATAAAAGTTCAGACATATTTAGAGGCAATTTTTATTGCTTTTTGCACCGATGACAACTTACTTGAAGGATCTTATTCAATCCATAGGTAGATATAGTGGACTCTCATGACATGAAACTGGGTTTAAAGGTTTTGGATGCACAAGTAGTATCTCTACTTGGTGCGGATTTTTGGCTAGCAAAGATATTGGGCAAGCACCACATGTTGGAGGACCTATAACAATATAACTTCTATGTGAATATGAACAAGCATAACTCATTACGTTGTCTTCCTTGTCCAACATCAACAATTTGTCATAAAATACTTAATGGGGGCTCACAATCATAAAAGATGTCCAAGATAGTATATTTGCATGTGAATTTTCTCTTCCCTTATTAATTCTTTCAAGAATTGCATCATTGACTAATGCTATGTTTGTTAACTTCCAATAAATTTTACCACTTATACTTTTCTTTATGTAATGTCATTACTTTCCATAGGATTAGCATATGACCTTTTTAATTATTTTCATTGCTAGAATTGGAACATGAAAGTAAAGAAGCAAAAACTCAAACTACTCTTTATTATATAACTCTCAACTCGATTACATAGATAGATAGATCACGAAGCTAACACTCGAAAATAGATCATACTAATCTTTTATTCAACTAGATCATGAAATAACTAAGGATCGAACTAAAATAGGTAAAGATAATAAAAGTGATGGTGATACGATACCGGGGCACCTCCCCCAAGCTTGGCACAAGCCAAGGGGAGTGCCCATACCCATGTGCTCAAGTCTCCTTCTTCGGTGATGGTGGTGATGATGAAGTAGTGAGATTATCCTTAGACTTCCATGGCATAGGTTCCACATCATAGAAAGATGAACGAGTCTCCGGAGTCCTGAAACTTGCAGCTAAACTCATACCTTTGAATCTTGCCTCATACTCAAAATTTTGCTTTTGGGGATCATAGATTTGGCCTTGGAGATAGTCGATTCGTTCATTAAGCTTGAAGATGATGTCCCCCATTGATTGGCCCTCCACCTTGTGATTACGGGTGAATTTCGTGATCATGGAGTGGTTGGCGTTGAGTCCACGTTCCACCATCCCTTGGCACTTGAAGATCTCCTGCTCCACCGCTTCGAGCCTGGACTCCACGCTCCCGGTCTTCTTGGGTCCTTGAACATACCGGATGTGAAGCACCCCCTCACGCATCTCAATGGCTTGAGGGTGTTTCATCACCTCCGGTAGGTAGGGGTTTATGACCTTCTCGTAGAACTTGTCCTTGGAAGAGCTTAGTGGAGCCATAGCGATCTAGATCTATCAGAAAAATAGCACGAAACAAGAACATAGGAGATTTCTACGATACGGTGGTCAAAACGTCCGGGAGTATATATAAAGATTTTTTATCTTGCAAAACAAGAAATCCAGAAGAAAACGGAGTCGGGAAGGCTCACGTGGGGCCCACGAGCCACCAGGGCGCCTGGGGGGTGGCGCGCCCTGGTGCCTCGTGGGCACCAGGTGGGTCCCCTCGGCTGTTTCTTATTTTTGTATTTTTTCTAATATTCCAAAACTGACAGAAAGTTATTTTATGGAATTTTTGGAGTCGGTTTACTTACCGTATCACATACCTCTTCCTTTTCAGGGTTCTGGAGTGTTCTGGAAGGTCTCTCTTATGTATTCCTCCGGTGTAATTGTTTCAATAAAATTAGTTTCAACATTAATGGGAGTACCTGAAATATAGTGCTTAATTCTTTGCCCATTCACCACTCTCGGATTAGTGCCTTCGGAGTTATTTATTTTGATGGCTCCGGAGCGATAAACTTCTTCGATGATATACTGTCCTTCCCATTTAGAGAGAAGTTTTCCTGCAAAGAATCTCAAACGAGAATTGTATATTAGAACTTGCTCACCTACTTTAAATTCCCGTTTTTGAATTCTTCTATCATGCCATCTTTTAACTTTTTCTTTAAATAATTTGGCATTTTCATAAGCTTGGGTTCTCCATTCATCTAATGAGCTAATATCAAATAACCTCTTTTCACCGGCAAGTTTAAAATCATAATTTAGTTCTTTAATTTCCCAATATGCTTTATGTTCTAACTCAAGAGGTAAATGACATGCTTTTCCATATACCATTTTATAAGGAGACATACCCATAGGATTTTTATAAGCAGTTCTATATGCCCATAATGCATCGTCAAGTTTCTAAGACCAATTCTTTCTAGATATATTGACGGTTTTTTGCAAAATTAATTTTATTTCTCTATTGCTCAATTCAACTTGACCACTAGTTTGAGGGTGATAGGGAGATGCAATTCTATGGTTGGCATCATATTTAGCAAGCAATTTACGGAATGCACCATGAATAAAATGTGAACCACCATCAGTCATTAAATATCTAGGGACTCCAAACCTCGGGAAAATAACTTCTTTAAGCATTTTAATAGAAGTGTTGTGATCAGCACTACTAGTTGGAATAGCTTCTACCCACTTAGTAACGTAATCAACAACAACTAAAATATGAGTATACCCATTGGATTTAGGAAAAGGACCCATATAATCAAATCCCCAAACATCGAATGGTTCAACATAAAGTGAATAATTCATAGGCATTTCCAGACATCTACCAACATTACCAATTCTTTAACATTCGTCACACGATAGGACAAACTTACGAGCATCCTTGAAAAGAGTAGGCCAATAAAAACCAGATTGCAATACCTTGTGTGCAGTTCTGTCTCCCGCATGGTGTCCTCCGTAAGCCTCGGAATGACACTTCCGTAGGATTTTTTCCTGTTCATACTCAGGTATACAACGTATAATAATACCATCTACCCCTTCTTTATAAAGATGTGGGTCATCCCAGAAGTAATGTCTTAAATCAAAGAAGAACTTTTTCTTTTGTTGGTATGTGAAACTAGGTGGTATAAATTTAGCAACAATGTAATTAGCATAGTCCGCATACCATGGCGTCGTACGAGAAGCATTTATGACAGCTAATTGTTCATCAGGAAAATCATCATTAATAGGAAGTGGGTCATCAAGAACATTTTCCATTCTAGACAAATTATCTGCCACGGGATTCTCAGCTCCCTTTCTATCAATAATTTGCAAGTCAGATTCTTGTAGCAATAGAACCCACCTAATGAGTCTAGGTTTAGCATCTTTCTTTTCCATAAGATATTTAATAGCAGCATGATCAGTGTGAACAGTTACTTTAGAATCAACTATGTAAGATCTGAATTAATCACATGCAAACACAACTGCTAGAAATTCTTTCTCAGTAGTAGCATAATTTCTTTGGGCACTGTCTAGAGTTTTACTAGCATAATGGATAACATTTAATTTCTTATCAACTCTCTGTCCTAGAACAGCACCAACAGCATAATCACTAGCATCACACATTATTTCAAAAGGCAAGTTCCAATCAGGTGGTTGGACAATAGGTGAAGTGGTTAAGGCTTTCTTAAGTGTTTCAAAGGCTTCTAGACAATCATCATCAAAAACAAATGGAACATCTTTTTGCAAAAGATTGGTAAGAGGCCTAGAAATTTTAGAGAAGTCTTTAATAAATCTCCTATAGAAACCAGCATGACCTAGGAAACTTCTTATACCTTTAATATCTTTAGGACATGGCATTTTCTCAATAGCATCAACCTTAGCTTTATCAACTTCAATACCTCTTTCAAAAAATTTATGCCCCAAGACAATGCCTTCATTCACCATAAAGTGGCACTTGTCCCAATTCAAGACAAGATTGGTTTCTTCACATCTCAGCAAAACTCGATCAAGGTTGCTTAAGCAATCATCAAAAGAAGTTCCATAAACGGAAAAATCATCCATGAACACCTCAACAATCTTTTCACAAAAGTCAGAGAATATAGCAGTCATACATCTTTGAAAGGTAGCAGGTGCATTGCATAAACCAAAAGGCATACGTCTATAAGCATAAGTTCCAAAAGGACAAGTGAAGGTGGTTTTCTCTTGATCGGGTTGTGATACGGGTATTTGAGAAAAACCAGAACAACCATCTAGAAAACAAAAGTGTGTATGCTTAGATAATCTTTCTAACATTTGATCAATAATAGGTAAGGGGTAACGATCTTTTCTAGTAGCTTTGTTTAATTTTCTAAAATAAATTACCATCCTATAACCAGTTACAATTCTTTGTGGAATGAGTTCATTTTTATCATTAGGAACAACGGTAATACCTCCTTTCTTAGGGACACAATGAATAGGACTTACCCATCTACTATCAGCAATGGGATAGATTATACCTACTTCCAGAAGTTTTAATATTTCAGTTCTTACCACCTCTTTCATCTTAGGATTTAATCGTCATTGGTGATCGACAACTGGTTTAGCATCAGGCTCCATATTAATTTTGTGCTGACATAGAGTGGGACTAATGCCCTTAAGATCATCAAGAGTATATCCAATAGCAGCTCAGTGCTTCCTTAGAGTTTTTAGTAATCTCTTTTCTTCATGCGCTGAAAGGTTAGCACTAATAATAAAAGGATATATCTTCTTTTCATCAAGATAAGCATATTTCAATGTATCGGGCAATTGCTTCAATTCAAATACAGGATCACCTTTAGGCGGAGGAGGGCCTCCAAGAGTTTCAACAGGAAAATTATGTTTAAGGATAGGTGGTTGATCAAAGAACATCCTATCTATTTCATTTCTTTCATTCATATGCATATCATTTTCATGGTCTAGCAAATATTGTTCTAACGGATTAGTAGGAGGTACGGCAATAGAAGCAATACCAATAATTTCATCTTTACTAGGCAATTCTTTATCATGAGGTTGTCTACGAAACTTGGAGAAATTAAACTCATGAGATATATCACCAAACTTAACTCGAACCTTTTCTTTAACACAATCAATTTCAGCATTAACGGTATTCAAGAAAGGTCTACCAAATATAATGTTTCAAAAATTATCTTGTTGTGAACCAAGTACTAAGAAATCAGTAGGGTATTTGATTTTGCCACACAATACTTCAACATATCTAACAATCCCAAGTGGTGTAATAGTATCTCTATTTGCAAGCTTAATAGTAACATCAATACCTTCAATCTCAACAGGTGCAATTCCATGCATTACTTCTTGATATAAAGAAAATGGAATAGCACTCACACTAGCACCCATATCACACAAACCATGATAGCAATGATCTCCAATCTTAACAGAAACAACAGGCATACCAACTACGGGCTTGTTCTTGTCTAACTTGTCTCGTTCATTTCTAACAGGTTTAGCAATTCTAGCAGCCTCCTCACAAAAGTAAATAACATGCCCATCTATATTATCGACTAAGAGATCTTTAACCATAGCAACATCAGGTTCAACTTTAATTTGTTTAGAGGGTCTAGGTGCTCTAATATTACTTTTGTTAACCACAGTTAAAGCTTTAGCATGTTCCTTAATCCTAACAGGAAAAGGTGGTTTGTCAATATAAGCAGTAGGCACAACTGGATCAACATGGTAAACAATTGTTTCTTCTTTAACACTAACAGGTTCCTCAATCTTTTGTTTAACAGGGGGATGATATTTAAACCACTTCTCCTTAGGGAGATCAACATGAGTAGCAAATGATTCACAAAAGGAAGCTACTATCTCAGAGTCAAGTCCATACTTAGTGCTAAACTTATGAAAAGCATCGGTGGCCATAAAAGATTTAACACAATCAAACTCCAGTATTATACCTGACTCATTACCTTTGTCGAGTTCCCAATATTCAGAGTTGTGTTTAATTCTTTCCAGAAGATCCCATCTGAATTCAATAGTTTTCTTCATGAAGGAGCCAGTCAAAGAAGAATCGAGCGTAGTTTGATTATCATGAGAAAGCCGAGCATAAAAATTCTGTAAGATAATTTCTTTTGAGAGCTCATGATTGGGGCATGTGTACATCATGTACTTAAGCCTCCCCCAAGCTTGAGCGATGCTTTCTCTTTCACGAGGCCAAAAATTATATATATAATTCTGATCACGATGAACCAAATGCATAGGATACATTTTTTGATGGAATTCTAGTTTCAATCGGTTCCAGTCCCATGTATCAGTATCATCACATAGCCTATACGACATTAATGCCTTTCCCTCCAAAGATAAAGGGAATACTTTCTTCTTAACTCCATCTCCGGATAAACCTGCAAGCTTAAACAATCCACAAATTTCATCCACATAGATCAAGTGCATATCAGGATGTACCGTTCCATCTCCTGCATAAGGATTAGCTAGCAGCTTCTCTATCATACCCGGAGGAATCTCATAATAAATATTTTCAGTAGGTGCAGTAGGTTGAGGAGCAACTATTTGTGTTTCCGGTCGAGGTGAAGATACCCCGAACAAACCCCTCAAAGGATTATTTCCATAGTGACAAGTGACAGTAAATTTCAGCACGTAATATAAACGTTTCCTTACCAAATTCCACTCACCAAAGGCGCTTCACTCCCCGGCAACGGCGCTAGAAAAGAGTCTTGATGACCCACAAGTATAGGGGATCAATCGTAGTCCTTTCGATAAGTAAGAGTGTCAAACCCAACGAGGAGCAAAAGGAAATGACAAGCGGTTTTCAGCAAGGTATTTTCTACAAGCACTGAAATTATCGGTAACGAGTAGTTTGATAGCAAGATAATTTGTAACAAGTGACAAGTAGCAATAGTAACAAAGAGTGCAGCAAGGTGGCCCAATGCTTTTTATAGCAAAGGACAAGCCGGAACGATCTCTTATAGTAAGTAAAGCGTTCTCGAGGACACATGGGAATTTCATCTAGTCACTTTCATCATGTTTGTTTGATTCGCGTTCGCTACTTTGATAATTTGATATGTGGGTGGACCGGTGCTTGGGTGCTGTTCTTACTTGAACAAGCCTCCCACTTATGATTACCCCCTATCGCAAGCATGTGCAACTATGAAAGAAGAATTAAGATAACTCTAACCATAGCATTAAACATATGGATCCAAATCACCCCCTTACGGAATAGTGCATAAACTAGGGTTTAAGCTTCTGTCACTCTAGAAACCCATCATCTAATTACTACTCCACAATGCATTCCCTTAGGCCCAAAGATGGTAAGTGTCATGTAGTCGATGTTCACACGACACCACTAAGGGAATCAACAACATACATATCATCAAAATATCGAATGAATACCAAATTCACATGATTACTTATGACAAGACTTCTCCCATGTCCTCAAGAACAAAAGTAACTACTCACAAATCATATTCATGTCCAAGATCAGAGAGGGATTGAATATCATAATAGATCCGAACATATAATCTTCCACCAAATAAACCAACTAGCATCAACTACAAGGTGTAATCAACACTACTAGCAACCCACAGGTACCAATCTAAGGTTTTGAGGCAAAGATTGAATACAAGAAATGAACTAGGGTTTGAGATGAGATGGTGCTGGTGAAGATGTTGATGAAGATTAGTCCTCCCACGATGAGAGGATCGCTGGTGATGTCGATGGCGACGATTTACCCCTCCCGGAGGGAAGTATCCCCGGCAGAATCTCTCCGCCGGAGAGCAAAAGTGCTCCTGCCCAAGTTCGCCTCGAGACGGCAGCGCACCATCCCGAAAGTCTTCTCTCTATTTTTTCTAGGGAAAAATGACTTATATACCAGAAAATGGGGGCCAGAGGCTGGCCAGGGGCCCCACGAGGTACCAGGGCGCGCCTGGGGGGGGGTGGCACACCCTGGTGCCTCGTGGGCTCCTGGGTGGCCCCCTCTGGTACTTCTTGATTCCAATATTTTTTATTTATTCCAAAATAATTCTCCGTGAAATTTCAGCTTATTTGGACATGTGCATAATAGGTATCTCTGACATAGCTTTTTCAGGTCCAGAATTCCAGCTGCCGGCATTCTCCCTCCTTGTGTAGATCTTGCATATTAAGAGAGAAAAGGCATTAGAATTGCTCCAAAAAGTGTTATATTGATTAAAAACACTATAAATAACAGTAACAAAACATGATGCAAAATGGACGTATCAGCCCGCACACTCAGATACAGAACACGTGCTGACAAGGCACCATATAGACTGGTTGACCGGTCAACTAAACAATATACGGAGCTATACGCTGAGCCAGTGACCGTATAATCCCTTAGTAAAGAGAGATCGAGTGAGAGGGGAGGCCCGTTACAGATAGATACAGAGAAGGAGATACTCCCTCAGTTCGATAATGTAGTGCCTATAATTTTTTGAAAAGTCAAACTTTTGAAACTTTGACCAAGTTTATAGAGAAAATTATTTATCTACAATACCAAAGATATATAATTTGAAACTACATATTGTGATGAATCTAATGATATATGTTTGTCGTTCCAGATGTAAATGTTTTTCTCCACATGCCTGGTCAAACTTTGTGAGGTTTGACTTTTCAAAAAATCTACATGCTATGGACCAGAGGGAGTACCTAACTAGAGAGAGATCAAGTGTGTGTGTGAAGGAGAAAGAGTGAGTGTGCAAAAGGAGAGGGTGTGTGTGTGAAAAAGAAAGGGACAACACACAATAAAGTAGAGAGAAAGTCTGCGTGTCTTATGCAAACATATCACGCATACATCTCCAAGAGAGAAAGCGAGGTGATGAGATACACGGAGATAGTGTGTGAATGTTTGCAATAGAGAGAGAGAGAGACCCCTAACACATGGCCAAGAGAGGTCTGGCAAACAAGGGAGAGAGGTCGAGAGAGACGTATGGAGAAAATGGAGGCATGGTGAGGGAGAGAGGGTGTGTTTGTGATAGAGAGGCCCCCAGATATCGTGAGGGGACTATATGGGTGGGACATTGAGAGACAATGTGTGTGTGCGATAGAAAGATACCCCGAGAGAGATCGAGATAGACCTAGGGAGGGAAAGAGACAATGCGTGTGTTTGTGATGGAGAGTGAGAGATAGTCATACCTAGGGGGGAGTGCGTGTGCATGTGCTGGAGTGAGAGATAGTCGTACTTAGGGGGGTGTGGGTACGTGTGAGATAGAGAGAGAACGAGGGAGAGAGAGAGTGTTAGATGGGTCTATCTAGTGCGAGCGAGATATGTGTATGTGTGACCTAGCACTACTAGGAAAATGGCTATAGCTAATATGGACATTAATGGCGCACCATGTATGTGGTGCGCCACTGCTATATAGCAGTGGCGCACCAGATATGGGTGCGCCATTAATGTCCATATTACTAATGGCGCACCTGGTGTGTGGTGCGCCACTGCTAAGTTTCTCCTGGGCACACCCCCCTCCCCATACTTACCAGTGGCGCACCGGGGTGTGGTGCGCCATTACTAGTTTTAACTAGTAATGGCGCACCACACCCTGGTGCGCCACTACTAACAATTTTTTTTTCAATTTTTTTTTTCAAAACTAGTAATGGCGCACCGGGGTGTGGTGCGCCATTACTAGTTTTAACTAGTAATGGCGCACCACACCCTGGTGCGCCACTACTAACAATTTTTTTTTCAATTTTTTTTTCAAAACTAGTAATGGCGCACCACACACCAGGTGCGCCATTAGTAACCCTGGTTACCAATGGCGCATTCTTAGGAGGTGCGCCATTGGTAACCTGAGAGCAGCTAGATATTTTTGACAGCCACCTACCACACTAACTTTCCCCACTTCATTCTCTCCACCTCTACCAAGCTTGGTCTCGGCTTCCTCCTCCTCCTCACCTCATTTGCACCATAGATTCACCCAAATTAAGTGGTTAAATTTCCTTTTTTTGATAGGTAAGTAAGGGGAAAGCTTTCTTTATGTTCTAGGTAAGTGTTTGCAGGTACCGGTATTTGAAATGCGATAGTTGCCAATATTTTGCCGGAATGTTGATTCATTTCCATTTCGGCGAGAATTTGGCACTATGCATTCTTTTTGGTCCTATTTTTAGGCAAAGTCATGCCAAAAAAAAATTGGTTCTAAAATATCGTTTTGCTCTACCCCGCAGGCGACCATGGTCCGCACGATGACCGAAGGCATCGTGAATAGGTTTTTGAGCTCCGCGAAGGCCGAGATGCTTCAAAAGAACGAGACGGAGATAAGATGTCCGTGTCGAAGATGCAAGCTGAAGAGCCTTATGGACCCGGATTCCAGACAGGTGCGGGACCACCTGCTCGTGCGTGGTTTCATGGATGGCTATCGGTGGCAAGGTGATGAAGATGATTATGAAGTCGTCCATGGGGGCCGGGCAAGAAATAAGGAAGGGCAGCAAGACAATAGCGGCGAGGGCGGGCGAGAAGACGAAGAATCTCCAGGACATGATCATGAAGTAGATGCAGGACACAGTCATCATGTAGAAGATGCCAGACATGATGATGAGGAAGATCAAGACGAAGGGCATGATCATGAAAATGAAGATGCCGGAGAAGACGACGATGGACCATCGATGGGCTGGGTGCAGGACCCTCATATTCAAGAGCTGCTTCTCAAGCAGACGGGTAACGCAAGAGCTGCCGCCTGAGAGAAAGCCAAGATGGATCAATTGGAGATAGACGCGGTTACTCCATTGTATGAAGGATGCAGGCCCGAGGATACCCGCCTGAAAGTAACGCTCATGGCTCTGGAGATGAAGGTAAAACACAAAATGACCGACGCATGCTTCGACGAGAACATGTCATTCTGGCACGAACGTCTTCCCAAGGGGAACAAGTGCCCGACCAGTTTCGAGGAGGCGAAGAAAATCGTGTGTCCTCTGGATTTACCGCACGTGAAATACCATGTGTGCATGAACGATTGCATCATTTATCGGGACGAGCACGCGGAGTCTACCATATGTCCGGTGTGCGGCGTCACTCGATACAAGAAGAGGAAGAAAGCTCCTCGAAAAGTGGTGTGGTACTTTCCGATCACTCCTCGTCTGCAGCGGTATTTCGCGGACCCTAAGCTAGCAGATCTCCTGCGTTGGCACGCGGATAGGAAGGAGAAGAAGCGAGAAGATGACGGAAATGATCCGGAGATAAATAAAAAAGACAAGATGCTGAGTCACCCTAAGGATGCGAGCCAGTGGCAAGCGTTGAACTTCGAACACCCAGAATTTGGGGATGATCCAAGGAACATCATGCTGGGCGCGAGCACCGATGGAGTCAATCCGTTTGGCAGCCAGAGAAGCACACATAGCACCTGGCCTGTGTTTGTGTGGATGTACAACCTTCCCCCCTGGATGTGCATGAAGAGGAAGTACATTCACATGAGTATGCTAATTGAAGGGCCGAAACAACCAGGGAACGACATCAATGTGTATCTGGGGCTGCTGAAAGAGGAGCTAGACACGTTGTGGAAAACGCCAGCCAATACGTGGGACGCCGCAGCGAAAGAATATTTCCCTATGAGAGCCGCACTGCTCACGACGGTGCACGACTATCTCGGTTACGGATATGTCGCGGGGCAGGTGGTCCACGGATTTTGTGCATGCGTCAGGTGCATGGATGACACAATGTATCGCCAGCTAGATAGAGATCCCGGGTCTTCAAAAACCATGTTCATGGGACATCGAAGGTGGCTTCGCGACGATGACGCATGGAGAAAACGCAAGGATCTGTTCGATGGTGAAATCGAACCCCGAAGACCCCCACGTACGAGGAGAGGCGAGGAAATAGACGAGCTGTTGAAAAATTGGAAAGAGTGCCCACCGCCAGGAAAGAAGCGAAAGGCGCCAGAGCCGCTGCTGAAGGTATGGAAAACGAGGTCTGTTTTCTGGGACTTGCCATACTGGAAGATCCTCCGTGTGCCTCACAGCCTTGATGTCATGCATATCACGAAGAACGTGTGCGAGAGTCTGCTTGGTACCCTGCTCAACATGCCAGAGAGGACCAAAGATGGACCGAAAGCAAGGGCAGACTTGCAATCAATGGTCATCAGGGAGGAGCTTCACGCAAAACGCCCTAATGATGATGATGATGATGATGATGATGATGATGAGGCGAAGGACACGGAAAGTCGTCGCAAAGGCAAAAAGGCCAAGAAGATCGAATATGACTGCCCTCCCGCGTGCTTCACTCTAAGTCAGAAGGAGATTGAGCAGTTTTTCACCTGCCTCGTAGGAGTAAAACTTCCTTACGGTTACGCGGGGAAGATAAGCAGATACCTAGACTCAGTGAAGCAGAAGTTCAGCGGGATGAAGTCTCACGACTGTCACGTGCTGATGACGCAGATACTTTCAGTTGCAATCCGTGGGATCATGGACGCGCACGTCCGTGAAACGCTATTTGGCCTATGCAACTTTTTCAACGTCATCTCTCGGAAGTCGGTTGGCATGAGGCAACTCAGAAGGCTACAGGAAGAGATCGTGGTGATACTATGCGAGCTTGAGATGTACTTCTCGCCCGCATTCTTCGACGTTATGGTGCATCTGCTGGTCCATATCGTGGAGGATATCATCCAACTCGGGCCGATATTCCTGCACAGCATGATGCCGTTCGAAAGGATGAATGGTGTCATCAAAGGATACGTTCGCAACAGGGCACGTCCAGATGGAAGCATAGCCAAGGGCTTTCTGACCGAAGAGTGCATCTCCTTCTGCACGAATTATCTAGGCATCGAGAACCCCGTTGGTCTGCCCGTCAACAGGCACCTCGGCAGGCTCGCTGGATGGGGTCACCGCGAGGGTCGCCCCGAAATGCATGTCGACTTCGAGGGTCGACTCGCCGACTTTGAAAGAGCAAACCTAGTCGCGCTACAACACATAGACGTGGTCGATCCTTGGGTGGTAGAGCACAAAACCTTTATTGAGAAGACGTACAATGACCGAGGCCAACAGAGGACGGACGGAGATATAATCAAAGAGCACAACTCATGTTTCACGCGTTGGTTCAAGGACAAGCTTCTGTCGTACCCTTTACATGAGGATTCTTCCGCGGAAGAAAAACTCATATTCGCCTTGTCACAGGGCGCCGAGCACAACCTGATGACCTATCAGGCGTACGATATCAATGGCTACACATTCTACACCTAGGAAAAGGACATGAAGAGCGATTATCAGAACTCCGGGGTAACGATGGAATCCTACACCGGTAACGACAAGGACAGATACTACGGAAGGATCGAGGAGATCTGGGAGCTGAGCTACGCTGGAGAGAAGGTCCCGATGTTCCGTGTCAGATGGGCCAATAGCATCCTAAAAGAAGACCGGTATTTCACCACCATGGTTATACCCGAAGCCAAATCCAAGACCGCGGGCGCAAACGTCACCGCGAAAAATGAGCCATGGGTACTGGCTTGTCAAGTGGACCAATGCTTCTTCATTACCGACCCGTCAAAGCCCAGTCATGTTGTCATGAGGAGAGGCAAAAGGAACATCATCGGAATGGATGGAGTCGCGAATGAGCAAGACTTCGACAAGTACGGCGACCCGAAGATGGAAGATGACGACGACGATGAAGTACCATACACCGCAAGAAGAAGCAGGACCACCCTACCTAAAGGACGTCCGTTCAAGAGAAGAATTCAAGGGGTTCCGGGGCTAAATTATTCAACCGCGAGAAAGAAGGGCAAGAAGATTGTGAAAAGATAGCTAAGATCGAATCACGACGTGTCGGCCGCGTGTGTGTGTCAGTGGCAAGCTCAATCTTTGATGACTGTTATTTCATGTCACTTGATTTCAACCATGTCATCTAATTCTAAATCTTGGCACAATGGTTTATTTTGGCCTTCCCTTGATTTCCATGAATTTACATTTGAACTTCAGTTCCTGGAAAATTCAAGTGTAGTTCAAATCTCATTTGAATTTAATTCAAATGCCTGTCATTTTACTTCTGTCAAATTGGTTCAAACCAATTTTATAAAATCAGAAATAAATCAATAATATCAAATCTTATTTTTATAAGATTTTATCACTCCATTTGCATTTTCCTTTTCTTTTATCTCAAATCTTAAATTATTACATGCAAGTAAAAATTCAAAAAATAAAAAAAATGTTAGTAATGGCGCACCAGGAGAAGGTGCGCCATTGCTATCACGATATTTATGGCGCACCCCTAAGAGGTGCGCCATTGCTCTCACGATGTTTATGGCGCACCCCTAAGAGGTGCGCCATTGATATACCCGTTTTTATGGCGCACCCCTAAGAGGTGCGCCATTGATATACCCGTTTTTATGGCGCACCCCTAAAAGGTGCGCCATTGCTATCATTCTACCCTAAATTAGGGTATATCCTCCCCTCCCCTCCCCGACTCCCCACACAGTACACCCCCTCGACCCCCCCCCCCCGCGCCCCCGCCGCCTCCCCATCTCCGGCGACCCCGCGCCCGTCTCCGGCGACCCCGCGCCCCTGCGCCCGTCTCCGGCGACCCCGCGACCCCGCGACCGCCGCCGCCCGCTCAGCCCCCACAGGTACTCTCCTCCCTCCTCCTCACTCCTCCCTGCTCCTCCATTCCCCCCGTCCTCCCCTGTTCTCGATGCACAGGGCCGGCCTGAGCAGCGACGCAACACCGTACCACTCCTCTCCCTCCCTCCCCGCCTCTGTTCGCGCATGGCTCCGCCTGCCTGACGCCTTCTATCTTGTCGCAGGGGAAGGTGGTGCCGGCGTGTACGGCGTCTGCGCCTTCTTTGTGCTCCTCCTCACGGGCCGCTCCTCCTCTCCGGCGACCCTGCGCCCCCGCGCCCGTCTCCCCCGTCTCCCCCGACCCTGACCCCGTCGCCTCAACAACAAGAGCAGCACAAGAATCGGACAAAGGTATGTATCCCCATCCGCTGGTACCTTTCAGAATCAGGCCAATCCTTTCAGAATTTTTTAACTCCACTTGATCTCACCTCTTGCATGTTCACCACATTCCAAGGACTCAAAATATTCTTTCTCACTCTCTTGCAAAGAAGGCCTACGCCCTACGCTAATAGATCATCTACTGGATGCTCCATTCTTTGTACCAAAGTGTTCAGATGTAATGTCAAATTGGCTTTAGAAGCCATTTCCTTTCGTTATGGAAAACTTCTGTCTGTACACTGTCTAAGTTGCTAATAAATTTGTTAGCCCTCTTCGAGGGCTACAGTTTGCCAAAAAAAAGGTTGACAAGTGTTTCCAGTGTGAGACACCAGTTAATAGTATTCTGAATATGACTGGAAAAACTTGGGTGTGGGTGTGAAAGTCGAACATCAAGTAATGGTCGAAAAATGAGAGTAGAGATCCATACATGGAGGCTACATATTTGTGGCAACCTGCACACTTAATATTAGGACAAAATGGTTCACACTGAAAACTTGTGATTGATACAACCGGATCAGGCAATCGCCTTGACATTAATCTAACCAGTCCATGCCCTCAAGCCAAACTATGATGATGTATAATTGATGACTAGCTCTCATATCATTACATTTCCCATGCATCCAGCTAGTGCCTGCCTTCAACATTTCCAGCTTGGAGTTTCGTAAGTCCGTATCACCAGTAAGAGCCCGCTACATAGACTACACTAAACATCACAAAACTGGTAGTCCAGCATCTCTTCGATAGTTTAACTCAAACTCAACATCTCACTTGATTAACTCCTGCAGAATCAAGAGACACCAGTGAACATGAATGTGAGTGACAAATATGATTATATGAAGAAAAGAAAAAATGTCATTTTGTTCAAGTATCAACACATGACTCCCTTGCTGCTCTTGCTGCTCTTGTGCTCCCTTGCTGGGCTCCCTTGCTGGGCTGTATCCTTTTGGTTTGGGGTTTATGTGCAGGTACATTGAGTTGCCAATGTTTTGCCGGAACGTTGATTAATTTCCGTCCGGCAAATTTCTGGCACTCCGGCATGACCTTTTTTAGCAAAGGTCATGCCGAATTTTTCCTAGAATTTATGTTGCCAGCTAAATTACCCCTGTCAATGAAATTACCCCTGCCATGCTCTATTAATAGTTTTAGGACACTATTCTTTCTTGTCATGACACTTATTTTGAGTGTACTTCAGATATCTTGGAATGTTGTTCCGAGGATAGATACAAATTAAAGTAAAACAAGAGGTTCTTTTTTTGTGAAGTCAAATTAAAATAAGAATGTTTTTTTAGAAAGAAAATACCCGAGCATTATCAGGTCCCAACAAAGCAGGAGCAATGTGCTTAAGATCACCATGGCACTAATTATTAGCCATTTTTTATTATTTAGAGCGAACATGGCCAACAACGATGAGGCCGGCGGTTCGAGCAAGACATTCTGGGAGCTGTCCCAGGAGATGGAGGAAGAACCTCACCGCTATGAGGACGCCGCAGAAGACACCGATCCCGACTACACAACCCCTAGTGGCGTCGGGGATGACACCACTGATGGTGCCGCCGGGGATGCCACCACTGATGATGGCAGCGAACGCACAGATGGCAGCCAACCGAAGAGACAACGGAAGGACCGGCGCCCGAACGTGCTCGGCACCATCAAGGAGGAATTTACTGAAGTGTCCTCCAGTGGGCATCCAACGGCGCCCAAAGAATTAGTCGGTGGGTACGCGGGACAACTCGGGTGCATTCTCCGGAGCACCGTCTCGATCAACACCGAGAACCTAAGGCATCGTGACCGAGGGAATTTGCGCAACCTCCTCTTCACGAAGCTGCACGAACGATACAAGTCCCCGGTGACTTCGCAAACACACGCCTCTCAGGGAATAAAGTGAATAGTGCCACCCTCACGAAGATGAGCACGGCCCTGGCTACTTGGAGAGCCGCGGTGAAGAGAATGATTCTAAGAGGTGATAGTTATGAGAAGATCAAGGAGAAAAATCCTTCGATCAGCGAAGCTGACTACCTGGAGTTCAAGATCAAGTGCGAGAGCAACGCATCCGCGGAATCAAGTCAGTGGGGGAAAGATATGCGGGACTTGAACTTAGGGGTCCACAAACTCGGTCCCGACGGTTACAGAGTGGCGGAACCTAAATGGGACAAGGAGGACGCGGAGCGTGCCGAGCAAGGCCTACCGCCCCTCTTCGATAAATACCATGAAAAGTAGACCAGGAACTATGTCAGGGCCCGGTACAAGGTGGACCCGGTAACAAAGGAGCTTACCACGGATCCGAAGGTGAAGGATCTTGAGCGTGTTCTGGTAAGGAATACACCCCCGCGTAATTAGCTCCATATGGTTGCATTCTAATTAATGAATCCAAATTTCTAAATGGTTCACGTTCCTTCCGCAGGAAACTGAAAGCAGTAGCGCGGGGTCTAAGAGCTCCCCGTCTGCCCCTTGGGACACCAATTTAAATAGGGCGTTGAACGTAATGAAACACAAGGATAAGTTCAGTAAGCCGTCGTCAGCTGGTCGTGTGGCCGGTGAAGGCTTGTCCATGAAATGGTCGGAATACTATAAGGCTGGGCGAAAGGAGAGAAAGACCAGCTCGGAAAGCTAGGAGCGCGAGGTTAAAGAACTCGAGGCACAAGTGGCGCGGATTCCGGAGATAGTCCAAGAGCAAGTGCGAGACCAACTGGGAGCGACGATCACCACCATTATGCCTACCTTGCTTGAGGTGCTGCGGGGGTGGATTGTGGGCGGCCAACAGGGGCCGCCCCCGATTCCCAGCTTCACGGGCAGCAACTCGCACAACGCGCCGGCATTGGTGTCTCCGGCGGAGGCGGCATTGGTGTCTTCGGCGACGGCGCCTGTATTGGAGCTTAATGCACCCGGGTGTGGGAAGAATACGCCGGCCGGCACCTTGGCAGCAAGCGGCCCCTCCGTCACTTGCACGCCCGCCGTTGGCGGTGCCTCGACATTAGCCGAGCTCGACGCCATCACGGTAACTAAGCCTCGGCCGATGACTTCATCTTCTTGCCTTTGACTGGGCATCCCTGACGCCCTACATGTTTTCGCAGGGCGCTGCCAACGTTCCATGCACTCTCCTGCACTTCGTGGACGACGAGTTGATCGATGTCGCCAAGGACAAACTCGTTGAACCGGGCAACCGCGTGTTCCACGGTAATCCGATGCCACCCACCGTGTATAGGGTTCAACTGGTTCGGGTGCTGCGGGGCTGCGACAACTTGTTACCTCCGTATCGACCCCCTGGGGCCGACGAAGATGATGTGATGACCCTCAGCGCCTGCTTAAACTGGTCCATGCTTTGGCCGAAGAGCCAGATTCGTTTGGGGGCGGGGGACACCACCCCACAGACAACACCGCCAGTCGTGACGGCGCCAAGCCATGGCAAGACCGCCGCAACGCTACCGCCGTCAGCTGATCCGGACATGCATATGGCACAGGATCCGGACGACGACGACGGTACATTTTCCAACGTCGATAAGTACATCAACGAACATGGGTACGGTGACGAATTCTTGGGGCCTCCTTCTCAAGAACCCAACCCTGCAAAAGACGATCGCGATCTAGCTGGTACCGCGGAGAAACCCAATTGCAACAGGCGTCGTCTGTTCAGTTCTCAGGAGACGCCTCCAGATGCCGCCTTCACCGATACTCAAATAGCCGAGGTGCGAAATATTATCAGCCCCAACACACTCAAGAAGGTGGTCTCTGAGCAGAACTCTATCCCATTACTGCAGAAGAAGCAGAAGAGACGGAAAAGAAAAAATAACAAGGGTGCGAGCCAGCCGGCACCGAGTACGATCCGTGCTCAGGACGGGCCACCAATACCTAAGGATATCTCGAGGAGGGTGCATGTGGCGGGTAGGCCGATGCTACCGACTAATCTGCTCAATGCTGCAACCGGTGCTATGCGGAGTCTGCATGACGCTGTTCTTTCTATGGAGAAGCGGCGTCTCTCCGAGAATGATGTGGCATACCCGGTTTTCGTGGCCAAGGTGCCAGAGGGCAAGGGCTTTGTCGATAGCACCATCGGGCGTATGATCGTCCTGCGGTTTGATGACATCTTCGCTATGTTTAACCTTTATCCGCTGCACTACACCTTCATTCGGCTATTTTCGCTCAGTATGGAGATGCGGATCATTAGAGACAAGACCCTGGACATCGTGATAGTCGACCCCTTCTACATGCGTGCCAAGATCTTGGGCAACGCTAGGGACCGGCAAGTCGCGAGTTCATACCTAGCTCGAAGGCATCATTCTGGCGAACCCAGATAAGGATAACTTCCTCGTGCCTTACTTTTCCGAGTAAGTCATCCCCTCACCGCCCCGTAACATATGATTTCTTAGATTTCGATCGTTCTTTTTTTTCTAACATTCCATGCTTTGTGCAGTGACACACATTGCACACTCATCCTCTTAAGCCCGAAATATTCCATGGCCACGTATTTCGACTCGGACCGTCAGTCGAAGAAAGACTACACAGATATCAAGAAAGTTCTTGATGATGCTCTCCCCGACTACGCCAAATCTGGAGGCACCTTCAGGAGGCCAATTTGTAGGTACGGCAAGCATGTGTTCACCCACGTAACGACGTTCCCCTGCGTCAAGCAGCCGCCTGGCAGTCAGAAGGATGCCTACTACGCCCTCCATCACATGCGGGCGATCGTACGGAACCATCATCAGCGTATGCTACCAAATGATCTCAAAGAATTGGCCGCACGCTTGTCGGCAATCCAGGACGAGGACATCAGACAAGAATTCTTTCGCATCCAGTCGGAGTTAGCGGAAATCATCTATCAAGATGTCCTTCGTACCTCGGGGTAGTTCTACCTCAACTATCAACCGTCCAACAGTGAAATAGAAACAACGCTACAAATGCAGGCTGACAACGACCGCACATTGATGACCATCACGAAAGACGGCGGCTTCATCCACGCTCCGGTCCCTGAGTCGAGTCGAAAGTATTGATGCTATGTAGTTCTGAAATATCGATTAGCTCATGTTGTAATTAAACTTTAATGAACTTGTATGTCTCTTTAGTTTGGACAGTCGTTCAACTTATATGTAATCGATGCTATTTATTAGTAGGACCATGAACCGTGCTATTAATGTGTTGCTTTTCTCTTCCGATCCTTTTGTTGCATACTTATATATTGCTTATATATTATCTGTGAATTGCTACTAACGTTTTGTTTGTCTAGTGCATAGAGATGCCATCGTATGTCGTGTACAAGGGTGAGGTTCCCGGAGTCTACGACGACTGGGAGGAGTGTCGGAAACAGGTTCACCGTTTCAGCGGTAACAGTTACAAAGGGTACACCACTAGGGCGGAGGCGGAAGCTAGATACGCGCGCTATCTAGCGGGAGAGAGGAGGGAGCGGAGGAGGAACCGGATGAAGACCGGTTTCATCGCGATGATGCTCATTGTGACCGCAGCTCTCTTCTATGTGATGGTAGTTTAGATGATCGATATCGACTTTGTAATGTGACGACAAACTCGCTACTCACGGTCTCGAGACCTAAACTTCGCTAATGTTTGAAGTTTGTTCACTATTTCGAATTCGGAGACTAATATGATGAATTGTATATATTATGTGATGTTTATACTTGACTAATTGTGGTGCTGTATTGTACTATATATTCTGTGCATATTTTTCTGTGTTGTATATTGTATTTTGTAACCTGTGAAAATACCAGAAAATCAAAAAAAAATATTTCCTAATATTCATAGTAGTGGCGCACCATATTGAACATTAGTGGCGCACCAAGCCTAAATACCAGTGGCGCATTATGGGGCATAGTAATGGCGCACTTGGGGGTATAGGTGAAGGTATATATGGCCCCCTAGGAGGCATAGTAATGGCGCACCGTAGACATAGTAATGGCGCACTATGTGGTGCGCCACTATTATCTGGGATACTAATGGCGCACCAGTGGTGCGCCATTAGTATTTGTTACTAGTGGCATGATAATAGTGGCACACCTATAGTGCACCATTAATAGCCAAAATAGGTGCGCCACTAACAGCCTTTTTTCTAGTAGTGTAGGGAGATAGAAAGTTCGAGAGAGAAGAGCCCCAAGACGGTGGAGTGGTGCGTGAGAGAGTTGAGAGAGAGAAAGAGATACTCCCTCATTTCAATAATGTAGTGCCTATAATTTTTTGAAAAGTCAAACTTTGGAAACTTTGACCAAGTTTATAGAGAAAATTATTTATATCTACAACACCAAAGATATATAATATGAAAATACATCTTGTGATGAATCTAATGATATATGTTTGATGTTCCAGATGTAAATGTTTTTCTCCACATAGCTGGTCAAACTTTGTGAGGTTTGACTTCTCAAAAAATCTATATGCTATGGACCGGAGAGAGTACCTAACTAGAGATACATCAAGTGTGTGTGAAGGAGAAAGAGTGAGTGTGCAAAAAGTGTGTGTGTGTGTGTGTAAGAGAAAGGGACAACACACGATAAAGTAGAGAGAAAGTGTGCGTGTCTTATGCAAACATATCACGCATGCATCTCCGAAAGAGAAAGAGAGGTGAGGAGATACACGAAAATAGTGTGTGGTTGTTTGCAACGGAGAGAGAGACCCCTAGCACGTTTCCAAGAGAGGTCTGGCAAATAAGGGAGAGAGGTCGAGAGAGACGTATGGAGAAAATGGAGGCATGGGCAGGGAGAGAGGGTGTGTTTGTGATAGAGAAATCCCCTCGAGATCGTGAGTGAACTTTTGGTGGGAGATTGAGAGACAATTAGCAGGTGTGTGTGCGATAGAAAGATACCTCGAGAGAGATCGAAATAGACCTAGGGAGGGCAAGAGACAATGCGTGTGTTTGTGATGGAGAGTGAGAGATAGTCATACCTAGGGGGAGTGCGTGTGCCTATGATGGGGTGTGACATAGTCGTAGTTAGCTAGGGGAAGATTGTGTGTGTATGTGTGTGTGCGCGTGTGTGAGATAGAGAAAGAATGAGGGAGGGAGAGTGTTAGATGGGTCTATCTAGCTAGTGCGAGTGAGATATGTGTATGTGTGACCTAGGGGGAGATAGAAAGTTGGAGAGAGAGAGAAGAGCCCCAAGACGGCGGAGTGTGCGTGAGCGAGTTATGAACAACGAGCGAGAATTTTCGTGTGTCCGATCAGTGCACCCTAGCTAGTTAGCTTAGAAAGGAGTGTCATACATTGTATGCGAGAGAGATTTATACATAGAGTGTACATATGAGCTAGCTAGAGAGGCCTAGAGAGAAAGGGGACCGACAATGACGATTGTGTTCGTATGCACGCGAGAGAAAGAGAGAGTGTCGGCTAGAGAGAGAACGGGAGTGCGGGAGAGGGGAGAGGTCGCGTGTATTCATAGAAGACTAATACAAACCATGATTCATTATAAATTGCATTCAAATATTTGAGTTGGAGAACATGGTGTTTGCAATTCACACATGAACGGAGATAGGTGCATCAAACAGGTTTATTAATTTGACTTTGAGCATGTTATTCTATTGAGGTGTTCAATTTTGGATTAGGCCACAATGTTGACCGGGTCAACGAGCTATTTCATTGAATTAAGGTATTTCATTTTTTGGTTTGATTCACGTTTTTAGTGGGTCAACTATTTGTCAAAATAATCGGTAGCAACGAGTATGTAAAAATACATTAGTCCCGTGCATCATCTCACCATCTAAAAAAGAAGTGGCAAGATGCGACACTATAGAACTAATATTTCAAAACTTGATTCGAATTGGCTTGGTACGGTAGACGTGGATACTTGTTCTCCCAAAATTTGAACGAACCGCCCGAGCAAATAAACGGGACATGCGAAATTACCGGCCTATCTGGGACCCGCATCAATTGGCTTGTTGTATATCGAGGTTAGGTTCATAACTTCATCCAAGCGCGAAATCGCAGGCGCCCAATAATTCATAAATCATGGGCGGCAAAACACTTTCTCCTCGGCCGAAATCGCTCGCGCCCACTATTTCAAAGCACGCCCACCGCGCCCGAAATCACTGGCGCCCATTAATTTGGGAGAAGCAAAGTTACCCTACTATCCCCGACCCTCAAGACTCAGACCCAAGCCCACAAGTCAAAAGACAGGGGTAGAATTGTAACTTCCCCAGATTTCAGACAAATGCGTCTGTATGACATGGCTCCCCCTTCCAATTCCCCATTCATACACCGTGGGCGCCAAATCACCTTCTCCCCAGCCACGAAACCTCAGCCCCTCCTCCATGGCCGCCCCACCGCACCAGATTCACCACCGCCCTCCTCCCCAATGCCGGAGCCACCGTCCATTTGCTGTCGTGCACTGGGCTGTGTGCCTCTTACTCCGTGCTGCCAGAGCTGCCTTGATGACGACCATGTGAACCGTACCGGAGCCGATTCAACTGCTTCGTTGTGCACGGTGCCGGAGCGGCTCCTACTTCGGACGCGTCCAGCGCCCCGGCGCTGGTCCCCCATAGCCGTCGACCACCGCCACATATCTGCTTTCCCGCCACCGGGAGCCACCGCAACCGCGCCGGCCTCACCCACTCAATAGATGGAGCTGCCTACTTCACCGGGCTGCAAGATAGGTCGTACACTCATCTTATTCACTTTACCTAGGCGCCAGTCCCCTAAATTTTTATTTTGGGTCAGTCAATTCCAAATGGAAGGAAGCAGCACCCCTCTAGGCGGCAGAGCTCCTAGGTTGCCGGTTGGCCGAGGAAGCAGTGCCTCGGTGTCTATCATAGGGGTGCGGGCAGGGGGCGCAGGTTCGCCGTGGAAGCAGCGCTTTGGTGCCTATCTTAGGGTTGCGTGGGATCAAGGTACTGCTGGCACCGGATCTGGATGACGGCGAGTCTTTGAGGTATGGTCGGGGGCGGCGCAACCACGGCAGTGCGGTATGGCGGGGGTGGGGTCGAGGTCAGAGCTGTCGTGGCCAGGAACAGCGGAGGCAGGCTGCTCTGCCGGTGGTCGCTGGCTGTTCGAGGAAGATCCTGAACAGTGACAGTCGGGAGGCACAAGACGGCCATCTAGCCCATCCGGCGTAGATGGAACAGTGCAAAAAAAAGCATGTGACCCCAATTTAGTTTTCAGTGGGTTGACGTGTGACCTGTCTCGTACCTTAGTGTTGATCGGATTTCTTCAGATCAGAGATTGTGTCATTCTTAACATTGTGTGTTTTCTGCATCTTCAGCCACACCATCTTCCTTCTCACAGGAGCTGCTCCAACAAGGGAAGCATGCACCAGAAGGGAGCTATACTCCCCACTCAAGAGTTCCCTGCCTCGAATGTGCCAGCCAGACATGGACAGTGTGACGCCCCCGACTCAATCGTGCACTAATCATACACGCAAATGCGCACGATCAAGCCCAGAGACTCGCGGGAAGATATCACAGCACAACTCTAGACACAAAATAAAATAATACAAGCTTTATATTACAAGCCAGGGGCCTCGAGGGCTCGAATACATAAGCTCGAATACACAAGAGTCAGCGGAAGCATCAGTATCTGAGTACAGACAAAATTAGACAAAGGTTGCCTTAAGAAGGCTGAGCAAAACAATGACAACTAGATCGAAGAGGCGTAGGCCTCCTGCGTGGGAGACTCCGAACTACTCCTGGTCGGCGGTCTCCATGTAGTAGTAGGCTCCGTCGGGGTAGTAGTAGTCATCGGCGGGATCAGCTGTCTCCGGGACTCTGTCATCTGATCGCAGCAATCGGGTAGGGGGGAAAAAGGTAGCAAAGCAACCGTGAGCACTCATCCAAAGTACTCGCAAGACTTACATCAGATCTATGCTAAGTATGCATCGGTATCAAAGGGAAGGGGCTGTATCTATGGACTAAACTGCAGAAATGCTAGAATAGAGGGGAAAGGCCTAGCCTATCGAAGACTAGCATCTTGCAGCATTAGAAGAGTGCAGATTAGCATATTATAAAGTAATAAGTAAGTAGTAGCAATGCCCAGAGATCCTTCCTCGACTCCCTGCGAGAAAGCGATCCCGGAGCCAACATATTATTAAGCACCACAAGTATCCAGTTCTAGTTGTAGTAGATCGGGATACAACTCCGAGCGTCCTGTTATCGTGGACACGGCTATTCGAATAGATAACTTCCTTGCAGGGGTGCACCAACTTACCCAACACGCTCGATTAACTCCGGCCCGACACACTTTTATCGGGTCATGCCCGGCCTCGGCTGATCGACACACCGTAGTCCTACCTAGGCTCAACAGAGAGGCCAGCACGCCGGTCTAAATCCTAAGTGCGAAGGGGTCATGTGCCAATCGTCCTTTGCACTCTTGCGCGTTGTGAACGCGGCCGGGAGCAGACCCACCCCCTTAATACAAGCGCAGGCGGTTACCGTCCAACCCAGCACGCGCCACTCAATTGCTGACGTCTGAGAGCTTTCGGAAGAATCGTACGACGCCGAGTGCCCACTTTTATTCCCGCGTGGTGGTCAGTGCAAAAAGGACAGAGGCCTACTCAGATCATATATCCAAACCCATTAGTGTGTTGGGAGCTCACGGTGACAATCAGTGATCCTGTCACCCCGTCTCGTGGACTTACGGCAAGGGTCAGGCCCATCCCTCTCTAGGGCGGTCTGCCTGGCTGGCCGTGCCACGTAATTATCTCGCGGGTACCTTCACGGTCATCCTGACTTCAGTAACTCTCGCGGGTACCCCTCGGGGTCGACCCGACTTCAACAAGGGACTGAGGTAAAGTCAAGGTATCCGTGTGTCCATAACATCAAGGGGGAATCCGAGGAAATCACCCTCGATGGATTCCTACTCGATGTAACCGTCAAGGTGAACTTGGAGGAATCACCCTCGATGGGTTCACACTTGAGGGGTTGCACGACAGAGTCATCATCGGGAGTGCAGAGCGAGGAATCACCCTCTATAATCCCCAACCGACTAGCTACACTACAGAGATATCATCAGGAGTGAGGTACGAGGTATCACCCTCGACACTCAATAGTAGCTCTGCAGAGTCGTACAACTAAGGGGGGAGTGCGGTGGTGTGTCGGTCTCTGCACATCGATCATGTTGATCAAGTCATCCGGAAGCCAAGCATGGCAACATGGACAAGGGTACGGGGCCACTGATGGATCACTAACCAGTCTATACTAAGCATATAGGACAACAGGTAAAGTATCAACAACAGGTTACAAAATCAGGCTATGCATCAGAATAGGAGCTATCGAACAACGGTAGCAAAATCTAATGCAAGCACGAGAGAGAAAGAATGGGCGATATAGGAATGATCAAGGGGGTTTTGCTTGCCTGGAAGCTCTGCTGAGAGGGACTGGACGTCAGGGGTGTAGTCGTACTCGGGGGCAGCGTTAGTCTCGGAGTCTACTGCAGAGAAGAGAGGGAAGAAAGAATAAATACAAAGCAAACAAATGCATCACAATGCATGACATGGCAATATGCTGTACTGGGGGTGACCTACTGCAGTGCTAAGCATTACAGACGGAGAGGGAAAATATCTGGGAATATTTTCCCGGCTTTAGGCAATTATCGGACAGACGATCCGGAGGGGAAGGTTCCATGTTTGCAGTGTTGGAGGCATGTGACAGGTATGTGAATGGAATATTAGGATTCGTCTTATTTTTCTGGTCATTTTTCATATATAAATTATTTTCATCCGAGTTACGGATTATTTTATATAATTTTTCAAAGTTTTAAACAATTTCTGGATTTTCTGTAATAATATTAATTTCGAAAATCAGATAAATACTAAATGCTATGGGTATACAGAAGTGTACCCAGCAGAGTGCTCTGTGAGGCTCATAGTGGGGCCAGTTGATTTGGTCAACAGCCCAGTCAGCGGGCACAGTCAGCAGTCAACAATGACTGTTGACTGGTCAAACTGGCAGGTGGTGCCTACCTGTCATAGACTGAAATAATTAAAGAGTGGATTAATTAACTAATTAAACTAATTAGCTAGTGGGACCCACTTGTCAGTGTCATATTAATTAACAGATTAAATTATTTTATAAAACCAGTTTAATTAGCGCATGGGGTCCACATGTCAGAGACTGGGGCCGCCCAGTCAGCACGTTGACTTGGTCAACGTGGTCAACGGGGTCCACGGGGCCCACTGGCAGTGACCCAGGGTGGGCCCCAGGGCCAGCCACGTCGGACCACCGGCGTTTAAATGCCGGCGACCTCGAAACGCGGCGGAGGAGCTCGGGCCGGCGTCGGATTTCGTCTACGGGAGGCCATTTGGCCCGCGCAACGGCGCGTTCGAACGCGAAGATGAAGCCGCGTCGATCTACGGTGGTGGCGTCGCCGGAGATGGCCTACAGCGACGGCGGCAACCAGCGAGAGCGGCGGCCGGAATCGGGCGAGGTCGAACCTGAGGCTACGGGGCTCGACAGGACGCGCGGCTGGGCTTGCTGGGCTCCTGGGAACACTAGGAACATGTTGTCGTGCTCAGGCAAGGGCTGCGACAGCGGTGGCCATGGCGGCGAAGCAAGGCAACGGCGGCGAGCTTCGGCTACTACGGCGAGGGGGGCCACGGGCACGGAATCGCGAAGAAAAGAGAGGGGAAAAGAGCGGAGGCTCACCGTGGGGGCACACGTAGGCCCGGTGAGAGACGGGAGCAGTAGAGGCGGCCGGAGTTGACGACGAACGCCAGCGGGTGCAGAGGAAGAAGATGAAGGAGATCCAGCGATGTGGGGCTCCTCGACTCGGGTTCGTGGATGCAGGCAACGTAGCGGACGACGGCGGTGCGCGGGGACACGCTGGCAAGGAGCGGGGAGGCCGGTGCCTATGTGAACGACGGCGGCGTGGCCATGGTAGCGCTCAAGCGAGGTGGGTGAGGAGAGGGAGAGGAGCGAGCGGGGGTGGATAAGGGCTGGCGCTGGTCCCCGAGGGACGCGGTGGCGCTCTTATCCCCCCACGGCGCCTGTAGCGACGCGAGCGCGAGCTGACGCGGGCGCGAGCTGGCGCGGTGGTGACGGCGTCCATGGCGTCGGCCGTGCGCGCGCCCAACTGACATGGGGAGGAGAGAGGAGGGAGATGACGGGAGTGGGCTGGGCCGGCTGGGCCAGGCACTGTGCACTAAGGCCCAGTGCACAGTGGCCTTTCTCTTTTCTTTTTCTATTTTTCTGCTTTTTCTTTTTTAGAAACAGTTTTGCATTTTAATTAAGCCATCAAATGACTTTTGCAAAATATGGAACTTGGCCACATATTTACATTCCAATATTTGGCACTGGCACAAAAAGTTTGGAAGAAGTTTGAATTGAATTGAATTTTTCATAAATGGAAAAGCATTTAAAAATGCTGATTTGGCACTGTTTTAATTGCTATAGCCCATTTAAGCAAATAAGTGATGTTGTTTTCCTTAACAAATAATTATTATGGAATATTTGCTAAATGATGAACTATTTTGCAGCAACTTTTGTGCAACTTCAAATTTCACTTGCAATTTGAATTGATTTCAGTGGTGGAATTTGAAATGAGATATGATTCCAAAGGTGATCAAGCATTGCAAACCAAAGTGATTAAGCATAATCATGAGGATCACTGTAGCTCATTACATAGGGGTGTTACAGACAGCCATAACAACCACAGCGCCATCAACGAGTTAGCAGATGATGCTCACTCCTACGAAGGGCGGCAAGATAGGATGTACCCTCATCTTACTTGTGTGCAGCATTTGTGGCTTCGTTCTTCATCTAAGCATGGAAAATAAATTATCACTTGTCACTGTACATTCATGTTGATCTCTTAGAGTCTTACTTCAGATAAGAGACTTGTGCAGGAGTTAGCGTTGTTCCATAGTTATCGTCCCTTAGCCAAAGCTATCCCACAGGCTTGTTATTATACCCCTTCTAGTATTACCTATGCTATTGTTCTGCAGTACTTTTGTGTGCCATTTAGTTAATCTCGAGTACAAACAGTATATATTTTGTAGCTATCATGTGTGTTCTCTCTTTAGTCTTTGAGGGATAAACCTGTTCCTACTATTTAAATCATCTCCTACAGGCACTCATTACATAATCTCACTACTAGTTGTCTTCCATGCATGTCAGATATTATTGCACACAATTATATTGAATATCAAAACAAATCCACTAAAAGAAACTCACGGAGCAATGCAACGGCCAACAAACTCGACGTCAATGATAGAACAGTTAAATGTAGTTCTTCAGAAGAGTTGCAGAGAGATAATGATTCCTATTCACCCCACAAGGTCTTTGCTCTAACTGGACCCATGATATGGGTAGCATCATGCATATAATGTCTTGCAATGCATCTACTTTGTTGCAATGCCATGTGCTTAGCCCGCTGATCATACATGTGAATATGTCATGCCTTCCAGTTTGTCTGTACCTATTCCATTCATGATAACATGTTTTCAAATTCAAGTACTGTCATTCTACTCTATTGCAATGCCATCTGCTTAGATTGGACATCCTCCTTCTGAATATCTCATGCATTGTTGTTCATCAGTATGTACTCCATCCGTCTACCATACCATGGTTTTTTACATTGAAGTGTTGTTCTACTGTTCTGTTGCAATGCGATCTCAGTTTGCCCATCAGACATGTGAATATGCTGCCTTGCTATTTTTTTGTACACATTCCAGCTATCATACAGTTTTACATTCAACTAGTGTTTCTTTTACTTTGTTGTCCTGTCGTATCCTTAGCTTGTACTCCCTCTGTAAAGAAATATAAGAGTGTTTAGATCACTGGGAGTACATCATACTCCCTCCGTCTGTATTACTTGTGGCAGAAATGGATAAAAATGGATGTATCTAGAACTAAAATACGTCTAGACACATCCATTTATTTCCGGATGGAGGGAGTACATGTCAATATGTCACGCCTTTCTATTCTTCGGTACCTATTCCATCTCTCTATCATAGCATGTTTTATAACTGAAGCACCATTCTTCTGTACAAGGCATGTAAGCGGAAGAGGGCTATGTTAGAATTTGAAGGGGTACAAACAAGTTCTTTGCAAAAGATCCAAACTCCAGGAGATAGTAACCCAACTCTAGTGTTCATAGGACTGCTCCAGCACAGAGAAACCCAAGTCCTCCAAATAATAACCAGATTCCAGTGGCCAAAGAACCAGTCCGCTCCAGTCCAACAAAAATATATCAACTCCTTGCTAGGAAGCGTGTGCGTATCCTTGCATCATGAAATTTTATAGCATTTAGATCTCATTTGATCTTATATTTTCTACATCTGTCTTACGCATCTTTGTTGTAGAAAATATGCTTAAAGGATAACAAGCGTTCTAAACTGGGATCGTGTTCGAGGAAAGTATCTTGCAGCAATGCTTGCGCTCCAATGCTGATGTAAGTACCTATTGTGTATCACTATATTTTTACATCAGTATGTAGTTTATTAAGTAGCATCGGAGTGAATCCAACCTTCAGTACCCTACACCAATTATCTGATATAAATTTACTTTTAGCAAAATGTATAATTAAGGTGCTAATGTAGATTTTTGTAAGGGAAACAGCCTGGTAGTATTGCATACTGAGCTGCATGATTGTACTATCTCATATATTGCACATTACTAAAATCTAGTAGTGTGATCTGGTATCCCAATTGTTCATTGTGTCAATGTTGCTTTCCTATTAACTTACCTGGCTGATGATAGCAGTGCCATATTATGTTAATTTGGTGTAGGCTGGTGTGGTCTGGTTGCCCAAATGTTCATTGTGTCAATGTTGCTTTCCTATTAACTGACCTGGCCGATGATTTGGTGCAGGCTGTTGAAGATAATACGACAAAGTCTCAAGACAGAAAGGCAACCCCATTGTTTCTCTCCAATAAATCTAGTGAAGGCAATATGGCAATAACTCTTGATTAATCTGTTCAGTTTCCCCTCTAATTTAAGTTATGATGCAATGGTCGAGACACTTTCCACTATCATTGATACAAGCCTGCCAAAATCGCCATCTGAATCTGTTCAATTTCCTCTGTCTCGAATCCAACGAAAAGATGTACGTTTGTGAACCAATTACTGGCTGAAGCAATGATGGAAATCGTGGAGGCATCAGAGGTGCACATTCTTGCGCAACAACAACTGATCGATGATTTCAGTGACAGTATGGCAAAGAAGAAAGAACTTCCTCACATGCTTATGGGCGTCATCCGCACTGAGGTTGCAGATTGTGAGGTTGTAGATCGTTAAGCTCTATTCGTTTACTTGCACTGGCATCAATCTTTGATTGCCTAGTGGATGTAATTTCCTGTAATATTTGCTTCGATGTGCTACGTTTGTCCTTTTATGAATATATTTGCTTAGCGCGGGGTCGCACCCCAACTTTCTGGGCCGAAACCTCAACTGGTGGCAAACAAGCCGAAATATGCAGTGAAATTAATAACTAGAACAAAGCGACGTGGGCCCTTCTTCTAGGGGAACGGCCCACTGCCTATAATGGCCCCGTAATGGGCCTGCAGTTATTAGATGGGCTCTGCCACAGTCTATAATCGTTCCTCGTAATGGGCTCAAATAATAGCTGGGCGTAAATCGACGTGGGCCTTTGATGGACCGTATTTGGCCGTGTCCTTCAATGGGCCTAGAGCCATGTAGGAAATTTAGCAGGCCCAAAGTAAAGTAGGCCCAATTAGTTGATGGGCCATTAACAGGCCGAAACCTTGATTGGGCTCCAATAGTGGAAATGGACCAACGGGCCCTTAGCAGGCCCAAATAGATTAAAATTAATGTTTGTCCCATTTCCATGTTGAGCCGCTAACAGGCCGAAAGCCAATCAGGCCATAAGTGGGCCTATATACAAAACGGGCCTTTAACAGGCCAAAAGTCATGTCGGGCTGGAATTGTGCCATGGAGAACATGGGCCGCTAAGAGGCCAAAAGTCAGGTCGGACTATAAATGGCCCAACTACAGTGTGGGCCGTTAACAGGCCGAAAGATACACCGGGCTGGAAGTTGGCCCAAATCTGGAATGGGCCGCTAAAAGGCCGAAATACGTACCGCCTAGAAATTGGGCCATCCCTATAATGGGCCTCTAACAGGCTGAAAGACGTACAGCCTGGAAATTGGCCCATCTCTATAATGGGCCTCTAATAGGCCGAAAGAACCTCGGGCCGCAAATGAGCCCAAGGACATAGCGGGCTGTTAACGGGCTTGAATTGACAATGGGCCACAATGGTGTCAAATCATTAACGGGCCTTTGACGGGCCAAATTGGCAAAACTCGTATGGGCCGTTTTTGTAAATGGGCCAGAGGAAAGTAGGTCGTAAATGGGTCGGCCCTTTTATTTTGATTGGGCCGGCCTTTTTAGCTAAATGGGCTTGTTTTGGGCCGTGCCACGTGTCACTATTCCATTGGCGCGTCTCGTCCAGTGGATGGATGACATCTATCGCGATGACGAGTTGACACGTGGTTTTGTTGGCGAATGAGAATTTTACACGTGGAAATTTGCCATTGGTCAGGGCTGTTAACGGGTTATCGGGTCCAAACCAGAACCCGATAGCTTAATGGCGACCCGTTACAGTGGATGCCACGTGCCGGTTACCCTTGACGAAAACACTTCCATGACGCGCCATTTATCATCATGGAAGTGGACACTTCCGTGATGATAAATTGAGTATTGTCATGGAACACTTCTATGACAGCACAGGTATGACTATCTTGATTCTGTCATAAAATCGTCATGGATGTACATGCATGACAAAAAACGTGACCTACTATGACAAACACGTATCATCACGGAAGTGTTTTTTTTTGTATTGTAGCCTCTACCCATTTAGTAACATAATCAATAGCAACTAAAATATGAGTGTATCCATTAGATGAAGGAAAAGGCCCCATATAATCAAAACCCCAGACATCAAAAGGTTCAATAGCAAGTGAATAATAAATAGGCATTTCCAAAAGTAATGTCTTAAATCAAAGAAGAACTTTTTCTTTTGTTGATATGTGTAACTAGGTGGTATATATTTAGCAACAATGAAATTAGCATAGTCTGCATACCAAGGATTGCTGCGTGAAGTAGAAGCATTTATAACAACTAATTGTTTATCAGGAAAACTATCATCAATAGGCAGTGGGTCATCAACAACATTCTCCATTCTAGACAAATTATCTGCTATAGGGTTTTCAGCTCCTTTTCTATCCACAATATGCAAGTCAAATTTTTGTAGCAAAAGGGCCCACCTAATCAATCTAGGTTTAGCATCTTTCTTTTCCATAAGATATTTAATAGCAGCATGATCAGTGTAAATACTAACTTTAGACTCAACAATATAAGGTCTAAATTTATCACATGCAAACACAACTGCTAAAAAATCTTTCTCAGTAGTAGCATAATTCCTTTGAACACTATCCAAGGTCTTACTAGCATAGTGAATAACATTTAATTTCTTATCAACTCTTTGACCTAGGACAGCACCAATAGCATAATCACTAGCATCACACATAATTTCAAAGGGTAGGTTCCAATCAGGTGGTTGAACAATAGGTGCAAAAATTAAGGCTTTCTTAAGTATTTCAAAGGCTTCTACACAATCATCATCAAAAACAAATGGAACATCTTTTTGTAGGAGGTTAGTGAGAGGCCTAGAAATTTTTGAGAAGTCCTTAATGAACCTCCTATAAAAACCAGCATGACCAAGGAAGCTTCTTATACCTTTGATATCTTTAGGACATGGCATTTTCTCAATTGCATCAACTTTAGCTTTATCTACCTCGATACCTCTTTCAGAAATTTTATGACCAGGAACTATACCTTCATTCACCATAAAGTGGAACTTCTCCCATTTCAAGATGAGATTGGTTTCTTCACGTATCTACAAAACTCGGTCAAGATTGCTCAAGCAATCATCAAAAGAAGTTCCGTAAACGGAAAAATCATCCATGAATACCTCAATAATTTTCTCACAAAAATCAGAGAATATAGCATACATCTTTGAAAAGTAGCAGGTGCATTACATAAGCCAAAGGGCATATGTCTATAAGCATAAGTTCCAAAAGGACAAGTAAAAGTAGGTTTCTCTTGATCTTCTTATGATACAGGTATTTGAGAAAAACCAGAATAACCATCTAGAAAGCAAAAGTGTGTGTGCTTAGATAATCTTTCTAACATTTGATCAATGAAAGGTAAAAGATAATGATCTTTTCTAGTGGCTTTATTTAATTTCCTAAAGTGAATTACCATTCTATAACCGGTTACAATTCTTTGTGGGATAAGTTCATTTTTATCATTAGGAACAACAGTAATGCCTCCTTTCTTAGGAACACAATGAACATGACTTACCAACCTACTATCAGCTACAGGATAAACTATACCTGCTTCCAGGAGCTTTAATATTTTAGTTCTTACCACATCCTTCATTTTGGGATTCAAACGACGTTGATGATCAACAACTGGTTTAGCATGAGGTTCCATATTAATCTTGTGTTGACATAAGGTGAGACTAATGCCCTTAAGATCATCAAGAGTATATCCAATTGCAACACGATGCTTCCTTAGAGTTTTAAGTAATCTCTTTTCTTCGTGCATTGAAAGGTTAGCATTGATAATAACAGGATATATCTTCTTTTCATCAAGATAAGCATATTTCAATGTTTCACGTAGTTTCTTTAATTCAAACACAGGATTAGTCTTAGGTGGGAGAGGATCTCCCAAAGTTTCAACAGGCAAATTATGTTTAAGGATAGGTGCTTACCTAAAGAATATCTCATCTATTTCATTTCTTTCATTCATATGCATATCATTTTCATGGTCTAGGAAATATTGTTCTAACAGATCAGTAGGAGGCACAACAATAGAAGCAAGACCGATAATTTCATCTTTACTAGGCAATTTTTATCATGAGGTTGTCTATGAAACTTGGAGAAATTAATTCATGAGATACATCACCAAATTTAACATTGACCCTCTATTTAGCACAATCAATTTTAGCATTAACAGTATTCAAGAAAGGTCTACCAAATATAATAGGAAAAAAAATCATCTTGCGGTGATCCAAGAACTAGGAAATCGGTAGGGTATTTGATCTTACCACACAAGACTTCAACATCTCTAACGATCCCAAGCGGTGAAATAGTATCTCTGTTTGCAAGCTTAATAGTGACATCAATATCTTCTATCTCAGCAGGTGCAATATCATGCATAACTTCTTGATATAAAGTAAATGGAATAGCACTTACGCTAGCACCCATATCACATAAACCATGATAGCAATAATCTCCAATCTTAACTGAAACAACAGGCATGCCAACTACAGGTTTGCTCTTATCTATTTTATCTTGTTTTGTATTAACTTGTTTAGCAATCCTAGTTGCTTCCTCATAGAAAATAAATGACATGACCATCAATATTATCAACCAAGAGATCTTTAAGCATTGCAATATTAAGTTCCACTTTAATTTTTCTCAGAGGGTCTAGGTGCTTTAACATTACTCTTATGAACTACAGTTGTAGCTTTAGCATGTTCCTTTATCCTAACAGGGAAAGGAGGTTTCTCAATATAAGTAGTGGGTACAACTAGATTAATATTATAAGTAATTGTTTCAGTTTTAGCCATAACAGGTTCATCATAATTTTTTTCAATAGGTGGATGAAATTTAAACCATTTCTCCTTAGGGAGATCAACATGAGCAGCAAAGGATTCACAGAAATTAGCTACTATCTCAAAGTCAAGTCCATATTTTGCACTAAACTTATGAAAAGCATCTGTTTCTGTAAAAGATTTAACACAATCGTACTCGAGGTTTATACCTGACTCATTACCTGTGTCAGTTTCCCAATCTTCGTAGTTACGTTTAATTATTTCCAAAAGATCCCATTTGAATTCAATAGTTCTATTCACGAAGGATCCGACAGAAGAAGTATTAAGGATTGATCGATCATTATGAGAAAACCAAGCATAAAAAATTTGTATAATCATTTCTCTTGAGAGCTCATGATTAGGGCATGTGTGCATCATATATTTAAGCCTCCCCCAAGCTCGAGCAATACTTTCTCCTTCACGAGGGAAAAAATTATATATATATATATAGGGTGAGACTATTCTGCAACCCCCCTCTAGAGTTCCTAAATAAGGTATTCTGCAACCCCCACCCCCTCCTACCTGTAGCTACCCAAAACCTCCCACCCTCTCCTACTTGTAGCTCCCCGCGGAGCGAGCGGTAGTGAGCGGAGCCCGCGGTAAGCCGGGACGCACACCTTCTTCCACCCCCAAGTCCCCAAATCCTCCTCACCTTCTACCTCTGGTTGCCGCCGCGCGGCCGGACCTCTAGCACCGCGCCCAACCTCCCTCTCCGCCGTGGATCCGACGAGCACGGCCCCAACCACTCCTCTCTTCCCCGGATCCGGTGGGTGCAGCCGTAGTCTCTTCTCTCTGCCCCAGATCTGGCGGGCGCCGCCGCAGTCTCTCCTCTCATGCCTAGATCCGCGTGAGCACTGCCCACCTTCCACCCCGACCGTCGGTCCACCATACAGATGCAGCTATGACCTCCTTGGGTCGCACAACAGAGGAGGTGCGCTGCAGTGCCGGGTGTGGCGCCAAATTCTGCTCGCCGTGCTCCTCTCCTCCTTGGCCTCCTGCACGCCATCGCCTTCTAGATTGGGTCGGCGACCACAACAACCCGGCCAGTGTGCGTTGATTGTGACGGGAGCACGGCGAGCACCTCGAGTGCATGTTATTCACTGTCGGTCACAGCTCTAGTACGGCGCATGTCTGGTGGCTTTCCACTTCCTCCTCTCCCGACGAGCAAATCTTCCAGTGGCAAAAAAATCTTCATCGGCCATAATGCAGTTAGGAGCGTGCGCGCGTGCGGTTCGCCCGGGGTATGACATGCAGTTATCCATCCGCAGCCGGCCATGGGAGCAGTTAGGACTTTGGAGAGAAGTGAATAAAAAACTTGTGTGTGTGTGTGTCTTTTTACTGCATCGCCAAGCTGTTTGGAGAGCTCGTGGTGCGGGCTACGAGTTACGGCGCCGCGTGCTCTTCCCATCAAAGCTCCGACAACCATCAGCCTCCCCCACCTGAGCATGCTCCTTGGCCGGGAGCCTCTCGCCATTGCCGGCCAGCCCATCCTGCACGCCCCCTTGTCTATGCCGGCGAGATCCATGACTCCCCTCCACAAGTGAGATACTGAGATCCTGCCCCGAAACCAACATCTTCCCCTGATGTGAAATTCACCGAGCAGTTAGTGGTGGGCATGGCTTCAGTTTACACAGTGACTTCCCACGACCCATCTTTCTACAGTTAAATCATGGGATAGGTACATTCAAAAAACTAAGTAGTTAGCTGCACATCTCCATTCATTTCCCTCTGATTTTGGATGCACGTCTTATCAAATTTTAGATTTTTTTGCCGACCCTATGAGGAGAGCTTCTATGGCGTCGCCACTTTCATCCTATAATCCAGAGGATGTCCACGTGAAAGCTGTGAACTTGGTTGTTTGCGTTTGTATGCATATATGCATATATGCCGGCGTACAGAGTGTGTGGCCTAAGTGCAAGTAACCAAGGTCCAATGTATAGAGGACGTGCTTGTTGAGTTCTGAACCTTGGACGTGCCCCAATTAGAATTTTTGTGTATTGCGCTTTGGCAGTTAAGTGTACAAAAACTGTGGTACACAGCAGTTGACTTTGACAAATTTCCAGCAGTTGATTGTTTTATTTATATAAGTTAACTTTGGACGCATCAGCAAAAAAAGCTGTTAAATTCTAAAAATTGTGGCAGTTTGCTGGGTACAATAATCCAAAAAAATCGATGCAGTTAGCTATGGGAGCATGAAGAGTTAACTCGACTCAATCCAGCAGTTAAATTGGTTCAGTTAACCTATATATTTTCAAAAGTTAAACACCTAAAAACTTTGGTATGAAAAAAACTGACAGTTAACTTTATAGTTTGCGATAGTTAAATTTGGTGTAGTCCTGACAGTTAGCTATTTCGGGCCCCACAGTTAGTATGACCCAGGCAAAAAAAATATAAAAGAAAATTTTAGTACCTTTAGACCGGCAGTTAACTTGTTGTTAACTGCCGCAATCCCCGGCAGTTAGCTATTTCAATACCGGCAGTTAGCTTGATCCGGGAAAAACCAGGAAAAAAAGTTTCTTCAGTCTCAGCAGTTAGCTTGTCAGCGTATGTCAGTTAGCTATTCCGGTCGGGCAGTTAGCGTGTACTGTAGCAGTTCGGGCAAAAAATGACGAAAATGATGTTAGTTTTTTGAAAACTGCTCTTAAACCGTAGCGAATCTGATAACAAGTTCTATATACCAAAGTTCGGGCTAATCCATAGCTTTCCAACGGTATATCATACGCAACATTCCGACAAATGGTTTGAAAATTTCTTTCACAAAAACATTGAAAACTTGTTTGATGGATTTCCAGTTTTTTGAATTTTGTTTAAAAACCGAATCGATTTTGGGAAAATGATCAACATGAGTTTTTTGCTCCTTTTCAATAGCTATCCAACGGTATATCATTTGCATCATTCCGATGAATGGTTCAATAACTACGACCAAAAAACAATGCGAAAAAACGGTGCCAGAAAAAGTCTGCTCGGCAGTTAACAAGTATATGACGCACAGTTAGCTTGTCTATTTTCGAGCAGTTAGGAACGGTTCTTGAATAGCTTATTCAGGAATGGGTTGCAGAATAGCTGGGATGTATATATACATATATACATACATATATATATACATATATATATATATATATACACACCCGGTCTATTCTCCTAATATTAGGAGAATAGTTATTCTCCTAACACTTCCGAACTGCACGCTCAACGCAAGTGCACGTCATTGTTAAAGCAAGAGTGCTGCAGTATTGAGGCATGTGAACTTCCCGTCGCAAAAAACTGCACGCAGTTTTTTTTTGTACTGTTTTCGCTCCAGATTTTAAACCGTTTGTCGGAACAAGGCATGTAATATACCTTTGGAAAGCTATGGATTAGGCGCAACTTTTCCATGTAGAATTTGTTTTCGAGATTCATCACAGTTAAAGAGCAGTTTCGAAAACGGTGCGGCGCACGACGAGTGGCAGCGAGCATATTTTCACGATTTTTTCTAAACCACGCGTCGGAATTAAGAAAATGATACGCGGTTGGAAAGATATTGTCGAGGCGCAACTTTTTCATATATATTACTTTTTCCAATTCGTTACGGTTTAAGAGCAGTTTCAAATTTACTAAATCGCGAAATTCTGTTTTTCAATTTTTTGCAATTTTTCGGTACTGTTTTTGCTCCAGGTTTTTAACCATTTGTCGAAACAAGGCGTGTGATATGACGTTGGAAAGCTACGGATGAGGCGCAACTTTCATATGTAGAATTTTTTTGAGATTCCTTACGGTTTTAAATTAATTTTGAAAATGGTGTGGCGGACGACGAGTGGCAGCGACAGTTTTTTCGTGAAATTTTTACAAACCGCTGGTCGGAATGATTCAAATGATACGCCGTTGGAAAGATATCGACGAGACACAACTTTTTCATGTAGAACACTTTCTCTAATTCCTTACGGTTTAAGAGCAGTTTTGAAATTACCGAAATGCGGACACTGTTTTTCGCGACACCAAAATCGACGAAAGAACTGCATCAGACAGGAAAACGCACCGCTTCAGACTGAAAACCGCACTGCATGAGTCGGGCAAGTGAACGTCATGGTTTCTTTTGTCAGACGTAAATTTTCTTAGACAAGGAAGTGGACCGCACTTCACGTCGGGCGTAAGTGAACCGCAGCAGTATCGAGAAGTGAACCGCATTACTTTTTTTGTCGTTTTCCTTAACATTTTCCCACACTTCATTTTTTTGGGAGTAAGTGAAACCCAACACTATCAAAAGTGAACCGCGACACTATCGAAAGTGAACCGCATGAGAAGTGAACCACATTACTTTTTTTTGTCGTTTTCCTTATTATTTTTTCACACTTCATATTTTTGAGAGTAAGTGAAACGCAACACTACCCAAAGTGAACCGCGACACTATGGAAAGTGGACTGCACAGAACAATTTGTTATAGGCACGGGTTTCGTTCCGTAATCAAAGCACTGAACTGCGCTAAATAGCACTGTGTACTCATTAGTATAAAAAATCTGAAAAAAGACCTATGCTTCTGTAACACGCACAGCCGTGAGTGCCGCACTGCATGGGCGGCCCTGCTGCACTGCGCACCCCGAAAGTTAAGTGCACTGCACAATGCATAACCTTTTTTTTAAATGCAAATGAAAATGAAATGCTCCAAAACAACACGCCCATTTGTACTTTTACATATGCACTTCATTGCAAAACTGAACTCCATTTTGTTTTGAGCCGCAAAGGTCTCCTAGCCAAACTGCATCAGGCAACGCCCTGTTTTTCCTCCGGTGAACGTCATGGGCCAGCTGGAGAACCTCCTGCCCACAGCAAGTAAACTGCATACCGCACCCATCCGCACGCTGCACAGCCGGGCACCCGCGAAGCCCAGTGGTGGTGGGGATTGAATCTGGACGGCTTGGAACTGCACGCGGCCGTGTTGACTGCTGTAGGATCGAAAGTATGTCTAGAGGGGGGTGATTAGACTACTTGACCAATTAAAAACCTAACCTTTTCCAAATTTTAGTTGTAGGCAGATTTTAGCAACAATACAAGTCAATCATCACCCTACACATGCAATTCTAAGAGTATAGCAGCGGAAAGTAAACAATTGCATATGTAAGTAAAGGAGGGGATCGGAGATTTCAAACGCAATGAAGACACGGTGGTTTTTGGCGTGGTTCCGATAGGTGGTGCTATCGTACGTCCACGTTGATGAAGACTTCAACCCACGAAGGGTAACGGCTGCGCGAGTCCACGGAGGGCTCCACCCACGAAGGGTCCACGAAGAAGCAACCTTGTCTATTCCACCATGGCTTACGTCCACGAAGGACTAGCCTCACTCGGGGTAGATCTTAACGAAGTAGGCGATCTCCTTGCCCTTACAAACTCCTTGGTTCAACTCCACATCATGTCGGAGGCTCCCAAGTGACACCTAACCAATCTAGGAGACACCACTCTCCAAAAGGTAATAGACGGTGTGTTGTTGATGAACTCCTTGCTCTTGTGCTTCAAATGATAGTCTTCCCAACACTCAAACAACTCCTCACAGATTTGGCTATGGTGGAAGAAGGATTTGAGTGGAAAGCAACTTGGGAAAGGTTAGAAATCAAGGTTCAAATGGTAGGAATGGAATCTCTTGATCTCAACACATGAGTAGGTGGTTCTCTCTCAGAAAATGTGTAGTGGAAGTGTAGGCACGTTCTGATGGCTCTCTCTCCTGAGAAGGAGGTGGTGGAGGGGTATATATAGACTCCACACAAAATCCAACCGTTACACACTTTTGACCCAACTCGGTGGCACCAAAACCATAATCTCGGTAGCACCGAACTGTGTAAAAGATATGAACGTTAGGAATCTCGGTGGGACCGATAGGAACAACTCGGATGGACCAAAGTGCAATGGCTAGGGCAAACCTCATCTCGGTGGCACCGATTGCATCAACTCGGTAGGACCGAAGTGAAGCAATAAGGCAACAGAGAGTTGGCAAGCCATCTCGGTGAAACCAATTTGCAAAACTCGGTGGGACCGAAGTAAGTGCAAACAATTACAGAGAGTTGGCAAGGCCATCTCGGTGAGACCGAGATCCATATCGGTGGATCCGATTTGTTAGGGTTTTTGGCAGTGGCTAAGTTCAGATGAACTCGGTGGCTCCGGATAGGAAATTTCGGTGGGGCCGAGTTGGAATGTGGGTTTTGGACATATTTGGGTAGAGAAGATGGTTGAGGGTTTTGGAACACTGTCACTAAGCACTTGAGCAAAAAGGCCATTAAGCAACACCTCATCCCCTTTTAATAGTATTGGCTTTCCTATGGACTCAATGTGATCTTGGATCACTAAACCAAAAATGTAGAGTCTTGATCTTTTGCCAATCCTTGTCCTTAGCATTTTGAGGGATCCACATCTCTAGTCCATGCCATGCCAATCATTGAACATCCTGAAATCTTTAACTTGAATGGACATTAGTTCAATGAAATATATGTTGTTATGAATTACCAAAACCACCAAGGGAGCAAATGTGCTTTCAACTGCACATATGACGCCATTGAACCGCACGCGGCCGCATTGCCGCACTGCATCTGGAAAAAAACCTCGTCGGGGACAGCTCGATCCAGGGGAGCGGGAGCTTAACACAGGTGGGGGCAATGCGTACTATACTGCACATTCAAAATCTAGAAAAAAGGGAAGAAAACCTTTTTTGAACTGCACTGGTTCGTCGCTGCCGTTGACCTTCCTCGCATGGGATCCCAAGCAAGATGGGAAGGCGGGCAGAAGGTAGCCGCCGCCGGCCCTGTTGCGCTCGAGCTCCGCGAAGAGAGGAGGCGAACGTGCGGGATCTTCCCCCTGAGCACCATCCATGACCTCCACTCCCCATGGCAGCGCGGCGATGTGGAGGTGGGAGTTGCTCGCCGGGGAGATATGGCGTGGTTGCCGGTCGGATCCAGCCGGTGTTGCACGCGGTGGAGGTGGGGGTGGCTGGGGCGACGCTCGCGGGGAAGGTGGTCGGGGCGGGGGTGCGGCAACGTTGGGATAGCGGGCCGTGGTGGGGCGAGGTGTGGTGTGGTGGGATGGTGCACCACGGTGGGGCGGGACATTTGGTGGGTGGCAGGGAGGCATGTGGTGGGGCGACGGCGGCGGGCGGTGGCAGTTTCTGTTTGGGGGGTGGATCGAGATTTGAGAGGAAGAGGGGCTACCGGCGACGGCGTGCGGCGGCAGTTGGCTGGCCCGGGGCACGGCGTGGCCGGGGCTGAGGTTGGTTGTGAGGGGTGGGGGAGGAGTGACAGGTGGGTTTGTGGATCGGGGCATGGGGTGTTGACCGGGAGGAAGGTGGAGGGGATCGGGGGAGGAAGGTGGAGAATAGAGAGTGGTGGGTGGGGTGGGCCGTTGGGTTAGTTTTGTCATCTGTGTGCGTTTCAGAGGTGCGCCGGGTGTTAGCAGAATAAGGTGGGTGTTAGGAGAATAAGACTCTTAAGGGTATTATGAGAATAGACCCGCCCTATATATATATATGTATATATATATATGTATATATATATATATGTGTGTATATATATATATATATATATATATATATATATATATATATACAGCCGGTCTATTCTCCTAATATTAGGAGAATAGTTATTCTGCTAACACTTCTTAACTGCATCATCCACGCAAGTGCACGTCATTGAAAAACTAAGTGCACTGCATTTTTGACAGAGTGTACTGCTTGTTCGGTGGAGCGTCCTTGGTGTAATCGGATGTTGCGGGTCATTTTTAGGTGTCTTTTGATGCCCGTGGACCTTTATTATTTGACATTTAATGTAATCCGCATTCGAATCTTCGTAAATCGAGCGATTTAGCGGGATGAGCTTCCTCTGTTCATTCGTGTTCATCTCTGATGCGGGTGTTCTTCGCTTTGATTCGTTTTTGCAAGTAAGAATTCGTCTCTTGTGTTTATTTAATCGCTTCTAATTTGCTTCAATCTGTTCTGTTACGAGTTATCCGGTGTCAATTTTACCCAGATCGATTTGGCTGTCAGGATGTGCTTCGTGCGCTCCTCTGCATTTTTTTGATTTTTGTTCTTGCGCGTTGATGCGGTTTGAATCTACGATTTAATTTCTTTCTTCTGTTTGAAATCTTCAGATTTGCCTTTCAATCGATTTTTGTTACTAATAATTTAGAGAATGGCGTGTTTTGTTCAGTCGTTGCCTTTTTGTACCCGTGATGGTTGAATGTGTTGGTTGCGCTATCTGTTTTGAAATTGAGCAATTGCACTAATATTTTGTGTGTGCGATCGAGCTGCGGCTTAATGTGTGAAGCATGATTGGTTCCCCGTATGTTTCATTATTTGTTGTGTTTTAATTTTTGCACTTCTTTCATTTTTTTGAAGCGTACTGCATGTTTGAGGATAGCGGACTACACCTGTGGAACTGCACTGTAGTTTACAAGACAGCTTCTTAGATTTGCATCTTTGAAACTGCATTGTGGTGTGTAGTGAACTGCAAATTATTGATCCGCGTACTGCATTAATGTTTATAAGAGAACTGCATAGATGTCAAGTTTTTGAGCATTGTTTGTTTCGGATGGTTATTGCAAAGTTTTCGAACATTTGCCCTGCATTGATATCACTAAGAGAGCTGCAATACTTAGTATAGTGCACTGCACTGCAATATATGTAATGTATAATCTGCATTTTCTATGGCAACTTGTAGCATGGTTGTAAAATTTTGCAGATGAACTCACATGCACTAAAAAAGGGTTCGTTCTGACACTCTGAAGAACATAGAGTTGCAGCGTCTGGTAGACATAATTTAAAAACATACATCATAAGATTGCATAGATGCCACATGCGGCTTTGCTTCAACTTAGATAGCCTACAGTGCAAATATTCTAAACAACAGAGATCCTTTTTCCCTGTAGAACATCACCATTACCACTTCTTCGGCTTCGAATCCGTTCTCGGAGACAAACTTCTTCCAGCCAGCAGTTATGTTAATGCAGCCATCAGAGTCAATGTGGTAGTCAGCATGCATATAGTCATACCCATTCTTGTGCTCTGTCTCCAGAATAAGCTTCCCTGAACTTGCAGCAGGAAACCATATTGCGGATGGCACTTTCTGCAATTTGGCATGCATTTTGAACGAAAAGGTAAACACCTGACAATTTTGCTATATCTGAACATAATCTATATACATGAACTGAAATATGCATGGATATATGACTACTAGTAAGAAAAACAGGTTCAATATATGAACTAAAATATATATGGACCTGACTAGTAACTTTACTACAATATATACTATTCTACTAACACTTTCGCACTGCATGCTCAACGGTACAACACTGCTTTAGGAAAGCAAGAGCATTGCGATGCTGGGTGAGGGAACTGCTTTTTTGATTTGGGTGTTGCTGATTGTTTGTTCAGGTTCGTTCAAACTAGTGCACACCTGACCCAGACTGAAGAAATATACGTAGAACCATGTAGTGTTTAATTACTGACTAATCTGAACAAAAATGTAGATTTGGGTATTGATAAGACTAAGCTAACTGACGGAAACATACGTTCATATGTGGATTTGGAACCTAAAAAGTAAATAAGACCAGGAGGGGAAACATGCACCCATGATTCCTCGAGGTCTGCAGGCATGAGGCGATATAGAAATGGTGACCGAAACCCGCGGTTGGTGGTCAGCAGGCACTCGAGCTGGCTGCGCCGCTGAGTCTCCGTGGGCTCCACACCTTGATGGTACACGCATGGCACCATCCTTGCCAAGCAGCCGCATGAGCAGTCCATGGCACGGCAGGGCAGAGGCAAAATAGGAGGAGGAGAATGGGCGGAACCCTAGATCTTGTTTTGGAGATAGGAAGGAGACTGATTAGTTTTGTTAGTTGGGAGCCCGGATGGATAGGTTTTATGGAGCGAGTATGGATGGCTGATTAGTCAACAATAATAAAAAGTAATAAGTGGTGTGGTTGGTGGTAGGCGGTAGATGTAATCTGATTTAGTTGATTAGTCAACAATAATAAAAAGTAATAAGTTGGGAGCCCAGATGCATTTTTGTTAACAAGAGAACTGCTTCTTTGATGTTAACGTACTGCATTATTGAAGTTGGCGGACTGCATTTCTGTTGTGATATCTGGCGGCATGCATTTTTTATGTGAATGAACTGCAGTTGGGTGGGGGGTCCCGCCCCCCCCCCCCCCCCATATTTTTTTGTTGTGGTTATGCATTTATTTTTATTTTTTATTTTTGTTGTTGGTGATAAATGCATTATAATGGTGTTCTTTTTTATTTTTCGAATGTTTGTTTTTTTATTGGGTCGTGGAATGTGAGAGTCTATTGGGCCTTTTGGGTGTTAATTCACATCCGGCCCAAGTCTACCTACCTGCACGGCTGCTTCGCTCAGTGCAGTCGGTATGCGCTAAAGTTTAGTCCCACCTCGCCCACCGAGGGTGGGCACGACCGGTTTATAAGCCCAAGCGAGGCAACCCTTCTGAACTCCATGTAACACTCATTGTGCACTCACACACGGCGCTCTCTCCCCTATCACTATGACCTATGGGCCCTGATGTGCCTGTCCCCATGCATGCTGACTCAGTACGAGACTCGCTGGGACCAGGTTGCACCTAGGCGGTCATTTTTTTTATTTTTTCGTATGTTCCATGCGTGTGTGCACTGCTTTGTTAGGTTGGTGTGCACTTCATTTAAGAACATTCTGTACTGCATGTCCTTTCATGACGGTTGTGCACTGCATGGATCTTCATTTGTGCACTGCATGCTCGTCCGTTTGTGCACTGCTATGTGCACCTGCCTTGTGCGGTACCCTAATGACATACTATCGCTGCTATGTTTATATTTTAATGCACTGCAGTACATTCTAACAGAGAACTGCAACAATGTACTGGAAATATACTTGTTCATAAGATAAGCAAATTGCATGATTACAAAGCAAACTGCATCACAAGCAAACCTAAATTTAACACAAGCAAACTACAAACTTGACAGAAAGCAAATCTGATGAGAAATCTAAAATGGCTCAAGCAATCTTGTAGGTACTTTCATGGCCGGCACCACCTCTTTTCTTCAGTGGTCATAGTCGCCCCAGGACATGGCGCGCTTCCTGGACTTCTCCTTCTCGAGTTTTGCCCGGCGGAACCCTTCCTGGGTGATGGTGAGGCGGCTCCATATCTCGTACGCGGCGTAAGCGTCCTTTGCCTCATGGTCAGGGGCATGCACTCCCAACGTTTGTGCTCTGCGTCCGTCATCTTCTTCTTCATGTTGTTGTAGTAGTCGTTGACGAGGATGCCGGAGACGTCTGCAAGGGAGTCCAGCGGCTTGGTCGCTGTGGGCACCCTCCATTCCTTCTGGATGTCGATGAAGTGGGCGATCTCCAGCCTGACGCGGTCGAACATCTCTATGTCGCCGTCGATGGAGAAGCCAGCAAACGTGTACCTGGGGTCGGCGAGGAAGTTGTCAAACCTGATGCAGTTGTCGTGGGCTTCGCTGAGTTGGAAGAGCAGCACCGGATGATCCTTGCTGACGGAGAGCTGAACGAGGGCGGCCTTCTGGTTCGGGCCTTCCTCCTTGGTGTACTCCACGTCAACTCCGACGATCTTGTGGCACTGCCTCTGGAGGTGGCGCTCGTACTGCTTGATGGTGGTCGCCGTCTTCCTCAAGTCGTTGGTGTGGATGACGTGCAACTTGGTGTTGCTGTGGGCCTCCACGTCCTTGAACTCCTTGATGAACCCCATCGGCTGGAGAACTTCTTCCTCCTTGAACTTGGTCTTTTTGTGGAGATCGATGGCGATTTTGGTTGTTGTGGATGAGAAAGTGGTGGTGGAGGTCTGAATTTATGGGCGGGATGGCGGCAAAGGATGAACTGCACGATCTCCCTCACGATGCGGTTCTGCAGATCGTGGGTTTGGTTGCGTATGTGATCGTGGCTTTTTAGCGATGCAACCGCTCGGAGTGGTGGTCTTCTGTGATCGTGGGTTTTTGATCGTGTTTTTAAAAAAAATCATAATTAATATTGTTCACCACCGCTATATATCCAGACGTGTATGTTTTTGGTAAGTGGTAGTCCGTATAAATAACCTGATTCAGATGGCGAACTGCATTTTAGATGTAACCGCACTTCTTTGTAGAAAAGCCCGTACAACATTATTGAATAATGCGGACTTCATCCTTTATCTGAACGAACTGTAGTTTTTGGCCCGGGGGGGTGGGGCTTTTATTTTTTATTTTGCGAGTATTCATTTAGAGGAAGTCTTCTTTTTTTGGACGCGCTATGTCCACGGGCGGACTGTTTTTTTATCGGCGGAACTGATTTTATTTACAATGTGTACTGCATCATGTGTTTGCCCAAGCGTCATTAACGCACGGAGCGAACTGCATCTTGTTTCATGCATTTTTTACTTAAATTTTTTATGAAAAATGTGAACTGCAAGTGTTTCCATTGTATACAGGTGGACTTCTGCTTCCCTTCAAGTGAGCTTCAATTATTTTGGCCGGGCCTGTCATTTCGGTTTTTGTTGATGAGCTGGGTACGGCTCCTTGTAAATTAGCCTGGACGTTACGGGCCGGGCCGTTTGTGCAGCTCTTCCCAAGTGCCTCTCACACGCGTCCCTCCCACGCGCTCGCACTTCTCCCTCTCTTCCAGTGCCGCCCGGAGCAACCCCCCACCCCCATGGAAACCGCCGTCGCGCGCAGCAACCGCCGTCGGCCGCGGCAACCGCCGTCCTCCACTGCATCCGTCTGCGCCCGGGTTTCCTTTTATCGGCACGTTGCTTCAGATTCTTCTATTTCGCGTCCCCTTCCGCTCCCCTCCCCCCCCACTCCCGGCACCGCCGCCGCTCATCTCCATTGGTTGTGGTCCGCCTCTCATCCCCTCGTTCGTGATCGTCCCCCATCTAGTTGTTCCATTCTCTTAGTGGCTGCGCTTTTTGCTGATGTAGTTTGTTTTCGCAAGCAGTCGATTTCTTCTCGATTTGAAGTCGGTACTCGCATGGGCTCCGTGGGCAGAGCAAGGTGTATCTAGGGTTTTGTCGGATTTCCTCTTTTTTGTTGCTGGTATTCGTCACGCCGTCCTTGCTCGCGACGCAAACACCATGTCTTCGCCAAGCAAAGCACATGGAGGAGATCAAGGTATATGGACTGCTTGCTTCCCCTTGTTTATTTTGTGTCTTGTTTATCTAATTATCTTGGTCATCATGTAGATTCGTTTTTTCTGTGTTAGTTCTCATCAGTCTCATGATGTAGATTCTGACATTTATTTAATTATGTTTCTGCTTTTTTGAATCCACTAGGTAAAAATGTTGGCACTGGCCCTAATGATGCTGTTTATGATTCGCCGATTGGCTCGCGTTGTCCTGGTGGTGAGGATCATGGTGGTCAGGCTAGCCCTGAAGTGAATTCACCAATTGAAACCTCCCCTATTAGTGTGGCTCCTCCTTCTGGTATGTTCTTGTTTTTTTCCTTATTTTAGTTTTGGCAACCTGTGTATGAATTGTGAACTGCTTTATTGTTCTCTTTATGTACTTGCTATTTTTGATGTGTATTATTTTGTTTATTGTATGTTCTGCTTATTGATGTTGTGCAAACTGCAAAATGATTGTGTGTGTGAATTGTGAAGTGCATTATTATTTGATTTATATACTAGCTATTTTTGTTGTTTTACAAACTATTAATGGCTTTGTGAAGTTAGTCAGCCTTTTTTTGTGATCAAACATGGACTTGGTGATTTTTTCAAGGATATTTTTTCCTTTATTTTTTTTGTATGAAGCACTGCATTATATGGATAGGTGAACTGCATTTTGTTCGTTTGCGCACTTCTTGCTGACCATAGTTAAACTTCATTCCAATGCAGCAACTGATTTTTCTTGCATTATACTCACTTGATTGACCATTATTTTGCAGAGGGTGTCGTTGGTGTGAGCTCTAACCAGAGCTTTAGGCGGCCCGTGTTGTCTGAAACACAGTCACAATCTGTTGATGGTACAGAGCAAGTTACGCAGGAGTGGATGGTCCCGGCACAGCTCCAAGCTTATGAATCGAAGAAACGCAAGAAGTTGTTGAGGTTTGAAATTGATACAAAGAAGTATGAGGAGATGGAGAAGCAGAGGAGGGATGCAGATGCTGCCAGGAGTGTGAAATTTGATAATGTCAAGCAGCATGTTGTGCAGAAGAAGAGTCTGAGTTCTGTTGCTGAGCAAGGTAGTACTCCTCGGCGCAGTCCCCGTGTCGCTTGCATGGAGAAGAACGTCGGTAAGAGAACTGTTGAAGCTGGTGGGGAGGATACGCAATGGAAGCGGGCATATGTTGATGATGAGCCCGAGTCTGACGATGATGACTTTGTTCTTGCTGATGTTGTGAGGAATGCTAAGTCTGCGAGATGGAAAGATTGTGGTCCATCTAAGAGTCAACATAAGAGGCCGCGTGTTGTTGCTGACGAAGATGAGGATGCTGTCTCGGGTGGGGAGGCGGATGTTGTTCCAAAGGTTTGTTGAAGTGCTGCGTTTGTTTCTTCCATTGTTGTTTTATTTACCTTTTTTTCTCTTATCTGCCTAATTTATTAATGTGGACTGCATCTTCCTTTGCACAGAAGAAGAAGAAGACTAGTAAGAGGAAGAGAACTGGAGATGATGGCGAGGAAGGAGATGATGTTCGATTTAATAAGACCGTACGTTTGTCAATCCCCAATGTGTGCAAAGCTGCTGGATTATTGAAAGATCCACACCGCAATCGTGTTCGTGACGCTGGTTTTGGTGCTGTCTTTAACATGACAGTAGAGAAAAATGTGTCCCGCATTCTTATGTGCTATATGATGGGAATTATTGACCCTGCCAAGATGGAAATAAACTTTGGTCCTGACAGGGTTCTTCGAAGCAATCGTGGTGTTGTTCATCAAATATTTGATTTTCCTGTGGGACCTCACACTGCTCCCACGCCTGCTACCAGTGGCCATGATGATTTGTTGTCTGCCCTCAAGGATGAGCTTGGATTTACCCGTTCAAAATGTATAGGTGTTAAGGACTTGCTTGCACTGCTGGCGGTGTTAGTGGAGAGCGAGGAGACCGAGACGGTTGATCTTGCTGTCAAGGTTTTCTTCCTGATACTTTATCAGAATTTGGTATGCCCTGGGCCTGCTGACCATTTGGGAAAGGTCACTGCCATGGTTGAGAACATGGATTATTCTGCTATGGCCCAGATGAACTTTTGTAAGCTTATTGTTGATGAGCTCCAAGTAGCTGTGGTGAAGTGGCAGTCAGAAGGTAGCGCGCAGAATTGCGCTGAGGGTTGTGCTATTGTCCCACTGATTATGTATTTGGATTACTTGAACCTTCGCAAATTTTGAGTTATGCACACGTTGACGCCACGTGCGTCATATCTGACGAACAAAAACTTGTTGAAGATATACAACGAAGATATGATTGTCAAGGGAAAGATTTATCTGGAAACTTACAGATTTGGGAAACTGCCGGTTAGTGCATTCTTTTTTTAAATGTTTTTCTGTTCCTGTTATCCTAGTTTTATGAACAACGTCTTTCTATTTTTGCTGTCAGATAAATCTGAACCTCCTAGTATTCACATGTGGACTTCTTTTCCTTTTTGCAGTGGAAGGCGTCCGGTGATATTGTCTACAATCGTCCAGTTGCACTTTTACGTGACAGCTCTGGTGCAGGCCCTAGCAGTCCTGCTAGGTTCCATGAGCCTATCTGTAGCTAGCCGCCGCCTACCCGGGGTTTCACGGCTGGTTGGATCTCTAATACTAGAAGCACTTCTGATCAGACGTTTGTTGGCGGCAGAAGACACGAGGAGATTGATGAGCTTCTTCAGAAGGTTATCAAGTTAATAGAAGATTTGCCAACCTCTGGTGATAGGTTGAGGACAGTTGCTAGATTTTTCCCTGTTGGCCACGGCCCCCCTGAAGAAGAAATTGTGGCTGCACACAACTTTGATCGTGGTGTGGTTGAAGGCTTGAAGATTGCAGTGACGAATATTCGGTCTTCGTATGCTCAGTTGAAGCAGTCGCAAGATGAAAAATGCGCTCGGTTTGAGAAGGATGTTGAGAAGATTTTGAAAGAAATGGACCGACGGGATGCTGGTGCTGACGCTGAAAATGTACGTTTTCCCTTTATTTGTCCTTTGTACCTCATTTGTTTATTATGTGTACTGCTCCTGACTCTATAGTTTTTTCGCCAGTTATATATTTTCCTATATTGTGTCTGTGATTTTTTTTCTATTTTAGGCTGGAGTAGAATCTTCTGATGTTCATGCATCTCAGGACGATGGGATTGATCAGGACGATGGGACTGGAGCTGCAGATTGTGATGCGCACCAGGATCCTCACGATGGCTTTGGGAAGGACGATCACTTGGCTGATGCGTCGTCCCCTCCAGATGTTGTAGCTGAGAAGGTTTAGTGGAATGACTTTTTGTACTATTGTTTTGTAATCTATGTATATTGTTGGTCTAATGCATTTGTTTTACATAAGTGAGCTGCATTATTTGGCATAAGTGAGCTGCAGTCTTTGACATATGTGGGCTGCATTCAGTTAGTGAACTGCATTGGTTTACATGAGTGAGCTCCATTCTTTGGCATAAGTGAGCTGCAGTCTTTGACATATGTGGGCTGCATGCTGTTCTGTTGGTGAACTGCATTGTTTTAGAGAAGTGAGCTGCAATCTTTTACACAAGTAGGCTGCAGTCTTATTTTTTGACATTAGTGGGCTGCATGTTGTTCAGGTTGTGAACTGCATTGTTTTACATAAGTGAGCTTCATGTTGTCGTGTTAATTTCATCTCACGCTCATTTGTGTTATCGTTGGCTTATTTTTTTAAATGTTTTGGCAGTCTGGAGAGGGAAATGCAGAAGTTCATTAGTCGGTTGGCGTTGTTCGTGTTGATGTGAACCAGGAGGACCGCGCTGTTGCTGGTGGTGACGGTGTAAGGGTTTCTGTATCAACAGCTTGTGAGAGTGCAGAAGCTTCTGTAGCTCAGGAATCCGATCCAGCTGTTGCCCCTAGTCGTCATGAAGATGTTGATGTTGATATTGAAAAGCTGCACGAGAATGACGTTCCTGTTGATAATGTTGCTGGTTCTCCTGTTTGTCTGGCTGCCGATGATGTTCCTCGTGTTTTCAGTGTGGAACCTCATGTGGGTGAGATATCTGAGGACGTTGTGGTTGCCCGGACTGTTCAAAATGCAGAAAATGCTGATGTTGACGCAGTAGGTCAGTCTAGTGAGGCTATGGTGCTTTCAGCGCAACCTACTGGTGGAACTGTTTTGATCTCATCTGAAGAGCAAGAGCACGAAGAGTCTGACACTGAAGGCAAGTATTTTGTTTTGAAAAGTGAACTTGATGTTTTTGTCAGTCATTGTAATTACTATGGTAACTACATATCACATGTTTTATGATAAAATGAACTTCTTCTTTGTTAATGCTTTCAAAATAGTTGCTAGCTAGCATATTTTCATTTTCTTTACAAGTGAACTTCATATTTTTTAAATTCTTTTTCTTAATATACCATCTGTATGGAATATATCATTTTTTGATAAGTGAACTTCATTTTTTTACTTGTTTCTTTTTTTATATATATATTTTGCAGATGACGAACATGCTATTGTGGCTCCGTCGAGCATTGATCCAGCTCTTCTCAAGAGATACAACGAGCTGTACAGTGCTGTTACCCGGGCTCGGAAGGACAAAAAGAAGAAGTATGACATTTTTTGAATTCTTAAATTGTTATGTTAATATGTATTTTCTAATCGCAGACTTTACCCTTTTTCATTCTTGTTATTTTGATAGTATCTTATGTTGCAGTTTTTCAACAAAATTTCAGGGGCCTGATTGCTTTTGTAACTGAATTGGGCGGTATTCCCATTGCCGAAGTTGGTGAATCTTTTTGGACGAAGGGATGCTCCCAACCCGCCTTGTTGATTTAGGGGTTTCTTTGCTGGTAGATAAGTTTAAGGGATCTTCGACGATGGTTGTGCCGTACCATATTTGTGTAAGCATGCATAACTTTTGTTTGTTATTTTATTCTCTTTTTGTATTTCGTGTGATGACCTGTATGCTTTTCCACCCTTTTTTGCCTTGATTTGTTTGGCAGACAAGTATTTGGAATGGCGGTAGTGTAGGCAGGGCGGTGAAGTTGATGTTCTCGTCAAGAGCTGAGGACCGTGTCGATAAAAAAGATATGGTGAGTAATGTTTTATGTGTCTAGAATTATTTTGTGTGTGTCGGTTTTATAGTGTTCTGATTTTTGTTTTTGTAATGCATAAATGGCTGAGAGGATAACATATATATATATATATATATATACATTTTTTTCTTCCAACATATCCTGTTTGCAACATTTGATCCTCGAAACACGAATGAAGTCGGAGCTGTTGGCCATTATTGTGTAGTCGCCTTGAATCTGAATGAAAGGTGGTTTGAATTTCTTGACTCGCTCCATAAACCTGGCAGTGTTGAAGGAAACAGGGTTTTCAGGAGGATGGTTAAAAATATCAAGCGTGCATGGAAAGAAGGTAGCGGAAGTTCTGATGAGCCGCTAAATCCTCCGAAACATGATGGCTTTACGTTGAAACATGTGATTGTCCCAATTCAGCCAAATGGGTATGTTTGTTGTAGCCCCCCCTCCCTTGCTATTCCTCAACTGTCCTTTTATATGAATGTGAAACTTATGGTTTTGTTCTTTTGCAGGCATGATTGTGGATTCTATATGTTCCAATTCTTGCAAACATGGGATGGAATTCGAGTTGCTCAGTTTGGGGTGGAGCACATCGGCTACATCAGGAAGGCCATGCTCTACAGCTGGCTCACATCATCGAAGTGTTCCTTGGATCTATCTTCGCTTTTAATATTTGAAGATAAAGGTTGTGTTTGTGAACTGCTTGATTCCCCTCCTTTTTTTGTGTGTGCTGCTTGCTTTCGTTTCTTAGGCATTAGTTTTTAGTGTGCCAGTGGACTGCGTTTTTTTGAGAGTGGCGAGCTGCGTATTTTGTTGTGTTAGTGAGCTTCAGATTCTTGATGAGTGAGCTTCAGTTTCTGTATAAGTGAGCTGCATTGTTTTGGATAAGTGAGCTGCACTGCTTTTGATGAGTGAGTTGCACTCCCTTTATGTGAGTGAGCTGCATCATGTTCTTTAGTGAACTGCATTTCTGTACATTAGTGAGTTGCGTTTGACTTTTATGGTGTTATACTTGGGTATTTTGTTAGAACTGGACAAGTTAGCTGAGTGTTCCCGTGTTGTTTCACATCTCTTTTTTAGGTTTTGATGGAGGCCTTCATGGAGGTTGTACAACACTTTTTGAGACCTAGGTTTCTGAAGCGGCTATGGAGGATTGTGTTGTTGAAATCTCTCCTGATAAAACTGGTTCTTTGGCTGGAGTTGGTGTGAACACTGGTGTTGCATCTGAACCTGTTGGTGGAAAGGAAGCTGCACCTGGCTCTTCACGTGAGGTATTAAATCTTGATGATGATGATGATTTCGTGATGCCGGTTGTGCCACCCATCAGTAAGAGGACTAGGAGTGCAGCGATCAATCGTCCCACGGGTGTTGAGGGTGTTGTAGTTTCGAACAAGAGGGCAGTAGAGAGGCTTGTTAAGCTTAGATGCTCTATGGAGAAGTTGAAGCCTTCCAGGTTCAGACATCTTAATGAGGCGAGGCAAATAAAGGATCTCATTCTCAGCCAAGATTTCAGGGCCAAATACAACGAGTGAGATCTATGTGTCTGTCCTTCATCTTTTTGTGTGTTTAGTTTTTGTTTTGAACTTTATTTTTTGACCCCAATCTGTGTTTGTGTCTCTTGTTATATCTTTTCCGCAAAAGCTCACTCTTCATGGTCAAAAGTCCTTTTAATGATCTTGAATCAACCAATGTTGACTATATGTTTTGCACATTTGGGAAAGGAGCTTTCATGGACTCGTATCTCATGGATTTTGTCATTAAGTACTGGAAGCAAGATCCTGACATGAGTTTAGTTTATCGTTCTGGTGATCGTGTGCTACTTACACCTTTATTCATCACGGTAAATGTGTATGCTGTCATCTTTTTTTTGCCTTTATGCATTTTTTCTTTCGTACTGAATTTTTTATGTCCATGCGTGCATGCATTTTTTCTTTTTTTGCATGTCTCATTTTATTCTTTTTATATGCAGTATGTTCTTCAAATGGAAACTGTCGTGAAGAAAAATGAAGAAGGATATCCTGTGTTGCCAGTTGTGCATAACCCATTTATTTTAGAACATGCGGCTGAGCAGTTCAGGTTTTTTGTTGGTGATGATAACCTGCTCGACGCAAAACTAGTAAGGCCACTGTGTCCATCATTTTCTTCTTCTTCCTTGTTGCATTTCCTCTGTAGTTATTTTCAGCAGTGATCCTAGTGCTATGTGTGGAATGAACTTCATTGATTTTTTTTATTGTCCCATTTCCCGTATGTATCTTCCCCCGACAGATTTTGATGCCGCGCTCTAAGGACGGACATTACTCCCTATACACGATGAACCGCCATCGCGATACCATTGATATCCATGATGCGAGGAGGTACACTGGCAATGCTGATGAAGTGACAAAGTGGCGCAGGTCTGAGTACCACGCAGACTGCACTGAACTGGTATGGCAAAGTTTTGACCATTCTGACTACATTATTACCTCTCATAGAACTGCACTTGCTAGTACAGTGGACTGCAGTATCTGTGTTATAGAACTGCATTTTCTCGCAGCACCAACCTGGTTAAACGAGTGATAACCCAATCCTAACTACGTTGTTAGTACTCGTAGCACTGCACTTGTTAGTACAGTGCACTGCAATATCTGTGACATTGAACTGCATTTTCTCGAACCTCCTACGCTGGCTAAAAGAGTGATAAAGCCATTTTTTGTAGATGAGCTCGCATGCATTAAAAGAAGGACAGTTCATATCATGTGGAGAACATATAGTTTCATCGTCTTAATAGAAAAAATTATTAATATAACATCTCTGTTTTTTGTTTTACGTTTTCTTTTATTTGATCTGTAACGTGTCTTTTTGGCTCTTGTGGCTGTCTTTTTCCTTTTGCCAGATGACCAGAATGACTCTAGTGATGAAGGCGGTTTATGGTGAAAAGTTGTATAACTCGAAGAAGCACCCTGACTGAGTTAAATTGGCAGAGAAGCCTTTTTTTCCGGTCACGCCAGAACAGGGGCCAAATGAGTGTGGATTCTATGTTCCGAGGATGTCGCAGCAGTATGACGGCACGCGTATGGTCGAAAAAATTGCTAAACAAGATGTAATACTTTTCTGTACCTCCCATTTTGGTAGTGTTTTTTCTTTTACGTTTTAATTTTTGTTTTACGTCACGTCCTTTAATCATCTATCTGCATTTTCAACTTTTTCGGCCTGTTGTCGAAGATTGGAAGGCGGAGTACATTCACCAACTGATTTTCCATCCTTCCAACATGTTGTGTATTGAAGACATGCCGCCTGAGCTCCGCGAGCTCATCGATAGCCTTGGGCTTTCTTCCCAATCGCAGTCGCGTTCACAGTAGCCGTGTTAGGCATAAACATGTTAATGATTTGTACTAAAGCTAGGTTTTACGGTGTGTAATGTGTACTGTCTAACGTATTTCATGTTTTGCAAATAATTTGTATGAAGGCTACAATTACGGCATGTGTAGCGTCTGTTTTTATTTATGTAAATGATTTTTTTATGTGAAATATGGTTCTTCAATGTGTGTTCTGCGTGCATCAGTGCTGTTGTAGCCGTCTCTTTTTATTTATCTTATTTTTATCGATGAAAAAACTTGCAGAATGGCACTACATTCTGTGTTGTTGTTTTTTTGAACTGCACTTTATTTCTGTATATAAGTGTACTGCAGTCCCCCCTCTTGGCTGACTTTTTCCGCCGCAACTTTTTATTTTTGATTTCATGTTTTTTTAATCTAGCGTTTGCGTGATGGGATGGAGTAGGAATTGAACCTCACTGCTCCTGTCAAGCAAGCGCATTGCCGCGTTAGCGCGAGGCCGAGCCAGGAACGAGCCAGAGCAGGCGACGACGCGGCGTGCCGTGGCGTCGCATGCTGAGGCGAGTCCGTCACATCCGTGACCCCACTATCTATCTTAGGGGTGTTGGGGGGTGCAGTTGTTCTGGGGGGAAACAGAATAACCGCACTGCGCCTGTCAAGCAAGCGCACTGCCGCGTTAGCGCGAGGCCGGGCCGGGGGTGGGGGAGGGGGTCGGGACCCCCCCTCCCCCACCCCTGGCTAGGCCGAGCCAGGAACGAGCCGGAGCAGGCGACGACGCGGCGTGCCGCGGCGTCGCATGCTAAGGCGAGTCCGTCACATCCGTGACCCCACTATCTATCTTAGGGGTGTTGGGGGGTGCGGTTGTTCGGGAGGAAACAGAATAACCGCACTGCGCCTGTCAAGCAGGCGCATTGCCGCGTTAGCGCGAGGCCGAGCCAGGAAAGAGCTGGAGCAGGCGACAACGCGGCATGCCGCGGCGTCGCATGCTGAGGCGAGTCCATCACATCCGTGACCCCACTATCTATCTTAGGGGTGTTGGGGGGTGCGGTTGTTCGAGGGGGAAACAGAATAACCGCACTGCGCCTGTCAAGCAAGCGCACTGCTGCGTTAGCGCGAGGCCGAGCCGGGGGTGGGGGAGGGGGGTCGGGACCCTCCTCCCCCACCCCCGGCGAGGCCGAGCCAGGAACGAGCCGGTGTTGGAAATATGCCCTAGAGGCAATAATAAATTAGTTATTATCATATTTCCCCGTTCATGATAATAGTTTATTATTCATGCTAGAATTGTATTGACCGGAAACTAAATATATGTGTGGATAATAGACAAATACTATGTCCCTAGTATGCCTCTACTAGACTAGCTCGTTGATCAAAAGATGGTCAAGGTTGCCTGACCATGGACATGAGTTGTCATTTGATAACGGGATCACATCATTAGGAGAATGATGTGATGGACATGACCCAACCGTTAGCATAGCAAATGATCGTTCAGTTTATTGCTATTGCTTTCACTATGTCAAATACACCTTCCTCTGACCATGAGATCATGCAACTCCCGGATACCGTAGGAATACTTTGGGTGTATCAAACGTCACAACGTTACTGGGTGATTATAAAGATGCACTACAGGTATCTCCGAAAGTGTTTGTTGAGTTGGCATGGATAGAGATTGGGATTTGTCACTCCGACTATCGGAGAGGTATCTCTGGGCCCTCTCGGTAATACAGCATCACAGAAGCCTTGCAAGCACCGTGACTAAAGAGTTAGTTGCAAGATGATGTATTACGGAACGAGTAAAGAGACTTGCCGGTAACAAGATTGAACTAGGTATTGGATACCGACGATCGAATCTCGGGCAAGTAACATACCGCCAGACAAAGGGAACAACGTATGTTGACATATGAGGTTCACCGATAAAGATCTTCGTGGAATATGTAGGAACCAATATGAGCATCCAGGTTCCGCTGTTGGTTATTGACCGGAGAGTCGTCTCGGTCATGTCTACATCATTCCCGAACTCGTAGGGTCCGCACACTTAAGGTTCGATGACGATTTAGTATTATATGAGTTATGTGATTGGTAGCCGAAGTTTGTTCGGAGTCCCGGATGAGATCACGGACATGACGAGGAGTCTCGAAATGGTCGAGAGGTAAAGATTCATATATTGAAAGGCTATATTCGGACGTCGGAACGGTTCCGAGTGATTCGGGTATTTTTCGGAGTACCGGGGAGTTACGGGAATTCACCGGGAGAAGTAATGGGCCTTATTGGGCCATACGGGAAAAGGAGAGGCAGGCCACGTGAGGAGGCGCGCGCCCCCCTTGCCCAAACCGAATTGGACTAGGGGAGGGGGCGCAGCCCCCTCTTTCCTTTCCCTCTCCCTCCCCCCTTTCCTACTCCGTATGGGAGGTGGAATCCTACTAGGACTAAGGAGTCCTAGTAGGACTCCCCACACTTGGCGCACCCCTAGGGGGCCGGCCTCCTCCCTCCCTCCTTTATATACGGAGGAGGGGCACCCCTTGGAGACACACAATTGTCCCATAGCCGTGTGCGGTGCCCCGATCTCCGTTTTCCACCTCGGTCATATTTTCGGAGAGCTTAGGCGAAGCCCTACCGGAATCACTTCACCATCACCATCGCCACGCCATCGTGCTGACGGAACTCATCTACTACCTCGACGTCTTGCTGGATCAAGAAGGCGAGGAACGTCACCGAGCTGCACGTGTGTAGAACTCGGAGGTGCCGTACGTTCGGTACTCGATCAGTGGAGCTCGAAGGATTGTTCGACTACATCAACCGCGTTGTGAGACGCTTCCGCTAACGGTCTACGAGGGTACGTAGACACACTCTCCCCTCTCGTAGCGATGCATCTCCATGGATAGATCTTGCGTGAGCGTAGGAAATTTTTGAAATTCTTGCTCCGTTCCCCAACAGCCGGAGCAGGCGACGACGCGGCGTGCCGTGGCGTCGCATGCTGAGGCGAGTCTGTCACATCCGTGACCCCATTATCTATCTTAGGGGTGTTGGGGGGTTGCGGTTGTTCGGGGGGGAAACAGAATAACCGCACTGCGCCTGTCAAGCAAGCGCACTGCCGCGTTAGCGCGAGGCCGACTCGGGGGTGGCGTTCCCACTGTTATTTTTTTATAAGAATTTTGTAATTAATTTTGAATAATTTATCTAAGTTATTTAATTGTACCTTTGTTATAGTATTGATTGAACTGATTGTCTTTAATGTTTATTTTTTCGCACTATTTCAGTTGTTTTTTTATTTTATTTAATTAATACTATTATGTTTCAGTAACTGCCCCGAGATCGTGGGCTTTGGCCATTTTTTTTCTCCCACGGTCGTGGGCTTTGGGCGTACTGTTTTCTTTCAGTCTCCTCTTAACTTCCCTTCCTCTCCCCTCATCTCCCCTCCGCTCTTCCGTCTCCTCTGTCGCTGCGGGAACATGCTTCTGCACTGTCGCCGCGGGAGCATTGTCCGGCGGCTGGAACTTCAGGAGAAGTTTTGTGTGGTGTGTTGTTTCCTTTCCTCTCCCCTCCACTCCCCTCTCCCTCCCACAGGCTCTTGATTTTGCTGGCTTCTAACTTGTTCCTCCCCTGCGTTCTTGTTAGTCTTCGCGAGGAGAAGTTTCTTGTGTTGTGGTTTTTTCCGGCTAGGGGCGCGCGGGTATCTTGATTCGGTGGCGGATTTGCTGCTTGGTGGTAAGATTTTTGCTTGTTCGGTGTGCTTGCTTTCTAAGCTGTAAGAACCATAAGTTTTCCTCGTGTGATTTGCAGGTCTGGATCGGTGGTTGCCTGGTTTGTAGATCTCGATGGGTACGCCACCGAGTCGCAAGAATGTGGACGCATATAATTAGTTGTGCTAAGCCTAAGTTGTCTTTTTGTTAGGTGCTTGATCTTTGCTAGATCTTGTGTGTAATAGGTTTTTTGTCCTGTGATTCATATAGTTGTTGTATGGATATTGCTAGTTGTTGATTTTTGCCCTGGATTGTGTGGTATGTGTATTTTTAGGTCGTTTTAACCTCCACCTATATTGTAGTACTGAACATCATGTACAGTTTGAACTGACTAGTGCCATCTGAATAGTTTGTATCCGTTTGAGAAGAACTGCTAGCATGTTGAAACGGTGCACATTTTTAACTTGGTTGTGCCAGTTGTGCTATTTGTATGATTTACTTTTTGCTGGTCATGTTCATGAACTGATGTAATGTAATGTTTGTGCACTTGTATGGTTCATAGGATTGAACTGAGTGCTTGATCATATTTTTGCATACTAGTTTTTTTTGCTAACTTTTATGTTGTTGCAGATGTTGGAGTGCTAGTACCTCCTGATTCTGACAAATCTGGTCCCCTTCAAGATCTTGGGAATGCTATTTTTGAGAAATCAAATCCTCTAGAAGAACTTGTGAGTGTTGCTGGTCTTACTCTGTTATTTGCTCTTTTCATTAGCGTTGTTTACGTAAATGTGTTGAGTTACATCAGTTATTCCTTTTGTTTGTGTGTGTTGTCATTCATCTTATGTATTTGTTTCTGTAGTGTTATTTGTTTTATTTTATTTTTGTGTGCTTATGTTATTTGGTTGATGCAGTGAATGATAGCCATCGTGCTCCTGAGGACATTAGTGATGTTGTCAAAGATATTAATGATGGTATTTATTCTATCAATTTTGGTGATGGAGATGGGAGTTTGCAGTTGTCAATTACTCAGTCTAAAAGTGTGGATGGCACTGAGCCTGTTACTCAAGCTGATGATGTTGGTCTGCAACTACAGTTGGAGGATGAAAGGGTAAGAAAGAAAAAGAGTGATTTTCTTAAGAGAAAGGAGTTGGAACGGCGTCAAAAGGCTTCTTGCGTCCATCCATGTGCTGAGGATGGCGTGGAAGCTGGGCATGGTGAAGGTGTTGTCGAGGCTGGTGGTACTGGTCATCCTGGGGCTGGTGGAACTGAGATGCCTGCCAAGATGAACTTGTTGCAGACTCGGTTGACTCAAGTGTTTCCTCATGATGCAATCAAGGTGAAAAGAACTATTTTGAAGAGGAAGTTGGTAGATCAAAATTCAGATGGCACGCCGAGGCGTAGCCCACGCTTGAAAGCTGCTTGCAAGGCTGGTGATAGCAAAGCCGATGCAGATAATGTTGCTGTCAAGATTGGTCCAAGCACTATTGGTGGCACCCCTGTTCGCCGGAGTCCTTGAGTTTTGGCATATAATAAGCCTTCTTCGTCTCCTCTTCCCGAGGGCTCTTCTTTAAAGGAAAATAAGAAGCGCAAAGTTCCCCTGCAAAGGTTAACAAATGTGTGAAGAAGCGTGCTCGTGTGGAGGCTAAAGATCCTGCATTTGAAGGAGATGCTCTTGAAGTTAATTCTGAAGATGAAGATGCACTGGTATGTATTTTTTTTTGTGTGTAGTATTTGAGTTTTTGCTACGTTTATTAGTTGTCGTGATTAAGTTATATTGCTTTGTTCTAGTTTGGCTGAAGTAGGGTACATAGTGAATGTGTTGATGTCTGGAAGCTGTGTGATCTCTATTATCTTTTTATTAGTATTTAGTTCAACTTTTTTTTTGGTACTCACATGATTTTGGTTCAACTTTTACTAGTTCAACTTTTCTTATATATGTGTTTGTACTGTATGTGATGTACTAGTTGTACTTCAAAGCATGAGTTGTGGCCTGGTAGGGATGTTGGCCAGGTGAGGCTTGATGCATTTTCTGAAATTTGTGTTAGTGGTTTTTGTCTTTTTGTTTTTTGGTCTTGTATATCTATTTGTAATGTAGCTGGTTTATTAGTTGAACTTGTTCATGCATTTTTTTGCCTTCATAGTTTTCTTTTGTTTTTTAGATTCATTTACTTAAATCATGCTTTCTTTGATTTCCTTTTCAGCCTGTTAGCATGAGGAGTCCGGTCAAGCATAGAAAAGGAACAAAGCAATGTGTTGCTGTGGATGAAGGCGACTCGCAGCGTTTGAATCTAACTGTGCGATGTTCGCTGAAAGAGATAGATATTTGTGCTCGTTTGCTCAAGGAACGCCATGTGGCCCGAGTTCATGCAGCTGGTTTTGGTTCTATCTTTGATTGGAAGGTGAAGTCTAACATTTCACGCCCTCTGATGGGAGTCTTGTATCTGAAGATAGATCCTGATACCATGACTCTTGACATGGGTGAGACGAATAAGAAGCTTTGCAGCACTAGTGATGGCATACAACAGCTGTTTGGGTTCCCTCATGGTGGTCGTTCTGCACCAAGGCCGTTCGAGGACGGATACGACGATGCACTAATGAAGTTAAGATCAGATCTTGGCATCGGCAGAAGCCAGGATATCAAGACGAAAGATTTGAGGGATAAGCTCAGGGTGCTTGTCAATGATCCTGAAAAAGTTGACCTGGCTCTGCGGGTGTTCTTCAATGTTGTCTTCATGAAAGTCATGTTGCCTAGTCCAGCCACGCGGGTTTCCAGGGAGGCAGCAATGTTTGAGAACCTCGTCATTGAGGACATGGCTAATATGGATTATTGCCAGTTGATGGTTGATGAGCTTAGAAGGGCTGTTGTGAGGTACCAAAATGGTGTTACCTTGGGGAAGGCAATCACAGGCTGTGCTATAGGGCATGTATTAATGTATCTTGATTGCCTCATCCGTGGAAAGGCTCCGGACATTCACATGCGAGTCCCCCGCATATGTTTCATGAACCAGGACAAGCTTGTTGATCTTGCTGATGCAGATTTAATAAGAAAAGGCAATGCAGACCCAAGGACGTGGGTGTTTGGGAAGCTTCCGGTGAGCTTTGTTTCTATCCTGGTATTTTAGTCATTTTTTTAAAGTGCAGCTGTTTTGGTGGATGTACATGTGTAGTACATAGTTATCTGCTTAGTCTGGCCAGTCTGAAGCTTGTGAGTTTTAAATTTGTTCTTCAGGACTGACTTGCCTTTTTTTGTTGAACCGACGTTCTTGTTTTCATCATATTACCTGTGTGTGTAAACATTTGGCACTGCACTGACTGTGAAAGCATGTTAGTACTGAGGTTTTAAATATGTTAATTAGGTGATATTTTTTCTGTTGGTTGCATTGATTAGTTACCTGTTTTTTCTCGTTCCCAGTGGAAAACTCATGAGGAAGTGGTATTTTTTTGGACCTATAAACGGCCAGTCCTGGAGATGTCGTCTCAGTTTCCCAGGATTGCATCACCGCAGGATCAGTTGAGAGATGGTCGCCGTGTTGAGGGCGCTGGTGATATCCCCCCTGGCCCTAGTAAGGCTAGTACTTCCCAGAGGCCAGGTTTTGGTATTGATGTAGCTGTTTCTGCGTTGGAGCGCGTCGAGCATATTTTTATTAATGTGCGTTCTGAATTGGAAAAGGTGCCAACTATAGTTGAGCGTCTGAGCCGTATTGATGGCATTCTTCCTGATGGTCATGGATTTAATGCTGATGAAGCGTCGGACTATGTTGAGATGGAGAAAATTTTAATTAGCGATATGCGTGATGGTGCTGCTCACCTTATTCAGAGCTCGGCACGCCTGTTGAACACTGTCAAGCGTTTCAGAACTATGCAAGACTCTCGTTGCAAACCGTATGAAGGAGATGCTGATGTTGTTATCAAGCAGATGGAGCAGAACGAGGCTGCTACCGGGAGGACTGCTGATGATACCGAGGCTAATGTTTCTGACCACCATAAGAATGATGTTGGTTTCGACTCTCCCGTTCTTGAGGTGAGTCAATTTTTGATCTTTGAATTTTTACTAGATTGTTCTGCTGTCAGTACTGTAGTTGAACTTGCTCATCTGTTTTTTGATTATGTTTGATGCAGGAGACCACTCATGGTGTTGAGGCTGATGCTATTGACTGTGGAGTGAATGATTTGTCTGTTGATAAGAGCAAGGTTAGTTTTATTTTTACTATTTAGAAAGTTTATTAAATTTTCATGCGCACCCCCTTACCTGTTCATTTTTCCTTTGTTACTACCATTCAGGATCCTGTTGATGGTGATGAGTCTCATTCGCCCAACGGTGATGTTCCTTTGAATGTTAGTAGCAGCAACGTTCGTGATGATGCTGCAGATGCTTCTAAGGTTTGTTATATGTGCTTGCATTATTTTTTATGCATCTTTCCCTGCTGTTTCTTGTAGTTTTAAAAGTTCCTTTTGTGCACCTCTTGTGGGCTTTTTTGGTTGTTAGTTTTGATCATTTTATTTACTGTCTGAATTTTTTCTTTTTCAGATTCGTGATGTTGAGCGTGAGGCGACCGGTGCTGGTGATGCCGGTAGTGTTCCACTTAGCACTGATTGTGACTTGGGTGGTAAGGTTGCTAATGAGGATGTTGGTGGTGCGAGCAAACTTTATGGAAAATCTTCTGGTGTTGGTAGCGCTGAGATTGATAATGGTTCTGATTCAGAGGATTTGCCTCCAGAAAATTTCCCGCCTGGAGGGCTTGACTACGGTGATGCATTGGAAGACGTTGTGGTGTCTAGCGTGGAAGAGGTGCCATCCGAAGATGATGATTTACTTATGTCAATTTCTTCCAGCCCCTTGACACAGGAGGCGCTCCTGTCGTCGCAGGATTTTCTGTCGTCAAATACTAACAGTGCAGTCAACTTGCTGTCGTCACAGGACTTACCGTCGTCGAACCCTGAAAGTGCAGGTAAGAATTTGTGTTAGTGTTTGGTGCTTCTTTTTGTTTGTACTTCTCATATATGATGTGGTGGCTGTGTTTCCCCTGTAGTGTTTGAACTTATTTGCTTGTTCCTTTCTTTGTGTAAGCAAATGGTGCTAATGCTGCCAAGGTTGATTCATTTTTCTTCGCTGTTACGAGGTTGCGTACGAATCGTGGGAAACGGTTAGTGATGGATTTTTGTGTCCATATTGTGCCTGTATCATTTTTGTTTATTTTCCTTTCTCTGCTCGGATTATTGTTGACATCGCACTTGTTTTGATTCTTCGCATCCTCTGTTTTTGCTCAGTGATAAGCCAATGTTTTAAAATGAGGAATGTGATGCCAGCGTTGGTAAGGTGGCTTCTGCGTTCATCCTCGGTGGCATGCTCAACTCGGATTCTGCTGATGTTGTTCCATATTGTCTGCCTGAAAAGTACCGAGGCACTGACAAGCTGATTGTTCCCAGATGGGTGACGGTGAGCAATGCTTGTTTAAGTTTTATTTTTGGTTTGTTTATCTTTACTGTTCTGCGTCATGTTTGATAAGTTATTTGTCAATTTTCTGACTGTTTTTGGTGTTGCGTACAACAGACAAAGATACTTGATGGAAATATCAATGGCAACGTGAGGCAGTGGTTCACTAGATCAGGGGCTAATAATTATGACTTTGTACGTGACTCATCCTTTGTTAATCCTTTTTTTCCTAAACTGATAAAAGAATGTTTGCTCTTGTTCAGAGTTGGACTCATTGTAGTAATGAAGTTATACTGATATGTTCCTTGCAATTTTGGTAGTCTAAATAAACTTTTGTAGGCTGCTTTTATTTTTTGTCTGTACTGAGGTTCTTACTCAATTAGAACTTATGTTTTGGTGATCTGCTAGGACAGATGAATGTCCTTTTCGCGCTTGATTATTTGTTTGAAGGTTATTTATGAGTTTCATTTATAATTCTTGAATTCATTTTCTTCTGCACTTGTTTTTTTCAGCTTCTTTTCCCTACTTTTGATCCGCCGGCATTTGTGCCTGGCATGGTACCTGGTGAAGATGTTGGCCATTGGTGCTTGGTTATTCTCAATTTGAAGTGCCGTCGCTTCGAGTGCCTGGATTCACTCCGTGATGAAACCTGGGATGACGCGGTTAGATTTTTCAGGATCATGACAGATAAAATTAAGAGGCTCTGGAGGGAAGCCAGTGTAGATAGGGCCAAACCGTTCTCTCCAGTGCGTGTAGATGATTTCTCTAGCGAGTTTGTTCGTGTGCCACGACAGGAAAACACGCGAGTATCCCTTTTCATGAAATTTATTAGTTGTTTTCTGTTCCTGTTATTCGTAGTTTCGCAATTTTTGACGTGTTCATGTATTTTTATTTTTAATGTATCCTTTGTTTTTTCTGGTTAACATGCATGATTGTGGATTTTTTATGCTACAAAGCTGCAAGTCTTATCATTGCCGTGAGGATGGTGTTGTTGAAATGTTGGATTACACATTTGAAGATATTCCTGACATTAGAAAGACTCTTCTGTATACTTGTTCGACTAGCGATGTGTTTGAGGTCGACTTCCAGGGTTTGTTTGGCATTGAGCCTTGTACGTATGCATGTCTTTTTGTCTTTTGTTTCCAGCTTGCCCTCTTGACTAGTACTCTTATGAAATCTGTAGTTGAACTTACCGTTTGTGCTCCTCCTTTTTTGTTGTAGGTGAGTGGTTGGATCTTGGGGAGCATGACTGCAGGATCTTTGGCAGCCAGTTCTTGGAGCTGGAGCGTGTGGCTGTTGATTTGAGCCAGGGGTGTTCTCCTCAGAAGACAAGATCTGGTGTTCTCAAGGGTCGGTTGGGAGCTCTCAAAGGTTCTAAAGCTGCTGATTCAGAGAGCCCCGTTACACCCAAGAAGCCCATGGTCGAGTTGATAGACAGTGATGATGACACGTTTGACAAGATTGCTGGGATGGGAAGGGTCACCAGGAGCGCTGCTGCCAAGGGCCTTTCCCCTCTTGCTGGAATAGTGCGGCGTAGAGCCGGTGTTGCTAGGAAGGATTTGCATTGGAGTCTGGCAATGTTACAAGCACGAATGTGCACCCAGAGCTCCGATTAAGTTTTGCTCCCCCGTGCACGAGCTACACTCTTATAAATTCCCTCACCTGGAGAAGGCTCGCAAGTTGTATGATATCCTCCTTAGTGATGAAGGACGCGAGAAGTATGCTGAGTGAGTATCCCTCATTATGTTTCATCTTTTTTCTTTTTCTGTTTTTCTCGCTGCTATATATATATAACTTCACCTGTTCAGTATATTTAACTTGAACTGGTATGAATGTCTTATCTCCTTTTCCATGCTTTTGTTTTGTGTGTGTTGCAGGACTACATTCTGATTGATACCTCAGCCCGATGATAGTGTAACTTCATTCACTGGCAATCGCGTCTGGGAAGTTTTTGCACCTGGACAGCTGATGGAGGGGGATGTAATGGACCTCCTTATCGATGATTGGAAGAAAGATCCCGAGAGAAATGTTTATTTAACATCTGGTGATAGGATCTTGCTGAGTCCATATTTCATCATGGTAATGAATTAGACCATTTCTTGTCTGAAATACTTTGAGTTTTTCACCTATTCAGTATATATAGAACTTCTCATTGCTATATATATAGAACTACATCTGTTCAGTATATTTAACTTGAACTGATATGAATGCCTTATCTTCTTTTTCCTGCTTTTTTGTATAGGGTTTTTTGAGTTTTTTCAATACTTTGCTTACTGATATTTTTTCCCTGTGTATTTTCTTTTTTGCCTTTTTGCAGGTTGTGCTTGACTGTTCGTTTTTCGGTGATGAAATCGATAACTTTAATGTGGAACGGGCAGCGAGAGAGTTCAAGAGCTATGTTCGAGATGGGGAAGATTTACTCACTGCGAAACTTGTCATGATGCCTTTATACAAACCTATGATTATAACAAAGGGCAAGAGTTTGTCGCACTATTCCTTGTACACCATGAATCGGTACCGAAAGTCCATTGACATCCTTGACCCATTACCATACGGGAAGAATCATCGTCCTTCAAAGAACACCTACCACAAAGATTGTGAGAAAATTGTGAGTGTTTTTGAATTCCGCTAGCTAAAGCTTTTATCTCCAGTAGATGAATCTTTGCTATTTTTTTGTTTCTACTTTTGTGAGACCTGAAATGTGTAGTTTTGGTGCTTTTTATTTTACAGTTCACTAGATTGGTCAAAGTCACGAAGGCTGTGTATTGCGAGGCTCAGTATAATGCAAGCAGTCAGCCCAACTGGAGTGTTATTTCAAAGAGACCAAGGTTCGTCACTGTTCCCTTCCAAGGGCCGAATGAGTGTGGACACTATGCTCTCAAGTTTGAGGCAACCTATGATGGTGAAAAGGTTGTCGAGAATATTCAAAATAATGACGTGAGTTCTAGTTCAGCTTTTCCTTGCTGTCTTTTGGCTGGTTGTCTTTTCCTTTTTCCCTGCTATCATTTTCATCATTTTCTTTTGTTTGCAGCCCCGTATTGTAGATTGGAATGCTGAGTATCTGTATTCAATCGTGTTCAACCCGAGTAACCAGATCTTGGTGACGGAGCTTCCTGGGGAGATTCAAGCTTTGGCTCCTGGTGCATGAAACAATTGATGATCATTGTGTAGTGATTTGATACTTGTGCGATTTATCTCTTGAAAACATTGTAGGTTTATGCTTTTATGTTGGATTTGGATGTCTTGTCAACTATGTAATAACCATCGCGGCATTGTGATGTTTCTCAGTGTGGCGCAACATTTTATAAACTATTTTGTGTGATGACAATGTGTTTGAATAGCTGTTTCACTTTTATCTATTTGGCATAAGTGAGCTGCAATCTTTGACATATGTGGGCTGCATTCAGTTAGTGAACTGCATTCTTTGGCATAAGTGAGCTGCAGTTTTTGACATATGTGGGCTGCATGCTGTTCTATTGGTGAACTGCATTGTTTTAGAGAAGTGAGCTGTAATCTTGTACTGATGGTATAGTAATGTGAGGACTGGTTTGACAGAGTTGTTTCTCAACAGTGGGACTGATTTTATTTTCATCTGTCTTTTTGTACTGATGGTATATTAATGTGAGGACTGAATTGTTTTTTATATAGCAGAGGGCTTTTAAAAATATTGATGTCTCAGTACTATGTGGATGCAGCATGAGTGGACAGTTGATTCCTGGTTTTCTAGTACTGTTGTCTTATATGTGTTCGAACTGAAGTCAACTCGCATTGAAATTATTTACGGCAAAAAATTTAATTGTGGTGTAGCCAGTTTTTATTTAAAGAATAAATTAAGCAGACTATACAATAAATATGTCTGGAACTTCTAGAATATAGGTAGTTGAACTTCAAAGTTAAAATAAATTGCCTGTTTTAAATTAGCTACATTTAATAGATAGCTTATTAAGGTCTCCACTTTTAAAGTATCATTTATTTTGTAGCGTTTTTAAATTCCTTTGGTCGTGCTACAGAGCTAAATTCATTTTATTTTATTTTATTTTTAAAATTATTGCCTGCGAACATGTATTTGAACTTTTCTATATTCAGTTTTTGAACTTTTTTGTTGTAGTTTATAATTCATTTTCCCCGCTCTAGTTCCTTCAATGGGCCTTATGGGGTGAGTGTAATTTGTAGGTGAGGCAGGCTTCCAACGCGCAAGCATATTGGGCCCTTTTTTTGGCCCAAATAGCTCGTCCGCTCGGCTGTGCACTGGCGTCTGCGCGTGTGCTGCGAGTTTAGTCCCACCTCGCTAGTCGAGGGGGCTCTCGACCGGTTTATAAGCGCTACCAAGGCTCAGGGGTCAAACTCCTCTGTATACTTACTTGAGCGCTTATACACGGCACTCGCTCTCTGTGTCATGACCTGTGGGCCCTGGTCGGTTGGCCCCGCGCAGTGTGGTTTGCGATGGATTCGCCAATGGTTCGCTGTGGGCTTGAGTCCAAGTATCCTCCTGCGTAGGGCCGGCCTGTACCTTGGCGGTCAATTTTTAATTTTTTTATAAAAAAACTAGTACTTGGCTGGTCCAGTAATGCGGACTGATTCTTCTTAGCATTTTTGTTGTATTGCTTGTGAATTTACTCCCCTGATAGAAGCATGATAGTATTGAATGTTCTCCTCGGGTTGAACTGACATCTCTATAGTGTGTTTTTGTCCCTTTTTTGGTGTGGTCATTTTCAGTGTTCTTCTGGTACTATTTAGTATGGAAGTACTTACGTACCAACTAAGCTGTACTGAGCTTTCTAGTGTTCTGGTACTGTTATCCTTAGCATGTCAGTGCTCATAAAATGCAAACTGAAGCTTCTTAGCCTTTTTGTTGTAGTACTTGTTAAATTTCTAGCCTATTTAGAAAGCATGATTTATTAGTACTGAATGTTTTCCTCGGCTGGAACTTACTTTTTTAGTGTGATGGCACCTTTTTTGTTGTGCTTATTTTCAGTGTTCTTCTGGCACTATTTAGTGTGATAGTACTTGCGTACACAACTAACCTGTACTGAGAGTCCAAGACTACTAGTATCTCCATAACTAGTGCTGAAGAGCAGCCACAAAGTTTCATTCACAAGCTACTTCAACTTCACATGATGGATAAACAAAATAGCAATCTAGCAAACTTGTTCAACCACATAAGCAAACAATGTACTTGACATAAGCAAACTTGTTCAACCTGACACACATGACATAAGCAAACTGGTTTAACCCAACAAAAGCAAACTACGATCTTGAAACAAAAGAAAGGACAAGCACAAGCGCAAGCAACACGAAGGCAGATTTTGATGTTTCCTCATCCCTAAAAGTCGAGGTGGTGGTAGGGGTCCTCTGCCTCCTGTTTTGCCCTTTCCAGACCTTGTTTGATGTTGTCGATTTTCTTCCATGACTCGTAGGTGGCGTACGCATCTATTGCTGCGTACTCGATGAGTTTCTCTGGCAGCGGGCTGATCCCCCACAGTTTATGGTCTTCCTCCTTGTTGATCTTCTTCTTCACGTTCTTGTAGAATGGGTGGATCACGCTGGATGCAACATCATCCAAAGAATCGTACTTCTTTCCGGTGTATGGAACTCTCCATTCGCGCTGGATGTCGATGAAGTTTTTGGGGTTGATCTCCAAACCAAAGTTCTTCAGCATCTTTTTGTCACGTTCAATGCTGAAACCGGCAAAGGTGTACAACTTCTCCTCCTTCAGGACCGCGTGGAGGCGCTTGGGCCTGCAAGGGGAGAGACATATTGAAGATTAGTGTTTTTTTCATGATTTAATTCTTCAGTTCTGGTTTACAATTGATGAATCCATGAAGTAGATGCTTATATAGTATAATTCATGGATGAATGTAGTTCAGAAACTAGTACACAAAGTTCAGAAATTAAATTCAAGTACACCATGTTTTTTTTCTTTTGGTATCTACAGTTGAGTCAATGATCTATCTGCTGCTTAGTACTAGTTTAGTTTTCTTCGTTTAATAAAAAAACATATACTAGTGCTTCACCAAGTTCTTACTTTTTTTGCTGTTGAAACTACTTTACTACAACAAATTCAGAAACTACTTTTACTACATCAAATCCAGAAACTACACTAGTGCATTAAGATCAGAAACTACACTAGTACATCAAGTTCAGAAATTAATCTGTTGCAAGAATTTCAGATACTAATCTAGTGCATCAGGTTCAAAATCTGTTCTAGTGCATCTACGTGAGAAACTGCACTAGTACATCAGGTTCAGCAACTGCACTAGTACTTCTAGTTCAGAAACTACACTAGTACATCTAGTTGAGAAACTACACTAGTACTAGTTTAATGAAATTTCAGGATGTAGTACTAATTAAACAGATGCATGAAGAGGTTCAATGAGTAGGTTGGTTCACCATTCTTTGGCCGCAGTGATGTGGTATACCAGGCAGAGTTCCTCCACGCATAATTGCAGAACTGCTGCCCTCTGCGGAGGTTCGTCTTCCCTGGTAAACTCCACATCAACGCCGATGAAGCTAGGATACAAGCCGCCGCCCCTCATCCTCAGCCTCCTAATCATCTCGTTGGTTTCGTCTGGATTGCTGGTGCAGACGACCTCCATCGTCTCCTTGCCGTGGAGATCAACCTCTTTGAGCTTGGTGGTGTAGTCGTACTTCCCACCGGGGACCTGGACGTCGCCGACCTTGCTGGTCTGGTCGGACGTCTCACCACGGTGTCGCTTGGCAGACGGTTCCTCCGAAATTGCGCTCCTCCAGCGATGGCGGTCTTGAGACAGAGGTGTTGTGGGGAGTTGCTAGTGGAGTTTGAGCGGCAATGGTGGTTTTCGGAATGAGGCAGAGATGGAGGCGAATGGTTTTTTTATGGCGTGGTTTGGGACGTGGGGGAGGCAGTTGAACGCGGGCTCGCCGTGGTAGTGGTGGTAGTGGACGTGGGCTCGCCGTTACAGTCCGTCGTGGCAACCGCCCAGTGGGTGGCGCGGGCGGTGGCCTGGGAAAACCAACCGTCCAAGCCTCATATTTTTTGCACGGGAATGAATGATGGCATTTGTACCGCGTGACTATCTGTATTTGGACGGATGGTTGAACCCAGGCTGAACTTACCAGAGTGCGCCTGCCAGATGATGGCAGCGTGGTGACGAGGTTTATTTTAGTCCCACCTCGGTAGTTTTGTTCTCGGTGAAGGTGTTTATAAGGAGGGATATTTAGCCCAGAGTATCTTGTTCCATTGAGGGCACTCACACACGGGCCTGCTCCAACCATCTGCACAGGGGCGTCCTGGCACACTAGGCATCAAGCTTGTCACGCCAGCCCTGTGCCGTTGGTTGGAGCAGATTTACTCTCTTTTTTGTGTGCTGCTATTTTTTTAAACCTTATTTTTTGAAATGATTGTTTAAATCAATATAATTTTTGAAAATATTTTTACATGTAATAAATATTTAATTGTACTGCATCGGTAATTAATGTTGAACTTCTCCACAAATTTAGGGGTGTTTCGTACAAATTCAAGTGCACTGCTTTTTCATGGACCGTGTATATATTTTTAGTTTTTCTAAGTAACAGCTATCTAAATTTGTGGGGTTGTGTTTTAATTTTTAATATCTATCTTGGGAACAAAAATATAGCTCAAATATAGTAGTCAATTTGTGTAGGTAACCGCACTGCAATTTAGTTGAAAACGGACTGCGATGTTTAACTGACATCACATCTTGCTTCAACATACCGCACTGCACTGTTTGACGTAGCGGACTGCATCCGTTTTGTGACTTTGCAGCTTCCTGCATTTTTTATGTGAGCGAACTGCAGTTGCTCGCTATGTGTATGGTGTGGGGGGGGGGGGGGGTTGGGCCGTGAGAATGTGTTGGGCCTGTTGGGGTGTAAGTCACATCCGGCCCAAGTAGGCCTGCCTGCACGGCTGCTTTGCTCTGCGGTGTGTGTATTCGGCGGTAAAGTATAGTCCCACCTCGCCTACCGAGAGCGGGCAGGACCGGTTTATAAGCCCTAGCGAGGCATCGCTACCAAACACCTCTTGACACTGATTTGGTGCTTATGCACGGCGCTCGCTAATCCATCTCGTTGACCCGTGGGCCCTTGTGTGCCTGGGCCAAAGCATTGTGGCTCAGAACGGGCTCGCCTATGGTTCCTCTATGGGCACAGTCTTAGTACGAGACTGGCTTGGACCAGTTTGCACCTGGGTGGTCACCTTTTTTTCATTTAGTATGCAACTAATTTTCTTTTAGCACTTCATTTAATCATGTACAGCGCTGCACGCATCCATAGTGTGCAATGCGTTAGCTAGTATCGTGAACTGCATGCATCTTTCTGCATAGGTGTTTAGTCTTTTATTGAATTATATTTAAAAAAATATAATATGTCCTTTGTTAATGCTTTTACAAACGTTTCGCATTGCACTATGTGTACAATTGTTTTTTGAGTACTTCATTTAAGCATGTACTGTGCTGCACACAGCCATAGTGTGCACTGCATTAGCTATAATGGTGAACTGCATGTACCTTTCGGCCTTGGTGCGTTTGCGGGGTGTGGGTTGCAGAATTCCATTGAGCAGCCAAGGCACATTGGTTTCTTGTCTTCCGTTTTTCTTGGAAATGTAAGTTGTATTGATTGTCCTCTTTTTTTGGTAACGTAACTTACATTAATTTTTTTGTTTTTTCCCGGTGTGCCTAGACCTTTTGCATTCCTCTACTATATATTTAACTCTCCTTTGCAGTTCATTTCCCCTGTAGCCGCATCCACACTCCCTTTCAAAGCGCCCTTTCTATCTTTTCGGTTTCTAGGGCTTTTTTGCCATGGCGCCAGGCCCCTGTGCGAACCTCTCCTGCTGCAGCCATGGTTGTGGTGTGCCGACGCACTGCGACTGCTCAGCCTGCAGTGAGGCCCGGCGTGCTCACCGGAGGGGCAAGGTCCTGTGCCAATCTGAGCGAGCGCAGCAGCTTGCGTATCGCACGGTTTTCACCGAGGGATTGGATCCGGACGATATCAATATCGTTCAGTTCCATTCTGCTCTGCTTCGCCGTGGCCTTGGGCGCACCAGCCCATTTGTCCATCGCCTCACACCCACAGATGTGGAGACTCATTACAAGACGGTGCAGCACTTGCATTTTGGTGCATTCTTCTTCCTTTCCTTGGTCTTTCGTTCCGTCATATTCCAAAAAACTTATCTAATTACAATGTATTAACCGCTAATGCACCTTTTTTTATCAAATCTCAGGGACATGGTCTAATCATGAGGGTAGTATTTTATCATGGTATTGGATCCCAAGTTTTAATGGATTCCTTTTTTGTTACCGGGGTCGACCCCAAAGCCATAATGTCTCAAAATGAAGAGGCTATAGAGAAACTTTGATTTTTTTCCTTTGTCTCGAACTTCGTGAAGAACTCCATTCTATCTCTCCAACAAAAAAGTGGGGCTGCGTCCCAGTTGTACACTCCCTTCGTTCGGAGAACCCTTGTTGATTCTGAACTTCGTTTGCAAAGTAAGCGTCCTTTTAACGGGCCAGCCCTTTTTAATGCGCCGCTTGACCCTGTTTTGAAAATGAGCTTTGCTCTTCTGGGTGCTGGGCGCTCCCGTGGTTCGCGAGAAGGAAAAAGGACTAATCTTTTGTTACATCTGGCACGAGATGAAAAAGAGAGAGCTTCGTCTATCGATGAATAGCAGATTGACAGAGCTCTTGGCATTGCTTTGTTTTTCTCTCCTTTCCTATCAGCGAGTTCCGATCCTTTTGTTTGAAATTTCTTCGTTCGTACCGAACCGCTTGCAGAATCAAATCCAGTTCCACAAGATCCTATATCAGCTATACATCCTCCTTGCATTCATGCCGGAGATGTCGCCAGTGCTATGGCCTTTGGGTTATGTAGATCAAAAATGATGAATGGGATTGTGGCACTCCACTCGCCGCCAATGCGGAAGGATGCCGCCGAAAAGAATGGAACGCTGCTTCGCTCTGCTGGATGCGTCGGATCCCATATAAGAAGCTCGCTCTTTACCCGATCATTCAAACATTTTGTGGGCGGCACGCCTCCTCTATTGTTGCGTAGCAATAGAAGCCTGCTCATGCTGCTTCGGCGGCGCTTTTTCGCCTTCTCTTCGCTCTGGACAGGAGCGCTAATGGACACGGGGAGGGAGCAGGCGAAGCGTGTCGTTCGTAATGGAAAGAAAGACACCACTACTTCGCCTCTTTGTTGGACCGCCGGCGCGAACACGGTGGTCTCTGACCAGGACCAGGAAACAATTCGAATTTGGATCTTGACATGTCGGTTGTTTTTAACCGTAGGCATCTCACCAGGAAGTTGGTGGGCTCATCATGAATTAGGTCGGGGTGGCTGGTGGTTTCGGGATCCCATAGAAAATGCATCTTTTATGCCTCGGGTATTAGCCACAGCTCGTATTCATTCAGTAATTCTACCCCTTCTTCATTCTTGGACCTCGCTACTGAATATTTTGACTCTTCCATGCTGTGTCTTAGGAACCTTTTCAATACGGTCCGGATTGCTAGCTCCCGTTCATAGTTCTGCTACAGACGATACACGAGGAAGATTTTTATGGCGGTTCTTCCTTCTAATTACAGGCATATCTATGACTCTTTTTTACCAGATGAAGCAGGAGGCATCGGTCCGTAGAACCTATAAAAAAGAGATGGTTGTGGCGCGAAGTACTCTTGTGCACCTACGTCACTCGGCTCACGCGCAACCCCGCCCCGTTATGTTATGTTATGGAAGAATTTAGCTTCTTGCTGGGCTGGTTATTCAGAGCCAGCAACTGGCTGCCGGATTTCGTCCTGTCCGTAGCGGTTCGGAAGTCACTCTGGCGTGGCGCTGCTGAATACTTCTGATCAATAGGAATAGGACGAAAAAACAGCTTATGATGAGCATCTATTGGAGTCGATCATTTCCAAGATCTAATTCGAGTTTCTTATTATGTAGTGGAAACGCCTCACAATCTTCAGTTTTACGCTTACGCTTAAGGGAAGAAATGTTCTTGGTGGATGCAGGCCCTGGTACCCCAAAAATTTGTATGCAAGATGAGCTTACAGGAGTGCCAATCAAGCGAGCCACCAGGTTTGAGAATAAGGTGGGATCCAAGAATGTAGTGGCTGGTGAATCACTGATCAAAAAGCGGATTTTTGAGAGATTCTTCATCGATCTAGTGGCCGGTCAATCACTGATCAAAGAGCGAGCAGCCGCCAGGTTTAATGATTTTGTGGGATCCCTGGATGTAGCGGCTGGCGAACCGCTTCTTCTTCCACAAAGATTCAGACAAAACCGAGCTTGGATAGAACTGAAGAAGATTTAGCGAACGAAGAAAAAGGTAAAAGGGTTTATTATAAAGAAAATCAAAGGAGGTTATTCAGTAGCCATCGCGGGTTTCATTACTTTTCTTCCATTCAAAAAAGCTCTTATAAAAAAAAGGATAGCGAATGATCGATTCACCATTGATAGCATTAACCCTAAAAGGAGGGATATTGTGATAATAGCGGCAGATCAAACAAGAACTTGATGAAAAGATAGAAAAAAATTATGAAAAATCCAAAGCCCACCTTAATCCATTTTGTTGAGGATCTTGCACTTATTCCGGCCCTATATTTACATAGCCAAGAAAGGCTCTGGCGATCATGTGTGACTGGCGGAGCGCCTATCGCCCTGGCACGGCACTCTAAAATGCATGTTGGGTTGGGCCAGTAAGAAGACTTCGACTAGGGAGACGAAGAATGGAATTGAAGAAGGCAGCATAGTCTAAGATAACAGAATGGAACACCAACCAACAAGTAAGTGGTGGATTTGGATGGAGTCTCGTAGAAGAAGAGTACGCGCGCTAGCGCGCCCCAAGACGTCAGTCCTTTTTTCTGCTTGCTGGCCAAGGTTAGTTTACTGAATCCCCCTTCCAAACACCAACCCAATCTCCATTCCTTGATGAGAAATGAGCAAGACCATATGTTTATCAAAAATATAGCCCCTATATAAACCTAGCCCTTACTACCCGAACTTCTTACCTTCAAATAGGACTAACTGCCCGAACCCGCTTGCTTATCTTCTACGATCTAATTAAGTTAAGCAATGGTTATTTTTTTAAGTGACTAGAACTTCTATCAACTACTATTCTAGCACCCAGCTGTGCCATGTGTTTATTCTATTCTATTCTATTCTTCAGATATTCCTTTGAATAACTCATCTTTTCAGGTAAGACAATTTGAAGATCTTCTTAGTCAGCCTATCTGTATTCTTATCCTCTAGTGCGGATCCAATCAGATTTTATAAAGCCAAGGCCTGACATCCATTGTGGGGATCATCTTTTATCGGGAGACATGGCCTGGTGGTTTCTGATCGAGATTCCTAATCAATAGGGCGAAGAGCTCTTCGCATGATCTGGTCCTACCTAGTGTCTACGCTATTTTTTTGTCCCTTCTCAGCTGCTGTCCTTACTCCGGATAAATTGGAACACATTGATTCCGTTCGTTCCTGCCCTTCGCTTCAGGCCATAGTGCTTCTGAATTATTTCTATACCCCTTTGATGATGCAGCCTCTGACTCTCGTGGGTAAACTCCTACTTGATTAATTAGAACTTCTCTGTCTCAACTCGTGGACCTATCTATCTTCTTCTTTTTAAGAGATAGGGGTTTGCTATTCTCACGGATTGCTCATATTTATTTACCCCATTGAATAGTTTTTGCCTTGTTTCAGCCCTTCCTTCATCTGAACCTTCCAAGTACTAATCTATCTTTATGGTAAAGACCCTTCATCTGACCTCCGAGCTACCCTGTCAATTGTAAAAAGTAGTTGAGTCATGTCTCGCAGGAGCAAAAAGAGTGAAATGAGGACGTAAGCCCCCTAGGTCTTCCTCTTCCTTCTAAACTAATTGCTTTCGCTTGACTCTTCCAGTAAAAAAGTATACTGAGTGGTTGAAGGAAAGCGAAAAGGAATGGTTTTTTCATGTACCAGATCCGGTGAGCCAGACATCAAGCAAAAATGGACATACAATCAAAGAGTAAGGAGCAGTTATTTGCAATGACGGGTGGATTGGTCAGAGCTGCAATGAGAGACTCGGTTATGGTGCGATAAAGAGCTTGCTTCAATGCTCGGATTCAGGTAGAAAGTAAGAGCAGTAGCATATTCAGAGGAGAGCTTTGTACTTGAAATTAGTAGTCCCAGTAGTTGGAAAAAAGCTCTGAATACAGATTCAAAGCATCAAGATAGGTAGTCCGATCATTAGTTGGCCAGTCATAGAAATTTATGTAGAAATCTTGCTTCAGGATCAGATCATTCAACTAAAGCTGTCAGGCCGGGTAGGCTTTGAGGAACATTGGGGGTTCCTTATGTTGTGACTGAGCAGATATGTCTATTGTGCCCGGCAAAAACAGATTTGCAAGGAGTTTGCCAAAGGCTTTCTCATTCGAAAAAAAAACAATTTCAAGTATATTTCCCTTCTCCATTCTCTGCTCGGATGATTGCCGCTTGTGTGAATTTCATTGTTGTGGGTCCCGTGTGTGCTCGAATAAGATTGTTTTAGGATTCTATTTAGTTGAATTTCTTGACTCTGCGGTGCTGGTTATCGAGTTTATGGCGCCGCCGACCAACCAAAAAAGTCAAAGATGGCGTCGGCATTTACTTATTATGCTCTCTTCTAATAGTGGTCCCTTGGTATTCAGGTTGTAAAATCCTGATAGGAAAGTCGACTGTTATACCTTGTTTTTGTAATGGCCTATCTTCTTTAAAAAGCCGAAAGATAAGGATTTCGCAAAACTTTTGCGTTCCTTTTTCTTTGAAAAGAAAACCTTACCATTTTTGGGCCGCTGTTACCATTTCCATTTCCTGAACCTAAACCTAACTAATACTTAGTTGTTTCCATTTCCTCATCTGGTGATAGATCCTCATCTTCTTCTGGCTCAAATCCCTTTTTCATATCCTGGGCAAGCTTTAGGTACGCTTTAGTTTGAAATCATTAAAGATATGCTCGACCTCGTTTATGTCCATGGTATCATCGTACGTACCTTCTACTATCAACCAGATGAGATAGGGCTTTGAAAGGTCAGAGTCAGTCTCCTCTTTTTCTTTTAGGTCGTTTAGCAGTTCCCCAACCAGCTTTCTCCCCGAGAAAGCCTTCCTGAGATTCAAAGAAAAGGTTTGAAGGTTGATCTCTGGGATCAGTGATAGTTCAGAACTAGCAAAGGGAGGCTGAAAAGCCGTAGTGCTAACGCATGCCCTGTAGTTTTGAAGCTAAAAAGACAGTAGCGAGCTCCGCGTCGAAAAGCGAAGCGAGCCGCGCTAGCGCGCTACTCTTCCTTTATGAGCGAGACTCTATCCAGATCTACTGATCTAAGAACTCCGCGAGCGAACTGAGCGAGCCATGAGGCGCCTATCGGCAAGGCTTGGAAAAGCCTTAAGTTTAGGCTCCCTTCCTTCACTGAACTGATTCACCCGGGTCCAAACCTGCTGAGCTAGCTAATTTTTCCTTTACGAGATCTCGGCTCTTCGGAATGATTGGAGAGAGCCCCGCCTCCTCTTGGTTGGTGCCGGGCCCGAGAGTGATGGGACTACTTCCTTAAAGAGCCTTTCGTTCGGGCCGGTAGGAGGGGCCCTGATCTATCAATTGAGGGAGCAAAAAACAGGCTTTTCTCCCCCTTTTTTAAATGAAGAAAGAAAGAAGGGTCGAAGTTTAGACTGCTCACAGTAGTTCTACCCATAGAAAAGATCATGAAAGAGGCGATCAGAATGGTACCCGAATCCATTTACGATCCCGAGTTTCCAGACACATCGCACTTCCGCTCAGGTCGAGGCTGCCACTCGGCCCTCAGACGGATCAAAGAAGAGTGGGGAACCTCT